>CM057464.1:21057464-26057464 GCA_030035585.1 Dugong dugon
ACACTCTAAGTATAATAGGATGGGGTGGTCCAGCATTATTACACATTGTAATGCCCATATTTAAAGGAAAAGGGAATCAGCTTTTGCAACTGTAGAAATAAGTGAATGTTTTGTCCAGGGAGAGGGATCTTCAACCTGAGCTAGGGAAATAACTCGAGCTATCTGGGAAAGAATCACAGGCATGCATCAACAGGCCAGACATTTGCCAGCATCTCTGGTGTCGGACTTTTGGCTAAAGGTCATTCTGTGATGGCTGATTGTCTCTCTGGTATTTAACAATGTGAGTATGCTCTCTCTTTTCTTAAGGGAGAAGAGCATGCTTTTAAATGTCACCCTATAAACTCTGCAGTACCCAGGATAGTGTTGAATACATGTGTTTACAATGACATATTCAATAACCCATGTATCCCTTTTGCAGAATGTCCTGTAGCTCCTCCTTCCTCACCCCTCCCAGCCCTTTGCTGGGTTTCTTCACTGGTCTGGTGCCCAGGACTCTGCGGACAGTGCCTGTGGAGTGGAGATGGCCTGTCACATGTTGGACAGTTGTGAGCACAATGGCTACCTGACACTCCACACAAGGAGGCCAGACTGGATGTGCTGCAGGGTACCTTTCGGCTACTTTCCCACCATGACTCCCCTGTGTAAGAGCTAGCCTGGCCCTGGGGACCCCCTCAGGCTCCAGGACTTCCCTCTGGCTTTAGAAGCTCCCTCCTGCACTTATCCAGCCAACATTGATGATGTACTTGCTAAGAAATGGCAGTTCTTCCATGAGAAACCGTTCCTTCCCCTCGGTGGGATTAGTGGTGTTACTGTTGAAAGCATTTTTGTATTTGTAGGAAAGCCTCTGCAGACCTAGTGTGAGGTGGAATCTTGGAGAACTCTGTTCAAGGCAGATGTGGAGGTTTTCACCCTTCTTTTGTCCAGGTGCATTGAAGGCTGCAGAAAAGGCCAGGAGAGCCCGCAGGGTAGGCAGTTTAGAGGTAGCCCTGGATTGAAAAGTACAGAGTAGCCAGGGGGTCAGCTCCCCAACCCTGTCTGATGCTAATGGGTTTACACATGACCAGCCGAATAGATGGAAAGAATTGATAATCCCTTATGCCTGGCCACCATGTCATGTTGCCCATGCTCTCCAGGCCCCCGTTTCTGCCCAGTGTCATGGGTGATGGCAGGGATAGGGATTGTGTGGGTGCTGGGAAGGTAGGGAAGAGAAAGAGACAGATGAGAGGAAGGAGAGGCAGTATGAGGCAGTACTGCACGCAGACGGTCGGGCTTCTATTGTAGGTGCTGGATAAAATACATGACCTCCAAATGAGTTTGAATATCAGATAAACAACAAATCAATTTTAGTATAAGTATGTCCCAAATAGTATTTATTTCTATTTATTAAATTTGGCAGCCCTATTCTAGCGTCCACCACTCATCTGTCAGTTTGTCTTACTATGGTGGCTTACATGTTGCTGTGATGCTGGAAGCTATACCACCGGTATTTCAAATATCCATAGGGTCACCCATGGTGGACAGGGTTCAGCGGAGCTTCCAGACTAAGACAGACTAGGAAGAAAGGCTTGGTGATCTACTCAGCCAACTAAATTGAAATGAAAATTAGCCAATGAAAACCTATGGATCACAATAAAATACTGTTCGATACAGTGCTGGAAGATGAACCCCCTAGGTTGGAAGGCACGCAAAATACCTAGTGTCCGCAAGAATGGACTCGAGCATACCAATGATTATGAAGATGGCACAGAACTGGTTTCATACATGGGGCACTATGAGTCAGAGTTGGACTTGACAGCAACTAACAACAACAAAATTCTATTGTCACTAAATGCCCTCAACTGTTTAGGAAGACAATCACTCCCCCTCTAAGGCCTTCCCAGCTATGACTGTCCCCTTGCCATCCTCTGTTCCCAAGAGCTTCGGGGCTGGCAGTCAGTTTGGCTAGGCAAATAATTCCCACTGCACCTTGAACAAGGCGAGGCTCCTGTGCAGCCCCACTCAGCACTGGCTGGTTGTCAGTGAGTGGGAATGTAAGTCTTGCTTTGCTAATGTGGAATTGTGAAACTCCTGAGGGCTTCTGCATGAGAGGCTTCTTTAAATCAGTGCTTCTCCAGCATTAATGTACATGGGAGTTACCCAGGGACCTTGTGAAAATGCAAGCTCTGATCCTGCAAGTCTGGGTTGGACCTGAAACTCTGCATTTCTCACAGTCTCCCAGGGGATGCTCAATGAGGCTGGTTCAAAACTGAGGTACAGCTGAGACTTAAAGAAGAACGATGACACATCCTAAACAGCCTCAACTCGCAGTGGGCTCCCATAGTGGAAGGAAGGGGACAGGGCCACCCAATGTTACATGAGATGCCTAGAAAACAAAGGAAGAAGTAACCCATAAGGGAATCAGTAATGTGTCATTAACAGCCAAACAGAAGACCCACCATTCTGAAAAAGAGTTAACTTGGGTCCCAGAGTTTACAGACTAAGAGAAATAATTAGGTGCGTTTTCATATCTCGTGTAATCTTCACAATCCCCTGGTTGGAAAACATGTCAGGTGTTTTAATCCCCATAATTCAGATGAATAAACTGAATCACGTGTGGACATGTTATCTTCATAGGCCACAAGTTATATACATGAAGAAGAAAAAGGAAAAGGAGGAGGAGGAGGACTTAATTTCTGTCTTTCAAAATACGAATCTTAGTCAATTCAGAGTAAATGGAAGCAAATTTGTTTCTCAATCATCTAGCTTTCTCCTTCCACCTCTCCTCGGGCTCAGGGACACTTGAGGGGCCTCATAGAAATTGGAGGCATGGGGGGAGGACCTGACCCTTGTTGGTGCCATCTGGCCCTGTTGTCATTGCTGAGCTACACACCCCCCATTGGCTTTGCCATGGGCTTTCTCCTGCTAGCCTTTCTGGGACTCACCATTTATACCTGGGCTCCAGTCCCTCAAATGACACCCCCCTGCCACATCCTGGGGGCTCCTCCAGGCCCACCAAGTCTTCTTACTACATCTGAGCCATTCGCAAGGGACATTTTGGATGCCCTCCTGTTTTCTTTGGGACCACAGGAATCTCTCTGGGCTCTCTTGGGCACCCTACACCAGCCTCTGCAGGCCATGCTGCCAATTTTATCCTGACTCCCCCCAGGCTACCTTGGGGCTTCTATTGGGCCTGCTACCTCCCCAGGCTTCACCCAAAATGTGAGGTTGAATCTTCTCTGCTCTTGACCACCAGACTACTTATGGGCTCCCTAATTTCCCTGCCCTGTGCTTGGGGACAGGGGGAATATGGACCAGCACTGCTTACTAACTCTAATGCCATCCCTCCTATGCTCCCTGCCTCCCCCTCACCCCATCCAGCTATGGTACTTAGGACCCTGTGGGGGTGGAGAATAGGGTTGGGACATCTGGCTCTACAACTAGTCTTCCCAAGTCTATCTTTTATGGCCTTGAATTCATGCCTTAGTCCTTCTGAGTCTGGACTTTTGAAATGAAAGAAACCCAGATTCTTGCAACTCAAAAGGTCTTTATTCTGAAGCTACTGCCTCTATTTTAAAGTTTAAAAGTTAAAGTTTAAAAGACTCTCTTGAAATTCAAACAATGAATAGTGGCTCTATTTCCCCTGTGTTCCTGGTTAACAGCCCTGTGGCAAGGGCAATGATAGAGAGGAGCCTAGTGCTGCCTGCCTGGACTATGAGGAGAACAGGAGACAGATTCGTGAGCAGAAAGTGCAATTTTTTAAACTATAAAACGTTATCCCATTGCACATTAAATGGCTTTCCAAATGTTTAAATCTTGTTATTTTTTCTGCTATGCCAAAACTTCTTCCAAACAGCATGCACTGGAGTACCTAAGGCATCTGATAAAAATGCAGACTCCTATTCAGCACTGGGGGTGAGGCCAAAGACCCTTAGTTTTTCATAAACTTCCCAGGGGAGTTTGAGAACCAATTTTCTATTTAAAGAAAAAAAAACTGCGTGGCATCCAGTAGAAGGGGGAGGATTGTGACAGAAGGTCAGGGAGCTGACAAACAAATCAATTGATATCGGAATGATTGATAATCGTACTGAGCATGAGAAGAGCAATCAATAAGGGTGTCTGCAGCCAAGAGAGCTAAGTAGTACCTTTAGCTTTTTAAACTCATGGGTGCTCAACTTAAAAATCAAGTCCAGCATCTGGACTCCATAAAGCCCTCAAAGGGCATAAATATGTCCACCTAACTGTAGAGAAAATTCTCCAAATCACGGGGCTTTAAATCCAAGCTGTCTTCAAGGCAGCTCAACATATTCATTTTCTGTCTGTTCTTAAATTAGAGCCAGAAAAGGCAGGCTTGGAAAAACATCCTGCCAGCAAAACACAGCCTTGCTGCAGTCAATACTGCAAAATACCCCCACAGTTCCTTTGACTTCACCAATAGCCAACTCCAATCTCTTCACAAGTTTTGGCTCATAGAGTGTCTTGTAGGATGTGTTTTCATTCTGACACCTGCTCTGCTATGAAAACAATTTCATTCATCACTGCGTCTTTCGTAGAAGCTGACTAGAAACTGATTGCTCCCTCGTTGCTTCTATTTGAAGACAAGCTGCAACGTGGCTTGGCAACATGAGCTCAGAACTTTAAAGAGTTAAATAATTGAAATAAGAACTATTTTATCTGACTCTGGGTCTGAGATGCTGAGTTCGCATTTACAGCAGTTATTCCAGATGATTCTGACTTGCACTGATGTTGAAGAAACATCACAAAGAGAAGAATTCCTGTTTCTGTCTTGGTGGGAAGAATCGAAACACACAACTGGCATTTATACATGGACATAGTGAATACTTCAACTGATCCAAACCACAGACCATAAGATACACCCTGGAGTTAGCATCACCCTCTTTTTACAAGAGAGGAAATTTAGGAAGAAGATTGTGCAGAAGTTAATGAGATGGGGAAGGGAAAAATGGACTGAGCCCCTAGGCAGGACCCAGAACTAAAAACATGTGCTTAACTAATAACACAAAACTCATTATCTTGGAGCATGCAGTAATGAAAGAACAACCCACCCAGCTCTCAATGTACTTCCTTGATAAGATGTTTTTCAGAAGAACTGGCCTGATCCTGTCCCTGGAGCATGTGCAAACATTCTCAAGGTGACGGACAGACCCGTGACAGGAATCGAGCAGGCACCACAGAGGAACTACGCAGGCGCGGCACCCCATAATAAGTCCTGCCATCCGGTCCCAGGAGCCTTTGTTACGGGTTCCATCTTGAATTACCTCGCCTCTTTCATGAATAAAGATGGTGCCTTTTCCCACCTAAAAACCTTTATAAGCCCTAGCCAATCCTTTAATCAGAGAAACAAAGGCTAGCGTTGTATTGTTCCTCTTTGTCTCCACTTGAGAGCTACTTTTTCTTAATAAAGCTTTGTTCGTGCAGAAAACTTGAGCCTCTCCTGGCCATTCTTGGTCAGTAGAAGGCAAGAACCTCACAGGGGCTACCCAGGTTGGGCAGAAGACCCCGGCAACAGTTTTCTACGCCTCAAAGCATCTGGCGAATTTCCAAGCCATTTGAGGTCTTGAAGCAGAAGTCTTTTGTTCCCTTTTCAAAGGCCCCTTACACTTTCTCCTTTCTAACCAAAACCCAGCTAGTCAGGTACCCAGCCTTCTCCATGCAGACGTGTACTCCAAGTCTGGGGCAGGAAGAGGAGGGTACTGATTAGGTTCAGCAAAGCATGATGAGGAGTTGTTAGCTGCTGTAGAGTCATCTCTGACTAACAATGACCCCATGTGCAATGAACAAATCACAGCAGTGGATAGGACCATTGTGATCCATAAGGTTTACATTGACTGTTTTTCAGAAGTAGATCACTAGACCTTTCTTCCTGGTCTGTCTTAGTCTGGAAGCTCTGCCGAAACCTGTTTAGCATCATAACAACACTGACAGCTTCTACTGACAGATGGGTGGTAAATAGGTGATGGCTGTACATGAGGTACATTGGCCTAGAATTGAACCTGAGTCTCTTGCATGGAAAGTGCAAACTGAATTCTACCACTGAACCACAAATGACACCCATGTTAGTGAATGTTGTAGTTACATGTCATCTAGTTGGTTCTGACTGACAGTGACTCTATGTAAACAACAAAACACTGTGTGGCCTTAAACCATCCTCACAATCATTTCTGTTTGAGGCCATTGTTGCAGTCACTGTGTCAATCCATCTCATTGAGGATCTTCCTCTTTTTCAGTGACCCTCTACTTCAACAATCATGATATCCTTCTCCAGGGACTGATCCTTCCTGATACCATGTCCAAAGTACATAAGAAGAAGTTTCATCATCCTTGCTTCTAAGGAGCATTCTGGCTGTACTTCTTCCAAGCCAGATTTGTTCATTGTTTTGGCAGTTCATGGTACACTCACTATTCTTTGTCAATACCACAATTCAAAGGCATCAGTTCTTCTTCTGTCTTCCTATTTCATTGCCCAGCTTTTGCATACATATGAGGTGATTGAAAATACCATGGCCTGGGTCAGATGCACTCTCATCACCAAAATGACGTCTTTGCTTTTTAACACTTTAAAGAGGTCTTTTGCAGCAGATTTGACCAATGCAATGCATCAGTTGATTTCTTGACTGCTGCTTCCATGGGCATTGATTGTAGATCCAAGAAGAATGAAATCCTTGATGACTTCAATTTCTTTGCCAGTATCATGATGTTGTTTATTGCTCCAGTTTAAGGATTCTCATTTTCTTTATGTTGAGGTGTAATCCATACTGAAGGCTATGGTCTTTGATCTTCACCAGTAAGTGCTTCAAGTCCTCTTCACTTCTGGCAAGAAAGATTGTGTCATCTGCATATCACAGGTTAATTAGCCTTCCTTCAGTTATGACACTGTGTGCTTCTTCACACTAGCTGGGTGGCAATCCTTTGCAGCACTGGAGCAATGTTATCCAAGAAACTGTATATGCTCTATACCAGCGTCCAATATATGGTGCTGTTTTTTCCCTTAGCCGGAATTCATGGGTCCAGGAATCAAGTGGTGGAAATGTGAGTGGCACCACTATTGCTCCTAGTGACCCACTCACAAAATTTTCTTCCCTGTATCCACAATTCTATGCTCTGTAGGTCTAGAGGTCTTAGTTCTAAAAGGAGGAATGCTCCATACTAGAGACACAACACTGATTTCATTGAATTGGAAGTTAAGAATGCCACTTGGCCTCTTCGGGCTCCCCATGCTTCTAGATGAATAGGCTAAGAAGGGAGTTACCATGTTGGCTGGTGTGATTGATCCTGACTACCAAGGGCAAATCAGACTGATATTACATAATGGAAGTAAAGAAAAGTATGTCTGGAATACAGGAGATTCCTTAGGGCATCTCTTAGTAATATCATGCCCTGTGGTTAAAGCCAATGGAAAACTACAGCAACCCAATACCAACACAACTACTAATGGCCCAGAACCTTCAGGAATGAAAGTTTGGTCACCCCACCAGGCAAAGAACCACAACCAGCTATTGTGTTTGCTAAGGGAAAAGAGAATACAGAATGGGTGGTGGAAGAAGGTAGTTCTAAATACCAGTTATGACCATATGACCTGTTACAGAAAAAAGGACTATGATTTTTATGAGTATTTCTTCCCTGTTTTATTATACTTGTATGTATATATTATTTGTATGTATTTGCTATATATATGTGTATTTGTTTTATATATATGTACGTATATATGTGTATATATATACATATATATATATATATATATATATATATATATATATATATATACATATAAACATCCACCACATGTCTGTCAGTTTAACATACTGTGGTGGCTTGCATGTTGCTGTGATACTGGAAGCTTTGCCACTAGTATTTCAAATACTAGTAAGGACACTCTTGGTCGACAGGTTTCAATGGAACTTCAAGACTAAGAAAGACAGGAAGAAGGACCTGGCAGTCTACTTCTGAAAAAAATTGGCCAGTGAAAACCTTATGAATAGCAGTGGAACATTGTATAATATGGTGCTGGAAGTTGAGCCTCTCAGATTGAAAGGCACTGAAAATACAGCTGAGGAAGAGCTGCCTCCTCAAAATAGAATCAACCTTAATGATGTGGATGGAGTCAAGCTTTTGGGACCTTCTTCTACTGACGTGGCACAACTTAAAATGAGAAGAAACAGCTGCAAACAACCATTAATAATCAGAATGTGGAATGCATGAAGTATGAATCTAGGAAAATAGGAAGTCATCAAAAATGAAACAGAACGCATAAAGATCGATATCCTAGGAATTAGTTAGCTGAAGTGGGCTGATATTGGCCATTTTAAATTGGACAATCATATGTTGTACTATGTCAGGAATGACAAATTGAAGAAGAATGTCGTCACATTCATTGTCAAAAAGAACATTTCAAGATCTATCCTGAAGTACAACGTAGTCAGTGATAGGATAACATCCATATGCCTGCAAAGAAGACCAGTTAATATGACTATTATTCAAATTTACCCACCAAACACTAATGCCAAAGATGAAGGAATTGAAGACTTTTTCCAACTTCTGCAGTCTGAAATTGATCAAACATGCAATCAAGATGCATTGATAATTACTGGTGATTGGAATCCTCACAACTGGACCAACAAGCAACATTGATCAAAGTTGTCAAGGTTTTCATTTTACTTGAATACACAATCAATGCTCATGGAAGCAGCAGTCAAGGAATCAAATGACACATTGCATCGGGCAAACCTGCTGCAAAAGACTTCTTGAAAGTGTTCAAAAGCAAAGATATCACTTTAAGGACTAAGGTGCACCTGACTCAAGCCATGCTGTTTTCAATTGCCTCATATGTATATGAAAGCTGGACAGTGAAAAAGGAAGACTGAAGAATTGATACCTTTGAATTATGATGTTGGCAAAGAATGTTGAATATGCCATGGATTTCCAGAAGAATGAACAAATCTGTCTTGGAAGAAGTACAGCCAGGCTCCTCCTTAGAAACAAGGATGGCAAAGTTTTGTCTTACATAATTTGGACATGTTATCAGGAGGGACAAGTCCCTGGAGAAGGAAATCATGCTGGGTAAAGTAGAGGGTCAGTAAAAAAAAGAGGAAGACCCTCAATGAGATGGATTGACACAGTGGCTGCAACAATGGGCTGAAGCATAACAGCGATTGTGAGGATGGCGCAGTGTTTCATTCTGTTGTACATAGGGTTGCTATGAGTTGGACCTGACTGGCCAGCACCTAATAGCAACAACAATCATAGCAAATATTTTTCTTTTCTTCTATCCCTTATCCCATTACTTATAAAATATAAGATGTAAACGTCATTAGAGTGTTTTTGGTTGTACACGTGTTAGTTGCATCATATATATCAAATTCTAGTAAAAAGACTAGACTTAATGGTTTGACTGAGACTGGAGGGACCCTGGAAGACATGGCCCCCAGACTCTCTGTTAGCCCAAAACTAAAACCATTCCTGAGGCCAACTCTTCAAACAAAGATTAGACTGGACTATGAGACATAAAATGATACTCGTGAAGAATGTGCTTTTTAGCTCAAGTAGATACATGAGACTAAAAAGGCAGCTCCTGTCCGGAGGTGAGATCAGAAGACAGAGAGGGTCAGGAGCTTGTTGAATGGACACGGGAAATCCAGGGTGGAAAGGAGGAGAGTGCTGTCACAATATAGGGGAGCAACTAGGGTCACATAACAATATGTGTATAAATTTTTGTATAAGAAACTAACTTGAATTGTAAACTTTCACTTAAAGCACAATTTAAAAAAAATAAATTAGAGTACAAAAAAAAATGAAGGAATACACAGTCACTACTAAAAAAAATTAGTCAATGTTCAACCATTTCAGAAGGTAGCGTATAATCAAGAACCTCTGGTACTTGTCTTAGGCTGTGTTCTCTAGAGGAGCATAACCAGTGAAACATGTATATAAATATAAAGAGATATATTTAACTCAAGGAAATGGTTCATGCCATTGTGGAGACTGGCAAGTCTCAAATCTGTCAATCAGTCATCAAGCTGGAGGCTTCTCCTCACTCATATGGTTGCATGGGCTGATCAGCAGGTCACAGAGCAGGCTGCTGGCTCACGGGTCTGTGGGAGCTGGAGAATCCAGATCCTAGTTCAGCAGGTCAGGCTGCAGGTTGCTTGCTCACATCCTTGGAACCAGTGGTGAGATGATGATGAGTTGGATGCAGCATCCAGAGGAAGAGTGAGTATTGCTGGATCATCCATTTATATACTGGAGGGAGGCCACATCCCTAAGGAAACTCCACTTTCAACTGATTGACTGCTCATAGGAGATCTCATCATGGAGGTGATTACATTATGTCAGATCTCATCATGGAGGTGATTACATTAGGTTACATTACGGAAGAGCAATCAGACCAGCGTTTGTCAATCCACTAAGAATCATAGCCTAGCCAAGATGACACATAAAATTAACCATCACAGTCCACCCCTTGTCAGCCTGACACCTGTACCCATCCCTTAACACATACATAATCTCTAAACACAGACAATTATAAAGTCATACTTTCACCTAACATGATACAACTAACATGTGTACAACAAAAACACACTAACTCCGTTTACATCTTATAAGTAATGGGATAAGGGATAGAAGAAAACAAAAATATTTGCTATTGTTGTTGCTGTTAGGTGCTGTCAAGTCGGGTCCAACTCAAAGCAACCCTATGTACAATAGAATGAAACATTGCGCCATCCTCACAATCGCTGTTATGCTTCAGCCCATTGTTGCAGCCACTGTGTCAATCCATCTCATTGAGGGTCTTCCTCTTTTTTTACTGACCCCCTACTTTACCCAGCATGATGTCCTGCACTCTACTTTTCTCCTGCTCTGTCAGGACTCTCTGTTGTGTTCTCTGTCAGGGTGGTCATTGGTGGTAGCGGGGCGCCAACTAGTTCTTCTGGTCTCAGGCTGATGGAGTCTCTGGTTTATGTGGCCCTTTCAGTCTCTTGGGCTAATGTTTTCCTTGTGTCTTTGGTATTCTTCATTCTCCTTTACTTCAGGTGGAATGGGACCAGTTGATGCATCCTAGGTGGCCACTGGCTAGCTTTTAAGACCCTAGACACCACTCACCAAAGAAGGATGCAGAACACTTTCTTAATAAGCTTTGTTATGCCAATTGACCTAGATGTCTCCGAAACCATGGTCCCCAGACCCCAGACCCTGCTACTCTGTCCCTTGAAGTGTTTGGTTCTATTCAGGAAACTTCTTAGCTTTGGTTTAGTCTAGTCGTACTGACTTCCCCTTCCCCTTCCCCTAAGATAATTTTTGTCTACTATCTAGTTAGTGAATGAACCTCTCCCTCCCTCCCCACACTTGTAACCATAAAAGAATGTTTTCTTCTGTATTTAAACCTTTTCTTGAGTTCTTATAATAGTGGTCTTATACAATATATGTCCTTCTGTGACTGACTAAATTCACTCAGCGTAATGCCTTTCAGATTCCTCCATGTTATGTTTCACGGATTCATCATTGTTCTTTATTGTGGCATACTACTCCATTGTGTGAATATACCGTAATTTGTTTATCCATTCATCCACTGATGGGCTCCTAGGTTGTTTCCATCTTTTTACTATTGTGGACAGTGCTGCAATGAACATGGGTGTGCATATATCTATTAGCGTGATGGCTCTTATTTATCTAGGATATATTCCAAGGATTGGGATTGCTGGATCGTATGGTACTTCTATTTTTAGCTTTTTAAGGAAGCACCAAATCAATTTTCAAAGTGGTTGTACCGTTTTACATTCCTACCAACAGTGTATAAATGTTCCGGTCTCTCCAAAACCTTGCCAACATTTATCATTTTGTGCTTTTGGATTAATCTAGCCCTGTTGGGGTGAGATGGTATCTCATTGTAGTTTTGATTTGCATTTTTCTAATGGCTAATGATCCTGAGCATTTCCTCATGTGTCTGTTAGCCACCTGAATGTCTTCTTTGGTAAAGTGCTTGTTCATATTTTTTGCCTATATATATATGTGTATATATATATATATAGTACTTTAGATGAAGGTTTACAGGACAAATAGTTTCTCATTAAACAGTCAGTACACATATTGTTTTATGACATTGGTTAAAAACCCCACGACATGTCAACACTCTCCCTTCTCAACCTTGAAGGACCCCTTTTTTTTTTTTTTTTGGTGAAAAGATACATAGACAAAGTAACACCATTTCAAAAATTTCTACATGTACAATTCAGTGACATCGATTACATTCTTCCAGTTGTGCTGCTATTCTCACTATCCTTTTCCAAATTATTCCATCACCATTATCTTCAACTCACTCCCCACTAGGCTACCCCTCAAAACTTTTGAGTTGCTGTTGTCAATTTGATCTCACATAAATAATTCTTTTTTTTTTTTTTTTTGTTCCTTCAATGAAGGTTTGCAGAGCAGTTTCTCATTAAACAGTTAATACACATATTGCCCTATGACAATGGTTAACAACCCCAAGACATGTCAGCACTGTCCCTTCTCAACCTTGGGTTCCCTATCACCAGCTTTCCTTGTTCCCTCCTGCCTACTAGTCCTTGTCCCTGGACTGCTGTGCCTCATTAGTCCCATTTTGTTTTATGAGGCAGTTCAATCCACAGCTGAATGGTAAACTTCGGGAGTGACTTCACCCCTGAGCTAGAAGGGTGTCCAGGGGCCATACTCTTGTGGTTTCTCCAGTCTGTCAGGCCAGTAAATCTGGTCTTTTTTTGTGAGACTTTTGTTCTACCTCCTTTTTCAGCTCTGTCCAGGACCCTTTATTGTGATCCCGGTCAGAGGAGTCAGTAGTAGTAGCTGGGCACCATCTAGCTGTACTGGACTCAGTCTTCTGGAGGCCCTGGTAGCTGTGGTCCATTAGTCCTTTGGACTAATCTTTTCCTGATGTCCTGTTCTCTTCATTCTCCCTTGCTCCCAAAGGGGTGAGACCAGTGAAGTATCTTAGATGGCTGCTTACAGGCTTTTAAGACCCCAGACGCTACTCACCAAGGTAGAATGTAGAACATTTTCTTTATAAATGGTGTTATGCCAGTTGAACTAGATGTTCCCTGAGACCATGGTCCCCACAGCCCTCCACCCAGCAATGCATCATGCAATTTTCTACCCACTTTTTTGTTGTTGTTGGGTACCATCAAGTCGGTCCCGACTCATAGTGACACTATGTACAACAGAACGAAACACTGCCCAGTCTTGTAGCATCTTCACAATCATAGCTATGTTTGAGCCCATTGTTGCATCTACCATGTCAGTCCATCTTGTTGAGGTTCTTCCTCTTTTTCGCTGACCCTCTACTTTAACAATCATGATGTCCTTCTCCAGGGACTGCTCTGTCCTGACAACATGTCCAAAGTACATGAGATGAAGTCTCACCATCTTCACTTCTAAGGGGCATTCTGGCTGTACTTCTACCAAGATAAATTTGTTCATTCTTTGGGCTGTCTTCCTTATTCATCACCTAGCTTTCGCAAGCATATTAGGTGATTGAAAATACCATGGCTTGGGTCAGTCACACCTTAGAACTCAAAGTGACATTTTTGTTTTTAACACCTTAAGGAGGTCTTTTGTGGCAAATTTGCCCAATGCAATACATTAGTTGATTTCTTGATGTTGATTGCTTCCATGGGCGTTGATTTTGGGTCCAAGTAAAATGAAATCCTTTACAACTTCAAAATTTTCTCTGTTTATGATGATATTGCTTTACTGGTCCAGTTGTGAGGATTTTTGTTTTCTTTACATTGAGGTAAAATCCATATTGAAGGCTGCAGTCTTTGGTCTTCATCAGTATGTACTTTAAGTCCTCTCGCTTGCAACAAGCAAGGCAATGTCATCTGGATATCACAGCTTTTTAATGAGTCTTCCTCCAATCATGATGTCGAGTTCTTCTTCATACAGTCTAGCTTCTCAGATTATTTGCTCAGCATACGTATTGAATAAGTATGGTGAAATGATACAACCCTAACACACACCTTTCCTAACTTTAGACCATGCAGTATCCTCTTGTTCTGTTTGAACAACTGCCTCTTGGTCTATGTACATTTTGAAGAAGCACAATGAAGTGTTCTGGAATTCCTGTTTGTGATCATTAAGATTGTGTATCAACTTGGCTAGGCCGTGATTCTCAGTGGTTTGGCAGTTATGGTGTAGTTTGGCAGTCATATATTGATGTAATCACTTACATGATGAGATCTGGTATAATGTGATTACCTCCATGATGGGATCTGTTGTGAGTAGTCAATCAGTTGAGAGGGAGTTTCCTTGGGAGTGTGGCCTGCATCCAATATAGTTGGATTTTTTGGCATGACTTGTAGGCTTTTGCTTGTTCTGGATCCAGAAGATGGCTCCTGTTCATCTGACCTCCATTTCTTGGGACTTAGCTAGCAGCTTACCTGCTGATCTTGGGGTTTGTCAGCCTCTGCAGCCTGTAAGCCAGAGGCCTGTTCTCTGACCTGCTCATGTTGTGTTCACCAGCCCCTGCAGCTATGCGAGTCAGGAGAAGCCTCCAGTCTGACCCACAGACTTGGAACTTTCCAGTCTCTACAACTATGTGAGTCATTTCCTTGATATAAATCTCTCTCTATATATATATATATATATGATATATGATACAAGGTAAGTATATATATATATATATATATATATATATATATATATATATATATATATATATATATGGCAGGTTTTGCTTCTCTAGAGAACCAACCAAGACACCATTCTTCACAATGTTATCCACAATTTGTTATGAGACACGTAGTCAAATGCCTTTGCATAGTCAATAAAATACAGGTAAACATTTTTCTCGTATTCTCTGCTTTTAGCCAAGATCCTTCTGACATCAGCAATGATATCTCTCATTCCATGTCCTCTTCTGAATCCAGCTTGAATTTGTGACAGTTCCCTGTTGATGTACTGTGAAACAGTTTTTGAATTATCTTCAGCAAAAATTTACTTGCATGTGATATTTATGATATTGTCCAATAATTTCCACATTCTGTTGGATCACCTTACTTTGGAATGGGCACAAATATGAAATTCTTCCAGTCAGTTGTCTGGGTAGCTGTCTTCCAAATTTCTTGACATAGACAAGTGAGTACCTCCAGCATTGCAACTGTTTGTTGAAACATTTCAGTTGGTGTTCCGTCAATTCCTGGAGCCTTGTTTTTTGCCAATGCCTTCAGTGCAGCTTGAACTTCTTCAACACCATCAGTTCTTGATCATAAGTGACCTCCTGACATGGTAGAACATCAACCAATTCTTTTTGGTATGGTGCTCCATGTATTCCTTCCATCTTCTTTTGTTTCTTCCTGCATTATTTACTATTTTGCCCCATGTTGTTGTTAGGTGATGTCGATTCAGTTCCAACTCATAGCAACCCTATGTACAACCGAACAAAACACAGCCTGGCCCTGCACCGTCCTCATAATCCTTGTTATGCTTAAGCCAATTGTTGTAGTCACTGCCCATAGAATCCTTTAATACTGCAACTCAAGGTTTAAATTTTTTCTTCAGTTTTTCAGCTTGAGAAATGCTGAGTGTGTTCTTCCCTTTGGGTTTTCTAATGTTATCCACAGGATTACGTGTTCTAATGTTACCCAGGACTTCGCACATTTCATTATAATACTTTACCTTGCCTTCTCAAGCTACCCTTTGAAATCTGCTGTTCAGCTCTTTTAATTCATCATTTCTTCCATTCTCTTTAGCTACTTTGCTCTGAAGAGCAAGTTTCAGAGTCTCTTCTGATATCCATTTTAGTCTTTTCTTTCTTTCTTGTCTTTGTAATGACCTTTTGTTTTCTTCACATATGATTTCTTTGATGGCATGCCACAATTCTTCTGGTCTTTAGTTATTAGTGTTTAGTGTATCAAATCTATTCTTGAGATGGTCTCTAAATTCAGGTGGGATATATTCAAGGTCGTACTTTGGCTCTCATGGACTTGTTTTAATTTTCTTCAGCTTCAACTTGAACTTGCACATGTGCAGCTGATGGTCTGTTTTGCAGTTTGTCCTTGGCCTTGTTTTGACTGATGATACTGAGCTTTTCCATCGTCTCTTTCCACAGATTTAGTCAATTTCATTCCTGTGTATTTTATCTGGTGAGGTTCATGTGTAGTGTTGCCATTTATGTTGTTGAAAAAAGGTATCTCTGATGAAAAAGTCATTAATCTTGTAGAATTCTATCATGTGCTCTATGGCATCATTTCTATCACCAAGGTCTTATTTTCTCACATCCGATCCTTCTTTGTTTCCAACTTTCACATTCCAATTGACAGTAATTATCAATGCACATTAATTTCGTGTTTGATCAATTTCAGACTGTAGCAGTTTGTAAAAATCTTCAATTTCTTCATCTTTGGCTTTAGTGGTTGGTGTGGAAATCTGAATAATAATTTTATTAACTGGTCCTCCTTGTAGGCTTGTGGATATTATCCTATCATTGACAGAGTTGTACTTCAGGACAGATCTTGAAATGTTCCTTTTGAGGATGAATATGCCATTCCTCTTCAACTTGTCATTCCTCTTCAATTTGTCATTCTTGAGGTAGTAAACCATATGATTGTTCAATTCAAAATGGCCAATACCAATCCATTTCAGCTCACTAATGCCTAGGATATCAGACTTTAAGCATTGCACTTCATTTTTTTACAACTTCCTACTTTCCTTGATTCATACTTTGTACTTTCCATGTTCTGATTACTAATAGATGTTTGCAGCTGTTATTTCTCATTTTGAGTCACATCACATTAGCAAATAAAGGTCCCAAAGGCTTTACTCCATTCACGTCATTAAGGTTGACTTTACTTTCAGGAGGCAGCTCCTCCCCAGTCATATTTTGAGTGCCTTCCAACCTAAAGGACTCAACTTCCAGCACTATATCGAACAATGTTATTCATAAGATTTTCTCTAGCTAACATTTTTTCAGAAGTAAGTCATCAGGTCCTTTTTCCTTGTCTGTGTTAGTCTGGAAGCTCCACTGAAACCTGCCCACCATGGGTGATCCTGCTGGTATTTGAAATATTGATGCCATAACTTCCAGTATCATAGCAACATGCAAGCCACCACAGTGTGACAAACTGACAGACAGGTGGTGGATAATGAGGAGTAGGACTGCTTAAAATAAACCAATTGTGGTGGGGGATCCTAAATAGAATAAGCCAATCATGGTGGTGGGGGAGTAGGTCCTGGTTAGAATAAGCCAGCTGTGGTAAGTTGTGGGTCCTGTTAGAATAAGCCCAAATGGTAAGGAATGGGGGATGGTCCTGATAAAAATAAATCAATCCTGGTAGGGTAGTCTCCTTGGGGCTGAAGCTCCGTTCTGGCCAATGAGACAGGAGGAGAGGCTGGACAGGGGCTTTGGAAAAGTTTCTCTGCTCTTACAAAAAGACTCAAGTAACACATCAGGTCATGTACTGCTGATGGGAATTTGTAGGGAATGATTTGTGATGCCCAAAAGGGCAGGAGCCATGTTGCAACCCTGAGGGTACCAGCTTGAGTATAAACATGGACCCAGAGGAGTACAGACTGGGAAGGTGTATATCTCCAAGGTTCTTGATGTCTCTGAACTTCTGACATAGACCAATCTGGAGGTTTCTTATCTTAGGCTTCTTTTTGGGTAAATAATAAAAACGCTCGTTTGGTTAAGGTATTTTTGACTAGGTA
Organism: Dugong dugon; assembly: GCA_030035585.1. Classification (NCBI taxonomy): domain Eukaryota; kingdom Metazoa; phylum Chordata; class Mammalia; order Sirenia; family Dugongidae; genus Dugong; species Dugong dugon. Next base: position 21,075,132 of record CM057464.1, read on the forward strand.
CATCTTACTGGGTACCATTGCTACTTGAAGAGTTAGGGAAATAAATAAAAAAATTATTGTAATGTAAAGAACAGATGATTTATGGAGAAGAAAGCAAAATTTGCATGAATTTCTAGATAGAATATGAGACTTCAGAGCAATTTGCCACCCAAGGCCGGACACTTTGGGTTTGCTTCTCCCTCCCCCTCCCAGTTGTTGTTGTTGTCAGTTGTCTTTCAGTCACCTCTGACTCTAGGTGACCCCATGTATAACAGAACGAAATGTTGCCCAGTCCTGTGCCATCCTATCCTCACAATTGTTGGTACGTTTGAGTCCAGTGTTGTGGCTATTGTGTCAATTCATCTCATTGAGGGTTTCCCTCTTTTTCACTGACCCTCTACTTTACCAGACTTAGTGTCCTTTCCTAACGATTGGCCCAGGTACCTCCCAACTCCTTCGCTCACCCCCAACCTCTACAGGAGGATGTGAGTTGCAAAGTCATGGATCAAGGCAATGGGAACCCCATTTAGGAAAAGTCTCAGTCACAGCCTTTGTCAGAACTTCAACAGCAAGTGAGTGGACTACATATTATTTTAATAAATTATATTAGCAGGGTAGAAAAAGGACATATGTATTGAAGTGTAACCGTAGCTGAGGCAGAACTCCTAATCCAAATATGGGTTGTAAGAATCTTTTTAAGTTTTACATGAGGACTGAGTGACAAGTTACCATTTTTTATGGATCTCAGAGCTGTGTGGAGGTGTGTCCTGAGTGGGAGGCAGTGAAAGAAGCTGTCAGAGAAACTGTGGGCCAAAGAGCTGGTGAAGGGATGAGAGGAGTAAGAAGCCACAGGGAGCCCCCAAAAGGGAGTAAATTAGCTGCCTAGAGACAAATTAACAAGGAAAAAACAGAAACTAGGAACTGCCTAGGAGAACTGCCCTAGGCTTCTCTGTGTAAAAAGGGTTAGGGAGATTTCTGGGCCTAGGAGACCAGGATATCCTTAAACTCGTGGTTTTAGCAAACGGCTCAAGGTCAATTTAATCTGATGATCCCTGTAGGACCTAATATCATGTTTTTCAAACTATGGGTTGTAATCCATTAGTGGCTCATAAAGTCAATTTAGTGGGTTGTAAGAACCACTTAAATAAAGATAAACAAACAAAAACCCAAAACCATTGCTGTCTAGTCAATTCTGACTCATGGAAACCACATGTGTTACAGAGTAGGATTGTCTTGCCTGTAATCTTTATGGAAGCAGATTTCCAGGTCTTTCTTCTGCAGTGCAGATGGGTGGGTTTGATCTTACAACTTTTTGGTTGGTAGCCAAATGCAAAACATTTGTGCTACCCAGGGACCTGAAATAAAGGTAGAAGGGTACAAAATAGAATAGAAAATATCAGGGTGCTTTGCACTTTTGATTGTTATGTTGTGTGCATAAATGTGTGTGTGCATGTACACAGTTTCAATGTACAATGTCTTTCTTATACTCATTTGTAGTTGAAAAATTTGGAAAGTTGCTGACCTAGAGGATGCAGAATGGTGGTGCCACATTCTTTGAGGGTGGAGAAGCCCAGGAAAGCTCTGTTTGGTCTAGGGTGGGAGCTGATAGAATGAGGAAGTCTGGAGCCACCACTCATCTTAATTAGGGGATCAAGCTATGCTCAGCGTCTTGACCCTCCCTGTATAGAATTTCTCTTCAGAATGTTTGTCTCTTGGATTTGTCTATGCACTTAAACATCTTTGAAAACAGACAACAATAAAAGCAAACAGACCAATGAACACGGGATGTGCCCAAACTGGAAAGTACCTCATTCTTCTGAGTTCACCTCAGTCAGGATTATGAAACCCAGTTAGGGCCCAGTTGCTTCAGTCAGCAAGGTGGAAAGACGGAAGAAGGCTGAGACCAGTAATTCCTGTTGGAGGGAAAATGCTCTCCCCAGCTTTACTTGTCCTTTGTGGTTCTGCTGGTCCTTTGCTGGCCATTCTACTTGAGTTTTGGCTTCATTAAAAGGCTACTAGCTGATTAGACACTGCCAGAAGGAGCTTTGCCTCTGTTATGTGGCGGTAGAAACATAGCTATATTTAAGAGTCAAAAGATGCAAGGTTTTAGGTATTTTCCAGAGGGGAATCACTTCAGGTGTTTCAAGTTTCAAGCAACATTTGAATATGCAGACTTGATGCTTTACAACAATCCTCTTCCCTCAGGGATGTTGTCTACATCTAGAGACAGCTGAGGAAGTATGTTGGAGATGTCCTGGTCAAAAATGAGAAAAGTTGTATAAAGAACATGGGGTGCTTGAACAGAGTCCAGAGATTGCACCACAGGCTCTAGCCTGTGGAAGCTGGCAGCCAGGATGGTTTCTGGGAAAGCACATATAATGTTTTCCACTGTAATGCTGATCTTTCCTGGTAAGCCTGTCTTCATATCTTCATAATATCACCACCACCACTAGTTGCCGTGGAGTTGACTCTGACTCATGGTGACCCCATGTGTGTAAGAGTAGAACTGTGCTCCACAGGGTTTTCAATGACTGATTTTTTGGAAGTAGATTGCCAGGCCTTTCTTCTGAGCTACCTCTGGGTAGACTTGAACCACCAACATTTCAGTTGGCAGCCAAGTGCTTTAACCATTTGTACCCACCCACAGACTTCCTTCATAACATAGCCTTTGTCTTTTCTAGCTACCAAAAACAGTGCAACTTGTTTTTATTTGACATAAATAAAATGCCAGTCTAAGGAGCCCTGGTGGCGCAGTCGTTAAACACTTGTCTGCTAACCAAAAGGTCAGCAGTTTGAACCTACCAGCCACTCCACGGGAGAAAGACGTGGCAGTCTGCTTCCTTAAAGATTACAACCTTGGAAACCTTATGGAGCAGTTCTACTCTGTCCTATAGGGTCACTATGAGTCAGAATCGACTCAGTGGCAATGAGTTGGTTTTTGGTTTTAAGCTTGTGTAAGTTGACAACCAAGATATTGCAGAACATTCAAGGTAATGTCTGTACTAAAGGGTGACAATGTATATGGAAATTTGATCCTTTGCCTACAGGAAGTGTAGACCCCACGTTTTCATCCATATGTTTTCCTGAGGTTAATCCCACAGTACATTGGAAAGACAGGCGGTTAACTGAAGATGTTAGGAGACCGGCAAGTCTGCCAGCACTTGGGGCTGAGGGAACTGCTCAGGTACTTTTAGCCACGGGAGTCAATCCTCCCTGCATCCCAGTAGTAGGCTCCTGGCGAGGACCCAGGGTCTCTGATCCCCACATCCTCAGGACAACCAGGATCTTTGAGCACCAACCCACAGTCCCTCACCATCTCTCAGGCCTCTTTGCTTTTCTGACAGTCAGCCTAGTTCTCTCAGGACAGACTGATTCCTCTGTACTGCAAGAAATGCAGCCATTCGCCTCACAATGTCTGCAGCCAGTGCCTGCTGACAAGCCCTGGGTTTGGCCTGACGACCCCACCTCGGCCAGGAGCCACCCTGGAACTAACGAAGTACAATGGAGAGAGGAGACATTTAAGAAGATGGCAGCTCTCATGAGAATCCTACAGTTAACCGCAGGGAGGAGAGTGCCCAGGCAAAGAGGGATACAAAGGGGTGCCAGACTCTAACAGTAATGCCTGCTAAGATGTGACCCAGAGTGTTCAGGTGGTGCTGCTTAAAGAGGAGGTGGCACATCCCCTGCGCCCTCATTCCCAGAGAAGAACAGATGGCATACCGGGCTGGGACACAGCCGGCTGGGGATGTGGAGGGGAAGCACAGGGATGACTATTGGAAGGTGGCACACTGAATGAGCAGCCTCCACTTCATTCCCCCAGACCCCCTCCTGCTCTTCCTGCTCAAACAATACCATCAAGCTGGGTTCTCCATGGTCACACTGGTACCTTCCACGGCTCTGTCTTACTGACACCACAACTTAGTGTGTGTTTGTGTGTAGGGGGTGCAGATGTAAATGCCAATTTTCAGATTGAAAAACTGGGGGCATAGGAAGGAGATATGTCTTTCTTATGTTTATTGGCAGAATTTATACCCCAATCCTGAGAGGCAGCATACTGTGGTGGCAAGAACATGACTTTCACATCTAGAAGGAGCCCCACTACTTAGGGACCAGTGAAGTCAGTTTCCACATCCGTAAAGGGGGGACATTCTACCGACCTCATACAACTGTAGTGAGGACTGAGTGAAATAATGCCTGTGGAGTAATGCAGCACAAAGCCCAGGTTAAAGAAAAGCTACACATTTTACTTCCCTTCCCTTCTTCTTACTTGGCCTCCTTGTATCCCACTCAGTTTGGTTGCAAGCTGAGCTAGAAATTCAAAGTCAGAGGACTAGAATCCAAGCAGCCATGGCCCATAAATGGCAAGTAAAACAAATCCCCTCCCCTGCCTTCCCTCCCCCTTCCTTCTTATGCTGTATGGGGATATTACTCTCCACACCCCCATCTATAAACCTGGCTCCCTCTAGCAGTGTTAGACATTCCCAAAGTTAATCATCTATGAAAGTAGCAGTCTCTTCATCTAGCTCCAGAAAACAGAATTTGGGGGAGCATTTTGGACAGGAAGGAGCCCTAGTGTCTCTCCGGGCCCAGATGGCTGAAATGGCGCAAACCATCTGGAACAAACAAGAAACAGGAGGAAACAGGAGGAAACAGGCCCTGCAGGACTGGAGAGCAAGCCCCACCCACGTTAGCCAGACTCTCTAGGTGTGTGCAGTTGTGTTCACCACCCTTTTTCTATTCCTGACCTTTTCATCAAAACAACCTAAGTGTCCCCCAGCCTTGAATTAGCTGGATGAGGGTCCTGACTCCGTGTTTGGAAAGGTAAATATGAGGTCTGACTATTACTGCAACTCCTACTTGCACTCAAAGCAGACATCACTAATCCATCACAGCTCTCCTTCCTGTGAGTGTAGGTTTTCGGGTTATGATCCTTCTCAACCCAGCACCCTAGGCAACCACCAATAACCCACAGGCCCTCTCACACTTGGGTAAGCTTGTTTCCACTGCTGAGGCGGGGAGGAGTACCACCCTTTCCAGCTGGAATACAGGGTGGTGGTGATTGTGAGACCTGCGGAGCAGGTTCCTCCCAGGGACCTGAGTCAGCTGCTGCAGTGATTCTTCCCACTTGCCAAAGCTGGAGGGTCGAGGTTCAGTTTACTAAGGACAGCCTCAGCCTCCTCACAACATCACAGAGAGGCTTCCAGAGTGGTTTAAAAGCCCTGGGCCCTGGCCAAAGCCACAGAAGATGAAGTTTGTCTTGGCGATTCTCTTGTCATCCCTAGTAGCTTAAGGAGTGGAGGTAGGGGGATGGAAGAGGAGAGGGCTTTCCACTCTGTACTCACCTGCTTGAGGCAGAGTGAACCAATGAGATTCCAAGCCCTCCTCGAAATGAACATTTGCCTTCCTAAATGAGCAGTCTTTTCACAGCTCTCAGCTCTTACAGAGTCAGACAGTAAGAGTGATGGTGATGAGCACTCGGTTGCTAACAGAAATGTTGGCAGTTCAAGTCCACCTAGAGGCACCCTGGAAGAAAAACCCGTGATCTACTGCTGAAAAATCAGTCACTGAAAACCCCGTGGTACACAGTTCTACTCTGACACACATGGACTCGCCATGAATTGGAATTGACTCCACAGCAACTGGCAATACCTGCCTGGTAAGCTGACATACCCTAAAATTATTACCAGCCCTGTCCAGACAGCTGGATGCCTGCCCAATCATTGTTTCTCAATCACAAGAAGGGCTGTCACCGCACTTCGCCCCTCCCTGTGTTCTTGTGTGGAACCAGGTTTCCCTGTAAGCTAGAGAATGGTCCCGACCTTCACACCACAAACCCTTCCTTGGCTCAGGGGTTTCTGTCCCTGCTGTGTGGGCTCTGCCTCCTCAGCACCCCTTCTCGCCCCACCCTACAAGGAAAAGAAAGGGAATACCATCATTTTTGAAGGTGTGCTGAGGGTCAAATAACCTTCTTTGAAATAATGAGGACTCTCCACCTATCCCCACCCTCAGGGCACAACCAAGACATATGGGCATCATTTGGTCCCCTTTCACACCAATATTCTTTAAATAATAATCCTATATTTATTTAGTAAAGGTAGTAATTAAAATATATACATATTCCATATATTTTATTTATGTTCAGAATAAGGGATTTGTTACATGCATTCATTTATGCTATTTTCCAAACCACACAATTTATTGGCAGCCATAAGCAAGGCTTAAATGTGGATAATAAAACAATCCACATTATTTTAAATGTTTAAAATGTGGAGGACACAATAAATCACGCATTCCCAATAAGCAGCGCTACACTGTGCATTCATTGTTGTCAAAATTGTAGCTGACCCTGGTGGTTTAAGGCGACCGTCAGCTGCCTGCCCTCAGCACTGGAGGCTGGCTGGCAGTTTGGATGGAATTACTCATCACAGAGACGCCCTGCAGCAGCTGAGTTCACACGGAGCCTGACTGGCCAGGGAGGGGAAGCCGGGGAAAGGATTTGGGTCACCCAGTCTCACAGTGGATGTTCAGGAGGTGCTGAGGTTGTTACTAGCAACCTGCACCCGTGGGCCTGCAGGCAAGTAGCCTGAATCTCTGTGATAGTCAGGAAAGCCCATGAGTACAGGAGACTCCTGTGAAAATGGCAAAAGAGCTTCTAAGTTGATCAGGTGGAATCTCACCCTGAACCGTAGGTCTCCACATGGGGGCCTCTGGGGAAATGGATGGAACTTGCATCACTGCCTGAGGGAGCTCTGTGGGTACCGGCAGCAGGGAGAAAAGCACTATACTTAACCCACATGAAAAGCACTGAGTCCTCTGCCTTGTCCACTGGTATGCCTCCATACATCACAGCGCCGTCTGACTCAGCAGGAATGGATTCGGTGTGGGTATCACGGCTATGTAAGGAGTCAATGTGGAAAGCCGAGGTAACTGGCACCAGAATTGCAATGCATCCCAGTGAGGCTTCAGCAGCCCTGTGAACTGGTGCCCTGGAGCTGTCCTGCTGAGGGGGCTCCCATTCTGTCTCTGGACTGATTGCAGAAGAAGGGTTTTCTCCAAGGCAGTCTCTGCCCAATTTGTGATGGTCTTCCTCTAAGCCTTCTGCCATGTTAGCCTTGCTCCTTTCTTCTTCAGAACATGACAGGGCAGAATCCCCCAGGGTCTCCTGGCATCAGAGGACACCCAGTGGGCCTCTCTCCCCTTAACTCATGACATGTCAAAACCATGAACCAAGGCTGAGGCTCTGACTCCAAGCACCCAAACTCCTGCCTTTAGGCAGGTTTGACAGTTTCGTTAGAGAAGCTCTCTGTGCATAACAATGAGAAAGCTGTCAGGCTAAATACCGTTCTGACATTTGAAGGAATAGTCTCATGTAATTTTTGGTTGTTTAAGGGCAAGAATCATGGAATTCTGTCTTCTTGTTAAAATGACGCAGAGCAACAAGTGACGTTTCTCTTCTCTTCCCCTTTAACAAGTAGAGACTAATAGGGGACTTGCTACATGATGAACTTTCCAAAAAAGATAACTGTTCATATGGGAGAGAACCCTTTGGTAAGGTACATTTTCCTCTACTTCTTCTCCTTCTTCTTCTTCTTCCTTATCCTCTTCCTCCTCCTCCTCCTCCTCATCATCACACACACTCTGTGTGAGCGGGACTAGTTGCCTTGCTCCCTGGCTTTTAGGAATGCAGAACCTAAGGCAAACAATGCTGAGAGGCAAAGGGGATATTCTATTGAATACTTTTAGGTGTGCAATACATTTTGTGTAGAGCATCACCTACATTATATTAGTAGTTTGTGTATTAACACAGCATAATCTCATATTTTTGTAACCTCAGAGTCCCTTGTCACTCCAGTCTGGAGGGGTAACAGCAAGGAGATGCGGTCAAAATAATAGTTATCACTAGATCAGAGCCTGCATCTAGATAATAACCTAAATTCTGCTATTTCCCACTCACCCCTCCCCTTCCAGGCCCTGGCCCAGGGACAGGTCAGGAATCATCCTTGAGGTTCTCTGAGGCTGGAAAACCTGGCTTTTCTCTTCAGTCCCTCACAGCCCCGTCTTCAGCCATACTAAAGTTTCTCCTGCTGGCTTGGGTTGGTCTGGGTAGTTTTGGGATTTGTTGCCAAAGAGGGTCAACCATAATTGGCTTCACTCCTGTCTATGTACCTTAGAGGGAGCTGAAAGTTTGGGAGAAGTTAACTGAAAAAAAAACTCCTGCAAAAGGTTGGGTATACCGAGTGAAGGAGTTCTTACTTAAACCAGTTTAACCACCCAGTAGATCCCATTCCATATGGGATGGTTATTTGATACCAGAGCTTCTCAACCTCAGCACTATTGACACTTTGGGCTGGATCATTCTTTGTTGTGGGGGCTGTCCTGTGCATTGTCGGATGTTGCAGAGCATTTCTGGCCTCTACCTACTTGATGCCCTTAGCAAACTACCCCCACCCAGTTGTAATAACCAACCATGTCTTCTCCAGACACTGCCAAATGTTCCCGGGGCGGGGTGGGGGCAAAATCACCCTCAGTTGAGAGCCATTGTTTTAGGTGTACTACAGGTTAAAAATTTTATCCTAACAATAATAATTACACACACACACACAAATGAAATTTTTTTTGTTAAAATTTTTCTTTTTTTTCTTATTGTTGTAATTAAATGAAGTTAACATTTCAAGTTAGTCTCCCATATAAAATTTTTTTTACATGCATTGTTATGAGACCCTAATTGCTCACCTCATTCTGCCACAGCACACTCCTCCTTTCTTCCCCTGATTCCCCATGACCATTCAACCAGCTCCTAACTCTCTCTGCCTTCCCATCTCACCTCTGGCCAGAAGCTGCCCCTTTGGTCTCTTGTATCTACTTGACTAAGAGGCACACTTTTCACGAGTATCACTTTATCTCCCACAGTCCAGTCCAATCCCTGTCTGAAGAGCTGGCCTCGGAAATTGTTTTCATTCTGGACTGATAGAGAGCCCAGGGGCCATGCTTTCCCGGGTGCCTCCAGTCTCAGTTGGACCATTAAGTCTGGTCTTCTTACTAGAATTTGAGTTCTGCACCCCATCCTTCTACTGCTCCATCAGGGACCCTCTGTTGTGTTCCCTGTCAGGAAGTTCACTGGTGGTAGCTGGGCACCATCTAGATCTTCTGGTCTCAGGCTGATGAAGTCTCTGGTTTAAGTGGCCCATTCTGTCTTTTGGGCTATTACTTTCCTTGTGTCTTTGGTGTTCTTCATTCTCCTTTACTCCATGTGGTTGGGACCAATTGATGCATCTTAGATGGCTGCTTGCAAGCTTTTAAGACCCGAGGTGCCACTCACCAAAGTAGGACGCAGCACATTTTCTTAATAAGCTTTGTTATGCCAATTGGCATAGATGTCCCCTGAAAGCATGGTCCCCAGACCCCCCATCTCTGCTACTCTGTCGCTCAAAGTATTTGATTGTATTCAGGAAACTTCTTAGCTTTGGTTTAGTACAGTTGTGCTGACTTCCCCTGTAGTGTCTGCAGTCCTTCCCTTCACCTAAGATGATTCTTATCTACTATCTACTTAGTGAATAGCCCTCACCTTCCCTCCCCACCGCCGTAACCATCAAAGAATGTTTTCTTCTGTGTTTAAACCTTTTCTTGAGTTCTTATAATAGTGGTCTTATACAGTATTTGTCCTTCTGTGACTGACTAAATTCACTCAGCATAATAAGTTCCACCTTCCACCAAGTTATACGATGTTTCACAGCTTCATCCTTGTTCTTTACCATCGCATAATATTCCGTTGTGTGGATATACCATAGTTTGTTTATCCATTTGTCCCTTGATGGGCACGTAGGTTGCTTCATCTTTTTGCTATTGTGAACAGTGCTGCAAAGAACATGGCTGTGCATATATCTATTTGTGTGATGGCTCTTGTTTCTCTAGGATATATTCCAAGGAGCGGGATAGCTGGATTGTATGGTATTTCTATTTCTAGCTTTTTAAGGAAGCCCTGAATCGATTTCCAAAGTGGTTGTACCATTTTACATTCCCACCAACAGTGTATAAGTGTTCCAGTCTCTCCACAACCTCTCCAGCATTTATTATTTTGTGTTTTTTGGATTAATGCTAGCCTTGTTGGGGTGAGATGATCTCTCATTGTAGTTTTGATCTGCATTTCTCTAATGGCTAATGATCATGAGCATTTCTTCATGTGTCTGTTAGCTGCCTGAGTATCTTCTTTAGTGAAGTGCCTGTTCATATCCTTTGCCCATTTTTTAATTGGGTTATTTGTCTTTTTGTTGTTGAGGTTTTGCAGTATCTTGTAGATTTTAGAGATTAGATGCTGATAGGATTTGTCATAGACAAAAACGTTTTTCCAGTCTGTAGGTTGTCTTTTTACTCTTTTGGTGAAGTCTTCTGATGACCATAAGTGTTTGATTTTTAGGAGCTCCCATTTAGCTAGTCTCTCTTCTGGTCCTAGTGCATTGTTACTTACGGTTCGTACTGTGTTTATGCCATGTGTTACGGCTCCTAGTGTTGTCCCTATTTTTTCTTCCATGATCTTTATTGTTTTCGATTTTATATTTAAGTCTTTAATCCATTCTGAGTTAGTTTTCACACAAACAAAATTTAATGCTATAGTTAACATATAAAGAATCTAGAGAAATTCCAGGATTCCACCCTCCACTCCCCCACCAAATCCTTTGAAACATTCTAAAATCCAAATTTCTCTTCCCTTTTTACTTGACAAGTAGGGACTAATAGGGAGCTTGCTAAATGATGAACTTTAAAAAAAAAAAAAAAAAAAAAAACTGCTCATGTGGGAGAGGAAGACCAGCCCATAGCAGCAAAACAAGCATTGGGCTACACTCAGGAGACCTGGGTCTAGTCTTGGCTCTGACTGAGCAGGAATATGACTGTGAGTAAGTCACTTTATTCTATCCCTTAGTTTCTTCCTTCTTAGGATGAAGTAATTAGACTAGATCTGGGTTTTCCATGTTTCTTCTGCTATGACCCAGGTTGGCATTTGAGATATTCCCACACACACACCCCAGTTTTGCTAGCACTGGTAATCTTCCAGTTAAGTGCAGTTTCTAGTTTCTAGTTGAAGTTAGCCCTTTCTCATAACTCACCAAGACATCCCAGTGTTTCTGACAATCTGAGTGAGAACTGCTATCCCTAGGTGGTGCAAATGGTTAATGTGCTCCACTGCTAACCAAAAGGTTGGCAGTTCATGCCCACCCAGAAGGGCCTTGGAAGAAAGGACTAGCAATCTACTTCCAAAAAAATCAGTCACTGAACACCTCATGGAGCACAGTTCTACTCTGACACACATGGGGTTGCCATGGGTTGGAATCAACTTGATGGCAATTGCAAAAGAAAAAAAAATTCTCCTAGTTCTACAATTTTAAAGACAAAGAATCCAGTTTGCCAGTGAGCCAATAATAAAAAACAACATGCTTCATCTCTGATTTCCAGCCCCTGTTACTAACCAGTAGGCAGCTCACCCTCCAAATTGCCCCGTCATATAATCTGCCATTACTATTCATTTCTCTGGCTCACCTGGTAATGAATTCAATCCATGCCATTAAGCTTTCCTGTCAGCGAGTCATCTATTTTCACAAGTTGTTGGTTGTGATGCTAGAGCCCAAGTCATGGGTATATAAATATTTTGGCATCTGTTTCTGCCATAAGATACTCTGGAGCCCCAGTAACTCATGGGATTGTCCTGCCACCCTCTTCTTCACTCACTCTCATTTCTATAAATTGTTATATGATTTGGTGTAAGTTCTTTCAGTCATCATTCCTACAAGGTGTTGGTTTAAAGAATTACATAAAAACAAGAAGACTAATATTTAATAATTGTCTGAATAGGCTAGACTCAGGGTATGACTCCTGGCTACAATCCATCCTATTTGTGTTTGTCCTTGAAGCAAGGTGTTCCATCTCCCTTTGCTCCAGCTTCCCACTCAATCATTTGTTGATCTATTATTAGACTTCTACGGAACCCCTGCTATGTGCCAAGAATTGCCCCTGGTGCTGTGGATATAAAGATGAATAACACTTGGAACTTGCCTTCTAGGACACCTCAGTCTAGTAAAGGCTATGATCCCAAACGAATAGTTGCCACACAAGGTGATAAGCAGTATAAATGAAGAAGATAAATTTGAATTTATTCACAAGAGAATGGAGAAGCTTTGAAAGATTGTAAGCAAGGGAGTTTCCATGATCAGAGCTGCCTTTTAGAAAGATGTCCAAGGAGTAGGGTGGAGGATGGACTAGAGGAGATGAGAGAGATAGTGGTGTACTAGTGAGAAGACTTGGAATGGTGCTGGCAAGACAGGGGCTAGTGAGAACCAATGCTCTGGACCAAGGCAGCAGTGATGGCAGTGGGGCTGGGGGAGAGAGGATGGATTTGGGAAATAGAACCAATAAGACATGATGATCATCTGAATAAAGGAGATGAGGGAGAGCTTCCAGGTTTCAGGCTTGGGGACAAGGTGGATAAATGTGTCATTCACCAAAGAAGGAGATTCCAGAAAAGGAACAGGTGCAGGGAAAAGATCATGGCTTTTGTCTGAAGTATGTTGAGAATGAGGTGCCTGTGGAACTGTCAGGTGCAAAGGTCTAGTTCTCCATCTGTAATAAGAAATCTCATCATGAAAATGTAATTAAAATGAAGGAAGCACTTTGAAATTCTCAGCTGAGGCACGACGGGTGATTATTTTAGAGTGTTTCATATATTCTCTTCATTGCCTCATCAGCCAGTCTTTCATGATGAAGAGAACTCGCTCCTAGTCTTGATTTTAATTGCCTCTGATGCCCATCCTAGAATATTCGAGGCATTAAAAAAAAAAAAGTGCTGCAAATGTAGGATGCAAGATGGGCTCACCCAGGGAGGATTCTAAAGTTACAGCCTCAACTCAGAGAGGGAACTATGGTTCTGTTCTTAGTCCTGAGAATCTTAGACTCAATCCCTTTCACCAAGCCACTTGGTTAACCCACGCCTATTTACTCCACATTCAGTGTTGGAATTTTTTTACAACATTCAAGATTTCTTCCGCACATCTCTCCTGAGCACCTACCACATGGCTAGTGTTGGGAATTTGGTATTGAACAAGCTTGACATGATCTCTGTCTCCACAGAACTAATAGTAAGAAGAATTTTTAAGGTCTCTCATGATCAAGAGAATGGATCAAGACTGACTCAAACAGTCTCCAAGCAAATTGCTCAATTTCCGGAAATAAATGGACACTGTCTGTTTAGGACAGCACATTGAAAACCAGTTCGCCTCCTCCACAAGGCCTCCCAGTGAGGCAGCGGCTTCACTAGGGGGGTGCACGGGGTGCAGACCACACAGGGTGACACTGTCAGATGGGGCGACACCAAAATGACTGTACATTTTGTTTGGTGTTTCAGCAGAAATGTATTTTTTAAATAAAAAATATCACTAGTTAGTTATAACAACAAATTTTTTCGTAAGACCAGCTTACATGTATCAATATACCTACAAGGCTAAAATTCTACGCTAATTTACTTTTTGAACATTCTAATGCACTCTGGTCAGAGCTGTCATTATTACCCAATTACAATGACGCTTCAAATCATGTGGTTTCATCTGCACGTGCTACAAGCATGCACTGTTGTCTTCATTGCAGTAGGTGTTTTAATAGTCGCTGATTTTGTCAAATTTTCTGGTGTTTTAGCTACATTATTGTGGTAATTAGCATGGGGAGGTTACACCATGAGTTACCGCACCCGGTGACACCAACCCTAGTGATGCCACTGGGTGGGGAGCAGGTAAAGCTGCTTCTCCTGTTGAGGCTGATACACAGTATGAATCATCAGTTGTATGTAATCTCTGCATCCTGGAGATTCATAACCAGCATCTCCATCTTCCCTACTAAATTGTTTACATGAGATTATTACTATGATTATTTATGTCTTGCATCGCTGCCTCCAGGTACAAGGACAAGTATGAGCTGGGAGTTTGTTTCAGGGGAGGGACTCAGAATGAAATGATGTTAAAACCCACACTGAATGACCTCATAGTGCTGTGCAGCTGAGTGTCCTGGTGTGCTGCTGGAAGAGAACATCTGCCCTGGTTACCACCCTGGAGGAAACAAAGGAGAAAACAAGTCTGCTGGAAGCAGGGAGTTCAGGCCAACTGTTTCCTCCTTCCATCTGTGCTCTGAAGGAGCTGCTCATTAGAAGCAAGAGTATGGCTGTCCCTGGGGGCATTGAACCCAGCGCAATGCTTTCTTTTTTCCTCAGTTCCTAAATTCCCTTCCAATCCTTGGCTCCCTCCCTCTCTTCTGTCCTCATTATCAGGTACCTGCTGTTCTAGGTACCATGTTGGATGCTGGGGATATACAGAAAAAACATTCAATCCCTACCCTCCAAGGATGCCAAATGTAATGGGAGAGGCATTGACTATCTTACCCCCCACCCCGGGGAATCTTGAGTTCATTCAGGTTACATCCCCTAACTGTCATGACCTCAGCACCAACACTCCTCTTGCTGGGCTTCGAGATGTTAAAGAGCACAGCAAAGGAGTTGTCTAAATGTGGTTAATCGGGCAGGGACCAAGCAATATTTTAAGGCATGGACAAGAATAGATCCTGATAGCTGATACTAGGAAACTCAGTTGGCTGCTGATGAATTAAACACTTCCTCACACCCAGAGAGAAGAGCTACCCAGCTTGGTGCCTGGGCACAGGTAAATTCTAAGTGTCCACTTGAGGAAAGGCTCAGGAGGAAGCCAATGAATGACTCAGCTTCCACGTGTTCCCTCTAACAAGTCCTCTGCTGCATTTGTGCCAGACTCAGAGCTAGACTATCTTTGTGAGATGTTGTCTGTGGACCCATCATAGGAGGCAGCCTTAAGTGTTGGAAGGTATCTTAAGTGTTGGAAACTGAGGAAGGTACAAAGTGCTACTAGATCACAAAAACAGCTGCTTACCACCAGCTGATTCTTGGAAACCCTAAGGTTCTACTCTGTCCTAGAGGGTCTCTCTGAGTCAAAATCAACTCAGTGTCAGTGGGTACAGGAATTGGGTCTGGAGCAATTAAGAGGGGTGATATCTAAACTGAGTCTTGGAGGATGAGGAAGATTCTGCCAGGCATCTGTGCCTTTCCCACCTCTCCTTTTAAATAGGCTGAAATGAACATTAAGGTATGGCAGAAGTAATGTATGTGGCTTTCGTGCTGAGGTCATAAAGGTGGTTCAACATCCTTTTTGTCTATTTGAAGACTTGTGTCACAGCCCTATGCCTTCATGAAAGAAGTCTGACTTCCCAGAAGCCACAATGCTGGGAGGAAGTGCAGGCTATGTGGAGAGGACATCAGTAATTGTTCTAGCTGATCGTCCTGGCTGAGGTTCTGGCTGACAGCCAGAATCAAATGCCAGACATGTGGGTAGAGATTTCTCCAGATGATTCTAGCTCCCTGCCATTGACTTTGCCCAACTGAGGCCCCAGACATCATGGAAGAGAGATAAGCTGTCTTCATTGTGCCCTGTCTAAATTCCTTACCCATGGAATATATGAATGCATAAAAGAGTTGTTTTACATCAAAAATAAATAAACAAACAAATATTAAGGATAAATTTAAAGAAGAAAACAAAGAATGAGGAAGCAGAGGTGTGGTGGAGGGGACATGCTCTGTCCCTCGTTTTTCATGTGCTCCTTTTGTGGGGTGTCCTGGTGTCTGGGCAGACACGTTACTCCTGGGGTGACTCTACCCCAGCACCCTGGGGTATGTATTTACTGAGGACAGTTAAGGCTGTAATGGTCTCAGGGCTCGTGGCACCCTAAACATCCTCATGCCAAGGGCAGCATCTGTGGTGCAGGATTCACATGTCTTATAGAGAGAGAGCTACACAGTGTAATAGCAAGGCATTTTGTAACACGATTGTGCTGTATTTTCTTACATAGAATTCTGCCAATTTAATTTCCATTTTCTGGCTGCCAGACAGATTGAAGAATTCCGAGGTCAGGGCACCCCAACATCACCCACACCCTGAGCCGACATCTGAGAGCTTTGCTTTCTGATGAAAGGAAGATGTCTCCTAATGTAACAATGTCACTTAACTACAACCACTTTTCCAGAAATCTTCCTCACCTCCAAGGGCCAGGAGTGCTCAGAGTTTTAAGAAAACCTCCCAGGTCAGGGCATTGATGGCAACCAGCTAGAACCTTGTCTGGGTCATCTAGTGCTGCTATAACAGAAATACCACAAGTGGATGGCTTTAACAAAGAGAAATTTATTCTCTCACAGTCCGGTAGGCTACAAGTCCACATTGGGGTGTCAGCTCCAGGGGAAGGCTTTGTCTCTCTTTCGGCTCTGGAGGAAGGTCTTGTCATCAGTCTTCTCTTGGTCTGGGAACATCTCAGTGCAGGAACCTCAGGTCCAAAGGATGCGCTCTGCTCTTAGCACTGCTTTCTTGGTGGTATGAGGTCCCCAACTCTCTGCTTGCTTCCCTTTTCTTTTATTCCTTTTAAGATAAAATGTGGTGCAGGCCAACCCCAGGGAAACTCTCTTTATATTGGATCAGGGATGTTACCTTAGAAAGGGTGTTACAGTCCCACTTAATCCTCTTTAACATAAAATTACAATCACAAAATAGAGGACAACCACACAATACTGGGAATCATGGCCCAGACAAATTGATACACATGTTTTTGGGGAGACAGAATTCAATCCATGACAAACCTGTTTTCTGCTTCCAAGGCAGCCCCTTCCTGAAGCAGTGGGGCGGGAGGCTGCTGGTGAGCCAGCGTTTTCCTGGAAGGAAAGGCAGGCAGGGAGCACAGGACAGGGCCAGATAGAGCTTCCAGCGCCCAGCTAGGGGATGTTCCATTCCTCACGGAGACTCGAAGGGTAAAAGACCAAAAGACCAAAGGCAGGGCAAGTCAAGGTAAACCATGCACTTAGCACAAAAGACCAGTGGGATATTAGTGGCTTCCATGAAAATCAAACAAAAGGAGCACGTTTGGTAATTGTACCAAAAAAAATAAAAAGACTATTTTTTATTACTACTATTTATTGAGCACTTAACACTATGTCAGGTACTGCATTAACCACATTAGGTACATCCTCTGTGGGGTAGCTATTATCATCCCCAATCTGAAGATGTGTAAAGCGAGGCCCAAAAGTCCCCTAACTTGCCCAGGATGACGCAACTAGTAAATGGGAAAGCCAAGATTCAAACCTAGTCTGTCTGACTTCAAAGCCCAGCTTCATAAACATGGTGTTGTAAGGAGACTTGAACATACCTGAAGTCAAGTGAACTAAGCTCTATTAAAAAGAATATCTATAAATAAGCTGTCCTCCAGCCCTGTGCGAAAAGTGTTTCACAGACCAAGCTCTCGGCACTTTATCACAGGCATGTGGCTTGGTTTTAATTCTTCTGTCTTTCTCCTGAAGTTTGCAAAGTAGTAAAGAAGGTACATGTGTACTCTCTTCAAGAGATCTTTCTCTGAAGATGAGAAAAGCCCATCAGAAATGAGCCAGATATATTTAAACCACAGCTGTTTCCCTTCCTGTGTACGCTCTGGCATACACTCACAGGTCCTTCTGAACCTGGTGGTTGTTATCATTCGCTCTGCTCCAGTTTGCATAAAGAGGTACTCCCTCCTCCAGGGACCCCTCTCATCCCTGCAGTTATCCTATATGGGGCAGGATATCTTTTGCATATTAACATGTTTTGTTTGCTACATTTCCCTTCTTTTTTCCCTCCCAAGCTAAGCCAGATCTCTAGCAGTTCCCTGCCTGAAAGCAAGACCCTCTTGGTCATCAGTCTTGGGAACTTGTGTCCCCAAAAAGATATGTTGAAGTCCTAATCCTGATACCTGTGAACATGACCTTGTTTGGAAATAGGGCCTTTGAAGATGTTATCAGTTAAGGTGAGGTCATACTGGAGTAGGGTGGGTCCTGATCCAACATGAGTGGGGTCTTATAAAGAAGGAGAAATGACCCAGAGAGACACAGACAGAGGGAAGATAGCCGTGTAAAGAGGCATCTATAAGCCAAGGAATGCCGAGAAACGCCTGAGGCTACCAGCAGCTGCGAGAGACAAGGAGAGCTCTTCCCAGAGTGGACAGAGAGAACATGGACCTGCTGACACCCTGAATTTGGACTCCTAGCCTCCAGAACTGAGACAATACATTTCTGTTCTTATAAGCCATCCAGTTTGTAGTATTTCATTAAGGCAGCGCTAGGAAACTGATAGAGTGAGCCTATTGCTTTAAGATTCACCTCAACTGAAATTTAAGATGCACATGAGCACCATTTGGCAATAAAACCCCCCAAAAAAAACCTGTTGCTATTGAGTCATTTCTGACTCATAGTGACCCCACAGGACAGAGTAGAACTGCCCCGTAGGGTTTCCAAGGAACAGCTAGTGGAATCGAATTGCCAGCCTTTTGGTTAGCAGCCAAGCTCTTAACCACTGCGTCACCAGGGCTCCATTTGGCAAGAAACAACATGTTATTAAATTTAGGCAACTTTCTTTGAAAGACAGACAGTGAAATACCAACAAAAACTAAAGCTGAAGTAAAACAGACAGGCACATGAAATGCTGAGCTGTTGAATTAAAACAGAAGCCTGTTATCTACTAGACAACAATACTTATTCTACAAGTGCCCCCTCCCAGGGTTAAAATTTATTGTATCATCAGACCCCAATGAAAGGTATCCCGGATATTGGCAAAAGTGTTTGCATTGACAAAAACTCTCTAATTCACATCTAAAGTTCCTTAAATTTTAAATTCAACACCTCCTCAACAAATGCTTTCATTTCTTCACAATGAAGCAAATTATTCTCTAGAATGGTACTTGATTTAAAAAAAAAATTGTGTTGCCCACTGTCTTAGCTATCTAGTGCTGTTGTAACAAAAATACCACAAGTGGGTGACTTTAACAAACAGAAATTTATTTTCCCATAGTTTAGGAGGTGAGAAGTCCAAATTCAGGGTGCTGGGTCAAGAGGAAGCCTTTTTCTTTCTGTTGGCACTGGAGAAAGGTCCTTGTCTGTTTTGAGCTTCTGCTCCTGTGATCTTCATGTGGCTTGACATCTCTCTTTCCCCATCTCTGCCTCCTTAATCTGTTCCTTTTGTATCTTGTGTTAAGAGATTGATTCAAAACACACCCTACACTAATCCTATGTCATTAACATAGCAAAGACAACCCATTCCCAAATGGGATTATAACCACAGGCATAGAGGTTAGGATTTACAACATACTTGGGGGACACAATTCAGTCCTTAACACCCACCATTCAAGGTTTTGGCCACTGGACTGTACCGGTAAGTCTAATTCTCTCTTAAAAGCAAATGTGTGTCTGTAGCCATAGAGGATATTAAACCCATGAAATGTTGAGTGATCTTTAAAATGAAGTTTTGTATATTGCTATCCCTTACTATAAAAACAATTACATGCACATTACAATAACATCTGAAAATACAGATGCGCAAATGAACAACATCAAGCAGCTATAATTCAAATCACCTAGAAACTATTGCTTGGTGTATTTGTTCTAAGTGCTCCCATATACATAAAACATACAAGCACATCATATTGTTTTTCATATGCACACGAACATGAGTACATCATGTGCATCTCCGATGTGCATGCCAACATACAAATAGAACACATTATCTTTTATGTGTATATAACCATATGTGTGTATCATGTGTATTCAATATGCATATAAACATACATGTGCACCAGGTGTGCCTTTCATATATGGACAAACATATCTGTACATAATATGTGTCTTTCATATTCACGCAAAACAAATGCATATCACATGTCTTTATGTGCCTATAAATTTATATGCATATTACATGTGCCTTTATCTACATTATGTGTTGCTTTTTTTTAAAAAATGTGATGATGTATAACCTAGTCTTTTGTAATCTGATTTTTTCACTTTGTTTTTCTTTGTATTTTGTTTTTGTATATGATCCATCTTTCCACATCAATAGACATTTTTCTGTTACAGCATCACTTTTAATAGCTGCCTAATATTACATCGTGTGGCTGTATAACACTTCCTCTGGCCAATCCCCTATGGTTTAGACATGCAGGCAGCTCTTGGAGCTGTTTTCAATAGAACATCCTTGGGTTTGCCATCGTCTCGCCCGGGTCGGGATTAATCTCTCACTTTACAGAACTCCCATAGTTCTTGGAGCATGCTCAGCCTATCAGATGTACTTATGCACAGTTACATTTTCTCTGTCTCTCTTTGCTTAGGGGCAGGGATAGTGCCTGGAGGGTAGAGTTTCATGTTAGCTAAATTCTGCACTCTTGAACTGCAATTCAGTTCCATTGAGTTTAATAAACATGTTCTGAGATTTGTCCCACATGGAGTTGTCACAAAAGAGCTTGCTGGGCAACCTCATCCTGAGTTGGGTTTAGAGACAGTACAGCATAGTGGTTCAGAAGGTAACCCTTCCAGTCAGACAGGTGTGGATCCGAGGCTTGGTCCTGTGACCTACAAGATCTGTGGTCTTGTTCTTTAACTTCTCAAGCCTCTGTTTCCTTGTCTGTAAATGAGGCTAATTATGGTACCCTCTTATGGACTTATGAAGTTCATGAAAGACAACACAAGTAAGTCAGCCCCAGAGTCTGGTATGTAAGCAATGTTACCTTTCATTATTATTACTTGTTATTGTTTCCTCATGACAACCAAAAACAAACAACAACAAAAAATAAAACCAAACCCACTGCTGTCGAGTTAATTCTAACTCACGATGACCCCACATGTTACAGAGTAGAACTGAGCTCCGTAGGGTTTTCTTGGCTGTAATCTTTATGGAAGCAGATTGCCAGGGCTTTCTTCCATGATACCACTGGATAGGTTTGGACCACCAACCTTTCAGTTAGTAGTCAAATGCAACCGTCTGTGCTATCCAGTGACCTCTTTCTGATGAAATTAAAAGAAGAGACCATGTGCTGAGAACTTAGTGGATACTAAGTAGAATTTTATTAAATAATTTCTTAGTATAAAAGAAACAAAAGAAAAAAAAAGGAGAAGAAAAGCAGAAATTTCTCACCGTCAGCTTCCTGAAGCTCGGCAGAACTATCCACCTAAACTTGCTGGCCTGGAAGTCAGGTGAGAAGGCTGTCTGCGGCTTCCCAAGGCCCGGAGGAGCGCAGGGATAGCAGAGAGCTCAGGGACCGCACAGTGTGTATATCCTAGGAGCTCAGGGCAGCTCAGTCACAAGTGTGTGCAATGGCTCTGGTTTCCAGATGGAGAAATGAGATGGTAGAGAGTAGTTTATGAATGATAACACAGTATTGCTGGACTGTATCCACCAAAGACTCAGAATCGAATTAATCTAGAATGTTTTGTAAGCGCTCTGCAGTGTCTGCTTAAAGCCACAACCCTACCCTCTTCTGGCTGTTGCATTTTGAGGAAGGATATCTTTTGTGATGGAGGTTCTTACGCTCCAGAATATATAAGAAGCCCCTTAAGAGTTCTTTAAATGCAGATTCCCTGGCCCTACCCAGATACTGATTCAGTCGCTCTATCGGCCAAGAATCAGTCTGAACTCTCGAGCTGTCTAAGAGGTTCTGGTTTCGATGTACATGGACCACATTTTGAGGAAGCATTTAGTGACTTCACAAAGGTTCTCACATAAGAAAGGAAGCATTGTGTTTCCAGATTCTGTCCTTTAATCCCTAGGCTACAGTCTGTCTTTAAATTTGCTAACAATAGAATGTGAGAATACATCTGAGCCTGAAAAACCCATGTTCCAGTAAAAGTGTCCTTCACAGCTCTGGCAAATTAACTGTTAGCTTCAATTGCTACCATTGTTAAACTAGGAAGCCTCAGAGCTCTATGAGATACACAGTTACTTTATTTAAGGTTTCAGGTAATGTCTGTTGCCAAAATATTTTGAAGATGAAAAATTGCTTCATGAGCTCTCAGTAGTATTATTGTACTATTAGATTCCCCAGCATTAGAAAAGGCTTTTTATTTTCATCATTTATAGTAAACACAGCTAATATTAAGTATAATAGCAAAGCCTTGCATTTTCCCAGGAAAGACAAAATAATCAAGGCTTGCTCAGTGTGGATATTGAAAAATAAAAACAAAACACAATATTCCTCAAAATTTGTGTTTAGTGTGAATTATTTTACCTTTGACACTGTTGCTAATTAAAAGCTCATTTTATTTCCTGTGACTTGTTTTCAGTAGTTCAGCAATGAAAAGAAACTACCGATAGATGCTATCATGTAGATGAATTCAAAATAGTTATGCTGAGTAAAAGAAGCCAGACCAAAAAACAGACCAAAATGCTGTGTGATTCCATTTATATAAATTCTAGAAATGAGGAAAATTTGGGGAGCGATGGATATGTTCATTGTCTTGATTGCAGTGACGGTTTCACAGGTGCATTCTTATGTCAAGACTTACCGAATTGCAAGCATTCAGTATGTGCAATTTCTTGTATGTGAATTACACCTTAATAAAACTGTTAGAGAAAAAGAAGCCCTGGTGCTTGACGTGTCAGACTATACTTTTACCCTCTTCTGTAATGCTGTCACTATGACTGATGGATTTTTGTCTCAGAAAATACTTGTAAGTATTCTAATTCTCTTTCCTGTTGGATTTGCAATTGGATTAATGCTGCAGGCATCTTACCTGACCCATCACCTTAAAATATCAGTCATGAGTTAGAATCCCATGAGTCAAAAGCCGAAGGTCCGTTTAAATGCCTAGAGAAAGCAGGCCAATCTATCTCATTGAAGGTACCAGGATGTATTTCCAAATTCAGGGCCAGAGGGCAGTGTATAAAAAACTAGGGCTTACAAAATTTAAATTCTCTGTAGAGCAAGGTATTCAGAAAAGCTTGGAATACTCACAGGGTCCTTGTCCAGCATCACCATCAGGGCTGCCTGGACCATCAGACACTCAGCAGAAATGCAAGAGGAGCTGCTGGTTCTAGGGCTCTTCCCCCTGGAGTCTGGGAGCCTCCAGGCAAGCTCACACCACACATCCAAGTTCAGCAAGCTGACAAGGGAAGTTGGGAGAAACCAGACTGTTTCCTTCAGCTGCTCTGATACTAGCCAAGCAAGAGGGACTCGCTAGAAGTGAGATTGCCCTCTTGACTCCACCGAAGGGGAGGAAAGTTTGCAAATTCCCAGCCCAGGCTAGTGTTACGCTATTGATTTGGCAGAAACCCTTGGTCCCAGAAATCATGAGCAGATCTGTCCACCATTTACTGTGACTCTAAAACCACTTGGGTCAAAATATACAATCTCTTGTCTGTTACCTCTTTCTTCCATGATTCTTTTTGAGTAATCACTGGAATAGGATTATATAAACAGATTAAAAGGAGCAATCCATAGAGAAGCAGGTCTAACACCAGTGTGTGTGTGTATGTGTGTGGCGTGTGATGTTTACATGTGTGTGGTGTGTGAGGTTTCTATGTGTGGAGTGTGTATGTATGCATGGGGTGTGTGTGTGTTTGTGATAGGGACATTTAGAGGAGAGAACTGGGGCTTCTTAGTTCAACTGCCTGCCTGCAAGTAAAAATTTCCAGTGCTAAAATCTTCTAAATTTTGTTTTGAAAACAAGCAGTGTACCGTGTTTTTATGCAAATAATACTCACCTTCTACATTTGTTTGCCAACCTTGCCCTCCTCCTGCGAGGCATTTTCTTAAGGAGCCACTATGCCAAGTTTTTTTTTACATGGTGCTATTAAAAAAAAAAAATAGCGTAATGCGTTTACGAAAATACCTCTCAGGGGAGGGTATGGTAGGCAAACGTAGAAGGCACACAAAAATATGGTAACTAGGCAGTAGAATGTCCTTATTCTGTGGAGATGATGTATGCTTTGTGGTGGAGCATCATGATGTATGCAATCTCCTGAAAAATGATCCAGTAAAATAAGAGAACAAGATATAGACATAGATAATATAGATATAAAACCAAAACCAAACCAGTTGCCATTGAGTCAATTCCAACTTATGGCAACCCCATGTGTTACAGACTAGAACTGCTCCATAGGATTTTCTTGGCTGTAATCTTTATGAAAGCATATTACCAGGCCTTTCTTCTACGGTGTCACTGAGTGTGTTGGAACCACCAACCTTTAGGTGAGCAGTCAAGCGCAAACCATTTGCACTACACAGGGACCTAGACATATAAATATAGATTAAATCAAATGTGATAAAATGCCATAGGGTATATGGACATTCATTGTACCCCTCTTTCAATTTTATTTTAGATTTTAAGATTTCAAAATAAAGTGAGAGGAAAACAGGCATAATTCCATCATAGCCTACTTTGTCATTTAAACTAATAGAGACACAACTTCCAAAAAGTCCAGTGGAAAATTCAATTTATTTACTAGAGGAAAGACCTTCATGGGCTACTAAAATGATCTAAGATATGAAAATGTATTGATCTCACAGAGTAGGTATTCAGAAAAATATTTGTAAGTGAGTAGGTGATCAATCCAGGATGATGAACAAGGTTGGGATATCTACATATTATAAACCATAACCACCAGACATGATATCACATAGGGTGCCCATATTCTTACACGACACTTCTTTTTGGGGGATTAGTAGAGACAGAATACTGAAGCAGTAGGACAAGTCCTGGTCTCTGGAAAGATTTCGTGGATAGGAGACGTGAGACCTGAGAATTTGTCCTGGCTCTGCCATTAATTGGATATATGATCTCAGATGAATCACGTATTCTTTCTGTGTCTTATTTTCCTCATCTCTTAAAAGGGGATAATAAAGTGAACATTATTTATTCCAGAGGAATATATAAAGATAAAGAAATTAAAACTGACCTGAAAATTTTAAAGAGCTACACAAATGAAAGATATATGTGTTTATAACCTTTATGTTCAATAATGAAGAATGTCTTTTCACATAGAGCAATTTGCTGAGTTGAATTAGAATCTACATTTTAGTTGGAAGCACCAAATTAGTAGACATTCTAGCTGTATTCTGGGGAATACATCCCAAGTTATTTCTTATAGTTAAAGGAATAATTAAATATATTAACATAAACTCACTGACTTGAAATTTCCTGTGGCACAATGGATTTTCTTTTGTGTGCCCCCCTTCCTCCCACCTACACCCCCACCCCCACCCCTCCATTCCACCCTACCCCGGCCAGCCCTGAGGGAGCTCTGGAGCAAGTGTTTCTTGTCAGAATGTCCCTGTCTGGCCCAAATGGCCAGGCTTCATGCCCTGCCTGGCTCAGTCACCCAGTCTAATCATGAGAAAAAAGTCAAGTAAATCCACATTGAGGTGTATTCTACAAAATAACTGACAAGCCCCCTCAAAAGTGTCAGGACATGAAAAACAAGAAAAGTCTGAGAAATGATCACAGCCAAGAGGAGCCTAAGGAGACAGGACAACTAAATGTAATGTGGGATCCTAAATGTGATCTTGCAACAGAAAAAGGACATTGGGGGAAAACTGAAGGAATCAGAATAAAGTTTGGAGTTCTGTTAATGGTCATGTGCCAATTTTGTTTCTCAGTTTTGATAAGTGCACCACTGCAATGTGAGATGACACCGTTGGGTGAAACTGGGTGAGGGGGATACAAGAACTCTCTGTACTATCTCTGCAACTTTTCTGTAAATCTAAAATTATTCAAAAACTAAAAGTTCATTAAAATAATATTTTGGTCGAAAGGAACAGAAACATACTGAATTGAATTGAGACAGACATATAGAAACATCCTTTTTCCACTCTATCTTCGCTCAAGTCTAAAAAAGCATACTTTCAATCTTCTTTCAGGAAATTGTTAGTTTTATTTAAGGTAGAAAGTCATAATAGGAGTTTTCATTTATTTAAAGCATAGTAATTCATTCTACACTAAAATATTCTCTTTAGCAGCTGTGGCAAACCTCCTGCCCCTACTCTTGTTGTAATTTTGTCACTGCCCCCAAGACAGCTCTAGCATCACCCTTCACAGTTGTTGTTGTTGTTGTTAGCCCCCAACTCATGGTGACCTCATGCACAACAGGATCGGACCATTGTGATCCATAGGGTTTTCACTGGCTGATTTTCGAAAGTAGATGGCCAGATTTTCTTCCTAGTTTGTCTTAGTCTGGAAACTCCCCTGAAACCTGTTCAGCATCATAGCAACACACAAGCCTCCACTGATAGATGGGTGGCCTCTGTGCATAAGGTGTATGGGGGTCAAATACACTATTGCATCTGATGAGAAAGGTGAGAAATCATTCAACTTACCATAGGATATTTTTGCCATGTGGCAACTGCCCAAGAAGTGAGCTTGTTTTGTTAGGATATTTTTCAAAATAATGTATAAAATAAAAATTTTAAAAGTAAACATTGTCAAGTTTGCCTTGTCAAGTCTCCTTACCACCCAGTTGAAATAGAAATAATTTTCAAATTAAGAAAGATCTGTTCTGTGACTCATGATTTAAGCATGGTATTTATATTCCTGGAGAACATGAACAACTGACGGAACTTATATGACTTCTATGTGTTCCTCACTTTATGTGATAAAGAACTTCTTCCTTAGCTGTGACAGAGCCAGCGTTTACAGTGTTATGTTGCATCATCTCAGTTAATGGCAACTCCATGCTTTCATTTGCTTGAGCCAAAATGTTGGAGTCATCCTTGATTTCTCATTTTCTCTCACACTCCACATCTCATCTGTCAGAAATCCTATTGGCTTTTCCTGTAAAACATATCCAGAATCTGACCATTTCTTACCACCTCCATCGCCGTCACCCTGGTCTAAGCCAAACTGCCTCTTCCTGGACAGTTGTAATGGCCTTCTAACTGGTATCCCTTCCACGCTTGCCTAAACCAGTGTACTTTCAACAAAGCAGTCAAGTGATGCTGGTAAAATGGGAGTCAGGTCATGCCATTCCTCTGCTCAAATCTGCACTGGTTCCCTGTTTCCTTCAGAGTGAAAGCAAAGCATTTCACCTGGACCACAAGTCCCTATGTGGTCTGGCTTCCTAGGGCCCCTCATTGCTGCTCTTGTCCCATCTCCCACTCTCCCCCTTGTTAACTACACTGGTCTCCTTACTATTTCTCCAGTATGTCAGGCACGTCCTCATCTCATCCCTGACCCCACAGCCGAGATACCACATGTCTCATCGCCTAGAAATCTTTACTCAAATGTCCCTTCTCAATGAGACCCACCCTAGTCCACCCCATTTAAAGGGAAGCCATTCTTCATATTCCTTAGCCATCCTCTTACATATTACATATCACCTTCAAACACTTTGTATTAACAGTGTAGTTTGATGGATAAACAAAATGTAGTGCTTATATACAATAGACTATTACTCAACCATAATGAGAAATGAAGTCTTGATGCACACCACAACATACACGAACCTCGAAAACATCATGCTGAGCAAAATTGGTCAGTTGCAGAAGGACAAATACTGTATGATCTCACTTATATGAAATAAATAAACATATAGAAAATAAACATTATTTATGGTTACCGGAATGGGAAGAAGAGGGAAAGGGGAAGTTTTTGTTTGACGGGCATTCAGTTTATGTTAATGTTGGTGGAATAATTTGGAAAAGGTTAGCAATAATGGTGGCACAACATGAAAAAACATAATAAATGTCTTTGAATTATAAATACAAAAAATGCGTGGTCTGAGGACCAGCAGCATCACATCACCTCGGAGCTTGTTCAAACTGTAAGAACTCAGGCCCCAGCCCAGCCCAGCCCAAGTGAGTCAGAATCTGCACTCTAATAGGGTACCCCAGGTGATTTGTAGGCACATGAAAGGTTGAGAATGACCATTCTAACATATAAGATAATCTACTTCTTTATTGTATGTATTGTGTATGACCTAATTCCTTCTACTTTAATGTAAGCTCCATGAGGGCATGGTTTGGGTCTGTCTTATTCATGATGAATCCCAGAGGCTAGAACAATGCCTGGCATACGTTTGTTGAATGAACCAATGTTTCTTTCTACGTGACTTGTAGGAATCAGTGATTTAAATCAATGGACTTAGATTTAAGGCTGTTCCTTGGACAAGCA
Organism: Dugong dugon; assembly: GCA_030035585.1. NCBI lineage: Eukaryota > Metazoa > Chordata > Mammalia > Sirenia > Dugongidae > Dugong > Dugong dugon. Next base: position 21,103,108 of record CM057464.1, read on the forward strand.
CCCTCTTGTACAGTAGGTTTCCCACCAGCCCTGGCATTGGAGTGAGGCCACAGAAAGGCCTGGCCTGGGCCTCAGGACCCGATGGCTCAGTTCAGCTTTGGCACTAACTCGTAGTGTGAGGAGTTCCACAAAACAAGTCCCAGGTGGGCATTACTTCTTTTTCTTTCTTTTTCCATGGCCTCTCCTTGACCTATGCTAAATTTCAACAACATGTGATATATGACTATAAAACCTATTATGTGTAAATCCTACACATTTCCACTAAAGGGTAGTGTGTGCTTGTGTGTGGGGTGGTGGGAGGGGTTGACTCCATGGTGGACACTGAGGTCCTAGCCTCCCTTGTGCCACTGCTGAGCAGCACCCTACCTGCTACCTCCCATAGTCTCCCTTCCCAGTGAGCATATTCTAGCCTGAAGTTTGGCCAGGGACAATGGACTGACACCTACTGTTGCTCTTTTCCCTATCCACAGTCTTGGTTTGGGAATAATACCTTCAGTGCCTCCTTACATATTGGGTCCTAACATAAATTTGTGGATTTAGCAATAGAGAAGGGCTAGAGTTCTAGTGCTCCACTTGGCCACGAGACCAAAACCAACAGACACATTTTTATTGGGTACCTTCTATTTGCCCTGAGCACCCAGGGTAGGGAACTGTCCAAAGTGTACTGCTGCAGAAAGTCAGTTTATGGGTGCCCAACAATGTCAATTGCAAAAAGTATCCCTCCATCTAACAAGTTTGGGGAGCACTGGGTTAAATAAAGTTAATCGTGTTTCCCTTAGGGAGGGCTTCTCAGAGTCTTAAGATGCAAATGGGCATTGGGGAGTTCTAAAAAGAGGATGTAGGTGACACGTCTCCCATACTTATTTGACCATGCAATCCCTTTTTGTAAAAGATTATATTTTGGGAAACACATAGGAAGTGCTATTATAGGAGTTAAAAGGTAGTCAGAACACAGACTCAGAGAACCTCCTGGCTACATGGTCCAACCCATCATTCCACAGATGTGGAGCTGGGACCTGAGAGCAGTGAAGTTCCTGGCCCCAGAGTCCCACAGCCATCACCAGATGGGTGACTCATCTCCAATCTCACAGCTGAAATGAAAAGCAAATTATTTTTTCAAGTATTTAGTTGACCATTAATTTACCTCAAACCAATGATTTTCATAGAGACACACTGACTTTAGAGGGGAAAAATTATTAAAAATGTGAGGAAGGGGGCTTTTAGGTGATTGAGACTTTTTAATAGCCAAATATGTGTTCTCTATTACTCTGAATCCCAGTGAATAAATAGAGAAAAACTTTTGTATATATTGCACTATCAGCTTCGAGGGTTAGATTTTTTATTAAGAGAAATAAGACTGAGGAAACAAAACACAATAACGAACACAGTTTTACATTGTAAATTTTCTCTGATAGTTATGATTTGGCCAAAAGCGTAATTATAATCATTACTGACTTCTAAGTGTTTGATAGAATTTAGAGTGGATTATATGACTTTGGTTATTATCCTAATTACATGTTTTAAAGATATAGCAGTTTGCCCATAATGCATGTACTTACATACAAGTTTTTTAATCCTCTAACCTAAGTAGAAACAATACATTAATCTTTCCAGTACCTCAGTTATATTCATTTTGGTAGAGAAGAAAATCCTCTGATGGCAGATAAAAGCCAAAGTTCAGAATCAGAATAAGTTGACTATTTTGTCTGGAATTTCAAACTTTTGTCCTAGTCTTTCCAGGCTACAAGGAGTTCCTCTAAATCCTTTGAAGACTGTTACTGCGCTATGAATCACTCTTTTATGGCCTTTCTGCCGTGGTCTTGAAACTCCAACAAAATGACTGGCTGAGACTATGCAAACTGAATGACTTATGACCTATGATTTATGGTCAGTTGTAGCCCTGGTGGGAGGGCCATGCCTTGAAATTGACAAGGAGTAGGTTTCTATAACGGCTAATTCCAAAGAGGTTCAGGGGAAACTCACTATCATCAAGAAGAGTCTGGAGCGGAGGGTGTCCTTTGGACCAAGGACCCAGGGTCCCTGTGCTGAAAACCTCCTAGACCCAGAAGAGACAGCTGTAACACTGAAGATGGTAAGAGATGGCAGGAGACAGTGGCAGTGGGCTTGCTGGCCCACAGAGTGAGGGCGGAGGGTCTTTGAGTAGCAGGCGTGCTGGTGGAACTAAAGGAGCTGTACCACTTGCCCCTGCAGGCCAAAGACAGAGGCCTGAGTGTACCCTATGCAGGAGTTGCCTCAGAGGATCCTGTGCAGAGGCCTTTTACAGCAGGGAGGAGCTAGACACTTGGGCAGGAGGCTTGCCAGTGGAGCTAAAAGAGCTGTAAAGCTTGTGCAGGGCAAGAGAGGCCTGAGTGTGCCCTGTGCAGAGCTTACACACCTCCCCCTCCTCCTCGGGCAGTGTGGCAGGAGCCACGTGAGCCCTTGGGCAGCACAGGCCAGGGTAGTATGGTGGCTCGGGTAGCATGGCAGGAGCCAGCGGCAGAGGCTTAGAAGGGCCCAGCAGCAGAAGCTCAGGTGACCCTGTGCCAGGGTCTTCCTGCTGGCAAAGAAGGACCAGGGAGGCGCAGTTGCAGAGCAGATGGCTCCAGTAGTGGTGTGTTAGCCAGAGGCAACAGTAACATGAAGACAGCACTGACATCTGATCTGAACCACGGCTTGCCTGCCCAGCGACATAAGATGGACATGGGAAATTTGGGTAAGGGTAAGTGTATCCCCTTTGAGAATCTGTTGTTATTTGTTATTGTTTACTGTTTTCTTTCTATAAGTAATAATAATGGTATTCACTTCGCCAACATTGTATAAGTGTCCCATGTGTCCAGCTCAATTACAGATGAACATAGCACCCATGGAATGGTTGATGCCAGTGGGTGTATATGTCTCATTCCTAGCAGTCTATGGCTGCCCGGAAGTTTGAGGCTTAGCCTGTCTGATGTTCAATGCAGATAGAGCATACAGTTGTGTCCAGGTAATCATTTGAATCAGTAATGATTTTTCTGGAAACTCATTAAGCACAAAATTTGATGTCTGGTATAAACAATGACAAGCTGGTCACCAGAACTCTTCCCTCTTCTTTTGGTTGTGCTATCATACTATAGAAACACAACCAAAAAGGAAGGCTGAGCTATCTGACCTCACAAATTGTCACCAGTCTCTGCTTCATTAATAGGAGTGCACAATGAGTATTTAACGGGACAAGGCAAGTTAGGAAAAATATGTCTGCATACACAAGGCTGCATTATATCCAAGAGGCTGGGAGTGTTATTTTCAAAAAAGCCAAGGTCATTTCATTTTGATTTCTTCACCTTGTTTATTAGCATGGGAAAATCTTTTAGTAGCTAGAACTCATTTTCTTTGAAGTACTTTTCTGTGCTCTCAAATTGAACAAAGTTACTTAATTTCAACACATGCATAAAGTGTGAATCTATATTCCCTCCTTCTCTGGAGACAAATAGGACAAGGACTTCTAAAGCTTAAAAATGGAGACATTTCTACAGAGTCAGAATCAGGGCTGTCTGTGGTATTTGTAAAATTTTAAAAAGACAATGCTACAAGTTTGCTGCTTCAGGCCATCAGAGTTATAATTGCTTTTGTTTGCTCTGTTTTTGCAAACAAACACCCACATGTTTCAGTACATAACTACGTAATTGAAGATGACTTATTATCTTTTCCTTACTTGGTTTGTGATTAATAATTTGCAAATGACAGATTTAAAATTTTGAAAATTATGTGTATATATAAAATGACAGGTTTCAGCTGAGCTTCCAGGCTAAGACAGACTAGGAAGAACGACTTGGTGGTCTACTTCTGAAAGGAATTAGCCAGCGAAAACCTTATGAGTAGCAGCAAAACATTGTCTGATATAGTGCCAGAAGATGAGACCCTCAGGTTGGAAGCCACTCAAAAGATGACTGAGGAAAAGCTGCCTCCTCAAAGTAGAGTCGACCTTTATGACGTGGGTGGAGTCAAGCTTTCTGGACCTTCATTTGCTGATGTGGCGTGACTCAAAATGAGAAGAAACAGCTGCGGACATCCATTAATAATCGAAATGTGGAATGCACGAAGTATTGGAAGAGGCTGCATAGGTCCGGCTCGCTTATTATTTACTCCCCATTGCCAACCGCCACATTGTCTGGTGATTTTTCCCTCCCGTTCTAGTCTCTATAAAAAGGTTTAAGATTAACTGATGCTCCTCCCTGGAGGGTTGAAAACAAGTGATAATGATCTGAGAATGAAAAACCAAACAAAGCATCCACCTTGTGACAAGAGTAAGCAGGATGTCCCCGATAATTCTCAAAGATGTCACCAGATAACCTCTAAGAATACCAGTGTAAGGTTAACTCATCTAAGACATTACCACCTCAAAGAAAAACTACCATAAAAGATCCATAATCCTGTTCCTATAAAAGACTCCAGCCGATCTCCAGTGGGGGAGACGGGTTTTTGGATGAATCTCTTCCCCTCTGTCTCCTATGTATCGATATATAGTAAACATCTTGCTGCTCACCTCACCCCTGTCTCAGAATTGGCTATTGCGGCAGGCTCCAATCCGCCTTATTGTGGTAACAAATTTGGTGGCCTATACAGGGGACTCAAGCCGCTTGAGAGCAGCGGCCCCCGGGGCAGGGCCTGGGACTGATCGACAGCTCTCCTAACAAGTGGCCGCGAGAGGTTTCATTTGCCTCTGGGGAGACTGTCAGCCAGACCAGGGTCTGTCACAGCACCGGCACCGCTGGTCCCCAACCACCCCAAAACAAGTGGGTGGGATCGCAAGATGAGTCCGCGACTCCTCTCCCTGTGTCGCTCAGGGCCGGGGCAGGTAGGGCAGGCCCGAGGTTTCCAGACCAGGACCTGAGCCCTTGGTTTCTGGGGTGACAGGTGTCCCCAGATGACCATCTCCGTGAGTAGGCTTGCCAGTAGGGACTCCTGGTGACTCTAGAGTTCTGGTTCTGGGTGTGTGAATGCTCTTAAGTGTGTCTGGGAGATTGAGATTCTCTAAGATAACCTCTGCTGGCAAGCAGGGCCATCTGAGAGGTTGAAGGGGATGGAGAAAATATCCAACAGCTTGCGGGATTTATTCGTTCACTGTGGTTTTGTGTCTGTCCTGTCCACTTGTTTACTGTGGTTCTGTGTCTGTCCTGTCCATTGTCTGTGTGTAACTAGTATTATACCATCTACTTGGGCGCCCTGATTTGGCTATTAAGAGAAAGCTTCAGAAAGAAAGAAACCAGAGGCTTGAACCTTATCGCTTAACATCTTTGATAAACGAGCCTGGATTTCCCCCCTACTACTGATCCACTGGTTTAGGGTTCATATTTAAAAACACTATAAACTGAGTATACTAGAAGTAACTTAGAATTTCAGTGGCCACTTTGGGAAAATGAGCTTTCATTTATGTTGTCCGTTTTTTCCTTAGGGAACTTGGTTTGATGCTCAGGTTTTGTCAAGAGGCCTGATATTCCTCCATCTGAGGATCCGACAAGTTAATAAGTTTTATCTAGAACCTATTTATGTGGTCTGTCTCCTTTTGTTCTAAGAGCTAGCTTCTGGTCTAGAGCATTGTGTCTAAGTTTGTCTTGTATTAAATTGGTGGCTATGGCTAAGAATTGCTGTATTTTGTAAGGCTAGTCATAGAATCTCAGTTCTTTCTTTGTCCAGAAAAAAACTGCATCTTGTGTCTGTCTTATGATTTTGATTTTTAAAAAAGCTACTTGGAGAAACTTTGATATAATTTGGTCTATTTGAGAAGTACACTAAGATCTTTATGTTTTATATTATGTCAATCTTAAAAGCGAAAACTTTCTAAATAACTTAAGCTAGATATGAAATGTGTTTTATTTAAAGAAAAAGAATAGTTTTGTCTTAAAGTAAAAGTAGCAGTTCCAGAAGAGTAAAAAAGAAATTAGTTACCTCTTGTCCTTAAATTCCTAGGTCAATTGAAACATATGTAAACGAACTGGGATGATGCCCCAGTCTTGCTAACCAAGAATTGTTGGATTCATTTACAAAATTGCTAAAGAGCTTTGCTATTTACTGGGTAGATAGCCTTTCAAAATGCCTCCATCAGCTTAAGCATATGTAAATGTCTTCCATGAGTCAAGAGAGTGAGGGTGGGGCACAATCAGGCCTCCCACCTCCCAGTCTCCGAGGTCCTGTAGCTTCAGGGAAGCTTTTGACAGACCCCTTTCCAGCTAGGTGGAGACTCTTTCAAGACAAAAGATAAGAAAAAGTGCTGCTTTGCTATAGTTATCAGATATTGGGTAGATCCTAATCATAAAACTGTAAACAAGTTCTCTCTATTATAGGGGAACTTTAAGAAGTCAAAAAAAAATAGAAACCACAATGAGACACACCTGAAGTGGCCTGGAAAAAATGTTTCCAGCAGTAGCCAAAAGCTTAAGGTTATATCCATATCAATGAATTGGTCAAGTGAGCAGAGACTTTTGTGATTTCCAAAGCTAGTTGATAAAACCTTTAAGGGCTAAAATTAGATTGGGGAAAGTATGAGAAGTAGTAAAAGTTGAATGAAATCTTAGAATGTTTAAAAAGACTTTCCTTTCAACAGCAGCTATGTTTTATGATATATAGGCTTAAAATAATTTCGACATTTTGGGTAACTTATTGATGTTGTTAAGTTTATATACTTTTGCTTTTTATGCTACAAGAGAAAAAGTAGACAGATATATATGTTTAAGTCTGCTAATGAGTGTTCATTTTTGCCATCGAAAGAGGTGCACTATAAAAGATACGCAACAAAGAAAACATTTAAGAGGTTTATTGAAAAAGAAATTTATTTGATATGGTCAAGTTTTATCTGACTAAAGTTTACTGGTTTAATTTATGAGATTTTTAGGAGTTTTAATGTTAAGTAGCATATAGAACAAAGAATTGGGTTTCTCTATGTTAAAATAAGTTTTCTTTAATTTCTGAGTTAAAGGGTTAATTTATTCTTTGTGTAATCTCCCTGGAAGACAAAGGTTTGGCCTCTCATTAGAATAAGATTCCTGAGTCTGAATACTAAGCCACATGGCTTTTAGAAAAGAAAGCTAAGGTTTCTACTTTAAGATCTTTGGTTAAATAACTTAAGTATTGTTTCACAGTGGTGTATAAGATTATTATTCCCTTATTGCTAACTTAGTTGCAGCTTTATCTTTTTGAATCTAACATCATCAAAGCCGATGGTTTGACTAGAAACTTCACATCATTTACCTATGAAGTTTTTTTTATTACAGTTTAGGTATTTAGAGATTTGATAATCTTAGTATATTCTTGGTATATCCTGACTATATGGTATTTTGTCTCAAAATTATTATGTATTACATCTGAAGCTCTTTGAATATGGTTAGTGGTTATATTTAGAAATATTTTTATCTAAAGTTTTTTTAAACTGGTTTTATTTGGCCTTTACATTGCACTTGTAATTAACTTCTATCAGGTCTTTCACTATTAAGAGTGTTATTTTTATAAGCTAATCATGGCCATATTAAGTTTTGTCATCCACAGATAAGTTTTTACTTTGCCGATTTGCTGACCAAAATATCTCAGCAAAAAGATGGACTATGTTGGACTTGCTAAAAGGACTGTGACTAGACTGAATAAAATTTCCAGAACTCCTATGCAGAAGCTGATGGGTTCATAGACTGTGACTGATCCAGAATCACGTGGATCAGAAATTAACTACATAAGACTGAGTAAATGAAAGGAAACTATGGATTTTATATGGGAATATTGCTGATATTTTAAAGTCCTATTTTCTGGATATAAAAAATCATTTTCCTTTCTCCTAACGTATCTAACTAATGGGTTTAGATATCGTAACTCTTGAATTAGAAGTTTAGTTGGTAAACTTAGCGAAGTTGTGACTATCATAACCAGAGAAGTGTCTGAAAATTGAGCTATGATTTTACAAAATAGAATAGTATTAGCCTTTCCTGTTAGTCTCTCAAAAAACAGTTTGTGCCTAACTAGATAAATGCTGCTGTATTTATATTAATACTCAGTCAGAGGTTTTGCAAAATGTAGGTGCTGTTGAGGCACATGAAAAGCAGTTACTGATACTGTTTATGCATAATCAATCACCTATTATGGCAGGGAGGTCCATCTATCCCAGCCAATTCTTCTCTAGGCTGCATTCTAACAAACTGTATGAGCCTATGACAAGAAAAAGAGTGATATGCTTATGCAACAGTGTATGGCCCCAATACCAGCTGGGGGACCAGAAACATTGTCTCCAAAATGGGTCTTTGGCTTATGGCACGATATTTCAGCTTGACTTATTTTGTAAGAAAAATGAGACAAGGTTTCCTATATTCAAGCTTTCATGTCTCTCTCTCAAACTTTAAATCCTCTAACTGGGTTCTTTTCCAGGAAAAGCTGAAGGCAAAAGTGCTTCCTGAATCCTCACCGGAGGGTCCCCTCTTGGAAGGAATAGCCCCGATAACTGCTTCGGCTACACCCCCACCCCCCCCACCCCCGCCATATAGGGAAGGTGCGGTAGAAACCAACAGGTCTGGGTCGAAGAATGACAACAGAGTCCACCACAGAAAGGGCTGAGCCTGATTCTAGTCCGGCCAGCTTGAGAGAAACAGATGAAGGAAGGGAATCAGGAAGTAAGAGTCCGACTTCATCAGGTATGGTCTTCCCCCACTACACACACCCGTCAGGGTACTGTTTTCGGTGAGTGTACTGCCGGGGCTCAGGCAGGGCAATTTCCTCTGAGAAAAATTCCAGTGAAGGAGGAACAATGTTGGTACATACTCCTTTCTCTACCTCCGACTTGTATAATTAAAAGAATCACAGTCCTCCTTATCGGAGTAACCCAAATAGGATGGCGGAGTTGTTCCTTTCCATTTTCTACAAATTCCACCTGAAAATGCATGTGCCTTGCAGGCGACACTATTATAAGAAGAAATAGTGACACGTAGTGGCATTCCTTTCCATATTCAGCAAAAGGTGAATCCAGAAGTCTGGGCATAAGAAAGGCTTGGATGAGCCCGGTCAGCAGCACCGGTTAAAATTACCTTAGAGCACCTGTTATAAACTAGAGACAATAATCCCCTCTGCAAAGAAGCTTTGGAAGGGATCACACCATTGGTGCATCGATACATAAAAACTAGACTTTAAAATTTTGCTAGTTTCCGTACAACACCCCTTTCTTACCGGTGTTGACATCGGGGACAAAAGAATATTGGTCTGTTTGAGACCTAAGAAAAATCAACCAAATAGTAGAAGACATTCATCTGATTGTGACAAAATCCATATATTCTCTTGGTTACTATACCCAGTCAATGTGCTTGTTTTTCAGTACTAGACTTAGAAGATACCTTCTTTTGTATTCCCCTACACCCCGAGTCCCAGCCTCTATTTGCCCTTGAATAAACTGATATTAAGACAGAGAATTGCTGTGGGGCTACCCTGAGACCAGCCAGGCAACTGGTGGCCTACTTTTCAGAACAGCGAGACAACATGGCCCTGGGATGGCCCCCTTGTCTTCCAGCCGCAGCTACAACATATGACTTGTTACAGGAAGCCAAGAAATCCACCCTTGGACAAAAGGTAACGGTAAATACACCACATACAGTTCTGCCTCTTTTGGAATAAAAGCCGGGTCTTTTTGGCTCACGGCAGGACGGATGGAAAATGTCAGGAAATCTTGTTAGACAACTCAAACGTGGTTCTGAAGGCTGTCTCCTCCCTCAATCCCACCACATTACTGCCTATTTCAGAAGATGCCCCCATACATGACTGCCTAGAGATAATTGAAAAAGTTTATTCTAGCAGACCAGATCTCTCAGATGTTCCTTTGACTGACCCAGAGATAGAAATGTATACAGATGGCGGTAGCTTTCTATATGAAGGATGCCACAAGGCGGGATATGTGGTGGTGACACGAACTGAGGTCTTAGAGGCAGCTCCACTTCCTGCTGGCACTTCAGCTCAAAAGGCTGAACTCATAGTTGTTGGGTGGGCCCTGCAACTGGGAATAAGAAGACAAATAACTGTGTATACTGATAATAAATATGCCCATCTTGTCTTTCACTCACTTAGTGCCTTATAGGAAAAAGGGGACTTCTGAATCTGCCAACAAAAAAAAAATAAAACATGTACCAGAAATCCTAGAACTCCTGAAGACAATCAAGGATCCCCTTCAGGTGACAGTAGTATAATGCTCCGGACACCTGGAAATTTTAAATATCTGCTGATTTTTGTGGACACCTACTCAGGGTAGGTAGAGGCTTTCCTTTGTCGAACGGAATGAGCCCAAGAAGTAACCACGGTGTTATTCAAAGAAATCATATCCTGTTTTGATTTTCCAATCTCAGTACAGAGTGACAACAGGGGAGCTTTTATGACAACAGTCACCCAAGAAGTCAATGAGGTTTTAGATGTAAATTAAAAAGTACACTCAGCCTAGAGACCACAATCGACTAGAAAGACCAAAAAGATGAACCATACTCTGAAAAAGGCCTTGGTGAAACTTTGCCAGGAGACGAGCTCCACTTAGATATAAGTTCTCCCCATTGCCCTGCTCAGAATCCAGGTAGCCCCTTGAAGTGGGCTCAAATTGAGCCCTTACAAATTAATACATGGGAGACCATTCCTGAAAAAGTCGACTTTCCCTACCTCGGTGATGACTGAGGTAGAGAAAAGAGACTGGGTCCGTTCTCTGAGAGCTGTCATAAACATTGTTAATCAGTATGCTTCTTCTCGTTTGTCTTTTCCTTCTGACACTTCCCTCCACAGGTTTCAACCCAGAGATCGGAGATCGGGTCCTGTTGAAGGCCTGGAAGAATCAACCCCCGGAAGATCAACTGGCCCCTCAGTGGCAGGGACCTTTTGAAGTTCTCCTGACCACTCACTCTGTGAAATTAATGAGAGTAGCTGAGTGGGTACATCACTCCAGAGTAAAAGCAGCCCCACCAGAAGAAGAGAAAGAAGCAGAAAACAAAGCCACCATACTCTTGCAGTCTAATTCAGGGCCTGAAGTACAAGCTCAAGAAGCCTACAGCACAATGATTTTGACCTTGTTTCCCTCTATCTTTCTGTTTTTCCAGGAGACCTGGGCAGAAAAGGTGCCTGTGATCCTACAAGCAAAGGGGACATTGACCCTGCAAGCTGGGGATACTCTGACCCTCCCGTGTGTAGTCTCAACCCTAACTCCAGTAGGTCCGGTTAAGTGGGCCATAAAAGAGCCTGAAAGAGGAACCTTAAGAATAGTGATTATTCTAGTTTGCTTTTGTGTTCCCTGTTTTATGAGAATATTAACAAAAAGAACTACAAAAACCCTTAAGGCAAGAGAAATTTTTACTCCGGTAAATTGAGACACCCCTCTTCCACGCTCTGGGGATACACATCATCTAATTCACCGGGATATAGCCGATTCCCACTCTAACTCACTCCCTGCCTGTAGCCCCTAGTCAGTATCGAGAGGTTTCTCACACTAGCTGACGCTCCTAACCAGCAGGAAGTAGCCAAAAAAGAAGCGACGCCCTGTTTCCCAAGATTGAGAAACTTCCAATAAAAAGGGGGATTGGAAGAGGCTGCATAGGCCCAGCTCACTATTATTTACTCCCCATTACTAACCGCCACATTGTCTCGTGATTTTTCCCTCCCATTCTAGTCTCTACAAAAAGGTTTAAGATTAACTGATGTTCCTCCCTGGAGGGTGGAAAAAAGTGATAATGATCTGAGAATGAAAAACCAAACAAAGCATCCATCTTGTGACAAGAGTAAGCAGGATGTCACCAGATAACCTCTAAGAATACCAGTGGAAGGTTAACTCATCTAAGACATCACCACCTCAAAGAAAAACTACCATAAAAGATCCATAATCCTGTCCCTATAAAAGACTCCAGCCGATCTCCAGTGGGGGAGACGGGTTTTTTGGAGGAATCTATTTCCGTCTCCTATATATCGATATATAATAAACATCTTGCTGCTCACCTCAGAATTGGCTATTGCAGCAGGCAGCTCCAATCCGCATTATTGCAGTAACAGTATGAATCTAGGAAAACTGGAAATCGTCAAAAATGAAATGGAACACATAAACATCAATATCCTAGGCATTAGTAAGCTGAAATGGACTAGTATTGGCCATTCTGAATCAGACAATCATATGGTCTACTATGCTTGGAATGACAACTTAAAGGGGAATGACAACTTAAAGAGGAATGATGTTGCATCCATTGTCAAAAAAGAACATTTCAAGATCTATCCTGCAGTACAACACTGTCAGTGATAAGATAACATCTATATACGTACAAGGAAGACCACAGCCTTCAGTATGGATTATACCTCAATATATAAAGAAAACAAAAATCCTCACAACTGGACCAATAAGCAACAATATTGAATGGACTGTCTTGGAAGAAGTATAGCTAAAATTCTCCTTAGAAGCAAGGATGGCAAGATTACATCTCACATACTTTGGACATGTTATCAGGAGGGATCAGTACCTGGAGAAGGACATCATACTTGGTAAAGCAGAGGGTCAGCAAAAAAGAGGAAGACCCTCAACGAGATAGACTGACACAGTGGCTGCAACAATGGGCTGAAGCATAACAACAGTTGTGAGAATGGCACATGATAGAGCAGTGTTTCATTCTGTTGTACATCGGGTTGGTATGAGTTGGAACCAACTCAAGGGCATCTGACAACAACAACACACACACACACACATATCCTAGTTTTGTCCATTGAAATGTTCTAGAAACAATTCAATAGCAATGAGGACTCCTTAGTTCCCAGATTTCCCACAAAACAAACAAAACAAAAATCCACAGGGCTCTTTGGAAAAATGGGTAATTCTAGGTGTTAGGAAAGGTAAGCCTGGAATGTCTTATCACCCCAGGTAGCTGGACAGCTGTTAATGACCACTAGGACTCACAGTCAATCAGAAGATAATCTCACTGGCCAAAGATGAGACAATTTGAACATCAATAAGCATGATAGCTTCAATGGATTAAAACACACAAAGTCTGATTAAATGTATGAGTTCAAAACAAAAAACTAACAGCCACTATTGGAGGATGCTGGTGAACCAACTTGTTATTTTGAAAATTGGTAAATAAATGGAAAGAATCAAACATTTATCTATCTTTCCTATCAAACTGTACAAACTTTGCAGAAGGATTCTAGCCAATAAATGAAAAAGGCATGATAAAGAATCAACATTTTGGAACTCCTTCACCACCCAGCTGTCAGTTTGTTGTACTGTGGTGCGTTGCATGTTGCTATGATGCTGAAAGCTATGCTACCAGTATCTCAAATACCAGCAGGGTCACCCATGGTGGATAGGTTTCAGCAGAACCTCCAGACTTAGACAAACTAGGAAGAAAGGCCTGGCAACCAACTTTTGAAAATTAGCCAATGAAATCACTATGGATAACAACAGAATGTTGTCCGATATAGTGCTAGAAGATGAGTCCCCTAGACTGGAAGTTACTCAAAATACACAATGGCTGCAATAATGGACTCAAGCATATCAATGATTGTGAAGATGGTACGGGACTGGGGAATGTCTTGTTCTGTGGTACATGGGGTCACCACAAGTTGTAACCAACTAGGTGGTAGCTAACAACAACAATTAACTAATGGATATGTACATTTATCCTCAACAAATGCTACTCTGATAATGAGAGGGAGGGAGAAGGAAAGAGAGAGAGAACTAGAGATTATGTATCTCCTGATGGAAGAACTTAGAACCACCTATGAGATACTTCCCTCTCCCCATCTTCTATTAAAAACAGGAACTTGAATCTGATGGAGCCTTTAAATACAACTACCACTGAGAGGAAATGCGGAGGATTGAGGAACATGTTAAACCACACCATGGGGAGGCCAGCAGCAAACTCTAGTTGGGGAAACTCTACAGAACAGTAAACCAGATTCCACCACAAATAAAATGCAAGAGGGAAACATTTAGATCCAAAGAGAATTATAAGGCATATCAACCAATCTCAGGCATGGACCTTGTCTAGATTTTGGTTAAAGCAAACAAAACAAAATTATGGCATTTATGAGTCCAACTGGAAATTTGAATATGATTGGATATTGATGATACTGACAAAATTTTTTAATTTTTTGAAGATGTGATAATGGTATTGTGACTATGTGGGGGGAAATGTCTTTATCTTTTAAAGATACATACTGTGATCATTAAGGCTGTGTGTCAACGTGGCTGGGCCATGATTCTCAGGGGTTTGGCAGTTATGATTTAGTTTAGTAGTCATATAATGCTGTAACCACCTCCAAGATGAGATGTGATATAATTTGATCACCTCCATGATGGGATCTGCTGTGAGTAGCCCATCAGTGTAAAAGGATTTTCCTTGGGGGTGTGGCCTGCATCCAATATAGGTAGAATTTCTGGCAAGGCTGGTGGGCTTTTGCTTGCTCTGGATCCTGTAGCTGGATCCTAGTCTTCTGACCTCCAGTTCTTGGGGCTTGAGCTTGCAGTTTACCTGCAGTCTTGCCTGCCAGTCTTGAGATTCATTGGTCTCCACAGCCTGTGAGTCAGGAGAAGCCTCCAGTCTGACCCATAGACTTGGAACTTCCCAGCCTCTACAACTCTATGAGCCATTTCCTTGATATAAATCTCTCTCTATATATATTTATACACTTTAATGGTTTTGCTTCTCTAATAAACATACTGAAATATTTACAGATTAAATGATAAGGTCTCTAGGATTTGCTTCAAATTAATACAGCAGGAAGAAATAGAGGTAGTAAAAATAAAACAAGATTGCTCATGAGTTAATAATTATTGAAGCTGGGGGAGTATCTGGGAATTTACTCTCCTAGTCTCTATTGTACTACTTTGGTAAACATAATGAAAAGTATAAAAAATTTATATATGAATAATAAAGTAAAGAGAAAAATACCTAAGATTATTCAAATACCAATGAAGTCAATATATATTTGTTTTCCTTTATCCAGAGGCTCATAATGTTAAGGATCTGTCTACAGCTCCCCAACCCCACCCCCAAAAAGATAGGGATTACAAATCTTGAATTATATTGTGATGGCAGTTGCATTTCTCTTGCATTTTATTCAAAATTCTTTACTATTTCTACCAACAGCCCCTTTTTGAATAATGATGCTTGCTGAGAGTTTTTCAAAGTGTTATGAAAGCAATACAGTACAAGCATAAAAACCTTTAAATAGGCATGAAACTTGCTGACTTGACAAAAACATTCACAGACATCTTATTTAATTTTTACCAAGCCATAGGTTAGATCAGCTAAGCATTATTAGTCTCATTTTTATAGATAGGGGCAACAAAACAAACAAAAAAACCCAAACCCCTTGCCATCAAGTCAAACTTGACTCATAGAAACCCTTCAGGACAGAGTAGAACTGCCCCATAGGGATTCCAAGGTTGTAATCTTTATGAAAGCAGACTGCCGTTATCTCCTTCCAGAGGAGCCACTGGGTTCAAACTACTGATCTTTCAGTTATTGGCCAAGCACACAACCACTGCGCTACCAGAACTCGTTATAGATGGGGGCAGGAGGACCAAAATTTGAAGTTCTACAACTATTAATTGTTGAAGTAGTAGAATCCACAATCTTTAGCTTTCTGTTTAGTGTTTTTCCCTTACGTAATGACGCTTCTTAGAAGAGCAAGGTAAGCTTTAGTTTAAATGACACATTAAAATTGTGATGCAAAGAACTTGATTTGGCCTTCCTCCTTGGTTTCCTGAAGGAGAGTTCCTGGAATTTCTCCAGCAATCAAGGTGCCTTTGTTTTCTAAAATAACCAGGCAACACTTAAACATGTGCAAATGAGTGGGGGCTATGCATACCACACTTGGCAACAGAAAGAGAAGGGGGCATAATTCAGTCTTGAATACTCAGTGATTCAATCAACCCTGACTATGCAATGAGGCCCCAATCATGACTTTTCATTGAAGCCAATAAAAGCCCAAACAAGAAGTTATATGGGTTTCCTGGAGTAGCAAGAACATCCAAGCATGGGAGAGGGTGGCAGGTCCCTGACCCTACCGTCTCTTAGTTTGTATCCTATCTAATTATAATAAGTGAGTAACTTAAGTACAGTCTTCCCTCGGTATCCATGGGAGATTTGTTCCAAGACCTCCATGGATATCAAAATCTGTGGATGCTCAAGTCCCTTATATAAAATGGTGCAGTATTTGCATATAACCTATGCACATCCTTCCATATACTTTAAATTGTCTCTAGATTACTTGTAATATCAAATACAAAGTAAATGCTATGTAAATTGTTGTTAGACTGTATTGTTTAGGGAATAATGACAAGTCGCGAGCTGAACAGTGCTGGAGAGACAGGATCTGTGAAATGGTGAGAGGCTACAGCAGGGGATGCCTACACATCATTTCTTTTGCTTGGATTCAGCATAGTGCTTGGCAATGGCAAATATAAGTTTTACTTTTTGGAACTTCCTTTTTTTCTGAATATTTTAGATCCACAGTTGGTTGAATCTGTAGACACAGAACCCGCAGATATGGAGGGCCAACTATTGTCCATGGGTTTTGTGAACTGTTCCAAAGAATTATCAAACCCACAGGGGGAAGTGAACCAGCAGGGGCTGGCATTTTCCTATTTGGCAGTTTAAAGGACAGAGTTCTTTTAACTTGTGAGTTCTGATTTAGCTCAGGGTGGCTAATTCAGAGAAAGGCTGCATGGGCAGCTGATCTGGAGGACAGAGTCTTTCTTACTTGTAAGCTCCAATTCAGTTCTGGGTGGCTGGAGGTTGGAGAGACAGTGTTCCTTTTGGAAAGGCTGGCTATGAGGATAAAGATGTGAGAAGATGAGGACTGGATCCACTTCCAAGTGGGAATTGGATTCATGCTGATCCTTACCAAGCAGTTAGCAATAAAAGTGGGATTAGCTCACCTTGTCCCTTGTTTAGAGATCCCTGGTGTTGGTGCAGTGGTTAAGCACTTGGATACTAACTGAAAGATCAGTGGTTCAAACCCACCAGCCACTCCGCCAGAGAAAGATGTGGCAGTCTGCTTCCATAAAGATTACAGCCTTGGAAACCCTACAGGATAGTTCTACTTGTCCTATAGGGTAGTTATGAATCAGAATCAACTCGACAGCAACAGATTTGATATTTTGCCCCTTGTTTAGTGCAAAAATAAAAGCACATTTCTTCATCTTATGGAATCAAGGAATTAGATTAGGGACTTCTGGGCAACACAGTGCTGTAGACAGAAGCACCACGTCGTCCCTCCACAGCAAAGACCTGAAAAACAAAGTCAAACAGAGATAAATGTTAATCCTGGAACCCTAAGCATCAAATGAAGAGATAAGGAACTCAGTCAAGCACCAAATGGAATAAAAAATTGACAGAGAAGAGACAGAAAGGAGAGATACGTGCAGAGGTCCCTTATCAGCTAACACAGCATGGATTTGCCATCTTGAACTTCTGTCAGAGATCAGCGAACAGGTGTTATGGGAAAGCAGCTTCATGGAGCTCCCAACGGGAGACAGAACAACAGGTAACCAGCCACATTGGTGGGATCCCTGGGGCTTTTGTTTGTTTGTTTTTATTTCTTCTGTTTTATTTGTTTATTTTCCATTTCTTTTCTAAGATTAGGAGTCTCTTCTAGGTGTGCTATACTGTGCAGCTTGGGAGCTACTTCCTAGTCTGTGCAGTGGTGCAGTGCAATCCCTGGGGGCATTTCTTTTGTCTTTCTTTTTTTAAATTATTTTGTTTTCTTTCTCTCTTTTTTCCTTTTCATCTTTCTTCATTTCTCAGTTTCTCATCCCGCCATACTTACCTTCTCTTCCTGTCCCCTGAATACCTGGTGCTGTGTGCTTCTAGAGTTGCCCCTTCTAGCCAGGCTGGCAGCCTGAGAGTCACTTCCATAATCTTTGCAGTCACACTGCTGGGATCCCTGGGGGCTTTACTTTCCTTTATTAATTTCTATTTATTTATTTATTTTACTTTAGCTTTAACCTTTTTTTCTTTTTCTTTTTCTCCATTTCTCAGGTTCTCATCTCTCAACTCCAACATCAAGATCCCTTAGCACTCTTTTTGTTTATTTTTGGCTCCTGTTTCTCTCTCCTCTTTCCCATACCCAGCTTACCTCCACACAACACATCTCTCCCTTCCTTTCTGCCTACTGCACCATGTGCTGAACATCACACCCCCGCGCAGCACAGGCACAGACTACCAGAACCTGCCCTGCACTGATTCCTGGCCCACCCTGTTGACCCTACTACATGACACAAAAAAACAATCCCAGCAACTCCCCTTCAGCTAGACCTGCCCTGTTGCATCATAGCTGAGTGACTGATCCTGCCCATTGGACAAGGAGGTGAAAATTATCGTGCCCACAGATGAGGAAACAACAAAGAACACACAGCCCGACTGCTCAGACATAACCAAATAAAACAAAAAAGCAAGATGAAACAAACAAACCTACAATCAATAAACAAGGAAAATAACTACTGAATGTCCAGAAGACAGCTGAAAATATCAAAACATATACAAAAACAGGACAGGATGGTTCCAGTAGGCATCCAAAATGAAACACTAATGACCTTCCAGTAGAAGAAAAGGCACTAGAGCTACCTGATAGGGAATTCAACTCTCGAATATTCAGAGCTATCCAAGATTTGAAGCAAAAAGCAGACAAAAATGAGGAAAAAATAGACAAATTCATGGAAAAGACAGAAAAATTCATGGAAAATACAGACAAAAAAGGGAAGAATTCAGAAAAATAATACAGAAACAAAATTCCAAAATCAATTCACAACTAGAAATCTTACAAAAACAACAATTAGAAATCCAAAAGATAAACAACAAGATTTCAAAAATGGACAGTGTCATAGAATGGACAAGGAGCAGGTTTGATACGATGGAAAACAGGATCAGCGAAATTGAAGACAAACACGTGGCTACAACTCTGAGGAAAAATGAGAAAAAAGATCAAAGAAAAATGAAGAAACCCTGAGTATTATGAGGGATACAATCAAAAGCAAAAATTTGCTAGTGATCAGAGTTCCAGAACAGGGGGAGAAAACAGAGAACACAGAGGAACATTGAAGAATTGCTGACAGAAAACTTCATCAAAATCATGAAACATGAAAAAGTGACATCCAAGAAGCTCAATGAACCCCATATATGATAGACTCCAAAAGACAATCACCAAGGCATATCATAATCACACTTGCCAAAACCAAAGAGAATCCTAAGAGCACCTCAAGAAAAACAAAAAGTCACATACAGAGGAGAAACAGTAAGACTAAGCTCTGATTATTTGCCAGAAACTATGCAGACAAGAAGGCAATGGGATGACATATACAAAACCTTGAAAGTAAAAAATTGCCAGTCAAGAATAATATGTCCTGCAAAACTCTTATTCAAATATGATGATGAAATTAGGACATTTCCAGAAAAACATAAATTAAGGGAATATGTGAAAACCAGCCTAACTTACAAGAATTATTAAAGGGAGTCTTTTGGTCTGAGAACAGACAACATCAGACCACAGGCTGAATCCAAGACACAGGATCGTACCAGCCGGATACAAACCTAGGAAATGAACTCTCAAGGACTATCCAAAACAGAAAGAATTACAACAGGGAACCAGAAAGGTTAAGCTGTAAATGGCAACAATGACAAAACAATAAAAGGGCGAATAAATGGTGCAGGTATACAACCTTCTAATGGAGAGGAAGGCAAGGCAATACCACGTAGTAATAGACTAGTTCAAACCTAGGAAGATAAGAGTAAATCTCAAGGTAATAACAAATAAAGTTAACAAATCTACTCATCAAAATAAAGAAGAAAAAGATAAAGTCTCAGTAAAAACAAAATCTACAAAAACAAAAAAAATTTTTAAAAATCCACAAACAAAAGGAATTCAGCACAGGAGAGTAAGAGGAACAAAGACAAGGTCAGCACCACAAAAAAAAAAAAAAAAAAAAGGCACTACAAAATGACAACAATAAACTCAAACCTATCAATAATTACATTGAATGTAAATGGCCTAAATGCACCCATAAAGAGACAGAAAGTGACAGAATGGATAAAAAAACAGGATCCATCAATATGCTGTCTACAAGAGACACATCTCAGAAACAAAGATTTAAATTTATTAAAAATCAAAGGATGGAAAAAAATATATCAAGCAAACAGCTACCAAAAAAAAGCAGGAGTAGCAATACTAATCTCAGACAAAATAGACTTCAAAAAAAAAAAAAAATCCACCATAAAATACAAAGAAGGGCACTATATCATGATTAAAGGGATTATCCGTCATGAAGATATAACCATAATAAACATCTACACACCCAATGATAGGGCTCCAAAATACATAAAACAAACTCTAACAGCACTGAAAAGAGAAATTGACAGTCCCACAATAATAGTAAGTAGGAGACTTCAACATATCATTCTAGGTAAAGGACAGAACATCTAGAAAGAAACTCAAAAAAGCTACAGAAGATCTAAAGGGCACAATCAGCCAACTTGACCTCATAGACATATATAGAACACTCCATCCAACAGCTACAAAGTACACATTCTTTTCCAACTCATATGGAATATTCTCCAGAATAGACCATATCTTAGTCCACAGAGCAACCCTCAACAAAATGAAAAACATTGCTATAATACAAAGTATCTTCTCTGACCACAATGCCATCAAGATAGAAATTAACGACAGAAAGAGCAAGGAAAAATAATCAATTACATGGAAACTGAATAACAGCCTGCTTACAAACCACTGGGTAACAGAAGAAATCAGAGATGGAATCAAAAAATTCCTAAAATCAAACGAGAATGAAAACACATTATACCAACACCTTTGGGAAACAGCAAAGGCAGTCCTCAGAGGACAATTTATAGCAATAGATGCACTCATCAATAAAGAAGGAAGGTAAAAAATCAAAAAAATTAACTACATAACTCAAACAAATAGAAAGAGAACAGCAAAAAAAGAAAAAAAAAAAAAGCCCACAGCCACCAGAAGAAAGGAAATAATAAAGATCAGAGCAGAAATAAATGAAATAGAGAGTAGAAAAACAATAGGAAGAATCAACAAAACCAAAATTTGGTTTTTTGAAAGAATCAACAAAATCGACATACCACTGGCCAAACTGAAAAAAGAAAAACAGGAGAGGACACAAATAACCCAAATAAGGAATGAAATGGGGGGACATTACAAAAGCCCCAACTGAAATAAAAAGGATCATAACAGAGTATTATGAAAAATATAATAAAAATATACTCTAACAAATTAGAAAACCTAGAGAAAATTAAAAAATTTCTAGAGACACATTACCTACCCAAACTAACACAAAGTGATCTTGAAAATCTGAACAGACCCATAAAAAGAGAAGAGATTGAAAAGGTAATAAAAAAAACTCCCAACCAAAAAAAGCCCTGGCCCAGATGACTTCCCTGGAAAATTCTACCAAACATTCAGAGAAGAGCTTACACCAGTACTATTCAAACTATTTCAGAACATAGAAAAGGAAGTGACACTTCCAAATGCATTCTATGAAGTCAGCATAACCCTGATACCAATACTAGGCAAAGACATTAAAAAAAAAAAATTATAGACCAATATCTCTTCTGAATATAGATACAAAAATTTTCAACAAAATTCTAGCCAACAGAATTCAGCATCATATCAAAAAAATAATACACCACAACCAAGTAGGATTCATACCAGTTATGCAAGGATGGTTTAACATTAGAAAATCAATCAACGTAATCCACCACATAAATAAAAGGAAAGGAAAGAATCACATGATCATCTCCATTGACACAGAAAAGGCATTTGACAATGTCCAACACCCATTCCTGATAAAAACTCTCAATAAAATAGGTATAGAAGGGAAAGTTCTCAACATAATAAAGGGCATCTATGCAAAACCAATGGCCAACATCATTCTTAGTGGAGAGAAGCTGAGAACATTCCCCTTGAGAACAGGAACAAGACAAGGATGCCCTTTATCACCACTCCTATTTAACATTGTGCTGGAAATCCTGGCTAGAGCACTAAGGCAAGAAAAAGAAATAGAGGGCATCCAAACTGGTAATGAAGAAGTGAACTGTCCCTATTTGCAGATGATATGATACTATATAGAGAAAACCCGAAAGACTCCATGAAAAAGGTACTGGAACTAATAGAAAGTTTCAGCAGAATAGCAAGATACAAGATAAACATACAAAAATCAGGTGGATTCCTATACACCAAAAAAGAGAATGATGAAAAGGAAATCAGGAAAATAATACCATTTATAATAGCCCCTAAAAAAAATAAAATACTTAGGAATAAATCTAACCAGGGATGTAAAAGACCTATACGGAGAAAATTACAAAACACCACTGCAAGAAACCTGAAGATATCTACATAAATGGAAAAACATACCATGCTCATGTATAGGTAGACTCAACATTGTGAAAATGACAATTCTACCCAAAGCAATTACAAATACAATGCAATCCCGATCCAAATACCAATAACATTCTTCAAAGAGATGGAAAAACTAATCATTAACTTTATATGGAAAAGGAAAAATCCCCAGATAAGTAAAGCACTATTGAAGAAGAAGAATAAAGTAGGAGAACTCACACTACCTGACCTCAGAATCTACTATATAGCTATAGTAGTCAAAACAGCCTGGTACTCGTACAATGACAGATACACTGACCAATGCAACAGAATTGAGAACCCAGATGTAAATCCATCTACCTATGGTCACCTGATCTTCGACAAGGGCCCAAAGTCCATCAAATGGGGAACAGACAGTCTTTTTGACAAATAGTACTGGCAGAACTGGATGTCCATCTGCAAAAAAATGAAACAGGACCTGTACCTCACACCACACACAAAAACTAATTCAAAATGGATCAAAGACCTAAATATAAAGCCAAAAACTATAAAGTTCATAGAAGAAAAAATAGGATCAACACTAGAGGCCCTAATACACAGTATTAACAGGGTATAAACCATAACCAACAACACACAAACTCCAGAAGACAAGCCAGAGAGCTGGGATCTTCTAAAAATTAAACACCTATGCTCATCAAAAGACTTCACCAAAAGAGTGAAAAAGTAACCTACAGACTGGGGGGAAAAATTTGGCCATTACAAATCAGACAAAGGTCTAATCTATAAAATCTACAAGAAAATCCAACACCTCTACAACAAAAGCACAAATAATCCAGTTAAAAAATGGGCAAAGGAAATGAACAGACACTTCACCAAAGAGCACATTCAAGCGTCCAACAGACACATGAGAAAATGCTTGCGATCACTAGCCATTAGAGAAATACAAATCTAAATCACAATGAGATACCATTTCACCCCAGCATTACTGGCACAAATCAAACACACTGGAAATAACAAATGTTGGAGAGGCTGTGGGAAGATCAGACCTCTTATGCACTGCTCGTGGGAATGCTAAATGATACAACCATTTTGGAAAATGATATGGTGCTTCCTTAGAAAGCTAGAAATAGAAATACCATATGATCCAGCAATCCCATTCCTAGGAATATATCCTAGAGAAATAAGAACCATCACACAAATAGACATATGCACACCCATGTTCACTGCAGCATTGTTCACAATAGCAAAAAGATGGAAACAACCTAGATGCCCATCAACAGATGAATGGATAAACAAACTATGGTACATACACACAATGGAGTATTATGCAACAATAAACAACAGTGATGAATCTGCAAAGCATCTCATAACAGAGATGAATCTGGAGGGCATTATGCTGAGTGAAATAAGTCAATCACAAAAGGACAAATGTTCTATGAGACCACACAAAAAGAAACAATCCTTGACAGTTACGAGGGAGGGGAGGGGTGGGGTGGAAACACTAAATAGACAATAGACAAGAGGTAACTTTGGTGAAGGGTAAGACATACACAGTACTGGGGAAGCCAGCACAACTTGTGCAAGACAAGTTCATGGAAGCTCCACAGACACATCCAAACTCCCCGAGGGACCAAACTGCAGGGCCGAGGGCTATTGGGACCATGGTCTGGGGGAACATCTAGCTCAAGTGGCATAACATAGTTTATAAAGAAAATGTTCTACATTCTACCTTGGTGAGTAGTATCTGGGGTCTTCAAAGCCTGTGAGCAGCCATCTAAGATACTTCACTGGTCTCATCCCTTTGGGAGCATGGGTGAATGAAGAAAACAAGACACAAGGGAAAGATTAGTCCGAAGGACTAATGGACCACAACTACCACGGCCTCCACCAGACCAATACAATTAGATGGTGCCCAGCTCCCACCATTGACTGCTCTGACCTGGATCACAACAGAGGGTCCCAGACACAGCCTGAGAAAAACGTAGAACAAAATTCTAACTCACAAAAAAAGACCAGACTTACTGGCCTGACAGAGACTGGAGAATCCCCAAGCGTATGGCCCCCAGACACCCTTTTAGCTCAGTAATGAAGTCACTCCTGAGGTTCACCCTTCAGTGGAAGATTAGACAGGCCCATAAAACAAAACAAGACTAATAGGGCACAACAGCCCAGGGACAAGGACTAGAAGGCTGGAGAGGATAGGAAAGCTGGTAATAGGGAACCCAAAGTCGAGAAGGGAGAGTGTTAACATGTCGTGGGGTTGTTTACTATTGTCATAAAACAATATGTGTACTAAAAAAAAAGAAATTACATTAATATCATGTTAATGAGAAGATTTAAATTTAAGAGCTAATTTATTTTGCATTTTTTTCCCTAAAAACATAGCTCACAGCTTTTCCCTAAATTTTAAATGCTCTCAAAGTTTTCAAAACAAAAATTAGAGTCTCTAGGGTAAGAGAGGCAAACTTTCCACTAATTAATCATATGGTAATTTGCTAATATACATTACTAAGAAAAAAATGTATTTAGTTCAGTTATAATCCCAAGCACTTCTGGCTTTATTATTTCATCATCTCTTCCTGATTCTGCATGTTATATCCCTGATAGATTTCATCTTAGTAAGACTGTCAAACTCAAAGAACAACTAAAAATGTAAGTGTTAGGGAGAGATTTAAAAAAAAAAAATTGCCGTGGCGTTGACTATAACTCATGACGACACCACGTAGAACTGTACTCCATAGGGTTTTCAAGGTTGTGACCTTTCTGAAGCAGATCACTGAGCCTTTCTTCTCAGGTGCCTCTGGGTGGGTTCGAACCACCAAGTTTTCAATTAGTAGTCAAGCTTTTAACCATGTGCACCACTGGAGATAGAATGGTAGAGAGCACCACTGGTAAGTACTTTATGTCCCTAACATTATGTGCGCTAATTTGTCTCTAGCCAGAAAGTGTTTGAAGTGCTTTCTTTAAGTTACAAAATATGAAGAAAGATTAAAACAAACAAAGCTTAAAAACAAGAAGGCATTACCTGTATGAAAAAGAGCAGAAATACTCAAAGGGAGCATAGGCTGAGATGAGAAGGTAGTAGGAAAAGTCTGCAGATTACAGTGAAAAGGAAGATGGCACAGTCAGGAAGGATTACCAGGACACTGAGACACAAGAAGCAAACTCTGCTCATGAGGCTGTGGGAAGCATAAGTACTGCTACCAAACATCAAGTCAGTAATGCTGTGGACAGACTTGAGTTGTGCTCTTTAGAATGCAGAGGGAAAAGAAAAAGATAGGAAATATATGAGAAATAAGATGATGTATATCGAAAAAAGTGGATGTAGAGCTAATGTATCTATTCCTAAAGGAAAAACCAGAGCAAATAAAACAGGGGAGAGGGAAGAAACAGAGAGAGATCTCCCAAACTGAGGAAGAAACCATATCTTAGTATAGATTAATAGACACCACCAGGCTGTAGGGTGGACCAAACCTAGTCATGCCCTAAATGGGACTAGACTTAGACTGTACAAATACTAAGTACTAAGAGAAGTTAAGCTACATCAATAGTTCTGAAAGATAAACTTTTGATCCAAGAACTGTCACTCAGTCAAGTTGTTGTTACATGTGAAGACAATAGAAAGATACAAGAGCTTAGAAAATACACCATTATGTATTCCAACCAGTGGAGAGATGAAGCCAAATGAAGAGTTCAGGAATGAGGATCTAAAAAAGCTTGCAGTTAGCACTGAAATCAGTTAAATAAAATAAACCTAATTACAGTCATAAATATAAACCCAGATGCAAAGATTAAAATTTATTCTCAAAGGAGAAGATGAGAGGAAAAAGGATTATGTAAATAATTACAATCTGGATTTGTAGAAATTCAAACTAAAAAATTTGTTAGTAAATCTTAGAAATAAGATAGCACTTATTTAACATGTAAGATCACTTATCTGAAATAAACAGGAAACATAAAAGCTATCAGTTCATTGATAGTCATTTCACCTGAAGTCAAGGACAAACAGGATGCCTACTGTCGATGCTGTGATTGCCTATGGTCCTAGATGTCCTAGCCGGTACATAAAGACAGAAGAAAGAAATAAGAAGACAGTAGTGGAAGAGGAGAGATAAATGGGTCATTATTTTTAGACGGCATGATTGTCACCTGGATAACGCAGAACGGTCAACTTAAAAATTATTTGAACTTATAAATAACTTCAATAATTTTACTATAGACCTCAATAATCAGTTATAAAATAAATGGGGAGAAATGCGTTCAAAATATCAACCAAATTATGAAATGTGGGAATAAATATAATCAGGTAATTAAGAATCTTTATGAAGAAAACTGTAGGATTTTAGAGATTAAAAAAAAGATTGAATAAATGAAGAGAGAAGATATTCTTAGAAACAAAGATGATGTTACAAATACATCAATTCTCCCCAGTTAATCTATAAATTTAATGTAATTCCAATTAAAATCTTAAATCGAGTGTTTCTGTTTTCATTACAGTGATAGGGAGATGAGGGAGTGGAGAAACATAACTAAATAAATTGTAACGTTTATCTTGAAAATTAAATGCAATCAAACATCTTAGTGTTTTGTTTCATTTTAAAGAAAGGCAATGAGAAGATGGCTTTGCATTACAAAGTTACAATGATTAAAATAGTATAGTCTTGAAATGGAGCATTGTCCAGAAGCAGATCTAATTATAAAACTAAAAAAACCAAACCTGCTGCTGTTGAGTAGATTCCGACTCATAGCGACCTAAGTATAGATGAGTCTAATATATGAAAATATTAGCATCTCGGTAGATTTGAAACAATTGGTTAACCAACTGGGAAAAAATGAACATATATCCTTTCCTTATACATCAAAATAAATCCCAGATTTATTAATAAATTAAATGTAAAACTAGCAAGCTATAAAAGCCCTTGTCATAAACCACAAAGACAAGATTAACAGATTGTTGTTGTTAGGTGCTGTCAAGTCAATTCTAGCTCATAGTGACCCCATGTGACAGAGTAGAACTACCCCATAGGGTTTTCTTGGCTGTAATCTGTATGGGAGTAGATTGCCAGGTCTTTCTTCCACAGAGCCACTGGGTGGGTTCAAACCACCAACCTTTCAGTTAGCAGACAAGCTCTTAACCATTGTGACACCAGGGCTCCTGATTAACAGATTAGCTACATAAAATTTTCAAACTCATATATTGCCAATCATCCCCCTCCTTCCCAAATAAAACAATGAAAAAAAAAAACAAACCTCACTTTTGGCTGCAAGTAAGTACTAAAGATATTTAATTATTTCACGTAACAAAAAATTGGAGGTAAGTGGTTCCAGGTGTGGTGCTGCAGCTCTTTGACACCATCATGGACCTCTACTCTTTCTATTTTCCTTTCCACCATCCTTACATCCTCCTGCTTGTTACCTCATCTTGCAAGATGGCTGCCACAGCTCTAGGTATTAAATTTACATTCAAGGAAGAAATAAGTGGGAAGGAACAGCACCAACCTTAGCTATCTCTTTATTAAAAACAAAAAATACTCTCAGAACCCTCTCTGCTTATGTCTCAGTAAACAGAGTTGTGCACAAAGCCACAAGGGGGTTTCCCTTTACAGACTCTAAGCAGCAGTGGACAAGGAGGTTAGCAGTGGGTGTCAGGTCAGCTAACCAACAGTGACTGACCTATTGACGATTCAAAGAACCAGTTCCCATGGAGTCAATGCTGACTCCTGGAGACTTCATGTCTGTCAGAGTAGAACTGTGTTCCATAAGGTTTTCAGTTGCTGATTTTTTGGAAGTAGATCACCAGGCATTTCTTCCAAGGTGCCTCTGGGTAGACTCAAACCTCCAAACTTTTGGTTAGAAGCTGAGCACATTAACTACTTTTCACCCCCTGGGGACTCCAACTGGAGAAAAATTACTGGATCTGAATATATAGGTAACAAAGAGATATATCCTTACTCTATAGAGAGTTCTTACAAATCCATAAGAAAAAAATTAAAAACTATAGTAAAAGAAGAGTCTAAGGGTTTTAGAAGGCAATTTACTGGGAGAAAAAACAGATAGGAATTAAATAGATGAAAACATCTATTTCATCAGTAATTCAAAAAATGACACTAAAAACAATAAGCCTATCACCTTGGAAAATACTAAGTAGGATTATAATGTTAAGCTTTGCCTGTTGCTGGGTAATGACACTCCCATACCCTGCTGATGGGGGTACAAACTAAAGGCACTTATCAATATCTCTCAGTAACCTTTGAGAAGGGCACATTAGTTGACAGAGCAATTCCAGTTCTAAGAATTAGCCTAAAGGAATTCTGAGGGAAATATGTAAAGACAAATATACATAGATACTTAACAAAGCATTGTTTAAAATAGCAATAAATTTGGGAGAGTTGGTTAAATAAATTGTTAGCCCCTAAGAATGAGGCCATAGCTCTTTACCTAGAGATGCAGAAAGGTAACATAAAACATTGTTGAGTAGAAAAAAGATATTTTTATTTTTATAATGAAAATGTAGTCATTGTATAATAAAGAGGTAATTTTTAAAGTAAAATAAATTCTAAAATGCCAGCCTTAAAAGTTCTTAATTTCTGTGTGCATGTGTTCGTGTGAATACTGTGGGCATATTTCCTCCGGGTGCTTCTTTGTTTTCCAAGCATCTTTCTTTAAGCATATATTATTTTCCTGTTATTGAGGTAGAATTACACACAGGGAAACGCATAGATCGTAAGTATACCATTCAATGAGTTTTGACAAATATATATACCCGTGCAACCCACACTGCAATGATGTATCTTCATGCCCCCTTCCAGCCAATCCTCTCCGTTTAGACAACCCCTGTTCTGACTTTTAGCATATATTATTATTTGTGATTTTAAAAATGCTTAAAACTTAACTATGAGAAAAATCCTCACAGGAGAACTCTGCAACCAACACAAGATAATTACAATAAACTCAAGCTTGAACAAATTTGGCATGAAAAATACTATCGTGGTTTGGTCGACAAGAGATGTAAAAAAAAAATGAGGAATGAGATATTTGTTATATATCTCAAGGAGTTGCAGACTTTCATCATTCTGCATATTCTTTCTTATAATTTCCTTTTCTGCTGTCATGATTAAGTGTGTTTTGCACACAGTGTTAAATATGAACATAACAATTTAGAAATAGACTTTTAGGAAAGAGAAGATTTAAAGTCAAACATTCATCTGGAAAAGCTAGTTTACTTCTCATGTAAGACTGACATTTTTATGCAGGGGGCAAAGGAGGAGGCTATTAATGCTTTAGGATTCATAATGAATGTAATTAGCAAAAATACACGAAGTTTCTGCTCTCAGTAATCTTACAGTCCAGTTGAGAAGACTTGAATGAATCAGTCCACAACACATCAGCACATTGTTAAAGCCAAATTGTGAGAACTCTCTGCGGAAGGAAATTAACACTCTGGTTGTAGGATTATAGCAGCACATGCCTGTGGAGTGCTTTGTAAACTGCCTGCCTTAACCATGGCACTCAGGAGCAAAGCTGGAAAAGTTAAGGAGTTCATCAAATTCAGTCTGATAAGTATGTATTGAACAGGCAAGCAAATATTGAACAGTGATGATGTGGGTGCTGTGAAGAAGCCACAACTGTGTGTATGTGTGTGTGTTTTGGGATCAGGGGTCTAGATAAGGAATATGAGGCAGATTGTGATATGTCCTATCATAGAAGATCAAAGTAGTTCTAGGGTGAGAGGAGAGGCAGGGCAAGGAGGGGACAGTCTGAGCAATGCAGTCTGAGCAATGCAGCAATGCAATGACTAATGGCAGGAATCTGTGTTCTGCAGTCTAAGGAAATGAAAAGTCTGGTCTGAGAGGGCCAAGAACATGTATTTTACCATTATGAGCAATAAGAAATGATTGCAGTATGTTATGGATTGAATTGTGTCCCCCGAAACGATATGTTGTGGTCCTAACCCCTATATCGGTGAATGTGGCCTTGTTTGGAAATAGGGTCTCTGAAGATGTTCAGTTAACATGAGGTTATACTGGAGTACAGTTTGTCCTAATCCCATCTATCTTAGTTATCTAGTGCTGCTATGACAGAAATACCTCAAGTAGGTGGCTTTAACAAACAGAAATTTATTCTCTCACAGTTTAGGAGACTAGAAGTCCACATTCAGGGCACCAGCTCCAGCGGAAGTCTTTCTCTCTCTGTCATTTCTGGGGAAAGATCCTTATCATCAATCTTCCCCTGGGTCTAGGAGTTTCTCAGTGCAGGGACTCCAGGTCCAAAGAACATGCTCCGATCCCACCTCTTCTTTCTTGGTGGTAGGAGATCCCTCTCCTCTCTGCTGGCTTCTCTTTTTTATATCTCAAAAGAGATTGACTCAAGATACAACCTACTCCTATAGGTTGTGTCCTGCCTCAGTAACATAACTGCCTGTAATCCTGCCTCATTAACATCATAGAGGTAGGATTTACCACACATAGGAAAGTTACATCAGATCACAAAATGTAGGACAACCACACAATACTGGGAATCATGGCCTAGTCAAGTTGACACACATTTGTTGGGGACACCATTCAATCCATAGCACCATCTGAGTGGTGTCCTTATAAAAGAGGAGAGACCCTGAGGTTCAGAGGGAAGATAGCCATGTGAAGATGCAAATCAGGGAAGGCCAGGAGCTACCAGAAGCTGGGAGAGGCAAGGAAGGAACTTCTGGAGGAAGCATGGCCCTGCCAAAAGGCTGAGTTGGACGTTTAGCCTCCAGAACTGTGAGAGAATAAATTTCTGTTCTTGTGGGCGGCATAGTTGGTGGTAGTTTGTGACAGCAGGCTTGGAAAATGAACACAGAGAGCAACTTAAACAATTCCACCTTTGGGTCCATGTACCACCCAGGGGCAGCTGCAATCTAAATGGGCCCCTGCCCAGGACCTCCTTCCCTGAGGAGCTCAGACACACACACTCCTCACGGCACAAAGCTCCTCACCCTGGTCAGGTCCTTCTCCCAAGGCTGGGAAGCTGGGCAAGCATGGTGCTCAGCTGCCCTGAGCAGAGCTTCAGAGCCATGTGGATGTTAACCTTTGGAGCATTTTAACCTGAGGCTTCCTGCTTAAATAAACTTGTCAGGCCCACACACCTTAATCAGAATTCCTCCCAGTTTTGTCACTGTCGAACCTGTGCACTTCAAGTTCCTTTTCTCCTGAACCTTCTTGTTACTGTTTGGTTACATCTGGTGGTGGAGTTAACTTTGTATTTTCTCTTTGGATTCTTCTCAGAGAGTGACCTTAAATGGGATTGTCCAATTTTCAAGACTCAAGCACACATATATGACCTTCACAGAGTTCACCCAGCCTTTGAATAAATTTTGGCCCTTACTCTTTTCTGCCCTGAAGACCTGTGTGCGCTGCTATAGTCACAATTTTGCCACATGGGTTCCTTTCAAACAAGCCTGGAGAAACCATACTGGGTGAACCTGGGGACCTGGCTGGCCTCACCGTCAGCACTAGGATATTCTGCCTCTCGGTGACTCCCCCAGAGCTATGCACACAGTCCCACACCCCTCAGGTATCCTGCCTCACAAACCCTGCTGTTCACAGGGGAGCTTCAGTGTAGGATAACAAGAGCTCTCATGGTGATGTCCCTAACACTGTGGCTGAGAAACTCTATGCTCAGAGACCAGCTTTTGAAAGCTCACCTGCCCTTTTACTTGTTTGGTCAACCGGGTGCTCTGGATTGGGCCCGGGAGGGGCATTCTCGAGTACTATCTGGGAGGTTTAAGTCTGATAGAGCCATGGGTAGGATTGTCAGACTTGTCTGTTACCTGGCTGGGCATGTAGCCACTAGGAGAGCTGAACTGGGACTCTGAAATGACCTGTGGTGGATGGAGCACAGGGCCATTTCTTCTTCTCTATTCTGATGTGGATGCCCTGATGTGATAAAAACACGTACATTAACATTGACTGCGTGCCCAGCACTTTGCAAACGGCTGAGCTTCTTCCAGTTTTATAATATAAAAATATTAATGTATATATTATATATTTATGTATATATATTGTTAAAAACAAAAATCATATTAATATATAGAATAGAAATTGAAGTTTATTTAGTATAAGATTTGCAAATCAGGGTAACATTTCTACTAAGAAGTCAAAAATGTTCTCAGGATGAAAGAACCTCAAAACACTCTTATACCAAATCTTATCAGCATTGCCATGGAAAAAAGGGTCCAAAAGAATTTTCATACAGCATTTTCTTGAAGAACAATTAAAATAATTACCGATTTACCCTAAACATAGTGCCCAGTCTAACCCTTGCAGTCTGTTTTCTGAAACGGACTGAATTCTTCAAAAGAGCATAACGCCCAAGCCAAAGTGGCCTTACTAGTTTATCTAGACCATTGATTCAAAAACAACCTCCAGGAACCAGTTTCTCCAAGGCTCAAGGTTCAAAAGGATACCCAAGGCCAATGGCCTGGGTGAATCATCCCAATTCCATGGACCCAGAAATCTAGATTACAGGAGAATTAAAATGGTTTCTCAGTATACACACACGTACACACATTATATATAATGGTATATATATACTCATTATACAGTAAA
The DNA here is from genome assembly GCA_030035585.1 of Dugong dugon. Classification (NCBI taxonomy): domain Eukaryota; kingdom Metazoa; phylum Chordata; class Mammalia; order Sirenia; family Dugongidae; genus Dugong; species Dugong dugon. Next base: position 21,136,044 of record CM057464.1, read on the forward strand.
ACCTATGAAAGCTGAAACCTGTATTTGGCAGAAACCTGTCAGAGAAGGAAAACTCAAATATTTTCCACTAAAACAAGTGATAGAAAAGAAGTAAGACTGTACTCTAAGGCAGAAAGCTTTCAAGACCCGGAAAAACAAGGCAGTCCCATTGAGTTCCGGCTGTCACAGGCTTCACTATATCTCCACCACCTGTCCGTCAGTTTGTTTTGCTGTGGTGGCTTGTTTGTTGCTGTGATGCTGGAAGCTATGCCACTGGTATTTCAAATACCATCAGGGTCATCCATGATGGGCAGGTGTCTTAGGCTGGATTCTCTAGAGAAGCAAAACCAAGGAAGCGTATGTTTATATATCTTGAAGAACAATTAAATATATATATATAGAGAGAGAGATTTATCTCAAGGAAATGGCTCATGCTGTTGTAGAGGCTGGCAAGTCCCAAGTCTGTGGGTCAGGCATCAGTCTGGAGGTTTTTCCTGACTCACATAGCTGTAGGGGCTGATGAACTCAAGATTAGCAGGTAAGACGACAGGCTGCAGGCTCACAGGCTGTGAAGGCAGACGAACCCCACGACTGGCAGGCAATACAGCAGGCCACTGGCTCAAGTCCCAAGAACCGCAGGTCGGAGGATAACAAGCCAGAGGCAGCAGGATCTGGAGCAAGCCAACGAGCTTTACCAGAACGTCTATATATATATTGGATGCAGTCCACACCCCTGAGGAAACTCTCCTTACAACTGATTGGCTGATCACATCCGATCACATCATGAAAGTGATTACATTATATCACAAAATAGAGGATAACTACATCATTATATAACTGCCAAATTCCATCATTACATAACAGCCGAAACACTGAGAATCATGGCCCAGCCAAACTGACACACAACCTTAACCGTCACACACACATTCATTCGTATACGACTTCGTTTTCACCTCCTCCTTCACTCCAAACTGAGATAAGAGAGAAATCTACTGAGAGGCTTTTACTCATTTCTCAGATCTGTATCTGTTGACCTGCTTTTGCGGATGGCTTTTCACTCTTTTCACACTTTCAGGAGTGGTTTGGATCAGGGCTGGATTAAGGTATGTGAGGGCCCCAAGCACTGATAATCTGTGGTGCCCCTTCCTCTGCTTAGTCAAGCATTCAGATGGGATATGTGAGTTATATGTAAATGTATGTATGTGTGTGTGTGTGTGTCTTAACTATCTGTGATATAACTTCTTTTTAAATAAACAACCATAAATTAGCAATTAAACATAAAATTGTCATATGCCATTTTAGTGGAATGAGATGAGCTGAATTATAAAATTTTTAGTGAATGCAAGGTACTAAGATTTTTTCTATATACTACATTTTCTACCAAAGAATATTCCACGTATCCTACAACAAAGAAATGAGTCAGTGAACTTAGTTATTTCAATCATAAGTGTAAAATTCTGTTGATCTCCCACAACAAAAAATTGACTTTCACCAATTTTGTTTAAACAGCTCATACTTCAATTTTGATACTTGTTTTGTAATAATGTTATAACTATAAATGAACAAATGAAAAGATGTCTTCAAAGAAAATTTAATGATCAGAAATCAGATATTACAACAAATTACTGTATTTTGTTTTTAGATAGATCTTTACTTTCCAACATGTTATAATTAAAAACATTTATTTCTATTCTTTGCTCTTACAAAGTCTTCAATGATTTCATCACAATTAAGCTGCCAAACAATATCTACTTCCATACATAATAAGAATAAAGAATCAAGTCTTTCTTGAATCATTGTTGTACACTGAAGGTTTTTGAGTCTCTTTAGGGATGAAAATGAGCGTTCTGTTGTGCAGTTTGTGATCATAAAAGTTAGGAATATAGGTTAAGCAATTTCAATATTGGGAAATACACATTATATTTTATCTTCTATTATGGAATCATACATAACTACATAAGTAAAATTTGTCTTTCCATGAATCTGTAAACTTAGTCCTCATGTAAGAATGGAATTGTCACACTTCTCCATAATTGTTTGTATTTAAGTCATTGGTATAAGTCTGCACCTATTTCTTGAATGCCTTCATGCATTCCTCATCCTATAACCACATTGTTTAAGGAGAATCTGTCTGAAGGAACTTGATACACTTTTGCCCTTCTTTTCATGCAAGATTCAAGTGTGCCAATGATGGTGTAGTACATGGTTATGAAAAATTGATCTCTAGCACTGAGTGATACTTCTGGAGCAATTCTCTCATTTATTTGTTTCTTTCTAATGCTTCTGTGACAGTGAACTGCTTGATAATCAGTATTTGACAGTATATGTTGTGTTGTGTTTTCAAAACTTTCCAAGTCATCTTTTAAATTATATAAATATTTATATAATTTAAGAGAAGATTTTAAATAACCTGTTAATGATTGGTAGATATCTGTGCATGTCTTTAATTTCACTTCTGAATCTTGGAGAGTTTGAATCAGTCAATGAAAATGCTGCAATATATTATTCCATATAACCAACATAAATACATACGTTAGTGTTTGCATTTTGTTGACGCTGTTTTCAGCATCTCTTCTGGTATCTCCTTTTTGTGTCTGATCTTCAGCAATATTTTCTAAAGCATCTAGAATCTGAGTGTATGATTCCAGGAGTGCACTTGTTGCTACAGCATGCACCTCCCAACGTATATTAGAAAGGCATTTTAATACTCGATCATTGCCTAAATATGCTTTAAGAAGTGCCCATCAGTGAGTAAAACAAAAAAACCAAACTAGTTGCCATCGAGTCGATTCCAACTCGTAGCGACCCTATAGGACAGAGTAGAACTGCCACATGGGGATTCCAAGGAGCCGTTGGCGGATTCAAACTGCCAACGTTTTGGTTAGCAGCCATAGCATTTAACCACTGTGCCACCAGTGCTCCCATCAGTTAAGTAGAGGCAGCAAAAAATGTGTAGAGTAACTGAGCAGTAGAAAAAAATCAACTGCTTCCAGACAAAAATCTACTGTACTATGTTCTACAAGATTAAGTGAACGCACAGCACATGGTATGAAAATGGTATATTCATATGTTCTAAAATTTTCTGTTGCATGCCTTTATAACACCATGACATATCTGCAGCATTGTCATAGGACTGGCCTCTGCACTTAGAAAAACCAATTTTGCAAACGTCACATGAACAGTGAAGTACTTGATCTGCAATTTCTTCACTGGTATGATTTTTTAAGTTAGTAAATGTGATAAATTGCTCAACAGGTTTTCCATCTTTTGGAGATACATACCTTAAAACAATACTTAGTTGATCTGTATGAGAAAGATCAGGAGTGGAATCTACAGACAAACTGAAATATTGAGCTATACTTATTTCACTGAAAAAGGTTGATTGAACTTTATCACTTATTAAGTTTATTAATTCTTCACACCTTGTTTAGACGTATACAATGGGTTTCCCTTTCTTTTATTACCATATTCTGAGATGTGACCTGCTGAAAATAAATCAAACTGAGCTACAAGTACAAGTAAACCCCCAAAATTTCCATTTTGTGGGGACCCAAACATTTCATTTTTTCCTTGACAAAGTCCACATTCAGTGATTGTTATAATGACAGCAACAATGCGCTGCAAAACAGTTTTTCAATACGATGTTCTTCATTAATTTGTGTTTCCAGTTCATGATTTAAGCCAAAAACATGTCTTAAGCTTAAATATGACAACATTCAATGTCTGTGAATTGAACTGTTTTCATGTTTATCAATTATATTCCAGTTGCATTAATCGCTAAATCCATCCATAGCAAATCAAGAATTAAATTATTTAGAAGTGAATAGTTTGCAGATATATATACATACAGAGCCAATTGATGGAGAATAGAGTAGCCACTCTCTCTCATAATTTTCACCATTAGAAATATATTCTGGCACAGAAATTTGTTTGTTTACCATCCAGAAATTTTTGACACAAATTTTCAAATAGTCCTCTGTGATGTTTACAATCACTTGGCCCTCTTTCAATTCACAATTAGAGGAAAACTTATTCCACAAAGCAGGATATGTATTTCTGTTATTAATGGAGTCTGCAGATGCGACAATTTCATATTCTAAAATAGTTTCACTTTCTATACCATTATTAATATTTTTTTACTGCAACAAGGAATGGATGCAGAATTTGGGACAAATTCTGTTATATTCCTATTGCTATCAGTAATTTCAGCACTAGTGGTACTAGGACAACAATTTGTGACCATTAAATTTCAGCATTCCGTGGAGGAATTCTCTTCTGATTCATTATGTTTTAAGAAGGAAGTTATTTGGAAATTGTGTTTGTTGTTGTTGTTAGGTGTGGTCAAGTCGGTTCTAACTCATAGCGACCTTATGCACAACAAACAAAACACTGCCCGGCCTTGTGCCATCCTCATAATCTCTGCTATGTTTGAGCCCATTGTTGCAGCTACTATGTCAATCCATCTCATGAAGGATCTTTCTCTTTTTTGCTGACCCTCTCCTTTACGAAGCATGATGTCATTCTCCAGGGACTGATCCCTCCTGATAACATGTCCAAAGTACATGAGACAAAGTCTCACTGTCCTCGCTTTTAAGGAGCATTCTGCCTGTACTTCTTCCAAGACAGACTTGTTTGTTCTTCTGGCAGTTCATGGTATATTCAATATTCTTTGCCAGCACCATAATTCAGAGGCATCAATTCTTCTTCAGCCTCCATATTCATTGTTCAGCTTTCACATGTATATGGGGCGATTGAAAATACCATGGCTTGGGTCAGGCCCACCTTAGTCCTTAAAGTGACAGCTTTGCTTTTTAATACTTTAAAGAGGTCTTTTGCAGCAGATCTGCATAATGCAATATGTTGTTTTATTTCTTGACTGCTGCTTCTATGAGCTTTGATTATGGATCCAAGTAAAATGAAATCTTTGACAACTTCAATCTTTTCTCTGTTTATCATGATGCTGCTTACTGGTCGAGTTGTGAGGATTTTTGTTTTTGTTATGTTGAGGTGTAATCCATACCGAAGGCTGTAGTCTTTGACCTTTATCAGTAAGTGCTACAAGTCCTCTTCACTTTCAGCGAGCAAGGTTATGTCACCTGCATATCGCAGGTTGTTAACGAATCTTCCTCTAATCCTGATTCGTTCTTCTTCGTATAATCCGGCTTCTCAGATTATTTGCTCAGCTTTACAGATTGAATAAGTGTAGTGAAAGGATGCAACTCTGACACACACCTTTCTTAACTTTAAACCACGCAGTATCTCCTTGCTCTGTTTGAACGACTGCCTCTTGGTCTATGTACAGGTTTCACATAAGCACAAATAACTCTTCTGTAACTCATTCTTCAAAATGTAATCCATCATTTGTTATGATCCACACAGTTGAGTGCCTTTGCATAGTCAATAAAATAAAATACAAGTAAACATCTTTCTGGTATTCTCTGCTTTCAGCCTAGGTTCTGTCTGACGTCAGCAATAATATCCCTCCTTCCATGTTCTCTTCCGAATTTCTGGCAGCTCCCTGTTGATGTACTGCTGCCACAATTTTTGAATTATCTTCAGCAAAATTTTATGTTTGTGTGATATTAATGATGTCTTTTCATAATTTCCTCATTCTGTTGGATCACCTTTCTTTGGAATGGGCACAAATCTGGATCTCTTACACTCATTGGCCAGATAGCTGTCTTCCAAATTTCTTGACATACACAAGTGAGCACCTCCAGTGCTGCATTAGTTTGTTGAAACATCTCAACTGGTATTCTGTCAATTCCTGGAGCCTTGTTTTTCACCAGTGCCTTCAGTGCAACTTGGACTTCGTCCTTCAACACTGTTGGTTCTTGATCATATGCTACCTCCTGAAATGGTTGAATATAGACCAATTCTTTTTGGTACAGTAACTCTGTATTCCTTCCATCTTCTTTTGATGATTCTTAGGTCATTCAATATTTTGCCCATAGAACCTTTCAAAATTGCAACTTGAGGCTTGAATTTTTTCCTTCCGTTCTTTCAGCTTGAGAAATGCTGAGTGTGTTCTTCTTCCCTTTTAGTTTTCTAACTCCAGGTCTTCGCACATTTCATTATAATACTTTACCTTCTCAAGCCAACCTTTGGAATTTTCTGTTTAGCTCTTTTACGTCATCATTTCTTCCATTCTCTTTAGCTGCTCTACTTTCAAGAACAAGTTTCAGAGTCTCTTCTGACATCCATTTTGGTCTTTTCTTTCTTTCCTATCTTCTTAATGACCTTTTACTTTCTTTATGTATGATGTCCATGATGTCGTTCCACAACTCGTCTGGTCTTCGGTCATTAGTGTTCAATGCGTCAAATCTATTTTTGAGATGGTTTCTAAATTCAGGTGGGATTTACTGAAGATCATACTTTGGCTCTTCTGGACTTGCTATAATTTTCTTCAGCTTGAATTTGCATAGAAGCAACTGATGGTCTTTTCCACAGTCAGCTCCAGGCCTTGTTCTGACTGATGATATTGAGTTTTTCCATCATCTACATTCCATAAATGCAGTCAATTTGATTCCTGTGTTTTCCATCTGGCAAGGTCCACGTGTATAGTTCCCGTATATGTTGTTGAAAACAGGTATTTGCAAAGAAGTCGTTAGTCTTGCAAAATTCTATCATGCCATCTCTAGAGTCATTTCTATTACCAAGAAATTGTCTTTTGGGATTTACAAATCCTTTTCATCTCCTGTAACTTTTTGGTTTCTTGCTCCACTTAGTTGTTGCCATTTAATTTTACCTAAGTATAAAATTATGTCACTTTTTAAATTTGGTTACCATAGCAAATAAATTTGAGTAAACTGAAAATAAATAAATTCCACAAAACATGTTAAACTTGTAAAATACAATTTATATTTGAATTTGCGCCTTAACACAAAATTTATATTTGAAAATTAGGAAGCAAAAAAATCGATTTGGAACACATAATTTTCTTCTTCGGGTCTGAGATAGGCAAAAGAAATAGTACTTTCAAGGCAGTCAGGAATAATTTCATTCGTCATAAGATGTTTATTGGTGGGCCCTTCGCAAGTGTTTTTCGTCTTGAAATAATACTTAAAAACTTGCACACTTACTTTCTGTCATTTGGTGCTGCATCTTCACAGATCATTGGACTACTGCTGACACCCAACAGAAGTGAGGGGGATCTCAAAGAGCATTATACAAATAGAAGTGAATGCTCAGTCTGAAGACACATTTTGGTTTACCTTGCCCAGGACAGGATCAGATACGTCATGAGTCACGTGATTACAGTGCCGCTGGCGAGTTCTTATGTGGTGGAGGGAGAACTAAAAATAAGGTTATACATGATAGGTGTGAAATGAAAAGGAAAATATAATTGTTATGGTATGCAAAATTTATAAAATGGTATCAATTTTATTTACTGGCCTGCCTCTTCCCTTCCACTGCAGCACTTGCTTCTCCTTGTGTCCTGTCTGCTTGGCATCTATGGGTCTTTGCTTTGAACAACTGGTGCCCCTGTTTTGTTCATGCCCTAAGCATGTGCTTGCCTTGCTTATTGGGTAATACGTTCCTGGTTTGGATCCATCGGAGACCTTCTCCAGTCTGATGATTTTAAGGCAGAGGGACCATTTGGTGTTTTCGCTCCATCCCCCATCAAGCACATAGCCCTTGCTGGAGAAGTGGCTGCCTGCAGGGTCCTGTCTGTCAGCCTCTGAACTCCCATAAGCTTTTGCTCCAAAGCCATATTTAGATATTTTCATTATGCTTCTTTCTTCCAACAAGGCTGACAGCTTCATTACCATCATCAGAGTCATTTTATTCACTATAAACATGATCAATTTGTGATAAAAATTACACAATCATGTTTTATTTTAAAGAAGCTCATAATATAAAAAGCTGAATTTATAATAACACTCATGTGGCAATTTCTTGTATCATGAAGGATGCTTCACCAAAGAATTTCCTCCCTTAGGAGCTTTAAATCCATCAGAGGGATCAAGAGCAGGAGGGATCTTACTCAGTCCGGTGGTTTTTAAATCGGGTTCCATGGAGTCCTGAGTTATCTGTGGAGATGCCAGAGGCCACCGTGCTATGTCCACAACAAGTGCACCCCATTTATTTTCTGTACTGGGCTTCCAGAATGAGATTTTGTTTAGAGAAAGGATTCTATGACTGAAAAACCATAGACCTAGTCTAATATCCTTTGTTATACAGACGAAGAAACTGAATAGAAAAATAAGGTGACTTGCTCAGAAGTCAGAAGTAGAATTCCCATTTCCTAGTCCCAGTCCAAAAACAAAACTCATTGCGATCGAGTCAATTCCAACTCATAGTGACCCTATAGATCAGAGTAGAACCACCCCATAGGATTTCCAATGAGTGGCTGGTGGATTCAAACTGCCGACCTTTGAGTTAGCAGTTAACCACTGCGCCATCAGGGCTCCAGTCCAATGCTTATTAATATTCTAATGTTGCCTTTCCAGAAGGTTGGGGGGAGAAGGGAGAGGAGAAAAAAAGTAAGCAAGCGTGTATGTCTAAAAACATCAGTTAACTACTTGGAAATCAATCAGAACTGAAGATAGGAGATCACCAAAAATACAATTTCATTAACACATTAGTTTGGGAATGGTGATGCAAAGGTCTGAAAAACCCAATGGAATTATTCTAAAGGAATGCATTTAATACTTTGAAGTCTATATAGTTAAATATAAAGGTCCTTTTGGCACCTGTTTTAATTACTTGATGAGAACACTTTAAAATTTAGATCAATCATTTGTAAAGGGGAACTTCAAACATGCCTGAAGTAATGTTTTTCTCTTAAGCACATTATGGATTGAACTATATCCCCCCAAAATATATGTTGTAATTTCTAGCCCCTAAGCTAGTGGATGTAATCCCATTTGGGAATAGCATTTTCTTTGTTAGTTTATGAGGCCATTATCAGTATAGGGTGTGTTTTAAGCCAATCACTTTGGAGATATAAAAAGCAGATTAGGACAGAGAAGCAAGGAAGCGTAAATGGAGAAAGAGTGATGTCATGTGGAGATCATCAAGGAACCAAGGAAGAGAAGCTGAAAGAGACAAAGACTTTCCCCCAGAGCAGACAGAGAGACTTCCTCTAGAGCCCATGCCCTGAATTCAGACTTCTAGCCTCCTAAACTGTGAGAAAATGAACTTCTGTTCAATATGGCCACACACTTGTATTTCTGTTATAGCAGCAGTAAGAAATTAAGACACACGTTAACCATTTTCCCCCATCTTTGTCTTTATATACCCAATTTGCTTAACAAAGTACTTTTACATTTAATAGTAAAAAGGTAAATGTCAAACCATCTCCTCGCCAAATTATTAGAAATTCAGAATTAGTGAAAATTTTACTTTGTGCACATTTGCTGTATGGGGGCAGGAGGGTGGGCAAGGCACAGCAAATATTCTTTTTGTGGGGTTCCTATCTGTATAAACAACTTGCATCTCCCAAAACCAGCCTGTCAGCATCATTCTGGCCACGAAATATCATGTGGTCCTGTGAATCTACTCAGCCAGCGAGAGTGGTCCGCTCACCAGGCTACCCTTTGGGGTAATGACCCTATTGGAGTGAGATCCAGAGCTCTGGGCATCTGATTGATCCCACGAGCAGCGAGGTGAGTAGCTGGTTATTGCCCCAAAGAAGAGAAATGAGGTCGGGTTCAGGGCATCCACCCCCTACAGCACTGCTGCCCTCAGCCACTAGAGTCAGGGCTAGAGGCAGAGTCCTGCTTGCCTGGTCAAAGGGTGGTACTGCCTCTATAATTAAGTGTGTGAATATGTGTTGAGTCAAGAGCACAAGAGAAATACATGTAGAAAACTTCTACATAGTCAAAACTTTCAGGAATACATCTCTGTGCAGTATTTGAATTTAGGATTGAGTATCAAAAAAGGGCCTCCATGACTGCTTATCCTGAGTTTTGAATATCTTTGCTACGAACCACTTGCATTTCCTGTGTCATGCGTCACTGTGACGTTTCTAAAGCATTCCCTGTGCAATGGCAGCAGCCAATTATTCTAATGGTATGGAAGGCACCCACTGGCTGCATGGAATTTTTAGACATAGCAGGAATATTTAAACCATATCTTTGAAATTTAGGACAGCAGGGCCTCAAGCTGTGAGGATCCTTTTTTACTCCTGTGGTGACATTACAGACCACAGTCACTGAAGCTTGATGGAACATCTGTAGGCCTCCACTGGCATGGAGGGTAGGGACTAGGACCTCCACACGGTGTGGCAGTGCCCAGCTCCTTTGTGTCCTTCATCTGCTTCTGTGGGTACTGGAGTGGGGATGAAGCGTGACATGGAATCGCTGTGTGCTCCGCCGCAAGGAGGGCTCGTCACGAACCCTTGGGTGGCCCTGAATTCCTGCCCTAAGAGCAGGACACCTCATCTCTGCGGTGCAGCCCGGCTTGACCCAAAAGAACAGAGTCGTGGGGGTCGGTGCATTTCAGCATCCTGCTATAGAAAGCAGACACTGGTGGCTGTGTCACCAGCATAGCTCTCCAGGGCAGGATTGAGATGGCACAAAGCCCCATGCTGCTGGGTCCAGGGCGCCAGGGCAGCCGGGTGGGGGAGGGGCAGTGGCCATAGGGGGTTTTCTATATTTTCCTGATGTAGTTCTACCTTGTGCTGGTCTCACACCTCCTAGACCCACAGGAGGATTTCTCTTTGCTGCCCCTACCCCTAGTGACGACAGGAACGTCACTCAGGGGGTTGCCTTGGAGGAAAGCGCCTCCTGCCAGAACTACGCCACCCAGCAGCAGCTCCCCCACTTCCGCCCAGGCCCGAAGCCAGCTCTGCACTGGGGAGACCTCGAAGCCCACAGTCACCCCATAGGCTTCCAGTCAATCCCTAGAGCCGGGCCTCAGGTAGCCCAAAAAAGACATTTTTCTAAATCTCATGCAGTATGCCGTGTTTGATTAAACACGATGTGTTTTAATCAAAGCTTACCAAGGAGACAAAGAGACTGTCCAAATATTTCCTTGAGCAAGAAGCCTCATCCCAAGGCTGCTTCTGAGATTTTTTCCCTGGAGAGGACATCGGTTCCTCCTATTTCAGAATCCACATGGCTCACCTCTTCCCTCGTTGGAGCATTGCTCAAACATCTAGGGAAGCCAGTCCTGAGCACCCTGTTTGAAAGATTCTCTCTCACACACACTCACATTTACACTTACTCAGACACTCACACCCACACACATTCACACACTCATACACATTCACATACACTTAAGCACACTCACACACACATTCACACACACATACATTCACACTCGCACCCACTCATACACACTCACATCCCACACACATTCACACTTACACACTCATATAAACTCCCATTCACACATACAGGCACTCTCACACATCCACATACATTCACACACACTCACACACTTACAAACACACACACATATGCTCTCACACACTCAACACCACCTTTCCAATCCTCCTTTTCCTGCTCTACTTTTTCTTTAGTCCTTATCACCTTAAAAACGTACTCATTTATTAAGTCCATTATTATTGTCTACCTCAGCACTGCTAAAATGAGGTGAGCAGGATCCTGTCTTTTTTCACTAAATGTATTGTAGTAGGCAGAATAATGTACCCCAAAGATATCAGGTCCTAATCCCTGGAACCTGTAAATGTTACCTTATTTGGAAAAGGGGTCTTTGCAGATGTGATAAAGTTAAGGATTTTGAGATGGGGAGATTATTCTGGATTATCCAGGTAACCCTAAAAGCAGTCACATGTATCCTTATGAGAGCAAGGTGGAGGGAGATTTGATACAGATACCCAGATGAGAAGGCCATGTGACCTTGGAGCACAGAGAATTTGAAGATACTGGCCTTTGAGATTGGAGTGATGTGGTCACAGGCCAAGGAATGTTGGCCGTCACCAGAAGCTGGAAGAGGCAAGGAGTGGACTCTTCTTCCCTAGAGTCTCCAGAAGGAGCATGGCTCAGCTCTGATGACACCTTGATTTTGGCCCAGAGATGCTGACTTCAAACTTTTGGCCTCCAGAACTGCAAGAGAATAAACTTCAGTCGTTTTAGGCCTCCAAGTTTGTGGCACTTTGTTAGAGTGGCCAGAGGAAACTAATACAGCGTCGAAGTATCTAGAAATATGCCTGCCACATAGAAGATGTCTATGAATATTTTTGCAATGAATTTCAGGGCGAGAAAAAGACTTTTTTTTTTTTTTTAATTAATTAGTTAAGACACCCTACTACTACATTCTTTAAAATACAAATGCCTAAACATTTGCACAGGTCCACACTTCAATTACTTTATTTTAATGATATTCATTCAGGAACTACAGCATGTGTTCAGGACACAAGAAAAAGAGGAAATGGGAAGGGTATTTAGCTTAGAAGGGAGATCACCAAGAGGGATCCTTCTCTATTAACTATAAGTCTAAGACTGCTCTGTAGGGACTGATTCTAATTTTTCAGAGCAGAGATCTCTCCTCTAGCTACCGATGACTTGACAATTTTGCATTGAGCTCTGGAGCTGCCCCAGAGCTGGAGTTGCAATACATCATGCAATACCTTGGGGAGCAGGACATCTCACAAAACTTTTAGGATCCAAATATTCTAACGTCAACAGCTGTCTTAGGTAAATGTCAATAATACTTCTCCAGCTGTGGATGAGCCACTGGAACAATGGCAATATACTTCAGAAGCCTCTCTATCAAAGAGATTCTCCCAGTTTTGCTCTGATAAAACAATGATTAATTTCCTAAAAGGGAAAACCAACACCAGCTTCAAATTTTTTATATAAACAAAACAAAAAATCTCTTTAGATATGAAATGCTTTCATACCTTTTCTCCTGGTTTAACTGTTCCAGGTAAAGAGAGTAAAAGGAAGCTGTGATATAGTGAGATGAGCCCAGACTTGCTCTAACTCTATCACTAGACCGGCTGTGTGTCTTTGAGCAAGTCACTCGCCCTCTCTGCTTCCTCATCTCAAAAATGAGGGGTTTGGTACTGATCCAACCCATGCACACCAACCCAGCTCTAGCTCAGGGCTCTGCCTCTCACTGGAGCTTCCTCATCTGGAAAATGAGGACAAACAAGCACGCACCAGACACATGGTTCCCGGGGGTTCCCTTTCCCTGACATTTGGCTTCTGTTTCTACTTAGTGCCTGTCAGGAGGCTCCTATGGAGACTCTGTCAAGGTGGAGAAGTAGCGAGGAAACCATGTCTGCAAGACCTCTTCCAGGACCCTTTGTCTCTTATTACCAGGGTGCTGGATTTGAGAGAAATGTACCTATGGATCTTTAATGAGCTCCTTCTCCCCGCAGGCTGTGCTAGGAGCTGCACATGTTTCATCTAGATCCTGCAACAACCTAGTGTCCTAGATATTTTGATCCTATCCTATGGATTAAGAAACTGGGGTTCAGACAGGTCCAAAGAGGTTAAATAAATCTTAAGTTATAAAGGCGGGATTCTGACTGAGATTTGCTTGATTCCAAAGTCCAGTTTTTTCTATGGCCCTTCCTGCTACCCAGAAGAGGTGGCTCTGTCTTCAAGCCAGGCAAAAAGCCTCCTCTACTGATAGCTGTGCCCCTCCACCACCTGAGCAATGTCTTGACCAGATCTTTGCTGGCTACTCAAAGATGTGCTGTGGCCCATGGCAGTAGGGTCTGCGTGTTAGAAGGTGATCAGCTCCAACTTTAAACCAACAAAAATGAAAATAAAAACTTGCCACCTAGTCGATTCCAACTCGTAGAGTATAGAACTGTGCTCCATAGAGTTTTCAATGGTTGATTTTTCACAAGTAGATTGCCAGGCCTTTTTTCTGGGGTTCCTCTGGTTGGACTCGAACCTTCAACCTTTCAGTTGGCGGCCTAGCACCTTAACCATTTGCACCATTGAGGAACTATTAGCTCTAACTTGAGGTCAGCCTTTTCCCCTGAAATTTGAGCAGTTGAGGACACTGGGATAACACCCACGGTACCCCCTCCACATCCAGCCTGCAGAAGGGCAAGTATATGAAAAGGAGAAGCCAAGATGATCCCTGCACCCCAAGCACCTCCCCTCCATCTGCTGACCTCCCTCTCCATCCCCACCCCTCTGCGTCCAACTTCCCATCAAAGGGCTATTGGTGGACCACAGAAGTGGATACAGAAACCTTTTCTACAATCATGTCTTCCCAGGTGGGCTGTTTGAAATGTGGTTCAGTATTCACAAGTGAGACAAAGAGGAAGGTCTCAGTCCATTCATGATTCTCACAGTAACCTAGGAGTTGGCAGGACAGCTGCTGTTGCTCCCATTTCACAGGTGCTAGGCCTAGAGAATTGCCCCGGATCTCATGGCTAACAAGTGTCACAGCGAAGGCTTGACTCCAAGTCCTCTGACATCTAGGCTTTTTCCACAATAAGACACCCTGGTGGCATTCCAGGGAAGTGGTGGTGTAGGGGACTGGGAGAACCCTGCCATGATGCAGAGCAGCAGCTCTCCAGGTGTGGTGTGGGCCAGCAGCAGCAGCATTACCAGGAACTGGTGAGAAATGAAGATTCTCAACCCCTCTCCAGACATATCCAAAACTCTGGGGGTGGAGCCCAGCAGTCTGTTTTCACAAGCCCTCCAGGGGATTTAGATGTAGGCAGAAGTTTGAGAACCACTGACTGATTATACCATGCTGTGGATAACCTTGTGCTCTCTAGCCTTTGGACCAAGGAGATTTGATTGAGCTCAGAGGCATCCTTACACCCACAAAGTTACTAACCCCCGTTTGGTAGTGAGCACTGACCAGTTGGCCAACAACGTGCATGTGTGTACATGGTGGAGGTGGCGGAACGAAGAAGAGACGACCCTAGTCCCTGCAAGAACATGCTGTTTCCCCTATGAGAATTAGCAACAGCCTAGCCTAGGGACCCACCAAGATAAGTCAAAGTCCCCAGGGGAGCTGCAAACACAGGGGGCGCACAGACAAACATCTAATTCAGAAGACCAGAGGTGGGTCAGGGCAAAGGTCATGGGCCAAGACAGCAAACTGGAGGGCTCATGAGCACCACTGCAGCCGACCTGAGCCACCTGCCACTCAGACAGAGGATGTGTGTCACCCCGTCTGCCAGCTGCCTTGATGGACCTCAGGCAGGGCAGGTGAAGGACTTACTGCCTGACTTCAAGGCAGATACGTGTGGCCTCATCTGTCCCTTGATCGTTTGCTTATTTCAGAAACGGCCAAGTCTTTCCCTGCACCAGGGTCAAGATACAGTTGGGAACAGGTAGTGTTGTTTGGGGAGTGCAGTGGAGGTAGTCAGAACTCCTCAAAGTGGGGTGATAATCTGAAATGTCACTCTTAGCAGATATCAGTTGATGGGATAATAACACCCATAGTATTTTCCATGAAGTGTAACACTCAGTTCAAATAATAAAACATATTTTAAGACATTTTTATTTCTCAGTGTAAGGTAATAAAAAATAGTATCTTCAACAGATGCTTAAGTCAGAGGATAATTCCTTCCCACATCTTCTAGAATAACTTGAGATCCCACAGTTTGTTTCACAGTCCACCCCACAGACAAAAGCGAAGGAAGAGGAAGTGGTGACGCTGTTTGAGATACTGCGTGGTGGAATGACTCTAGCAGGCCGGGCTCACTAATCCTCACAGGGACCAGGGTGAGGATGATGCTGAGAACAATTCAGAGACTTTCGCTTGTGACAACTTCTTCGTCATTTCTCCGTTATACAATACATCACAATGTGTGCTGGGGAATCATGTGGGAATGGATCAAGGCAAGGAGCTTCTTGTAGGCAATGCTTTTCCATTTCATCTTATGAGAAATTTAGTTCTTCTTATTTTTAAATCTCATTGGTGCATTAAATCTCATTAATTAAAATGCTTATAACTTGAGAAATGTTAAAATTAAGCATTAGTCCCCTGGCAGCTTAAACTAATTCTCACGTTAATGGAGAAGAATTTCCAGGAAGACTGTGTTGTGTAACTTTTATTATGAAAAGAGCAGCAGTTTCGGACAGAGATAGGGAGGATGGAAGAGGAGGGGGGAAATGGCCAAGGCGGACATAAGGGGTATGATGATAGGAACAGTCTGGCAGAGAAAAAGAGGGAAAGGGGAAGTGTTGACCAGAATAGAGGATGTACTTACATGCTGTAAAGCCCTTGAACATTCTTGGTGACCTCAAAGATGGGCCCTGGATGTTTAGATTTTTTTCTCCAGGCTGGAAGCTTCAAAGCACTAAGGTTTTGTTTTTATTTTGATGAAAATATATGTAATAAAACATATGCTAACTCAACAATAGCTTTTAGGTTTTAATGAGCAGAAAACTGAAGACCTGAGCTGGTCTCTAAACTTCTCCTGTGGCTCCGTCCAAATCACTCTCCACACTTCAGCCAGAATATCCTATAAAAACCCAAACAGTGTCCCTATATTCCTTCTCTATTTAAAACACTTGGAGACAAAAACCCCTACTAAGGCTTACAAGGCCCTACACGGCCTAGCCCCTTCCTCTCTCTTCAGCCCCACCTCCATTCTCCCTGCTGTAGCTTTCTGATCTGCAGCCTCACTGGCCTTCTCTCAGGCCCCAGGAACTCCTGGAGCTGAAGCCCCTCTTCTCTACTCACATCCCATCTCCCCTCCCCCGCCTCCTGTTTACTCCTCCTCCTTAAGATTTCAGCCCACAAGTCATTCCTCAGGAAAGGAACTGCTCCAACGAGATCACCCTCCCACTGTCACACACGGTCATAGCACCCTGCCCTCTTATATCACTCATCACATGTTCTTACAGACTGTGTGATTGATGTCTATCTCTGGGGACAAGTGTAAACTCTCTGAGGGCAGGAACATGACTGTATGCTCTTTAGTACTCTCCAGTGTCTAGTATACCTGGGACATAGTAGGTACTTGTTTTTGTTCCATGCTGTAGAATTGATTCGAACTTATAACGACCCCATGTGACAGAGTAGAACTGCCCCATAGGGTTTTCTTGGCTGTAACCTTTATAGGAGGAGATCTCCAGGTCTTTCCCCTGTGAAGCCTCTGGGTGGGTTTGAACCGCCAACCTTTTGGTTAACAGCTGAGCACTTAGCCATTGTGCCATCAGGGTCCTTATAGTAAGTGCTTAATAGATGTCACATGAATGAATGAATGAATCAATGAGTAAAGGAAGAAAGGAATAAATGAAGCCTATTTGGTCTATTAGTGAGTTCTGCGTCTTTTCTTCTCATATGTCTGTCCATATTGCCGAGGTCCAGATTAGTAAGACTGGGTATCACCCCATTAAGAACTTTGGTCTGGAGTCAGACAGCCCTAGATTCAAAGCTCTCCTCTTCTATCTACAACCATGGGCTCTTCAGCCATTAACTGAACTCCTTCAAAATTCAATTTGTCATCTATAAAACAAGAACAATAGCAATACCTACCTCGCTGAGTTGTGGGGATGGAATGAAATACATGCAGCCACATGGAAAAATAATACTAGTTAGCATTTACTGAGCACTTGCTATTTGCCAGCCACTGTTCTAAGCTTTTAAAATGTATATCCCATTTAATTCTCGCAACGATCAAATGAAGTAGGTACTGTTATTATTCCCATTTTATAGATGAGGAAACTGAGGCACAGAGTCATAGTAGCATGAGTTGCCATGACTATGAAGTAAGTGGCAGACATCGGCTGGCTGCTTCCTAAGCCCATACTCATGGTCAGCACCCTGCCCTGCCTCTCACATAATGAGCACTCACTCAAGGTCAAAACAAAAAAGCCAAACCAGTTGCTGTTAACTCTAACTCATGGCAACCCCGTGTGTCAGAGCAGAATTGTGCTCCACAGGGTTTTCAATTGCTGATTCTTTAGAAGTAGATCACCAGGCCTTTCTTCCCAGGTGCCTCTGGATGGACTTGGACCACCAAACTTTTGTTTAGCAGTGCACACATTAACAGTTTGTGCCACCCAGGAACTCCTCATTCAAAGGTAGCTGCTATTTATTTTATAGAATCAGGTACCTTCTTAGAATAGTAACATAGACAGAAAATAATGGGGATCAGTAATATCCAGAGGAGGTTTTGCACTTCTCTTCTCCCCTCTAGGAGACAGCAGTCCAGAGAACAGAATGACCTTGGAAATAGCTTATGGGAGCTAAAGGTCATATCCTCCCACTGAAGAGATGTCCTCCCAGGGAGGAAGACAGGCCCATGTGATCTATGCTTGGCCACTTCCTTCCCACTGCTACCACTGCTCCATTGAGGCTCCAAGACTGCACACAGGAGGCAGCAATGCCTCTTCTAGTCTTGACTCAGCTTCAGGGAAATAATTTACTCCTCAGAAAAGACCACAGAAGGAATTCATCAAGTTAAGCAGGAATGTCTTTTAGGAGAGACATTTTTCATGTATTTCCACTGGTTCTATAAAGCTAGAACGAGACCTGCTATTTCCCAACAAGAGCTCCCAGACTTCCACCCTAACCACATTACCTCTCTACTGAGTGTTTGTGGGAATGGCTGGGAAGTGAGAGACTCTGTAGGAAGAACACAATTTGAATATATCATGGCCAGTAAGTATTTGTTGAAGAATGAAAGCATGAATGGCCAACCAGGTCAGAGTTGACTTGGTGGCCATCTTTGAAATAGTAGAAATGATCAGATCAGACACACTCAGCTCCATTTCAGTGCTGTTCATATTGCCGAGGTCCAGATTAGTAAGAATGGTAAGAATGGGTGTCACCCAGTGATCATTGCTGAGTATACTTACCTTTGTAATTTTTGTTTGCCTTTCTTTCTTCATTTATATTACTTTTAATATATTTAGACTGTACCAAAAATCTCACTTCTAAGCCAAATTATGGTGAGAATTAGTCTTATAGGTTTTATAGTTTCCAAGACTTTTCATTACGAATTTTCAACCTAATAACAGCAAGCTTATCAAGAGATCAAGCTTTTATTAAATAAGAATTTATGTTGCTCAAACTTGTTTTCTAAGCATGTTCTGTGAAAGTAAAACAAGTAGGAGAAATACCAGTGTATAATTATCTTTTCTAAAACATTAAATAATGAGATCTAATTTACCAAATGTTATCCTTAAACATAAAACTCTCAGTCATTTCTCATATAAAGTTTTATTAAACTCTAGAATTTAGTGCCATTTACTCTTGAAACAAGATTTACATTTGAGTGGGCCATGATGGATAATGTGTAGCTAAGAGACCTGGATCTCAAACCCTACATTTAGGAACTCAGGCAGATTACTTTACCTCCTGAAGTCTTGGATTCCCTTCACTGTGAAATATGCGGAGGTGGAGATCTATCTCATAGTACAGTACAGGGCATATTATTAGCACACAATAAATGGTAGCTGACATTACTTTTACTCCAGTTTTATTTTTCTGTAAATTGGAAAAGAGTGGGAAAATGGTGGGAATTTTTTTATACCAGTTTCATCCTAAATAGTATTTTTTTTTTTTTTTTTGTTTTGGTCTTGGAGATTAAGAACTCACCAAGAACAAGGAAGCCACGGAAAGAGATAAAGTCTTCATCCAGGTCTATATAGATAAACAAATCCTTAGTTAATTGCTATTGAATTTAGATGTATAACTCTTCTCAGAGGGCCTAGTTTTAATTTCCTGAGAATGAAAAAAGGCAAGGGTCTACTTTATACAAATTTGCAATAATATGGGATGTAAATAATGTCTTTAAAAATTTACATGAGGTTAAACTTTCTCTTCTGATGGCTCATCTTCTTGGTGCTTTTGAGTAGAGACACTCTCTATCATACTAGTTAAGGAAGAAATAATCAGTTACAGCCCATTTCAGATCTTCCCCCAGACATTTATTTACATTCTATTTAGGCTCAAGGATCACTTCAGTAATATAAATGAAAAAATAGAAAATCAGAGAGACATTCAGAAGGCTATATTGGGGTTATTAAGAGATAGTTATGCAATACCTAGTCCTCAGGAGTATTTTTCCTTTAATTCCAGTTTATACTGAGGGCCCAGAATCACTTTATCATCAACAAACCTCGTTGAGTACCTCTTTGTTGAGTACAAACCCCACTGCGCACAGCTCTTTCCAGACCTGTACCTCATGTTGGCCATGAAATGATGTGTAAGAATCAGCCTTCTCTCAGAGGAGGGTTTATGGGAGACAGCATCCGAGATGACCACCAATAATGTCTGCCCCAGCATTCACATCTTTGTGTTGTCTTCTCCCATGCTGTACTAGGGTTGGCTGCATAACTAGTAGAATAGAGCAGCAGTGATGGTCTGTCACTTTAAAGGCTAGATTGTAAAAGACGTTGTGGCTCCTGTTTTGTTCTCACTCAGACAACTCACACATGTTGCCACAAGGAGAGGTCTACATGGTGGGTAACTGAGGCCTTCAGCCAACAGCTAGGGAGGAACTGGGACCTCCTGCCACATCCACATGAGAGAGCTTGGAGACAGATCCTCCAGCCCCAGTCAAGCCTTCAGATGACTGCAGTCTTGGCTGATAGCTTGACTACAACCTTCTGATAAACTCTAAGCAAGAATCACCCAGCAAAGCTGTTCCATATTGACCTTCAGGAACTGTGTGAGATCATAAATTCATGTTGTTTTAAGCTGCTAAGTTTTGGGAAAACTTTTTGTGCAACCATAGATAACTAACAGAAGGGTATGATCTACTTAAGAAGGTTGACCATGCACTTAGGGAAAAAATACATGGTGGTATAAGAGTCAAACACGCAACAGAAATCAGAGTGGATAAATGTTCAAGAAAGAAGATAGATGATAGAGAGATAGATCAAGCTAGATGTGGGGTGAGAAGTCTACAAAGAGCTTCATGTAGAAGGTTGCTTCTTATAGCATCTATTCAAATGAACCCTCTTCTATTCTTCTCTAAAGCTGAGAGTCACTCTGGCTAGGGACTTGCCAAAAGAGCTAATGTTTGACTGGTATCATCTGCCATGACCATACGGTTATAAAAATGTTGAAATCTGTCTGTACTAGTTAATAAAACAGCTTCTGTTCCAAGCTCTCCATTGTTCCCTCACCTTATCCCCACCCATGGTAGCTGCAGGGTTAATGCATGGCCCAGGACCGTAATCCCACTCCCACCTGCAAGACCAACATCTGCGTCCCTGGCAGTGCCATGCCATGACTGCACATGGTGGTCCTGTCACTTCGCGCCACCTCCCTAGAAGCAGGAGCACTCTTTTTGCTCCACTGTTGTAGGAAATTAAAAAGGGGTGTTAATGAGAAATTCCCTCCCTTCCATAATGTTAAGGTCCTCCATACTACCCCAAAAACAAAATGAAGGGGACTGCCTTAGTCGTCTAGTACTGCTATAACAGAAATACCACAAGTGGATGGCTTTAACAAAGAGCCATCTCTCACAGTCTAGGAGGCTAGAAGTCCAAATTCAGGGTGCCAGCTCCAGGGGGAGGCTTTCTGTCTCTGTCAGATCTGGGGAAGGTCTTTGTCATCAATCTTCCCCAGTTGGGGAGTTTCTCAGCACAGGGACCCTGGGTCCAAAGGAAGCGCTGTTCTCCTGGTTCTTGTTTCTTGGTGGTATGAGGTGTCCGTGTCTCTCTGCTCACGTCTGTCTTTTATATCTCAAAGGAGATTGATTTAAGACACAATTAATCTTATAGATTGAGTACTGCCTCATTAACATAACTACCTCTAATCCCACCTCATTAACGTCATAGAGATAGGATTTACAACACATAGGAAAATCACATCAGATGACAAAATGGTGAACAAACACACAATACTGGAAATCACAAACTAGCTGAGTTGACGTACATTTTTGGGGGACACAATTCAATCCATGACAGTGACCATTAGGGTATTGTCAAATCTAGTCAACATTTAATTTATTCTCTGAACCTGTCAAATACATAAGCCAAAAAATGTGATTTGATTTGAATGATTGGGAAAATTTGTTTGGTTTTAGTGTCACTTTTTTGCTCACTCTTCACGCTTAAGTGTGAAGCCTTAAAAAAATGTTTAACTGCTTGTTTACGATGCTCTATGTGATGTTTAAAATAGTCTCTTATACATTAAATTCAGGTCTCAGATAACTGCTCCTTTCACCATAATAGAAATTGCATATTTGAAAGTGCCGAGTGTACCATCTGACACGTATTAGGTCCTTAAAAAATGACAATTTATTTTTCCCTAACAAATATTATGGCTTTATTTTATTAAAAAATCCAGTTGTTAATAAAGATCAGAGCAGAAATAAATGAAATAGAAAATAGAAAAACAATAGAAAGAATCAACAAAACTAAAAGTTGGTTCTTTGAAAGAATCAACAAAATTGACAAACCACTGGCCAGACTGACAAAAGAAAAACAGGAGAGGACGCAAATAACACAAATAAGAAATGAAATGGGGGACATTACAACAGACCCAACTGAAATAAAAAAGACCATAACAGAGTGTTATGAAAAACTATACTCCAACAAATTTGAAAACCTAGAGGAGATGGATAAATTTCTAGAAACACACTACCTACCCAAACTACAACAAAGTGATGTTGAAAATCTAAACAGACCCATAACAAGAGAAGAGACTGAAAAGATAATAAAAAAAACTTCCACCAAAAAAAGCCCTGGCCCAGATGGCTTCACTGGAGAATCCTATCAAACATTCAGAGAAGAGCTTGTACCAGTATTACTCATACCATTTCAGAACACAGAGAAGGAAGAGACACTTCCAAATTCATTCTATGAAGCCAGCATAACCTGATACCAAAACCAGGCAAAGATGTCACAAAAAAAAAGAAAATTACAGATCAATATCTCTCATGAATATATACGCAAAAATTCTCAACAAAATTCTAGCCAACAGAATTCAGCATCATATCAAAAAAATAATACAACACAACCAAGTAGAATTCATGCCAGGTATGCAAGGATGGTTCAACATCAGAAAATCAATCAACATCATCTACCAGATTAATAAAAGGAAAGGAAAGAATCACATGATCATCTCAATTGACACAGAAAAGGCATTCAACAATGTCCGACACCCATTCCTGATAAAAACTCTCAGTAAAATAGGTATAGAAGGGAAATTTCTCAACATAATAAAGGGCATCTATGCAAAACCAGTGGCCAACATCATTCTTAGTGGAGAGAAGCTGAAAACATTCCCCTTGAGAACAGGAACAAAACAAGGCTGCCATTTATCACCACTCCTATTTAACATTGTGCTGGAAGTTCTAGCTAGAGCAATAAGGCAAGAAAAAGAAATAAAAGGCATCCAAACTGGTAATGAAGAAGTTAAACTGTCCCCGTTTGCAGCTGATATGATACTATACATAGAAAACCCTAAAGACTCCATGAGTAAACTACTGGAACTAAGAGAAAAATTCAGCAGAGTAGAAGGTCACAAGATAAACATACAAAAATCCGTTGGATTCCTATACACCAATAAAGAGAATGATGAAAAGGAAATCAGGAAAACAATACCATTTATAATAGCCCCTAAAAAAAATAAAATACTTAGGAATAAATTTAACCAGGGATGTAAAAGACCTATACAAAGAAAACTACAAAACACTACTGCAAGAAACCCAAAGGGATCTACATAAATGGAAAAACATACCATGCTCATGGATAAGTAGAGTCAACATTGTCAAAATGACAATTCTACCCAAAGCAATTTACAAATACAATGCAATCCCAATCCAAATACCAACAACATTCTTCAAAGAGATGGAAAAACTAATCATTAACTTTATATGGAAAGGGAAGAAGCCCCGAATAAGTAAAACACTACTGAAGAAGAAGAATAAAGTAGGAGGACTCACACTACCTGACTTCAGAACCTGCTATACAGCTACTGTAGTCAAAACAGCCTGGTACTGGTACAATGACAGATACATTGACCAATGGAACAGAATTGAGAACCCAGATGTAAATCCATCTACCTACAGTCACCTGATCTTCAACAAGGGCCCAAATTCCATCAGATGGGGAAAAGACAGTCTTCTTAACAAATGGTGCTGGCAACACTGGATATCCATCTGCAAAAAATGAAACAGGACCCATACCTCACACCATATACAAAACTTAATTCAAAATGGATCAAAGACCTAAATATAAAGCCAAAAACTATAAAGTTCATAGAAGAAAAAATAGGACCAATGCTAGAGGTTCTAACACACGGCATTAACGGGATACAAACCATAACAAACAACACACAAACTCCAGAAGATAAGCTAGATAACTGAGATCTTCTAAAAGTCAAACACCTATGCTCTTCAAAAGACTTCACCAAAAGAGTAAAAAGAGAACCTACAGACTGGGAAAAAAAATTTGGGGCATTACAAGTCAGACAAAGGTCTAATCTCTATAATCTATAAGAAAATCCAACTCCTCTACAACAAAAAGACAAATAATACAATTAAAAAATGGGCAAAGGAAATGAACAGACACTCACCAAAGAAGACATTCAAGCAGCCAACAGACACATGAGGAAACGCTCATGATCACTAGCCATTAGAGAAATGCAAATTGAAACCACAATGAGATACCATCTCACCCCAGCATTATTGGCATGAATCAAAAAAACTGGAAATAACAAATGTTGGAGAGGCTGCGGGGAGACCAGAACTCTTATGCACTGCTAGTGGGAATGCAAAATGGTGCAACCATTTTGGAAAATGATACGATGCTTCATTAGAAAGCTAGAAATAGAAATACCATATGATCCAGCAATCCTACTCATAGGAATATATCCTAGAGAAATAAGAGCCGTCACACGAATAAACATATGCACACCCATGTTCATGGCAGCATAGTTCACAATAGCAAAAAGATGGAAACAACCTAGATGCCCATCCACAGATGAACGGATAAACAAACTATGGTGCATACACACAATGGAGTATTATGCAACAATAGAGAACAGTGATGAATCTGTGAAGCATCTCATAACACGGATGAAACTGGAGGACATTATGCTGACTGAAATAAGTCAATCACAAAAGGACAAATATTGTATGAGACCTCTGTTGTAAAAACTCATGAAAAAGTTTACACACAAAAAGTAACAATCTTTGTTGGTTACGAGGGATGGGAGGGGTGGAGTGGGGGGAAATACTAAATAGACCATAGATAAGCGGTAACTTTGGTGAAGGGTACAATAGTACACAATACTGGGGAAGCCAGGACAACTTGTACAAGGAAAGGTCATGGAAGCTGCATAGACACACCCAAACTCCTTGAGGGACTTACTTGCTGGGCAGAGGGCTGTGGGGACCATGGTCTCGGGGAACATCTAGCTGAATTGGCATAGCATAGTTTATAAGACAGTGTTCTACATTCTACCTTGGTGAGTAGTGTCTGAGGTCTTAAAAGCCTGTGAGCAGCCATCTAAGATACTTCACTTGTCTCACCCCTTTGGGAGCAAGGGAGAATGAAGAGAACAGGATACAAGGAAAAGATTAGTCCAAGGGACTAATGGACCACAGCTACTAAGGCCTCCACCATACTGAGTCCAGTACAGCTAGATGGTGCCCGGCTACCACTGACTGCTGTGACTGGGATCACAACAGAGGGTTCTGGACGGAGCTGGAGAAGGATGTAGAACAAAATTCTAACTCACAAGAAAAGACCAGATTTACTGGCCTGACAGAGAACGGAGAAACCCTGAGAGTATGGCCCCCAGACACCCTTTTTGCTCAGTAGTGAAGTCACTCCCGAGGTTCACTGTTCAGCCAGGGATTGGATAGCCCCATAAAACAAAACGGGGCTAATGAGGCACAGCAGTCCAGGGACAAGGACTAGAAGGCAGAAGGGGACAGGAAAGCTGGTGATAGGGAACCCAAGGTTGAATAAGGACAGTGTTGACATGCAGTGGGATTGTTGACCATTGCCATAGGGCAATATGTATACTAACTGTTTAATGAGAAACTATTTTGTTCTGTAAACCTTTATCTAAAGTAAGAATAGCAGTGCAACTGGAAGAATATAATCGACATCACTGAATTGTACATGCAGAAATTTTTGAAATGGTGTATCTTTGGCTACGTGTATTTTCACCAAAAAAAAAAAAAAAGTCCTCCAAGGCAGAGAAGGGAGAGTGTTGACATGTCATGGGGTTGTTAACCAATGTCATAAAACAATATGCGTACTGACTATTTAATGAGAAACTACTTGTTCTGTAAACCTTCACCTAAAGTACAATAATAAAAAAAAAAAAAATCCAGTTGCTGTTGGGTTGACGCCAACTTATGGCAGCTCCAAGTTTGTCAGAGTAGAAAGTGCACCATAGTGTTTTCAATGGCTGACTTTTTTGAAGTAGATCACCAGGACTTTCTTCTGAGGTGCCTCTGGGTAGACTTGAACTTCAGATCTTTCAGTCAGCAGCAAGCATGTTAACTGTTTGCACCACTCAAAAAAAAAAAAAAAAAAAAAAAAAACCCAAACCAATTGCTATAGAGTCAATTCTGACTCACTGTGACCCTATAGGGCAGAGCAAAACTGCCACATAGGATTTCCTAGGCTGTAATCTTTACAGAAGCAGACTGTCACATCTTTCTTCTGCTGAGTGGCTGGTGAGTTTGAACTGCCAAGCTTCAGGTAACCGGCCGAGTGCTTACCCACTGTGGCACCAGAACCACCCAGGGACTTCTTATCAAAAATAGAGGCCTCAAAATGCAAAATTAGAATCGATTTGCAGAAATAGAAGAGACTCATCTAAAGTTGGCTATATTGTGAATGAAATGAGTAGTGTCTGACTTTGTATGACAAGGAGGTACTGGGATTCAACATGCCTGGGCCTTTCTTGGCCCCTTTAAAAAGTTTTATAGATCTTTACCTAAGTGATTCAGATGAGGCCAAGAGCAATTTCTCAGCAACAAAGAACTGTCTTGTCAACAGGCTTATTACCGTTTCACTGCTTCCCAATAAAACATCTTTGTGTGGAGGCTTACATGCTCTTCTATACAGAGAGAAGAAACCTTCCTTGCAGAGGAAGGTATTCTACCAATAAACTGAATGAGTAAAGACAATGCCAGGCCATGGCATGTGATGCTCACCGAGGGGCCTATTGGGAAGACTTGTCCATGGGCATGGTCAGTGTTTTTTCCTGTTTTCCTACTGCAGGAGATGTGTTTTTGTGTTTTAACGAGTGGAATTGGCCCTCAGACATACAAAATGTATCACTCCTGTGAACTTAGATTGTATATGGCATCCCCATGTTGCTAAGTCCTCACCTGGGTGGGTGCCTTGGCCTCATTAATTCAGCAAGATGGAACTACTGACTGCCCAAGGGGGTGGCTGGCCCACTGAGGAGCTCAGAGAGGGAAGTGGGCTCAGCAACCCTGCCCTGGGGCCACCTGCTGAGTCCAGCCCACCCTACCCCAAGGGTGGTGCTGGGCCACCAGGCAGCAGTGCCCTCTGAGACATCAGCTGGATTTGTCTTTTGTCTGAATGTGACACAACAACATGTTAATTAAAGGGTTGTTAAGCCAAACCGAAAACTGAGGGAAAATACATTACATATACATGGAAAAGACAGCTCAATAAATGGAAGTACAATGAACACAAATAAGCAATTTAAAAATGAAAAAAATACAAATGGCCAAAACAGTACTTTAAAAAATTGTCAATCTCACTAATAAGCAAAGAAATCCAAATTGAAACAAGATTTGGGGATGGGGGAAGTTAGTATTGGCAGGAGATTGACAGATAACAAAGACTGAAAACACCTAGGGTGAGCCAGGGTATGCAAATCAAGCACTCAAATACTTCTGAAGAGAGTGTGAATTTGTATAACTTTTTTAGAAGGAAAATGGCAGCATGTTTTCAAAATGCATATACATTGTGACCCACAAATTAAGCTAGGAATTTCTTTTAGGGAAACAGCTGGACAAATGTTCAAAATGCACATACCATCACGTGTATCTCAGCCTTTGTTATAATAGTGGGAGTGAGAATAGCACAAATATCCAATATTAGGCAACTGGTTAAATAAATCATGATATAATAATATGATAAAATATTATATATAATAATAAATATAAAGTATTTTGATGTCTAAAGATGTTCATGATTTATAAGAGAAAAAAGTTATAAAATACTGTATTTCACTGAATATAACACACCATCAGTCATAAGATGCATCATTATTTTATGTACCACTAAGAAAAAAAATGCTTGTACTTACATAAAATAGAAACTATAAGGGAAACTGAATAAGCGTATAACTTCATGAATAAGAATTAGCATCAGCATCAAGCTGGTTCCTATGAGGCAGACGTTAAGTCAGTCTCAACCTTCCCACTTCTCCATTATTTCTGACACCTGACACTCCCCCCACAGCACTCTCTACTTCTCTACCGCGTACTATAATTCTTTACAACTCTCACAAAACTAACAGAAACACCACATCCGCAATAACAACTTTAATATAACACAAACAGATATAAAAGAAGAAATATAGGGCGAGGTCAGGGAAGGGTCCCAGAACAGAGCCTCAGTGTCTCAATGAGACCCACTTACCCTCCTGAGAACAGATATTCACTCTCACCAATTAGGAAATTTTTCAACCAGGAAAATTTCTATGATGTCATTCATCTGCCTCTTTGCCATCAGGACTCTCCACTGTTCGCCTCTCCACAGCTGGGCTCTCCACTGTCAGGATGTCAGCCATTGGACTCTCCACCATCAGCAACACCACTATCAGCCACACTGCCATCAGGCTTTCTGCTACTGGCCTCTCCACCATTGGCTACACCACCATCAATCTCTCTGCCATTGGCATTTCTGCCATCGGACACATAGCTGTCTGAGCTGCTGCTCTCTCAGCAGTGGCTCTTCTCAACTCAGCTCTTTCAGCTAACCAGCCCAGCTCTTAGCTGGCAGCTTCAGGACTCTTCCATTGTCAGCCTCTCTGCTATTGGTCTCTCGGCCTTCAGTCTCATCTTGACCAATAAGTTGTGGTGGAAGTGACAATGGGTAACTTCCAAGATTGAGTCTTAAAAGATATGCCACTTGATCTTCACCTTTTGAAATGCTCCTTCTTGAAACTCAGCCACCTTGCTGTGAGAAAGCCCAAGCAGTCAAATGGAAAAATCCATGTGAAGGCTAACCAAGGTCCCTGGCTGACAGTCCCAGCTGATCTCCTACTCGGTGGATAGCATGTTATTGAGGCTATTTTGGAATTTCAAGTTGTCCCAGTGCCACAATTATATAAAGTAGAAAAACCTCCTTGTCAATTCACCAAATCATAAGACATATTAAATTTTGTTATTTTAACCACTAAGTTTTGTAGCAGTATGAACCAAAACGGGCCCCCTCAAATGACTTAAATTCTCTGATGACACAGGAAAAGTAACTGGTGCTTTTATCTGGGATCGTGGCCTGTGTTACTCTCTACAAACAACACTACCATGTAGCTCCAATCCACATCCTGAGAGGTTGCCTATGTCCCACTATAATAGGCTCTTTGACCAGGTTTTGTCTCCACCCTCAGGATTATAGCTCTTATTTCTAGCTACCAAAAGATCCATACACTTTTTCAGATTACCATATCCTTAGCTGAGGAATTTAGGGCAAATTTTCCAGAACTGGATCATAATTTGTCTTGGACTTTCCCTACTCTAGCACCTTGTGTCTCCCCTCCTGCCCCACAGTCATCTCAGGGACAGTTTCTTGATTCCTCAGGTGAGGCCCTGTCTCCATCAAGACAGTCTACCCAGAACCATATTATTCATCCTGTCTGTTGCTTCATATTATATCCCCATTTCCTGAAGGCTCCTGCTGATATACACCCATCAGAACAGGAAAGATAGAGAGTAAAAAAGTTTCCTTCCTTGAGTTGAGAGTCCTCACTGTCCAGGCACTTCCCATATAGGTCAGGAGCAGTTTTCACCTCCACTTTCAAGAGTCCAGTGTCTTAGAACTCAATCCACAGGCCACTATCTCCTCACTGTATCTCCCAGGAGGCCTCTCAGGTCTTCATGTAGATGAGACATCAGGGGACTTCTCTGATACTCCAGCGTTCCCGAATTAAATATTAGATTTCACATTCTATACCTATCAAATCAGGGCTAGACTAATAGCGACAAGTCATTTGTTTAAATGTTGCCATACAATAAATCAATAATAAAATAGTCTAACAATAAAATTGATAATGACATATGTTTTCCAGTTATTTACTTACTCTACACACACACACACCATGGCCAACACTAAATCATCAGTGAAATATGGGAGCAGGTATTGCAATTAAGTTGAACCATTTTTAAATACCTATATTCAACTATTTTTAACTAAGAAAAATGGCTATTTCATAAGATTCAACCTAGTGAATCTTCTGATAATGCAAAACTAGGAGGAATTTATTAGAACTATTAAGAGGCAGAGATTTAGGGGTAAATTAAGAGGTTGAGAAGCCAATCAACATTATTTTCATGGGCTGTAAATTATTTTAGTTTTTATGTTAAATCAGAAAGAAGCAATAAAATAAGCTAGACAGGAAATTCTGCTGCTGGTCATGACAGAGTAACTGGGAACAGACTTGTCCTCTTGCCATGAACAATATAAAACTAGTAAAATATATGAAGAAGCTATTTTCAGATACTGGCTAATAAGCATCACAAACTCTGATCTTTCAGAGAAGGGCTTTGGTCAAGATTTGGGCTGCACATGGGAAGAATAGAGCTCTACAAGATCTAGAAGAGAGAGTCTACTGTGAGGTGTAGAGGTGAAAGGAGAGGTTGGATATGCAAATAATTTGGAGCTGGCGAAATTCTGGCTCAGCCAGACTGGAGAGGCCTCATTAAGGACTTGGGAACTAAGATGATACCCTGGAAAACCCATGCCTTAGAAGTAAGGATAATTACTAGAGCAAGAACCATGCCCTAGCACTAAGGACAAAACTGAAATAAAGAAGCTTTAACAAAGAACAGAACCACACTATAGGATCAAGAAGGCCCATAGGTAACTTACTGTCTGACAAAACAAAACTCAACACTTATTAAAGAAGGAGAGCGTGATACAAACTTGTGAAACTATATCATCCATAATGTCCAGTATACAATTTAAAAGCTTACTAGGCATGCAAAGAAATAGGAAAATGTAACCCATAATCAAGAAAAATAATTAATATAAACAGATCTTGAGATGATTCAGATGTTGGAATTTGTCTACAAAGAATTTAAAAGAGTATTATGAATATGTTCAAAAACTTAAAGGAAATGATGAACACAATGAGTGAACAGATGGGGTATCTCAGAAGAGAAACTGAAATTATAGAAGGAATACAATAGGAATTTTAAAACTGAAAATTATGATATCTGAATTAAAAAATAATTGAATGGCTAAACAGCAGACTGGAGACCACAGAAAAAAGGGAGAATAAATTTTAAAATAAATCAATAGAAATTTCTCTCTGAGGAACGAAGAGAGAAGTAAATAGCTTGTTAAAAATGAATAGAGTTTCAATTACCTGTGGGACTTTATAAAATGTTTTAATATATGTGTAAATGGAGTCCTAGAAGTACAGGAGAGAGAGGTAATTGGATAGAAAATTAGTTAAAGAAAAAAGGCCAAATATTTCCCAGATTTTGTTACAAACATCAAACTATGTAGTCAAGAAGTACCGTATTTTTATGCAAATAATGTGTGCCTTCTACGTTTGTTTGCCAACCACTCCCTCCCCAACTGTGAGGTATTTTCATAAGCACACTATCCTAATTTTTTTTACAGCAACATGTAAAAATACTAGCATAGCAGCACTTATGGAAATACCTCACAGGGGAGGGATACTTGGCAAACAAACACAGAAGGTGTGTGTTATTTGTGTAAGAATATGGTACATAATCACTGAACACCAAGCAGAAGAAATACAAACAAAACTACAACTAGACACATCATAGTCAAACTGCTGAAAACCAAAGGTAACATCTTAAAAGCACCCAGGGGAAAAAAAAAGACACACTACATACAAAAGCACAATACAAATCATATAAATGATCACTAAATTTTCATCTGAAATGATGAAAGCTAAAGACAAGCAAACAGCTTTAAAGTGCTGAAAGTAAAACCTGTGTGTGTGTGTGTGTGTTTATTTCTATGCCCAGAGTAAATATCCTTCAAGAATAGGTTGGAAATAAAGCTCAAATTCACAAAAAAAGACCAGACATACCAGTCTGACAGAGATGGAGGAACCCCCAAGACTATGGCCCCCCCAAACCCTGCTAACTCAGAAATGAAGCCACTCCCAAAGTCCACCTTTTAACTAAAGATTAGACAGGGCTATAAAACAAACAATAACATACGTGAGGGACATGCTTCTTAGCTCAATGGATACGAGACCAAATGAGCAACACTGGCCTGAAAGCAAAGACAAGAAGGTAGGAAGTGACAGGGATATTAGATGAATAGACACGGAGAACCCAGGGTGGAAAGGGAAGGGGGAAGAGTGCTGACAGATTGCAGACATAGCAATCAATGTCACAAAACTATTTGTGTATAAGTTTTTGAATGAAAAACTAATTTGTGCTGTAAACTTACACCTAAAACACAATAAAATTAAATTAAAAAAAAGAAAAGAGTGAGGTTGAAGGATAAGCAAAAGCTCAGAAATTCATCATACCTGCGTATAACAAAAAAAATCGCTAATGGAAGTTCTTCAGGCTGAAGAAAAATGATATGAGATGGAAATTCTTATCTATGGGGAGAAATGAAGAGCAATGAAAATGCTATATGTGTGGGAAAATACACATTAACTCCCTTAATTTCTTTAAAACTAAACTGACTTTTTAAATTGAAAATTAATATTTTATTATAGGGCTTATAACATATGCAAAAGGAAACATTCAACAACAATAGGACAGTGATGTTCTTAAAGTAAGTTCACAAATTCTTTGACACTCCTTACTTCAAAATGTGGAGACAATTCCCTTCTCCTTGAAGGTGGGCTGCATGCACTTACTTGTTTCTAAAGAATAGAATGTGGCAGAAGCGACGCTATGTGATTTCCAAAGCTAGGTAATGAAAAGGATAGCTCCACTGGTGCTCTCTCTTCTCTCTGGAATCACTTGCTCTGTGGAACCCATGTTGTAAGGGCACTCAGGCAGCCTACATGGGGAGGGATGGAGGCTTCCCACCAACAACCAGCACAAATCTGCCAACCAGATGAGTATGCCGTCTTGAATTCTGATCCTCCAGTCCCAGTTAAAACTTCAGGTGAAGAAGCCCCAGCCAACATCTTAACTCCAAGTCAGAACTGCCCAGCTAAACCACTCCCTAAACCTGAAACACAAAAATCACAAGGATAATAAATGTTTATTGTTATTTTAAGTTACTAAGTTTTGGGGTAACATACATACAAAGGATAGGGGGATGGTAAATGAATTATACTGTTGGTTTCTACAGTTTACATGAAGCGATACAATATTAAGTAAACTTTAATATATAAATGATGCATAATATAATCCCTAGATTAGCAATTAAAAATAATATAAAGAGCTATAGACAAAAGATCAAGAGAAATGGAAAATGGAATACAAAAAATATTTGATTAACCAAAAAGAAGGCAAAAAAGGAAAATCAGAGCAATAAAAAACAGATGGTAGACTTAAGCCAACCATGTTAATAATTACACTAAATGTAAAGAGATAATACATTTTAACTAAAAGTTAAAAGTGTTCAGACCGAACAATAAAGTAACACCCATCTATATGCTGTGTATAAGAAACAAACTAAATATAAAGACACAGAAAGTGTAAAAGGATAGAAAAATACATACCTTGCATACAGTGGGCTTATCTCTATCAATACCTGAAAAAGTAGACTTCAAGACAAGAAGTTTTAATAGAAATGAGGAGGGAAATTTTGTGACAATGAAAGGGTCAATTTATCAGGAGAATAGAATAATCATAAACGTACATGCAAATGTAACAGAGCTTCAAAATACCCAAAGCAAAAACAGACAGAATTGAAGAAAACACTAAACAAATCTATAACTATAGCTCAAGATTTTAGCACATCTCAGTAATTGATAAAGCAACAACAAAGAAAATCAGTAAGGATATAGATTGAAACAAAGCTAGCAATCAACTTGACATAATCGAAAATTATAGAACACTAAAACAAATATCTACAGAATACAAGAGCTTTTCAAATGTACCTGGACATGTTCTATATATCTTGGTTGTTTACTTGGGTATACATTTGTCAAAACTGATGAAATACACATTTATTATTTGTGCCTTTCACTGTGTGTAAACTTTACCTCAATTTTTAAAATGAGGGTTCCCCACCTTAGGATTTGGATGTCTCACAGCAGAAAGGGTGTGATTAGAAAGAAAGGTCTTTGATTTTTAGAGTAGATACAAGCCTTGAAGCTATCCTTGAAGACCTACCTCTCCTTAACCATCCCTCAACCTGTCCCAGAGTCAACAGAACCAAGTCCCACAAGAGGCCACCCAATGTCAGTAAAAGACGGACTGTTTCCTTCCCCACAACCGTGCTTCAGGAAATTGAGGAAGGGGCTACCCCTCAATACGTCTCATTCTCAGCGGGTTTGAGAGATCTGAAGGGTTAAAATCTGTGGGAGGGCTGGAGGTGCTCAGATATCTAAGCCCTCCCCAGGATAGGCCCTAGCCATCCAGGGAGGGATTACCCAATAAGCAAAGTAAGTATGTGCTTAGGGCATCAACAAAACAGGAGCACCAGTTGTCCAAAGGAAAGACCCATAGATGCCAGGCAGACAGAACACGAGGAAAAGCGAGCACTGCAGTGGAAGGAAATAGGCAGGGCACTAAATGAAATTGATACCATTTTATAAATTTTGAATACAATAACAATTATATGGTCCTTTTCATTTTGGACCAATCAGGAATAACTTCACATTCAGTTCTCGCTCCTCAACCACATAAGAACGCACCAGCGGCACTATAATCATGTGACCCCTGACTTACATGGTTCTGTCCTGCGCAAAGCGAACCAAAACTTGTCTACAGGTTTATTCCCTTGTGTTTGTACCATGCTCTTTGCGATTGCTCTTGCCCCCACTGAGTATCAGCAGTAGTCCAATGAACTGTGAGGACGCAATATCAAAGGACGGCGGGTGAGTGTGCAAGTTTTCAAGTATTATCTGAAGACGAAAACACTTCTGAAGATCTGCAAAGGACCTGCCAACAAACAGCGTAGAACGAACGAATGAAATTATTTCCGACTATCTTGTAAGTACTATTTCTTTTACCTATCTCAGATCTGAAGAACAAAATTACGTGTTCCAAATCAATTTTTTTACTTACTAATTTTCAACTATAAATTTTTGTGTTAACATTGAAATTTAAAATTAAAATTTTATAAATTTACTTTTTAAATTTTATTTTTCCAATTATTCAAATTTATTTGCTATGGTAGAACCAAATTTAAAAAATGACATAATTTTATATGCAGGTAAAATGAAATGGCAAAAGTAAGTGGAGTGCAAAAACAAAAGCTTGCAGAAGATAAAAAGAAGAGGATTTGTGAATCCCTAAAGACAAATCCAAAATTAACTTCCTTTTTAAAATGTAATGAATCAGAAGAGACTTCTTCCATTGAATGCTCGAGTTTAATGGTTGCAAATCATTGTATTAGTACTGTTAGGGCTGAAATTACTAATAGCAATATGAATATAACAGAATTTTTCCAAATTCTGCATCCATTCCTTGCTGCAGTACAAAAAAAAATAATAATGGTGTAGAAAGTGAAACTATTTTAGAATCTAAAATTGTCCCATCTGCAGACCTCATAAATAACAGAAATACAGATCTTGCTTTGTGGGATAATTTTTCTTCTCACAATGTAAATTATTGTCTCGAAAGAGGGCCAAGTGATTGTAAACATCAGAGAGGACCACTTGGAAATTTGTTTCAGAAATTTCCAGATGGTAAACAAACAAGATTCTGTAGCCAGGATATATTTCTAGGGTGCAAAGATAATGGTGAAAATTACAAGAAGGAGTGGCTACTCTATTCTCCGTCAATCTGCTCTGTATATTGTTGTGTTTACAAACTGTTCAGTCCTAAATAATTTAATTCTCGATTTGCTATGGATGGATTTAGTAATTGATACAACTGGAATATGATTGAAAAACATGAAAACAGTTCAATTCACAGAGATTGAATGTTGTCATATTTAAACTGAAGACATTGTTTTGGCTTAAATCATGAACTAGAAACAAAAATTAACGAAGAACCTCAATACTGAAAAGCTGTTTTGTAGTGTATTGTTGCTGTCATTATAATAATCGCTGAACGTTGACAGTCTTTTCGAGAGAAAAATAAAGTGTTTGGGTCCCCACAAAATGGAAATTTTGGGGGTTTACTTGAACTTGTTTCTCAGTTTGATCCATTTTTAGCAGATCACATCTCAAACTATGGTAACAAAGGAAACAGAGACCCATCGTATATACCTAAATCGTGTGAAGAATTAATAGACTTAATAAGTGGTAAAGTTTGATCAACTGTTTTCAGTGAAATAAGTATAGCTCAATATTTCAGTTTGTGTTTAGATTCCACTCCTGATCTTTCTCATACAGATCAGCTAAGTATTGTTTTCAAATATGTATCTCCAACAGATGGAAAACCTGTTGAGCAATTTATCACATTTACTAGCTTAAAAAAAATCATACTGGTAAAGAAATTGCAGATCAAGTACTTCACTATTTATGTGAAGTTTGAAAAATTGATTTTTCTAAGTGCAGAGGCCAGTCCTATGACAATGCTGCAAATATGTCAGGGTGTTATAAAAGCATGCAACAGAAAATTTTAGAAAGTAATGAATATACCATTTTCATATCATGTACTGGGCACTCACTTAATTTCATATGACATGACAAAGTCGACTGTTGTCCAGAAGCAGTTGATTTTTTTATACTGCTCAGTTACTCTACACATTTTTTGCCGCCTCTACTCACCAACAGATAGCTCTTAAAACATATCTAGGCAATGACTGAGTATTAAAATGTCTTTCTAATACACATTGTTAAGCACGTGCTGTAGCATTGAGTGCAATTCTGGAATCATACACTCAGTTTCTGGATGCCTTAGAAAATATTGCTAAAGATTAGACACATAAAGAAGATACCAAAAGAGAAGCTGAAAACATCGCCAACAAAATGCAAACATTATAGTATGTATTTATTTATGTTGGTTATGTGGAATAATATATTGCAACATTTTCATTGGATGAGTCAAGCTCTCCAAGATTCAGAAGTAAATTTAAAGACATGCACAGATTTCTACCAGTTATTAATAGGGTATTTCAAAATCTTCTCTTAAGAGAAGATTTTGAAAACACAACAAAACAAATACTGCCAAATTTCTGATTATCAAGCAGTTCACTGTCACAGAAGTATTAGAAGGAAACAAGTAAATGATGGAAGTGCTCCAAAAGTATCATTGAGTGCTAGAGATCAATTTTGCATAAACACATACTACACCATCATTGGCACACTTGAATCTTGCATGAAAAGAAGGGCAAAAGTGTATCAAGCTCTTTCAAACAGATTTTCCTTCTTAAACAATGTGGATATTATAGCTGATGAAGAATGAATGAAGGCATCCAAGAAATCACTGCAGGCTTATCCCTCTGAATTAAATATAAACCTTTTCAGGGAAGTGCAACAATTTCATTCTTACATGAGAACCCAGTTTACAGATTCAGGAAAGACAAATTTTACTCATGTAGGCATGTATGATTCCATAATAGAAGATAAAATACAGTGCATATT
The DNA here is from genome assembly GCA_030035585.1 of Dugong dugon. Lineage (NCBI taxonomy): Eukaryota > Metazoa > Chordata > Mammalia > Sirenia > Dugongidae > Dugong > Dugong dugon. Next base: position 21,173,709 of record CM057464.1, read on the forward strand.
TCCCAAAGTTGAAATTATTTTTAGCATATTGCTAATTTTAATGCTCACAAACTGCACAACAGAATGCTCATTTTCATCCCTAAAGAGACTCAAAAACTGTCAGTCTACAACCATGATTCAAGAAAGATGTGATTCATTATCCTTATCATGTATGGAAATAGATATTGTTTGGCAGCTTAATTGTGATGAAATCATTGAAGAATTTGTAAGAGCAAAGAATATAAAGAAATGTTTTTAATTATAAAGATCTATCTAAAAATAAAATTTAGTAATTTGTTGTAATATTTATTTTCTGTTTGTTAAATTTTCTTTTTATGGCATCTTTTCACTTGTTCACTTATAATTATGGCATTTATTACAAAACAAGCATCAAAATCGAAGCATGAGCCATTTAATGCAAAATTGTTAAAAGTCCATTTTTCGTTGTGGGAAATCAACAGAATTTTACACTGATTGTTGAAACAACTAAGTTCACTGATTCATTTTCTTTGTTGTAGAATATGTGGAATATTCTTTTTGTAGAAAATGTGGTATATAGTAAAAGTCTTAGTATGCTGCATCCACTGAAAATTTTATAATCCAGTTCATCTCATTCCACTAAAATGGCATACACCACTTTTTCGTTCAATCACTAATAATTATAGTCACATTTAAAAAGAAGTTACATAATGGATAGCTAAGACGCACACACACATATATAGACATATGTGTATATATAACTAAACATATCCCATTCGAATATGTGAGTAAACAGAGGAAGAAGCACCACAGATTATCAGTGTTTAGGGCCCTCACAGGTCTTAAACAGGCCCCGTGCCCATCACACACTGGAGTCCCAAGTTGGCCTTTATGACTGTCCCTCTCTCTCTGCCCTTCATTTTCTCTCTTTCTGCTGTCCTTGGTTTGGAATTAAGACATAGGAATCTGAGTCCTGCCTCTTCAAGTCCATCCCACCGTTGTCGCTGAGGCTGGGGGTCTCCCTGTTTGTGGCACTGCCTCTGGCTAATCCTGCAAAAAATTGTGAGGACATCTGGAAATAAGGGAAGCAGCAGAGGCAAGACAATATTTGATCCTAAATGTCAGTCTGGTCATCTCATTCTCTTGCTTCAAAATCTGTGGCTCTTGGCTAAGTTCTTCATGGCATCACCTGCCCCCTTAACCCTCAGCTCCTTCACATCCACCAGCCCCAACAGCAAGCACAATCCAGGCAAATACCTGGAAATTCTCCCTTATAGATCATACTCCCCCCGACCCACTTGACTTGCCTGGGCCCTCCGGCTCTTCCCTCCAGTTCCATCGCCTTCTCCAGGCCCTGCCCTGCCCACCTCCACCTCTGCTGGATGCTGCTCTCATCCTCCGTGCTTACCACATTGTCTTGTAATTGCCTGCTAGTCTTACTCTTCCTGCTTCACCACACTCCTAGGAGCAAAATTTTCATCATCTCTTTATTCCCAGTGCTTTGGTATGTGATGGACAGTAAATAAACACTTATTTAATAAAGTCATGAAGTGTGGATAACACTTCGCTTCTGCCTTCCTGCAAGGTTGTTGTGAGGATCTGATCTTTCAGATCAAGACTAGTTCCCGTTACCTGCTCTGCTTACTCCTTCTGCTTTCCTGCCACAGCGTTTACCGTGATTGTGACTAATCCAAGTGTGGAGGTGCTTCTTTAATGTCTGTCTCCTGCCCCAGCACACACATATCCCTGTTACTTGCCTTGTTCATGGCTGTATCTAGCATAATACCTGGCACTTAGTAGTAGGTGCTCAATAAATACCTGCTGAACGAATGTTCCAAATGAGATGTGAAAGTATCTTAGAGGTTGTGGTTTCAGACATATGAGTAATTATCCTCTCCTTTTTTCCCCTCTAATGTCCTCGTCTTTATAACACTGAGATTCAGCATGTAAGCTGGAGTTACAGTGTCTTCCTAGTTGTGTGACCTTGGCAAGTTTCCCACCCTCTCTGTACCTCAGTTTCTTTGCCTATTAAATGTGCATAATAACAATACTTACCCCACAGGACTATTGTGAGGAGTGAACAAGTTCACATCCACAAAGTTCTTAGAACAGTGCCTGGTTCACATTAATTGTTTATAAATGTCGGTTTTGGTATTATTCCCTCCAACCTCTCTCTCTGCCTCCTGCCCCAGCTGGCTGCCAGTTTTCCACCTTTAGACCTCCTGTCCCAGGCCCTCCTGAGCCCCAGAAGACTTACATTTCAGCCCAGTCAGGGCCACTATTGGAATTACGCGTAAAGTAGAAAACAAAATAACAACAATAAACCTCTTTTCTTTCCAGACAGGCGGTAGGCACAATTTTCGTGCCGCTTGTCCTCATTTTGCTCTCAGATTACTACAGTCTTGCTCCTGAAATATTCTCTCGTTTGGGTTTAAGAATTAGCTTTTATACTCATAAGAGAAAGAAAAAGAAAGAAACAGAAATGCAAGCTCCTCTCTTTAAAAAAAAAAAAAGCCATCTGTCAGCAGAAATCCCTGTAGACCGCCCGGTCCACCCCCACCCCCCCATTCTCCATTGGCCTCACACAGGCTCTTTCCCCTCTGCCTGGGCACGAAGGCAGGAAACATGCTCCCTTGTGTCCCTGCGGGGTGTTTTGTCAATCCTATGAGGATGTTTGGGAATAAATTCTACTGTGCCGGGACTGAAAAGGAAGGAGATTAAAGAACATGGCTGTTGAGAAAACAACAGAGAAACTGGGGAAAGAACAAAGGAAAATGTGAAGCAAAAATAAAATTCAAACCTGATTCAAAACAGGAAAAGATTTAAAGTCTTAAGTCATGGTTTGCTTTCCCTCTTGTCATTTTCAGCGCAGTGAGAAAGCACCACCTTGGCTTGGATTTTAAGATTTAGGGTTTTTAGGTAGCAGAGAAAGATTTCGTTTTCTCCCTCTCTCTCTTTCTCTCTTTTTTTTAACTGAATAAACAAATAGAAGGGAGTAGAGGTTTGGCTATGTTTCAAATCATTTACCCTGACTTATGGAAGGAAGAGACAAAGTACCTGCATACCAGTGCATTTGTCCATTCTTTCCTGGTCTCGTAGACTGTGAGGACCTCAGAAACAAAAAGTGTGCCTTTCTTACTTATCTGTGAATTCCTAGTACTATGATTCCAGGTCTAGTTCATAGTAGATACTCAATACATGGACAGACGGATGGATGGATGGATGGATGGATGATTTAGCCCTAAAAATTAGCCAGGAGGTAAACAGGAAGCAGGTATAGATAATCCATTCTGAATAATCAACTGTTTACCGAGTAGCTTTTAATCGGCCTTATAAGGATCTTTTAAAACATGTAGTGATCTGAACTCTCAAAAAAAAAAAAAAAAAAATTGTAATGACCTGGGCTGATGAAGCTGAATTTCTCATTTTCACTGGCGGTCAATGCAAACAAAATCTTGAGTCCAACTTGGATTGGCACCATGTCCAGTGGTAACCAGGAGTGAAGGAAGAGCCATCAGTTAATTAGCAAGAATGTTCCAGCATTCTATCATTTCCTGTTGACAACATTGATCTTAAAACATTAATCACTCTTTTCTCCTACAACTCAAGCAAGTTCAGTAATTTAGGTCCAGTTTTTTGTTACTAGATATGAGAGACTGTTGATGTCAACCCAGAATCTATTTCGCCTTTTTTCTTATCAACAGAACCTTGCTTTGTTTGAGTGGGGGTGAGGGAGTAAGGGAGACATAGTTGAAAAACACTGTTTCCAACATCCCTTGCAACTGGGTGTGTTCAGTTAAATAAAGAAATAAATAAAACCCTTAATTGGTTTAAGCCACTGTTTTTTAAGGCTTTGTTTCTTGCAGCCAAACCCGTTTCTTAACTGACACCCCTAGTTTTCTGGTTGTAAACAGTATACTACAAGGAGATAAAGTGGGAGCATAGCAAGCAGAAACGGCAGAGCAAATCTTTAAAGATGAACTGAGGCAGTAATTCCCATGATGAGATATGCTTGTTCTGAGTACCAATTTGATAAAATTGCATTAAAAAAGTATATATATTCAAACTTAACCATCTGAGTGAGTGCTGTCTGATTCAAAGTAGTTGCCTTAGGAGGCAGTACTACCATTTGTCAAAATATATTTGAAACTTCTTTCCAAAATATCTTCTGAAATAATTTACAGGCTACATAATTTCATTCTCCTTTAAACTCATACTTCATTTGGGAACAATGATTGCATAGCCAATTTGATAATTTAGCTCATTGACCAGGTATGGCTCCATTTCAGATGACTCATGATGACTTCAAAACCTCACATATACCTTCAAAGGATGAGTATTGCCACCACTGAGGGCACTGAATGAAATTATTAGTATATTGATCCTAGGACATCTGCTGGTTCTCTCTCATAAAGACAATACACAAAAGGGAAGGCACCAGATGAGAGCCTTTGAACAACCATGCCTGCCTGCATGAAGCCTCTGTCCCCTATGGCACCTCAGAAGTTGGTATTTGGCTGTTGGTCTCCTACCCCTGGCCCAGTTTGGAGCCACCTCTAGTTTCTTTAGCTCTAACCCTGCTCTATCTTGTCTTGATGATCTCTAAATATGCTCAAGCTGAACCCACATGGGACATGACAAAATATCAGGAAAAGTGAATTACAGACAATGCTGGTGAGGACTAGAAGGTAGTGGCATGCACAGAGCAGAGAAGTGCCCATTCACAGCTCCCCCTGTGCCCATTCATGGGTGCAGGTGGTCCCACAGACAAACCAAGAGAGGTTTGTTATCTGGGTAATTGGCTTGAAGAGATACCACAACAGGAGGGAGGATTCTAGAAGAGTCCAGGAAAATAAACTGGTAAATCAAGTGCCTAGAAAGTTAATGGACTGGTCTATCACAACAAAAGTTAAGATAGGAGAAGAGCTGAGGAGCCAGCAAGTACTGGAAAGTATGCATGGGTTGCAGGCTGATTCAAAAACTAATCCTGAACTTCAGGTGGCAGCCATGATGGAGTGAGCCCGTTACAGCCTATCTCCTACTGATGAGAACTGAAGATTGGACAGACCACAGAAAGCAGCTACTCTGAAGCATAAACAAGTGCAGAGGACTTGAGGTGCAGGGGGAGTCAAAACTTGAGAAATGACCAATACAGCAGTGAGTTTACTCATTTTTTTTTTCTCCCTTAACTCCTGTCTGTAACCCAAGGGCAAGCCAGAGAAATAGAACTACAGAGAGGATGCAGATAGCATAAACTCCGTGAGTAATCCACTCATTTAGCTAGAGGACAGGAAAAAGGATCTCTGTGAGCCTGAGAGTTTGGGAGGAATCCTCCATATTTTTTCTTTTTTTCTCATTTTTTACTTCCAGCTCTACCCCAGTTGCAAAACAGTACAGCTGCTATCACCACAGCATAGGCACCTAAAACCTGAGAGAAAAACCTGTCTCTCTGGCACAGTGGTTAAGTGCTTGGCTGCTAGCTGAAAGGTAAGAGGTTTGAACCCACCAGCTGCTCCATGGTAGAAAGATGTGGCAGTCTGCTGCCATAAAGGTCTACAGTGTTAAAAGCCCTATGAAGCAGTTCTACTCTGTCCTGCAGGGCCACTATTAAACAGGTTTGGTTTATTGGTTCTCTAGACAGAGAAACCGGGAAAAGGGGCCCCTGGTAAAAGGAGAATGTAGAAGATATCCTAGTGAGGAGAGAACTGGAGAACTGATGTAAGTCCGAGGCTCACGCTGAGTGGTACATGCATGGGGCAGACACAAAGAAGCTATTTAGGTCTGAACCTAAATAGTTTGATTGCCCACTAAAACAAAAAGATAGAATATGCAGAGATTTTTAATAGGACCCAGAATCTCAACATAATATTAAAAGTGTCCAGGATTCAATTCAAAATTAAATTATCTATGAAGATGCAGGAAGTGTATTCAATTATCTAGGAAAAAGGCAATCAATAGCTGCCAACCCTGAGACAACCTAGATATTGGAATTATCTGAAAAAGACTTTAACACAGCTATTATAATTATACTCCATGAGGTAAACATGAACACTCTTGAAACAAATAAACCAAACCCATTGCCATCAAGTCAATTTCAACTCATAGTGACCCTATAGGACAGAGCAGAACTGCCCCATAGGGTTTCTAAGGCTGTAATCTTTATGGAAGCAGATTGCCACATCTTTCTCCCACGGGGCTACTCGTGGCTTCGAACCGCTGACCTTTCAGTTAGCAGCTGAGCACTTAACCACTGTGCCACCAGGGCTCCTTCTTGAAACAAATAGGAAGATAAAAACTGTCAGCAGACAATCACCCTCTACCTCTGCTCCATAGGCAAGCCCTGCCAGCTCCTTTCCTTACTGGCACTGCCATCTCCAACAGTTGCCACAACTGCCTCCCACTTGGCATACCACTGTTCCCCAGCTTCCCTACCCTGTCTTTGGTATGCTTTGAGTTCTTGTATACCAGAAACAAAAATTTTCAAAGCCCCTCACCAAATGCTTCATTAAGCTTCCCTGCCATTACTAAAATCTGTCTCGGCTCTGAGGACCCTGGTTCTTGGGCACCTCCAAGCAGTATCTGCCCATGATCTGGATCTGCACATACCCTCGGATGAGTTAGCATCTCCCAGTGTTCTTCTGCACAATATTCCACTCCCATCCATGTGTAAAACATCCTTCCCTTTTGAGGCTCATGCCATCAGCATGGCTACACCAGCTCCTGAAGAAGCTCCACTCAGCCTCTCCCAGGCCTGCATCACCCCTGTAGTATCCAAGGCCTCTCATTCTCGATGGCCCCCAGGAGCTCTCATCTGTGCCCCAAACCTGCTCCTCCTCTCTCACCTTTCCTTACAAGTCCTCCACCCTTCTTCTTGACTTCTCACTTGTATCCCTGCCCCTAACACTTCTGGTCAGCCTTTGAACTCAGGTATTGTGTCTATAAAGAATAGTGCATTGTGTCACCTCTAATAAAGAACTTCCAGTCATTGTCTGACCTCCCAGAAGTGTTAGGATCTCAGTCCTCTCTTCTACTGAACTCTTTATGTTGTTCTATTATGCCAATTATAGATTATTTTTGGAATTAGTTAATGTAACTGTTATTCCCAGTTAATGCAGAACATATTGAGGGCATGCCTTTTTTAGTATTTTATGTTTGTATTTTTGTTCATAGTGTCATATCTGGTGATGGATTTTTGCCAAATGAAAAAGAAAATAATTCTGATAGGATGTGGGATGTCTGAATAACCTACCTTCATTTAAGAGATGGAAAGTTGAAACTGAGCCCCGGGGAAGTTGTTGTTTGTTGTTAGGTGCTGTCGAGTCAGTTCCAACTCGTAATGGCCCTATATACAATAGAACAAAACACTGCCCAGTCCTGTGCCATGTTCACAATCTTTGCTATGTTTGAGCCCATTGTTGTAGCCACTGTGTCAATCCATCTCATTGAGGGTCTTCCTCTTTTTCGATGACCTCTACTTTACCAAGCATGATGTCCTTCTCCAGGGACTGGTTCTTCCTGATAAGATGTCCAAAATATGTGAGACAAACTCTCACCCTCCTCACTACTAAGGAGCATTCTGGCTGTACTTTTTCAATACAGAGTTGTTCGTCGTTCTTTGGCAGTCCATGGTATATTCAGTATCTTTCGCTAACACCATAGTTCAAAGGCATCAGTTCTTCTTTGGTTTTCCTTATTCATTGCCCAGCTTTCACATGCATGGGGTGATTGAAAGTACCGTGGCGGCGTGGGTACTCAATGTGACGTCTTTGCTTTTGAACACTTTAAAGAGGTCTTTTGCATCAGATTTGCCTAATGCAATACCTCCTTTGATTTCTTGACTGCTGCTTCCATGGGCGTTGATTGTGGATGCAAGTAAAATGAAATCCTTGACAACTTCATTCTTTTCTCCATTTCTCATGATGTTGCTTATTGGTCCAGTTGTGAGGATTTTTGTTTTCTTTATGTTGAAGTGTAATCCATACTGAAGGCTGTGGTTTTTGATTTCGTCAGTAAGTACTTCAAGTCCTCTTTGTTTTCAGCAAGCAAGGTTGTGTCATCTGCATATCACAGGTTGTTAATGAGTCTTCCTCCAGTACTGATGTTGTTTTCTTCTTCATGTAGTCCAGCTTCTTGGATTATGTGCTCGGCATACAGATTGAATAAGCAGGGGAAGGATGGAACCTTGATGCACACCAGGGAGGTGACCACATATGATTTCTCAGGGTTGCACGGCTAGTGTCAGAACCAGGGCTGGAGTCCAGCTCTTTGAACCCAGCCTAAGGCTGTCTGTGCTGTGCTACACTTCCTTTCTGTTCGTAGGTGTGTTTCAGTTTTAAAATTAAGGAAGTCAATTGTTAAAAATGTATATAAACCTACAGAAAGATACATTCACCCCACTAAAAATAATTTGGAAGCCTTCTAAGAATGGTGAGGCTATAAACTCATAATTAAAAAACAAAACAAATAAATAAAAAACACCTTCTCAGACACTTACGAAAGGAACCCTAAGATTACATCTCACTGAAACTAAGAAAACCTCTGTGTCATTTTTACCAACTGGAAAGACCACCAGCCAGAGGGAACACATTTCAGATTTTAATTAAATGACATCCTTGTTCACTGACACACGAATGTAATATATTGGGTGAATCAGCTGGGGAAGGAGGGGGTCATTGGGACACCCCAGAGCTTCTCAGCAAGGTAGCTAGTTGTCATCCATGACTCTGAAACATTCCTCAGTTAGTACCTTCACGTGGGGAGAAGAGATCAGGAAAATACTAACAATGACAAATAACAAAAATATTAATATCACATAAAGTGCACTTTAACAACAAATAAGGGGTAAAGGACTTTTATTCATAAAAGATACATTCTTTAAAGAAACTCTAAGTCATAAACATTTACACACCAAATCACAGTGCATGAAAATACTTAAAGCAAGAAAATTTAGGAATTCAAGGTTATTTTGACCAGATCACAGTGAGCTTCAAAAATATAGCTAAATTTAAGAAATCCAGTAGATAAAAGGTTAATCTGATTAGTGTTTTAATTACACAATTCACTTTATTTAATAGACATACTACTTTTGTACCAAACAGAAAATCTTTTTTAAATGTTCATGGACCATTTACAGAAATTGATCATAGACTATATCCTCAAGGAAATCTTAACAAATTTCAAAAAAAAAGCAACAATTAAGCATACCGCATTCTCTGACAAGAAAACTAAAAGAAACCACCAAGACATAGCCCCTGTAATCTAACCATCTAGAAATTTTAAAGCACTCATATGTAACTCTTGAATAAAAGATGAAATAATTGTAACAACAGATTAATTCATTAGAAGATAACATCAAGAACAACTCTATATCACAAAGCCTATGGGATGGGGTCAAAATACTTATCAGAAAGAAAAATGTACAAAAATCATTGAGGAATATTTGAAAAAATAGTCTCCTTTAGTATCTAAGAGCATGGAGTCGAGTCAGGTGGCACAGGTTCAAATCCTGGCTTTGTCTTGTACTGAATTTGTGTACCTTCAAATAGTTATCCAAGTGCTCAGTTTCCTCATATATAAAATGGGAATAGTAATAGTATCTGGGTGGTGCAAAGAGTTAATGTGCTCTACTGCGAACCAAAAATTGGTGGTTCGAGTCGACCCAGAGTCACCTTGGAAGAAAGGCCTGGCAATCTACTTCAGAAAAATCAGTCATTGAAAACCCTATGGAGCACAGTTCTACTCTGACACACATAGGGTCACCATGAGTTAGAATTAACTCAACAGCAACTATAATTTCTTAGAGTATTGTGAAAATTAAGTGAAGTAATCCATGTGCAGCATAAGTGGTTTCTGGAGAGATGAGAGGCAGAGAGATAGGGAGATTGATTGAGAGATTTTAATAGTGCAAGCAAATCTGCCTACCTGCCCCACTGGGACATTGGGACAGGCATGAGCCAAAGTCGGCTGCTCCCAACAGTCTCAGGTGCTGCATCTCTCATGGTGTAGGATCTAAAGAAACCATCCTCTTCCTCCAGAACTGAAATGGACAAAGAGTGATTAGATTCAATAATGGAGAGAAAATTGGCGTTGCTGAGCTTCTGAGGCCAGCACTCTGCGCACTGCACTTTGTGGTCAATTTAAGTGATTTTCAACAGCAATTTTGTCTACATGCAATTTAGCCTTATGGGCTACTTTAGAGCTTATCCTTCACCGGAGCTGTCACTCTACAGGGTACCGTGCTGTCAAGTCTGGTGCTGACAGAGAAATACACAAATAGACCACCCGAAAGAGAAACAGACTTGTGGGTGTTCATTGTGTGTGGTGGGAAGTTCCCAGTCCCACAGCCCAGCCCCCCTCCCCTGGAGATGCAGCTCCCTCCCCCAGGAAGTTTACATCCAACAGCTAAAGAGGCAGCAAATCATCCCTCCCAACAGCTGAGTGAGAGTCTAGGTGCCTCCTCCTCGCCAAGTTGTGCAGGGCTTGGCTTTTCATAGACCAAGGCCTCCTGCCCTGTGCCACCCCTCACACCACCTCACTCGCCCCCTGAGAATGGAACCCACAGAGCCATGTCCCACCTCAGTGCTTCTCAAACCTGGACTCTGAACCACCTGGAGAGCCATTGGCCCATCCCCACAGATTCTGGTATAATTGGTTAGAGACAAGTCTGGGAATCCAGAGAAGCACTGTTCCATACACATATGCAGGTGAGGAGGCAGGAGAGGAAGGGAGGGGACAGACCTGCCCACGGAAGTGAGGCTGCCCAGGTGGACTTATCCCAAGGGCGTAAAGTAAAAGGGAAGACCAGGCATAACCTTGCCTTTAGTAAGATGTGACCCAATCAGGGAAGAGCTACTATGGGAAATGAGAGGAGGAAAGGGTAAATGGAGGTGAAAATAGAATTGCAGTGGAATGGAATTCAGTCATTTTGTAGACTTGGCATTTCAGCTAGGTGAGATAAAGATAGACTGCACAATAAATGATGGTGGAGGATTGGCTATCAATTTTGGCTAGGTGGGGTGGGAAAGAAATAGGTTACACACCACCTCCGTTACTACCATGACCAAAAATAAACTACAGATAGTCACAGGCTTAAACATTACAAGACAATAAATAAAGTTGCTTAAAATATAAGAAATTAGTTTTTCAGTTGTGTGGTGGAAATTCTTCTTAAACAGGACACAAAACCCTAAAGTCATAAAAGAAAAAAAATCATTAAATTGACTTAATACATACTATATAGCTAGTTAAAAGTCAAAGATATTACAAATAGTTAAATGATAATCTGACAAATTGTAAAAAATATTTGCACTGTACATGTCAGGCAAGGCTAAAACAACATCTCAATATGTAAAGAGTTCTTACAAGTCTGTAAGAAAAAGATAAAATAACTGTTTTAATACACAAATGATATGAACAGAAAATCCACAGAAGAAGAAATAGACATGGCCCATAATTATACAAAAAGATCCTCCACTAGTAAGCAGGAAAAGAGATGGTCGCAGTGGTAAAGTAGCATTTCCACCCATCTGAATGGTAGACAATATTAAGATCTGTAAGGGTGTGCATTCTGGTGGGAGGTGAATTGACATAAAACAATTTGTCAGTATGTGTCACAGCTCCTCACACGGGGCACCATCTGTCACAGCTCCTCACACAGGGCACCATCTGTCGCAGCGGCGACAGTTGTCGGGATGGCGGAGACAGTAACCAAACACAACTCTTACAGAGAAGTGGGGCCAGGAGGGTCACTCTGAGGAGTCGACCCCAGCTTCAGTCCCAGGAGTTTATTTATAGTCAATACAGCAAGCAGTGAAGCAAATAACAGAACAATGGGCTTTGGGTGCGGGCAAGGGAGAAGGAATTCAGGTAAACAAGCCAATCAGTAAAGGGACAATAGGTTTGGGAAAACAAGTCATGTCAAGTCTCAACATGTTGGGGACAAGTCTCAACATGCTGTGCAGCATAGAGGCCTGTGGGGGCTGCAGTTGTCAGTAGTGCAGCTATGTTTAAATGGCATATATCCCCACAAGTACGTATGAAATTTTTACTAAAAGAGAGTCCTTGAGGGCACCAGGACTCCTTCCAGCTGCCCCAGGCGTGGTGGGGTTCAGGTTGTTGGCAGGTAGCCAGTGACTCATCCCCAGAGCCACCCCCTAACCTGTCCCCAGAGCCATGCCCTCCAGCCCAGACCCTTGTCCTGACTCCCCTGAGCCCTCTCACCTGCACTCCACTTAGTGGCAGCAGCTGCTGAGGGAGGCTCTTGAGGTGATGTTGACTTCTTCAGTGATTGAGGATTACTCCCAAGATCTACCACCTGCTGTCTGTCTGACAAGGGAGCAGAAGGAACAGCTTTGGACCCCAGAGGCAAAGTTTCTGCTTCTCAAAGTAGAATTATTAGAATCCTGTGTGTTGTGGCTGCTGATGAGGCAATTCTCCTTCCGTCGCGTTGTCTCTCCTCTCAGGCATACTTAACCTCTGCCACAGAATCCTCTGACATACCTCTTCCTGTAACATGAAGGCAGGACAGACAGGACAGAACTGGAGTGGTCAATAGAAGAAGCAGGATCCAGGGAGCAGGTTCCTTGTGTGGGGGCCTGGGGATACCTGCAAAGAGGGGACCAACCCTTTCTCCTCAGCTCCTCCCTGTGCCACAGGAATCTCAGCGAGCACAAGGGACTCATACCTCCATTCCCCTCCTGCCTTCAGCCCTCTCCCCCAACTTGGCCTACCAATCTGAAGTTCTCATCAAGTTGGAAATCAAACACTTCACGAGTTCAGGTCATCAGTTAACATTTCCCTCACATGTTTCGCTACACACACCAAGTGAAGACCATTCATGTGGGAAATCCCACCACTGGTCCTGCCAGATGATTCAGATCTCACAGTCCATGCACTGCCCCACCTGCCTTCTTGCTCCTGTCTTGCATAGTGTCCCTTTGGGTCTAGACTGGACACTATCAGGAGTCCCTCCACCACATGGGCCCATCAGCATCAAACCTCAAGTCACATGTCACTTCAGCCCTGCCTCATCCTAGGACCAGCATACCCAACTCAGAAGGCAAGCCACCCTTGGATGCAACCTTGTGCACAAAGTAAGCAATAAGAATTTTGTCATTATTGAAAGTTTGTTTAAAAATATATACGTATGAGATAGTAAATCCCCTTTGGGGTGCTACCTCAGGGAAACTCGATGCATGTGTAAAAGGAAGCATGTTCATTGGAACATTGTTCACAATAGCAGTCAACTATGAATTACCAAAAATATTCTCCAGCAGGGAAATGGCTAACTATGTTATATCCATAGTACAAAAGACTGCATTGTAGTTTTAAAAAACAAAGCAACTATATACGTACTGAAAAGGAAGAGTAAGCAAGACATGCTTTTAAGTGAAAAAAGCAGCCTTCAGAGTAAATTCATACAATATGATCCTATTTACATACCTATTTATGTATATACACATGTTGTTGTTGTTAGGTGCTGTGGAATCAATTTCAACTCATAGTGACCTCATGTGACACAGTAGAACTGCCCTGTAGGGTTTTCTAGGCTGTAATCTTTATGGTGGCAGATTGCCAGGTCTTTCTCCCATGCAGCCGATGGGTGGGTTCAAACTGTCAACCTTTCAACTAGCAGCCCAGTGCTTAACCGTTGTGCCACCAGGGTTCTTTTATACATACACATGTAAATATGCATATACATATGTATTTGCAAATGATATGTTTTTATGGAAACAGCTGTATATGCAAGTTGGCTTTAAAGTCTGAAAGAACACATAACCAAATAATAACTACTTCTGAGGAGGGAGCGGGAAAGAACCAGTATCAAGGATGGTGGACACAGATAAGGTCATAAATTTTTACAAGAAGATAACCATTAAAATTAATTTTTAATGTAAAAATACATATATATGTACACATACATACACACACACGCACACATATATATGGAATTCACAGAATGAATACAGTTGGCCGATAAATGAAAAGATGTTTAATCTCACCAATAATCAAAGAAATGCAAATTAAAACAACAGCTAGGCTTTTCTACTCACATATCAGTCTAGCAAAAGTGAAAAGCATGGGAATTTCATTGTTGGCAGGGGTACAGGTGAATGGAGTCAGCTGGGCATCTATATGCCTTGCCTGCCATCCTCTCAGCCACCTTTTTATTGAAGCTGTTGCTGTGGCAACCAGCTAAGCCTGGGTGTAACCCAACAGCCCCTCTCCTCCACTGCACTCACTCTGTTGATCTCTCTGCTGCCCTGGAGCTCACTGGCCATTCTGGGGCAGGTGAGCGCACCTCTCGCACACCTTTTGAGGTCCCAGAAGTTAACACAGCCTGGGGCAACCCTGACTCCTCTTCAAGGTCTCAGGAGGACGGTTCTGAGGCACCTTCTACACAGTTCCTCAGAGGGTCCTAGAGGGAAGGAGCTCTCAGTGCCCATAGAGGTAATCAGCTCAGTAATTCACCCCTGGACTGGCTTTTCTACCTTCCCTGTTGGCCCTTCCCACACTCCCACCCCCATGCCATGGAATTCCTTCCTGATATACCTCCTGCATAGAGCCCGGTCTCAGACTCTGCTCTCTGGGGAAGCCCAGAACTGTCATCCACCACTGGAGGAAATATGAACTAATACAATGGTTTTGGAGCACAGTCAAGTGATACGTAGCAAAATGTAAATATGCATAGTCTTTGACTCTACAATTAAACTTCTGGAAATCTATTTTGCGGAAAACTTGCACAAGTGCAAAAAGATACATTCATTCATCCATTTGTGATGAATCCATTCATTATGGTTGTTCATCCATTTCTGTTCATCTGTTTATTATGTTATGTTCCAAACAGTGGTGAGTAGAAAAACTAGAAACTTATCCAAAATTAAATGCATGGGATTAAGTTACATTCATACAGTGGATTGGCATGACATCGGTTAAAAAAAAAAAAAAAAAACCAGTTATTTTGTTAAGGGTGATTAAAAGATTTGGAAATGGATAGTGGTGATTTGTTGTACAACATGGTGAAAGTAATTAATGTCACTGAATTGTACACATAATAATGGTTGAAATGTTTTGTTTCATAGTTTTTAACATAATAAAAAAATTTTAAAGAAACAATTCTATAGATAGATATTGAAAGATTTGTAAGATTTATTCAACAAATAAGGCAATGGCAGAAAATTTCTCTAGAGTGATTCCATTGTTTTAACTTATTTGCTCACACACATCCCAGGATTGTATCTTGAATATTATTAATGAATTTTTTGCCTTTTGCCTTTCTGAGTACATAATCCTTTGATATCTCATCTGCCTGGGGAAGATTTGGATTTGTTGCAGAAAGAATAAAAAAGAAAAGACAAGACCATTGGCTTTGATATGCAAAATAAGACTGTGCAGTAGGACAATTGGTAAACCAAACTATTGTCTTGAAAGTGGATCTCCTCAGAGTATCCTTCTGGGGTAGAGAAGAGACTTCTTACTCTGACCACGTTACGGCAGTGGGATTTTGAAGTTAGCAGTTCAGCAATAAAGAAGAGTGTGGCACAAGAGAGGGGAGTGTGGCACAGAAGAGTGAAATGTGACACAGGAGAGGGAGTAGAAACACAGGAGAGGGGGTGTGACACAGGAGAGGGAGTGTAACACAGGAGAGAAGTGTCACACAGGAGAGAGAGTGTGACACAGGATGGGGGTGTGACACAGGAGAGGGGAGTGTGACACAGGAGAGAAAAGTGCAACACAGGAGAGGGAAAGTGACACAGGAAAGGGAGTGTGACATGGGAGAGGGAGTGTGACACAAGAAAGGGAGGTGTGACACAGGAGAGGGTGTGACACTGGAAACGGGCCTGTGACACAGGAGAGGGAGTGTGACACGGGAGAGAGGTGTGACACAGGAGAGGGAATGTGACACAAGAGAGGGAGGTGTGACACAGGAGAGGGGGTGTGTCACAGGAGAGGGGTCTGTAACACAGGAGAAAGAGTGTGACACGGGAGGAGGGGTGTGACACAGGATGGGGGGTGTGAGACAGGAGAGAGTGTGACACAGGAGAGGGGCTGTGTCACAAGAGAGGGGTCTGTGACACAGGAGTGTGACACAGGAGGGGGTGTGACACAGAGAGGGAGGTGTGACACAGGAGAGGGGGTGTGACACAGGAGAGGGGGTGTGACACAGGAGAGGGGGTGTGACACAGGAGAGAAGAATGAAGGATGGAGAGGAAGAGAGCAGGGCCAGTGGGCTAGAGGGCAGGTCTGATTTCCATCTCATCTTGTATTCATCCAGAAAAGAAAAGTGCCTTAGATAATGAAGGCAATGCTGAGCATGGGGGCTTTTGCTTCTGCTGCCTGGTTAGGACTTTCCAAGCTGCCCCATACCAGGCTTGGGTGTGGCCACATCAACCAGGGAGCACAGCACAGCAAGGCAGTGAGCAGCCCTGGCACCCTCAGGTCCAGTGCGGCGGGGTCAGCCAGGGTCTGGGGTGGCAGTGCTGGAGTGGACCAGGTAAGGGGTATGCATGTAGGGCTAAGCTGAGCCAGGCTCCATGTGCCTATGACCTGTGGCAAAGGGGACCCCCTCTCCTATTCACATTCCCATGTCCTGTTTCACACACCCCTCTCCTGTATCACACCTCCCTCACCTGGATCACATCCCCCCTCCCATGTCACACCACCCTCTCCTGTTGTGCAAGTGACACCAGCGCAGTGTCGGCGGCAGATGGTGGAGGGTCACAGCCCAGGGCCCAGGGCATCCCCCGCAGACAGCACAAGTTGAGTGTCTGCTACATGATGCATCACTTAAGTCACCCACTTTTCAGGCCATTGGGCCAGATGCCCCTGTGCAGAAATCAGCAAGAAGGAAGAGAGGGAAGGCAATCCACAGACTGAGCACGCAGACTAGAGAACGTGACAGTCACTGGAAGAAATGGTTTACATTTTCAGATCAAAGTTTGAACCTGATTGAACGTTTAATTTTAAATACCCCCCCCCCCACCAGTGAGCGTGGCTCAGAAGGGAAACCAAATGACAAGTAGATAAAGCAAGGCACAAACGTTTCCTCTGCATGCTGGGTTATGTTGTTGTTGCTGTTAGGTGCCATCAAGTTTGTTCCAACTCATAACAACTCTGTGTTCAAAAGAACGAAACGCTAACCGTTCCTGCACCATCCTCACAATCATTGCTATCTTTGAGCCCATTGTTGGAGCCCTCTTTTTCTCTGACCCTCCACTTTACCAAGCATAATGTCCTTCTCCAGGGATTGGTCCCTCCTCATAACATGTCCAAAATACATGCAACGAAGTCTCATCATTCTCACTTCTAAGGGGCATTCTGGTTGTACTTCTTCCAAGACAGATTTGTTTGTTCCTCTGGCATTCCATGATATATTCAGTATTCTTTGCCAACACTATTATTCAAAGGAATGAATTCTTCTTTGGTCTTCCTTAAGCATTGTCCAGGTTTCTCATGCATATGAGGCTATTGAAAATACCATGGCTTGAGTTAGGTGCACCTTAGTCCTCAGAGTGAGATCTTTGCTTTTTAACATTTTAAAGAAGTCTTCTGCAGCAGATTTCCCCAGTGCAATACGTCATTTGATTTCTTGAGTACTGCTTCCATGTGCGTTGGTTGTGGATCCAAATAAAATGACATCCTTGACAACTTCAATCATTTCTCCCTTTATCATGATGTTGCTTATTGGTCCATTTGCGAAGATTTTTGTTTTCTTTATGTTGAGGTGAAGCCCATACTGAAAGCTGTAGTCTTTGATCTTCGTCAGTAAGTGCTTCAAGTCCTTTTGCTTTTGTTAAGCAAGTTTGTGTCATCTGCATATCGCAGGTTGTTGGTTAGTCTTCCTCCAATCTCTGATTATTTGCTCAGCATACAGATTGAATAAGTATGGTGAAAGGATACAACCCTAACACATACCTTTTCAGATTTTAAACCACACAGTATCCCCTTGTTCTATACTAAAGGCTGCCTCTTAGTCTATGTACAGGTTCCACATGAGCACATTAATTGTGAGCACACTTAATGTGTTCTGGAATTCCCATTCTTTACAATGTTATCCATAATTTGTTATGATCCACACAGTTGAATGCCTTTGCATAGTCAATAAAACACAGGTAAACATCTTTCTGGTATTCTCTGCTTTCAGCCAAGATCCATCTGACATTAGCAATGATGTCCCTTATTCCAAGGCCTTTTCTGAATCTAGCTTGAATTTCTGACAGTTTCCTGTTGTTGTAGTACGGCAACCATTTCTGAATTATCTTCAGCAAAATTTTACTTGTGTGTGATATTATTTGATAGTTTCATGGGCACAAATGTGGATCTCTTCCAGTTGGTTGGCCAGGTAGCTGTGTTCCACATTTCTCGGCATGAGCGCTTCCAGCATTCCATCCGTTTGTTGAAACATCTCCACTGATATTGTGTCAATTCCTTGAGTCTTGTTTTCACCAGTGCCTTCAGTGTAGCTTGGACTTCTTCCTTCAGTACCATTGATTCTTGATCATATGCTACCTCCTGAAATGGTTAAATGTCGACTTTCCATCTTCTCTTGATAATTCCTGTGTCATTCAATATTTTGCCCATAGAATCCTTCAGTATTGCAACTCGAGTCTTGAATTTTTTCTTCAGTTCTTTCAGCTTGAGAAATGTCAAACATGTTCTTCCCTTTTGGTTTTCTAACTCCAGGTCTTTGCACGTTTCATATAATACTTTACTTTGTCTTCTTAAGCCTCCCTTTGAAATCTTGTGTTCAGCTCTTTTACTTCATCAGTTCTTCCTTTTGCTTTAGCTACTGTACATAGCTACTTTCTTTTGCTTTAGCTACTTACTCTCAAGAGCAAGTTTCAGAGTTCTTCTAACATTTATTTTGGTCTTTTCTTTCTTTCCTGTCTTTTAAATGACCTTTTTCTTTCTTCATATATGATATCCTTGATGTCATCCCACAGCTCATCTGGTCTTCGGTCATTAGTGTTCAGTGCATCAAATCTGTTCTTGAGGTGGTCGCTAAATTCAGGTGGGATATATTCAAGGTAGTACTTTGGCTCTCATGGACTTGTTTAATTTTCTTCAGCTTCAACTTGAACTTGCATTTGAGCAGTTGATGGTCTGTTTTGCAGTTGGTCCTTGGCCTTGTTCTGACTGATGCTATTGAGCTCCTCCATCATTCTTTCCACAGATGTAGTAAATTTGATTCTTGTGTAGTCCATCAGTGAGATCCACGTGTAGAGTCATCTTTTATGTTGTTGAAAGAAGGTATTTCCAATGAGTAAGTAATTGATCTTGCAAAATTCTATCAACTGATCTCCAGCATCATTTCTGTCACCAAGGCCATTTTTCCAACTACTGATCATTCTTTGTTACCAAGTTTCACACTTAAATAACCAGTAATTATCAGTGCATTTTGATTTCATGTTTGATCAATTCAGAATGCAGAAATTGGTAAAAATCTTCAATTTCCTCATCTTTGTCATTAGTGATTGGTGCATAAATTTGAATAATAGTCATATTAACTGGTATTCCTTGTGAGCATATGGATATTGTCCTATCACTGACAGCACTGTACTTCAGGATAGATCTTGAAATGTTCTTTTTGATAATGAATGTGATGTGTTCCTCTTCAATTTGTCATTCCCGGCATAGTAGACCATATGATTATCTGATTCAGAATGGCCAATACCAGTTCATTTCAGCTCACTAATGCCTAGTATATCAATATTTATGTGTTCTGTTTCATTTTTGACAACCTCAAATTTTCCTAGATTCATACTTTGTACATTCCACATTCCAATTATTAATGGATGTTTGCAGCTGTTTCCTCTCATTTTGAGTCATGTCACATCAGCAAATTAAGGTCCGGAAAGTTTTATTTCATCCCCATTATTAAGGTTGACTGTACTTTGAGGTGACAGCTCCTCCGCAGTTGTATTTTGAGTGTCTTCCAACCTGAGAGGCTCACTGTCTGAACTATTATCAGACAATGCGCTGTTGTTATACATAAGGTTTACGCTGGATAATTTTCCTTTGGAAGTAGATCACCAGGTCCTCCTTTCTAGTCTGCATTAGTCTGGAAGCTCAGCTGAAACCTGTCCACCATGGGTGACCCTGCTGGTATTTGAAATACGGGTGGCATAGCTTCCAGCCACCATGGTACGACAAACTGACAGACAAGTGGTGGTTTTGGGTTGTAGTGGGAGTTAAAAGTCTAACAGGGGTTCCATAATTTGACTTCTGGAAAGCAGAACTGGTCTCAGGGGAATGAAGGCCCAGAGGTGTGGGGTTGAGGGATATTTCCACTTCCACTTAGTACACTTTAAAATTTCTTAAATAGTTTTACAAATCTGGGGCAGGGAGAGGTGTAAAATAAAACACCTGGCAAATATTGGGAAGGCAATTTCTCTCATAAAATTCTTTCACTGCATACTTCCTGGATTCCTTTTACTTTTTCCCTTTTATATGCCCTTCAATTAACAACCAATATTCAGTTCCTAAATTTTTTTTTTTTTTAATAGATGTCCAGATGGTCACAATCACTTTAGGTTTCCTTCCTTTTCCCTCGGCATTTCCTAACTCTATCAGCACCCTTAATTGGCTGTCAAGTACTTCAGGAAGCAACAAGATAGTATTATTGTGCACTTGGTCCACCCAACTTTTTGCTTCTGTCTGTCATGCACTTGGTTAGAAATCTTTTCTAAAAGATGTTTTGGGTAAAGGACAAAAATAAATAAATATTGGCCACCCAGACCTTCCTGTCTGCCTCCCCCCAGTCTTACCAAGCCCGTCCCCACAGCAGGCCTCCTAGGAGGCAGCTGCAGGATCCAAAGCAGGCAAAAGCCAGAACGTCGTCCGCTTATATTCGGATGCAGGCCACATATCCAAGGAGACTCCCTTTCAACTGATTGACTCTTCACAGCAGATCTCATCATGGGGGTGGTCACATATAAACACTAAGAATCATGGCCCAGCCAAGTTGACACACAATCTTAACCATCACAATCATCTACAATTTTTATACTTTATTTCCTAAAAATACTGGCCTGAGATAGCCAAGGGCAGATGATTCTCCTCCTAGGCTGTAAGGCACCACCAGAAGTGTGCATTTCCTGGCTGACTTTGCTTCCAGTTTAGGGGGCCTCATCCTGCTTTGGGGTGGCATGTCCCTGCTCCCTTCAGTTAGCATGTCTGCCAAAAAGCAGTCATCGAAACTGGGAAGCAGAACTAAATGCAAAGAAGAAATGTCCAGCTCTAGGAACAGTGGGGTCATGGTTTCCTCAGGTCGTGTCACAAGCGCAGGTGTGCAGAGAGCCGGACAGAGCAGGTGCGGCCAGTGAACACCCACCCATGCATGGTGCCTAAGTGGCCACAGGGCCCACATACCTCCGTTCCTACAGAGGACCCTTTGCCACATCTTACTGGGAAGAGATAAAACAAATGCCCTACTGGGCCCTTCCATCTCCATTCCTGTGACTCTGGGCCATAATTGCTGACTCCAGCTCTGCTGTATCTTCAGAGCTGCCCCCAAGGGGGCAACTCTCCCTTATGATCCTGGAGACCATCTGGAATATGTGACCTTCTACTCTTGCTGGCACCCCAGAGACACCTCTAAGGACCAAGTCACCATGCAGCCACTTCATATTGGGAGTCTGGGACATTCCCACCCTTGAATGCCTCATGGATTCATCTGTTCACCCACTCGACTCATTGAACACTCATTCATTCAACACAGATTGATTGAGCTCCTAGTTATGCCAAGGCACCCTCCTAGGTATGGCTTTATGTATTCCTCTAGGTAGACATGGAGGCCAATGGTTAGGCTCAGGGGGAGGAGGGGTATAAAACACAGCATGTGTCCTCAGTGAGGTGAGACTTGTGCACAAAGAGCCACTCTTTTTCAACCCTAGTAAGGACAAGGATGCTTTTCCTGCTCCTACCATTGAAACAAGGCCTGAAAACCAGCAGAGACCAGGACTTGGGAAGAGAAGACAGTCTTCCAGCCCAGCCCTCCTGCTGTCCATGCTGTGTGGGGACAAGCTTGCCTGCCCCCCGAACGACATGGTAGAGTCCAGCTCTGCACCTGGACTCCCCAAGTTCAGTTAAAATACAATTCTCTAACACATCTTCTTCTGGAACACTACATGTCACCCTGCCATGGTGGCATTTAAAGCCTAGAGTCCATTTTGATAGTAATTGTAAAAAGCTCACATTGAAATTATGAAAATGTAGTTAATATACCCCGTGAGCTCGAGAGCATGGCCCGGTCCAAGAACCGTTGTCTGGATCAGGGGCTGATATCTTAAGCAACTCACCTGATTCTGGGACAGCTCCCTTAGGCAAGAGGGAGATAATAATAACTGTGAGCTTTGTGGGTCACTTATCATATGCCAGTCTGGTCTATAATGTCCATTAACTCACTACTACTGAGACAGCCTTCTCACTAGAAACCATCACTATTTCCATATCAGGGAGGAGGAACCTGATGCACAGAGAGGTTGTTTTAACTTGCCTAAGCTCCCACAGACAGGATTCAAACCCAGGTTATCAATCATCAGAAATTAAAGAGCATTTAATTTCTAACTTTAGGCCCTCAGTAAGATCCTCAGTTATGCCCCAATCCATCGGTGAAGTTACATTCATTACAGATTAATTTTGCAATCTCAACCTGTCGTCCTGAACTAAGAACTCAAAGAATGGTTACTTTTCCCTAAATTTACTTCAGAAGTTAAATGGGGCCAACTTCCTTTTGCTACTTACTCCTTTTATTTTGATTAATAAATTGTAACTTCATTAACAACCTGCAATATGCAGATGACACAACCTTGCTTCCTGAAAGTGAAGAGGACTTAAAGCATTTACTGGTGAAGATCAAAGACTACAGCCTTCAGTATGGATTACACTTCAACATAAAGAAAACAAAAATCCTCACAACTGGACCAATAAGCAACATCATGATAAACAGAGAAAATGTTGAAGTTGTCAAGGATTTCATTTTACTCGGATTCACAATCAATGCCTATGGAAGCAGCAGTCAAGAAATCAAACTATGTATTTATTGCATTGGCAAATCTGATGCAAAAGACCTCTTTAAAGTGTGAAAAAGCAAAGATGTCACTTTGAAGACTGAAGTGTGCCTGACCATGGTGTTTTCAATCACCTCATATGCATGTGAAAGCTGAACTATGAATAAGGAAGACCAAAGAAGAATTGATGCCTTTGAATTATGGTGTTAATGAAGAATATTGAATATACCACGGACTGCCAGAAGAATGAACAAATCTGTCTTGGAAGTACAGCCAGAATGTTTCTTAGAAGCGAGGATGGCAAGACTTCATCTCACGTGGTTTGGACATGTTATCAGGAGGGACCACTCACTGGAGAAGGACATCATGCTTGGTAAAGTAGAGGGTCAGCGAAAAACAAGAAGACACTAATGAGATGACCAATGTAGTGGCTGCAAAAATGGGCTCAAACATAGCAATGATTGTGAGATACACAGGACGGGGCAGCAGTTTGTTCTGTTGTGCATAGGGCAACTAAGAGTCAGATCTGATTCAAAGGCACCTATCAACAACAGCAACAACCTCTTAGTATCGTACAGTCTAAAATATGGCTCCCTTTCCTTCCTGGAAATATGATGTGGTTACTGATTATAAAGCCCTTAGTGGGTCCTTCATTAGGTCTTTGGAAGGCTGGGCAGTTTCTGGGGACAGTGATGATGAGAATACGTTTTGGGACATCGCACACTAAAGCAAAGAGGAGAAACTGCTTAGAAAACTTCATAACCCCCTTCAATGTCCATTTTTCAATTGATTTTATCTGGCCAAAAAATGGTAGTGGAGGTGGGAAATCTGAAGCATGATTCTCAGAATCAGGAACCCTCTTGCAACATAAGGGACCCCATGCTCCCCTATGATGGCCCTGCTTCCGGGGGTGCTTTCAGAGGCTGCTGGGAGTGTGCCTCAGTGCATTACTGAGGGCAAGGTGTGGTCAGTGCCAAATCTGCTTCCCCCATTATCCCCTCTGGACAATCGCTAACAAATTTGAAGAATCGAACTTCAAAGCTTGATTGTTTGCACTAGAAAGTGTAGCTTGGCTTTTCTTCCAGGATTAGAATAATCGTAAAAGAAATTGTTCATGCTGAGCCCCGCATTCATCCCTGTGAAATCAAAGCTGAAACCATCTTTTCTCATTCAGTGCTGTCCTAATTTCTGCATGACAGATAAGACACAATAAGATTATTCAAGATTAGCAGAGGGAGCCTGCTGCTCCCAGCTCTGGGCAAAGGGACTGAATCCCATTCTGCAGTGGGAACCAGGGCCTTCCCAAAGCTCTGCACTCCAGAGGAGGGACGCAGCCCTACAGTCATTAACTCATCCCAGCATCTAATTGCAGCAATAAGTCCTCACTGCAGTGAGAGATGCCTAGCTGGTGTTAAACCAAAAAAACCAAACCCATTGCTGTTGAGTCAATTCCAACTCACTAATGACTCTATAGGACAGAATAGAACTGCCCCATGGGGTTGCTAAGGTGCAGCTGGTGGATTTGAACTGCTGACCTTTTGGTTAGCAGCTAAGCTCTTAACCACTGCACCACCAGGGCAGCTGGTGTTAGAAAGGTCTAATTATTTTCAAATAAAACAAAATGAATACCATACATTTTAAGTTAATAAGTCAATAAGTCAATAAGTCTGTAGATAAAATTGGGACCTAAGATTGTAGAGAGGAGAAAACTCACAAGCTTTACAGAAGAGAGCGAAACACTGTGGTACTGGATCTGTCCCTGTGCCTTGTCAAACTCCCGCCCCTCTGAACATTTACAATTAAACCAATAAACTTTTGACGCCTATCAAGCTGCAGTTGGTTTGGAGCCAGAGTTCCATTCAAACCTTGCCACCTGACAGCAAGAACTGATTTCTCATGCTTCAGATTCATAACCTCTTTCAGCCTAATCCCCCTGAGGGCAGAGGCCCTCATTGCCCCAGGTGGTTCCCAGCTGAGTCCCTCTCCAGGAACCACACTCTGCCAAGACAGAGCTCTGCCTCAGCACGCCCCCTTTCCAGGGGGACCACATCCAGTGACTGTTCAAAGCAGGGCCAGGACCAGTTGCTGTCAAGTTGACTCTGACTCATGGCGACCACATGTGTCCCTGTGTGGTGCAAATGGGTAATGTGCTTGGCTGCTGACTGAAAGGTTGGAGGTTTGAGTTCATCCAGTGTCACCTCGAAGAAAGGCCTGGTGATCTACTTCAAAAAATCAGCCATTGAAAACCCTATGGAGGACAATTCTGGTGTGACGCACATGGGGGTACCATGGTCAAGCAGAGGGAATATAAAAGCTGGGTCCCCTGCCCTAAAGATGGGGTGACTTGAAGGGCCCTCCCAGCTCTAGAGTTCCCTGTGGGAATAACTGCTTTGTTGCAGTTACATCACAGTTCAGCTTCTCCCTGAAGCTAGGCCTAGTCCTACTTGTTTACTCCCTAATGAACTTCCTGCTCTCAGATCTCCTCAGAGTCTGTTTCCTGGGAACCCAACAGTGGGATAAAGAACTTGATTTGGCCTTTGTCTCTAGTTCTTGAAAATAATCCCTAGAATTCCCCAGCAGTGGAGATGCCTTTATTATGTAAAACCTCTGAGCAGCAGCTGAGAATGTGGGCAGGTGAATGGGCTACACACCATACCAGGCAGTTAACCTCAGAAAGGGAAGGGGCACGATGCAGTCAACCCTGCATATTCATTGATTCCATCAATCATAGCTACACACTGAGGCGCCAATCATGCACATGCATTTACCATAAGAGACCCTGAACCCAGAAGCAATGGGGCTTTCTGGATTGGCAAGAACATTCATGCATGAGAGAAGGTGGCATGCCCCTGGGGACAATGGAGGACCCTTACCGAACTTTGCCTGTCATCCCTTGGTCTGTATCCGTTCTGGTTAGAATAAATGAGTAACTTTAAGTACAGGTAGTCTCCATGAATTTTGTGAGTTATTCTAGAGAATTAACAAATCCACAGCAGCAAATGAGCATCAGGAGAGGCTGGCATCTTCCTATTTGGCAGTCAGAAAGACAGAGTCTTTCTAGCCTGTGAATTCTGACCCAGCTCTGGGTAGCTGGGTGACAGAGAAAGGCCATGCTGGCAGTCAATCTAAAAGGATAGAGTCCTTTTAGCTTATAAGAGAGAAAGTGCTGCACAGGTGGCTGGCGACAAGGATGATGGAGACTTGGGAAGGTGAAGCCTGGATCCATTTCCAGGTGGGAATTGGGTTCATGCTAATCTTTACCACACAGCTGGCATTGAAAATGGTATTTGTTCACCTTGCTCCGTATTTAGTGCGCCAACCTAAGACAGGATTCACATCCACGAGACTCCCTGAGGTTACCAAGGGAGTGAGTATAAACAGAGCAACAAAGAACTCGAAAGTCAGAACTCATGGTGCTCCACACTTAGAGGCCCAGGAAATGAGAAGAAAGCAGCAAAAGAGATTGGGAACAAATAGCCAGAGGGGTCAGAAGACAACCAAAGGGGTGAGGTTCACGTGGAGACAGGTGAGGAAAGAGTTTCCAGGGAGAACGCGTAACTGGGCCAAATGCTATTGATCAAGTGCACAAGGACTGAATAATAATGTTTTTGATGACAATGACGACGATTATAGTGATCATTGGAATAGCACTTCACAACATTCTGAACACCTTCAAATATATTACTTCACTGAATCTTAACAAAAACTATGGGAAATAGGTGTTTTATTTCTGTTGTGAGGTGGTAAGACTGGTTTTAGAGACGTACATGCCTTGGCTAACACTGCATGCCTTACAAGAGGCAGAGCTGAGAGCCGAACCCAGCTGATTGAAAACCCCATCTCCTTCCACCTCGTCACCCTGCAGTTAACAGGAGCTCCATCTCTGGAGGCAGTTTTAAAGGCTCAGTAGGCACCAGTACATAACAGCTCCAGTGTGGCTCTTCCTTGGGTTGGCTGCCTTCAGAAACGTAGGCCCAGCCCTGTCTAGCTTTTCCAGTGACAAGTCAACTGCCTCGGGGACAACAGTCTGAAAAGTGGGGGTCGGAGCAGCACCCACTTCATCTGTGTGTGCCAGAGATAGCACACCAGTGTCACACAGCAAGTGAGTCGTCGTGGCA
This sequence comes from Dugong dugon, assembly GCA_030035585.1. Classification (NCBI taxonomy): domain Eukaryota; kingdom Metazoa; phylum Chordata; class Mammalia; order Sirenia; family Dugongidae; genus Dugong; species Dugong dugon. The sequence continues at coordinate 21,200,794 of CM057464.1, forward strand.
GGAAGGGGGAGAGGAGGAAAGTCAGGTCCCAGCAACAGATCCTGGGCTGATGAGGATTTCTGCACAGGTCCCTGAGAGCCGGGTGGCAGGCGCCAGCTCCACCTCCCCTGCTAGGCTGGATCCAGACAATCTGCACGGCTCTCCCTGGTTCCTGGGGCCCAGCTGCTTCCTGGGAACCTAACGTGTGCCGAGAAGCAGAACCTAGTGAAGAGACAAAAAGCCAGAACAGATGTGGTGAAACGAACTGCAGTCCACACAGCGCAGTCTTTCCTTGAAGGGCCAACAAGCAGGTCCCTGCGGAGGCCCTGGCGCAGCCCCACAGGAAGCCGCGTTGTTGGCCAGGGGATCAGGGCTGCCTTGAAAGAAGTACTTCATCAAGAATTCAGGGCACGGATCGAGGGGGAACGTATACAGGGCACATTCATTGCTTTCCTTTTGGGTTTTGTACAGTGGGGCCCAATGCCCGAAGGACCTACCAAATGCACAATTTACCAGGACTACAAAGGAGGAAGGGAGGGGCACAAGGTCTTACACCCCCACCCCTACTGCTGGCTAGAGGAATGCTGAGCTCACCCTGGCCTGCAGCTCCTCATGCCCAAAGTCCGGAGCCCACTCCAGCCTTCATACCATTATCAGGACCCCTCCCATTGGGGAATAGTTGCACTGGGTGCAAATTGAGCTAGATTGCCTCCAGCAATCCTTAAGACTCACATCCTTTCCTTTCCGAGACAAGCCAATCAAGTGGCCTGCAAGTGGATTTTTGGTCAAGAGAATCTGGTTCTCACATGAGCTCCATCATAAAATCTAAAATGTGCCCCAGAACAAACAAAAATGATCCCTCTAGACTGAAATGAGGTGTTGGTAGAGACAGCTTTGTCAGCAATGAGCCTCTCTGGGTTAACTTAACGAGCGGGGTCATTATCTGGCTGCTGGGATCACCTCACCTTCCTGTGCACAGGAGAGCAGCTCCCGGCCATGCCCCATGACCCCTGTCCCTGGCTGGCCAGCTTGCTCTTCTTCAGAAGTCTGACTTCATTCCTCATCAAGGCTAGCATGCCCTCCTCCCTTCTCCACCTGTGATTCCCCCTAAATCTGAGTTTAGTTCCCTCCCCCAGCTCCTGCACCTCCCCAGCCTCAAGCCCACATGTTGTTCATCTGAGAAGTAGAGATGATGATAAACATAGGCTTTCGTCTGTTTTACCTCCTGAGTAACTTGGGTGAATGCACTTCTCCCCACTCCACTGGTATTACCTGAGCTCAGGCCACCACAGCCCTCTCCAAGACCACCATCCATGGCCTCCAGACCTTTCTCTGCAGGGCAGGCAGAGATTTTTCTCCATACGCAAATTCAATGCTGTCACTTCTCCCCCTTCTCAGACAGATCTGCATTGCCCCTAGAAGAGCTCACACTGTCCCTGCGGCTCAGCCCTCACCACCTCTCGGCCCATGGCTCACACCCCCCAGGACTTCATACGTCAGGACTCTGTACCTCTTTGCTGTTTCTCAGATTCACGCTGTTTCCTCTTCACTCAAGTAATTCCTGTCCCTTCCACCAGGAAGCCTTCCCTGACTTCTCTAGTCTTATTTGGAGAGCCCTTCTCTGCTCTCATAATATCTTAAATGACCCCACCTATGGCTGTCCATACTGTGGTTTAATGGCCATTTTAATTTCTCAGTAGAGCCCCTGGGTGGTGCAAATGGTTAATGCACTTGTCTGCTAATTGAAAGTTTGGAGGTTTGAGTTTACCCAGAGGCACCTAGGAAGAAAGGTCTGGTGATCTACTTTTGAAAAATCAGCCATTGAAAACCCTATGGAGACAGTTCTACTCTTAATGCACATGAGGTCACCATAAGTTGGAATCAACTCAACAGCAACTGGTTTGGCTTGGTTTTATTTATGGTATCCTCCACTAGACCTGACTATAAGCTCCATGAAGACAGGAACAGTGTCTGTCTTACCTCCAGCATCCAGCACAGTGCCCAGCCCTTAGTAGGTGCTCAACAACACTTTGTTGAATGACTGAATGACCACTGGGAGGATTCAGTAAGATAGTGTGTCTGAAAGAACTTAACTCTCATGTAAGTACCTAGCACAGTGCTCGGAATCCCACAAGCACTTAGTTTTATAGCTTCTTTTCCCTCTTAGCTTCAGTTCTATAAAGTAGGGGTGATAATTACCTGCTTCACTAGGATGTTGTGAACATTAAATCAAATAGAGGATATGGTAAACATTGGGGTACCCATGAAATGTCGTTAGTATATTATTATAAGGTGCATTCATCAGAAGTGTCTTTAGGGTTGACAGTCCTGGTGGCATTGAGGATGAGCTAGGGGGAGTGTGTGCAGGCAGAGGAGGAGGAGGGAGACCTGACTGGAGACTTGGAATGCTGAGAGTAAGGCCAAGGCAGTAAGATTGGGGATGGAGCAAGGGGCCTCTATCAAAGGACACTTCACTCACCAGTACATACATCAATGCCTCATATGGTTCTGGACATTGAAGACAGAATAACAAAACAGACAACTCCTACCTTTAGGGAATTTACAATCAAGCGAGGGACTAATATCTACCGAGCACTAGATCACAGAAATCAACTCATCTGATCTCTCTTTGGAAACGCTGGTGGCATAGTGGTTAAGAGCTACAGCTGCTAACCAAAAGGTCTGCAGTTTGAATCCAGCACGCGCTCTTTGGAAACCCTATGGAGCAGTTTTTCTCTGTCCAATAGGGTAGCTATGAGTCGGAATCTACTTGACGGCAACAGGTTTAATCCCTCTTTATGCGGCAGTGGTGGTTCAGTGGGAGAATTCTCGCCTTCCATGTGGAAGACCAATTCCCGGCCAATGTACCTTATGTGCTGCCACTACCTGTCTGTCAGTGGAGGTGTTCGTGTTGCTATGATGCTGAAGAGGTTTCAGCAGAGCTTCCAGACTAGGACGGACTAGGAAAAAGGCCTGGCAATCAGCTTCTGAAAATCAGCCAATGAAAACACTACAGAACACAGCAGTGTGATCCCATTATACATGGGATTGCCATGAGTGGGGGGCCGACTCAAAAGCAGCTAACAACAACAATGTCACTTGACCCCTAAGAGTTAAGTATTTTTCCCCTATTTTACCGACAAAACCAAAGAACCAAATTCATTGCCATCAAGTTTATTCCAACTCATAGCAACACTATAGGACAGAGTAGAGCTGCCCCATAGGGTTTTCAAGGAGTGCCTGAGAGATTTGAACTGCCCTTTTGGTTAGCAGCTGTAGCTCTTAACCACTATGCCACCATGGAAAAACAGAGAGGTAAAGTAACTTTCCCAAGGTTACACAACAGAAATGGTAGAGTCAGAATCTAAACCCAGGCAGAAAAATGATGAGATTTGGACAAAGAGGATTGCTTCTTGATTGAAGACGAGCAACTTAGAATCATTTCTTGGCAGAAGGAGCACAGGAGGGGCCCAGAGGTCAGCCAGACCTCAGAAAAGGTTGATGATGGGCTGCCTCTGCTCTGACTGAGACGGCAATGCCCCTGCAAAGATCTCGTGAACTTCGAAGCTCCTGCAAGGAATTGGGCATCAATGAGATTACTGCACATCTCATCATGGTGGAGAACTTTCTAAGGGCAGTATGTGAATGGACACATGTCACAGTCTAAATCAGGGATTGCAGACTGCAGGCAAAACTGGCCTGTGGGTGTTTTGTAAGGAAGGTTTTTTGGAGGACAGCCACCCCCATTGGCTGAGGTCTCATCTGTGGCTGCTTTCCCATTACGACGGAAGAGGTGAGTAGTTGTGACGGGGTCATCTGGCTCGCAAAGCCTAGAATGGTGATCATCTGGCCCTTTACAGAAAAAATTTGCTGTCCCCCTGGTCTAGATCTCAGAGTAAATAGGTATGACCCCAAGGTGAGAAAAGGTACCAGCCAGGGCTTGTCCTGTGAGGAGCTGAGGCACTGATTCAGTCAATGCCAGCACTTGAGACACTTCCCCTGGAAAGGATGTCTTTGGTCTATATTATCCTGATAATCTCATCAACTGCCCCCTCCCTACCAGCCTTGGGAGTAAGTTTCTCTAATAAGTGGAGTTAATGAACTCTTTCAGACCTAATAATGGCATTGAGAATCCCCTCTCCGAGAATCAAAATGCCTCCTGGGTGCCATAGAGGGTTTCATTCACCTTTTTAAAAAGTCTCTGACCTATTCGGCAAGGGCTGAATCACCAGTTGCCATGGAGTCAGCTCTGGCTCATGGCGACCCCATGTGTGTCAGAGTAGAACTGTGCTCCATAGGGTACTCAGTGGCTGGTTTTGCGAAGTAGATCATCACCAGGCCTTTCTTCTGGGGCACATCTGGATGGACTTGAACCTCCAACCTTCTGGTTAGCTGGCTTTTTTCTGCTTCTTTTGGTTTCTTCTATACCTCTCACCACCTCCACCTCCTATCTCTCAAATACCTAGCTCCATGTGCCATCTTTGCTTCTTCCTGAAAGGCTGTGAAATGCCACTTGACTGTGGAACTTCTTCCCTGCCCCATGCTGCCATGCTGGTGGGATCCCCAGGCTTTTTGTTTGTTTTGATTTGTTCTGTTCTGATTTGTTTGTTTGTTTTCTTTTTCTTTTCTCTGCTTAGAAGCCCCTTCTAGTGGGGCAGTACTGCAAGGCTGCTTGGATTGGGAGCTACTTCTTCAGTCTGCGCAGCAATGCAGTGGGATCCTGTGAGCATTTCTCTTTTCTTGGTTTTGTATTTTTTGTTTTTTTTTCCTCTCTCTTCCCTTTTGTCTTCCTTCTTTTCTCAGTTTCTCATCTCTCTATACTTACCTTCTCTTCCTGGCTCCTAAATATCTGGTGCTGTGTGACACTTATACCCCTTCTAGCCAGGCTGTACTTCACAGGCTGGGAGCAACTTCTCCAGTCCTTGCAGCCACACCAGCAAGACCCCTGGGGGTTTTGCTTTTCTTCTTTTTTTCTAATTTTAATTTACTCTTTCTTTCTTTTAGCTTTTTTCTTTTTTTAATCTTTTTGTTTTTCTCCATTTCTCAGTCTCTCATCTCTCCACTCCAACAGCAAACTCCCTTAGCACTCTTTTTTGTTTGTTTGTTTGTATGCTTTTGGCTCCTGTTCCTCTCTCCTCTCTCTCCTCTTTTCAGTACCCATATTAGCTCCACACATCACAATCTCCACCCTCCTTACTGCCTACCTACACCATGCACTGAACTTCACACCCGCTAGCAGCACAGGCAAGGCCTACTGGAACCTGACTTGCACTAATTCCCGGCCCACCTTGTCAGCCCTAGTAAGTGCCAAAAACAACCCATCCCAGCAACTCCCCTTCAGCTGGACATGCCCTGAGGTACCAGCAAACACTTGGATAAAACTCTGAGGAAAAATCAGAAAAAATAATGAAGAAAAATAAAGAAACCCTGAGAATTATGTGGGATGTAATCAAAAGCAAAAATCTGTGAGTGATCAGAGTTCCAGAACAGGTGGAAGAAACAGAAAACACAGAGAGAATCATTGAAGAACCGCTGAAAGAAAACTTCCCCAATATCATGAAAGATGAAAAGCTGACCATCCAAGAAGCTCAACAAACCCCATATAGGATAGACCCCAAAAGAAAATCACCAAGGCATATCATAATCACACTTGCCAAAACCAAATACAAAGAATCCTGAAAGCAGCTCGAAAAAAACAAAAAGTAACATACAGAGGAGAAACAATACGACTAAGCAGGGATTATTCGGCAGAAACCCTGCAAGCAAGAAGGCAATGGGATGACATATACAAAACCTTGAAAGAAAAAAAATTACCAGCCAAGAATAATATATCCTGCAAAACTCTCATTCAAATATGATGGTGAAATTAGGACATTTCCAGATAAACAGAAATTAATAGACTATGTAAAAACCAAACAAATCTTACAAGAATTATTGAAGGAAGTTCTTCAATCTGAGGACAAATAACATCAGACTGTAGGCTCAATCTAAGATGCAGGATCGTACCAGCCAGATACCAATCTAGGAAATGAACTCCCAAGGACTATCCAAAACCAAAAGAATTACAACAGGGAACCAGAGAGGTTAATCTGTAAATGACAACAATGTCAGAACAATGAAAGAGGAAATAAATGGTATAGGTATAGAACCTTCTAAAGGAGAGGAAGGCAAGGTGATACCAAGTAATAATAGGCTGATTCAAACCTAGGAAAACAAGGGTAAATTTCAAGGTGACCACAAAGAAAGTTAACAAATTTACTCATCAAAATAAAGAAGAAAAAGATAAAGTCTCAGTAAAAACAAAAACAAAAGAAATGAAAAAAAAAATCCAAAAACAAAAGGAACTCAGCACAGGAGAGTAAGAGAAACAAAGAAAATGTCAGCACCACAAAAAAAAAAAAAAAAAAAAAAAAAAGACTACAAAATGACAGCAATAAACTACACCTATCTATAATTACACTGAATGTAAATGGCCTAAATGCACCCATAAAGAGACAGATAGTGACAAAATGGGTGAAAAAAAGGATCCATCAATATACTGTCTACAAAAGACACACCTTAAAAACAAAGACTTAAATTTATTGAAAATCAAAGGATGGAAAAAAATATATCAAGCAAACAGCTACCAAAACAGAGAAGCAGTGGCAATACTAATCTCAGATAATATAGACTTTAAAAAAAAAATCCACCATAAAAGACAAAGAAGGGCACTATATAGTGTTAAAGGGATGATCCATCATGAAGACATAACCACAGTAAACATCTATGCAGCCAATGACAGGGATCCAAAATACATTTTAAAAAAAAAATCTAACAGCACTGAAAAGAGAAATTGACAGTTCCACAGTAATAGTAGGAGACTTCAACACACCACACTCTGTAAAGGACAGAACATCTAGAAAGAAACTCAACAAGATACAGAAGACCTAAAGGGCACAATCAGCCAACATGACCTCATAGACATATATAGAACACTCCACCCAACAGCTGCAAAGTACACATTCTTTTCCAGTGCACATGGAACATTCTCCAGAATAGACCACATCTCAGGCCAAAGAGCAACCCTCAACAAAATCCAAAACACTGAGATAATACAAAGTATCTTCTCTGACAACAATGCCATCGAGTAGAAATTAAGAACAAAAAGAGCAAGGAAAAAAAATCAATTACATGAGGACTGAATAATACCCTGCTTACAAACCACTGGGTAATAGAAGAAATCAGAGATGGAATCAAAAAATTCCTAGAATCAAATGAGAATGAAAACACATCATACCAAAACCTTTGGGACACAGCAAAGGCAATCCTCAGAGGACACGTTATAGCAATAGATGCACACATCAAAAAAAAAAAAAGAAAGGGGCAAGATCAAAACATTTACACAACTCGAACAATACAAAGAGAACAGCAAAAAACCCACAGCCACCAGAAGAAAGGAAATAATAAAGATCAGAGCAGAAATAAATAGTAGAAAACAATAGAAAGAATCAACAAAACCAAAAGTTGGTTCTTTGAAAGGATCAACAAACGACTGGCCAGACTGACAAAAGAAAAACAGGAGAGGACACAAATAACCCAAATAAGAAGTGAAATGGACGCCATTACAACAGACCCAACTGAAATAAAAAGCATCATAACAGAGTATTATGAAAAACTATACTCCAGCAAATTTGAAAACCTAGAGAAAATGGATAAATTTCTAGAAACACACTACCTACCCAAACTAACACAAAGTGATGTTGAAAATCTGAACAAACTCATAACAAGAGAAGAAATTGAAAAGGTAATGAAAAAAAAACCCTCCTAACAAAAAAAACCCCTGGCCCAGTTGGCTTCACTGGAGAATTCTACAAAACCTTCAGAAAAGAGCTTACACCAGTACTACTCAAACTATTTCAGAACATAGAAAAGGAACCAAATTCATTCTATGAAGCCAGCATAACCCTGATATCTAAACCAGGCAAAGATGCCAGATAAAAAGATTACAGACCAATATCACTCATGAATATAGATGCAAAAATTCTCAACAAAATTCAAGCCAACAGAATTCAGCATCATATCAAAAAAAATACACCACGACCAAGTAGGATTCATACCAGGTATGCAAGGATGGTTCAACATTAGAAAATCAATCAACATAATCTGCCACATAAATAAAAGGAAAGAAAATCAATCAACATAATCTACTACATAAATAAAAGGAAAGAAAATAATCACATGATCTCAACTGACACAGAAAAGGCATTCGACAAAGTCCAACACCCATTCCTGATTAAAAAACTCTCAATAAAATAGGTATAGAAGGGAAATTTCTCAACATAATAAAGGGCATCTATGCAGAACAAATGGCCAACATCACTCTTAATGGAGAGAGGCTGAAAACATTCCCCTTGAGAACAGGAACAAGACAAGGATGCCCTTTATCACCACTTCTATTTAACATTGTGCTGGAAGTCCTAGCTAGAGCAATAAGGCAAGAAAAAGAAGTAAAGGGCATCCAAATTGGTAAAGAAAAAGTTAAACTGTCTCTGTTCACAGATGATATGATACTATACATAGAAAACCCTAAAGACTCCACAAGAAAACTACTGGGACTAATAGATTTAGAAGAGTAGCAGGATACAAGATAAACATACAAAAATCAGTTGGATTCCTAGACACCAATAAAGAGAACGATGAAAAGGAAATCAGGAAAACAATACCATTTGTAATAGCCCCTAAAAAAAAAAATATTTAGGAATAAATCTAACCAGGGATGTAAAAGACCTATACAAAGAAAACTACAAAACACTACTGCAAGAAACCCAAAGGGAACTACATAAATGGAAAAAATGCCATGCTCATGGATAGGTAGACTCAACATTGTGAAAATGACAATTCTACCCAAAGCAATTTAGAAATACAATGCAGTCCTGATCCATATACCAAGAACATTCTTTAAAGAGATGGAAAAACTAATCATTAACTTTATATGGAAAGGGAAGAAGCCCCGGATAAATAAAGCACTATTGAAGAAGAAGAATAAAGTAGGAGGACTCGTACTACCTGACCTCAGAGCCTACCATACAGCTACGGTACCTCAAAACAGCCTAGTACTGGTACAACGACAGATACATTGACCAATGGAACAGAATTAAGAACCCGATGTAAATCCATCCACCTACAGCCACCTGATCTTTGACAAGGGCCAAAGTCCTTCAAATGCAGAACAGTCTTTTTAACAAATTGTCCTGGCAAAACTGGATGTCCATTTGCAAAAAAAAAGGAAACAGGACCCATACCTCACACCATATATAAAAAGTAATTCATATTGGATCAAAGACCTAAATATAAAGCCCAAAACTATAAAGTTCATAGAAGAAAACATAGGATCAACACTAGAGGCCCTAATACATGGCATTGACAGGATACAAACCATAACAAACAACACACAAACTCCAGAAGATAAGCTAGATAACTGGGATCTTCTAAAAATTAAATACTTACGCTCATCAAAAGAATTCACCAACCAGGAACCTACAGACTGGGAAAAAATTTTTGGACATTGCAAGTCAGACAAAGTTCTAATCTCTAAAATCTACAAGAAAATCCAACACCTCCACAACAAACAGACAATCCAATTAAAAAATGAGCAAAGGAAATGAACAGACACTTCACCAAAGAAGACATTCAGGGGGCCAACAGACACATGAAGAAATGCTCACACTCACTAGCCATTAGAGAAATGCAAATTAAAACCACAATAAGGTACCATCTCACCCCAGCATTACTGGCACGAATCAAAAAAACTGGAAATAACAAATGTTGGAGGGGCCGCGGGGAGATTGGAACTCTTATGCAGTGCTGGTGGGAATGCAAGATGATGCAACCATTTTGGAAAATGATATGGGGCTTCCTTAGAAAGCTAGAAATAGAAATACCATATGATCCAGCAATCCCACTCCTAGGAATATATCCTAGAGACATAAGAGCCGTCACATGAATAGACATATGTACACCCGTGTTCACTGCAGCATTGTTCACAATAGTAAAAAGATGGAAACAATCTAGATGCCCATCAACAGATGAATGGATAAACAAACTATGGTACACAATGGAGTATTATGCAACAATAAAGAACAATGATGAATCTGTGAAACATCTCATAACATGGATGAATCTGGAGGGCATTATGCTGAGTGAAATAAGTCAATCACAAAAGGACAAATATTGTGAGACAACCACTGTAAAAACTCATGCAAAAGTTTACACATAAAAAGTAACAATCTTTGTTGGTTACAAGGGATGGGAGGGATGGGGGGGAGTACTAAATAGTCAATAGGTAAGTAGTAACTTTGGTGAAGGATAAGACAGTACACAATACTGGGGAAGCCAGCACAACTTGTACAAGGAAAGATCATGGAAGCTCCATAGACACATCCAAACTTCCCGAGGGACCGAATTGCTGGGCGGAGGGCTCTGGGGATCATAGTCTCGGGGAACATCTAGCTCAATTGGCATAACACAGTTTATAAAGAAAATGTTCTACATTCTACCTTGGTGAGTAGCAACTGGGGTCTTAAAAGCCTGTGAGCAGCTGTCAAAGATACTCCCCTGGTCTCACCCCTTCGGTAGCAAGGGAGAATGAAGAAAACAAGGTACAAGGGAAAGATTAGTCCAAAGGACTAATAAACCACAACTACCACAGCCTCCACCAGACTGAGTCCAGTACAAATAGATGGTGCCTAGTTACCACCACTGACTTCTCTGACAGGGATCACAACAGAGGGTCCCGGGCAGAGCTGGAGAAAAATGTAGAACAAAATTCTTACTCACAAAAAAGACCAGACTTACTGGTCTGACAGAGACTGGAGAAACCCTGAGAGTATGGCCCCCAGACACCCTTTTAGTTCAGTAATGAAGTTATTCCCGAGGTTCTCCGTTCAGCCAAAGATTAGACCGCCCCATAAAACAAAAGGAGACTAATGGGGCACAACAGTCCAGGGACAAGGATTAGAAGGCAGGAGGGGACCAGAAAGCTGGTAATAGGGAACCCAAGTTTGAGAAAGAAGAGTGTTGACATGCGATGGGGTTGTTAACCATTGTCATAAAACAGTATGTGTACTGTTTATTGAGAAACTATTTGTTCTGTAAACCTTCATCTAAAGTACAATTTTAAAAAAAGGTCCAATTTCCTTGTGATTGGAGTTCAGGAAGGTGGATTTTCTAAGTCAGAATACAATGCCTCACCCACTTACTTAGGTTTGAATCAGGTGACATTTAGGTTCTGGGGACGGGGTTCAGTGAAATGACCACAATGGTGCTGAACCACAAGGGCACTGCCTCTCTTTAGATCTTCAGCACTTTGTTACATCTCTATGGCCCCCTGGTGCCCATGAATTGTGGTGCCCCATGCCCAAGTGGCCTAGAGTATGTTGAGCACCACTCAGCTCCCCTGCCTTGCTGAGCACGCCCAGGTCCCCTCTGGAAGGATGCCTATACAATGTGACCACCACTGTTGAAGAACAGTCTGCCACCAAATAACCCTCTTTGGTGGGAATTGTGATGGTTTCTAGACTAAGTGGGGTTAAAGTCAGCTTTGAAAGGAGCATGCCATTATGAATAGGACCAGCTGTCCCTTTCTCCACAAGCTGCATTAGAAACTGGCTCTATTGTTAGAAGTAGAGAGGAGTAGGGGTGAGGATATCGAGACAGAACAGTGTTCTCCACATCTGAGGGGAACAGCTGCACTTTCCTGAGACCAGAGGCCATCTGCCTCCTTCTCTCAGAGGGTTACCATCATGGCCCAGGAGCCATTTAGGATCTGGCGAGAACCTGAGCGCTGCTCAGAATGCCAAATGTTGTGCTTAAGGAAAGAACTTCCTAAGAGATTTTCTGAAAGGTGAAATCAAATGATCATGCTGAAAACACTTCTGTGCTTTTTTTTTTTTTCCCGTAAAATTTCATTAAGCAATCTACCTGCGATCCCTGATGGGGAGTACATGGCAGTCAGTGGAAGCCTGGAGGCTGTGGGACACATCTCTGCCAGCACCACTCCCCCAACCTTCTGTGGACACTGATGGCCTTGAAGCATATCTCATCACCCTGTGAGTGTTCCTTTCATTTATCTGTTCCCCCAAGGCCATGCACTGTGCTGATGCAAAGGTAAAGAGGACCTGATCCCCTCCATGGGTTCATAACTGAGGGTCAATGGGGCAGAGGACAAGTAGTCAATAATAATTACAACACAATGGGATGAACGCTGTACTAGAAGGTTTTATTTTAACTTCAGTAGAAGTCCAGTAGAGGGGCCCCACTAATGCTTCCTGGGTGAATCAGGAAAAGAATGAGTTAGGGAGAACATTTTAGTTGGATCTTCAAGGATGAGTAGAAGTTTTCCAGAGGACAGAGTAGAAGGGGGCATTACAGGCAGAGCAGGCGGTGTGTGTAAATGCTTAGCGTTTAAGGCATTGTGGCGTATGCAGGAGCTTGCGTGGCTTTCTGTGGCTGGAGTAAGGGGTGCAGGGGGCAGGGAGCAGGGATGAGAAACCAAGGCTGCTGCATGACTGAGGCTGGGGAGTCAGGTAGGGACCCCGCGATGGTGATAGCTTCAGCGTGCTGCCTCCGGGGAACCTGCCCACTGTGTGAATTATTAAGTGGGGGCAAAGATTAAAGTAAATGAAGTGCTGGTATTAACCAAAATGCAGCCTCTGTCTTCCAGCAGTAAAGGAGGCAGCAGCCCTTTACTCAAGAAGATGGGAAGAGCCAGGGACTCTTTGCCAAAATATCTTCTCTCCCAACTTGACCTAGTGCTGGGAATGTCACCACCTGAGTGCCATTCCTTTGGGTCAGAAAGGTCTTGGTGTTCAATGTCACTTAATAAAAATGAAAATCGCCCAGGAGAGAACACACTGAGTCTTCCTGGTTTGTTTTCCATTTTCCTGATTACTAATGAAGTAAGCATATTGACCACTAATGGTCCCACTTCTGTTCAGTTTTTTTCCCTGTTTTTCTATTGGGTTGTTTCTTATTGATTTGTAGGAATTCTTTGTATCCTCTTGTTGCTAATCCTTTATCAGTTATATGTGAGGCAAGCATCTTCCTCCAGTGGCTTATCTTTTTATGAACACCTGGATATCCACCTCCTAACTTGTCCGCTGGGCTAACTAATCACTTTTGTGCCTGACAGATGGTCAAGATCTAGGATAGGACCCAAGACAGAGTCCCTAACCAGGAGAAGGAGTGCAGTGGGCCCTAGAGAACAGGTAAGGGCATCACAGAAGGAGGAGAAATTCCAACTGACTTAGCACTGCTTGTTAGTTTGTGGTGGTGTGGTGGCTTGAGTGTTGCTATAATGCTGGAAGCTATGTCACCTATATTTCAAATACCAGCAGGTTCACCAATGGTGGACAGGGTTCAGCAGATCTTCCAGACTAAGATAGTCTAGGAAGAAAGGCCTGGCAATCTACTTATGAAAATTAGCCAATGAAAACCTATGGATCTACTGGCACTAATCAAAAAAACAAAATAACAAATGTCGGAGAGGTTGCGGAGAGATTGGAATTCTTATGCACTGCTGGTGGGAATGTAAAATGCTGCAACCACTATGGAAAACAATATGGCACCTCCTTAATAAGCTAGAAATAGAAATACCATACAATCCAGCAATCCCACTCCTAGGAATATACCCTAGAGAAATAAGAGCTGTCACACAAATAGACATACGCACACCCATGTTCATTGCAGCATTATTCACAATAGCAAAAAGATAGAAACAACCTAAGTACCTATCAACAGATGAATGGCTAAACAAATTATGGTACACACACACAATGGAGTACTACGTATCCATAAAGAACAATGACGAATCCTTGAAACATCTCACAACATGAATTAATCTGGAGGGCATTATGCTGAGTGAAATAAGTCAATCACAAACGGACAAATATTGTATGAGACCACTATCATAAAAACCCAAGAAAAGGTTTACACACAGAAAAAAAAATCTTTGATGGAAGGGTGGGGAGGGGTGGGGAGGAGAAATCACTAACTAGGTAGTGGACAAGTGTTGACTTTGGTGAAGGGAAAGACAACACACAGTATAGAGGAAGTCAGCACAACTTGACCAAGGCAAAGTTATAGACGCTTCATCGACAAATCCAAGCACCTTGAGGGACTGAGTTACTGGCGCTGAGGGCTGGGGACCATGGTCTTGGGGGACATCTAGGTTAACTGGTATAACATAGTCATAAAGAAAATGTTCTACATCCTGCATTGGTGAATAGTGTCTGGGGTCTTAAAAGCTTGCGAGCAGCCATCTAAGATACATCTATTGGTCTCATCTCGTCTAGAGCAAAGAAGAATGAAGAAAACCAAAGTCACAAGGAAAATATTAGTCCAAAGGACTAATGGACCATATGAGCCACAGCCTTCACCAGCCTGAGCCCAGAAGAACCAGATGGAGCCCAGATACCACCACTGACCACTCTGACAGGGATCACAGTACAGAGTCCCAGACAGAGCAGGGATAGAAACCGTGACCCTAAACCTCCAAACCAAGGAGCCAAATCCCATGAGGCTTTTGGTTGTACATAAGCAGCTTCAGGTGCTACTCTTTTTTTTTTTTTTGGTCATTGTTGTAAATATATTTATTACAAAACTTCTGCCAGTTCAACTTTTTACAGGTGTACAACTTATTGACAACAATTATAATAAACAGCTGTGCAGCCATACCTTTAATCAATGCAATTTTTCCATCACTGTTTAGCCCCCTTTTCCCCATCCTTCCCCTGGTAACCACTAATAAACTTTGTTCTCTATACACTTGTCTTTTCTTGTCTTTGCATAAGTGAGGTCATACAGTATTTGTCCTTTTGTGACTTATTGCACTCAGCATAATGTCTTCAAGCTCCATCTATATTGTAGCACGTATCAAGACTGCATTTCTTCTCCGGCATAAGTATTATTCCATTGTACGTATGTACCACATTTTGTGTATCTGTTCATCTGTTGATGGGCATTTAGGTTGTTTCCACCTTTTGGCTATTGTGAATAGTGCTGCAACCAACATTGCTGTACAAGTCTCTGTTTGAGTCTCTGCTCTCCATGGGACTTTCAGTGGCTGTTATTTTGGAAGCAGATTGCCAGGTTTTTCTTCCAAGATGCCTCTGGGTGGACTTGAACCTCCAACCTTTCGGTTAGCAGCAAGCATGTTAACTATTTGCACCACCCAGGGAGTCCTAGTATAAGTACAGTCATCAACATTTGCATAATATACAGAACAGTTTCAATTGAAGTTAGAGCTTTCAGAATCCATATTTGTCTCTGAAGCAGCCCTATGGCAGGGGTTCCCTGTGGAGGTGGTGCAGTAATGGAAGAAAAGCGACCCAGACCCAGCTCACCATTAGAGGAGAGCAGCCAAGGCAAGGCCATAGGCCCTCACTGGACTATGATGTGACTGCAAAGTGAACCATTGCTGTTAAGCCTTAATAGCAGCCAGTGTGCATTTATTTAGCTTCCTTGCCTAAAACGATGTCCTTTGGGTTGCCTTTGAAATCTATGCCACATATGTGGACTATTCTCGGTGCTATCAAGCTATTATCCTTTGGATATAGACCCGTGGATCCAAGTCAGTGTAATGGACACGTATTGAGCACTTACTGTGTTCAAGACGGAATGGCAGGGGCTGTGACAGGTACCAGGTAAGTCAGGTGCAGCCTCTGCCCTCTACGTGCTCACAACATGGCACATATACAGCACCTCAAAGGCCCAGTCGAAGGTGTGGCTAAGGAAGACCTCAGAAGAAGAGAACTCGAATTCTAAGTTACAAAGCTGCTTCCTTGAAAAGGGTGTGTCAAAACAGCTCACTGGCTATCCTGGTCACTGGGCCCACATACAAATCCATAACCATCAAAGCAGCAATGTGGACAGTCCATTCCTACTAGAGGAGTCTGCTCCTCAGCGTGGGTGAGCTATGCAAAGCTCCAGCTGGGAGCAGCACGCTGTGCCCGGTAGGTGATGGGCTTGAGAATCACTGTCTCAAGAGGTGATTTCCAGGTTGAGCTGTTGAGTTGTTCGGTTGTTGAATGTCTTTTGGTGAGCGGTTGACCAATTTGGTGCATCTATTGCCCCATGTCTGACCTAAAGAAAAGCATAAGCACCTTTATCAGAGATGTGGTAAAACCCATGTAAAATTGTTCACTACAGATTAGTAAGTAAATACAAGTAAGCCCGTGTGTACCTTGCTTAATGTAAACCTGTGCACACCTTGCTAACTGATTAATCTGTCCCTAAGTTATGCCATATCATCGGGCCATAAATTATGCTATATCATTGGTGCTGGGTAAGGATAATGAGGGAATGGCCAGCGGCGAGCTTCATGCTCCGACGGTTTGATGTGATGAATAAATCATCATAAGTATTTATGCCGGTATTGATGATGGCAGGGCTCCTGGAGCACTCACTTAACAGATTTTTTAAATTCCTCCCCAAAAGAGCATATTTGGTAAAAGTGAGGGATAAAACTAATGGAGAAATGGGGACAGGAAAGAAAGCCCTCATTAGTATAAATAAAACAGCAGATAACACAAATGGGATAATCTGATGGTAAAGGCCAAAGCCCCTGACAGGTTTCAGATCCTGCTTCACACTCTACGCACAGCTTCACCGACCAGCCCTGACAGCCTGGACTCATTGGCTGAGGTTAGACAGGCCAGGCTGGCCAAGTCTCTGTGATGTCAGTCTTCACAAAAGACACAACATGATGCAGTATGATCTATTATCTCGCTTTATAGCTCATATTTTCATTCTGGACACCATTTACCAAATCCCATTACCATAACCTTTCCTTAGAGGTAGGCTGAGGTATTCTAGGTTCCATTTTCATTGTTCCTGTATAATACATAAGAAAAGATCAGACGATCCTTTAGGACCAAAGGTAGAGCCCTTCCAGCTCTAGCATTCGAAAATCCCAGTCACTCGCTATCACTTTTCATCTTCACAGCTAGCTCTATGTCCTGATTCTCTTTTTATTCCCATCTTACAGATGAGAGAACTATAGCACAGAAAGGTTAGGTAACTTAATTAATGTCACATAGCATGTAAATAGCACAATCAAAGTTCAAACCTGTGTGTGTCTGACTGCAGGATCTAAATTCTCAACTAATATGCTAAATACTTCCTCTTAAGCAAAAGTCATTATTTGAGGCCCTTTCCTCCTTGCTAATTCCCTAGTACAGGGGTGGTGGAATTAGAAATCTGGGTAACAATATATTCATCTATCCATCCAGTAAACAACATTAGTTGAATATCTATTATGTTCAACATACGTTCAAAATAAGCTCAGTTAAGATGGCAGTACATAATTTCCCTCCCCAATTCCCAATAAAATAAAAGAATTTAAACTGGCAAAATAAAAAAGAAAGAATTTTCCAACAGCAAACAGTATAACCAAAACAAAAAAAATTAAATTGTAAAAACCAGAAGCCAAGGAAAGAAACATAGGATTCTGGAGTGGAGAATAGAGGCTCAGCCCAGCATAGCCAGGTGCTGCCTCCACCTCACCCCCACCTCCAGAAGTCATAGTGGTGAGTCCTTAAAATCCTGAGAGCCACATCAGGAGAAAAGCTTTATCTCTCACTTCTTTGACTGAGAAGTAGCAAAAGCAGTTGTGAGAGAAAAATAGGTAAAATGGGGAAATCAGGCCTGAAGTCAGGCCTGCAGGACTGCACATGGCATTAGGGAAATGATCTGAAACCCTAGAGTACTTCCTAGGTGGGGTAGGTCCTGGTTCCAGATATTTAATAAAATTTCAGAAAAGAGAGTAAATTCCAGGTAATCTAACAAATATACCAGATCATGTCAAATGAATTCCTTCCCTCTACCTTTGCAATTCTCTAAGACAACAGAAAGGGAACTACTCAACCTTCAAACTGCTTGTAGGAAAAAACAAGTTGGCCTCAGATAAAGGAGGAATAATGCCAAGTTTCCCCCTCTGCTTTGGAAGAAGCAATGTCTGGAGAGAGCTATTCAGTCATGGGCCAGATGAAAAGAAATGGCTTAGCAATTGTGCACACATCCAGCAAAAAGGAAGAAAGGAAAGAAGGAAAGAAAGGATGCAGGAAGGGATAAAGGAAGGAAGGAGGAAAGGAGGAAGAAAAGGAGGGCAGAAGAAAGTAATTTCCCAAGAGCTCAAAGATGAGATGATAAAAGGACAAGGTGAGAGGAATGGGAGACTGAAGACCTAAAGAAACATGATGAGAGAAATAATAAACTAGGAATGGAATACATACAGGTGAAAATAAAATGATCTACAAAGAAGAAAGTCTTGGGCTAATCACAGATGAAGAAGATGAAGATTAAAGCAAATAATGAGAAGTTAATAAATATGAAAGACAAAGACGATCCAACATAAGGCTAATCGATGTCTCTGAATGGCATACATAACACATGGAACAGAAAATAAATTTAAAATATGATACAAGAAAATTTTCCTGAACTAAAGAAGTGAATCTGCAGGTCAAAAGAGCAAAATATGTTTCAGAGCAAAGCTGATTCAGAATGCTTAGCACTGAAATATCTATTGTTTAAGCTATTAATATTTAAATCAAATTACTTACAAGGAGGGAAAAAAATCAGTGTCTCGGAATTTCTCCTCAGGAGCTTCAGTTCCAATAGACAACAGAACAGTGTCTATGAGGAAAGACACCTAGAGCAAGGTGGTCTGATGATGACCCCAGGGGTCTCCTAGGTTGCCTTGGCAATGGCTGGTGCCAGGGCTCTCCCTCTGCCCAGAAGGAGGTACTGTTGCCAAACTCAATTTCTCATAGGATCGGTGGCTTTCCCCTCATCCTCCAGCCCCACTGCAGAGTGGGAGTAGATGCCAAGGTCTTCAAATGCTTGGAGGCCAGTTTTCCAGTAACTCCCTTAAAGAGTTAGCACCTAAGGCTCAGACTGCCTGAATCCAACATAATGTATTTATCCCCAGCCCTCCAAGAAGGAAGAGCAACACCTATTTATTTAGTTTTGCAGTCTCTCTTTTCTGTAACCATGCTCTTTTATCGTCTCATCTTTGAGCTCTTGGAAGAGTCTTCCTTCCTTCCTCATTTTCTTCCTCTCTTCTCTCCTTCCCTCCTCCCCTCACCACTTCCCTCCTACCCTCCTTCCTTCCCTCTTTCCTCCCTTCACTCACTCTTCCCTTTCCTCCCTCCTTCCTCCCTCCTTCCCCATTTTTCCTTTCTTCTTCCTCCCTTCCTTCCCTACCTCTTTTCTCCCTTCTTTATTTCCTTCTTTCCTCCCCTCCCACCTTCTTTCTTCCTCCCCTCCTTTCTTCCTTCTTCCTACAGCTCCTACTGGAGCCTCTCCTACAGTCCATCCAGCTGAACCCAACCCAAGTACAACTAGGAGCTGAGAGAATGGGGGGCCATACCATCTTGAATACATTTCTACCCATGAGTTCCAGCCTAGAGCAAATTCACTCCTAGTCTTTCTGAATGATGATTACAAAATTCTGAGTTAAAGAAGGAAGGACTCAAATCTAGCCTAACTAGGCAAGATAATCATTAAAGTATAAAGGCAACAGTCAAACATTCTCGAACATGAGTAGTTTTTTCTTTCCTCCATGGAAGTCTTATGGGTCTAACTCAGGGAATACTGTACCCATAAGACTTTCATAGGAGGAAAAACTTTTCAACATTTAAATCCAAACAATTAAATGATACATTTTTTTTAAACTCTGGAAGAGAGAAGTCATGGTGAAAGAACCGGGGGTGAACATGAATCTATTTAAAGACAAAATGTATGCCAAACATCAGTAGAATTGTGGTCACTAAACAGAATGTGATTGTTGTAAACATGACAATGTGAAAATAACAACATAACTTACTAAAATTTAGAGGAAGATGGGAAATGGATGAGTGTGAAAATGCTAATACCCTCATCTTTCTTTGGAAGGAGACAATTGATAGTTCGTAAAATTGAGACATACAGCATATGTATATGCATGTATATACATATATAAAATCCCAACCTGGTAATATTATCCATAATCTCTTTTCTTATACTTAGAGATATAATCTCTCTTGTGGTAAAGAAACTTTTATTTAAAGTTCAACAACTTCAGTTTACTTTTCTTCTTTTAAAATACATAACATTTAAATGTAATGTATTTTATTCTTCTAAAGAATAGTGTCCAATTAACCAGCTATAGTCCTAACTTCCTCCCTAACAGCCATTAAAAAAATCAGCAAATAAGCCAGAGTTGTATTCATATTTGCAGCTCCAGCAGCTAGCAGTGTGCCTGGCACATCTTGTTGTTGTTAGCTGCCATCAAGTTGGCCCCAACTCGTGGTAACCTCATGCACAATGGAACAAAATGCTACCCGGTTCTGCTGCATCCCCCTCATGATTGGTTGCAAATCACACCGCTGTGACAGGGTTTTCGCTGGCGGATTTTCAGACGTAAATCCCCAGGCCTTTCTTCCTAGTTTGTCTTAGTCCAGAAGCTCCGCTGAAACCTGTTCAGCATCATAGCAACACAACAATCCACTACTGACAGACAGGTGGTGGCTGCTCATGAGATGCATTGTCCAGGAATTGAGTCCAGTTCTTCTACATGGAAGGTGAGAATGCTACCGCTGAACCATCACTGCCTCGTTGTTGTTGTTGTTAGTTGCCATCCAGTGGATTCCACTCATGGTGACCCCATGTATGCAGAGCAGAAGTGTTCCATCAGGTTTTCAAGCCTGTGACCTTTCAGAAACAGGTAGTCATGCACTTCCAAGGTGCCTCTGGGTGGGTTTGAACTGCCAACTTTTTAGCTAATAGTCAAGTACTTAGCTGCTTGCCCCACCCAAGCCTGACTGCCTCATACCAAAAACCAAACCCGCTGCCAGTTGAGTCAATTTTGACTCATAGTGACCCCATAGAGCACAATAGAACTGTTGCATAGGGTTTCCAAGGCAGTAATCTTTACGGGCGCAGACTGCCACATCTTTCTCCCAAGGAGCAGCTGGTGAGTTCGACCCGCCAACTTTTTTTGTTTAGCAGCTGGGCACTTATCCACTGCACCACCAGAGCTCCTCACTGCCTCATAGATGGGTTTACTATGGGCTGGTCTGGGAGTTGTTGCTTACTAAACGTGTGCTAAATTGGATTATCTTGTTGGTAATTAGGCAAATGTTGTACCGGATAACGCAGATATGCCGTAGATGCTGTAAGCACAATCTTTCCTCCATTGAAGTTACGTGGTGTCCAGTTTCCAAGGTCTGTATTTTTCATTTGCACCCAGCAGCCTAACTCTTGCAGATTAATTCCAGACATAGCTGTGGGGATGGGGAGCACACTTGTCCTCAGAGGTGCTGACCCTGTCTTGAAATCGAAAGTGAATCCCTTCTTTCTGTCTGAAATTTATTTAGTGATCCTCTCTCTAAAGATGCATTCTCTGTTCTTTTCATCCTTAAACAACAGAATCTGCTGTGAAAAGCCAGCAGTGGCCTCTGTCAGCCCCTGGGGCTCACCTCTACCCTGCGGAGGTCACTGCTGGTCCAGAAAGGAGCCAGTGCTGGGTCGGCAGATGCTCAAAGGAGCCCTGGCTCACTCTGTGCCTCCCCCACCAGCCCTGCCCTCCAGCCTGTTTGAACGGCAGCAGAGAGTGACTTAGGGTTTAGTAAGAAACAAAATCAAGCGTGGAGACTGGCTTTGTCTATTATTAACAGGCTTTTGGAAAACCAGAGCTGAATGCCTCTTGCCTCTTTACCTGCATCAGTTCAGTGTGAATGTTTGTCTCTCTCTCCTTCTCTCTCTCTCTCCCTCCTGCCCTTCTCTGTCTTTTACACCCCAGTGTAATCAATACCCTGCTCAACCACAGATTCAGGACCTGCCGGGCTGTTTGCTGCCTGTCCTCTGCTGACTCATCTGCGGAGCCCATCCAGGCCAAAGGCTCCCTCGGTCCAGAGGTGCTGTGTAACAGTCCTCTGTGCCCCAGCCAGTCTCCTCATTCCTCCTCCCCAGAATGTCCTTTGGGTCCCCTGCTGCTCCTACCACCCTAGGAGTCACCAGGAGGCATTAACGCAGGTTGATGCAGAAACACGGAACAAGCTGAGCACAGGATAGTATTGTCCCTTGTCAAGATCAAGAAGCAACTGCTAAACAGAGCAAAGTCCAAAAGTCTATGACTGAGGACAAGCCTGGAACCAGTAAGTGCACTAAAAATAGCCGCAGAACAGTAGCTTTTGTGTCCAGGTTTGGCATGATTTCCTAGCTTTGTAACCTAGCTAAGAACTGGGGATGGGGGGTATAAATACTGATTAACATTCTTTCCTAGCTGTTTACTAATAGAGGTGTAGAGCTGGTGGACTAGAGAGAGGGCTGCATTCAACTGCCTCTTTCCACAATTAGCAGGATGTGGAGGTCACACAGGCTGGCAGGGCTCCTGGTTCCTTGCCTCCTGGAATTGTGACCTCTGTGTATGCTACAGTCAGAAATGTGGGATGCCATCAAGTGTTCTGTTTGGCAAGGTCTATAGTTTGGATCAGTGGACAGTAGATACCATTTAAAAACGAACAAACAAACCGGTTGCCATCAAGTCAACTCCAAGTCACAGCGACCCCGTATGTGTCAGAGTGGAACTGTGCTCTGTAGGGTTTTCTATGGCTGATTTTTCCGAAGTAGACTGCAAGAAATTCTGAGACACTTCTGGGTGACTCAAACCTCCGATCTTTCAGTTAGTAGCAAGTGCCTTAACTGCTTGCAGCACCCAGGGACTCCAAGATACTGTTTAGGAGTGGAAAAACTGCTTCCCCGTGGTGCGTGATGAGGGGTGAGATGGGAGACAACAGGCAGGATGGATGGGACAGAGCCCGTAACAGGAGGATCCTGGGGCTAACAGGAGTTCAGGTGCCCATACTGCCTCTCCACCATGAGCCACTGGCAGAGGAAGGACAAACTGCCTCACACTGGAAAAGGTGATGAACAATTTGGCATTTTATATCTCTGGGTTATAAATCTATTCTAAAAACTTCTCTTTGTGGCCTTGGGAAATTGCTCAGGCCTACAGCACTGGGCCCATTTGAATGGGTGAGGGGCAGGGAGGGGCAGCTTCCTGTGGCAGGCCCCCTGCTTGCTGTGATGCTGTGGGAACCACAGGGTCATTAAGCTGGCATTAGTATTTCGGGGAATGCTGGCTCACAAACAAAGGGACAAAGGGTGACCCGCAGGGGCTCAGGAAACCAAAGTACTACTCCCAAGGTCCCGGGTCCTCCTAAAGGAAGATGTGCGTGGACATCACAGTTCCATCAACTGTGAGCAGGAAGTAAAATGTGAGGTAGCAAAGAGAATATGCCACGGCTAATTCTCTAAGGCTGTGAGATCCCAGCATCATTGACCTCTGAGCTGAGAGTCCGTCCGGCATCCTGTGTAGCAATCTCTGCTCCATCAGCAGAGAGCTCACCTCCAGCTCACCTCACATCAGCCATCATATCTGGGTGAGAGCAATTGTGAAAACGTCCTTCCTTCTCCAGAGTCAGAGTGGGCTCCTGTGTCTTCTAGCCATGTTCCAATTCTTCCCTGTGACTCTCTGACGTCAGACTGTCACAACTTTGTAAACACATTTTAGAGGATGTGTGTATGTGAGAGGGACTCCCACATGGTTAGCTGTATAGTCTTCACAATGATGGACAATGAGCAAGTAAGTCAATGATTTATTCAGTTAGAGGTTATCATCAATGACTAGTTCTAAAAATTGTACTTTTCTATCGTAAGTCTATTTGAATTTAAAAATCCGGAATTTCACACCAGGAAGACAAGCTCAGCCAATCTTTCAAATGCTAACACTGAAAGTATTAAAAACCTCAGTCATTTCCCCAGGTATGCCCCCTATCTTTGATAATGGCATTCTCTTCCCTGTCACTCAAGTGCAAAACCTCAGAATCTTCTCGATGCCTCCCTCTTTCTTATCCCTATTGCTGAGTTTTCTAGACCCCCTCCACCACCCGCCACGACCTCCACCCCGGCACTGATAACTCTGCGCTTGCTTCCATTCACAACCTCCTCTCCTCACCAGCCTCCAGCCCCTTGCCCTGCCCCAGGCCCACCATGTAGCTGCCTGCTGCCTTTAGGAAGCAGCCCAGATGCCTGACCCACAGCCCTTGACCAGGGGACGTGTTTGCGCCATTGGCCAAAGCACCTCCCTCAACACCCCGAGTCCTCTGTGCTACAGCCCCAATCTCCCACGTGTTTCTTCTTCACTCCATGCTCCCAAACTTGGTGCCGAGACCCCTTGCCTGTGCCCTCTCAGTGCCAACCCCCCAGCCGGGCCTCCTCCCACACTCCCCAGTGTCTGCTTGTAGTAAAGGTTCATGAGTCTTTCTGGGTGAAGGAATGTTTCCCTACTGCCAAGAAAAAGCAGCTCAAATTCCTCAGTTACACCTACAAGGGCCTATAAAATATAATCCTTGAATTTCTTACCATCCTTCTAGCCCATTCTTTGTCCTTATGAGCTATACACTCTGCACATGGCTTCTCTCTTCACACAAATCCAGAACAGTGCCACTACAACCCCTTCATGCTAGCAATTCATATTTATATAAGGCATAATATAGTGTTATACAATTTATTGTTGTTATTAATCACTGTTAAGCAACTAATACACACATGTCCTAGTGGCTGGGCTCCTTGCCAATAAGGATATCGGTTTTCTGGACCATTGATCCATCCTTTGTAAGGCAGAGAGTGATCACCAGTTATTTCTCACAATTTTATTGTCGTTAGAGGCTGGCAGCCTGGTGGAGGTCCTCATGGCCCCCACCCCAAGCATGGGCATTGTGGAGATACAGCAGAGCACATAAGGAGGTGTGCTCTAGAATCAGTCAGCCAGATGTGGATCGCATTCCTGCCACTTATGGGGCGGGGGGTGTTCCGAGAAAGCAAGATCATGGGCATTTGAGTGAGCCCTCATGAATGGGGGTGGTGACCCTGTAGCAGCTGCCGCTGCTGTTCTTTCATTATTGGGATGGGCCCAAGGAAGCACTCTAGGGAGATTCCCTCTCAGTTTTGTAAACCAAAATCAAATACCATTTTCTGATCATTGACTTTAGGAAGAAATAAATCTCAGGAGCAAGCTCTCTTCCTGTGTATGTCCTCTTGCTCTTTGTAAGAAGAAAGTGCTTAATACATGGTAAAACAAACAAAACATCAGTTACCATGAAGTTGAGTCAGACTCATGGTGACCCTGTATGTGTCAGAGTAGAACTGTGATTCATAGGGTTTTCAATGGCTGATTCTTCAGAAGTAGGTCATCAGGCCTTTCTTCTGAGGCACCTCTGGGTAGACTGTCGATTAATAGTCCAGCATGTTAACTGCACCACCCAGTGTCTTATAGCACATGGTAAAACCCAATGAAGACTGATAAATTGGACCTGCTGCAGTATGAAAGGAATTTGTGTGTGGGATTCATGTGTTGAAATCAAAGTAGTGAATATTGTTGTTGTTGTTAGTTGCCGTTGAGTTGATTCCAACTCATGGCAATCCCACATGTGACAGAGGAAAACTGCCCCATAGGGTTTTCTTGCCTGTAATCTTTACGGAAGAAGTTCGCCAAGCCTTTTCTTCTGAGGTACTGCTGAGTGGCTTTTGGTTATGGTTACCTGTTGATGCCAGGACTATACTTGGATTCCTGTGCTATTGCTTGCTAACTCTTGGAAGAGCCAGTTAAGGAGGGGTCCCACTGGCAGTTGCCCGTGGTGCCAGTCTGCACGAGCATCTGCATGGACACTTGGTTCTCGGCCAGGTCCCCCTGGGCACCTCTAATTGTCTCTGTGTGCCCCAGCTCCCCACACCCTGGGCCAGCCTTGCTCCTAATGGCTGTACCCATGTCTCTTTGGGTGATGCCCTTGGCTACCAAAGTCATTCGCAGAGTTCTGCAAATGCCTGGGGGTTGTTCCCTTGGGATGACCCTGCCATCTTTTAGGTTAGCAGTCAAAGGCAAACCATTTGCATGACCTAGGGACCTTAGGGAAGATTAGCTAAAGAAATTATAAATAAGATTGACTAATATTGATTGATTTAATATTTTCTGGGTTTTGGGAAAATGTGTTAGAAAGCAGAATCAGGCTCGGATTGGCTAACATCAGGAAAGAGTTCATACCTTTTAACATTCTCTCTCCCTATCTGCTCATCCAAACCATCTTTTAACTTTTTACTTTTGAAATAATTTTAAATTTACAAAAGAGTTGCAAGAATAATACAAAGAATTCCTATATATCCTTCACCAGATTATCAATTATTAACATTTTGCCATATTTGCTTTTTGAAATATATATGCATTTTTTTTTCTGAACTATTTGAAAGTTAGTAGGAGACATCATACTTATTTGCCCCTAAATATTTTAGTATGCATTTAACAAGGATATTCTTTTACATAACCACAGTAGAATAATCAAATTCAGGTGATTTAACATTGATATAATACTATGATGGCATCTATAGTCCATATTCAGTTTTCATCAATTATCCCATTAATGTCCTTTATGGTTACTTTTCCTGGACCAGGATGCAAACAGGATCCACCTTACTCCTACTTGTCACATCTTCTTAAAAAAAAAATTGCCGGCCAGTCTATTCTGATTCATGGCGATTCTATATGTATCAGAGTAGAACTGTGCTCCATGACTGATTTTTCAGAAGTAGATCACCAGGCCTTTCTTCTGAGATGCGTCTGGCTGAACTCAAACCTTCAATCTTTTGGTTAGCAGCCAAGCACTTAACATTTTCACCATCCTTTAGTCTCCTTTAATCTAGAACAGTTCCTCGGGCTTCCTTTGTCTGTAAGGATATTGATAATTTTGAAGAACACAGGCCACCTGTTTTGGAGAATGCCCGCTGATTTGATTTGGTATAGTATGTCCTCCTGGTTAGATTGAGGTCCTGCACTTTGGCAGGAATACTGCTAACGTGGTACTGTGTCCTTCTCGGTGCACCCCATCAGGAGGCATGTGATGTCAGTCCCATGATGGTGAATGACCACTTTTCCATTTAGTCATGTAGTGTCTGCCAGGTTTCTTCTTAAATCAGATTATTTAGAAAGAAATCAATTATGTCCTAACCCCCCCCCCCAAAAAAAAAAAAAAACCACTGTCATCAAGTCAATTCCAACTCATAATGCCCATATAGGACAGAGTAGAACTGCCCCATAAGGTTTCCAAGGCTATAATCTTTATAGAAGTGGACTCCCACATCTTCCTCCCATGGAGCTGCAGGTGCGTTCAAACTGCCATTACTTTCTAAAGATGGGAGTTATCTATAAATAAGCATAAATTGAACACAATCTCCCAAAATTTCCTAACAAGTTCCCTTCCTTCAGAAGTAAACATATGGAAAAATAGACAAGCAAGCACAGCCCAGGAAAACTCTAAAAAAGAAGGAAAATGAGGCGGGGTTGGGTTCCCCATTATTAAAGACCATCATAAGGTCTTGTAAGCAATATGGCATGGCACATGAATAGACAAAGACCAATGGGACAGAAAGAAGTCCAGAAGTAGAACCACATGCATATGGGAAATTAATATATGCAAATATATAAGCTCTCATCAGTGAGTAAAGGAAGACTTTGTAATAAATAGAGTTGGGATAACTGAATAGACATTTTGAATAAAGTAAATTTAGAATCATACTACATGTAGTACATCAAGGTAAACTCCAATGGATCAAAGTTTTAAATGTAAAAAGTAAGACCATAGAGTACTCTAAGAAAACATTTTATCACTGTGCTGGGCCTCTCCCATTTTCCCCTCCAGAGTCCAGACCTGCCCTCCCTCACCCCTTCCCTGCTCTCTGCCCTGGAAGGCCACCATGTAGTGTACGTCAGCAGAGCCCCTGTGCCCTCTGCCAGTGGGGAGCCATGGCAGACACTGGAGGGAAAGAGGAAGATGAGGTCAGGGTGTTTATGTCCCTGGCTTCCTCCTGCAAGTCGCTGTTCTCCCAGCAGACGTCAGTGCCCCTCTCTGGGCAGCTCTGCCTGCACAGCTCTCTCTCCCTCTCCTTCCAGCGGCAGTAGTTCTCTGTCACCTGGTCCCTTGGGGTCTGGAGGTGATGACACCTCTGCTGTTGCTCAGCCCCGACTCTGACAGCATCCCTTGGGAGCCCCTAAACTTGCTCATACCTTTGTAATTAGTCCCTTTGTACATAAACCCCTCTTGAGTTATCCTAATGTGAGTGTGCCGTTGCTTCCTGTTAAGACTGACTGATAGAACAATCTTGGAGTAAACTGGCATATCTCACTATGTCTCCATACCCAGAAGCCTAAAAGAAAATATTGAAAGTTATGAATATAAAAATTAAAACTCCTGCATAGGAAACAAAAACAAAGCACAACATAAGCAAAAGGGGGGTGGGGAACCTAAGGAAATTATCTGTAGCTCATAACACAGAAAGGTACTTTTCTCCAAAACACGTGAAGAGCTCCCAGAGATCAAAGCAGAAAGACCACAAGCCCAATGGGAAATTGGCAAAGATTCAAAGACTGAGAACTACAAATGGTCCTGAATATATATGAGTACCCATCAATCATCAGAGACATGATACAATTGTTCCTTGATCAGACTAGGACAATCCCAAGAGTTTGACCACTCAGTTGGCTTGGCTGTAGGGAAGCAGACACTACCATTCTTTGCCAGTGGGACTGCAGCATGAGGCAGTGGTCATCAAAATATCAGATGCATTTCCCTTTGACCCTGCAATCCCCTCCTAGGATTATCCTGACAAGTATAAACTGACACATGACAAGAGTCTTTGTGGTAGCATAGTCTGTGATGGTGGAAACTTGAAATTGCCCAAGTGTCCACCTCTAAGGAATTGGCTAAATATATCCAGGATTCACTCATATGTAACTGTAAAAAAGAGTGAGGACGCTCTCTATGAACTAAAATAAAAATATCTGTTACACATATATTGCTAAGTAAAAAAAAAAAATTCTGTATGTAGAAATGAAGCACATTTACCATGTATATGGTATATCGACTTTAGGGTAATAAAGTGGGAAATATGAATATGTATTTATATTTGCTTGCATTTGCATAAAGGAATACTGAAAGGATAGGAAAGAAACTGATAATAGTAGAAAGCTGGGGTGGAGGCAGGAACATGTGGATGGGGCAGAGGCAGGAGTAAGATTTCTCCTTGTGTACCTTCTAAACTCATGACTGTTGAATATTGTGAATATAGTGACTATTCCAAAAGATGAAGAAGATTAAAGAAGCGGGAGGAAGAGACAGAGAAGACAAAGATGGGGAAGATAAAGGAGAAGAAGGTACTGAAGAAGCCCCGTGCTGTTTGTGCCTGAGGATTTGGTGAGCGCTCCTCCTCTGTAATGTGTCTCCCATTATCATAGTCCCCGACAGAGGCCAGAGAGAAGACCACGGGCTTTGGGATAAAATAGACCTTGGTTTGAATCTTGGAGCCCTGGTGGCGCAATGGTTAAGGGTTCGGCTGCTAACCCAAAAAAAGGTTGGCAGTTTGAATCCACCAGCTGCTCCTTGGAAACTCTATGGGGCAGTTCTGCTCTGTCCTATAGGGTCACTATGAGTTGGAATCAACTCGATGGCAGCGGGTTTGGTTTGAATCTTGGGTTTTCTGCTCTCTTGCTGGTCAAATGACTTAACCTCTCTGAGCCACAGTGACCACTATCAGTAAATGGGCATCTTAATAGGATTTATCATGACGTTGTTGTGAAGATGGAATTAGGTAGTGTATGTCCTTAGAAAGTGCTGGCCCATAGGAAATACAAGACATTATTATTTCTATAGCTTTTAGGCTAATATGTTGAAAGGTAAGAGTTTAATTGCCCATGTAAACTCTTTTTACTGAAAGTCCTCCCTGGAATATGAAATTACTGTCTTCCAAATAAATACTAAGACTTCTATTTTGAGATCCATTGCTGAGGGCTCAGCTGTGGTTCCATCATTTAATAAACCCCCATTAAGGATACAAAATGTCAAGGAATATACCTAATTCTCAACAAATGTACTGTTGGCTTATCCTCTCTCCTCCATTTTTCCTCCTCTTTGTTCTTCTCTTTTCCTTTCTTCCTCTTCTCATTGTCTACTCTCCCTTTTCTTCTTTCTCGTTCCCTCTTCCTCTTCTGTCTCCCTTGGCCCTGTAGTCATAAATGACCTGAAGGTTAGAAACAGAAGTGGCCATGGACAATCACCAGTTCAATCTGCTCTTGTTGTGGTGAGCAAACTGAGGTCCAGAGAGGACTTGCCCAGGGCCACGCCCGGGTGGTGGCAGAGCTGGCCCTGAGAAAGCTTCCCCACGAATGCCCTTTCCAATCTGCGTCTGGCACCACCTCAGATTGAAGGGGAAACATTATCTCTCCATTGAAAACAGACATGTGGCTGGAATCATTTTTCATTTGGGAGTTTAAGTGAGATCAAACACATTACACTTGTAAAGCTTCCATGGGAGAAGTGTTTGTCGGAACTGTAGAAATGAAGTTCATTGCAAAGGGTGTTCAGGGAAGTCCTGCCCCCTGTCCAGGGTGGTTTGAATATGAGGATGTCTGGGTCTCATAGGACCTTCCACCTCATGATGACTCATCATAAGTATTCTTCAAAGGCCTGTCTTCTCTCTATAAAGGCCTGGTAACTATACCTTTAATCCATAGCCTAAAAACTGTGGAGCAGGAACCACACCTTAGAGCAGAGTAGGGAATGAAGTTGGAGGCAGTGGAGGTTCAGTGGTAGAATTCTCACCTACCATACAGGAGACCCAGATTCGATTCCTAGCCAATGCACCTCATGTGCAGCCACCATTCCTCTGTCAGTGGAGGCTTGCATGTTGCTATGATGCAGAACAGGTTTCAGAGGAGCTTCCAGACTGAAATGAACTAGGAAGAAAGGCCTGGGGATCTACTTCTGATAATCAACCAGTGAAAACCCTATGGATCACAACCATCCAATCAGCAATTGATCATGGGGATGGAGCAGGACTGAGTAGCATTTTGTTCCATTGTGCAGCGAGTCAGGTACCAACTCCACAGCAGCTAACAGCAACAACAGCAGGGAATTAAGAGAAGTGATAGCAGCCATAGATAGGACACTTACCCTCTGGCATGCACTGTCCTAGGAGATTTATGCAGAGAACAGGCACAAAGGCCACAGAGTACAGAACTCATATGTGCAAGAAATGTCACATTCTCACTTTTCTTTATTTCAGTTTTATCTCCATCTTGGGACTCCATTTTTCTTAGAGGCAAAAACCTTCATATAATCCCTCCCCAGATCTCTCAGTCATCTCACATTAAAATGCAGCCAATTGGAAGTAGGCTTCATCTTCCGTTTCTCCAAGAGTACACCTACATTCTGAGTGACATACACAACGTTCAAGCATGGTGGCGACAGGTGTCTGGTCTGAGCCTCATTCCCTGTGCACTGGCTGTGATTTTTCTCCTGACTGTTCCCTGAGAATGGACTGGACCTTACTGGTGTCTCCTGACAAGCCTGTGAACCTGGCAGGATCTCACCTGGTGAGCCTACACAGCCTTCATTTTCCTCACCCTAACCTTAAGGCCCCATGTGGTTTCACCAACTCTCTTCTCAGGCTTAGTCCCAGTTTTTCTCTTCAGGGCACATGGAGAGATTGCCCCGCCCTGTCCCCAAAAAGACCCCCATGTGACAGACTTTAGCTTATGAAGTTAGAGAAGAGATGTGTGTCCTTCCAGGTAGAAGCCCTGAAGAAACAGGGAGCGATTCACCACAAGCCTTTCCTCTGCCGCGGTGACCATCAGTGTTTCCTTTGGTGGAGTTTCTACCATCCTGGGTCCTCAAGTGGGGGCAACGTGAGGCAGACACAGACCCCTCAAGACGGGCGTGTGGCAAGAGCAAGAAATAGAGATTTGGGAGTTGTTTACTACCACCTCAGACCTAGCCCATTCTGAGGAATACAGGGGAAATAAAGTTTCAGGATGTTCTCCTATGTCCCTCTGGGGCTCCAGGACATAGGAGGGGCTCTCTGGGTCCCTCCAGACCTACCAGGGCTGGCCATTGTTTTCACTTCTTTGCTCCACACTTGA
Source organism: Dugong dugon (assembly GCA_030035585.1). NCBI lineage: Eukaryota > Metazoa > Chordata > Mammalia > Sirenia > Dugongidae > Dugong > Dugong dugon. Next base: position 21,232,814 of record CM057464.1, read on the forward strand.
TGGGCAGGGGTCTTCTCTACAAGGTTTGCTGTGGTCCCAGGCTTCACTTAAATTCCCAACCTTTTTGAGGCTTCTATTATCATTCTCCACCAGTGGCTGGCCCAAGAAGTGGAAAGAAGGATAAGGTGGAGTCCACCCCCACCAGTGTCCACTTCTGGTATCTCAGGCCCTGATCTAGCTTCGAGGGCAGGATAACCTGCTCCTCACCAATTCTCTTTCCAATATGTGGTTTATGGCCTAAGCTTTAGGCCTACGTCCTTCAGAAAGTGACCTTTTAAAATTCTCAAGCTCAGGTTCTTGCAAATTAAGTCTGTTCTCTCAAAACTATCATCTCTAAGATTCCTTTTTCTTTGAAATAAAAAAAAAAATTATTAAAGTAATACATTTACACAAAATCAAATAGAACCACAAGTCTTGTGGTGAAAAATGGTGCCTTTGTCTCTTTTTGCTATTCTAGCATTTACAGCCATAATTCTAAATAATATTATTAGATCACTGTTTCTTGGTTTGTCAGTTTTAGACAGTATCCATTCACTTTCTTTGATGGAAAACAGCTTCTAGTATCTCATACCACCCTGGCCCTCAGTCTTCAGTTTCTCCTTCTCCATGCTCCAACATTAGCTAGATAAATATTCAGTATTTACCAAACCAGGAACTGTGATTTAATTCATTCCTTATACATCTTTTTAATTTTTTCCCTTGGATCTACTAATAGTAATGATATATTGGAGCTAATTATTTTTTGTTTGCTTTCTTGGTTTTCAAATTACTGATTCTTCCTAAAATCTCCAACAGAATTTTAAAACCCTTCTGAATATTATTTGCATGACCAAACACATCAGGTAACTAACTTATCAATTCCATTTTTTTCCCCAGGACAATCTCTCCTACCCGCTCTGCCCTACAGCTGCAATCCAGACGAGAAGGAGGACTCCCACACAGCCTCAGCCTGCGTTCCCTGGGCCTCCATTTGGTTGCGATGCCCTGTCTTGGATGACCATATTGCCCTCACTCTTGGTGTGCCCTTCTGTTTTGGCAGCACATCCTCCAATAACTCACGAGAAAGAGTGCACGGGAGGTAGATTTTTCAGACCATGCATGTCTGAAAACTGTCTATTTCTACCTTCACTCTGCATTGATAGTTTGGTGGGTTGAAAATCATCTTTCCTTTGTTCTCTAGCTTCCATCAGAGCTTTGAGAAGTCCCATAAAGTTTGGACCCCTCTCCTTTGCATGTGACCTATCTTTCCTCTCTGGAAGCTTTCCAGATCTTCCTTGGCTGCTGGTGGGGTGAGATTTCAGTGCTGCGGCTCCGGGAGGGTGTTCTCAGGGTGCTGGCGCCTGTGGACCTTCCCATTTAAGATCTGCGTCTCTCACACTTGAGATGCACTTCAGGTCTATGCACCGTCCTCTGCTTACGTTGCACCTCAATAAAATGTTTAAGGACAGGAAACAGGAGAACCTATTTTAGAGCTCAGCGGCAGAAATGGTGCAGTGGTTAAGAGCTACGGCTGCTTACCAAAAGGTCGGCAGTTCAAATCCACCAGATGCTCCTTGGAAACCCTATGGGCCGTTCTACTGTGTCCTTCAGGGTCGCTATGAGTCGGAATTGACTCAATGGCAACAGGTTTGGTTTTTGGTTTTTAGTAGAGATGATGACTCTTTGTATCTGTGTTCCCTGCACCCCTCCCTTGAGGCAGTACTAAAGAGGAGAGGGTGAAGATGATGAGCAAGTGTTGAGCAATAAGTATGGGGAGGGGGAGGTCCCTGGCTGGGGTCATCAGAAGTCGGAATTGACTCCATGGCCACTGGTTTGTGTGTGGGGAGAGACTCCCTGATATCTCAAAATTATATTTTGCCCCACTTACCTGACTTATTTCATCCTTACCAGTTGCCCTATAAGGTAAGTGTTATTATTCCCATTTTACTGATGAGAAAATCAAGGTTCTGAAAATTTAAGCAATTTCCTCAAGATCACACTGCTACCTCAGACTTGAACCTGATTTGGAGTCTTGCTGACCCCAAAGCTCAGATTCTTAGTCATGAGTCTAAAGTGCTTCCCTAGGGAACTGTAGCCAAATGGTGTGTGTGGGGCAGGGAGGAGCCAAGAGGTTAGGGCACTAGCTGCCAAGGACCTGTGTGTGCGCTCCCCACGTCACCCTGCAGCGCAGCCGTTCGCTTTTTGTTTCCCCTTTCTGCGCTGTTAGCGGGGGATGGTGAATCTGCCAGGGAGATACAAATGTAGGTCTCAGCTCCCTGAAGCCAGAGAAAAGTACTTTATGATTCTTCGTTTCCTCCATAGAATCCAACAAAGATGAATGATCTGTAAAATGCATTTTTACTTGACTAAGAGGACTCTACTTCTCCTGCCCCCTGTGATTCTAAGACTGCATTACATCTGCACTGACCATATGGCCATCAACTCGGAGGCAGGTTGAGAATATTTCCCTTTTAAGAGAGCTCTCTTTCCTTTTGAAAAACAGATTTCCTGTGGGGAAATATTGAGTCCGGGACTCCTTCACATAAACATGGAGTGCAGAAGATGGCTCGCTGGGTCCCTGGGGATTCACTACAGGGCTAATTGTAATAGCTGCAGCTGACTCCCAGTTAATCTGCTTACTTCCTTTCCAATTCAATGGTGCACAGGTAAACTAAGGGTTCCAGTTTCTCTAGGATGCAAAGGTCTCAACGAAGTATGACTACTCATTGCTGTAATAGAAATTTCGGTAAAATGAGGTAAATATTTCCTGTGTAAATGAAATCTTCAATTGGATTCTCCTCCACAATTAAATTTGCTAACTTAGCGTCCTAGTTTAGGCACTAGCTGATTAATACATTAAACCAATTAAACTCTAAATAGCTCTCCACGTTTGTTTGCAGATTTTTTAGAGGCTCACACACAGAATCAGTCTGAACCAAAGGTGTGTTTGTCTGCAGTCTGGATCCCGGAGTTTCCTCAGGTTATCTTTCAACATGTTCTTTCTTAATCTCTATGGAATATTTTTTTCAAAACATGTGATTTGTTTAGAAACAGCACAGAACCCAACCTGTCCTATTACTCCTAGTTCAGAATTTGCTCATGTGACTTGAGAAATTTTGAAACTCTACTGTGCTTGTTTGTACAGCTCTGAATTGGTATTTCCTTGTGAATATTGTTATGTGGTTGCTCATCACAGAAATCAGAAATGGCCACCTTCCATAGGCGTGCCTGTCGATCTTGGAAAGGTAAAGAGAGAAGACCAGGGAGACTGCCTTCTCACATACTTTCAAATCTATTAGACTATAGGGCACTAGATCATTAGGTCTATATTTTAGCTAAAGACCAAAAGAGGTTTATTTCCTAAGCACTTATTTAGCATTTGACCCAGAGCTGAAAGAGAATCAAAGAGGTGCTAATTATTAGAACCCAGATACAAGGCAAGTTTTTTGCAAACCAGTGACCCTTGGGAATATTTGTGAGACCCCATGGTGTGTGGCAGAGAAGACCCCGGGCCTCAAGTTGCGGGTCTGCCACTAGCCCTCCACATGAGGGTGAGTGAGTTACGTACCCTCTCTGCGTCTCAATTTCCTCGCATATGACATGGAGGCAATGTCCAGCAGGCCCACTGCACAAGATTGGTTTTGGATTCAAATGATTTAGAGTTTGTGGAAGTCCTTTGCAGTGTATGAGGTTGACCTAATACAAAACACTGCCCTGTTGTTTTTATTACTGCTAGGAATAGCTGTCTCCACAGAGAGACCTCCACACAAGGACCCATCATGGTGCAGGAAGGAAATGTTAGAGTACCTCTGCCTTTCTTCTCTGTCTGTGTACTTGTGGATGATATGGGAGGTTGCTCAGTGTCTGCTCCAACCTCCCTCTCTCCCTGACACCTTCCTGGACTGCAGAGGCAGGAAAGCTAAAATATGACATGTTTCAGACATCCTGATGGCCGAGGGCTCCAGAGGTGATTGAGTTTGCCGATCAGATGCACACCCGTGAGATTTGGATTTGGACAGGACTACAGGGGGAGTATCTGGTGCATCCACTTGCTGGGTCACCAGATGCAGCACTGCTCTGGAGCTCAATGGCAGCAGCATCTCGATCTCTGACTGCAGCTAAGGCAGTGTGTCCGGGGATCATTTCTTGAGTTCCAGTCTAGAGTGTGTTCCTCCAGAACTTTGTAAGCACCTCATTCTCTGAATTAAACCTACCTCTGTTTAAACTTTACATTATCTGCAGCTGAAGCCTGAAGGACACAGTGTTTCAGAATGAATGTATCAGTTAGGGTCCAGTCAGGATACAGCAGCCACACCAGTAATTTGAACTGCAAAAAAAATAATATACAGTATTATTAGCTAATAAGATAAGATTCACTACTAAGAGGGGTATGTTGTTGTTAGCTGCCTGACTCACGGCCACCGTATGCACAACAGAACAAAACAATACCCAGTCCTGCACCATCTCCATGATCGGTTGAGGACTGGACTGTTGTGATCCATGGGATTTTCACTGGCTGATTTTCAGAAGTTGATTGTCAGGCCTTTCTTCCTAGTCCATCTTAGTCTGGAAGCTCTGCTGAAACTTGTTCAGCATCATAGCAGCACAAAAGCTTCCACTGAGGTGGTGGCTGTGCATGAGTTGCATTGGCTGGGAATTAAACCCAGAACTCCTGCATGAAAGGCGAGAATTCTACCATTGAACCATCACTGCCCCCAAGGGGGTATAGAAAATGTTAAAGAATGCAGGAATAGCAGATGCAGGGAGCAACCACTACATCTAGGGCTGAGGGAGCACATCCGAGGGAGGAACAAACTTGGACGAGGGTCTCCTTCCCCTCTCACCAAGGCTGAGATTGAGGCCTCCTTGGCAAGTGTGGTGTGGTGCACTGGGAAGTAAGAAGCTCATGAGGCACCACAGGCCACTGCTGGGTGCAGGAAACTGCTTGCATGGGGTTCGGCAAAATTCACTGGAAAGTATGCATTTCTGGGTCTCCAGTGCAGCCCCAGTAGGGAAGTTCCCACTGGAAAGGAACCCACCCACTGGCATAGGACAACAGGAAAAAGCCCTGGGTCCAGGAAGAGAAGCCCTTTCCTTGAGAATCTACTTGGTAATTTGAATAGGGAAAATTTAATATAAAAAATTAACTATAACAGGGGATCTGAGTAATGATATATCTTAGTTTCTTAGTGCTGCTATAACAGAAATACCACAGTGGGTGCTATTAACTCTCTGAAATTTATTTTCTTACAGTTTAGGAGGCTAGAAGTTCAAATTCAGAGCACTAGCTCTAGGGGAAGGCTGTTTCTCTCTGTAACATTGAGGGAAGATCCTTGTCTCTTTTCAGCTTCTGTTCCTCACTTCCTTGGCAATCTTTATGTGGCATGTATCTTCCTCTCCATGTATGTTTCCTTCTATGCGCCTAATCTGTTCTTTTATATCTCAAAGGTGATTGGCTTAAAACACACTCTACACCGAAATGGTCTCATTAACATAACAAAGAAAGTCCTACTCCCAGATGAGATTACATCCATTGGTAAAAGGGTTTAGGATTTACAACATATTTTTAAGGGGACACAGTTCAATCCATAACATGAGGGATTGGCTAGTAAGAATTAAAAAGAAGTCTAAAGAATATAGGAAGTGCAGACATAAGGAGCAGTCACTACCCACAGGACTGAAATAGATCACCCAAGGAAGAGACCCACCTCTTCCCAACCACCCCAGGGCTGAGACTGAGACCCTATTAGTAAGGTCATGGCCATGCATAACTCAATGGCAGAGAAGTCATTGCAGTGCCATGCCAGCAGAACTTGCCAGAAATCTGCCTTCTAGGATACCCAGGAAAGCTGTTCATGGGAGATGTCTCTCTGGAGGTGCTCCATTACAAAACCACCCAGGAGGGTTCCAGAGAACTTGCTGGCTCTGGGGGCTGCCTGCTGCCAGGCACTGCAGGAGCCAAGTGCCAGAGAAGCTGCAAGTGCTACAGAAGCCTAGTGCTAGAGAAAATTCCTAAGCTACAGAGGATGGGCAAGTGGAAGCCATGGATCCTGGAAGACAAGCATGACAGAATTAAGAAGCAAGATCTTCTTCCTTCTGAAATTTCTTTGAGCGCCTTATGCTGACAAAGGTTAACATCATGCTAGCTGACAGAAGAAAAACATTTAAAGGGACCATATCCATTTTCACAAAGCAGGCAAAAAGGGTGAATTTAGAGCCAAGAGGAACACAGTGTTCCTCCAGCATCCTCTAATGATAAGTCCTAATATTGTGTGCCAGCTGGCAAAGGAGAACAGTTTATAGGATCCAGCTCCAATATCACAAAGCAGATTAAAGAAAGAGGATTTGGTGATGAGAGGCAATGAATTGACAGCCACAACAATCCATCCCTTTGGTTACTTAGCTTCCACATGCACCCTTCTACACACATTTGAATTTTTGTACAACAACTATGTTTCCACCTAGCAAGATACAGTTATCCTTCATACAAGGGAAGAAATTCCGACCCCTTCCCCAAATGAGAAGGCCCATGGTCTCAACTAGCCATTGCATCCATTGCTGGCTATATTAATTACTTCTCAAATTCAGTCACTGTCCCAGTCAATACTCTATCACCCAAAGACTAAATGGTAAAATTAATTTTATATAAAATGATAATGGAAAGGAGAGTAAAATGGTTAACATAAAAAAAGACACACAGAAATCAAGAGAAAATAGGCAAACTACATCAGTCCTAGTTTCTGTTATTGATCGCAAGGCTGTAGATTATATCTATGACTTCCTTCTTTCACGATCCATCCATATTTCCCTTGCCCTCAGCCAGAAATTCAACTGGTCATTTGGGTCATTAGCTGGTGGAATGATCCAAACTTTCATTCCAAGTGGTCTGTTTGAATCGTGAATAGTCCTTCCTTTTGTGGTTGTTGTTGTTGCTATTAGGGGTGGAAATATTTGGTGACCCACCTGGTAATCTCCGAGATCCCTGTTGGGTAACAGCAACTCTGTTGCCCCTTGGTTATTGGAATCAATCACTCGAAACAGTGGGATAACCACTTTTTCTGCCCATTGATTCAGTGGTATAAAGAGCCCAAAATGGCCAGGTGGCAGTCTCATCTTCCAACTCAATGAAACCATTGTTGTGTACCCTGGTGGGAGCATTATTCTCTTTGGACTAAGATCTCCAAACCAGAAGAATTCAAAAACAAGAAGCAAAAATTCTGGGACAAGAAGCAAAAAGGCTGTGAGTGGATTATGGCTAAATCCACACTTCCACCCCTTGATTCCCAGATCCGTGGATTCTGGCAAAGGGAGAGGCAAAACATACATTCCACATCCTTTTAAGAAACGCTTTTTCAGTTTCCCAAATGGCACTATATCTGCCTCATCAGAAAGCCATTCCACCTTTCAGTTAGGCTAAATAGCTGCTTCCAGATGATGGGTATGTGGTTGCACCGGTTAATTGCATGGCCATGAGCCCATTGCTGCACTTCCTTTGCTGTGAAATGAGTTCCTTGGTCGGAAGCATTGCTATGCAGAAACTAGATGGTGGGTAAGGCATTCTGGAGCCCACAAATGGTGGTGCTGGCAGAGGCATTACAAGCAGGTAAGAAATATCCATACCCAGAATATAGGATGAATCTCTGGCCCTTCCCTGTTGGAAGAGTTCCAATGTAATTAACCTGTCACCAGCTGACTAGTTGGTCCCCCCAGAGAATGGTGCCATATTGGGGCTCAGTGTTGGTCTCTGTTGCTGGCAAATTTTCTAAGTTTCAGCAGTGCCTTCCTGATTTGGAAACAAGAGACCCATGGGAGCTTCCTGACGCCACAGCTCCCTGACTCCTAATCCCACAGCTCCCACAGTAGCCCGTGCCCAGGCCCGCTCTGCAGTGTTTGTCTGGGAGTCATTTCTCGAGTTGCAATCTACATCCTGTTCCTCCAGATCTTTGTAAGCATCTGATTCCATGTACTAAATCCCATTCTGTTAAACTTTCTCTATCTACAACTAAAGCTTGTGTGTTGCCATGTTTTATAATTAACATACTTTTACCATAGTATGTAAATACAAAATATTGGGGATGCCTGTTGAAGATTGTGGGTTTTTGCTTGTTTTTTTACTAATGGGCATGTATGATTAGAAAAAGGTTTGGAGGCTTCTACTAGGCAGTATGCCATGGTCCCTGGTTGCCATGAAGTACTTAACGGGACTCCTGGAGCACCCTGTTATTGTTAGCTGCCATCGAGTCGACCTCAAACTCATGGTGGCCCCATGGGTTACAGAGAGAACTGCTCCATAGGGTTTTCTTGGTTGTAATCTTTACGGAAGCAGTTCTCCAGGCCTTTCTTCCTCAGAGTCACTGGGTAGATTTGAACCACTACCCTTGGGTTAGCAGCCAATCACAAACCACTTGCACCACCCAGGCTCCTCCAAAGCACCCTAATCACCATCCAATAATGGCCAACGCTTGACTTTTCATTAGATGGATGAAGCATAGAACACAATCCTCTGCCACGGGCGCTGTGGGGAGGTGTGACCAGGTTTGTGAGCAGGTCGCCTTCATGGGTAGAAATGCTTGAAAATGCTTCATGTTTCTTAGATCAAATCTGGTCAAATCTCTGTTCCCCCACCTAGCCCATCTCTCAGACTGATGCCGTAGCCTTTTTGGTTTTGGTGACTGGTCTCCTGGTATAAAAAGGCCGGTTGAATCTAAATCAGACCTTTAATGTCCTTCAGTCTAAGTCTTTTGCCACTACCCAGCTTCACCTGACTTAGCTGAGAAACCTGCCATGGGAAGCGGGGGCGTGGATGGCTCTTCATTATTTCTCTGCCGTGCTTCACCTTCCCTACCCTGCTCACTATCTATGCCCCCTCGGGCCCCCAAAGGTGCAGGAGATGTTACAGTGCCACACGAGTGGCCTCTGGGTATAGCTCTTTCTCCCACAAGGTGCTGTGTGGGCCCTGCCAGGGTTGCTCTCCTCACAGGAACCCCCTTGCCCCATACCTGAGTGCAGCATCCCCCTTGGTTTCACTCCTGAGGGCAGACCCCACTCAGCCCCATGGGCGTGGTCCCTTGGAATGGATCACTCACGGCCCCTTTCTCCACACACACCCAGCCCTGCCTTTGGTACAATACACACTGAGATCTTCCTTGGCTCTGCCATCAGAGGTGGCTGTACCAGCTTCTTGCTTTTCCATCTTTGGGGGCTGTCATGGATTGAATTATGTTCCCCAAAAAATGTGTGTATCAATTTGGCTGGGCCATGATTCCCAGTATTGTGTGGTTGTCCTCCATTTTGTGATTGTAATTTTATGTTAAATAGGATTAGGGTGGTATTATAACACCCTTGCTAAGGTCACATCCCTAATCCAAAGTAAAGGGAGTTTCCCTGGGGTATGGTCTGCACCACCTGTTATCCTACAAGAGATAAAAGGAAAGGGAAGCAAGCAGAGAGTTGGGGGACCTCATACCACCAAGAAAGCAGTGACAGGAGCAGAGCACGTCCTTTGGACCTGAAATTCCTGGGCTGAGATGCTCCCAGACCAAGGGAAGACTGATGACAAGGACCCTCCTCCAGAGCCTACAGAGAGAGAAAGCCCTCCCATGGAGCTGGCACCCTGAATTCGGACTTTTAGCCTACTGGGCTGTGAGAGAGTAAACTTCTCTTTGTTAAAGCCATCTACTTGTGGTATTTCTGTTATAGCAGCACTAGATGACTAAGACAGAAACCAATGTCCAGCTCATCAAGCAGTTCTCTTAATGTGCCCCTCACATGATAGGAAGTGGAATGGAAGCACCCCCTTAGAGGGCAGGGAAACACACAGCCCACAACTCTTTCCTTGGAAGTCCTCACAACCTTCTCTGCTGATGGAGCCCTGTGTACAGATGGGATGTGGAATTTGGCAAAGACGCAGAGCAGACAAACAGCTGCCCTCCCTGCATGGTCTGGCTCTTCTTAGAACTTACTCACTTTTTTTGTTTTTGTTTTTGTGTCTGTTTGATTTTGGCTTTGGTTGTGCTTTTCTTTTGTTTTTCTGATTTGGGTCCAGAAAATTAGAAGAGTGGCATTTTAACACCCTGTTAAATGAGTATTTTTCTCTCCTAACTGAAAATGCTGCTGTGTTCTTTCATGTATGTATTTCAGGTATGTTTGTAATGATGCCTGGAGCTAAGCAGACTCACATAGTAATATGGCCCCATTTTTCTGTTAGGGAAACCAAGGCAAAGGAAATTTAAGGACGTACTAGAGGTGACACAAAGAGTTATTGTCTGAGCCTTGTCTGAATTCAGTGTTTACCCACATCATTTTAATAATCCTTATCCACAATAATAATAGGAGCCCTGGTGGCACAGTGGTCCAAGTGCTCGGCTGCTAACCAAAAAGTTTGGCAGTTCGAGAACCCACTGGCCACTCCGTAGGAGGAAGATGTGGCAGTCTGCTTCCATAAAGATTTATAGGCTTGGAAACCCTGTGAGGCAGTTCTACCCTGTCCTATAGGGTTGCTATGAGCCAGAATCAACTGGACAGCAGTGGGTTTGGTTTGGTCTGGTTATCCACAAAATGCCTGTATGTCAGTTTGTTGTATTGTGGCAGTTTGCATGTTACTGTGATGCTGGAAGCTATGCCACCAGTATTTCAAATACCAGCAGGGTTACCCATGGTGGACAGATTTCAGCAGAGCTTCCAAACTACGACAGACTAAGGAGAAAGGCCTGGCAATCTACTTCCAAAAATCAGCCAATGAAAACCCTATGGATCACAGCAGAACATTTTCTGATACAGTGCTAGAAGATGAGCCCCCTAGGTTGGAAGGCACTCAAAATACACAGTGGCTGAAACAATGGACTCGTGCATACTAAGAATCATGAAGATAGCGTAGGACCGGGCAATGTTTTGTTCTGTTGTACATGGAGTTGCTTTGATTTGGAGCTGACTCAAAAGCAGCTAACAACAACATAGACAAAGTAACATGGATAATGTAATATTACAACTGTGTAGCACTTTAATACTATGAGCCAGATTGAGAAAGATTATAAAAATTACTCACAGGACATTCGTAAACATTTCCACCTGGTTTGTAGAGAATGTTGCCGCCAGTCACAGAATTTCTCATTTGTGACCTAAGCCAGCTAGAGTTGCCATGGCCCTTGACATCTAGATTCTATGGGTTTAAGTCCCTACTCCAGAACCATTTCTCACAGTCCCCTCTGGTCCTGAGCTCCAGCATGCACCACCACCCCACGAGAAGCAGCTCCTGTTAGGCCCACTGTTGACTACACTACGTGTGGATCTCTGGCCCCTTCCTTGATTGCCACAAAAGAAACCCCAGTCATGCAAACCTTTGTGTACACAGTGCATTTACTGAAGACTTGAGGAGATGAAGGGAATTTCCATCAGAATAAAGCAACTGCTCCTGTTCCTAAAGTCTTCTCAGTCCCTCAGAGACTGGGAACTGTTTTCCAACCACACCACCCATGGCCTACTAGGCTGCTTACCAACACCCCAGGGTGGTGGTGGGGGTCACCTCTTTTCCCATTTTGCCTCATGACTTCCTCCTCTATTGGCCAGGAACTCTAGATGCTTCCCATTCTATTTTGTAGAGCAACTGCTCAGTTTTCCCAGCGCTTATGCCCAAACCCAGCTCTGAACTCTATTTTGCAAATCCAAAATCATGATGCTCGATTAAAATAAGTGTGGGGGAGGGAGACTATTCCATTAACAGCACAGAATTTTGAGTTCACTTTCTAACACTTCCTTTATGAGAATCCACCCTCCTTAAAAAAGCAGATTTGATTTGATTTCAAATACAATCTTTCTTTTTTATATATGTATTAAAGTAGGTCCAGAAAGACCTCTACTTGGAAAACAAGACTTTTTTGTTCAGCTGGTTAGATTTATGTTAGTACTTCAAATCAAGAAAACCAAGATTTCCAATTATTAACAAAGTAGTGTGGTCTGTTTAACTAGTCTACAGTATTTTTCTCTTTATCAGGGTGCTACAGCTAATATCTTATCAACTATTCTTAAAGGGGCTAGGAAGATTCTAAGGGAAGATTGAAACAGAGTAAAATAAAGGAAATTTCCTTTTCTGCTCACTCACACTTCATGAGTGACAGCAGGGCGCCCTCCCTCCCCCTGGTTCTGGCCCTGTTTATTGAGTGCTGTTCCTTATCTCATGGTGCCTCTCTGTAGATTTCCTCAACACTTCCTGCAGGGGCATCACTCCTAACAGGACAGGGCACCTCCAGTTTTGTTGTGAGTCAGCCTACTCTCCTGTAAGTCCCCAGACTGTTTCCTTGAGTTTGCACGTTTTAGGTGTGTGCGCAGAACCTTTAAATTTTGAGGTGCTGGAAGATCTAATTGCATAGATTTCGGAACTAAAATTAAGCACTCCATTCAAAAGGTAAACTGAGGGTTTTACTTCTACATTCCTGATAATCATTAGTTTGCTGTTTGAAAATCAAAGCTCAGCTGTGCTTGTTAAGAGTGCTCTTACAACTGGCCTCAGAAAAAGCTTCACTGAGTTGTTAAAGTAGATAAGAGCCTATAGATAAACATGTTTTTTTAACGAGTTCCCCAGCAAGTGCAATATCTCTTTTTCTCTCAGCTAAATAAGCAGAGTTCGTTTACGCTTTCCTAACTAATGGTCAGTTATATATCCAAAGATGCCAATTAAGTTGGCCTAGCTGCAAATACATCACTTACCTTCCATATCACTAAATTTTCATGTCAAAATTGTTTATGCTTTTCATTTTAGAAATATTGCCTTAGTTAAATTGTATCAAGAATGAGATGCATGTTAGACTAGAAACTGATATAAAGCTTCACAGTTAATTGCCACCCTTGTAAATCTCACTTCCTTTCCTGCCGTTGCTTTGATGTGAAACTGTTATCTCTACTCACTCTACTTATTAAATATCTCTGTCTTGCCTGTAAGCCAAGCTGAAGGAATGCTCTCTCGTGGTTCATTCCTTCAATAAATTTAATTTGTTTAAATATGGAGGGTTGGTCCAGTAACTTCATGAGGACAGGTGTCAGTTTTCCCAGCGGACACCAGATTCACTAATACGCACTTAACATCCAGCAGCACAAATGTATATGCCTGTGTAACTAACAAAGCACCCCCCACCAAAACAAATCTTTGATAAACCAACTAGCACTCAGTCCCATCCTTTTTTTTTTTTTCTCCTGATTCAAGTTTATAACCTCACATTAGTATCAAGTATCTTATTTAAGTCACTTTAAAATAATAATGATGGGGCGGGACCTCATACCACCAAGAAAGCAGTGCCAGGAGCAGAGCGCATCCTTTGGACTGGGGTCCCTGCGCCGAGAAGCTCCTAGTCTGGGGGAACATTGATGAGAAGGCCAACAGAAAGAAAAAGTCTTCCCCTGGAGCTGACACCCTGAATTTGGACTTTTAGCCTACTTTGACTGTGAGGAAATAAACTTCTCTTGGTTAAAACCATCCACTTGTGGTATTTCTGTTATGGCAGCACTAGATGACTAAGACAGAATTTGGTACTGAGAGAGAGGGGTGCTGCTCTAACAGATACTTAAAATGTGGAAGCGGTTTTAAAACTGTGAATGGATAGACGTGCGGCAGTGACAGAGGACCAGCAGCAGCAGAGAACCTACAGCAGCAGAGAAGCAGCAGCAGCAGAGAACCAACAGCAGCAGAACCGGGAGACCAGTGAAAGACGGCGCTGGAGCAGACCCACGGAGCGAGAGAGCTGAATGCCTGTGAGCAGGAGGCTTCCTGGGGGAGTGGGGTGCCTCTGGGCACTTACTGGTGGAGCTAGGCTTGCCAACCCACGGAGCAAGAGAGCTGAGTGTCTGTGAGCAGGAGGCTTCCTGGCGGAGTGGGGTGCCTCCGGGCACTTATACCGGTGGAGCCACTGAGCTTTGGAACACTTGCCCCAGCAGGGCAGATGCGGGCATGAGGCCCGAGGGCTGAGAGCCCATAGGAAGCAGAAGCTGAAAAGACAAGGGACACAAGAAGCTGAGCTGCTTCAGTCTCAAAAGGTATGGCCATGACCTCAGGGGTTTCAAAGGGCGGAGCCATGGCCTCTGGTGTTTCTAAGGGTGGAGTTGTCACTCCGATGGACTAGGAGACTGGTGCACCTAAAGCCAAGGGAGCAGAGTTGCTGTCCCAGTGGACCTCGAAGGCAGAGCTGAAGCCCAGGGCTGAGGGCCCTCCACTCAAAATCCAGAGACTGTGGCCAATACCTAGAGTCTGGAGGGCAGGGCCATTGTATAAATTGTCTTAGAGAACAGAGGATTATTTTCAAAGCCTTGAGGGCTAATGTAATGTGTTCTGCTAACTTGCTTGGTGCCTGTTATGCCTTCTTTCCCTGCAGTTTCTCCCATTTGTAATGGAAATGTCCAGCTTGTGCCTGTTCTGCCATTGTACCTTTGGAAGCAGATAACTTGTATTCTAGATTTCACAGATGAAGAGGAATTTTTGGATTTTGGACTTGGAGTTAAGACTTTTGCTATGATATGATGGAGTGAATATATTTTCCATGTTGCAAGGATGTGATTTTTGGGGGGGCAAAGGGTGGAATGTCATGGTTTGAATTATGTCCCCCCAAAAACGTGTGTATCAATTTGGCTAGGCCATGATTCCTGGTACTGTGTGGTTTTCCTGTATGTTGTAAACCTGCCTCTATGATGTTAATGAGAGAGGATGGGTGGCAGTTGTGTTAGTAAGGCAGGACTGGATCTACAAGACTGGATTGTGTACTGAGGCAATCTCTTGAGATATAAAAGCCAGAAGTGAGCAGTGAGACAGGGGGACCTCATACCATCAAGAAAGCAGTGCCAGGAGCAGATTGTGTCCTTTGGACTGGGGTCCCTGCACCGAGAAGCTCCTAGTCTGGGGGAGCATTGATGAGAAGGCCAACAGAAAAAGCCTTCCCCTGGAGCTGACACCCTGAATTTGGACTTTTAGTTTACTCTGACTGTGAGGAAATAAACTTCTCTTTGTTAAAAATAATAATAATAATAATGATGATGATGGGATTGGAATCTTGTTTTTACAAAAGAAAAAATGCAGAAAAACCCAAGTGAAAGCAGGGCAGGTTGGAGAGTTTCTCCCTCCCGTTGTGCCCTAGTGCTTTTCTCACGCATAGACACGTGGTGTCCATCCAGAAGCTCCCCCTTGCCACCGCACTCCTTGGCTTTCAGGCTATTTGGATGGAGAAAGCAGGTGATTAGAAGCACCATAAAAGTTTATTGATTATCAACAATCCGTTCTGTGGTAGGTACTTAGGCAAGGGTGAATAAAGGAAAAATATAAATAAGCACAAATTTACTTCTGCAGAAACGAATGGACCAAATGCCCGCATGGCATCTTCCCAGCCCAGATTATTCCCTGCATGCATTAAACCGCAAAAGCAGAGACCCAAGTGTGTGCTGGAGGAAACGTCCCTGAGTCTCGCTAGTGGCGCTGGAGAGATCCTCCTTTTAGCCGTCCAGCAAAGGCTCTTTGAGGGAAGGAGGGAAAGATCTCAGGCAGTGGGTTCAGAATCACTGGGAGGATTTGTTAAAGCACAGAGTATCTGATTCGGTGGATCCGTGTCAGCCATGTAACTTGCATCTCTAACAAGTTCCCAGGTGATGCTGATGCTGCTGGTCCAGGGACCACACTTTGAGAACCACTGATCAAGCGACAGACAGCAAACCTTAGTAGTTAAGAACACAGACTCAGAAAGTCAGACTGCCTTGCTCCAAACCCTTGCTCTACCACTCACCAACTGTGTGGACTTGGGCAATATCTATCAGTGCCTTGGTTTCTTCATCTGTAAAGTGGGAATGATTGTGGCACTTACTTTATAGGACTGTCAAGAGAATTGAATGAGCCGTGGATAAAGCACTTAGAACAGTTTCTGGTATGCAGTATAGACCATGTAAGCATTAGCTAGTATCTATTCCTTTTTTCATTTAGATGATCATTTTTAATTTAGATGTTGGTTCTGGGGCCCAAGGCTGGCCCTGAGTAAGCCGGGCCTGAGTGACTGAGATGAGTCAACTCACCAATGGATCTCAGTTTTCTCATCTATTGTTAAATGGGAGGCCCTGGTTAGTTGACTTTCAAGGTTCCTTTTTATGTTCTATACAAAGTGATTTTTATAGCTTACTTTTGAATGCTCCTAGGCTATAAATTCTACCCAATTTTTTAACTTTCAACTGTAACAAGCTCTGAGTCTTGCACTGCTTGGAGTGGGGCTCAGCTGCTTGTGTGCGAACTTGGCCCTGTGCTTCCTTCTCTCTTCCAGGAGTGCCTCCTGCCTCCCCAATCTGGTTCTGGGGCAAAAGGGAGAAAGAGTGCTGAGCTGGGTGCTGCACAAACTCTCCATGGCAGCCCAGTTGAGGGGGGGAGGGTGGCACTGTCCCCATTTCCCCACGAAGACACTGAGTTTAGGAAGGTCAGTAAGTATTGACCCAAAGTTATGCAGCCAGCAGGAGAGGAAGCTGAGAGTGAGCACTGTCCAGACGTCTGTCAAAGGTGCTGGGGGGAGGGGGTATACAAACAGCCACAAACAAACCAATCCAGGCACCCCCCGGGGAGGATCTGATGAGACAGTGTGGCCAGCACTGCCCGGGGGGGCACTTGGAACAATCTTCCCAGAACCAGTCAATCGCTGTTTCATTTTCTTCTGTGGACTGAGAAAGCCAGGCATGACTTCCCAGGTCCTACAGAGAACGCAGCACAGCCCTTGCCGCCCAAAGCCCTGGATGCCAAGCCCTCTCCTCCCTTTGCTGGTTTCTCATGGGAGACTGAACTAGATGGTCTGGAGCACAGACCCCTTCCAGGTGAGAGGAATCTCTCCTCATAGTCAGAAAGCCCTACCATTCCCCTCCCCACCCCTGTGCCCACCCAGGGCCCATATCTGTCCTCTGTCAAGGCTCAGGGCACTACCACCTCTTTAAGTGGGTCCTCACCCTCCCATGACTGCTCCTCCCTCCTTGTGCCACCACGAGCACCCCAGCTGAGCCCCTGGACCCCTCCTCACAGCACTCTCCTCTCCTGTCTGAACTCCAACAGACGGAATAAGCACCTTGGCATCTGGCGGACTGGGCATTGTTCACCTGGGAACTGCTTGTACCTGGGGTAGCCCCTGGTGCTCAGGAGGCCTGCAGCAGATGTGTGCTGATGAATCAGTGAATGGTGTCTCTATAGCCAACCACCTGGCGGTTTGTCATACAGTGGTGGCTGGCATGTTGCTGTGATGCTGGAAGCTATACCACCAGTATTTCAAATACCAGCAAGGTCACCCATCATGGACAGGTTTCAGTGGAGCTTCCAGACTAAGACAGACTAGGAAGAAAGGCCTGGTCATATAATTCTGAAAACCAGACAGTGAAAACTCTGTGGATCACAACAGAACATTGTCCAACTCGCTTACTTTGGACACATTCAGGAAAATAGCTATCTATGGAAAATAGCACCTAGGGCAATTAGTGTTAAATTGCTGAATGATCTCTCACAGCTAGCAGTGGAAACTGTGATGGTCAATAGAAACTGCTAGTTGGTGCCTGCCTCAAGCGGTGCCCAGGGCACACATGTGGTGCCCAGGGCATGGCCTTACATGCTATACGTTAGTTACCCCTCTAGACACACCATCAGGAGGGATCAATTGCTAGAGGAGGACATCATGTTTTGTGAAGCAGAGGGCCATCGAGGGTGAAAGAGACCCTTGGTGAAATGGATTGGCACAGCAGACACAATGATGGGCTGGAACTTGCTGGCAATTGCGAGGATGACCCAGGACCAGGCAATGTTTACTTTATTGTACATAAGGTCACCATGAGTCGGAATCAACTCGATGGCAACTAACAAGAACATCCATATAGACACTGACCTAATAGCTCATTAGTAAGGCTGTATTGTACACACCTCACCTTGTACAAGGGGTGAGATAAACCGAGACCCCCACCTCCCACCCCTGCCCAGAGCCATACTTGAAAAACAACTGGGGAGTGAGATTGACTGAAAACCACAGATTTGTCTTCTGCTAAGTGCTGAGAATGAAAAAGAGCGACCCTGACATCAGATGCTGGCCTGGCACTCACAGCCAGCCCATGTGATTCTCCTACTGGACATAGCAAATCACAGAACACCAACCCCAGATGTCACTCGGAAACCAAGTAAAATTAGACAGAGCAAAGCTACTTCATAAACATGTCTAAGCAAAGGCAAAAACAAGGTCACTGTGCCACCATGGAAACCCTAGTGGCATAGTGGTTAAGAGCTACAGCTGCTAACCAAAAGGTCAGCAGTTTGAATCCACCAGGCACTCCTTGGAAACTCTATGGAGCAGTTCTACTCTGTCCTATACAGTGGCTATCACCGTATTGGAATCAGCTCAATGGCAATGGGTTTTTTGTGTGTGTGTGTGTGTGTGCCACCACAAAACAACAAAAAAACCCTCTCTTGGCTAAAATAAGTGACTGCTACTTCTTTGCCAATTATGGCTTTACCTTATTCTTGTCCCCCCTCATGTTGTTGTTGTTGCTAGGTGCCATGGATTCAATTTTGATTCATAGCAACCCCATGTGACAGAGTAGAACTGCCCCGTGGAGTTTTCTAAGCTATAATCTTTATGGGAACAGATCACTAGGTTTTTCTCCCACAGAGCTGCTGGGTGGGTTCAAACCGTCAACATTTATGTTCACAGCCAAGTGCTTAACCATTGCACCACCAGGGCTCCTTCCCCTCCTTATAGGTAAGATTAATTGAGATGCCCACTCATAGCATTGCCCCTAATTTTTGAAAGCATCCAATCTAGAACCATCCCTCGCTTCCTTAAACCCTCTCCCAAATCATGTAGCCAAATCTCAAATCCTGTAATAGGCTCTTTCTAACACTCTCTTGGAATCCCCAGGTAGTGCAAATGGTTAACACATTCAGTTGCTAACTGAAAGGTTGGAGATTCGGATCCACCCAGAGGCCTCTTGGAAGTAAGGCCTGGCAGTCTACTTCTGAAAAATCAGCCATTGAAATTGTATGGAGCACAGTTCTTCTCTGACATACATGGCATCGACATGAATTGGGGTCGACTTGATGGCAACTTAGAGAGACATCCTATAGCTCTCCGTGGTGTGTGTTCTTCCTCTCTGCATCAGGTAATAAACCAATTTGTTCAACTACAGGTGTGTTCCTGGTGGCCTTCGGCTAGAGAGTTCTGGCAGTGCTGAATCCATGGGCTTTTGGATGATGAAGGGGGATGTGCTAACTGCCAAAATTTGAAGAAGGCGTGTTGAGAGGAGAGTAAAGTGGAGATGTTGAAGATTAAGAAGAAGGATCTGTTAAGTTCCGAAGGGAGACAGATGTTTGGAGGGGATATTAAGATAGATTGCTGCTATGGGGGGGCAATGCAGCCATTTCCTTCATCTCCCAGCAAAACCTTCCGTAAAGTCCAGGTTGTTTCTCAAGCTCTTGAATTTGGGTTTGTGTTTAGGGGGAAGGGAACTTGATGTTACAATAACTTACAAGAAACTGGGCAGTCTCAACATGAGATGTCTCAGTAGAGAGGTGGATGGCCCCACAAGGCCCCATCTATTTGGGTTACATTTCCTCTCCCCCAACCAATCTGTAAATGTCTATAAGGCAGATGATGAATTAATAATAATAATAGTAGTAATTCCCTGTAGTCCCATGTTGTTGTTGTTAGGTGCCATCGAGTTGGTTCCAACTCACAGCAACGCTATGTATAACAGAACGAAACACTGCCCAGTCCTGAGCCATCCTAACAATCATTGTTATGCTTGAGCCCACTGTTGCAGCCACTGTATCAATCCATCTCTTTGAGGCTCTTTCTCTTTTTCACTGACCCTCCACTTTACCAAGCATGATGTCCTTCTCCAGGGACTGGTCCCTCCTGATAACATGTCCAAAGTACATGAGACGTCTCACCATCCTTGCTTCCAAGGAGCACTCTGGCTGTATTTCTTCTAAGACAGACTTGTTCCTTCTTCTGGCTGTCCTTGGTATATTCAATATTCTTCGCCAACACCGTAATTCACAGGCATCAATTCTTCTTTAGTCTTCTTTATTCATTGTCCAGCTTTCGCATGTATGTGAGGTGATTGAAAATACCATCACTTGGGCCAAGTGCACCTTAGTCCTCAAAGTGATATCTTTGCTTTTTAACACATTAAAGAGGTCTTTTGCAGCAGATTTGCCCAATGCAATGTGTCATTTGATTTCTTGACTGCTGCTTCCATGGGCGTTAATTGTGGATCCAAGTTAAATGAAATCCAAGACAACTTCAAACTTTTCTCCATTTATCATGATATTGCTTATTGGTCCAGTTGTGAGGATTTGTGTTTTCTTTATGTTGATGTATAATCCATACTGAAGGCTGTGGTCTTTGATCTTCATCAGTAAGTACTTCAAGTCTTCTTCACTTTCAGCAAAGAAGGTTGTGTCATGTGCATAACTCAGGTTGTTAATGAGTCTTCCTCCAATCCTGATGCCCCATTCTTCTTCATATAGTCCAGCTTCTCGGATTATTTGCTCAGCATACAGATTCAATAAGTATGGTGAAAGGATACAAGCCTGACACACACCTTTCCTGACTTTAAACCATGCAGTATCCCCTTGTTCTGTTTGAATGACTGCCTCTTGATCTATGTACAGGCTCCTCATGAGCAAATTCTGGAATTCTCATCCTTTGCAATGTTATCCATAATCTGTTATGATCCACACAGTCGAATACCTTTGCATAGTCAATAAAACACAGGTAAACATCTTTCTGGTATTCTCTGCTTTCAGCCAAGATCAATCTGACATCAGCAATGATATCCCTTGTTCCACGTCCTCTTCTGAATCCAACTTGAATTTCTGATAGTTCCCTATTGATGCACTACTGCAGCCACTTTTGAATGATCTTCAGCAAAATTTTCCTTGCATGTGATATTAATGATATTGTTCAATAATTTCCGCATTCGGTTGGATCACATTTCCCTGGAATGGGAAAAAATATGGATCTCTTCCAGTCAGTTGGCCAGGTAGCTGTCTTCCAAATTTATGGACATAGACTAGTGAGCACTTTGAGCACTGCATCCATTTGTTGAAACATCGCAATTGGTATTCCATCAATTCCTGGAGCCTTATTTTTCACCAATGCCTTCAGTACAGCTTGGACTTCTTCCTTCAGTACCATCGGTTCCTGATCATATGCTATCTCCTGAAATCATTGAATGTCAACCAATTCTTTTTGGTATAGTGACTCTGTGTATTCCTTCCATCTTCTTTTAATGCTTTCTGAATCATTTAATATTTTCCCCATTGAATTCTTCAATATTGCAACTTGAGGCTTGAATTTTTTCTTCAGTTCTTTCAGCTTGAGAAATGCTAAGCATGTTCTTCCCTTTTGGTTTTTTAACTCCAGGTCTTTGCACATGTCATTATAATACTTTACTTTGTCTTCTTGAGCTGCCCTTTGAAATCTTCCATTCAGCTCTTTTACTTCACCATTTATTCTGTTTGCTTTAGCTACTCTATGTTCAAGAGCAAGTTTCAGAGTCACATCTGACATCCATTTTTGTCTTTCTTTCTTTCCAGACTTTTTAATGACCTTTTGCTTTCTTCATGCAGGATGTCCTTGACATCATTCCACAACTCATCTGTTCATTAGGATTCAATGCATCAAATCTATTCTTGAGACGGTCTCTAAATTCAGGTGGGATATACTCAAGGTTGTACTTTGACTTCCATGTACTTGTTCTAATTTTCTGCAGCTTCAACTTGAACTTGCATATGAGTAATTGATGGTCTGTTCCACAGTCATTCTGTGCCCTTGTTCTGACATTTCCATCATCTGAAGATGGTGAATTTTTCCATCGTCTCTTTCCACAGATGTAGTTGATTTAATTCCTGTGTATTCCATTTGGTGAGGTCCACACGTATAACTGCCACTCATGTTATTGAAAAAAAATGTATTTGCAATGAAGAAGTCACTGGTCTTGCAAAATTCTGTCATGCAATCTCCCACGTTGTTTCTATCACCAAGGCCATAGTTTCCAGCTTCTAATCCTTCTTCCTTGTTTCCAACTTTTGCATTCCAATCACCAGTAATTATCAATGTATCCTGATGGCATGTTTGATCAATTTCAGAAAGCAGAAGTTGGTAAAAATCTTCAATTTCTTCATCTTCGGCTTTTTTTGGTGCATAAATTTGAATAATAGTCATCTGTAGTTTTTCGTACTGTGGGGGCTTTCGTATTGCTGTGATGCTGGAAGCTATGCCATCAGTATTCAAATACCAGCAGGGCCACTCATGGCTTACAGGTTTCAGCTCAGCTTCCAGACTAAGACAGACTAGGAAGGACCTGGCAGTCTACTTCTGAAAAGAATTGGCCAGTAAAAACCTTATGAATAGCAGCAGAACACTGTCTGATATACTGCCAGAAGATGAGCCCCTCAGGTTGGAAGGCACTCAAAATACTACTGGGGAAGAGCTAACTCCTCAAAGTAGAGTCAACCTGAATGACGTGGATGGAGTCAAGCTTTCGGGACCTCATTTGCTGATGTGGCACGACTCAAAACGAGAAGAAACAGCTGCAAACATCCATTAATAATTGGAATGTGAATTGTACTAAGTATGAATCTAGGAACATTGGATGTCATCAAAAATGAAATGGAAAGCATAAACATCAATATCCTAGGCATAAGTGAGCTGAAATGGACTGGTATTGGCCATTTTGAATCAGATAATCATATGGTCTACTATGTCGGGAATGACAACTTGAAGAAGAATGGTGGTGCATTCATAGTCAAAAAGAACATTCCAAGATCTACCCTGAAGTACAATGCTGTCAGTGATAAGATAATATCCATACACCTACAAGGAAGACCACCTAATATGACTACTATAGCCCCATAGTTCCTGACTGAACTAGCACTGGGCTTTTAAGTCCAGATCAACCAACCTATAGACTGGCCAAAGTCTCATGAAGTGTAAGGGATCACAGTGGCTGATGGATCTATTCTGGTCCTCTCTCAGAGAGTTTGGCTGTGAGAGAGACAGAAGAAACCATGAGGAATTGACAGACACCAAGGCAGAATTATGGTGTTGGCGAAGAATATTGACTATACTGTGGACTGCCAGAAGAATGAACAAATCCATCTTGGAAGAAGTACAACCAGAATGCCCCTTAGAATCAAGGATGGTGAGACTATGTCTCATATACTTTGGACATGTTATCAGGAGGGATCAGTCCCTGGAGATGGACATCATGCTTGGTAAAGTAGAGGGCCAGCAAAAAAGAGGAAGACCCTCAATGAGATGGATTGACACTGTGGCTGCAACAATATAGGCTCAAGCATAACAACGATTGTGAGGATGGCACAGGACAGGGCAGTGTTTTGTTCTGTTGTACATATGGTCACTATGAGTCAGAACCAACCCGACGACACCTAAAAACAAGGCAGACACTGCAAAACATCATCTAAGGCAGTCTTTTGCGAATTTTAATGCACACATGAATCATCTGGGATCTTATTAAATGCAGACTCTTATTCAGTAGGTCTCAGGTGGGCCCTTGGAATGTGTATTTCTAAAACAAAAGCCCAGATGGTGTGGATGCTGACGTCACTGGACCACAATCCATACTCTGAGTAACAAGGAAGTAGGACTTCACTTTGAGGCCCTGCTCACTGCTCTGAAGGACTGGACCATTCTGAATGGTTCCATGGGTTCCATGAACTTAAGGCAGCAGTTCTTAACCTTTGCAGCACATTAGAACCACCCAAGGAACTTGGGAAAATTTGTCATGGTCCCACTCATGAGAGATCATGATTTTGTTGATCTAGAATGTGGTCCAGCAGTTTTTAAAAGCTCCCCAGATGGTTCTACTACTGCTTTCAAATATCCTTCCCACTGGTCACAAATTTACATTTTAATAGATACACCTGGTAAAAAGTGACCCTAGTTATGGGAATTTCACTCACCAATTCAATAGTGGGAAAATACTAGTGGACAGACGAGTCTTTGCTCTTCACATAACAACAGGATGAGGTCATTTAAGATCATCACTGCCATAAAGTAGAGGGTGCTGAACATGGGCTGCAGTTCAGTGCCTTGTTTAGAACACAGAAGTGTACTCATTCTACAGGAATGCAGTGAGTAGCTCTCAAGGCGAGTGTTGGCATCCACTCTACACAATACCTGTCAATCCTCAAGGAATAGAGAAGAGTCTTTCAGTTGTAAATGGTGCTTTAGCAGAAAGAGGACATCTGGATAGGAGGGGGCCTTCTGCCACCTGTAGTCTAGGACCATGACCCAGTAAGGCATTCCCAATGCCAGATGTTTGAAAATCATCAGATATGTCTCTGAGTTAGCCTAGGTAGGCCTACAGTGTTGGCAGTGAAGGCAGAAAGTTGAGATCTGGCAAACTATGTGAATGTTGATATTAAAAAATCATCTAGAATTTGAAAAAAAATAAAACAAGACAAAATATGCTCCTATTGAGAGTTCCAGCAAAATGGCACTCGAGGCAGAAGCACCATGCCATCCCTCCACAGCAAAGACCTGAAAAACTAAGCCGAACAGAGAACACAACAATCCTGAAACCCTAAAACATCAAAAGAAGAGATAAAGAACTCAGCCAAGCACCAAATGGAGTGAGAAAACTGACAGAGACTGGAGAGCGAGGAGAGATTCATGCAGAGGTCCCCTACCAGCTAAGGCAGCACGGATCCGCCATCTTGGACTCCTATCGGAGACCAGCAAACAGGGGGTACGAGAAAGCAGCCTCACGGAGCATCCAGAGGGAAACAAAACAACCAGTAATTTGCAATATATGCTTTCCCACCTCCCACACTTCTTCACCCCGACTCAGCCTCCTCTGCTTCCCACAGCCACAATCTCTTGATGGGAAATCACTGGCTGCTTGGATTCCACACCCCCGAATGGGCCAGCTGTCTGAGTGCCATTTGTTGGCTGCTGCTGTTGCTTTTTTCTGCTTCTTTTGATTTCTTCCTTACCTCTCACCACCTCCCCCTCCTTTTGCTCAAATACCTGGCTCTGTGCGCCAACTTTGCTTCTTTCTGAGGGGCTGCAGTGCTCCGGTAATTTGTGATATACGCTTTCCCACTCCCTACCCTTCTTCACCCACACTCGGCCTCCTCTGCTTCCTGCGGACACAGTCTCTTGTCTGAGAAACACCAGCCCGCACTAGCAGGCTCTCTGAGTGCCATTTGTTGGCTGCTAGTGTTGCTTTTTTTTTTTGCTTCTTTTGATTTCTTCCTTACCTCTCACCACCGAAAGCTCAAATACCTGGCTCCATGCACCATCTTTGCTTCTTCCTGAGGGGCTGTGGAGCTTGGTTCAAGTGTGGAGCTGCTTCCCGGTCTGGGCTGTTGCACTGGTGGGATCTCGGGGCTTTTGTTCATTTGTTTGTTTTGAATTGTTTGTTTGTTTTCTTTTCGTTTTCTTCAGTTGGGAGCCCTTTCTGGCCAGGCAGTGCTCCGTGGCAATGAGACTTCCCCCTCGGCTTGCACAGACGTGCATAGGGATACCTGAGGGCATTTCTCTTTTCGTTGTTTTTTTTTCTTCTGTTTTTTGGGGGGCCTTTCTTGTTCTTTTTTTTTTTCAATTTGTTTTGTTTCCTTTTCCCTCTTATTCCCTTTTTGTCTTTCTTCATTGCTCAGTTTCTCATCTCTCTATATCTTCCTTCACTTTTTTTCCCTGAATACCTGGTGTTGTATACCTCTACGCCTTCTAGACAGGCTGTACTGTAACACTTGAGAGCGACTACCCCAGACCTCCTAGCTGCACCAGTGGGATCCCAGGAACTTTGCGGTTCTTTAACCTTTCTGATTTTTATTTATTCATTCTTTTCTTCCTCTTCCCCTTTCTGTTTTTCTCCATTTCATAGTTTCTCATCTCTCCACTCCAATGGCAAACTCCCCTAGCATTCTTTTTTGTTTGTTTGTATGTTTTTGGCTCCTGTTCCTCTCTCCTTTCTCCCATATCCATCTTAGCTTCACACATAACAATCTCCCCACTACATCCTGCCTACCTGCACCGTGTTCTTGACATCACACCACCAAGCAGCACAGGCACGGCCTACTGGAGCCTGCCCTGCACTGATTACCGACCCGCTCTGGTGGCTGTAGTAAGCGCCACAAACAACCCGTCCCAGTAACTCCTCTTCAGCTCGACCTGCCCTGCCTTACCATATCTGACTGACTGAACCTGCCAATTGGAGAAGGAGGTGAAAAGTATTGTGCCCACAGACGAGCAAACAACAAAGAACACACAATCCGCTTGCTCAGACACAGTCAAATTTAAAAAAAGGGGGGGGGGGATGAAACAAACAAATCTACAATCAATAAACTAGAAAAATAACTACTGAATGCCCTGAAGACAGCAGACAATATCAAAACATTTACAAAAACAGGACAAGATGGTTCCAGTAGGCATCCAAGATAAAACACCAGATGACTCTCCAGTGGAAGAAAATGCACTAGGACTACCTGACAGGGAATTCAAATCTCTAATCTCAGAATTCTCCAAGAGCTGAGGCAAAAAGCTGACAAACATGGGGAAAACATAGACAAATTCATGGAAAATACAGACAAAAAATTGGAAGAATTCAGGAAAATAGTGCAGGAACAAAATGTCAAAATAAATTCACAAATAGAAATTATACAAAGACAACAATTAGAAATCCAAAAGATAAACAACAAGATTTCAGAAATGGACGGTGTCACAGAAGGGCTGAGAAAAAGATTTGAAATGGTGGAAGACAGGATCAGTAGAATTGAAGACAAACACTTGGATACAACTCTGTTTCAGGAAAACTAAGAAAAAACAACAAAGAAATATGAAGAGACCCTGAGAATTATGTGGGATACAGTCAAAAGCAAAAATTTTTGAGTAATTGGAATTCCACAACAGGGGGAGAAAACATAAAACACAGAGAGGATCATTGAAAAACTTCTGACAGAAAACTTCCCCAATATCATGAACGATGAAAAGCTGGCCATCCAAGAAGCTCAACGAACACCATATAGGAGAGACCCCAAAAGAAAATCACCAAGGCATATCATGATCACACTCGTGAAAACCAAAGACAAACAAAGAATCCTGAGAGCAGCTCAAGAAAAAGAAGAAGTCACATACAGAGGAGAAACAATAAGACTAAGCTCAGATTATTCAGCAGAAACCATGCAGGCAAGAAGGAAAAGGCTTGACATATATAAAATCTTGAAAGAAAAAAATTGCCAGCCAAGAATAATATATCCTGCAAAACTCTTGTTCGAATTTGATGGTGAAATTAGGTCATTTCCAAATAAACAGAAATTAAGGGAATATGTAAAAGTCAAACCAAACTTACAAGAATTATTAAAGGGAGTTCTTCGATCTGAGGACAAACAGCTTCAGCTCACAGACAGAATCTAGGACGCAGGATCATTCCAGCCAGATACGAATCTAGGAAATGAACTCTCGAGGACTATCCAAAACCAAAAGAAATACAACAGGGAATCAGAGCAGTTAATCAGTAAATGACAACAACATCAAAACAATAAAAGAGGGAATAAATGGCATAGGTATAGAACCTTCTAATGGAGAGGAAGGCAAGGCAATGCCAAGTAATGGTAGACTGCTTCAAACTTAGAAAGATAAGGGTAAAATTCATGGTAACCACAAAGAAAGTTAACAAACATACTCATAAAAAAAAGAAGAAAAACATAAAGTCTCAGCAAAAACAAAAGAAATTTAAAAAAATTCACAAACAAAAATAACTCAGCACAAAAGAGTAAGTACAAAGAAAACTTCAGCGCCTCAAAAAAAGCACTACAAAATGACAGCAACAAACTCACATCTATCAATAATTACACTGAATGTAAATGGACTCAATGCACCCATAAAGAGACGGAGAGTGACAGAATGGATAAGAAAACAGGATCCATCAGTACACTGTCTACAAGACACACACCTTAGAAACAAAGATGTGAATTTATTCAAAGTCAAAGGTTGGAAAAAAATATATCAAGCTAACAACTACCAGAAAAGAGCAGGAGTGGCAATTCTAGTCTCAGATAAAATAGACTTTAAAACAAAATCCACCATAAAAGACAAAGAAGGACACTATATAATGATTAAGGGGATGATCCGTCATGAAGACATAACCATAATAAACATCTACACACCCAATGACAGGGCTCCAAAATACATAAAACAAACTCTAACAACAATGATAAGAGAAATTGACAGTTCCACAATCATAGTAGGAGACTTCAACATACCACTTTCAGTAAAGGACAGAACAACTAAGAAGAAACTCAGCAAAGATACAGAAGACCTAAAGGGCACAGTCAGCCAACTTGACCTCATAGACATACAAAGAACACTCCATCCAACTGTTGCAAAGTACACATTCTTTTCCAATGCACACGGAATGTTCTCCAGAATAGACCACATCTTAGGCCACAGAGCAATCCTCAACAAGATCCAAAACGTTGAGATAATTCAAACTATCTTCTCTGACCACAATGCCATCAAGGTAGAAATTAACAACAGAAAGAGCAAGGAAAAAAATCAAGTACATGGAAACTGAATAATACCCTGCTTACACATCACTCGGTAATACAAGAAATCAGAGATGGAACCAAAAAATTCCTAGAATCAAATGAGAATGAAAACACATCATACCAAAACCTTTGGGAAACAGCAAAGGCAGTCCTCAGAGGACAATTTATAGCAATAGATGCACATATCAAAAAAGAAGAAAGGGACAAAATAAAAACATTAACTACAGAACCCAAACAAATCAAAAGAGAACAGCAAAAAAAGCCCACAACCACTGGAAGAAAGGAAATAGTAAAGATCAGAGCAGAAATAAATGAAATAGAGAACAGAAAAACAATAGAAAGAATCGACAAAACCAAAAGTTGGTTCTTTGAAAGAATCAACAAAATCGACAAACCACTCACCAGACTGACAAAATAAAAACAGGAGAGGACGCAAATAACCCAAATAAGAAATGAAATGGGGGACATTACAACAGACCCAACTGAAATAAAAAGGATTATAACAGAATATTATGAAAAACTCTACTCCAACAAATTTGAAAACCTAGAGGAAATGGATAAATTTCTAGAAACACACGGCCTACCCAAAACTACAACAAAGCGATGTTGAAAATCTGAACAAACCCATAACAAGAGAAAAGATTGACATGGTAATAAAAAAAACTCCCAATCAAAAAGAGCCCTGGCCCAGAGGCTTCACTGGAGAATTCTACAAAACATTTACAGAAGAGCTTGTACCAGTACTACTCAAGCTATTTCAGAGCATAGAAGAGGAAGCAACACTTCCAAGTTCATTCTATGAAGCCAGCATAACCCTGATACCAAAATCAGGCAAAGATGTCAAAAAAAGAAAATTACAGACCAGTAGCTCTCATAAATATAGACGCAAAAATTCTGAACAAAATTCTAGCCAATAGAATTCAGCATCATATCAAAAAAATAATACACCACGACCAAGTAGGATTCATACCAGGTATGCAAGGATGGTTCAACATTGGAAAATCAATCAACATAATCCACCACATAAATAAAAGGAAAGAAAAGAATCACATGATCAACCAAATGACGCAGAAAAGGCATTTGACAAAGTCCAACACCCATTCCTGATAAAAACTCTCAGTAAAATATGTATAGAAGGGAAATTTCTCAACATAATTAAAGGCATCTATGCAAAACCAATGGCCAACATCATTCATAATGGAGAGAGACTGAAAACATTCCCCTTGAAAACAGGAACAAGACAAGGATGCCCTTTACCACCACTCCTATTTAACATTGTGCTGGAAGTTCTAGCTAGAGCAATAAGGCAAGAAAAAGAAATAAAGGGCATCCAAATTGGTAATGAAGAAGTTAAACTGTCCCTGTTTGCAGATGATATGATACTATACATAGAAAACCCTAAAGACTCCACAAGAAATCTACTGGAACTAATAGAAAGATTCAGCAGAGTAGCAGGATACAAGATAAACATTCAAAAATCAGTTGGATTCCTATACACCAACAAGGAGAACGAAGAAAAGGAAATCGGGAAATCAATACCATTTTCAATAGCCTCTAAAAAGATAAAATACTTAGGAATAAATCTGATCAGGGATGTAAAAGACCTATACAAAGAAAACTACAAAACACTACTGCATGAAACCCAAAGGGATCTACATAAATGGAAAGGCATACCATGCTCATGGATAGGCAGACTCAACATTGTGAAAATGACAATTCTACTCAAAGCAATTTACAAATACAACGCAATCCCGATCCAAATACCAACAAAATTCTTCAAAGAGATGGAAAAACTACTCATTAACTCTATATGGAAAGGGAAGAAGCCCCGAATAAATAAAGCACTACTGAAGAAGAAGAATAAAGTTGGAGGACTTACACTACCTGACTTCAGAACCTACTATACAGCTATAATAGTTAAAACAGCCTGGTACTGGTACAACGACAGATACATTGACCAATGGAACAGAATTTAGATCCATCCACCTATGGTCACCTGATCTTCGACAAGGGCCCAGAGCCCATCAAATGTGGAAAAGACAGTCTTTTAAACAAATGGTGCTGGCAAAACTGGGTATCCATCTGCAAAAAAATGAAACAGGACCCATACCTTACACCGTATACAAAAACTACTTCAAAATGGATCAAAGACCTGAATATAAAGCCTAAAACTATAAAGTTCATAGAACAAAAAGTAGGACCAACACTTCAGGACTTAATACACAGCATTAACAGGATACAAACCATAACTGTCAACGCACAAACCTCAATAGATAAGCTAGATAACTGGGATCTTCTAAAAATCAAACACCTATGCTCTTCAAAAGACTTCACCAAAAGAGTAAAAAGAGAACCTACAGACTGGGAAAAAATTTTTGGACAGTACAAGTCAGACAAAGGCCCAATCTCCATAACCTACAAGAAAATCCAACACCTCTACAACAAAAAGACAAATAATGGTATTAAAAATTGGGCAAAGGACTGGGCAGAGCTGGAGTAGGATGTAGAGCATAATTTTAACTCCCAAAAAAAAAAAAAAAATAAGAAGAAGAAGACCAGATATACTGGCCTAAAGAATACTAGAGAAACCTCGAGAGTGTGGCCCCCAGACACCCTTTCAGCTCAGAGGGGAAGTTACCTTCAAGGTTCGATGTTAAGCCTGGGAATGGACACCCCAGTAAAACTAAATGGGACTAACGATGTACAGGAGTCCGGTGACAAGGGCCAGAAGGCAGAGGGAGAGTAGGAAACTGATGATAAGGAACACAAATTGAATAAGGACACTGTCGATGTATTGTGAGATTGTTGACCACTGCTATAGGGCAACATTTGTAGTAACTATTAAATGGGAGGCTTTTTTGTCCTGTAAGCCTTCATCTTGGGCGAGAATGGCAGCACAATTGGAAGAGCATAGTCAATATCACTTAAATGTGTAAGTAAAAAGTTTTGAAATGGTGTTTAAATAAAATAAAAATAAATAAATAAATAAATAAACAAATGAGACTAAAGAGGTACAATAGTCCACTGACAAGGTCCAGAAGACAGAAGGGGACAAGGAAGCCCCCTGGTGATAGGGAACACAAGGTGGAGTAAGGATATTCTTGATGTGCTGTGAGATTGTTAACCATTGTCATAGGGCAACATGTGTAGTAACTGTTAAATGAAAAACTATTTTGTTCTGTAAGCCTTCATCTTAAGTGAGAATAACAGCACAGTTGGAAGAGCGTAGTCAATGTCACTGAACTGTGAATGTAGAAAATTTTGAAACGGTTTATCTTTGGCCATCTGTAATTTTCATCAAAAAAAAAGGTTGAGAATTTAGAGGCTTAATACGTTGTGGGGTTGTTAACCAATGTCAAAAAAAACAACATGTGTACTACTATTTCATGAGAAACTATTTGCTCTGTAAGCTTTCACCTGAAGTACAATAAAATATATATTAAAAAAAAAAAAAAAAAATTGGGCAAAGGAAATGAACAGACACTTCACCAAAGAAGACATCCAAATAGCCAACAGATATATGAGGAAATGCCCGCGATCACTAGTCATTGGAGAAATGCAAATTAAAACCACAATGAGATACCATCTCACCCTGGCATTACTGGCATGAATCAAAAACACTGGAAATAACAAATGTTGGAGGGGCTGCTGGTGGGAATGCAAAATGTTACAACCATTTTGGAAAATGATATGGCACTTCCTCAGAAAGCTAGAAATAGACATACCATTCGATCCAGCAATTCCACTCCTAGGAATATATCCTAGAGAAATAAGAGTCATCACTCGAATAGACATAAGCACACCTATGTTTATGGCAGCATTGTTCACAATAGCAAAACGATGGAAACAACCTAGATGCCCATCAACAGATGAATGGATAAACAAACTATGGTACATACATACAATGGAGTACTATGCAACGAGAAAGAACAATGATGAATCTGTGAAGCATCTCCTAACATGGATGAAACTGGAGGACATTATGCTGAGTGAAATAAATCAATCACAAAAGGACAAATATTGTATGAGACCTCTATTGTAAAAACCCATGAAAAAGTTCACGCACAAAAAGTAACAATCTTTGTTGGTTACCAGGGATGGGAGGGGTTGGGGGGAAATACTAAATAGGCGATAGATAAGTGGTATCTTGGGTGACGGGTGAGACAGTACACAATACAGGGGAAACTAGCACAACTAGTACAAGGAAAGGTCATGGAAGCCCCATAGATACATTCAAACTCCCTGAGGGACTGAATTGCTGGGTGGAGGGCTGTAGGGACCCTGGTCTCAGGGAACATCTAGCTCAATTGGCATGACACAGCTTATAAAGGCAATGCTCTACATTCTACCTTGGTGAGTAGTGTCTGGGGTCTTAAAAGCCTGTGAGCAGCCATCTAAGATACTCCATTGGTCTCATCTCTTTGGGAGCAAGGGAGAATGAAGAGAACAGGATACAAGGAAAAGATTAGTCTGAAGGACTAATTGACTACAGTTACCAAGGCCTCCTCCGGACTGAGTCCAGTACAGCTAGATGGTTCCCGGCTACCACCACTGACTGCTCTGACCAGGATCACAACAGAGGGTTCTGGACAGAGCTGAGGAAGGATGTAGAACATAATTACTCACAAAAATAAAAAAGACCAGATTTACTGGCCTAAAGGAGACTGGAGAAACCCCGAGAGTATGGCCCCCAGACAGCCTTTTCGCTCAGTGGTGAAGTTATCTCCGAGGTTCACCGTTCAGCTTGGGAGTGGACAACCTCGTAAAACCAAATGAGACTAACGAGGTACAGGAGTCCAGTGACAAGGGCCAGAAGGCAGAAGGAGACAAGGAAGCTGGTGATAGGGAACCCAAGGTTGAGTAAGGATATTGTTGATGTGTTGTGAGATTGTTAACCATTGTCATAGGGCAACATTTGTAATAACTTAAATGAGAAACTATTTTGTTCTGTAAGCCTTCATCTTAAGTGAGAACAACAGCACAATTGGAATAGCATAGTCAATGTCACTGAACTGTGCATGTAGAAATTTTTGAAATGGTGTATCTTTGGCTATGTATATTTTCACCAAAAAAAAGGTTGAGAAGTTAGAGGGTTGACATGTTGTGGGGTTGTTAACCAATGTCATAAAACAATATGTGTACTACTCTTTCATGAGAAACTATTTGTTCTGTAAGCCTTCACCTGAAGTACAATAAAAAAAAGAATGTAAAAAAAAATATGCTCCTATTAACCAGTTGTACTTTCTGCACTGTCCAGTGTGTGATGTGTGAGCACCAAGTTCTAAATCGTGTGCTATTTAGTATGCACATCAAACATTGTAAGGTAACTGCTTATATAAATGGTTTTTCTCCCCAACCATAAGTTCCTTCGTGGAAAGAGCGTTGTCTTCACCCAAGAACCCCAGTGCCAAGCATAGTGCCTGGCACGTGGCAGCATCATAGGCGCAATGAGCTAGGACTAAGCTCCAGAGGGCAGGGATGCTTGTAGGGTTTGCTCATGGTCCATCTGCAGTGCCTCCAGCAGGGCTGCATAGACAGGAGTTCCCAAAGAGTTTGAGCGCAAGGTAATTGAGGACTCTGAAAGTCAAGCTCTCACAACCCTGTAGTGTTTCCTCTGGCCTTCCAGATGATTGAACTTCCCCAGACTGGTGCAGTTTAGCAGGAAGGAGGGAGGGAAGGGTGAGAGGGGATGGCCTTGAGGGGCAGGGTGGGCAGGCACCTTCCACACTGACATTTACTCTTTTCCCCTGGAGGCGACCCAGCCCCTGCAGCCCAGCCACCTGCTTCCTTGCCCACCACTGAGCTCAGGTTGTCAGGAACCCAGTCTATGGAGTGGTGTTTCTGTGTAAGATGACTACAGTGTCACTGTTGCTGACACCTCCTCTGTCTCACATATTTCAGCCACTTCCTGAACCATCAGTCCTGTCCCGAGGCTCCCAGCTGTGCTGTCAAGTGACTCCAAAAGTTGCCTGCTTCTAGCTCCATAGACACATCCAAACTCCCTGAGGGACTGAATTACTGGGTGGAGGGCTGTGGGGACCATGGTCTCAGGGAACATCTAGCTCAATTGGTATAACAGAGTTTATAAAGACAATGTTCTACATTCTACCTTGGTGAGTAGTGTCTGGGGTCTTAAAAGCCTGTGAGCAGCCACCTAAGATACTCCACTCATCTCAACCCTTCGGGAACACGGGAGAATGAAGAGAACAGGATACAAGGAAAAGATTAGTCCAAAGAACTAATGGACCACAGCTACCAAGGCCTCCACAAGACTGAGTCCAGTACAGCTAGATGGTGCCCGGCTACCACCACTGACTGCTCTGACTGGGATCACAACAGAGGTTTCTGGACAGAGCTGGAAAAGGATGTAGAACAAAATTCTAACACTCACAAAAAAGACCAGATTTACTGGCCTGAAAGAGTCTGAAGAAACCCTGAAGAGTAAGGCCCCCAGCACCCTTTTAGCTCAGTGGTGAAGTCACTTCCAAGGTTCACCATTCAGCCAGGGATTGGACAGCCCCATAAAACAAAATGGGACTGATGAGGCACAGCAGTCCAGGGACAAGGACTAGAGGGCAGAAGGGGACTGGAGAGCTGGTGATAGGGGGGAACCCAAGGTTGAGTAAGGACAGTGTTGACATGTGGTGGGGTTGTTAAACATTGTCGTAGGGCAACATGTGTACTAACTGTTTAATGAGAAACTATTTTGTTTTGTAAACCTTCATGTAAAGTGAGAATAGCAGCACAACTGGAAGAACATAATTGATGCCACTGAACTGTGCATGCAGAAATTTTTGAAATGGTGTATCTTTGGCTATGTATATTTTCACCAAAAAAAAAAAAAGGTCGAGAAGGGAGAGGGTTGACGTGTAGTGGGGTTGTCAACCAATGTCATAAAACAATATGTGTACTGACTGTTTAATGAGAAACTATTTGTTCTGTAAACCTTTGCCTAAAGTACAATTAAAAAAAAAGAATTTCCTACTTCCGAATGAGGAGACCCAGCACATTTTTCCCCTGGCAGGCACCTTCAGCCAGGGCTACATACCCCAGATGATTTAAAATGGCACAGCTGGTACTGTGGAAGCTGATTAATTACCTGTTTGCTCAGGTCGGTTGCCTAAATTGAAATCTATTCATCTTCATCAACTAATAGTTGCTGAATGTCTCCTGGGAGTCTAGGACTCCACAAGGTCCTGCACTACCACAGGAAATACAAAAGCAATGCTAGGTGATCCATTGCCTAAAGCAGCTTATTACCTACCTGGAGAGGGAGGAGTAATACAGAGAATGGCAGATAGAAACTTCCCTGAGTGATATGAATGTGAATATTAACCACAATTCAGGATGAGAAGATGACTGTGGGCAGGTGTAGTTGGAATGATGAGGCTGGAACCTGAGCATGCAGAAAGGGGGAAGCATATATGGTGAGGGGGATTGCGTGAACAAATGCACTGTGATGGCTAAGTTTGTGTGTCAACTTGGCTGGGCCATGATTCTCAGTGGTTGGGCAGTTATGTAATAATGTAGTCATCCTCCATTTTGTGATCTGATGTGAGCAGCCAATCAGTTGAAAAGGGGGTTTCCTTGGGGGTGTGGCCTCCATCTATTACATATGGACATTCTATCAAAGCTCATTTGCTTCCTCTGGATCCTGCACCAGATCATCATCATCTGACCTCTGGTTCTTGGGACTTGAGCCAGCGGCCTGCCATACTGCCTGCCAATATTGGGATTCATGGGCCTTCAAGCCTGTGAGCCAGCAGTCTGTCATCTGTCCTGCTGATCTTGGGTTCATCAGCCCTTGCAGCTATGTGAGTAGGGAGAAGCCTCCAGCCTGATGTCTGACCCACAGGCTTGGGACTTACCAGCCTCTACAACTGCGTGAGCCATTTCCTTGAGATAAATTTCTCTCTCTCTGTATGTATATCTCTCTCTCTGTATGTGTATATATATATATAGAGAGAGAGAGAGAGCCCTGGTGACGTAGTGGTTAAGAGCTTGGCTGCTAACCAAAAGGTCAGCAGTTCAAATCCACCAGCTGCTCCTCAGAAACCCTATGGGGAAGTTCTACTCTGTCCTATAGGGTCACTATGAGTCGGAACCTACTCGGTGGCACCTAACAACAACTATATATATATATGCTTCACTGGTTTTGCTTCTCTGGAGAACTCAGCCTAAGACAGGTGTGGAAGTGGAAAAGAGTGTGGTGTCTCCAGGTGCCTGCCAGGAAGGGGGGCATGTGCTGGGATTACTGGGGGCCAGGGTGAACTGGCTGGGTGGGGCCAGAGTGTGGAGGACGGGGAAAGTCTTGTGTTAAGTGTTAGGCAGGGTATTCTAGAAAGATCAGCTTGCTTAGTAGGCAGAATAGGAAGCCGACCAGGGGCTGGCAGAAATACCACACTGAGAGGTGCTACAGGTGTGTGAGCCTGGACTGGGTGTCTTAGTCATCTAGTGCTGCTGTAACAGAAATACCACAAGTGGATGGCTTTAACAAATGGAAGTTATTCTCTCACAGTCTAGTAGGCTAGATGTCCAAATTCAGGGCATTGGCTCCAGGGGAAGGCTTTCTCTGTCAGCTCTGGAGGAAGGTCCTTGTCATCAATATTCCCCTGAACTAGGAGCTTCTCCGTGCAGGAACCCCGGGTCCAAAGGATGCACTCTGCTCCCGGTGCTGCTTTCTTTTTTTTTAAATTTTTTTTTAATTGTACTTTAGGTGAAGGTTTACAGAACAAATATTTTCTCATTAAACAGTCAGTACACATATTGTTTTGTGACATTGGTTAACAATCCCACGACATGTCAACACTCTCCCTTCTCAACCTTGGAGGACTTTTTTTTTTATTTTTTTGTAAAAATATCCATAGCCAAAGACACACCATTTCAAAAATTTCTACATGTACAATTCAGAGACATTGATTACGTTCTTTCAGTTGTGCTGCTATATGGCGCTGCTTTCTTGGTGGTATGAGGTCCCCCTATCTCTCTGCTCATTTCTCTCTTTTATATCTCAAAAGAAATTGGCCCAAGACACAATCCAATCTTGTAGATTTAGTCCTGCCTCATTAATATATAACTGCCACCTATCTCACCTCATTAACATCATAGAGGTAGGATTTACAACACATAGGAAAATCACATCAGATGACAAAATGATGGGCAATCACACAATACTGGGAATCATGGCCTAGCCAAATTGATATACACATTTTTGGGGGACAGAATTCAATCTATGACAGTGGGGTAGTAGGAATGCTATGGTGATGAAGGGCACCTCCAAGGTAAGAACAACAGGGTTTGGTCACAAATTAGGTGCAAACAGTGAAGCGAAGAGAGGCTCTAGGGTCCCAGGAGATAAGAAAGGTATAAACTTTAGGGCAAACTCTAATGGCATAAGAATTCATTGGAGAGTGTTTTAAATGCATATTCCCAGGCCCCCATTGCTTCTAGTTCCATAGGTCTACTGTGGAGTCCCTGGGTGGTACAAATGGTTAACATGCTTGGCGGTTCGAGTCTACCCAGAGGCACCTCTGAAGAAAGGCCTGGTGATCTACTTCTGAAAAATTAGCCATTGAAACCCTATGGATCAGAGTTCTACTCTGACACACAGTGTCGCCATGAGTTGGAGTGGGCTTAAAGGCAACTGGTGGTGGTGGTGTTAAGGTCTAGTGTGAGGCTCTGTAGTCTGCATTTTTAACAAGCTCTGCAGCTGTTTCTGTGCTGATAACCTTCAGATCACACTTTGGTTTGGGTTCTACTAAAGCTCATTGCTGGCAGGGCGTTCAAAAGGAGAGGTGAGTCAGCTAAGCAGGGCTCACTGAGCTTACTTTCAAGTCCCACTGGCATGAATACATCTTAAGAAGAACATGTGGCTCACAATCACTAGCTTTTAGAGAAATGCAAGTCAAAACTATAATGAGATACCATCTCACACCAACAAGGCT
The DNA here is from genome assembly GCA_030035585.1 of Dugong dugon. NCBI lineage: Eukaryota > Metazoa > Chordata > Mammalia > Sirenia > Dugongidae > Dugong > Dugong dugon. Next base: position 21,271,286 of record CM057464.1, read on the forward strand.
GGCACTAATCCAAAACCCACAAAAGAATAAATGTTAGAGAGGTTATGGAGAGATTGGAACACTTATGCACTGGAAAATGATTTGGTGCTTCCTTAAAAAGCTAGAAATAGAAGTACCATGTGATTCAGCATTCCACTCCTAGGAATACATCCTAGAGAAATAAGAGCAGTCACACGAATAGACATATGTGCACCCATGTTAATTGCAGCATTATTCACAACAGCAAAAAGATGGAAACAACCTAGGTGCCCATAAACAGATGAATGGATAAATAAATTCTGGTACATACACACCATGGAATACTACGCAACGCTAAAGAACAATGATGAATCCTTGAAACATCTCACAATATGGATGAATCTCGAGGGCATTATGCTGAGTAAAATTACTCAGTCACAGAAGGACAAATATTGTATAAGACCACTATTATAAGAACTCAAGAAAAGGTTTAAACAGTGAGGAAAACATTCTTTGATGGTTATGAGGGTGGGGAGGGAGGGGGAGGGGAATTCACTAACTAGGTAGTTGACAAGGATCATTTTCGGTGAAGGAAAGACAATAACAATACAGGGAAGTCAGCACAACTGGACCAAAGCAAAAGCTAAAAAGTTTCCTGGACACATCCAAACATTTTGAGTGACAGAGCAGCTGGGGCTGGGGCCTGGAGACAATAGTTTCAGGGGACATCTAGGTCAAGTGGTCAAAGTTTATTTAGAAAGTGTTCTGCATCCCACTTTGGTGAGTGGCGTCTGGGGTCTTAAAAGCTTTCGAGTGGCCATCTAAGACGCATCAATTGGTCCCAACCTACTTGGGGCAAAGGAGAATGAAGAACACCAAAGACACAGGAAAATATTAGCCCAAGAGACTAACGGTCTGCATAAACCAGAGACTCCACCAGCCTGAGACTAGAAGAACTAAACAGTGCCAGGCTACCTCCAATGATCGCCCTGACAGGGAACACAACACAGAGTTCCAGATGGAGCAGGAGAAAAGTACGGAGCAGAACTCAAATTCACGTAAAAAGACCAGACTTAATGGTCTGACAGAGACTGGAGGAACCCCCAAAACTATGGCCCCCAACCACTCTGTTAACCCAGAAATGAAACCATTCCTGAAGCCCACTCTTCAAAGATTAGACAGGACTATAAAACAAAAAATAATATACGTGAGGAGTGTGCTTCTTAGTTCAATCAGATACACAAGACCAAATGGGCACCTCCTGTCCGGAGGCAGGATGAGAAGGCCGGAAGGGACAGGAACTGTTTGAATGGACACAGAGAACCCAGAGTGGAAAGGAGGAGTGTGCTGTCACATTGTGGGGATTGCAACAATATGTGTATAAATTTTTGTAGGATAAATTTAACTTGAGCTGTAAACTTTCACCTAAAGCACAATTTAAAAAAAAGAAGAACATGTAGGACATTTATTTATATGTCTGACATGGTGACTCATGGGGAGTATATTCCATGGCTCTATGTTTGGGTGGAAACCCTGGTTGCATAGTGGTTAAGAGTTTGGCTGCTAACCAAAAGGTTGGCAGTCTGAATCCACCAGGCACTCCTTGGAAACCCTATGGGGCAGTTCTACTCTGTCCTATAGGGTTCTATGAGTCGGAATCAATTTGATGGCAACGGGTTTTTGGTTTGGTTTTATGTTTGGGTATGGTGGCATTAGTGGATCAGTGGTAGAATTCTCATCTTCCACGCAGGAGACCCGGGTTTGCTTCCTAGCCAACGAACCTCACGTGCAACCACCATCCGTTAGTGGAGGCTTGCATATTTCTATGATGCTAAACAGGTTTCTGCGGAGCTTCCAGACAAAGACAGCTAAGAAAAAAGGTCCAGCAATCTACTTCTGAAAATCAGGCAGTGAAAATCCTATGGAGCACAACAGTCTGGTTTGCAACTGATCATAGGAATGGTGCAGCTCTAGGCAACGTTTCATTCCATTATGCTTGGGGTCACCATGAGTCAGGGCCAACTCAACAGCAGCTAACAACAACATGCTTGGGCAGCTGTAAGGCCATAGAGGGGCACTGACCCAGACAGATGAACTCCAGACAGGTGACTTCAGACAGGTGAACTACAGACAGGTGACCTCAGACAGGTGAACTATAGACAGGTGGCCTCAGACAGGTAAACTACAGACAGGTGACCTCAGACAGGTGAACTACAGACAGGTTGCCTCAGACAGGTGAACTACAGACAGGTGGCCTCAGACAGGTGAACTCCAGCTCCCACCCTCACCCTGCCCTCTTGGGAAAGCCACTTACCCAGATGTGGCTCAGTTTTCTCATGGGGGAGAATATTACATGTTCTCACAATTGTGCAAATGGTTAAATAAGATCATGCATGTGGAGGCATTTAGAAGTGCCCTGCACACTTAGGGATTCTTTGTCACAACTTCTGGGTTCCCCTAACTGGTTTTACAGTAAAGCAACCAGACAGCCACATCCATTCTCATCCTTAGGCACACACTATTCATACTGATCTCTTGTCTGCTAGTTAAGTGCAAGAGATCAGTTGTGTGCTCTTCCTGAGGCGTTGCTTTAGAATAAAGATCAAAGACAAGAAATATTGCACTATGATGGACTCTCAGTCATGTCCAGTCTGAGCACCGACAATGCTCTGCTGATTGTTGTGTCTGCCGTGGGCGGGGGCAGGGGGTGACAGAAATCTGTGATGCTTAGTCCAGACTGTGAGTCCCTGGGTGGTGCAAACAACTAACACCCTCAGCTGCTAACCAAAAGGTTGGCAGTTCTAGTCCACCCAGAGGTGCCTAAGAAGCAAGATTCGGCGATCTATTTTGGAAAAATCAGCCATTGAAAACGCTATGAAGCACAGTTCTACTGTGACACACATGGGGTCGCCATGAGTCGGAATTGACTCGATGGCAACTGGTTAGCCCAGACTATCTGTGTCTCTGGGGGTTAGTCACCTTCCTCTGTTTTTCAGTTTTCTGGGCTGTCAGTGACCCTCCTACCACTCTCAAGTATTGGAAGGACTTGCTGTTTGAGGGTATGGAATCATGAAATCAGAAGGCTATAAGCACTGCGCTAAACCAGAAACTCCCAACCTGTTGTCAGTACTGGCAGACACTCATACGGTGCCTAAAACTGAATGACTGTTTGCTGAAGGGACACAAACATGAGCACATTGCTAAGAAAGCAGCGCTGCCATCCTTTCCTGAGAGACTTTGAATCACAAAGCAAATAGAGCATCAGACCTCTACATGTCATCTCAGACAAGACAAACACTTAAGAAATTAACAAAGCAATAAATAATTATAAGCATACAAGCATATTATTACCTCTGTTTGCATGCCTCTCACTTCTGTGCCCTCTGATAGCACTGTCTCATTCTACCATTTAGCACTGCCCATATTGAATCATCAGTACGTGATTCTGCTTCATCTCTCTCACTAGACAATGAACTCCTTGAGGACAGGGGAAACCTCTTATGAATCCCAAGCCTGACACAGTATCTCTCACATCAGCAGGGTTGCGTGTGGAATGACTCAAAGGATGGACAAGGAGGAAATGTTGCCAAGATTCCAGAGATGGAGCATTTTCTAGCAGTGTCTTCCTTCCTTCCTATCTCATCACCTCTGAGTACCAAAACAGGCACCACTTCATCTATCTTGGTCTTTGTGTCTGTGAGCATATACATTAGCTGGCTTTATAAAAAAGAGGTAGCTATTCAAAAAACTGGAGTTGGATGTTATTTTGAGTATTTGCAGAGCTAATTATGGAATTAGAAAAATGCCCTTATTGCTAACAGGAATTGTGATGCTGCCAATTTTTTCATGTAAAACATGAAGTAAACATAATTCACTGTCATTTTTAATGTCCTGGTACACTGAAGAGACCCATTTAAGATAAATAATTTTCAAATGCCTGATCAGTCTAGTGTGAAGGCCTCTATAGAATTAATGTGCTATATTCAGGGCTTTGAACCAGTTCGCTCCAGTTTGAACCCCTGCTGAGGATCTGCATTTCTACCCCAGATATATTGAATCAAAATCTACAATTTAAAAAGATCTCCAGGTGATTATGATGTATAATAAATTTTAAGACCCACTGTTCTACTAGTGGTTCTCAGAATGGGTCCCTAACCAGCAGCATTAGCATCACCTGGGAACTTTTTATAAATGCAAATTCTCAGCAGGGTTTGAACCAGAATGAATTCATTCAAAGCCCTGATTCTAATGTAATCAAATCATTTTAAATCCAGGCTCTGCTTTGACATTTGTTTTTCATTGCCATCATTGATGGAAATACAAGTTCACACAAATAGGATGTTCTACCCTGGCTTAAACACTAACCATTAATTCAAATGCTTGTCTTCTAGCACAACCCAAATAAGCAGAGAGGTCACAAGATAAGCCACCAGAAATGTTTTGTTGTAACCCATGTGTAGTGAGGTGGGACAGAGTAGGAGGGGTTTAAAAGTGTGTATATGCATTTAGTTTCAGATAATTGTAAATACATACAAAGGAGGAGGGGTTTCAAAATTTGTCAGATACAACAAGCAGAGAAGTATTTTTGAAATAGATATGAATAGCTTAAAACTCAAGTAAAAAAAAAGTCTGTACATCAAGACTCTTATTGAAGAGTTTCTAGTGTGTCTTTCCAGCATTCCTTATGCAAATATGGATCTATTTTCTTATTTTCCCCCCAAACAGGAAGACTTAAAAGGAGGAATGCTGATGGCAGGCTACATTTATTATGACGTTGTTGTTGTTTTCAGGTGCCATCAAGTCAATTCCAACTCATAGCGATCCTACATACAACAGAACTAAACACTGCCCAGTCTTGCACCATCCTCACAATTGTTGTTATGCTCAGGCCCTTTGTTGCAGCCACTGTGTCAATCCATCTTTTCGAGGGTCTTCTTCTTTTTCGCTGAGCCCCTACTTTACCTAGCATGATGTTCCTCTTCAGGGACTGATCTCTCTTGATAACATGTCCAAAGTATGTGCGATGAAGTCTTGCCATCCTTGCTTCTAAGAAGCATTCTGATTGCACTTCTTCCAAGACAGATTTGTTCCTTTTTTCGGCAATCCATGGTATATTCAATATTCTTTGCCAACACCACAATTCAAAGGCAACAATTCTTCTTTGGTCTTCCGTATTCATTGTCCAGCTTTCACATGCATATTACGTGATTGAAAATACCATGGCTTCGGTCAGGCAAACCTTAGTCTTCAAGGTGACATCTTTGCTTGCTAACACTTTAAAGAGGTCTTTTGCAGCAGATTTGCCCAATGCAATGCCTCGTTTGGTTTCCTAACTGCTGCTTCCATGAGTGTTGATTGCGGACCCAAGTAAAATGAAATCCTTGACAACTTCAATCTTTTCTCCATTTATCGTGATGTTGCTTATTGGTCCAGTTGTGAGAATTCTTTTTTCTTAATGTTAAGATGTAATCCATACTGAAGGCTGTGGTCTTTGATCTTCATCAGTAAGTGCTTCAAGCCCTCTTTACTCTCAGTAAGCAAGCAGGTTGTTAATGAGTCTTCCTCCAATCCTGATGCCACATTCTTCTTTATATAGTACAGCTTCTCAGATTATTTGTTCAGCACACAGATTAATTTTAGTGAAAGGATACAACTCTGATGCAAACCTTTCCTAGCTTTAAACCACGCAGTATCCCCTTTTTCTGTTTGAATGACTGCCTCTTGGTCTATGCACAGGTTCCTCATGAGCACAATTAAGTGTTCTGGAATTCCCATTCTTCTCAATGCTATATCCATGATTTGTTATGATCCAAACAATCGAATGTCTTTGCATAGTCAATAACACACAAGTAAACATCTTTCTGATATTCTCTACTTTCAGCCAGGATCCATCTGATATCAGCTATGATATCCTTCATTCCACATCCTCTTCTGAATCTGGCTTGAATTTCTGGAAGTTCCCTGTCAATATACGACTGCAGCTGCTTTTGAATGATCTTCAATTTTACTTGCATGAGTTATTAATGATATTGTTCGACAATATCTTCATTCAGTTGGATCACCTTTCTTTGAAATAGGCATAAATATGAATCTCTTCCAGTTGAATGGCCAGGTAGCTGTCTTCCAAATTTCTTGGCATAGATGAGTGAGCACTTCCAGGGCTGCATCTGTTTGTTGAAACATCTCAGTTGGTATTCCAACAATTCCTGGAGCCTTGTTTTTCACCAGTGCCTTCAGTGCAGCTTGGACTTCTTCCTTCAGTACCATCAGTTCCTGATCATATGCTATCTCCTGAAACCGTTGAATGTCGACCAATTCTTTTTGGTATAGTGACTCTGTGTATTCCTTCCATCTCCTTTTGATGTTTTCTGCATCATTTAATATTCTCCACATAGAATCCTTCAATATTGCAACTTGAGGTTTGTATTTTTTCTTCAGTTCTTTCAGCTTGAGCAATGCCGAGTGTGTTCTTCCCTTTTGGTTTTCTACCTCCAGGTCTTTGCACATGTCATCATAATAGTCTACTTTATGTTCTCTAGCCACCCTTTGAAATCTTCTGTTCAGCTCTTTTACTTCATCATTTCTTCCTTTCACTTTAGCTACTCAATGTACAAAAGCAAGTTTCAGAGTCTCTTCTGATATCTATTTTGGTCTTTTCTTTCTTTTTTGTCTTTTTAATGACCTCTTGCTTTCTTCATGTATGATGTCCTTCATGTCATTCCACAACTCGGCTAGTCTTCGGTCATTAGTGTTCAATGCGTCATCTATTCTTGAGATGGTCTCTAAATTCAGGTGGGATATACTGAAGGTTGTACTTTGGCTCTCGTGGACTTGTTCTAATTTTCTTCAGTTTCAACTTGAACTTGCATATGAGCAATTGATGGTCTGTTCTGCAGTTGGCCACTGGCCTTGTTCTGACTGATGACATTGAGTTTTCCCATTGTCTATTTCTACAGATGTAGTCAATTTGATTCCTGTGTATTCTATCTGGTGAGGTCCATGTGTATAGTTGCCATTCATGTTATTGAAAAAGGTATTTGCAATGAAGAAGTCATTGGTCTTGTAAAATTCTATCATGCAATCTCTGGCATCATTTCTATCACCAAGGCCATATTTTCCAACTACCAATTCTTCTTTGTTTCCAACTTTTGCATTCCAGTCACCAGTAATTATCAATGTATCCTGATTGCATGTTCCTTCAATTTCAGACTGTAGAAGTTGGTAAAAATTTTTAACTTCTTCATCTTCGGCCTTAGTGGTTGGTGGGTAAATCTGAATAATAGTCATATTAACTGGTCTTCCTTGTAGGCTTATGGATATTATCCTATCACTGACATTGCTGTACTTTAGGATAGATCTTGAAATGTTATTTTTGACTGTGAATGCAATGCCATTCCTCTTAAAGCTGTCATTCCCAGCATAGTAGATCATATGATTGTCCAATTCAAAATGGCCAATACCAGTGCATTTTGGCTCAGTAATGCCTAGGATATTGATGTTTATGCATTCCATTTCATTTTTATGATTTTTAATTTTCCTAGATTCATACTTCTTATGTTCCACATTCAGATTATTAATGGATGTTTGCAGCTGTTTCTTCTCATTTTGAGTTGTGCCACATCAGCAAATGAAGGTTCCAAAAGCTTGACTCTATCTATATCATTAAGGTCAACTCTACTTTGAGGAGGCAGCTCTTCCCCAGTCCTATTTTGAGTGCTTTCCAATCTGAGGGTCTTGTCTTCCAGAACTATGTCAGACAACGTTCTGCTGCTGTTCATAAGGTTTTCATGGCTAGTTCTTTTCAAAAATAGACTGCCAGGTCCTTCTTCCTAGTCTGGAAGTTCAGCTGAAACCTATCCACCGTGGGTGACCCTGCTGGTATTTGAATACCAGTGGCATAGCTTCCAGCATCACAGCAACACGCAAGCCCTCACCGTACAAAAAACTGACAGATGCATGGGGTAAGTACATTTACTATGTACTTACCACATATTATGGAGCCTTGGTGGTGCAGTGGTTAAAGCGATCAACTGCTAACCGAAAGCAGTTGTGGTTCAAAACCACCAGCAGCTCCACAGGAGAAAGATGTGGCAGTTTGCTTCTGTAGAGATTTACAGGCTCAGAAACCCTATGGGGTAGCTATGAGTCAGAATCAACTCGACATCAGTGGGTTTTGGGTTTTGGTACCACATATTACAATATGTACTTACTATGTACCTACAGCATGCACCAAGTGTTCATTTAATCCTTGAACCAATTCTAACAGGTATGATTATCATCCCATTTTACAGATGAAGATGCTGAGGGGAGTACAAACTGAGTTAAGTAACTTGCCCAAGTAAGTGGTAGAGGCAAGCTATGAACCAGGCAGAGTTGGAGTTTCCAAACTCTACTGCCTTGCTTGTGAGATAGAAAGTCTGCAGGAAAGTTTCTGTGATCCCCAAGGCAGTAGTCTCCCCAGTAGCTTTCCTCTCAGAAAACTTTCAAATACACTATTGCTCCCCAGGCCCTGGAGATGAGGCCCCTGGAATGGGAAGGGCTGAAGCCACCCTGGCGTGGTCAGGCAGAAAGATGAGTCTGTCTCTGTGTGTACCTGTTCAGGCTCTGAGGCATGTCCAGGGTGTGGCAAGAATGCAGGCCAACCTAGTGGTTCTTCTGTCCACTCAGAGATGGAATGCAGCTAGTCAGTGTGGTGCACACCGCCCTCGGGCATACGGGGTGGAGCACAGCTCTGTCGGCCCAGCACCCGGCACGGCCACTCTCACATCCGAGGTAGTGAAAAAGTGAATGACCAGGATGAGAAGTAAGATCTTTCACTAAGCCACACTCACCCAGGGCTAGACACTGGGTCAGAGTGGTAGGGATCACGAGGAGCGGGCACAACTTCACCTCAAGGCCTAGCAGTGTCGTGGGGGACACAGCAAGCTCTCGCAGCATTATCTCTGCAGTGTTGGGCATCACAATGACAGTGTAGGCCCCGGGGCACAGAGGGAGGTACTGTGTGTCAGGGTCCCAGCAGGAACCAAGAGGTACTGTGTGTCAGGGTCCCAGCAGGAACCAAGTCTACTCAGTTTGAAAAGCCGGTATAGGGAGGGTTAGCGGAAGCCACTGGGGATGTTAGGGTACCCAGAGTCTGGCAACAGTGGGAAGCAGGAGGGACAAGTGGAGGAAACAGTGGAACCCAGGGAGAGGAGGAGGCATGGGGAAGGGCCACCTGGACAGAAGTTTTCATTGTGTGAAGAGCTGTAGCCATGCTGAAATGCTGAGAGTTAGGAGGAAGGTAGCAAGATTGGAAGAATCACCTGAACTGGCTGCTGTGGAGAATGGAAATAGGCAATGGCTTGGGAAATATCCAAGGCCGCCTGGCAGTACAGTAGCTCAGATGACCATTGGCTTGTAATAACACCCACCTGCACTGGAGGCTGCTTTCCTCCAGCAAGGCTTGGCACCCAGGTTTAAGAGCACAAGGGGAGATTAAGACTGATCCAGGAATAGGGTTTGGTAGAGGGGTGGCAGGGAGTAGAAAGAACAACAAAGTAAGGGAGTTTGGAATATTGGCCAGAGTATGGTTAAAGTTCATTATCTAATAATGAAAAAGTAAGGCAGAAGAAAAGTTGATGTGTTTGAAATACGGTGTTGGCAAAGAATATTGAATATACCATGGACTACCAAAAGAATGAACAGATCAGTCTTAGAAGAAATATAATCAGAATGTTCCTTAGAAGTGAGGATGGTGAGATTTCAACTCACTTTGAACACGTCATCAAGAAAGTCCAGTCATTGGAGAAGAATATAGTATTTGTTAAAGTGAAGGGTCAGTGAAAATTAGGGAAACCCTCAATAAGTTGGCTTGTCACAATAGTCAGAACAATAGACTCAAATATACCAACAATCATGAGGATGGCTCAGGTCCAGGCAGTGTTTTAACCTGTTATACATAAAATCACCATGAATATGAGTGAAGTCAACAACGACTAACAAATGGTTAAATTGGTGGATCACAGAATCAAGGCCAGAGAGGGGAGAAATGAAGCCAGCGAAGGGAGTGGGGGTAGAAAAGTGGGTGAGAAGAGCAGTTGAACTACTAAAAATCTCAGTAAAGGTGAAAAGAGGTATAGTCGGAAGTACCTGAGTGAATGATATCAAAGAAAGGAGGCGGGTGACTTCTGTCACAGCTGGAGCCATTTTGGGTAACAATGAGGTTAGGTCATGGCCACAGGGGAGATGATTAACCTGGGGTGGAGGACGCGGTCACTGAAGTTGAGGAAATTGAGGAACTGAGAAATTGGGATATGAGCAGGGTCAGCCACATAAACATCAAAGTCATCAGAGTCATGGTAGGAGTTAGGGTGGTGAAGACAGTGGGCAGGTGCCTGAAGACATTAAAGCACCAACGAGGAGCAGGGCCAACAAAACAAAACACTGCCCAGTCCTGCGCCACCCTCACAACCATTGTTGTCTGAGCCCATTGTTGTAGCCACTCTGTCAATCCATCTCATTGAGGGTCTTCCTCTTTTTGCTGATCATCTACTTTACCAAGCATGACGTTCTTTTCCAGGGACTGGTCCCTCCTGATAACGTGTCCAAAGTACATAAGATGGAGTCTCGCCATCCTTGATTCTAAGGAGCATTCTGGCTGTACTTCCAAGACAGATTTGTTCATTCTTCTGGCAGTCCATATTTTTTATTCTTATTCTTTATTAATCTATTCAATATTTAATTGTCCATTCAATATTCTTCACCAAAACCATGCTGTTAGATGACAGCAAATTGGAGGAATAGGGCATGGGATAGCCATGCACATAAGTCTCAAAGCAGTAGAAGTGACAGGGAAGGGACAGCTCCTTATCTTAGTCCTGAGATTTGAAGAGGCTGAAAAACAACCACTTACAAGGGCTACAGGGAAAAGGATATCCCAATATCCTCACGAGAGACCAACTTCTGTCAGAGCAAGGAAGCTTAAGGAATGTTCAGTGGGGAAGCTAAGGGTTTGGGGCATTGGTATTTGATGGGTTGGGAATTACAATGAAAGAAGGTTGGAAAGATTTAGTCAAGGAAGCAATCTTGCTGTTCTCCCGAGGGGAACGTATTTCGGTATCTGTCAATAGTTTAGGGATATGATTGAACCAACAGAAGGATATGATGGTATAAACATATACGTTGCAAAATACAAGTCATGATCAATTTAGAAAATAAATCTGATATCTACCACATGTAAGTAATCTGTGCCACACTTTCATGCCCAACATTTTAATCTTGCTAAGGATAAGAAGAGAAGAGATGACAGATGATAAAGAGGGCTTCCATTTCGGTGATAAAAAGGATAAGTTATGTGCAGTGGGATGCTTTGGACAGGTGGTGAAAGTTTGGAAGGTGTTGGTCCTTGTGGATGGGAGCATGTGAGCCCCAGAAGTCAGGGAGCTGGTCCCGGGGACAGGCCAGTGACAGGATTAGCTGATCCCACTGGGAGCAGCAATGGGCTCTGAAGGAGGGAAGGAAGACATGGACTCCAGAGCCCCGAGAGTGGGGTATTCAAGAGAACAAGGAGGTGAAGGACCTACCTCAAAGGACAGGCAACCTAAAAGAAATTACACTGCATTGACTCTGCCGTAGAAAAATTTAATGCCTTTATCAAAAGCTTACAATTTGTTTCTAAAGTTTCTTTGTAGAAAAAGACTGTAAAAGGAAAATTAATTACCAATGCAAATGACAGAAAGCAATGAGAAAGAGAAGATGCCTAGAAAGCAACTGGCAGTTTGAATTAGGAGATTCACAAAGGGATTTGTATATATCCTTTGGGAACGTAAAGAGTCTAGAGCAGGGCAGATGAAGGTGCATAAAAAGGAGGTGCACAAAGGAAACTCGACAGACTAGTAGGTTGCACAAACAATTGCACCAGACCCAAGAGAAGGAAGCCTGGTGGCCGAGGGATGCTCATGCTCATGAGGGCGACAGAGAGTCCTGCAACCTCCCGGTGAGCTCCGCCAAAGACCCTGCAAATGGACAGTGCATGGAAGACCCAGAAGGAGGTTAAAAGACCAAGGGGACAGCTCCAAGACTTGCCTCTAACTATTGCTATCTAGAAGATTTCACGAGTCTTCTTCTAGAAAAACAGAGGTTAAACAATACTGCATCTATGCTACACCTATTGCAAAGAGACATAGTTGTACTAATAGTAGTTAACAAAAACTGCAGTCAGGTTCACCTACAATGTTTTATTAATTCTTCTCAACTAATTTCTTTGTTGTTTGCAAAATCCTGAACATGTTTATGACCTAGAAAGCAGGAGGGATTTCTTTAAAAAAGATATAAAAACCATAATGGAAAAAGATTGACAAATTGGACTACATTTAAACACATAACAAACGATATTATAAACAAACTTAAACCTATATCAACAACAAAACAAACCACAGATGGGGAGAAGGCATTTGCAATGCAGGTAACTGATACAGGATTAACAGAAAAACCCATTGCCGTTGAGTCAATTCCGACTCATAGCGACCCTATAGGACAGAGTAGAACTGACCCATAGGGTTTCCAAGGAGCGGCTGGTGGATTTGAACTGCTGACCTGTTGGTTAGCAGCCAAGCTCTTAAGCACTGGGCCACCGGGGCTCCAATAAAGGATTAGTATCCAGGATATATAAAAATCTCTACTAATCACTGTTTTGAAAAATGAACAATTGGAAACAACCTAAGTCTTTGTTGTTTTTATTAGAGGTGCCATTGAGTCGGTTCCAACTCACAGCAATCCTATGTACAACAAAACATTGTACACAATCGTTGTTATGTTTGAGCCCATTGTTGCAGCCACTGTATCAATCTATCTCATTGAAGGTCTTTCTCTTTTTCACTGACCCTCTACTTTACCAAGCATAATGTCCTTCTCCAGAGACAAAGTCTCACCATCCTCGCTTCTAAGGAGCATTCTGCCTGTACTTCTTCCAAGACAGATTTGTTCATTCTTCTGCCAGTCCATGGTATGCTCAATATTCTTCGCCAACACCATAATTCAAATGCATCCCTTCTTCTTGGTCTTCCTTATTCATTGTCCAGCTTTCACATGCATATGTGGCCAGTAGGAAAATGGGTGAAATAGTGATAAATTCATATGATTAAATACTAACATAACAGCTCAAAGTACTAGATCTCCAAGTGTCAAGAGGGACAAATTTTAAAAACAGAATTGAGTAAAAGTGTAAATTGCATAAAAATGTTTAAAGTCTTATTTATACAAAATGCAAACTAATAAATGATTGTCTAATTGCCTCCAAGAACAACCGGCTACCATTATCGAATGTATTGATAAAAGAATCCTGATCAAAAGGGGTAAAATGCAGAACAGAATTTCAAATTCTCATAGAAATCAGACGATCTGGAGCCATAAAGGCTGGACGAACACCCGAAACTATTGCCCTGTGATAACCTTTAAACCTTAAACTAAAAATATTCCCTGAAGTCTTCTTTAAACCAAGAATAGTTTAGCTTAATTATTAAAGAATGTCTGCCTTGAGCATTGTGCTCTTTTAAAGAACTATCTATGTGAGATCAATTTGACAGCAGCAACTTGGAAGATTAGACAAGAAACTTAGGAGGCAGTGAGTTCATATTAATGGTGGAGGAATAGTTCAGAAAAAGAGGGTAAGAATGACTACACAACTTGAAGAATGTAATCAATGTCACTGAATTATACATGTAGAAATTGTTGAATTAGTGTATGTTTTGCTGTGTACATGTTCAACAGAAAGAAAAAATGAAAGAAAGAAAAGAAAATTCTTCACTGACCAAAAAAAACATAAACTACTACTTAATATAGGTTATGTATATATATAGTTACATTGAGTCAATTCCAACTCATGGCGAACCCATGTGTGTAGAGTAGAACTGCACTCCATCAGGTTTTCAGTGGCTGATTTTTTGGAAGTAGATCACCAGGCCTTTCTTCTGAGGTGCCCCAGGGTGGGCTTGAACTTCCAAATTTTTGGTTAGCAATCAAGTGTGTTAACTGTTTGCACTACCCAGGGACTCCCATGTATACATACAAATGCAAAAATACAAATCATGGGTGGAAAAGGTACGTGCCAATATCCAGATAAGTGTTCCTCTGGGCAGTTCTACTCTGTCATCTAGGGTCGCTATGGGTCAGAATCAGCCCAATGGCAACAGGTTCAGGTTCAAGTTCAGGTTCCGAGGAGAGTGATGGGTAGGGGGAGGGTAGGAGAGGAGTTTCTACTCTATGTTGAAAAAATGTGAAGTATTTTTGACAAATATGACAATATGTCAACATTTTCAAAATCACCAGAGTGGTGATTATCTGGGTGGTACATTGTTATATTATTCTCTGCAGTTTTCCATGTGTTCGAAATATTTCATTGACAGAAAGAAAAGAGAGGGTCTCTTGTAGTCCTCTGAAACAAGGCAGTCCTCCACCCCTCTCTGAGCCCCAGCCATGCTGAGCAGCTCCCTAAATGGCCTGTAGACCTCTTCTCTCCCCTCGACAGTCACAGTGTGGTTGGGCAACAACTGCATCACCTGGCAGCTTTTTGGAAATACAGATTCTTCAGTCCCATCCCGAGTCCCTGGGTGATGCAAATAGTTAACGAGCTTGGCTTCTAACCAAAAAGTTGGAGGTTCAAGTCTACCCAGAGATGCCTTAGAAGAAAGGCCTGGTGATCTGCTTCCAGAAAAGCAGCCACTGAAAACCCTGTACAGCACAGTTCTACTCTGACACACATGGGGTCACCATGAATCAGAGCTGAATCAAGGGCATGTAGAGTCCCATTCAGACATACTGAATCAGTATCTGCATTTTGACAAGTCCCAGGTGATTCCTATGCACATGAAAGTCAGAGCAGGCTACACGAAACTGCTCGCGCTGCCTACATCCCTGCACCCACTGCCTGCTTTCAGCTAGTCAACTTCTAAAGCTCCAGGTGGATGTATTTATGCACTGCCTGGGCTAAGATGTTTTTGAACGCTTGTCTAGGTCAGGAGTCACTCTGTACGCCATTCAACAACTTTTATCAAAACATGCAGCATGATCATCATCTATTTATTGGACTATAGATTCCTTGTTGGTGGTATTAGTCTCCGGGTTGTCCATACTCTTGCAGTACTGGCACATAGCATATGCTCAGAGTGGGCAACACAAACGAATGAAGGAATCCATGCTGTCATTCATGTTAAACATGTTCATCCAGGCAATGGAGTTTCTGACATCAGAGCACTTAAATGCACGGAATTGATTTTTTTACCATCTTTTTAAGTCGTAAGTCTAAAATAAATCAAATTCACTTTTAAATTATCGGTATTTTAATAATACGCATGCTTAAAATTTAGTAGCAGAGTACTATTTTTTTATTGCACATCCCTAGTAAATTGATGCAAAATAATCCTCCACTTCAGAAACTCTTAAGGAAAGCCTGATGGAAGTCTGAAGAAACCTTTCATTTGAAAGCCTGAAAGCCTGACGGGAGATGTAGCCCTTCCCCCAGACAAATACTGTTGATTTGCATGTAATCTCAGCCCCAAATCAAGAGCTTCTGCTCTAAACTCTACAAGGCCTCTAGCCAATCACCCTTACATTATACAGTTACAAAGCTTTTCACTGTGCCATTTGAACAAAAGAAATATCAGTGGAAATCCCCACCATATGACCCCTGTGATGGCAACTCACCACCAAAAACCATGACCACCTTAAAACTTCTTACCATTGTGTGCTGATAAAGTGATGTTTTAAAGTTTTCACTTTTGAATTAAACCCACAGTTCTTACCTACAGGTCCAGCAGACAGGAAGTTATAGCTAGAAACAATTACTGGACAGAGGCATGCCTGGTGGAGCAAGCCAGTACAGGCAGTGCGAGGGTTAGGAACGAGATCCGTTCTTAAGTCTATCTTTAAGAGGAATTCGCAGGTAAGTCAGGACAGGTGCATACGGTTCTTATTTCGCTTCAGTTAGCCAAATGTTTGTCTTAGTATATAGTATATATTTTACCTTTCTATGCATATAAAACAATTGAGACACTGCCAAACTGTGCAATGTTTTCATGAGCGTCACAAAGTAGTGCGTGCATTCATTATTATGCAACATTGTATTTAACTCAACATTTTAATGTAACAGGCTTTATGGCAGTCCTTTCTTAAATATGAGTTGCCCTTAAGTTGGAAGCTCCTAACCGGGGGACTGCGTGTACAGTTCCTGCCAGGCCATGGCTTTTACAGCACATTACAGCTTGCTGTCCTAAGTCAGTTGGACCAAACAGAACTTTATTAAGTGGCTTTTATTTGTTTCTTAAGATATATAATAAGGGCCTTGGTAGAAGTGAGAAAAGCAGTGTAAATATTCTATTCTATTCAGAAACACCATCAAACTACACATGGTTTTAATTTAATTACAATAAACAAGTAATACCCAAAGAAATCAAGAGATAGAAGAAACGATCTCTATAAAACTCTGGTGTTAAGGTAAGAAAACCAGATCATGAGGTCAAGCTCCCCAAGTTGGTGCTCATTTGTCTTAAAAGAAAGTCCAAAGTCCACCCCTCTAAGCCAGAGACCCAATGCCTTGGGATGAAATGTCACCTTCAAGGGGTAGTCATTACCCTCCCCCCAGTTCAGTCACAGGCACTGTGAGTCACTTTAATATTATAACAATGAGCATTTGCATCATTTTTAACTTTGCAAAACCCTCTCACTTTGTTTTGGTCTAGCATTTTAATTATGTCACCAGGAAGAAACAGTTGGATGATGCTTCTTCCTCCATTCAGCTCCACCGCCACCACAGCTCAGCGTCAGATAAGCCCAGACAGAAACCACAAACTTGGGCGTTGCTGAATTAGTGCTGAGTCATTGGAGCCTGGGCTGTTTATTGCCTTGTTTGTGTGGAACTCAGAAATGTTTGTGAAATGATTCCCTAAGGGATATAAGTAAGCTCTTCCCACATTCACAGTGCTGAGGGCAGAAGGTGATTGAAAAAGACCAAGAAATTTCAAGCTAGGCAGAGCTCATAAGATGCTAGTCTTTCCAGAAGAATTGCATCTCTTTTGGGTGCTCGCAAGCTAGAGATGAAGAGTAACTTTGGACAAGTAACAATTTTACTATGGATTTTTTTTTTTTAAAGTATTGCATTGATGTTTTATAATAAGCCCTCCTCGTCCAAATAAGAGAAGTAAAGAGGATTTTTTTTTCCCCACCTGTAGCTGGCTAACTAAATTAATTGGCACGAAAAGTGGAGTCAATTTGTGGAATATCTGGCTTTGTCTTGCTTCATTCACTACTTCACTCACCATTTATTGCCCTAGAACTGTGCTCCATAGGGTTTTCAATGGCTGATTTTTTTGTAAGTATGTCTCCAGGCTTTTCTTCTGAGGTGCCTCTGGGTGGACCAGAACCTCCAACCTTTAAGTTAGCAGCTGAGCATGTTAACTGTTTACGCCATGTGGGGACTTACTGAGCCCTTAAAAAAAATTTAAAAAAACCAAACCCATTGCCATCAAGTTGATTCCAACTCATCGGGACCCTATAGGACCGAGTAGAACTGCTCCATAGACTTTCCAAAGAGCACCTGGTGGTTTCAAACTGCTGACCTTTTGGTTAGCAGCCATAGCACTTAACCACTGTGCCACCAGAGTTTCCATTGAGCCCTTACTAGGTGCTTAATATAAAGAATACACACAATTGAGCCACCAGAGAGCTTAAAGTTTAGTGGACAAATTCAAAGAGAACCTATTTTCATACATATAAGCTGTTTGTTTCCAGAAAGATAAAGTTGGAGAATGATCAGTGTAAGCCATCATTTATGCTAGAGGGGAAAATGCCCTATTGATGTGTGCCAATAGTTTTATTACTGATCATAAGGTGTGTTATGGACTGAATTGTGTCACCCCAAAATATGTGTCAACTTGGCTAGACCATGATTCCCAGTATTGTGTGATTGTCCACCATTTTGTCATCTAATGTGATTTTTTCTATGTGTTGTAAATGCTACCTCTATGATGTTAAATGAGGCAGGATTAGTGGCAGTTATATTAGTGAGGCAGGACTCAATCTACAAGATTAGGTTATGTCTTAAATCAACCTCTTTTGAGATGTAAAAGACAGACGTGAGCAAAGAGACAGGGAGACCTCATACCACCAAGAAACAAGAGCCAGGAGAAATAAGACCCAGGGTCCCTGTGCTAAGAATTTCCTCCACCAGGGAAGATTGATGACAAGGACCTTCCCCCAGAGCCAACAGAGACAGAAAGCCTTCCCCTGGAGCTGGCACCCTGAATTTGGACTTCTAGCCTCCTAGACTGTGAGAGAATAAATTTCTGTTTGTTAAAGCCATCCAGTTGTGGTATTTCTGTTATAACAGCACTAGATGACTAAGAGAAGGTGTTTGACACAGGTTCAATTTCTAGGGAGGCAGTGTGGAGGAAGTGTTGGCTGGTATCAGGAGCCCTGAGCTTGTGTCCCAAGGTGGCCTCTAATGAGCTCTTTGATTTAGGTCAAAAGATTCAATTTCCCTGAGCCTCAGTTTCCCCTCCCAGAAAACGAGAGGCTTTAAGTAGATGACTAGAGAGTCAACCTAGCTTTATTGTTAGCTATCACTCTAAAACTGCACTTTTCTGCCTGGGAAAGGGAGAGATTCTTGCTTTTTTTGTTGTCTTGGAAGAAAATCATTCATTGCACCCTAGCAAATACACTAGCAAGCTCAACACTGAGCAAGCTGTTTCCTTTCCTCTTCCATTTTGACTAACCACCACTGGTCCTTAAAATTCCTATTAAAAGAAATGAAAAGAAGATTCCTTCCTGCCCTGGGCCTAAGGCACAAGTGGCTATTTGCAAACCTATATGAAGGCTTTAATTAGTGTGAGTTCACACTTGGGTTTAATGCAAAGAGCATCTCTTAGCAACAGAGAACTTCTAAGAGTGAGGCTGAAATCCAGTGTAGACATTGCTTGAGAAGGAGTGAGGAAACACTGAAGAGAAGAATTAGAGACCTGGGGGTGGCCGTAGAAGCCATGGGGCTGGGTAATGGGAGAGGGAGGGGGCCACCAGAGTTATTTTCCCTAAGTGTCTCGTTAGTGCATTAATCTGAAGTGACTGAAGGTCCCTACCAAATTATCAATAAAAGTGTGTTTACATAAACATCAGGAGCAGCAAAGATTTCACATTCTGAGATCTAATTAGGTGCAAAAGTGAACACGGCCGTATCACATGTTTACTTCTTTGAAAGGGGGAAAAATGAGAAGTGGAGAAGAGAAAGCTCAGAGGAGCAGGATGCTGTTTTGTCTTTGTTTTCTAATCCTTTCATTCTGCCACTGTTAGAAAGCTGGACCTACCAGAGTAATAGCACCTTTAAATGGAGGAGGTATAGGGAAGCACTGATTTAAATTCTTCACCTGTATTCCTACTGGAGATTGAACACATTGCCACTCTCATTAAATGAAAATATGAAGGATAAATGCTCAGCAAAGATCAAAAGGGGGTGGTGTTTGAAAGTGGAGACAGAAGAAAGGCAGCTCTTTCACAGCTAGTCGAAGGCCTAATCTTGCACGGCATAGTCACCGGATGAGGTTTCCTCTTCCTAAAAGTGTTCCTGTGCCTCAGAAGAAAATGATTACTATCAGAGCCACTTCCAGGACACAGAAGAAATTCTGCCTTTTATTTTATAGTCACAGATCATTTTTAATCCCAAATGGTATTTCTTAGTTTAATCGCTAAACTTAGTTTCAATCAACTTTTGCCCACTTTTCTTAAAGTCAAGGCATAAAATTTTTCACAATTGAGAATATTCAAAAGAATGTGCTGCAGAGCCCAAAGGTAATTCCAGGAAAAGGGGCCAGAAGGGCTTTGAGCAATAGCAGCACCATTTTAATAAGTCCATTGTCCTCTGCTGCAGAGGAGACAAATTTATATGTATAGTTCTGACTTGCTGGTTCAAAAATATCTATTTCAATACCTAAAAGTCTCCTCTGATGCAAGGCATTAAGGTCACTTTAAAATGAACTGATGAACTAGGTGAAAAAAAACAGCAAAAACGTAAACTAGGTTCACATGCAATGGAATTTAGATTCTCCTTTTTGGGGTTCTTTCTGAAGACAGGTTTCTGCAGAACAGCCAGATCTGTACCTGGCTCCTTGGACGACTCTCCCTGCAGTTCCCAGCTCCAGCCTGAATTAGTGATGCCCGAGAGGCCTCCAGTGGAAGCAGACTGGCCCAAGTCATCCCCCAAGGCTCTGGTTAGGGCCTTATCTCCAGCGGGATTTTCTGAACATCCCATACAATTAAGGCAGAGCAGAAGACACAGAATTATGTACCCAGAACCTTTCAGCAGAGGAATATTTCTGAGTCCCAGACAACTTTAGAAGAAGCTCCCACTGTCTAGAGTTCTGTTTTGCTCAGTGTTGCTGTCCAGTTGGCCCTTCATCTGGAGCTGGCAACTCCACTGAAACCTGTCCGGCGTCGTAGAACACACATGCCTCCGCTGACATGTGGGTGGTGACTGTGCATAAGATGTACTGGCCAGGAATTGAACCTGGGTCTCACACGTGGAGAATAAGAATTCTACCACTGAAGCACCACTGCCCTCCACTGAACCACCAGTGCCCCCAAGTTTGGTTCACTGAATAAAGGTTAATGCTGAAACTTCCTGGAGGGCTGGAGGGAGGGCTGCCTCCAGGAGAGGGAAGGTAGATAGCATCTGACCTTAGAGGTTGTAAACCTACATTTTCCCATGGACTTTCCCAAGGTTAGTGGTGCTGGAGCAGAGAGGAAGCCAGTTCCAGAATTAAAGGCATCGGTGGGAATCATGGAAGACCCCTGTGCAGGACTGACTTCTACTGGGAGGGCAGGAGAGGGAGGGGCAGCAACCATCCGACTGGAGCCAGGCTGGCCAGATGTGGAAACTCATCCAATCAAATCAGAAAGACCCATGTCAGTTCCCTGCTTTGCAGAGTGCTCTCCTGCCAGGGGTGCTGGCATATCATCCAGGATTAGAATCCTGAGCTTTGGCATGCGACTGACTTGATTCTGGTTTGAATCCTGGTTCTTATGCTATGTGACCTTGGGCAAGTTACTTAACATCTTCCAAGCCTGGCTTCCTTATCTCCAAAATGATGATAGTAATACTGCCTAATGCCTCCATAGGTGTGCAAGGTACTGTAAGGTAATATAGACAGAAAGGTGTTCAATAAATAGCAGCTGTACCCTTAAGATGATCAAGATGAGTCCCACTTATGGCTCTGTCAAAGATGGAGAACAATGTGCTTACAGTAAGACAGGGCAAGCAGGGACCAATACCTAGATCAGATCTGCCCAGTGGATAAAAACGAGCAGGGGACAAGGGACTTCTCATAGTGGGAGTTGGGCTGGGTAGACCGACACTGTGCCTCAGGAGGACAGTCCTACAGTCTTGATGCTGTTCAGCCTAGTAGAGAAGACGGGGACCAGATCTTCTGCCCCTGGGCCAAGCCAAGCAGTGGGGATTCAGGACAATACAGAGTCTGGACATGTGAACATTCACTACCAGGAAGTCTGACCACAGGCAGCAGACTCAAGCTCCGTGCCTATCTGGCTGTACTGTAGAATTATTTAGCAGAGCTAATGGAATGAAATATCCATTGGGAATTCCAACCTCATTTCTCTGTTTGATTGGTATTGGAATCTGACCCCGAGTTTGTGGTGATGAAGAATCCAGATAAGCTCAGTATAGACAGACATGAGGGGTTGGGTTCAAGATGACCACTTTTCATGGTACCTGAATAATACGAATATCTGTATCCTGTTTGCAGTTGCAAGTCCCCGTTCTTCACAAGATCTCATTTGTTCCTCACTGCAAACCTATGTAATAGGTAGGTGAGGCAGGTATTACGATCAGTCCCATTTTAGAGATGAGAAAAGTAAAGTTCAAAAAAGTAGTGTGACTTGCTCTCTTTTTTTGCATAAGCCAGTTTGCCTTGGGTTTTCTATAACTTGCATCTGAAAGAATACTTCTGCGCTCACATTCAAGGTGATTTTCTATAGTTTTCTTGCTATGCAAGCAGATATGGGAGCCTAATGGATTACCTGAAATAATTCTGTTTTCAGATACGGACAGATAATGTGCTCACTTTAGCTTTAGACTCACTAGCCAGAGCGCACTCTGTGCCATCTCCCCTTTGTCACCTGTGTCCTCAAAGAATATGAACATTATTCTAATCCCATAAGAATATAAGATGTCCCTTGCCCACTTAGATGGTGCTCTATCCAGCCCCGGACCATTTGACCTGACAGTAGCCACAGGGAGTCATTTTCCAAAAGTGAGATATGACTTACCATACGACCCAGCAATCCTGCTCCTGGATGTTTACCCAAGAGAAAGAAAAACATGTCCACACAAAGAATTGTGTATGAGTGTTCACAGCAGCTTTATTCATAGTAGCCAAAAACTGAAAACCACTCAAATGCTCATAAACAGAAGAATGGATAACAAGTTGCATCATATTCATACAGTGGAACGTTGTTGTTGTTGTTAGGTGCCGTGGAGTTGATTTTTGACTCATAGTGACCCTGTGTGACAGAGTAGAACTGCCCCATAGAGCAGATCACTGGGTCTTTCTCCCATAAACCAACCCAGAGCCACAGCATGGGTTCAAACTCTCAAGCTTTCTGTTAGCAGCTGAGTGTTTAACCGCTGCATGACCAAGGCTCCAATGGAACATTACTCAGTAACAAAAAGGAATAAAATAGTGATACCATCAACAACATGGGTGAATCTCAAAAGTATTTGCTGAGTGAAAGAAGCCAGACACAAAAGAGTACATGCTATATAGTTCCAATTATTCCAAGTCCTAGAGCAGGAAAAAACCAATCTACAGTGACAGGAAGTAGATTCAGTATTTCCCTAGTGTGGTGTGTGAGGTGGGGACTGACTGCAAAGAGGCACACAGGAGTTTTCTGGGTGAGTGAGATGTTTGGTATCTTGACTGAAATGACAGTTTCACAGGTGGATACATCATCCAATTGTACATTTAAAGGGCATCCATGTAAATTATAGCTCAATAAAGGTGAATTTTCTAAGTGAATTATTTCCCTAGGATTTTCTTAACGTCCTTTTAAAATTCATGATGTATACTTTTAAAATTTGTTGTTAGTGGTGGTTGCCATTGAGACAATTCCAACTGATAGTGGCCCCTGGTGTTAGGGTAGAACTGCTCCATAGGGTTTTCTTGGCTGTAATCACTGCAGTCCTTTTGGGGTGGCTGTAATCTTAACAGAAGCAGATCACCAGGCCTTTTTTCTGCAGTGCTGTTGGGTTGGTTCAAACTACCAACCTTTAGGTTCACAGTTAAGCACACACCATTTCTGCAACCTCACCAAATTACCTTCTAGAAATACAATACTTAAATCATGTTATAGAAATAGCATGCACCATCTAGCCCCACTGACCAGTACATTGACCCGAAACATGCAATTCTGGTTAACATGTTTGTGTTCACATTCCTGCTTGGACTTGGAATACACTGTTCCTACTTCTCCCCCTGGCAAAATCCCATATGTCATCCTATTCTTTCTTCATTCATTCAGCAAATATTCTTTGAGTGCCAGGCCCTGTGACAAGCAGTGGGGCTACCAAGACATATAAATCGGAGGTTCTGTCCTTTGGGGACATAAACAAGAAAATGCAGTTTTACTTGAATACCTTTAGACTTATATTTCCAGCATTTTCTGGCTGATAAAAAGACTCTGTCAGAAGCCACTAACCTGGAGGCTACAGCCTGTTCTATACATTACCTAAAACTGCGCTGGTTATTCCATATACATATGTCTGGCAGCCTCCCTAAAGGTTCTGTGTTAACTTTTAAAAAATGGAATCCTTGAGAAGATTAACAAGGCAGAAGAAATAGCTCTAAGAAATGAAAGGAAAACTTGGTCTAAATGCATTTCTGGGTCAGTGATGAAAACATGATAAAATATGGAAATTTAAGCCCAAATGACAGAAGAATTTAAAGTTCTAGTTGCCATGTTGCTCAGACAGGACTGGAGGCCTATTCCCCCTCGCTGGCCTTTAAACACAGGACAGCCTGGGCCAGGGCTGATAAGTTTGCTGGTGTTGCTGTCTTTTGACATTTTAGAGTATTTTTAAAAATCAGTTATTCTAATAAGGTTTTATTATAATTTTTCAATTATTTATATCTTTTTCTGCTCTCTCATCAACTTTGGGTTCTAAACCATTAAATCTTTTCCTTATTGAAAATGTAATCACAGAGACAGAACCCATATTTTTTACCAGTTACCATGAGTCGACTCCAACCCATGGTGACCCCATGTGTGTCAGAGAGAAACTGTACTTCACAGAGTTTTCAATGCCTGATTTTTCAGAAGTAGATTGCCAGGCCTTCAGAACTGACTTGACAGCAACTAATAACAACAACAACAACCACTGATTTTGAGCTTAAAATAAAATATTGGAATATTGAAAAGATGGTTAAATCACTACTTGCTATTTTAGAATCGTTTTAGACTTCCAGAAAAATTGCAAAGATAGGACAGAGAGTTCCCGTACACCTCACATCCAGTTTCCCTATTATTAGCATCTTACATTAGTCTGGCACATTTGTCACAATTATTAAACCAATGTGGATGCATTATTATTAACTGAATCCCGTATTTATTCAGATGTCTTTTATTTTTTTCCTAATGTCTTTTCCTGTTCCAGAATCCCATCCAGGATACCACATTACATTTAGTTGTCATGTCTCCTTAGGTTCCTCTTTGGCTATGACAATTTCTCAACCTTTCTTTACCTTTTATGACCTTGACAGTTTTGAGGAGTTCTGGTTTTTTATAGAATGTCCCTCAACTGGGATTTGTCTGTTGTTTTTCTCATGATTTGACTGGGGTTACAGGTTTTTGGGAGGAAGACCAGTCTCCTCACATCATATCAAGGGTATATACTATCTACATGAGTTATCACTGTTGATATTGACGTTGACCTTGATCACCCAGGTGGCATAGTGTTTGTCAGGTTTTTCTACTGTAAAGTTAGTCTGCTTTTACCTTCCCTTTCCATACTGTGCTCTTTAGAAGGAAGTCACCATGCACAGCCTACATTTGAGGAGCAGGGAGTTATACTCTACCTTGCTGAGGTGGAGTAGTTACATAAATTATTTGGAATTCTTCTGTATGGGATAGTCTGCATGGGAGATTTGTCTCTTCTCTCCCATTTATTTATTCAGTCATTTATTTATATTAGTCAGGACTCATGAATACTTATAAATATTTTATAGTTTGGGTTATTATCCAATTCTTTGTTTTGTTGTTCAAATTGTTCCAGCTTTAGCCCTTGAAAGCTCTTTCAGTTAGCTCCTGTGTCCCTTTGACATACCCCATCTTTGTGGGGTTTTTGTTTGTGTTTGTTTGAGTATCTCCTTGCTTTCTAGCACTATAAGGCTCATCTTGTATATTTCCTGCCTCCATTTCTCCAAGGAGCCCTGGTTCCTTTTATTGGATAATAATATATTAGAAACCAAGATATGAATGCTAGGTATGCTCATTGCTACTGAGGTGTTAAATCATCTTTTAACATAGTAAAAGTGTTTTAGACAAAGTTCAAAAATTTAGTTCATTCTTAAAATAATATTTACTTAGAAAAAAGTTTAATGACTTTATATATTTTTGCTAAAGGAATGTGAAATTTTTATTCAAAGCTCTGTGAAGTAGCCCACAATTTAGACTGAAGATAATATACACATACAGCCAATTTTTTAAAATATAAAAAGTTCTTTACGACTTTCTAATAATCATAAATTCAAACCAGCCTTATTAGAGACAGAAAGGTCATCTAAAACAATCTTCCTTAAAACGTCTTTCCTCCCAAAGTAGGTTCTGGGTCTATGATACACTGTATTTAGGAGTATTTGTTACTCTTCTCCTCCTCCAGCTTTTAGTCACTGAAGGGAATCATTTTAATAACCTGAGGTTTGGGCAGGAGAAGACCCAGACCACCAAGTCATAGGTTTTTCTTCATCTGCATTTAGAATTAGCAGGAGAATAGTTAGGAGAGAAGGATTGTTTAGAGAGGAGCATTTTATCTCTCTTGGGAAGTAGTAGTTCCTTCCTCTAAACCTTTGTGACTTGATCCAACAAACCCTTCTAACAGTGATTATCTTCAGATTGCTCAACCATTGCCGAAAGCCCAGCGTCCGCACTTGGTTTATGTACAAATCTGGGGAGAGGTCTCATCAAACAAAAGAAGCTGTTTCCCTGTTGGGATAAAACCTGTAATGCTCAGTTGTGCGTCCTGGCATTCTGTCCTTTTTTCCGTGTGTGTGTGTGTGTGTGTGTGTGTGTGTGTAAGAGAGAGAGTGAGAGAGAGAGAGTGTGTGTGCCTGTGAAAGAGCATTCTTAGGCACAATATGGCAAGCATGACATCTGTGATGTGTAGCAAACAAGAGCCAACATCAAGTTCTCTAGATCAATTTGTTATGCTAATTGTTTTTTAACTCAATAAAAGAGTTCAAAATTAGATTTTGACCAAGCTTTTAAAAGTAACTGGGCCTTATCAACCACATTTACAATCAAATAGCTTTTTACATACAAGTCTTACCTTCACTTTGTTATTTATTTTCACTTGGAAAATAAGGAAGGATGATTTTGACATGTACTTGATGAGAAGCAGTTTTTCTCAAGATATTACCCTTAGCCTTCCTTAGGATAGATTATGTGACATTTTTATTACCTCTCTCACTGAGTGCAAGTAGCTTTTTCATTTTCATTTATGATAGGTTTTGTAAATGTCAAATCCCCTGTTAAAGGGCCAGAGTTGACATTTCAAAAGCCAAAGAATGACATTAATAATATTCAAGTAAACACAAATTAGGAGTTGAAGTAACTTCATATCTCCTTCTCCCACCCTCCAAAAAACAAGGTAACCTATTTTTCACATAATTATTTGCAGGAAAAAAAATCAAACTGCAGTAAGGAAAATAAAAAACACATGATATTTCAAAAGGCGATATCTATTTACAATTCAAGAATAAGGAACATTATATTCAGGTAAAACCAATGTGAAATCCATTTGGCATGACTAAAGTTGTACATTTTAAATTAATTAACCCTGACACCAATTCTTTGGTATAAATTTTTACAGTATCGTGGAGGTTTTAAAATCAGGTGTCCATCAACTTTAGTAGTAAGCTAAAAAAATTTTCTCTTGTTACCTCCAAAGAAATAAAATTGTTCAAACGTATTGGTTGTTAGGTTGCATCTTTATTTTCTCAATTTTTAGGAAACTCCAAACTGGTTGATTATTTAGCATGTTTTCAAAAGAAGACATAATGGTCAGCTTCTTCATTGAGGTTCAATGTGTTCAGGATCCTTGCATAAATCTAGGGTCGTAAACACAGATGCTTTCGGGGCCAGACCAATCACGTGCATGAGGGATGTGTGCCAGACAGGGACGAGGGTGAGTTGGGCAGCACCTGTCCATCTTGTGTTCCAAGGAAGTATGGCCCTGCAAAAATGGGAACCAAAGGGGTTTTCTTTCAGATTTTTGAAGAGAAGGCAAAAATGCGCTTTTTTAAAAAAGTTAAATCTCTTGATTTCGAAATGTTACTGATTATTTTTCTGGAAACATTTGCAAGTGTTGTGTGAGCTGCATTTGGCCTACAAGCCACCAGCATGTAAGCCAATAACTGCTCACAAAAACTTCATATTAGGAACTAATCCACTAACAACAATAACTTAACGATAAATATAATTGTCAAGTTCAATATTTGAGGGGCTGAACAAATATTAAAATGTTGCTTGATGATTTAAGAGTAAAAATAAATAGAGTTGTAGGTCTCAGTAGATACTATCATCAAGTGATAATAACTTGATAACACTCATTTATTCAACAAATATTTATTGAGTGTCTTGCATGCACTAGGAACTGTTTTAGGCACCAGGGAGACAGCTAACTATAAGGTACCTGTCCTTCAAGGTGCTTACATTCTAGAGGTGGGAGATAATACTTAAGTAATAATTAAATAAATAATGACAAGTGCCATGCAAATATAATTAGAATAGGGTAATGTGCTAGCAGGAGGCCCTGGGTGGTACAAACAATTGCTAACCCAAAGATTAGAGGTTCAAGTCCACACAGAGGTACCTTGTAAGAAAGGCCTGGTGATCTACTTCCAAAAAATCAGCCATTGGAAACCCCACAGAGCACAGTTCTACTCTGACCTGAGGCAGGGGGTGGGGGGTAGTCATCATGAATTGGAGTCAACTTAATGGCAACCGATTTTTGGTTTAATGTACTAGCAGGTGCCTGTCTGGCTGCCCTATACTGGCCTGTTGAAGCCGTTGCTGTCAAGTCGATTCCAACTGAGAGCAACAGGTGGACCTCAATACTCACCCACAGGCTATCAGTGTCAAATTCCTCCTTTTTTTCCTCAGGTTCTGTTATAATGTCACTTGTGGCATGTTTTAATGATTTGAGGGCCAGTTTATTTTAAATTAGCTATATTCTAATCTTCTTGACTAGATTTGCGAGAAACGTTGATCCAAAAGGGATTTAGAGAATCCTCTAAGCTCATCAACAACTTAATCACAACGCCCGGGCCAGGGCTGCACATGGTTCATTTCAGACATTCTATGTTGATTCCTTTAGCTTCAGTTTAGAGGGTACCATTTTCTAGTGGGTCCCCAAATTCTGGAATGTACTGTTTGAGGATTTTTTTGGACAAGGACTAACAGCTTGGCAATAAAACTCCTCCCCACTCCCCCACCTAAAAATACACATTAACAAATGTCTTTTTAAACTTCCTCCTGTGGTTTTATAATCTGTCCCTGCATTTGAAATGGAGAAACCAGGCACTGTTTCTGAAAATTCCCAGTCGGAAGATCCGGGTTCAAAACCAGCTGTCTGGCTCTGCTTTTGGCCAACTCTTTGATATTTGGCAGTCACTTCACCCTCAAGACTCCCCTCTTAGGTGTCCTGTGAGGAGTGATTGAGAGTTTGTATTGGAAAGCTAACCGTGCAAAGTTCACTCTTGTTGTTATTATTAGTATTGGAATGGCATTAAAGGCCATTGGCAATGTTTGTTTTCTGATGAGTTATAAGAAAACAAATGGGTCCTTATTACTTTGGGGAAAAGAAGCAAAGCCCGACACAAAGTAGATAGACCTCTTCTGGAAAAGTCAGTCACTGAAGAGGAAATACAATCTGTTAAGTTATACTTGAGTTAAAAAAGAGAAACCCAGATCATATATATTAGTAGTAGTAGTAGTTTCCAAAACCTGTTGCCATGGAGTAGAGTCTGACTCATGGAGACCCCATGCATGTCTCAGTAGAATTGTGCCCCAGGGGGGTTTTCAGAAGTAGATCACCAGGCCTATTCTTTCAAGGTACCTCTGGGTGGATTTGAACCTCCAACCTTTCGGTTAGTAGCCCAGCACTTAAGTGTTTGCACTACCCGGGCCTAATAGTAATAGTAGTAAATGGTTAATATTTATTGAGCATTTACTGTGTTCCAGGCATGGGGTAGGCACTTCGCATGTATTACCTCTTTTAAGGGCCAGGGGGGAGGAGAAGGAAAAGTCAAGACTAACGGTGAAGTTAGAAAAATATCCTTACCACATACCCAATGGGCTCTATACCCCAAAGCACTCTTTAATCATGTGAGGTTTTAGAGACGCATTTCTCCGAGGTTTGGTGTCTTCTTGCTGCCCTTTTGGGCCCTTCCACCTGTGGCTATCTAATCTCTTTTCAGCCTCTCAGGAAGGCCCACGGTCTCCCCAAGCCCAGACTTGGCTCCTGCAGAAAAAGTCTTGCGTTAAAACAAAAACTTTCTGTGTCAGTGTTTTACATGGTAAGCACAGTTGCCCATAACAAAATTAAAATGCAGGTTGAAAATGTATTCTAGTAAACTAAATGTTATCTGAACAAATAACAGGGATACAAAAGGACACATGCAATATACGTAGCTTTAGAGGCAAAAGCATTTCTTTCTTTTTTTTTTGCCCCAAATTTGACTGGAAATGGGAGGCTCCATCTAAGAATTGCATTAATAAACTTTTCAGAATATGAATTTTCGCCAACATGTTGGGACGCTAAAGTGAAAGGTGCTGCGCAATTATCTTGGGTGTGGGCTCTGGGAGCAGCGAGGAGATATGCTAATGTGGCCGTTTGCCGCAGGCTCAGTGTTATTTATATAGAGCTGGCTGTGCAGGGCTGGGGCTGGAGCCGGGAAGGGAAGGAGAGGTTTGTCTAGAACTAGGCGTGTGCAGATATGTGCGCCTGTGCATTCGGCGTTTGAAACGTGAATTCAAGATCGAGGAGAGGGTGGGGAGTGCCATAACCACTCACGTTTATAAGGTATATGTCACCTGTGCCTCATGTATGTCCTCCTCACATTGCTCTCAGGGAGCATTCATTTTGGAGTGGGGAAAGAAACGGCGATTTGGGAGTGGATGCTGCGGACGGTGGCAGGTGACCGGACACTGCGGCTGACCGGCGACCTGAAATTGGCAGCTGCTCCTCCTCGACCTGATCGAATTCAGCTGGGCCCTGGCTGATGCAAGATAAACCTTGTCCGCGCCTCAAAGAAGCACGAGCGGGTGGCCCGGGAGAAAGTGGGGGGTGCGGCAGCTTGGGTGGTGGGCCCACCTGGAGCGAGCAGAGATCACAGAAACAAGGCACATGCCAGGGAGAGGTCGGGGCCGGGGGAGCGCTGCTGCAGGAGCCACGACACTGATACAAACCTACTGGCGCGCTCCCTGCGCTCTCCGACTTTGCCCGGATCCCGCGTCCGCCTCCTCTCTTCCCTGCACCGCCCGGCGCCAGGTGCCTGGGGTGGGGGATCCTTGGGTCAGGCGGCCCCAGTGTCCTCTTCCACACCCCCAGCAGCGGCGGCGGCGGCTGCGCGTCTGACCGGAGGGGGCGCTGGCGCGCAGGACCGGAGAGCAGGTGCCGCGGTTACCTCGGCCGCCGCGGCGGGGGCGGTCCCGGCGGGGCGGGGAGGACAAGGGCGGGCGCCGGCTCCGAAGCGCGCGGCCGGCTCTGCAGGTTGATTCCGAGCTCCGGGCTTCCGGAAGGCGCCGAAGTCCAATAAATATATCCGAGGCCGGGAGAGCCCAGGACGCCGCCCCACTGTCCTCGCGCCGAGCAGAGCCGCGGCCGAGCGGCCCGGGGCAGCGGCTCCTCCTCCGCCGCTGCGCGCGCCGCCGCGGGTCCCGAGCCGCGGAGAGACCCGGCGAGACAGCGAGAGCCCCGGCGAGACAGCGAGAGCCCATGAGCTGCGGCGGTTGAGGAGCCGGGCCGGCCTCTGCCCGCCCTCGCCGCCGGGCGCCCGAGAGGGGGCCGTAGTCCGGCGGGCCGGCCCAGAGTGCGGGATCCGGGGTCGGGTGGCGGCGCCGGTGATATGGAGACAGCCTGACGCAGCAGGCGAGCAGCGGAGGTCGGCGCTGGGTCCTCTCGACCGCGGGTGGCGTGCGACCGCGGCGGGCTGTGGTTGCGGGCGCGCCTGGCGCGCTGCGCTCTGCCCTGGGCGCCGCCGCCCTCTATGCGCCCCTCTCCGCGCCGCGGACCCGGGCCATGGCGATAGACCGGCGACGCGAGGCTGCGGGTGGCGGGCCCGGGCGGCACCAACCCCCGGCCGAGGAGAACGGCTGCCTGCCGCCCGGGGACGCGGCGGCCTCGGCGCCCCTCGGAGGGTGCGCAGGCCCGGGCGACGGGGAGATCCAGTCACTGCCCACGCTACCCGCGGCCTCGGCCGCCGGCGGCCCGCACTCTGGCTGCTGCGCGTCGGCGTCAGCGCCAAGCCTCCTGTTGCTGGACTATGACGGATCGGTGCTGCCCTTCCTTGGGGGCCTGGGCAGGGGCTACCAGAAGACCCTTGTGCTGCTCACTTGGATCCCGGCGCTGTTCATCGGCTTCAGCCAGTTCTCGGACTCTTTCCTCTTGGACCAGCCGAACTTCTGGTGCCGCGGGGCAGGCAAAGGGGCCGCAGCCACGGACCGCTGGGGCGCAGGCGACCTGGGGAACTGGAGCAGCCCCCCGCCCACCACCTTCTCCACTGCCGCCTGGGGGGCCGCAGGCAACCGAAGCAACAGTAGCGTTGCAGAGGGGGATGACACTCCACCCCTGCCGTCCCCTCCGGACAAGGGGGACAACGCTTCCGACTGCGACTGCCACGCGTGGGACTACGGCATCCGCTCTGGCCTCGTCCAGAACGTGGTCAGCAAGGTAAGGATCGCAATCGCCCAGGCCCGCGGTCTCCTCGTGAGCCCTTGCCCTTCTCAGGCACCCCCGACACATGGGGGCCCAGACGCCTTTACCCTTCTCTCCGTCCCGGTCCGTGCAGACAGAGGGCCAAGCCCGAGCCAAAGGGAACAAGACGAGGGGTCCACGTCCCCAAAATGATGCTAGCTAGTCTGTGAGTCCACGCATCTTACACTTGCTTAATTCCCTTCCCGTCCCCCAAATCAAGGTGCTTTTACTTGGGTGTGAAGCGAGGGCTTCTCGCTACCCTCCCCGGGGACACTGCACCTGGACTCTAAAGGACACCATAGCTTCCCCTAGTGTACATCTAAACCCCTGTCCCCGTGCATGTATGGAAAGTTGCCCCCCAAATAAAGACTAGACACTTCTCTTCCACCGCTTGGCTAGTCGCCCCTATGTCTCCCACATAGAAGTTCCCATTCACTAGAAGAGTGCCCTATCCTCAGATGTCCCTTTATCTGGCAGACCTCACCATCCCCTTCTGCTTTGGAAGGGAAGTAAAACACCTGGCTATAGCCAGAGAAGCTCCGTTCCCCCTGCCAAGCTCACTTCTCCAAAGACTGGCCTGTTTGGCTTTAGACTTTGCCCCCTCAATGCAAATGCTTTCTTTAGTAAACATCACTAGAGTGTTGGAAGGCCGTAAGGATATGTCAGTTTGGTGTTTTGGAGCCCCTGCTGCTTTTACAGAGCACCTGGTAAGCTTGAGCTGGGCATCCAACTTGCTAAGTCCTGTGTGACCCTCTGGCGGAGGTACTGCATTGTGTGTGACATGAGCAGAGTGTTCCATGAGAGCAACTGTGTGTGGGAAGAAAAATGGGGAGAGGGCAGAGTTAAAAAAAAAAAAAATAATAACCAACACATCAATAGCTTTCCAGTTTCCACAAAATGTGAGAGAGATTTTACACCAGCCGAACAATTTGTGGCTTTTGCCCTTTCTGTTTTAAATGATTAATATACATTTCAAAGTAAATGTAGACTCTTTTCCTATTCTGGTCAGTTCTGGGCAGACTTTTAAATGCTTTTTCTAAATGTGAGAAGGGAATTTGACAGTTTATGATAGCCAACGTGTCTGTATTATTTTCCCCAAATGTGTGTTAGTAAATAATTGTAGCTCATGGACACGTAAGATGAAACTCTTGCATCATCATTGCCATTGTTTTAATCTTGTACCAACCAGGCAAGAAATAATCTCTCCTGTGGGAACTGTCTGGATTAACTGTCCCTGCTGCCTTCAAGTTAATGGGCAAGATCGTTCTAGCTTGGTTCACCTTTCTCCCACCCTGCCCCAGCCTCTCCTTTGCACAGGTGTGTCTGTGACTGTCCATCCATGGAGGGCAATATTCCTTTGCACTTACCAGCTCAAAAAAGTTAAGAACAATGATGACACTGACCTCATCTTTCTGCATATCTCTGTCAAACCTGGGATTCAGCAACATTTTCAAGTACTCTAAGCCCCTTTTTAGGGTAGAGGAGGGATAATAAGTAGTGGAGTGTATGTAGAAGGTACTCTGTTTTGGGGTCAAAGGAGAGGTGAACTTGAAGGTAGGGAATCAGGAAACAGCTGTTCACTCTACCATGGGTGGTGGAAGGAGAGAACTAAATAGTTCTTGAAAACAGACTTTGGAAGTTTATTGGAGAGTTGAACAGTTTTTCTAAATTAACAGTTGAGAGTGTTAAAGACAGCGCTTAGCACATGTAGCATGTTTTTCAGGGTGTTTTGATAGACACATTACAATTACATATAACTGACAGGGCAAGACTGCGAGATGAAGACCTTGGAACAACAGTTAGAGGCCTGTTTTCTTATTAAAGACTAGAAAGGACGTATTGATTTTCATGGACAAATAAGATCTAAATAAAGGACTGTCCTTCCACAATGTTTTATTTCATAACGAATGTCCTAAGGCAGCCTGAGTGAGCATGCTGGAATACTCTATCAGATGGACAAATATGGAATGAATAATGTGAGCCGTGTGGGAATTCTAAGGGTCAGAGGCCTGTCAGCTTTGTCTGTAAAGTAGAAGCAAAATGTGGAAGGTTCCCCGCCGGCAGTATATGGAAGTTCAGGGTTTGAGAAATTGCCTTTTATATTCTCTTCCCTTGCTCCATGCCACACTCTTCCCACTTGCAAATCATCCTAATGCATTGTCTTTATCATTAGAACTCTTCCAGCACGTACCATGCACAGCGTGTCCTCATTCTGTCCTGAGACTGCTCGATGTGGAGGGGGGACAGAGTAACTGCCAGACACAATTCTTGCCCTCTTCCTCATTATAACAGCACCTACACACGTGAAACCTCCAAGCCAGTTAGAATCATAGGTTATTATAGTTTAAGGCATCTTGAGGCTGACAGGCCTCCATCTCCCTCCTGAGTAATGTCCCTGGCATGTGGTTATTGTCCCTGGTGTGAAGACTTCTACCCAGGGGCAGGGGACTCACTTAGCTAGGCATCCCATTCCCTTGTGGCTCTTCCTTGCAGAGAGGCATATTTTGGGGTGACTATAACTCAGGCTGTCTCATGCCTGTTTGTGCAGTTCCCTCCTCGGAATGATTGTTTTTTCTCCATGTAATGTCATTTTCAAATATTTGAGGATAACAAAGTAGTTTCCTTCCTGGTTAAAAAATCTCTAGCTACTCCAGCCATTCCATACTTTACAAAATCTGCCATACTGATTGCTCCACTTGGCATATGTGTTACTTAAACACGTCACCCAGAAGACAGGCAGGCCCTGTGTTGTCCATCCAAAGGAGAGGACAGATGGATACTATGCTTCCATGAATGAAGCCCACAGTTGATTGCGTTAAGGTTTTTAGGAGACAAGACATGCTTGAGACCATGGTCACCAAAAACCACCATGTCTTTTTCACGTGATTACTGTCAAGTCATGGCTCTCTCAGGCACGCTTGTGTGGTGTGTTGCACAGTTTAGGTTTCATCTTAATAGTTTTGGGTTATTAGATCTCTCCTCTTAGGATCTTTATTTATTTATTTTTGCTTTGGTCATTGGTATTTGTTATCTCTTCTGGAATTTGCATCACTGTCAAATGCAATGCCTTCAACAATTATATTGTACCTTTCTCTTGTGCAGCCCTTTATAGTTTTCAGAACATTTCACATACATTATTTCTTTTGATTAAGGATGTTGAATAATGCAAGGTCGTCTTACCCCTGAGCGATGTATTGGTGTTTGAGTCAATTCACAGATGTTTGAGTGGGCAGGCGCTCTGCACAGGAGCCAGGTGTTCAACTTCCTGCTGACTTTCATAGGTCCACATTTTACCCCCAAGCTAAGTTGACAGATATTGTCAGTGCCTTTCTAAAAACGACATTCCTACACAGAGTCAGACAGAGGACTGCTCTGGGGGAGCTGAGGATGGTGGCGCCAGGCAGGAGCCCTGCTCACTTCGTTCCTTCCCCACACCAGGACTCCCTGCACAGCCCAGATTCTCAGAGATTTGAGATTTTACTCAACGTTGTCCAAAAAATAACTCCACAGATCTAAAAGCATTTCTCATAAAAATTTGCATAATTAATCCTGCATTATTCTGAGCGAATCCTTGTGGATTTCTAATGCTCACCACTTCTTTGAATCATCTCCAGAATTTTGCCAGTAATCAATGTCAGCTAAAATTTCCAATTCCATCTCTTCCCCATATTTGAAGTTCGGGATGTTTGTTGATCCCCAGTCTTTTGGTATTTCTTCTGTTCTCCAGGAATTCTCAAAAGATTGCTGGCTTTTATCCTGTAAGCATAGCTGAGAGTTGTTTAAATATGCTGGGAAAGTAATTTGTATCATTTTTCTGGAACTCAAGACTAGAAGTTATTTAAAGTGACTTAGTACAATTTGATTAGGATTAAAAATAATTGCAGTATCATTGCGATAGTAACTTTAAAAAAAAAAATCACCCACAATTCTATCATCCTAACCTAACCTAGTTATTTTTTGCCTATAAGGTGCTTTACATATATACATGTTTTGTACTTCCAGAATACACATTTAATCGAATCTGCTATTTTCTCTTGACACCAAGTCAAAAACATTTGTACAAGTCTTTAGAAATATTTTTAATGCCCACGTGATATTCTAACTGATTTACCAAATTTTCTTAAATTCTTTTCATAATACAGGACTAACTACCATTAGGCTATTCCAGTTGTGGTTTTATTTCTTTTGTCTAGTATGTATCACACAACAGTGAACGTCTTTATTATGCATATCTATATTTAAAAATTGATTTAATGGATAATGCATGCACATGGCATGGAAAGCATACAGTGAAAGTGAGATTTCTTCCCATCTCTGCCCCTAGTTTCCCTCTTCAGAAGCAATCATGATTACCAGTTTCTGTGTATCCTTCCAGAAATATTCTAAATACATTTTCATTTTCATTTATGTATTTTTCTGCCACAAATGGAAGCCATTTGTGTTTTTTTTCTTTGCCTTTATGTGCATAGAGGGATATTACTTTCTTACTGATTTACATTGTTGTTGTTTGGTGTTGTGGAGTCAATTTTCAACTCAGTAGCTTTATGCCCTTTTTTCACTTGTATTGGAGATTGAAGCATATCAGTACATAGAAAGCCCTTCATTCTTTTTTATGTCTACATAGTATTCAATTGTATGACTGGGCCATACTTTATTTAACTGTTTATTTACTGAGGGAAATTTAGATTGTTGCTAGTCCCTAGCCCTCATGAACATATGCACATGTGCAAAAGATTCTTAGAAATGGGAGGATCAAACTAGGCTACATTTTTATTTTTAAATAGAGCTTTTTTTTTTTTAGAGGTGTTTTAGGTTTACAGAAAAATTATGCAGAAAGTATGGAGAGTTTCCAAATGCCCCCTCTCCCTTTGTACATACTTTCTCCTGTTTAATAACTTCTTGCATTACTGTGGTACATTTGTTATAATTGATGAACCAATTTGATACATTATTATTAAATCATAGTCTACATTAGGGTTCACTCTTTGTGTTGTACAGTCCTATAGGTTTTGACAAATGCATAATGTCATGTGTCCAACATTAGAGTATCATCCAGAATAGTTTCAGTGCCCTAAAGATGCAGTAGGCTGCATTTTTAGTTTGATAACCCGTTGCCACCTAGTCAATTCCAACTCATAGTAACCCTATAGGACGGAGTAGGGTTTCCAAGGAGCAGCTGGTGGACTTGAACTGCCAACCTTCTGGTTAGCAGACGTAGCTCTTAACCACTATGCCACCAGGGCTCCTTTAGTTTGATAAATGTGGCCAAGATGCTCTCTGTGGACATCTTCTAATTTACACTTACACCAGTAATGTGTGAGTTCCTGTTCCCCACATCCTCCTTGACTTAGGAGTTACCAGACTTCTAAATGTTTGCTAGTGTGATAGATCAGAAACTATGTTTGATGATTGTTACAATTTGCGTTTCTCTAACTATGAGAGAAGTTGAACATTTTTTGAATTTTTTAAAGCCATTTGTATGTTTTTTTCTTTGAACCATTTTTTCATGTTCTTTGCCTTTATGTGATGGGGAGACATTATTTTCTTATTGATTTATGTTGTTTAGTGCTGTCAAATAGGTTTTTGACCCATAGTGACCCCATATGACAGAGTAGAACTGCCCCACAGGGTTTTCTAGGCTATAATCTTCACAGGAGCCGATCGCCAAATCTTTCTCCCTGCGGAGTCACTGGGTGGGTTCAAACGCCAACCCTTTGGTTAGTAGCTGCACACTTAACAATTGAGCTACCATGGCTTCTATTGATTTATTTATGGGAATCCTTTATATAGAGATTATATGAATCCTTTTGGATGTTTTATAAATATTTTCCTCCCAGGTTGTTTATGGTGTTATTATTATGCAGGGATTTTTTATTTTTATTTAGTCAAATAAATTAACTTTAAAAAAAAAAATGGATTCTGGGTTTTGTGTTAGATTTAGGGCTTCCGTAATCCTAGAATATTAGAATAAAATCTCATGCTTGCTTTTCTACTATTTTTATGATCTCCTTACTTCTGTTTGGTGGTGCTGCAGGTATCCTTTTTGCTTTTACTGAACTATTAGGAGAAATTGCTGGAAAGGGGAATATTAGATGAGTGGTTATAGCCAGCATTTCATGCAGGCTTGAACTTCCTTGTAACCATGTCTTAAACATCCTATTTGGCAATGCCTGTGGTTGATGGAAAGCAGCTCTTTCCATCTCCTTTTAGGACACAAGAGCCCTGGTGGTGCAGTGGGTAAGAGCTATGGCTGCTAACCAGAAAGTTGGCAGTTTGAATCTACCAGCTGTTCATTGGAAACCCTATTGGGCAGTTCTACTCTGTCCTGTAGGGTTGCTATGAGTTGGAATCAACTTGACGGCAATGGGTCTTCATTTCTCTGAACTAGCTTCAAAACCTTTTTTCGTTGTCTTGAGCATTTTTTGCAAGTCTCAATTCATTTTGGCTTTAGTCCAAGGTAGGATTGAATCAGAAGTTGGTGCTGTTTAAAGACACGTTAGATTGTTTGGGTGTTAATCCTGGCATCACCACAAACCAGTGGTGTCCTGGGGCCAGTTTGGTTCTGCTGACTCTGAGTCAATCAGCGCATCTCTATCCAGCTTCACATTCAGTGACATCACGTTGCCAGCTTGAAATCAGCCCTGGTGGGAGAATTTACAGCATGGAAGTTGGCCAACATGACAAATCCGAGCCAGTTGTTAAACAGATGTCAGCATGCCGCTGAGGGTGACTCTGGGCCACCCTTGGTCTCCTCCCTCTCCCCTTTTTAAATCTTTCTTTCTTTCCCTCCTTTCTTCTAAAGTACAAGTATCTATTCTGGGATGTCTGAGTCTTCGGAAGACAGTGATAGGGGAAATAGACCGCTCAGGTTCCATAGAGCTTATAGAGTAATGAGGGAAGCACACCTTAACTAGTCACAATAATAACCTTTTAATTACAAACTGAGTTAAGTGTATGGAAAGAAAGGGAAATGAGAGAATAGAACAAAGAACCTGACCTGGACCAACTGGCCCAAGAGAGAAACTGATATCTGAGATGGGATCTGAGGCTTGACTAGGGGAGAGAGGCAAGAGTGTATGCTGTGTGTTCCAGGGGGAGGGAACAGCATTTGTGAGGGGCCTGTGGTATGCAGGAACAGGAATTGCTGGAATTGACAGGAGGCAGTGTAGCTGGGAACACAAGGGTGGGAGGGGGTGGCTTCTAAGCTGTGTTAGAAGTTTTCCTGCTTTTCTGGAGCAAAGGAAAGCCACCAAAGAGCATTAAGCAGGTGCAGGATGCAAACTGGTCAGAATTTACATCTTGAAGGAACCACTCTGGCTGCAGTGTGAGGATCTGGTAGTGCTGGGGCTGTGCCAAGTGGACCAAGGAAGGCCAGCTAGCCAGGCAGAAGGTGACGATGTCCACCAGGGGCTGGCAGTAAAGGCAGAAACCCTTGGGGACACTTGGGAGATGAATCAGCCTGACATGGTGACTGACTGGATGGAGGGTGAGGCAGAGACCATGTCGAGGGAGGGCGTGTGCAGTGAGAATGGGCCTCGGTGACCACCCTGCCTGCGATGGGGACGTGGACTCTCCAGATGAGAGGGGCAGAGGGTGGGAGGAGGGCAATGAAGGGAGAGGCAGCCTGCCCACAGGTTCTATTGAAGTGGGGTCCTGAGGAGGGCTGTGGAGAACCAAGCTGGGGACTGCAGAGACAGCCAGACTTGGGGGCAGCTTGGAGGCCGGGTGAGGGCCCAGCCTTTTTTCAGTGCTGTTGATAGGAGATGGTGCTGGCCTTTGGAGTGTACTCTCATTTTCTTTTACCCTCCTGCTAAAAGGGGGGCCAAAAGGCTGCAGGGACTCTGACATGGGAGGTCAGGGCTACAGTTTACTTCCAGTCCACCAGCTTCACCTCTGCTGGGTGCCCAGCAGGATCGATGTAGCCTGGTGGTGTTTAACGCTACCTTCTAGCCCAACATCTGCAGCCTCCAGATGGGTTAGAGCCGGGTTAGAATCCAGGTCCTGCACTCTTGAGGCTGTTGTTGGGGCTAGTGGAGGGGCAAGAAGAGCTTCAGGGCTTCTCCCTCTCTCTGTGGCTGGTTCCCTTCACCTGGCCCAGTGCGCCATGGCGCTCCCTGAGATGGTCATAGCTGTGTGTGTTAGTTTCTGCACAGTGGAGGGAGCTGTGTGTGTTAGTTCCTGCACAGACGAGGGGTGGTCCTCTGACTGTGGGGGAGTGAGCTGCTGCGGACCACCCTGCATAGCTTCAACACCTTCACGGCCTCCCAACCAGGCCTGGCTCACTGCTCTTAGAGCCACAAGCACCAGGAAACCAAGCCCAAGGGGGCCTGTCCACATCCCCTGCTCGAAGCCTCTGGGGCCCCTGCCACTACCCAGTAAGCCAAGTGACCAGCAAAGGCACCAGAGGCCAGGACCCCACATGCCTTTGACTTCTCCTGCCCCCCATATTGTGCTGGCTCCTTGCACCTCCCAGCACAGACTCTCTTGAATGTGTTGACTCACGCCTTTCCAGTTGGCGGGCCGCCCTTTCGTCCTCCCTTTGGCTGGTTGGCTCCTGTCTGTTCTTCAAGAGCAGCTCTGTCCTCCTCTCGGGAAGCCACCCACTGTCCCCCAGCACCCAGAGGGTCC
The DNA here is from genome assembly GCA_030035585.1 of Dugong dugon. Classification (NCBI taxonomy): domain Eukaryota; kingdom Metazoa; phylum Chordata; class Mammalia; order Sirenia; family Dugongidae; genus Dugong; species Dugong dugon. The sequence continues at coordinate 21,312,096 of CM057464.1, forward strand.
CTTCATCAGAACAGTTAGGTATCCTGGCTCACACCCTGAGGTGCGCTGTGTTCATCCTCCACCCGCAACGTGTAGTACGTGAGTGTCTATGCTGACCTTAACTTGAAGTTGTGAAAAGAGCATGAGCCTTCTAGTTCAGCTAGCGTGGTTCAAGTCCCAACCCTGCTACTTGTCTCCATCTTCTCTTGGGGAAAGTTACTTCACCTCATGAACCTTCCGTGTCCTTGTTTGTAAAATGGGGTGAGTGCTGCTGCATAGCAGGGGTTATTACTCACCCCCAAGTGGTGTGCAGGTAAAGCGAGAACACCTGTCTTCCCTGTCCCATCTCTCATTCTGTGTGTGGGCTGAGCACAGGCCCCAACGAGGACTACTCTGAGCAGGAGGCACAGGCAGCCCACACCTGGAAGGTGACTGGATCCCTGGGAGCTCAGAGGTGTGGGCGACCTTCATCTAGAAACTGAGGGGTGACTGGCTGTGACCTTCAGATGGGAAACTACACTGCAGGGTGGTCTGAGGAGTCAGGTCAAAAAGAAGGACCCTCCAGGAGGTTTGATTGGAAGATTCTCTGAGGGGTTTGTTTTTGGAGTTCTGATGTGAGCAACACATGGATTAGAGAGAGGGCTGGGATCTAAAGAGGAAGGGATGCCTTACAGTTGGCCAAGGCCTTTAGGGGAAGAGAAAGGGGCCTGCCACGTGCGTCCTGGCCTTGATGGAATTCTTAAGTCAGAAATATGATTTTATCCCATTTAATAGAGTGTGATTTAAAAATATGTAAAGTTCTGTTTGAGCTTAGTCTTCTAGTGCTGCTGTAACACAAATACTACCAGTGGATGGCTTTAAAGAACAAATGTTTATTTTCTCACAGTTCTGGAGGCTAAAAGTGAAAATCAGAGTCTTGGCTATGTCATTTCCTTCCTTGTGGGTACCCCAGACGTTTTTGGCTCTTTGTCGATCCTCACATGTGTGTATCTCTGTGTCTAAGCTGCTCTTTTTATAACTCAGAAGTGATTAGATTTAGGACCCACCTTACTCAGGTATAATCTAATTAACACAACAAAGAAAACCCTATTTCTAAACAGGATCACATCCACAGCAGTAGGGGTTAGAATATATGTTGGAACATACATTTTGGGGGGACACAATTCAATCCACAACACTAGGCTAGGTGAAAACATACATCAGAGAGAAAATGGAATGTTGAGGAAGAGCAGATAGTCACCTCAAACCTGGCTCAGCTCAATCTTCACAGCTGGAGTCAGAGGTGAACCTCAGGGAGCTGGAGAACGGGCCCCCTCAGAGCCTTCCCTTCCCACCTGAAGTATTATCTTCCACTGAGTTTTGATGTGGGAGGCCATTCACTTTGACCTGAATATTCTAAAGAACTTGATCTTCTGTGAATTGGAGGTTAGTAGTTTTTGTTCTTTCATTTGCTCAGCATTCAGTCAGTGATGGGCAATTGTCAATGGGCAGATCCCTCTCCAAACACTGACCGAAAGATTGACAAAGGCTTGCACTTCTAGGAAAGGGACAGTTGCTATTGATTGTTTTAAGTGGATTTCCCCTAAAATAAATCTATCGCTGTGAGATAACACTGCCAGGGGGCTCTGCGGCCATTCCCTTTGTGTGGTATTATTTTCTACCAAACCTCGCTTAGTATGACTCTTTTGGTTGCAGGTAACAAAAACAAATTTCAAATTTCACTAACAAAATAAAGAAGGACTGTATTGAAAAGATGGCTCAGGGAACCCAAGGGCAGACTCCAAGGCTGAGACAGGATGGGATCTCAGATCAGAAGCTGGGCTGCCTTCGGAGCCCAGCCCCCACCCTCATTCTCTCTGAGGCCACAGGAGTGCTCAGCTCTTTCTCCAGAGTCTGCTTCGTGTCCCCTAGACTGGTTTCATCTGATGTTTTGGCTCCTCAGGTCCCTGGTCATGCAGTGGTCAACCCAGAGGCCAGAGTGGGGAAAGACCTCCCAGAGCAGAGGCTGTGTCACCCAGCCTTGAGGACTACTTCACACCATGTGAACAGGTGTGGTGGCAGCTGTTCTTGGGTTGAGGTAGAAAGGGTTAGAGATGGATCTTCTTGGCAATTAATTAAGAGTAATTAAATATTGATGATTTTACCATTAAATACTTTAACCAAAGTATTCTTTTCCTTCCCAAAGACTCAGAATGTCACTTACCTGGCTACTTAGTATCAAATTGGCAGAACATACCTCCTTCAGGTGCTTTTCTAGAAATAGTTAAAGATGGCCTGAGTTGTTAATCCCAAATACTGAGGGAGCTTGAAAACAATTTTGTGACAATATTGTTCCCACTCTTACCCCCACCCCACCGAATGGAGTCTCCCCTTTTCCAACCCTTTTTTCTAGTCAGGACTAGCTACAGAATCTATAAGGCCCACTGCAAAATGAAAATGTGAGTCCCCTCATTCAAAAAGTATTAAGCGCATCAAGTTGATGACAGGAGAGCTTTGAATCAAGCATGGGCCTTCTGCATGCAGGGCCCTGCTTCTGAGAGATTTCTAGACTGTCGTCTTTCACAAAGCCCTGTTATCCTTATTATGGATTGAATTGTGTCCCCCAAAAATATGAGTTATAAATCTTAACTTGTATGCCTTTGGTTATAAGCGTATTTCGGAATGGGTTGTCTTTGTTATGTTAATGAGCCAAGATTAGTGTAGGGTATGTCTTGAGTTGATTTCTTACAAGATATAAAACGAGCAGATTACGAAAACAGAAATGGGGTAAGATAGATGCCAAGACACGTGGAGATCTCCGAGGAACCAGGAAGCAGAAGCTGAAGAGACAAGCACCTTCCTCTAGAGCAGACAGAGAGATAAAGCCTTCCTCTGAAGTTGGTGCTCGGAATTTGGACTTTTGGTCTCCTAAACTGTTAGAAAATAAATTTCTGTTTGTTAAGGCACTTGTGGTACATCTGTTATAGCAGCACTAGATAACTAAGACACCCCTGCAAAGTTAGCAAGTGTCTATTATGTTTTATATCATTTTCTAGATTTCTTTTAGTGAAAAGTGGAACATAACTTTTTTTTAACTGTGATAAAAGCATATATAACAAAACATTTGTTAATTCAACACATTTTACATGTACAATCCAGTGACATTGATTATATTCATCATGTTGTACAACCATCACCAGTATCCATCTTCAAATTATTCCACCACCAGTAACAGAAAGTCAATGCCTCCTAAGCAATGACTCCCTCACTCCCCTGCTTCCTACCCCTGGGAACTGCTAATAAGCTTCGGTGTTTATACATTTGCCTATTTCATGTAAGTGGGATCATGCAGTATGTGTCCTTTTGTGGGAACACACTTTTTGAGGGCTTGCTTTTTCCAGGAATCAGCTTCGTAAAGCCCTAAACGACTTGGTTTCGGATGTCTAGTTAGCTAAAGGTGTACAGTAGCATGAAGGAGCCAGGAGCTTTACCCAGTTCGGAAAGTCTGCTCTGAAAGTGAGGAAGTTGGTTCGCTTATCTGACCATGGACCCGAATAGCTGAGTCATAGGAATGTGCGGTAAAGAGTGTTAAGTCACAGGAATGCTAGTGAAGTGTTTATTAGGCACTTTTAAGTGGGGAGAAGGAGGATCAGTTCTTAATGTAATTAAATTCTTCTAGCTAACAGTTACACTTTATTTCTTAGTATCATTTAAAAAATAAATGCAGAGGAGATGTTGCCTGCGTAAAATAACCACAGGCATCCCATTGGTCATATTAAATTATGGATGGCTTATGCGCTCAGCACTGTAATTTGTGCACAATAGAGCTTTTCCTCCCAGATTAGATTAAATGCTGCTTTTTTTAGTGTGTTTAAGAGATGTTTCACAAATTGGACACCCTCGATTGTTACATGTTGGTTATATATCACATACCCTCGATTTCATTGTGAAGAACTCCACTGTTCTCAGATAAGCGTTTGACTGTTTGCAGTGTGTATATTTTTATTTATTTGTCTGTCTGTTTGTTTTTATTGAGGTGAAATTCATGTAACATAAATAGCACTTAGTAAACTCAATAGCGCTTAGTAAATTCACAACGTTGTACACCCATCACCTTTATCTACTTCCAGACATTTTCATCACTCCTAAAGGAGACCCTATATCCATTAAGCAGTAGTTCCCCATTTCCCCCTCCCCCAGCCTCTGGCAACCACCAGTTGGCTTTAGGTCTCTATGGATTTAGCTATTCTGTATATTTCGCATAAGTAGAATCATACAACATGGAAGTTTTTGAGGCTTCTTTCACTCAGCGTGTTGTTTCTGAGGATCGTATACGTTGTAATGTATATTCATCTTTATGACTGAATAATATTCCGTGGTATGTATATACCACATTTTGTTTGTCCATTCATTAAGTGTTTGGCTGTGAATCAAAAGGTCAGCAGTTCAAATCCACCAGTCACTCCTTAGAAACCCTATGGGGCAGTTATACTCTGTCCTGTAGGGTTGCTTGAGTTGGAATCAACTGGATGGCAACAAGTTTTTGGTATTCATCTGTTATTGGACACTTGGGTTGTTTCTACCTTTTGGCTATTGTGAATAATGCTGCAGTGGACATTGGTATACAAGTGTCTGTTTGAGTCCCTACTTTCAAGACTCCTGGGTATATACCTAGGAGTGGAATTACTAGAGCATATGGTAATTCTGTGTTTAACTGTTTGAGGAACCACCACACTGCTTTCCTCCTGCACATGCTTTTATAAGAAGAACTTTGACCTACTTCTTGAAGACGGTTACATGCCTGCCCCTCTGTCATTCTCTGAGAACATCTGCTCCGTGGTCAGCCTTCTGCTCCTCCCGGCAGTAACAGAGATGGATAAAAGACCCTCTGTGCCCCAGGAGCCCATTGTATAGCCAGGAGACAATTGGCGAATAGACGATTACAGGCGTAGTGTGGGAAGAGCTGTTGAGGGTGTAAGGGCAGTAGGTGCGACAACACGCTAGGCATGGGGTGAGATGTGGGTGTGCAGAAATAAATGTGAGATGAACTGTGTGCCCCAGTGTGAGGGAGGGCAGGGATGGAGGGGCCGGGGGTCAAGAGGAAGTCCTGCTGCCTGGGCAGATCAGGGGAGTCTGGGGTCTGTGGCCTGAGGGAGAAAAGGCCTCTCTGCACAGTTGCTCACAGGCTCCAAAGGGGTGTTGCATGGTGTGGCGGACAGCCTTGGTCTCTGCGAGCTGAGGAGGGATGGGGACCTAACTCCATGTGGCCTCTAGGGTCACTCCTTGGGAGTAGTTTGTTTTCCCAGTAAGCAAGAGTCTCCTGGGGTTTGTAAATAGGCAGATGATGCAAGAGCAATATTTTAAGACTTGAGGGGAAGACTCAGAGGAGGGGCATCCCTTGTCCTGGTCCACCACCCACTGGTGCCCTCAGGATCCTCCAGCACTGCTCTGACCTCTCTCTGTGCTCCAGTCTCAGCCCGTGGCCCCTGTACTACTTACGTACCGTGTCTTTGTCTTCTTACAAACCACAACAACCCACACCACAAACTGTGGTCTTCACACCCCATGGCTGCTACTCTCCCCTCCTGTGTGTCTGTACTCCTGCCAGGCCCACCCACACCTGTGTGCACGCCTGCCGCCCCCCCAAGCCTCCTTCTCCCCACCCCCTGTTTACCCGCTGCATCTCACCACCCCTTTGCTGCACCTGTGCTGGAGGGAGGCTGTTAGGCCTCCTGTGTCGGCTCCAGCTATGTGAGTTGACCTCGTGTCTCTGCACCAGCCCTTCCTGACCTACCCTCTCTTGTGAGGTGCAGGGTGCTGCCTTCTCCTGACTTTCCTTCTACCCCCATGGCAGCTCCTCTCCCAGTCCTCTTCCCAGGGCTGCAGCTCACATCTGAGTAGGCGAAGACGCCAGGTCTTTATCTGCAACCTGGATGTCTCCTTTCAGCCCTAGACCTGTGTTCAGTTACCTGCTGGACAAGCCTCCAGTCCTAGCCTCTGATCTCATTCAGCCCCCTGCCCTGCTCCTGGTCAGTCCCACATTGTAGCCAAGTGGCTCTCTGCAACTTTCCTATGTCAGAGCCTCTTTGGCTGTCCATGACCTTTAGGATGAAGTTGGATCTGGTTGGCAAGTGTTCAGGGTCCCCAGTGACCTGGGTCCTGCCTGCTTCTCCTGCCCCCAGCCCCATAGTGCCTCACACAGCCCCTAGTTCTCAAATAAGGCTCTGCCTTTACGCATGCTGTTACATCTCCCCTCCCTCTCCTCATCTTGACCAATTAGCCTCCTTCAAGCCTTCCATCTCCCTGTTCCTACATTCCATCCCCACCTCCATTTCCTGACTTAAAATTATCCTCAGTACCTGAAGCCTTTTGGTGCACCATTTCTTGAATGGTGTAGGGAGATGTTTAAGAGGCTGTTGCTCTCATCTGGGTGAGGTAGGGTGATTCAAATTCGAGAATGGCAAGAATAGGATGACGAGGACAGTATACACAGGTCAACTTGGACCTAAAGTCAAACTTCAATGAGCTATTGAAGACTAAGAGAGTGATGAGGTTTATCTAAAATAGCAACTAATGAGACTTGGGCTGTGGAGTAGATTATGTCTTTTAAAGAAAAAAAAAACCAAACCTGTTGCTGTGGAGTCAATTCCAACTGATAGTGACCCTATAGGATCGAGTAGAACTGCCCCATAGGGTTTCCAAGGAGCGTCTGGTAGATCGAACTGCCAGCCTTTTTTGGTTATCAGCCGAGCTCTTTAACCACAAATTTAAATGAGCTACTGAAGACTAAGAGGGTGATGTAGTTTATCTAAAATAGCAACTAACGAGACTTGGGCCGTGGAGTAGATTATGCCTTTAGACCACTATTTTTCAGAATTTTAGGTCATGGAGCCTTGTCTTAGAATGAAAGCCCCACATTTAACTGGTCTGTCTGAATCAGTGTTGGAGACTGAGATTCTGGAGCACTTAGAGTCACCTGGGGAACTTTTGGAAATACCTGTGCCTGCCTCTGCTCGGACTAATTACATAAGACATTTTGGAAGCAGGACCAGGCACCCATTGTTTAAAAAAGTTCCCTGGACATTACCTTGTGGTATGATTGTGCCCTTCAGGCTTAACCTCCTACTTGGCAATGTCCGGAGACATTTTTGGTTGTCACACCTGGGGAAGGGGGTGCTACTGGCATCTAGTGGATGGAGACCAGAGATGCTGCTGAGCATCCTACAGTGCACAGGACAACCCCCACAAAAAGAATTATCCCATCCAAAATGTCAGTAGTGCCCAGGTTGAGAAACCCAGACCTAGGTTAATACAGACACTGATTGTGTTTCCTGAACATGCCGAACAGATGGCATGGGGTTTCAGGGCTGGGAAAATCAGCCTGGGGTGACACATTTGCTCCTCTGAGATCCACAGTGTTCTGTGCTCAGGAGCCACTGAACATTCAGTCACATGGGTAATTACCACAGTTCAGCCAGGTTTCCTTGCCCTCTGTGAAGAAAGGACTTGGTAGGCTCATTAATAGCATAAACAAAGTTTCAGCAGGGCTGTTGAGCCACCTAGGGAAGCACATTTTGAAAAAAGGCGTTAGCGTATTTATATACAAATGAATGTTGCTAATGACCAAGTTGCTCCTTAAAGTATGACCTTTGAATCTCTGCTTAGAATAATGGCTAATTACTTGAAAGGAAACATTTATTGGAAAGCAAAAGGTATTTGTTTTCAAAACGCCTCTAATTCTGACTAGCCTTCTCCATAATTAATTTCCATTAAGGTGGTTTTATAGAGTCCTTGTGCAAATGGTTAACGGGCTTGGCCACCAATGGAAAGGTTGGCAGTTTGAGTCTACCCAGAGGTGCCTCAGAAGAAAGGCCTGGCAATCTAATTCAGAAAAATTGACCATTGAAAATTCTATAGAGGAATTCTACTCTGAAACACATGGGGCTTGCCATGAGTTGGAACTGACTCGACAGCAACTGGTTTATAGTGCTTTCAGCAATAGGAAATGAGAACTCTCCTGTGCAGAGCTGAAGACACCAAACCCTATACAGCCCAGGACAAAATGTAAGCCCATTTCATGTTCATTGGGTAACAGACACTGGCTGACTTCCTACTTGGCACAGGTAGTGACTGTAAAGGAATTCGAGCACAGCGGTTCCTGCGTGTGCTTTGGTCAGTATCTCATGGTAATGGCACCTCTGAAAGTAAGTGTGACAGTGTTGGCCGGTGGCACTGGCCAGACATTCCCTCCACTTCATTAAGTCCCACTCCTCCCCAAGGCTGCTGTGTGACCATTCTCCCATCATGATCTTTCTCCCATGGGGTGGTCTCGGCTATTTCTGTCTATACCATCTGCTTGGCCCTTCTGAGGGTTACTCCTGAAATTCATGGTACCAGCAAAGAGCTGTCAGTGCCTGCGGAAGATGAGGTGCGGCCGCGTGTTCTGTTGCAGGATGGAGTGTTTGATCTGCCAGGTGCGGCTTCAGTAGTAAATCAAGGTGCTCAGACTAGAGCGCCTCCTGTGAGCAGTGGTGAAGTATAAGAAGTGGACGTGTTTCGTGGGGCCCTTCCCACAGTGGGGCCGTTTCTGGGGCTGTACTGCATGGTGAGTCATCAAAGCTGTGTTCCAGACTAGGGTTTTTTATTATTTCACTTTCATCAAAGATTTTCTTTAATATTTTTCTGGAAAGTCCCATAAGAAGTAACTTTTCAAAAATGGATATCATCAAGACAATGAGGGTTTTTTAAAAAATTTATTTTATGTGTCTGCTGATAATGTGTTAGAATTGAACTGAATTGTGGTTTAAGGATGAGTAGTGGTTTCTCTATTTAATTAATGTCTCATTTGACTTCTTGTGTTTCCACATTTATAGGTATAGTTCTTTCTGATGAAGAGGCTTATGTAAGTGACTGAAGGGAGGACTGATGAAGAATAAAACTACAACCTTGATTATAAATCTCATTTTCAGTAGCAGTTTTTGGGAAACTGAGGATGATCTTAAAGGAAGGTTACCAAGCCAGGGAATTTGAACACTCTTAATTTAGCATGTTGAAAATAGGTATGTAAATCTCCAGGAGGCTATTTTCTCCTTAAGAACCAGGGGGTGGGGAGAGCGGCAGTGGTGCCCAGTAATCTTGTTTTAGTGATGTTTGAATCTAGATAGCTAATATAGTGGCCTCATCTCATATTTAAAAATATATGCAAGAAAAGCACCACACAAGAAAAGTCCAGGGCAGTGTGTCACGTTTGAATGTTTACTGAGCAGCTATTGTGTGCAGAGCACTGTCAGGAGCTGCAGAGGGCAGGGGAGTGGGGGGGGGGGGTGGAAGAGAGCCATGCGTTGGGCCTTGAAGACTGGGTTGTCGCAGTAGGCAGAGATGGGGCAGTCTGGGCGGAGGCAGTAGGCAGAGATGGGGCAGTCTGGACAAAGGAAGCGCTGAGCCCAAGAATGGGGATGGGAAATGCCGAGTGTGGATTGGGAGTAACTGGAGTATAAACCCTGTGATGGGAAGGAGTGGGAGGAAGCATTTGTTTCAATTAGGAGGTGTATTGGTTTCCTAGAGTCCCTGGATAGTGCAAACAGGTAACATACTCGGCTGTTAACTGAAAGGTTGAAGGTTCACATCCCCCCAGAGGCACCTCCGAAGAAAGGCCTGGCAATTTACTTCCAAAAACTCAGCCATTGAAAACCTTGTGGAGCACAGTTCTCCTCTGACACATGCGGGGTCGCCACGATTTGTAATCATCTCGATTGCAGATGACATTAGTTTCCTAGGGCTGCCGTGACAAAGTACCACTAAGCGAGTGGCTTTCTCATGGCTCTGGAGGCTAGAGGTTTGAAGTCAGAATTTCAGCAGGGCACTGTTCCTTCTGAAGTCTTTAGGGGAAGATCCTTTCTTGTCTCTTTCAACTTTTGGTAGCCCCAAGCATTCCTTGGTTTGTAGATGCATCTTCACATGGCCATTTTCTCCTTGCATCTCTTTGTGTGTGATATGACCTCATGTTAGCCAGTCACATTTGGTCTAACTGAAGCCCTATCTCCTAAGAAGGTCATGTTCATAGGTACCGTGATTAGGACTTCAGCATATCTTTTTGGAGGATACAATTCAATCCATAACAGGAAGAGAGATGGCACAATATTATGAAGGGCTTTGAAAGCTTGGGATAGCAGTTAAGATGCTGTCTGCTGCAAATAGCTGAAAACCTCAAATCAAACTGTTAGAAATACCATATATACAAGTTGCCATGGAGTTAACCTCAATCCATGGTGACCCCATGAGTGTCAGGGTAGAACTGCACATACTGGGGTTTTCAGTGACTGATTTTTCAGAAGTAGATTACCAGGCCTTCCTTCTGAGGTGCTTTGGGTGACCTAGAACCTCCAGTCTTTTGGTTAGCAGCCAAGTACATTAACAGTTTGCATGGAAATATATATGACGTTTCTGGAAGTTCAGGGATAGGATGGGCTCCAGGTGGGGCAGAATCCACAGCTCTTTCTGTTCTTTCCATGGTTCAGTTCTTCCTCAACATTGGCCTTGTGATAACGCTAAGTTCCTGGTAGGGGCAAGATGGCTTTTCATCCCAGCAGGCTCTCTGCTCCACCATCCTGTCTGGACTAGGAGGGAGAGACAGACAACCTTTCTTCCAGCACTGCGTGGAGTCCTGCTCCCTGCATCACAGGTTGAATTCCTACTGCTGGGCCCGTACCAGTCCCTAGGGGATGCCATGTGCAGATTGGGAATGTGACCTCTTCCCCAGACCAGTGGGAGATGTGAGGGGTGCCAGCATAAAGTTGGGTTCTGAGAGGAAAGGAACTGCGGAGAATAGATGCTAGGTACTCAGTCCACACTCTCTACAGTTTAAACTTTACCTGGCAGGTAATGGAGAGCCGCTGAAGGCTTTTGAGCAACATCATGATGTACGTTTTCCTGTGGCCTTCAGACTCTGATTGTGCGCCAGCTGCTATAAATACACCCCACTCATTTCACCCTGGCAGCAGCCCAGTGAAGGAAGTCCTGTTATCAGCACCCAACAGGAAGGGAAACTGAGGCTCAGTGTTGGGAAACTCGGCCAGGGAGACACTTCCTAATTACTAAAATCAGGATTCTAAATTGCATCATCCTGGCTCCAAAGTCTATGCTCCTTCAGTAATTCCAGCTTCCACATTGCAGAGGATACACTGGCTGTGGAACCTGAGATAAGAGGGCGGCAGCGTTAGTGCAAGGATGGAGCTGCATGGGTGGTTGGGAGTCTGCGCTGTTGATAATGAAGACCTGGCCCATGTGGTAGTTGTGAGAGCTTTTGTTAGATGCCATTGAGTAGGCTTGACTCGTGGTGATGTTGTTGTTGGGTGCTGTCAGATTGGCTCCAACTCATAGCGACCTTATGTATAATAGAACGAAACATTGCTTGGTCCTGTGCCATTCTCACAACAGTAGGTGTGTTTGAGCCCATTAGCCTGAGGGGTTCATCTTCTAGCACTGTATCAGACAAGGTTCCACTGCTATCCGTAAGGTTTTCACTGGCTAATTTTTCTGCCCCCTTCCCCCGAAAGTAGTTTGCTAAGTCCTTTTCCCTAGTCTGTCTTAGTCTGGAAGTTCTATTGTAACCTGTCTGCCATGGGCGACCCTACTGGTATTTGAAATACCAGTGGCATAGCTTCCAGCATCATAGCAACACATAAGCCGCTACAGTACAACAAAATGACAGTCAAGTGGTGGATAGTGACATTACATGTAACAAAACAAAACGTAGCCCAGTCCTGTGCCATCTTCGTGATGGTTGGTGTGTTTGAGTCTATTATTGTGGCTGTGTGTCAGTCCATCTCACTGAGGGTTTTCCTCATTTCGCTGACCCTCTACCAAACATGATGTCCTTTTCTAGAGATTGGCCTTTCCTGATGATGTGTCCAAAGTAAATGAGCCAAAGTCTTACCATCCTCTCTTCCAAGGAGCATTGTGATTGTATTTTTTCTAAGAGTGATTTGTTCATTCTTCTGGCAGTTCACAGCATATTCAGTATTCTTCACCAACACCATAATTCAAATATATCGATTCAAATGCATCAATTTAGTTGGGAGATAAAATAACTAGTTTATCAGCTGAAAGGGGGTGGGTGGGAACACAGCATCCAGGATGACACCCAGGTGGAGCCTGGGTTAGTAGGGAAATGGGATCAGTGTCCCTGCCACATTTGCATTTTCATCTTTTCCTCTGTTTTGAGATTCATAGTAGATGTTGTAACATATGCTGTCTGTGAGACTTGTACTTCAAAAGGGTATATCTTGTATTGTTCTTGACATGGCTTTTAATTTGTATTTAAATGTGGTTCCAACACAGAATTGCATTGGTGTTGCAATGATTGACTTTTTCTGATAGGTTTCATAAAAAAAAAAAAAAAAAATCATATTTGTTAATACCCTCACTCATTTGAAAGAAAATGCACAGATTTCATGTTGGAGAAATTATTTCGTTTGGAGCAAAATGATATACATGCTGTCAAGATTAGTCTTCGAGGACACTGGAGTCTGGTATGACTCTTGTGAGGAACCTGTCTTTTTGTAGGCCCTCCTTTGGCACCTTGTGGCCCCTACCCTTGGTTCTCATTTCCTTCTGCCTTCCCTCCCCTGCCCATGCTTCTTGGATAGATCCACATCAGGCCTGCTGGAGCAGCTGACCAGATGTTCCAGGCAGACAGAGTGACCGCTGCCCTTAGATCCTAAATGTTTTATTTCTGTCCAGACAACTCAAAACTTGGTACAGAGAAATCCAAGCCTAGTTATTGTACCCTTTTTGTAAGTGACATTTTTTCTGATTACTACCATGTGCTCATTGTAGCAAGTATAGAAAATACTGAGAAGTATAAAAAAATAAATACCACTCATGCCTCTAGCACCCCAACAGAGCTAGCCCACGCAAACATTTGATGCTCCCAAACCTGGTCAGTTTCATGGAGCACGGTATCTTGATTGTTCATGTTGTTTCAGGAGAAGCGTGCTGGGTGGCTGCTGACTTGCACTTTATCTTCCCCCGTCATTCCTGGGGCTGGTGCTCACCTGCTGGGCCAGTGTAGACAGCTTTGCTCTCCATCTCCTCCTGCTCTTGCTATTAGTAATGTGCAGTGTTTTCTTCTGCCCTGAGAACGGCTTAGGTTGCTCCTGTTCTTGCTCCCTCAGGCACAGGGCTGTGAGCTGGCCACGTCCACTGCTTCCTGAGCTTCCCTGTCTTGCTTCATGAGCCCCCTCTTCTACCCCAACTTCTCACTTTCCTCCCGTCATCAGAGCTGCCATACAACTTCCCACAGCAGCTCTGGTCTCTCTGCCGACCTCCCTACGGCCTCTACTCGTCTGGGGTGTTGGCCTCCTAGAGCTCTGGGCAGACACTGTGCCAGGGTTGGGGCATGCGACCTTTTCACAGAGGCCTGGGGTCTCCAGCAGGGACAGACGGGTCAGGCTGCCCAGAAGCAGAGGTGCTATGGGAGTCCAGGCCACAGCCTCCGCCTCTGCTGGGTCACGTGTCCTGGAGCAGGTGATGTGTCCTGGCTAGGGAGCTGGCAGGAAGATGCAGGGGTCTTCCAGGGTAGAGTCCCTGTAGGAAGAGGGGAGAAGGCCTGTGTCACCAGGACAAGGGGCGTTGGGTCCTTCACAGCAGTTTTGCAGGAAGAGGGCTTTCTGTCCCATTTTCTTTAATGTAAGATGATTGAGCTGCAAGTGAAGGAAGGTAGCGGCTGGACCTTCTCAAGCCAGCCGGGACCAAGGTGGGGTGCTGGAGGGGAGGGGGTGCAGTCCTCCCTCCGTGGGCAGCTTTTACAGGGGGTGGGGGCAGGGCCCTTGTGCTTTATGCTTGTCCTGTGTTATCCTGACATCAGTTCTCCTGGAAATGGGGTGTCTCTGGCTTACCATGATGAACCCTGGGTTCATAGAAGTCCAAGTAGCATGGCTGAGGTGAAACGGCTAATCAAAGTGGTGGAGCCAGGACTCGAACCCCAATCTGTCTGCGTCCGAGTCCTTGTTCCTGAGTCACTGTGTCTGGAGCAGAGACCTTCCAGCACTGTCTCTCTGTGAGCCACACCCTTGGCTCCTGACCGTCCTGGAGCTGCTCTGCTCTGTGGGCTCTGAGGGGGAGAGCACATGGAGGGTGCCGGGGAATGCAGGCTCACTGCTGATACAGTGACAGTAGCACTTTTGAAGGACATGCAACGCATACCCTCACTTGTTAAGAATCTTAGACCTTGGGTTAGCAACTGTATGAATTCTTCACGTCTCCATTACGAGCTCTTGGCCAGGAGGTGGACTCTGTAAGCAGCGTGGAAAGCACAGCAAAGGCACTCACTCCTTGATGTTGATCAGAGATTCGAGGTCTTGTCATTGTGGCAGTGGATTGTCCAGATTTCTCACATCTCCTCTCTTGTCTGCCCCTGAGGACTGCTGAAGGGAGGAAGAACTTAATGAAGCCCAAAGCAACCAGATGTTTCTGCCCCTTTTTTGGGGATCCAAGTTAAGACAATTTCCCAGATTGTTTTTATAATTCACATATAGTAAAATGAACAGATTTTAAATGGACAGAGATTAATGAATTTTAATTCATGTATGAACCAACTGCTGTCCAATCATTTTCGACTCGTGGCGACCCCACGTGTGTCAGAATAGAACTGTGCTCCATAGGGTTTTCAAGGCTGTGACCTTTTGGAAGCAGATCACCAGGGCTTTCTTCAGAGGCACCTCTGGGTAGGTTCAAACAGCCAACCTTTTGCTAAGTAGCCCAGGGACTATTACGAGCCCTCTGCCATGGTGGAAATGTTCTGTGTCTGCACTGTCCACTGAGTAGCCGCTAGCCACATGTGCTAACTGCTGCACTACCCAGGGACTCCTTTACTCATGTGTATACCCATTAAAACAAGTAATTTGCTGTCAAGGTCACTCTGACTCATGGGACCCCATGTGTGTCAGAGGGGAACTGTGCTCCACAGGCTTTTCAGTGGCTAATTTTTCAGAAGTAGATCACCAGGCCTTTCTTCCAAGGCACCTCTGAGTGGACTTAAACCTCAAACCTTTTTGTTAGCAGCTGAGCATGTTAACCATTTGCACCACCCAAGGACTCCATACACCCATTAGCCACCACCTAAATTAAGACATAGAACATAGCCTAGTAAATTCCCTCATGGCTGTCTCCAACCCACTCACCACACAGGCAACCACTATTTTAATTTCCATCCCCATGTCTTAGCTTCGCCTATTCTAGAGCTTCAAGTAAATGGAATCATACAGTATGTAGTCTTTTGTGTCTGGCTTCTTTCACCCAGCACTGTCTTTGAGATTCATCCATGTTACTGTATATATCAGTGACCTTTCCTTTCTGTTGCTGAGTAGTATTCCATTGTATGGATGTACCACGTCTTGTTTATCTATTCACCTGTTGATGGACACTTGGGTTGCTTCCAGTTTGTGACTGTTATGCATAAAACTACCATGAACATTATAATCTGAATTTTGTACATCCTTTTTACTCCTTACTGCTTTTCAGTTCTGATAATTAAAAGCTGATTGACAGAATCAGGGCAGTCTGTGGAAGGCTTGACTTATTTACAATCTAGGTGAGTTCTTCTTTCTCTCTTTTTGCAGGGTTGGTAGGATATTGGGAGTGGGCAGGAGTGACAGGCAGGATGTTGGTGGGTGGGGTTGGGGGCTGCCATCTCTCAGGGCAGGGATCTCGGTACTGTGACCCTCGCTGTAGGGAGTTGTGGCCCCATGCTCCCGTGAGTTGCCCTCAACGGCTGCTGCGCAGGCCCTAGGAATGGAGACGGTGATGGGAATTGTTTCTTAAGCACCGGTAGTACACATGGGCAGGGAGAAGCTGCACCAGAGGTGGCTTTGCAGTCGGCTCTGTCGTGTGGCCCAAGGTTGACTTCGCAGCTTCATGATGGAGTCCTCCTCAGTCCTTTGTGGTGCTTTAGAGAGGCTTTGAGTGGCCAGGACTTCCTGCCTATCTTATAGCTGTGTGAGAACCTTGGTGTGACGAGAAGTCCTCATCCTTCCTTCCTTGGTTCCTGCTATTGTGAGCAACCTGGGCCAGTCTTGTGAGGGCAGACAGCTCAGGAGTTAGAGAAAAGTATTTATGTTTGGAGCAAAACCCCAAAAGAGACAGTTTGTCCAGTTGCTTATCACCTCAACCTACAGCTAAAAATGCAGAGCCCCCAAGTGCAGCCCCCTGAGCCAGGCCCATCCTCTGATAGCACTGCCTATAGGCTCCTAAGACATCCTTTCCCTTCACCAGGCCCAGGAGGGAATTAGGGAAGTGCTTCCTAGCAGGAATGAGGAAGAGAAGAGTCGACCAGCCCAATTTCTCACTTCTTGTCTAAAACCCTTAAAGGGAGCGATGAAGCATAGGCAGAATCTCCCACCATTTTGAAGATAGGGTTCACACATTGTTCTGTGTTTGTGAATGCTAAAGGCCGTCTGCCAGCACACGTGTTTGCACCTGCGTGCGAGTATCTCTCAGGTTAGGCAGCTTATGTGCCTTGATTAAGATGACAGTGTGGAGACTGGATGCCCATGTCATTCCACATGAATGATGCATCTATCTTGATAGTGGCTGGAGTGACTGAGCCCAGGAAGAAGGCAGGGGAGGTGGCACTCCTGGAGCACCTCCAGCATTTAGTGACAGTGATCTGAAGAGCAGTTGTGCACGGCAGCTAAGCAGGTGAATTCCATTAGGTTTTGTAAAAGCAGTCATGAATTTTAAAAAAACATTTAAATTTTACTTCAAAAGTAGCTTTTTCCATAGGTTCATACAGCCAACTTAACATCAAACACTGGGTGGTGGCGGAAGACACCCGTGTCCACTCAACAGAGTGTTTGGGTGCTCTCCCTGGCACCTGGCACCTGGCACTGGCATACACTGGAGACATGGGAGGTGGGCCGGGAGGGGCAACTGAGCTTGATATGAGAGAACTGGGTCTGAATTCCAGCTCTACCACGGTACCACTTTGTAGCCTAAGGAAGCTGCTTAGCCTCTTTGAACCTAATTTCCAAGGTGGAGATGGTGCCTATTGCATAAGATTTTGTGAGTGTTAAGTGAAAAGATATCTGCGAACGCTCCCTCCCAGTGGAGTGTGTGCTTTGAAACGTGCATTTACCTTGAATTCTTTTCTGCAAGGAACTCCCACTGGAGCTGGGAGGACACTCAGGTAATCAACTATTGTAACACATTATGAAATGACCCTTAATTTCTCAATCATCAATTTAGGCTTCTAGAACAAGAAGTATGGAGGACCACAGAATATAATTAAAATCTGCCCTCACAAATGATGGTCTTCTGTGGCATATGGCTGGCCAACTGAGCTTTGTCAATCTACCAGGGTAGATATGGACTTCTCTAACCTTTCTAATTTTCAGAATCTCTCTTCCTTCCATATCATTTTCAGGCTATTCGCCATCTTCTCATTTAGGAGTGTTCTCTAAAATATTCTCTGAAAATGTCCTTTCCTTCTATTCCTACTTCCCAAAATGAATATCTGGGCAACTAAGCTAAGAGATTAAAGCCATTCGCACTAAGTTGTAAATGACTGATAGAGTTAACTCTTCTTCATTCTGGGCTTATCCATATTTTTTTTTTCCTAAATTTTATTTATTTTGTTGTTCTTGAGAATATACACAGCAAAACATACACCAATTCAACAGTTTCTACATGTACAATTTAGTGACATTGTTTACATTCTTCTAGTTGTGTAGCCATTCTCACCATCCTTTCCTGAGTTGTTCTTCCCTCATTACCATAAACTCACTGCCTCTTAAGGTTCTGTCTAATCTTTCAAGTTGATGTTGTCACTGTGATCCCATATTATAGTTCTTACAAGAGCATAATGCTCAAGACAGACCTTTTTTACTAGTTAAGCTAAACTATTGTTTGGTTTTAAGATGACTTCAGGGAATATTTTTGGTTTAAGGTTTAAAGATTATCTCAGGGCAATACTTTTCAGGGTTCATCTACCCTCCATGGCTCCAGAAAGTCTAGAGTCCATGAGAATTTAAATTATGTTCTGAATTTTACCCCTTTTGAGCAGGATTTTTCTATGGAATTTTTGATCAAAATGTTCAGTAATGGTAGCCAGGCACCATCCAGTTTTCACAGCTTCATGGCAGAGGAGGCGATTGTTCGTGGAGGCAATTCAGCACACATTCCATGTCCTCCTCCTGTTCTTGACTCTCCTTCTCCCTCTGTTTCTCCAGGTGAATAGAGACTAATTGTTGTGCCGTGGATGACAACTTGCAAGATTTTAAGACCTCAGACAGTACACAACGAACTAGGAGATAGAACAGAAGCTTATCCATGTCCTTAAGCCTCTTAATCAATGACTAATTAATAGATGTAATCTTCACACCTACTCCCTGTAGGTAGTATATTTTGAATGGCTAGATCTTTATAGCTCCCCCACCTTCCCCCATCTAGTCACTCTCAATCTTTTTTTCCTTCCCTGAAAGACTGCAATCCTTGATCCAAAAACCAAAACCCACTGTGGTGGAGTTGATTCTGACTCAGCAACCCTATAGGACAGAGTAGAATTGCCCCGTAGGGTTTCCAAGGCTGTAATTTTTACAGAAACAGATTGCCACATCTTTCTCTGGTGGAGCAGCTGGTCGGTTTGAGCCATTGACCTTTCGGTTGGCAGCAGAGCACTTTAACCATTGCACTGCCAGGGTTCCTTTGCAATCCTTGATCAGGATATTGCTAACAACAACAGCATCAACTAAAAATTTTAATTTTATTGACATTTTAAATTAAATTAACATTTTAATTTCATTTGAAAGTTGTTTTTGTATGAAGTTTCAACTCTGTAACATAGTGTGCAAGGCCCCCACATGATCTGCCCACTTGCATCTCCCCACCCTCAGCTATTTACCTCAGCATCATAGCCTCCCTGCCTCCCCCCACAAGCCATGCCGTGGGCTCTTCCTCTGTAAGGAACGCACCCACTTTCCACACATAGGCTCCTGGCCGTGGCTTTTTGTAGGTTGATAGCTCATTTCTTTTTATTGCTGAATAATACTCCATTGTATGGATGTATGACAGTTTGTTTATCCATTTACTTATTGAAGGGCATCTTGGTTGCTTCCCATGTTTGGCAGTTATGAGTAAAGCTGCCGTCTTAGGGTTCAGAACCAGTAAGAAACAGATATATATACACCTATATATCCATATGTCTGTATCTGTCTATACCCATGTTATGCAAATAATGCACGCTGTCTGTGTTGGTTTGCTGGCCATGTCGTCCTCCTGTGAGGCACCCTCACAAGTGTTACCATGCCAATCCTCTTCCACATGTTGTAAAAAAAAATGAGCACAGAAAGTACCTCACGGGGAGGGCATGGCTGCAAACAAACTCAGAACGTACACATTATTTGCATAACAATACAGTAGATACAGATGTATTTGTTGTTGTTGTTAGCTCTTGTCCATTTAGTCCCCAACTCATGGCGACTCCTGTGTCCTCCCCATGATCAGTTGCAGGTTGAACCTTGTGATCCATAGAGTTTTCACTGGCTGATTTTCAGAAGTAGACCGCCAGGCCTTTCTTCCTAGTCTGTCTTAGTCTGGAAGCTCCACTAAAACCTATTCAGCATCATAGCAACATGCAAGTCTTCAGTGACAGGTGGTGGCTGTGCATGAGATATATTGACCAAGAATCGAACCCAGGTATTCCACATGAAAGGCAAGATCTACCACCGAACCACCAATGCCTTCTCAACACACACACACACACACACACACACACGTACACATATCTGCATGTATATATATATATATATATATATATATATTTGTTGTTGTTGTTGTTAGGTGCTGTCGAGTTGGTTCCAACTCACAGTAACTATATGTACAACAGAACAAAACACTGCCTGGTCCTGCACCATCCTCACAATTGTTGTTATGCTTGAGCCTATGTTGTTGAAGCCACTGTGTCAATCCATCTTGTTGAGGGTCTTCCTCTTTTTCGCTGACCCTTTGCTTTACCAAGCATGATGTCCTTCTCCAGGGACTGATCCCTCTTGATAACATATCCCAAGTATGTGAGACACAGTCTCGCCATCCTTGCTTCTAAGGAACATTCTGGTTGTACTTCTTCCAAGACAGATTTGTTCATTCTTTTGGCAGTCCATGGTATATTCAACATTCTTCGCCAACACCACAATTCAAAGGCATCAATTCTTCTTCGGTCTTCCTTATTCATTGTCCAAATTTCGCACGCATATGATGTGACTGAAAATACCTTGGCTTGGGTCAGGCACAACTTAATCTTCAATCTGACATCTTTGCTTTTCAACACTTTAAAGAGGTCTTTTGCAGCAAATTTGCCCAATGCAACGCCTCGTTTGATTTCTTGACTGCTGCTTCCATGAGTGTTGATTGTGGATCCATGTAAAATGAAATCCTTGACAACTTCAATCTTTTCTCCGTTGGTCATGATGTTGCTTATTGGTCCAGTTGTGAGGATTTTTGTTTTCTTTATGTTGAGGTGTAATCCATACTGAAGGCTGTGGTTTTTGATCTTCATCAGTAAGTGCTTCAAGTCCTCTTCACTTTCAGCAAGCAATGTTGTGTCATCTGCATATCCCAGATTATTAATGAGTCTTCCTCCAATCCTGATGCCACGTTCTTCTTTATATAGTCCAGCTTTTCAAATTATTTATTTAGCATACAGATTGAATAAGTATGGTGAAAGGATGCAACCTTGACACACAGCTTTCCTGACTTTAAACCATGCAGTATCCCCTTGTTCTGTTTGAATGACTGCCTCTTGATCTATGTACGGATTCCTCATGAGCAAATTAAGTGTTCTGGGATTCCCATTTGTCTCAATGTTATCATAATTTGTTATGATTCACACAGTCGAATGCCTTTGCATAGTCAATAAAACACAGGTAAACATCTTTCTAGTATTCTCTGCTTTCAGCCAGGATCCATCTGACATCAGCAGTGTCAGTGATACCCCTTATTCTACGTCCTCTTCTGAATCCGGCTTGAATTTCTGGCAGTTCCCTGTTTATATACTGCTGTAGCCGCTTTTGAATGATCGTCAGCAAAATTTTACTTGCGTGTGATGTTAATGATATTGTTCAATAATTTCCTCATTCGGTTGGAAAACCTTTCTTTGGAATGGACACAAATATGGATCTCTTCCAGTCGGTTGGCCAGGTAGCTGTTTTCCAAATTTCTTGGCATGGACGAGTTAGCACTTCCAGTGCTACATCCATTTGTTGGAACATCTCAGTTGGTATTCCATCAATTCCTGGAGCCTTGTTTTTTGCCAGTGCCTTCAGTGCAGCTTGGACTTCTTTCTTCAGTACCATCAGTTGCTGATCATATGCTACCTCCTGAAATTGTTGAATGTTGACCAATTCTTTTTGATATAGTAACTCTGTGTATTCCTTCCATCTTCTTTTAATGCTTCTTGCATCGTTTAATATTTTGTCCATAGAATCCTTCAGTATTGCTACTCGAGGCTTGGATTTTTTTCTTCAGTTCTTTCAGCTTGAATAATGCTGAGCATGTTCTTCCATTTTGGTTTTCTATCTCCAGGTCTTTGTACGTATCATTATAATACTTTACTTTGTCTTCTCGAGCCATCCTTTGAAATCTTCTGTTCAGCCCCTAAGCGCTCCTTGGAAACTCTATGGGGCAGTTCTGCTGCGTCCTATAGGGTTGCTATGAGTCAGAATCGACTCAATGGCAACAGGTTTTAATCAGCTCTTTTATGTCATCATTTCTTCCTTTTGCTTTAGCTACTCAGTGTTCAAGAGCAAGTTTCAGAGTCTCTTCTAACATCCATTTTGGTCTTTCCTTTCTTTCCTGTCTTTTTAATGATCTCTTGCTTTCTTCATGTATGATGTCCTTCATGTCATTCCACAACTCGTCTGGTCTTTGATCATTAGTGTTCAATGTGTTGAATCTGTTCTTGAGATGGTCTCTGAATTTAGGCTCTCGTGGACTTGTTCTAATGTTCTTCAGTTTCAACTTGAACTTGCATATGAGCAATTGATGGTCTGTTTCACAGTTGGCCCCTAGCCTTGTTCTGATTGATGATATTAAGCTTTTCCATTGTCTCTTTCCACAGATGTAGTCGATTTGATTCCTGTGTATTCCATCTGGCAAGGTCCATGTGTGTAGTTGCCATTTATGTTGGTGAAAAAGCATTTGCAATGAAGAAGTCGTTGGTCTTGCAAAATTCTGTCTTGTGATCTCCAGCATCATTTTTATTACCAATGCCATATTTTCCAACTACCGATCCGTCTTCTTTGTCTCTGACTTTCTCATTCCAATCACCAGTAATTATCGGTGTATCCTGATTGCACGTTCTATCAATTTCAGACTGCAGAAGTTGGTAAAAATCTTCAATTTCTTCACCTTTGGCCTTAGTGGTCGGTGCGTAAATTTGAATAATAGTCATATTAACTGGTCTTCCTTGTAGGTGTATGAATATTATCCTATCACTGATAGCATTGTACTTCAGGATAGATCTTGAAATATTCTTTCTGATGATTAATGCAATGCTATTCCTCTTCAATTTGTCATTCCCGGCATAGTACAGCATATGATTGTCTGATTCAAAATGGCCAATACCAGTCCATTTCAGCTCACTAATATCTAGGATATTGATATTTATGTGTTCCATTTCATTTTTGACGATTTCCTATTTTCTATGATTCATACTTTGTACATTCCACATTCGGATTATTAATGGATATTTGAATCTGTTTCTTCTCATTTTGAGTCGTGCCACGTCAGCAAAAGAAAGTCCTGAAAGCTTGACTCCATCCACATCATTAAGGTCGACTCTACTTTCAGGAGGCAGCTCTTCCCCAGTCATATTTCAAGTGCCTTCCAACTTGAGGGGCTCATCTTCCAGCACTATATCGGACAATATTCTGTTGCTATTCATAAGGTTTTTGCTGGCTAATTCTTTTCAGAAGTAGACCCCTGGGCCCTTCTTCCTTGTCTGTCTTAGTCTGGAAGTTCAGCTGAAACCTGTCTGCCATGGGTGACCCTGCTGGTATTTGAATACTGGTGGCATAGCTTCCAGCATCACAGCAACATGCAAGCCCCTACAGTACAACAAACTGACAGATGTGTGTATGTATATATATACACACGCACAAATATGTACATACATACGTATATGCATATATACACACACACACGTATACGCACCCATGTGTGCGCACATGCACCCATTGCCATTGAATTGATTCCCATTCATAGTGACCCTGTAGGACAGAGTATAACTGCCCCATGGGGTTTCCAAGCTGTAATCTTTACAGAAGCAGACTGTCACGTCTTTCTCCTGTGGAGCAGCTGGTGGGTTCGAACCACTGACCTTTTGGTTAGCAACCCAGCACTTACTTAACCCTGAACCACCAGGGCACTCTCTTTATATATGTGTGTGTGTGTGTGTGTGTGTGTGTGTGTGTGGGTGTGTGTTTATGTATATACGTACAAACATATATGTAGATAATAGAGAGATTAATTGATTGGTTTACTTTAAGGAATTGGCTCACATGATTGTGGGGGGCGGCTAAATCCAACATCCATTGGTCAGGCTTTGGGAAGAGTGAAGACAGAGTTGCTAAAATATCTATTTATAGTCTAGAGGCAGAACACATCCTAGGGAAACTTTTTTTTTTTTTTGCTTGTAAGGTCTCAACTGATTGATTGAGGCCCTCCAAAGTTACAGAAGGTAATCTGCTTTACATAAGGCCAACTGATTCAGTCACTTGTAATAACAGCATCTAGATTAGTGTTTGGGCAAATAACTGAGCACCACAGCTTAGCTAAGTTGACACAAAAAGTTGATCATCACAGCTGCTGTAAACATTTGTGTACAGGGTGTTTTTGTGGACATACGTTTTAATCTCACTTGGGTAAATACCTAGGAGCATAATTGCTGGATTGTATAGTAAGCCTATGTTTACATTTGTAAGAAACTGTCAAACCGTCTTCCAAAGTGGCTGTGCCAATTTAAAAATTTTTATCAGCAATGAACTAGAGTTCCTGTTGGTCCACATACTCACCAGCATTTGGTGTTGTGAGTATTTTGGATTTTAGATATTCTAATAGGTAAGTAGTAGTAGCTCATTTTATCTTGATTTGCAATTCCCTAATGACGTATGATGTTGAACATCTTTTCATATGCTTATTTACCACCTATATATAGAAGATTTTTACCAACTTTTGCAATCTGAAATCGATCAAACATGAAATCAGAGTGCATTGATAATTACTGGTGATTGGAATGCAAAAGTTGGAAGCAAAGAAGAAGAGTCAGTAGTTGGAAAAGACGGCCTTGGAAATAGAAATGACACCAGAGATAGCGTGATAGAATTTTGCAAGACCAATGACCTATTCATTGCAAATACCTTTTTTCACCAACATAAATGGCAGCTATACACATGGACCTCACCGGATGGAATACACAGTAATCAAATTGACTACATCTGTGGAAAGAGATGATGGAGAAGCTCAGTATCATCAGTTGGAACAGGCCAGGGGCTGACTGTGGAACGGACCATCAACTGCTCATATGCAAGTTCAAGTTGAAGCTGAAGAAAATTAAAACAACTCCACAAGAACCAAAGTATGACCTTGAGTATATCCTACCTGAATTTAAAGACCATTTCAAGAATAGATTTGACACATTGAACACTAATGATCATAAACCAGATGAGTTGTGGGATGACATGAAGGACGCTGCCATGAAGAAAGCAAGAGGTCATTAAAAAGACAGGAAAGAAAGGAAAGACCAAAATAGATGTCAGAAGAGACTCTGAAACTTGCTCTTGAACATCAGGTAGCTAAATCAAAAGGGAGAAATGATGAAGTAAAAGAGCTGAACAGAAGATTTCAAAGGGCGGCTCAAGAATGCAAAGTAAAATATGATAATGAAATGTGCAAAGACCTGGAGTTAAAAACCAAAAGGGAAGAGTATGCTCAGCATTACTCAAGCTGAAAGAACTGAAGAAACCAAAAAGAATTCGTTGACTTTCAGCCATTTCAGGAGGTAGCATATGATCAAGAACCGATCACATTGAAAGAAGAAGTCCAAGTTATTTTGAAGGTATTGGCAAAAAACAAGGCTCCGGGAATTGACGGAATACCAATTGAGATGTTTCAACAAACAGATGCAACATTGAAGTTCTCACTTGTCTCTGCCAAGAAATTTGGAAGACAACTACGTGGCAACTGACTGGAAGAGATCCATATTTGTGCCCATTCCAAAGAAAGGTGATCTAACCTAATACGGAAATTATTGAACAATATCATTAATATCATAGGCAAGTAAAATTTTGCTGAAGATCATTCAAAAGCAGTTGCAGCAGTACATTGAGAGGGAACTTCCAGAAATTAAGCTGGATTCAGAAGAGGATGTGGAACCAGGGATATCATTGCTGATGTCAAATGGATCTTGACTACAAGCAGAGAGAATACCAGAAAGATACTTGTGTTTTATTGACTATGTAAAGGCATTTAACTTTGAGGATCATAAGAAATTATGGATAACTTTGCAAAGAATGGGAATTCCAGAACACTTAATTGTGCTCATGCGGAAACTGTACATAGACCAAGAGGCAGTCGTTTGAATAGAACAAGGGAATATTGAATGATTTAAAATCAGAAAAGATGTGCATCAGGGTTGTATCCTTTCACCATACTCATTCAACCTGTATGCTGAGCAAATAATCCAAGAAGCTGGACTATATGAGGAAGACTCATTAACAGCCTGCATTATGCAGATGACACAGCCTTCCTTCCTGAAAGTGAAGAGGACTTGAAGCACTTACTGATGAAGATCAAAGACCACAGCCTTCAGTATGGATTACACATCAACATAAAGAAAACTAGACCAGTAAGCAACATGATGGTGAACAGAGAAAATATTGAAGTCATCAAGGATTTCATTTTACTTGGATCCACAATCATTGCCCAAGGAAGCAGCAGTCAAGAAATCAAATGATGTATTGCACTGGGAAAATCTGCTGCGAAAGACCTCTTTAAATTGTTAAAAAGCAAAGATGTCACTTTGAGGACCAGGGGTGGATTAACCAGTAAGCAAGGTAGGCGTGGGCTTACATGTGTGCTTACTTACTAATTTGTAGCACACAATTTCACATGAGTTTCACCACAAAGATGTGAAAAGCAGGTGAAATTGTGTACTACAGATTAGTAAGTAAGCGGAAGTAAGCACAAGTAAGCCTGTGTGTACCTTGCTTATTGGGTAATCTGTCCATGTTGAGGACTAAGGTACACCTGACCCAAGCCATGGTATTTTCAGTCGCCTCATATACATGAGAAAGCTGGACAATGAATAAGGAAGACTGAAGAAGAATTGACGCCTTTGAGTTATAGTGTTGGTGAAGAATATTGAATATACCAAGAACTTCCAGAAGAATGAACAAATGTGTCTTGGAAGAAGTATAGTCAGGATGCTGCATAGAAGCAACGATGGCGAGACTTCGTCTCAATTACTTTGGACGTGTTATCAGGAGGGACCAGTCCCTGGAGATGGACATCATGCTTGGTAAAGTAGAGGGTCAGTGAAAGACAGGAAGACCCTCAATGAGATGGATTGACATAGTGGCTGCAACAGTGGTCTCAAATATAGCAACAATATTGAGGATAGTACAGCACTGGGTAGTGTTTCATTCTGTTGTACACAAGGTCAATATGAGTTGCAACAGACTCAATGGCTGGTAGCAACAATAACAACAACATACGTTCTTTGGTTAAGTTTCTGTTCAGATCTTTTGCCCATTTTTTAATCAGGTTGTTTGTTTTCTTGTTGCTGAGTTTAAAGTGTTCTTTGTATGTTTTGGATATAAGTTATTTATCAGATATGTGTATTGCAAATATTTTCCCCCACTCTGTGGCTTCCCTTTTCATTCTCTTAACAGTGTCTTCTGCAGAGCAGAAGTTTTTAATCTTAATGAAGTCCAGCTTATCAATTTTTTCTTTTACGGATCATGTTTTTGGTATTGTATCTAAAGCATCATTACCAAATCCAAGGTCACCTAGAGTTTCTCCTATGTTATCTCCTAAGAGTTTTATAGTTTTGTGTCTGTGATCCATTTTGAGTTAGATTTTGTAAAATATGTAAGCTCTGTGTCTATATTCTTTTTTTTTTTTTTTTGCATGTGGATGTTCAATTGTTACAGCATCACTTGTTGAAAAGAGTATCCTTTGTCCATTGGATTGCCTTTGCTCCTTTGTCAAAGATCAGTTGACTGTATTTGTGTGAGTTTATTTCTGGGCTCTCTATTCTTTTGCACTGATTATTTATTCCTTCACCAGTACCACACTGCCTTGATCACTGCAGCTTTATAGTAAGTTTTGAAGTCAGGTAGTGTCAGTTCGCTCACTTTGTTCTTCTTCAGTGTTGTGTTGGCTATATTGGGTCTTTTGCCTTTCTGTATAAACTTTAGAGTCAGTTTATCAATATTTACAAAATAACTCGCTGGGATATTCATTGGTACTGCCTTGAATCTATATGTATCAAGTTGGGAAAAATTGATACTTACTAATGTTAAGTATTCCTATTCACAAATATGGAATAACTCTCCATTATTTAGAACTTTGATTTCTTTCATCAGAAGTTTGTAATTTTCCTCCTAAAGATCTTTTTGTTAGATTTATACCTAAGTGTTTAATTTTTTGGTGCTAGTATAAATTATGTTTTTTATTTCAAATTCCAATTTTTCATTGCTGGTTTATAGGAAAACAGTTGACTTTTGTATATTAATCTGTATCCTGCAACCTTGCTATAATTGTGAATTAGTTCCATGGGTTTTTTTGTTTGTTTGTTGTTTCTTTGAGGTTTTCTAAGTAGAAAATCATATCATCTGTGAGCAAAGATAGCTTCATTTCTTCTTTCTCAGTCAGTATATCTTGTATTTGCTTTTCTTGTCTTATTGTGTTAGCTAGGATTTCCAGTATGATGTTGAATAGGACTGGTGAGAGGGAACATCCTTGTCTTATTCTCAATCTTTGGGGGAAAACAATTTCTTACCACTAAGTATGATGCTAGCTATAGGTTTTTTATAAATGTTCTTTCTCAAGTTGAGGAAGTTACCCGCTTCCTAGTTTGCTGAACGTTTTATCATTAATGAGTGTTGGATTTTGTCAAACGCTTTTTCTGAATCTTTTGATACGATCGTATGATTTTTCTTCTTTAACCTGTTGATATGACAAATTACATTAATTGATTTATGAATGTTGAATGAGTCTTGTATATCTGGGACAAATCCCTACTGGTCGTGGTGTATAATCCATCTTATATATTCGATTTGCTAATATTTTATAGAGAATTTTTACATCTGTGCTCATGAGAAATATGGATCTATAATTTTCCTTTGTACCACCATGTTTGTTTGGTTTGGCTATTAGGGTAATGCTGGCCTTATAGAATATGTCAGGAAGTATTCTTTCCTCTTCTTTTTCAGAAAAGTTTGAGAAGGATTGGTGTTAATTCTTCTTTAAATGTTTGGTAGAATTCCTCAGTGAAGCCAGTTGGGCCAAGGGCAGCATTGTCTGCATTGTTATTTCCCTGCTGTCTGGAACTCAATTAGAGGGGACCAATAAATTGTCATTAAATACTGAAGCTGAGCCATGGTCTACAATATGCAAATGAGCTCCTGGTGGGCGTAGACCAAGATGCTAAGTATTGAGTAGTGATACAAAGGAAGAAAACCTATCTGCAGGAGAATAAAACTTAAGAGCTTGGTGTAACCTATATTGAACATTGTGCATTGTGTGAAGTTGGAGGTTGAGGGGAGGGGTGATTGTGTAGGGTAGGAAGACACGGGTCACACTTCCTTTATTGCAGGTGATGTCCCTTCCACTCTCCCACTCATGGGCAAACTTAAGAAAGGACGTTTAGCTGTGAGGCATTGTCTTTCTACAAGAAAAGTGGTAACTTGCTGAGGACAGAGAGAGGTGGTAACTTGCCAGTGAGAGATGTCTGAACCTTGGGGAAGATTTTCTTGAGAATATAATCCCCAAGACAGACAGATAATGTGCATGAAAAATGTCATTGCTCCAATACTTTTTGCTAAGACCTTAATTTGGGGTTCTCCTCAAAGGACTATATTTACACTGATCGGGACACTGACCACCTGTTTCCCTCCATTCCACACTGTTGCTTTATCATTGGTAGAACTAGAATACAACTGGACAGTTAAGCTAAGACTTGAAGATAGACTATTTTTTAAAGGATAGTATGCCTGTGGCATACATAACCATCCCAGATTTGAGCCGACTGAGGTGGTGACTGGCAATTACATTTCTTTTCCAGGAGGCTGACTTTAACACTGATGATTGCCTCTAATTGTGCTTGGCCTTTTGCATATCATTTCCTAAGAGTATTTAATGTTTGTTCATCTTTTACCAGTTAGCAGTTATAATTTCTTGCAAAGAAGGGGAAGATAGTTATTATTATTTTTATTTTCTTTGATCAAGGAGGGTAGAAAATATACCTCTGTGTACTCTGAACATCCTTTGGTGCACATGCCCCCCTCCACCTCCAACCATGTGAGATGGTCCAGGATGACAGGATGGTTTTACACCAGCCTCAGAATCCCAGAATTGCCATGTAGTATATTATAATTTGCATTGTGTTCCTGTATTAGGCCGTAAAGGGCAAACAAAATACATGTGGCAACATTTCTCATATTCTGCAGTCCAAGATACACTCTTTAGAATGGAGGGGGTTTCCAAGGCAAAATAAGTTTGGGAAACAGTACACAGGGCCCTCTTGGACATTCACTCTGCACATGAACAGAGGAAAGGCTCTGGGAAATCCTGCAATTGCAGCACCAGTGTGGCTTTGTTAACTCACTGTTACCCCATATAATTTGGCCATCAGCCCCCTAGCTCAGATGAACACCGATTGATGCCCATTCAGACAGGCTGCCTTCAGACACTGCTCCCGCTGCTAATGTGGAAATGAATTTATCTTAAAGACACAGCCACATATGGGGGGATAGTCTAGCTATAAAGTGTTTCAGTTTGTGGACCATTTATTTTATCTTGTCTTTTGCTTCCTATTTGCCTGTGTGAGAGAGAAGAAGTGGGAGAAAGCCTGGTCGGGGGGCCTGACTGTGATAGCTTTGTCAGTACTGCTGTGTTGCCTCAGTGGTTAATGGAGAATATTATTTTGGATTGTCTGTGGGTTGTATTTGTTCAGTGCATGCCTTAGGGCTGGGAGGAATCCAGGTGCCCTGGCTTAGCTAAGCAAGGCCGAGCGGAGCCCCAAACCGTGATTACAGTTAATACTACACAGAAGGACCAAAGTCGTCAAAGGATCACTGGAAGCAGAACAACTGCTTGTCATGTTCTCCGTCTGGTGTTGCCCCCAGCACCCT
Organism: Dugong dugon; assembly: GCA_030035585.1. Taxonomy (NCBI): domain Eukaryota; kingdom Metazoa; phylum Chordata; class Mammalia; order Sirenia; family Dugongidae; genus Dugong; species Dugong dugon. Next base: position 21,342,461 of record CM057464.1, read on the forward strand.
TACTGTCCTCTGAGTCCTGCTCTTCCAAATCCATTAGCAGTGGAAGGGTGCCTGAGCTCTCTATCCATCCCAGGTCTGACACCAATATTAAAATAACTGTATAACTCTAACTAGTCTTCAAGGTCAGGAGGGGCTAAGAACATCCACCCAAGCAAAACTGGAAAACCAGTGGGGAGACGATGTGAGTGCCGCTGCTTTGACAACTTGGTAGATACTTTGGCTTGAGAGGATCTGTTCTCTCCTCTTTCCCCTCTTGCTGAGATTCACATTGTCTGGTCTATCAGTCAGGGTTCTCCAGAGAAATAGAACCAATGAGGGGCTGGGCAAGTGGGAAGGGTAGGAAGACAGGTAGACAGGAGAGAGAGACAAAAGAGAAAAAAGAAAGAGATGAGAAAACACAGAGAGAGAGGAGAGAGAGACAGAAACAGAGAGAGAAATTCATTTTTTTTATTGTTGTTGAAAATATACACAGCAAAACATACACCAAGTCAGCAAATTCTGTATGTATAATTCAGTGACATTGATTACATTCTTTGATGTGTGCAACCGTCCTCACCTTCCTTTTCTGAACTGTTCCTCCACTGTTAACATAAACTCACTGCTGCCTAAGCTTCCTATCTGACCTTTTGAGTTGCTGTTGTCAGTTTGATCCCATATAGATAGTTTTTCAAAATAAGCTAACCTATTGTTTGGTTTAAAGAAGACTTCAGGGGTTATTTTGGTTTAAGGTTTAAAGATTATCTCAGGGCAAGAGTTTCAGGGGCTCATCCAGCTCCAGTGGCTCCAGAAAGTCTGGATTCCATGAGAATTTTGAATTCTATTCCAGATTTTCCCCCTTCTGATCAAGTTTCTTCTATAGAATCTTTGATCAAAACATTCAATAATGGTAGCTGAATACCATCCAGTTCTTCTGGTCAAGAGAGATTGATTTTAAGGGACTGGCTCATGTGATTATGGGGACTGGCAAGTCCAAAATCTGTATGGCAGGTGGCAGTCTGGAAACTCTGGCAGAATTTCTACATTACGGTCTTGAGGCAAAATTCCTTCTTCTCTGGGAAATCTCAGTGTTTGCTCTGAGGTCTTCACCTGATCAGATAAGGCCCACCTACATTATCATGCGTGTTCTGCTTTGTTTAAAGTCAACTGATTGTAGATGTTAATGACATCAACAAAATACTTTCACAACCATTTCTAGACCAGTAAGTGACCAAACGGTGGGGCACCACAGCCTCTCCAGATAGACACATATCATTGCCCATGTACACACTGCATTTCTTTCCTGCTTCGCTGTACACCTGGCCAGGCTGGCAAGAGCTCCTGGGGTCGGCCTCGGGGAGGTGACTCACAGGAGCAAGCAGCTCCTCTGGCAGATGATTCTAGTTTTGGCTTAAGAATGCCTTTTGGTTTTATTTGAGGAAAACTCCCGGTGAATATTCTGTCAGTCAGTTCATCCCCCAGGATGTCAGAGGTGCCCGCCGCAGGAGGTGAGGGCCGTTTCCCTATGCACCTCTGCCTCCAGGGCTGCATCTGCCTGTACATGCACCTGCCGTGCTCAGGGCCAGCCTGGGAGCTGTTCCACATGGTCACATTTAGCTGTCACAGTGCCAGTTCGGCACCGTGTTTTTAGGAGATTAATATGTAGTTCAAGGGAGAAAACAAACACCCATATGGGCATAAGAGTATGGCTAGCTTTGGCAAACCAGCCTACTTTTCCCTTTGGTCAGAGAAACAGTGTATTTAATGAACAATCACAGGGACTTGGGAGCTGGAGTGCTGCTGCGTGTGGCCCACGAGATCAAGGTGAAGGGCACCCCATTGTGAGAGCTGGCAGGGGCTCAGCCCTGCAGTGTGATCTCGCCCTGCTGTGCCTGCAGTGGGTCCTGGAGGACTTCTACTCTGGTCACTCCCACTCTTCTGGGGCTGGTTGGGCAGACAGGAGAGGAAATGGGGAAATACCCTTAATTTGGATCAGTTAGAGGTAAGGCTAATGTGCATAATTGAGACTCTAGATATGGAAAATCCTTTGGAAAGTAGTTTTATTACTCTCAGATTCAAATGCCATTTACCAGCAGACATAAGCCAGTGACCAATGAGTAGTGATCACTTTGAGCCTGTCACTGCACTGGCATGTTCCTTATATTATTTTTTATTTTTGTGACAATCCTATATGGCAGGTCTTATGACTGCTATCACAGCCCCAAGAGGCTGGCTAACTCACCCGGGTACACACCTGACAAGGGGCAGGACTAGACTGGAAACTCAGGCCCATCCGACTCTGAAACCCTCAATGGCTAGCTGCTCTTGATGGTCATATTCAAACACGGTCTGAGACCCCAGGTTAGTCTCAAAGTTTCATGCTTCCTACCTTCTGCTGACCATCCGGTGCTCTTCCTTAGAAATAGTGGTAAAGAACAGCCCCCAAAACCAGTTGGCCATCCAGTGTTCTTCCTTAGAAATAGTGGTAAAGAACAGCCCCCAAAACCAGTTGCTGTGGAGCAGACCCCAACTCCTGGTGACCCCACGTGTGTCAAAGTAGAACTGTACTCCACAGGGCTTTCTTTTTTAAAATTTGTTGTTGAGAATATACACAGCAAAACATACACCAGTTAACCCTTTCTACACGTACAATTCAGTGACGGTGATTACATTCTTCAAGTTGTGCAGCCATTCTCACCCTCCTTTTCTGAGCTGTTCCTCCTCCATTAACATAAACTCACTGCCCCCTAAGGTTCCTACCTAATCTTTCGAGTGTTGTCTCTTTGATCCCATATAGACAGTTCTTAAAATAGCATAAAGCTCAAGGCAGACATTTTTACTAGTTAAACTAAGCTATGGTTTGGTTTTAAGATGACTTCAGGGGATGTTTTTGGTTTAAGATTTAAAGATTTTCTCAGGGCAATAGTTTCAGAGGTTCATCCCAACCCTTTGGGTCCAGAAAGTCTGGAGCCCATGAGAATTTTAAATTCTGTTCTGCATTCTCTTCTTTTTGATCAAAGATTCTTCTATAGAATCTTTGATCAAAATGTTCAGTAATGCAGCTGGTCTCATGGCAAAGGAGGCAGTTGTTCATGGAGGCAATTAGCCACACATTTCATGCCCTCCTCTTATTCCTGACTCTCCTTCTTCCTCTTTGCTCCAGGCAAATAAAGACCAATTGTCATGCCTTGGATGGCTGCTCTCAAGCTTTTAAGACCCCAGGCACTACGCAGTAAACTAGAAGGTACAACAGAAGCACTAAACACATTATTAGACCAATTAACTGGAAAGTCCCATGAAACCATGACCCTAAACCTCCAAACCAAGGAACTAAATCCCCTGAGGTTTTTGGTTATACATAAGCAGCCTCAGCAACTACTCTTTTTTTTTCTTTCTCTCTCGTTGTTGTAAATATATCTATCACACAACTTTTGCCAGCTAATTTTTTTACAGGTGTACAACTTTTTGATAGCAATTACAGTAATCAGCTGTGCAACCCTACCCTTAATCAATGCGATTTTTCCGTAATCATTAACCCCCCATAAACTTTGGTCGCTATACATTTGCCTTTGTCTTTTTATATAAGTGAGGTCATACAGTATTTATCCTTTTGTGACTGACTTATTTCACTCAGGATAATATCTTCAAGCTCCATCCATGTTGTAGCATGTATGAAGACTAAGTTTCTTCTACTGGCTGAGTAGTATTCCATTGTGTGTATGTATCACATTTTGTTTATCCATTCGTCTGTTGATGGGCGTCTCCATAGAGTTTTCAGTGGCTGATTTTTCAGAAGCAGATCGCCAGGCCTTTCTTCCAAGGCACCTCTGAGTGGACTTGAACCTCCAACCTTTTGGTTAGCAGTTAAGTGCGGAATAGCCTAGCCCAAGTCTAATGAAGGCAAAGGCCAAATTGGTGAACACTTTAAAAACCCTGCTCTGTTCTGATTGGACCACTTGTTGAGTGCAGTGTCTTTTGCAACACGATGTGGGCCAGGTACAGCCTCAGGGTTTTGTGTCCCTTGTTTTTAGCAGCTTTGTGTTGGCTGTCTTTATGGAAAAGGTGATGATTTTAGATTCACAGTTGTACTGTCTTCCAGTTTGAGCTGGACAAAGCAAACAAACAGCCTTGTTTGAAAAAGACCAGCTCACCTTATGTCATTCATGTTTCCCTCAGGATGGCTAGAGCAGTGTTGAATAGGAGAAAAACTGGTTTAGCCTCTCAGCCACTCTGAGTCATATGTTATAAAAGAGGTGACTGTTTGGCAGGAGGACAAAGGGTTGGTCTGCATTAAAATGTTTGGTTAAATGTTTCTAATCCTCCATACGTAAGGTTTGGGACTAGAATGGAGGTAGTATAAATGCAATGACCATGAGACTAGAATCAGAGGTCCACCTGGTTCTGGGTAACTGATGTTTTTCTGGGAGAGTCACATGTTCCCTGTGTCAGGTTTGCCTTCTGGAAAATGAGAGTTTGCACACAGCCTCGTGGGGCAGCCTCGACCGGGGAACCGAGTCTGTTCATGTGTGGTTCAGCCATGAGCTTTTTATTTTGAGCAAGTCACTCAACATTCTGGGCTTCAGTTTCCTCACTTTTAAAATTAGGAGGTAGACTTTGGCTTTTTCCAGCATTCCAATACTGAAACTCTAGGAAAAATAAGATACTTGGATACTATGTTTTTAATAGCTGCCATGGAATGCCTGCTATTCGCAGGCACTTTACAGGTTATTTTTGCTTAGTGACAGCAACAATGCAATAACACAAAAGCCTACCTTGTTTCCACTATAATATTGTGCTTCCACACAAGTATATTGAACACCTTGGAAGACAGATGCTATACCCTATAACAATTTAATAGAAGCCAGAGATTTTCTTTTTTACTTGCATGAATTAGGGTAGTTTCTTGGAGTTTGAGGGTAAAGAATATGAATTTTAATCAGGCCTGGATTTATAATCTTCTATTTAATAGTCATTTGACCTTGAACTAATTGCTTTACTTCTCTCAGCCTCGGTTTCTTCATCTGTGAAATGGGTACACTGGCAATAGTGCCCATGTTGTAGGACTGCTGTGATGACTAAACGAGAGAGCCCACTAAAGTATCTAGCAGAGTGCCTCCCATACGGCAGGTACTTTGAGCTTTCTTTCTTCTTCTTAGAACAGTGCTTAATTTATGTAATAGATTTGTTCTAGAAAGATAGAATTATTCATTGTTTTAAATAAATTTCTCATGTAGCCAATTTTCTATTGGCTTTTATAATAAAAGTAAAAATATTTTTCCCTGGGGGGAAATTACTGATAGTGAAAAGTTTAGTGGAAATACTTAAAAACTATATTGCTTATATAAATTTTGTATAATAATGATATATTAATTATTTAAATTAAATTATATTTTAAGAAATACTCTCAGGGTAAAAAGGATTAAGAAGTTAAGTAGCATGGCATGGCGAACATGGGCAAACACAAAGAGCATTAGGGCTCTAGCAGTGTAGTTTCTACACAACAGTACCATTTTGCAGAAAGAACTGTTCAGATTCTGTTGTTGGTTGTCATTGAGTCTGCCCTGATTCATGATGACCTCATGCACAATGGAATGAAACACTGCCCAGTCCTGAGCCATCCCAATGATTGGTTACAGATCAGACCACTGTAATCCATAGGGTTTTCATTGAAGTAGGTTGCCAGGCCTTTCTTCCTAGTCTGTCTTGGTCTGGAAGCTTCGCTGAAACCTGTTAAGCATCATAGCCACATGCAGGCCCCCAATGACAAGTAGGTGGTGGCTGCGCTTGGGGTGCATTGCCTGGGAATCCAACCTGGATCTCCTGCATGGAAGGCAAGAATTCTACCACTGAGCCTCCAATGCTCCGACTCTGGCTCTACCTTCATATGTATTCCATAGGAGAGCACCTCCCTTATTCCAGGCAATAGCCTAGGTACTGTTGTTAGTTGCTGTCAAATTGGCTCCAAGTCCTAGAGATACAGAAATAAGACACAGTCACTTTCTTCAAGTGACTTGCTGTCTAGTACAGGAGTCTGCAGATTTTTCCGAAAAAGGCCAGATAATAAATATTTTAGGTTCTTGTGAGTCACATTGTCTCTGTTGAAACTGATCACTCTGCTACTGTCATGCAAAAGCAGCCATAAACAATATGTAAGTGAATGAGCATGGCTGTATTCCGATAAAGGTTTTACTTACAAAAACAGGTGCAGGGCCGAATTTGGTCTGCAGACTGTAGTTTGCCGACCTCTGCAGTAGTGGAAGAAAGACTTGTAAATGGGCAGTTATAATAGACTGTGATAGAAAGTCTAAGTGTTTATCATGAATACAGGATGCTGTAGAAGCACAGAGAAGGGGCATCTGGTCCAGCCTGGGGAGAGAGGACCCTTATATTTAGTTTATTAAACTTGATAGAAATAGAGAATTTTGTTCATCTGTACACTTGTAATTGGGTACCACCTTCCCTTTTCATTTAATTAATTATGCGCTTGCAAAGGTAATGCATGCTCACTGAAAAAAAAAAAAACAGCGGTGCAGAAAGCCTATCATATTGCCGCCCTCAAGTGATGTGCAATGTTAAATGTTTTGGGTTGCAGTGAGTCTAATACTTTAGGAGGAGTTGAGCTAGAAAAGATGGGGTGTGGGTGGATATTGTGGGGACGGCGCAGAGGAGAGAAGCCTTAGCAAAGGGCGTGAGGCTTTGTGGGAATTGCTTAGTGGTGTGGCATTGGTGATTATGGCATGGTTGGAAAGCAGGGCTGGTGGCAGTGGAGGGGCGGGCATGTAATGGGTGCCTGCTGGCTCCAAAGGGCACGAGGGCTGCGCTAGGATCAGGGTTACAGCGTGGTGGCAGTGGGAAGCCACTGAAGAATTTTTCAGCAAGCGAAGATGAATTTCTTTTTGCTTCAGAGTTCTCTCCATAACTGATTGCCTGGATTGTTAAACATATTCTCATTCCAAAGATTCCTGGATCCTACAGTCAAAAGTTTTCCACCTTCAGCTGCTTTCCACAATCAGTGGAGCTGTTTTAAATAGTAATGCTGTAGTATGGTTTTGCTCGTGTACTTTGTTATACTAGAAGATGCTCTCTGGTAATACGCAATACAACTTCTGAATTCCTCACGTTACAGTCTTTAAGTTACTTAACACAAATTAGCTTGCTCGCTTAGTGTGTTGATTTCATTTAGGACATTAATAGTTACTCTATTTTTATGATAGGAGCTGTGCAGGTCCTTCCTTCCTCCCTCCTTTCTATCTGCCTGCTTTCGTTCCTCCCTTCTTCCTTCCCTGCCTTCTTTTCTTGCCTGCCTTCCTTTTTTCTTACTTTCTTTCATGTTATCTGCCCCCTTTAATTTGTAGGGTTTACTCTTAATTTCTCTTCTTAGAGATAGTTGGGGAGAGCCATTAGTAAAATACACTTTTTAGAATTTGTAAAGATTCTTTAAGGTTTTGGTTGATAGAAGGACATGGTTATTTATGATCTCTGCTGCCTTATGGGGTATACATTTAACTTCCCTAAATGCCATAGAAAGCATTATACCAAATAAATGAGAACATTCAGTAAATGTAAACCTCTGCTTAGAACTACGTATCTGTGTTTCCTTTAAGGAAAAGTAAAGGAAAAACGAACACCTCGTTGTATTGTTCCCCCAGACATAACCCTACCTCAACAACTGCAGGATTGATTGTCCAGGTGGTTATTTTCAAGTTCCCTTTTAAATTCTTTTTGAAAGAAATTCTATATATCTAGCCCTTTAAAAATGATTGAATTCTGGGAGGGCAAGGAAAGCCCCAATGGCAGTAAATGAAGCAGTGTTGTTTCTATTTCTCTTCTATCAGGAAGGCTGCCCTACTATGGCAGATGAGAAGCCAGCAGTAAGAGTTTTCATTTTAAGAAAAAAAAGAAAAAGATCATCACTTAAGGGTTAGAATTAATCTGCAGTTACTGCGTTAGTCATAAAAATGGGATGTACTGAAGTTCCAGAAGTTGAGTGGAGGCTTGCGCTGTGGTCTGGAGTGGGCTTCCTGCAGATGACGGGATACAGCCTTGGTAGTTGGGTCTGTCTTCATCTATCAGGGACAGGCTTGTAATAGATTTTTGTTACAACCATTTCACTCAAAGCAGCATGGTTGTTATTTTGACACTGAATTAGAAAAAAAGGAACTTGAGGAGCAATTCAAGCAACAGTTAACAAAACACAAAGAAACAAAACTAAAAAAAATAAAAATTCCCCCGGAGTACCTGGCAAGGACATTCATTATGTCAGTTAAGGAAGTAGGCAAGGATGCCAGCTCTAACTGGCAGTTGTGATGGCTATTGTTGACAGTGAGCATCCTAAAACTGGAAGATAAGCTTAGAAGCAGAAAGCAGAGAGTAATTTGGGGTGTTCAAAACATGTGATATGTCTTGAATTTTAATAGGTTCTTTTAGGGGAAAAAAAAAATCCTTATTCTGAAATACTGAAAAGTCCAGGGTAGCATAGACTGCCCAAATGTTGAGAAGCTAATTTTGCAGCCAATGCTTTTCATCAGTGTAGATTATGTAGGGGGTTTCCTTTGTCCTTTTCTGTGACTGATCTTCCAGGGCGGACTGTGTATGTGTGTCTGTGTGGTGTGTGCACGTGTGTGTGTGTGTATGTGTGTGTGTGGTGTGTGCATGTATTCTTGCCATTTCTATTGTCCCCAGTTAAGAAGTGCAGAGCACAGCAAATCTGTGATATATAAAACAGTGGTTCATCGGGGGGAAATGGTTGCAGAAGAATGCTGACCCTACATTTCTCTGAATTCCTATGACTTAGTCAGGAATTTTGTTTTATGTAAGCTTTTGAAATTTTAAGCAGTATTATCCTCTTTGTAGTCTTGAACGGAAGTGTTTCCTTTTATCTCAACTGACTATCCCCAGCTTTAGAACAGACAGTTTGCATAGTGATTGGTAAAAACCCTTATGGTTTGCTGATGGAACAAGCTCTAAAGGGGATCTCCACCACAAGAGATGAAACTTTAGGGAAATTTTTCGTTTAGTTCCCTAGAAAACACTTTTTGCTTTAGTTCCTGAACACTAAAATAAGTAAACTTCAGGCTAAGAGGGCATGGTTTGTGCCAAGCCCCTTTCAATACAGCCCTTTGTCTAGGCCTGAGTTTTTAATTGTATTAAAGTACATATTCCTGAAAAAGTGAAAAGGTTTTTTTGATTTTTTAAAAAATCGTTTTGTATTACCCTCACCACCATCACTACCACCATAAGATATTACATTTTATTATATTTTTTTCTCTCATTAAAGTTTATAGATTAATTCTAGAAAGTATGGAAAAGTCAAGAAAAGTATAAAATCAAAAATAAAATTCAGTTTTAATTCTACCCTCCAGAAATAATCACTTTAAATATCTTGGAATATTGTCTTCTAATTTTATCGTTACATAAACATCCCCCTTAGCCACTGTGTTTTCATTCTGGGGCTTTCTCAGACCATTCTGTTGTGAGCATTTTCCTGAATCATGAGTTTACACAAGCACAATCTTTCATAGCTGCACTGTATCCTTGGACGTTTAGTTGGCATCCCATTTTTCACTTGTGTCAGTTACAAGTAGGGACATTGCTGCACAGAAACCTCTGTGGGCATGCCTGATAGTTTCCTTGGGAAAAAGCTCCAAGCATATCATATAATAGAATTATTGTTGTGTTATGTGATGCATGTTGCCAGATTTCCTTCCAGAAACACAGGGCCAAGTTTACACTTCCAGCACAAATTTGCACCTGTTTCTCCCGCCTCTTTGGGAAGTTAAAAACAGACAAACAATAATAAAATATCATGTTTTGATTTTCATTAGTGAAACTGAATATTTACCAAGTGTTGGGTTTTGTTTTTTTTTTTTTAAACTATTTGTATTAATGGTTAATTGTATGGGTGCTTCACCCATTTCTAGTTGGAGCATATAAGTTTATATTGATATTAAACATTAAGAATATTAACCTATTGGATATATTGTACAAATTTAGGTCTTTATAATTTTGTTTATGGTATTTTTGATGCATGAAAGCCTTAAATAATAAGTATTAGCAATTAAACAGTTATAAATCTACCAGTCATTTCCATAGAGTTTTTTTTCCCTTAGTTTTATCCTTGGAGAGTCCATCCCCACTTCAAAATTAGATAAATCTGTTTTCTTCCAATTTTTTTATGTTCTTGTATTACCTTGTATTTAACATAGGATTCATTGTTATTAAAAACTAAGATTGTTTTCTTTATCTCCCATTTATTTTCCATCTTTTTTAGAAGTTTCATTGATGAGTATTTCCCCAATGTGGTAAGCCAAACTACTAGATTGTTCCTTTTAAAATACTGAAAAGTTTGTATTTTTCTTTTAGGTTATCCTTAAACAATATAAGTAGAAAGACAGTCTACTAGATTTTCCATAAATCCTTTTTAAAAAACAAAAAGTCCGCAACTAAAATTCAGAACAGACACACTTTCTGGAGTCGTTCATGTCGCCATTTTTGTCATGGCTCACACACGGTGTCATCACAGAGTATCCCTGGTCTTTGAACAATTTTCAAGCCTGAGATTATGAAACGGGCATGACTTTAATGCATTGATGATCTTGTTAAACCTGCTGATGAAGTATTAACAGGATGAAATAATGATTTATTGTTCTTTAGGGAATGGATTTGAGGGGGCTGGCTGGAGTTGATCATGGAGATGGGTTAAGAGGCAGCTTTGTATTAGTTCAGGAGAGGGGGATGGTGGCTTGGCCCCTGTCTTATCCTCCTCCTCCTACAAACCCTATCCCTAGGCAATTTAATCAGGGAATAGGGCTCAATTTATATATACTAGAAACCACTCCAGGTAGTTGAGGAGATAGGGAAACAAGTGCTTACTGAACTGTCGGAGTGCTAAGGTGGACCTCCCAGATTCCTAGAGCAACTCCCAGAACTGGCTTGCCACAGGAACTGTGTCATAGTTAGGAGCCTGGGGAATCAGGAAATCACTGCCTCAACCCTTGGCCACCTCCAGGACTGTTGGCTCCACGACCACCAGCCCCTGCCAGCTTACCAGCAAAATGGGCATCCCCTTTACCCCGCTTTTATCACCTTTCCTAATCCAAGTCATTCCAGAAATTAGAAATAGGTCACACACTGAAAGTTGTTTTGGAGTGTATTGATTGATTTTGGGGTGATTTGCAGAACCTGAGTCACATGTGAAACCTTAGCTGTACCTGTAGGGGAGTCAGAATAGGGGTGATTTCAGCCTCCCAGCCCACAGTACAGGAACATGCACTGGAAGGAGGTGGAGATAGTAGATGATGAGTGAGCCAACACCCTGCCTCCCATAAGTCAGCGTGGTAGGAGTGGACAAGGAGTGCCGGGCGAGGCTGGATTCAGTATATGTTTAAAAGGTAGAATCTACTGGAATTGGTGATTGATTTGATGTGAGGGATGTGAGAAGAGGGCAGGGACAAGGGTAATGTCGGAGAGAAGCCCATTACATTGAGTTTAGGATTTGCACCTTGTAGAGTATTACTGCTGTCAGATTTTTTAAAGTCCCTTAGCCTTTGCTTAGTGAAGTGACTAATTGCTGTATCTTATCTATAGCAATGCAAAACATTTAGAGAGCCAGGTTACCTCAAATTTCTGTCATGCTTCTGAAATTCTTCAAGATATTTTATGCCCCCTTCCCTCATACATTTTTGCCCGCACCAGATGTGGAAGGCCAACACCAAGTGATGCCATCTCGTGGGTCCCCCGCTCCACCCACCCAGTTATCAGGAATGTGGTAATGTGTGGTGACTTCATGGTTTCAAGGGTGTTGTCTTTAGGCAGATCCCGAGGTGTGATGAAAACCTTATCTTGGCAAGTCTGTTGGGGCTTCTGATTCCATTTGCTTGTTGACTCAGAGGTGATGTCTCTTCTGGGCCTAGTTGAGGGTAGGTTAAGGTTCTGGACTTGCTATCTCCTCCTGGATTCTGTGGGACCTCCCATGGGGTGGTGGGTACCCCACCTGGCACACCAAGAACAGCAGTGCCAGCAGACACTGATAACCGTTTCCTTTCCCTGCCGGCTGTGTGGAGTGGTTTACTCACTCTTGGCTGTTTAATTTCCCACTCCAGTGTTGTTGATTGATGGCAGTTGTGTTGAGGTGAACCAAACCCAAAGAAACCAAACCTGTTGCTGTCAAGTCGATTCCAACTCATAGAGACCTTATAGGACAGAGTAGAACTGCCCCTTAGTTTCCAAGGCTGTAATCTTTACAAAGCAGACTGCCACATCTTTCTCCTGAGGAGTGGTTGGTGTATTCAAACCTCTGACCTTTCAGTTAGCAGCCTAGTGCTTTAACCACTGCACCATCAGGGCTCCTTGTTGAGGTGAACACAGACGTCTTATTAGGTGGCAACCAAATGGGGCCGTGGCCGCACAGGGCTAGGAGTATTTAGTGTTCAGGTGGTTGTGCTTGCAGCAGTAGTGCAATTTCCTCCTCTTCTTTGAATCTTTTATTAAACTCTCCTTTGTTTGCTGGCCATCTGTTAGAAGCATAATGTGGCCTTTTACATAACTTAACCTCAGATAAACTCATCAATGGGAAGTCTTGATGGAGGCGTGTGAGCATTTAAGCAGAGAGTGACTCACTACACAAAGCCAGCAGCTGCCGCCGTCCTCCCAGCAGCAACCTCGAATAGGTGTGTGCCTCGCTTGCCGAGAACACAGCAGGCTGAGACACACACACGTGATGTGGTCATGACGGTAATGGTTATGGGTGTGATGTTAAGAGCCTCCTCTCCCAGGTTAGCGAGTGTGTTTGTAGATATACCTGCCACTTTGGGAGTGGATTGCTTTGTGTACAGGGTTCTGTGCTGGCAGAGAGGAAAAGAATGTGATTCAAAAACAGTCTGCCTCAGAGTCTTGGACCTGGCTGGGAAAACAGAATGTACACACACTGTTAGTTACAACATTTTAGCTAACACTACAAAGCAGAGCCTGTCTTCCTGAAATCAGAAGTAGTTGCACACTGGAAGTTATTTGGGAGGATGAGATTAAATTTTCTTCTAGAAACAATGTACATACGTGGTTGTTGGTTTTGAAGCTACAAAAGCCCACTTAACTCATACTCTAATTTTACCATGCTACCTTTTGCAATATGAATGCGGCAATACCATACTATTGTGCATGCTTCAGAGGGCACTTTAGCTTTACCCTGCTCTTGAGAGGCAATTGTTTGAACCCCAGCCCCGGCTGGTGAAACGCATTCATCATCTTCAGAGTGGTAGGCGTAAGGCAGGCTGGAGCTGGCAGGAAGTGCTCAAGCTTGAGCGGGCATCAGAATCACCTGGAGGGTTTCCTAAAGCAGATAGATTCCTGTCTTATCCCCAGAGTTTCTGATTCAGCTGGCCTGGGATGGGGCCTAAGAGTTTGCATCTCTAGCTAGTTCCCAGGTAATGTCGATGCAGCTGATCCCTGGGGCACGTTTTGGGGACCACTAGAGTAGACATAGAAGGAAGCTAACCCCTAAAGAACTCCCATATCTGAACTCTGAATAAGATTCTGTGCAAACAGCTGGGCTTCCCAGCCATGCACAAACATGTAAATAAACCTCAACAACAACAAATCCCAAACTGTCTGTTATGGATTGAACTGTGTCCCCCCAAAAAATATGTGTTATAAATCCTAATCTCCATGCCTCTAGTTATAATCCCATTTGGGAATGGGATGTCTTTGTTATGTTAATAGGACAGGATTAGTGTACTGTATATCTAGAGTCAGTCTCTTTTGAGATATAAAAGAAATTAAATGCAAGCTAGCAAGCAGAGACTGGGGAAGAGAGACACCAAGCCACATAAAGACTGCCCAGGAGCAAAGCTCAGAGGAAACAAGGGCCTTCCTCTAGAGCCAACAGAGTGAGAAAGCTTTTCCCTAGAGCCGGCACCCAGAATTCGGCCTTATAGCCTCCTAAACTCTGAGAAAATAAATTTCTGTTTGTTAAAACCATCCACTTGTGGTATTTCTGTCATAGCAACACTAAATAACTAAGACACCATCCTTTGTGGACAAGACCCATGTGTGGTCCGTGTTTATATTCCCTTCCTTCCTGAGCCTGGTAGTGCACACCACTCTAGAAGCAGACAGGTGAAGAGCAGTAAGTCATTCTCTCAGGTCTCTGGCCACTGAACCTGCTTTGGGGGCATCAGCCAGAAAGTAGTCTCTTACGGAGTACAGGGGAGGAAAGGGAATGATTATTCTGTAACTGATGACACAAACACTCAGTTTTCCTAAAGCCCATTGAAGCAGGGGCCCAAAGCTATGGACCCTGTGGGGTTCCATCAGGTTTTCCAAAATTTTGGACACAAGTGATAGGACTTGAGCTTGCAGTGCCCTTTACAGATCCTCACCACTGCACTCCTGGTCTCAGGATGGACTGACAAGGGATGGGGAGAGAGACATCTGTAAGAAGACAGAGCTAAGATCAGTCTCAGCCCAGTGCCCCCTCCCCCCACCACAAATCCTGTTTCTGCTTCCAGAGTCCTTCTATTCTGACATTCCCAACTTATCACACTTCTCTCCAGCATCCTTCTCCACATCTACCCTCCATCCCCACTGACCTGGAGTTGAAAACCCAGGACTGGAAGCTTTACCCACTTGGTTCCACCAGAAGTCGACATCCGTACCACTTATGGTGGGCAGGAAGCCCAGAAACAGCAGGGGGATTGCTGCATGGCCTTCCTCAGCAGAGTTCATGTGTTCCCATGTGTTCTCCTGTGTTCCCTGTGTGTTCCCCATGTGTTCCCATGGGTTTCCATGTGTTCCCTATGTGTTCTCCTATGTTCCCCATGTGTTACTGTGTTCCTCTACATTCCTCTATGTCCCGTGTGTTCCCATGTGTTTCTGTGTTTCCATGTGTTCCGTGTGTTCTCCTGTGTTCCCATGTGTTACCATGTGTTCTTGTATGTGTCCATGTGTTCCCTATGTGTTCTGCATGTTCCCTGTGTGTCCCTTGCGTGTTCACTGTATGCCTCGATGTGTTCCCCATGTGTTTCCATTTGTTCCCCGTGGGCCTGATGTAAGCTCCTGTGGATTCTAGTCTCATGAGGACACACACCACTCAAGAGAACAAACAGGGGTCTCCCTCCTGCTTATCCAAATGGAGAAATGAAAAATCAGGAGAGGGCTTTGCCTATTTTTTAAAAGTGTTAAGACTTAATTGTAGAAATAGTAAAAATAGTCTAAAAGTTGTGTCTACTACTTGATTGGCTTCCCTTCCAAGTAGAGCAGATAGCTTTAACATGGAATATAGGAAAACAGGGATATTTACAAGGGAAAACTAATGTTTACTTAAAGTTGAATTTCAGCATCACTATTAACTCTCAAGAGCCTTTGTTTTGAAGACTACTTACAAACTTTGGAGAGTTTTCAGGGATGAAAATGCAAAAGTTACTTAAATTTTCTCATGTTATGATGGCATCCTGTGCAAATAGTTGGCAGGGCCTTCTGTCCTGGGTCCCTGGAAACAGTGTTGTTGGCTGAGCAGGTGGTGCTGGTGAACAGGGCCCTCAGTCTGTTTAGATGCTCCCCTGTCCCTCAGTTTGCATTGCCTGGGCAGCTGGGACTTAACGAGCATGTGTCCCGAGGCCTCTTGCATCGCTGTCCATTCAGGACTAAAATGTCACATTTCCTTTTGTGAGCAAATTACATTTCACTTTGTTGGATTTTCAAAAACATTTAAGAGACTCTTAATAGTACATGTAACCTGGAGCTGAAAAGTGGCGCAGTCATTGAAGAGGTAATTGTATTGTCCTGTGATTGACTGCGAACAGCATCTGTGTATGTTTCTCTCTGATTTATTTTCTATTTGCCCCTCTCTAGTGGGATCTTGTGTGTGATAATGCCTGGAAGGTCCATATCGCTAAGTTCTCCTTACTGGTTGGATTAATCTTTGGCTACCTAATAACTGGATGCATTGCTGACTGGTGAGTACTGGCGTGAGCTGCACGAACCTTGGGAAACCTCAGTACCTTTGCTGGCTGGAGGGCAGTGGTCAGTGTTAGTGGGAAGGCCAGCCTTGGCTTTGTTTCTGGTGTCAGAGCAGAAGGCTGAAGCTGTCACTCAGAGAGTTCAAAATAGGAGGAACTTGGCCAGTGCATGAAACGGACTGTTTTCGAAGTGAAAATAAATTCACTGCCGTTCTCTAGCTGCTAGAATCTGGCCAAGTTCCCCACAGTCCCTTCTACTAATGATATTCAGTGGTTAGCAAGGAGGGACTGGAGGACTGGGGTGCCAGGCTCTGTGGGCTGGGCTGTGGGGTAGATGCAAAGATATATGAAAAGATGGTTCCCGCTCTTCAGGGGAGCATGGAGGGAGGAGGAGAACTGAAAGGTCAGGCAGTGCCGACTTATACCTCACCAGTCACCCTAAGAGAGGGGTGCTCCTTGGGTTGCACTGGCCAGAAGATAGGTCTGCAAGGTCCATGGACTGGGACCTTGGAAGAGGACAACATCTGGTTATTGGTCATTGTAGGCAGGAAGGATGGTGGTCAGAGGTGAGAATGAAAACAGGCTATTTGGGTCAGAGAGGAGGTCCAAATGCTGGGAGCTAAGTGTGTGGTGCAGGATGGAGTGATGAGATTGGGGAGGGGGAGATGGTAGCTGTGATAATAATGACAACAACAGTAATAGTGGCTAACACTGAATGACCGCTATGTGCTAAGGTTTTACACACATTAAATATTCCATCCTCACAACACCCTATGAGGTAGGTACTATTATTACCTCTGTTTTATAGCTGAAAAACTGAGGCACAGAAGGTTAAGTTTACTCATTTTTAAATGGAAGAACCAGGATGTGACACTAAGCCATGTGACTCCAAAGCCTTCTCTTAACCAGTGTCCATAAGACTTTTATTTAAAGCCCTCTGTGGTCACAATAGCAATAAGCGAGGGCTTGTCTGGGCAGGGAGTGGAATGGGACTGTAAAGGAGAAAGCATGGTGTAACTTTGCCCCACCCGCCTAAATTATTATATCATTAAAGGAATGTTTTTGTGAATGGGCCCAATGATATCATTGAGAGAAGAGTGATATGGAGCAAACCCCTTACTCTTGTGGTTTTGTAATGCCTTCTGGTGGTTCAAACCAACCAGCCTGCACAGCAGAAAGATGTGACAGTCTGCTTCCACAAAGATTACAGCCTTGGAAAACCCTTTGGGGCAGTTCTCCTCTGTCCTGTAGGATCACTATGAGTCTGAATCAACCAGATGGCAGTGGATTTGGTTTTGGGTTTTCTGGACCCTGGTTAACTGGGAACACTGGCTGAGGAGCCCCCAGAGAGCTTGGGGGTGGGGCAGAGCAGCAGAGGGCACCCAAGGGGTTTTTAGACCACTTGAAAATAGAGGAAATTTCTCTTCAAAAACTAGTTTACTTTTGGAAGTTCTTTGACTTCCTGTGAGTTCAGAATTTGCCTAATCATCGTTTGTAAGGCTTCTTCTGAACACATTCCCTGCGGATGGTAACAAAGAAGCTTTCACTGACCCCCAGAGGCCACGTCAAGGCCCCTGGGTTCTGTGTGTGGGCCTGTAGGTTTTTTATAACCAAATACTTCACTGCCTAGGTCTTCATTGTACGGTTTACTGGTCCAAAAGACATTCTAATCCCAGTGTTTTAACTACTAGGACATTTGTTTCTCAGAAATCTGCACTGAAATAGGTTAGGCAGATTACTCCTAAATTCAAAAAATTAGTTCCTAAGTTAAAAAAAATGATTCCGTAGGGAAGGTAAATATGGATTTCCGTTAATGAATCAGTAGTCTGTGACAGTTTAAAATGTTTAAGTTGTTTCCGCAGTATCTCACTTCTTTCATAGGCCTATTGGTTGGCCATCCTCGATCACACACCAAGAATTAGGGCAAGAGTCAAAGGAGTGTGGAGTCTTACTTTGAGAGTAACCGGAAGTCTGACATTGCCCACCCACTTCTTGAATATTTTTCCCAAGGTGGTGAGGGATGGGTGCTCCAGGGAGTCAAAAACAGGCTGCTTTGTGTTGTGACTGAAAATTTGGGTGACCCTCTTGGTTTTAATTTAGAAGTTTGGTGTTTTCCAGCCTGTTTTTTGGTGTTTTACTCCCTGCTAGAGCATTGTTTAACAAGACATACACACACATTAAGGGAGTTCTAGATTTCACCACTGTGGTCACTATCTCATGATACCTGGGAGGTGTCCCCGTTCATGTGCCAAGGGCAGTCCATCAAGTCATAGGGTAGCCTTCTGAAGACCGTAATCAGCTTGTAACAGAATTGTAAATAGTACACTTTTTTTCATTTTAAGTTTTTCAACACTCATTTTGTTTGGGGGCTATAAATTATGTATGTTTATATATACGTTAGTTGAGATTTACAAGAGATAATGGCCTAGTCACGGCCTCGTTGGGTGAGCGCCTCCTGTCTGTTGTTTGTTGCTGGGTGTTCTGCATTGGTCTGTCTAGGTGCCCTCTTGTCCCTTCTCACCCTCTCTGGTCCTGGAGCCTGGCCTCTATGGGCTGCTCAGGAGGGGCCTGCCCCCTAGGATCTGGTTGAGGTTGGCCAGTGGGGAGCCTGGGCTGGAGACCTGAGAGAGAGAGGAGTGTGAGGCCAAGGCACTTACATCCCCTGCTTTGTCTCTGCGGGTTCTCAGGGCTGGCTGCCTCCTGTCAGAAGACTCTCTCCACACAGTGCCTCTCTCTGGTTTCCAGAGCCATCCCTCTTTGCAAGCTCCCTGTTGTAGATAGCTTCAAGGTAGTATGCTACTCCTGGTGGTTTTTCTTACATCTTGATCACTACTTTGTAAATAATCCCTTTATTAAAATCTCCTCAAGTTACCTAATTTGAGTGGGACATCTGTTTCCTGTTGAGATCCTGTATTAGCATTCTTAGGCTACTGTAACAAATTGCCACAAACGTGGTGGCTTAAGTGATACAAATTTATTATCTTAAGAGTTCTGTGGTTTAGAAATCCAGTGCTGGTCTCTCTGGGCTAAAAACAAGGTGTTCACAAAGCTGGTTCCTTTCTGGAGGCTCTAAGGGAGAATTGTTTCTTTGCCTTTTCCAGCTTCTAGAGGCCACAGGCATTTCTTGGCTCATGGCTTCTTTCTTCCAACTTCAAAGCCAGCACCAGTGGGTCAGGTCCTTGTCATGCTGCCGTCTCTCTGGTTCCCTGCCACTGGGAAAGTTTCTCCATTTTTAGAGACTCGTGTGATTAGATTGAAAGGTCCTTGACCTTAATCCCATCTGCAGCCCCTTTGCCATATGAGATAGCATATTCACAGGCTCCAAGGGTTATTAGGACTTGGATATCTTTGGGGGCCATTATCCTGGCCTACCACAGATCCTAACTGATAATGTCCTCTGCTCTCCAGATTTAGGAATGTGATTTTGTCAGTCATCTTTGAGGAAACTGCTCTGGGAAGCCAGTTCACACAAGAACTCAGAAGGCTGTGGCTAACATTACTGAGTGGTGCTGAGTCACTTGTGCATACCTACCTGACAGCCTCCGTCCTAGGTAGGCGTGAACTGGCTGAAGTGGCTCTTGCAAGCAAGAAAAAATGTGGCTCATTTGAATAAGCCTGGCCTTTCCCAAGACCACATAGTTCATGAGGGATGAGCCTGGATTCTAAGGCAGGATGTTTGCCCCACAATCCTTAATGGTAATTTTTGCTTACTGATTTTAATCATTTGGGAGGGAGAGATTTAGAACAGTTTCTACAAGTTAAAAAAAAAAATCAGAGATCTTTTCTGAAGTAGCAGAACAGGGAAAAGCATGTGAGGATGCGGGAAGGAATCATCATGATGGCAGTGAAAGCATGGCACTTGTCGCTTTGTGCCATGTCAAATGCTTCCTCATGATCTAACCAGCACTGCTGAGTGGGACACTTGTCCCTTGTACAGACACAGGAAGTAAGGTTTATAAAACTAGAAATGGATATGTTAGGTTTTGTTTTTAATTGTGGTAAAAATCTATATAACAAAACATTTGCCAATTCAACACTTTTTACATGTGGATACATTAGATTATGTATATTTCTTTCCTTTCATTTTAGGAAGCCAACTAAGCCATAATTTTAATTTGTTTCTGTAAATGAGTTGGGTTTGGACAAAATCATCTCTACAACTTTTCCTGAAATGGGCTTAATGACTCCGGCACTGGTCAAGGGAAGTAATGGCTAAAATCTCTAGACAAGATAATTAATTGACTTATAATGGTATTGAACTTATAGCCTTGACCTCATCTCACTAAACTGAAGTGACTAATGAAGATGATTGCCAAAAACCCATAGCTGTGGAGTTGATTCTGACTCATAGGACAGAGGGGAACTGCCCCAAAGGGTTTCTAAGGCTGTAATCTTTACAAAAGCAGACTGCTACATCTTTCTCCCATGGAGCGGCTAGTGGGTTCAAACTGCCAACTTTTTGGTTAGCAGCCAACTGCTTAACCACTGCACCACCAGGGCTCTTAATGAGGATGGTTCCAAAACCAAACTCGTTGCTGTCGAGTACCCTAAGAATTCTGAATGAAATTCTGTCCTATCAATCCCTCCTTGAATTTTCTTAAAATTACACCCATCTCCATGAGGTAAGGCCATGTCTTATTGGATTTTTTTTTAGCAGATTTATTGAGAGTTAACATAAAATTTTCCCCTTTGAAATATACAATTCAGTAAAGTTTTAGTATATTTACAGAATTATACACCACCACCGCAATCTAATTTTCAAACATCTCCATCACCCTAAAAAGAAGCCCATTTACAGTCATTCCCCCATCCCTACCCTAGCCCTCGACAACCACAAATCTATGTCCTGTCTCTCTGTGTTGGCCTTTTCTGGACATTTTACTTGTATGTAGATGCCTTGTCGTAAATAAGTCTAGGAGAGTTCAAGCCATTCAGCTGCCCTAGGTGGTGTTTGGCATACGAGGCCTAGATTTTTCCCCTTTTCCCTCTGGCACATGGCTCCAGCGGCCCCATTTTCTGTGTGAACTCTCCTTTTAAGTCCAAGCTGGTTATGTTTTATTAACTTAGACTAAGCTGCCTGGTCTGATAAAGGGTTTTCTTTTTTAATGAGTTGATGAAGGACAGGTTAGGAGATCTAGTGCCTGTCCTGTTCCCAAGGACCACCCATCGTGTCCTCTCAGCCACGTCAAGAAGCACATTGCCGCCTAGTGGTTGCAGATGTTGCACTAGCCAACTTTGTGATCATTCAGCCTTTCCAA
The DNA here is from genome assembly GCA_030035585.1 of Dugong dugon. Classification (NCBI taxonomy): domain Eukaryota; kingdom Metazoa; phylum Chordata; class Mammalia; order Sirenia; family Dugongidae; genus Dugong; species Dugong dugon. The sequence goes on from CM057464.1 coordinate 21,363,648, forward strand.
AAACACCGCAGAAGGTGCTCCTTTTTGCATCTTTGTTAGCTTAGTTTCAGGTCTACACTGATTGTTTAAAGTTCCACCTATCTGAGTTTCATTCGTGAGCCCTTAAACATTACCTCTTGTCATGTAGTTGAAACAAATTGACAGGCACCTTGGACCTAGCTCAACTCTGTTAAGCTGTGTGCGACCAGGGACCTGACTTAGATAATAACCATGAGAAAGGAAATAAAGCAGCTCCACTCGGGGCCTGTGTTAACTTTTGAACCAATTCCAAAGGTCAGTTGTTTCTCCAGGCATTTTATGATGGGTGTGTCAAAGTTTAAGTTTGGGGAGTTATTGTTGATTTTGTTAATCTTGCCTTGAATCACCCTTGTATGCACTCGGAAGTAATTTATAAAATAGAAAGGAAGAGTAAAATGGTTCTTATGGTAGCTGACCCTGTAAAAGTAGTAGACGCAGCAATGGATTGGATTCGTGGATTCATGTCTCAATTCTCTTACCCAGTAACTATTTGATCTCTGCTTTGCTATCTATAAAATGAAGAGGTTGGGCTAAATTTCCTGAGGTCCTTTCTACCCCTAGTATTCTATGGTCTACTGAAGTGGCTCTAGATGGTATGAAGAATTTTAGTCTCGTACTCATTCAACATAGATTGATCACCTGCTGTATACTGAGTTTCAGCATCTAGCATCACCGTTTGTTTAACAATTATTTCTAATTGTCTTCCTCACCACATGCAGGGTTGGCCGACGGCCTGTGCTACTGTTCTCCATCATCTTCATTCTGATCTTTGGATTGACTGTGGCGCTGTCGGTGAATGTGACAATGTTCAGCACACTCAGGTTCTTCGAAGGTTTCTGCCTGGCTGGAATAATTCTCACTTTGTATGCATTACGTAAGTAGAAAACTTCTTATCTACTCTTGAAAAATTAGCAAAAGTATTTTTGCTTAAAAGATTCTGGGAAAGGTGCTATGCATTCTGGTTGTTTGGGATGGTAGTCTTTTGGAAGCACAAAGTTTAATGGCCTCTACTGTTGAGAAAAGTTTTCTTAGGTAGTGGCACTCAGCATCTACTCTCTTTTGATCTCCAGCTGGGGCTCAGTCCATATCAAAGACCATAAACCCAAAACCAAACCCACTACCGTTGAGTAGATTCCAACCCATAATGACCCTATAGGACAGAGTGGAGCTTCCCCACAGGGTTTCCAAGGCTGTAAATCTTTGTTAAAGCAGACTGCCACTTCTTCCGTGGAGTGGCTGGTGGGTTAGAACTGCCAGCCTTTAGGTTAGCAGCCAAGCACTTTAACCACTATGCCACCAAGACTCCATCAAAGGCCATGGAGGGCAGCATAATTGCTTGGTGAAGTGGGGACCAAACTATAGCTGGTAGGGAGGGGCTTTTGCTTTTCTACTGAATTTTCTGCATTGGCTTCTGTACACTTCCAAATCCAGTGCATAATTGGGAGTCCCTGTCCTTTGTTACCTAAGAGCATAACCAAGGACTTGTTACCATGGGGTCTGGACTTAATTTTTGATTGACCGTTTAAGATTTTATCTTCCTTTTTTTTTCCCTAAGGTCGTGTAGAGTCCAAGTTTTCTACCTTCTCATGCCCAAATGTGGACTTAGGTGGTCTGGACTTGAATCCTAAGTGTTGGTACAGGAAGAGAAAAATGCAAGAGTTACCCTTTTTGGGTAAATGAAAATCCCCTCCATCATGCTGTTGGCAATATTAGCCCCTGTGTCACTGTGGCTCTCTCATGTCTTTGTAGTTGGTGTTTTCCAGAGCACAGCCACAAACCCAGAAGGAAGAGGAGGGCTGCAGATGTGAATGCTTTGTTTATTTACTAGTTTTATACTTGTTAATCACCTGTGGGAAGATCTGTTAGGAATCATGTAAGATAATTTCTCATCTGTTTTGTCTTTTTCTCTGCCTTTGACAACATGCATACAGGTCAGTTACAGATGAAATAGCAAAGTCCAGAGGGTGAGATAAGGCTAACTGTAGTTCTTTTAAACTTGCATGTTAAAGACTTGATAGCACTTTTAGGTAACCTGGATTTTTGTTCCTCTACTGTAGAGAATAGAAATATAATCAATTGATGACATGGTTTTCTAGTCACAAAGGAGGGATGGCCATGGAGAAGGGTTAAAAGTATACGCTTCTAAATCCCAAGTCGGTATTTTTGGTATCCTGTAACAGCTGAACTGTAGTTTCTTAGAAATCACCTTTACCAGTTTATTTGCATTTATTTTGGAAGCCTTATCTCTTGGAGGGGGAGGGTTAGTGGGTTCTTGCTGAAGGTTAGTGGGTTTGGTGATGAGTGTTTTGGGGTTCTAGTTCTTTGAACAAACCACATGGTTCTTGGGCTGGATAATGACTCCAGACAAAATGGGAGTTGGCCCATGCAGAGGAGCAGGAGCAGGCTCTCACCTCTTTTCTGGAGGAGATCCCTGGCCCTGCTCACAGGCACTCTCTTGGCCCACACGTGTGCAGGCATGGTGGGGGTCTTGTCTTTGACATGAGTCTTCGAAGGGCCCTCAGTTCTCACGGGAGGATTCTAGTCTAGTGCTTCCACCCAGATGGCCATGAACGTGCACAGCTCTACATTTGGGCAGACAGAACAGCTTTGCTTTGGAAACTGAGCAGAGAGGAGAACCTCCATTCACCACCCTAGTGTTTATCAAACTCAGCCAGAAAATATTGATGGAAAACTGCCTTAAAGCAAAAAATGGCATATATCAGTTTTTATCTTGTATGCCAACTGCTAATGATTGGCTGATAATGCCAGGGAACTCAGAGGAGACTTCTGAGGACACTGCAGGCTCAATGGGGAAGAACACTTTATTGATTAGCCATCTCTGCCAATGAGACAGAAGGGGGATGGAGGATGGCTGCACACACAGCTGAGTCTGTTTCCAGAGTATGTCCCTGAATTATACCAGACCAGGGGAGATTTTACCTGATCTGCTCTGCTTCAGCCCCACACAGAATTGTGCTGACTGACTTGTGATTTGACATCATGCCATTGACCCTATGAAATTTATTGCTGTGTTTACTGTACAAAATGATGCTAAGAATATTTTTTCCATTATAATCTTACTACATAACAAGCTGCTTATGTACATTCTCTTCCATTTCAGAACCATAAAAAGAGTGTGCTTATCCTAAGAAACTGCTTTGCTTTTATCTGATAGGCACAGAATCATACAATTCAGAGGTCTGCAAACTTTTTCTGTAAAGGGCCAGACAGTAAATACTTTAGGCTTTATGGGCCAGATGGTCTCTGGGACAACTCCTCACCTCCACCTGTTAGCATGAAAGCACCATAGGTGCTAGGTAAACAATGGGCTTGCTTGCGTTCCAGTAAAATTCATTTACAAAAACATGGCGGGCCAGAGGCCGTAGTTTTTCAACCCCCAGTGTAACTGATTCTCTCTTTCCGTTGACTGCTAGGAAGCTTAGAAAGCTTAGAATCCAATATAACAACCGTGGGGGCCTGAGAACATGAGCTTTGAATTTTGACTTCTCTCCTGGTTTCATCTTAATCTTCCTGTTTTCATTCCGCCTTTGTCCCATTTTTCTATCTCCGTAATTTAAGTCTTATTTTATTGTATGCATTTGTGTAAGTGGCCTTCATTTTTTCTGAAATAAAATGGGGCATAAATAAGTGGTCATGCATACTTAGACTGAGGCTCTGAGTCAGACATCATGGCAAGTACCACTGCAATGAAAATTTCTAAGTATAAGCCAGGGGCCCACTGTGTGAGCTAATCCCGTATCTGATAGCAAAGTTAAAATAAGACATAAGGCTATGAGTGATTGATTACTTGGAGCTCACTGAGATTGTGTTTAAACCATGTAAACTGGCAGGGGGGAGATTGAAACATGGCAGCAGAGTTCTGCTTAGCAAGGGAGAAGAGAAGAAAGGAAATAAAGTCATCATTACATACAGGGTTGGGGTAGAATGTGATGGGCTGGGGTGGGCAGCCCACCTCTCTGCAGAGATGGCAGTCTGGGGAGAAGACAGAGGCTGGTGATGAGAAATAAGAGAAGAGCTCCTGGTCCATAGAGCCGGTGACTAAGAATTTTCAAATTCGTGTACTTGCTAGCGTTTTACACCTGAGTAATATATATGACTAGTTAACACTTGGGGATTGCTTATTTTGCTTAAAGGGAATTACTGAAAAGCTGGGCTACAGGGCTGAAGTATTTCTTGACTATAAAGAAAAGTTTAAAACTTTTGGGCCTTGATTATTTGGAAGGTCCATTTTTAACGGTCCCCTTCAGCCGCAGGTTCACTTCACGCAGCTCCTGGAAAGGCCTGGACTTTCTCAGAGCGGAGCTGGTGCCCTCCTTTTTTCAGTCTCACAGGTGCTTGGCAGTGTGACAGAGAAAGTACCAGTCTTTGCAGATTTAGTGTCTTGTGTAGCTGCCATGAGGGTTGACTCTTGGTTTTGACACATGCTGCTGACTCTGAAAGTTTTTTGCTTTATTTGCAAGGCTGCTTCATGTTTTTTCTGCTCTGGGATTTTTCTAAGGCACATTTAAGTTACAGTTTGCTCTAAACTTTTATTTCCTTCAAGTTGCCAAAGGGAGACCTGGTTGCATAATGAGGACATAAAATGAAGATCATTGGAGTCCCTGGGTGATGAAACCATTTAACATGCTCAGCTGCTAACCAACGGGTTGGCGGTTCAAGTCCACCCAGAGATGCCTTGGAAGAAAGACTTGTAGTTTATTTCCAAAAGATCAGTCATTGAAAACCCTACAGAGCACAGTTGTAATCTGACACATACGGAGTCAACATGAGTCAGAGTTAACTCCATGGGAACGGGTTTGGTGGCGTCCTCCCTGGAAGCCTCTCATGTGGAAGCAGTGTGTGCTGGCCAGTGAGAGGAAACAGCCGAAGCTGAGTGGGCTTGTGTAGGGCTGTAGCAGTGGTTCCTGCCTGCTCTGAGACCACCATGTTAGATGGCAAAATCATTCAGTACACTCGAGCTTCATCGATGGCTTAAATTTATCCCTTTACCTGGGAACAAAAACAGAAAGAAAAACTTAGCTTAGCTAGACGAGAGGTAGGGAACCAAAGACCAAGAAAAGAAGCAGTAGAGCACATTTCCTTATTTGTTGATGGAAACAAAGTCTTATCAAAGTTTTCAATGTATGCAGCTATGAGTTGTAGTGTGAAGTTTTTTCCCAACCAGCATTTGAAAAATTACAGGCAGGATAATAGAACATTGTATAAAATGTGTCTTTGTTTACAAGAAGCCAGTGAGAAGCTGCTGCTTTCTGAGGGGATTTGATATTAGATGTGACAATGTGCTCCCATAAAGATTACAGCCTTAGAAACCCTATGGGGCAGTTCTACTCTGTCCTGTAAGGTTGCTGTGAGTCAGAATTGACTCTATGGCAACAGGTTTGTTTCTTTGGTTTCTTATAGGAGAAAATAGGACCCTTGGTGGCGCAGTGGTTAAGCTCTTGGCTACTAACCAAAAGGTCAGCAGTTCAAACCCACCAACCGCTCCACAGGGGAAAGATGTGGCAATTTGCTTCTGGAAAGATTACAGCCTTAGAAATCCTATGGGGCAGTCTACTCTGTCCTATAGGATCGCTGTGAGTTAGAATCGACTCAACAGCAGTGGGTTTGGGTTTTTGGTTTATAGGAAAAAATACTGTTTTTTCAGTAAGTTCTATAGGAGGGGAATATTGTTTTTTAATATAAACACTTTTTTTTGTGTCTCTCCTTATTTGATCTCCCCCCATCCCCAATCTCGTAGAGAGAAATAAATTTAGTTACACTGTGGTCAGATGAACATAACTTTTTTTTGCCTAAGAACAATGAATAATTTACCTGAAAAATTCTCTCAGAGGTTCATGTTCTTATTATGGTAACCCTCCATAAACCCAGACAGCTTAAATAATTAGATGAGTTTTACACAAAATCAAGTGGTGGTCACCAGTCTCACAGGTGACTAAGTTACTGACTGCTCTGCAGAGTTAAAAGCCTAGTCTTGACTGACTGATAAACAAACCCAGGAAAGCCTGCATGTGTGCTGGGTGGGCTGATGTTCTCTTCCTCATGTGGCACCAATGGTTTTAGAGTCTCCCTAAAGTAGCTGCGGAATTTCTAATGTGTTTTTCTCACTATTTCTTCTTTTTGTCACTGTTCCACATATTTCTATAATTTGATGTTTTTCTGAACTAGGATTACTTGGAACATATTTTGGTCAGCAGTGTTGTTAAGCATCAAAGCTGTGCTGAACATTTAAAAAAAGAAGGACTGGCCCAGAGGGCTCCTTGTAGTTGTTGAGCTGTGGAATGAGTAAAATGAAGGCTGCTGTTTTAAACAGGAGTGGCTTCAAGTCTTGTACAGTTGACTTCTTTTGGGGAGCAAATATTTGCATTGCATTTAGGTTAAAGGAAAGTTTCATGTAAATACGTGCGTGGTCATTGGAATCTGTCCATCTCTGCCTGCCACTCACTCCTCATCTTCAGATACCTGGGCTGGTCTTATACTCCCAGTAGCAGCCAGCCCTCTGAGTAACAATCCTGTTCTTCTGGTGGAACAGGCTCGACAGACAGGACTTTTTCTACCAAGGAGATGCATCAGAGTTTACCATAGACCTTTGACAAGCAATTTTTATTTTATTTATTACAGTTTGAAAGAATTTTGGTTTTGCACAGGTTCAAACTGATATGACAGGGAACTCAGCAGATTGAGACCTGTCCATTGGTCTTTTTCTTTTCTGGAAACACATTACTACTACTCCTGCAGGCATACTTTCAGAAAGTGAAGGAGTAAATTTATAAGCAAAGTAATGAGACGTTGGTCCTTTTCCCTTCTGCCTTCCCTCCGTAGTGTCTGGGCACAAACATGGAGCACAAAGTCAGAAAAGCGACTCCTGGCTAGTGACTCCAGTCCCCAGAAAGGGGATGATGTGGTCCCAGTGGGGCCACACTGGTTCCTGGTCTCAGTGGAAGGGAGACTAGTCCAGCAGGGAGCCAGAGATGTCTCAGAGGATGAGTTTTTCTCAAAGTCAGACCAGTCCTTTAAATAAAAATGATTCAAACTTCCTTTTCTGTTCCTTTGTACATATTAGTCAAAACTTGAGTTTATATAGAGCCTTTTCTCTGAGAAAAATGCAAAGATCTGTAAGTGTGTAAGGCATGTAAGGATATAGATACCCTCTCACCTGCATGTTAAAAGTGGAAATACGAGGGCAGAGAGCGTAAGTGAAACCCGCTTGCCCGTCATCTTCTGTGTACACCATCCTCGAAAGTCAGGCAAGAAGTACGTATACGTCCCCTAAGCATACAGCTAGGCACCAAAGTGCATATTTCTTTGTATGCTTTGAGTTTGATGAAGATACGTCTGTCTCAAAATCAGAGGAAAAAGCAGCCAATATTTAGAGATACCTGGACATTTTAAAGCCCTGGTGGCACAGTGGTTAAAGTGTTCTGCTGCTAACTGAAAGGTTGGCTGTTTGAACTCACTGTCTGCTCCATGGGCAAAAGATGTGGCAATCTGCTTCCATAAAGATTACTACCTTGGAAACCCTACGGGGCAGTTCTACTCTGTCCTGTGGGGTCAATGAGTCCGAATCAACTCAACAGCAGCGGGTTTGGTTTTGCTTTTGTTTTTTTTTTGATTTGGGCATTTGAAAATTGGAGCATTTTGATGCCTTTCCCCACAGTGAATGAAATGATGTTATTAAGACTGTGCAAACCTGTAATGACTAGGGTCTTCTCAGACTAGGAATTAGTGGTGCCCATGTTCTTTGTCTGAGACAAAACTGTCTACCACACTGAAAGGAGACCTAAAAGGGTCTGGAAACCAGGAGATCTGCGCTGCATTGAAATCTGACTGTGGCAGATGTATGGGTCTCTCTGAGCTCTGTCTCCCTGACTGTAAAGTTGGGGATGGGTTTTCAACAGTGAGCTGCGTAAGGTGGCACCAACTGTGGGGAAGTGGGACAGAACACAGAAACAAGTGGCAAACCACTGCACTCCAGCGCATCTTCCATTGCCTTCCAGTTACAGAATCCTGTGGCATTTCACTCAGCGCTCAGCCATTCATCTCCTTGAGAGGTGACTCCAGGGATGCTGGCTCCCCAGTCATGCCCCTTCCCAAAGTCCACATCACTAGCTCTTGTTGCTGGACTTTCAGCCTTGCTCTTTGGGAAGCATTGAGCCAAGCTTCTCCAGAAATTTTTCTGGGAAGAGATGAAGGGATAGGGCAGGATTAATGGTTAACAGCCCTCTTTCCCCATGGTTGCAGCTGGTACCTTGTGTCAGCAACCTTACCCTTCCTGAGCGTTCTCGGAAAACCTTTCTTGCTGGCTTCCAATATCTTCTCTTACCATGCTCTTTCCTATTGGACTCATAGGTCACCCCCCAGAATCCTATCACACTGCCCTGGGTATTGTTTTCTCACCTGGAAAGACAGAATTGAGCATAAAGTTGAAAGTTGTGCTATCTAGAAGAGGGGTTTCAGGAAAAGTAAGAGCCTGATGTTGAACTGACTTTGTTTTGCTTTGTTTTTACTATTGAGACAAACAAAAAAGTAAGGAAATAAATCAGCCACCTTAAAAGAAAGTAAGGAACACCAGGTTTCTTCAAAACATACATGGTAGGGAGTAAAATCATTACTGGTTTGCCAAGATTCACTGTTAGTCAAAAGACGTAATCTTGGCTGAGGGAGCAGAGCGAGTACAACTCAGATGGTGCAGAGCCATGAAACTCTGCAGCTGGTGACTGTGCTACTCAGATTAGCATGTCATGCCAAGTAAGCTCTGCTTCAGAGAGTTGAAGTTTTGTTTCTTGGTTGACCTAAGTGGAAACATAGACAGCATTCTTTTTCACTCATTGGCTCAGCAGACATTTGAGGTCCTGCTAGGTACCAGGGGAGTAACAGTTTGCTAACTCATGCAGTGAGTATCGACTAAGTGCCGGGTACTGTTAGGTGCTGAAGACACAGAGGCTGACAGATCTTCCTACCTCCAATGACACACTGAATTTGAGTGAGTCAAGATGCAGAACAGAATGGACTGGACTGAGAGGGTCAGGAGAGGGACTCCAAGCTGCGAATTTTAAAAGGTACGGAGGAGTGGGTGCCTGAGAAGGAGGGCAATGTGAAAGGCCACAGAAGCCAGAGGAGCCTGGCACCTTCTGGGCACTGCAGGCGATCATGCCTGCTTGAGCTATGATTAGCAAGGTGTGTAACTGGAAGAAAAGTCAGTAGTGACCATTAACCAGGAGAATGGGACCACTCACAAAGATACTTTCCCCCGTGCTAAGGAGTTCAGATTCTAATCTTAGGGTAGTGGTAGGCCACCAAAGGGTCTTAAGCAACAAAGGGAGGCCTTTGAATGTGTGCTTTGGGAAGATCCCTCAGGCTGTGGGATAGAGAACAGGCCAAGAAAGGCGGCCAAGCTAAAGGCAAGGAGCTGTTGCAGTAATCCAGCTGAGGAGTGAGGAGAGCCTGAACCCAGGCCATGACTGAAGGAAGGAGACTCAGCAGTCTGGCTACTGACTAGTGGGGACAAGACGGGGGAGGATCACATTGCTGGCCAGGCACCTTGAGTGAGGTTGATGCTTTTCCTCCAAATGATGGACAAGGAGTCGGGCCCAGGTGTCCTGATTCCCAGTCCTGGAGAATTTGAAGTCACCGGCCCCTCCCTTCCTTTGGCAGGTTTGGTAGACGGAGATGATGACTTCTGTTTCAGATATGATGAGTTGGTGGCACCTTGGGGGCATCTGAGTGGATTTATCTAATAGATGATGTGCTATTCAGAAGTTCAGGAGCAAGACCTGTGCATCCTCACCATAAAGGTAGCAGCTAGCACTGAGAGAAGAGCTGAGACCACCCAGGGTCTGTGTAGCATGAGAAAACATAGGTGGAGGTAGAGGAACTGGCCAAGGGAGGCTGGAAGGAGTAGTCTGCGAGGTCAGTGGGGAGTCAGAATGAGCTGAAACTAGGAAGCTAAAGAAAGAGAGACTTTCAAGAGCAAGAAGTGGACAGCAGTGTCAAATGATGCAGGACAGGATTGAAGAATGTCCACTGTATATAGCAGTGATTGCCCAGGAGGCCAGAGGTGACTGTGGTAAGGGCCACTTTAATTCAGTTCACTGAGAAATGTAACAAATTATTTCAAGCATAGTTTTAACTCACATATGCCCCAGAGGAGTAATGTTTTGTCCACATGCCAAGTATTTTAGAAAGAAAATAACTGTTTAAGAGTGGTAGGTGTTCACTGTAATTGGGTAAAAAAAAATGTAATTGGAAGACAAGTCAGTAATGACCATTTTTCTTTGAAGTTACCTGAAATGCTGTATTCTCTTGACTCAATAAATATGGTTTAAAATATACAGTTGAGTTGAGTTAGAGCTGCAGCTTTGTTCTCTGTGTGATGTTGTCTGGTCTTACTGAGAGACTGTGTGTGAAGACTAACAGTGCTTCCACCCTTTTTCTTGTCAACACACTAACATGCATGTGCATGCACACACATACACATACAAGCATGTACACATATGCACACACACATGCACATACACACACAGGCATGTACACACACATGCATGATTATATGTAAGCAGTTGGAAAGCTCTGGGGTGCGAGAAGGAGCCTAGCATTGGAATGTAAGCCCTAACCCCACCACTCCCTAGTTATGATCTTTGTCATGGTACTTAAATACACCAAATCAGTTTTCCCATACAAAATACTGTGCAGATGGATGAGAGGTTGCATGTGGTCACCATTCATAAACCACGATGTTCCAGAGACATGTTGGTGGGCATTTGTGTGTGTGTATACTGGTTTCTGTCCATCTGCTGGTCATCATTCTGCTGTGGTGAGATTATCAATTCTTTCTTTTTCCAGTAGGGGTTTCTCATATGAGAAATTCTCTGTGCTTACAGCAAGCTTGTAAATCTTAGCAACAGAGGAGCTTTGGACTGGGGTGGCTACTGGCTTAGGGTAGCATGGGAGAACCACTGTGGTGGTCAGGGAAGGGAGCAAGAATCTGTTTTGTAATCGCTTCTCTATTGGATGGGTTAATAAATTACCTCTCCTATAGGGTTGCTATGAGTCAGAATTGACTCAACGGCAGCAGGCCGGGTAGCATTCATTCAGAGCTCCATGTACTAGATGTTTAAAATCCTAACCATTTTGAGGTGGAAGAGGAGCTAACAAAGAAAATATCCTCCTGGGCAAATCATACCTAAAGAACTTAACTCTTCTGCCAGACTCCAGCACTTGCATACCCATCATACCAGAATGCTCCATTAATTGCTGACAAAAGACACTAAACAAATAGATTACTGGTTGCCATTTTCTAGATTTGTCTTACATTTATTCAAGAAAGCTATCCTTTATGTTCTATAAAAGTGCCTATATGTGTTGTCTCTGTAAAAACAGCATGGGGGAGGTGTCTGATTTCCCCCAACCCCACAAGGGGGAAGGAGTACCAAGATCAGTAGCCCTAGGCTGATTCTTATGAGGTGGAGGTCAAACATGCCTCCTCTCTCTGCCATATTTACCGATTCTGACACCAACCGCCCTTCCCACAGCACTCTCTACTGGATTCCATAATTGCAATGGCCACATAGAACTCACAGACCATACTTAAAATTATGGGGGTTATTGGGGAAGTAACAGTTACAGTTCAGCCTCAAGAACACTCAGGATACAGTTCTTCCATCAGGATAGCCTCTCCCCAGCTGTACTCACAGGTGCGCCTCTCCCTGGCCCTCAGTCTCTGCCCAAAGGCCCTCAACTTTCTCTCTCTGTGGGCTGGAAAGCCCACAGTGCCATCTCCTGCTGCCTGGTCGCTGCTGCTGGGTCTCTCCTGCTCGTGTCTCCTTTCTTGGTGGTAGGATCCTCCTCTCTGCTTTGGAATTGGCTCTCCTTTAAGGCAAAACTGACCAATCTCCTTGGTAGGCCACAATTACCCTATCACACAATCACCTGGGTGGGAGTTACAGGACCATGGCTAGAAAGGCCACACATGAGTAATTAATCACACCGCAGTCTCCATATTTTTAAATGTTAACTCATGACACTTGCTAATGATCTCATAATGGTCGTTGGCCACGTTCTGCCATGAAGTTGCATTGACTTCCTTGGTGTTGGGATGATGGCAGTTTCCTTCTGTGCTGTGATCCGTGCAGACACCTGTGCGTCTGGGATGGCTTGGGGGGCAGTGGGAGGAGGAGCATTACTTTGAATAGCACCAGGTTCATTTGCTGTTGTATTTTCAAATGACTATTCCAGGGAAAAAGCTGTTCAGGAGCTGGTCCAAGAACATGTAAGACAGCAAATATTTAGAGTAAGATGACCAAGAGGGCCTTTAGCTTTTGTTTGTTTTCACTGTACCCTCTGAAGAAGCATTTCTTCAAGTGAAAAGGACCATCCAGCTTCCCAGTCCTTAGAAACAGTGGGCAGGGGGCTGGCACCGGCCTGGCCTCTGGGGCTCCTGCCTGGGCTGGGATTACCCGCACCAGTGATTATCAAAGAAAGGCGATGAGCCTCCCTTTGCCACATTTGCAGCTCCCCCTGGACAAGACTGTGTAAAACCAGTTGCTGTGGAGTTGGCTTCAACTCATGGTAGCCCATGTGTGTCAGATTAAAACTGTGCTCCGTGGGATTTTCAGTAGCTGATTTTTCAGAAGTACATTGCCAGGCCTTTTTTCTGAGGTACCTCTGGGTGGACTCAACCCTGCAACATCACTGCTGCCCACATTAACCGTTTGCACCACCCAGAGACTCCAGACTTTGAAGAAGTGCGGCCTTTCTGGAGGTTCTCTGTGAGGCCAGACCCAGGGGCCCTCTGGGGTTGTTTACAGCCGTGACCTCCACTCCAATAGAGACTGACCTCAGAATGTCTGGAGCGAGCAAGAGAGGGAGGAGCTACAGCTGCACCCCATGCTCTGGGCGCAGCCCCCACCACTCGCCAGGCGAAGCAGGCCCAGGTCACAGTAGGTGGGAGCATGGCTGTAAGGCCCAGGGGCAGGATTCCCTCTGAGCCTCCAGTATGGAATATGGAAACCAGAAACAAGAGATGTCTGGTTGAGGGCTACTGTTTTCCCTCATTTTTCTTCTTGCAGGGCCTCTGATGACCCTGTGGAAAGGTGCTTTGTTTTCAGCCACATTGGCTCTGCTTGTGGTTCTCTGAGAGCTAAAAAGTGCTTTTTCCTCTTCCAACCTGTGCTTTTTCAAAGCATCTCTGTGCTTCCTACTCCCTCTGGGTCACTTCTAGGAGGGGGCTCAGGACCGCCTCCAAACCAAGTAGATGGTCAGGATGGGGCAGGGGGGCAATACAATGCTCTTTAGCTCCGGTCCATACCCAGTTTTATATAAGGAGAGAAATTCTGCTAGTTCAAAATACCAGGACTTGGAATTTCTGACCATTTCCTCCCTGGCATCTATTTAATTGACCAAACTGGCCTTGCCGCCTCATCTGTGTAAGGCCACAGGGCAAGCCAGGGCTCCTGAGGGACATGGGGCATGTAACTGCTCCCACTGCTGGGGAAGGGCCTGCTGGGGGCCTACTGCCTGCAGCCCTGGTCATTAGCTCCGTTTTGGCTGCCCTTAAGGTGTGAAGCATGACTTGATCTATAATGTTCTCTTTATCTATCTCACCCCCTCCCCCCTTCTCCTTTTAGAAGGAATCTTATGTGGCCCTGACATTTAAAGTTGAGACATACAGAAGCTGAGATGTCCTTGTATGGAGACTTCCCTTTTCATGCACTCCAGCGTGTGTACACATGTGTGCATGGTACTGACACAGCAAGTAGGATTTTCACCTGAAGGACTACGAACTAGAGACCAAGGAGATCAGGATATTTTTGATAACGGTAATAATGAGCTGTTTATTGACATAAATGAGTTATTTATTGTATTTAGGTACTATGCAAAGTTATGCATACATACGTACATACATATATTTAAATTTCATATTATCCATATATAGACTTGTCCAGTTTGCCAGTGATGCCTTTAAACAATTACTGACGCTCATTGAACTTTTACAGGGAACCTGACCTTGTGCCGTGTACAATGTAAACATTTAATCTAGCCAGTAATATGATATGGACACTATTGTTACCCCATTTTTCAAATGGAAAATCTGAGGTTTAGCAGGGTAACTTGCCCAAGGTCATATACTAAGAAGTAGAGGAGTCAGAGCGTGAACCCGGATCTGTGAGGCTCTGCTGCCCATGTTTGTAACTGCTGCCTTGTTCCTACCATCCTTTTTTTTCTTAAAATATTTTTGTTATAATATTATCTAAATGTGTAAATATCCTATTAGGAGTTTTCATTAGTTCTTATAACTTTTAAATAACTGTAAAGCCCAAATATTAACAACATACAGTTTCAAAACCCACACAGTCCACACTAACAGCAGCCTCAGTGTGGTGGGCACTGCTCCACTCCTGAACCTGACTTGCCACCACCTTTGTTGGGTCAGTTAGTTCCAGGTTCAATTTTGTATTTAATCTCCTCTGGCATTTTGGCTTGAATAATTCCAGTGCACAGGATTCGTTTTCACACAATTTTCTGCCCAAAATAGTGTTGACAGTTTTATGGCTCTGCGCTGCTCCTTGAGTGCCCTTTGATTGCTCATTTTAATGGGGCATTGCTGACGGCTCTGCTAACCTGTCTCCCTCTCTGGAAGACAACGTTAGATTTGTGGCATTATTAAAGTGTTAATTAAATGAGTCTGTAATCCGTCTGTGGCTAGAATTGAGACTAGAGGATTCATGACTGCATGTTTCCCATTACTGCTGCTGCTAATGAAGCTGGCTTTGCAAAGATGGGGCAGGCATCCGCTTCCCTGGGCTGTTATGCACCATAGGATGACTCAACTCTCCTCCTACCTTATTCAGACTACTCTTTTTTTTTTTTTCCTCCCTTTCTTTCTTTTTTACTGTGGTAAAAATATATATAACAAAACATCTGCCAGTTCAACAATTTTTACATGTATAATTCAGTGACACTGATTACATTCATCATGTTGTGCAACCATTACCACTGTCCTTTTCCAAATTATTCTACCACCATTCACAGACACTCACTGCCCTCTAAGCAATGAGTCTCCTTTTCCCTCCTCCCTCCCACTCTTGGTAAACACCAATAGGCTTTGGTTGCTATACACTTGCCTATTTCATATAAGTGGGCTCATACAATATTTGTCCTTTTGTGACTGACTTGTTTCACTCAGCATTATGTTTTCATGGTTCATCTGTGCTGCAGCCTGCCTGTTCTCTTGCTGGGCTTGCATTTTAGCCTGAAAGGTAAATCTAACAGGTTTTCTATATCCAAAGCAGCAAGATATTGGCAACAGCTGAGAAGGTAGAAACCAGAGATGGAGGATCTGAGGGAAGCCTCATGAATCACAGAAAACAGCCATAAAAACTGCAGGATGATCTCGCAGTATATATGGTAATCTGGGGCACGACTGGATCATAAATGGTTGTCTCCAGAGTTTCTTTTTTTTTGAATTTTTTTATTGTACTTTAAATGAAGGTTTACATAACAAATAGTTTCTCATTAAACACTCAGTACACATATTGTTTTATGACATTGGTTAACAACCCCACCACATGTCAACACTCTCCCTTCTCGACCTTGGAGGACCTTTTTTTTGGTGAAAATATACATAGCCAAAGATCCACCATTTCAAAAGTTTCTACCTGTACAATTCAGTGACATCAATTACATTCTTCCGGTTGTGCTGCTATTCTCAACTATCCTTTTCCAAATTATTCCATCACGATTATCTTCAACTCATTACCCCCAGCCTTCCCATCAAACCTTTTGAGTTGCTGTTGTCAATCTGATCTCACATAGATAATTTTTTTTTTAGTACCTTAGATGAAGGTTTGCAAAATAGTTTCTCATTAAACAGTAAAAACATATTGCTCTATGACAATGGTTAACAACCCCAAGACATGTCAACACTGTCCCTTTTCAACCTTGGGTTCCCTATTACCAGCTTTCCTGTCCCCTCCTGCCTTCTAGTCCTTGTCCCTGGACTGCTGTGCCTCCTTAGTCCCGTTCTGTTTTATGAGGCTATCCGGTGCCCAGCTGAATGGTGAACTTCAGGAGTGACTTCACCACTGAGCTAAAAGGGTGTCCGGGGGCCATGTTCTCAGGGTTTCTCCAGTTTCTGTCAGGCCAGTAAATCTGGTCTTTTTTTTTTTTTTTGTGAGTTAGGATTTTGTTCTACATCCTTCTCCAGCTCTGTCCAGGACCCTGTATTGTGATCCTAGTCAGAGCAATCGGTGGTAGCCAGGCACCATCTAGCTGTACTGGACTCAGTCCGGTGGAGGCCATGGTAGCTGTGGTCCATTAGTACTCTGGACTAATCTTTTCCTTGTATTTGTTCTCTTCATTCTTCCTTGCTCCTGAAGGGGTGAGACGAGTGGAGTATCTTAGATGGCTGCTCATAGGCTTTTAAGACTCCAGACGCTACTCACCAAGGTAGAATGTAGAACATTGTCTTTATAAACTGTGTTATGCCATTTGAGCTAGATGTTCCCCAAGACCATGGTCCCCACATCCCTTTGCCCAGCAAGTCAGTCCCCTCAGAGAGTTTGAAAGTGTCTATGGAGCTTCCATGACCTTTCCTCATACAAGTTGTGCTGGCTTCCCCAGTATTGTGTACTGTCTTACTCTTCACCAAAGTTACCACTTATCTATCTCCTAGTTCCCCCCCCGCATCCCTCCTAACCAACAAAGATTGTTTCTTTGTGTGTGTAAACTTTTACATGAGTTTTTACAGTAGAGGTCTCGTACAATATTTACCCTTTTGTGATTGACTTATTTCACTCAGCATAATGTCCTCCAGTTTCATCCATGTTATGAGATGCTTCACAGATTCATCATTGTTCTTTATCGTTGCATAATACTTCATTGTGTGTATGTACCGGAGTTTGTTTATCCATTCAGCTGCTGGTGGGCATCTAGGCTGTTTCCATATTTTTGCTGTTGTGAACAGTGCTGCAGTGAATATGGGCATGCATATGTCTATTTGTGTGACGGCTCTTATTTCTCTAGGATATATTCTTATGAGTGGGATTGCATTTTGTGGTGCTTTTTTTTTTTTGTGGTGCTGATGTTTTCTTTGTTCCTCTTACTGTCCTGTCCTGAGTTCCCTTTGTTTGTGGATTTTTTTTTTTTTTTCATTTCTTTGGTTTTTGTAGGTTTTGTTTTTACTGAGACCTTATGTTTTTCTTCTTTATTTTGATGAGTAGGTTGGTTAACTTTCTTTGTGGTTACCTTGAAATTTACCCTTATCTTCCTAGGTTTGAACCAGTCTATTATTACTTGGTATTGCCTTGCCTTCGTCTCCATTAGAAGGTTCTGTACCTACACCGTTTATTCCTTCTTTTATTGTTCTGATGCTGTTGTCATTTACAGATTAACCTCTCTGGTTCCCTTTTGTAATTCTTTTGGTTTTGCATAGTCCTTAAGAGTTCATTTCCTAGTTTGATATATGGCTAGTACAATCCTGTGTCCTGTATTCAGCCTGTGGTCTGATGTTGTTTGTTCTCAGACCAAAGGACTCCCTTTAATAAGTCTTGTAGGTTTGGTTTGGTTTTTACATAGTCCCTTAATTTCTGTTTATCTGGAAATGAATTTCACCATCATATTTGAATGAGAGTTTTGCAGAATATATTATTCTTGGCTGGCAATTTTTTTCTTTCTAGGTTTTATATATGTCATCCCATTGCCTTCTTGCCTGCATGGTTTCTGCTGAATAATCCGAGCTTAGTCTTATTGTATCTCCTCTGTATGTGACTTTTTGTTTTTCTTGAGCTGCTCTCAGGATTCTTTGTTTGTCTTTGGTTTTAGCGAATGTGATTATGATATGCCTTGGTGATTTTCTTTTGGGGTTTGTTGAGCTTCTTGGATGGTCAGCTTTTCATCTTTCATGATATTAGGGAAGTTTTCTGTCAGCAATTCTTCAGTGATCCTCTCTGTGTTTTCTGTTTTCTCCTCCTGTTTGGGAACTCCAGTCACTCACAGATTTTTGCTTTTGATTGTATCCCACATAATTCTCAGGGTTTCTTCATTTTTCTTTGTTCTTTATTCTGATTTTTCCTCTGAGTTGTAGCCAAGTGTTTGTCTTCAGGTTCACTGATCCTGTCTTCCATCGTTTCAAACCTACTCCTCAGCTCTTCTATGACACTGTCCATTTCTGAAATCTTGTTGTTTATCTTTTGGATTTCTAATTGTTTTTTGTATGATTTCTGGTCGTGAATTTATTTTAGCATTTTGTTCCTGTAGTATCTTCTTGTATTCTTCCATTTTTTTGTCTGCCTTTTCCATGAATTTGTCTGCCTTTTCCATGAATTTTTCTATTTTTTCCTCATTTTTGTCTGCTTTTTGCTTCAACTCCTGGATAATTCTGTATATTAGAGATTTGAATTCCCTATCAGTTAGGTCTAGTGCCTTTTCTTCTACTGGAAAGTCATCTTGTGTTTTATTTTGGAACCATCCTGTCCTGTGTTTGTAAATGTTTTGATATAGTCTGCTGTCTTCGGAGCATTCAATGGTAATTTTTCTCTTTTATTGATTGCAGATTTGTTTGTTTCATCCTGCTTTTTTGTTCTATTTGGTTATGTCTGAGCAGGTGGTCTGTGCGTTCTTTGTTGTTTGCTTGTCTGTGGGAATGATACTTTTCACCTCCTTCTCCAATGGGCAGGGTCAGTCACATATGGTACAGCAGGGCAGGTCCAGCTGAAGGGGAGTTGCTGGGGTGGGTTGTTCGTGGGGGTACCAGGGCTGACGAGGGGACTGGGAATCAGTGCAGGGCAGGTTCCAGTAGGCCGTGCCTGTGCTGCTTGGGAATGTGATGTTCAGTGCGTGGTGCAGGTAGGCAGGAAGGAGGGGGTAGGTGGTGATGTGTGGAGCTAAGATGGGTATGGGAAGGATGAGAGAGACTAGAGAGGAACAGGAGACTAAAACATACACACAAACAAAAAAGAGTGCTAAGGGAGCTTGCTATTGGAGTGGAGAGATGAGAGAATGAGAAATGGGGAAAAACAAAAATGAAAAAAAGGGTAAAAGAAAAAAATGAATAAATCAAGAAACTGTAAGTGATGAAAGACAAGAAGGGAATAAGAGAGAGAAGAAAACAAAACAAACAAACAAAAAGAAAAGATAGAGAAGAAAAGAAACAAAACAAAAAACAACAGAAAAGAAATGCCCCAGAGATGTCCCTGTGCATCTGCACAGAGTAAGGGAGTAGCTTCCAAGCCACGTGGTACTTCCTGGATAGAAGGGGCTCCCAAGCCAAGAACAGAAAAAGAAAATAAACAAATCAAAACAGAACCAATCAGAGCAAACAAGCAAACAAACAAACAAAAAAGCCCCGGAGTCCCACCAGTGTGGCGGCACGGGCTGGGAAGCAGTTTCACAGTTAAGCAGTGTTTCCTGTTCCTCTCTCCTCTCCTTCCTGCCTACCTGCACCATGCGCTGAACATCGCACTGCCTTTCAGCAAGAAGCAAAGATGGCACATGGAACCAGGTATTTGAGAGAAAGGAGGGGGCGGTGGTGAGAGGTAAGGAAGAAATCTGAAGAAGTGGAAAAAAGCAACACCAGCAGCCAACAAAAGGCACTCAGGGAGCCAGCCAGTGCGGGCGGGTGGAATCCAAGTGACACTGGGGTGAAGCTGGTGATTCCCGGCCAAGAGACTGTGGCTGCAGAAAGCAGAGTAGGCTAAGTGGGGGTGAAGAAGGGTTGGGGGTGGGGGTGGGAAAGCATGTATCACTGGTTACCACCAGTTGTTCTGTCTCCTGCTGGAAGCTCTGTGAAGCTGCTTTTTCATACCCCCTGTTCGATGATCTACCTGCCGTAGCAGGTAGAGGACCTCTGTGTATATCTCTCCTTGCTCTCTGTTCTCAGTCAGTTTCTTATTCCATTCGGTGCTTGGCTGAGTTCTTTATCTCTTCATTTGATGCTTAGGGTTTCAGGATTGACTTGTGACTCTGTTTGACTTAGTTTTTCTCTTCAGACTATTCTTAACCTTCACCTGGTATCTCAGTTATCTAGGGCTGCTATACCACAAGTGGGTGGCTTTAACAAACAAAAATTTATTTTCTCACAGTTTAGGAGGCTACAAGTCCTAACTAAGAGTGCCAGCTCCAGGGAAGTCTTTCTCTGTTGGTTCTAGAGGAAGGTCCTTGTCTCTTCAGCTTCTGTTTTTTGGTTCCTTAGAGATCTCCATGTGTCTTGGCATCTCTCTTACCCCATCTCTCCTCTGCTTGCTTGCTTGTTTAATTTCTTTTATATCTCAGAAGAGATTGACTGAAAACATACCCTATACTTATCCTATCTCATTAACAGAACAAAGACAACCCATTGCTAAATGGGATTATAACCACAAGCATAAAGGTTAGGGATTATAGCACGTATTTTTGGGGACACAATTCAATCCATAACACCTGGGCAGTCTTCAGCCGAAACTAGGAGTGTGTAAGCACAGACACAAACATGGGCTCTGAAATCTCATGGTTGTCCTGGTTGTGGGATACTTACGTCACTGTAGACCAAGACCTTCATTGGCACATAACGTGCTTAAAAACTTCTGTGGACTTCCAGGAACACATCCACCGAGGCAGATCTTTCCACCCTACTTCAGGAAACAGTATTCAAACTCTAGACGCATCTCTGGTGGCTTCACTCTCAGTCCCCATTCCTGCCCCCTAGCTCCCACTGTCCATCTAGCCCCTTGAGAGGATGACTTGATTTAGACCTGCTCCCCTGCTCTACTTCATGGCACAGATTCCACGCTGGCTCTCAGCCTCATTCTTTAGTGTCCAGAGGGCAAATCACCCTCCCCAAGATATAACTCAGCCCATCTCACCAAGGAGCTAGCCAGCCTGGGATGTGACCCTCCACAGCAGGAAGTAGGGGTCCCAAAAGGCCCAGGCCACAAGGGACAGGATACCAGATAAGATACTTGGTCTTTGCTCTGTAGGCAGTGGAGAGCCATTACCAGCTTCTTGAGAGAGTACTGTGTGTTCTGTCTTTCGGGGAGACAGCTCGGGGGCTAGCACTCTTCTTGTCCCATGGGCTGACATGAAACATTAATAGTTTGTGAAGCTTAACAAGTTTGACCCAGAAGCTGTCCCAGAAAAAGTTAAATGGAGAGCTAATCATCCAAATCTATATTTCCTATAAATGAGATTTACCAAAACCATTCCTCTTCTTGGCAATTTTCTTCTTTGGACTAATATTTCAGCTTTCTCATGTTTCACATGGTCTTCTGGAGTCCCATACCATAGCACTATCAACCACATATAAGAATTATCATTAGAACTCCCATGGGAGCTTGGAGTTCTCAGAGAGTATCAAGTTATTTTATGATACATGTATCTTGTTATTTAAAAGGGTTTAGCTGAATGAGAGAATACACCACCCAGTGAGCCCCAAGCTGAAGTCCTGGATATAGCAGTGCCCAAATCCCTTTTTTCCTTTGTAATCATTACCCTAAAACACAGTGGTGTTCCCTGACCTGGTCATAGTTGGATCTTATTTTCCATTTCCTTTGTGGGGTCACTGTCAGGTCTTATTTCATGTTCTCTTCAGGGGATAATTGCTCTTGTGCTATTTTTCCAAGATCTCCTTTTTGGCATTTTTCCTTTTCAACTTGTGACCATAGGAGCGAATGTTTGCACAGTTGGCTTTTCCATTCCATCACTGCTGCTTTGGAGTTTGTGTGGAGAGTTGGGGGTTGGGGAGGGGGAAAGGGTGCAGACAGAAGGTCAGGCTTCCTTTAGTAGACTGAAAGATCATCAATTTTTATTCCATCCCTTTTAAAAAGGATGATAAGGCAACTCAGAATGAAAGAATAATTGAAAACCTTAGGATAATTACCTTCTGAAAAGCTATGCAAATATTTGTAGTTATAATGAACAATTCATAAACATGAGCCTGAAGAATTTTAAACAAAAGGAATGAGAGCAATGCTTGTTACACATCTAAGTTATACAAGAAAAAATAAAACCAAATGGAAAAATACGTGCTTTTATTTTCTCTCCCTTTCTCTCAGTCACACATAATCCTATGAGACAAGTCAAGCCAATCATAATAAATTATTCTAAAGAGGAAGTTCGGACCTTTATAGATCAGTGTCTAGACCAGAGCTGTCTGACAGAACCGGCCACACAGGTGGAGATGTTCTCTGTCTGTGCTCTCCCTACTCTAACCACTAGCCACGGTTGCTTGAGTACTTGAAATGTGACCGCTATGACTGAGGGACTGAATTTTTAATTTTAGTTAATTTTAATTAATTTAATTTAAATGTAAATAACCACATGTGGCCAGTGGCTACCATATTGGATAGTGCTGGTAGAGAAAGCAAATGGAAATTAAGATGATAGCCTCATTTTCGCCTCCACCCCTTTCACAGCAAAGTTTCTCAAAAACATGAGCTATATGAACATTGTCTCTACTGCCTCATTTGGAAACCACTCTTTGCTCAATCCACCCAGGCTTCTGTCATCTCCATTGCTCCAGGAACTGCTCTGGATAAGGTTACGATATCCTCCGTGCTGGTAGGGGTACTGGTAACTTCTTCTGTTTTTATAACTTCTCAGCAGTGTTTGGCACAGTTTGACCCCTCCGTCTTCCGCTAATTTCCATGATAGCATGCTCACTTGGTTTTATTCTCCCCTTTGCTGTACCTCAAAAGGTTGGAGTGGCTCCCAGCATTTCTCTATCTATGTTTTCTTCATGTCAGCTCTGTTAGAAACATGGCATTAAATAATCTCTGTGCCAGCAACTCCCAAATTTACATCACCAACTCTGATCTCTCCACTGAATTCCCAACTCATATATCCAACTGCCTGTTTGATATTCCCACTTGGGTGTCTGATGGACATTTCTAATTCAGTGTGGTCCAAGTAAAGCCTGCATTCTTCCCACACCCAAAGCTGCTCCTCCCTAGCCTTTCCAGTCTCAGTAGATAAAACCACCATCCATCCAGTTGCCTGACCCCAAAATGTCAGAGTCATCCTTTCTTCTCTCTCTCCCTTCATCAGTTGGTCCCCTCAGCTCTTCCTCCAAATTAGATTCCAAGTTCATCTTTTTTCTCCACCTTCCCTGTAGCCACCTTAGGCACAGCCATTTCATTTCTTGCCTGGATAACCTCAATAGCTTCTGAATGGATCTTTCTGCTTTCTCCTATCAAACCTCTACAATTAATTCTTCACTAACAGCTAGAGTGATATTTATAAAATATGAATCAGACCATATACTCTCCTACTTCAAACCCTCTGTTAGTTAGGATTAGCTTCATTTGTGCAGGACTGGAAACCAAAATAACAGGGATTTAGACAAAGTAGAAGTGTATTTATCTGTCATCAATAAAGTCAGTCCAGGGTTTGTATGGCAGTCCCATGACGCTGGGGACCCAGGCCCTTCTAGCATGCTTCCACCAGCCAGTGGAGAGGTGGGAAGAGGAGGAGGGGACCACTCCTTCCCATTAGGGTCACTTCTCAGAAGTTGCAAGTGCTACTGCTTATACACCTCATACAGAACTTAGGGACCTGCCCACACCCAACTGCAAGGGTGACTGGGAAATGTAGTCTTCTTATGCACAGCCATGAGCCTGTAGGAGGAAGGGGGAAAAGGATATCAAGGGATAACTAGTGGTCTTTGCCGTACCCTGCAGCAGCTTTCATTGCACAATCCAAATCTTCCCGTGGCCTGGGAGGTCCTGCACGATCTGGCCCCTGCTGATCTCATGCATACTCCAGCCAAACTGTCAGGTCCTCTTGACTGTGCATCACTGTCAACGCTAAGGGTTTCTTTTCTCTACACTCCATCCATGTGTTTCACTATATTCATTTAAAGGGTGGAACCAACATGAACAGTAAGTATTTTGGTTCACGCGGATTGGTCTGTGAAGCTTTTAGGCAGGACTCCAGCTTCAGTTTGAGAGCGTTTGGCTTCAATACTGTACAGTCAATGGCTTCACAGAATAGCTAGGGTATTATTTAAACCCACAGGACCTGAAGCTAATGTTTAGAAAAAAAGGAAGCAAAGTTCAGTACACTTGGAATCCTGACTTAGGTTCTAGTTAGTGGATACACCAGGCTCAGAGATGCCAAGTCTCCAGCATGGGACATGTGCTAGCTCATCTCAGTTTTCATCCAGTTTTTAGTATGGTTGGAGGTTCATATCCACCCAGAGGCACCTTGGAAGACAGGCCTTGTGATCTACTTCCTAAAAATCAGCCACTGAAAAGCCAGTGGAGCACAGTTCTATTCGGACACACATGGAATCACCATGAGTCAGAATTGACTCCATGGCGACTGGTTTGATTTTGGTATATGAGACAGGTTGATAGGGAGGTAGGGCGGAAGCGGCCCCAGGGTGTATGTCTCAGCCTGAGGTCATTCCTCACAGAGATTTAAGCCTGCAGGTGAGTGCTAAATGTACCCAGAACTCTGGGCCCTGAGGAGCACTGGGTTTACCCCGAGCTCCAGGGACTTCTGATAGGGAATCGTATGGACTATAGTCATCATAAATGGGAATAGAATTCTTGGGCCTGCTCATGTGGGATTTGTGGAGAACTTGACTAGCAATTTATGGTGGAGGAAAGAGGGAGTGGAGTACAGCGGAAGACACAGGAAGTGCTGAGATCCCTCTCCATCCTTATTGGTGGGGGAGGGCTTCTAAACTCTGATTTAGTGTGTTCTGTGATTTGAGGCCAGTTTCATGAGATGGCTGAACATATATAAATTTTCCACGCAATAATGCCTTTTTTTCCCAGTCTCTTTTCTTCCTCGGTGTCATAGGATGTGAGGCTTAGTTTTGGCCAAGAGAGTGTGAAGAGAGACCCATTCCCTCTTCTCTCACTGTGGCTTGCAACCAGTAGCTGTTCCAAATGAGCCAAGGGACTCAACTGGCCTGGGACTACCATGCCAGGAGCGATCTGTTCATTGCATCCAAAACCGGGCCTTTCTTTGAAATGCAAAATGTTGATGTCACACACATTCACATCAACCTGTCTTCTGGCTGAACATTATTTTTTGAGAACAAGCTATATCAGGTTTGCAGAGGTAGCAAAAAGGCAAATCAAGACCAAAACCCATTGCTGTCCAGTAGATTCCAACTCATAGAGACTCTACAAAAAAAAAAAAACAACCCGTTGCCATCGAGTCTATTCTGACTCGTAGAGGCCCTGTAGGGCAGTGTAGAACCACCCATAGGGTTTCCAAGGAGCAGCTGGTGGATTCAAACTGTAGACCTTTTGGTTAGTAGCCTGAGCTCTTAACCACTGCATCACCAGGGCTCCGAAAATGCAAACAGTGGGAGCAAATTAGGTACGGTGTTGGGCTGATGGATTTCAAGCAGCTGGCATCATTTGAAATTCAAATAGCGGCACTCTTCCCCTTTGTGCCTGGTTTGCATGGGCTGAGTCAAATCAGGAAGGACCATCCCTTCTTTGAACGTCTCTGCACAGGCCCAAGGTCAGAGGACACTGGATTTACCATGCATTGACTCTGTCAGCTGCTGAGTTTGACTTCATGAGATCAGAGGAGGAGGCAACTGTGGGAAATAGCCTGAGAAGGTGGTGGTGATGTGGGGTAAGGAGACCAGTGGAAATGGGAGACAGAGTGGTCCGGCTAGAAATTTACTCGGTCCTCCTCCCCACTTACCTCCTCAGAGAGGGCCTCCCCGACCATTGGCTCGGAATTCCTCAGCTTCTTTCTCTTCCTACAGCCTCCTACCCTAATTGTCTGTGTGTGCTGCTCTTTATTGCATCTCTCTCCCATGACACCAGGGCTTTTGCCTGTCCTGTGTACTCTTACGTCCCCAAGTACCGAATGTACTTGTTGGGCAAGCCCCCTTCGGTGATTCTTTGGAGGGCTTAACCTGTCCCTGTTTGTACCCTAGCAGACTGTTTTGATCATTTATAAAAGGATGCAAAGTCAGGAGCTGGAAAGACAAGCTGTCTGATTAGGTGTAGCTATCTGCTTGGGTGTAGACTATCTTCACTCTTTATTTGGGTTTAGAGTAACCGGTGAGATAAAGTGCATTTGCCAGAGGTGCTTAGTTGGGGTCCTCTCCCAGGTAGCAGGAATTCCTCGAAAACAAATGCCATGGCATGGACTGTAGTGAACTGCTAGAACTTTCTACCTTGGAGTTGTCCCCATGACCTCATCTCCTTTCCCGCTAACCCCACTCTATGAGAATTTAACCAGTAACTCCTGTTTCTTTAGCTCTTTGAATGCAAGGCAAATACACTTACTTTTTATTGGAATTTTTAATCATTTTATTTGAAAATAATTTTAGACTGACAGACGAGCTGCAAAGGTAGTACAAAGAATTTCTGTATACCCTTCACTCAGCTTCCCCTAATGTTAACATCTTACATAATCATGGTACATTTCTCAAAGATAAGAAGTTAATGGTACAGCCTAGAAAACCCTGTCGGGCAGTTCTTCTCGGACATATAGGCTTGTTGTGAGTCAGAATTGACTCAGCAGCACACAACAGTACTACAGACTTTATTTGGATTTCACCAATTTTTCCTCAAATGTCCTTTTTCTCTTCCAGGATACTACGTTGCATTTAGTTGTCACATCTCCTTAATCTCCTCCGATCTGTGACAGGTACTCAGTATTTTATTGTTTTTATGACCTTGACACTTGTGAAGAGGACCAGTCAGTATTCTGTGATTGTGCCTCAGTTTGGGTTTGTCTGATACTTTCTCATGTTCAGGCTAGGGTTATAGATTTTGGGAAGAATATCACAGAGGGGAAGCTTCGCATCAGGGGCACATGCTACCAAAATGACTTATCAGTAGTGATGCTGACCTTGCCAGTTGGTTTAGATGGTGTCTGCTGCGTTTCTCCACTGTATAGTCACTGTTTTTCCCTTTCCACACTCTGTTAGAAGGAAGTCACTTACCTCGTTCTTTAATTAAAGTGACTCCCAGAAACAAAGGGCAGAGAGTTTAGGGGCTAGGTACACTGCTGTTTACCTCTTCACCCCACTACCAGCTGGGTCTCTTTTAAATTCATATTACTTTTTTTTTTTTTCGTTGATGAGGATTTTATGAAAAGCTAAGATAAAAGCCCGTGAAGTTGTCAGAAGAGATGAGTGTGTGGGTGTGGATTTTGTTGTTATTTGTCAAGACCAAATGGCTTCATGACAGGCCAGGAGGAGGGTCTGCTCCTCACCTGCAGGATGCCCAGCTGGGAGGAGGCATCTCCTTGTTCTTTGAGTGAACACTGGGTCTGTATGGCAAGAGCAGAAAGGGTTCTGGGTCAGAGAAAGCTACCAGATCAGGCAGGCCACCCAGACCCCCTTCTGATGGTAACCAGGCTGGAAGAATGGTTGGTGGACAGCCTGGGTTCTTCGCTTCTCTGCCCTCACAGCTGTGGTCCCTGGTAGCTTATCTAGCCACCCAGCTTTGCCTCCATCAGAGGGCTGGCTCTCAGAGGCTGCTCTGAGCCCAGCTGTCCTGAGCATGTGTGGCATGGCCTGTGAGGAACAGACAGCCCAGAGCCCCAGCCCACAGGGTGCTACAGCTGGCGGTGCCAGGCTCACTGCTTACTGAAAGAACAAGGGCTGCCTTAGAGCAGCCAGAACCATGCTGGCCACTGGCCAAACAAGTCAGCTCCTTAAAGAGGAACCTAGTCATTAGTGCCTGCCTATAGCCTTTATGTAGGCTGGCCTTTTTGTGGTGCATGTGGAATGAGTGAGGTTTTCTTTGCCCTTCCCTCTTTTCAGCTCTGAGGCCTGACCACCTTTGCACATACCTTCTGGGGTCACCTCCACCTGCAGGTGCCCTTCTTTGCCTTTCTTCTTGCTTTCCCTCTTCCCTGTTTCTAAACTCCTCTTGGCCTGCTCTCAGGGCTTCCTTGCCACATTTCTAGTTAGTGTTGAGCTGAGTCACCTCAGTGGACGTTAATAACTTAGTACACATTAACAAGTCTGCCTTGCCAGGTAATTAAAGACCCAGGAGGAGGACTGGGAGGTGTCTTTCTTTAAAGCCTGTTGAAGGCTATTCTGCCGTGACCAGTGGGGATGAATGTTAAGTGGGGAATTGGAAAGCTGTGTCCTTTAGAGTGCACTGTGTTTAATTTGGCAGCATCCTGCCTGAGTCCAGGGCTGGGGGCTGGCTGCAGTCTCTCGGCAGCCTAATGGATTATTCTGTGGATGTTCTTTGTAGATAATAGACTTAAAAAAATTAGATGACCAAGTGTCCCCTCGATGACATCCAGACTCTGATAAGTACATCTCTCTGCCCTGGCAATAAAGCACTCTCTAAGGAATGCTGTCATTCTGAGGACAGGGAGTTCTTGGTTTTTATATGAGCCAGTTGCAGACCCAATGTGTTTGGCACCACAGGAGGTGAGCAGGGTTGGCCTGACCCCTCGGTCAAGCGTGGGTGGCGTTGAGACTTGGCTGTGGCCTTGGAGGACTTCCCCAAAGAGCTGGCTGACTTTTTTGTGTGTGTGTGTGGTTTTATATATATATATATATATATATATATATATATATATATATATATATATATATATATAAAGCATTTGCATTTCAACATTGTTTACATGCACAGTGCAGTGACATTAATTACATTTATCATGTTGTATAACCTTTGCTACTATCCATTTCCAAATTTTTCATCACCCTTAACAGAAGCTCAGTGTGCCCTAAGGAGGGAGCCTCCCTTCGTCCTCCCTCTCGCCCCTGGTAACCACTGATAAACTGGTCTCTGTACATGAAGCCCACTATGACAAGTAAGCTCTACAGTGGGGGCCGGGGCTTGTGTGTAGTCATGTTGTTCAGATAAGACGCGCCTAGCCACATTCTGGAACTTTCAAAGTCAGTATATTCTTTGGAGACTGTCTTTGAGGATTTAGTCTAACTCACCACAGGCATTAATAAATTAAAGTTGATGTTTGGATTTTTTTAAATAGAAGTAACAGGAGGCCAAAACTGTGGTCATTATTTCGTAATTAAGGTACAGGTTTGAACTAGATGATGCCATGATGGCACCAGAAGGCAGCTGTTCTCTCAGCTTGTTTTCTTTGGAGCATTACGTGTGTACGACGTTTATTCTTGCCATTAGAAAAATATGTTTTTAACTGATTTTCCCACTGATAAAATTTTAAAGTATTTATGAAGTGTTGTAACGTTTATAGTTTTCATGTATCTATACTTTTAGAGACTTGAGAAGCTTTTTTAGACAGAAGCATTTGTTTAAAATGAGTCTTATAAACTGATGAGTCTGATGATTGTAAAAGTGACCTATGGTGGGAGATCTTTGTTTTAGAGAAGGAACATTTGCTTTGCAAACACTCACCATGGGATGTCTATAATTGCAAGCTCTATGAGTGCACAAAAATCAATTTGCGCAAAACTTCTGTTTTTTCTTGCTTCTAACAGTCTCTAGTCTAGAAGCATCTGCTATTATAATGTGTTGTTGTTGTTAGCTGCTGTCAGGTTGGCCCAATGGTAACCCCATGCACAACTGACTAAAACCGCTGCCTGATCCTCTGCCATCCCTATGATTGGTTGCAGATCAAACCATCGTGATCCATAGGGTTTTCGTTGCCTGATTTTCAGAAGTATATCACCAGGCCTTTCTTCCTAGTCCCTCTAAGTCTGGAAACTCCACTGAAACCTCCTCAGCATCATAGCAGCACATACGGCTTCCACTGACAGATAGGTGGTTGCTGTGCATGAGGTGCATTGTCTGGGGGTTGAACTCAGGTCTCCTACATAGAAAGTGAAAATTCTACTGCTGAACCACCAATGTCCCTCATTATAATGAAGCACCTGTTAATTTTGGTATGGCTTGTTTTTTGTTTTTTTTTAAGTAATATACATCGCTGCTACATATATAAAGAAATTGACATTATTCTCAACCCAGCAGAAGTCCGAGGGGACTTGAGGATAATGGAATAAAGTGACATTGCCACAGTCAGACAATCGTTTTAAAAAGTGTCTCTGATCACGTCATTTTACCCGTGATACCAATCTTTCAGAGGCTCCCATTGCTTTTACAGTAAAGTACAAACTCTTCATTGTGGTTTGTAGGACTTCCTGGTGTTGGCCAGGCAGCCCCTCCAGCCCTGCTCTCCCTGACTCCCCACCTCACTTGTTCTGCTCGCTTTGCTGAGTTGTTTGACCTCCACAAAAACCTTGCATTCTGTTGTATCCCTGGGTTCTTGCATAGGCTATTCTCTTTGCTAGAACGTTCTTCCTTGACTTTATCTCTGGGTGAACTTTGTAGAGTCCTTAACTGATGTCTGTGCCATTTTTCTGAACATTTTCTCCTGAGCCCTCAAATCTGAGTGTGGGGCCCCCTCGATGTGCCCGGCTGTCTTCACTCCCCTTATCATAGTCTTAGTCTTCTCATGGTGGTCTTATTTAACAATTGCTTAGTTTTATTAAATATTGAGTATATATAAAAATCCTAATAAAATGTATGCAAGAGATAACGAAATCTGACACCAGGTGCATGCATGGGCTCACCACCCAGTTTTAGAGAAGAAACATGATCATTACTTTTTAAGTCCCCCCTGTGTCCCTCACCATCTGTCCTCTCCAGATTTCCACCCTCCTGGTAACCACAAGCCTGAATTTTGTGTTAGTTGTTCCCTTGCTTTTCTTAATAATTTTACCATTTGTTCATAAACGATGTATTAATTTACCATTTAACCATTTGTCATTTACCATTTATCCATAAACAAAAAAAACATTTAGTTTTGAACATTTTTGAAGTTTTCATAAGTAGAAACATACTGCATGTGTTCTTCCATTTGTTTTCTTTCACTCAGCATTATTCCTGAGATTCATCCATCATTTATAGCTGTAATTCATTTATTTCACTGATATGTGAGTGTGCCGCCATTTTTTGGCCTGTACTTGCTTTTTTGTATATCTCTATTTTCTCTCCTTGCCCTATACCTGCACCTTCACCTGAGCATACAATTTTAGTCTCCAAAAGGGCAGATACTGAGTTTATCTTGCCCATTGTTATATGCCAATACCTCCCATGTAAGAAAATACTTGTTAAATGAAATACGTGCCCTTTGGTCTGAAGGGTCTGCCTGTGAATACTAGTGGGCTTACCATTCCGTTGTTAATCACTAACAATACCATTCTTTTTTTGCAAAAGCTCTTTCCTTCCTATACCTTTCCTTGCTACAATACTCTAGACCAGGGCTCTGCAAACATTTTCTGTCAACAAGGGCCAAATGGTAAATGATATATGGCTTTGTAGGCCATATGATTTTTGTCACAACTGCCCCACTCTGGCATTGTAGCATGAAAGCAGCCATAGAAAATACATACACTTTATTTATAGAATCAGGCAAGCCAGATTTGGCCCGTAAGCTATAGTTTGCCAGCCTTGTTCTAGAGAACTTCCCTGGTTCGAAGGAAGGATGATACTGCTACTAGGTCAGCGGTAGGAAACCCTGATCACACCTATGCCTTCCATGGGGAACCTCCCAGTCCAGTAAAACAAAGACAGACATGGGCTTATGACACTTGATAAGGCCATAAGGCTCTAGTCAAGTAGAAAGGTAGCAATTTTCAAACTAGGACAAAAGTACATCTTAAAGGTCCATATGTTACATATTGGATTGACACAGTGGCTGCAACAATGAACTCAAACATATCTACTATTGTGAGGATGGCACAAGACTGGCAGTGTTTAGTTCTGTTGTACATGGGGTCTCTATGAGTCAGAGCCGACACAGTGGCACCTAATGACAACAACACGTTATATATAGACTACATTACAAAGCCAGGAATAAAAACACGACTGTATGACTTGGGTTGCAGGCTGGGATGGAGTTTGAATGTCCACCTCACCTTCTTTTATCCTGACCCTTCCTTCCCTGGTTCATCCCTGGTGTCTGGGGCTTGCGTGTGGCTGACTGTGTAGACAGAGGACCGAGAGTTGGTAGCTTATCTTGGTTAGGCATACAGAATATATTCTGATGGAGAAAACACTGATTTATATTTGTTGAATCGAACAGAGCTGCATCTTTGAAGAGCTCTAAGTACAAGTGGAGGAATGACCTTCACTGAGGCATTTTCCTTAGATTAAGTGGGCACCTTGAACTCCATGACATTGGGAGTAAGTGAGATAGAACGGGGTACTGAGAGAGCATGCTGGGCAGACTGCTCCGAGTACCCATCCAACCTGGCTTTCTCATTATTTAGGAGGATGCACATACCTGCCTCTCAGAATTATTGTGAGGACAGTGACTTGCTCATGTGGTAGCTAACTTGTTGGAAGAAATGTGGATGAAGGAGGATCGAGGTGACAGTGATAAGAATAAGAACAGAAACAACAAACACTGGTACTGATGGAAGCCTACCAGACATTGTCCTGTCTCTTTCTTCTCATTTCATCTTCACAGTGACCCTCTAGAGAAGGAACTCTTCCCTCTTTCACAGATGAGGCATGGGGCCCAGAGCAGGTGAGTCACTGGGCTGTTAGGTTGTGGATCCAGTATTTATACACAGAGGGTTGGATTCCTGTCATTCCAACACTGGTGTAGTATGTTTTACTCATGTTACATTTTCACTGGGGAGAGATTCTGACAGCCCTCACCGCTGGGTGGCCTGTCAGCCCCATTCCGCTGCCTGCAGTTGACCATGCCTAGCCTCATGCCCAGCCTGTAGAAGAGCCGACAAAAGCTACCGTACAAAAAAAACTAGTTGCTGTTGAGTTGACCCTGACTCATGGTGACCCCACATGTGTCAGAGTAGAACTGTGCTTCACTGGGTTTTCAATGGCTGATTTTTCAGAAGTAGATCACCAGGCCTTTCTTCTGAGACTCTAACCTCCAGCCTTTTGGTTATCAGTTGAGTATGTTAACCAGGGACTCTGCCTTGGAAAAGATCAGGGTATAACACTGAAGATGGTCACTTCTGCCATGACACAGGGGCTGTGGTAAACACCCTGTAGACCTTGTTCAGTCACCTCCCCACAGAGAGGCTCCTCGGGCTGGGTGAGATGTGGGGTCTCCATGCCATGGAGACAGCCATAGCTCTGGGGCTCTGATGAGGGAAGTGCTGAAAGTGGTCTAGAGCCATCAGCCACTTCTCTGAGGACACAGAGCATCCAGGAAATGGTATTAATGCCCCACATATGATGTGTGTCTGAAACATTTTTGAAATGTTGAACAATGTTGTCCAGATAACAAAGTGTGGAAGTCATCGGTGCCTTTTGTCAATATTTCCCTCAAGGTTGGGTGGGACCATGTGACCAGTTCTGACCAACTTGCTGGGCTGGAGCATTTAATTACCCATGAGAGACCTCCAGTCCTCAACATTCCAGGTGGTGGCTACTCCTTCAGCCTGCACCCTGAAGTGATGGTGATGAAAAGAGCCCCTTCCAGCTCTCACTGGGCATGCAGTGTGAGCCAGAAATAAACTTTCATTGTCTTACAAAAAAAAAAAAAAAAAAACCCATTGCCATCGAGTCACTTCTGACTCATAGAGACACTATAGGGCAGAGTAGAACTGTCCCATAGAGTTTCCAGGGAGCGCCTAGTGGATTTGAACTGCCAACCTTTTGGTTAGCAGCCGTAGCACCATCAGGGTTTCCTCTACAAATGTTAAGTGTTGTTTGTTACTGCAGTGTGACATAGGCTATGATAGATACACAAACTCAGTGCCATTTTCTGCCGCACTTGCAGACAGCTTCAGCTTGTTTGTAGCATCTTTTTAATACTTGACATGAGTTAGGACTAGCGTGAAAGAATATTCATGTGGCCTTTAGGTATGTGAGGTTTATAGAGAATAAGTGTTGTAGAGAATAATGAAACGTTGTCCAGTCCTGTGCCAACTTCATGATCATTGGTATGTGATCCATTGAGTCCGTCCTTGAGGCAGCTGTGTATTTTTTAGTGCCTTCCAACCTAGGGGGCTCATCTTCCAGCACTATATCAGAAAATGTTCTACTGTGTTCCATAGGGTTATCACTGACTGATTTTCAGAAACAGATTGTCAGTCCTTTTTTCCTAGTCTGCCTTAGTCTGGAAGCTCTGAAACCTGTCCACCATGGGTGACCCTGCTGGTATTTGAAATACCAGTGTCATAGCTTCCAGCATCACAGTAACATGCAAGCCACCATAATACAACAAACTTATGGATGGTAGAGATAGTAAATGAGGAGTTCCAAAAATAGAGTCCAGTTTCATATGACTTTGCACATCTTGATTTAAGTCTATCAGAATGACTGGTTTCATGACAGTGTCAAGAAACGTTTGTTTTATTGGTCAAGCCATTGTTATAGAACTCAAAACTATATAAATACTGTAAACTGATGTATCCAAATGAGTTATTCTGTTGGATATTTTCCTTATCAATTCCTTATTATTGTGATTTGAAATCAGCCTTGATAAGAAGACCTTCCACTAACATCCTACTCAGCTATGTCAGATATTACAGGATGAATGTGTATAGGTGTTGTGTTCAACAGTATCATCCCTGTGTGCCTAACTGATTCCTGTCAGTTTGAAACATGCATTGTTTAATCTCCAAAACCTGCTTAACTTGTTGAATTTGGGCAAACCATCCACCTTGTAGTGTCAGTTGTTCAGACACCAAGCACTTCTCTAGCCCAGTATCTGCTTTCTATTGACTGTGTCTTACAGAGTTGTCATACAGGATCTCTGTGCCTACACCCTTTGCCCCTTCATCCCTCTTCATATTCTCATTCTCACTGTCTGCCTCTCTTTCTCTCACACACACACATACACACCCCAAAGATTTAAATGGATCCTATTCTAAGAACCCTGAGACTGGGAAATGTCTGCACAGTGCCCACCATCCCTGCTGAACAGGACTGTAGGGACCCTTTGAAATGCATCTCTGGGACTGAGGAAGCTGGTGAGTTCTCACTGGGTAACCTGAGCCCACCCCAGCTGCATGACTTCTGTTTGAATGGTATAAGTTTTGAGCTTATACTCCATAGGTTTGGGTTTTAAACTAGAGTTCAAGGTGAACAGAGGGAGAGATAGAATTAGTGGGAGAATTTTTTACTGGGGGGAAAGAAGAACGGCAGCATTTCAATCCCCAAAAGTTATGTTTGCATTTCACTTTCACTTAAGCTATAATTTCCAAACCAAGCGGAAGACACTGCCCATACACTCTTTCTCCACCCTCCTCTCACAAGCATTATACCCTGAAATTACTGCATGAGATTCTTTAGTTCTACAACAGTGTCCTGTAAGGTGAGATATAAATTTCATCCTCGACAATGAGAAATACACCCTGAACTTTCTCAGGGACCATTTGGTGATTTTTAGAGTTTATAGATTGTCATTAAAAAGATAGGCCTGTACATCAAGGAGAGTCCCTGGGTGGTATAAACGATTAACACACTTGGCTGCTAACTGAAAGGTTGGAGGTTTGAGTCCACCCAAAATCCTTTTGCCAAGAGGAAAGAGCATACATGGTGGAGGAAAACCCAAGCCCCTTTCATAGAGGAGAAGTAGATTTTAGAACTGTGGCTCTGGTCTAGACTTAGCACTGGAGATCAGAGCTGTCCCAGAGGCAAGCCAGGTATGGGAGAGAATCCCCAGCGAGATCGTTAAAAGAGGCAGACTAGCATCATAGAAAAAGCAGGGCAAACAGGGCCAGGCTGGCCGGGAAGCCCGAGCCAAGCTGTTCTGTAAAGATGGGCTTGCTTCAGCAGTGACAGAGAGCCCAGAATCTCAGTCAAGCTCATTTTTTATGTCAAAATCTGAAGCTGGGAGAGGTTAAGAGACTTACCTAGGCCATACAGAGAGTATCTCAATCAGGATCAGAATTCCTTTTTGTCAGATGGGGAATGTACAAAACAGGAGAGGAAATAATAGCTTTCCAGGGTGAGTGATGCCTATCATCTAAGCAGTAGAAGCCCCAATAGTCCCTTTGTATAAAGTTTGTAAATACCCCCCAGGTCTTGCAGGAGTAGGTGCAGATATGTGGGCCACAGTTTTAACATCCTTCTGGCCATTTGTTCCTGGGAAAACTGTCCAGGTCACCCTGCCCGTGCTTGGTAGATATTTGGCCATTTTGGCCTCGGGCCTCACAGGACACCAGCCTGACAAAGGCAGGCCCAGCTGAGGGCCAAAGGACCCTTGGTCCACTGAGCAAGAAGTACAAGTCTTAAATGTGCAGGTAACATGAGTGTTCAAGGAGGAGTTGAGGGTATGCAGGAATTAGTCACAGGTGTCATGGGCATGTGCTGTTGTTGCCATTTACGGATAAACAGATCTCGTACCAGACATTGCCCAGGGCTTCAGACACCCTAGGACTCCTCATGTGTGGTCTGCTCCTTGGTGGAATCACTCATGAGAGCTGAGTAACATAACACCCTCAGTCAGGCAAAGCTATTCGTGTCCCACTGCACTTACAGTGGCTGCTGGGACCAGGAGGGACTTGCTGTGTGCACGGAGTTTGCATTCTGTGGAACAGAGATGATTGCAGATGTTACTCCCTGCCCAGGGCCACTGCGCTCCTGCCAGCACGTCTTGCGTGGACTGCTGTAGAGTCTCCTAACTGGCTGCCTGCTCCAGCCTCTCCCTTTCTAGTGCCGCTCTCTGCTGCCATGGGTTTTCCAGCCCGAAGCTCCAGCTGCTCTGCTGCTGACTGGAGGCTCCCTGCAACCCAGTCAGTGTGGGGCTCAGGCTTGCTCCTCACCTACCTGGGTGGCACCCAGGTGCTGGCATGAGGGCGGTGAAAAGCCATGCCTGCCGTCATGCAGCTTGCAGCACTCGGGCCCCTCAGGCCCAGGCCCAGCAGGGGCCCTGGAGGCCTCCCAGTGGGAGCCTGGGTCTGAGCTGATGCCTGCCCCTGACTGTGGCCTAAAGATTGGCCCCATCCCACCCTTTCAGCATCATTTCCCACTGTTTTCCTTTCTCCATACCTGGTATACCCAACTCTTCCCTCCTTGCCCTCATTTGTACCCCTTCCTCCACCTGAAATGCCCTTCTTCCTCAGTCCACCATTTGCATATCCAAAGCACTTTTCGATGAGGCCCACTAAAAATGCCCCCTTTTCCATTATATGTCTTTACAGATCCTCTTCTCACCTCCGCCAGCCTAGGCCCCAGGACAGGTCTCACCCTTCTGCCCCACTTCACATTGGCCTTCTCTCTCCAGCGAGACTGCGTTGAATTTGTGGATGACCCAACACAGTGTCTGTACAGTAACCCTTGCCTAGATACAGCAAAGTGCACTTAATAGGTACTGAGATGTTTGTAAGTAAGTGGATGAACTCAGGAACGATGCAGGTTGGCAGAAAGTCAGAGAAGTGTAGGCAAAGAGAAAGCATGGCTTTAGAGCTGAGAGACCGACAGTCTTCTTGTAGGAAATAGGTGGTATTAAGTTTGTGAAGGGACAGGAAGAACATTCTGGAGTGAAAGAGATGCAGAGTGGCCACAAGGCGAGGGAGTTCATGGTAGGGCTGGGGGAGTGAGCCTGTAGTGACCCTGACCTGGCAAAGAAGGTGGGCTTACATGGAGAGCAGAGGGAGAGTTCACTCCACTCCATGATTTGGTGTTGGCCTCCTTTGGCCAAGGCTCCCACCCCATTGCCATGGAGTCAATTCTAACTCATAGCGACCCTATAGGACAGAGTAGAACTGCCCCGTAGGGTTTCCAAGGCTGTAATCTTTATGGAAGCAGATTGCCACATCTTTCTCTCACGGAGCAGGTGGTGGACTCAAACCACTGACCTTTCGGTTGGTAGGTGAGCACTTTAACCACTGCACCACCAGGGATCCTGGCCAAGGCACAGCAATGGTTAAATGAATTATTTAAATCAGACAATGAAATAAAGAGGAGGAGGAGGCTGGGCACGCAATCCTTTGGTCTGGTTCCTCACTAATGAGAACCTGTGAAATGACTGCACAGTGAACATGTGTACCCTGAAGCCAGTTACTATTTACTGGTATGTTCTTACTGGTCCAATTGTTTGATAGAATTTGCAGGATCCTTCTTATGCCAAATGCAGTGTGTTTCCCAAAGAAAAGTATGTGGCTATAAAATATTCAAAGATGAAATACAGAAAGAGGCTTCCTAATGCCTTCTAGAAATGGAACTGAAATACACATAGCACCAAAACTATTTTATTTCTACTATTAAAATTCCTGGTTTACCCACTATTTAAAAGACAAATTCAAGTAAACGGAATAGGCATGGGTTTTCCACTAAGGGGAATATTTTAATAAAAATAGAGGCAGTTGATAGATGTTTATATGTGGATCTCTTTTTTTCTGCCCTGTTAAACCAAAAATTGGTCTTTGTCAGCAGTGACCTAGGGTGTGTATACCTAGATAATTAACTGGAAGGTGGCCAGTTGCAGCATTGCTTATCCTGTATTCTGTCATAGTTAATACCAGCCTTGTATATTCAGTCCAGATATACACTCCAGAGGCTTTGTATGCCCTCCCTGGAGAGAGGGACTGTACACAGAGCAGTACATTACATCTGCTGAAAACAGCCTGCGCCAGAGGACTGAGCGCTTTCTCCCCAGAACTCACATCTTTGCCCACAGTGATGCCCATGTCCCTAGCCCGCTGGCCCATATCAATTCATGAGCAGTAAACCTCACTGTATCGTTCACCACCTTGTCTGTGAATAGTTGAGTTAGAAACATAATGGACTGAATATATTGAAAAGCAAATAGCTTCCTGAGGGCCAGTAGCTGATATTCTGTTTCAAAGCACAGAGTGTACTCAGATGTAATCATGAGAATCAGTCAGACTCAATGGTATTTTTTAAAGCAGTATTTTGACAGGGGGTTGTTTGTTTTGAAGCTGGGAGTTCTGAAAACGTTTAATGATGAATGGGATTGATAAACCAACTATCAACTGGTTCATTTTCTCTTGGGCTTGTTTTTAATTTTTTTTCACTTTTTTTTTCTTTCTTTTAGCTTACTTACATTTAAAGTCTCACTTCTTATAGCTATTGAGATGATCGTTTTCCTTTAAGCATATTTTTCGTGTAAACATAAAGACTCCGAATTTTCTTTCTGGATCTCCTTACTCCCATCAATACCAACATCATTGCCCAGTTCTCTGCACTCACTTTTCAGCTGTCTTTAACACTTATGCCATTTTTAATTAGAAACCAGATTCCATCCCGTTATTCTGCCCCCAGGTTAATCTTCCAAAGAATCACTGTCATCACTGTCACCTTCTTCCTTGTTGGCTGCCCATTGCTTTTGAACTATTTAGCTTTTCATCTAAGGGTTGTCATAGCTTTAT
Organism: Dugong dugon; assembly: GCA_030035585.1. Taxonomy (NCBI): domain Eukaryota; kingdom Metazoa; phylum Chordata; class Mammalia; order Sirenia; family Dugongidae; genus Dugong; species Dugong dugon. The sequence continues at coordinate 21,402,904 of CM057464.1, forward strand.
CCCACCAATTTCCCCAAGGTACACCCTTTATTCTTGCTGGCCTTCTCTTGGTCCCTCAACTTATTGTGGCCACTACTGGCTCTAAAACTTTGCTCATGTGGTGGCTGCCCCATTGAATGCCTATCTTCCCTTCTGACTCTCCGGAACCTCCTTTTGAGATCCATGTCTGTGTCCATCCACCTGTTCCCTGAGGCCTAGCATGACTGTTCTAGACTTCTTTGACTGCCCCCCTTAATGGTCACTCGTATCCACAGTCTGGCATCTGAGCCCTTACCATGTGCCACATACGGTGCCATGGAGGCACTGGGCTGGCACCTGGCCATGCAGCTTAGAGTCTAGCACAGGCGTTAAAACACAATAGTTCTGGTACTGGGTAGAATGTAATAAATGCTACTTTTAAAAAATACATAGGACTAATGTTGGACCTGTTTGTACCTGTTCAGCCTATCTCTGTGCCCAGAGAGAGGCAGCATGGTGTCACATTCTGAAACCAGAAGATAGATTGACACTAGCTAGCTATGTCATCTTGGGCAGTTACTTAGCCTTTTTGTGCTCAGCTTCCTCATCTGTTAAGATGGGGATGATAACAGTACCTGCTTCCAGGGTTGCTGTGAGGACTAAATGAGATAATGTAGAAAGTGTCTGGGACATAGTAAGTGCCATATAAGTGTTAGCTATTGCCATCATCATCACCACTACAAAATCATGATCACCACCACCATCATCACCACTGTCATCATCACCACCATCATCATCTCCACTATTGTCTTCTATACTTGACTGTAAGTTTCTGAAGAACTGAGATCATAAAGTTATGTAATCAGATGCCTGGCTTCTCATGTGCTATTGATTTAGCATCAGTATAGAAAACGGCCTCTGCTCAGACCTTCTTCATGCAGCACTATTTCAGGACAGTGTTCTAAAATGAATTGGCTGAGGATGGCTGTGTTGAGGGTCTCCAAGTCCACCCCGAGATTCAGTGATCCCTAGGAGGACTCACAGGACTCAGCGTATAGTTGTACTCATGGCTATGATTCCTTACAGCAAAAGAATGCAGAACAGAATCTGCAGGTGGAAAAGGTGCAAGGGGCAAAGTCTGAAGGAAAGCAGGCAGGTTTCCAAGGACCCCCTCCCTGTGGAGTCACACAAGACATGCTTAATTCCTCCAGCAGTGAGTTGTGACAACAGATGTGAGACATTGTACACTGGGAAGCTCATTAGCAACTCAGCACCCAAGGCTTTCACTGAGGGCTTGCCTCATAGACACCCTCTGCCTGGCATTTACCCAAATTCCAGACCCCCAGAAGGAAAGCAGGTATTAGCAAAAGCCACATTGTTCGCACAGTTTAGGCAGAGTAAGCCTCTCTTAGAAGTGGAACCCTCCCCAAGTCCAGGTTCCCCAACGCCAGCTGAGAGCCAGCCTTGCAGTCGGGCCTTTCTGAGGATGACAGTTGCAGGCCTGCTGTGTGAACTCTCTTCTCCACAAAGGCATAGGTGGAGGTTACCGATGGGCAAGCTTTTGACTCATTGGAGTTTACAGGAAAAAGAGAAATCCTGTCTCTCATTTGCAGTATTTTAAGCACTTCATAAATGTTTGGTGATGAAACAATTGTGGGGAGAAAGACAGAGAGACTTGAGATCAAAATCCCAAGAGAAAAACAAATCAGAGTTTGACAGAGAATTTGGGCCTCGATTCTGTAATTCTGTAATTCTGTAATTCTGCCCTAAAGTCAAGGGAGCCTAACACCCCGTTGTGCTTTCAGCCCTCTTTGGCTTCCACGGCCTCACCTGATGCTCACAGCCAAGCTCCCTTGCAGAGTGAGGGTGTGCTATGGATTGAATTGTGTCACCCAGAAAGTTATGTGGAAGTCCTAACCCCTGTACCTGTAAGTATGGCTTTGTTTGGAAATAGGGAGTTTATTTTGTTACATTAATGAGGTAATACTAGTTTAGGGTGGGTCCTAAACCTGATCACTTCTGAGTGGTGTCTTATAAAAAGAGCAGAATAGACACTAAAACCGTGCATAAGGGACGAAACCATATGAAGATCCATCCACAAGCAAAGAAATGACAGCAGGCACCAGAAACTAGGAGAGGGTCCCACCAAGGAATCGATGTGGCCCAGACCCTGATTGAGACTTGTAGCCTTCAGAACTGTGAGAAAATAAGTTTCTGTTCTTTAAAGCGACCACTGTGGTATGTTTTGTACGGCAGCACCAGGTAACTAGGACAGGGTCTGAGATGCCAGTGGAGCATGGTTTTCCCCTGGCCTCCTAGTCAGGCCACACAGAGCTGCAGGCTGGTTTCTAGACTCTGGATGCTATACCAGCTCAAGGATAACAAGCTTCCCTGGCCTCCTCACGCTCCGCCCTGTTCATCTGACCAACCCTTACCATCCACTCCATCCCTTCCTTGAGCTGGACAGGCTTCCCAGCACAGCTGCCAGGAGATAGCTATGAGTTCAGATGTCAGTGAGTCTTGCCGTTTCTGTGCTGTGTTTTAAAAATTTCCATGCCCTGCTACCTTGTCCTGCGGTCACACCCTGCTTTGAAACATCAAAGATGGGAGATTGACTGGCCTGCTGCATGCTCACTGGACCGTGCAGACTTTCTTGACCATGCCAGTTTGTGTCCAGATTCCCAACTGTCTGCCCTCTTCCAGGTGTTCCCCAGCAGAGCTCAGACTTTTCCAGGCTGCTGGGTTAAAAATCTTTTTCACTGGCCCCTCCTAGTTCTGAAAGTTAGACTAGGGACTGTTCCTTAGTTCCCTCATCTGTAAAGTAGGGATAACAATAGTACCCACCCTCTAGAATTGTTATGGAGATTAAAGGAGACACCAGATTTCATCCATCTGAAGACACACACCCCACGTACACACTCACACACACATTTTAGCATTTCTGAGATCAGGACACACCTCACGATCGATAATGTGCCAGAGGTTAACTGGCAGTGTTTTCTCTCTTGGTGGTAGATTCAGTAATGGTACATCTTAAAATCCATGCATCTTAGGTTAGATAAGATACTATAAAAAGTATACATCACTGAACACAATGCTGGCAGAAAGTAAATGCTTGGTAAAGGCTAGCTGCTGTTTACTGCCATTGTCAGTGGTGTGTTATTATCAGATAGGCATCTTCCGAAAGGAAGGAGGTCAGCTAATATTTAATTATCTAATTCTTAATAACCCACTAGACAAATATTCCCTCTTCATTTTACAGATGAGGAAACCGAGACTCAGGAAGGTCAGGCAGCTTACTTTTCTTACAGAGCCAGTAAGGGGCAGGCTCAAGTGTCTAGCCCAGATGTCTGCAAACTACAGCCCACAGGCCAGATTTTGCCAGTGCCTGCATTACATGGTCCATGCGCTAAGAATGATTTCTGCCTTTTTAAAGAGTTGGAAAAAATCAAAAGAAGAATAATATTTTGTAACACCTGAAAATTATATGAAATTCAAATTTCAGTGCCCGTAAGTAAAGTTTTAGTGCAGCACGTCATGCCCATTCATTTACATATTGTCCATGTCTGCTCTCCTGTGACAGCAGCAGATTTGACTGGTTGCAGAAGAGACCCTGTGGTCCACAAAGCCTGAAATATTTGCTGTTTAACCATTTATGGAAAACATTTGCCACCCCTGGTCTCCTCCTCGGCGTTCTGACTTGTGTCCTTTCTTGAGGAAAGAGAGTATCTTGTTTGTCTTCTTGCCTCCCACACTTGATGGTCACTCAATAAATGTTTGCGAAATCAAATTTCTGTAATCTCTCCTCCGTCTGAAATGTAAGTCTCAAGGCATGCTGGTTACCATGACACCAGATAAACATCCAAATAAAACGTTCATCAGCTTGAAGAGAGGAAAACCAACTACAGAGACACTCCAGGGTGCTTTTTAAAATAGGTTCATATTTGTGTTGGAGTGTCTCTTGGAGAGTAAATAAAGTGATTCCTGAAGAACAAAGCCATGTTCCTGAGAGCAGCTAAATAGGAAAATAAATCTCAGGTAGGAGTTGTTTCCAGGAAACTGCATGCTGAAGCCCCTGCCAGTCAGCCCTCCCAGCAGACCACACAGAGGGGGTCCAGCTGTCCTGGCTTTCGAAGCCTTGCCAGTTTCAAGAGCTCAGTTAAGTTGAATTATTGAAATGAAATCATAGCTGGCGTTTTTCCACAGTTCACCATCGAGGAAGCCATCGAGGCATACTCAGGTCAGTGTGGTGGCCAGAATCAGCATCTGGTCTGAGCAAGGACCCACTGAGTCAGATCGGGGAAACCTACCTGAAAGGGGGTTGGCCTTGGCTGCCCCTGGGGCCTGGCAGGAGCCTGTGTGGCTGTAGCTGCAGTGGCTTTAGACCAACACCACCCTCGGACCCTGAGCCACTGATGCTGCGAACTGCTCTGAACACTGCTCTCCCTCCCCTGGAGCTGGCTCTTCACCACTGTGCCCCTGCCCTAGCCCCCCACCTCACCCAGCCACCCCCCTCCACCCCCAGCTTAATGTGCTGCACCTCCGGGACCAATGTGCAGGATTCTTCAAAACTTCTTTTAAGCATTTTATTATTAAGTAATTTCCCTTTAAGTCATTTCCCCAAAAATGTATGCTTTTAAAGAGATTTTCTGCATTCCTAGATGTGGCTAACCACCTTTGGTTTTATAAGGAAAATCAATGGAAAAATAAGCTTAGGGGGAAAAGTTCTCAACTGAGGCATTTTTCAAGTGGAAGTATATATTCCATAAAGTTCAGCTGAGAATACTTCAGTCCATTCCTTAATATTCCTCCTGATCCATTTTCTTATAATTTACCTCTTTCTCCTAAAAGTGTGATGCTCAAACAAGTTTTAATTGTTGTTACAGTGTATTAAGTTTTTTCTTTTTCTCTTGAATATGGAGGTGTACCTGTATTTAAGGGAAATTTTCATAAGAAAAAAAGGTGTGCTTAAGATAAATTGAAAACCACTTCTCATATTGAAACAGTATTGTTTCAGTACACACACACACGTTAAGTGTGAAGTATCTCAACAGTCTTTGGGTTAAAATGCTTGTATGGGTGCTTTGGGGCCCCTGAAATGTGGCTTCTGACTTAGAACCTAAATGTGCATTGATACCCTAGTTTCTAATAATTACAGGTGAACTTGGGGAAAGTCTGTGTGACATGAACACTGCCTCACACACATAGGGTTGGAGGCTAATCACAGGGAGTGATGGTGATTTTTAGAATGTTAGGGCTGTGGTCCTTGGTGCATTGTTATTTTGCATCCCTGTATATTTAATTGAGATCCCTGGAGTGGCACAAGCAGTTTTCAATTGACTGTTAACCTAAAGGTTGATAGTTCAAACCCACCTATCAGTGCTATGGAGGAAAGGCCTGGTGATCTGCTTTCATTAAGATCACGGCCGAGAAAACCCCATGGAACACATGACACATGGAGCCACCATGAGTCGGAATCTACTCGACAGCAATGGGTTTGGGTTTTTTTGTTTGTTTTATTTAATTAGGGGACCTGGATGGTGGGGTGCAAAGATTCCCATGGTTTACACCAGTTTGTGTTTGCCCAGGAATGGTCTCATCTGTCTTTAGAAGAAATGTTTGGAGGAGACTGGAGGAATTATCAGCTAAGCTAAATTATTCATGGGAATATTAAGAAGGAAAAGTGTTTTCTTTAAAAAAAGAATGTAAGCCTCACACTCTAAGTGACAGTCAGAATTAGGTTAAAAATAGAGGCATCTCTGGGAAACACCAAAGAATTTCAATGAGCTCATCGCTCCCGCAGTTCTGATGTGTCAGCAAGTACATCCCAGAGGGTGCCAGCCCATCTCCACTGCATCCACATTTCCTTTTCAGTAGGTTTAAGTAAAAACAGGATCTGATGTGCAGCCTAAACCAGCTGCATCTGGAACCCACCTTATGAACGTCATACATCTTGGAAATAGGAGATTGCTACCTGGCTCCATTTAGAACGTCTTCCCTATGAAGTATTCCCCTGGTTCTTGGTCTCTTTCCTGACTGTTCTGTTCTTGCCCCCCGCCCACCCCCCACCCCTTCCACAGCTGACAGTTTCCCATTCTTTTGGAATCCTTTTGCATAATCTATTGCATTGGGGGATTTAATTTCCCTAAAATCTTACAGATTAAATTGCCCATCCTTGACTTTCTTCAGCTTTTAATCTCTCTGACCTACTTTATGTTGAAATTTGGCCAATTTGAGAAAAAGGAAAGCTCCTTTGAAAGCAGTACTTCTGAGCCTTTTTGGGTCAGAGACCCCTTTGAGAATTGGATGAAAGCAGTGGGTTTTTTCCCTGGAAAAATGTATATAGCACACAACATGCAGACACATATAATTTTACATAAAATTACCAAGAGTTCGTGAATATCCCTAAAATGTGTCCCTGGATCTCAGGTTGAAAAGCTCTGTTCTAAAGGTTTTGTCTTCCCAGCATGCTTGGCAAGGGAAGCGATGAATCTTGCTCTGTTTGCTACTCAGAGATCACTTTTAAATCCACTCTCCCTGGTTTGCTTCCCATTTAGCAGCAACACTGAAGTCCCTGCCAAGCCCTGGTGTTAGATTATGTGACCAGGGGTAGCTCAGGTGGAGGACAAGGGCAAGGGCCTCATGGGGGACCCTGGCTTCCCCAGCAGATATCAGGGTCCATGCAGAAGACTTATGTGATGGGCCAGAGAGGGGAGCTTATTTGAAAGACGTAGATGTTACCAAGTCTTTTGTAATATAAAAGCAAGGATTCAAATTTTGGTTGAAACCTTTTGTTTTCAGAAAATACCTTCTGTCTTTTATAAAAGAGTCAGAAGTAAGTGTCTATGAATTCCTAACCCAAATGGCCCCTCACCTTTGCTTCTGCCCTCAGTGTCCTTGGCATCGCCTGACCCAGTGGTGATGGGCTTTCTGCATGTCCTGGTCTGCTGGTGAAGTTGCACAGAGCTGGCAATTCCAGGCGAGGCTGCCACAGTGCAGTTGGGCTTTGTGTTCAAGTGACCACATTCCTGGGCTTTGCCCTGTGCTAAGCATAACAAGGAGTCCCTGGTTAACACACTTGGCTGCTAACTGAAAGGTTGGCAGTTTGAGTCAATCCGGAGGCATCTCAGAAGAAAAGCCTGGGGATCTACTTCTGAAAAATCAGCCATTGAAAACCCTGGAGCAGAGTTCTACTCTGACATACATGGGGTCGCTGTAAGTCAGAGTCAACTTGACAGCAGCTGGTTTTTTGAAGTAGAACAGAAGGTCATTACTGATTTGAGTCCCTCACTGAGGTCACTGGGTGCAGGAAGGCGGGGGTGGGATGTCTGATGCCTTTTGCTCTTCCCGTGACCAGTTTGTCAAATGCTAACGAGTAGTCAAGATTCCTTCAACATTGAAGGCACTGGAAGATCTCACCAATGTTTGATTCTAAGTTCCTCCCTCTACTGCCTCTTTGCAGCTGTGTGACTTTGGGCAACCCAGCTTGCCTCTGTGAGCCTCAGTCTTCCCATCTGTGAGATGGTGTGATAATGTTTACCTGTCAGGATTATCATGAGCTCATATTGTAAAGCCCCTGGCTGTGTGGTGGAAGCTCCACTCTTATTAAGGTTCGTCTCCTCCTCACACCCTCTTCCTGAGGCCCGGAGGTAGCTCAGTGCTGGCTGTGGGGACCGTGTGCCTCTGTTGATTTCCGGGACCATGGTCAGGCAAGGGGATGACAGCCTCACCTGGCCAGCAGCTGAGACGTGGCCTACATAATAGATGCTTTTAATGATGACCCAGCTTACTGCACCAGCTTGACCCTCTATCTGGCCTCACAGCTTTGGTTTCTGGGCTGTTTCAGATTCAGAAACGTGCTTGGAGTTTGTGAAGGCCCTGAGGCCAAAGCTGTTGTCGCTGAAGCACTGTGATCTCCAAGAAGCCTAGGAAAGCTGGAAGCTCCTCAGAAAGAGTGTTTCCTTTGAGATGCCCGTGTGTCTCCTCTAAAGGGTGCCTAACAGAGAGCTGGGTGAAGGCAGGAGACAGCTCAGCAGGAATTTAGGGGTGCACTTAATTATTGATGGCCATGTAGGCATGTAAGCAGGGTGGTGCTCATCTGCTCACTGCCTGATGATAATTCCCCCTGCCCTTTCCTTCTAGAGGAAATAGCTAAAGTGATTCCTGCACGGGGAGTTGAGCAGTGTTGACAAATCTCTGTGAAGTTTTAACTTTGTAAAGAGGATGGGCGGCAGACAGAGACCACTCTCTCAAAAGAGACTGTGCCTCCTGTTGCTGGGATCCCATGAGTCTAAGGTCCTAGTGGCCTCTGCCCGGGCACAGGGTTGGGAGATGAGTCATTAGCTCTGGACTTCACTAGCTCTTCAGGACTGATATTCTGGCCTGCTGTTCATTTCCAAGCAAAAAAAGTCATCATGTCTGTAATGCAGGCTCCTTATCCTTAAGTTTACTGGAACATCAGAGTGTGCAAAAGGAAAAAAGAGACCAGAAAACTTTATCTTCTATAACAATTTATTAATTTGTCATCCAAAAGACGTGTTAGTTTCTTTTTATTCACTTAATTTCTCTCTGACTCCTTCAACTTGTCACATGAATTATGCATGTATTAGAATGTTTATGGCATCATGAAGCAGTGGAAGAAAGGGCAGAAGAATCGTGGGCATCCGGGTCAGAAAGATGTGGTCATGGACACCAAGTGTCCTGAAGTCCCAACATTTAGACAGGGTCTTACCTGTCTAAATGCAGAAAAACCTTTCATGCATGTGAGTATGCATGACTAGGAAGGCAGAATAAGTACTGTTTCCTTGTTCTCTGCATCCTCTCGGAAATGTGAAGCTAGTGCCGCTGGGAGGGCCAGGGCAGGAGGGGTGGGACAGTGGGAAGGTCATTAAAGGGACGCCAGTGCAGAGTCCAAGTGGTGCCTCCCCACTGCCACAGCGGATGCCCTTTTTTCTCCCCGGGCATAGCCAGGTGAGCTTGCTGAGGTTTTCTGGCTGACGCCCCAGTGCTGGAGGCCACACAGTCTCATCTGGATGAGGCTGCTGGGACCCACGCTCACTGCAGCCAGCAGGCTGCTCTCGCTGAGGGATCTGCACTGCCACACGTGGGGCTGAGCCCTGAGCCACATTCCCTGCCCAGCCCTCTCCTTCCTGCCTAGCTCCCTCCTGTCTGTGTCCTCGGACAGTGCCGCATCCCGGTTGGGCAAAGTCTCATGTCCTGTGTGGCCTAGGCTTTGGGGCAGAGCCCCCAGCTCCCTGCTGACTGCCTGGCCTCATGTAACACAGGGCTATGTTGTCTAACCCCTACTGCTTCTGTGCTAGGTCAGGGCTTGGAGCCCAGGGCTTGTGGGAAAAGAGAACTGAATTGGGGGCAAGGACAGGCAGCTACTGGTGCATTTTTTTGAAATGACAGAGACCTTAGGTGAAAAAGTATGCTGTGGCCTGTGCCTGCCATGCCCCCTCTGCCATGGGGAGAGCCCGTTGGGTGGCTGCCTGTCAGCGTTACTACAGTGAGCCACAGGCGCCAGCCCAGGCCTGGCCGCCAGGTACTCGAGTTCGTCCTCAGAGGCTGGCACCACAGGGCCAGGGGTGCAGTCCTTGGTGTTTGCTTCTGGGGAGGTGGGGGGCAGCTGTGGCCCTAGGGAGAGGGGCGTGCTGGGTGCTTACAGCAGAACATGGTCCTGGCTGAGTGTTAGTGGGTCTAGTGTGGAGGCCAAACTCCCTTCCTCGAGCTGAGCTTTGTGTTGTTAAAGGCTGCTGATTGCTGAACCTCTGTAGCATTCTGTTTACACACACACACACACACACACACACACATGCACACACGCGCACACGCGCGTGCGCGCACACACACACACACACACACACAAAGAAGAGCAGCCTCTGGCAGCAGCTTGCCCTGGATTCCATGTGGCCCAGCCCCTACCCCTCCTTGCCCTTGAACAGCTACACTTCGTGGGTTCCCTCTCTTGGTTAGTGGGGTTGTGTGCTTCACTTTGGGGGCTTGCAGTGGTCCTCCCAGGACCTTGTTACCCCCTCACAGACTGAGGAGACCTCAGATGGGGACCCCTGCCTGCCAAGGTTCCAGTGTTGTCCTCGCATATAAAGGGATGGGGCTGGTGCTTCATGCACTCAGGGGTCCTGCTCACCGGCACTTGGCTGCAGGCCCACTGTCTGAGAGATCCTAGAAGGAACACAGCCCTCAATGTTTAAACACTGAATCAGGAAAAGTTCTCCTCATTAGGTATTTCAATTCTTGATTAGAATATATATGAAATTAAAAATAAACTATACCTGCAGCTGGTAATTTTTTTTTACTAGAGGACCTCACAAAGGCCTTACTTTGCGTGTATGCATTTGAATCTCCAAGAAAGGCCCCTCAGATGATTCCAACACATTTCCTGGGTTTCTGTACCTCTGCTGTGGGGCTCTGGGGTGACACTTGCTGTGTGGCAGTGCTGCCTTTGGATGTGGAGCGTGTTCTATGTCTGAGGTCACTCCTTGGTGACTGTGTGGGAATGGGCACCTAGCGCACACCTGACAAGTGTTTATTGCACGAGTGACTTTTGTAATTTGTTGAGATGGCCTCGTGTCTCCCATGGCCCTGGCGATGGGAACATTGGTGGCTCCCCTTGGATCACCAAGGGGTGCTGCTGTCATGCTCAAGCTTTGTATAGAGGGTGTTGCTGGCACTTTGGAACCACTTCCTGGGAGAGGGAGGCATTGCTCTTGTAGAGAGAGGCTCTCCAGGGCGTCACCCCATCCATTGCCCATGTGAAGTTGGGGGTGAATATGTAAGTCTGGGGACCCACAGCCCAGCTTTCTGGATATTGAGCTGATGAGGCTGGGTCACCAGCCCCTCTTCGGACCTCTCAGTGGCTTGTTAGACACCTCCATTCTCGGACATACTGGCCCTGACCTCCAGCCCAATAGGAGGCCATCGTGATGCTGTTTGAGAGTGGCCCTGAGTCACGAGCGAGGAAGGTGCCTAAAGTTACGAGAGAGAAGGAGAGGAGCCGGAGGAATTGTCACAGGCACAGGTTTAATTTATCCAACTTTTTAAAAAAGAATAAAGTGGTATATGAGTCTTCAACCCCTTTAAAAAGAGAGGATTTGGGGGAGTCACCGCCGCTCTTGCCCACTGCCTAGTCCTTGCTTAATGAACGGAGCTGCTGCCTGGGCACGGCTGTCACCCTTTACCAGCATTTTCTCTGTGTCAGGAACTGGACATAGGAAGTTGAGTAAGAACAGAGTCCCAAAATTCAAGGAGCTTTAAAATTGGTAACTAAAAAGGTCAATTCCAACTTTTTTTTTTTTTTAACCTATGAAATGCTTTTAGATGTCTTTTTGATATTGAGAAAAAGACGTTGGGGTTAGTTTTTGAAATAGTGAAGATCTGTGGCTAGTGCAGTAGGATAAACACACCAACGCTGTGTTTGAAGTAATTCCCTTGTGCTCATTCATGAGGGAGGAGTCCTTACACTATTGCTCAGCCACCTGCATTTGCCAAAAAAAAAAAAAAAAGATTTCTGGATAATTATTACCAAAGTCTCTAAAAAGGCTGGGAATGTAAGTCCTCCCATCCGGGTTGTTTGTACTTGGGGTTTTGCAGTGCATTTGACCTTTGCTTAAGGTAAGGAAGGGTTTGCTCGGCACAAACAGTGGTAAATATTCCCATGACATTTAAGTGCTGCCGGTCTTTGAGCCTCGGGAAATGTTGTGTGGGCAGCATGCTAACTACGAGCTTTCCATACAGTGCCCGCCTTGTTTCTTGTTTTGCTGCTTCTTCCCAGGCTGTATTGTTGGCTGCTTGAGCCTTGTCTGGTGTTCTAGGCTGCTGCACCATTCAGTGGCTCCCTCAGAATTGGAATCAAGAATCCTGCACCTCTTTTGGGGGCACCGCTAATATCACTGTGTCCATGGACTGAGTTTGGAAAGTGCCATTTCCCATCTTAGAAATGGGGACAATACTTGATAATCTTTATTTATAGGATTTGGTGAGGACTTATGAGGTGATGCATCTAAAAATGCTTTGCAGTGCCGGGACAGCAGCCGGAAATGTGCCTCTTCCTACAGACAGTTGTTGATGTCACGGGCCAATTTCCAAACCCAGAGGTCCAGGTCAGTCCACACTCATAGCTTCACTGATGAGTAGGAACACAGCATAGTTACAAGGCTTCTGACATACAAGGTTTGACACGGAAGGTTTCCTGGCCAGCGGGTTTGATTCTAAAATACACCCTCTGGTCTCTTGAGCTGAAGCTCTGCCCAGTGGAATTAAGAAGGCAAAGAAAGGTAGTGTGGAGTAGCTAAGTTTAGGGCTGGCGTTATTTTCAGAGGTGAATGAGGAAGTGAGAGGCTGCCAAAATCACCACTCTGAGGTTTCCTCTTCCTGAGAAGGTCACTGTCCTCTCCGGGATGGATGTGTGGCCCTTTCACCTTGCCTGCTTTCAGGCTGGATTCGATACACTGTTTCATGGCCCAGTTCTGCCAGCTGTTGAGCTGTTCACCATTTCCTTTTGGATGTTTCCAGTAGCCAGCAGTCCAAGTCACAAAGGCTGGTGGGCTTAGAGGAAGCACTAAGGGAAAGTGTGTGGGCTTTGATTTCTCTTCTCGTTATTTATCATGAAACATTCCTGACATCAAACATCTATTCAGAAATAAACCATCACTGATACTGTGCGGGCCCTCCCGCCACTGGCGGCTTCTAGCTCTCTGTCAAGAAGTCCCCACTCTCCTGTATCTGGATTTGTTACTGTATGCACCCTTAGTTTTACTGCATCAATATTTATCCCAGCATGGGGGCAGTGGTGGTTCAGTGGTAGAATTCTCACCCACTTTGAAAAGTGGGAGACCTAGGGTCGATTCCCAGCCTATGCACCTCATGCACAGCCACCATCTGTCTGTCAGTGGAAGCTTGCATATTGCTGAACAGGTTTCACTGGAGCTTCTAGACTAAGACAGACTAGGAAGAAAGGCCTGACAATCTACTTCTGAAAATCAGCCAATGAAAACCTTGTGGATCAAAATGTTCCAATCCATAATGGATCACGGGGATGGAGCAGAATCAAGCAGTGTTTCTTTCCATTGTGCATGGAGTCACCATGATTCAGGGGCCAACTTGACAGCAGCTAACAGCAACGACATATTTGTTCCTAAGCAGTATAGAACATGGTATAGTATTGTCTTTTAAAAATCTTTATATAAATGTCATCATATTGTATCTTTTCTTCTACGCTTCCTTTTTTATTACTCTTTTTACTCAGCAGTATGTTTGCAAGATTTCTCCATGTTAGAGTGGGTAGAATGAGTGAGCTAGAGTTAGGTCTGCTTTGATAGTTGGAGTTTTGGTCAGGATTGAACAAGGCCTTAGGCCCTTTTGCCCATGACTCAGGAAATAGCAAGGAGAGTGGTGACTGAACCAGGGCACACTATGGCTCTGTTTCCTCTGTTGAAATTACATTTGGGGAAGGCACAGTAAGGGTTGACTGGGCAGCTAGCAGCCTTGCTCTGGAGCCTGTGAGTGAGGCTGAGATGGGGGTGGGGCACAAGGGCATAGTCAAACCCGTCCTCAGAATGAGCTTTCTTTTCCAGGTGACTTCCTCTGCCCAGCACCCCATTCTCGTCCTTTCTGTCATACAGATAGTGGTAAGGAGAAATGTATTTTGTAACCAGGGAAGGCTGACTGTGTTGCCAAGAGTAGGGGGTTGAGAATTGATGGACAGTACTCTTCCTCCTTTTTTTTTTAAGTTGAAAGGTTTGTTACTGTACATAATAGATCAATATCTTATTTTCAGCTCAAAGAGGAGGAAACTGATGGTATCAGGGCCTCTTTATTCCTGGTCTTCTTTGATTTCCATGATGTAAAGGGGACGTGATGCTAGTCAGTATTTGGGGGAGATTATTTCGTCATCATTTGGGGAGGGCAGTAGCCACAAAGAGAAGGAACCATTTCTAGGGGTGGAAGATGGGAACCCAAAGATAAGGATGTGGACACCATCATGTTGTATGGGGAGAGAGGCACTATTTTTTTTTTGCAAGTATTCATCAGTATTCTTCATGTTGCCTGTTTAAAGGAAAAGGCACAGCATAAGGTCACCCACATGCTGTGTGCCTTTAGGGGCAGAATGGACACTGTAACCCTCTGACCCTCAGATCATGACTTGTTCTGTTGCACCATGTTGACCACCCTTGAGCTGACTAGAATACCCTCTTTAATTGATAGGGAAGGACAAATATTAATTGAAGAAGATGACATTATAAGTTTTAGCAACCAATTACGTGGTGACTTGGCCCACAATAGTACCAGTACTTTCCCCATTGTAGACTTTCACAAATTATTTGATTGCTTAGTAAGAAATTAGAGATGGTGTAGATAATTGAAATCTAGAATAACCTCTCAAACTCTTTGTCTTCCCCCTAACACTCCTAATGAGGCATCTACCAGAAAAATAGAAACTGGATTTCAGTTCATCGAGATAGTTCATCCACTTACAAATGCTCCACCCACTAGTTTTTGAGTGCTTGCTGGATGCTTGGGCTCTGAAGGTGAAAAGGCATGGTCCTGTCATCACAGCAGCACCCACAGCCTATGGTGTAACTGTGGCACCTGCCCACAGTACAGTATTAGCTATGGTGGAGACACATACTAAATGCACTGGAGACATGGGAGAAGGAGAATTTGATAATTATAGATCAGAAGGGTTTCACAGATTGCTTGATTTCTTTTAGACTCGATTCCTTGTTGATAAAAGGAGATGCCAGTACCTACCGTTATATATAGAAATGAATAGAAAGTATTTGCTGTTAAGTTGACTCCACCTCACTTCAACCCTGTGTGTGTCAGAGTAGAACTGTGCTCCTTAAGGTTTTCAGTGGATGATTTTTTTGGAATTAGATCACCAGGCTTTTCTTCTTAGGTGCCTCTGGGTAAGTTCAAGCCTCAAGCCTGTGGGTTAGCAGCAGAATGCGCTGTTTGTACCACCCAGGGCTCCCCTTCATGTAAAGGTGCTGTTTAACAAAGGGCAGAAAAAGGAAAAGACTCTGAGTGTCCTTAGTCACCAGCTTCTCAACAACTGGGCATTTCCTGTTGAACCTTACCACTGAGGTGTCTTGAAGAGAATGCCTTTGTGCCATCTGGTGTTCCAGTTGCCTCTGGGAGGGAAGGATTGTTCCATCCTGCCATGATCAATAGGAGCTTCTAAGCACTCTGCGTTGTAAACTGCCTATTCATCCAGCTCAGAACTTTCCCTGAGCCTTTCATATGGCTCTTGTCTTGGCCATGCCAACTCTACAGAGAAAATACCTGCAATTTGTCATTGAAATTCCCTTAAACCACTCAGGTCTGCCAAGGAGGTTTACCCAACTAGAAAGGTGGCTTAGCTACCTGTCACTCCAAGGAACACATCGCAGAATTCAGTCAGCCTGCCCAAGGAACAGCCTTTCTTCCCTCTGACTCCTAGAAAAAGCAGCCCCCAGGGGAGCACAATAACTGGCCTAGGGTCTTGGGAGGTACTTTTGTCATGGCTTCCTCGTGCTGAAGTCCTGGGAGGCATTTGAGGTCTGCCTCTACTGGGGAAGGCAGTGGTCCCCGGGTCAGGCCTTGGGAATAGTGATCCTGGGAGTCAGAAGTCACATTGGTACGATTGGGTGACATTGGGAGGGACAGGAAAGGGTGGCATGGAACTCACCAGAGCTTCAGTAGGGGAATAGGAGGGCCCTCCTCCCAGCTGGGGAGAGCAGTGCTCTGTGGATTTGGGAACAAAGGTTCCACTAGAGCCAGGCCTTAGGGTTTCAGTTGAACTTTTTTTTTTTATGTTTAAGTGTATGGATTTTATAAGGAGTAATAAGCACCTAATGAGAGCAGCATGATGCTGCAGAGCCACCCCACAGTCCCAGTGGTCTCAGTAGGTGCTCAGGGCCAGTGAGGCCAAGTGAAGCAGGTGAAACGTGAAGGGAATACCTTGTTGTTGTTGGTAATTGCCGTGGCGTCAGCTCCGACTCATGGCAACCTTATGTATAACAGAACAGAACATTGTCTGGCCCTGTTCCATCTTCATGATCTTTGGTATGTTTGAGTCCATTGTTGTGGTTACTGTGTCAATCCATTTCATGGAGGGTTTCGTTTCCCTTGTTTTCACTGACCCTTTACCAAACATGATGTCCTTCTCCAGCAATTGATCTTTCCTAATGACGTGTCCAAAGTAAGTGAGCCGAAGTCTCGCCATCTTCACAAGGAAGTACGTAGATTGAAAGGAAACTCCACGGAGAAGGTTGAAATCAGCCAGGAGAAAAATGGGGCAGCAGCTCTTAACTGGGGTTCTGGCTGTGGGACAGGGGATCTAAAATAGAAAGAACCTCTCTTTTTTTGTTCAAATACTAGAGGACCGGGTTTCAGTTTGGGCAGCCCGTGTGTGTGCCTTTTACAGTCCACTGCCATCTTTTCTTCAAAACCTCCAAGAATAAAAGCATATTCTTCTAAATAGGGAAGTAGCAATTCTTATATCTAGCTTCAGATTAAGGAGAGCATTAGTGAGATGCATTGTGGGATTAATCCAATATTTATACAGTAATTCTGTTTACTTACTGCCTTCATTTTTAAGTAAGTCACCCCATTTCTCAGATAGGAGGTTGTAGGCCTGTGGAACAGTTTCCCAGGTGTTTGCGTGCCCTCAGCTTCTCCGCACGCTGGACCTGAGAGGGCTTTGATACTGGTACTCAAGCTGAGTTTTCACAATATGCTTTTCCTCCTTGGCAAAAATCCTTCATTCAGATAAATGACAGAATTGTCAAAGAAAAAGAAAATTTTTTTAATACTAGTAAGCAGCACTAATTCTCAGACCTCAAAGAAACTTGATGCTGACACTTTGGTAATTTTCACATGATGTGAGAATATGATTTAAGGTTCCAAGTGATTCAATTTTCTATGGTTAGGATGGGGCCCAATAGCAGGTTTTTGATTTTCAGATGCAGAAATGAAAATGAGATAGAGACGTAGATCTGTGTTGTAAAAATGTAGCCGTGAAAGTAGGCATTCTTTTTCTTTTGTTGAAAACGCATTGTTAGAGCTGAGCCTCTGGTTGTGTGTGTATGTTTGTATGTATCTCTGTGTGTGTGTACACATGTGCGCATATGTACTTGCATGTATATGTGTGTGTATGTGTATGTGTAGTATGTGCCTATATGTTTACATGTATGGATGTGTGTGACTGTGTGTCTGTGTATGCATGTATTTATGTGTCTCTGTGTCTGTGTGTGTCTGTGTATCTGTATGTATATGTGTGTGTGTCTGTGTGTAGTATCTAAGTGTTTCTATGTATCTGTGTCTCTGTGTGTCTGTGTGTGTAGTGCCTCTGTGTTTGTGTGTATCCGTGTCTCTATGTCTGTGTGTGATAGTCCTCTTTCCAAGTAGGAGGACAGAGGCATTTACACACTTTCTCTCAGACCTGCCCTTTTTCTTCCTTCTTCGTGGTGTTGACGGCCTACATTTGCTGTCTGCCTTTGTCGTTGCCTCATGCCTTGGGCAGCCCTGCTCCATGGAGGATGTGTGGGTGCTCTGGCCTTGACTGACTTCAGAGGTCAGAACAGGAACGGGCTTGCCTTCAGGTGGTAGCCACCTGGAGCACTTGTCCTACCTTCCTGTTGGCAGTGGCCACAAGGGGAGCTGCTTCCACTTGAAGATGGTCTCCCATCTGTAGAGTACTCAGGCCTTGGTATTCTTTTTCTGTCCTGCTTAGCTGGGAGACGTGAATGTCTGACAAGAGCAGACATTCTCTGCTATGTCTGGTCTAAGGCTCCCCCTGCAACAAGTCCCACAGCTACAATTTGGTGCCAAGTAACAGAAATACAGCATCCCCATGGCTGACTGGTGTGCGACGCAGTGTGGAGGGAGAGGTGCCCTATGGGTGTTCAGAGTGGCCAGTGGTATGTTCCTAGGCTAACGCCAAGAGAGGGGCAAAGAAATGGTTTCTACAGTGGCTGGGTGGGGGTGGGGCTGGGGAACGGTTAACAGAGGGCATTTATGCCTGCGATGGCCTCAGCATCCTGACTCACAGGCTGGATGCTGGGCGCTGGCCAGCACTCTCCGGCCAACCCTGGCGTTCAGCTTGTCACCCAGCTTAACCACCCCCGCCCTTGACATCTTGAGGCTTGTCTCTCTGCCAGCATTAGCACTCACATGAGATTAAGTTTCCCCTCACCCTCTCCCCACCTCCGTTTTCCACCCCAGGCGGCTAAATCTCCTGGAGTTTCCACCATGCTCCAATTACATGGGACAAAGAGTCATCCAGCTGGAATGCTAATTGGGGGGGTTTCTTTTATACCCTTGTGGACCTCACAAAAGCAGGGGTTTCAACCCCAGCCTCTGCAGTGCTCACTTTCTTTCCTGTAATTCTATACAAATGGCGTTAGCCTTTTATGAGTTCTTTGTTTGCCGCCATTCTGAGGGTACGTTTTCTAGCTGACATTAGTTCCTGAAATTTTAAGTGAAACGTGTTCAAATCAACCAATGTTTCCTCTTGTAGAGGAAATGCTTATAATTATAAGTTAGTAAATGAAAAAGGGGCAGTTTTAAAAAATTTTCTGCGTCACCACAAATTAAATCCCTCAATAAGAGAAGAACATTAAAAATTAAAATGCCCTTTGACGATACTGTATTGTTGCCCTCAGAGGCCATCGCACCCACCTTCCCCACTGCCCCGACACATTCCTTTGGTACTATTTCTCCGATGTAAAGATAATTTGCCTCCCTTGAGGAACCCACCCTCATAATAAAAATTACTAATTTGCTTTTTTTAGGTGACATTACTGATTTTTCTGTTAGAAACTGAAGTAAAATGAAAATATCCCAGCCGTGACAACCAATTTGACAATTGATCCAATATGCAGCTATCAAAGCTTTAGAGCAAGTCTCAGCAAACTGTCTGTGAAGGGTCAGAAAATAAATCTTTCAGGCTGTGCAGACCATCCGGTCGTTGTCATAATCACCCAGGACTGCTGTTCTAGCATGAAAACAGCCTTGGACAATACAGAAATGAATGAGCGTGGCTGTGTGCCAGCAAAACTTGGTTTATAGACACTAAAATTTGAATTTAATATAATGTTCATGTATTACAAAATATTTTGTTTTTGTTTTTTGAACTACTTAAAATATAAAAGCCATTCTTAGCTTGAGGGCCAAATAAAAAACAGGCAGTGGGTGGCATGTGGCCTCCAGGTGGTAGTTTGCTAATCCCTCTTTAGATAGATGTCTTTAAAACTGCAGGTCATGACGTGTGAGGGGGTTATGAAATCCATTTGGTGGAACTAGCATTTTAAAAGAAAAGGAATAAAATTTAGTGCATCACCCATAAAAAGGTATTGCTTCATGAGAATTTTGGGGGGGGGGTGTGTGCTAGGTCACTATGAAAAATATAGTTCTTACTAGGGGACATACTTAGGAAGAATTTTGTATAAACCATACCCCTCATTATCCTACAAATTTTTACGTGCCCTAGAGAGCACAAAGCAGACACAGCCATCCACATGTTCGTGCAGTTAGCCAATAAGAGGGGATAGAGGTGAGTGTGGATGTCATTTTCACGTGTTGCAGGAGCCAAGGGTCCAGCATAGATACTCTCCTGGGTCTGCACCATGGACGGGTGGAGCTACAAGCAAATATTTCTCCTTAAGATTCTTGGCTGTTTGAAGCACCACCCACTAAATATGAATTTCCTGCATTCGTGTTTGCTCATTTCTGAGGAGTTCCAAGAATTCGTCCTCTCCCCTTTGCTCTCCCCACCTCCCCAAATTTCGTGATATTTAAAGCAACTGGTAGGGTATTCAATACTGTAGCAAACAGAAACACAATAGTGTGTGGGAAGAGGGATGACACATTTTAATCTAATAAAAACAACTGATGCCAACCATGACTGTTTCTTCCTAACTACAAGGCAGCATCCAGGAGGTGGAGGGGGTGGAAGGAGTGACTAGTTTGCACTATAATAATCTGGGGCCCACTGGGGATTCCCAGCAAGGGACTGCCTGAGAGAGGAGTGAGAAAGGGCTCAAAGGACTGCCTGCCCAGGGCTAGGGGTTGTGTTTGGTGGTGGGAGTTGGCTTCACTGGCAGGTCTGGTCGTTGGGTAGGTGGCAAAGCAATGGAGGCAGGGAAGGAGAGACAGACTTAGGTCCCTGCCTTGGACCAGCTCTAGAAAAGTGCAGGGGGAGGAAGAAGGCAGGTTGGGGATGGAAAGATTCTGGACCCTGGACAGCCTGCAGCTCACTGCGCTTCCCTGTGGTTCTTTGGTTAGAGCAGCTCCCCAGCAGGGGCTCTGGAAGCCTTGCTAGGAGGAATGGGACCAGGAGAAAGTAGCGCTGAGGCCAGGGGAGGCTGCGATGGCGAGGGTGGGTGGGCCCCATCCACTCCTGTCTGCAGGGGAGGTGTTCCCACTTCCTTCTCGTTCTGCCATCCTGCCAGATGATACCAGTGGCTTTCTTGTTTACTCAGAGGGAGAATATGTTTACCTTTCTGAAGGGATGATAAAAGATAGCTTCTATTTACAGAGTGGTGATGAAGGCTGAGGAGAAGGGCGGAAGGGAGAGAATACCAGTCGATTCAGCTCTGTAATCAAGACTCTAAGTTGCAGCGGTCATCCTCTGTCCCGCCCTGCTTTTGACCCACAGGCTGGTGGGGGGCTGTCCCCTCACGGTCCAGGACCCTTGCTGTAAGGCCCAGAAAGAGGAGACTGTGATGCCATATTTCCCCCGGGCAGTCCCCTAGTCGGGTCTTGGCATGAGAGCATCGACTGTGGTGTGGTGGGCACATCCTGGGGGCCAGAAGGGCCCAGCCCATCACCGGCCCTGGAACCTGCTGGACACTCAGACAACTGCTGAGTCACTGAGGCAGAGCGGTAGGGTGCGTCCGCCATCAGCAAGCTCATGTCCTATGTATGGACATGTTCAGATGCACAGACCAGTAACCAGACGCTGGCCTGGCGAAATAAAGAACCGCCAGCAGAAGATGAATCAGACCGAGACTGCGGTCACATTCTAAGCAGGTGGCCCCAAGTCAGACCAAGCACAGCCCTGCAGAGGAATCTCAAGGAACATGCAGGCTCACACCAGGGAACGTGGACGTGGCCTTTGTTCAGAGTCGGCACCCATAATTGCTTGGTGCACTGGTGATGGTCAGAACCAGCGCCATCCTTCCCTGCTTCCTTCTTTCTTTCCTCCCAAAAGCTTGGGATGTGAATGAGGTGCAGGACTGAGCACCAGGCGTGGATGTTAAAGAAGAACCGAATCTCTTCCCTCCTGGAACTCAGAGTCCAGGGTGGGAGCCAGATTTTATGCAGAGAATCAGATAAATATGTCTCCCCAATTGGATCAGGGCCATGCAGGAAGAGTCCAGGGTGACATAAGAGAGCACAGGAGACCTGTGTTCGAGGCAGGGTAGGGGGAGAAAGTCCCCTGAGGACATCACACCCAGCATAGACCTGAAGACTGACCAGGGGAGGATGAGAGAAGAAGGACCAGGGAAGTGCTCAGCCCTTCTGCTAGCGGAATGAAGGGCTCTGGCTACAGCCAGAGGTGGGCAGGGCAGACCACATGGGGCCTCCTGAGCCACACTGAGGCCTTAGGAGTCTTGTGGGTAAAATGAACGACTCTGGTGGAGATTAGAGTGATAATGACATAATATAAAATTCATGACCTCAAAAAGGTTGCTTTGTCTGAAGGGTAGCTAAGAAATTGGCAGGCGGTAAGATGGAAGCTAGGGCAGTGGTGGTTCAGTGGTAGAATTCTTGCCTTCCATGCGAGAGACCCAGGTTCCATTCCCAGACAAAGCACCTCATGCATAGCCACCACCCATCTGTCACTGGAGGCTTGTGAGTTGCTGTGATACTGAACAGGTTTCAGCAGAGCTTCCAAGACTAAGAGAGGAAGAAAGGCCTGGTGATCTACTTCTAAATTCAGTTAACAAAAACCCTATGGATTACAATGATCTGACCCCCAACCGATCATGGGGATGGTGCAGGACCGTGCAGTGTTTCATTCCACTGTGCATGGGGTTACTGTGAATTGGGGCTGACTTGATGGCAGTTAACAACAACAGCAAAAGATGGAAGCACAGAGGACAGTTAGGAAGCCATGGCAGTTGTCCAGGCAAGAGATGACAGCAGAGCAGAGTGGTGGCAGGAAGCGATGGAGAAGAGATGACTGCGGAGGGATTCTGGAGGGAGAATTACCAGGATTTCTGAGGGATTGTATCAGGAGGAGAAGGGAGGTGTTGGCTTTCCAACAGGTGCTTCTGAGTGAAAGGAGAGGTGTTTCCTGAAGGGGAGACTAGAAAAGAAACTGGGGAACTCCCTAGCACATGCGGAGGGACAGAGACCCAAGGTGTCTGTGAATCCAGCCATGGTTGAGCCCTGCTTCCTGCTCTCTGAGGGTGACCAAGTATTTCTGTGGTGGTTAGAATCCATGCTCCACGCTCTGCTATTATGAGTAAGCTTGAGGAGCTCAGACTTTAGGAGATGCTTTGCTCCTACAATCAGTCGATTAGTTAGCCTGTGTCCAGGCCTGCTCTGTGTCAGCTCCTCATGAGGCCCTCTGGGGGTTTGCAGAAGTATAAGAGCAGGACCAGGCCCATGAGGAAGTCGATGTCCCATTGAGGAGATGAACCTATGTGCGCACAGGATGATGTAACCACCTCAAAACTGGGAGCATCTTAGATGCCCAACAGTAAAGAAATAGGTGGGTTAATGGTACAGCCACACAGTGCTGTCTCCTACCATCATGAAACATCCTGTTTTAGGGGCACATCTAACGGCCTGGGGAAATGTTTACATTGTAGTGCTAAATAATGAAAGCAAGCTGATAACCAGTTTTTATTTTTAAATAACTCTTTGAAAGATTGGAAGGAATGTCCTAGAATATGAACTCTTGGTGTTTGGAATCACGTTGGTACACAGGTCTGTCTTTTCAGAATTCCCCACGGTAGCCATGCCTTTAATTTTAGAGGTTAAGATGTGTGTGCTGGCTTTAAGTGCTTCAAGGGAATATGTGATGAAGGCCAAATGTGTGTCCTCATCAAAATTAGCCTTACCACATCAAAGGACTGTAAGTGGGTGGCAGTTAAGAGTCATCCTGGTTTTTGGAGAGGGCACAGTGGGTCATGTAGGGGGGCTTGGTGTGAGAACATTAACCAGCAGGTACATCGAGGGGCAGCTGAAGCAGGACATCTGTGGGGCGTTGTGCAAGGTACCCTAGAAAAGTCATAGGGATTATGTGCTTCCACTATGTGAAGGCAATGCATCGTGACAGAAAGTAGATCAGAGGTTCCCAGGGGCTGGGGGAGCAGGAAGGGGGAGTTATTGCTCAACGGGTACAAAGTTTCTGTTTGGGGTTGTGAAAATCTTTTGGAAATAGGTGGTGGTGATGGTTGCACAGCACTGTGAATGTAATTATTGCCACTGAACTCATTAACATTGGAGATTTTATATAAATATTTTACCACAATAAAAAAAAGAAAAGAAAAAAAAGTAACTGGAGGCCCTGGAATTTGGGGCTAATGATTTGGACCTAATGACATAGGAATGGGGTGCCAACAGAAGGGTTTGTGGAGAGGAGAGATGAGATGCACGTGGTTCCTCAGGAGAGCCCTCATAAGCCATGTGGGAGAAGATTGGCAAGTGTGACAAGGGGCCCAGCCTGAGCTCAGGTGGTCACAGTGGGAATGGAGATGACGGACAGATCTGAGGGGCTTTTTAGGGAAGAAGCTTGTGGGACCTGAGGACTGAGTACACATCGCAGGAGGAAGATGTCAGATGCTGCTACTCCCGACCTGGGGTTGTTGAGAGACTGTGGGTGTCATTAACAGACGTAAAGGAGTAGATGAAGGATTGATTTATGTGTGGGGAGGGGAAATGGTGAGTTTAGTTTCAGATGTACAGCGTTGGGATTTAGAGGTTGAGAAACATGCAAGTAGGTCAGCAGAAATGCAGAGCTTGGGTTTAAGCCGAAAGGCAGTGCTGCTTGCTAAATAGTCAGCGGGTGGTCTCTGGCTTATGAGCAGCTCAGGGGAAAGACGCTGCTTCAGTGCATCTCTCTGTAAGCTGCAGGTGAAACATTGTAAATGCTGAAGTGGACGCCCTTTTGTAGCAGTGTAACAGCCTTCAGCAAGTGTATGTACCATCTGATTTCAGTATCTGTAAGTCCAAAAAAGCCCTACAGGAGACGTGGTGCTTTAGAGACAATAGAAAATAAGAAAGAAAAGAAGGAAGGAGCAAGAGGAAAAAAATGCTAACCTGTAGGTTTATCAGTTACAGTTGGGGCCGAGTTGACTCTAGCTCATGGCAACCGCATGTGTGTCAGAGTAGAACTTCGTTCCACAGGATTTTCAATGGCTGATTTTCCGGAAGTAGATCTCAGGCCTTTCTTCCAAGGTGCCTCTGGGTGGACTCAGACCCCCAACCTTTCAGTTAGCAGCCAATCGTGTTAACCATTTGCACTGACAGGTTATAAATCTAAAAAAAAAAAAAAAAAATTCACCTCAGGTAGGGCCAGTTTTATTACATAATTATGTCTGGTATTTCTGCACAATAATAGAAATGTAATCAGGAAGCCTTGACTGTAAGTATCGTTCTCCCTTACTTCTCTTGCCCCATGAAAGGCACTGTGTTTTTAGTAATGCAGGCTATGTGTACATTCTTTATAACTTAAAAGTGACTGGTTTCCTTCTAAGAAGTTGATTTCTTAAGATGAAAAAAGATGAACAGTACAAAAAATGCCTTTGCATCTGTTCCTCAATCGTTTGGGTCTCCAAAGCCACACCTCTGGGTACTAATGACCCCAAGTGCTGATGCCTGGAGCCCACTGGGTTAGAGAGCAGAATAGAGACACTGAAAACACAAAATTCTGCAAAGCGGAGTGTGGTCTGCATTCAGACATATGGGTGCATTTATTACAGACGTAGCAGCAGATCTTTTGTCTACTCAAATATTGGACAATAAATAGCCTTTTTCTTTGTGTAAAGAAAGCTCAGTCAGTGAGGGGTGCGCTTGTTTCCTGATACTTAAAATTCAGTGTCTGATTCACCAAGACTAGGGAGAGGGCCCCCTCAGCCCAGGCTCCCGAGCCACCCAAGTAAGAGTGTTTCACATGTGTTTGTTTCTAGATACAGATGCACCTGTGCTCCGTTGTAACGAAGCAGCAGGTGGATAGTTTGCAAGAAGCTTGTTTCCTACATTACAAGGACCAAAAGGTGATGTTAAAGGGTTTGTGATTGGTCCTAACAATTACTTATTTTAATATGCTTCAAGTTTGAAATCTGTGCTTTCAAGATACAGTCTCCATTTCTGCCTGTAAGAAGAATATGTGTCTTTCTGTGCATTGAAACTAGTCTCGCTTTAGCCTTCCATACAGTTCCAAACATTCTCCAGCCGTTACTGCTTTCCGGGAGACTAGAACCAGGGTTGGCCAACTCCAGGGCCCATGGTTGTGACCTTTGAACTCCTCAATAGAGCACTTATTGGATTCCTTAAATGGGTCTTCTGCTGAGTCTGTTGTGTGTTGTTATCCTCACCAAAGAAAAATAAAATGGAGGAAAATATGGCAAAATGTAAACCAAAAGTTGAAAAGTTGGGTACATAGCGTTGTCTATTATTTCTATACTTTCTCAATATACTTGAAATATTCTGTAGTAAAAAAAAAAAAAAAATTCAAACTTCATTTTCTCCCCTTGTTCATGCTTACGTGTTCTGGCACATACTGGCAGCAAACAGCAAAGTGTCTTCATTTCAGTACTTTCACCAGATTCTAGATCAGTGCCATCCAGCAGGACTTTCTGAGATGGTAGAAAAGTTCTGTATGTGATATTAAGCACTTGAGATACAGCTAGTGCAACTGAGGAGCTGAATTTTGTGATTTGATTTCATTTTAATCAGTTTAGGTTTAAATTTCAACAGCCACATGTGGCTCCCATATTGGACAGTGCAGTTCTGGAAGAGAACGCTGCAGGGTACTCCCCGATGCTGTGAGATGGGGCTGCGTACCTTAGTATATGTACCAGTCACTTAGCCAAAATCCTTGTTTAAAAGTTTCTCACTTTGGAGTTAATGAATCAAGTCTAAATTTTACTCGGGGAAGTAATATGCTAAATATTTATAGAATGTAGGTTTCCTTTGCTGTGGTCTGTCTCGTCTTTTCCCAAATGAAGTGCTTTTCTTCCTCCTCCTGTGTAAGAGTTGATCTCCAGTAGGCACCAGGCTTTGACAACAATTAGCTTTTTGCTAGCTTTAACTACAGCCTGGTCCCTGAGGTCCTCAATCAGTGTCATCATGTTTGGAAGCAGATGGACAAGTCAAGAGCAACCCGTGGTCCTCAGACAGCCAGCTGGTTGCCGAGTGTTTAATTATGTTCCAACAAACACCTCAGTGAGCCTCATTGTGAAGCTGAACGTAGCAAAGGCTAGTCTCATTAATGGTCATGGTGATAAATTGTGCCAGTCTTGTTGGAAAAAAGGTGTCTAAAAGGAAGACAGTATGTTTAAATACAGGGAATGTTTTTCGTGGGGGGTTGTTTGCTTTGTTCTTAAAGGATAGATCCTGAAGAGGTCTTTATTCAAGTCCTGTATGCTGTAAACCATGTGGCTCCAGGCTGGTAACTCACCTCTTGGGGGTACCCTGTAAAATAGGAATAGGTAGTTGCTTATCTAACAAGATTGTGGTTAGGAATACATGTAGTGATGCAGGTGACTGAGTTTGAGAACAGGTGAAGGTGCTATTTGTTATGATGATGGTTTAAGGTGGTTTTGCTGACGCTTTATGGCAGAATTCCTCAAACTTTAATGTGCATAAGAATAATTTGGGACCCCTAGTTCAGCTTCCCAGCCCCACCCCAAAGCCTTGATTCTGGAGTCTGCATCTAGAGTGATTGTCATGCAGAGGGTCAGCAAGCCCCCTTGAGAAACGCTGCAGAGAAGATGGTCAGATGAGCCATGGGGGGCGGGGGGGGTGGGGTGGGGGAGTATCTTGCTTTCCTAGTTGCTGGGGCTGTACTCCATTCAGAATTTCAATTTTTCAGTTGGTTGCCTAAATGAAATGAAGTGTCCCTTTCAGTTTTGCACTATCTCAGTTCATTAGCCACACAATGACTTTTTGAAGGAGTTGCATTATGTTAAAGAGAATATATCCTGCAGATACGAAGCTGTATTGGATTTGATTTGAAATTCCAGGTCCCATCTTAAACAAAATGGTGACTAAAAATAAGTTCTCACGTGGACGTACCCCGAATTTAAACCCATATTATTTACCCAGAGAGACAAAATGCTAGTGTAGGAGTTACTAAACTTGGATTATCTCCTTAATTCTAATGGGCAGGTTGCTTCCTCTGCCCATGAATCAAAATATATTTAATCACTTGAGCCCAAGGATTTGTTTAATAAATGAGAGAAGTGCATGGAAATTTAAGTTATAAGATTAAATTATATGTATGTATAAAACTTTTCTTTTTATGAATTTATTTTAGTTGTTTATTTTGCTTAAAGCACATCACCTAAATTTTATTTTATTATTTCCCCAAACCCAGCAGGGAGAAGGTGAAGTGTGGCCTGGTGCTTGTGTTTTATTTCCTAGCACAGCATCTTCTCCCCACTTCCACCCCACTTTTGGTGAGGAAACTTTGTTCATGAGAGATGATCAATGGACTGTTGAGATGGCTTCTGCTTTTTCACCCCGTCTCTCTCTGTCAACTTTGTCAGAGGCAGCCCAGCATGAGTCAGAAGCAGTGGCTGAACACTCCCAGATGTAGCCTCCTGGGATTGTTTTGTGTGACAGCATTTCCATTTGAATATCTCCTGATACCATAGGAGTGATTAACCAACTGCAGAAGCACATCCCAAGTGGTACAATAGGGTGACTTTACTGTCTTTTTATGTTCTGGACCAGAGAAAGAATGAGAAAGGGAAGAAGAGAACAAAACTAATCCCTGCAGAAGTTTCTGGTGGGGTTCAACAGTGGCATTACTAAAAATAAGCTTCAAGTATGCCCTTAAAATTTCACCCGAAACAGCCTCTTGCAACCAGGTCCTTCCCGTTTCACTCATGGCCAAGGAAGTGAAACCGGAACAGACCCGAATTTTTAAAATTTGGGTGAACTGAAACTATGACTGGAACAGGAAAAATTACAGGTCGAAGCCCTTCTAGAATCTTAACCTCCTTCTTAGAAAACAAGGGCAGAGTACACATTGCATAATAGCCAAATCTCCTGTGCCATCAGATTTTGAGCAGAGTCAGAAACAGTGGTGCCCAGCTCAAAGATGGCAGCCGACCAAACCGTTTTGAATGTATGTCAATCTCCATAGTCCAGCCAATAATCCAGTCTCACACATCAGGCTCCTGAAAGGGCTCACTGTATCTCTTTGGAGTCTTCCATTCCAGGACTTCCAGCCATAATTTTTCCCATTCCAGTTACCATTCCAGATCACCCAAATTGTAAAAATTGGAGTCTGTCCTGGTTTCACTTCGTCAGCCATAACTGACCCAGTTCAAACCAGTTTAAAGCCCTGCTTTCAATACTTGGAAGTTAGACTTTTGGAATGAAACCTTTGAACAACCAAAAGAAAAAAAATTGTGTTTCAGTGGCATAACCTTTAAAAAATGTAAGTCCTTCGTATTACATTTTTCCTGTCAACCTGCTATGGAGGAATGCTTTCTGAGAAGCTCTCTCTTTTCCCTGAACCTCGTTAGGCCTCTGTGACCCAGGCCCACCTCCCTGAGCCCTCCATGGGTTGGGGGGTCTCTCTCCAAAGGGCTACATGTTCTGAATGTGTTTCCTTCAGAGCCAAGGACTAGCAGGCACCAAATAACTCCAGACTCCTGGGCAGGTGGTGTATCAAAGTATAAGGTGCATTGACAGTGCCCTGGTCTGCGTCTGTGATGTTGATGGAACATAAAAGATGGTACTCCAACCTATCCGCTTTATTGTTAAAGAGGAAGAACATAGTGGGAAAACATGACTGTTTATTTTTAAACACAATTAATTTTAACCTTTAGTGTCTCCATTTCTGTTTTTTCAATACCAAATGTACTTCTTCCAAACTGATCCCATCAGCATCATGACTACCTTGGAGACATCTCTCAGTGCCCTTGCCTTCGGCATGGCTGTGCCCACTGAGCCACCTCTGTGTTCTTTGGGGCCTACACTCTGTTGCTTTATAAATTTCCTATGGAGATTGTCTAATCCTTTTTCATATGGTACCTTGGAAATGGTTTTTGCCTGTATACACAGGGCCATTTAGAAAGGTCCTTGTAAAATGTTTTGCATCCTACTTTGGTGAGTGGTGTCTGGGGTCTTAAAAGCTAGCGAGCAGCCATCTAAGATGCATCAATTGGTCCCAACCACCTGGAGTAAAGGAGAAAGAAGATCACCAAAGACACAAGGGAAGTATTAGCCCAAGAGACAGAAAAGGCCACATATACCAGAGACTACCACCAATGACCACCCTGACAGGGAAAACACAGCAGAGTCCCTGATGGAGCCGGGGAAGGGTGGGATGCAGAACTCAAATTCTAGTAAAAAGACTAGACTTAATGGTCTGACTGAGACTGGAGGAACCCCAGAAAGCATGGTCCCTGGATTCTCTGTCAACCCAGAACTAAAACAATTCCCGAGGCCGACTCTTCAGACAAAGATTGGACTGGACTGTGGGGCATAAAATGATACTCGTGAAGAGCGTACTTCTTAGCTGAAGTAGATGCATGAGACAAAATGGGCAGCTTCTGTCCGGAGGTGAGATGAAAAGGCAGAGAGGGTTAGGAGCTGGTTGAATGGACACGGGAAGTCAGGGGTGGAAAGGAGGAGTGTGCTGTCACAGTATAGGGAGAGCAATTAGGGTCACATAACAATGTATGTATAAATTTTTGTATGAGAGATTAACTTGAATTGTAAACTTTCACTTAAACTACAACAATTTAAAAAAAAGAAAACAAACAAACAAACAGAAAAGCCAGGGGCAACTAGAATGTAATCTTCTGTGGATAGTGTAAAGCCACCCCAACCCCCACCCATTATTGAGAATTCTAACTGGTTCCTTTGTCACAGAAAAGTCCTATACCCCATAAATATAGCAAACTCTAGCCCTCAGATTTTAGGGAGTGGGGAGAGAAGTCTCCTTTGATGAGTGCTTGTCATGTGAGGATATCAGTATATGCAGATTTATATAAGTTAATTCTTATAACTTCATTTTATGGGTGAGAAAACTGAGGATGGGGAAATAAAGTAACTTGTCAAAGCTAATAATGAATAATCGTTACATCACGTTGTCCACACTTACTATATCATTGAGTCAGAATTTGAACCCAGGCCTATCTAAGTCCTAAACCTGTTTCTCTTCTATTACCCTGTTACTGAATAAAGCAAATGTCACAGTCAAAAAAAAAAAAAGAAAGGTCCTTGTACTTTGTTTAGAAATTGGGTTAATTTGGAGATAGCAGTTCTTATGCCAGAAGTCCCCAACTTTTGCAAGAGTTGTAAACATTTACAAATGTCCATTTATTTCTTGATTACCTGGAGCTAAAAGGGCATCTGTCCTAGACTCTGTTATGGTTGTGAGCAAGTCCCCGGGCCACCCACATGGCTGGTTAGCAGTGCGCTCTGAGTGATTAGACTTCATGTGCTGTTTCAAGGCCCAAGAACCAATATGCCAGGCATTTTGTCTTTTATCTTTTTTTTTTTTTTTTTTTAACTCTCACACCAAAAATTCTTCCAGATAGTTCCTGTCTTCATTTCACAAGAGAAGCACAACATGTTAAGCCTTTTACCCAATGTCACAGAGCTGGAACTTGGAAAATAGAGATGGAAACCACTTTCAAAGCCCTGTCCTTTCTAGTCCCTTCTCCGGGCTGTCCAGCTTGGATAATACTGGCTTTCGGGGGAGAGCCTTCTGGTGTAGGAAACACCTCCCTGTGGGGATGGATAAGAGGAGGTAAGTTCTCATGGGTACAGTCGTTTTAGTTTCACACATCAGCGTAGGAAGCTGGCCTTGGTCAGATAGTCCTCAAGCTTTAAGAGTTGGAAAGCCGAGGCTCTCTCATCCCAGAGGAAAGTGATAGAAGACCTGGTGATCTGCTCCTATAAAGATTACAGCCCTGGAAACCTTATGGGCAGTTCTCTTCTGTTTTCTGGGGTCTCTGTGAGTCAGAAGAGACTTGACGGCACCCAGCAATAACAGCATATCATGTATAATTGAGCTGATCTTAGTGCTGCCACTGTTAATTTTGCATAGATTTATAATTCTCTAACAGCTTTGCTCTTTTATGACAAAAATTATTGCACAGTTATAAAAGGTTACAATTTTAAGGGTGCAACTCTGTCATGTTGTCCAACTTGGCTCTTACAAATAAGAACACCAAGTCCCTGGAGGCAGAGCCAGACCCCAGTGTGGCTACACCTCTCTGTACTCCAGGCTGTTTGCCTCCTTTCTGGAGCCAAGCACACAAGTTATTCATAAATTAACGTCCCTGCCACTTTGCCCTCCTCCACCCGTTACCTTTCCACAGGGACCTGGGTTTGAAGTCGGGCCCTTGCTTTTACTAGCCATGTTTCTTTGAGCCAGTGAGTTCACTTTCTAAAAGGGAAGTCGTGAAGATAAAATTTAAGTGAGATGTGTGTAAAGCACCTGGCACTGGTAGGCATGTACCTTGGTGACTTACAGAACTTCTCAAAGCTGGCTTATCTCATCTATAAAAAAGGATAATTACTTGTTTCATAGGATCCTTTCAAGAATAAAAATAAAAGAATGAAAAGGAAAGGTGCAATATATATGCCCGGTGCACCAGACTCCAGCCAGTGATAACTGGGGCTCTACCGGCACCCTGACAGATGCTCAGTCTGGGGTCTTCTCTCCACCTTGTAGGCAGCAGACATTCACTGAGAGCAGTTGGGGTGGGGGTGCTGTAACGAAATAGATCTGATGGGTTTTCTGCGATTGTGGGGTCGCTTTGAAGGATTCTTACACTGTGTTTAGTCCAGAGCAGTTCTTAGAGGCCAAACTCATGAGGGACCCCTGTGCCCTCATGTAAATGTGTTTAACAAAGCTGCAGTTGTTTCCCAGTTCCCAAAACTCTCTGGCTCCCGTGGAAATTGTGCCTCTCTCTGTTCTGCCGTTCTTGGACTCAGCAACCCTTTACTGAGCAGCTGGTGGGTGCTAAATGCTGTGCTCCGTGCTAGGAAGGGGGCAGGGATGGGAAGGCAGACTTTTTATTCTCAGGGAGCTACAGTGGGGAAGAGATTGACAGATTCAAGGGAAAAGTGGAATATGGGAAATGTCCCTGTGTAGTGCAAATGGTTAATGCACTCAGCTGCTAACTGAAAGGTTGGCGGTTCACATCCACCCAGAGGTGCCTCGGAAGAAAGGCCTGGAGATCTGCTTCTGAAAAATCAGCGATTGAAAACCCTATGGAAGGAGGTGGGGCCAAGATGGCGGAGTAGTCAGATGCTTCCGGTAGACCCTTTTACAACAAAGACCAAAAAAAACGAGTGAATTGATTACATATGGCAATCTGGGAGCCCTGAACATCAAAGGCAGAGTTGAAGAACTGGACTGAGTGGCAGGGGGAGGGAGAGACGGTTTGGAAGCAGCGAGGAGTTGCCAAACCTGACCTGGCAAGAGTCTGAGCCCTTCAGGCATGATCAGCTCGTGGGTGAGTGGTGAGGCAGGCAAGCGGCAGTGCTCAGGAGGTGCGTTTTCCTCATTGGGAGAGACTCAGTGCCAGAGAGTCTACACGGCCACCTGGAACCAGTGAGAAGCAGCCCTGAATTGGCCAAAGATAAGTATGTGCGTACAGCCTACCACGCGGATCAAAAACACCCGCCATAGGGAAAAACCTCTCTCCCATTTACCTCCCCGCTCCCTGCTCTGCACTGGGTCCCAGACTGGCTTCAGCAATTGCCGAGTCCGTAGGGCAGAAGTAGGATCTGTCACACTCCTGGAACCATTCTCCCTGCCTTGGAGAGTGAACAAATTAACAGCGAAAAAAATAAACTGCCAGCTCCCCTAAGCCAGGAATTCTGGGTAGGCACAGCTCCTTTGTCTAGGCACAGGCATAAGGGATCCACAGACTTTGAGTGCCTTTCTCACTGCATAGACTTGTGTGGGCCCATCTCAACAGTGTAGGCCCTCATTGCCGCAGTACAACAGAGTATATACCGGAAATTTAACTTCAACTGTTTCAGCTTTGAAGTGGCATGTTCTTGACATTTGACACTGCTCTTCCCATTAAGCAGGGTCTTCACCTACCCACATCAGGGGCCTGAGGACTGGTGGCTTCACCCACGCCTCCTAGGTACCAGTGATAGGGGCCCATGAATAAGAGGTACCCCGCAGTCCTTACAGCCAACAGCATTAGGGGCTCATAGTCCAGCTGCAAAACCCACCAACCTATGCGCTCTAGGGAACAGGGACACGCCTTACTCCTGGACACTCAGGGGCAGCCATCAGCCCCATACTTGCTCAGAGTGTGTCCCCTTCTGCAGCCAGATGCCTGTGCCTACACCAATCACCCATGCTTGTCTAGGAATGTAAGGGAGAGCCTACACCACACACTTGGTGGGTATCTTCCTGGGCACCTGAGCTGAATCCATACAGGAGGAGTGGGCGGACTCCTGAGCTCACATACCTGGTAACAGATCTAACCACCTGGTGACAGGACGTTAAAGCTTCAAAGATGCCAAGAATCAAACTAGCTCATATGAGCAGCCTATTTGGGCATATCAAAACAAAACAAGAAGCTAGGACACAGTAAGCAAACATAAAATAAATAAATATAATAAGTTATTGATGGCTCAGAGACAACAGTCAATATCAAGTCACATAAAGAGGCAATCCATGATGGCTTCAGCAAGCTCCCAAAATAAAGAATCTAGAAATTATCCAGAGGAGGAAAATTTCTTGGAATTACCGGAGGCAGAATACAAAAGATTAATATACAGAACTGTTTAAGAAATTAGGAAGGAAATTAACCAAAATGCAGAACATGCAATAGAGGAAATTAAAAAGATTAGAGAGGAGCATAATGATAAATTTAACAGGCTGCAAGAATCCATAGAGAGACAGCAATCAGAAATCCAGAAGATTAACAATAAAATTTCAGCTCAATAGAAAGTCATAGGAGCAGAATTGAGGCAATGGAAGTAAGAATTAGTGAGATTGAAGACAAAGTACTTGACACCAACTTATCTGAGGAAGAATCAGATAAAAGGATTTAAAAAAATGAAAAAACTCTAAGAATTATGTGGGACTCTATCAAGAGGAATAACCTGCGAGTGATTGGAGTACCAGAACAGGGGGATAGCAGAAAATACAGAGAGAATTGTTGAAGATATGTTGGCAGAAAACTTCCCTGATATCATAAAAGATGACAAGATATCTATCCAAGATGCTCCTCGAACCCCACATAAGGTAGATCCCAAAAGAAAGTCACCAAGACATATTATAATCAAACTTGCCAAAACCAAAGATAAAGCGAGAATTTTAAGAGCAGCTAGGGATAAACGAAAAGTCATCTACACAGGAGAGTCAATAAGATTAAGCTTGGACTACTCAGCAGAAACCATTCAGGCAAGAAGGCAATGGGATGACATATATAAAGCCTTGAAGGAAAAAAACTGCCAGCCAAGAATTACATATTCAGCAAAACTGTCTCTAAAATATGATGGCAAAATTAGGACATTTCCAGATAAACAGAAGTTTAGGGAATTTGCAAAAACCAAACCAAAATTACAAGAAATACTAAAGGGAGTCCTCTGGTTAGAAAATCAGATAACAACCCAAGACTAGAACACAGGACAGAGCCACCAGATAGCAACCCAGATAGGGAAGTCACAAGACTAAATCAAAGCTAAAACACTGAAAACAAGAAAACATGTCAGGATGTAGAAGATGACAACATTAAAACAACAAAGAGGGACTTGAAAAATGTAGACATAGATTTTGCTTATGGAGAGGAAGTCCAGGCATATAAAGAAATAAAAGACTGGTATAAACTTAGCAAAATAGGGGTAAATATTAAGGTAACCACAAAAGAAGCTAACAATCCTACAAGTCAAAACAAAAAACTAGAAAAATATAAAGACTCATCAAACACAAAATCAACAACAATGAAAAAGATGAAAAGGAAATACAGAAAGAAAACTGACTCAGCACAGAAAATTAAGTGGAACAAAGAAACTGTGACCAACACGCCAAAAAAGACATCAAAATGACAGCACTAAACTCATACCTATCAATAATTATGCTGAATGTAAATGGACTAAATGCACCAATAAAGAGAGAGTGGCAGATTAGATTAAAAAAACATAATCTGTCTATATGCTGCCTACAAGAGACACACCTTAGACTTAAAGACACAAACAAATTAAAACTCAAAGGATGGAAAAAATATATATCAAGCAAACAACACTCAAAAAAGAACAAGAGTGGCAATATTAATCTCTGAAAAAATAGACTTTAAAATCCACCACAAAAGATAAGGAAGGACACTATATAATGATTAAAGGGTCAATACACCAGGAGGACATAACTATAATAAGTATTTATGCACAAAAAAACAGGGCTCCAAAATATATAAAACAAACTCTAACAGCACTGAAAAGAGAGCTAGATAGCTCCACAATAGTAGTAGGAGACTTAAACACACCGCTTTTGGTGAAGGACAGAACATCCAGAAAGAAGCTCAACAAAGACACAGAAGAGCTAAATGCTACAATCAACCAACTTGATCTCACAGACATATACAGAACACTCCACCCAACAGCAGCCAAGTATACTTTCTTTTCCAATGCACATGGAACATTCTCCAGAATAGACCACATATTAAGCTATAAAGCAAGTCTTAACAAAATCCAAAGCATCAAAATATTGCAAAGCATCTTTTCTGACCATAAAGCCATAAAAGTAGAAATCAACAACAGAAAAAGCAAGGAAAAAAAAAATCAAACACATGGAAACTGAACAACACCTTGCTCAAAAACTACTGGGTTATAGAAGAAATTAAGGATGGGTTAAAGAAATTCATAGATCAAACAAGAATGAAAATACATCCTACCAGAACCTTTGGCACATAGCAAAAGCAGTGCTCAGAGGTCACTTTATAGCAATAAATGCACACATCCAAAAAGAAGAAAGGGCCATAATCAAAATATTAACCCTACAACTGGAACAAGTAGGAAGAGAGCAGCAAAAGAAGCCCTCAAGCGCCAGAAGAAAGGAAATAATAAGAATTAGAGCAAAATTAAATGAAATTGAGACTAGAAAAACAATTGAATTAACAAGTCCAAAAGCTGGTTCTTTGAAAAGATCAACAAAATTGATAAACCACTGGCCAAACTGACAAAAGAAAAACAGGAGAGGAAGCAAATAACCCCTGTGAAATGAAATGGGTGATATCACAATAGACACAACTGAAATTAAAAGAATCATAACAGAATACTATGAAAAATTGTACTCTAACAAATTTGAAAACCTAGAGGAAAGGGACAAATTTCTAGAAACTCACTACCTACCTGAACTAACATAAACAGAGGTAGAACAACTAAATAAACACATAAGAAAAGAAGAGATTGAAAAGGTAATTAAAAAACTCCCAACAAAAAAAAAAACCCCTGGCCCAGATGGCTTCACTGGAGAATTCTACCAAACTTTCAGAGAAGAGTTAACACCACTACTACTAAAGGTATTTCGGAGCATAGAAAAGGATGGAATACTCCCAAACTCATTCTTTGAAGCCAGCGTAACCCTGATACCAAAACCACCTAAAGACACCACTAAAAAAGATTACAGACCAGTATCCCTCATGAACATTGACACAGAAGTGCTCACCAATAAAATGCAGCAACATATCAAAAAAACAATTTACCATGATCAAGTGGGATTTATACCAGGTATGCAGGGATGGTTCAACATTAGAAAAGCAGTCAATGTAATCCGTCACATAAATGAAACAAAAGACAAGAACCACATGATCTTATCAATCGATGCAGAAAAGGCATTTGACAAAGTCCAACACCCATTCATGATAAAAACTCTCAACAAAATAGGAATAGAAGGGAAATTCCTCAATATAATTAAGGGCATTTATACAAAGCCAACAGCCAACATTATCCTAAAGGGAGAGAGTTTGAAAGTGTTCCCCTTGAGAACGGGAACCAGACAAGAATGCCCTTTATCACCACTCTTATTCAACATTGTGCTGGAGGTCCTAGTCAGAGCAATTAGGCTAGAAAAAGAAATAAAGGGCATCCCAATTGGTAGGGAAGAAGTCAAAGTATCTTTATTTGCAGATGATATGCTCTTATACACAGAAAACCCCAAAGAATCCACAAGAAAACTACTGGAACTAATAGAAGATTTCAGAAAAGTTTCAGGATACAAGATAAACATACAAAAATCAGTTGGATTCCTTTACACCAACAAAGAGAACCTCAAAGAGGAAATCACCAAATCAATACCATTTACAATAGCCCCCAAGAAGATAAAATACTTAGGAATAAATCTAACCAGAGATGTAAAAGTTCTATACAATGAAGACTATAAGACACTACTACAAGAAACCAAAAGACACCTGCGTAAGTGGAAAAACATGTCTTGCTCATGGATAGGGACTCAACATTGTGAAAATGTCAGTTCTACCCAAAGCGATCTACAGATACAATGCAATCCTGATCCAAATTCCAACAGCATTTTTTAATGAGATGGAGAAACAAATCACCAACTTCATTTGGAAAGGGAAGAGGGCCTGATAAGTACAGCATTACCGAAGAAGAAGAACAAAGTGGGAGGCCTCACACTACCTTATTTTAGAACCTACTATACTGCCATGGTAGTCAAAACAGCCTGGTACTGGTACAACAACAGATACATAGACCAATGGAACAGAATGGAGAATCCAGCCATAAATTCAGCCACCTATGAGCAGCTGATATTTGACAAAGGCCCAAAATCTGTTAAATGGGGAAAAGAGTCTCTTTAACAAATGGTACTGGCATAACTGGATATCCATCTGCAAAAAACTGAAACAAGACCCATACCTCACACCATGCACAAAAGCTAACTCAAAATGGATCAAAGACTTAAATATAAAATTGAAAACAACAAAGATCATAGAAGAAAAAATAGGGACAATGCTAGGAGCCCTAATACATGGCATAAACAGAATACAAACCATAAGTAACAATGCACAAACACCAGAAGAGAAACTAGATAACTGGGAGCTCCTAAAAATCAAACACTTAACGCTTATCAAAAGACTTCACCAGAAGAGTGAAAAGACAGCCTTCAGACTGGGAAAAAATTTTTGGCTACAACAAATCTGATCAGTGTCTAATCTCTAAAATCTACAAGACAGTGCAAAACCTCAACAACAAAAACACAAATAACCTAGTTAAAAAATGAGCAAAGGATATGAACAGGCACTTCACAAAAAAGATATTCAGGCAGCTAACAGACACATGAAGAAATGCTCATGATCATTAGCCATTAGAGAAATGCAATTCAAAACTACAACGAAATACCATCTCACCCCAACAAGGCTAGCATTAATCCAAAAAACACAAAATCATAAATGCTGGAGAGGTTGTGGAGAGACTGGAACACTTATACACTATTGGTGGGAATGTAAAATGGTAAACCACTTTGGAAATCTATTTGACACTTCCTTAAAAAGCTAGAAATAGAGGTACCATACGATCCAGCTATCCTGCTCCTTGGAATATATCCTAGAGAAATAAGAGCCATCACACAATTAGATATATGTACACCAATGTTCATTGCAGCACTGTTCACAATAGGAAAAAGATGGAAACAACCTAGGTGCCCATCAACGGACAAATGGATAAACAAATTATGGTATATCCACACAATGGAATACTATGCAACGATAAAGAGCAATGATGAAGCCATGAAACATCTTATAACATGGAGGAAGCTGGAGGTCATCATGCTGAGTGAATTTAGTCAGTCACAGAAGGACAAATATTGTTTAAGACCACTATTATAAGAACTCAAGAAAAGGTTTAAACACAGAAGAAAACATTGTTTGATGGTTACGAGGGTGGGGAGGGAGGGTGAGGGTTATTTACTAGCTAGATAGTAGATAAAAATTAGGTGAAGAGAAGGACAGCACTCACTACAGGGGAAGTCAGCATAACTGAACTAAACCAAACTAAGAAATTTCCTGAATACAATCAAACACTTTGAGGGACAGAGTAGCAGGGATAGGGGTCTGAGGACCATTCTTTCAGGGGACATCTAGGTCAGTTGGCATGACGAAGCTTATTAAGAAAATGTTCTGTATCCTACTTTGGTGAGTGGCATCTGTGGTCTTAAAAGCTTGCAAGTGGCCATCTAAGGTCCCAACCACTTGGAGTAAAGGAGAACAAAGAACACAAAAGACACAAGGAAAGTATTAGCCCAAGAGACAGAAGGGGCCACATAAACCAGAGACTTCATCAGCCTGAGACTAGAAGAACTAGATGGTGCCCAGCTACCACCAATGACCACCCTGACAGGGAACACAACAGAGTGTCCTGGAAGGAGCAGGAGAAAGATGGGGTGCAGAACTCAAATTCTAGTAAGAAGACCAGACTTAATGGTCTGACTGAGACTGGAGGAACCCCGGAAAGCATGGCCCCCGGATTATCAGCCTAGAACTAAAACAATTTCCAAGGCCAACTCTTCAGACAGGGATTGGACTGGACTGTGGGACATAAAATGATACTCGTGAGGAGTGTGCCTCTTAGCTCAAGTAGATACATGAGAATAAACGGGGAACTTCTGTCCGTAGGTTAAGATGGGAAGGCAGAGAGGGTTAGGAGCTGGTTGAATGGACATGGGGAATCGGGTTGAAAGGAGGAGTGTGCTGTCACAGTATGGGGAGAGCAATTAGAGTCACATAACAATGTATAAATTTTTGTATGGCAAAAATAAAAAAAAAAACCCTATGGAGCACAGTTCTACTCTGACACATGTGAGGTCACCATGTGTCGGGCTTGATGGCATCTGGCTGGCTGGCTGACAGAATGTGAGTATAGAGTGCTGGAGGTCCAGAGGAGGAGGTCTGTCTAGTAGGAGATCAGGGAGTAGAGAAAGGTGCCTCTGAGCTGTGCCTGGATGGGTGGAAAGGGTTTGCGTGGAGAAAGGCAGAGGGGCTGGTTGGGAGGCTGAGGGGCAGGAGAAGGGAACGGGGTGGGGAATATTTGACTTTAACCATGTGGTTTGCTTGGACCATGAAGTTACCTGAGGGAGAGCAGCATATGAGGAGGGAAATAGTGCTGGGAAGGAGGGTTGGGGCAGAACCGTAGAGAATTGTGAATGCTGTGCTCAGAACCTGGACTTTGCTTGAACTTTGTCGCTTGGGGCTTCTAAACAGTGTTGGAATGTAATGAAGCTGTGCTTCAGGGGCATTAATCTGCCAGCTGCCCATCAGATGAATTGAAGGGGAATGGGTCTCTGGCAGGGATCCCCTTTGTCAGAAGGCTTCAGCACAGTCCAGCTGGGGAACCGCACAGCAGTGAGAGTAGGAATGGTGGTGGAAGCTGTTTCGCCTGGTTCTGCAATTAGGCAATCACACTGCAGCTCTGGTCCCCAGTGCCCAGCTTGTTTGGAAACGTATGCCCAACTGCTGAGCTGAAGAGTGCAAATCTCTATGTATGCATTCTCTCTAATTGCCAAAGCCACTTCTAGAAGACAGCCAAGCAGTAGGGAATGTAGCTCTCCTGGGGTCCACGTTCCAGTCAGCACCTGTGTAAGCTCGCACATGGTAGGACTAGAGGGCCATACAGGACCCCTGGGGAGAAAAGCCCGACTTCCAGAAGAAATTCTTGATCCTCAAAGGCACAGCCACTGACTCAGGTTTTAAGAGGTTAAGCAACCACCTCCAGGCCACACAGCTGTGAGTAAGTGGACTCACAGTTGGGGCTTGCCTCTGCGGAATGAAGTTAGGGAGCTTGGCTGAGGAGAATTTGGCTTAACCGCCTGAGGACTTAAGCAGGGGCATCTTCTGTCACTTGAAGATTATTAATGTGTTAGCACACAGTTACTGAGCCCACACTGCACTTAGCAAGGCAGAGAAATGGTGAACCCAGTGTGACCTTAGGAGTTCTAGATGAGACTTTGGAGAATGTGCCCTCTGCGTTTCATTTCCCCCTGACCACACGGCAGAGAGGAATTTTAGAGAGTGGGCTGTGAGGCTTGGGTAGGGTGTCATCTGTAAATTACCCAGCACGGGTCTTGGCCCAGAGCTAGTGCACTGTGGTATCAAATTCCACATCTCCCTCCTCCAGCATGTGCAGGAAATTCGAAGGCATGTCACATGTGGAACCAGCCCTGTCAAAACAAGATAGTGCTAGATCTTAGAACGTGCTGGAATGTTTCCACTGCTGAGAAGGACGTGTCATTTCACTGGGTTGGGAGGAAAACCACTTACTCTGCTCCCTCCTGCTAGTATATTCCCTAACCATTGATATGTTTTTTGAAGATCTCTTTCCAGTGGCTGGCCTGACCTGACCGTGTTGAGCTGGCCGATGCTGTAGCACAAAGGGGTTTTCCAGTTTGGCCGAGGAGGAGAAAGTTAATTTTAACTGCTGTATGTCATATCAAGTTTGATTTTTGTTTTTGTTGTAATCTACATTTAAAAATAAACTGAAAGGATCTGAGTGACTTCTACTCTCCAAAGGCAATGTGGTAAAGGTCAGGAGAGCCCCAGGCTTCATGTCTTGGTTTTGCTACCAACCAGCTCTGTGACCTTATTTTCCTCATGAGTAAAATGAGCAGGCAGGACAAGGATCAGTGATTGCAAACTGGCAGTGTGTGGTCAGACTCTGACCCTGGGTCATGTTCTGCTTGACCCATGCTGTGTTTCGTTTTCTTTATAATTGAATTTAAATGACTTTAAACTGGGCAGGCATGCTTTGATTTGCAGCTACATGCACATGCACACACACACACACACCCTCCAGGTCAGCTTCACACCTGTGTTGCCTGCCTGCCATTTGTCTGATGAGTGTTCTCTGAGTTTCCTTTCATCTCGAATTGGCTAAAACATGAATTTTCTTGCAACTCCAAGTCTTTTCAGCCTCTGCTTGCCTTGCCCTTTGAGCATTGGAAGAACTATTATTTTCAATGGAAAAAAATTCCCATCCCTGGTGATGGTGCAAAGCAAGCAGCTTGTCACTGCAAGGCTGGTAGGCCAAGTAAGCTCTGATGCAGCTTTGTTTTGTTTTGTTTTTAATA
Source organism: Dugong dugon (assembly GCA_030035585.1). NCBI lineage: Eukaryota > Metazoa > Chordata > Mammalia > Sirenia > Dugongidae > Dugong > Dugong dugon. The sequence continues at coordinate 21,445,115 of CM057464.1, forward strand.
TGCTAATATTGCAAAGGAAAAATTAATGGTAGGATCTCAGGGTTAAAGCGTATGAAGCTCTACCTGTAGTGTTCCAGAGCAGCGATTCTCTAAGTGTCGTCCCTGGACCAGCAGCATCACCAGGGAGCATGTTAGAAATGCATATTCTTGGGCCCTGCCCCAGACCTACTAAATCAGAAACTCTGGGAGTGGGGCCCAGAAATCTGCATTTTATCATCTCTGCAATGGATCATAAAGTAGTTCCCTATCTCACAGGGCTATTATGAGGATAGAATGATTTAGTATTTGTAAAGTCCACTGCCGTGGTGATTAAACTCTAGTGGACTCCAGAGGCTTGTAAAAACAGGTCTTGGGGCCCCACCTAGAGTTTCTTTTTTAGCAGGTCTGGAGGTAGCCCTAGAGTTTGTTTCTCACATGGTCCCAGGTGGACCACATTTGAGAAGCTCTGTTCTAGAGGAATGCTCCCCCTATGTGATAAATCCTCAGGGAAAACTTGGGGAAATGAGACAGGGGAGAGATTTCCATTTTTTATAGAGTGGTCAAGAACAGCTTCCCTGATGAGGAGAATTTGGACAGAGACCCGAATAAAAGGAGAGGGGAACCATGTGACAATTGGAGGAAGAGAGTTCCAGGCGAAGGAGACAGACAGCAAGTGTGAAGCCCAGAAGGGGGATGCTTGCTGGGCTTAAGGAATGGCACAGAGGCTGGGTGCTCTGTGGAGACAGTGAGAGGGGGTGGCAGGAGGGGAGATCAGAGGCATGGGGAGTGAAAACCATGTGGGTCTTGAATCACTGTGACAGACTTGGCTTTTGCTCTGAGTGAGGTAGGAGCCATTGAGGGCACCATGGTGTATGAAAATTACCCATCACCTGGAGTGCTCATGACAGAGCATGTGGCCTATTCTGAATTAACTCTATTTCAGGGTGAACAAATAACCCATACTGGTGAATAAAAAATTCTTCTTTACAAAATAATTCAATGTAAAAAAAGAAAGTGCACAATGAATGATGGAATTAGAAAATCACCATTTTACACCTCGTAGTGACCATTTTGCACATTGGGTAGTGCAAACAGCTAACATACTCATCTGCTAATGTAAAAGTTGGTAGTTCCAACTTCTTCCAGAGGCACCTCAGAAGAAAGCCCTATCAATCTGCTTCCAAAAAATTAGCCATTGAATACCTTATGGAGCACAGTCACCATGAGCCAGATTGACTCAACAGCAACTGGTTTGGTTTTAATGACATAGTGGACACAGGTACTAGTCCTCAAAGGATGCTCCCACCATTAGGAAGACAAATGCTGAAAACTCTAGGACAGGAGGGTTAGGCACTATCTCTGGAATCCTTTGATCATCTTAGCATCCCTGATGAGATGAACTTGGGTAGATGTACCCCCACCTACCAAGTGCTAATTAGATAAGTCTAATCAGACCTGTAGATCTAATTTCCTGTTTAGAGATTAAGATGGGGGTGGGTGGCGGTGGAGACAGGTTAACCACACCATGAGAAAGTAATCACCTAAAACCAGAGCCCACCTGGCTTCTTCAACAACACAATGCCATGGGGAAAAGGAGGCGAGGTAGGACTGTTCTACATTGAAAGAGACTTAAGAAATATGCCATATGTGAATCTTGTTTGGTCCTGATTTAAAAAAAAAAAAAAAAAAAAAACTATGAAGAGACTTTTTTGAAGTAATTAGAGTAATTTGAACACAGACTGGTACTAAATAACATTAAATAATTACATTGATTTTGTTACACAGGAGGATGGTTTTGTCTTTATGTAAGAAAATGTGCTTTTTTTTAGAGAGATATATTTGTATTTAGAAGTGAAATGACATGATTTTAGGAATTTGATTTAAAATATTATAGAAAAGAGAAGAAGCAAGAATGGCAAAATATCTGTAATTGCCGAATCTAGCAGATGGTATTTGGGGATTCGTTACGCTATACTCTATTCTTTTGTGAGTGTACACACTTTTAAAAGTCTTTTTTTAAATGCAGGTACAAGAGAAGGGGGGAAGGTGAGAAAATAGGAAAAAGGAAGGCCTTTTTCAAAGCGACGAAAGTAAATCATTAGACCTTTAAAAAACTGTGCAATAGGTTTGCTGATAATGATTCCCTGCTTAGGAAAATTATGCAAAGAGTGAACTGCATTTGCTATGACTACATGTTACACAGTAATGATGCTGTGAACTCATGTTGAGATACGTTCTATTACTGTTAACTCAGCCCCTAATTTCCTGATTGCTTGCCACGCTTTGTAAATTAACAACAATGACATCAACGGTACTGATGATAAATCGTTGGGGAATCCTTCCTGCCATTTGGCAATTGGGGAGCTGAGTTCATGTTGTTGTTAGGGCCAAGTTGGAAATGATTTAGCCCTCTTCCCACTCTGCCACACTCCTCTGAGATTCCAGATTTGAAGACCATGAAGTTTCTGTTTGCTCAGATGCATAATATAATTATGCAAACCTGATCAGTCAGCACTGTGGCTTTGTTCCGTAGAAAGGAGAGCACCAGAGGAATTGGGGAGTTAAGGATTATGACTTTGGAACTGGCAGCTAGAAAATCTGGATGGCGATTTCAGACTGTGCTGTTGACCCGTGAAACCACCCAATCTCCCTTCCTCCTCCTTCATTTAGCTTGAAGATGCTTGGAGACCCGAAATGCGAGGATTTAAAGGAAAGTGAGGTTGTTCTGATGTTTGAAGTCGTTTCTTTCCTTGACCTTTTCTGCTCCTATTAAATACTGGGAAACTAGAAGTAACATTAATTTGAATTCTTAAGTGTGTACTGCTGATCATCAATCATGGTTTTTAAACAGAAGAAACTGCCAAGCAGAAATGTTTGAGCTTTTAAATTCCTATGCTTGTTTTGAGTAATTGTAATGTTAGTTTTTATAAAAAGATATAAGATGGTAGAAATAATTTATTATCTGGAAAGGAAAATGTACTTTGTGGCTCATATTGGGTAGCTAGGTTTTAGGGTTGATATTTCCCCAAATAGTTATGAGCGTATGAAACTGTAGACCATGATGTAGTCTTTTCTGAGGTCCATGTAAGGTAGTAGGCTGGCTTCCACAGATTCACTGACTAGTCTTAGCTACAATAAATACAATGGAGTCTGTTGTAGAAATCTGTGAAAACAAGGATGTGGATAAAGTGACTGAACTAGAGAGGAAGAATCTGTTACATTTTTGTCGTTCAGTGAATGTTGGAGCCCGGCTATGTGCCAGGCACTGTTGTACAAGACTCTGACGACTTGACAGTGAGCAAAGTTGGCAAAGGACTTGCCTTCCCAGCACATAGGTTCTAGGGTGGAGGCAGCAAAGGAGCTAAATCTAGCAGGGACCCCATTTGATGGGAACTCCTGCCTGCAGTAGAGGATGGGGCTGTAGAGGGGAAACTTGGATTGAGTTCCTACCTTGCTTCTTCCTTGACTGTGTGATCTTGGACAAGTCACTTAATCACTCTGAGCTTCAGGGTCCTGTTTGGTATTGTTGTTGTTACGTGCTGTTGAATCAGTTCCAATTCATAGCACCCTATGTACAACAGAACAAAATACTGCCTGGTTCTGCACCATCCTCACAATTATTGTTATGTTTGAGCCCATTGATGCAGCCACTGTTGTCAGTCCATCTTGTTGAGGTCTTCCTCTTTTTTGCTGACCCTCTACTTTAGCAAGCATGATGTCCTTCTCCAGAGACTGGTCCCTCCTGATAACATGTCTAAAGTACATGAGACAACATCTCCCCATCCTCGCTTCCAAGGAGCACTCTGGCTGTATTTCTTCCTAGACAGACTTGTCCGTTCTTCTGGCTGTCCTTGGTGTACTCAGTATTCTTCCCCAACACCATAATTCACAGGCATCAATTCTTCTTTAGTCTTCTTTATTCATTGTCCAGCTTTCGCGTGTACGTGAGGCGATTGAAAATACCATATCTTGGGCCAAGTGCACCTTAGTCCTCAAAGTGCTATCTTTGCTTTTTAACACATTAAAGAGGTCTTTTGCTGCAGATTTGCCAAATACAATATGCCTTTTGATTTCTTACTGCTGCTTCCATGGGTGTTGACTGTGAATCCAAGTAAAATGAAATCCTTGACAACTTCAATCTTTTCTCCATCTATCATGATATTGTTTATTGGTCAAATTGTGAGGATTTTTGTCTTCTTTATGTTGAGTTGTAATCTATACTGAACCCTGTAGTCTGATCTTCATCAGTAAGTACTTCAAGTCCTCTTCACTTTCAGCAAGCAAGTTTGTGTCATCTGCATATCAAAGGCTGTTAATGAGTCTTCCTCCAATCCTGATGCCATGTTGTTCTTCATATAGTCCAGCTTCTCGGATTATTTGCTCAGCATACAGATTGAATAAGTGTGGCGAACAGATACAACCCTGATGCACCTCTTTTCTGATTTTAAAGCATGCGATATTCCCTAGTTCTGTCCGAACAACTGCCTCTTGGTCTATGTACAGGTTCTGCATAAGCACAATTAAGTGTTCTGGAGTTCCCATTCTTTGCAATGTTATCCATAATTTGTTATGATCCACACAGTCAAATACCTCTGTATAGTCAATAAAACACAGGTGAACATATTTCTGGTATTCTCTGCTTTCAAACAGGATCCATCTGACATCAGCAGTAATATCCCTCATTCCACATCCTCTTCTGAATCCAGCTTGAATTGCTGGCAGTTCCCTGTCAATGTACTGCTACAACCATTTTTGAATGATTTTCAGCAAAATTTTACTTGCATGTGGTATTAATGATATTGTTAGATAATTTCCGTATTCTGTTGGATCACCTTTCTTTGGAATGGGCATGAATATGGATCTCTTCCAGTCAGTTGGCTAGGTAGCTGTCTTCCAAATTTCTTGGCATAGGCAAGTGAGCACTTCCAGCACTGCATCCATTTGTTGAAACATCTCAGTTGATATTTTGTCAATTCCTAGAGCTTTGTTTTCCACCAATCCCTTCTGTGCATCTTGGACTTCTTCCTTCAATATCATCAATTGTTGATAATATGCTACCTCCTGAAACAGTTGAACATTGACCAATTTTTGGTACAGTGACGGTATATTCCTTCTATCTTCTTTTGATGCCTCCTGTGTCATTCAGTATTTTGCCCATAGAATCCTTTAGTATTACAACTCGAGGCTTGAATTTTTTCTTCAGTTCTTTAAGCTTGGGAAATGCCAAGTTTATTCTTCCCCTTTGGTTTTCTAACTTCAGGTCTTTGCACGTTTCATTATAATATTTTACTTGGTCTTCTCAAACTGCCCTTTGAAATCTTCTGTTCAGCTCTTTTACTTCATCATTTCTTCCTTTCGTTTTAGCTACTCTGCATTCAAGAGCAACTTTCAGAGTCTCCTCTGACATCCATTTTGGTATTTTCTTTGTTTGTTGTCTTTTTAATGACCTTTTGCATTCTTCTTGTATGATGTCCTTAATGTCATTCCACAGCTTGTCTGATCTTTGGTCATTAGTGTTCAACACATCAAATCTATTCTTGAGATGGTCTCTAAATTCAAGTGTGATACACTTAGGGTCATACTTCAGCTGTCATGGACTTGTTGTAATTTTCTTCAGTCTCAGCTTAAACTTGCATATGAGTAATTGATGATCTGTACCACAGTTGGCCCATGGCCTTGTTCTGACTGATGATATTGAGCCTCTCCATCATCTTTTTCCACAGAGGTAGTCGATTTGATTCCTGTGCATTCTATCTGGCGAGGTCCACATGTATAGTTGCCATTTATGTTTTTGAAAAAAGGTATTTGCAATGAATAAGTCATTGGTGTTGCAAAATTCTATCATGTGATCTCTGGCATCATTTCTATCACCAAGACTATATTTTCCATACTGTTCCTTCTTCTTTGTTACCAGCTTTTGCATTCAAATCACCAGTAGTTATCAATGCATCTTGATTGCATATTTGATCAATTTAAGACTATAGAAATTGGTAAAAATCTTCAGTTTCTTCACCTTTGGCCTTGGTGATTGGTGGGTAAATATGAATAATAGTCGTATTAACTGGTCTTCCTTATAGGCATATGGATATTATCCTATCATTGACAGCATTGTACTTCAGGATAGATCTTGAAGTATTCTTTTTGCCAACAAATGCAACACCATTCCTCTTCGATTTGTCATTCCTGGCATAGTAGACCATAAAATTGTCCAATTCAAAATGGCCAATACCGGTCCATTTCAGCTCACTGATGCTGAAGGATATTGATCTTTATGCATTCCATTTCATTTTTGACAACTTCTAGTTTTCCTAGATTCATACTTTGTACATTCCATGTTCTAATTATTAATGATATTTGCAGCTGTTTCTTCTCATTTTGAGTTGTGCTGTATCATCAAATAAAGTTCGAAGGATTTACTCTATCTACGTCATTAAGGTGGACTCTACTCTGAGGAGGCAGCTCTTCCCCAGTGGTATTTTGAGTGCCTTCTAACCTGAGGGGCTCATCTTCCGGCACTGTATTAGACAGCGTTCCACTGCTCTTTATAAGATTTCACTGGCCAATCTTTTTCGAAAGCAAACCACCAGGTCCTTCTTCCTAATCTGTCTTAGTCTGGAAGCTCCCCTGAAACCTCTCCACCATGGGTGACCTTGCTGGTATTTGAAATACCAGTGGCATAGCTTACAGCATCACAGCAACAAGGAAGCCACTACAGTACAACAAACTGACAGATGAGTGGTGGCACCAACCTTATATACTACTTTTAATTCAGTACTGAAGTTATTAAGCTCAAGATTCTGACCATGTGTCCTCCAGAGTATGAGATACTCAGTGAGAAGAACACTCATGTTTGAGTTGAGAATGACCTGTTAGAAGTGCCCTGCACTGAATCAGGCAATTCCACATGCAAGGCTCAAAAAGGCTAAGTAACTTATCCAAGAAACTATTAGACCTCTGAATGAGTCAAATCCAAGAGGGCCGTTAACGGACAATATGCAAGCTTGACGTTTCATCGAGATTAGCCGCCTCCTGAAGAACCAAAAACCATTTCTCCTATGCATTGCTGAAGCCCACCTGACTCCCAAGCACGAGGCTTTTTCTGTCAAGCATGAAAACCAGGGGGAAAACATGACCAAAAGAAACTCCACTCAGAAGAGTCTGTGCAGATATATCGCTGTCTCCACCACCACTATTGCTACCAAATTCCTAGGGGCTTGTTTCCCAAAGACAGTTTGTCTAGTGGGCTAATCTATCTGAAAACAGAAGCCCCTTCCAGAAGTTTCATGCTGTTTATGATGAAAACTGAGGGAGTTGATGCTGTCGAATCCAAATCAGCCTTGTTCAGTTTCTACACAAGAGGCTGATAATTCTCAGCTGCAGAAACTGATGGCTATTTAATTGCACAGTGATGTTGCTATATAATTATTTAACAAAGTGTCCTGTAATAGTTTAATTCCCCTTTTACTTTGTTGTTAGTGTTAGCTGCCTTCGAGTCAGCCCGACACAAGGTGACAATCATGCACAACCAAACAAAATTCTGCATGGGTCCTGTGCCATCCTCATAATCGCTTATGGATTAGAGTATAGTGATCCATTGGGCCTTTATTAATCACCAAGTGCTCGTATCATTCCCGGTCAGTGACACCTGTACCTCCATGGAGGGGCCTTCAACTTTCCTCTGGGAGCCAGTGCTGAGCCTGGAGGTGCAGACCTTGTGGCAGCCGGTCCTGAGACCTCTTGTGTAATGAGCATTAAAAGTATTACCTAGTGCACAACATGGGGAATGTAATACTTGTCACTGAATTGTACATGTAAAAATGGTTGAAATGGTAAATGTTTTGTTATATATATTTTACCATGATAATTAAAAAAAAAAAGAGTACCTGCATCATAAGATTATTATGGAGATAGAATGAGTTTTGTTATTGTTAGTTGCCATCAAGTTGGCTCTGACTCATAGTGACCATGTGTACAACAGAACAAAACATTACCCAGTCTACACCACCTTCATGATGGTTGGTATGCTCAAGTCTATTGTTGTGGCCATTGTGTCAATCCATTTCATTGAGGGTTTCCAAACATAATATCCTTCTCCAGCCATCAGTCCCTCCTGCAAGTGAGTCGAAGATTTGGTCAATATTCTCTGGTAATCCGTAGGGTTTCCATTAACTAATTTTCAGAAGTCAGCCTTTCTTGCTAATCTGTCTTGGTCTGGAAGCTCTGTTGAAACCTATCCACCATTGGTGACCCTGCTGGTATTTGAAATACCAGTGGCATAGCTTCCAGCATCACAGCAACACGCAAGCCACCATAGTAGGATAAACTGACAGATGGGTGGGTGAGTTCAATGCATGAAAAATACCCACCGAAGTGTTTGGCTGACAACAAGTAGAAGTTGTTACTTAGCCCAGTCCTAGACACATAATAGGTAGATAGTTGGTAGTTAATTCAGAACCTATGCATTTGAACACTAAGCATTCATTCCTACATGTGTAGCAGACTCTGGAATGTGATTTGTAGGAAATACTTTAAAATTTCTCTATTTTAAATTTCCTCTTTCTCTAACTGGAGAAAACAGCCCTTTCACATTCTTTCATCCTTCTCTGGGTTGGTAAGTCCTAAATTAAGAGGAAAAATAAGTCTTCCACAGGGAAGGGACAGTCTTCAAAAGCTGTTTGGGTCTACGCAGCTGGCATTTCAGGCTCTCTTGCTATAAGGAATTCCATAATAAATGTCCAGAGGCCTCCGTTTCAGGATTCCAAAGGCCATGTCCTTGCCCATGGTTGTAATTATGACTGGGTGGACTCCCAGACCTGGCCTGGGGAGCGATAGGAAGGAAAGGAAGTGTAGGGTGTGGGGAGAGGGGCTCACTGCAGGAGATACGAGGGCAGGGAGTAGCGAGAGACCCTCTGGAGTTCTTAGCCCTGCTGGTGAGGAATGAGGTGTGCAAGACAACTGAGCTGTCTTCATAGGGGCCCTGACCTGCTCAAAGTCTTCCTAGGGCCTCTGGTGACCTCTGGTGGAACACTGCCAGGCTCTGAGGCTGACAGAGCCAGGCAGAGGGAAAGCAGTGCCCAGGTGAGGCCCAGGCGTGGCCGCCATTCCAGCCCTCTGATGTCCTGCCCACAGTGACTGAGTGTCGATGCCTCTGAGGAAGCAGGGACTCCGTTAGCACTTTAATCTTTCTCCCGGTTACTGAGATGACTGAGATTCGCCTCTAAACCATTTGACTGGTAAGAGGGAGGGGTCGGGGGAGGGGAAGGAGGGGTCAGGGTCAGTGTGTAATGGTGGCAGGTCTGGAAGCGTGCCCTCTGTGACTGTGTGAGCACCATGTGGTTTCTCAGTGGGCCTTGGCCAGCCCTGCCCCGTGCCCTGTGAGACAGCCGAGCTCTGCAGCAGTGGCCTTAGTGTCAGTGGGTTTCTCCTTCCCAAAGCCTATGACAGGAAGTGTGCTAGATGTGAGGGCTTGGAGACAGTTCCTTTCTTAGACCTGTTTGTCTCCCTCGGCCAAGAGTTGAGCAAATTCATCCTGCACAGAAGGTTATCTTAGGTGCAACCAGAATGACCGTGGGACACATGGGATAAGTTGCAAGGGTTGGCTTTCCTTATAAAGGGCTTTCCAAGTAGAATGCATGATAATTTTTTAAAACCCTCCTGAACTCATTAGGAGTGTGGACTTTCATCAGCCTCAAGGCTGCTTGTTCCTCAGTACAGACCTTCTGCTACTTTCTGCAGAATTCCATGTCTAAATTATTGAGAGAGAGGACGTGGGTCTGGGAGTGGGTTCCATGACTGAAATAAAGCACCTCAGAAGGGGGAGTGTGTGGGAAGAGTGCAGATACTCTGGTGTGCCCCCTTCTCACCCCCACCTTTTCCCAGCCTCTGGTTCGGAACTGAATCAGGCTCTGGGGCAAAGAATTTACCCATCTCAGACTTTTCTTCTCCCCATGGACCCTTGTCAGCTTTCCATGGATAACAGAGGTATCACAAAGTAAGTGTGCTATTACGTGGGGCTTACATAGTACATTGTTTTTGTCAACTTTGACCAAGCTTTGCTTAAAACACACGATAGGTACCATATGGAAGAACCTGACTAACAGAAGTTCATCTCTCAATGACATCAAGCCAAGAATCCTGATGTCTGCAAGAGCAGGGATGACTGGGAAGCCTCTGTGAACATCAGGGAGGGGCCAGACACAGGTCTGAGCACCTCCTGTGTTTTCTCACGGTCTTCCTCTACAGTAAGCACAATTGTCAGCTGCTTCATATGCACCAAAACAGAAGCACAAGGAGGTTGAGAAATTTCCAGCCGCCTGGAAGAAGCACAGGAGGAGTCACTCCCACTGTCCGCCATGTCCAAGCTCTCACCTCTGGCTGCAGGGCACCCCTAAACCCAGGACCATGGTTCTGAGAATACTGGTTCCTGGTTTAAATATTGCCAGCTCACTTCATGTATTCCGTTGTTATTAGACTCATTTTAGAAGCTAGGAACACTTAGCAATACCAGGAAAATATACACTTTTATTTTTACCAGGCACACACACAGTTTTAAAAATATGTTTTAAAAAGAACAAGGTTGTGTTTTATTCACTTACATATTATAGGAAGATGAAATATGTTTTTTAACACTGGTTTCAAGAGTTTTTTTTTTTTTAATTAATTACAGTATAATTACCAAATCCAGTGAACAATTAGGGGTGTTTGTGTGTGTTGTGTGTGTGTGTTTAAGGAGAGATAGAGGAGAATGTAAAGACTTTGTTCGCCAAACGGCATTTTTGGCAAATACTGTCAACGTTAAAGCCAGAGCTGATTTCTGCCAGCTAACGCCAGCAGAAAGCTTTGTGTTCTACCTAGAGCTGCTTCGCTAGGTACTTAAGTGTAAGCGTCTTTACACACAGAGCAAAATACTTATCCAACTCTACAGCAGGGATTTAAGGGACTGTGAGCTGCGGATTAAGTGATGCCTACTATTCTTGAGAGTGCAGAGATCGATGACAGACCAAGTTTTATGTGAACCGGGTATATTTCTTAAAAATTGTATAAGCAAGGGGTTTCTAGTATCCTTGTTTGGCATTGCATACCAGCAAAACAGTAGGCTGTTAAAACCTATCAGGCTGCACATAGGTGAGCAGAGAGTGAGTAGAGGAGAAGACAGAGCCTGTGGTCAAGGCCAAAGGAGAACCTTCTATATGTTGGGGTTCATGGTGGGCACATGCAGTGGTATGTCCCATTAGAATGCACCTGCTTTTCCGAGTCCACAAGACTCCCCCGAGGTGCATGTCTCTAGCCCACTGGATTCATCAAGGTTGTGAGAGCTCATGGTTTGGCCATCACAGTAGGGCTGAGCTCCCATGAGGGGGATCACCAGACTACACTGGGGCTCCACACCCCCAAAACCCTTCATTCAGACCATGTAGTTCATTTGAACTGGTTCTGTTTTGGTGCCATCACTTTAAGGTGGGAACGTTTGAAATCTGGTCCATCTGCCTATACAACCTCTTAGTGGTTAAGGTGCCACGTCAGGAAGCCCTGTGCTTTTGTACAGTTGTGGAATTTCCAACCTGAAAGGGGCCTTGGAAAGCCAAAATTGACCCTCAGATTCCTCTCTCTGGGAGATGGTGGTCAGGAGGTGACAATGGGAAAGAGCACCCTCTTCCCAACCTTCTTACGCTCAAAACAAAGAGCCATTATGATGTGTTCTTTTATTGCAGAATTTCAAAGTCATTTCTGAACTCCCAGGTTTACTTCTTAAGTCCTAAACCCCCAACTCCTCCCCTTTCTCCTTCCTGCTCAGCTCTGCTCTGCCAGAGACTGCCTGCACTGCTTGTCCTTGCCTGCTTCAATGCAGCTTCAATGTTTAATCTGAGAACCCATCCATCAGCCATCTGCATACACAGCCAAGAAAGCATGCTAATGCCTGCCACCTCCCTGTGCTGTGACTTAGATGTCTCCTCTAGCTTGGCTGTGCCTGTGAGGCTGTGGAGCCTACTGTAGGCTGGGGAAGAGAGCAGGGATGGGATTGGGTGGGGGGCATTGATCTGCCTGGCAGCACCTTGAGAAGGGCAGGTAAGACAGGGCTCCTGTGTGTGCATGCAAGACACCTTGCTCTCTATATCTGTCAGAGTTCACCAGAGAAGCAGAGCTAGTAGGAGAGCTCTGGTATGACTTAACCAAGGTCACACACATATAAGTACTAGAGGCAGGATTAGAACCCAGGTACTCTACTCCAGCATCTGTGCTCATAACAATACCAATGAAAGTAGTACGTGCTAGACACTTGAGATGTTTTTGTTTGAATCTTTGATGTATCGTCTAAGGTGATAATTTATTATGACCCTTGATTGTCTTACACAATCAGGGGGGAGTCTTGATGGCCATCAGTGAAAATCTACTGAGGTGATTTGGGGTTTGGTTCCTGTTACGGATTTAGTTGTATTCCCCAAAAGTATGTATTGAAGTCCTGACCCTGTTCCAGTGGATGTGGTCCTGTTTGGAAATAAGATTTTCTTTTGTTATGTTAATAAGGTCATACCAGTGTAGGGTGGATCCTATATCTAATTCCTTATGAGTTATAAAAAGAGCAGAATGGACACAGAGATATGCACAGGGGGAAGACAGACACTTTGTGAGGACTCAGCTATATGCAGAGGAACACCAAGGATATTGGGCAGACACTAGAAACTAGGAGAGAGGCCCCAGAAAGAATTGACACAGCCAAGACCCTGATTTGGACTTTTAGCCTTTGGAACTTTAAGAAAATAAATTTATGTTTTTTAAAGTCACCTACTTGTGGTATTTTTATTATATCAATACTAGGTAACTAAGACAGAATTTGGGGCCAGAAAATGGGGTGCTGCCCTAATAAATACCTAAAATGTGGAAGTGGATTTGGAATTGCGTAATGGGCAGAGGCAGGAGGAATTTTGATGCACTTGATAGTACGAGCCTAGATTGTCTTGAAGAGATGTTGGTAATATTACGGACATTAAGGGAGAGTCTGATGAGGGTTGAAAGACTTGAGAGCTGTAGGGAAAGCTTCTATCACCATGAATATTGTTAGGAAAGTGGGTGTTAAATGTGCTTCTGCTGAAGCTTTAAAAGGAAATGATGAACATGCTATTGGACACTGGAAGAAAGTCAGTCCTTGTTATAAAGTGGCAAAGAACTTATCTGAATTATGTTTAAATGTTTTGTGGAGGGTAAATTGTGGATGAACTTGGATATTTAGCTGAGTAGATTTCTAAGCAATATCTTGAAGATGCAGCATGATTTCTCCATGCTGTTTGTAGTAAAATATGAGAAGAAAAAGATAAATTGAAAAATGAACTGTGAGGGGATAAAAGATTATAAATTTTTGAAAATTCTGCTGTGAAAAATAAGAGAGCTTGTCCTGGAAAGAATACCAAGGCTGTGGCTACATAACAGTTTGCTAAAGAGATTAAACTTGTGACTGATGGCTCTAATAAACCATCTTAGCAGAACCTCTGTCAGCCTAGACTGAAAGGGACAGAGGCAATACAAAATGAAGGAAAACTGTCTGCCTCCTAGAATTCTACAGACAGGAAATGGGCCAGCAGAGCTACTTGGTTGTGAACATCTGTTGTCTTCTAAGAAAAGGAAGGGACCAGCCTGGGAACAGTTCAAAGACAAGAAGAACTGTCAGAAGGAGTGTGAGGAGGGGGCACCACCCACTGTGTTTCAAAGGGTGGGGCTACCACCTAGGTTTCAAAGAATACAGTCATTGCCACTTCAGTTCTGGAGAGTAGGGCTTCCATTCCAGTGGGCCAGGAGAAAGGCTGCTGCTCAGAGTTGAGGGGCCGGGGCTGCCATGCTGGTGGGCTGAGAGAATGGGACTGCTCAGGCTAGGGGTGGGGTCATTACTTCAGTGAACCAGGAGAATGGGGCCACCCAAAGCTGAGGGGGTGGTGCCTCCATCCCAGTGGGCCTGAAGGCAGGGCTGGTGCCCAGGGCCGAGGGACCTCTGTCCAGAATCCAGAAAGCTTGGCGAATGCTCAGTTTGGATGGTGGGGTCTTTGCCCAGATAAAGATTATTTTCAAACTTGAGAGCTAATGAGATCTACCCTGCTAGATTTTAGACTTGCTTGATACCCATAACCCCTTCTTCCCCTCCAATTTCTCCCCACTGGAATGGAAATGTCTACCTGTGTCTAATACATCATTGTACTTTGGAGGCAGAATACTTGTATTCTAGTTTTTACAGGTCCAGATATAGAGAGGAATTTTGCCCCAGGAGAGAACACATCCAGAGTCTCACCCATACTTGATTTAGGTGTTTCAGAAGATGAGATTTTGGCCTTGCAGTTGATGCTGGAATGGGTTAAGATGTGGAGGGCTGATGTGATAGAGTGGGTGTGTTTTGCACGTGGGAAGGACATGAACTTTTGAAGGCCAAAGGGTGGAATATATGGATTCAACTGTATCCTGCCTGTGTCCTGGCCCCTGTACCTGTGGATGTGATCCTGTTAGGAAATGATGTTTTTCTTTTGTTATGTTAATGAGGCCATACCCTTATAGGGTGGGCTCTAAACCTAATCACTTCTGAGAAATAAAGCAGAGTAGACACAGAGGCACACGTATGGGGGAAGACAGATGCCATGTGAGGACCTATCTATAAGCAAAGGAACATCAAGGATTGCTAGCACATACCAGAAACTAGGAGAGAGACCCACAGAAGGAATCAATACAGCTGAGACCCTGATTTGGACTTTTAGCCTCTAGAGCTGTGAGAAAATGTATTTGTTTTTTAAAGCCACCCATTTGTGGTATTTCTGTTACAGCAGCATGAGGTAACTAAGACAGTCCCATAGGCAAAGAAATTGACTCTGAGAAGTTCCATGATACCACTTATAGCCCTGGGTCTGCCATAGGTGTGGCTCACGGGAGACGGTGGGTGCGGTAGCCTGGCCTGAGGGGGCAGGTGGATTATGGACACTGTCTCCTGTTGGTGGCAGGTTTCCCACCCTTTCAGGATCACAGCCAGTGACCCTGGCCAGGTGGTTGTAATTTGGTATCTCCAAGTGTGTGAACTACAGCATCAACTCCTGTTTGCTGAGCTGAGAGCAATCCCTTTGTGGGCAGAAATCTTCTACCACATTCCACGTTTCCTCCCAACAAATGCCAGCACTTAAGGTTCTGATGTTCTGGTATATTTTTACCTCTCTTCCACTGGGGAAAAACTGATTTCTCATCATCAAAAAGAAACGTGATTAAAAGCAAATCCAAAGTGCCTGTGGTTCTTTGATAATTGCCTTTTTTTTTTTTTACACATCTTTATAGCCACCTTCAGAACATAGTTGGATTCAGGTGATTTGGAAAGAATTTCTGGTGAGTCGAGGCAGAAAGGGTAGTCATCTGTAAGCGACTACACCTGTGTCTTGACGTCAGCTTGCTGGGTTTTTCCATTGACCAGGCAAGGCATACTCACACTCCCAGTATTAGCTGAAGTGCTCTGAATCTTCCTACCTGGTGCAATAAAGTAAAATTTCCACTTGGGTTCCTAGCAAAAACAGGAGGAGTGAAGAGGTCAGGGGATGGTTTCACTTAGTGTCTATAGATACATGTCTGTGAGGCAAAGTCACTTCTCCTGCTGTGGGTGATGCTCACGGTTTGGGGGAATATGTTTAGCCAGCACTTCTCAGTGAGTAGTCTGAGATCTTGTTAAAACATGGATGTTGATCCTGTAGGTCTGGGTGGGGCCTGGAACTCTGCATTTCTAACAAGCTCCCAGGTTATGCCACTGCTACCTGTTCATGGACCATGCTTCAAGCGCAAGGAGTTAGAGGACCACTTAGACCACTTAGGGGAGAGGAATGGAGGAGCCTCACAGACGATAGACAGTGACAACTTCATAATTGTCATGTTGACAATTACATATGCACCAGTCCCAGCAGCTCATTTGCAGCAAGGGGACTGAGAAGTCAGGCTCTGGCATCATTTGCCCATCAAGGGATGATTTGACTTTGGCTAGAGCCTGGTTTGGGGAGTTGCCTCGTGACCCTCTGCATGGTATTGCATATGTGTAGCTTGGTGTGTGGGATTAGATGACCAGAGGGGGCTGTGGTAGGAGAATTGTAGTTACAGGTATTGTCAAGTTGATTGTATCATTTAATTAAAGAGAATGATTGTGAGGAGAAAAGCCACAAGCAACAGACAATGTCTGTTGTGCCAGCAAACCTGTGGACATGGAGCCATTCTGCTATTTTGATGTTATCAGTCTGACTTTGTTTAAAAGTTTACCTGGGCAGCCAGGTGCTAAATTTTCTTCTAATACTGGCCTGTGCCAGCCTCCAGAACATGGACGTTACCCTGGCTAATGCAGATGTCTGGTTTCCATAGCAGCAAAGTACTGCTTGGGCTTAATAAGTAAACCTAGAGCAAGTGACTGCTAGTTTGGTTTTTTTTTGTTTTTTGTTTTTTGTTAAGTGCAGAAATGCTAGATCTGGGCAAACCCCTCGGCACTGCTTGGCAGTCATCTTCTAAGTGAGCCTGGCCCATGGCATTGCAAGAGCAGCATCCCAGTAATTGACCAAAAAAAAAAACCTCATTGCCACTGAGTCGATTCTGACTCATAGCCACCCTGTAAGACAAGGTAGAACTGCTCCATAGGCAGTTAGCAGCCGAACTCTTAACCACTGTCCCACCAGTTTTTGTAACTAAACTGTGGAAGGATTTGTATAAGCCATCGTCATTGGGGCTGGGTTTCTCTTGCTTGCCTGTAGCTCTGAGGACAATCATTGGTTTATGACAGAACAGGAAGGGGAATTTTGATTATGCTATTTTTTTTTCCTGAAGATGCATTGGTATAGGCATTAGCTGGCATGGTGCCCTATCCCTGTTAGAGCTGATTCTATCCTTGTAGCCAGCTTATGATCTGTCTGTTCTGCCCTGTAATCTGCTCCCCTTCTGGTTGCCCTCCTGCCTCCCTCTGCTCCAGCCTCTAGATGGCCCACAGATGGGCTGCAGCGACCCATCTCCAAAGCCCACCATTGGCACAGGTGCTGTGCAATGGTGAGAAAAGTACTCCCTTCTGATGCTTTCTTCTTTTTATCTGCATCATTTCAACTATACTTAAACAATAAAAAGAGCAAGTAAGCAAGAGAACTTTGGGGAATATTGTGTATTATAGAGGAACAATAGCAAGCAAATATACATACTCTGTAGGAAAAAAAAATGTATGAAACCAGCTGCTTTTTCTAGTATTAGGGACCTTTATTATATATTATGTATAGTATTAGGGACCTTTATTATAGGGATCCATGTTATTATAGGGATCTGTATCGGTTGTCACTTGGGTGCTGCAGTTTAAGGTATTGTGACCATCATTTTTGCTCAGTTTAAGAGAATGAATTCTTGCAAACAGTGTGAGGGCGGGGGGAGTTGTCTCCCGTTTAGCAAACATTTATGGAAGGCTGACACTGGTTTTGATTTCAGAGCAAGGTGATGAATAAGATGTGTCCCTGCCTGAAGGAGCTGTGTAATAGGCCAGCGAAAGGGATGCACAGCCTGCCCGTATCACAGTGGGTCACAGAATGCTAATGCTAATGTGGGGAAGAGCTTCTGATCAGATCATGATTATATGATTCACTTGAGTGTTTGTGTCTCTGTAAGTAGAGAAGATGCTGCTTGGCTAGTGAGCAGCCATCTAAGATGCATCAATTGGTCCCAACCACCTGGAGTAAAGGAGAATGAAGAACACCAAAGACACAAGGAAAGTATTTGCCCAAGAGACAGAAAGGGCCACATAAACCACAGACTGCATCAGCCTGAGACCAGAAGAACTAGATGGTGCCTGGCTACCACCAATGACCGCCCTGACAGGGAACACAACAGAGAGTCCCTGATGGAGCAGGAGAAAAGTGGGGTACAGAACTCAAATTCACGTAAAAAGACCGGACTTAATGGTCTGAGACTGGAGGAACCCCAGAAAGCATGGCCCCCGGACTCTCTGTCAACCCAGAACTAAAACAATTCCTGAGGCCACCTCTTCAGACAAAGATTAGACTGGACTATGGGACATAAGAGTGTGCTTCTTAGCTGAAGTAGATACATGAGACTAAATGGGCAGCTTCTGTCCGAACATGAGATGAGAAGGCAGAGAGGGTCAGGAGCTGGTTGAATAGACACAGGAAATACAGGGTGGAAGGGAGGAGTGTGCTGTCACAGTATAGGGAGAGCAATTAGGATCACATAACATCGTATGTATAAATTTTTGTATGAGAGACTAACTTGAATTGTAAACTTTCACTTAAACTGCAACAATAAAAAAAATAAATAAAAAGATGTGGCTTGGCTCTGTCTCTCTTGGCCTCATGTTATGAACAGGTGCCTGTAACTCAGAGTCCTCAAGAAGCGTTGGGAGTGTGAAGTAGAGCATTGAGGGTGTGAGTGCCGTTCTCTCCTGGGGCTGGGGGTCCCATGGTACAGCACCATAAGCAGGAAGGAGTGGCCACAGGAAAGCAATGGGCTGGGCTTAAATGGGATAGCTTTGCCCATAGACAGGAACTCTCCAGACCAGCTCAGGGACACCTGCAAGCAGAGGGATTGGGAGCAAGGGGTGATGTGAGAGCTCCATGGCCAGCACTGCAGCATTTCTGGGTTTCCAAGCTAAACAGCTCTGAAGTGCAGCCTTCTGGTGCAGGCTGCTCTGTGGCCTTAAGTAACTAACTCATTTCCTTCACTGTCAGGGCCTCTGTTCCCACCAACAAGAGGGAGGATCTCAACACTGACATAACACATGGGGCTCTAACGGTGACCAGCAAGTGGATGTGATGGCACAGTGCTTGCTGATTGGCGTGTCCCATGACTCCCCCAGGACGGGGCTGGTGCTCATGTCTTTCTTTTTCCATTTATGTTGTAGGAATAGAACTGTGCCCCCCTGGAAAGCGGTTCATGATCACCATGGTGGCGAGCTTTGTGGCCATGGCTGGGCAGTTCTTCATGCCGGGGCTGGCCGCCCTGTGCCGGGACTGGCAGGTGCTACAGGCCCTCATCATCTGTCCCTTTCTGCTCATGCTGCTCTACTGGTCGTAAGTACCCTGCACCCTGTGCGTGCAACCCGGCATCTGGGCCCCAAACTCCCCACTAGTGTCTCGTGGACTTTCCTGCTTGTTTGTCTGTATAAAGGGAAATTTTCTCTTTTAAAAAATTTAATTGTATTTTTTTAACTTTTGATCTTGGGAAATGTTCAAACATACACAAAAGCAAGCAGAAAAGTGGGCTCCCCCACCCCCTGTGCCCCTTGCCCAGTTCCAGTAATCTGCATGTGATCAATTGGCCTCTGCTTGCTGGTGGCCACCCACCCCACTGGGTTGTTTCAACATGAATTTTTATGCATGAATTTAAAGGGAGTCTCTTGTGTTGGGAGGGGAAATACGGAAATGTTCAAGGAGCAATGGAGAAAGCCCCCTTACATCCTCTACATCAGGTATAGCCCTTGACCAAATCTTACCCGCCGTCTGTTTTTGTGAATAAAGTTTTATTGGGATGCAGCCGTGCCCATGGTTCCTTATTTATGCCTGTGGCAGCTTCCTTACTAAAACAGGAGGGTTGAGTGGTTGTGACAGAGATGGTGTCACCCACAAAGCCAAAAATATCTACTATCTGGCTCTTTGCACAGAAAAAAAATTTGCCCACCCCTACCCTGGATGAATCCAGTATGATTTTAGACCATGCATAACTTTAATTTTTGACTTACCGACTTCAGAAACAAAACCAACTAAATTCATTGGTCTGGGGACATGGCCTGGATGAGAGGATTTTAAAAACTCCCCATGGGATTAATGTTCAACCAAGGTTGAAACCACTGCTCTGCAGATAGAGAAAAATGATTGTTCTACACTTTTATAAAATAACTCTTCTTTCTCTCCCTTCCCTACCATCCCCATCCCTGCCAACACCCTGGTTTCACCCACCAGTACGACGGTCTGTAGTCTATTATTTGGTCACTAATGAAAACCACATTTCTGGCAAGAAGTCAGTCACCAGTGTCCTTGCTTTACGTACTCGAGGACAGAGAAGATTGTTAATCAGACTTCTTCTTTAAAGTGCCAGGGAGGGGAAGGAAGCACCTACCTCCTAGCTTCGTAGTGCTGGCCCCCACCCCACAGGAGGAGCAGAGGAACTATGGCAAACAAGGGCACAGTTGCGTTTTCTTAGAAGCCCGGTTCTTGCCTACTGGTCCCTCACAACCGAGAAACTTGCCTTGGCAGAGTGAGCACACCCTTCCCTCTACAGCACATCTTCTGCACTGTCACAGTACCCCAAGGCACCCAAGCAGGCCCCCCGGGGGGGGGGGGCTCTGAGGCCTGGGGGCACAGCCTCAGGAGACTGGCTGGCGTTCCTGTGAGGCACAGAAGCTGCTTCCACCACCTCTGGGCTCTGAAGGGCAGCCCAGCCCTCGCCCCGGGGGTCCCCTGCCCCAGCCTAGGCCAAGGAGCAGCAGAGCAGGGTCTCCTGGACCCGCTGCCCAGTCAGGCAGCTCAGTGGGAAGCAGCTACTGTCCAGCCTCCAGGTCTGCTGGGCCAGTGCCCAGGGAGGGGCTGGGGCTTTCATTTGTCTTATTTTTTTTAATTTAAATTCAAAAAGTATGTATGTTTAACGACAGACGAGGTGAAGTGTTCACTTTAGTTAAAGACATTTTAAAACCTTCTTAAAAATTCCTTGAAACACAATGTAAAAATACATGTTTTAGCTAAAAGGGCATCGGTGGACTTTGATCAGTACTGATGTGTGCTCACGGATGTCCTGAGGCCTGAGGCCAGTGCTTGGCGCTCAGCTTTTCAACCACGTGGAGCAGGTTCTACCACCTGCCTGTGATCCTCAGAAGCTTATTAACCCATCTCTGAGCCTCCCTTTTCTCCTCTCAGTAACAAGGGCTCCTGGAGAGGCCAGTGAGCATGGAGACTAAGGCACAGGCTTCGGAGCTCTGCCACTGACTAGCTGTGTGACCTGGAGCAAGTCATTCAGAGGGTGTGCCTCAGGCTCAGCTGCTCTAAGTAATAATGGTCAATAATGGGATTAATGAATTAATAAGGAGTGAATTACCTAATATATGAGAAGCACCTAAAACCATGCCTGTCACTGAGTGTTATGTATATATTTTAACTACTACGACAATATTATTATTTAAGGTGCTTACCATATGACTGGTCTATAGTTAATGCTCATAAATAGTAACTGCTGTTATTATCATTATTATTATTATTGCATTACCTGTTAATATGTATAGAAGTTTGGGCTTAACAGGGATAGGTTAAGAAAATTTGGTGGTGGAAAACGTAGTCCCTCTTTGTCTACCAGCCCTTTATGGCTCTGCAAGAATTACTGGCTCTTAAAGGCTTTTGAGGTGCCTCCTCTCTGTTATGGGCTCCCTGATTACCACCCTTCTCCCATCTGCTGCAGTAGGCGCTTCCTGGCTGGAAGGCTCTACTGTCTGACAGGAGGAAGTGGCTCCTAGGGAGAGGAGGCAGGGTGCTGCAGCCCAGCCAGTTCAGCAGCTGTTGGTGAAAATATTGTAAGATGGTGGCTTTCCTTCAGCGGGCAGGTATTTACTGTGTGTGCGTGTGGACCCAGCCCTGTCCTTGGGCTTTCAGTCACCAGAAGAACAGGCATGGAACCCTGGGCATTAAGAAGGCTATCCACCGACTGCGTGAACCGCGTGAGCGCAGCATAGCAAATGAAGGTGCTTTGAGGGTGGTCGTAAAACTGAGGGGTAGAGATTAGCCTGTGGAGCTCTCATCAGAATGGGGGACCAAAGAGATGAGGCCCTCCAAACGTACACCAGTGCTGCATAAAATACAAAATGAATAAAAGTACAGTGCTGAGCTCTGGTTTGAGAAGGGCTAGTCCTCAGGACGAGCTCTGAGAGAATTCAGAGCCTGGGGTGGGCAGGAGCGGGTACTGAGGGCAGCTTGCGTGGTGACTGGGCCCCAAAGAGGCCTGAGGGGCTCAATTTTGACCCCTGCAGAGGGGGCTGGAGATGAGACCTCAGGTCCTTGAAGTGGTCTGGAGTCCAAACTGTCAGTGAAAACAGGATGAAAACAGGGACTCGGCCTAAAAGCTGGCCAGTGGCCTCGGACTGTGGGCAGAAAAAGATTCACCCTGAAGAAATTGGAGCCTAGAAGTCTGCACCATGCGTGAGTGTGTGCTCCACATTCCAGCTACTCTACACCGAGAATGTAAGACCTGGGTGAGAACCGGTGACACACACTGGGCCCTCGGAGTCAGAAATGAAGCCCCCGAGCGTCACTGTGACTGGGCTCTCAGGACTGACATGGAAGGAAATTCTCACTCACGGCGAGCTCACAGCCAAAATGCACAGAGCCCACGGGGAAACCACCATGAGGATCAAAACCTATAAACTGGGGAATTTGCATCTCAGGAACTGTAGAAAATAGGACAATCTGGAAGAAGTCTATTCAGCTAATTACCAAGTACTTTTTTACCTTTACCCGTAGCTATCAAGTCATTTCCAACTGGTGGTGACCCTGTGTGTGTCGGAGCAGAACTGTGCTCCATAGGGTTTTCAATAGCTGATTTTGCAGAAGTAGATGGCCAGGCCTTTCTTGCAGAGCACCTCTGGCTGGACTCAAACCTCCAGTCTTTGGGTTAGCAGCCGAGCACGTTAACCATTTGCACCACCCGGGGACTTTTTTTACTGAGTAGTCACCACATGCCCAATTCTATCCTAGATCCTAAGTGTTCTAAATACTGCGTGTGCATACCTCAGTCCCTACTCACTTGAAGCATTCATTACAGTGGGGCACGTGGGTCGGAGGGAGCCCACAGACCACGGGCACACCAACAAACACAGCTGATGCCTTCAGACAGTAAGCAGTGTAGGGGAATTAAATGAAGCAGTAGGGTAGAGGGTGACAAGTAAGGTGGCCAGAAAAGACCCTCTGAGGAGGTGACATTCCAGCTGAGACCTCAGCGATTGGAAACAAGAAGTCTAAACTGTGTATGCACATGTGGGTACACACACACAGATTGTACTCTAAATCCCAAGCAGTCATGAGACTGCTAGGACAAGGACATTACTGTCTGATCCAGTTGGGTCACAGGCACTTTACAAAGGGTTGGCAATTGAAAGCTGCTATTACTGTTTATAGAAGGTAGACAGAAGAGAACTGGAACAGATTTGAGGTGAACTGGTCCCCTCCACCCCCATGAGTACCACACTTAGCAACATAAGAGAGGAACCCACTTATGTCTAAAACTGGAGGAAGACTCATTAACAGCCTGTGATATGCAGATGACACAACCTTGCTTGCTGAAAGTGAAGAGAACTCAAGCACTTGCTGATGAAAATCAAAGACTACAGCCTTCAGTATGGATTACACCTCGACATAAAGAAGACAAAAATTTTCACAACTAGACCAATAAGCAACATTATGATAAATGGAGAAAATATTGAAGTTGTCAAGGATTACATTTTACTTAGATCCACAATCAACCCCCATGGAAGCAGCAGTCAAGAGATCAAAAGACGCATTGCACTGAGCAAATCTGCTGCAAAAGACCTCTTTAAAATATTCAAAAGCAAAGATTTCACTTTGAGGACTAAGGTGTGCTAACCCAAATCATGGTATTTTCAGTCACCTCATATGCACATGAAAGCTGGACAATGAATAAGGAAGACTGAAGAAGCATTAATACCTTTTAATTATGGTGTTGGTGAAGAATATTGAATATACCAAAAGATGAACAAATCTGTTTTGGAAGAAGTACAACCAGAAAGCTCCTTAGACCCTATTTGGAGCAAGGGAGAATGAAAAAAACCAAACACACAAGAGAAAGATTGGTCCAAAGGACTAATGGACCACAACTACCATAGCCTCCACCGGACTGAGTCCAGCATAACTAGATACTGCCTGGCTACCACTACCAACTGCTCTGACAGATCACAATAGAGGGTCCTGGACAGAGCTGGAGAAAAATGTAGAACAAAATTATAAGTCAAAAAAAGACCAGACTTACTGGCCTGACAGAGACTGGAGAAACCCTGAGAGTATGGTCCCTGGACACCCTCCTAGCTCAGTAATGAAGCCACTCCTGAGGTTTACCCTTTAGCCAAAGATTAGACAGGCCCATAAAACAAAACGAGACTAAAGGGGCACACCAGCCCAGGGGCAAGGACTGGAAGCCAGGAGGGGACAGAAAGCTGGTAATAGGGAACCCAAGGTTGAGAAAGGGAGAATGTTGACATGTTGTGGGGTTGGTGACCAATGTCACAAAACAATATGTGTACTAATTGCTTAATGAGAAGCTGGTTTGTTTTGTAAACCTTCATCTAAAGTAAGAAAAAAAAGTGCTCCTTAGAAGCAAGAATGGCGAGACTTTGACTCATGTACTTTGGACATATTATCAGAAGGGACCAGTCCCTGAAGAAGGATATCATGCTTGGTAAAGCAGAGGGTCAGCAAAAAAGAGGAAGACCTTCAGTGAAATGGATTGATACAGTGGCTGTAACAATGGGCTAAAACGTAGCAAAAATTATGAGGATGGCGAAGGACTGGACAGCATTTCGTTCTGGGTCACTATGAGTTAAAACCAACTCAACATCACCAAACAACAACAACATCTCTAAAAGGGGACCCACTCACCCTTCCCAAATTACCCATGTCCATTTCTCTGTCACTAGGCAGGCATGCCATGGATCAGGTGTGAGCAGGTGTCTCTGTCTCTCTCAGCTGGTGTGTTATCCACTCAGGTCAGGTGTGGTATGGCTGTGTTTATTCTCTCTCTCTCTGTCTCTCTGTCTCCACAGCTTTTCTTACCTTAGTCTGAACCCCTGTGCTTACTGGTCCAGCTGTCAACCAGCAGCTTCGGGACAACCCTTGGCCAGTGCTCTTGAATCAAAACTGTTTCATGGGTAACCCCTGTCCAGTGTATGCCCAGGCCTTTGCGGGCAACCTGTTGACCCTCAGGACAGACCTGCTGTTGGCCCCCTCAGGACTGGCCCCCTCTCAGCCCCTGCTGGGAAGGCCCCTCTGGGCCCCCAGGACAGGCCTCCTGTTGGTCTCCTCTCGACCCCCTCAGGACAGGCATCCTCTTGGACTTAGGGTTACAGTTCTCAGCACAGCCAGGGCATCTGCTGCTGCCAAAGGGAGGCCAGTTAGGCCCCCATGCTACTGCTTGCTCTGCTTGGGAGTCCACCTGCACGGGCCCAGACTGCTGCCACTTCCCCTTAATGGGGCACCCAGGCCCACTGGCGACCTCTTGCCCAGAGGTGCCCAGCTCCGCATCACTGGCCGACCCTGCCATTTTCTCTTTGGGCCAACTCACTCACCACCACCACCCTGACTGCCACCAGCTGCAGGTCTTATGATTTCTGCCACTCATGCTGCACGGATCTCTACTCCTGGGTTCATTCTGGACCTCTCCAGTGTTACCATCTCAGTGTTATAGCCCTTGACCCATATCACAACTCTTTTTTTGGGTCTAGCAGTTTCTCAGCACAGGGACCCCAAGTCCAAAGAATGCTGTCCTCTCTAGGTGCTTGTTGATCAGGAGGTCCCCAAAACCTCTCTGTGAGATTGGCCATTTGTATAGGAAAACTCCTTATCAGTTTCAAGGTGTGGCTCTCCTAGTAGGATTGACCAATCCCTTGGGCAGATCATAAACTGACCAATCCTATTGGGTGGATTACAAGCTGCTTAGGCAGAAAGCAAACCAATCAATCGCTTGACAGATTTCAGACGGAGCAATCATTTTGTTAGAATTGTAAACCCAGGGCCAGAAAGGCCATGAAAGTAACCCACTTCAACCACAAAGTCACATGAGGTTCTAGGGAAAAACATTCCAAGCAAATGGGAACAGCCAGGGAAAAATCTGGTTGCAGCTTGTCTTACTCTGGAAGAGCAAGAAGGCCAATGTGGCTGCAGCATGGTGGACAAGGGGGTGGGGAGCAGAAGTGGAGTTCAGAAATGTAGGTGGGGGTCAGACTGTGTAGGGTCATGAGCACTATGGGTTTCACTCTATATACCAGTTGCTGTCGAGTCAGCACTGACTCATGGCGACCACACGTGTGTCAGAGTAGAACTGTGATCCGTAGGGTTTACAATGGCTGAGTTATTGGAAGTAGATCACCAGACCTTTCTTCTGAGGTGCTTCTGAGTGAAATCAAACCTCCAACCTTTTGATAAGCAGTCGAGCACGTTAACCATTTGCACTACCCAGGGATGGGTTTTATTCTAAGTACCGTGAAAAAGCGGTTGAGGTTCTCATCAGGGGGCCCCTGAGACTATCGCTTCAGATACTTTTTAAACCTTGAACCAAAACTGTCTCCTTAGGTCACCTTTTAGCAAAATAACAGCTTGGCACACGAAATAAAGGGTATTACTTATGAATACGGTGCTTTAATAAAAAATCATCTATATGAGACCAAAAGGTCAACAATTACTCTGAAGCAAAGAGGAGAAGATAAGGGGGCAGGGAAACTAGAGCACTGGAAACAGAACAACCAGAACTCAATTTAAGAAAATGTTGACACATTGTGAAAAATGTAACTAATGTCACTGAACACTTTGTATAGAAATTGTCAAATAGGAACCTGATTTGCTGTGTAAACTTCTACTGAAAACACAATGAAGTATTATTTTTTTTAAAAAAGGAAAACCTATAAAAAGAAAAAAAAAGTGGAGGCAGCCACGGCAGTTGGCTGGTCCACAGAGGTATCGTGGTGCCGGACCATGCCATGGGCAGTGGGGTGACCAGAAGAGGTCTGATTTGAGACATGTTTTGGAATTGATCACAATAATACTTGCCAATGGCTTCAAAGTGGCACATGAGGGTAAAAGAGAGTTCACTGGCTGGGGCTTCGGGCCTGAGCAAGGTGGGAGAGTGGTACAATTTCCTGAAATGGGGAAGACTGGTCCCTGCCCCATCTGTAGAGTCTGTTCTCAGAGTAGAGTGTGGAGGGAGACTTGCAAAGGGAGATTTTGATCTTGAGGGCGATGAGGAGCTTAGAGACACGACAGAACCACAGCCCAGTGGCAGCTACAGGGCTAAGTATGACCTGGGACGAGGTAGCCTGGGGATGGAGAAGCCATCCTGGAAGAAAGGTAGAAGCAGAGGCACAATGGCCTGAGACCAGACGGACTTCGCCAGACATGTAGAGGGTGCAGCAGGTTCTGATGGTGGGGTGGATGTGGTACAGGAATGATGTGTGCCCAGCAAATGAAGCTGGTGTAGGAGATTGATGTCATCACAGGAGCTGCCTGGGATGCTTGGAACTTACATGTGCATTCTGAGTCAGGGGCTGCTGTTGCTGTCCCATGAGTTTTATGTAGAGGGAGAGCCTCAAAAGCAGTAAGAGAGAATGCAAGGATGTGCTTCTTGGGTGTCAGTATTCCAGTATGCTTGCTGAGTTGAATTCAGTCGCATGTCATGAAGTGAGAACAGAGAAAAGAGAGTACTTGTGAATATTTTCTGACTGAGTTTAGACTCTAGTAAAGGTGGTGGATAATCCCACTGAGGGATGCCACTACCTCAGGATGTGGGGACAAATAGAGGTGTGTGTTTAGTCATATTGCTTGGGCATTCATTATCTCTGAGGAAGGGGCAGTGGTATTTCCATGCTAATCTAGAAGGAAGTCATACTGAAGCATCCTTTTTCTGGAATGAATGTGGTCTTCTTCCAGGGTCAGAGCAGACAGATGAGGGGAAAGATTCATGTTCTAAAGGAGGAGAGGAGAACATTGGAGGCACTCTAGGTATGCTGGGCAGCACAGTGATGTGAAACAGAGGAGGGCTGCGGCCTCCTGACTGCACAGAAGAGAGAAAGGGTGATGGAGGGTTGGCCTCAGCTAGCAGCCCTTGGATACTGTACCACTGGGGTGAGGTCTGTGTTACCTCAGAACAACTGGGAGAACTGCAGGTAGAGAATCAGGAAGCTAGTAAGTTGAGCAGGGTGATGTGTTTTTTTCTGGGTGATGGTCTCTGTGGAAGAACAGCCCAAGAGTGAAGCTTGGGAGTGAAAGCTGCTCACACAGTATCTACCTAGAGTGTTTTAGAGGAAGCCATGCTAAGTAGGAATTCAAGAGGTAATGAAGATGTTAGCTCCACTCTCCCAGAAAGTCGGTAGATGACATCATCATACCTCACAATGTGAAGTAAGGATGCTGAGTGCACACTCTTATCTGTGTCATGGATTGAATTGTGTCCTCCAAAAATATCTGTCAACTTGGCTAGGTCATGATTCCCAGTGTTGTACGATTGATGTGATTTCCCTGTGTCTTGTAAATCCTATTGCTATGATGTAATGAGATGGATTAGTGGCAGTTAAATTGATGAGATCTACAAGATTAGATAATGTCTTAAGCTAGTCTCTTTTGAGATATAAAAGAGAGAAGGGAGCAGAGAGACATGGGGACCTCATGCCACCAAGAAAGCAGTGCCGGGAGCAGAGCACGTCCTTTGGCCTTAGGTTCCTGCACTGAGATGCTCCCAGATCAAGGGAAAACTGATGACAAGGACCTTCCTCTAGAGCCGACAGAGAGAAAGCCTTCCACTTGAGCCAGCACCCTGAGTTCGGACTTCTAGCCTACTGGACTGTGCGAGACTTCTCTTTGTTAAAGCCATCCCCTTGTGGTATTTCTGTTACAGCAGCACTAGATGACTAAGACAGAATTTGGTGCCAAGAGTGGAGTGCTGCTCTAACAGATACCTAAAATGTGGATGCAGTTTTGAAACTGTGAATGGATAGAGGACCCGCAGTGGCAGAGAACTGGCAGCAGCAGAGAAGTGGCAGTGGCAGAGAACTGGCAACAGCAAAACCAGTAGACCAGCACCAGAAAGCTCTGGAGCCAACCCATGGAGTGAGAGAGCTAAGTGCCTGTGCGCAGGAGGCTTTCTGGTGGAGTGGGGTGCCTCCAAGCACTTACTGGTGGAGCTACAGAGCTTTGGAACACTTAACCCAGCAGGGCAGATGCAGGCATGCTGCCTAAGGACTGAGAGGCCAAGGAACCAGGAATCAGAAACTAAAAAGACAAGGAACACAGGAATCTGAGCTGCCTCAGTCTCAAAAGGTATGGCCAGGACCTCGGGGGTTTCAAAGGGTGGAGTGTCATGGATTGAATTGTGTTCCCCAAAAATATCTGTCAACTTGGCTGGGTCATGATTCTCAGCATTGTGTGATTGTGTACCATTTTGTAATCTGATGTGATTTCCTTATGTGTTGTAAACTCTATCACTATGATGTAGTAAGATGGATTAACAGCAGTTATACTGATGAGGTCTATGAAGATTAGATGGTGTCTTAAGCCAATCTGTTTGAGATATAAAAGAGAGAAGCGAGCAGAGACACATGGGAACCTCATACTACCAAGAAAGCGGAGTGTGTCCTTTGGACCTGAGGTTCCTGCACTGAGATGCTCCCAGACCAAGGGAAGACTGATGCATCACAAGGAACCTCCAGAACTGACAGAGAGAGAAAGCCTTCCCCTGGAGCTGCTGCCTTGAATTTGGACTTGTAGCCTACTGGACTGTGAGAGAATAAATTTCTCTTTGTTAAAAGCCGTCTGCTTGTGGTATTTCTGTTATCGCAGCACTAGATGACTGAGACAGTGGAGCCATGGCCTTTGGTGTTTCTAAGGGTGGAGTCGCCACTCAGATGGGCTAGGAGAATGGTGCACCTAAAGCTGAGGGAGCAGTGTTGCTGTCCCAGTGGGCCTGGAAGGCAGAGCTGAAGCCTGGGCCAAGGGGCCTCCACTCTGATTCCGTAGAGCATGGCCAGTACCTAGAGTCTGGAGGGCAGGGCTATTGTGTGAATGGTCTCAGAGAACAGAAGATTATTTTTAAGCCTCGAGGGCTAATGAAATATGTTCTGCTAACTTGCTTGGTGCCTCTTCTTCTTTCCCTCCAATTTCTCCGATTTGTAATGGAAATGTCTAGCTTGTGCTTGCCTGTTGCACCATTGTACCTTTGGAAGCCGATAGCTTGTATTCTAGATTTCACAGATGAGGAAGAATTTTTGGATTTTGGACTCGGAGTTGATTTAAGACTTTTGCTATGATATGATGAAGTGAATATATTTTACATGTGGCAAGGACATGAATGTCATGGATTGCATTGTGTCCCCCCAAAATATCTGTCAGCTTGGCTGGGTCATGATTCCCAGTATTGTATGATTGATGTGATTTCCCTATGTGTTGTAAATCCTATCACTATGATGTAATGAGGTAGATTAGTGGTAGTTATATTGATGAGATCTCTAAGATTAGATAATCTCTTAAGCTAATCTCTTTTGAGATAGAAAAGAAAGAAAGTGAGCAGAGAGACATAGGGACCTCATACCACCAAGAGAGCAGTGCTGGGAGCAGAGCACGTCCTTTGGACCTGAGGTTCCTGCACTGAGATGCTCCCAGATCAAGGGAAAGCTGATGACAAGGACCTTCCTCCAGAGCCGACAGAGAGAGAAAGCCTTCCCCTTGAGCCAGCACCCTGAATTCGGACTTCTAGCCTACTGGACTGTTCGAGACTAAACTTCTCTTTGTTAAACCCATCCCCTTGTGATATTTCTGTTAGAGCAGCACTAGATGACTAAGACAATCTGCAAAGCCAATATTTGCACCTCTGCTGTATTGTGCTGGTCATGTGCTGGTGGACAGTCATGGTGACGATTCAAGTAAGCTCATGGAAGGAAGGCTCCAACCAAGTGCTTGAGTGCCCACTCTTCTTCCATCAGTCCTCTTCTTCATGTCTTCTAGGTGCGTGGGGGAGGGGTGCTGTGGAAAACAAGACAAGTGCAGCCTGCACTTGTCATGCTTTGTCCATCTTGTGCCTTCTTCATAGCAGATGACTGTGTTAGGATTTGTGTTCTCCAAAAGGATATGTTGAAGTCGTAACGCTTGTACCTGTGAATTGACCTTGTTTGGGGAAATTAGGGTTTTTCTTTGCAGATGTTATCAGTTAAATTAACAGAGTAGGGTGGGTCCTAATCCTACTCCCTTCTGAGTAGCATCTTAAAAAGACAGAGACACACACAGGAGGAAGCCACGCCATGTGACAATGGATGCACCTGCATCTGTAAGCAGCAAAAGAGCACTAAGGACTGCAGCAGCCACCAGAATTTGTAGAGGGGCACAGGAGAGCTCCTCTCTCAGACCCAGCAGGGATCCTGGACTAGGAGAGAGGCACAGGAGAGCTCCTCTCAGCACCTAGGAGGGATCCTGGACTAGGAGAGGGGTATAGGAGAGCTCCTTTCAGCATCCAGGAGGGGTCCTGAACTAGGAGCGGGGTACGGAGAGCTCCTCAGAGCTCTTGGATTAAGTAAGAACAGGTAGTGCTGGGGCTATTCCTGTTTTATAGTTGGGGAAACTGAGGCATCAGAAAGCTTTACCAAGACATTCAGACATGTGCAAGAGTCATTTAAAAACTGATTTTCAGATGCCAGTGGTTCTCAAAGTGTGGTCCATGGGCTGGCAGCATCAGCATACCCTGAGAACTTGCTAGCAATGCAGATTCTCAGGCCCCGCAGCCCTCCTGAATCAGCATGTCTCAGGGTGGTCCCAGCAGACTGCATGAAGAAGCCCTCCAGGTGATGCTGTTGTGTGAAAGTTTGAGCAGCGAAGTCATGTGCCAGGCCACCTATAAGGGAATAAGAGGCCAAATGTCCTGCATGTGAATATGGTACCTGACATGCTTTGTGAATGAAGATGCTGTAAGGAGGCACAAGAAGACAGCTTTGGGGTTAGTATAGAGCACACACTTCATAATTCAGAGTTTTTACAGTTCTGTTGTGCAGTCAAACGGATACTGTCCCCAGGGTACTCAGTGAAGTATGAGTTCGTGACCTGATTGTCTGGTCCAGTGTCACTGCAGTGACCAAGGTGGTCTTGATCCTCTCAGACAGCAGAAGTCATAGATGTTCCTGGGAACATTGAAAGAATGTGACCATTTTATTCTGCACTATAGACGCATAAACATATAAACCACCAGCTGCCTTTGAGTCAACTCCAACTCATGGCAACCTCATGTGTGTCAGAGTAGAACTGTGCTCCATAGGGTTTTCCATGGCTGTGAACTTTCAGCAGTAGATCACCAGGACTTTCTTCTGAGGTGCCTCTGGGTAGACCCGAACTGCCAACCTTTGGGTTAGCAGCAAGGCACTTAAGCGTTTTGTACCATCCAGGGACATAAATACATACACATATTTAAATATTAGTGCACGTTGTAGTCTTGAATGACGGCTGCCTCCATGAAGGGGAGGGAAAGTTTGTCTTGCCTTATACCCTCTCCCTCAGGCAGCAGTGGGGCCTCCCTGTTGTGGTTTTTGCTTTGGGACTTGTCCCTCTACCCCTGCAGGGGAGCTTTAGGGTGTGGTTTTCTTGCACCTTTCCTCCAAGACTTTTAATGAAGTACCTAATTAGGAAGGATTCTCCTCTTGGAGAGGCCTAACAGGGGTGTTTTGAGTGAACCACTTCAGGAAGGGACAGCAGACACATTTGAGACATGTGAAGATAGTGAATTATTAACTATGCTATGTTAAGTTGGAAATTAATTCTAACCAAAGGAGAGTGCTGTTGGCAATCAGTGTAAGCATAGAATGCATCTGGAGAAGCAATAAGACGATGATAATAAACTGTATGGGAAATAATGGAGAAATTAGAGAAAGATCAGGCTGCACTGCAGAACACTGGAGAATAAGTAATAGTACCAACTCCCTGAGTAAAAGGTAAAACCCAGAGTGGAGGACATTAGAGCCTGCTTCTCCAAAGGACTCACTTGGTGGGTGAGGGGTGGTGGAATTAAGAGATTGTTCCTGCAAAAACCCCTAGGGAAAAATATACACGCCAAGATGAAGTTTAATTTTTTTTAATTTCAAGAAAAAAAAATCTTTTAAAACATCTAAATGGGCTCAGGTCAGATACTATATGTTTATGCAGTTGGCACGAGCCTTCTACATTTGTTTGCCAGCCACACCTTCCCCCAACAAGGTATTTTCTTAAGCACCACTATGCCAACTTTTTTTTACATGTTGCTATTAAAATTAGCATAGCATGCTTACAAATATACCTCAAGGAGAGGGGAGAGCATGGCTGGCAAACAAACAGAAGTGTGTTGTCTGCATAAAAATACAGTATATGTCCTCTAAAAAAAATTACTTACAATTCAAAAATTCTTGAATTTTAAATTTCAATAGAAATATTTTGGCAGGAGTAACAATAAATTTTAAAAATATTTTATTGTATTTTTGGTGAAAGTATACACAGCAAAACAGGTTCCCATTCAGCAGTTTCTACACATGATGTTCAGTGACATTGGTTACATTCTTCACATTGTGTCAACGTTCTCATTATTTCTGTTCTAGACGTTCCATTCCCATTAACTTAGTCTCACTACCCCTCAACCTTCTCGTCTCTGCTTGAGAGTAACTGTTGACCATTTGGTCTCAAATGGATGATTTTTTACTCAAGGGTGATAGTCTTTACTTTTTGAGCTAACCTACTATTTAGTTAAAAGCTGATTTCAGGGGATAGTTTTGGTTCGAGGTTTAAAGAGTATCTCAGGGTGTAAAATGGTAGCAGTAGTAGCATCAGAACTTGTCTAGACTCCTTAGGAATAAAAACCAGGATCAGCCCAAAGCCGATTCCTATGAGGTGGAGGTCAAACATACCTCCACTCTCCAACCTTTTTACCAATTCTAACACCAGCCATCCCTCCATGGCACTCTCTACTTCTCTTTTGGGTTCAATATTCTGTTGCAGTGGCCACAGAAAACTCACAGACCATACTTGCAGTTAAGTGCTTTATTAAGGAAGTAACAGAATACAACTCGGGATCAAGATCAACAGGCTACAACTCAGGATCAGGAAGCATGTAGGCAAAGTCTGGAAGGCTCGCCCCAAGTGGAGAGCACTTCCTCCTTTCTTCAGTGCAGGATAGCTCTCAGCTCGTCTCTGCCACACAAGCAAGCAGGCCCTTCTCTCAGCCACGCAGGCCTCCTCTAAGCCCCTCAGGACAGGCCTCCTCTCAGACCCCTCAGGATAGGCCTCTTCTCACCCCCTGAGGACAGACCTCTCTGTCTTTGGCCTCCCTGCTGTTGGCTTCTCCACTGCTGACTGACCTGGCTCATAGCCAGTGTAGCAGTTTTGTTCAGCTCTCTTATATTCCTAATAGCAGGTTTCTGCCATCACCACCAACTCTGCTGCAGGGCCCCTTCTGGGCCTCTCACTATCTTCCTTGTTACAGCTCTTTTAGGAGGTGCCTCTCCTCTCTCTCCTTGCTCTATTCCTTTTCTTTCTGCTGCTTTCTTCTTTCTTCTGTGAAACTGTGGGGTTGGCTGCATACATAAGCAAACTCCTGGTCAATTTCAAGGCATAATCCTCCCACCAGGGCCACAAACTGATCAATCCCCTCTCAGTAGGCCACAGTCACTTCATTTGTGTAGTAAGATATAGTCACTTCATTTGCATAAGTATATTGACCAATCCCTGTGAGGTGTGCAAAATAGATCAATCACAGGGCAGACTGCAGCCCAGTGTCAGACAAAAAGTATCAAACCATCAAGTTGTTTACAGCTTACTGAGGAGATGTCAATCAACTTGGACAAAAGTAACAAATTTTCTGAGGTAGAAAACTAAGGCAAAGCTAACTTCTCACAATTTAGGGGAAAAATCTCCTAAGAGCCAAGGCAAAAGGCCACATAATGGAACTCACCTCACCACACAGGGCAGTAGTCTTGGGGATTTCTCCAGTCTCAGTGGGTCCAGTAAGTCTAGATTCTTTGAGAACTTGAAGTTCTTTTCCACATTTTTCTCCCTTTCTATCAGGATCTATCTGTTGTGCCCCTGATCAGAACATCCAGTAGTGGTAGCTGGGTACCATCTAATTCTTCTGGTCTCAAGGTAGAGGAGGCCTCGGTTCATGGAGACAATTAGTCTTACAGTCTGGTTCCTTCTCTGATTCTTAGGTTTCCTTCTTTTTCTTTTGCTCCCTGCAAATAAAGACTGATAGTTATATCTTAGATGGCTGCTTGCAAGCTTTTAAGACCCCAGATACTACTCACCAAACTAGGATATAGAACATAAACTATATGAACTATATTACGTCAGTTGACTGAATTGTCCCACAGGACTATGACCCTAAGTCTTCAAACCAGGAAAACTAATCCCACAAGATGATTAGTCATGTCTCAGAAGTATCATTATCTATAGCCCCTGTTTATTTCATTTTATATATATATATAGGGTTGTTGTTGCAAAATTATACATAACATAGCATTTACCAATACATCCATTTTCTTGTGTACAACTTAGTGGCATCAGCTACACTAGTCAAGTTGTGCATACTTCACCCACATTCGGTGCTATCTTTCCCATCACCATAAACAAAAAGCGACTACTGTCTAAAGAACACTTCCCCCTCTTCCCCGCCCCCACCTCTGGTAACTATCACTGAACATTGGTCTCTGTATACATACCTATTCTTGTCTTTTCATAAAAGTGAGATCATACAATATTTGTCCTTTTGCGATTGACTTATTTTGCTTAGTGTAATGTTTTCCAGTTTCATCCACATTGCAAGATGTTTCAGAACCTCATTTTTCTTTATGGCTGAGTAATATTCCATTGTATGTACGTACCACATTTTGTTTATCCATTCATCCATTGATGGGCATTTTTTTTTTTTTGCCATTGAATAGTGTTGCAGTGAACACAGGTGTGTGGATAATAGTAATTTTTAACATTTATTGTGAGTTTGCTCTGAGTCAGGTGCTGCTGAGCCCTTTACATGACTTGCCTCATTTAGTCCTCACCATGACCCTGTGACATAGAAGCTGGGTGGCCCCGTACAGACAGAAAAACTGAGCCACAGAGAGATGAGGTAATTGGAGGCCCACAGGGGTAGATGGGCCAGAGCTCAGATTCTGGTGGCACACCTGAGCCTGGATTCTGACCACTTGCTTCTCAGGCCATGTTGCTCCTAGGGCCGACTCAGCAAGACACGGGGGCAGGACAGGGACACCACAACACCCAGAACATGGTGTGGGGGTGTGCTTTGGACCCAGGAGGGGTTTTCTTCTTTTATCCCTCTTCTTTATTTAGCATATTGTTTAATGTCTACAAAAGCATTTCTTAAAAGCATTGGGACTCAGTAAAAACTTGTTAAGCGGATGAACTGATGTTGCTCCTTGTCATTGTTAAAATTATTTTAAAAGACCACTGTTGCTGTTTCCCAGGACTACCCTAACAAAGTACAATATAGTGGCTTATAAGAACAGAGAGGTACTGTTTCACAGTGCTGGAGGCCAGAAGTGCAAATCGCAACTTGTTGGCCACCTGTGCTCTCTCTGAAGGCTCTAGGGGAAGACTTTCCGTTGTCTCTCCCAGTTCCTGGTAGCCTAAGGTGTTCCTGGGCTTGTAGATACGTCTTCACATGGCCTTCTCCCCCTATGTCTGTGCTCCTCTTTCAAAAGGACGTCACTCGTATTGGATTAGGACCCACTCTACCGCGGTATGACCTCATGTTAACTGGTAATATCTTCTAAGACCCTATTTCCAAGCAAGTATGCGTTCTTCAGCATATCCTTTGAGGGGACACAATTCAACCCATAACAACTACTTTTTAAATGTATAGGCTTAATTCCAGTGGTTCTCAGTGTTTTGTTTTTTTTTTCCTGTCCTAGGTTGCTAACCAAAAGGTCAGCAGTTCAAATCCACCAGGCACTCCTTGGAAACCCTATGAGGCAGTTCTACTCTGTCCTGTAGGGTTACTATGAGTCAGAATCGACTTGACAGCAATGGGTAACACACCTGAGAAGGAGCCCTGGTGGTGCAGTGGTTAAGCACTCAGCTGCTAACCAAAAGGGCAACGGTTTGAATCCACCAGCTGCTCTACAGGAGAAAGACATGGCAGTCTGCTTCCGTAAAGATTACAGCCTTGAAAACCCTATGGGGCAGTTCTGCTCTGTCCTATAGGGTCACTATGAGTTGGAATCAACTCATCCACAACAGGTTTGACATACCTGAAGGGTACAGTGCATTCCTCCATCAAAAAAATTTTATTTCAAAGCGGTCAAAATACATTATACAAAGAGATTCTGTTATAAGCAAAATAAGGGTTGTGGGATTTCCTGCACAAGGAGATAAGCTGCATCCTGCTGTACTAACAGTAAAGTTGCACAGGAAATGATTTTCCTCAAAGGAAAGTGGAGGAGGGGTACGGTAAGGAGCAGTAGACACTGAGAGCTTGAGTAAATATTGGATAATGACTTTTACAGGTTATTGGATAGTTAATTTTAGGAAACTAAAACAAGAAACTCTTTTTAATCAATCAAACCCTACTTGTCTACAAATTATCTAGATTGAGGAAAGATTAGATAACACTGACAAAAGGCAAGCTTATAACTACAAATGATAGCCCCTATTTCAATCATAAAAGTTGACTGAGAATTAAAAATGGGATTAAAATGTCCTCTGTGTTGGTGTTTTGGGATTTGCTGATGGCGTGGGATTTTAGGGAGCCCTCGGGCAAGAGGCTGCTCCATTTTTAACTTCTGAGCGTGCAGGGGTTATGTAAAATAATACGAACCCTGAGGTAAACTGCTTCCAGGTAGAAATGGAAGAAGGTCAGTGAAGGTGGGAAAGGCGGTTGTTAAGGTATTCTGTGTTCTGTTTTATTTTTATGTGCTGTGCCAGGGGCTTTGAAAGAGTGACCACCCTCTACTCTAAAGGCCAGTGCTATTGTCCCCATGCCTGTGTCCTTTCTGTCCCTGTTATGGATTGCATTGTGTCCCCCCAAAAATTTATGATGAAGTCCTAACTCCATACCCGTGAATGTGACCTTGTTTGGAAATAGGGTCTTTGTAGATGGTGTTAGTTAACATGAGGTCCTATTGGATGATATTAGTTAACATAAGGTCCTAAGGTCCTAACCCAGTCTAAGTGGTGTCCTTATAAAAGAGGAGAAGAGGTACAGAGAGACCTACAGGGGAAGACCGCATGTGACAATGGAGTTACGCTGCAAGTGAGGGACCCAGAACCTGGGAGAGATGAGAAAGGATCCTCCCCTAGAGCCTCCAGAGGGCATGGCCCTGCTGACACCTTGATTTAGATTTCTGGCCTCCAGAACTGTGAGGCAGTACATTTCTGTCCTTTTAAACCACTCAGTGTGTGGTACTTTGTTACACAGCCCTAGGAAATCAATACAATCCCTATGCCTAGAATGAACTCTGAGATGCTTTCTCACTCCCTGCCCACCCTGAGCAAGCTAGACACTGCTTAAGGTCAGCTTGAGAATCACTGCAGGCTTGCAACCAGGTGGACCACAGCACAGCCAGTATGTGTGTGTGTGTGTGTGTGTGTGTATGCATCCCTACGTGTACAGTGTGTGTGTGTGTCTATGTGTGTGCAATGTATGTGTATGTGTATATGGGTGTGCATATGTGTGCATGGGGGAGTTGGTGTTGGCAGGAATCAGGACTCAGGTAGATGAACATTTAGAGACAGGTGACCAGTGCTAGATGCTCAGTGGCTGTCCCCCTGGCATTGGGCAGAAGTCCACACGGGTGGATAAAGAGATTTAGGCTGAAGGACCCCGTCACCCATCAAGTTGGTCTGTGACCTCTAAAGAAACTCTAGCAAAGCAAAGTTGAATACCAAAGAAATGGTCGCCCTGGAAAGGAAGTCAACATGAGCTTACTCACTTATTAGGGTTCAGTAACAAGTCTTTACTTGTTATGTTGGAATTGCATATTGTAATGGCAGGAAGCCACTGAGCAACACCAGGTAGGAGGGAAGGGCCAGACTAGCAGGGAGACCAATACAGTGAAGAGTCGGTGTGTCTGTGGCCAGAACAGGGTAGGGGCCGCAGTGGGGAAAGGGCTAGCTGGACATACGCTCAGCGGGCTGCTAGCACAGAGGTGCCAGTAAAACCCCAGTGAAAAGCAGAAGCAGCACCAGCTTCTCTTCCTTCTGCCTGCATATCTCCTCAAATTGCTTTTAAACATGACTTTTTAAAAATAATTTTCAGAAATGCCAAATTCCCCCTGCAGCATTATATTTTGGATGTCCTTTGTATCGTATAACTTTCTGCTGCCTGATAGTTGCTTACCTGGACAAATTAGTTTGGTTATTCTTCATTCTGCCTGGCAAAAGCCTAAAGCAGCATAAGAATATTTTTTCACTGCATTACCATGATCAGCATCTCTTTTACCTTTCAGGAGGTGACAGTTACCATTAAAAAAAACCCAAACCTATTGCCATCGAGTCCATTCCAGCTCACAGCGACCCTATAGGACCGAATCGAACCGCCCCATGGTGTTTCCAAGGAGCGACTGGTGGATTCAAACTGCTGACCTTTTGGTTAACAGCCATACACTTAACTACTGCACCACCAGGGCTCCTTTCAAAGAGGATGTTGCTTTTTATGTAGAGAGTTGCCAGTTTGGCATTTTATCAGCATGGGTGTTAAATGAATTAGCAAGAAGGCAGCCTATATAATGTATATATCTATGTCAGTTTTCCCAATTGGAGAGAAGGAATGCTTGCTTTTATTTTAAAATGTCAAGGAAAAATGATCAACCTCACAGTATTATGAAAGGACCACAGTATCAAGCTTTAGTTCCTGATTTTACTGGGTGATTGTTCAGGTTACAGGGACTAAGATGTACAACAGATCAATGAAATATCAACCAGATGGGCTTGAGACTGAGCCAAATAATAGAAAGACAGAATGAGTACAAAGATGGAAATGTGTATAGGAAGCAACACATTTCTATTAAATCATAAATTAATCATGATCCAAAAGCCACAAGGAGAATCCAAGTGGTGTTAAAGAAACAGAGTTCTCCTTGTTTAAACTGTAAGCACACACTTGGCTTTGATGAATATCCGTGTGCTAGTAGTAAGTAAAACATAGAGGAATTATCTTGATATAGTAGCATCATTTATGTGATACCATTAGGAAAATGTTGTTAGTTGCCATCAAGTCAGCTCAGACTCATGGCGGCCCCACGTACAACAGATGAAACGTTGCCTGATCCTGCGCCATCTTCATGATCGTTGGTGTATTTTAGTCCATTGTTGCAACCACTATGTATTTTAAGTGCCTTCCAACCTAGGGGGTTCATCTTCCCGCACTATATCAGACAGTATTCTGTTGTGATCCATAGGGTATTCATTGGCTGATTTTCAGAAGTAGATCGTCAGACTTTTCAGGTCTTAGTCTGAAAGCTCTGCTGAAACCTGTCCACCATGGGTGACCCTGCTGGTAGTTGAAAAACCAGTGGCATAGCTTCCAACTTCACAGCAACACACAAACCCCCATAGTACAACAAACTGACAGATAGGTGGTAGATTGGGAAAATAGTTTACTGTAGCTATTTTGGGTAGACATCTTTCTAAAATATTTTTCCTGCTTTTTGAAGAATACTGCAGAGGTAGTGTTGACAGAAAATTACACTAGTCTAAGGGTCTCAAGGTGAAAGAAATGAAGAAAAAATTCAGACCTCAAATTGCAATATTGAAGGATTCTATGGGCAAAATATTGAATGACACAGGAAGCATCAAAAGAAGAATACACAGGGTCACTGTACTAAAAAGAATT
Organism: Dugong dugon; assembly: GCA_030035585.1. Classification (NCBI taxonomy): domain Eukaryota; kingdom Metazoa; phylum Chordata; class Mammalia; order Sirenia; family Dugongidae; genus Dugong; species Dugong dugon. Next base: position 21,485,663 of record CM057464.1, read on the forward strand.
GGTTGACGTTCAGCCATTTCAGGGGGTAGTATATGATCAAGAACCGATGGAATTGAAGGAGGAAGTCCAAGCGGCACTGAAGGCATTGGTGGACAAACAAGGCTCCAGGAATTGACGGAATACCAATTGAGATGTTTCAACAAATGGATGCAACACTGGAAGTGCTTACTCGTCTATGCCAAGAAATTTGGAAGACAGCTTCCTGGCCAGCCAACTGGAATAGATCCATATTTGTGCTCATTCCAAAGAAAGGTGATTCAACAAAATGTGGAAATTATGTAACAATATCATTAATATCATGTGCAAATAAAATATTGCTGAAGATAATTAAAAAGCAGTTGCAGCAGTACATCAACAGGAAACTGCCAGAAATTCAAGCTGGGTTCAGAAGAGGACATGGAACAAAGGATATGAATGCTGATGTCAGATGGATCTTGGCTGAAAGCAGAGAACACCAGAAAGATGTTTACCTGTGTTGTATTGACTATGTAGAGGCATTCAACTGTGTGGGTCATAACAAATTCTGTATAACATTGCGAAGAATGGGAATTCAAGAACACTTAGTTGTGCTCATGAGAAACCTGTACATAGACCAAGAGGCAGTCATTTGAACAGAACAAGGGAATACTGTGTGTTTGAAAATCAGGAAAGGTGTTCGTCAGGGTTGCATCTTTTCACCATACTTATTCAATCTGTATGCTGAGCAAATAATCCAAGAATCTGGACTATGTGAAGAAGAACACGGTATCAGGATTAGAGAAAGACTCATTAACAACCTTCGATATGCAGATGACACAACCCTGCTTGCTGAAAGTGAAGAGGACTTGAAGCATGTACCTACTGATGAAGATGAAAGACTACAGTATTCAGTATAGATTACACGTTAACATAAAGAAAACAAAAATCCTCACATCTAGACCAATAAGCAACATCATGATAAACATAGAACAGATTGAAGTGGTCAAGGATTTCATTTTACTTGGATCCACAGTCACCGCCCATGGGAGCAGCAGTCAAGATATCAAACTTCAATTGGCATAACACAGTTTATAAAGACAATGTTCTACATTCTACCTTGGTGAGTAGTGTCTGGGGTCTTAAAAGCCTGTGAGCAGCCATCTAAGATACTCCACTGGTCTCACCCCATCGGGAGCAGGGAGAATGAAGAGAACAGGACACAAGGAAAAGATTAGTCCAAAGGACTAGTGGACCACAGCTACCAGGGCCTCCACCAGACTGAGTCCAGTACAGCTAGATGGTGCCTGGCTACCACCACTGACTGCTCTGACCAGGATCACAATGGAGGGTCCTGGACAGAGCTGGAGAAGGATGTAGAACAAAATTCTAACTCACAAAAAAAGACCAGATTTACTGGCCTGACAGAGAATGGAGAAACCCTGAGAGTATGGCCCCTGGACACCCTTCTAGCTCAGTGGTGAAGTCATTCCCGAGGTTCACCATTCAGCCGGGGATTGGACAGCCCCATAAAACCAAATGGGACTAATGAGGCACAGCAGTCCAGGGACAAGGACTAGAAGGCAAGAGGGGACAGGAAAACTGGTGATAGGGAACCCAAGGTTGAGAAGGGACAGTGTTGGCATGTAGTGGGGTTGTTAACCATCGTCATAGGGCAATATGTGTACTAACTGCTTAATGAGAAACTATTTGTTCTGTAAACCTCCATCTAAAGTACCAAAAAAAAAAAAAAGAATTATCTATGTGAGATGAAATTGACAACAGCAATTCAGGGGGTTTGATGGGAAGCCTAGGGGGCAGTGAGTTGAAGATAATGGTGATGGAATAATTTGGAAAGAAATATTGAGAATGGCAGCACAACCGGAAGAATGTAATCAGTGTCACTGAAGTGTACATGTAGCAATTTTTGAAATGGTCTATCTTTAGCTATGAATATTTTCACCAAAAAAAAAGTCCTCCAAAGTCGAGAAGGAGTGTTGACATGTCATAGGGTTGTGAACCAATGTCATAATACAATCTGTGTACTGACTGTTTAATGAGAAACTATTTGTTCTGTAAACCTTCATCTAAAGTACAATAAAAAAAATTTTTAAAGATATCAAACAATGTATTGCATTGGGCAAATCTGCTGCAAAAGACATCTTTGAAAGTGTTAAAAAGCAAAGATGTCACCTTGAAAACTAAGGTGCGCCTGACTCAAGCCATAGTATTTTCAATTGCCTCATATGCATGTGAAAGCTGGACAGTGAGTAAGGAAGACTGAAGAAGAATTGATGCCTTTGAATTATGGTTTTGCCGTAGAATATTGAATATACCGTGTATTGCTGGAAGAATGAACAAATCTGTCTTGGAGGAAGTACAGCCAGAATGCTCCTTAGAAGCAAAGATGGCGAGACTTCGTCTCATGTACTTTGAACGTGTTATTAGGAGGACCAGTCCTTGGAGAAGGACATCATGCTTGGTAAAGCAGAGGGTCAGCGAAAGAGAGGAAGACCTTCAGTGAGATGGATTGATATAGTGACTCCAACAATGGGCTCAGACACAGCAACGATTGTGAGATGGTGCAGGACCAGGCAGTATTTTGTTCTGTTGTACATAGGGTCGCTATGAGTAGGAACTAACTTCACAGCACCTAACGACAACAAGGGTCTCAAGACCCAAGTTCGGGTCTGACTCTGCCATTAATGTTTACCCCGGGCCAGACACTGGCTGTGCGCGTGGTTCAGTCCATCTGTCCAGTGGGGGCTCTGAAGTTCAGTGTTGTACGTTTGCCTTTTCTTGATGGTTGACTCTAGGGCCGTCGCTATGGTTATCAGTTACTCCTGTGTTATAAGAGAGCAACACCTCTGGAAGTCGCTGTGGTGTGTACAGCATTTGCACCTACCTCAAGTGGGTTTGCATGCCTGTGCTGTCCATTGGCTGACTTCCTGGTGTGGCCCTCCAGCTGTCTCCCTGAGTCTGTTATCAGCTCGACATTCCTGTGGCTGCAGAGCCCGCCCTGCTTCCACTACCTGCCCAGGGCTGTTTTCTAACCTGGACTTCAGGTGTATGAGGAAGAGCCTGGGGATTCTTCTGTGCATGGAGGCTGTGCTTCCAGTGAAAGACTTGGTAACCTCCTGTTGTTCCATCAGAAGCTTCTTTTGCTTAATTTCTGGTGCTTGGCTTTTTTTAGAATAATGGAAGCCAGGGGGTAAGTGGCCTGTGATACGTGCAGTAGTTTCATATTCCAGGGACAGGCTGGAAAATGATGTTGCTGTTCAAGTTGTTCTGAGATGAGATTGACCTCATGTTAATGTCCTCAGTAGAACAACTAGGAAATGACTGTGAATTGTATCCTGGACCTCAGGAGAGAAACCATTGTGCACACAGTTAGGGACAATGTCTCTGCCTACTGGGGGAAAAATGGGCCACTCTGGAGGAAAGGGGGTTTTTGCAGCAAAACACCTTGTTCCCTGGACTGTGGAGGCAACGTGACATAGCAAAGGAAGCGCCGAGATATGTGGGGGGATGCTCCAAATACTTGGAAGAACACACTCCAGAACAGTGGAATTACCACATAGCAGATTTCAGGGAGCAGCAGTATAGGACATGGCAATGGGGCTAGAGGTCAAGAGGACTTTTGTCTTCCTGGTATTTTAGTTTTTAACATAGAAAAAGGATTTAGTCATCATTTACTTAAGTAAAAAATTAATTTCATAACCAAACTCTTTGGGCTTAGTTTTCTCACCTGGCACACATTGCTGGCAGTGCCTGGCCCAAACTATGGGGGAGGACAGCTGCAGTCAGCCTTGGGAATGCCTGCGAGCACAGTCCCTGCACTAAGTAGGCACCAGCAGTGTTCTTCCCTTCCTTAGACGGCCCCGCTGCTGCTCACCCGAAATCCTGGGGGCCAGGTTTGTAGGATTTTTTGGTCTTTAGGAAGGTAATATAGTGCAAATACCGAGTGTTCTTGAACACTCATCAGGTCTGCGGCAACACTGTAATCACACACAGGACTCTCTGCAGCAGATATGTGTGTGGTTACAGCAAATGAGATGGTGAATGCCGAGCACCCTCACTCCCATGCTTCAGGTTCTGCTCCAACGAGCTCAGCTCAGTTCAGGTTTTCATGCCAAATAGGTTACATGGAAGGCTCTTTTTGGATTTCAGAACCCTTTGGATTCTGGAATTGTGAGTAGGGATCGTGTCTCTCCTAGCCCTCCTGATGGGGTGAGGCCCCTTCCTGCGACATGATTCTCAGGAGGCCTCAGGACAGTCTGCCGTGCCCTTGGGGCATGAGAGGCTCCTCTGCAGTAGGAAGAACCGGAGGAACTCTGCAGGGACAGGTGGGTGGAAGGGTCAAAGTAGAGCTGAGCTGAGACCCGGCCAGTGGGGGAAGCCAGCTGGAGGCCCCCTAAGTGTATGGGTTTGTGCCCAGTCTTGACACATTAACGGTGTTCTCGTGCCCTGCACTTCAGTGTGCTATCTGCTCAGCACGCACACACTGTCAGAAACATCTGCCCACCAGACCATCCAGTTAGCAAGTGTTACACCACGCCTCCCTCATCACTGGACATGTCTGGGGACTTGGGGACACACCGTCTACAGTGAGGGGTATCTCTGTACTCTGGGTGGCCTCAGATGCCACACCCAACCCGAGGCACCTCTACTGCTCCTTCCTGGTCAGGTTCCCTGTGGCTTGGACACTCTGATCCAGGACACTGCCTTCACGCAGAACAGCTCTTAAGAAGCGGAGGGTTTCTCGACACTGCACCCCAGCACTTAGCTTTGCCCCTCGCATTAGAAGGACAAGTGAAAACTTATATTTTTGGCCCTGTCAGTCCCTCTCAGAAGCCCTGAGGGCTCATGGAACCACCCAGCTTAGAGGGACCCCTCCTCAGGTGTGAACGCTGAGCTCCTTTCCATCATCGCAGCCTGAAAATCTCCAGCTTGGGAAACTTCGGCTCTGCCCTATGGGGTGAGACAAGCCATTCGCGTCTGCGGATGGCCTTTCTTTTCCTGCACCTCAGACCCCCCCTGGCTCGTAGCTCCTCTTGCCCGGTTGACATGTCATGGTAACAGACAATTGCAAAGATTGCCCTGGCCACCGCCCCTTCTGGTGCCAACTGTCAGGCACCCACTAGGAAGCCACTCCGGCCTTTCTTCGTGACTACCCCCTGGTTTGGGAAGCCCCCCTCACGGCCACTTTCTACCATCCAAGCATGTGGGCACCAGGTGACAGGGCCTCTAGCCACCTACTCTGCCTTTTTCATTTTTATTGTTGGAAATAATCACCCTGATTTCTCTGAGGCTCAGCTGTGTTTCTCTTAGGTCCTGGGCCCACTGGCTCACTTTTTAATTTGCAAGGTGTTACTACATTTTTTGCTTGTCAGGAGAGGTTTCGTTGAATTTCCATAATGTGGCCACCCTACATATTACACAAAGGAAAACAGCCATCTTTGGACTTTCTCATCGGCCCACAGTCCAAGGAGTTCTCTCTGACTTTGCAGCCAGTTTAAACGCACACAGGCATCACAAAATCCATTATTCCATTCGTGCATCCTCTGGGCCTGTGGCATTCTGGAATGTCTGCAGCAACATTGTTAGAATAGCATTTCCCAATTTTCAGTCCTTTAAGCATCACCTACATACCTGTGGTTTGTTTCTTTGCCATGTCCACACTGTGGGCCCTTGAGTCAAGACTGTGTGGGTTCAAATCCCAGCTCTGCCATTGTAATCTTGGGCAGCAGACTTGAACTTTCTTTGCCTGCCTTTTCCCACCTGTAAAATGGAGATAATAATACTACTACCACATAATGAGCTTGAAAGAGTTAATAGGTGAGGAAGGCTTAGAACAGTGCCTGGAAAGTATAAATCCATTTGCAAGGAAGGTGGTTGGAATGCCATCTGCCAGCGGGAGACCAGTTGTGTGGCTAGTGGGAATCTGCCCACGGGTGCCAACGCCTCTCCTGCTGAAAGCCCGAGGAAGGGTTCTGCTGCTTTATGTTGCTTCACTCTGGTTAGGTGGCTGCTGCTCATTAGGTTCCATAACTTTTGTAACCCCCACCCAGCATACTTCAGCCCGGCATATCCCACCTCTGTAAAGACTTCCTGACAGCCTTCTTTACCCCCTCCCTAGGACTGCCCATTCTCTTCTTTAGCCCCCAGTGTATCCCATACTAAGGAACCTCTGAGGTGGCGCAAACGATTTGCGCTCAACTACTAATCTAAAGGTTGGCAGTTCAAACCCACCCAGCAGTACCCCGAGAAGAATGGCTTGCAATCTGCTTCCATAGAGATTACAGCCAAGAAAACCTTACGGAGCAGTTCTACTCTGTAACACATGGGGTTGCCATGAGTCAGAGTCAACTCAGTGACAATGTGTTTTGTTTCTTGGTTTTTTTTTGTTTTGTTTTTTTTTTGGTATCCCATAGTATGCAAAATCACTTATAAATACATACTGTGTGTGTGTGTGTTACTCTCTTTGCCTGTCTTTGTATCTGTCTATCTATCTACATATTTCTTGAGGTCAGGAATGTATCTAATTCATCTTTGTAGTGACAATGTTTAGTACATATTAGAGAAACCAGTCTGGTGACTAAATGAAAGGTGGAGTTCCAGAAGAGGCCTGCACCTACTTCTTCAATTCTAACAGCACACCGTGCATTTTTAAATGATGCTAGCTTTGAAACCTTTCTATAAGTTTTGCAATTCTCAAAGATTGTCTAGGAAGAAACATGCTCATGGGCATTTCTCATACGGGCATTTGTTTATTTCCATCAGCGTTAGTTATCCTGACTCTTGTCTGTAGGCACAGCTTTGGGGTGACAGAATTAAGTGACAAGTAGCTGACCTTCAAAGGTTGCAGGGCCACATTATGCAGGCCTGTTGGCCTGTGCATTGATGGATCGCATACAGGCGCTCCTCGTGGGGCACAGGTCTCTGTGGCTTCAAATCCTGGAAGAAGCAGGGACACTTCTCCTGAAGGTCTAGGGCTCTTATGGTCCTGTTAAGAGGTTCACAAGGCTGTCCCTGCTGGGGTCTAATGACCTCGACTGATGGAATCCCAGTAACAGGAGTGTCTGCCTCTTATGCATAAGACAGGGCTTTATCCCGAAGACAAAATGATGCCACTCAACACACCTCTTTGTATTTTCCCTGTGTGGCCGCCCACCTGCCATTCAAGAATCAAAGCTGCTGGTCTGTGAGCACATCACTGCAGTCACCCCACCTCCCTCAGTACTACCCTCTCATAAAGCTTTAGGACAGATTGAGGAGGGGGACTTCAGGTAGCGGGGCGATGAAAACGTTCTGTTTCAGACGTCTCCCCATGGTTGTTTACTCACTCCTGTGTCTCAGACCCGGATGCTCTGGGGATAGGCTCTGGGGCTTGGAAGGTGGAAGTATGTTGCCTCCCTCTGCTGCCTCCTGTTCTCTGAATGGCTTTTTTTCTTGCCCTGCATCACTTTTGTTTATGGTCTTGATTTGAGCATTCTGTTCCCTGCTGTGGAGTTTGTTCCATGAACGTTTCGTATACATAATTTTAAGCTACTTTTTACTGACATGTGTTATATACTATATTTTTACACTTCAAAATAAAAACCAAGCCTGTTGCCATCAAGTCAATTACAACTCATAGTGATCCTATAGGACAGAGTAGAACTGCCCCATACTGTTTCCAAGGAGCAGCTGATGGATTCGAACTGCTGAAAGGTCAGCAGGCCAGCTTTTATTTTACACTTCAGAGGCTACATATTAACTGATCTCTAGTTGTTGTTGTTAGCTGGCCTCAAGTCAGCCCTCGACTCATGGCAACCCCATGCACAACAGAATGAAACATTGCTCAGTCCTGTTCCATCCCCATGATCAGTCTCAGATTGGACCATTGTGATCACCAGGCCTTTCTTCCTAGTCCACCTTAGTCTGGAAGCTCCGCTGAAACCTGCTCAGCATCATAGCAATTCACAGTCCTCCAGTGACAGGTGGTGACTGTGCTTGAGGTGTGTTGGCCCGAAATCAAATCTGGGTCTCCTGGACGGAAGGCAAGAATTCTACCACTGCATGACAACTGTGCCCCCTAAATGGTCTTTTAGACCTCTTAAAAAGATTCTCCTGAAGTCATTAAGTCTGTTTGAGCTCCTGTAAATGTGTCCCTGAGCAAGAAGGGAGAAGCTCAGCTCTGGCATTGAACTGTGCAGGCTGTGCACACGCACCCACGCTGCCTGGCAAATGCCCATCCAGGCCAGTCCACTTCCTTGCACACAGACCACAAGCAAGTATGCCCATGCCAGGCTCTGCGCTTTGCTGAGGGACAGCCTTGGAATGGCAGATAGCCTGCATGCTGTGAGATGTCATATAGGGCACACTGAGAGTTAGGTAAGTGTCTCCTCTGGCCTGAGGGTTGCTGGGAAAAGCAGCATCATTCAGCTTCAAAGTCCTGCCATCATCCACCATGGAGCCTGCACACAGAATGGCCTTTCTGAGAAAGAGTATACCAAAATCAGAGCCTGAAATGAACTGTCAGAGTAGCAGGTTAATCCACTTCTCTCTGTACCTGATAACTTGAGCAGACAAATTAGAATGGAGAAAATGGTTGTAACAACACAAAGAATACATTTGACTTACTAGCTGTGTGCAGAATCCTGTGTATAGTAATAATAAAATCCTTTTCCTGCACAAACAGAAGGTTTACAATGATTGATAACATCCTATGTCACAAAGCAAGTCCCAGCAAAGTACCAAAGAATCCAGTAATGCAAACTGTGTCATCTGATAGTAATTTTAAAAAATTAACAAAGATTGCAACCCCATAACTTGCCCCACTAAGCTTATACCTTTTAAAATGTTAAAAATACACAGTGGTTAAGAGCTCAGCTGCTAATCAAAAGGTCAGCAGTTCAAATCCTCCAGTCTCTCCTTGGAAACCCTATGGGGCAGTTTACTCTGTCCTATAGGGTCACTATGAGTCAGAATGAACTCGACAGCAATGGTTTTTTAATATATTTCATGTTGTTAGTGGTGACCCCATGTGCGTCAGAGTAGAACTGTGCTCCATAGGGTTTTCAAGACTGTGACCCTTCAGAAGCAGATAGCTAGGACTGTCTTCTGAGGCACCTCTGGGTGGGTTCGAACCACCAACCTTTCGGCTGGTAGTTGGGTGCTTAACCATTTGTGCCACCCAGAGACAAAAATCCTAATGGAAAATCACAAAACATTTAGACTCAAATCACAGTAAAAATTACTATATCAAAACTTGTGAGATGTAGCTAATACAGTAAATAGGAATACTCACAGTCTTAAATGCATACATTAAAAAAGAATAATTAAAGTTAATGAGCTATGTGTCTACCTCAAGAAACTAGAAAAAGACAGTAAACCCAAACACATCGGAAAGAAGGAAGTAATCTAGATGGGAACTTAAACTATAGGGACTAGCTAGCATTTGTGTCAGGTGATTTGATTATAAAGACCTGACAGACATATGGCAAGAAGTTATTATCTGTACAATATTGATGTTATGTTATGTTCTGAGTATTTCTGTTTGTTTGAATTATGTTATTCAAAACTCATTTTTAAAAACTAGAGGCCAGTAAAACAAAGGTTAACTTCAATCATTTAAAAAAAAAAATTGGTGCCTACAATTTGAAACATTTTTGTGGCTTTCCATTTGGGGCTCCTTTGTGAAACTGTACAGCCTTTCTGTCCCTCAGCTGCTGCTGCTTAGAGGGTGGCTTCAGCTCCTCCCAGAGTCCCCCAGGTCTCCCAGAGTGAAGTAGTGTTAAGATCAGACCACCTCAAACATATCACCAAATTAGGTGGGAACCCTCCTAGCTGTTTTTGTAAAATATATTAATCAAATGGGAACTTAAGCTTTGTTCAAATAAGTAAGGGGGGAAACAGTTATTAAATATTGTTATTGATGTGACTGAAATAAAAATTTACCACTAATACTCTCTCAAGCTCCTGAATTAATTTAATTAAAGACTATCCTGAGATGCAAGGCAGGTGCCTAGGTAGTCACACATATAACTGATGGATGCTAACTTGAACACTGAGGCTGCAATTGCCATTTTTGTTGCTACAAATCAGGGTCTGCTGCCTGTTTTTATAATGAAGTTTTACTAGCACACAGCCATTCAAGTATCATCTACAGCTGCTTTCCTGCTGCAGGATGGAGTTGAACAGTTACAAGAGAGACCATGTGGCCCACAAAGTCTGAAATATTTACTGAAAAAGGTTGCTGACCCCTACTCCAATCTCTTTGATTGGCTTATAAATTATTATAGACATAAATTTACAAAATGTATCCATATTAATAAAACACCATTTTATCTTCTGCTGGGGCCCCTCACAACATTTTAGCTTAAAGGATTCTGTTGCTAGTAAAACTTGAGAACCACGGTTGTATAGCACCAGTTTGGGGGAAGTGATGTGCAGTTTGCAGCAAAAATGGAAATCAGTCTGCCGTAAACCCTGGGAAAGTGAGCCTTCGGATTTTGGGAAGCTGAAAATAATGACTGTTGAGTTCGTACTACGTGGGCTAATTTTGTAGACTTAAAATCATTCTGTTAATATTTGTTTTTTGTGACAAATGTAACAAAAGCAACTCTTCAATATATTGCTTATACATGTTTCAGAAATCCATGCGTATCTTGAAAAGTACACACTGATTTCTTGACACAATTGGGAGACAGTTGTTTGTATGTGCCACATTTTAAAACCTTGATTTTTGCACATTCTAAAAGGAAATTATAAACCTGTCTGCCCCTAGTCTGCCCTCACCTTGTGGGCTCATGAGCACATCTGTGACAGTCCACAGCACAGGGTGGAGCCTGGACTAGCCCATGTGCCCTGTGGAATGTGAAGGCATCTACCACTTCCCTTTGTCTCTTTGTAGGGTCTTCCCAGAGTCCCTACGGTGGCTGATGGCCACCCAGCAGTTTGATGCCGCCAAGAAGCTGATCCTGCACTTCATCCAGAAAAACCGCATGAGCCCTGAGAATGATATCAAAGGAGTGATGCCGGGTGAGTATGCTGGCCCGGCCTCGGCATCGGCAGGGCAGAGCCAGGCTGGCAGGCCCTGAGACCAGGCCAGCCATTTCCGATACAGCTGTCCCAGCCCTGCCTCAGTCTCCCATGGCCCTCCGGTCTGCATGAGGGCAGCAGCAGCTGTGTGAGCCTAGGGATGTAAGCTCAATTCTCCCTGCCTTCTAGGTGCAGGCTTCTTCTGTTACTGAGTCTACCACACTGCAGCCCTAGGGAGCTCGTCCAAATCCTAATAGGTGCCTGATCTTCAAGGAGTTGCTTGGGAGATGGAATCCGCACCAGCCTGCCGGGTTCAGATGCTGCCAGAGCCCCTACCTCTCTTCCTAAGTGTGGCCTTCAAAGGGCTGCCATTGGCTATTCTGGCCGTGACTTATTTGCTGGGCAGCTGCAGACCTGGGGACGTGAAGTGTTTGCCACCGCGGGCTCGTGCACCGGGCATTACCACGTCTCAGTCAGGTTGCCTTGCAGGGGCCATGGTACACCAGCAGGTTAGAACCCAGATTCTGGGACTTCCCCAGCACCCAGAGACTTGGAATAAGCCCTGCAAGCCTGGGTTTGTACTCAGCTCTAGAAGAGGTGCTGATGCAGACATCCACAGGCAGACCTGTGCAAACCACTGATGGATTCATCCCAAGCTCTGACCCACCACCCTTACCTGACAGCCTGTTACAGATGGCACTGCTGTCACAAAATTGCCCAGGAAAATAATCTACAAACTCTTTTCCACGAGAGAATATCCATGTTTCCCACCAAGTCTGAAGTTCTCAGGAAGGTGATTCACTCATTCATCCAGCAATCTTTATTAAACGCTGCCCCATGCCAGCACAGTCCTGGGCAGAGAAGTGAGCAGATAAAGCCTTGCTCGTGGGGCTTATGTTCCAGTGGGGAGAGGCAGACCAGGAGCAGTGAGATGTGACTATGTCAGAAGGGTGCACGCTGTAAAGAAAGTCTGGAGGGTAGATGTGTGGGGTTGCAGTCGGTCGTCAGGGGAGGCCTCACTCTACAGTGGCATGTTAGCAGACACCTGAGCCAGGTAATAGAGTATGCCCTGCAGAGCTCCATTAACGACAGGAAGAGAATGCGTAGGAACCTGAACCCAGGAGAGCAAGAGCTTCCTGGCTGGGAAGAACTTCTGGAGCCACCAAGCCCACAAGTTCTAGACTGGCTTTTCATTAAGACTTCTGATGCAGAACGTCTGAGGTCGGTGCCTATAAAAGTCTGCCTGATGATGGTGCCGACCTACCAGGATGGTACCACTGCCTAGGCCTGTGCCACTGACTTCAGCACAGGTGAGGAGCTGAGGGAACCCTGGAGCTGTTGCTCTGCTGAAATAAACAAGGACAGCCCAGGGCTGCACTACGTGAAGAGTGCCAAGTGCTGGACTTTGCCAGGGGACCCCTGTGAGCCCTTGTCATCAAGTGATGGTGATGATAGATGAGACAGCATTCACATGGGGCTCTGTGCCAGCCACAGTGATTCACAGATATTAATTTGTATGTAGTATTTAATCCTGTTTACATGCATTAACTTATCTTTTTTTACAACAGTCCTATGAGAGAGGTACTGTAGTTATCCCCATTTGCAGGTGAGGCACAGAGAGATTAAGTAATCTGCCTGAGGTCACACAGCTAGTCAGTAGCAGAGCTGGGACTTGAACCCAGCAAGTCCAGACTAAAGCCCCTGCCCTATGGTGCTTCTGAGGGATAGACACAGATGTTGAAGATGTTGTGTAGATGGGGATAAGTAGTTAATGAACTTTGCTCCTCCTTGGCCGCCTGCTTATTCCTCAACATGTTTGCTATCTTGGAATATCCAGGCAGGGCCAGATTATCCAATAAGCAAGGTAAGCATGGGCTTACTTGTGCTTACTGACTAAGCTGTAGTAAACAATTTCACATTTTTTTCCACCACATCAAAGATTATGCTTCCAGATGTGGCTGGCATCTGTCTCTCTCCCAGCTCCACAGCACCTTCCTACAGAATCAGATCCTCTTTTCAAATTTACAGTCCCTGACAGGGCAGATGACTCAGTAAACAAGGTAAGCACGGGTTATTTGTGCTTACTTACTAATCTGTAGTGAACAGTTTCACATGGGTTTGACTTTGATGTGGCATGGTGAAACCCATGTGAAATTGTTCACTACAAATTAATAAGTAAGCACAAGTAAGCCCGTGCTTACCTTATTGGATAATCCGCCCCTGTATCCAGGTGTCTTCCCGCTTATTAGCAGGTTAATGTGCTTGTGCCTTGCATACAGTATAATTTGTTTCTGGATTTACCTAATGAAATCATACTTCACTTCTTTCAGGTGAAAATATTGTCTGGGAAAAGCTTATCTCTCAATCCTGATTACATGGATTCACTTCCTTTCTATTTTTGGAACATGGTATTGAATCTTCTTTTTTTAAAAAGAAAAATATCTGTGCTTACAAGTTCGGCTGGCGTGTATTTCTTTGACTCAGGTTGGGCAAGAGGTAGTGTCTGTGTGTGACTGAGCAAAGAGGAAGCATCTGGCTTCCACGTGGGTGGCTGTCACAGGCCTCCTTGGGCACAGCTTTCCTACCTGCCTGGACCTCTGCTCAGTTGCCAGCCAATAGGACACAGCCTGTGCAGAACTCTGCTGGCAGGGGCGTCGGGGTGGGGGGAGCAGTGCAGCTGCTGCTTCCTCTACCTCCACTGCCCCTGGCAGCTGTCCCCGTCTGGGCTCCTGAGATGAAGTCCTGGACCCTCCTTCCCGTGGTCTTGCCCGGTGCCCATACCCATGCTTGGGCTCGGCTGGCCGTCTCATGCTCAGACTTACTACCGTCTCGAGTTGGCCTGCCCTGCTCTGCCTCCTCTCTCCATCAGCAGCCAGACCAGGGATGATCCCATTGTATCACTACCTGCCTCAGCGTGCCTCCATGCTTCCCAGGGCACTAGGATGGCCCCCAAGTCCTTGAAGCCAACTCAGAGACTCCGTCTGAGCTCCGCCCTGCTCCCCAGGCACCCTGCCAGCCCCCAGAATGCATCACACTGTTCCTCACCACAGGGCCTGCCCTGGTCCTGTAGGCCCCACTCTCCTCCCGTCCAAGTACTTGGGGGCCACATGAGCCCCAGGCCCCCAGGGCCAAGTCAGCCCCCACTTACATGCCATCATAGCTGCAGGTGCTGTGCTGGGCCCCCTCAGCCGAGCAGTAAGAAATGACTGTAGAATTCGTTGTCTCCATCTGTCATTCTGTAGTGCGCGAGGGCTGGCACGCAGCCAGTGTCTGCCCCGCTTCTGTTGTGCCCCAGCACCACAGAGGACCTGATACAGAGCCAACTCCCATGCATATTTACTGAGTAAATGAGCCAGGGGTCAGGAAGGGCCAGGGAATCTCACGTGGGAGCCAACTGCAGTTGCTGGCACTGTCGCCTCTGAGCGGATAAGGGTCTCCAGCTTGGATATGCTTATGTGTGGGTATGGGGGGCCGTCTAAGTAGAATGAGGTGTCAAAAGCATCCTACCCTTGGATTTAGGCTGATTTATGCTAGAAGAAAACCTGATGCTCCAGAATTCTTAGTTTCCTTTCCTCTTTTTAAAGTGTTCTTTGGCTTATCTTCGAACACGTCTGATTTTCTTAATGGCGTTTACAGCTGCACTGCCTTAGATTTAGGACACCCTCCCCAGTGTCACTTGCACAGTGTAATTGTACAGCCAGCAGCATCACGTGGCTCAAGTACAGACAGGTCCCCTTCCCAGGCCGTGATATCCAAGACGTCAGAAATTTACAGCAGAAGTCTTGCTGGCTCCACCTGTGGCCAGGTAGACTGCAGCCCATGGCAAAAGGGAACCACCCTCGACCTGTACTTTAGTAATAACAATCCTAGCAGTCACAGGTTAAACACACATGCACGACCTCATTTAATGCTCCTCAGACCCTTCAGAGGCAGATGAAAACATCAGTCATCACTCCTGCTTTCCTGGTGGGGCAGTGAGGCTCAAAGAGGCCACCCCTTGTAGGAAACCCAGCTTTCCACACCTGATGTTTCCCTCCAGGTAGAAGAGCTGTTAGTGTGAAGTCAGCCCCGAGGGATGGGGTCATCTTGCTCCCTTCTTTTTTCCCTGTGGGTGAGCCATGTGCAGGGAGCAAGTGCCCTATGTCTTCCAGGCATCATCCGCTCTCTGGGTGCCCCCACTGGAGAAGACAGCCTGGTTCAGCATGGCCAGGATGGGGCAGGGAGTCTGTATTATTCGAGAGGTCAGCAACCAGCCCCATTTGGGGCTTCACCCAGCCAACCAGCTACCTTGTAGTCGTCTCTGACTCATGGCAACCCCATGGGTGTCATAGTAGAACTATGCTCCATAGGGTTTTCAATTGCTGATTTTGGGGAAGTAGATTGCCAGGCCTTTCTTCCAGGGTACCTCTGGGTGGACTCAAACCTCCAACCTTTCAGTTAGCAACTGAGCACTTCAACCATTTGTACCACCAGGGATTCCATTTAGGCTTCCACCCCACCTACACAGAGGTTACCTCACTCTCTGTCTTGTCAGGTGCTCAGAACCTGATGTGAAAAGAGGTTCCAGCATCAGGCATCTCTGAGTCCTCAGTGTTAGGTAAGCTGATTGTCATGGATTGAGTTGTATCCCCCAAAAATATCTGTCAGCTTGGCTGGGTCATGATTCCCAGTGTTGTAAGATTGTGTAATCTGATGTGATTTCCTTATGTGTTGTAAACTCTATCACTATGATGAGATTACATGTGATCTCCTTATGTGTTGTAAATTCTATCACTGTGATGAGGTTGACAAGATTAGTGTCTTAATGCAATCTCTTTTGAGATATAAAAGAGAGAAGCAAGCAGAGACACATGGGAACCTCACACCGCCAAGAAAGCAGTGCCGGGAGCAGAGCGCATCCTTTGGACCTGAGGTTCCTGCGCTGAGATGCTCCCAGATCAAGGGAAGGCTGATGACAAGGACCTTCCCCCAGAGTCGACAGGGAGAGAAAGCCTTCCCCTGGAGCCAGCACCCTAAGTTTGGACTTGTAGCCTACTGGACTGTGAGAGAATAAACTTCTCTTTGTTAAAGCCATCCCTTTGTGGTATTTCTGTTAGAGCAGCACTAGATGACCGAGACACTGGTGAAAGTTACAGCGCTGGTAAGGGATGAAGCTAAGATCTGACCTAGGCAGGCGACTCCAGAACCCTTGCTTGTAACCGCTTGGGCAGACAAAGTCTCCTCGTGTATCAGGTCCCCGGCTAGGTGAGACCACGTGCGTGGAGGGAGTTGCAGAGACAAGAGTGCCGGGTCAGCTGTCCACAAGTGGGTAGATTTAGAAGACGAGCTGTCCGCGGTAACTATAATGCATCCATATTGCCACCAGCACCTCCTGCAGCTTCTGGAGCAGCCTTATTCCAGTAGCCAAGCACCGCCATTTCCGAATTTGGACCTGAGGGCTGAGCAGCTGGGTGAAAGAGAGAGAACAGAAGCTTTCTCAACTTCCAGACGTGGGCCTGGGGCCACACAGCAGTTTCACTGGAGCTTTTAGTGTGTGCATTTTTTTAAAATAACTTTTATGATTTTTTTTTGTCTTCTCTGTTTTCATTTCTATAAGTGATGCTTTTCAGATTTCACCAGTGACACATGAGCGTCATATACAGGATAAGAGCACAGCCAGTTATTTCACCACCCCCTCCACGCTCACTCAAATCCCCCCTCTGTGTTTTTCCTTGCATCTAAAATGGGAAGTAAGGAAGTTCCAGAAATGGTGGCATGAGGTCTCTCAGACATAGGGATCCCATGCCACCGTCGGTAGCACTGCTGGTGCCCCTGCTGATGACAGAGTCCAAAAAAACAAATGCTTTAAAATAAAAAAAACTTCTTAAACCTTTGTGGGTAAACAATATATTTTCCCTTCAACCTGTAATTAATGTGGTTGGTGACCTTCCTGCTCCTGGGTGGCAGAAAGGAGGCAGAGGAGGAAGGTCGAATGTGGGCCTCCAGGGTGAGAGGGGCCCTAGGACATCCCAGGGCAGGCGCTGGAGAACGCTGACAGGGTCCCTGTGGCAAAACTCCCGTCCAGTCACTAAGGGCTTCCTCATGAAGCTGGGCTCCGCCCACTCCCACTGCTGTTTTGTAAACAAATTGTTTATTTTGGAATAGTGTTAGATTTACAGGAAAGTTGCAGAGTTCCTGTGCACCTTCCCTCAGGCTCCCTGTGGGCTGACATGTTTCCTAATGAGGGTGCATTGGTCATACTGGGACTTTGCTGTGAAATGGATCCCAGCCTTTATGAGGATCTCCTGGTTTCTCCATTACCGACCACATGGAGGCAGGCACCCATCTCCCCAGCTGCCTCTGGGCTCTGACAGTTTCTCAGTCTTCCCTGCTTTCCAAACTGGGACAGTCTTGAAGAGTCCTCGCCACCCACCACTTTTGTTAAGTCTCCTGTCTTTTTTTAGCTCTTCAGTAGGGAGATTAGCTGGCTTTTGTGCTCACAGGCATATGAGGAAGCTATGGAGGCCTTGTTTTAATCTTCCCTGTTAAATTGACAAATCAACACCAGCCCTTGAACAAATTACTTGACCTTATTAACATGACACTGGAGTGCTTTTGGACTCCAAAACTTTGTTCAACTTATTCAGTTCACTTAGCTCCAAATGACTTTTGACTGTTAACTAGTATATATGTATATATACATACACATATGTATGCATAAATGTATGTATGTATGTATAGGTGGATATGGAGTCCTTGGGTGGTGCAAATGGTTAACATACTCAGCTGCTAACCAAAATGTTGAAGGTTTGAGTCCACCCAGAGGCACCTTGGAAGAAAGGCCTGGCAATCTGCTTCCAAAAGGTCACAGCCATGAAAAGCTTATGGAGCACTGTTTGATTCTGCACACATAGGATTGTCATGAGTTGAAGTCGACTCAATGGCAATTGGTTATAGGTATATATACATTTATCTATTTATCTATCTCCCAGCGGTGCCGGTACTCTAGGGGCAGTCACATTCCATCCTGTCCACCACGCTGAGGAGCTTCTGTGCATGCTGTCCCCAGGGACTTTTCACCATGGGTGACGCTGATGGATGCAGACTCCATAAAGAAAAGAACCACTTGTTTTGATCCGCCCGCACCCTAATTAGTGCCACAGGAGCCTAGAATATCATCTTTAAGTTCTGTACTTAGGCAAAAGTGAAATAGCTCTATGCAGTTTGTTTACTTGTGTGTATCCTGCCTGGTTCCATAAGAAGGTTTGCGATGGCAATTGAAACTGAGCGTGCTTCCTGGCTCGCCTCCAGGCCCTATAGGGAAGTGTTAACTGCATGGTTAGTCCTTGTGAGTGCATTTTCTATCCATAAAGCACAGACGCTCTCCCCAGGCTCGCAGGAAACAATATCCTCCCCATCCACGAGGTCCGGGTGGTTATGTGGTCTCTTTCTTGCAGAGCTGGAGAAGGAGCTGTCCCGGAGGCCCAAGAAGGTCTGCATCGTGAAGGTGGTGGGCACCAGGAACCTGTGGAAGAACATTGTGGTCCTGTGTGTGAACTCGTGAGTATGCGGGGAGGCTGCAGACTGCCGTGGGAGGGGTGCAGGAAGGGCCTGTTCCTCCTCACTGGACTGTGAAGGACAGCTTTGCAGGGGCTCGCATGCCTGTCCGGGTCCTAGTCCCTAGGGTCTGTTCTTTGCTAGGGTTTCATGGGGAAATCTGGTGAACACAGCAGAGCTTCCTGACGCTAGCCCCACCGCTGGGTCTGAAAGGTACAAATGCTGGAAGATACTGACCCACCCCCAGCCTTGGGGCATCTGTTCAGACCAGGGGCAGCCTAGTCAACATACCCTGTGCACTGCACAAATAAGCGAACTTTCCATGTGTGCCGTGGAGTGAAGAGGGTGGGGAGCTGTGAACTATTTCATGCAGAGATGGTGGTGTCAAAATAATAATGTGTCCTTGCATTTCATAAAGAGCAGTTCCATGATTGTCTCATTTATCCAAATGCATGTAAATCCTGGGAGCTGGCCACTACCATCATGCACCTTTAGGGTATGAGAGAAAACAAAGGTTTAGGTAACTGGTCTTCTTTCCAGATACATATTTGGAGAAATGTTCCTAAGGTGGAATTTTCAGGCACTGTCCCAGGCAAGGGTATTGGACAGATGGGGCCTTTGCAGTCTCCTAAGCTCAAGCTAGGGCAAGCCCTGCCATCATGGCCTGTCTGACCCTGACTCCGCCTGCCTCTGATGGCCTTTCCCAGACCCAGAGGGGCCAGACCCCCACTGCCGGCAAGTGTGGGAGGGCCTGCCTTCCTCTGTGTGTGACAACACACGACCTCTAGGGGCTCTGCCAGCAGTTCCATCCCACCTCTGCAGCCACCTGTTTGGTGTGTTGTCACCAGCCTGTTAGGCCCTTGTGACCCCTGTCACTCATACCATTTCCTGGCAGCTACTATCCCCTGGCTTAGTGTATACCTAGAAGGCCTTTCCTATCTCTGTCTGAAGGGCCCTTGCTTGACCCTACGGTATGGATTGTGTAGGTTGTGTGGGTTGGAAGGGCCCCTCCTGTAGGGGTGCAGGTGGCACAGGTCAGAGGGCTCCCACTTCAGGGATGCAGGTGGTATGGGTCAGAGGGCCCCCACTTCAGGGATGCAGGTGGTATGGGTCAGAGGGCCCCCACTTCAGGGGTATAGGTGGTATGGGTCAGAGGGCCCCCACTTCAAGGGTGCAGGTGGTATGGGTCAGAGGACCCCCACTTCAGGGTTGTAGCTGGTATGGGTCAGAGAACCCCTCATGCAGGGGTGTAGGCAGTACAGGTCAGAGGGCCCCTCTGACAGATGTGCAGGCAGTGTGGGTTTGTTGCCGTAGACTTTAATGCCCTCTCGGGGTTGATGAAAAGCTGATTTCCCCAAGCACTCAAGGAAGGCTGGGAGAGACAATCCCTAGCTTTGGGATGGATGCCAAGAGCTATAGTGGGAATGGGCTCCATGGGTGGTGCCGTGTGCCCATGGGGCCCTATGGAGTCCTGGAGACCCCCGAAGTGTGTGGGCACCACTGCCATCCACGCGTCTCTGAGGATGCACAGCTGCACCTGGATTCCTGCTCCCCAGAGTAGACATCTGTCCCAGGGATCCAGACACATAGTACCCAGCAGGTTCATATGATCATGGCAGCAACAAAGAGGCTGTGACTCAGGGGCGGTGGTAGGGAAGCAGGGATGAAGAGAAACCTCTTGAGGACCAAGTGTCTTCACTCAAGGTGACTCCTGCTGGCTTTTCCAGGAGGCACTTGAGTAGTGGCAGGTGTGGTGGAGGGGTAGTTCTTTGGATGAGTCCCCAGTTTCCCAGAACTCTGAGTACCTGAGGGAAGAGGCAGAGGTTCTGTCCTAGAAGTGCCAGCTGAGTAACCTTGTCGCTTAAACTCTCTAAGGCTCTTTGCCCATCTGTAAAATGGATATGGCAGCAGCTCTTACAGTGTTGTTGTGGGATTAATGAGTTCACCTGTGAAAAGCAATTAGCATCAGCCTGGCACCTAGTAAGCCTAAATAAGTGACAAGGACAAGTCCATCTAATGAGGTTGCCTGGTGTCCTCTGGAATCCCACAAGCACCCACTCCCTCACTTCATCCTGCCAGTCTTTCCCCGCAGCAAGTGATGTCCAGGAGCTTCCTAGCCCAAGACTTCCAAGGAGGGCCTCAGGCCAGCTCCCTGCTGTGATGTTCAGAAGGCAGAGGCTCAAAGAAGCTACAACACTCCCCATGTCTCGATCACAGAGTTTCTGGGTGACTAGGGCCCAGGAGAGGCCCAGGGCTACTTCTCTGCCCCTCCACAAGCCTGTGTGGCAGTCAGCACCTCCAGACACCCAGCTCACTGGTTCTCCTACTTCTCGGCTTGGCTCTGGCTAGGCAGTGGAGAGAATGAACCCCGAGGGCAGAGGGAGACTCATCTAATCCTGGATGGAGGAAGTAAGGGAAGTGTCATGGTGACAAGGATAGGAACTCCATAACTGATGCTCTTCTCACCTGCCAGGTCCCTTATGTACTTGCTTAAAGTGATTGCAGGAGTGCCCGTGAGAAGAGGGGGTGGCAGAGAGAGAGGGCCGCTGGGTCTGCCTCAGGATGTGGGGCAAGGCAGGGACTTGAGCTCTCGGGCTCTGCCAGCCTGCTGTCTTTACTCCCTCACAGCGAATTTGCAGGTCATTTTTTTTCACTTTTTTTTTTTTTAATTATTTATGGAGGTGGTTGTTGTGTGCTGTCAAGTCGATTACGACTCATAGAAACCCTATAGGACAGAGTAGAACTTCCCCCGTAGGGTTTCTAGGCTGTAATTTTTATAGGAGCAGATGGCTAGGTCTTTTCTCCCTTGGGTTTGAACCATTGACCTTAGGGTTAGCAACAAAGCACTTAACTATTGCACCACCAGGGCTCCATATTTTTGGAGAAAATTTATTTACTTGGAGAATTAATCACACAACTGCAACAAGATTCTGAGATGCCTCCAAAGAAACAGTCCTGTGCCTCTGGCTCTTTCTGAGCAGAATGTACCTAGCAGGGTGCTGGTGGGAGGGCGCCGCAACTGCAGGACCAAAGTGGGAGCCTCACCTGTGCCCCTCCAGTTCCTAGTCAGAATTACACAAGACAGCCGTATCACTTGTCCAGTGGGCATCCTTCTGGCAGAAGACCCTGCCACTCATGTGGTCTGCTTGCATCTTTGCCCTGGCAGCCAGATGACACAGGGAATGAGGGAGTCTTCTTTAGCATGACCCAAAGGAAATTCAGCCTGTGTTAACTAAGCCTGCTGCCCCCTGCCCAAGAGCATCACCTCCAGTCCAGGAGGGGGTGTAGATGTCTTCCGGTTCCCCATTGCTCCTTCCCAATGGTTCTGCCTTCATCTTGCTTCCGAAACACCAACTCCTTTGAGGCTTGTGACTGTAGACCACACCACCCCCTACGCCACCTACCAACCACGTGCTTGCTCCCTCTCAGTGACTGGTGATTATAGGACCAGGATCACTCTGTTTCTCTCTGCTGCATTCCTAGCATGATTATTGGTAACGTGGGCACTCACATCCTCACCTCCGAGGAATTCCCTTTCCCCCACCTCCTCTGGGACTGTATCCTGACCTCATCATCACTGGTCACACCACCACATCTGAGGTCCATTTCCTGATATTATCTGGCTTCCATACCCCATCCTTTCCTCCTGTCCCACCACACCTTAGCCCGCCATACCCCATCCTTTCTTCTGTCTCTCCACACCTTAGCCCACCATACCCCATCCTTTCTTCTGTCCCACCACACCTTAGCTCACCATACCTCATCCTTTGTCTTGTCCCACTACACCTTAGCTCACCATACCTCATCCTTTCTCCTGTCCCACCACACCTTAGCCCGCCATACCCCATCCTTTCTCCTGTCCCATCACACCTTAGCTCACCATACCTCATCCTTTCTCCTGTCCCACCACACCTTAGCTCACCATACCTCATCCTTTCTCCTGTCCCATCACACTTTAGCCCACCATACCCCATCCTTTCTCCTGTCCCACCACACCTTAGCTCACCATACCCCATCCTTTCTCCTGTCCCACCACATGTTAGCCCACCATACCTTATCCTTTCTCCTGTCCCACCACACCTTAGCCCGCTGTCTTAGTCATCTAGTGCTGCCATGACAGAAATACCACAAGTGGATGGTTTTAATGAAGAGAAGTTTATTTCCTCACCGTCAAAGTAAGCTAAAAGTCCAAATTCAGGGCGTCAGCTCCAGGGGAAGGCTTTTTCTCTCTGTTGGCCTTCTTCTCTTCGGTGTTCCCCCAGACTAGGAGCTTCTCGGCACAGGGACCCCGGTCCAAAGGACATGCTCTGCTCCTGGCACTGCATTCTTGATGGTATGAGGTCCCCCTGTCTCAATGCTCGCTTCTGTCTTTTATATCTCAAGAGATTGCCTCAAGACACAATCCAGTCTTGTAGATCAGGTCCTGCTTTACTAACACAACTGCCACCCATCCTCCCTCATTAACATCATAGAAACAGGTTTACAACCTACAGAAAAATCACACAGTACCAGGAATCATGGCCTAGCCAAACTGATACAAACATTTTTTGGGGGACATAATTCAAACCATGACACCCGCCATACCCCATCCTTTCTCCTGTCCCACCACACCTTAGCCTGCCATACCCCATCCTTTCTCCTGACCTACCAGACCTTAGCCTGCCATACCCCATCCTTTCTCCTGACTCACCACACCTTAGATCACCATACCCTATTCTTTCTCCTGTCCCACCACACCTTAGCTCAGCATACCTCATCTTTTCTCCTGTCCCACCACACCTTAGCCCACCGTACCCTATCCTTTCTTGTGTCCCACCACACCTTAGCTCACCGTACCCTATCCTTTCTCCTGGTCCACCACATCTTAGCTCACCATACCCCATCCTTTCTCCTGTCCCACTACACCTTAGCTCACCATACCACATCGTTTCCTATCTTTCAAGAACCTCTTCCCCAACAGTTCTTCTTATTGACTCTTCTAATCCATTGACCCTACTCATCATCCATTACCAACCTCATCTCCCCACTTCCTTTTTACCCACCTTAAAGTCATAGCCCATCATCTACTCACTCCCTTACCCCCACCCTGAGTTCCTTGCCCCACTCCCCCTTCATCGTAACTTGTGCTGCCTGGAACTTATACTGCACCTCTTCCCATGCAGCTGAATGTGGCTGGAGAAAAGCACCTGCTGGTTGTCCTCACTTTAAAGTCATGGCCAGCAGTTCCCAATAGGTACTCTACACTACCCAGCCACCTTATTTCACTTCTCTAGTCAGTTCACTCTCCCAGTCTCCAAACAGTTATTTTATGCCTTTTTCTCCCATACTCCCATACTCCCCCACTGCTCCCTCATGCCGTTTCCAGCTAATGCTCTTGTTTCAAACATCACAGAGTAAAACAGAAATCATCCAACAGGAGCTCCCTCATTTTCCCTCTACCAAATCCACCTCCCCTCCAATGACAGTAGGTGACTGGCCCTGCTCCATCTGAGGTCAGCTCCCCCTGGAGCTTGGATCCCATTTCCTCTTCCCTTCCCAAGGGCCTTCCCTTTCCTTCATCTCTTTCTATTAAATTGTTCTCATCAGCAGATAAACATGCTCTCCCATTAAAAAAAGAAAAAAGAAAAAAGTTCCATTTCTCTACATGTCATTGCAGCAAAACCTCAGTGGAAACTGTCCATAGCCACTGTTCCTCCTTGCTTTCCAGGCCCTCCTCATTCTAGTTGGACATCTAGCATCACTACACGCCAGAAATGGTCTTAGAAACGTCATCCAGTAACCTACTTGTTGTCAAATCCACCGCTCGCTTTTCTATCCACACCTTGTCAACTCCTCAGCAGTATCTGCATGATTGACCACTCTATCCTTCTGGTGCATTCTGTTAATCCTCATGGCCTCCATGTCTCCAGGATTATTCCCCCACACACCTTTCATCCCTGTCACCCTGCTGGCTGCCCCTCCTCTGCCAGACATCTGTACATTAGAGTCCTCAAGGCTGGGACCCCAGCCTTCAACCTTCAGTGTATACCTGGGGGCCTCTCATGCCAACGGATGGCTCCCCACCACCTACATGCTGGGGCTCTCAGGCTGGCATCTCCTGTCCTGACTTCTCCCCTGGCAACAGGCACGTACTTCCAGCTCTCCACTTGACAGCTTCATTTGGAGGCTGAGTGGGCATCCCAAGCTGCATGTGGACAACACAGCTCTCAATGCTCCATTCCCTGCATGCAATTCACCATCCTTACCCCACCCAGACAGGCCTGATGTTTGCCTAGAACAGTTGATCCTCCACCATTTGCTCAAGCCAAAGGTCTCTGGGTTGTCCATTCTTCCTCATCCCTTACCCCCACTTTAGCAAGTCCTATCAGTTTTACCTGCAAAACACATCCCAGGCTGTCATCTTCCTCCACACCCTGGTACAGTCCAAGGTCAGCCTCTCCTTTGGGTGGCTGCAGCAGCCCTCCTGGGCCTGCCTCTCTCACCCTTCATGCAGAAGCCAGTGGCCTCTTGAAAACACTAATCCGACTGTGGAATCCCATCTGTAAGCCTCCAGTGCCTCCTGCCGCGTGCACCACATGTCCCTGACCTGCGCAGCCTGCCATGGCCTGGTGCTGCCATTCTTGCTGCCTCCCCACGACGCCCAGCCCAGCCACAGCCCTGGTGCTGCCAGACTTGCTGCCCACCCCCCCCCCCCCCCACCTACCCAACCACAGCCCTGGTGCTGCCAGAATTGCTGCCCCCACCCCCCACCTACCCAACCACAGCTCCACCTTTATGTGTCTCGCGTGTCAGGGTCCCATGAAAGGTCATGTCTGAACAGAAGTTTTCACTGCTTAAATCTTTCTACTAAAGTGATGGCAGAGGAGATTGAGTATGTACCCCCATGGGGAGGAGAGGCAGGGGCAGTGGTGGTTCCGTGGTAGAATTCTCACCTTCCGTGTGGGAGACTCAGATTCAATTCCTGGCCGGTGCACCTCAGGCGCAGCCACCACCCGTCTGTCAGTGGAGGCTTGTGTATTGCTATGATGCAGAACAAATTTCAGCGGAGCTTCCAGACTAAGGTGGACTAGGAAGAAAGGCCTGGCGATCTACTTCCGAAAATCAGCCAGTGAAAACCCTATAGATCACAACAGTCCAATCCACAGATGATCATGTGGATGGTGCAGGACAGGCAGGGTTTTATTCCATTGTGCATGACGTCCCCATGAGTCGGAGGCCAACCTGACACAGCTAACAGCAACGTGGTGGGGGGTGGCATTCCTGATGTTTCTTGGCAGTCTTCTCTTTGACTCTGTTACGTTAGTTTCTGCTAATAGTATGTTTTTATGTCACATACTAAGCGGTAATAGTAACTATGTCTTCATCACTGCACGTGACTCCCCCAGAAGATGCCATGTCCCCACACCTTTGTACACCCCACCCCCTGCCCCTCTCATACCCTCACCTGTGTGTCCCCATGCAGGCTGACAGGGTTCGGGATCCATCACTGCTTTGCCCGGAGCATGATGGGCCATGAGGTGAAGGTGCCGCTCCTGGAGAACTTCTACGCCGACTACTACACCACTGCGGGCATCGCCCTGGCATCCTGCCTCGCCATGTGTGTGGTGGTCCAGTTCCTGGGGCGCAGAGGAGGGCTGCTGCTCTTCATGATCCTCACTGCCCTCGCCTCACTCCTGCAGCTCGGGCTCCTCAACCGTGAGTGAGGCCAGGGGTGCGGGGAGGCACCAGGGCAGGGGCCACCTGGGGACAGGGCTGTGTCCGACACCAAGGGATAATTGAAAAGGCTGTGATAAGACTTTAGTAACCTGTGTTGTTACTCCAAAGTCAGCAGCTTGAAGAAAGCGTTTTGGGAAGGGCCAAGTTTGTTTCAAAGCCTTTACGGTGACAGCCTCAGAATGTGCCAGGCCACCCTTCTTGTCCCCAACAATGGCTCAGCTCCGGGGACCAGCACAGAGTCCTGCTGGCCACACCACCACTCTGCAGCATTGGCCGTGTATTTCTATGTGATGTATCACTCAGCAAAGGACAAAGGCTTGTTTCTTTCATGTGAAACTGGGGGAAGTAAATCGTCTTTGACCTCTTGTATTGGAGCACTGCCCTGCTCTTCAGTATGTGCTCCAGATGCGTCAGCTTTGCTGAGAACCTCTAGTCAAGGTAAAGAATGTTAAGCCAAAGCTGGGGAATCCATCTAGCACCCCAGTGTACGAGGCAAGCTCATGCCTGCCTCGTGGAGCGTGGAAGCCGCTGCAGGCATCACTCTGGCTGCCTGGAGCACACACTCGTGTGCAGAGGCCCACATCCTCCTCACGCCCAGGCTTGGCTCCCCTGGGACAGCTCAGGACCTAGAGGGAAACTGACCCACTGGTACTTCCCCTCCTACAAGGAAAGCACAACAGCACTGTCTGAGCTGGACTCTGTGTCATTCTGTTGCACAACAGAAAACAAAAGCCTTCCAGTATTTGAGGTTTCCCCACAGCCCAAGGTGTGAGAATCAGTATCCAGAACAGAAGGGGGGAAAGGAGAACCTCCACACCTTTCCCAGCCTTATTGTGCAAACTGGCGTATAGAACAGCTAGTTTCCAGCTCAGAGCAGTTTGTCTGACTCATGCAGTTATACATTCCATATCTTGCTAGGAGACAAGTCTGACTTTCAGCTGTCACCAAGAGTGAAAATGGACAAGGCTAAGCCTGCGGGAGGTGGGGTGAGGTGTCCCATCTCTCCTGCCCCTTGTGGTGGGCAGTGGTGGGGCACCCTTCAGGGAGCCTATCTAGTGAGCCCGTGCTGTGTGGAGGTGGGGTGCCTGGGCCCCAGGGAATGCCAGGATACCTTCTGAGCAGAAACATGGCAACAGTGACAAGTGGCTGTGAGGAACAGAGCTTGAGCACACAAAATGCCACCTGGTAGAGTCCATCCCTTTGAGCATAGCCCAGCAGAGACTCAGATAATTTTCAGACAGTAACACTCACCCTCTGTTTGAGGCTGGGCAAATATGCTAGGGGCTCTGAGGCCAGAGGGCTTGATCCCATCCCTCCTAACAAAAAGATCTTTGTATGCACAGTGCTAACTTGTCACAGTGCATGGGGGGTGCAGCAGGGATGTAGGTGGGCCAGTGGGCTGTAGGTGGCCCCCAATGGGGTGTCGGTGGAGTCCCTGGTGGGCTGTAAGCAGGGCTCCTGGTGAGGTGTAGGCGGCCTCCCAATGGGGTATAGGTGGGGCCTCAGTAGAGTGTAATGGAGGAGTAGGATATGGGGTAGGGGGGCCCTTGGTGGTGGAAGGCAGGCTGGGCCAGCCCAGGGCATGGAAGGGTGTTTGCCTACAGAAAGTCACCTGGGAGCATAGTAGAGGTTCACACCTGACATGCTCTCTTCTCTCTCCTCCCCCTCTTCTTGTATTTGGGATGCCCTAACTCTCCGGAGCCAGTGATTGGAAAGTATAGCCAGCACCCAGACTCAGGTAAGCTGCCCCACTCGCGTCACGCATCCTCAACTTCTTGTTGCATCCACACGGGCATTTTCATGATGACTCACGGACCTGTGGTCTCCCTTTCCTCTCTCTGTCCTCTCTCTGCTCCCTTCCCCTCCAAGAGGTGCAACTGAAGTTGGCCGTAGGTTGGACACTATTCGCACACATTTGTATTCTTTGCCCCTCATGCCTCTGGCTCCAGCTGCTTGGTTTCCTGGTTCTGGCCCACTTGGCATGCATCCCCTTGCCTGATCCCCTCACCTCTTCCCTCTGGGCTGCAGCCACTGCAGTCGGTCTAGGACAGAGCCAGGGCCAGATAGAAAGGCCCGCCTGCTGCAGGCCTGGCTCTCGGTGCTCAGGGAAGCTGCTGCTTACCCAGTTAGTCCCGCGCTCCCTGCTTCGCGTCCCTGACAGGGAGCTGCGCCTGCTGCTGCTGCTGCCCTCTGCCTGGCCTGACCCGGCCCTTGCCCGCCTTAGAATGCGCGCCTCCAAGCCTGAGCTCACCAGCCACCCTGGGGAGAAGACTGAGCTGCGCCACACGCGTGTGTACCCCAAAAGCACGCTGTGCGCTAGACCCCACCCCACTGTGAGCCAGCTCCGTGCAGATCCCTCCAGGCCCACTGTACACTGGGCCCCACGCGGATGGTCTGAGGTGGTGTTCTCTGCAGTCAGCACTGCCCCGGGTACTGGACACCGCGGCCCAGGGTGTAGACTCTGAAACTGCACGGGATCGGGGAGCGGGGAGAAGTGGTGCTGGCTGGGGATGGCCTAGCCTGGGACTGCCCTCCTCCTGGCAGATCTGCTCTTGACCTGAGGGCCTGGCAGAAGTGGGCTTGCGCCCACGGGAGACCCCTCTAGCCCTCAGCCCAAGGGGCTCTGACCTCTAGCCCATGACACTGCCGTCCCTAGAGGGCAGAGCGGGGCCTCAGCGGGCTGGGCTCTCCCTCCTCCCACTTGCTTCTGCTTGGCTGTGCCCTTTTCCTCACCGGCTTCTTTCTCCTCTTCCCTCCTGCCCCTCTCACCGCCCCTCTGATTCTCTGGCAGGCATGAGTGATAGCGTAAAGGACAAGTTCTCCATCACCTTCTCCATCGTGGGCATGTTCGCCTCACACGCGGTGGGAAGCCTCAGTGTCTTCTTCTGTGCAGAAATCACCCCAACAGTCATACGGTAAGAAGTGGGGGCACCGTGACACTCAGACGTGCTTCTCTGGTCACGGTGGGAGGGGCACCTGCCTGGCCAGGCTCCTGTTGAATTCGCCAGCGCTGGCTCCACAACTGGCTGGCAGCAAGGTCAGGGTGCAGCTCATGTGCTAGGCACGTGGGCTTCATCATCCACAGCCAGAGGGTAAGCTGACCCAACCCCAGGGCAACAGAGGGTGAAGGGAGGACAGGAGCCCAGACCTGTCCATGCAGCCCACAGGCCATGGAGGGTCTGAGGTTCCAGGTGCCCAGGCCCGGGCTGTGGCTGGGAAGGGGGCATAAAAGGGTCACGTATACCCATATTGCTATTGAAGTCAGAGGCAGCCAGCTACTTCTAAGAGGCTTCAAAATAGAAAGAAGTGAAGTAGAAAGGGCCTTATTTTTTATTGGCCTGAGAAGTCACCACTGCAAAGGAAAGCTTTGGAGAGAAAGCCCAGCAAGTAGCCCAGCCCATTTCCTCACAGAGATTTACTAAGCACTGTGTGTGTCTGTGCAAGGCCAGGTCAGCAGGAACGGTGCAGACCTGTCTGCACAGGACCAGTCTTATTAACTCCTCTCCTGGGAGGTACTGTTAGCTGTGGCTCAGTGGTAGAATTCTCACCTCCCATGCAGGAGAATGGGGTTTGATTCCAGGCCAATACACCTTATGCGCAGCCACTGCCTGTCTGTCAGTGGAGGTTTTCGGGATGCTATGATGCTGAAGAGGTTTCAGGGAATCTTTCAGACTAAGACAGACTAGGAAGAAAGGCCTGTTGATCTACTGCTGCAAAATTAGACAATGAAAACTGTATGGATTGCAACAGTCCAATCCCCAACCGATCATGGGGATGGTGCAGGACTAGGCATCATTTTGTTCTCTTGTACATGGGGTTACCATGAGTCAGGGGCCAGCTTGATGGCAGCTAACAAGAAGTTACTCTTATTTTAGTTCCTAACGAGAGGCTAAGGGAGTCCTGGTGGCACAACGATTAAGTACTTGGCTGCTAACCGAAAGGTTGGCAGTTTGAACCCACCCAGCAACACTCACGAGTCAGAATCAACTCCAGGGCACCCAAAACAACACTGCAAGGTTTGGTTTTTTCTTGCAGTACTCCCGGGCCGTGGTGCCTGGGCACTACAAACCATTTAACCTTTTAAGACCCCAGCATAACAAGAGGATATGCCTCAAGGAGCCCTGGTGGTGCAGTGGTTAAGAGCTCAGGCTGCTAATCAACAGGTCGGCAGTTCGAATCCACCAGCTGCTCCTTGGAAGCCCTGCAGGGCAGTTTTATTCGCTATGAGTCAGAATTGACTGAACGGCACACAACAACAACATGCCTCATGTTAAAAGAGCATCCCTTAATTGCTTCAGCATGTTGCTTTCTTGAGAATGGCTGTTCGTGACTTGCTGGTGCACTCATCTTGAGTCACATCACACTGAACTTCTTGTACGAATATCATTAGCATTTCTAAAGCACATCACATTTAAAATATAAATTGTGAGTATAGGGAAGATCAACCCAGAGATCAGCCTGATGGTGCCCCACCACCCTTGTTTTTTCACATGGAGAGGCAAGCACAAGCCATCACAGGCGGAGGAGTCTGTACGTGCTGGTCATGTTGGCCCTTCTGGTGCTGCGGGGAAGACCCCTGGCAGGTGGTGTCACAGACTGCCTTTCTTCCCACATTGCCAGGGGTCTTGCTGACAGTAGAATTTCTACATGACCTCATTTTGATTCATTCTCCTGGGATTTTACAACACATGCCAAGCCTGAGGGCTGCTGGGTACCTGCAAGAAAATGCCAAGGAATTGTATCTTTAAGAAAAAAAGCAATTAAGTGCAAAGTAATTCATTCTATCCCTAGCTTCTGCATAGCTAAAGTGAAGAGACCAGCCTGGAGTTTCGTTCATGCTTGCAACTGCAAAACACCTTAGGCATACAGCAACTTGTTCTGTGTCTTTTTCTTCACCTGGTGAAATTTTCTTCCTTTATTCTATAAAAGAAAATGGCAAAGATGATTCTTTCAACAAAGCAAGATTGGACCTTTGTGGTCTTGGGCTAGCCTCTGTGAGGCCTTGGCATAGTTCTGAGTGTTTCTCTGGGTAGCTTGACCACCACCTTGCTCTGTTCATGCAAGCTGGTAGACCTCATTACTTATTGTTAGATTTTGCTTTGCAAGGTCAGCTGCAGGACATATGGTATCCTTTTCCTCTTTGATGCAAACCTGGAAAGATTATTTTGCAATAGAAATTTAGCACATATTCTCAGCTTGCTAAGGTGACAAAGTAGAAAAATTATTTGACCCTTGATGATGCTTCTGTACCTGCAGAGGATGAAAGGAAGTGAAGTAGGATGGGGTCTGCTGGCCAGGGTGGAAGAGTGTCTAGCGTTACCGAGTCCCTCTTCTGGCTGTGCCTCCTCCTTGCCCTTTCCTTAGGGCCATGGCTTTCTTGCATGTACTGGAGGAAATCATTCCAGCTATGGAGCCAGAATGAAGCACACTTGCCTTTCCAGCCTCCCCACCAACCTCCATCACGACACACGCTTTCACAGAGGTAAACCCACAATAAGCTAGTGTGGGTGACTTGGGGTCTAGGAGCTTTGTTTCTTATCACAAAACTAGCCTTCTTCTACAGTGCTGTACTGGAAACCACCCTTCCAAAGAAGAACAGTAGCAGTGCGTGAAATGTCAGGATCGACTGGCTGGAAACACAGGCGAGGAGCTAGAATGTTTCTTCCTAGAGGCTCGCAGAGATGGCTTGTCCAGAAAGGATCTGGCTCACAGGAGTGAACTCAGTGTGTTTCGTGAGGGCCTGCCCAGGTCTCGAGTACAGAGAGCTACTCCATTGCCACTCAGGCTCGGTCAGATGGCCTTCACCCCAGACCAATGCCCAGAGTCTTCTCAGCTTCACTCTTAAGACTTCTGGAGGGGGTGCCTTTGAGGTAGACTGGGAAGCACTGAGCACCCCAGATATGACAGCAGCTTCACTCCCCTGTGCTGGAGCAGAGTGGCCTGGGGCCCCAGGAGATCTAGGAGCAGACAGTGGCTTTTTAGCACCACATGTAGCCCTGGTTGCACAGTATTAAGAGCTCGACTGCTAACCAAAAGGTCGGCAGTTGAAATCCACCAGCTGCTCCTTGGAAATCCTATAGGGCAGTTCTGCTCTGTCCTATAGGGTCGCTATGAGTTGGAATCAACTCAACTGCAATGGGTTTGGTTTTTTGGTTTTATACGTCTATTTAGGAGACCTGATGGTGCAATGGTTAAAGTTCTCAGCTGCTAACCAAAAGGTCGGAGGTTCAAATCCACCAGCAGCTCCACAGGAGAAAAGACTTGGTGGTCTGCTTCCATAAAGATTACAGCCTAGGAAACTCTATGGAGCAGTTCTACTCTGTCATATAGGGTCTATGAATAGGAATCAACTCAATGGCACCAACAATAACAACATACATCAGTCTTTTTACCCTTAAAGTTATTTAGATGTTATTACTAGTGAAGTAAAGCTATCAGGAAATATTAAAATGTCTGTACTCCCAAAGCACTACAAGGAGGCAAGACTTGCCCCCTGGTTCTCTTCAGTCTATAAATTGAGGCAGCTTGGACATGTAAGCATGGGTACGTGCTGCCCCCTAGTGACAAACCAGAAAAACGTAGACGTGCATCTTCAAATAAGGGCCTTTGGAGGAGGAAAAGGAAACTTAAAATCAAGCGTTCTATAAACTGAGAAGAGGAAAAAAGAAGCCAGAAATGTATACAAATTCTGCCAAAATTGTTCCTGATATTACTGAATAATTTCAATGAATCCTTGACAGAAAACCAAACAGAAAATTGCATTCATAAAAAAAGGTATATTGCATATTACATGTGCATTTATACGTATATTGCATATTACATAAACACATATGTAGAGATACTGGTGTACTTTTTAAAACAAGCCGTATAATCCTACCTTAAGTCAGATATAATTCATTTCATTTGACTTGGCAAACGGGAGATTTGCCCAGTGATGAGCATTTCCTTCTTTGAAAGTGTACTCGGGCATGTTCTCTTTGTGGGCCATGCACTCTACCATTCTGTGGGCTAACCACACATGGACTTACCTGCATGGGGCCAGGGCCACCCACACTTCACAGGAGGGCAGACTGGGACCAGGGAGGCTGGAAGAAAACACCTCCACCATCCCTGGCATCCGATATGGCTCTCCCACCATCTTGTGGCTTCCAGAAGTGGCCAGAGCCATCAAAAGTCACTTTACAGGAAGTCCGAGGGGCAGAAGGATGCACTGGCAGCACCAGGTAGGAGGCTCTTGGCTGTTACCAAGGCCAAGTGCTGGCAGAGGTGGCCTGGATGGGCAGCCACGGGGGCTTGGCCACTAGCTGGGCAGGAGGGGGATTGGAAAGGAGTCAGGGGACGCCAGGGCCTGGCTCTGCCCCTCATAGCATGTGCCTGGGGGGCTGCCAGCACCTCCCACCCTTACCTGAGTGAGCCTTCAGACTGAGGCCACCTCACTTATGGAGAAGAAGCAAGAATGTACCCTGCCCTCCACACCCAGGAATCACCAGCACCAAGGAATGCAGAGCCTGCCCCATCTGGGCCTTTGGCCTGCCCAGATAGGAGGCTGTTTCTAATTCAGAGAGAGAGGGGGAAGCAGGGTGTCTTTGTGTTGTTGTTGTTGTCGTTGTTAAGAAACATTACAAAGTGGGAGTGAGGGGCCACTCATTGTCTCTCCCACATATACACAGTTATCATTCTTATGTTTCATTCTTTGAGAATAAACAGTTAAGGGTCTTTAGCACAGAACATGTATGTAGATCTGCTATGGCCCTGACACTGGCTGTGTGCCTCGGAAGCCCAGCACCGCTGCCCTCCTATCGCCTGGCCTGGAACCCAGCCCCCCACCCCCCACCCCATCACCCCCACCTCCACCTGTACACTTCCTTCCACACTCCCCTCCCTGAGTCTCCCTCTGCTCACCCGTGTTACCTGGTTATGATAGGGTCTGTTGTAGCAAGACAGCAGACAACAAAAGTAGGGACTGTCTTCCCCCCAGTTGCTAATAGTAACGCCCCTTCACCTCAGGGCAAGAGGAAGAGACTGTGGGTTCCCTGGTAGGCAGAGCAAAGCAGAAAGCTGTGGCCAGAGCAGCGGGCAGTGACAGTGGAAGGGGGCGGGCCAGGGCAGCCTTGGGAGTCTTGAGGAGAAGACGTAAGGTCTAGACAGCCAGCCCCAGAAGGAACCATTTGGGAGATTTCTTCTGGCAGGAGGCCCCAGCCTCTGCAGCTGGAACAGTTTTGTTTTGCTTTAACAGCTTTGTTGAGGTATAATTTACATACCATAAAATTAGTCCATTTAAAGTATACAATTCAGTGATTTTTAGTAGATTTGTAGAGCTGTGAAACCCTCACTACAATCCAGTTTTAGA
Organism: Dugong dugon; assembly: GCA_030035585.1. Lineage (NCBI taxonomy): Eukaryota > Metazoa > Chordata > Mammalia > Sirenia > Dugongidae > Dugong > Dugong dugon. The sequence goes on from CM057464.1 coordinate 21,520,245, forward strand.
ACATTGCCATCATCTCAGGAAGTTTCCTTGGACCTGTTTGCAGTCAGTCTGCCACACCCAGCCCCAGGCAACCACGGATCAGTCTGCTTTATAGCTCTATACATTTGCCTTCTGTGGGCATTTCACATAAATGGAATCATGCAATCACTTAGTATAATGTTTTTGAAATTCATCCATCATAGCAAATATCAGAACTTTGTTGCTTTTTATTGCCAAATATTAGTCCATTGTATGTACATATCACATTTTTTTGTCTGTCGGCCAGTTGATGGACATTTGGATTGTTTCCGATTTTGGGCTGTTGTGAATAATGCTGCTGTAAGTTTGTGAGCAGACGTGTTCATTTCGCTTGGGTAGATGTCTAAAGGTGAAATTTCTGGGTCATAAGTTTATGTTCAGCTTTTTTGAGGAACCACCAAACTCTTTTCCATAGTAGCTGCACAATATTAACATTCTCACCAGCAGTGGATGAAGGTTCCAGTTTCTCTACATCCTTGCCACCACTTATTATTTTGTCTTCCCAACTATAACCATCCTAGTGGCTGTGGGAGGAGCCCTGGTGGGACAACAGTTAAGCGCTCAACTACTAACTGAAAGGTTGGCGATTTGAACCCACCAGCAGCTCCTTGGGAGAAAAGACCTGGCAATCTGCTCCCATAAAGATTCCAAAAACCAAAAACCAAACCCATTGCCATCAAGTTGATTCCAACTCATAGTGACCCTATGGGACAGGGTAGAACTGCCACATAGGGTTTCCAAGGAGCAACTGGTGGATTCAAACTGCCAGCCTTTCGGTTAGCAGCCGTAGCTCTTAACCACTAGGCCACCTGGGTTTACATAAGCCTGTAAAGATTACAGCCTAGGAAACCCTAGGGGGCACTTCTACTCTGTCACGTGGGGCCAGGTCGCTATGACTGGAGAGCGCCTAACAACAACAAAGTGGGTGTGAAGAAGTACCTCGGTGTGGGTTTCATTTGCATTTCCCTAATGACTAATGCTGTTGAGCGCCTTTTCATATGCTAATTTTTCATTTGCATAGTTTCTTTGGTAAAACGTCTATTCAGATCTTTAGCTCATTTTTTAAACTGGGTTATTTGTCTTATTTTCTTTTATGGATCTTGTTTTTAGTGTCATATATAAGGAATCTTTGCCTAACTGAAGATCACAAAAAATTTCTCCTACATTTTCTTCTAGAAGTATTATGGTTTTAGCTCTCACGTTTCGTTTAGCTGTGTTCCATTTTGAACTGTTTATGGGTGATGTGAAGGGCCTAACTTCATCATTTTTGCATGTGAATCTCCTATTGTCTCAGCACCATTTGTTGAAAAGAATATCTGTAACGTGGCGGGAATAATAGTAGTAGCGTCAGAATCTGTCCAATGTCAGGGGGATAATGACCAGGATGAGCCCAAAGCTGATTCCCTTGAGGTGGAGGTCAAACATACCTCCACTCTCCAACCTTTTCACCAATTCTGACACCAGTCCTCCTCCCCACAGCACTCCCTACTTCTCTGCTGAGTTTGATGATCTGTTTTTGGCCACACAGAACTCAAGACCATGTACTTACAGTTAAGTGGTTTATTAAGGAAGTAACAGGGCACAACTCAGGATCAGAATCAACAGCCTACAAACTCAGGATCAGGATCAGGAAGCATATAGGCATGGCCTCCCTTCTTCAGTGCAGAACAGCTCTCTCAGCTGCTCTTGGCCATGGAGGGCTTCTCTTGACCCCGTCAGACCAGGCTCCTCTCAGCCCCCTGAGGACAGGCTCCTCTGAGGCCCCTTCAGAACAAGCTCCTCTTGGCCCTGCCATCTGTCACCGCCAGCCCTTGACCTGTGTTACAGCTCTTTTAGGAGATTCCTTGCCTCCTCTTCTCTGCTTCTTTTTTCTTTCTTACTGCTTTCTGTCTTCCTGCTTCTTTATGTCTCAAAAACCTCTGTGGGGTTGGCTGCTCATATATACAACTCCTTGTCAGTTTCAAGGCATGGGCTCTCCCGTGGGGGTGCCACTCTCAGTAGGCCACAGACACTTCATTTGCATAATAGGCTACAGATACTTCATTCGCATAATCTGTTGACCAGTCCCTGCAAGGTGCATAACAATCACAGGGCAGGCTGCAGCCCAGGAACACTCAAACCAAGTTGGTTTACAGCTTACCCAGAAAAAGTAACAAACCCTCTAAGTGTAGAAAACTAGGGCAAAGGTTAATTCCTCAGGGTTTAGGGAAAAAAATCTCTCAAGCTGTTTTTCTAAAGAACCATAGCAAAAGTCCACATAAAGGAACTCATTTCACCACAGTATTCTTTCCCCCACTGAATTTGCCTTTAAGAAAAGTCAGTTGACCATAAATGTAAGGGTTTATTTTGGAATTCTCCATTCTGTTCTATTGATCTGTCTGTCAATACACCAGTACCATACTGCCTTGATTACTGTAGCTTTATAATCAGTTTGAAATTGGGAAGTTTATTCCTCCAACTTTGTTATTTTTCAGAATTGTTTTGACTGTTCTGGGTTCTTTGCATTTCTATATAGATTTTAGGATCAGCTTATCATGTTCTGGGGAAAAAAAAAGTCTGCTGGGATTTTGATAGGGATAATGTTGAATCTAAAATCAATTTGGGAAGAATTGCCATCTTAGCAATATGAGACCTCCAGTCCATGAACATAGAATGTCTCTCCATTTATTTATGTTCTTTAGTTTCTTTCAATAATGTTTTGCAGTTTTCAGTGTATAAATCCTGTGTTTCTTTTGTTAAATTTCTAAGTATTTTATTGTTGTGAGTGGAATTTTCTTCTTAGTTTCATTTTTGGATTGTTTCTTGCTAGTCTGTAGCTATGCAATGGATTTTTGTGTATTGATCTTGTATCTTGTGACCTTGTAGAAGAGTCTCTTTGAGCTAGGAGCCGCCAGTGCAAACCAAGAGAAATCATATCCCCTGCCTTCCACCTGCTGCAGGGACCTCTCGTTCAGCCCATCACTGCCTAAGTGCATCCAAGGATGAAGGTCACTTCATTAAGAGGTTGTGCATTCATTCTTGAGCAGTTCTGCTAGAAAGTTCTTCCTTAAGCCAGCTGAAATCAGCATCCCTGTAACTCTTGACCACTGGGCCTAGTTCTGCTCTCTGGAGCTAAGCAAAGCAATTCTGCTGCCCCTTCTACAACCTGTTCTCTTCAGTGCGGCCCCCAGAACTGGAGATCACAGGGTGCAGGTCACCTGCCATGGGAATGCCACACCCTCTGCTGCAGCCTAACACTGGCCTGCTTCTTCAGGGGCCACAAACACCTTATCCCCAGAGTGTGCCTTCATGTCAAAAGACAGACTTTAGAACTACAAGGGATTCTTTTAATGTTGCGAGTCTGCTATTCCCTTTGGCCCTCTGAAAGGCCTCTCAGAGTGCACAGGGCGGACGTCACCATTTGCGCCACCCAGCAACCTGAAAAGAAGCAGTTGCCTTCAAGTTGACTCCAACTCATGGCGATCCCATGTGTGTCAGAGTAGGGTTTTCAATGGCTAATTTTTTGTAAGTAGATTGCCAGTCCTCTGGGTGGACTCAAACCACCAACCATTCAGTTAGCAGGCAAGCACTTAACATTTGCACCACCTAGGGACAAATACATGGTATACAGCAATAAATAACATCAAGGCATGGTGAAAAATTGTTTTCTTTTAAATTACCTTTCAGCCTCTCTGATTACAGCAGGAGAAAGTCTCCCTTGGTGTTGATGTGTGTCTAATAGCATTTTGATAGCTTACTAATCCCCACCTTTATTTTTAAATAGAGAGCAGGCCTTGGGAACTTGCATTGCTTAATACCACTTTGTTTCTCGTTCTATTCATTTATGGCATTTATTCCTTTTACCTCAGTGTTGTAAAATTTTCTTTTAAAATAAGCTTAGTTAAGTAACAGCTTTTGAGATGATAAGGAAAGTGGTTATCGGGATTGGAGGTGGTGCATGGAGATGGCCACGGGAAGGTGGTGGGGGATGTCAGATGTGTGGGAGGCCTCGGCTGCCTTTGCTTGGGCACCCTGGCCAGGCTGTTTTCCCACAGTGAGCTCCCCCAGCTCCTCAGGAAGCGGCTGGGGCTGCAGACTGGCCAGGAGGGCTACTAACTAGCCTGTGTCCTGCAGGTGTGGCGGGCTAGGGCTGGTGCTGGCCAGCGCAGGCTTCGGCATGCTGACGGCGCCCATCATTGAGCTGCACAACCAGAAAGGCTACTTCCTGCACCACATCATCTTCGCCTGCTGCACGCTTATCTGCATCATCTGCATCCTCCTGCTGCCCGAGAGCAGGCACCAGAACCTGCCCGAGAGCATCTCCAACGGCGAGCACTACACTCGGCAGCCACTCCTGCCGCACAAGAAGGGCGAGCAGCCACTGCTGCTCACCAACGCCGAGCTCAAGGACTACTCGGGCCTGCACGATGTGGCCATGGCCGCAGGGGATGCACTGCAGCCTGAGGGTGCCACGGCCAATGGCAGGAAGACTATGTAGGCACACGGGCTGCAGGTGAGGGGTGTTGCGCAGGGTCCCAGGCCTGGGCTGAGCGTGGTAGGCGGGCAGGTGGGCAGGCAGCCAGCACACGGACAGTCTGCCACACAGCCCAGCAATGTGTGTTTGAGGAAACAAACTCTTTGGAAATAATCCTTCGAAGACTTTCTTTTCTGCCATTAAATGTTTGTATTTATTTTGGTCATTTTTACAAGAAGCACTTTATTCCCTTTCCTCTTGCTGATCACACATGAGACCACCTCTGTGGGAAGAGCGACAGCCCTTCCAAGGAAGGTCCTTCACTAACCAACAGCAGCAGCCTGTCTTCTTGCTCCCCACCCCACTCAGGAGAACCAGCAGTTCTCTGCACTGTGGCCCTGGCTGCACCTGCCCTGTACAAGACACAGCGCTATCCCAACCACCTCTGGGACCGCACTTTAGACGGGGTGAAATGTACATTATGTAGCTTTTGCTAGAGAGTCTGCATATGGTTTTTTAAAAGGTCTTTTTTTTTTTTTTTTCCTATCTGTAAGGTAAGAACTTCTGTTCCATGTGTTTGGGGGAAAGCAGTTCACAAATATCATTAAAACCAGCTTAGTCTTTTCTTCAGGATCATCCTTTTGTACTTAATGCCAGAACCTGTTTTGGGAAAAGTTTAAACATTTCATTAGATATCTCAAATGACCAGTGGCAATAGCACCACAGCTTTTCTGACACCAGGTTTGCCTAATTATGTGCAGAACAAATGTGGTGGGCTCTGAGACATTTTGATTTTTGTTAATACAACTTCCCAGATTTCGCTCCAGCAGAAGAATTCTCTCCTTCACGATCAGCTTTTTTGCCAGCACTACTTGAAAACATGGCTACTTCCTGAACTAAAAATAGGAAAAAAACTGAAATAGACTCCTAACGCACATCCACAGGAGGGGGACTCCCTGTCACCCGCACCTAGAGCACACGCCTTGCAGAAAATCACCAGCTGGGACACCTGTCGGCTCGCTGACGCCATGCCCAGAGATGAGGCGCCTATTGGGCGAACCCTCAAGAACGTGTTATTCCCAGTACCTTCCTGTGGCCCACTTCCCTGCTTGTCCCTCTGTCAGTGCAGAAGTGGGCACAGTGCGAGGAGCAGGACGTCTCACAGGAGAGTCTGCTGGGCAGCCAGTCAGTCTCTTAAGAGCACCAAGACAAACGAGGAAAGCAATAATCAACCAAAGCTCCACTCCCTCCTCCTGCCTGTAAGCCGAGGGTTTTCAGTTTGCTCCTAATTTTGTCCCAGACAAGGAGGGTTTCTTCTTGCCTTTCCAGGTCAAGCTTTATCGATCTGTCTGAAGGGGTGGCTTGGTGGGAACTTGTAGGAAGGCTTCCTCCAGGACCCTCGGGGGCCACTGGAACTTACAGTTGATTTCTCTGAGAAACAGCCCTCCTGGCTCAGGTGGACACCTCTTTGTAGCGGCAGTCAACGGCTTTCTTCAGACAGCCATGGTTCTTCCAGAATTCAGAGGGTCCTGAGCCAGCCTCCTCTGCCCACCTGCCCCTTAGTGGTGCGCACTTTTGGTCCTCCAGAGAAGCTGGGGCGGGGGCCTCTGTTAAACAATTCGATGACTTCCAACTGATGGTAGCTGTATTCAAAAGGGCAGAAAGGAAGTAGCTTCACCTGCCTTTTCTCTCCTTCCTGATTTCATCTGCTCTGTGCTTACTGGTTCTCCTCCAAAGACAGTGCAGGCACCAGTGGGAGCCCCCTGACTTGACACAAAGACTGTTCTGAGGCACTGGGACTCATCTCGTAGCTGATGCCTGGAGTCAGAGCTGCTCCAGAGCCACCTGCTCCGCCAGGGGTGGTCATCGGGCCAGCCCCCTCAGCTGACCCGCTCCACGCCCACTCACCCTTGCCTGCCCTGGTCTCCTGAATCATTTCTGTTCTGTGTTTCAATGTTAGTCTGCCTTCACCTTTAAAAAGGCCTTTGTTTAGATGTGGGCAGCTTCGCGTGCCAAACTTGTGAAATACCTTTTGCCTTTTTTAGAGTCCTTGGTACAAAGCCACCTGGCAGCAAACTCTTTACATGCAGCACGTGACATATACACAGCCAGGCCAGGTGGTGACCAGGGTAGGTAGACAGAGCCGCTCCCAGGCACCCTCGGCACAGGACACCTTACTATCCACTTACTGTACTACAGAAAGACTTGTAGACAGCAGGAATCGTGAGTACTCACAAACTGATCGTGTAGAGCTTCTTAAGAAACGTCCTGAAGCTAGAGCAAGCTGCCAGTGCCCTCTAGGAAGGAGATGGCAAGGCATAGCACTTAGAACTTCTGTCCCCAGATCTCTGATCTCCATCTCAAATGGTGACAATAGAAACAGTCCAACAAAGACCAGGCTAAGCACTTCAGCAGTTAGGACCCAGTCATCAAAGGGCTAGGAGAGAAACTAGGTTTGAGTCTGGGCTCTTGGTACAGAGGAAAGTGATATTCCTTTAACCAAAGTCTGCAGATTTTATTCAGAGTGACTGTCCGGTAGGTGGCATCTCAGCAAGGAGAGCTGTGAGCTGTTAGCTCTCCAGTCTGGGCAGCCTCAAGGATGGGGTAGAGCTGTTCTGCTGGCCAATTCCACTGAGGGACAGCTGAGGCTCTTGAGGACACTTTACTAAATGCAGCCAAAGCAGGAAACCTCCCCTGAGGGCAGAGCCCATGCCACCCAAGTGAGATAGCAGGGGGCACACAAGCCAAACCACATCTGGTCCTGCCTGTCCTGCACGGAGCTGGCCTACACCCGGTTATGCTTGAAGCTCAGCAGTCCTGGTTCCTTCTCAGGCACATGCCACGTCAAGTCAGCCCTCCACCTCCAGGGAAAATACCCCAAGTACCAAGACGGGTACTCCCAGCTCCTCCCCCTTCTATCTCCTTTCTGTGCACCCTACCTCCTAAACCATCAGGGAGCTTCAATCCCCTTCCCATAAAGTTATGCACAAATGTGAACAGCTGAGACAGGGCTCGATCTTTCATTTGTTCTTTTCCAGATGTCAATAATTCCCATCAACTACCCTAAATATTAGCACTAGGGACAACAGGAGAAAGTTTTAAATGTTTTGTCTTCTAAAAGAGCATAATCATCTGCTACTGGAGGAAAGGGGCTAGTAAGTGGGTCTGGCCCCAGAACAGAAAGCAACACTAGACAGGCACAGGACGTCCTGCCCTCGGACATGACTACTTCCTAGAGCCACACAAGCAATCACTGAACTGGAAGTGCCATTACTGAACTTTGTGACTCTCCCATCACTACATGCTGGGGATCCCACACCTCACCTTCGTCTTTCTATTCAAGAACAAAACCTCATGTTAACGTACTGTTATGTTTTGGGCAGGCAGTAATGTGTTCCGTCTAGCGGGGAACGCTCCCCTCCCCATCCTGTAGCCCGCTCCTGCCGAGGTTTCCCTGAGAACTGTTGCTGTGCATTTGGTGGCCACGGGTCTGGTGGGGCTCACTCAGCACAAGCCTGTTGAGTTCAGAACTGTCTGCAAAGCTACATGTCTGCATGATGTCACATCTGTTGTACCTTGGGGAAAATCTGTATTATGTAAATGTACAGAAATAAAAATGCTGCCCCATTAACCAATTTCCTCTGGAATGTCTTCCCTACCTCATCTGGTGGCCTCCAGTGAAGGACATTTCCTACCATGCCTATGAGTAATAAAACCCTCCATGTTGATCCCACTCTCCCAGCGTCACTGCTTTAACCTGCTGTAAACCGTCCTCACTCCAGCCCCAAGAGGGACAGGTGCCTCTCACTTTGCGTGGGGAGTCCTCGCCTTAAAAGCAGAGACTGGAATGAACACAAGCTGTTTATTTAGTACTATTCTCAGACCACCCGAGAAGTGTGTGGCCATCAAATTTAGGATTTTTTTCTTCTTGTTATTTATGTTCTGCTGATCCAGCCCGAGGGCTCCCAGAGAGGTCAGGGCAGCATCTTACACTGTGACTTGCGAGGAAAGACGAATAACCCAAAATTCTTCTCTAATGTAGTATTTTTTAACCAGAAAACAATATTTCTTTAATAAAGTATTTATACCAAACTCTTCTCTTGCTAGCCGAGTTGTGTTACTTATTATTCCTAGAGAGGCCACCCCTGTGCTTTCCAAGTTGCGCTTGTGCTGGCTGAAGCCCTCCAAGGAGCACGGAAGTCTGCAGAAGTTGTGTACTCTCGAACCCCAGACCTGCTCCTCTGAACGCCTTGCTCATGTCACCACCCAGGTGCCTACCACTGGCTAATACAAGATTGCTGCTGTGGCACAAGATGTGCTACAGGGCGCTGACTCGTATCTAGTTACAGAGGGACCCAGATATACCCCAAAGGTTAGAAAGCCCTGTGCCAGCGATTCTCAACCTACATGCATGTAGAAGCACCAGGGCAGCTTTTCCAATCTCCAGAGCCCAGCCAGGACCCGTAGAATCTGGCAGGGGCAAGGTAGTGGAAGTCTGTGAAAGCTCCTCTGTGAACTGGGTCAGGAGCCACTGATCCCTGACATGCTGCTTTGGGGGAGGATGTGAAAGAAAATGTGCAGCCTATGGTACTGGTAGCCTGGAATCCATTTACAGATGACAAAAGTGTTGGCTTGGGACTTGGAATAAAAAGGGAAGACGATGGAAAGGTATCAGGAAGAGAAAGGAGGAGCACTTGGTTCCATGTAAGTGAGGAGAGAAAACCGTAATGGGCATCTTAATTGCCACGGCAATTAAGGTTTACAGAGCATTTCTATATATTTAATCCTAAAGATAACCCAGCAAGGTGAATGCTGTTATTCCCATCATAGGTTAGGAAACAGGACCACACATGGAGTAAGCTGTGGAGCTGGGGCAAAAACCTGGCCCAGGGAGAGTGGTGCCAGAGAGAAGCACTGAGGTGGTGGGTGAGCCTCCACTCACAGGCAGACAGAGGCCTCGGGAAAACACACCCCCCGGGATGTGTTAGAAGTATTGCCTTAATCCTAATTGGAGTGTACACAATTTAACAGCACCACAGCTCATGTAAACACTCTCGGATTATTGGATTAGCCCACTTCAATCCCAACAAAACCCCATCCTAACCCCTTCTACCACTGAGCGCTCAAAGGAAGACCGTTTACTGCCCATTTGGCTTATCTCCTACCCCATATGGATCGGTATGAGCCTTTGGCCCCAACCCTGGTGAGGGGAAGAAGGAAAGTTATAAGACTACCCTTCAAAAACAAAATTGAAACATATAACTTAATAAGCATCAGACTGTGAAATTCAATATGTTTATTTAAAATGATATCATACATAAGTTATAAATCCTCTGCCACTCAGCTAGAACTTTTCTGGAAAAGCATCCATTTCTTCCTTGATCCTGTTTTCTACAAGTAATGCGAAGCTGCTGTCTGTATTCTGAAGATTATAGCTGACAAACACCTGTTTGTTGGTCTTCCTTGCTGCCAAGAGACAATACATTGACACAGGTGAGGGAGATGCTCGGGACAAAGGGACAGGTTAAGGGAGAGAGAAGTTTTTATGACTCTTCACAGACCGCTGCTGCAAATGCACACTAACATCACTGAGACCCTCTCTTAGTCTCTAGAGGTTCTCAAATGTGGTCCCTGGCAGCACCAACATCGTGTGGAACCTGTTAGAGATGCAGATTCTCAGGCCCTCCCCAGACCTGAAAACACTCCGGGGATGGGGCCAGCAATCTGTTAACAAGCCCTCTAGGTCATACCAAACACTGATGTTTGAAGCCACTGCTATACACAGAGGGTTTTTTTTTTTTTTACCTTTTTAAAAACATGGATAACATTAAATTGTTTAATAACAAAGTACATTAAATAGAAAAGCATTTAAAATAAAATATTAAAGTTCTTCAGTGCCACTCCCCTCCCAGAGATAATAATTTCATTCCTATGCATTTACACACACACACAGTATATACAGTACACACATACTGTATATATGTACACACAAGGGTATGTATGTACATATACAGAGACACTGTATATGTACATATACAGAGATACAGTGTATATATGTACGTATATACACAGCATGTACATGTACACACAGTATATATGTACACACACACAGTGTATATATGCACACACACAAATACACACAAACATAGTTTTCAATTTGATGGTGAATGTATGTTTTAGCCCTTTCTACACAACCAGTAATAACCAGGTGAGGCATACTGGGTCAACTGCAAAAACCCAGCAGAGTCCCCCACCCAGAATCAGAAAGACAGGACAAGGTTTTGAAGACAAGTCAGCAATGAGCCTGAAGCGCTTAAACACCAACTGTGCAGTGCAAAGGTGACCACCTCACAGCCTACACATACCCTCCTGCCAGGCCTCCCCCCAGGCTTAAGGCAGAGGCAGAAAGTCCCACTCGTCTGTGGAGAGGCACCCACCCCTCTTGCCACCACCCTGACATCAGTCGATCATGGTCTTCATCATCTCAGCCCCGTCATTGTTGTCATCCTTGAAGGTGGTGAGGTGAGGTGGGGACACCAGGAATAGCACAACACATCCCTCCACAACCTGGACCTGACTTCGCCATGCAGCCAGCCTGTCGCTCCTGTTGTCGCCACCGGCACCATGGGAGGCGGGTGAACGGGCCTGAGCTAGGCATCACAGGCCAGTTCCCTTGGGCCCACCACTGCCTGGGGCCTCTTTGGGCTGAACCTTTGTTTGTCAAGTGAGGACAGGCAGACCCCAGGATCTGCGACGCCTCTCTTCAGCTATATAAGGCTGTGGACTGAAGACTTCTGAACCAGACTGGGTCGTAAGTGACAGGGCAGCCTGACACCCCACTGGACAGATGAAAGCACTCCTGTCCTGGGGGCTGACATCCAGTCTCAGCCTCTCCGGCCCCACCAGCCCCACCTCGGACACCTCTATCTCAGACCACAGGCACTGGAGCTTGGAGAAGAGAAGCAGCCTCCTCCCACAGTAACGCTCACACACGGTGCTTCAGGGGACTCCCGCCGCCCCTCTGCTGGGAGTATCCCTCCTACCCCCTCGACCTAACAGGCAAATTTTGCTAACCCTTCAAGACTCCAGTCCAACTTGAACCCTTCCCGAAGCTCTCCCAGGCCACTCCTTGCCTCCCCAGTGCCTACTAATGCCTGCATCCCACGTCATTACAAATACAGATATACCTCATTTTATTGTGCTTCACTTTACTGTATTTTGCAGATATTATGTTTTTTACACATTGAATGTCTGTGGCAACCCTGTGTCCAATAAGTCTGTCGGTGCCATTTTTCTAACAGCATGTGCTCATTTCCTGTCTCTGTGTCACATTTTGGTAATTCTCACAATATTTCAAACTTTTTCATTATTATTGTATCTGTTATGGTAATCTGTGATCACTGATCTTTAATGTTACTACTGTTAATTGTTTTGGGGCACCATAAACCCCACCCATATAAGACAGTGAACTTAACTGATAAATGCTGTGTGTTCTGACTGCTCCACCAACCAGCCATTCCCCCATCTCTCTCTCCTCAGGCCTCCCTATTCCCTGAGACACAACAATATTAAAATTAGGCCAATTTATAACCCTACAGTAGCCTCTAAGTGTTCAAGTGAAAGGAAGAGTCACAAGTCTCTCACTTTAAATCAAAAGCTAGAAATGATTAAGCGTACTGAGAAGGGCATGTCGAAAGCTAAGATAGGCCAAAAGCTAGGCCTCTTGCACCAAACAGTTAGCCAAATTGTGAATGCAAAGGAAAAGTTCTTGAAGGAAATTAAAAGCGCTACTCCAGTGAACACATGGATGATAAGAAAGCAAAACAGGCTTACTGATGAATGGAGAAAGTTTTAGTGGTCTGGAGAGAAGATCAAATCAGCCACAACATTCCCTTACGCCAAAGCCTAATCCAGAAAAAGGCCCTAACTCTCTTCAATTCTCTGAAGGCTGAGTAACGTGAGGAAGCTGCAGAAGAAAAGTATGAAGATAGCAGAGGTTGGTTCATGAGGTTAATGGAAAGAAGCTGTCTTCATAACATAAAAGTGCAAGGTGAAGCGGAAAGTTATCCAGAAGATCTAGCTAAGATAATTGACGAAGGTGGCTACAATAAACAGCAGATTTTCAATGTAGACGAAATAGCATTATATTAGAAGAAAATGCCATCTAGAACTTTCTTAGCTAGAGAGGAGAAGTCAATGCCTGGCTTCAAAGGACAGGCTGACTCTTTTGTTAGGGGCTAATGCAGCTGGTGACTTTAAGTTGAAACCAGTGCTTATTACCATTCTCAAAATCCTAAGACCCTTAAGAATTATGTTACATCTACTCCGCCTGTGCTCTATAAACAGAACAACAAAGCCTGGATGACAGCACATCTGTTTATAACATAGCTTACAGACTATTTTAAGCCCACTGTTGAGACCTACTGCTCAGAAGAAGATTCCTTTCAAAATATTATTGCTCATTGACAATGCACCTCGTCACCCAAGAGCGCTGATGGAGATGTACAAGGAGATTAATGTTATTTTCATGCCTGCTAATACAACATCCATTCTGAAGCCCATGGATCAAGGAGTAATTTTGACTTTTAAGTCTTATTATTTAAGAAATACATTTTGTAAGGCTATAGCTGCTATAGATAGTAATTCCTCTGATGGATCTGGGCAAAGTAAATTGAAAACCTTCTGGAAAGGATTCACCATTCTAGATGCCATTAAGAACATTCATGATTCATGGGAGGAGGTCAAAATATCAACATTAACAGGAGTTTGGAAGAAGTTGATCCAGCCCCTCACTAATGACTTTGAGGGGTTCAAGAGGAAGTAACTTCAGATGTGGTGGAAATAGCAAGAGAACCAGAATTAGAAGTGGAGCCTGAAGATGTGACTGAATCGCTGCAATCTCATGATAAAACTTTAATGGATGAGAAGTTGCTTCTTATGGATGAGCAAAAAAAAGAGGTTTCTTGAAATGGAATCTACTCCTGGTGAAGATGCTATGAACATTGTTGAAATGTTTTAGAATATTACATAAACTTAGTTGATAAAGCAGTGGCAGGGTTTGAGAGGACTGACTCCAATTTTGAAAGATGTTCTACTGTGGGTAAAATGCTATCAAACAACATCACATGCTACAGAGAACTCTTTCATGAAGGGACATGTCAATCAATGTGGCAAATTTCATTGTTGTCTAATTTTAAGAAATTATCACAGCCACTCCAACCTTCAGCAACCACCACCCTGGATCAGTCAGCAGCCATCAACATCGAGGCAAGACCCCCAACCAGCAAACAGATTACGACTCGCTGCAGGCTCAGATGATACTTAGCATTTTTTGGCAATAAAGTATTTTTTAATTAAGGTACATACATTGTTTTTCAGACACAATGCTACTGCACACTTAATAGACAATCAAACCAAATACATTGTGTTGAGTCGATTCCGACTGATAGCGACCCTTAGGACAGAGTAGAACTGCCGTATAGGGTTTCCAAGGAGTGGCTGGTGGATTCAAACTGCCAACCTTTTGGTTAGCAGCTGAGCTCTTAGCCACTGCACCACCAGGGCTCCAAAAAACCAAACCCACTGCCATCGAGTTGACTCTGACTCATAGCGAATGCCTCATATACTTGGTGAAGACTTAAAGAAATAATACGTATGAAGTGCGTAATGCAGTGCTTGGCACAGAGCAAGCCCTCAATAGATGTCCTTATTTTTACAGATAGGACATTTCTATGTTGCCCTACAACATAAGTTCCTCCACATGAGGGTCTAGGCTCAGTCCCCTGGATACGTCCACACCAGGACTAGTGGGGGCTTAGTTACTGGCTAAGAGGTGAGCAGACTGGGGACTCAGGAAGGGCCCTAGAGGAAGTGAAGGCGCCTCCATGCTGGTGGTTTCTGGGAGTCGTGACTGCCTAGTGACCAGGGGCACTCATGCTGGGGTTAGCAGGCACATGCCCTTCTCACCTGACTGTCTGGGAATTGCAGGAGAAGCGTATGAAGGGGTAGGCCTTCCCCCGCTCATGCTTTGTATTTCTGCCCACTCCATGCTCACCCATTAGCCAAGCCCCCTGTTCCTCTCTAGCAGCAAAGAGTAGCACACTGAAAGGCAAGGGCAGTCCTTCCTGTCCGGCAGTGGCACCTTCTCCCTGGGCTCCATCACATCCCCACAAGGGCCTGGGAGGTAACCTTGAGCCCCTACCGACTAGGCACTGTGGCATCACCTACTCTCCTCCTAGCTCCATGACATTCCTGAGCAGGAGGACAAATGCGCTTGTGGAACGAATGAAATAGATCTGTTCTTCATCAGCTGGACAGCAGCCACAACAGATGGGATAGTAGCAGTGAGCACAACATGTCCAGCTAACAAAGACCCAACATACATGTCTGCATTTACCTAGTGGACAATGAGCTAAATTTTCTTTTAATACAGGTTCTTCTAAGTGATTTGCTTCAGGTTCCATTACACAGGACAGTGCCCACAGGACTGATCTCACAGGAAATGAGTACAAGCGCCTGGCGGTCCCAGCCTGCCAGTACGTACCTAAGCGCTGGGCAAGGCCAGTGGACGTTGTGTCAGAAGTGTCTCCGAGGAGGGAGGTGGCCACAGGAATGGAGTCCTAAAAACAAAACAGAGAAAGGTTTACACACAGAAGAAAAAAAACAATCTTTGATGGTTATGATGGAGGGGAGAGAGAGAGAAGGTAAATCACTAACCAGATAGTAAACAAGTGTTAGCTTTGGTGAAAGGAAAGACAGCACACAATATAGGGGAAGTCAGCACACCCTGACCAAGGCAAAGTCATAGAAGCCTCCTAGACACATCCAAATAGCTTGAGGGACCGAGTTGCTGGAGCTGAGGGCTGGGGACCATGGTCTCGGGGGACAACTAGGTCATCATTGTTCATAAAGAAAATGTTCTACATCCTACTTTGGTGAGTAGCAGCTGGGGTCTTAAAAGCTTGCAAGCGGCCATCTAAGATACATCTACTGGTCCCATCCAGTCCGGAGCAATAGAGAACGAAGAAAACCAAAGATACAAGGAAAATATTAGTCCAAAGGACTAACGGACCACATGAACCATAGCCTCCACCAGCCTGAGCCCAGAAGAACCAGATGGTGCCCTGCTACCACCACCAACTGCTCTGACAGGGATCACAGTAGAGGGTCCCAGAGACAGCAGGAAAAAAATGTAGAACAAAATTCAAATTCACACGCACAAAAAGATCAGGCTTACTGGTCTGACACAGACTGGAGGAACCCCTGAGACTAGGGCCCTCGGACACCCTAACTCAGAACTGAAGCCACTCCTGAAGTCCACTTTTCAGCCAAATATTAGACAGGCCTATAAAACAAACAATAACACACGTGAGGGACATGCTTCTTAGTTCAGTCAAATGACCAAATGGGCAACACCTGCCCAAGAGCAAAGACAAGAATGTAGGAAGGGACAGGAAAACTGGATGAATGGACACGGGGAACCCAGGGTAGAAAGGGGGAGAGTGCTGAACATTGCTGGGATTGCAACCAAGTCACAAAATTCGTGTATAAATTTTTGAATGAGAAACTAATTTGCACTGTAAACTTTCATCTAAACCACGATAAAATTAAAAACAAAGCAGAGAATGCACTGCTACTCCTCCCCTAAGCAGGCTGCCAGGCATCTGCTGCTGGGATGCTTCCCAAGGGGGCAGTGCCATGTTCTGCTGGGTCAGAACACATTCTCCAAGAGAAAGAAGGCTTACAGTGTCAGCAGGCAAGCAGGTTTAACCCCTGAAGCAGATGAAGTCACTACAGTGGGAACACTCTGCAGGGAAATCACTTGCAGTTGGCCCCACAGGCTGTTCATGAGTACCAGGACTTACCTGACACAGTGCTTGTTTTACTGTAGGAACTCAAAGCATGCTGAAGAGCAACATTACAGCCAGGAGGGAAGCAGATGAGGTTATTAAGACCACAGCAAGAAGGAAGCTAATCCCACAGCCTAGGTGCCAAGAGTCTCAGGCCCTCCTCCCCCAGAACCCCCACCAACTAAGAGTCAGAGGCTTGACCTCTCTGTCTAAGCTGGGAAGAAAACGGCCTCCACTAGACCCAGCTCCATTCCCAAAGGCTCATCTGGGTTCTGCAAGTTCAACAAGGTCCCTGTGACTCTGGAAAGAGCGCTAGCCACTGGCATCCATATAGTGAAAATAAAACTTCTGAATATGCTTGGCAGTACTCGTTTCAGATAAAAAGCAATAAAACTAAAGGAACAATATAAACAATGCTAAAATAAATAAACATGGCCCTTCTGAAATCTGGAAGGGATCTTACTTCCAAAGACTTTGGAAGTAACCTAACCATTAAAAAGGCCCAGTTTAAAAGAAAGTAGTCCCTGGATGGCACAAACAGTTAAGCACTCAACTACTAGCTGAAAAGCTGGCTGTTCAAACCCACACAAAGTAACCTTGGAAGACAGGCCTGGCTCTCTGCTTCCAAAAGGTCAATCTTGAAAATTCCATGGAACACAGTTCTACTCTCACACAGATGGGGTCACCACAAGTTGGAATCAACTCGACAGCAACTAACAACAAGCTTAAAAGAAAAACCAACCAACTTGTAATATGGCCAAAGCTTTCTTTATTAAAATAGCAGACTTCTAGAAGAAAAAGCCTCGCTAAGAGGTTGGGGTGTCTTGGAAAGTGACACAGTTTTTTGAGGGGCACAGCTTGTGAAAGAGGTGGGAGGCTCTGGGGTTTAGTGCCCTCCTTCCACCTTCCAAGTCCACAGCAGAACTGAGCAAACACTGAGTGTGTGCAGAGCAAAGACGGCACAGGTCAGAGATGGGACTCCTTGTCTTATAAAGGTCAAAGTAACTGCAGTACAGACAGAAGTGGTAAAGTGCTATAAAAGATGATCAAAAAATATAGGCTACTAAACAAATGGAAGGACATTCTGTGTTCACAGATTACACTTACCATATTTTTTGCAAATAGCATGCACATGCAAATAATGCACACACATAACAGGCAGAAATGACAAAATTATGTAAACAAGTTCTAGCATAGTGCACCCATGTATACCATGTCTTGTGACACTTCCAGACATGAGTTTCAGCCTCATTCACCTTCATTCCAAAAATGTTACTTTTGATTATATTTGTATAATAAAAGCATAAGCTATGGTCAAGAAGTCATGGATTGAGGTTGGTAGTACCCTGGTAATAGAAAAATAAACAATTGAAGCTATGTGTTTGTTACTATTGATTTAAGTTGATAAATTATATCCCCATAGGTTTTGAGTCATCACTCAGAACCTTGAACCTACTAAAGCCTGTCCATAAATCACCTGCTATCAATTGGAATCATAAAGAAAGAGAAGCCTACGCTGGCATCAATGGCATCCAGTAGCTATCAACAGGAATCTCAATTCAATCTGCGTTGACATAATTATCACAGTTGTCTTCCAACTATGAATTTTAATTAGAGAGGTAGACAAAGCAAAACTGATAACACAATCACTCTTGGCTCAACAGCTGAATGTGAAAACCTTACTGTATCATATTAAGTGAAACCATTAAGCTCTGTTAAAAAAAAAAAAAAACAAAAACCTGTTGCTGTTGAGCCGATTCCAACTCATGCGACCCTATAGGGCAGAGTAGAACTGCCCCATAGAGTTTCCAAGGAGCACCTGGTGGATTCGAACTGCCGACCGTTTGGTTAGCAGCCAAGCTCTTAACCACTGCGCCACCAGGGCTCCTAAGCTATGTTAGGTCTGCTTATTTCATAGTCTAATTATGTCTTATTAGCATCAGTGTCTTTGATCAATGATCACTAAGTCACCTCAGCCATATGCTTGTCAGCATATAAAAAGACTTCTTGTATACCTCACGTTTGAATTCTGAGATCTGTTTACTAGAACCAGCCAACTATTGATTATATTGTGTACATTTTTTCAGTTTATATATCTAAATTTGAGAACCATATAGGATTATGAGTTCACACCATCAGGACAACTGAAGCAGGCGCCATCAGGACAACTGAAGCAGGCAATGTTTACAGAAGTCTGCAAGTGGGTGGCTTCTGCTTGGGGGAAAATAACCACAGAAACCATCCACAACACATCTAGAAAGGCTGGGACTGTATACCAGTAGAATACCAATGACAAAGATGAAGATACCAAAGGCAGTGATAATGACTTCAGTTCAGAGGTCACAGAAGAGGGTCTGCAGGCAGCTCTGAGATATTGCAATGATGAAAGCGACAAGGGATCGAACTTTAAAGGGTTCCAGAAGTCGGACGATGATGATGATGATGACAATGAATGAACAAACTAGAAAGACCTATCTTAAGATGAAAACACAATTTCTTCTGGTGATTTTTATTTGTTGGTTTCAAAGAGATTGATTATCAAAAATTGTGTTTCACATTCCCCTTGAGAACTGGAACAAGACAAGGATGCCCTTTATCACCTCCTATTTAACACTGTGCTGGAAGTCCTAGCTAGAGCAATAAAGCAAGAAAAAGAAATAAAGGGTATCTAAATTGGTAATGAAGAAGTTAAACTGTCCCTGTTTGCGGATGATATGATATTATACATAGAAAACTCTAAAGACTCCACAAGAAAACTACTGGAACTAATAGAAAGATTCAGCAGAGTAGCAGGATACAAGATAAATGTACAAAAATCAGTTGGATTCCTATATACCAATAAAGAGAACGATGAAATTAGGAAAACAATACCATTAATAATAGCTCCTAAAAAAATAAAACACTTAGAAATAAAATAGTTAGAATAAATCTAACCAGGAACGTAAAAGACCTATACAAAGAAAACTACAAAACACTACTGCAAGAAACCCAATGGGATCTACGTAAGTGGAAAAACATACCATGCGCATGGATAGGAAGACTCAACATTGTGAAAATGACAATTCTACCCAAAGCAATTTACAAATACAATGCAATCCCAATCCAAATAGCAACATTCTTTAAAGAGATGGAAAAACTAATCATTAACTTTATGTGGAAAGGGAAGAAGCCCTGGATAAGTAAAGCACTACTGAAGAAGACAAATAAATTGGGAGGACTCACACTACCTGACCTCAGAACCTACTATAGAGCTACAATAGTCAAAACAGCCTGGTACTGGTAAAATGACAGATAAACTGACCAACGGAACAGAATTGAGAACCCAGATGTAAATCCATCCACCTACGGCCACCTGATCTTTGACAAGGGCCCAAAGTCTATCAAACGGGGAACAGACAACCTTTTTAACAAATGGTGCTGGCAAAACAGGATGTCCATCTGCAAAAAAAACGAAACAAGACCCATACCTCACACCATACACAAAAACTGATTCAAAATGGACCAAAAACCTAAATATAAAGCCAAAAACTATAATGTTCATAAAAGAAAAAATAGGCTCAATGCTAGAGGCCCTAATACATGACATTAACAGGATACAAACCATAACCAACAACACACAGACTACAGAAGATAAGTTAGATAACTGGGATCTTCTAAAAATTAAACACTTATGCTCATCAAAAGTCTTCACCAAGACTAGCGTCTGGGGTCTTAAAAGCCTGTCAGCAGCCATCTAAGATACTCCACTGGTCTCAAGCCTTCGGGAGCAAGGGAGAATGAAGAGAACAGGGTACAAGGAAAAGATTAGCCCGAAGGACTAATGGACCACAGCTACCAAGGCCTCCACCAGACTGAATTCAGTACAGCTAGATGGTGCCCGGCTACCACCACTGACTGCTCTGACCAGGATCACAACAGAGGGTTCTGGACAGAGCTGGAGAAGGATGTAGAACAAAATTCTAACTCACAAAAAAAAAAGACCAGATTTACTGGCCTAAAGGAGACTGGAGAAACCCTGAGAGTATGGCCCCCAGACACCCTTTTAGCTCAGTGGTGAAGTCATTTCCAAGGTTCACTGTTCAGCCAGGGAGTGGACAGCCCCATAAAACCAAATGGGACTAATGAGGCACAGCAGTCCAGGGAAAAGGACCAGAAGGCAGAAGGGGCCAGGAAAGCTGGTGATAGGGAACCCAAAGTTGAGTAAGGATAGTGTTGATGTGTTGTGAGGTTGTTAACCACTGTCATAGGGGAGCAAGTGTACTAACTGTTAAATGAGAAACTATTTTGTTCTGTAAGCCTTCATCTAAAGTGAGACTAGCAGCACAACTGGAAGAGCGTAGTTGATGTCACTGCACTATGCATGTAGAAATTTTTGAAATGGTGTATCCTTGGCTATGTATATTTTCACCAAAAAAAAAAAAAAAAAAAGAGGTCAAGAAGGGAGAGGGTTGATATGTTGTGGGGTTGTTAACCAATGTCATAAAACAATATGTGTACTACTGTTTCATGAGAAACTATTTGTTCTGTAAGCCGTCACCTGAAGTACAATTGAAAAAAAAAAAGTCTTCACTGAAAGAGTAAAAAGAGAACCTACAGACTGGGAAAAAATTTTTGGACAGTACAAGTCAGACAAAGGTCTAATTTCCGTAATCTACAAGAAAATCCAACACATCTACAACAAAAAGACAAATATATTAAAAAATGGGCAAAGGAAATGAACAGACACTTCACCAAAGAAGACATTCAAGTGGCCAACAGACACATGAGGAAATGCTCCCGATAACTAGCCATTAGAGAAATGCAAATTAAAACCACAATGAGATACCATCTCACCCCGGCATTACTGGCACAAATCAAAAACACTGGAAATAACAAATGTTGGAGAGGCTGGGGGGAGATCAGAACTGTTATGCACTGCCAGTGGGAATGCAAAATGATACCACCATTTTGGAAAATAATATGGCGCTTCCTTAGAAAGCTAGAAATAGAAATACCATAGGATCCAGCAATCCCACTCCTAGCAATATAACCTAGAGAAATAAGAGCCATCACACGAATAGACATACGCACACCCATGTTCACTGCAGCATTGTTCACAATAGCAAAAAGATGGAAACAACCTAGATGCCCATCAACAGATGAATGGATAAACAAACTATGGTACATACACACAATGGAGTATTATGCAATGATATAGAACAACGATGGATCTGTGAAGCATCTCATAACATGGATGAAACTGGAGGACATTATGCTGAGTGAAATAAGTCAATCACAAAAGGACAAATATTGTATGAGACCTCTACTGTAAAAACTCATAAAAAAGTTTACACACAAAAAGAAACAATCTTTGTTGGTTACCAGGGATGGGGGGAGGGGGGAGTACTAAATAGGCAATAGATAAGTGGTAACTTTGGTGAAGGGTAAGACAGTACACAACACTGGGGAAGCCAGCACAACTTGTACAAGGAAAGGTCATGGAAGCTCTATAGACACATCCAAACTCCTGAGGGACTGAATTGCTAGGCAGAGGGCTGTGGGACCATGGTCTCAGGGAACATCTAGCTCAACTGGCATAACACAGTTTATAAAGAAAATGTTCTACATTCTACCTTGGTGAGTAGCGTCTAGGGTCTTAAAAGCCTGTGAGCAGCCATCTAAGATTCTCCACTGGTATCACCCCTTTGGGAGTAAGGGAGAATGAAGAAAACAAGCTACAAGGAAAAGACTAGTCCAAAGGACTAATGCACCACAACTACCATGGCCTCCACCAGACAGAGTCCAGTACAACCAGATGGTGCCCAGCTACCACCACAGACTGTTCTGACATGGATCACAACAGAGGGTCCCGGACAGAGCTGGAGAAAAATGTCGAACAAAATTCTAACTCACAAAAAAAGACGAGACTTATTGGCCTGACAGAGACTGGAGAAACCCCAAGAGTATGGCCCTCAGACACCCTTTTAGCTCAGTAATGAGGTCACTCCCAAGGTTCACCCTTCAGCCAAAGATTAGACAGCCCCATAAAACAAAACGAGACTAATTGGGCACAACAGTCCAGAGACAAGAACTAGAAGGCAGAAGGGGACAGGAAAGGTGGTAATAAGGGACCCAAGTTTGAGAAGGGACAGTGTTGACGTGTCATGGGTTTGTTAACCATTGTCATAAAACAATATGTGTACTGTTTCATGAGAAGCTATTTGTCCTGTAAACCTTTATCTAAAGTACAATTTAAAAAAAAAGACACTAAGATTAAACTTTAAAAAAAATTATGTTTCAGTTTAAGATTTATAAAAGCAATAAAATATAAACAACATCTTGTTCTTGTAGTTTAGGCCTAGGATAATTTCTCTTACTTACTAATTTCTAGCTCTTCATGCATTCATACTCTTTGACTTCAACATGGCATCCCATTTCCATCATGAGCTGGTTTTGTTCACCATTGGTTGCACTTGGTTTAGGAAAATACCTACCTTAAATGAAGTTTTCATGAGATAGTTTCATCCCAGTAACATTAAATCCATTGGACAGAAAAAAAAAATTGAAACTGAAGTCAGCAACATGTAAAAAATATTGGTATAGCACGCTTACAAAAATAACACACAGAGGGGTTTGTGTGATTTGCCAGAATCATATAACACGTGCATTATTTGCATAAAAGTACGGTAATATTGTTAAGACGTGAATTCTACCCAAAGCAATCTACAGATTCAACAAATCCCTATCAAAATCCCAACAGCTTTCTTTGCAAAAATGAAAAAGCCAATCCTTAAATGCATATGGAAGTGCAAGGGCCCCAGATAGCCAATGCAATCTTGAAAAGGAAGAACAAAGTAGGAAGGAAGACATATGCTTACCAATTTCAAAGCTTAACTACAAAGCTGTTTTTGTTGTTAGTTGACACTCAGTTGATTCCACCTGATGATGACCCCATATGATAGAGTAAAACTGCTCCATAGGGTTTTCTTGGCTATAATCTTAACAGAAGCAGATCACCAGGCCTTTTCTCCCACAGTACTGCCAGGTGGGTTCAAACTGCCAACCCTTCAGTTAGCAGCCAAGTGCAAACTGTTGTGTCACCTAGACACATTACTACAAAGCTATAGTAATCAAAAGAGTCTGGTACTGGTATAAGGGCAGACATCTAGACCAACAGAATAGAACTTAGAGTCCAGAAATAAACCCATACATCTATGGTCAACTAATTTCAGCAAGGGTGTCAAATCCATTGTCTTCTAAGAAAAAAGAATAGACTCTTCAACAAGTAGTCTTGGGAAAACTGGATTTCCACATGCAAAAGAATGAAGTGGGACTCATATCTCACAACATATTCAAAAATTAATTCAAAATGGATCAATGACCTAAATGTAAGAGCTAAAACCACAAAACTCTTAGAAGAAAATAGGGATAAGTCTTCAGAACTTTGTATTTGGGAATACATTCTTAGCTACAATACCAAAATCACCAACAACAAAAGAAAAAAACGGATAAATTGGACTTCATCAAAATGAAAAACTTTTGTGCATCAAAGGACATTATTAAGAAAGTGAAAAGACAACTAAAAAACGAAAGGAAATTATAGAAATCATATATCTAATAAGGGCTTAATATCCAGAATATATTTTTAAAAACTACAACTCATTCTATAGCATAATCTTGATCAAAAGGGAGAAAATACAGAACAGAATTTCAAATTCTCCTGGAATCCATACTTTCCAGTCATGGAGGCTGACAAACCCCCAAAACTATTGCCCTGAGATAATCTTTAATCCTTAAACCAAAAATATCCCCTAAAGTCTTCTTAAAACCAAACAATAGTTTAGCTTAATTAGTAAAGAATGTCTGCCTTGAGCATTGTGGTCTTTTAAGAATTATCTATATAGGATCAAACTGAAAACAGCAACTCAAAAGATGAGATGGGAAACTTACGATGCAGCGAGCTTATGTTAATCAGGCAGGAACAATTAGAAAAAAGAGGGTGAGAATGGTTGCACAATGGAATCAATGTCACTGAATTGTACACGCAGAGATTGTTGAACTGATGTATATTCTGCTGTGTATATTATCAACAACAATAATAAAAATAAATAAAGGGAAGTTTACAATTAAAAAAAAAAAACTGCAACTCAACAACAAAAAGACAAACAACCCAACCAAAAAATAGGCAAAAGACTTGAATAGACATTTTACAAAAGATAAATAAATGGCCAACAAGCACCTGAAAAGATGCTCCACATCCTCAGTCATTAGGGAAATGCAAATCAAACCCACCAGATACCACTTCATACCCACTAGGATGGCTATTATCAGATAACAAGTATTGATGGGGATGTGGAGAAATTGGAACCCTCGTGCATTGCTGGTGGAAATATAAAATAGTGCAGCCACTGTTGAAAACAGTTTGGCAGTTCCTCAAAAAGTTAAACACAGAATTACCACACAGCCCAGTAATTCCACTCCTAGGTATACACTTAGAAGATTTGAAAGCATGAACACAAACAGATACCTGCACACCAATGTCCAGGCACACAATGTTACCAGTTAGTGGAAATGGACTCTAGCAGATCTATTAACTGAGGCCTGCCCCTCTTCCCGCCTGACCCTGGAGGACTTTAAACTTCCAGTTGAGAAAATACATCCTACTGGGGGCTATGACTACCAAGTGATCAGCCCACCAAAGCAGGAGGAGCCATTACTTATTGCCCCCAAACTAGCACTGCACAAAGGGACACGAAGGATCTGAAACTGGGTTTGAGTAAGTGATATCTGGTCTTACCATCCTGCAGCCCTGGGCCCCCATGTGGCCTCTGGCCTCACCTACTTTTTATTATTAAAGCCTTAGGTCTAGAAAATAAAAAATGTGAGATAGATACCACACCTCCAAATCCACAACCCTGCCCATCACTGCTCAGCCCTTCTAGACCCCCCTCGATTCCTTGAATGAAAAGACCTGGAACTGCCACATGCCCAAAGGGCCACCTGCCAGTACCCATCAGAAACGGGGGTTGGGGGAGGACACTGGAGAAGAAGAAACGGGCAAAACGGGGATACAGTATCCCAATTCAGATGCTATCTCCTTCCAGAAGCCTCTCCTGGGTCTTCTCCAGGGGTCCTGTCCTGCAGAATGAAAGGCTCACTCCTCTCATTTCCCTCTGCCCCTGGTGACCCCTCAGAGATTACAATCCTTCTGCCTGACTGGCTTTAGGGTAGTCTTCCCCCATAAAGCATGAGCAACAAGGATGTGAGGAGCCTCATTCATTCAATCAACAAGTATTTCATGAGCAGCTTCCATGTGTCAGGCTTCGGTAATACAAAAATAAAAAAGGCAAACCTCACAGTCAACCACAGCACATGTATTCCAGTAGGGGAGACAGACAATACACCACAGAGGGGACAGCGAGTGGTGCATGCTGGGTATGGCAAAAGAGCAAGGAGGCCAGAGTGTGTGGAGGAAGACGAGAGCCAAGAGGCAACAGGGAGCCAGGTCATGCAGGGCCTTGAGGTAAAGTCTCTGGATTGCACTCAGAGTTTGTTTTTGAAAGGTTCTGAGGAGAGCAGTGACAATATCTGACTTCAGTCTTAAAACTACCATCTGCTGTCCTGTGGAGAACTGGCTATGAGGCAGCGAAGGTGGAAGCAGGGAAAGGAGCCGTGATGAAGGAGGTTTGGCTCAGGGTAGAAAAAGTGAAGGAGGTGATGCATGGTTGGATCCCAGATATGTTTTGACTGACAGCCAAGCCCACTGCTGTGGAGTCAATTCCAACTCATGGCAACTTCATGTGGTACAGAGCAGAACTGCTCCATAGAGTTTTCTTGGCTTTATGGAAGCAGATCGCCAGGTCTTTCTTCCACAGTGCCCGCTAGGTGGGTTAAAACTGCCAATCCTTCGGTTAGTAGTCCAACACACTTTGCACCACCCAGGGCCTCTGACTGACAGCAGTGTTTATGAATTCACCGACGTTTGGTACGGAGAGTGTAAGAGAAAGAGGGACGGAGGATGACTGCAAGGTTTTTACCCTGAGCACCCAGAGATGGGGATGGCTGTGGGAGGGGCTGATTTTCAGAGGAAAGATCAAGACTCTGGTCTTGAATATGTAAGGTGTGAGATACCTATTAGACATTCCAGGGAAGACACAGAAGTCCGAAGTTCCAGAAATAGATCTGCAGTGGAGATTTAAGTCAAAATACAGGCGGTATGAGAGCTAAGCGACAGCATCACCAAGGAGTGAACGCGCCCAGAGGAGAATAAACGTCGCAGGATGAAGCTCTGGGACATTCCAAACAACCTACACATATGAGAAAGGAGAGGGAACCAGGGACTACGAGAAAGCTAAAGGGTCTCCACTGTCTCATGGGAGAGGCGGGCCGGCCTCCATGGACTACGGGGGAAGAGGGAGGTTGCTCTGGGGTTCCCTAAATCAGCACGGGAAGAGCCCCTGAAAGCCCTTCTGCCCCGAGGGCCCCGCGGACCTAGGAGAGGGAGTAGGGGAAATTCGGTGACACCCGCGCACCCAGACATCAGAACCCTGAAGACCTTACTCCCTCGGTCTGCACCGCCCTCCCCCCCCTCGCCTCCCCGCCCCAGCGGCCCGGCGTCTCCCCGGCCCCACCCCGGCCCCGCCCCCCTCCGTTCGCACCCACGTAGCGGTTGCACATGGCCGCCTCGGCTCCACACCCCCCGAAGCCCTGCGAGCAACAGCTCCTGGTCCCTGCGGCCCCGCCCCACTCCGCTCGCACTCACGTAGCGGTTGCACATGGCCACGGCGAGATTGCGCAACTGCGGCGTGGCCCCTACCCACAGGAAAAGCGAGTCCGTCAGCCGCATGACGTGAAAGTGGACGAGCTGCTCCCACAGCCTCGCGCTGAAGTTGTGCAAGGAGACGTCCCCGCCCGTGACGGCCAGCGGCCCCTCCATGCCCGCAAGCGCCGCCGCCGCGGGTCTAGCCACAAGGCAGCGAGCAATGCGGGGCCCAAGAGCTCTTTTACTTCCGGGTTTCCGGGCGGAGCGGGGTGGGGCTGGGCGGGGCGGCTCCCAGCAGGTTTTCCTGGGCCGGATGCTCTCGCCATCTTCTTCCGCTCGGGCCCGGGGTCTTAGGGTTTTGCCTCGCTTCGGGGATGTTTCTGGCCGGGCTCTCCTGGCACGCTGGCTTGTTGTTGGACGAGCCGTGCCTCTGACGGGAAAGCTTCTCATCGAGGTCCAGGGTTTCCAGCAGAACCTGCTCTTCCTTATTCCCTCCACCTCCAGCTCTCCTTATTGCTGTTTATGAGCAAGAAATGTGCTGAAGCCAGCCATAACCTCTTTGCGGGTCATGAAACGTCGCCCTTAAGAGACAATCACTTCCTGATTAAGTTGGTTAAGAGAGTATGCATGGTAAAGCATACAGGGCCCATTTTGTCAGATTGCGTTAAGACTCACTGTTGAGGTTTAAGTCAGAACTATCAGAGTTCTGCTTTTTAAATTGAGATTTAAGAGGATAAGTATGTTTATAGTTCTATTTGCTAATTATCAATGATAAAACAATATAGTTAATTCCCAGGTGAATGTTTTTAACAGTTTTATTAAGGTGTAATTGACGTACAATAACTGCACATATTTAAAATGTATAATTGAAATTTTGACACTTGTATAACCTGTGAGACCATTGCTTCAGTCAAGATAGTGAACATGCCCATCGCCCCCAAAGGTTTCTACAAACGCCTTGGTAATCTCCCGTTCTACCTCATTCCACCATCTCCATTCTGTCACTACAGATTAGGATGTATTTTCTAGCGTTTTATATAAATGAAATCCAATAGGATGTAATATTTTTTCTCTGGCTTCTTTCACTCAGCATAATTATGTTGAGGTTCATCCATGTTGGTGTGTGTATCAATAGTTCATTCCTTTTGTTGCTGAGTAGTTTGACTACATATGGTTTATCCCGTCACTTGTCCATGTTTGCTTAGGTTTCCAGTTTTTTGGATATTACAGTAAAGCTGCTATGAACATATGTGTACAAGTAAGCCTTTGTATGGACATATGCTTTCCTTTTCATAGGTAAATACCTACAAGTAAAATGGCTGGATCATATGATAGGTGCATGTTTAACTTTAAGAAACCGCCAAACTGTTTTCCATCGTGATTGTACCATTTTATATTCCTACCAGCAGTGTTTGCAACTTCCAGTTCCTCACATTCTTACGAAACAGTGAGGACCATACCAACTACTTAGTATGGTCAGCCTTTGTAATTTTTGCCATTCTAATAGGTGTCTAGCATTATCTTGTGCTTTGCATTTCATGAATGACTAATGAACTTTAATTCATACCTTGCACCATACACCAAAATTAAAATGGACCACAGACCTAAATATAAAACCTAAAACTGTAAAACTTCTAGAAGGAAAAGGGAGAAAATCTTCATGACATTGGATTATGCGAAGATTTTTTTAGATGCAACACCAAAAGTGTGATCCATAAAAGAACAAACTCATAAACTGGACTTCATCAAAATTAAAAACGTATACTCTTCAAAAGGCACTGTTAAGAGAATGAAAAGACAAACCACAGTCTGGGAGAAAATCTTTGCAAAACATATATGTGATAAAGGATTTGTATCCAGAATATACAAAGAACTCCCAAAACTCAATAATGAGAACACAAACATTCTATTTAAAAATGGGCGAAAGATTTTAACAACACCTCACCCAAGAAGATGTACAGATAACAAGCACATGAAAAGATGCTCAATGTCATTAGTCATTCAGGTCAACATTTATTCCCCCTCAGAACCTGGCACTGCTAAGACTCTGGGAGATATAAATAGGAATAAGATCTGTGTTCATCTGCTCATACTACATGTGCTGAGGGCTTATTATATGCCACTCACTGCTTGCTTTATCTAAAGAGATTCTGATTCAGGATGGTATACTGAGAATGTGCTTGTATATTCTCTCCTCTCCCTCTGGTTTAAACCTATTAATATGGTAGAAATGAATTAAAACAAAATCCTCAACAAGAAGAGAATGGGCAGAGGACAACAGTGGACAAGGGATCCCGGCACATTTCTGGAAGATAGAAAGTGGATATAATCATCTCTTCTAATGAAACAGGTGGCAGAGGCAGCTACAGAGGAATATGCCAGAGGACAGATATACAGGAGGCAGCCAGCCCACCTGGCAGAGCCCAGAGGGGCCCCAGGCTTGGAACCCAGAGCAGCAATGGAGGGCAGGGATGAGAAGTGGGACAGAAAACAGGGAGATTAAAGGTTATAATGGAACAGATCTTATTTTACTTGGATCCACAATCATTGCCCATGGAAGCAGCAGTCAAGAAATCAAACGATGTATTGCATTGGGAAAATCTGCTGCAAAAGACCTATTTAAAGTGTTAAAAAGCAGAGATGTCACTTCAAGGACTAAGGTGCACCTGACCCAAGCTGTGGTGTTTTCAGTCACCTCTTGTACACGCAATGAATGGACAATGAATAAGGAAGATCAAAGCAGAACTGACGCCTTTGAATTATGGTGTTGGCAAAAAATATTGAATATACCATGGACTGCCAAAAGAACGAACAAATCTGTCTTGGAAGAAGTACAGCCCAAATGCTCCTTAGAGGCAAGGATTGTGAGACTTTACATACTTTGGACGTGTTATCAGGAGGGATCAGTCCCTGAAGAAGGACATCATGCTTGGTAAAGTAGAGGGTCAGCGAAAAAGAGGAAGACTCTCAACGAGATTGATTGACACAGTGGCTGCAGTGATGGGCTCAAGCATAGCAACGATTGTGAGGACAGCACAGGACCGGGCAGTGTTTCGTTCTGTGTACATTAGGTTGCTATGAGTCAAAACCAACTAGACAGCACCTAACAACAACAATGGAACAGATGGTCCCACCTGCACCTAAACTCCTCTTTCAAGGCCTCTAACACTTCACCCCCCTAGAAAACAAACACAGGTTTTAAAATGGAGAGTTTATCTCTAAAGAATCTTAAAGACCTGTTCAGGAAAACTAAGGCAACTAGTTAGCACCTTGTGGCTTCTCTGCCCCCGCCCCTGCCCCCACCCCACCCCCATCTCCCAGCAGAGACTTGCTCCTCTCTGCTCCAGCAGCTTGCTCTGAGCTCTGCTAGGGAAACCACATGCCCCAGCGGCAGGGCCCAACCAGCCATGCTGCCAACCTCAGTGCCCCTTAAACTGCTCTGAAGTCCCTGGATAGCATCCTCTATCATTCCCCTTGGTGACTGTTCTTTCCCAAGTGCTAACCAAGTCCAAGCCCAAGTTCAGCAGATGGTGCTGTTTCTGATTTTACAAAGAAAGTTTATCAGACTTCCCCATCTCCTTGTCCCTCTACTCAATTATCTGCATCTGTCCTCATTCTTAATCTCCTTCCTCTTGTCAAAGGTTAATCCACCCACCTGTGGTCACCCTCTCCTTACCCTCAGGAACCTCACTCCATCAGCCATGGTGGTGTCTCTAAAGACTGCAGTGAGCTCTGGATGGGCTTCCTAGATCCCTTCAAGAAATGACTCATCCCAGCTGCTGGAGGTGCTGTTAGCTATTTGCCTCCTTCAGAGTCTGCACAAGCTGCAGAGAGAGCGGAGCGGCCTCACCCAAGGCCTCTCCCTTCCCAGAGCAGCCCACAACCAATGACGGATGGAGGCAGGAGCATAAAGGCCAGGCCCCTCAGCCCAGTGCAGGACAATGCTGCCAGGCCACATTAGCTCCAGAGTGCCCAGGAGCCTGTGGTTCTGCTTTGCCACTTCATTTCTCCCTCTGCCCAGTCTTTCTTCCCTCACCACCATGCCAGGGTTGATCCCAAGTACACTCTTGAACAAACATCCTACACACTGAATTCCTAGTCAGTTTGCTTCCTAAAGGCCCAATCTGTGACAGCTGTTGCCAGAAGTGGTTCCAGAAAGCAGGCAATAGTGAATGGTCTTGGAGCTGAATCATTCCCTGTGAGGCTGGCACTGAGGACCCCATCACTGGTAGGAGAGCCCCCTGAGTGAGGTAGTGGTCTTATTATGAAAACTTGCACCAGTGGTGAATGGTGGGGGGCAGAACGGTAGAGAGAATGCCCTTGCTGGTGATCTCTGTGCATTTAAAAAGTATAGGGGAAATAGTAACTATGAGGAGAGGAGAGTTGACGGCTATCGTGAGACATCTATTCTCTTGGTTCTCAAGGTGTGGTCCCAGGACCAGCAGTATCAGCATCACCTGAAGACTTGTTAGAGATGTAAGTTCTGGGGCCCCACCCTAGACCCACTGAATCAGAAACTCTGGAAATGGAACCCAACAATCTGTGTTTTAACAAGCCCTCCAGGGAATTCTGATGCAGACTCAAGCTTAGGAACCACTTCTCTAGAAAAGGCTGAGAGCGTTTAACAGGCCAGTGAAAGCCAAGCGCGAAAGCCAGAGGGCATCCTTGCAGTGTACAAGGCTCACCGCCTGCAATTCGAGGGCTGAGAAAGCTGAGGAACAGATAGAAGCCTTAATCACCAAAGTAGGTCAGCCCAAAGAAGGTTAAACCCAACCAGGGCAGTTTGGGTACCAAGGCCCAGGTCCTGATTGTGAAAGAATGAGACCCTGACACATGGTATAGGGACAACTGGTCTAATGCCTCTGAAAATCTTGAATTTCCAGATTCCTCTGAACCCTTCCAGCCTGCAGAATTGTGCCCTCTTGTATTAATATCTAGTGCTCCCCTCATTGTTTGAAGATGGTGCATTGAAGACAGGCCTTTCCCCCTTGAAGACAACACAAGCCCTTTTTAGGGTCTGTCCCCATTGCCCCCTTGGACAGTAGGACCATAACTAGGGTTGAGTAGCAACATAACCAACATGCTAGGCCTGAAAAGGGAAGAAAGGACCTATACTCACAAGAGAGCTACAGGACCTAGCTAGCATGTACCAGGAGCTTAGCCGGACCCAGGGGAGTAAGTTGGGAAGTTTAATGGTGGCTCTCCCTATGGACTAGGACTGAGAGGAGGAGAGGCCATTACAGAACTATGTTACTGATAGCAATAGGGGCCAAGTAGTGATGAACCATGAGCAGCTTGGTAGGTACAATATTGCCAGGTTAGACTGGTAATCAAGGGGGCTCAACTGCAGAGACTTAGGGAGACAGTTAATAGAACATGGTGTTCCTAGAGGTAAAATCAATATGCAGCCAACAAGGGTACTATTCAACTTACATGGTCAGAAGAAATCAAGGATAGGTGATTAGGAAGCTGAGGTCAGTCACCCCAATAAAATATTATGATCTGATGCTCAGTTACAGGACCCAAAAACCAGTAATTAAAGAGGTAGCCAGGTTCCCTGCCACACCATGGCAAGTGTACACAGTAAAGTTTGCCCCAGCCCCTCCACAAAGGGACCAATGGCCACTTACTCAGCTAACAGTACACTAGGCAAGAGGCATACCCAAACATTCCAAGGACTGTCGGACTGTTGGACGTGGGGTGCCTTAGGCTGAGTTCTCTAGAGAAGCAAAACAGTAAAGCATATAAACATATATAAAGAGATTTATATTAAGGAAATGACATGTATTTGTAGAGACTGGAACATCCCAAGTTCATGGATTAGCCTGGGGGCTTCTCCTGATACACATAGCTGCAGGGGCTGGCGAACCCCAGATAGGCAAGTCAGACAGCAGGGCTCTGGCTCACAGGCTGTGAAAACCAACAAATCCCAACATCGGCAGGCAAGACAATCTCTTTTGAGATATAAAAGAGAGAAGTGAGCAGAGAGACATGGGGACCTCATACCACCAAGAAACAAGAGCCAGGAGAAAAGTGCGTCCCTGAGCTGAGAAGCTCCTCAACCGGGGAAGATTGATGACAAGGACCTTCCCCCAGAGCTGACAGAGAGAAGGCCTTCCCCAGGAGCTGGCACCCTGATTTTGGACTTCTGGCCTACTAAACTGTGAGAGAATAAATTTCTGTTTGTTGAAGCCATCCACTTGTGGTATTTCTGTTATACTAGCACTAGATAACTAAGACAGAATTTGGTAAGCTGCTAGCTCAAGTCCTAAGAACCGGAGGTAAGATGAACAGGAGCCAGCTGCAGGATCCAGTGCGAGCAAATGCCCACCAGCCTTGCCATAAAGTTCGCCTATATTGGATGCAGGCCACACCCCCAAGGAAACACCCTTTTAACAGATTGGCTGCTCACAGCAGATCCCATCATGGAGATGATCACATTGTATCAGATCTCATCATGGAAGTGATTACATTATTATACCACTGCCAAACTACATCATAACTGCAAAACCACTGAGAATCATGGCCCAGCCAAGTTGACACACAACCCTAATAATCACAGGGGGCCAGGGCCAGAGATGAAATAGAGATCTGGGACCTGAAGCCTCA
The DNA here is from genome assembly GCA_030035585.1 of Dugong dugon. Lineage (NCBI taxonomy): Eukaryota > Metazoa > Chordata > Mammalia > Sirenia > Dugongidae > Dugong > Dugong dugon. The sequence continues at coordinate 21,553,915 of CM057464.1, forward strand.
TCATAAGCCTCATGCAAGAGTAGAGCATACAGGAACCAGGTAATAAATGGTACCCTGGCCAGGGTCCGACCACTGTGGGCCCACTGGATCTGCAGACCCATCTGGGGTCATTTCCCTGGTCCCTGAGTGTATAATTGTCACAGATATACTTGGAAGTTGGCACAGCCCATACATTAGGTCCTTGCAGTGTCGTCACTAAGGAGGTGGGAGGGAGGGGTGCGGATAGCACTAGGTGATACCATCAAAGTGGGTAAGCACCCCGAGCACAGCCTTCAGGCACATGGCGCCACCACCATCTTCAGAGCAGCGAGGAGTTTTCAGACTCACAGGGACCAGAATGTCACCAGGAGGAGGGGAAGGTGGGAAGGCAGGGAGGTGGGGAGGGGGCATGGGAGTGCACTCAGGGAAGGGGTGTGCTAGGAGCGATGGGGGGCCCTGGCCCACTCCCCTTCCCCCTACCCCTCTCCTGGGTGGAAGGGGTGGGTGATGGGTTTCTAGCACGTGGTGTTTTTGTTGCGGGGGCAGAGGGGGAGGGTGACACCATGACTGAAACCAGCTCTGGATGTCACCAACCCTAGTGACACCACTGGGTCCTTGGCCTGTGGGTAAAGGCAATCATAATGGGAAAACCAAAGGGAAGCCTATGAAACTGCTCCTCCCCCAGCCAAGAGAGTAAAGAAAAAAGAATTACATCCTGGGAGGATGGTGGAAATTAGTGCCATCCTTAAAGAAGACTACATGAGTCAGGGAGCCCAGTGGTGGGGACAGGAGTGGTTCTACCTACCATCACGCCAATGAATCCACACTTCTGGACTGCAGGATTAGAGGTCCTGTTTCCCAGAGGGAGAACACTTCTGCCAGAGGACAGAGCAAGGGCCTCACTAAGCAATAATTGATGATTGTCTCCTGGGCGCTTTGGAGTCCTTGCGTTGCCATCCTCCGGGGGTAATTCACCCTGATCATTGGAAGGGGATAGGGCTGTTGTCACCTAAGGGAGACGAGGGAAATGTTTGGTACCCAGGTGATGTACTTCGATGCCATTTGGTACTGCCTTGCCCAAACATGATAGTCAGTGGGCACAGCACCTCCAGCCTGAAAAGGGCGTGGGGACCAGACTCCCCTTCCGGAAAAGAACTGTTGCCCAGTTGCTGGGAGTACTGTCAGCTTGCAGCCTTCAGGTGGCAGCCCTGTTAGGGATTACTTCAGCTACAGAGAACTGCCTTGTCCAAGGGCCCTTCCTGGGGTGGCTCTTTGATGGAGGCAAAGAAATAAAGGCCTGGCCATTTCAGCCCAGTACAGTCAACTCGGACAGCTGTTTTAGCACACCATGGGATCAAGTTGTCTTTTGAATTTACATCTCAACTTTCCTTCTCCTTCTACCCTATCCTGCTTCTCCCCCTCCATTCCGCAGACTGTTGCTGTTATTAGTTGCCTTTGAGTTGCCTCTGACTCATGGAGACCCCATGTAGTACAAAAAGAAGCATTGCCTGGTGCTGTCCCATCTTCTTGATAATTGATATGCTTGAGTCCATTGTGGCAGCTGTCATGCATTTAGAGTGCCTTCCAACCTAGGGGGCTCATCTTCCAGCACTATATTGGACAAGTATTCTGTTGTGATCCACAGGTTTTCATTGGCTAATTTTTGGTAGTAGATCACCAGGCCTTTCTTCCTAATCTGTCTTACTCTGAAATCTCCACTGAAACCTGTCTACCATGGGTGACCCTGTTTGTATTTGAAATAATGGTGGCATAGCTTCCAGCATCACAGCAACATGCAACCATCACAGTATGACAAACTGACAAAGACTGGTGGTGGATCCCAATGGTCAGAAACCGAAACCAAACTAAACCTGTTGCCGTCGAATCAATTCCGACTCGTAACGACCCTGTAGGACAGAGTTGAACTGCCCCAGAGGGTTTCCAAGCTGACTGTCACATCTTTCTCCTGAAGAGCAGCTGGTGGTTTGAACCACCGACCTTTCAGTTAGCAGCTGAGCACTTTAACCACTGCACCACCAAGGCTCCTCTATCCCAAGGGTAGTCCCTAATAAACATGCAGATTCACTCTGTCTCTGGATTTGCTTTCTGGAGGACCCAGCCTAGGACAGCTCCTTCTGTGGCCTTTTCTCATCTCGCTTTACACATCTCAGCAATGTCATCATGGCCATGAGCTTGCTCACCACCTAATCTGAAGTGTACGTCTAAGCCAGCCTCACTTTTCCTAGAGCCGCATGCACATCCAGCTGTACTGACCATCGCATCCTAACTGCTCACAGCGCCTGGAGTCTCATCGCTTTTTCTCCTGCTCTCCCTCCTGCCCCAAGCCTGCCTCTCCTGCCATATTCCATAAGTTGGTGAGTGTCATGGTTTGAATTATGTCCCCCCAAAAATGTGTGTATCAGTTTGGCTGGGCCAGGATTCCCAGAATTGTGTGGTTGTCCTCCATTTTGTGATTGTTATTTTATGATAAAGAGGATTAGGGTGGGATTGTAACACCACCTTTACCCAGGTCACATCCAATGTAAAGGGGAGTTTCCCTGGGGTGTGGCCTGCACCACCTTTTATCTCTCAAGAGATAAAATGAAAGGGAAGCAAGCAGAGAGTTGGGGGACCTCACACCATCACGAAAGCAGTGCTGGGAGCAGAGAGCGTCCTTTGGACTGGGGTCCCTGTGCAGAGAAGCTCCTAGTCCAGGGGAACACCGAAGAGAAGAAGGCCAACAGAGAAAAAAAGGCTTCCCCTGGAGCTGACGCCCTGGATTTGGACTTTTAGCCTACTTTGACTGTGAGGAAATAAACTTCTCTTCATTAAAACCATCCACTTGTGGTATTTCTTTTATAGCAGCACTAGATGACTAAGACAGTGAGTATGCCACTACTCACTTTGCTTCTTCACAAACCATAACATAAAAACTTTCCTACGTTACTCCAAACAGTTCTGCCTCCCAGTAGCCCCCACCCTCCTCCCCCCGACTCTTTCCACCTCCACTGCCACTGTCTAGTTCAGATCTTCCTCACCCTTTGTCAGGACTTCTGCTGTGGTATTTTTACTGGTTTCCCTGCTTCTCATTTCACTGGCTTACAATTGGTCTTCTTTACTATTACCAGAGAGATCTTTCTAACACAAAAATCTGACCATGTTGTTGTTAGCTGCCATCAAGTCAGCCCCTGACTCGTAGGAATCCCACGCACAACTGAATGAAACATTGCCCAGTCCTGCGCCATCCCTATGAATTGCTTGTGGATCGGACCACAGGTGTGATCTCAGTTTTCTTTTTTTTTTGCCTTTGACAATGGCTCTCCTTGCTGCTTGCCAGTTTGGCCTTTCTCTATGCCCTAAAGTCCCAGATCCTTCATACCACCTCCTAGCTCCTGAGGATCACACCTGTGAAATGTTACTTAGGCCTGCTCTGAAAAGCCTCTCCACACTCACAGCCTTCCCAGGTCTCTGGCCCCTTTATCAAAAGGTATCAGCCAAGTGAGATACACTCAAGGTCATACTTTGACTCTCATGGACTTGTTCTAATTTTCTTCAGCTTCAACTTGAACTTGCAAATGAGCAATTGATGGTCTGTTCCGCAGTCTGCCCCTGTCTCTTTCCACAGATGTAGTTGATTTGATGCCTGTGTATTCCATCCGGCGAGGTCCACGTGTATAGTCGCAGTTTATGTTGGTGAAAAAACGGTATTTGCAATGAAGAAGTCATTGGTCTTGCAAAATTCGATCATGTGATCTCTGGCATTGTTTCTATCACCAAGGCCATATATTCCAACTACTGATCTTTCTTCTTTGTTTCCAACTTTCACATTCCAATCACCAGTAATTATCAATGCATCCTGATTGTATGTTAGATCAATTTCAGACTGCAGAAGTTGGTAAAAAATCTTCAGTTTCTTCATCTTTGGCATTAGTGGTTGGTGTGTAAATCTGAATAATAGTCATATTAACTGATCTTCCTTGTAGGCTTATGGATATTATCCTATCACTGACAGTGTTGTACTTCAGGATAGATCGTGAAATGTTCTTTTTGACAATGAATGCAACACCATTCCTCTTCAAGTTGTCATTCCCAGCATAGTAGACCATATGATTATTTGATTCAAAATGGCCAGCACCAGTCCATTTCAGCTCACTAATGCCTAGGATATTGATGTTTATGCATTCCATTTCATGTTTGACGATCTCTAATTTTCTAAGATTCATACTTTGTACATTCCACATTCTGATTATTAATGGATGTTTGCAGCTGTTTCTTCTCATTTTGAGTCGTGCCATATCAGCAAATGAAGGTCCCCAAAGCTTGACTCCATCCATGTCATTAAGGTCGACTCTACTTTGAGGAGGTAGCTCCTCCCCAGTCATCTTTTGAGTGACTTCCAACCTGAGGGGCTCACCTTCTGGCACTGGCTCACTGCTATTCATAAGGTTTTCACTGGCTAATTCTTTTCAGAAGTAGACTGCCAGGTCCTTCTTTAGTCTGTCTTAGTCTGGAAGCTCAGGTGAAACCTGTCTGCCATGGCTAACCCTGCCGATATTTGAATACCGGTGGCATAGCTTCCAGCAACACACAAACCCCCACAGTAGGACAGATTGCAAAAGACCTCTTTAAAGTGTTTAAAAAAGCAAACATGTCACCTTGAAGACTAAGGTGTGCCTGACCCAAGCCATGGTGTTTTCAGTTGCCTCCTGTGCATGCAAAAGCTGGACAACGAATAAGGAAGGCCTAAGAAGAATTGACATGTTTGAATTATGTTTTTGGTGAAGAATACTGAATATACCATGGACAGCCAAAAGAATGAACAAATCTGTCTTAGAAGAAATCAGCCCGAGTGCTCCTTAGAGGCAAGGATGGCAAGACTTCGTCTCACATACTTTGGACATGTCATCAAGAGGGATCAGTCACTGGAGAAGGACGTCATGCTTGTAAAGTAGAGGGTCAGCAAAAAATAAGAAGACCCTCAACAAGATGATCAACATAGTGACTGCAATAGTGGGCTCAAGCATAGCAACAATTGTGAGGATGGCACAGGATCAGGCAGTGTTTCGTTCTGTTGTACATAGGGTCACTGTAAGTCAGAACCGAATCGACAGCACCTAGGAACGACAACATCAGTCAGGTGTCCCGTTCCCCTCAGGCTTTTCTAGACTGGAAAAGTTGACTATCAGTGTTAATGATTGAGACTTGTACACTATGCTTTTCTTCTTAGATACCTTTTTTAAAAAATGTCTTTATCCCAAAGAGTGACTGAGGTAGGAATTCTAGTCACTGTGGTGTGGCCAAAAAACAAACAAATTTGGCAGACGCATATATAGCTTGGTTGAAGTCTGGGTTGGAGTGTGAAAAAGCAGTATGGTTAGTGAGTTCCTGGAAGCCAGGGAGTGAAGAAGAGAGGAGGGTATAGAGTTGTTGAACATTAAAAGCTGGTGAATGCAAGTCATCTAGAGCAGTACTGTTGACATTTTGGGCCGGAAATTCTTTGTTACGGGGGTGGGGAGTGTTCTGTGATTGTGTAATGTTAGCAGTATCCCTGGTCACTACCCACTAGGTAGCTGCTGTGAAATCAGCCCCAACTCATGGAGATCATGGAGACCCCATGCACAATGGAATGAAATGTTACAAGTCCTGCACCATACCCACAATGGCTTGCGGATCTGACTGTTGTGATCCATAGGGTTTTCATCAGCTGATTTTCAGAAGTAGATCACCAGGGCTTTCTTCCTAGTCTGTCTTAGTCTGTGTCCTAGGCTGGGTTCTCTAGAGATGCAAAACCAGTAAAGCGTATAAATATATAGAGAGATTTATATTAAGGAAACAGCTCACGTGGTTGTAGAGGCTAGAATGCCCCAAGTCTGTGGGTCAGGCCAGAAGCTTCTCATAGCCACAGGGGCTGGTGAACCCAAGATTGGTAAATCAGACAGCAGGGCTCTGGCTCACAGGTTGTGAAGACCGATGAATCCCAAGATCGGCAGGCAAGATGGCAGGTAAGCTGCTAGCTCAAGTACCAAGAACTGGAGGTCAGAAGAACAGGGGCCAGCTGCAGGATCCAGAGTGAGTAATAGCCCACCAGCCTTGCCAGAAAGTCCACCTATATTGGATGCAGGCCACACCTCCAAGGAAACTCCCTTTACACTGATTGGCTACTCACAGCAGATCCCATCATGAAAGTGATCACATTATGTCAAATCTCATCATGGAAGTAATCACATCGTTATATGACTGCCAAACTACATCATAACCACCAAACCACTGAGAGTCATGGCCCAGCCAAGTTGACACACAATCTTAACAATCACAGTCTGGAAGCTCCGCTGAAACCTGTTCAGCATCATAGCAACATGCAAGCCTCCGATGACAGATGGGTGGTGGCTGCACATGAGGTACATTGGCAAGAACTCAAACCCAAGTCTCCTGCATGGAAGGTAAGACTTCTACCACCAAAACACCACTGCCTCCCTGATCATGGTACTTCCTCTAATAAAAAATTCTTCAATGAGTTTTAGCTTCAGTGTCTCTGCAGCATTCACGGCCTCTTACCTTGCTGCCCATCTGCTCTTGTTTACCCATTCCCTCATCGTCTAACGTCACACTCCATCAATACTGAGGTCCCTGAGGCAGCCAAAGCCCACCCTGGCCACTTGCCCTGGGCATCTCTGCACTGGAGCCTGTCTGTCTGGAACCCTGCCCCAACTTGCCTCTCTGAGAAATCACTCATCTCGAGGTTAGCTGCTCTCAGCCCTAGTAGGAGCTTCCCTGCCTCTCCAAGCAGGCTTGACTGCTTTCCCTTTGCCCTTCATTTCTACCTTCCTGTCATGGACTGAATTGTGTCCCCCAGAAATATCTGTCAACTTGGCTAGGTCATGATTTCTAGTGTTGTATGATTGTCTACCATTTTGTAACCTGATATGATTTCCCTACGTGTTGTAAATCCTATCACTATGATGTAATGAAATGGATTAGCAGCAGTTATACTGATGTGTTCTGCAACATTAGATAGTGTCTTAAGCCAATCTCTTTTGAGATACAAAAGAGAGAAGCAAGCAGAGAGACATGGGGACCTTATACCACCAAAAAAACAGTGCCAGGAGCAAAGTGCATCCTTTGGACCTGAGATTCCCGTGCTGAGATGCTCCCAGACCAAGGGAAGACTGATGCATCACAAGGACCTTCCTCCAGAGCCGACAGAGAAAGTCCCTGGAGCCGGTGCCCTGAATTTGGACTTGTAGCCTACTGGACTGTGAGAGAATAAACTTTCCTTTGTTAAAGCCATCTACTTGTGGTATTTCTGTTAGAGCAGCGCTAGATGACTAAGATACTGCCATGGGCCAATCCTTTATGCAATGGTCTGTTTTTTAAACCTATTTTTTTTTGTAATAGATTTTATGTTTTAGAGGAGTTTTTAAGTATACAGAAAAATTGTGCAGACAGTACAGTGAGTTCCTACATGTCGTCCTCCCCCACCCCACCCCTACAATGTTTCTCCCACTATTAACATCTTGCCTTGATGTGGTGCATTTGCTACAAATGATGATATTGATACATTATTACTAACTAAAGCCCATAGTTTACATTAGGGGTCACTCTGTTGTATAGTCCTGTGGGTTTTGACAAATACATAATGTCATGTGTCCACCATCACAGTATCATGCAGAATAGTTTTGCTGCCTGTGAAGTGTCCTGCGCTCCACCTGTTCATCCCTCGCCCTCTCCCTATATATACCCCTGGTAACCACTGATCTTTTTACTATCTCTATCGTTTTGCCTTTTCCAGAATGTCATAGGGCTGGAATGTAATGGCCTTTTTACATCCCATCTTCCCTCTCAGCAAGTTCCTTAAGAGTAATGACAGGGTCTTCCCTGCTTAGTTTCCATATGGTAAAACAAATATTGGTAGAATGGCAGAGGGAGGGAATGCATAGCCAGCTGCCTTAGGCTCCTGACCGGGCTCCACCACTAATTAGTTCTATGCCTCTGTGCTAGGTCTCCCTTTCTCTACCTGTAAACTGAGAAGATTGGCTTAGATTATCTCTAAGGTGCCTTCCAATGTTGATACTCCATGAAGATCAGATAATGTGCAGAATGGTAACAAGATCTTCCACTCGGCCCAGTTCCATGCAGGAAGGGGTAATTCTGAAGATTACCAGTAGGTGGCAGGAGGGAAGGAAACGGGCTGAGTGCGGAGCCGCTTTTGCTTTCAGAAAGGAATGGGTGGGTCCCTGGATTTCTATGCTTAGCTGGGAACTCACTCAGAGATGGTTTTTTTCTCTAGGCTCTGCAATTCTAGAACACTTAGGAGAAACAGCACCTCCTATTCCCCAGGTAGCTCACAATGCAAAACTCCCCAGTGGCAGAAGGAGAAAAAAAGCTAACCTCTTAGCTTTCTGACTGGGTTTTTGACTCATCCCCTCCTTTTTCTGCGACCAGTGTGAGTTGTAGCCTTTGTCTGGTGTGAATTTCACTAGTAACCAAGGATCACAGGAGTTTAGATGATGGGCAAGAAAACCGCTCTCTGGTGAGGACTCCTGTCAACGTCATTTCAGGTCAGAAACGTGAGTCATGGTTTATAATAAACATCATCTGCAGACAGAGCTGCCCCCTGAAGTGTTCACAGTGGAGTCAGTGGAGAAGCAAGAATTTCCAGAATGTTTGCAGCTTCACAGAATCCCTCATGAACCGGATCCTTGGGCCTTTAATCCAAAATTGAACCCAAACCCTGTTATATGCCATGGTTGATAATGTGGTATTTGGGTTAGTATTACAGTAGGTTATGCTATGGTAACATTGTAACCCTGAAATGCCAATGGCTAAATGCAACAAAGTCCATTTTTCGCTCATCCCATATATCTAGCTTGAGATGGGAGATTGGGGCGCAGGGCATGAAGTGGGGACTCTGCTTCCTACAGACCTTAAGGACCTAGACAGACTGGAGCGCCTCCATCCACCTTACAGATCACAGCAGCAGAGGAAGAGAGAGCTGCAGTGTTGGGTCAGCCTTCTACGTTCTGACCTAGAAGGGCCACATCAGATCCACGTGTAGCCCACCAGCCAGAGGGTGCTGAAAATGTGGGAGCCGATGGGATGCTAAGTGAGCACCGTCTGCCTCAGTAACAAAAATGAAGATTTACGTAGAGTTCTATGTCTGCAATCAGTGTTTCTCCAGCTCTTCCACTGAGGAGCTGGCTGCCTGGGTCCAAGAGGCATGGCCTGTGCTGTGTTCACCACCCCAAGCATGGAAGGTATTTTAAGTCTTTCTTTCATCTTAAGAGTAAATAATCATTTGCGTTCCGCTCCATATCTGCTCCCTACACAAAGCTCACCGACCTCTCTGCACTGAGCTCCTTAGGTAGGCTTCCCTCTTATTGTGAGTTAACTGCTATGTTTTGTTGAAGCAAACTCAACACTCACACACCAGATCCCACTTCCTCTTGCCTTTCCCTGGACATTGCCTTAGCCATTTGTACCTCTCTACCCTGTCCCGTCAACTTCCACCTCTCTACTAGATATTCCCATTGGCCTACACACATCCTGGTATTGCCCTCACCTTAAAAAACATGTCCCCTTGACTCAACATTCGCCTCCCCGTATCTCCATTCCCATCTTCAGCAGAACTCCTAGGGAGGGTTTCTATGCTTGCTGTCCTGCCTTTGTCTCCTCCCTTCTTTTGTGCTCGCTCCATCAGGCTTCCCGTCCCCTATACTTCACTGCACTGCTCCTTCGAGGTTACCAAAGACCTCCAGATGCCAAAACCTGGGGCCACTTCTCAGTCTCTCCTTCTGCCTACCAGCATTAGGCTTTCAGGACACTGCTTGTCTAGGGGGCTTCCTCCCACAGGCTCCCCTTCACAGTCTCCTCTGCTGGTTCTTGGTTACAGTCCCAGCCCCTAGTTCTCTAATTTCTCTTCTCTAGCTCCTCTCACTGCCAGGCGACCTCCACAAGCCCAACAACTTAAGTGCTGTCTACATGCTGATAACTTAAATTTGTGCCTCTGGATCCAGCTGCTGTCCTGAACTCCAAAGCCCCAGTCAACTGCCTGCCCAACTTCTCCATTTAACATGTGATAGAAAGCCAGCTTCTCCCACAGTCATCCCAGAATGTGGCACCTGTGTTCTTCCAGCTGTTTGGGCTAAAACCCTTGACTTCCTTCTTTCTCTCACACTTCATATTCAGTCATCAGCAAATCCTGTTGGCTTATCCAGAACCTGACCACTTCTCATCACCTCCATCATCATCTCTGTCTGGACCGGTATACTCGCCTCCTAAATGATCTCCCTTGCCCCACCCTCATCCCCTTCCTATCTGTTCTCAACAGAACAATCAGAGCAGATCTGTGAAGATGGCTTTTACTCTTTGAAATAGAAGGGTTAGGTTGTCATACCAGAATTTCCTAGTATGAGCAGTCTTTTTCTAGGGAAGACTTCTAGAATGTTAGACCTTCTTGTGCTATAAGAACTCGTCCTATAAGATTTTTTTTTTTTTTTTTCATTTCTTCTGTCAGTCTTCCTATCCCTCAGAGGGCTGATATTCCAGAACATCTCTACATTTTCTCTGCTCCACACCCCCCCAGCCTTCCCTCTCTCCTCAGCAGCGCTTTATCCCACTTGCTCTTCACAAGCGCAGGCAAAATATTTCTGCTGGCAGCAGCTGTCACAGCGCATTTCTTAGCACACAAAAGAAAAATCCCTGCCCAAGTTTCTGATGTCATCAGGCTTCGGCACAAAAGGAAAATGAGATAATCTTATCTGTTTGATCCAGAAGGAAAAAGGCTTAAAGTGGACGGGCCCATGTTAAACCACTGTTATTCATAGGCAGAATCAGCCATGATGAGATTTTTCCATAACTCTTTTACAAATGTCAATACAGTTTTCTTAACAAGCCACGCTGCACAATAGCCCCAGCCTAAGCAGAGGCTAACTCATCGGTCGGCAGGCAGCCCTCCTAGGGCCAGGGGAAGGCTGTGCCCTCTTCTCTCCACTCCAGCCCTGCTGTCCCAGAAGCCAGGCTGGCGGGAGCCAATGTCTCCCCTGGCCTCTGACTGGAACAAGTGATGAGTAACACAGATCCCTCCTTGTCAGCCTTGCCAGGGAACGGCCTGGCTTCCATACCCACTTGTCTTAAGGAAGGGCCTGGAAAAGAGCCCAGGACTTAGGAGCGAAAAGCAGGAAGGGAGTTTTCAACAAGAGAGCAGTTGGGCAGCTGTGCAGGGTAGCCTTTTGGCCTCGCCCTCCTGACACCTGTTTCTTTCAGCACCTTCTGGGAGACGCTGAGCTCTGAGCAGCAGGATGGTTAATCCTGATCTGCAGACACAGACAGTGCACTGCAGAGACAAGACCAACACAGAAGTATAATTAGCAATGGCTGGCAGGGTGTGGAGAGGGCCCAATGAGGGCGTAGGAGATCAGGAATTCAGAGGAGGGCTGGGTTAGGTTGAACCGGTAGGGAGGCATGAGTGAGGGGTGAGAGATCAGAGGGAGCAGAGAGGTGTAGAATGCAGCCAAAGAAAGGAGCTGGCTTCATGAGAACGTATAGGTTCCCAGACCCAGGGGAAGGACGGTGGGCTTCTGTCGCCCTTCCTGCTTAGCTCCTGGAACAGAACACACCTCTGGGGACTGCTCAATCCCTGGAGCCAGTGGAGCTGTGCAAGGACATCTCTACCAGCTGCACTGCAAAAGGGGCAAAGTGGGCAAACCTCACCTTTATCACTAACTGCCTGGTAAGAATCAGCAGGAATCCAGTTCCAACCCAGAAATGGATCCAAGCCTCATCTTCCCAGATCTCCATACCCGGTCACAAGCACTTCCATGGCAAAAACTCTCTCTCTTTAACCTTAACCACTGTGGACGCCCCAGAATCCTAAAACAAGCTTTGCCGAGCTAACCTGAAAGAGATTGACTCAAGGTAAGGAACAGGAAACCTCTCTTAAAGCAAAATTCCTTGATGATTAAATTTCCAAATATCCTTTGATATATGGCATATCCTTAATGACTCTGCTTCTGCAACTGACTGACCCTGAAATCCTGCATGTGCTTTGATGCTATCGCCTGAGAAATTAACATGACAATGACCTTCAGGGACTGCCCCGCTAGACCCCTGATACTTTGGATTCTTGAGAGCTGGCCACCTTGAGGATCCATGCACACACATGGCTCTTGATGAACAAGTGCTGTGCTTCTATATCCAAAGGTCACCCAATGACTTATATAACCTACCTTTACCGTCCACTCTTCAGAGCGCCTTTCAATACTTTTAGATTAACGCTGACCAGTTTGAATGGTATCTACTCACAGTAAGTATATTCTGGTGTTTTTCTTTGCATTTAGGGTTTTTGACACTACCCAGAGTTAGATCAAACCTCATCCCCAGCCACACTAAGCTGGGTCAAAACATCCCTGGCCACTAGTACAATGACAGAATTGAGAACCCAGAAGTAAATCCAGCTGATCTTTGACAAAGGGTCGAAGTCTATTCAATGGGGAAGAGATAATCTCTTTAACAATGGCGAAACTGTATATCCATTTGCAGAAAAATGAAACAGGATCAATACCTCACACCATACACAAAAACTAACTCAAAATGGATCAAAGACCTAAATGTTAAATCTAAAACTATAAAGTTCCTGGAAGATAACATAGGGACAAAGCTAGTAGTCCTAATCTATGGCATAAATACACTAACAAACATAACTAAAAATGCACAAACAACAGACGATAAACCAGATAGCCGAGACTTCCTAAAATTTAAATATGTATGTTCATCAAAAAACTTTACCAAAAGAGTAAAAAGAGAATCTACAGACTGGGAAAAAAATTTTGGCAATGACATATCTGACAAAGGTCTAATCTCTAAAATATACAGAAAACTTGGACACCTCAACAACAAAAAGACAAACAATCCAATCAAAAAATAGGCAAAGGACATGAACAGACACTTCACCAAAGTAGACATTCAAGTGACTAACAAACACATGAAGAGATGCTTGAGATCACTAGCCATTAGAGAGATGCAGATCAAAACTACAGTGAGATGCCATCTCCTCTGAAAATGCACTGATCAAAAAAACAGAAAACAACAAATGCTGGTGAGGTTGTGGAGAGACTGGAACTCTTATACACTGCAGGTGGTAATATAAAATGGTACAAACACCATGGAAATGGTATGGCACTTCCTCAAAAAGCTAGAAATAGAAATACCATATGATGCAGCAATCCTAGTCTTAGGTATATAGCTTAGAGAAATAAGATCGGTGACATGAATAGGCATATGCACACTCATGTTCACTGAAGCATTCACAATAGCAAAAAGGTGGAAACAACCTAAATGTCCATCAGTGGATGAATGGATAAACAAAATGTGGTACGTACATACAATGGAATGCTACACAACAATAAAGAATAATGATGAGTCCATGAAAAATCTTATAACATGGATGAATCTGGAGGACATTATGCTGAGTGAAATAAGTCATCACAAAAGGACAAATATTATATGATATAACTTTTATAAAAAGTAAAGAACAAGTTTATACACAGAAAGCAACATTCTTTGATGTTCACCAGGGATGGGAGGGGGAGGGATGGAGAATCACTCACTAAGATAGTAGACACATATTAATTCTGGTGAAGGGAAAGGCAATCTACAATATGGAAGAAGTCAGCACAACATGACCAAGGTAAATGAAGACACTGAGAGGTACGCAAGAATAAAGAACAACTATGGTAAATGCTCTAACATATATAATTCTACAACAGGAATAACAACCAAAAATTTGTAAGTGGTTACATAGGTAGATATGTATGCTGTACAGGTGAGGGAGGGTGTATGGGAGTACATGTGTGTGCATATTTAGGTACAGTTGTGGGTATTTGTATATACATATTCATATGTGCTGCATATATATTCATATATACTTCTTAGACATATCCAAACACCTTATGGGACTGAGTTACTGGGATTGAAGTCTAAGGGTCATAGTCTCAGAGGACATCTAGATCATTTGACATAACATAGTTCATGAAGATAATGTTCTATATCCTAGTTTGGTGTGTAGTGTCTGGAGTCTTAAAAGCTTGCAAGTGGCCATCTAAGATGCAACTATTGGTCTCTTCTCATCTGGAGCAAAGAAGAGTGAAGGAAACCAAAGACTCAAGGAAGCAATTAGTCCACAGGACTAATAGCCCACATGAACCACAGCCTCCTCTAGCCTGAGACCAGAAGAACTAGATGGTTCCTGGTTACAACTACAGACCGCTCTGATCAGGGACACAATAGAAGATCCTTGTTAGAATGGGAGAAAAATGTAGAACAACATTCAAATTTGTAAAAAATAGACCAGCCTTACTGAACTGATAGAGACTGGAGGAACCCCCAAGACTATCACTCTAAGACATGCTTTTAACCTGGAACTGAAGCCATTCCTGGAGGTCACTTTTCAGTCAGATAATAGATTGGCCTGTGAAATAAACAATAACACCCACGAGGAACGTGCCCCTTAGAACAATCAAATATACGAGACCAAATGGGCAACATTTGCTCAAAAGCAAAGTTGAGAAGGCAAGGAGGGGCAGGGAAACCGGAGGGATGGAAATGGGGAAGTCAGGGTGAAAATGGGGAGAGTGCTGACACATAGCAGAACAATTTGTGTATGAATTATTGAGTGGGAAACTAATTTGCTGTGTAAACTTTCATCTAAAACACAATAAAATGTTAAAAAAATAATAATCCCTGGTCGCCTGAGGCCAGGTTATTGGGGAGCAGCTGTAAGCTCAGGAGTCTACACAACTCCCTGCACTCTCTCTCTTTAGTCCCCTGGGACTAGGTTGGGACTAGGTCACAAACTGGAAGGACTCTATCCTTCTTCATCGACTGCTGTGCAGCCTTTCTCTGTCACCCAGCCACCCAAAGCTGGGTCTACACAAATCAACTCTGTACTACCAGCCTTGCTGGCTTGTTGCCCCTGTGATTTCATTAATTCTCTATGACAGCTCACGAAATTCATGGAGACTATTACCTATACTTACAGGTACCCATTTATTATAACCAGAAAGAATACAAGAAAAGAGATGCATCAGGCAAGGTCTGGAAGGGGTCACAGCAGCACAAAGTTTCCATTGTGCCCGGGGACTTGCCACACCCTCTCCTTTGCATGGATGTTCTCACCACTTCTAGAAGCCCCAAAGACAAAAAGCTCTAGGGTCCAGAGTCCCCTAGTCACAGGGATCTCAATGAATATGCATGATTACAGCCTTAACACTTAGTTATGATCATACACCCAATCAATGAATATGAATGACTGCATCATTCCCCCCTCCCTTCCTAAGGCCTGTTGCCCAGCTGGGGCTTGTATAGCCCCCTACTTCTTTATACTTGTTTAAATTTGTTCTGGCTGTTTTAGAAAGACAAACCCAAATCCCCCAAACCCATGACTCAATTCTGACTCATAGTGACCCTACAGGACAGAGTAGAACTGCCCCACAGGGTTTCCAAGGAGCTGCTGGTGGATTCAAACTGCCAACCTTCTGGTTACTGGCTGAGCTCTTAACCACTGAGCCACTAGGGATCCTTAGAAGGACAAAGAGCACCTTAATTACTCAAGCTATTTTCAAACTGCAGAGACAAAAAGCCAAACTTAGTTCTTTGTCCCACAGTCTGTATTCAGTCCCCTACTCTAGGTTTCTTATCCTATACCTCAGAATTTCCAAAACAATCTCAACTTAAGAATATATATATATATATATATAGTGGCAAATACATGTAACAAGAAATTTGACATTTTAGCCCTTTTTAAGTTCAGTGACATTAATCACACCCATCATGTTGTGCAACCATCACCACTTTCCAAACGTTTTCCATCACCTCAAACAAACTAAGTACCCCTTAAGCAGTAACTCACCATTTCCCTTCTCTCAGCCCCAGGTAACCACTAATAAACTTTCCCTCCATTCATTTGCTTATTCTAGATATTTCATACAAGTGGGATCGTATAATGTTTGTCCTTTTGTGACTGACTTATTTCACTCAGCATAATGTTTTTAAGTTTCATCCATATATCAGAATTTCCTTTCTCTTCATGGCTGACATAACCCAAATTTTTAGTATTTCAACTGATATTAAAAACCTAAACGGAATTTTATTTTCCGACTCTTAGACCTTTTTAGAAAAGCAAACACATGCATATGGGGAAACCCTTTTCTCTGGTGGTGTGTACCTTATTTGGTGGGGAGATACCCACTTGCACTCGCGTATGTTGGAGTCACCATAAGGCTCTGGGATGCACACACAAAGCAAGAAATAAATCCGCGGCCATGTGAAATGCATGCTGAGCGGAAGGCCGTCCCCTGCTGGGCACACCTGGTGTGTGATGGGCCATGGCCGCCAAGGTGGGCAGAGAGAAAGGGTGCTTCCCACCTCTCTGGCTGCCTGGCTCCTGGGACACAGCTGGCGCTCTTTCGGGTGGGGGGTGGCTGTCCCGCAGGCTGTGGGCGGGGCTTTTCCCGAGGATGTCTAGGCCGTGTCCCTGCCCGGTCCCCGCGCGAAGATCTGCAGCCCCTACTCGGTCTCTGGACTCGGTCTGCTCTGAGTGCCCGCCCCACTGCCGGGAGCGGCGGCCCAGGAGCTGTTTCGAGGGACTTTCTCTCGCAGGAGATAAAGAGAAGCGCCTCTGCCCAGTCCCTGGAGGCCTGGCTCTGAAAGCAGTTGTGAGTCCAGAAGAGCCGGGAGCCCGCCAAGGAATCAGTGAAAAGGCTCAGTGACAGCCCTTCCTTCATTCAGTTCCCGCAGCAAACACGGACTGGGGCCCTCTCTATGTCAAGCCGGAGCACAAAGATGCCCTTGAGGACGGCGACCCCGCCCGCCTGCGCGCCGCCCTCGCACCCGGCTGACGCATGCATTAACACCACGGTTCCCTCTCTGCAGTAGTGCGGAATGAACTCATGTGCATATACGCGTGCAGCAACACGGATGAATCACACAGAAAGAAGCAAGACGAAAAGAGCACAGAGAGAACACACGATTATGGGCCAAAAGGACTGGGGAAACGCCGGAGTCAGAACTGACCAGGAATCCGCATTTCTATGCTGCTGACAAGAAAAAAAGTACAAGGAAGCGATATGGTGTACATGGGAAAGCACAGACTTCGGAGCCAGAAAGTCCTGGCTTCTAACCAACCCAGCCACTGTGAGCCTTGGGACGAGTTCCTTCACTTTTCTGATATATAAACTCCAACACCAGGCAGAACTAACAGGCCATGCTAGACGTCAGGATAGCAGTCACTCTGTGGGAGAGGTAGTTCTGGAATGCAATAACGCTCACTGTTACAGTCATCGAGCTGGCCACCTGGGATCCCTACACTTTCTTGAATCTGTGCTCCAATCGTTTACTTTAAGAATCTGGTTATGTGTGGCTACGCAGGTATTTGGCCACTGAGTCAGAGAGCAGGAGGCCTACCTGGCAGCCATTTTGTTTGCTCCCTTTGCACAGGGAGTGTACCAAACAATTCAGAAGATGAATTGTCAAACAGTTGTTCACATATGCATATGTTTTTATCCTACAAACAACTGTTGTGCTCCTACTATGTGCCAGGCACTGGGGATACCAAAAATAAGGAAGACGGCAGCTTTGGGTAGTGAAGGAAATGGATAAGCATATGACTTCAAGCAGCACAGTAAGTGCCGGGCGAGAGACAAACAGGAAGCCCTCAGGGGCAGCTCACAGATTTTCCCTGGAAAGAGGGTGGCAGATGGACTGGCAGAAGAAGCCTGGGCAGTGACAGCACAGGCCACAGGATGGGGAGGAGGGTGGTTTAGGGGCTGCAAGTCCATCATTAAGGGCCTTTCCAGTCAGGCAGTGCTGAGAACAAGTAAGGGGTCATAGGACGGAAGCCCATAGGAGGCTGTTACAGGTCTGGAAGAGAGATGGTGAACAAGGCAACAGCCACAGGCATGGAGGGAACAGGTGGACCTGGAGGCAGCCAAATGACCCAGGTGACCCCATCCACGGAAAACTCTAGGCCAAATGCCCATGGCACCCAGGTCACCCACTTGAAAAGGCGATCTTAGCTTGGGATTGCTAGTCATATGGGTGTATTCAACGAATTAATCAGGTGGTTCTATGTTCTTTGTTATCCCAAACTATAGGTCCTCCTCCAAGAACCCAGAACAAATCACAAATTGTTATAGACTGTACAATCATCCTGTTTTATAATTCTTCAATCTTCTGAATTAGTTTTATTTTCAAGGATCCCACTGGAGCAGTAGTGCAAACTTTTGGAAACTTACCTCCTAAGCTACTTATAAAAGAATCACTGTCCACTGTTTTCAGCGTAGTTGTTAGCTGCTATCAAGTCGGCCCCCACTTGTAGCTACCCCATGCTCAACAGAATGAAGTGCTGCCCAGTCCTTCACCACCCCCGTGATCAGTTGCAGATCAGATCTTTGTGCTCCATAGGGTTCTCAGTAAGAACCACTATTTTTGGATTGCCTGCTATATACCAAGTACAGTACTCTCCTGAGCACCTTATCTACCCCATTTCTAGCCCTTACAGCAACCCCGTGAGGAGCTGTTACTACCACAATATCATGATGAGGAGGTCTGGGGTCAGAAAAGTGAAGGAACTCACCCAAAGGCCCATAGTGGTTAGGTTGATTAGAAGTCGTGACTGCCTGGCTCTGAAGTCTGTGCTTTCCCACGTACACCACCTTGGTTCTTTGTGCTGTCTTTCATATCAACAGCATTGAAATGTGGATTGTAGCGGTTAAGAGTTCAGCTGCTAACCAAAAGGTCAGCAATTCAAGTCCACCAGGCGCTCCTTGGAAACTCTATGGGACAGTTCTACTCTGTCCTATAGTGTCGCTATGAGTCGGAAACAACTTGACAGCAACGGGTTGGTTCTTCATTCTGACTCCTAGCTGTTTTTTGCCCCCAACTCTTTTGGTCCTTAATCATATGGTCTCCCATCCTATAACAATAATAAAAAGCCAGTTTCCATTAGTCAGTTCTGACCCATGACAACCCCACATGTATCAGAGTAGAGTTTTCAACGGCTGTTTTTTTGGAAGCAGATTGCCAGGCCTTTCTTCCAAGGTACCTCTGGGTGGACTCGAACCTCCAGCCTTTCAGTTATCAGCTGAATGTGTAAACCTTTTGTACCACCCAGAGACTCCAACAATGACAACAACAACTACCAATCGCTGAGCACCTGCTACATGTAAGGAATTGCACTGGACTTTCACATTAACAATGTGAGGGAGGTGTGAATATTCCTTGGTTTCACCATTTATCTCACCACTGTGATTCCAAATCCTACACTCTTTCCACTCTGGCCTTCTAAATCGACTGTGCTACCCGGGCTCCCCTTGGAAATGTTGTCCAGGTTCCCTATAAGTTAAGGAGGATGTAAAACCACACTTTGCAACATTACACGTCGCAGACACACGGCTTTTTTCATTTTCCACCCAGTGCTCCCATTCCTTCTGGGCCTTCTTCAGGGCCTGGTTTCTAATCCAACAAGGACAACAGCATCCACAGCAACCTAACACCTTTGCATGTAGTATGTGCCCAAGTGTGCCTGTGGACTTGCTGATTGAACACAGCTCCCACCCAGATGCTGGCTGCACCTGGATGGAAGCCCAGCTGGTGCTGAAGAATGAGCAAGCCACTGCCTGAGTACTCCTGCCAGATGTGCACCGTCGAAATTCTTGCAGCAGAGTGGAAGGGGACCTCCACCTGCTCCTCTTTTCTCGTCCAAAACTGTGTGGCTAAGACGGGGCTCAGGGCAGAAGAGAACAGGGTGCATCCTACAGGCCTTCCAAAGGCCCCAGTAGGATAAGCTAAACCATCTATAATCAGTTCGCTATGGTAAGGTGAATTGTCTCTCATGGCTGGACACGCTCTATGGGGGTCATAGAGCTCTCTATCCCCACACCCACCCCCCGTACGCCCCTCCATACTCACTTCCCTGGGAAAGCCCTGCTTCCCACCCTCATGTTTACCACGGTGGGCCCCTAGCAGTGTTGGCCCAATGGACTCTGCACTCCAGCCAGGAGATGGGGCTGAGCAGGGTCTCTTCCCCAGGAATTTGCATTTGGGACCCAGAGAGATTCAGCTTCTCCCTTCGAGTGACTGCACCTGTTACAAAGGGTGCTTCAAGCTGAGATGTGCAAGCTGGGGTGCAGGAGGACCTTGCAGGGGTTCAGGGTCATGAGCAGCTTTCACGGGCTGTTTCCAGTTCTAGAACACATGCACGTCCTCTGTCCGCACTCTGTCCCAGGAGCGGCCTGCCTGAGAGCACTCTCCCGTCTGAGAGCTCAGCTTGCCATCCACAGCTCACATCCCACCCCTACTTCACAGCACAGAGGCTACCCTTCCCTCTCCCGGTCTTACTCAGGCCTTAGCTCCAGGGAGCAAGAACCTCTCTGGCACCAAACGAATGGACAATTCAATGCTAAATTGCTCCTGAGTCTCACAAAAGCAAAGCAGAGCAGAGAGAGCTGAGTGAGGCCCGGAGGGGCAGTGCCTATTTCATTAGAGTCAAATCAGGCAGCCTCTGCCTTCACAGTCCAGGTGTCAGAGTTAGAAAGACTTTGTATGGATGGAGGAAGAGCTTAGGGTCTGATGGAACAGGTTTCTGAAAGCTTCATACGAAACATGTTGGATGTTTAGTTTAATGGAATAAAGTATACGTAGTGAGTGGATAAGAAAAATAAAAAGGTGGAGAGACCTGTAGAAAGCAGAAACCATTAAGTCACTTATTAACTAAGGATCTAGTAGAATCATGTGTAAAAACATGGTAAAGACAATGGTATTAAGTTTTACATTTATTCATTATGGTAATACAGCTTAAGGCCACATTTATTAAAAGAGAAGTCAATGCAAGCATTTCACACATATATACTTGCCCATATACACCTATACACATATAGACACATACATACACATGAGTACACACACATACACATATTTACACACACATAAACATGCACACTCACACAGGTACACACACGTACACATGCACACATAAACCAAACCAAACCTGTTGCCATTCAGTCAGCTTCAACACAGAGCGACCCTACGCACACACATACACATGCACATATGCACACATACACACACATACACACACCTATACACATATGAACACTGTTAAAAACGATACAACTTTCACAATTAAAGAGTTCAACTCTTTACTAAGGGAGATGTTGGTTAATGGGCAGTCAGTTCTAGAGACACTGTTTTGGATACTGTGAAGCCATTTTTTGCTTGTAATCTCATGATAACAGAAAAAATGTACAGCTGGTTTTTTTGAAGATTATACAATAGTGCAGAAAAATAAGTCACATGGAATACACACATAAATCTTAGAGATGCAAGTGTTGGGAAAATGAAACTTTTAGGCTAAACATCTACCACCTGTTACTTCAAAGTGGGCAAGGTCCTTGGGAAAACAAGAAGGGGCGTTCTTGGTAGATTAATGAGGTCAGCCTGCAGGGGTATAGTATAATGTCAATGATAAGATGCCCAGAAAAATTCTTGGAGCATGGTTCAGGCTCTGGGAAGTTGTTTAATTTTAGCAACACACACATGCGTGCACACAGATGAGTAACATATATATATTTGTGCACACAAATAGACACACATATGCACAGATATACACATATACACATACACGTGTGCACACACACACTGGCACACTTGAATATATGACAAACAGAGAAATGAGCCTTCAACTATACTCAGTTTATCACGCTTCCAAATACTTTTTGGAGAAACTGGGCAGATGACAAAAATACAGGGAGTTAGACAGGTGGCAAAGCACAGATAGAAGGTTAAACAAGTGTGTACCAGAAGAGAATGACCAGCATGGTGAAAGAGTCTAACAGTCTAGAATCTAGAAAAAAAAAGCATAAAACTACTGGGAGTCCTGGTAGTGCAATGGTTAATGCTAACCTACAGGTCAGTGGTTTAAACCCACCAGCTACCCTGTGAGAGAAAGGTGTGGCAATCTACTTCTGTAAAGATTTACAGCCTTGGAAACCCAACGAGGCACTTCTACTCTGTCCTGTAAGGACAGGACATTGAGTCAGAATTGACTTGATGGCAATGGTTTTGGCTTGTTTTTATGTGACTACGATTTTAAATATTTGATAATCTGCAAATTGGAATGTAACTGGACATTAATACTGTGAGTTGGGAAACTGAGGCAAGAGAGGTTAGGTGCTAGGCCCTGGCTCCGTGGAGAGTGACCCAGCAGGCCCTGGCCCTAGGTGCCCAGACTCCCAGGCCAAGCTCCCTGTTCCTCCAGAAAATAGGACTAAGACCCACAGGTGAGATAATAGGAGGAAGACGGCAGCTCAGCCTAAAAACCACAGAGCTGTGTAGTTGCCTTGAGAGCCAGAGAGTGGCCTCTTGAAGAGAGTCTCTTTCAGGGTAAGAGTTTGGATGAGGTACCTTCTAATGTCCATTCCAAGTCTGATTCCTTGAATGTGAATTAAGTTGTTCTGCACAGAGTGTCAGTGAGCATTTAAGGGGGTATTTAAGGGTTCTGTGGCAGGAGCCATTTGAAAGTAATGGCTGGCATACTAGTTCACCCACATACCCTAAGCATCATTTACTGAAACAGCTAATTATGTACCTAAAAAGCACCCAACACAAGTCCACATGCCCAGTGGCCACCCAATTAATGTTTCCTTTTGGTAACAATGATGATCTTGATGATGATGGTGAGGATCGTAGCTTCTCTTACTCACTGGTGGAAACAAGCCCATGGTCTTAAATTCTTTATGCATAGAAATATGCCAAGCCTAGGACAGTGTCAGGCTTTGTGTTCACTTGTAATTAATTAACAATTTACTCTCCCCAAAATTTGAACTAACTTAAAATGAAAACATTCCCCCCAAAAGGACACTTAAATATCAAAGAGAGAAGTCATTTAAAACAAAAAAAAAAAGGAAGGATAGCAGATATCTGAAATCTGGAATGGCCTAGTTATAGAACTTG
This sequence comes from Dugong dugon, assembly GCA_030035585.1. Lineage (NCBI taxonomy): Eukaryota > Metazoa > Chordata > Mammalia > Sirenia > Dugongidae > Dugong > Dugong dugon. The sequence continues at coordinate 21,576,898 of CM057464.1, forward strand.
AACCTTCAATTTATTTCTGAACTTTTCAGCAGTCCAGGCAAAGATACAATAGAATGAGTGTATCTAATGCTTATCAACTGATAAGAGGAGCTGTGAGGTGACATGCAAGAGCAGGGGGTGATTCTTATGTCCTTTAAAAAGCAAACTTATTCAAGGTAGGGCCTCCTTGGAGAACTTGGTTCCACATGTCCTGACCTAAAGGTCACTAGCACAGACAATAACTTCAACAACGGCTCTGCAGAAGGTGCAAATGCATTTTCATGTGGGCATGTTTCCAAATCAGCCCCTTGGGAAAAGTTGACCTTAGCCCGTAAACCCCAGTACCTAATTTGACCTAAGAGTGCCATGTAAAGAAGGAAAAGGAAAGCCAGTGTGCCTTAAACTGTCTCTCTCCAGTGGGGGTCATCACAACCATCCTCTTGGAAGGAGCTGGACAGCATCCAGTCAAGACTGACTCTGCAGCTCTGTTGACCAAAGACAGACTCAGACATTAAATGCTAGAGGATCAAGTGGCAAAGTTGATGTTTTTAACAAAAACTGAAGACTCTGGTTATACATAGTCGACATCAGTGAATAGCAAGTCCAGGCTTCCAAATTTTAAATGCTAAAAAAAAAAAAAAAAGACCCAGCTTTGAAGCTCCAATCCAGCTTCTGCTGACTGGAGAATAAAATATTGGCAATTAAACTGCAGGTCTGAAGAAACAACATACCTTCCCTCTCACTGCTATAGCAATTGCTCAATAACTAGACACTGTTGATTATGGAAAGCGAAGAAAAAAAGAAAAGTTCAGTAACATTTAATAAACTTTTTTTGAAAGTGTATTTTCTTTGTATTCTTCCAGATTTTAGAACAGAAAGATAATATCAACATGACCGACAGCTTTTGTAAATGAATGCAGCCTTTACGAAAATGCATTGAATGACATTGAATAGAAGTGAAGGTGTGACCTGAGCCAAAGAGAAAGAGGATGCACTTGACTCCAGGGCCATCTCCATTGGTCATTCCATTGGTGGAATTTTTGGCTCTCTGACCTGGCCCAGATGGGCTGTGAAAGCAGAGTTTCAGTTGGCCTAGTTCTTACCACAGAGTGCCTGGGTAGTGCAACAGTTAACACACTAAGATGCTAACCAAAAGGTTAGAGGTTTGAGTCTACCCAGAGGCACCTCAGAAAAAAGACCTGGTGATCTACTTCCAGAAAATCAGTCACTGAAAACTCTATAGAGCACAGTTCTACTCTGACATACCGGGGGTCGCCATGAGTCAAGGTCAACTGGATGGCAACTGTTACTGGTAGTTCCTCCCACACAGAATTGCTGGGAGGACTCACTCCTTCACTCATCCATCCATTCATTCATTCATTCACTCAGTATTTACTAAAAGTCAGGCACTGTGCTGGGTGCTGGGTGCTGGGGATAAAATGGAGAGAAATAGACATAGTCACTAGGCTCAAGAAATTACACTCCAGTGGAAAAGATGGCTGTCAAGCATAATGAACAATGTTTTAGTTCGATCTATATAACGCTTGTACGGGCAAGGGGGAAGAAAGAAGATAGTCTTAAGAAAGTTAAATCCAGGCTGCAACTACACATACTATATGTCATGGTTTGCATTATGTCCCCCAAAAAATGTGTGTATCAATTTGGCTAGGCCATGCCATGATTTCTGGTACTGTGTGATTTTCCTGTATGTTGTAAACCTGCCTCTATGATGTTAATGTGGGAGGATGGGTGGCAGTTGTGTTAGTAAGGCAGGACCTGATCTACAAGACTGGATTGTGTCCTGAGGCAATCTCTTGAGGTATAAAAGACAGAAGTGAGCAGTGAGACAGGGGGACCTCATACCATCAAGAAAGCAGTGCTGGGAACACAGCGTGTCCTTTGGACCAGGGTCCCTGAGCTGTGATGCTCCTAGTCCAGGGGAACACTGATAAGAAGGCTGAGAGAAAGCCTTCGCCTGGAGCTGACACCTTGAATTTGGACTTTCAGCCTACTTTGACTATGAGATAAACTTCTCTTCATTAAAACCATCCACTTGTGGTATTTCTGTTCTAGCAGAACTAGATGACTAAGACACTATACTAATCCAACTTTGATGCATTGCCACCATCACTGTAATAACACCCTGGGTGCACACAGTGCAGACCATAGAAGACTTCAAAGCACATTTCTCATCTTTTCCCATAGCTCCCTATGAGGTGAGAAAGAAGGAAGCAAGTTATTACACCATTTAACCCAAGTCTGGGATAGGTGGGTGACTGGTCCAAGGCCTCATAGCTGACTTCAGGGGAAAACTGAGAAGGAAAACGTGGGTGGGAACTGTTCTTCTGACTGAATTAAGCTGCCTCTTGCTGAGTTCTAAAATCAAATTGTTGTTGTAAAAGTAATAGCCTACCTTCCAAACTTCCCACTGCTAACTTACAATGACTAGGTATGTCTGGGAAAGCAGGTTTACTTTTGTCTTTTTGTTCAGCATTACCTGTAGCAGGATTACACATGGAAGAGCCCAGAGGATGGAATCCATTTATCACTGAAACATCTTCACCCTTTCCTGGCCGTCATTGTGGAATAAAGGAATAATTTTGTTAGCATGGGTTGGAAGCACTGTTCAGTTTGGGTTTTCCAACAGGATCTGGCTTTTGACTTAGAGATCACCTTAGTGATCATCCTACAATGACTAAGGACATGATTTTTAGGTGAAGGCTTTGTTTTTGTTTTTTCAATAAAATACCAGAATCGGGAGCTTCTCTTCCTATACCAGGTGTTATGGATTGAATTGTGTCCCCAAAAAATATGTGTTGTAAATCCTAACCTTTATGCCTGTGGTTATAATCCCATTTGGGAATGGGTTGTCTTTGTTATATTAATGAGACAGGATTAGTGTAGGGTGTACCTTGAGTCAATCTCTTACAAAATATAAAAAGAGCAGATTAGACAAGGAGAGACAGGGGAAGAGAGACGACAAGTCACATGAAGATTGCCCAGAAGCAGAAGCTCAGAAGAGACAAAAAATTTTCCCCAGAACCAGCAGAGTGAGAACCCCTTCCCCTAGAGCCAGCATCCTGAATTCAGACTTCTAGCCTCCTAAACTGTGAGAAAATACATCTGTGTTTGTTAAAGCCATCCACTTGTGGTACTTCTGTTACAGCAGCCTTAGATAACTAAGATAACAGGTAATCTATAATAAATCAGAGAAAGAGGGAAAGAAACAGAGGAAGGGGAGGAGAAGCCAGATGGGAGGATGGAATATTGTCATTACTGAGAGTGTCAGTGTGATGCAAAGTATCTAGTAAGCTGTCCCAGACACTTTTTATTACAATGTTATCAAAGTCCTTTGTAACCTTTAGTTACTCTTTCTCACCACACATACCATTTAGCAGAGAAAAGAAGTTTAGAAAAAAATAAAAACAGGATGAAAAATCCAATGAGGGAGTTAGGAAACAAGGAAGAAATAACAACAAAAAGACATGAAACTTTGGCCTCAGGAATTACACTTTTCTGACTTCACACCTTGGACTGCAGTGTTAGCCACGAGGGCAGGGTTGGTATGGATTTCTGGTGCCTGGAGCAGTGCCTGACGCTCAGTAAATATCTGTTGGATGAATTCAGTGGCTTCAAACTCCGTCTTAAAGGGTGAAAGCTAGATGTGCCCAGTTGTAGAGCTCTGAGAGGCCTGCTGGGGGATTTCCGGGTTCACTGAGAAGAGGAGAGATATAGGCCATCCCCTTTCTTCTGGGATGGGATCAGCCAGACCTTTTCCCTCTGCCCTGGTGGCGCAGTGGTTAAGTGTTTGGCAGCTAACCAAAAAGGTCAACAGTTTGAATCTACCAGCTGCAACTTGGAATCCCCATGGGGCAGTTCTACTCTATCCTGTAGGGTCGCCATGAGTCCCAATCAATTCGACAGCAACATTTTTTTGTTGTTTGTTTATTTGTTTGTTTTTACACGTGAGGTCACCACAAGTAGGAAACAACTGTATGGCAGCTAGTTTTACTGGCTTATCTAGGGAAACACCAGTGTACAGTTAACGATAACCTGAACCTGGAACCAAGGTGGCTTCTGGGAGCGTTGTGAAGTAAGCACTGCTTTCTTATCCTTTCCCCGTTTAGCATCACCCACTCTTCTGGATCATTCTGATCATGAAGAAAATTGGGTCTGAGAAGTTCATTCACCTTTAAAGGCACTAGTTATATATACGTAACTGCTGGCATGTAGTAAACATGTATGGTTTAAATGGGTTTCTAGGATAAAGGAAATGCATAATACAAAGGAACAAGTCTCTTGTGGTAGCATTTCAGATAATTTGATTCCTGAGAGAGGAAATTATGATGATGTGGAGGTAAAGACTCCCTCACTACATTTCAAATTACTATGGTTCCCCCCTCCCCGTTTTGCAGTACCTTGACGGTACTTTTTAACTTAAAACATATTTATTAAAGGCATTTTACTCTCATGTTTAAAATCATTTACTGGAATTATAGACACTAAAACAAAACAGGCAAGTAATACTTTAGAAGCCTTCAGCTTCAGAGTCTTCTTCATTTGTGACAAATGTAACTTTTCTTTTTTTACCCACAAGTCTCAGAGTTGAATTGTTTGGCTCAATTAGGTCAGCCTAAGCAAATAAAGGAACCCTGGATGGTGCAAGGAGCCCTGGTGAGGCACTGGCTAAGTGATCTGCGGCTAACTGAAAGGTCAGTGGTTTGAACCTACCAGCCACTCCACGGGAGAAAGATATGGCGGTCTGTTTCTGTAAAGACTGCAGCCTCGGAAACCACATGGGGCAATTCTACTCTGTTGTATAGCGTCCCTATGAGTTGGGATCGACTCGACTACAGTGGTTTGGTTGTTTTTTAATAGATGATGCATACAGTTAACAGCTACTAACTGAAAGGTTGATGGTTCAAGTCTACCCAGAGGCACCTTGGAAGAAAGGCCTGGAGATCTGAATAAGCAGCCACTGAAAACCCTATGGAACACAGTTCTATTCTGGCATGCATAGGGCTGCCATGAGTCAGAGTGGACTCCATGGCAACTGGTTTTTTTGTTTGTTTATTTTAAGCAAATAAAAAGAACAATAGGAAATGGTAAAATGGGAGCAGGCTTGAAGCATAAGGCCTGTTCCATCAGGGTACTCATCATCACACTGCAGGCCTGAGAGAAGCCTGTGGTAGTCCTGTGACTGGCCACTGAGGAAGGTCTTCTCTGGAGCCTGAGACATCCAGGAATCTTGAAAAAGGTGGAGGCAGATAGTCCCTTGTCCTGGGAGGAGATGAGGGTGGGCTGGTAATCTCTGGTCAGAAACAAAGATTCCAAAGGCGAGTTCTGTGTGACCTCTCTCTGAGAAAGCCAGTATCACTTAGGTAATTGTCCTGTGCATCTGGAGGACAGGCCCAGCTGGAATCAGAGGCACCTTCAGGCAGTAGAGAGGCCCAGAAACCACCCACAGCTCTTGTTGTTGTTAGGTGCTGTGGAGTTGGTTCCGACTCATAGCCACCCTGTGTACAACAGAACGAAACCCACAGTTAGGTATCCAAGGTGACTCCATGGGCACCCTCCTATTGGCGAGGTCATGTGTGGCATTTCTGAAAGCCTGGGTTCTCTGACACCAGCATTCTCTTTGATAGTCATCATTGTGAGAGGGAAGAGGACCCTTGGTTGACTGATGAAGCTCCTGGGGCCCATGTTCTGGGCAGATGTTGTTCCAGACACCTCATATGGTCCCCTGGGACAAGGCTCAGGCCCACCCATAGGATATTTGGGCACATCTCTTCCATAAAGGAGGGGAAATCAGAGCTGTGGGCACATCATCAAAGTAGTGGCAGCAGACCATGTGTGTTCCTCCAAGTTCAGTGTGGGGAGCAAGTAGCCCCCTTGAAGAGGGTCCCTCCTGGAAGTCACTGGTTTACTGTACTGATTTCTGGCCCAGCCGGGCACATCTCATCTTCCACTCCAGCGGGAAGTGCAGGCCAGCTCGTTCGAGCTTTCTCATCATGAAGAGCAATCTGGGGTTTTGTGAGATCTCTCTGTTTGCCCTGATTTATTCAGCATTTCTTCAATCCTCTACTTGTACATTCTCATTTCCTCTGCAGCTGCCGCTTCTGCCATTTCTTTTCCCATTTATTCTAGTCCTGAGTCAACCTCTTCCTCAGAGCCATGTATTTATCCAGGTAGAGGTCATTAGAATCTTCACTTTCTAGTGCAAGGTATTTTCTTTGGCTGAATGTCATGCCTAAATGAGCCCTCATCAATCGACTTATGCTGAAACCAACAAATTTAGTAAAGATTAGTCCATGAGCACTTCGTCTTCCTCATTCTCTGATTAAAAAATAAAATCTTCTCACTACTGTGATCTACCTCTCCATCAGCTGCAAAATGCAATTATTTAAAACTTCAACTCCTTCTCTCTGCAAGCAAGCCTTCTTGTACGTATAAGATTTCTCATATAATTTTAATTTTATTGGTTCACTGAGCTCAGTGTGTTTCTTAGTTTAGTCATCTTTCTGTAGTAACTGCTCCATGATTCTCTGGTCATTTTCTTCGTAAGGCTGGTGGAGTTTTACCCTATATCTATCACGTCTTCTTTTCTTTACTTAGTTTAGCTTCATTATGTTACATTTTTTGCTCTGGAAGTTTTACAAAATTTTCTTATAAAAACTTGTGACATTTCCATAGAGTTTTGGCTTTCCAATAGCTTATCCTGTTTCTTTACACTGTATTCATCCTTAGCTGCCAAAGTAAGAAGCATGTTTTCAACTGGAATTGATTCTGTTCTTCTAGCCCCCTGACCAAATCTCTATACCCAAACAGACTCTGGTTTTGCATCTTGAGTTCTTCAAAAGAGGCCCTGATATTTTTAAATGTCTGTGCACTGTTGTTCCTTCACTTATGTCGTCTGTTCTTTTTGGCAGGAGTAGCTTCCAGAGTAAACTGGCAAACACCCAGCTCACTGTCAGGCAGGAAGAACTCCACCTTCCAGGACACTTGGTGAGAACTGGAGGCTTAGGTCCTGGGGCAGAGGGACCACCAGCATCACAGAAAGCTTCTCAAACACCCTTCCCTGAAGGAGCAGAACTTTCCACAGCTGAAGGATTTTCGCATTGGTTTCCAGGCTGCTTTCAGAGACATCAGCATCTCTTAGCTCACATACTAATAGCCAGCCTCTTCTAGCACATTTACGTTTTCTTTCAAAACTTTCATTCTAAGATCTATTTCTATATTCTACATTCTCTGGGGTTTTTGTTTTTTGTTTTTGGAGCCCTGGTGGTGTAGTATTAAGAGCTTGATGGCTAACCAAAATGTCAGCAGTTCAAGTGTACCAGTCACTCCCTGGAAACCATACAGGGCAGTTCTACTCAGTCCTATCGGATTGCTACAAGTCAGAAGCGATTTGATGGCAATGGGTTGGTTTCTTGTTCTTTAATGGGTTCCTCAGGATTTTCTTCTAAGGACCAAGGAGTGGCCAGGAGGACATTTTCCTCCACAGAAGTTGCTTCTTTCTGACTGATAAGCCTTTACCTTAGCGTAGTGATATCTTGGATTCCTTACTAGAGCTGTGTTTCAGGTCTGAGAAGCACTTGTTTCCTTCTGGACTCCCTAGACCTCACAGCAGGCTCAGGATTGCCAGGCAGTAGCTGCTAAGTAAGGGAGGATGGGAGCCAGGGCAGGGGAAGGAGGATGATTGAGATGACTCCTGTGGGACTGAGGTGGCCAGGGACGGGAGTGGGAGAGTAATGAAGGTAGACACAAGCAGGGAGCCAAAAACCAGAGTGTCAGAATGAGACTTACATGACAGAGAATAAGGAGAGCGGCCAGGAGACGAGAAGTTTGGGATCATCTCTGTGCTTTGTGCCCTGTCTTGTCTCTGGTCGTGCTACCCAGGTCATTACTGGTAACCACTCACCTGGCCTATCCCTCCTTCTCCATTGTGTCACAGGAGGAGCCTCCCACCTATGCCACCAGGTGACACATCATTCAAGTCCCTCTCAAAACACTCACACCCTGTCCCAGAGGGATCCCAAGGATTAGTAATCCCTAGTATTCAACTTCCCTCACATGCCCTCCTACTCAATTTAAATTTCACATACAAAAAAAGATCCTTACCTGGAAAAAGTCTTAACCTGTGGTTTTTTCATGTTAGTGGGTCCACCCCACCAGTCCTTCTGCTATAGCTTTTTAGCAAAAAAGTTTTTGTTGTTAGTTTCTTCAAAAAGGACTCATAGGAACTATATTCACTTCATTCTTTTATGTTCAAAAATATTTATCAGTTATCTTTAAAGTTAAAGGGCCACGTAACTACATGTAAAAAGCTTGGTGCGCACTTTTCTTGAAAATTTTACAGAAATTGTTCTACAGTCTCCTAACATTAAATGTTGTTTTGGAAAAGTCTGGAACAACTGTGCTTTTCCCTCCTCTGTAAGTGACTTCATCTTTTCCAATGTTGCTCTAAGGATTCTTGCTTTATCAGTCAAGTCCAGGAAGTTGATGTTGATTGTTTTCCCCCTGGATTCACAAAAGATGGGATTTGCAATTCTATGTCTCCTCCTCCTAACTGTCTTTGAGTGACTTCTGAGAGAAGGGTGATGCCCACTTTGTTCCATTGTCTCCAAACCTTGTTGGAGCTATTTATTAACACTTCTGATTTGCCTGCCAAGAAAGAAGACAAAAACTAGTAATTCAACATTGATTCTTAAGGAATCATTCCCTTCTCTTCTTACACTCTGCCCTTGCAGGTAGTCTTAACCAAGAATCTCCATCAAGTGTTCCCAACAAGGAGAAATGGGAGTGAAAATGCAGGAAAAGGGCTGGGTAGCTCCGTCCAAGGGGGCATCGGGGGTTCAGTGGTTAATTCTCACCTTCTGTGCAGAAGGCCCAGGTGCACTGCTAAAGGGGCAAGGTGGGCAAACCTCACCTTTATCACTAACAGTGTGGTAAAAATCAGCATGAATCCAATTCCCATCTGGAAGTGGGCCTCGGCTTCACCTTCCCACATCTCTATGCCTTATCACTAGCCACTTCCATGGCACTTCCTCTCTCTGATCCCAATCACCCAGAGCTAGGTCAGACCTCATCCCTGGCCACTCTAAGCCAGGTGAGAAAAACCCTAGCTACCCTTGGCCAGGTCATCGTGCACCAGCCATAAGCTCAGGAGTCTGCACAACTCCCTGGACTTCAGACCACCCACCCCCTCTTTCTCTCTAGCCCCGCTAGGACTAGGTCACAAGCTAGAAGGACTTTGTCCTCCTTGATCGACAGCCTGTGCAGTCTTTCTCTGTCACCCAGACACCCAGAGCTGGGTCTTCACAAATCGACTGCTTGCACAGCCGTCTTCTGTCCATCAGCCACCCAAAAGTGGTTCCTCAGGAGTCAGAATTCTGTCCTTACAACTGCCTGCACAGCCTTCCTCTGAATTAACCACCCCAAGCTAAGTCAGAGTCTCCTTGCCCCTTGTGGGTTTGTTAATTCTCTATTACTATTCACAAAATTCATGGAAACTATTACCTATACTTACAGTTACCCATTTATTATAACCACAAAGGATAAAAGCAAGGTCTGGGAGAGGTCCTGCCACAAGACTTCCTTTGTCCCCAGGGACATGCCATGCTCTCTCACTAATCCAGAAAGCCTCAAAAGAGAAAGCCTCAAGGTCCAGGCCTAATGCATATGCATGAATCAATGAATATGCATGATCGACTACATTATGCTCCCTTCCCTTTCCGAGGGTGGGGATCCTGTGCAGCTCCTACTCATTTATACATATTTAAGTGTTACCTGACTATTTAAAAAGAGCAAAAGGGTATTAGCTATTTTTAGGAAACAGAGGCAAAGGCCAAGCCAAGTTCTTCGTCCCATATATTGAGTTCAATTCCTGGTCAATGACCCACATGCACAGCCACCACCTGTCTATCAGTGGAGACTTACATGTTGCTAAGATGTGAACAGGTTTCAGTGGAGATTCCAGACTAAGACAGACCAAGAAGAAAGGCTTGGCGGTCTACTTCCAAAAATCAGCCTGTGAAAACCCTATGATTCACAACAGTCCAATCTCAACGCATGAAGGGGATGGCGCAAGACCAGGCAGCATTTTGTTCTATTGTGCATGGGCTCACCATGAGTTGGGGCTGACTCAATGACAACTAACAACAACAACAGGTGCATCTCAGTAACAGAAAGATAATTCTAGATGATGGTGCATCATCGGGGCTTATCTAAAGTCCACCAAACTTCTATCATGGCAGAGTTTGGCAGGATGGGACATGGCCTGGGCCAGGCCAGAGAAGTAATGAAGAAAGAGAGAGGAGGGTGGTTTTTTACTGCTCACTTGCAGAACAACACTGCTCCTACTTAGGGTTAGAAACAGATTTTTATTTTCAAATGCCTTCTGTTTGTTGCATATTATTTACTCTGTAAATATTTGTTGTTTGTTTAGTCTTTGTTTCAGACAGCATGTGAGATGTAAAGACTAATTCAACATAGTCCCTGCCATCTAGGAGGTCACAATCTAGTGGAAAACTCAGGGATTTATGTCAGTAAACTAATCTAACATGGAGGTCTAAAAGTGAGGAGGATGAGTATCTTTTGTAATCTGAGAAGAAACTGTAAGAACTTCTGTTTATATTTACATCATATAAAAATGCAGAAATTATGCTTTAGATATTTAATGTTCAAAATGACACTGGTGCTCTCATGGATGTTTTTGTCTTGAGGTCATGTGTCATGAATTGTCCCCAGGAAGCTCTGGAAAGGGACTCCATGAAGAAGGGACTGGTGTTGGGTTCTCAGAGCATACTGTCTAGTTTTGGCACCGCTTAAAAAATTACAGCAAAGAAATTGCAAAATGAAGATGTTATTGTTGTTGTTAGGTGTCGTCGAGTCAGTTCTGAATCATAGCAACCGCATGTACAACAGAACGAAACACTGCCTGGTCCTGCACCATCTTCACAATGCTTGTTATGCATGAGGCCATTGTTGCAGCCACTGTGTCAATCCATCTCATTGAGGGTCTTCCTCTTTTTCACTGACCCTCTTCTTTACCAAGCATGATGTCCTTCTCCAGGGACTGATCCTTCCTGATAATATGTCCAAAGTACGTGAGATGTAGTCTTGACATCTCTGCTTCTAAGGAGCATTCTGGTTGTACTTCTTCTGAGACAGATTTGTTCATTCTTTGGCAGTCCATGGTACATTCAATACTCTTCACCAACACCACAATTCAAAGGCATCAATTCTTCTTAGGTCTTCTTTATTCATCATCCAGCTTTCATATGCATATGAGGCAATTGAAAACACCATGGATTGGGTCAGGTGTACCTTAGTCTTCAAGGTGACATCTTTGCTTTTCAACACTTTGAAGAGGTTTTTTGCAGCAGATTTGACTAATGCATTGCGTCTTTTGATTTCTTGACTGCTGCTTCCATGGGTGTTGTTTGTAGATTCAAGTAAAATCAAATCCTTGACAACTTCAATCTTTCCTCTGTTTATCATGGTGTTGCTTCTTGGTCCTCTTCTGAGGATTTTTGTTTCCTTTATGTTGAGGTGCAATCCATACTGAAAGCTGTGGTCTTTGATCTTCATCAGTAAGTGCTTCAAGTCCTCTTCAATTTCAGCAAGCAAGGTTGAGTCATCTGCATAACGCAAGTTGTTAATGAGTCTTCCTTCAAACCTGTTGCCCCGTTCTTCTTCATGTAATCCAGCTTCTCAGATTATTTGCTCAGCATACAGATTGAATTGGTATGGTGAAAGGATACAATCCCAATGCACACCTTTCCTGACTTTAAACCAGGCAGTATCCCCTTCTTCTGTTCAAACAACTGCCTCTTGATCTATGTACAGGTTCCTCATGGGCACAATTAAGTGTTCTGGAATTCCCATTCTTCTCAATATTATCTATAATTTGTTATGATCCACACAGTCAAATGCCTTTGCATAGTCAATAAAACACAGGCAAACATCTTCCTGGTATTCTCTGCTTTCAGCCAAGATCCATCTGACATCAGCAAAGATATCCCTGACTCCATGTCTTCCTCTGAATCTGGCTTGAGTTTCTGGCACTTCCCTGTTAATATACTGCTGCAACCACTTTTGAATGATCTTCTGCAAAATTTTACTTTTGTGTGATATTAATGATATTGTTTAATAATTTCCACATTCTGTTGGATAACCTTTCTTGGGAATAGGCATAAATATAGACCTCTTCCTGTTGGTTGGCCAGGTAGCTGTATTCCAAATTTCTTGACATAGACGAGTGAGCACTTTCAGTGCTGCATCTGTTTGTTGAAACATCTTGATAGATATTCCATCAATTCCTGGAGCCTTGTTTTTTGCAAATGTCTTCAGTGCAGCTTGGACTTCATCCTTCAGTACCATCGGTTCCTGATCATATGCTTCCTCCTGAAATGGCTGAATGTTGACCAATTCTTTTTGGTATAGTGCCTCTGTGTATTCCTTCCATCTTCTGTTGATGCTTCCTATGTCATTTATAATATTTTCCCTGTAATCTTTCAATATTGCAACTTGAGGCTTAAATTTTTTCTTCAGGTCTTAAAGATGATATAAGTAATGTAAACACAAAAAACTATGAAAATGGGAGGCAGGGCCAAGCTGGCGGAGTAGTCAGATGTTTCTGGTGGTCCTTTTTACAACAAAGACCCGAAAAAAATGTGAATGGATTATATATGACAACCTAAGAGCCCTGAACATGAAAGGCAAAATTGAGGAATCAGAGTGAGTGGCAGGGGGAGAGAGAGACGGTTTGGAAGCAGCAAGGAGTTGCCAGACCTGAGCCGGTGGGAGCCAGAGCCCTTCAGGCTGGATCAGCTCGTGGTGCGTGGTGAGCCAAGCAGCAGCACTCGGGAGGCATTTTCCACATCGGGGGAAACACAGCAGCAGAGAGACTACTCAGCCATCCAGAACCAGTAAGAAGAAGCTCGGCAAAAGATACGTACTTGCTTCTGGCCTATCACACAAATCAAAAATTCCTCCCTTTGGGAAAAACCTTTCTCCCACTTACCTTCCCACTCCTTGCTCTGCACTGGGTCAGGGACTGCTTCAGGGATTGCTGAGTTCCCTGGGCCAGAAATAGGACCCATCGCGTGCCCTGAGCTATTCTCCCAGCCTTGGAGAGGGAACAAATTAACCAACGGGGAAAAAATAATCTACTGGCTCCCCTAATCCAGGAACTCAGGGTAAGCACGGCTCGTTTGCTTAGGCACAGGCGTAAGGTGTCCATGGACATTGAGTGCCTTTCCCCCTGCATAGACTTGTGTGGGTCCATTTCAACAGTGTAGGCCCTCGATACCACAGTTCAACAGGGTATACACCTAAAGTCTAACGTCTACAGTTTCAGCTGTGAAGTGGCAGTTTCATGACATTTGACACTGCTCTGCCCATTAAGAAGGGTCTTCACCTACCCACATCAGGGGTCTGAGGACTGGTGGTTCCACCCATGCCATCTAGCCACCTGTGACAGGGGACCATGAATAAGTGGTGCCCCCTAGTCCTTACAGCCAACAGCATTGGGTGCTCGTAGTCCAGCTGTGAAACCCAACCACCTAGGCACTCTAGGAAACAGGGACACACTTTCCCCCCACACTTGGGGGGTGGCCGTCAGCCCTTTGCCTTGCTCAGCATGTAACCCACCTCTGCTGAAGCCAGATGCCTGTGCCTACACCAATCACCCATGCCTGTCTACAACTGTAGGTGAGAGCCTGCACCACATACTTGGTGGCCGACTTCCTTGACACCTGAGCTGAATCCATACAGGAGGAGTGGGCAGACTCCTGGGGTCACATACTTGGTGGCAATCCTGGCCATCTGAGGGCAAGACATTGGAGCTTCAGGGGTGTCGTTGATCAAGCTAGCTCACACGAGCAGCCTATTTGGGCATATCAAAACAAAACAAGAAGCTAGGACACAGTAAGTGAACATAAAATAAATATATAAATATAATAACTTATTAATGGCTCACAGACAACAGTCAATATCAAATCACATAAAGAGGCAGACCAGGATGTCTTCAGCAAGCTCCCAAAATAAAGAATATAGAAATTTTACAGAGGAAGACAATTTCTTGGAATTACTGGAGGCAGAATACAAAAGATTAATATATAGAACTCTTCAAGATATCAGGAAGGAAATTAGGCAAAAAACAGACCAAGAAATACAGGAACTTAGAAACATTACAGAAAAGCATAATGACAAATTTAACAAGCTGCAAAAATTCATAGAGAGACAGCAATCAGAAATTCAGAAGATTAACAATAAAATTTCAGAGTTAGACAACTCAATAGAAAGTCATAGGAGAAGAATTGAGGCAATGGAAGTCAGAATTAGTGAGACTGAAGATAAAGCATGTGACACCAACTTATGTGAGGAAAAATCAGATAAAAAAATTTTAAAAAAATGAAGAAACTCTAAGAATTATGTGGGAGTCTATCAAGAGGAATAACCTACAAGTGATTGGAGTACCAGAACATGGGGATAAGAAAAAAATACAGAGAGAATTGTTGAAGATTTGCTGGCAGAAAACTTCCCTGATATCATGAAAGATGAGAAGATATCTATCCAAGATGCTCATTGAACCCCAGATAAGGTAGATCCCAAAAGAAAGTCACCGAGACATATTATAATCAAACTTGCCAAAACCAAAGATAAAGAGAGAATTTTAAGAGTGGCTAGGAATAAACAAAAAGTCATCTACAAAGGAGAGTCCATAAGACTAAGCTTAGACTACTCAGTAGAAACCATGCAGGCAAGAAGGCAATGGGATGACATATATAAAGCCCTGAAGGAAAAAATGGTTATCCAAGAATTACATATCCAGCAAAACTATCTCTAAAATATAATGGTGAAATTAGGGCATTTCCAGATAAACAGAAGTTTAGGGAATTTTCAAAAACCAAACCAAAATTACAAGAAATACTAAAGGGAGTCCCCTGGTTGGAAAATCAATAACATCAGAAAACAACCCAAGACAGAGCCACCAAATATAAACCTAGATAGGGAAGTCACAAAAATAAATCAAAGCTAAAACACTGAAAATAAGGAAAAGAGATGTCAATATGTAATTGATGACAACATTAAAACAAAAGTGGGACTAAAAACGTAGACAGATTTTTCATATGGAGAGGAAGTCAAGCCAATACAAAGAAATAAAAGACTGGTTTAAACTTAGCAAAATAGGGGTAAGTATTAAGGTAACCACAAAGGAAACTAACAATTCTACACATCAAAATAAAAAACAAGAAAAATATAAAGACTCAGCAAATACAAAATCAACAACAAAGAAAAGATTAAAAGAAAATACATGAAGAAAAATGACTCAGCACAGAAAATTAAGTGGAACAAAGAAACTGTCAATAACACACAAAAAAAGACATCAAAATGACAGCACTAAATTCATACCTATCAGTAATTATGCTGAATGTAAATGGACTAAATGCACCAATAAAGAGAAGGAGAGTAGCAGAATGGATAAGAAAACAAGATCCATCTATATGCTGCCTACAAGAGACACACCTTAGACTAAAAGACACAAAGTAAAATTCCAAGGATGGAAAAAAATATGTCAAGCAAACAACATTCAAAAAAGAGTAGGAGTGGCAATATTAATTTCTAACAAAATAGACTTTAAAATCCACCACAAAGGATAAGGAAGGACACTATATAATGATTAAAGGCTCAATACACCAGGAGGACATAACTATAATAAATATTTACGCATCCAATGACAGGGCTCCAAAATACATAAAAAAAACTCTAACAGCATTGAAAAGAGAGACAGCTCCACAATAATAGTAAGAGAATTCAACATCCCACTTTCGGTGAAGGACAGAACATCCAGAAAGAAGCTCAATAAAGACACAGAAGATCTAAATGCTACAACCAACCAACTTGATCTCATGGACATATACCAAACATTCCACCCAACAGCAGCCAAGTATACTTTCTTTTCCAAAGCACATGGACCGTTCTCCCAAATAGGCCTCATATTAGGCCTTAACCAAATCCAAAGCATCAAAATATTGCAAAGCATCTTTTCTGACCATAAAGCCATAAAAGTAGAAATCAATAACAGAAAAAGCAAGGAAAACAAATCAAACATGGAAACTGAACAACACCTTGCTCAAAAACTACTGGATTATACAAGAAATTAAGGATGGAATAAAGAAATTCATAGAATCAAATGAGAATGAAAACACATCCTACTAGGACCTTTGGGACACAGCAAAAGCAGTGCTCAGAGGGCAGTTTATAGCAATAAATGCACACATCCAAAAGGAAGAAAGGGCCAGAATCAAAACATTAACCCTACAACTCGAACAAGTAGAAAGAGAGGAGAAAAAGAAGCCCTCAGGTGCCAGAAGAAAGGAAATAATACGAATTAGAGCAGAATTAAAGAAATACAGACTAAAACAATTGAAAGAGTTAACAAGACCAAAAGCTAGTTCTTCGAAAAGATCAACAAAATTGATAAACCATTGGCCAAACTGACCAAAGAAAAACAGGAGAGGAAGCAAATAACTCGTATAAGAAATGAGATGGGTAATATCACAACAGACACAACTGAAATTAAAAGAATCATCACAAAATGCTATGAACAATTGTGCTCTAACAAATTTGAAAACCTAGAGGAAATGGATAAATTTCTAGAAACTCACTGTCTACTTAAACTAACACAATCAGAGGTAGAACAACTAAATGAACCTATAACAAAAGAAGAGATTGAAAAGGTAATTAAAAAACTCCTAACACACAAGAAAAGCCCTGGCCTGAATAGTTTCACTGGAGAATTCTACCAAACTTTCAGAGAAGAGTTAACACCACTACTACTAAACATATTTCAGAGTGTAGAAAAGGATGGAATACTCCCAAACTCATTCTATGAAGCCAGCATAACCCTGATACCAAAACCAGGTAAAGATACTACAAAAAAAGAAAATTACAGACCAATATCCTTCATGAACATTGATGTAAAAATCCTCAACGAAATTCTAGCCAATAGAATAAATATCAGCAACATATCAAAAAAATAATTCACTATGATCAAGTGGGATTTATACCAGGTATGCAGGGATGGTTCAACATTAGAAAAGAAATCAATGTAATCCATCACATTAATAAAAGAAAAGACAAGAACCACATGATCTTATCAACTGATGCAGAAAAGGCATTTGACAAAGTCCAGTACCCATTCATGATAAAACTCTCAAAAAAATAGAAACAGAAGGGAAATTCCTCAACATAATTAAGGGCATTTATACAAAGCCAACAGCCAACATCATCCTAAATGGAGAAAATTTGAAAGCATTCCCCTTGAGAATGGGAACCAGACAAAGATGTCCTTTATCACCACTCTTATTTGACATTGTGCTGGAGGTTCTAACCAGAGCAATAAGGCAAGAAAAAGAAATAAAGGGCATCCAGATTGGTAGGGAAGAAGGAAAAGTATCTCTATTTGCAAATGCTATGATCTTACACACAGAAAACCCCCAAAGAATCCACAAGAAAACTACTGGAACTAATAGATTTCAGCAAAGTATTAGAATACAAGATAAACATACAAAAATTACTTGGCTTCCTCTACACTAACAAAGAGAACTTCAAAGAGGAAATCACCAAATCAATGCCAGTTACAGTAGCCTCCAAGAAGATAAAATACTTAGAAATAAATCTAAACAGAGATTAAAGACCTACACAATGAAAACTACAAGACACTACTGAAAGAAACCAAAAGAGACCTGCATAAGTGGAAAAACTTACCTTGGTCTTGGATAGGAAGTGTCAATATTGTGAAAATGTCAATTCTACCCAAAGCGATCTACAGATACAATGCAATCCTGATCCAAATCCAAATTCCAAAGGCAGTTTTTAATGAGATAGAGAAACAAATCACCAACTTCATATGGAAAGGGAAGAGGCCCCGAATAAATAAAGCATTACTCAAGAAGAAGAACAAACTGGGAGCCCTCACACCACCTGATTTTAGAACCTGTTATACTGCCAGAGTAGTCAAAACAGCCTGGTACTGGTACAACAACAGATATATAGACTAATTTAACAGAACTGAGAATCTAGACATAAATTCATCCACCTGTGAGCAACTGATGTTTGACAAAGGCCCGAAGTCCATTAACTGGGAAAAGACAGTCTCTTTAACAAATGGTGCTGGCATAACTGGATATCCATCTGCAAAAAACTGAAACAAGACCCATACCTCACACCATGCACAAAAGCTAACTCAAAATGGATCAAAGACTTAAATATAAAATTGAAAACAACAAAGATCATAGAAGAAAAAATAGGGACAATGCTAGGAGCCCTAATACATGGCATAAACAGAATACAAACCATAAGTAACAATGCACAAACTCCAGAAGAGAAACTAGATAACTGGGAGCTCCTAATAATCAAACACTTATGCTCATCAAAAAACTTCACCAAAAGAGTCAAAGACAACCTACAGACTGGAAAAAAATTTTGGCTACCACAAATCCAATCAGCTTCTGATCTCTAAAATCTATAAGATACTGCAAAACCTCAACAACAAAAAGACAAATAACCCAGTTAAAAAATGGGCAAAGGATATGAACAGGCACTTCACCAAAGAAGACATTCAGGCATCTAACAGACACATGAAGAAATGCTCACTATTATCAGCCATTAGAGAAATGCAAATCAAAACTACAATGAGATACCATCTCACCCCAACAAGGCTAGCCTTAATCCAAAAAACACAAAATAATAAATGTTGGAGAGGTTGTGGAGAGACTGGAACACTTACAGACTGTTGGTGGGAATGTAAAATGATACAACCACTTTGGAAATCGATTTGGTGCTTCCTTAAAAAGCTAGAAATAGAAGTACCATAGGATTCAACAATCCCGCCCCTTGAAATATATCCTAGAGAAATAAGAGCGATCACACGAATAGATATATGCACACCCCTGTTCATGGCAGCGCTGTTCATGATAGCAAAATGATGGAAACAACCTAGATGCTCACCAATGGACAAATGGATAAACAAATTATGGTATATTCACACAATGGAATACTACCAACGATAAAGAACAACGATGAAGCGGTGAAACATCTTATAGCATGGAGGAATCTGGAAGGCATTATGCTAAGTTAATTTAGTCAGCCACAAAAGGACAAATATTGTATAAGATCACTATTATAAGAACTCAAGAAAAGGTTTAAACAGAAGAAAACATTCTTTGATGGTTACGAGGATGGAGAGGGAGGGAGAGAGATATTCACTAACTAGATAATAGAGAAGAATTATCTTAGGTGAAGGGAAGGACAGCACGCACCACAGGGGAAGTCAGCACAACTGGATTAAACCAAAGCTAAGAAGTTTTGTGAATACCACCAAACACTTTGAGGGACAGAGTAGCAGGGGTGTTGGTTTGGGGACCATGCTTTCAGGGGATATCTAGGTCAATTGGTATAACAAAATTTATTAAGAAAATGTTCTGTATCCTACTTTGGTGAGTGGCGTCTGGGATCTTAAAAGCTAGTGAGCAGCCATCTAAGATGTATCAATTGGCCCCAACTCACGTGTAGTAAAGGAGAATGGAGAACACTAAATCACAAGGAAAGTATTAGCCCAAGAGACAGAAAGGGCCACATAAACCAGAGACTTCATCAGCCTGAGACCGGAAGAACTAGTTGGTGCTTGGCTACCACCAATGACTGCCCTGACAGGGAACACAACAGAGAATCCCTGAATGAGTAGGAGAAAAGCGGGGTGCAGAACTGAAATTCTAGGAAAAAGACCAGAGTTAGTGGTCTGACGGAGACCGGAGGAATCCCAGAAAGCATGGCCCCTGGACTCTCTGTAAACGCAGAACTAAAACCATTTGGGAGACCAACTCTTCAGACAAAGATTAGACTGGACTATGGGACATAAAAAGATACTTGTGAAGAGTGTGCTTCTTAGCTCAAGTAAATACATGAGACTAAATGGGCAGTTCCTGTCCAGCGGTGAGATGAGAAGGCAGAGAGGGTCAGGAGCTGGTTGAATGGACAGGGGAAATCAGGGGTGGAAAGGAGGAGTGTGCTGTCACAGTATAGGGAGAGCAATTAGGGTCACATAACAATGTATGTATAAATTTTTGTGTGACAGACTAACTTGAATTGTAAACTTTCACTTAAAGTACAGCGATTAAAAAAAAAAAATCTATGAAAATGGCAGAGCTGACCTTTCTCCTCCTATATAAGCTTTCTGTCAACCCTTTACAAGGTGAAAAAAAAACAATGATGAACCCATGTCTGGCAAGATGTTGGCCAAAGTAAAATGAAAAGTTATAGAAAAATTATTTGAAATTTCAATTAACATCTGATATCATTAATGATGCACCTCATATAAAGAATATATTGTGCCTTGAGATATTATCTTATAAGCACAAATATGTATAATATGAATCTATTAATATACATATAGTGGGAATGTATGCTTTTTTTTTTTTTAAACTGGCAGAGGAGTGCAGTGAAAAAGCTTGGAGACCACAGCTCTACTGTAGTAAATACATAGTCTTTTCTAGTCATATGAAGAAAACTCTGGGAAAGCATAGTATTATGGATTGAACTGTGTCCCCAAAAATACTTGTTGTAAATCCTAACCTCTATGCCTGTGGTGATAATCTCATTTGGGAATGGGTTGTCTTTGTTATGTTAATGAGACAGGGTTAGTGTAGGGTATGTCTTTAATGAATCTCTTTTGAGATATAAAAAAGATTAAACAAGCAATCCAGAGAACCAGAGACAAGGGAAGAGAGATGCCAAGCCACATGAAGATTGCCCAGGAACAGAAGCTCAGAAGATACAAGGACCTTCTTCCAGAGCTGACAGAGACAGAAAGCCTTCTGCTAGAGCTGGCACCTTGAATTCTGGCTTCTAGCCTCCTAAACTATGTGAAAATAAATTTGTTTGTTAAAGGCACCTACTTGTGGTGTTTCTGTTATAGCTACACTAGATAATTAAGGCAGAATTTGGTACCAAGAATTGGGACTGCTGCTCTAACAGATACCTAAAATGTGGAAGTGGTTTTGGAATTGGGTAATGGGTAAAAACTGGAAGAATTTTAAGGTGCCTAATAGTAAAATCCTAGATTGTCTTGAAGATACTGCTGGCCAAATTATGGAAGTCAAAGATAATTCTGGTACACACTCAGAAGGAAGTGAGGAGAGCTATTGAAAAAGTCTCTGTTGTCTTAGAAAATACATATGGCACCCGCAACAGAATGTTGCTAGAAATACGGATGTTAAATGTGCTTCTGGTGAGGCTTTAAAAGAAAATGATGAACATGTGATTGGAAAATGGAGGAAAGGCAATGCTTTTTACGAAGTGGCAAAGAATTTGACAGAATTATGTTCAAATGTTTAGTGAAAGGTAGAACTTAGTGATGAACTTGGATATCTGTCTGATGAGATTTCTAAGCAAGATCTTAAAGGGGTCATATGGTTTCTCCTTACCACTTATAATAAAATGCAAGAAGAAAGAGATAGACTTAAAAATGAACTGTGCAAAATGAAAATGGAACTTAAACATTTGGAAAATTCTGTTGTACAAACTAAGGACACGTGTCCTAGAATGTTCACCAAGAATGTGGCTACACAATCTTTTGTTAAAGAGATTAAGCCTGTGACTGATGGATCTAACCAACTACCACAGCAGAAAATCCATCAGCTTAGACTGAAGGGGACAGAGAATGAACGAAACAACAAAAGGAAAGCACGCTGTCTGCCTCTTGGAATTCTACAGGCAGGAAACAGGCCAAAGGAGACACATCTGTTGTCCTCCAAAAAAAGAAAAGGACCTTCCCTGGAGCATCTCAGAGATCAGTAGAACTGTTGGAAGGAACACAGGAAACAGAGCTGCCCTGGTCTCAAAGGGTGGAGCCAGAGCCTCCTAGGTTTCAAAGAGACAGATCTTCACCAACACCTTTCTGGAGTGTGGTGCTGCCACTTACAAGTGCCAGGGGATGGGGCCATTGTCCAAAGCTGAGGAGGTGGGGATGCCATACCCAGGGGACAGAAGAACGGAGCTTGCTGGGGCCAAGGGGGTGAGGTTGCCATTCAGATGGACTAGGAGAATGGGGCAGCTAAGACCTGAGGGAGCAGATATGCCATCCCAGTGGGCCTGTAAGGCATGGCTGAAGTCCAGGGAGAGGGACCTCCACCCAGAATCCAGAGAGCATGGCAAACACCCAGAGTCTGAAGGGAGGAGCCATTGTACAAATGGTCTTAGAGAACAGAGTCTTATTTTCAAAGCTTGAAAGTTAAGGCAATTTGTTCTGCTGGGTTTTGGACTTGCTTAGTGCCCATTATCCCTTCGTTTCCTCCATTTTTTTGTAATGGAAATCTCTACATGGTACCTGTTCCATCACTGCACTTTGGAAGGTTCACAGATGAAGAGGAATTTTGCCACAGTAAGGAATACAGCTAAAGTCTCACCATATTTGATTTAGAAGATGAGATTTTGGACTTGGAGTTGATTTGAGACTTTTGGGATGAAGTGATGGAATGAATGTGTTTTGCATGTGGGAAGGACATGAATTTGGGGGGGGGCAAAGGGTAGAAGATTATGGATTGAACTGTGTCACTCATCCCCCAAAAATACGTGTTGTAAATCCTAACATCTATGCCTGTATTTATAATCCCATTTGGGAATGAGTTGTCTTTGTTATGTTAATGAGACAGAATTAGTGTAGCTTGTGTCTTGACTCAACCTCTTTTGAGCTATTAAAGAAATTAAACAAGCAAGTGAGAGAAGCAGAGACAGGGGAAGAAAGATGCCAAGCCACATGAAGATCGCCCAAGAGCAGAAGCTCAGAAGAGATAAGGACCCTCCTCCAGAGCTGACAGAGACAGAAAGCCTTTCCCTAGAGCTGGTACTCTGAATTCAGATTTCTATCCTCCTAAACTGTGGGAGAATAAATTTTTGTTGGTTAGAGCCACCCACTTGTGGTATTTCTGTTATTGCAGCACTAGATAACTAAGACACATAGGCAGTTAATTCTTCTTGAGGGGTATCATAAGAATGTATCAGATGTCATCAGATGAAGAATAGGAGAAGGTGGTTCCAAGCAATGGGAACAACAAGAGAGCGACTGAGGCTTCAGACAGCGTCCTTTTTGGAGATCAGTTGGGCAAATGGACATCTCCTGGAACGTACTTTGTCTAAAAAGAACGTTAACAGATAAAGCTGGAAACGTAGGGCCAGGCTTGAAGGTCCTGAATTCTATGCTGAGAATTTGGGCCATACACTCTAGAGTGTCTATGGGGAGTTATTTAGACAGGAATACCCTGATCCCAGGTGTAGTTTAGATGTCTCTGGCATCACTTTCAATGGTGATTTGGCCAGCAGAGTGAGCAAGAAATGATGATACTAATATTGGTTTAAAATTTCTTTCTCCCTCCCTATCTATCTTTCTATCATTGTAAATTTGAGAAACGTGGAGCACTGTGTTAGCACTAGGATGGAAAATGCCACTTAATATTTAGGAGATACTCGCATGGACAAATCCAAACTCCCTTAGGGACCGAATTACTGGGCTGAGGGCTGTGGAGACTATGGTCTCAGGAAACATCTAGCTCAATTGGCATAACTTAGTTTATAAAGAAAATGTTCTACATTACACCTTGGTGAGTAGCGTCTGGGGTCTTAAAAGCCTGTAAGCAGCCATCTAAGATACTCCATGGTCTCACCCCATCTGGAGCAAGGGAGAATGAAGAAAACTAAAGACACAATGGAAAGATTAGTCCAAAGGACTAATAGACCACATCTACCACAGCCTCCACCAGACTGAGTCCAGTACAACTAGATAGATGGTGCCTGGCTACCACCACTGACTGCTCTGAAAGGGATCACAGTAGAGGATCTCAGACAGAGCTGGAGAAAAGTGTAGAAGAAAATTCTAACTCAAAAAAAGGCCAGATTTACTGGCCTGATAGAGAATGGAGAAATGCCGATCCTATGGCTCCCACACACACTTTTAGCTCAGTAATGAAGGCACTCCGGAGGTTCACCCTTTAGCCAAAGATTAGACAGACCAATAGGACAAAACAAGGCTAAAGGGGCACACCAGCCCAGGGGCAAGGACTAGAAGGTAGGAGGGTGCAGGAAAGCTGGCAATAGGGAACCCAAGGTGGAGAAGGGAGAGTACTGACATGTCATGGTGTTGTTAACCAATGTCATAAAACAATGTTTATGTACTGTTTAATGATTAAAAAAATATATTTAGGAGATACTGAGAAAATAAACGTTTTGATAAGTTACTTCTTTAAGGATTAGTTTGAAAGAGGCAGTGTGTTCACCCAGAAATTCTCTTAATGTATTGTTTTCTGAAAAATGTAGCACAGATATTTGGTGGCCACTCAAAAGTAGGCTGGGCATATCAAGCTAAAAGAGCTTCTGCTCAGAAGCTGCTTGTACAGTGAAGACACAGTGAATGCATCTAGACCTGAAACAAAGGTGTTACTCCAGGAATGCATATGCAAGTGTGTGCATCTATCTTAATCCACAACCTTAAATTTTATTTAGATAACAAGCAAAGGCTCCAGGACTGATTTAGAAGAGAAATCGTTAGCTGGTGTGCCGTTAGCAGCAGCAGCAGCTGCTGGTGGAACAGTTTCTAATGCACGGTGACAGCCCTAGAATCACAACAGTATCATAGCAACTTTCTGCTGGAATTTAAGATGGCTCACGTCTTATCTTCCTGTGTGTCCTCATTCATTTTACAAGGGATCTGTCTATTTTTCACCCACCGCAATTTGCCAGCGGCACGTGTACATTTTAGTATTTTATAATGTTTCCATTTAAGAGTACTTTCCACTCTGCTGTTTCTGTTTTCTGTAGAATCTCGCTCTGGGTCACGAAATGCCGTTTCCCTCGGATTCACAGTGCCACATTCTCCGCGGCTGCCCTCCCCCATCCCGTCTAAAACCCTTACAAATAATTCATAGTGTGGGGGAGGGCAAGACCGCCCATAAAAGGGAAATGGCCGCTCAGAAAGCCTGAGCTCCACTCCCTAGGCGGATTTGTATTAGAAAGGAGATAAGTCTCCTCGGCGAAAGGGCAGCACTTTCAGTCCGCGCCAAGGCCTTTTAAACCCAAATTCAGATGGCTGGCTCTGGGAAAACACCCCGCCTTGTTGAGGAACAAAGAGGTGAATGTTCCCGCACCCGGCCGCACTCACGGACTCGGATTCTCTGCTCATTCCAGCTCTTTGTTACCTGGGCACTAGGTCCCCACCAAGTCCCAGGCTTGGCAAGGACGGCAGCCCCTTTGAGAACAAGGCCCGGGCAACTCGGCCCCATCCAGAGGGCCGGCCTGGGAGGAAAGGGGGCGGAAGTGGGATGCGGACCAAAAAGCTGCGAAGCTGGGGAAAGCCAGCATCTCCATGGGTCCCCGGAAGCCGCCATTCCCGCCCCACCCTCACAGTATGGGCCTGCCAACCTGTCGTAGCCCCAGTCCTCTAGACATTTGGCTACTTTACATAAATGCTAGAGTTGGTAGCTTTTCAGTATTTTAGAGTGGAGAGCATTGAGAAGGGTAAAAGGAAGTAACGATGGATTTGCAGCCTCTTTCAATTCCTCTTCGCTCATAGGCTAAGTGTGCGTTGCCTAGGCAACCTCGTACAGCTCGGCTGCATAGTGGGCTGTCAGGCCGATGGGCTGCGGGCTGAGTTTTAACCGGTGAATGCACGCAGGCTCTGGGACAAAATCTGAAAGCTAGATGTTTTGTCCGGGAAATACAAACGTGAAAAAATACTTTGCATTAAGAAGACAAGCTTTTAAAATTTACTACCGAATTATCTACATAAATCTGTGTTTCTATCAGCCTTCCTCGATTACTTAAAACAATTACTCTCTTTGTGTAATAGATAAACGTGAGATCACTTGAGAATTTGCCATTAAATATAATCTGAAAACTGTGAGGGCAAATGTAATTTTAAAGGTTTAGGGAGTATCTTGCTCACCTCAGCTATACAATCAGTTATGTGGAACAAATGTAGAACAGTACTGTGGAGAAAAAAACAAATGTGGAATTTTATTTTAGACAGCGATATTTCTTTTACAATTGTCCCTGGAGGAGAAAATTTAAAAATGTTAGTACTGTACATCACTTAGCTAACTGCATGAAGTGATGATGAAATACATGCTTCTGAGACTTTCATATCTGATACACACTGACCTAGATTGAGAGGAATTATGTACAATAGCAAGCAGGCAAAAAGAAATGCTGGGACCCCAATCGAAAATGTACCACAATAGGATCCGTTTGTTTGTTTGCCGTGAAAATCCCTGCCAGTCTCTTTTGGGGAATTACGTGGAATAAAGATGGTTAAAAAAAAGAAAGAAAGAAAGGTTAGCAGATAAACTGAAGGACTTCAGGAAAAGTCGATGGCCACATCGGCATTCAACCTTTCGACATCAAATCAGCTCCTGGTGGGAATAAAAACGAGCTGCAACGTTATTCCCAATGGGGTGTGGGTGGGGAGAGAACCCGTAACTAGAAGGCTCCTTCGGCTCATCCCTCCCGGAGGGAGGGGAGGGCAATGCAGGCATAAAAAGAAAGGAGATCTTGGACCAAAAATTTCCCAGGGGGATTATTTCCAGCCTCACCCTACCCCAAGTCCTGTCCCCTAAAGAAATTCGAGAGGGAAGTGTCTTTTCATCTACATAATCTTGAACAAGCGTTTTCACCCAGGGCTTCGCGGAGATCTGGCTCTGAAACCAAAGCTGAGAAATGAAATCGTTAGGTGAAGGAGGCGACCGGCCGGCTCGCATTACCCAGCGTGGAACCCAGACCCGGAGCGCAGCTGTCGGGCTCCTCCTTTGCGCTTGCAACCAGGGCGGACGGCTCCGGTGCGTTTACACTCGCAGCGCTGATGCAGCGGTCCTTCGGCCCCACCGGAGCGGCCACCTGCGGCCCAGAGTTTACACCTGCCACCGCCCTTTCGGCCCGTGGGCGGTCACCTTCCTCAGCGGCTGGGCGCCGGTAGACAGGATTCCAGCCCGAGCCCTGTTTTCAGGTCGCTGTGTGACCTTGGGAATCGGTTTACCCTCGACAGCTTCTGCGTCTGCAGGAGGTGGATTAGAAATTTGGGGTCAGACTCAGGGCCTGCGTTCTTTAACCTCGAGAGCTGGGCATTTGGGCCATCTGCTCCCCTCTCTCACCCAACCCCACCCTAACCTGGCACTAGCCACCGTGTCTGGGGTACCCTGCCCCACGAGCTCCAGTCCGGGAGTAGGGCGTGTTTAGGGGAAGAGAGAGGCTGGGTTTTGTTCTATCGACCTCTCTGTGTGCTTTGGCATTGATTTTGAGAGAAAACCCCCTTCCCAGTCCGCCCCGGGAAAGGAAGGCGATGACAGCTTGCTGATAGTCTTGGGAGGATCTCACTCAACAGCTGCAGGCTCCATTCCGCTGTGGGAAGCCCCTCACCAGAGGGTGAAAAGGGTCAGTCACCCCGCAGACAGCCGGTCCAGCGTCGGGGAAGGGGCGCCACCCTCGTGGTTTTGCAGGGGATGGGTTTCGGGTTTGCAGTGGATGTATCTGCCACTCTCTCCTCTCCCTCCCTCCAGCGCACGCATATTTGTCCTCTGGAGACACACACCCGCACACACACACACACACACACACACACACACAAACATATACACACACGGAGAGCAACAAAGAGATCGGCTCCTTCATCGAATACCTAGAGTGCGGATTTTTGCAGGGGAGGGGTCCTGCTCCGCTTCTGCTCATGCGCTCGCGGGTGCGTGAGCGTCTCGGGGGCACCTACCTCGCCGGCACGGCAGATTTTAGGCGTGTCCCCAACCATACCCGCAGCACGAGGCTGGGGACCTCGTGGCCGGCCTCCTCCCCCTCACTCGCGGTTACAGCCGCCGCGGGGTCCAGCGCACAATGAATGGACAACGCAAATATTCGCGGCGGGGCGGGCGACCGCCACCCTTTGAGTCCAGAGAGGGGAGCGCCTGGCTGATTTTAAGTCCACAATTGCAAAATGAAGCCCACGCCTTTGTTCTGCCGGCAGTTCCTCCCCGAGACTCACCCCGGTTTCTGCCTGCAGGATGGTCCAAACTCCGCAGCCAGCCACACCCACCTCCGATCTCGGGGAGCAAAAGCTAGCCCGCAGGGTGGGAGGGGACCTCAGCCGCAGCCCGGGCGCAAGTGGACTCTGGGAGGGGATGAGCAGGGGTTGGGTGGCCGAGGTCGCCCGAACCAAGGGTGCTGCGGCTGCAGGGAAAGGAGGAAGTGGGCCTGGACGGAGACAAAGAAGGGAACCGTCCGAGGGCAACTTGGGGCTGTTGGGCCGCTGGGTCCTGGGGCGCGCCCCTCAGACACCAACGTCCCGATCACACATGACTTCCGCCAGGGGCCGCCTGTCCACTCCCAAGGCTGTGTGTGGCGAGAAGTCGACTTCTGGGCAGTATTTGGCCTCCAGGACTGGAGGAGGGGGACAGTGATCTCACCTGCATCGGGTGGGCAGGTGGAGCTTGGGGCCGTGCGGAGGAGGAGCCGGAATCCGCGCCAGCAGCGCAACGCAGCGCCAGCCACCGCCACCACCCACCTGCCGGCCCCTGCCGGCCCCTCCACCTGCTCCTGCCGGTCCCCTTTCCCAGTGTCCAGATCCCCCTGGCCCCCTACCCCACCCACAGACGTGCACTGGAGGGGCGTCCGCGGCCCGCCGCCCGCCACCCCCAGCTCCCGAACATTGTGCTTCCCCCCATTTCTCCCAGCCCTAGACAATGCGCACGCCCCCACCTCACTCTCGGAGTCCCCACCCCTCGCCCGGGCCTCGTGGCCGTGCTGATAGGCCGCGGGGCCCGGGTCCAGCCCCCCTGTCTGTCCCCAGGGCTTGGAGCATTACGTCAGCTAGGCCAGACGAGCGGGGACTGGTGGGCTCCCGCTGGCGGCGCGGCCTGCGCGGGCGCCCCGCCCTCCCGGCATAAAAGGCCGACTCCGCAGCACCCCTGTTCTCAGCCGAACGGTTCCCAAGTGCAGTCCTCCTGCCCTCAGTGGGTGCGTAGGGAAGGACAGACAGATCGAACGGACACCCCCCAGAGCCGGAAAGGGAGCTTGCGAGACATCATGCGTGAGATTGTGCACATCCAGGCAGGCCAGTGCGGCAACCAGATTGGCGCCAAGGTGAGCCCGCGCCGGGGAGGGGCCTGGCCGGGGGCGCTAGGGTCCCGGCAGGGCGCGCTCTCCGGGCCAGCCGGGCGCGGAAGCGGTCCTGGGCAGGCGGGCTCCGGGAGGGTAGATCTTCCCTGCCGCTCTGTACTGCGGGAGTGGGGCGTGGCCGCGCCCTCAGCGGATGGCCAGGGCTGGAGGCCACCTCCTGGGGCGCGGGGGTGGAAGCTTTGATTTTTGCCGTACCTCACATGGACTCTCGGCCACCCCACGATTTCCTCTCCTGTTCTGCCCACCCCGTCGCTCGGGAGGCGTGTGTGTGTATGCGGGGCAGCGCGCTCGCAGTGGGTGGGGCCGGGCGACGCGGAGAATGGATTTTACTTCCTTGAACCGGAGTCAGGCTGCGGAGAGGGGGAGGGGGAGTAGGAAAGCGATTGTCGCGCGGTAGAAGGACGTGCTTTGAATGTAAAATAACCCTCCTTGAGCTCGGTCCCCGCCCCACCCCCTTCCCGCGGGCCTGAGTCCTCTCTTTGCCCAGCCGCCGCCCCCCTCGGCGGTGAACCTGCAGTCCAGCCCAGCTGCTGCTTCTCGTGCCTAGAGACGCTCTGCGGCAGGGCGGGCACCAAGCGCCTCCCTCCTCCCACCGCGACCCCTGCCTCCTGCTGCGAGCAGCTGTTCGCCCGGGAAACGCCCAGTTTCGACTTTCTGACACTAGCAAACCCAATCTCTGCAGACTGTGCCCGGGTCAGGAGACTCTGAAAGCTCCCGAAGGTTGGGTTGTCGTCGCAACTGAGTCGAAGGTTTTTTATTGAGGTGCGTCTCTGCGGTTGGTGCATGGCTAAATGCAGGCTTTTTCTTCCCTCAGTTTTGGGAGGTCATCAGTGATGAGCATGGTATCGACCCCACTGGCAGTTACCATGGCGACAGTGACTTGCAGCTGGAGAGAATCAATGTCTACTACAATGAAGCCACTGGTAATTGCCTTTACCCCTCCCCCTCTTTTCCCTGGGATGACCCCAGGGGTGTGGCACTGGGGAGGTCAGGACAGAGGGTTTAGGAACCTCCCCTCTTCACTGCAGTGTTTCAGGGGACTTCCCTGCACTCACCCCAGTCCTTTGAGAGCCTTTCCCTCCTTTGTTTGAGCCACAGCAGTGTCTGCGAAGAGGAAGCAGAGCACTCTGCCTGCAGGTCTCAGACCAGCTTTTGTCCTATGCAGGTAACAAATACGTACCGCGGGCCATCCTGGTGGATCTGGAGCCTGGCACCATGGACTCAGTCAGGTCTGGGCCATTTGGCCAGATCTTCAGGCCGGACAACTTCGTGTTCGGTAAGTGACTGCATAGCTGAATGGTGTGGGCTCCTTTTATACTGGGCAGCTCACGGGGCAGGGTGGGGCTACTGAAGGCAGTATGAAGAACATCCAGTTGTGGGCCAACTTAGTCCTCATATAGGCTAGAAAAATATTTGCCTTTCAACTTATAATAGCCAGGTGTTCTAGCCTTCCTTATTTATCATTAAACCCATGACCACATATTTTAATATCTCGTCGTTTTGGTGGTAACTTGAAATAATTTCATCTGAGTGCTGACTCAGTGATCTATATTAAGGGGTTTAAGATAAGAAAGAATTTAATGCAATCACTAGTGACTGATGAAGTCCCTTTCCCTCTGGCAGGCCAGAGCGGTGCTGGCAATAACTGGGCAAAGGGCCACTACACAGAGGGAGCAGAGCTGGTGGACTCGGTGCTGGATGTGGTGAGGAAGGAGTCTGAGAGCTGTGACTGTCTCCAGGGCTTCCAGCTGACCCACTCTTTGGGGGGTGGCACTGGCTCTGGGATGGGCACACTGCTCATCAGCAAGATCAGGGAGGAGTACCCTGACCGCATCATGAACACCTTCAGTGTCATGCCTTCTCCGAAGGTGTCAGACACCGTGGTTGAACCCTACAACGCCACCCTCTCTGTCCACCAGCTGGTGGAGAACACAGATGAAACCTACTGCATTGACAATGAGGCCCTGTACGACATTTGCTTCCGTACTCTGAAACTGACCACCCCCACGTATGGGGACCTCAACCACCTGGTGTCGGCAACCATGAGCGGGGTCACCACCTGCCTGCGTTTCCCAGGCCAGCTGAATGCAGACCTCCGTAAACTGGCTGTGAACATGGTGCCCTTTCCCCGGCTGCACTTCTTCATGCCCGGCTTTGCCCCCCTGACCAGCCGGGGCAGCCAGCAGTATCGGGCCCTGACTGTGCCCGAGCTCACCCAGCAGATGTTCGACTCCAAGAACATGATGGCTGCCTGCGACCCCCGCCATGGCCGCTACCTGACCGTGGCCGCCATCTTCCGGGGCCGCATGTCCATGAAGGAGGTGGACGAGCAGATGCTCAACGTGCAGAACAAGAACAGCAGCTACTTTGTGGAGTGGATCCCCAACAACGTGAAGACGGCTGTGTGCGACATCCCACCCCGTGGCCTCAAGATGTCAGCTACCTTCATCGGCAACAGCACAGCCATCCAGGAGCTGTTCAAGCGCATCTCGGAGCAGTTCACGGCCATGTTCCGGCGCAAGGCTTTCCTGCACTGGTACACGGGCGAGGGCATGGATGAGATGGAGTTCACCGAGGCCGAGAGCAACATGAACGACCTGGTGTCCGAGTACCAGCAGTACCAGGACGCCACGGCCGACGAGCAAGGGGAGTTCGAGGAGGAGGAGGGCGAGGATGAGGCTTAAATTCAGAACTGAAAGCAAGTTAGGGAAAGATTTAGGAGGAAAGCAAGGGGGAGGGGGGCGTACTGGTGAAATCTCTTGGCAGTTGAAGAAGCATGGTATATTTAGGTGTGCGCTGGGTCTCTGGTGCTCTTCACTGTTGCCTGTCACTTTTTTCCCCCTTTTTTTTAATTTTTATTTTTTGTAATATTGATGACATCAATGTAACATTTGCAATAGCTCTGAACTACTGTTGTAATGGCTAAAATCACATAAAGGTTTGTGTCCTTAATGGTGTCTGCTCTTCTTTCTCTTCCTTTTTCTCTTTATGGAGTTCTTTACTATCAATTTAAATATAAATTTCAAAACACACTACATTAAATAGGAATGGGGTGAGCAAGTTCAGTTGAATTTACTCTTTGTATGGTAAAACTGAACCAACTACAATCATAGGTAGCTTAAGATGGGAGAGCAACCTGAATTTAAAATACCTTGAAATACGTGTTTTATTAGTTGAAAGCACACTAAATATATTTTCATGTAGAAATCCTGATATATAGATACCAAAAAATCCAAACCAGTCAACTCCAACTCATGGTGACCCCATGTGTGTTAGAGTAGAACTGCTCCATAGGGTTTTTTAAGGCTGTGATGTTTTGCCAGGCCTTTTCCAAGGCACCTCTGAGTGGGTTAAAACCACTAATCTTTCAGTTAGTAGGCAAGCACTTAACTGTTTGCACCATCCAGGGACTTCTAGGTAGGTAGGTAGGTAGGTAGCTGCCATCAAATCAGCTCTGACTCATGGTGACCCTATGTACAAAAGAATGAAACATTGCATCCTGCGTCATCCTCATGATTGCATGCATATTGAAGTCCATCCTTGCCCTCGCTGGCCCTCTATTTCACCAAACATGGTGTCCTCTAGGGATTGGTCTTTCCCAATGACATGTCCAAAGCAAGAGACAATGTTCTCTTGTGAGCTATAAGATTTCGATTGGCTAATTTTCTGAAGTAACCTCTAGGCCTTTCTTCCTGCTTTGTATTAGTCTGGAAGCTCTGCTCAAACCTGTCCACCATGGGTGACCCTACTGGTATTTGAAATACTGCTGGCATAGTTTCCAGCATCATAGCAACATGCAAGCGACCCCAGTACAGCAAACTGACAGACAGGTGGTGGAGGTAGAAATCCTAGTATGCCTTTATTTTCTTTACAAAAATATTTTTGGATATGCACACAATACAAAATCCTAAAGGATAGTGTTAGGTATAACTCCCTTGGTTCACAAATTTCCTCCCTGGAGTGCAGCCATTCTTATTGTTGTCTTATATGCTTGCAGGAATATGTATTTTCAAACCTATGTAGATTATTCCCTTTTTTCTACTCACACTTGGTATGATGCTACAAACACTCTTCTACAGGCTACTTTTTTCACTTAGTAGTAGTATATCTTGATACAGAGAACTTCCCCCTTTTTCATGGATACATAGTATTCGTTATGTAGTTGTACCATGTTTTATTTAACCAGTTCTCTACCAATGGGCATTTACATTGTTTATAGTTTTTACCTTTAGTATAGCGCCACAATGAATTTGGTGCATACATCATTGTGCACATGAGGATAGCTATCCTGTAAATTCCTACAAGTGGAATTTGGTGTCAAATGGTATATGACACTATGCCTTTTTTAACTAATGGAATCACCTGTACTTAGGAACTGTCATATAGATTTATAAATAACTAATATGCTAAAATTTCGAAGCATCTTTTCCTCCCAGCGATCATATTTATACTACGTGATAAATGATTTGTACACAAATTAACTTCACCTGAGTATATGGAATTATAAATTCTGGCTTGTTGGAGAATTTTGCTTTAAACAGGCAAGCGGCAGTAATTTCCACAGTTTATTGCATTCTTACCCTGTGACTTAAGAGGGTAACTCTCCAAGGTCAAATCTCCAAGACGTGGCAGAGCTGGGATTTGAACCCAAGTCTGACTCTGGACTTGAACTCGGTCACTAAAGAAGTCATTTTAGTAAATGATTTTAGTTAAGATTATATGCCTTTCCAGAATAAATTATACTTTGTGAAAAAATGCTGACTGCTATGGTCAGTCACTTTCTAATTTTAGGAAGTGAATTGGAGTGTAAATTCTAAACAAATGTGCAAAACTTATTTACATACCCACAGGAAGAAAAAAAAATTAAACTGTAGGGTTAAGATTTTTCCAGTTTTTAGACAAATTCAAAATTAGAGAAAATACAATTTTAAATATGATCATATATTTATTTCATTCTACTGATTACAGTCCTACTTAAATATTAAAAAAAATTGATGAGTGGGTAAGAGATTTTCATATTAAAGAGGTTGAAATGTTTTTTGAAGAACATTCCAAAGAAAAGTATGAGCAGTGTCATTCTGAAGAGTGTGAAAATAAGTTAATTCTACTAAATAGCTCCCATAAACAGAAAAGAGAAGTAGCTCACAGTATTAATATCATAGGAACTTGACCAAGTGATGAGTAAGGTCAAACAAGAGTCAGGAGCCAGTGGCTCCAGCTCCAATTTTCTGTATTTAACAGGGAACTGGCAGGTGCTGCCACTGCTGAGCTGGTATAAAGCCTCTGACAACCTAACCGAAGAGTGACATTGGTTTTAAAGGCCCTCAACACTTGGGTCAACTGCCAGGGTCCCTTGGACCTATCCTTGGCCACTCACTCCTTATAACCTGTCAGACAAATGCCCAGTAACTCTGGTGAACTGTGGGACCACAGCCAAATGCCTCCTGACATATTCTTGAGTGTTGTGCTTCCCTTTCCCACCTGGTGAGGAGGGGAAAGGCAGGCATCCAGCAGGCCAGCCTGCTAGCCTGTCAGCATGCCCTCATCTGCACACTGCTGTGGCTTATTTGGCATAATTAGAACAATGAGTGCCAGACTGACTAGTCAAGCAGGTGCTCTGGGGCCTCCAGAACCACTGTGGTGTGTATAATACAGACATTAAATGGACTCCTAGGATAACAGTTCAAAATCAGGAAATGTTTAGACTAACCCCTGGATTAAGAGATAATTCTTGTAACTGCTAGTTTCCTTTGTTAGGTTACCATTTCATAATAAGATGTTATGGTGATGGAGGCGGCTGTGATAATGGTGGTGGTGGTGGTGGTGGTAAGTGATGGTGGTAACAGTGGTGGTCATGGAAGTAGTGATGATGGGGTAGTGATGGTGGAAGTGGTGGTGATGGTGGTGGTGACGGTGATGGTATTGGTGGTGGTGATGGTGTTGGTGGTAGCAGTGGTGGAGGTGGTGATGGTGGTAGTGATGCAGGTGATGATGGAAATGAAGGTGGTGGTGGTGACAATGGCATTGGCAACAATGGTGGTGGTGGAGGGTTGGTGATAGTGGTGGTGATGGAGGTAGTGGTGATATTGGTGTTGATGGTGTAGTTGTAGTGCAGGTGTTGTTGATGGTGGTGTGTGTGTGTAGGTGGGTGGGTGAGTGGTGATGGTAAACGTGGTGTTGGTGGAGATGGTGGTGGTGGTGGTGTGTGTGAGTGGTGGTGGTATGTGTGAATATGAGTGGTGGTAAAGGTGATGATAATGATGGTGGTGTGTATGAGTGATGGTGGTGGAGGTGATGGTTGTGTGTGTGTGAGTGAGTGTGCACGATGGTGGAGGTGGTGGTGATGGTAACATTGGTAGTGTGTATAAGTGAGTGATGGTGGTAGTGGAGGTGGTGGTGGTGTGTGAGTGGTGGTGGTGTGTGTGAGTGGTGGTGATAGTGATGGTAATGGTGGTGGTGGTGGTGTGTGTGAGTGATGGTCATGGAAGTGATGGTGGTGGTGGTGTGCATTCGAGTGAGTGTACGTGGTGGAGGTGGAGGTGATGGTAACGGTGGTAGTGCTGTGTGTGTATGAGCGTCAGTGGTGGTGGTGTGTGTGAGTGGTGGTGATGGTGGTGGTGGGGATGTGTGGATGTGAGTGTGAATGTATATATTTTAACACTTCCCATAGGAAATGTCCTATCCCTCCCTGGTGTGCCACCAAGGAGGATATTCACTTCTGAGCAGGCATAGTATGCCAAATACAAGGCCCACTGGAATATGATGCAGGATTCAGAGGATGGAGTTAGGGAGGAAGAACTGGAGTCACTATGAGGTTGTCCTAGGAGGTTGAGAAGGAACTGAAACCTCAGTGTGCTCCAAACTGGTCTACCTGTACACCAGTTCCAGAGATGATATTAGATTTCCCATTTCATCACTGTTATGGATTGATTTTTATCTCCCAAAAGATATACTGAAGTCCAAACCCTGTACCTGTGAATATGACTTTAGAAATAAAGTCCTCAGAAGGAATCAACACATCCAACACCCTGATCTTGGACTCCACCCTCCAGAACTGTGAGACAATAAATTTCTGTTCTTATAAGCCACCCAGTTTGTGGTACTTTGTTACGGCAGTCCTAGGAAACTAAGACAAGCACTAAAAGTGTATTCTATTAATAGAAATTTGAACTAAACTAATCTTAATGGGTCAGCTGGTGTAATCTCCTCATTTGTTAAGTAGGGAAACTGAGGGCCCAGAGATTTTTGTCTGAGATTGCAGATGTCCTTCTGAACAAATCAGGTCTCAGGCCCAGTGTTATTTTCTCAACAGCTACATCTCAAGGGCCACATGAGGATTTCCGGGCTTCAAGGAAAAACTCAAAGGAGTGCTTTGGTTCCCAACTCATCCTTTTCAGACAGGCAGGGGCACAGCCAGAGTGCCAGGCTTTTGTCTCTAGTAGGCTCACTATTTGGGGGTGCTGAATCTCCTGGTTATAAAACACTACGTACATGATGCTCTAATGGAGTTATGGTTGCAAGAAGAAAGTTCTATTAAGAGATATTTACTGTGAAAATAGACGCCCTGGTGGCACAGTGGTTAAACACTCAGCTGCAAAGCAAAAGGTCAGCGGATTGAACCCACTAGCCTCTCCGTGGGAGGAAAATGTGGCAGTCTGCTTCCGTAAAGATTACAGCCTTGGAAACCCTATGGGGAAGTTCTACTCTGCCCTATAGGGTTGCTATGAGTGGGAATTTACTTGATGGCACCCAACAGCAACAACTGAAAATGAGTAGGAAGTTAATAACAACTGTTTGGAGGTCCACCTTTTAGTTAAGAAGTGACTTGTACTCTAGATAAAGCTATTTGACAACTCCTCTAAAGCTGACTTGTATCCAGTGTGTAAGAATGTCCTATTTTGAGATCATATTTTTCTGAATGTGCCTCAATGTGAGCCTTCCGCTTGAAAACAGACTCAATCATACCTTCGTTTCTAAGATGCCTTTTTCTCTTCCTCCCTACCCCTCAGGTTCCCAGAAAAGCTTATTTTGG
The DNA here is from genome assembly GCA_030035585.1 of Dugong dugon. Taxonomy (NCBI): domain Eukaryota; kingdom Metazoa; phylum Chordata; class Mammalia; order Sirenia; family Dugongidae; genus Dugong; species Dugong dugon. Next base: position 21,614,126 of record CM057464.1, read on the forward strand.
TGCTTCTATGTCACCCAACATGCTTCACTGACATTTTTTTAAATAATTAAAAAAAATTTTTTATAGTGCTTCAAGTGAAAGATTACAGTGCAAATTAGTTTCTCATTCAAAAATTTATATACAAAATGTTTTGTGACATTGGTTGCAGTCCCCACATTGTGTCAGCACCCTGCCCCTTTCCATTTACACCCTGGGTTCCTTGTATCCATTCGTCCAGTTTTCCTGTCCTTTCTTGCCTTCTCGTCTTTGGTTTTGGGTAGGTGTTGCCCATTTTAGTCCACTGTACTTGATTGAACTAAGAAGCACGTTCCTCATGTGTGTTATTGTTTGTTTTATACGCCTGTCTAATCTTTGGCTCAAAGGTGGATTTCGGGAGTGTCTTCAGTTGTGAGTTAACAGGGTATTTGGGAAGCCATAGTTTCAGGGTTCCCTCCAGTCTCTGTCAGACCAGTAAGTCTGGTCTTTCGTGAATTTTAATTTTGTTCTACATTTTTCTCCCACTCTGTCTGGGACCCTCTACTGTGATCCCTGTCAGAGCAGTTGGTGGTAGTAGCAAGGCACCATTTAGTTCTTCTGGTTGGTGGAGGTTGTGGTTCATACAGTCCACTAGTCCTTTGGACCAATATTTTCCTTGTGTCTTTGGTTTCTTCATTCTCCTTTCTCCAGACGAGGTGGGACCAATAGATGTATCTTAGATGGCCGATCATAAGCTTTTAAGACCCCAAACTCTACTCACCAAAGTAAGATAGAGAACATTTTCTTTATAAACTTTGTTATGCCAATTGACCTACATGTCCCCCAAGACCATGGTCCCTAGCCCTCAGCCCCAGTAACCCGGTCTCAAGGTGTTTGGATGTGTCTAGGAAGCTTCTATGACTTTGCCTTGGTCAAGTTGTGCTAGCATCCCCTATATTGTATGTTGTCTTTCCCTTCGCCGAAATTAACACGTCTACTATCTAGTTAGTGATTTCTCCCCTCCTAAGCCCTCCCCTCCATCATAACGATCAAAGACTGTTTTTTTCTGTGTGTAAACTTGTTCTTGGGCTTTTATAATGGTGATCTCATACAATTATGTCCTTTTGCTATTGACTTATTTCACTCAGCATAATGCCTTCCAGATTCATCCATGTTGCAAGATGTTTCACAGATTCGTCCTTGTTGTTTATCCTTGCGTAGTATTCCATTGTGTGTATGTACCATAATTCATTTATCCATTCATCTGTTGATGGGCACCTAGGTTGTTTCCATCTTTTTGCTATTGTGAATAATGTTATGATGAACATGGGTGTGCATATGTCTATTCATGTGACGACTCTTATTTCTCTAGGATATATTCCTAGGAGTGGGATTGCTGGATCATATGGTATTTCTATGTCTAGCTTTTTAAGGACACACCACATCGTTTTTCATAGTGGTTGTACCATTTTACGTTCCCACCAGCAGTGCATAAGAGTTCCAATCTCCAGCAACCTCTTCAATATTTGTTATTTTCTGTTTTTATTAGTGCTAGTAATTTTGGGGTGAGATGGTATCTAACTGTAGTTTTGATTTGCATTTCTCTAATGGCTAATGATCATGAGCCTTTCCTCACGTGTCTGTTAGCCATCTAAATGTCTTCTTTGGTGAAGTATCTGTTCATATCCTTTACCCATTTTTTAACTGGATTATTTGTCTTTTCATTGTTAAGGCATTGCAGTATTGTATAGCTTTTAAAGGTTAGACCCTTGTCAGCTATGTGGTAGCCAAAAATTTTTTCCCAGTCTGTAGGTTCTCTTTTTATCTCTTTTGGTGAAGTCTTTTGATGAACATAAGTGTTTAATTTTTAGGAGCTCCAAGTTATCTAATTTATCTTCTGGTGTTTGTGCATTGTTAGCTAGGGTTTATATTGAATTTATGCCATGTATTAGGGCCCCTAGCATTGTCCTTATTTTTTCTTCCATGATCTTTATCATTTTAGGTTTTATATTTAGGTCTTTGATCCATTTTGAATTCGTTTTTGTATATGATGTGAGATATGGTTCTTGTTTCACTTTTTTTATAGATGAACATCCAGTTTTATCAGCATCATTTGTTAAAAAGACTGTCTTCTCCCTATTTGGTGAACTTTGAGACTTTGTCAAAGATCAGCTGACTGTAGGTAAATGGATTTAGTCTGGGTTCTCAGTTCTGTTCCTTTAGTCTTTGTGTTTGTCATTGTACCAGTACCAGGCTATTTTGACTACTGTAGCTGTAGGGTAGGTTCTGAGGTCAGGTAGTGTGAGGACTCCTATTTTGTTCTTTTTCTTCAGTAATGCTTTACTTATCTGGGGCCTCTTCCTTTTCCACATAAAGTTAATGATTAGTTTTTCCATCTCATTAAAGAATGCCGTTGGTATTTGGATCAGGATTGTAATATATCTGTAGGTCACTTTGGATAGAATCGACATTTTCACAATGTTGAGTCTTCCTATCCATGAGCATGGTATGTTTTTCCATTTAAGTAGGTATCTTTTGGTTTCTTACAGTAGTGTCTTGTAGTTTTCTTTGTATAGGTCTTTTACGTCCCTGGTTAGATTTATTCCTAAGTATTTTATTTCATTAGGTGCTATTATAAATAGTATTGTTTTCCTGATTTCCACTTCGTAGTTTTCTTTGTTGGCATATAGGAATCCAACTGACATTTTTATGTTGATCTAGTATCCTGCTACTCTGCTGAGTTCTCTATTACATTATCATATCATCTGCAAATACGGATAGTTTTACTTCTTCCTTAACAATTTGAATGAATTTTATTTCTTTTTCTTGCCCTATTGCTCTAACATTTGAACACAATGTTAAATGATAAAGGGCATCCTTATCTTGTTCCTGTTGTCAGGAGGAATGCTCTTAGCTTCTCTCCATTGAGAAAAATGTTGGCTGTTGGTTTTGTATAGATGCCTTTTATTATATTGAGGAATTTTCCTTCTATTCCTATTTTATTGAGTGTTTTTTTTTATCAGGAATGGGTATTGTTCTTTATCAAATGCCTTTTCTGCATCAACTGAGATGATCACATGATTCTTTTCTTTTGTTCTGTTTATCTGGTGGATTACATTGATTGATTTTCTAATGTTGAACCATCCTTGCATGCCTGGTATGAATCCTACTTCACCATGGTGTATTATTTTTTTGATATGATGCTGAATTCTATTGGCTAGAATTTTGTTGACTATTTTCTTATCTATATTCATGACAGATGTTGTTGTTGTTAGGAGCTGTCAAGTCGGTTCTGACGCATAGCAACCCTATGTACAATAGAACTAAACACTGCCTGGTCCTGTGCCATCCTCATGATTGTTGTTATGCTTGAGCCCATTTTTGCAGCCACTGTGTCAATCCATCTCTTTAAGGGTCTTCCTCTTTTTTGCTGACACTCCACTTTACCAAGCATGATGACCTTCTCCAGGGAACTAGTCCTTCCTGATAACCTGTGCAAATTACGTGAGATGAAATCTCGCCATTCTCCCTTCTAAGGAGCATTCTGGTTATACTTCTTCCAAGACAGATTTGTTCGTTCTTCTAGCAGTCCATAGTATACTCAATACTCTTCATTAACACCATAACTCAAAGGCATCAATTCTTCTTCAGTTTTCCTTATTCATTGTCCAGCTTTCTCATGCATATGAGGTGATTGAAAACACCATGTCTTGGGTGAGGCACACCTTAGTCCTTAAAGTGATGTGTTTGCTTTTTAACACTTTAAAGAGGTCTTTTGCAGTAGATATACTCAATGCAATGTGTCGTTTGATTTCTTGACTGCTGCTTCCATGGGTGTTAATTGTGGATACAAGTGAAATGAAACCCTTGACAATTTCAATCTTTTCTCCATTTATCATGATGTTGCTTGTTGATCCAGTTGTGAGGATTTTTGTTTTATGCTGAGGTATAATCCATACTGAAGGCTGTAGTCTTTGATCTTCATCAGTAAGTGCTTCAAGTCCTCTTGACTTTCAGCAAGGAGCATTGTGTCATCTGCATAACGCAAGTTATTAATGAGTCTTCCTCCAATCCTGATGCCGGATTCTTCTTCATATAGTCCATCTTCTCAGATTATTTGCTCAGCATACAGATTGAATAAGTAGGTGAAAGGATACAACCCTGCAATACACCTTTCCTGACTTTAAACCATGCAATATTTTCTCATTCTGTTTGAAAAACTGTCTCTTGATCTATGTACAGTTTCCTCATGAGCACAATTAAATGTTCTGGAATTCTCATTCTCATATCTCATGAGAGATGTTCATCTGTAATTTTCTTTTTTTGTGATGTCTTTGCCTGGTTTTGGTATCAGGGTTATACTGGCTTCATAGAATGAATTCCAGAGTACCTCTTCCTTTTCTATGCTCTGAAATAGTTAGAGTAGTACTCATGTGAGTTGTTCTCTGAATGTTTGGTAGAATTCTCCAGTGAAGCCATCTGGGCCAGGGCTGCTTCTTTTGGTTGGGAATTTTTTTTACTAGCTTTTCAATGTCTTCTTTTGTTATGGTCTGTTCGAATTTTCCACCTCAGTTTGTGTTAGTTTAGGTAAGTAGTGTGATTCTGGAAATTTTCTTATTTCCTCTAGGTTTTCAAATTTGTTGGGGTACAGTTTTTCATAGTATTCTGTTATGATTGTTTTTATTTCAGTTGAATCTGTTGTAATGTTCCCCATCTCATTTCTTTTTTGGATTATTTGCTTCCTCTATGGTTTTTCTTTTGTCTGTTTGGCCAGTGGTTTATCAGTTTTGTTGATCTTTTCAAAGAACCATCTTTAGGTCTTATTGTTTCTTTCTATTGTTTTTCTGTTGTCTATTTCATTTTTTTCTGCTCTGTTCTTTATTATTTCCTTTTTTTCTGGTGGCTGTGGGCTTCTTTCGATGTTCTGTTTCTATTTGTTTGAGTTTTATGGCTAACGTTTTGATTTGGGCCCTATTTTTTGATGTGTGTGTTTATTGCTATAAATTGACCTCTGAGCACTGCCTTTGCTGTGTCCCAAAGGTTTTGGTTTGATGCGTTTTCATTTTCATTTGATTCTAGGGATTTTTAAAAATTCTACCTTTGATTTCTTCTATTACCCAGTAGTTTTTAAGCAAGATGTTATTCAATTTCCATGTTTCTGATTTTTTCCTTGCTCTTCCTGTTATTAATTTCTGCTTTTATGACATTTTGATCAGAGACAATACTTTGTATTATTTCAGTGCTTTGGATTTTATTGAGGGTTGCTTTGTGGCCTAAAATGTGGTCTATTCTGGTGAATGTTCCATGTGCATCAGGAAAGAATCTATACTTTGCTGCTTTGGGGTGGAATGTTGTATACATATCTATGAGGTCAGGTTGATTGATTGTGGCTTTTAGATATTCTGTATCTTTGTTCAGTTTTTTTCTGGATGTTCTGTCCTTTACTAAGAGTGGTGTGTTGAAGTCTCCTACTATTATTGTGGAACTGTCAATTTCTCTTTTCAGTGCTGTTAGAGTTTGTTTTACGTATTTTGGAGACCTGTCATTGGGTGCACAGATATTTATTAAGGTTATGTCTTCTTGGTGGATGTTCCTTTAATCATTATATAATGTCATTCCTTGTTTTTTATGGTTGATTTTGCCTTAAAGGCTATTTTATCTGAGATTGGTATACCACTCCTGACCTTTTTTGGTTGCTGTTTTGCTTGCTATATTTTTTCCATCCCTTGATTTTAATGTATTTATGTCTTTGTGTCTAAGGCATGTCTCTTGTAGAGACCATATTGATGGGTCATTTTTTTTTAATGCATTCTGTCACTCTCTGTCTTTTTACGGGTGCATTTAAGCTGTTTACATTCAGTGTGATTATTGATAGCTGTGAGTTTATTGCTGTCATTTTGTTGTGCTTTTTTTTTTTTGGTGGTGCTGACATTTTCTTTGTTAGTCTTACTTTCCTGTGTTAAGTTCATTTTTTTTTGTGGAATTTCTTTTCATTTCTTTCATTATTATAGATTTTGTGTTTATTGAATCTTTATGCTTTTATTATGTTTTATTTTGATGAGTAGGTTTGTTAACTATCTTTGTGGTTACATTGAAATTTGCCCCTATCTTCCTAAGTTTAAACCAGTCATTTACTAGTTGATATCTCCTTGATTCCCTCTCCATTTGAAAGTTCTATACCTACACTATTTATTTCCCCTTTTATTAATGACATTGTCATCACTTACAGATTGATGTCTCTGGTTCCCTGTTTAAAAATTTTTAGTTTTGTTTTATTATTGAGAGTACATTACCTTGGTTGGTATCTGGCTGATGCTGTCCTTTGTCCTAGTCTCAAGTTGTTGTCTGATGCTGTTGGTTCTCTAACTGAAGGACTCCCTGTAATATTTCTTGTAAGTTTAGTCTGGTTTTTACAAATTTCCTTAATTTCTATTTATTTGGAAATATCCTAATTTTGCCATTGTATTTGTGGGAGAGTTTTGCAGGATATATTATTCTTGGTTGATAGTTTTTTTCTGTCAAGGTTTTATATATGTCCTCTCATTGCCTTCTTGTCTGCATTGTTTATGCTGAGTGATCAGAGCTTAGTCTTATTGTTTCCCCTCTGTAAGTGAACTTTCTTTTTTCTCGAGCTGTTCTCAAGATTCTTTCTTTGTCTTTGGTTGTGGCAAGTGTGATTATGATATGTCTTGGTGGCTTTCTTTTGGGGTCTGTCCTATTACGGGGTTTGTTGAGCTTCTTGGATAGCCAGCTTTTCATCTTTCATGGTACCAGGGAACTTTTCTGCCAGCAAATCTCCAGCAATCCTCTCTGTGTTTTCCATTTTCTCCCCCTGCTCTGGAGCTCCGATCACACACAAATTTTTGCTCGTGATTGTGTACCACATAATTCTTAGGATTTCTTTGTTCTTTTCTCTGATTTTTCCTCAAACAAAGTGGCATCCATGGATTTGTCTTCAATCTCCCTGATTCTGTCTTTCATTGTTTCAAATTTGCTCCTAAAATCTTCTATTGAGTTTTCCATTTTGGAAATTTTGTTGTTTATCTTTTGGATTTCCAGTTGCTGTTTCTGTATGACTTCTAATTATTTGTTTATTTTGAGCTTTTGTTCTTGTATTCTTTTCCTGAATTCTTCTATTGCTTCATCTGTGTTTTCCTTGATTTTGGCTGTTTTTTCCATTGTTTTCTTCTGTGTTTTCCTTGATCTCTTTCCTAATCTCTTGGAGAGTCTTAAATAATAGTCTTTTGAATTCCATATCTGATATTTCCACTGCCTTTTCTCCTACCAAAAGGTCATCTGTTTCTTTATTTTAGTTACTTGTTGGAGCCATCTTGTCCTGCTCTTTTACATGTTTTAATATCAGCTGCTGTTTCTGAGACATTCAGGTGTTATTTTCTTTATTTACTGATGTATGTTTGTTTGTTTCATCCTGCTTTTTTGACACTTCTGGGCAGGCAGGCCAGACGTGCTTTGTTGCTTGCTCATCTGTGGGTACAATAGCTCTCACCACCTTGTCCAAATGTCCTCAGCTGTGATGCTGCAGGGAGGGGCAAGTGGGTAGGGAGGGCACAGGGCCAGGATGCTTAGCTATGGGGCAGCTGTATAGGGCCCGTGGGGGGTGGGAGGGTTGCGAGGTTTTTGCTCAGCTGTAGCTGTGGGGCAGAGCTGGAAGAGAGGGAGCAGATGGGGGACTGGGTCACCTGGCTGCAGTGCAGCATGGCAGAGCCAATGGGAGAAAAAGGGACATGGGCTGGGAGGTTCAGCTGCAGGGCAGTGGGGTGAAAGGGATGCTGAGCTAGGTTGCTCAGCTGCAGCACAGCAAGGTGGTGTGGGCAGGTGGAAATGAGCATGGGCCAGGACACTCAGCTGCAGGACAGCAGGGCATAGCTGGTGTGAAGGAGGAGGCATGGGGTCACGTCACCCACCTGTAGCACAGTGGGGCGGAGCCTGCAGGGAGGAAGGGGCACAGGCCTGGACACTCAGCATCAGGTCCACCTTCTTGTTTTTGTTTTACTTTTTGGCAAGATTCCCCACAAGTTGGCAACTTCGGGCCATTGGCAACCTTACTACTAGAAATCCAGAGGAAAGAAAGATGCATACTGGACAGACCTGTGCCATGTGCGCAGCGTGAGGCAGTCACTGTAGTCAAGGGTAAAGGAACATGCATTGACTAGTCTGGACCACATGCTCGTCAAGGAGGCAGGTGAGGAAGGGCCAAGTGATTGGCAGCCTCATCCTTTACGGAACTGAGTTACTGAAAGAACACAAGTTTAAGTTAATAACTTGCCCTCAAATCATTCAGCTTGGAGTGGAGGGACCTGAGTATAAATCCCAGGTTTCGTGACTCCAGAGTGCATGATGTTTGCAATGTAATACACAACATGATTATACTGCTGTTGTTGTTAGCTGCTGTCCATTCGGCCCCTGACTCATGGCAATCCCATGCACAATGGAATAAAATGCTATGCAGTCCAGCACCATCCCCCTGATTGGTTGTAGATTGAACTGTTGTGATTCATTGGTTTTTCACTGGCAGATTTTCAGAAGTAGATTGCCAGGCTTTTTTTCCTAGTCTGTCTTAGTCTGGAAGCCCTGCTGAATCCTGTTCAGCATCTTAGCAACACACAAGTCTCCACTGACAGATGAATGGTGGCTGTGCATGAGGTGCATTGACCAGGAATCAAACCTGGGTCTCCTGCATGGAAAAGGCAAATTTTGTCATGTGATTATAGCCAGTTAGCAAAGGATCTCCAGAGCAGCAGCTAGGATGAAGGCTTTCATCAAAGACAAGCAAATCTGCAGTGGTTCCGTGTTGCCTACAGGATCAATCTAAAATCCTTGGTCAGAACTTCAGGGAGCTCAACCACACTCCCTTACCTCTCAATCTTTTCTTTTATTACTTCCTGTGTAAGTCCTCTTCTCCAACTAGAAATACCGTACTCCTCCATCTCCACCTTCACCTTTGCAGATGTCCTTCTCTGTCCCTAGAATATCTGACTTTACTTCTCCTTCCCAAACTCTTCTCAGCTCTTAAAGTCATGTTAAGGTGCTATCTTTTCTGAGAAAACTTTCTTTACTCTGATGCTTTCTCTACATTTTTGTTATAAGAGCAGAGTCCTAGGAGTCAGGCAACCTGAGTTCTGGTCTTGACATTTATACTTCAGTTTTGTCTAGGGTCCATTGGTTCCCTACTGTATTTTTTTATTCCGTTTTTGTCTCCACTATTGGCTTACTTGCAACATCTCTTTATGCTTGTAGTTGTTGCTACAAATACTTGCCATTCAGTCAATTTCAACGCCTGGCGACCCCATGTGTGTCAGAGAAAAACTGTGTTTTTAATGGGTTTTCAATGGCTGATTTTTCAGAAGCAGATCACCTGGTCTTTCTTCCAAGGTACTACTGAGTGGATTCAAACCTCCAGCCTTTCGATTAGCAGCTGAGAACCTTAACTGTTTCCACCATCCAGGGAATCCAGTGGTTGCTCTAGGGTCTATAATATACATCCTTCATTTACCACAGTCTCCTTTAAATAACATATCACTTCATGCCTAGCTTAAGTACCTTACAACCGCAACCTTACTTTACTCGCCTGTCTTTTGTGTTCTTGTAGCCGTACTTTGTTTCCACATATGTTGACAGCTTCACAATACATTACTCTTGCTTTTTCTTTAAAAAGTTACAATTTTAACAGGTTAAGAACTAAGAAAGACATATTTATCCACATATTTCCCACTTCAGATCTATTCCTTTCTTTGGGTGGATCCACATTTCCTTCTGCCTGAAGATTCCTTGAATATTTCCTAAATGCAAGTCTGCTGGTGATAAGTCTCCCAGCTTTTGTTTTGCTGAAAAAGTCCTTATTTTGCTTAATTTTTGAAATATATTTTTGCTAGATATAGAATTTTAGGTTGACAGCTTATTTCTGTCAGTACTTTAAAGATGTCATTCCACTGTCTCCTAACTTGTGCTGTGTAAGATGAGAAGTCACCAGTAATTACCCACTTTGTTCCCTGGTGTGTAATGTTTTAGTGTTCTTTCTGGCTGCTTTTAAGATTAGCACTATTTTCCAGAAACATTAGTATGATGTGCTTTGCTGTAGTGTCCTTATGTTTTTTCTACTTGGAGTTCATTGAGCTTCTTAAATTTGTGAGTTTATAGTTTTCATCAAATTCACAAAAATTTCCACCATAATTTCTTCATATTTTTCTGTCTCCTAACCCTATTCTGAGATTCCAGTTATTTGTATTTTAGACTTCTTGATAAGTGGTTCACAGTGTACTGATGATCTGTTCATTTTTGTTCAGTCTTTTTTCTTTCGGTGCTTTAAAGTTTCTGCCGCTCTGTCTTCAAATTCACTGATCTTCTTTTCCAAAATGTCTAATCTGCTGTTACTCTCATGCAGGTATTTTTCATCTCAGACATTATATTTTAAATCTCTAGACGTTCTATTTGGGTCTTTTAAATTTTTTTCATTTCTCTCCTCTTCATGTTTCCTTCTACCTCTTGAATGTGTGGGAGATATTTATACTAGTTATTTTATGATCCTTGTCTGTAAATTCCACAATCTCTGATTTTTAGGTATATTTCTATTGATTGATTTACTTCTTGATTATGGGCCATATTTTCCTGCTTCTTTGTAATTTTTTATTGGATGCCAGACATTATGAATTTTGTGTTGTTGAGTGCTGGCTTTTGTTTTAGTCCTTTAAATATTATTGGACTTTGTTCTGGCACACAATTATATTACCTGGAATTAGTGTGAGTCGGAATTGACTTGACGGCAATGGGTCTTTTTGAAGCTTGCTTTTAAGCATTGTTAGGGCAGGTCCAAAATAGCCTTTGATCTGGGAATAATCTAACCACACTATTAAGGCAATGTCCCATGCATCATGAGGTGTTTCCTTTCTAGCTGATGGGAACACAAACCATTCCCAGCCCTGGCTGACCTTTAGGAATCATTTGGCCCGTTGTTTTCCAGTTGCTCTTTTCCTACATTCAGGTAGTGTCTTATATTGCATGTGCATATCAGTTCTCAGTCAAAGACTCTAGAGGACCTCTCTGCAGCCCTTTAGACAACTCGCCCTGTCTCTCTGTGTGCAGTTCCTTCCACTCATGTATTCTGCCCTGTAATTCTGGGCTCTCTGAATTATGATTTCTCTCTCCCAATTCAGTGAGAACACCAGCTCTGTTTGGGTTCCCCCTCCCTGCCCTGCAGCTTGGGAACTGTCTCTAGGTAGTAAATTGGGGCATTTGTATAGTATTATGGAGTGACTTGTGTCCCCCCAAAAATATGTGCTATAAATTCTAACCCTTATACCTATAAATGTAATCACATTTGGGAATAGGGTATTCTTTGTTATGTTAAAGAGGCCATGCCAGTGTAAGGTATGTCTTAAGCCAATCATTTTTGAGTAGATTAGACACAGAAGAAGGAAGCACAGATGAGGGAAGACAGATGCTATGCCACAGGAGTATTGCCAAGGAACAGAAGCTTAAAAGAGACAAGTACCTTCCCCTGGAGCCAACAGAGAAAGAAAGTCTTCCCCTAGAACCGGTGCCCTGAATTTGGACTTCTAGCCTCCTAAACTGTGAGAAAATACATTTCTATTCATTAAAGCCACCCATTTGTGGTATTTCTATTATAGCAGCACTAAGAAACTGAGACATATGGTAACCTCATTTGTTTCCCTTTTCTCAGGGGCTACTGTCATTCATTGCCTTATGTCCAATGTCCTGAAAACCATTATTTCATGTATTTTGCCCAGTTTCCCAGTTGTTTCAGACAGGAGGATAAATCCAGTTCCTGTTGCCCCATTTTGGCTGAAAGCAGAGGTCCTGTTTATTTGTTCTTGTATTCCTTTTAGTTTGGACTTCATTTATTATTTTTTGTTCATTTCTACCTCTTTTCTGACTTCTTTCCTTTTAAGTTTTTTCTCCAAGAATCTCATTTCAGAGTTTTTCTAATTTTAATGTATTTGTTCTTTCATATCTGTTATCCTTTCCTTAATTTTTTCTTTTTTTTTAAATTGTATTTTAGATGAAGGTTTACAGAGCAAATTAGTTTATCAATAAACAATTAATACACATAACATTTTGTGACATTGGTTGCCAACCCCATGACATGTCAACACTCTCCCTTTCTCGACTTTGGGTGTTCCCATTACCAGCTTTCCTGTCCCCTCCTGCCTTCTAGTCCTTGCCCCTGGGCAGGTGTGCCCATTTAGTCTTGTTTTGCTTTATGAGCCTGCCTAATCTTTGGCTGAAGAGTGAACCTCAGGAGTGACTTCACTACTGCATTAAAAGGGCATCCAGGGGCCACCTTTCCTTAATTTTTTTCTCTCTCTTTTTTTTAGCTATTTAAAAATTTTACGTTACAGTTTTCATTTGTTTGAATTGTTATCTTTCTGGCATGCTTCTGTCATTGGTAAAGACACTGTTCTGCTCCTAATCCTTTTTTTATTAATAATTCTGTATGTTGTTGTTATTGTTGTTAAGTGCCGCCGAGCTGATTCTGATTTATAGTGACCCTATAGGACAGAGTAGAACTGCCCTATATGGTTTCCAAGGAACGGCTGGTGGATTCAAACTGACCTTTTGGTTAGCATCCAAGCTCTTAACCACTGTGCCTCCAGGGCTCCAATAATTCTGTATGGGATTTGATTATTTTTAAGGGAAATGAGTTTTCCTATAGCTTTAGAAGGAAGAGTTAGGCCACGATAGTCTTAAGGGTTGCAGGGCTCCATAGCTCCCTCTTCTGTTGTTTTCAAAAATTGATTAAAAAAAAAAAAGGCCTCACAGAAAGGTTGGCAGTTCAAACCCATCCAGAGGCCCCTCAGAAGAAAGACCTGGTGGTCTACTTCTGAAAGGTCACAGTAGTGAAAACCCTATGGAGCAGTTCTACTCTGCAACACATGGGGTCACCATAAATTAGAATCCACTCAATGGCAACTGGTTGACTGGTAACTTTGATGTACTGATCAAATGGCTCTACTACTGAGATCTACTTCAATGTTCCCTCCCTCTTTCCTTCCTTTGTCTCTATCCTACTTATTTTGCAATTTGCTTCCAGCAGTTTTTCTTCACTGTAAGGCTTGTTCTGAAAAGGGATTTTGATTTTTTTAGTTTGAAAGTTCATAGGGTTAGTTTCTGTTTTGTTTTTGTTGTTGTTGTTGTTTTTGTTTTTGAGGGTGGGAAAAGGGAAGGATGGTTAAGGGAGATTCAAATCTATAGTACCTCTACCATGATATTCCAAGTATCCCAGAATCAGATCGTTTCTAAAGTCGCTGATAGTTTCCACTATCCATGTTTCTATTTCATTATCCATTTACTCCAACAAACATTTATTAGACACTTGCTATGTGCATGACACTGGGCTAAGAATATAAATAAGAATAAGCATCCTCTAGCCTTGAAGGAGTTTCCAAGCTAGTGGGGAAGACAAATATAAACACAATTAAGTACAATCTGACTGTGGTAAACACTATGAAGTTGCTATGGAAGCACTGAGAAGATGTCAAATCAATTTTCACTGGTTTGAAATCAGGGCAGTTTTCACAGAGAAGGCGACATTCACCATACTCCAAACTAGAAGGTTTAATGAGAATTGGGTCCTTGTAGGCGGGTGGACTGATTTAAACAATGGCTTTTGAAACAGCCACGACATGGTGAAAGAAATGCAGCTAGGGACCGAGAGCACCATCACAGCCTGGCCACTTCTTTCTTTTCTTTGTTTTCCTCTCCCCTAGCAATTGTGACAGTTCTCTGCGACGAAGGCACTGTGGCTGCTGCTTGGTCTTGCTCCTATCTCTTCCTCTCTGGGAAAGAGGAGCCCCTCTGGGAGCCCACACATGCCTGACTGTGTGGCTCAGTCCCCGGCCAAGCAGGCTCACCGTTGGCTCCTCCCTCGGCAGCTGGCAGTCAGGCCTCTTTGTTTGCACACTCTCATGAAAGGTCTTGTGTGTGTTGGCATGGCAAGAGGGCAAGCTGCCCATGCCCAGCTTTACCCCTAGTGGCCTTTGTGAGCAGCTCTCTTCATCACAGAAGACCAGCGTACGTCTCGCTTCTATTCATCAGCACTTTTTTTTTTTAAGAGTTGATTCTTGTATTCTGGTTTTTGTTGTAGTTGCTATTATTAGCTACTGTCGAGTCACCCCTGACTCATGGCAGCCCCATACACAACGGAACTAACTGCTGCCCAGTCCTGTGCCATCCCATAATAGGACTGTTGTGATCTAAGTCAGCCCAACTCATGGTGGCACAATGGGACTGAACCATTGAGATCCATAGGGTTTTCATTGGCTGATTTTCAGAAGTGGATCGCTAGGTCTTTCTTCCTAGTCCATTTTTGTCTGGAAGCTCACATGAAACCTGTTCAGCATCATAGTGTAAGTATGCCAGGGGACCAGAAGGGTAGAGGCGAGGGGCAACTGGGAAGGTTGCTATCCTTCTCTCCTGAACTCTGAGTCCTCTTCCTTCTCCTTTTCTAGTCAACAACTTTGGGACGTGTTTACGCTTCACAGGGCAGCGTAATATGTGAGGCCTTCATCAGTGCGCTCCCTCCTTCCTCCTGCTCCCCGGCCTCTGAGTGTTACTTCTGGGCCTCAGGTTCTGTGAGAAGCCATCACAGCAAGGGCTGAGGAACTCTTCTAAGTTCCAAAAGATAACCACACCTCCTGTACCTTTTTAAAATTTAAAACCGAAATGGGGGACATTGATAGTTTAGTGGTATAATTCTTGCCTTCCATGTAGGAGACCTGGGTTCAATTCCTGGCCAATGCACCTCATGTGCAGCCACCACCCATCTGTTAGTGGAAGCTTGTGTGATGCTATGATGCTGAGTAGGTTTTAGTGGAGCCTCCAGACTAAGACAGAAGAGAAAGAAAGGCCTGACGATCTACTTCCAAGAATTAGCCAATGAAAACCCTGTGGATCACAACGGTTGGAGGTTATGGGGAACTGGTGGGCACGTCATACTTCCCAGGAATATCATACTTCCCTGACACCCGTCTAACCCACAGTTCCACGGCATGGCCATAGCCAGATTCTTGTCACACCCTACTTCTCCTAACTAATTTTAAACCAACTACCAAGTCTCCAGTTCCTTCTGAGTGCTTTCTAGCTTTTAGCTCATGTGTCCAGCAATAAATGAAAATAGCTCTTTTGCTAAAAGTTCTAATACTTGGAGGATCAAGCAGCTCTACCCCTGGGTCCAAACGAAAAGCCCGTGACTCTCCACTTACAAGCTGTGTGACTTCGGCAAGCTACTTAACCTCTCTGAGCTTTAGTTTCTGCATCTGCAAATAGGAATGATCATTATACCTACTTCATAAAGTTAAATACAAATACAGCACTAGAACAGTGCCTGTTACACAGCAGTGTCTGATATTATCAGTTGTTGATGTTGTGATTGTTGATAACATTAAAGGTGGTGCAGAAGTCTCACCTCTTAAACAGGGTGCCTGTCTCTACCTAGGAGCCACAGCTGGCACCCTGGTCAAGAGCAGGAAGATGGTGGCACCACATGGAGCTAGTTAGCTGTGCTCTTGGACACGCATGAGCACACCCTGGGGACTGACTCCCCAATGTATTAGGTCGAACTATAGGAAATTGCTGTTTCTGTGGGTCAAATCCAAAGAATACTGGCATTTTCATATGGTTCAACCAAATAGTTTGGTCTTATAATTATGGGTGGAGGTAGAGTTGGAGAAACCATAGGTTTCTGTTAGTGTGACCCCACTTTTACCCTCAAGGAGAGAACTGGGAAAATGTGGGTTTCCTAGCCCTCTCACTTCTCCCAAGTTCTCTTGATGACTCAGCGCTTAGGGGAGAGCTTCTGAGTCTAGACCAGGCTCCTGAAATCTTCAAGTGTCTGCTCATCGCTGGAGGATCCTGTTAAAATGCAGATTCTGGCTCAATAGATTTGGGGTGGGGCTAGAAATGCTTTGAGCTCTGGAGATCCCAGAATTAGTTGTTCCCTTCTCAGAGGCTATATAGAATATCAAAATCAAAATAGAACACAGCTACAGTAGTGCCTAGAACATCTGTGTCAACTTCCTCCACCCTGCCTGTCTGGAGATTTTTGCCTCAAGCCCGTTAGGCCTATTAAAGGCAATTTCTTTTTTCCTTTCTTCACTGACCCTTCATTCAACAAAGATTTATTGAGCACTTACCACATCACCTGGGTGGTGCAAACATTTGACATGCTCAGCTGCTAGCCAAAAGTTTGAAAGTTCAAGTCCACCCAGAGGCACCTGGGAAAAAAGGCCTGGTGATCTACTTCCAGAAAATCAGCTGTTGAAAACCCTATGGAGTGCAGTTCTAGTCTGATACACATGGAATCGACATGAGTTGGAATCTACTCGACAGCAACTGTTACCACGAAACAGACACTGTGCTACAAAGAACAATTCCAATCATGCTTTGTGCTGGGGCCGGAGTGATTATCTAAAGTGAAACAGAGCTCTGTTACTCCTCTTACAGATCTACCATTCTCCCAGAGTATAAAGTCCAAGTGCCTCAGCATGGTATTTCATACCCTCTGCAACTAGACCTATACCCTCTTCTGCAGCTCACCCTACCTCAAGCCCTACTCAACAATGGACACCTTTCTCAGCTGCCCACTCCCCCATCTCCTGCTGCCCAGACTCTCAGCTTTGGCTCTTGCTCTCTCCCTCTGCCTCAAACCTTCTTCCTACTTCTGACCCTCTTGTCTGTCTCTCCAAGACCTAGCTCACTGCCACTTCTTTCAGGAAGTCTTTCTGTGCCCCCACAGGAACTTGTGCTTGGTTCTATTTTACACTGAACATCTGTCTGCTTCTTTCTCTACTAAACTTTCAGTTTCTCAAGCGCAGAGAAACGTCTTAGTCATTTTCCACATCAACACATTTTGCTGAACTGCATTTTGTTCTAAGTACTATGCCACCTGGTGGGACTCTTGCCTGCAGGTTTCCCCATCTGAGATGTCCATGGACTTCAACCTGCTTCCAAGTCGTTAGCTTTGACCTCACAGCAGCTGACAAAGAGCAGGGCTGGTGACTGCTGTGGAATGAAGAATGTTCCCTGGTGAACGTACGTCATCCATGGTATGTAACATTTTACAGCCCAGCTGTCGGCACAGAACCCATAAAACCTCATCAGGATGCAGTGAGGAGAATACAAGTAGGCAAACAAAGAAGGACAGCAGGACATGTTACTGATGTTACCAACCACCACATTACACTTAGAAAGAGATTGTGCTAGGAGCTTTAGATCTGCTCCCACCCTGGAAATCTTTCAATGCTGGACATAATGAGATGAAAACGGCATCCAAACTCTCTGCAGCTCCTGAAACCAGTTCTATCTTGCTTCACCTAATGCTTGAAATAGCTAGTCTTTCTTAATTTGGCAGCTATTTTAATCATTTTACTTGTATGGGATTAAATTGCTAAAAATCCATTCTTTCTTTTTATGAGATAATTGTTTGGAAAATATGTGACGAGCGTACTCTTCTCTTGAAATCACAATCCCCATTCAAAAACCACATTAAACACAATAACAACACAAAATAAAGACATTTTCTACCTTATAAAAGAGAATCAGCAAAGCTGTAACATAATGAAGGTTTGAAGCCCTCAGCTTTGCTGGGCAAACTTGTAAATTTCCACGACATCATCTTTCCAGGGCCATGATTAAGAAGGAATGTGCATGTTATAATGTGGGGATTGAGACACATATCTGAATGGAAGGGGGAAAGGGAGATTTTATTGTACTTTTGATATTTTGGTATTGCTTACATTTGTAATTCAAAGATCTGAAATAAGAACTATTTAAAACTCCTAGCAAGAGTGGAAATGACATGTTGGTCCTCCAGCTTCTTCAAGAATACTTGACATTTGTCTCAGCCAAGTGGTCCATCATCTATGTTGATCCTTAGCTCTTTCCCTTCTTCCTCCAACCCTAGGCCCTCATTACAAACACTTTGGCAACCATTCTCTCTGTGTAAGAGCAATGGTAAACCAGAGGAGAGCTTTGAGTTTGAACAGGGTGGTAACATGGTACTAGAGTGATAGCTTGCAGAGGATAATCTGGGAATGATGGTAAGTATAGACAAGTGGACTAGAAACTGGAATCAGAGACTGACTAGTTTACTGGACTTTCTAGGTCACGTGTGAACCATCTTGGGTGGCAGCATATTCCAGCTTAGGCTTAATTTTACATAACACATTTTCTTAAGACTCTTAGTGGCCAAGTTAAGAGAAAAGGTAAAACCCAATGGCCTGAAGCTGACAGTGTACACAGCAGACATTATGCAGTCAGAGGGAAAAGTAACCTACAGAAGGAGTTGGAGACCATGTCATAATCCTTCTACACTCTAACTATTGGCAGTGTGGGAAGACTAGCTGGTCCATCTCCTTTCCTTCCTTCATGTATCATCACGTAAAAGCCTCTGGGCTAGTGTCTATGCTATGGGACAGGGCTGGAATGGGTTTTCCATTGTCAAGCAGGTGATAGAGAGGACAGAGAGGGTAGCACATAGTCCAGAAATTAGCTGGAGTCTCCAGGTTACAGAATTGCATTTTTTGTAGTAGCTGGGGTCCCTGGAGTGCTCGCCAATGTTGGCTCCAGTCTAGAAGTTAAGTTAGTACCGCCAGCCACTTTGGCATCTCTGGAGTTGGTGAAGTGGCTGCTAGGCTCTTAGAATTTAATCCATGTCTTATTTGGTATGTGTGTGTGTGTGTGTGTGTGTGTTGCATGTGCGCAAGAACACAAAGATGTATTTTTCATTTCCCTTCTCTGCTCATACTCGCTTTTATATTTGCCCACATATTTACCATTTCCAGTGTTCATTATTTTGTGTAGATCTGAATTTTACTCGGGTTATCATTTTCCTTTAGCCTGAAGAACTTCCCTTAACATTTCTTGTAGTGCAGGGCACCCCTCTCTTCAGTTACCCTGGCCCTGCATATACCTTCTACAACTTAGACTCACCTTGGGGAGAAGTGGGGAGGGTGAGAACCCTGAACTCACTGAGGGTCTTCTGAATTGACAGAGATGAACCCACACTGAAGTGGAAGTTGTTTCTGCCAAACAGAATGGGGAAACTCAAGGTAGAAATCAAGGTCAATGTTAGGAAAAATTTTTTTAATTGTCGTACATCTGAGTTTATGTACTGAAAATTCATAATTCATATTATCAAATTAAAAAAATTTGTCAACCTGATGAAAAATAATATTTCACTGTCATTTTATTTACATTTCTTAATTACAAGTGCAGATGAGTAGCATTTATATGTTATCGGGAGGCATTGTTTTTAAATTATCACTGTGCTTTTGAATCCAACCTATAACTTGGGATATTCTAGGACTGTAGTTAGTCCCTCGGTGGTGCACATGGTTAACGTGCTTGGGTGCTAACCAAAAGGTTGGAGGTGTGAGTCTACCCAGTAGCATGTAGGAAGAAAGATCTGGCAAACAATCAGCCATTGAAAATCCTACAGGGGACAGTTCTACCCTGACACAAATGGGGTTGCCTTGTGTCAGAACTGACTCTACAGCAACTGGTAGGATCTGCAGGCACACCCATGCTGTTCTTTTTGCCCTTAAAGTGAGTATGTTTACAGTTCTCCAAGCATCAAATAGACCACTTAAGAGACATATTCCTCTAATTCAAGTTGATCTTCTACTGTTCTTGTATGTTTATGCTGTTTGTCATGGCAGTTACATTCTTTATCTCCATATGTCTTCTCCTCCCTGCCCATGCTTTTCCTGCTGACTGGCTTCTGGAAACAGGGCCCGTGGCACAGGATCTGTTACTTCCATCGTCTCTTCTTGATCCCAATACTTGAATAAAATCAATACATACTTCCTTAAATATAGACTCCATGTGGACAGAGGAGAGTTATTCTCCATGTAGTGCTATTTCTGTTATATTTAAAACAGCCTCAGTTTGCTTGCCTTGCAGGGGTATTACCCATTTATAAATTATTTTTATTAAAAACAGAATGGAAGACAAGATAAAAAAAAAACTACTCAAACCCCCTCCTCCCTCCCCCCTCCCCGCTCTAACACAACAGTTAGTTTCATTCTTTGATATTAGCATCCGGTCCTTGCTCACCTGTGTAGACATTGTATTGGTTTCCCAGGACTAATGTAATAAAGTACAACACAGGGGGTCGCTGACAATGACAGAGATTTGTTGTCTCACAGTTCTGGAGGCTGGGAGTCTGACTTCAGAGTGTCAGCAGGGCCGTGCTCTCTCTGAACGCTGTAGGGGAAAGAGCCTCCCTTGTCTCTCCCAGTGCCTGGGGGCCCAGGAGTTCCTTGGCTTGTAGATACATCTTCACAGGCTGTCCTTCCTCTAACTGTCTCTCTATGTCTCCTCTCCTTTTATAAGGATGCCACTCAGATTGGACTAGGACCCACCCTACTCTGGTTTGACCTCATGTTAACTAATAACATCCTCAAAGACCCTATTTCCAAACAAGGTCACATTCACAAGTACCAGAGGTTGGCACTTCGATATTTTTGGGGAGCACACAATTCAATCCATAATAGATATATTGTTGTTGTTGTTGTTAGCTGCCGTTTAGTCAGCCCTTGACTCATGGGGACCCCATGCACAACAGAACCAAACAAGGCCCGGCCCTGCACCATCCCCATGATTGGTTGCAGACTGGACCGTTGTTATTTATAGGGTTTTCATTGGCTGATTTTCAGAAGTAGATCACCAGGCCTTTCTTCCTAATCCTACTTCTTTCTTCCTAGCCTGGAAGCTTCACTGAAACCAGTTCAGCATCTTAGAAACATGCAAGCTTCCACTGACAGACAGGTGGTAGCTGTGCATGAGGCTCATTCATTGGCCCAAAATCAAACTTGGGTCTCCTGCATGGAAGGTAGAATTTCACCACTGAACAACCACATACTTATAATGCTGTACCACTAACCAAGCATTTTCCCCTATGCATTGGACATCAGTCTGCTATATTTGGTCTACAAGTATCATTAAGTTATACAAACAATGACATTATTAATGTGTGTAATTCTTGGCTGCTCTAGAATTCAAATATCTTCAGAATTCTATATGCCACATTTTAAATTTTATATATTTATTTATTCAACAAATATTTATTATGCCAGACACCAGGGGTACAAACATAAATAAGACAGATACCGCTCCTGCTCTAAAAGATCTTACAGTCTAGGAGACAGCTGGACATCATCATGTAATGTTCATGCACTTACCCATTTGAGCCGTGTACTCCAGTACAGCTAAATTTTGCACAAGCATCAACATACAGGATACCTAGAGGTGCAGTGGTTAAGAGCTCGGCTGCTGACCAAAAGTTCAGCAGTTTGAATCTACCAGTCACTCCTTGGAAACTCTATGGGGCAGTTCTTCTCTGTCCAATACAGTCGCTATGCAATGGATTTGGTGGGTTTCTTAATGATCTTGCTAATTATGCACAGTGACCAGCCATGGCGGCTCTGTATGTGTTCTGGTTGATCAAGTTACTTCCTCGAGGCTATGAAAGCAGAACCATGACAGGAATCCAGAAGAGTCACAGTCCATTTCTGCAGTTTAATCTCCAGACAGCACTCCCTTCCACTTCCTGCCACAGGACAGCTCCTCAGATAAAACGCCCTTTTGAATGTGAAAAACAATTAAGCATTGAAAATGTGAGAACAAGAAAACACAAGACAAAAATAACCCTTCTTTTGGGTCCACAAGCAATTAGAACTCAACTGCCTGCTTCATGAAATGTATTCTTAACTGATGGCTTTTACTAAAGGTGGTGTTTCTACCACATTCTATCCTTTCTGTACTAGACTGCATTTCTAATGAGAACATGATCAAGATAGTAACTCACTGGACCACTTAGTCTAGTTTTTAACTCTAGGCCAGTTATGAGAAAATCTGCTTTATGTTCTAGGCCAAGAACCAATCATTAACTCTTTAAAAAGCACTTTTAAAACTTAATTTTTAAAAAAAATTAAAACTTACAAGTTGAACGAATAACATAGTCAAGGGAATGGCACAGACTCTGGCAGGACGAGATGCTCAAGGGGCCCAGGCTTGTTTGAATAAGAAGCACCGCTAGCAGCAGCTGGGAAGGGCACTTGGGCCAGGACAAAAGCTGAGAGACCTGGGAAAGGCAAAGGAGAGAATAAAAATAGAAACAGGCTCACATTCTCCCAGGCAAGATTCTCAATGAATCTGTCCTTCCGTGAGTAAAAATATCTAATCTGAACTACAACCCCACTGACAAGCTTCGAGGCTTTCTATTTCTCAGCACTGGCACCCTGATAAAGGGCCGCAGCATTATGAATGCAAGAAATGAGGGGAAGAGGAGAAACTGGGGGGCTCCCCCCTTCCTTCCTTTCTGTGCAGACAGTCCTGGAGGCTGTGTGGTGGTTTCCTAGGAAACAGCTTGGATGTGAAACTCCAGAAAATGTGCTGTC
Organism: Dugong dugon; assembly: GCA_030035585.1. Taxonomy (NCBI): domain Eukaryota; kingdom Metazoa; phylum Chordata; class Mammalia; order Sirenia; family Dugongidae; genus Dugong; species Dugong dugon. The sequence goes on from CM057464.1 coordinate 21,636,517, forward strand.
AGGCGGCTGGAGATGCAATTGCTGCGTTCATTGTGTGAGGCCAGGCCATTTTCTTAACCGGCTGAGCCTGTTTCCTTATATGGAAGGAGGAGACAATATCTACTTCTCAAGTGTGCATGGGCGTGTGAGCTTGGGTGTGTGTGCGTGCACACGTGTGTGGTGTGTCTGCATGATGTGTGTGTGTGGTGTGTGTGTGGGTATGTGGTATTTGTGTAGTACATGTGGTACGTGTGGGTGTGTGTGCACAAAGCACCTTAGCTGGTGTTGGAGAACACAGGATTTGCTCCCTTCTCTCCTACTCACCTTACAAGCATGGTGAATTTAACAGGCACCATTGAATAAATGGGATGTAAAGATGACAGTTTTGGTAATGAATGAGAAATTGATTTGATTTTTGTAACTGGGATGATACTTAATAAGAAAGTTGATTATGTGACATTAGATGATAAATCTTTTGTAAATTGAAAAACCATTTTAAAATGCAAATACTTTTCATTATCACCTTTGTAAATTTGAAATTTTATAATCAAATGTTTTAGATGCTCTTTGAATAAGCACAACTACATAGTAGAGGTTTGAAAGTCCTGATAAATAACACTACCTTTTTCTCTGCTCGAGTTCAGAATCCAAGGAGAGATGGATGGGGGTCAAGCATAGCAATAGCAAATGGCAGCATTATGACCGATAACATTCAGGGGGAGAATGCGACTGAATGTGCAGCTACAACGAGCTTTTTAATGCTGCACCCTAGAGTTTGAGAGTGTCCATGCTCCTGTAACAAGCGGCTCTGGACAAGGGCAGCCACTGCCGCCTCTCTGCCCACTGGGGCTGGGTTTGCTCGCTGGCCCCACACCTTCCACCCCCAGCTCACTGGAGGTAAGGGCGGCCCGAACAAACCCTCTCTGCAGCAGACCCCTATCAACAACGCAGTATGTGAGAACTTGTTGGTCCTGTACGCATTCAAAGGCTTCGAAGAAGTTAAAACTAGAATGATGTAATTTAATTAATGATGTGAATGCCCCGTGGGCCAGCCCGGATCCCACTTTGGGACTGTGGCACTGATTTCCCCAGCTGCTGGGAGCTGAGCCCCTGTCTCAGAGCTGCCTCACCCCAAGTCACAGCCCCTCCTGGGGATAGCCTGTGTGCACAAAGGCTTGGCCCCCTCACCTCAACTTGGGCCATCTCTGAAGGGCCCCCAAGAAGTCCCAGAAGCCCGCTTGGATTGGTTGAGACCTTTCTGGCAACTGCCCGGTTCAACTTCTCCTTTCCCCCACCTGCTTCCTTCTTTCTCCAACATGCTTCTGTTCAGTCTGTTTTCTAAGGAACTGAACTAGGACAATTACTTTTCAAAACAGCTAAATCATGCATTTGATTGTAAGAAGGTGATGGACTCCACCATACAGAATTATATCTGGAAACTCATGTTCTTCCCTCATTTTTCTTTATGTTTATATGATCATGTTTTTCCTCTCAGCTCTTTTTCAATTCCTTCTCTGTAGAATTCCTATTACAGCTTTCCCTCGCTATCTGAAAGTAGAACACTCCTATGAAGCCTTTCGTAAGCTGAAACAGCATAAAGTGAAGAACAATTACCATTAATTTAAAGCCTATATAAAGCAGAAATAATGCACATATAGTGTGGTTTCAATTACGCCAATCAGGAAGACAGTGAGCACACAGGAAGGCTGAGAGGTGGTGGTGATGACGGTAGGCCCAGTAGCCTAGCTGGCAATGTCCCATGCGGCAGGGTTGAAGGGCTGGAGTTCGAATCCTAAAGAAGAGTGGGATTCATATTAACTGTACCTGCCAAGGGATGAGTTAGAGAAATGCACTGGGGGCGACAAGTCGCGGCTAGGATCTCGAGATGCATGGTGCATTTATATGTCACCAGGCATTTGATTGGATGTGGCTGGGTCATTCAATAAGCGTGGAGGAGTTTGAAAGGAGGAGCTTGGTCAAGCCGTTATGTAAAATGGTGGCAAACACATTGATGTAGACACTTTCCGGGATGTCTTGCTTATTCAAGAGGAGTGAGAAAGGCTGTGGCTCTCCTGCTGAACAATATTTTTGCTTTTCGTCTCTTTTCGTGGAAGTGAAAATCTTCAGATTTCTTTCAATTAGTGAAACCAGGTACTAATGTAGGTCTTTCGTAAAAGTGAAGTGGTGTGAAGCAAACTTTCAAAAAGCAGGGGATACCTGTAATCTAATCTTGAATTTCCCAGGCTAGTCTTCTAATTTTCTTATCATTTCTCTCCTATTTTCCATCCCCTTCTTGTCTTACAAAGAGCCCTGGTGGCACAGTCGTTAAGTGCTCAGCTGCTAACTGAAAGGCTGGAAGTTCGAACCCACCAGCCACTCTGCAGGAGAAAGATGTGGCAATCTGTGTCCATAAAGATTGTAGTCTTGGAAATCCTATAGAGCAGTTCTACTCTGTCCTACAGGGTTGCTATGAGCTGGAATTGACTTGATGGCAATGGTTTTTTAAAAAATTTTTTCTCTGGACTTCCAGGCAACGTGGCGCTATAGGCAGAAGCACCATGCCATCCCTCCACAGCAAAGATCTGAAAAACTAAGCCAAACAAAGAAAACGTCAATCCTTAAACTCTAAGCATCAAATGAAGAGATAAAGAACTCAGCCAAGCACAGAATGGAATAAGAAACTGATAGAGAACAGAGAGCGAGGAGAGATACATGCAGAGGTCCCCTATCAGCTAATGCAGCATGGATCCACCGTAATGGACTCCTATCAGAGACCAGTGAACAGGGGTTATGAGAAAGCAGCTTCACAGAGCTTCCAGAAGGAGACAGAACAACTGGTAACCAGCGATAGACACTTTCCCACACCCCACCATTCTTCACCCCTACTTGGCCTCCTCTGCTTCTTGCAGCCACAGTCTCTTGGCCAAGAAGAATTGGCTTCACCCCAGTGTCACTTGGATTCCACCTGCCTGCACTGGCCAGCTCCCTAAATGCCATTTGTTGGCTGCTGGTGTTGCTTTTTCCACTCTTTAGATTTCTTCCTTACCTCTCACCACCTCCGCCTCCTTTCTCTCAAATACCTGGCTCCGTGCACCATCTCTGTTTCTTCCTGAAAGGCTGTGAAACACCGTTCAATTGTAAGACTGCTTCCCAGCCAGTGCTACCATGCAGGTGGGATCCTGGGGCTTTTTGTTTGTTTGTACTGAATGTTTGTTTCTTTGTTTTCTTTTTCTATTCTCAAATTGGGAGCCCGTTCTAGCCAGGCAGTACTGCATGGCTTGGGACCTACCCTCTCAGTTTGCACAGACACGCAGAAGGATCCTTGAGAGCATTTCTTTTTTCTTGTTTTTCTGTTTTTTTGGGGGGGATTTTTCTTGCTCTTTTTAAAAAATTTGTTTTGTTTTCTTTTCCCTTTTTGTCTTCCTTCATTACTTAGTTTCTCATCTCTCTACACCTTCCTTCTCTCCCTGTCCCCTGAATACCTGGAGCTGAGTGACATCTCTACAACTTCGAGCCAGGCTGTAGTTCACAGCCTGGGAGCAACTTCCCCAGACCTCATAGCCACACAGGTGGGACCCCCAAGGAGCTTTTCTTTCTAATTTTTATTTCTGCATTTTTTTCTTTTCTTTACCCTTTTTTCTTCTTCTTCTCCTTTTTGTTTTTCTCCATTTCATAGTCTCTCATCTCTCCACTCCAATGGCAAGCTCCCATAGCACTCTTTTTTATTTGTTTGTATATTTTTGGCTCCTGTTCTTCTCTCCTCTCTCCTATACCTGTCTTAGTTCCACATATCACAATCTCCCCCTCCATCCTGCCTACCTGCACTGTGCGCTGAACATCACACCACCAAGCACCACACACATGGCCTACCGGAACCTACCCTGCACTGATTACCAGCCCGCCCCAGCGGCCGTAGTAAGTGCCACGAACAACCCATCCCAGCAACTCCTCTTCAGCTAGACCTGCCCTGTTGTACCATATCTGAGCGATTGACCCTGCCAATTGGAGAAGGAGGTGAAAAGTATCATGCCCACAGACAAGCAAACAACAAAGAACACACTACCTGCCTGCTCAGACATAGCCAAATTAAAAAAAAAAAAGGATGAAACAAACAAATCTACAATCAATAAATGAGAAAAATAACTACTGAATGCCCCAAAGATATCAGACAATATCAAAACATTTACAAAAACAAGACAGGATGGTTCCAGTAGGCTTCCAAAATAAAACACCAGATGACTTTCCAGTAGAAGAAAAGGCATTAGAACTACCTGATAGGAAATTCAAATCTCTAATATACAGAATTATCCAAGAGTTGAAGCAAAAAGCAGACAAAAATGAGGAAAAAATAGACAAATCCATGGAAAAGGCAGACAAATTCATGGAAAATACAGACCAAAAATATGGAAGATTCAGGAAAATAATGCAGGAACAAAATGCCAAAATAAATTCACAACTAGAAATCATACAAAAACAGCAATAAGAAATCCAAAAGATAAACAACAAGATTTCAGAAATGGACAGTGTCATAGAATGGTTGAGGAACAGATTTGAAACAATGGAAGATAGGATCAGCGAAATTGAAGACAAACACTTGGATACAACTCTAAGGAAAAATCAGAAAAAAAATGAAGAAAATTGACAAACCCTGAGAATTATGTGGGATGCAATCAAAAGCAAAAATCTACCAGTGATCGGAGTTCCAGAACAGGGGGAGAAAACAGAAAACACAGAGAGGGTCATTGAAGAATTGCTGACAGAAAACTTCCCCAATATCATAAAAGATGAAAAGCTGATCATCCAAGAAGCTCAACGAACCCCATATAGGATTAGACCCCAAAAGAAAATCACCAAGGCGTATCATAATCACACTCGCCAAAACCAAAGACAAACAAAGAATCCTGAGAGCAGCTCAAGAAAAACAAGAAGTCACATACAGAGGAGAAACAATAAGACTAAGCTCAGATTATTTGGCAGAAACCATGCAGGCAAGAAGGCAATGGGATGACATATATAAAACCTTGAAAGAAAAAACATGGCCAGCCAAGAATAATATATCCTGCAAAACTCTTGTTCAAATATGATGGTGAAATTAGAACATTTGCAGATAAACAGAAATTAAGGGAATATGTAAAAACTAAACCAAACTTACAAGAATTATTAAAGGGAGTCCTTTGATCTGAGAACAAACAACATCAGACCACAGGCTGAATCTAGGATGTGGGATCGTACCAGCCAGATATCAATCTAGGAAATGAGCTCTCAAGAACTATCCAAAACAGAAACAATTACAACAGGGAAACAGAGAGGTTAATCTGTAAATGACAACAACATCAGAACAATAAAAGATGGAATAAGCGTGTAGGTATAGAACCTTCTAATAGAGAGGAAGACAAGGTGATACCAAGTAATAATAGACTGCTTCAAACTTAGAAAAAGAGGGGTAAATTTGACAGTAACCACAAAGAATGTTAACAAACCTACTCCTTAAAATAAAGAAGAAAAACATAAAGTCTTGGTAAAAACAAAACCTACAAAAACAAAAGAAATGAAAAAAAAATCACAACAAACGGAATTCAGCACAGGAGAATAAGAGGAACAAAGAAAATGTCAGCACCACAAAAAAAGCACTACAAAATGACAGCAATAAACTCATGCCTATCAATAATTACACTGAATGTAAATGGACTCAATGCACCCATAAAGAGACAGAGAGTGACAGAATGGTTAAAAAAAACAGGATCCATCAATATGCTGTCTACAAGAGACATACCTTAGAAACAAAGATGTAAATTTACTAAAAATCAAAGGTTGGAAAAAATATATCAAATAAACAACTACCAAAAAAGAGCAGAAATGGCAATACTAATCTTAGATAAAATAGACTTTAAAACAAAATCTTCATAAAAGCCAAAGAAGGACAATATATAATGATTAAGGGGATGATCCATCATGAAGACATAACCATAATGAACATCTACACACCCAATGACAGGGAACCAAAATACATAAAATGAACTCTAACAGCACTGAAAAGAGAAATTGACAGTTCCACAATAATGGTAGGAGACTTCAACACACCACTCTCAGTAAAGGACAGAACATCTAAAAAGAAACTCAGCAAAGTTACAGAAGACCTAAAGGGCACAATCAGCCAACATGACCTCATAGACATATGTCATGGATTGAATTGTGTCCCCCCCAAAAAGAGGGTAGCAACTTGGCTAGGTCATGATTCCTAGTATTGTATGATTGTGTTATCTGATGTGATTTCCTTATGTGTTGTAAACTCTACCACTATGATGAGATTATATGTGATCTCCTCATGCGTTGTAAATTCTATCACTGTGATGAGGTTTTACTGATGAGGCTGACAAGATTAGTGTCTTAATAAAATCTCTTTTGAGATATAAAAGAGATAAGTGAGCAGAGACACATGGGAACCTCATACCACCAAGAAAGCAGTTCTGGGAGCAGAGCGTGTCCTTTAGACCTGAGGTTCTTGCACAGAGAAGCTCCCAGACCAAAGGAAGACTGATGACATGGACTTTCCTCCAGAGCCGATGGAGAAAGCGTTCCCCTGGAGCTGATGCCCTGAATTTGGACTTGTTGACTACTGGACTGTGAGAGAATAAATTTCTCTTTGTAAAGCCATCCACTTGTGGTATTTCTGTTGGAGCAGCACTAGATGACTCAGACAACATATATAAAACACTCCATCCAACAGCTGCAAAGTACACATTCTTTTCCAATGCACATGGAATGTTCTCCAGAATAGACCACATCTTAGGCCACAGAGCAATCCTCAACAAGATCCAAAACGCTGAGATAATACCAAGTATGTTCTCTGACCACAGTGCCATCAAGGTAGAAATTAACAACAGAAAGAGCAAGGAAAAAAAATCAATTACATGGAAACTGAATAACATCCTGCTTACAAACCACTAGGTAATAGAGGAAATCAGAGATGAAATTAAAAAAATTTCTAGAATCCAATGAGAATGAAAACATATCACACCAAAACCTTTGGGACACAACAAAGGCAGTCCTCATAGGACAATTTACAGCAATGGATGCACACATCAAAAAAGAAGAAAGGGACAAAATCAAAACATTAACTACACAACTCCAACAAATAGAAAGAGAACAGCAAAAAAAAAGCTCACAGCTACCAGAAGAAAGGAAATAATAGAGATAAGAGCAGAAAGAAATGAAATAGAGAATAGAAAAATAATAGAAAGAATCAACAAAATCAACAAACCACTGGCCAGACTGATAAAAGAAAAACAGAAGAGGATGCAAACAGCCCAAAAAAGAAATGAAATGGGGGACATTACAACAGATCCAACTGAAATAAAAACGATCTTAAGAGAGTATTATGAAAAACTATACTCCAACAAATTTGAAAACCTAGAGGAAATGGATAAATTTCTAGAAACACTCTACCTAACAAAACTATCACAAAGTGATGTTGAAAATCTGAACAGACCCATAACAAGAGAAGAGATTGAAAAGGTAATAATAATAAAAAAAAAAGCCCTGTCCTAGATGGCTTCACTGGAGAATTCTACCAAACATTCAGAGAAGAGCTTGTACCAGTACTACTCAAACTATTTCAGAACATAGAAAAGGAAGGGATACTTCCAAATTCGTTCTATGATGCCAGCATAACCCTGCTACCAAAACCAGGCAAAGACGCCACAAAAAAATAAAATTACAGACCAATATCTCTCCTGAATATAGATGCAAAAATTCTCAACAAAATTCTAGAAAAATAGAATTCAGCATCATATCAAAAAAATAATACACCACAACCAAGTAGGATTCATACCAGGTATGCAAGGATGGTTCAACATTAGAAAATTGATCAACGTAATCCACCACATAAATAAAACAAAAGAAAAGAGTCACATGATCATTTCAACTGATGCAGAAAAGGCATTTGACAAAGTCCAACACCCATTCCTGATAAAAACTCTCAATAACATAGGTATAGAAGGGAAATTTCTCAACATAATAAAGGGTATCTATGCAAAACCAACAGCCACCATCAGTCTTAATGTAGAGAGGCTGAAAACATTCCTCTTGAGAACAGGAACAAGACAAGGATGCCCTTTATCACCACTCCTATTTAACATTGTGCTGGAAGTCCTAGCCAGAGCAATAAGGCAAGAAAAAGAAATAAAGGGCATCTAAATTGGTAATGAAGAAGTTAAACTGTCCCTGTTTGCAGATGATATGACACTATACATAGAAAACCCTAAAGACTCCACGAGAAAACTACTGGAACTAATAGAAAGATTCAGCAGAGTAGCAGAATACAAGATAAACATATGAAAATCCATTGAATTCCTATAAACCAATAAAGAGAACAATGAAAAGGAAAACAGGAAAACAATACCATTTATAATAGCCCCTAAAAAAAGAAAATACTTAGGAATAAATGTAACCAGGGATGTAAAAGACCTATACAAAGAAAACTACAAAACACTACTGCATGAAACCCAATGGGATCTACATAAGTGGAAAAACATACCATGCTCATGGATAGGAAGACACAACATTGTGAAAATGACAATTTTACCCAAAGCAATTTACAAATACAATGCAATCCTGATCCAAATACCAACAACATTCTTTAAAGAGATGGAAAATCTAATCATTAATTTTATATGGAAATGGAAGAAGCCCCGGATAAGTAAAACTCCATTGAAGAAGAATAATAAAGTAGGAGGACTCACCCTACCTGACCTCAGAACCTACTATACAGCTACAGTAGTCAAAACACCCTGATACTGGTTCAACGACAGATGCATTGACCAATGGAACAGAATTGGGAGCCCAGATGTAAATCCATCCACCTACAGTCACCTGATCTTTGACAAGGGCCCAAAGTCCATCAAATGGGGAAAAGACATTCTTTTTAACAAAGGGTGCTGGCAAAACTGGATGTCCATCGGCAAAAAAAAAAAAAAAGAAAAAGGACCCATATATCACACCATATGCAAAAACTAATTTAAAATGAATCAAAGACCTAAATATAAAGCCAAAAACTATAAAGTTCATAGAAGAAAAAATAGAATCAACGCTAGAGGCCGTAATGCATGGCATTAACAGGATACAAACCACAACCATCAATACACAAACTCCAGAAGTTAAGCTAAATGACTGGGATATTCTAAAAATAGAACACCTATGATCTTCAAAAGACTTCACCAAAAGAGTAAAAAGAGAACCTACAGACTGGGAAAAAATTTTTGGACAGTACAAGTCAGACAAAGTTCTAATCTCCATAATCTACAAGAAAATCCAACACCTCTACAACAAAAAGACAAATAATCCTATTAAAAATGGGCAAAGGAAATGAACAGATGCTTTACCAAAGAAGACATTCAAGCAGCCAACAGACCCATGAGGAAATGTTTGAGATCACTAGCCATTAGAAAAGTGCAAATCAAAACCACAACGAGATACCGTCTCACCCCGGCATTACTGGCACGAATCAAAACAACTAGAAACAAGAAATGTTAGAGAGGCTGCAGGGAGATCGAACTCTTATGCACTGCTGGTGGGAATGCAAGATGATACAACCATTTTGGAAAATGATATGGCACTTCCTTAGAAAGTTAGAAATAGAAATACCATAAGATCCAGCAATCCCACTCCCAGGAATATATCCTAGAGAAATAAGAGCCATCACACGAACAGACATATGCACACCCATGTTCATTGCAGCATTGTTCACAGTAGCAAAAAGATGGAAACAACCTAGATGCCCATCAACAGATGAATGGATAAACAAACTATGGTACATACACACAGTGGGAAACTAGGCAACGATAAAGAACAACGATGAATCTGCCAAGTATCTCATAACATGGATGAAACTGGAGGATATTATGCTGAGTGAAATAAGTCAACCACAAAAGGACAAATACATGACACCACTACTGTAAAAACTCATGAAAAGTTTTACACACAAAAAGAAACAATCTTTGATGGTTATGAGGGAGGGGAGGGGTGGCAGGGGAAACACTAAATAGACAATAGGTAAGTGGTAATTTTGCAGAAGGGTAAGAGTACACAATACTGGGGAAGCCAGCATAACTTGTACAAGGAAAGGTCATGGAAGCTCCATAGACACATTCAAACTCCCTGAGGGACTGAATTGCTGGGCTGAGGGCTGTGGGGACCATGGTCTCAGGGAACATCTAGCTCAATTGGCTTAACACAGTTTATAAAGACAATGTTCTACCTTCTACCTTGGTGAGTAGTGTCTGGGGTCTTAAAAGCCTGTGAGCAGCCATCTAAGATACTCTGCTGGTCTCACCCTTCCGGAGCAAGGGAGAATGAAAAAAACAAGATACAAGGGAAAGATTAGTCTGAAGGACTAATGGACCACATCTACCACGGCCTCCACCAGACTGAGTCCAATATAACTAGATGGTGCCTGGATACCACCACTGACTGCTCTGACAAGGATCACAACAGAGGGTCCCAGACAGAGCTGGAGAAAAATGTAGAAAAAATTCAAACTCACAAAAAAAGACCAAACTTACTGGCCTGACAGATACTGGAGAAACCCTGAGAGTATGACCCCTGGACGCCCTGTTAGCTCAGTAATGAAGTCACTCCTGAGCCAAAGATTAGACAGCCTCATAAAACAAAATGAGGCTAATGGGGCACAACAGTCCAGGGACAAGGACTAGAAGGCAGGAGGGGACAGGGAAGCTGGTAATAGGGAACCCAATGTCGAGAACGGAGATCACTGACATGTCGTGGGGTTGTTAACTAATGTCATAAAACAGTACGTGTACTAACTGTTTAATGAGAAACTATTCGTTCTATAAACTTTCATCTAAGGTACAATTAAAAAAATTTAAAAAAAAAATTTAAAGCTTATGATTGTCAGTCAATTATGTTCAGAGTGAAAAGAACAAGGAAGATGTATTGATAGATGATGTAAAGAAACCTGAGAATCATGGTTAAAAATATGAAGCAGATAGTTTGGGTCTGAATCCTGCCTCTGCAGCGTGCTAAATTGTCTTGGGCTAGTTACTTAACCTCTCTGTGCATCTGTTACTTCATCTGTAAACAGGGACAATATTAGTACCTACCTCAGAGGATGAGCCAGATTGTATTTTCCAAAGGTGGCCACGACAGTTTATCTCCCATGTTCTTGCAACGTGATGCTGACCTTCTCCATCTGGAGGTGAGATCTGTGCTCTCTCTGCTTTGGACCTGGATGGACCAGGATGGACCAGGAGAGTGTGGTTTAGGTGATACTGCATGACTGAGCCTAGGTCATAAAAGGCAACACATCTTCCACTTAGCTGTCTTGCCCTTGGAACCCAGCCAACAATATTGTGAGGAAGCCCAGGCTCACATAAAGAGGTCAGGTGGCCAACAGTCCCAATCAGGTTCCCAGTCAACTGGTAGCATCAACTAGGAAAGTGAGTGAATGGAACGTTAGATGATTCTAGCTCCCAGTCCTCAAGTCTTCTAACTGAGGCCCCAGTCATTGAGGAGCAGAGACAAGTCTTTCCCACTGTGCCCTGTTTAAACTCCTGACCCACTGAAACCATGGGAGACAATGCATGATTACCATTTTAAACCACTGAGTTTGGGATGGTTTGTTATGTAGCAACAGATACCTGAGACAGAGGAGATGTGAGGGTTAAGTGATTAATACATGACATGCTTAGGATAATGCCTGGCATCCAGTAAGTAGTCAATAAGTGTTGCTATCATTACTTCTTTTTTTTCGTAGAATAATCTTCATACTGAAAAAGTAGCTGATAATTTAGAAGAGAAAGATGGACACTTCACATAGCTAAGTAATTACGACAGAGCGCCTAATTGCTTTAAACAAATTAAAGGCTCCTGCGGTGCTGGATTACACCCCAGGGGAAAGTGAGAGGTGTCCACAGGTCCACTTTGAGGACTTCTGCCACTGAGGTGGTGCCAGAACAGGGTAATGTTGTCCTGGTTTTCCAAAGGGGAAGGAAATACAAGCTCTCCACCCAGGTGAGATCATAAAATGAGTTATTAAAGCATCTGAAGCAGGACTTGGTGGTTCCCAGGAGCCAGTGTGGAGGGACATTTGGTGGGTGCTAGGTACAACCCTGCCCCGTTCAGCATGACTTTATTGAACATGTCCACGGCAAGCACGCACATTTGTGGATAATGAGAAGTTACGGACCTTGAAGCAAACACGCACCACAGGTTTTACAGGTGGGCATTTCAGAGTTTGGATCTCTGCTCTGCCACCTATTAACACTATTGTTCTGGGCAAATTAAATAACCTCTTTAAGCCTTGATTCCTCGCTGTCAAATGTGGACAATAACAACTACCCTGAAGGTTCTTGTCGAATGAGTGAAAAATGCATATAAAGTTCTCAGCCTGGTACATATTAGGTGCTCGCAACATGTAAATTATTATCTCATTACTCATGGAGAACATAATCAGCTTCCAACAGATTCTGACTGGGTAGCCCAACTGGGTAACTAGAGTAAATAAAATGGAATGTCCTTTCTAGAACCCAATCCTAACAGCAGAGGGACAGGAAAGGTGAAATGTTACTTAGCAGCAGCACAAGGAACGAAGATGTATGGGTTTTAAAAGAGGAAAGCTTAATGAGTCAACAGCATGGCGAGGCTGTCCAAAAGCTGATGTGGCCAAGCTGTGTTAATAATAAATTTTAGCCAAGAACAACCAAACTAGTGAGAACGTATTTTGGCCTTTTTCATTCAGTTCTGAATGCATTTCCTCCCTAGATTATAAAGTTCCATACTAACTCCAAGATGTAAATCCACAGGACAGTTGTTTCCATGAACCCTGGAAAGCCCTAATGAGATAGATTTTATTTTTGGCAGCTGTGCCTATTGGTATCTGCCTGCTAATTTAACTGGATCCTGTTATCTAGTTCTTACCCAGTCTTTAAAAGATTGCCTTCTTTTCTCACCTTAACCACTCTATCACCTCTGATTTAGTTTTCCAGACACTACACAATGCAAAAGGTCTACAGAAACGTGTTACACCTACGAGCATAGATGCAGCAGCCCAGCCCCAGAGGGAGGCTGTGATCTTCCTTCTTACCAGGTTGTCAAAAATCTTTGGAGCAGGAAGCTAAGAGATTGGGAGGAAACCTAAAGGACTTAAACCAGCAGATGATGTATGGGCAACCTTAGTGCCTAGAGAGGCTGCTGTGGGGGCCACTCAGGAAGTTTGCCAGAATTCCCATATCTTCCATGCTTCGCTCCGGGAAATAACAGTGAACTACAGGAACATGACTCTGGCTTCCCAAGGGGGCACTCGTGCAGCGTTAGAAGTCACCGCTGTGCACATGTCCCTGAAGTCTCTCTGATGTCTATGCCATCACAGAAAATATTCAGACTGAAACAGAAAATTTGTCAAATTGCACAACCATCCCCACTCTACTAACTAAGGATGCTTTGGTTCCCATGTCCTGAAATCTTGACTGGCTCCCTTCACATCTCAAATCTTGGTTTTACTCTTTATTCAACCTTTAGTAACTTTTTATTATATTCCTAGGTATACAACCAAAAAAATTAAACCCATTGCTGTCAAGTCGATTCTGACTCACAGCAACCCCATGTATTACAGAGTAGAACTGCTCCATAGGGTTTTCTTGGCTGTAATCTTAATGGAAGCAGTTTGTGAGGCCTTTTTTCTGCAGAGCTGCTGGGTGGGTTTGAACTGCCAACCTTTAGGTTAGCAGCTAATCACAAACTGCTTGTGCCAGCCAGGGATGTGATATTCTTAGGTATTAAAAAAAAAACAAAAAACCATTGCCGTTGTGTCGATTCTGACTCATAGCAACCCTATAGAACAGAGTAGAACTGCCCCATAGGGTTTCCAAGTCTGTAAATCTTTACAGAATCAGGCTACCCCATCTTTCTCTCACAGAGCAGCTGATGGGTTCAAACTGCTGACCTTTCAGTTAGCAGCCCAGCTCTTAACCACTGTGTAAATGCCTGATCTCTAAGACTCTCCACTAGCTGTCAGTCTGACAGCATGCCCAGCAGTTGATACACTTTCAAGGCCAATAAGAGTGAAGGCCAGCTCACCCTAGAAAAATATTTGGACCAACCTCAACCTCACAGTGACTCTGATTCCATCCCTAACAGGGTTTAAGGACAGGCTTTGTCTGAAACAAGAGGAGACTTGGCCAAGTGCTCACAGTTGCCCAATTCTCACCCTCAGCTTTGGCCTGACCAAACTTTAGTCAGGCTTCTCTCCTCCCCATAGGCTCTTGAACTCTTCTGACCCCCAACTTTACACAGATCATCCTCTTTAATAGCTTGTTCTGAGAAATGAGGGGTCACAGACAAAACTATTTCCAGTTGAAGCCCTCAATTTTGCCACCAGCATATTCTCACCCTCCTGCCCACCACCCCCACAAAGTTCCAGCTAGTCCTTACTCCTTCCTATAAAAGAAAAACCTTCGTTTGCTTGATTTTGAGACACTTGTAGATTTCTAAGATGGGAGCATTTTTCCTATTGCAGTAGTCTTTTTGAACAAAGTTTCTCCTTATCTAAGTCCAGATTTTTTTGATTGCAGAGCTTCACAGAAGAGGATGTTAGATAAACCCTCTCAGCAGGGGCACCATCTAGAAATGACAATCTGTACCATGAGGGTCTTGTTTGGTGTCTTGGGGAGGCAGGGGTTGATGTAACGCGGCTGTGCATCACCAACCAAGTGTGTGTGAGGAGCCAGCCTGGTGCAGGTGTGGGAGTGTCTGTGCAAGATCCAGGTCTCTTTCAAGACCGCCATATTGCCCTCTCTCCCCCCGCAGCCTCCCTGCCCCTTTCCTGCATCACCCTCACCAGGGCCAGCTCCTCCACTGCCCCCCAGCCACCCCACCCTGTCTGCCTTTCTCCCCCAGCCCCTGGTGTTGTCAGTGCCTGTCGGTCAGAGGCATCAGTCTGTGCTGCTCAGGAGGTCTGGGTGGGGTTTCACGGCAGGCAGGGCAGGCTTACCTGGTTGTCATCCTGCCAGAACCGCCTTGATATGTGGGGACACCCCGACATCCATCCCTGTCTGGGGAGGAGAGGAGACCTCCTGCCTGCGCTCAAGGCTGCCTCCAGGAGGGGACTGCGGAGCCCACCTCCTCCTGCAGGGCCACTCCCTGCTTTCAGTCTGTTGCCATAATATGGCTGATGCACTGAGGATTTCCCAGCCCCTCAGCAGCAGCAGCCGCTGGAGGAAACGGGAGCATGCAGCTATTTTGTCTCTGCCCAGGACTCACTAGCTATCTAACCACAATGGGCGCTGTTCAAGGAGGAAGGAGGAAGAAAATGGCCATGGTGAGTGACGTTTAGGAGACCACACTATTATGTCATTCCTTTTCCTTCTTTTTAATTTCAGTTTTGGGAGGTCATCAGTGATGAGCATGGTATTGACCCCACTGGCAGTTACCATGGCGACAGTGACTTGCAGCTGGAGAGAATCAATGTCTACTACAATGAAGCTGCTGGTAATTATTTGAACGTTTTTGTCTAATCAACCTTGCTTTTCATACTGTGGAAACTTACGTATTTAGAACATCCATGTGACAAAGAGATGCTTCTTGCACTTATTTTAATGCCAACTGCTAAAGAATACACTGTATCATTCCTTAAAACTCCTGCATGTTTGACATGGCTGAACATGCTAAGTGTATCCGTTTTGAAAGCAGAAAAACTCTATTCTCCTATTTTGTCTCAGTTGCTGGAATTTTCTCTGATGAACCCTGATGGGAAAGTCACATGGGTGGGGCACAGCCTTCTCCTGTGATCCCTTTGCTAGCCACAGGTCTAATTCCAGCTTTTGCTCTGTGCAGGTTACAAATTCATACCATGGGCCATCCTGGTGGATCTGGAGCCTAGTACCATGGACTCAGTCAGGTCTGGGCCATTTGGCCAGATCTTCAGGCCGGACAACTTCGTGTTCAGTAAGTGACTGCATAGCTGAGTGGTGTGGGCTCCTTTTATACTGGGCAGCTCACGGGGCAGGGTGGGGCTACTGAAGGCAGTATGAAGAACATCCAGTTGTGGGCCAACTTAGTCCTCATATAGGCTAGAAAAATATTTGCCTTTCAATTTATAATAGCCAGGTGTCCTAGCCTTCCTTATTTATCATTATACCCATGACCACATATTTTAATGTCTGGGTCATTTTGGTGGTAACTTGAAATAACTTCATCTGAGTGCTGACTCATTGGTCTATATTAAGGGGTTTAAGATAAGAAAGAATTTAATGCAATCACTAGTGACTGATGAAGTCCCTTTCCCTCTGGCAGGCCAGAGCGGTGACAGCAGTAACTGGGCAAAGGGCCACTACACAGATGGAGCAGAGCTGGTGGACTCTGTGCTGGATGTGGTGAGGAAGGAGTCTGAGAGCTGTGACTGTCTCCAGGGCTTCCAGCTGACCCACTCTTTGGGGGGTGGCACGGGGTCTGGGATGGGCACACTGCTCATCAGCAAGATCAGGGAGGAGTACCCTGACCACATCATGAACACCTTCAGTGTCATGCCTTCTCCCAAGGTGTCAGACACTGTGGTTGAACCCTACAATGCCACCCTCTCTGTCCACCCACTGGTGGAGAACACAGATGAAACCTACTGCATTGACAATGAGGCCCTGCACAACATTTGCTTCCGTATTCTGAAACTGACTGCCCGTACATATGGTGACCTCAACTACCTAGTGCTGGCCACCATGCACCACCTGCCTGTGTTTCCCAGGCCAGCTGAACGCACACCTCTGCAAAGTGGCTGTGAACGTGGTGCCCTTCCCCCGGCTGCACTTCTTCATGCTCAGCTTTGCGCCCCTGACCAGCAGGGGCAGCCAGCAGTACTGGGCCCTGACCGTGCCGGAGCTCACTCAGATGTAATGTCCTTCTCTGGAATCGAAATCCTGACAGCAGAAGGAGGGACATGAAAGGTGAGATGTTTCTTAGCAGTCTCACAAAGAACAAAGATGTATGGTTTTAAAACCAGGACAGCTTAATATGAGTCAACAGTATGATGAGGCTGTCCAAAAGCTGACGTGGCCAAAGCTGCCTTAATAATAGTTTTCAGCCAAGAACCACCAAACTAGTGAGAACATATTTTGGCCTTCTTCATTCAGTTTTCAGTACATTTTTTTCCCTGGATTTTAAAGGGCTTGTCTGAGGCTGGGTTCTCCAGAGAAGCAAAACCAGTAAAGTGTATAAATATATATGTAGAAAGAGATTATATCAAGAAAACAGCTCAAGTGATTGTAGAGGCTAGAACGTCCCAAGTCCGTGGATCAGGGTAGAGGCCTCTCCCAAGTCACACAGCCGCAGAAGCTGGCAAGTCCAAGATCAGCAGGTTGGAGAGCAGGGCTCCCACTCACAGGCTGTGCAGATTGACGAATCCCAGGTTCGGCAGATAAGCTGACAGCTCAAGTCCCAAGAACGGGAGATGAGACGACAGGAAGCAGTCACAGGATCCAGAGAGAGTGAAAAGCCAGAACGTCTGCTTATATACAGATGTGGGCCCAGCCAAGTTGACACACAATCTTAAACATCACAGGGCTCAATGTCCTGTTTCATGGGGTGTCCAGGAAGGGATTGGAAATGTGTGGCTGGTGAAGAGAATGCCTGCAGCAGCATGAAGATTGCAGCATCTAGAAGGGGTCATGGAGAAGACAAAGGTCGTCATGTAAGGAACCAAACCAGGACCAATCACTAAAACAACATGTCAATTGACATAGACGAACTCTCTAACAGCCTCTTTGCAGTAGACACTGTGTAGCAGACACTTCCTTCCCGTTCTTGTCTCCATTCCTTACTTGCCTACTGGTGCTTCCTGAGATCAGAACCACTTCCAGTCAATCCTTGTCTCAGGCTCTGCTTCGGGGGAACCCTATCTAAGACACTTACCAAAGAGGAGATTGTGTATTAGTTCCTAGTGCTGTGTAACAGTTCATTATAAACTCTGTGGCTTAAAATGACATGCATTCATCATCTTGCAGTTTCCATGGTCCAGAAGTTTGGCGCGGTATGGCTGGGTTCTCTGCTCACGGCCCCCCACTAATGAACAACACCACTGCTTTTTCCTCTGGGGCCAGGGTACTCTCCCCCACTCATTCAAGTTGTTGGTAGAATTCAGTTACTTGCATCTGTTGGTCTGAGGCCCCGTTTTCTTGCTGATGGTTGACTAGAGGCTGTTCTCAGCTACTAGAGCCATCCTCCTTTTCCTGACACCTGGCCTCTCCACAAGATGGCAGTTGCTTCTTCAAAGCCAGCGGGAGAATGTCTCTGCTGCTAAGAACCTCTGACAGCCTCTTCTGCCACCAGCTGCAGGAAATTCACTGCTTTAAAAAGCCTCATTGGATTAGGTCAGGCCCATCCAGATAATCTCTACAACTGCAAAAGCTCTTCAGAATAGAACCTAGATTAGTGTTTGATTGAATAACTAGGGGAAGGTGTGTACCCACCAGGAGTTAGCTGAATCTTGGGGCCATCTTAGCATTGGCCTGTTTGGGAAGTGGAAACACATGGTCTTTGGAACCAGATGCACTTGTGTTCATACCCTGATTTCTCTATTTACTAGCTATATAGCCTTGGGTAACTATTTTAATCTCTCTGAGCCTGAGCTGCTTTATCCAGAAAATGGTGATAATAGTGCCACTTTGAAGATTTATCGTGAGGATTAAATGAAATAACAGGTTTTGTAGTGAGCATCCTGGCAAAGGAAGTTGTTATGGATTGAATTGTGTCCCCCCAAAATATGTGTTAGAAATCCTAACCCATATACTTGTAGATGAAATCCCATTTGGGAGTAGGCAATAGTGTAGGATGTGTCTTAACCAATCACTTTGAGACATTAAAAGAGCGGATTAGGCACAGAAGCAAGGAAGCACAGATGGGGGAAGATAAATGCCACATGGAGATCTCTCAGGAACTGAGGAAGAAAAGTTGAAAAGACACAAGGACCTTCCCCCAGAGCCAACAAGAGAGAAAGCCTTCCCCAAGAGCCAGTGCCCTGAATTCAGACTTCTAGTCTCCAGAACTGTGAGAAAATAAGTTTCTGTTTGTTAAAGTCACACACTTGTGGTATTTCTGTTACAGCAGAATTAAGAAACTAAGACAGAATTTGATACTGGAGAGTGGGATGCTTCTCTAACAAATAACTAAAATGTGTAAGTGGTTGTGGAATTAGATAATGGGTAAGGTTTGTCTTAAACCAATCACTTTTGAAATGTTAGGCACAGAAGAGGAGATTAGGCACCAAAGCATGGAAGCACAGTTTGGGGGAAGATAAATGCCATGTGGAGTTTTTCAAGAAACTG
Organism: Dugong dugon; assembly: GCA_030035585.1. Lineage (NCBI taxonomy): Eukaryota > Metazoa > Chordata > Mammalia > Sirenia > Dugongidae > Dugong > Dugong dugon. Next base: position 21,655,821 of record CM057464.1, read on the forward strand.
AGGAACAAGAACAGCTTCATAGTAAGGCCTTAGTTTGCCTTAAAGAGACCGTTTGTAGAATTATGGACATTAAAGACGATTCTGATGAGGGCTCAGAAAGAAATGAGGGCTGTGATGAGAGCTTCTATCATCATGACAGAATGTTCCTAGAAATGTTGGCATTAAGTGTGCTTCTGATTAGGCTTTAAAAGGAAATGATGAACATGTGATTGGACACTGACAGAAGAACAATGCTTTTTATGCAGTGGCAAAGAACTTGTCTGAATTATGTTTGAATGTTTGGTGGAAAGTAGAACTTTTAAGTGATGAACTTGGATATTTGGCTGAGGAGATTTCTAAGGAAGATCTTAAAGGGACCATGCGGTTTCTTCTAGCTGCTTATGGTAAAATGCAAGAGGAAAGAAATGGACTTAAAAGTGAATTGTGCAAAATGAAACCAGAAATTAAAGATTTGGAAAATTCTGAGGAATACTTTCACCAAGGACATAGCTACACAATCTTTTGTTCAAGAGATTAAGCTTGTGACTGATGGATCTTATCAACCACTGCAGCAGAAAACCTATCAGTTTAGACTGAAAAGGACAGAGACAAGACAAAATGAAGGAAAGCTGCCTGCCTCCTAGAATTCTATAGGCAAGAAGCAGGCCAACAGACAACGTCTGTTGTCTTCCAAGAGAAGGAAGGTAACATTCTGGGAACAGATTGGAGATCAGCAGAACTGTTGGAGGGACTACGGCAGGCAGGGCTCTCTCTATTTCAAAGTGTGGAAAAACTACCTCATAGATTTCAAAGAGTCTGATCTCTACCAACTTGGTTCTGGAGAATGGGGATGCCGTTCAGGTGGGCCTAAAGGATGAGAATTTGCCCAAAGCTGAAGGGGTGGGATTGACATGCTGAAGGGCCAGGAGAACGGAGTCTACTGGAGTTGAGGGGGTGGGGTTGCCACTCAGATGGAGTAGGAGATTGGGGCTGTCCAAAGCCTGGGGAGCAGAGTTGCCATCCCAGTGGGCCTGGAGGCAGGGCTGATGCTCAGGGTTAAGGGGCCTCCATCTAGAATCTGGAGAGTGTGGCCGGCAGCCAGAGTCTGGAGGGCAGATCCATTGCTCAGATGGTCCTGGAGAACAGAGGATTATTTTCAAGCCTTGAGAGCTATGTAATTTGTTCTGCTGGGATTTGGAATTGCTTGGTGCCTAATTATCTCTTCTTTCCCTCCAATTTCTCCCATTTGTAATGGAAATGTCTAGCCTGTGTTTGTTCCATCATTCTACTTTGGAAGCACATAACTTGTATTCTAGGTTTCACAGGTTCATTGATGGAGAGAAATTTTGCCCAGGAAGAAATATGCCTAGAGTCTCACCTACACTTGATTTAGATGATCCAGAAGATGAGGTTTTGGATTTAGAGTTGATGCTGGAATAGGATAAGGTTTTGGGACAATATGAATGTGTTTTGTCTGTGGGAAGGATGTGAATTTTGGGGGACCAAAGGGTAGAATGTTATGGATTGAACTGCGTCCCTAAAAAATATGTGTTGTAAATCAAAACCCCTATACTTGTGGATGTAATCCCATTTGGGAATAGGGTTTCTTTGTTATGTTGATGAGGCCATATCCATGTAGGGTGAGTATTAAACCAATCACTTTTTAGATATAAAAAGACAGATTAGGCACACAAGAAGGGAGCACAGATGGGGGAAGATGGATGCCACACCACAAGAAGATTGCCAAAGAACCAAGGAACAGAAGCTGAAAAGAGAGAAGAACCTTCCTCCAGAGCTGACAGATAAAGTTTTCCCCTGCAGTGGTGCCGTAAGTCAGACTTTTAACCTCCTAAAATGTAAGAAAATAAATTTCTGTTAGTTAAAGCCACCCACTTGTGGTATTTCTATTATAGCACAACTAAGAAACTAAGACAGAAGTATTTAAGAATAGGTGATATGATTTCTTGGCAGGGATTCTACAAAGGAGAATCAAGATAGATTAATTTTAGAACATATGATTTTAAAGTCCTTTTTAATCATGAATGACTATGATTCTATGTAAACATTCTTGGAAGAGGCAATATACTTACTCAATATACTTACTAAGGCCTTAATTGAGTGATACTAAATCATTTCCTTGTGTGATAGTTAAGGTTGTGTGTCAGCTTGGCTAGTGTGGGATAATGGTGCAAGGAACATAAAGATGGATCAGTCTGAGTTTATTGATATGGGCTCACGAAGCACAGGTTCTTCATTCAATGTTTCAGCTCAAGAAGTTAGGAAAGTTTATTTGATTGTGTTGCTGAAGCATGGATTATGAGGTGGCCTATGCTAAATCAAGCTGAATTACCAGACCTGCCTTGGTATACTGTAGAAGAAGGTATCCAAAGGCTTAGGGAAATTGGCAAGCTAGAGCGGATTTATCAGGTTAGACCCACAGACCCACACATGGATTGCCCAGATGACACACATTTTACCACAATTGTTAGGAACAAATTTGTGAAGGAAGCCCCAGCATCCGCGAAGACTGCTGTGATTGCTATTTTATGTAAGTCAGATTTGACAGTGGGAACTGCCCTAACTGAATTAAGACACCTAACTACAATGGGGCTGATTGGACCTCATGGTGGTAGGAGCCAAATAGTGGCACTCAATCAGCAAAGACTGGGTGGGCAAGGTTACCACAATGGACAGCAGAGTCAAAGCAGTTATCAGAATAGTCTGATTCATATGGACTTATGGCATTGGCTACTTAGTCATGGTGTCCCTAAGAGTGAAATAGATAGAAATCTACTAAATATTTACTTTATCTGTACAAGCAGATGAATTCTAGGTCAAGTGAACATCAGTCTAACTTGAATTGCCAAAACAAAGTCACGGTCCCTCAATCAATTCCCAGACATGAGCAAGTTTACAGACCCACAAATCCTTGATTGAAGGGGAGGCCAGGTCCCCTTGAGGAAGGTCTGCAATACACCATCAAAAACTTATACTGTTAATTTTTCTCCCAGCCTTCCCTAAAGGGATCTACAACCTTTTATGAGAGTGACTGTTCATTAGGGAAAAGGAAATAATCAGACTTTGGGGGGATTACTAGATATTGGCTCTGAACTGATACTAATTCTAGGAGCCCCGAAATGTCACTGTGGCCCACCAGTCAGAGTAGGGACATATGGAAGTCAGGTTATTAATGGAGTCATAGCTCACATCTGTCTCATCATAGGTCCAGTGGGTCCCCAAACCCATTCTGTAGTGATTTACCCAGCTCTAGAATGCGTAATTGGAATAGATATACTCAGCAACTGGCAGAATCCCCACACTGGATCCCTGACAAATGGAGTAAGGACTATTATGGTAGGAAAAGCCAAGTGGAAACCATTAGAACTGCCCCTACCTAGGAAATTAGTAAACCAAAAGCAATACCGCATTCCTGGGGGGACTGCAGACATTACTGCCACCATCAAGGACTTAAAGAATGCAGTGGTGGTGGGTCTCACCACATCCCCATTCAACTTGCCTATATGGCCTGTGCAAAAAACAGATAGATCTTAGAGAATGACAGTGGATTATTGAAAACAACAAGGTGGTGACTCCAATTGCAACTGCTGTTCCAGATGTAGTCTCATTGCTTGAGCAAATTAATACATCTCCTGGTACCTGGTATACAGCTATTGATCTGGCTAATGCCTTTTTCTCCATACCTGTTCCAAAGGACCATCAGAAGCAGTTTGCCTTTAGCTGGCAAGGCCAGCAATACACCTTCACTTGCCTACCTCAGGGCTACATCAACTCTCCAGCCCTATGTCATAATTTAATCCTCAAGGATCTTGATCGTCTTTCCCTTCCACAAGATGTCACAGTGGTCCATTACATTGATGACATTATGCTGAATGGACCTAGTAAGAAAGGAATGTCAATGACTATTGACTTATTGGTAAAACATTTTCATGCTAGAGGGTGGGAAATTAATCCTACAAAAATTCAGGCACCTTCCACCTCAGTGAAATTTCTAGGGGTCCAGTGGTGTGGGGCATGTCAAGATATTCCTTTTAAACTGAAGGAAAATTTATTGCATCTGGCTCCTCCCACAACCAAAAAGGAGACAAAAAGCCTAGTGGGCCTCTTTGGATTTTGTAGGCAGCATATTCCTCATTTGGATGTGCTACTCCAGCCTATTTATCAAGTGACTTGAAGAGCTGCTAGTTTTGAGTGGAGCCCAGAGTAACAGAAGGCTCTGCAACAGGTTCAGGCTGCTGTGCAAGCTTCTCTGCCACTTAGGCTATATGATCTGGCTGATCCATTGGTGCTTGAAGTGTCTATGCAAATAGAGAAGCTGTTTGGAGTCTTTGGCAGGCCCCTATTAGTGAATCACAGCACAGACCCTTAGAATTTTGGAGTAAAACCCTGCCATTCTTGCAGATAAATACTCTCCTTTTGAGAAACAGCTTTCGGCTTGTTACTGGGCCTTAGTTGAATGTTATGTATTGAATTGTGTCCCCCCAAAATGTGCATCAACTTGGCTAGTCTATGATTCCCAGTATTGTGTGATTGTCCACCATCTTGTCATCTGACATGATTCTCCTATGTGTTGTAAATTCTACCTCTATGATATTGATGAGGTAGGATTAGTGGCAGTTAGGTCAATGAGGCAGGACTCAATCTATGAGATTAGGTTGTATTTTAAGCCAATCTCTTTTGAGATATAAAAAAGAGAAGTGAGCAGAGAGAGAGGGAGACCTCATACCACCAAGAAAGCAGCACTAGGAGCAAGTCCTTTGGACCCGGGTCCTAGCACTGAAAAGCTCCCAGACCAGGGAAAGATTGATGACAAGGACTTCCCCCAGAGACAACAGAGAGAGAAAGCCTTCACCTGGAGCTGACATCCTGAATTCGAACTCCTAGCCTACTAGACTGTGAGAAAATAAACTTCTGTTTATTAAAGACAACCACTTGTGGGTATTTCTGTTATAGCAGCATGTCCTGGATTGAAGTGTCCCCCCAGAATATGTGTATCAATTTGGCTAGGCCATGATTCCCAGTATTGTGTGATTGTCCACTATTTTGTCATCTGATGTGATTTTCCTGTGTGTTGTAAATTCTATCTCTATGATGTTGTTAAGGTGGGATTATCATAAGTTATGTTAATGAGGCAATCTGCAAGATTAGATTGTGTCTTAAGCCAATCTCTTTTGAGATATAAAAGAGAGAAGTGAGCAGAGAGACATCGGGATCTCATACCACCAAGAAAGCAGCACCAAGAGCAGAAACAGCCTTATATGGGAAGAAGATGCCATCTAGGACTTTCATAGCTAGAGAGGAGAAGTCCATTGCTGGCTTGAAAGCTTCAAAGGACAGGCTGACTCTCTTCTTGGGGGCTAATACAGCTGGTGACTTCAAGTTGAAGCCAATGCTCATTCTCCATTCTGAAAATCCTACGACCCTTAAGAATTATGCTAAATCTATTCTGCCTGCACTCTATAAATGGAACAACAAAGCCTGGATGACAGCACATCTGTTTATAACATGGTTTACTGAATATTTTAAGCACACTGTTGAGACCTAAAATAAACGAACAAACAACAACAACAAAAACCCAAACCTGTTGCCGTCAAGTCGGTTCCAACTCATAGCGACCCCATAGGACACAGTAGAACTGCCCCATAGGGTTTCCAAGGAGTGGCTGGTAGATTCAAACTGCCGATCTTTTGGTTAGTAGCTGTAGCTCTTAACCACTGTGTCACCAGGGCTCCTGTTGAGACTTACTGCTCAGTAAAAAAGACTCCTTTCAAAATATTACTGCTCATTGACAATGCACCTGGTCACCCAAGAGCTCTGATGGAGATGTATAAGGAGATTAATGTTGTTTTCATGCCTGCTAACACAACATCCATTCTGCAGTCCATGGATCAAGGAGTAATTTTGACCTTCAAGTCTCGTCATCTAAGAAATACATTTCATAAGGCTAGGCTATGGCTGTCATAGATACTGATTTCTCTGATGGATCTGGGTAAAGTAAATTGAAAACCTTCTGGAAAGGATTCACCCTTCTAGATGCCATTAAGAACATTCGTGATTCATGGGAGGAGGTAAAAATATCAGCATTAACAGGAGCTTGGAAGAAGTTGATTCCAACCCTCACAGATGACTTTGAGGGGTTCAAGACTTCAGTGGAGGAAGTAACTTCAGATGTGGTAGAAATAGCAAGAGAACTAGAATTAGAAGTGGAAGATGAAGATGTGGCTGAATTGCTGCAATCTCATGATAAAACTTTAATGGATGAGGAGTTGCTTCTTATGGATGAGCAAAGAAAGAGGTTTCTTGAGATGGTATCTACTCCTGGTAAACAGGCTGTGAACATTGTTGAAATGCCAACAAAGAATTTAGAATATTACATAAAGTTAGTTGATAAAGCAGGATTTGAGAAGATTGACTCCAATTTTGAAAGAAGTTCTACTGTGAGTAAAACACTATCAAACAGTATCGCATGCTACAGAGAAATCTTTTGTGAAAGGAAGAGTCAATTGATGCCACCAACTTCATTGCTGTCTTATTTTAAGAAACTGCCACAGCCATCCCAACCTTCAGCAACCACCTCCCTGATCAATCAGCAGCCTTCAACACCAGGCAATACCCTCCACCAGCAACAAGATTATGACTCACTGAAAGCCTCAGATGACGGTTAGCATTTTTTAGCAACAAAGCATTTTTTAAATTAAGGTATGTACATTGCTTTTTTTAGACATAATGCTATTGCACACTTAATAGACTACAGTATGGTGTAAACATGGAGTCCTGGTGATGGAGTCGTTAAGAGTTCAGCTGCTAACCAAAGGGTCAGCAGTTTGAATCCACCAGCTGCTCCTTGGAAACGCTATGGGACAGTTCTACTCTGTCATATAGGGTCACTATAAGTTGTAATGGACTCAGTGGCAACGGGTTTGGTCTGGTTTTTTATAGTGTAAATATAACTTTTATATGCACTGGGAAACCAAAGAATTCATTTGACTCACTTTATTGCAATATTCGTTCTATTGAGGTGGTCTGGAACCAAACCCAAATATCTATTGAGGTATGCCTGTACAACAGAACAAAACACTGCCTGGTCCTGCACTATCCTCACAATCATTGCTATGTTTGAGCCCATTGACTCAGCCACTGTGATCAATGTCACTGAATTATAAACTTGAAAATGGTTAAAATGTCCAACTTTATGTTGTTTACATTGACACAGCCACTATGTCAATCCATCTCATTGAGGGTTTTCCTCTTTTTCACTGACTCTCTGCTTTACCAAGCATGATGTCCTTCTCCTTATATAAAAAAAAGGAAAATAGCAAATGTTAGCAAGGATAAGGAGAAATTAGAACCCTTGTGCATTGCTAGCAGGAATGTAAAATGGTGCAGCCTCTGTGAAAAACAGTTTAGTTGCTCCTCAAAAAATTAAATACATGAATCAGCAATTCCTACTCCCAGGTATATACCCAAAAGTAGGACTCAAACAGATACGGAGCACCAGTGTTCATTGCAGCACTATTCACAATAGTCAAAAGGAAGAAACAATCCAAATGCTTATCAACAGATGAATGGATAAATAAAATGTGGTATATCCATATAATGGAATATTTTTCAGCCATAAAGAGAAATGAAATCCTGATGTGTGCTATAACATGGATGAACCTTGAAAACATTATGTTCAGTGAAATAGGTCAGACACAAAAAGGCAAGTATTGTATGATCCCACTTGTATGAAATAACTACAATAGGAAAATACATTGAGACAGAAAGCAGATTAGGGCTACTGTGTGTAGGCTGAGGGGAGAGAAGAGTAGGGAGTTACTGCTTATTGGATACAGAGTTTCTGTCTGGGGTGATGAACAAGTTTGGAAACAAATAGTGTGGTGGTTGCACAACATCGTGAGTGTGATCAATGCCACTGGATTATAAACTTGAAAATGGTTAAAATATATATACACACAAACCATTTGAGGATCTGCTCAGTATATGAGTATTCCATTAGTTAACAAATATTTGAGTTCAAAACTCCCAATACATAAAAATACCTGATTGCACATTGCTTCTGTATCCTGTCATTCACAAAAAAACTAACTCTCCCCTCTCCCTGCTCCCTACACACACGCAGCAACCAAGCTCTCCCTGGCCAGTGAGCCACCTGGTGGCCAGTGAGGGGAGCTGACCAATCCAAGGCTTCTTCCTCATCACCTGCTTTGTTCTCCAAGGTAATTGTGCACACAACCTGCTCCTCCCTTTCCTCTTTCAACATTCAGGTGATGCATTTCCCACATATTTGCCCCCATATTTATTAATCTCCTTCTGTCTTCCAGTTATTAAAGATAATTCGAATCATTTCTTTGTGAACCCGAAAATGATCCTAATGGTGAATGATGAATGGAGCCCTTGTAAGAGCTTTGTATGCCCTAGGTATTCTTACCTTTGGAGACACCAGCTCACATCATATCAAAAATATGTAAATTTTTATTTGTAAACTCTTTGTATTAATTATAAATTATATATAATGCCACAAAATTTGAGTTGCATTTAGCTAATTGACATATGTTCTGTAAATATTTAATTAAGCATTTATTAATTTTAACACTTCCAAAGTTTTGGTTTTTTTTTTTTTTTTTCCCCATATTTTGGAGTCATCACTTATCACCCCAGATCTCACACATTTTCTTAGGTCTTGAAAACCAGTAAGCACTATGCTTGTAGTGTCTGTCTACTGGCAAAATGGGCCTTGCTGGTAAGCTTAATGGAGCCCTCGTGGCATAGTGGTTAAGAGCTCAGCTACTAATCAAAAGGCTGGCAGTTCAAATCCATGAGCTGCTCCTTGGAAACCCTGTGAGGCAGTTCTGCTCTGTCCTATAGGGTCTCTGTGAGTCAGAATTGACTCAACAGCAATAGACATGGTTTTTGTTTGGTAAGCAAAAAAAAGTGGAAGTAACAAATGTTCCTTTTAATTAAGAAAAAAGAAAGAATACCGGGAGCTATGTTACATAAGCATCAAACTAATGCGTGTTCAACAAAATTTGTAATCAAATAATAAATTTAACAAAATTAATTCACCACTTATTTAAAATGAGGCCTATTACTATTTCGTATGATGTGACAATTATGCATAAATAATAACTGATTATGAATAAGTAGTAGTATTTTCACACAAGCAGATCAAGTACTTCTGGGATTTAGTTGGGAAACAAAGGAGGGAGCTAAAAAACAAGAAATGATTTTGGGGTTTCTCTGAAAACCTCTGGCTCTGCCACTGTGGAGGAGGACACAGCTAGTATGTGTCTGATCAGGATTTGCATCATTTCTCCATCAGTTTCTAGGACTTGTGCTCTTAACCACTAAGCTGCCCAGGGAATGGGGGTGGGCTCAGGTGGAGGAATTCATCCCAGTCATGTGAAGAGCCTTGGCTGTGTGAAGCTGTGATAATTCAGCATGGCCCAGACACTCTAGGTTATGGGGAGAATGATAGAAGTTGAAGAGATTACCTATATCTGAGAATCTGTAAGATTATGTCTGATTTAAGTCATAGCATAAGAAAACAGAGTGTTTCTTTATTCTTAACACTGAATGCAAAAATAATCAAAATTATGTTTAAAAGGGACAAACAAAAACATCTAAACAACCAATGAATAGGAAAAAAAACAAGGAAGATAATAATACATCAAAACATTAATAAGGAAAAAATACTTCTAGAGAATACTCATGCTTTTTAGTATTTTCTAATCATAATATATATATATACTTAATGTATGTGTATATTACATGCACGTTTATTGTTTGATGATGTCAAGTCGGCTCTGACTCATGGTGACCTTATGTACAACAGAACAAAACATCTTCCAGTCTTGAGCCATCCTATTGTTGCAGCTTCTCTTTGAAGGTGTCACTCTTTTTTGCTGACACTCTACCAAGCATGATGTTCTTCTCCAAGGATTGGTCCCTCCTGACAACACTTCCAAAGTACGTGAAACAAAGTCTCGTCATCCTTGCCTCTAAGGATCATTATGGCTGTACCTCCTCCAAGACTGATCTGTTCATTCTTCTGGCAGTCCATGGTATATTTAATATTCTTTGCTGACACTGTAATTCAAATGCATCAATTCTTCTTTAGTCTTCCTTTTTCACTGTCCAGTTTTCACGTGCATATGAGGTAATTGAAAATACCATGACTTGGATCAGGTGTACCTTGGTCATCAAAGTGACATCTTTGCTTTTTAAGATTTTAAAGAGGTCTTTTACCACACATATATATTTACTTTTCTATTGGAATATTGAACGATGAAGGAGACATCAAAAGAAGATGGAAGGAATACAGAGTCACTGTACCAAAAAGAATTTGTTGATGTTTAACCATTTCAGGAGGTAGTACATGATCAGGAACCTACGGTATTGAAGGAAGAAGTCCAAGCTGCACTGCAGGCATCAGCAAAAAACAAGGCTCCAGGAATTGACAGAATACAGATTGAGATGTTTTAACAAATGGATGGAATGCTGGAGGTGCACTCTCATTGTGATGGTTAAGGTTATGTGTCTACTTGGCTGGGCCATGATTCTCAGTGGTTTGGTAATAATGTAATGATGTAATCTGAGTTATATAATGATGTAGTTATCCTCCATTTGTGATATAGTGTAATCACCTCCATTCTGTGATCTGATGTGATAAGCCAATCAGTTGTAAGGGGAGTTTCCTGAGGGGTGTGGCCTGCATCCAGCATATATGGACGTTCTGGCAAAGCTTGCTGGCTTTCTCTCACTCTGGATCCTGCATCTGACTCATCATCCTCTGACCTCTGGTTCTTGGGACATGAGCCAGCAGCCTGCCACCTGACCTGCAGATCTTGGGATTTGCCAGCTCCCACAACCCCATGAGCCAGCAACCTTCCACCTGACTATCAGTTTTGGGTTCGACAGCCCCTGTAGCCGCGTGAGTCAGGAGAAGCCTCCAGCCTGATGCCTGGCCCACAGATTTGGGAGTTACCAGCCTCTACAACTGTGTAAGCCATTTCCTTGAGATAAATCTCTCTCTCTCTCTCTCTATATATATATATGTATATATGCTTCACTGGTTTTGCTCCTTTAGAGAACCCAGCCTAAGACCCTCATCTATGCCAAGAAATTTGGAAGGCAGCTACTCTGGCCAACAGACTGGAAGATATCCATATTTGTGCCCATTCCAAAGTAAGGTGATCCCATAGAATGTGGAAATTATCAAACAATATCATTAATATCATATGCAAGTAAAATTTTGCTGAAGATAATTCAAAAACTGTTGCAGCAATACATGGACAGGAAACTGCCAGAAATTCAAGTTGGATTTAGAAGAGGACATGGAATGATGGATATCATTGCTGATGTCAGATAGATCTTGGCAGAAAGAGAATACCGGAAAGATGTTTACTTGTGTTTTATTGACTATGCAAAGGCATTCGACTGTGTGGATCATAATAAATTATGGATAATATCACAAATAATGATACTTCCAAAATGCTTAATTCTGTTCATGAGGAACCTGTACATAGACCAAGAAGCAGTTGTTCGAACAGAACAAAGGGATACTGTGTGGTTTAAAATGAGTAAATGTGTGCATCAGGGTTATATCCTTTTACCATGCTTATTCAATCTGTATCTTGAGCAAATAATCCGAAAAGCTGGACTATATGAAGAAGAACATGGCATCAGGAGTGGAGGAAGTCTCATTAACAACCTGAGATATGTAGATGACACAACCTTGTTTGCTGAAGGTGAAGAGGACGTGAAGCACTTATTGATGAATGTCAAAGACTACAGCCTTCAGTGTGGATTACACCTCAACATAAAAAAATAAAAATCCTTACAACTGGACCAGTAAGCAACATCATGATAAATGGAGAAAAAATTGAAGTTGTCAAGAATTTAATTTTACTTGGATTCACTATCAATGCCTATAAAAGCAGCAGTCAAGAAATCGAATGATCTATTGCATTGGACAAATCTGCTGCAAAAGACCTCTTTAAAGTGTTAAGAAGCAAAGATGTCAGTTTGAGGACTAAGGTGCACCAGACCCAACCCCTGGTATTTTCAGTCGCCTCATATGAATGGGAAAGCTGGACAATGAATAAGGAAAAACCTAAGAAGAAGTAATGCCTTTGAATTATGGTGTTGGCAAAGAATATTGAATCTACCCTGGACTGCCAAAAGAATGAACAAGTCTGTCTTGGAAGAAGTACAGCCAGAATGCTCCTTAGAAGCAAGGATGGCAAAACTTTGTCTCATGTATTTTGGACATGTTATCAGGAGGGACCAGTCCCTGGAGAAGGATATCATGCTTGGTAAAGTAGCCGGTCAGTGAAAGAGAGGAAGACCCTTAATGAGATGGATTCACACAGTAACTGCAACAATGGGCTCAAACATAGCAATGATCATGAGGACGGCTCAGGACTGAGAAGTGTCTTGTTCTGTTTACATAGGGTTGCTATGAGTTGGAATCGACTCGACGGCACCTAACAACAACAAATTGAGATATAGCTTTAATGGGAACTTGGCATCTGACCAAGAATGGCCTTCAGCTTTGAAAGGTCCGGACAGATGAGTGTAGTGAAGATGACACATACTGGGACACGACCGACACATGCCAGAAGGTCATGGAAAACATTATTCTTCATTTACTCTAAATTACTACTTTCATCTTATGCAAAAATTTGTAAACTTCAGTGAGTTGAAAATTTTAAAACTAAATTAAATTGGTGTTCAGACTATTTACACTTTAGGTAGTCTTTTAAAAAGGAAGCATCTTAAATACTTCAGATAAAATTCCTCCATCTTCATAAAGAGATAGATGCTTTTATTGATTAGAAGCCTGACAATGCTTGCTCACAGGCCGAGGGGTAGGCAGGGCTGTTTGAGTTTCGCAGGGAAAAGAAGTTGGGGGCGCTTAGTTCCCTGAGCCTTCTCTGAGGTCACAATCCTATAGGATGTGAGACTGTTCCATACCAAATAAGACAATTTTATTGCTGGGGAAGGTTCTTGGGGTTTTGTTATTTTGCAGAGGAAACATGTTTACAAAATTTTAGGACTCCATTACTCGGACCAACTAAATATGTTTCAACTAGATCATTTCTGGCACCTGTAGAGTTGGGATTGATTAACAGTAGCAGCCATCATCATAATCCCATGTACTCATAGGGCACTTCCCAGTAGCCCTCTCTCTCCAGAACCTCTCCCACTGGGCTTCTCTGAGGGTAAGGGAGAAGGAGGGGCTTGCTGAGAAGTGGGCGGGGTCCTAATCCTTTTGTAAAAGGCAGACAGGGTTGAGCCTTGGCTGACTGGGAATTCACTCCTTCCCCGTCTAGTTTGAATTCTGCCATCATCACCCAAATGCCTTCAGAGTCAGGGTGGTGAACTCAAATGCTGTCGGTGACATCAGGTCCAAGGCAGGAAATGACACGTGGCAGGAGGAGGTCCTCCTGGCTACCTGCGGTTTTCATCACTCTGCCCAGCAGCCAAAGAGCTGCTCTTTTTAAGAAACAAACAAATAGATCAAAGGTGAGAGTGGGGGGAAATAGCTTTGTGGCAGGATTTTCCCCCCAAAGCTCTTCAAAAGCCTGCGCTAGGGGAGGGGGAAGAGCTGGCTGCATTTCCTCCTGCTATTATCTGCTTTGTCAGCCTGGTGGTGTTGGGCTGTCTGCCCTCCTGGGGGAGCAGCAGCGCCCAGCTTTCGGATGAGTCATCCTCCGACTGGGCAGGCGTGATTTTAAATGTGTACGTGTGTCCCTCTAATTACACACTCACAGACAGCAGGGCGGGCACTGGGTGGGGCGGGGCGGCGGAAGAGTGAACTGGTTGGGATGGATGCGGCGGGGGGGGGGGGGGGGTTGGGGTGGGGGTGGAGGATTGGCGCGGCGCGGGGAGGGGGAGCCAAACAGGGAGAACGCTTGCTGCTAGCAATCCACAAAGTAGGGGAGCCTCGGGGGCCGGGCCACTCCAATAACACCGTCATTTATTGATTTGCTATGTGTCCACCAGGTACCAGCTCCAGACACTGCCGCTCACCTTCAAAGCTCACCTCCAAAATGGTAACAAAACAGGTTTCCACTTTTCAGATGCAGTAATAGAAGCTCTGAGAGTTAGGAGCTAGGAAATAGCAGAATGGGCACACTCCACTGGGGTGGTGTCATGCTGCCCATATAGGGAAAGTGCCCACCTGTTAAACCATTGCTGCCGACTCATGATGACCCCATGTGTGTCAGAGTAAAACTGTGCTCCATAGGGTTTTCAATGGCTGATTTTTTGGAAGTAGATCACCAGGCCTTTCTTCTGGGGCACCTCTGGGTGGACTTGAACCTCCAACTTTTCAGTTAGCAGCTGAGTAAACTGTTTGCACCACCCAGGGACCCTGCCCATGTGTTAGGGGCTCCCATTTCCACAGTATCATCTCTTCCAGGTCTCGTCCTTTGCTCTATGTGGCCCCAAATTTCCACCTTGAGTTAAACAACACAGGCCAAGAGACAAATGTCTCCTGAAACTCCTTGTTGAGCTGTGTCATCAGTGAAGCTCCCTGTGAGGAGGTCATTCTCTGGAGAGGCTGGTCCTGAAGAGCCAGAGATATGGGGGCTGAGATGGGGGGAGGCCATGTCAAGGTACCTGGGACAGCGTCAGTGGGACAGGCTGTAGGGGAGGGCCAGCAGCGGAGGACTGGGCCTGGAGGGGACAGAAGAGAAAGCCCAGGAAAACTGTCCCCACCTTGACAGGAAGCTCCTGGTGGTGCCCACTGGCCAGCTGGGCTGGGAGGGCCCTGAAGGACTGGCTTCCAGAAGCAGGGTGATGAGGTCCTGACTTTGCCCAAGTTTACACCTCTGATATATGCCAACCATTAACATGACAAATAGGATTAATATTATTTATAATTACAACATCACCTTGGGTTTTATGGGGCATTTTTCCTCCATAAACACAGGCTGCTTTCATATGTAGCTTCTCATTTCCTACTCACAAAGTCTGCTTTGGGGGCATCTATAATTATCTTCATTTTACAGTTGAAGAAACTGGCCCCAGAGAGAAGGCGGAGCTCTGTGAATCCAATGCAGTCCCCAGGCCCCTGCTCAGCCAGCCCACTGCTCAGGAGGGCCTTTGAGGATAATTCAGATCGGCTCTTACCTCTCCCTGCCCAAGCCTTTCAAACTCACCTGGGCTTTCTCCTTGCAGAAAGAATCTAGATTCCTTCACTTCCTAGCTTTGTGACTAGTCAACCCTTCAAGCCTGGTTTTTTAAGCTGTGAAATTGGGGGACTAATAATGCTTACTCTTCAACAGCGTTGTTCAGGAGAAATATAATGTGAGCCGAGAATGTGAGCAACGTAGGTAATTTAAAATTTCCTAGTTGCTACATTTGAAAAAGTTAAAAGAAACAAGTGAAAGTTAAAAAATGTATTTGATTTAATAAATCTATCCAAAATATTACCATTTTGATATGTAATCAAAGTAATTAGTAATGAAACCTTTAAATTCTTATAACTTACTGTCCACTGTCCATGAAACCAGGTGTGTATTTTGCACTGACCAAAAAAAAAAAAAAAAAAAAACCACCACCATTGCGGTCGAGTCGATTCCGACTGACAGCACACCTCAGTTCGGACTGGCCACCTCTCATGCGCTCACTAGCCCTATTTATCACCAGTGGCTGTCGTGTTGGACAGCGCGGATGTCAGGCTTCTGTGAAGATGAGGTGACATCATGCGTGAGACGCAGTTACATGGGCTAACACACACGTAGCTATTACATCCCTCCTCTCTCTCTCTCTCACACACACAGAATTTTCCATTTAAGTCGCTTTTACAAGGATCCAAGAGCCCGAAGCCAACATCTGACAACCCCGCATCCTCGAAGCCCCCATGCCCCTCCGAGGCCCAAGATGCTCCTTACGTGTGAAGGCTATGAAAAGCCGCCCACCCCGCCAGCCTTCGTTCCCCGCTCCAGGGACCCGCCTCGCTCCCCAGCCCCCACCGGAATGGAAGGGGAACGAGGCGCGGAGTCTAGATCCCTGCCGGGATGCAGGGCCCCTTCGAGAGCAGCTGTGGACCCAGCTGAGAAACGCAACCCCCGGCCCCGGGACCCCAGTCTTCAGCCCCTCATGAGCCAACGCAGGTGGAACAGGAGCTGCGGGGCTGCTGGAGGGCCCGGCGCGGGATGGCGGCCTCGCCCAGGGCCAGGAGGGGGTGGCAGTTCTGGCCCAAGGCCCAGACACCGCCCTTGGCCACCGAACCCGGGACCTGGGCACCCCCGCAGCACGCGCGCCGCGCCCGGGCTCCCCCTCGCGGTGCCGCAGTCCTCCCGCACCCCCGCGCCCCGCGGCGCGCAGGCCTCTCCCTGTGACCTCAGCGCAGGCGGGCGGGGCCGGGGGCGGGGCTGACGGCGCCCCACCTCCGCCAGCCTGGCTATAAAAGACGAAGCCCGGGCGAGGTGGCTGTTTCTGCGGTCCCCATCCGTCTGCTCTGTCCCCACAGCTTCCCAAGGGCTGCCACCTCCACTCCGCAGCCGCACCATGCGTGAGATCGTGCACATCCAGGCGGGCCAGTGCGGCAATCAGATCGGCGCCAAGGTGGGCCCGCGCCGGGGAGGGTCCGGGCAGGGGACCCGAGGGACCAGGCGGTAGGAGCGCCGGGGAAGGGGCTGGGCCTCGGACAGAGAGAGGATGCGGGCCTGGGCGCAGGGAGAAGCAGCGGGGCGGGAACGGAACACTCGAGGGTGCGGGTTAGGGCGCAGGCCAGGGCGCGGGGAGACGGAGGCCCCGAACCCGCGGGACTCCGATGGGCCCCGGAAGCCCCCCAACCTGCCTCAGTGCGGACGGCCACGGAGCCGTGTGCCTTTAAGCGGAGGCCCTTTTTAATTTCATTCGGACCATCCTTTCTGCGAGACATAATTGGCATTCCCCTCAGGAATAGGAGTCTCTGTAATTTGGACAGGGGCTGCGGTCATATCGATCCAGTGGCCTCAGTGAAGAATTAAATTTGTGTATTTTTGTCTGCCGTTGAATGAAAAAAAAAATGCAATGTCATTGGGGTGACTGATATTGTAGAGGCTTCTCGGTAGGCTTGCACAGAAGAGGATGTTAGATAAATTATCTCAGCAGGGGCACCATCTAGAAAGGACGAACTGTACCATGAGGGTCTTGTTTGGTGCTCGGGGAGACAGGGGTTGATGTAATGCGGCTGTGCACCACCAACCAAGTGGGTGCGAGGAGCCGGCCTGGTGCAGGTGTGGGCGCGTCTGTGCAAGATCCAGGTCTCTTTCAAGACCGCCATATTGCCCTCTCTCCCCCCGCAGCCTCCCTGCCCCTTTCCTGCATCACCCTCACCAGGGCCAGCTCCTCCACTGCCCCCCAGCCACCCCACCCTGTCTGCCTTTCTCCCCCAGCCCCTGGTGTTGTCAGTGCCTGTCGGTCAGAGGCATCAGTCTGTGCTGCTCAGGAGGTCTGGGTGGGGTTTCACGGCAGGCAGGGCAGGCTTACCTGGTTGTCATCCTGCCAGAACCGCCTTGATATGTGGGGACACCCCGACATCCATCCCTGTCTGGGGAGGAGAGGAGACCTCCTGCCTGCGCTCAAGGCTGCCTCCAGGAGGGGACTGCGGAGCCCACCTCCTCCTGCAGGGCCACTCCCTGCTTTCAGTCTGTTGCCATAATATGGCTGATGCACTGAGGATTTCCCAGCCCCTCAGCAGCAGCAGCCGCTGGAGGAAACGGGAGCATGCAGCTATTTTGTCTCTGCCCAGGACTCACTAGCTATCTAACCACAATGGGCGCTGTTCAAGGAGGAAGGAGGAAGAAAATGGCCATGGTGAGTGACGTTTAGGAGACCACACTATTATGTCATTCCTTTTCCTTCTTTTTAATTTCAGTTTTGGGAGGTCATCAGTGATGAGCATGGTATTGACCCCACTGGCAGTTACCATGGCGACAGTGACTTGCAGCTGGAGAGAATCAATGTCTACTACAATGAAGCTGCTGGTAATTATTTGAACGTTTTTGTCTAATCAACCTTGCTTTTCATACTGTGGAAACTTACGTATTTAGAACATCCATGTGACAAAGAGATGCTTCTTGCACTTATTTTAATGCCAACTGCTAAAGAATACACTGTATCATTCCTTAAAACTCCTGCATGTTTGACATGGCTGAACATGCTAAGTGTATCCGTTTTGAAAGCAGAAAAACTCTATTCTCCTATTTTGTCTCAGCTGCTGGAATTTTCTCTGATGAGCCCCGACAGGAAAGTCACATGGGTGGGGCACAGCCTTCTCCTGTGATCCCTTTGCTAGCCATAGGTCTAATTCCAGCTTTTGTCCTGCGTAGGTAACAAATACGTGCCACGGGCCATCCTGGTGGATCTGGAGCCTGGCACCATGGACTCAGTCAGGTCTGGGCCATTTGGCCAGATCTTCAGGCCAGACAACTTCGTCTTTGGTATGTAGTCATGATCAGTTGGAAATGGCTAAATGATTCCTCTTCTTCCTAAAACCATGAATATCACAGTGCTGAGTGGTGCGTGCTGAGGTGGAGGACTGCGTGTTCACAGACATCCTGAGTCTTGGGCTTCTCCATCCAGTCCAGAGTGACTGCTCTCTGGCCACTCCACAGCTGAAAGAAAGATTTAGCTTGTGGTGGGCTGCCTAGTCTTCCCATTAAACCTCTGAAGGTTTGAGAATAAAGAGCATTGTGAAAGCTTCAGACAATAATAGTTCATAGGCTACTGGTCATTTCAAAGGACCAATGACAACAGGTAACCACTTAAGAGACCAAAAACAAAAAAAAAAAACCGGTTAGGACCAAAGTTCAGACAACTGCTTAGAACTAGTCTCTGCTGTTTGATCATCTTGTACCTTCGCCCCTGCCTGTTCTACATAACTTGAGTATTTACATGAGGTCTTCATCCTCTGTTCTTAAAAGCAGCTGGCTTAAAATTAAAAGCAGCTGGGTTCATTAAACCTCTTTGCTTTCTCAATTAATAGCCTCACATATATGAAACTTGTTTTTTACTTTATTATGATCCCTGGTGTTTTTGAGGGTCACTGATAACATCAAAAAATATTTCTCTAGGTAAAAAGGGGAAATCAAAAAGAGAAGAATCTGCAACTCAAAGACTAGTCTTACTTCTCCTCCAAAGTCAAATGACAGTGAATTCAGAGCTCCTTACATTTTAGTGTCTAATCTTCTCCTTTCCCTCTGGCAGGCCAGAGCGGTGCTGGCAATAACTGGGCAAAGGGCCACTACACAGAGGGAGCAGAGCTGGTGGACTCGGTGCTGGATGTGGTGAGGAAGGAGTCTGAGAGCTGTGACTGTCTCCAGGGCTTCCAGCTGACCCACTCTTTAGGGGGTGGCACGGGGTCTGGAATGGGCACACTGCTCATCAGCAAGATCAGGGAGGAGTACCCTGACCGCATCATGAACACCTTCAGCGTCATGCCATCTCCCAAGGTGTCTGATACCGTGGTTGAACCCTACAACGCCACCCTCTCTGTCCACCAGCTGGTGGAGAACACAGATGAAACCTACTCTATCGACAATGAGGCCCTGTACGACATTTGCTTCCGTACTCTGAAACTGACCACCCCCACGTATGGGGACCTCAACCACCTGGTGTCGGCAACCATGAGCGGGGTCACCACCTGCCTGCGTTTCCCAGGCCAGCTGAATGCAGACCTCCGTAAACTGGCTGTGAACATGGTGCCCTTTCCCCGGCTGCACTTCTTCATGCCCGGCTTTGCCCCCCTGACCAGCCGGGGCAGCCAGCAGTATCGGGCCCTGACTGTGCCCGAGCTCACCCAGCAGATGTTCGACTCCAAGAACATGATGGCTGCCTGCGACCCCCGCCATGGCCGCTACCTGACCGTGGCCGCCATCTTCCGGGGCCGCATGTCCATGAAGGAGGTGGACGAGCAGATGCTCAACGTGCAGAACAAGAACAGCAGCTACTTTGTGGAGTGGATCCCCAACAACGTGAAGACGGCTGTGTGCGACATCCCACCCCGTGGCCTCAAGATGTCAGCTACCTTCATCGGCAACAGCACAGCCATCCAGGAGCTGTTCAAGCGCATCTCGGAGCAGTTCACGGCCATGTTCCGGCGCAAGGCTTTCCTGCACTGGTACACGGGCGAGGGCATGGATGAGATGGAGTTCACCGAGGCCGAGAGCAACATGAACGACCTGGTGTCTGAGTACCAGCAGTACCAGGATGCCACGGCCGACGAGCAAGGGGAGTTCGAGGAGGAGGAGGAGGAGGGTGAGGATGAGGCTTAAGAACTGACTAAATTGTGCATCCTTAGTGAACTTCTACTGTTGTCCTCAAGCATGGTCGGTCTTTGTATACTATGGTGCTCAGTTCTGCTTCTGTCAGAAGTTCACACTGTTGATGAAATATGTGGAACCTGTCTAACAATTATGGTATTGTTTGTTAAGATATCTACACTAATAAAAAGCATGTGTCCAATGCATTGTGGTCTCTTCATTTTCACTTGAAATACATTTATTTTTACTATTTTTTAAGTATAAAGTTTCAGGGTTTAATAATTTTTGCAACAGCATAGGATTTCTACTTTTAATTAATAGCCTTCCTGCCTATAACATTGCTATGAGTTGGAATCGACTTGACGGCAAGGGTTCTGCCCTTTTAATAAAGATAGATAAAAAATACAGACTCTGTAAGATTCACTGGCCCGAAGTGTTAAAGTAAGGAGATCTCTCAAAAGTGAACCAGGAACATAAAAAACATAAGATTTAAAAAAATACACAAAAAAGTGAACGAGGTGTGAAGAGTGATTTGGAGATAAAGCAAACTTACTCCCTTATTTGCTGTAGCCCCAGGTACCCTATGGGTCTGTAAAGCAAGGAACGTAAAGATTTTCTTCTACTCTTTTTCTCCTTGATGTGATAAATATAAGGAAAAGGAAGTGAATGCTTGTACGTCTCAGATAAAAGGCACGGTGTAAGTTCAAGGTCTCCTAAAATAGCAGTCATGAACACTACAAATGGTCCGACTAAAAAAATTTATTTGAAAGTAAAACAAATCATGGTAGGAATATATATTTTAAGACAATGGTAGAAATTTATAACAGTGTTAAAAATCAGACAATTTTTATAGCTATTAAAACTAGAGAATGTCTTCACTGTCATTATTGCTTGCTTTTAGAGCGATCCACATTGATCACTAGTAGTGAGTAGCAGGTGTGGAGAGCCCAGGAAGGCAGGTGAATTGAGGTGGGACTCGGCTGGGATTTCAAAGGTAAGGATCACAGGCAACAACATGATCAAGGCTCCACACTAAGGGATCACCAGGACTCACAAAACTTCTCAATGATATTTCACTGTAGGAAGTCTTCTACTAGGTTGTTGAATTCATTTGCAAAACGTAAATGCAGGTTGTGCCTTCCTTCGGGTATCAGATGCAACCTAACAGCAAAACAAAGTTTTTGATCAATGGCACACCATTTAAAAACCTCTTACCCGCCCCAACATTTCATGAAAATCTAAAGTGAAGAACTGCTCCCCACCCCCTTTCACAACTGGAATTGGGGTGAAAACTTAAGGTAAGTAGTATAAACTTTACATGAAGACAGACTTAAGGAAACCCCAATGAAAGCCTCTGGGTCTTATGACCAACCCACAGGCTGGCTCTAAGGCCTATCACTTAACAATAACACAACACACACATTGTATTTGGAGCTGCATCATGGTTGAGAGGGATGCGATTTTGTGGTTACTTTATAAAAAATCCAATTTTAATAAAATTGATTTTAAGAAGGCTGGAAAGATGATTAAAAAAAAAAAAAAATGTATAGAATCCAGTGGATTAGATTTGGTGAGTTTCTTAGAATATCTAGTGGGAAGACCCAAACCAGAGTCACAGCCACCACTGGCCTGCTGTTCAAGATTCCAAACCAGCCTATTGTTTTTGCAAAGAAGCATTTACAGTGTGGAATACTGGACAGACTGCAGACATGTGTCCTCGGGGCTGTGGGCCCTTTGTTCAGGGGCTACTTGTGTGGCTGTCACAGTGCATCTTTTGTGGCTAACCTCACTGTCATTGTAAGACTTCTTCCTTTCAATAGGATTTTGGTCAAATGCGACTGGTTTGCATTTTCTTTCAGTTCTACATTTTAGTTATTAGCTATAAAAGCTCAGCAATAATAAAACTTTAAAACAAAGCTTCTAGGATAAAAGTACAAGTTCAAGCTGTTTTGTCCACAATACAATCGGACATTAAAATGCCAGTTACCGTATTTCCTCATTCTCTGATCTTTCAACAACTGGGGATGACAGCTCCAGAGTCTCAGTGAGCCCTCGGGAGGACTTGTGGGGAAAGGAGGCTGGGGAATAGAGGCTTCCTGGGAAGATGCAGGCCTCTTGCAACTCAACCACTGGGGAAGAAGGAACAAATCAAGACAATCTACCTGAAAGAAGGATATATTGTTGGCATCTTTCAGAGACCCTTGGGATATCAATAATAAACAGAAAACTCTAAATTTAATTTTAATGCTGTTCAGAAAGAAGGATGAGCAGCACCAACACCAAAGGTAGGACTGTGGTTGCCCTACACAAGATAGACCTTGCAGGGAAGGTCAAGGCCCCCATTTTTAGAAGACAGAAAAGAATCAACAGCCAAAGATGCTGAAAGGTCACAGCAGGGCATGTCTAGGCTCAGTTACATCCCCTAGTTTGCACTAAGCTGGATTCCAAGGCAGGTGCCCCAACCTGCCGAGCTTGAAGTCCTGTGTGGATGTCCAGTGTGGAAGGAGAGCCACCAGCTGGGAGTCCCTTTCCTTGCTGCATGCAGCACCCTTCCTATAGTAATCTCAAGACCCCAGGGAAACAAAAATGAGCTCCCCTTTATTACAAACACGGGAGACCCCTTTCTGAGGCATTGTTCAGAAATACACTGGATTCTGGATGGGCAGATGGGGATATAAAAAAAATTGCTCTTCCCATGCTGGTCATCTCTAGGTCCTTAGTACACCCTCCTCCTTTAGGTCTGACGTGCATTCCTTGTTGGGAACAGTATCACGATTGTTGTTGTTAGGTGCCGTCGAGTCAGTAGTGACTCATAGTAACCCTATGTACAACAGAACAATATACTGCCTGGTCCTGTACCATCCTCACAATCGTTGTTATGCTTGAGCCCATTTTTGCAGCCATGGTATCAAGCCATCTCGTTGAGGGTCTTCCTTTTTTTCACTGACCATCTACTTTACCAAGCATGATGTCCTTCTCCAGGGAATGGTCCTTCCTGATAACATGTCCAAAGTATATAAGACATAGTCTCACCATCCTTGCTTCTGAGAAGCATTCCAGCTGTACTTCTTCCAAGACAGATTTGTTCGTTTTTCTGGCAGTCCATGGTACAGTCAATATTCTTCACCAACACCACAATTCAAAGGCATCAATTCTTCTTCGGTCTTCCTTATTCATTGTCCAGCTTTCGCATGCATATGAGATGACTGAAAACATCATGGCTTGGGTCAGGCACACCTTAGTCTTCAAGGTGACATCCTTCCCTTTCAATACTTTCAAGAGGTCTTGCAGCAGATTGGCCCAATGCAATGCATCATCTGATTTCTTGACCGCTGCTTTCATGGGTGTTGACTGCGGATCCAAGCAAAATGAAATCTTTGACAACTTGAATCGTTTCTCCGTTTATCATGATGTTGCTTATTGGTCCAGTTGTGAGGATTTTTGTTTTCTTTATGTTGAGGTATAATCCATACTGAAGGCTGTGGTCTTTGATCTTCATCAGTAAGAAGACTTGAGTCCTCATCACTTCCAGCGAGCAAGGTTGTGTCATCTGCATTATCACAGGTTGTTAATGGGTCTTTCTCCAATCCTGATGCCCTGTTCTTCTTCATATAGTCCAGCTTCTCAGATTATTTGCTCAGCATACAGACTGAATAGATATGGTGAAACGATACAACCCTGACACTCACCTTTTCTGACTGTAAACCACCCAGTATCCTTTTTTTCTGTTCGAATGACTGCCTCTTGATCTATACACAGGTTCCTCAGGAGCACAATTAAGTGTTCTGGAATGCCCATTCTTCGAAATGTTATCTATAATTTGTTGTGACCCACACAGTCGAATGCCTTTACATAGTTGTTAAAACACAGGTAAACATCTTTCTGGTATTCTCTGTTTCAGCCAGGATCCATCTGACATCAGCAAAGATATCCCTCGTTCCATGTCCTCTTCTGAATCTGGCTTGAATTTTCTGTTTATTATTAACGGTAACCCAAGGGTCTCTGAAAGATGCCAACAATATACTGCTGCAGCCACTTCTGAATGATCTTCAGCAAAATTTTACTTGTGTGTGATATTAATGATATTGTTTGATAATTTCCACATTTGGTTGAATCACCTTTCTTGGAAATAAGAATAAATATGGACCTCTTCCAGTCGGTTGGCCAGGTAGCTGTCTTCCAGATTTCTTGGCATAGATGAGTGGGTACTTCCAGCGCTGCATCTGTTTGTTGAAACATCTCAACTGGTGTTCCATCAATTCCTGCAGCCTTGTTTTTTGCCAGTGCCTTCAGTGCCAGCTTGGACTTCTTCCTTCAATACCATCGGTTCCTGATCATTTGCTACCTCCTGAAATGGATGAATATTGACCAATTATTTTTGGTATAGTGACTCTGTGAATTCCTTCCATCTTCTTTTGATGCTTCCTGCATCATTTAATATTTTCCCTGTAGAATCCTTCAATATTGCAACTCGAGGCTTGAATTTTTTCTTCAGTGCTTTCAGCTTGAGAAATGCCAAGCTGTTCTTCCCTTGTGGTTTTCTATCTCCAGGCCTTTGCACATGTCATTATAATACTTCAATTTGTCTTCTTGAGCCACCCTTTGAAGTCTTCTCTTCAGCTCTTTTACTTCATCATTTCTTCCTTTTACTTTAGCTCTCCAACGTTCAAGAGCAAGTTTCAGAGTCTCTGCTGACATCCATTTTCGTCTTTTCTTTCTTTCCTGTCTTTTTAATGACCTCTTGCTTTCTTCATGTATGATGTCCTTGATGTCATTCCATAACTCATCTGGTCTTCGGTCATTAGTGTTCAACGTGTCAAATCTATTCTTCAGATGGTCTCTAAATTCTGGCCAGATATATAGACAGGCATAAATATATAGCTGTGAAGGCAACGTAGTACTCTGCTGGTGACTGAGATTCTCACCTAGATAATAAAAGGATCTCATCATATGCTCCGCGACAGTGGTTTTCAAACAATCACATTCTCCAGGAAGTGTAGAGGCTTCTAAGAGGGTAGGAGTCCCTGGGTGGTGTAAATGGTTAACGTGCTCAGCTGCTAACTGAAGGGTGGGCAGTTCAAGTCCACCCACAGGTGCTTTGGAAGAAAGACCTGGTGATCTACTTCTAAAAAATTAGCCATTGAAAACCCTGTGGAGCACAGTTCTATTCTGACAAACATGGGGTTGCCTTGAGCTGGAGAGGACTCGACAGCACCCGGTCTTCTGGTTTCTGAGAGAGTGTGAGTTCCTCTTGCTGGGCCAGGCTCTTCCCTGCATTTGGCCCAGCTGGAAGAAGACCTGGTGGGTTCCAGCCACTGACCTTTCAGGTAGCAGCAGAGTGCTTAACCACCATGCTCCCAGGGATCCTTAGTGAGGGATGAGGGGACACTGAATCTGCAGTATAAACTCAGTGCTCACTTCCTCCCGCTCCTCTTGGTGGAGATGGGAATGCAAACAAACCAGTGGCCCTGCTACCCCGAGGTGTTACCTTTCCTTCTTCATTCTGACCTTTCACAGCTAACAAATGAAGCTCTGAGAGCAACAGAAAGGCACAAGGCCATAAGTGATGGGCCGTGGCATTTTTTCTTCACTTTGATTAACGATAAAACTCTAAATTATTTGTGAACCCATAACATTGCCAGTTAAGTCTGTGACTTTTCTTTTTTTCAGCTGAAAACCAAAAAAGGCTGCTGGCTCTTCCACTATGAAAGCTGGGCAATATTGTGGCTAACAGGGTGTCCTTGTCATGCAGCATCCTTCCGAGACCATCCATGCCTGGCTGCCAGCAACAGCCCCTTTTTATTCAGAAGCTAAGAGGGTGTCTGGGCAGAGGGCCATCACTGGCACTGGAGCTGAACACTGACCCTGCCCTCTGCCTGGCCTCCATGCCTGAGGTCGGAGCACCCCCCTGCCCAGAAGTGTGCGAGAGCCCCACCTAGTTGTGAAGCCACATCCTCCTAGGAGCTAGCACAGCCCCTGGCCTCCATGGCCAATCACTCATCCAACCTCTAAGGGTCTGGTGGGCCAACCTCTGCTCAGCTAGACTCTCTGAGAGCAGGGCTGGTCTGGTCTGCGGGTGGCACAAGTCTATGATGGGACGGTGGTGAGCAAGCTCCATGTGTCAATCCAGGAGAGAGGAGTGCATATGAAGGGGTGGGAATGGGCTGGGTCAGGATAAGGAGAATCACTGTTTCAATTAGAGTAACTCATAATTTGTTTTATATTTTGGACTTCTGCATAGGAGTTAAGGAGGCCTGGTGGCACAGTGGTTAAGTGCTCAGCTGCTAACCAAAAGGTTAGCAGTTTGAACCCACCAACTGCTCTGTGGGAGAAAAGAACTAGTGATCTGCTCCTGTAAATATCACAGCCTTGGAAACCCTATGAGGCAGTTCTACTCTGTCCTATATAGTTGCTATGAGTTGGAATTGACTCAACAGCAATGGGTTTTGGTTTTTTGGTTTTACATAGGAGTTCATTAGGAGAAAGGGTTCAACTGCCTAGAAACAAATTTTAAAACCACTGAACTTGAATACTCTCTAAGACCTCTTTACTTCAAAGAGATTCTATGATTCTTCTCCCACAAAGAAAGAAAGAAGGAGATTAACACAAGCAGGAAGCAGGTATGCTGAACAAATCTGTCCTTTATTCAGCCTCACTATGAGAGAGAAGGCGGGTTGGTATTTGTTTCGTACATATATCTATTTGTTGGCAAATTCTCTGAAGGGGTAGACTGTCTTTAAGTTTACTTATAAATTAAATTATAAATTACAGGTTTAATTATAAATATCCCTTGACGACAAGTATCAAGTTCCTTGGAAGCTTGCTCCATGGTTGAGTTGCTTCTGTGTTGTCCGATGGCTTGGTACGTAGAATCACATTAGGATTCTGGTGCTCAAGGAATCCACCTTCCTTTTGTTGGGTCCAAATAAACCAACAGCGTTCTAGGCAGGCACATGCAACATGAAGGGCTGTTCTAGCAGATGGAGGTAGTAGGTGTGAAATGCAACCATTCTTAGACAATCAGTGCTAACACTATACCCTCATCCCCACTGTTCCAAAGAATGTTGCTATACGAAACTTATCTACCATAAAATAGTCTACCAGAATAATTAACATCTGAACAGTAAGGGGTAAGCGTGTGTTCCTCTCCCATATTGATATATTCTGTGGCTAGGAGATGGGTCTGGAACAGAATTATCTAAATTGAGCTCTTTGCAGCCTGACTTTTATTGAATGCAGGTAACACACTGCATTTACTATGAGCGTCAGTGTGCAAAAACCTGGTTGTTTATGAAGCTAGAAGACAATAAGATCATCAAGTAAATTAATCCAGGCATCTGACCATCATATTAAAATAGGACTATGTTTATGGGAGGCAGCTGTGCTGTAGGGGAAATGCACTATATCTAAAGAAAAAGAATCTAAGATTTGTCATTTACTAGCTGTGCAACCTTGGAAGGTTACTTAACATGTCTCTACCTTGAGTCTCTCATCTGTAAAAAGGGATAATATGTATTCATAAATTTGTTTTAAGGTGTAATTAGACATTGTATGTAAAAATGTTTTTCAAACTATAAAATGCTATAAGGATATAGGAATTATAAAGGTTTATGGGGTTGTTGCTGTTAGGTGCTGTCAAGTTGTTTCTGACTCACAGTAACCCCAGGTACAACAGAAAGAAACACTGCCCACTCCTGCTCCCTCCTCATAATCATTGCTATGTTTGAGCCCATTGTTGCAGTCACTGTGTCAATCCATCTCATTGAGGGTCTTCCTCTTTTTCGCTGACCCTCTACTCTACCAAGCATGATGTCCTTCGCCAGGGACTGGTCCCTCCTGATAATATGTGAGACGATGCCTTGCCATCCTTCCTTGCTTCTAAGGAGCATTCTGGCTGTACTTCTTCCAAGACAGACTTCGTTCTTCTGGCAGTCCATGGTATATTCAATATTCTTCACCAACACCATAATTCAAATGCATCAATTCTTCTTGGTCTTCCTTATTCATTATCCAGCTTTTGCATGCATATGAGGCGATTGAAAATATCATGTCTTGGGTCAGGTGCACCTTAGTCCTCAAAGTGACATCTTTGCTTTTTAACACTTTAAAGAGGTCTTTTGCAGCAGATTTGCCCAATGCAATATGTTGTTTGATTTACTGACTGCTGCTTCTATTGGCATTGATTGTGGATCCAAGTAAAATGAAATCCTTGACAACTTCAATATTTTCTCCATTTACCATGATGTGGCTTACTGGTCCAGTTGTGAGGATTTTTGTTTTATGTTAAGGTATAATTCATACTGAAGACTGTAGTCTTTGATCTTCATCAGTATGTGCTTCAAGTCCTCTTCACCTTCAGCAAACAAGGTTTTGTCATCTATATACCTCAGGTTGTCCAGCTTCTTGAATTATTTGATCAGCATACAGACTGAATAAATATGGTGAAAGGATACAACCCCAATGCACACCTTTTCTGATTTTAAACCACACAATATCCCCTTGTTCTGTTCGAATGACTGCATGAGCACAATTAAGTTTCTGGAATTTCCATTCTTTGTAATGTTATCTATGATTTGTTATGATCTACACAGTTGAATGCCTTTGCAGTCAATAAAACACAGGTAAACATCTTTCTGGTATTCTTTGCTTTCAACCAAGTTCCATCTGACATCAGCAAAGATATCCCTCATTCCACGTCCTCTTCTGGGTCCAGTTTGAATTTCTGGCAATTCCTTGTCAATGTACTACTGCAACCATTTTTTAATTATCTTCAGCATAATTTTACTTGAGTGTGACATTAACGATATTGATCAATAATTTCCGCATTCCGTTGGATGA
Source organism: Dugong dugon (assembly GCA_030035585.1). Lineage (NCBI taxonomy): Eukaryota > Metazoa > Chordata > Mammalia > Sirenia > Dugongidae > Dugong > Dugong dugon. The sequence continues at coordinate 21,684,920 of CM057464.1, forward strand.
CCTTTCTCTGGAATGGGCACGTATATAGATCTCTTCTAGTCAGCTGGCCAAATTTCTGTCTGTCTTCCGAATTTCTTGGCATAGACGAGTGAGTGCTTCCAGTGTTGCATTTGTCTGTTGAAACATGTCAACTGATAATTCTGTCCATTCCTGAAGCCTTTTCGCCAATGCCTTCAGTGTAGCTTGAACTTCTCCCTTCTGTACCATTGGTTATGACAGTTGTATTTTATTGTAAAATATGAGGCATTTTTCTCACATTTAAACTTCTCACAGAAGTCTGTTGTTCAAGTATGTCACAGAACAGTATGAGTAAGAAGTAGTGGGACTGTTTCTGTGTCTGCTTTCTCTACTGGATTGCAGGGGCTTTGAAGACAAGGACCATGAAGAGCAATGCTGGCACTTAGCAGACACAGGTTAGTAGACGGAGAGAGGAAGGAGGGAGGGCAGAAAGATTTTCTTAGGTGCTAATAAACCCAGTTTCAAAAGAATTCCGTCGAATTCCAAAGACGTCCTAAGTAATGACTGCATCTCTAGAATGAACATAGAGTCTCTGAAGGGCCAATGCTCACTGGTATGTTTATTTTCTAGAACCTTTGTAACAACCCAGACCACCCATCTTCCAGCCAGATCTCATTTCCTCCTCCAGTGTGTGCATCCATTATATGTAAAGGAAACACACAACTTATTCAACTTCGAATTTTCATCTTGATGTAAATTACAGAAAACCTGGCTCCTCTGTCAAAGTATTTAAAATATAAATTATTATTTCACACAAAAATTTATGGGATTGAATGACAGAATGTCTGCTGCCCTATTTTATAAAGTTCTCAGAAGCCTGAGCTTAGTTGGCAGAAATAAGGACAAAAAGAACAAGTGACATGTACCTGCTATTTAGGTAAAAGTCTTGGTATGTGTTGGTATTTTGTGACTCCAAGTAACAGGTTCTAATTATGGCATGTACTTACTTAAGGCTGAAATAACATGAAAATCTTACAACACAGTGTTAAGTGAAAAAAAGCAGGACTCAGAGTTGAATACAGAATATGACTAATATTATATATATATACATATATATATATATATATATATATATATAAAATTTTTCTATGTAAGGAGTCCTGGTGGTGCAGTGGTTAAATGCTTGGTTGCTAAACGAAAGTTTGGCGGTTTGAACCCACCGGTCACTCCACAGGAGAACCATGTGGCAGTCTGCTTCTGTAAAGATTACAGGCTTGGAAACCATATGGGGCAGCAGTTCTACTCTGACCTACAGGTTCACTATGATTCAGAATTGACTCTACAGCAATGAGGTTTCTTTTTTTTTTGTATCTATGTAAAAAAATACTAGAAAGAAAAAACACAAATGTTAATAACAACAGTATTTAAATGGGTGATAAGGAATGGATGATTGGTTTTTTCTTTGGATTTTACAGATTTTCTTTACTGAGCAGATAGTTCTTTTAAGTGATGAAAAACTAATCTGAAAATTCACAATTATATTATTTTAGTTCACAATGATTGACATAAATCTAAATTATAATCCATGTTGGAATACTATTAGCACATTTGCCATTCAGAACAACAATAAGAGATACTGATCTGAGAATCCTCTCCTTCCATTTACTGTTTACCCACAAAACAGGGCTTCTTGTCCCCTGTATTTTCATAGTACCTGAAATACAACAATATTGGCAAGATGGGGGTAAGGGCACACACCTTAAAAGCCCCAGCATCTCACCTTTCTTTTCCTCACCACAGTTTGCTCCATTTACTCTCTAAGCCTCTGTGGCACAGAGGGCTGCACCGGGTTCTGGACTTACCATGACCCTTTCACATGTTTGTGGATGAAGTCAGCATGAAAACGTGGGACCAATGGGTCCTTCTCCCCGTGCACAATCAAAGTGGGGCACTGAATGAGGGGCAGCAAGTGTTGACAGATACTACCTGAAAAACAGCACAAAGAATTTGCTTTCATGTAACCTTTCTACATTATAAAAAGCAGGAATGGAGCTCAGGTACATCATCGCCTCTCTGAACCACTGTGTTCATGTCTGTTAAGTCACCCATCTGGATTAGATGGCACCTAATGTCGTTCCTGGAGTCCCTAGGTGGTGCAATCAGTTAATGTACTCGGCTGCTCACCAAAAGGTTGGAGGTTTCAGTCCACTCAGAGGCACCTAAGAAGAAAGAACTGGAGATCTATTTCTAAAAAATCAGCCGTTGAAAACTCTATGGAACACAGTTCTACTCTCACACGTGGGGTTGCCATGAGTAAGAGTCAACTCCACAACAAATGGATTTTGGTTTTAAGGTTCCTTCCAGCTCTAACATTCTGTGGGTTTCCTCTTCAGTTTCTTTGCTCTTGTTCTAAGCTTTACTAGTAAATAAGCAGTTTTACCTGGTTTAAACACATAATTCATGTAAAAACAGTAGGGAAACCCACAACTCTACATTACATAGCGGAAGATTCCAGTCTGGAGAACGATGGTAGGTGGTTGGCTCTTGAAAGGTTTTTTTTTTTTCTTTTTTTTTTTATTTTTTTATTTTTTTATATATATTTTATTGTACTTCAGGTGAAAGCTTACAGAGCAAATAGTTTCTCATGAAATAGTAGTACACATGTTGTTTTTTTTGACATTGGTTAACAACCCCACAACGTATTAAGCCTCTAAATTCTCAACCTTTTTTTTTGATGAAAATTACAGATGGCCAAATATACACCGTTTCAAAATTTTCTACATTCACTGTTCAGTGACATTGACTACGCTCTTCCAACTGTGCTGTTATTCTCACTTAAGATGAAGGCTTACAGAACAAAATAGTTTTTCATTTAACAGTTACTACACATGTTGCCCTATGACAATGGTTAACAATCTCACAGCACATCAAGAATATCCTTACTCCACCTTGTGTTCCCTATCACCAGGGGGCTTCCTTGTCCCCTTCTGTCTTCTGGACCTTGTCAGTGGATTATTGTACCTCTTTAGTCTCCTTTGTTTGTTTATTTATTTATTTATTTTTATTTTATTTAAACACCATTTCAAAACTTTTTACTTACACATTTAAGTGATATTGACTATGCTCTTCCAATTGTGCTGCCATTCTCGCCCAAGATGAAGGCTTACAGGACAAAACAGCCTCCCATTTAATAGTTACTACAAATGTTGCCCTATAGCAGTGGTCAACAATCTCACAATACATCGACAGTGTCCTTATTCAATTTGTGTTCCTTATCATCAGTTTCCTACTCTCCCTCTGCCTTCTGGCCCTTGTCACCGGACTCCTGTACATCGTTAGTCCCGTTTAGTTTTACTGGGGTGTCCATTCCCAGGCTTAACATCGAACCTTGAAGGTAACTTCCCCTCTGAGCTGAAAGGGTGTCTGGGGGCCACACTCTCGAGGTTTCTCTAGTATTCTTTAGGCCAGTATATCTGGTCTTCTTTTTTTTTTTTTTTTTTGGGAGTTAAAATTATGCTCTACATCCTACTCCAGCTCTGCCCAGAACCCTCTGTTGTGATCCTGGTCAAAGGAGTCATTGGTGGTAGCCGGGCACCATCCAGCTGTACTGGGCTCAGTCCCGTGGAGGCCTTGGTAGCTGTGGACCATTAGTCCTTCGGACTAATCTTTTCCTTGTATCCTGTTCTCTTCATTCTCCCTTGTTCCCGAAGGGATGAGATCAGTGGAGTATCTTAGATGGCCGCTCATAGGCTTTTAAGACCCCAGACACTACTCACCAAGGTAGAATGTAGAGCATTATCTTTATAAGTAGTGTCATGCCAATTGAGCTAGATGTTCCCCGAGATCATGGTCCCCAGAGCCCTCCGTCCAACAACTCAGTCCCTCGGGGGGTTTGGATGTGTCTATAGGGCCTTCATGACCTTTCCTTGTGCAGGTTGTGTTAGTTTCCGCTGTACTATGTACTATCTCATCTCTCACCCAAGTTACCACTTACCTATTACCTATTTAGTATCCCCCCCCCCTCCCATCCCTGGTAACCAACAAGGATTGTTACATTTTGCATGTGAATTTTTTCATGGGTTTTTACAATAGAGGTCTCATACAATATTTGTCCTTTTGTGATTGACTTATTTCACTCAGCATGATGTCCTCCAGTTTCATCCATGTTATGAGATGGTTCACCGATTCATTGTTCTTTCTCGTTGCATAGTACTCCATTGTGTGTATGTACCATAGTTTGTGTATCCATTCGTCTGTTGATGGACATCGAGGTTGTTTCCATCGTTTTGCTATTGTGAATAATGCTGCCATGAACATAGGTGTGCATATGTCTATTCGAGTGATGACTCTTATTTCTCTAGGATATATTCCTAGGAGTGGGATTGCTGGATCGAATGGTACGTCTATTTCTAGCTTTCTGAGGAAACGCCATATCATTTTCCAAAATGGCTGTATCATTTTGCATTCCCACCAGCAGTGTATAAGAGTTCCCGTCTCCCCGCAGCCCCTCCAACATTTGTTATTTCCAGTGTTTTTGATTCGTGCCAGTAATGCCGGGGTGAGATGGTATCTCATTGTGGTTTTAATTTGCATTTCTCTAATGGCTAGTGATCGCGAGCATTTCCTCATGTGTCTGTTGGCCATTTGAATGTCTTCCTTGGTGAAGTGTCTGTTCATTTCCTTTGCCCATTTTTTGATAGGATTGGTTGTCTTTTTGTTGTAGAGGTGTTGGATTTTCTTGTAGATTATGGAGATTAGACCTTTGTCTGACTTGTACTGTCCAAAAATTTTTTCCCAGTCTGTAGGTTCTCTTTTAACTCTTTTGGTGAAATCTTTTGAAGAGCATAGATGTTTGATTTTTAGAAGATCCCAATTATCTAGTTTATCTGTTGGGTTTTTTGTGTTGATGTTTATGGTTTGTATCCTGTTAATGCCATGTATTAAGGCCTGAAGTGTTGGTCCTATTTTTTCTTCTATGAATTTTATAGTTTGAGGCTTTATATTCAGGTCTTTGATCCATTTTGAAGTAGTTTTTGTATATGGTGTGAGGTATGGGTCCTGTTTCATTTTTCTACAAATGGATATCCAGTTTTGCCAGCACCATTTGTTAAAAAGACTGTCTTTTCCCCATTTGATGTATTTTGGGCCCTTGTCAAAAATCAGGTGACCGTAGGTGGATGGATTTACATCTGAGTTCTCAATTCTGTTCCATTGGTCAATGTCTCTGTTGTTGTACCAGTACCAGGCTGTTTTGAGTACTGTAGCTGTATAGTAGGTTCTCAAGTCAGGTAGTGTGAGTCCTCCAACTTTATTCTTCTTCTTCAGTAGTGCTTTACTTATTCGAGGTTTCTTCCCTTTCCAAATAAAGTTAATAATTAGTTTTTCCATCTCTTTGAAGAATGTTGTTGGTATTTGTATCGGAATTGCATTGTATTTGTAGATTGCTTTAGGTAGAATTGCCATTTTCACAATGTTGAGTCTGCCTATCCATGAGCATGGTATGTTTTTCCATTTATGTAGATCCCTTTGGGTTTCATGCAGCAGTGTTTTGTAGTTTTCTTTGTATAGGTCTTTTATATTCCTGGTCAGATTTATTCCTAAGTATTTTATCGTTTTAGGGGCTATTGAAAATGGTATTGATTTCCTGATCTCCTTTTCATCGTTCTCTTTACCGGTGTATAGGAATCCAACTGATTTTTGAATGTTTATCTTGTATCCTGCTACTCTGCTGAATCTTTCTATTACTTCCAGTAAATTTCTCGTGGAGTCTTTAGGGTTTTCTATGTATAGTATCATATCATCTGCAAACAGGGAGAGTTTAACTTCTTCATTACCAATTTGGATGCCCTTTATTTCTTTCTCTTGCCTTACTGCTCTAGCTAGAACTTCCAGCACAATGTTAAATAGGAGTGGTGATAAAGGGCATCCTTGTCTTGTTCCTGTTTTCAGGGGGAATGTTTTCAGCCTTTCTCCATTAAGAATGATGTTGGCTGTTGGTTTTGCATAGATGCCCTTTATTATGTTGAGAAATTTCCCTTGTATACCTATTTTATTGAGAGCTTTTATCAGGAATGGGTGTTGGACTTTGTCAAATGCCTTTTCTGCATCAATTGAGATAATCATGTGATTTTTTTCTTTCCTTTTATTTATGTGGTGGATTACGTTGATGGATTTTCTAATGTTAAACCATCCTTGCATACCTGGTATGAATCCTACTTGGTCGTGGTGTATTATTTTTTTGATATGATACTGAATTCTATTGGCTAGAATTTTGTTCAGAATTTTTGCATCTATATTCATGAGAGATATTGGTCTGTAATTTTCTTTTTTTGTGATGTCTTTGCCTGGTTTTGGTATCAGCGTTATGCTGGCTTCATAGTATGAATTTGGAAGTGTTGCTTCCTCTTCTATGCTCTGAAATAACTTGAGTAGAACTGGTACGAGCTCTTCTGTAAATGTTTTGTAGAATTCTCCAGTGAAGCCATCTGGGCCAGGGCTTTTTTTGGTTGGGAGTTTTTTTATTACCTTTTCAATCTCTTCTCTTGTTATGGGTCTGTTCAGATTTTCAATATCACTTTGTTGTAGTTTGGGTAGGCCGTATGTTTCTAGAAATTTATCCATTTCCTCTAGGTTTTCAAATTTGTTGGAATATAGTTTTTCATAATATTCTGTTATAATCCTTTTTATTTCAGTTGGGTCTGTTGTAATGTCCCCCATTTCATTTCTTATTTGGGTTATTTGTGCCCTCTGCTGTTTTTCTTTTGTCAGTCTGGCCAGTGGTTTGTCGATTTTGTTGATTCTTTCAAAGAACCAACTTTTGGTTTTGTTGATTCTTTCTATTGTTTTTCTGTTCTCTATTTCATTGATTTCTGCTCTGATCTTTACTATTTCCTTTCTTCCGGTGGTTGTAGGCTTTTTTTGTTGTTCTCTTTCTATTTGTTTGAGTTCTGTAGTTAATGTTTTGATTTTGTCCCTTTCTTCTTTTTTGATGGTTTTTTTTTTTTTTTTTGAACAATCACATCTTAAATGGTAACTGGGGTCCCAGCCAGCCCTCCAAAGCTTGTACAGCTTACCATGAAGTTACAATTTACACATGGTAAATAAGCACCCATACTGCTCCCACTATATTCCTGATGAATATACCTCTGAGCGACTACAAGGACCTAACTACCACTTAAAACAACACTTTCAAGGCAAATATGGTAGCATACAAAGCACCTGGGCTTTGAAGGTGTGCAACCTGGGCTCTGGTTCCTGCACTGCCATTTCTTGGTGGCCCCTTAACCTCATTGACCCTTGGTTGCCTCCTTGGTCAAGCAGCGGTAACCATTGTTCCCTGGGGTTATCATGAGGTTGAAAAGAGATGCTGTATCTAAGGCTCCTGGCACCCAGCAGGTACTCCGTAAGTTAGCTCCTCTCTCCTTCCCTTCCTTCCTCCTCTGCCTGTATCAAGGAGAAAGCACTGCAGCTCTGAGGAAGCTGGGAGCCAGGCCACAGAGGTACTGTCCAGCCACTAGGCCTCTCCCCTTCTCAGTCAGGGTGGGGGTTACTGCTTGCTAAATGAGAAGGTGGCGTCTTGACCAGGGAAAGACTTCTCTCGGTCTCTGAAGCTTCCCTTTCCTGTCCCTGGGGGTAACATGCACTGCCCATTGTGTGATGATAATGATGATTAAAGCCAGGATTGCTGAGCATTCATGGTGTGTCAGGAAGAAGTCAAACAATTTAATATCTGGTAAACAGTTAAAAGTAATTACACATTCTCACTAATTTAGTATGTACAGTTATTTGTAAATTAAATGCTTTCATGATAGTAATAACCTTTTATTAAGCACTTACTCTGTACTTGGTTCTGTGCCAAAGCTTAACATGTATTATCTCATTTAATTCTCACAACAACTTTATGAGGTAGGTATTTTTTATCTCCAGTTTACAGATAAGGAAATGAGGCTTTGTGAAGCCAAGTAATCTGCCTAAATCTATTCTAACAGCAAAACAAGTGGCAAAGCCAGAGTTCAAATCCAACTTTATTTGACTCCAAAGCCGTGCACTCACCACTGTGCTGTACTGATCATCTGTGAACCTGAGGGCACACTGATGAAAACAACGTTCCTGTTACATTAGCTAGTACAGAAGGGAGGTCAGCAATTCACTGGCCACTCCTCCGCATGAGAATGATGTGCCGGTCTGCTTCCATAAAGATTACAGCCTCGGAAACCCTATCGGGCAGTTCTACTCTGTCCTATAGGTTGGCTATGAGTTGGATTGACCTGATGGCAATGGAGGAGGGGTGTGTTTAGATCCTCGAAATCATGACATATTTTTGAATTTTCTGCTCTGCTTTGAATCCTCACACATTTTCACTGCTCCCTTTAATAATGCATAAAAGCTTACAGTTAACAAATCTGCCTTCTTTAATGGAGTGCTCTCTTAGACACTGCCTTATGGAACTTCTTGTTTAAGAGCTGAGGGAAGCATATTTCCAGGATCTGTTTCTATGGGTGGACACTGCATTTGAATAGGATCATTACAAAGCACATATCTGCTGTTCTGAAGTAAAAACAAGAAAGAATAAATGCCCTTTGCACTGTGAAAGTTGTGACAAATAACTCATTCTGAAAATCATTACCTAACAGATTAAACTGGTACTTCAATTACTGCCATTTTTAAATTGAATGTGTTCCAAGACTAGATTTTAGCTTCTCCATTCTTTCAGCAATTAAAAATAAGAAAAATAAAGGTTACAAATGTAATAGTTACATAAAAAATAAACTTTAATTCAGGATTTCTCTTAGAGATGTCAATTCTTATTATAAATGGAAAACTTGTTAATTTTTCAGATAAAGAAATGCAGACATCTGTTTATGGCTAAGGTCATATAACCTAGTTCTGAAGATGGCAAGAATTCAGTACTCTTATCCGCATGCTAATCCTGCTGGGACTGAAGGTCATGACCAAAAGTCCCTCCTTTTTGTCCTAGTTAACAGAGGGAAGTGCAACAAGGAAAAAACCTGGTATATACTCAGGCTTGTTTGTTTTCTAATTACCCATCCCAGAATTAGAAAACAGAAACCATGTGAGGCTTCTAGAGGATTATTTTGTCACCACACACAGACACAAAGAATTGAAAGGAAAAGAGAACAATCTGTTATTAAAGAGTGAAAAATGTGGACCTTTATATATATACAGTTCTGTCTCTAGTTTAAGGCAGATTTATTATACAATAACTTGTATTGTATACAATACTAATATCCTCTTTCATGCATCAGTATGTAACGATAATCAGTGAACTCATAATCACTGAGAATTCCAGAATATCAGGAAAGAAACTCAGGTGTCCTCTCTCATCCTCTCTAATCAGCCAAGGAACACAGTTTATGCAACCTACCGTCTGGCAGATGTTTGAACTGCAGAATGCCGTCCACCCACTTTTCACAGGTTTGAGCCAAGTAGTCATACCCATATAGGGCTTCTAGAGGCTTTCTTGTTCTCTCGCTCCATTTAGAAACATCTCGGATCCCTGGAGAACAGAAGAGTGGACAACAGTAAGTGTTGTCTTTAAACACTCCAACCCTGTTCCCTTCAGAGCCTTTATATTTGTTGTTCAGTCTGCTGGAATGCTCCCCGGATGCCCACATGCTTATTCCTTACCACTCAGGTTTCTGCTCGGACACCACAGAGCCTTCCCTGGCCACACCTCCCTACACGAGCACCCCTAAAATAAACCACCTTCCACCTACCCACTCCGCCTTACACTCAACTCCCCCTCACGGTGCTCCCGGTACCTGAGGCACGTTCTCTTGCCCCCATGTCATCAGTTCCACAAAGGTAGGGGCTCTGCTTTGTCCACCCCTGGGGCCTAGATCAATGCCTGGCACAAAACAGCACCCAATAAATACATACCAAGTGAATGACGTGTGATCTGCATTGAATGCTTTCTGCTAAAGGTATAAAATAAAATATTCCTCTGACTAGGTTTGCCTGAGTAAGAGTGACAATATTTATAAGAGGGTTTTTTTTCCTGAATTGATTAATGTACACTGAGAAAAGCACCCAAATTTACTAACTTCAAGATATATTGCAGATGATTCACTATTAGAAAAAACAGCAATACCTAAAAATCATCTTTTTTTCTTATTTTTTTAAAATTTATTTTGTTACTGTTGCGAATACTCACAGCAAAATATATACCAATTCAACATTTCTACGTGGACAATTCAGTGACGGTGATTACATTCTTCGAGTTGTGCAACCATTCTCACCATCTTTTTCTGAGTTGTTCCTCCTCCATTAACATAAACTCACTGTCCCCTAAGGTTCCTATCTAATCTTTTGAGTTGCTGTTGTAACTTTGATCTCATGTAGATAGTTCTTAAAAGAACATAATGCTCAAGGCAGACATTTTTTACTAGTTAAGCTAAACTATTGTTTGGTTTTAAGAAGACATCGGGATATTTTTGGTTTAAGGTTTAAAGATTATCTCAGGTAAATAGTTTCAGGGGTTCATCCATCCCCCATGGCTCCAGAAAGTCTGGAGTCCATAAGAATTTGAAATTCTGTTCTGCATTTCCCTCCTTTTAATCAGGACTCTTCTAGAGAATCTTTGATCAAAATGTTCAGTAATGGTAGCCGAGCACCAGTTGTTCTGGTCTCATGGCAAAGGAGGCAGTTGTTGCTCATGGAGGCAATTAGCCACACATTCCATATCCTCTTCCTATTCCTGATTCTCCTTCTCCTGTGTTGCTCAGGTGAATAGAGATCAGTTGTTGTGCCTTGGATGGCTGCTTGCAAGCTTCTAAGACCCCAGGCACTACACAATGAACTAGGAGTTAGAATAGAAACATTAAACACCTTATTAGGCAAATTAATTGGGATGTCTCATGAAACCATGACCCTAAAGCTCCAAACCAAGGAGCCAAATCCTGTGAGGTAAAAACCACCTTTAGAATAAATAAATTCCCTAGCCCAACCTTTCTCACATTTCTGTAAACACACTGTGATAATTTAAAGATTCTAATGCTCTTAAGCAGGTCCCAGTGTGGTGTAAATGGTTTGTTCTTGGCTACTAACCAGAAGTTGGTGGTTGGAACTAACCCAGCAGCACTGCATAAGAAAGGACTGGCGATCTGCTTCTGTAAAGATTACAGCCAAGAAAACCCTATGAAACAGTTCTACTCTGTAGTACGTGGGGAGGCCATGAGTTGGAACTGACTCAGCAGCAACAGGTTTGGTTTTGGTTGGTTATTCTTGGTTCTGTAGTGGGCTCATGGGCGTCATAATCTATACATGTTACATGTATCAAATATTACACAATAAAATATATATTTATTATTAAATAAATTAATCAATTTTAAGAACCAAGTTGGCTAATGTTCAATGTGAAGATGTCCTTGCTAAGATGCAAAGTCCTCTCTTGGAACAGCTAGAGATTCTTCAAACAAACTAACTCAGTAAAAGCAGGCATTTGGAGCAACAGCCATCTACAGGAATGCAAAACCTCGGGCAAGGTGCTAGACTTCTACAGGAAATATTATCTAAATCTAAAGGGGCAGGGGAGTCCAGCTATAGCTGGGTAAGCCAGATGTTCACACTATGGTTAACAGCACAGGCTTGGAATTCAGACTGCCTGGGTTTCAATTCCAGCTTCTGTACTTACTGGCTCAGGGACATTGAACAAGTTACTTAAGCTCTCTGTGCTGGTCTCCTCAACTGAAAATGAGAGTTATAATAATATTCTGAGGGAAAGAATAAATAAGTAAATGCATGAAATGTGCTAACAACAGTGTCTGGCATATAATAAGCACTCAAAAATATTGTATATATTTACTTCTACTGATTTATTTCAAGACAAAGCCATTTTACCCCAAAATATAATTCCCACCAAAAAATAAGTAGTAATTATATTAAAAGTTAAGTTCCCAAATAACCATTTGAATCAAATTGTTTGCTAATCCTAAAAAAGGTACAAATTTGTATCTCAAGAGAAACTAATACACTTGTTTTTGAGCATAAAATTTGTGTTAATCACTGGAATCGTAATGAAGAAAACACATTCACTCATCATTAATAATGAGCTAATCCAGTAAACATGATCTGAGCCTGATGTTAGTCACAACAGTTAAAAACTTGAATAAGTCATGGTCTCTGCCCCAAGGGCCCTTGCAGCAACCAAGTGGGATGGCTTACTTTACACAAAACAGATACTCTTCCTCTGAACCAGTAGGAAAACAATACAGACATGCAGGAAGATAGGTTAGGACTGTGACTAAATCAGATTTATCATGTAAGAGTCTAATAGTTTGTGACCAAACAGAAAGACTGGTAAAGAGCTAAGATTCTACAACAAAACATTACCATTATGTAGCTTACTTAAGTGTTGTGAACTACAGAATAGCTGAAAGGCTAGACTTGTGATATTCTAGTGCAGGTGTTCACAACCTTTTTCTGTAAAGGGCCTGACAAAAAATATTTTAAGCTTTGCAGAGCAAGAGGTAAAATACAGCGAGGGAAACTCCTGCCCTGCCTAGCCCTAAATGTCTATGGTGGGCCATCTGAGGCTGCCGTCCAATAGAAACATACTTGAGACAAAAAGCCACCGGCCCAAGGGAAGGGTAGGCCGAGGCAGGTTGGGGTATATGGCCACCACTGTCAGTTTCACTCTCTATCCCAGTGACACCCAGACCCTGGCATGCCCTTCTCTGTTTCCAGAGAGCCGGAATACAACTTGAGCAGCTGGCCAGAGGTGAGGCAACTCAATGGGTTGCGAACCCCTAGACTGAAATTCCATGACTCAGTGCTTGGCAATGGCCACCAGCGGAGGCCCTGGGCAGCAGCAAGACACAGCCGTCCACCAGCAATCAGCACTGGGAGTGGAGGGGGAAAGAGGCACAGAGAGGACCCCAGCTTGGACTCAGTGGCTCACAAAGTAGCCCATTAGACTGGTGCCCAGGCCTTAACAAAAATAGGTGGCAGGCTGGATTTGGTACACAGGCTATAGTTTGCTGATTCTTAGTGCCTCTAAAAACCTCAAAAATAAACAATAATACACCATGGCCAAGTGGGATTCATACCAGGTACGCAAGGATGGTTCAACATAAGAAAATCAATCAATGTAATCCACTACATAAATAGAACAAAAGAGAAGAATCACCTGATCATCTTAATTGACGCAGAAAACGCATTTGATAAAGTCCAACATCCATTCCTGATATCAACTGTCAATAAAATAGGAATAGAAGGGAAATCCCTAACCATAATAAAGGGCATCTATACAAAACCAAGAGCCAACATCATTCTCAACAGAGAGAGGCTAAAAGCATTCCCCCTCACAATAGAAACAAGACAAGGATGCTGTTTATCACCACTCTTATTTAACATTGTGCTGGAAGTCCTAGCTAGAGCAATAAGGCAAGGAAAAGAAACAAAGGGCATCCAAACTGGAAAGTGTCTTAGTCATCTAGTGCTGCTATAACATAAATACCACAAGTGGATGGCTTTAACAAAGAGAAGCTTATTTCCTCACAGTAAAGTAGACTAAAAGTCCAAATTCAGGGCATCAGCTCCAGGGGAGGGCTTTCTCTCTCTGTCGGCCTTCTCATCAATCTTCCCCTGGACTAGGAGCTTCTCCGCACAGGGACCTCGGGTCCAAAGGACACACTCTGCTCCCGGCACTGCTTTCTTGGGGTTATGAGGTCCCCTGTCTCTCTGCTTGCTTCTTTCTTCTATATCTCAACAGATTGCCTCAAGACACAATCCAATCCTGTAGATTGAGTCCTGTCTCACTAACACAACTGCTGCCCATCCTCCCTCATTAATATCATAGAGGCAGGATTTACAACACATAGGAAAATCATACAATACCAGGAATCATGGCTTAGCCAAACTGATACACACATTTCTGGGGGGACATAATTCAATCCATGACAGAAAGGAGGAAGTAAAATTATTCCTATGCACAGATGATATGATACTATACATAGAGAACTCCAAGAATTCCACAAGAAAACTAGTGGAACTAATAAAAGATTTAGCAGAGTAGCAGGATAAAAGGTCAACATATAAAAATCAGTTGGATTCCTATACATGAACAATGAGAACTTCGAAAAGAAAATCAGGAAAATAATACCATTTATAAGAGCCCCTAAAAGATAAAATACAAAGGGATAAATCTAACCAGAGATGTAAAAGACCTATACAAAGAAAACTACTATTGGAAGAAATCAAGAGACCTGTCTTGGTCATCTAGTGCTGCTCTAACAGAAATACCACAAGTGGATGGCTTTAACAAAGAGAAGTTTATTCTCTCACAGTCTAGTAGGTTACTAGTCCAAATTCAGGGCGTCAGCTCCAGGAAAAGGCTTTCTCTGTTGGCTCTGGAGGAAGGTCTTTGTTGTCAGTCTTCCCTTGTTCTGGGAGCATCTCTGCACAGGAACCTCAGGTCCAAAGGACACCCCCTGCTCCCGGCACTGCTTTCTTGGTGATATGAGGTTCCCATGTGTCTCTGCTCGCTTCTCTCTTTTATATCTCAAAAGAGATTGCCTTAAGACACTATCCAATCTTGTATACCTCATCAGTATAACTGCCACTAATCCATCTTGTTACATCATAGTGATAGAGTTTATAACACACAGGGAAATCACATCAGATTACAAGAAGGTACACAATCATACAATACTGGGAATCATGACCTAGCCAAGCTGACAGACATTTTTGGGGGACAAAATTCAATCCACGACAAGACCTATATAAATGGAAAAACATACCATGCTCATAGATAGGAAGATCAACATTGTGAAAATGTCAGTTCTATCCAAAGCAAGCTACAGATATGATGCAATGCTGATTCAAACACCAACAGTATTCTTTAATGAGATGGAAAAACTAATCACCAGCTTTATATGGCAAGGAAAGAGACCTCAGATAAGCAAAGCATTATTGAAGAAAAAGAACATTAAGAGGCCTCACAGTAGCTGGTCTCAGAACCTACTACACAGCCACAGTAGTCAAAACAGCCTGGTACTGGTATAACGACAGACACATAGACCAAAGCAACAGAATCAAGAACCAGATGTAAATCTATCTACCTATGGCCAGCTGATTTTGACAAAGGACCAAAGTCCATTAAGTAAGGAAAAGATGGTCTTTTTAACAAATGTTGCTGACAAAACTGGATGTCCCTCTGTAAAAAAAATGAAACATGACCCATACCTCACACCATACACAAAAACTAACTCAAAAAGGATCAAAGACCTAAATATAAAACCTAAACAATAAAGACTACGGAAGAAAAAATAGGGACAACACTAAGGGCCCAAATACATGGCATAAATACAATACAAACCGTAACTAACAATGCACAAACACCAGAAGATAAACTAGATAACTGGGAGCTCCTAAAAATTAAATACTCATGCTCATCAAAAGACCACCAAAACAGTAAGAAGAGAACCTACAGACTGGGAAAAAAATTCTGGCTATAACATACTAGACAACTGTCTAATCTCTAAAATCTACTTCAACACTTCAACAACAAAAAGACAAATAATCCAATTAAAAAACGGGCAAATGATATGACAGATACTTCACCAAAGAAGACACTCAGGCGGCTAACAGACACATGAAGAAATGCTCGAAATCACTCACCAATGGAGAAATGCAAATCAAACTACAGTGAGATATCATCTCACCCTGACATTACTGGCACTAATCAAAAAAACATAAAATAACAAATGCTGAAGAGGTTGCAGGCAGATTGGAACTCTTACGCACTGCCTGTGGGAACGCAAAATGGTACAACCACTATGGAAAACAATATGGCACCTCCTTAAAAAGCTAGAAATGGAAATACCATACGATCCAGCAATCCCAATCCTAGGAATATATCCTAGAGAAATAAGAGCCATTACACAAATAGACATATGCACATCCACGTTCACTGTAGCATTATTCACAATTGCAAAAAGATGGAAACAACCTAAATGCTTGCTGTGGATTGAACTGTGTCCCCCAAAAATGCGTATCAACTTGGTCAGGCCACGATTTCCAGTATTGTGTTACTGTCCACCATTTTGTCATCTGATCTGATTTTCCTAAGTGTTGTAAATCCTACCTCTATGATGTTAATGAGGTGGGATTAGAAACTGTTATGTTAACAAGGCAGGACTCAATCTACAAGATAAGGCTGTATGTTCAGTCAATCTCTTTTGAGATATAAAAAAGAGAAGTGAGCAAAGAGACAGGGGGACCTCATACCACCAAGAAACAAGAGCCAAGAGGATAGCATGTCCTTTGGATCTGGGGTCCTGTGCTGAGAAGCTGCTAGACCAGGGGAAGACTGATGACAAGGACCTTCATCCAGAGCCAACAGAGACAGAAAGCTTTCCCCTGGAACTGATGCCCTGAATCTGGACTTCCAGCCTACTAGACTGTAAGAGAACAAACTTCTGTTTGTTGAAGCCATCCACTTGTGGTATTTCTGTTATAGCAATACTAGATAACTAAGACAATGCCCATCAACAGATGAATGGATAAACAAATTATGGTACATGCACACAATGAATAGTACACAACGATAAAGAACAATGATAAAGCCTTGAAACATCTTACAGCAGGGCATTATGCTGAGTGAAATAAGTCAATCACAAAAGGACAAATATTGTATGAGTTCACTATTATAACAACCCAAGAAAAAGTTAACACACAGGAAAACCATCTTTGATGGTTACGAGGGAAGAGTAGGGAGGGGAAATCACTAATTAGATAATAAGCAAGTGTTAACTTTGGTGAAAGGGAAGACAACACACAATATATGGGAAGTCAGCACAGCTTGACTAAGGCAAAACTATAGAAGCTTCCTAGGCACACATCTAAACACCTGGGCGGACTGAGTTACTGGGGCTGAGGGCTGGGGACTATGGTGTAAGGGGACATCTAGGTCAACTGGCATAACATAGTTCACAAAGAAAATGTTCTACATCCTACTTCGGTGAGCAGCGTCTGGGGTCTTAAAAGCTTACGAGTGGCCATCTAAGAAATATCTATTGGCCTCACACTGTCTGGAGCAAAGGAGAATGAAGAAAACCAAAGATACAAGGAAAATTTAGTCCAAAAGACTAACAGACCACAAGTACCAAAGCCTCCACCAGTCTGAGCCCAGAATTAGATGGTGCCAGGCTACCACCAATGACCACTCTGACAGGGATCACAATAGAGGGTTCTGGACAGAGCAGGAGAAAAATGTAGAACAAAATTCAAATTCACACAAAAAAGAGCAGACTTACTGGCCTGACAGAGACTAGAGGAACCCCCGAGACTATGGCCCCCAGACACCCTGCTAACTCAGTATTGAAGTCACTCCCAAACTCCACCTTTCAGCCAAAGATTAGGCAGGACTATAAAATAAACAATAACACACTGAGGAACGTGCTTCTTAGTTCCATCAAGTATATGACACCAAATGGGCAACACCTGCCTAACAGCAAAGACGAGAAGGCAGGAAGGGACAGGAAGATTGGATGAATGGACTCAGGGTGGAAAGGTAAAAGGGAGAGTGCTGACACATCAGGGAGATTGCAACCAATATCACAAAACAATTTGTGTATAAATTTTTGAATGAGAAACTAATTTGCACTGTAAACTTTCACCTAAAATACAATTTAAAAAAACAAACAAACCTCAAAGATAAGCTTGAAGGACAACCTTACAAACTGCAAGTGGAACAGAAATTCTCTGAATCGAAATGTAAGGTTTCATACTGGAACACCATACTCCCGTTTACACTGTCCCACTATCTTAAATGAGCTTATTAACAACACTGCCCATCAGCCCCCTCTTCCTTGAAGTTTACTATCAGTAGAAATGTAAACACTGATTTTACTTAGCCTTTTTCCGAGTCATAAAAGTTTCAGTCCTAGAAATAGAAAGCTTTAAAACACAGGCTGGTCAAACTGCATTACTTTTCTGAGAATCCGTTATTCTTCTCCTGGTAGAGCGGGAGCTGGAAGCAGGGACATGTGACTGTCTATCATATATTAATTAGCAGATGCAAGGGCAAAGGACAGGGAAGGGCCCTGGTGGTCGTGTCACAGCCAGTTCCTGGACCTACCCTGGTAGATGACTTCATCCT
Source organism: Dugong dugon (assembly GCA_030035585.1). Taxonomy (NCBI): domain Eukaryota; kingdom Metazoa; phylum Chordata; class Mammalia; order Sirenia; family Dugongidae; genus Dugong; species Dugong dugon. Next base: position 21,702,999 of record CM057464.1, read on the forward strand.
CACCAGTGACGTAGGCACTGGCCCCCCAGATCACCATCTTGCTGATGTAAGATTGATATTTTGCAGCTGCGATAAGTGCTGTTATCCCCCCATCGCTCCATCCCAGAAGAGAAACCTTCGGAAACTTCAGTGTCTGTAACAAACGCAGTAAAGTACACAAAGGAAAAAAAAATCCTAGAGTCTGCCATTTGATGACGTATTTCCTCATAATCAGTTTTAGTGTAAATGTAAGTATCATAAAACCCTGAGTACATAGTGTTGCTCTGAACTATGAAACAGCTATATCTCTGGCTGGAGAAAATCTCCAGGAATTAGAAACAATACAGACCAGGCATTATGGATAAGACAAACACAATGTGTACATGTATGTGTATATTTAAGCAAGGACTCTGAGAACAGTCTGGCAGGATGCAAGCACATCAGTATGTATATTAGAGAGGGGAACTGGAGATTTGCTGGAGGAAATAAAATAACTGCATCTGGGTAACCCCACCGATTGCAACTGTAGGAAGCATTGGTGAGAGGCAGGCTGGAGAGAAAGGTATTATGAGGAGGTCATGTTAGTCCTAGAATAAATCAATCAGGGTCTAGAAAAATGTGGTTGGCAGGGAAAATGAACAAAGATTCAATCTGAGAGATGCTGCACAGAAATAAAAACAGAATGAATGTGAAAATTAACGGCAAGGAATTAACAAATATCGGTTCAAGATATTTGCTGATGGGAATACCATGAATAATAATTTAGCATTATCTTGTAAAAATGAACATTTGCATCTCCTAAACCTAGCAAGTCATTTGCTAAATCTTATGACACTCTTGGACATGTGTACTAGGAGATATGTCCAGGATGTCCACAGCAGCATTGTTTATAACAGCAAAAAATGGGAACAGCTAAAACGTCCATGGACATGTTCACGGCACTGCTGTTAATAATCACAACAAAACAAAACAACTCTGAAAAATAAAGTTAATTGTCTACCCTCAGAAACTAGGTGAAATAAGACACTGTAGGACATCCATGCGATTGAATACTAGGCACCTATTTTTAGACTTACGTAAATTTATATTTACTGACCTGGAAGTATCTCCCTGAAAAATTGTTCAGTGAAAATAGTAGGTTGGAAAAACATTATGCATAGTATGATGCCATCTATACAAAACTGTGTCTTTATGTATGGGTGAGACTGGCCTGGAAGGCAGAGCCTCAAAGTCTTGGTAGCGGTATCTCTATAGACTGTAGGATTGAGAGAAATTTCTACTTTATTCTTTATACCTATTTGAACTCTCTGAATTTTCTGTAGGAAGCATGGGGTATTATCTTTGTAGAAACTAAAAATAGTAAAAATTAAACAAAATAATTGAAGACAGGCCCAGCCAGCCTCTGGCCCCCAGCCCCTTTCCTAAGACTTACCTTCATCAAATCAACAGCATCTTTTGCATCCCGTTCAAAAAAGTCTATCGGAAAATCTCGATTTGGGGGTCTGGAATGTCCATATCCTCTAGGATCCCAAGCGACCAACGTGAAGTGCTTCTTATTCAGGTTCTTAAGCTGCGGTCCAAAATCAGTCTCTCCACTTCCTAAAAAGAGCCCATGAACGCTTTCATTATTTCTAACACAATCCAGTAAAAACAGAAACCATAATATTCTTAATACAAACTAGTTTCTACTCTACCGTAGCCCTCAGAATGTCAACAGGAGAACCAAAACCACTGCCATCGAGTCAACTCATAGTAACCCTGTAGGATAGAATAGAACTGCCCCACAGAATTTCCAAGGAGTGCCTAGTGGATTTGAACCACTTACCTTTTGGTTAGCAGCTGTAGCACTCAACCACTACACCACCAGGGTTTCCAACAAGACAATTGCCTGCCCAAGATCCAACTCATAGCTGGGAGGCAGGCTTCTTCCTCCCCTGGCCTCCTGTTGCCACCCAGTGGCCATTTTGAGGACAGAGCCCTGATTCAATACCTCTTCATCTTAATCTGTTTTGTTCTGTTTGTTTTTAAAAAGGAATAGGAATAGACTTACAGATATGATATACTTCTAGGTTATCTTTCTTTCTTTCTTTATAAATGGCTGTTATAAATGATAGTTTGGTAATTAATATCTGTAGACAAATTTATGAGATTTGATCCAGTTATAGAAAATAAAATTCTAAAATTCCAGATGTGGTTTACTAGGCCAGTGTGAACAGTCCTGAAGCTTTATTTTCTGGCTATAATTAGCAACCAGAAAACTAAGCTAAAACACTAATATGGGAGGAGGGAATATATCTGATTAGTTTGTTTCATGAAAACAGTACATAACAGTGTATGCCCACAAGTGGCACTATATTCTTGAGCCTATGGTGGGCTTCCCTGGCCACCCATGCAGTCACAGCCACTGTGTGCAGCTCAGACCTCTCGGGCTGCGGTGATGCTCAAACCCACTGCACTCAGTGGAGGTGGCCAGGTCTCAGAGAACCCAGATCTAGGGGAAAATAGGCATTGCATTTTTAAAATGTGTTCAATTTCTGAGAACTCGTAGCTCAGGTCACACCTTGTCTGATAAACTAGCTATATTGGAAAATGTCTTTCAAGATGGTACAGGATCATTTAATATTATCAAGGTTCATCATTCTTCCTGGCAAGATAGACCTTTCTTAAGATCAGGTAACTAATTCAGAAAGCCGAAGCCAAAATCAAACAAGTGGATTTCAAGTCCACGCGTACTGCTCTGGCTCACACGGCTTCTCGGCGGTCCCTGAGCGAGAGGGACTTCCACAGCGGCTCTTATCCCACCTGGCCTGTGGGTCTGGATGAGGGGTAGTGGTGAGAACTGGGAAAAGGGAACAGTCCAACTCAAGCTCAATTTCAGAAATAGTGAGGTATTTGCTTTCTGGCACACATGCATACATCCGAAGACCAGGAATACCAGTGCCAGGAATACCAGAAGCTAAAGATAGGCTTACGGATTATATGTAGCTAGTCACCAGTCCATGACACCTGAGAAGGAAACACCAACACCAGGGCTGGCTGCCTGCAGAAGGGGATCAGGTGCTGGGGGCAGGGTCTGGGAGAGAGAAGCTTACTAGTACAGTTTCTGAATTTTGAATCATGTTAATGTTTTACATAAACAAAAATTAAATGAAAAACTTAAAAAAAATTTTTTTCACACTTGGCTAATAATTGGAATACTGAAACAATGAAAATCTAAGCTGGCAAGTTGTTATTTATGTTTTATAGATAATTTTAGCTCTACTTCAGCCATTGGAGTAAATACTCTCCTTCATTACAACAACTTTAAAAAAAAAAAAAAAGTAATAAAAACTATCTAGGAAAAGATGCCTCCACTAAGTTAGGATCGTGCCAAAAGTAAACTAAAACCCCAATCAGAGGAGGCTCAGCTAATCAAAACCATCAGCTCATTGGAAATTTTTACCGTTTTACTTTTAGAAGACAGAAGCAAATCATAAGAAGTAAGTATATACTGGGGCTATTAATTAAACTGAACATAAAACAACCACACCAAAACTCTTCAAACCAAAGCTGGGATGTTTGAGACCACCGGAAACTTTTCCCTGGACTTCTTACATTTAAACTTCTGCCTATAAAGTGAGACTATGATCCAGTGGGCTTTACTATGCCCACACACCAATACAGAATAATATGCTAGTCTAATTTTGATTTTCAAAAAGGGTTTAAGCTTTTATTATTAGCTTCCATTTTAATTAAACATTATTCTTAGCTCCCATTTAATTAAACAATTAGTCAACCACAAGTAGGTAATCCATTCATCCCGGTTTTAGCACTGGAAGCCCCAAATCCTGGGAACTCCATCCACCTCACCTTCCTTCTTTATCCACCTCCATCTTCCCACACCCCTCTCCCTGCCCCTTTTGCCCCCCAAATTGTAGGCAATTGTGGCTTCACGACATTATATGGGGAAAACTGGGTACTTAAAGGAAAAAAAAACACGGTGTAGAAAGCTATCTATTTTCTTAAATCACTTAAATTTGATTGTAGTAAATATTATTAAAGCATTTCAGCAAGTCACTAGAATCAATCATGAGAATTTGCTGTCTAGCATGGTGAGTGCATTCCCTCAGAAAGCATCCTGACCTAGCATCCCAGGCAGCAGCAGCACCGCGTGGTCTCCCTCTCCAGTCCGCTGATAGTGCAGGTGAACACCATTCACGGCCACTTTCGCAGAGGTCACTGAGGTGCTGGAAGAAAACACCCCGCCCCAAAGTAAAATTACTTAGCAGTACAACCTTGACAAAACTGCCCTATTACACACACAGGCCAGCTCCAGCGCCCTTCTTTCTCAGGTATCTTGGGTAAGTTTGGCTCTGTGCCTCAGCCCTCCAACCTAGAAAGTGGCATGAGTTGTATCTTCTTTGCTGGATAGCAAACGAAACCTGTGTCTTCATAACTTTAACACCCTGCAGCACCCAGCCCAGGGCTCACCTATAAAAGCACCAAGATGCCTGTTGCGACCACAGCCACACAGGCCCATGGGCATATGCCTCTGAGCTGGAGGCCAGTAGTGCTGTGTGCAGGCTGCCCTGAAGGCCCCCACAGAATGAAAGCAAGGATCGGCCTCATAAGCACAGACCCTGGAACCATCACTCTGACCCTTAGCATGTCTAGAGGAGCTACTCAACCTCCAGCCATCTTGGTAGTGATCCCAAGAAGAAAGTTGGTCCCAACAATCTAAAGGAAGACCTTGACCCCAACAGAATCCTCTAGGTATAGGGCTTATGTTTACTGGCCAGCTGTGGGAGGCTCTAATCAGGAATGCCAACACGCCCTGATATGGCCACACTGGCTCTTGGACTATTATTTCTGTGTTGACTGTTAAATAACCACGCCCCTAAACCACCATCTTAAGAGCATTCCCCCTGCCACTGACCTTCCTTGACCCAGGACCTCCCACGATCCAGCATCTAGCTGAGCCACACCAGGCATTCCCACCAACTTCTCCTCAGCTGCTCTTCCAGAAGCTCCGCAATGACTACCTAGAGACATGCACCAGAGAGCACATACAGCACCCACGTCAGGCTCCAACAGCCCCAACAGTGTGCCACGACCAAGGGCACAGGGGACACTGTGGCATGCCAGGGCAGATACCAAAGGAGGCACTCCTCTACTTCTAGTCAGCCGATGAATTTATATCAACCATTGTTTTCTTTGACATACTCCCTACCCTGCCTCCGCCCTTAGTCAAAACAATTACTGAAACAATACTTTTGAAAAACTGAAGTCCTGTCTCCTCTTCTGGTTTCATCTGTTTTGCCTATTTCAAATAACAAATAACACAGAAACAAGTGTCCGATACAAGTATATTAAGTCTTAAATAACACTGATTTCTGGAAAAACACAAGATAGAGTTCGGTGGTAGTCAGACCTGATGTAACTGAAAGCTCGTTTATCTACACAAACACTGAGGAGGAAGAAGCACTGAGCAACGACAGTGCAGCACGGGCCCTGCCAATGCCCTACTCCTCTGGGGAGTTCATGTGTCTTGTTAAGGTGGCTTCAGATCAAGATAGCAACAAATAAATACACTCCGCTAAAACAGGTCTCTTTCAGAAAACATTTGTTTACTGGTACACCTGCTTTGCTCACAGTGTGGTAGGAGAGAAGACACACAGAGGATTCGGTTCGTAAACCTTCAGAGAAGGATCAATGACTGAGGAAGAGAAAAGAGCTTGAGGCACATGGCTGGAACTACAGTTCTTATTAGTATTTTGTGTATTTGCTAAAAAAAAAAATGAGGCAACTCTCAACACAGAGATGACTGGTACCTACACCTCTCATGTTAGAACTAATGTATACAGTGCCACCACTTGCTTTGTTACTCCTGGTGCCCTAGAGATTTTCAGGGGTCCCCTCCTTGTAGCATCAAGGAGATGCTTGTGTATGTGCCCTGTGAAGATAATATGTACAATGGGAGGAATCCCCTCACCCACCATTTTGCTAAATGTCCTGAGCCTCTGCTTCTAGACAGGTGGTGCCTGACTCTGCTGTGTGCATCTCTACAGGGGCCCAGAGGGCGGCCCACCCACTGGCTTATTGCAGTTCACTTCTGATGCTACCTACCTGGAGCTAGGGCGACCTTCACAGGTAAGGGCACAGTCCTCCACAGACTGCCCACACTTCAGACACTGGCTGCTAGTTCAGGGACTCCCTGGGTCACCTGCACTTCTGACCAGCGGGCTACAAACATAAGGGTTCTCACTGCCTTCAGGACATCATCCACAAGCTCAGGGGTCCGCAGAACATCAGCACTTCTGACCACCAACTGGCTACAAATTCTCACTACCCCCTCAGGCTCAATAATTCACTGCAACAACTCACGGAATTTGGAAAAACACTTAGTTTTTACAGCATAAAGGATGCAAAGGGAGAGACGTGTAAGGGGAGGTCTGGGAGGGCCCCAGATGTGAAGCTTCTGTGCCACCCTCCTGGCACAGGGATGTGTTGTCATTCAGGGAAGTGCATCAAAGTTTCAGTGCTCAATTCTACTGGGGTTTCACTACATGGGCATGAATGATCACTCACGTGGTGGAACCCAATCTCCAGCCTCCACCCCCCACCCCAGGAGGCTGACAACACATGGTGGGTCTTTGTGGGTACTTCTGTAGTGGTTAGCCCCCATCACGAGTCACCTCATTGGCGTAAACTCTTAGGTGTGGTCTGGAGTTCTCATGAATAACAGACACCCCATTACTCAGGAAAATTCCAAGAGTTTAAAGGTTACCTTCTAAGAACTGGGGACAAAGGGCAAGCAAGCCCTTGGGTAAAATGATCCTTCACTCCATACTCGCATTGCTCTTCTAAGAGCCAAGCTTCATTTCCTTCCACTCCTTGTCATTCCAGAGTCTGTTTTGCAAAAAAAAAAAACTAACCTTCTCTGCACTTTGCTGTATCTATGTTTTGCTTCCCTATTCCAATTTTTTTTTACTAATTATCACCATCCAATATTTTTTTGGTTGGCTAATTAGAATACAGAAATAAAACCAGGTAGTTTAGAATCTTACTGGAACTCACTGTCGGAAAAGGAAACAAAGGCAGAATACTTTGCAGAAGGCTTTGGAGGAGACACAGAGATCCTATCAGGGCTGGGCAGAGGTATCTGGGGAAGAGGAAATGTAGCATTTAAGATAGGTAAAGTTCTGAAAAAAGAATGTGGTGGGGAGGGCATTTCTGGAATCAGAAATAGCATGATAAAAGATGCAGGAGCAAGGAACATATATGGGAACAAGCCAGTGTTCAGCCTGGCAGGAGTGTGGGGCAAAGAGGAAGTTAAAGAGCCTAAGGGTGAAGGGAGGCTCAGGAGTGTTCTTTAGCGTGGTGGAGGAAAGAAAATGTGCTAGCATCTTGTCATCGACATCCGTGATGATCACAGCAGAGGTGCGTGCCATTATCATATCAGCCCTGTACCCAGGGCTCAGGGAGGCTGCCAAAAACTTTTCATGAGTCTCCAAGTGGGGGAAACAGGATGGAGAACTGTCAACCAACAAAAGCAAATCAACCAATTTCAAACATAAGACAAAGTTTTATTTTTAAAGATAATAGTGTTACTGAATGCTGATTTATTTTCACACAGATATAAGATGACTGAAATGAGCACAGCACTGTTTCTCCAGCTTTTCGAAGTGCCCTTTGAGTGGTGGTCAGGCCTTGGATAGACATTATGTGTATGCTGAAAGAAAATCATGCTGTAAAGACCAGCCCTAACATTTTCTTACTACTTGGGCCACATTTAAGATACCAATTTTCCCAAACTCAGGTACAAAAAAGGATAGAAAACTTTAGATATTTTAAAGAACCAAAATGAATCCCTTTCCCTTGGGGTGTCAATCTGTCTTTTCTGCCACTTTCTCTCCTCCTAATACTCTTTCTAATCCAGATGTTCTTAAGAAGTGTGTTCATTAGAATCACCTGTAGAGATTTAAAACTATACATGCCTAGGACAAGCCCTGGAGACTGTAATTCAGTAATTCTGGGGTAGAGGCTTGGAATCTGCTCTCAACACCACCAGAAACAACACAACTCTACTTACTGCACTGTTCGTTCATTTATGCATTTGCTGAGCACCTACTTTGTGCTAGGCGATATGGCCATGTCCTTCCATAGTCTGCAGATGGAGTCTAGCAGGAGACGTGTAATTAAACCTGCAGCCAGCATCTGCTATGCAGTGTGAGACGTACTATGAAAGAGACGTGGGGGAATACAGAGACCCCGGGGGGTGTAAGGGAAGTTAGCAAGTTCCCCATGCCTGCCCCACCACCTACAAGTCATCCACTCAATCCTTGATTACTAGAGCATTTCCTGCTCTTCCCTTGGTCCGTGGAGCTCAAACTTACATCTGAATCACCTGACAAAACTTTAAATTTCCAGATGCCCAGGATACACAAAATCAGAATCTCTAGGGTGACATCCAGACTTGTTTTTAAATTCCTCAGGAGATTCCAATAGATTAGCAAGGTTGAGAACGCACTGAGTTAATTTCTTGGAGGAAAAAAAAACTTTTGTTTCCTTTTTAAAACAGCCTGCAGGAAGGCACGCTCAGAGAAAAAAGCCTACTTATCTCATATCTGTCCTTGACTCCCTTTGTCTGGGGGCTGGACAGGCAATCTGGTGAAAGGTAAGGAGGTATGGAACACTACAACAGGATGGCAACTGGCTCCTGACTGAGGGGTTGAGCTGCTCCTGCCAAAGAGGGGGGAGTCTCCTAGGAGTGAGTCAACAGTGTTAACAGCCAGGGCAAATAACGAAACTAAAACTAACACCTCTTACTCCGTCTTGGCTCTGTGAGATGCACACCACCAAAGAGAAAAAAAAAAAGTTGCTGTCAAGTTGACTCTGACTCATAGCGATCCTACAGGACAGAAAAGAACTGCCCCATAGGGTTTCTAAGGCTGTAATCTTTACAGAAGCTGACTGCCACATCTTTCTCCTGCGGAGCAGCTGGTGGGTTTGAACCGACGACCTACCACTTAGCAGCCGAATGCTTAATCACTGCATCACACACTTACCCTAATTTCACAATTAAAGAATTTGAGAATTAGAGTTTAGGCCACTTGCCCATTACACTGCTAAAAGCCAAAGGTAGCATCTGAGTATGAGCTTCAGCCTGTAAACACTTTGCTCAGAGATAACAATGGGAGCTACTAAGACATACCTTACTTTGAAAGTTCTACTTATTACCTTAAAGTAACAAACATTAGCTACAATAAAGTATTATCTACCCACAAAAAAAAAAAAAAAAAAAAAACAACCAAACCCATTGTCATCGAGTCAATTCCGACTCATAGTGACCCTACAGGACAGAGAACCGTCCCATAGGGTTTCCAGGGAGCAGCTGGTGGGTCTGAATGGCCAGTCTTTTGGTTAGCAGCCAAATGCTTAACCACTTAGCCACCAGGGCCCCAATCTACCCACAGCTAAAAAGTTTGGAGTTTTGAGTCCACCCAGAGGTGCCTTGAAAGAAAAGCCTGGAGATCTACTTCCGAAAAAAAAGCCACTGAAAACCTTATGAGCTCACTGCTACTCTGACACATATGGGGTGGTCATGAGTTGATTGGAAGGCAACTGGAAAAATACACTGTATTATCATTTAGATATTCATATTTGTATCATTACTAATTGTACCTTCAAGCCCCAACCAAACCCACTGCTGTTGAATCAATTCCGATTCATACCGACCCTATAGCACAGAACAGAACTGCCCCATAGGGTTTCCAAGGCTGAAATCTTTACGGAAGCAGATTGCCACGTCTTTAGCGGAGCAGCTGGTGGGTTCAAACCGTTGATCTTTTGGTTAGCAGCCTAGAGCTTTAACCACTGCACCACCAGGGCTCCTCTAATTGTGCCTAGTAAGCATTTAATACTTAAACTCCAGGCTTTTACATTCATTGTCTCAAATCTACCACAACTCTACAAGGCGCAAGGCACAGAGAGGTTAAGTAACTTAACCACATTCACAAGTCCACTTGAAGACCAGAGGCCATGCCTCTTCTGTAACCTCATGGCGTCTTGGCTAACAGAGGCCCCAACAGGGCTCAAACACTGGGGGCACATCACTCTGACTGCCTGACAGGGGGCTGCAGCAGGTGCCAAGGGAAGGTGGGGTATGATTTTTGGGAACGGCATCCCAAGGTTGAACTCTGAAAATATTTTTCCTCCTGGCAGATTGTTAGTCATGGGCACTAAATTTTATAAATTATTAACTTTCTACATAAATTACAATATCAGGTAGAAAAGGCTTTTATGGTCTGACCTAGGAACAAACTACAGATTATGAAATAAACAGGTCACAGTTTTAAACAACTGACTTACAAACAAGCTCTTCGAATACAACTTATCTGCAGTTTGCGTACTAGGTTTTATCTACTTATGTTGGGCTGCAGCCTCCTGACAGGATTAACCAATACCAGTGATTGTTTCCCAGATACACCTCATATCAATTTGTAGCCGCATTTATAAAATGGCAGATCAAAATCCAGAGAAACCTGTTTTTCAGAGATAGTTTAGAAAGAATGCTTTGTAGGGCAGCTAAGTGAATGGGGCCTTCCTTCAACCATTAAGTAACCTATCATAACTTTAATATTAGTACAATCACAGTAAGTATATTTCAATTCCTTTCTGCAAAGAGGAAACTGGATAAAATATCCATTTTTTCACTATCGATTTATATACCTGGACCCACTGACATTCTATCTCTATCAAAATAGTTCTGAAAATCTTCTGAAAATTCTAAACTCAAAAAAAAGAACCTACATCAATTACGGGAGCCCTGGTGGCACACTGGTTAAGCACGTGGCTGCTAACCAAAAGGTCAGCAGTTTGAATCCACCAGCTGCTCCTTGGAAACCCAATGGGGCAGTTCTACTTTGTCCTACAGGGTTGCTATGACTCAAAATTGACTTGATAACAATGGGCTTGGTTTTGGTAAATCAAATAAGAAACCCAAGAGTTTGTCGATCACAATAGAAAAATTAAAAAGCTGGACTGAGTTTCCCTTCTTCTTCCAGATGAGAGATTTTCAAGTTATAAGCTTCCACATTAGATCAAGTAAAGTTTCTAAACGCCAGGTATCTATCTAGCGTTCGATTTTTTTTCCTAATCATTACTGGAACCGACCCACCAACAGCTAATCGCATACACGCATGTGCATGTATATGGTAGGGAGTAAAGAGAGCTTCATACTGCTCTATCCACATTCCTGCCCAGTATCCCTTGGACCAAGAGCACCCATTTTGAAGCCGGCAGGTCAGAGACTGATCCAGTTTGTTTTTAATCTCAAAGTGAGGGGAGGGTAGTCAGAAGAAACAAAGGTAGGGTCGTGGGCATCTCCGCAGCCCTACACAGTATGAAAACCTCTGGGACCGAGGTGCGGGAGTTTGAATCTTCACAGGTTCCCAAGGTGATTCTTCTGCACATTAAAGTTTGAGACCAGCAAACACACGACTCGGGGGACTTGGGTCCTGTGATCTAATCTTCATCAGTACCAAGAGCTATTAGATCACAAACATTTTCGGGCTGCTTTTTGACAAAAGATGCAAGAGGGATTATTGATCTTTTACCCTTATGGTGTAGAGAGAATGGACAGAGCAATGAATAATAAGGCATCTGGGATTCTATGTTCTGTCATGAATGTGTTCCGTGTCCAAGTACCTCCCTGGGTCTCTTTCGTCTGCACAGGGAAGGGGTTAGGACCTACGATCGTGGACACCCTTTAAGGCTCCAATGTCAGAACCGAAGCACATGCATGACTGAAGGCCCGCTCACCCCAGGTCGGCGGGCTCCCGGGTGTGGGTTTTGTTCACAAGGACGCGAGGGCAGCGGGGCCGCGGGCGGACTTACCCCAGTCCCCGTCGCCCGGGATCGCCACCTCCGAGCCCGCGTGCACCCCTCCCGCCTGCCCCAAAGCGCACAAGACAGGGGACTTCCCGGAGCGCAGGGACGGCCGCCATTACCCGTACGCGACCGCGGCCAGGGCTTGGGCCCCAGGAATCCCGGGCTTCAGCGCCGAGAGGTGGAGTCGCAGCCGCAGCCGCAAGAAGGCCCGAAAGCCCCGCACCGCCGCCATTCTCGCGCCGACGCAGGGAGCGCGCATGCGAGTCCCACCTCCCCTCCCAGCCACCGTAGTCCCGCCGGCTGCGGTTGCCCACGCCAGCACTGCGCGCCAACTGCCAGGCGTTCTCAGAATCCACCTCTGCACCGAGGGACCTCCCCGTCAGGCCCGCCCCCTCCACAGGCAGCTACGCCGGCTTGAAGGCTGCACCAGGAGACCTGAGTTTTCATGGCCATTTAATGACAACGGAAAATAGCCCATCTGCTTTTAGGGATGACGGGATTTTTTAATTCTCCAGACTATATAAGCCTTATAACCATTATCTATAGTTCAAGGCTCGGTGCAGAAAAAACAACTCTCCCTTTAATTCTACCATTCTGCCCTAGCTTAACGAGGAATAATCGGCAGATTCTCGCTACTCTGGTAGTCTTGGCTTGATTGCAGATGACAGCTTCCTTGCGTATTACTTTATTGCTCCCCCAAGAGACCTTCCAGTGTAACAGTCCCATACCCACAGTGCTTTCAAGTGACACCGCCACAGAAACTTCCATTAACTTTAGAGTCCTCACTGGCCCACTGGTTTCTTGAGGAGGGAAGGTAAGTTTGGCCTACATAATGGCATATGCAAAAATGTTTATATTTTACTTTAGACAAATTTATCATACAGAAGGAAAGAGAAATGTATATGTCTCAGCTGGTTTTCATATAATTTGATTTTCAGAAATGTTGGTAGAGTCAACATCTCCTTTATTTTTCCTGAAATGTTGCTTGGGATTTCCTGACAGAGATGATGGTTAAAAATAAGTTGTTGGTACAATTTCAACACCAGTTATCTTACTGCTATACAAAAATGCCAGCACTGTGAGTTTCTGGGTTATTGGTTTATTTCTAAGTACCGACTTGAGAACCAGTGCCTTATATATAAAACATGATTTATTGTGCAATTTGAAAAATTAGCATTTTTGCGTCAGGTACCTCAGAATGCATTATCTGATTTTAATCATCACATCAACCTTATGTAATGCTGTCCTCCCCACTGGCAGATGAGCACACATGCTAAGAGGTTAGGAAGCAAGTCTAGGTCGCACAGCTAGAAAGTGGCACAGGGGAACTTAAACCTGCTTGATTTCAGAACCCTGTACTTGATTATTACACATTGTATCATTCATTGTAGTAGCATTAGCCCTTCAATGATTTCTTTGTAATCAGATGCTTCTAAAATCTTAAACATTTAAACTATTTTTTTATTTACGCTATTAGAAAAATGTTTCTTTATAAATAACACACTTTAAAATGTACATCAAAACATCATATAAATCATTTTGTAAGGAAGAACCTTCCTTATTCCTGAAGTCCTAACTTCACATTATGGACCCAGAGCAAAGATTATGATCATATAGCAACAAGTGGAAAATTGAATAGCAAGACTGTGAGAGCTGGAAGTGAGTCTTTATCAATAATAACCTCATTGTTTGAATATCTTTATTTGGAACCAAATATGGATAGCCTTCTTCCTCACTTTCTAGTCTATGCCTTCTTGCTGAATTGGTTTCTGCCCAAAAATAGTATTGTTTTTTGTGGTGCTTGGGCAGTGTTAATCTGTCCTTAGAGGCAAATCTGGCTCTTTTCAGCCAGTGTTCAGAGAATGGAGGAAGGAAAGATCTCTGAGCCATGGCTGAAGAACAGCAGTGCTGGAGCTTCTTGGGCAGTGAGTGGTCATCCTGAGGGCCAAAATGCACCTGTTCAGGAGCTTCTCTCTTCTCCATCAGCTTCTGCTCTCCTGATAGTAGCAATGGGGTGAAAAGGGGAGTTTATACAGGAAATGCCAGCCTAAGCAATAGAGTCACCAGAGAATCTCAAATTTCATTTATACAAACGTACACATTTCAGTGACCTCCAACGAGATGAAATGACATAGTGGCTACAACAGTGGGCTCAAACATAGCAACAATTTCGAGGATGGCACAGGACCAGGCAGTGTTTCATTCTGTTGTACATAGCGTCACTGTGAGTTGGAACTGACTTGACAGCACCTGACAACATGTTTGAGGTATAACATTTTATTTTAAAAATCCATTAAAAATCCTTTCATTTTTGCTACTTAACATTCATCATTCAAACCTCTTTGGAATTTAGAGAATTTAGAAAACCATTAGGAGGGAAGTACAAGGGATACATTTAGGAAAACAATCAAGGCCCTTCTAGCAAAGCCTGGGGCCATTCCCCCTCCAATTTTCCTTTTGGTATACATGATCTAATAATGTTGTATGGCTGCTAAGCAGTGAGACTGCGTTTTGTGTGTTGAGTCAATTCCGACTCATAGCCACCTTATAGGACAGAGTAGAACTGCCCCATAGGGTTTCCTAGGCTGAAATCTTTACAGGAGAAGATTACCAGGTCTTTTCTCCCTCAGAGTGGCTGGTGGGTTCAGTTAGCAGCTGAGCTCTTAACCACTGCATGTTCCCAAGGCTTCCTGGGTCTTGTGTAGACAGGAGAAATAAGGCTTAGTACTTCACAGCAGTGTTCTCAACCTGAGTGACTGTGCCCTTCCAGGGGACATTTGGCAACATGCAGAGACATTTTTGGAGCCCTAGTGGCGCAGTGGTTAAGAGCTCAGCTGCTAACCAAAAGGTCAGCAGTTCGAATCTACCAGCCACTCCTTGGAAACCCTATGGGGCAGTTCTACTCTGTCCTATAGGGTTGCTATGAGTCAGAATAAACTGGACAGCATCCGGTTTTTTTTTAAGAGACATTTTTATCACAAGGGGGAAGGGGGATGGGAGGGGCCTACTGGCATCTGGTGTGTAGAGACTAGGGATGCTTCTAAAAGTCCTACAGTGCACAGGACTTCCACATCCCCCCCAAACACCCCAAAGAATTATCTGGCCCCGGATGTCAAAAGTGCTGAGGTTCAGCAGCCCTGCTCTACAGCCACACTGAAGGAGTGTGTGTGTGCGCACATATCTGCTGAGCTGGGGTGGCTTTAGAATCAGAAGCACTAACAATACTGTTATCAACCCATGACACACTGGGATTCTGACAGATGGACTGATCCTCACCTGTGTTCTTCCCGCCTCCTAGCAGGGCTTAACTTGACTGCACATCACTCTTGTTTAGTGAAGTGCTAGCAGTGAGGCCAGATGGCCGGTCGGATTCAGTCTTCTAGTGCCTCCATTCCCTCTGAGACTTCATGTGGGTTTTGAAAGGCTGTGCGCCAAAGGCACAATTTCCAGACTCTGAAGCTGTCCTTTTTCACATCAGGACACACAGAAAAAGTGAAAATATTTCTCCATATACTGGGGACAACTGAGGAGGCTGCTCAACAGTGATCAGTGTGAGGCTCCAGTCCTACCCCAGAATGAAGAGGCCAATATTCCCTGCACACCTGTCCCCTCTTCAGGGCACACAGGTTGGGTAACTGCATAAAATACCAGAATGTTAGGAAAGAACTTTAAAAATTAATCAAGAGTTTCTGTAGTAGTAACAATGAGTAGTGATTCCTCACAAGTGTCTGGGAGATTCTGATGCTTTTTCTTTCCCCCTTCTTCGTACTCCTTAAAATCCCTTAATTTAAGGAGTGGAGATGTGCATATAATTCTTGAAACATGTAGTAACAGATAATGCACTTATCGGATACAGAAGTTAACTATGTTTCTGAGATAAACTGGTTGTGATACAAAAAATCTACTTGGAGAGAACATAGCATTTTACTGCACTTTGGTTATGGCAAGAGCCTATGTGGAGAAGAGAACATAAAATAAGAAAGTTGATTTATTTTACATTCTCTGAATTTTTTTCTTGCTGAAACAAAACTCCAGGAAATGGAATGAATCGCATAATTGAAGGTTATGGCATGAACTGAAGGAAAATGATCTTCCTCAAATGTCTCTCTCTCCATTTCAAAACCCTATAAGGCTCTCTTTTTCATTGGTCCTAGGACATTAATTGGTCTTCTGCTTACATTTTCCTAAAGGTGGGTTGTTTGCTGCAGATTTCTTTTCCTATTCTCCAGCTATGAAATGCAGTAAATGATTGTTATGCAGACCCAGAACCTATGTCCGTGAGGAAAGAATTAAGAACTCTCTGAGGCAGTACACTTTCCACTGGGTTACTCACCAAGTGTCTTAGTCTGGGTTCTCTGGAGACGCGAAATCAGGAAAGCATATATATATAAATATATATATAGAGAGATTTATTTCAAGGAAATGGCTCACGCAGTTGTGGAGGCTGGCAAGTCCCAAATCCATGGGTCAGGCGTCAGGCTGGAGGCTTCTTCTGGCTCATGGGGCTGCGGGAGCTGGAGAATCCAAAAATCTGTAGGTCAGATGGCAGGCTGCTGTCTCACGTACCAAGAACTGGAGGTCGGAGGATGATAGGTTGGATGCAGGATCCAGAGAGGGCAAGCTTTGCCTGAACATTCATATAAATATTGAATGCAGGCCATACCCCCAAGGAAACTACCCTTTCAACTAACTGGCTGCTCACATCAGATCACAAAATGGAGGATGATTACATAATATCTGCCAAACCACTGAGAATCCATGGCCTAGCCAAGTTGACACATAACCTTAACCATCACACCAAGTGAGGAGGTTTACATCATGCTGCCAAAGTCTCTTACAGGGTTAGTTCTGGCTGACACGTATCAAACAGTTCAGAAGGTCTGTTCGTGAACACTGGTAGAGTGCATATGCCAGCTTTCCCACTGTAGCGCCCTTATTGCCTTCCCTCATCAGCCACTTTTGGAGCATCTGGTAAACCTTCTCTTTTAGTCCATCTCGCTCATAGTCATGGTCAATTTCATCAATCTGAGGTTCAGTGAAGCCCAGCTTACGGGCACATTTTTTCCAGTGCCTTCCCAGATTTTCCCTGACTGGGTCCAGGTGTTTATCAGTCAGACTGGTGATATTATCTGCCAAATGGAAAAGAGAAGGTATCAAGCTATAACCCATTTGAAAATTTTAGCTTCCTGAATTGCTGAAAAAACCAAGTACAGTGAAGAGTACCAGCAGACAGTGAAAAAGATAACTTCTTATATACTTGTTTATTCATTGGATTTGATACTTTACATGCCTGCTAGCCCACATAGCACCTTTGTGTGAACTAGAATAGGGTACTCCTTCCTCCCAGTAGATGTAGCCCTAAGCCATGGCTGATAGCATTGTGAACAGAACCCCTACTTGGCTACTAGGTTGGGTGTTCCATACAACTTGAACCAGCAGCCTGTTTATATTAGACTTTCCTGGATGTAAAGGGAAAAACTACTGTTTTTGTTCCTTTTGGGCATTTTCCATTTACATCTGGCCAGAGTCAAGGCAACCCAGATCCTGATGCCCCTTACTCAACAGTTCACTTTCTTATCATTTAATCAAGGAAATTCAGACCATCATGATGCATGTTTCTGTATGTTAATGACTTGTTGGGTAGCTATTAAGGTACTAGAATTGATAAATAAATGCATACAAGGTCCTTTTGCAATAAAACTGGTTATGACTTGATCCAAGTGTTTCACAATTAGGGCTGTTAAGTCTGACCATACATCACTGTGATAGAATGTGGGCTTTTTCAAGGGTGAAGATATAAGTCTTAAACACAGTGTAGCTTACAGATTCCTTTAAAAAAAAAAAAAAGTAAATGTGGCAGCTATAGAATACACTATGTGCATTTATAATAGCTGTTTTATATACTGTAGTGTCAACATTGAAAATTAAATGTTTTACTCTATCAATTACAATGCTGTCTCTTGTCTTTCAAGGGATGAGGTATCTACACTCTTTAAGGTCTGTTTTGGGACACCCCCCACTTCCCACAACTGCTGTCCCTTCTTTCTCCTATAATCATACCCTCTCTTTCTACTGGTCTCTTCCCCTTAGCCTTTCATAAAAACAACTAATAAAAAGAAACAAAAGTATAAAACCACCACCAAAAACAAACCATATTCTTTGATCCTGATCCTACCTCAGTAAGGTGAATATAAGAAAAAAAGACATCTCATTTTTTTCTGCAACTCCCATTCTTTCCTTTTCTGTCCCCACCATTGGATGTCAGCATTTCAAGAACCTCTGGAGATATTTGTCAAATTTTGTCAATACCCTTCTAGGAAAGCGACCCGGGGTTTCATCAGATTCTCAAAGGTGCCCTTGTCTCCCCCAAAGTTAGGAACCTCTGCTCTAGGTATTTTAAATGCTACCCATCAAATGGGTTAGAATAGGGGTTGGCAAACTATGGCTGTGGCCAAAGCTGCTTGTTTTTATAAACAAAGTTTTACTGAAACACAGCCATGCCTATTCATTACACACTGCTTCTGTACTATATTGATAAGAGCTGAGTAATTGTGACAGAAACCTTAGGGCCCACAAAGCCTAAAATATTTACTATCTGGCCCTTTATAGAAAATTTTTGTCAATCCCTGAGTTAATCAGAAAGCTGGGTTCTTAGAATTTCAAATTCTCATGGACTCCAGACTTTCTAGCATCATGGAGGCTGGATGAACCCCTGAAACTACTGCCCTGAAATAATCTTTGAACCTTACACGAAAATATCCCCTGAAGTCTTCTTAAAAAACCAAACAATAGTTAAGCTTAGCTAGTAAAGAATGTCTGCCTTGAGCATTATGTTCTTTCAAGATCTACTTACATGGGATCAAACTGACAACAGCAAATTAAAAGATAGGAACCTTAGCGGGCAGTGAGTTTATGTTAGTGGGGGAGGAACAACTCAGAAAATGAGGGTGAGAATGGTTGCACAATTCGAAGAATGTAATCAATGTCACTGAATTGTACATATAGAAAATGGGTGAATTGGTATAAGTCCTGCTGTGGATATTCTCAACAACAAAAAATTATTTAAAAAAAAAAAGAAGAAGAAGAAAGCTGAGTTCTTAAATCCTATTGTTTAGGACTCATGACTGCTTTTCCTAGATTGTGCTTTGGTATTAATGCTATTGGCCTGTATAGTGGGACCCTATGAGAAACAGCCCTCTTGTTTTTGTTACAGAGGTGCTGTTGAGGGGATAGTCTTCTATCTTCTACAGAATCCCCTTTGATGAAGACGTAAGGGAGCTATTTCTCCCAGGCCTGAGTAGTAATATTGATGATGATAACAGTTTAATATTTCATAGAACTTACTATGTACCAGGCAGTGTTCTAAGCACTTTATACATATGGACTCACTTAATTTTCACAATAAATCTATGAATCAGATACTGCTATTATCCTCATATTATAAACAAGGAAATTACAGAGATTTTTACAGAGGAAACCTGGGACTACTTTTAGAAGAATGATCAGAGAAATTTTGGGATTCCACTATAACCCTGTTAGTAAGAAAGTTCAAGGTCACTAGACAATGGGTCTTTCAAGGGCATCTTACCAAAGATTTCTTGGTATTTCGATGCTGGCTCTTCTTTGAAGTTCGTATTTGTGCTGTCCTGTGGTGGTACACTCATCCTGCCAACCTCCATGTAATTGTAGTTTCCAATCTGAATGCCAGTGCTATTGTAAATGTTGTATCTGAAAGACTCGTCTAAGTAGAGAGAAACACAAGTGAGTACATCTAAATTGAAAACGAGGAAAAAAACAGTACGGTAAAGGGCTTAAGATAAACGTTTAAGTTAACTTATTTATCCTATGCTACCCCTTGAGATGCTCCTTAAATTGTGGCTGCTACCAGTCAGAAAACTGTGGTAGATGAAGAACACAAGGCTCAGGTACACTTCCCAGCAGGATCCCCTACTCAAATGTGTGGTTAGTGTCTTCCTTCACACAATAAATCCAAACCTCTCAGTTCAGTACTCAAAGCCAGCCAGTTTCACCCAAATCTCTCTTTGACCTTTCACTATCCACTTACTCTCTCCAATCTAGATACTTCCGTCGCACCAGGTTTCCCACTGACCCATTAATATGATGACCCTGCTTTTGCTCAAGATGTTCGCTCTGCCTGGCCTGCCTTTCTCCCCATATCTGCTTGGGGGTTTCTGCAGAGGCCTAGCTCAAATTCTGCCTCCTTCAACCAGCCTCCGCTGTAATCAGAGATCTAGCACTCTGTCACAGGCTGCTCTGGATCAGTTTGTACGGTTTACTTCTCTACCAGTGTTTGAGTTTTTAGAGGACAGACACCATGTTCATTCATGTGTGTACTCCTTATACTTCCTCTATAACACAGGACTTTGTATATGGCATGTGTTCAGTGATATTCATGCTAAATTGAAGTTGTCAAAGTTTATTGTTATTAAGAACATTTAGCAGGTCTTTGTATGAGAGAGAAGGTAGAAGACAGGTCTGAGGAGAGAGGTAAATGAAATCTAGGTCTAGGAATCTAAGTCAGCACCTGACCTGCTGCCATCGAGTCAATTCTGACTTATAGCTTGTCCTTAAAATAGGCAGTCCAGTTGGATCAGTCACCATGCACACTTTGTTGCATTTTCTCTGATGAAGCTATGGAAACTGGACCCCCTTTACCGAAAAATGTAAGAAATGCACGCATGCACACATACAAGGATTTAAGCTCCATGCGGGAGGGGCTTGGGCTGTTTGTTCATTATTATATCCCCAGTGCCTAGAAAACTGCCTGGTTTACAAAGTAAGTGCTTTAGAAATTTTTATTGAATTAATCATAAATTAATAAAATATGGTGACACTAATGAAAAATTTTATTCCCAGACACGACACAAATAGAAGGACATTTTACCCATATGATTATGTATGACTTAGATTCTGTTTAATGCCTAATTTAATATTTTGTGTTCAATAGATCTTATAATAAAACTTGTGGAAAAAAATTCCAGAATGCTTACATAGAACGTTTTAGGGGAATTTGGCCTTTTAAAAAGAAATGTGACTCAGCTCTGTGCTTTTCATGCTATCTCTAACTAAGCTGATTTCAGAATTCCCAGCACACAGTAAGGGTAACATTGATAGATGCCATTCATGAAGTCAGGTGGTATTGGGACATATTGATAATGATGCTGGATATTAACATCACTTCCACTGTAGACTGTTAACTGTCAACTAGCATTTACTTTTACCCTAGAAATAAGGGAATTGTAAGAAAAATTTTCAACACAAGTGGTAGTCTTTGGCCTATATAAGAAATAATATCCAAGACTTATTTTTTACTTTCAGAAAACAGCAAGCCAGATAAAAGAATATAAGCAAATATCTTCCCATTCATCAGAGATTGGGCCTGATGGGACTAATGTTTAATTCAGATTATAGTGGAAGATGCCTACCAGTTAAAAGCACATGTAACCCAATACTTGTCGGCAATTATGATGAATCCTACACCAAGACTGAAATATGCCCAGGCCGAGTGGTCTGATGAAAACCATTCCATGGTAGCAAGTTGCATCTGGCAGCTGAAGACTCTGGAAAATTCGCCACTTGTCCCCATCATATCAACTACAACAAAGCTAATGGCTGCTTTATTTTCAGAAAATAAAAAAAGGGTAGGATTGTGACTGTTAAAGGCCTGTTTACCTGTTGATGGGAAGGAGATGAATGGAATGGTTGGTGTGTTTACCATCAGGCTGGTCTCAGGCACTGGAGTTTTATGCAGGCTAGGCATATGATTAGGATTTGGCCCATACCAAGGTCTTGGACGTGCTATTCCTGGATCCAGCGGTCTTGCTCCCAAACCATGCGGACTGTTATATAACCCGTTGTTCCAGTATGGTACTTGGGGTTGGCTGGTTAGCCCTGATAGTTGTGGAAATAAATCAGTGTGACTGGTTGCAGTGGGATAAGCAAGGCCTTTTACTCCTGGGTTCTGAGTATTCTCGTAAGGTCTCTGCTGTGCAAACGGGTCATGGGAGACCCTTCGTTTCCTTTCCTCCTCTCTGTTATAAGCCACATTCTGTCTGGGCTCCCATTTTTCCTTCCTGTCCATTCGGCTGCCGAAAAGATGGTAGTTGGCTTCCTCCTGGAGTTTACTCTGCAGACTGGGCTGATTCTCCTCTTGCTGGTACTCTGATGAGGGACCAAACCAGGACTCCTCTATGGGACCCATTCTGAGCCCCTGTGAACTATGCAGTGAACTGGGCTGCTCTGTGGCTGAGAAGAAATGATCAACATTGGAATGAGCTTCATGAAATATTAAAAAGTAAAGTAAAATCTGAACAGCATCATGAATATGCACCTCAGAGTAATATACTGATAACCCTGAAAACAACAAAAAGCATTTACTAGATGGTCGTCTTCCTAGGGGTTATATAGGTAATCAGCAAGAGCCCCTGCCTGACAGAGAGAGAGCACTAGGGAAATTAACAATAAGCCACAGAAAACTGGATGTTGCAGGAGTGACCAAGGAAGAAAGGGACTTATGTTGGAGCAGAGAAGGTGGTTACCTCCTTGGTGTGATTTGGGTTAGAAAATATAAATAGTAACAGCTCCGAGCACTTCCCATAGATTCTTTATTCTTTAAAAACCCTATAATGGGAATGTAAAATGGTGTGGCCATTGTGGAAAACAGTTTGGCAGTTGCTCAAAAAGTTAAAAATAAAATTATTATATGACCGACCCAGCAATTCCACTCCTAGGTGTATACCCAAAAGAACTGAAAGTAGGGACTCACACAGATACTCGTACACCAACGTTCATCACAGCATTATTCACAATAGCCAAAACGTGGAAACAACCCAAGTATCCATTAACAGATAATGGATAAACAAAATGTGGTACACATATACAATGGGAATATTCAGTCATAAAGAGAAATGAAGTTCTGATACATGCTACAACATGGATGAACCTTAAAAACATTATGCTGAGTGAAATAAGTCAGACACAAAAGGAAATATTGTATGATCCCACTTACATGAAATATCTAGAATAGGCAAATGCATAGAGACCAAAGTTTATTAGTGGTTACAGGGGCTGGAAGAGGGGGAAACTGGGAGTTACTACTTAAGGGGAACTGAGTTTCTGTTTGGGGTAATGAAAAACTTTTGGAAATATAAATAGCAGTGAGGGTTGCACAACATAGTGCATATAATTAATGTCACTGAATTGTACACTTAAAAATGGTTAAATGGCAACTTTTTTGTTATGTGTATTTTACCACAATAAAACTAAAAAAAAAAAAAAAAAAAAACCTATGAGAGTGGGTTCCAATTAATATCACTAATTGATTGATGAGGTTTATAAGAGGTTAAGTAATTTGCCCCAGGTCAAGTAGCTAATAAGTGGCCTCAATATCCTATACTCTGTCTTCCCTTTTATTATAATGAAAAAAAGTATCCCTGCTTGAATCTGAGATCAACCTCTCTACCTGTACCCTGGATCAGCCACCCCGACCTCCTCAAGGACTTAGCTCCCACATCGCTTTCTCCCTACCAGATACACTAGACCTCTTATGTCCAGTACAGTCTGGGATTTTGGTGAATACAATGTGACAATATTTCAAATATATATATTTAGGTACTCCAAAATATTATGAACTCCTCTAAGACAGGTGTTAAGTTTTATAGTTTTTTCTGTTTTCCATGTGGTCTTGAATAGTATTTTAGAGAGTAAATGAATGAGCAAATGAATAGATGAATAAACAGATTTTAGATCACAGGGTAAGTTACCTGAGTTTGACCTGCTTGGAGGTAGTGCTACACAATCAATTTGGAGAGACTGCATTTTCTTAATGATTGGATTTTGGTCTGGATACTCTTCCTATAATTAAGAGCATAAATACACACTTTAGTAAACAGCAGAAAATATTCAATTCCAGAAAATTATTTTGAGAGGAATGAATCCTTTCAAAAGGCAGAATTTTAACAAAGATATTGTTTTTACTGCAGGGTGCTGCAGAGTTGTGTGACACAGCTGAACTGCCCCATAACGTTTTCTAGGCTGTAATCTTTACAGGAGCAGATTGCCAGGTCTTTTTCCTGTGGAGCTATTGGGTGGGTTCAAACCACTGTCTCTACACCATTTTTACAACTACCTGTGTACATTTTTTCTTTCACATGAACTTAGAAATCAGCTTGGTGAGTTCCATAAAGAATTTGGCTGGGATTTTAATTTGGATTGCATTCTATTGATAAATTATGTTGGGGAGAACTGGCAGTTTTATGATACCAGGTCTTTTCCATCCACAAACACGTTTCACTATTTAGAATTCTCTTCTGTCTTTTAGTATATTTTCACCATGTTTGCCAATCTAGAAGATGGGTAATATCATCTCACTGTGGTCTTACTTTGCATTTCCCTGGTTACTAAAAAGATTGTGTACCTTTTTGTATGTTTATTGGCCATTTGAAGAGTCTCTTTTGTAAGTGCCCATTCAAGTATTTCATTCATTTTTAACTGGATTATCTACCTTCTTCTGATTTCTAAGATTTCTCTAGAAGGTGTGCATTTAAGCCCTCTATCTGTCACATGTGTTGCAGTTATCTCCCTTTCTGTGGCTTGTCTTTTCATTGTCTTAACAATTACTTTTGATGAATAAATTTTTTTGGTTAATCAAATCTGTCAATTTTTACCATTACAGTTAATGCTTTTGTGTCTTGTTTGAGAAACTATTCTGTACTCTGAGGTATTTTTCAATCACTTTATACTTTTGTCTTTCACATTTATGTCAGTGATCAACCTGGAGTTGTTTTTTTGTATGGTATAAGGTAGGGGTCCAATTTCTTTTTTTTTCTCCCCATATGGATATGTCTTAGCAACATTTATTGAAAAGACTATCATTTATTCACTGCTCTGCAGTGCCACCTCTGTCAAAATCAAGTTTCTATATAAGCATGGGTCTGCTTGGGGCTCTCAATTCCATCCCAGTGGTCTCTGTCTGCCCTACACCAACACCTCTCTGTCCTAATTCATTTAGCTTTATAATAATTCTTGATAAGCCCTTCCCCACCGACAGTTTTGTTCAAGAGTATCTTGGCTATTCTTGCTCTCTTCTTTGTCCTTCCATATGAATTTCAGAATGAATTTGTAAAGTTCCAGTCCTCCACCCACTTGGCACAAAAAATAAGTAACTAAATGGTTGGGATTTTGGCTGGGATTGCACTGATTCTGTAAATCAATTTCGGAATAATTGACATCTTTACAAAACAGTGACTACCAAACCACAAAGTAAATGGTATGTTTCTTCATTTAAGTCTTGTTTTGTCTATCAATAAAGTTTTATTCTTTTCTCACAACTACTATACATCTTTTGTTAGATTTATTCCTAGTAATTGATTTTTTTATGCTATTGTAAATGGCATCTTTTTAAAAAAAATTTGTTTTCTGACTATCTGTGGCAGATGCAGAGATATAATTATTTTTTATATATTGATTTTATAACCAGTTAAACTCTATTCAAAATATTCTTTTGAATTTTCTATGCACATATCATCTACGAATGACAGTTCTGTTTCTTTTTCCTTTCCAATCCTGTATCTCTCTTTCTCTTACTCTACTGCAATAGCTAGGGCTTCCAGTACCACGCTGACTAGAAAGTGTGATGATGAGCATCCTTGTCTTGTACTTTATCTCAAAGAAAAGCTGTTAACATTTCATCTTTAAGTATGATATTTGCTGTGGTTATTTTAAGATACCTTTTAATCAGATAAGGAATTTCCCTCTGTTCCTAGTTTGTCAATATTTTTGTCATGAATAAACGTGTCATTTTATCAATTGCTTTTCTGCATCTATTGAGACTACAGGATTTTTTTTTCCTTCATTAGGATAATGTAGTGAATTATGGTGACAGGTTTTCCTAAGGTTAAACTAACCTTGCATTCTTGGAATAAAACCAACTTGGTCATGATGTGTTAACTTTTTTGTCCACTGATGAATTCAGTTTGTTGAGACTGGCCTATAACTTTCTTCTTCTACTCCTTTTTCAGGTTTGGGAATCAAGGTTATGTTAGTCTCATAAAATGAGTTGAGAGAGTTCCCTCTTCTCTGAAAAACTGTATAAGATTGGGATAATTTATTCATTGAATATTTGGTAGAAATCACTGACGAAGCCATCTGTTTCTGGAATTTTCTTTGTGGGACAATTTTGTTTTGATCACTGATTCAATCTCTTTAATAGTTACAGGAATATTCAGGTTTTCTATTTGAATCCGTTTTGGTTAAGTTCTACTTTCTCCTAGAAATCTGTCCATTTTATCTAATTTTTAAAATTAATTAGCAAAAAATTGTTCATAATATCCTCAATACCATTTTGATGTCTATAGGAGCTATAGTGATGCTTTCTTATTATCTCAGTCCTCTCTGTTTTTCTTATCAGTCTTAATTAGTCAACTTTATTAGTCCTTTCAAAGAACCAACATCGGCTTTTTTGATCCTGTATTAGTTTTCTCTATGTCACTCATTTATGCTCTTTTCCTTATTATTCACTTCTTTATATTTTCTCTAGGGTTATTTTGCTATCTTCTTAAGATGAATACTTGGCTAATTAATTTTTAGCCTTTCTTCTACATGTAAGACTATACTTTACTACTAAGAACTCCTTTGCAAAATGTATTCCACAAGTTTTATTATGTAGTATTTTTGTTAGCATTCAGTTCAAAATATTTTCTAAGTTCCATTATGTTTACTTTTTGATTCAAGGGTTTAAAAGTAATTATGTTTTTGTTATTAATTTCTAACATATTTGAAATATACTCAGAGAACATTCTCTCATTACAGAGAACATTATATAATTACAATCCTTTTAAACTGGTTGAGACATTTTATTTTCCAGTACATGGTCAATTTTTGAAAACACTCTGTGTGTTCTTAAAAAACATTTAAAGGTAGGTATTCTGCAGTTATTAGGTGCAGTGTTTTATGTATTTTCATTAGGTCAATGTGTTATTCATGTTCTTCAAATCTTCTATATCCTCACTGATTTTTTGCCTGTTCTATCAATTTAGGAGAAATTTGTATTCAAATCTCCACCTCTGATTGTTGATTTGTCTTTTTCCCCTTTAAAAAAATTTTAATTAATAAAAAATTACATTAGAAAATGGGCAAAGGAAATGAACAGTCACTTCACCAAAGAAGACATTCAAATGGCCAAAAGACACAGGAGGAAATGCTCGCGATCACTAGCCATCAGAGAAATGCAAATTAAAACCACAATGAGATACCATCACACCCTGGCATTACTGGCACGAATCAAAAACACTGGAAATAACAAATGTTGGAGGGGCTGCAGGGAGATCAGAACTCTTACACACTACTGGTGGGAATGCAAAATGATACAACCATTTTGGAAAATGACATGGCGCTTCCTCAGAAAGCTAGAAATAGACATACCATTCCATCCAGCAATCCCACTCCTAGGAATATATCCTAGAGAAATAAGAGTCATCACTCGAGTAGACATATGCACACCTATGTTCATGGCAGCATTGTTCACAATAGCAAAACGATGCAAACAACCTAGATGCCCATCAACAGATGAATGGATAAACAAACTATGGTACATACACACAATGGAGTACTATGCAACGAGAAAGAACAATGAATCTGTGAAGCATCTCATAACATGGATGAAACTGGAGGACATTATGCTGAGTGAAATAAGTCAATCACAAAAGGACAAATTTTGTATGAGACCTCTATTGTAAAAATCCATGAAAAAGTTCACACACAAAATGTAACAATCTTTATTGGTTACCAGGGATGGGAGGGGTGGGGGGGGGAATATTAAATAGGCAATAGATAAGTGGTATCCTGGGTGAAGGGTGAGACAGTACACAATACAGGGGGAACTAGCACAACTTGTACAAGGAAAGGTCATGGAAGCCCCACAGACACATCCAAACTCCCTGAGGGACTGAATTGCTGGGCGGAGGGCTGTGGGGACCATGGTCTCAGGGAACATCTAGCTCAACTGGCATGACACAGCTTATAAAGACAATGCTCTCTATTCTACCTTAGTGAGTAGTGTCTGGGGTCTTAAAAGCCTGTGAGCGGCCATCTAAGATACTCCACTGGTCTCATCCCTTCGGGAGCAAGGGAGAATGAAGAGAACAGGATACAAGGAGAAGATTAGTCCAAAGGACTAACTGTCCACAGCTACCAAGGCCTCCACCGGACTGAGTCCAGTACAGCTAGATGGTGCCCGGCTACCACCACTGACTGCTCTGACCAGGATCACAACAGAGGGTTCTGGACAGAGCTGGAAACGGACACAGAGCATAATTCTAACTCACAAAAAAAAAGACCAGATTTACTGGTCTAAAGGAGACTGGAGAAACCCCAAGAGTATGGCCCCCAGACACCCTTTTAGCTCAGTGGTGAAGTTATCTCCGAGGTTCACTGTTCAGCCTGGGAGTGGACAGCCCCGTAAAACCAAATGAGACTAACGAGGTTACAGTAGTCTAGTAACAAGGCCCAGAAGGCAGAAGGGGACAAGGAAGCTGGTGATAGGGAACCCAAGGTTGAGTAAGGATATTGTTGATGTGTTGTGAGATAGTTAACCATTGTCACAGGGCAACATTTGTAGTAACTGTTAAATGAGAAACTATTCTGTTCTGTAAGCCTTCATCTTAAGTGAGAATAACAGCACAATTGGAAGAGCGTAGTCAATGTCACTGAACTGTGCATGTAGAAATTTCTGAAACGGTATATCTTTGGCTATGTGTATTTTCACCAAAAAAAAAAAAAAAAAAAAAAAGGCTGAGAATTTAGAGGGTTAATATGCTGTGGGGTTGTTAACCAATGTCATAAAACAACATGTGTACTACTGTTTCATGAGAAACTATTTGTTCTGTAAGCCTTCAACTGAAGTACAATAAATAAATAAATAAATTTAAAAAAATTAGTGTGATAAAATACATATATAACAAAGTTTTAACTTTTTAAGTGTACAATTAAGTGATACTAATTACATTCACCATGTTAGGCTATCATGACTATCTATTTTTAGAAATTTTACATTGTCCCAGCCAGAAAGTCTTACATTATCCCAGCCTTCAACATAACTTGAGTTCTGTCAATTTTTGCTTTGTATATCTTAAGGTCATGTTATCAAGGGCATATGTAGACTTACAGTTGTTACTACCTTCCTGTGAACTGAATGTTTTATCATTGTAGAGTAATCCTGATTGTGGTAATGCTTTCTGCCTTAATGTCTATCTTGCCTGATGTCCCTATGATTGTTTCCTTGGTTTGCATTGGGCACCTCTCTATTAAGTATCTCAAAAGTCTGTTTGGTTTGTTTCTGTTGTTTTATTTTTGTACTTTAAAAACTCTGTGTGCCTGCCTGTTTTATTTATCTTAGTTTCCCTTTCATGATTATGGGGGTATGTTGCTAGAAGAGTTATGGCAGCAGCTTATTTCCTGAGTGTGTATGTGGGGGAAGTCTCTGTTCCTCCTGGGGTTAGGTGGTACCTAGGCTTTGACATACCTCTCTGACCCCAGATACCAAGCTCACTGCTGCAGCCCTAGGCAGATGCTGCTGCCATCTGTTGCTTGGGACAGGGCACTAGAGGGAGGAGCCAACCTTTATAGCTGGCATACATGTGGGTCCCACATGCCTCCCCCTGTCCATGTCCCAGGTGACCATGCTGTTTCTTTCACAAAAGAATATACTGGCCTAAGACTTGCTCTCCTAGTTAGTTCTTCCGCAGCATTATGTTTTGGGTTAACACTTTTTTTCCTGTTATATGTCTTGGCACACATAATTCTGTTGGCTTTTTATCTTTCAAGAATTTGCCCAAAATGGCTGATCCACCTGTGGTACTCTCCATTCTTTTCCTGTGGTATTGTTCTTTTACTTTCATATTGCTATATATGTTTTCTCTCATTTCATAAGTTTTGATGGAGGAAAGGGTCCAGCATGCCAACTTGATATTTTCACAAAAATGCTAATTTTGTTTTACTTGTTTACCAAGCTAGCTTACCTCAAAACTCAGTAACAAATTATGTTGCTTTGGTTTTCATGATTGATAATGTTTTGACATGTTAGTATTTTCAGCATCTGCTATATTACCTACCTTTAAACTTTTCACATCCTCTTCTACATCTTTTTCTAATTGTTCCAAATAAAAAGCCTTAAAATTTTCTTCAATGCCTATAAGAAAAAAAAAAAAGTACTTTGAGTTTCTTAAGTATTTCCTAAAATAGAATTAAAATATTAGTAATTATTGTTTATGAATTTCTTACCTTATCTGGGTAAAGCAGTAAAATAAAAATTTCAACTCCAAATCACTGACTGTGATAAAAAGACTAACAAATCTAATAATTAGATAGAATGAGGGATAGGACAATACTGGAAACCAACAGCTCCTCCCAAACAGCATAGTTCTTCTGGCTGTGGCCCAAAGCCAACTGGTTCAGGATTACCTGATATGAATTAATCTCTAAGCAAACAAGGAGGGTGGATTTGATTTATGATAGGATGGGATACTCAGAATAAGGATTCAGTATAAAGGGTTAGAGACATTAGCATTAAAAGGAAAAGGCAACTTCTACTTCCAATAAGATGGAGTAGATATACTTTTCCTTATTCCTCCCACTAATTATAACAAAAACTCTAGATATTATATATTAAACAAGTGTAAGAAAACTCTGAAAGGTAGAGAGAAAAAGGCAGATCAGCCAGGGACCCTGGGACCTGAGGAAAAACATAGCAGTGAGTTCTCTGGGTTTTCTTTTTGCTTCATATATCCCAGGCTTGGAGCTGAAGAAGCTGGCAACCCAGAAACATCAATCTTAAAAAAAACAAAAAACCCACTGCCGTCAAGGTGATTTGGACTCACAGTGACCTACAGGACAGAGTAGAACTGCGCCACTGGGTTTCCAAGGAGTGGCTGGTAGATCTGAACTGCCGACCTTTTGGTTAGCAACCAAGCTCTTAACCACTGTACCACCAGGGCTCCAGAAATACCAGTAGGCAGAGACAAAAAAATAAATAAATAAATAGAAAGAAAAAGTCCCAACAAAAGCTTGCTCTATCTAGCCAAGGGACTAAGCAAGTGGCAGCCTATAAAGACAGAAAACTTTTAGACATTAACCACTCTACTCTAGCCAAACACCACAGAAGAAACTGTGGCTCCACCCAACCCACATCAATAAAGGCTGTGTAAGCAGTACTGAGGTACCCCAAAACCCCACTGGGGTGATGTCAAAGAAGGCCAACCAGGAAGCAGGAGTATCGTCTCGGCTAGCTGATAATGAGCCTCTCCACTCCTGCGGGGTCAGCAGTGATCATAAGGGTAGCCTGGACTTGTACCCCGCAACACTTGGTAGTAATGAGGTATCCCTTCCTCTCCTCACTGGAAGGATGTCAGAGGAGGCCTAATGGAGAGTTAGTACTTTTGTCATCGTCCAGTGGTAATGAGGCCACTCCCATCAGGGTCAGTGAAACTCCACTGTAACTCCCACTCCAACCAGCAGTAGAGAGGAGCCCCTCATTTCAAGTGTCAAAGAAGTCAAGTGGGAAACCTGGATTTCTTCCTGTGCTGGAGCAGTGTCAGAAAATGCCAGCTAAAATAAAAGGTTTAAATAAGATCGAGAGTCTCGTAACATAATAAGAAAATGCACAAGTTTCAATAGACAAGCTCATGTGATACCAAGAACCAGTAAGATCTCAAATTGCATGAAAAAACACAATTGATAAGTGCCAACACTAAGATGACAGAAATGTTAGATTATCTGTTAAAGATTTTAAAGCAATCATGATAAAAACATTTCAGTGAGCAATTATAAACATGCTTGAAACAAATGAAAAAAATAGAAAGCTTCAGTAGAGAAACAGAAAGTCCCAGCAAAGAAATAGAAGGTATAAAGAAAACTCAATGGAAATTTTAGAACTGAAAAATACAATAACCAAAATAAAATGTTCAGTAGATGACAGCCTCCACCAGACTGAGTTCAGTACAACCAGATGTTGCCGAGCTACCACCACCGACTGCTCTGACAGGGATCACGATAAAGGGTCCCAGACAGAGCTGGAAAAAAATGTACAACAAATTTATGACTCACAAAAAAAGACCAGACTTACTGGTCTGACACAGACTGGAAAAACCTCCAGAGTATGACCCCCAGACACCCTTTTAACTCAGTGATGAAGTCACTCCTGAGGTCCACCCTTCAGCCAAAGATTAGACAGGACCATAAAACATCACTAGACTAAACAGGCACACCAGCCCAGGGGCAAGGATGAGATGGCAGGAGGGGACAGGAAAACTGGTAATAGGGAACCCAAGGTCAAGAAGGGAGAGTGCTGACATGTCGTGGGGTTGTTAACCAACGTCATAAAACAATACATGTATTAACTGTTTAATAAAAAGCCAGTCTGCTCTGTAATCCTTCATCTAAAGTACAATAAAAAAAGAAAAAAATTCACACCAAGACATATCTTAATTAAACCTCTGGAAAATAAAGACAAAGAAAAAATCTTGAAAGCAGCCAGACAAAAAAAATCATGACTTACCTACAAGGAAAAAACAATTAAAATGATGGCAGATTTCTCATAAAAAATAATGGAGGCCAGAAGGAAGTGGCACAATATTTTTCAAGTGCTGAAAGAAAAGAACTGTGAACCTAGGATCCCTCATGCAACAAAAATATTCTTCAGGAATAAAGGGGGAAATTAAGACATTCTCAGATGAAGGAAAACTAAGAAAATTTGTTGCCAGCAGACTCATCTTAAAAAAATCGCTAAAGGACAGGAAAAGAAACAATAAAAGAACACACCTTGAACAATCCAGAAGGAAGAACACAATAAGCAAAAACATGGGTAAATACAATAGGCTTTCCTTCTCCTCTTGAGTTTCTCAACTATGTTTGACGTGTGAAGCAAAACTTGTAACACTGTCTGATGTGTTCTAGAGGTATGCTGAGGTAATATTTAAGACAATTATATACAGAAGAAAGTAAAGGAAAACAAAGAGAGGTAAGGTTTCTATACTTTACCTGAACTGGTGACATGATGATACCAGTACACTGTGATAAATTATGTGTAGATAATGTAATATCTGGAGCATCCATTAAAAAAGGTAATATAAAGAGCTAAACATTATAAAAAAAAAGTATGTTCAAGAACCAATAAGAAAGTGAGAAAAAAGAGAGAAATGAAAAACAGAAAATAAACAGAAAACAAAAAATAAAATGCCAGACTTGAGCCCTAACATCAATAATTACATTAAATGTAAATGGTCTAAACACACCAATTACAAGACAGAGACTGCCAGAATAAATTAAAAATTTCAAATAAGTGAATTCATACAGAATGTGTTCTTCGACCACAATGGAATCAAACAGAATCGATAGCAGAAAGATAGCAGGAAAATCTCCAAACTCTTGGATACTAAACAATGGATTTATAAATAATCCATAGGTCAAAGAAGAAGTCTCAAGGGAAGTAAAAAAAAAAATACACTAAAGTGAATGAAAATAAAAATAAAACATACCAAAACTTGTGAGGCACAACTAAACTGCTAAGAAGGAAATTTAGAACACTAAATGCACACATTAAAAAAGAGCAAAGGTCCTCTGACCAGGATCACAACAGAGGGTTCTGGACAGAGCTGGAGAAGGATGTAGAGCATAATTTTAACTCCCCCCCCCCCCCCAAAAAAAAGACCAGATTTACTGGCCTAAAGAATACTGGAGAAACCTCAAGAGTGTGGCCCCCAGACACCCTTTCAGCTCAGAGGTGAAGTTACCTGCGAGGTTCGATGTTAAGCCTGGGAGTGGACAGCCCAGTAAAACTAAATGGGACTAACAAGGTACAGGAGTCTGGTGACAAAGGCCAGAAGGCAGAGGGGGAGTAGGAAACTGATGATAAGGAACACAAATTGAGTAAGGACACTGTCGATGTGTTGTGAGATTGTTGACCACTGTTATAGGGCAACATTTGTAGTAACTATTAAATGGGAGGCTGTTTTGTCCTGTAAGCCTTCATCTTGGGCGAGAATGGCAGCACAATTGGAAGAGCATAGTCAATATCACTTAAATGTGTAAGTAAAAAGTTTTGAAATGGTGTTTAAAAAAAAAAAAAAAAAAAACCCAAATGAGATTAATGAGGTACAGTAGTCCAGTGACAAGGGCCAGAAGACAGAAGGGGACAAGGAAGTCCCCTGGTGATAGGGAACACAAGGTGGAGTAAGGATATTCTTGATGTGTTGTGAGATTGTTAACCATTGTCATAGGGCAACATGTGTAGTAACTGTTAAATGAGAAACTATTTTGTTCTGTAAGCCTTCATCTTAAGTGAGAATAACAGCACAGTTGGAAGAGCGTAGTCAATGTCACTGAACTGTGCATGTAGAAATTTTTGAAACGGTGTATCTTTGGCTATCTGTATTTTCATCAAAAAAAGAAAAAAAAAAAAACAGGTTGAGAATTTAGAGGCTTAATATGTTGTGGGGTTGTTAACCAATGTCATAAAACAACATGTGTATTACTGTTTCATGAGAAACTATTTGTTCTGTAAGCCTTCACCTGAAGTACAATAAAATAAAAAAAAAAAGAGCAAAGGTCTCAAACTAATAATCTAAGTTCCTAACTCAAGAACCTAGAAAAAGAAGTGCAAAATAAACTCAAAGCAAACAGAAGGAAACAATAAAGAGTGGAAATCAATGAAATAGAAAACAAAAAGTTACAGAGAAAATCAGAGGAGCAAAGACATGGTTCTTTGAAAAAAATCAACAGAACTGACAAACCTCTAGCAAGACTAGCAAAAGAAAACAAAAGAAGAAAAGACACAAATTACCAATATCAAGAATGAAACAGGATATTACTACATATCTTGTAGACATCAGAAAGATAATAAGGGAATACTGTAAACAACACTCCACCCATGAATTTGACAACTTAAAAGAAATGGACCACTTCCTCAAAAAACATAAACTACCACCAATCACTCAATATGAAATAGATAATCTGAATAGCCCTATAACTATTAAGGAAATTAACTTTAAAATTTAAAAACTTCCAAAAAAGAAATTTCCAGGCCCAGATGGTTTCATGGCAGAATTCTACCAAATGTTTAACGAATTAACACCAATTCAAACAGTATCTTCCAGAAACCAGAAGAGAAAGGAAAACTTCCCAATTCATTTCATGAAACCAGTATTACCCTTACATCAAAACCAGACAAAGATAGTACAAAAAAGGAAATTAACAGACCAATATCACTTATGAATACAGACACAAAAATCCTTAAATTCAGCAATATATAAAAAGAATTATACATCATGACCAAGTAGGGTTTATTCCATGGATGCAAGGCTAGTTCAGTATTAAAAACTCAATAAATGTAGTCCACCATATTAATAGGCTAAATAAGAAAAATCACATCATATTCATTGACGCAGAAAAAGCATTTGACAAAATTCAACACCCATTCATGATAAAAACTCTCAAAAAAATAGGAATAGAGGTGAACTTCCTCAACATGATTAAGAGTACAGAGTACCTACTGTCTGAATGCTTTCCATTAGGATCAAGAACAAGGCAAGGATGTCCACTGTCACCACTCTTACTCAAGATAGTGCTGGAAATTCTACCAGTAGCATAAAGCAAAAAAAAAAAAAGGGAAATAAAAGGCATACAGTTCAGAAAGGAAGAAATAAAACTATCCCTATTTGCAGATGACACGATTGTCTACATAGAAAATCTCAAAGATTGTCCAAAACACTCCTAGAAGTAATTAGTGAGTTCAGCAAGGTTGCAAGATACAAGATTAATATACAAAAATCAACTGTATTTCTATATACTTGGACACCAAAATTAAAAATATAATACTACTTACAATTGCCAACACCTCCTCCCAAAAAAAGAAAAAGAAAACAAGACTTGTATGCTGAAAACTATATAATCTGATTTAAAAAAATCAAAGAAGACCTAAACAAATAGACAGACATATTGTATTCATACAACGTAGTAAAGACGCTAGTTTTCCCTAAATTGATATACAGACTCAATGCAATTCCTAGCAAAATCTCAGGAAGATTTTTTTTTTTGTAGATACAGAAAAGATTTTTCTAAATTTTATATGGAAAGGCAAAGGAACTAGAATGTTAAAACAATTTTGAAAAAGAAAAAAAAAGTGGGAGGAATCCATCTACCCGATTTCAAGACTTATTATATCTCTTCAGTAATCAAGACTGTGGCTATTGGCAGCGAGATAGATACGTATATTAATGGGACTAAGCAGAGAACCCAGAAATAGACCCCATATAAATATTCTCAACTGATTTCTGACAAAGGAGAAAAAGCAATTCAATGGAGGAAAGAGCCTTTCAACAAATGTTGCTGAAGTAACTGAACATTCATAGGCAAAAAAAATGAACTTCAACCTATGTCTCACACCTTATACACTAACTCAGAATGGATCATGACAAAGTACAAATTCCATCATAGGCAAGAACCCGCACTCGTTGCCGTCACGTCGATTCTGACTCATAGAGACCCTACAGCTGGCAAGTAAGACCCATCACTGGCAAGAAACATAACAATATATTTAGTTCTGTGTTAGTGTTAGCAATAAAGCATTTGCCATGACTCTAATGGCAGGGCAGGGGTGGGGGGGTGGGAAGGAAGGATCCTGGACTTACAGATAAATTTTTTAAATTTTAGAAGAAAACCAAAAACCCAAACCTCTTGCTGTTGAGTAGATTCTGACTCATAGTGATCCTCTCGGACAAAGCAGAACTGCCCCATAGGGTTTCCAAGAAGCAGGTTCAAACTGCTGACCTTTCAGTTAGTGGCCGAGCTCTTAACCACTGCACCACCAAGCCTCCTTTTGAAAACATAGGGGAAAATCGGGCTCTAACCCTAACAAAGTGTTCTCAGACTTGACATCAAAAGCATGATCCATCACAGAAAAGTTGATAAGCTGGAATTTATCAAAATGAAAAACTTTTACTCTGTGAAAGACCTTCTTAAGTGGATGAAAAACCAAACTACAGACTGGAAGAAATATTTGCAAACTACAAAAGAATATATTAAAGAACACTCAGAACTTTACAGTAGGGAGCCAACAAGGTGCTATGAACAGAAGCATCATGCCGTCCCTCTGCAGCAAAGACCCTGAAACTAAGTAAAACAGATACAAACATCAGTCCTGGAACCCTAAGCATCAAATAAAGGGATAAAGAACTTGATGAAGCCCAAATGGAATAAGAAACTGACAGAGAACAGAGAACGAGGAGAGTTATGGGAGGAGGACCCTTACCAGCTAACGCAGCATGGATTCACCATCTTGGACTACAGCCACCATGGAACGCAGACAGGGAGTACAGGTAGGCAACTTCACAGAGCTCCCAACAGGAGACAGAGCACCCAGTAATCAGGGATACACAGTTTCCCACCACTCATCCTTCTTCCCCTCTACGTGGCCTCCAGAGCTTTCCAACAGGCTATGGTCCCTCCACCAGAGAGACACCAGCTCACTGCTGTGCAGGTCCACCCCACACCCACTGACTCGCTCCTTCAGTGCCACTTTTTTGTTGTTGTTGTTAATGTTTTTTGGCTTTTTTTTATTTCTTCTCACTCTCTCCTTTCCTTCTTTTCCTTTCTCCTGCCCAACTAGCACCATGTGCTGTCCCCTCCCTTTCTTGATGGGCTGTGCCACACTGCTCGGCTAGAGAGCCACCGGCACACAGCCTCCCCAGGTCTGTACCGCCACCATTGGTAGGCTCCCTCAGAGCCATCTTTTCCTATTTCTTCTCTCTCCTTCTCCCTTCCTTTCTCCTGCCCACCTAGCCCCCTGAGCTGCCCCCGTCCCTTCTCAACGGGCAGTGTTGCACTACCTGGCGAGAGAGAGCCATTGGCACATGGCCTCCCCACGTTTGTGGCACCCCCACTGGCTGGCTCCTTCAGCACTGTATTTTTTTTGTTGTTTCTTCTCTATCCCTTCCTTCCTTTCTTTTCTCCCGTCCACCTAGTCCCATGTGCCGTCCCCACCCCTGCTCGATCGGCTGTCCTGTACTGCTTGGCTAGAAAGCCACTGGAACACACCCTCCCAGAGTCCATGGAGCCTACGCTGGCAAGCTCTCTCACCATCATTTTTTTTGTTTTGTTTCTAGGTTTCTTCTCTCTCTCTCCCTTCCTTCCTTTCCTGTCTCCCATGCACTGTCTGCACGCCTCAAAGGGCCCTACTGCAACACTCAGCTAGAGAGCCACAGGCACATGGCCTCCTTGAGTCTACCCCCACCAATTGGCTCCCTCAGTGCCATATTTTTTTAGTTTGTTTGCTTTATTCTTTTTTTTTTTTCTGTTTCTTTCCTCTCTCTCCCTTCCTTCCATTCCTTTCTCTCACCCACCTAGCCCCGTGCACCACCCTCACCCTTCTCGAAGGGCTGTGCCACACCACTCGGGAGAGTCACTAGCACATGGCCTCCTCAGGCCTATGCAGCCATCACAGACCAGCTCCCTCAGCATCATTTTTTTGTTTGCTTGTTTTCTCTTTTTTTTTGTTGTTGTCTCTTCTCTCTCTCCGTTCCTTCCTTTCTCCCACGCACCTAGCCCCATGCATCACCTCCCTCCGCCCTTGACAGACTATGCTGTATGGCTCAGTCAGACAGCCTATGGCATATGGCTTTCCCAGCTCTGCGCCACCCCCACAGACTGGCTCCCTCAGCGCCATATTTTTTTATTTTTCTTTATCTTCTCCCTTCTCCTTCTCCCTCCCACCTAGGCCCAGTACTGCCTCTGCCCCTTCCTGACAGGATGCAAATAACTCAAATAAGAAATGAAATGGGGGACATTACAACAGACCCAACTGAAATAAAAAGGATCTTTAACAGGGGACTATGAAAAATCATACTCCAACAAATTTGAAAACACAGAGGAAATGGACAAATTTCTAGAAACACACTACCTACCTAAACTAACACAAACTAAGATCAAAAATATGAACAGGCTGATATAAGAGAAGAGACTGTAAAGGTAATAAAAACTCCCAACAACAACAACAAAAAGCCCTGGCCCAGATGGCTTCACTGGAGAATTCTACCAAACATTCAGAGAAGAGCTTGAACCAGTACAACTCAAACTATTTCAAAACATCGAAAAGGAAAGGATACTTCCAAATTCACTCTATTAAGCCAGCATACCCCTGATGCCAAAACAAAGACATCACAAAAAAGAAAATTATAGATCAATATCTCTCACGAATATAGATGCAAAAATTCTCAACAAAATTCTAGCCAATATAATTCAGCATCATATAAAAAAAATACACCCTGACCAAGTGAAATTCATACCAGGTATGCAAAGATGGTTCAGCATTAGAAAATCAATCAACGTAATCCACCACATAAATAAAAGAATCACATGATCATTTCAATTGATACAGAAAAGGCACAAAATAAAGTTTAATGTCCATTCCTGATAAAAATTCTCAATAAAATAGATGTAGAAAGGAAAAGATTAGTCCAAAGGACTAACTGTCCACAGCTACCAAGGCCTCCACCGGACTGAGTCCAGTACAGCTAGATGGTGCCCAGCTACCACCACTCACTGCTCTGACCAGGATCACAACAGAGGGTTCTGGACAGAGCTGGAGAAGGATGTACAGCATAATTCTAACTCACAAAAAAAAAAAAAAAGACCAGATTTACTGGCCTAAAGAGACTAGAGAAACCTCGAGAGTATGGCCCCCAGACACCCTTTTAGCTCAGTGATGGTTACCTCTGAGGTTCACTGTTCAGCCTGGGAGTGGACAGCCCCATAAAACCAAATGAGACTAACGAGGTACAGGAGTCCAGTGACAAGGGCCAGAAGGCAGAAGAGGACAAGGAAGCTGGTGATAGGGAACCCAAGGTTGAGTAAGGATATTGTTGATGTGTTGTGAGATTGTTAACCATTGTCATAGGGCAACATTTGTAGTAACTGTTAAATGAGAAACTATTTTGTTCTATAAGCCTTCATCTTAAGTGAGAATAACAGCACAACTGGAAGAGCGTAGTCAATGTCACTGAACTGTGTATGTAGAAATTTTTGAAACGGTGTATCTTTGGCCATGTGTATTTTCACCAAAAAAAAAAAAAAGGCTGAGAATTTAGAGGGTTAATATGTTGTGGGGTCGTTAACCAATGTTATAAAACAACATGTGTACTACTGTTTCACGAGAAACTATTTGTTCTGTAAGCCTTCACCTGAAGTACAATAAAATATAAAAAATATAGAAAGGAAATTCCTTAACATAATAAAGGGCATCTATACAAAGCCAACAGCCAACACCATTCTCAATGGAGAGAGGCTGAAAACATTCTTCCTCAGAACAGGAACAAGACAAGGATGCCCTTTATCACTACTCCTATTTAACACTATGCTGGAAGTCCTAGCTACAGCAATAAGCCAAGAAAAAGAAATAAAAGGCATCCAAATTAGTAAGGAAGAAGTAAAACTATCCCTATTTGTGGATGATATGATACTACAGAGAACCTGAAAGGCTCCACAAGAAAATGACTGGAACTAATAGATTCGGCAGAGTAGCAGGATACAAGATAAACATACAAAAATCAGTTGGATTCCTATACACCAATAAAAAGAACTACCAAAAGGAAATCAGGAAAGCAATACCATTTATAATAGCCCCTAAAAAAATAAAATACTTAGGAATAAATCTAACCAGGGACATAAAAGACCTATACAAACAAAACTACAAAACACTACTGCAAGTAACCAAGAGACCTACACAAATGGAAAAACATACCAAGCTCATGGATAGGTAGACTCAACATTGTGAAAATGTCAATTCTACCAAAAAACCAAATAAAAACAAGCCTGTTGCTGTGGACTCAATTCCAACTCATAGCAACCCTAAAGCGATCTACAAACACAATGCAATCCCAATCCAAATAACCAACAGTATTCTTTAACGAGCTAGAAAAGCTAATCGTTAACTTTATATGGAAAGGAAAGAGGCCTCAGATAAGTAAAGCACTACTGAAGAAGAATAAAGCAGGAGGCCTCGCACTACCTGACCTCACAACCTACTACACAGCTACAGTAGTCAAAACAGCCTGGTACTGGTACGACGATAGACACATTGACCAATGGAACAGACTGAAAACTCAGATGTAAATTCATCCACCTACGGTCACCCTATCTTTGACAAAGGTCCAAAGTCCATTAAATGGGGGAAAAGACAGTCTTTTTAGAAATGGTGCTGGCAAAACTGGATGACCTCTTTAAAAAAATGAAACAAGGACCCATACCTCACAGCATACACAAAAACTAATCCAAAATGGATCAAAGACCTAAAATATAAAACCAAAAACTATAAAGATTATAGAAGAAAAAATAGGGTCAACGCTAGAGGTCCTAATGCACAGCATAAATAGTATACAAACCATAACTAACAATACACAAACACCAGAAGATAAGCCAGATAACTGGGATCTTTTAAAAATTAAATGCTGTGCTCATCAAAATGCTTCACCAAAAGAGTAACAAGAGAACCTACAGACTGGAAAAAAAATTTTGGCTATGACAAATCCAACAAAGCTCTAATCCCTAAATCTACAGGAAAATCCAACACCTCTACAACACAAAGACAAATACTCTAGTTAAAAAATGAGCAAAGGATATGAACAGACACTTCACCAAAGAAGACATTCAGGCGGCTAACAAACACAATGAGGAAATTCTCGATATCACTAGCCATTAGAGAAATGCAAATCAAATCTAATCTACAATGAGATACCATCTCATCCCGACATTACTGGCATGAATCAAAAAAACAGAAAATAACAAATGTTGGAGAGGCTGTGGGGAGATTGGAACTCTTATGCCCTGCTGGGGGGAATGTAAAATGGTAAAACCACTATGGAAAACAATATAGCACCTCCTTAAAAAGCTAGAAATAGAAATACCATCTGATCTAGCAATCCCACTCCCAGGAATATATCCTAGAGAAATAAGAGCAGTCACACAAGAGGGGAATTCACTAACTAGATAGAAGACAAGAATTATCTTAGGCGAAGGGAAGGACAGCACACAATATGGGGAAGTCAGTACAACTGGACTAAACCAAAAGCCAAGAAGTTTCCTGAACACAATGAAACACTTCAAGGGACAGAGCAGCAGTGGTGGGGGCTGGGGACCATGGTTTCCGGGGACATCTAGGTCAACTGGCATAACAAAGTTTACTAATAAAATGTTCTGCATCCCACTTTGGTGAGTGGTGTCTAGGGTCTTAAAAGCTTGCGACTGGCCATCTAAGATGCATCAATTGGTCCCAACCCACCTGGAGCAAAAGAGAATGAATAACACCAAAGACAAGCAAAATATTAGCCCAAGAGATAAAAGGCCACATAAACCAGAGACTCCATCAGCCTGAGACCAGAAGAACTAGATGGTGCCTGGCTACCACCAGTGACTGCCTTGACAGGGAACACAATAGACAGGCCCTGTCGGAGCAGGAGAAAAGTATGGTGCAGAACGCAAATTCATGTAAAAAGATCAGACTTAATGGTCGGACTGAGACTAGAGGAACCCCAGAAGACATGGCCCTGGGACTCTCTGTTAACCCAGAACTAAAACCATTCCCAAAGCCAACTCTTCAGACAAAGATTAGACTGGACTATAAAACATAAAATAATACTCGTTGTCTTAGTCATCTAGTGCTGCTATAACAGAAACACCACAAGTGGATGGTTTTAATGAAGAGAAGTTTATTTCCTCAAAGTCAAAGTAGGCTAGAAGTCCAAATTTAGGGTGTCAGCTCCAGGGGAAGGCTTTTTCCTCTCTGTCAGCCTTCTTCTCGTCAGTGTTCTCCCAGACTAGGAGCTTCCCGGCGCAGGGACCCAGGTTTAAATTACGCGCTCTGCTCCCGGCACCACTTTCTTGATGGTATAAGGTCCCCCTGTCTCACTGCTCACTTCTGTCTTTTATATCTCAAGAGATTGCCTCAAGACACAATCTAGTCTTGTAGATCGGGTCCTGCCTTACTAACACAACTGCCACGCATCCTCCCTCATTAACATAGTAGAGGCAGGTTTACAACATACAGGAAAATCACACAGTACCAGGAATCCTGGCCTAGCCAAATTGATACACAAATTTTTGGGGGGACATAATTCAAACCACGACAGTCATGAAGAGTGGGCTTCTTAGTTCAAGCAGATACACAAGACTAAATGGCAGCTCCTGTCCGGAGGTGCGATGAGAAAGCAGAAAGGGATAGGAGCGGGTTGAACGGACACGGGAAACCCAGGGTAGAAAGGGGGAGTGTGCTGTCACATCAGAGGGATTGCAACTAGGGTCACATAACAATATATGTATAAATTTTTGTATGAGAAACTAACTTGAGCTATAAACTTTCACCTAAAGCACAATAAAAAAAAAAAAAGAGCAGTCACACAAATAGACATATGCACATCCATGTTCACTGCAGCATTATTCAGAATAGCAAAGAGATGGAAACAACCTAGATGCCCATCAACAGATGAATGGATAAACA
The DNA here is from genome assembly GCA_030035585.1 of Dugong dugon. NCBI lineage: Eukaryota > Metazoa > Chordata > Mammalia > Sirenia > Dugongidae > Dugong > Dugong dugon. The sequence continues at coordinate 21,746,404 of CM057464.1, forward strand.
AACTATGGTACATACATACAATGGAGTATTACTCAATGATAAAGAACAATGATGAATCTGCAAAGCATCTCATAACATGGATGAATATGGAGGGCACTATGCTGACTGAAATAAGTTAATCACAAAAGGGCAAATACTGGACGAGACTACTACTGTAAAAACTCATGAAGAGGTTTACACACAAAAAGAAACAATCTTTGATGGATAAGAGGGAGGGAGGGGTGGGGAGGGAAAAACTATACAATGACTATATAGTGGATAGGAGGTAACTCTGGTGAAGGGTAAGACAATACACCATACTGGGGAAGTAAGCACAACTTGACCAAGGCAAGGTCATGGAAGCTTCACAGACACATCCAAACTCTATGAAGGACCAAATTACTGGGCTGGGGGCTGGGGACCATAGCCTTAAAGGACATCTAGCTCAATTAACATGACACAGTTTATAAAGAGAATGTTCTACCTTCTACTTTGGTGAGTAGTGGCTGGGGTCTTAAAAGCCTGTGAGCAGCCATCTAAGATATTCCACTGGTACCACTGCATCTGGAACAAGGGAGAATGAAGAAAACCAAAGACACAAGGGAAAGATTAGTCCAAAGGACTAATGAACCACAACTACCACAGTCTCTACCAGACTAAGTCCAGCACACCTAGATGGTACCAGGCTACCACCACTGACCACTCTGACAGGGATCACAATAGAGGGTCCTGGACAGAGCTGAAGAAAAATGCAGAACAAAATTCTAACTCACAAAAAAAGACCAGACTTACTGGTCTGACAGAGACTGGAAAAACCCTGAGAGTATGGCCCCCAGACACCTTTTTAACTCAGTACTGAAGTCACTCCTGAAGTCCACCCTTCAGCCAAAGATTAGACAGGACCATAAAACAAAACGAGACTAAATGGGCACACCAGCCAGGGGCAAGGACGAAAAGGCAGGAGGGGTCAAGAAGCTGGTAAGGGAGAATCCAATGTCAAGAGGGGAGAGTGTTGGCAACCAATGTCACAAAACAATGTGTATTAATTAATTAGAAAGTAATTTGCCCTGTAAACCCTCATCAATTAAAAAAATTAACAACAGTAAAAAAACTCAAAACAATCCAATTAGAAATGGGCAAAAGACATGATGTAGCATTTCACCAAAGAAGAGGAAATAAACACATGAAAAGATATTCAACATCATTAGCAATTAAAGAAAAATTAAAACCACAATGAGATATCACTACTCACCTATCAGAATGGCTAAAACAGTGACAATACCAAATGCTAGCGAGGATGCAGACAAAACTAATCATTCACACACTGCTGATGGCAATGTAGTTAGCACAGCCACTCTGGAAAACAGTTTGGCAGTTTTGTTTTGTTTTTTTTTTTAAATCTGTATATGTAACTATCATATGACGTAGTCACTGCACTCCTTGGCACTTATCTCAGAGAAATGAAGACTTACATTCACACAAAAAACTGTACATGAATATTTATAGTAGCTTTATTCATAATAGCCAAAAAGTAGAAACCAAGATGCCCTTCAGTGGGTGAATGGTTAAACCAATTTTGGTACATCCATATCATGGAATGCTACTCAGCAATAATAAGAAACAAACTGTGGATACACAAAAGAATCCAAATGAATCTCCAGAGAATTATGGTGAGTGAAAAAAAGTGAACCCCCAAAGGTTACATACTGTGTAATTCTATTTACATAACATTCTTGAAATGACAAAACTAGAAATGGAGGACAAACTGGTGATTGTCAGGAGTTAAGGAGAGGGTGAAGGGGAAGAGGTGGATGTAGCTACAAAAGGGCAACATGAGGGCTTCTTCTGTATCTGTATCCTTGTCAATCTGTATCCTTATCTGTATCTTGTTGTGACATTGTACTGTAGTTTTATAAGATGTTATCATTGGGGGGATACTGAGTAAAGAGTACACGGGATCTCTCCATATTACTTCTTACAACTGCATGTTGAATCTACAATTATCTCAAAAGAAAAACTTTTAATTAAAAAAATGAAAACGGCATTATAAAAGTAAAAAAAAAAAAAAAACAACAACAGAAGATTAAGGCTGACTAAGTGCGTAAGAAAACAGGTAACTAAATCAAAGTACCTCTGGAATTCTTTGGTGCTTTAATTCTGTTTTCTCAGAGCAGAAATATGGGGGCAAAGTGCCTTACTGCCTTCTTACTATTTCTTTTTTCCTCTACTGATTTTCTTCTTTCCTCTGAACCCCCCTCAAGATCCTAGGTAATATGCCAGAATGGGGAAGAAGTGCATGGATGTGGCAAACATTGTGTCCCTTTTTTCCTCCCTCTAGTACAGGTCCAATCTGAAGGACCAAATACATTTACAAAGATGCCAGATAAACAAGGGAAGGGAAAGGAAATAACAGAAGGTAAAAAAACAAGAGGGCCTATCCAAGAAAACTGTATAGAAAAATGTCCATTTGTTCAGCCTTCATGGTTTTGGGAGGGATGGCATCTTTTCATTGCACAAAATATCTGAAACCATAAGTAAAGAGGAACTCAGTTTTCTGAAGACCCAAACCAAGTTCCTGAAAACATCTTACTAGGAAAATCACCACCTGGAATGCAACCTACACAGTCATAATAGAAGCTCTTACCAGCAAATGTTGGCCGAACTTCCGGGTTCGCCTCCCAGCAGTGCTTCATGAGGCTAATAATCTCCTTTGGGCAGTGCTCTATAATGTCTTCCACATTTGGCCTGTTCCCAGATTTAATGCATATTATCAACTGCTGCTCACAGATCGCATCTATAAGGCAAAGAGGAGCTTAAGCTGATATTCTCTTTCAGGTCCCGCTCCTCTCACCAGCAGGAAGGTAACAGAACTTGGACAATGTTGCTGCCTCATTCAGTAGGGGCAAAATGGACTTGTGACGAGAAGCTCACATATTCCTTTGCAAAGATGATCAAAACATTTTAATTTCTGCACATGAAGGAATTAGCCACAAAGCTGCCTCCTGGTAGAATAAATGGAGTATGTGAGTAAACCCAATAACTTACTCCAGGTTTTAATACAAAGACAAATACAGTACAGCCCTTGCCTTTAAGGAACTCAGCTCAATGAGAGTGACGTAAAATGTAGAGTGATCATTGCTATGACAGAAGTAAGTACCAGCGTTTCTGGTAACACAATTAGGACTGGAAGGTCAGAAAAGGCTGTGTTGAGTCCAGAAAAATGAGTCAGATTTATCCAGGTAAAGAATGGGAAAGGAGGATTTGGAGAAGGATTCCAGGCTAGGGGAGCAGGAGACGAACAGATTGGAAGTTACAGAAATCATGATGTGTCCCACAAATACAAGTATAACTAGGCATTCTGACAAAGGAGGGAATGGGAAAGAATCAAGCTAGAGAGAGAAGCAAAGGCCAAACCATAAAGGGCCTTGTATTCCATGCTGAGAAATTTGAATGTTATCCTGAAGGCCCTGGGAGTGTGAAGTATTTTAAATAGGTAAGTGAGCTGGTTGTTGTGGAATGATTGCTCTGGCTGCAGGGTGAATGATGGGCCAGATAAGGATAAAGTGAGATAGACAAGGAATCTGAAGCAGAACTAAGGAGGGCTTGAACTAAAAAGAGGCCAGTGGCGACAGAGGTGTGTGAATTCACATATAAAGAATTCACAGTTCTGACATCTAGTTGGATGTGGGAGATGAGGGACAAGGTTCAGTTTGGGATGATCCTAAGGTTTCTGGCTGGGCAACTAGGTAGGTGGATGATAATGTCACCTTCTGAACATAAGAGGAGCAGCAAAGCTGAGTGGGCTACAGGGAGAACAGTTAGGAAATGAATTTTTTCGGAGGAACGTTGCTGTGGAGGCGCGTTGGGTGCAAGTAATGGATCTGACTAATAGACAACCAGATATCCAGGCCAGGGCTAGAAACAGAGCTTTGAGAACTATCAGCAAAGAGATGGTCATCAAACCGTGGGAGCCGATAAAAACCATCCAAGAAGAATGTGTAGAAAAATGTCCATTAGTTTAGGCACTAAGAAAATTAAAGAATGATTTATCTATCTGTTTTCCTGCATGAATCGTATCTTATTTATCTTCATATTCCTGTTATCAAAGTGCCCACAGTAAGTACTGGGAAAAAAAAAATTAAATGAAGGAGTAAGTGAATAAACGTAAGTATGAAGTTTATGCCTTGTAGTATGAGGGGTAAGTCTGAGTAAGCAGAAGTAAGCTAGATTTCCTGTCCAGGGAGAATCCTGGAACTTTACAGCACCTCCCCAGGTTAGACGTACTGTCAAGGTTCCTATTGGTCCTGTGATCCCTGATTCCTAAGCTGATATTACTCATTCATTCAACAAAAAAGTACTAAGCACCTACTATGTTCCAGGCACTGTGTATGTAGGTGCCGGGGAAACAGCAGTGAGTAAGTGAGACGGTGTCCCAGCCCTCATGGGGCTTATAGTATAGTGGTAAGGAAGACATTAAATGAACAAACAACTTCTTAACTGATTTCTCTGAAGGCCATTATTTCATGCAGCAATTTGATTAGTACCCAAATCCCACTTCTTTACAAATGTCTTACTTTCATATGGCTCCTTATTAGCAAAAATTGCCCAAAGTACTATGGCAAAGCTGTATACATCTGATTTCTCCGTGGGCTTTGCGTTGACATCATTCAGATGCTCGGGGGCCATATAGCAGAGGGTGCCGCCATTTCTCTTGGAGGTACAATTCACTTTCCTTTGCTCGTTATGTTCCTCTTTAGTCAGTTTACTCCATGTCTTAAAAGAAGCAACACCAAGATCTGCTATCTGCAAGAGAAATCAAACCAATGGGATTGTTCTGTGAAGGCTATAAGCAAATCAGATTTGGCTTTAAATGTGGGGGCTTATCCAATAGATGTGAGGTACAATGAATTTTCCAGAAACGGCTGCATTGGACACGTTTAAAACAGCTACTTCTATTTTAAATGTAAGATGACTGCCAATCACAAACTCATTGAAACTTTGTGTTTTCTAAGCCATCTGGAAAATCCTTCCCTCCCCCTGAGATGTCCATGTGAAATTCTGGTACCTTAATTCTTAGGCAATAAAAGCAGGGAATTTGCTGGGGCAAGAGAGGAGAAAAGCAGAGGACATTTCTGATACGAACAACAATAATAAAATATATTTATTCTAATTCCCCATTTACTCTGCCTATGTTATTCAGCTACTCCCAGAGCTAGGGAAAAAATGAGTATTTTCTCCTCAGCAGACCTCCTATTTGTGCTGCAGATGGCGACTGGGTGCTGCACCTTCTGTTTTCCCAAATGATGTCCAGAGGCTCATGGATGTGAGTTTCCAAGGATTCCAAAGACACACTGAGGATAAGGACTGTGGTGCTACTTGTTTTGAGCTGATAGCCTGAACCTAAGAGAAGACAGGATAGGAAGGAGGAGAAAAACATAAAGCAGCAGAGAGACACCAAGGTTATTCACAAAACAAAGAGAAAGGTGGTAGGGCAAAATAACAGAAAAACACAGTTAAGAAGAAATCAAAGGTGACAGTTCCACTTTTGCCTCTAGAGATCCAAGCAAGTATTTGGGGGTGAATTTTGGCATGTGATTACCTAAAATCCACAGTGGGGCTACTCGACCTTAATTCATCCCAGAACATAACAGTTATTAATGTAAAGAAATAACCTCCCTTTAAAGACACAGGGATAAAAACGCCTCCAAGACTAAAACAAAACTAGATGCAGAATGTTCTTTTGCAAACAGTTCATGAGTCCTTCCTCTTGAATGCTGCTTCTCCTTTCAGATTCTTAAGTCTGATTCTTGTGACCAAGCCCAATTGGATATGATGCTCTCCCTAGTTAACTCTTGTCCTTGAGTGAACAAAACAAAAATTCCCTTTCCTTGTTCCCTTTACTATAACAGAAAGAGTTAAGAGTTCTCAAAAGGAAATTGGTAAAAAATATACATGGAAGTAAACAAATAAAACATATAAATGCAGCCAACTTTCAAAGCAGAAGTTTTTTATGCCAAATGGCCAGCTTGCTGCTGATCTGACTCTCAGGCCATCTTTGAACACTAGGATTTTTCCACACACGCCCTCATGCTTCCCTCACTTCCTCATTCACACACATTTCCTGGGGAAAATGATGAGGCACATGACCCATTCCAAGATGAACAAGGCAACCCTTGAATGTCTGTATCTCAAAGTCTCTAACAGAGGAGGAAAAAAAAAAAAGAAATCTAGGAAACATTCAATTCTACTCCTCCCAAAAAGACATAAGAATTACGTCCTTACAGTTACTTCCCAACTCCATAAATTCTGTATCTTTCCAAGCCTTGGCAGAACCTTTCAGCATCACCATCACCAGTTACAAGCTGAGATACATCTTCCTTTATCATTTACCATCTACAAAATGGATTTACAGTGAAGAATTAAAATTACTCCAATCTTCTAGAAGCTTATAGACTGTGGTTTACCTTAATGTGAAAGTCATCATCAACGAGGATATTTTCAGGCTTCAGGTCCTTGTGTATCACACCTTCTCCATGTAAGTAGCACATTCCTTCAACAGTCTCCAAAATTATCCTTCCTTTTACAGAAAGGGGGATGCTGACCTAAAACAAGTGATATTAACTCTATGAAATGGAAAAGTAATCAAGCAGGCCAAAACAACTGTTTCATTAAAGAGTAACAGGGTCTGAACCCGAGGCTACATTTGCCAGATGCCCTTCTACCATGCTCTGCAGCACTGCTGTCAGTATAGAACAAGCCACCTTTTAAAAAGAGATTTCATTCCAGGGCCTCGGGGTATTTATGTTGTATCTTGTCAGTGTGAAAATTAAAATTCTATGCCATTCTGGTAACATATAAAAATGCTATAAAATTAAGCTCCTTGAGAATAAAACCATATATTACCATTACTATTTAGGATTGCATATTAGTACATAGTGTGGTACCTGAACAGTGGATCCTTGTTGAATGAATGGATAATTATATATACAAACATTCTTCATAGTGTATTAAAATGATGTGATTCCATATGTATATTAAATATGAGAACAATGCCATAGAAATGTGGATATGAAGTAAAGTTAAGAGAAAAAAGAAAATAAAACAATGTATTGACATTAATTCCAACCATGTAAAAATTAAGCTATCAGACATGATGTTAAAACTAGGCTGAACAAAGACTTCAGGGAATAGTTTTGGTTTAAAGTTTCAAGTTTAAAGATTATCTCAGGGCAATAGTTTCAGTTCAACCAGCCTCAGTGGCCCCAGAAAATATGGATTCCATCAAGAATTTGAAATTCTGTTCCAGCACATTTTCCCCCTTTTGATCAGGATTCTTCTATAGAATCTTTGATAAAAACATTCATTAATGGTTTAACTTAAATAGTAAAGTATGTCTATCTTGAGCACTGTGCTGTTTTAAAGAATTATTTATGTGAAAACAAAGAGCAACTCAAAAGGTTAGATGAGAAGCTTAGGGAGGCAGTAAGTTTAAGTTAATGGTGGTGGCATAATTTGGGAAATGATAGTGAGAATGGCTGCACAACTTAAAGTATACAATCAGTGTCACTAATTTGTTTATGTGTAGAAATTGCTGAAATAGTGTATCTTTTGCTACATATATTTTTACCAAAACAAACAACAACAACCAAACCACCTATGCTGAAGATAATTTATTATCTATTTAGTAATTTGGTATCAGATACTTCAGGTCTCTGTATAGTCTCAGCTCACCCTTACTACTGTACTCCAGTTATATGAACATCAGTGTTAGGAAACAATTCCAGTTTCTATTATAGTGATTAAACAAAACATTAGTTTTGTTTAACACTAAAATGTATACATTTATATGTGTATATATATATATGTATATGCATATATGTATATATGTACATATACAAATATATACACATATATATTTATACATATGGAGCCCTGGTGGCACAGTGGTTAAGAGCTCAGCTGCTAACCAAAAGGTCAGTAGTTTGAATCCACCAACTGCTCCTTAGAAACCCTATGGGGCAGTTTTACTCTGTTCTACAGGTTCGCTATGAGTTGCAATCGACTCCATGGCAATAGGTTTTTTTTTTGGTATACACATACACACAGCCCCCAGTTTACAAACAGGCTGCTTCCTAAAAATTTATGTATATGTATACATACATACTGGTTGTTTGTAAACAGAAAAAAATTTAAATGATGGAAGTTAGACTCCCATGTCAACCACCAAACCATATTTAACTCATAATGTAGCTGAACTGCAGTATTAAAAGCCTGATTACTACTATACAAAATAGCAGAAGAGATTCTTTCCTGTCTTCCTTAGTATACACTTGGATTTAGGAAAATATTCTAAGCAAGTAAAGTTGGTTATCCTCCCACCCTCTTTCTGTTTCGTCCTCCTGACTTTCTTTCTCTGCCACACTGGTGTTTCTTAGGTTACCCTAATCCTGTAGAATGCTTCATGCCCCAACTGACTTCACTGCCAGTCACAATGGCTACTTACTGCATGAAGTTAATCCCATCTGGTTTTGGGGAGGAGAGCAATCTGATCAAATTACAATATAATATGTTTAAGTGGTCACCTTTTATCTTTCCCACAAGGGTCTGCATTTCTGAGAAATGTCTGTTGACAAAAAAGAATTGACATAGCCTGGGGCAGCTGTAGGAGCCCTGGTAGCGCAGTGGTTAAAGCACTTGGCTGCTAACTGAAAGGTCAGTGGTTCGAACCCACTAGCCACTCTGTGGGAGAAAGATATGGCAGTCTGCTTCTGTACAGCCTTGGAAACCCTATGGGGCAGTTCTACTCTGTCGTATGGGGTCTCTAGGAGTTGGAATCGACTTGATGACAATGGGTTTGGTTTTTTTGGTTTACCAGGCAGCTGTGGGGTGAGGAGGGGGAGAATATGGGAAAAAGAGGACTATTTGCCATAAAGGCAGTCAAATCCCACCATTCCTCACAGGCATCTGGGCAATCATGCTCCAGGCAAACCCAGTTATTTGCAGTTTGCAAAATGTGGCAACTCATTCATTTGGACAGGCCATTCTTTCTGCCTGAAATATTTATCCCTTGATTCTCTCCTTCAAAACTTCTCCATGTCCTTCAAACCTCACACGTCCTCTCCTGGAAGCCTCTCCTGTCTGCCCCAGCTAGGGCAGGCGCCTCTCCTCTGCTCCCACAGCACACTGCGAGTCTGTCTACCAAAACACCTTCCTAACGCACCTCCATTTACCTGTCTGCCTCCTGTTACTTGTCAGTGTTATACTTGCTACTGATTCTTGAACAACTAGCACAAGACCTTGCTCTTAATGGGTGCATAAACCTAAAAAAAAAAAGTTTTAAAAATATTTGGTTTTGATAAACAATTTTTATGTACTTGTGTTAAATCATATCCAGTGTTATTGCCTGTAATTTTCTATATTTAATCTAAAATAAATGTTCCTTAAATGGTATCAGTATGTAATCACTAACATTGCTTCTTCTCTTACAGTAAGTCATATAATTATAGTATGCATGCTTTAACCACTCAATCAATTTGTAACTGTTATCCAGTATGTATATACCCCACATCAGAACATGTACTTCATGAAGACAGGGCCTATCTCTGAACTGTGGACCTTAGAGTGGCTGAAAGGATTGTAAAAAGACAACTCCAGTACTAAGTGAGTGATACAGACAGCTATCTGCAGGAATTGATAGGTGACAGAGCACCTCTGGACAGGGAAAGTCAAGGAAGACTTAACGAGGGACTGACTTCAGAAAATCCTAAATATCTAGCAATTTACAAACATATTATTTCACTTCAATAAGCTACAAAAGACTACCACGCTGATAACCATAATCAACAACCAGCAGCCACGTCAGTGTCTATGAAGTGTGCGTCAGAGTTCTCTACCTCCCCTTTCAGCACTTGCATCAGGTTTCCCTTCTCCATGTACTCCATCACGAGAGAGTAGTTGCCATCCTCAATGATGACGCCCAGAAGCTTCACCACTCGATTATGGTTCAGTCTGTGCATCATCTTCCCCTCCTCAAGAAGGGACTCATTGTATCTGTAGGAAGGAAAAGTGCTGGGTAAACATGGGCAGAAGTAGGCCCTTCTCCCTCAGCACACCCCGAAAACTCTGTATATACCTCCAACCCATCACATCTCACATGTTTTTAATTACTTGTGTATGATTCATCTCTTCCAGGGACAGCCTACAAGCTTTAGAAGGCCGGGCAATTTCTCGTTCATCTTTGTATTCCCACTTTCCAATGGGTATTCAATAAACATTAAATCAATGCACAAATGAATGAAAAGTAAATACGTAGCAGCAATGTCACATTAAAAAAAAAGAGATTATATTGGACAGTATAGAAAAAAAAATGCAGCCACTCTCATAACCAACTTTACAAGAAGAGGGAGAACTAAAACTATGCCACCAGTTGCTTTCAAAGCGAAGGTTCTTTGAACGTCTAACGAATCACCCTTATTATCATACTTAAGGCTGGTGTCCTCACCAAAAATGTGAAACAAACAAATAAGGCCTATTTTCAGTGATCCTTCTTATTTTATTTTCATTGCCTCCCTCATCACCCTTTATTTCTTTTCCCTTCATTTTTCTTCTGTTATTTACTGGCTGTGAGCTTCCCTAGCCACCAGCCTCAGAATCCTCCTGTGTAACACAGGGTTAATAATAATAACCACTTGCAGGGCTACTGTTCCACCTGACATAAAGGCCAAGTACTGAGATATAAACCACATCTGTCTCACTCTCAAGCCTGCACTACCCTTACTCACTACACTGTCCTACACCTCCACAACGATTACTCTCTGGGGCAATCCCTCAATTTGTCCCACCCCACCTGTGCTCCCAACTCACTCGGTGCGCTTGGGCCCTGTGTATACGTTTTTCAGTATCACAAGTCCATGGAGTCTGTGACAGCATAGAGACACTTTTCCGAAGCCCCCACTGTCTAGGTGCGCTGTTTGCAGGAAGTCAGTAGATTTCATCTTAATGTCATCCAAGGACATGTCTGGTTGCTTTCTGAATGCTAAAAATGCCCAAAACTACAGCACTTTCCCCCCTCAGAGCAGTGCCCTGTAAAGAAAACAGAGAAGACATCTCAGTGCAAAATATCATCATTCAAAACACTCTTGAAAAGTTCTACACTGTGCCTGGTGTGCCTTTATTGTTGGAGGACAGACTTAAAGAGTTTCTAAGATGAGCTATTTTTCATATTCCTAAGAATCACAGAAGATCATAATTTTTATTCCTTAAAGGAGGATATCACTCATTTCTGGCAACATGGAGGACTGGAAAACTAAAAAAACTTCCTGCTACAAAACACCTATTATATACGTTGGATAAAACATTACAAACATCCTTTCAAATACATAGGTGAGCTCACTAGAAAGCAAAAGAAATCCAGGGACCATAAACAAACAGGATATGCACTAGAAGTGGGGCAGAAATCCATATGACAGCCATGTGGGGCACTGTCAATCTCATCCTCCACATGGTGGGTTTTAAAGCCCTGTCTGGGAGAGAACCTGAGGTTCAGAGCATGCAAGAAAAGAGGGTTGGAATTAAACTCCCTACCTCCTTAACATAACCCTCCTCAGTGCGCTGCCCCCTAAAGTAAAGAACGGATTCGAGAAAAGTGGCCCACTAGCAAAGAAAATTGTTTTGTATATAGTGGAACTGAGAAAGTCATACACATGCTCAGGGAAAAATGCAAGCAAAGAAAATACCTAAGACCCTACGGTTTCATCTCAGTCTGATCTTTAAGTGTACTGCAAGCCAGCCTAAGTGTTGAAGGAAGTCCCCAACACAGAACAAATTGAAAAGACTGGGAGAGATGGGTTCTCCTCTCCCTGGAGTACAAGGTAATCTGTTTCAAAACACTAGCTGGGCATGGGTGTTTTGAGTCCTCAGTGTTCACACAAGTCTAGGAGGGCAGTCAACGCAAAAATAGTTAAGGGAGGTCACTAAACAAACAGACTATTAGAGCCTTTATCAATTAAAAACAAAATTCCAAACCTGGGGGAAAGGGAAAATCTGAGTTAGAACTAAGATATTATAATATTCAAATATCCTGATTTTAACAGAAAATCACAAAGCATACAAAGAATCAGAAAAGAAGAGCACATTCAAAAGAACAAAATAAAATGACAAACCATCTCTGTGGAATCCCAGATAATGAACAGATTAGAAGACTTTAAAACAACAGCATTAAATATCCTCAAATGCTAAAGAAAAACACAGACAAAGAATTAAAGGAAATCAGGAAAAGAATACATGAACAAAACAAGAATATCAGTAAAGATGCAGACACTATAAAAAGGAACCAAACAGAATTACCGGAGCTGAAAATACAATAACTTAAATGAAGAATTCACTGGAGGTGATCAACAGCAGATTTGAGGTGGCAGAAGAAAGAATTAGCCAACCAGAAGACAGAACAAATGAAATTATTGAGGCTGAGGGGCGAAAAAGAATGAAGAAAAGAGAACAGAGCCTAAGGGACTTGTGCAACACCATCAAACAAACCAACATATGCACTATGGGAGTCCCAGAAAGAGGAAAGAAAAAGGGACAGAAAGAACTTTTGAAGAAACAATGGCAGAAAACTCCCCAAATTTGATAAAACACATGAATCTACACATTCTAAAAGCTCAACAAACTCCAAGTAGGATGAACTCAAAGAAATACGGACCAAGAAACGTTAGAATCTTTCAAAAAAACAAAGATAAAGAGAGAATCCTGAAAGCAGCAAGAAAGAATGAATTATCATATACAAGGGATCCTCAAAAAAATTAAATGATGGCTTTTCCTCACAAACCAGTAGAATGAAATTCTTAAAGTGCTGAAGAAAAGAACTGTCAGCAAAGAATTCTGTATCTGGCAAAACTGTCCTTCAAAAATGAGGTCAAAATCAAGACATTCCCAGATAAACAAAAAGTAAGGGAGTTTGCTATGGCTAGACCTGCCCTGCAACAAATGCTAAAGGGAATCCTCCAGAATGAAATGAAAAACAATGACTCACAGCCGTATAAAGAAAAAAAAAAATTCCAGTAAAGGTAATTTGACGAAGATAAGAGCCAGCTTTTGGTCTGTAACTCTAGTTGTTACATCCAACATGATTTAAAATGATAAATGCATAAAATAATAATAAATTTGTTATCAGGCACATAATGTATAAAGATGTAATTTCTGATAACAACAACATAGATAGGGAAGACGCAGTTTAGGAATAGAGTGTTTGTATGTTATTGAAATTAAGTTGGTATCAATTTAAATTAGATTGTTATAAACTTAGGGTAAGTGTAAAACCCATGGTAACGATAAAGAAAATGTCAAAAATATATATACAAAAGGAAAAGGAGAAGTCAAATCAAGAGAGTTCACTACAAAAAATCAACGGAACACAAAAGAAGGAAATGAAGATCAAAAAAGGTATAAGACTCACAAGGAACAAATAGCAAAATGGCACAAATCCTTCCTTATCAGTTATTACTTTAAATGTAAATGGATTAAATTCTTCAATCAAAAGGCAGAGGTTGGCAGAACGGATAAAAAAACATGAACCATTTACATGTCATCTACAAGAGACACACCATTGGCCCAAAGACACAAATCTGCTGACAGAGAAAGGATGAAAAAAAATCCCATGCACAAAGTAACCAAAAGAGAGCTGGACTGGCTATATTGATACCATACAAAATAGACTTTAAATCAAACTGTTACAAAAGTTAAAGAAGAGCATCATATAAAGATAAAAAGGTCAATTCATTAAGGAGATACAACAGTCATAAATATATATGCACCTAACATCAGAGCTCCCAAAATATTTGAAGCAAACATTGACAAAATTGAAGGGAGAATACACCTACTCCTCATTTATTGACTATCTCGTTATCCGACATTTCATATTTATGTCAACACTAAAAAATCTACTATCCGACTGTTTTACATACATCTGGCAGTAACCAATGCCTAGGTGCAAGAAGAGAGTAACTCTGGCTGTGATAGTTAAGGTTATGTGTCAACTTGACTGGGCCATGATTCTCAGTGGTTTGGCAGTTATGTAATGATGTAATTTGGCAGTTATATAATGAAGTAATTTGGCAGTTATGTAATGATGTAGTTTGACAGTTATGCAGTGATGTAATTTGGAAGTTATGCAATAAGTACTCATCCTCCATTTTATAACGTGATATGGTCATCCTACATTTCTGCATAATGCCGACTTTCATATAATGACCTGGTCTTTGGAACCTAACTATACCAATAAGTGAGCAGTGGGTATAGACAGTTCTACAACAATAGGTGAAAATTTCAATAAACTACTCTCAATAAAGGATAAAACATCTAGATAGAAGATCAATAAAGAAATGGAGGATTTGAACAACTCCATAAACCAACTAGACCTAACAGACATGTATAGAACACTCCACCCCAAAAAAGCACAATACATATTCTTCTCCAGTGCACATGGACCATTCCTCAGGATAGACCATATTCTGGATCATAAACAGGTCTCATAAATTTAAAAAGATTGAAACCATACAAAGTATCTTCTCTGACTACAATGGAACAAAACATCAACAACAAAAGTAAAACTGGAAATTACACAACTATGTGGAAATTAAACAACATACCCTAAACAACCAATGGGTAAAGGAAAAATCAAAAAGAAAATTAAAAATACTTAGAGATAAATGAAAATGAGAGCACATACCAAAACTTATGGTATGCAACAAAAGCAGTGCTCAGAGGAAAATTTATAGCAGCAAACACCTACATTAAAAAAGAAGATACCAAATTAACAGCCTAAGTTTACAACTTGAGGAACTATAAAAACAAGGGCAAACTAAGCCTCAAGTTACCAGAGGGAAGGAAATAATAAAGATGAGAGCAGAGATAAATGAAATAGAGAACAGAAAAACAACAGAGAGTACCAAAGAAACGAGAAACTTTTTTTTTTTTTTTTTTAAGATCAATAAAATCGGCAAAGGTTTAGCTAGACTGTGTTCTCTGGGTAGTGCAAATGGTTTGCTCTTGGTTACTAACCTAAAGGATAGTGGCTGAACCTACCCAGCAGTGCTGCAAAAGAAAGGCCTAGAGATTTTCTTCCATAAAGATTACAGCCAAGAAAACCCCAGGAAGCAGTTCCACTCTGTAATACATGAGGTCACCACAAGTCAGAATCAACTTGAAGGCAACGTTTTTGGTTTTTGGTTTTAGCTAGGCTAATAGAAAAAGAGAGAGAAGATGTAAATAACTAAAATAAATGAAATTGGGAACATTACAACTGACCCGAAAGAAATATAAAGATGATAAGATAGTTCTATGAACAACTGCATGCCAACAAATTAGATAACCTAGAAACACACGAACTACTTAAATTGACTCAGGAAGACATAGAAAATCTCAGTAGGTCCATAACAAGTGAAGAGGTTGAATCAGTAATCAATCACCCACCCCCTCAAAGAAGTCCTGGACCAGATGGTTATGCTGGGAATTCTACTATACATTAAACAAAAATCAACACCAATCCTTCTCAAACTCTTCCCAAAAAGAGAGAGAGAAGAGGAGAGAACACTTCCTAAATCATTTTATGAGGTGAGCATTACCCTGACACCAAAGGCAACGCACCAGAAGAAAAGAAAACTACAGATCAATATACCTTATGGACACAAATGCAAAAACTCTCAACAACAAACTAGCAAACTGAATCCAGTAGCATAGTAAAAGGATTATACACCATGCCCAAGTGGAATTTATCCCAGGAATGCAAGGATGGTTCAACATAAGAAAATCAATCAAATGTAATACACTACATTAACAGAACAAAGGAAAAGAACCACATGACCATCTCAATTTGTGCCAAAAAAAAAAAAAAAAAAAAACACGCATTTGACCAAATCCAACACCATTTCATGATAAAAACACTCACCAAACTAGGAATAGAGAAGGAATTCCTCAACACAATAAAATCATTTATGAAAGCCCCACAGCAAACATCACACTCAGTGGAGAAAACTGAAGGCTTTCCCCCTAAAATCAAGAACAAGACAGAGATGCATACTTTCAGCACTGCTATTTAACATTATACTAGAAGTTCTAGTCAGGGCAATCAGGCAAGAAAAATAAATTTAAATTAAAGAAAAATTAAATTAAAGGTATGTCACATCTTTCACCCATGGAGGCACTGGTGGTTTCAAACTGCCAACCCTTTGGTTAGCAATGGATCGTTTAAACACTGTGCCACCAGGGCTCCAAAATTTAAAAGGAAAAAGTAAAATTGTATCTACTTGCAAATGATGTGATCCTATATATAGTAAATCCCAAATAATCTACAACAGCTAATAAATAAATTTAGCAAAGTCACAGGGTGCAGGATAAACACTCAAAATCAGTTGTGTTTTTATAACTAGCAATGAACAATATGAAAAGGAAATTAAGAAAACAATTTCATTTACTAAAGCATCTAAAATAAAATACCTAGGAATAAATATAACCAAGAAGGTGAAAGACTTACACATTTGAAAACTATAAAACATTGCTGAAATTAAAGAAGACTTAAATAAATGAAAGGACATCCTATGTTCATGGATTGGAGGACTTAATATTGTTAAGATGTCAATACCACTCAAAGCCTTATTCAACATAATCCTTATCAAAATCCAATCTTTATTGAATAAATGAAAAAACTGATCCTCAAATTGATACGGAATTGTAAGGTGCCCCAAATAGCTAAAAAATCTTAAAAAAAAAAAAAAAGAATGAAGTAAGAGGACTCACATGCCCTGATTACAAACCATACTGTAAACCCACAATAATGAAAGTATGGTACTGGTATGTCTTAGGCTGAGTTCTCTAGAGAAACAAAGCCAGTGAAGTGTATACACACATATACACACAAACACAGAGATTTATATCAAGGAAATGGCGCATGCAGTTGTAGAGGGTGGCAAGTCCAAAGTCTGTGGGTCAGGCTGGAGGCTTCTTCTGACTCACGTAGCTGCAGGGGCTGGCAAACCCAAGATTGGCAGGTCACACAGCAGGCATCTAGCTCACTGGCTGTGCAGGCTGACAAATCCCAAGGTCAGCAAGTAAGAATGGCAGGCTGCTGTTCAGAGGCTGCAAAGGCTGATGAATCCCAAGATCAGCAGGTAAGCTGCTGGCTCAAGTCTCAAGTACCAGGGGTCAGATGAACATGAGCCAGCTATAGGATCCAGAGAGAGCAAAAGCCAGCAAGCTTTTCCAGAAAGTCCACCTATATTGGATGCAGGCCACACCCTGAAGGAAACTCCCTTTCACCTGATTGGTTGCTCATAACAGATCTAATCATGGAGGTGATTACATTATTATATAGCTGCCAAACTACATCATAAGTGCAAAACCACTGAAAATCATGGCCCAGCCAAGCTGACACAAATCACATGGTGTAAGGACACATATAGATCAGTGGAATAGAGTTGAGAATCCAGAAACAAACCCATATACCTATGGCCAAGTAATTTTAAATAAGGGTATCAAATCCATTCAAGGGGGAAAGAATAGTTTACTTGCTAAATGGTGTTGGGATCTTCACATGCAAAAGAATGAAGCTGGGCCCATACTTCACACCATATTCAAATATTAACTCAAAATGTATTAAAGACCTAAATATAAGACTAAAACCATAAAACTCGTAGAAGAAAACATAAGGGTTTACGCTTTAGCTTTGGAACCTAGTTTTTGACAATGGATTCTTAGCTATGACACCAAAAGCAACAAAAGACAAAACAGTTAAATTGGACTTCATCAAAATTAAAAACTTCCGTACATCAAAGGATTTTATCAACAAGGTAAAGAGACAATCTACAGAATGACAATGGAAAGAACACAGGCTTATCTCCTCTGAGTTTGGTCTCTAGCTCTGTAGTTCATTAGCTCTGTGAGCTTGGGTAATTCACTTAAACCTCAATTTCCTCATCTGCAAAAGGAAACAATAGTGGCTGTCTCATGAGGCTATGTGTAAGGATTATATGAGGAAAAAAAAAAAATGAAATCATTTTTGTTGCCTGCTTTATAGCTCTGTCTGTGATTGGCCCTGCATCCACTCCTAAACCCCATTTATCCACATTCTGGTTTTGAGAACTGGGCCTTGAGAACGCATCTCGGTTTACTTGCTACTCTGCTCTGCAGTTCTCTACTGATCGATTCTTGTGAGAATGAGACAGACAGACAGAAGACTGCAGAAAAGACATAACATTTGTTTTGTTGTTGTTAGATGCTGTCAAGTCAATTCTGACTTACAGCAACCCCATGAGACAGAGTATAACTGCCCCATAGACTTTTCTTGGCTGTGATTTTTACAGGCGCAGATCTCCAGGTCTTTCTCCTGCAGAACCCTGGGTAGTTTTGAACTGCCAACCTTTCAGTGAGCAGCTGAGCATTTAACTGTTGCACCATCAGGGCTCCTTTTTCACTTACTATAGATTCTTTGGAGCATACAGAACGGTAAAGTCTTCCTCACCTCATGAGGGTAGTATGTCCCCCACCCCCGCTCCACAACCCTCATAGGGCACATTCTTCTCCCAACCTTTTGCCTGGCTAAATGTTGCTCATCCTTCAGGTCTCAGCAGAATGTCATTTCCTTGAAAGCCATCCTTGAGATTCCCATTAGACATTTTCACAGTGCCTGTACTTCTCCCTTGAAATGGTTAAGACAGCTGTCATTTGGTAGTTATTTCTAATGAGCTCACAAATGGCAGGAAACGTATCTGGCTTGTGCACACTGTCACTATTTAATTGTCCAAAAACAATATAGCTAAATGAATTCTAAAACTTCCATAAAACAGAATATTACATTAAAAAAAAAAAAACAAAAAGAAAAACACTGCCATCAAGTTAATTCCAACTCACAGTGACCCTAAAGGACAGAGCAGAACTGACCCATAGGGTTTCCAAGGCTGTAAATCTTTACAGAAGCAGATTGTCACATCTTTCTCCTGCAGAGCAGCTGGCAGGTTCAAACCTCTGACCTGTCAGTTAGCAGCCAAGTGCTTTAACCACTGTGCCACCAGTCAGAATTGTTTTCACCATTCAGAATTCTTTTCAAAGAATAAGTCTGTAAAAATAAAAAAAAAGTTTCTCTCTCTATATATATAGAAATACATACAAAAAAAAGTCATAAAGAAAAACACAAAAATGTTAGCAAAGATTATATCTGAATGGTAGAGTGATATAATAACTTCTTCACACTTTTACCACATCTTCCAAAATTTTCTACAATAAACACAAATTACATTTATAATAAAAAAAAGTATTCATCTAAAAGGATAATTCCTTGACTCGGTAGTTCTTTACTCTGAGGAATCAAATCAGATAAAGATTAGGTACAAGGAAGCTTCCAGAAGAGCAAAAAGCACATTAGGCAATCTGCATGTATAGAGAGAGATGATGCAATACATTATAGCCATCCATACCCTGAAATAAACCTAGAGGTTTTAAAAAACGATGTTGTATCAGACTATTCAGTTCACAGAGTAAAGAAACAAAAAGGAATTGTGTCATGCCCAGAAACATGCTCTTTCGAAGAAGAGTTGACCTTAATGATGTGGATAGCGTAAAGCTTTTGGGACCTTCATCTGCCGATATGGCATGACTCAAAATGAGAAGAAACAGCTGCAAATATCCACTAATAAATGGAACATGGAACGTATGACGTATGAATCTAAGAAAATTGGAAGTCATCAAATAACAAAATGGAATGCATAAAGATCGATATCCTAGGCATTAGTGGGCTGAAATGGACTGGTATTGGCCATTGTGAGTCAGACAATCGTATGGTCTACTATACTGGGAATGACAAATGGAATAAGAATAGTGTCGCATTCATCATCAAAAAGAACATTTCAAAATCTATCCTGTCAGTGTTATACGAGTACTGGAAAGACCAGTTAATATGACTATTATTCAAATTTATGCACCAAAGACTAATGCCAAAGGTGAGGAAATTGAAGATTTTTACCAACTTCTGCAGTCTGAAATTGATCAAACATGCAATCAAGATGCATTGATAATTACTGGTGATTGGAATGCACAAGTTGGAAACAAAGAAGGACTTTTAGTTGGAAAATATGGCCTTGGTGATAGAAATGATATCAGAGATCACATGATAGAATTCTGCAAGACCAACAACTTGTTCATTTGCAAATACCGTTTTTCAACAACATAAATGACGACTATACACATGAACCTCACTGGATAGAAAACACAGGAATCAAACTGACTACGTCTGTGGAAAGAGGCGACAGAGTAGCTCAGTATCATCAGTCAGAACTAGACCAGGGGTCGACTGCGGAAAAGACCATCAACTACTCATATATAAGTTTAAGTTGAAGCTGAAGAAAATTAAAACAAGTGCACGAGAACCAAAATACGGCCTTGAATATATCCCACCTGAATCTGGAGACCACCTCAAGAACAGATTTGACGCACTGAACACTAATAACCGAAGACCAGATGAGTTGTGGGACATCATACATGAAGAAAGAAAAAGGTCATTAAAAGGACAAGAAAAAAGAAAGAAAAGATCAAAACAGATGTCAGAAGAGACTCTGAGAGCTGCTCCTGAACACAGAGTAACTAAAGCAAATGGAAGAAATGATGAAGTGACAGAGCTGAATGGAAGATTTCAAAGGGTGGCTCGATAAGACAAAGTAAAGTATTATAATGAAATGTGCAAAGACTTGGAGTTAGAAAACCAAAACGGAAGAACATACCTGGCATTTCTCAAGCTTAAAGAACTGAAGAAAAAATTCAAGCCTCTAGTTGCAATACTGAAGGATTCTACGGGCAAGATATTGAACAACGCAGGAAGCATCAAAAGAAGATGGAACACATGGAGTCACTATACCAAAAAGAATTGGTCAATGTTCAACCATTTCAGAAGGCAGCATATGATGACGAACTGATGTTACTGAAGGAAGAAGTCCAAGTTTCACTGAAGGCACTGGCGAAAAACAAGGCTCCAGGAATTGACGGAATACCAGTTGAGATGTGTCAACAAACAGATGCAGCGCTGGATGTGCTCATTCATCTACACCAAGAAATTTGGAAGACAGCTACCTGGCCAACCAACTGGAAGAGATCCCTATCTGCACCCATTCCAAAGAAAGGTGATTCAACAGAATGCGGAAATTATCAAACAATATCGTTAATGTCATACACAAGTAAAATTTTGCTGAAGATAATTCAAAAACGGTTGCAGCAGTACATCGACAGGGAACTGCCAGAAATTCAAGCTGGAATCAAGAGGATGTGGAATAAGGGATATCACTGCTGATGTCAGATGGATCCTGGCTGAAAGCAGAGAATACCAGAAAGATGTTTATCTGTATTTTACTGACTATGTAAAGGCATTCAACTGTGTGGATTATAACAAATTATGTATAACATTGTGAAGAATGGGAATTCTAGAACACTTAATTGTGCCCACACGGAACCTCCACATACACCAAGAGACAGTTATTCAAACAGAACAAGGGGATACTGTGTGGTTTAAAATCAGGAAAGGTCTGCGTCAGGGTTGTATCCTTTCACCATACTTATTCAATCTGTATGCTGTGCAAATAAACCTGCAATATGCAAATAACACAACCTTGCTTGCTGAAAGTGAGGAGGACTTGAAGCACTTACTGCTGAAAGATCAAAGACTATAGCCTTCAGTATGGGTTAAACCTCAACATAAAGAAAACAAAAATCCTCACAACGGGACCAATAAGCAACATCATGATAAATGGAGAAAAGACTGATGTTTTCAAGGATTTCATTTTACTTGGATCCACAATCAATGCCCATGGAAGCAGCAGTCAAAAAAAATCAAACATACTGCATTGGGCAAATCTCCTGCAAAAGACCTCTTCGAAGTGTTTAATGAGGGATACCCAAGAGACACAAAAACACTAACTGTAGGCAGGCAAAGAACAGTGTTATCAAGAATAATGAATGAAGGCACACTGGCTTGTTATAACATGTTATCATAACAAATTTCAACTAATGATATAATGGTGTCCACTTTAATGGAATCTGTTAGTGTTTCTGCATAATGATTGTTATGCAAATGGTGTTAATTTTTTTCCCCATTGAAATTAATGAGAAATTCCAAGAAATTTCACAAACAAATTACTTCCTAATGCAGGGGCAAGGCAAAATACCAAAAGATTCATACTTACCTTTTAGCAGTCAGTCAATTTTTTAGCTTACTTTATTTTTCCCCATTTTTCAACGATGACCCTATACAACAAAAGTGTGATAGACAATGTTGGTTGCCTACCTACATGCCATTGCCCCCCTTCTTCCTTATTAACAGAACCTGATTTTACTCAGGTATCCAACACGACCAAAAGATTTCTCTATGGTTTAACAGCCTCATGCTTAACCCAAGATGAACAGGAACTCTAAGCAAGGAAGTGCCAAATGATCAGTAAGACAGTGAGACTGAAAGACTTTATATCAATTATCCCAACATGACCCAGTGAAATAAGTTTTATTATCATCACTCTTAACTGACAAATGAGTAATCTAAGATTTGGAGTTAAATCATTCACCAGGTTCACCTAAAATGGCCGATCTGTAATCAAACCTTTATCCCTTCACTCAAATTTCCATTATCCATCCTCTAACAGGTGCTGCTTCTCTGGATCACAAATAATAATCTGTCTTTGGAAATATCCAGATGCAAAGACCCAATGTGACATCCTTGCTCACCTATATTAAATGAATATGCTATAGTCAGAAACATGTGGAATGCATATACTAAATTTTAAAAACATGAAAAGTCATGGTTCAAAACTCAATATTCTACAGGTTAAAATAACCAGTTGTCATTAAGTCGACTCTGACTCATGGTGACCCCATGTACCTTAGAGTAGGACTGTGTTTTCAATAGCTGATTTTCAGAAGAAGATCAGACCTTTCTTCCGGGCGACTCTGGGTGGACCTTTTTGGTTAGCAGCCAAGCTCATTAACCATTTGCACCACTCAGGGGCTCCACAGGTTAATATATAGTCAATCATTTTTGCCAGAACAAAATATCCAACCAAAGCATGGGAAGCTAGATTTATTTTTTCATATTTCCGGATCGTATCAGTGGTGTTAACATGTTATAGATTAATAAACCCAAAATAGTAGCTCACCCAGTTCGGAAGTTGATAGTTTGGGAATTTTTCTTAATACTCATTAATATTCAAATTCCTGGAAATACAACATATCCCTGGGGCTCAACATAGTTTCAGATAGAAGAAGAAAAATGAAAGTTAATCATTACTGCTGTTGTTTTCAGTAATAATAATGATATACCCAAATTTCATTTTAGGCAAGCCTAATCCTCACTTTTTTGTATAGAAGAGCTGCAGTCTTCCACATTTCTAAATCAACCACACGTCTTTCCTACTTATGCACCTCTAAGTTGGTTACAAAATGTTTACTGAGTACTAAATTACTCAGTATTTCAAAGTTCACTCCTTACCTTAGTTACTTTAAGCGTAAATCAGGAAGAATTAATAGTGATCTAAAGACCCAAGGCCTTCTCCAGCGTTCTTTGATTTTAACAGCCCCATAAACAAACAAAAAAACCCAAACCTGTGGTCGTCAAGTCCATTCCCACTCACAGCGACCCTACAGCACAGAGCAGAACTGCCCCATAGGGTTTCCAAAGAGTGGCTGGTGGATTCGAACTACCAACCTTTTGCCGCCAGGGCTCCATGCTTTGCCCAGAATAAACAAGACCTCTGAGCATGAAAGAGCCAAAGAAATGTACAGGCCCCGGAGCCTTGTGGTTTTGTCAAATGCGTAGGAGAGGATAATGCCGCTTGTACTCTTCCAAACCCTGACGAGATTTTGGAGCACTTCACAAAAGCCAATGCCACGACAGGGTTTTGACCTCTTGTTGATGTGGCTGTTGACCACTCCTTTCCCATCTGCCAGCTCACGTCTAAGATAAAACGGAAATGCTGAAGTGTTTGCAACCTGCTGCGGCCCCCTGTGCGACAGGCCCTTTCCAAAGGTAGGTAAAAAGTCCCAGCCAAGTTCCTAAGGAACCCTATTATGGCAAGAGCATGCGCTATTCTTTCTTAATGATACTGCAATAACACCCTGCATCGCTACCAAAACAGTACTAGTAACAACCATAAAGTGTCTGTTCCGCAGTCCCATAGGGACTGTAGCCCCAGACCGGGTCCCGGCGCTAGCCCGTTACTCTAGCTCACAACGCCGCTTCCTCCTCCGAGGAACGGGCCCGCAGCTCTGGCTGGCCACGGCCCCCAGAGCGCGCCGTTCCCCTCCCCGCCCCGCCTTCCGGGAACGCTCCCCTCCCGCCGCCCCGCGCCCGCGCGCCGGATTCGCTTTCGTTTTCGCTACCAACTTCCCAAGGCCGGAGTGGGAATAGTAAGGGGTCGCTGCTGCGGCGGCCTCGCCGAGGGCAGCAGAGAAGGGAGCCCGAACCGCAAGAAGGGGCCGCCTGGATACTAGGGTCGGCGGGCTCGGGGGGGCGGCCAGTGGAGGGGCCGCCGCTCACTCAGCACCGCTGCGCTCCGCAGGCTCACCGTGCTCGGCTCCTCACGGGCCCCTGGGCCCGGCAGTGACCACCGCGGACGGGCGCAGCCGGGTGCGGGCCGCCGTCTTCTGTTTGCGCCGTGCGGGTTACCCGGGTCTAGAGGCCGCTCGGTCCGTGTCGAGTGCGCGCCGCGCCCAGGGGAAATCAGGCGGGAGGCGTGGACCACTCGCTGCTCCTACTCCGGCTTGTCCTCATTCTCCTCCTGATCCTCCCCCTCCTCCTGCCTCTCTCATTCACCAGCTCCTCCACTTCCTCCTCCTGATCTTCCTCCTCCTCCTGCTCCTCCTCCTCCACCGGCCCCTCCTCCTGCTCCAGCTCCTCCTCTTCCACTTCCTCCTCCTGATTCTCCTCTTGTTTTCCGTCGCCTGCTCTTGTTCTCACGCTTCCTCTTCTTGCACCTCCTTCACCTGTTCCTGCTCGTCCTCCTGCTTTTTCTCCTGATCTTAGTCCTCCTCCTGCTCCTCCTGATCCTCCTCCTGCTGCACCTGATCCTCCTCCTACTGCTCCTGATCCTCCTCCTGCTGACCCTCCTCCAACAGCTCTTAATCCTCCTCCTCCTGATCCTCCGCCACCTGCTTCTGGTCCTCCTACTGATCCTCCTTCACCTGCTTTTAGTCCTCCTCCACCTGCTCCTGATCCACCTCCACCTGCTCCTGATACTCCACCTCCTCCTCCTGACCCTCCTCCACCTTCTCATAGTCCTCCTCCACCTGCTCCTGATCCTCCACCTGCCTCCTGACCCTCATCCACCTGCTCCGAGTCCTCCTCCACCTGCTCTTGATCCTCCACCTCCTCCTCCTGGTCCTCCTCCAGCTGCTCCTGGTTCTTCTCCACCTGCTCCTGCTCCTCCTCCACCTGCTTCTGGTCCTCTACCTCCTCCTCCTGATTCTCCTCCACCTGCTCCTGACCCTCCTCCACCTGTTTTTGGTCCTCCTCCACCTGCTCCTGATCCTTCACCTGCTCCTAGTCCTCCTCTTGATCCTCTTCCTTCTGCTTCTGGTCATCCGACCTGCCCCGGAAGGAGGGAAGTGCACCCTCGCTGTTCTTATGGCCAGCAGGACAGGAGGAGATTTTGAGGCAGGAGGGAGGTGGTAACCCTCATACACTCCCAAATGCCTTTCCACCACTGCTCCAAGATTGCCCCCAGACTAAAAATCCTGGAGTAGCCTTCTTTCTTGAATTTCAGAGATTGCCTGTCAGCTAAAGGATCGTGAGTTTACTTTGTTTTAAAGCGAGTTGGAAAGCCAAAAAAAAGAAAATATTACCAAGTCATAGAAGCCTCTGTGACACAGGGGAGGCACTTGGCATAGCCGTAGTGCTGGTTGGGTAGAGATGGACGCTACTGGGTGCAATCTGAGCTCAGGGGTCTCGGTTCTAGAATCTGAGGCAAATTACCTTTCTCTCTGACCTCCCTTCATTTGTAAAGTGGGGCTAATAAAACCTACTCTGCAGGGCTACCCAGGAATAAAGCAGATATTTATTGTGCAGCCTTTTACAATGGTAATTTGAAGACTGAAGCAAAATGAGAAATGCTATAATGTTAGGAAGCAAGTTATAACACTGTATACACACCTTGATTACGTATTGTGAAAAAGAGAGATGCGTACAGAAAAAGATGGAAGGGCACCTATCCATTCAGTAACATTCCTGACCATCTGCTGTATGCCAAGCAGATGCTAGATAAAAGAGTTTCTGATGGTTAGATACAAATGATACAAAAAGACATTCATTCATTCAATAAGAATTTCATTCATAAATATTTACTGAGCACCTGTTGTAGGCACTGGAGATTAACCTGTGAACAAATGAGACAAAAATCTCTACCCTCAGAAGAACTAGATGGTGCATAGCTACCACCACCAACTGCTCTGACAGGGATCACAACAGACAGTCCCAGACAGAACCCAAGAAAAATGTAGAATAGAATTCAAATTCACAAAAAAAGACCAGACTTATTGGTCTGACAGAGATTGGAGGAATTCCCAAGAGTATGATTCCTGGACAGTCTGCTAAGTCAGAACTGAAACCACTCCCAAAGCCCACTTTTCAGATGAAGATTAGACAGGCCTATAAAACAAAAATAACGCGCGTGAGGAACATGTTTCTTAGTTCAATCAAGTATACGAGACCAAATGGGCAACTCCTGTCCAAAAGTAAGTCTAGAAGGCAGGAAGGGACAGGAACTGGACGAATTGATACACGGAACCGGGGGTGGAAACGGGGAATGTGCTGTCACATTGTGGGGATTGCAACCAATGTCACAAAACAATGTGTGTATAAAGTTTTGAATGAGAAATTAACTTGAGCTGTAAACTTTCACCTAAAGCACAATAAAATTACAAAAAAATCTCTACCCTGATGGAGCTTACATTCTAGTGGGGAAGACAAAAAAGAACCATGATAAGTAAATTATGTTGTATGTTAACGATGAATGCTAAGGAACTAAAAAAGAACACCAGAGTTGGATAGGAAACATGCATGGATGTGTCGGGGTGTGTCATAGTGCTGGACGGGGTGGCCAGGAAAGACCTCCGTGAGAAGGCGACATTTGGGCAAAAACCTAGAAGGAATTTAAGGAGGGAGACATGGGGATATCTTGGGGTCAAGCACAACGGGAAGAGAGTGGGAACAGTAAGGGAAAAGTCTGTGACGCAGGAGCATGGCAGGTGGGAGAACAGCAAGGAGGTCCTTTTGGAATGAAACAGATGTAAAGTAGTAACAGAAGGTGAGGTCAGAAAAGTGAGATGTGGTGGGGCACGGGCAGATCATGTGAGGCCCACAGGCAATTGTAAGAAATTTGCCTTTTACTCTGAATAAATTGAGGAGTTGCTGGAGGGTTTTGTTCAGAGGAGAAGCTTGACCTAAATTATGTTATAATAGGATCATTCTGGCTTTTGTTGTTGTTGTTAGGTGTCATTGAGCCAGTTCCGACTCATAGTGACCCTATGTACCACAGAATGAAACACTGCCTGGTCCTGCGCCACGCTCGCAACATTGTTATGCTCGAGCCCATTGTTTCAGCCATTGTGTCAATCCATCTCATCGAGGGTCTTCCTCTTTTTCGCTGACCCTCTACCAAGCATGATGTCCTTCTCCAGGGACTGATCCCTTCTAACAACATGTCCAAAGTATGTAAGTATGTAAGTATGCTTCTAAGGAGCATTCTGGTTGTGCTTCTTCTAAGACAGATTTGTTTGTTCTCCTGGCAGTCCATGGTATATTCAATATTCTTCGCCAACACCACAATTCAAAGGCGTCAATTCTTCTTCAGTCTTCCTTATTTATTGTCCAGCTTTCACATGCATATGATGCGATTGAAAATACCATGGCTTGGGTCAGGCATTTTTGCTTTTTAACACTTTAAAGAGGTCTTTTGTAGCAGATTTTCCCAATGCAATGTGTTGTTTGATTCCTTGGCTGCTACTTCCATGGGTGTTGATTGTGGATCCAAGTAAAATGAAACCCTTGACAACCTCAATCTTTTCTCTGTTTATCATGACATTACTTATTGGTCCAGTTGTGAGGATTTTTGTTTTCTTTATGTTGAGGTGTAATCCATACTGAAGGCTGTGGTCTTTGATCTTCATCAGTAAGTGCTTCAAGTCCTCTTCACTTTCAGCAAGCAAGGTTGTGTCGTCTGCATAAAACAGGTTGTTAATGGTCTTCCTCCAATCCTGATGCCCCATTCTTCTTATAGGCCAGTTTCTTGTATTATTTGCTCAGCATATAGATTGAATAGATATGGTGAAAGGATACAACCCTGACACACACCTTTCCTGACTTTAAACCACGCAGTATCCCCTTGTTCTGTCCGAACAACTGCCTCTTGATCTATGTACAGGTTCCTCATGAGCACAATTAAGTGTTCTGGAATTCCTATTCTTCACAATGTTATCCATAATTTGTTATGATCCACACAGTCGAATGCCTTTGCATAGTCAATAAAACACACGTAAATATCCTTCTGGTATTCTCTGCTTTCAGTCAGGATCCACCTGACATCAGCAATGATATCCCTGGTTCCACATCTTCTTCTGAATCTGGCCTGAATTTCTGACAGTTCCCTGTTGATGTACTGCTGCGGCTGCTTTTGAATGATCTTCAGCAAAACATTCTGGCTACTGAGTTGAAGGTGAGGTCGCTTGTCTTCCTGCTTTGCTCTTGCCTGCCTTTTCAATCTATTTTCATTCTGGCTACTGAGTTGAAAATAGATTGAAAGGGGCAAGAGCAAAGCAGGAAGACAAGTTAGGGGGTTATTGCAACATGGCAGAAAGGATAAGGACGGCTTGGACTAGAGTGAGGGCAATGGAAGTATTGAAAAGTTGTCAGATTCTTGATAAAATTTGCAGCAAAGCTGACAAGATTTGCTTAGAGATCAGAAACAGGATATGAGAAGTTAAGAGTATTCAAGGATAACTGGAAGGTTTTTGTCCTGAGCAGCTTGAAGTATAGAGTTGCTGTATACTAAGATGGGAAAAATAGTGAGAACAGCAAGTTTGAGGCATATTGTGAACTAAGTTGTGTTCCCCAAAATAAGTGTGTATATCCTAACCCAAGTGGTGATAACATCATTTGGGAATGGGTTTTCTTTGTTAAGTTAATGAGATAGTATTAGTGTAGGTTGTGTCTTAAGTCAATCTCTTTAGAGATATAAAAGAGATTAAACAAGGAAGTGAGAGAGCAGAGATGGGGAAAGAAAGATGCCAAGCCACATGAAGATCACCTAGGAGCAGAAGCTCAAAAGAGACACGGACCTTCCTCCAGACCCGACAGAGAGTGAAAGCCTTCCCTTAGAGCCAGCACCCTAAATTCGGATTTCTAACCTCCTAAATTGTGAAAAAATAAATTTCTGTTTATTAAAGCCATTCATTTGTGGTATTTCTTTTATAAAAGCACTAGATAACTAAGACAGGGCAATATCAAGGGTTCCATTTGAACATGTTAATTTGAGATGCCTACAGACATCTAAGTGGAGAAATATTGAGTGTGGCATTCAGGAAAGATGTCCAGGTTGGAAAGCCATCAGCATATGGATGGTATTTAAAGCTATGAAGCAAGATCATCAAGGAAGGGAAAGTGGATAGGAAAGAGAAATGTCCAAGGAATGAACCCAGAGGTTCTCCAATGTTTAGAAGTTGATGAGATGAAGAGGAGCCACCAGAGAGGTAGAGGGGAAAACCAGGTCAGTGTGGGGTCCTGAAAAAATTTATCAGTTGTGCCAAATGCTGCAAACATGTCAAGTAAGATGTGGACTGAGGAACCACCATTGGATTTGGCAAGATGGAAATTGTTGGTGACCAGGTTAATGTGAGGTTTAGTGGTATGGTGAGAGCAAAAGCATGTTTGGAGTAGGTTCAATAAACGTTGGAGGAGACAGATTAGAGACAGTAACTATAGTCAAATCTTTAAAGAAATTTTGCAGACAAGGGAATGAGATTGATAAGGTAATAGATAAGTAGAGTCAAGAAACAATCAATACCCCATATTTACTCTAAGACACTTAACAGTACAATGAAGAGGCATCCTTCAATAAAAATGGAAATGTAATAAGGGCTATGGTAGAGGCAAGTACCAGATACTATGACAATCACAAAAAATAATCGTCTGAACATAGTGAAATTAAACTAGATATCAATAATGTAAAGATAACTAGAAAATCCTCAAATATTAAAAATTAAGCATAACAATTCTAAATAACCAATGGACCAAGAAAAAATTATAATAATTAGAAAATATTTTGAACTGAATGATAATTAAAAATGTCTAATATATATATGCATATATATAAATACATGTACGTATGACATATATCATGCATATTTTTGTGGGATGCAGCCAGAGCAATCCTCAAACGGACATTTCTGGCTTTAAATTTATACATTAGGAAATAACAATGGTGGAAAATCAATGATATTAGTTTTCTTCTCAAAAAGCTGGAAAAGAGAACAGCAAATTAGACTCAAAGTAATATAGTGAAGATCTAATAAAGAAAAAAGCAGAAATAATTGAAATAGAAAGTAAATATACAATAGAGAAAATCGGCAAGAACAAAAGTTGATTCTTTGAAAAGATTAAAATTCATACCCCTACCAAGACTGACTCAGTTAAAAAAAAAGAGAGAGAGAGAGAAAGGGTGCACTGGTATCAGGAATGAAAAAGAAGACATCAATACAGAATTTACAAGTATTAAAAAATTTACAAGACATTATTATGAACAACTTTATGCCATTTATTTAACAATTTAGATGAAATGGATGAAGTCCTCGAAAAACACAACTTTCCAAAACTGACACAGAAGAAATAGAACTTCTGAACAGTCCCATAGCTGTTGAAGAAATTGAGTCCATCATTTAAAACCTTTCCACAAAGAAAACTCAACACCCAAAAGGCTCCAATTTTTCCAACAATTTAAAGATGAAATGATGAAAATCACACACATATTCTTCTAGAGGATAGAAAAAGAGAGAACCTCCAAAATTTTTTTTAATTTGGCCAGCTAACGTGGATATAAAAATCTGACATGGAGAGTACAAGAAAGAAAATTACAGACCAATATATTTTATGAACATTGACGCAAATAATCCTAAATTAGATATTAGCAAATTGAATCCAGTGATATATTAAAAGGATAATACATAATGACAAAGTAGTTTTTATTTCAGAAATGCAATATTGGTTTAACAGTCAAAAATCAAAGTACAGGCAGTCCCCAAATTAAGAATGAGTTCCGTTCCCAAATCTGTCTTTAAGTCCAATCTGTACATAAGTTAGAACAGTTAGCCACAGTTAGTATCTAACGTCAGTCAATGTTTGCCTTAGTATGTAGTGTACCTTTTATGCATAAAAAACATTTAAAAAAACTTCCAGATACATTAAAACATCTTTAACATAATAATAAATACAGTAATAATAATAATAATGTTTTGACGCATGTCGCAAAGTAGTGCCTGTTTGCTATTATGAACCATTGTGTGTACCTTGAATTCTTAATATAATAGGCTTTACGGGGGTTGGTTCATAACTATGAGTTGTACGTAAGTCGGACGTTCGTAACCTGGGGAGTGCCCGTATAAGGTATTAGGTCTTGAAGTAAAAAATAACTAAACTTTGACAAATAATTATTTCTGCAATTTCAGACCTCGTTCTAAAACTGTAGACTCTGAGACAACATATACTGTTCTCCCATAATGTCCTTGCTTTTAGCAGCTAACAGTTTGGACCCACAACTCTCAATTTTTTCCCCTCTGATTAACACCAGAGAAGAGGGATATTCCTTTGAAAAGAATTTCTAGAGACAGAATTTTTTTTAATGGAGATTAAAAAGATGGGGTCCAGAGATAAACATCATCAGTGTTCATTCAGATGGTCTGTGTATGTAATAAGTAGAAGGTTAAGGTTTATTTTCTGAGAAATAAACCCCCAGCAGGGTACCAGATGAAATACAGGATGTCCAGTGAAATTTGTATTTCAGAAAAACAATGAATATTTTTTAGTATAAATATGTCCCAAATATTGCAGGGTACATAATGCATTTTTATTTGCTAATTTTGGCAACGCTAACTAGGTTTTCAACATATTTTCAGTACAATTTCAACCAATTCATATTTACCGAGTACTTTCTGCATGATGGTTAGGCTGGGAGGTATAGAAACTCCTCAGAAGCAGACTTGAGTCTCTCACCACTGTACCTGCAGTCTTTGACTTACAGTTGGTGCTCAATAAATATTTTTTGAAAAAATTAACCAAAGGAATAAAGAAAGTATGGAATATGATGAATTTAAGACACTTGTAACCTAGGTTGGAACATAAGCTCACATAAAAAAGAAAGAAAACATAGCCATCGAGTCAATTCCAACTCATAGCGACACTACAGGACACAGTAAAACTGCTCCATAGAGTTTCCAAGAAGCGCCCAGTGAATTCCAACTGCCGACTTTTTGGTTAGCAGCCATAGCTCTTAACCACTACTCCATCAGGGTTTCCATACATAAAAAGGTGACTACTAGTTAATTAACAACCATGAATAATTTATAGTGTTAATAATTAATTAATAATCACTAATTGATTAATCGGAGCCCTGGTGGTGCAGTGGTTAAGAGCTCAGGCTGCTAACCAAAAGATCGGTGGGTTAAATCCACCAAGTGCTCCTTGGAAACCCTATGGACCAGTTCTACTCTGTCCTACAGGGTTGCTATGAGTCAGAATTGTTTTTTTGTTTAAATGATTAGTCACTAACTAATAGTGACTAATGCTACCTTATTTTTATTTTAGTTGGTTAATTTATTTACTAGGCTAGCTCCTTAGGTAAATGTTTCAGATTCTAAATACATGAAAGTTTACTCCCACTTTAAAAAGAAGTGACAATTGAGCAAGAATTGAACAATACTCTTATCTGAATTTGATGTGATCTTTTTAATTATTTAATTTAAATCTGCCCTACTGGAAATAATGTCTCTTGCCTTCTTTTGTACACGCTCGTTCCAATGTTCTAATCAAATAAGTCATATATCTTTAATACTCGTATTTCTTACAGGATTGAATTTGATCAAGGGGAAAATAGATATGTACTAACTTATTGTCTTATTGTTCTTTGGTGCCATTCAGTCAGTTCCGACTCATAGCAACCCTATGTACAACAGAACGAAACATTGCCCTGTCCTGTGCCATCCTCACAATTGTTGTTATGCTTGAGGCCATTGCTGCAGCCACTGTGTCAATCCATCTCGTCGAGGGTCTTCCTCTTTTTCGCTGACCCTCTATTTCATCAAGCATGATGTCCTTCTGCAGGGACTGATCCCTCCTGATAACATGTCCAAAGTAAGTGAGGCAAAGTCTCACCATCCTTGCTTCTAATGAGCATCCTGGCTGTACTTCTTCCAAGACAGATTTGTTCCTCCTTCTGACAGTCCATGGTATATTCAGTATTCTTCGCCAACACCATAAGTCAAAGGCATCAATTTTTCTTCAGTCTTCCTTGTTCATTGTCCAGTTTCACACACATATGAGGTGAATGAAAACTTCATGGCTTGAGTCAGGTGAACTTTAGTCCTTAAAGTGACATCTTTGTGTTTTAACACTTTAAAGAAGACTTCTGCAGCAGATTAGCCCAATGCAAAAAATACATCGTTCGATTTCTTGACTGCTGCTTCTGTGGGCATTGATTGTGGATCCACGTAAAATGAAATCCTTGAAAACTTCTGTCTTTTCTCCGTTTATCATGATGTTGCTTATTGGTCCAGTTGTGAGGATTTTTGTTTTCTTTATGTTGATGTGTAATTCATTACTGAAGGCTGTGGTCTTTGATCTTCATTAGTAACTGCTTCAAGTCCTCTTCACTTTCTGCAAACAAGATTGAGTTGTCTGCATATCACAGGTTGTTAATGAGTCTTCCTCCAATCCTGAAACTGAGTTCTTCTTCAAACAGTCCAGTTTCTCGGATTATTTGCTGAGCATACAGATTGAATAAGGATGGTGAAAGGATACAAGCCTGATGCACAGCTTTTCTGACTTTCAACCACACAGTATTCCCTTGTTCTGTTACAACGACTGCCTCTTGGTCTAAGTACAGGTTCCTCATGAGCACAATTAAGTGTTCTGGAATTCCCATTCTTCGAAATGTTATCCATAATTTGTTATGATTCACACAGTGGAAAGCCTTTGCATAGTCAATAAAACACAGGTAAACATCTTTCTGGTATTCTCTGCTTTCAGTCAGGATCCATCTGACATCAGCAATGATATCCCTGGTTCCACATCCTCTTTGGAATCCGGCTTGAATTTCTGGCAATTCTCTGTCAATGTACTGCTGTAAAACTGCTTTTGAGTGATCTTCCGCAAAATTTTACTTGTATGTGATATTAACGATATTGTGTGATAATTTCTGCATTCTGTTGGGTCGCTTGTCTTTGGAATGGGTACAAACGTGACTCTCTTCCAGTTGGTTGGTCAGGTAGCTGTCTTCCAAATTTCTTAGCATAGACAAGTGAGCACTTCCAGCACTGCATCCATTTGTTGAAATATCTTAATTGGTATTCCATCAATTCCTGGAGCCTTTTTTTCACCAATGCCTTCAGTGCAGCTTGGACTTCTTCCTTCAGTACCATCGGTTCTTAATCATATGTTAGCAATTCTTTTTGGTACGGTGACTCTGAGTATTCCTCCCATCTTCTTTTGATGCTTTCTGCGTCATTTAATACTTTCCCCTTAGAATCCTTCAATATTGCAACTCAAAGTTTGGTTGTTTTCTTCAGTTCTTTCAGCCTGAGAAATGCTGAGTGTGTTCTTCGCTTTGGGTTTTCTATCTCCAGGACTTTGCACATTTCATTATAATACTTTACTGTGTCTTCTTGAGCCACCCTTCGAAATCTTCTGTTCCGCTTTTTAAATTCATCACTTTTTTTCCTTATCCTTAACATACTCTACGTTCAAGAACAACTTTCAGAGTCTCTTCTGACATCCATTTTTGCCTTTTCTTTCTTTCTTGTCTTTTAAATGACCTTTTGCTTTCTTCATGTATGATGTCCTTGATGTCATTCCACAACTCATCTGGTCTTCAGTCATTACTGTTCAAAGCGTCAAATCTGTTCTTGAGATGGTCTCTAAATTCAGGTGGGATATACTCAAGGTCATACTTTGGCTCTTGTGAACTTGTTCTAATTTTCTTCAACTTCAGTTTGAACTTGCATATAAGCAACTGATGGTCTGTTCCCCAGTCGGCCCCTGGCCTAGTTCTGACTGATGATGGTGAGCTTTTCCATTGTCTCTTTCCACAGATGTAGTCGATTTGATTCCTGTGTATTTCATCCGGCTAGGTCCATGTGTATAGTTGCCGTTTATGTTGTTGAAAAGAGGTATTTTGTTTTTTGTTTTTTTAAGTTTTTTTTTTAATTGTACTTTAGGTGAAGGTTTGCAGAACAAATATTTTCTCATTAAACAGTCAGTACACATATTGTTTTACGACATCGGTTAACAACCCCACAACATGTCAGCATGCTCCCTTCTCAGCCTTGGAGGACCTTTTCTTTTTGGTGAAAATATACATAGCCAAAGATACACCATTTCAAAAATTTCTGCATGCACAGTTCAGTGGCATCAGTTATGTTCTTCCAGTTGTGCTGCTATTCTCACTTTAGATGAAGGTTTACAGAACAAAATAGTTTCTCATTAAACAGTTAGTACACATATTGCCCTATGACAATGGTTAAGAACCCCACTACATGTCAACACTGTCCTTACTCAACCTTGGGTTCCCTATCACCAGCTTTCCTGTCCCCTCCTGCCTTCTAGTCCTTGTCCCTGGACTGCTCTGCCTCATTAGTCCTGTTTTATTTTTGGGGGCTGTCCAATCCCCGGCTGAACAGTGAACCACAGGAGTGACTTCACCACTGAGATAAAAAGGTGTCTGGGGGCTGTTGGTTTCTCCAGTCTCTGTCAGGCCAGTAAATCTGGTCTTTTTGTGTGTGTTAGTATTTTGTTCTACATCCTTCTCCAGCTCTGTCCAGAACCCTCTGTTATGATCCCGATCAGAGCATTCAGTGGTGGTAGCCAGGCACCATTTAGCTGTACTGGACTCAGTCTGGTGGAGGCCTTGGTAGCTGTAGTCCATTAGTCCTTTGGACTAATCTTTTCCTTGTGTCTTGTTCTCTGCATTCTCCCTTGCTCCCAAAGGGGTGAGATGAGTGGGATATCTTACATGGCTGCTCAGAGGCTTTTAAGATCCCAGATGCTACTCAACAAGGTAGAATGTAAAACATTGTCTTTATAAATTGTGTTATGCCACTTGAGCTAGATGTTCCCTGAGACCAGGGTCTCCACAGCGCTCCAGCCAGTAATTCAGTCCCTCAGAGAGTTTGGATGTGTCTATGCAGCTTCCATGACATTTCCTTGTACAAGTTGAGCTGCCTTCCGCAGTATTGTGTACTGTCTTACCCTTCACCAAAGTTACCATTTATCTATTGTCTGTTTAGTATTTCCCCCCCACCCCTCCCATCCCTCGTGACCAACAAAGATTGTTACTTTGTGTATGTAAACTTTTTCATGAGTTTGTACAATAGAGGTCTCATACAATATTTGTCCTTCTGTGATTGACTTATTTCACTCAGTATAATGTCCTCCAGTTTCATCCATGTTATGAGATGCTTCACAGATTCATCATTGTTCTTTATCGTTGTGTAATACTCCATTGTGTGTATGTACCATAGTTTGTTTATCCATTCATCTGTTGATGGGCATCTAGGTTGTTTCCATCTTTTTGCTGTTGTGAACAATGCTGCCGTGAACATGGATGTGCATATGTCTATTCGTGTGATGGCTCTTGTTTCTCTAGGATATATTCCTAGGAGTGGGATTGCTGGATCATATGGTATTTCTATTTCTAGCTTTCTAAGGAAGCGCCATATCATTTTCCAAAATAGTTATATCATTTTGCATTCCCACCAGCATGCATAAGAGTTCTGATCTCCCCTCGGGATCTCCAACATTTGTTATTTACAGTGTTTTTGATTTGTGCCAGTAATGCCAGGGTGAGATGGTACCTCATTGTGGTTTTAATTTGCATTTCTCTAATGGCTAGTGATCGTGAACGTTTCCTCATGTGTCTGTTGGCCGCTTGAATGTTTTCTTTGGTTAAGTGTCTGTTCATTTCCTTTGCACATTTTTTAATAGGATTCTTTGTCTTTTTGCTGTAGAGGTGTTGGATTTTCTTGTAGATTATGGAGATTAGACCTTTGTCTGACTTGTACTGTCCAAAAATTTTTTCCCAGTCTGTAGGTTCTCTTTTTACTCTTTTGGTGAAGTCTTTTGAAGAGCATAGGTGTTTGATTTTTAGAAGATCCCAGTTATCTAGCTTATCTTCTGGGGTTTGTGTGTTGATAGTTATGGTTTGTATCCTGTTAATGCTGTGTATTAAGGCCTGTAGCATTGGTCCCATTTTTTCTTCTATGAACTTTATAGTTTTTGGCTTTATATTTAGGTCTTTGATCCATTTTGAATTAGTTTTTGTATATAGTGTGAGGTATGGGTCCTGTTTCATTTTTTTGCAGATGGATATCCAGCTTTGCCAGCACCATTTGTTAAAAAGACTGCCTTTTCCCCATTTGATGAACTTTGGGCCCTTGTCAAAGATCAGGTGACCATAGGTGGATGGATTTACATCTGGGTTCTCAATTCTGTTCCATTGATCAATGTATCTGTCGTTGTACCAGTACCAGGCTGTTTTGACTACTGTAGCTGTATAATAGGTTCTGAGGTCAGGTAGTGAGAGTCCTCCTCCTTTATTCTTTTTCTTCAGTAGTGCTTTACTTATTTGGGGCTTCTTCCCTTTCCATATAAAGTTAAGGATTAGTTTTTCCATCTCTTTGAAGAATGTTCTTGGTATTTGGATCGGGATGGCATTGTATTTGTAAATAAGTTTGGGTAGAACTGTCATTTTCACAATGTTGAGTCTACCTATCTATGAGCATGGTATGTGTTTCCATTTATGTAGATCCCTTTGGGTTTCTTGCAGTAGTGTTTTGTAGTTTTCCTAGTATGGGTCTTTTAAACCCCTGGTTAGATTTATTCCTAATTATTTTATTTTTTTTTAGGGCCTATTATAAATGGTATTGTTTTCCTGATTTCCTTTTCATTGTTCTCTTTATTGGTGTATAGGAATCCCACTGATTTTTGTATGTTTGTCTTGTATCCTGCTACTCTGCTGAATCTTTCTATTAGTTTCAGTAGTTTTCTCATGGAGTCTTTAGAGTCTTCTATGTATAGTATCATATCATCTGCAAACAGGGACAGTTTAACTTCTTCACTACCAATTTGGATGCCCTTTATTTCTTTTTCTTGCCTTATTGCTCTAGCTATGACTTCCAGAACAATGTTAAATAGGAGTGGTGATAAAGGGCATCCTTGTCTTGTTCCTATTCTCAGGGGGAATGTTTTCAGCCTCTCTCCATTAAGAATGATGTTGACCGTTGGTTTTGCATAGATGTCCTTTATTATGTTGAGAAATTTCCCTTCTATACCTATGTTATTGAGAGTTTTTATCAGGAATGGGTGTTGGACTTTGTCGAATACCTTTTGTGTGTCAATTGAGATGATCATGTGATTCTTTTCTTTCCTTTTAATTATGCAGTGGATTATGTTGATTGATTTTCTAA
This sequence comes from Dugong dugon, assembly GCA_030035585.1. Taxonomy (NCBI): domain Eukaryota; kingdom Metazoa; phylum Chordata; class Mammalia; order Sirenia; family Dugongidae; genus Dugong; species Dugong dugon. Next base: position 21,785,122 of record CM057464.1, read on the forward strand.
TGTTGAACCATCCTTGCATACCTGGTATGAATCCTAGTTGGTCATGGTGTATTATTTTATTGATATGATGCTGAATTATATTGGCTAGAATTTTGTTGAGAATTTTTGCATCTATATTCATGAGAGATATTAGTCTGTAATTTTCTTTTTCTGTGGCATCTTTGCCTGGTTTTGGTATCAGGGTTATGCTGGCTTTATAGAATGAATTTGGAAGTGTCGCTTCCTTTTCTATGTTTTGAAATAATGTGAGTAGTACTGGTACAAGCTCTTCTCTGAATGTTTGTTAGAATTCTCCAGTGAAGCCATCTGGGCCAGGGCTTTTTTTTTTGTTGTGAGTTTTTTTTATTACCTTTGCAATCTCTTCTGTTGGTATGGGTCTGTTCAGATTTTCAACAACACTTTGTTGTAGTTTAGGTAGGTAGTGTGTTTCTAGAAATTTATCCATTTCCTCTAGGTTTCCAAATTTGTTGGAGTATAGTTTTTCATAATACTCGTTATGATCCTTTTCATTTCAGTCGGGTCTGTTGTAATGTCCCACATTTCGTTTCTTATTTGGGTTATTTGCGTCCTCTCCTGTTTTTCTTTTGTCAGTCTGGCCAGTGGTTTGTCAATTTTGTTGATTCTTTGAAAGAACCAACTTTTAGTTTTGTTGATTCTTTCTATTCTTTTTCTATTCTCTATTTCATTTATTTCTGCTCTGATCATTATTATTTCCTTTCTTCTGGTGGCTGTGGGTTTTTTTTGCTGTTCTCTTTCTATTTGTTTGAGTAGTGTAGATAATGTTTTGATTCCTTGTTTCTTTCTTCTTTTTTGATGTGAGCATCTGTTGCTATAAATTGTCCTCTGATGACTGCATTTGCTGTGTCCCAAAGTTTTTGGTATGATGTGTTTTCATTCTCGTTTGATTCTAGGAATTTTTTTATTCCATCTCTGATTTCTTCTATTACCCAGTGATGCATAAGCAGGGTGTTATTCAGTTTCCATGTAATTGATTTTTTTTTTCCTTGCTCTTTCTGTTGTTAATTTCTACCTTGATGGCATTGTGGTCAGAGAAGATACTTTGTATTATCTCAGCGTTTTGGATCTTGTTGAGGATTGCTCTGTGGCCTAAGATATAGTCTATTCTGGAGAATGTTCCATGTGCACTGGAAAAGAATGTGTACTTTGCAGCTGTTGGATGGAGTGTTCTGTATATGTCTATGAGGTCAAGTTGGATGATTGTGCCCTTTAGGTCTTCTGTATCTTTGCTGAGTTTCTTTACCGAGAGTGGTGTGTTGAAGTCTCCTACTATTATTGTGGAACTGTCAATTTCTCTTTTCAGTGCTGTTAGAGTTTGTTTTATGTATTTTGGAGCCCTGTCATTGGGTGCATAGATGTTTATTATGGTTATGTATTCATGATGGACTGTCCCCTTAATCATTATATAGTGTCCTTCTTTGTCTTTTATGATGGGTTTTGTTTTAAAGTCTATTTTATCTAAAATTAATATTGCCACTCCTGCTCTTTTTTGGTGGTTGTTTGCTTGATATATTTTTTTCCAACCTTTGATTTTTTAATAAATTTACACCTTTGTTTCTAAGGTGTGTCTCTTGTAGACAGCAGATGGATGGATCCTGTTTTTTTATCCATTCTGTCACTCTCCATCTCTTTATGTGTGCATCGAGGCCATTTACATTCAGTGTAATTATTGATAGATGTGAGTTTATTGCTGTCATTTTGTAGTGCTTTTTTCTGTGGTGCTGACATTGTCTTTGTTCCTCTTACTCTTCTGTGCTGAATTCCTTTTGTTTGTGGATTTTTTTCATTTCTTTTGTTTTTACTGAGACTTTATGTTTTTCTTCTTTATTTTGATGAGTAAGTTTGTTAATTTTCTTTGTGGTTACTGTGACATTTACCCTTATCTTTTCTATTGTCTATTGTTACTTGGTATCACCTTGCCTTCCTCTGCATTAGAAGCTTCTATACCTACACCATTTATTCCCTCTTTTATTGTTCTGATGTTGTTGCCATTTACAGATTAACTGCTCTGATTTCCAGTTGTACTTCTTTTGGTTTTGGATAGTCCTTGAGAGTTCATGTCCTAGGTTGGTATCTGGCTGGTATGATCCTGCATCCTAGGTTCAGTCTGTGTGCTGAAGTTGTTTGTTCTCAGATTGAAGGACTCCTTTTAATAATTCTTGTAAGTTTGGTTTGATTTTTATATATTCCCTTAATTTCTGTTTATCTGGAAATGTCCTAATTTCACAATCATATTTGAATGAGAGTTTTGAAGGATATATTATTCTTGGCTGGCAATTTTTTTCTTTCAAGGTTTTATGTATGTCATCCCATTGCCTTCTTGCCTGCATGATTTCTGCCAGATAATCTGAGCTTAGTCTTATTGTTTCTCCACTATATGTGACTTCTTGTTTTTCTCGAACTGCTCTCAGTATTCTTTGTTTGTTTTTGTTTTTGGCAAGTGTGATTATGATATGCCTTGTTCATTTTCTTTTGGGGTCTATCCTACATGGAGTTCTTTGAGTTTCTTGGGTGGTCAGCTTTTCATCTTTCATGATACTGGGGAAGTTTTCCATCAGGAGTTCTTCAGTGATCTCTGTGTTTTCTATTCACCTCCCCCCTGCTTCTAGAACTCTGATCACTTGCTAATTTTTGCTTTTGATTGTATCCCACGTAATTCTCAGGGCCTGTTCATTCTTCTGTGTTCTTTTTTCTGAGTTTTCCTCGAACAAAGTTGTATCCAAGTATTTGTCTTCAATTTCGCTGATCCTGCCTTCCACCTTTTCAAATATGCTCCTCAGCCCTTCTATGACACAGTCCATTTCTAAAATCTTGTTGTTTATTTTTTGTATTTCTAATTGTTGTTTTTGTATGATTTCTAGTTGCGAGTTTATTTTGATATTTTGTTCCTGCATTATTTTCCTGAATTCTTCTATTTTTTTGGTCTGTATTTTCTATGAATTTGTCTGCCTTTTCCATGAATTTGTCTATTTTTTCCTCATTTTTATCTGCTTTTTGCTTCAACTCTTGGATAATTCTGAGTATTAGAGATTTGAATTCCCTATCAGGTAGTTCTAGTGCCTTTTCTTCTACTGGAAAGTCATCTGGTATTTTATTTTGGATGCCTACTGGAACCATCCTGTCCTGTTTTTGTATATGTTTTGATATTGTCTGCTGTCTTCTGGGCATTCAGTAGTTATTTTTCTTGTTTATTGATTGCAGATTTGTTTTGCCCTTTTTTTTTTTTTATTTCGCTATGTCTGAGCAGGCAGGCTGTGTGTTCTTTGTTGTTTTCTCATCTGTGGGCACGATACTTTTCACCTCCTTCTTCAATTGTCAGGGTCAGTCACTCAGATATGGTACAGCAGGGCAGGTCTAGCTGAAGAGGAGTTGCTGGGATGGGTTGTTTCTGGCCCTTACTATGGCCACCAAGGTGTGCTGGTAATCATTGCAGGCAGGTTCCGGTAGGCTGTGCCTGTGCTGCTTGGTGGTGTGATGTTAAGTGCATGGTGCAGGTAGGCAGGACAGAGGGGGGTGATTGTGATGTATGGAGCTAAGATGGGTATGGGAGACAGGACATTGTGGAGAGGGGAACAGAAGCCAAAACAAAGAAACAAAGAATTGTGCTAGGGGAGCTTGCCATTGGAGTGGAGAGATGGGAGAGTATGAAATGGAGAAAACCAAAAAGGAGAAGAAGAAAAAAAAAAAAGAAAAGAAAAAAAAAAAGTGAATAAATAAAAATTAGAAAAAAAGAAAAACAAAGCTCCCAGGAATCCCACCGGTGCAGCTGTGAGGTCTGGGGAAGTTGCTCCCAGACGTTGAAGTACAGCCTGGCTAGAAGGTGTACAGGTGTCACTCAGCACCAGGTATTCAGTGAACAAGAAGAGAAGAAAGGTATAGAGAGATGAGAAACTGAGTAACGAAGAAAGACAAAAAGGGAAAAAGAGGGAAAAGAAAACAAAATAAATTTAAAAAAACCAAGAACACCCCCCCCCCCAAAAAAAAAAACAGAAAAAAAATCCCCACAAAAAAAGAAATGTTCTCAGGGATCCCTCTGCACATCTGTGCAAACTGAGGGGGTAGGTCCCAAGCTGCGCAGTACTGCCCAGCTAGGACGTGCTCCCAATTTGAGAAAAGAAAAAGAAAACAAACAATTCAAAACAAACAAACAAACAAAAAACCCTGGGATCCCACCAGCATGGCAGCACGGACCTGGGAAGCAGTTTCACATTCAAGCAGAGTTTCACAGCCTTTCAGGAAGAAGCAAAGACGGCACACAGAGCCAGGTATTTGAGAGAAAGGAGGGGGAGGTGGTGGGAGGTAAGGAAGAAATAAAAAGAAGCAGAAAAAAGCAACACCAGCAGCCAACAAATGGCACTCAGGAAGTCAGCCAGTGCAGGTGGGTGGAATCCAAGCAGCCAGGGCTTCCCAGCCAAGAGACTGTGGCCTCGGGAAGCAGATGAGGCCTAGTGGGGGTGAAGAAGGGTGGGTGGTGGGAAAGCATATATCACAAATTACCAATTGTTCTGTCTCCTGCTGGAAGCTCCATGAAGCTGCTTTCTCATACCCCCTGTTCTCTGGTCTCTGATAGGAGTCCATTATGGCGGATCCATGCTGCATTAGCTGATAGGGGACCTCTGCATGTATCTCTCCTAGCGCTTTGTTCTCTGTCAGTTTCTTATTCCATTTGGTGCTTGGCTGAGTTCTTTATCTCTTCATTTGATGCTTAAGGTTTCAGGATTGCTGTTTTCTCTGTTTGGCTTAGTTTTTCAGATCTTTGCTGTGGAGGGATGGTGCGGTGCTTCTGCCCAGAGCGCCATGTTGCCCGGAAGTCTGAAAAAAAGGTATTTGCAATGAAGAAGTAGTTGGTCTTGCAAAATTCCATCACGCAATCTCCCACATCGTTTCTATCACCAAGGCCATATTTTCCAACTACCAATCCTTCTTCTTTGTCTCCAACTTCTGCGTTCCAATTGCCAGTAATTATCAATGCGTCTGGTTTTCTTTTTATTATTGTGCTTTAATTGAAAGTTTACAATTCAAGTTAGTTTCTCATACAAAAATTTATACACACATTGTTATGTGACCCTAGTTGCTCTCCCTGTACTGTGACAGCACACTTCTCCTTTCCACCCTGGATTTCCCCCATCTTTTCAACCAGCTCCTGACCCTCTCTGCCTTCTCATCTCACCTCCGGACAGGAGCCACCCATTTAGTGTCACGTATCTACTTGAGCTAAGAAGCACACTCCTAGTGAGTATCATTTTATGTCCCATAGTCCAGTCTAATCTTTGTCAGAAAAGTTGGCCTCAGGAATGGTTTTAGTTTTGGGCTAACAGAGAATCCCAGGGCCATGTCTTCCAGGGTCCATCCAGTCTGAGTGAAACCATTAAGGCTGGTCTTTTTACTAGAATTTGAGTTCTGCACCCCACTTTTCTCCTGCTCTATCAGGAGCTCTCTGTTTTGTTACCTGTCAGAGCATTCATTGGTGGTAGCTGGGCACCATCTAGTTCTGGTCTCAGGCTGATGAAGTCTCTGGTTTATGTGGCCCTTTCTGTCTCTTGGGCTAATATTTTCCTTGTGTCTTTGGTGTTCTTCATTCTCCTTTGCTTAGGTGGGTTGGGATCAGTTGAAGCATCTTAGATGGTGCTCACTACATTTAAGACCCCAGACGCCACTCACCAAAGTGGGATGCCGACCATTCTCTTAATAACTTGTTACGTTAATTGACCTAGATGTCCCCTGAAAGCATGGTGCACAGACTCTGGCCCCTGCTACTCTGTCCCTCGAAGTGTTTGGTTGTATTCAGGAAACTTCTTAGTTTTTGTTTAGTCCAGTTGTGCTGATTTACCCTGTAGTGCTTGTTGTCCTTCCCTTAACCTAAGATAATTCTTTTCTACTATCTACTTAGTGAATACCTCTCTCCCTCTCTCCCCACCCTTGTAACCATCAAAGAATCTTTTCTCCTGTGTTTAAACCTTCGCTTGAGTTCTTATAATAGTGGTCTTATACAGTATTTGTCCTTTTGCGACTGACTAATCTCACTCAGCATAACACCCTCCAGATGCCTCCATTTAACAGATTCATCATTGTTCTTTATTGTTGCATAGTATTCCATTGTGTGAATATACCATAAATTGTTTATCCATTCATCTGTTGATGGGCAGCTAGGTTGTTTCTATCTTTTTGCTATCATTAACAGTGCTGCAATGAACATGAGTGTATATATATCTATTTGTGTGATGGCTTTTATTTCTCTAGGATACATTCCATGGAGCAGGATTGCTGGAGCATATGGTACTTCTATTTCTAGCTTTTTAAGGAAGCACCAAATCAGTTTTCAAAGTGGTTGTACAGTTTTACATTCCCACCAACACTGTATCAGTGTTGCAGTCTCTCCACAATCTATCCAACATTTATTATTTTGTGTTTTTTGTATTAATGCTAGCCTTATTGGGGTATAATAGGTTTTAAAATCAGATACTGCGAGGCCTCTCACTCTGTTCTTCTTCAGTAATGCCTTACTGATCTGGGGCCTCTTCCTTTTCCGTATGAAGTTGGTGATTTCTTTCTCCATCTTATTAAAGAATGCCTTTGGAATTTGGATCAGGATTGCATTTTATCTGGAGATCGTTTTGGGTAGAATTGACATTTTCACTATGTTGAGTCTTCCTATTCATGAGGAAGGTATGTTTTTCCACTTAAGCAGATCTCTTTTGGTTTCTTGCAGTAGTGTCTTGTAGTTTTCTTTGTATAAGTCTTTTACATCTCTGATTAGACTTATTCCTAAGTATTTTATCTTCTTGGAGGCTATTATAAATGGTATTGATTTGGTGATTTCCTCTTGGAATTTCTGTTTGTTGGAGTAGAGGAATCCAACTGATTTTTGTATTTTTATCTTCTATCCTGATACTTTGCTGAAATCTTCTATTAGTTCCAATAGTTTTCTTGTGGATTCTTTGGGGTTTTCTGTGTATAAGATCATGTCATCTGAAAATAGAGATACTTTGACTTCTTCCTTACCAATTTGGATGCCATTTATTTCTTTTTCTAGCCTAATTGCTCTGGCTAGGACCTCCAGCACGATGTTGAATACAAGTGCTGATAAAGGGCATTCTTGTCTGGTTCCCGTTTTCAAGGGGAATGCTTTCAGACTCTCTCCATTTAGGATAATGTTGGCTGTTGGTTTGTATAAATGTCCTTTATTATGTTGAGGAATTTCCGTTCTATTCCTATTTTGTTAAGAGTTTTTATCATGATGGGTGTTGGACTTTGTCAAATGCCTCTTCTGCATCGATTGGTAAGATCACGTGGTTCTTGTCTTTTGTTTTATTTATGTGATGGATTACATTGTTTTTCTAATGTTGAACCATCCCTGCATACCTGGTATAAATCCCACTTGATCATGGTGAATTATTTATTTGATATTTTGTTGAATTCTATTTGCTAGGATTTTGTTGAGGATTTTTGTGTCTATGTTCATGAGGGATATTGGTCTGCAATTTTCTTTTTTGGTTTTGTCTTTACCTGGTTTTGGTATCAGGGTTAATTGGCTTCATAGAATGAGTTTGGAAGTATTCCATCCTTTTCCATGCTCTGAAATATCTTTAGTAGTAGTGGTGTTAACTCTTCTCTGAAAGTTTGGTAGAATTCTCCAGTGAAGCCATCAGGGCCAGGGCTTTTTTTTGTTGGGAGTTTTTTAATTACCTTTTCAATCTCTTTTGTTATAGATTTATTTAGTTGTTCTACCTCTGTTTGTGTTAGTTTAGGTAGGTAGTGTGTTTCTAGAAATTTGTCCATTTACTCAAGGATTTCAAATTTGTCAGAATACAATTTTTCATAATATTCTGTTATGATTCTTTTAATTTCTTTTGGGCCTGTTGTGATATAACCCATCTCATTTCTTATTCGAATTATTTGTTTCCTCTCCCGTTTTTCTGTTGTCAGTTTGGCCAATGGTTTATTGATTTTTTTTTATCTTTTCAAAGAACCAGATTTTGGTCTTGTTAACTCTTTCAATTGTTTTCCTATTCTCTATTTTATTTAACTCGTCTCTAATTCTTATCATTTCCTTTCTTCTGGCACCAGAGGGCTTCTTTTGCTGCTCTCTTCCTACTTGCTAGAGTTGTAGGGTTAATGGTTTGATTTTGGCCCTTTCTTCTTTCTGAATGTGTGCATTTATTGCTATAAATTGATCTCTGAGCACTGCTTTTGCTGTGTCCCAAAGGTTCTGGTGGGATGTGTTTTCATTCTCATTTGATTCTGTGAATTTCTTTATTCCATCCTTAATTTCTTCTGTAACCCAGTAGTTTTCAAGCAAGGTGTTGTTCAATTTCCATGTGTTTGATTTTTTTCCTTGCTTTTTCTGTTATTAATTTCTACTTTTATGGCTTTATGGTCAGGAAAGATGCTTTGTAATATTTTGATATTTTGAATTCTTTTAAGGCTTGCTTTGTAGCCTAATACTGTGGTCTATTCTGGAGAATGTTCCAAGTGCATTGGAAAAGAAAGTATACTTGGCTGCTGTTGAGCTGAGTGTTCTGTATATGTCTATGAGATCGAGTTGGTTGATTGTGGCATTTAGATTTTCCATGTCTTTATTGAACCTCTTTCTAGATGTCTGTCCTACACTGAAAGTGGTGTGTTGAAGTATCCTACTGTTATTGTGGAGCTGTCTATCTCTTGTCAATGCTATTAGAGTTTGTTTTATGTATTTTGGAGCCCTGTCGTTGGGTGTGTAAATATTTATTATGGTTATGTCCTCCTGGTGTATTGAGACTTTAATCATTATATAGTGTCCTTCCTTATACTTTGTGGCGGATTTTACTTTCAAGTCTATTTTGTCAGGTTAATATTGCCACTCCTGCTCTTTTTTGATTGTTGTTTGCTTGATATATTTTTTTCCATCCTTTGAGTTTTAGTTTGTTTGTGTCTTTAAGTCTAAGGTACGCCTCTTGTAGGCGGCGTATGGACAGATCATGTTTATTAAATCCATTCTGCCACTCTCTGTCTCTTTATTGGTGCAATTAGTCCATTTACATTCAGTATGATTATTGATAGCTATGAGTTTAGTGCTGTCATTTTGATGTCTTTTTTGTGTGTTTTTGACAGTTTCTTTATTCCACTTAATTTCCTGTGCAGTCATTTTTCTTTACGTATTTTCTTCTCATGTTTTTCATTGTTGATTTCGTATTTGCTGAGTCTTCATGTTTTTCTTACTTTTTTATTTTGATGTGGAAGATTGTTAATTTCCTTTGTGGTTACCTTAATATTTACCCCTATTTTTCTAAGTTTAAACCAATCTTTTATTTCATCGCCATATGAAAGATCTATGAGTATACTTTTTATTCCCTCTTTTTTGTTTTAATGTTGTCATCTTTTACATATTGATGTCTCTGTTTCCCTATTTTCAGTGTTTTAGCTTTGACTTATTTTTGTGACTTACCTATCTGGGTTTATATCTGGTGGCTCTGTCCTCTGTTCCAGTCTTGGGTTGTTATCTGATGTTATTGCTTTCTAATCAGAGGATTCCCTTTGGTATTTCTTGTAATTTTGGTTTGGTTTTTAAAAATTCCCTAAACTTCTGTTTATCTGGAAATGCCCTAATTTCACCAACATATTTTAGAGACAGTTTTGCTGGATATATAATTCTTGGCTGGCAGTTTTTTTCCTTCAGGGCTTTATATATGTCATCCCATTGCCTTCTTGCCTGTATGGTTTCTGCTGAGTAGTCCAAGCTTAGTCTTATTGACTCTCCTTTGCAGATGACTTTTCGTGTGTCTCTAGCTCCTCTTAAAACGTTCTCTTTACCTTTGGTTTTGGCAAGTTTGATTATAATATGTCTTGGTTACTTTCATTTGGGATCTACCTTATGTGGGGTTCGATGAGCATCTTGGGTAGATGTCTTCTCAGCTTTCATGAAATCAGGGACATTTTCTGCCAACAAAGCTTCAACAATTCTCTCTGTATTTTCTGTTATCACCCCATTCTGATACTCCAGTCACTCAGGTTATTCTTCTTGATAGAGTCCCACATAATTCTTAGGGTTTCTTCTTTTTTTTTAAATTTTAATTATTTTATCAGATTTTTCCTCACGTATATTGGTGTCGAGTGCTTTATCTTCAGTCCCACTAATTCTGACTTCCATTGATTCAATTCTGCTCCTATGACTGTGGAGTTGTCTAGTTCTGAAAATTTATTATTAATAGTCTGCATTTCTATTTGCTGTCTCTCTATGGTTTCTTGTAGCCTGTTAAATTTGTCATTGTACTCTTCTATAATCTTCTTAAGTTCCTCTCTTGCTTTGTCTGTGTGTTCCTTGGCTTGGTCTGCCTTTTGCATGACCTCCTTCCTGATCCCTTGAAGAGTTCTGCATATTAATCTTTTGTATTTCTCCTCCAGTAATTCCTAGAAGTTCTCTTCCTCCAGAAAATTCCTTGATTTTATGTTTTGGTCACTTGCTGAAGCCGTGATGGTCTGCCTTTTTATGTGATTTGATACTAAGTGTTGTCTCTGAGCCATCAATAAGTTATATTTTTTATTTTGTTTGCTTACTGTGTCTTAGCTTCTTGTTTTGTTTTGTTTTGATATGCCCAAATAGGCTCCTTATGTGAGTTAGTTTGATTATTGGCACCTTTGAAGCTCTAATATCCTGTCACCAGGTGGTTAGATCTGTTTCTAGGTATGAGAGCCCAGGAGTCTGTTTAGTTTTCTTGTATGGATTCAGCTCAGGTGTCCACATAGTCGGTCACCAGGTGTGTGGTGCAGGCTCTTCCCTACAGTCCTACATGGGCAGGGGTGATTGGTGTAGGCACAGGTATCTGGCTGCAGTAGGGAGGTCATACACTGAGCAAGGCAGGGGGCTGACAGCTGCTCTTGCATGTCTAGGAGGAAAGAGTGTCCCTCTTCCCTAGAGCACATAGGTGGGTGGATTTTGCAGCTGGACTATGGGTACATAATGCTGTTCACTGTAAGGACTGGGAGGCACCACTTTGATTTTCAGGGCTCCTAGATTGTCATATATAATTGATTCACTTGTTTTTTCAGGTCTTTGTTGTAAGAGGGACCACAGGAAGCATCTGACTACTCTGCCATCTTGGTCCCGCCTCTATCAATGCATCTTGATTGCATGTTTGATCAACTTCAGACTGTAGAAGTTGGTAAAAAATCTTCAATTTCTTCATCTTTGGCCTTAGTGATTGCTAAATAAATTTAAATAATAGTTGTATTAACTAGTCTTCCTTGTAGGAATATGGATATCATCCCAACACTTACAGAGTTATACTTCAGGAAAGACCTTGAAATGTTCTTTTTGACGATGAACGCAATGCCATTCCTCTTCAATTTGTCATTCCCAGCATAGGAGACCATAAGATTGTCTGATTCAAAACGACCAATACCAGTCCATTTCAGCTCACTAAAGCCTAGGATATCATTTTCAAATAATCAAAAATATTTCATTTTTGATGATTTCCAATTGTCCTAAATTCATACTTCATACATTCCATGTTCCAATTATTAATGGATGTTTGCAGCTTTTTCTTGTTGTTTTGATACATGCCGCATCAGTAAATGAAGATCCTGAAAGCTGGACTCCGTTCACATCATTAAGGTCAACTCTCCTCTGAGGATGCAGCTCTTCCCTGGTTGTCTTTTGAGTGCCTTCCAACCTGAGGGGCTCATCTCCTGGCACTATAATCATACGACGTTCCACTGCTATTCATAAAGTTTTCACTGGCCAATTTTTTCAGAAGTAAACTGCCAGGTCCTTTTTCCTAGTCTGTCTTAGCCTGGAAGCTCAGCTGAAACTTATCTACCAACAGCGATCCTGCTGGTATTTGAAATACTGGTGGCAAAGCGTCCAGTATCACAGCAACACATAAGCCACCACCATGGAACAAACTGACAGACACGAGGTGGATGTACTAACTAGTCAGGTATAACTTGGAACCTTAATATAAAAGTAAAAATTCTTGTAGGTTTGATCTATACTGTTTTTCTAAGAAATTTATAACTCATGATAACACTTTCATTTTTAATAGTATTAAATACAACAGCTAGTTAATATATACTTTCCTGTATAAAAATTAAGCATATCAAACTTTTAACTGCTAAGGTTTGTTTTATTATTTTTCAAAATATAATGATAAAACACCAAAGTTAACTCAATATAGTTATAAAATCATCAAATCTCAGGATTATAAGGACCTTAAATATACCATTTATAATTGATATGATATATTCTGTCTCTCTTTTTCAGAGGAAAAACCTGAAGAATTATAGAAATTTCTAAGAAATTAAAACCTAATCATTCTTATTGAGTCAGACTTCCATGTAAGACTAACAAAAAACTCTTTTATTTTTCTTGAATGGGGAAATGGTACTCAAATTCAGTCACACTAGTTGCATCGAAGCAGCAGTACAGCCAGAAAAATTGGAGTCCCAAGAATGTTTTTCAGAAAGGTCTCCTTTACTTTTGGTTAATTACTAAAAACAAGTAGGAAAAAAAACAGACCTTGATCCAACTCTTAGCTACCCTATAGGACAGAGTAGCACTGCCTCATAGGGTTTCCAAGGAGTGGCTGGTGGAATCATATTGCCTGTCTCTTGGTTAGCAGCTGAAAGCTTAACCACTGTGCCACCAGGGTTCCTGTAAACGAATAGTGAGGACAAAAAACAATTTGAGTGTTTTTTTATGTAAGTAAAACTCACAGAATAAATTATTGTTCAATAAGTTTGGTAACAGTATTAACTATTTTAAGCTGAGAGCTTAACTGGGCTATTTTATATAGATGTTATACTTGAGAGGCTTCAAGTCTTCAAACCTTTCAACATATCCCATTTTTATAATTCCACATGTTTAAGTAGAAGATAACCAACTACATCAAGCCTAATGCCCAGGTAATGAGGTCAGGCAAGGAGTTCATGGCCAACCTTCTAGTCATTCAAAATATACTTACTAAGCATGGGCAGTGGTTAGGCAATGTGTACTGGGGACCAAATTGTAACCATGATATGGTCTTGTGTCAGAGATTTCGCAGTGTAAAGGCAGGTAGAGGTAAGTAAACAATTTCCATATCTTTGCTAGAAGCACAGGATGCTGTAAGAGCACAGATGAGGGGCACCTGAGCCACCTTGAGAAGTCAAGAAAGAATTTCAAGAGGAAATGGACCCTGGAAATATGAAAACAGTTGAGGTGGGCATAGGGTGAGAGGGAGGAACATGGCTACATAGGTTAGTAACTTTCCCCTTTTACTGCTGAAAATATACAAAATAACAAGGAAAATGTAAAGACAAACTTGTGAACTCCATTTTCAGTGAAACCTGGATTCCAGAATGTGTGATATCAGGCAGAAGCAGTGCGGGGACAAGTGAAAAGAAGAACCGTGGACTTAGTTGATCAGTGGTGGCAGATCCCAGAAAGTGCCAGCAAAAATACACTTCCTAGAACCAAGTGACTCACCTTGAATAACAATAATTATATCATTAATTAAAACAACTGATGTTGGAACTGAGATGAGCAGGGCTGGTGACAAAAGCCATCCTCAACCTGAAGTGGATCTGAGAAGAGACTGTGGGGCTACACAGAGAATCACATATTTGTAGGAAGCAATCAGTTTCTATGCATCAGAGAAGGAGAGAGTTTGGGTTTGAAGCCTGAAATGTTAACCTGGACCCTTGCCCCACTTCACACCACAGAACCTGAAAATAGTTGGCCCATAAAAACTTGATTTATTCAATGATGAGTAACAAAAAAGGAACTGGCAGTGTTCTCACCATAATTACACAAGGTAAAGAAATTAAAAGTTTAAAAATTAGAAAGGAGGAGGTAAAATAATCATTATTTGTAGATACCATGGTTGTATACAGGAAAAACTCAAAAAGAAGCAATTGGCAAATACCACAATCATAAGATAACCTAGTAAGATAGTGGAGTAAAAATATACAGAAAATAAATAACTTTCATGTCTATAAACAACAAGTTAGAACTAAGATTGTTCAATATGGTAGCCACATGTTGCCACTGAGCACTTGAAATATGACTAGTCTGAAATAAGATGTGCTGTAGGTATAAAATACAGGCTGGATTTTGAAGACTTAATACGAAAAAAAAGAATGTAAACTAGATCATTCATAATCTTTTATATTGCTTACATTCTGACATGATAATACATGATATATTAGATTAAGTAAAATATATTATTAAAACTATCTTGTCTGTTTTTTACTTTTTAAAATATGGCTACGAGAAAATTAAAAATTAAACATATGACTTGCATTATATTTTTATTTGACAGCTCTAGATTAGAAGATTAGATGATATAGTGGAAGGAAAGACCCGATTTCCAATATCACCCCCCCCAAAAAAATATACTAAAATACGAAGGAATAAATTTAATAGAAAATGTGCAAATGGGTGTTTTGGGGTCAGTAGTCTTAATATCATAAAGATGTTAATTCTTCTTCGGGTAATTTACAAATATAAAAATGCTAACGTTATTTTTGAATCTAGAAAAACCAATTCCAAAGTTCATATGAAAAATAAATGTGTAATTAGAGACTGAAAAACTCTGGAAAATATAAAAGAGTTATGAGAGCGGGGGTCTAGTCCTACCAGATACTAATATATATTATAAAACACAACGATTAATGCGGTGCTGTGAAATACTTAACATGGCCCTTCTAGCCATAGTCTTTGTGACTCCCACACAATGATTGGGTAGGACTATGCAAATAAGGTGCTTGTGGCCCATCAAGGGGATTTGACAGCTTGCTGCTAATGCAAATAAAGTACATGGAACTCCTGTGGGGCTGGGACCATGCAAATAAAGTGTCTGGAATCCTAAGAAGGGGATTGGTCAGTTTTGCCATCCCACTAGGCTTAAGAGAGCCAATCCCAGAGCAGAAGGGGGAACTTGGTACCATTAAGAAAGAAGAGCTGGGAGTACATCCTTCCTGATTCTGATCCTGAGTTGTAACCTGTTACTTTCCTAATAAAGCCCATAACTGTGATTATGCTCTATGAGTTCTGTGTGGTCACTGCAACAAATTAGTGAACCCAGCAGAGAAGTAGAGAGTGCCATAGGAGGAACAGCTGGTGTCAGAATTGGTAAAAAGTTTGGAGGGCAGAGGTATGTTTGACGTCCACCTCATAGAAATCTGCCTTGGGCTAATGTTGGTGATTCTCCTTTCCTCTTGTGAAGTTAGAGGAGGCCAGATGATGCCATTGCCATGCCATTTTTACAAATACCGGTCAGCCAAAAGGATGGCGAGACTATGTCTCACATGCTTTGGACATGTTATCAGGAGCGATCAGACCCTGGAGAAGGACATCATGCTTGGTAAAGTAGAGGGTCAGTGAAAAAGAGGAAGACCCTTAACAGGATGGACTCACATAATGGCTGCAACAATAAGCTCAAGCATAACAAGGATTGTGAGGATGGCACAGGACCAGGCAGTGTTTCGTTCTGTTGTACATAGGGTCACTATGAGTTGGAACTGACTCAACGGAACTTAACAAAATATATATATCTGTTCTGTTGTACATAGGGTCACTATGAGCCAGAACCAACTGGATGGCACCTAACGACAACAACAACATATCTGTATATATAACTTTAGCTTTAGGACATGATAAAGAAGTCATCTTAAATTACTGAGGAAAAGATGGATTATTCATTACATGATGTTGCAATAATTGAGTAGTGGGACCCATAACTTACCTTACCTTGTCAGGACAGACTCCAAACAGACCAAAGATTTAAATGTTAATTAAATAATACTAGAAGAAAACATAGAAGGGTGGCTTAACCACATAAAGTAGATCCCGAAAGAAAATCACCAAGACATATTATAATCAAACTTGCCAAAACCAAAGATAAAGAGAGAATTTTAAGAGCTGCTACGGATAAATGAAAAGTCATCTACAAAGGAGAATCAATAAGACTAAGCTCTGACTACTTAGCAGAAACCATGCAGGCAAGAAGGCAATGGGATGACATATATAAAGACTTGAAGGAAAAAAAAAATGTCAGCCAAGAATTACATATCCAGCAAAACTGTCTCTCAAATATGATGGTGAAATTAAGGCATTTCCAGATAAGCAGAAGTTAAGGGAATTTGTAAAATTAAAACCAAAATTACAAGAAATACTAAAGGGAGTCCTCTGGTTAGAGAATCAATAATATCAGATAACAACCTAAGACTAGAACACAGGACAGAACAACCAGATGTCAACCAAGATGAGGAAGTCACAAAAATAAGTCAAAGCAAAAACACTGGGGGGGGGGGGGACCACAATAAAAAAAGAGCAGGATTGGCAATCTTAATCTCTGACAAATCAGACTTCAAAGCAAAATCCACCACAAAGGATAAGGAAGGACACTATACAATGATTAAAGTGTCAATACACCAGGAGGACATGACCATAATAAATACTCACTCACCCAATGACAGGTTTCCAAAATACATAAAACAAACTCTAACAGCATTGAAAAGAGAAATACACAGATCTACAATAATAGTAGGAGAGTTCAACACACCACTTTTGGTGAAGGACAGACATCTAGAAAGAAGCTCAATAGAGACACAGAAGATATAAATGCCACAAGCAACCAACTTGATCTCATAGACATACAGAACACTCCATCCAACAGCAGCCAAATATACTTTCTTTTCCAACACACATGGAACATTCTCCAGAATAGACCACATATTAAGCCACAAAGCAAGCCTTAACAGAATCCAAAACATTGAAATATTACAAAGTATCTTTTCTGACCATAAAGCCATAAAAGTAGAAATCAATAACGGAAAAAGCATGGGAAAAAAAAATCAAACACATGGAACCTGAACAACACCTTGCTTAAAAACTACTGGGTTATAGAAAAAGCAAGATCAGAATAAATAAATTCATAGAATCAAATGAGAATGAAAACACATCCTACCAGAACCTTTGGGACACAGCAAAGGCAGTGCTCAGAGATCAATGTATAGCAATAAATGCACACGTCCAAAAAGAAGAAAGAGCAAAAATCAAACCATTAACCCTACAACTTGAACAAATGGAAAGAGAGCAGCAAAAGATGCCCATGGGCACCTGAAAAAAGCAAATAATAAAAATTAGAAAAGGGTTAAATGAAATAGAGAATAAGAAAACAATTGAAAGAGTTAACAAGACCAAAAGCTGGTTCTTTGAAAAAATCAACAAAGTCGATAAACCATTGGCCAAACTGACAAAAGAAAAATAGGATAGGAAGCAAATAATCTGAATAAGAAATGAGACGGGCAATATCACAACAGACCCAACTGAAATTAAAAGAATCATAACAGAATACTATGAAAAATTGTATTCCAACAAATTTGAAATCCTAGAGTAAATGGACAAATTTCTAGAAACACATTACCTACCTAAACTAACACAAACAGATGTAAAAAAACTAAATAAACCTATAACAAAAAAGAGATTGAAGAGGAAATTAAAAAGAAAAAAAACCTCCCAACAAAAAAGGCCCTGGCCCTGACGGCTTCACTGGAGAATTCTACCAAACTTTCAGAGAAGAGTTTACACCACTACTACTAAAGGTATTTCAGAGCATAGAAAAGGATGGAATACTCTCAAACTCATTCTATGAAGCCAGCATAATTCTGATACCAAAACTAGGTAAAGACACTACAAAAAAAGAAAATTCCAGACCAATATCCCTCCTAAGTATAGATGCAAAAATTCTCAACCAAATTCTAGCCAATAGAATTCAACGACATATCAAAAAATAATTCACCACGATCAAGTGGGAGTCATACCAGGTATGCAGGGATGGTTCAACATTAGAAAAACAATGTAATCTATCACATAAATAAAACAAAAGATAAGAACCACATGATCTTATCAATTGATGCAGAAAAGACATTTGACAAAGTCCAACACCCATTCATAATAAAAACTCTCAGCAAAATAGGAATAGAAGGGATATTCCTCAACATAATAAACACCATTTATACAAAGTCAACAGCCAACATCACCCTAAAAGGAGAGAGTCTGAAAGCATTTCCCTTGAGAACAGGAACTAGAGAAGGATGCCCTTTATCACCACTCTTATTCAATATTGTGGTGGAGGTCTTAGCCAGAGCAATAAGGCAAGAAAAAGACTTAAGGGCATCCAAATTGGTAAGGAAGAAGTAAAAGTATCCTTATTTGCAGATGATATGATTTTATACACTGAAAGCCCCAAAGATCACAAGAAAACTACTGGAACTAACAGAAGATTTCAGCAAAGTATCAGGATACAAAATAAACATACAAAAATCAGTTGGATTCCTCTACACCAACAAAGAGAACTTCTAGAGGAAATCACCAAATCAATACCATTTACAATAGCCCCCAAGAAGATAAAATACTTAGGAGTAAATCTAACCAGAGATGTAAAAGACCTATACGATGAAGACTACAAGACACTACTGCAAGAAACCAAAAGAGACATACATAAGTGGAAAAACATACCTTGCTCATGGATAGGAAGACTCAACATAGTGAAAATGTCAATTCTACCCAAAGCAATCTCCAGACACACAATCCTGACCCAAATTTCAAAGATATTTTTTAATGAGATGGAGAAACAAATCACCAATTTCATATGGAAAGGGAAGAGGCCCCGGATGACTAAAGCATTACTGAAGAAGAAGAACAAAGTGGGAGGCCTCACACTACCTGATTTTAGAACCTATTTTATCACCACGGTATTCAAAACAGCATAGTACGGTACAACAACAGATACATAGACCAATGGAACAGAATTGAGAATCCAGACATAAATTCATCCACTTAAGAGTAGCTGGAAATCATGCATGGTAAAGTAGAGGGTCAGTGAAAAAGAGGAAGACCCTCGATGAGATGAGTTGACACATTGGCTGCAAGAATGGGCTCAAGGATGGCAATGATTGTGAGGATGGCGCAGGACTGAGCGATATTCGTTCTGTTGTACATAGGGTCACTATGTGTTAGAACCGACTCAACGGCACCTAACAACAACAATGACACGAGCAGCTGATGTTTGACAAGCCCCAAAGTCCATTAAATGGGGGAAGAGACAAGTCTCTTTAACAAATAGTGCTGGCATAACTGGATATCCAGCTGCAAAAAATGAAACAAGACCCATACCTCATACCACGTACAAAAACTAACTCAAAATGGATTGAAGACCTAAGTATAAAATCTAAAATGATAAAGATCATGGAAGAAAAAATAGGGACAATGCTAGGAGCCCTAATACATGGCATAAACAGAATACAAACCATAACTAACAATGCACAAACACAAGATGAGAAACTAGATTACTGGAGGTTCTAAAAATAAAACACTTATGCTCATCAAAAGACTTCACCAAAGAGTAAAAAGACAACCTACAGACTGGGAAAAAATTTTTGGCTATGACATATCCAGTCAGGGTCTAATGTCTAAAATCTACAAGATACTGCAAAACCTCAATAACGAAAAGACAAATAACCCAATTAAAAAATGGGCAAAGGATATGAACAGGTACTTCACCAAAGAAGACATTCAGGAGGCTAACAGATACATGAGGAAATGCTCACGATCATCAGCCATTAGACAAACACAAATCAAAACTACATTGAGATACCATCTCACCCCAACAAGGCTAGCACTAATCCAAAAAACACAAAATAATAAACGTTGGCGAGTTGTGGAGAGACTGGAACACTTATACACTGTTGGTGGGAATGTAAAATGGTATAACTGCTTTGGAAATTGATTTGGAACTTCCTTAAAAAGCTAGAAATAGAAGTACCATACGGTCCAGCAATCCCACTCCTAGGAATATATCCTAGAGAAATAAGAACCGTCACACGAATAGATATATGTACACCCATGTTCATTGCAGCACTGTTCACGATAGCAAAAAGATGGAAACTACCCAGCTGCCCATCAATGGATGATTGGATAAACAAATTATGGTACATACACACAATTGAATCCTACGCAATGATAAAGAACAATGATGAATCTGCAAAACATCTTGCAACATGGATGAATCTGGAAGGCATCATGCTGAGAGAAATTAGTCATAAAAGGACAAATGTTGTACAAGAACTCAAGAAAAGGTTTAAACACAGAAAACACAGGGAAAGACAAAACACAATACAGGGGAAGTCAGCACAACTGGACTAAACCCAAAGCTAAGAAGTTTCCTGAACACAACCAAAGACTTCCAGGGACAGAGCAGCGGGGGATGGGGTCTGGGGACCATGGTTTCAGGGGACATCTATGTCAACTGGCGTGACAAAGTTTATTAAGGAACTGTTCTGCATCCCACTTTGGTGAGTGGCATCTAGGGTCTTAAAAACTTGTGAGTGGCCATCTAAAATGCATCAATTGGTCCCAACCCACCTGGAGCAAGGGAGAATGAAGAACACCAAAGACACAAGGAAAATATTAGCCCAAGAGACAAAAGGGCCACATAAACCAGAGACTCCATCAGCTTGAGAGCAGAAGAACTAGATGGTGCCCAGCTACCACTAATGACCACCCTGACAGGGAACACAACAGAGAGTCCCTGACAAGAGAAAAGTGGGGTGCAGAACTCAAATTCTAATAAAAAGACCAGACTTAATGGTCTGACTGAGACTGGAGGAACCTTCGAAGCCATGGTCTCCTGGACACTCTGTTAACCCAGAACTAAAACCATTCTGAAGCCTACTCTTCAGACAAAGATTAGACTGAACTGTAAGACATAAAATAATACTCGTGAAGAGTGTGCTTCTTAGTTTAAGCAGATACATGAGACCAAATGGGCAGCTCCTGTCTGGAGGCAGGATGAGAAGGCAGAAAAGGACTGTTTGGATGGACATGGGAAACCCTGAGTGGAAAGGTAGACTGTAACAACATTATAGAGATTGCAATTAGGGTCACATAACAATATGTGTATAAATTATTTTTATGAGAAATTAACTTAAATTGTAAACTTTCACTTAAAGCACAATAAAAAAACACAATTTAACAGCAATAAACCTATACCTACTGATAATCACAATGAATGTAAATGGCAAAAATGCACTCATAAAGAGACAACGAGTGGCAGAAAGGATTAAAAAAAAATGCACCATCAATACGCTGTCTACAAGAGATACACTTTAGATACAAAGACATAAATATATTAAAAATCAAAGGATGGAAAAAATATATCAAGCAAACAGTAACCAAAAAAAGAGCAAATAAAATAGACTTAAGACAAAATCCACCATAAAAGACAAGGAAGGACATTGTATAATGATTAAAGGGACAATGCACCAAGAAGACATAACCTTAAAATAGTTGTGCACTCATCAATAGGGCTCCAAAATACATAAAACAAACTCTAACAGTACTGAAAAGACAAATAGTTCTACAATAATAGTAGGAGACGTCAACACACCATTCTCAGTAAAGGACAGAACATCTAGAAAGAAACTCAACAAAGATACAGAAGACCTAAAGGCCACAGTCAACAAACTTGACCTCATAGACATATATAACACACTCCAGCCAATAGCAAAAAAGTATACATTCTTTTCAAACTACATGGAACATTCTCCAGAATAGACCACATTTTAGGCCATGTTATGGATTGAAATGTATTCACCAAAAATGTGTATCAACTGGGCTAGGTCATGATTCTCAGTGTTGTGTGGTTGTACACCATCTTGTGATGTGATGTGATCATGCTATGTGTTGTAAATCCTAACCTCTATGATGTTAATTAGGCAGGATTAGATGCAGTTATGTTAATGACGCAGGACTCAATCTACAGGATTAGGTTGTATATTGAGTCAATCTCTTTTGAGATATAAAAAGAGAGAATTGAGCAGAGAGGAGAAGGGATCTCCTACCACCAAGAAAGAAGTGCCAGGAGTGAAGTGTGTCTTTTGGACCCAGGGTCCCTGTGCTGATAAGCTCCTAGACCAGGGGAAGATTGATAACAAGGACATTCCCCCAAAACTGACAGAGAGAGAAAGACTTCTCTGGGAGCTGGCACCCTGAATTTGGACTTCTAGCCTCCTAGACTGTGACAGAATGAATTTCCATTTGTTAAAGCCATCCACTTGTGGTATTTCTGTTATATCAGCAGTATATAACTAAGACAGAATTTGGTACCAAGTGGGGTGCGGCTCTTAGAGATACCTAAAATGTGGAAGTGGTTTTGAAACTGTGATTGGGTAGAAGCTGGAAGAGATTGTTGGTGGAATTATGGATATCAAAGACAATTCTTGTAAGGGCTCAGAAGGAAGTGTGGAAAGTTGTTACACTGGAGATGGCTCAGATGGCAAAAAGCAGCAGCAGAGAAATGGCAGCAATAGAACCAGGAGAACAGTGTGAGACAGCATGGGGGCTGACCTACAGATCGAGAGAGCTGAGTGCCCTTGTGCAGAAGGCTTCCTGGTGGAGTGGGATGCCTCAGTGTACTAATGGGTTGAGCTCAGCTTGCCGATCCACAGAGCAAGAGAGTTGAGTGCTTTCTGGCTGAGGTTTACTGGCAGAGTGGGGTGTCTCCAGGCACTTATCAGTAGAGCAAAAGAGCTTTGGAACACTTGCCCAAGCAGGGCAGACACCAGGGTGGCCCAAGGGCTCAAGGGGCTGAGGGGCCAAGGAACCAGGAAGCAGAAGCTGAAGAGAAGAGGAACACAGGAAGCAGAGCTACCTCAGTCTCAGAGAGTAGGGCCACAAACTCTGGGGTCTCAAAGGGTGGAGTCATACCCTCTGAGGTTACAAAGGGTGGTGCCACTGCCTCCTAGGTTTCAAAAAGTCAGATCTTCACCAGCTCTGTTCTGGAGTGTGGGGCTGCCATTCAACAGTGCCAGGGGGATGGGGCTGGATCCAATACCCAAAACTGAGGAGGTGGGACTGTCCTGCCCAAGGGGCAGAAGAATGGGGCCTGCCAGGGCCAAGGGAATTGGATAGCCACTCAGACAGACTATGATAATGAAGTCACCCAAATGTGAGAGAACAGGGTTGGGGTTGAGGGGCCTCCACCCGGAATCCAAAGAGTGTGGCCAAAACCTAGTGTCTGGAGGGCAGGGCCATTGCTTAAATGATCTCAGAGAACAAAGGAGTATTTTCAAGCCTTGACAGCTAATGTAATGTGTTCTGTTGACTTGCTTGGTGCTGTTATCCCTTCTTTACCTCCATTTTCTCCCATTTGTAATGGAAATGACTACCTTGTGCCTGTTCCACCATTGTACTTTGGAAGCAGATACTTTGTATTCTAGTTTCAGAGATGAGTAGGAAGTTTTCAGAAAATGGAATTTGCAACTGGAGTTGATTTAAGACTTTTGAGATGATACGATGTGTTTTACATGTGGCAAGGACATAAATTTTGGGAGGCCAAAGGGCAGAATGTTATGTATTGAATTGTGTCCTCCAAAAATGTGTTATCAATTTGGCTAGTCCATGATTCTCAGTATTGTGTGGTTGTACATCATCTTGTGATCTGATGTGATTAACCTATATGTTGTAAATCTTAACCTCTATGATGTTAATGAGGCATAATTAGAGGCAGTTATGTTAATGAGGCAAGACTCAATCTACAGGATTAGGTTGTATACTGAGTCAATCTCTTTTGAGATATAAAAGAGGGAATTGTGCAGAGAGGAGAGGGATCTCCTACCACCAAGAAAGAAACACCAGGAGTGAAGTGTGTCCTTTGGACCCAGAGTTCCTGTGCTGAGAAGCTCCTAGACCAGGGGAGCTTCCACAGAACCGACAGAGGGAAAAAGCCTTCCCTGGGAGCTGGTGCCCTGAATTTGGACTTTTAACCTCCTAGACTGTGAGAGAATAAATTTCCATTTTGTTAAAGCCATCCACTTGTGGTATTTCTGTTACAGCAGCATTAGATAACTAAGACAGGCTGCAAAGCAACTCTCAGTAAAATCCAAAACATTGAAATAATACAAAGCATTCTCTCTGATCACACCATAAAAGTAAAAATAACAGGAAGAACAGTGGGGGGAAAAATACATGGAAATTGAATAACACCTTCCTTAAAAATAACTGGGTAATAGAAGAAATGAAAGAGGGAATCAAAAAATTGCTAGAAACAATTGAGAATGAAAACGCATGATACCAAAATCTTTGGGACACAGCAAAGGCAGTGCTTAAGAAGGCCAATTAATAGCAGTAAATGCACACATCAAAAAAAAAAAAAAAAAAAAAAGAGGAATGGGCCAAAATAAAAATGTGAGCCCTCCAACTCAAACAAATGGAAAGAGAACAGCAAAAGAAGCCCACAGTCACCAGAAGAAAGGAAATAATAAAGATTAGAGCACAATTAAATGAAACAGAGAACAGAAAAACAATAGAAAGAACCAACAAAACCAAAAGTTGGTTCTTTGAAAAGATTGACAAAATCAACAAACCATTGGCCAAACTGACAAAAGAAAAACAAATAAGAAATAAGACAGGGGACATTGAAATAAAAAGGATCATAACAAAATACTATGAAAAATTGTAGTCCAACAAATTTTGAGAACGTAGAGGAAATAGACAAATTTCTAGAAACACATTACCTACCTAAAACAACACAAACTGATATGGAAACTCTGAAAGGACCATGACAAGAAAAGAAATTGAAGAGGTAATAAAAAAAACTATCAACAACAACAAAAAAAAGTCCTGGCCTGGATGGCTTCACTGGAGAATTCTACCAAACATTCAGAGAAGAACTCACACCAGTACTACTCAAACAATTTCAGAGCATAGAAAAGGAAAGAATACTCCCAAATTCATTCTATGAAACCAGCATAACCCTGATACCGAAGCCAGGCAAAGACACTACAAAAAAAGAAAATTATAGACAAATATCTCTCATAAATATAGATGCAAAAATTCTCAACAAAATTCTGGCCAATAGAATTCAATGTCATATCAAAAAAATAATACACCACAGTCAAGTGGGATTCATACCAGAAATGCAAGAATGGTTCAACATTAGAAAATCAATGTAATTCACCGCATAAATAGAAAAAAAAAAGAATCACACTATCATCTCAATTGACACAAAAAAGGCATTTAATAAAGTCCAACATCCATTCCTGATAAAAACTGTCAATAAAAGAGGAATAGAAGGAAAATTCTTCAACATACTAAAGGGCTTATATACAAAACCAATAGTCAACATCATTCTCAATGGAGAGAGGCTAAAAGCATCCCTCCTGAGAACAGGAACAAGATAAAGACATCATTTATCACCACTGCTATTTAACATTGTGGTGGAAGTCCTTGCTAAAGAAATAAGGCAAGAAAAAGAAATATAGCACATCCAAATTGGAAAGGAAGAAGTAAAATTATCCCTATTCATAAATGATATGATGCTATACATAAAGAACCAGAAAGATACCACAAGAAAACTGCTGGAACTAATAGAAAGATTCAGCAGAGTAGCAGGTACAAAGATTAACATACAAAAATCAGTTGGATTCCTATACACCAAAAATGAGAACTTGGGAAAGGAAATCAGGAAAACAATACCATTTATAATATCCCCTAAAAAAATAAAATATTTAGGAATAAGTCTAACCAGAGACGTAAAAGACTTATACAAAGAACAATACAAAACACTACTGCAAGAAACCAAAAGAGACCTACACAAATGGAATAACAGATCATGCTCACGGATAGGAAGACTCAACATTGTGAAAATAACAATTCTACTCAAATCAATCTACAGATATAATGTAATCCTGATCCAAATACAAACAACATTCTTTAACAAAATGGAAAAACAAACAAACAACTTTATATGGAAAGTAAAGAGGCCTCAGATAAGTAAAGCATAATTGAAGAAAAAGAACAAAGTAGGAGGCCTCACACTACCTTATCTCAGAACCTATTATACAGCCACCGTAGTCAAAACAACCTGGTACAACTACAATGACAGACACATACAATGATGGAACAGAACCAAGAACCAGATGTAAATCCATTCACCTATGGTCAACTGATTTTTGCCAAAGGCCCAATGTCCATTAAATGGGGAAAGACAGTCTTTTTATCAAATGGTGCTGGGAAAACTGGATGTCCATCTGTAAAAAAATGAAACAGGACATATTCCTCACACCATACACAAAGACTAACTCAAAATGAATCAAATACCCAAATATAAAACCTAAAACAGTAAAGATCATGGACGAAAAAATAGGGACAATGCTAGGTGCCCTAATACATAGCATAATTCAAAACAAACCATGCACAAATACCAGAAGATAAACTAGATAACTGAGAGCTCCTAAGAGCTCTTATGCTCATCAAAAGACTTCACCAAAAGAGTGAAAAGAGAACTGAGAGACTGGGAAAAAATTTTTGGCTCCAACACATCTGACAAGGTTCTAATCTCCAAAATCTATAGGAAAATCCAACACCACCACAACAAAAAGACAAATAATTCAATTAAAAAATGGGCAAAGGATATGAACAGACACTTCACCAAAGAAGATATTCAGGCAGCTAACGGACACATGAGGATATGCTTGCGATCATTAGCCTTTAGAGAAATGCAAATCAAAACTACAGTGAGATATCATCTCACACCAATATCACTGGCATTAATTAAAAAAAGAACAAATGTCGAACAGGTTGCAGGGAGATTGGAACTCTATGCATTGCTGGTGGAAAGTAAGATGCTACAACCACTATGGAGAAGGACATGGCACCTTCTTAAAAAGCTAGAAATAGAAATACAATATGATCCAGCAATCCCACTCCAAGAATATCCTAGAGAAATAAGAGCTGCATCATGAGTAGACATATGCAGACCCATGTTCAGCAGCATTATTCACAATAGCAAAAAGATGGAAACAACCTAAGTGCCCAGCAACGGATGAATGGATAAAGAAATTACAGTACATACACACAATGGAATACTACACTACAATGAAGAACAGTGATGAATCTGTGAAACATCTCACAATATGGGTGAATCTGGAAGGCATTATGCTGAGTAAAATAAGTCAATCACAAAAGGACAAATATTGTATGAAATCATTATTATAAAAACTCAAGAAAAGTTTTACGCACAGAAAAAACATTCTCTGATGGTTGCAAGGGAGGGATCGAAAGGGGGAATCACTAACTAGATAATAAGCAAGTGTTAACTTTGGTGAAAGGAAAAACAACACAATACTGAGGAAGTCAGCACAAGTTGACCAAGGCAAAGCCATAGAAGCTTCCTAGACACATCCAAACACCTTGAGGGACCGAGTTGCTAGGGCTGAGGGATGGGGACCATGGTCTCAGGGGACATTAGGTCAACCGGTATAGCATAGTTCATAAAGAAAATTTTCCCCATCCTACTTTGGTGAGTAGTATCTGGGGTCTTAAAAGCTTGTGAGTGGCCATCTAAGAAATGTCTATTGGTCTCATATTGTCCGGAGCAAAGGACAATGAAGAAAAACCAGACACAAGGAAAATATTAGTCCAAAGGACTAATGGACCACAAGTATCATAGCCTCCCCAAGCCTGAGTCCAGAAGAACTAGATGGTGCCCGGCTACCACCGCTGACCACTGTAACAGAGATCATAAACACAGCGGGAGAAAAATGTAAAACAAAATTCAAACTCACAAAAAAAGATCAGACTTACTGGTCTGACAGAAACTATGAAACTATGGCTCCCAGACACCCTGCTACCTTAGAACCGAAGCCACTCCTGAAGTCCACCTTTCAGCCAAAGATTAGGCAGGCCTATAAAACAAACAATAACACATGTGAAGAATGTGCTTCTTATTTCAATCAAGTAAATGAGACCAAATGGGCAACAACTGTCCTAAAGCAAAGTAGAGAAGGCAGGAAGAGAAAGGAAAACTGGACAAGTGGATACAGGAACCCAGAGGTGTAAAGGAAAATGGAGAGAATGCTGACACATTGCAGGGATTGCGACTAATGTCACAGAACAATTTGTGTATAAATTTTTGAATGAGAAACTAATTTGCACTGTAAATTTTCACTTAAAGCACAATAAAATTAAAAAAGGTGAACAAATATAGTAAAAAATATGGAGGACCTCTACAATAAGCATTACAAAATATTGCCAAGAGATGTGAAGGAAGATCTAAATAAAGGAACAGATTTTTCCTGTTTCAAATTAGAAGACTGAATATTGTTAAGATGTCAGTTCTTCCCAGATCAATTTTTTCTTTTATGGATTGTGGTTTTTGCTGTCATGTCTAAGAACTGTTTGCCTTACTCCAAGTCATCAAGATTTTCTTCTGTTTTCCTCTAGTGGTTTGATAGGTTTATGTTTACATTTACCCCACATGTTTGTCAGTTTGTCATACTGTGGGGGCTTGCGTGTTGCTGTAATACTTGAAGCTATGCCACTTGTATTCAGATAACAGAAAGGTCACCTATGGCAGACAGGTTTCAGCCGAGCTTTCAGACTAAGACAGACTAGGAAGAAGAACCTGGCAGTCTACTTCTTTATTATTATTATTATTGTTGTAATTAAATGAAGTTTACATTTCAAGTTAGTCTCCCATACAAAATTTTTTTTACATACATTGTTATGAGACCCTAATTGCTCACCCCATTCTGCAACAGCACCCTCCTCTTTTCTGCCCCTGATTTCCCATGACCATTCAACTAGCTCCTAACCCTCTCTGCCTTCCCATCTCACCTCTGGACAGAAGCTGGCCCTTTGGTCTCTTGTATCTACTTGAGTATCTACATGAGTATCTTGTATCTACATGAGTATCACTTTATGTTCCACAGTCCAGTCCAATCCCTGTCTGAAGAGTTGGCCTCCGAAATTGTTTTAGTTCTGGGCTGATAGAGGGCGCAGGGGCCATGCTTTCTGGGGTGCCTCCAGTCTCAGTCAGACCATTAAGTCTGGTCTTCTTACTAGAGTTTGATTTCTGCACCCCATCCTTCTACTACTCCATCAGGGACCCTCTGTTTTGTTCCCTGTCAGGACGTTCATTGGTGGTAGCTGGGCACCATCTAGTTCTTCTGGTCACAGGCTGATGAAGTCTCTGGTTTATGTGACCCATTCTGTCTCTTGGGCTAATACTTTCCTTGTGTCTTTGGTTTTCTTCATTCTCCTTTACTCCAAGTGGTTGGGACCAATTGATGCATCTTAGATGGCCACTTGCAAGCTTTTAAGACCCCAGATGCCACTCAACGAAGTAGGTTGTAGAACATTTTCTTAATAAGCTTCGTTATGCCAGTTGACCTAGATGTCGCCTGAAAGCATAGTCCCCAGATCCCCCATCCCTGCTACTCTCTCAAAGTATTTGATTATATGCAGGAAACTTCTTAGGTTTGGTTTAGTCCAGCTAACTTCCCCTGTAGTGTGTGCTGTCCTTCCCTTCACCTAAGATGATTCTTATCTGCTATCTGCTTAGTGAATAACCCTCACCCTCCCTCCCCACCCCTGTAACCATCAAAGAATGTTTTCTTTTCCTGAGTTCTTGTAATAGTGGTCTTATACAGTATTTGTCCTTCTGTGACCGAATAAATTCACTCAGCATAATAAGTTCCAGCTTCCACCATGTTATACGATGTTTCACAGCTTCATTGTTGTTCTTTATGGTTGTATAATATTCCATTGTGTGGATATACCATAATTTGTTTATCCATTCGTCTGTTGATGGGCACCTAGGTTGCTTCCATCTTTTTGCTATTGTGAACAGTGCTGCAGTGAACATGGTTGTGCATATATCTATTTGTGTGATGGCTCTTGTTTCTCTAGGATATATTCCAAGGAGCGGAATACCTGGATCGTATGGTACTTCTATTTCTAGCTTTTTAAGGAAGTGCCAAATTGATTTCCAAAGTGGTTTACCATTTTACATTCCCACCAACAGTGTATAAGTGTTCCAGTCTCTCCACAACCTCTCCAGCATTTATGATTTTGTGTGTTTTGGATTAATGCTAGCCTTGTTGGGGTGAGATGATATCTCATTGTAGTTTTGATCTTCATTTCTCTAATGGCTAATAATCATAAGCATTTCTTCAAGTGTCTGTTAGCCACCTGAATATCTTCTTTGGTGAAGTGCCTGTTCATATCCTTTGACCATTTTTTAATTGGGTTATTTGTCTTTTTGTTATTTAGGTTTTGCAGTATCTTGTAGATTTTAGAGATTAGACGCTGATCGGATTTGTCGTAGCCAAAAACTTTTTCCCAGTCTGTTGGTTGTCTTTTCACTCTTTTGGTGAAGTCTTTTGATGAGCATAAGTGTTTGATTTTTAGGCACTCCCATTTCTCTGGTCTCTCTTCTGGTGCTTGTGCATTGTTACTTATGGTTCATATTGTGTTTACGCCATGTATTAGGGCTCCTAGCATTGTCCCTATTTTTTCTTCCATGATCTTTATTGTTTTTGATTTTATATTTAGGTCTTTGATCCATTTTGAGTTAGTTTTTGTACATGGTGTGACGTATGGGTCTTGTTTCAGTTTTTTGCAGATGGATATCCAGTTATGCCAGTACCATTTGTTAAAGAAACTGTCTTTTCCCCAATTAATGGACTTTGGGCCTTTGTCAAATATTAGCTGGATGGATGAACTTATACCCGGATTCTCAACTCTGTTCCATTGGTCTGTGTATCTGTTGTAGTACCAGTACCAGGCTGTCTTGACTACCATGGCAGTATAACAGGTCCTAAAATCAGGTAATGTAAGGCCTCCCACTTTGTTCTTCTTGAGTAATGCTTTATTTATTTGGGGCCTCTTCCCTTTCCATAAGAAGTTGGTGATTTGTTTCTCCATCTCATTAAAAAATGCTAGTGGAATTTGGATCGGGATTGCATGTATCTGTAGATTGCTTTGGGTAGAATTGACATTTTCACTAAGTTGAGTCTACCTATCCATTGGCAAGGTATATTTTTCCACTTATGCAGGTCTCTTTTAGTTTTTTGCAGTAGTGTCTTCTAGTTTTCTCTGTATAGATCTTTTACGTCTCTGGTTAGATTTATTCCTAAGTATTTTATCTTCTTGGGGACTACTGTAAATGGTATTGATTTGATAATTTCCTCTTCAAGATTCTCTTTGTTGGTGTAAAGGAATCCAATTGATTTTTGTATGTTTATCTTGTATCCTGCGGATTCTTTGCGGTTTTCTGTGTATAAGATCTTATCATCTGCAAATAGAGATACTTTGACTTCTTCCCTACCTATTTTGATGCCCTTTATTTCTTTTTCTAGCCTAATTGCTCTGGCTAGGACCTCCAGCACAATGTTGAATAATAGTGGTGATAAAGGGCATCCTTGTCTGGTTCCTGTTCTCAAGGGGAATGCGTTCAAAGTCTTTCCATTTAGGATGATGTTGGATGTTGGCTCTGTACAAATGCCCTTAATTATACTGAGGAATTTCCCTTCTATTCCTATTTTGTAGATAGTTTTTATCATGAATGACTATTGGACTTTGTCAAATGCCTTTTCTGCATCGATTGATAAGATCATGTGATTCTTTTGTTTTATTTATGTGATGGATTTACACTGCTTGTTTTTCTAATGTTGAACCATCCCTGCATACCTGGTATAGTCCCACTTGGTCATAGTGAATTATTTTTTTGATATGTTGCTGAATTCTATTGGCTAAAATTTTGCTGAGGACTTTTGGGTCAATGTTCATGAGGGATATTGGTCTGTAATTTTCTTTTTTTGTGGTGTCTTTACCTGGTTTTGGTATCAGGGTTATGCTGGCTTCATAGAATGAGTTTGGGAGTATTCCATCCTTTTCTATGCTCTGAAATACCTTTAGTAGAAGTGGTGTTATCTCTTCTCTGAAAGTTTGATAGAATTCTCTAGTGAAGCCATCCGGGCCAGGGCTTTTTTTTTTGTTGGCAGTTTTTTAATAACCTTTTCTGTCTCTTCTTTTGTTATGGGTTTATTTAGTTGTTCTACCTCTGTTTGTGTTAATTTAGGTAGGTAGTGAGTTTCTAGAAATTTGTCCATTTCCTCTAGGTTTTCAAATTTGTCAGAGTACAATTTTTCATAGTAATCTGTTTTGATTCTTTTAGTTTCAGTTGAGTGTGTTGTGCTATCACCCGTCTCATTTCTTAAACAGGTTATCTGCTTCCTCTCTTGGTTTTCTTTTGTCAGTTTGGCCAATGGTTTATCAGTTTTGTGATCTTTTCAAAGAACAAGCTTTTGGACTTTTTAACTCTTTCGATTGTTTTTCTATTCTCTATTTCATTTAATTCTGCTCTAATTCTTATTATTTCCTTCTTCTGGTGCTCGAGCGCTCCTTTTGCTGCTCTCTTTCTACTCGTTCCAGTTGTAGGGTTAATGCTTTGATTATGAGCCTTTCTTCTTTTTGGATGTGTGCATTTATTGCTATAAACTGACCTCTGAGCACTGCTTTTGCTGTGTCCCAAAAGTTCTGGTAGGATGTGTTTTCATTCTCGTTTGATTCTATGAATTTCTTTATTCCATCCTTAATTTCTTCTATAACCCAGTAGTTTTTGAGCATGGTGTTGTTCAGTTTCCATGTGTTTGATTTTTTTCCTTGCTTTTTGTGCTGTTGATTTCCACTTTCATTGCTTTATTTTCAGAAAAGATGCTTTGTAATATTTCAATGTTTTGGATCTTGTTAAGGCTTGCTTTATGGCCTAATATTCTGGAGAATGTTCCATGTGCATTGGAAAAGAAAGTATACTTGGCTGCTGTTGGGTGCAGTGTTCGGTATATGTCTGTGAGATCAAGTTGTTTGATTGTAGCATTTAGCTCTTCCGTGTCTTTGTTGAGCTTCTTTGTGGGTGTTCTGTCCTTCACCGAAAGTGGCTTGTTGAAGTCTCCTACTACTATTGTGGAGCTGTCTATCTCTCTCTTCAGAGCTGTTAGGGTTTGTTTTATGTATTGTGGAGCCCTATTGTTTAGTGCGTAAATATTTATTATAGTTATGTCCTCCTGGTGTATTGACCCTTTAATCATTATATAGGGCCCTTCCTTATCCTTTGTGGTGGATTTTACTTTAAAGTCTATTTTGTCAGAGAGTAATATTGCCACTCCTGCTCTTTTTTGAGTGTTGTTTGCTTGATATATTTTTTTCCATCCTTTGAGTTTTAGCCTGTTTGTGTCTTTAAGTGTAAGGTACATCTCTTGTAGGCAGCATATAGATGGATCATGCTTTTTTATCCAATCTGCCACTCTCTGTCTCTTTATTGGTGCATTAAGTCTGTTTACATTCTGTGTAATTTTTGATAGGTATGAGTTTAGTGCTGTCATCCTGATGTCTCTTTCTGTGTTGTTCACAGTTTCTTTGTTCCGCTTAATGTTCTGTGCCGAGTAGTTTTTCTTTATGTTTTTTCCCCCCATCTTTTTCACTGTTGTAGATTTTGTGTTTGCTGGGTCTTTATGTTTTTCTACTTTTTTATTTTGATTTGTAGGATTGTTAGATTCCTTTGTGGTTACCTTAATATTTACCCTTGTTTTGCTAAGTTTATACTGGTCTTTTATTACTTTATATTGCCTTGACTTCCCCTCTATATGAAAAATCTACGTCGGCATTTTTTAAGTCCCTCTTTTTTGTTTTAATGTTGTCCTTTTCTACATATTGATATCACTGTTCCACTATTTTCAATGTTTTAGCTTTGATGTATTTTCGACTTCCCTAACTGAGTCAATATCTGGTTGCTCGGTCCTGTGTTCTAGTCTTGCGTTGTTATCTGATGTTATTGATTATCTAACCATAGGACTCCCTTTAATATTTCTTCTAATTTTGGTTTGGTTTTTGCAAATTCCCTGAACTTCTGTTTATCTGGAAATGTCCTAATTTCACCATATTTGAGAGACAGTTTTGCTGGATATATAATTCTTGGCTGGCAGTTTCCTTCAAGGCTTTATATATGTCATCCCATTGCCTTCTAGCCTGCATGGTTTCTGCTGAGTAGTCCGAGCTTATTCTAATTGACTCACCTTTGTAGATGACTTTTCTTTTATCCCTAGCCACTCTTAAAATTCTCTTTTTATCTTTGGTTTCAGTAAGTTTGATTATAATATGTCTTGGTGACTTTCTTTTGGGATCTACCTTACGTGGGGTTTGATGAGCATCTTGGATAGATATCCTCTCATCTTTCATGATATCAGTGAAGTTTTCTGTCAACAAATCTTCAACAATTTTCTCTGTATTATCTGTTATCCTGTCTGTTCTGGTACTCCAATCACTCTTAGGTTATTTCTCTTGATAGAGTCCCACATGACTCTTAGAGTTTCTTCATTCTTTTTAATTCTTTTATCTGATTTTTCCTCAGATAAGTTGACGTCAAGAACTTTATCTTCAATGTTACTAATTCTAACTTCTACTGCCTCAATTCTGGTCCTATGACTTTCTATTGAGTTGTCTAATTCTGAAATTTTATTGTTAATCTTCTGGATTTCTGATTGCTGTCTCTCTATGGATTCTTGCAGCCTATTAAATATGTCATTATGTTCTTGGTAACTTTTTAAAGTTCCACTAATACTTTGTCTGTATGTTCACTGGCAGTTTCTGCATTTTGTAGAATTTCTTTTCTAATTTCTAGGAGAATGATGTATATTAATCTTTTGTATTCTGCCTCTGGTATTTCCAAGAAATTCTCTTCCTCCAGAGAATTTATTGATTCTGTATTTTGGGAGCTTACTGAAGCCATCATGGACTGCCTCTTTATGTGATTTGATATTGACTGTTGTCTCCGAGCTATCAATAAGTTATTATAATTTTATTTTATATTTGTTTAGTGAGTCCTAGCTTCTTGTTTTGTTTTGTTATGATATGCCCCAATAAGCTGCTCGTGTGCAGTAGTTTGATTATTGACACCTTTGAAGCTCTAACGTCCTGTCACCAGGTAGTTATTTCTGTAAGTAAGTATGTGCCCCCAGGAGTCTGTTCAATTTTCCTGTATGGGTTCAGCTCAGGTGACCAGGCAGTCAGTCACCAAGTGTGTGGTGCAGGCTCCCACCTACAGTCCTAGAGAGGCATGGGTGATTGGTGCAGGCACTGGAGTCTGGCTGTGGTAGGGGATCACGTGTTGAGCCAGGCAGGGGGCTGACAGCTGCCCCTTAGAGTCTGAAAGGAAAGCATGTCCCTATTCTCTAGGGTGAGTAGTTAGGTAAGTTTTGTAGCCGGACTATGAGCACCCCACTGTGTTGGCTGTAAAGACTCGAGGGCACCAGTTTTTCTTGGACTCCTGTAGCAGGTGACTAGGAGATTTAGGTGATGCCACCAGTCCTCAAGCCCCTGTTATGGATCGATAAAAGTGCCTACTTAAGGGGCAGGGCTGTTTCGAGGATTACAAATCTGCCACTTCACAGCTGAAACAGTTGATGTTAAACTTCAGATGTTTGCCCTGTTGTACTGGTCGTGAGGCCTAATGCTGTTGAGATGGGTCCCCACAAGTCTATACAGGGGTGTAAGGCACTCAAAGTCTGCAGACCCCTTATGCCTGTGCCTAGCAAAGAAGCTGTGCAAACCCTGTGTTCCTGGCCTAGGGGAGCCAGCATCTTATATGTTCCCTCTCCAAGGCCAGGAGAATGGGTCAGGGCACCTTTTGGAATCTACTTCCGGCCCAGCTGACTCCCCGTGCAGAGCGCAGAGGGAGGAGGTAAAAGGGAGAGAGGTTTTTCCCAAATGGGCTTTTTTTTTTTTTTTTAATCCCCACAAAAGGCCGCACACGTGTTCCTATCTTTAGCCACTTGGGAGCTGTTTTTCACTGGTTCGGAGCATCCAAGCAGAATCTCTGCTGCCATATCTTTCCATGTGGAAACTGCTTTCCGAGTGCCTGCACAGCTGTTTGCCTGCTTCACTGCAGCTGAGGAGTTGCCAGTGCGGCTGAGGAGTTGCCGTCCTGCCGCCGCTGCTCTGATGCTGCTGGCTTCTTCTGAACGGTCTCCCTCTCCCCTTGCCACTCAGTCTGAGTCCTCAACTTTGCCTTGTCCTGGGCTCCTAGATATTCATATATAATCACTTGTTTTCCCAGGTCTTTGTTGTAAGAGGGATATAGGAAGTGTCTGACTACACCGCCATCTTCAGCAGCCTACTTCTGAAAAGAATTAGCCAGTGAAAACCTTATGAACAGCAGTAGAACATTGTCTGATATAGTGCCGGAAGATGAGCCCCTCAGGTTGGAAGGCACTCAAAAGATGACTGGGGAAGAGCTGCCTCCTCAAAGTAGAGTCGACCTTAATGACGTGGAGGGAGACAAGTTTTTGGGACACTCATTGGCTGATGTGGCATGACTCAAAATGAGAAGAAACAGCTGCAAATGTCCATTAATAATTGGAACGTGAAATGTACAAAGTATGAATCTAGGAAAATTGGAAATCGTAAAAAATGAAATGGAACTCATAAACATCGATATCCTAGGCATTAATGAGCTGAAATGGACTGGTATTGGTCATTTTGAATCTGACAATCATATGGTCTGCTATGCTGGGAATGACAACCTGAAGAGGAGTGGTGTTGCATTCATTGAAAAAAAGAACATTTCAAGATCAATCCTGAAGTACAATGCTGTCAGTGATATGAGAATATCCATACGCCTACAAGGAAGACCAGTTAATATGACTAACATTCAAAATCATGCACCAACCACTAAGGCCACAGATGAAGAAACTGAAGAATTTTTACCAGCTTCTACAGCCTGAAATTGATTGAACATGCAATCGGGATGCATGGATAATTACTGGTGATTGGAATGTGAAAGTTGGAGACAAAGAAGAAGGATCTGTAGTTGGAAACTATGACCTTGGTGACGGAAACAATGCTGGAGATTGCATGACAGAATTTTGTAAGACCAGCGACTTCTTCATTGCAAATACCCTTTTTCACCAACATAAATGGTGACTATACACGTGGACCTCACCAGATAGAATACACAGAAATCAAATCAACCACATTTCTGGAAAAGGAAATGGAAAAGCTCAATATCATTAGTCAGAACAACTGAATGTGGAAATTATCGGACAATATCATTAATACCACACACAAGTAAAATTTTGCAGAAGATCATTCAAAAGTGGCTGCAGCAGTATATCGACAGGGAACTGCTAGAAATTCAGGCCGGATTCAGAAGGGGACATGGAACCAGGGATATCATTGCTGATGTCAAATGGATCCTGGCAGAAAGCAGAGAATACCAGAAGGATGTTTACCTGTGTTTTATTGACTATGCAAAGGCATTTGACTGTGTGGATCATAACAAATCATGGATAACATTGCAAAGAATAGGATTTCCAGAAAGCTTAATTGTGCTCATGAGGAACCTGTACATAAATCAAAACGTAGTTGTTAGAACAGAACAAGGGGATACTGTGTGGTTTAAAGTCAGGAAAGGTGTCTGTCAATCTATATGTTCAGCAAATAATCCGAGAAGCTGGACTATATGAAGAAGAATGTGGCGTCAGGATTGGAGGAAGATTCATTAATAGCCTGTGTTATGCAGATGACACAACCTTGCTTGCTGAAAGTGAAGAGGACTTGAAGCACTTACTGATGAAGATCAAAGACTACAGCCTTCAGTATGGATAACACCTCACATAAAGAAAACAAAAAGCCTCACAACTGGACCAATAAGCAACATCATGATAAACGGAGAAAAGATTGTGGTTGTCAAGGATTTCATTTTACTTGGACCCACAATAAACACCCATGGAAGCACCTGTCAAGAAATAAAACAAGGCATTGCATTGGGCAAATCTGTTGCAAAAGACCTCTTTAAGGTGTTGAAAAGCAAAGATGTCAACTTGAAGACTAAGGTGCACCTGACCCAAGCCGTAGTATTTTCAATTGCATCATATGCATGCGAAAGCTGGACAATGAATAAGGAAGACCAAAGAAGAATTGATGCCAATGAGTTGTGGTTTTGGTGAAGAATATTGAATATACATGGACTACCAAAAGAACAAACAAATCTGTCTTGGAAGAAGTACAACCAGAATGCTTCTAAGAAGTAAGGATGGTGAGACTACGTCTTCATTTTTTGGACATGTTATCAGGAAGGATCAGTCCCTGGAGGACATCATGCTTGGTAAAGAACAGGGTCAGCAAAAAAGAGGAAGACCCTCAACGAGATAGACTGACACAGTGACTACAACAATGGGTTGAAGCATAACAACAATTGTGAGGATGGTGCAGGATCGGGCAGTGTTTTGTTCTGTATTACATAGGGTTGCTATAAGTCGGAACTGACTCAACAACACCTAACAACAACAACAACATTTACATTTAGATCTGTGATTCATTTTGAGTTAATTTGTGTTTAAGGTTTAAATCAAAGTTCTTTTTCTCCTCTCCTTTTTTGTGCCTATGGATGTTTAGTTTAGATCAAGGTTCCTCTCTGCCCTCCTGCTTTTTTGTGCCTATGGATGTCCAATTGTTGCAACACCATTTGCTGTAAAGACTATCCTTTCTTCATTGAATTGCTTTTGTACCTTTGTGAAAAATCAATGGGCATATCTGGTTTCAACTCCAAAATGTAAGGTGCTTGGAAGTCATCCCTCCTGTACTTACAAGAAGAAAAGTAAACAAGCTGAAAATCAACAGCTTTTGTTAGACCCAACAGAGAACTGAGATCATAGGGCAGACCACTCCTCCAAAATTTGTATAGTCAGGAAAATACAGAAACTCACAGCCAAGGTCAGTTTATCAGGAGAAGAAGCCATGGTAGTCATAAAATGATAGGAATATTAAATGGCAATTTTGTTGAATTATTGTGGACCGAGTGTTGATTAGCTTAACAGTGAGAAACACCTTGAGCCTCAATCTTAGGGGGCCCCCACTTTTGTGGGCTTTACCTTGAGGAGCCCCACTAGGTTCTCAAGGTGGAGATTCAAGAACAATCTTGCCATGGTTTTGGCAGAGGAAGGGAAAAGTAATCACTTTTAAATATGCCGAGAGCATTCTCCATACCAAAGGCCTGCATACCAAGGGAAATGACTTTACTAGAGCCTTATCTACCTGGAGGAAGGACCGTCAGGCCACTGATATATTGGAATTTAATCATAATCTCATAAAATGCTTCCATTCCCCCACACCGTACCACATTAATAGGGCTCTGGTATAATTATAGTGAATTATAACTGAAAAAGCCATAAAACACAGACCTTACTTAAGAAGGAGTTCTTATGGAAACCCAAAGGCAGCAGGGGAATTAAAAAAAAAAAAAAAGACAATGAAACTAGAGGAAACCAAAGCCTCTGGCACCTACAGCTGCAGCAAACTTTAAACACAGCCCAACTCCTAGGCGAATTAACATAAAACCTCACACTAAAGGCTTATTTACTCAATTCCTATGTCCTAATACATTAAGTCCAGCTTTCAACAAAAAATTAGAAGGCATGAGAAAAGAAAAATAAAATAAAAGACACACTGTGAAGAGCCAAAACAAGCATCAGAATCAGACTCAGATATGACACTAATTTTGGAATTATCAGATAGGGAATTTAAAATAACCATGATTAATATGTTAAGCATTTTAATGGAAAAAGTACACAACATGCATGAACAGATAGGTAATGTAAGCAGAGAGATGGAAAATCTAAGAAAGAATAAAAAGGAAATTCTAGAAATCAAAAACAGTGTAACAGAAACAAAGAATACCTTTGTTAGCCTCATCAGTAGACTGGATATAGCCAAGGAAAGAATCAGTAAGCATGAAGATATGCCAAACTGAACATACTGGAAAAATATTCCCAATTGAAATGCAAAGAGAAAAAAGAATGATAAAACCAGAACAGGATATGCAAAAACTGTGGGATAATTACCCATTACTGTCAAGTTGATTCTGACTCATAACAACCTTATAAGACAGAGCAGAACTACCCCACAGAATTTCCAAGGCTGTAAATCTTTATGGAAGCAGACTGCCACATCTTTCTCCCATGGAGAAGCTGATGGGTTTGAACTGCTGACCTTTTGGTTAGCAGCCAAGTACTTAAACACTGCACCAGCAGGACTCCTTGTGGGACAATTACAAAAGGTACAACAAATACATAATTGGAATACCAGAAGGAGAAGAGGGAAAGGAGCAGAAGAAATATAATAGCCAAGAATTTCCCAAAATTAATGACAGACACCACACCAGAGATCCAGGAAGCTCAGAGAACACCAAACAGGATGCATTCAAAAAAAAACTAAGCATATCCAAATTGCAGGAAAGCAAAGACAAACAAAATTCTTGAAAGAAGCTAGAGGGGGAAAAAAGCACCTTACCTATAGAGGAACAAGGATAAGAATATAGTTGAAATTCTCTGCACAAACCACACAAGAAGAGAGTGGAGTGAAATGTTTAAAGAGTTAAAAGAAAAAAATTCCCACCAACCTAGACTTCTATATCCAGTAAAATATTCCATCCAAAATGAAGGAGAAATTAAGACTTTCTCAGAGAAACAAAAAAGGAGGTAATTCTTCACTGGTAGACATTCCCTGGAGCCCTGGTGGCACAGTGGTTAAGAGCTTGGCTGCTAACCAAAAGGTCAGCAGTTCAAATCCACCAGCCGCTCCTTGGAAACCCTATGGGGCAGTTCTACTCTGTTCTATTGAGTCGCTATGAGTCACAATCGACTCAACAACAATAGGTATGGGTTTTTTTTATGGTTAGACCTTTCCTGCAAGAAATGTTAAAAAAAAATTCTTCAGAGGAAGGAAAATGAGATAGGAGTGAAATTTGGATCTACATAAAGAAAGGAAGAGCATCAAAGATGGAATAAATGAAGGTAAAATATTTTATTTTTCTTATTCTTAATTGAACAAGTAGATAAATAATAATAGTAACTATGTATTAGGTAATTGTAGCATATGAATAGGTGAAATGAATGACAGCAATATTATGAGGGATTGTTGTTGTTAGGTGCTGTCGAGTTGGTTCTGACTCATGTGACCTTATGTACAACAGAACAAAACACTGTCCAGTCCTGTGCCATGCCCACAATTCGTTGTTATGCTTGAGCCCAATTATAAGGGATAGGGAAGAGGAATTGGGAATAATCTGCTATGTGATACCTGCACTACCTGCGAAATGGTATAATGTTAATTGAAAGTGGACTTAGTTTAGTTGTAATGTATATTGCAAACTCTAGGACAACCACTAAAAATATTTTTAAAAGACATATAATTGATATAGTAAGAAAGGAGAGAAAATAGAATCATATAAAATGCTCAATTAAAATCTAAGAAGGCAGAAAAAGGACAAAATTTTAAATAAACAAAGAAGAAGTGCAATGAATAGCAAACAAATTATATAGATATTAATCCAACTACGTCAATAATCACTTTAAATGTGAATGGTCTAAATACACCAATTAAATGACAGAGACTATCAGATTGGATTAAAAAAAAAAGCAAAAGCCAATTATATATTGTTTATGAGACCCAGATTAAATATAAGGCACAGGTTAAAAGTAAAGGGATGGAGAAAGCGACACCATCCAACACTAATCCAAAGAAAGCTAGAGTAGCTATGTTAATTTCGGACAAATAGACTTCAGAACAAGGAAAATAATCAGGGATAAAGAAGTATTTACATAATAATAAAGATATAACAATCCTTAATGTGTACCCATGTAACAGCAGAGCATGAAAATACATTAGGCAAAAACTGATAGAACTGCAAGGAGAAATAGACAAATCCACTATTATAGTGGGAGACTTTAACCTTTTTTCAGTAAGTGATAGATTCAGCAGGCAGAAAATCAGTAAGTATACAGTTGAAGTGAACAGGATCTAATTGACATTTTATAGACTACTTCATCCAAAAATGGCAGAACACATGTTCTACTCAAGCTCACATGAAACATTCACCAAGTTAGACCACGTTCTGGGCCATAAAACACACTTTAACACATTTAAAAGAATAGAAAACATACAAAGTATGTTCTTAGATCACAGTGAAATTAAACTAGAAACCGGTAACAGAAAGATATGTTGAAAATCTCAAAATATTTGGAGATTAAAAATATTCTTCTAAGTAACAACAGGGTCAAAAAAGAAGTTTTAAGAGCAATTAAAAATTATTTTGAAGTAAATGAAAATATAACTTACTGAAATATGTAGGATGTAGCAAAAGCAGTGCTTAGAGGAAAATTGAATGCATATATTTGAAAAAAGAAAGCTCTAAAATCAATTACCTAAGCTTCCACTTTAGGAAACTAGAGAGACAAGAAAAAATTAAGCACAAAGTAAGCAGAAGAAAATAAATAATAAAAAATTAGAGCAGAAATCAATCAATTGAAAGCAGAAAATCAATAGAAAAAAGTAACAAAACCAAAGCTGATTCTTTGAAAAGATCAGTAAAATTGATAAACCTCTAACCAAGCTAACAAAGAAAAACAAAGAGAAGACATAAATTGCTAACATCAGAAATCAAAGAGGAGTCATCACTACTGATCCCATGGACATTAACAGGATAATAAAGGAATATTGTGAACAACTCTATGCCCACAAATTTGATAACTTAGATAAAAATGGATCAATTCCTTGAAAGACACAAACTACCAAAACTCACACAAGAGTAGATCATCTGAATAGGCCTATAACTGTTACAGAAATTGAAAAATACTAATCTTGCAAAAAAGAAAGCACCAGGCCCAGATAATTTTATTGGTGAATTCTACCAAATATTTAAGGAAGAAATGATACTGATTCTTTACAATCACTTCTGTAAAATAGAAGCCAAGGAAACACTTTTTAACTCATTCTATGAGGCCAACATTACCCCAATACCAAAACCAGACAAAGCCATCATTAGAAATGAAAATTATAGACCAATATCTCTCGTGAACAAATGCAAAAATCCTCAACAAAATATTAGCAAATTGAATCCAATGACGTATAAAAAGAATTATACATGGCAACCAGGCTGGATTTATTCCTAGTGTGCAAGGCTGGTTCAACATATGAAAATCAGTTAATGTAATCAATTATGTTAACAGGCTGACCTGACAGATTTCCTTAAGTGTCAGCCTCTTTCTTCATCAAACGCTCTCCTGGATGTTGCAAGTGTTCAACTAGACACCAGACTTTCAAAACAGTTTTTTCAGACAATTCTTTCCAGCTCAATAGTTGTTTTGGTTGAGAGATTAATTCCTTGAGCTTCCTACTCTGCCATCTTCCCCTGCACAGTTGTTAACAACTGTGTGGTCCTGGTTTATCTATTTCTTATGAGCAACACTCTTCAAGACAGGATTTTATATGTTGTACATAACATCACACTTATTTTTCTATTTTTAAATTAGGTTTATACTGTTACATCAATGTGATATAACATAATTTGCTTAATCAAACCCATATTATGGTTCCTTTTCTTCATTTTTAAAAAAATCTATAACTTATTAGTGACTTTTAATCATTTCCATAGGATAAATTCTCAAGAACGAGTTTAAAGTGTCAAATGTAATGAACATTTGGTTCTCAAATATTTTCTCTCATTCTAATAGTTTTCACTTTCTTGATAAAATCCTTTGGAGCACAAAAGTTTTTAATTTTGACGAAATCCAATTTGTCTTTTGTTGCTTGTTTTTGGTATCATATCTGAGAATTCATTGCCAAAAACTAAGTCCCAAAGCTTTACCTCTATGTTTTCTTCTATGCATAAGTGGTGGTACTTTAAAGAGAGCCAGTCCTGCCTTACCCGCTTAGGGTGCAAAACCTCTCATTTTTCCCCAGTTAATCTCATAGGCCCCTAAGTGTCCTTATTAGCTGAGCTCCCCTCTTATACTCTAACTTGCACAAGACCATTGGGGATTTCCTTAGGGTTTTGGCATCTGTCATGGATTGAATTATGTTTCCCCAAAAATGTGTGTATCAGTTTGGCTGGGTCATGATTCCCAGTATTGTATGATTGTGTACCATTTTGTAATCTGATGTGATTTCCTTATGTGTTGTAAACTCTATCACTATGATATAAAAAGATGGATTAGCAGCAGTTATACTGATGAGGTCTACAAGATTAGATAGTGTCTTAAGCCAATCTCTCTCTTTTTTTTTTAATGCTTGACTTTTTTTTTTAATCATACTTCAGGTGAAGGCTTACAGAACAAATAGTTTCTCATGAAACAGTAGTACACATATTGTTTTATGACATTGGTTAACAACCCCACAACATGTCAACCCTCTAACTTCTCAACCTTTATTTTTGATGAAAATACACATAGCCAAAGATACACCATTTCGAAAATTTCTACATGCACAGTTCAGTGACATTGATTATGCTCTCCCAATTGTGCTGCTATTCTCACTTAAGATGAAGGCTTACAGAACAAAATAGTTTCTCGTTTAACAGTTACTACACATGTTGCCCTATGACAATGGTT
The DNA here is from genome assembly GCA_030035585.1 of Dugong dugon. Taxonomy (NCBI): domain Eukaryota; kingdom Metazoa; phylum Chordata; class Mammalia; order Sirenia; family Dugongidae; genus Dugong; species Dugong dugon. Next base: position 21,829,384 of record CM057464.1, read on the forward strand.
AACAATCTCACAACACATCAACAATATCCTTACTCAACCTTGGGTTCCCTATCACCAGCTTCCTTGTCCCCTTCTGCCTCAGTGGCCCTTGTCACTGGACTACTGTACCTCATTAGTCCCATTTGGTTTTACGGGGCAAGCCCATCTCTTTTGAGATATAAAACAGAGAATCGAGCAGAGAGAGATGGGGACCTCATACCTCGAAAAAAGCAGTGCTGGGAGCAGAGTGCATCCTTTGGACCTGAGGTTCCTGTGCTGAGATGCTCCCTGACCAAGGGAAGACTGATACATCACAAGGACCTTCCTCCAGAGCTGACAGAGAAATCTTCCCCTGGAGCTGATGCCTTGAATTTGGACTTATAGCCTACTAGACTGTAAGAGAATAAATTTCTCTTTGTTAAAGCCATTCACTTGCGTTATTTCTGTTATAGCGGCACTAAATAACTAAGACAGCTTCCAAACCTCAGGAGGTGAGGGAATGAAAGCCTGATCTGTCCACTAGTACTGCTGCTTCTTATGCTGCCACGTGGGGTCACTGTTGAGCTCACGTCCTGCACAGCCTCATGGACATCTGCTTGCTGGGAGGGTCAGGCTCTTGGTGGTTCAGAGCCATCACGGCCCCATGGCACCCCCACCTGGGTTCCAAAGGTACAACTCCAAAGTTCAGCTCACATTCACTTGGCCATCATCTCCGAGCAGAACACCATGCTTGCGAGATTGGAATCTGTATTTTTTTTTAAAGTATCTAGATTCATTTTATTATGATTATTACTCTTTCTTATAACAATTTCAAGCGTGTTAATCTTATATAAATACAAAATTTAAAGAATAATAAAATGAACACTCAAATACTCATCACCTAGCTTAAGAAATAAAACATTAATATCTTTAAGGACCAGCCCGCCCCTTCTTATCACATTACAATTCAGGATATTTTGTTAAAATTTTACCACATGAGTATGTACCCTCAAATGATTGTTTAGTTTGGCGTGTTTGTATACTTACCTGTTTTTCTTTTCTTCCACTCAACTTTATGAATCTGAAATGCATACATATGGATACATGTAGCTATAATCATTTTTTTACTGGGTAGTAAGGTGTGTAGACATTCAATTTCACACAGTAAATTTTCCAAAGTTTTTCTGATTTACCCACCTGCAGTATGTTTCCCTGCTGACCTATATTCTCACCAACACTTAGTACTATCTAAACTGCTAGATTTTTGATAGACTGGTGGATGTAAAATGGTAACACATTGTACTCTTAACTTGCATTTCTCTTTAATAATTAAGTCGAACATCTTGTCTTACTTTCATTGGCCAGGTGTTCGACCTTTTCTATGAAACGCCTTGTATTTGTATATATGTGTGTGTATGGTTTTTTTTTTTTTTTTTTTTTTTACCACCTCTTAAACTGGACATTTAGCTTATTCTTTTTCAGTTTTTTATCTTTGCTAGTGAGCATTCAAGAATATAAATATGCTTCAAATTACCGTTAGAGCTGTATCACACAAATTTTGGTAATGTAGCATTTTAGTTATCATTCTGTTCTAAGTACTTGTCAAAATTTCCATTATAATTTCAACTTTGATCTATGAGTTATTGAAAAGAGGGTCTTCAAATTTCAAATTATGTATTTTTCAGTTATCTTTATGATTTTTTACTTAATTACATTTTGGTCAGAGAATGTTTCCTGCTTGTTATAAATTCTATGAAATTTATTGAGGTCAGAATTCTAATAATTTTCCCGTAAGTGCTTGAGAAAAATATGAATTCTCCTAATGATGGGTACCGTGATTTTTATATACCTATTAAACCAATTATGTTCAAATCTTTATTCTTTTCTTATGTTTGACCTAAGAGATGTGTATTAAAATCTCCCACTGTGATAGTGGATTTCTTGATTTTATTTTTGTAATTCAATGTTTGCTTTACATACCTCAAAGCTGTTCATTACATACATACCATTTTGGAATTGGTATAACTTCATATCAAATTAAATCTTTTATATTTACATAGAAACCTTTATCCCTAATAATGACTTTTGCCTTAGTGTCTATTTTGTTTGATATTAATACAGGTATTCTACCTTTTTTAGATACTATTTGCAGAGTATATCTTTTCCCATCCTTTTACCTTAACCTTTCTATATTTTTATGTTTTAAGTATATCTCTTGTAAATATCAGGTAGCTAAATTTAATTTTTTTTAAATCTCATTTGCCTCTGTATTTTAACTGGCATTTTTCTCCATTTACATTTTTTGTGAAAACAGACATATTAAAAAATTTCCCCACCATCATATTGTGTGCCTTCTATTTGTCCTGTTTTTATTCTTTCTTTGTTTTCCTCTAATCTTATATTCTTTAAAGGAGCCGTGGTAGTGCAACTCTTAAGCTCTTGGCTGCTAACCAAAAAGTTGGCAGTTTGAACCCACCCAGCAGCTCTGCAGAAAAAAGACCTGGTGATTTGCTTCCATAAGGATTACAGCCGAGATAACCCTATAGGGTAGTTTTACTCTGTCACATGGAGTCGCTATGAGTCAGAATCAACTTGACAGCACCCAATAACAACAGCATATTCTTTTGGATGATTCATTTTCCCCTCACTCTATTTTCCCACTCTAAAAATTAGGTAATTATATGCTCAATTTCCATTATTTTAATACTTACCTTAGAAACCTAAATGCACATATGTCATTTAAAATTCTGAACTCAGTCATTAACTTTATCTTCCTCCTTGAAGGGGGGAAAAAGGACTTCTGAAGTTTTAATTGACATTATATTTTCTAATTTATATGTTATTTTTCTCAAGCATTTTGGTTCTGTTTTTTAACTCTATGAATTAGATTGTATTGTTATTGTTCATATATATATATATATATATATATATATATATATATATATATATATATATAGTCCTTGCTGGTTTAGATTTATTCATGTTTGCCATTTTCCATATTCTTAATTTCCTCTTGCATTTCCAACTTTCTTTGTGGAATCCTTACCCTTTGTCAGGAAATGCAACTTTTAGAAAATCCTTTAGTAATATCTGTTTATAGAAAATGATATTTTTTATTTTGTGAAATGTCATTTTACTTTAATAATTCAAAAAGAGGTCTAGATTTATAATTCTATTTTTTGATGATCTTTTGATGATACCACACTGATGATACCATTCAATTATCTCTGGTTTCCATTTTTGCTATTGAGAAATCTGTTGTAAACGAAGTTGTTGTTCTTTTCTAGGTGATCTGTATGTTCTTTCCATTTTTCTTTTGTTTTGGGCAGTTTCACTATTCTTTGTGTGTGGGTCTTCTTTGATTTATCTTGCTTGAGATATGTGGTACTTACTAAGTCTTAGTACTAATATCCTTCATAAATTCTGAGAAGTTCCTAGCTTTTTTTTTTTTTTTGAGATTTGGTGCTCCCCCATTTTCTCATTCTGAAAGTCCACTAAAAAATATCACAGACCTTGTTACTCTATTCTCCACATCTCTTAGCCTATCTTTGATCTTTCCATTTAATTCCTTTATTCAGATATTTCAGTTCACTAGTTCCTTCTTCATTTGTGTCTAATCTACTGTCCACTAAGTTTTTATTCACTGACTATTAATTTCAATGTTTATATATTTCAATTCTAGAAGTCTATTTGGTTAATTTTCAAATCTGTTGGGTCACTTTTGAACGGCTCTTGTAGTTGTTCAGTGTTTGATTCCATCTTTATTTCTTTAAACACTTTATACAGTTATTTTGTGTTTTGTATCTGATAATTTCAATACTTCAAACCTATGGGTGATTATTGCTTTGGTTTCATTTATTCTCTGTCATGATATTGTGTTCTTCATGTGCTTGGTAATTCAGGGGGAGGAGGGCTTACCTTAATCAGTATGAATCCTGACAGGCATAAGATGAAGTTTTTCTCCAGAGAAAATTTATGCTTAGTTTTTCCTGTACCAAGGGTTACTATCATTTGAGTCACTTAATTTCTTTGGGTGTCCCCTGACTTTGCAGAATTAAATAGAATAGATTCCAACCCAAGAACCTATGGTACAAGAGATTTTTTTTTTCTACCCAGAGCTGAGATGGAGATAGACAGGTTATCTTTCTGTCTCTCTTTAAGGGCAAAAGCATTTTTATACCTGCCTTTTCATAAGGACGAGGCCCCTTTATACAGCTCTATTCAGCTGCCCACATTGCACAGACTTACGGACTGGTCTCTCTCTCCCTTTCCCTGGGTTATTGGAATCAGCATTTGATCCCGAGGCAGCCTAAGGTTCCACATTTGCTTACCACTCTGCTATCAGCAACTAGCTTGGGTTTTCATTGTTATGGGGTGATGTGGGAGAGAGAAGGAATATTCCTGGATATTTCCCCTTAGTTTCTTTTTTTTTTCAATGTATAAAGTACATATATTTTTCATTACAAAAATGAGATTATACTATATACATTGCTCTGCAATTTTCTCTGTCATTTACCACACTATCAGACAATAGAGTAACAATAACAGCATAGCTTAGCAATGAATAGCTCCTGATCTGCTGTCATACTGCTAAAATTTATACTGTGGGATCTGGTAAGTTACTTAACTTTGCTGTCATGGATTGAATTATGTCCCCCCAAAAATGTGTGTATCAATTTACTTGGGCCATGATTCCCGATCTTGTATGATTTTCCTATATGTTGTAAATCCTGCCTCTATGATGTTAATGAGGAAGGATGGGCGGCAGTTGTGTTAGTGAGGCAGGACTCAGTCTACAAGACTGGATTTTGTCCTGAGGCAATCTCTTGAGATATAAAAGAGAAAAGTGAGAAGAGGGTCATGGGGACCTTATACCACCAAGAAAGCAATGCCAGGAGCACACTGTGTGGGGTCCCTGAGTGGAGAAACTCCTAGTCCAGGGGAACACTGAAGAGAAAGCTGACAGAGAGAAAGCTTTCCCCTGGAGCTGACACCCTGTATTTGGACTTTTAGCCTGCTTTACTGTAAAAAAATAAATTTTTCTCTGTTAAAGCCATCCATTTGTGGTATCTCTGTTGTAGCAGCACTAGATGACTAAGACATTTGCTAAGCTGTATTTTTTTTTTTTTTTTTGTAAAATGAGAATAATAATAATGCCTATCTCTCAGGATCTGGAGGGAATAATTTTTTTTCTTCTTTTCTATTTTTTTTATTGTGCTTTAAGTGAACGTTTCCAGAGAAAATTAGTTTCTCATTGAACAATTATTACACATATTGTTTTGTGACATTGGTTGCTAATCCTGTGATGTGTCAACACTCTCCCCTTCTTGACCTTATGTTCCCCATTTCCATTCATCCAGCTTTCCTGTCCCCTTCTGCCTTCTCATCCTTGTCCCTGGGCTGGTGTGCCCATTTAGTCTTGTATATATGGTTCAACTACGTGTATTATTGTTTGTTTTATAAATCTGTCTAATATTTGGCTAAAGGGTGAACCTCAGGAGTGATTTCAATACTGAGTTAAAAGGGTGTCTGGAGGCCACACTTTTTTTTTTTTTATGTCAGACAGTAAGTCTGGTCTTTTACCCTTAGTTTCTTATTATCTCAGCAATGCATTTAGAAGTATGTTTTGGAGATGGAGCCAAGATGGCAGACTAGTGAGATGTGCTGCAACAAAGACCTGAAAAACCAAGTAAAACAGATACAGATGTCAATCCTGGAACTCTGAACGCTAAACGAAAAGATAAAGTATTAGATTGGAAGCCGCCGAGAAGAAGAAACTGTTAGAAAATGGTGAAGGAGTAGAGATACGGAGTGAAGGTTCCTGGCGAAACAGATGACACAGCATGACCATCTTGGAATAAAGCCAACAACATTGTATGAAGAATGCAGAAAGGCAATTCCCAAAAGGAGATAGAGGTATGGCACTGACACACCCAGGGCTAAGTAAGACCACATTTGCTGGCTGCAGCTCAAGAAAGAGCCCAGACTCTCTCACGTGGTAACCATAGGAGCATGCTCCTACAACCCCCACCCTTCTGGTGAATAGTAACAAGAACCACCCCATCCAGGCAGCGCTGACTGCTGGGGACCACAGTACCAACCTACCCTATTGCCCTCCTCCATCTAGTTCCCTCTTCCTCTGCCTTCACTCCCTCCACCCCACCTCTCTCCTCTACACTCCCCCACCTGTGGGACCCTAGACATTTCCCCACCATCTCTGGCCCCACCTTGCTGCATTCTACAGCCCGAATCAGAACTGGCCCAGACCCCAGACCACTCCCCACCAGCTCTGGCCCCACCCTGACAGCTCCGCAGCCCTGGGCAGAACCAGCCTGGACCCTGGACATCTCTCTGCTGGCTGTAACCCCACCCTGCCACACAGCACAACCCTGAGAAGAACCAGCCCCTGAGTATCCCCCCTGGCCCTGGGCCCAGTTCATGCAGAAAAATGTCCCATCTCCACCCATTCCCCCAGTGCTAGACTGGCCCTGCTGCACCATAGCTGAGCGACCAGCTCTGCTCACCCAGACTAAGTGGTGAGAATTATCATGCCCTTAGATGAGCAAGGAATAAAGCACACCAAGACTGCATGGCCATATGTAACCAAACCAAACCAACGAAACAAACAAAAGGACAAAACAAACAAACCTACAATCAGTTAATAATAATAATAATAAAAACCTGAGTGTCTCAGAGACAGCAGACAATATCAAAACATTAAAAAAAAAAAAAAAAGGGACAAGATGGCTTCAGTAAACAATTAAAATAAAGCACTAGATAACCTTCTGGGAGAGGAAAAGCCACTGGAATTACCTGATAGGGAATTCAAAAGTCTAATATTCAAGCCTTTTCAAGAGATTAGGAAAGAGATCAAAGAAAAAAAAAAGACAAAATTAAGGAAAAAATAGACAAAATCTTGGAAAACATAGACAAAACCAACCAAAACATTGCCAAAATCAAGAAAACACAAAGCAATAGAAGAATTCAGGAAAATACTACAAGAACAAAATTGTCTAAATAAATAAATACTTAGAAATCATTTAAAAAACAGTAATTAGAAATCCAAAAGATACACAAAATTTCAGAAATTGACAAGGCAATAGATGGTTTTAGGAGCAAATTTGAAACAATGGAAGACAGAATTAGCAAAATTGAAGACAAATCCAAGCTGCCAGCATAACCTTGATACCAAAACCAGGCAAAGACATCACAAAAACAAGAAAATTAGAGACCAATATTTCTCATGAATATAGATGCAAAAATTCTCAACAAAATTCTAGCCAAAAGAATTCAGCATCATATAAAAAAAATAATATACCCCGACCAAGTGGGATTCATACCAAGTATGCAAGGATGGATCAACATTAGAAAATCAATGAATGTAACCCACCACATTAATAACACAAAAGAATCACATGATCATCTCAATCAACACAGAAAGGCATTTGATAAAGTTCAACACCCATTCCCGATAAAAACTTTATATGGAAAGGAAAGAGGCCCCAGATAAGTAAAGCATATTGAAGAAGAACAAAGTAGGAGGTCTCACACTACCTGACCTTAGAACCTACTACACAGCTATAGTAGCCAAAACAGCCTGGTACTGGTACAACGACAGACACATTGACCAATAGAACAGAATCAAAAACCCAAATGTAAATCCATCCACCTACAGTCACCTGATCTTTGACAAAGGCCCAAAGTCTATTAAATGGGGGGAAAGACAGTCAATTTTACAAACTGTGTTGGAAGAACTGGATGTCCATCTGTAAAAAAAATGAAATAGGACCCATACCTAACACCATACACAAAAACTAATTCAAATGTACCAAAGACCTAAATATAAAACCAAAAACTATGAAGATCATGGAAGAAAAAACAGGGTCAACACTAGGGGAACTAATATAAGGCATAAATAGGATACAAACCATAACTAACAATACACAAACACCAGAAAATAAACTAGATAACTGGAATCTTCTAAAAATTAAACACTTATGCTCATCAAAAGATTTCATCAAAAGAGTAAAAAGAGAAACTGCAGACTGGGAAAAAAGTTTTGGCTATGACATATCTGAAAAAGGTCTAATCTCTAAAATCTATAAGAAAATCCAACACTTCTACAACAAAAAGACAAATAATCCATTTAAAAAATTGACAAAGGAAATGAACAGACACTTCACCAAAGAAGACATTCAGGTGGTTAACAGACACATGCGGAAATGCTTGCTACCACTAGCCATTAGAGAATTGCAAATCAAATCTACAATGAGATACCATCTCACCCTGACATTACTAGCACAAATTAAAAAAAAAACAAAAACAGAAAATAACAAATGTTGGAGAGGTTGCAGGGAGATTGGAACTCTTATGTACTGCTGATTGGAATGTAAAATGGTACAACCACTTTGGAAAATGATATGACCCCTCCTTAAAAATCTAGAAATAGAAATACCATATGACCCAGCAATCCCACTCCTAGGAATATATCCTAGAGAAATAAGAGGCATCACATGAATAGAATAGGTCAAGCTTCTTCAACTCTGTCTCAGTTTACTCATCAGTAAAATGGACACAATAATAAAACCTTCTTATATTGCCAGCTTATTCTGGAAAAAATTGGCATAAAGTTCAAGCCTTCCATCAGTGACTTAAGTATTCAAATGACACGCGACATGATTCCTGAGCAGCTTTATCCTCAATACATTTTAATAAAACAAATGACGGAATGAATTTACATTTCAACACATCAATCCCACTGTACATAAAAAGTAGTGAAAGGCAGGTAGAAATCAGACTTATCAGTGGACACAACCTGAATCAGGACCAGTATAAGGACTTCTGGATTCCCAACAGTATTTGAAATTGTACCTGGGACATCAGGGAAAAGATCACAATGTGGCAGGATGGGGAGTGCAGTCATGGTGCATCAGAGTGAATCCCAGTGTTGGGCATGAGCATTGGATGAATGCTTCTGCCACTTACTGAGATAAGGGACTGTGATGGAGGTGTAGGAAGTAGAACACAATTGCTGATATGTTGAATTTGAGGTGCCTGGAAAGCAGTTGATTACAATTTTCAAAGGATCAGAAACTTTGAGAAATTCCAGAAATAGAATACGATTGATGATGGAAACAGCAGCCTGGGACATATTCTGAAAGTACCAGCCAAAAGAAAGCTGGGTAAAGTGAATTGTAATTTGTAAAAGGAGATGGCAGGTCTCAGACTTGCTTGATCATGGTACCCTGGAACAAGCAGCTTCACTTGCCCTCTTGGCTTGCCTTGACCCTGCCTGAGCTGGGTAGGAAACAAGCACCAATAACTTGGATGGGGGAAAATGAGTTTGATGAGCAGTTGTGAATGTAAGAATTGTACAGAGACATCAAAGAATGTTACACCAAGGTAAGATCCCAATAGAGAAGCCAATTATTATAGTCAGCAGTCTACTGACACCTACTAGAAGTGGGATCTGGATATGAAGGCTGGGTCCTTAAGATCATCAAAGATGATAACCTGACATAGCAGGTTAATTATGGTTTCTCTAATATTGGTGTGTCCAGCTCTGCTGCAAACATACAAGAGAGCAATGGTAAGAAACCTCTGCAAAGAAACCCCCTTGAACACACTGATCCCAAAAAGAATGGTTTCATGCTGAAGAAGACACAAATACAAATGCATGTGTGTCTGGTTTGTCTCAAGACATTACAGTGGATGAATTTAAACAGCTTATGTCCAAATTTGGATTTTTTATGAGAGATCCTCAGACAGAAGAACTTAAGGTCAAGCTTTACAAAGATAATCAAGGAAATCTTAAAGGTGATGAGTTATTTGAAGAGGGGTCCTGTGGATCTTGCAGTAATCCTTTTGGATGAAGATGAAGTAGAAGCTACAAATTGCAGGTTGAAGTGGTGAAGTTTCAGCTGAAGGGGAATATGACACTTCAAAAGAGAAGATATGCAAAGCCTACAAGCAGCAGCTGTTTCCACACCAAAAGCAGTTGGATCATCCCGAGTTCGCCACGAGTGAGTAGTCATCATAAAAAATGTTTCATCCTGTGAATTTTGAAGACGGCCCATTGGTGTTGAATGAGATTAGCGAAGACCTTCAAGTAGACTGTTGAAAGTCTGGACAAATTAGGAGGCAGCTTCTCTTTGGTAGGATCCCAGATGGTGTAGACTCTGGGTCCTTTGGAGATGCAGAGGAAGCTGTTTCTTGTATTGAAACCCTCAAAGAATGTGTTTTGGTGGCTGTCAAATCACTGTCCAAGCATGGATGGCACTACATAGTATCAGTTGAGAAGACCTCAAGGGGATGGCTTTCCACAGTGCCCACAGCCAAGAGAGGTATGAGCACCCTAGCACATTCTGACTGAATGCTTGATAATCCCCAACTATAATGGCATTTAAAGAACCTAAAGATGAAAAAACATTTGAGAAAACAGAAGACAGGGAATAATTTGAAGATGCTTTTGAAAAAGACGCTAAAGAATGTGGCCCTGAAAAAGTCTGAAGAAGGCAGTCCCAAAAAAAGAGTCTGAAGAGAATGGCCTCAGAAGAGAATCAAAAAAGAAGAGCCTCAAAAAAGATTGAGAATTGCCCTGAACAAATGTCTGAAGAGGATGGGACTGACAAGGAGCTCGAAGATGAAGACAACCTCAAAAAAGATGTCTTGGAAAGAGAATCTGAAGATTGTTCTAAATAAAAGTGTAAAGATGGCTCAAAAAGAGTGGTGGGATGCCATCAGATTAATGCCATGAAATGTTCATTGTAACCAGTACTGAATTCTATTACATATATGTTAATTGGCTGTTCAATTAAAACTTCATAGTCTTGGTGCAAGTAAAAAAGAATAGATTAAGTTCAAACATAGGACAAAAACAATAGCTAAGAGTAGATTAAACTTTCCTGTTAAAAAAAACAGAAACTCTTGAGTTGAAAAACAAAAAAATTAATAAATTTAGCTCCATATCATGAGAACTTCATGAAAATAAAATTACCCATTAAGGTTGAAATAGGGAAATGAAAAGGAGGCCTGGTGAGTAATGGTATCAGCATAGAATTCAATAAAGCAAGCTGATTATTAAAATATCTGATCTAATTTGATCTGGCTGTATAAAATCCTGATGACAATCATCCATGCACATCTTTAAATATATCCCATAAATTTGTTGTAATTTTAGTTTATCACAGCACCATCTTCTGGTTGCATGTGCTTGGGTCTCTACTATGTTGCTCCTATGGTGTGCATAGAGCACCAAGTGTTACCAAGTGTACCTAAAGGTACAACGTGGCTTGATGGCCTCCTCTGTCCAGATGGTCTTCAGCCTCTGGGCCCAGGATGCCACCATCCCCTTCCTTTCCTCTTCGGTTGAAAACTCTGGAGCAGAACTGATCTGAGGGGCCAGGACTTTAAATCCATACAAATACAATAGACCATGCTAATGCCACAAATAAAGAAAGGAACTGATTAGAAACTAAACCTACTACACATCACTTGGTTAAATGATTAAAGGACAGAAGTGGTAAGAAACCTTCAAAAAATAAAAAGACAACTTTAATGCTACTTAGATGCTGGACTTTCCAAATGAGGGGAAGATCTTTGGGCAGCGGAATTTCCAAATTCTGTTATTACAACTGAGATTAGTCTACAATCTTGGATACTGACTTGGACACTAAATATTACAGTTTTGATTGATTAGGCAACACAATAGATTATTCTAGTGTGTCGTAGCTGTAGCTACAATGTGCCACCATGAAATGTTCAAGATATATCGTTAAATGAAAGCAACAATAATACTTTTTAAGCAATATTTATTGTATATCATATGTTAAAAAATATAATAACCCTAACAATAAAAATTATGTGTCTAAGAATATATATGGGCTGAAAGGGAATACATACAACTATTAAGCGATTATTCCTGAGGGTGGGACTAAGGGGACTGTCTATTTTTACATTTCACATTGTCTCATTTTTTTGCACACCATATACTTTTGAAAACTGGAAAAAATAGAAAGATTTCTATAAAGTTTGAAAAAGTAAAGCTTGCCTAACGATATATATAAGACTAAGTTGGCCTGTGGAGAAGGAAGCTCAGGCTTAGAAAGTATCATTTCCTTCAGTGGAGCATCACTAATTGGAATCACTGTCTGTTCTCCTTTCAAAGACCACTTTTTCCCTAGAAATATTACACTCCTCTCCTTTGTGTTCCTTCCTATAAAGCCCATACCCTCATGGGGCCTGCCCCTCTCAGCTGTGGGCCCCATGGCAGGCACACCAACGGTTCAATATGTGATGTCCTCGGCAAACGTTCCTTCACACTGACCTGGAGACCAGCTCTGCCTTGGGCTCCCAGTCTCTTCAGAGTTTGAGGAGAGGCAGGTGAGGCCCTGGCCTGGAGCCTACACCCTTCTTTCCTACCCCTGCTCTGTCTCGCCAAAGGGCATTGCTCACGAGGACAAGCTTTGTTCACTGCTTCTCCCTATCTCCTCAGGGTGCACATAGGCTACACAGTGTCCACCTGAGAGTGCAGGTCTAGGAAGAGGGCCTGTGCTGTTACGTAGGGAAGTCCCTAGTCACCAAGACCTGGAAGGGAGTGGCAATGGCAAGGGCATGGCCCCTGGGTGCTTGGACAGCAGCCTGTGACAGAGGCTCAGAGGGAGGCCTTCAGAAATGCAGGCCACCTACCTCACGTGCCTGGGGTCAGGGCAGCGCTGCCTCACTAAGCACTGCTGGGCCCACCACCTCAGGCCCTGAGCCACATCCCTGGTGCCCCTGCTGCCACAGGCACATGCATGCTGCCGCCCGAGGACTATGGAGCTGCCACAGAGCAGAAGTTAGGCTCAGGAGGTGGGCTTAGCTTCCTCCAAACAACACCAACAGCTATGATTATAGTACATTTTTCTATATGGGCCAAGCTTTTCAGTGCTAAGCATTAAAAAAGGAAAATGTTTACTTTTCTATACGCAAACCATTTGCCATGGAGTTGATTCTGACTTGGGGGAAAAAAAAAAAAAACCCGTTGTTGTCGAGTCGATTCCTACTCACAGCGACCATACAGGACAAAGCAGAGCTGCCCCATAGAGTTTCTAAGGAGCGCCTGGTTGATTCAAAATGCCAGCCTTTTGGTTAGCAGCCGCAGCTCTTAATCACTATGCCACCAGGGTTTCCATTCCAACTCAAACCAAAAAAAACCAAACCCATTGCAGTCAAGTTGACTCTGACTCACAGTAACCCTGTAAAACAGAGTAGAACTGCCCCATGGGGTTTCTAAGGAGCCCCTGGTGGATTTGAACTGCTGACCCAAATAGTGAGTTTCAGGCTTACAAGAAGTCTCACTTTTACAGCTAGGAGGAGCTACATGTGTGGAGTACAAGGGTCCTCCACCATGGAGTCAAGTGTGGTGGGCTTACCTGTAGGGGCCACAGGAAGTACCGGAAATCTCCGCTGACTCCAGCTTTTGCGTACATCTCGGCAGTGCCCCCGGTGGTTAGTGAGAGGAGCCCCAACTTACCCTGGAGGGGGTGGACAGTGTGTGTGCTTGGGAATAGCAGGTACATATATGGGTGAAAGGGCTTCCAATGAGAGGAGGGAACATCTGAGGTCAGTTCCCTCCAGGGACAGACACAGATGTAACATCCCGTCTCTTGCAGGCTAACCACAGGTGACAACTACATCCCAATAGGAGGCACCTGAATGGCCGGGGCAGTGGGCCAAGAGAACATGAATGTGCTCAGGCTGCTGGCAGGAACCAGGTTTCTCGGGAGCCATCTGTGAAATGGGCCAGCTGAGGCACTGACCCCATGGGGAGGCCACCAAGACTGAGCAGAGCCTGATCCTTGAGGCGCCACCTCACAGTCCAAGAGGGAACTGAGGTGCTCAGTCTTTCCTTATACACACTTATTTTCTGAGGCCTTTTGAATTTAAAACAATTATTTATTGCTAACAACTTATTTCAGTGAGAAACTATAGCTCCCATTCACGGAGCATCTACCAGGGCCCCTGCAGCCCTCACCCTACAAGGCAGAGATCCCATTACCTTGTTCTACCAAGTAGGAACCTGAAGCCCAGAGAAAAGACTGCAAGTAGCATGGTCCCTGGCTCTTTCTTCATCACGGGGTACAACCCCCTCTCTGGAGCCAGAGCCTTACCCCTGTCAGGGTACCTCAACCTGCCCAGACACCTGCCCCTCATTCCTCTTTGTGGTGCACAGAGTTAGTGTGGGCATGTCTGTGTCCCCCACTAGAGTGAAGGCTCCACGTCTTCAGAAATTACGTGCTCCTCATCCGTGCCTGGAGTGTGGGGCTCTCCACACACTAGTGTGCAATCAGGAATGCTAAAAAACAAACTAGAAGTATAACTTGATGAACCCCCACCACACACACACACACACACATACACATACACACAGTCACACCCTAATTATACCACATACACACACTCACACACATAAAGATCACACATATTCACACATTCACACCCCATGTACTCACCACATACACACACATAAACCTCACATGCATGTGTACACACAGCTCACATACTCACACACCACACACAGACTCACACACATAAACCTCACATGCATGTACAAACACACTCACACCCCACATACACACCACACACTAACACACACAAACCTCATACACATGTGCACACACACTCATATCACACATGCACACCACACACACAAACCTGATAAACATGTGCACACACTCACACCACACATACACACATACAAACCTCACATGCATGTGCACACACACTCCACATACACACACATAAACCTCGCACACATGTGCACACACATTCCAGGTACTAACACACCACACACAAAATAAAACTCATACACATGTGCACACCCCCATGTACTCACACACTAAACAGATTCACACACATAAGCTTCACACACATGTGCACACAGTCATACCCCACATACACACACACAAATCTCACACATGTGCACATACCCCATACTCACACACACATATAAACCTCATGTGTATGCACACACACACACCCCACATACTAACACACCACACACACACTCACAAACTTCACATGCATGTGCACACACACACCTCATGTACTCACACACCACACGCACACTACAGCAGTCCCGGTCCCAGGGCATGTGTGTGCATGTGTGTGTGTGCATGCGTGTGCCAGTGTGTGCATGTATGTGGTGCATGTGTGCACACGTGTATGGGCATGCATGTGTGTGAGTGTATGGTATATGTCAGAGTATGTGTGAGCTTGTGATTGAGAGTTTGCGTGTGTATGTAGGTGTGTGTGTGTGTGTGTGTGTGTGTGTTGGAGGCTCATCAAGTTATACTTCTAGCTTGTTTTTTAGCATTCCTGATTGCGCACTAGTGTGTGCAGAGCCCCACAATCCAGGCACGAATGGGGAGCGTGTAGTTTCTGAAGGCATGGAGCCTTCACTCTAGTGGGGAACACAGACATGCCCACACTAATTCTGTGCACCACCAAGAGGGGTGGGGTGTGGGTGTTGGGATGGTTTGAGGTGCCCTCACGGGGGTAAGGCTCTGGCTCCAGAGAGGGGGTTGTACCCCAAGATGAAGAGTCAAGCACAGGCTACACTTGATCTTTTCTCTGGGCTTCAGGTTCCTACTTGGCAGAACGAAGTAATGGGATTTCTGCCTTGTAGGGTGAGGGCTGCAGGGGCCCTGGTAGATGCTCCGTGAATGGGAGCTATGGTTTCTCACTGAAATAAGTTCTTAGCAATAAATGATTGTTTTAAATTCAAAAGGCCTCAGAGAGTAAGTGTGTATAAGGAAAGACTGATCACCTCAGGTCCCTCTGGGACTGTGAGGCGGTGCCCCAAGGATCAGGCTCTGCTCAGTCTTGGTGGCCACCTTCTCTGTGCCTCTATTTCCTGATGTGACAAATAGGGCTACCAACAGTTCCTACTCGGAGTACTGATGTGAGGATTCCATGGCACACTACAGTGCCTGACACAGAGAAAGTGCTTGGGAAGTGGTAGATGTGGTAACAATGATATGAGTGGCAGTGGCAATGAATGAAATGTTTACTCATGTGGAATGAGACAATAAACTCTCTGTGCAGACCCTCTGGGCAAAGCATGAGGAAAAGAGAAACAGTGCGGGGAGAGGTGGAAGGGGCAGGGAAAAGGAAGAATACTGTAGAGAGAAAGACCGTGGCTGACTGTAACCATGCAGTTCCATGGGTGGACAAGGCAGGAAAAGGAGAGGTGGCTCCACTCTGGTCGGCAGACCTCGGGGTCAGGGTCATGACAGGAAGGGCCTGAGCACAGTCCTCCTAGGACCAGCAGCCTGTGTTCGACGGGACCAGTCTTGATGCACCCCACTCTCCTGGCATGATCACTATTAACTGGCTGATCAACCATCCAGGCACCTTGGCGGAGGCACTGCCAGTCCCCCAGAGTCATCAGGATGAAAGAATGCCCTGCACCTTGACCAGGTCAGCCATTCCAGGTCATCTGGTCAAGGAAGGGACCCCTGAGGAGGGGTGTGCAGAGCAAGCCTGGGCTGGGCCGAGGAGAAGGGGAAGCACCTCCTCCCCCCAAAATGTTGGTCATTTTATGATGGGTTTGTGACCTCCACCTCTGGAAATGCCATTTTTTCCAGAACCTGGCCCACTGGCCCCTGCCCTCACACACACAAATGGGCCATTCCCAGCAGAAGGTGTCTTCTCCCAGCTGCTTCCTGCCCTCAAGCAGGACTGAGAGCCAGAGATGGTTTGGGCTAATCAGATCCCCTCCTTGGAAGTTGTCGGTTTAGAATCTGGAGAATCTGGTCACTGGTGTGCAGTGGGGGGAAGAACAGCGAGCCTGCAGACAGGCAGAGGTGTGAATCCCAGGAGATAGGGCTGCAGGTTCCACTTGCTCCTGGAGCCCACCACTGTCTGTCTTAGGGTCCAACAGATCCAAGTGACCAATCCTCCTTTTCTCGCTTGACTTGGATTTCTGTCAGTCCAACAATTCCCAAAAAGCACGTGTCTACTTTGCCCCAAGCTTACAATCACACACATGACTTCACGCCTGCTCAGCTACAGCATCCAGCGGGCTGGATGAGTTAAATCCGTAGTGGCAGTTTGGTGGGGCAGGTCCTTTCTGGGGTGGCATCATCTCCCTGGACAATTAGTGAATGACTACGAGGAACTGGGGGAGGGGATGAGGAACCAGGGAGAAGAAGGGAACAGAAGAAGGTGCCTCCTAGGGATGAGGAGATTTCAAGCAGCAGTTGCTTTGGCCCAAACTGTCTTGACGAACACTGTATAGACAAATCTGGTTCTGAGCAGCCCCTGCACGTCTGGGGTGGGGGCTGGAGGGGGGGGAACCAACAGGATCTCATGACAGAGAGAGTTTGTGGGCCATTAGGCTAAAGGAAAATCCTTCATGAATATATACTTGGGGGTCAGCATTTTAAACAGGTGATATTGGCTACATGGATCTCCTTACCCAACTCAACATAGATATGTATGCAAATATGCTAAAACTTAGCACCACCTTGACTAGAACGAAATTCATTATTTGGAATGAGTTTGTACAACAGTTGACTCTAATTCAATATACAGATCAGCTTCCTGAACCTTTTTCTGCTCGTCAATTATATCTCTGGCCAGAGTCCTCTTCTTGCAGGCTTCACAGGCTTCCACTCCATAGGTGAAGAACTCGGGGTTAGAACACACACACCTGAGGAGGAACAAGCTACATGATCTCACCCCAGTGAGTCCCCACAGCAAACCCCCACAAGAGCTGTACGCTACCTGGACCCTCAAAGCCATTCAACGGGCATTCTTTGAACCCCTGTCAGAGGCTAGGTCCTGGGGTTATGGAAATAGGAAGGCACTGTCCTTACCTTCCTGGGGTTCAAGGAAAGTCCAGTGGGAGAATTAGATAAACGATCAAATGATAAATGTACAGAATGGTTATCCACTAGCTCAGTCAAACATTGTGGCCAGACAAGCATCACACCTAACATGAAAATGCAGAGCTGTGTTTAGTTCTGGAGGGTGTAAGGAGTCCAGTGAGCCTGGAGGAGGATGTGGCCAGCTCTCACGGGTGGAAAAGGAAACCAGTCCTGGGAAGAGCTTTGTAAGCCAGGTCTTGAACCCTGGGCAGGAATTTCCTAGGCTGCCTGGGGTGCTGGAGGGAAAGAGGGGGCATTAGGGGCAAAGACAGGGAGGGTCCAACCATCAGGCTCACAGGGAGGGAGCATATAGTGGTATCAGGCTGACTAGTGGGAGGGCTGCAGCTGAGTCAAGCCTGCCAAGGAGTCTACACTTTTCCTGCACCCAGTGAGCGGCCATGTGACGGTCTGAACAGGAAAAATAAGAGCTCAGATCTGGGTCGGGGCGGGTGAGGGGGGTTCACTGAAGCAGCAGTGATTCAGGGACCAGCCTGGGGCAGAGAGACTGCTGGGGCTCTTGAAATCCAGGCGGGGATGAGGGTGGAATCTTTAAATGGGATTCTGTCAACCAAATTTATCCATGAAGGGCACTGATTTGTATGATAACCAGTTACTGCTCATTGAGCACTTCCTGTCTGTTGGGTGCTATTGGAAGGGCTCTCCACACACCACCTCTTTTATCTTTACAACAACCAGTGAGATTGGGGTTATTTCCATTGAAAAAGGAGAGAACTGAGACACAAGGGAGGCTAAGTAACTACTTCCCCTCACGGGTCCTACATGGCAGAGGTGTCATGGCATAGGACGACCCCACGCCCAAGCACTGAATTACCACACCACACTGTGACCATAGAGGAGCTAGAATGAGGACTGGCCCAGTAGTCCTTCGGTAAGTTAGGTCCTGTCTTTACAGGAAACCCTGCGAGGTACTACTGTAGACAGGAGGTTGTGTTCTATCAGGTTATCAGACAAGGCTTTGATCACCACATTATGTAGAACCTATAGCAGATATTGGGAGTAGTTTTGAAAATAGGAAACAGAATTGTTAAAATGTGCATGGGCCAAATATATTCTAGGTAGATTAAAGAAGTAAATATAAAAGCAAAGGTATCCAAGTATCTGAGGAAATTTTGGAAGAATGTTTGTGTAAGTGTGGGGAGGCCTTCTTAAGCAAGACAGGAAATCCAGAAAGCATAAAAGATTAACACTCAGTTTACAATAAAAAGTTTGAAACAACGTAAGTACACATCAACTGGGGAAGTAGTAAGTTATACATTAACTACAGGATGCTGGGTAATCATTTAAGAGACTGTGGAATGCTGCTGAAGACACATATGCTGTTGTTGTTCTTAGGTGCCATCAAGTCAGTTCTGACTCATAACAATCCTGTTTACAGCAGAACGAGACTCTACCCAGTTGTACTCCCTCCTCACAATCATTGCTATGTTTGAGCCCTTTGCTAAAAGCACTGTGTTAATCCATCTCATTGAAGGTCTTCCTCTTTTTCACTGACCCTTTACTTTACCAAGCATGATGTCTTTCTGCAGGGACTGGTCCCTTCTGATAACATGTCCGAAATACAAGACAAAGTCCCGCCATCCTTACTTCTAAGGAGCATTCTGGCTGTACTTCTTCCAAGACAGGTTTGTTCATTCTTCTTGCAGTCCATGGTATATTCAATATAATATTTAATATTCAAAGGTTTCATTTCTTCTTCGGTCGTCTTTATTCATTGTCCAACTTTTGCGTGTATATGAGGCAGTTGAAAATATCATGGCTTGGGTCTGGCACACCTTAGTCCTCAAAGTGACATAGTTGCTTTTCAACACTTTAAAGAGGTCTTTTGCAGCAGATTTGCCCAGTACAATACCTTGTTTAATTTCCTGACTGCTGCTTCCATGGGTGTTGATTGTTGATCCAAGTAAAATGAAATCCTCGACAACTTCAATATTTTCTCTGTTTATCATGATATTGCTTATTGGTCCAGTTGTGAGGATTTTTGTTTTCTGTATGTTGAGGTGTAATCCATACTGAAGACTGTAGTCTTTGCTCTTCATCAGTCAGTGCTTCAAGTCTTCTTCACTTTCAGTGAACCAGGTTGTGTCACCTACATATCGTAGATTACTAATTAGTCTGCCTTCAGTCCTGATGCCACATTCCTTATGAACAGGTGGCAGATAGAGATGCTATTTGGAGTCTTTTTGCAGGTCTTTATTGGTGAATCACAGCACAGACCCTTAGGATTTTGGAGCAAAGCCCTGCCATCCTCTGCAGATAACTACTCTCCTTTTGAGAAATAGCTTTTGGCTTGTTACTGGGCCTTAGTAGAGACTGAATGCTTAACCACGGGCCACCAAGTTACCGTGTGGCCTGAGCTGCCTATCATGAACTGGGCGTCGTCTGACCCACAAAGCCATAAAGTTGGACATGCACAGCAGCACTCCATCAGTAAATGGAAGAAGGATATACAAGATTGGGCCCAAGCAGGACCTGAAGGCACAAGTAAGTTGCATGACAAAGTGGCTCAAATGCCCATGGACTTCATTCCATCTCTCACCTATGGCCTCATGGGGAGTTCCTTATGATCAATTGACTGAGGAAGAGAAAACTCGTGCCTGGTTTCCAGATGGGTCTGCGTGATATGCAGGCACTACTCAAAAGTGGACAGTGGCAGCACTACAGTCCCTTGCTGGGATCTCCCTGAAGAACAGTAGTGAGGGGAAATTCTCCCAATGGACAGAACTTCGAGCAGTATACCTGGTTATTCACTTTGCTTGGAAGGACAAATGGCCGGATGTGGGATTGTATACTGATTCATGGGCTGTGGCCAATGGTTTGGCTAGATGGTCAGAGACTTGGAAGGAACATGACTGGAAAATTGGAGACAAGGGGATATGGAGAAGAGTTATGTGGATAGACCTCTCTACATGGACCAAAGAAGTGAAGATATTTGTGTCTCATGTGAATGATTACCAAAGAGTGACTTCAGCAGAGGAGGATTTTAACAATTAAGTGGATAGGATGACGTGTTCTGTGGAAACCAGTCATCCTCTTTCCCTAACCACTCCCATCATTGTGCAATGGGCTCATCAACAAAGTAGCCAAGGTGGCAGGGATGGAAGTTATGCGTGGGCTCAGCAACATGGACATCCACTCACCAAGGTCTATTTGACTACAGCCACTGCTGAGTGCCCAATCTGCCAGCAGTAGAGAACAACACTAAGTCCCTAATATGGCACCATTCCTCGAGGTGATCAGCCAGCAACCTGTTGGCAGGTTGATTACGTTGAACTGCTTCCATCATGGAAAGGACATTTTATTCTTACTGGAATAGATACTGTGGACATGGATTTGCCTTCCCTGCATGCAATGCTTCTGCCAAAACTACCATCCATGGCTTACAGAATGCCTTATCCACCATCCTGGTATCCCACACAGCATCACCTCAGATCAAGGGACTCACTTCAAAGCAAACAAAGTGTGGCAATGGGCCCATGCTTGTGGAATTCACTGGTCCTACCATGTTCCCCATCATCCTGAAGCAGCTGACTTGTTAGAATGATGGAACATCTTCTAAAGACACAAGTATGGCACCAGCTAGGTGGCAATACCTTGCAGTGTTGGGGCAATGTTCTCCAGGAGGCTGTATATGCTCTAAACAAGTGTCCAATATATGGTGCTGTTTCTCCCTTAGCCGGGATTCATGGGTCCAGAAATCAAGGGGTGGAAATGGGACTGGCACCACTCACTATTACCCTAGTGACCCACTCCTAAGATTTTTGCTTCCTGTCCCCACAATCTTATGCTCTGCGGGTCTAAAGGTCTTAGTTCCAAAGGGAGGAATGCTTCCATCTGGAGATACATCACTGATTCCACTGAACTGGAAGTTACGAATACCACCTGGCCACTTTGGGTTCCTTATGCCTCAGGATCAACAGGCAAAGAAAGGAGTTAACATATTGGCTGGTGTGATTGATCCTGATTACCAAGAGGAAATTGGATTGATATTATATAATGGAGGTAAAGGAGTATGTCTGGAATGCAGGCGATGCCTTAGGGCATCTCTTAGTACTACCATGTCCTATGATTAAAGTCAGTGGAAAACTACAGCAATCTAATTCCAACATGACTGCTAATGGTCCAGGAATGAAGGTTTGGATCACACGACCAGGCAAAGAACCATGACCTGCTGAGTTTGCTTGCGGAGGGCAAAGGGAATATGGAATGGGTTGTGGAAGAAGGTAGTTCTAAATACCAGTTACAACCACGTAACCACTTGCAGAAAAGAGGACTGTAATTGTTATGCCTTTTATATGTGTTCATTGCATCAAATTAGGTGCAAGTATGACATTATAATTGTCTTTATTCAGAGATTATGTACGGTTTAAGGAGATCTGTACAGGTGTCAAGTTGACCAAGAGGTGTACTGTGACTGTTAAGGTGGTGTGTCAACTTGGCTGAGCCACGACTCTCAGTAGTTTGGCAGTTATGATGTAGTTTGGCAGTTGGTATGATGATGTGATCACTTCCACGATGAGAGTTGATATAATGTGATCACGTCTATGATGGGATCTGCTGTGAGAAGCCAGTCAGTTGGAAGGGAGTTTCCTTGGGGGGGGGGGGTGGCCTCCATCCAATATAGGTGGACTTTCTGGCAAGGCTTTCAGGCTTTTGATTGCTCGGGATCCTGCAGCCGGCTCCTGTTCATCTGACCTCCAGTTGTTGGGACTTGAGCTAGCAGCTTACCTACCATCTTGCCTGCTAATCTTGGGATTCATCAGTCTTTGAGGTCTGTGAGCAAGAGCCCTGCTGTTTGACTTGACAATCTTGGGTTTGCCAACCCCTGTGGCTACCTACGTGAATCAGGAGAAGTCTCCAGCCTGACCCACAGACTTGGGACATTCCAGTGTCTACAACTGCGTGAGCCATTTCCTTGATATATATCTCTACATATAGGTATTTGTATGTTTTACTGGTTTTGCTTCTTTAGAGAACCCAGCCTAAGACATTCTTCATATAGTCTGGCTTCTTAGATTATTTGCTCAGCACACAGACTGAATAAACATGGTGAAAGATACAACCCTGATGCATAACTTTCCTGATTTTAAACCACATGGTATTCCCTTATTCTTTGACTGCCTCTTGGCCTACGTACAGGTTCTGCATGAGCGTAATTAAATGTTCTGGAATTGCCATTCTTCATAATATTGTCCATAATTTGTTTTGATCCACATACATAGTTAAGTGAGCAAAGTAGATCTCAAGACTATGACTCAGTTACATCTATATAATTTCCAAACTATTCATGAATGTGTACTTTTGTTAATATGTATGTAGACGATCTACAATGATCCATACCCAAAAGTTAAGCTTGTTTGCCTCTGGGTTGGACTAGGGGCTTTTACTTTTTACTCTATGTTCACCTATATTTTAAAATATTTTTTACAGTAAGCTTGTATTACATTATTCATTTAAAAAACAGTGACTCCTTTATATAAAAGGTAGAATAATTTGGAAAAGGATAGCAAAAATTGTTGTACAACTTGAAGAATGTAATTAATGTCACTGTATTATACATGTAGAAATTGTTGAATTGACAAATGTGTTGTTGTGTATACTTGCACCACAATAAAAGAAAGAAAGAAAGAAACAAACAAACAAAAAAAACTCCAGTCGCTCCTTATCCTGGCACTCTCCATTTTTCTGACTCTTAGCTTTGCTGTCTATAGTTAAGAGAAAATACTTGATTGATTTATTAAAGAGGAATAAAGAGCATTCCCATTAAAGACAAGAAAAGACAAGGACTCTGTGATCACCATGAGTACTGAATATTATATATGGAGATCTGGTTAGCACAATTATACAATGGAAGGAAATTAGAGGTGTTAAATGCTGGAAAAGAGGAATGAAATGATCACTATTTGCAGATGATTTGACTGTCTATCTGGAAAGACCCAGCGAATCAGCTGAAAACTATTACAAATGGCAAGAAAATTAGTTAAGTGGCTGTATATAAACACACACACACGTGTGTGCACATGTAGAGAAATTAATTCTCACATATAGAAACCATAACCAATTAATAAGAATTATGCAAGATCTGAAAGAAGAGCACTTCAAAATAACCCTTGCGGTGGTAAAAGAAGACCTGAGCAAATGAAAAGTCACACTTTCCATTACAGAGAAAGAATCCACAACAAAATGGTCATTTCTCCCCAGTTCACTTACTAATTTAATGTGACCTCAATAAAAATACCAACAGATTTCTTTTACAATCTGGAAAGCAAAGTCAAATGGTTTTATAGAAAAGTAAAACAAAAATAGAAAAAAATAAAAAGAAGACAAGTGAGGGTAACCTAGTTCTATTAGATATTAAGTTATATTATTTGCCAAAATAAGTAAAACCATGTGTTACTGGGACATGATTAGATCAACAAATAAAACAGAATAGAAAGAACAGAACAGAATCAAACACATGCTGGAATTTAATGTACAATGAAGGTGACATTTTAAATCAGGGACACATAGCTGATTACTTGATAAACTGTGGTGAGGCAATAGGGTAGGTATTTTAAAAAAAGTTTGACCCATACCTCACCTACACAAAATAGATTTGAAACAAATAAAATATTTAAATGTAAAAAGTAGAACCTATCAAATACCAGAAGAAACTATAAAACTTCTTTTAAGAATTTCAGAATTTCTATGACACAAAAGCCAGAGATCAAAGAAGAAGAAAAAGACTAATAAGTCAACTAAATAAAAGTAAACTAAAATACCTCATGGGACAAAAAAATGCCATAAGAAAAATAAAATAAAAAAAACTCAGCAAAGAGTGTTTGCAGTTCATATCCTACTCTATAGGCTAATTTTTAATATATAAAGAGTTCTTAAAAATCAATGAAAAAAACAACCTAATACAAATTGAGCAAGGGATATGAACAGATCATTCGCAGGAAAGAAAATATAAATGCTTCTTAAATATATGTAGAGATACTCAACTTCACTTAAAATGAGAGAAGGGCAAACTATAACTACACTGGGAGGCCATTTTTTTAGCTGTCAGACTAGCAATTATCAAAAGAAGTGGGTAACAGTATTGGTGACAGTGTGAGGAAATAAGAATACAAAATTTAAAGAAAAATAATAATAAAAATAAGGTAACAAAATGGTGAAAGTTCAATAAAAAATAGTAAAACACATAAAATCACAAGAGAAGAAGGACCAATCAAAAGCAAAACATGAAGAAGCGGAAATTTCTCCTATGGAGGCCAGAACTAATGCAAAGAATTGATAATTCTCAGACTATGGATCTAAATATGGTTAAAGAGCACAAAAAGCACACACAAAAATAAACTAGTGGAGATCAGGAAACAAATGGAGAAACAAAGTGAGAGACTCAACAAGGAAATTGAAAACATCAGGGGAATAAAAAGCAAGAGAAACACTCAACAACAGAGTCAAACAGACAAAAGATAGAATAAACGAACTAGAAGATAAAATAACTGAACTTATCAAATCTCAAGAGAAACAGACAAAAGAGCAAAGAAAAGCAAACAAACCCAAAAGGAAATATGAGATTCAATTAAGAAATCTAACATGAGAATTATTGGAATCTGGAATCCCAGAGCACCAAGAAAACACTAAAGGTATAGGAGCAATTTTCCAAGAGATAATCAGAGAAAATTTCCCAGACCTGACAGAGAACCAAGTCTGCAAATACAGGAAGCTACATGAACCCAAATCAGAAAAGACACAAAAAGATCAACTCCATGCCATATCCTAATAAAATTCTTGAAAACCAAAGACAAGGAGAGAATTCTGAAAGCAACAAGGGAAAAACGCTATATAAAATACCAAGGGTCTTCCATAAGAATCAGTGTGGATTTCTCCCCAGAAACTCTGGAGGCCAGAAGACAATGGAGTGACATATATTGAACAAAAACAATTGCCAACGAAGAACTCTTTACCCAGAGTCATAGATTGAACTGTGTCCCCCCAAAATATCTGTCAACTTGGCTAGGCCATGATTCCCAGTATTGTGTAATTGTCCACCATTCTGTCATCTGATGTGATTTTCCTATGTGTTGTAAATCCTATCTTTACGATGTTAATGAGATGGGATTAGCAGCAGTTATGTTAACGAGGCAGGACTCAATCTACAAGATTACGTTGTGTTTTAAGTTAATCTCTTTTGAGATATAAAAGAGAGAAGTGAACAGTGAGACATGGGGACTTCATACCACCAAGAAACAAGAGTCAGGAGAATAGCACATCTTTTGGACCAGGGGTCCCTGCGCTGAGAAGCTTCTAGATCAGGGGAAGATTGATGACAAGGACCTTCCCCCTGAGCTGACAGAGACAGAAAGCCTTCTCCTGGAGCCGACACCCTGAATTTCCAGCCTACTAGACTGTTAGAGAATAAATTTCTCTTTATTAAAGCCATCCACTTGTGATATTTCTGTTATAGCAGCACTACATAACCAAGACACTCAGCAAAGCTGTCATTAAAAAATGTGGGGGAAATCAAGGCAACCCCAAACAGAAGCTCTGGGAAATTGCCATACCAGATTGGCTTTGCAAGTATTACTCAAGGGAGTACTCCAAATGAAAGGTGAGAGCATTAAATAAATATTCATATCTATATACAGAAAATAGATAGATAGACAGACAGGTAGATGGATAGATGAGAGATAGATCTCCAAAAAACGCAACAACATGTGCTACCATAAGGACCAAGTATATGACATCTTCAAGGAATAAACTCAATAATTAAATCTCACAAACAATACAACATAAAGTTTGTAAGAAATAAGCACAAAGCAAATTTATCAAAAATAGGTTGTATGTTGATGTTAATGGACACACATAAACAGAAATAGAGGAGGAGCATATCAGGAATAGATTTATTATGTTAAAGTAGTAAGTTAACTGTTGTTCACATATAAACATTGTTGCAGTCATAAGTTGTGTAATGTAATATATGTGGTAACCACCAAGAAACCACCAAGAATAAACATTCACAAGAAAAGGA
Source organism: Dugong dugon (assembly GCA_030035585.1). NCBI lineage: Eukaryota > Metazoa > Chordata > Mammalia > Sirenia > Dugongidae > Dugong > Dugong dugon. The sequence continues at coordinate 21,856,288 of CM057464.1, forward strand.
GGGGGGTAACAAAAAGGCTGATCACAAGAAAGCACCCAAATAGAAACAAAAACAGAAAAATCAGAATAAAAAAACAAAGAAAATTTGAAACAACCAAAAAACAAATAACTAATGAGTGAGGCAGATAATTTGTTTTCAGTAACAACCTTATTTATAAACGGTCTAAATACTCCATGCAAAAGGCAGAGAGTGGCAGAGTGGATAAAAAAAACATAATCTATCTTTTTGCCATCTACAAGAAACACATTTTAGACATAATGACACGAACAGACTAAAAATAAAAGGATGGAGAAAAACATTCCACCCAGCTAGTAAGCAAAAAAGATAGGGGTGTCCATACTGATATCAGATAAAATAGAATTTAAATAAAAATCTGTTATAACAGATAAAGAAGGACATTACATAATAATAAAAGGCTCAGTCTAGCAGGAAGACATAATTATATACCCACCTGACAACAATGCACCAAAATACATGAAACAAATATTGACTAATATGAAAGAAGAAATAGACAACTCCACAATAATAGTATGGGAATTCAACATACCACTTTCAATTATAGAAAGAATATCTAAAAAGAAGAATACAGATAAACAAACTATGGTACTTAAACAGAATGGAGTATTATGCAATGATAAAGAACAATGATGAATCTGTGAAGCATCTCATAACATGGATGAAACTGGAGGACATTATGTTTAGTGAAATAAGTCACAAAAGGACAAATATTGTATGAGACCACTACTATAAAAACTCGAAAAGGTTTACACACAAAAAGAAACAATCTTTGTTGGTTACAAGGGATGGGAGGGGTGGGGGGGAACACTAAATAGACAATAGATAAGTGGTAACTTTGGTGAAGGGTAATACAGTACATAATACTAAGGAAGCCAGCTCAACTTGTACAAGGAAAGGTCATGGAAGCTCCATAGACACATCCATACTCCCTGAGGGACTGAATTACTGGGCAGAGGGCTGTGGGACCATGGTCTTGGATAACATCTAGCTCAATTGGCATAACACAGTTGATAAAGAAAATTTTCTACGTTCTACCTTGGTGAGTAGTGTCTGGGGTCTTAAAAGCCTGTGAGCAGCCATCTAAGATATTCCACTGGTCTCACCCCTTTGAGAGCAAGGGAGAATGAAGAAACAAGATACAAGGTAAAGATTAGTCCAAAGGACTAATGGACCACAACTACCATGGCCTCCACCAGACTGAGTCCAGTACAACTAGATGGTGCCCGGCTACCACCACTGACTGCTCTGACCGGGATCACAACAGAGGGTCCTGGACAGAGCTTGAGAAAAATGTAGAAAAAATTCTAACTCTCAAAAAAAGACCAGACCTACTAGCCTGACAAGAGACTGGAGAAACCCCGAGAGTATGGCCTCCAGACACCCTTTTAGTTCAGTAATGGAGTCACTCCCAAGGTTCACCCTTCAGCCAAAGATTAGACAGACCCATAAAACAAACGAGACTAATGGGGCACAACAGTACAGGAACAAGGACTAGAAGGCAGGAGGAGACAGGAAAGCTGGTAATAGGGAACCCAAGGTTGAGAAGGGACAGTATTGACATGTTGTGGTGTTGTTAACCATTGTCATAAAACAATATGTGTACTGTTTAGTGAGAAACTATTTGTTCTGTAAACCTTCATCTAAAGTATAATTTTAAAAAAACTACACAATTAAAAAAAAGAAAAAGAAAAAGAAGAATACAAAGCACATTGAAAACTTAAATAAGTCAATGTATCAATTGGACCTAAAAGACATATATAAACACTCCACCCAGAATCAGAACAATACACATTCTTCTCCAGCACACATGAATCATTTTCGAGAACAGACCATAAGCTAAGACACAAAACAAGTCTCAACAAATTTAAAAAGACTGAAATCATACAAAGCATTTTCTCTGACCATAATGATATGAAATTAGAAATCAACAACAGGAAAAATAAGGGAAAAAAATACTTGGAAACTAATATACTACTGCAAAACTATTGGGTCATAGAAGAAACTGAAATAAAAAATTTCTAGAATCAAATGAAAATGAAACCACAACATATCAAAACTTTTGGAACACAGCAAAAGCAGTACTCAGAGGGAAATTCATAGCAATAAATGCCTGCATTAAAAAAGAAGATCCAAAATCATTAACTTAAACTGACAACTTGAACAAATGAAAAAGGAATAGCAAAAGAAGCCAAAAGCTACCAGAGAAAAGGAAATAATAAAGATCAGAGCAAAAATGAATGAAACAGAAAAACAATAGAAAGAATCAACAAAACTAGAAGTCGGTTCTTTGAAACTATCAATAAAATAGACAAACCACTGGCTAAACTGACAAAAGAAAAAAAAAAAAACAAAAACGGAAGAGGCAATAACCAGATTAAGAAATGAAATTGGTGACATTACAACTGATCAACAGAGCTAAAGAGGATCATAACTAATTACTATGAAAAATTATATTCTAACAAATTTGAAAACCTAGATGAAATGGACAGATTTCTAGAAACGCACTACCTACCCAAACTAACACAAACAGAGGTAGAACATTTAAAGACACCCATTATAAAAGAAGAGATTGAAGATGTCATAAAAAAAAATTGCCAACAACAATAAAAAGCCCAGGACCAGATGGCTACACTGGTGAATTCTACCATACATTCAGAGAAGAGCTGACACCAGTCTTACTCAACCTCTTCAAAAACATAGAAGAGGAAGGAACACTACTGAACTGTTTCTAAGAAGCCAGCATAACCATGATACCTAAACCAGGCAAAGACATTAAAAATAAATAAAATTACAGACAAATATTCCTTATGAGTATAGATGTAAAAAATTTCAACAAAATTCTAGCCAACAGACTTAAGCAATATATCCAAAAAATCATACACCATGATCAAGTGGGATTCATATCAGGATTACACGGGTGGTTCAACATTAGAAAATCAATCAGTGTAATCCACCACATAAGTAAAACAAAGGAAAAGAACTATATGACCATATCTATTGATGCAGAAAAGGTATTCAATAAAATTCAACATCCTTTTTGACAAAAACTCTCAGCAAAATAGGAATACAAGGGAAATTTGTCAATATAATCAAGGGCAAATATGCAAAACTAACAGCCAAGATTATATTCAATGGAGAAAGGCAGACTTCCCTTTGAGAACAGGAATGAGACAAGGATGCTCATTATCACCATTTTTACTTAACATTGTACTGGAAGTCCTAGTCAGAACAATAAGTAAAGAAAGAGAAATAAAAGGTACCCAAATAGGAAAGGAAGAAGCAGACTAACTCGAATCACCAGAATACAGTCATGGCCCCTCAATGAATTCCCAGACTTGAGTGAGTTTACAGACCCATAACCCCTTGAATGAAGGGGACGCTGGGTCCCCTTGAAGAAGAACCCCACTACAATGGCAAAAATTTGTACTGTTAATCTTACTCCCAGCCTTCCTCAAAGGGAAGAGAGAGAGAGAGAGAGAGAGTTAAAGAGAAAGAGATTTATCGCAAGGAAACAGCTCACACAGTTGTAAAGGCTGCAAAATCCCATGTCTGTGGATCAGGCATCAGGCTGGAGGCTGCTCCTAGCTCATGTAGCTGCAGGAGCTGATGAACTCAAGATCAGCAGGTCAGAGAGCAGGCTGCTGGCTCACAGGCTGCGGAGGCTGATGAATCCCAGGATTAGCAGGCAATATGGCAGGCCACTGGCTGAAGTCCTGAAAACCAGAGGTCAGATGATGATGAGCCGGATGCAGGATCCAGAGCAAACAATAGCCAACCAGCTTTGCCAGAATGTCCATATATATTGGATGTTGGCCACACCCTTGAGGAAACTCCCATTACAACTGATTGGCTGATCACATCAGGTCACATCATGGAGGTGACTACATTATATAAAAAAATGGAGGATAACTACATCATTACACCATGGCAAAACCACTGAAACTCATGGCCCAGCCAAGTTGACACACAACCTTAAAATCACAGTCCACCCCTTGTCAAGCTAGCACATGTACACATCTCCTTAAACCATACACAATCTCTAAAGACAATTACAAAGTCATACCTACACCTAACGTGATACAATTAACATTACTACGATTGAAAACACACTAGCCCCATTTACATCTTATATTTTATAAGTGAAGAAAACAAAAATATCTGATGCACACATATAATGAAGGAATACTCACAACAACAGTCTTCATTTCTGCAACTGGTCACATGGTTGAAACTGGTGTTTAGAACTACCTTCTTCCATCACCCGATCTTTGTTTGCTTTGCCCTCAGCAAGCACCTCAGCTGGTCATGGTTCTTTGCCTGGTGAGGTGCCCCAAACCTTAATTCCTGAAAGGTCTGGGCCATTAGTAGTCATGTTGGAATTGGATTGTTGTAGTTTTCCATTGACTTTAATTACACGGCATCGTAGCACTAAGAGATGTCCTAAGAGGTTTCCTGTATTCCAGACATACTCTTCTTTACCTCCATTATGTAATATCAATCCAATTTCCTCTTGGTAATCAGATCAATCACACCAGCCAATGCAGTAACTCCCCTTTGCCTGTTGATCCAGAGGCATGAAAGCTGAAAGTGGCTGGGTGGCATTTTTAACTTCCAGTTCAATGGAATCAGTGTTGTGTCTCTTGGTGGGAGCATTCCTCCCTTTGGAACAAAGACCTCTATACCCGCAGAGCATAGGGTCACGCAAAAATTCTGGGAGTGCGTCAGTAGGTGTAATAGTGAGTGGTACCACTCCCGTTTCCACCCCTTCATTCCTGGACACCCATTTCCTCCCAATCAATGTCCTCACTTGAACTTTGGACACCACTCGAGGTTGGGAATTCAGTTGGCATTGTAATTCAGTCATTTTTATGATAAGACTCTGGGTTCAGCAATATCACCTCTGTTACTACAAGAAATGGGGCTTTCTTTCAAGGCAGAAGTGGAAACATTGAGGTCATTTATGTGGTGCTCGAGCTTTGATTCTGAAGCCCTGAGCTCATCTCTTTCTTTCACCACTTTGTCTAGGCAAAGTAGGAACAACTAACCAGCTTCCTTATACTTCTCATTATGACAAAATTGTATAAAGGTGCCAAACATGAGATCACCCAGAACCTCGCTTCTCAAATACCTGATCTACTGGTGGTGATATTTTGTGTATTTGTATTGCCACCTCACATTATGGATTAGCAGTGCCCTCTTTACTACTGGAAGCAGAATAATCAACGTCTTTAAGACTAACCAGACTTGAGAACCAATTTAGAAAACTCATCCTTACAATGTTGTTTCTCAAGAACCACTCTCGGTACCAAATGTCTTATAGGTTCTCTCTAGAAGCAAAACCAGTGAAGTGTCTATATATATACATATATATATATGTAGAGAAAGAGAGAGAATTATATCAAGAATATGGCTCCCGTGGTTGTAGAGGCTGGAGGATGCCAAGTCCGCCAGTCAGGCTGGAGCCTTCTCCTGACTTACGTAGCTGCAGGGACTGGCGAAACCAAGATCAACAGGAAAGCTGTCAGACCACTGGATCACAGGCTGTGGAGGCTGATGAATCTAAAGATCAGCAGGTAAGCTGCTAGCACAAGTCCCAAGAAAGGGAGAGCAGAGGAACAGGAGCCAGCTGCAGGATCCAGAGTGAGCAAATGCCCGAGAGCCTTGCCATGAAATCCACCTATATTGGATGCAGGCCAAACCCTCAAGGAAACTCCCTTTCAAATGACTGGGTACTCATATCAGATCCCATCATGGAAATGATCACATTATATCAGATCTCATTATGGCAGTGATCACATAATTATATGACTGCCAAATTACATTGTAACTGCCAAACCACTGAGAATCATGGACCAGCCAAGTTGACATACAACCTTAACCATAATAGATAGGAAATCTACTAAATATTCACTTGACCTGTACAAGCAGAAGAATTCTAGGTCAAGTGAACAGCAGTATAACTTGATTTGCCAGGATAGGGAGTCACAGCCCCTCAATCAATTCCCTGACTTGAGCGAGTTTACAGACCCATACCCACGGAATGAAGGGGAGGCCAGGTCTCCTTGAGGAAGGACCCCACTACACTGCCAAAAATTTATACTGTTAATCTTTCTCCCAGCCTTCCTCAGAGGGACCTATGGCCTTTTACAAGAGTGACTGTTCATTGGGGTAAAGGAAATAATCAGATTTTTTGAGGATTACTGGGTACTGGCTCTGAACTGACAGTGATTTCAGAAGACTCAAAACATCACTATGGCCCACCAGTCAGAGTGTGGGCATATGGAGGTTATTAATGGAGTCTTAGCTCATGTCCATCTCACAGTAGGTCCAATGGGTCCCTGAAACCATCCTGTAGTGATTACCCCAGTTCCAGAATGTATAATTGTAATACATAAACTCAGCAACTAGCAGAACCCCCACATAGGATCCCTGACAAGTGGAGTAAGGACTATTACGGTAGGAAGAGCCAAGTGGAAGATATTAGAACTTCCCATACCTAGGAAAATGGTAAACCAAAAGCAATACCACATTCCTGGAGAGACTTCAGAGATTACTTCCACCATCAAGGACTTGAAGGATGTAGAGGTGGTGATTTCCACCACATCCCCATTCAATTCGTCTATTTGGCCAAAAACAGATGCATCTTGGAGAATGATAGTGGATTACTGAAAACTTAACCATGTGGTGACTCTAACTGCAGCTGCTGTTCCAGATGTAGTTTCCATTCAGAACTAGCAGATTTTCAAGTCACCTGATAAGTAGGCTGGAGTAGCACACCCAAATGAGGGAGACATTGCCTCCAAAATCCAAAGAGACCCACAAGGCATTGTGTCTCTTTTCACTTGTGGGAGGGGCCAGATGCAATAACTTATTCTTCACTTTAGATGGACTATCTCGACATGCCCCCATATCACCGAACACCCAGAAATTTCACTGAGGTGGAAGGCACCTGAATTGTGTGTAACTTGGCTGGGCCATAATTCTCAGTGGTTTGGCAGTTACAATGTAATTGATGCAGTTTGGCAATTGTATAATGATGTGATCACCTCCATGATGAGATTTGATATAGTATGATCACCTCTGTGATGGGATCTGCTGTGAATAAGTAGCCAGTCAGTAGAAAGGGAGCTTCCTTGGGGGTGTGGCCTGCATCCAATGTAGGTGGACTTTATGGCAAGGCTCATGCGTTTTTGCTCACTCTGAATCTTGCAGCTGGCTCCTGTTCATCTGACTTTCAGTTCTTGGGACTTTAGCTAGCAGCTTATCTGTGATCTTCCCCGCCGATCTTGGGATTTGTTGGTCTTCGCAGCCTGTGAGCTAGAGCCCTGCTCTCCGACCCACTGATCTTGGGTTCACCACCCCCTGCAGCTATGTGAATCACAAGAAGCCTCCAGCCTGACCCACAGACTTGGAATGTTCCAGCCTCTGCAACCACATAAGTCATTTCTTTAATATAAATTTCTCTCTATATATATTTATATGTTTTACTGGTTTAGCTTCTCTAGAGAATACAGCCTAAGACAGAGGGTGAGAATGGTTGCATAAGTTGAAGAATTTACTTAATGTCACTGAATTGTACATGCAGACACTGTTGAATTGGTGTATGTATTGCTGTGTATATTCTCAACAACAACAAAATAAATAAAATTTTAAAAAAGAATAGAAAACAGTGCATGGATGGATAAAATGGCAGGGTTGTGACTGCTACTGTAGTAGGCTGTCCCAAAGCGTCTCTGAGTAGGAGTATGAGTGACAATATGGAGCTGGCCATGCAAAGACCTGGGGGGACAGAGGCCCAGGCAGAAGGACAGCAAGTGCGAGGACCCTGAGGTGGGAGCTGGCCTGGGGAGGTCAAGAAATTGCAAGTGCATGGTTGGACTGTGGTTGAAAAAAAGTTTGGTGGTGGGAGATGCAGTCAGAGAGGAGGTACGGGGTCCACCAAGCTGGGCTCACAGGGCAGGGGCAGGCATTTCATCCTAGCCTCCCAGAGAGCCACTGGGGCATCTTCAGCAGGAGTGGCATGGCCTGTTTAGCTTTAAAAGAGCACGAGTGTCACTGCAAACTGGGGAGCATCTTATCCTGACAGCCCCAAAGTGAGGGCCCAAGGCCATCTTAGTTTGGACCAAATGCTTTCATTGTAATGCCGCAGGCATGGCGTGCGTTCTTCAGCCTCCCCAGACCCCCAGCCTCCACTGTCCTGCTCGCCCAGCTGACATGTCCACATCACCAGCCTGACCACATGAGGCATTCTAACTGGGGACTCCCCATCTAGTCCAATTCCTCTAGTTGCACAGAGTAAGAAACTGAGGCCCAGGATGTGAGACACTAAAATAACAGAAAAGATTCAAGCCCAGATGTCCTGACTCCCAGTCAGGGCTCTTCCTTCGCCCTTATTCTCCCTCTTAGCTCCCTTCTCCAAGGCTGATAGTTTTCCTGCTTTGCTAGAAACAAGGCACTTATCCACTTTCACAGAAGAAAGAACCCCATGGTTATTAAACTACATCTACCACCTCAAATCTGCTGATGTTTCTGATGTATCGCTATTTCATCCTATCAGTGCTGGTTTACCAGGTGTTCGCCTTACTTCACATGCTGCCTCCAAGTGGATGTCTGCCTGTTGCTCTAAGGGCAGGATGATTCTCCCTGCTCTGCACCACTGTCTGCAAGCCTGGGGGCCCTTTCCCTCCCTGTTCTGGGCATGCAGGGGATTTCCACCTTTTAAAACACTATAAATTACACTGACGGAAGCATATATTATTAAATACATTTTCCCTTCCATGTATTTCTTTGGCTAATATTTCTTATGGTGATTAAAGGTTAAAGGAGCTGCTATTTATTTTTATAAATCCATCACAAAAGAACAAATATTGTATGGTCTCACATATACAGAGACCAGCGGTTACAACTGGTTACCATGGGCGGGAGGGGGAGGGAGAGATGAATTCACTCTCTGGGAAGTAGTGAGCATTTGTCTATGGTGATGGAAAAATTGGCATCGACTAAGGGTAACGGTTACACAGCTTGACTAATGTAGCTGTTATCACTAAGCTTTACACCAGAAAAAAAAGGATGAAATGGCAAACAATGTGTTTTATACAATTTTACAACTACAACAGCAGCCGAAAAATAAATAGAAAGGCTGCACCTGTTGATATTATTTAGGTACAGCTAAATATTTCATGGTATTAATTTTCTTGGTTTGAAGGTTTAGGGTCAAGGCTTCATGGGTCTATTCAGTCAATTGGCCTAAAGTTGTTTTTAGAGTTTCCGTTCTACCTCCTAGTGAGTAGTGCCTAGGGTCTTAAAGCTTGCAAGCGATCACCTAAGATACAACATGGGTCTCTATTCACCTGAACTACTACAGGAAAAAGAAGACCCAGGAATCAGAGAAAGAAATGGACTGCAGGTTTACTTGCCCCCTTCTCTACCATGAGACCAGAAGAAATGGATGGTGCCCAGCTGAACGTTTTGATCAGATGGATCCTGATCAAAAGGAGGAAAAGTGGAACAGAATTTCAAATTCACATGGAAGTCAAACTTACTGAACCCACTGAGACTGGGGGGAACCCCAAATCTATTGCCCCAAAATAATTTTTAAACTTTCAGTGGACACTATCCCACGATCCATCTTTAAACTATAGTTTAGCTCAACTAATAAAAAATGTTTGCCTTGAGCATTGTGCTCTTATAAAGAATTATCTATGTGAGTTCAAACTGACAATAGTTAATCTAAAGCACAGAACTTTAAGGGGCAGAGAGTGTAAATTAATTGTGATGTAACAACATAGGTAGACAGAGTGAGGATGGTGACATAATGTGAAGTGTGTAACCAACGTCACTGAACTGTACATGTAGAAATTGTGAACAGATGTCTGTTTGGTTGTGTATATTGCCATCAAAAATAAAAATAAACAAAATTTTAAAAAGGAGCTGGTATTTTTTAGATTTTGTTACTGATTGCCACAAACTCCTTGAGAAAGACTGGTCTGAACCACTGTGGCCTGTTCTACGTGTAGGAAGGACACAGTCCCTGGGGGACCGCCCACGTCTGATAGGGGCACCCCATTCCGAAACAGATCTTGGGCAACACACGTCGCGGCGCTGCCCCGTCTCCTCACTGGTGACGTGCGGACACTACAGCTCCGACTTCCAAGCATCGGGCAGATGAACCGGACGCTGCGTGCTAAGCACTGAGGACTGTGACCAGCACGTATGATGGGCAGTGAAAGTCAAAGTACCGGGATGTTTCAAAATGGTCCACGTCCCGGGCCTCAGGCACCACAGAGACCATACGTTCAGCCTCTGCGCCCGGTACAGTCTCCTCTAAGCTCCTGCTCGGCTGCGGAGAGAACTCTCACCTTGCGGTAGGGGCAGAGTAGTGGGGCTCGCGCCAGTCACAAACTGGACGAAACCCAAACGCGCACACGCCCAACCCTAGCTGACCCGAGCGCCAGCAGGGGCGCAGAACTTTGCGACACCGCCTGCTTCGCCCTGCCTCGCGTACCGCCCCGCCCCTCCACGCGGCCACCCAATCACTGGTGCTGCCGCCCGCCCGCCCCGCCCCGCCTCGCCCCTCCCTCCCTGAGTTCCTCGCTCCGCCCCGCACCGTCCCTACGCGCCCCTTCCGGCGGTCAGAGGCCTTGACAGCAGGCTGTGCTGGGGAGCAGGGGACGCTCACCCGTCTTGTGCCCGCCCCATCCTCCATCCTTAGGCGAGCAGCCTGGTTAAAATGCAGGTGCATGGAAACCACGCAGCAATAAAATGGAGGGAACAACCTTCATGAATCTCCAGAGAATTAAGCTAAGTGGAAAAAAAAGACAACTCCAAAAGGATATATACTTGTGTGAGTGCATTGATACAACACTAGAAGTGACCAGAGAATAGAGATTTAACGGACTAGTGGTTGCCGGAGTGAGGGAGGGATAAACTGTTCTCTGCTTGACTGTGACAGTGTCAGTACCCGGGCAGTGATATTTTACTGTACTTTTGCAAGATGTTATCATTAGGGAAAATGGATGAAGGGTAGATGGGGTCTCTACGTATTGTTTCTTAGAACTGCGTGTGAGTCTACAATTATCTAAAAAGAAAAAAGCCTTAATTAGAAAGAAAAACGGAGCAAGGGAGAATGAAGAGAACAGGATACAAGGAAAAGATTAGTCCGAAGGACTAATTGTCCACAGCTACCAAGGCCTCCACCAGACTGAGTCCAGTACAGCTAGATGGTGCCCAGCTACCACCACTGACTGCTCTGACCAGGATCGCAACAGAGGGTTCTGGACAGAGCTGGAGAAGGATGTACAGCATAATTCTAACTCACAAAAAAAAAGACCAGATTTACTGGCTTAAAGGAGACTGGAGAAACCTCGAGAGTACGGCCCCCAGACACCCTTTTAGCTCAGTGGTGAAGTTATCTCCGAGGTTCACCATTCAGCCTGGGAGTGGACAGCCCCATAAAACCAAATGAGACTAACGAGGTACGGGAGTCCAGTGACAAGGGCCAGAAGGCAGAATGGGACAAGGAAGCTGGTGATAGGGAACCCAAGGTTGAGTGAGGATATCGTTGAGGTGTTGTGAAATTGTTAACCATTGTCATAGGGCAACATTTGTAGTAACTGTTAAATGAGAAACTATTTTGTTCTGTAAGCCTTCATCTTAAGTGAGAATAACAGCACAATTGGAAGAGCGTAGTCAATGTCACCGAACTGTGTATGTTGAAATTTTTGAAGGGGTGTATCTTTGGCTATGTGTATTTTCACCAAATAAAAAAGATTGAGAAGTTAGAGGGTTAATATGTTGTGGGGTTGTTAACCAATGTAATAAAACAACATGTGTGCTACTGTTTCATGAGAAACTATTTGTTCTGTAAGCCTTCACCTGAAGTACAATAAAATATTAAAAAAAAGAAAAAGAAAAAAAGAAAAACGGGAGGGGAAAGGGGAAGGGGCAGGAGGAGGAGGACAAGCAGGAGGTGGTTCAAAGCAAAGGACATCCATTGAATTTTTGGAAAAGTCCCAGGTTGGGAAGGTGTTTGGGGTAATTGTCTCTTTTCCAGCACTTTCTGGTTTATGCCACTTCTTCTGGAAGCCCACTTGCCCCTGTGGCCTCCCCAAGGCATCTCCTCAAACTGGACGCCTTGATGTCTGATGCTCTAGGATGGCCCGATTCAAGCAACAGAGCAGAAGGAAGGTGTCCTCTGTGTCCATCGATGGTGTTCCTGACAAATTTTGTAGCTCCTGTTGGTTGCTGGGGCTTTCCCTCTTAGACTTACGTTACACGTGTGACCCCTCGCTGTCTCAGGGTGCAGCGTCCATGTGTCTGTCTGCCTGCTATTGCTGTTTTCAGAGGTGGGAATGTGGCCTCGCTGGGAGATGTCCTCAACCCCTGTGCTCCCAGACTGGGAACAGGCTACCTCCTCTTCTCAGCCCAGGAGATCCTGGGGGCAGTGGGAAAAGTGCTGAGGGCATTTCTGTCAGAACTAGAATGTCTCCAGAGAGATCAAATCCTCTGCTTCTTTCTGGTGAGAATCACTTAAGGGGTGTCCTTGGACCATCTTTGTGTGGAGTCATCCTAAGAAAGGCAGGTTCAGGCCCTCTGGCATAACTGAGCCTCACAAGGTGGGAAGGCAGCCCCACTGACCAGGACAAGGGGTGTTTAGGTCTTGTGTGTTAAAACTATCAGTACAATTAGATAATTCAGGAGGTAATGAGAAACCGGATAAACCTACAAAAATTAGTAGTTTTTCTAAACACCAGCTGTGACCTTTTAGAAACTGTTTTAAAAATCATAATTCTACTTCCAGGAAGATGGAGTAGATGTATTTTTCCGTAGTTTTCCCAAGTACAACTAAAAACCTATGACCAGGATGTAATTATACCATTTTCTAGTTACTTATTGTTAGCATATGATGAAAGAATTTACAGACACCTCCACTGATGAACCTGTGGCTTCAGTACCGAGTAGGCCGTGCATTGCACTCTCTGACCAAAAGGGCAGGCCATGTTCATGTGGATTTAAAAAAAAAATTCAATGTGGTAAAATATATCTTTCAAAATATTTGTGATTTTAACCATTTTAAGTATAAAATTTAGTGACATTCATCACATTCAAGATGTTGTACAACCATCACCACTATCTATTCCAAAAACCTTTCATCACCCCAGACAGAAACTCAGTTTCCCTTAAGTGATAACTGCCCATTCTCTCCTCCCTTCAGCCCCTGGAAACCACTAATAAATTTGTCTCTATGCATTTGCCCATTCTAGATATTTCATATAAGTGGGATCATTCAATATTTGTCCTTTTGTTTCTGACTTATTTCACTCAGCATAATGTGTTCAGGGTTCATCCATGTCATAGCATGTATCAGAACTTCATTGCTCTTTGTGGCTGAATATTTCATCATATTAATATACCATATTTTGTTTATCCACTCGTGTGTTGATAGACACTAGGTTGTTTCCACCTCTTGGCTATTGTGAAAAATGCTGCAGTGAACACTGGTGTACAAATATCTGTTTGAGACCCTGCTTTCAATTCTTTTGGGTATATACCTACAGGTGGAATTGCCAGATCTGGTAATTCTAGGAGCCCTGGTGGTGCAGTGGTTAAGCACTAGGCTGCTAACGAAAAGGTCGGCCGTTCGAACCCACCAGCCGCTCCTTGGAAACCCTATGGGGCAGTTCTACTCTGTCCTATAGGGTCGCTATGAGTCACAATCGACTCGACAGCAACGAGGGCTTTATTTTTTTTAATGGTAATTCTATTTTTAACTTTTTGAGGAATCACCAAACTGTCTTCCACAGCAGCTGCACCATTTTACATTCATATCAGCAATAGATGAAGGTTCCAATTTCTCCCATATCCTCAATAACACTTGCCAGTTTCCTTTTTTTTTTCTTCAGATATTAGCCATCCTAGTGGGTGTGAAGTGGCATCTCATCTTGGTTTTGATTTGCATTTCCCTAATGACTGACACTGAACATCTTTTCAAGCACTTATTGATCATTTGTACATCTTCTTTGGATAAATGTTTACTCAAGTACTGTGCCCGTTTTTTAACTGAGTTGTTTGTCTTTTTGTTGTTGAGTGGTGTGAGTTCTTTATATATTCTGGATATTGCACCCTTATCAGAGATATAGTTCCCAGATATTTTCTCCCATTTGGTCAGTGTTCTCTTCACTTTCTTGATAAAGTCCTTTGAAAAACAAGTTTTTAATTTTGATGAAGTCCAAGTTGTCTGTTTTGTCTTTTGTTGCTCGTGCTTTTGGTGTCACATCTAAGATTTCATTTGACAATAGATTTGACAAAACTAGGTCCTGAAGCTTTACCCCTGTTTTCTTCTAAGAGTTGTATGGTTTATGTTCTTATGTTTAACTCATTGATCCATTTTGAGTTAATTTTTTAATATGATCTGAGGTATGGATCCACATTCATTCTTCTGCATGTGGAGATCCAGTTATCCAAGCACCATTTGTTGAAGAGACTATTTTTCCATTGGATGGACTTGGCCCCCTTGTCGAAAATCAGTTGGTCATAGATGTATGCATTTATTTCTGGACTCTCAACTCTATTCCATTGGTCTATGTCTATCATATACTAGTATCACTGTAGTATTATTGTGCATTTTGAAGTTGGGAAGTGTGTGAATCCTCCTACTTTATTCTTGGAAATTCCCTATGAATTTGAGGATTAGCTTTTCGATGTCTGCAGTTAATGTGGATTTTAATGTATATCGAACTCAACATTCATTGTGGGAGGGAGTATATCACAGAGGTTAAGATCTTGGGCTCTGAAGTCCGGCAGACCTGGGGTTTAATCCTAGCTCCATAACTCATTCAGTAGGCAATTATCTTGCCCTAGCATGCCTCCATTTCCTCAGCTCTCTGAAAAGAACACTGCTGATAATACTTCACAGCCTTGTTGTGGGGATGAAAGAACACACTTAACAGAAAGTAGATAGCACAGTGTATGGCACATAGCCGTTGCTACTACTAGTATCCAGTGGGAAAATGAGCTCACCTTGTTGGTTAGGTATCTAGGAACTGTCTGAGAGTGGAGTCAGGAGGCAAACAAACATTTACCCATCCATCCCAGAGTTAGAGGAGGATTCTGAACCCCTTAATGAGCTGCACCTGACTTCCACAGGTGGCTACTACACTTGGACCCATGGTCACTCCAGCACCTGCCATCACGGGGAGGCATGAGCACAGCATGGCTCTTCAGTATTAGGAGCAAGTCAAACTGTCCAGGCCTACAAGCTTTACTCTGTGTTCCTGTTAGATTCCAGAGGGCACTGGAAAGCTCATCCACTTTTCTGCCGACATACACACATAATACTCAAGTGTACTGAAACAAGTGGCTTCACCGAGTCACAGCTATTAGAGCCACGGGATTACAGTCAATATATTGGGAAGGTGTTGGCTCCCTTGGGCAATTTGCAAACCATGTTAAACACAAACAAAAAAAAAAAAAAAAGAAAAAGGAGCATGTGACAATTATCAGGACAAACATCTTGTATTGTCAACACCAGGCCTGCACTCTGGGGCCCTCAAAAGGAGCAGGATTGACATGAGGACTGCATCTCCTGAGATCCAGCACTGGAGAAAGGCCCCCTAGCCAGATCTAGCTATTTGGAGACTTGGAATTTAAAACTTGTGATTCTTGTGAGCCTGTATATGGTGATCTCATTTCTTCAAATGGTTCATGAGTGCCATTTCTTGATGAACTTTACTAAGTATATATGTGGTACTTTCAATAGTGTGAATACTACAATCTGAAGATACCCGGTCTATTTTAAATTAATAAATGTTAAATATATTTAATAGGAGAAAAAAGAACCTGAAATATCACTAGATCAGCTTCCTGAACCTTCTCCTCCTCAATGGTATCTCTGGCCAGAGACCTCTTCTTATACCCTTCATGTGCCTCCAACTCATCATTAAAGATCTGGGGTTGCAGAGAGCCCCTGGGAGAAACATGCCACACCTACGGATTCTTACTTCCAAAGCCCAGTGGGCAGCCTAAGCCAGTTAGAGATCATCTCCATTAGACATGGATAGAACAATCTTGCCTCTACAATTCAACACACATTTATTGAGGCGCCAGTATGTGTCAGGCACGGTGGGGTTTCAAGTCCCAGTCCCCATTCCCATGATGCTCACAGAAGAAGGGTCTACCTACTCAGCCAGCTACACCTGTTCAGTCAACCCTGGAAAGCAAAGATTTCAGCCAGAACAACCTTACAACCAGTAATCAGTACACAATGTGACAAGTGTTTGAGCAGAAATTTATTATTGTTTATAAAAATATCCCTGTAGTTAGTTACAATAACAGAAAACTTTCGTAAGCCCAGCTTACATGTATCAATATATGGTACCTACAAGCTAAAGGAGTCCTGGTGGCACAGTTGATAAGAGCTCAGCTGGTAACCAGAAGGTTGGCAGTTCAACTCCATCAGCCACTCGTTGGAAACCCTACAGGGCAGTTCTACTCTGCCCCATAGGGTCTCTATGAGTCGGAATCAACTCAACGGGCAATGGGTTAGTTAGTTAGTTACAAGACTAAAACTCTATGCTAATTTACTTTTTTGAAACCTCTAATGAACTCTGGTCATTATTACCCAATTACAATATTATAACTAAAACACCAGTAAATTTGACAAATCAGCGACTATAAAAACACCAGCAACAACAGAAAAACAGTATGTGCTTGTAGTGCGTGCAGATGAAACCACGTGATTGCGTAAGGGTTTACAAATACTCATTGGTCTTGGGGTGGGGGCAATTAGAATCTGTCCTGGTGTGATAACTTTTTAAAACTGTTTTTGCTTCTTTTTTCACCTACTATTGTTTGTGAAAAAGAGAGAGGGAGATATCAGTGGTGTACAAGATAGTGCATTGATGAGAAAGCCCATCAGCATGATTGCTTTAGGCAGGTACTTGTTTCTTATTAGCTAATGATATCAGATAACAATCATCAAAATTTTTTTGTGCACTTACTCTGCATAGAAATCAATACAAGACATTGAGAGACTCTTTGATAAAGAAAACAGGACCAATAGAAATTGTTCGGCCAATGGGATTGTTACATTCTAGGAATGTTGGAAACCCATCTCTGGCCCACTTGGTTGATGAGTTAGTTCTTTTGGGTCATGGCCCATAGGGCACATTTGTCTGCAAACATTAATGGGATATCACTGGTTCCTTTCCCTAAGCCTCCGTTCCTGGTCATTGCTCTGCCATTCAATATATGGTCAGAGCTGGATGATTTCTTATAAAGAAAGAAAGGAAATCTTTAAGGAAGAGATTAAAGATTGATCCTGTAACTCACCAGTGATATCTTTCCTCATGGCCGTTGGTTCAAAATCCATGTAAGGATAAATAAGTTTTATATCTGTGTAAATCTGACATGGGGACCGTGCAGCCCTGCCTGTTCAGCTCATCCTTGGCCTCTGTCTTCAAGGATCTACTGAAAGATTGGGGTCTTGGTGCGCATAGATGATCATCACTTTCTTACCTAAATCAGGAGAACAAAATCCTTCTGGGAAAAAAAATTCCTTGTGGCCATAATTCCAGGAAGAGAAAACTATTTGCAAATATTTAAATGCCTCACAGCATTCAGAGCTGAGAAATAATAGGATTTTTAGTGCATGACTATTTTAAAACAGTGATAATTTTACACTGTTTTAAGTGGCAATTTATAAGGTTTACTTTCACATGATTTTACCAATATACAGAATGGGGAAATACAATGGAACACAACATTGTCCACTCAATCCACAGGAGCATCAACTTTTGCTCTCAGCCATGTTCATGTCCTGACACATCAATCTGATCATAAGAATGGAGATATAGTTTGTTTTTTGTTTTGTTTTTTTCCTCCTCCAAGCCCATAGTTATTTGATACTTAACCCAAAGCAGAAAGAACAAAGCTAGATCCCTGAAGCCTGAGATCCATCTCGCTTTGGGTGAAGATACAAGTAACAGAAAGAAACCCAAAACCAGCTGTCTCCCAGGTATTGGTCTCCTCATTGCCTTCATCTCAGAGTCTCTGGAAGACTCTGCATTTGTTTGGAGGGCAAAACGGCAAATAGCTTCCATGCCAGAGAAGACTGTTGTTGTTAGCTGCCGCCAAGTTGGCGCCATGGTGACCCCACATACAACAGAATGAAAAGCTGCCCAGTCCTGTGTCATCTTCACAGTCCTCGGTATGCTTAAGTCCATTGTTGCAACCATTGTGTATTTTGAGTGCACATCTTCCAGCACTACATCAGACAATGTTCTGTTGTGATCCATAGGGTTTAAATTGGCTAACTTTAAGAAGTAGATTGTCAGTCTTTATTCCTAGTCTGTCTTAGTCTGGAAGCTCCGCTACAACACGTCTACCATGAGTGACTCTGCTTGTATTTCAAATCCCAGAGGCATAGCTTCCAGCATCACAGCAACACGGAAGCCACCACAGTACAACAAAGTGACAGATACGTGTGGTGATAGGGTGGTAATAAAAGCCAAATGCTGATGTTTGAATCAGAGCACTTAAAGTTAAAATGATAAATTCTTGATTTTGAATGATCTGTTCATCCCCTAATGAAAAAGTAGGCGTATAGTACGAAAATAAGCTGTTTCAGGTCATTCTACCAAGACTAGGAATTGAGGACCCAGCAAAGGCATTGTTAAAGGTTTTGATCCTAACCCCCAAAGACCATGTTTCTTACTTGCCAAGTCTTGGAAAGGGGGCTTTATTAATTTTTTCCCTTGAAGGAGATTTTGTGACTCTAATCTGCATGTTGCAAAAAGGAGGATTCCCTGGTAGCTCTAGATGGTCCACAGCCTGAGGCCTCTGTCTGGCATGCCCTTGGTCCAGGAGAGGAGTTCTCACCCCGGAGGAGGAGGCAGCAGCCATGGGAAAAGCCTTGCTTCGGGCCACGGTCCACACGTTGAGTGGTGGCACTTTAAAGCCAGCCAGTCCTGCCTCACTGCCTTAGTACAAAACCTCTCACTTTTCTCCAGTTAATCCCATGGGCTCCTAGATGTCCTCATTAGCTGGGCTCCACGCTTCTACTCTAATCTGCACAAGACCCCTGGGGATTCTCTTAGGGTTTTGGCTTCCAAACCTCAGGAGGTGAGAGAATGAAAGCCTGATCTGTCCACTAGTACTCGTGCTTCTGATGCTGCCACATGGGGTCACTGTTGAGCTCACGTCCTGCACAGCCTCAGGGACGTTTGTTTGCTGGGAGGGTCAGGCTCTTAGTGGTTCAGCGCCATCACGGCCCCACGGCACCCCCACCTGGGCTCCAAAGGTACAACTCCAAAGTTCAGCTCACATTCACTTGGCTATCATCTTCAAGCAGAACACTGTGCCTGGGAGGTTGGTGTCTATAGGGTTTTTTTGTTTGTTTGTTTGCTTAGGTATCAAATGTTTTTTATTGCTGACTTGACGACAGTGGTTTTGGGTTTTTGGGTTACTCTTCTAACAAACAATTTCACACATACTTTTCAAAAATAATAAAGTGAATACTCAAATACTTATGTTTGACCTATTTACTAAGAACTGCGTGTTGAAATCTGTCACTCTGACAGTATATTTGCCAATTTAATTCTTGTAATTCAATGTTTGCTTTACATAGCTCAAAGCTGTTTATTAGATACATATAATTTTGGAATTGGTTTAACTTTATATTGAATTAAAACTTTTATCATTACATGGAAACCTTCTATGTCCCTAATAATGGCTTTGGCCTTATTGTCTATTTTTGTTTGATGTTAATATAGGCATTCTACTTTTTTAAGAGAATTTGCATGACGTATCTTTGCTACAGATTGAATTCTATCCCCCCAAAATATGTGTTGTAAATCTTAACCTGTATGCCTCTGACTATAATCCCATTTGGAATGAGTTGTCTGATATAATGAGGCAGGGTTAGTGTAGGGTGTGTTTTGAGCCAATCTCTTACAAGATATAAAAGGAGCAAGCAGGGGTGAGGGAATATAAATGCCAGGCCACACTACATGGAGATCTCCAAGGAACCAGGAAACAGAAGTTGAAGAGACAAGGACCTTCCCCCAGATCCAACAGAGAGAGAAAGTCTTCCCCTAGAGCCATCGCCCTGAACTCAGACGTCTAGCCTCTTAAAATGTGAGAAACTAAATTTCTCTTTGTTAAAGCCATCCACTTATGGTATTTCTGTTACAGCAGCACTAGATAACTAAGACAATCTTTTTCCATCCTTTTATCCTTAAACTTCCTGTATTTTTATGTTTTAGATATAT
This sequence comes from Dugong dugon, assembly GCA_030035585.1. Lineage (NCBI taxonomy): Eukaryota > Metazoa > Chordata > Mammalia > Sirenia > Dugongidae > Dugong > Dugong dugon. The sequence goes on from CM057464.1 coordinate 21,876,573, forward strand.
CTCTTGTAAACATCAAGTAGCTAAATGTAATTTTTTTTAAATCTTGTTTGACTCTGTCTTTTAACTAGCATTTTTCTCCATTACATTTTTGTGAATACAGATATATTAAAATTTTTCTTCACCATCATATTGTGTGCCTTGTATTTGTTTTTTACTGTTTGTTTTTTTTTTTACCCCCTATATTCTTATTTTCTCTTAGATGATTGCATTTTCCCCTCACTTGATTTTTCCCCTCCACTAATTTGGTAGTTATACACTCGATTTCCATTATTCTAATACTTAATTAGACACTCAAATGCATATATTTCATAATGAAGGTAATCATTAACTTTATCTTCCTCCTTGGGGAAAAAAGAGCTCTTACTGTTTTAATTCAGATTATACTTTCTAATTTACATGTTACTTTCATCCAGCATTTTGGTTCTGTTTTTAACCCTATGAATTAGACTGTATTGTTATTGTTTTATAAAGTAATTGTTTGTTTAGATTTACCCACATGTTTACCATTTTCCCTGCTCTCAATTTCCTCTTGCATTTTAGACCTTTCTTCTGTAATCATTACCCTTCTTCAAGAAATACAAGGTTTTGGAAGTCCTTTAGTAATGTCTGTTTATAGAAAACCTTTTTTTTTTGTCTAATATCTTTATTTTATTCTAATAATTTAAAGAGAGATCTAGATTTATAGTTATCTTTTTTGCAGCACATCGATGATACTATTCCACTGTGTTCTGGTTTTCATTGTGACTAAAGAAATCTGTTGTTAGTTAAATTACTGCTCTTTTTATGTGATCTGTCTGTTCTTTACATTTTTCTTTCATGTTAGGAAGTTTTACCATGCTGTATCTGGGTAGGGGTTTTCTTTGATTTATTTTGCTTGAGATATGTGATACTTATTAACTCTTAGTATTAATATCTTTCATAAATTCTGAAAAGTTCCCAGCTGTTGTCTTTTTTGAGATATGGTGTGCCCTCATTTTCTCATTCTGGAAATTCAGTAGAAAACACCATAGGCCTTTTTACCCTATTTTCCATGCCTCTTGACCTATCTTCATCCTTTCCATTTTATTCCTTATTTTTTCAGATCTATCTTTCAGTTCACTAATTCTCTTTATTTGTGACTAATCTACTGTTTAACCTAACATTTTTATACATGGTTATTTTATGTTATATATCTGATAATTCCAATATTTGAAACCCATGGGTGATTAAATGTATTGACTAGTGTTTATTCTCAGACAGATGTTTTGTTTCCTCATGTGTTTGGTAATTGGTGAGCGGGGAGGGCTTACCTTAATTAGGGGGAAAGGAGCCTTGGTGGTGATGTTGCTGTGAGTCAGAATCGACTTGATGGCACACAGGAACAACAATCGGGGAATCCTGACAGGCATGAGATGAAGTTTTTCTCCAGAGCAAATATATGCTTTCTTTTTTCCTGTACTAAGGGTTGCTATCATTTGGAGATTTCATTTCTTTAGGATTCCCTTGACTTTGCAGATATGTCCAGAATAAATTTCAATCCAAGACCCTATGCTACAGGAGCGATTTTTTTTTTTTCTACCCAGAGCTGAGATGGAGATAAACAAGGCTGGAACAGGCTGTATAAGCTCAATTACTACCATTGCTTCCCACCATTACTAGCCCTTGCTTTTCCTCACGTTATTTTCTTTTTTGTTATTCTTTCTCCCTCCTCCTATTCCAGTAAGACTGACAAAAGTTTCTCATTGGAGGGTGGCAGAACAAATTGATAAACCTCAAGGACTAGGATTAAGTCATCTGTGACATGACAATCCTGACTAACAGTGCCAGATAACCTTCAAGGATTGCCAGTAAGAAGGTAGATCATCTGAGACATGAGAAACGTGACCACCGGAAGAGAAACTATAATCCTGTCCATAAAAAAACTTTCAGCAGTCTCTAGTCGGGGAGACAGGTCTTTTGGGGGAGCTCATTCCCCTCTGACTCCTGTATATGGATATATAATAAAACCCTCTTGCTGCTCACCTCACCCATTTCAGTATTGGCTTTTGTGGCAGGCGGCTCAAATCCGCGATTTGCGGAAACAGGGTAATCTTCCTGTCTCCCTTTAAAGACAGATGTATTTTTCTACCTGCCTGTCTTAGTCAGAAAGAGCCTTGTTGGTACGGTGGTTAAGCAGTTGTTTATCCATTCGTCTGTTGATGGGCACCTAGGTTGTTTCCATCTCTTTGCTATTGTGAACAGTGCTGCAATGAACATGGGTGTGCGTATATCGATTCGTGGGACAGTTGTTATTTCTCTAGGATATATTCCAAGGAGCGAGATAGCTGGATGGTATGGTATTTCTATTTCTAGCTTTTTAAGGAAGCGCCAAATCGATTTCCAAAGTGGTTGTACCATTTTACATTCCCACCAACAGTGTATAAGTATTCCAGTCTCTCCACGACCCCTCCAGCATTTATTATTATGTGTTTTTTGGATTAAAGCTAGCCTTGTTGGAGTGAGATGTTATCTCATTGCAGTTTTGATCTGCATTTCTCTAATTACTAATGACCGTGAGCATTTCTTCATGTGTGTTAGCCGCCTGAATATCTTCTTTGGTGAAATGCCTGCTCATATCCTTTGCCCATTTTTTAATTGGGTTGTCTTTTTGTTGTTGAGGTTTTGCAGTATCTTGTAGATTTTAGAGATTAGATGCTGATCAGATTTGTCGTAGCCAAAAAATTTTTCCCAGTCTGTAGGTTGTCTTTTTACTCTTTTGGTGAAATCTTTTGATGAGCGTAAGTGTTTGATTTTTAGGAGCTCCCATTTCTCTGGTCTCTCTTCTGGTGCTTGTGCATTGTCACTTATGGTTCGTATTGTGTTTATGCCATGTATTAGGGCTCCTAGCATTGTCCCTATTTTTTCTTCCATGATCTTTATTGTTTTTGATTTTATATTTAGGTCTTTGATCCATTTTGAGTTAGTTTTTGTACATGGTGTAAGGTATGGGTCTTGTTTCAGTTTTTTGCAGATGGATATCCAGTTATGCCGGTACCATTTGTTAAAGAGACTGTATTTTCCCCAATTAATGGACTTTGGGCCTTTGTCAAATATTAGCTACTCATAGGTGGATGAGCTTATATCTGGATTCTCAACTCTGTTCCATTGGTCTATGTATCTGTTGTTGTACCAGTACCAGGCTGTCTTGACTACGGTGGCGGTATAATAGGTCCTAAAATCAGGTAGTGTAAGGCCTTCCACTTTGTTCTTCTTCTTGAGTAATGCTTTATTTATTCAGGGCCTCTTCCCTTTCCATATGAAATTTGTGATTTGTTTCTCCATCTCATTAAAAAATGCTAGTGGAATTTGGATCGGGATGGCATTGTATCTGTAGATTGCTTTGGGTAGAATTGACTTTTTCACTATGTTGAGTCTACCTATCCATGAGCAAGGTATATTTTTCCCCTTATGCAGGTCTCTTAGTTTCTTGCAGTAGTGTTTTGTAGTTTTTCTCTGTATAGATCTTTTACATCTCTGGTTAGATTTATTCCTAAGTATTTTACCTTCTTGTGGACTATTGTAAATGGTATTGATTTAGTAATATCCTCTTCAAGGTTCTCTTTGTTGGTGAAAAGTAATCCAACTGATTTTCGTATGTTTATCTTGTATCCTGAAACTTTGCTGAAATCTTCTATTAGTTCGAGTAGTTTTCTTGTGCATTCTTTGGGGTTTTCTGTGTATAAGATCATAGCACCTGCAAATAGAGATACTTTGGCTTCTTCCCTAACAGTCTTGATGCCTTTTTCTAGCCTAAATGCTCTGGCTAGGACCTTCAGCACAATGTTGAATAGGAGTGGTGATAGAGGGCATCCTTGTCTGGTTCCTGTTCTCAAGGGGAATGCTTTCAAAGTCTCTCCATTTAGGGTGATGTTGGCTGTTGGCTTTGTATAAATGCCCTTAATGATATTGAGGAATTTCCCTTCTATTCCTATTTTGTTGATAGTTTTTATCATGAATGGCTGTTGGACTTTGTCAAATGCATTTTCTGCATCCATTGATAAGATCATGTGGTTCTTGTCTTTTGTTTTATTTATGTGAAGGATTACACTGCTTGTTTTTCTAATATTGAACCATCCTAGCATAACTGGTATAAATCCCACTTGGTCATGATGAATTATTTTTTTGATATGTTGTTGAATTCTATTGGCTAGAATTTTGTTGAGGATTTTCGCGTCAATGTTCATGAGGGATATTGGTCTGTAATTTTCTTTTTTTGTGGCGTCTTTACCTGGTTTGGCATCAGGCTTATGCTGGCTTCATAGAATGAGTTTGGGAGTATTCTGTCCTTTTCTATGCTCTGAAATACCTTTAGCAGAAGTGGTGTTATCTCTTCTTTGAAAGTTTGGTAGAATTCTCCAGTGAAGCCATCCAGGCCAGGGGTATTTTTTTGTTGGGAGTTTTTTAATAACCTTTTCCATCTCTTCTTTTGTTATGGGTTTATTTAGTTGTTCTACCTCTGTGTTAATTTAGGTAGGTAGTGAGTTTCCAGAAATTTGTCTATGTTCTCTAGGTTTTCAAATTTCTTAGAGTACAATTTTTCATAGTAATCTGTTATGATTCTTTTAATTTCAGTTGGGTCTGTTGTAATATCACCCATGTCATTTCTTATATGGGTTATCTCCTTCTCTCCTGTTTTTCTTTTGTCAGTTTGGCCAATGGTTTATCAATTTTGTTGATCTTTTCAAAGAACCAGCTTTTGGACTTGTTAACTCTTTCAATTGTTTTTCTATTCTTTATTTCATTTAATTCTGCTGTAATTCTTATTATTTCCTATCTTCTGGCGCCTGAGCACTTCTTTTGCTGCTCTCTTTCTACTTGTTCCAGTTGTAGGGTTACTGTTTTGATTACGGCCCTTTCTTCTTTTTGGATGTGTGCATTTATTGCTATAAACTGACCTCTGAGCACTGCTTTTGCTCTGTCCCAAAGGTTCTGGTAGGATGTGTTTTCATTCTTATTGGATTCTATGAATTTCTTTATTCCATCCTTAATTTCTTCTAGAACCCAGTAGTTTTTGAGCAAGGTATTGCTCAGTTTCCATGCGTTTGATTTTTTTCCCTTGCTTTTTATGTTGTTCATTTCCACTTTTATAGCTTTATGGTCAGAAAAGATGCTTTCTAATATTTCACTGTTTTGGATTCTGTTAAGGCTTGATTTATGGCCTAATATGTGGTCTGTTCTGGAGAATGTTCCATGTGCGTTGGAAAAGAAAGTATACTTGGCTGCTGCTGGGTGCAGAGTTCGGTATATGTCTATGTGATCAAGTTGATTGAGTGTACCATTTAGCTCTTCCGGGTCTTTGTTGAGCTTCTCTGTGGATGTTCTGTCTTTCACCGAAACTGGCGTGTTAAAGTCTACTACTACTATCATGGAGCTGTCTATCTCTCTTTTCTGTGCTGTTAGAGTTTGTTTTATGTATTTTGGAGCCGTGTCGTTGGGTGTGTAAATATTTATTATAGTTATGTCCTCTTGGTCTATAGACCCTTTACTGAGGATATAGTGTCTTCCTCATCCTTTGTGGTGGATTTTACTTTAAAGTCTATTCTGTCAGAGATTAATATTGCCACTCCTGCTCTTTTTTGAGTGTTGTTTACTTGATATATTTTTTTCCATCCTTTGAGTTTTAGCCTGTTTGTGTCTTTAGGTCTAAGGTGCATCTCTTGTAGGCAGCATATAGATGGATCATGCTTTTCTATCCAATCTGCCACTCTCTGTCTCTTTATAGGTGCATTAAGTCTGTTTACATTCTGTGTAATTTTTGATAGGTATGAGTTTAGTGCTGTCATCCTGATGTCTCTTTTTCTGTGTTGTTCACAGTTTCTTTGTTCCCCTTAATGTTCTGTGCTGAGTCGTTTTTCTTTATGCTTTTTTCCCCCATCTTTTTCATTGTTGTAGATTTTGTGTTTGCTGGGTCTTTATGTTTTTCTACTTTTTTATTTTGATTTGTAGGATTGTTAGATTCCTTTGTGGTTACCTTAATATTTACCCTTGTTTTGCTAAGTTTATACTAGTCTTTTATTACTTTATATCGCCTTGACTTCCCCTCTATATGAAGAATCTACGTTGGCATTTTTTAAGTCCCTCTTTTTTGTTTTAATGTTGTCCTTTTTTACATATTGATATCACTGTTTCACTATTTTCAATGTTTTAGCTTTGATGTATTTTCGACTTCCCTATCTGAGTCAATATCTGGTTGCTCGGTCCTGTGTTCTAGTCTTGCGTTGTTATCTGATGTTATTGATTATCTAACCATAGGACTCCCTTTAGTATTTCTTTTAATTTTGGTTTGGTTTTTGCAAATTCCCTAAACTTCTGCTTATCTGCAAATGCCCTAATTTCACCATCATATTTGAGAGACAATTTTCCTGGATATATAATTCTTGGCTGGCAGTTGTTTCCCTTCAAGGCTTTATACATGTCATCCCATTGCCTTCTTGCTTGCATGGTTTCTGCTGAGTAGTCAGAGCTTATTCTAATTGACTCGCCTTGGTAGATGACTTTTCTTTTATCCCTAGCCACTCTTAAAATTCTCTCTTTTCCTTTGGTTTTGGTAAGTTTGATTATAATATGTCTTGGTGACTTTCTTTTAGGATCTACCTTACGTGGGGTTCAATAAGCATCTTGGATGGATACCTTCTCATCTTTCATGGTATCATGGAAGTTTTCTGTCAACAAATTTTCAACAATTTTCTCTGTATTATCTGTTATCCCGCCTGTTCTAGTACTCCAATCACTCGCACGTTATTTCTCTTGATAGAGTCCCACATGACTCTTAGAGTTTCTTCATTCTTTTTAATTCTTTTATCTGATTTTTCCTCAAATAAGTTGGCATCAAGCGCTTTATCTTCAGTCTCACTAATTCTAACTTTTACTGCCTCAATTCTGCTCCTATGACTTTCTATTGAGTTGTCTAATTCTGAAATTTTATTGTTAGTCTTCTGGATTTCTGATTGCTGTCTCTCTATGGATTCTTGCAGCCTATTAAATTTATCATTATGTTCTTGAATAACTGTTTTAAGTTCTGCTACTACTTTGTGTATTCTTTGGCAGTTTCTGCATCTTAATGAATTTCTTTTCTAATTACTAGAAGAGTTCTGTATATTAATCTTTTGTATTCTGCATCTGGTAATTCCAAGTAATTCTCTTCCTCCAGAGAATTTGTTGATTCTTTATTTTGTGAGCTTGCTGAAGCCATCATGGACTGTCTCTTTATGTGATTTGATATTGACTGTTGTATCTGAGCCATCAGTAAGTTATTATAATTTTATTTCATATTTGTTTAGTGAGTCCTAGTTTCTTGTTTTGTTTTGATATGCCCCAATAGTCTGCTCGTGTGAGTTAGTTTGATTATTGGCACTTTTGAAGCTGTAACATCCTGTCACCTGGTGGTTAGTTCTGTAACTAAGTATGTGCACACAGGAGTTCATTAAATTTTTATATATGGGTTCAGCTTAGGTGTCCAGGCAGTCGGTCACCAAGTGTGTGGTGCAGGCTCTCACCTACAGTCTTAGAGAGGCATGGGTGATTGATGTAAGCACCAGTGTCTGACTGTGGTAGGGGGTCACATGCTGAGCCCGGCATGGGGCTGATGGCTGCCCCTGAGAGTCTGAAAGGAAATTGTGTCCCTATTCCCTAGGGCAAGTAGGTAGGTGAGTTTTGCAGCTAGACTATGATCACCCTACTCTGTTGGCTGTAAACACTCGAGGACACCACTTTTCTTGGACTTCTGTAGCTGGTGACTAAGTGGCGTAGGTGAAGCCACCAGTCCACAAGCCCCTGGAGAGGATCAGTAAAGATGCCTGTTTACGGGGCAGGGCTGTGTCGAGGGTCACAAATCTGCCACTTCACAGCTGAAACAGTTGAAGTTAGACTTCAGATGTTTACCCTGTTCTACTGTGGTAGTGAGGGCTAATGCTGTTGAGATGGGTCCCCACAAGTCTATACAGGGGTGTAAGGCACTCAAAGTCTGTGGACCCCTTATGCCTGTGCTTAGAAAAGGAGCTGTGCAAACCCTGAGTTCCTGGCTTAGGAGAGCCAGTAGCTTATTTGTTCCCTCTCCAAGACCAGGAGAATGGGTGAGGGTGCCTTTTGGGATCTACTTCTGGCCTAGTGGACTCCCAGTGCAGAGCGGGAAGGGAGGAGGTAAAAGGGACAGAGGTTTTTCCGAAATGGGCTTTTTTTTTTTTAAATCCCCACAAAAGGGCACACGCATGTACTTATCTTTAGCCACTTGGGAGCTGCTTTTCACTGGTTCGGCGTGTCCAAGTAGAATCTCAGCTACCGGGTCTGTTTCATTTGGAAGTTGCCTCCCAAGCACATGCGCAACTGTTTGCCTGCTTCACCGTGTACCTCGGAGCCAGATGGGGCTGAAGAGCTGTGGCTTCAGCCACAGTCTGGGACTTCTCACTTCTTCAGAACTGTCTCCTTCTCCCCCCGCCACTCAGTCCGATTTCTCAACTTTGCCTTGTTCAGGGATCCTAGATATTCATATACAATCAAATCACTTGTTTTTCCAGGTCTTTGTTGTAAGAGGGATATAGGAAGCTGTCTGACTACTCCGCCATCTCGGCCCCGCCTCATACCAGGCTGTTTTGACTAGTGTAGCTGTGTAGTAGGTTCTGAGGTCAGGTAGTGAGAGTCCTCCAACTTTATTCTTCTTCTTCAATAGTGCTTTACTTATTCGGGGCTTCTTCCCTTTCCATATAAAGTTAATGATTAGGTTTTCCATCTCTTTGGAGAATGTTGTTGGTATTTGGATTGAGATTGCATTGTATTTGCAAATTGCTTTCGGTAGAATTGTCATTTTCACAATGTTGAGTCTACTTATCCATGAGCATGGTATGTTTTTCCATTTATGTGGATCCCTTTGGGTTTCTTGCAGTAGTGTTTTGTAGATTTCTTTGGACAGATCTTTTACATTCCTGGTTAGATTTATTCCTAAGTATTTTATTTTTTTAGGGGCTATTATAAATGGTATTGTTTTCCTTTTCATCGTTCTCTTTATTATTATTATTTTTGCTTTTTTAAATTGTACTTTAGATGAAGGTTTACAGAGCAAACTAGTTTCTTATTAAATAATGAATACAGTTATTGTTTTGTGACATTGGCTGCCAACCCCATGACATTTAAACTCTCTTCCCTTCTCCACCTTGGGTTCCCCATTACCAGCTTTCCTGTCCCCTTCTTGTACTTGCCCCTGGGCTGGTGTGCCCCTTTATTCTCATTTTGTTTTACGGGCTTGTCTAGTCTTCGGCTGAAGGGTGAACCTCAGGAGTGACTTCATTACTGAGCTAGAAGTGTATCTGGAGGCCATACTCTCGGGGTTTCTCCAATCTCTGTCAGACCAGAAAGTCTGGTCTTTTTTTGTGAGTTAGAATTTTGTTCTACATTTTTCTCCAGCTCTGTCCAGGGCCTTCTACTGTGATAACTGTTAAAGCAGTCGGTGGTGGTAGCCAGACACCATCTAGTGCTGGACTCAGTCTGGTGGAGGCTGTGGTAGCTGTGGTCTATTAGTCCTTTGGACAAGTCTTTCCTTTGTATCTTTGGTTTTCTTCATTCTCCATTTCTCCAGATGGGGTGAAACCAGTGGAGTATCTTAGATGACCACTCACAAGCTTTTAAGACCCCATATGCTACTCACCAAAGTAGGATGTAGAAAATTTTCTTTATAAACTATGCTATGTCACTTGAGTTAGATGTCTCCCGAGACCATGGTAGCCAGCCCTCAGCCGACTAATTTGTTTCCTCAGGGAGTTTGGATGTATCTATGGAGGTTCCATGACTTTGCCTTGGTCAAGTTGTGCTGGCTTCCCCAATATTGTGTACTGTCTTACCGTTCACCAAACTTACCACTTATCTATTGTCTATTTAGTGCTTTTCCCTCCCTACCCCTCCTCTTCCTTGTAACCATCAAAGATTGTTTCTTTTTGTGTTTAAACCTTTTCATGAGTTTTTATAAAAGTGGTTTCATACAATATTTGCGCTTTTGTGATTGACTTATTTTACTCAGCATAATGCCCTCCAGATTCATCCATGTTGTGAGACGCTTTGCAGATTCATCATTGTTCTTTATCCCTGCATAGTATTCCAATGTCGGGGTGAGATGGTATCTCATTGTGGTTCTGATTTGCATTTCCCTAACAGCGAGCGATCACAAGCATCTCCTCTTGTGTCTGTTAGCCACTTGAATGTCTTCTTTGGTGAAGTGTCTGTTCATATCCTTTGCCCTTTTTACATGGATTATTTGTCTTTTTGTTGTAGAGGTGTTGGATTTTCTTGTAGATTTTAGATATTAGACCTTTGTCAGATTTGTCATAGTCAAAAGTTTTTCCCAGTCTTTAAGTTGTCTTTTTACTGTTTTGTTGAAGTCTTTTGATGAGCCTAAGTGTTTAATTTTTAGGAGATCCCGGTTGTCTAGCTTATCTTCTGGTGTGTGTGTATTGTTAGTTATGGTTTGTATCTTGTTAATGCTGTGTATTAGGGCGTCTAGCATTGATCCTATATTTTCTTCTATGATCCTTATAGTTTTGGGGTTTATATTTAGGTCTTTGATCCATTTTGAATTAGTTTTTGTGTATGGTGTGAGGTGTGGGTCCTATTTCATTTTTTTGCAGATGGACATCCAGTTTTGCCAGCTCCAGTTGTGAAAAAGACTCTCAGCTCCCCATATGACGGACTTCTGGCCTTTGTCGAAGGTCAGAACATTTTCTTAATAAACTTTGTTATGCCAGTTGGCCTAGATGTCCCCTGAAACCACGGTCCCCAGACCCCAACCCTACTACTGTGTCATTCAAAGTGTTTGGTTATATTCAGGAAACTTCTTAGCTTTTGATTTAGTCCAGTTGTGCAGACTCCCCCTGTATTGTGTGTTGTCCTTCCCTTCACCTAAGATAATTCTTATCTAATATCTAGGTAATGAATACCCCTCTCCCTCTCCCCCATCCTCGTAACCATCAAAGAGTGTTTTATTTGTCCTTTCGTGACTGACTAATTTCACTCAGCATAATGATCTCCAGATTCATCCAAGTTATGAGATGTTTCACAGATTCATTGTTGTTCTTTATTGTGTAGCATTGCACTGTGTGAATTTACCATAATTTGTTTATCCATTCATCTTTTGATGGGCACCTAGGTTGTTTCCATCTTTTTACAATTGTGAAGATTGCTGCAATGAACATTTGTGTGCATATATCTATTCACGTGATAGTTCTTATTTCTCTAGAATATATTCCAAGGAGTGGGATAGCTGGATCATATCATACTTCTGTTTCTAGCTTTTTAAGGAAGTGCCAAATCAATTTCCAAAGCGTTTGTACCATTTTTACATTCCCACCAGCAGTGTATAAGTGTTCCAGTCTATCCACAACCTCTCCAACATTTATTATTTTGTGTTTTTGGATTAATGCTAGTCTTTCTGGGTTGAGATGGTATCTCATTGTAGTTTTGATTTGCATTTCTTTAAAGGCTAATGGTCATGAGCATTTCCTCATGTATCTGGTAGCTGCCTGAATGTCTTCTTTGGTGAAGTGTCTGTTCATATCCTTTGCCCATTTTTAACTGGGTTGTTTGTCTTTTTGTTGTTGAGGTTTTGCACTATCTTGTAGACTTTAGAGATTAGACTCTGAACGGATTAGTCATAGCCAAATTTTTTTTTTTCCCAGTCTGTAGGTTGTCTTGACTCTTATGGTGAAGTCTTTTGATGAGCGTAAGTGTTTGATTTTTAGGGGCTCCCATTTATCTAGTTTCTTTTCTGGTGTTTGTGCTCTGTTAGGAATGTTTTGTATTGTGTTTATGTGATGTATTAGGGCTCCTAGAGTTGTCGCTATTTTTTCTTCAATGATCTTTATCATTTTAGATTTTATATTTAGGTCTTTGATCCATTTTGAGTTAGTTTTTGTGCATGGTGTGAGGTATGGGTCTTGTTTCAGTTTTTTGCTGGTGGATATCCAGTTATGCTGGCACCATTTGTTAAAGAGACTGTCTTTTCCTCAATTAACAGACTTTGGGCCTTTGTCAAATATCAGCTGCTCATAGGTGGATGAATTTACACCTAGATTCTCAACTCTGTTCCATTGGTCTACGTATCTGTTGTACCAGTACCAGGCTGTTTTGACTATCCTGTCGGTATACTAAGTTCTAAACTCAAGTAGTGTGAAGCCTCCCACTTCGTTTTTCTTCTTCAGTAATGCTTTTCTTATCCGGGTCTCTTCCCTTTCCATATGAAGTTGGTGATTTGTTTCTCCATCTCATTAAAAAATGCCATTGGATTTTGGATCGGGATTGCATTGTATTTGTAGATTGCTTTGGGTAGACTAGACGTTTTCACAGTGTTGAGTCTTCCTATCTATGAGCAAGGTATGTTTTTCCACTTATGCACGCCTCTTCTGGTTTCTTGCAGTTGCAGTAGTATTTTGTAGTTTTCTTTGTATAGGTCTTTTACGTCTCTTGTTAGATTTATTCCTGAGTATTTTGTCTTCTTGGGGTCTATTGTAAATGGATTGAGTTGGTGATTTCTTCTTGGAAGTTCTCTTTGTTGGTGTAGAGGACTCCAGCTGATTTTTGTATGTTTATCTTGTATCCTGATACTTTGCCAAAATCTTCAATTAGTTCTAGTAATTTCCTTGTGGATTCTTTGGGGTTTTCTGTGTATGAGGTCATATCATCTGCAAATAGGGATACTTTTACTTCTTCCTTATCAATTTGGACTCCCTTTATTTCTTTTTCTAACCTAATTGCTCTGGCTAGGACCTCCAACACAATGTTGAATAAGAGTGGTGATAAAGGACATCCTTGTCTTGTCCCTGTTCTCAAGAGGAATGCTTTCAGACTCTCTTCGTTTAGGATGATGTTGGATGTTGGCTTTGTATAAATGCCCTTCATTATGTTGAGGAATTTCCCTCCTATTCTTATTTTGCTGAGAGTTTCTATCCTGAATGGCTGTTGGACTTTGTCAAATGCCTTTTCTGCATCAATTGATAAGACCATGTGGTTCTTGTCTTTTGTTTTTTTCACGTAATGGATTGCATTGATTGTTTTTCTAATGTTGAACAATTCCTACTGACCTGGTATAAATCCCACTTGGTCATGGTGAATTATTTTTTTGATATGTTGTTGAATTCCATTGGCTAGAATTTTGTTGAGGATTTTCACGTCTATGTTCATGAGGGATATTGGTTTATAATTTTTTTTGTGTGTGTGTGTGATGTCTTTACCTGGTTTTGGTGTCATGGTTATGCTGGCTTCATAGAATGAGTTTAGGTGTATTCCATCCTTTTCTATACTCTGAAATACCTTTCATAGTAGTGGTATTAACGCTTCTCTGAAAGTTTGGTAAAATTCTACGATGAAACCATCAGGACAAGAGCTTTTTTTCGTTGGAAGTTTTTAATTACCTTTTCAATCTTTTCCTTTGTTATAGGTTTATTTAGTTGTTCTACCTCTGTGTTAATTTAGGTAGGTAGTGTGTTTCTAAAAATTTGTTCATTTCCTCTATGTTTTCAAATTTGTTAGAGTACAATTTTTCATAATATTCTGTTATGATTCTTTTAATTTCAGTTGAGTCTATTGTGATACTGCCCATCTCATCTCTTATACTGGTTATTTGCTTCTTCTCTTGCTTTTCTTTTGTCATTTTGGCCAATGGCTTATCAATTTTGTTGATATTTTTAAACAACTAACTTTTGGTCTTGTTAACTTTTTCAGTTGTTTTTCTATTCTCTATTTTGTATAATTCTGCTCTAATTTTTATTATTTTATTTCTTCTGGTGCCCGTGGGATTCTTTTGCTGCTGTCTTTCTACTTGTTCAAGTTGTAGGGTTAATGTTTTGACTTTGGCCCTTTCTTCTTTTTGGATTTGTGCATTTATTGCTATAAATTGACCTCTCAGCACTGCTATTGCTGTGTCCCAAAGGTTCTGGTAGGATGTGTTTTCATTCTCATTTGATTCTGTGAATGTCTTTATTCCATCCTGAATTTCATCTATAACTCAGTAGTTTTTGACCAGATGTTGTTCAGTTTATGTGTTTCATTATTTTCCCTTGCTTTTCCTGTTATTGATTTCCACTTTTAGGGCTTTATGGTCAGTAAGGATGCTCTGTAATATTTTGATGCTTTGGATTAAGGCTTTCTTTATGGCATAATATATGGTCTGTTCTGGATAATGTTCCATGTGCGTTGGGAAAGAAGGTATACCTTTCTGCTGTTGGGTGGAGTGTTCTGTATTTGTCTATGAGGTCAACTTGGTTGATTTTGACATTTCAATCTTCCATGTCTTTATTGAGTTTCTTTCTGGATGTTCCGTCCTTCACTGAAAGTGGTGTGTTGAAGTCTCCTACTATTATGGTGGAGCTGTCTAACTCTCTTTTCACTGCTGTTAGTGTTTGTTTTATGTATTTGGGAGCCCTGTTGTTGGGTGTGTAAATATTTATTATGATTATGTCCTCCTGGTGTATTGACCCTTTGATCATTATGTAGTGTCCTTCCTTATACTTTGTGATGGATTTTACTTTAGTCTATTTTGTCAGAGATTAATATTGCCACTCCTGCTCTTTTTTGAGTGTTATTTGCTTGATATATTCTTTTCCATCCTTTGAGTTTTAGTTTGTTTGTGTCTTTAAGTCTAAGGTGTGTCTCTTGTAGGCACCATATAGATGGATCGTGTTTTTTTAATCCATTCAGCCACTCTCTATCTCTTTATTGGTGCATTTAGTCAACTTACATTCAGCATAATTATTTAGAGGTATGAATTTAGTGATGTCATTTTTTATTTTACTGACAGTTTCTGTGCTTCGCTTAATTTTTTATGCTGAGTCATTTTTCTTTATGTATTTTCTTTTTATCTTTTCCACTGTTGTTGATTTTGTATTTGCTGAGTCTTTATGTTTTTCTTGTTTTTTATTTTGATGTGTAGGATTGTTAGTTTCCTTTGTGGTTACCTTAATATTTACCTCTATTTTTCTAAGTTTAAGCCAATATTTTATTTCTTTATATTGCTTTGAGTTCCTCTCCATATGAAAGATCTGTGACTACATTTGTTTAGTCCCTCTTTTTTGTTTTAATGTTGTCATCTTTTAGATATTGACATCCGTTTCCCTGTTTTCAGCATTTTAGCTGTGATTTATTTTTGTGATTTCCTTATATGGATTTATATCTGGTTTCTCTGTCCTTTGTTCTTGTCTTGGGTTGTTATCTGATGTTATTGATGTTCTAATGGGAGGATTCCCATTAGTATTTCTTGCAATTTTAGTTTGGTTTTTACAAATTCCCTAAACTTCTGTTTATCTAGAAATGACCTAATTTCACCATCATATTTGAGAGACAGTGTCTTAGTCATCTAGTGCTGCCATAACAGAAATACCACAAGTGGATGGTTTTAACGAAGAGAAGTTTATTTCCTCACAGTCTAAGTAGGCTAAAAGTCCAAATTCAAAGCATCAGCTCCAGGGGAAGGCTTTTTCTCTCTTTGTCGGCCTTCTCATCAATGTTCCCCCAGACTAGGAGCTTCTCGGCACAGGGACCCCGGTCCAAAGGAGGTGCTCTAATCCCAGCACTGCTTTCTGGATGGTATGAGGTCCCCCTGTCTCAATGCTCACTTCTGTCTTTTATATCTCAGGAGATTGCCTCGGGACACAATCCAGTCTTGTAGATCCAGTCCTGCCTTACTAACACAACTGCCACCCATCTTCCCTCATTAACATCATAGAGGCAGGATTTACAACATATGGGAAAATCACACAGTACCAGGAATCATGGCCCAGCCAAACTGATATACACATTTTTGGGGGGACATAATTCAAACCATGACAGACAGTTTTGCTGGATATATAATTGTTGGCTAGAAATTTTTTTTTTTTCCTTCAGGGCTTTATATATGTCATCCTATTGCCTTCTTGCCTGCATGGTTTCTGCTGACTAGTCAGAGTTTCGTCTTATTGACCCTCCTTTGTAGATGACTTTTTGTGTATTTCTAGCCGCTCTTAAAATTCTCTCTTTGGTTTTGGCAAGTTTGATTATGTCTCGGTGACTTTCTTTTGGGATCTACCTTGTGTGGGGTTCGATGAGCATCTTGGATACATATCTTCTCATCTTTTACGGTATCAGGGAAGTTTTCTACAAACAAATCTTCAACAATTCTCTCTGCATTTTCTGTTCCTCCACCCCCCGTTCTGGTACTCCAATCACTCATAGGTTAGTCCTCTTGATAGAGTTCCACATAATACTCAGGGTTTCTTCTTCTTTTTAATCCTTTTATCTGATTTTTTCCTCAAATGAGTTGGTGTCAAGTGCTTTATCTTCAGTCTCACTAATTCTGACTTCCATTGCCTCAATTCTGCTCCTCTGACTTTCTATTGATTTGTCTAACTCTGAAATTTTATTGTTAATCCTCTGGATTTCTGATAGCTTTTTCTCTATGGATTCTTGCAGCTTGTTAAATTTGTCAGCCTGCTTTTCTCTAATTTTCTTAAGTTCCTCTGTTGCTTTGTCTGTGTGTTCCTTTGCTTGTTTTGTGTTTTGCATAATCTCCTTCCTGATATCTTGAAGAGTTCTATATATTAATCTTTTGTATTCTAATTCCAAGAAGTTCTCTTCCTTCAGAAAATTTCTGGATGTTTGTTTTGTGAGCTTGCTTAAGCCATCATGGTCTACCTCTTTATGTTATTTGATATTGACTGTTGTCTCAGTGTCATTAATAAGTTATTATATTTATTTATTTTAAGTTTGCTTATTGTGTCCTAGCTTCTTGTTTTGTTTTGATATGCCCAGATAGGCTGCTCATGTGAGCAGCTTATTGATTTGATTATTGGTTTGATTATTGTTATTGGTGCCTGTGAAGCTCTAACATCCAGTCACCAGGTGGTTAGATTTGTTACTAGGTATGTGAGCCCAGGAGTCCATTTATGTTTCTTGTATGGATTCAGCTCAGGTGTCCAGATAGTTAGTCACCAAGTGTATGGAGTAGGTTCTCACCTACAGTCCTACATGGGCAGGGGTTATCGGAGTAGGCATAGGTATCTGGCGGCAGTAGGGGATCACATGCTGAGCAAGGCAGGGGGCTGATGACTTCCCTGAGTGTCTGGAAGGAAACTGTGTCCCTGTTCCCTAGAATGCATGGGGAGGGGGAGTGGATTTTGCAGCTGGACTATAGCCACCCAGTGCTGATGGCTGTAAGGACTGGGAGGCATCACTTTTTCTTGGACCCCTGTCATGGACCCTGCTTAATGAGCATAGTGGTATCAAATGTCATGACTCTGCCACACCACTATGTAGCTCATACAATGAAGTTAGGCTTCAGTTATATACCCTGCTGTACTATGGTAATGAGGGCCTACATTGGTGAAATGGGCCCACACAGGTCTATGCAGGGCTGAAAGGCATTCAAAGTCTGTGGACCCCTTATGCCTGTGCCTCGGCAAAGGAGCTGTGCCTACCCTGAGTTCCCTGCTTAGGGGAGCTGGCAGATTATTTTTTCCTGTTTGTTAATTTGTTCCCTCTCCAAGGCTGGGAGAATGGCTCAGGGCATGTGACAGGTCCTACTTCCAGCCCAGGGGATAAGGCAGTTGCTGAAGCCGGCCTGAGACCCAGTGCAGAATGGGAAAACAGCAGGTAAATGGGAGAGATGTTCTTCCCAAAGGGGGTGTTTTTTGATCTGCACGATAGGTTAAATGCATGGAGTTATCTTTTGCCGATTGTGCGCCACTTGTCGCCGGCTCTAGAGGCCTGAGCTGACTCTGCTGTTTGGTCTTTCCCGACATGGAAAACGCATCCCGAATGCCACTGCCCGCCTCACCACACACACCAGGTGATCAGGCCCACAGGGCCCCAGCTCCTGCCAGGTCAGGTAGGACAACTCCTCGCTGCTTCTGAACTGTCTTGCTCTCCCGATTTCTCAATTTTGCCTTTGATGTTCAGGGCTCCTAGATTGTCATAGATAATCAATTCATTTGTTTTTTCAGGTCTTTGCTGTAAGAGGGACCACCGGAAGTGTCTGACTACTCTGCCGTCTTGGCCCTGCCTCCTCTCAGTGTGATTATTGGTAGGTGTGAGTTTATTCTGTCATTTGGTAGTGCTTTTTGTGTGTGTATGTGTGTATGTGGTGTTTATCTTGTATCCTGATGTATGTGGTGCTGATGTTTTCTTTGTTCCTCTTACTCTCCTGTGCTGAATTCCTTTTGTTTGTGGATTTTTTTTCATTTCTTTCATTTTTGTGATTTTGTGTTTACTGAGACTTTGTTTTTCTTCTTTATTCTGATGAGTAGGTTTATTAACTTTCTTCGTGGGTACGCTGAAATTTACCCCATCTTCCTAAGTTTGAACCAGTCTTTTACTACTTTATATTGCCTTAACAGTCTCTCCATTTAAAAGTTCTATACTTACACTGTTTATTCCCTCTTCTATTGTTCTGATGTTGTTGTCACTTACAGATTAAACTCTCTGGTTCCCTTTTGAAAATCTTTTAGTTTTGTTTTATCCTTGAGAGTTCATTGTCTAGGTTGGTATCTGGCTGATGTTGTCTTGTGTCCTAGATTCAGGCTGTTGTCTAATGTTGTTGGATCTCTAACTGAAGGACTCCCTTTAATAATTCTCATAAATTTCGTTTGGTTTTTACATATTCCCTTAATTTCTGTTTATCTGGAAATGTCCTAATTTCACCATCATATTTGAGAGAGAGTTTTGCAAGCTATGTTATTCTTTGTTGACAACTTTTTTCCTTTCGAGGTTTTATATATGTCATCCCACTGCCTTCTTGCAGCATGGTTTCTGACAAATAATCAAAGCTTAGTCTTATTGTTTCCCCTCTGTATGTGACTTTTTATTTTTCTCAAGCTGCTGTCAGGATTCTTTCTTTGTCTTTGGTTTTAGCGAGTGTGATTATGACATGTCTTGGTGATTTTCTTTTGAGGTCTATCCTACATGGGGTTCTTTCAGCTTCTCAGTTGTTCAGCTTTTCATCTTTCATGATATTAGGGAAATTTTATGTCAGCAATTTTTCAATGATCCTCTCCTTTTTTTCTATTTTCTCCCCCTGTTCTGGAACTCCTCTGATCACTTACACATTTTTGCTTTCATTTGTATCCCACATTTTTCTCAGGGTTTCTTCATTCCTTTCTCTGATTTTCTTTAAAGTGGAATCCAAGGATTTGTCTTTAGTTTTGACAATACTGTCTGCCAGTTTTTTCAGATTTGCTCCTCAAACCTTCTACAACACTGTCCATTTCTGAAATCTTATTGTTTATCTTTTGGATTTCTAATTGCTGTTTTTGTATGATTTCTAGTTGTTTGATTATTTTGACATTTTGTTCCCGTATTATTTTCTTGAATTCTTCCATTGTTTTTTTCCATGATTTTTTCTGTATTTTTCATGATTTTGTGTATTAGTTCCTTATTTTTTCTGCGTTTTCCTTCATCTCTTCGAGAGTCCTCAATATTAGAGTTTTGACTTTCCTATCAGGTAGTTCCAGTGCTTTTTCTTCAACCAGAAGGTCATCTGACATTTAATTTTTGATGCTTTCTGGAGCCATCCTGTCCTGTTTTTTGGTATGTTTTGATATTGTCTGCTGTCTTTGGGACATTCAGTAATTATTTTCTTTGTTTATTGATTGTAGCTTTGTTTGTTTCATCCTGCATTTTTTTATTTGGTTACATCCAGGCAGGCGAGCTTGGTGTTCTTTGTTGTTTGCTCATCTGTGAGTACGATACTTCTCACCACCTTGCCCAGGTGGTGCAACAGGGCAGGTCCAGCAGAAGGAGAGGGGCGGGGATGGGTCTTTTGTGGCAAGTACTGGGGCTGACATGGTGGGGCCAGGGGGCAGTGCATGGGGGGCTCCAGTGGTCCATGCCCGTGCTGCTTGTGGGTGTGGTGTTCAGTGTGTGGTGCTGATAGGCAGGAGGGAAGTGGGAGAATGTATGTACAGAGCTAAGTGAGTGTGGGAAAGAAGAGAAAGAAGAGGGAGAAATAGTAGCCAAAAGGAAAAAAAAAGGTGCTGAGAGAGCCTGCCGTTGGAGTGGCGCAGACCCGGGGAAGCCGTGTGCTGGTGGCTTTCTAGCCAGGTAGTGTGGCACAACCGCTCAAGAATGGGCAGAGATGGCACATTGGCAATAGGTGGGTGGGTGAAAGGAAAGGAAGAAAGGGAGAGAGATATAAGCAACTGAAAAAAAAATAGAAAGAAAGAAAAGAACACATGGCCAGGTGGTCAGGAGAAAGGAAAGGAAGGAAGGTAGAGAGAGACAAGAAATTGAGAAAAAATATGCCCTGAGGGAGCCCATTGGTGTGGCGGGGCCTACCATGGAAGCAGCTCCCCAGCCAAGTGGCACTGCCCAGCCCGTCAAGAAGGAGTGGAGATGGACACAATGCCAGGTGGTTGGGAGAAAGGAAAGAAAGAAAGTTAGAGAGAGACTCAAATCTGAGAAAAGAAGACCAAATGCCCTGAAGGTGCCCACCGGTGTGGCGGCACAGATGGGGAAGTGGCTCCCCAGCCAAGCAGCACTGCACAGCCCATCAAGAAGGAGGGGAAATTGCACACGGCACTAGGTGTTCAGGAAAAAGGAAAGGAAGGATGTTAGAAAGAGTGAAGAAATGAAAAGCAGCCAAAGAAGCAACAACATAAAAAATGGCATTGAAGGAGCCGGCTGGTTGGGGTAA
The DNA here is from genome assembly GCA_030035585.1 of Dugong dugon. Taxonomy (NCBI): domain Eukaryota; kingdom Metazoa; phylum Chordata; class Mammalia; order Sirenia; family Dugongidae; genus Dugong; species Dugong dugon. The sequence continues at coordinate 21,897,226 of CM057464.1, forward strand.
GGTGATTCCAAGTGGCAAGGAGCCAGTGCCTCCCCTGCCAAGGGACCAAGGCCCAGTGGAAAGCAGCAGAGGCAATGCAGAGGGAAGAGGGTGGGGGTGGGCAAGCATGTATTCCTGATTATCGGGTGCTCTGTCTCCTGCTGGGAGCTCCATGAAGTTACTTTCCTGTACTCCCTGTCCACTGTTCTTGGTGGCTGAGGGGTTGAAGATGGTGAATCTGTGCCCTGTTGGCTGTTAAGGGACCTCCACTCCATAGCTCTCTTTGTTCTCGGTTGTGTGTCAGTTTCTTAGTTCATTTGGTGTTTGGTTGAGTTCTTTATCCCTTCATTTGACGTTTAGGGTTCCAGGATGAACATTTGTAAGTGTTTTACTTAGCTGTTCAGTCAGGTCTTTGCTGTCTACAGCACCATGTTGGCTCCACCTCAACACAAAAAGTTTTGATTGGGATTGCATTGACTCTATAGATCAATCGACATATTTACAATACTGACTCACAAACATGGTAGGTCTCACCATTTATTTAGATCTTTTTTATTTTCTCTCAATCTTTATGTTTTCTATATAGAGGTTCTGAACAACTTTTGTTGGATTTATTCCTTGGCATTAGAACATTTGTTGATGTATTATAAGTCTTATTTTAAAAAAATTAATGTTGATGTTACATAAAAATACAAATGAGCTTTGTAAATAGAATTTGGAGACAGAAACTGTAATTAACTGACTTTTTAATTCTAAAAATTTAGATTTTCTATGAAAAAATCATCTGAAAATACTATGAGTTTTGTTCTTCCTTCCAAATTATACATTTATTTATTTTCTTGAATTACTTTATCAGCAAGAATCATCATTAAATTATTGAATAAATGGTGACAACATACATCCTTGTTTTCTTCTCAAATTACAGGCCCATTTCTCCTTTAATTTCTTTCAGTTTTTATTGTTTCATTTTAAGAGCATCTTATTGGGTGCATACAAATTTAGAAATCTTACATTTTCCTAGTGAGCTGAATCTTTTATCATTATGAAGTATCTGTCTCTAGAATAGGAAAAGCTACTTAATATGTTGTTGTTGCTATTAGGTGCCGTCGAGTTGGTTCCAACTCATAGCAACTCTATGTACGACAGAATGAAACCTGCCTGGTCATAAGACCATCTTCACAATCATTGCTATGTCGGAGCCCATTGTTGCAGCCGCTGTGTCAATCCACCTCATTGAGGGTTTTCCTCTTTTTCGATGACACTTTACCTTACCAAGCATGATGTCCTTCTCCAGGGACTGATCCCTCTTGATAACATGTCCAAGGTATGTGAGAAATAGTCACGCCATCGTTGCTTCTAAGGAGCATTCTGGTTGTATTCCTTCCAAGACAGATTTGTTCATTCTTTTGGCAGACCATGGTATAGTCAATATTCTTCATCAACAACATCACAATTCAAAGGTGTCAGGTCTTCTTTGGTCTTCCTTATTCATTGTTCAGCTTTCGCGTGCATATGAGGCGACTGAAAACACCATGGCTAAGGTCAGGTGCACCTTAATCCTCAAAATCACACCTCACTTTTTAACACTTTAAAGAGGTATTTTGCAGCAGATTTCCCCAATGCAATGCATCTTTTGATTTCTCGACTACTGCTTCCATGGGCATTGATCATGGATCCGAGTAGAATGAAATCCTTGACAAGTTCAATCTTTTCTCTATTTATCATGATGTTGCTTATTGGTCCAGTTGTGAGTATTTTTGTTTTCTTTATTTTGAGGTGTAATCCATACTGAAGGCTAAAGTCTTTGGTCTTCATCAGTAAGTGCTTCAAGTCCTCTTCCCTTTCAACAAGCAACATTGTGTAATCTACATATCACAGGTTGGTAATGAGTCTTCCACCAATCCTGATTCCCCATTTTTCTTCATGTACTCCAGCTTCTCAGATTATTTGCTCAGCATACAGATTGAATAAATATGGTAAAAGGACACAACCCTGCCACACACCTTTCATGATTTTAAACCACAGTTTCTCCTTGTTCTGCTCGAACAACTGCCTCTTTCTCTGTGTACAGGTTCCACATAAACATGATTAACCCATTGCCATCAAGTCAATTCCTACCCATAGTGACCCTATAGGACAGAGTAGAACTGCCCCATAGGGTTTCCAAGGATTGGCTGGTGGACTTAAACTAACGACTTCTTAGCAGCCGAACTCTAAACCACTGTGCCAGCACAATTAAATGTTCTGGAATTCCCATTCCTCACAATGTTATCCATAATTTATTATGACCCACACAGTCGAATGCCTTTGCATAGTCAATAAAACACAGGTAAACCTCTTTCTGGTATTCTCTGCTTTCAGCCAGGATCCATCTGACATCAGCAATGATATCCCAGGTTCCATGACCTCTTCTGAATCTAGCTTGAATTTCTGGAAGTTCCCTGTTGATATATTGCTGCAAGTACTTTTGAATGATCTTCAGCAAAATTTTACTTGTGTGTGATACTACTGGTATTTTTCAATAATTTCTGCATTATTGGATCACCTTTCTTGGGAATAGGCATAAACATAGATCTCTTCCAGTGGTTGTCCAGGTAGCTGTCTTCCAAATTTCTTGTCATAGATGAGTGAGCACTCCCAGTGTTGTATCTGTTACTGAACCCAGAAAGATGGATCCTTGTCCGGTGTACTCAGACTTGCCAGTTATCTGGACACCAGTCTTTGAGAAACAGAAGGTAACTTTATTGCAATGCACACAGCAAGGAGCTGGGAGGAAGTTCCTCAGATCCAGCCCCCTGAGCTACAGGGAAGCAGGGCTTACATGTGATTTGGGCAGCAAGATGGTGGCCGCACAGGCGTACTGGGGAGGTAAAACTCTAGAAGGCAGCCAGGAAACAGGAGATGACATGGTTCTTGTCAGACCTCTCGCGTCAGAATAGGGTCTGGTGCTGATTTTCCCTCTGTTTCATCCCAGCTGTTGCTGCATCCTCTGCTGAAGGCAATTAGTGGTCACAGTTGGCCCTTTTCTGCATGTGGAGCGGGCCAAATCTGGCTTGGGCTAGTTTAAGAATTAATGGAAATTTACACATCCATTCGTTGAAACATCTCAAGTGGTATTCCATCAATTCCTGAAGCCTCGTTTTTTGCCAATGCCTTCAGTGCAGCTTGGACTTCTTCCTTCAAAACTGTCAGTTCCTGTTCATATGCTGCCTCCTGAAATGTTTGAACGTCCACCAATTGTTTTTGGGACAAGGTCTGTGCATTCCCTTCCATCATCTTTGATGCTTCCTGGGTTGTTCAGTATTTTGCCCATAGAATCCTTCAAAATTGCAACTCGAGGCTTGAATTTTTTCTTTAGTTCCTTCATCTTGAGAAATGTTGAGCATGTTCTTCCCTTCTGGTTTTCTAACTCCAGGTCTTTGCACATTTCATAGTAATACTTCACTTTGTCTTCTGGAGCAGCCCTTTGAAATCTTCTGTTCAGCTCCTTTACATCATCATTTCGTCCATTTGAGTCTCTCCTCATATGCATTTTGGTCTTTTCTTTGTTTACCATGTTGTTAATGACTGTTTGCTTTCTTTGTATATGGTGTCCGTGATGTCATCCCACAACATGTCTGGTCTTCAGTCATTAGTGTTGAATGCATCAAATCTATTCTTGAGATGGTCTCCAAATTCAGGTGGAATACACTCAAAGTCATATTTTGGTTCTCATGGACTTGTTGTAATTTTCTTCAGCTTCAACTTAAACTACTTATGAGCAATTGATGATCTGTTCTGCAGTCCGCCCCTGGCCTTGTTCTGAATGATGATACTGAGCTTTTCTATCGTTTCTTTCCACAAATGTAGTCAATTTCATTCCTGTGTTTCCAGCTGGTCAGGTCCACATGTGTAGTCACCTTTTATGTTGTTGAAAAAATGTATTTGCAATGAAGAAGTTGTTGGTCTTGCAAAATTCTGTCATGTGACTTCCAGCATCATTTCTATCACCAAGGTCATATTTTCCAACTACAGATCCTTCTTCATTTCCAGCTTTCACATTCCAATCACCAGTAATTGTCAATGCATCTTTATTGCATGTTTGATTAATTTCAGACTGTAGAAGTTGGTAAAAATCTTCAATTTCCTCATCTTTGGCATTAGTGGTTGGTGCATAAATTTGAATAATAATTGTATTAACTGATCTTCCGTGTAGTACTATGGATATTGTCTTATCACTGACAGTGTTATACTTCAGGATAGATCTTGAAACGTTTTTTTGAGGATGAATGTGACACCATTCCTCCTCAATTTGTCATTTCCAGCATAGCAGGCCATATGATTGTTTGATTCAAAATAGCCAATACCAGTCCACTTCAGCTCACTAATGCCTAGGATGTTGATCTTTATGCAGTTCATTTCATTTTTCACTATTTCCAATTTTCCTAAATTCATACTTTCCATTCATTCGTACATTCTACTTTCTGATTATTAATGGACGTTTGTAGCTCTTTCTTCTCATTTTGAGTCATGCTACACGTATTTTTTGAGATCTGTCATGGAAAAAGTAAAGCCAGAGTCCTCCTTGGAAGCGAGGATGGCGAGACTTCGTTTCATATGCTTTGGACATGTTATCAGGAGAGACTAGTCCTTGGAGAGAGACATTGCACTTGGTAAGGTAGAGTGTTAGCGAGAAAGAGGAAGACTCTCAACAAGATAGATTGACACAGTGGCTACAACAATGGGCTCAAACATAGCAATGATTTTGAGGATGGCGGCGGACCGGGAAGTGTTTCATTCTGTTGTATATAGGGTCTCTATGAGTTGGAACCAACTTGACAGCACCTACTAACAACAATATTTTGGGAGGGAGAAAGGGGATTAGTGTCAGCATGATATATCTTTTCTCATTCTTTTCCTTTCAAACTCGCTCTATTCTTATGTTTTAGATATGTTTCCTGTAAACACCATACAGTACTTTTTCAATTCAGCCTGATTTTCTTTGTTTTTTAGCTGGAACATTTAGTCAATTTACATTTTAAGAAATTACTTAAATATTTGCAGTTGATTCTACTGTCTGCTACTTGTCATGTCTGTTGTATGTACCTTTTCCTTTCCTTTCTTTCCTTCTATTGGATTGTGTATTTTTTTATTATTTCTTCTTTCTCTTTGGTTAGGAAACACTTTTGCCATTCTTCCAGTAGCTACCCTAGAGATTACAACACGTGTTCTTGACTTTTCACAATCTAGTACTTTTTACTCTCTTCCCAGACAATGAAAGGATTTTAGAACTTTTAACTCCATTTCCTTCCCCAACTTCTATGCTGTCATTTTAATTTTGTATAAATTTGAAACTCTGAGACATTATTACTACTATTTTATATAGTCAGTATTCATTTATATTTATCATATTTACAATTTTTCTTGTCCTTTATTCTTTCTTATATCATCTCTGACTTTCCTTCTGCCTAAAGAATATCCTCTGGGACTTTTTTTTTTAGTTCAGTCTGTTAATGGTGAGCTCTGTCAGTTTTTGTTTGAAAAAATATCTTAAAGAATATGGAATAATTTTAAGTTTCCATGTTTTTTGCTAGTTATTTTTTCCCCAACAAATTAAAGGGGTCTCCTGGTATTCAAAGTTTCTGTTGATATGTGTGTTCTTATTCTAAATGCTGCTCCTTTAAGGGTACTTTGTCTTTTTTATTTGCTTGCTTTTATGCTTTTACCTGGTTACTTTTTTATCATCTTCTCTTGGCCTTTGGATTTCTGCAGTTTCACTAGGATGTGTCTAGGGATGGATTTTTGTATTATCCTGCTTGGGTTTGACTAAGGCTTCTAGAAACTGTGACTTGGTGTCTTTTATCAGTTTTAGGATAAAAAATTTGAATGTCAGCTCTTTGAATATTATTCTGCCCCATACTCTTTCTTTTCTTCTCCTGATACACATCGTCTCACCAAATCCTTTGAGTCTCTTATCCTCCCTTTTGTATTTCCCATCCTTCTGTCTTTCTAGGCTTTATTATGGATAGTTTCTCCTGCTCTTACAATTTACAAAGGATCTTTTTAGCTATTCTCAATCTGCTATTGCCTTATCTATTGAGCTTTTAGTTTCTTAGAGTTGTAGAATTTCCATTTCATTTTTACTCAAATTTGCAGTATTTAAGTTTCCAATTCTCTGCTGAAATATTTAACCTTGTCTTTTATCATTTCAAACATATATTGTTTTATAACTTGGGTGCAGTAATTCCAACATTTGGAGCCCCTATACTTCTGTTTCTAGTATCTGTTATTTCTGCTAGTTTTAGTTATGCTATTATGGCTTCTGACCTATCCAATTGTCTTTGATGGTATCCTGGATATTGCACTTGAAGAGCTGATTATAAAAACAATTTGAGGATTTGGGCAACGTTTTCCCCAGAGATGATTTTTGTTTGCCCATGTGCCTATGTGCAGTAGCAAGCCAGGATGAATGTATCTAATTTCAGGAATTGGGATTTTGGGGTCCTTCAGTGACTTATAACAGGGTTATATTCTGGGCCAACTCACTCATACTCTTAGGGTATGTTTCTTTACAGCCCCGAACAAAAGCACAAGAGGTATAATGGGGCCCCTACTCTTAATAGGCTCAAACTTTGTTTGGTCTGTCTAGCCTTGAGAGGCTGTCAAAGTTCCTGCTTAGCTTCTCATTTACCTCTTCTGCATTGGCAAATGCCCCTGGGGCAAAAGTGGTCTCAATTTCCAGATTCACCTCTCCAGATTTCCAGTTTCTCCTGAATCCTGATCTAATCATTCTTTGCTATCATGTTGGCTCCTTGTTGCCTTTGAGATGATGCTTCATTAGTTGTTTAGTTTTTCTAGTTGTCTTCAGATTTCTGAATTACCTAATTCACAGTACAAAACTAGAAGTTCTCCACATAAAATATGTATTGGATTCTAGACTCTACTCTACAACTTACCAGTTGTTTGACCTTCAACAATTTACTTATTTTTTTGTTTGTGGGTCTGTTTCCTAATATGTAAAAGGAACAATTTGAGTTGGCTCTCTCAGGCCCTTGCAATTCAGTTTCTACGTTGTTAGCACTTTTTAGTCTAAATCAAAGAGTGGATTTTAGGATGAGGAGCCCAAAGGGAATAACTACAGAAAGCAGTAACTATTCTTTTTTTTCCTTGTAGCTAAGCAATTTTGGAATATGGTAGGCACTAATAAATATTTTAAGAAAAACAGAAGGAAGAAAAGCTTGCCAACAAGAGATTCACTAAAACTTTGTTTTTAACGTCATGGATGTCAGTATTGCCAACCAAGAGCCCACTTTTGTAGACTTGGCTTGTCTGAGATCAGGAGAAACAAGAAGACTGAAATCAGTCTGGCTTGCAGAACTTAGGAAATTTAATGAACACATGCTGCTTTGTAGGAGCACAAAAATGCAGTGTTTCAAGCTCCACTCAAAGGGGTACATTTGACAAACGTTTGTATTAATCAGAGTCCTCCCCTCTCACCACAGCATTGCACAAACCCATCCCATTGTCATAACCACCAGTATCATATGATGGAGGTCAAGAGCATTTCTCAGAACGCACAAGAGAAGCTGCCTCCACAGAGATGTTTGCACCCGTTTGCTTAGCAGTCCCCCTTGCTATGTTTTTCTTCTTGTGCTCTCTTGGCATCTCTTATCATAAGATACCCACTTTTTGACTCCACTTGATTTCATACAAACTACATTATCAGGTAGAATAAAGGAGAAGGAAAAAGACAATGCAGGTTTTTACAAGGTGGTCCTTTAATAGTGTAGAAGATACAGGGATACAACCAGTCATTACTTTAAAACAAGGATGAGAATGTAGATTCTATATGAAAGTTGTTACCATTAAAAAATCAGGTAATAAAGCTCCAGGCCTGACCCTGTTTTTCCATGGTCTCTAAGGAGAAGAAAATCTGCCACAGAACAGGATGCTGTTTGAGGGATTGTGCCGGATAAAGAAAAAGAATGGATGGTCGGCATTGAAAGTTTCCTCCGGCACTAACATGCAGAAGTTGGCAATGGCTGCTGTGGCGGCCGCTGCCTCTGTGCCCTCTTCATTCACTTCCACAAAGGACTTATGGACAATTTTTGATATAAAAAGATCTCTGGCTCCTGACATGCTGGACAGATCAGCCTTACTACTATTAAAGAGATCCTGCACACCCAAGCGGGCTAGGTAAGAGTTGAGGTTGTAGGTCTCTTCCAGCTTGAACCTGGGCAAGCTGACATTGACTTCCATAGTATGCAGATTCTCAGGTTTGGTCCACTCACTCAGATTTTCCAAAGTCAACTGTTCTTCAATCTGGGATCAGAATGAAGAAAAAGAGGAGGTGAACTCAATCTTATACAGTATTAATAGATAAAGTAATAAAGTACTATTGGTACTAGTATTTGAATGAATGGACACATAATATCAGTTGTCTAATTTGTTTCCTTCATGTTTTGTGCCAAATCATATTCTTTTTTGAAGGATTTCATTTCTTTCTGGCAACTGGTGATAATTGTTGATAGTAGAACATAGTTGTGTTCCAAGTCATCAAAGGTCCCAGTACAGGGACTTTGGACATGGAGTCCATCATCCATCCAGCCATCATTCATCCATCTCTCCATCATTCATCATCCATCCATTCATCCACCCAGGACTTACCACGCCCCTATGACACGTGGATCATTGTGATAGGCCACAATAGCTATGCTAGTTGCTACAAGGTAAAAACTAAAAGGCCTTTTCTCTTTATTCTGAACTCCACAGCTGTGGCAACCTGTGAATCACAGTGGAGTTGAGAAAATCAGCTCTAATGACTTTAGCTCCTAGATAAAAATAAAAAAAGACAAAGATAATATACTAGACCTAGATCCTCATCTAAAATGGGGGTAATAAGAGTGCCCTCCTGCTCTGGGGACCATGGTCTCGGGGAACATCTAGCTCAATTGGCATGACACTACTTATAAAGATAATGCTCTACATTCTACCTTGGTGAGTAGTGTCTGGGGTCTTAAAAGCCTATGAGCGGCCATCTAAGATACTCCACTGGTCTCATCCCTTCGGGAGCAAGGGAGAATTAAGAGAACAGGATACAATGAAAAGATTAGTCCAAAGGACTAATTGTCCACAGCTACCAAGGCCTCCACCGGACTGAGTCCAGTACAGCTAGATGGTGCCCGGCTACCACCACTGACTGCTCTGACCAGGATCACAACAGAGGGCTCTGGACAGAGCTGGAGAAGGATGTAGAGCATAATTTTAACTCCCCCCCCCCCCCAAAAAAAAGACCAGATTTACTGGCCTAAAGAATACTGGAGAAACTCAAGAGTGTGGCCCCCAGACACCCTTTCAGCTCAGAGGTGAAGTTACCCTCAAGGTTCGATGTTAAGCCTGGGAGTGGACAGCCCAGTAAAACTAAATGGGACTAACGAGGTACAGGAGTCCGGTGACAAAGGCCAGAAGGCAGAGGGGGAGTAGGAAACTGATGATAAGGAACACAAGTTGAGTAAGGACACTGTACATGTGTTGTGAGATTGTTGACCACTGTTATAGGGCAACATTTGTAGTAACTATTAAATGGGAGGCTGTTTTGTCCTGTAAGCTTTCATCTTGGGCAAGAATGGCAGCACAATTGGAAAAGCATAGTCAATATCACTTAAATGTGTAAGTGAAAAGTTTTGAAATGGTATTAAAAAAAAACCAAATGAGACTAATGAGGTACAGTAGTCCAGTGACAAGGGCCAGAAGACAGAAGGGGACAAGGAAGTCCCCTGGTGATAGGGAACACAAGGTGGAGTAAGGATATTCTTGATATGTTGTGAGATTGTTAACCATTGTCATAGGGCAACATGTGTAGTAACTGTTAAATGAGAAACTATTTTGTTCTGTAAGCCTTCATCTTAAGTGAGAATAACAGCACAGTTGGAAGAGCATAGTCAATGTCACTGAACTGTGTATGTAGAAATTTTTGAAACGGTGTATCTTTGGCTATCTGTATTTTCATCAAAAAAAAAAAAAAAGGTTGAGAATTGAGGCTTAATATGTTGTGGGGTTGTTAACCAATGTTATAAAACAACATGTGTACTACTGTTTCATGAGAAACTATTTGTTCTGTAAGCCTTCACCTGAAGTACAATAAAATATAAAAAAAAAAAAGAGTGCCCTCCTTATAGCATTGTTAGGAGCATTAAATAAGTTAACATATATAAAGAGCTTGGCGTATAGAAAGTGCTATATAAATGTGAGCTATTATTATTATTGTTATTATTACTATCAAACTATAATAATCATTCCACTTGTTCTACTGATGTTGATAATTCTTTTCACAAGGCTCAAGATGTTCTTTTTAGAATCAGAGAAAATACAAACAGGGAAATACAACTGAAAGAAGCAACACATTGATTTTAATACATAGCACTCTGTAAATGCAAATAACTAATATTAGATTCCTTCCTAATAGCAGGTTTGGTTGGGAAAGACTAGGGACACTGCAGAAAAGCTGCAATCATCATAATATGGCCTAGTTCTAGCCCTGGCAAGAGATACCATCACCTTAAATTACATATAATGGAAAGCTCACGGGAAGTTCATATTAGGAAGTAGGCCTAACTCTAAAGCTAACATGCCACATGAGTCCTTTTCTATCATGTAGCTTTTGGAAATTTAATTCATGACTTTTATGAACTGTAGTAATAATGAACAGTATAATAATAGAACTTTATAGTACTTGATGAAGCTATAGACAATGATGTTTTGGGGTCTTTCCCCCTCCGTGAAACAAATCTCATCTTGCTGCACTTTCCTCTGAAGCTGATTCCAGAGCAGAGTTCCTGTGAACTGCTGGTAATCAATGTTACATTTAGTGTAGCTCTTTAAATGGCTGCCACCACGATGATCACTAGAAGGCACTGGGCATCCTTCTTTAAACTTTAAACCTAGGACTTTAGAGTAGTAAATGTAGATGGGTTAATTTCAAAGGAATCACAAATAACTGGGAAGTAAAGTCAAATAGCGTCAGTAAACGCTGATCAAGCACTTCCCAGGTGACACACAGGAGGACTCAATATGTCAAGCAAGCACGGACCACGAAGTGCAGGAGTGAGTTACCTTCCGCAGACCTGTAGAGTCATCTTCAATGTCATCCGGCAGCAGGATGACCATGCTGAGGTCCTTGTCTTGGTAGGGCAGTTCTAGTACACGGCACTTCAGTGCCTGGATGTAGCCATATGGAAATTTCTTCTTCTGATACATCATTTTAACTGTTTTTGTGTCTTTCTGAGCAGTTGAAAAGACATATCACTTAAATTAACAGCATTCTTTCAGAGCAAGGAATAATTTGGGGGAGTTAACTTTCCTTACCTTATTCAGTCTGAATGGGGCATCAGTCGTGGCCTCTTTCATGAATTTCTCCTTCCAATTTCCTTTGAAATAAATGGCATTCACCAGCACAAGCTTAGTCATGCTGTTAACCGTACCCGAAGCCAACAGTTCTGGAATTTTCCCTATAAAGGTAAGGTAAGGGTATTTTAAATCCACCTGTCAGAATTCCAAATTTGAACCAATGTTTTACTAGCACTGAAATGCAATTCAAGTGTATACCTTTCGACTGAATTTTCCTTTAATATGGTATTCAGTTAGGAAACCTCGACCAGTGTGTCAAGGTTTAAATAAACCAATTCATGAGGCAGACTGGTATAACGCACACCTACCCCTAAGGAGAGTCACACCTTAAAACAAAACCAAAAAACCTATTGCTGTCAAGTCGAATCCCACTCATAGTGACCCTAAAGGACAGAGCAGAACTGCCCCACAGGTTTTCCAATCGAACTGCCGACCTTTTGGTTAGCAGCCGTAGCTCTTAACCACTGCACCACCAGGGCTCCAAAGGAGAGTCAACATTTTAAAACAAGTATGCGCTAAAAGGCTAAAAATAGGAAAAAGCTCCCTTTCTGGATGATGTGATAAATAGTGAGTCTTGTTTGGTGAATGGCCTTTGTTTTTCAGGATAAAAAAATAAAAGTTTTCAGTCACCACCGCTTCAAATCCTACAAGCACACGCTTGCAATAAAGATTTTAACACATGTCCAAAAGGTAGGACAGTCACTCCACTGAACAAAGAGGTTCTGCCCCCGGACCTGGAGCAGCTCTTGCTACAGGAGTCAGGGATTCTGTAGGTGCACTGACTCACACAAGGTAGATGTTAGAGGAGAGACTGAAAAATAGATAAACTGATCCTGAATGAGTCAATCCCCACCCTAACATGCCTAACATATTTGGCAAGATGTTGGCAAATAATACAGCTTGTGACTACTGATTTCATTCCATATTTGTATGAAATAAATTTGGGCAGGCCAGATTTTTCTCAAAATGTTTCTTCCTTCAAGCTCCATAGACACTTCCAAAATTCCTGAGGGACTGAATTACTGGGCTGAGGGCTGTGGGGACCATGGTCTCAGGGAACATCTAGCTCAATTGACATAACATAGTTTATAAAGAAAATGCTCTACATTCTACTTTGGTGAGTAGCGTCTGGGGTCTTAAAAGCCTGTGAGCAACCATCTAAGATAGTCCATGGTCTCACCCCATCTGGAGCAAGGGAGAATGAAGACAACTAAAGACACAAGGGAAAGATTAGTCCAAAGGAATAATGGATCACAACTACCACAGCCTCCACCAGACTGAGTCCAGCACAACTAGATGGTGCCTGGTTACCAAAACCAACTGCTCTGATAGGAATCACAACAGAGGGTCCCGGGCAGAGCTGAAGAAAAATGTAGAACAAAATTCTAACTCTCAAAAAAAAAAAAACAGACTTACTGGCCTGACAGAGACTGGAGAAAAGCCAAGAGTCTGGCACCCCAGACACCATTTTAGCTCAGTAGTGAAATCACTCTCCTGAGGTTCACCCTTCAGCCAAAGACTAGACAAGCCTACTAAAAAAACAAAAAAAAAAAAAACCAAGAGTAAAGGGGCATACCAGCCCAGGGGCAAGGACGAGAAGGCAGGAAGGAACAGGAAAGCTGGTAATAGGGAACCCAGGGTCGAGAAGGGGAGAATGTTGACATGTTGTGGGGTTGTTAACCAATATCACAAAACAATATGTGTACTAACTGTTTAATGAGAAGCTAGTTTGTTCTGTATACCTTCATCTAAAGTACAATTAGAAAAAAAAAGTTTCCTCCTTTTGTTCTCTATATCATATTAGCTATAATTTCAAAATGTCATTTGGGGGAACCTGTGGGAAAAAATTAGCTATTTAGTTAAATCAGGCTTTAATTGTTACTTTGGTGAATTTCTAACATTTGAAAGCTGTCTAGCAAATAAGGCAGTGTGGAATTCTCAAACACATTCCACCGCCCTTGGACTATGAGCAGGATGGGTGGGGAGGGGCATGGAAAAGGGAGAGTGAAGGAAATGCAGGTGGGGATGGTGGGACAGAGGAAAAGGAGCACCTGCACATAGGATTACCTGTCGCTCAGTCCCTTACCTTCGGTCTGGCCTTTGACCCACTGATTTATCTCTTTCCTCGCCTCCTCAGAGGCAAGCTGGAAATCCACACTGGCCAACTCAGCCCCGTACATTTTCTGAGTTGACTCCAAGAACTCCTATAAAGAAAGAAAAAAAAAAAAGAAGTGTCATGAATAACTCCTACTACATACAGAAATGGTTTTTTAAAATCCTTAAGAGCAACAGAAATCATCCTAAACTAAAATGGCCAAATTTCATTCTAACACAGCAAGTGTTACGCTTTTGGTGCTTTATAAAATTTAACAACCCTTTTCATAAAGACCTCTCACTAACATTTTCATAAATGAGCAAACACAGACTGTACTTCAATGCAGTTAAAGTGAATCCTCTCCGACTGTGACACATAACCACCACATCACCTAATGGGAACAGTCTGCACTATGTTCTCCTTCTAGTCGCTTTTCTGCAGGTTCTCATCTCAGAAATCACAAACAATCCAAAGTGATGCTGAAATCGAATGCTTCTAAATATTAAAACTGACTTGTGTGCCATGATGGTGCTGAAGAATCCACACTGCCAGGTAGAGTTTTAGAGTATGAAGTGTCAAGTACTTACAGGGAGGAAGCTATAGGTTTTCTCTCCGTATAACCTGTTTGCAAGTTTCAGAATGTAGGAAGCACCACGTTTGTTGATATCAGCATTCAGACTCTGAAATCTGGAATGAACTTCCTCAACTGCATCGAAATGAAACGTCTAGAATAAAGAAAACATTCTTTCCATGACCAGTTATTTTGAAATTACAAAGTGATTCCTCGGTGTTTGCTACCATCAATTTAAAGTAGTATGTTTTTATTCCTATTATTGATGATTCCCAGACCATTACTTTATTAACTTTTCACTGGGGATCAAACAGTAAAGAATCCAAAATTTACAGCTTTGTAAGACATAATTACTGCTTTTGCTTCACTTTTTGTTATAATTATGTTCCACAACTATGAGTGGTTAATAACTAAATATTTGTATAAGTCTGCTTTTTCAAAGAAAAACAGAAATCGATGTCTATGTTTATATCAAATATAATTTTACTGAGTCTGAGGAATAAAAATAAGAATCAGTATCAATGTAGGAACACAAAAATATTACACATTGAGCTTTTTTTAACGACCTTATAAGTAAGTCACTTGCTTAAGAATAACATTTTTAAACTTAAATTTCTAGCAAAAGTTTAATTTCCCAAGTATCAGTTATAAATATAGCGGCCCTTTATGGTTTTATGAGGCCTGGACTGCTCCCATGCTTTTAAGACCCAAAAACTAAAACTACACAGCTGTACAAAGTCTACGTTATTCACTGAGATATGGCATGTTTGCATAGTTACTAGGACTGATCCAGAATAATTAATCTGCTTTAAATGAAATGAGGTGGGGGGGAATCCTCACCAAGGTAATGCCACCAACTTCTCCACCATAATGTGTTTCCTATGTCTCATTACTCTTGGGGCTAGAAAGGATTTTATAATGTCCCACCTGAACCTATATATTTAAAAAAAAATTTGATACCTGGCAGGTATGCTGGGTGACAGCCACAAAGAAAGATGATAGTATTGTTCGTCATGCTCAAAGGTAGCATTACATAATTGGTATTATTTATGAATAACATGTTATCACATGCAAAGCAGAACCCTGGAACTCCTAGCCAAGGAAAAGATGCTGGGGTGGACAGGAAGGCTGTCAAAGGATCTCCCGCAGGAATATAAGCATCAGGTGGGCAGGGATTTCTCTGGGCCTTGGAAACAGCTGTATCCTCAGTACTGAAAACAGTGCCTGGCACATGTGGGTGCTCCGTCAAGGTTTGATGATGAATGAAATCCTGCACACGGTGGTTGTGCCTGGGGCTTTTTCAGGAACTCTGACCCCATGATTTATAGTTGTTAGCACAGAAATACAGTTGTTCTTTTAAAAAACATATTGTAGGAGCTACAAGGTACAACTTTTTTATACAAACTTTAAACTAGGAGGAAGACAGCAGGGAAGGAGGCAGGTTTTGTTCTACTGACCTTGGACAGCTGCACTGCGGTGCTGCCCCGGGCCCCCAGGAAGACCATGGCCAGCGCGGAGGAAATGCTGATGGGAGAGAAGAAGATGTTTCCCGCCGGACTGTGCTCATTCAGGGCGCGGAACAGGTCAACGGCGAAGCGCGTGTTGGCGGCGCTCAGCTGCTCCATGGTCACGGGCTAGGACACAGAACAGAGGCCTGGGCTGCCACAGGCCACCCCGACACACTGGGCTCAGCCTGGGCCAATGCCCGGGAGCTCCCTCCCTTTTTACTCAGGAGGGCAAGAACCTATCTTTTCCCTCTTCCCATGCAGGCCAAGAAATCCGCAGGAACACGGGATCAGCCCAGAGGTCCTGAAGGGCTGCAGGGAGAGGCTACCCCGCACCCCGCCCCGGCACGGCGGGCCAGGCCTGGGTCCTTAAACCGCTTATCTGGGTAGCGCTCACACTGCTGATTCCTTGGTTTGAGCCTCTGATTCATTTGGGCAATACATCCATTGTCCTAAATGTACCTGAGATAAGGTTTTCGTTAGGAAACCAGAGCTACCAGCTATACCGCAAAGCAAATCCCAGCAAAGCAGATCTAATCATCCTCATGTTTGGGATCCGCTCGCTAACTTTTGGAGCTCCCGCGTCCAGCGTCTCGGTGCTGGTGTAGGAAGGGGAGTCTGAAAGCCTGGCCGGGTTCCTCTTGGTCATCTCCCAGCGTTTCTGGTGGCTAAGCACTGGCCTTTGCATTTCAGCGCCCACTGCCCCTCAAAGTTTCGGTTTCCCTCAAACACAGGCAAGGAGCAATAATACTGCAAGCAGTGAGTGGAATTATTAAATTACTGTTTCTAGGTTTGCCGGGGCCGCCTCCTTTCCGATCCTCCAGCCCCAGAAGGGAGAAACCCGTCCCGGGCCGGGCTGTCTGGGCTGCACAAACCGCCCCGGAAAGAGGTCGCTTCCGCCATCCGGAAAACACCCGGACCTCAGGTTTCTGTTCCTGCCTCTCTCGGGGGCGCCCGGCCCGGCCCCTCCTCCCTCTCTCGCCGGCTGGGCTGGTACTCGCGCCCCGGACGCGGACTGGGACCCTGGGGTCGCCCTCCCGGCGCGCGGCGGTGGCAGCGATGCACGGCCCTCCGGCGCGGATAGGGGGGCCCAGGGTGCCCGCCGCGCGCCGCGCCCTTCCCGGATCCGCCTGGCCAGGGCCTTACCGGCAGCAGCTCGACAGGTCTGCGTCGGGGAAAGGCTGGGAAGGAAGCGTCAGAGCCTTATAGCGCGGGGAAGAAGGCGTGTCGGGCTGCCCCTGGGGCGGGCGTGGCCCGGATGCCTTTTCCTTGACAGTCTCTAGTCCTTGGAGCTGAGAATGGTGGTTATGATCCCAAGGGCATCAGCGCCTACCTGAGCTCTCTGCCTTTCCAAATCTCTGGCAAGGATCTGATAGAACACTTCTTACTAAGGTGTGAATGACTGAAAAGCTAGATGTGTCACCTCTTAGAGGGCAAACTATTCTCCTCTGAAGCCCATCTATATTCCAAACTCTAGTGTTTGGTTTGTGGAAACAAATCTGGAGACTCTTCACAGGGAAAAGAATAGGTTCCAAAAAAATATCGTATGTGTCACTGACTTTTAGTACCTAAGTGAGCTCAGCCTCCAAATCTCCCTTCACAGGTGACCAGGCAGGTCAATTCATATACCACACATCATAGATAACTCATGTCTATGTGCAAAAAGTATTTCTTACCCATTATGCTAAAATTTAGACTAACCAATATTTCCCCATAATGTCACAGTAAAATGATTAGGGTTGAATGGTAAAGGCAGTAACTATTTTTTGAGGGATTTTTTTTTGTTGTTATTGTTTTCCTCCTTAAAATGCTCAGATATGTAATTTCATCAAAATTTATAATGCTTGAAGATATGAAATAATTCTCCGCTCATGAAACATCTCATCTGCTTTCTTGCAAACTCAGCTTGTAAAAAGGACAGAGGAAAATCCTATTGTCTTATTAGTATTGGTCATAGAGTATGAATGGTTTTATACACTTTTATGACTCTGAGAACTTGTTTATAATTAAAAGGGGCAAAGAAGATCACTGTCATGAGTGACAAAAATACTCTCCACAATCGCAAAAAAAAAAAAAAAAAAAAGCAAGAGTTTAATAACCAAGACTCTATAGTGCTTAACAGCTTATTGGAATAAAGAAACCAACATTTACTGAAAGCCAGTCATAGTAGGTTGAAGTGGTTTGTTCAATCCAAACAGCCAAGAAGTCTAGACTTTGGCTTTTCTTTTCTCTCCAAACTTGGTAACCTTTCCAGCATTCCACACAAAACTGGAGAACTCACCAAAGAAGACATTCAAGCAACTAACAGACACATAAGGAAACGCTCGTGATCACTAGCCATTAGAGAAATGCAAATCAAAACCACAATAAGATACCATCTGACCCCCACCATTATTGGTATGAATCAAAAAACAGAAAATAACAAATGTTGGAGAGTCCGTGGGGAGACTGGAACACTTATGCACTGCTGGTGGGAATGCAAAATGGTACAACCATTTTGGAAGATGATATGGTGCTTCCTTAGGAAGCTAGAAATAAAAATACTATGCATCCAGCAATCCCACTGCTAAGAATATATCCTAGAGAAATAAGAGTCGTCACATGAATAGACACATGCACACCCATGTTCACTAACAACAGAAAAAAGATGGAAACAACCCAAATGCCCATCAACAGATGAATGGATAAACGAACTATGGTACAGACACACAATGGAGTATATGCAATTTATCATTTATGATGAATCTGTGAAGCATCTCACAATATGGATGAATCTGGAAGGCATTATGCTGAGTGAAATAATGCAATCAAAAAGGGCAAATATTGTATGAGACCACTACTATAAAAATACATGAAAACATTTACACACAATAAGAAACAATCTTTGATGGTTATGAGGGAGGGTAAGGATAGGGATGGAAAAACACTAAATAGACAATAGATAAGTGGTAACTTTGGTGAAGGGTAAGACAGTACACAATACTGGGGAAGCCACCACAGCGTGTACAAGGCAAGGTCATGGAAGCTCCATAGACACACCCAAACTTCCTGAAGGACCGAATTGCTGGTCAGAGGGCTGTGGGGACCATGGTCTCAGGGATCATCTAGCTTAATTGGCATAATATAGTTTATAAAGAAAATGTTCTGCATCCTACTTTGGTGAGTAGCATCTGGGGTCTTAAAAGCCTGTGAGCAGCCATCTAAGATACTCCACTGGTCTCACCCTTTTGGGAGCAAGGAAAAATGAAGAAAACTAAAGATACAAGGGAAAGATTAGTCCAAGGGACTAATGGATCACAACTACCACAGCCTCCACCAGACTGAGTCCAGTACAGCTAGATGGTGCCCGGCTACCACCACTGACTGCTCTGACCGAGATCCCAACAGAGGGTCCTGGACAGAGCTGGAGAAGAAAGTAGCACAAAATTCTAACTCACAGAAAAAGACCAGACTTACTGGCCTGACAGAGACTGGAAAAACCCTGAGAGTATGGCCCCAGGACACCTTTTTAGCTCAGTAACAAAGTCACTTCTGAGGTTCACCTTTCAGCCAAAGGTTAGACAGCCGCATAAAACAAAATGAGACTAATGGGGCACAACAGTCCAGGGATAAAGACGAGAAGGCAGGAGGGGACGGAAAAGCTGGTAATAGGGAACCCAAACTCAAGAAGGGAGAGTGTTGACATGTTGTGGGGTTGTTAACCAATGTCATAAAATAATATGTGTACTAACTGTTTAATGAGAAGTTAGTTTGTTCTGTAAACCTTCATCTAAAGTACAAAAAAAAAGGAGAACCATCTCATTAGCTTCCCCTAAGAGGCCCATGTGAGAAAGTCAAGGGTGAAAGGTAGGACCATGTAGTTGTTAAATAAAAGTATGAGATATAAGCCAAGGTGGTCCAGAGTGTTCCCAGTCTCCCCTGCTGTTAACATCTTACATTACTCTCCAGGCAGTATTTTTTTTAACTTTATTGTGAAAAAATATATACAACATAAAAACAAAATATATTTTTTTCTACTATAAAGTTAATAATAAATAGAGTAATATAAAACAAAAGTTTGCCATTTTAATCATTTTTAAGTGTACAACTGAATATTTTATTAGTTCCACATTATATATTTATCTACAATCTTTTGACATTTTGTATTTGTGCTCACCTGGTGTTTAGTAACCTGGGGAAAACATAAAACGAAACCATTTCCTAAATAATTACATAGGCTGTAGAAGATTGAGGCAAAAATCACTATTCTGCTGACTATCACTGGTGTGTTCTATTTATGACTTTAAACATTAATGGTTAGTATCAAAAGGCATGCAGAGGGACCTCACACACTCATAGTGGGGGTAAGCTGGTGCAGTATATCTAATAAACATGAACATATGTTTAAACAACTACGATCCAGCACTTTCACTCCAAGCAATACCCACAACGAAAATGTGTGTGCACAGCACACCAGGTGACATGTATAAGAATGTTCTAACTACACCATTTGTAGGAGCCCCAAACTGCAAACTACCTAAATGTCCATCAACAGAATAGATAAGTTAATGCAATGGAATAATATACAACAATGGAAATGATTAATAAATTTAACTACTTTAAAAAATAAGAATTTCTGTTTATTACAAAAACACCTCTAAGGGTGTGAAATAGAGAGTTGAAATGCATACCACTAAAAATAGCATCAAAAATCAAGTAACTAGAAATTAACAAAAACTATGCAAAACTTCTATACAGGAAAAAGAAATCAAGCATTATTAAGAAATTTCTATACGAAAACATTAGTCCAAAGGACTAATGGACCACAGCTACCATGGCCTCCACCAGACTGAGTTCAGTACAGCTAGATGGTGCCTAGCTACCACCACTGACTGCTCTGACCTGGATCACAATAGGAGGGTCTTGGACTGAGCTGGAAAAGGATGTAGAATAAAATTCTAACTCACAAAATAAAGACCAGATTTACTGGCCTGACAGACAGGAGAAACCCTGAGAGCATGGCCCCCCAACACCCTTTTAGCTCAGTGGTGAAGTCACTCCCGAAGTTCACCATTCAGCCAGGGATTGGACAGCCTCATAAAACAAAACGGGACTAATGAGGCACAGCAGTCCAGGGACAAGGACCAGAAGGTAGGAGGGGACAGGAAAGCTGGTGATAGAGAACCCAAGGTTGAGAAGGGACAGCGTTGACATGTTGCAGGGTTGTTAACCATTGTCATAGGGCAATATGTGTACTAACTGTTTAATGAGAAACTATTTGTTCTGCAAACCTTCACCTAAGTTACCAAAAAAAAAAAAAAAAACAAAAGAATTACCTATGTGAGATCAAATTGAGAACAGCAACTCAAAAGGTTTGATGGGAAGCCTAGGAGGCAGTGAGTTGAAGATAATGGTGACGGAATAATTTGGAAAAGGATAGTGAGAATAGCAGCACAACTGGAAGAATGTAATTGATGTCACTGAATTGCACATGTAGAAACTTTTGAAATGGTATAACTTTGGCTATGTATGTTTTCACCAAAAAAAACATCTTCCAAGGTCAAGAAGGGAGAGTGTTGACATGTCATGCGGTTTTTAACCAATGTCATAAAACAATATGTGTACTGACTGTTTAATGAGAAACTATTGATTCTATAAACCTTCATCTAAGGTACAATAAAAAAAATTTAAAAAAAGAAATTTCTTTAAAATTTAACTGAATGAAAAAATATATTATTCATTGAATACAACTCAATATTATAAAAATTGCTGTTTTCCCCAAATTGATTTATTAATTGCAATCCCAATAAATATCCCAAACGGTGTGTGAATGTGTGTATATGAGTGTGTGTGAAGCTAAGCAAGCTGCTTATAAATTTTATATGATAGTGCAAGCAGTCAAGACACTCTTGAGGAAGAACAAGATGGGAGGATATGGTATCAGTGGTTCTACATAGTATCAGTGCAAGGACAGACAAATAGGCCAATGAAATGGAATAGAGAGCCCAGAAACAGACCTTTGCATATGTTGACCTTTGATATATGACAGAGGTGGCAAGGAACATTAATGGGGAGATGACAGAATACTTAATAAATGATAGAGAAAACTGAATATCTGTATGTAAAAGAAAAGGGAAAGGAAAGGAAAAGAGGAAGGAAGAAATAAAATACTTACCTCACACTTTACACAGAAATCAATTCCAGGGGTATGAAAAGCAATGTAAAAAGCAAAATTAAATAAGCTTTTAGAAGGCAATCTAGAAGAATCTTTTCATGAGCTCACAATAGGGAAAATTTTTAAAGAAAAAGAACACATTTACTATAAAGGGAATGATTAATAAACTTAACTACTTTAAAAATAAGAATTGTTGTTAATTACAAAGACACCATAAAGAAAGTGAAAGACAAGCCACATAATGGAGAGTTGAAATGCATATAATAGACAAAAGCTAGTATCTACTTTATGCATAACTTCTAGGAATCATATTAAAAACACATTAGAAAAATGGGCAAATTATTTGAATAAACACTTTAAAAAAGGAAATCCAAATGGCTTATAAATGTATAACCAAACCTGTTGCCATCAAGTCGGTTCCAATTCATAGCGACCCTATAGAACAGAGTAGAACTGCCCCACAGGGTTTCCAAGGAGCGGTTGGTAGGATTCAAACTGCCAACCTTTGTGATGAGCAGCCATAGCTTTTAACCACTGTACCACCAGGGCGCCTATAAATGTATAAAAGATGTTAAATACAAATTTAAAAGGTAAAATATACCCTATACCCACCAAATAGGCAAAAATTAAAAATTTTGACAATTCCAAGTGTTGTAAAGATACGGAGCCACTGGAACTGTCACACTCCAGGTGGGATTATAAACTGGTAAAACTGCTTTGGAAAATAGTTTGATGTTACTTAACAAAGTTGAAGATATATAAGTTTATGATCCAGTAATTCTTCTCCTAGAAAAAAGTGTTTGCATTTGCACCAAGACACATGTACAGGAATGTTCAAAACAGCTTTACTGGTAATAACCCCAAATTGGAAACAACCCAAAGACCCAACAGCGGTAGAATGGATACATAAATAGTGATATATTCATTCCATGGAGTACTATATAGCAAGGAAAATATACAAATTATTTCATTTACAACATGGACGAAATTCTAAAACAGTCACAAATAACCCTGTTAACAATCAATACAACTGAATCATATAATCCTATTAACATCTCCCCCACCTTCTCTTCCCCAGATCCATTAGGAAAAGAGGAATCTATTCAGTAGGGATCCCACCTTGTCCCCCTCATGCTGAGTGTAAGCACACCCACGAAAGCATGTAAGCCAGCCACTTCATGCCTTTATCTCCCCCAGTTTTAGATAGCCAAGTTTAAATTGCCCGTCCCTATCAAACCAATATTCCGAGGAGACAAGCATGTTCCTTTATCTGAAGAATCTTCTGTTCCAGTTGGTACCTGGAGCATCTGCATCCATACGCAAATTCTAGTCCACAGCAGCAATCTACACCAGCTCATGGTGTCAAATATCTTTCTCTTCATTCGATTGGGTTCTTGTCAGCTAATCCCTAGCTATCCAAAACAGGTCACAATGGGTAGCAGCCTTAGGCTGGTGAGTTCACACACACCTCCCAGGCACTTCGGACAGCCCCTTCATACTCTCTCATCCCTAGCCACCTTGGGCTAGGTCAGTGGGTTCTACCCATAAACCTCAGGAGTCTGTTACCCAAATAGGGTCTGTGTCCTGGAGCAGTCAAGCCAATGAAACATACTCCAAGTCAGAAAGAGTGAGAAAGTTTTAATTTAGGAGGTGTACAACAACGGGGATCCAACAGCAATGCAGGCTGTCTCTACGAAGTCCCAAAAGGCATTTTTACATCAGAGTTTATATATGATTTTTACAAAGGTTTGAAGTGTTGTTATACATTGTAAGGTAATTACAAGAGACTATCATACTAAAGAGATACCTGCCGGACATTTCCTTATCTGACATCTGGGCTCTAATCTTCCTGTAAGGGGTCGTAAACCATAGGTGGCCTGACAGAGCAAAACAAAGTCATTAACAAAGGTATGTGAAAAGGAGAAGGCAAGGAAAAAAGAAAAAAAACAGGTTCATCATGGTGTTAGTTATGGCAAGCTCACAGTCACCCATTTTGAAAAGGAGAAAATATGCTGGGGAGTATGAGGGTCTACAAGTGCAACAACTCCCTGTACTTCTGACCAGTCAGGCCTTCTTCTCTCTCTCATCCCTAGCCCCCATGGACTAGGTCAACAGGTGCCAATGGAACATGTACAAGCTCAGCCCATCTCTTCATTGCTGTACTTCCCCCACTTCAACTCATGAGTGGAGCCAGGTGGTCATCACAAGCAAATAGACCAAGCTATCTACTCGACAGCTCCCTTTAACTTCTAATCCCTGAAGGGTGCCCCTGCATAGATGGACACTGACTTTTCCTGCCTTGATGCATACAACAGCAAACTGTTTGCTCAAAATTCAAAAAGCAAAACAGTCACTTTTTTTTTTTCTGCAGACCTTTCCTTCAAACGCAAATCTCTAGTTCTCTCAGCTGGTCTAGGTGCTTCTGCATGTCTTTTCAAATGCAAATTTCCTGACTCCCAAAGGGCTCAGTGAGGCTCAGGTATGCACAGGGATACTACATTCAAACCAACAGGCTGAGTTTCTTTCTGGCAAATTCTAGTTCCCCTTTTTGCATATCCAATCAAGTATTGGCTAAAGGCTATACTTGAGTTACATGCTCTCTGTAATCTATAATACCCACTATTCATTTTCATCATACATTTAGGACTGCTTTACAATACTGGGTAGGAGAAACATTCAATATCCATAGTATATTCAGATAAACACAGAACCCTTTTTAAAACATTCCAGTTACAAATTTTCTTCTCCATCCCTTGACTATCTTCCCATTCATATGCATATGGCCTTGGGCCTCTGGCTGGTTGGAACCAGTAGGTCCTGGCCCCCTATCATTTATCCTCATCTGGCCTGGCTTTTGCCCCAAGCCACTTCAGCTTCGGGTTTTCAGCCATTACAGGTAATAACCACCAAAGTAATCATCTAAAAGTCAAACGTTTCACTTCCCAAGCCCCTTCGTTCTTTCTCTTACAAAGTTCCATGCTCCCATGAGTCTGGAGCCATTGCAAAGAATCCCGCTTTTGAGGCCAACTGTAAAAACAGCGCGGAGGCAGTGTCTGACCTCCTCCAACTTCACAAGGGAAATGGACAACCAAGATCAACAGCCCAAGGTTGATTCCCATGAGGCGGAGGTCAGATATGCCTCCTCTCTCTGCCATCCCTCCCACGGATGGCACTTTCCACTTCTCTTCTGGGTTCGATAATTCATTACAATGGCCACACAGAACTCACAGACAATACTTACAATTATGGGGTTTATTAAGAAAGTAACGTGTTACAATTCAAGTTCAGGAACACTCAGGACACAGATCTTCCATTAGGACGGCCTCTTCCCAGTTGTGCTCACAGGCACGCCTTTCCCTGGCCCTCTGCCTCTGCCCAAAGGCACTCAGCTTTCTCAGTCTGTGGGCTGGGAAGCCCACTGTGTGGTCTCTCCTGCCATGGCTTCTCTGCCATTGCTTCTCAGCCACTGCTTCTTGCCAGCTTCAGGGTTACAGCTCTCTCTCTGTCTCCCTGTCTCCTGGGTCCAGGTGCTTCTCAGCGCGGGGATCCTAAGTCCAAAGGATGCCCTCTCTGCTCCTGGCACTTCCACCTTGGTGGTGGTGGGGTCCTCTCTCTCCTCTGAAATTGGCTGTATTTTAAGGCAAAGCTGACCAATCCGCTAGGTGGGCCACAATTACCCTATTTGTACTGTCCCACCCAATCACTTGAGTGGGAATTACAAGACTATGGTGAGAAAGGCCACATAAACAATCCATCACACCACACTCCTTTGACAGACTTTGCACATGATGTGTCCCATTTGCTGTGTGAGGTTTGGTCTCTGGCTGGAACACTTTCTGTGGTTGATGGAGCCCTGGCCACTGGAGGGGGCTTAGATCCTGCTGAAGAAAGCAGTGAAGCTAGCTAGCCCTAGAGAAGCTTTGAGAGTTGTGACTCGTTTGCCTATAGACATGAGACCAGATCCTGTCCTCCGTGGCTGCCTGAGGAAGTCAGTAGCACTTTGCAGTATCAGTCGACTTTTTAGAGTTCTCTTGATTTTGTTCAGAAGTTTCTAGCTGGGTAAAAGCCAGGTTTAAGAAGGAGAAAGCAGCTTGCCATAAACTTGCTGCATTCATTAAGGATAAATACCAACTCCTTAGCCTTAGCTTTTCTATAGCTGAGCATAAAGACCTAGAGTCATCTTTAAGGACTGCTGGTTTTGAGTGAAGGTCATCTGAAACACTAAGTCATCTTATAAAGAGTTGAGCACCCCCAACTCTATGCTCAAGAGCGAAACAGGCTTTCTAGGAAAAGAACTGAAAGTAGGGAAAACCAAATGCTCAAAACAAGATGAATTGATAGAAGACATTATAAGAAAGACACATCATTAGAAGAGGAATCAAATTCCATCAAATCACAAGTGCCTTTTCCAAGAGGGATGTGTTTGACAGAGAACATCCACACAGGCCTCATCAACAGGCCAGACTTCATTTGAAAGAGCTTTCTCTCCCCTGCACACTCCCTCCTCTGCCACCAGTTGTCCTTCACTTTCATTTGCTTCCAGTCTGAGGTCTTAGTGCTAGTGGAGGGAGCTAAAAGGACCCTCCTCTTCATCCCCCACCTCTAGGCAGGGTGTATGGAGAATGCTATTCCTTCCCGCCTAGTATATTCTCATTACTATAGTTAAAAGAGAAATGATATAGTAACTTGATATTTAGTTAAATAATTTGTTTAACTTGTTGAAACAACATGAAAAATTACTGACAATCTCTCTACAGTTACTATTTCCCTATCAAAAGTGTGAGGTACAGTAACGTCATGGTAATGAACACGTATGGACACTGAATGGTGACTGTAGGTGATGAGTCTCTCCCTAGGAAGTCTAAGTCGTTTACCTTCTCATGTCTTGGGTAGCTTAAATGTTTGGGTCACAGAAAAGGACTGAAAAAAAAGAAAAGAAAGCTCTCAAGGTTTTCTTCTAGCCCTTTTATTTATTCTAGTTTGGATCAAAACTAGCATCAAAATTTTAGCCTTGCAACAGAGCTTCCTCCTCCAGAGGGCAGACTTTCCCGGTTACCGATACCGACCACTGGCCGCTGGGCTGAGAAAGCCACAAACAGCCACGTACAAGCCAGGAACACTGGTAATTCTCCTTTAGTCAAGCACGGTTCCCCTTACACGCCCCTAGAATATCTAAAAACTCCATAAAATTTGTTTTCTCTTACCAATGTACACATAAACATCCAAGCGGGGTTCTCAACACTAACTGAAAATAAAACAATGACACACACACGCACAAAAATCCTATAAATTTAGGCTCTCCGGTTTCCTGAAATGAAACCCGTACTGACCTTAAAAAAACAAATCAAACCTGTTGCCTTGGAGTCAATTCTGTCAGCTAATTGTCCTTCTCACAGGTGATCGCCCCAGGGGCAAAGTGACCTGTCTCAAATTTGCAAGTCGATGGTAGGGTGGGGACCAGGATTTTTGACTCTAAGTCAAAGGCTCTTTTTCCCTATCTTACATTGTAAGAGGAGACCCTGCTGGTGTAGTGGTTAAGAGCTATGGCTGCTAACCAAGAGGTCAGCAGTTCAAATCCACCAGGCACTCCTTGGAAGCCCTATGGGGCAGCTCTACTCTGTCCTATAGGGTCACTATGAGTCAGAATTGACTTGATGGCAACAGGTTTGGAGTTTTTTTGTTTTAATAGCTTTGGAAAAAAGGAGCCCTACTGGCACAGTGGTTGAGCGCTTGGCTGCTAACTGAAAGGTCGGTGGTTCGAACCCACCAGTCGCTCTACCGGAGAAAGACCTGGCGATCTGCTCCTGCAAAGATTTCAGTCTTGGAAACCCTACAGGGCAGTTCTACTCTGTATATAGGTTTACTTAGAGCCGGAATCAACCCGACGGCACACAGCAACAACATAACTTTAGAAGCCTCTGGCTCACCACAGAATCAAGGCAGGCCATTGTCAGTAGCTGGAATACAGGCAGCAGGGGAAGGTCAAGTAATACTATTTCCCTGCGTGTGATCACTTCTTTTCAGTGTCAGAATATGAACAACTAACAGGCTCTGTTTAGGGAAAGAGCAATAAAGGATTTTGTCTTGAAGTACTTTTGGATGAGTGACAAAAGGGAGGGAAGGGTTAATGTAATTCATAATCATGCCATCTTAATCAAAACACCCTGGAAGCAGTGTAAGAGACGAGAATCAAAATACGAGTGCATCTGATTTAGCTAACATCTGTAGTGACACTACTTAGTACGAGGCACTCACTGTAAAATTGTTGCTGTTAGTTGCCATTGAGTGGACTCATGGTGACCTCATGTACGACAGAACAAAACGTTACCCGGTCCTGTGCCATCTTCACGATCGTTGATATGCTTGAGTCCACTGTTGCAGCCACTGTGTATTTTGAGTGCCTTCCAACCCAGGGGGCTCATTTTCCAGCACTATACCAGACAATATTCTGTTATTATCCATGCGGTTCTTATTGGCTACTTTTCAGAAGTAGATCACCAGGCCTTTCTTCCCAGTCTGTCTTAGTGTAGAATCTCTGCTGAAACCTGTCTTCCATGGGTGACGCTGCTGGTATTTGAAATACTGGTGGCATAGCTTCCAGCACATAGCAACACTCAAGCAACCACAGTAGGACAAAGTGATAGATGAATGGTGGAGCTGTAAAATAGGAGAGGTAAATATCCCCTGGCTGAGTGACAATATGAGTAATCTGAAAGCAATTTGGAAAACAATAGATGCTATAAAATTGTGCCTTAGGTTTCTGCCACAGCCACTGACCCCCACCCCAAAGGAATGAAATAAAAAGATCCCACCCTCTCTGGAAAACAGCATATCATGTCTATGGAGCAGGACCATGCAGAGTGGTGAGCAGGGCTGTGGCTCTGGATCCCATGAGCTTTAGGCCTGGACACTTCCTCCTCTGCAACAAGCTATCGAGGGAGGCACTCATCCTAGCAAGGGCACGTTTGAAGCCTGGCTCCGTCATTTACCGGCTTGGTGACCTTGGACAAGAGTCAGCCTTCCTTCATCTACCCCCTCCATCAATCCATCCTTTTAGCTTTACCTCTAAAATATATCCTGAGTCTCCTAACTCTCTCTCCTTATCTCTACTGATACCACCCTAATCAAAACTACCATTATCACTCACCTAGACTATAGCATTCACCTCTTAACAGATCTCTCTTCTCTCATTCTTGTCCTTTCTAGTTGCTTCCAGAGTATCTATTAAAACCACATTTCATATTGTATCAGTCATACCATGTCATATTATATCATCCCTCTCCCCCAGTGGTGTTCCATGGTAACAAAAACAAAAACAAAAAACAAAAAAACTAAACCTATTGTCATTGAGTCTATTTTGACTCATAGCTACCCTATAGGACACAGTAGAACTGCCCCATAGGGTTTCCAGGGCTGTAATCTTTATGGGAGCAGACTGCCACATCTTTCTTCCACAAAGTGGCTGGTGAGTTCAAACTGCCGACCTTTGATTAGGAGCCAAGTGCTTAACCGCTGGGCCGCCAGGGCTCCTTAACTAGCAAAAAACAAAAACCAAGCCAGTTGCCATGAAGTTGATTCCAACTCATGGGGACCTCATGTCCTTCAGAGTAAAACTGTGTTCCATAGGGTTTTCAAGGCTGTGTCCTTTCAGAAGCAGATCATCATGCCTTTCTTCCAAGGTGCCCCTAGGTGGATTCAAACACCCAACCTTTTGGTTAGTAGATGAGCACTTAACCATTCGCACCACCCAGGGACTCCATGGTAACTAGAATGAAACCTAACTCCTTCCCATGGCTTACACTGGTCATACCCTTCCTTCTTCCGACCTTGCCTCCTTGTCCTTTTGCTTCAATTCATAAACCACCTTTCGGTATCTCAAATTAGAAGGTTTATGCTTCTCGGGGCCATTGCCCCTGCTATTGTCTCCTCCTAGAGCGACAACTCGTCTTCTAATTCTGATCTCTTCTCAAATGCTTCACTGAGACCTTCCCTGACCTCTCTCTCAGTCTCTGCTCTCACTCAAGTCACTGTCTTATTTTCTTTGTAGCATCTGCCACCACCTGAACTTATCTTGCTTATGTGTTTTTCAACAGGGAACTTTCACTGCTTTATCCCCTCTGTCTAGAACAATGTCTGGCACACAGAGATGTTTAATAAGTATTATGGAATGGATGAGTGAAGATTCTCGCCCAGAACAAGCTAAGCCATTTGGACAGATGACAGGAGGCTGACATGGGGCAGGTGCTCAGGAAACATTCTAAAAAAAATAAATAAATAAAACCAAGCCCGTTGCCACTGAGTCAATTCCAACTCATAGCAATCCTATAGGACAGAGCAGAACTACCCAATACAGTTTCCAAGGAGTGCCTGGCAGATTCGAACTCCGACCTTTTGGTTAGCAGCCGTAGCTCTTAACCACTACACCAAAACGGTTTCCAAAAAGGTTCTCAGTGAGTGGTAAATGGAGGGGAAGTTTTCTCAAACCGAAAAGATAGACTAATGCTAATCTAAATAGAAGTGAAACCCATGCAAGGTGAATTGAATTCAAACCCCACCATAATTACCTATAACACAAGGTAGAAAGTGTACACGTGGCATCAGCATGGTGCTGGCGCATCTGCACGGGAGCCTCAGACCTGAAAAAGGTGTTCACAGTCCTCTCATTACTACCTCGAGGACAAGGCAAGCAAACAGAAGTACAGTGATGTTCCAGTGAAGGATCATTAGCAGGTTGTAAAGACTGCACCTGAGAAGGAGGTCTCCCAGAGCGCCACAAGACTCGCCTTTGGTTTAGTCCTGTTTCAGCCTATCAAAAACAACCTCGATGAGGGCACAGAAGATTATGAAGGTCAATTTGAAAATAGCACAGAACTTCTGCAGTGGGTGGAATCCCTGGGTGGTACAAACGGCTAAGTGCTCAGCTACTAACCAAAAGGTTGGAGGTTGGAGTCCACCCAGAGGCACCTGGAAGAAAGGCCTGGTGATCTACTTCTGAAAAATCAGCCATTGAAAACCTTATGGAGCACAGTTCTATTCTGACACCATGGGGTTGCCACGAGCTGAAGCTGACTCCACAGTAACTGGGTATTGCAGTGGGTGGCAGAGGCAACATTCCAAAGAGCCCCACTACCTGAAATGTCATCCCAAACCAATCTGAAGAAATGTAGTAAAGAGAAGGTGGATGCTTTAGATTTAGATTTCAGAAATAAATTTTGCAAATACCAGAGGTGGCAGGCCTGTTTTTAGTAGTAGTTCATGTAAAAAAAAAAAAATTCTAAAATGTTAACTGATCACAAGCTCGATATTCACCGATACAGTCACGTAGCTTAAGAGTAAATAGAAGCATAGCACCCGCATCAAGTGAGAGGGGGTTCACGGCACTACACTCAGTCTGACCTGTTTAGAGGGTGGCTTTCAGATGTGGGTGGCACAGACATTCAAAGAAAGACAGGGTGATGTTCTGTGAGGAATCTTTGAAGGAACTGGGTGTGTTGAACTCAGAGAGGAGAAGACTCTGCAGTGGGCAGGCAGAGAGGAGAACGTTAGGAAGATCTAAGCGTTCAGTGTAGGGGCTTCAGAGGCAGCCTCCATGGTCCAGCAGGCCTAGGTTAGAATCTCTTTGCTGCCTCTTACTTTCTGGGTCCTTGAGGCAAATTTCTCATACCCTCAGGGGCCCGGTTTATTATCTGTAAACCGAGGATAACAATAACAACCTCAAAAAGTTTTTAGGTGGATTGAAGGAGACATCTCCAAATGTTAGAATCAATTTAGATAATGTATGAGAGGTGGCTGTAGAGCAATGCCTAGCTGTAGTGAGTTCAAGGGATTTGGGGACTGATCAAAGGAAACATATGACCCTGAGATGGCAGAGTTGCAAAACAAGCTCTTTACTGTGGCTGATGCATTGACAGGTATCTCATGCCTGGGCAGTCCCTCCCAGCAGGAGGCCTTCTAAAGGGAAGCAGCACAGAGTGGAGGTGATACCAGAAGGGAAGAGGGCAAAGGAGCTCCCAGGGAAGAGACACAGCAGAGAAGGGGCTTACCCATCTAGATGATGCCCCTCAGGCAGCAAGTGCCCGGTACACGCCAGCTGGGCCATTCTGTCACAGCTGGATTGGAGGGCATGGCCTATACTTGAGTTCAACATGAGGGCTCTGGTTTCCCACCCCAAGTCCTGACCTTGAAGCCCAACAGTGGGACCACCCTTGGGGCCCATTTCCTTCACAGGAAAGCACAGCAAGTGTGCAAGTCCTTCCTTCTTTCATTTCCTTAAGCACCCTCTTCACAACATAGTTCTGTATTTTCCAGCTATACACAGAAAGATGTCACTGTTAAAGTTCAGCTATGTCTGTGTCGACAGATCCATGCCAGCGTTCTCAGCTTCTTCCAGCTGGGCAGACATCCTGGTAGTCACAGCCACGGATAACAGCCCATATACTCACTGACCATAGTGAGGGGCTGAGAAATCATGAAAGCATAGACTTGAAATCAGAGGATTTTGGAATTGTGGAGATCCTTTGTGATCATCCAGCTCAACTCATTTTGTTTGACGGACACCTGGCGAGTAGAGCAGTTCAAAGACTCTTGCTGAAATTTTCCCAGTTGGCTGATGACTTTCACAGCTCTGCACTGCACGTTATATTTACGTCACAGTGTAAACCATTTCACACGGTAAAAGGCTTTGTCACAAAGTTTACACTTTTAATCCCCTAACTCTAGAGGAAAATAAACATGTAGTGAAGAATTAACCTTACCCAAAAAGTGCTCTTGCCTTTGCCTTCAGCTTCTGGGAAGTGATCACTAGGCCCCTGGAATGTCCTGCCTGATAACCCACTACTGTCGAGTAGATTCCAACTCATAGCAGCCCTATAGGACAAAGTAGAACTGCCCCATAGAGTTTTCATGGCTGTAATCTTTACGGAAGCAGACTTTCACAGGCGGGTTCGAACTGCCGACCTTTCAGTTAACAGGTGAGCACTTAACCACAGAGCCACGAGGGCTCCTCTGTCCTGCCTGATAGGAGTGTGTTTGTTTGCCTGGGGCTTTGTCCATCAGACAGTCTAACCATGTGGTTTGTGATGTGCTCTTTGAGACAGGACGTATCATTTCCGATCTCCAGAGGAACTGGAGACTAAACGCATTACTCTGACCTCCAAAGAGGGACTGGATGGAGACTAAAGATCAGCCAAATGGTTAGTATGTGATGGAGCGCCAATAAAAATTCTGGATGCTCAAGGCTCAGGTGAGCTTCCTACACCCTCCTCTGTGTGAAATGGCACATACTGTGACTGGAAGGAGGTAACACAATCCAGGACTCCACAGGGAGAGGATGACCAGAAGGTTCACGTTTGGATCTCCAGACTCTTCCCTATGCATCTCTTCCTTTAGCTAGCTCTAATACACAACCTTTTCTAACAGAAAGCGTCACCATAAGTACAGCACTTTCAGTGAGTTCTGTGAGCTGTTCTAGTGAATTATTGAGCCTGAGCGTGGATGCAGGGACCCTGAATTTTAGGCAGGTGATCAGAAATGAAGGTGACCCCGGGGACCCCCAAACTTCTGGCTGGTGTCTGAAGTGACGGTAGTCTTGTGGGGACTGTGCCCTTACCCTATGAAGTCTGTCCTCACTCCTGGTAGTTGGTATCAGAAGTCATTTGCAATAACACATTCTGTTGCTTAGGGTGTTGAGTTGCTTGGGATGGGAAATGGGAGTGGGAAGAAGCCCCCAAGGGCAAGCTCAAGACACAGAAAGGGTTGCTCACCCGCTAGCTGAAGGATTCTGTCTGCATGATGCTGAGGTGAGCATGCAAAATACAGAAGTAAGATGTGAAGAGGGCTGAACTGGGGAATTTGCAGATGAACGGGCAGGCAGGGAAGGTAGATGAGAGGTGAGGAAGCCAGAGAGGCTGGGTGCTGGCCAGGGGAGAAAGAGGCTAAAAACAAATAACCCCAAACCAAAGAGGTGTGGTCAGGGAGGAGCTGAAATATCAGGATGACTAAAAACCAAACCACTAGAACCCCTCCTACACTTGCTTCAGTAAAGCTACACAGCTGCCAGTGCTTTAGCCTAAGTGTGTTCTATGGGAATTTGATGTGGTACTGCGTTCTGACTCTAAGGGTGTAGGGTAAGAACAGAAAAAATACGAGTGGATGTAGGACCCAGGCGTTCAGTCCACTTCGTATTTTGATTTCTTAAGCTAATTTGACCTAGGTCTAAAGCAGGTTCTGAGGGAATCTCTATGGGCTCTCATTAGCTAAATGTACCATGACTAAGATTTACAGTGTGTGAAATTATCAACATTCATTTTTTCAGCCCCAAGATTCTTTTGGGTTCTTAGTCATATTTCTGATGGTGAAGGTTGATATTTAAATGAGGCTTTATATAGTTATACAATTAATAATTTATATTTGGTAATTTAATTATTTTAATAAATTAATATTTATATAATATAGTGATTAATAGAAAAATATATATCTATTAGTCATGTTTGTTGCATGTTGGCCATGTGTTCCTTGGCACTGCTGAACCCACTTATTAGCTCAAGAAAAGCTTTTTTTGTAGATGCCTTTAGATTTTTTATGTAAACAATCATGTATCATGTCATCCTTAAATAAGAACAGTTTTATTTCTTTGTTTCCAGTCAGTATGCCTTTTATTTCTTTTTCTTTCTTATTGCAATGGCTAGAACTAATATCACTGTTTTTAGCTGATATATCTCTTAAGTCTCTTTCTTAAACTTTTTACTTTAGAATGGTTTTTGATTTGCAGAAAAGTTGTGAAGACAATACAGTTTATTAACATGTTACATTAATCTAGTTCATTTATTACAATTAATGAACCAGTGTTGATATATTATTAACTAAAGTCCATACTTTATTCAGATTTCCTTAGTTTTTACTTAAATATCACTTTTCTGTTCCAGGATCCTATTCGAGACACTATATTACATTTAGTTGTCATGCTTCCTTGGGCTCCTTTTGGCTGTGACAATGCAAGAGGCTGCATAGGCCCGGCTCACTATTGTTTACTCCCCCATTGCTGTCTCATGATCTTTTTTTCTTCAGTCTCTACAAAAAGGTTTAAGATTAACCGATGTTCCTCCCTGGAGGGTAGAAAACAAGTGATAATGATCTAAGAATGAAAAACCAAACAAAGCATCCATCTTGTGACAAGAGGAAGCAAGATGTCACCAGATAATCCCCAAAGATGTCACCAGATAATTTCTAAGAATACCAGTAGAAGGTTAACTCATCTAAGACATCATCTCCTTAAGGAGAAACTACCGCAAAAAGATCCATAATCCTGTCCCTATGAAAGACTTCAGCCAATCTCCAGTGGGGGAGATGGGTTTTTTGGAGGAATCTATTCCCTTCTGTCTCCTATATATCAATATATAATGAACATCTTGCTGCTAACCTCACCCCTGTCTCAGAATTGGCTATTGTGGCAGGTGGCTCCAATCTGCGTTATTGCGGTAACAACAATTTCCCCAACTTTCCTATTTTTAATGACCTTGACAGTTTTGAGAAGTACTGGTGAGGTATTTTATAGGATGTCCTTCAATTCGAGCTTGTCTGATATTTTTCTCATGGTTAGACTATGGTTATAGGTTTTGGAGAGGAAGACCACAGAGGTGAAGTTCCATTTTCATTACATCATATCAAGAGTACATGTGTCTTAGTCATCTAGTGCTGCTATAACAGAAATACCAAACGTGGTTGGTTTTAACAAAGAGAAGTTTATTTCCTCACAGTCAAAGTAGGCTAAAAGTCCAAATTCAGGGCTGCAGCTCCAGGGGAAGGCTTTTTCTCTCTGTTGGCCTTCTTCTCTTCGGTGTTCTCCCAGACTAGGAGCTTCTCTGCGCAGGGACCCCGGTCCAAAGAACGTGCTCTGCTCCCGCTACTGCTT
Organism: Dugong dugon; assembly: GCA_030035585.1. NCBI lineage: Eukaryota > Metazoa > Chordata > Mammalia > Sirenia > Dugongidae > Dugong > Dugong dugon. The sequence goes on from CM057464.1 coordinate 21,932,824, forward strand.
TCTTGATGGTATAAGGTCCCCCTGTCTCACTGCTCACTTCTGTCTTTTATATCTCAAGACATTGCCTCAGGATACAATCCAATCTTGTAGACTGAGTCCTGCCTTACTAACACAACTGCCACTCCTCCTCCCTCGTTAACATCATAGAGGCAGGATTTACAACATATAGGAAAACCACACGATACCAGGAGTCATGGCCCAGCCAAACTGATACACACATTTTGGGGGGGACATAATTCAAACCATGACAACATGCTAGCCACATGACTTATTATTGCAGATGTTTGTCTTGAGTGCTTAGCTGAGGTGGTGTTTGTCAGGTTTCTTCTCCACTGTAAATTTCCCACTCCAACAGTGAGAAACCTGGCTCCTGCCACTTGCCATCCATTTACTTAATTGCTCAATTACTAATATCACTTTAAATCGGGAGAGATAGAGAAGGTGGGTTGCACGGACTGCTGATAATGATACTAGAAAGGAAATGTTGTCTAGTTACAAGTCAAATGATGCCCCCCCAAATTTCCACAGATTATTTTCCATTATCTCAATCTACCTGAGGCTGCTTAGTAACCTTGGGGGAGAGTATGTTGTTTGGTGCCATCAAGTCAGTTCCAACTCATAGTGACCCTGAGTACAACAGAACGAAACACTGCCTGGTCCTGCACCATCCTCACAATCATTGCTATGCTTGAGCCCACTGTTGTAGCCACTGTGTCAATCCACCTCACTGAGGGTCTTCCTTTTTCACTGACCCTCTACTTTACCAAGCATGATGTCCTTCTCCAGGGACTGATCCCTCCTGCTAACATGTCTGTCATGGTTTGAATTATGTCCCCCCAAAAATGTGTATATCAGTTTGGCTGGGCCATGATTACTGGTACTGTGTGATTTTCCTGTATATTGTAAACCTGCCTCTATGATGTTAATGAAGGAGGATGGGTGGCAGTTGTGTTAGTAAGGCACGACCTGATCTACAAGACTGGATTGTGTCCTGAGGCAATGTCTTGAGATATAAAAGACAGAAGTGAGCAGTGAGGGGGGGGGGGGTGGGGGAGAACCACATACCATCAACAAAGCAGTGCCAGGAGCAGAGCGTGTCCTTTGGACCAGGGTCCCCACACAGAGAAGCTCCTAGTCCGGGGGAACACCGAAGAGAAGAAGGCCGACGGAGAGAAAAAGCCTTCCCCTGGAGCTGACGCCCTGAATTTGGACTTTTAGCCTACTTTGACTGTGAGGAAATAAACTTCTCTTCGTTAAAACCATCCAGTTGTGGTGTTTCTGTTATAGCAGCACTAGACGACTAAGACAATGTCCAAAGTATGTGAGACAAAGTCTTGCCATCCTTGCTTGAGTATACTTAGAGCTAAATTTAGAGAACTTGGAAAGTTTGTGTGAGATGTCATCATTTAATTTTCTTGGGATTTCCAAACAATTCATACAATTTGCTGTTCTGTTATAAAAGTGAATCAGAACCTTGCTCTACAGAAATGAAAGCATTCGCCTCACTGGGTGCAATTCCTTTTGTCATTTCTCTTTATACTGTCTTCATGCCTTACACATGCTTGTGTGGGTGCCCTTGTCCCTGTTTTGTGTAAGGTTGCGTTTGAGGGCTCTGTGCCTTAGGGTACCAGAACTGACACCCAAACACAAGCAGAAGTCTTGAGAGAGCACTTCTGTCCTGAGAATGCCCCACAGCTGACTGCGGCCGGTGAAGGTGAGTACTGACGATGGTCACTCATTTCTCAGGAGGCACCGTCTGGCCACGTGAACCAACAGTTCAGGAACTACTATTAGTGCTTCTCTCTTAAGTCAGGGCACTCAAAAAGTGTCCAACCAAATGGGCTATCCCTTCTGTTTTCCCACATCATCCCTATTTCATTCTCCTGCCAATATAGTCAAAGTGTATTTTCACGCTATTTAAAAGGGCTGAACACCAGGAGTGTCTGTCTGGGATCTCTGAGGAGCAGATGACAGGAAATTGTCATTAGGGAGATGAAGGGTGTGATTTAAAGTGCTGGGGTGGCGCTTCGCCCTCGAAGGCTTCGTAAGGGTCAAGGTGAGAGTGCTGAGCAAAGGGACACTCGGCAGAGCAGGGCACTGTTTAAAGAGAAATTTGGGAACAAGGTTTGTGAACAGCCATTTGCCCCTCCATGTCTAGAATAGGCATTTTCTTTCTAACTCCAAATTAACATTCCAACCCTGCTCTGATTTCCAGTGTACCCCAGAGCATCCCAAGGCTGCTTGAAAATGGCAGCATGAAGTCAAAGTGCCTGCATCCCCAAACGCTGAAGTTCTGAGCTCAGAATTTCAAGTGCACTTCTTTATTTGGGGGTTCTTGTTGCTGCCTGGCTGAGGTCAACTGCATGCATATTGTGAAATGAGGAAGTAAAATGCAGAAGGTGGTAGGAAGGAATTGTTTACAGAGAGGAAATCCTCCACAGAACACAATGCTCTTTGTTCCATTGTGCTGGATGAAGAAGAGGAAGGGGTGGTCTGCATTAAATCTTGGTATCAGGCTTGTGCATTTCACCACTGCGACCACCTTGGTCACAGATGCTGCCTCTGTGCCCTCCTCATTGACTTCCACTAAGGACCTGTGCACAAACCTGGACAGGGACAGGTCTCTCTTGGATGACATTCCAGAGAAGTCAGCCTTGGCTTTGTCAAAGGCATTGATAATTCCCAAACTCCAAGAATAGACCCCAGACAGTAGTCTTCTTCCAGCTTAAGCCTGGGCAGGGAGACCTCTTATGTCTTCATCGTCCATGACACTTGGCTTTGTCCAGGCACTGAAGTTGTTGTACCTGAGCATGTTTTCCACCTGAAAAAGGAGAAGAGCCCCAGAATCCCAGTGTAGTTTGGCCACTCAGGCTTACCTGCTCCCCCTCCTTAGCTGCCCAGGATGGTGGCTTCAAAGTGCTCTTTCCGTGAGAGGGCCTCATAGAGGTTTATAAAGCCCATGCCAGTGCTTAGGGCTCCTCGCTTAATGAAAAATGAGAAAATGCCAAACACTGTGGTATGTTTTAAAATTTTATATTTAAGAAATGCATACTTCGAACATAGAAATACAATGCAATATAACTGTGCTATCCCCAAGTTAGAGCGCTGGTGGCGTAGTGGTTAAAGAGTTTGACTGCTAACCAAAGGATCAGCAGTTAGAATCCACTAGCCACTTCCTGGAAACCCTAGGGAGCAGTTCTACTCTGTCCTACAGAGTTGCTATGAGTTGGAATCAACTCGATGGCGACAGGTTTGTTTTTTTTTTTTTTTGTTTATCCCCAAGTTAACTATAGGATTTACCAAAATCCCCTTTTAGCACTTTAGGTAAAAGGGAATTCATTAATTCACCAAATATTGGAAAAAATCTTTTCTATCAAACATCATTATGTAGTTTTGTTAATGGGACACGAGTTAAAATTTTATAATTAGAAGACACATCTTTTCAGTGTATCTATTTCAGTGACTCTACATTTTACCTCATTAGAATATAATTTCAACAGTCTAACTTTGAAGCCCTTTTTGAGGCCCAAGATAAATGGCTCCCAAGCCACAAGCTCTGCTGCCTGGCATCTCAGGCCTGGGCCCTATACCAAGTCCCCAAGTGCCCTGATACCACCCCCACTGATCACCTGTGTCTGGTAGGGTGGTGTTTATAGAGCTGTAAGCCACAGTCAAAATGGAGTTCCAGTTCAAGAATATTCAGATTTCCTGTACCTACTCAGCTGGTTAAGGATGAGGGTCAAAGTTGATTTCAAATAAATGATTCTTTACTAATTAGAAATTGGTTGTATTTTTATCTACCGTTGGTCACTCTGAATCTAATCATGTTGCTTTATCACTAACAGTGAGTAGTCTTCTCATCTCATTGGCAAAGAATTGAACCCACATCTTAGACCTTATCAGCAGTTTTGCACCTGACATTTGAGTAACTGGAAGTGTTAGGAGGCTTTCTTCTTGGTATATTTCCCTCCATCTCAAAATGAAAATGAGACTTGGTCCAAAATTTGGTGCTGTGATGAAATGGCCAAAGTAATCTGTACAGATAGGGAGCTAATGGTGTACTACTGGATGTTCAGAAAAAGAGCAGCTAGCCTTTATGGAGAATCAAACCCAGAAGGCATTTCCAGGGAAGACAAGTGTCAGGAGTTTCACTTTTCATCTATTTACATGCATGTACTTTATGGGGAGGACAGATTGTTTTGAATAAGACATGCTATTGGGATGTCTGTGAACTCTGTCTACCAGCCTGTAAGGCACAAGAAATGCCCACTGGAGCACAGAGTACTCCAATAATCTTTAACAGGGTCTCTGGGGCCAGAGAAAGACATGGTAGAGGAGGAAGGAGGCAGTAGCATTGCCTGTGCTAACAGAAATCCACATCTGGGCATTTGACCAGTGGGAGAGGACTGCAGGTTCTGGGCTGGCTTGGAGAAAGCAGAAAGAGGAGCTGGTCTGAGGGAAGAGGGTGAGACAGGTCATGTGATCAGGTCCTCTGATAGGCAGCCCTAAGCCGGGGCTGGGAGAGTCCTCAAACTCCTCAAAAGTTCCCAAGATGCAGCCTCACCAGTATCAGCTTAAAGCACCCCCCTACTTACTTTCCCTAAAAGTTCTATTCGGTGTGTGGTAGTGGGACTTTGGATTGTTTAGATCGTTGTACCTGACCTTTCCCTACCTGGGCCATCTTACAAGGGCAAAGCTGGGTGAGAGGCCCATGTGATGCCCAGACTGCTGTTCCCACGCCACTGGCAAAGGCGCTGACCTTCAGCCAAAAGGTGCGGTGGGGAAGCCCGCTTACCAGAAATGCTTCTATGGATGGGAAAGCACCTTCCTTATATTATAAAGGTCATCACCCCCACCACCAGTTGCCATTGAGTTGACTCCAATTTCTGGCGACCCCATATGTGTCAGAGTAGAACTGTGCTCCATAGGGTTTTAAATGGCTGATTTTTTGGAAGTAGATCACCAAGCCTTTCTTCCAAGGTGACTCTGGGTGGACTCAAACTTTCAACCTTAAGGTTAGCAGCTGAGCGCATTATCGTTTGCACCACCCAGGGACTCCCATCCTATAATAGTAAGAGAAAAATCAATCTCCTAAGTGGTTTTTCTCATATCCTCTACCCTGAGCTGAACTATTCCTGTTTTGAATAATTGTTTGCACCACCCAGGCCCATGAATAAAGGTTGAAGATTTAAAATATAAATGGTATCATTTTAGGTATATGTGAGGAACTTTTAAATTTTGAGGTGCTGATAGGGCTAGTTTGGGAGAGGGGGAGGATTTCAGAACTAAAACTGGAACAGGCTGCATAAGCTTAATTACCACCATTGCTTCCCACCATTACTAGCCCATGATTTTCCTCATGATATTTTCTTTTTTGTTATTCTTTCTTCCTCCTCCTATTCCAGTAAGATTAACTAAAGTTTCTCCTTGGAGGGTGGCAGAACAAACTGATAACCCTCAAGGACTAGGATTAACTCATCTGCGATGTGACAATAACGGTGCCAGATGACCTTCAAGGATTGCCAATAAGAAGTTAGATCATGTGGGGAGGGCAGAATGTAACCACCAGAAGAGAAACTATAATCCTGTCCATATAAAAACTTTCAGCCAGTCTCCAGTGGGGAGACAGGTCTTTTGGAGGAGCTCATTCCCCTCTGTCTCCTGTATGTCAATATACGATAAAACATTCTTGCTGCTCACCTCATCCCTGTCTCAGTACTGGCTTCTGCAGCAGGCAGCTCGGACCTGCCATTGGGATAACAAATTCTGGCACCCAACGTGGGGCTCTCCAGCCTCTCGAGACGTGGTGGCCCCGGGGCCGGCCCAGGATTGTCTGGCTGTCTCCCTGAGCAGCCGGCTACAAGAGGCTCCCTTTGCCTCCAGGGAGCTGCCAACAGCACCGAGGCCCGCTGTGGCACCACCAGTCCCCAACCGTGCCAGATGGAGGTAAGGAAAAAAAAAAAAGCAAGACTGGTATAAGAGGATCCTAAGGTGAGTCTGTGTTACCTCTCCCTGTTGTGCTCAGGGTCGGGGCAGATAGGGCAGTCCCGAGGTTTCCAGAATGGGATCTGAGCCCTTGGTTTCTGAGGCAGAAGGTGCCTCAGATGACTGATCCCAGTAAGTAGGGACACAGAAAAGGACTCTTGGTGACTCTGGAGTCTTGGTCTTTGGTGTGTGAAGGCTCTGAGTATGTTTGGGAGGTTGAGATTCTCTAAGATCACCTCTGTCGGCAGGCAGGACTGTCTGAGAGGTTGAAGGGGTAGAGAGCACCTCTGGCAGCTTGCGGGATTTATTCGTTTACTGTGGTTCTGTCTGTCCTGTCCATCGTCTGTGTGTACCTAGTCTTATACCATCTACTTGGGCCCCCTGATTTGGCTGTTAGGGAAAGTGAAAATACCCCAGGTGAGACTGGTTCTTGAGACAGCCATAGTATCTTAAGATCATGTTCACAAGTTCGCTGATATGGATCCTGAAAGCCCTGAAAATGCCAGAACGGTCAATATAATCTTTACAAGACAAAGTGCCCTCGATATTTAGAGAAAGCTTCAGAAAGAAGGAGGTACAGGGTTAAAAATCTCTTGGCTAGTAGAGCTGTCCTGCCAAATTTACTCTGGCAGAGATAAGGGACAAGAAAGAAAGAAAATTGCAGACCAAAAGCACCAGGCAGCCTTCCTAGCTGCTGCCTTGCAGGCTGAAGGCCATCCCTCAAGAAAACAAAGGAAAGGAGGTACACCAAGGCCACAGGAGCAGAGACGCCCCCACACCCCTTTGAAAAGAGACCAGAGCAGCTGGAGTAGTAAAAAAAAACAAAAACAAAACAACAGACATTGAAAGTGTAAGTGTACCAAATACCAAACAAAGGAACAAAAAAAGAAAGAAATTAGTTACCTTTTGCCCTTCAAAATGCCTAGGGTCAACTTAAACATATGTAAATGTCTTCTATGAATCAAGAGAGTGATGGTGGGGCAAGATCAGGGCTCCACTGCCCAGCTCCCAGTCTTCAAGGTCGTGTAGCTCCAGGGAATCTTTTAAAGACGCTGACCAACTAGGTAGAGACCCTTTCAAGACAAAGATTAGAAAAATTGCTGCTTTGCTATAGTTATCAGAAATTGGATAGATCCCAGTCATAAAAGAACCGTAAACAAGTTCTGTCTATTACAGGGGAACTCTAAGAAGTCAAATAGAATAGAAATCACAATGGGACACACCTGAAATGGCCTGGAAAAACGTTTCCAGCAGTAGCCAGAGGCTTAAAGTTATACCATATCCATGAATTGGTCAGCCGAACAGAGAGTTTGCAATTTCCAAAGCCAGTTGATAAAATATTAGAAATAGTGAAAGTTAAATGAAAATTAGAATATTTAAACAGACTTTTTTCAACAACAGTTATATTTTATTATATACAGGCTTAAAATAATTCCCAAGACATTTTATGTAACTTATTGATATTAAATTAATAGATATTTGTCATAATTTAAGCTTATATACTTTAGCTTTTTACGCCACAAGACCAAGAATATATATAGATATATACATATATTTAAGTCTGCTAATGAGTGTGTTTCTTTTTGCCATTTTAAAAGAATGCACTATAAGAGGTATGCAACAAAGATGTTTAAGAGGTTTATTAAAAAGGAGATTTATTTAATATGGTCAAAAGTGTTATCTGACTAAAGTTTAGGGGTTTAATTTATAATTTATGATTTTTTTTTGAACATTAATGTTGAATGGCATGTAGGGTAGAGAGTTGAGTTTCTTGCTGTTGGAATGGCAGGGGTTTTCTTTGATTTCTGAGTTGAGGGGTTAATTTGTTCTTTGTGTGGTCTGCCTTGAAGATGGGCACTCTCAACGGAGTGAGATTCCTGGGTCGAAAGATGGGCCACATGGCTTTGGAGAAAAGAAAAGAAAAGGACTGGGGTTTTTTGCCTTTGAGATCTTTGGTTGAATGATTTGGGTGTTGTTTCATAGTGGCTTGTGGTGGGCTCCTGATGGCTCTGAAACTTCATGGAAAGCCACAAGGGATTTCTGTTAAGAAAAAAGTGCTAAAGAGGGTTATTTAGCATGTTTTAAATGGTACGAGGAATGTTGTCAGGATTGGGGGACAAGCCTGATTCTCGTTGGGCTGAAGTTGGTATTTCCTCTTGTGTTTTTGCCTAGTGTTAGACAGAAAATATATAATATTATGTCATAATTTTATTATTGTCTTTATTGTTAACTTGGTCACAAATTCATTACTATTATTTTTTGAATCTAGCAATATCAAAGCCAATAGTTTGACTGGAGAATTCACGTCATTCACCTATGAAGCCTTTTATTACTACTCAGGTATCTAGAGACTTGTATATTCTTGGTATATCCTGACTATATGGTATTATGTCTCAAAATTATTGTGTATTATATCTGAAGTTCCTTAAAAATACGGTTAATGGTTATATTTAAAAATATTTTTATCTGGAGTTTTTTTTTAACTGATTTGATTTGGCCTTTAAGTTATGCTTGTAATTAACTTCTACCAAGTCATTCACTTAATTTTATAAATTAATCATGGCCATAATAAGTTTTGTCATCTACAGATAAGTTTTTACTTTACTGATTTGCTGAAAATGTTTGATATTGGACCTATGAAAAAGCTGTGACTAGACTCAGTCAAGGCTTCCAGAACTCTTATGCAGAAGCTGATGAGTTTACAGCTGCTGCTGATCCAGAATCACATGGAACAAAAACTGACTACATAAGATTGAGTAAACAAAAAGATACTATGGGTTTTATGTGAGAACATTGCAAATGTTTTAAGGTCCTACTTTCTGAATATAAGAAACCATTTTCCTTTCTTCTAAATTACCTAACTAATGGGTTTAAATATTATAACTCTTAAATTAGAAGTTCCTGATGGTAAACTTAGCAAAGTTGTAAATATCATAACCAGAAAAGTATTGAAAATTCAAGTATGATTTTACAAAATAGAAGAGTATTAGCCTTCCTGTTAGTCTCTCAAGAATCGGTTTGTACCTTAATAGATAAACATTGCTGTATTCACATTAATACTCAATCTGAGTTTTTTGCAGAAGGTAGTTGCTTTGAGACACGTGAAAAACAGTTACTGATATTGCTTATGCATAAACCAACAGCTCATGAGAATTATTTCCTTGGTTCAAAGACCCTAGGGTCATGGTTTCGTTGGTTATTTTGGATAATTGGCCTAATATTGTTGTTAGTGTTTCTGTTTTATTTCCTAGTTTGCTGTATGGTGCTTGAGATCCTAAAGACCAAATGGTGCCCAATTACCATTCATCAATCATTTTCGATGAAAGATTCTATAACAAGATCATGATCCAAAAAGAAAAACAATTGATATTTTTATGCAATAATGTGTGGCCCCAACATCAACTAAGAGGCCATGAAGGATGCCACAACATGAGTCCATGGCTTACCATACGATTCTGCTGCTTGATTTGTTTTGTAAAAAAGAAAAGAAATGGGACAAGGTCCCCTATGTCCAAGCTTTCATGTCCCTCTACCAGACCTTAAACCTTTCTAACCAAGTTCTTTTTCAGGCAAAACTGAAGACAAAGGTGCTCCCTGAATCCTCAACAGAGGACTCACTCTTGAAAAGATTAGTCCTGGTACCTGCTTTGGTCTCCCCTCCCCCATATGGAGAAGGTGTGGTTGCAGTCAACCGGTTGGGATGGAGAAAGGTGGAGCCTGATTCTCGGAGCCTGATTCTCATACAGAGGGGGTAGAGGAGGTTAGAGGAGAGAGGGAGAGCCAAAAAGTGAGAGTTCGACTGCCTCAGGTATGGTCTGCCCCTCCCACACCCATCAGGGTACTGTTTTTAGTGAGGGCTCTGTCGGGGTTTGGGCAGGGAAATTACTTGAAATTGTTTTTAAAGTCTTCAACAATAGAGATCAGGTGACAGAAAAAGGAAAAAAAAAAAAAAAAAAAAGAATGAAGCAAAAAGCAACCTTGCTGACAGCTGCCCTAGCCCCTCCAGGTCCGGAGAGAAGAACAAGAGGCCAAAAACTACACCACCCAGAGCCTGGATAGGGCTGAAGAATGCTCACCTCACTTCTCATTCTAAATGACTGATAAACTCTGAAAGAAAGTACTGTCACCCAAGACCCAAGCATGTGGTATATAGTATCAGCTCTACATGAAGAAACTCACTACAAGAGAGATGCCAGCCTCTAGTGAATCCTACAGGTGGCTACCGGGCCAAATTTCCTAAAAACTATTCGAGGATGTTACAAAGAGTTGTCCCCTACACCCTACATGCAAGACACAATCCAGAGACTTCACCCCACCCAATGGAACCGAGACCAACACCAAGAAACAAGCATGGGAGAAGACTGGCAAGTGGATTTCATAGTAATGCCCTGGGTACTTGGGAACTTCAGGTACCTGTTGGTCTTCGTGGACACCTACTCAGGGTGGGTAGAGGCTTTTCCTTGCTGGACTGAACAAGCTCTAGAGGTAACCAAAGTACCACTCAAAGAAATTATTCCTCGTTTTGAGTTGCCAACATCCATACAAAGCAACAATGGGGGAGCCTTCGTGGCAATGGTTATGCAAGAGGTTAGTAAGGCTCTAGATGTTAATTGAAAATTACATTCAGCCTGGAGGCCACCGTCAGCCGGGAAGACTGAAAAGATGAATCACACTCTGAAGAAAACCCTAGCCAAGTTCTGCCCATTGCCCTGCTCAGAATCTGGGTAGCCCCTCGAAGTGGGCTTAAATTAAGCCTTTATAAATTAATATATGGGAGACCATTCCTGAAAAAGTTGACTTTCCCCACCTCAGTAATGACCAAGGTGGAGAAAAGAGACTGGGTCTGTTCTCTGAGAACCGTTATAAACACTGTTAATCAATATGCTTTTGCCCGCTTGTCTTTCCCTTCTGACACTCCCCTTCATAGGTTGCAACCTGGAGATTGGGTCCTGTTGAAAACCTGGGAAAAAGTCAACACCCAGAGGATCAACTGGCCCCTAGGTGGAAAGGACCTTTTAAAGTTCTCCAGCATTTTTACTTCCTTGGGATCCCGGTTAACCTCCTTAATAACCTTAAGGGTATTGATTATTCTGGTTTGTTTTTGTGTTCCCTGTTTTATGAAAATATTGACAAGAGAAACTACAGATACTCTTAAGGCTGGAAAAATTTTTACCGTGGTAAGTCGAGATCCCCTTTCTTCAGGCTCTGGGGACGCATGGCATCTAATTCACCAAGATGCAGCTAACTTCCACTCTAACTCACCCCCACCCCCCTACAGCCCCTAGCTAATACCAGGAGGTTTCTCACCCCAGCTACGCTCCTAACCAGTCGGAAGTAGCCAGAAGAAGCGATGCCCTGTTTCCCAAGATTGAGAAACTTCCAGTAGAAAGGGACGATTGAACAGGCTGCATAAACTCAATTACCGTCATTACTAGCCCCTGCTTTTCCTCATGATATTTTCCTCTTTTTTATTCTTTCTCCCTCCTCCTGTTCCAGTAAGATTAACTAAAGTTCCTCCTTGGAGGGTGGCAGAACAAATTGATAATCCTCAAGGACTAGGATTAACTCATCTGTGATGTGACAATAACGGTGCCAGATGACCTTTAATGATTGCCAGTCAGAAGTTAGATCATCTGGGGAGGGCAGAATGTAACCACCGGAAGAGAAACTATAATCCTGTCCATATAAAAACTTTCAGCCAGTCTCCAGTTGGGAGACAGGTCTTTTGGAGGAGCTCATTCCCCTCTGTCTCCTGTATATCGATATACAATAAAACACTCTTGCTGCTCACCTCACCCTTGTCTCAGTATTGGCTTCTGTGGCAGGCGGCTCAGACCCGCCACTGTGGTAACAAAGCACTCCATTCTGAAATTAAACTAAGGGTTTTACTTCTACTCGCATGATAACCATTGTTGTTGTTGTTAGGTGCCAGCGAGTCGGTTCCAACTTATAGTGACCCTATGTACAACAGAACGAAATGCTGCCCATTCCTGCGCCATCCTCACAATCGTTGCTATGCTCGGGCCCATTGTTGTAGCCACTGTGTCAATCCATCTCATTGAGGGTCTTCCTCTTTTTCACTGACCCTCTATTTTACCAAGCACGATGTCCTTCTCCAGGAACTGGTCCCTCCGGATAATGTGTCCAAAGAATGTGAAACGAAGTCTCGCTATCCTTGCTTCTAAGGAGCATTCTGACTGTACTTCTTCCAAGACAGATTTTTTCGTTCTTTTGGCAGCCCATGGTGTCTTCAATATTCTTTGCCGACACCATAACTCATAATTCAAAGGCATCGACTCTTCTTTGGTCTTCCTTATTCACTATCCAGCTTTTGCCTGCATATGAGGCAACTAAAAACATCATGGCTTGAGTCAGGCGCACCTTAGTCTGCAAGGTGACATCTTTGCTTTTTAACATTTGATAACCATTAGGTTTCTGTTAAAGTTGGCTTGTTATGTTAAAAGTGCTCCCACAACTGGCCTTTGAAAAAGCTTCATTAAGTAAATTAGACCTTATAGATAAACATGTTGTTGTAACTACCTTAACAAGTTCCCCAGCAAGCACCTAGGCATTATCTCTTTTCTCTCAGCTAAATAAGCAGTTTATTTACACTTTCCTAACTAATGGTCAGTGCTATATCCAAAGATTTCAATTAAGTTGGCCCAGCTGCAAATGTATCACTTAACTTCCATATTACTAAACTTTCATGTCAAAATTATTTATGCTTTTCATTTTAGAAATATTGCCATAGTTAACTTGTATCAAGAATGAGAGATTTGTGCCAGACTAGAAACTGATGTAAAGAAAGTTTCACAGTTAATTCACCCTTGTAAATCTCACCTCCTTGCTGCCATTGCTTTCATGTGAAGCTGTTATCTGTACTCACTCTACCTATCAAACATCTCTTTGTTTTGCCTGTAAGGCAGAGCATACTGTTACAGCCAAGCTGAAGGCATGCTCTCCTGTGGTTCATTCCTTCAGTAAATTTTGTTTGTTTTAATATCGAAATTGGAGTGTTGGTCCAGTGACTTCACGAGGACAAGTAAAAGGGGATTAATGAATTCGCCAAATACTGACTAAAAAAAACAAACTTGTTTTGTGCCAAGCCATCTGCCCCCAGTGAGGGGCCCACCATGCTGGGCCAGGCAGGCACTGCCGCTGCCTCACAGTAGCAACCACAGAGCAGGACGAGAGTATGTGTGTGGGTGGCTGAGTCACTGGAACACTCGCATAGGGGGCTGATTCCAGTCAGGGGTCAGTGTGGCCTTTCTGGTGAAATTGTCCTTGAAACATGCAGCAACAAACAAGCAGCTATCAGCGATTTTTCTGCTTTGGTGGGTGAAGTGAAGACAGCAGAGTTAAGTACCTGAAGTGGGAGTAGAGATTACTGCTGAGGAAGGAGAAAAGGGTATAGAAAGTTCCCCTTCCGTTAAGGCTCAACTGTGTTTAATAGTCAACAAGGCGAGGACAGCACATACCTATGCCTCAAGAATCTTTCTTTCTTCATGCAACTAGAAAGAAATAGCTCTGCCTCAAGATCTGCAAAACAGTCTGGTTTCATTTTGCCTTCCCCTACTGACTGCAGGTGGCTTCCTTGTCAAAATAGGAGGTAATCTTGAGCAAACGGAATACAGTCATGTTTCTCTAGCACAAGCCTGGCTTTCCACAGCCCCTGCCTTTCTTCGGGCCTAGTTCCCTCCTCCTCCTCGCCCAGCCTCTGTGCCCTGCCAGATTATCCTCTGAGCTGCAGTTTCAATTGTTTCTACAGTAAACACTGGTTGTTGTTGTTAGGTGCCTGTAAGTCCACTGAGATTCATAGTGAACCCATGTGATAGAGTAGAACGGGCCCAAAGCATTTCCTAGGCTATAATGCTTGTGGGAGCAAATACCCAAGTCTTTCCTCTTATGGAGCTGCTGAGTGGGTTCAAACTGCCAGCAGCTGAGGGATTAGCTGTTGCACCACCAGGGCCCCCTAAACATTTGTAGTCACCTTCAAATAAAGTGCAAGCATTATGCTACGTTCTGGGGTGACTACAAAAAATTTAGCAGTGCCCTAGCCTTCAAGGACAGGTCCCTGGGTGGTGCAAACAGTTTGTGCTCAACTACTAACCTAAAAGTTGGCAGTTCAAATCCACCCAGCAGCTCTACAGAAAAAACCATTGGCAATCTGCTTCTGTAAGGATTACAGCCAAGAAAACCCTATGGAGCCATTCTAATCTCCAACACATGAAGTCACCATGAGTCAGGATCAAATAGAGGGTAGTGGGCTTGGTTTTTCTGTTTGTTTGTTTTTGTTTAGTCCTCAAGGAGAGTGTGTACTCCAAGGAATATAAATGATGGCCCTTAGAATTAAGTGCAAACTCAGCTTCAAAGGCCCCAGCCTTTACAACTCTCTTCCCCGTTTCTTCTCTGTACACAGCCAGGCCCCTCCGTGACTATGTTCATGAGTTTCTCTCTCCACACGTTCGCTCCTGCTGTTCCACTGGCTTGAAACGCCCTCCCAGATTTTCAGCTTGCCAGCCTTTTTCTTGAGTTTTTGAGCTCAACTTCCATCTTCCTCCTTTTGTTCATATCTCCTTAATCCCAGCTCCAGCACTTGCTGTGTGATCTTACACAAGTTATTAAACCTCCGTCCTCAATTCCTCCTCTGTAAAATGAGGGCAATGATTCATGCCTTGCTATGGTCTAGACTTGTCCTAAAGACCAAATATACAAATGGATTAAATGTGCTTTCTAAATTGCAAAAGGTACTATACAAACACATTGAATTATCATGTTCTATCTTGTATTACAGGAGCCCTGGTGGTGCAGTGGTTAAGAGCTCAGCTGCTAACCAAAAGGTCAGCAGTTCGAATCCACCAGCCGCTTCTTGGAAACCCCATGGGGCAGTTCTACTCTATCTTACAGGGTCGCTATAAGTCAATATTAACTTGATGGCAACAGGTTTGGTTTTTGGGTAGCTTATATTATGGGCAAATCCACCAGCTGCTCCACAGGAGAAAGATGTGGCAGTCTGCTTCTGTAAAGATTTACAGCCTTAGAAACCCTATGGGGTAGTTCTACTTTGTTTTATAGTGTTGCTATGAGTTGGAATCAACTCGACGGCAACAGGATCTTGCATTACCACCACTCATCTCTCAGTGTGTCATACTTTGGTGGCTTGCATGTTGCTGTGATGCTAGAAGCTATGCCACTCGTATTTCAAATAGTAGCAGGGTCACTCACGGTGGACAGGCTTCAGTGGAGCTTCCAGACTAAGACATACTGCAAAGAAGGACCTGGTGATCTACTTTTGAAAAAATTGGCCAGTAAAAACCTTATGGATAGCAGCGGAGACAGCCAGAATGCCCCTTAGAAGCAAGGATAGTGAGACTTCATCTCTCTTACTTTGGACATGTTATGAGGAGGGACCAGTCCCTAGAGAAAGATATGCTTGGTAAACTAAAGGGTCAGAGAGAAAGAGGATGACCCTCAACAAAATGGATTGACACAGTGGCTACAACAATGAATTCAAACATAGCAATGACTGTGAGGATGGTGCAGGACTGGGCAGTGTTTCGTTCTGTTGTATGTGGGGTCATTATGAGTCAGAACTTACTCGACGGCACCTAACAACAATAACAGCAACAACATCTTGTATTAAGTGTACTTGTTTTTCTTTGATAGTAGATTGTAAACTCCTTGGAGAAAGGGGTCATGTTTAATTATCTTCATATTTCCCACAGTTCCTAGCACATAGGAAGTACCCAACACATTTGTGTAGTGTTAAACCCATTGCCATCAAGTCAATTCCAACTCATAGCCACCCTATAGGACAAAGTAGAAATGCCCCCACAGGGTTTCCAAGGCTGTAATCTTTACAGAAGCAGGCAGACTGCCACATCTTTCTCCACAGAGTAACCACCAACCTTTCAGTTAGCAGCCGAGCCCTTAACCACTGCGCCACCAGGGTGCCTTGTGTAGTGTTAATCTGAATTAATGCAGATTTCAACAATGCTTCAGATTTAGCCAGAGGGTAGGCAGGGCTGCAGCGATGCACAGTTCCAGGGGATGAAGCTGTGCAGCCAAATGTGCAGCCTGGACCCAGGGCAGGATCCTAACATGACAGCACATGAGATAGCCTTACATTGCTACAACTTACCCCAACCACTCAAAAATTAAACATGGAGTATCGGAAGTTGCAGAGGGCAGTGGTGGTTCCATGGTAGAATTCTCCCCTTCCATGTGGGAGACCCAGTTTCGATTCCTGGCCTATGCACCTCATATGTAGCCACCACCTATCTGTCAGTGGAAGTTGCATGGTGCTGTGCTGCTGCACAGGTCTCAGCAGAGCTTCCAGACTGAGATGGACTTGGAAGAAAGGCCTGGTGATCTACTTCTAAAAATCAGCCAGTTAAAACCCTATGGACCATAGTGGTCCAACTGCTAACCAATCATGGGGATGGTGCAGGACTGGGCAGCATTTCATTTCATTGTACATGGGGTTTACTAGACAGCAGCTAACAACAACAATTGGAAGCTGCATTTAATTTTTAAACCATCTCTCCTCCAAAAAAGAATGCTAAGAAGGGTGTGTTTTAGAGGTGGGTACACAAAGCGCAGCGCCATGCATCTCACTGTGCTTAGATCTACGTCATCATCAGGAAGCAGGATGACCATGCTCAGTTCCCCTTCCATGCAGGGCAGCTCCGAGACCTGGGTGTGTACCTCCTCGATGATATATCATCCACACTTGTCTGTTCTCATTCTAAAAGGAACACATGTGGTGGAAACCAGATGACCAACCAGATGACTGAAAGAGGAGGGCAAAAGGTTTTAATCTATTAAAACTATGAACTTGACTCAAGATACTCACATAATGCAGATAACAAGAACATCATCTCTGGTGTTTAGGCCTCAATTGCATTTAAAAACCCAAAAGGATTAATTGTCATTCTCAGCGTCCCAATGTTTCAAGACAGTTTGTACACAGATAGACATAGCCTGACTTTGCTAATTTTAAAAGGCTTTTTTCCAGTATGTTTTTCATTAAGCTGCTTAGACCACTTCCCTTTGAAACATACAGCACTGATGAGGACCAGTTTTGAGTCAAATGAGTTGGCAGGCAATACCTCCAAGATTTTGTCTTTTAAAAAAGAAGGAAAATGGGTTTAAATAATATTTGGACATGCACTCTGTAATAACACACATAAAGAATATACCATGACAATTACAGTGCCTGGAAGTCAAATTAATGTAAATTTGATATTGCCATCAAAAAGTAATACATGAGTTTTCACAAGATGTTGGAAACTTTCTTAACAAGATGGGGTTTAGAGAGTTGAAATGGCTATTGTCCCTGCAAGAAGGCAAATTATAATTCTTTTAAAGACAAGGTAGGAATAAATAGAACAGCAATATTAAATAGTTTGATAAAATAGAGAAATGTTTATAAAATAAGTTAACAGGTTGGATATAGTAAAACTGTAGCTATATCTGGCTTTATGAGGAAAGTTTTAAGGACTGAAGAAATGAAAAAGTGCTGAAAGGAGGAAGAGAATCCTGCCACTCTGAGTGTGGAGAAATACAGAAGTGAGGGGCGGGGAGGTTGGTATGAGGAAAATCTGCCATGTCTGACTGGAATAGTGGGGTGGAGAGTTGCGGAAGATGGGTGTCTGGGAATAGGTGACAACCACTGTGATGGTTAAGGTTGTGTGTCAACTTGGCTGGGCCACGATTCTCAGTGGTTTGGCAGTTATGATGTAGTTTGGCAGTTGTATGATGATGTGATCACTTCAGTGATGAGATTTGATATAATGTGATCATCTCTATGATGGGATCTGCTGTGAGTAGCCAATCAGCTGAAAGCGAGTTTCCTTGGTCTTTGCTCACTGTGGATCCTGCAGCTGGCTCCTGTTCATCTGACCTCTGGTTCTTGGGACTTGAGCTGACAGCTTGCCTGCGGTCTTGCCTGCTGATCTTGGGATTCATCCATCTTTGCAGCCTGTGAAAAAGAGCCCTGCTGTCTGACCTGTCAATCTGGGGTTCACCAGCCCCTGTGGCTACATGAATCAGGAGAAGCCTCCAGCCTGGCCTACAGATTAGGGACGTTCCAGCCTCTACAGCTGTGTGAGCCATTTCTTTGATCTAAATCTCTCTATATAAATACTTACACACTTTACTAGTTTTGCTTCTCTAGAGAACCCAGCCTAAGACAACCACCAACTTTACAGGGTCCTACCATGTAGCAGGCACCAAGAACTTCACCTACATTACTTTATCTGATCTCACAACACAGCCTTTAGGAGGAAGGCCCTGAGATGATGCCCACAGGACGAGGCCCACCATGAGGCTTCCCCAGCTCCCACATTCAAGGCAGGGCTGGGTGCCCTGAATGGGTACACTCCCTCTCACAGTTGTAATTAAGCCAAAGATCTTCCAGTATCAGGACTGTTTTCCATCTTTGTGTCCCCAGTGTCTGGGAAAAAATCAACTTTCCTATGTGTTTTTTAAACTAAATGAACCTGGATGAGACCACCTCAAACACCAGCCATTCTTTGGCTGCTATGCATTGAGATATGAGGCCTTCATGCTGCTGTATTGATAGGTTGGGAATGTTGTTGTTGTTAGGTGCTGTCGAGTCGGTTCTGACTCATAGTGACTCTATGTACTACAGAAGGAAACACTGCCCAGTCCTGCGCCATCCTCACATTGTTGCAGCCACTGTGTCAATCCATCTCGTTAAGGGTCTTCCTCTTTTTTGCTGAACCTCTACCAAGCATGATGTCCTTCTCCAGGGACTGATCCCTCCTGATAACATGTCCAAGGTATGTGAGAAATAGTCACACCATGGTTGCTTCTAAGGAGCATTCTGGTTGTATTCCTTCCAAGACAGATTTGTTCATTCTTTTGGCAGACCATGCTGTATTCAATATTCTTCACCAACATCACAATTCGAAGGTGTCAAGTCTTCTTTGGTCTTCCTTATTCATTGTTCAGCTTTCGCATGCATATGAGGCGACTGAAAACACCATGGCTAGGGTCAGGTGCACCTTAATCCTCAAAATGACACCTTCACTTTTCAACACTTTAAAGAGGTATTTTGCAGCAGATTTCCCCAATGCAATGCATCTTTTGATTTCTTGACTACTGCTTCCATGGGTGTTGATTGTGGATCCAAGTAAAATGAAATCCTTGACAACTTCAATCTTTTCTCTGTTTACCATGATGTTGTTTATTGGTCCAGTTGTGAGAATTTTTGTTTTCTTCATGTTGAGGTGTAATCCATCCTGAAGGCTGTGGTCTTTGACTTTCTAGAGTAAGTGCTTCAAGTCCTCTTCACTTTCGGCAAGCAAAGTTGTGTCATCTGCATATTGCAGGTTGTTAACGAGTTTTCCTCCAATCCTGATGCCAAGTTCTTCTTCTTATAGTCCAGTTTCTCGTATTATTTGCTCAGCATACAGATTGAACAAGTATAGTGAAAGGATACAATCCTAACACACACCTTTCCTGACTCTAAACCACGCAGTATTCCCTTGTTCTCTTCGAACAACTGCCTCTTGATCCATGTACAGGTTCCTCATGAGCTCAATTAAGTGTTCTGGAATTCCCATTCCTCACAATGTTATCCGTAATTTGTTATGATCCACACAGTCAAATGCCTTTGCATAATCAACAAAACACAGGTAAACATCTTTCTGGTATTCCCCACTTTTAGCCAAGATCCACCTGACATCAGCAATGATATCCCTGGTTCCATGTCCTCTTCTGAATCCAGCTTGAATTTCTGGCAGTTCCCTGTCGATATAATGCTGTAGCCACTTTTGAATGATCTTCAGCAAAATTTTAGTTGCATGTGATATTAATGATATTGTTTGATAATTTGAATATTTGGCTGGATCACTTTTCTTGGGAACAGGCATAAATATGGATCTCTTCCAGTCATTTGGCCAGGTAGCTGTCTTCCAAATTTCTTGGCATAGACAAGTGAGCACTTCCAGCACTGCATCTGTTTGTTGAAACATCTCAGTTGGTATTCTGTCAATTCCTGGAGCCTTGTTTTTCACCAATGCCTTCAGTGCAGCTGGACTTCTTCCTTCAGTACCACTGGTTCCTGATCATATGCTACCTCCTGAAATGGATGAATGTTGACCAGTTGTTTTTGGTATAGTGACTCTGTGTATTCCTTCCATCTTCTTTTGATGCTTCCTGCATCGTTTAATATTTTCCTTGTAGAATCCTTGACTAGTGCAACTGGAGGCTTGAATTTTTTCTTCAGTTCTTTCAGCTTGAGAAATGTTTTTCTAACTCCAGGTCTTTGCACATGTCATTATAATACTTTACTGTGTATTCTGGAGCCACCCTTTGAAATCTTCTGTTTGGTTCTTTTACTTCATCATTTCTTCCTTTCGTTTTAGCTACTCTATGTTCAAGAGCAACTTTCAGAGTCTCTTTTGACATCCATTTTGGTCTTTTCTTTCTTTCCTTTTTAATGACCTCTTGCTTTCTTCACGTATGATGTCCTTGATGTCATTCCACAATTCGTCTGGTCTTCAATCATTAGTGTTTAACGCATCAAGTCTATCCTTGATATGGTCTCTAAATTTAGGTGGGATATACTCACATGGTACTTTGGCTCTCGTGGACTTGTTCTAATTTTCTTCACCTTCAACTTGAACTTACATATGAGCAATTGATGGTCTGTTCCACAGTTGGCCCCTGGTCTTGTTCTGACTGATGATATTGAGCTTTTCCATTATCTCTTTCCACGGGTGTAGTCAATTTGATTTCTGTGTATTCCATCTGGTGAGGTCTACGTGTATTGTCACCATTTATGTTGGTGACAAAAGGTAATTGCAATGAAGGAGTCGTTGGTCTTGCAAAATTCTATCATGTGATCTCCAGCATCATGTCTATCTTCAAGGCCATGTTTTCCAACTACCAATCCTTCTTCTTTGCTTCCAACTTTTCACATTCCAATCACCAGTAATTATCAATGCATCCTGATTGCATGTTCAATCAATTTCAGGCTGCAGAAGTTGGTAAAAATCTTCAATTTCCTCATCTTTGGCCTTAGCTGTTAATATGTAAATTTGAATAAAATAGTCATATTAACTGGTCTTCCTTGTAGGCATATGGATATTATCCTATCACTGACAGGGCTGTACTTCAGGATAGATCTTGGAATGTTCTTTTTGACAATGAATGCAACGTCATTCCTCTTCAAGTTGTCATTCCTAGCATAGGAGACCATAGGATTGTCCGATTCAAAATGGCCAATACCAGTCCATTTCAGCTCTCTAATGGCTAGGATGCCAATGCATATGAGTCCCATTTCATTTCTGACAAATTCCAATTTTCCTAGATTCATACTTCGTACATTGCACATTCCGATTATTAATGGATGTTTGCAGCTGTTTCTTGTCATTTTGAGTTGTGCCACATCAGCAAATGAAGGTTCTGAAAGCTTGACTACATCCACATCATTAAGGTCAACTATAGTTTGAGGAGGCAGCTCTTCCCCAGTCTTCTCTTGAGTGCCTTCCAACCTGAGGTGCTCATCTTTCGGCACTACATCAGACAATCTTCCATGGCTATTTGTAAGGTTTTAACTGGCTAATTCTTTTAGAAGTAGACTGCCAGGTCCTTCTTCCTAGTCTGTCTTAGTCTGGAAGCTCAGCAATGAGCACGGTTCGTGGCACCCCAAAACAGTTACAACAGCAATGTCAGAAATGACTGATTACAGATCACCATAACAGATATAATAATAATGAGAAAGTCTGAAATATTGCAAGTATTACCAAAATGTGACACAGGGACATGAAGTGAGCACATGCTGTTGGAAAAATAGCACCAATGGACTTATTCAACACAGGGTTGCCACAAACTTTCAATTTGTAAAAAATCCAGTATCTGTGAAGCACAGTTAAGTGAAACACCATATAACGAGGTATGTCTGTATAAGAACAAAGAAAGAGTTTAAATAAAGAGATAGAAAATTAAAAAAAAAAAAAGAAAGAAATAATGGAGCTTAAGAGTAAAATAAAAGAAATGAACAGCTCCCTGGAAAGACTCAACAGTAGAACTGAAATGACCAAAGAGAGGACCAGTGAATTCACAGACAGGGCATTTGAAATTGCTCAGTCCGAGGGGTAAACTGAAAAGAGTGAAAAGAAATAAACAAAGCCTAACTGATAAGTGGAACACCATCAAGAGGACAACCACTCGTCTGTCATTTTGTTGTACTGTGGTGGCTTGCATGTTGCTGTGATACTGGAAGCTATGCCACCAGTATTTCAAATACCAGCAGGGTTACCCATAGTGGGCATCGTTCAGCAGAGCTTCTAGACTAAACAGACTAGGAAGAAGAACCTGGCAGTCTACTTCTGAAAAAATTGGCCAGTGAAAACTGTATGAATAGCAGTCAGACATTATCTGATATAGTGCCAGAAGAAGAGCCCCTGAGGTTGGAAGGCACTCAGAATACATCTAGGGAAGAGCTGCCTCCTCAAAGTACAGTCAACCTTAATGACGTAAACTGAGGAAAGCTTCTGGGACCTTCACTTGCTGAGGTGGCATGACTCAAAATGAGAGGAAACAGCTGAAAACATCCATTAATAATTGCAACATGGAATGAATGAAGTACAAATACAGGAAAATTGGAAGTCGTCAAAAATGAAATGAATCACATAAAGATTGATATCCTGTGCATTAGTGAACTGACATGGACTGGTATTGGCCATTGTGAATCAGACAATCATACGGCCTACTATGCCAGGAATGACAAATTGAAGAGGATCAATGTCACATCCATTGTCAAATGAACATTTCAAGATATATCCTGAAGTACAACACAGTCAGCGATAATATCCACATGCCTACAAGGACCAAAACCAAAAACCAAACCTGATGCCATTGAGTCGATTCCAACTCATAGCGACCCTATAGGACAGAGTAGAAGTGCCCCATAGAATTTCCAAGGAGCACCTGGTGGATTTGAACTGCCAACCTTTTGGTTAGCAGCCGTAGCACTTAACCACTACACCACCAGGGTTTCTGCCTACAAGGAAGACCAGTTGATATGACTATTATTCAAATTTACGCACCAACTACTAAGGCCAAAGACAAGGAAATAGAAGATTTTTACTAACTTCTGCGGTCTGAAATTGATCAAATATGCAATCAAGATGCATTGATAATTACTGGCCATTGGAATGTGATAGCTGGGAACAAAGAAGAAGGATCAGTAGTTGGAAAACATTGTCTTGGTGATAGAAATTATGCCAGAGATTGCATAATAAAATTTTGCAAGACCAATGACTTCTTTATTGCAAATACCTTTTTTCAACAACATCAACGGTAACTATACACATAGACCTCACCAGATGTAATACACAGGGATCAAATCAACTACGTTTGTGGAAAGAGATGCTAGAGAAGCTCAATATCATCAGTCAGAACAAGGCCAGGGGACAATGGCAATAAAGACCATCAGTTGTTCGTATGTAAATTCAAGTTGAAGCTGAAGAAAATTAGAGCAAGTCTACAAAAACCACCTGAATTTAGAGACCATCTCAAGAACAGATTTGATGCATTGAACACCAATGACAAAGATAAGATGAGTTGTGGAATGACATCAAAGACATCATACATGAAGAAGGAAAAGATCATTAAAAAGACGGGAAAGAAAGAAAATACCAAAATGGACGTCAGAAGAAACTCTGAAAGTTGCTCCTAAATGTAGAGTAGCTAAAGCAAAAGGAAGAAATGATAAGTAAAAGAGCCAAACAGAAGATTTCAAAGGGTGGCTCCAGAAGACAAAGTAAAGTATTATAATGACACGTGCAAAGACCTGGAGATAGAAAACCAAAAGGGAAGAACATGCTCGGCATTTCTCAAACTGAAAGAACTGAAGAAAAAAATTCAAGCCTCTAGGCGCAATACTGAAGAATTCTATGGCGAAAATATTAAATGACGCAGGAAGCATCAAAAGAATATGGAAGGAATACACAGAATCACCGTACCAAAAAGAACTGGTTGATGGTTTAACCATTTCATGAGGTAGCATATGATCAAGAACCGATGGTACTGAAGGAAGAAGTCCAAGCTGCACTGAAGGCACTGGTGAAAAACAAGCCTCCGGGAATAGATGGAATACCAACTGAGCTGTTTCTACAAATGGATGCAGTGCTGGAGGTGCTCATTTGTCTAAGCCCAGAAATTTGGAAGACAGCTACTTGGCCAACCAACTAGAAGAGATCCATATTTGTGCCCATTCTGAAGTAAGGTGATCCAAGTGAATGCAGAAATTATCGGAAAATATCATTAAAATTACATGCAAGTAAAATTTTGCTGAAGATACTTCAAAAGGGGATGTAGCAGTACATTGACAGGGAACTGCCAGAAATTCAAGCTGGGTTCAGAAGAGGATGTGGGACAAGGGATTATCACTACCGATGTCAGATGGATCTCGTCTGAAAGCAGAGAATACCAGAAAGATGTTTACCTGTGTTTTATTGACTACGCAAAGGCATTTGACTGTGTGGATCGTAACAAATTATGGATCACATTGTGAAGAATGGGAATTCCAGAACACTTAATTGTGCTTATGAGGAACCTGTACATAGGCAGTTGTTCAAACAGAATGAGAGGATACTGCGTGGTTTAAAGTCAGGAAAGGTGTGCGTCAGGGTTGTATCCTTTCACCATACTTATTTGATCTGTATGCTGAGTAAATAATCTGAGAAGCTGGATTATATGAAGAAAGTGGCATCAAGATTGGAAGAAGACTCATTAACAACCTGCGATATGCAGATGACACAACCTTGCCTGCTGAAAGTGAAAAAGACTTGAAGCACTTACTGTTGAAGATCAAAGGCTACAGCCTTCAGTATGGATTATACCTCAACATAAAGAAAACAAAAATCCTCACAACTGGACCAATAAGCAACATCATGATAAATGGAGTAAATATTGAAACTGTCAAGGATTTCAGTTTACTTGGATCCACAATCAACAGCCACAGAAGCAGCAGTCAAGAAACCAAACGACATATTGCGTCGGGGAAATCTGCTTCAAAAGACCTCTTTTAAGTGTTAAAAGGCAAAGACGTCACCTTGAGGATTTAGGTGTGCCTGACCCAACCCATGGTATTTTCATTCACCTCATATGCATGCGAAAGCTGGACAATGAAGAAGAAAGACTGAAGAACTGACACCTTTGAATTATCGTGTTGGGGAAGAATACTGAATATACCATGGACTGCCAGAAGAACGAACAAATCTGTCTTGGAAGAAGTACAGCCAGAATGCCTGGAAGTAACCATGGCGAGACTTTGTCTCACATATTTTGGACATGTTACCAGGAGGGACCAGTCCCTGGAGAAGGACATCACACTATTAAAGTAGAGAGTAGGCAAAAAAGAGGAAGACCCTCAACGAGATGGACTGACACAGTGGCTGCAACAATGGGATCAAGTATAACGATGATTATGAGGATGGCGCAGGACCAGGCAGTGTTTCTTTCTGTTGTACATGGGTCATTATGAGTCAGAATCAACTCAACGGCACTTAACAATAACAACATCTAGAGGAATGATACATGCATTATGGAAGTTCCAGAGGAAACGGTCTAGCAAAATTTTTTGAAGAAATAACAGCAGAAAATCTCCCAAATATCATGAAAAATGGGAAATTTCACATCCAAGAAACTCAAAAAACTCCACATAGGATAATATCTAAAAGAACCACCAAGCTATACCATAATTAAACTCTCAAAAACCAAGAACAAAGAGAAAATTTTGAGATCAACAAGAGAGAAGTGAAGTACAACTTACAAGGGGTACTCAATCAGATTAGGTGTGGATTTCTCTTCAGAAACCATGTCGGCAAGAAGGCTGTGTGAGAGCACATTTAAAGTGCTAAAAGAAAAGAACCGTCAGCCATGAATACTATACCCAGCAAAACTATCATTTAAAAATGACAGCAAAATTAAGACATTCCCAGATAAACAAAAACTCCTGGAATTTGTTATCACAAGACCAGCCTTACAAGAAATACTAAGGGAGTCCTCCAAAATGAAAAGTAACAACACTAGACAGTAACCAGTAGTGATACACACAGAGGGAAAAAATGCCATTAAAGGGAGCATCTTGAGAGTATAAACACCAGATTTAAGATATTTTTGGTTGGTAAATATTATGGGTATGTCCTTCATGCTTTACAATGACAAAAACATGGGGGGGGGAGGAAAATAAAAACTATATACATATCATAATAAAATAAATTTTAATAAATATTATAGAGAAGCTGAGATATAAAGAAGTAACTGATGATAACATCTAAATAAATGGGGGGTGACTGATGTAGATTACACCAATATTCAGTACTTACTACGTGTGAGGCCTCTTGCTTATAGTTTTGAAAACAAAAATATATCTTTTTAAACTAAAAAAAGAAAAAAAAAGCTGATCTAATTTGCTTTATTTTATATTAGAAGGTTTTCCCTGTTCCCTAATATCAAAATGAAAAGTTACTAGTGATGATAGTTGCACAACATAATGGACGTAATCAATGTCACTGAACTGTACATGTAAAAAATGTTGAATTAACACATGTTTTGTTATGTATATTTCTACCAAAAAAAAGGCAGTGGTCAGTGGTAGAATTCTCACCTTCCATGTAGGACAACAAGGTTCGATTTCTGGCCAGTGCACCTTGTGCACAGCTACCACCTGTCTGTCAGTGGAGGACTGCGTGTCGCTGTGATGCTGAGCAGGTTTCAGGGAACCTTCCAGACTAAGATGGACTAAGTAAAGAAAGGCCTGGCCATCTACTCCAAAAATCAGCCAATGAAAACCCTACGGATCACAATGGCCAGATCCGGTTGTGTGTGGGGTCCCCATGAATCAGGGAAGCTAACAACAAGAACTGTAATTACTCTGTCAAGCTTAGCTTCTCCTCTTGGTCCACATAAATATAACAGTTGTGACCAACTGGACACCCTGGGGAAGGCAGGGCTTGCAGCACAGGTTTGGGTGGTGGGCTCATGACAAAGGGCTCAGAGAAGAATCAAATCTTACAGGTATGGCTGTATCACTAACATCACTAGACTCTGAGCTGGATTTTCCTCTTTCAGAAGACTCTATGATATCATGTACTTATTTTTTCTGGAGGGCAGCTAGGGATTTGCTTAAATTTGCCATGGTACATCTAAGATTAAAATGTTAATGTCTTGATTTAAATTTGTCAGTGTAGGCCCTTGAGGAGAAAATGCATATTAGTATGAAGTCAAAGTTTTAGGGCATTCAGGTGAGTGTAAAGGTTGATTTCCATGAGTTAGATTAACAATTAATATTTTTATTTTAACTTGTCAGACTCGTGTAATAAATGAACTCTATGTGAGTGTTTAACAAGAGAATGGATAAAATGAAATATCAACACTGATACTTCTCAAATGGGAGCAATGTCTGGAGAGATTTTTGGTTGTCACAACTGGAGAGGAGAGAGGGGGATGCTACTGGGATTTGGTGGGTAGAGGTCAGGGATGCTGTTCAATATCCTACAATGAACAGGACAGAACCCACAACAAAGAATTATCCCACCCAAAATGTCAGTAGTGTCCCGGTTGAAAAACCCTAATCTACACTATAATGTGTACAACAAGGTAGTGTATGCTCTGAAATGGAAGGGTTTCCATGTTACATTGCTGAGTGAAAAGAAAGAAATCACAGAATTGTGTGTGTGTATGTGTGTTTATTATGAGCAGAGACAAAAGTAAAGGTGGAATAATACCAAATCTTTTTACCATGGTTACTCATTTACCCAACTGGGCATCTACTATGTCCCAGGGATTATTAGGCTGGAGATAGAGCAAAGTGGGCATGGTCCCCACTTTCAAGGAACTTAAATTCTGGCAAGGTCAAGATTGAAAATAAAACAATAAAATACAAATCAAGACAATTCCAGATAATGATCCATTTTATACACAAAATTTCAGTGCTGTTTGGATTTTTTTCTAATAAGCAATGTATTCAATTTATAATTAAATTTTAATTTAAAAAAGTTTAACTCCTCCATAGCTAATAGTTACCTGCCATGTTCTAGGAATATGAATGCTTTCTCTCTGGTATACTTCAAAGAGAAGGGTTCGCTGTTGATCCCGAGCAGAGGGAGATTCGGTGTGGAGGCCTGGGGTTTTCAGAGGCAGCCACTCTGTCCTGAGTAAGCCCAACAATCTGGAAGAGGAAATAAACACTGGCAGAGGTGGAGACCCACGTGGTGAGGTCAGATGTGTTGGATCCAGGCCTCACTGCTGCTTCCAGGATGACATGCAAACACATCAGAAGAATGCTTCTCAAAAGAGGCAACGGGTCCTCTGGAAACATAGGCTGCAGAGAAGAAATCATGCAGGGGTCAAAATCAATACTTTTCATTTTTAAAGGGCTCAGATCTTTCTGTGAAAGCAGCCACCAAGAGGGTTCCTGGGAAAGGAGACACCAGATAGGAAGTAGGAGGCATGCCCCTGCCATCCTTCCTTCTCCCCAGGTTCTTCCCTCCAGATGATCAGACTCCGCAGGGTATTAGTGAAGCATCCTGTCACGGTCTGTAGCCTGGACTCCTCAGTCAGGTTGACGGAGATGAGGTGATGCTACTAGGTGTTTTGGGCCTTTTTCCTCACCTGAAAATGTGGGGGCTGGTTTAGACCTGGTTCCCACCGACAAGTCTCAAAAGTTCCTGAGACAGCAGGGACTTCCCAGTCAGAGGCACTTGGTCAAATTCCAGCTCCAGTACGGAGATAGCAGGGACTTCCCAGTCAGAGGCACTTGGCCAAATTCTGGCTCCACTACTATGACTTCACCTCTCTGGGCCTTAGTCTCCTCATCTACAAAGTCAGGAACACAGTCCCACCTCACAGCATGGCTGAGAAGATTAAGGCTGTAGAGAGATGTTAGTTCTCCCTAGGGCACCTCAAAGGCAGGAAGGAGGCCCGTAGCCTTACCTTGTCCAGCCATCTCTGAAACAACTGCCTTCATTCTGGAAGACGCAAGGTACCTGCACCCCCCACCAGATAAAATGGCTAAGTGTGCCTCAGTGCTAAGGTGGGACACTGCATGACACTTGTTGTGTCTGCATGGTGATTTCTACATGTATCTGTGCATCTTTACAGAATAACAAAAAGAAAACAGAGACAAAGAGAAATCAGGCTTATCTATGGCCACCATTGGACTCTGGAGCAGGGCCTGGATCAGCACCTCCACCAGCCACAGGGGCAGCAGGGCTTGGATATACAGAGCATTGCTGTGTGGGTGCCCTGGGTACAGAGAGGTATAAGTAACGGTCACTGGGGCTGGGGCTTAGAGGGGAATGCAGCCATAGGCCAAGAGGGAGCTAATAGCTCTGATCCAAAGGGGGGTGTCATGGATTGAATTGTGTCCCCCAAAAATATGTATACCAATTTGGCTAGACCATGATTCCCAGTATTGTGACTGTTCACCACTTTGTCATCTGGTGATTTTCCTATGCATTGTAAATCCTATCTCTATAATGTTGATGAGATGGGATTAGATGCAGGATTCAATCTACAAGACTGGACTGTGTCTTGAGCCAATCTCTTTGGAGATATAAACAAGAAGAAAGCAGAGAGACACAGGGGCCTTATACCACCAAGAAAGCAGTGCCAGGAGCAGAACGTGCCCTTTGCACCCAGGGTCCCTGAGCTGAGAAGTTTCCAGACCAGGGGAAGATTGATGACAAGGACCTTCCTCCAGAGACAACAGAGAGGAAAAGCCTTCCCCTGGAGCTGACGCCCTGAATTTGGACTTCTAGCTTACTAGACTGTGGTATTTCTGTTTTAGTGGCATAGATAACCAAGACAGGGAGCTAAAAGACTAAACAGTTCCCACTCATTTGACTAGTGACTGAGAAGTTAGGGATTAGGTGGCAGTGTCTGCCAACTAGCCTCTTTGGCTACCCAACATCCACTCTCTCCTTCCTCAAGAACAAAACCCTGACTCATTCAGGGTGTCAATGTGCCCAGCCTCCTTGGGCGAGGGATGTCAATGAGGTATAAGCAGAAATCATTCAGCAGGGCTCAGCTGGGAGGAGTACTGCTCTGGCCCCTACCATTCTCCTTCTTCCATGGACTGCAGAACACTGACCAGGGCTCAGCCAGACATCTTGTTGTCCTGAGATAGAGGATATGGACTAAGGATGGTGGGCACCTGAATTCCTGATGCTTTCTGAGCTGTGAGATGATTCTGGGCTGCCAACCTCCAGATTCCTTTTATATGAGACCAAGCCCCTAATTTTATTTCAGTTGTTGGAGTTGACTCTATTACTTGCAGTGAGAGGAACGCAATTCCCAACAAATACACTCATTTGGCCAGCAAACTGCATACTGACTGGCAGCTTTTTGCCCGTACTGTACCAGCTGTGGAGGATACAGTGGTGACCATAACAGGCAAGAGTGGAGCATCATATCCTTGGGGGAGCGTGGGGGTAATAATAAACAAGCACACAATGAAAACAACCACGGAATCCCAGGTGAGCGCTATCAAGAAAACAGTGCATGGGTAGATAAAATGGCAGGGCTGTGATTGGTATTGTAGTAGGCTGGCCAGAGGTGTCTCTGAGCAGGGACATGAATGACAATACAGAGCTGGCCATGCAAAGACCTGAGGGAACAGAGGCCCAGGCAGTGCAAGAGCCCTGAGGTGGGAGGTGGCCTGGGGAGGTCAAGAAACAGCAAGTGCCAGGCTGGACAGTGGTTTAAAACAATAGTTTGGTGGTGGGAAATGCAGTCAGAGAGGAGGTGGGGGTCCACCAAGCTGGGCTCGCAGGACAAGGACAGGCATTTCATCCTAGCCTCCCAGAGAGCCACTGGGGCATCTTCAGAAGGAGTGGCATGGCCTGTTTAGCTTTAAAAGAGCACGAGTGTCACTGCAGACTGGGGAGCATCTTATCCTGACAGCTCGAAAGTGATGGCCCAAGGCCATCTTAGTTTGGACCAAATGCTTTCGTTGTAATGCCGCAGGCATGGCGTGCGTTCTTCAGCCTCCCCCAACCCCCAGCCTCCACTGTCCTGCCCACCCAGCTGACATGTCCACATCACCAGCCTGACCACATGAGGCATTCTAACTGGGGACTCCCCACTAGTCCAATTCCTCTAGTTGCACAGAGTAAGAAACTGAGGCCCAGGATGTGAGACACTAAAATAACAGAAAAGACTCAAGCCCAGGTGTCCTGACTCCCTGTCAGGGCTCTTCCTTCGCCCTTATTCTCCCTCCCTTGGCTCCCTTCTCCAAGGCTGATAGTTTTCCTGCTTTGCTAGAAACAAGGCACTTACCCACTTTCATAGGAGAAAGAACCCCATGGTTATTAAACTACATCTACCACCTCAAATCTGCTGATGTTTCTGATGTATCGCTATTCCATCCTGTCAGCGCTGGTTTACCAGGTGTTCGCCTTACTTCACATGCTGCCTCCGAGTGGACGTCTGCCTCTTGCTCTAAGGGCAGGATGATTCTCCCTGCTCTGCACCGCTGTCTGCAAGCCCGGGGGCCCTTTCCCTCCCTGTTCTGGGCATGCAGGGGATTTCCACCTTTTAAAACACTATAAATCGCACTATTGGAAGAATATATCATTAAATACATTTTCTCTTTCGTGTATTTCTTTGGCTGAAATATCAATATTTAATATCAGAGAGATTATAAAGATTAGAGGAGGTTGAATTTTTTTAGGTTTTGTTACGGATTGCCACAAAATCCTTGAGAAGATTGGCCTGAACCACGGTGACCTGTTCTACGTGTAGGAAGGACGTGGTCCCTGGGGGCCACCCAGGTCTGACAGGGGAACCCCATTCCCAAACACATCTCAGGCAACCCATGCCGCAGCGCTGCCCCGTCTCCTCATTGGTGATGTGCGGACACTACAGCCCTGACTTTCCAGGGTGGGGCGCATGAAGTGAAGGCTACAACTGGAATGTTTCAAAATGGTTTATGTCCTGGGCCGCAGGCAAGACAGGGATCGTGCATTCAGTCTCTGCTCTCGGGACCGCGCCCTCCCACCTCGCGGCCCAGCTACGGGGAGAACTCACCCTGCGGAAGCGAACTGGCAGGCCGGGAAATGGCAACGGCAGCTGCAATGGGTCAAGGTCCATGCTGGACGCACTGGGGCGCGAGCGCCCTCGCCCCGCCCCGCGCCGGGAGCCTTGAACCCTGCCCCGCCTCTCCCCGTGCACGACCCGCCCCGCGCCCGCCCCTCCGGGTCGTACCCAGACATATGCGCGTCCCCGCTAGCGTCTAGGGGCTTGGCTAGGAAGACTGTGCTGGAGCCTGGGGAGCTGGAGCCTGGGGAGCTGGAGGCTGGGGAGCTGGAGGCTGGGGGCACTCTCCTTCCCTTTGCCCACCCCCACCTTCCCCTAAGCAGAATGCAGGCGTATGGAAACCATGCAGCAATAAAATGTCACGCACAACCTGCATGAATCTCTAGAGAATTATGAGGGGGAAGAGGGGGAGGACAACTCCAGGTTACAGTTGTGTGAGCTCATAGGTATAACATGCTTGATATGACCCGAGTATAGCCAGTTAAAGGATTAGTCTTTGCCCAGGGTGAGGGAGGGAGGTGAGTGTGACTATGAAGGGGCAACAGCAGGGATCCTTGCAGTGATGGAGGTGTTCTCTGCTTGACTGTGACAATGTCAATACCTGGGCTGTGATATTCTACTGTAGTTTTGCAAGATGTTATCATTGGGGAAAATGGCTGAAGGATACATGGGATCTCTATATTGTTTCTTAGAACTGCATATGAATTTACAATTATCTCAAAATAAAAAGTTTTAATTAAAAAGAAGGGGAAGGAAAGAGGGAAAGGTGAGGAGGAGGACAAGCAGGAAGTGGTTCAAGGTGTAACGAACAGGGTTAAACTGTTCACCTCGTGAAATGTAACCGACAGGGTTAAACTATTACCCCTTTTCCTCCCATCACACCCAGGCTCTGTGAGATCCTGATAAGGCATTTCTGTGTTACAGCCCAAGGTCATCTTACTGATTCTTTGCTCAAGGCCTCTTCACTACTCACCAACTGCCCCTCTTGCATTGGACATGAGCAATAAGCTGTAAACCTATCCTTCGATAAACTTCATGCAGTATACATGCCCCCTACTGCACCCCCGTACATGTTAATCAGTTTCCGAAACTGCCTGCCTATTCCCAGAAACTTTATGAATCAAGCATAAGTTCCCTATCCTGAACCCTGTAACTGCCCTAGAATCCGCAGCCTCGGGGAGCTTGATTTGAGGCTTAGTCTCTGAGCTCCTTGCTTGACTGGCTTGCAGTGAAGTCTGCTTTCTCTAAACTGACTCGAGGGGTCGCATCGGGAGGACCCATCCCCACATCGCGTTACAAAGGCCAAGGACATCCCCTGAATTCTTGGAAAAGTCCCAGGTTGGGAAGGTGTTTGGGGTAATTGTCTCTTTTCCAGCACTTTCTGGTTTATGCCACTTCTTCTGGAAGCCCACTTGCCCCTGTGGCCTCCCCAAGGCCCCTCCTCAAACTGGACGCCTTGATGTCTGATGCTCTAGGATGGCCCGATTCAAGCAACAGAGCAGAAGGAAGGTGTCCTCTGTGTCCATCGATGGTGTTCCTGACAAATTTTGTAGCTCCTGTTGGTTGCTGGGGCTTTCCCTCTTAGACTTACGTTACACGTGTGACCCCTCGCTGTCTCAGGGTGCAGCGTCCATGTGTCTGTCTGCCTGCTATTGCTGTTTTCAGAGGTGGGAATGTGGCCTCGCTGGGAGATGTCCTCAACCCCTGTGCTCCCAGACTGGGAACAGGCTACCTCCTCTTCTCAGCCCAGGAGATCCTGGGGGCAGTGGGAAAAGTGCTGAGGGCATTTCTGCCAGAACTAGAATGTCTCCAGAGAGATCAAATCCTCTGCTTCTTTCTGGTGAGAATCACTTAAGGGGTGTCCTTGAACCATCTTTGTGTCACGGAAAGTGAGTCATCCTAAGAAAGGCAGGTTCAGGCCCTCTGGAATCACTGAGCTTCACCAGGTGGGCAGGCAGCCCCACTGACCAGGACAAGGAGTGTTCAGGTCTTGTGTGGTATGAGGGTATCTAAGGAAAATTGACCAGGCCTCTGGGTGGTGTGGGTGCCCTGGAGAGGGCCGGGAAACTGTGGAGTGGCAAGTGCTGGGACCAGTCCTGGAGCCATCCTCGTCGGAGACACGGGAACTGAGATGTGTTGTCATCCCAAGGGAGTGGAGGGGCTGCTGCAGTCTCTGCTGGCTCTGAGGATTGGCATCTGTACTCAGATCAAGCATGACCTTGATGAGGAGCATCCCCGTGTGTCTGTAAGGAGGAAGCACAGGTGTAGACCGAGTAGAAGTTGGACTGACAGTGTTCCCCTCTTGCCTTTTGAATTATGTCAGCCCTGGTGCTGATTCTAGGACAGTTCAATAGGAGCCCAGCCTTAGATGGGAGATCACAGAACTTCCTGCTCTTTTGGTAGTAGGGCTTTAGCCATTAACTGCAAACAAGTGAGATGTGACCATTTTCGTATGTCACATTTGAGGAGGAGTTCATGTTGTTAAAATGAGATCAACAAAGTTAGCACAACAACAAACATAGCCTTGGTGGGGGTGAACCTTCAGATTCCCACTTTTTTATTTCATCCCCAGTTACAAAGAAATGCAAGAAGAGGCTCAGGCATTCTAGGCTAGGAGGTAGGTAATCCAATTGTACACTTTCTCTTCTCCCAGCTCCCTATATTTGTATTTCAGATTAAAATGAACATCAAGGTCAACCTTAAGGTTAACCAGACTAGCTGAGCTATGTCCTAGAGGTCTAGTTGTTTTTGGTTTTATTTGATGACATTTCTTTATCCTTCTGCTAACAGCAACCCCTTTCCTTTGGGAAACTCTTCTGATAGCATAGAGTTTGTTTGTTTGTTTGTTTTTAACCCTGGTTATAATGGACAAAATATAGTAGCTGCATGCCTGACATACCAAAATGTGCTGTGTATAAATACATATCACCCTATTTTTTTGTGGATGGAGAGCTATTAAATACAATGGAAAAGAACAATAGTTTTCCAATAGGAATAAAGCAGTAGGCATAACATGGTGTGTTCAAATTTCCTTGGGAATCAGCCCCACCATGAGATGAGAAGGGAAATGGGAAGTGTCTTAGACTGGGTTCTCTAGAGGAGCAAAACTGGTGAAGTGTACATATAAATATATACAGAGAGATTTATTTCAAGGAAATGGCTCACACAATTGTAGAGGCTGGCAAGTCACAAATCTCTGGGTCAGGGAGCAGGCTGGAGGCTTCTTCTGACTCACATGGTTGTAGGGGCTGACAAACCCCAAATCTGCAGGTCAGATGCCAGGCTACTGGCTCACATCCCAAGAACCAGCAATCAGAGGATGACAAGTAGGATGCAGGATCCTGAGAAAGCGAGCTTTGCCAGAACATCTGTATATATTGGATGCAGGCCACACCCCTAATGAAACTCCCCTTCCAACTGATTGACTGCTCACATCAGATCACAAAATGGAGGACGATTACATAATGTCTTCCAAACCACTGAGAATCATGGCCTAGCCAAGTTGGCATATAACATTAACCATCACAGGAAGCCTTATGGCAAACTCAGACTAAATTACTTCTAGATGTGTCTACTACTTATGTAACCTTAGGGGGAATGTAACATTTTTGAGCATAAAACACGTATCCTAACTACATTCAGGTCATTAGTACACAATGGCAACAGCATGCATGGTGGACTAAATAACACTGACCCATGAGAGAGAAGAGAGCTTTAGGAGAGACAGTTGCCAGTCTAGGCATTGTGGGACCAGTTGAATTTGTCTTAATTAGGCACAGCATTCAAAGGGGAAATATTTTTTAGCTAAACTGACCAATAAGGGGGGATTTTCTTCTAGGAGGAAGGCAAAGAATGGGTATCAGCCTAGAAAGATGAGACTTTACTAAGTGGATTAGGTAGAATCAACAAATAATATTGGATAATGCTAGGACACAGCATTGAGAAGGTACTTGTATCTTGAACCAATAGGTCCTCTTGACTCTTTTTTTTCCTTTCTTTATTTTGGTGAAAGTGTCCACAGCTAAAGATAAACTATTTCAGCAATGTCTACATGTACAATCAAGTGACATTGATTACATTCTTTAAGTTGTGCTGCCATTCTCAATATCCTTTTCCAAATTATTCTACCACCATTATCTTAAACTCACTGCCTCCTAAGCTTCCTATCCAATCTTTTAAGTTGCCACTGCCAATTTGATCCAATACAGATAATTCTTCAAAAGAGCACAATGCTCAAAGCCAATATACTTTCCTAATTAAGATAAGCTAGTCTTTTGGTTCAAAGAAGTCTTTAGGGGATAGTTTTGGTTTAAGGTTTAAAGTTTAAAGATTATCTCAGGCAATAGTCCCAGGGGGTTCATGCAGCCTCAATGGCCCCAGAAAGTCTGGATTCCATGGAGAATTTGAAATTCGTTCCACATTTCCCTCCATTTTAATCAGGATTCTTCTATAGAATCTTTGCTCAAAACATTCAGTAATGGTAGCCAGGCACCATCCAGATCTTCTGGTCTAAATGGCAAAGGAGGAAGTTGTTTATGGAGGCACCGAGACACACATTCAATATCCTCCTCCAATTCCTGACTCTACTTCTTCCTCTGTTGTTTCAAGTGAATGGAGATCAATTGTTGTACCTTGGATGGCCACTCTAATAACATAGAGTTTTGATGATAGTCTGTCCGTTGACCACTGGAGTGGCCATGTAATCCAGGTCAGCTCATTAGATTCTCTCTCAGGAATTTGAATCTTGAATAGAGGACCAAGGATAAGGAAGGCATTTGGAAGATCAGCAGGTTCCTGATAGTGAAAGCTATAAAACTTGTTCAGTTTTTCCTTTGACTCTGTGAACTTCAGGTATCCTTTCATTAAATACCTCTCTTTTGTTACCTCACATTCATACAAAGTATTTTAGTCTGAAACCTACTGCGAACAATCATGCTTAATACTGGACATTTGAAGTATTCCCTTTAAGCCAGGAATAGGACAGGTTGAATATCATTGGTAATATTCAGCACTGTATTAGAGGTCCCAGCCAATGCGACACATAAAGCAAAGAAATAGGTGACAAAATATTAAAGAGAAAAAAAAAGAAAGCTGTAATTATCTGAAGATAATATGATTGACTACCCCCCATAATCAAAGAAAAACAATTTTTAAACTATCAGTACCTATACAGAGTTAAGGAGGTAGCAAGACACAGGATTAACCTACAAAAATTAGTAGTTTTTCTGAACACCAGCCATAACCTATTAGAAAACATTTTAAAAATCCTAATTAACTTTCACTTACAGGAAGGTGGTGTAGACATACTTTTCCATATTTCTCTCACTAAGCACAACTAAAAATGTATGACCAGGATGTAACTATACCACTTTCTAGTTACTTATTGTTAGGATCTAAGGAAAGAATTTATCTCAGCGTAGTGGTGTAACTTAACACCTAGAAGAACACTTGTTATGGTTTTGTGTTTCAGATGATTCTCCTTGCTTTCAATATTAACTGCAAATAATAGTTTTGTCTCTTTCTTTATGTAATTATATCCTATTTTTTTCTTGCTTTATTACATTAACTAGCAGTATGAGAAAAATGTTAAATAATGGTGGTGACAGCAAACGTCTGTGTTTTTCTGACTTTTATGTAAGTGACACTCATGCTACGTGGTTAGCATGATTATTGAAGTTTGTTTGAGAAGAGTGTTCTTTGTCATATTAAGGAAGTATCCTTTTATTTTAGGTTGCAAAAACTTACTTTTTTAATTTAAATGGATGCTAAAGTAAAGCAAAAGTATTTTTTGCATCCATCAAGATGATCATATGGGTTTTCTCCTCTGGCTCATTAAAGTAACAGATTATATCACTGTATTTCCTGAAACTATACATTTCTTACATTCTTAGAATAATATTAATTATATTGACTTACTAGTATTTAATTTTGGATTTTTTGACTTGTCTTCATAAAAGAGATTTGTCTATAGTGGGGAGTTTGTGCTTCCTTTGTCAAGTTTTCATACTCAGATCATGCTTTTGTGTGTGTTTGTGTGTGTGTGGTCTGCAACTGAATAGTGTAGGGATTATCTATTACTAGAAAGTTTAAAAGAATTCATCTATTTAATTGTCTGCAGTTAACACTGTTTTCAGAAGCAGTAGTTCCCCAGCAATTTTTAAATTCCTATCGAGTTTGATATTTTTAGGATTCATATTCATTCTTGAATTTTTTTTCTTTTTGTCATTATTTTTATTTTTT
This sequence comes from Dugong dugon, assembly GCA_030035585.1. Taxonomy (NCBI): domain Eukaryota; kingdom Metazoa; phylum Chordata; class Mammalia; order Sirenia; family Dugongidae; genus Dugong; species Dugong dugon. The sequence goes on from CM057464.1 coordinate 21,971,131, forward strand.
TCCTTTTTTAAAATTTCTTTTTTTTTATTGTAATTTAGATGAAGGTTTACAGAACAAATAGTTTCTCATTAAATAGTCAGTACACATATTGTTTTATGACATTGATTAACAACCCACAACATGTCAACACACTCCCTTCTCGACCTTGGAGGACCTTTTTTTTTTTGGTGAAAATATACGTAGCCAAAGATACACCATTTCAAAAGTTTCTACATGTACAATTCAGTGACATCGATTACATTCTTCCAGTGGTGCTGCTATTTTCACTATCCTTTTGCAAATTACTCCATCACCATTATCTTCAACTCACTGCCCCGTAGGCTTCCCATTAAACCTTTTGAGTTGCTATTGTCAATTTGATCTCACATAGATAATTCTTTTTTTTCTTTGGTATCTTAGATGAAGGTTTGCAGAACAAATAGTTTCTCAATAAACAGTACAGATATTGCCCTATGACAATGGCTAACAAACCCACGACATGTCAACACTGTCCCTTCTCAACCTTGGGTTCTCTATCACCAGCTTTCTTGTTCCCTCCCACCTACAAATCCTTATGCCTGGACTGCTGTGCCTCATTACTCCCGTTTTGTTTTTTGAGGCTGTCCAATCCCCGGCTGAACAGTGAACCTCGGGAGTGACTTCACCACTGAACTGAAAGGGTGTCCGGGGGGCATACTCTCGGGGTTTCTCCAGTCTGCCAGGCCAGTAAATCTGGTCTTTTTTTGTGTGTTAGAATTTTGTTCTACATCCTTTTCCAGCTCTGTCCTGGACCCTCTGTTGTGATCCCTGTTAGAGCAGTCAGTGGTGGCAGCCGGGCACCATCTAGTGTACTGGACTCAGTCTGGTGGAGGCTGTGGTAGCTGTGGTCCATTAGTCCTTTGGACTAATCTTTTCCTTGTATCCTGTTCTCTTCATTCTCCCTTGCTCCCAAGGGGTGAGACCAGTGGAGTATCTTAGATGGCTGCTCACAGGCTTTTAAGACCCCAGCCACTACTCACCAAGGTAGAATGTAGAACATTGTCTTTAGAAACTGTTATGCCAGTTGAGCTAGATGTTCCCCGAAACCATGGTCCCCACAGCCCTTCACCCAGCAATTCAGCCCTCAGGAAGTTTGAATGTGTCTAGGGAGCTTCCATGACCTTTCCTCGTACAAGTTGTGCTGGCTTCCCCAGTACTGTGTACTGTCTTACCCTTCACCAAAGTTACCACTTATCTATTGTCTATTTAGTTCCCCTCCCACCCCTCCCATTCCTCGTAACCAGCAAAGATTGTTCCCTTTTGTGTGTAAACTTTTACATGAGTTTTTACGGTAGAGGTCTCATACAATATTTGTCCTTTTGTGATTGACTTACTTCACTCAGCATAATGTCCTCCAGTTTCATCCATGTTATGAGATGCTTCACAGATTCATCTTTGTTGTTTATAGTTGCATAATACTCCATTGTGCATATGTACCATAGTTTATTTATCCATTCATCTGTTGATGGGCATCTAGGTTGTTTCCATCTTTTTGCTATTGTGAACAGTGCTGCAATGAATATGGGTGTGTATATCTCTATTCGTGTGACAGCTCTTAATTCTCTAGGATATATTCCTAGAAGTGGGATTGCTGGATAATACAGTATTTCTATTTCTAGCTTTCTAAGGAAGCACCATATCATTTTCCAAAATGGTTGTATCATTTTGCATTCCCACCAGCAGTACATAAGAGTTCCAATCTCCCCGCAGCCTCTCCAACATTTGTTATTTCCAGTGTTTTTGATTCATGCCAGTAATGCTGGGGTGAGATGGTATCTCACTGTGGTTTTAATTTGCATTTCTCTAATGGCTAGTGATTGCGAACATTTCCTCATATGTCTGTTGTCCACTTGAATGTCTTCTTTGGTGAAGTGTCTGTTCATTTCCTTTGCCCATTTTTAAATTAGATTATTTGTCTTTTTGTTGTAGAATTGTTGGATTTTCTTACAGATTTTAGAGATTAGACCTTTGTCTGACTTGTAATGTCCAAAATTTTTTTCCCAGTCTGTAGGTTCTCTTTTCACTCTTTTGCTGAAGTCTTTTGATGAGCATAAGTGTTTCATTTTTAGAAGATCCCAGTAATCTAGCTTATCTTCTGGGGTTTTTGTGTTGTTGATTACGGTTTGTATCCTGTTAATGCCATGCATTAGAGCCTCTAGTGTTGATCCAATTTTTTCTTCTATGAACTTTATAGTTTTTGACTTTATATTTAGGTCTTTGATCCAAATTGAATTAGTTTTTGTGTATGGTGTAAGGTATGGGTCCTGTTTCACTTTTTTGCAGATGGATATCCAGTTTTGCCAGCACTATTTGTTAAAAAGACTGTCTTTTCCCCATTTGATAGGCTTTGGGCCCTTGTCAAACATCAGGTGACTATAGGTGGATGGATTTACATCTGGGTTCTCAATTCTGTTCCATTGGTCAATGTATTTGTCATTGTACCAGTACCAGGCTGTTTTGACTACTGTAGCTGTACAGTAGGTTCTGAAGTCAGGTAGTGCGAATTCTCCTACTTTCTTCTTCTTCTTCAATGGAGCTTTACTTATCCAGGGCTTCTTCCCTTTCTATATAAAGTTAATGATTAGTTTTTCCATCTCTTTAAAGAATGTTGTTGGTATTTGGATCGGGATTGCATTGTATTTGTAAACTGCTTTGGGTAGAATTGTCATTTTCACTATGTTGAGTCTACCTATCCATGAGCATGGTATGTTTTTCTATTTATGTAGATCCCTTTGGCTTTCTTGCAGTAGTGTTTTTTAGTTTTCTTTGTATAGGTCTTTTACATCCCTGGTTAGATTTATTCCTAAGTATTTTATTTTTTTAGAGGCTATTTTAAATGGTATTGTTTTCCTGATTTCCTTTTCATTGTTCTCTTTATTGGTGTATAGGAATCCAATGATTTTTGTATGATTATCTTGTATCCTGTTACTCTGCTGAATCTTTCTATGAGTTCCAGTAGTTTTCTAGTGGAACTTTTAGGATTTTCTATATATAGTATCATATTAGCCACAAACAGGGACACTTTAACTTCTTCATTACCAATTTGGATGCCCTTTACTTCTTTTTCTTGCCTTATTGTTCTAGCTATGATTTCCAGCACAATGTTAAATAGGAGTGGTGATAAAGGGCATCCTTGTCTTGTTCCTATTCTCAGGGGGAATGTTTTCAGCCTCTCTCCATTAAGAATGATGTTGACCATTGGTTTTGCATAGATGCCCTTTATTATGTTGAGAAATTTCCCTTCTATACCTATGTTATTGAGAGTTTTTATCAGGAATGGGTGTTGGACTTTGTCGAATGCCTTTTGTGTGTCAATTGAGATGATCATGTGATTCTTTTCTTTCCTTTTAATTATGTAGTGGATTATGTTGATTGATTTTCTAATGTTGAATCATCCTTGCATACCTGGTATGAATACTACTTGGTCATGGTGTATTATTTTTTTGATATGATGCTAAATTCTATAATTTTTTTGAGAATTTTTGCATCTCTATTCAGGAGAGATATTGGTCTGTAATTTTCTTTTTTTGTGGTGTCTTTGCCTGGTTTTGGTATCAGGGTTATGCTGGCTTCATAAAATGAATTTGAAAGTATCTCTTCCTTTTCTATGTTCTGAAATAGTTTGAGTAGTACTGGTTTAAGCTCTTCTCTAAATGTTTGGTAGAATTGTCCAGTGAAGCCATCTGGGCCAGGGCTTTTTCTTGTTGGGAGTTTTTTTTTTTTTTTAATTATTATTACCTTTTCAATCTCTCCTCTTGTTATGTGTCTATTCAGATTTTCAACATCACTTTGTTGTAGTTTGGGTAGGTAATGTGTTTTTAGAAATTTATCCACTTCGTTTAGGCTTTCAAATTTTTTGGAGTATAGTTTTTCATAGTACTCTGATATGATTCTTTTTATTTCAGTTGGGTCTGTTGCAATGTCCCCCATTTCATTTCTTATTTGTGTTGTTTGCATCCTCTCCTGTTTTTCCATTGTCAGTTTGGCCAGTGGTTTGTCGATTTTGTTGATTCTTTCAAAGAACCTACTTTTGGTTTTGTTGATTCTTTCTATTGTTTTTCTGTTCTCTGTTTCATTTATTTCTGCTCTGATCATTATTATTTCCTTTCTTCTAGTGGCTGTGGGCTTTTTTTTTTTTTTTTTTTTTTTTTTTGCTGTTCTCTTTCTATTTGTTTGAGTTGTGTAGTTAATGTTTTGATTTTGTCCCTTTCTTCTTTTTTGGTGTGTGCACCTATTGCTATAAATTGTCCTCTGAGCACTGCCTTTGCTGTGTCCCAAAGGTTTTGGTGTGAAGTGTTTTCATTCTTGTTTGATTCTAGGAATTTTTTGATACCATCTCTGATTTCTTCTATTACCCAGTGATGTGTAAGCAGGGTGTTATTCAGTTTCCATGTAGTTGATTTTTTTTCCTTGCTCTTCCTGTTGTTAATTTCTACCTCGATGGCATTGTGGTCAGAGAAGATACTTTGTATTATCGCGATGTTTTGGATCTTGTTCAGATTTGTTCTGTGGTCTATTTTGGAGAACTTTCTATGTTCATTGGAAAAGAATGTGTACTTTGCAGCTGTAGGGTGGAGTGTTCTATATATGTCTATGAGGTCAAGTTGGCTGATTGTGCCCTTTAGGTCTTCTGTATCTTTGTTGAGTTTCTTTCTAAATGTTCTGTGCTTTACTGAGAGTGGTGTGTTGAATTCTCCTACTATTATTGTGGAACTGTCAAGTTCTCTTTTCAGTGCTGTTAGAGTTTGTTTTATGTATTTTGCAGCCCTATCATTGGGTGCATAGATGTTTATTATGGTTATGTCTTCATGATGGATCTTCCCTTAATCATTATATAGTATCTTTCTTTGTCTTTTCTGGTGGATTTTCTTTTAAAGTCTATTTTATCTGAGATTAGTATTGCCAGTCCTGCTCTTTTTTGGTAGCTGTTTGCTTGATATATTTTTTTCCATCCTTTGATTTTTAATAAATTTACATCATTGTTTCTAAGGTGTGTCTCTTGTAGATAGCATATTGATGGATCCTGTTTTTTTTTTTTTATCCATTCTGTCACTCTCTGTCTCTTTATGGGTGCATTTAGGCCATTTACATTCAGTGTAATTATTAATAGGTGTGACTTTATTGCTGTCATTTTGTAGTCTTTTTTTGTGGTGTTGATGGTTTCTTTGTTCGTTTTACTCTCTTTTGCGGAATTCCTTTTGTTGGGGAGTATTTTTCATTTCTTTTGTTTTTGTAGGTTTTGTTTTTACTGAGACTTTATGTTTTACTTCTTTATTTTGATGAGTAGGTTTGTGAACTTTCTTTGTGGTTACCTTGAAATTTACCCTTATCTGCCTAGGCTTGAAGCAGTCCATTATTACTTGGTATCACCTTGCCTTCCTCTCCATTAGAAGGTTCTATAGCTATACCACTCTTTTATTTTTCTGATGCTGTTGTCATTTACAGATTAACCTGTCTGGTTCCCTGCTATAATTCTTTTGGTTTTGGGTAGTCATTAAGAGTTCATTTCCTAGGTTGGTATCTGGCTAGTACAATCCTGGGTCCTATATTCAGCCTGTGGTTTGATGTTGTTTGTTCTCAGATCCAGTGACTCCCTTTAATAAGTCTTGTAAGTTTGGTTTGGTTTTTACATAGTCCCTTAATTTCTGTTTATCTGGAAATGACCTAATTTCGCCATCATATTTAAACGAGAGTTTTGCAGGATATATTATTCTTGGCTGGCAATTTTTTTCTTTCAGTGTTTTATATATGTCATCCAATTGACTTCTTGCCTGCATGGTTTCTGCTGGATAATCTGAGCTTAATCTTATTGTTTCTCTGTTGTATGTGACTTTTTTTTTTTTTTCTCGAGCTGCTCTCAGGATTCTTTGTCTTTAGTTCTAGTGAGCATTACTATGATATGCCTTGGTGATTTTCTTTTGAGGTCTATCCTATATGAAGTTCGTTGAGCTTCTTGGATGGTCAGCTTTTCATGTTTCATGATATTGGGGAAGTTTTCTGTCAGCATTTCTTCAATGATCTTCTCTGTGTTTTCTCTCCCTGTTCTGGAACTCCAATCACTTGCAGATTTTTGCTTTTGATTGCATCCCACATAATTCTAAGGGTTTCTTCTTTTTTTTTTTTTTTCATTCTTTTTTCTGATTTTTCCTCAAACAGAGTTTTATACAAGTGTTTGTCTTCAATTTTGCTGTTCCTGTCTTCCATCTTTTCAAACCTGCTCTTCAGCTCTTCTATGATACTGTCCATTTCTGAAATCTTGTTGTTTATCTTTTAGATTTCTAATTTTTGTTTTTGTATGATTTCTAGTTGTGAATTTATTTTAGCATTTTGTTCCTGTATTATTTGCTTGAATTCTTCCTTTTTTTGTCTGTATTTTCCATGAATTTGTCTGCCTTTTCCATGAATTTGTATATTTTTTCCTCATTTTTGTCTGCTTTTTGCTTCAATTCTTGGATAATTCTGAATGTTAGAGATTTGAATTCCCCACCAGGTAGTTCTAGTGCCTTTTCTTCTACTGGAAAGTCATCTTGTGTTTTATTTTGGATGGCTACTGGAACCATCCTGTCCTGTTTTTGTATATATTTTGATATTGTCTGCTGTCTTCGGGGCATTCAATAGTTATTTTCCTCATTTATTGATTGTAGATTTTTTTTTTGTCCTACTTTTTGTTTATTTTTTATGTCTGAGCAGGTGGACTGCACATTCTTTGTTGTTTGTTCATCTGTGGGCATGATACTTTTTGCCTCCTTCTCCAATGGGCAGGGTCAGTCACTCAGGTATGGTACAGCACGGCAGGTGCAGCTGTGGGTGAGTTGCTGGGATGGGTTGTTTGTGGCACGTACTAGGGCTGACAGTGAGGACTGGGAATCAGTGCAGGGCAGGTTCCAGTAGGTCGTGCCTGTGCTGCTTGGAAGTGTGATGTTCAGTGCACCATGCAGGTAGGCAGGAAGGAGGGGGGAATTTGTGATGTGTGGAGTTAAGATGGGTATGGGAAAGATGAGAGAGAGGAGAGAGGAACAGGATCCAAAAACATATACAGAAACAAAAAAGAATGCTAAGGGAGCTTGCTATTGGAGTGGAGAGATGAGAGACTGAGAAATGGAGAAAAACAAAAATGAAAAAAAGAAGGATAAAAGAAAGAAATGAATAAACAGAGAAATTGGGAATGAAGAAAGACAAAAAGAGAATATGAGAGAGAAGAAAACAAAACAAAGAAACAAACAACAACAAAAAAAAAAAAACCCAAGAAAGAAGAAATGCCCCCAGGGATGTCCCTGTGCATCTGCACAGAGTAGGAGAGTAGCTTCCAAGTTGTGTGGTACTACCCAGCTAGAAGGGGCTCCCAAGCCGAGTGAAAAAAAAAAAGAAAACAAACAAAGAAATCAAAACAGAATAAATCAGAGCAAACAAACAAACAAAAAAAGTCCCAGTGGTCCCACCAGTGTGGTGGCACACTGGGAAGCAGTTTCACAGTTGAGTGGTGTTTCCCAGCCTTTCAGAAAAAAGCCAAGATGGCACATGGAGCCAGGTATTTGAGAGAAAGGAGGGGGAGGTAGTGAGAGGTAAGGAAGAAGTCTAAAGAAGTGGAAAAAAGCAACACCAGCAGCTGACAAATGGCAGTCAGGGAGCTGGCCAGTGCATGCGGGTGGAATCCAAGTGACACTGGGGTGAAGCCAGTGATTCCCAGCCAAGAGACTGTGGCTGCAGGAATCAGAGGAGGCCAAGTGGGGGTGAAGAAGAGTGGGGGTGGGAAAGCATATATCGCTGGTTCCTGGTTGTTCTGTCTCCTGCTGGAAGCTTCGTGAAGCTACTTTTTTGTACCCCTGTTTGCTGATCTCCAATAGGAGTCCAATATGGCGGATCCATGCTGTGATAGCTGATAGGGGACCTCTGCATGTATCTCCCCTTGCTCTCTGTTCTCGGTCAGTTTCTTATTCCAGTTGGTGCTTGGCTGAGTTCTTTGTCTCTTAATTTGATGCTCAGGATTTCAGGATTGACGTGTGACTCTGTTTGACTTAGTTTTTTGGAGCTTTGCTGCAGAGGGATGGTGTGGTGCTTCTGACTATAGTGCCATATTGCCCGAAGTCCTTGAATTTTTCTTAATTTTTTCCTGAGAAATAATTCATATCAATTTTTTGGAACAAGTACTACAAGCAATGCCTTGTAATTTTAAAATCTCTTTCATGTCTGTTTTGGTGCTTCGAAGATCAGTCTTCACTTTAGGCCATCTCTGTTTTGGGGTGAAGCTGGGTGGCCAAGAGGTTTTTCTCAGTCCAATTCCATCTACCTTATGGTTACCAAACAAGTTGCCTCCACAACAAACTTCTAATGCCTGGTTTGTAAATCTTTCATGGTGTTTAGTGGGGAGTTGGGAGAGAATGTACTAGGGGCTTCTCATGAAATATCAGCTGAAACAGGAGCTGGAGCAATCTGACATAAGCAGTTGTCCAAAGCAGGAATTTGGACAAAGGGCAACATGGACACAAGTTTTCAGAAGTTCTCCAGAGCAGCTTATGGTTGTGGATGCAAACATAAGTGACAGGGAAGGAAACATTTCAGTGCCCTCAAAATTGGGGTACAAATCAACTGATATTAGAGAGGAGTTTTATCAATTAACACCCAAATCTGTAATTAACAGGGGATAATGGTTACAAACCATATTATTTCTCTAGTGTTTCCTTCTTCACTCACAGCTATTCCCAACAGGAATGGTACTTATCCCTAAATTGTCCTGTTTCTGTTAAATCTGACCCCAGAACTTTTAAGGAAAACTGTTATGGTTCCAGAAAATTGGAACCATACTGTGTGGCTGTTTTTAATTAAAATGTACATATTGCCACCCAGCCCTTTGAAATCTGTCCTTTTATTCTTGTAGGTAAAAATCCTGAACTCCTACCTCAGGTCTCTGTGGATCCTACAACTTTGTGAATGCCCTTTAAAGGAACATGGGAATGTCAATCCTGAGTCCAAGACACCCTAGGAAAACCTTCCAGGATTAATAAGGTAGGTGCCTGTGAATGATCAGTGTGGGTTTTTATGTGGCATTGTAAACCCACCCTTTTTCTGAATGCATGTTTCCATAAAGTATAGTTCTTACTGTGGAAGGGATGGCTGAGCTGAAAGCCCCAGCTCCTTCCCACCTGAAGTTCTCCTTTGATTGTTTTTCTCTGATTCGTTTTTCGTCAGCTATCCACATATTGTGTCACTTGGTCCTTGCCGCAACCCTGCGAGCTGTGTAGGGTAGTTATTGTGTCTGTCTCTCAAGTGGGAACTATGGCATGGCCAAGTGGAAGGGGCCCTGCAGGAGTCAGAAGCAGACTAGAATCAGAACTCAGCCTCTCACTCTTAGTTCTGTTCTCATCCCACCAAAACAATACTGCTTGTGATGGTTAATGTGTGTCAACTTGGCTGGGACATGATTCTCAGTGGTTTGGAAGTCATGATGTAGTTTGGCAGTTATGTAATGATGTAATTACCTCCATGATGAGCTCTGCTATGAGCAGCCAATCAGTTGAAAGGGAGTTTCTTTGTTGGTGTGGCCTGCATCCAATACATATGGACTTTCTGGCAAAGCTTTGCTCTGCTCTGGATCCTACATTTGGCTCATCATCATCTGACATCTGGTTTTGGGGACTTAAGCCAGCAGCCTGTGGTCTTACCTACTGATCTTGGATTCATCAGCCTCCACAGCCTGTAAGCCAGCAGCCTATCATCTGACCTGCCAATCTTGGGTTCTTCAGCCCCTGCAGCTACATGAGTGAGGAGAAGCCTCCAGCCTGACACCTAACCCACAGACTTGGAACTTTCCATCCTCTATAACTGTGTGAGCCATTTTTTTAATATAAATCTCTCTCTCTCTCTCTCTCTCTCTCTCTCTCTCTCTATATATATATATATATAAAACCTGTTGCTATCGAGTAGATTCCAACTCATAGAGACTCTATAGGACAAAGTAGAACCACCCCATAGAGTTTCAAAGGAGAAGCTGGTGGATTCAAACTGTCGACCATTTGGTTGGCAGCTGAGCTCTTAACCACTGTGCCATCAGGGCTCCTTATATGTATATGTATGTATACACATCTTCACTGATTTTGCTTCTCTGAAGAACCTAGTCTAAGATATTGTCCTCCACCCAACTCTTACACTTCCATATGTAAAAGAAATAAAAAAGCATAAGTCTCATCCTCTTTCATTAAGGTTTCTCTTTGTGTTCAGACACAACACACTTGTTTCTGTAAGAAGAAACAGGGACATGATTTGGCACAAAGGGGGATTGATGTGAGGTTATAGACACAGCCCAGGGACCCAAGGCTGGGATGTGCTGGGTCCTGACCTGAGTGGAAACAAGGATTCAGGTGTTGTTAGGATTATTTCTCCACTTTCAACTCTTGTTTCTCCCATTATTCTTCTCTTGGGCTAGTGTAGCTTTCTCTGCTCCCAGTTCACAAGGACAGACATGGTTCCCACACACCAGGTTCCCACAGTACCCTCTCCTCCTCCTTCTATAGACCAGTCTGGCTAATGCGGAATGGGAGAGATCCTATCCCAAATCCCTAGGAAAGGAAGTGGCTGGTCAATTTTGTTTACAGTTGCTTACTTCAGGGATGGTCATATAGAAGAAACGATGCTGCGGAGGACCTGGTGCTGTAACCATGTGAGGGTGCCAAAGAAAATCTCAGAACTCCAGTAGGGTAAGGGCAGGGAAGGCACTGAATAAGCCAGTTGGGGTCATCACACCTGCTTAACTAGAAATGAGGTGATATTAGTTAGGAATTTGCAGTTGCAAGTACTGGAAAAACATCGCAAACTAACACCAGCAAATGGGGAATTGTATTAGGGTGTGTAACTAAAAGGACCTGGAAAGCCCAGGAGTGGGGTTTCTAGAGTCTCTAAACATAATTGCAGGGATCTCTCTGTCTCTGTCTATCTCAGAACTGGTTCCCTTTGTGTGGTGCTCACTACTACTGAAGATGGGATTTGGCTACCCATATTCAGTTTCCTGCTTCATACCTTATAGGCAGAGAAAGTCCTTGCTGCTACCTTTAAGAGGAGAACCCCAAGGAGGACTTGGCTGGTGCCATTCCTGTTCTTATCTGGGAGCGCTCTGAATGGACAGCCCAGGGTATCTTCCCACTGCCTTAGGAGAAGGTGGGGCTTTGGACTGACAAGCAGCCCCACAAGGAATGGAAAAATAATATATGTCTACAACATCTGAATTGCAGTTCTTGTGACACTAAAATACTTTCTCCAATGTTTGCATGTGAAATATACCTTCTTCAGTTTCTGGATCATTGGCATGTACATAATTTGCATAAGATTACATACCCTTAAGTGTTTGGTACAATACACCTTGCTATGATTTATAGAGGTTGCCACGAAAGTGGTAGAGACAGAAACTCCCAGGCTGCCTTTTGGGGATGTTGTCCAGTAGAGTACATATTTCCAAGGGCCAATTCTGGATGACTTTATTTAGCATTCACAGAGGGTCACCAATTTCACCAGTGTTCCAGACAATTTTTTATTACCTATGATAAGGAATCAAGGATTTGATGAAACACCTCTCCAGTGACTTTGCTACCTATTTTTTTATAGACCACAAGTCAACCAGTGCAGATGATGTCAATGAAAGAAAAACTTCAGCTATTTCACATAGAGAAGCCACAAGCCAAGGGTCTTCCACCCTACTGTGAGCTGTAACCTCAGCCTACTCATACTGCTGCTGGAAGACCTCAGTGTACTGCAGCAGCACAGAAATCCATCTGACGAGAAGACGGTTCTAGTGTTTACCCTACTGGGAAAAACATGAAGACATGGTATCTCTGTTCTTTGGTTCCTGTTTTTGAGCCAGAGTTCCAGGTCACCAACAAAAGACACAGATCACACACAGGCAGTGCATGGAACACTGCCTTACTCACAGAGAAAAGACAGCAGGGTCAGCTTTCCTAGCAGGCACTGGTCCCCCACGGCCAGCAAGTTGCTTCCTGCAGCTGAAGCAGGGCAGGCGTTGTGTGTGCACCCGTCTTGTGCCACAGGCAAAGGACTTTATTCCCTCCCCACTGGGAACAGATTTAGAAGAAGGGTTGGTCAGGTGCCATATGTTGGCTGCTCACAGCAGAACAGAGACTGTCACTATGTACCCAGAACAGGGGAGAGTCTTCCTGATAGGAGAAGAAACAGAAACAGAGAGAAACCTGGTTCCTAGCCAGCACTATTGGAGAATATTCTAGGCCAAGGCTTCTGATTAGGCTGCCCAGATGGGAGACACAGGGGCTGCAGCCAACCATCCTCCCAACACCCATAGGAGATGATAATCTACATACCTTGAATGCTAGGCACTTGACATTCACAATTATCATATGAACTTCACAAAATGCTCTAAGCTTGATATTATTCTTCCTCAGAAAGATTACACGATTTGTCAACACCTCTAGCATGGGTGGTCACACGTGCAGCACATGGACAACAGGTGCAGATCCTCTTTGCAGTCACAAAGCTGTGTGGATCAATCATAGCAATCCTCCAGTCAGTCCAATTCTCCCTCTAAGGGTACTACCTTATTGAAGATTAATTTTTTAATCACTTGCATTAATCTAGCCTTAGATTAATTATAAGCATTTAACCACCTTCCAAAACTTTTTTTTTTTTTTTACATTTTTATCAAGTAAACAATCTTCAGGAGAAATCATCTATATCAGTATCATCTTCAAGTATTATTTATCAGCCAGGTTTCTATTAGGCCTGACATAACTTTGACCAGATGGTGTAACTGAATAATTTGCATGCCTGAACATTAGTCCTTCATGCAATAGGTGGCCTTTCTTTGCACAGTGACTAGTTTTCATATATGCTTGACACTTAGTACGCCTAAGTTCCCATGGTCCTACTAGTGTGTAGAAAAGACTTCCATGTTAAACTTGTGAAAGTGGAGAGGATGGTAAATATAAGACCAAGTGTGTTCACTAATCTCCTAGATCCAATGCCCTTGTAAGATAAGGCCTTCTTCCAAGGAGGCCAGTTTCCTGAGCTGGAACTACTGTCGCATTATTGATGTACATCATTTACAGATATGTCACTGACAGCTAATATTGGGATCTAGAAAACTCTCACTGCAGTAAAAGCTTGTCCCTTGAAACAAGCCTATCATTTTAAAACTCAAACCTACTGTTTTTTTTTACTCATATATGTATGTACGCACATATATGTATGTGTGTACACATATATATTCATTATTCTTAAAATAAAAAGGGGGAAAGCGGCCTCTAACACACTATAAAAAGCAATTACTTTTAAGATTTGAGTGTTTTTTTTCCCTTTCTTTTCTCTTTTCACATAGTTGTGATTATATGGTATAGACAATTTTATCTCTAATTTTGTTTCCAAAACAAAAAAAAGAATGCCACACGTTAACAAGACTAATGCTTTTTGTGTTATGGCATGATTATTATCTAGGCCTGCTGTGGATACAGGTTCAGGCAGCCCATCACAAGGTGCTTAATGAGGGACTGCAGCAGGAGTAGACAAGTTCAGACCTTGAACATGCGCCCTGCCTCCCCTCAAAGTAAACAGCAAAACTTTGCAATATATATTTGAACTACGTACTTTGAGAATAGTATCTTAAAGTGACAAGCAAAACTTTGCAAGATGCATGCAGTATTTTAAAGCTCTGCATAGGATAAAGAAAACTCTACATCTTAGTTAATTATTTATATCTTGTTTTTATTTTGGAAAGTGCAGAAAAATAGTCTAAGGTTTAGGTAAGACCTTAAATACTTCACTGAAAACTGGAGCAACACCAAAAAGCTGGGCTCAGTCCTTCCGTGAGCACAGACTGTACCCCAGATGGCCTGGTCCAGCTGTGATCCGAATGGTCTGTGGTCATCATGACCTCGGCACTACCAGGGACTACTCTGGCTATGATCTGAGTGCAGGAGTGTCCGCTGAAAAGTGTTGGTGCCAGCGTCCTGCGCCGGCCCTTGCCCCTAGGCGGCGCTGTGCAGCGAGCGCACCTCATCCTGACCCTCATCCTGGGCTGCTGCCGCTTTGCTGCGTCTTCCAATCTCCTTGCCCAGGCACAGATGATCGGAGCGTCGGTGCCGCTGCAGCTCCAGCGGTGGAAACAGGATAAGCCTTGCCCCACCCACCCCTGGAAATTACCTTCTGGTGGAAGCTGAGAATGGACACGTAAAACCAATTACGGACGATGACTAGCGCTGGGAGGGAAACCCACAGGGCGCTGGGGTGACTCCTGCCCACGCGCCCCGCGTCCCCAGAACCGGGTTTTGCGCCCTAGGCTTCTCCAGTCCGAGCGTGAGGCCAGCTGGGCACTGGGACAGCTTCATGCTCAGGGTCCAGGTCCGCCGCGGCTTATCGCGCCGTGCAGAATTCACAGGGAGTGTCCGGGGGGAAACTCAAGCCAGGAGGCTGACGGGCTGCAGCGACGAGAGACCTTGAAACCTCTCGCCCCTCCTCCACCACCTTCAAGCCCCTCGTACCCTGGGGCGGACCCAGAGCTGGGGTGGGGCTGGGGTCGGGCGACTCCGCGGCAGGAGATTGAGGCCGGGAGGTGCCTGGTGCGTTTAGAGAACCACAGCCCCGTCACTTCTCGACTAGCTCAGCTCCTTGCCCCAGTGCGAGGTCACTCCGGGGCCTTTCCTCCCCGAACTCCACCAAGAGAGTGCCGTGCCAGTCCTCTGTGACTCATTTTCTCTTACTTTGTCCTCTCTGACTCACCTTCTCTGTCCTCAGGTTCTCCGAAACCAGTGCAGCATCCTTCAGCACACCCTTCTCTGCAGCTCGGTCTGCTCCCTCCAGCTCCAGGGTGGGGGAGGCGAGATGGGCCTTCTCAGGGCTCCCTTTGCCCCCCGCCCCCTTACCTAACCCCGGAAGGTGGATCCTTGTCTAGCGCCCTCAGATTTGCCAATTATCTGGACATCATTCTTAGAGAAAGAGAAAGTAACTTCATTGCCATGTGCAGAGCAAGGAGCCCACAAGAAGCTCCTCAGATCAGACTCCCTGAGCTACAATGAAGCATGGCTTATATGCGATTTGGGCAGCAAGATGGCAGCCCTGCAGGCGTACTTGGGAGGGGAAATTCTAGAAGTCGGCCAGGAAACAGGAGGTGATGTGGTCCTTGTCGGACCTCTAGCTTCAGAATAGGGTCCAGGTGATGATTTTCCTTCTGATCATTCCTCCTGTTGCTCCGTCCTCTATTGAGGTTAATTAGGGGTCACAGCTGACCCTTCTGCACATGCGGGGTGGGCCAGATGTGGCTTGAACTAGTTTAAGGACTAATGGGAATTTACTGGCATTCGTAGGGTCAGGTTACACACCCGCCCCCCACCTCAATCCCTCCTTTCTTCTCTCATTTCTCCAAGGCCTGGTGTTTTCAGGTCTGTGCAACTGAGAATTTTACATCTGGCTCAGCTTCCTCGCCATCCCTCCCTCCTCTATCATCCTTTCACACTGCTACAACCTTCAGTGTCCTGCAGATGACTAAATGAGCCCCTAACCCCATTGGGTCCTATACCTGCTCAATTCTAAGGGCCATGATGCCACTCAATTATGGCCACCCATTCCATGGACCCACCTGGACCTTGTCATCTCCCCAAACTGCTCAACTCCTTTAACACTGTCTCCTTGTTTCATGCCCCTCTGTCCTCTCCAGTTGTCTCTTTATTCCTTTTTCTCTATCCACCCCTTACAGACTGGCATTCCCAGGGGGCCTGCCCCCTGCAGAATCTCACCATGCCCCTGACTTCAGCTAGATCCGTTTGCTGATGCCTCAACTGACATCTGGTGCTAGAGCTCTCCTGAGCTTCCCATGGAACTCAACCTTGCCATGTCAAAAATGAAATTCAGTTTCTCCTCCAAATTCATTCACCTTCCTGTTGTCCTAATCTTCTTGTCACTGCCATCCACTCACTTGTCCAAGTCAGTAATCTGGGAGTCATTCTTACCCACCCTCCTTGCCCACCCATCCACTGAATTCCCAAGTCCTGTCTGTCCTACTTCTTAAACTCTCTTCCATCCAGGCGGTGCTCTCCACCCCGCCCCACTACCTGGTGCATGCACTATTATCTCTCACCTGAAGGTTGCATGCTGGTTTCCCAAACACTTGAAATC
This sequence comes from Dugong dugon, assembly GCA_030035585.1. Classification (NCBI taxonomy): domain Eukaryota; kingdom Metazoa; phylum Chordata; class Mammalia; order Sirenia; family Dugongidae; genus Dugong; species Dugong dugon. The sequence goes on from CM057464.1 coordinate 21,987,271, forward strand.
CCTTTTGACTCAAACCAATTCTTTATTTTACCCCCAAACTTGATCCCCCAATATTCCCTCTTTCATTTAATTATATTATGCACTCAATTATCTGAGTTAGGATACTAAAAGTCATCTAGAATTCTGCTCTTTTCCTTGTCCCTCTCCCAAAGTCCACATGATCATTATGTCCTATTGATTTCTTCCTCCTAGTTAGCGCTCTGCGTCACCATTGCTGCTGGCTGGGCTTAAGCCCAAATTATTGGTGCTTTGGGCTCCTAAAGTCAACTCCTAACTGGTCCCCTGTAGCCACTCTCTTCTGCATTTGATAGAGAGGGAGAAAGGAAGAAACTAATCATGATACTCCTATAGTTCTGTGGGCTGTGGGCTCCTTACTCCTCTAGTTAAAATTCTGCAATTGTTTCCCATGGCCTGAAGGATAAAACCAAAATTCCTTAGAAAAGCTTAAGGAATCATTCCCAGTCCAGCCTTAACCTACCCATTCAACTCTGTTCGGCCTCATCAGGGCCCCTCCCCAGCCACACCTTCTACTGCACCGTCATAGCACACTCACTCTGCCCACTACAAGCCTTTACACATCCACACCTTTGCACACCCATTTCCTCTGCCTAGTATGCTCTTTCTCCACTCTCCGTCTGGAAAATCCTTCCTCCAACAAGACCCAGCTCCACTAACATGATTGTGAATCATCCTGGGTCCCACAGAGTTACCCTTTTCCATGCTTCTGTGGTGTACATGGTTTCACTGTCCACTATATACATTGAAAATGCTATCTGTCTTTCCATTTCATCTGGGCTACTCAGAAAGGAAGAAGCATGTTTTATTATTTTATCTCTCAATTTCTCAGTGGCCTGGTACAGTGGTCAATACAATATATGTTTAATAAGTCAACTTAGGGGGCACTGGTAACTAGTTTGTTTTATATGGTCTTTCAGCCCTGTCATCTAGTGAAGGAGGGACTTCAAGGGTATGAATTTGCTGGGGAATTGAGGGTTAAAAATAATCTAAGCATCTGAATATGAAAAGTGGCTTGTGGTTAAAAAAAAAAGAAGAAGAAAAAAAAAAACCAGTAAAATCACTTCCATTTTTAAAGATGGTCCAGTAGAAAACTACAAAGTAGAACAGGGGAGCACTGCCTGGTCACATTTCTGGGTCCTTGACCATCATCAGTGACTTATTCTGAGGAATAATTCTGTGGGAGAGGGAGAGGTAACTTCATGTAAGGAGGGATAAAAAAGCTATGTTGGGGCTATAGTTGAGGACCACAGATTTACCCCAATTCTAGGTTTATTATTCCAGTTTAGGGAAGGGAAGACATTGGGGGATCAGAATCTTCTAGCACTGGATCCTGACAATTCTGAAGAGAGAACTGGGGGCAACCACCCAAGAGATATGCTACAACCTTGACCCCTTCCCTAAGATATTTGAAGACATTAGGCAGGTTCTTTGCCCCAGTCTGAGAGCACATTGGAAAAAGGCTGAGCTCTTTGCAGTGAGTTCAGGAGCATTTCATCTTGAGCAGCAGCTGGCCTTTCCCTGAGCCCTCCATGTTGAGGGCCTCCTAACACCTCCCCTGCCCTTGGGCTTTGTCTTTAGAAGTGATCCATGACTCATACAGGCTTCTCCAGTGAGTCACTGGGAGTGTCTGCTACCACTTCCTGGAAGAAATGCTAACACATTGTTGTCATTGTTTTTGTCAGGTGCCATTGAGTCTGTTCCAACTCATAGTGACCCTACATACAATAGAATGAAACACTGCCTGGTCCTGAGTCATCCTTACAAATGGTGTTATGCTTGAGCCCATTGTTGCAGCCACTGTGTCAATCCATCTAGTTGAGGGTCTTTCTCTTTTTCACTGACCGTCTTACTCTACCAAGCATGATGCATGATGTCCTTCTCCCAGGACTGGTGCCTCCTGATAACATGTCCAAAGTGTGTGAGACGAAGTCTCACCATCCTTGCTTCTAAGGAGAATTTTTGGCTGTACTTCTTCCAAGCCAGATTTGTTTGCTCTTTTGGCAGTCCATGATATGTTCAATGTTCTTCGTCAACACCATAATTCAAAGGCGTCAATTCTTCTTTGGTCTTCCTTAGTTATCGTGCAGCTTTCACATGCATATGAGGTGACTGAAAATACCATGGCTTGGGTCAGATATACCTTAGACTTCAAGGTGACATCTTTGCTTTTTAACACTTTAAAGAGGTCTTTTGCAGCAGATTTGCCCAATGCAAAATCGTTTGATTTCTTGACTGCTGCTTCTATGGTCGCTGATTATGAATCCAAGTAAAATGAAATCCTTGACAACTTCAATTAGAACATTAGGTATCAGGAACTAGAAAGGATCATAGCATTTCTGATTGGGTGTAGTATTGCTGTATGTCATTTATTCACTGGAAACATTGCAATGTTAACTATCAATAGTGTACATAGTTCCTGGAAACTTTTTTTATGAGGAGCCTTGGTGCTGTGGTTAGCTCAGCTGCTAACCTAGAGGTTGGCGGTTGAACCCACCAGCTGCTCTGCAGGAGAAAGATGTGGCAGTCTTCTTCGGTAAAGATTTACAGCTTTCAACTGGACAGCAATGAAAAAAAAAATGGAGGGGAGGGTTTCTAGCTACTACTAACCTCAGTGTTTGCAATATAGACATGTGGTAAATATTGCTTAACTAATTCTATTGGCTAGAATTTTGTTGAGGATTTTTGCATCTATATTCGTGAGAGTTATTGGTCTGTAATTTTCTTTTTCTGTGGCGTCTTTTTCTGGTTTTGGCATCAGAGTTATGCTGGCTTCACAGAATAAATTCAGAAGTATTTCTTCTTTTTGTATGTTATGAAATAGTTTGACTAGTACTGGTGCAAGCTCTTCTCTGAATGTTTGGTATAATTCTCCAATGAAGCCATCTGGGTCAGGATTTTTTTTTTGTTGGGAGTTTTTAAATTACCTTTACAATCCTTTCTCTTGTTAGGGGTCTGTTCAGATTTTCTACTTCAGTTTGTGTTAATTTGGTAGGTAGTGTGTTTCTTGAAATGTGTTCATTTCCTCTAGGTATTCAAAATTGTTGGAGTATAGTTTTTCATAGTACTCTGTTATGATCCTTTTTATTTCAGTTGAGTCTGTTGTAATGTCCCCCATTTCATTTCTTATTTGGGTTATTTACTTCCTTTTCTGTTTTTCTTTTGTCAGTTTGGCCATTGATTTTGTTTATCCTTTCAAAGAACCAACTTTTGGTTTTGTTGATTCTTTCCATGATTTCTATTTCATTTATTTCTGCTCCAATCTTTATTATTTCCTTTCTTCTGGTGGCTGTAGGCTTATTTTGCTGTACTCTATTCATTTGAGTTGTAAAGCAACATTTTGATTTCATCCCTTTCTTCTTTTTTGATATGTGCTTATATTGCTATAAATTGATCTCTGAGCATTGCCTTTGCTCTGTTCCTAAAGGTTTTGTTATGATGTGTTTTCATTAGATTCTACACTTTTTTTTATTCCATCTTTGATTTCTTCTATTACTTAGTGGTTTTTAAGCAAGGTTTTATTCAGTTTCCTTTTTTTCCTTCCTTGCTCTTTCTGTTATTAATTTCTACTTTTATGACATTGTGATTAGAGAAAATGCTTTGTAGTATCTCAGTGTTTTGAATTTTTTTGAGGGTTGCTTTGTGGCCTAAGATGTGGTCTATTCTGGAGAATGTTCAATGTGTTTTGGAAAAAAATGTATACTTTGCTGCTGTTGGGTAGTGTTCAATATATGTCTATGAGGTCAAGTTGGTTGATTGTGCCCTTTAGATCTTCTGTATCTTTGCTGAGTTTCTTTCAAGATGTTCTATCCTTTACTGAAAGTGGTGTGTTAAAGTCTCCTACTATTATTGTGGAACTGTCAATTTCTCTTTTCAGTGCCGTTAGAGTTTATGTATTTTGGAGCCCTGTCGTTGGGTGCGTAGATATTTATTATGGTTATGTCATCATGGTGGATTGTCCATTTAATCATTATACAATGCCCTTCCTTGTCTTTTATGGTGATTTTGCCTTAAAGTCTATTTTATCTGAGATTAATATTGCCACTCCTTCTCCTTTTTTGGTTGCTGTTTGCTTGATATATATTTTTTCCATCCTCTGATTTTTAATATATTTATTTATGTTTTTGTTACTAAGGTGTGTCTCTTGTAGACAGCATATTGATGGGTCTTGTTTTTTTAATCCATTCTGTCACTCTCTCTTTATGGGCACATTTAAGTCATTTACGTTCAGTGTGATTATCGATAGGTGTGAGTTTATTGCTATCATTTTGTAGTGCTTTTTCTTGTGGTGCTGATATTTTCTTTGTTCCTGTTATTCGTCTGTGCTGAGTTCCTTTTGTTTGTGGATTTTCTTACTGTTTCTTTTATTCTTGTAGATTTTGTATATACTGAGACTTTATGTTTTTCTTCATTTTTATGAGTATGTTTGTTAAGTTTCTTTGCGGTTACCTTGAAATTTACCCCTCTTCCTAAGTTTGAACCAGTCTTTTATTAGTTGATGTTGTTCTTCTCCATTTGAAAGTTCTATACCTACACTGTTTATCCCCCCTTTTATTGTTCTTATGTTGTTGTCATTTACAGATTGATGTCTCTGGTTCCCTGTTTTAAATCTTTTAGTTTTATTTTATCCTTGAGAGTTTATTACCTAGGTTGGTATCTGGCTGATGCTGTCCTGTGTCCTAGATTCAGGTTGTGGTCGGTTCTCTAACCAAAGTACTCCCTTTAATAATTCTTGTAAGTTTGGTTTGGTTTTTACATATTCCCTTAATTTCTGTTTATCTGGAAATGTCAATAGAATTTTTTTTTTTTAAATGAACAAAAGTCATGAACAGTTCAAAGGGAAAAGAAAAAAATACAGAAAATACGCAATGGCTTTAAACATATGGAAACATCTTAAGCTTTACTCATAATAAAATAAATCCTTGTTAAAACTATACTGAGATCACATTTCTCACCTGCCTAATTGGTAAAAATCCACAAGTTTGACAGTCACACTGTTAGGAAGGCCCTGAAGAAAGAAGCACTCATGTACATATGATACAAAATGATACAATCCCTATAGAGGAGAATGTGACATAACTAACAAAATCCTATTTCTAGGAATCTAGATTAGTGGCCACTTCTCCATAATATTCACAGTAAGTTCTTGCTACTGAGTGTGGTCTATGGATAGGCTGCATCAGTTACTGCGGTGCATGTTAGCAATGCCAAATCTCGACCTACTGAAACATAATCTGTGCTTTAATAACACCTGCAGATGACTTGTATGTGCATTAATGTTTGAGAAACACTGCTCTAGGTCATTCACGGTAGCATTATTTGTAATGATGTAAGATTGGCACCCAAAGGAATACTGTGCAGCCATAAAAAAGAAAAAGGAAGATCTCTGTGTGCCAAATTAGATCTCCAAAAGTTATTCTTGCATTAAAAAAAAAAAGCAAGTTGCAGGTTTTCAGACAGACAGATGGATAGAACGCTACCCTTTTGATAACAAAGGAGTGGAATTAAAAAAAAAAAGAAATACTGCAAAGATAAACCTGAAGCCAATAAAATTGGGGTGAAAAGGATTGGAGAGATGAGTGGAAGTGACATATATTTCAGCGTTCCTTTATGTTTCACTACTCCAAAAATAAGATTAAATAAAAAGTCACAATCGGGAGGGGGGTTGCTCCAGGCATATTGTGGGTACAGGCCAAGGATGATGCTGAACATTATACAATGCGCAGGACAGACAGCCCATTATAACAAAGAACTATGCCGTTCAAAATGTCAGTAGTGCCCAGGTTGAAAACCCTGGCTTAGCGGAGGGGCAGAGGAGGCAGCAGTTAAGAGTCTGAAGTTTTCAAAATTGATCTTCTCATTTTTAAAGTCTGGATAGCGTTTCCCCACCTCCAGTCATCGGATTCATTTCTGTTCTCCATGGCTGCTGAATACAGCGGATGACGTTTTCAGATACATTCCTGCAGTTTGTCAGTACCACACAGGCCAGAGAGTACTGGGGTCTTTGCAAATACTAGAATCGCACAGGCTTCGTCCATTTTTAAAGTCTGTTCTGCACTGTTCAACTTAAGACCATAGGCCTGGAACGTAGGCCCTTTGTCACATTACCCTCGGTGGCCAAGAGCTCCACAGTGAACGCTACGCACGGAATAGATTGCCGCCCCTGCAGAGAGCGGCCTGGAGCGTGCGTGGGGATCCAAGTCCAAGTGCCGCAGCCGGGGAACCTCCCTTCAGCCCACCCGCGCGCCCCGCCCTGGCGCTGGGAGGCGCCCGCGCCCTGCGTCCCACCCGCAGGCCGGTATTTGAAACCCCGGGCGCCTCAGATCCTACTTCTGGCGTCTGCGCGCGGTGTCGGCTTTACTCCTGCTTGCAGTGCCGAAATTCTGGGGTACGCGTCTGTCTGGGGTCCGACTCTCCACTCCATCGCCTGGGAAGAGCCGCGCGGGAGAAGCCCCCTACGGCTCCCCGGCGCTCTCCTCAACTACGTCGCCGGCTGGGTCGCGCCGGGCGGGGGCCAGGGCCAGGCCAGGGCAGCGGCACCGAGCGTCTGGCTCAGGTTCCGCTCCAGGCCTGGCGCGGAGACAACAAGGCGCCTACCGGGGAGTGCGCACGGCCGCCGGCTGACCTAGGGCCCGCACTCGAGAAGGCGCAGGAGGCGTCGTCGGCTCCGGGATAGGGACGGTGCGGAGCCTCCCTGGCTGCTGCGCCGAGAGCCCGGCCGCAGGCGACCCCCGCGGCGCCGCGCACGGTGTGCGCCGGCTCGCGCCGCAGGGAGTGAGCGTTGGGGCCCCCGAGGGGCCTGAGGCCGAGTGGTGGGTGCCAAAGGCGGCAGGACCCGGCTCCCCCAGCACCTTTTCAGACACAGAGCGCGTAGGTGGGTGTCTTTGCCCGCCCCGGCCTCCGCGGAGGAGTTTGGCAAATTCCGCAGCCTGTGAAGATAACCCCGAGGGCCATTCCACATCTTTTTCTTTGTTTTTTATTAAATTCACCGCAGGCAAAATATGACAAGATTTGGTGTCTTGAAGGCTAAGAGGACGGGGGAACATTTTAATTATACTTGGGGTTTATGTGCTAGATAAAATCGACACTTAGGTTCGTTTCTTTTTCTCTCCCCTCTAAAACTCAACTTTGGAAACCGGAAGTATGGAAAATTAATATTAAGATGCTGTCAGGAATAGTCACATGATAGGTGGAAGCTGGGGCAGGTGTTGGCACTTTTGCTTCCGGGTGCTGTTGTGTCTGATAACAGGAATATGGTCCAAGGCTGCCTGCTTCTCCCTGGTGCATTGTAGGACTGATGGGAAGGGCTAAGTGACCTTTGGATTAAGGTCCTGGTGCCTGTCGTGAAATGATGTACTCTGTGGTTAGCATGAATTACTGCTGTTATCACGTATACAGGAGGTGGGGCAGCGTTACTGCTGTTATCAGTGTATAGGAGATAGGGCAGCGTTTCATGCCTCCTGCTAAGTAACTGCATCCCTCCTGACTTTACGCCGGGGAAGGGTTGCAGTTTGAGTCATGTGTAGCCACATAAGCTAAGTATTTATAACTATATAAGGGCAATTCCAATCCAAGGCATTTTTATTACAATTGAGTATATTACAGTACAGTGAAATTAGAGAATTATAGTGAACAGAATCACTATTCTTTTCTACTTATATTAAGGGCAGCCTGTATTACACCAAGTGTATGTTGTGAGGCAGCATGAATATCATTTGACCTCTAATGGCTACTGGCAGTTATTTTCAACTGGGAAATAGAGTGCTATCACTGACTTCACTGTGGGCTTTGAAAATTGAGCCAGTTTTTGCTCTTTCAGAATATTAACAATTATGGAATACTAGAGATAGGAGAGTATGTAGATCATCTGCTGTATTCGCTTTCTCATACAGTCAGGACTGGTATCAGAAATCAAGTGTTCAGCATCCCAGAGCTGAACTTACAAATCCTCTCTCCTTCCTGACTTGGGCCTTTTCCTTTGAATGGTCTGCTTTGTTTTTCCCAATTCATATTAGAAAAGAAGACTGAAGCTAGTTTATGTTGGGAAACTATTGGTGTTTCAGCATTAAGTTCCCTTTACACAATGAAACAGATGTACCTGATTTCCACTTGATCCCGAATAGTTTGCCTTGGGCTTGCCAGACTAGTTCTTTCCCAGTGGGAGCGTGTCTGTGATGGGTGAGGGAGGGCCATCTGCCTGTTTAAGGTCAGTGACATAAAGGTCAATAAACCAAACAAATTCTTTAGGGACATTACCAGAGACAGAATGCTTTATTAATGGCATTTCTTAGGGTGGAAATTTTATTTGCATTAGTATTCCTTCAACATTTGAGGGAAAAACGTGTGCAGATAGTAGAGTCTTGGGTGGGTGTAGAGGAATGTGGGACTTTCCTTGACCAGCTTCACTGGTGACAAACTAGGCCACTAAACCTCTGTCCTTTTTTGTGTGCACTGAGCCATTTGCATGCAAAGCCAGAGGCACCTCTGTTCCCTGTTACAGGGGGCTGGGGCAAGGGGGGTCTTAGGATCCTTGTTTGTAGCAGGAACATGCAGAACTATGTTTCTTGCTTAGACAAACCTTATCTTTTCTTGACTCTCAATTCAGAAATTTCCTTAGGTTTACTCGCGTTTTATAAATTGCTTTTCTTAAAATTGTAAGTGGGCCACTGTTGCCGATCTAGAATTCAAATAACCAGAAATATGTACAACTTTGAGTCATTTCATATGATGGCTTCTGTAGTTTCTATTGGTGTTCCTAGGGGTCTGCAAAATCCTAAAGTTATTTCTGTATCATCAGAGAATCTGTTGTATTCAGAAGAATTTCAGTAATATGTATGTTCTGTCATACTTTCTTTAAAAATCAGTGATCTAGTGTATATGTGGAAAGTCTCAGCGAACCAGAAGTGCCCAGCACCCCAACTATTCTGTATAGTGAATAAAGAGGGGTTTAAAAAATAATGTTTAAACAAAGACAGTGAGCAAAATCTAGCAAGTATATTAGTTTTTGTATTAGTTTCCTATGTTGTGATAACAAATTACCACAAATTTGGTGCCTTAGAAAAACACACATTTATTCTTTTATAGTTCTGGAGGTCAGAAGCCCGAAATCAAGATTCCCCGGGCTAAAGGCAGGATGTGCTCCCTCTGGAGGCTCTAGGGCAAAATCCATGTCCTTCCCTTTTCCAGCTTCCAGACTTGCACTCCTTGGCTCCTGGCCTCTTTCTCCATCTTCAAAGCCCACAGTGGAGCATCTTGCTTCAGAGTTCATATTGCTTTCTTCTTTGTTGTCATCACTCTCTCTGCGTCCCTCTTGTAAGTACGCAGGTGATTGTATTTAGAACCCACTGTAATAATGCAAGATAATCTTCCCAGTGGCTTTACAGGGTTTCAGGGATTAAGACCTTGGATATCTTTGGGGCCATTATTCAGCCGAGTGCAGTTATAGATGTAATTGTACACGTGGCAAAGCGCTTGCTTCCCGGTTGGTCTTTGGTTCCCATGCACTTCTCAGGTGAGTCATTGGGAATGTTCTAGAATGCTCCCACTGGAGAAATACTACTTTGGTAAATATTAATAAAAAGATGTCAGAGCAAGCGCTTTGTTCCTGCCGGAGCTCACCCACCCATCCAGCCTACTCTGCTGCACTTGTAGACTTTCTGACTAATTGGGCTCTTAGGTCACCTCTTGTCCTCTCTCCCAGATTGCAGCTCTTCCTTGAGCAGTGGTGAAAAGACAGAGCATTGACCGGAGTTCGGCCCGTCACCCTTTAGCTTGGATATATCACTTCACTTCTGTGAGCTCCAGGTTCCCATTAGGAAAACAGCAGTTTCTAGTAGGTATCTCTGAAGACCTGTTCTGCTTTAGCGTTTTATGACTCTGTGATTCTGACCTGCCTGAGACACTGTCGCCACACCCCTACCTTGACTGCCTAGTTGCATTCCTGATAGAACCCTGCTTGGCAGCCAGGCCCATGGCCAAACACCCTGAGTGGCAGGGGCTCTGGAGACTTGGGGAGCCTGGTCCTGACCTCTGAGGCTGCTGTTTAGAGGGGGAGGTGGGCTGCACTTGCTGACCATGGTACAAGGTACCCTGCAGTAAATGCACCACGTGTGACTGAGCTGTGTTGCCGTGGTCCAGACGGGAGCAAGGTCTGGCCTGTGGGAGGCAGGAGGGCCTGGAGACAGGGCCTGAGATTGGGCTTTGACACATGCATAGTTTTCCTAAATGCAGAACTAAGGGTCAGAGGTGCTCATTTTTAAGGCTTTTGTACATTTTTGTATGTGGTTGGATATGTCATCTTTTAAGGCTTCAGGCTATCCGTAGAATGGGGTCCCCTCTCCAACATTTTAAAAATATTCAAACATCTTTTCTTGTATAATTTTGTGATTGAAGCTATACTGAATTATTTCCAAATGATAAAGTGATATATATAAGCCACAACCAACCAGACAATACAGACATGTAAGCAAAAACCTGTAATGCCTTTTCTAATTCTACCCCCAAGAAGTAACTAAAGTGAACAGTCATATGTGTTTTCTTCCACACATTCTCTATAGTCACAAGTATTCACATGTAAGTCTCCTGCTTTTTTGTCTATTTTTAGAAAAGTGGGATCCTATTATAAACGTTGCTACTCAGTTTTTTCGACCAATATTAGAGGCACACAGAATAATCTTGACAGCCCCACAAAGAGCTGTGTGTGTACCTGTTTGCTCACTGAACGTATTAGTAAGCAGAGTGAAATGCATGGGCATGGAAGCCTATGTTTATGCTGTATTGTTTTTAAATCCATCGTTTCAGGTCTGTCAGCATGGAAACACTATCAGAAGCAAACGGCATCTTTGCCTTGAACCTCTTGAAAAAGCTGGGTGAAAACAACTCGCAAAACGTGGTTTTTTCGCCCATGAGCATCTCCTCTGCCCTGGCCATGGTCTTCCTGGGGGCCGAGGGGAACACTGCCATCCAGATATCTCAGGTACCTAAAGCCACTTCAAGGCAACAGTGTATGGTCTATCTTTGTCGACTGAGCTGATCTTTCACGTTTCAGATCCTAAAAGAGTCGCTCTCACCAGATAACTCTACTCATGACTCAGGAGTGTGGAGGAGGGTTGACAGGGAAGGGCATGTGACCAGTGCCTACCCGCCCTGTGGTGAGCAGAGTGCTGGGCACTGTATTCAGAAGAGTGGATGATTCCATCTCCACATTGTATTAGCTTTACATGACTGTATATGTAGATGTACAATCACAGGATTCAAGTTGAGTCTTGTGATACTCTTGGATATGGTCAACTGTTTTGCAATTGTTAAAAATAACCTCTTATTTTTATTTTCTCATTCAAGTGTAAAACTCTCTTAGAATGGCACTTGTCAGCCAAAAATGCTTTCAGTTGTCTTTCAGTTATTTATTGTTGAGTAACCAACAGCCTAAAAAATGACAGTTTACTACTTTGTGAATCTGTGGATGGGTTGGGCATGGCATCTGTTCCACTGAGTACTGGTTGGGGCCACATGTGGCTGCGCTCAGCTGGGCTTAGCTGGGGTGCTTCCCTCTCTTCCGCATGGCCCCACCTCCATGTTTGCCTCATCCCAGAGGGCCTTTCCACACGGCCTCTTTAGCAGTGTGACCTGGACTTCCTTACAGCATAGTGTCTGGGTTTCAAGAGGGGGCATTCTAAGACGACCAGCTTGATATGCAAGTACTTATCAAGCCCTGCTTGTATCATGCTTGCTAATGTCCCCCTGACTAAAGCCAGCCACACAGCCAGGCCCAGAGTCAGTGAGAGGGGCTACACCTGGGTGTGAACACTGGAGGTCTGGCTCATGGCAGCCACCAGTGACTGCCAGGGTCTCCCTGCTGGCCCCTAATGATGCACACCCTCCCACAGGTAAAATACACTTACTTAGCCCCTCCCAAGATCCCAAAGTCTCATTCCATTTTGGGATCAGGCTCAGGCTTGAGGTTCAGCCTTGAACGTCTTGAAAAAAGCTGGATGAAAACAACTCGCAAAGCGGTATGATGGAGGCTCGTCAGGTGTAGCTCTTTGGGTATGGCTCCTTAGTGCAGATATCTGTGAATTAAAATGACAAGTTATCTACTCCATTTACCCCCACCCCACACACTCCCAGTGTATACCGGTAAGACAGGACGGGATGGCTGCAGTAGACCCATTCAGAATCGGTGGTGGAGGGCGGGAGGCATATGGCAGTCACTGAGCAGTTCCGAAATCCAGCCAGGTCCATGCTACCACTTCCCTCTGCTCCACATGTGCTTCAGGAGTCATTCCTGTGCCATGGCCTGCTTTGGCCTTTGGCTGTACCCTCTGTGTTCTTGGCTTTCTGCGTTTTCTCTCCTCTTCTATGAGAATGGCCCGTGTCTGTTGCTGAGGAGCTCTCTTAGCCTGCTTCCTGCTCATAGAAGTGGGGGGCCCAGATGCCTCTTTGGATCTGTCACTCTCCCTTTCAATCCAAGTTGTTACAGCTCCTTTAGAACCTTTGTGGGCTTTCAGTATATTAATTTACAGTCCATGTCATTAGACAAAAGCCACATCCACGAGTCTGAGGCAGGACTCCGTGCATTGGATGTGTATTGTGTTGGGAGGCGGTGTGCTGTGGGACAAACTACATAAGCCATAAGTATAACTGACCTGAGCTATTCTGTCAGGGTTTGAGAAAGGGCATTTATACTCATACCAGTATTTGGAGGACTCTGGTTTCCTGCAGGATGTGATTATAGGGAGACCTTGGAAGAACTTCAGGTAGGGAAACGGGGTGGCTTTCAAGACACTTTCCACCTTTAATGGGATTAATCGTCTTTTAAGCTGTAGTAGGAGGCCTGGTGGTGCAGTGGTTAAGCGTTTGGCTGTTAACCAAAAGTGTTAGGCATTTTGAACCCACCAGCCACTCCATGGGAAAAAGATATGGCAGTCTGCTTCTGTAAACATTTACAGCCTTGGAAACCCTATGGGCCAGTTATCCTCTGTTCTACAGGGTTGCTTATGAGTTAGAATCAACTGGACAGCAACGGGGAGAATCTGTAAAGTTCTTAGTGCTGAGTTTAGTGCTGTACCCATTTCTTGAAAGTCAGCGGATACTGAGGGTGTGTGTTTTTATTCTGTGTTTGATTTCAGGCACTTTCTTTAAATAAAAGCAGAGGTGGAGGTGGAGATGTTCACCAAGGTTTCCAGTCGCTTCTCACTGAAGTTAACAAACCTGGTACTCAGTACATGCTCAGAACAGCCAACAGGCTCTTTGGAGAGAAGACATATGATTTCCTGTCAGTAAGTCATACTTGTTTTTTTCCCTAAAGAAGTAAAGATGGCGAGGTGGGGACGAAGGGATAGTGTGGTGAGAAGAGTAGAGCGTGGGCTCTGACAGCATGCAGATGGCCTGTGTCTGCACACCTCCTTCCACTCTGTCAGTTTCCTCATCTGTAGAATGGGCCGTATAGCAAATGCTGTGCAGATTTTTGTGAAGCTTAAATGAGGGAGTATTTATAAAAGAACTGACCTGGAGCACAGCACAGTTTGAGATTAATCGGCCTATAAATAAAAAAGCAGTCAAGAAGGATATTTCTAGTCACTGTTTTTCACATATTAATAGATTTTTTTTGTGCATTATAAGGCTTGCTCAACTTTCTACATGTTTAAATGTTTTGCTTGTTTTTTCAGATACATAATTTTTTTTTTTTAAGTTTAGTTTTATTTATACTGGCTCTGTTTGACAATGCCGTCATGACTTTTTTATTTTTTTTTTGATTAAGTAATATGTGGGTAGATTCTTGTTATAGAAATCCCTGGGTGGTACAGATGGTTAAGCACTTGACTACTAGCTAAAAGTTTGGTGGTTCGAACCCATATCAAGCTTCTGAAGACAGGCCTGGTGATTTGCTTCCAAAAGGTCACAGCCTTAAAAACCCTATGGAGCAGTTCTACTCTGCACACATGGGGTCGCCATGAGTCACAATCAATTTGATGGCAACTAACAATAACAACAACAGATTTTTGTTATATAAAAATACAGATAAGCAGGAGTCCTGATCGCCCCCTTTCCTGTACCCTATTACTCCCCTCCCCGGTATAAGAGCTTTATAGAAATTTTATTTTGTGGGGTTTTCTCTACATAATGTCATTATGCCATACATATTGTTTGTAATTTGTTTTTCACTTAACGATATGTCTTGAATTCTTTCCATCTCAGTGTAAGTGAGTCTCCTCACTCTTTTTAGCTGCTCTCTGGTCTTCCCAAGTGTGGATGTGTCATTGTGGATTGAATCACTCCCCCACTGAGGAGCACTGGGGCTGTGTCCACATACCATGATTCTTCTTGTCTGTGATTTTGTGCACATGTGTGTGCCCACCCACAATGGATTTGTAGACAGAAGGAAGGGAATAAAGCTTTGAAGTTTTAATAAATACTGCCAAATTGCTGTTCAAAGTGCTATGTTTGTTGACATTCCCTCCAGGGTTATCAGCAGAATGCTCACTTCCACCCACCACCAGCCACGCTGCATGTTGTCAACCTTTTTCATTTGGATTAGTAATGAGGTTGAACAACTTTTCTTATGTTTAGTGAGTGTTTGTATCTTTTTTGTGAGTTGTTTTTTATATATCCTTTGCACATTTTTCTATTGGGTTGTATGCCTTTTTCTTATTGATTTATAGGAATTCTATATGTTTAGGATACTAATCTTATTCTGTTACATGATTTTTTCATTATTTTTCCAACTTGTTTCAGACCATAACTTAAAACACAAGGATTGGCTGGTTTCCTTTTATTTTCTTTCTTTCTTTTTGGTGGATATTTTAAGAAAAGCATTGATATTTAAAATGTTATTTTGATACTGGAATATAAAAGAGATGAGAAATGCCTGTCAGTTATTTCTCACTAATTTAGTGTTCTAAGAATCTAGTACTAATAGCAATATATAATTAGATATTCCTTTAGTTGGACTAGTCATTGCTTGTAAAATAAAGTAGTGACAGTCATAAAAATGACCAAGGGTGCAACAAGTTATCAATGTATGAGTGACCACTTTGCTTTCAGACTGTTTTCTTAGATTGAGAGATTTTTTAAAAGTTCAAAAGCATTGATAAACAAGCTGAGCAATGTAATTGGTGAAGTGTGAATTATGTAAGGATGAAATGAAATGATAGGCAGATCACTCAGTGCAGTGCCTAGGACATACTGAGAATCCGGGAATGTTACATAAAGCAGCAATCATGATAATAACCCATTTGGTCCTCACAGTAACCCTGTGCCGTGTCGCTATTGCTGCTTCCTTGTTTTACAGGAGAGGACATGGAGCCTTAGACTTAGCGACTTTTCCAGGGTCAGACAACTAGTAATCTGCAGAACTTGTGTTTGTAACTACTGTGTAACATTGCCTTTCTAAGGCTATACTTAAGGGGAAATGTAACATTCTGTGATATTAAAAGATTCTGAAAAGGGGAATTAAACTTGTAGCTGTCAGCTATTCAAAAGAAAGATGGGGAAACCTGTTTGTAGTGTACTGTCAGTACCTAGTTGTTTCAGTCCACTGGTTGTCCACGAGATTTTCTCCTTTTACGTGGCTTAATGTAGGTATCCCTATCATCACACAGCATATATTAACAAGATACAGGTTGAACTTAGAATTTTTGAGAGTTGATCACAGTCTATAACTGAACCATCCAAAATGGTAGCAACTAGCCATGTATGGCTATTTAAATTTCACTGTTATTAATTAAAATTAAATATTGAGACCCTCAGTCATACCAGCCACACTTCAGCCACACTTCAGCTGCTCAGTAGCCACATGTGGCTCTGATTGGACAGTGCAGATTTAGAACATTGCATCATCAGAGAAAGTTGTGGTAGAGGTGCTGGTCTAGAACTACATGTGTCCCCCCTTATTACTTATGGAACAACAGCCTTGTTCTGAGGTATAGAGGGCCCTTTGGCTCTTGCTGTGTTAAGCCTCCCTCAACAAATGTAGCGGTTTTTCAGAGATGTGACAGACTCTAGTTACAGCATCTTAGTGTCTTTATTGTCCCTTTATTATCAAAGGAGGCAGCAGTTCGTGAAGGACATTTGATATTCAGGCCACTCTTTCACTTATTTATAAGGTAAGATTAAATATAACCAAAAACTAGGAATTTAGACTTTAGGTTTACTGCTCGTATCTGTAAGTTAGATGTGTAATCATAAAATGATCAGTTCTGATTTGGCGCAATGTAGAAGCAAACTTTTGGTGTGTTGCTTATATTTGTAGCTGTGCAGTGATGTTGCTCTGTTTGTTCTAGTCTTTTAAAGACTCCTGCCGCAAGTTCTACCAAGCAGAGATGGAAGAGCTTGACTTTGCTAATGCTACAGAGGAGTCCAGAGAACACATCAACACCTGGGTAGCCAAGAAGACAGAGGGTGAAAATATTTTGTTATCCCATTTTAATTGTATCTTAATCAGTCTTATTGTTCATTCCTTCACAAGACTGTCAAATGTAAACAGGAATGGCTTTTTTTTCCCTCTGAACAACTTCAGACTTTAAAAATCTGCTTCTGAAATATTGTCAACGTATGACATTTTCTCTAGCTTTTCCCTGCTTTCATAAAAATATCTTGATGTCTCTCAATATTTGGTACACCTCTTCCAGAATAATTCATGCCTAGTTTTTTTTTTTTTTGGTTGATGTTAATGTCTTAGTTACCTAGTGCTGCTGTAACACAAGGTCCCTGGTGGCACAAATGGTTTGCGCTCGATTACTAACCTAAAGGGTGGTGGTTCAAACTCACCCAGTGGTGCCGCAGAACAAAGGCCTGGTAAGATTACAGCCAAGAAAACCCTATGGAGCACAGTTCTGCTCTGTAACACATGGAGTCTCCATGAGTTAGAGTTGCTCTATGGCAGTGAGTTTGTTTGTTTGTTTTTTGCTGTAACACAAGTGGGTGGCTTTGAAGAACAGAAATTTATTCTCTCACAGTTCAGGAGGCCAGAAGTCCGACTTCAGGGCGTGACTCTAGAGGACAGTCCTTGCTGGTAGTCCCATGAGCTCCTTCATGCCTGCCTTCTCCCAGTGTGTGTCTGTGTCTGTTCTATTCTTGTTATAGCTCAGAATTGATTAGATCTAGGACCCACTCTACTCAGGTATGTCCTCATTAACATAACAAAGAAAACCCTGTTTCTAAACAGAATTGCATTCGCAGACAGGGGCCAGGACTTCAATACATATTTTGTGGAGTAGGGTTGGGGGTCACAATTCAATCCACTTCAGTTAGTATAGCCTTTCTTTTCACAGCTGGCATGAAGAACAATGGGCACTGAGGGATTCCGGAGGTCTACCTCCCGAGTCTCTGCAGCATACCCACCCAGTGCTACGGGATGTCCCCTTAGCCCTTGTCTACCTTCCCTTCTTAGTTTAAACTGTTCTTTATACATTTGCTATAGCCTCATACCTTCCTGACAACTCTTTAAGTTCCTTTCTTTAAGTCATAAACCCAGTCATTCCTTTCTCTCTCAAGACATGCTATCAACTCATCCTGTACATATTAATTAATATTTACTTGTTCATTTGATGTGCTTTGTTCAGTGTAGTATTTTCTTACTGGAGCTGGATACTTTGCTTCAAGTTAATGTTGTTGTTGTTTTAAGGACCCGTAAAATCTGTTCCTGCCTAGTCAATTCTGACTCATAGCGACCCTATAGGATGGACTGCCCCGTAGGGTTTCCAAAGCTATAATCTTTACGGAAGCAGACTGCTACATCTTTCTCCCATGGAGCAGCTGGTAGGTTCAAACTGTCAACCTTTTGGTTAGCAGCTGAGCACTTAAACACTGCGCCACTAGGGCTCTTTGTTTTAAGGACAGATATCCCTTTATATGGTGATAATTTGGGAGACTGTGAAATCCTTTCACCTGTGTACTTGACTCCTACAGGGGATGGCCAGTCTGGGCCTTGGTCCTAACACAGGAATCAGGGGACTCTTCTAGCTAACTGGCTTTCTCATTCTACTTTTCAGGTAAAATTACAGAGTTGCTGTCTTCAGGTGCAGTTAATTTGATGACTAAGCTGGTTCTCGTGAATGCCATCTATTTCAAAGGGAACTGGGATAATCAGTTTAACAAAGAGCAGACGAAGGAAAGACCTTTTAAAATCAGCAAGGTGAATATTTTGCACTAACAAAGGAGATTTTCAGAAATCATCCCTGTGTGCATACTGGTTTTTAAAACATGCAAGAAAGTTACCTTTGAGTAACTTTCACTTTACGCAGCTCTTTGGCAATGCTGTACTCTCCAACAAGCCCGGGGCTTTTCTCTTGCCTTTTTCTCTGGGCTAGCTCCCTGAGTCATCTGTCTCTATCTATATCACAGATCCGATCAGATAGCTCTCAGGCCTAAAGTCCTCCTTGGCTTCCTTCCCAAAGTGTTAGAGATGGAGTTCAAGCTCTACCATCTGGTGTATGAGGCCCTTTGCAATCTGGTCTGGCCCATTCTCCATTGATATTCCCCCCCATCCCTCCCTGCTCTTTTTCCACCAGTGCCCCCTCTGGGAGACTTCTCTGACTGTCCTCCCCGTCTGGTTCCAATGCCCCTCCTCTTGGCCATCACAGTGCGTTGGCCTGTCTCCACAAGAGCATGGCAATGTTGAATGATGTGTCCTTTACCCCACCCTGCAGAATGCTACTTGAGGGCAGAGACTGCTGTCTTAACAAGTTCTACTACATAGTCAGTGCTCTGTCAATACTGAACTGATGAATGATTTCAGTCTTCTTTTGTAATAAAGATAATAGAAGCAGAACATTTTGTTTAAAAATATGTGAACACAAGGACATGTACATAGGATAGATACAGAGTTTAGCTTCCTCCAGCTTTGAAGATATTATTTGCTTTATCTTTCTCACCATATCCGGGTTATTCCTTCTTTTTTGTTTGATTATAGAGGGTTTTTGCACACGCACCAAAGTACACAGAATAGATTAGTCGTAGTATAGTCTTGATCATTGACTGTGAGTTAGATCTTCCAGGCCAACTTGAGCCTGAAGTTTCTCAGGAAATATATCTTCTTTCAGGCTTTATTGGGAAGTGCACTGTCCCATTCTCCCCTGGCAAACTTATTTCTGTCCTTGGAGCTCTGTGTTCCAGCGGCAAGCTCTTCTCCATGTCCAATGCAGGGTCAGGTAGGCAGTGGTGGCTTGGAGTCTGGAGTGCAAGAGAGAAGTTGGGCTAGAGATGTGAATGTGTAAAATCAAGAGACTGGATGAGATCACCAGAGAAAATAAGCTTGAGGATTGAGCCCTGGGCCCCCAGGGCTTCGGGGTGGAGGTAATGAAGGCAAGGTGGCAAAGGAGGGAGCTGATCTGGGGTTCTGGAAGCAAAGGTAAGAAAGTGATTCCAGGGGCAGAGTGGCCTACTCTATTGAATATGTCCAGTGTGTGTCACCTGGGTCATGTTTCAATGTAGTGTTTATCTGTTACCTTTACAGAATGAGGAGAAGCCTGTGCAAATGATGTTTAAGAAATCTACTTTTAAAATTACCTATATCGGAGAAATATTCACCCAAGTTCTAGTGCTTCCGTATGTCGGGAAGGAGCTGAATATGATCATCATGCTTCCGGACGGAAACACGGATTTGAGCACGGTAATGAGTGTTAAGCAACTGATGATCTTTGGTGGTAGCATCGTGCTATCATGGCAGGAAAATGACATTTGGATTTCTGCTGTAGTCACGCTCCCTGCTTCCTAGTTAGTGACTTTTAATGCTAGCAAACTTCCAGTCACTTGTATTCACATTCTGGAACTCAGAGGTAAGGAGTTTAGTGCCAGGAAGGGGAATTCCTGGAGCGTGAGAGTACTTTGGTTACCAGAAGAGATGTGGGTAGATATTCTCAGGAAAAGGCTTTCCAGCCTAGTTTTAATGTGATACTCACTTCTAATTTCCTCAATCACTGTACCCTAGTCACTCCATAAAAAATAGTGATATTAATAATACTACTTTAAATATATTTTTAAAACTTTATAGACTGTTTCAATTGCATTTGACTGCTTTAGGGTAAAAAGCAAGTGCAGTGTTGTGGGAGGAATTCTGTTCATAGGAGGTGAAGATGGCCTTCCTCGCCTGATCAGAGAATAGAAGGAAGGTGCAGTCCAGAGATTGCATCTTGTCACAAGTGAGGAGAAGGAGAAAAAGGCTTTAATTATATGTGATTGGAATCTAAACTGGCACAGCTTTTTGAGAGTGCCATTTAGCAATTTCTGTTAAAATTTAAATGTGCGTACCCTTGGCATAGCAGTCCCACTGGAAGCAATCTTTCCTACGGAATGGTGGTACAGGTTTTTATAGATGCACAGTGATGTTTGGTACAGCATTGTCTGTAATGGTCAAAGTGCTGAAAACAGCCTTCATATTTGTGGGACTGGTTAAGTAAAAATTGTGATATCTCTCTACTGTGAATGTTTGTTATGCACCATTAAGTTTCAGTAGAGCTGTGAATACTGAAATGGTGAGCTTTCCCAGACAAAGAAGTAAGTGAATATAACAAATTGCAGAAAAACATTAATAGCCAATATTTAGCAGTTACTATAAACCAACAAAAAAACCAAACCTGTTGCCTTTGAGTCGATTCTGACTTATAGTGACCTTACAGAACAGAGTAGAACTGCCAATAGGTTTCCAAGGGGTGGCAGGTGGATTCAAACTGCCAACCTTTTGTTTAGCAGCCACGTTCTTAACCACTGTGCCACCAGGGCTCCAATATGCAGGTATTATTCTAATACTTATATTAACTAATTTATTTCTAACACAGCCTTGCAAGGTAGGAATGATTCATTATCCCATTTTATAGATGAGGAAAGTGAGGCCCAAAGAGGTTAAGTAATTGGCAGAAAGTCTTATCAACAGTCTGGCTCTAGTTTCCACACTCCTAACCACTACACATACTGCCTTTCCCTGGCAGCACAACCCTAGGAAAACCCAGGGGCTGTCTGTAAGAACAAAGAAAAAAGCCTGGAAAGATGTGCACCAAAAAAACTACCAATGTTGTTCGCTTTAGGAAATTGGATTGAGATAGAGAAATTCCATTTTTTCTTTCTACACCTCTTACAATGAGCACATCTTTTGTAATTTAAAACATTCTTAAAAAATAAAAAAAAGGTGATGCTATCCTCACGATCACAGTGATGTGAGTAATATGGAGAGGTCGGAGCTGTAAAGAACTAATTACAGCACAGGTGCGAAGTGTAGTGGTGGAGGTGCAGACTGAGTGGGATGCACGGAGGAGAGCTACGGTGGGGGTTTCAGGGCCGTGGTATTTGAACTGTTCTTGAAAGAGGAGGTAGAGCTCAGGAGGGCCTGTGGGAAGTGAGGGTGTGCAGAAGCCTCAAAGGGTGTGCATGCCCAGAAGGAAGCCAGATGGTAGGGTGTGGGCCAGGATATGGGTGGAGAAGCTAAAGGGATAGGCTGGAGTCAGAGTGTGACCCTGGCTCAGAGGCAGTGAGGTATAGTGCCATGTTTCTCAAAGGTTGTTTATTGAGATCGCAGATTCTCAGGATATTCCTCAGACACAGGATGTGATTGGTGGAATAAGTTTGAGAATGCATGCCCCTTATTCTGTCCTGGGAAATTCAAAGTGTACATTTTATCGTATTAAAGGCTCTGGCAAATCCTGCAGGAAAAAAAACTTAAATTTTATTTTTACCAGTGTTTCCCTAGCATGCTTGGCCATGTGCCTTTTCTTCTTGTAACATCCAATGGGGCTGGTGTTCTGAATGTTGAACACACTTTAGAAAATACTATTATCTGGAAGGGACTGTGGTTGGGGTTGAGCCAGGCCAGAGTTCAGTGTTCTGCTTTACAGATTTAGAAGGTGATTTTTTTTTTTTCTCTTAGCCTGTTTCCTCCTATGGAAAATGTGACAGTGCCTGTCTGTGAGGGCTACTGGAGGATTAAAGGCGATGATGTGTATAAAGCATTTGTTTAATAGTGCAGAGAGTAAGCCATTGACACAGATTAGTAGTCTTCTTCCCAACCTTTCTAGATAGTTTCAGCTTTGTCCTACAGAAGGCAGTTCTGTGGCAGAGTGTCTCTAATCTAATGTGAATCATTTGGGGATCTTTTTAAAATGCAGATGCTGAAGCTCCCAGGTAAAGTTGAGGCTGCTGGCCCCTGGACCTCATTCTGAGTAGCAAGGTTGTAGAGAATCAGTGACGGTTAAGCAGGAGAGTAATTTGTGTTTATAAAGGTAATCCTTATGGCTGCAATGGATGAACTGGCAGAAAGGCGGAAGGGAGATAGATCAGACAGGAGCTGCTGTGGCATTCCAGGCAAGGCGTGACAAGGGCCTGAGCGAGGGCAGTGGCAGTGGAGACAGAGGAAGAGCGAGAGTGGAGAGAGATTTTGGAAGTTAAATCAACATAACATGGTTGGATTCATGAGAAGGAGGCAGAGTGAAAGAGAAGGCCAAGTCTGAGACATCCCACCTTATCATGCCTTCAATAAGGTAGAACACCTAACTCTAAGACAACAGCTCTTCTCTCAGAAATGGAGTCTGACCTGTGCCTAATTATAAGTTTCTGCCTCAGGGAACAGATTTGCATTTCTGGAGTTGAAGAATTAAGGGTAGAAATGTAAAACCATCTTCTAGTTCAATGGTTTAGCATTATTGTGCTCTCTTATAGAGCTATACTGTCCAAAACAGTAGCCATAGCCACATATGGCCATTTAAACTAAAATATATTAAAATACAAAATTCTGGTCTTCATTTGTACTACCCACATTTCAAGTGTTCAGTAGCCACCTTTTACTGATGGCTACCATATTGGACAGCACAGGTGTAGAGCATTAACATCATAGCAGATGATAGCACTGCTGTAGATCTTAAACTCTTCATGTGTCTTCTGCCAGGTGGAAAAAGAACTTACTTATGAGAAATTCATGGAATGGACAAGGCCAGACATGCTGGATGAGGAAGAGGTAGAAGTCTTCCTTCCTAGATTCAAGTTAGAGGAGAATTATGACATGGAAGATGTCCTTCGCAGTCTGGGCATGGCTGATGCCTTTGACCAGGGCAGGGCAAACTTCTCTGGAATGTCATCCAAGAGAGACCTGTATCTTTCCAAGGTTGTGCACAAGTCTTTTGTGGAGGTCAACGAGGAAGGCACAGAGGCAGCGGCTGCCACTGCCGCTGTCATGATGATGCGCTGCATAAGGATCACCCCCCGGTTCTGTGCTGACCACCCCTTCCTCTTCTTCATCCAGCACACCAAGACAAATGAGATTCTGTTCTGCGGCCGGGTCTCCTCTCCATAAGGAAGAGGAGTCATTTGTTGTAGCCTTTCTCCTTTCTCCTACCACGTGCCTTTCCTCTGACACTGAACAATGTGCCTATAACCCAGAGTGACCTTACTAGTGTGGTGGTGACGGTTTAGAAATAAAGAGCCTGATTTTGACATTCCTGGTTCAGAACTCCTGTGTACGTGTGTTTACGTGGTAATGTTTTTCTAGGCTCTGAAATGGAATTCTTTGAGTGTCTTGTGGCCAAGTTGGCAGTGGTTGCACTGACTACTCAGCAGAACTATTCTGTTCAGAATAAGGTATCCTCCCTACTCCCCTCGCCCCCGTATACAGCATTCTAGCTGTCCCAGGCACTCTTCTGTCTTCCTTTGTGCTGAGTGCTATGGCTCTGCTCTTATAAGCTGCAGGCACGGGGAGATAAATGCTACTTTCCCCTCTTCTGTACTCAATAGCATATACTCAAATTGAGTATATATTCAGATAGCACAGCATGATCTGTATTGAGATGCCGCCTGTTTTTCATGAGGGAATAGAGTGAAGTGGAGGGAGGGAAGGGGTTTAGGTCCAGGTCTCAGAAATGTTTAGTGGGGAGCCCTGGTCCAAAAGTGGGGAGAGCAGTAACTCAGGTGGTTGAAAAATCAGCCCTATTCCTCTTGTGTTTCTGCTGCTGTTGTGGTTTGCAGGGATGTGTGGCCTACCTGCCATGAAAACGCAAGATCGCTCTGAGGAGGCAGAGATGGTTAGACATGTCCCATCTACAGAGGTGTGGTTTTAGAGCACGTCATGAGTAAACTTCAGGTGGCTTTCTGTTTTACTTCAAGGACTAAACAGAGAAAAGGTGGCTAAGTTTTCTGTGGCCACTGGTGTTACTTGCTGAGATGTGGCAGCTGTTTTCAGTGACTCAGGAACAAATTGATGCAGCAGGTTGAATAGGAACCTGCTGTTATTTCCAGGGAGCAGCTGAGAGGACTGCTCCACTGACCCATTTGCTGTCAACAGGAGCCTGGGCCCTCCAACTTAACTGATGAAACTCATATCTTCATGCTGTAGCTGGTCCACTTGCCCTGTGTACGCAGGCCAGCACCTTGGGTGTGGGCAGATAGTGGGACTGAGGAGCAGAAGGAAATGTGGACATTATAGTGGGCCACCTCTGCATAACTCTATGTATATTTTTTAAAATACTAGGACAGGAGGACTTGGAAAGAGGATTCAGGGGTGGAGAGTAATCAGTTAATACAATGCTTCTGTTGCAGAGGGTGCTTCCAAGTGTTACCACCAGCAGCAACAGTAGGGTGTCTTGTTCCTGTGTGGGGAGGGGTTTGAGGCAGGCCATCGTACACGGCCTCACAGGGAGTCTGGTTAAGTGCAGGGTAGGGGCTGGGGTGTGTGTGCAAGTGGAATAGACTCTAACCATTCAAGCAGTAAGATGTTTTCCCTGGGATACAGACTTCAGACCCCATGAGCGTATAAGTTATGAACATGAACATCAGCAGTCCCTTCTGTTATAGCCTATAGTACAGTAAGACCATACTAAAACCAAACCAAACCCACTGCCTTCGAGTCCATTCTGACTCATAGTGACTCCATAGGGTTTCCAAGGCTATAAATCTTTACGGAAGCAGACTGCCACATCTTTCTCCTGTGGAGCTGCTGGTGATTTGGAACCTCAGACTTTTCGGTTAGCAGTCAATAGCATGTGAAAACCATTGGACGTAGAACAAACCACACATAACCTGCTCTAGGATGCTCTTAGGGTCTCCCCGAGTTCCTTCACAGTAGCAGTCTGTCAAATGATCCTTGAAAAGTTGTCACTCAATATTTCATTACATTCAGTAGAAGGCACAACCACTAATAATCCCACATCTTTTATGAAATTGCTCCAGGAGACCTTCCCATTGCGTGGTACAGTTTCCTGTCAGCATCCTAGGCACTCAGCACTTAGTGTTACAGTCCACCCAGAGGCTCTTCAGAAGAAAGGCCTGGCCATCTATTTCTGAAAAATCACTCTGACGCACATGAGGTCACCAGGAGTTGGGGTCAACGTAATGGCAACTGGTACTGGTGTAGGATTTAATTCTAGGAAAAGTCGCCCTCCCCCACCCCCATTCACACGTGTTTACTAAGCACCTGCTTTGTGATGGGCGCTTTACAAAGACGATTTTATTTAATCGTCAGCAATAAACCCAGGAGGAAACCGAGGCTCAGGAGCGCTAGTAACTTGAACAAGGAGGCAGAGCTGGATCTGATGTCAGGTCTGTGACACCGAATCTCGCGTTCTTCTAGGTTACTGAGCTGGCCCAGGGTATAAGGGTGGGGAGTGGGCTGGTGGAAACCTCAGGTCCCAGTGCAATGCAGGCTGCGCAGAACCAGAGGTGTCTCCGCCTGTAACGGCTGGTCTCATTTCTCTCGCTCTGCTCTCGCGTGTGAAAAAGGGCTTGGGAATTTCCAGCACGAAAGCACTCGGAATTGGACCTCGGAAGAGGGTCTCTCAGCGCCACTGGGCTCTCGAACCTCAGCAGGGTGGCGGCACCCTGCAGGAGTGCCAAGTGGAGGTGCTGAAGTCCCTCCTCAGATTCCCCAGGAAGCGGAGCCCCGGGCGCCGGTGCCTTGCCCTTGAGGACAGGCCAGGCCGCGGGCGAGACTAGGACTGAAGCCAAGGTGTTCGGAGCCAAAGGGACCTAGCTGGTGCAGAAGATAGCGTTGTGGGGACCCGGAGCATGGGGGCCGAGAGCTCGCTGCCCACGCTGTGCGGTAAGACTCACCGAGCAGTCCCCCGGGCCCAACTGGCCCCAGGGTCTCGGGAGAGGGCATCCCAGGAGGGGCTGGGGCACAGGAGCAGAGATCTGGATGCCACATCCTGAGACCCAGGGGACTTCTGCCCAGCCTGGGCGCCCCCGTGTCATTGGGGTTTTACTGCGTGAAGCACTTGGCTGCTAGCCAAAAGGTCAGCAGCTGGAAGTCACCAGCTGCTCTCCGGAAAAAAGACCTGGAGGTCTGCTTCCCTAAAGATTACAGTCTAGGAAACCATATGGGGCAGTTCTACTCTGTCCTGTAGGGTCCCTATGAGTTGGAATCAACCTGACGGCACCCAGCAACAACAATAAGAGCAGGCGCAGGAGCAGGCCTCGGGACCATCTTGAGCATTGGCCAAAAACCCATTGTGCCCCAGGTGACCGTGGGAGCAGCAGTGAATACCCTGACACATTTATAGTAGGCTGAAGTAGTGAGGTGATTGTTACTTAATTTTTTTACACGTTAAAAATTTTTTTTTTTAATTCTCTAGAATGACCATGTATTCTGGTATAATCAGAAAATATTTTTAAACTGTGTATAGGGAAAAAGGGCTTCTGAGGTATTTAAATGTGGAATTAAGTGTGTGTGTGGTGGGGGGCTCTGCTCATTCCTTGTAAGTCATCATATTCACATGCAGTTTTCGTCTTCCTCACATGTCTCCTATTCTTATCCCCCTAACCGCCCCCCAAAAAGTTCCTGTTATTCCCACTCACTCTTCTTTGACACCATTCAGCCTTAAGCAGTAGCTGCAAGTGCTCCCGAGTCTGATGGCCTCTCTGAACTTGGCAGGGTTGCTGACAATGCGGATGGTGGCCAGGGCAGGCCAGGTGCTGCCGGCCTGGTACACACAGATCTTCAGCACAGGACTTTGTCTTCTAATACAGTATTTTTTCTGAAACTTGGATGCCTACCTAGCCTAGGGAAAGAGAGTGGAGTTATCAATTGAGGCCCACTACATTGCGAACGCATGGGCCATGTTGCAATCTTCTCCTCACTAGGACTGTTTGGATCTGGATGAGCAGTTAGCAGTTAGCCTTGCAATCAGAAAAGATCTAGGCTCCAATTCCCACTTGGATACTGCATGTGGTGCTCCAGACGCACATAACTGCAACCTTACCCAAAATATACAGAGAACAAAAAAAGAGGAGACACTCCCCAGTTCATTGTAAGTATATTTCACAGCCTTGAAAATAGAAGGAGAGTGTGAAAAAGTTGAGTTTATTCCAGCAATAGAAAGTTAATGTAACATGATAAAATTAATGCCATTTACCATGTTTACAGAATAAAGGAATGAAATCATATGGTCATATCGATAGGTGCAAAGACAGCTATCTACTATAAAGGAAAATACAGTGACTGGGAGACACAAGTAATAGGCCCATTTATTGATAGGTTTTTTTGTTTATTTGTTTTAAATCAGCCTGGCCAAATGCAAAGCCCTTTACATAAACTAACTTCATTTCCATAGCCACCTTTTGAGATAGACATCATTTTTAATTGTTGTTATCGCTTGTAATCTGTAGACAAATTCTGGATACATTTTCTACTCAACCTTAGAAAAGTGTCCCCAATTCATTAAAAAAAACAAAACAAACAAACAAAATTTTCTTTTTATGGTCATGTAGACACTTTAAGATTGTCAAGAGCAATTATTGTTACCAATTTTCTTGAAATTTACAACTATAAAATTATACACATGGGGGGGGAAAGCATGTGCTTTAAAGAAAAGGACGAAAAGAGTGAAGCATGGATTAACTTTCCTATGTCACTTGGAGACCTTCTGGAAGGGCGGTGCCAGCATCAGGAGCAGGTAATCTTGTCTGTTCAAGGCATACTCATCTGGCGAAGCATACACATCCTAATTCAACGTGAATTCAAACCTGAAACCACCTTACCTTCATTTATGTCTCCATTAAAACTAATCCTTTCTTAATAAAAACAAATCCCAGAAACTCTTAAATCAGCACGTAAAATACACTCTCTTGGTGGCCAAAGGTAGATTGAGATTTAGCATCTCGAGGCTCTCTTGATTGCCACTCCTAACCTCCCTACCCATGGAGTTCTGGTTCTGAGCACTCTGGTGCAGCTAGATGCATTCAAATGTAACTTTGCTAAAAGATGGGTTTTAGAGAGGGAAATGAAACTGGAAGTGGGTATTATGACTTCTCTGTGAACTTGCAGGCCATTTAAAATATCCTCTTTACAGATTATTTCCTCTCCCTCCTCCTTATCTTCAGAGGAAACAGATAGACACACAACTGAAATAAGGTTAGAGATTAACCTACACATTCTTCTGAAAGCATAGCCAAAATTTGTTTTTCAGTGTATGAACTCTATATAGTATCTATATAACCCAAAATGTTGACGTATGAAATCAAATATACTTGCCAAATATGAAATGTGGCCAAACTAGGACACCTGAAAATGAAAGGGGATAATGAAAATAATTAAGATTGCTTTATTTTAAAAATTTATGCTGGGTGCACAGTTATGCTATATCTCTCTCACTGCCTCCCTAGCTGCTAATGAACTTGAAGTAAAGTATGTGCCTTAGAGGAAGATGATTGCCCTCGGAAGAAAGCCAGAGCTCTGGTAACCTTTCTTAGTAGGGTAAAGTGGGAAGGAATGCTCCTGGTGCCAGTAAATCAATAAATGATGTCCATTGCCTACAGGGAGCTTTCTACTTTTATTATCGTTTTTACTTTTATTACCCTCTTTTACCTTTTATTACCCCTTCCCCTACCTGTTCTGTGTGCATGCTATTTGGCCCAGAGACATGACTATCCAATTAGTATTTAATCCAGAGAGAGAGGAATTTAGGTGTTCTCCTCCAAAGACATGAACTGGGGCGTGCTTGGATGTGATCCAGTATTACCCTGTGAATGGAACCTAACGCTGGGGAATCTAGGCTGATGATGGTATATGTTGCTCTTTGCATCCCTGTCCTCTTTATTCTGTGACTAATACATGCCTGTTGATCATGCCATTAGAACAGTGTCTGCTCCAAATCATTTTCACTAATAACTTTGAATATAATAACATTACAATTTATTTATTGACCCTCAATTTGTTTTTCTTTTAATTTAAAGATGTTTATTTCAAGCTAGAAAAGTTATATCAAACAAACACAACCAAATAGTGCCTCTTTATGTGCACATATAAATCACATTATAAGAATAATGCTACATTATAAGAATAATGCCTCAAGACGAACAGGTATTCATACTGCAACTTCAAGAATGGCTAACACGAGAATTTTTTTAACCTCGCTTTTCCTCTCCTGGCAACCACCAACAAACTTTGGTCTCTATACATTTTCCTTTCCTTGTCTTTTTAAATAAGTGAAGTCATACAATATTTGTCCTTTTGTGATTGACTTTTTTCACTCAGCATAATGACTGCAAGCTCCATTCATACTGTAGCATGTATCAAGACTTCATTTTGTTTATCCATTCATCTTTTGATGGGCATTTAGGTTCTTTCCACCTTTTGGCTATTGCGAAAAGTGCTGCAATGAACATTGGTGTACAAGTCTCTTTTTGAGTCCCTGCGTTCGAGTCTTTTGGATATATACCTAGGAGTGGAATTGTTGGGTCATATGATAGTTCTATTTTTAGTTTTTTGAGGAACCTCCACTCTGTTATCCGTGATGGATGTACCATTTTGCATTCCTACCAGCAATGGATAAGGGTCCCAGTTTCCCCGCATTCTCACCAACATTTGTTATTTTCTGGTTTTTGTTTGTTTCTTATCATATTCATCATAGTGGGAGTGAAATGGTATCTTACTGTGGTTTTGATTTGCATTTCTCTGATGGCTTACGATGCTAAGCATCTTTTCATGTGCTTGGTGGCCATTTGAATGTCCTTTTTTGTGAAATGTCTATTCAAGTCCTTTGCCCTCTTTATGATTGGGTTATTTATCTTTTTGTTGTTAAGTTGTCAAAGTTGTGTATATATTTTGTTTATTAGATTTTTGTTGGCTCTATGGTTTCCGAAGATATTCTCCCAGTTGGTAGCTTGTCTGTACACTTTTCTGGTAAAGTCTTTTGATGAACAAAAGTTTTAAATTTTTATGAGATCCCATTTATTTATTTTGTCTTTAGCTGTTTGTGCTTTTGTTATTATATTAAATAATCCATTATTGAAAGCTAGGCCTGACAGCAATGCCCCTGCTTGTTCTTCTAAGAATTTTAGGGTGTTGTTTGCATATTTAGGTCCTTAATCCATTTTGAATTCGTTTTTGTGTATAGTGTGAGGCAGGTATTCTATTTCATTTTTCTGCTTATGTGGAGATTCAATTTTTCCAGTGCCATTTATTAAAGAGACTCTTCTTTCCCCATCGAAGGGACTTAGCACCCTTGTCAAAAATCAGTTGACTATAGATGTGTGAGTTTATTTTTGTACTCTTAATTCTATTCCATTGGTGTATGTTTCTATTGTTATTCCAATACCATGCTGTTTTGATTACTGTAGCTGTATAGTATATTTTAAAATCAGGAAGTGTCAGTCCTCCTACTTTGTTCTCTTTTTCAACATTGCTTTAGCTATTTGGGGCCTCTTGCCATTCCATATAAAGTTGAGGATTAGTTTTTCTATTTCTGTAAAGAAGGCTGTTGGAATTTTGATCAAGATTGTGTTGAATCTGTAGATCACTTTGGGTAGTATTGACATGTTAACAATATTAAGTCTTCCAATCCATGAACATGGAACATCTTTCATTTATTTAAGTCTTCTTTAGTCTCTTTCAGCAGTATTTTATAGTTTTCATTGTATAAGTCATTCACACCCCTGGTTAGATTTATTCCTGCGTATTTATTCACTTAGATGCTATTGTAAATGGAATTGTTTCCCTAATTTCCCTTTCATATTTCTCATTCTGGTGTATATAAACCCAACTAATTTTTGTTTGTTGACCTTGTCCCCTGCAACTTTGCTGAATTCCTCTATTAATTCTAGAAGTTTTCTTGTGAACTCTTTGGTGCTTTTCTCTGTATAGGATCGTACCATCTATGAATAGAGATAATTTGCTTCTTTTCCAATCTGAATACTTTTTATTTATTTTTCTTGTCTTATTGCTCTGGCTAGGACTTCTAATACAATATTGAATAGAAGTGGTGAGAATGGGCACCCTTGTCTTATTCCCGATTTCAAGGGGAAAGCTCTCAGTCTTTCTTCATTAAATATAATGTTGGCTGTTGGCTTTTCATATATGCCCTGAATCATATTGAGTAATTTCCCTTCTATTCCAATCTTCTTTAGAATTTCCTTCAAGAAAGGGTGTTGGATTTTAGCAAATACCCTTTCTACATCATAGAGATGATCATGTGGTTCTTTTCCTTTGTTCTACTGATATAGTGTATTACAGTGATTGATTTTCTAATGTTGAACCATCCCTGAATTCCTGGACTAAATCCCACTTAGTCATGGTGTATGACTCTTTCAATATACTGCTGGATTCTGTTCGCTAGTATTTTGTTGAGGCAATCTGATTTTTATTAAAGTGGACCTATAAGTATTTCTAGTCAAGACATATTTTAAAAGTAGGTTTTTATGGCCAACAAACACATGAAAAGATGCTCAACATGATTATCCATTAGGGAGATGCATATCAAAGCCACAATGAAATACTGCCTCCCCTCCACTAGAATGTCAGTGATTAAAAAAAAAAAAAAAAAAAAGGAAAACAACAGGTGTTGATGAGATTGTGGAGAAACTGGAACCATCATTAATTTCTGGTGGGAATGTAAAATAGTACAGCCACTGTGGAAGACAGTTTAGCATTCTTCAAAAAATTGAACATAGAACTACCATATGACCCAGCAATCCCAATCCTAGGTATATACTCAGAAGAAGTGAAAGCTGGAATGCCAGCAGAAACCTGTACATGAATGTCCATTGCAGAACTTTTCACAATAACTAAAATGTGGAAACAACCGAAATGTCCATCAACAGACGAATGAATAAACAAATTGTAGTATGTGTATACAATGCAATAATACTCAGCCATAAATAGAAATGAAGTCTTGATGCATGCCACAACACGATTGAACCTTTAAAACATTATGCGGTATGAAATAAATCAGTTGCAAAAGGACATATACTGTATGATCTCACTTAGATGAAATAAGCAAATATATAGAAACTAAAGATTATTAGTGGTTACCAGGGGTGGGATCCCTGGGTGGAGCAAACAGTTAAGCACTGTACTACTAACCAAAAGATTGGTGGTTCAAGCTCACCAGAGGCATCTTGGAAGACAGGCCTGGTGATCTGCTTCTAAAAGGTCACAGCTTTGAAAACCCTATGGAGCACAGTTCTACTCTGTACACATGGGGTTGACATGAGTTGGAATTGACTCCACGGCAACTAACAACAATAACAACCAGGGGTAGGAGGAAGGGAAAAAGCGGGAGTTTTTGCTTAGTGGGCACTGAGGATAGTGATGATGGTTACATAACATGAAGAATGTAATCAGTGTCACTGAATTACACATGTAGAAAGTGTTAACTTGGTGAATGTTTTGTTGTGTATGCTTTTACCACAATAAAAAAAAATAAGATTTTTTCCCAAAAGATTAAATTTAACATATGTCTGAGAAAATTAAAGCAAAATTAAAAAAAAAAAAAATATATATATATATATAGTGATTCTCTAACTATTAAAAAATAAGCAGGATAATTATTTTTGGTACATATTTATATACTTTATCTGTTCCTTAACTGAATCTATTTCTAATAAATGTCACTGGTATTTTTCTCAATAATGTATTTTTTCAATATGATATTTTTTTCATAAAATTGCCTGCACAATTTTTTCAAAGCTGCATTCTATTGGTAATAAATTTGAAATTACTGTCACCATCAATTGGCTCCTGTTTGTTGTTGAATCACTTGAGGCTTCAAGGGTATGAGACCTGGGCAGCCATACAGGTCCCTGGACTCAAAGGCCCAATGCTTGGTTTAATGCTCTGCTGTCATTGACTTGAAATTCTTAATAACTTTTGAACAAGGGGCTTGAATTTTCATTTTGCACTGGGCCCTGCAGATTATGTGGCTGGTCCTGCTGTAAGCTATAGATTTTTATTTTTTTGTTTATTATTGTAGTTTAAGTGAAAGTTTACATTTCAAGTCAGTCTCATATAAAAATTTATACATGCATTGTTATGTGACACTAATTGCTCTCCCTGTACTGTGACAGCACACTCCTCCTTTCCACCCCTGATTTCCCAGGTCCATTCAGCCAGCTCCTAACCCTCTCTGCCTTCTCATCTCACCTCCGGACAGAAGCTGCCCATTTAGTCTCATGTATCTACTTGAGCTAAGAAGCACACTCTTCACGAGTATCATTTTATGTCCCACAGTCCAGTCCAATCTTTGTCTGAAGAGTTGGTATAGGTTTTTTTAAATTGAAAAATCACCCTCTCTTCATGCTGAGGGGACTGGTAAGCTCAGAGCAAATTCTAAGAAATGAAGGATCTTCTCTATTCTAATTGCTTCATATTAAAATATCTAAATATCTGTCTGAATATTTTCACAGTTACTGTCTTTTTGCCTCCATACAGCCTTTTCTTTTTCAAATGCTATTACAGGACAAAACCTATCAAATGATTTATCTGCATAATTCTACTGATGTTTTTATCAACTTTCTATGCTGTAAGATTATTGGCCTCAATTTCATTGCATTCTAATTTAGATTATAAATTTATCACATTAAAAATAGGAACTCCATTTAAAGATTCTTCCCACAAGTTGAATTATTCCCAAATTCAATTATAGAATTTCAAAAAATTCTGTAGGTCTCGTACACAGTTGAGCTTACATTATTTAATTTGTTCAGTCCCTCTGTTGCTTTTGCGAGATAAATTTGATTATCTTCCTTTTTTCAAACTTTTTTTTCAATGATTTCAATAAGTAAGAACTTCCAAAATTAAAATTATTGGTGCTCCACTGTGAATATTTTGATTAAATATTTCTAACTGATTTTGAACAAAATGCACCTGAAATTTAGAGAACTCAATTCAAAGGAAGTTAATAACATAGTAGAATATTTAGGCTGATTTAAAAATAGTTCTTCAAAAGAGTAAACATAATTATATTCCAATGGCTAATAGGCAGCAAAAAGGAAAAACCATGCACTGCTTTGTTGAAAGAAGCCCTGGTGGCACAATGGCTAAGCATTCAGCTGCTAACCAAAAGATCAGCAGTTCGAACCCACCAGCAGCTCCACAGGAGAAAAGACCTGGCAATCTGCTCCCATAAATATTACAGCCTAGGAAACCCTGTGGGGCAGTTTACTCTGTCCTATAGGGTCGCTGTGAGTCAGAATTGACTTGATGGCACACAACAACAATAACTGTGTTGAAGTATTGTTTTGTATTTATCAGTAGCTACATCACAAATATTTTGTAGCTGTGATTATATAAAGAATATACTTCAGTTTTGATAACTATGGATTCTATTTTAATTGGAAAAATATTGCCGCTCAGTTAATGCAATCTGAAGTGTGTGTACACCATAACCAAATTCAAGGTCATGTCTTCTCCAATGGTTTTTAATTTAGTCAGAACAGTGTTTTACACAGTAAAATTTTATTCGTATTGCTACTATAAAAATCTTCACTGATATATATTTTAACTAAATTGTAATAGCATTCATTCATAATGTATTATATATTTCACCTCTGGAAGAGAGAGCTTCTAGAAGGTTAACGTTAATTCTTTCCATGAATTAGATGAAAAGCTTAAAGAATTTTTGGAATTAACTAAATTGCATTTTTATTTGAAGCATCTGATGAAACTGGCTTGAACAAAATGTAAAGTTCTTCTTCTGCTTATGGATCCAACACTTTTAACTTATTGCTTCACTTTTTGAAAATGAAAAAAATTAATTTAGTCATTTGATCAAATGAAAAGTCCTGCTTCACACGAATGAACCCTCTGCATCCACATTTGATAAACTGTTCTTTTTGGACAGTATTTTCTTAAAATTACTTTTTTTTATGATAATATTTTATTGAGTTTTTGGTGAAAGTTTATACAGCAAATTAGGTTCCCATTTAACAATTTATATATTGTTCAGTGACATTGGTTACATTTTACACAATGTGTCAACATTCTCATTATTTCTATTCTGGTTGTTCTGTTTCCATTCATCTAGCTTCCTTCTCCCCCCCCCCCCCTTACCTTCTCATTTTTGTTTTAGGGTAAATGTTGACAATTTGGTCTCACACAGATGATTTTTTAAAGAAGAACAGTACTCATGGGTGATATTGTTTATTTTATGAGCCAATCTATTATTTAGCTGAAAGGTGACCTCTGGGTGTGGTTTCAGTACAAAGTTTAAAAGTTTGAATGGTATCTCAGGGCTATAGTCTTGGGGATTCCTCTAGTCTCTAACGGTCCAATAAGTCTGACCTTTTTAAAGAATTTGAGTTTTGTTTTACATTTTTCTCTCATTCTGTCTGAGACCATCTGTTGTGTTCCTAGTCAGAACAGTTGGTAGTGGTAGCCAGGTACCATCCAGTTCTTCTGGTCTCAGAATAGAAGAGGCCGTGGTTTCTGTAGGCTATTAATCCTGTAGACCAGTTTCTTCTTTGCGTCTTTGGTTTCCTTCTTTCTGTTTTGTTCCAGATGAGTAGAAACCAATAGTTGTATGTTAGATGGCTTCTCACAAACTTTTAAGACCCCAGATGCCACTCACCAAATTAGGAAGTAGAACATAAAGTTTATGAACTATGTTATGAACTATGTGACTAAGTTGTCCCACAAGACTATGGTCATAAGCCTTCAAATCCTGTAAACCAATCCCACAAGGTGTTTGGTTATGTTTAGGAAACATCCATAACTGTGCCCCTGTGTGCTTTATTATATATATGAATATATAGGCAGCACACACATACATGTATATACATATGCTGTGATGGTTAAGGTTGTGTGTCAACTTGGCTGGGCCATGATTCTCAGTGGTTTGGCAGTTATGATGTAGTCTGCCAGCTATGTAATGATGTAATCACCTCCATAATGAGATCTGAATCAATGTAATCACCTCCATGATGAGATCTGTCATAAGCAACCAACTGAAAGGGAGTTTTACTGGGGGTGTGGTCTGTATCCAATGTAGGTGGACTTTGTGACAAAGCTCACTGGCCTTTACTCGCTCTGGATTCTGTAGCTGGCTCCTGTTCATCTAACCTCTGGTCGTTGGGACTTGAGCTAGCAGCTTACCTGCCATCTTACCTGCTGATTTTGGGATTCATCGGCCTCTGCAGCTTATGAGCCAGAGGCCTGCTGTCTGACCTGCCGATCTTGGGTTTGCCGGCCCCTGCAGCTACGTAAGTCAGCAGAAGCCTCCAGCCTGACCCACAGACTTCAGGCTTTCCAGCCTCTATCAGCCTCTGCAGCTTATGAGCCAGAGGCCTGCTGTCTGACCTGCCGATCTTGGGTTTGCCAGCCCCTGCAGCTATGTAAGTCAGCAGAAGCCTCCAGCCTGACCCACAGACTTCAGGCTTTCCAGCCTCTACAACCACGTGAGCCATTTCCTTGATATAAATCTGTCTCCCTATATATTTACGCTCTTCACTGGTTTTGCTTCTCTAGAGAACCCAGTCTAAGTCATATGCCTACAGATATACCTTTACGTGCACCCATATATACACACATATACTTTCCTATACATAAATATGCCTATATATCTACCTATGTAATCACACACATATTTTTTGGTTGTTACTGCTGTTCTTGAAAAATTGTATATATTATAGCATTTATCAAAAATGTCTTATGTTCTTCTTAGTGTTATAATTTACCTTGGTCATATCATGCACACTTCACCCACATTTGGTACTGCCTTTCCCATCACCACAATTAACAA
Source organism: Dugong dugon (assembly GCA_030035585.1). Lineage (NCBI taxonomy): Eukaryota > Metazoa > Chordata > Mammalia > Sirenia > Dugongidae > Dugong > Dugong dugon. The sequence goes on from CM057464.1 coordinate 22,024,209, forward strand.
GAGTCTACCATCCAGAGAGTGATTCCCCCTCTCCTCCCCACTCCCTGATCCCTGGTAACACCAATGAACATTGATTTCTGTGTGTATACCTATTCTTGTCGTCTTATAAAAGTACAATCATACAATATTTGTCCTTCTGTGATTGACTGATTTCACTCAGTGTAATGTCCTCCAGATTCATCCATGTTATAATGTATTTTGAGAATGCATCATTATTCTTTACAGCTGACTAATATTCTATTGCATGTATGTACCACATTTTGTTTATCCATTGATCTGTTGATGGGCACTGGAGTTGTTTCTATCTTTCTGCTGTTGTGAAAAATGCTGCAACGAACATAGATGTGCGTATGTCTGTTCGTGTCACTATTAGACCTCTAGGATATATACCTAGAAGTGAAATTGCTGGGTCATAAGGCATTTCTATTTCTAGCTTTTTTTGAGGAAGTACCTTACCGTTTTCCATAGTGTTTGTACCATTTTACAATAAAAGCAGCAGTGGATAAGGGTTCCAATCTCCCCACAACCTCGTCAGCATTTGTTGTTTTCTGTTTTTTTTTTTTTTTTAATCAGTGTCATTTTTGCAGGGGTGTGATGGTATCTCATTGTAGTTTTTATTTTAATCTGATGGCATATGATCTCGAGTGTCTTTTCAGGTGTTTGTTGGCTGCTTGAATATCCTCTTCATTGAAGTGTCTGTTCATGTCCTTTGCCTATTCTTTAATTGGATTGTTTGTCTTTTTACTGTTGAGTTGTTGAAGTTTTCTATATATATTAGAGATTAGACCCTTATCAGGTATGTTGTTCCCAAAGATTTTTTCCCAATCAGTAGGTTCTCTTTTTACTCTTTTGATAAAGTCTTTTAATGAACATAAGTATTTAATTTTTAGGAGGTCCTGGTTATCTAATTTGTCTTCTGTTACTCGTGCATTTGTAGTTGTGTTTGATAATCTATTTCTGGAAAAAAAAGTTAGGTCCCATAGTTTTGTCCTTTTGTTATCTTCCAGGAACTTTATAGTTTTAGCTTTAACATTTAGGTGTCTGATCCATTTTGAGTTAGTTTTTGTGTATAGTATGAAGTATGGATCCTGTTTCATTTTTCTACAAATGAACATCCAGCTTTGACAGCATTATTTGTTAAAAAGACTATTTCTTCCCCATTGAATGGACTTTGACCCCTTGTCGAAAATCAGCTGCCCATAGATGGATGGATTTACATCTGGATTCTCAATTCTTTTCCACTGGTCTATGTGTCTGTCATTGAACTAGTACCAGGCTGTTTTGATTACCGTGGCTGTATAGTATGTTTTGAGATTGGAAGTGTGAGGCCTTCTACTTTGTTCTTCTTCAATATTGCTCTGGCTATTCGTGTCCTCTTTCCTTTCCATACAAAGTTTTTCCATTTCAGTAAAGAATGTTGTTGAAATTTGGATCAGGATTGCATTATATCTATAGATTGCTTTGGGTAGTATTGACATTTTCATAATGTTAAATCTTCCAATCCGTGAGCATGGACTGTTCTACTATTTATGTAGGGCTGTTTTAGATTCTTACAGTTGTATTTATAGTTTTCATTGTATAGGTCTTTTACATCCCTGGTTAGGTTTATTCCTAGATATTTTACCTTTTGGGGGGCTATTATAAATGGTACTCTTTTTTTTTTTTTTTTGAGTTCTCCTTGTTAGTGTAAAGGAACCCAATAGATCTCTGTGTGTTCATCTTGTACCCTGCCACTTTGCTGAATCCGTCTATTAGATCCAGTAGCTTTCTTGTGGAATCGCTGAGATTTCCTATGTATGGGATCATGTCATCTGCAAATAGAGATAGTTTTACTTCTTCCTTTCCAATTTGGATACCCTTTATTTCCCTTTCTTACCTTATTGCTCTGGCTGGGATTCCAGTACAATATTGAATAAGACTGATAATAATGGACATCCTTGTGTCATTCCCATTCTCAAGGGGAAGACTCTCAATTTTTCTCCATTAAGAATAATGTCGGCTGTTGGCGTTGCATATATGCCCTTAATTATGTTGAGGAATTTCCCTTGTATTCCCATTTGGCTGAGAGTTTTTATGAGGAAAGGGTGTTGGATTTTATCAAATGCCTTTTCTGCATCAGTTGAGATGACCATGTGATTCTTTTCCTGTGTTTTATTTATGTGGTGAATTACATTGATTGATTTTCCAATGTTGAACCACCTTTACATTCCTGGTATGAATTCCACCTGAGCATGTTGCATGATTTGCCTAATGTGTTGTTGAATTCTGTTTGCTAGAATTTTGTTGAGAACTTTTGCATCTATATTCATGAGGGATATTGGTCTGTGATTTTCTTTTTTCGTGACGTCTTTACCTGGCATCGGTGTCAGGGTGATGCTGGCTTCATAGGATGAGTTAGGGAGTATTATTCCTTTTCTATGTTTTGAAAGAGTTTGAGTATAATCAATGTCAACTCTTCTCTGAATATTTGGTGAAATTCTCCAGGAAAGCCATCTGACCCGGGGCTTTTGTTGTTGTTGTTGTTGGGAGTTTTTTTGATGACATCTTCAGTCTCTTTCTTTTGTTATGGGTCTGTTTAGATTGTCTACCTATGTTTGTGTTAGTTTAGGTCAGTAGTGTGTTTCTAGAAATTTGTCCATTTCTTTTAGGTTTTCAAATTTGTTGGAGCACAATTTTTCATAGTATTCTATTATGATCCTTTTTATCTTGGTTGGATCTGTTGTAATGTCTCCAATTTCATTTCTTATTTTGTACTACTAACTTTTGAAGGAGATATTGGCATTTCCTTAAAGATTAACATCTTCTGGTTTTAACGTGGTCAGAGATAACACCTTGATGCCAATGGTGGATGTTAGAAAAGATCTTGTCCACATTACACATTCCATTTCTTAAGAAATAAAAATCCAGTACTTGATTTTTGAGCTTACTGCTTTCTGAAAGAATTTATTGCAAAATATAGAAAGTATAATCAACAATAAAATAAATAAATGGCTGCAGATTTCATTATACAACGAATGAAAAAAATCACTGTAGTAAGAGAGTTTAGACTCTTTTTTATAATGTCTGTAAGTGGATTGGTCAGCCTTTATTTCCCTGAACATACTTTACATACACCTGAACTATAGCTTTCCATGTTTCCAACTGACCCTGCCAAATGGAAGACTGTTGGCATGAGCCATGGCACAACCGTGTAGCTGTCAGGGAAAGCAGCATCCAGTGCCTCTCCCACCAATGCTAGAGCCCATCCAGAAGGAGTTAGCTGACGTAGCTGCTGTGACCAAGCAGACATCTTATCAGTGAGTTCCTTACATGCTGTCTTAGTCATCTAGTGCTGCTTTAACAGAAATACCACAAGTGGATGGCTTCAACAAAGAAATTTATTCTCTCACAGTCTAGTAGGTTACAAGTCCAAATTCAGAGTGTCAGCTCCAGGGGAAGGCCTTCTCTGTCGGCTCTGAAGGAAGGTCCTTGTCATCAGTCTTCCCTTGTTCTGGGAGCATCTCAGTGCAGGAACCTCAAGTCCAAAGGATGTGCGCTCTGCTCCCGGCACTGCTTTCTTGGTGGTATGAGGTCCCCAACTCTCTGCTTGCTTCCCTTCCCTTTTATATCTTGAGAGATAAAAGGTGGTGCAGACCACACCCCAGGGAAACTCTCTTTACATTGGATCAGGGATTTGACCTGGGTAAGGGCGTTACAATCCCACCCTAATCCTATTTAACATAAAATTACAATCACAAAATGAAGGGCAACCACACAATTCTGGGAAGCATGGCCCAGCCAAATTGATACACACATTTTTTGGGGGACATAATTCAAACCATGACACAGTCCTTGAGAGGGGGGCTTCTGGAAAGGGTCAGGAAAGGAAAGACAGTGCTTTTAAGATTTAACCTCAGGTTAAAATCAGAACTTACTTCTGTTTCTTTTATCAGTTTATTGGCTCTCAGTTGTAACCTACTTTTCTTTAATGTGCTCTCTGATGTTGGACCTGGACCTCTTGAACATTTTACCTGCTGGCGCCTTGTCAGGCTTTGTCAGTAGAGGGTGCTGGGGATACACTGCAAAGTGACAGCAGTAGAAAGGGAGCTCCTGCCAGCTCTGGTTCTCCAGTGATTACTCAGCACAGGGACCTAACACCCCACACAAACCATCTCTAGTCACATTCTTTGGGTGCAACCTCAGGCTGCTATCTCCCTACCTAGCATTTCCCTTCTGCAGACCAGCTCCAGCCTGCTCCTATGCTTCTGCCAGCAGCCAGATTCCATGGACCAGCTCCGACCCAGTCACTGGGGAAGCTGCTTTGCTGCTGGCAGGCTGCGTGTCCCCTTGGCAGCCACACTCTCTTCAAAGGCGTCTATCAGCCCTGGGGGTGAGCGGGGGCTCTCTAAGTCCATAGTGCTTTCACTGTCCACTCTCCTTCAGTCTAAAGGTGGCCATTGCCCTTTTCACCTGCTACTTCCGCTCTCCTTAGTGTTCCGATTTACCTCTTTTACTAATTAATTAACAAATCTTCATTTAATTCTTTCTTGTTCTAGTAATGAAGGTGGCTTCTCTTTCCTGAGCCGACCATGACTGACATGACTACACGTGCATCTCACACATGATCGGAAAAGACTGTGGCAGAAGCTCCAAGTGCAAAATACAGGTCCACTAAACCTATCTGGGCTGAATTTAATGCTTAATAAAATACCTCATTAAAGATGAAAAACCTGACACAAGGAAAATATTAGTCCAAGAGACAAAATGGGCCACATAAATTCAGCCTGCATCAGTCTGAGACCAGAAGAACTAGATGGTGCCCAAATACAGCCAATGACTGCCCTGACAGGGAACACAACAGAGAGTCCTAGATGGGAGAAAAGTATGGAACAGAACTCAAATTCATGTAAAAAGACCAGAATTCACGGTCTGACAGAGACTGGATGAACCCTTGAAACTATGGCCCCTGGACACTCTGTTAACCCAGAACTAAAACCATTCCTGAAGCCCACTCTTCAGACAAAGATTAGACTGGACTATGAAACAAAAAATAATACCCATGAGGAGTGTGCCTCTTAGTTCAATCAGTTATATGAGACCACATGGGCAGCTCTTGCCCACAGGTGGGATGAGAAGGCAGGAAGGGACAGAAACTGGTTGAATGGACACAAGAAACCCAGGGTGGAAAGGGGGAGTGTGCTGTCACATTGTAGGGATTGCAACTAATGTCACATAACCGTATGTGTATAAATTTTTGCACGAGAAATTAACTTAAGCTGTAAACTTTTACCTAATGCACAATTTAAAAAAAGAAAAAGAAAAACCTGTGACAAATGCTGAACCAGACCAGACAACAGGAATAAACTAGTCCTGTTCCAGGCAAACCAGAGTGGATGGTGACACTATTAATATGTTCCAGGAGGATACTGGGAATTGTATTTCCTATTTAACTTTCTGCAGTACACACAGTCAAAGCACCCCCGAAGGAATGAATGAATGTATCTAGAAGACAAACCAGGTAAATACTTGCTGTGGAGTTGACACTGACTTATGGTGACCCCATGTGTGCCAGAGTAGGTATGTGCTCCATAAGGTTTTCAGTGACTGATTTTTCAGAAGTAGACTGACAAGCCTTTCTTCTGAGGCACCTTTGGGTGGACTTGAACCTCCAACCTTTCAGTTAGCAGCCAAGCATGTTAATCGTTTGCTTTTGGTTTACTGTTTTCCTAGGTAGGGGCAGTTCTAATAGCTTACACTTGGCTTTACCTACCATAATAGCCCTTACTCCATTTGTCAGAGATCCAGTGTGGGGGTTCTGCCAGTTGCTGAGTATATCTATTCCAATTATGTGTTCTGGAACTGGGGAAATCACTACAGGATGGGTTTGGGGACTCACTGGATCTACTGTGAGACAGACATGAGCCAAGACTCCATTAATAACCTGACCTCCAAATGCCCTCACTCTGACTGGTGGGCCACAGTGACATTTTGGGTCTCCTGGAATTAGTGTCAGTTCAGAGCCGGTGTCCAGTAATCTCTGAAAACTCTGATTATTTCCTTTTCCCCAGTGAACATTCACTCTTGTAAAAGGCCATAGATCCCTTTGGGGAAGGCTAGGAGAGAGATTAACAGTATAAATTTTTGGCAGTGTATCGGAGTCCTTCCTCAGGGGGAACCAGCCTCCTCTTCATTCAAGGGGTTGTGGGTCTGTAAACATACTCAAGTCTGGGAATTGATTGAGGGACTGTGACTCTCTATTCTGGCGATTGCTGTTCACCTCAACTAGAATTCATCTGTTTGTACAAATAAAGTAAATATTTAGTAGATTTCCTATCTATTTCACTCCTAGAGACACCATGACTAAATAGCCAATGCCATAATTCCATATGCGTCAGACTATTCTGATTACTGCTTTGACTCTGCTGTCCATTACTGTAACCACACCTACCTTGTCTATGTCAAATAAGCACCGCCACTTGGCCCCTACACACGATGGGGTTCAATCAGCCCCATTGTCGTTAGGTGTCTGAATTCAGTTAGGGCAGTTCCCTCTGTCAGATCTGATTTACATAAAATAGCAATCACAGCAGTCTTCAAGGATGCTGAGGCTACCTTCACAAATTCGTTCCTCACAGTTGTGGTGAAAGGTGTGTCCTCTAGGCACTCCATGTGTGGGTCTGGATCTAACCTGATAAATCCACTCTAGCATGCCAATTTTCCTAAGCCTTTGGATACCTTCTTCTACAGTATACTGAGACAGGTCTGGTACTTTAGCTTGATTTAGTGTAGGCCACTGCACAATCCATGCTTCAGCAACCCAACTAAATAAACTATTAGATCCTTTCCTAACTTTTCGAGCTGAAACATTAAATGAAGAGTCTGGGCTTAGTGGACCCATATCGATAAACTCAGACTGATCCATCTTTATGTTCCTTGCACCATTATCCCACACCCTTAATAGCAATTCCCACACATATTCCCCAGGTTTTTGTTTGTACATATTAGAAAAGTCAAGCAGTTTGGAGTGTAGCGTACCTCTTCCTGGTTCACACTTTGTACTTCACTTTTTGGTGCCCACTGTGACTTAAGTCTAGTTATAGGTCTAGAAGCCAGAATCGGTAGTATGGAATTGTTTTGAGAACAATCAGCATTGTCTTGTAAAGCATCTGCCTCATGCCATGGATTAGCAGTGTCCTCTTTACTGCTGGAAGCAGAGTCATTGACATCTTGAAGACTAACCAGACTTGAGAACTAATTTAGAAAAGTCATCCTTACAATTTTGTTTCTTTAGAACCACTCTCAGTACCAAATGTCTTAGGCTAGGTTCTCTAGAGAAGGAAAACCAGTAAAGTATGTGTATATATATACATATATATATATAGAGAGAGAAAGATTTATCTCAAGGAAATGGCTCACATGGTTGTAGAGGCTGGCAAGTCCCCAGCCATAGATCAGGCATCAGGTTGGAGGCTTCTCCTGACTCACATCGCTGTAAGGGCTGATGAACTCAAGATCACAGGTAAGATGACAGGCTGTAGGCTCACAGGCTGTGGAGGCCGACAAATCCTAAGATCTGCAGGCACTCCCGAGGAAACTCCCCTTACAACTGATTGGCTAATCACATCATGAAGGTGATTACATTTAGCACACAATGGAGGATAACTACATCATTCCATAATTGCCAAATTTAACATCATTACATAACTGCCAAACCACTGAGAATTATGTTTCAGCCAAGTTGACACACAGCATTAAACATCACACCACCCTTAAAACATTTAGCTATGAGCCTCAGAATAATCCTTGAGTCCTGTTTTGATTCCATCTCCTCCTCCTCTAAGGCAGATATTTCCTCTGCATTCTGGTAGTCACTGGTCTATCATACGGGCCCACTAACAGGTCTCCCAGACTCTTTTCACTCTAAATGGTGAGTCACATTATTTTTTAGAACTCCAAAGTGCTCAGATCAAACATTTGTTTAAAAACCATGTGTGGGTTTTCAGATCATAAGATCAAGTTCAAACTTCCCAAACCTGACATCAGAGGCCCTGAACAGTTGGGGGCCTCCCATCCTGTCTCTCCACCACACTTCTCACAGGAAACCTCATGTGGCCGCTACCCTGCACTCCCCTGGCCCCATACTAAAGCTTTTCCTGTTGCCTTCTCTGCACCTGCCCACCCTCAGCCCAGAATTTCTCTCCCTCTTTGTGTCACCCTCAGGACTTCTGCCCAGCCTCTTAGAACCAGTTAACTGCCACCCTGTCTGGAAAGCCTTCTTGAGCTTCTACAGAGAGTTTGCTCTGCTCTTCTGTGGGTTCCCTTAGCACTCTGTGAATTATTCTGCTATGGAGCATCTGGCTGACTTGCAATATGTATTTTTGTCTGTGTGCCCCCAGGGGTGAGCTCCAGGCTGCATTTATTTTTCATTTTCTTCCCCCAAAACTTATAAGGAAAGTTCTAAATAAATGATCCTTGAATAAATTAATTGATTAGAGTGCACATGGGGGGAGTGGGGAGCTCGCAGGTGTGCCAGCACATAAAAGGAGGTAATGCCACGTGCTCAGAGCAGGAGGTTGGTTTTTGAGGCTGGCTCTGCCACTCTTGCTGTGAGATCTGAGGGTCATATTTTGATCATCCTAGGCCTTGAACTGAATGACTCCTTTGAATTATGGTGTTGGTGAAGAATATTGAATATACCAGGGACTGCCAGAAGAATGAACAAATCTGTCTTGGAAGAAGTACAGCCAGAAGGCTCCTTAAAAGTAAGGATAGCGAGACTTTGTCTCACATATTTTGGACATGTTATCAGAAGGGACCAGTCCCTGGAGAGGGACATCATGCTTGGTAAAGTAGAGGGTCAACAAAAAAGAGGAAGACCCTCAATGAGATGGATTGGCACAGTGGCTGCAATAACGGGCTGAAGCATAACGATTGTGAGGATGGTGTAGGACTCGGCAGAGTTTCCTTCTGTTGTACATAGGGTCGCTATGAATCAGAAATGACTCGATGGTACCTAACAACAAAAACAGGCCTCATCTGTTCAACAGAAAAAGGAAAACTAGTTAAATGCTAATTAATTTTAATGGATGGAAATAAAAACTCTTCCATACTGCAGTGTTTCTATGTCACTGTCTCCTTCCATGGATATTATTTTGCATTATATTGAAATTAATTCCTTTGGATTTATTGGGGAAGATTCGTTTAAAAGTCTAACCCTCTCAAAAGCTTTAATGTTCAAATGGGATTGGAGCACCAAGAAGAACTGGGGAAAAGAGAGTCTTGTTATCTTGTTCCATATTGTTTTCCAAAATGGTTGTACCATTTTGCATTCCCAGCTGCAGTGCATAAGAATTCAAACCTCTCCGCAGCCTCTCCAACGTTTGTTATTTTCTTTTCTGTTTTTTTGAATTCGTGCCAGTAATGTAGGGGTGAGATGGTATCTCATTGTGGTTTTGATTTGCATTTCTCTAATGGCTAGTGATCGCGAGCGTTTCCTCATGTATCTGTTAGCCACCTGAATGTCTTCTTTGGTGAAGTGTCTGTTCATATCCTTTGTCCATTTTTTAATTGTATTATTTGTCTTTTTGTTGTAGAGGTGTTGGATTTCCTGTATATTTTAGAGATTAGACTTTGTCAGATATGTCATAGACAACATTTTTTCCCCAGTCTGTAGGTTCTCTTTTTACTCTTTTGGTGAAGTCTTTTGATGAGCATAAGTGTTTAATTTTTAGAAGATCCCAGTTATCTAGCTTATCTTCTGGTGTTTGTCTATTGTTAGTTATGGTTTGTATCCTGCTAATGCCATGTATTAGGACCTCTAGTGTTGACAATATTTTTTCTTCTATGATCTTTACAGTTTTTGGTTTTATATTTAGGTCTTTGATCCATTTTGAATTAGTTTTTTTATATAGTGTGAGATATGAGTCCTGTTTCATTGTTTTGCACGTGGACATCCAGTTTTGCCAGCACCATTTGTTAAAAAAACCTTTTCCCTATTTGATGGCCTTTGGAACTTTGTCCAAGATAGGTGACCATAGATGGATGGATTTACATCTGGGATCTCAATTCTGTTCCATTGATCAATGTGTCTGTCATTGTACCAGTACCAGGCTGTTTTGACTACCATAGCTGTAGAGTAGGTTCTGAGGTCAGGTAGTGCGAATCCTCCTACTTTATTCTTCTTCTTCAGTAGTGTTTTACTTATCTGGGGCCTCTTCCATTTCCATATAAAGTTAAAGATTCATTTTTTCATCTTTTTAAGGAATGCTGTGGGTATTTGGATTGGGAGTGCATTGTATTTGTAGATTGTTTTGGGTAGAATTGACATTTCCACAATGTTGAGTCTGCCTATCCGTGAGCATGGTATGTTTTTCCATCTATTTAGGTCTCTTAGTTTCTTGCAGTAGTGTTTTGTAGTTTTCTTTGTATAGGTCTTTTACATCCCTGGTTAGATTTATTCCTAAGTATTTTATTTTTTTAGGGGCTATTATAAATGGTATTGCTTTCTTGATTTCAATTTCATAGTTCTTTTTATTGGTGTATAGGAATTCAAATGATTTTTGTATGTTGGTCTTATATCCTGCTATTCTGCTGAATCTTTCTATTAGTTCCAGTAGTTTTTTCATGGAGTCTTTCAGGTTTTCTATATATAGTATCATATCATCTGCAAATAGGGACAGTTTTACTTCTTACTTACCAATTTGTTTTCCCTTTATTCCCTTTTCTTGCCTTACTGCTGTAGCTAGGACTTCCAGCACAATGTTAAACAGGAGTGGTGATAAACGGCATCCTTGTCTTGTTCCTGTTCTCAAGGGGAATGTTTTCAGGCTCTCTCCATTAAGAATTATGTTGGCCGTCGGTTTTGTGTAGATACCCTTTATTATGTTGAGGAATTTCCCTTATACACCTATTTTATTGAGAGTTTTTATCACAAATGGGTTTTGGACTTTGTCAAATGTCTTTTCTGTGATGACTGAGATGATTATGTGATTCTTTTCTTTTATTTATGTGGTGGATTACATGGATTGATTTTCTAATGTTGAACCATACTTGCCTACCTGGCATGAATCCCACTTGGTCGTGGTGTATTATTTTTTTGATATGATGCTGAATTCTATTGGATAGAATTTTATTGAGAATTTTTGCCTTATATTCATGAGAGATGTTGGTCTGTAATTTTCTTTCTTTTTTTTTTTTTTTTTTGTGGTGTCTTTGCCTGGTTTTGGTAACTGGGTTATGCTGGCTTCATAGAATGAATTCAGAAGTATCCTTTCCTTTCCTATATTCTGAAATAGTTTGAGTAGTACTGGTGTAAGCTCTTCTCTGAATGTTTGGTAGAATTCTTCAGTGAAGACATCTGGGATAGGGCTTTTTTTGTTGTTGGGAGTTTTTTTTTTTTTTTTAATTATCTTTTCAATCTCTTCTCTTGTTATGGGTCTGTTCAGGCTTTCCATCTCAGTTTGTGTTAGTTTGGGTAGGTAATGTGTTTTTAGAAATTTATCCATTTCCTCTAGGTTTTCAAACTTGTTGGAGTATAGTTTTTCATAGTACTCTGTTATGATCCTTTGTATTTCAGTTGGGTCTGTTGTAATGTTCCCCATTTCATTTCTTATTTAAGTTATTTGCATCCTCTCCTGTTTTTCTTTTGTCAGTTTGGCCAGTGGTTTGTCAATCCTTTCAAAGAAGGATCTTGGTTTTGTTGATTCTTTTCTATTGTTTTTCTCTTCTCTGTTTCATTTATTTTTGCTCTGATCTTATTATTTCCTTTCTTCTAGTGGCTGTGGGATTCTTTTGCTGTTCTCTTTCTATTTGTTCAAATTGTGTATCTAATGTTTTGAATTTTATCTCTTTCTTCTTTTTTGATGTGTGCATCTATTGCTATAAATTGACCTCTGAGCACTGCCTTTGCTGTGTCCCAAAGGTTTTGTCATGATGCATTTTCATTCTTATTTGATTCTACACATCTTTTTGATTCCATCTTTGATTTCTTCTATTACCCAGTGGTTTTTAAGCAGGGTGTTATTCAGTTTCCATGTATTTGATTTTTTTTTTTCTCTTTCGTTGTTAATTTCTACTTTGATGGCGTTGTGATCAGAGAAGATAATTTGTATTATCTTAATGTTTTGGCTTTTGTTGAAGGTTGCTTTGTGGCCTAAGATGTGGTCTATTCTGGAGAACGTTCCGTGTGTGTTGGAAAAGAATGAGTACTTAGTTGCCATTGGGTGGAGTGTTCTATATATGTCTATGAAGTCGAGTTGGTTGATTGTGGCCTTTAGATCTTCTGTATCTTTGTTGAGTTTCTTTCTAGATGTTCTGTCCTTTACTGCAAGTGGTGTATTGAAGTCTTGTACTATTATTGTGGAACTATCGATTTCCCTTTTCAGTGCTGTTAGAGTTTATGTATTTTGGAGCCCTGTCATTGGGTGCGTAGATATTTATTATGGTTATGTCCTTTAATTATTTTATAATACCCTTTGTCTTTTATTGTGGATTTTGTTTTAAAGTCTATTTTATATGAGATTAGTATTGCCACTCCTGCTTTGTTTTGGTAGATGTTTGCTTGATTTATTTTTTCCATGCTTTGATTTTTAATAAATTTATGTCTTTGTTTCTAAGGTGTATCTCTTGTAGACAGCATATTGATGGGTCCTGTTTTTTTGGTCCATTCTGTCACTTCCTGTCTCTGTATTGGTACATTTAAGCCAGTTACATTCAGTGTGATTATTGATAGGTGTGAGTTTATTGCTGTCATTTTGGACTTTTTTTTTTGTGGTGCTGGTATTTTCTTTGTTCCTCCTACTCTTCTATGCTGAATTCCTTTTGCTTGCAGATTTTTTTTGTTTGTTTCTTTTGTTTTTGTAGGTTTTGTGTTTACTGAGACTTTGTGTTTTTCTTCTTTATTTTGATGAGTAGGTTTGTTAACTTTCTTTGTGGTTACCTTGAAATTTACCCCTGTCTTTCTAAGTTTAAACCAGTCTTTTATTACTTGATAATGCCTTGTCTTCCTTTCTGTTTGTATGTTCTATACCTACACCATTTATTGCATATTTTATTGTTCTAACATTGTTGTCATTTACAGATTGACCTCTCTGGTTCCCCATTGTAAAATTTTTTAGTTTTGTTTTATCCTTGAGACTTCATTGTCTAGGTTGGTATCTGGCTGATGCTGTCTTATGTGCTAGGTGTAGGTTGTTGTCTGATGTTGTTGGTTCTCTAACTGATGGAATCTCTTTAATAATTCTTGTAAGTTTGGTTTGGTTTTTACATATTCCCTTAACACTGTTTTTCTGGAGAAGTCCTAATTTCATATAATATTCGAGCAAGAATTTTGCAGGTTATATTATTCTTGGTTGGCATTTTTTTTTTAAGATTTTATATATGTCATCCCATTGCCTTCTCGATTTCATGGTTTCTGCTGAGTAATCAATCAGAGCTTAGTCTTATTGTTTCCCCTTTGTATATGACTTTTTGTTTTTCTTGAGCTGCTCTCAGGATTCTTTCTTTTTGGTTTTAGTGAGTGTGATTATAATATGTGTTGGTGTTTTTCTTTTGGGTCTATCCTATATGGGGTTCATTGAGCTTCTTGGATGTTTGGCTTTTTGTCTTTCATGATAATAGGGAAGTTTTCTGTCAATAATTCTTCAGTAGTCCTCTCTGTGTTTTTTGTTTTCTCCCCTGTTCTGGAACTCCAATCACATGCACATTTTTGCTTTTGATTGTATTCCACATCGTTCTCAGGGTTTCTTCATTTTCCTTTGTTCTTTTCTGTGATTTTTCCTCAAAGTGATATCCAAGGATTTGTCTTCAATTTTACTGTTCCTGTCTTCCATTGCTTCAGATTTACTCCTAAAACCTTCTATTGCACTGTGCATTTCTGAAATCTTGTTGTTTATCTTTTGGATTTCAGTTCACTCTTTTTGTGTGATTTCTAGTTGTTTATTTATTTTGACATTTTGTCACTGTATTATTTTCCTGAATTCTTCCATTGTTTCATGTCTTTTCCATGATTTTTCTGTATTTTCCATGATTTTGTCTATTTTTTTCTGCATTTTCTTTCATCTGTTGGAGAATCTGAGTATTAGAGTTTTCAATTCCCTAACAGGTATTTCCAATGCCTTTTCTTTTAGCAGAAGGTCATCTGGTGTTCTATTTTTGTCACTTTCTGGAGCCATCCTCTTCTGGTTTTTTTTTTTTTTAACATATTTTGATATTTTCTGTTGTCTCCGGGACATTCAGGAATTATTTTCTTTGTTTATTGATTGTAGATTTGATTGTTTTGTCCTGCTTTTTTGTTTTATTTGGTTACATCTGGGAAGGCAGACCGGGTGTGTTTTATTGTTTGTTTGCCTGTGTTTTATTGCTTCTTACCACCTTATCCAGTTGGGTAGGACCAGTCACTCAGCTATGGTGCAGCAGGGCAGATCCAGTGGGTGTGGAGGAACAGGGATGGGTAGTTTGTGGTATGAAATTGGACAGGGCTGGGGGCAGTGCAGGGTGGGGTCCAGGAAATTGCATCAGTACTGCTTGGGGGTGTGGTACTCAGCACAGGGTACAGATAGGCAGGAAGGAAAGGAGAGGATGTGATGTAAAGAGCTAAGTAGGAGGGTTAAAGAAGAGAGAGAAACAAAAGCAAAGAAAGTTAAAAAAATGTTTATAAAGTAAATAAAATGACAATGAGATAGGATTCAGTGGGTGGGGGTGGGGGTGGGGCAGACCCAGTGAGGCCATGAGCTGGTGGCTCTCTAGCTGAGTGGTATGGCTTGGCCTGTTGAGAAGCTGCATGGGTGGCACACAGGGCTAGGTTGGTGGGAGAAAGGAAAGGAAAGAGAGAGAAGGAACCAACAAATAAAATAAACAACAACAACAAAAATATGTTGGTGTTGGAGCTGGCCATCGGGGGTGCAGTGGAATTGGGGTGGTGGCAAGCTGATGTCCTCCTTGCTGGGTGGCACATCAGGAAGGGGAAGAAGTAGTGCAGGGCCTAGGTGGGAGTGAGAAGGAAAAGGAGAAGAGGAAAGAAAGAAAAATAAAAAATATGGTGCTGAGGGAGCCAGCCTGTGAAGGTGGCACAGACCCAGGGAGGCCATGTGCCAGGGGCTCCCCAGACAAGTGGTACAGCCCCTGATGAAGTTGGGAGCAGCGCATGGGGCTGGGTGGATGGGAGAAAGGAAAGGAAGGAGGGAGAGAGAGAGAAGAAACAATAACAAAAGAAAACAAAGGAACAAACAATAAACAAATAAATAACATGGCACTGAGAGAGCTGGTTGGTTACGGCAGCGCAGACCTAGGGAGTCTGTGCAGTGACTATTCAACTGAGCTGTGCAGCATGGCCCCTCCAGAAGGGGCGGGGGCAGTGCACAGGGCTGGGTGGGTGGGAGAAAGAAAAGGAAGGAAAGGAGAGAGAGAGAAGAAACAGAAAAGAAGGAGAAGAAGGAAAAAAAGAACAAAGCAAACAAACCAAAATAAATCACAGCCCCTCAAGAAGGGGAGGGGTTGGCACACAGGGCTAGCTGGATAGGAGAAAGGAAAGGAAGGAAGGGAGAGAGAGAGAAGTAACAAAATAAAATAAAAACAAACAAAAATACAAACCAAAAAAAGAAAAAATCAAACAAGAAGATGGCGCTGAAGGGGCTGGCCAGTGACGGGGGAGTGGACCTCAGCAACAGTGAGCTAGTGTCTCTCTGGTGGAACAATTGTGGCCTGTTGGAAAGTGGTGGAGGCTGCGTAGCAGGAAGAAGGATGGGGGTTGGGAAAGTGTGTATCCCTGGTTACCAGGTGCTCTGTCTCCTGCTGTGAGCTCTGTGGAGTTGACTTGCTGTACTCTCTGTCCACAGTCCTTGGTGGCTTAGGTCCAAGATGGTGCATCCGGCCATGTTAGCTAGTAGGGGGACTTCACTCTGTAGCTCTCCTTGTTCTCTGTTCTCTGTCAGTTTCTTATTACATTCGGTGCTTGATTGAGTTCTTTATTTCTTCATTTGGTACTTAGGGTTCCAAGATTGACATTTGTATCTGTTTTACTTAGTTTTTTGGGTCTTTGCTGCAGAGGGATGACATGGTGTTTCTGTCTATAGCACCATGTTGGCTCCACCGCCTTGATACAGACATTCTTGATGGAACAACTCTGTGAAGCAAGTGGCACTTTTGCTGTCAGTTTATTAAAAATGTTGGGTGAAGAAGATGACTCACAAAATGACTTTCTCTCCCTGTCTTAGTAGGCTGGGTTCTCTAGAGAAGCAAAACCAGTAAAGTGTATAAATATATATATAGAGAGAGATTTGTATCAAGGAAACAGCTCACGCGATTGTAGAGGCTAGAACATCCCAAGTCCATGGATCAGGGTAGAGACCTCTCCCAAGTCACGCAGCCACAGAAGCTGGCAAGCTCAAGATCAGCAGGTCGGAGAGCAGGGTCCTGCTCACAGGCTGTGCAGATCGATGAATCCCAAATTTGGCAGATAAGCTGACAGCTCAAGTCCCAAGAACTGGAGATGAGATGACAGGAGGCAGCCGCAGGATCCAGAGAAAGCAAAAGGCCAGAATGTCTGCTTATATTCAGATGTGGGCCACACCCCCAAGGAGACTTCCTTTCTTCTGATTGGCTACTCACAGTATATTCAATCATGGGAGTGATCACATTAAAACACCGAGAATCATGGCCCAGCCAAGCTGACACATAATCTTAACCATCACACTCCCCTAGGCACCTCCTCTATTCTGGCCATGGTCTTCCTGGGGCAAAGGGAAACACCAATGCCTACATGGTCCCCTGTCACATGCTTATTTTCGTACTTCCATGGAGCTGGTCTTCTCTGACCTTCACCCAGCTGATGAAGCCATGAGGCCTGAAGATGTGAGGTGGGAAACATGGTGTAGAGGAAGGGCAGGCATAGAAAGAAAAGTGAATTGTGTGGGACAGGGTATCCCCATAGTGGTTATGGAAGAAATCCAGTTATTAAGTTATTGTTTCCAGGCAAAAGCATCACAATATGATAGCAAAATTGCAGTATATCCACAAAAAGGCAAAGAATTTCAACTTCATTACATTTTAAACTTTTTAGTTAAAATGCAGCTGTGTAAGTGAACTTTTTGTGAAATGGATTGTTTTTAGTGTATGATTATGTAAAGTGAAAGAAGAATACAACACAAATGAGAACTTATAGTTTCTGTAGTTATTTAGAAGAAATATATACTCTGATCTGAAGTGGGTAATGTGTGACCTTATCGGCAAATGAGCTCATGAACAATACTTTAGGGAAGTAGTCCTTAACTTCCTTTCATCTTAAGTTTCTTTGAAGATCTGGGAAAAATTTCACGGAATCCCCATATGCACAAGGCTTTGCAAATACCATTAGAGCTGTGTAGACGCACTCCTCAAGTGCACCCAGGGGCCCCAGTGGGAGATCCCCCTGCGATCAATTGATTCAGCTTGCTGGCTGAGCAAGGCTTTAGGCTAGGATGGGAGGGAGACGTAGGAGCAACTTTAGTGCTCACTCTAACTTGACGTTTAAATCACAGTCAGGTCTGGGGAACTTCTGTAAAGTTCCGTAGGGTGAGTACTACTGGCATCTAGTGGGTAGAGGCCAGGGTAGGTTGCTGCTAAATATCCTACAGTGCACAGTAAAGCCCCCTCCACAAAGAATTATCTGACCCAAAATGTCAGTAGTACCGTAATTGAGAAACCCTGTGCTAGACAAAGCAAACTCCCTTTAATATAGTGCGGATTGAATTGTGTTCCCCCAAAACATATGTTGAAATCCTAACCCCTGTACCTGTAAATATGACCCTATTTGGAAATAGGGTTTTCTTTTGTTAAGTTATTGAGTTATAAAAAGAGCAGATGAGACACAGAGATACACATGGTGGGAGAGGAAGACAGATGTAGGCGACAGATAAACCCAGGAACACCAAAGATTGCTGCTGGCAGCGACTAGGAACTATAGAGACAAGGAAGGACCTTCCCCTAGAGCCACACCCTGAAACCAGAGTTCTAGCCTCCTGAACTGTGAGAAAACAAATTTCTGTTCTTTAAAGGTATACCCACTCATGTTATTTCTGTTATGTCAGTACTAGGTAGCTAAGACATACAGGAACCTAGGTAATTTTCAGTTCAGAGATTTGTTTGGAAATAGCTGTTTGGGGGTTTAAAATGACAAAGTTAAAAACTGGTGGTGCTGTTTTCTATTAACAGGCACTTTGTTTAAACAAAGATGGAGATGCTCACCAAGGTTTCCAGGTGCTCTCACTGAAGTTAACAACCTAGCACCCAGTACTTTCTTAGAACGGATAACAGACTCTTTGGAGAAAAAGCATGTAATTCCCTTTCAGTAAGTAGTGCTCACACATTGATGAAAAGGAAAAGAGAAACTACTGAAGAGCAGAGAATAAAATATAACTTGACTGTCTTAAAAATGTGCTTAGAATCACACTTTTATAATTATAATTTTGAGCTTTAACTTTGCTTCTGAATTATGTCTTCTTTAAAATTGTTTCTGATCCATCCATCCGTCTCGATTCGCCCATCCTCCTGCATCCAAACCCACTTCTCTCTCCTGACTCCCTGACCCTGAGTGACTGCGTAGTCCAGCGTGTTGCGCAAGACGGAAGCTCAGCGTCTTGGGCTCCTCCCCGGGTTCCCCTCTGGGTGTTCTGCTGGCTCTTAAAGTCTCTTAACTTTACCCCTCTTCTGAATCCCCCTGCTGTTGTGTGGGTTCAGATTCTCACCGTAGAGTCCACACTCTTGTTTTAATTGCTTCCTAGCTGGTCTCTCCGGGTGCAGCCTGGTTCTTCTCTCTGTCTCATAAATCCACACTGCTGACAGCATAGTCTTTCCAAAGTGAAAATCTGCTTATGAAACTGAGCTTTTAAATCTGATCAGTTTCTATTAAGCATGTAATTACAAAATTCCTTAGTCTAGAAAAAACCTGCAATTATGCAATAAGTGAGGTCTAAAAAAATTCTCACGTAATATGTGATGCTCTTCTGAAATTAATGAATGATTGGGGTCATCCTGGCCATCTCATGGGCTGGGATTTCCTGGGGTCCTTCTATCAGATTCAAACACAATCCCCGTCTTTACTGCTGTTGAGTGCTCTCCCATGGAGGTGGCCTGCTCTGGGCTTGAATCTCACTGGGGATGATTCTGGGCCCTTTAGTTGGTTGGCTCTTCCAGGATAAGCATTAGTGACTCCAGAAATCTGGTTAATTGATGTTCATTTTTGAACATCAGTTTGATCTTTGAATGGAGAATATTGGGACACAGAAACCACCCTCCACCTTTCTTGGTTGCTTGGCTTTCTTCCCATCTACATCCTCTTTCTTCTGTAGAAGCTAAAGTATTTGATAGCAGGAGATGAGTGGAAGATGGGAGCCAATTGCCAAGCACATTATATCTGAAATCAAGTTATCGTAGGGTGAGTTATCTCAGGGTTTTAATGTATTACATCCTGATTTGGCCCCAATTTATATTTCGGAGCTCATCTCCTGACACTGTTTTTCCCTAATCACCTCCACTCCCCTCCCTACCCTGACACACACACACACACGCCACACATAACACCACACACACATCACACACACTCACGCAAAAATCACACACACATCATAAAACACACACATACTCACACCACTCACCACACACATTCACACACACACTCACACAGCACACATACCACACACACACCACACCCACTTATATACGACACACATCACACACCATACATACTCACACACGCCACACTTCATACACATTCACACACACACCACACACACTCATTTACACACACCATATGCACACACACTCACACCACACACACTCTCATTCACACACATTACACACCATACACATAAACAACACATGCACACTCATACACATGCACACACTACACTATACTCCCGACCTATCACATTCCATTCCTGAAGGACCTTCCTTGCTCCATCTTCTCTCAAGCTACCATGATGAACCAGATCTAAAATGCTGTTTCCCTCTTTGTCCACTTGGAGATCTCTAAGATCTCTTGATAATCTAGCCCCACTGTGAAGCCTTTCATCATTCAATAAATGTGGTGGTGGGTGGTGCCAGTGACACAAAACTTAGAAAACTTAGCAAAAGAGAGTTAGGCTGACTCGGGGCTTACAGCTGAATTGGGGAGACGGAAGATTAAACAGAAAGTCAGTACGGAGTGCACATATTTGCAGGGACGTCCTTGGGTGTTTTTGCACGGCTGCCCCATCCATGTTCTCCTAAGACCTTGTAAGTACCTCTGTGTACTTAAAGTCTTTCTCTTCAAAGCGTCAGCCACCTCAGGTCAGAAATGGTGTCTTCACCTTGGCGCCAGCACACAGTGGACAGTCAATAATTTTTTGTTAATTGAATGAATAAGTATTAAAATGCAGCATGATCTGTGTAAGCACTTATGGTAGAAACATGTTACAAGGGAAACAATTGTTTTCAAAGTTGTGGTAACTGTCGTTGACTAGGGCCGATCTCAGCCCTTTGCTCTTTGTTGGCCTTTAAGGAATCCTGTAAGCAGTTCTATCTGGCAGAGCTGGAGGAGCAGTCCTTGCTAACAGTACATAAGAATCCAGCAAACACATGAATGACTGGGTCGCAGGAAAGACTGGAGGTGAGAGGTTTTAATTTCCGCAGTCTTGAAGTTGTGGAGAAAGAGAGTCTGAGGCTGGCTCGGGAGAAGGCCAGGTCACCAGAGGCCTTATGGTGTGTATTTTCTGGGTTTCAGGCCAGCAGTGAGATTCTGCCATTTCTCTGGGGTTTATCAGATCATGAAGGGGTGATTTTTAAAAATTACTTAAACCTAGTGTCAGGATGCCCTCCCCTCTGGACAGTGTTGAAAACCCCTGACATATACCCCTTCTTTGGGGCTCTGTTTTTCTTCCATCTGACCTGCTCTGAGAGCAGAATGGTATTCAGGTAGTCACAACTTAGACATGGTGACGTTTTGTGTTGTGTCGTTGTGGTAATTTGAACAGCTCACTAGCTCCAACCACAGCTTTCTCCCTCCATTTTAACCTGATAGGGTCTATGTTTGCTTTTGGAGGGTGGATTTTTCTGAATTTTCTCCATATCTGGAGGGACAGTCCCTGTGGTGTCTGCATGGTGTGTGCCCTGGCCAGGTCACATGCTGTCTCACTGGAGACATTGCCACTAGTCCTTAATCAGAGTACATAGGAAAAGAGGACACACTTTTACACATTCTGAATACTTAACATGTAGTTTAGAGACTTCCAAAAATGAGGGAATAAAATTATGTCACATATTTCTTCATGTGCCAACCTTGTTGTTGTTAAGTGCTGTCGAATCCATTCTGACTCATAGTGACTCTGTAGGACAGAGTAGAACTGCCCCATAGGGTTTCCTAGGCTGTAATCTTTATGGGAGCAGATTGCCAGGTCTTTCTCCCACAGAGCCACTGGTGGGTTTGAACTACCGACCTTTCACTTAACAGTTGAGTGCCTCTCATTATTTCATCCTTCAACCCTTACTACACACCCTCCTTGTGCCCGGCAGCAGCGATGCCCACAGTTATACTGAGAGCTAATAAAGTAATTATTATAGGAAAAGAAGAGCTTTCCACTTTTTCACACATCTTCTGTCCAGGGGTCTCTTGCTCTCCAGTTGATCCAGCAGGACTGATCCAAGGAAACAGAAGCTTCTTCACACCTAGCCCCCTTATGCCAGTCACCTATTTGTCCACACTCCCTCCACTGGGCTGACTACCCATGCCAACCCAGAATATTAGAGCTGGAGAGGATCTGGGGATCACTGTGTCCACCCTCTCATTGACAACTCAACTTGGACCCCTCTGAAATCTCTCCTAATTACTTTGCCACATCACCTGTTTCAGGTCACTTGTTCGCTCTCATTTGCAGGTCTGTATTCCCTGCCCTTTGGAGGCCCTTCCTTATGTAAATAAGGTTTGAACATTGCCATAGAACAGTGGTTATCATGGGGGAGGGTTGACCCCAGGGGACATTTGGCAATGGATGAAGGCATTTTTAGTTGTTACAGTTGGGAGGAGCTACTGGTTAAACATTCTACAATGCACGGGACAGCCTCCCACATCAAACAATTATCCAGCCTAAAACATCAGTAGTGCAGAAGCTGGAATAGTATAGTGCCAAGGTTGACAGCTCTATATCAGAATCAAAACTGTTGGGTTATTTTCTCAGCTTAGCCTCCTGTCACCTTTGTGAACTTGGCAAAAAGATTCAGGTAAATGTTCTGAAGCTGAATTTCTTCATCTATAAATTGAAGGCAAAATGGCAGCTGTCCTATCTGCTTTAGGGTTGTTGTGTAAGGAGCAACAACACACTGGGTGAGCACATGCTAAACAGCCTTACCCATAGGTGGGCAGAAACGCAAGACTCCCTCCTACTCGAAACCAAACCTCAGCTTTAGATGTCAAGGGGATTTTTGCAAAAGAATGCCTGCCTCCCTCCCCAAATAGCAATAAACTTTTCCCATATCTCTACAGGTGAGATCTCAGAAGTTCTGGGTGCTGGGCAGCTGACCTGCTGACTAAGATGGTCCTCATAAATGCTATCTATTTCAAAGGAAAGTGGAAGGAGCAATCTGAAAAAAGTACACAGGGAATGTCCTTTGAAACCAACCAGGTAGGGAAATAATTTTTTACATATATTGATACTTTCTGACAGTCATAAAGTGGGAAAGATTTTGAGTGGGAAAAATAACTTATTTCAAAATCTCTTGATTCTTAATCTATTTCTGAATAGATTTCATGCCCACTATGTACCTTTTCCCCATGCGTCTGTCAGTTTGTCTTACTGTGGTGGCTTTTGTGTTGCTGTGATGCTGGAACCTATGCCACCAGTATTTCAATTACTAGCAGGGTCATCCATGGTGGACAGGTTTCAGTGGAACTTCCAGACTAAGAAAGACTAGGAAGAAGGACTTGGCAGTCTACTTCTGAAAACATTGGCCAGTGAAAACCTTATGAATAGCAGCGGAACACTGTCTGATATAGTGTCAGAAGATGAGCCCCTCAGGTTGGAAGGCACTCAAACTATGACTAGGGAAGAGCTGCCTCCTCAGAATAGAGCTGACTATTAAGGTCATTAAGATGTGGATGGAAGAAAGCTTTCAAGACCTACATTTACTGATGCAGCACAACTCAAAATGAGAAGAAACAGTTGCAAACATCCATAATAATAATAATCGGAACATGGAATGTACAAAGTATGACACTAGGAAAATTGGAAGTCATCAAAAATGAAATGGAGCGGACTTCCGGCAAAATGGCTCTCTAGGCAGAAGCACCAAGCCGTCCCTCCACAGCAAAGATCCAAAAACTAAGCCGAACAGAGAAAACAGCAATCCTGAAACTCTAAAACGTCAAATGAAGAGATAAAGAACTCAGCCAAGCACCAAAAGGAGTGAAAAAACTGACAGAGAATGGAGAGTGAGGAGAGATTCATGCCGAGGTCCCCTATCAACTAACGCAGCGTGGATCCGCCGTCTTGGACTCCTATCAGAGACCAGTAAACAGCGGATACGAGAAAGCAGCTTCACAGAGCTTCCAGTGGGAGAAAAAACAACTGGTAATTTGTGATATATGCTTTCCCACCCCCCCCCCACCCTTCTTCACCCCCACTTGGCCTCCTATGCTTCCCACAGCCACAATCTCTTGTCTGGGAAGCACCGGCTGCTTGGATTCCACCCACCTGAATGGGCCAGCTCTCTGAGTGCCATTTGTTGGCTGCTGGTGTTGCTTTTTTCCGCTTCTTTTGATTTCTTCCTTACCTCTCACCACCTCCCCCTCCTTTCACTCAAATACCTGGCTCTGTGTGCCATCTTTGCTTCTTCCTGAGGGGCTGCAGAGCTCTGTTTGAGTGTAGAGCTGCTTCCCCGTCTGGGCTGCTGTGCTGGTGGGATCCCAGGGCTTTTGTTAGTTTGTTTGTTTTGAATTGTTTGTTTGTTTTCTTTTCCTTTTCTTGAGTTGGGAGCCCATTCTGGCCAGGCAGTGCTGTATGGCTTGGAAGCTACCCCCTTGGCTTGCACAGACGTGCAGGGGGATCCCTGAGCGCATTTCTTTTCTCGTTGTTTTTTTTTTTTGTTTTTTGTTTTTTTGGGGGCTTTTCTTGTTCTTTTTTTTTTTAAATTTGTTTTGTTTTCTTTTCCCTCTTTTTCCCTTTTTGTCTTTCTTCATTACTCAGTTTCTCGTCTCTCTATATCTTCCTTCTCTTTCTGTTCCCTGAATACCTGACATTCTATACCTCTATGCCTTCTAGCCAGGCTGTACTGCAACACCTGAGAACAACCTCCCCAGACCTCATTGCCGCACCAGTGGGATCCCTGGGAACTTTGCTGTTCTTTAACCTTTCCGATTTTTATTGATTCATTCTTTTCTTTTTTTTTCTTCCTCTTCCCCTTTTTTTCTCCATTTCATAGTCTCTCATATCTCCACTCCAACGGCAAGCTCCCCTAGCATTCTTTTTTGTTTGTTTGTATGTTCTTGGCTCCTGTTCCTCTCTCCCCTCTCCCATATCCATCTTAGCTACACACATAACAATCTCCCCGCTACATCCTGCCTACCTGCACTGTGCGCTTAACATCACACCACCAAGCAACAGGCATGGCCTACCAGAACCTGCCCTGTACTGATTACCAACCCGCTCTGGTGGCTATAGTAAGTGTCATAAACAACCCATCCCAGTAATTCCTCTTCAGCTAGACCTGCCCTGCTGTACCATATCTGAGTGACTGACCCTGCCAATTGGAGAAGGAGGCGAAAAGTATTGTGCCCACAGATGAGCAAACAACAAATAAAAAACAGCCCGCCTGCTCAGACATAGCCAAATTAAAAAAAAAAAGGGACGAAACAAACAAATCTACAATCAATAAATGAGAAAAATAACTACTGAATGCCCCAAAGACGGCAGACAATATCAAAACATTTACAAAAACAGGACAGGGTGGTTTCAGTAGGCATCCAAAATAAAACACCAGATGACTCTCCAGTGGAAGAAAAGACACTAGAACTACCTGATAGGGAATTCAAATCTCTAATACTCAGAATTCTCTAAGAGCTGAAGCAAAAAGCAGACAAAAATGAGGAAAAAATAGACAAATTCATGGAAAATACAGAAAAAAATTGGAAGAATTCAGGAAAACAATGCAGGAACAAAATGCCAAAATAAATTCACAACTAGAAATTATACAAAGACAACAATTAGAAATCCAAAAGATAAACAGCAAGATTTCAGAAATGGACGGTGTCAGAGAAGAGCTGAGAAGCAGATCTGAAATAGTGGCAGACAGGATCAGTGGAATTGAAGACAAACACTTGGATACAACTCTGTTTGAGGAAAACTCAGAAAAAAGAACAAAGAAAAATGAAGAGACCCTGAGAGTTATGTGGGATACAATCAAAAGCAAAAATTTACAAGTGATTAGAGTTCCAGAACAGGGGGAGAAAACAGAAAACACAGAAAGGATCATTGAAGAACTGCTGACAGAAAACTTCCCCAATATGATGAAAGATGAAAAGCTGGCCATCCAAGAAGCTCAAAGAACACCATTTAGGGTAGACCCCAAAAGAAAATCACCAAGGCATATCATAATCACACTCGCCAAAACCAAAGACAGACAAAGAATCTTGGGAGCAGCACGTGAAAAACAAGAAGTCACATACAGAGGAGAAACAATAAGACTAAGCTCAGATTATTCAGCAGAAACCATGCAGGCAATAAGGCAATGGGATGACATATATAAAATCTTGAAAGAAAAAAATTGCCGGCCAAGAATAATATATCCTGCAAAACTCTCGTTTAAATATGATGGTGAAATTAGGTCTTTTCCAGATAAACAGAAATTAAGGGAATATGTAAAAGCCAAACTAAACTTACAAGAACTATTTAAGGGAGTTCTTCAATCTGAGAACAAACAACTTCAGCTCACAGGGAGAATCTAGGACGCAGGATTGTACCAGCCAGATACCAATCTAGGAAATGAACTCTCAAGGACTATCCAAAACCGAAAGAAATACAACAGGGAATCAGAGCAGTTAATCAGTAAATGACAACAACATCAAAACAATAAAAGAGGGAATAAATGGCATAGGTATAGAACCTTCTAATGGAGAGGAAGGCAAGGCGATACCAAGTAATGGTAGACTGCTTCAAACTTAGAAAGATAAGGGTAAAATTCATGGTAACCACAAAGAAAGTTAACAAACATACCCATAAAAATAAAGAGGAAAAACATAAAGTCTCAGCAAAAACAAAACCTACAAACAAAAGAAATGAAAAAAAAAAATCCACAAACAAAAGTAACTCAGCACAAGAGAGTAAGAAGAACAAAGGAAATGTCAACACCACCAAAAAAAGCACTACAAAAGACAGCAACAAACTTACATCTATCAATAATTACACTGAATGTAAATGGACTATAAACAAACTATGGTACATACACACAATGGAGTACTATGCAACGAGAAAGAACAACAATGAATCTGTGAAGCAACTCATAACATGGATGAAACTGGAGGACATTATGCTGAGTGAAATAAGTCAATCACAAAAGGACAAATATTGTGTGAGACCTCTATTGTAAAAACCCATGAAAAAGTTCACACACAAAATATAACAATCTTTGTTGGTTACCAGGGATAGGGGGGTGGGGGGTAAATACTAAATAGGCAATAGATAAGTGGTATCTTGGGCGAAGGGTGAGACAGTACAGAATACAGGGGTAACCAGCCCAACTGGTACAAGGAAAGGTCATGGAAGCCCCATAGACGCATCCAAACTCCCTGAGGGACTGAATTGCTGGGTGGAGGGCTGTTGGGACCATGGTCTTGGGGAACATCTAGCTCAGTTGGCATAACACAGTTTATAATGACAGTGTTCTACATTCTACCTTGGTGAGTAGCGTCTGGGGTCTTAAAAGCCTGTGAGCGGCCATCTAAGATACTCCACTGGTCTCATCCCTTCGGGAGCAAGGGAGAATGAAGATAACAGGATACAAGGAGAAGATTAGTCCAAAGGACTAATGGACCACAGCTACCAAGGCCTCCACCAGACTAAGTTCAGTACAGCTAGATGGTATCCGGCTACCAACACTGACTGCTCTGACCAGGATCACAACGGAGGGTTCTGGACAGAGCTGGAGAAGGATGTAGAACAAAATTCTAACTCACAAAAAAAAAGACCAGATTTACTGGCCTAAAGGAGACTGGAGAAACCCCGAGAGTATGGCCCCCAGACACCCTTTAGCTCAGTGATGAAGTCATCTCCGAGGTTCACCATTCAGCCTGGGAGTGGACAGCCCCATAAAACCAAATGGGACTAATGAGATACAGCAGTCCAGGGACAAGGGCCAGAAAGCAGAACAGGACAGGGAAGCTGGTGACAGGGAACCCAAGGTTGAGTAAGGGTAGTGTTGATGTGCTGTGAGGTTGTTAACCATTGTCATAGGGCAACATGTGTACTAACTGTTAAATGAGAAACTGTTTTGTTCTGTAAGCCCTCCTCTAAAGTGAGAATAGCAGCACAATTGGAAGAGCATAGTAGATGTCACTGAACTGTGCATGTAGAAATTTTTGAAATGGTGTATCTTTGCCTATGTATATTTTCGCCAAAAAAAAAAAAAAAGTCAAGAAGGGAGAGGGTTGACATGTTGTGGGGTTGTTAACCAATGTCATAAAACAATATGTGTACTACTGTTTAAAAAAAAAAAAAGGACCACATAAAGATCAATATCCTAGGCATTAGTGAGCTGAAATGGACTGGTATTGGCCATGTTGAATCAGACAATCATATGGTCTACTATGCTGGGAATGACAAATTGAAGAAGTACATCACATTCATCAACAAAAAGAATATTTCAAGATCTATCCTGAAGTACAATGCCATCAGGGATAGAATAATATCCATATGTCTGCAAGGAAGACCAGTTAATATGACTATTATTCAAATTTATGCACCAACCACTGATGCCAAAACGAGGAAACTGAAGATTTTTGCCAACTTCTGAAGTTTGAAATTGACCAAACATGCAATCAAGATGCATTGATAATTACTGGCAAATGGAATGAGAACGTTGGAAACAAAGAACGATCAGTAATTGGAAAATATGGCCCTTGGTAATAGAAATGACACTGGAGATTGCATGATAGAAGTTTGCAAGACCAATGACTTCTTCATTGGAAGTGCTGTTTTTTAACAACAAAACGGTGACTATACACGTGGACCTCACCAGATGGAATACATAGGAATCAAATCGACTACATCTGTGGAAAGAGATGATGGAAAAGCTCAATATCATCACTCAGAGCAAGGCCAGGGGCCAACTGCAGAACAGACCATCAATTGCTCATAGGCAAGATCAAGTTGAAGTTGAAGAAAATTAGAACAAGTCTAACCAAAGTACGACCTTGAGTATATTCCCTCTGAATTTAGAGACTGTCTCAAAAACAGATTTGAAGCATTGACCACTAATGACCGAAGACCAGATGAGTTGTGGAATGACATCAAAGGCCATCATACATGAAGAAAGCAAAAGGTCATTAAAAAGACAGGAAAGAAAGAAAAAAAAATACCAAAAGGGATGTCAGAAGAGACTCTGAAAGTTGTTCTTGAACATAGATTAGCTAAAGTGAAAGGAATAAATGATGAAGTAAAAGAGCTAAACAGAAGATTTCAAAGGGCGGCTTGAGAAGACAAGTTAAAGTATTATAATGACATGTACAAAGACCTGGAGTTAGAAAACCAAAAGGGAAGAAAACACTCAACATTTCTACAGTTGAAAGAACTGAAGAAAAAAATCAAGTCTCAAGTTGCAATACTGAAGGATTTTATGAGCAAAATATTGAACGATGCTGGAAATATCAAAAGAAGATGGAAGGAATACACAGGGTCACCGTACCAAAAAGAATTAGTTTACGTTCAACCATTTCAGCAGGTAGCATATGATCCAGAACCAATGGTACTGAAGGAAGAAGTCCAAGCTGCACTGAAGGCATTGGAGAAAAACAAGGCTCCGACTGACAGAATAGCAACTGAGTTGTTTCAACAAACAGATGCAACACTGGAAGTGCTCACTCTTCTATGTCAAGAAATTTGGAAATCAGCTTCCTGGCCAACGACTGGAAGAGATCCATATCTGTGCCCATTCCAAAGAAAGGTGATCCAACAGAATGTAGAAATTATCGAACAATATCATTCATAACTCATGCAAGTAAAATTTTGCTGAAGATCATTCAAAAGCAGTTGCAGTAGTACATCGATATGGCACTGCCAGAAGTTCAAGCTGGATTCAGAAGAGGATGTGGAACGAGGGATATCATTGCTGATGTCAGATGGATCTTGGCTGAAAGCAGAGACTATCAGAAAGATGTTTACCTGTGTTTTATTGACTATGCAAAGGCATTTGACTGTGTGGATCATAACAAATTATGGATAACATTGCAAAGAATGGGAATTCTAGAACACCTAATTGTGCTCATGAGGAACCTGTACATAGATCAAGAGGCAGTCGTTTGAACAGAACAAGGGAATACTGCGTGGTTTAAATTCAGGAAAGGTGTGCATGAGGGTTGTATCCTTTCACCATACTTATTCATTCTGTATGCTAAGCAAATAATCTGAGAAGCTGGACTATGTGAAGAAGAATGTGGTATCAGGATTGGAGGAAGACTTATTAACAACCTCAGATATGGAGATGACACAACGTTGCTTGCAGAAAGTGAAGAGGACTTGATGCACTTACTGATGAAGATCAAACACTACAGCCTTCAGTATGGATTGAACCTCAACATAAAGAAAACAGAAGTCCTCACAACTGGACCAATAAGCAACATCATGATAAAAAGAGAAAAGCTTGAAGTTGTCAAAGATTTCATTTTACTTGGATCCACAATTAATGTCCAGGGAAGCAGCAGTTGAGAAATCGAAAGACGCATTGCATTGGGCAAATCTGTTGCAAAACACCTCTTTAAAGTGTTAAAAAACAAAGATGTCAGTTTGAGGACTAAGGTGTGCTTGACCCAAGCCATGGTGTTTTCAATCGCCGCATATGCATGCAAAAGCTGAACAATGATTAAGGAAGGCTGAAGAAGAATTGACGCCTTTGAATTACGGTATTGGTGAAGAATATTGAATACACCATGGACTGCCAGAAGAACAAACAAATTTGTCTTGGAAGAAGTACAGCCAGAGTGCTCCTTAGATGCGAGGGTGGCTAGACTTCATTTCACATACTCTGGATATATTATTAGGAGGGACTAGTTCCTGGAGAAGGACAGCATGCTTGGTAAAGTAGAGGGTCAGGAAAAAGAGGTGGACCCTCAACGAGATGGACTGACACAGTGGCTGCAACAATGTGCTCACGCATAACAATGACTGTGAGGATGGCACAGGCCTGGACAGTGTTTCATTCTGTTGTACATGGGGTCGGTATGAGTCAGAACAGACTCAATGGCACCTAACAACCACAACATATACGTTTTAGGTCCTTGGGTAGCACAAATGTTTTGCTCTCACTAGTAACCTAAAGATTCACAGTTTGAACCCACCCAGCAGCGCTGGGTAAGAAAGATCTAGTGATTTCCTTCTGTAAAGATTACAACCAAGAAAACCTTGTTTTCTACTCTGTAACACATGGCGTTGCCATGAGTCAGAATTGACTCGACAGCAATGGGTTTTGTATACCTTTTATTGGAGGAGGAGGTGAAAAGAAAAATCAAAATAATTTTTGTATCAATAGTTCTGTTTTTTTCCATTCTTGGTCAGGTCAGTCTTCTCTCTCTGGTCATATTATTTGGATTGGAGGAAAGTTTCATCTGAGCCTTGGAGTACGGGACAGCCAGCATTTTTCGTGCTATCACAATCTGCATTTACTTAGATATCTCCCTGCAATGCAGTGACAACTGTGCTTATTTATTGCCCTATAATCCGTGGCTATACAATTCTAAACATAAGAAAAAACATGTTACCAGATGTTAAGAGTAACTTTGAAAACACTTTGCTTATTTCCATTTGGTATCATTTCCTTTTGCCTGCCTGGAGGAATTATTTGAACATTTCTTCAAGTGTGAGTGTGCTGGTGATGAAAACTTTCAGCTTTGTGTGTTTGCAAAAGTCTTCATTTTTTTTGGCAGGGTATAGAATTCTAGACTGACGGCTTACTTTTCATTTTTCTTTTCCTTTCAATATTTTCAAGATATTTCTTCACTATATGCTTGCTTGCATTTTTCCAAAGAGAAATCTGCTATCCTCCTTATCTTTGGTCTTCTGTACCTAACCTGACTTTTTTCTTTGGTTCTTTTAAGATTTTCTCTTTATCACTGGTTTTGAGTAATTTCATTATGATGTGCCTTGGAGTAGATTTCACCTTGTTTTTTGTGCTTGGTGTTCATTCAGATTATTTGATCTATGGGTTTATAGTTTTCATCAAATTTGGGAAGTTTCCAGCCATTATTTCTTCAAATATTTCTTCTGTCTCCCTTCTCCTTCTAGGACTCCAATTAAAGGGGTAATAAAAGGTAGAAAACCAAACCAAACCCGTTGCTGTCGAGTCAATTATGATTCAGAAGTGGAAGGCCCCCTGTAGGCAATGGACATCATTTATTGTACCTCTTCAGGCTATTCTAGATAAAGTGTCCCAGAGAGCAGCTCTTCCCTCTTTACCCCACTAAGATAGCTTATCAGAGTTCTGGGTTTCTTTAGAGGGCAATCATCTCCCACTAAGGCACATACTTTATGTCCATTAAAAAAAAAAAAAAACATAAAAACAAACCCATTGCTGTTGGGCCCATTCTGACTCACAGCGACACTGTAGGACAGAGTAGAACTGCCCCATAGGGCCCAAGGAGGGCCTGGTGGATTCGAACTACTGACAGTTTGGTTAGCAGCTGTAACTTAACCACTACACCACCAGGGCTTCTTTATGTCTATTATTAGCTATTATATCCATTAGCAGGTAGGGAGATGGTGAGGGTGCAATTGTAATACAGCACACCTGTGCATCCAGTAGATAAGATGGATGATGAGTGAGCAAATCTACAGTGGGGGTTACCAAATTACTTGGGAAGATATAGTCATGCGTCTCTTAACGTCCACGATACAGTCTATGAAATAGGACATTATGTGATTTAGATGTTATGAGAATATGCCTAGATCACGAGTAATTGCATTCACTGATTTTCCACCTTCGTGTTATTTAATAACCTTTTGTTTCACTCAGTGGCAGGTTATTCAATAAACAATGTAAGCACAGGCTTACTTGTGCTTACCTGCTAATCTGTCATGAACAATTTCACATTTTTTCACCACATCAAAGATTCTGCTTCTAGGTATGGCTGGCATCTGTCTCTCTCCCAACCTCACAGCATCTTCTTACACAATCAAAGCCTCTTTTTAAATTTATAGTCCCTAACAAGGGCAGATGACCTGTGCTTACAGGTAAGCATGGGCTTACTTGTGCTTACTACATAGATGTGAAACCCACGTTAAACTGTACACTACAGATTAGCAAGTAAGCACGAGTAAGCCGGTGCTTACCTTGCTTATTGGATAACCCACCCCGGTTTCACTTTTAAATCGATACTTCTCCTTTGCTTCTTGCTGCTCCTATCACTAGCACTGGTTTTGCTGTATTGGGGAGCTAGGATGCACTTCACGGTAATATTTTCGAAAGCTAACACTACAACACTCAAGAGATGCATGATACATGAGATTGGATTCTGCTGCCTATGAGTCGAGACATTTGTAAGTAGGGAAAGTTCACATTAAATAATGATAGAAAGTACAGAGTACAGTACATACATAAGCCAGTAACATAGGTATTTATTATTACTATCAAGACATAGGTGTCATATTATCTCCAATCCCTGATCAAAAGGAGGGAATGATTTATGATATAATATTGGAGCCATTATTCTCTGTCCTAGAATGTGACCCAGCAAGAGCTGACTCACAAGGACCCACAAGGACTCACAAGGACACATCAACTGGGCCCTGAGGTATAAAACAATAGCAAGGACAATCTTGAAAACATCTTTCAGGGAAACTTTCACATAAACAAATCATAAACAGAGCACAAAAGACCCACATAGTTTCCACTCTAATCGCATTTAGTGAACAGTAAGATTTGTTGGACCAATGAAGACTTTCCTGTCGTTACTGAAACCTGTACCAGTGATTATTAAGAAAGACAATTCAAAATATAGAATCACGGTGACTTAGCAGTTTTTAGCCAATCTGTGAAAAGGTGAAGCTTTCAATTGTTTTGCCTGTTTGTAACGTTAATATATACTGATGACTGTAACATTCTTCGGATGCAGACAGACATGGCTCTGGCAGCATGCTTGCCTGTTTCCTACTTTTGTCTTTTTGAACATATGCCTTTCTTTTCGCCTTACAAAAAAAAAAAAAAAAAAGACATATGTGTTATAGGTATATATGTACTGTACCATTATATGCTTGTCAGTGTAATAGCTTTGTATACAAGAGACATGAGTACACACATTGAGTGGGGGAAGCTGTTGTGTTTGTTAAGCCTGGTTACATTCACTACATTCTGTTCTCCGATCAGGATTTCTGAACTCTATTACAACCTTATAGAACCACGGACGTATATGCAGTTGGATGTTGCCTGAACAGACATTATGCGGCACATGACTATAATTCATTTACATAGTGGATAAATATCTTTAATCCTGTAGTGATGTAGAATTCACAACAGAGATGATGAAGTAAATCAGAACTCATAGCATTAAAAATTGGGTGTTATACAACTCAACAATAAAAAGTCAAATAACCCAATTAAAAAATGGGCAGAGAATTTGAATAGATATTTATCCAAAGATCTACAAATGGCCAGTAAGCACATGAAAAGATGCTCAACATCATTTGTTATAAGGGAAATATAAATCAAAACCACAATGAGATATAACTTCACACCTACTGGATTGGCTAAAATAAAAAAGAAAGATAAAGCAAGCTTTGGCAAGCATGCAGAGAAATAGAAACCCTCATATATTGCTGCTGGGAATGCAAAATAGTGCAGTTGATTTGGAAAACAGTTTTGCAACTCCTCAAAAAGTTAAATATAGAATTATAACCCAACCATTCCACACCAAAGAGAAATGAAAAATATGTCCACACAAAAACCTATACATGAATGTTCCTAGCAGCATTGTTTATAACAGAAAAAAAAAAAAAAGGAAACAACTCAAATATCTATCAGTTGATAAATAGATAAATCGTGGTATATCCGTACAATGGAATGTTATTCAACCATAAAAAAGAATGAAGTACTGATTCATGCTACAACATGGATGATCCTTGAAAACATTATGCTAAGTGAAAAAAGCCAGTCACAAAGGACTGCATGTTGTGATTCCAGTAATATGAAATGGTCCAGAATAGGCAGATCCATAGATAGATAGAGAAAGTAAGCTGGTGTTGCCTAGAACTGAGAGCATTGCGGGGAAATCGGAAATATCTTCTAATGGGTGTGAGATTTCTTTTTGGCGTGATGAGAATATTCTGGAATTAGATAATGGTTATGGTGGTACAACTTGTGTGAATATACTAAAAATAACTGAACTGTACAAAATTTAAGGAGGCACTCACTTTAGAAGTGTTGCAAGTGCAGGGTTGGCGGCTAAGAGTGGGTGCCTGATTAAATTTTGCACCGTAGGCACCTGGCTTGCCTCATTCTAATTTGGGCCCTAAACAGAACGCATTAATTCTGATTAATTTGGTGGGGGAGGGGACAGGGACATTTGCTGAGAGACAAAGTTTTGGGAGAGCCTCCTCCTTCAAAGGGGAAGTCCTTCATCAGCTCTCTTCTTCTGGACATCTTTGCGTCGGTATGTAATGCCGCCAACTGTGAACAGCTTGAGGACGAAGCTGGCAAACCAGGCGATGGGAAGATGTCCGAGTCTCTGAAGATATCCTGGACTGCTGAGCCAAGTGAGCCCTGCACCTAAGCCCGGCCGAGGACGTGACCAGTGTCCGACTCCTGCTGAGGCGGGGTCTCTTTCTGACTTGCACGGATGACAGGGCTGCACCCACAGACACCGCAGTCAAGCAGCGGCAGCCCAGAGAGCTTGGGTGAACGGGGCTGGAGCGCCTGGGGCTTGACTGGGTTCAAGCCTGATCCTGAGGTATGGGACCAGGCACAGATCTTTCCGCTCCAGCGGAATCCTTCATAGGTATAAAACGGGCTGAATGAAGATCCAAGGTACCTCCCTGCCCCGAAACCGGAGCTACCACTCAGCCTCGGCTTCCCGGAGGCGGAAAGGCTCAGGGCTCGGCGCTCGCTTCGCCTCTCCTCAGGTCCCGCAGTCTCTCCTTCCACAGCGCAACGGAGCCTTTGCCTGGGCTAGCGGTCACTGCATTTCAGCCCGCTTTCCCTTCCAGAATAATCCGGTTCAGGGGTCGCCGTGCACAGCCCAACCGTGTCCCAGGCGCTCGCCCCCACATGGAACTGCGCGTTCCAAGGGGAAGGGGCGGAGCGAGGTGCGGGCAGAGGGCACCGGCTGACCCCGCCCTGCCTCCCGGCCCCGCCCCTCCCGCGGCTGGCCGGAAGCCTGGAAGTCTCCGAGGCTGGTGGCGGATGTAGTCTGTGCGCAGTGGCACGGAGAGGACCCGAGGCACTTTCTGCTGCCTGCGTCCGGAGCGCCGCTTCTCGGCGTCTGTGGCGGCTTGGACAGCGGCCAGGGATACCGCGTGGTGCTCAAGTGCGCAGGTGGGTTTTCTGTCCTATCACCCTGGACAGGGATGGGGCAGGTTGGGGTCCGCGGGCTAACTCCACCTGTGATGCAGAGGGGCGCAGTTGAGGACCCGTGGGCTGCTGGGAGGACACAGAAGCTGTCATGGGACCAAGAGAACCCGAGAAAGCGTATTCTTTCCGTGTTTACAGAGATATGAACTGTCTCGGGACCGCAGCGGGTAAATGCCAGCTGGATTTTAACGCTGGTCGGCACCAGGGTCTGTGCTGTGTGATCCGCTGCAGACCACCGACGCTGCTCGCATCCGGCATCTGCCTCTACCCTGCTTCCTGCCCCTTCCCTAGCCTCCGTCCTTACCCTGCGCCCATTCCCACCTGCCTGCCCATCTCCTCACCTGTCCTTCTCTCCTTGGTGATCCCCATAATGACCTCTGACCCACCTCTTTTCTGAAACTGTCCTGCTAAAATCACCAATCTCCAGTTCTAAATCCAGGCACTTCTCAACCGTCCTAATTCTTTGTGAATCCAACGCACACTTATCCAGCCCTTCCTTTTCCTGAGCCCTGTGCCAGGCCTTTAGACATAGTGGTTGGGAGGACAGGGAATTTCGTTAAAGAGGGATGAGTTAGGCTGGGGACTGCGGGGCGGGAGGAATGGAGGGGGACCCCTCTGGGGTAGGGATGCTGCAGCCTCCTTTAAGCAGGGACTGGGAGGAAGAGTGGAATCAGCCAGGTGAAGGGGCAGGGTTAGGACTTTCTAAGTTGGGTAGAGTGTTTGCAGAGGCTCAGAGATGAGTTGGGGAACTGAATGGGGGTTTAGGAAGGCTAGAGTTAGAGGCTGTGAGAGGGAGCAGGCTGGAGCAGGAGGAGGGCCGGTAGAGAACAGCCTGGACAGCCAGGTGAGCCCTTGACACAAGTGTGGACTTTGAGTGGTGTCCTGACAACCTGGGGAGTGTAAGCAGGTGGGGTCATGGCACCAGTCTTGCATTTTTGCTAGCTGGGCTGATGACAGCGTGGAGAGCTTAAGGGGAGACGGAGATGGTGGTCTAGACCAGGTGCAAGATCAAGAGAAGCGGAGACACCAGAGATATTTCGGGGTGGAATGCAGACCCTGGTGAAGGATGTTGGGGGGATGAGGGAGAGATGGAAGGAGTCAGGAGGCTTCCCAGGTGTCTGAGGTGAGCTCCTGGGTGAGCAATGGTCCCAATCCCAAGGAAACGGAGGGAGGTGGGCTGTGGGCAGTTTCTCAGGTGTGGTCAGCAGCCCCTCAGCATCTTACAGTCGGCCAGCTCACTTGGCTTCACAGATAGCCCTCCCTGGTCTCACTGGTTCTACCTCATTTCTCACTGTTCTTCCCTGGACACTTCTCTGTTTTTTCCGCCTTCACACTCTGGCTGTGCATGAACTGCTTTCCTCCCCACCCTGCACGATCTAGTCTCCCGGTGTTTGCTGGGACTGATGAGCTCAGGCTCCCAAATCTGTGTTTCTGAGTTTGCAAGAAAATTGAAAAACAAAACAAAAAACCACACAGTTGCCAGTCTTTCTTCCAGTGTTCTAAGGTCAGTGGCTCTAGAGGGCAGTTATGTGGCGAACTCTGGACAACGGGATATCAGGAGGAGGGCTGCTCACTGAGCTGTGGGCTGGGCATCTGCCCATCCAGGAGAGGAGCTCCACTCACAGAAGAGCAGATTGCTCTCCCTCTCCTGGCCTCAGGGGCAGACTGACCAGCCTGCTGTCAGCCTCTCCCTGGGGCCCTTCAGCATCTCTGCCTACCATTATGACAGCTGCACTTTTGTGAATCAGCTGATAAATGGGGAGGGCACGGACTGGTGCATAACTGAAAATCCAGGAAGGGCTCTTCCTTCATTGATGCCAGGAGTAAGCAGAGTGTTTCTGAGTCCAGGCTAGAGAACCAAGAAGTCCGGCATTCTGGTCCCCCTTCCTGCCTTTTCTCCTTCCTTACCCCCACCCTCCTTCTGAGATGGGAGGAGTTTGTCCTTTATGGGAAAGACTTAGAGTTCACGGCTCCCTGCAGCTTTCCTCTCAGGATGTGTGTGTGTGTGTGTGTGTGTGTGTGTGTGTGTGTGTGCGTGCATGACTGTGTGTGTGTGTGTGTGTGTGTGAGCGTGTGAGTATGTGTGAGCGGATGTATATGAATGTCTCTGTGTGTGTACTCCAGCTCATTTGATCTATTGCCACCACCACACTTATTTAATTATCTTGAAATTTGGATTTATTTTTTGAGTAGAGAACAACACTAAATGGAATTTCCTCAAACTTAAATATTTACGAATTTAAAATGCAAAAAAAAAATACAATTTCAAAATTGTCTTGTACAAGGTCAGCAAACATTGAGGTGTGTATGGAGTAGCATTTCTCTTTGTTCTCTGATTCCAGAACTGCACCATGGACACACTCACCGAAGCAAATGGCACCTTTGCCATTTGTCTTTTAAAGATACTATGTGAAGAAAATCCTTCACACAACGTGTTTTTTTCTCCCCTGAGCATCTCCTCTGCACTGGCCGTGGTCTTCCTGGGGGCAAAAAGAAACACCGCTGCCCAGATGGCCCAGGTATGAGTGACTGTCACCCAGGAGGAAGGCAGGCTTTGCTGGTTTTCTGTCAGATCATCCAGACCTCTACCTCACTCTCCAGAAGTGCTGATGAGAGAGGGCTGGGGGAGTGGAGCCAGTGTGTGCACATGTCAGCGCTTGTTTTAGATCTGGGAGGAAGGTGAGAAGTGGAAGGCGGAGAGCTTCCTTAATGAGATTTTCCTAGAAAAGTTTCCTCAAAACCAGGAGAACACTATCAAAATTTTGTCCTAGCATTTTATCTTTGTTTAGAAAATGATACTAAAATTATTTCAAACTTAAGCTACACAGATCTCTCTCTTTTTTAGAGCAAAAGACTTTGTAGCTATAATTACTGCTTAGTAAGGAAAGGTAAATTAATGTCTATTTCAAGTAATTTATATACCAACTTACCTTTTAGCTCAGCAAAGTAATAAAGCAGAAATATGAAAACTAGGATAAAAGGACATGTACTACAATTACAGGTACATACGTGTGCATGCACAATCACATATGTTGACGTACTACAGTTAGATTTACAGGTATGTGTATGCGTGTGCATGCACAATCACATATGTTGACGTACTACAGTTAGATGTACAGGTATGTGTATGCACATTCACATCTATTGGCATGTACTACAATTGCATATACAGACACGTGCGTGCACTAGTTAGCTCGGTTTAGCAGACATTAATCTGGAAATGACTAAGGTCATTCCCTGTTCCCCAGGGCCTTACAGAGTGGTTAGGAGAGTGTCCATGATGAGCTGTACACGTTCATCTTGGGAGTGTGAGTCACTGTGGTTGCTTTTTGTTTCAGTGTGGCTTTCTTTTCCTTTGAGGACCCTTTTAGTAGTAATTATTTATTTTAATCATTTTCCATCTAATTCTGTGAAAGGGTGGAGGTTTATGTGTTGAGGGGAGTTCTTTTTACTTAAGATTTTTATAAAATTTTCTAAGGTAGCCTATAAACTGTTATAGGGCATTTTTTTTTATTTTTATTATTTTTGTGCTTTAAGTGAAAGTTTACAGTTCAAGTCAGTTTCTCAAGCAAAAATTTATATACACATTGCTATGTGACCCTAGCTGCTCTCCCTATGCTGTGACAGCACATTCCTCCTTTCCACCTTGGATTTCCCGTGTGCATTCAACCAACTCCTGTCCCTTTCTGCCTTCTCATCTCGCCTCTAGACAGGAACTGCCCATTAGTCTCATGTATCTACTTCAGCTAAGAAGCACTCTCTTCACGAATATCATTTTATGCCCTGTAGTCCATTGTAATCTTTGTCGGAAGAGATGGCTTCAGGAATGGTTTCAGTTCTGGGCTAACAGAGAGTCCAAGGGCCATGTCTTCCTGGGTCCCTCCAGTCTCAGTCAAACCATTAAGTCTGGTCTTTTTACTAGAATTTGAGTTCTGCACCACACTTCTCCTGCTCCGTCAGGGACTCCGTTGTGTTCCCTGTCAAGGTGGTCATTGGTGGTAGCCAGGCATCATCTAGTTCTTCTGGTCTTAGGCTGATGGAATATCTGGTCTATGTGGCCCTTTCTTTCCCTTGGGCTAATGTTTAACTCGTGTCTCTGGTGTTCTTCATTCTCCTTTGCTCCAGGTGGGTTGGGACCAGTTAATGTGTCTTAGATGGCCGCTCCCTACCTTTTAAGACCTCAGATGCCAGTCAGCAAAGTGGGATGCAGAACATTTTCTTAATCAACTTCGTTATGCCAGTTGAGCTAGATGTCCCCTGAAAGCATGGTCCCCAGACCCCCGCCCCTGCTACTCTGTCCCTCGAAGTGTTTCATTGTGTTCAGGAGACTTCTTAGCTTTTGGTTTAGTCCAGTTGTGCTGACTTCCCTTGTATTATGTGTTGTCCTTCCCTTCACCTAAGATAATTCTTATCTACTGTCTAGTTAGTGAATACCCCTCTCCCTCCCTCCTCACCTTCATAACCATCAAAGAGTGTTTTCTTCTGTGTTTAAACCATTTCTTGAGTTCTTATAATAGTGGTCTCATACAATGTTTGTCATTTTGCAACTGACTAATTTCACTCAGCGTAATGCCTTCCAGATTCATCCATGTTATGCGATGTTTTGCAGATTCATCGTTGTTCTTTATTATTGCATAGTATTCCATTGTATGAATACACCGTAATTTGTTTATCCATTCTTCCATTGATGGGCACCTAGGTTGTTTCCATCTTTTTGCTATTGTGAACAGTGCTACAATGAACATGGGTGTGCATACATCTATTCATGTGACGGCTCTTATTTCTCTAGGATATATTTCAAGGAATGGGGTTGCTGGATCATATGGTACTTCTATTTTAGTTTTTTAAGGATGCGCCAAATTGATTTCCAAAGTGGTTGTACCATTTTACATTACTACCAGCAGTGTATAAGTGTTCCAGTCTCTTCACAACCTCTCCAGCATTTACTATTTTGTGTTTTTTGGATTAATGCTAGCCTTGCTGGGGTGAGATGGTATCTCATTGTAGTTTTGATTTGCATTTATCTAATGGCTAATGATCATGAGCATTTCCTCATGTATCTGTTAGCGGACTGAATGTCTTCTTTTGCGAAGTGCCTGTTCATTTCCTTTGCCCATTTTTG
Organism: Dugong dugon; assembly: GCA_030035585.1. Lineage (NCBI taxonomy): Eukaryota > Metazoa > Chordata > Mammalia > Sirenia > Dugongidae > Dugong > Dugong dugon. The sequence continues at coordinate 22,065,076 of CM057464.1, forward strand.
AATTGGGTTATTTGTCTTTTTGTTGTTGAGGTTTTGCAGTATCTTGTAGATTTTAGAGATTAGATGCTGATCGGATTTGTTGTGTCCAAAAATTTTTTCCCAGTCTGTAGGTTGTCTTTTTACTCTTTTGTTGAAATCTTTTGGTGAGCATAAGTGTTTAATTTTTAGGAGCTTCCAGTTATCTAGTTTCTCTTCTGATGTTTGTGCATTGTTAGTAATTTTTTATATTCTGTTTATATGGGGAGTTTTTTGAGAGCACCCAGATGGTCTGGTAACTCTGAGGTGTGACCCTGACAGTCCCTGATGCCCTCTGTTTTCACCTAATAATAACGAGGCACCCAGTAAGCTAGCTACACACTGCTATCATAACATGAGCTGAAGCTGTAGGAACAGCAGAAGTATTTTAAAAATTATTTGTTTTTCCTTCATTATATAAATGGGAAAAATCTTAAAAATAAAAGTATAAGGAAGAAAAGAAAAAAAATCCCTAAGAACTCCCAACCCAGAGACAATCATCCACCCTTGATAATATGGAAGCGTCTTCTTCCAGTCCTTTCCCCTCATTTTGTTTTAAATTTTATGCTTTGGTGATTATACTGTGTCTTTACTTATATTCTTTCATTTAATGTGAGGTTCTGTGAGAAAACCCATATAACACTTTTCACATAGCAAGTGCTTAGTACATCTTAGCTCATCATAATAGTGATAGGACTGTCTTAAGTGGTTTTAGCTTTTGTTTTTGTTCTGTTTTTGACAGGTTTTCTTATCAATCATATATGAGCTTTATAAAATGAATTTTGTAGCTTTCTGTGTTTTTCTGTGCTGTAAAACTGTGTGTATTGTGTGAGAAATACAAGTTTCTTAAATATTTTTAAAAATTCATAAAATCACCTAAGCCTTTGTAGAAGTAATTGTCTATTATCTTTGTTTCTTCCATTGTTACTGGTGTATTCATATTGTTAACTTTTTTTTGTATTTTTGTAATTAAATGAAGTTAACATTTCAAGTTAGTATCCCATACAATTTTTTTTTTTACATACATTGTTATGAGACCCCAACCACTCACCCCATTCTGCAACAGCACACTCCTCCCCTCCGCCCCTGATTCCCCATGAACATTCAGCTACCTCCTAACTCTCTCTGTCTTCCTATCTCACCTCTGGACTGAAGCTGCCCCTTTGGTCTCTTGTATCTACTTGACTAAGAGGCACATTCTTCATGAGTGTCACTTTATGTCACATAGTCCAGTCCAATCCCTGTCTGAAGAGTTGGCCTTGGAAATTGTTTTAGTTCTGGGGTGATACAGAGTTCAGGGGCCATGCCCTCGGGGGTGCCTCCAGTCTCAGTCAGACCATTAAGTCTGGTCTTCTTACTAGAATTTGAGTTCTGCATCCCATCGTTCTACTGCTCCATCAGGGACCCTCTGTTGTATTCTCTGTCAGGACATTCATTGGTGGTAGCCGGGCACCATCTAGTTCTTCTGGTCACAGGCTGATGAAGTCTCTGGTTTATGTGGCCCATTCTGTCTCTTGGGCTAATACTTTCCTTGTGTCTTTGGTGTTCTTCATTCTCCTTTACTCCAAGTGGTTGGGACCAGCTGATGCCTCCTAGATGGCCGCTTGCAAGCTTTTAAGGCCCTAGACACCACTCACCAAAGTAGGATGCAGAATATTTTCTTAATAAGTTTTGTTATGCCAAATGACCTAGATGTCCCCTGAAAGCATGGTCCCCAGACCCCCCATCCCTGCCACTCTGTCTCTCAAAGTATTTGATTGTATTGAGGAAACTTCTTAGCTTTGGTTTAGTCCAGTTGTGCTGGCTTCCCCTGTAGTGTGTGCTGTCCTTCCCTTCACCTAGGATGATTCTTATCTACTATCTAGTTAGTGAAAAACCGTCACCCTCCCTCCCCACCCCCATAACCATCAACGAATGTTTTCTTATGTGTTTAAACCTTTTCTTGAATTCTTAAAACAGTGGTCTTATACAGTATTTGTCCTTCTGTGACTGACTAAATTCACTCAGCATAATAAATTCCAGCTTCCACCATGTTATACAATGTTTCACAGCTTCAGCATTGTTTTTTATCGTTGCATAATATTCCATTGTGTGGATATACCATAGTTTGTTTATCCATTCATCCGTTGATGGGCACCTAGGTTGCTTGCATCTTTTTGCTATTGTGAACAGTGCTGCAATGAACATGGGCGTGCATATATCTATTTGTGGGATGGCTCTTGTTTCTCTAGGATATATTCCAAGGAGCGAGATAGCTGGATGGTATGGTACTTCTATTTCTAGCTTTTTAAGGAAGCATCAAATTGACTTCCAAAGTGGTTGTGCCTTTTTACATTCCCACCAACAGTGTATAAGAGTTCCAGTCTCTCCACAGCCTCTCCAGCATTTGTTATTTTGTATTTTTTGGATTAATGCTAGCCTTGTTGGGATGAGATGATATCTCATTGTAGTTTTGATCTGCATTTCTTTAATGGCTAATGATCGTGAGCATTTCTTCATATGTCTGTTAGACGCCTAAATATCTTCTTTGGTGAAGTGCCTATCCATATGCTTTGTCCATTTTTTAATTTGGATATTTGCCTTTTTGTTGTTGAGGCTTTGCAGTATCTTGTAGATTTTAGAGATTAAATGCTGATCAGATTTGTAGTAGCCAGAATTTTTTTCCCAGTCTGTAGGTTGTCTTTTTACTCTTTTGGTGAAGTCTTTTGATGAGCATAAGTGTTTGATTTTTAGCAGCTTCCATTTCTCTAGTCTCTCTTCTGGTGCTTGTGCATTGTTACTTATGGTTCGTATTGTTTATGCGACGTGTTAGGGCTCCTAGCATTGTCCCTATTTTTTCTTCCATGATCCTTATCATTTTCGATTTTATTTTTAAGTCTTTGATCCATTTTGAGTTAGTTTTTGTACATGGTGTGAGGTATGGGTCTTGTTTCAGTTATTTGTATATAGATATCCACTTATGCCAGCACCATTTGTTAAAAAGACTGTCTTTTCCCCAATTAATGGACTTTGGGCCTTTGTCAAATATTAGCTACTTATGGGTGGATGAGCTTATATCTGGATTCTCAACTCTGTTCCATTGGTCTATGTATCTGTTGTTGTACCAGTACCAGGCTGTCTCGACTACTGTGGCAGTATAATATGTCCTAAAATCAGGTAGTGTAAGGCCTCCCACTTTGTTCTTATTCTTGAGTAATGCTTTATTTATTCGGGGCCTCTTCCCTTTCCATATGAAGTTGGTGATTTGTTTCTCCATCTCATTAAAAAATGCTAGTGGAATTTGGATCGGGATGGCATTGTATCTGTAGATTGCTTTGGGTAGAATTGACTTTTTCAGTATGTTGAGTCTACCTATCCATGAGCAAGGTATATTTTTCCACTTATGCAGATCTGTTTTAGTTTCTTGCCGTAGTGTCTTGTAGTTTTCTCTGTAAAGATCTTCTATATCTCTGATTAGATTTATTCCTAAGTATTTTATCTTCTTGGGGGCTATTGTAAATGGTATTGATTTGATGATCTCCTCTTCAAGGTTCTGTTTGTTGGTGTAAAGGAATCCAATTGATTTTTGTATGTTTATCTTGTATCCTGAAACTTTGCTGAAATCTTCTATTAGTTCCAATAGTTTTCTTGTGGATTCTTTGGGGTTTTCTGTGTATAAGATCATATCATCTGCAAATAGAGATACTTTTAGACTTCTTCCCTACCTATTTAGATGCCCTTTATTTCTTTTTCTAGCCTAACTGCTCTGGCTAGGACCTGTAGCACAATGTTGATTGATAGTGTTGATAGAGGGCATCCTTGTCTGGTTCCTATTCTCGAGGGGAATCCTTTCAAAGTCTCTCCATTTAGGATGATGTTGGCTGTTGCCTTTGTATAAATGCCCTTAATTATATTGAGGAATTTCCCTTCTATTCCTATTTTGTTGATAGTTTTTATCATGAATGGGTGTTGGACTTTGTCGAATGCCATTTCTGCATCGATTGATAAGATCATGTTGTTCTTTTGTTTTATTTATATGATGGATTACGTTGATTGTTTTTCTAATGTTAACCATGTTAACATCCCTGCATACCTAGTATAAATCCCACTTGGTCATGATTATTTTTTTGATATGTTGCTGAATTCTATTGGCTTAAGTTTTGTTGAGGATTTTTGCGTCAGTGTTCATGAGGGATATTGATCGGTCTGTAATTTTCTTTTCTTGTGGTGTCTTTACCTGGTTTTGGTATCAGGGTTATGCTGGCTTCATAGAATGAGTTTGGGAGTATTCCATCCTTTTCTGTGCTCTGAAATACCTTTAGTAGACGTGGTGTTATCTCTTTGAAAGTTTGGTACAATTCTCCAGTGAAGCCATCCAGGCCAGGGCTTTTTTTTGTTGGAAGTTTTTTAATAACCTTTTCAATCTCTTCTTTTGTTACGGGTTTATTTAGTTGTTCTACCTCTATTTGTGTTAGTGTAGGTAGATAGTTTCTAGAAATTTGTCCATTTCATCTAGGTTTTCAAATTTATCAGAGTACAGTTTTTCATAGTAATCTGTTATGATTCTTTTAATTTCATTTGGGTCTGTTGTGATATCACCCATATCATTTCTTATATGGGTTATCTGCTTCCTCTCCTGTTTTTCTTTTGTCAGTTTGGCCAACGGTTTATCAGTTTTGTTGATGTTTTCAAAGAACCAGCTTTTGGACTTGTTAACTCTTTCGATTGTTTTTTTATTCTCTATTTCATTTAATTCTGTTCTAATTCTTATTATTTTCTTCCTTCTGGCACCTGTGGGCTTCTTTTGCTGCTCTCTTTCTACTTGTTCCAGTTGTAGGGTTAATGCTTTGATTATGACCCGTTCTTCTTTTTGGATGTGTGCATTTATTGCTATAAACTGACCTCTGAGCACTGCATGTCCCAAAGGTTCTGGTAGGATGTGTTTTCATTCTCATTTGATTCTATGTATTTCTTTATTCCATCCTTAATTTCTTCTATAACCCAGTAGTTTTTGAGGAAGATGTTGTTCAGTTTCCATGTGTTTGATTTTTTTCCTTGCTTTTTGTGTTGTTGATTTCCACTTTTATGGCTTTTTGATCAGAAGAGATGCTTTGTAATATTTCGATGTTTTGGGTTTTGTTAAGGCTTGTTTTATGGCCTAATATGTGGTCTATTCTGGAGACTGTTCCACGTGCGTTGGAAAAGAAAGTATACTTGGCTACTGTTGGGTGCAGTGTTCAGTATGTGTCTATGAGATCAAGTTGATTGATTGTAGCATTTAGCTCTTCTGTGTCTTTGTTGAGCTTCTTTGTGGATGTTCTGTCCTTCACCGAAAGTGGCGTGTTGAAGTCTCCTACTACTATTGTGGAGCTGTCTCTCTCTCTCTTCAGAGCTGTTAGAGTTTGTTTTATGTATTTTGGAGCCCTGTTGTTGGGTGTGTAAATATTTATTATCGTTATGTCCTCCTGGTGTATTGACCCTTTAATCATTATATAGTGCCCTTTCTTTTCCTTTGTGGTGGATTTTACTTTAAAGTCTATTTTGTCAGAGATTAATATCACCACTCCTGCTCTATTTTGAGTGTTGTTTGCTTGATATAGTTTTTTCCATCCTTTGAATTTTAGCCTGTTTGTGTCTTTAAGTCTAAGGTGCATCTCTTGTAGACAGCATATAGATGGATCATGCTTTTTTATCCAATCTGCCACTCTCCATCCTTTATTGGTGCATTAAATCCGTTTACATTCAGCGTTACTATTGATAGGTATGAGTTTAGTACTGTCAGCCTGATATCTCTTTTTGTGAGTTGTTCACAGTTTCTTTGTTCTCCTCAATTTTCTGTGCTGAGTCGTTTTTCTTTATGTATTTTTTTTTCATCTTTTTCTTTGCTGTAGATTTTGTGTTTGTTGGATCTTTATGTTTTTCTACTTTTTTATTTTGATTTGTAGGATTGTTAGATTCCTTTGCCGTACATATTGTTAACTTTAATATGGCAATTCATAATGTATACTTTGCTGAAAATAATTATACATAGTTGTATATTATTTTAACATTTTCTCTGTGTCTGTTTTTGCAACCTCTTCTTTTCCCAGTTTTCTTTTTTGGCGCTTTTTCTTATTTTTGCCAAGTGTTTGTTTGCTTTTGTTGTGTGTGTTTCTTCCAGCTTTAGGATTCATTTACCACTTTATATTTTCCCCTAAGTTCTTAGGTTTTTTTCTGTACCTTTTCTGACATTTTGGGTTGAAAGTTTTGTTCAATTTATTTCTTGATATTATTAAAAAATTAATGCTGTGTTTTTGCTTATATCTTTGACCAAATCCTTTGGTTTGATATATATTTTTCCTATTTTGATTATTTTCTAAATAATCTAATATATAGTTATTTAAAAGAGTGTTTTAAATAATTATTTAGAAGAATTATTTACTCAGAAGAGCTATTTAGAAAAGTATTTTCAGTAGTTTCTTTGAACAGTCATTTCCACAGTCTTGGTATTTTATTCATAATGTTACTTATTTTTGCTTTACTACATTGAGATCAGAGAATATAACCTGTATAATATCTGTATTTCCGGATTGATTGAGAATTTTCTTATGGCCTAACATATGATGCATTTTTAGAAATATTAAAGTAACCTTTTAAAATTATATAATTCTTTTTGTAGAGTATAATTTTAATAACTATGGTTTAGTCATGTTAATCATATTGCTCATTTTATACCCTTATTTCCTTTTATCTGCTTAATCTGACAGAAACAGAAAGTGATGTCGCATAAAGATTCCCACCACAAGTGTGTATTTCTGTCCATTTCTCCTTGCATCTTTAATGGCTTTAACTGCATCTTTTTTTTTTTTCATTTCTTTTTGATAAAATTAGGGGTAAGTTTTCCTCTGATTATTTAGGGCACTTTTATGTTTTCCTTGGGGTGCAGGATTTTATAATAGCCCCTATTCTGAACTCCTCTTGCCCTTTTCATTTGTTCCTATTTTTGTTGTCGTTAGTTGCCATTCAGTCAGCCCCTAACTCATGGAGACCCAATGTTGCCCAGATCAGACCGTTGTGATCCATAGGGTTTTCATTGGCTGAGTTTTGGAAATAGATTGCCAGGCCTTTCTTCCTAGTTTGTCTTAGTCTGGAAGCTCTGCTGAAACCTGTTCGGCATCCTGGCAGCACACAAGCCTCCACTGACAGATAGATGGTGGCTGCACATGAGGTGCATTGGCTGGAAATTGAACTCAGGTTTCCCACATGGAAGGTGAAAATTCTGCCACTGCACCACCACTGCCCCTACTTTTTCCCATTACTCATCTTTAAACAGGAGAGCTCTATTCAGGCAGAACAGCCAAATCTTTTACCCACTTGCTTTCTGCTCTCTCTCTCCTCTCTCTGTCTCTCTGACGTGGAGTGCTTCTTTAGTATGTTTTAAATCCTCAATTAAGATAAAAACAAATTGCCTGTAAAGAAACATTTTATAAAGTATTTAAGAACACGTTTTGCTTGCAATTTTTATTTATTTTTTTATAGCAAAGAGCAATACTCATAATTTTATTTTTCTCAACAGGCTCTTTCTTTAAACATGGAGAAAGATATTCACCAAGGTTTCCAGTCACTTCTCACTGAAGTTAACAAACCTGGCACTCAGTACTTGCTCAGAACGGCCAACAGGCTCTTTGGAGAAGAGACATATGATTTCCTCTCAGTAAGTTGAATCAGTCAAACAATAAAAGTTGTATTCAAATGCCTGGTGGTATAGCATGAAAGATCCTAGAGAGCTTGAGAAGCTTATGGTAAAAAGAAAATTTTTACTCTCAATTCTATAGTTATACCTTGAATTATTTAAAATTTGACTGCTTCTGAAATTCATTATTTATCTCTGGTTATTCATGGCTTAGTATACAGCATTTCTATAAATGCTGATATTTTAACATTGTGCAGACTAAGATATGACCACTTTTAAGAGATACATAAGCTCTTTTTAATAAAAAGTATGGAATATGCAGAATTTGGGGAAGCTTGCTGACATTTTATTTAGCATGGCAGCCTCATGAAACACCTTTCTCTCCACAGACATTTAAGGAATCCTGCCTTCGGTTCTACCATGCTGAGCTGGAGCAGCTCTCCTTTGCCAAAGCTGCAGAGAGGTCCAGGAAACACATAAACACTTGGGTCTCAAAAAAGACTGAAGGTCAGAATTGCACTTTGTCTCCCACTTCTCTTCGTCATCCTTCTCTAATTTCACCCATGTTTACGACGTTCAGGATGATGTTGACTGGGCCTCATGGCATGTTTGAACCTTGGTGGACTTACAAAGGTGCAGGTCATATCCTTGGGTTTTCAGCAACAGAGACTTAATTTTGTCTATTTTCCCAGGACCAGAATGACTGATACAAACCTCAGAAGAAAGCTACTCATAGACAAGACTTCAGTTTAACAACTTACACTGAAAAATCCTCTCACTTGGCTTGTAGTGCTGGCACTGTCAGGTTACTCATCATTTTGGAGCTGTACGTTTAGGGCCTTGTCTTTCTAGATTCTGTGTGGACTGTCACCCCCATCCCTTTTACTCATTATGGTACTTATTCTATTGTCTGTCCCTCATGTCTTCCATTTAAGTTTCCTGAATTAGGCTTGATAAGCCTCTACTTACAGGACAACTGGAGTCCCTGGGTGGTACAAACAGCTCAGCACTCGACTACTAACTGAAAGGTTGGTGATTCAAACCAACCAGAGTTGCCTCAGAGGAAATGCCTGGTGATCTGCTTCTGAAAGGTCACAACCTTGAAAACCCTATGGTGTGCAGTTTTACTCTGCAGCACAAAGGGTCATCATGAGTCAGAACTGACTTGACGGCAATGAATTTTTTGCGGGGAGGCTGGGGAGTTTGTTTATACAGAACCTACAAACCCTCTGCCAGGGCTAATCAATTCTACAGACTGAAAATACCCTCCATTTGGGGTTGGGTCTGATTCACTTCTGTTTTAGAGAGGGACATGCTCTAACCTTGACCCCAAGATCAATGATGGTGTGATGTGTGAACCATGCACGTTCTCTGCACCAACAATACTTAGTACCACGAGAAACATTCCTATTTCTGTTAATACATGAGACAGTGAAAAGCAAGAGGTGGTCTTTGCTTAAAGACTTAGAAATTATTTCCCCATTTCTTCTTGTAGGAGGAAGTGGAATATTTACCACTCATGCCCTCTTGAGGCAGTGAATTTTCAGGGGTGTTCTTAGTTTACTGAAAAGGTCCAACTTAATATCCAGGGGAAGAAGGGATTATCTTTCACTTGTCCCACATTACCTTTTCCAGGAATGCCTGGTGCTTTGTTTAGAGGATCATATAGTAGTATCTCTTCCAGAGGCTTCCGGAAGATCCTCTTGTACCTATCCTGCCCATTACCAGCTAGTTTCCCAGCGTCCCATTCATTTGGGCTACCTCTAACGCATCCATGTGTGGTCCTGGCATGTTAGGTTAGATGTAATCTTGGAGCATTGGATCAAACACTCTCTTTAACCACAGGAGATAACCAAGGCCCTTTCAGTCTACCTCTCATTTCTGCTTGTCTTGTTCTCCAGCCTGGGGTAGTGTTTCTGCTTTCTACTAAACTGCTCTCTTTGAGTCATTTAGAAATCTTTCATTATCTTCAGTTTTGTGGATGTGTCCCAAGTGTTGGTGATGATGAATACCACTTGTATGTGTTGTTTTTTATTTCTGTACATAACAAACCAGACTCAACAAATCTGAAAAAAGAATGTTTTGCTTTTGATTAATAATTGAGTGTCTACCAATATGTCTTATCACAGTTTACTTATGTTTTTATAAAACCAACTAAATGTACTCTACTTTTCTTACAAGGTAAAATTCGAGAGTTGTTGCCAGGTAACTCAGTCGATCCACAAACCAGGCTGATTTTTGTCAGTGCCATCTACTTCAAAGGAAGGTGGAATGAAGAGTTTAATAAAACATACACAAGGAACATGCCATTTAAAATAAACCAGGTAGGGAGAAGCTTTCAAAATCTTGCTAGTTTGATGAAGAAATTGAATGGAAAAAATTAACTTTGTAAAAGCATAAATAACTGGCTAAAAAAATTGTACTTATAATGTTTCTGAATGAATTTTCAAACTCGGTAGAAAAAACTGAAGGAATTAGAAGTATTTTCTACCTGTAATATTTGTGTTTGATTACTGCTCCTTACTGCCTCCTGTAATTTCTCATACATTCATTGCTGCCATCTGATTCTGGAAACTTAAGATTTTCCTTTAAGCCCAGGTTGCTTAGATAGAAAGCAAAAAATAGCTGTTAATGTCGTGTGTGTTTGTGGCAGGGTTGGGAGGGGTGGGGAGGAGAAGGAATGTGAAAACACATTTCTATAATCAGGTATTTTTAAAATTATATTAAGTATGGATTTGAATTGTTAATTTACTTTATCGTTATTAATTCAGTATTTATAAACCAAAAAACCAAATCTGTTGCTGTCGAGTCAATTCTAACTCATAGCGACCCTAAAGGACAGAGTAGAACTGCCCCACAGAGTTTCCAAGGAGCGGCTGGTGGATTTGAACTGCCGACCTTTTGGTTAGCTCTTAAACACTATGCCATCAGGGTTTCCATAGCTTTCTGATATTATAATTGATAAAGACCTTGGTTTTGACAGTGAAGTGTAACTTTACTTGAGGCAGGCATTAAAGTTGTTTGCCAAAACTCCCAGCCCCTGGAAATATATGAATATGTAATATTTATATAAATAAATATGAAATACATAAAATTTTAAACAATCAATCCTCTAGTTAAAGGGGACAGGGAAAAACTCTTAATAGCATTTATTTTAGGAAATATTTTTATTTTTATAATAGATGTTCTATATAATTTTTTAAAAATTAATAAATGCAACACTTCAATTAATTTCTGCATTCATATACCTCTTCTGTATTTTTTATTATTTCCTTGGATTAGAGTATCAGAATTTCAACAATTATATTAAAATATAATGAAAATATGCGGGCAGGCAGCTTCCTGAGAAGGCTTATCCATTTACACCCCCTTCGCATCGTGTGAAACTGTCAATTTCACCCCACCTTCATCAGCAGTGATGATCATGAAAACTTTTTTCTAATTAAATAGAAAATTTTTTAATTTGATTGTATTTGATTATATTATTTGCTGGGTATGTTTTAAATGAGAAAAGTCTGACCTCCTCCTCTGGAGAATGCACAGGATCATGTTTTGGTTTGCTGACTAAAGCATCTTGCCCAGGCTAATGTTGTGTTTGCTTATAATCAGTGCCTTTTAGTGATGACAGGAAGGAGTGGGCTGACATTTATGCGTTAATTAGAGCATGGGAGAAACAGTGATGATTCAGTGGTAGAATTCTTGCCTTCCACGTAGGAGACCCAGGTTCAATTCCCTGCCAATGCACCTCATGCGCAGCCACCACCCATCTGTCAGTGGAGGTGTGCATGTTGCTGTGATGCTGAACAGGTTTCAGCAGAGCTTCCAGACTGAGATGCACTAGGAAGAAAGGCCTGGTGATCTACTTCTAAAAATCAGCCAGTGAAAACTCTGTAGATCACAGTGGTCCAATTCCATTGTGCATAGGGTCGCCGTGAGTTGGGGCTGACTTGACAGCACCTAATAACAGTTAGAGCATGACTGTTGTTTCTGTTGTTAATGTGATAAACACTCTTGAGTCAACTGCAGCTCTTTCAGGAGTGGATATTGCCTGTTCTGATGATCTGTTTTTAATTCAGTGTTCTCCTGCTGATTCCCAACAGAAGGAGCAAAAACCAGTGCAGATGATGTTTCAGGAAGCTACATTTAAAATCAGTTATGTGAAAGAGGTACAGGCCCAGGTCCTGGAGCTGCCCTATGCCGGGGAAGAGCTGAGCATGGTCATTCTGCTCCCCGATGACAATGTGGATCTAAGCATGGTGAGACTGTGTGATTGGAACTTCCCCTTCTGAATTTCTGCTGGAAGAATCCAGTGATACCCTTCATGTCCTTTCTTACTAGGATAGACTTGAGCACAGCTTCCATCTCTGGCAGTCACCTTTTGAGCTGGTGATGTGGGCAGACCCTGCCACGAAGCACAGTGCTTAGGCACGTGGGCAGGCAGACCCCGCCATGAAGCACAGCGCTGAGGCACGTGGGCAGGCAGACCCCACCACCAAGCACAGTGCTTAGGCACGTGGGCTTTGGGCTCGCACTTTTACCAAGACCTACTTCTCCCATTATTATCTGTGTGACTTTGCCAGATGATTTAACCACCTCAGGCTCTGTTTGCTCATCTCTGAAATGGGGGTATTAATAATGTCTACAAGATAGGGTTGTAATTATCCAGGTGGCAAGCTTAGCACATTGTCTGGCACGTAGTAAGCGTTCTATAAACATTATCCATTATTATTTTCATCACAATCGTTATTATTAGTGTTATTGTTTTGAAACCTAAGAACCTTTATTGCTATTCAGAACCTGAAATACTGAATGAGCTAGTATTGCCCTTTGACCTAACAAGGGGCGGAAGGGGAGGGGTTGGACCAGGGACTTGTGGAGCACAGTGCTGGGGGTGATGCCAGAACAGCCTGCCACGGGGCCCCCCATTTTTGTTTCAGCATGGGTCATGAGGGTGAAAGGGTAGACAGTGTACCCAGATTCTAGGCTCTGGAACTGGGTGAAAGGCAGTGACGTCTTATGTATTAAGGCATCCGTGTGACTGAAGCCGCAGCCCATTTGCTTTCACTCTGTCCAGCTCCCTAACTGGGACACCTTTTCTCCAGAAACCAGGCAGAGTGCTCCTCCTAGTCAGATTTCCCCTGATTTGGGTCATATTCAGAGCCCTTTCTTTTCCAATTGTTTTTCTCACCAGAATTGGTTTGTTTTCAAAACATCAAAAATAAGCATGTAAAAAAAACAGCGTAGTCATCTGGGTATTGACAATTGTCAGGATATAAGGAGTTGTGCCTCCTGCTGCTGGTGTCTCCCTACTTGGCATGAGTTATGTATGTAAAGCATATGGGGTGCAGTGCAAATTCCTGATCGCATGAGTTTCCTGGCAGAGAGGGGCCGCTGGTCTTTTTTGAGCATTCGGCACCATCTGCAAGAGGACAGAGAGTACGTGTGTACTTGGACACTTGTAGCTATCCCCAGAAGTATGAATCTCAAAGTCTTTTTCTGGTCTTCAGGTGGAAAAGAATCTCACTTTTGAGAAATTTGTAGCCTGGACCAAGCCAGATTGTATGAGCAGCACTGAAGTTGAAGTCCTCCTTCCAAGATTTACCCTGGAAGAGGATTATGACATGGAATATGTGCTTCAAAATTTGGGGGTAGTTGATGCCTTTCAGCAGGGCAAGGCTGACTTTTCTGCCATGTCAGCCAAGACAGACCTGTTCCTGTCGAAGTTTGTGCACAAGTCCTTCGTGGAAGTCAACGAGGAGGGCACGGAGGCCACAGCTGCCTCAGCCGCGGTGGTTGTGGAGTGCTGCCTGGAGGTTGGGCCCCGGTTCTGTGCGGACCACCCCTTCCTTTTCTTCATCAGGCACAACACAGCCAACAGCATTCTGTTCTGCGGCAGGTTTTCCTCTCCATGAGGGAGTGTTTACCAAGCCTGAGAATGTGTCCTCCTTCTGTGTCCCCAGCCCTACTCTAAAGCCTGGGGCAGAGATGAGGGCAGGCACCTCACCAGTGTGAAGGATCCTCCAGCACCATTTCACTGTGCCCCTGCTCTGTCTCCACACACTGACCATGCCCTTATACGACTCAGTCAAGATCAGGGACAATGGGCCTTAATGACTCCCTGCTGTATTTAAGATGCAGTCCAGATCATGGAGGATTCTTGGCAAAGCTTTCCTTTATGGCCCCAAACTCTTTCTCCATCCATTCTGTGTATAGTCCATTCTAGTTACTCCGTACTTGTCCTTGTACCTCAGATCTTGTCACATACTTGCCTTAACCATTTCAGGAGTATAAAAGCTGTTAGATATTACTGTTTTATAGTTTTCCATGGACTTTTTAAAAAGTTACTTTAGTGCACATTTTTATTTTATCATTTTTCAGCATTCACGGATTATCAGGTATGTGCCAAACACTGCATTACGCGCTGGAGAACAGAGGTCTTATACTCTGACACCTAGCTTTAATGTCTGTAGCTCTTGTGACAACCAGCTTGGACTCTTTGTAATCATTAAGGTTGTGTGTCAACTTGGCTGGCCCATGATTCTCAGTAGTTTGGCAGTTGTATAATGATGTAATCACTTCTAAGATGAGATCTTATATAATGTGATCACCTCCATGATAGGATCTGCTGTGAGTCACCAGTGAGTAGAAAGGGAGTTTCCTTGGGGTATGGCCTGCATCCATTATGGAAGGACTTTCTGTCAAGGCTCACAGACTTTTGCTGGCTGTGGAGCCTACAGCAGGCTCCTGCGCATCTGACCTCCGATTCTTGGGATTTGAGCTAGCATCTTGCCTGCCGATGTTGGGATTCTTAGCCTCTGTGGTCTGGATTTTGAGTTTGCCAGCCCCCATAGCTATGTGTATCAGGAAAAGCCTCCAGCCTCACCCACAGACTTGTGACTTTCCACCCTCTACAACCCTGCGAGCCATTTCCTTGATGTAAATCTCTCTCTGGTTTTGCTTCTCTAGAGAACCCAGCGTAAGATATTTGGTACCAAGAGTGGTTCTAGAGAAACAAAAATGTAAAGATAAACTTTCTCAATTTGTTCTCAAGTCTGGTTGTTCTTAAAGATGATGACTCTGCTTCTGGTGGTAAAGAAGGTACTGCTAATCCATGGTGTGAGGTGGCAATAGAAATATGCAAAATATCATCACCAATAGATGCCATATTGGTTAGAGGTGAGGCTGTGGGTGATCGTATGTTTGATACTTTTCTACAATTTGTCATAATGAGAAGTATAAGGAAACTGGTTGATCCTACTTTCGCTAGACAAAGTGGTGAAAGAAGATGAACTCAGGGCTTCAAAGTCAAAGCTCAAGCACTGCATAAACAACCACAGAGTTTCCACTTGTGTCTTGAAAGAAAGCCTTATCTCTTATGGTAACAGAGCTGATGTTGCCGAAAACTAAACCCAGAGTCTTATTGTGAGAGTGGCTGAATTACAAGGCCAACTGAATTCCTAACCTCAAGTGGTGTCTGAAGTTAAAGTGAGGGCACTGATTGGGAAGAAATGGAATCTTGAAACTTGGGATAGGGACATATGTGCAGATAATCAGGAAGCTGGGGACACTGAGTCCCTAAATTGCATTGAATCAGCCCTTTCAACCGACCCTGCCCTCTTATTCTCATCTGAAGAAATTACTTCATCTTTGTCTGCTAAGCCAGCCTCCCCAGTGAAACCGTTAGTCCCTAAACCCCATCTGATGAGATTATCCCAACTGTGTCTGAAGAGCCTTTGTTTGAGTCATTGCCTGGGTCATCAACTGAGGTAGATGCCTTATAAGACAATGCTGAATGTCCTCAAAACACATTTTGGATTCTAGACCTATAACTAGACTTAAGTCCCAGCGAGCCTCAAAAGGTGAAGTACAAAGTGTGACCCAGGAGGAGGTATGCTACACTCCAAAAAAACTGCTTAACTTTTCTAATATGTACAAACAGAAACCTGGGGAATATGTGTGGGAATGGCTGTTAAGGGTGTGGGATAATAGTGCAAGGAACATAAAGATGGATCAGTCTGAGTTTATTGATACGGGCTCACTAAGCACAGATTCTTCCTTCAATATTTCAGCTCAAGAGGTTGGAAAAGAACCTAATAGTTTATTTGGTTGGGTCACTGAAGCATGGATTATGCAGTGGCCTACACTAAGTCAAGTTGAAGTGCCAGACCTGTACTGGTATACTGTAGAAGAAGGTATCCAGAGTCTTAGGGAAATTGGAATGTTAGAGTAGATTTATCAAGTTAAACCTACAGACCCACACATGGAGTGCCCAGAGAACACACCTTTAACCACAATGGTGAGGAACAAATTTGTGAAGGGAGCCCCAGCATCCTTGAAGACTGCTGTGATTGCCATTTTATGTAAGTTAGATTTGACAGTGGGAACTTCCCTAACTGAATTAAGACATCTAGCTACAGTAGGGCTGATTGGACCCCGTGGTGGTAGGGCCAAGTGGTGGCACTCAATCAACAAAGACAAGGCGGGCGTGGTTACTGTAATGGTCAGTGGAATGAAAGCACTAATCAGAATAGTCCGACTTGTATGGTCTTATGGTGTTGGCTATTTAGTCATAATGTCCCTAGGAGTGAAATAGGTAGGAAATCTACTAAATATTTACTTGATCTGTACAGATGGAAGAATTCTAGATCAAATGAACAGCAGTCTAACTCAGATTGCCAGAATAGTCACAGCCCGTCCATCAATTCCTAGACTAGAGTGAGTTTAAACACCCACAACTCCTTAAATGAAGGGGAGACTATGTCCCTCTAAGGAAGGACACCACTACATTGCCAAAAATTTATGCTGTCTTTCTCCCAGCCTTCCCCAAAGAGATCTATGGCTGTTAACGATAGTAACTGTTCACTGGGGAAAAGGAAATAATCAGAATTTTCGGTAATTACTGTATACTGGCTCTGAACTAACACTAATTCCAGGAGACCCGCAACGTCAGTGTGGCCCACTGGTCAGAGTGGGGTCATATGGAGGTCAGGTTATTAATGAAGTCTTAGCTCATGTCCATCTTACAGTAGGTCCAGTGGATCCCCGAAAACATCTTGTAGTGATTTCCCCAGTTCCAGAATGCATAACTAGCAGAAACTCTACATTGGATCACTGACATGTGGAGTAAGGGCTATTATGGTAGGAAAAGCCAAGTGGGAGCAATTAGAACTGCCCCTGCCTTGGAAAATAGTAAACCAAAAGCAGTTCCGCATTCCTGGAGGGATTGCAGAGATTACTTCTACCATTAAGGACTTGAAGGATGGAGGGATGGTGATTCCCACCACATCTCCATTCGACTCGCCTATTTGGCCTGTACAAAAAACAGATGGATCTTGCAGAATGACAGTGGATTTATTGAAAACTTAACCAGGTGGTGACTCCAGTTGCAGCTGCTGTTCCAGATGTAGTTCCCTTGCTTGAGCAAATTAATACATCTCCTGGTACCTGGTATGTAGCTGTTGATCTGGCTGATGCCTTTTTCTCCATACCTGTTTCGAAGGACCACCAGAAGCAATTTGCCTTCAGCTGGCAAGGCCAGCAATACATCTTCATTTGCCTACCTCAGGGCTACATCAGCTCTCCAGCCCTGTGTCATAATTTAGTCTACAGGGAGCTTGATTGCCTTCCCTTCCACAAGACGTCATGTTGGTCCATTACACTCATGACATTGTGTTGATTGGACCTAGTAAGGAAGAAGTGTCAATGACTCTGGACTTAATGGTAAAACATTTATGTGCTAGAGTGTGGGAAATTAATCCACAAAAATTCAGGTGTCTTCCACCTCAGTGAAATTTTTAGGGGTCCATTGGTGTGGGGCATGTCGAGATATTCCTTCTAAAGTTAAGGATAAGTTGTTGCATCTGGGATGTCCCACAACTAAAAAGGAGACACAACACCTAGTGAGCCTTTTTGGATTTTAGAGGCAACATATGCCTCATATGGGTGTGCTACTCTGGTCTATATATCAAGTAACTCAAAAAGCTAGTAGTTTTGAGTGTGGCCCAGACTAAGAGAAGGCTCTGCAACAGGTTCAGGCTGCTGTGCAAGTGGCTCTGCCACTTGGGCCATGTAATCCAGTTGATCCTATGGTGCTTAAAGTGTCAGTGGCAGATAGAGATGCTGTTTGGAGTCTTTGGCAGGCCCCTTTTGGTCACAGTGCAGACTCTTGGCCTCATGGGGAGTTCCTTATGATCAGTTCACTGAAAAACAGAAAACTTGTGCCTGGTTTACAGATGTTTCTGTGTGGTATGCAGGCACCACTCTAAAGTGGACAGCAGCAGCACTACAGCCCCTTTCTGGGACTTGCCTAAAGGACAGTGGTGAAGGGAAATCCCCCCAATGAGCAGAAGTTCGAGCGGTGCACCTTTTTGTTCACTTTGCTTGGAAGGAGAAATGGCCAAATGTGTGATTGTATACTGACTCATGGAATGTGGCCCATGGTTTTGCTGGATGATCAGGGACTTGGAAGGAGAATGATTGGAAAATTGGAGACAAGGAGGTTTGGGGAAGAACTATGTGGATAGACCTCTATGAATGGGCCAAAGAACTGAAAATATTTGTGTCACATGTGAATGCTCACCAAAGGATGACCTCAGCAAAGGAGGATTTTAACAATCAAGTGGATAGGATGGCATGTTCTGTGGATACCAGTCATCATCTTCCTCCAACCACTCCATCATTGCCCAATGGGCTCATGAACAAAGTGGCCATGGTGGCAGTGATGGAGGTTATGCATGGGCTCAGCAACATGGACTTCCACTCACCAAAGCTGACTTAGCTACAGCCCCTGCTGTGTGCCCAATCTGCCAGCAGCAGAGACTAACCCTGGATCCCCCATATGGCACCATTTCTTGAGGTGACCAGCCAGCAACCTGGTGGCAGGTTCATTACATTGGACTGCTTCCATCATGGAATAAACACTCTGGATACAGATTTGACTTCCCTGCATGCAGTACTTCTGCCAAAACTACCATCCCTGGACTTACAGAATGCCTAACCCACCATCATGGTATCCCACACAGCATTGCCTCAGATCAAGGGACTCCTTTCACGGCAAATGAAGTGGGTCAGTGGGTCCATGCTCATGGAATTCACTGGTTTTACCATGTTTCCCATCATCCTGAAGCAGCTGGCTTGATAGAACGATGGAATGGCCTTCTAAGGACACTACAATGGCACCAGCTAGGTGACAGTACCTTGCAGGGTTGGGGCAGTGTTCTCCAGGAGGCTGTATATGCTCTAAACCAGCGTCCAGTGTATGGTGGTGTTTCTCCCATAGGCAGGATTCACACATCCAGGAATCAACGGGTGGAAATGGGAGTGGCATCACTCACTTTTACCCCTAGTGACCCACTCACAGAATTTTTGCTTTGTCCCCATGACCCTATGCTCTGTGGGTCTAGAAGTCTTGGTTTCAAAGTGAGGAGTGCTCCCACCTGTATACATATCATTGATTGCATTGAACTGGAAGTTAAGAATGCCACCTGGCCACTTTGGGCTCCTTATTCCTCTGGATCAACAGGCAAAGGAGGGAGTTACCATATTGGCTGGTGTGGTTGATCCTGATTACTAAGAGGAAATCAGATTGACATTGCATAATGGAGGTAAAGAATAGTGTGTCTGGAATGCAGGAGCTCCCTTAGGGCATCTCTTAGTACTACCATGCCCTGTGATTAGAGTCAATGGAAAATTACAGCAACCCAATTCCAACATGACTACTAATGGCCCAGACCCTTCAGGATGAAGGTTTTCGTCACCCTACCAAGCAAAGAACCATGACCTACTGAGGTGCTTTCTGAGGGCAAAGGGAATACAGAATGGGTGATGGAAGAACCCATTGCTGTCGAGTCAGTTCTGACTCATAGTGATCCTAAAGGACAGAGTAGAACTGCCCCATAGGGTTTCCAAGGAGCGGCTAGTGGAGTCAAACTGCTGACCTTTTGGTCAGCAGCTGTAGCACTTAACCACTATGCAACCTAGCCACCAGAGTTTCTAGTTCTAAATACCAGTTATGACCACATGACCAGTCAAAGAAGAGGGCTGTAATTGTTATGAGTATTTCTTCCTTGTATTTGTGCATCAAGTATTTTTTTCTTCACTTATAAAATATAAGATGTAAACAAGGCTAGTGTGTTTTCATTTACGCATGTTAGTTGTATCATGTTAGGCATAAGTATGATTTTATAATTGTCTTTATTCAGAGATTATGTATGGTTTAAGGATATGTGTGTAGGTGCCAAGTTGATAAGGGGTGAACTGTGATCGTTAAGGTTGTGTGTCAACTTTGCTGGGTCATGACTCTCAGTGGTTTGGCAGTTACGATTTAGATTGGCAGTCGTATAATGATGTAATAACTTCCATGATAGCTGATAAAATGTGATCATGATGGGATCTGCTATGAGTAGCCAGTCATTTGAATAGGAGTTTCCTTGGGGTTGTGGCCTGCATCCAATATAAGTGGGCTTAGCAAAGCTCATGGGCTTTTGCTTGCTCTGGATCCTGCAGGTGGCTCCTGTTCATCTGACCTCTGGTTCTTGGGACTTGTGCTAGCAGCTTAGCTGCCAGCTTTGGTATTCTCAGCCTCTGTGGTCTGGATCTTGGGTTTGTCAGCCCCTGCAGCCACGTGAGTCGGGAGAATCCTCCAGTCTGACCCAAGTACTTGGGATTTTCTAGCCTCTACAAACCACGTGAGCCATATCCTTGATATAAATCTCTCTCTGTACATATGTAGGTGCTATACTGGTTTTGCTTCTCTAGAGAACCCAGCCTAAAATACTCTTTAATGCCCTAAAGTATCACATTCTCTTCATGTCACCTCCAATTCCAACAGTAAAAATTCCATTCAGCCTTAGAGGTGCATTTCAAAGCTCATCTTCTTTGAGAAATGTTTCCTCTTCTCCATCACCGGAGATGAATCCTTAAACTCTCATTGCACATTGAGGACATTCTCTTCTGATAGTTGTTCTTATGTAGCCCTCCAGCTAGTCCGCAAGCTCATTGAGGGTTGGGCTATGTCTGTGCCACTTAAAGTGTGTTGAGAAGTGATTTCATCATAGATGAGCTCTGTAACTACTTTTGGATTGAAAAGAGTGTTGGTAATAAGCAAAAAAAGGAAATATATATCCAAACAAGTTGTGTAAGGTAAAAAAAATTACTCAATTTGAGTGTATCAGATCCTTTCCATGAAGAACACCATAACCAGACTGCAAGAAAATAGCTACAATTTGTTTTTGTTACAATTGTAGGCAAGAATATTTTCCCCATCTAGTTACAGATAACTTGTAAGTAAACAACTAAAGTTTATACATTTTATCTTGTGTGTGACCAGTTTGGTGAACTCTTTTGGTAATTTAAGATCTTTCAGAAAATTCTTTTGGGTTTTCTACCATATAGTTATATAATAGGGAAATGATCCTTACTAGGCATCTAATCATATGTGCAAATAAAAGTGTTTTTTTTTTTTTAAAAAAAAAACAAAAAACAAAAAACCACACCCGTTGGCATTGAGTTGATCCCGACTCATAGCAACCCTATAGGACAGAGTAGAACTGCCCCATAGGGTTTCCAAGGAGTGGCTGTGGATTTGAACTGTTGACCTTTTGGTTAGCAACAAATGCTTAACCACTTAACCACCAGGGCTCCAAGTAAGAGTTTAGTACTTCCTAATTGTTATATCCTTTATTTCTTTTTATTTGTTTGTTTTGTTTTTGTCTGCTTTGCATTACTCAGAACTGCCAAGGCCATGTGTACAATCACATGGGGGAATCCTTGTGCTGCTCCTGCTTATAATTTAGGGACTGATAATATCTAGCATTGGTGAATAGGGTTGCTATGAGTTAGAATTGACTCGATGGCAATGAGTTTTATACTCTGTGTGGGAGTGTGAATCATCAAGGCTTTTTGGAGGGAATTTAACAGAGTCTCCCAGTATTGAATGAACCTTCTCTTTGGACCAGCATTTTCACTTTTAGGTATCTGCTTCATAGAAATATTTGCATACACGCTCAGATATGTTCCAGGATTTTCTTTGCAGCATTATTTTTTAATAGCAAAAAGGAAAAGAAAAAGAAAGAAAGGAAAAAAATAGAGAAAGAAAATGAAGTGGAATTAATGCACAAAATTGCTTTCTTTTTTTTCCTTAATAGGAGAAGAATTTAATTCATTTATATTGTGGGACACTATGTGGCAATTTAAAAAAATTATGATAGGTTTATATGTGCAAAAGATGGTGAAGACAAACTAAGTGAAAAATGTAACTTGCAATACAGTGTGTATAGTATGATCTCATTTATGTAAACAAACCCTGTCTGTATATATGTAAATTTGTGTATGAGAATCCATGGGAAAAGGTTTAAAAGGGTACACCCTTCACTGCTAACAGAGGTTACCTCTGGCCTAAGTTTCGGGTAGGGTGTGTAGGAGGAAAACTCATTTTTTGTTTATATTTCCAGCTAACTTTTTAACAGGGAATCGCTAATCATGTAATCTGCACACAATTACAGATGGTTCAGGACACAACCATCTGTATAATACTGAGTGACATGGTATTTAAATTGAAATAAAATCCATGTAAACAGCTTTTAAAATATCCTTTTATTACTCAGTTTTTAATGATAATTGCAGTTGAAAATTTACCTTTCTCTTTTCATGAGTAAGGTTTCTTTCCATGTTTTCCTGTGTTTAAGGGCCATCTGTATTTCTTTACTGTGAACTGACTTCATATACTTTGCCCCGTATTTTTCTCCAGGGTTTTAGGTCTACTTATGTATGGATAAGTAGGAGTGTTTTATATACTTAAAAAATTATCCCTTTGTACATGAAATTAATTATAGATATATTCCTAGTTTATTGTTTATCTTTTATTTTGTTTATGGTGTTTTCACCATGTAAAATTTATATATAGTCAAATTTATCAATCTTTTAGCGTTAGGTTTTGTGAATGTTTAAGAAGGTCTCCCTTTTTTCTCAGCATTTTAATGATTTTATTTTTCAAGTTCGAACCTTTGATGCATCTATACCATTAATTTTGGTATACATGGTGAGATAGGGATCCAACGTTTTCCCTAGTAAAAGGAAAGATTCTTAAAATACTTCTCTAGACAGTCTCTCCACTTCGTCACCAACTATTCCTTACTCAGTCAATTCTAATCTGGTTTGTGCTCCGATCCTTGCACTAAATGGTCACCAACACCCTCCTTAATCTTAAATCCAATAGACACCTAATTTCTCAGCAATATTTGACCCTGTTGAAGATGCCTTCCTCCCATACTTTTTTTTTTATTGTTGTGCTTTAAGTGAAAGTTTACAATTCAAGTTAGTCTTTCATACAAAGATTTATTCATACATTGTTTTGTGACCTTACTTGCTCTCTCTTCCTTTCCACCCTGGATTTCCCATGTCCATTCAACCAGCTCCTGACCCTCTCTGCCTTCTCATCTTGCCTCCAGGCTAGAGCTTCTCATTTAATCTCATGTATCTACTTGAGCTAAGAAGCACACTCTTCATGAGTATCATTTTATGTCCCATAGTCCAGTCTAATTTTTGTCTGAAGAGTTGGCCTCGGGAATGGTTATAGCTTTGGGCTAACAGAGAGCCCGGGGGCCATGTCTTCCAGGGTCCCTCCAGTCTCAGTCAAACCATTAAGTCTGGTCTTTTTACTAGAATTTGAGTTCTGCACTTTTCTCCTGCTCTGTCAGGGACTCTCTGTTGTGTTCCCTGTCAGGGCGGTCTTGTAGTAGCTGGGCACCATCTAGTACTTCTGCTTTCAGGCTGATGAAGTCTCTAGTTTATGGGGCCCTTTCTGTCTCTTCAGCTAATACTTTCCTTGTGTCCATGGTGTTCTTCATTCTCCCTTACTCCAGGTGGGTTGGGACCAATTGATGCATCTTAGATGGCCGCTCACTAGCTTTTAAGACCACAGACACCACTCACCAAAGTGGGATGCAGAACATTTTCTTAATAAGCTATGTTATGCCAATTGACCTAGATGTCCCCTGAAAGCATGGTCTCCAGACCCCCACCCCTGCTACTCTGCCCCTTGAAGTGCTTGGCTGTATTCAGGAAACTTCTTAGCTTTGGCTTACTCCAGCTGTGCTGACTTCCATTGTAGTGTGTGCTGTCCTTCCCTTCACCTAAGATAATTCTTGTCTACTTTCTAGTTAGTGAATACCCCTTTCCCTCCCTCCCCAGCTTCATAACCATCAAAGAGTGTTTTCTTCTGTGTTTAAACCTTATCTTGGGTTTTTATAATATTGGTCTTATACAATATTTGTCCTTTTGTGACTTAAGTTCACTCAGCCTAATACCTTCCAGATTCCTCCATGTTATAAGATGTTTCACAGATTCATCGCTGTTCTTTATCGTTGAGTAGTATTCCATTGCGTGGATATCCCATAATTAGTTTATCCGTTCATCCGTTGATGGGCACCTAGCTTGTTTCCATCTTTTTGCTATCGTGAACAATGCTGCAGTAAACATGGGTGTGCGTATGTATCTATTCGTGTGATGGCTCTTAATTCTCTAGGATATATTCCAAGGAGTGGGATTGCTGGATCATATGGTACTTCTATTTCTAGCTTTTTAAGGAAGCGCCAAATCAATTTCCAAAGTGTTTGTACCATATTACAGTCCCACCAACAGTGTATAAGTGTTCCAGTCTCTTCACAACCTCTCCAACATTTATTATTTTGTGTTTTTTGGATTAATGCTAGCCTTGCTGGGGTGAGATGGTATCTCATTGTAGTTTTGATTTGCATTTCTCTAATGGCTAATAATTGTGAGCATTTCCTCATGTGTCTGTTAGCCGCCTGTATGTCTTCTTTGGTGAAGTGCCTGTACATATTCTTGGCCCATTTTTTAATTGAGTTGTTTGTCCTTTTGTTGTTGAGGTTTTGCAGTATCTTGTAGATTTTAGAGAATAGACACTGATCAGATTTGTTGTAGCCAGAAGGATTTTCCCAGTCTGTAGGTTGTTTTTTACTCTTTTGTTGAAGTCTTTTAATGAGCATAAGTATTTGATTTTTAGGACCTCCCAGTTATCTAGTTTCTCTTCTGGTGTTTGTGCATTGCTACTTATGGTCTGTATTCTGTTTATGCCGTGTATTAGGGCTCCTAGCATTGTCCCTATTTTTTCTTCCATGATCTTTATCATTTTTGATTTTATATTTAGGTCCTTGATCCATTTTGAGTTCGTTTTTTGTGCATGGTGTGAGGTATGGGTCTTGTTTCAGTTTTTTGCAGATGGATATCCAGTTATGCCAGCACCATTTGTTAAAGACACTGTATTTTCCCCAATTAATGGACTTTGGTCCTTTGTCAGATATCAGCTGCTCATAGGTGGATGAATTTATGTCTGGATTCTCAATTCTGTTTCATTGGTCTATGTGTCTGTTGTTGTACCAATACCAGGCTGTTTTGACTACCGTGGCAGTATAATAGGTTCTAAACTCAGGTAGTGTGAGGCCTCCCACTTTGTTCTTCTTCTTCTTACTTATCCAGGGCCTCTTCCCTTTCCATATGAAGTTTGTGATTTGTTTCTCCATCTCATTAAAAAATGCCATGGGAATTTGGATCAGGATTGCATGGTATCTGTAGATCCCTTTGGGTAGAATTGACATTTTCACAATGTTGAGTCTTCCTGACCATGAGCAAGGTATGTTGTTTCCACTTATGCAGGTCTCTTTTGGTTTCTTGCAGTAGTGTCTTGTAGTTTTCATTGTATAGGTCTTTTACATCTCTGGTTAGATTTATTCCTAAGTATTTTATCTTCTTGGGGGCTATTGTAGTGGTATTGATTTCCTCTTGGAGTTTCTCTCTGTTGGTGTAGAGGAATCCAACTGATTTTTGTATATTTAGCTTGTATCCTGATACATTGCTGAAATCTTCTATTAGTTCCAGTAGTTTTCTTATGGATTCTTTGGGGTTTTCTGTGTATAAGATAATACCATCTGCAAATAGAGATACTTTGACTTCCTCCTTACCAATTTGGATGCCCTTTATTTCTTCTTCTAGCCTAATTGCTCTGGCTAGGACCTCCAGCACAGTGTTGAATAATAGTGGTGATAAAAGGCATCCTTGTCGTGTTCCTGTTCTCGAAGGAAATGCTTTCAAACTCTCTTCATTTAGGATGATGTTGGCTGTTGGCTTTGTGTAAATCCTCTTAATTATGCTGAAGAATTTCCCTTCTATTCCTATTTTGTTGAGAGTTTTTATCATGAATGGCAGTTGGACTTTGTCAAATGCCTTTTCTACATCGATTGATAAGATCATATGGTTCTTGTCTTTTGTTTTATTTATGTGATGGATTACATTGATTGTTTTTCTAATATTGAACCATCCCTGCATACCTGGTATAAATCCCACTTAATTATGGTGAATTATTTTTTTGATATGTTTTTGAATTCTATTGGCTAGAATTTTTTTGAGGATTTTTGTGTCAATGTTCATGAGGGACCTTGGTCTGTAATTTTCTTTTTTTGTGGTGTCTTTACCTGGTTTTGGTATCAGGGTTATGCTGGCCTCATAGAATGAGTTTGGAAGTATTCCATCCTTTTCTGTGCTCTGAAATACCTTTAGTAGTAGTGGTGTTCTCTCTTCTCTGAAAGTTTGATAGAATTCTCCAGTGAAACCTCCTGGGCCAGGGCTTTCTTTTTGTTGGGAGTTTTTTAATTACCTTTTCAATCTCTTCTTTTGTTAAAGGTTTATTTAGTTGTTCTACCTCTCATTGTGTTAGTTTAGATAGGTAGTGAGTTTCTAGAAGTTTCTCCATTTCCTCTAGATTTTCAAATTTGTTAGAATAGAGTTTTTCATAGTATTCTGTTATGATTCTTTTAATTTCAGTTGCGTCTGTTGTGATATCACCCATCTTATTTCTATATGGGTTATTTGCTTCCTCTCCTGTTTTTCTTTTGTCAGCTTGGCCTGTAGTTTATCGATTCTGTTGATCTTTTAAAAGAACCAGCTTTTGGTCTCATTAACTCTTCCAATTGTTTTTCTATTCTTTATTTCATTTAATTCTGCTCTAATTCTTATTATTGCCTTTCTTCTGGCGCCTGTGGGCTTCTTTTGCTGCTCTCTTTCTACTTTTTCCAGTTGTAAGGTTAATGTTTTGATTATGGCCCATTCTTTTTTGGATATGTGGATTTATTGCTATAAACTGACCTCTGAGCACTGCTTTTGCTGTGTCCCAAAGGTTCTGGTAGGATGTGTTTTCATTCTCATTTGATTCTATGAATTTCTTTATTCAATCCTTAATTTCTTCTGTAACCCAGTATTTTTTGAGTAAGGTGCTGTTCCGTTCCCATGTGTTTGATTTTTTTTCCTTGCTTTTCCTGTCACTGATTTCTACTTTTATGGCTTTATGGTCAGAAAGATGCTTTGTAATATTTTGATGCTTTGGATTCTGTTAAGGCTTGTTTTATGGCCTAGTATGTGGTCTGTTCTGGAGAATGTTCCATGTGCATTGGAAAATAAAGTATACTTGGCTCCTGTTCAGCGGAGTGTTCGGTGTATGTCCATGAGATCAAGTTGGTTCATTGTAGCAATTACAGCTTCTGTGTCTTTATCGAGCTCCTTTCTGGATGTTCTGTCCTTCACCAAAAGCAGCATGTTGAAGTCTCCTCCTATTATTGTGGAGCTTTGTATCTCTGTTTTCAATGTTTTCTGTATTTTGGAGACCTGTTGGGTGCGTAAATATTTATTATAGTTATGTCCTCCTGGTGTACTGATCCTTTAATCATTATATAGTACCCTTCCTTATCCTTTGTGGTGGATTTTACTTTAAAGTCTTCTGTTGTTTGCTTGATATATTTTTTTCCATCCTTTGAATTTTAGTTTGTTTGTGTCTTTAAAATGTGTCTCTTGTAGGCAGTATATAGACGGATTGAGTTTTTTTAATCCGTTCTGCCACTCTCTGTTTCTTTATTGGTGCATTTAGTCCATTTACATTCAGCATAATTATTGATAGGTATGAGTTTAATGCTGTCATTTTGATGTCTTTTTTTGTGTGTTGCTAACAGTTTCATTGTTCCATTTAATTTTCTGTGCTAAGTTGTTTTTATATATTTTATTTTCATCTTTTTCATTGTTGTAGATTTTGTATTTGCTGAGCCTGTATATTTTTCTTGTTTTTTATTTTGGTGTGTAGGATTGTTAGTTTCCTTTGTGTTACCTTAATATTTGCCCCTAGTTTTCTAAGTTTAAACCAGTCTTTTATTCCTTTATATTGCTTTGACTTCCTCTCCATATGAAAAATCTATTTGTGCATTTTTTAGTCCCTCTTTTTTGTTTCAGTGTTGTCATCTTTTACATATTGAGTTCTCTATTGCCCTATTTTCAGTGTTTTAGCTTTGATTTATTTTTGTGACTTCCCTATCCGAGTTTATATCTGGTTGTCTCTCCTGTGTTCTAGTCTTGCATTGTTACCTGATGTTACTGATTTTCTGACTGGAGGGCTCCCTTTAATATTTCTTGTATTTTTGGTTTGGTTTTTGTAGGTTCCTTAAATTTCTGTTTATCTGGAAATGCTCTAATTTCGCCATCATATTTGAGAGACAGTTTTGCTGGATATATAATTCTTGGCTGGCAATTTTTTGCCTTCAAGTCTTTATATGTGTCATCCCTTATTCTTGCCTGCATGGTTTCTGCTGAGTAGTCCGAACTTATTCTTACTGACTCTCCTTTGTAGATGACTTTTCATTTATCCCTAGCCACTCTTAAAATTCTCTCTTTGTCTTTGGTTTTGGAAAGTTTGATTAGAATATGTCTTGGTGACTTTCTTTTGGGATCTACCTTATGTGGGGTTCGATAAGCATCTTGGATAGATATCTTCTCATCTTTCATGATATCGGGGAAGTTTTATGTCAATAAATCTTCAACAATTTTATCTGTATTTTCTGTTATCCCCCCCTTGGTACTCCAATCACTCGTAGATTATTTCTCTTGATATAGTCCCACATAACTCTTAGAGTTTCTTTATTTTTTAAAATTCTTTTGTCTGATTTTCCTTCAGATAAGCTGGTGTCAAGTGCTTTATCTTCAGTCTCACTAATTCTGACTTCTACTGCCTCAGTTCTCTTCCTGTGACTTTCTATTGAATTGTCTAACTCTGAAATTTTGTTGTTAATCTTTTGGACTTCTGATTGCTTTCTCTCTGTGGATTCTTGCAGCCTGTTAAATTTGTCATTATGCTCTTGAATCACCTTTTTAAGTTCCTCTGCTGCTTTGTCTGTGTGTTCTTTTGATTTTTCTGCATTTTAACGGATTGCATTCCTAATTTCTTGAAGAGTTCTGTATATTAATCTTTTGTATTCTGCCACTGGTAATTCCAAGAAATTCTCTTCCTCCAGAAAATTTATTGATTATTTTGGGAGGTTGCTGAAGCCGTCACAGTCTGTCTCTTTATGTGATTTGATATTGACTGTTGTCTCCAAGCCATCAATAAGTTAATATAATTTATTTATTTTATATTTGCTTACTGTATCCTAGCTTCTTGTTTTGATATGCCCAAATAGGCTGCTTTTGTGCACTAGTTTGATTGTTGGCAGCTTTGAAGCTGTAACGTCCTGGCACTAGGTGGTTAGATCTGTTACTAAGTATGTGTTCACAGGAGTCCATTAAATTTTCTTGTATGGATGCAGCTCTGGTGTCCAGATAGTCAGTCACCAAGTGTGTGGTGCAGGCTCTCACCTACAGTCCTAGACAGGCATGAGTGATTGGTGTAGGCACAGGTATCTGGCTTCAGTAGGGGGTCACATGCTGAGCAAGGCAGGGGGCTGACAACTGCCCCTGAGTTTCTGAAAGGAAACCATGTCCCTCCCTGTTCCCTAGAACGAGTAGGTAGGTGGGTTTTACAGCTGAACTATGAGCACCCAGTGCTGTTGGCTGTAGGGACTGGGGGGCAACACTTATTTTTGGATCCCTGTTGCAGGTGGCTAGGTGGCGTGGGCATAGCCAGCAACCCTCAAGCCCCTGATGTGAGCAGCTGAGGAACTTGCTTAATGGGCAGAGCAGTCAAATGTCACAAACCTGCCACTTCACAGCTGAAACAGTTGAAGTTAGATTTCAGGTATATACTCTGTTGTACTGTGGTAATGAGGCTCTATGCTGTTGAAATGGGCCCACACAAGTCTATGTAGCGTCAAAGGCATTCAAAGTCTATGGACCCCTTAGGCCTGTGCCTAGGCAAAGGAGCTGTGCCAACCCTGAGATCCTGGCTTAGGGTAGCCTGTAGCTTATTTTTCCTCTGTTTGTCAATTTGTTCCCTCTCTAAGGCTGGGAGAATGGCTCAGGGTGCGTTAAGGGTCCTACTTTCAGTCCAGGGGACTCTGCAATCACTGAAGCTGGCTGGAGACCCAGTGCAGAGTGGGGAGGGAGGAGGTAGATTGGAGAGACGTTTTTCCCAAACGGGGTTCTTCCCACCAGCTGTAGGCCAGATGCAAGAACTTATCTTTAGCCGCTTGAGTGCTGCTTTTCACTGGTTCTGGATGGCCAAGTAGACTCTCTGCTGCTGGGCCTCTCCCAATGTGGAAAATGCCTCCTGAGCACCACCGCTAGCCTGACCATGCACAGGAGCTGATCAGGCCTGAGGGTTTCAGGCTTCCACAGTGTCAGGTCTGGCAACTGCTTGTTGCTTTCAAACCGTCTCTCCCTCCCCTCACCACTCAGTCCGATTCCTCAACTTTACCTTTCATATTCAGGGCTCCTAGATAGTCATATACAATTGATTCACTTGGTTTTTCGGGTTTTTGTTGTAAGAGGGACCACAGGAAGTGTCTGATTACTCGACCATCTTGGCCCCACCCCCTCTCCAATACTTTTGCCTTGGGTCCTGACTTTCCTTTGACCTTCTTGTCCCCTCATACTTGGTCTCATTTCTAGCTCTTTCCTCTGGCCACTCTTCAAATGCTGCACTTTCTTGTAGTGCTGACTTGGGCTCTCTTCCCGCATCCTTCTCCCAGGCTAATATCATCCTTGCAATTGCCCAATTGCCAGCCCAGAGCCATTGACTCTCAGATCTGTCTGTTTAGCTCAGCTTTCTCTGCAGAGCTCCAGAGCCATGTCTCCATTACCTGTTCTATCCTTTCACTTGGACACGCAACAAGTACCTCCACCTCAGTTTATCCTAAACTAAGTTCATCCCACTTTCCTAGCCCTCCTTCCTTATGTTCCAGTGCTGGAAATGGTTAGATCATAATATCCATGGGGGCAGGAATCAGGTCTGCTTCTTCAAATGCATACTTAGCACCTAGCCCCGTGTCTGGTGTTCCTTATTAAATATCAGTTGGATTAAACTGAATGGCTAGACAATTGACTCAAGCCAGACAACAGGACACCTTTCTCCCTCTGTCACTCTGATGTGCATATTTAGAAAATATTTTTCTGATGTTACTTACAGACCACCATTATTGCTCACCTGATTTCTGCAGAAAGTATCCTCACTTGTCTTCCTCCTTTTTCTTGCCTCATCCAACCCATTCTACACATCACAGGTCTTCTTGAAAGTACATCTGGGTAATGCTAGCTGCTGTAACATAAATGTGCAGTCTCAATGAGTTCACACAATAGAAAGCTATTTCTTACATAAAGTAAAAAGTGGTTGTTTCGAGTGGTGTCAGGGACCCTGGCTCCTTCCACATCCAACCCTGGTGGCTGAAGTGCCACAGAAGAAAGCTTGTGGAGGATGGTGGTACAGTGGCACATAGCACATCTGCTTCCACTCTGCTGCAAGAACTCAGTCTCACATCCACTCTCGACAGTAGGAAGCCGAGGAAATGGGCATTCATTGTATGTCCAGTAGAGGAGACTTGGACTTTGTAACCAGCCTTGGTAGTTTCCCATTCCCTTTAGGAGCAAGATAACACTCTTTCATGGAGCTGACAGGGCCCTTCCTGACTCCACCTGTCCTCTTGCCCATCCTATGCCATTTCTCCATAGCCTCTCCCAACTCTAGCCTTACAGAACAGTTTGCAGTTTCCTGTCTACCTCTGGGCCTTTGCACTTTTCACCCTCTACCTGGAAAACTCTTTCACTCCTCCCCTCTGCATCAAACTCCTCTAGCCCCACACTCTGACTCATCTGGCTAACCCTCTGTGGGGTGAAGAATTACTTTACCCAAAGAATTTGGTCTTTGTCTCAGATTCCTGGGAGGTAAGCTCGAAACCCTTGGCATTTCCCAAGTGATTGGAGTGTCTGCTATTCCTAGAGGGCCCCAGACCACACCTGATTGTGCTAACAAGGTGACTCATGGTGGGGACTGGCCACGCCAGAAGGACCCACAAAGACCCACATGTGATGTCAGCCTGACTTCCCAGGGAGGGGAGGGGAGATAGAGATTGAGTTGAACCACACGGTGATGATTCCTGGTTAGCAGGGACGGATTACCCAGTAAGCAAGCTACACACAAGCTCAATTATGTTTACTTAATAATCTGTAGTGCACAACTTCACATGGGTTTCATAACTCTGTTTACTTACTAATCTGTAGTACACAAGTTCACATGAAATCCATGTGAAGTTGTGCACTACAGATTAGTAAGTAGACACAATTACCCATGCATACCTTGCTTACTGGGTAATCCACCCTGTGGGGATATATGCCATTTAAACATGGCTGCACTATTGACAACTGCAGCCCCCACAGGCCTCTATGCTGCACAGCATGTAGAGACTTGTCCGGATGTGTTTTTCCAAACCTATTGTCCCTTTACTGATTGACCTTTGCCCGTACTCAAAGCCCATTGTTTTGTTAATTGCCTTGTTGATTGCTGTATTGACTATAAAATAAACTCCTGGGACTGAAGTGGGGGTCAGCTCCTCAGAGTGACCCTCCTGGCTCCACTTCTCTGTAAGAGTTGTGCAGTTGGTTACTGTCTTCGCCGTCTCGATTACCCGTCGCCGCTGTGACACACCCCTGCTGGTTGGTGAAGGATTATGCTCAGGAGGGGGTCCTTGAGGACACGGAAGCTCTGCATTGGCACCCACACCTGTGTCTCTTCTTTAGGCCAGTCCTGATTTGTATCCTTTATAATAAAGCTGTAATCATAGATATAGCACTTTTCTGAGTTCTCTGAGTCATTCTAGCTAATTATTGAACCTGAGGGGGTAGTGGGAACCCCCAAATTTGTGGCTAGCATATCAGAAGTGAGGGTGTCCTGGGGATCCCCAAACTTGCCACTGTTGTCCGAAATCTTGGGCAGTCTTGGCAGTCTAGAAAACTGAGCCCTTAGCATGTGAATTTTGGACTAACTCTGTGTAGCTGAGATGGGAAGAACTGCATTTCAGCTAGTGCTGACAGAGAGCTGAGCTGATCTTATAGCCCCTACTACCACATGACAGGGTAAATTTGCCTCCTGCGTGTTGAATTCTTTGGAAGGTGAGGCATTTATTACACTGAAGAGCTGTTTAACCGCCTATCTCCACAGACCGTAAACTCCTCTAGGGCAGGGGTTCTCCACAGTTGGTATCCTCAGCACTTAGCACCAGGGCCAGCTACGCGGTTTATGAGGCCCAGTGCAAAGTGAAAACATGGGGCCCTTTGCTCAAATGTCAGCAGAGCATGAAACCAAGCTTCTGAGAGCACAGGTCATCTGCCTGCCTGCCTGCCTTGAAGCCAGCCCAGGCTAGCACTGTGCCTGGCACACAGAGGCGCTCACTAACTGCTTGGCCTCAGTGCTGTCAGTGCAGTCAGCAAGCATGAGAGCAGCTGGAAGAGGAGAAAGTCAGCAACACTCATGCTGGGGGCAGCTCCACGCGCCGCACATGCTCATGCTTCATGTCCTCTCAGTCCTACAAGCCTGACTGTTTTCCTTATTGTCTGTTAAGAACTAGAGTTCAGGGTTTTTAAAAAGTCAGCATAATTATTTTAGAAGACAGGAAGGAAATTCACCAAACTATTAAGAGTGGTTATCTCTGACTAGGGAACTGCAGTTCATTGTACTTCCTCATACATTTCTGAAGCTTCCAAATGTCCTACAATGTGAATGTATTACTCTTATAATGAGAAAGAAAAAAAAAGAAGAATAGTTTTATATAGGAGAAATAAAGATCACTAATACCACAAGCCAAATACACGCTGGATTTTGTAGTTAAGATTTGGGATAAAGTTCCAACTTTCTAATCCGTGGCTGAAAAGAGAAAGAGAAGTTACATTTTCTTTTTTCTTTCTGAATAGTGATGTAAAAGGATGTTTGGGTGGTAATCTTTCTGTTTCAGTTCTGCCCACCAATGCAGTAGATGTTAAAAGAATAAACAGAGACCAACAGAGCTAAAAAGAAATGGTAAAGCTGAGTCAGTTAGCTTGCCAGGCAAGGAAACATCAGAAGCTGACCAGGAAGCTTGCTGAAAGGGAAAGTCCCCTGTGCCCCTGTGTTTTAAGTACTGGAAGGAGGCGCTCATGGGCAGTGATGGAGGTAACAGAATGCTGCAGCCCAGCACCCTGAACAGGACATAATGGGCTCAGAGTCTGTACCAGTCCCATGTTTATGGGTCAGCAAAGTGTCTGAAGTTAGGCCTGATAGGACCTGGCATCTGAGGGTCACTCAAGGTTCATGGTCCTTTATCAGCCTCATTGGCCAGGGTCTGCTGGGATGGAACCCAAGAGTCAGTTCAGGAACGTGCTGCTGAGAGGGACAATGCTCCTTCCATGGGATGTGTGAGTCTCATCTCCCTCCTCTTAGAAGGAGGGATCAGAGAGAAGCTGCTGGAAGCAGATTGACCAAGAGATTTCTCTTTTGAGAGCTGTTGCAGTGCAGTGTTCACCCCATCCACATGAGCATCCCAGCTGAACGCCCCTCCATCAGCACTCGTACATCAGCACCATCCGTGAACATCCTGCATGAGCACCCAGGTGAATACCTTCTCACGTGAGCACCCTCATGAATACCACCATGAACACCCTTCATGAACACCCACGTGAACCCTCACATGAACATCTCCCATGAATCCTCACATGGACACCCCTCATGAAAACCCCCTTGTACCCCCACATGAACATCCCCCATAAACCTGAGTCCTGGTCTGTGAACTATGAGGTCCAGGTGGAGCCCTTGGCTCCAACATCCTCGATTCTGTGCTTCCGGGTCCTTTCTGGACCACCTAGGCAAGGATGAAGCAGGAATCCTATGCCACCTAGCCTTGGTCTTGATCGTGGGGAAAGGCCATAGCAGCAGAAGGCTGTGAAGTGGAGGAAATGGCATTTAGCCTCCCTCCTTTGTGGGAAGGTAGAAACAGTGCTAATTAAGTCCTGCTATGTGCCAGAGGCTGTGCTAGACACTGCAGGTGCCTTACTTTATTTAGTCTTCACAGCAACCCCGGAGGTAAATTTTGGTACTCCCTTTTACAGGTGGTTAAGTGCTCCACTACTATCAGAAAGGTTGGCAGTTGGAAGGCATCCTGCGGCATCTCGGAAGATATGCCTGGTGATCTGCTTCCAAAAGGTCACAGCCTTGAAAACCCTGTGGAGAAGTTCTACTCTGCACACATGGGGTCTCCATGAATCGGAGCAGACTGGGCGGCAACAACAGTAATAATATTTTACAGATCGGGAAATTGAGGCTCAGAGAGGTTAAGTAACTTGTTCAAGTTCATTTAATTAGTAGGAGGTAGGCAGGGAATGAACCCAGGACTGTCAGACTAGAAAATCAATGTTTTCCACAGCATCCTGGGGCCTTTCCCCATCTGCAGGACTCTGCCCTGTGCTGCCCTGCTGAGCCAACCAAGCTGCAGCCGCTCTGTGCACGCGCCCCTCCCCCCAACGCATGCGTACACAGCTCTGCACCCGTTGTGGAAATAAGGTGCTGCCAACTTTTTGCTCTTGTTTCCTTTAAACATTAATGAGCCCTAGAGGCTTCTGGAAGTTTCAGTCTAGGCCAAGCTGGGGGAGGGACAGGTAGCTGGGACCACCGAAGAGGGGGTCTCAGTGAGGGTTGGCTTCTGGTGCCCCAGGCCTCTGGCCACAGGGAGCCCCTGGACAGTAGGAGGGGGTTCAGTGTAGGAAAATGCCTGTAGTTGGGCAAAGTCGGGTGCGTGGTTTAGCCCTCATAGTCTCCTGGTGGTGGGATGGGGTTGCAGCTTCCCCGGGGACAAGCTCCCTGATGCCCCGTGGCGCCCTGTCGCAGCGCCCAATGCGGAGCTGGCTGCGTGTCCACCCTGAGCAGGAAGGGAGGGAAAGCCGAGTGGCCCCGGACTAAGCCCGCGGCGGGCCGCAGCCCCACTGACCCGCGCAACCAGGAGCTGGTCCGCCTCCCGCGCCCATCTCTGGCTCCCAGGACCGGCTTGGGAAACAGGAAACACAGCTGTGAGACTCAAAACGGAAGGGGAGAGAGCTGGAGTGCCCTCTCTGCAGCGCGCCCTGGGGACCCCTGGAGCCCAAGTGTGAGGTCATCTTGACTTTAGCGGAGGGCAAGGAAAGATCCATGGTTGTCCAGGGGTACTGTATGTGCCTTGGATAAGAAAGCAAAGGTAGAGGTCTGGGTCCTAGAGTTGTACCACCAAGAACAATTTCCACTTTCCTAGCATGGTTTGCTGATTCCTATTTAAAAAGCCTGGGTAGTGAGAACCAGGGAGTGGAAGCTGGAAAAGGTCAGAGAGGGAAGGCAATAAGAGCCATGATGCTGATTCCCTTATATGAGTACTGATTTTAGACACGGCATATATAGGACCTGGCTTACTCAATGAATTGAGAAAAAGGCCTGTGGGCTAACTTTTCACAAGTGTGCACCAATATGGCCTCATTGGTTGGGTTATTGAAGCATTCACTCTAGTTGGTTGGTGCCCAGATATTTTTACTATCATTCTGGGGCCTGCTGTTCTGATACATCAGTCCCACAATCCAATCCCTGATCCCAGTACTCCTGTTAGAAGGCATCCTCCTAGCATGAGAGCTGAAGGTGGTACCCAGGCTTGGGTCCCAAGGGGAGAGCCTCAGGCCTTTCTCTGGGCCACAGCCTGGGGATGCAGAGCCCGAGCTAAGCACCCAGTTGGTCAAAGCCCTTCTAGGGGGACCAGGAGCCTAGGGATGCGTGGAGCATAGGTCCTGAAAGGAGAAGAACTAGGATACAAGTTCCAGGCTTCCCTGGGGTAAGCACAGGAGGGGCCTGGGCAAGGCAGGAGGCCCTCTGCAGTCCACCAGGAGACTCTGGTCTGGAATGCTCTGGCAGTGGGCTTT
Organism: Dugong dugon; assembly: GCA_030035585.1. NCBI lineage: Eukaryota > Metazoa > Chordata > Mammalia > Sirenia > Dugongidae > Dugong > Dugong dugon. Next base: position 22,101,902 of record CM057464.1, read on the forward strand.
CTGTCATCTCTGACTGGGAGCTGAGAAAACCTTTGTCTCCAGAATAGCTCTCCTGCATAGCCTGAAATTGCACACATCAAAGCTGCCCTGGGAGTCTTTTGATGGTTGTTGTCAATCATACATGTTAGCATCGCTGAGAGACAGCACAGTGGTTACATGGGTGATTTCTGGAGCCAGCGTACCTGGTTTGACCCTGGGCTCTACTATTCACTAATTGTCCCATCTTAGATCAGGAACTTCAGCTTTCCACACCTGATTTCTCATCTGTAAGGATGCCTACCTCAAAGGGTTGTTTTGAGAATTAGGATTGTGATATACTCGGGACAATACCCAGGTCATAGTAAAAAAATAAAAACAAAAAACAACATACCAGTTGCTGTTGAGTTCACTCCAAATCATGGTGACCCAAACCACGGCATCAGGATTGGAGGAAGACTTATTAGCAACCTGCGATAAGCAGATGACACAACCTTGCTTGCTGAAAGCAGAGGACTTGAAGCACTGATGAAGATCAAAGACTACAGCCTTCAGTATAGATTACACCTCAACATAAAGAAAACAAAAATTCTCATAAGTGGACCAATAAGCAACATCATGATAAACAGAAAAAATTGAAGTTGTCAAGGATTTCATTTACTTGGATCCACAATCAACACCCATGGGAACAGCAGTCAAGAAATCAAGCGACATATTGCATTGGACAAATCTGCTGGAAAAGACCTCTTTAAAGTGTTAAAAAGCAAAGGTGTCATTTTGACGCCAAAGGTGCACCTGACTCAAACCATGGTATTTTTAATTGCCTCATATGCATGTGAAAGCTGGACAATGAATAAGGAAGACCGAAGAAGAATTGATGCCTTTGAATTATGGCATTGGCAAAGAATGCTGAATACACCATGGACTGCCAGAAGAAGGAAAAAATCTGTTTTGGAAGAAGTATAGCTAGAATTCTTCTTAGAAAGGAGGATGGCAAGACTTCATTTCACATACTTTGGACATATTATCAATAGGGACCAGTCCCCGGAGAAGGGCATCATGCTTGGTAAGGTGGAGAGTCAGCGAAAAAGAGGAAGACCCTCGATGAGATGGATTGACCTAGTGGCTACAATGGGCTCAAACATAGCAATGATTGTGAGGATGGTGCAGGACCAGGCAGTGTTTCCTTCCATTGTACATAGATAGGGTTGGTATAAGTTGAAACTGACTCGACAGCACCTAACAACAATGACAACAACAACATAGGGACCCCCTGTGTGTCAGAGTAGAACTATATTCTGTAGGGTTTTCAGTGGCTGAATTTTTGGAAGTAGATCACCAAGCCTTTCTTCTAAGATGCCTCTTGGGTGGACTTGAACTTACAGCCTTTTCGTTAGCGACTGAGCGTGTTAAACATTTGCACTACCCAGGGACACTGGACCATAGTAGGGGCTCAATAAATGTTAGCTTTTATTATTGTTTTAAATTATTTTAATCATATTGTTCTCTTCCTAATGCATGGTTAAGACCATGGAAAGTGGGAAATGAAATTTTTTACAGGGAGGTGATGGAGAAAAGAAATGGAAAGAGGAAGAGACAGATAATTATTGCATGGGTGCTTTGAGGGGCACAGACCTAGGGCACACTATGGGCGTGTTTGGACAACCAGAGGCAGTGTCAGGCAGGGCAGGGGAGAAGTGTGGCCTGCGAGTTAGTGGGGCTGGAAAGGAGGAGTGGTTGAGGTCTAACTGTCCTTGCCCTTCCTCCCAGATGTCAAGCTGTCTCTGGGAGCTGCCAATTGCCTTGCTTAGCCCCTTTGAGAAGCATAACCTGCGGGTTCCCTGCTGCCAAGCATTACCCAATCCTCCCACTGCCCTGCGGAGTTCTCTGGGTGAGGGTGAAGGAGAGATAAGAGTCAGCTTCTCAAGCACCACCGCTTTCACCTCCCACTTCCCTGGGCTGTATAATAGCCAAGAGCCAAGAGGACGATTAACTGTCCGAACACACAATGATAACAATGTTTCTCTCTGTGCTCTGGTTCCAGCTCTCCACCGTGGACCATCTGGCTGAAGCAAATGGCATCTTTGCCATCCGTCTTTTAAAGAAGCTATGTGAAGAGAACCCTTTATACAGAGTATTTTTTTCTCCCCTTTGTGTCTCCTCTTCCCTTGCCCTGCTTTTCCTGGGGGCAAAAGGAGACACAGTTGCCCAAATGGTGTAGGTAAGGAGGGGCCTCCACTATCAAAAAAAGGAGGAATTGTGTGTAGTCATTACGTTTGCCAAGTTTCTGGTTTTCCCAGGGCTTCGAACAGGTTCGAATTTGCATTTTTAACAAGTTTCCAGGCGATGCTAATGCTGCTGGTTAGGGACCAATTCTGAGAATCACTAAAAAAAACACCAAACTCAATGCTGCCCTGTTGACTCTGACTCATAGCCACCCTACAGGACAGAGTAGAACTTCCCCATACAGTTTCAAAGGAGTGAGTGGTGAATTCGAACTGCTGACTTTTTGGTTAGCAGCTGAACTCTTAACCACTGCGACACCAGAGCTCCTGAGAACCACTATTAGAGCCAAAACCTGTTGCTATCAAGTCGATTCTGACTCACAGTGACCCTACAGGACGGAGTAGAACTGCCCCATAGGATTTCCAAGGAGCAGTTGGTGGATTCAAACTGCCAACCTTTTGGTCAGCAGTCTAGCTCTTAACCACTGTGCCATCAGGGCTCCTTACTAGTAGAGCAGTGGTTCTCAAAATTTATTACATGTAAGAATCACCTGGGGATCTTCTTAAATTGTAGATTCTGATTCAGGATATCTGGGGTGGAAATGCAAATTCTCAGCAGGGGTTCGAACCTGAGCTAGCCATTTGGAAGCCCTGGGTTTTCCTTTCTTTCAGCACATGATGGGATTGTTCTTTCTGGCTTCCTAGTGGGGCCATGGAAACCATGGTCTTGTGGTGGTTAAGAGCTATGGCTGCTAACCAAAAGGGCAGCAGTTCAAATCCACCAGGTGCTCCTTGGAAACTGTATGAGGCAGTTCTACTCTGTTCTATAGGGTCGCTATGAGTTGAAATCGACTCAATAGTAGTGGGTTTTTGTGGGGCCATGAGTCTGGCCAGTGAGTTGTGTGAAGTGACATTGTTAACTGATACTTTGAGAGCCTCTAGAATTCCTTTTGTCCCTCTAGAACGACATGAGCAACATTTGAGATGGTGGCTACTCCACTGGCCTGGCCCTGAGTGCCCTGCCTACCTGTGTTATTTTAAGCCACTGATATTTTGGGGATTATTTGTTACTACAGTGTAACTAAGCCAGTGTAACAGGACTGATACAAACTGTACATTATTTTCTTCCACAGCTCCAGGGAGCTGCTCATGAGGACTTCTACTAGTGCTGTTGGAATGGGAAAGGGAGAAAAAATCGTGGTAGGACTGGGCAGATGTGTGATAATTTCCTCCGTAGTTCACTTTTTACCTAGACTCAGAGGTTTTGCTGTATTGTGGTAAGGCACTAGCCTCAGCAGTAGTTGATAAGCTCTAAAGTCCAGGCTGTGCCTCTGATTCACTATGAAGCCTCTCCTAAGCCACATAACTTCTCAAAACCTTATAAGAGAGATGATATCATTTTGGCCTACTGCTTCACAAGATATAATCCAATGAAATATGTATGTGAAAGTGCTTTATAAACCAAGAGTATTGTGTATATTAGCCATAAAAATATTGGTTGTATAATGTCTGGAGAATTTTCTAGCTCAAAAAGTTTCTGTGGCCGCATAAGAGTTTATTCAAGAGAACAAATCCAAATTACATACTGGAAATCCAAATTGCATACTGGAAACCCATACTGTGGATGGAGAATCCATTGCTTGGCCTGGGAAATAATTTTGAATATGAGCAGAATAAAAATCTAGAGGAGACAACTTCAGAAGTTTGAGAATTTTTGCATAATAAAAGACTTACGCAGTTTTGACAGTCATCTCTTAGATACTGTCTTTGGTAGGGTGCTCATGTATCCCATCTTTTGGGGCTGTGGTTTTTACTTGGCAAGCCTTCTTTGTCCCACCATCTTACCTTCCCTCCCCAAAAAGAGTAACTTCTCTGCCCCTCCTTCCCCTTTGCAAGTTCCCCCTCTGTATATCATTATAGAAGATCAGAGCAGGAGTAGATACTAGAGACCATCTAGCCCAGGGGTTCTCAACTTCAACTGCATATTAAAATCCCTTGAGGAGCTCTTAATCCTATCCAGCCCTGGATATTTTAATTTTCTTTTCAGTATACACTTCTGAAGTGTTTGAATTTTTATTTACCATGCATGTAGTTTTACCAACCAACATAACTAAACCAATAAAAAGAAAATAATGGTGTGCATGTTAAAGTTTGCACATAAAATTAGTTCTTCTCCTTGGCCTCCTGGATACAGGAGTGAAGATGAATGGAGCAATTTCAAAGACTAACCTAATATTAAAAACAAACCAACCCATGCCTACCCTCAACTGAAAATTCTAATTTAACTGTTTTGGGATGCTGCCTCAGCATTACTAGTTTTAAAAACCTTCCCAGGTGTTTTCAACGTACTATCGGGGTGACTAGCATAGATCTTGTCCAGTAGTTCTCGACGTGTAGTTGCTGTGTGTGCAATATTGGAATAACCTCAAGCCACACACACCCCCAACCCCTACCACCAGACTTCAGCAACTCTGAGGCTGGGGCTTTCCAGGTGATTCTGATGCATTCTGAAGTCTGAGAACTGCTTATCCAGCCCAGCACCTCATGCCACAGGTGTGATGGACCTGAGCTTAGAGGTTAATAAGTTCAAGTGCCAGGGACGGATTACCCAATGAGCAAGGTACACATGGGTTTCCTTGTGTGTACTTTCTAATCTGTAGTGAACAATTTCACCTGTTTTCCACCACAGATGTAAGCAGGTGTGCACCTTGCTTAGTGGTTAATTTGCCCATTCATGTCGCTTCTAGTTCTAGCCAAGATGGAGTAATAAGTATTGGATTTATCACCCTATTGTAATTAACTGTAAAACTGGGAAAGATGTATAAAACAACTGCTTTCTGGAGCTGAGCAGACAGTGCAAGGCTCTGATCTTTGAGAGAAGGGCAACACGTGAGGTGAGCTCCATTTTCTGCCTGAGTGCACTTTCCAAACGATGGCACAGGAAGAGGAACCCACAGAGAAAGGAGCAGTCTCATGGGGAACAACAAGGAAAGGATGGAGTTCAGGGTTGCTGACGCAACTAGCATTTGAAGGACATGGTGCCACAGAAGAGAAAGCAACACAGAAAAAAAACCCAGACCAAACCGATCGCCGTGGAGTCGATTCCGACTCATAGTGACCCTATAGGGCAGAGTAGAACTGCCCCATAGGGTTTGCAAGGAGCAGCTGGTGGATTCGAACTGTTGACCTTTTGGTTAGCAGCTGAGCTCTTAACCACTGTGCCACCAGGGTTCCGCCATTTTGATTACTATAACTATATAGGATGTTTTGAGGTAGGGAAAGGTGAGGCTTACTTTGTTCTTTTCCTTCAATATTGCTTTGGCTATTCGAGGCCTCTTTTCCATATAAAGTTGGTGATTAGTTTTTTCATCACAATAAAGAATGTTGTTGGAATTTGCATCAGGAAATGAGAATCCATTCAAGGATTATGCATCATATTTGGTTGTTATGTCTCTTAAAAATCTTTTAATCCAGGATGCTTCCTCTGGACACCCACCCCCTCTTCATTTTTGGAGACATTGACTTGTTGAAGAGATTAGTCATTGTCTTGTAGAATGTCTCACAAACAAGATTGCTATTGGTATTTATTTTAGTTAATTTCATCTAAAATAGGGTTAGGAGTAGAGAAGATGTACAACATAAAAGATTTCCGGATCTTTATATCTTTAGCTGCTAAATCAGCTAGATATGTCCAATCTATGAGTATTTCACAAAATATAACATGGACCTTGTTCCCTGTTCATAAATGCATCTCTGTGGCATCATTTACAATGACTACCTAGTGTTCCATTATGTAAATGTCCTATAACTTATCAGTCATCTAAAAATGGAAATTTAAGCTAATTATAATGTTTTTACTATTACAAATATCACTTTGACAGTTTGAAGGGAGAGAAATTGCAAGTCATTGTTATTTTCATTTCCATCTATTTATTAGCCATTCATGTTTCTTCTTTTAGAATTAGCCTATTTTTATTATTAGCCTACTTTTGTATTTGGGATATATATATATATATATATATTCTTTTTGAGTTTTTAAGCACTGCCTATGGATTAAATAGATTTTCTCTTTGTCATATACATATTACAGATATTTTCCATGCTTTTAATTTATGTCTTAAGTAAATAATGTTTTCCTTTTATTTTAGTAGTCAAATTTATCATTTTTTCTTAGTGTTTTCTTCCTTTGGTGTCAAATATAGACAGTCCTCTTGACACTAAAGTTATATAAATGTCCACCTATATTTTTCTTTGGAACTTTTATGATTTCAATTTTTTGTATTTTTAATCCATTTGGAATTTATTTTAGGCAAATGTATGAGAAACCGAAGTTAAAAAAAAATATTTTATTGCATTTTTGGTAAGAGTTTACACAAGAAATTAGGTTCTTATTTAACAATTTCTACACAAATTATTCAGTGATATTGGTTACATTTTTCACAATGTGTCAACATTCTCATTAATTCTGTTCTGGTTGTTCCATTTCCCAACGTTCTCATCTTTGCTTTAGGGTAATTGTTGACCGTCTGGTCTCCTATAGATGATATTTTAAAGGAGTGCAGTACTCCAGGTTATATTCTTTATTTTATGAGCCTCTCTGTTATTTATGAGCCTCTGTGTTATTTAGGGGTAGTTTCAGTTCAAGGTTAAAAGAGTATCTCAGGGGAGAAACCAGATTTTTAAGGTAAAATAATTTTTTGTGTTTGTTAAAAATAGTGAAGATATTTGTTAATCTAGTTTTATTGGACAAAGGCATGGTTTCTAGGAACATGGTAGGATTCCCGCAGAATACACTGCATGTGTAACTCTGTCTTGAGGAACAAGTCAGCCTGTGCTGCTAGAGCAGGGAAACCATCAAGTGCTCCGTATGTGCTTTTACTAATTAACCATGAAAGATGAACACAAGTATGTTAGCGTAACAGCATTCATGATAGCTTATGCTTGGGGCACTACTGTACACCTTGGGATTATTGCTCTAATTGTCATTTCTATTCATTGTTGATGACCCACGTACATAGCAAGTTTCAGTCTACCGAACATTAACACTGCTGCTTGGTCACTTTCCAGTTTGCTTACAAGATCCTTCCCCAAATGTTTGAACCTTCTGGACAAAGTCAACCCACCTCTCTGTTAAGATAGGGAAAGACCCAGTGGAGCTGAGCTTCTTTCTAGATTTTATTTGGTGAACACCCACAGTTCTTTGGGAAACTGAAGGATGGCACTTACAATGCTCTGTTTTACTTTTTTGACAGATGCTTTCTTTAAATAGGGGTGAAGACATTCACCAGGGTTTCCAGTCACTTCTCACTGAGATTAGCAAGCCAGAAATGGAGTACTTGCTGAGAATAGCCAACAGGCTCTTTGGAGAGAAGACTTAGGATTTTCCCTCAGTAAGTTGTATCTAGTGAGGTCATGACTGATAAAGAAAAAATGACTAACTTTAGCAAAGCTATCGGTAATCAGGGGTTGTTGTTAGCTGCTGTCAAGTTGGCTCTGACTCATGGTGACCGTATGTACAAATTAACAAAATGTTGCCCAGTCCTGCCCCATCTTTACAATCATTGGTATGCTCCAGTCCATTATTATAGCCTCTCTGTATTTTGAGGGCTTCCAACTCAGGGGGCTTATCTTCCAGCATTATATCAGACAATATTCTGTTGTGATCCATAGGGCTTTCATTGTCTAATTTGCAGAAGTAGATTGCTAGGCCTTTCTTCCCAGTCTGTCTTAGTCTGAAAGCTCTGCTGAAATGTGTCCACCATGGGTGACCCTGCTGGTATTTGAAATACTAGTGGTATAGCTTCCAGCATCATAGCAACATGCAAGCCCCCATAGTATGACAAACTGACAGGCAGGTGGTGGAGTAGAATTAAAGACCCTAAATAAAACTAACTTCTTGGGAAGCCCAAAAAAGAATGATAGGTGTTGGGGTGGGAGTGAAGGGATGGGTCATAAAGGTATACAATAGAATACCATCTTAAGGGCCTTAAAATCCAGTGACCATGATAGACTGCCCTTTCTCTGTGAGTTATGGCTAGTCAGTTACATTGTCGCTCTGTATCATCTTCACAGTGTAGTCATTGACCCCATCTATGGCAATCTGGGGTTGATGATAGGAAGCTGACCATCTCATCAACATAATTTTTAGAATTTCCACTTCTCAGAAAAATCCGTTGGCTATTTTAGGAATGGGAAGGATTGTTTTAATACCAGTATTTCCTCTAGGACTTTAAAGAATCTTCCCAGCAATTTTACCAGTCGGAGCCAGAGGTGCTCTGCTTTGCAACAGCTGCCAAGGCCTTCAGGCAGTGCAACAGCTCCTGGGCTGCAGAGAAGTCTGAAGGTGAGAGCTTTCACTATTATGTTGTTATTAGGATCTCCATGAATATTTCTACCATATGTAAATGGGTAAGGTTATTAGACAAGGGAAAGTGCTGTGTTTTTCATTATTCTGGGAGACTTAAAAAAAAAAAAAAGCTTTACAGCAATAGTCACCAGCAAATGAAATTTCTGTTAACTATTTACAACCTCCCCCACGTGTCTGTCAGTTTGTTGTACTGTGGGGGCTTGCATGTTGCTGTGATGCTGGAAGCTATGCCACCAGTATTCAAATACCAGTAGGGTCACCCATGGCAGACAGCTTTCAGCTGAGCTTCCAGACTAAGACAGACTTGGAAGAAAGACCTGCTGGTCTACTTCTGAAAAGAATTAGCTAGCGAAAACCTTATGAGTAGCAGAGAACATTGTCTGATATAGTGCCAGAAGATGAGCCCCTTAGGTTGGAATGCACTCAAAATATGACTGGGGAAGAGCTGCCTCCTCAAAGTAGAGTCAACCTTAAGGATGTGAATGGAGTCAAGCTTTGGGGACCTTCATTTGCTGATGAGGCATGACTCAAAATGAGAAGAAATAGCTGCAAACATCCATTAATAATTGGAATGTGGAATTATGAAATATGAATCTAGGAAAATTGAAAATCCTCAAAAATGAAGTGGAATGCATAAACATTGATATCCTAGGCTTTAGTGAGCTGAAATGGACTGGTATTGGCCATTTTGAATCTGACAGTCATATGGTCTACTATGCCAGAAATGACAACTTGAAGAGGAATGGCGCTGTATTCATTGTCAAAAAGAACATTTCAAGATCTATCCTGAAGTACACCCCTGTCAGTGACAGGAAAATATCCATATACCTACAAGGAAGACCAGTTAATACGACTGTTATTCAAATTTATGCACCAACCACTAAGGCCAAAGATGAAGAAATTGAAGATTTTTACACCAACTTCTGCAGTCTGAAACTGATCGAACATGCAATCAGATGCATTGATAACTACTGGTGATTGGAATGCGAAAGTTGGAAACAAAGAAGAAGGATCAGTAGTTGGAAAATATGGCCTTGGTGATAGAAGCGATACTGGAGATCCCATGATAGAATTTTGCAAGACCAAAGACTTCTTCATTGAACTACCTTTTTTCAACAACATAAACGGCAACTGTACACCTGGACCTCAGCAGATGGAATACACAGGAATCAAATTGACTACCTCTGTGGAAAGAGACCATGGAAAAGCTCGATGTCATTAGACAGAACAAGGCCAGGGGCCAAGTGGGGAACAGACCATCAATTACACATATACAAGTTCAAGTTGAAACTGAAGAAAGTTATAACAAGTCCATTACAGCCAAAGTACAACTTTGAGTATATCCCACCTGAATTTAGAGACCATCTCAAGAATAGATTTGACGCATTGAATGCTAATGATCAAAGACCAGCTGAATTGTGGAAGGACATCAAGGGCATCATACATGAAGACAGCAAGAAGTCATTTAAAAGACAAGAAATAAAGAAAAGACCAAAGTGAATGTCAGAAGAGACTCTGAAAGTTGCTCTTGAACATAGAGTAGCTAAAACGAAAGGAAGAAATGATGAAGTAAAAGAACCAAACAGAAGATTTCAAAGGGTGGCTCCAGAATACACAGTAAAGTATTATAATGACATGTGCAAAGACCTGGAGTTAGAAAAACATTTCTCAAGCTGAAAGAACTGAAGAAAAAATTCAAGCCTCCAGTTGCACTAGTCAAGGATTCTACAAGGAAAATATTAAACGATGCAGGAAGCATCAAAAGAAGATGGAAGGAATACACAGAGTCACTATACCAAAAACAACTGGTCAACATTCATCCATTTCAGGAGGTAGCATATGATCAGGAACCAGTGGTACTGAAGGAAGAAGTCCAGCTGCACTGAAGGCATTGGTGAAAAACAAGGCTCCAGGAATTGACAGAATACCAACTGAGATGTTTCAACAAACAGATGCAGTGCTGGAAGTGCTCACTTGTCTATGCCAAGAAATTTGGAAGACAGCTACCTGGCCAAATGACTGGAAGAGATCCATATTTATGCCTGTTCCCAAGAAAAGTGATCCAGCCAAATATTCAAATTATCAAACAATATCATTAATATCACATGCAACTAAAATTTTGCTGAAGATCATTCAAAAGTGGCGACAGCATTATATCGACAGGGAACTGCCAGAAATTCAAGCTGGATTCAGAAGAGGACATGGAACCAGGGATATCATTGCTGATGTCAGGTGGATCTTGGCTAAAAGTGGGGAATACCAGAAAGATGTTTACCTGTGTTTTGTTGATTATGCAAAGGCATTTGACTGTGTGGATCATAACAAATTACGGATAACATTGTGAGGAATGGGAATTCCAGAACACTTAATTGAGCTCATGAGGAACCTGTACATGGATCAAGAGGCAGTTGTTCGAAGAGAACAAGGGAATACTGCGTGGTTTAGAGTCAGGAAAGGTGTGTGTTAGGATTGTATCCTTTCACTATACTTGTTCAATCTGTATGCTGAGCAAATAATACGAGAAACTGGACTATAAGAAGAAGAACTTGGCATCAGGATTGGAGGAAAACTCGTTAACAACCTGCAATATGCAGATGACACAACTTTGCTTGCCGAAAGTGAAGAGGACTTGAAGCACTTACTCTAGAAAGTCAAAGACCACAGCCTTCAGGATGGATTACACCTCAACATGAAGAAAACAAAAATTCTCACAACTGGACCAATAAACAACATCATGGTAAACAGAGAAAAGATTGAAGTTGTCAAGGATTTCATTTTACTTGGATCCACAATCAACACCCATGGAAGCAGTAGTCAAGAAATCAAAAGATGCATTGCATTGGGGAAATCTGCTGCAAAATACCTCTTTAAAGTGTTGAAAAGTGAAGGTGTCATTTTGAGGATTAAGGTGCACCTGACCCTAGCCATGGTGTTTTCAGTCGCCTCATATGCATGCGAAAGCTGAACAATGAATAAGGAAGACCAAAGAAGACTTGACACCTTCGAATTGTGATGTTGGTGAAGAATATTGAATACAGCATGGTCTGCCAAAAGAATGAACAAATCTGTCTTGGAAGGAATACAACCAGAATGCTCCTTAGAAGCAACCATGGTGTGACTATTTCTCACATACCTTGGACATGTTATCAGGAGGGATCAGTCCCTGGAGAAGGACATCATGCTTGGTAGAGGTTCAGCAAAAAAGAGGAAGACCCTTAACGAGATGGATTGACACAGTGGCTGCAACAATGTGAGGATGGCGCAGGACTGGGCAGTGTTTCCTTCTGTAGTACATAGAGTCACTATGAGTCAGAACCGACTCGACAGCACCTAACAACAACAACATTCCCAACCTATCAATACAGCAGCATGAAGGCCTCATATCTCAATGCATAGCAGCCAAAGAATGGCTGGTGTTTGAGGTGGTCTCATCCAGGTTCATTTAGTTTAAAAAACACATAGGAAAGTTGATTTTTTCCCAGACACTGGGGACACAAAGATGGAAAACAGTCCTGATACTGGAAGATCTTTGGCTTAATTACAACTGTGAGAGGGAGTGTACCCATTCAGGGCACCCAGCCCTGCCTTGAATGTGGGAGCTGGGGAAGCCTCATGGTGGGCCTCGTCCTGTGGGCATCATCTCAGGGCCTTCCTCCTAAAGGCTGTGTTGTGAGATCAGATAAAGTAATGTAGGTGAAGTTCTTGGTGCCTGCTACATGGTAGGACCCTGTAAAGTTGGTGGTTGTCTTAGGCTGGGTTCTCTAGAGAAGCAAAACTAGTAAAGTGTGTAAGTATTTATATAGAGAGATTTAGATCAAAGAAATGGCTCACACAGCTGTAGAGGCTGGAACGTCCCTAATCTGTAGGCCAGGCTGGAGGCTTCTCCTGATTCATGTAGCCACAGGGGCTGGTGAACCCCAGATTGACAGTTCAGACAGCAGGGCTCTTTTTCACAGGCTGCAAAGATGGATGAATCCCAAGATCAGCAGGCAAGACCGCAGGCAAGCTGTCAGCTCAAGTCCCAAGAACCAGAGGTCAGATGAACAGGAGCCAGCTGCAGGATCCACAGTGAGCAAAGACCAAGGAAACTCGCTTTCAGCTGATTGGCTACTCACAGCAGATCCCATCATAGAGATGATCACATTATATCAAATCTCATCACTGAAGTGATCACATCATCATACAACTGCCAAACTACATCATAACTGCCAAACCACTGAGAATCGTGGCCCAGCCAAGTTGACACACAACCTTAACCATCACAGTGGTTGTCACCTATTCCCAGACACCCATCTTCCGCAACTCTCCACCCCACTATTCCAGTCAGACATGGCAGATTTTCCTCATACCAACCTCCCCGCCCCTCACTTCTGTATTTCTCCACACTCAGAGTGGCAGGATTCTCTTCCTCCTTTCAGCACTTTTTCATTTCTTCAGTCCTTAAAACTTTCCTCATAAAGCCAGATATAGCTACAGTTTTACTATATCCAACCTGTTAACTTATTTTATAAACATTTCTCTATTTTATCAAACTATTTAATATTGCTGTTCTATTTATTCCTACCTTGTCTTTAAAAGAATTATAATTTGCCTTCTTGCAGGGACAATAGCCATTTCAACTCTCTAAACCCCATCTTGTTAAGAAAGTTTCCAACATCTTGTGAAAACTCATGTATTACTTTTTGATGGCAATATCAAATTTACATTAATTTGACTTCCAGGCACTGTAATTGTCATGGTATATTCTTTATGTGTGTTATTACAGAGTGCATGTCCAAATATTATTTAAACCCATTTTCCTTCTTTTTTAAAAGACAAAATCTTGGAGGTATTGCCTGCCAACTCATTTGACTCAAAACTGGTCCTCATCAGTGCTGTATGTTTCAAAGGGAAGTGGTCTAAGCAGCTTAATGAAAAACATACTGGAAAAAAGCCTTTTAAAATTAGCAAAGTCAGGCTATGTCTATCTGTGTACAAACTGTCTTGAAACATTGGGACGCTGAGAATGACAATTAATCCTTTTGGGTTTTTAAATGCAATTGAGGCCTAAACACCAGAGATGATGTTCTTGTTATCTGCATTATGTGAGTATCTTGAGTCAAGTTCATAGTTTTAATAGATTAAAACCTTTTGCCCTCCTCTTTCAGTCATCTGGTTGGTCATCTGGTTTCCACCACATGTGTTCCTTTTAGAATGAGAACAGACAAGTGTGGATGATATATCATCGAGGAGGTACACACCCAGGTCTCGGAGCTGCCCTGCATGGAAGGGGAACTGAGCATGGTCATCCTGCTTCCTGATGATGACGTAGATCTAAGCACAGTGAGATGCATGGCGCTGCGCTTTGTGTACCCACCTCTAAAACACACCCTTCTTAGCATTCTTTTTTGGAGGAGAGATGGTTTAAAAATTAAATGCAGCTTCCAATTGTTGTTGTTAGCTGCTGTCTAGTAAACCCCATGTACAATGAAATGAAATGCTGCCCAGTCCTGCACCATCCCCATGATTGGTTAGCAGTTGGACCACTATGGTCCATAGGGTTTTAACTGGCTGATTTTTAGAAGTAGATCACCAGGCCTTTCTTCCAAGTCCATCTCAGTCTGGAAGCTCTGCTGAGACCTGTGCAGCAGCACAGCACCATGCAACTTCCACTGACAGATAGGTGGTGGCTACATATGAGGTGCATAGGCCAGGAATCGAAACTGGGTCTCCCACATGGAAGGGGAGAATTCTACCATGGAACCACCACTGCCCTCTGCAACTTCCGATACTCCATGTTTAATTTTTGAGTGGTTGGGGTAAGTTGTAGCAATGTAAGGCTATCTCATGTGCTGTCATGTTAGGATCCTGCCCTGGGTCCAGGCTGCACATTTGGCTGCACAGCTTCATCCCCTGGAACTGTGCATCGCTGCAGCCCTGCCTACCCTCTGGCTAAATCTGAAGCATTGTTGAAATCTGCATTAATTCAGATTAACACTACACAAGGCACCCTGGTGGCGCAGTGGTTAAGGGCTCGGCTGCTAACTGAAAGGTTGGTGGTTACTCTGTGGAGAAAGATGTGGCAGTCTGCCTGCTTCTGTAAAGATTACAGCCTTGGAAACCCTGTGGGGGCATTTCTACTTTGTCCTATAGGGTGGCTATGAGTTGGAATTGACTTGATGGCAATGGGTTTAACACTACACAAATGTGTTGGGTACTTCCTATGTGCTAGGAACTGTGGGAAATATGAAGATAATTAAACATGACCCCTTTCTCCAAGGAGTTTACAATCTACTATCAAAGAAAAACAAGTACACTTAATACAAGATGTTGTTGCTGTTATTGTTGTTAGGTGCCGTCGAGTAAGTTCTGACTCATAATGACCCCACATACAACAGAACGAAACACTGCCCAGTCCTGCACCATCCTCACAGTCATTGCTATGTTTGAATTCATTGTTGTAGCCACTGTGTCAATCCATTTTGTTGAGGGTCATCCTCTTTCTCTCTGACCCTTTAGTTTACCAAGCATATCTTTCTCTAGGGACTGGTCCCTCCTCATAACATGTCCAAAGTAAGAGAGATGAAGTCTCACTATCCTTGCTTCTAAGGGGCATTCTGGCTGTCTCCGCTGCTATCCATAAGGTTTTTACTGGCCAATTTTTTCAAAAGTAGATCACCAGGTCCTTCTTTGCAGTATGTCTTAGTCTGGAAGCTCCACTGAAGCCTGTCCACCGTGAGTGACCCTGCTACTATTTGAAATACGAGTGGCATAGCTTCTAGCATCACAGCAACATGCAAGCCACCAAAGTATGACACACTGAGAGATGAGTGGTGGTAATGCAAGATCCTGTTGCCGTCGAGTTGATTCCAACTCATAGCAACACTATAAAACAAAGTAGAACTACCCCATAGGGTTTCTAAGGCTGTAAATCTTTACAGAAGCAGACTGCCACATCTTTCTCCTGTGGAGCAGCTGGTGGATTTGCCCATAATATAAGCTACCCAAAAACCAAACCTGTTGCCATCAAGTTAATATTGACTTATAGCGACCCTGTAAGATAGAGTAGAACTGCCCCATGGGGTTTCCAAGAAGCGGCTGGTGGATTCGAACTGCTGACCTTTTGGTTAGCAGCTGAGCTCTTAACCACTGCACCACCAGGGCTCCTGTAATACAAGATAGAACATGATAATTCAATGTGTTTGTATAGTACCTTTTGCAATTTAGAAAGCACATTTAATCCATTTGTATATTTGGTCTTTAGGACAAGTCTAGACCATAGCAAGGCATGAATCATTGCCCTCATTTTACAGAGGAGGAATTGAGGACGGAGGTTTAATAACTTGTGTAAGATCACACAGCAAGTGCTGGAGCTGGGATTAAGGAGATATGAACAAAAGGAGGAAGATGGAAGTTGAGCTCAAAAACTCAAGAAAAAGGCTGGCAAGCTGAAAATCTGGGAGGGCGTTTCAAGCCAGTGGAACAGCAGGAGCGAACGTGTGGAGAGAGAAACTCATGAACATAGTCACGGAGGGGCCTGGCTGTGTACAGAGAAGAAACGGGGAAGAGAGTTGTAAAGGCTGGGGCCTTTGAAGCTGAGTTTGCACTTAATTCTAAGGGCCATCATTTATATTCCTTGGAGTACACACTCTCCTTGAGGACTAAACAAAAACAAACAAACAGAAAAACCAAGCCCACTACCCTCTATTTGATCCTGACTCATGGTGACTTCATGTGTTGGAGATTAGAATGGCTCCATAGGGTTTTCTTGGCTGTAATCCTTACAGAAGCAGATTGCCAATGGTTTTTTCTGTAGAGCTGCTGGGTGGATTTGAACTGCCAACTTTTAGGTTAGTAGTTGAGCACAAACTGTTTGCACCACCCAGGGACCTGTCCTTGAAGGCTAGGGCACTGCTAAATTTTTTGTAGTCACCCCAGAACGTAGCATAATGCTTGCACTTTATTTGAAGGTGACTACAAATGTTTAGGGGGCCCTGGTGGTGCAACAGCTAATCCCTCAGCTGCTGGCAGTTTGAACCCACTCAGCAGCTCCATAAGAGGAAAGACTTGGGTATTTGCTCCCACAAGCATTATAGCCTAGGAAATGCTTTGGGCCCGTTCTACTCTATCACATGGGTTCACTATGAATCTCAGTGGACTTACAGGCACCTAACAACAACAACCAGTGTTTACTGTAGAAACAATTGAAACTGCAGCTCAGAGGATAATCTGGCAGGGCACAGAGGCTGGGCGAGGAGGAGGAGGGAACTAGGCCCGAAGAAAGGCAGGGGCTGTGGAAAGCCAGGCTTGTGCTAGAGAAACATGACTGTATTCCGTTTGCTCAAGATTACCTCCTATTTTGACAAGGAAGCCACCTGCAGTCAGTAGGGGAAGGCAAAATGAAACCAGACTGTTTTGCAGATCTTGAGGCAGAGCTATTTCTTTCTAGTTGCATGAAGAAAGAAAGATTCTTGAGGCATAGGTATGTGCTGTCCTCGCCTTGTTGACTATTAAACACAGTTGAGCCTTAACTGAAGGGGAACTTTCTATACCCTTTTCTTCTTCCTCAGCAGTAATCTCTACTCCCACTTCAGGTACTTAACTCTGCTGTCTTCACTTCACCCACCAAAGCAGAAAAATCGCTGATAGCTGCTTGTTTGTTGCTGCATGTTTCAAGGACAATTTCACCAGAAAGGCCACACTGACCCCTGACTGGAATCAGCCCCCTATGCGAGTGTTCCAGTGACTCAGCCACCCACACACATACTCTCGTCCTGCTCTGTGGTTGCTACTGTGAGGCAGCGGCAGTGCCTGCCTGGCCCAGCATGGTGGGCCCCTCACTGGGGGCAGATGGCTTGGCACAAAACAAGTTTGTTTTTTTTAGTCAGTATTTGGCGAATTCATTAATCCCCTTTTACTTGTCCTCGTGAAGTCACTGGACCAACACTCCAATTTCGATATTAAAACAAACAAAATTTACTGAAGGAATGAACCACAGGAGAGCATGCCTTCAGCTTGGCTGTAACAGTATGCTCTGCCTTACAGGCAAAACAAAGAGATGTTTGATAGGTAGAGTGAGTACAGATAACAGCTTCACATGAAAGCAATGGCAGCAAGGAGGTGAGATTTACAAGGGTGAATTAACTGTGAAACTTTCTTTACATCAGTTTCTAGTCTGGCACAAATCTCTCATTCTTGATACAAGTTAACTATGGCAATATTTCTAAAATGAAAAGCATAAATAATTTTGACATGAAAGTTTAGTAATATGGAAGTTAAGTGATACATTCGCAGCTGGGCCAACTTAATTGAAATCTTTGGATATAGCACTGACCATTAGTTAGGAAAGTGTAAATAAACTGCTTATTTAGCTGAGAGAAAAGAGATAATGCCTAGGTGCTTGCTGGGGAACTTGTTAAGGTAGTTACAACAACATGTTTATCTATAAGGTCTAATTTACTTAATGAAGCTTTTTCAAAGGCCAGTTGTGGGAGCACTTTTAACATAACAAGCCAACTTTAACAGAAACCTAATGGTTATCAAATGTTAAAAAGCAAAGATGTCACCTTGCAGACTAAGGTGCGCCTGACTCAAGCCATGATGTTTTTAGTTGCCTCATATGCAGGCAAAAGCTGGATAGTGAATAAGGAAGACCAAAGAAGAGTCGATGCCTTTGAATTATGAGTTATGGTGTCGGCAAAGAATATTGAAGACACCATGGGCTGCCAAAAGAACGAAAAAATCTGTCTTGGAAGAAGTACAGTCAGAATGCTCCTTAGAAGCAAGGATAGCGAGACTTCGTTTCACATTCTTTGGACACATTATCCGGAGGGACCAGTTCCTGGAGAAGGACATCGTGCTTGGTAAAATAGAGGGTCAGTGAAAAAGAGGAAGACCCTCAATGAGATGGATTGACACAGTGGCTACAACAATGGGCCCGAGCATAGCAACGATTGTGAGGATGGCGCAGGAATGGGCAGCATTTCGTTCTGTTGTACATAGGGTCACTATAAGTTGGAACCGACTCGCTGGCACCTAACAACAACAACAATGGTTATCATGCGAGTAGAAGTAAAACCCTTAGTTTAATTTCAGAATGGAGTGCTTTGTTACCACAGTGGCGGGTCTGAGCCGCCTGCCACAGAAGCCAATACTGAGACAAGGGTGAGGTGAGCAGCAAGAGTGTTTTATTGTATATCGATATACAGGAGACAGAGGGGAATGAGCTCCTCCAAAAGACCTGTCTCCCAACTGGAGACTGGCTGAAAGTTTTTATATGGACAGGATTATAGTTTCTCTTCCGGTGGTTACATTCTGCCCTCCCCAGATGATCTAACTTCTGACTGGCAATCATTAAAGGTCATCTGGCACCGTTATTGTCACATCACAGATGAGTTAATCCTAGTCCTTGAGGATTATCAATTTGTTCTGCCACCCTCCAAGGAGGAACTTTAGTTAATCTTACTGGAACAGGAGGAGGGAGAAAGAATAAAAAAGAGGAAAATATCATGAGGAAAAGCAGGGGCTAGTAATGACGGTAATTGAGTTTATGCAGCCTGTTCAATCGTCCCTTTCTACTGGAAGTTTCTCAATCTTGGGAAACAGGGCATCGCTTCTTCTGGCTACTTCCGACTGGTTAGGAGCGTAGCTGGGGTGAGAAACCTCCTGGTATTAGCTAGGGGCTGTAGGGGGGTGGGGGTGAGTTAGAGTGGAAGTTAGCTGCATCTTGGTGAATTAGATGCCATGCGTCCCCAGAGCCTGAAGAAAGGGGATCTCGACTTACCACGGTAAAAATTTTTCCAGCCTTAAGAGTATCTGTAGTTTCTCTTGTCAATATTTTCATAAAACAGGGAACACAAAAACAAACCAGAATAATCAATACCCTTAAGGTTATTAAGGAGGTTAACCGGGATCCCAAGGAAGTAAAAATGCTGGAGAACTTTAAAAGGTCCTTTCCACCTAGGGGCCAGTTGATCCTCTGGGTGTTGACTTTTTCCCAGGTTTTCAACAGGACCCAATCTCCAGGTTGCAACCTATGAAGGGGAGTGTCAGAAGGGAAAGACAAGCGGGCAAAAGCATATTGATTAACAGTGTTTATAACGGTTCTCAGAGAACAGACCCAGTCTCTTTTCTCCACCTTGGTCATTACTGAGGTGGGGAAAGTCAACTTTTTCAGGAATGGTCTCCCATATATTAATTTATAAAGGCTTAATTTAAGCCCACTTCGAGGGGCTACCCAGATTCTGAGCAGGGCAATGGGCAGAACTTGGCTAGGGTTTTCTTCAGAGTGTGATTCATCTTTTCAGTCTTCCCGGCTGACGGTGGCCTCCAGGCTGAATGTAATTTTCAATTAACATCTAGAGCCTTACTAACCTCTTGCATAACCATTGCCACGAAGGCTCCCCCATTGTTGCTTTGTATGGATGTTGGCAACTCAAAACGAGGAATAATTTCTTTGAGTGGTACTTTGGTTACCTCTAGAGCTTGTTCAGTCCAGCAAGGAAAAGCCTCTACCCACCCTGAGTAGGTGTCCACGAAGACCAACAGGTACCTGAAGTTCCCAAGTACCCAGGGCATTACTATGAAATCCACTTGCCAGTCTTCTCCCATGCTTGTTTCTTGGTGTTGGTCTCGGTTCCATTGGGTGGGGTGAAGTCTCTGGATTGTGTCTTGCATGTAGGGTGTAGGGGACAACTCTTTGTAACATCCTCGAATAGTTTTTAGGAAATTTGGCCCGGTAGCCACCTGTAGGATTCACTAGAGGCTGGCATCTCTCTTGTAGTGAGTTTCTTCATGTAGAGCTGATACTATATACCACATGCTTGGGTCTTGGGTGACAGTACTTTCTTTCAGAGTTTATCAGTCATTTAGAATGAGAAGTGAGGTGAGCATTCTTCAGCCCTATCCAGGCTCTGGGTGGTGTAGTTTTTGGCCTCTTGTTCTTCTCTCCGGACCTGGAGGGGCTAGGGCAGCTGTCAGCAAGGTTGCTTTTTGCTTCATTCTTTTTTTTTTTTTTTTTTCCTTTTTCTGTCACCTGATCTCTATTGTTGAAGACTTTAAAAACAATTTCAAGTAATTTCCCTGCCCAAACCCCGACAGAGCCCTCACTAAAAACAGTACCCTGATGGGTGTGGGAGGGGCAGACCATACCTGAGGCAGTCGAACTCTCACTTTTTGGCTCTCCCTCTCTCCTCTAACCTCCTCTACCCCCTCTGTATGAGAATCAGGCTCCGAGAATCAGGCTCCACCTTTCTCCATCCCAACCGGTTGACTGCAACCACACCTTCTCCATATGGGGGAGGGGAGACCAAAGCAGGTACCAGGACTAATCTTTTCAAGAGTGAGTCCTCTGTTGAGGATTCAGGGAGCACCTTTGTCTTCAGTTTTGCCTGAAAAAGAACTTGGTTAGAAAGGTTTAAGGTCTGGTAGAGGGACATGAAAGCTTGGACATAGGGGACCTTGTCCCATTTCTTTTCTTTTTTACAAAACAAATCAAGCAGCAGAATCGTATGGTAAGCCATGGACTCATGTTGTGGCATCCTTCATGGCCTCTTAGTTGATGTTGGGGCCACACATTATTGCATAAAAATATCAATTGTTTTTCTTTTTGGATCATGATCTTGTTATAGAATCTTTCATCGAAAATGATTGATGAATGGTAATTGGGCACCATTTGGTCTTTAGGATCTCAAGCACCATACAGCAAACTAGGAAATAAAACAGAAACACTAACAACAATATTAGGCCAATTATCCAAAATAACCAACGAAACCATGACCCTAGGGTCTTTGAACCAAGGAAATAATTCTCATGAGCTGTTGGTTTATGCATAAGCAATATCAGTAACTGTTTTTCACGTGTCTCAAAGCAACTACCTTCTGCAAAAAACTCAGATTGAGTATTAATGTGAATACAGCAATGTTTATCTATTAAGGTACAAACCGATTCTTGAGAGACTAACAGGAAGGCTAATACTCTTCTATTTTGTAAAATCATACTTGAATTTTCAATACTTTTCTGGTTATGATATTTACAACTTTGCTAAGTTTACCATCAGGAACTTCTAATTTAAGAGTTATAATATTTAAACCCATTAGTTAGGTAATTTAGAAGAAAGGAAAATGGTTTCTTATATTCAGAAAGTAGGACCTTAAAACATTTGCAATGTTCTCACATAAAACCCATAGTATCTTTTTGTTTACTCAATCTTATGTAGTCAGTTTTTGTTCCATGTGATTCTGGATCAGCAGCAGCTGTAAACTCATCAGCTTCTGCATAAGAGTTCTGGAAGCCTTGACTGAGTCTAGTCACAGCTTTTTCATAGGTCCAATATCAAACATTTTCAGCAAATCAGTAAAGTAAAAACTTATCTGTAGATGACAAAACTTATTATGGCCATGATTAATTTATAAAATTAAGTGAATGACTTGGTAGAAGTTAATTACAAGCATAACTTAAAGGCCAAATCAAATCAGTTAAAAAAAAACTCCAGATAAAAATATTTTTAAATATAACCATTAACCGTATTTTTAAGGAACTTCAGATATAATACACAATAATTTTGAGACATAATACCATATAGTCAGGATATACCAAGAATATACAAGTCTCTAGATACCTGAGTAGTAATAAAAGGCTTCATAGGTGAATGACGTGAATTCTCCAGTCAAACTATTGGCTTTGATATTGCTAGATTCAAAAAATAATAGTAATGAATTTGTGACCAAGTTAACAATAAAGACAATAATAAAATTATGACATAATATTATATATTTTCTGTCTAACACTAGGCAAAAACACAAGAGGAAATACCAACTTCAGCCCAACGAGAATCAGGCTTGTCCCCCAATCCTGACAACATTCCTCGTACCATTTAAAACATGCTAAATAACCCTCTTTAGCACTTTTTTCTTAACAGAAATCCCTTGTGGCTTTCCATGAAGTTTCAGAGCCATCAGGAGCCCACCACAAGCCACTATGAAACAACACCCAAATCATTCAACCAAAGATCTCAAAGGCAAAAAACCCCAGTCCTTTTCTTTTCTTTTCTCCAAAGCCATGTGGCCCATCTTTCGACCCAGGAATCTCACTCCGTTGAGAGTGCCCATCTTCAAGGCAGACCACACAAAGAACAAATTAACCCCTCAACTCAGAAATCAAAGAAAACCCCTGCCATTCCAACAGCAAGAAACTCAACTCTCTACCCTACATGCCATTCAACATTAATGTTCAAAAAAAAATCATAAATTATAAATTAAACCCCTAAACTTTAGTCAGATAACACTTTTGACCATATTAAATAAATCTCCTTTTTAATAAACCTCTTAAACATCTTTGTTGCATACCTCTTATAGTGCATTCTTTTAAAATGGCAAAAAGAAACACACTCATTAGCAGACTTAAATATATGTATATATCTATATATATTCTTGGTCTTGTGGCGTAAAAAGCTAAAGTATATAAGCTTAAATTATGACAAATATCTATTAATTTAATATCAATAAGTTACATAAAATGTCTTGGGAATTATTTTAAGCCTGTATATAATAAAATATAACTGTTGTTGAAAAAAGTCTGTTTAAATATTCTAATTTTCATTTAACTTTCACTATTTCTAATATTTTATCAACTGGCTTTGGAAATTGCAAACTCTCTGTTCGGCTGACCAATTCATGGATATGGTATAACTTTAAGCCTCTGGCTACTGCTGGAAACGTTTTTCCAGGCCATTTCAGGTGTGTCCCATTGTGATTTCTATTCTATTTGACTTCTTAGAGTTCCCCTGTAATAGACAGAACTTGTTTACGGTTCTTTTATGACTGGGATCTATCCAATTTCTGATAACTATAGCAAAGCAGCAATTTTTCTAATCTTTGTCTTGAAAGGGTCTCTACCTAGTTGGTCAGCGTCTTTAAAAGATTCCCTGGAGCTACACGACCTTGAAGACTGGGAGCTGGGCAGTGGAGCCCTGATCTTGCCCCACCATCACTCTCTTGATTCATAGAAGACATTTACATATGTTTAAGTTGACCCTAGGCATTTTGAAGGGCAAAAGGTAACTAATTTCTTTCTTTTTTTGTTCCTTTGTTTGGTATTTGGTACACTTACACTTTCAATGTCTGTTGTTTTGTTTTTGTTTTTTTTTACTACTCCAGCTGCTCTGGTCTCTTTTCAAAGGGGTGTGGGGGCGTCTCTGCTCCTGTGGCCTTGGTGTACCTCCTTTCCTTTGTTTTCTTGAGGGATGGCCTTCAGCCTGCAAGGCAGCAGCTAGGAAGGCTGCCTGGTGCTTTTGGTCTGCAATTTTCTTTCTTTCTTGTCCCTTATCTCTGCCAGAGTAAATTTGGCAGGACAGCTCTACTAGCCAAGAGATTTTTAACCCTGTACCTCCTTCTTTCTGAAGCTTTCTCTAAATATCGAGGGCACTTTGTCTTGTAAAGATTATATTGACCGTTCTGGCATTTTCAGGGCTTTCAGGATCCATATCAGCGAACTTGTGAACATGATCTTAAGATACTATGGCTGTCTCAAGAACCAGTCTCACCTGGGGTATTTTCACTTTCCCTAACAGCCAAATCAGGGGGCCCAAGTAGATGGTATAAGACTAGGTACACACAGACGATGGACAGGACAGACAGAACCACAGTAAACGAATAAATCCCGCAAGCTGCCAGAGGTGCTCTCTACCCCTTCAACCTCTCAGACAGTCCTGCCTGCCGACAGAGGTGATCTTAGAGAATCTCAACCTCCCAAACATACTCAGAGCCTTCACACACCAAAGACCAAGACTCCAGAGTCACCAAGAGTCCTTTTCTGTGTCCCTACTTACTGGGATCAGTCATCTGAGGCACCTTCTGCCTCAGAAACCAAGGGCTCAGATCCCATTCTGGAAACCTCGGGACTGCCCTATCTGCCCCGACCCTGAGCACAACAGGGAGAGGTAACACAGACTCACCTTAGGATCCTCTTATACCAGTCTTGCTTTTTTTTTTCCTTACCTCCATCTGGCACGGTTGGGGACTGGTGGTGCCACAGCGGGCCTCGGTGCTGTTGGCAGCTCCCTGGAGGCAAAGGGAGCCTCTTGTAGCCGGCTGCTCAGGGAGACAGCCAGACAATCCTGGGCCGGCCCCGGGGCCACCACGTCTCGAGAGGCTGGAGAGCCCCACGTTGGGTGCCAGAATTTGTTATCCCAATGGCAGGTCCGAGCTGCCTGCTGCAGAAGCCAGTACTGAGACAGGGATGAGGTGAGCAGCAAGAATGTTTTATCGTATATTGACATACAGGAGACAGAGGGGAATGAGCTCCTCCAAAAGACCTGTCTCCCCACTGGAGACTGGCTGAAAGTTTTTATATGGACAGGATTATAGTTTCTCTTCTGGTGGTTACATTCTGCCCTCCCCACATGATCTAACTTCTTATTGGCAATCCTTGAAGGTCATCTGGCACCGTTATTGTCACATCGCAGATGAGTTAATCCTAGTCCTTGAGGGTTATCAGTTTGTTCTGCCACCCTCCAAGGAGAAACTTTAGTTAATCTTACTGGAATAGGAGGAGGAAGAAAGAATAACAAAAAAGAAAATATCATGAGGAAAATCATGGGCTAGTAATGGTGGGAAGCAATGGTGGTAATTAAGCTTATGCAGCCTGTTCCAGTTTTAGTTCTGAAATCCTCCCCCTCTCCCAAACTAGCCCTATCAGCACCTCAAAATTTAAAAGTTCCTCACATATACCTAAAATGATACCATTTATATTTTAAATCTTCAACCTTTATTCATGGGCCTGGGTGGTGCAAACAATTATTCAAAACAGGAATAGTTCAGCTCAGGGTAGAGGATATGAGAAAAACCACTTAGGAGATTGATTTTTCTCTTACTATTATAGGATGGGAGTCCCTGGGTGGTGCAAACGATAATGCGCTCAGCTGCTAACCTTAAGGTTGAAAGTTTGAGTCCACCCAGAGTCACCTTGGAAGAAAGGCTTGGTGATCTACTTCCAAAAAATCAGCCATTTAAAACCCTATGGAGCACAGTTCTACTCTGACACATATGGGGTCGCCAGAAATTGGAGTCAACTCAATGGCAACTGGTGGTGGGGGTGATGACCTTTATAATATAAGGAAGGTGCTTTCCCATCCATAGAAGCATTTCTGGTAAGCGGGCTTCCCCACCGCACCTTTTGGCTGAAGGTCAGCGCCTTTGCCAGTGGCGTGGGAACAGCAGTCTGGGCATCACATGGGCCTCTCACCCAGCTTTGACCTTGTAAGATGGCCCAGGTAGGGAAAGGTCAGGTACAACGATCTAAACAATCCAAAGTCCCACTACCACACACCGAATAGAACTTTTAGGGAAAGTAAGTAGGGGGGTGCTTTAAGCTGATACTGGTGAGGCTGCATCTTGGGAACTTTTGAGGAGTTTGAGGACTCTCCCAGCCCCGGCTTAGGGCTGCCTATCAGAGGACCTGATCACATGACCTGTCTCACCCTCTTCCCTCAGACCAGCTCCTCTTTCTGCTTTCTCCAAGCCAGCCCAGAACCTGCAGTCCTCTCCCACTGGTCAAATGCCCAGATGTGGATTTCTGTTAGCACAGGCAATGCTACTGCCTCCTTCCTCCTCTACCATGTCTTTCTCTGGCCCCAGAGACCCTGTTAAAGATTATTGGAGTACTCTGTGCTCCAGTGGGCATTTCTTGTGCCTTACAGGCTGGTAGACAGAGTTCACAGACATCCCAATAGCATGTCTTATTCAAAACAATCTGTCCTCCCCATAAAGTACATGCATGTAAATAGATGAAAAGTGAAACTCCTGACACTTGTCTTCCCTGGAAATGCCTTCTGGGTTTGATTCTCCATAAAGGCTAGCTGCTCTTTTTCTGAACATCCAGTAGTACACCATTAGCTCCCTATCTGTACAGATTACTTTGGCCATTTCATCACAGCACCAAATTTTGGACCAAGTCTCATTTTCATTTTGAGATGGAGGGAAATATACCAAGAAGAAAGCCTCCTAACACTTCCAGTTACTCAAATGTCAGGTGCAAAACTGCTGATAAGGTCTAAGATGTGGGTTCAATTCTTTGCCAATGAGATGAGAAGACTACTCACTGTTAGTGATAAAGCAACATGATTAGATTCAGAGTGACCAACGGTAGATAAAAATACAACCAATTTCTAATTAGTAAAGAATCATTTATTTGAAATCAACTTTGACCCTCATCCTTAACCAGCTGAGTAGGTACAGGAAATCTGAATATTCTTGAACTGGAACTCCATTTTGACTGTGGCTTACAGCTCTATAAACACCACCCTACCAGACACAGGTGATCAGTGGGGGTGGTATCAGGGCACTTGGGGACTTGGTATAGGGCCCAGGCCTGAGATGCCAGGCAGCAGAGCTTGTGGCTTGGGAGCCATTTATCTTGGGCCTCAAAAAGGGCTTCAAAGTTAGACTGTTGAAATTATATTCTAATGAGGTAAAATGTAGAGTCACTGAAATAGATACACTGAAAAGATGTGTCTTCTAATTATAAAATTTTAACTCGTGTCCCATTAACAAAACTACATAATGATGTTTGATAGAAAAGATTTTTTCCAATATTTGGTGAATTAATGAATTCCCTTTTACCTAAAGTGCTAAAAGGGGATTTTGGTAAATCCTATAGTTAACTTGGGGATAAACAAAAAAAAAAAAAACAAACCTGTCGCCATCGAGTTGATTCCAACTCATAGCAACTCTGTAGGACAGAGTAGAACTGCTCCCTAGGGTTTCCAGGAAGTGGCTAGTGGATTCTAACTGCTGATCCTTTGGTTAGCAGTCAAACTCTTTAACCACTACGCCACCAGCGCTCTAACTTGGGGATAGCACAGTTATATTGCATTGTATTTCTATGTTCGAAGTATGCATTTCTTAAATATAAAATTTTAAAACATACCACAGTGTTTGGCATTTTCTCATTTTTCATTAAGCGAGGAGCCCTAAGCACTGGCATGGGCTTTATAAACCTCTATGAGGCCCTCTCACGGAAAGAGCACTTTGAAGCCACCATCCTGGGCAGCTAAGGAGGGGGAGCAGGTAAGCCTGAGTGGCCAAACTACACTGGGATTCTGGGGCTCTTCTCCTTTTTCAGGTGGAAAACATGCTCAGGTACAACAACTTCAGTGCCTGGACAAAGCCAAGTGTCATGGACGATGAAGACATAAGAGGTCTCCCTGCCCAGGCTTAAGCTGGAAGAAAACTACTGTCTGGGGTCTATTCTTGGAGTTTGGGAATTATCAATGCCTTTGACAAAGCCAAGGCTGACTTCTCTGGAATGTCATCCAAGAGAGACCTGTCCCTGTCCAGGTTTGTGCACAGGTCCTTAGTGGAAGTCAATGAGGAGGGCACAGAGGCAGCATCTGTGACCAAGGTGGTCGCAGTGGTGAAATGCACAAGCCTGATACCAAGATTTAATGCAGACCACCCCTTCCTCTTCTTCATCCAGCACAATGGAACAAAGAGCATTGTGTTCTGTGGAGGATTTCCTCTCTGTAAACAATTCCTTCCTACCACCTTCTGCATTTTACTTCCTCATTTCACAATATGCATGCAGTTGACCTCAGCCAGGCAGCAACAAGAACCCCCAAATAAAGAAGTGCACTTGAAATTCTGAGCTCAGAACTTCAGCGTTTGGGGATGCAGGCACTTTGACTTCATGCTGCCATTTTCAAGCAGCCTTGGGATGCTCTGGGGTACACTGGAAATCAGAGCAGGGTTGGAATGTTAATTTGGAGTTAGAAAGAAAATGCCTATTCTAGACATGGAGGGGCAAATGGCTGTTCACAAACCTTGTTCCCAAATTTCTCTTTAAACAGTGCCCTGCTCTGCCGAGTGTCCCTTTGCTCAGCACTCTCACCTTGACCCTTACGAAGCCTTCGAGGGCGAAGCGCCACCCCAGCACTTTAAATCACACCCTTCATCTCCCTAATGACAATTTCCTGTCATCTGCTCCTCAGAGATCCCAGACAGACACTCCTGGTGTTCAGCCCTTTTAAATAGCGTGAAAATACACTTTGACTATATTGGCAGGAGAATGAAATAGGGATGATGTGGGAAAACAGAAGGGATAGCCCATTTGGTTGGACACTTTTTGAGTGCCCTGACTTAAGAGAGAAGCACTAATAGTAGTTCCTGAACTGTTGGTTCACGTGGCCAGACGGTGCCTCCTGAGAAATGAGTGACCATCGTCAGTACTCACCTTCACCGGCCGCAGTCAGCTGTGGGGCATTCTCAGGACAGAAGTGCTCTCTCAAGACTTCTGCTTGTGTTTGGGTGTCAGTTCTGGTACCCTAAGGCACAGAGCCCTCAAACGCAACCTTACACAAAACAGGGACAAGGGCACCCACACAAGCATGTGTAAGGCATGAAGACAGTATAAAGAGAAATGACAAAAGGAATTGCACCCAGTGAGGCGAATGCTTTCATTTCTGTAGAGCAAGGTTCTGATTCACTTTTATAACAGAACAGGAAATTGTATGAATTGTTTGGAAATCCCAAGAAAATTAAATGATGACATCTCACACAAACTTTCCAAGTTCTCTAAATTTAGCTCTAAGTATACTCAAGCAAGGATGGCAAGACTTTGTCTCACATACTTTGGACATTGTCTTAGTCGTCTAGTGCTGCTATAACAGAAACACCACAACTGGATGGTTTTAACGAAGAGAAGTTTATTTCCTCACAGTCAAAGTAGGCTAAAAGTCCAAATTCAGGGCGTCAGCTCCAGGGGAAGGCTTTTTCTCTCCGTCGGCCTTCTTCTCTTCGGTGTTCCCCCGGACTAGGAGCTTCTCTGTGTGGGGACCCTGGTCCAAAGGACACGCTCTGCTCCTGGCACTGCTTTGTTGATGGTATGTGGTTCTCCCCCCCCCCCCCCCCACTGCTCACTTCTGTCTTTTATATCTCAAGACATTGCCTCAGGACACAATCCAGTCTTGTAGATCAGGTCGTGCCTTACTAACACAACTGCCACCCATCCTCCTTCATTAACATCATAGAGGCAGGTTTACAATATACAGGAAAATCACACAGTACCAGTAATCATGGCCCAGCCAAACTGATATACACATTTTTGGGGGGACATAATTCAAACCATGACAGACATGTTAGCAGGAGGGATCAGTCCCTGGAGAAGGACATCATGCTTGGTAAAGTAGAGGGTCAGTGAAAAAGGAAGACCCTCAGTGAGGTGGATTGACACAGTGGCTACAACAGTGGGCTCAAGCATAGCAATGATTGTGAGGATGGTGCAGGACCAGGCAGTGTTTCGTTCTGTTGTACTCAGGGTCACTATGAGTTGGAACTGACTTGATGGCACCAAACAACATACTCTCCCCCAAGGTTACTAAGCAGCCTCAGGTAGATTGAGATAATGGAAAATAATCTGTGGAAATTTGGGGGGGCATCATTTGACTTGTAACTAGACAACATTTCCTTTCTAGTATCATTATCAGCAGTCCGTGCAACCCACCTTCTCTATCTCTCCCGATTTAAAGTGATATTAGTAATTGAGCAATTAAGTAAATGGATGGCAAGTGGCAGGAGCCAGGTTTCTCACTGTTGGAGTGGGAAATTTACAGTGGAGAAGAAACCTGACAAACACCACCTCAGCTAAGCACTCAAGACAAACATCTGCAATAATAAGTCATGTGGCTAGCATGTTGTCATGGTTTGAATTATGTCCCCCCCAAAATGTGTGTATCAGTTTGGCTGGGCCATGACTCCTGGTATCGTGTGGTTTTCCTATATGTTGTAAATCCTGCCTCTATGATGTTAACGAGGGAGGAGGAGTGGCAGTTGTGTTAGTAAGGCAGGACTCAGTCTACAAGATTGGATTGTATCCTGAGGCAATGTCTTGAGATATAAAAGACAGAAGTGAGCAGTGAGACAGGGGGACCTTATACCATCAAGAAAGCAGTAGCGGGAGCAGAGCACGTTCTTTGGACCGGGGTCCCTGCGCAGAGAAGCTCCTAGTCTGGGAGAACACCGAAGAGAAGAAGGCCAACAGAGAGAAAAAGCCTTCCCCTGGAGCTGCAGCCCTGAATTTGGACTTTTAGCCTACTTTGACTGTGAGGAAATAAACTTCTCTTTGTTAAAACCAACCACGTTTGGTATTTCTGTTATAGCAGCACTAGATGACTAAGACACATGTACTCTTGATATGATGTAATGAAAATGGAACTTCACCTCTGTGGTCTTCCTCTCCAAAACCTATAACCATAGTCTAACCATGAGAAAAATATCAGACAAGCTCGAATTGAAGGACATCCTATAAAATACCTCACCAGTACTTCTCAAAACTGTCAAGGTCATTAAAAATAGGAAAGTTGGGGAAATTGTTGTTACCGCAATAACGCGGATTGGAGCCACCTGCCACAATAGCCAATTCTGAGACAGGGGTGAGGTTAGCAGCAAGATGTTCATTATATATTGATATATAGGAGACAGAAGGGAATAGATTCCTCCAAAAAACCCATCTCCCCCACTGGAGATTGGCTGAAGTCTTTCATAGGGACAGGATTATGGATCTTTTTGCGGTAGTTTCTCCTTAAGGAGATGATGTCTTAGATGAGTTAACCTTCTACTGGTATTCTTAGAAATTATCTGGTGACATCTTTGGGGATTATCTGGTGACATCTTGCTTCCTCTTGTCACAAGATGGATGCTTTGTTTGGTTTTTCATTCTTAGATCATTATCACTTGTTTTCTACCCTCCAGGGAGGAACATCGGTTAATCTTAAACCTTTTTGTAGAGACTGAAGAAAAAAAGATCATGAGACAGCAATGGGGGAGTAAACAATAGTGAGCCGGGCCTATGCAGCCTCTTGCATTGTCACAGCCAAAAGGAGCCCAAGGAAGCATGACAACTAAATGTAATATAGTGTCTCGAATAGGATCCTGGAACAGAAAAGTGATATTTAAGTAAAAACTAAGGAAATCTGAATAAAGTATGGACTTTAGTTAATAATATATCAACACTGGTTCATTAATTGTAATAAATGAACTAGATTAATGTAACATGTTAATAAACTGTATTGTCTTCACAACTTTTCTGCAAATCAAAAACCATTCTAAAGTAAAAAGTTTAAGAAAGAGACTTAAGAGATATATCAGCTAAAAACAGTGATATTAGTTCTAGCCATTGCAATAAGAAAGAAAAAGAAATAAAAGGCATACTGACTGGAAACAAAGAAATAAAACTGTTCTTATTTAAGGATGACATGATACATGATTGTTTACATAAAAAATCTAAAGGCATCTACAAAAAAAGCTTTTCTTGAGCTAATAAGTGGGTTCAGCAGTGCCAAGGAACACATGGCCAACATGCAACAAACATGACTAATAGATATATATTTTTCTATTAATCACTATATTATATAAATATTAATTTATTAAAATAATTAAATTACCAAATATAAATTATTAATTGTATAACTATATAAAGCCTCATTTAAATATCAACCTTCACCATCAGAAATATGACTAAGAAGCCAAAAGAATCTTGGGGCTGAAAAAATGAATGTTGATAATTTCACACACTGTAAATCTTAGTCATGGTACATTTAGCTAATGAGAGCCCATAGAGATTCCCTCAGAACCTGCTTTAGACCTAGGTCAAATTAGCTTAAGAAATCAAAATACGAAGTGGACTGAACGCCTGGGTCCTACATCCACTCGTATTTTTTCTGTTCTTACCCTACACCCTTAGAGTCAGAACGCAGTACCACATCAAATTCCCATAGAACACACTTAGGCTAAAGCACTGGCAGCTGTGTAGCTTTACTGAAGCAAGTGTAGGAGGGGTTCTAGTGGTTTGGTTTTTAGTCATCCTGATATTTCAGCTCCTCCCTGACCACACCTCTTTGGTTTGGGGTTATTTGTTTTTAGCCTCTTTCTCCCCTGGCCAGCACCCAGCCTCTCTGGCTTCCTCACCTCTCATCTACCTTCCCTGCCTGCCCGTTCATCTGCAAATTCCCCAGTTCAGCCCTCTTCACATCTTACTTCTGTATTTTGCATGCTCACCTCAGCATCATGCAGACAGAATCCTTCAGCTAGCGGGTGAGCAACCCTTTCTGTGTCTTGAGCTTGCCCTTGGGGGCTTCTTCCCACTCCCATTTCCCATCCCAAGCAACTCAACACCCTAAGCAACAGAATGTGTTATTGCAAATGACTTCTGATACCAACTACCAGGAGTGAGGACAGACTTCATAGGGTAAGGGCACAGTCCCCACAAGACTACCGTCACTTCAGACACCAGCCAGAAGTTTGGGGGTCCCCGGGGTCACCTTCATTTCTGATCACCTGCCTAAAATTCAGGGTCCCTGCATCCACGCTCAGGCTCAATAATTCACTAGAACAGCTCACAGAACTCACTGAAAGTGCTGTACTTATGGTGACGCTTTCTGTTAGAAAAGGTTGTGTATTAGAGCTAGCTAAAGGAAGAGATGCATAGGGAAGAGTCTGGAGATCCAAACGTGAACCTTCTGGTCATCCTCTCCCTGTGGAGTCCTGGATTGTGTTACCTCCTTCCAGTCACAGTATGTGCCATTTCACACAGAGGAGGGTGTAGGAAGCTCACCTGAGCCTTGAGCATCCAGAATTTTTATTGGCGCTCCATCACATACTAACCATTTGGCTGATCTTTAGTCTCCATCCAGTCCCTCTTTGGAGGTCAGAGTAATGCGTTTAGTCTCCAGTTCCTCTGGAGATCGGAAATGATACGTCCTGTCTCAAAGAGCACATCACAAACCACATGGTTAGACTGTCTGATGGACAAAGCCCCAGGCAAACAAACACACTCCTATCAGGCAGGACAGAGGAGCCCTCGTGGCTCTGTGGTTAAGTGCTCACCTGTTAACTGAAAGGTCGGCAGTTCGAACCCGCCTGTGAAAGTCTGCTTCCGTAAAGATTACAGCCATGAAAACTCTATGGGGCAGTTCTACTTTGTCCTATAGGGCTGCTATGAGTTGGAATCTACTCGACAGTAGTGGGTTATCAGGCAGGACATTCCAGGGGCCTAGTGATCACTTCCCAGAAGCTGAAGGCAAAGGCAAGAGCACTTTTTGGGTAAGGTTAATTCTTCACTACATGTTTATTTTCCTCTAGAGTTAGGGGATTAAAAGTGTAAACTTTGTGACAAAGCCTTTTACCGTGTGAAATGGTTTACACTGTGACGTAAATATAACGTGCAGTGCAGAGCTGTGAAAGTCATCAGCCAACTGGGAAAATTTCAGCAAGAGTCTTTGAACTGCTCTACTCGCCAGGTGTCCGTCAAACAAAATGAGTTGAGCTGGATGATCACAAAGGATCTCCACAATTCCAAAATCCTCTGATTTCAAGTCTATGCTTTCATGATTTCTCAGCCCCTCACTATGGTCAGTGAGTATATGGGCTGTTATCCGTGGCTGTGACTACCAGGATGTCTGCCCAGCTGGAAGAAGCTGAGAACGCTGGCATGGATCTGTCGACACAGACATAGCTGAACTTTAACAGTGACATCTTTCTGTGTATAGCTGGAAAATACAGAACTATGTTGTGAAGAGGGTGCTTAAGGAAATGAAAGAAGGAAGGACTTGCACACTTGCTGTGCTTTCCTGTGAAGGAAATGGGCCCCAAGGGTGGTCCCACTGTTGGGCTTCAAGGTCAGGACTTGGGGTGGGAAACCAGAGCCCTCATGTTGAACTCAAGTATAGGCCATGCCCTCCAATCCAGCTGTGACAGAATGGCCCAGCTGGCGTGTACCGGGCACTTGCTGCCTGAGGGGCATCATCTAGATGGGTAAGCCCCTTCTCTGCTGTGTCTCTTCCCTGGGAGCTCCTTTGCCCTCTTCCCTTCTGGTATCACCTCCACTCTGTGCTGCTTCCCTTTAGAAGGCCTCCTGCTGGGAGGGACTGCCCAGGCATGAGATACCTGTCAATGCATCAGCCACAGTAAAGAGCTTGTTTTGCAACTCTGCCATCTCAGGGTCATATGTTTCCTTTGATCAGTCCCCAAATCCCTTGAACTCACTACAGCTAGGCATTGCTCTACAGCCACCTCTCATACATTATCTAAATTGATTCTAACATTTGGAGATGTCTCCTTCAATCCACCTAAAAACTTTTTGAGGTTGTTATTGTTATCCTCGGTTTACAGATAATAAACCGGGCCCCTGAGGGTATGAGAAATTTGCCTCAAGGACCCAGAAAGTAAGAGGCAGCAAAGAGATTCTAACCTAGGCCTGCTGGACCATGGAGGCTGCCTCTGAAGCCCCTACACTGAACGCTTAGATCTTCCTAACGTTCTCCTCTCTGCCTGCCCACTGCAGAGTCTTCTCCTCTCTGAGTTCAACACACCCAGTTCCTTCAAAGATTCCTCACAGAACATCACCCTGTCTTTCTTTGAATGTCTGTGCCACCCACATCTGAAAGCCACCCTCTAAACAGGTCAGACTGAGTGTAGTGCCGTGAACCCCCTCTCACTTGATGCGGGTGCTATGCTTCTATTTACTCTTAAGCTACGTGACTGTATCGGTGAATATCGAGCTTGTGATCAGTTAACATTTTAGAATTTTTTTTTTTTTACATGAACTACTACTAAAAACAGGCCTGCCACCTCTGGTATTTGCAAAATTTATTTCTGAAATCTAAATCTAAAGCATCCACCTTCTCTTTACTACATTTCTTCAGATTGGTTTGGGATGACATTTCAGGTAGTGGGGCTCTTTGGAATGTTGCCTCTGCCACCCACTGCAATACCCAGTTACTGTGGAGTCAGCTTCAGCTCGTGGCAACCCCATGGTGTCAGAATAGAACTGTGCTCCATAAGATTTTCAATGGCTGATTTTTCAGAAGTAGATCACCAGGCCTTTCTTCCAGGTGCCTCTGGGTGGACTCCAACCTCCAACCTTTTGGTTAGTAGCTGAGCACTTAGCCGTTTGTACCACCCAGGGATTCCACCCACTGCAGAAGTTCTGTGCTATTTTCAAATTGACCTTCATAATCTTCTGTGCCCTCATCGAGGTTGTTTTTGATAGGCTGAAACAGGACTAAACCAAAGGCGAGTCTTGTGGCGCTCTGGGAGACCTCCTTCTCAGGTGCAGTCTTTACAACCTGCTAATGATCCTTCACTGGAACATCACTGTACTTCTGTTTGCTTGCCTTGTCCTCGAGGTAGTAATGAGAGGACTGTGAACACCTTTTTCAGGTCTGAGGCTCCCGTGCAGATGCGCCAGCACCATGCTGATGCCACGTGTACACTTTCTACCTTGTGTTATAGGTAATTATGGTGGGGTTTGAATTCAATTCACCTTGCATGGGTTTCACTTCTATTTAGATTAGCATTAGTCTATCTTTTCGGTTTGAGAAAACTTCCCCTCCATTTACCACTCACTGAGAACCTTTTTGGAAACCGTTTTGGTGTAGTGGTTAAGAGCTACGGCTGCTAACCAAAAGGTCGGAGTTCGAATCTGCCAGGCACTCCTTGGAAACTGTATTGGGTAGTTCTGCTCTGTCCTATAGGATTGCTATGAGTTGGAATTGACTCAGTGGCAACGGGCTTGGTTTTATTTATTTATTTTTTTTAGAATGTTTCCTGAGCACCTGCCCCATGTCAGCCTCCTGTCATCTGTCCAAATGGCTTAGCTTGTTCTGGGCGAGAATCTTCACTCATCCATTCCATAATACTTATTAAACATCTCTGTGTGCCAGACATTGTTCTAGACAGAGGGGATAAAGCAGTGAAAGTTCCCTGTTGAAAAACACATAAGCAAGATAAGTTCAGGTGGTGGCAGATGCTACAAAGAAAATAAGACAGTGACTTGAGTGAGAGCAGAGACTGAGAGAGAGGTCAGGGAAGGTCTCAGTGAAGCATTTGAGAAGAGATCAGAATTAGAAGACGAGTTGTCGCTCTAGGAGGAGACAATAGCAGGGGCAATGGCCCCGAGAAGCATAAACCTTCTAATTTGAGATACCGAAAGGTGGTTTATGAATTGAAGCAAAAGGACAAGGAGGCAAGGTCGGAAGAAGGAAGGGTATGACCAGTGTAAGCCATGGGAAGGAGTTAGGTTTCATTCTAGTTACCATGGAGTCCCTGGGTGGTGCGAATGGTTAAGTGCTCATCTACTAACCAAAAGGTTGGGTGTTTGAATCCACCTAGGGGCACCTTGGAAGAAAGGCATGATGATCTGCTTCTGAAAGGACACAGCCTTGAAAACCCTATGGAACACAGTTTTACTCTGAAGGACATGAGGTCCCCATGAGTTGGAATCAACTTCATGGCAACTGGCTTGGTTTTTGTTTTTTGCTAGTTAAGGAGCCCTGGCGGCCCAGCGGTTAAGCACTTGGCTCCTAATCAAAGGTCGGCAGTTTGAACTCACCAGCCACTTTGTGGAAGAAAGATGTGGCAGTCTGCTCCCATAAAGATTACAGCCCTGGAAACCCTATGGGGCAGTTCTACTGTGTCCTATAGGGTAGCTATGAGTCAAAATAGACTCAATGACAATAGGTTTAGTTTTTTTGTTTTTTGTTTTTGTTTTTGTTACCATGGAACACCACTGGGGGAGAGGGATGATATAATATGACATGGTATGACTGATACAATATGAAATGTGGTTTTAATAGATACTCTGGAAGCAACTAGAAAGGACAAGAATGAGAGAAGAGAGATCTGTTAAGAGGTGAATGCTATAGTCTAGGTGAGTGATAATGGTAGTTTTGATTAGGGTGGTATCAGTAGAGATAAGGAGAGAGAGTTAGGAGACTCAGGATATATTTTAGAGGTAAAGCTAAAAGGATGGATTGATGGAGGGGGTAGATGAAGGAAGGCTGACTCTTGTCCAAGGTCACCAAGCCGGTAAATGACGGAGCCAGGCTTCAAACGTGCCCTTGCTAGGATGAGTGCCTCCCTCGATAGCTTGTTGCAGAGGAGGAAGTGTCCAGGCCTAAAGCTCATGGGATCCAGAGCCACAGCCCTGCTCACCACTCTGCATGGTCCTGCTCCATAGACATGATATGCTGTTTTCCAGAGAGGGTGGGATCTTTTTATTTCATTCCTTTGGGGTGGGGGTCAGTGGCTGTGGCAGAAACCTAAGGCACAATTTTATAGCATCTATTGTTTTCCAAATTGCTTTCAGATTACTCATATTGTCACTCAGCCAGGGGATATTTACCTCTCCTATTTTACAGCTCCACCATTCATCTATCACTTTGTCCTACTGTGGTTGCTTGAGTGTTGCTATGTGCTGGAAGCTATGCCACCAGTATTTCAAATACCAGCAGCGTCACCCATGGAAGACAGGTTTCAGCAGAGATTCTACACTAAGACAGACTGGGAAGAAAGGCCTGGTGATCTACTTCTGAAAAGTAGCCAATAAGAACCGCATGGATAATAACAGAATATTGTCTGGTATAGTGCTGGAAAATGAGCCCCCTGGGTTGGAAGGCACTCAAAATACACAGTGGCTGCAACAGTGGACTCAAGCATATCAACGATCGTGAAGATGGCACAGGACCGGGTAACGTTTTGTTCTGTCGTACATGAGGTCACCATGAGTCCACTCAATGGCAACTAACAGCAACAATTTTACAGTGAGTGCCTCGTACTAAGTAGTGTCACTACAGATGTTAGCTAAATCAGATGCACTCGTATTTTGATTCTCGTCTCTTACACTGCTTCCAGGGTGTTTTGATTAAGATGGCATGATTATGAATTACATTAACCCTTCCCTCCCTTTTGTCACTCATCCAAAAGTACTTCAAGACAAAATCCTTTATTGCTCTTTCCCTAAACAGAGCCTGTTAGTTGTTCATATTCTGACACTGAAAAGAAGTGATCACACGCAGGGAAATAGTATTACTTGACCTTCCCCTGCTGCCTGTATTCCAGCTACTGACAATGGCCTGCCTTGATTCTGTGGTGAGCCAGAGGCTTCTAAAGTTATGTTGTTGCTGTGTGCCGTCGGGTTGATTCCGGCTCTAAGTAAACCTATATACAGAGTAGAACTGCCCTGTAGGGTTTCCAAGACTGAAATCTTTGCAGGAGCAGATCGCCAGGTCTTTCTCCGGTAGAGCGACTGGTGGGTTCGAACCACCGACCTTTCAGTTAGCAGCCAAGCGCTCAACCACTGTGCCAGTAGGGCTCCTTTTTTCCAAAGCTATTAAAACAAAAAAACTCCAAACCTGTTGCCATCAAGTCAATTCTGACTCATAGTGACCCTATAGGACAGAGTAGAGCTGCCCCATAGGGCTTCCAAGGAGTGCCTGGTGGATTTGAACTGCTGACCTCTTGGTTAGCAGCCATAGCTCTTAACCACTACACCAGCAGGGTCTCCTCTTACAATGTAAGATAGGGAAAAAGAGCCTTTGACTTAGAGTCAAAAATCCTGGTCCCCACCCTACCATCGACTTGCAAATTTGAGACAGGTCACTTTGCCCCTGGGGCGATCACCTGTGAGAAGGACAATTAGCTGACAGAATTGACTCCAAGGCAACAGGTTTGATTTGTTTTTTTAAGGTCAGTACGGGTTTCATTTCAGGAAACCGGAGAGCCTAAATTTATAGGATTTTTGTGCGTGTGT
This sequence comes from Dugong dugon, assembly GCA_030035585.1. Classification (NCBI taxonomy): domain Eukaryota; kingdom Metazoa; phylum Chordata; class Mammalia; order Sirenia; family Dugongidae; genus Dugong; species Dugong dugon. The sequence continues at coordinate 22,141,028 of CM057464.1, forward strand.
GTGTCATTGTTTTATTTTCAGTTAGTGTTGAGAACCCCGCTTGGATGTTTATGTGTACATTGGTAAGAGAAAACAAATTTTATGGAGTTTTTAGATATTCTAGGGGCGTGTAAGGGGAACCGTGCTTGACTAAAGGAGAATTACCAGTGTTCCTGGCTTGTACGTGGCTGTTTGTGGCTTTCTCAGCCCAGCGGCCAGTGGTCGGTATCGGTAACCGGGAAAGTCTGCCCTCTGGAGGAGGAAGCTCTGTTGCAAGGCTAAAATTTTGATGCTAGTTTTGATCCAAACTAGAATAAATAAAAGGGCTAGAAGAAAACCTTGAGAGCTTTCTTTTCTTTTTTTTCAGTCCTTTTCTGTGACCCAAACATTTAAGCTACCCAAGACATGAGAAGGTAAACGACTTAGACTTCCTAGGGAGAGACTCATCACCTACAGTCACCATTCAGTGTCCATACGTGTTCATTACCATGACGTTACTGTACCTCACACTTTTGATAGGGAAATAGTAACTGTAGAGAGATTGTCAGTAATTTTTCATGTTGTTTCAACAAGTTAAACAAATTATTTAACTAAATATCAAGTTACTATATCATTTCTCTTTTAACTATAGTAATGAGAATATACTAGGCGGGAAGGAATAGCATTCTCCATACACCCTGCCTAGAGGTGGGGGATGAAGAGGAGGGTCCTTTTAGCTCCCTCCACTAGCACTAAGACCTCAGACTGGAAGCAAATGAAAGTGAAGGACAACTGGTGGCAGAGGAGGGAGTGTGCAGGGGAGAGAAAGCTCTTTCAAATGAAGTCTGGCCTGTTGATGAGGCCTGTGTGGATGTTCTCTGTCAAACACATCCCTCTTGGAAAAGGCACTTGTGATTTGATGGAATTTGATTCCTCTTCTAATGATGTGTCTTTCTTATAATGTCTTCTATCAATTCATCTTGTTTTGAGCATTTGGTTTTCCCTACTTTCAGTTCTTTTCCTAGAAAGCCTGTTTCGCTCTTGAGCATAGAGTTGGGGGTGCTCAACTCTTTATAAGATGACTTAGTGTTTCAGATGACCTTCACTCAAAACCAGCAGTCCTTAAAGATGACTCTAGGTCTTTATGCTCAGCTATAGAAAAGCTAAGGCTAAGGAGTTGGTATTTATCCTTAATGAATGCAGCAAGTTTATGGCAAGCTGCTTTCTCCTTCTTAAACCTGGCTTTTACCCAGCTAGAAACTTCTGAACAAAATCAAGAGAACTCTAAAAAGTCGACTGATACTGCAAAGTGCTACTGACTTCCTCAGGCAGCCACGGAGGACAGGATCTGGTCTCATGTCTATAGGCAAACGAGTCACAACTCTCAAAGCTTCTCTAGGGCTAGCTAGCTTCACTGCTTTCTTCAGCAGGATCTAAGCCCCCTCCAGTGGCCAGGGCTCCATCAACCACAGAAAGTGTTCCAGCCAGAGACCAAACCTCACACAGCAAATGGGACACATCATGTGCAAAGTCTGTCAAAGGAGTGTGGTGTGATGGATTGTTTATGTGGCCTTTCTCACCATAGTCTTGTAATTCCCACTCAAGTGATTGGGTGGGACAGTACAAATAGGGTAATTGTGGCCCACCTAGCGGATTGGTCAGCTTTGCCTTAAAATACAGCCAATTTCAGAGGAGAGAGAGGACCCCACCACCACCAAGGTGGAAGTGCCAGGAGCAGAGAGGGCATCCTTTGGACTTAGGATCCCCGCGCTGAGAAGCACCTGGACCCAGGAGACAGGGAGACAGAGAGAGAGCTGTAACCCTGAAGCTGGCAAGAAGCAGTGGCTGAGAAGCAATGGCAGAGAAGCCATGGCAGGAGAGACCACACAGTGGGCTTCCCAGCCCACAGACTGAGAAAGCTGAGTGCCTTTGGGCAGAGGCAGAGGGCCAGGGAAAGGCGTGCCTGTGAGCACAACTGGGAAGAGGCCGTCCTAATGGAAGATCTGTGTCCTGAGTGTTCCTGAACTTGAATTGTAACACGTTACTTTCTTAATAAACCCCATAATTGTAAGTATTGTCTGTGAGTTCTGTGTGGCCATTGTAATGAATTATCGAACCCAGAAGAGAAGTGGAAAGTGCCATCCGTGGGAGGGATGGCAGAGAGAGGAGGCATATCTGACCTCCGCCTCATGGGAATCAACCTTGGGCTGTTGATCTTGGTTGTCCATTTCCCTTGTGAAGTTGGAGGAGGTCAGACACTGCCTCCGCGCTGTTTTTACAGTTGGCCTCAAAAGCGGGATTCTTTGCAATGGCTCCAGACTCATGGGAGCATGGAACTTTGTAAGAGAAAGAACGAAGGGGCTTGGGAAGTGAAACGTTTGACTTTTAGATGATTACTTTGGTGGTTATTACCTGTAATGGCTGAAAACCCGAAGCTGAAGTGGCTTGGGGCAAAAGCCAGGCCAGATGAGGATAAATGATAGGGGGCCAGGACCTACTGGTTCCAACCAGCCAGAGGCCCAAGGCCATATGCATATGAATGGGAAGATAGTCAAGGGATGGAGAAGAAAATTTGTAACTGGAATGTTTTAAAAAGGGTTCTGTGTTTATCTGAATATACTATGGATATTGAATGTTTCTCCTACCCAGTATTGTAAAGCAGTCCTAAATGTATGATGAAAATGAATAGTGGGTATTATAGATTACAGAGAGCATGTAACTCAAGTATAGCCTTTAGCCAATACTTGATTGGATATGCAAAAAGGGGAACTAGAATTTGCCAGAAAGAAACTCAGCCTGTTGGTTTGAATGTAGTATCCCTGTGCATACCTGAGCCTCACTGAGCCCTTTGGGAGTCAGGAAATTTGCATTTGAAAAGACATGCAGAAGCACCTAGACCAGCTGAGAGAACTAGAGATTTGCGTTTGAAGGAAAGGTCTGCAGAAAAAAAAAAAGTGACTGTTTTGCTTTTTGAATTTTGAGCAAACAGTTTGCTGTTGTATGCATCAAGGCAGGAAAAGTCAGTGTCCATCTATGCAGGGGCACCCTTCAGGGATTAGAAGTTAAAGGGAGCTGTCGAGTAGATAGCTTGGTCTATTTGCTTGTGATGACCACCTGGCTCCACTCATGAGTTGAAGTGGGGGAAGTACAGCAATGAAGAGATGGGCTGAGCTTGTACATGTTCCATTGGCACCTGTTGACCTAGTCCATGGGGGCTAGGGATGAGAGAGAGAAGAAGGCCTGACTGGTCAGAAGTACAGGGAGTTGTTGCACTTGTAGACCCTCATACTCCCCAGCATATTTTCTCCTTTTCAAAATGGGTGACTGTGAGCTTGCCATAACTAACACCATGATGAACCTGTTTTTTTTCTTTTTTCCTTGCCTTCTCCTTTTCACATACCTTTGTTAATGACTTTGTTTTGCTCTGTCAGGCCACCTATGGTTTACGACCCCTTACAGGAAGATTAGAGCCCAGATGTCAGATAAGGAAATGTCCGGCAGGTATCTCTTTAGTATGATAGTCTCTTGTAATTACCTTACAATGTATAACAACACTTCAAACCTTTGTAAAAATCATATATAAACTCTGATGTAAAAATGCCTTTTGGGACTTCGTAGAGACAGCCTGCATTGCTGTTGGATCCCCGTTGTTGTACACCTCCTAAATTAAAACTTTCTCACTCTTTCTGACTTGGAGTATGTTTCATTGGCTTGACTGCTCCAGGACACAGACCCTATTTGGGTAACAGACTCCTGAGGTTTATGGGTAGAACCCACTGACCTAGCCCAAGGTTGCTAGGGATGAGAGAGTATGAAGGGGCTGTCCGAAGTGCCTGGGAGGTGTGTGTGAACTCACCAGCCTAAGGCTGCTACCCATTGTGACCTGTTTTGGATAGCTAGGGATTAGCTGACAAGAACCCAATCGAATGAAGAGAAAGATATTTGACACCATGAGCTGGTGTAGATTGCTGCTGTGGACTAGAATTTGCGTATGGATGCAGATGCTCCAGGTACCAACTGGAACAGAAGATTCTTCAGATAAAGGAACATGCTTGTCTCCTCGGAATATTGGTTTGATAGGGACGGGCAATTTAAACTTGGCTATCTAAAACTGGGGGAGATAAAGGCATGAAGTGGCTGGCTTACATGCTTTCGTGGGTGTGCTTACACTCAGCATGAGGGGGACAAGGTGGGATCCCTACTGAATAGATTCCTCTTTTCCTAATGGATCTGGGGAAGAGAAGGTGGGGGAGATGTTAATAGGATTATATGATTCAGTTGTATTGATTGTTAACAGGGTTATTTGTGACTGTTTTAGAATTTCGTCCATGTTGTAAATGAAATAATTTGTATATTTTCCTTGCTATATAGTACTCCATGGAATGAATATATCACTATTTATGTATCCATTCTACCGCTGTTGGGTCTTTGGGTTGTTTCCAATTTGGGGTTATTACCAGTAAAGCTGTTTTGAACATTCCTGTACATGTGTCTTGGTGCAAATGCAAACACTTTTTTCTAGGAGAAGAATTACTGGATCATAAACTTATATATCTTCAACTTTGTTAAGTAACATCAAACTATTTTCCAAAGCAGTTTTACCAGTTTATAATCCCACCTGGAGTGTGACAGTTCCAGTGGCTCCGTATCTTTACAACACTTGGAATTGTCAAAATTTTTAATTTTTGCCTATTTGGTGGGTATAGGGTATATTTTACCTTTTAAATTTGTATTTAACATCTTTTATACATTTATAGGCGCCCTGGTGGTACAGTGGTTAAAAGCTATGGCTGCTCATCACAAAGGTTGGCAGTTTGAATCCTACCAACCGCTCCTTGGAAACCCTGTGGGGCAGTTCTACTCTGTTCTATAGGGTCGCTATGAATTGGAACCGACTTGATGGCAACAGGTTTGGTTATACATTTATAAGCCATTTGGATTTCCTTTTTTAAAGTGTTTATTCAAATAATTTGCCCATTTTTCTAATGTGTTTTTAATATGATTCCTAGAAGTTATGCATAAAGTAGATACTAGCTTTTGTCTATTATATGCATTTCAACTCTCCATTATGTGGCTTGTCTTTCACTTTCTTTATGGTGTCTTTGTAATTAACAACAATTCTTATTTTTAAAGTAGTTAAGTTTATTAATCATTCCCTTTATAGTAAATGTGTTCTTTTTCTTTAAAAATTTTCCCTATTGTGAGCTCATGAAAAGATTCTTCTAGATTGCCTTCTAAAAGCTTATTTAATTTTGCTTTTTACATTGCTTTTCATACCCCTGGAATTGATTTCTGTGTAAAGTGTGAGGTAAGTATTTTATTTCTTCCTTCCTCTTTTCCTTTCCTTTCCCTTTTCTTTTACATACAGATATTCAGTTTTCTCTATCATTTATTAAGTATTCTGTCATCTCCCCATTAATGTTCCTTGCCACCTCTGTCATATATCAAAGGTCAACATATGCAAAGGTCTGTTTCTGGGCTCTCTATTCCATTTCATTGGCCTATTTGTCTGTCCTTGCACTGATACTATGTAGAACCACTGATACCATATCCTCCCATCTTGTTCTTCCTCAAGAGTGTCTTGACTGCTTGCACTATCATATAAAATTTATAAGCAGCTTGCTTAGCTTCACACACACTCATATACACACATTCACACACCGTTTGGGATATTTATTGGGATTGCAATTAATAAATCAATTTGGGGAAAACAGCAATTTTTATAATATTGAGTTGTATTCAATGAATAATATATTTTTTCATTCAGTTAAATTTTAAAGAAATTTCTTTTTTTAAATTTTTTTTATTGTACCTTAGATGAAGGTTTATAGAATCAATAGTTTCTCATTAAACAGTCAGTACACATATTGTTTTATGACATTGGTTAAAAACCGCATGACATGTCAACACTCTCCCTTCTTGACCTTGGAAGATGTTTTTTTTGGTGAAAACATACATAGCCAAAGTTATACCATTTCAAAAGTTTCTACATGTGCAATTCAGTGACATCAATTACATTCTTCCAGTTGTGCTGCTATTCTCACTATCCTTTTCCAAATTATTCCGTCACCATTATCTTCAACTCACTGCCTCCTAGGCTTCCCATCAAACCTTTTGAGTTGCTGTTCTCAATTTGATCTCACATAGGTAATTCTTTTGTTTTTTTTTTTTTTTTGGTAACTTAGGTGAAGGTTTGCAGAACAAATAGTTTCTCATTAAACAGTTAGTACACATATTGCCCTATGACAATGGTTAACAACCCTGCAACATGTCAACGCTGTCCCTTCTCAACCTTGGGTTCTCTATCACCAGCTTTCCTGTCCCCTCCTACCTTCTGGTCCTTGTCCCTGGACTGCTGTGCCTCATTAGTCCCGTTTTGTTTTATGAGGCTGTCCAATCCCTGGCTGAATGGTGAACTTCGGGAGTGACTTCACCACTGAGCTAAAAGGGTGTTGGGGGGCCATGCTCTCAGGGTTTCTCCTGTCTGTCAGGCCAGTAAATCTGGTCTTTATTTTGTGAGTTAGAATTTTATTCTACATCCTTTTCCAGCTCAGTCCAAGACCCTCCTATTGTGATCCGGGTCAGAGCAGTCAGTGGTGGTAGCTAGGCACCATCTAGCTGTACTGAACTCAGTCTGGTGGAGGCCATGGTAGCTGTGGTCCATTAGTCCTTTGGACTAATGTTTTCGTAAAGAAATTTCTTAATAATGCTTGATTTCTTTTTCCTGTATAGAAGTTTTGCATAGTTTTTGTTAATTTCTAGTTACTTGATTTTTGATGCTATTTTTAGTGGTATGCATTTCAACTCTCTATTTCACACCCTTAGAGGTGTTTTTGTAATAAACAGAAATTCTTATTTTTTAAAGTAGTTAAATTTATTAATCATTTCCATTGTTGTATATTATTCCATTGCATTAACTTATCTATTCTGTTGATGGACATTTAGGTAGTTTGCAGTTTGGGGCTCCTACAAATGGTGTAGTTAGAACATTCTTATACATGTCACCTGGTGTGCTGTGCACACACATTTTCGTTGTGGGTATTGCTTGGAGTGAAAGTGCTGGATCGTAGTTGTTTAAACATATGTTCATGTTTATTAGATATACTGCACCAGCTTACCCCCACTATGAGTGTGTGAGGTCCCTCTGCATGCCTTTTGATACTAACCATTAATGTTTAAAGTCATAAATAGAACACACCAGTGATAGTCAGCAGAATAGTGATTTTTGCCTCAATCTTCTACAGCCTATGTAATTATTTAGGAAATGGTTTCGTTTTATGTTTTCCCCAGGTTACTAAACACCAGGTGAGCACAAATACAAAATGTCAAAAGATTGTAGATAAATATATAATGTGGAACTAATAAAATATTCAGTTGTACACTTAAAAATGATTAAAATGGCAAACTTTTGTTTTATATTACTCTATTTATTATTAACTTTATAGTAGAAAAAAATATATTTTGTTTTTATGTTGTATATATTTTTTCACAATAAAGTTAAAAAAAATACTGCCTGGAGAGTAATGTAAGATGTTAACAGCAGGGGAGACTGGGAACACTCTGGACCACCTTGGCTTATATCTCATACTTTTATTTAACAACTACATGGTCCTACCTTTCACCCTTGACTTTCTCACATGGGCCTCTTAGGGGAAGCTAATGAGATGGTTCTCCTTTTTTTTTGTACTTTAGATGAAGGTTTACAGAACAAACTAACTTCTCATTAAACAGTTAGTACACATATTATTTTATGACATTGGTTAACAACCCCACAACATGTCAACACTCTCCCTTCTTGAGTTTGGGTTCCCTATTACCAGCTTTTCCGTCCCCTCCTGCCTTCTTGTCTTTATCCCTGGACTGTTGTGCCCCATTAGTCTCATTTTGTTTTATGCGGCTGTCTAACCTTTGGCTGAAAGGTGAACCTCAGAAGTGACTTTGTTACTGAGCTAAAAAGGTGTCCTGGGGCCATACTCTCAGGGTTTTTCCAGTCTCTGTCAGGCCAGTAAGTCTGGTCTTTTTCTGTGAGTTAGAATTTTGTGCTACTTTCTTCTCCAGCTCTGTCCAGGACCCTCTGTTGGGATCTCGGTCAGAGCAGTCAGTGGTGGTAGCCGGGCACCATCTAGCTGTACTGGACTCAGTCTGGTGGAGGCTGTGGTAGTTGTGATCCATTAGTCCCTTGGACTAATCTTTCCCTTGTATCTTTAGTTTTCTTCATTTTTCCTTGCTCCCAAAAGGGTGAGACCAGTGGAGTATCTTAGATGGCTGCTCACAGGCTTTTAAGACCCCAGATGCTACTCACCAAAGTAGGATGCAGAACATTTTCTTTATAAACTATATTATGCCAATTAAGCTAGATGATCCCTGAGACCATGGTCCCCACAGCCCTCTGACCAGCAATTCGGTCCTTCAGGAAGTTTGGGTGTGTCTATGGAGCTTCCATGACCTTGCCTTGTACACGCTGTGGTGGCTTCCCCAGTATTGTGTACTGTCTTACCCTTCACCAAAGTTACCACTTATCTATTGTCTATTTAGTGTTTTTCCATCCCTATCCTTACCCTCCCTCATAACCATCAAAGATTGTTTCTTATTGTGTGTAAATGTTTTCATGTATTTTTATAGTAGTGGTCTCATACAATATTTGCCCTTTTTGATTGCATTATTTCACTCAGCATAATGCCTTCCAGATTCATCCATATTGTGAGATGCTTCACAGATTCATCATAAATGATAAATTGCATATACTCCATTGTGTGTCTGTACCATAGTTCGTTTATCCATTCATCTGTTGATGGGCATTTGGGTTGTTTCCATCTTTTTTCTGTTGTTAGTGAACATGGGTGTGCATGTGTCTATTCATGTGACGACTCTTATTTCTCTAGGATATATTCTTAGCAGTGGGATTGCTGGATGCATAGTATTTTTATTTCTAGCTTCCTAAGGAAGCACCATATCATCTTCCAAAATGGTTGTACCATTTTGCATTCCCACCAGCAGTGCATAAGTGTTCCAGTCTCCCCACGGACTCTCCAACATTTGTTATTTTCTGTTTTTTGATTCATACCAATAATGGTGGGGGTCAGATGGTATCTTATTGTGGTTTTGATTTGCATTTCTCTAATGGCTAGTGATCACGAGCGTTTCCTTATGTGTCTGTTAGTTGCTTGAATGTCTTCTTTGGTGAGTTCTCCAGTTTTGTGTGGAATGCTGGAAAGGTTACCAAGTTTGGAGAGAAAAGAAAAGCCAAAGTCTAGACTTCTTGGCTGTTTGGATTGAACAAACCACTTCAACCTACTATGACTGGCTTTCAGTAAATGTTGGTTTCTTTATTCCAATAAGCTGTTAAGCACTATAGAGTCTTGGTTATTAAACTCTTGCTTTTTTTTTTTTTTTTTTTTTGCGATTGTGGAGAGTATTTTTGTCACTCATGACAGTGATCTTCTTTGCCCCTTTTAATTATAAACAAGTTCTCAGAGTCATAAAAGTGTATAAAACCATTCATACTCTATGACCAATACTAATAAGACAATAGGATTTTCCTCTGTCCTTTTTACAAGCTGAGTTTGCAAGAAAGCAGATGAGATGTTTCATGAGCGGAGAATTATTTCATATCTTCAAGCATTATAAATTTTGATGAAATTACATATCTGAGCATTTTAAGGAGGAAAACAATAACAACAAAAAAAAATCCCTCAAAAAATAGTTACTGCCTTTACCATTCAACCCTAATCATTTTACTGTGACATTATGGGGAAATATTGGTTAGTCTAAATTTTAGCATAATGGGTAAGAAATACTTTTTGCACATAGACATGAGTTATCTATGATGTGTGGTATATGAATTGACCTGCCTGGTCACCTGTGAAGGGAGATTTGGAGGCTGAGCTCACTTAGGTACTAAAAGTCAGTGACACATACGATATTTTTTTGGAACCTATTCTTTTCCCTGTGAAGAGTCTCCAGATTTGTTTCCACAAACCAAACACTAGAGTTTGGAATATAGATGGGCTTCAGAGGAGAATAGTTTGCCCTCTAAGAGGTGACACATCTAGCTTTTCAGTCATTCACACCTTAGTAAGAAGTGTTCTATCAGATCCTTGCCAGAGATTTGGAAAGGCAGAGAGCTCAGGTAGGCGCTGATGCCCTTGGGATCATAACCACCATTCTCAGCTCCAAGGACTAGAGACTGTCAAGGAAAAGGCATCCGGGCCACGCCCGCCCCAGGGGCAGCCCGACACGCCTTCTTCCCCGCGCTATAAGGCTCTGACGCTTCCTTCCCAGCCTTTCCCCGACGCAGACCTGTCGAGCTGCTGCCGGTAAGGCCCTGGCCAGGCGGATCCGGGAAGGGCGCGGCGCGCGGCGGGCACCCTGGGCCCCCCTATCCGCGCCGGAGGGCCGTGCATCGCTGCCACCGCCGCGCGCCGGGAGGGCGACCCCAGGGTCCCAGTCCGCGTCCGGGGCGCGAGTACCAGCCCAGCCGGCGAGAGAGGGAGGAGGGGCCGGGCCGGGCGCCCCCGAGAGAGGCAGGAACAGAAACCTGAGGTCCGGGTGTTTTCCGGATGGCGGAAGCGACCTCTTTCCGGGGCGGTTTGTGCAGCCCAGACAGCCCGGCCCGGGACGGGTTTCTCCCTTCTGGGGCTGGAGGATCGGAAAGGAGACGGCCCCGGCAAACCTAGAAACAGTAATTTAATAATTCCACTCACTGCTTGCAGTATTATTGCTCCTTGCCTGTGTTTGAGGGAAACCGAAACTTTGAGGGGCAGTGGGCGCTGAAATGCAAAGGCCAGTGCTTAGCCACCAGAAACGCTGGGAGATGACCAAGAGGAACCCGGCCAGGCTTTCAGACTCCCCTTCCTACACCAGCACCGAGACGCTGGACGCGGGAGCTCCAAAAGTTAGCGAGCGGATCCCAAACATGAGGATGATTAGATCTGCTTTGCTGGGATTTGCTTTGCGGTATAGCTGGTAGCTCTGGTTTCCTAACGAAAACCTTATCTCAGGTACATTTAGGACAATGGATGTATTGCCCAAATGAATCAGAGGCTCAAACCAAGGAATCAGCAGTGTGAGCGCTACCCAGATAAGCGGTTTAAGGACCCAGGCCTGGCCCGCCGTGCCGGGGCGGGGTGCGGGGTAGCCTCTCCCTGCAGCCCTTCAGGACCTCTGGGCTGATCCCGTGTTCCTGCGGATTTCTTGGCCTGCATGGGAAGAGGGAAAAGATAGGTTCTTGCCCTCCTGAGTAAAAAGGGAGGGAGCTCCCGGGCATTGGCCCAGGCTGAGCCCAGTGTGTCGGGGTGGCCTGTGGCAGCCCAGGCCTCTGTTCTGTGTCCTAGCCCGTGACCATGGAGCAGCTGAGCGCCGCCAACACGCGCTTCGCCGTTGACCTGTTCCGCGCCCTGAATGAGCACAGTCCGGCGGGAAACATCTTCTTCTCTCCCATCAGCATTTCCTCCGCGCTGGCCATGGTCTTCCTGGGGGCCCGGGGCAGCACCGCAGTGCAGCTGTCCAAGGTCAGTAGAACAAAACCTGCCTCCTTCCCTGCTGTCTTCCTCCTAGTTTAAAGTTTGTATAAAAAAGTTGTACCTTGTAGCTCCTACAATATGTTTTTTAAAAGAACAACTGTATTTCTGTGCTAACAACTATAAATCATGGGGTCAGAGTTCCTGAAAAAGCCCCAGGCACAACCACCGTGTGCAGGATTTCATTCATCATCAAACCTTGACGGAGCACCCACATGTGCCAGGCACTGTTTTCAGTACTGAGGATACAGCTGTTTCCAAGGCCCAGAGAAATCCCTGCCCACCTGATGCTTATATTCCTGCGGGAGATCCTTTGACAGCCTTCCTGTCCACCCCAGCATCTTTTCCTTGGCTAGGAGTTCCAGGGTTCTGCTTTGCATGTGATAACATGTTATTCATAAATAATACCAATTATGTAATGCTACCTTTGAGCATGACGAACAATACTATCATCTTTCTTTGTGGCTGTCACCCAGCATACCTGCCAGGTATCAAATTTTTTTTTAAATATATAGGTTCAGGTGGGACATTATAAAATCCTTTCTAGCCCCAAGAGTAATGAGACATAGGAAACACATTATGGTGGAGAAGTTGGTGGCATTACCTTGGTGAGGATTCCCCCCCACCTCATTTCATTTAAAGCAGATTAATTATTCTGGATCAGTCCTAGTAACTATGCAAACATGCCATATCTCAGTGAATAACGTAGACTTTGTACAGCTGTGTAGTTTTAGTTTTTGGGTCTTAAAAGCATGGGAGCAGTCCAGGCCTCATAAAACCATAAAGGGCCGCTATATTTATAACTGATACTTGGGAAATTAAACTTTTGCTAGAAATTTAAGTTTAAAAATGTTATTCTTAAGCAAGTGACTTACTTATAAGGTCGTTAAAAAAAGCTCAATGTGTAATATTTTTGTGTTCCTACATTGATACTGATTCTTATTTTTATTCCTCAGACTCAGTAAAATTATATTTGATATAAACATAGACATCGATTTCTGTTTTTCTTTGAAAAAGCAGACTTATACAAATATTTAGTTATTAACCACTCATAGTTGTGGAACATAATTATAACAAAAAGTGAAGCAAAAGCAGTAATTATGTCTTACAAAGCTGTAAATTTTGGATTCTTTACTGTTTGATCCCCAGTGAAAAGTTAATAAAGTAATGGTCTGGGAATCATCAATAATAGGAATAAAAACATACTACTTTAAATTGATGGTAGCAAACACCGAGGAATCACTTTGTAATTTCAAAATAACTGGTCATGGAAAGAATGTTTTCTTTATTCTAGACGTTTCATTTCGATGCAGTTGAGGAAGTTCATTCCAGATTTCAGAGTCTGAATGCTGATATCAACAAACGTGGTGCTTCCTACATTCTGAAACTTGCAAACAGGTTATACGGAGAGAAAACCTATAGCTTCCTCCCTGTAAGTACTTGACACTTCATACTCTAAAACTCTACCTGGCAGTGTGGATTCTTCAGCACCATCATGGCACACAAGTCAGTTTTAATATTTAGAAGCATTCGATTTCAGCATCACTTTGGATTGTTTGTGATTTCTGAGATGAGAACCTGCAGAAAAGCGACTAGAAGGAGAACATAGTGCAGACTGTTCCCATTAGGTGATGTGGTGGTTATGTGTCACAGTCGGAGAGGATTCACTTTAACTGCATTGAAGTACAGTCTGTGTTTGCTCATTTATGAAAATGTTAGTGAGAGGTCTTTATGAAAAGGGTTGTTAAATTTTATAAAGCACCAAAAGCGTAACACTTGCTGTGTTAGAATGAAATTTGGCCATTTTAGTTTAGGATGATTTCTGTTGCTCTTAAGGATTTTAAAAAACCATTTCTGTATGTAGTAGGAGTTATTCATGACACTTCTTTTTTTTTTTTCTTTCTTTATAGGAGTTCTTGGAGTCAACTCAGAAAATGTACGGGGCTGAGTTGGCCAGTGTGGATTTCCAGCTTGCCTCTGAGGAGGCGAGGAAAGAGATAAATCAGTGGGTCAAAGGCCAGACCGAAGGTAAGGGACTGAGCGACAGGTAATCCTATGTGCAGGTGCTCCTTTTCCTCTGTCCCACCATCCCCACCTGCATTTCCTTCACTCTCCCTTTTCCATGCCCCTCCCCACCCATCCTGCTCATAGTCCAAGGGCGGTGGAATGTGTTTGAGAATTCCACACTGCCTTATTTGCTAGACAGCTTTCAAATGTTAGAAATTCACCAAAGTAACAATTAAAGCCTGATTTAACTAAATAGCTAATTTTTTCCCACAGGTTCCCCCAAATGACATTTTGAAATTATAGCTAATATGATATAGAGAACAAAAGGAGGAAACTTTTTTTTTCTAATTGTACTTTAGATGAAGGTATACAGAACAAACTAGCTTCTCATTAAACAGTTAGTACACATATTGTTTTGTGATATTGGTTAACAACCCCACAACATGTCAACATTCTCCCCTTCTCGACCCTGGGTTCCCTATTACCAGCTTTCCTGTTCCTTCCTGCCTTCTCGTCCTTGCCCCTGGGCTGGTATGCCCCTTTACTCTTGGTTTTTTTTTTTTTTGTTTTTTTAGTAGGCTTGTCTAGTCTTTGGCTGAAGGGTGAACCTCAGGAGAGTGATTTCACTACTGAGCTAAAATGGTGTCTGGGGTGCCAGACTCTTGGCTTTTCTCCAGTCTCTGTCAGGCCAGTAAGTCTGTTTTTTTTTTTTTTGAGAGTTAGAATTTTGTTCTACATTTTTCTTCAGCTCTGCCCGGGACCCTCTGTTGTGATTCCTATCAGAGCAGTTGGTTTTGGTAACCAGGCACCATCTAGTTGTGCTGGACTCAGTCTGGTGGAGGCTGTGGTAGTTGTGATCCATTATTCCTTTGGACTAATCTTTCCCTTGTGTCTTTAGTTGTCTTCATTCTCCCTTGCTCCAGATGGGGTGAGACCATGGACTATCTTAGATGGTTGCTCACAGGCTTTTAAGACCCCAGACGCTACTCACCAAAGTAGAATGTAGAGCATTTTCTTTATAAACTATGTTATGTCAATTGAGCTAGATGTTCCCTGAGACCATGGTCCCCACAGCCCTCAGCCCAGTAATTCAGTCCCTCAGGAATTTTGGAAGTGTCTATGGAGCTTGAAGGAAGAAACATTTTGAGAAAAATCTGGCCTGCCCAAATTTATTTCATACAAATATGGAATGAAATCAGTAGTCACAAGCTGTATGATTTGCCAACATCTTGCCAAATATGTTAGGCATGTTAGGGTGGGGATTGACTCATTCAGGATCAGTTTATCTATTTTTCAGTCTCTCCTCTAACATCTACCTTGTGTGAGTCAGTGCACCTACAGAATCCCTGACTCCTGTAGCAAGAGCTGCTCCAGGTCCGGGGGCAGAACCTCTTTGTTCAGTGGAGTGACTGTCCTACCTTTTGGACATGTGTTAAAATCTTTATTGCAAGCGTGTGCTTGTAGGATTTGAAGCGGTGGTGACTGAAAACTTTTATTTTTTTATCCTGAAAAACAAAGGCCATTCACCAAACAAGACTCACTATTTATCACATCATCCAGAAAGGGAGCTTTTTCCTATTTTTAGCCTTTTAGCGCATACTTGTTTTAAAATGTTGACTCTCCTTTGGAGCCCTGGTGGTGCAGTGGTTAAGAGCTACGGCTGCTAACCAAAAGGTCGGCAGTTCGATTGGAAAACCTGTGGGGCAGTTCTGCTCTGTCCTTTAGGGTCACTATGAGTGGGATTCGACTTGACAGCAATAGGTTTTTTGGTTTTGTTTTAAGGTGTGACTCTCCTTAGGGGTAGGTGTGCGTTATACCAGTCTGCCTCATGAATTGGTTTATTTAAACCTTGACACACTGGTCGAGGTTTCCTAACTGAATACCATATTAAAGGAAAATTCAGTCGAAAGGTATACACTTGAATTGCATTTCAGTGCTAGTAAAACATTGGTTCAAATTTGGAATTCTGACAGGTGGATTTAAAATACCCTTACCTTACCTTTATAGGGAAAATTCCAGAACTGTTGGCTTCGGGTACGGTTAACAGCATGACTAAGCTTGTGCTGGTGAATGCCATTTATTTCAAAGGAAATTGGAAGGAGAAATTCATGAAAGAGGCCACGACTGATGCCCCATTCAGACTGAATAAGGTAAGGAAAGTTAACTCCCCCAAATTATTCCTTGCTCTGAAAGAATGCTGTTAATTTAAGTGATATGTCTTTTCAACTGCTCAGAAAGACACAAAAACAGTTAAAATGATGTATCAGAAGAAGAAATTTCCATATGGCTACATCCAGGCACTGAAGTGCCGTGTACTAGAACTGCCCTACCAAGACAAGGACCTCAGCATGGTCATCCTGCTGCCGGATGACATTGAAGATGACTCTACAGGTCTGCGGAAGGTAACTCACTCCTGCACTTCGTGGTCCGTGCTTGCTTGACATATTGAGTCCTCCTGTGTGTCACCTGGGAAGTGCTTGATCAGCGTTTACTGACGCTATTTGACTTTACTTCCCAGTTATTTGTGATTCCTTTGAAATTAACCCATCTACATTTACTACTCTAAAGTCCTAGGTTTAAAGTTTAAAGAAGGATGCCCAGTGCCTTCTAGTGATCATCGTGGTGGCAGCCATTTAAAGAGCTACACTAAATGTAACATTGATTACCAGCAGTTCACAGGAACTCTGCTCTGGAATCAGCTTCAGAGGAAAGTGCAGCAAGATGAGATTTGTTTCACGGAGGGGGAAAGACCCCAAAACATCATTGTCTATAGCTTCATCAAGTACTATAAAGTTCTATTATTATACTGTTCATTATTACTACAGTTCATAAAAGTCATGAATTAAATTTCCAAAAGCTACATGATAGAAAAGGACTCATGTGGCATGTTAGCTTTAGAGTTAGGCCTACTTCCTAATATGAACTTCCCGTGAGCTTTCCATTATATGTAATTTAAGGTGATGGTATCTCTTGCCAGGGCTAGAACTAGGCCATATTATGATGATTGCAGCTTTTCTGCAGTGTCCCTAGTCTTTCCCAACCAAACCTGCTATTAGGAAGGAATCTAATATTAGTTATTTGCATTTACAGAGTGCTATGTATTAAAATCAATGTGTTGCTTCTTTCAGTTGTATTTCCCTGTTTGTATTTTCTCTGATTCTAAAAAGAACATCTTGAGCCTTGTGAAAAGAATTATCAACATCAGTAGAACAAGTGGAATGATTATTATAGTTTGATAGTAATAATAACAATAATAATAATAGCTCACATTTATATAGCACTTTCTATACGCCAAGCTCTTTATATATGTTAACTTATTTAATGCTCCTAACAATGCTATAAGGAGGGCACTCTTTTTTTTTTTTATATTTTATTGTACTTCAGGTGAAGGCTTACAGAACAAATAGTTTCTCATGAAACAGTAGTACACATGTTGTTTTATAACATTGGTTAACAACCCCACAACATATTAAGCCTCAATTCTCAACCTTTTTTTTTTTTTTTGATGAAAATACAGATAGCCAAAGATACACCGTTTCAAAAATTTCTACATACACAGTTCAGTGACATTGACTATGCTCTTCCAACTGTGCTGTTATTCTCACTTAAGATGAAGGCTTACAGAACAAAATAGTTTCTCATTTAACAGTTACTACACATGTTGCCCTATGACAATGGTTAACAATCTCACAACATATCAAGAATATCCTTACTCCACCTTGTGTTCCCTATCACCAGGGGACTTCCTTGTCCCCTTCTGTCTTCTGGCCCTTGTCACTGGACTACTGTACCTCATTAGTCTCATTTGGGTTTTTTTTTAATACCATTTCAAAACTTTTCACTTACACATTTAAGTGATATTGACTATGCTTTTCCAATTGTGCTGCCATTCTTGCCCAAGATGAAAGCTTACAGGACAAAACAGCCTCCCATTTAATAGTTACTACAAATGTTGCCCTATAACAGTGGTCAACAATCTCACAACACATGTACAGTGTCCTTACTCAACTTGTGTTCCTTATCATCAGTTTCCTACTCCCCCTCTGCCTTCTGGCCTTTGTCACCGGACTCCTGTACCTCGTTAGTCCCATTTAGTTTTACTGGGCTGTCCACTCCCAGGCTTAACATCGAACCTTGAGGGTAACTTCACCTCTGAGCTGAAAGGGTGTCTGGGGGCCACACTCTTGAGTTTCTCCAGTATTCTTTAGGCCAGTAAATCTGGTCTTTTTTTTTGGGGGGGGGGGGAGTTAAAATTATGCTCTACATCCTTCTCCAGCTCTGTCCAGAGCCCTCTGTTGTGATCCTGGTCAGAGCAGTCAGTGGTGGTAGCCGGGCACCATCTAGCTGTACTGGACTCAGTCCGGTGGAGGCCTTGGTAGCTGTGGACAATTAGTCCTTTGGACTAATCTTTTCATTGTATCCTGTTCTCTTAATTCTCCCTTGCTCCCGAAGGGATGAGACCAGTGGAGTATCTTAGATGGCCGCTCATAGGCTTTTAAGACCCCAGACACTACTCACCAAGGTAGAATGTAGAGCATTATCTTTATAAGTAGTGTCATGCCAATTGAGCTAGATGTTCCCCGAGACCATGGTCCCCAGAGCAGGAGGGCACTCTTATTACCCCCATTTTAGATGAGGATCTAGGTCTAGTATATTATCTTTGTCTTTTTTTATTTTTATCTAGGAGCTAAAGTCATTAGAGCTGATTTTCTCAACTCCACTGTGATTCACAGGTTGCCACAGCTGTGGAGTTCAGAATAAAGAGAAAAGGCCTTTTAGTTTTTACCTTGTAGCAACTAGCATAGCTATTGTGGCCTATCACAATGATCCACGTGTCATAGGGGCGTGGTAAGTCCTGGGTGGATGAATGGATGGATGATGAATGATGGAGAGATGGATGAATGATGGCTGGATGGATGATGGACTCCATGTCCAAAGTCCCTGTACTGGGACCTTTGATGACTTGGAACACAACTATGTTCTACTATCAACAATTATCACCAGTTGCCAGAAAGAAATGAAATCCTTCAAAAAAGAATATGATTTGGCACAAAACATGAAGGAAACAAATTAGACAACTGATATTATGTGTCCATTCATTCAAATACTAGTACCAATAGTACTTTATTACTTTATCTATTAATACTGTATAAGATTGAGTTCACCTCCTCTTTTTCTTCATTCTGATCCCAGATTGAAGAACAGTTGACTTTGGAAAATCTGAGTGAGTGGACCAAACCTGAGAATCTGCATACTATGGAAGTCAATGTCAGCTTGCCCAGGTTCAAGCTGGAAGAGACCTACAACCTCAACTCTTACCTAGCCAGCTTGGGTGTGCAGGATCTCTTTAATAGTAGTAAGGCTGATCTGTCCAGCATGTCAGGAGCCAGAGATCTTTTTATATCAAAAATTGTCCATAAGTCCTTTGTGGAAGTGAATGAAGAGGGCACAGAGGCAGCGGCCGCCACAGCAGCCATTGCCAACTTCTGCATGTTAGTGCCGGAGGAAACTTTCAATGCCGACCATCCATTCTTTTTCTTTATCCGGCACAATCCCTCAAACAGCATCCTGTTCTGTGGCAGATTTTCTTCTCCTTAGAGACCATGGAAAAACAGGGTCAGGCCTGGAGCTTTATTACCTGATTTTTTAATGGTAACAACTTTCATATAGAATCTACATTCTCATCCTTGTTTTAAAGTAATGACTGGTTGTATCCCTGTATCTTCTACACTATTAAAGGACCACCTTGTAAAAACCTGCATTGTCTTTTTCCTTCTCCTTTATTCTACCTGATAATGTAGTTTGTATGAAATCAAGTGGAGTCAAAAAGTGGGTATCTTATGATAAGAGATGCCAAGAGAGCACAAGAAGAAAAACATAGCAAGGGGGACTGCTAAGCAAACGGGTGCAAACATCTCTGTGGAGGCAGCTTCTCTTGTGCATTCTGAGTAATGCTCTTGACCTCCATCATATGATACTGGTGGTTATGACAATGGGATGGGTTTGTGCAATGCTGTGGTGAGAGGGGAGGACTCTGATTAATACAAACGTTTGTCAAATGTACCCCTTTGAGTGGAGCTTGAAACACTGCATTTTTGTGCTCCTACAAAGCAGCATGTGTTCATTAAATTTCCTAAGTTCTGCAAGCCAGACTGATTTCAGTCTTCTTGTTTCTCCTGATCTCAGACAAGCCAAGTCTACAAAAGTGGGCTCTTGGTTGGCAATACTGACATCCATGACGTTAAAAACAAAGTTTTAGTGAATCTCTTGTTGGCAAGCTTTTCTTCCTTCTGTTTTTCTTAAAATATTTATTAGTGCCTACCATATTCCAAAATTGCTTAGCTACAAGGAAAAAAAAGAATAGTTACTGCTTTCTGTAGTTCTTCCCTTTGGGCTCCTCATCCTAAAATCCACTCTTTGATTTAGACTAAAAAGTGCTAACAACGTAGAAACTGAATTGCAAGGGCCTGAGAGAGCCAACTCAAATTGTTCCTTTTACATATTAGGAAACAGACCCACAAACAAAAAAATAAGTAAATTGTTGAAGGTCAAACAACTGGTAAGTTGTAGAGTAGAGTCTAGAATCCAATACATATTTTATGTGGAGAACTTCTAGTTTTGTACTGTGAATTAGGTAATTCAGAAATCTGAAGACAACTAGAAAAACTAAACAACTAATGAAGCATCATCTCA
Source organism: Dugong dugon (assembly GCA_030035585.1). NCBI lineage: Eukaryota > Metazoa > Chordata > Mammalia > Sirenia > Dugongidae > Dugong > Dugong dugon. The sequence goes on from CM057464.1 coordinate 22,161,205, forward strand.
AAGGCAACAAGGAGCCAACATGATAGCAAAGAATGATTAGATCAGGATTCAGGAGAAACTGGAAATCTGGAGAGGTGAATCTGGAAATTGAGACCACTTTTGCCCCAGGGGCATTTGCCAATGCAGAAGAGGTAAATGAGAAGCTAAGCAGGAACTTTGACAGCCTCTCAAGGCTAGACAGACCAAACAAAGTTTGAGCCTATTAAGAGTAGGGGCCCCATTATACCTCTTGTGCTTTTGTTCGGGGCTGTAAAGAAACATACCCTAAGAGTATGAGTGAGTTGGCCCAGAATATAACCCTGTTATAAGTCACTGAAGGACCCCAAAATCCCAATTCCTGAAATTAGATACATTCATCCTGGCTTGCTACTGCACATAGGCACATGGGCAAACAAAAATCATCTCTGGGGAAAACGTTGCCCAAATCCTCAAATTGTTTTTATAATCAGCTCTTCAAGTGCAATATCCAGGATACCATCAAAGACAATTGGATAGGTCAGAAGCCATAATAGCATAACTAAAACTAGCAGAAATAACAGATACTAGAAACAGAAGTATAGGGGCTCCAAATGTTGGAATTACTGCACCCAAGTTATAAAACAATATATGTTTGAAATGATAAAAGACAAGGTTAAATATTTCAGCAGAGAATTGGAAACTTAAATACTGCAGATTTGAGTAAAAATGAAATGGAAATTCTACAACTCTAAGAAACTAAAAGCTCAATAGATAAGGCAATAGCAGATTGAGAATAGCTAAAAAGATCCTTTGTAAATTGTAAGAGCAGGAGAAACTATCCATAATAAAGCCTAGAAAGACAGAAGGATGGGAAATACAAAAGGGAGGATAAGAGACTCAAAGGATTTGGTGAGACGATGTGTATCAGGAGAAGAAAAGAAAGAGTATGGGGCAGAATAATATTCAAAGAGCTGACATTCAAATTTTTTATCCTAAAACTGATAAAAGACACCAAGTCACAGTTTCTAGAAGCCTTAGTCAAACCCAAGCAGGATAATACAAAAATCCATCCCTAGACACATCCTAGTGAAACTGCAGAAATCCAAAGGCCAAGAGAAGATGATAAAAAAGTAACCAGGTAAAAGCATAAAAGCAAGCAAATAAAAAAGACAAAGTACCCTTAAAGGAGCAGCATTTAGAATAAGAACACACATATCAACAGAAACTTTGAATACCAGGAGACCCCTTTAATTTGTTGGGGAAAAAATAACTAGCAAAAAACATGGAAACTTAAAATTATTCCATATTCTTTAAGATATTTTTTCAAACAAAAACTGACAGAGCTCACCATTAACAGACTGAACTAAAAAAAAAAGTCCCAGAGGATATTCTTTAGGCAGAAGGAAAGTCAGAGATGATATAAGAAAGAATAAAGGACAAGAAAAATTGTAAATATGATAAATATAAATGAATACTGACTATATAAAATAGTAGTAATAATGTCTCAGAGTTTCAAATTTATACAAAATTAAAATGACAGCATAGAAGTTGGGGAAGGAAATGGAGTTAAAAGTTCTAAAATCCTTTCATTGTCTGGGAAGAGAGTAAAAAGTACTAGATTGTGAAAAGTCAAGAACACGTGTTGTAATCTCTAGGGTAGCTACTGGAAGAATGGCAAAAGTGTTTCCTAACCAAAGAGAAAGAAGAAATAATAAAAAAATACACAATCCAATAGAAGGAAAGAAAGGAAAGGAAAAGGTACATACAACAGACATGACAAGTAGCAGACAGTAGAATCAACTGCAAATATTTAAGTAATTTCTTAAAATGTAAATTGACTAAATGTTCCAGCTAAAAAACAAAGAAAATCAGGCTGAATTGAAAAAGTACTGTATGGTGTTTACAGGAAACATATCTAAAACATAAGAATAGAGCGAGTTTGAAAGGAAAAGAATGAGAAAAGATATATCATGCTGACACTAATCCCCTTTCTCCCTCCCAAAATATTGTTGTTAGTAGGTGCTGTCAAGTTGGTTCCAACTCATAGAGACCCTATATACAACAGAATGAAACACTTCCCGGTCCGCCGCCATCCTCAAAATCATTGCTATGTTTGAGCCCATTGTTGTAGCCACTGTGTCAATCTATCTTGTTGAGAGTCTTCCTCTTTCTCGCTAACACTCTACCTTACCAAGTGCAATGTCTCTCTCCAAGGACTAGTCTCTCCTGATAACATGTCCAAAGCATATGAAACGAAGTCTCGCCATCCTCGCTTCCAAGGAGGACTCTGGCTTTACTTTTTCCATGACAGATCTCAAAAAATACGTGTAGCATGACTCAAAATGAGAAGAAAGAGCTACAAACGTCCATTAATAATCAGAAAGTAGAATGTACGAATGAATGGAAAGTATGAATTTAGGAAAATTGGAAATAGTGAAAAATGAAATGAACTGCATAAAGATCAACATCCTAGGCATTAGTGAGCTGAAGTGGACTGGTATTGGCTATTTTGAATCAAACAATCATATGGCCTGCTATGCTGGAAATGACAAATTGAGGAGGAATGGTGTCACATTCATCCTCAAAAAAACGTTTCAAGATCTATCCTGAAGTATAACACTGTCAGTGATAAGACAATATCCATAGTACTACACGGAAGATCAGTTAATACAATTATTATTCAAATTTATGCACCAACCACTAATGCCAAAGATGAGGAAATTGAAGATTTTTACCAACTTCTACAGTCTGAAATTAATCAAACATGCAATAAAGATGCATTGACAATTACTGGTGATTGGAATGTGAAAGCTGGAAATGAAGAAGGATCTGTAGTTGGAAAATATGACCTTGGTGATAGAAATGATGCCGGAAGTCACATGACAGAATTTTGCAAGACCAACAACTTCTTCATTGCAAATACATTTTTTCAACAACATAAAAGGTGACTACACATGTGGACCTGACCAGCTGGAAACACAGGAATGAAATTGACTACATTTGTGGAAAGAAACGATAGAAAAGCTCAGTATCATCATTCAGAACAAGGCCAGGGGCGGACTGCAGAACAGATCATCAATTGCTCATAAGTAGTTTAAGTTGAAGCTGAAGAAAATTACAACAAGTCCATGAGAACCAAAATATGACTTTGAGTGTATTCCACCTGAATTTGGAGACCATCTCAAGAATAGATTTGATGCATTCAACACTAATGACTGAAGACCAGACATGTTGTGGGATGACATCACGGACACCATATACAAAGAAAGCAAACAGTCATTAACAACATGGTAAACAAAGAAAAGACCAAAATGCATATGAGGAGAGACTCAAATGGACGAAATGATGATGTAAAGGAGCTGAACAGAAGATTTCAAAGGGCTGCTCCAGAAGACAAAGTGAAGTATTACTATGAAATGTGCAAAGACCTGGAGTTAGAAAACCAGAAGGGAAGAACATGCTCAACATTTCTCAAGATGAAGGAACTAAAGAAAAAATTCAAGCCTCGAGTTGCAATTTTGAAGGATTCTATGGGCAAAATACTGAACAACCCAGGAAGCATCAAAGATGATGGAAGGGAATGCACAGACCTTGTCCCAAAAACAATTGGTGGACGTTCAAACATTTCAGGAGGCAGCATATGAACAGGAACTGACAGTTTTGAAGGAAGAAGTCCAAGCTGCACTGAAGGCATTGGCAAAAAACGAGGCTTCAGGAATTGATGGAATACCACTTGAGATGTTTCAACGAATGGATGTGTAAATTTCCATTAATTCTTAAACTAGCCCAAGCCAGATTTGGCCCGCTCCACATGCAGAAAAGGGCCAACTGTGACCACTAATTGCCTTCAGCAGAGGATGCAGCAACAGCTGGGATGAAACAGAGGGAAAATCAGCACCAGACCCTATTCTGACGCGAGAGGTCTGACAAGAACCATGTCATCTCCTGTTTCCTGGCTGCCTTCTAGAGTTTTACCTCCCCAGTACGCCTGTGCGGCCACCATCTTGCTGCCCAAATCACATGTAAGCCCTGCTTCCCTGTAGCTCAGGGGGCTGGATCTGAGGAACTTCCTCCCAGCTCCTTGCTGTGTGCATTGCAATAAAGTTACCTTCTGTTTCTCAAAGACTGGTGTCCAGATAACTGGCAAGTCTGAGTACACCGGACAAGGATCCATCTTTCTGGGTTCAGTAACAGATACAACACTGGGAGTGCTCACTCATCTATGACAAGAAATTTGGAAGACAGCTACCTGGACAACCACTGGAAGAGATCTATGTTTATGCCTATTCCCAAGAAAGGTGATCCAATAATGCAGAAATTATTGAAAAATACCAGTAGTATCACACACAAGTAAAATTTTGCTGAAGATCATTCAAAAGTACTTGCAGCAATATATCAACAGGGAACTTCCAGAAATTCAAGCTAGATTCAGAAGAGGTCATGGAACCTGGGATATCATTGCTGATGTCAGATGGATCCTGGCTGAAAGCAGAGAATACCAGAAAGAGGTTTACCTGTGTTTTATTGACTATGCAAAGGCATTCGACTGTGTGGGTCATAATAAATTATGGATAACATTGTGAGGAATGGGAATTCCAGAACATTTAATTGTGCTGGCACAGTGGTTTAGAGTTCGGCTGCTAAGAAGTCGTTAGTTTAAGTCCACCAGCCAATCCTTGGAAACCCTATGGGGCAGTTCTACTCTGTCCTATAGGGTCACTATGGGTAGGAATTGACTTGATGGCAATGGGTTAATCATGTTTATGTGGAACCTGTACACAGAGAAAGAGGCAGTTGTTCGAGCAGAACAAGGAGAAACTGTGGTTTAAAATCATGAAAGGTGTGTGGCAGGGTTGTGTCCTTTTACCATATTTATTCAATCTGTATGCTGAGCAAATAATCTGAGAAGCTGGAGTACATGAAGAAAAATGGGGAATCAGGATTGGTGGAAGACTCATTACCAACCTGTGATATGTAGATTACACAATGTTGCTTGTTGAAAGGGAAGAGGACTTGAAGCACTTACTGATGAAGACCAAAGACTTTAGCCTTCAGTATGGATTACACCTCAAAATAAAGAAAACAAAAATACTCACAACTGGACCAATAAGCAACATCATGATAAATAGAGAAAAGATTGAACTTGTCAAGGATTTCATTCTACTCGGATCCATGATCAATGCCCATGGAAGCAGTAGTCGAGAAATCAAAAGATGCATTGCATTGGGGAAATCTGCTGCAAAATACCTCTTTAAAGTGTTAAAAAGTGAGGTGTGATTTTGAGGATTAAGGTGCACCTGACCTTAGCCATGGTGTTTTCAGTCGCCTCATATGCACGCGAAAGCTGAACAATGAATAAGGAAGACCAAAGAAGACCTGACACCTTTGAATTGTGATGTTGTTGATGAAGAATATTGACTATACCATGGTCTGCCAAAAGAATGAACAAATCTGTCTTGGAAGGAATACAACCAGAATGCTCCTTAGAAGCAACGATGGCGTGACTATTTCTCACATACCTTGGACATGTTATCAAGAGGGATCAGTCCCTGGAGAAGGACATCATGCTTGGTAAGGTAAAGTGTCATCGAAAAAGAGGAAAACCCTCAATGAGGTGGATTGACACAGCGGCTGCAACAATGGGCTCCGACATAGCAATGATTGTGAAGATGGTCTTATGACCAGGCAGGTTTCATTCTGTCGTACATAGAGTTGCTATGAGTTGGAACCAACTCGACGGCACCTAATAGCAACAACAACATATTAAGTAGCTTTTCCTATTCTAGAGACAGATACTTCATAATGATAAAAGATTCAGCTCACTAGGAAAATGTAAGATTTCTAAATTTGTATGCACCCAATAAGATGCTCTTAAAATGAAACAATAAAAACTGAAAGAAATTAAAGGAGAAATGGGCCTGTAATTTGAGAAGAAAACAAGGATGTATGTTGTCACCATTTATTCAATAATTTAATGATGATTCTTGCTGATAAAGTAATTCAAGAAAATAAATAAATGTATAATTTGGAAGGAAGAACAAAACTCATAGTATTTTCAGATGATTTTTTCATAGAAAATCTAAATTTTTAGAATTAAAAAGTCAGTTAATTACAGTTTCTGTCTCCAAATTCTATTTACAAAGCTCATTTGTATTTTTATGTAACATCAACATTAATTTTTTTAAAATAAGACTTATAATACATCAACAAATGTTCTAATGCCAAGGAATAAATCCAACAAAAGTTGTTCAGAACCTCTATATAGAAAACATAAAGATTGAGAGAAAATAAAAAAGATCTAAATAAATGGTGAGACCTACCATGTTTGTGAGTCAGTATTGTAAATATGTCGATTGATCTATAGAGTCAATGCAATCCCAATCAAAACTTTTTGTGTTGAGGTGGAGCCAACATGGTGCTGTAGACAGCAAAGACCTGACTGAACAGCTAAGTAAAACACTTACAAATGTTCATCCTGGAACCCTAAACGTCAAATGAAGGGATAAAGAACTCAACCAAACACCAAATGAACTAAGAAACTGACACACAACCGAGAACAAAGAGAGCTATGGAGTGGAGGTCCCTTAACAGCCAACAGGGCACAGATTCACCATCTTCAACCCCTCAGCCACCAAGAACAGTGGACAGGGAGTACAGGAAAGTAACTTCATGGAGCTCCCAGCAGGAGACAGAGCACCCGATAATCAGGAATACATGCTTGCCCACCCCCACCCTCTTCCCTCTGCATTGCCTCTGCTGCTTTCCACTGGGCCTTGGTCCCTTGGCAGGGGAGGCACTGGCTCCTTGCCACTTGGAATCACCTTACCCCAACCAGCCGGCTCCTTCAATGCCATTTTTTATGTTGTTGCTTCTTTGGCTGCTTTTCATTTCTTCACTCTTTCTAACATCCTTCCTTTCCTTTTTCCTGAACACCTAGTGCCGTGTGCAATTTCCCCTCCTTCTTGATGGGCTGTGCAGTGCTGCTTGGCTGGGGAGCCACTTCCCCATCTGTGCCGCCACACCGGTGGGCACCTTCAGGGCATTTGGTCTTCTTTTCTCAGATTTGAGTCTCTCTCTAACTTTCTTTCTTTCCTTTCTCCCAACCACCTGGCATTGTGTCCATCTCCACTCCTTCTTGACGGGCTGGGCAGTGCCACTTGGCTGGGGAGCTGCTTCCATGGTAGGCCCCGCCACACCAATGGGCTCCCTCAGGGCATATTTTTTCTCAATTTCTTGTCTCTCTCTACCTTCCTTCCTTTCCTTTCTCCTGACCACCTGGCCATGTGTTCTTTTCTTTCTTTCTATTTTTTTTTCAGTTGCTTATATCTCTCTCCCTTTCTTCCTTTCCTTTCACCCACCCACCTATTGCCAATGTGCCATCTCTGCCCATTCTTGAGCGGTTGTGCCACACTACCTGGCTAGAAAGCCACCAGCACACGGCTTCCCCGGGTCTGCGCCACTCCAACGGCAGGCTCTCTCAGCACCTTTTTTTTTCCTTTTGGCTACTATTTCTCCCTCTTCTTTCTCTTCTTTCCCACACTCACTTAGCTCTGTACATACATTCTCCCACTTCCCTCCTGCCTATCAGCACCACACACTGAACACCACACCCACAAGCAGCACGGGCATGGACCACTGGAGCCCCCCATGCACTGCCCCCTGGCCCCACCATGTCAGCCCCAGTACTTGCCACAAAAGACCCATCCCCGCCCCTCTCCTTCTGCTGGACCTGCCCTGTTGCACCACCTGGGCAAGGTGGTGAGAAGTATCGTACTCACAGATGAGCAAACAACAAAGAACACCAAGCTCGCCTGCCTGGATGTAACCAAATAAAAAAATGCAGGATGAAACAAACAAAGCTACAATCAATAAACAAAGAAAATAATTACTGAATGTCCCAAAGACAGCAGACAATATCAAAACATACCAAAAAACAGGACAGGATGGCTCCAGAAAGCATCAAAAATTAAATGTCAGATGACCTTCTGGTTGAAGAAAAAGCACTGGAACTACCTGATAGGAAAGTCAAAACTCTAATATTGAGGACTCTCGAAGAGATGAAGGAAAACGCAGAAAAAATAAGGAACTAATACACAAAATCATGAAAAATACAGAAAAAATCATGGAAAAAAACAATGGAAGAATTCAAGAAAATAATACGGGAACAAAATGTCAAAATAATCAAACAACTAGAAATCATACAAAAACAGCAATTAGAAATCCAAAAGATAAACAATAAGATTTCAGAAATGGACAGTGTTGTAGAAGGTTTGAGGAGCAAATCTGAAAAAACTGGCAGACAGTATTGTCAAAACTAAAGACAAATCCTTGGATTCCACTTTAAAGAAAATCAGAGAAAGGAATGAAGAAACCCTGAGAAAAATGTGGGATACAAATGAAAGCAAAAATGTGTAAGTGATCAGAGGAGTTCCAGAACAGGGGGAGAAAATAGAAAAAAAGGAGAGGATCATTGAAAAATTGCTGACATAAAATTTCCCTAATATCATGAAAGATGAAAAGCTGAACAACTGAGAAGCTGAAAGAACCCCATGTAGGATAGACCTCAAAAGAAAATCACCAAGACATGTCATAATCACACTCGCTAAAACCAAAGACAAAGAAAGAATCCTGACAGCAGCTTGAGAAAAATAAAAAGTCACATACAGAGGGGAAACAATAAGACTAAGCTTTGATTATTTGTCAGAAACCATGCTGCAAGAAGGCAGTGGGATGACATATATAAAACCTTGAAAGGAAAAAAGTTGTCAACAAAGAATAACATAGCTTGCAAAACTCTCTCTCAAATATGATGGTGAAATTAGGACATTTCCAGATAAACAGAAATTAAGGGAATATGTAAAAACCAAACGAAATTTATGAGAATTATTAAAGGGAGTCCTTCAGTTAGAGATCCAACAACATTAGACAACAGCCTGAATCTAGGACACAAGACAACATCAGCCAGATACCAACCTAGACAATGAACTCTCAAGGATAAAACAAAACTAAAAGATTTTCAAAAGGGAACCAGAGAGTTTAATCTGTAAGTGACAACAACATCAGAACAATAGAAGAGGGAATAAACAGTGTAAGTATAGAACTTTTAAATGGAGAGACTGTTAAGGCAATATAAAGTAGTAAAAGACTGGTTCAAACTTAGGAAGATGGGGTAAATTTCAGCGTACCCACGAAGAAAGTTAATAAACCTACTCATCAGAATAAAGAAGAAAAACAAAGTCTCAGTAAACACAAAATCACAAAAATGAAAGAAATGAAAAAAAATCCACAAACAAAAGGAATTCAGCACAGGAGAGTAAGAGGAACAAAGAAAACATCAGCACCACATACATCAGGATACAAGATAAACACCACATACACACATACACACACAAAAAGCACTACCAAATGACAGAATAAACTCACACCTACCAATAATCACACTGAGAGGAGGCAGGGCCAAGACGGCAGAGTAGTCAGACACTTCCGGTGGTCCCTCTTACAGCAAAGACCTGAAAAAACAAATGAATTGATTATCTATGACAATCTAGGAGCCCTGAACATCAAAGGCAAAATTGAGAAATCGGGAGAGCGAGACAGTTCAGAAGCAGCGAGGAGTTGTCCTACCTGACCTGGCAGGAGCTGGGGCCCTGTGGGCCTGATCACCTGGTGTGTGTGGTGAGGCGGGCAGTGGCATTCGGGATGTGTTTTCCATGTCGGGAAAGACCAAACAGCAGAGTCAGCTCAGGCCTCTAGAGCCGGCGACAAGTGGCGCACAATCGGCAAAAGATAACTCCATGCATTTAACCTATCGTGCAGATCAAAAAACACCCCCTTTGGGAAGAACATCTCTCCCATTTACCTGCTGTTTTCCCATTCTGCACTGGGTCTCAGGCCGGCTTCAGCAACTGCCTTATCCCCTGGGCTGGAAGTAGGACCTGTCACATGCCCTGAGCCATTCTCCCAGCCTTGGAGAGGGAACAAATTAACAAACAGGAAAAAATAATCTGCCAGCTCCCCTAAGCAGGGAACTCAGGGTAGGCACAGCTCCTTTGCCGAGGCACAGGCATAAGGGGTCCACAGACTTTGAATGCCTTTCAGCCCTGCATAGACCTGTGTGGGCCCATTTCACCAATGTAGGCCCTCATTACCATAGTACAGCAGGGTATATAACTGAAGCCTAACTTCATTGTATGAGCTACATAGTGGTGTGGCAGAGTCATGACATTTGATACCACTATGCTCATTAAGCAGGGTCCATGACAGGGGTCCAAGAAAAAGTGATGCCTCCCAGTCCTTACAGCCATCAGCACTGGGTGGCTATAGTCCAGCTGCAAAATCCACTCCCCCTCCCCATGCATTCTAGGGAACAGGGACACAGTTTCCTTCCAGACACTCAGGGAAGTCATCAGCCCCCTGCCTTGCTCAGCATGTGATCCCCTACTGCCGCCAGATACCTATGCCTACTCCGATAACCCCTGCCCATGTAGGACTGTAGGTGAGAACCTACTCCATACACTTGGTGACTAACTATCTGGACACCTGAGCTGAATCCATACAAGAAACATAAATGGACTCCTGGGCTCACATACCTAGTAACAAATCTAACCACCTGGTGACTGGATGTTAGAGCTTCACAGGCACCAATAACAATAATCAAACCAATAATCAAATCAATAAGCTGCTCACATGAGCAGCCTATCTGGGCATATCAAAACAAAACAAGAAGCTAGGACACAATAAGCAAACTTAAAATAAATAAATATAATAACTTATTAATGACACTGAGACAACAGTCAATATCAAATAACATAAAGAGGTAGACCATGATGGCTTAAGCAAGCTCACAAAACAAACATCCAGAAATTTTCTGAAGGAAGAGAACTTCTTGGAATTAGAATACAAAAGATTAATATATAGAACTCTTCAAGATATCAGGAAGGAGATTATGCAAAACACAAAACAAGCAAAGGAACACACAGACAAAGCAACAGAGGAACTTAAGAAAATTAGAGAAAAGCAGGCTGACAAATTTAACAAGCTGCAAGAATCCATAGAGAAAAAGCTATCAGAAATCCAGAGGATTAACAATAAAATTTCAGAGTTAGACAAATCAATAGAAAGTCAGAGGAGCAGAATTGAGGCAATGGAAGTCAGAATTAGTGAGACTGAAGATAAAGCACTTGACACCAACTCATTTGAGGAAAAAATCAGATAAAAGGATTAAAAAGAAGAAGAAACCCTGAGTATTATGTGGAACTCTATCAAGAGGACTAACCTATGAGTGATTGGAGTACCAGAACGGGGGGTGGAGGAACAGAAAATGCAGAGAGAATTGTTGAAGATTTGTTTGTAGAAAACTTCCCTGATACCGTAAAAGATGAGAAGATATGTATCCAAGATGCTCATCGAACCCCACACAAGGTAGATCCCAAAAGAAAGTCACCGAGACATAATCAAACTTGCCAAAACCAAAGAGAGAATTTTAAGAGCGGCTAGAAATACACAAAAAGTCATCTACAAAGGAGGGTCAATAAGACGAAACTCTGACTAGTCAGCAGAAACCATGCAGGCAAGAAGGCAATAGGATGACATATATAAAGCCCTGAAGGAAAAAAAAAAAATTTCTAGCCAACAATTATATATCCAGCAAAACTGTCTGTCATGGTTTGAATTATGTCCCCCCAAAAATGTGTATATCAGTTTGGCTGGGCCATGATTCCTGGTACTGTGTGATTTTCCCATATGTTGTAAATCCTGCCTCTATGATGTTAATGAGGGAAGATGGGTGGCAGTTGTGTTAGTAAGGCAGGACTGGATCTACAAGACTGGATTGTGTCCCGAGGCAATCTCCTGAGATATAAAAGACAGAAGTGAGCATTGAGACAGGGGGACCTCATACCATCCAGAAAGCAGTGCTGGGATTAGAGCACCTCCTTTGGACCGGGGTCCCTGTGCCGAGAAGCTCCTAGTCTGGGGGAACATTGATGAGAAGGCCGACAAAGAGAGAAAAAGCCTTCCCCTGGAGCTGATGCTTTGAATTTGGACTTTTAGCCTACTTAGACTGTGAGGAAATAAACTTCTCTTCGTTAAAACCATCCACTTGTGGTATTTCTGTTATGGCAGCACTAGATGACTAAGACACTGTCTCTCAAATATGATGGTGAAATTAGGTCATTTCTAGATTAGGTCATTTAGGGAATTTGTAAAAACCAAACTAAAATTGCAAGAAATACTAATGGGAATCCTCCCATTAGAAAATCAATAACATCAGATAACAACCCAAGACAAGAACAAAGTACAGAGAAACCAGATATAAATCCATATAAGGAAATCACAAAAATAAATCACAGCTAAAATGCTGAAAACAGGGAAACGGATGTCAATATGTAAAAGATGACAACATTAAAACAAAAAAGAGGGACTAAACAAATGTAGTCATATTTCATATGGAGAGGAACTCAAAGCAATATAAAGAAATAAAATATTGGCTTAAACTTAGAAAAATAGAGGTAAATATTAAGGTAACCACAAAGGAAACTAACAATCCTACACATCAAAATAAAAAACAAGAAAAACATAAAGACTCAGCAAATACAAAATCAACAACAGTGGAAAAGATAAAAAGAAAATACATAAAGAAAAATGACTCAGTACAAAAAATTAAGCAAAGCACAGAAACTGTCAGTAAAATAAAAAATGACATCACTAAACTCGTACCTCTCAATAATTATGCTGAATGTAAGTTGACTAAATGCACCAATAAAGAGATAGAGAGTGGCTGAATGGATTAAAAAAACACGATCCATCTATATGGTGCCTACAAGAGACACACCTTAGACTTAAAGACACAAACAAACTGAAACTCAAAGGATGGAAAAGAATATATCAAGGAAACAACACTCAAAAAAGAGCAGGAGTGATAATATTAATCTCTGACAAAATAGACTAAAGTAAAATCCATCACAAAGGATAAGGAAAGACATTACATAATGATCAAAGGGTCAATACACCAAGAGGACATAAACATAATAAATTTTTACACACCCAACAACAGGGCTCCCAAATACATAAAACAAACACTAACAGCAGTGAAAAGAGAGTTAGACAGCTCCACTATAATAGTAGGAGACTTCAACACACCACTTTCAGTGAAGGATGGAACATCCAGAAAGAAACTCAATAAAGACATGGAAGATTGAAATGTCAAAATCAACCAAGTTGACCTCATAGACAAATACAGAACACTCCACCCAACAGCAGAAAGGTATACCTTCTTTCCCAACGCACATGGAACATTATCCAGAACAGACCATATATTATGCCATAAAGAAAGCCTTAACAGAATCCAAAGCATCAAAATATTACAGAGCATTCTTACTGATCATAAAGCCCTAAAAGTGGAAATCAATAACAGGAAAAGCAGGGGAAAATAATGAAACACATAAACTGAACAACATCTGGTCAAAAACTACTGAGTTATAGATGAAATTAAGGATGGAATAAAGACATTCATAGAATCAAATGAGAATGAAAACAGATCCTACCAGAACCTTTGGGACACAGCAATAGCAGTGATGAGAGGTCAATTTATAGCAATAAATGCACAAATCCAAAAAGAAGAAAGGGCCAAAGTCAAAACATTAACCCTACAACTTGAACAAGTAGAAAGACAGCAGCAAAAGAATCCCACGGGCACCAGAAGAAATAAAATAATAAAAATTAGAGTAGAATTATACAAAATAGAGAATAGGAAAACAATTGAAAAAGTTAACAAGACCAAAATTTAGTTTTTTGAAAATATCAACAAAATCGATAAGCCATTGGCCAAAGTGACAAAAGAAAAACAAGAGAAGAAGCAAATAACCAGTATAAGAAATGAGATGGGCAGTATCACAACAGACTCAACTGAAATTAAAAGAATCATAACAGAATATTATGAAAAATTTACTCTAACAAATTTGAAAACATAGAGGAAATGAACAAATTTCTAGAAACACACTACCTACCTAAATTAACACAGACAGAGGTAGAACAACTAAATAAACCTATAACAAAGGAAGAGATTGAAAAGGTAATTAAAAACTTCCAATGAAAAAAAGCCCTGGTCCTGATGGTTTCATTGTAGAATTCTACCAAACTTTCAGAGAAGAGTTAATACCACTACTATGAAAGGTATTTCAGAGCATAGAAAAGGATGGAATACACCTAAACTCATTCTATGAAGCCAGCATAACCATGACACCAAAACCAGGTAAAGACATCATAAAAAAAAAAAAAAAAAAAACAATTACAAACCAATATCCTTCATGAACATTGACGCGAAAATCCTCAACAAAATTCTAGCCAATGGAATTCAACAACACATCAAAAAAATAATTCACCATGACCAAGTGGGATTCATACCAGGTAAGTAGGAGTGGTTCAGCATTAGAAAAACAATCAATGTAATCCATCACGTGAAAAAAACAAAAGACAAGAACCACATGGTCTTATCAATTGATGCAGAAAAGGCATTTGACAAAGTCCAACAGCCATTAAGGATAAAAACTCTCAGCAAAATAAGAATAGAAGGGAATTTCCTCAGCATAATAAAGGTCATTTATACAAAGCCAACAGCCAACATCATCCTAAAAGAAGAGAGTCTGAAAGCATTCCTCTTGAGAACAGGAACAAGACAAGGATGTCCTTTATCACCACTCTTATTCAACATTGTGCTGGAGGTCCTAGCCAGAGTAATTAGGTTAGAAATAGAAATAAAGGGTATCCAAATTGATAAGGAAGAAGTAAAAGTATACCTATTTGCAGATGATATGATCTTATACACAGAAAACCCCAAAGAATCCACGAGGAAACTACTAGAACTAATTGAAGATTTTGGCAAAGTATCAGGATACAAGATAAACATACAAAAATCAGTTGGAGTCCTCTACACCAACAAAGAGAACTTCCAAGAAGAAATCACCAACTCAATCCATTTACAATAGACCACAAGAAGATAAAATACTCAGGAATAAATCTAACGAGAGACGTAAAAGACCTATACAAAGAAAACTACAAAATACTACTGCAACTGCAAGAAACCAGAAGAGGTGTGCATAACTGGAAAAGCATACCTTACTCATAGATAGGAAGACTCAACACTGTGAAAACATCTAGTCTACCCAAAGCAATCTACAAATACAATGCAATCCCGATCCAAAATCGAATGGCATTTTTTAATGAGATGGAGAAACAAATCACCAACTTCATATGGAAAGGGAAGAGACTCCGGATATGTAAAGCATTGCTGAAGAAGAACAAAGTGGGAGGCCTCACACTACTTGAGTTTAGAACCTAGTATAGCGTCAGGATAGTCAAAACAGCCTGATACTGGTACAACAGATACGTAGACCAATGGAACAGAGTTGAGAATCTAGATGTAAATTCATCCACCTATGAGCAGCTGATATTTGACAAAGGCCCAAAGTCTGTTAATTGAGGAAAAGACAGTCTCTTTAACAAATGGTGCCAGCATAACTGGATATCCATCTTCAAAAAACTGAAACAAGACCCATACCTCACACCATGCACAAAAACTAACTCAAAATGGATCAAAGACCTAAATATAAAATCTAAAATGATAAAGATCATGGAAGAAAAAATAGCGACAACTCTAGGAGTTGTGGCATAAACACAATGCAAAACATTCCTAACAGAGCACAAACACCAAAAAAGAAACTAGATAAATGGGAGCTCATAAAAATCAAACACTTATGCCCATCAAAAGACTTCACCAAAAGAGTCAAGACAACCTAGAGACTGGGAAAAAAATTTTGGCTACGACTAATCCGTTCAGAGACTAATCTCTAAAATCTAGAAGATAGTGCAAAACCTCAACAACAAAAAGACAAATAACCCAGTTAAAAATGGGCAAAGGATATGACCGGACACTTCACCAAAGAAGACATTCAGGCGGCTACCAGATACATGAGGAAATGCTTATGACCATTATCCTTTAAAGAAATGCAAATCTAAACTACAATGAGATACCGTCTCACCCCAGCAAGGCTAGGATTAATCCAAAAACACAAAATAATAAATGTTGGAGAGGTTGTGGATAGACTGGAACACTTATACACTGCTGGTGGGAATGTAAAAATGGTACAAACACTTTGGAAATTGATTTGGCACTTCCTTAAAAAGCTAGAAATAGAAGTATGATATGATCCAGCAATCTCACTGCTTGGAATATATTCTAGAGAAATAAGAGCCATCACGTGAATAGATATACGCACACAAATGTTCATTGCAGCAATGTTCACAATTGCAAAAAGATGGAAGCAACTTAGGTGCCCATCAACAGATGAATGGATAAACAAATTATGGTAAATTCACACAGTGCAATGCTACACAATAAAGAACAACAATGAATCTGCGAAACATCTCATAACTTGGATGAATCTGGAGATCATTATGCTGAGTGAAATTAGTCAGTCACGAAAGGACAAATATTGCATGAGATCACTATTATAAGAACTCAAGTAATGGTTTAAACACAGAGGAAAACACTCTTTGATGGTTACGAGGATGGGGGAGAGAGAGAGGGGTATTCACTACCTAGATATTAGATAAGAATTATCTTAGGTGAAGGGAAGGACAACACACAATACAGGGGAAGTCTGCACAACTGGACTAAATCAAAAGCTAAGAAGTTTCCTGAATATAACCAAACACTTTGAGGGACAGAGTAGCAGGGTTGGGGTCTGGAGACCATGGTTTCAGGGGACATCTAGGTCAACTGGCATAACAAAGTTTATTAAGAAAATGTTCTGACCTTCGACAAAGGCCAGAAGTCCATCATATGGGGAGCAGACAGTCTTTTTCACAAATGGAGCTGGCAAAATTGGATGTCCATCTGCAAAAAAATGAAATAGGACCCACACCCCACACCATACACAAAAACTAATTCAAAATGGATCAAAGACCTAAATATAAACCCAAAAACTATAAGGATCATAGAAGAAAATATAGGATCAATGCTAGACGCCCTAATGCACAGCATTAACAAGATACAAACCATAACTAACAATACGCAAACACCAGAAGAAAAGCTAGATAACCGGGATCTCCTAAAAATTAAACACTTAGGCTCATCAAAAGACTTCAACAAAACAGTAAAAAGACAACTTAAAGACTGGGAAAAACTTTTGACTATGACAAATCTGACAAAGGTCTAATATCTAAAATCTACAAGAAAATCCAACACCTCTACAACAAAAAGACAAATAATCCAAGTAAAAAGGGCAAAGGATATGAACAGACACTTCACCAAAGAAGACATTCAAGTGGCTAACAGACACAAGAGGAGATGCTTGTGATCGCTCGCTGTTAGGGAAATGCAAATCAGAACCACAATGAGATACCATCTCATCCCGACATTGGAATACTATGCAGGGATAAAGAACAATGATGAATCTGCAAAGCGTCTCACAACATGGATGAATCTGGAGGGCATTATGCTGAGTAAAATAAGTCAATAACAAAAGGGCATATATCGTATGAAACCACTTTTATAAACATTCATGAAAAGGTTTAAACAGAAAAAGAAACAATCTTTGACGGTTACAAGGAAGAGGAGGGGTAGGGAGGGAAAAGCACTAAATAGACAATAGATAAGTGGTAAGTTTGGTGAACGGTAAGACAGTACACAATATTGGGGAAGCCAGCACAACTTGACCAAGGCAAAGTCATGGAACCTCCATAGATACATCCAAACTCCCTGAGGAAACAAATTAGTCGGCTGAGGGCTGGCTACCATGGTCTCGGGAGACATCTAACTCAACTGACATAGCATAGTTTATAAAGAAAATGTTCTACATCCTACTTTGGTGAGTAGCATCTGGGGTCTTAAAAGCTTGTGAGTGGCCATCTAAGATACTCCACTGGTTTCACCCCATCTGGAGAAATGGAGAATGAAGAAAACCAAAGATACAAAGGAAAGACTAGTCCAAAGGACTAATAGACCACAGGTACCACAGCCTCCACCAGACTGAGTCCATCACAACTAGATGGTGTCTGGCTACCACCACCGACTGCTTTAACAGTTATCACAATAGAGGGCCCTGGACAGAGCTGGAGAAAAATGTAGAACAAAATTCTAACTCACAAAAAAAGACCAGACTTTCTGGTCTGACAGAGATTGGAGAAACCCCGAGAGTATGGCCTCCAGACACACTTTTAGCTCAGTTATGAAGTCCCTCCTGAGGTTCCCCCTTCAGCCAAAGATAAAACAAGCCCGTAAAACAAAATGAGAATAAAGGGGCACACCAGCCCAGGGGCAAGTACAAGAAGGGGACAGGAAAGCTGGTAATGGGGAACCCAAGGTGGAGAAGGGAAGAGAATTTATATGTCATGGGGTTGGCAGCCAATGTCACAAAACAATAACTGTATTCTTTATTTAATGAGAAACTAGTTTGCTCTGTAAACCTTCATCTAAAGTACAATTTAAAAAAGCAAAAATAATAATAAAGAGAACGATGAAAAGGAAAACAATACCATTTATAATAGCCCCTAAAAAAATAAAATACTTAGGAATAAATCTAACCAGGAATGTGAAAGACCTGTCCAAAGAAATCTACAAAACACTACTGCAAGAAACCCAAAGGGATCCACATAAATGGAAAAACATACCATGCTCATGGATAAGTAGACTCAACATTGTGAAAATGACAATTCTACCGAAAGCAATTTGCAAATACAATGCAATCTCAATCCAAATACCAACAACATTCTCCAAAGAGATGGAAAACCTAATCATTAACTTTATATGGAAAGGGAAGAAGCCCCGAATAAGTAAAGCACTATTGAAGAAGAAGAATAAAGTTGGAGGACTCACACTACCTGACCTCAGAACCTACTATACAGCTACACTAGTCAAAACAGCCTGGTATGAGGTGGGGCCGAGATGGTGGAGTAGTCAGACAGCTTCCTATATCCCTCTTACAACAAAGACCTGGAAAAACAAGTGATTTGATTGTATATGAATATCTAGGATCCCTGAACAAGGCAAAGTTGAGAAATCGGACTGAGTGGCGGGGGGAGAGGGAGACAGTTCTGAAGAAGTGAGAAGTCCCAGACTGTGGCTGAAGCCACAGCTCTTCAGCCCCATCTGGCTCCGAGGTACACAGTGAAGCAGGCAAACAGTTGCGCATGTGCTTGGGAGGCAATTTCCAAATGAAACAGACCTGGTAGCTGAGATTCTACTTGGACACGCCGAACCAGTGAAAAGCAACTCCCAAGTGGCTAAAGATAAGTATATGCGTGTGCCCTTTTGCGGGGATTTAAAAAAAAAAAAGCCCATTTGGGAAAAACCTCTGTCCCTTTTACCTCCTCCCTTCCCGCTCTGCACCGGGAGTCTGCTAGGCCAGAAGTAGATCCCAAAAGGCACCTTCACCCATTCTGCTGGTCTTGGAGAGGGAACAAATAAGCTACTGGCTCTCCTAAGCCAGGAACTCAGGGTTTGCACAGCTCCTTTTCTAAGCACAGGCATAAGGGGTCCACAGACTTTGAGTGCCTTACACCCCTGTATAGACTTGTGGGGACCCATCTCAACAGCATTAGCCCTCACTACCACAGTAGAACAGGGTAAACATCTGAAGTCTAACTTCAACTGTTTCAGCTGTGAAGTGGCAGATTTGTGACCCTCGACACAGCCCTGCCCCGTAAGCAGGCATCTTTACTGATCCTCTCCAGGGGCTTGCGGACTGGTGGCTTCACCTACGCCACCTAGTCACTAGCTACAGAAGTCCAAGAAAAGTGGTGTCCTGGAGTATTTACAGCCAACGGAGTAGCGTGCTCATAGTCCGGCTGCAAAACTCACCTACCTACTCGCCCTAGGGAATAGGGACACAATTTCCTTTCAGACTCTCAGGGGCAGCCATCAGCCCCATGCCAGGCTCAGCATGTGACCCCCTACCACAGCCAGACACTGGTGCTTACATCAATCACCCATGCCTCTCTAAGACTGTAGGTGAGAGCCTGCACCACACACTTGGTGACCGACTGCCTGGACACCTAAGCTGAACCCATATATAAAAATTTAATGAACTCCTGTGTGCACATACTTAGTTACAGAACTAACCACCTGGTGACAGGATGTTACAGCTTCAAAAGCGCCAATAATCAAACTAGCTCACGCGATCAGCCTATTGGGGCATATCAAAACAAAACAAGAAGCTAGGACTCACTAAACAAATATGAAATAAAATTATAATAACTTACTGATGGCTCAGAGACACAATTCAATATCAAATCACATAAAGAGACAGTCCATGATGGCTTCAGCAAGCTCACAAAATAAAGAATCAACAAATTCTCTGGAGGAAGAGAATTACTTAGAATTACCAGATGCAGAATACAAAAGATTAATATACAGAACTCTTCTAGTAATTAGAAAAGAAATTCATTAAGATGCAGAAGCTGCCAAAGAATACACAAAGTAGTAGCAGAACTTAAAACAGTTATTCAAGAACATAATGATAAATTTAATAGGCTGCAAGAATCCATAGAGAGACAGCAATCAGAAATCCAGAAGACTAACAATAAAATTTCAGAATTAGACAACTCAATAGAAAGTCATAGGAGCAGAATTGAGGCAGTAAAAGTTAGAATTAGTGAGACTGAAGATAAAGCGCTTGATGCCAACTTATTTGAGGAAAAATCAGATAAAAGAATTAAAAAGAATGAAGAAACTCTAAGAGTCATGTGGGACTCTATCAAGAGAAATAACGTGCGAGTGATTGGAGTACCAGAACAGGTGGGATAACAGATAATACAGAGAAAATTGTTGAAAATTTGTTGACAGAAAACTTCCATGATACCATGAAAGATGAGAAGGTATCCATCCAAGATGCTTATTGAACCCCACGTAAGGTAGATCCCAAAAGAAAGTCACCAAGACATATTATAATCAAACTTACCAAAACCAAAGAAAAAGAGAGAATTTTAAGAGTGGCTAGGGATAAAAGAAAAGTCATCTACCAAGGCGAGTCAATTAGAATATCTCTGACTACTCAGCAGAAACCATGCAAGCAAGAGGGCAATGGGATGACATATATAAAGCCTTGAAGGGAAACAACTGCCAGCCAAGAATTATATATCCAGGAAAATTGTCTCTCAAATATGATGGTGAAATTAGGGCATTTGCAGATAAGCAGAAGTTTAGGGAATTTGCAAAAACCAAACCAAAATTAAAAGAAATACTAAAGGGAGTCCTATGGTTAGATAATCAATAATATCAGATAACAATGCAAGACTAGAACACAGGACCGAGCAACCAGATATTGACTCAGATAGGGAAGTCGAAAATACATCAAAGCTAACACATTGAAAATAGTGAAACAGAGATATCAATATGTAAAAAAGGACAACATTAAAACAAAAAAGAGGGACTTAGAAAATGCCGACGTAGATTTTTCATATAGAGGGGAAGTCAAGGCGATATAAAGTAATAAAAGACTAGTATAAACTTAGCAAAACATGGGTAAATATTAAGGTAACCACAAAGGAATCTAACAATCCTACAAATCAAAATAAAAAAGTAGAAAAACATAAAGACCCAGCAAACACAAAATCTACAACAATGAAAAAGATTGGGGAAAAAAAAAACATAAAGAAAAACGACTCAGCACAGAACATTAAGGGGAACAAAGAAACTGTGAACAACACAGAAAAAGGGACATCAGGATGACAGCACTAAACTCATACCTATCAAAAATTACACAGAATGTAAACAGACTTAATGCACCTATAAAGAGACAGAGAGTGGCAGATTGGATAAAAAAGCATGATCCATCTATATGCTGCCTACAAGAGATGCACCTTAGACCTAAAGACACAAACAGGCTAAAACTCAAAGGATGGAAAAAAATATATCAAGTAAACAACACTCAGAAAAGAGCAGGAGTGGCAATATTAATCTCTGACAAAATAGACTTTAAAGTAAAATCCACCACAAAGGATAAAGAAGGATATTACATAATGAGTAAAGGGTCAATACACCAGGAGGACATAACTATAATAAATATTTAAACACCCAACAACAGGGCTCCAAAATACATAAAATAAACTCTAACAGCACTGAAAAGAGATAGATAGACAGTTCCACGATAGTAGTAGACTTCAACATGCCAGTTTCGGTGAAGGACAGAACATCCAGAAAGAAGCTCAACAAAGACACGGAAGACCTAAATGCTACAATCAATCAACTTGATCTCATAGACATATACTGAACACTGCACCCAACAGCAGCCAAGTATACTTTCTTTTCCAACGCACATGGAACATTCTCCAGAATAGACCACATATTAGGCCATAAAGCAAGCCTTAACAAAATCCAAACCATCAAAATATTACAAAGCATCATTTCTGACCATAAAGCCATGAAAGTAGAAATCAACAGCAGAAAAAGCAAGGAAAAAAAATCAAACATATGGAAACTGTACAACAGCTTGCTCAAAAACTACTGGATTATAGAAGAAATTAAGGATGGAATAAAGAAATCCATAAACTCAAACAAGAATGAAAACACATCCTACCAGAACCTTTGGGATAGAGCAAAAACAGTGCTCAGAGGTCAGTTTATAGCAATAAATGCACACATCCAAAAAGAAGAAAGAGCCAAATTCAAAACATTAACCCTAGAACTGGAACAAGTAGAAAGAGAGCAGCAAAAGAAGCCCTCAGCCACCAGAAGAAAGGAAATAATAAGAATTAGAGTAGAATTAAATGAAATAGAGAATAGAAAAACAATTGAAAGAGTTAACAAGACCAAAAGCTGGTTCTTTGAGAAGATCAACAAAATTGATAAACCACTGGCCCAAATGACAAAAGAAAAACAGGAGAGGAAGCAGATAACCCATAAAAGAAATGACATGGGTGATATCACAACAAACCCAAATGAAATTAAAAGAATCATAGCAAATTACTATGAAAAATTGTACTCTAACAAATTTGAAAACCTAGAGGAAATGGATAAATTTCTGGAAACTCACTACCTACCTAAATTAACACAAACAGAGGTAGAACAACTAAATAAACCCATAACAAAAGAAGAGATGGAAAAGGTTATTAAAAAACTCCCAACAAAAAAAAAGCCATAACCCAGATGGCTTCACTGGATAATTCTACCAGACTCTCAAAGAAGAGATAACACCACTTCTACTAAAAGTATTTCAGAGCATAGAAAAAGACGGAATACTCCCAAACTTATTCTATGAAGCCAGCATAAGCCTGGTGCCAAAACCAGGTAAAGATGCCACAAAAAAAGAAAATTACAGACCAATATCCCTCATGAACATTGATGCAAAAATCCTCAACAAAATTCTAGCCAATAGAATTCAACAACATATCAAAAAAATAATTCATTATGACCAAGTGGGATTTATACCAGTTATGCAGGGATGGTTCAATATTAGAAAAACAAGCAGTGTAATCCATCACATAAATAAAAGACAAGAACCACATGATCTTATCAATCGATGCAGAAAAGGCATTTGACAAAGTCCAACAGCCATTCATGATAAAAACTATCAACAAAATAAGAATAGAAGGGAAATTCCTCAATATCATTAAGGGCATTTATACAAAGCCAATAGCCAACATCACCCTAAATGGAGAGACTTTCAAAGCATTCCCCTTGAGAACAGGAACCAGACAAGGATGCCCTCTATCACCACTCCTATTCAACATTGTGCTGGAGGTCCTAGCCAGAGCATTTAGCATAGAAAAAGGCATCAGGACTGTTAGGGAAGAAGCCAAAGTATCTCTATTTGCAGGTGCTGTGATCTTATACACAGAAAACCCCAAAGAATGCACAAGAAAACTACTGGAACTAATAGATTTCAGCAAAGTTTCAGGATACAAGATAAACATACAAAAACCAGTTGGATTACTCTTCACCAACAAAGAGGACCTTGAAGAGGATATTACCAAATCAATACCATTTACAATAGTTCCCAAGAAGGGAAAATACTTAGGAATAAATCTAACCAGAGATGTAAAAGATCTATACAGAGAAAAACTACAACACACTACTGCAAGAAACTAAGAGACCTGCATAAGGGAAAAAATATACCTTGCTCATGGATAAGTAGACTCAACATAGTGAAAAAGTCAATTCTACCCAAAGCAATCTACAGATACAATGCAATTCCAATCCAAATTCCACTAGCATTTTTTAATGAGATGGAGAAACAAGTCACCAACTTCATCTGGAAAAGGAAGAGGCCCCGAATAAATAAAGCATTACTCAAGAAGAACAAAGTGGGAGGCCTTACTCTACCTGATTTTAGGAGGTATTATATTGCCACAGTAGTCAAGACAGCCTGGTACTGGTACAACAGATACATAGACGAAT
This sequence comes from Dugong dugon, assembly GCA_030035585.1. Lineage (NCBI taxonomy): Eukaryota > Metazoa > Chordata > Mammalia > Sirenia > Dugongidae > Dugong > Dugong dugon. The sequence continues at coordinate 22,185,557 of CM057464.1, forward strand.
GGAACAGAGTTGAGAATCCAGATATAAGCTCATCCACCTATGAGTAGCTAATATCTGACAAAGGCCCAAAGTCCATTAACTGGGGAAAAGACAGTCTCTTTAACAACTGGTACTGGCATAACTGGATATCCATCTGCAAAAAACTGAAACAAGACCCATACCACACACTATGTACAAAAACTAACTCAAAATGGATCAAAGACCTAAATATAAAATCAAAAACAATAAAGATCATGGAAGAAAAAATAGGGACAATGCTAGGAGCCCTAATACATGGCATAAACACAATACGAACCATAAGTAACAATGCACAAGCACCAGAAGAGAGACTAGAGAAATGGGAGCCCCTAAAAATCAAACACTTATGCTCATCAAAAGATTTCACCAAAAGAGTAAAAAGATAACCTACAGAATGGTAGAAAAATTTTGGCTACAACAAACTGATCAGTATCTAATCTCTAAAATCTACAAGATACTGCAAAACCTCAACAACAAAAAGACAAATAACCCAATTAAAAAATGGGCAAAAGATATGAATAGGCACTTTGCCAAAGAAGATATTCAGGTGGCTAACAGACACATGAAGAAATGCTCACAGTCATTAGGCATTAGAGAAATGCAGATCAAAACTACAATGAGATATCATCTCACTCCAACAAGGCTAGCTTTAATCCAAAAAACACAAAACAACAAATGCTGGAGGGGTTGTGGAGAGTCTGAAACACTTATACACTGTTGGTGGGAATGTAAAATGGTACAACCACTTTGGAAATCGATTTGGCGCTTCCTTAAAAATCTAGAAATAGAAGTACCATACCATCCAACTATCTCGCTCCTTGGAATATATCCTAGAGAAATAAGAACTGTCATACGAATAGATATATGCACACCCATGTTCATTGCAACACTGTTCACAATAGCAAAGAGATGGAAACAATCTAGGTGCCCATCAACAGACGAATGGATTAACAAATTATGGTATATCCACACAATGGCATGTTACACAAGTATAAAGAACAACAATGAAGCTGTGAAAGATTGTATAATATGGTGGAAGCTGGAACTTATTATGCTGAGTTGAATTTAGTCAGTCACAGAAGGACAAATACTGTATAAGACCACTATTATAAGAACTCAAGAAAAGGTTTAAACACAGAAGAAAACATTCTTTGATGGTTACGGAGGTAGGGAGGGAGGGTGAGGATTATTCACTAACTAGATAGTAGATAAGAATTATCTTAGGCGAAGGGAAGGACAGCACACTACAGGGCAAGTCAGCACAACTGGAGTAAACCAAAGCTAAGAAGTTTCCTGAATACAATCAAATACTTTGAGAGACAGAGTAGCAGTGGTAGGGGTCTGGGGGCCATGCTTTCAGGCGACATCTAGGTCAATTGGCATAACAAAGCTTATTAAGAAAATGTTCTGCATTCTACTTTGGTGAGTGTCGTCTGGAGTCTTAAAAGCTTGCAAGCGGTCATCTAGGATGCATCATCTGGTCCCAACCATCTGGACTAAAGGAGAACGAAGAACACCAAAGACACAAGGAAAGTATTAGCCCAAGAAACAGAATGGGCCACATAAACCAGAGACTTCATCAGCATGAGACCAGAAGAACTAGATGGTATCCGGCTACCACTAATGAACATCCTGACAGGGAACACAACAGAGAGTCCCTAATGGAGCAGCAGAAAGATGGGGTGCAGAACTCAAATTCTAGTAAGACCAGACTTAATGGTCTGACTGAGACTGGAGGTACCCCGGAAAGCATGACCCCTCATCTCTCTATCAGCCCAGAACTAAAACAATTTCTGAGGCCAGCTCTTCAGGTAGGGATTGGACTGGACTGTGGGATATAAAGTGATACTCATGAGGAGTGTGCCTCTTAGTCAAGTAGATACAGGAGACCAAAGGGGCAGCTTCTGTTCAGAGGTGAGATGGGAAGGCAGAGAGCGTTAGGAGCTGGTTGAATGGTCATGGGGAATCAGGGGCAGAAAGGAGGAGTGTGCTGTCACAGAAAGGGGTGAGCAATTAAGGTCACATAACAATGTATGTATGAAATTTTGTATGGGAGATTAACTTGAAATGTAAACTTCATTTAACAACAACGATAAAATATATATACATATAATTAAAAAAAAAAAAAAGCCTGGTACTGGTACAATGACAGATACGTTGACCAATGGAACAGGATTGAGAACCCAGATGTAAATCCATCCACCTACGGTCACCTGATCTTCAAAAAAGGCCCAAAGTCCATCAGATTGGGAAAAGACAGTCTTTTTAACAAATGGTGCTGATAAAACCAGATATCCATCTGGGAAAAATGAAACAGGACCCATACCTCACACCATATACAAAAACTAATTCAAAATGGATGAAAGACCTAAATATAAGCCAAAAACTATAAAGTTCATAGAATAAAAAATAGGACCAAAGCTACAGGCCCTAATACATGGCATTAACAGGATACAAAACATAACCAACAGCACACAAACCCCAGAAGATAAGCTAGATAACTGGGATCTTCCAAAAATCTAACACCTATGCTCTTCAAAAGACTTCACCGGAAGAGTAAAAAGAGACCCTACAGACTGGGAAAAAGTTTTTGGACAGTACAAGTCAGACAAAGGTCTAATCTCCATAATCTACAAGAAAATCCAACTCCTTTACAACAAAAAGACAAATAATCCTATTAAAAAATGGGGTAAGGAAATGAACAGACACTTCACCAAAGAAGACATTCAAGAGGTCAACAGAGACATGAGGAAATGCTCGCGATCACTAGCCATTAGGGAAATGCAAATTAAAACCACAATAAGATACCATCTCACCCAGGCATTACTGGCACGAATCATAAACACTGGAAATAACACATGTTGGAGGGGCTGCGGGGAGATCAGAACTCTTATGCACTGCTGGTGGGAATGCAAAATGATACAGCCATTTTGGAAAATGATATGGCACTTCCTTAGAAAGCTAGAAATAGAAATGCCATACAATCCAGCAATCCTACTCCTAGGAATATATCCTAGAGAAATAAAGAGTCGTCACTTGAATAGACATATGCACACCCATATTCATGGCAGCGTTGTTCACAACAGCTAAAAGATGGAAACAACCTAGATGCTTATCAACAGATGAATGGATAAACAAACTATAGTACATACACACAATGGGGTACTACGCAACGATAAAGAACAATGATGAATCTGTGAAGCATGGCATAACATGGATGAAACTGGAATGAACCAAGCCAATCACAAAAGGACAAATATTGTATGAGACCTGTATTGTAAAAACTCATGAAAAAGTTTACACACAAAAAGTAACAATCCTTGTTGGTTATGAGGGTTGAGGGGGGCATTAAATAGGCAATAGACAAGTGATATCTTTGGTGAAGTGTGAGACAGTACACAATACTGGCGAAACCAGCACAACTTGTACAATGAAAGGTCATGGAAACTCCATTGACACATCCAAACTCCCTGAAGGACTGAGTTGCTGGGCTGGGCGGAGGGCTGTGGGGACCATGGTCTTCAGGGAACATCTAGCTCAATTGGCATAACACAGTCTATAAAGACAATGTTCTACATTCTACCTTGGTGAGTAGCATCTGGGGTCTTAAAAGCCTACGAGCAGCCATCTAAGATACTCCACTGGTCTCATCCCTTTGGGAGCAAGGGAGAATGAAGGGAACAGGATACAAGGAAAAGATTAGTCCAAAGAACTAATGGACCACGGCTACCAAGGCCTCCACCAGAGTGAGTCCAGTACAGCTAGATGGTGGCTGGCTACCATCACTCACTGCTCTGACCGGGGTCACAAGAGAGGGTCTGGACGGAACTGGAGAAGGATGTAGAACAAAATTCTAACACACAAAATAAAGACCAGATTTACTGGCCTGACAGAGACTAGAGAAACCCTGAGAGTATGGCCCCCAGACACCCTTTTAGCTCAGTGGTGAAGTCACTTCCGAGTTTCACCGTTCAGCTGGGGATTGGACAGCCCCATAAAACAAAATGGGACTAATGAGGCACAGCAGTTCAGGGACAAGGACTAGAAGGCAGAAGGGGACAGGAAAGCTGGTGATAGTGAACCCAAGGTTGAGTAAGGTCAGTGTTGACATGTAGTGGGCTTGTTAACCATTGTCATAGGGCAACATGTGTACTGTTTAATGAGAAACTATTTTGTTCTGTAAACTTACATCTAAAGTGAGAATAGCAGCACAACTGGAAGAACGTAATTGATGTCACTGAACTGTGCATGTAGAAAGTTTTGAAATGGTGTATCTTTGGATATGTATATTTTCACCAAAAAAAAAAAAAAAAAGTTCGAGAAGAGAGACGGTTAACATGTTGTGGGGTTGTTAACCAATGTCATAAAACAATATGTATACTGACTGTTTAATGAGAAACTATTTGTTCTGTAAACCTTCACCTAAAGTACAATAAAAAAAATAATAAAGCAAAAAAAAGTTTTTGTTTTGTTTTGTGAAACATGAAAAGTATTTCTAATGTCTATATTATAATGCAAAATGCCAAGAATATCCAAGACATGTGAAGAGCTAGGCAAGAGGACATACTTTACTGAATTAAGACTTGTTCTAAAGCTTCATAAATAAGATAGAGTGATTTTGGTGCAAGGATAGTCAGACAGATTGTTGGAATAGAATATGAGCCCTGAGTTATGACTCATAGGACCAGTATCCCAGTTTTCCCAGTATAGTCTCTGTCTGTTTTCCCAGTACAATTATTAACAATGCCTCCTTAACTCATGAAAGTTAAGGAGGTGGGACGGTAAATCATATGGGCATCATTTTATGGCAAATGTGGCACTTCAGAGTAGAGGTGAAAGGAGGAACTTTTCAGTAAGTTGTTCTGGGATGTTTGGGATCCCATATCTTAAAAAATTAAAGTTGATTCCTACCTTACAACTTATGCAAAGAATTATTACCAGATGGACTGTAGACTTAACTGTGAAAGCAAAATAATAGAGCTTTCAGAAGCTTTAGAAGATAATACAAGAATATATCTTCATGAACTTGGGAAGTGATTTCTTAACAGGACACACATTCACACACATCTTTGTTAGATTTATTCCTAGGAATTTAGACACTCTTTGAAGCTAAATTGGACAAATTGAAAATTAAGAACTTCAGTTCAGCAAAACACCTTTAAGAGAGTGAAGAGGCAAGCGTCAGGATAGTTTTTGTATGACAACCCCCGAAGGAGAGGTAATATCTGAAGAGTGGTCTGAGAGAACATCCCCAATGGCAGGACTCTAATTCTAGAGCTTTTCCCACTTTGATAGCTCTTCAGTTACAACTGAACCAATAGAACAATGGTAAGCAAAAAGTTTTGTGAAGTCACAGTTTTGGAGAATTAGCTTCCAAACATCAGAGTTTTTATACACCAGAAACTCTGCCTTAGATTACCTAAAGAAAATCACAGCTCATTCTGAAGAAGGGAATGAAGGGGAATTTGATTCACTGTTAAAAACTCAAGGAAATTATTTAAAACCAACCATAAAACAAACAAAAAAACGACAAATGTGTCACGTGATTTCTGCATTGGTGTATTTCTTTAATCACGTTACTGCCATCTTCTTGCCATTCTAAATTCTTCCTTTCTCAGAAAAAAATCATAACATTGTAACCTAGAATTCTTATCTGCCCATAACTGCTCTTCCAGTTTAGGACAGGGAGAGTCTCACCAACCCTTAATGAGGAGTAACACTGGCCAGCCATTGCATTTAGTGGCCTTTGTCTTTTCATCGAGTATTAACACCAAGCTCAAAAGCAGATGACATTGTCTTCGTTCTACAAATGTGAATAAGTAACCTGCTCAGACTCTCAGAGCAGAACTGTGATTTGAGCCTCACAGCTCAGTCTCTTTCCTTGTATAGTGCAGAAATCATCTTGATTCATCCTGAACTGAACTTCCTGAATTTTATCATAGAATCTCATTCAAGGGATAAGAAATACATTCTAAGCCATTCTAAGAGATTCTTGGGCTTTACTATTAATATGCTTTTACTCTCCGCTGTGAATCCCAGTTAATTAAAATTAAATCATCAGTACTTTTACAATCACAAATAAGCTGGCTTTTGACAAGGCAAAACAACTTAGAACTGCTTGAAAATAGGAGGTAAATGGCATTTCAGTAGAACCTACCTACTAAGTTATTGTTTTTCATGCTACAGATTCAGCAACCAGTCCCTCTCCAATGTCACTGGCAGGAGCTGAGAGCACTACAAAAACCTGCATGTATGGTTGAGAACAAGGAATATATTGAAACCTAAACCCATTGTCATAGAGTTGATTCTGACTCATAGCGACCCTACAAAGACAGAGTAGAACTACCCCATAGGGTTTCCAAGGAGCGGCTGGTGGATTCTAACTGCCGACACTTTGGTTAGCAGCCAAGCTCTTAACCACTACGCCACCAGGGCTCCTAAGGAATATACTAGAGGACAAATTTGTCATTTTTAAAAACTATTCAGGACTAAGGAAGGATCTGTTATACTTCATCTTTGGAGAGGTCAGTGGCTCATAAACATCTACAGGTTATAAAGTATAAAACCATTTCCTTGACTAAACCCTGAGGGCTCATATTATACATATTTAAAATGTCAGGATTGTAAAGTTAGAGTGAATTTCTGATTCGAAAAACTGATCCATAGCTGCTGCCACAGCCGCCTAGTCTCAGATGTGGATAGATAGAATATTGGGGAATGAATGAATGGGGCCAAAATTACTCTGGCAAACACTAACTTATAGTGCAAAATCTCATACTTTGCATGCAACAAAGCTGGTTTCCTAACGCATGGGAGAGACAATTAAAAAAATAAAAATGCATAGCAAGAGCAAGTGGATGTCACTGAAAGAACCTTCCAACAGTTCTTGCACCAGTCCTTCCTTCATTTTGTAAATACCATTACAACAAATCCTATTGTTTCTGCAGAAAAACAAGTAAATTAAAATGTTAAGTGTTTTATCCTTGCACAATATTTTTTTATCGTGCTTTAAATGAAGGTTTACAGAGCAAATTGATTTCTCATTAAAGAATTAATACACATATTGTTTTATGACCTTGGTTGCCAAAACCGTGATGTGTCAACACTCTACCTTTCTCGACCTTGGGTTCCCTGTTTCCATTCATCCAGCTTTCCCGTCCTCTCCTGCCTTCTCATCCTTGCCCCTGGGCTGGTGTGCTCATTTAGTCTTGTATACGTGGTTAAACTACATGTGTTGTTTGTTTTATGGGCCTGTCTAATCTTTGGCTGAAGGGTGAACCTCAGGAGTGACCTCAGTACAGAGTTAAAAGAAAAGGGTGTTCGATGGCCATACTCTTGCGGTTTCTCCAGTCTCTGTCAGACCAGTAAGTCTGGTCTTTTTCTGAATGTTTGAATTTTGTTCTACATTTTTCTCCAGCTCTGTCCGGGGTCCTCTATTGTGATCCCTGTCAGAGCAGTCAGTGGTGATAGCCTGACATCATTTAGTTGTGCTGGACTCAGTTTGGTGGAAGCTGTGATAGTTGTGGTCCATTAGTCCTGTGGATTAATCTTTCCCTTGTGTCTTTGGTTTTCTTCATTCTCCCTTGCTCCAGACAGGGTGAGACCACGGAGTATCTTAGATGGCTGCTCACAAGCTTTTAAGACCCCAGACGCTACTCACCAAAGTAGAATGTAGAACATTTTCTTTATGAACTATGTTATGTCAATTGGGCTAGATGTCCCCCTAGACCATGGTCCCTAGCCCTCAGCCCAGCAGTTCGGTCCTTCAGGGAGTTTGGCTGTGTCTATGAAGCTTCTATGACTTTGCGTTGGTCAAGTTGTGCTGACTTCCCAGTATTGTACTGTCTAACCCTTCACCAAAGTTACCACTTATCTATTGTCTGTTTAGTGCTTTTCCCTCCTTTATAACCATTAAAGATTATTTCTTTCTGTGTGTAAACCTTTTTTTTTTTTTTTAAATATTTTATTGTACTTCAGGTGAAGGCTTACAGAACAAACAGTTTCTCATGTAACAGTAGTACACATGCTGTTTTATGACTTTGGTTAACAACCCCACAACGTTTTAACCCTCTGAATTCTCAGCTTTTTTTTTTTTTTTTTTGGTGAAAATACACATAGCCAAAGATACACCATTTCAAAACTTTTTACGTTCTGTGTGTAAACCTTTTCATGGTTTTTATACTAGTGGTCCCATACAGTATTAGTCCTTTTGTGATTTACTTATTTCACTCAGCATATTTCCCTCCAGATTCATCCATGTTGTGACACATTTTGCAGATTCATCTTTGTTCTTTATTGTTGTGTAGTATTCCATTGTGTGTATGTACCATAGTTTGTTTATCCATTCATCTGTTGATGGGCACTTAGGTGTTTCCATCTTTTTGCTATTGTGAATAATGCTGCTATGAATATGGGTGTGCATATGTCTATTCGTTTGAGAGCTCTTATTTCTCTAGGATATATTCCTAGGAGTGGGATTGCTGGATCATATGGTATTTCTATCTCTAGATTTTTAAGAAAGCATGACATCGTTTTCCAAAATGGTTGTACCATTTTGCATTCCCACCAGCAGTGCATGAGAGTTCCAATCTCCCTGAAGCCTCCGCAACATTTGTTGTTTTCTGTTTTTTTGATTTGTGCCAGTAATGTAGGGGTGAGATGGTATCTTATTTTGGTTTTGATTTGCATTTCTCTAATTGCTAGTGATCATGAGCATTTCCTCGTGTGTTTGTTAGGTGCTTGAATATCTTCTTTGGTGAAGTGTCCGTTCATATCCTTTGCCCATTTCTTAATTGGATTCTGTCTTTTTGTGGTAGAGGTGTTGGATTTTCCTGTAGATTTTACTTGTCAGATATGCCATAGCCAAATTTTTTTCCCCAGTCTGCAGATTCTCTTTTTACTCTTTTGATGAAGTCTTTTGATGAGCATAAGTATTTACTTTTTAGAAGATCCCAGTTATCTAGCTTATCTTTTGGTGTTTGTGTATTGTTAGTTATGGTTTGCAACCTATTTATGCTGACATCACAGAATTTTTTTAAATTAAAATATTTTATTGTGTTTTAGATGAAATTTTACACAGCAAATGAGGTTCCCATTTAACAATTGCTGCACAATTTGTTCAGTGATAGTGGTTACATTTTTCACAGTGTGTCAACTTTCTCGTTATTTCCTTTCTGGTTGTTCCCTTTCCAGTAATTTAGTTTCCCTGCCCCCTTGCCATCTCATCTTTGCTTTGAGTAAATGTTGACTGTTTGGTTTCATATGGATGATTTTTTAAAGGAGCACAGTACTCACAGATGATATTGTTCATTAAACAATATTTTTAAAAGTCAGCTTTAAAAGAATGAATATGCATTACAAATTTTGGTTTCCTATGCAATAGAAATATTTAAGATATCAGGTAACATTTATTTCCCATTTTCAAGTAAACCTAGAGGTCTTCTATTAAGGCAAAACAGAAGATATTTCTATTCTTCAACTGATTTCACATGACATATTTCTATTAAAAGGCAAACATTTATGTGCTCTTTAAACTCATTAACTACTTACTATACCTTATGTCCTTCATTACTTGCTATAATTGCTGAACTAATTTTAAATTAATATTTTTCAATCATTGTAGTTTTTTAGTTAAGACATGTTAACTCCAGAAATATTGTTAATTTAGAGCAAGTGAAGTCCTCCATATTCAAGATAATGTTCCACTGAACCATGACAATCTGCATAAAATATCCTGTAAGACTGTCCAAATAAATTCTCTTTGTTCCAATTTCAAATTTGTTCATTTGCTTAATTAACATGTTTCACCATGTTATGTGCTAAGCTCTGCTCTAGGTCATAATCATGAAACACTGAACCAAACAAGATCCCGGCTCTTAAGTAGCTTATGTCTAGTTAATAGAACTGCTTCTACAATCAGTGTGGTTTACTGATCCCACTGGTTAGTAATGGTACGAATTTGGTAACTGGTGCCTTAAGATCATAAGGAGTTCTCTTCAATATTGCATGCACACATTCAGGGAAGCTAAGCCCTCTACATTATTTAGTAAACTGGTATTTTGGGTGGTTAATTGGTCTCTAGTTAGCTTTACCAGTGTGTTGTTATTGGTGGGTGCCATTGAGTCAGTTCCAACTCATTGTGACCCTATGTACAACAGAACAAAACACTGCCTAGTCCTGGACCATTCTCACAATCGTTAGGCTTGAGCCCTTTGTTTTGGCCTCCATGTCAATCCAACTTGTTGAGGGTTGTGATGGTTAAAGTTGTGTGTCATCTTGGCTGGGCCATGATTCTCAGTGGTTTGATAGTCATATAATGATGTGATCACTTCCATGATGAGATCCGATATTATGTGATTGCCTCCATGATGGGATCTGCTGTGAGTAGCCAATCAGATGAAAGGAAGTTTCCTTGAGCATGTGGCCTGCATTGAATATAAGTGGATATTCTGAAAAGGCTTGTGGGCTTTTGCTCATTCTAGATCCTGCGGCTGGCTCCTGTTCATTTGATCTCCAGTTCTTGGGACTTGAACTAGCAGTTTACTTGTGGTCTTGCCTGCCGATCTCTGGGATTAGTTGATCTTCACATCCTATGAACAAGAGCCCTGCTTTCCAACCTGCCAATCTTCAGTTTGACAGCCCCTGTGGCTATGTGTATCAGAAGCCTCTATCCTGACCCAAGGACTTAGGATGTTCCAGCCTCTACAACCTCGTGAGCCATTTCCTTGATATAAATCTCTCTGTACATACATACATACATATATACATATATATATATATATATATATATATATATATATATATATATGCTTTACTGGTTTTGCTTCTCTAGAGAACGCAGCCTAAGACATTTGGTACTAAGAGTGGTTCTAGGGAAACAAAATCATAAGGATGAGTTTTCTAAATTGGTTTTCCAGTCTAGTTAGTCTTAAAGGTGTTGATGACTCTGCTTCCAGTAGTAAAAAGGGCACTGCTAATCCATGGCATGAGGTGGCAATTCATATACACAAAATATCACTGCTGATAGATCAGGTATTGGTGAAAGACGAGGCTCTGGGTAATTGCATGTATGATACCCTTCTACAACTTTGTCAGAATGAGAAGTATAAGGAAGCTGGTTGGCTGGTCTTACTTTCACTAGGCAAACTGATGAAAGAAAGAGATGTGCTCAGGGCTTCAGAATCAACGCTCAAGTGCTGCATAAATAATCTCAAAGTTTCCACTTGTGCTTTAAAAGAAAGCCTCATTTCTTGCAGTAGCAGAGCTGATATTGCCAAAAACCAAACACAGAGTCTTATTGTAAGAGTGGCTGAATTACGATACCAACTCAACCGCCAGCATTGAGAGATGTCTGAAGTTAAAGTGAGATCATTTATTGGGAAGAAATGGGATCCTGAAACTTGGGATGGGGACATACAGGCAGATAATCAGGAAGCTGGAGACATCGAGCCCCTAAATTCTGTTGAATCACTCCCACCAACAGAATCAGCCCTATTACTCCCATCTGAAGAGATTACTCCATGTTTGTCTGCTAAACCACCCTGCCCAGTAAAATCAATATCTCCTCCACTCCCATCTTATGAGATTAGCCCAGCTGCCTCTAAGTAGCCCTTGTCTGAGTCATTGCCTGGGGCATTGCCTGAGGCAGATGCTTTACTAGACAATGCTGAATGTTCTCAAAACACTTCCACACTACCAATTTTGGCTTCTAGACCTATAACTGGACTTAAGTCCCAGCAAGCCCCAAAAGGCGAAGTACAAAGTGTGACCCAGGAGGAGGTACGCTACACTCCAAAAGAACTGCTCGACTTTTCTAATATGTATAAAAAGAAATGTGGGGAATATACGTGGGAATGTCTATTAAGAGTGTGGGATAATAGTGCAAGGAGCATAAAGATGGATTAGTCTGAGTTTATTGATATGGGTCCACTAAGCACAGATTCTTCATTCAATATTGCAGCTTGAGAAGTTAGGAAAGGATCTAATTGTTTATTTGGTTGGGTTGTTGAAGCATAGATTACATGGGGGCCTACACTAAATCAAATTGAAGTACCAGACCTGCCTTGGTATACTGTAGAAAAAGGTATCCAAAGGCTTAGAGAAATTGGCATGCTAGAGTGGATTTATCAGGTTAGGCCCACAGACACACACATGGAGTGCCCAGAGGAAACACCTTTTACCACAACGGTGAGGAATAAATTTGTGAAGGGAGCCCCGGCATCCTTGAAGACTGCGTGATTGCTATTTTATGTAAATCAGATTTGACGGTGGGAACTGCCTCAACTGAATTCAGACACCTAACTACAATGGGGCTGATTAGACCCCTTGGTAGTAGGAGCCAAGTGGCTGCACTCAATCAACAAAGACAAGGCAGGCATGGTTACAGTAATTGATAGCAGGGTCAAAGCAGTAATCAGAATAGTCTGACTCGCGTGGACTTATGGAGTGGGCTACTTAGTCATAGTGTCCCTAGGAGTGCAATAGATAGGAAATCTACTAAATAGTTACTTGATCTGTACAAATGGATGAATTCTAGGTCAGGAGAACAACACTCTAACTCAAAGTGCCAGAATAGAGGGTCACGGTCCCTCAATCAATTCCCAGACTTGAGCAAGTTTACAGACCCAAAACCCCCTGAATGAAAGGGAGGTCAGGTCCCCTTGAGGAAGGCCTCCAATACACTGCCAAAAAATTATACTGTTAATCTTTCTCCCAGCCTTCCCCAAAGGGATCTAAGGTCTTTTATGAGAGTGACTTTCACTGGGGAAAAGGAAACAATTAGACCTTTTGGGGATTACTGGATGCTGGCTCTGAACTGACACTAATTTCAGGAGACTCAAAACATCAAAGTTGCCCACCATTCAGAGTGGGGACATATGGAGGTCAAGTTATTAATGGAGTCTTAGCTCATGTCCATCTCACAGTAGGTCTAGTGGGTCCCTGAACCCATCCTGTAGTGATTTCCCCAGTTAAAGAATGTATAACTGGAATAGGTATACTCAGCAACTGGCAGAACCCCCACAATAAATCTCTAACAAAAGGAGTAAGGGATATTATGGTAGGAAAAGCCAAGTGGAAGCAATTAGAACTGCCCCTACCTTGGAAAATAGTAAACCAAAAGCAGTTCCGCATCCCTGGAGGGATTTCAGAGATTACTCCACCATTAAGGACTTGAAGGATGCAGGGATGGCAATTCCCACCACATCTCCATTCAACTCGCCTATTTGGCCTGTACAAAAAACAGATGGATCTTGCAGAATGACAGTGGATTTATTGAAAACTTAACCAGGTGGTGACTCCAATTGCAGCTGCTGTTCCAGATGTAGTTTCCTTGCTTGAGAAAATTAATACATCTCCTGGTACCTGGTATGTAGCTATCAATCTGTTTTGAAGGACTACCAGAAGCAATTTGCCTTCAGCTGGTGAGGCCAGCAATACACCTTCATTTGTCTACCTCAGGACTACATCAAATCTCCAGTCCTATGTCATAATTTAGTCTACAGGGAGCTTGGTTGCCTTCCTTTCCACAAGACATCACATTGGTCCATTACATTGATGATATTATGCTGATTGGACCTAGTAAGAAGGAAGTGTCAATGACTCTGGACTGATTGATAAAACATTTATGTGCTAGAGGGTGGGAAATTAATCCCACAAAAATTCAGGCGCCTTTCACCTCAGTGAAATTCTTAGGCATCCAGTGGTGTGGGGCATATTGAGATATTCCTTTTAAAGTGAAGGATAAGCTATTACATCTGGCTCCTCCCACAACTAAAAAGGAGGCACAATGCCTAGTGGGTCTCTTTGATTTTGGAGGCAACATAATCCTCATTGGGATGTGCTACTCCAGCCTATTTATCAAGTAACTCAAAAAGCTGCTAGTTTTGAGTGGGGCCCAGAACAAGACAAGGCTCTGCAACAGGTTCAGGATGCTATATAAGCTATTCTGCCACTTAAACCATATGATCCGGCTGATCCAATGGTGCTTGAAGTGTTCGTGGCAGATAGAGATGCTGTTTAGAGTCTCTGGCAGGCCCGTATTGGTGAATCACAGCACAGACCCTTAGAATTTTGGAGTGAAACCTTGCCATCCTCTGCAGATAACTACTCTACTTTTGAGAAACAGCTTTTGGCTTGTTACTGTACCTTCATAAAGACTGAATGCTTAACCATGGGACACCAAGTCACCATGCAGCCTGAGCTTCCCTTCATGAACTGGGTGTTGTCTGATCCACAGAGTCATAAAGTTGGAAGTGCACAGCAGCACTCCATCATTAAATGGAAGTGGTATATACAAGATCGGGCTCGAGCAGGACCTGAAGGCACAAGTAAGTTGTGTGAGGAAGTGGCCCAGATGCCCATGGTCTCCACTCCTGTCACATTACTTTCCATCTCCCAGTCTGCACCTATGGTCTCATGGGGAGTTCCTTATGATCAGTTGACTGAAGAAGAGAAAACTCAAGCCTGGTTTACAGATGGTTCTGTGTGATATGCAGGCACCACTGGAAATTGGACAACATCAGCACCACAGCCCCTTTCTGGGACCTCCCTGAAGGACAGTGGTGAAGGGAAATCCTCCCAATGGGTAGAACTTTGAGCAGGGCACCTGGCTGTTCACTTTGCTTGGAAGGACAAAAGGCCAAATGTGTGATTGTATACTGATTCGTGGGCTGTGGCCAATGGTTTTGCTGAATGGTCCAGGACTTCGAAGGAACATGATTGGAAAATTGGAGACAAGGACTTATGGGGAAGAGGTATGTGGATAGAACTCCCTGAATGGGTCAAAGAAGTGAAGATATTTGTGTCTCATGTGAATGCTCACCAAAGGGTGACCTCAGCAGAGGATGATTTTAAAAATCAAGTAGATAGGATGACACGTTATGTGGAAACCACTCATCTTCTTTACCCAGCTACTCCTGTCATTACTCAGTGGGCTCATGGACAAAGCGGCCATGGTGGCAGGGATGGAGGTTATGCATGGGCTGAGCAACATGGACTTCCACTCACCAAGGCTGACTTGGCTACAGCCACCGCTGAATATCCAGTCTTCCAGCGCAGAGACCGAGAGTGAATCCCTGATGTGGCACGATGCCTCGAGGTCATCAGCCAGCGACCTGGCAGCAAATTGATTACATTGGACCACTTACTATGGATATGGATTTGCCTTCCCTGCATATGATGCTTCTGCCAAAACTACAATCCATGGACTTACAGAATGCCTTATCCACCATCATGGAATCCCACACAGCATTGCTGTGATGAAGGGACTCACTTTAAGGCAAATGAAGTGTGGCAATAGGCCTATGCTCATGGAATTCACTGGTCTTACCATGTTCCCCAACATCCTGAAGCAGCTGGCTTGATAGAATGACAGAATCACCTTCTAAGGACACAATTACAGAGCGAGCTAGGTAGCAATATCTTGCAGGTTTGGGGCAATGTTCTCCAGGAGGCTGTATATGCTCTAAACCAGCGTTCAATATATCATGCTGTTTCTCCCATAGCCAGGATTCATGGGTCCAGGAATCAAGGGGTGGAAATGGGAGTGGCACCACTCACTATTACCCCTAGTGAGCCACTCACAAGATTTTTGCTTCTTGTCCCCGTGACCATATGATCTGTGGGTCTAGAGGTCTTAGTTCCAAAGGGAGGAATGCCCCCACCTGGAGATACATCACTCATTCCATTGAACTGGAAGCTAAGAATGCCACCTGGCCACTTTGGGCTCCCTATGCCTCTGGATCAACAGGCAAAAGGGAGTTCCCATACTGGCTGGTGTGATTGATCCTGATTACCAAGAGGAAATTGGATTGATATTACATAATGGAGGTAAAGAAGAGTATGTCTGGAATGCAGGAGCTCCCTTAGTGCATCTCTTAGTACTACCATGCCCTGTGATTAAAGTCAATAGAATACTATAGCAACTCAATTCCGACATGACTACTAATGGCCCAGACCCTTCAAGAATGAAGGTTTGGGTCACCCCACCAGGCAAAGAACCATGACCAGCTGAGGTACTTGCTGAGGGCAAAGGGAATACTGAATGGGTGGTGAAAGAACGTAGTTCTAAATACCAGTCATGGCCACGTGACCAGTTGCAGAAATGAGGATTGTAATTGTTATCAGTATTTCTGGTTTGTCTGTGTGTTCGTTGTATCATGTTGGGGCAAATATGACTTTATAGTTGCCTTTATTCAGAGATTATGTATGGTTTGAGGAGATGTGTACAAGTGCCAAGATGACAAGGTGTGGACTGTGATGGTTAAGGTTGTGTGTCAACTTGGCTGGGCTGTGATTCTCAGTAGTTTGATAGTCATATGATGGTGTGATCACTTCCCTGGTGAGATTTGATATCATGTGATCACCTCCATGGTGGGATCTGCTGTGAGTAACCAATCAGTTGAAAGGGAGTTTCTTTGAGCATGTGGCCTGCATTGAATATAAGTGGATATTCTGGAAAGGCTTGTGGACTTTTGCTCATTCTAGATCCTGCAGCTGGCTCCTGTTCATTTTATCTCCAGTTCTTGGGACTTGATCTAGCAGTTTACCTGTGGTCTTGCCTGCCGATCTCTGGGATTAGTTGATCTTCACAGCCTATGAACAAGAGCCCTGCTTTCCAACCTTCCAATCTTCAGTTCAACAGCCCCTGTGGCTAGGTGCATCAGAAGCCTCTATCCGACCCACGGACTTGGGATGTTCCAGCCTCTACAACCACGTGAGCGATTTTTTTGATATAAATCTCTCTGTATGGTTTTGCTTCTCTAGAGAACTCCGCCTAAGACAAGGGTCTTCCTCTTTTTTGATGACCCTCTACTTTACCAAGCATGATGTCCTTCTCCAGGGGCTAATCCCTCCTGACGATATGTGCAAAGTATCTGAGAAGAAATCTCACCATCCTTGCTTCTATGGAGCATTCTGGCTGTACTTCTTCCAAGACAGATTTGTTTCTTCTTTTGGCAGTCCATGGCAGATTAAATATTCTTCAACAACACCATAATTCAAAGGCATCTATTCTTTGGTCTTCCTTATTCATTGTCCAGCTTTCACATGCATATGAGGCAGTTGAAAACACCATGGCTTAGGTCAGGCACACTTAGTCTTCATGGTGACATCTTTGCTTTTTAACACTTTAAAGAGGTCTCTTGCAGCAGATTTCCCCAGTGCAATGTGTCATTTAATTTCTTGACAGCTGCTTCCATGGGTGTTGATCGGGGGTCCAAGTAAAATGGAATTCTTGACAACTTCAATCTTTTCTCCACTTATCATGATGTTGTTTATTGGTCCACTTATGAGGATTTTTGTTTTCTTTATGTTGCGGTGTAATCCACACTGAAGGCTGTAGTCTTTGATCTTCATCAGTAAGCCTTTCAAGTCCTCTTCACTTTCAGCAAGCAAGGTTGTGTCATTTGCGTATCTCAGGTTGTTAACAAGTCTTCCTCCAATCCTGATGCCAAGTTCTTCTTCTTATAGTCCAGCTTCTCGGATTATTTGCTTAGCATACAGATTGAATAAATACGATGAAAGGATACAACCCTGACATACATCTTTCCTGACTATAAACCACGCAGTATCCTCTTGTTCAGTTCAAACGACTGACTCTTGATCTATGTACAGGTTCATCATGAGCACAATTAAGTGTTCTGGAATTCCCATTCTTAGAAATATTATCCATAATTTATTATGATCCACATAGTCGAATGCCTTTGCATAGTCAATAAAACACAGGTAAACTTCTTTCTGGTATTCTCATCTTTCAGCCAGGATCCATCTGACATCAGTAATGATATCCCTGGTTCCACATCCTCTTCTGAATCTGGCTTGAATTTCTGGAAGTTCCCTCTCAATGTACTGCTGCAACTGCTTTTGAAAGATCTTCAGCAAAGTTTTACTTGTGTATGATGTTAATGATATTGTTTGATAATTTCCACGTTCGGTTGGTTCACCTTTCTTTGGTGATCCATAAATATGGATCTCTTCCAGTCAGTTGGCCAGATAGCTGTCTTGCAAATTTCTTGGCATAGACAAGTGAGCACTTCCAGGGCTGCATCTATTTGTTGAAATATCTCAATTCGTATTCTGTCAATTCCGGGAGCCTTGTTTTTTACCAATGCCTTCAGTGCAACTTGGATTCTTCCTTCAGTACCATTGGTTCACAATCATATGCTACCTCCTTAAATGACTGAATGTCAACCAAGTCTTTTTGGTACAGTGACTCTAATCCTTTCATCTTCTTTTGATGCTTCCTGTGTTGTTCTGTATTTTGCCCATAGAAACTTTCACTATTGCAACTCGAGGCTTGAATTTTTTCTTCAGTTCTTTCAGCTTGAGAAATGCAGAGTGTGTTCTTCCCTTTTGGTTTTCTAACTCCAGGTCTTTGCAGATTTCATTGTAATACTTTACTTTGTCTTCTTGAGCCTCCCTTTGAAATCTCCTGTTCAACTCTTTTACTTCATCATTTCTTACTTTTGCTTTAGCTACTCAATGGTCAAGGGCGAATTTCAGAGTCTCTTCTGACATCCAGTTTGGTCTTTTCTTTCTTTCCTGTCTTTTTAATGACCTGTTGCTTTCTTCCTGTATGATATTCTTGATGTCATTCCATAACTCGTCCGGTCTTCAGTCATTACTGTTCAATGCATCAAATCTATTCTTGAGATGGTCTCCAATTCAGGTGGGATATACTCAATGTCGTATTTTGGCTCTCATGGGCTCATTCTAATTTTCTTCAGCTTCAACTTGAACTTGCTTGTGAGCAATTGATGGTCTGTTCCACAGTCAGCCCCCTGCCTTGTTCTGACTGATGATATTGAGCTTTTCCATCATCTCTTTCCACAGATGTAGTAGATTTGATTCCTGTATATTCCATATGGTGAGGTCCACGTGTATAGTCAGTCGCTGTTTATATTGTTAAAAAAGGTATTTGCAAGGAAGAAGTCGTTGGTCTTGCAAAACTCTATCATGCGACCTCCAGAGCTGCTTCTATCACCAAGGCCATATTTTCCAACTACCAATCCTTATTCTTCATTTCCAACTTCCCATTGCAATCACCAGTAATTATCAATGCATCCTAATTGCATGTTCAATCAATTTCAGACTGCAGAAGTACATAAAAATCTTCGATTTCTTCATCTTTGCCCTCAGTTGTTAGTGTATAAATTTGAGTAATAGTCATATTAACTGGTCTTCCTTGTAGGTGTATGGATATTATCCTATCACTGACAGCATTGTTATTTCAGGATGGATTTCAAAATGTTCTTTTTAATGATGAATACAGTGCCATTCCTCTTCAATTTTTCATTCCCAGCATAGTAGACCATATGATTGTTTGATTCAAAATGGACAATACCAGTCCATTTCAGCTCACTGATGTCCAAAATATCAATGTTTATGTGTTCTATTTCATTTTCCAATTTTCCTAGATTCATATGGAACATACATTCCACGTTCTGATTATGCTTGCAGCTGTTTCTTATCATTTTGAGTTGTGCCACATCAGCAGATGAAAGTCCCGAAAGCCTCTACCAGTGTAGATATTCTGAAATTTACTCCTCCTTCTCAGTATACTGACCCCTAGGTGTACTGAGTAGCCCTGATGACACCAATGGTTAAACGTTTGGTTGTTAACGGAAAGGTCAGCACTTCGAGTCCACCAGCTGCTCCTTGGAAACCCTATGGGGCACTTCTACTTTGTCCTATAGGATCTCTATGAGTCGGGATCAACTCGATGGCAACATGTTAGGTTTTGCTTAGATAGACATGTACTGATGGAGTTCCTTGGTGGTATAAATTGTTAACTGGCTTGGTTGGTAACTGAAAGGTTGGGGGTCCAAGTTCACCTAGAGGCTCCTTGGAATTGCTGTTGTTTGCCAACTAGTTGGCCCCCAACTCATGGTGACCTCATGTAAAAGGGAACAAATTGCTGCCCAGTCCTGAGCTATCCCCATTATCATTGCAGATCAGGCAGTGGTGGTCCATAAGATTTTCATTGGCTGATTCTTAGAGATAGATTACCAGGCCTTTTTTCCTAGTCCATCTTTGTCTGGAAGCTCCACTGAAACCTGTTCAGCATCACAGTAACAAAAAAGCTTCTTGCATGGAAGGCAAGAATTCTACCACTGAATCACAACTGTCCTCTGGAAGAGAAATAGCTCTACAGTAATTAAACCAGTGTAGCTCTGACTCAAAAATAGACAAATTAATGGAGTAAAACAGAGTGTCGAGTAATAAATCTGTGAGAATATTTGGAATTCAATTAACATGACATCTCAAATTAGTAGAAAAGAGTAGACTAAGGAGCGTTGTGGCTATTGGCTGTCCTTAGGAAAAATAAACAGGTTTTCACCTCATACTCAACACAAATTTCAGATACATTAAAGGCCTAAACTTAAATAATAAAGCTATAATCTTAAAAAATAAGTTAAAAAATACTAGAATAAATACTAGAGAATATATTTGAGATCCATGAGTGGGACAGGACTTCTTAAGACAAAAAATCCAGAAGTCAAAAAGTAGAAATTTACAGATTTGATTCCATAATTTGTTTTAAATGGTAGAAAATATTTGCAACATGTGTATAAAGACACAGTATCCCTAAGACAAAAACCATGAGGTGCAATGACCTTGTCCATGCACTGGGGACAGAGGTTGGGTGGATAACCTCTCAGATGCCTTTGGGCCTGGTGGTCTTGAGTCTACTGTGTGGAGGAAGCTCCCTGACCGGGACTCAGAGGGAAAAATCCCCATCCCCCGCAACATGTACCCTCCTGACAAATAGCATAAGCAAATTACTTCTATAAAGTCCGAGAGGAGCAGAACAGAGCAAGGAAGAGCATTTTGCAGCACAAAAGGAGAAGTGACAATTTTGTCTGCGCAGTCAGTTAATCCAAGAACTGGGTGATTCATCCACACGTTACACCATTCAGCTTATTGCAGCTTTTTGATAGTGTTTTGGTTTATCGTTGCAACCATCGTTTTTTTTTAAACTAAAATAATACAAACCAACCCATTGCTGTAGAGTCGATTCCTACTCATAATGACACAATAGGCAGAGTAAAACTGTCCCATAGGGTTTCCAAGGCTATAATCTTTATAGAAGCTGACTGCCCCATCTTTCTCCAGCAGAGCAGCTCGTAGGTTCTAACCCCACCGATCTTTCGGTTAGCAATGAATCGCTTAACAACTGTGCCACCAAGGCTCATTTTTTCTAACTAGGGATTGCCTTTATTTGACTTTACAGAACATACAAAGCTCTTTAAGGATTGCTTATATTGTGATAAATAACATTTGCTAAGAATTAACTCATTTTATATAGTACCTTCAATACCTTTGTGTTGTACGGCTCAAAAATGTTTCACAAAATGAGCACACCCATGTGTGCCTAGATCAAGTGCCTAGATCAAGAAATGGAATTCTTCCAGCACCCTAGAAGGCTGCCTAATTCTCCCTCTCACCCATGAATCCCTGATTCAGTGCCTAGATCAAGAAATGGAATTCTTCCAGCACCCTAGAAGGCTGCCTAATTCTCCCTCTCACCCATGAATCCCTGCCAGGTGGCTTCTCCTTGACTTTCTAAGGACCACAGAAGGGTGTTGCTAATGTAGTGTCTTAATTTTCTTAATGTTACTTATCAAGTACACATTGCAGAGCCCATGATAAATTAGTTTTGAACTAGCAACATACCTTGTGAAGAAAGTGACATCCTTTAGGACTGGGGCTGTGTTTGCCTTGTATGTGGACACATGTTATTGAAAATTTTCACCCTATTTTTTTTTTTCCCCCTAGCCTGCTCCTTTCTCTCAGATGTTAGGAAATCTTTCCAAATATGAGCAATCCTGTTATCAGTTAAACAGGAAATCTTTCTCTTCCTGAGCAGTTTGACCACAGTTTTGCTACTGTGAGGAAAGAAACTCTAGATAAAACTTCCTTGCAGCTATTTTGTAAATGGACACCAAATCAGCACTGACGTAGAAAAGCCAAGCAATTTCTTAATTATATTGCTAAGAATCATCAACTCAGAGATGAAGTATATTACATATGTAATGTAAAAAAATCCCAAAGAAAAGAAAACATTCTTGTCCTACCATCACCACCAACTCCCCCCATGACTGCAACCTGACTTTGGATCAGTTTTGAACACAGCCCTTCCAAGTTCCAATGCATGACCCTAGAGAGATTTTGCCTTGATGCTATCAATAATATATTGACATAAATTAAACTCTAAAAGAAAGATAATACCTCACACTTATATTTTACGTATGTGACAGGTACTTTTCTAACCTCTGTATGAACTTAATTTTCTCAACAATCTGATGAGTTAGGTATGGACAATATCTACCTTTTATAGATGACAAAATGGAGACTCAGAGATATGAGGTGAGTTGCCTAGGGTCACAAAAAGCCAGGAGCCAGAATGTATGCTCTTAGCTACTGTGCTATATTCAGGATAATTAGAGGGGGAACTAAACTCCTAATGTGTTGAAGACCAAGTCTCCTCCTTATCATTTACCAAGACTTACTACTTGACTGGAAGATCATCAGCTAGGTTCCTGTATTAATGTTACTATGTGCCAGAAACTGATCTGATTTCTGGGGTCCAAGTATGAGCACAGCAGAATCCTTGCCATCAAGGAGACTTTAACAGAGAAAAAGGACAGAAAGAATTCAGCTGAAGAGGACTCAGACCATAAAGGTCAGATTCTATCTGGAATGGTAGACTCAAGGAGCAAATCATTAGCATACCAAATGATAGCAGCCATATCCCCCATCTGTGAAAATGAAGAATTCAGACTTAATGTTCTGTAAGCTTCCTTCAAATCTTAACATCCTTCAACCTTCACTAGTGTTCATGGTCCTGTTTATGAATGGGATTTGCAGGCCAGATGTTGGCAAAACTTTGCCAGGCTTGCAAAATAAGATATCTGGCACCGTTTGGGTGCATCATGTGACTAAAATTCATTGTGCTCAGTAAAAATATTACCTATAGCTGGGGTGCAACCATAAGAAACAAAAGCCACAAAATGTTCCAGTACTAAGGAGACCACCTGCCTGAAGAATGAAGAGGCCCTTGGGCCTTATACTTACAGGAAGTACACAGTCCATATGAATGGAATGGAATGGGTAAGCTGGATGTTTTAGTTCTTTAGAACAGTATTTACTTTAACCCAGTCACAACACAGACATTTTCTAGCTCAGAGATTTATGGGTTATTACTGAAGATTCTGCATGATTTATTATTGAAAACTGCTCTATCTCTTTGACAACTAAGCACATCGTCTGGCAACATATCTCCTCTTATCATTGTTTCTATAACTTCAACATATCTATCCCTATTTTGTTTCCTTCCACAAAGAATAAAGTCCACTTACATTGCTGAATTACCAGGCAGCAGGAGTAAAGTAATAGACTCATCAGGCTTAATTATAAGATAAGAGGCTGGGTGTTCTACTGCTATTATTGCAGTCTCAGCCTTGGTTTGAGTTTGAAGCATTGGGGGAAAACATTCCTGTTGATTTTTAAAAATACCACCTCAGGACTTGTGGTAAAACATACAGTTATACTGGGAGAAAGCAGTAGGTGAAATTTCAGAATTCAGGTTTGTGTGCTGCAGGTAATTTGGTCAGAAATGGCTTTTCCTGAAGAGCAAGCAGGAAGACTAAGGTTAACCTCTGAATTTTCAACACAAAGCAACAAGGCATGTGTCATGGATTGAACTGTGTCCCCAAAAATATGTGTATCAATTTGAGTGGGCCGTTTTCCCAGTACTGTGTGATTGTCCACCGTTTTGCCATCTAATATGATTTTCCTACGTGTTGTAAATCCTATCTCTATGATGTTAATGAGAGGGGGTTAGTGGCAATTTTGTTAATGAGGCGGGATTCAATCTACAAGATTAGATTGTGTCTTAAGCCAATCTCTTTTAAGATATAAAAGACAGAAGTGAGCAGAGAGACATGGGGACTTCATACCACCAAGAAACACGAACCAGGAGAATAGTGTGTCCTTTGGACCCGGGTTCCCGCACTGAGAAGTTCCTCAGCTGGGGAATATTGATGACAAGGGCCTACCTTCAGACCCAACAAAGAGAGAAAGCCTTCCCCTGTAGTTGATGCCCTGAATTCGGACTTCTATCCTCCTAGACTGTGAGAGAATAAATTTTTCATTGCTAAAACCATCCACTTGTGGTATTTCTGTTATAGCAGCACTAGATGACCAAAACAACATGTTTCCTTTTCCTAGTGTGAAAAATGTTTAAAGATTTTTAAATAGTTGGAATTTACACTTGGGGGACCCTGAACATTTATTGTACCTGAAACCATGCTTATCTAAGCCAAGGCAAAGTGTTGAAGTCTACAGTGTTCCTGGAGGATTCCAGCTCCTTTGCCTGCAGAGATCTTGCTTTCCTCTGACTAATTTCTGAAATTCCACAGCAAAGCTACAACCTGTTACCTAAAAAGATTACCTGTTGCCATCGAGTCAATTCTAATTCACAGCAACTCTATAGGACAGAGTAGAACTACCCCATAAGGTTTCCAAGGAATGGCTAGTGGATTTGAACTGCCAACCTTTTGGTTAACAGGTGAGCTCTTAACCACTATGCCACAAGGGCTCCAAAAAATTAAGGCCTCTTTAAAATATAAATGTTTCCTATAGGAGTTCTAGCTTTAGCTACTATTTGCATCTTAGTGAAGATCAGTATTTACATCTTCATAGGAATGAAAGATCTGAGAACAAGATATGAATTGGGGAGACATCATGAGAGCACTAGCACCTGGAGAAAATGACTAAATAACAGGCCCTCAACACAGACTTTGAAAAAGACGTTGCCCTAAGCCTGGTCCAGACTGGGACAACCTTGCTTACATAAATACAACCAGTAACTCACAAAAATTCCAGACAAGTACAGATTTATTTTTAACTCTTTCTTCTTCTTCCTTACCAGCACTCCCAACCTCACCAGCCGGAGTTGTAAAGACATAGATTTTTTTCCCCTAAAGCATCTCTCACACTCATTCTCACACCCATAAAAATACTTTAAGCAAAAACTGATAAAGATTATAGCTCCCCTATCTTAATAATTGATAGAACAAATAGAAAATCAGGAAAGATATGCAGGAGAGTTCAGCAACATAATCAAGCAAAATGACCTAATTGACATTTATGGAGTACTCTACCCATCAACAGCAGAATACACATTTCAAGGCACATGGACCACAAAACTATCTCAATAAGTTTAAATTGATACAAATCATACAAAATATGTTCTCTGACTACAAAAAATTACATTAGAGATCAATAACAGAAAGATATCTGGAAAAAATTACAAATATTTAGAATATATATAATGCACTTTAAATAACCTATGGATCAGAGAAAAAATAAAAGGGGAAATTAAAAAGTATTTTGAACTAAAAAAAATACACATTAAAATTTGTCGTCTACAGCTAACACAGTGCTTAGAAGGAAATTAATACCACAAAACATCATAATAGAAAAGAAAAAAGTCTCAAATCAATGAACTAAGCTTCTACCTGAGGAAACTAGAAAAGAAAGAGCAAAATAAACCTAAAATCAGCAGAAGAAAGGAAATGATAAACATAAGAGCTGAAATCTGTCATATAGAAAACAGGACCAAAAAAAAAGGAGAAAAAAACAGAGAAACTCACTGAAGCCAAAACTGGTTCTCTGAGACTATAAATACAACTGATAAACCAATAGCCAGACTGATTAGGAAAAAAAGAGAAGATGCAAATTACAAATATCAGGAATGTGATAAAGGACATCACAACAGTTCCTACAGACAAGGAAATATTATGAAAAACTTCATAGTAACACGTTGAACAACTTTGATAAAATGAATACATTTCTTGAAAGATTAATAATACCAAAGCTCATCAAGAATAAATTGATAACCTGAATACTGAACGTCAATTAATTGTGTAGTTAAACACCTTCCCACAAAGAAAACTCCAAGCCCAGATGGCTTTCATTGCTGAATTCTGCCAAACATTTAAAGAGGAAATAATACTATTTCTACACAAACTCTCCCAGAAAACTGGAGAGAATAGAACACACCCCACTAATTCTATCAGGCCAGTGTTACTCTGGTACCCAAACCAGACAAAGACATGACAAACAAAACAAAACAAAAAAACAACTAGAGACTAGTATCCCTAATGTATACAGATGCAAAAATTCTTAATCAAATTTTAGCAAATCAAATCCAGCAATATTTAAAAAACAGAACGTATCATGATCAAGTGGGGCTTATCCCAGAAATGTGAGGTTGTTTTAACATTCAAATATCAATCAATGTAATTCATTCTAAGATTAAAAAAGAAAAACTATATGATTACCTTGATAGAGGTAAAACATTTGAAAAATTAAACATCCATTCATAATAACAAACAACTCTCAGTAAACTAGAAATAGAAGAGGACTTCCTCAGCCTAATAAAGGGCATCTACAAAACACCTACAGCTAACATAGTTAATGGTAAAAGATTGAATGCTTTCTCCCTAAGATGGAGAAGGCAAGGATACTTGCTCTCTTCACTTCCAATTTGGGGGGTGGGTGGGTGTTGACATCTTAATATTGAATTCATGAGCAAAGTAAGTTGTTGTTGTTGTTAGGGGCTGTTGAGTCAGTTCTAACTCATAGTGACCCTATGTCCAACAGAGTGAAACACTGCCTGGTCCTGTGCCATCCTCACAATCATTGCTATGTTTGAGCCCATTGTTGCAGCCACTGTGTAAATCTATCTCGTAGAGGGTCTTCCTTTTTTTTGCACAGTAAGTATCACCATCTATTTAGGTCTTCTTTAATTTCTATCAGCCATGTTTTGCAGTTTTCATCGTATAGGTTTTATCTCTAAACATTTTGTATTAATGGTATTGTGCAATAAGGCAAGAAAAGGAAATAAAAGGCATCCATATTGGAAAGAAAGAGCTAAAACTACCTATTTACAGATAACAAGATCATCTATGTAGAAAATAGTAAGGAATCTACACAAGGCTGCTGGAACAAAGTAATTTTAGCAAAGTTTCAGTATCAAGGGTAATATACCAAAAAAAAAAAAAAAAAATTGTTCAATTGTATTTCTGTATATTCACAATAAACAATCAGAAGTTGAAATTTAAAAATCAACACTATTTACAATAGGATTAAAATACAAAATACTTAAAGATAAAACCTATACACTGAAAACTGCAAAACATGGCTGATAGAAATTAAAGAAAATCTAAATAAATGGTAATACCTACTGTGCTCATGAGTTCAATATTAAGATGTTAATTCTCCCCAAATTGATCTATTGATGTAATGCAATACCAGTCAAAATCCCAGTAGGTTTCTTTGTAGAAAATGAAAATCTTGTTCTAAAATTTATATAGAAATGCTAAGAACCTAGAATAGTTAAGACAACTTTGGAAAAGAAGTATAATGTTGGAGAATTTAAACTTATTTTAAGACTTATGATAAAGCCCCACTAATCAAGACAGTGTGGTATTGAGGTAAAGGGAGGAAAA
Source organism: Dugong dugon (assembly GCA_030035585.1). Taxonomy (NCBI): domain Eukaryota; kingdom Metazoa; phylum Chordata; class Mammalia; order Sirenia; family Dugongidae; genus Dugong; species Dugong dugon. The sequence goes on from CM057464.1 coordinate 22,213,093, forward strand.
TTACACACACTTACACACACTCACACACATTGTAGATTTACATTTATATACATTTACATTATGAACACACACAAACATATGCATTTGTATCATATATCCAATGGAACAGAGTAGAGAGTCCAGAAAGACTCACACATATATGATCATCTGATTTTCAAAAAAGATGACAAGGCAATTCCACAGGGAAAGTAAATCTCTTCAAGAAATGGTGATGGAACAATTTGACGGTCATATGTAAAAATTATGAATCTTGACTCTTATTTGTTATATATACTTTTAAAATACAAAAATTAACTAAAAAATGAGTCATAGACCCAAATGTAAGAGATAAAAGTATAAAACTTTTAGAAGAAAACATAGGAAAAAACCTTGTGACGCTGGGTTTGCCAAAGATTTCATAAATAGGAAATAAATTGAATTTCATCAAAAATGAAAAAAAAACTTTCACTCATCAAAAGCAAACAATATAATAAGAGAAAGTATATCCAAGGCATGTATTTGACAAAGAAATTGTATGTGGAATATATTTTAAAAAACACCGTATAATTATACAGGGTCTGGTTGCCTAGTGGTTAAGTGTTTGGCTGATAACCAAAAGGTCAACAGTTGCAATCCACCAGCTGCTCCTTTGAAACCCTATGCAGAAGTTCTACTCTGTCCTATAGGGTCACTATGAGTTGGAATCGACTCGATAGCAACGAGTTTGGTTTATTATATAATAATAAGACAAAAAAGCCAATTAAAAATGGGCAAAAGATTTGAACAGATAAACTGCATGAAAGAAGAACTCCATCATCCATTGATTTAAGCAGCAATAATAGCTCTATGTTCCAGACACATTGCATACATTATCTTATTTAATCTTCATGGTAATCTTTCATGTAATGGCAAATAAATGAATAATAAGCACAAGAGAGTAATCATTAGAAAATTACAAATTAAAACCTCAATGAGATACACTCCCACTAGAGTGGCTAAAATTAAAAAAAAAAAAAAACTGACTATACTAAGTGTTGGTAAAGATGTGGAGTGAGGTGGAACTAACATGGTGCCATCCCACCTAGCCCCTTAAGCCACCTCCCCTCCCTTCCAACCAGCCCCTGGGTCTGCAGTTCCCTCAATTGTCTGCTCCCACTATGCTGTCATTTTTTACCTCTTTTTTCCTTCCTTACTTTTCTTTCTCCCTCTCATCTAGCCCCATATGCCACCACCCTCCTTCCCATTAGCTCCCACAATGTTGTGGCAAATAGGCTGCCACCAGCACATTGGCCCACCACTGCCCTGAGTTCACCCTGCTTCAACCCACCAGCCCCAAATGTGCTGCCATTTATGTTTTTTTCTTTATCTTTTCTTTCTCCCTCTCACCTAGCACCATATAGCATCCCCCTTCCCACCAGCTCCCAGTTCCTGCCTGCCCCACCCACCGAATGCTGCTGTGCTGTCCTATTTCTTTCCTTTTTTCTCTTTCTTTCTCTCTCTTTTCTTTTCTTTCTCCCTCCCACCTGGACTGTACACCACCTGCACCCCCTTGCTACTAGCCCCCACTGCCCTGTTGTGGCTAGAGTGTCCCTGGTGCTCAGGCCCACTGCTATACCAGGCCCACCCTGTCCCTTACTTCCCGCCACCCCCCCAGCTGCTGAATTGTGGGAAGGAAGCCCATACCACTCCCTGTCAAAAACACCCACAATTTTGCAAGGTGCTATGAACACTCCCACACTGCTGGACCAACATCAGGAGGCAGACATCACCCACCCAGTCTTCCCTCAGCCACCTCGCCAAATCAGTGTACAGTGAAGCAGACTTGCCCTGCCAGTTGCTGCCCTGCCCACCTGGAGAAAGTGGTGAGAGCTATCAGGTCCATAAATGGGCAAGAAGCAAAGCATGCCTGGACAAACCAGCTGGCAAATTAAAAAAAAAAAAAAAGCAGGACAAAACAAACATACAATCAATAAATGAATAAAATAATAACTTAATGTCTCAGAGACAGCAGACAATACCAAAACATATGAAAAAGCAGGACAAGATGGCTCTAGCAAGTGATCAAATAAAGAATCAGATAACCTTTCAGTAGAAAAGAAGGCATTGGAACTACTTGATACGGAATTCAAAAGTCTAATATTTAGGGCTATCCAAGAGATAAGGAAAGAGATCAAGGAAAACATAGACAAAATCAAGGAAAAAAATAGACAAATTCATGGAAAACACAGACAAAACCAACAAAAACATAGGCAAAATCAAGGAAAACATAGATAAAGCAATAGAAGAATTAAGGAAAATAAAACAAGAACAAAACATCAAAATGAATAAACAATTAGAAATCATATAAAAACTGCAACTAGATATCCAAAAGATAAATAACAAAATTTCAGAAATGGACAATTCAATAGAAGGTTTTAGGAGCAAATTAGAAAGAAAATTGAAAAGTGAGATTGAAGGCAAATCCATGGATGCCACTTAGCTTGAGGAAAAATCAGAAAAAAGAATGAAGAAAACCTAAGAATTATGTGGAACACACTCAAGAGCAAAATTGTATATGATTGGAGTTCCAGAACAGGGGGAATAAAATAGAAAACAGAGAAGATTGTTGAAGATTTGCTGACAGAAAACTTGCCACATATTACGAAAAATGAAAAGCTGGAATGATCCAAGATGCTCAGTGAACCACATATAAGTTTGACCACAAAAGAAAGTCACCAAGACATATCATAATCAAACATGCCAAAACCAAAGACAAAGAAAAAATCCTAGAGCAGCTCGAGAGAAACAAAAATAACTGACAAAGGGGAAAAAATAAGACTAAGCTCTGATTACTCGACAGAAACTATGAAGAAGAAGGCAAAAGGATGACATATATAAAACCTTGAAAGAAAAAAACTTCCAACCAAGAATATTATATCCTGCAAAACTTTCTCTCAAATACAACGGCAAAACTAGGACATTTCAGAATAAAAAAAATTAAGGAAATTCGAAAAAAAAAATACCAAACTGACAAGAAATATTAAATAGTTTCCTTTGGTTAGAGAAGCAACAACAACAGACAATAACCAGAGTCTAAGACAAAGGACAGCATCAGCCAAATCCAACGTAGGTAAAGAACTCTCAATAAAACAAAGCTAAAACACTTAAAACAGGAAACAGAGACATAAATCTGTAAATGATGACAATGTCAAAACAATAAAAGGGGGAATAAAATGTGTAGGTATATATGTTTCAAATGGAGGGGAAATAAGGCCAGTATCAAGTAATAAAAGACTGCTCAAACTTAGGAATATAAGGGTAAATTGCAAGGTAACCACAAAGAAAGTTAACAAACTTACTCATCAAAATAAAAGAGAAGAAAAACAAAAAGACTCAGTAAACACAAAATCTATAGTAATGAAGAAATTAAAAGAAAATTCACAAAGAAAAGAGCTCAGCACAGGAATGTAAAAGGAACAAAGAAAAAGTCAGCACCACAAAAATAAAAGCACTACAACATGTTCTCAATAAACTCACAACTATCAATAATCACAATGAACGTAAATGGCCTAAATGTACTCATAAAGAGACAGAGAGTGACAGAATGGATAAAAAACATGACCTATCCATATGCTGTCTACAAGAAACACACCTTAGAAACAAAGGTGTAAATTTATTAAAAATCAAGGCATGGAAAAAAATATACCAAGCAAACAGCTACCAAAAAAGAGCAGGAGTGGCAATACTAATCTCAGACACAATTGATTTTATAATAAAATCCACCATAAAGGACAAAGAAGGGCATTATATAATTGTTAAAGGGACAATCCACCATGAAGACATAACCATAATAAGTATCTACACACCCAATAACAGATTACAAAATACATAAAGTCTAACAGCACTGAAAAGAGAAATTGACAGTTCCACAATAATAGTAGGAGACTTCAACATACCACTCTTGGTAAAGGAAAGAACATCTAGAAAGAAATTCAACAAATATACAAAAGATCTAAAGGCCAAAATCAACCAACTCGACCTCATAGACATATACAGAACAATCCACCCAACAGCAACAAAGTACATTCTTTTCCAACACACATGGAATGTTCTCCAGAATAGACCACATCTTAGGCCACAAACCAACCCTCAACAAAATCCAAAACACTGAGATAATGGGAAGTATCTTCACTGATCACAACACCATCAGAGTAGAAATGAAAAACAGGAAGAGTAAGGAAAAAAAAATCAAATACATGGAACCTGAATAACACCCTGATTAAAAACCACTGGGTAATAGCAGAAATCAAAGATGGAATAAAAAAATTCCTGGAATGAAAACACATCATACCAGAAACTTTGGGACACGGCAAAGGTAGTGCTCAGAAGTCATTTTATAGCAATAGATGCACACATCAAACAAAAGGGAAAAATTAAAAACATTAGCTACACAACTCAAACAAATAGAAAGAGAACAGCAAAAGAAGCCTGCAGAAGATGAGATCAGATCAGAAATAAACGAAATAGAGACTAGAAAAATGATAGAAATAATCAATAAAACCAAAAGTTGGTTCTTTGAAACGATCAAGAAAACCACTGGCCAAATTGACAAAAGAAAAACAGGAGAGGATGCAAATAACCCAAATAAGAAATGAAGTGGGGGACATTACAACAGGCCCAACTCAAGTAAAAAGGATCATAACAAAGTACTATAAAAAACTATATTCCAACATATGAAAACCTAGAGTAAATGGACAGATTTCTAGAAACACATTACCTACCCAAACTAATATAAACTGAAGCTGAAACTCTGAACAGACCCATAACAAGAGAAGTGATCAAAAAAGTAATTTAAAAAATTCCCAATTAAAAAACGCCCTGGCCCGGATGGCTTCACTGGAGAATTCTACCAAACATTCAGAGAAGAGCTTATACCAGTACTAAAATTATTTCAGAATACAGAAAAGAAAAAGATACTTCTGAACTCATTCTATGAAACCAGCATAACCCTGATACCAAAAGCAGGCAAAGATACCAGTAAAAAAAAATTACAAACCAATATCTCTCATAGATGCAAAAATTCTCAGTAAAATTCTAGTCAATAGATTTCAGGATCATATAAAAAATAATACACCAAGACCAAGTGGGATTCATATCAAGTATACAAGGATGGTTCAACATTAGAAAATCAATCAACATAATCCACCACATAAATAAAAGAAAAGAATCACATGATCATCTCAATCAACACAGAAAAGGCTTTAGAGAAAGTCTAATACCCATTCCTGAAAATACTCTCAATAAAATAGGTATAGAGGGGAAATTCCTCACATAATAAAGGACATCTATACAAAACCAACAGCCAATATCATTCTTAATGGAGAGAGGCTGAAAATATACCCCTTGAGAACAGGAACAAGACAAAGATGCTCTTTATCACCACCCCTATTTAACATTGTGCTGAAAATCCTAGCTAGAGCAATAAGGCAAGAAAGAGAAATAAATGGCATCCAAATCGGTAAGGAAGAAGTAAAACAGTGTCTGTGGATGATGTGATAGTATACATAGAAAACCCAAAAGACCTCATGAGAAAACTACTGGAACTAATAGAAAGATTCAGCAGAGTAGCAGGATATAAGACAAACATACAAAATCAACTGGATTCCTATACATCAATAAAGAGAACAACAAAAAGGAAATCAGGAAACAATACCTTTTATAATAGCCCCTCAACAAATAAAATACTTAGAAATAAACCTAACCAGGGATGTAAAGGACCTATGCAAAGAAAACTACAAAACACTACCACAAGAAACCAAAAGAGACCTACATAAATGGAAAAATATGCCATGCTCATAGATAGGTAGACTTAACATTGTGAAAATGTCAATTCTACCCAAAGCAATCTACAAATACTATGCAATCCACCCTCCAACAGCATTCTTTAACAAGATGAAAAAAACTAATCATTAACTTTATATGGAAAGGGAAAAGGCCCTGGATAAGTAAAGCACTATTGAAAAAGAATAAAGTAGGAGGACTTGCACTACCTGACCTCAGAACCTATTATACAGCTTCGGTAGTCAGAACAGCCTGGTACTGATACAATGACAGATACATTGACTAGTGGAACAGAATTGAGAACCCAGATGTAAATCCATCCACCTACAGTCACCTGATCCTCGACGAAGTCCCGAAGTCCATCAAATGGGAAAAAGACAGTCTTTTTAACAAATGGTGCTGGCAAAACTGGATGTCCATGTGCACAAAAATTAAACAGGACCCAATCCATACACCACACACAAAAATTAACTAAAAATGGACCAAAACCTAAATATAAAACCAAAAACTATAAAAATCATAGAAGAAAAAATAGGGTCAACACTAGAGGCCTTAATACATGGCATTAACAGGACACAAACTGTAACTAACAACACACAAACTCCCAAAGATAAACTAAGTAACTGAGATCTTCTAAAAACTATACTTACGTTCATCAAAAGACTCCACTAAAAGAGTAAAAAGAGAACTTACAGACTAGGAAAAAAATTTTGGCTATGACAAATCAACAAAGGCCTAATCTCTGAAATCTATAGGAAAATCCAACACCTCCTCTACAACAAAAAGACAAATAATCCAATTAAAAAATGGGCAAAGGATATGAATAGACACTTCACCAAAGAAGACATTCAAGCAGCTAACAGACACATGAGGAAATGCACATGATCAATAGCTATTAGAGAAATGCAAATCAAAACCACAATGAGATACCATCTCACCCCTACATTACTGGTATAAATAAAAAAAACAGAAAATAAGAGATGTTGGAGAGGCTGTGGGAAATTGGAATCTTACACTTGTGGGAATGCAAAATAGTCCAACCATTTTGGAAAATGATACGATGTTTCCTTAAAAAGCTAGAAATAGAAATATCATACATTCCACCAATCCCACTCCTAGGAATAAATTCTAGAGAAATAAGAGCTGTCACACGAATAGACATATGCACACCCATGTTCATTGCAGCACTGTTCACAATAGCAAAAATATGGAAACAACCTAGGTGCCCATCAAAAGACGAATGGATAAAGAAACTATGGTACATACACACAATGGAATACTACGCAATCATAAAGAACAATGATGAATCTGCAAAGCATCTCACAACATGGATGAATCTGTAGGGCATTGTTCTGAGTGAAATAAAGTCAATCACAAAAGGACAAATACTGTATGAGATCACTATTATAAAAACTGATGAAAACATTTACACATAAAAAGAAACAATCCTTGATGGTTATGAGGGAGGGGAAGAACGGGGAGGGAAAAACACTAAATAGACAATAGACAAATGGTAATTTGTGAAGGGTAAGACAGCACACAGTACTGGGGAAGCCTGTAAAACTTGTCCCAGGCAAGGTCATGGAAGTTCCATAGACATATCCAAATTCCCCAAGGGACCAAATTACTGGGCTGACAGCTGTGGGGATCATGGTTTTGGGGAACACACAGCTCAATTGGCATAACATAGTTTATAAAGAAAATGCTCTACATCCTACTTTGGTGAGCAGTGTTGGGGGTCTTAAAAGCTTAGATAGATATTCCACTGGTCTCACACCATCTGGAGCAAGAGAGAATGAAGAAAATCAAAGACACAAGGGAAAGATTAGTCCAAAGGGTCAATGGACCACAACTACCACTGCCTCCACCAGACTGAGTCTAGCACAACTAGATGGTGCCCAGCTACCACCACTGACTATTCCAACAGGGAACACAATAGAGGGTTCTGAACAGAGCCGGAGAAAAATGTAGAACAAAATTCTAAATCACAAAAAAGACCAGACTTACTGGCCTGACAGAGATTGGAGAAACCCTGAGAGTATGGCCTCCAGACACACTTTTAGCTCAGTAATGAGGTCACTTCTGAGGTTCACTCTTCAGCCAAAGGTTAGACAAGCCCATAAAACAAAATGAGACTATATGGACACACCAGCCCAGGGGAAAGGACAAAAAGGCAGGAGGGGACAGGAAAGCTGGTAATGGGGAACCTAAGATTGAGAAGGAGAGAGTGTTGTCATGTCATGGGGTTGGTAACCAATGTCACAAAACAATATATATATTAATTGTTTAATGAGAAGCTAGTTTGTTCAGTAAACCTTCATCTAAAGCACAACAAAAAATTTTAAAAAAATAAACTTTTTTTAAAAAAAGAGCAGGAGTGGCAATACTGATCTTAGATAAAATAGACTTTAAGATAAAATGAACCATAAAAGGCAAGGATAGACATTATGTAATAATTAAAGGGACAATCCATAACCTCCGGAAATAGCTACACACCCAGTGGCAGGGCTCCAAAATACATAAAACAAATTCTAACAGTACTGAAAATAACAGTAGAGAGTTCCATAATAATAGTAGGAGACCTTCAACACACCACTCTCAGTAAAGGAAGAACATCTAGAAAGAAACTCAACAAAGATATAGAAGATCTAAAGGCCAAAATCAACCAACTTGACCTCACAGGCACATATACAACAATAGCAGCAACGTGTACATTCTTTTCCAACACACATGGAATATTCTCCAGAATAGACCACATTTTAGGCCACAAAGCAACCCTCAGTAAAATCCAAAACACTGAAATAATACAAACCATTCTCTGTGATCACAATGCCATAAAAGTAGAAGTCAATAATAGGAAGACCAGTGAAAAAAAAATCGAATACATGGAAACTTAATAACACCTGCTTAAAAACCTCTGGGTAATAGAAGAAATCAAAGAAGGAATAAAAACATCCTTAGGATCAAATAAGAATAAAAACACATCATACCAAAACCTATGGGATGCTGCAAAGGCAGTATTCAGAGGTCAATTTATAGCAGTAAACACACACGTCAAAAAAGAACAGGCCAAAATCAATATGTTAGTCCTAGGACTTTAACAAAAGAAAGAGAAAGGTGAAAGAAGCCCACAGACACCAGAGGAAAGGAAATAATAAAGATTAGAGCAGAAATAAATGAAATGGAGAACAGAAAAACAATAGAAAGAATCAACAAGACTAAAAGTTGGTTCTTTGAAAAGATCAACAAAATCGACAAACCATTGGCCAAAATGACAAAAACAAAAAAACAAAACAAAAAAAAACAACAAAAAACAAAAAACAAAAAAACCAAGCCAAACCAAACCAACAAACAAAACAACAAGAAAAGAATCAAATAACTCAAATAAAAAATGACATGGGGACATTATCACAGATCCATCTGAAATAAAAAGGATAACAGAATACTATGAAAAATAGTACTCCAACTAATTTGAGAACCTAGAGGAAATGGACAAATTTCTAGAAATACACTGTCTACCTAAACTAACACAAACTGAGATAGAAAATATGAACATACCCATAACAAGATAAGAGACTGAAGAGTCAATTAAAAAAAAACAAAAAAACTCCCAACAAAAAAAAACCCTGGCCTGGACTGCTTCACTGGAGAGTTCTACCAAACACCCAGAGAATAGCTCATAACATTACTACTCAAACAATTTCATAGCATAGAAAAGGAAGGAATACTCCTGAATTCATTCTATGAAGCCAGCATAACCCTGATACCACTAAAAAAGAAAATTAAAGACCAATATCTCTCATGAGTGTAGATGCAAAAATTCTCAATAAAATTCTAGCCAATAGAATTCAGCATCATATAAAAAAAAAATAATAATGCACAACAACCAAGTGGGATTCATACTAGGTATGCAAGTATGGTTCAACATTAGAAAATCAATCAATGTAATCCACTTCATAAATAAAACAAAAGAATCTTAAGATCATCTCAACTGACAGAGAAAAGGCATTTGATAAAGTCCAACACCCATTCCTGATAGAAACTCTCAATAAAATAGGAATAGAAGGGAAATTCCTCAACATAATAAAGGGCATCTATACAAAACCAACAACCAACATCACTCTCAATGGATAGAGGCTGAAAGCATTCCCATTGAGAATGGGAACAAGACAAGGATGCCTTTTATCACCACTCCTATTTAGCATTGTACTGGAAGTTCTAGCTAGAGCAATAAAGCGAGAAAAAGAAATAAAGGACATCCAGATGGGAAAGGAAGAAGTAAAGCTATCCCTATTTGCAGATGATATTATTCTATACATAAAGAACACCAAAAGTTCCTCAAGAAAATTACTGGAACTAATAGATTCAGTAGAGTATCAGGATTCAAGATCAACATATAAAAATCAGTTGGTTTCCTATACGCCAATAACAAGAACTTCTAAAAGGAGATCAGGAAAACATTACCATTTAGAATAGCCCATTAAAAAGATAAAATACCTAGAAATAAATCTAACTAGGGACATAAAATACCTATACAAAGAAAACTTCAAAACACTATTGCAAGAAACCAAAAGAGACCTACATAAATGGAAAAACATACCATGCTCATGGGTAGGAAGGCTCAACATTGTGAAAATGACAGTTCTACCCAAAGTGATCTACAGATACAACACAATCCCAATCCAAATACCAACAGCATCCTCTAACAAGGTAGAAAAATTAATAAGCAACTTTATATGTAAAGGAAAGAAGCCCTGGATAAGCAAAGCATTATTGAAGAAAAAGAATAAAGTAGGAGGCTTCACACTAGCTGATCTCAGAACCTACTATACAGCCATGGCATCAAAACATCCTGGTACTGGTGCAACAACAGACACATAGATCAACGGAACAGAATCAAGAACCCAGACATTAATCCATCCACGTACGGTCACCTGATCTTTGACAAGGGCCCAAAGTCTATGAAAAGGGGAAAAGTCAGTCTTTTTAACAAATGGTGCTGGCAAAACTGGACATCCATCTGCAAAAAAACTGAAACAGGACCCATACCTCACACCATACACAAAAAATAACTCAAAATAGATCAAAGATGTAAATAAAAGCCTAAAATAATAAAGATCATGGAAGAAAAAATAGACACAAAGCTAGGGACCCTAATACCAAAAAACCAAACCCCTTGCCGTTGAGTTGATTCTGACTCATAGCGACCCTATAGGACAGAGCAGAACTACTTCATAAGGTTTCCAGGGAGCAGCTGGTGGGTTCAAACTGCTGACCTTTTGGTTAGCAGCCAAGCTTTTATCCACTGTGCCACCAAGAGCAGCTCTAATACATGGCATAAATTCAATACAAACCACAACTAACAATGCACAAACACCAGAAGATAAACTAGATAACTGGGAGCTCCTAAAAATTAAACACTTAACGCTTCTCAAAAGATTTCACCAAAAGAGTAAAAAGAGAACCTACAGACTGGGAAAAAGTGTTTAGCTATGACATATCCTACAAGGGTCTAATCTCTAAAATGTATAAAATCCTTCAACACCTCAACAACAAAAAGACAAATAAACCAATTAAAAAACGGGCAAAGGATATGAACAGACACTTCACCAAAAAAGACATTCAGGCAGCTAACAGACACACGAGGAAATGCTTGAGATCTTTAGCCATTAGAGGAATGTAAATGAAAACTAGAATGAGATACCATCTCACCCCAATGCTATCAGCAGGAATTTAAAAAACAGAAAATAACAAATGTTGGAGAGGTTGTGGAGAGATTGCAACTCTTATACACTGCTGGTGGGAATGTTAAATGGTACAACTACTCTGGAAAATGATATGGTGTCTCCTTAAAAAGCTAGAAATAGAAATACCATAGGATCCAGCAATCCCACTCCTAGGAATATATCCTAGAGAAATAAGAGCTGTCACATGAATAGACGTATGCACACCCATGTTCATTGCAGCATTATTCACAATAGCAAAACGATAGAAACAACCTAAGAGCCCATCAACAGGTGAATGGATAAACAAATTATGGTACATACACACAATGGAATACTACGTAAGGATAAAGAACAATGATGAATCTGTGAAACATCTCACAACATGGATGAACCTGGAGGGGATTATTCTGAGTGAAATAAGTCAATCACAGTAGAACAAATACTGTATAAGACTGCTATTATAAAAATTCAAGAAAAGTTTTGTACACAGAAAAAAGCAATCTTTGATGGTTATGAGGGTGGGGATGTGTGGGGAAGGGAAATTATTTACTAGACAATAGACAAGTGTTAACTTTGGTGAAGGGAAAGATAACCCACAATATAGGGGAAGTCAGCACAACTGGATGAAGGCAAAGCCATAGAAGCTTCCTAGACATATCCAAGCACCTTGAGGGACTGAGTTACTGGGACTTAGGACTGGGGACCATAGTCTCGGAGGACATCTAGATTAATTGCATAACACAGTTCATAAAGAAAATGTTCTACATCCGTCCTACTTTGGTGAGTAGTGTCTGGGGTCTTAAATGCTTGCAAGCTGCCATCTTAGATACATCTATTGGTCCCATCCCATCCAGAGCAAAAGAGAATGAAAAACAAACAAACAAAAAACCAAAGACGCAAGGAAAATATTAGTCTGAAGGACTAACGGACCACGTGAACCACATCTTCCACAAGCCTGAGCCCAGAAGAACTAGATGATCCCTGGCTACCACCAGCAACTGTTCTGACAGGGATCACAATAGATGGTCCTAGACAGACAGGGAGAAAACTGTAGAACAAAATTGAATGTTACAAAAAAAGACCAGGCTTACTGGACTGATGGGGACTGGAGGGACTCCCAACACTATGGCCATTTTACACTCTGCTAATTCGGAAGTGAAGCCACTTCTAAAGTCCGGCTTTCAGCCAAAGATTAGACACACCTATAAAACAAATAATAACACATGTGAGGAAAGTGCTTCTTAGTTTTGTCAAGTATGCGAGACCAAATGGACAACACCTGTCCAAAAGCAAAGACGAGAGGGCAAGAAACGCCAGGAAACCTGGACGAATGGACACGGGGAACCCAGGTTTGAAAAGGGGAGAGGGCTGACAAATTGCAGGGATTGGAACAATTGCACAAACACTTTGTGTATAAATTTTTGGATGAGAAACTCATTTGTGCTATAAACTTTCACCTAAAGCACAATTAAAAAAAATAAAAGATGTGGAGCAACTAGAACTGCCATACACTGCTGGTGGGAATGTAAACTTTGGAAAATACTTTCTTAAAAGGTTAAATATATACCTAACTCATGACCCAGGCTTTCCCTTTCTAGATATTTACCAGGAAAGGAAGCATATATCCACACTTGTACACAAAAGTTCATAGCAACTTTATTTGTAATAGCCAAAAATGAAACAAGGCAAATGTCCATCAATGGAGAAACAAACAATGGAATATCACTTAGCAAAAAAAAGTGCAAACTATTGATATACTCAACAACATGGATGAATCTCAAAATAGTTATGCTGAGTGAAAGATGCCAGCCAGTCCGCCTCCCCCTCAAAAAAGAGTATATACTCTATGATTCCGTTTATATACAATTCTAGTAATTGTAAAGGAGCCCTGGTGGTGCAAATGGTTAAGCGCATGGCTGCTAACCTAAAGGCTGGCAGTTCAAACACACCAAGAAGCTCCAAGGGAGAAAGACCTGGCAAACTTCTTCCATAAAGATTATAGCCAAGAAAATCCTATGGGGCAGATTTACTCTGTCACGTGGAGTCTCTATGAGTTGAAATGAACTCAATGACATGCAACAACAGCAACAGCAAGTAGTTGTAAACTAATCTATAGTGACAGAAAACAGATCAGTGGTTGCCTGGGGACAGGGTTGGGAGGAGGTAGGAAAAGATTACAAAAATGGATGATGAAATTTTAGGGTCGTATGGATAAGTTTACTATCTTGGTTGTGTGAACAGGTGTATACTTATGTACACCTCTTCAAAATGTATACTTCAAATATGTATAGTTTATTATATATCAATTATACCTCAGTAAAGCAGTTAAAAACATCTCTAACACCTTTTCCTGCTTTTCCATTCCCACTGACCCAGCTATGTTCAGGTCCTTATTACATCTCACCTCGCTACACAGCAACACGTTAATTAGTCTCCCTGATTAATTACCTCCAATCAACCCATTGTTTGGTGCCACAAGATTCAACTTCCTAAAACCCTAAGAACATACCAATACCCTGCTCCAAAATCTTCAATAACGCCCCTTATCCACTATTTAAGCAATAATAATAGCTGTAAAAATAGTGCAGCAGCTTCTGATCTACTCTAACTTCAAAGCAAAAAACAAAACAAAACAAAAAAAAAACCCAAACCCATTGCCGTTGAGTTGATTCCCACTCATAGTGACTCTATAGAATCAAGATCATCAGCATCAGCCCAAGGCTGATTCCTGATTAGGTGTGGGTCAAACATACTTTTACCCTCCAACCTTTTCACCAATTCTGACACCAGTTGTCCATCCCATAGCACTCTCTACTTCTTTGCTGGGTTTGGTAATTCGTTATGATAGCCACAGAGAACTCACAGACCATACTCACAGTTATGGGGTTTATTAGGGAAGTAACAGCTTACAATTCAGGATCAGGAACGACCAATTCAAGATATAGTTCTTCAATCAGGACAGTTTCTTGCCATGCCCACAGGCAGGACCCTTGGCCTCTCAGCCCCTCAGCCTCTGCCCTGCTCAGGCAAGTGTTACAAAGCTGTTTAGCTCTGCCAATAAGTGCCTGGAGGCACCCCACCCCATCAGCAAGCCTCTTGTCTGAAGGTGTTTAGCTCTGTCACTTCGTGGGTTGGCAAGCCCATTGTAGCTACCTTGCTCTGTGGGCTGAGAAGCCCACCACCGTGCTGTCTTGCACCGGTTTCCTTGTCTGTTGCCACCATTTGTCTGCCACTGGACTCTGCAGTGCTTGTTGCCTCTTCTCACTGCTGCCGCACCATGTCTCAACTGTCTTCAGTGTTACAGCTCTCTCCATTGCCCGGGTCTAGGAGATTCTCAGTGTGGGGACCCTGGGTCCAAAGGATGGGCTCTGTTTCTGGCTCTTCTGATGGTAATGAGGTTCCCTCTCCACTTCTGGGATTAACTCCCTTTAAGCCTAGCAGGATGGCAAAACTGACCAATCTCTTTGTTAGGGTTTCATATACCTTATTTGCATAGTCTCATCCCTATAAGTGTTCCATGCACCTTATTTGCATTATTAGCAGGCTGTCAAATCCCCTTGGTGTGCCACAAGCACCTTACCCACCCAATCATTTTGTGGGACTCACAAAGACCATGGCTAGAAGGGCCATATTAAAGTAATTCACTACACCTCAATAGCTGTAACTATGTGCCAGATTCTTTACCTACATTATCTTATTTAATGTTTACAATAATCTTTCAGTGTAAATATTATTCCCCTCATCCTCATTTTCAGATAAGTTAAAGGACTTGCCTACGGTTACATAGCAGCACCGGGAGAAAAACCAGCTCTGTCTGATTACATTACCCTTTACCACCCCTCTACAAACCACATTAGCATGAACAACTCAGCTTAACATTTACAGTGGTCCACAACTTCATCTTTGCAGCTTCATCTACCACTACCTACACCTATGTCATCTATATTGTTGAGTCACATAAAATTGCCATTTTTGTATGTGTGCTTATGTGTTTGTATATATTTTATATCATTAGTTGTCAACTGGGGGTGGTTTTGCCCCACCCCAGGGAACATCTGGCAATGTTTGGAGACATTTTGGTTGTCACAACTGGGGGAGAGAATGCTACTGGCATCTAGTAGGTAGAGGCAGAGATGCTGCTAAACATCCTGCAATGCACAGAACTGTCCCCATAGCAAAGAGTTATTCAGTCGTAAATATCAATACTGCCAAACTTCAGAAACCCTGGTCTATACTGAAGCAGAACTATTCATGCCCTTTCTTTCTTCTAGAATGCTACTTTCTACCATCTGCACCTACTGAAATACTACTCAGACTTCAAGCCCATATCAAAATGCTTCCTCTACCTCAAGCTTTTCCTGATAGAGAGATGCTCTCTTGCATCCTTGAACCTCCACTTTAAGAACTTACCAGATACTTCTTTGAATTATCATTGGTGTCCTTGTCTTAAAGCTGTAAACTCCTTGACAGCAAAGACTTACTTCTTACTTACCTTTGTACCTTCTTCAGATCCTAGTAAGTTAACTAAAGTACAAAGCAGAGCATGAAAAGGGAGACAATACCAAAGATACTGTACCAGCCCTTTTGGAGTGTAAAGGAAAGAAAAATTAATTCAGATTTAGGGACTTCTCCTAGGGGATGTCATTGAACCAGGTCTGCCTGTTACTACCAAATTTACTATCTGACCGTTTTATAATTACACAAGATAATATTTTAACTTAAGCTCTCAATCTATGTGAGTGTATAGGGGTATATAAGTCTACTATGTATTTACCATATTGATAAATCCTGAGGCTCTAGATTCCATAAGATTAAGGAGCACACCAAAATTACAGAGTACATGATTACAGAAGCCTGTAAGCTAGGCATTGCCTAGCTGGGGACTATTGAGGTCTACAGTATTGAATATGTTACAATGGTTGTAAAACAGCCTCTATATATCTCAGAGGGACGCCCTTTCATGAATTAAGTTAACATGTAGGACAGTCAGCAGCATTCATTTATATAATTTTGGCCCCAAGCAAGAGTTCTTATGGTTCTCAGAATTGCCTTGACTATGCTTCCTAGGGGTTCGCTGTTTCAAAAAACTCCACGTATTTTATGAGTGTCTCAGCAGAGACTGAGGGGAGGGAGTGACATGTCCAGCACTTTGATCAGAAATTTTCTGACTGAAACATATTACCATTTTATGGATAGCACCTGTTCCCCAAGCTAGACAACTGTGTCACCTTTACTCCCACATCTGACAGACTCCCAGGTGTGTCAGCCCCACTCTGTCCTTACCATCCTCATCATGAGAGATCTCACCATCTCTTACCTACAATTCAACCCCACACTGTGACCACGGTGAACATTATAGAATCTCATTTGGATCAAGTCATTCCCTTGATTGAAAATTTTCATGATTTTCCTTACTTACCAACCACTATGCTGGATAATAACTCCAAGTACTAATCTGTTTCCTACCCCCATCCAAGTATTTCTCTTTCTGTCTTCTCTTCCACAGTAACCAGTGGCACCCCTAGTCCATAGCAAAGCAAAATCAAAGACTCAAGAAATTGCTGAATCTATGCAAATGTTTCTAATTGCAGCAGTGGGGTGGAAAGATTTGGTGACATATTTGGGGAGCTAGTTTTTCTGATTATAAACCATTGATAAATCTGGGACAGTGGGAAAGGATGATGAGCTGCAGGGGGGTGTGAGTATTTGGAATAACCGAGGAAGGTCCACCTGCAGTGATAATGGGCAGAGAAACAAGAGAGCAGAGTGGAGATAATTTTTGTCAAGTTGTCCTCAAACTAAGTCATTGCCTTGGGACAACCTGTCCTCAATTAGTCCTGGATACAGATGGAATCCTGAATAGAAGGTGGGATATTTTTGTGGGGAGTCAGGCTTGAAGGGAAAGCCATACTCAGCTGTGGAAGTGGAACTGAACAAAATTAGTAAGGAGTCTCCCTATTTTCATTTATGGTAGACAAGGATTTAGCTCCCTTTACTTTCACCATTCCCTTTGCTTCCTATCAACCATCTTCTTTAGTTATAGTACAATTTGGGGTTAAATCAGTATGTAATATTAACATGTTTATGTTCTTCATGCAAGGAGTATTCAAAACTGAGCATTGTGGCATATTTTGATTATGTTTCCCTTCTTACTTTTTAGTTTTCCTTTAGGTTAATGACACCTTGTTTCTCATTTCTTAGTTTCATTGTACCTCTCATTAATTTTTCCCCTTTCCAGTAGCCTCTCAGTGCTGTTTTCCACAAAGCTGATAGCATCAGTTAGTCAACTGGGTGAATTTTTTCGTGGAGACATCCTCCTGCAGACTTCCACTGGCCTTCAGTGTGGGACGAGTGCACAGGGCTTCTCCTGGACTTCCATTTACTCTCATCCGTGGGATTCCCGCTGTCTTTTTTTTTTAGTTCCTTGGTTGGTGGAACATATCATCACACTGCATTATCAGGATGAAGAAATGTTACAGGCTTAGAGAGAACAGTGATGACAGCCTAAACGTGCTCTCCCTGAGCCACGTGTTCCTCTTTTGGACTAGTTGCCCTCTATGATCAACACTTGAAGGTTTTCATCATCCTGGGGATTTTCTTTGCTCTTTTTCTATTTGGATTTCCTATTTTCTGCGTCCTATTTCTTTTTGTTAGTTCATTTTCTGGGTGGAAGATCTCCTCCAATGACTTCCTGAATAGGATACAGGAAAGGAGATTTTGTTGTTGTTGTTGAGCATTTGCACGGGTGCAAATGTTTTGATCTACCCTCAGATTTTACTGGTAGTTGTGGCTTAACATTCTCTTGGGAAATAATTTTCCTCCAGATTCTTGAAGGTAAAACTCCACTGTCTTCAGTGTTCCAGTATTGTTTTTGAGAAGTCCTTGATTCTTTGTATGAAAATTGTCTTTTTCATCTCTGAAAATAAAAAATGACACTAAAAAAGAAAATTAGAGACAAATATCTCTCACGAATATACAGGCAAAAATTCTCAAAAAAATTCTGGCCAATAGAATTTGGCATCATATTAAAAAAATAATACATCACGGCCAAGTGGGATTCATACCAGGTATGCAAAGATGGTTCAACATTAGAAAATCAATCAACATAATCCACCACATAAATAGAACAAAAGAAAAGAACCACATGATCATCTCAATCAATGCAGAAAAGGCATTTGAGGAAGTCCAACATCCATTCCTGATAGAAACTCTCAATAAAATAGGAATAGAAGGGAAATTCCTCAACATAATAAAGGGCATCTATACAAAACCAACAACCAACATCATCTTCAATGGAGAGAGGCTGAAAGCATTCCCCCTGAGAACGGGAACAAGACAAGGATGTCCTTTATCACCACCCCTAATTAACATTGTGCTGGAAGTCATAACTAGAGCAATGAGGCAAGAAAAAGAAACAAAGAGCATTCAAATAGGAAAGGAGAAGTAAAACCATCCCTATCTGCAGATGATATGATACTATACATAGAAAACACCAAAGATACCACAAGAAAACTACTGGAACTAATAGAAAGATTCAGCACAGTGTCAGGATACAATATCAAAGTATGAAAATCAGTTCGATTCTTGTACACCAACAAAGAGAACTTTGAAAAGGAAACCAGGAAAACAGTACAATTTATAATAGCCCCTAAAAAGATGAAATACCTCGGAATAAATCTAACCAGGGATATAAAAGACTTATACAAAGAAAACTACAAAACACTATTGAAAGAAATCAAAAAAGAACTATGCAAATGGCAAAACATACCATGCTCATGGATAGGAAGACTCAACATTGTGGAAATATCGATCCTTCACAAAGCAATCTACAGATATATTGCAATCCCAATCCAAATAACAACAGCATTCTTTAATGAGATGGAAAAACTAATCATCAACTTTATATGGAAAGAAAAGAGGCCCTGGACAAGCAAAGCATTAATGAAGAAAAAGAATAAAGTAGGAGACCTCATACTAGCTGATCTCAGAACCTTCTATACAGCCACAGTAGTCAAAACATCCTGGTACTGGTACAATGACAGATGCATAGACCAATGGAACAAAATCAAGAACCCAGACATAAATCCATACACCTATGATCAGCTGATCTTTGAAAAAGGACCGAAATCTATTAAATAGGGGAAAAGACAGTCTTTTTAACAAATGGTCCTGGCAAAACTGGATGTCTATCTGTGAAAAAATGAAACAGGACGCATACCTCACACTATACACAAAAAAACCCTCAAAATGGACCTAGTATAAAACCTAAAATGATAAACATCATGGAAGAAAAAATAGGGACAATGCTAGGGGTCCTAATACATGGCATAAATTCAATCAACTATAGGAGACCAAATGTGCAACACCTGCCCAAAAGCAAAGACAAGAAGGCAGGAAGAGACAGAAAAACTGGACAAAACCACATGGATATATGGTTTCTGAAAATATCCCAGTCAGTAGCTTGTCTTTTCACTTTTTTTATAAAATCTTTTGAACAAAATATTTAAATTTTTATGAGGTTCCATTTATTTATTTTGTCTTTTGCTGTTTGTGCTTTTTTATTATTATTATATTAGATAATGCCTTGTCAAATGCTAGACCCGACAGCATCTTTCCTGCAATTTACTCTAAGAATTTTTTGGTTTTAGTTTTCACATTCAGGTTCTAAACCATTTTGAATTTTTGTGTGTGTGTATGGTGTGAAGCATGGATCCTGCTTCATTTTTCTGCATGTGGAAATCCAATTTTCCCAGTCTTATTTACTGAAGAGACTCTTCTTTCCCCACCTAATGGACTTAGCACCCTTGTCAAAAATCAGTTGACCATAAATGTGTGGGTTTGTTTCTGGACTATAAATTTTATTCCATTGGTCTATGTGTCTATTATTATACCAGTATCTTGTTGTTTTGATTACCTTAACTGTGTAATATGTTTTAAAATCAGGAAGTGTGAGTCCTCCTACTTTGTTCTTCTTTTTCATCAGTGCTTTAGCTATTTAGGGCCTCTAGCACCATTCCATATAAAGTTGAGGATTGATTTTTCCATTTCTGTAAATAAGGATGTTGCAATTTTGGTCAGGATTGCTTTGAAATCTATAGATTGCTTTGGATAGTATTGACATCTTAACAATATTAAGTCTTCCAGTTCATGAACACGGAACATCTTTCCATTTATTTATGTCTTCTTTAATCTCTTTCAGCACTGTTTTGTAATTTTCATTGTATAAGTCTTTCACATCCCTGGTTATATCTATTCCTAGGTAAAAATTCTCTTAGATGTTATGGTAAATAGAATCGTTTCCCTGATTTCCCTTTCAGATTTCTCATTGCTGGTGTACAGAAACTCAACTGATTTTTGTTTGTTGATCTTGTGCCCTGCAACTTTGTTGAATTCTTCTATTAGCTCTAGATGTTTTCAGCATAACGTTTTCAAGGCCCATCCATGTCATAGCATGTATCAGAACTTCATTCTCTTTATGACTGAATCACATTCCATTGTATGGTTATACTACATTTTGTTTATCCATTTATCTGTTGGTGGACACTTAGGTTGTTTCTCATTTGTTTTTCTATCCCTAGCACTTACATACTAAATCTTTTTTAAATAAGCAAGGGAAGAAATAAATAAGTAAATACAATTAGGTAACAATGTCCAGTGACTCAATACAGATTTAAACTGAGACACTGTGTTGTGAAGTGGAAGATTCTGAAATGACATATGGATCTCCCAATTTTTCTTCTACACTTGATTCGAAAGAACTGTGTATATCTTTTTTCAGCAAACCTCTAGTATCTGTAGAAACTCAGAGGGAATTAAGCTGAATGTCATGGAAGTTTGATTAAATGTATGAAGCCAGTAGAGGAATTAACTTTGTTAATTAATCATGTGTTCACTGAAGGGAGTAAGGTCTCAAGTTAAATTCTCCATAGGCATAACCAACTGTTATTTTTTTTTAATAAGCAATTTTTTTGTTTGTTTGCAGGCAGAAGCATTATCAAGATGATTAGATTGGGGAATTGCATTTACTTGTCATATTAATGGGAAAAATATGATAGAACAAAATATGTATCAAAATAACCGTGATATTAATCTATTCTTTTATCATGATCAAGTTTCTGTCACATGGACAGTGGATGATACATGATTATAGTAGGAACTGGATTAGATGACTCAGAAGTTCCTTTCCAGTCCTATGATGCTATGTGGAACAGCACTGATTATCTGTAAGTGATCTAATCTTAGTGTTAAAACAGAGCTTGTCACCCAGCTCCATTTATTTATTTATGTTTCAACAAAACAAGAAAAAGGATCCAGAGAAGTAAATCACAGAATGAGTGTTTGACACACCTGGTTTTACAGGCTGGAGAAAAAATCATATCTGGACAGGTTCTAACACAGTGAAGCAATGTCAGCAACCTCTGAAAATACCCAGGATCAGAGAGAAAAATCTTTTCTTTCAGTAGAAAGAGTTACTACCCAGGGGGATTTCAAGATCTATAACAGAACATCTTCTATGTGCCAGGTTTTTTACATTTATTATTTTGAATCCTCTCTAACCCTACAAGCTAATGTTATTGTCTCAATTTTACAGATGAAGAGACTGAGGCTCACAGTGTAGATATAATGAGCTAGGACTCACAAATAGGCTTGAATCCAAAGCCCATGATCCCTCTGCTGTCCTTCTCCAACTTTTGGTGAGTAACAGTGGTGGGGTGTGGGCAGTGACAGGTAGATGGGTACAGAGGGAAGAGGGACAGATGTAAGAGGGGGCAGCAGTCAATCCAGCAGCTGCTTTTGATTGCACTCTCAAAAAATTATACAGTAGAAGGATGTTCCCATCAGATTTTACAGTTGTTGAAGAAAAAGACCCTCTGCCTAGTCCCCATTTCAAAACAAATTTGAAGCATTTTTTCAATAGGAAATCAGAATTCCCAAGGTATAGTAAATAAAGATCTCCCAGTGGTAGGTGAGGATGCAAGACCTGCCCTCTACCCTGCCCTTTTCCTCCACCCTTCCTTGCACTTTCATTTCACAATGGGCATGGCTCTGAATGGCGCTGAGTCATGGATTTAATAATGGTGCCATTTGTTGGTAAATTCTACCTATCTCAGCTCCACCACATTTATCCCTTAGTGATTTTCAGAACTTTTCATTCCATGTAACTGAAACCTAGTTTAAACTGGATTAAGCAGAAAGAAAAGGGAGATTACTGGAAGTTTCATGAAAATGGCAGAGGTGCTGCTGGCCTTAGAAATATCTGTGACTAAGGACTCAGCTATCTCCAGGCTCTCTCCTTCTCCTGACTGCTTTATTTCCTCATACTGGCTTTCTTCACATAGTGAGAAACATATGCTCAAATCTCTAAGCTTCATGGCCAAAGAAGAAGCAAGTCTTTCTCTCTATGATTCCAGGTTCAAATATTCCAGGGAACAACTTGGGTCAAGTGCCTATACTTTATGATGATCAAAATAAGCCAACTTGGTGCTATGTTCTCCCCTGGGCAGCAGGTAAGGAGGACTGGGCCTGTGAGGCATTCATAGCTCCTTCACATGTCACATGCTTAGAGCAGAGAAGGCACGTGTCCCTAAATAAAAGGGACTTCTGTTATGGATACACAAATTCATAGATGTCTACCATAGCTCTCCAAGAAATCTTCAACAATGCATTCCTGTCCACTGCCACTGGAAGAGGTCATGGCATTGGATATTAAATCACTAATTATCCATACTGCAACCTATTGTAGGCAAGGATTAAAATCCAAAAGAGGACTTTACTTGAAGTTTATGTTTAAAATATTATTTAATTTGAAGTTATAATCACTACCTCATATGCATATCTTTAAATCTTAACAAATCTTTTTTTAAAGGTATCCTTTTGGAGTTGAGGCGAGGTAGTGGCACAAGCAGCTGTGCATTCCTGTTCACTCACAACAAATCCAGGAGAAAAAAAAAAAGTGAAAGTTGTTGAAATCAACAGTCTTAGAACTCTGGACACCAAAGGGTTAGACAATTAATGTCAACACTACTAAGAAAAAGACAATATAAAGGATAGGAAAGCATGGGTTCTACTCCTGTCTGCTCCTGACATCCTTCAGCATGACCATCTTGGGGTGGCTGTGCACCCAGCGCCCCCAGACAGGGAGTCTAGTGGTGAACCAGTGATAGCTGGCACTCCCAGGTGGGGAGTCTAATGCTGAATCAGTGACAGCTGGCACTTTCAGGTGGGGGGAGGGTGTAGTGGTGAATTAGTGACAGGTAGGCTTCCAAGCAGGCAGTGTAGTTGTGAATTGGTGACAGCTGGGCCCCCCCAGGCAGGGATTCTTGCGCTGTAGTAGCACAGCCAGCACCCCTAAGCAGGGAGACAAGTGGTAAAGCAGCCATGGCAAGTGAACCAAGGCAGGTAGCCTGGTGTTGGAGTAGGACAACCAGTACCCCAAGGCAGAAGCCTGGCATTGTAGCAGTGAGAGCTGGTGACCCTAGGTGAGGAGCCTACTGCTAAAGTGAACTATAGCCTTCAACAATTTAAAATAATAATAAAGAAGAGTGAACCCTAGAGAAAGAGAAGAAGCTAATCTCCAAAGTTACCACAGTGTAATAGCTAAATGTCTCAGTCACAGGGATATGAAGAAACAGGAATGGATGGCCCAAGCAAGAGACCAAAATAAAGTGACAGAAACTGTCCCTGAGGAAGAACAGATAACGGACTTACTAGACAAAGGCTTTAAAACAACAGTACTAAATATCCTCAGAGAGTAAAAGGAAGACACAGACAAAGAACTAAAGGGAATCAGAAAACAAGACAAGAATGAAATAATATTTCAACAAAGAGATAGAAATTTTTTAAAAGAAACAAACAGAAATACTGGAGCTGAAAAGTACAATCAATATGAGAAGTTAAAAATGTACTTAGAAGGGCTCAACACCAAATTTGAACTGGCAGAAGAATCAGTGAACTTGAAGAAAGGACAATTGAGATAATCAAGTCTGAGGAGAAAAAAGGATGAAGTGAACACAGCCTTAGGGACCTGTGGGACACCATCAACTGGACTAATACACACATTATGAGAGTACCATCAGAAGAGAGAAATAAACAAGTAGAAAGAATATTTGAAAAAATAATGGCCCAAAACTTCCCAAATTTGAGGAAAGACATCAATCTAAACATCCAGGAAACTCAGTGAACTCTAAGTAGGATAAAACCAAAAAGAGCCACGCTGAGACACATTATAATCAAATTCTCAAAAACCAAGGATAGGGAGTTTTGAAAGCATCAAGAGAGAAGTAAATTATCACATAAAAAGGATCTTCAGTAAGTACCAATTTCTGCTCAGAAATCATGGAGACCAAAAGGCAGTGGAATAACATATTGAAAGTGATAAAAGAAAGAATTGGCAATCAAGGATACTATATCCAACAAAACTGTCCTTCAAGAATGAGGACAAAGTTAAGACATTTCCTGATAAACAAAAGCTAAGAAGGCTCATCAGCACGAGACCTGCCCTACAAGAAATGGTAAAGGGAGTCCTTCAGATGGAATAGAAATGGCCCTAGACAGTAACTCAGAGCTGTACATAGGAAAACTCCAAACATTGAAAGAAGTGACTCCTATCCTTCTTAAACTTTTCCAAAAACAGAAGAGGAGGAACACTTCCTAACTCACATTCTATGAGGCTAGCATTACTTTGATAAAAGCCAGACAAATACACCACAAGAAAACTATAGACTAATACCCCTTATGAATATAGATTAAAGGATCCTTAACAAAATACTAGAAATCTGAATGCAAAAGGATATTAAGGAGATTATAAACCATGATCAAGCTGAATTTATTCCAAGAAATTTTTTTCATCAGAAAATCAATGGTATACACCATATTAATATAACAAAGGAAAAGAACCACATGATCATTTTGATCAACACAGGGAAGGCTTTTGACAAATCCAACACCCTTTCACAAAAAAACAAAAACAAAAACAACAACCACTCAAAAGCTAGGAATAGAAAGAAAATTCTTCAATCTGATTAAGGGCATTTGTGAAAAACCCACAGCTAACATCATACTCAATGGAGAAATACTGAGAGTTTTCCTGTTAAGACCAGGAACACGACAGGGATGCCCACTTGCACCATTGCTACTTAACATTGTACTGGAAGTCCTAGCCAGAACAACTAAGTAAGAAAAGGAAATAAAAAGCATCCAAATTGGGAAGGAAGAAGTAAACCTATCCCTATTCACAGATGATATAACCCTATATAGAGAAAATTCCAAAGAATCCACAAGGAGGATACTAGCGCTAATAAATGAATTCAGCAAAGTTGGAGGGTATAAGATCAACACACAAAAATTAGCTGGGTTTCTATTAAATAGCAATGAGCAATCTCAAAAGGAAATTAAGAAAACAATCCCCTTTATAATAGCAGAAGGATAAAATACCTAGGAATAAATTTAACCAGAGAGATGAAAGGCTTGTACAAGGAAAACTAGAAAACATTGCTGAAAAAAATTGAAGAAGTCTTAAATACAGGGAAAGATATTCTGTGTTCACGGATTGAAAAATTTAATATTGTTAAGATATCAGTACTAGCCAAAGTGATCTATAGATTCAGTGCAATCCCAATCAAATTTCTAACACCCTTCTTTGCAGGAATCCTTAAATTTATATGGAACTGCAAGGGGCCGAGAACAGCCAACGAAATCTTGAAAAAGAACAAGCAAGAGGAATCACATTTCCCTATTTCAAAAAGTACAGTTATCAAAGCAGTTTGGCACTGCTATTATGATAGACATATAGACCAATGGAATAGAATTGAGAGTTCAGAAATAAATCCATACATATATGATCAGTTAATTTTCAACAAGGGTGCTAAGTCCATTCAATGGGGAAAGAACAGTTTCCTTAATAAATCATGCCGGGACAACTGAATTTCCACATACAAAAAAATGAAACTAGACCAGCACCATATATGAAAATTACCTCAAAATAGAAGAAGAACTTAAATGTAAGATCTAAAACTATAAAACTCTTAGAAGAAATCCTAGAACCTCGATTTTTGTAGTTGTTGAGAATATACCCAAGAAAACATACACCAATTCAACAGTTTCTACATGTACCATTTAGTGATATTGATTATATTTTTCGAGTTGTGCAACCATTCTCACCTTCCTTTTCTGACTTGTTCCTCCCCCCATTAACATAAATTCACCATTACATAAGGTTCTTATATAGTCTTTCAAGTTGTTGTCAATTTGATCTGATACACCAAACCAAAAAAGCTCGTTGCTGTTGAGTCTATTCTGACTCATAGCGACTCTGTAGGACAGAGTAGAACTGCCCCATAGGGTTTCCAAGGCTGCCATCTTTACGATAGCAGACTGCCACATCTTTCTTCTGTGGAGTGGCAGGTGGGTTCAAACTGCCAACCTTTCGGTTAGCAACCAAATGCTTAAAAGCATTGTGTCAGAAGTGAGATTTGAACCCACACCTCCATTTGGGGAGCTCTGGGGGCACAGTGGTTAAGCATTTGGCACTAACCAAATGGTTGGGAGTTCGAATCCACCAGCCTCTCCTTGGAAACCCTATGGGGCAGTTCTAATCTGTCCTATAGGTTCACTATGAGTTGAAATAGACTCTATGGCAACAGGTATGGCCTTCATTCACAGACCAGAAAGCCTGCGGGCAAGGTGTGCACCTTGAGCCTGGCACCTTAGACCACTAGGCCATCGTGACACCCAAGAGCAGGTTGGCTCCCTAATCTCATATAGATAGTTCTTAAAAGGGCATTATGCTCAAGACAGACTTTTTTTTTTTTTTTTACTAGTTAAGCTAAACTAGTGTTTGGCTTTAAGAAGATATCAGGGGATATTTTTGGCTTAAGTTTTACAGATTATCTCAGGGCAGTAGTTTCAGGGCTTTATCCAACCTTCATAGCTCCAGAAAGTCTGGGGTCCATGAGCATGTGAAATTCTGTTCTGCATTTTCCCCCCTTTGGATAAGGATTCTTCTACTGAATCTTTGATCAAAACGTTCAGTAATGGTAGCCAGGCACCATCCAATACTTCCAGTCTCATGGCAAAGGAAGTAGTTGTTCATGGAGGCAATTAGGCACACATTCAATATCCTCCTTCTCTTCCTGATGTAAGGTCATACAATATTTATCCTTTGGTAACTGACTTCATTCACTCAGCATAATATCTTCCATCTCCATCCATATTGCCGCATGTATCAAGATTTCTTTTCTCTTACTGGCTCAGTAGTTGTCCACCATATGGATGTACCACATTTTGTTTATACATTCATCTGTTGATGGGCATTTAGGTTCTTACCACTATTGTGAATAGTACTGCAATGAACATGGGTATACAAGTCTGTATATGAATCTTTGCTCTTAATTCTTTTGGGTATATACCTAGGAGTGGAAATGCTGGATCATAGGGTTGTTCTATTTTTAGTTTTTGAGGATCTACCACACTGTTTTTCACAACAGCTGTACCATTATGCATTCCCACCAGCAATGGATAAGGCTTCCAATTTCCACACATCCTTGCCAACATTTGTTATTTTCTGTTTTTTTTTTAAATCTTAGTCATCCTAGTGGGAGTGAAATGGTATCTCATTGTGGTTTGATTTGCATCTCTCTGATGACACTGAGCTCCTTTTTGTGTCTGGTGGCCATTTGAATGTCCTCTTTTGGTGAAATGTTTATGCAAATCCTTTTTCCATTTTATGACTGGGTTACTTGTCTTTTCGTTGTTAACTTGTCGAGTGTTATGTATATTTTGGTTATTTGATTCTTGTTGGATACATGGTTTCGAAGATATTCTCCTAGTCAGTAGCTTGTCTTTTCACTTTTCTGGTAAAGTCTTTTAATGAACAAAGTTTTTAATTTTTATGAGGTCCCATTTATTTATTTTGGCTTTTGCTGTTTGTGCTTTTGTTATTATATTAGATAATCCATTGCTAAAACTAGGCCTGACAGTGCCGTCCCTGCTTTTTTTATGGTTTTAGTTTGCACATTTAGGTCCTTAATTCATTTTGACTTTGTATTTGTGTACGGTGTGAGGCAAGTATCCTGTTTCATTTTTCTGCACGTGGAAATCCAATTTTCCCGGCATCATTTATTGAAGAGACTCTTCTTTCCCCATTGAATGGACTTAGCACCCTTGTCAAAAATCAGTTGACCGTAGATACGTGGGTTTATTTCTGGACTCACAATTCCATTCCATTGGCCTATGTGTCTATTATTATACCAGTACTCGACTGTTTTGATTATGGTAGCTGTATGGTATGTTGTAAAATCAGAAAGTGTGAGCCCTCCTACTTTGTTCTCTCTTTGAACATTGCTTTAGCTATTCAGGGGCCTCTTGCCATTCCATATAAAGTTGAGGATTGGTTTTTCTGTTTCTGTAAAGAAGGCTGTTGTAATTTTGACTGGGATTGTGTTGAATCTATAGATTGCTTTGGGTAGTGTTGACATCTTAACAATATGAAGTCTTCCAATCCATGAATATGGAACATCTTTCCATTTATTTAAGTCTTCTTTAGTCTCTTTCAGTAGTGTTTTATAGTTTTCATTATGTAAGTCCTTCACATCCCTGGTCAGATTTATTCCTAGGTATTTTATTCTCTAAGATGCTGTTGTAAATGGAATCATTTCCATAATTTTCCTTTCATGTTTCTCATTGCTGGTGTATAGAAACCCAGCTGATTTTTCTTTCTTGACCTTGTACCCTGCAACTTTGCTAAATTTCTTTATTAGCTCTAGAAGTTTTCTTGTGGACTCTCTGGAGTTTTCTATATATAGGATCATATTATCCATGAATACAGATGATTTTACTTCTTCTTTTTCAACCAGTATACCTTTTATTTCTTTTTCTTATCTCATTTCTCTGGCTAGGAGGAACCTTGTTTTTAACAATTGATTCTTAGATATGATGAAGAAAATATAAGCAACAAAAGACAAAATAGATAAATTGACTTCATCAAATTAAAAACTTATGTTCATTGAAGGATTTTATTAACAAACTGAAGAGTCAACCTACATATTGGAAAAAATTTGGGATTCAACTGTTTAATCTGATAAGGATTTAATATCAAGAATATATAAAGAACTCCTACGACTTAACAACAACAACAACAACAAAAAGCAAACAACCCATTCAAAAAATAGGCAAAGGACTTGAATAGACATTTCACCAAAGAAGAAAAATGACCAACAAGCACATAAAAATATGCTCAATGTCATCAATCATTAGGAAAATGCAAATCAAAACCACAGTAAGAAATCACTTTACCCCTGCAAATATTGCTATGATAAAAAACAAAAACAAATACAGAAAACAACAGGTGTTGGTGAGGATGTGGAGAAATTGGAACCCTCATCCGTTGCTGGTAGGATTGTTAAATGTTGCAACTGCTGTGGAAAACAGTTTGGCAAGTCTTCAAAAAGTTAAATATTGAATTACTATACTGCCCAGCAATTCTACCCAAAAGAGTTGAGAGCAGGAATGCACACAGATACTTGAACACCAATATTCATAACAGCATTATTCGCAATAGCCAAAAGGTGGAAATGCAAATGGCCACCAACAGATGAATGGATAAAGAAAATGTGGTGCATATATACAATGGAGCCATAAAGAGAAATGAAGTCCTGATAGATTCTACATGGATGAACCTTGAAAACATTATGCTGAGTGAAATAAGTCAGACACAAAAAGGCCAATATTGTATGATCCTGCTTATATACGAATAGGTAAATATATAGAGACTAAAGTTTGTTAGTGGTTACCAGGAATTCGGGGGAAGAGGAATGAGACAATCATTCCTTAGGGAGCACTGAGCTTCTGTTAAAGGTGGTGGAAAAATTTGGAAAGGGATAGTGGTGATGGTTGCACAACATGTTGAACATAAGTAATGTCATTGACTTATACACGTAAAAATGAAATGGCAAATATTTTGTTATATAGATATATATTTAACACAATAAAATTTTTTTTGCCTAAAAAAATTTTGGGGGGAGAAAAGCACATAAGGACAGAGGGGGGCAGAGAACATATTTATCAGTTTTCCATTGGAGTTCATTCCATTCCTGTTTGAATATCAAGCAAGCTGATGAAAAAAATCTGATTTCCATTGCATGAAAACCAAACAAAACCCATTGCCATCAAGTCGATTTCGACTTATAGTGACCATATAGGACAGAGTAGAACTGCTCCACAGGGTTTCCAAAGAGCAGCTGGTGGGTTCGAACTGCCGACCTTTTGGTTAGCAGTCAAATGTTTAACCACTGCGCCACCAGGGCTCCTCCATGGCATTAGGCCTCTCAAAATTGCTGATATTTCTTAACAATCATATATAAGCAGCCAAAAAATAATATTCCCTTACTTTTATATAGCACTTGAGTTTTGACAAGTTACTTTCACCAATATTATCTTCTCATAAGAAGCTTGCAGTGTAAAAGTAGGTCTGAACAACAACAATGGAAAAGCCCTGCAGCCATCATGAGCTTCACTTTATTGCTGAGAAAATTGAGGACTGAAGGAGTCAAGTGACTTGCCAGAGATTAGACAATGGCTTTGTCTCAAAATTGAGTTGTCACAACAACTTGAAAGATGTAGAATGTACATTTTAATTTAACAACTCATGAGAAAAATAGGGAGTTTGCTTTAAAAGGCTTGAATAATGTGGACAACAAGTATGCATCTTCAAACTGTATTAGCTTTTACAAATTATTTCAATTCACCCTTCTTTAAGAGATAAGGAGACTGAGGCTTAGAGAGGTTAATGTTCTATGATTCTAGAAGCTACTCAAACCTGTTTTATGACTTAACACTTTAAGAATGATTAATTACATTTTTTATTCTACTTGTTAAAACATCATGGAAAGGTAAAGAAGCACTGAATTTGCAAGCATATAAATAAAGATATTGCAAAAGGGATGTAGGTCCTGTTTTCAGTACAGAAGAGAACAGTCATGTCATATTCTAAACTGCACCAATCATTCCCAGTCAACTCACAGAAGCTCAGCTGCCAGACCTGGGAAAACGACCTCAAGATACAACCAATCCATTGACCTGAATAGAGGAAGTCATGCCTACGCCATCAGAGGCAGGGGGATTTCTACTCTTAAACATCACCATCTTCTCCAGCAGGTAAAGTCAATGAAACAAGTGCTTGCTGAAAAACTACTCGGAGCCAAATACTGTAGGGTAACACCATTATTGCTATTCTTGCCCTTGGAAGGCCTGTGATCTAGTGCCAAGGAGACAGAAGTTGCAGCATTAATCTACTAGGTGCGATGATGGGGGATGAGGGAGACATTTACTCTAACTGCATGGTGAATGAAGACTTCACATTTTTTATGGCTCTTGGGGCAGGATTTCAAAAAACAGAGAATAGAAGAAATTGGATTCCAACTCCAACACTATTCTGCTTCAGGAAACAGTGCAGGCTACCAGCTGGTTGTGTAACTTCCACTCGGCATAAAGAAATACAAGATGCAGGTCGCGACACGTTGCTCAAGATGATGGTTGTGATGGTCTGTGGCCCCTCAGAGCTGGGTGTAAGCCAACCACTCCGTTCCCGAGCCACATGAGGCCCTCCTCAAGTCTGCACTTGAGAGGCAAGCTTCAAACACACATGCTGTGTTGTATTCCCTGCGCCCAGCCCAAGGGACTCTTTGTTTTCACTGCACTTATTTTCATTAACTGTAAGGTGAAGAAGTGGGGAGGCGGGTAGACAATTTGCAAGCTGCAAAATGAAGCCCATTATTTTATGCCCCAGGAAGGAGCCAAGTGAGTAAGAAGGTGTGTTTTCAGTGGAAGCCAAAAGTTAATGGAGATAGGCAAGAAGCACAGAAATCTATTTGCTCAAAAATATCTCTCCTTCCTCATGGCCCAGCTAACCCAGGTGGTAACTTTGACCAAATTAGAACAAACAAACAAACATGCTTTTCTTAAATTTTAGCCTTCATACTCCCCTTCCCAGCCAAGCACCCCTGGGCCTAGGGGACTTGCACAGCCACACAGCAGCCTTGTTTTCCCTACAGATTAGAGTATGGCTAACTTCAACCAGCTATACCTGGACTCAGTCAGCAGTTGATATTTGAAGGGGCCCTGAAGGAGGAAGGAGTAGGGAGAAGTGAAGCAGGCCCCAGTGTCGTGGGGACTTTGTCCAGGCCTGGAGGCTTCTTGAGGGAATGTCTTTGGAGCACGGAAGATAGATGATGGATACAGGTAGGGAGGGGAAAAGCCAAACATACAGTGCTACCCAGGGTCTGAGAGAGCCCATCTGCCACTGAAGCATCTTTCTAAGGTACTGATGGCAGGTGCCACAGTATATTATGGCATAGTAGAATTCTCATAGTGTGCTCATAAGGCCAGCAGCTTCAGCATCAGCATCACCTGGGAAATTATTACAAGAAACACAAATTCTTAGACCAAATCAGACAACTCTGGGGGTGGGTCCGGCAATCTTGGCTTTAACAAGCCCTCCAGGAGATTCTGATATTCCCAAAACTCTGAGAGCCATTGGCCAAGATTGAGTCTTTCAGACCATGGGTTTGGATCCTAGCTCTACTTACCCATTAACTCTGTGACTCTTGAGGAGTCAATGAACCTGCCTAAGTCCGTGTGTCCTCTTTTATGTATAAACTGAGATGATCACAGTACTAGCTCATATAGAGTCATTTTGGAAATTGAGATACCATATGTAAGACACTTTGAAACAGAGTAGGCAGTATATGAATGCTTGCAATTATTGATGCTAGCCAGAATTAAAGCATCACGTTTACCTAGAAGCCTGCAAACCACCACTGCCCCCAAGCCAGCCTTCCCATTCAGCTGGCTCCTCTGAGAAGGAAGCAGGAAGGATGTGGGGGAGAAGCCAGCTTGGCCATGCTGTCTGTATCTCTGGCACTCGCTCATGGGCCCACTGACTCATGAGTGCTGATTGGGCACCAGGACCCTGCACAGGTCTGGGGACATAGGCGAGTCCTGGCCTCTCATGCCTGACCGTCCACAGGGAGAGACCAATATCCAGCTAACGGCCCCCTGGGTCCCTGTAAAACTACGACTGCCAGAAGAGCTATAAGCCAAAGGACACAGGCTGTGAGGGCATATAAGGGGAGGGAGATGGCAGGAGGGGCACTGGACCTAGCTGGAGGGGTCAAAGAAGGCTTCCCCAGAAAGCAGGGTCTCAGCTAAGATCAGCATGGGTAATGGTGATAACTCACTCTTTATGAGCAGACTATGTGCCAGGCATCACCATGTGCCAGCACTTAAATATTTTAAATCCTCATTGTAAGTAATGTCTTGGTCCGCATTTTACAGATGAGGAAAGTGAAAGACAAAGATGGTTACCTTGACCAAGGTCACAGAGCAGAGGAGTGGCAGAGATGGGATTTGAACCCAAGCAGACAGGCACCTGTGCCAGTGCTCTTACTATGCACAATTGGCAGAGAGCTGCTGCCTGGTGACTGGCAGGCAGGGAGGTCAGGGAGAGGTGTGAAATGGTGCTGGAGGGGTAGGAGGGAGCAAGTCATGCAGGTCGCATGGGTACATGTTTTTGTCCTGAGAGCAGAGAAATACCATGTAAGGGTTGACAGGGCACCATCATATACGTGTTCTTCCTCACTAGTGGATTGTAGGGCAGTGAGAAGGGGTGTGCAGAAGCCCAGGTAAGGAATGAGGCTGGAATAGTCGAGGGTGATAGCAAAGCAGATGAAGGAAGTGGGTGGATCTGCTGCTCTTGTGAGGTCCTCTGAAACTATTTCACATCTCCGCAATCCTTACTAACTCAGCTCTTCAGTGGCCCACCTTGACAACCAACGTGAACAGCAAGCTCTGTACTGTGCAGCATACAACCTGTGAGCCTGCCCCCACCCACCGCCCCCACAAATCACACAGTAAGAGACTAATTCGTGGTGTGGAAAACCATGTGGTTAGGTGGAAAAACACAAGCTATAAAACTGATGGTATCCTGTATGTTTCCAATTTCACTGCACACACACACACACATAAGAAAAATACTCAAGGGATGTATGCTAGAATGTTAACTGTGGCTATCACTAAGAAGAAAGAGTAAAGTTGATTTTTATTATTTTTTTCTATGTGTGTGTGCATGTGTGTTTTTGCATCCTTCCCCTTTTGCAGCGATCATATATTATTTTTGTAAGCAGAAAAATAAATAAGCACTATTTTTAAGCTGTTTATTCATATATGAGGCTAATCACAAATTCTGGAACTCAAACTTGGCATGAGTTTGGCCATCTGTACCAGGGAGACAGCTTGGAAGGGAGGCAGCTTACAGATTGGCTCAGTTCTATCACGGCTTACGCCTGACTCCTGGTGAACAGGGACACTACGGTCGGACTTCTATTTTAAGATAGCTACATAACTATGTCATGGAAGTTTATTTATCGACTCATTTTGTTGCTTAACAAACATACAGATCACATTCTATCTGCCAAGCATGATGGAAATATAAAAGTAAACTTAGGATATTACCTATTTGTGAACATGGCTTATCGCTACTTTTGGTCAAGTTTTCTTTTTATGATTCAATTGCTTGGTAGTTTTATTCATATAGGTTCTGCTCCATTACTGTGAAGTTGATTGCTAAGTGCAGTGGTTAAGAGCTTGGCTGCTAACCAAAAGATCGGCAGTTCGAATTCATCAGCTGCTTCTTGGAAACCCTACTGGGCAGTTCTACCCTGTCTTATAGGGTCGCTGTGAGTCCAAATCAACTTGACAGTAACGGGTTCAGGTTTTATTGAGAATGGACATTTTTCTTGGTACATTTTCTCATTACAATGAGTCCAGAAGCAACTAATTTTTATATATTAATTAATATCTGATCACTTTACGGGACTATATTAGTTTTTCAAACTATACTCTTTGATTTTCAAAGTGTACAATCGTGCGGAAAGAGTTGTTTCTTCTGAAATAGAGCCGTTCTGATTTCAGAACTCTGTCCACGCTGGATTATGACTCCTTCAGATGCACTCTCCACCCTCCTCCATTTCCTCTGCCTCCTCAGGCCCGGAAGCACAGCTGCTGCTTCCCTCGGTTGTGACCTGCTCAGCCCTCTCCATGCCTTTATAAATATCCCAAAATTAAATACTTTTCTCTTTAAGTGCCCTCTGGGTTGGAATGGAGACTGCTGCACCAGTCTATTGCCTATAGCGTCCCTCGTGGAGCAGTGAGAGAGCAGGGAACTCTCTCTCCCTACACCCCACACCCCTCCCCATTTTAATGGGAATGTTTTGAGGTTCTGTAGAACATTGAGTTTTAAAATTTTTGCTTTTATGAAAATTTGTTGTTAACCCTACTATTAAAAATATTTACTTCTGCCTGGTTCCCACTTAAGTTATAAATGCCTTTGAGGGCTACAGCTGTCTGGAATACATCTACAAAATGTCTGCTACGGAGCCTTCAAATTGTAGTCACTACACAGATGCTAATTCATAAAAAGTAAGATACCCACAGCATTTATATTATAGGAAATCCATACTTTCTAATATAACATCAAAATCCAAATTCCTCGTTTGGAATTGGTAATATTGCCCAGGTTGGAAAACTTGTATCTGGAAAAGATGAGCAACAACTATCCTAATTATAGCAAATGGAACAGCTCTCTGCAAGTCCTTATCATCATTATTATAATTAAATTTAGAAGTATGGCCATATGCCAGTGAAAAAAACTACAAAAATAAACCTAGCACTTTAAGGAGTAGGGTGTGTTTTGGTGATTATACTGATTTTTTTCAGAATCGGTAAATACTTTGAAAGGTATATAAGTGGCTTACGTTGGGAAGGTCTGTTCCCAATAGCTAAGTTCCACTGTGAACAGGCAAAAGATATTTGACTCTCAAGGGCACCTGGTTATTGGACTGGTTTTTCCTAAGTTTCAGCTAACTTGGTGCTTTCACATCCATGCTTATTATCCTATGTGCTACCCCTCAGGCAGAAGTTCACTGCTTTAAACTTGAAATAAAGAATCTGCTTTCATTTTTAAAGTTTGTTGAAACAAAAAAAGCACAACCTAATTTTCAAACTTGATTTTACAATTACAAAAAGTAGGTGGCCCACCCTAATATATTGCATGAAATACAATTTCTACCCATCACCAATAACTCTATGAGAACAGGCACCATGCCTGTTTTGTACACTGTGATATCAAGGCCAAATGTCTAATAAAACAAACAATCACCAATAGTTCTAATCATCTGTTGGTTTGAATTACAGTGTTTCAATCACTGGCATGGATTGATAACCATGCCTGACTCCCATAGCCTTTCTGGAAATAGGAGCAAACCATGTGGCTGATTCATAAGGATTGTTTTAGAGTTAACTGCTCCTCCGGGTTATATCCGGAGCACACTTATCTGAAAGTGAATCTACCCCTTTCTTTTTAAAGAATCAAAATCAAGGAAAAATTTAGATGTAGACCTCTTAATGAAATATTAGTAAAGATGATGGATTGAACCCACGTCTAATTTCACCTCCTCCCAACTCCCTGTCAAAACTACAGTAAAGGAATTTTTAGAACACATTAACCTCCAAGGATGAGAGAACAAGAGTATAGCTTTGGAAACCCTATGGGGCAGTTTTACTCTGCCCTATAAGGTCACTATGAGTTGGAATCGACTCAACAGCACACACGAACAACATGCAGGGAGGAAAAAATAGAAAAAAGAAATATCCTTAGGGAGATAAGAAACACAGACACCAAATAAATGCATATATACATATAGAAATGGCAGTCCCCAAGCAGGTGGACACTGATGGGGGGGACATGGAATTGACAGATTATTGGATGGGTCAGTGCTTGTGGAAATCTGTACAAAATGGCTATTAAAGAGTTTGAAAAGAATTAGGAATGGGTACCAAAAAAAAAAAAAAAAAAAAAAAAAAAAAGCCAAAAGGGGGTGGAGGCATATTCAACTTCAGGAAACAGCAAATATAAAAGAAGAATATAGTATTTAGAAATATGGAGCTGCAAGAAGAAACAGCTGGGGGAAGAAGGGAGGCATGGACAGGGGACTACTGGATTCTTTTATAAGCCTTTCAAAACTACATGAACGCATTACTTTAATAAAAAGACATACTGACTTCTCACTAAGCTCTCCAATGTTCTCACCTGTAATGATTTTTCTTTCACAGTAGTTAGCTACCAAAATGTGGCAGTGACAGATGTAGCTAAGATCCCAGGTGGGGAAAAAAAATTAAAGAACTGCAGAGTACTTTGAAATAGTTTTATTGGCTCATAAGACCTTTGCATATAAAAAAAATACCCAAAACACTATGCAGTATTAAATCACAATTACTTTTTTTTTTAACCAATTGAAACTACCCAGAATATATATTTTTTAAACAAACAAAAAAATCCTAAGGAACTGAAATTCTGAAATGACATTATGACTTAAATACT
This sequence comes from Dugong dugon, assembly GCA_030035585.1. Taxonomy (NCBI): domain Eukaryota; kingdom Metazoa; phylum Chordata; class Mammalia; order Sirenia; family Dugongidae; genus Dugong; species Dugong dugon. The sequence goes on from CM057464.1 coordinate 22,251,049, forward strand.
ATGACAAAATAGATAATTCCTTATAACATGAATTGCACAAAGCTGCCAGATATTTTCACAAGCGTAACCAGTACACAGAGTGCAAATGAGCACAATTCCAACGCTACACATTTAGCTGAAGTAACTGTGCTGCCACCTAAGGAACTCTTAGAATTCTGGCACAAACTGCTGGTCTGTTTCAACTTCCCCAGGCAGCCAACTTCACAATCTGTTACTCTTTCTTCCTGGCACTCCCCAAAAAGAGACAGCCTTTCACTGTTACAACCTGAGAGTCAGCATCGCCTCTGCTTAAAGAAGTCAACCCCTCGTAATTCTTCAGGCAGGTACTCCTGATCCACAGGCTCGCTGTACATGGGGTTATACTTATAGCCTTTGCCATACCCCAGATCCTTCATCAGCCTGGTTGGTGCATTCCTCAGGTGCAGCGGGACAGGAGGCAGAGGCCCCTGGTGGTTTCTCAAGCAAGCTTTGACATTGTTGTAGGCGCTGTACACCTCAATAGACTTGGGGGCTCTAGCAAAATAGACCACACACTGGGCCAGAAGCACCTACAACACAGAAATGAAACATTTCATCATGAAGGTGCCAGGAAGTCTGTGTTTTGCAGTACTCTTTATGATACCTTTAGCTAATTCTTAAGTTTTCCACCATGCTTTTATTATCCACTCCCCCTTTTCTGCCTACAGTCTGGAGAGCCAACTATCACAGAGAAAAGAAATTCCTACACAAGGTGACAGGTTGAACCAGATGAGTCGTTTTCTTTTTTAAACTGCAGAACTTTTGTTAAATAAATTTTTTTCTTAAAACTCCAATGTATAAACAGCTAAACATGAAACTGCTCTAGAGGTGAACTCTACAAGACTTTCTGCTCAGCTTCCTCATCACTTCTGCCCCTCAAAACCCTGAAGCCCTTCCTTTGGACCCTAGGACTCCTAAAAACAGTTGGAAGACATGGCCTAGGGCCTGTGTCTCTCTACTGATCTCAGATCTAGCATTAGAGTAAAAAAGCAGAGCAGTTTCTTCAGTGACTTGGCTCATCCATCAGTAGTAAAGGCCGACATAGTCAAATCCACAAAGGGACAGAGCACAGGTGAAAGGGGCTGATTGCAAGGAACTGAGCAGATTACTTTACCTCACATTCGGGCATGCCTATAAAATGACAGCCTTGGTAGGCAGCAACTGCTTGTGTTAATGCAGATGGGTCTGCCAGACCTGCCACACACACAGAGACAAAGGAAAATTTAAGTCACAACATACAGTATCATTCTGACCAGTGCATGCACTTTCAGGATGGCAGACAATCATTGCGTGTAGATTTTGCTGACCCCGAAAAATTCCATTTCACACAACGGATTGGTTGTTCTCTGATCTCATTAATTTATTCAAGAACTATTTACTGAGTGGTTACTGTGTGTAAGGGATGGCGCTAAGAATGGTTCCCTTGTGGATAAAAACTCTATCTAATAGGAAAAAGAGACTAGGTACAACAAACTTAAGGGCACGGGTCATTCACAAGGATGAATATGTTAAAAACAGTTATTAAGACCAATGAAAACTAAAGCTTTTTAAAATCTTTTTCTTTAAATAGTGTCCAGATCTTCCATTCCTATCTCAAGAGCTGCCCAATGAAAACTGACTGCAAAGTAAATTTAAAAATTTTTCTTTTAGTTCAGTACTCTGAATAGTGACCGAAGAGGAAACAGAAAATGCTGACTTTATGAACACACTTAAAAGCACACACACATACCAAGAAATATACTTCTGAGTTCATATTTAAAAGTCTTCTGATCTTCTCCTTACCTCTCCCACATGGTATCAAGAAATTCTCAGGCCACAAATAGGCAACACCCCCTCACCTCACCCTGCATGGGCACCAGGTTCTGGGGCCTTCCCATTATACTCACCTATGTCCTCACTGGCAAATCTCACAAGCCTCCTTGCCACATACAGGGGATCCTCTCCTCCTTCGAGCATGCGGGCCAGCCAGTAGAGCGAGGCGTTCTGGTCAGAGCCGCGCATAGACTTGTGAAGTGCAGAGATGCAGTTGTAGTGTTCTTCCCCTAGACACCAGAGAACATCTCAGACAGTGGCGAGACACAGGGCCCACAGAGCTCAACAGGGAGAACCGTTTATTCAACTGGCTGATTTTATGAAATTCTGTCGAAAGACACAGACTCAGAAAGCTTGAGGATAGTAAGGCATGACAGCTGCTCTCAAACAGCTCAGCAGGAGGGTGTGAATAAATACCACCAGCATACCAAACCAAACAAAAACCAAACCTGTTGCTGTCAAGTCGATTCCGACCACTAGTACAGAGTACCAGAATATGCCTTCAAATAGTTATCTTTGGGGCTGATGGGTTTCTTTGGGGCCTCCATTTCCACTGAGAGGAATGTGATGGTGAGGAAGAAGCCCTGTGGCTGTGCACCCTGAGTGCAAGCACAGATAGGCCAAGGGTGAGGAGGCACCCCCCTTGCAAAGGTGGTCCTCCCAAGAACTACAGTGGTGTTGCCAGGGAGAGAGGTGAAGGGAGAGTGGTTCTGATGTTCTGGTGCCTTCACGCGTCCTCACTGTCTGTGGGAAGGAAAATGACCCTGGGCCTGGTAGTAGACACTGTGAAAGGGAGTCAAGTGGTGAGGGCAGATGCTGCAGCCCATTTGTCCCTCAATGTCATTCCAGCTGGTGTCATTTAAACCTCTCTCCCCGATCCCCTGGTGTGGGAAACCAGTGTGGTGGGACAAAGAAGGACTGATAGACTGACACTTCTCACTCAGGAAGTCCTGCAGCACCTCTCTCTTCACTAGGTCTTACCCCATTTTTTGCCCTAGATTTACATGCAAGCAGATCAATGAACTGTGTTTTAGAAAAACACCTACTTATGAGCAGACAGTTACAGCTATACAATCCTCTGTAAATGCCCAGTCCCTTCTGACTTATGTTCAGGAGTGTTCCGCAGAGCACCTCCTCTTCTGAGAGGGCACAGGGTCTCCCCTCTATTTGTATTGGTCCTTCAGGAGAAGCTCCTGGTCTGTGCTCATCATCAAGCCAATGTAAATGGTCACACTAGAACTGCTTCCAGTGTGTGGGCCCTGGTCACAAATCCCAGCAGCTGAGCTTGCTGGTCAGACTCACTTGTCTCAGAGGGAAGGAGAACACACAGCTGGTGCTGGCCCTGCCAGAGGGCGAGGCGCCTGGGCAGCTCCCATCTCAGAGGACACGGGCTCATCCCAGTGGGCAGATGGACAGACTGAGTTGTCCCCTGGCACAAGGCTTCCTCAGTTAAAGCACAACACCATGAAGAAAGGCTGGGAAGTGTCCCGGGCGAGATTCACAAGGTTCTGGGCCCAAATGCCTACCCTACCAGCCTGGAAACTCTAATTCTGTGCTGTCCTTCTCTCTGAAGACGATCATGGGGTTGGGAGGAGGACCAGGGTGTACCCCCCCAGGGTAGGCTTGGCACCCAGGGATATGGAGGGAACAGGAAAAACACCTCTGGTTCACTTTGTCAAAATTAAACTAGGAGATGGACACAAGTCACTCCTTTCTCCTACCTTCACTGGGTCGCAGTGTAGGCAGCGGCTTTAGTGGGCGCAGTGCAGGCAGCCGGCTATAGTAAGAGCATGGGCTCTGGAGCCAGGCAGCCTGGTCTGAACCCTAAACTTACTAGCTATGTGACCATGGGTAAGTTACTTATCCTCTGCATGCCCCAGGCTTCTCATCTGAAAAATAGAGATAGTAAGAGTACCCACCATGTACAGTTTTGAGTCTTAAATAATATATACCTGGCCCAGAGAAAGTATTCTATAAGTGTTAGATATTATTCTATGCTACGTTCCCTTTTTGCCTTTACTATACTGGTTTGTAATCTGAAATGTCACATTTTTCATGTCAGAACTTGACTTCAATGCATGGTAGGGAACTTGCTTTCATGTGGAAAATTTTCACTCTGATGCAGAAATAGCTGAGCTAGTTACTGGATCCCACAAATAACTACATACTAGGTGACATTAGGAGCCCTGGCAGCACAGTGGTTAAGAGCTGTGGCTGTTAACCAAAAGATTAGCAGTTCGAATCTACCAGCCACTCCCTGGAAACCCTACCGGGCAGTTCTACTCTGTCCTATAGGATCGCTATGAGTCAGAATCGACTCAACAGCAGTGGGTTTTTAGGCAACATTAAAAGAAATAATAAAAATCTTGGGGGCAAGGGTGTCTCAACAGAGTGACAAAAAGGCCAGAGAGCAATACCTTACAGGCTTCCAGGGCGATAATTCTACTACCCCTATTTATGGAACAGCACCTGTAGAGCAGTCTCTGGGACTGGACTGCTGAGGTCTGCAGACCTCTTGTGGAGAAGACGTGCTATGGTGGTGGGGGTGTGTGACCACATAAGGCAGAACTCAGACTTGCAGAATGTGGGGCTCTCAAGGCCTGTGCTCCCAGCCGCCTCCATGACCCCAGCTCTACCTGGGGCAGCAGAGAGCGGGAGAGGAGATCCCCATCACGCACAGCTCGCCTGCACAGGACGTGAGGTTCCAGGAGTATAAACCAGTGTCCTGTGTGGGGAAGAGGGCTCCAAAAAGGCCATCAGTGACTGTGACGGCCAAACATGGAGGCACCAGTACAGAGTCCCTGGAATCAGTCAGATCGCCTGCTTTGTGAACTTAGGAAAACGGGGATGATAATAATAGCTACCTCACAAGGTTATTTTAAGGACACCTGGTGGCACAGTGGTTAAAGCGCTCGGCTTCTAACTGAAATGGTAATGGTTTGAACTCACCAGCCGTTCCACGGGAGAAAGATGTGGCAGTCTGCTTCCATAAAGATTACTGCCTTGGAAACCCTATGGGGCAGTTTTACTCTGTCCTATAGGGTTGCTACGAATCAGAACTAACTCGATGGCAATGGGTTTGGTTTGGTTGGTAGGGATATTTTGAGAATTAAAAAAGATAATGTATTTAAAATACTCAACAAGGATACAATGCAATCCCAATCCAAATTCCACCAGCATTTTTTGATGAGATGGAGAAACAAATCACCAACTTCATATGGAAAGGGAAGAGGCCCCAAATAAGTAAAGCATTACTCAAGAAGAAGAACAAAGTGGAAGGCCTCACACTACCTGATTTTAGAACCTATTATACCACCACAGTAGTCAAAACAGTCTGGTACTGGTACAACAACAGATACATACACCAGTGTAACAGAATTGAGAATCCAGATGTAAATTCATCCACCTATGAGCAGCTGATATTTGGCAAAGGCCCAAAGTCCATTAACTGGGGAAAAGACAGTCTCTTTAACAAATGGTGCTGGTATAACTGGACATCCATCTGCAAAAAACTGAAAGAAGAACCATACACAAACAAGACCCTCACACCATGCACAAAAACTAACTCAAAGTGGATCAAAGACTTAAACATAAAATCAAAAATGATAAAGATCATGGAAGAAAAAATAGGGACAATGCTAGGAGCCCTAATATGTGCATAAACACAATATGAACCATAAGTAACAGTGCACAAGCACCAGAAGAGAGACCAGATAAGTGGGAGCTGCTAAAAATCAAACACTTATGCTGATCAAAAGACTTCACCAAAAGAGCCAAAAGACAACCTACAGACTGGGAAAAAATTTTTGGCTATGACAAATCTGATCAGCATCTAATCTCTAAAATCTACAAGATACTGCAAAACTTCAACAACAAAAAAGGCAACCCAGTTAAAAAATGGGCAAAGGATACGAACAGGTACTTCGCCAAAGAAGATATTCAGGTGGCTAACAGACACATGAAGAAATGCTCACGATTATCAGCCGTCAGAGAAATGCAGATCAAAACTACAGTGAGATATCACCCCAACAAGGCTAGTATTAATCCAAAAAACACAAAACAATAAATGCTGGAGAGGTTGTGGAGAGACTGGAACACTTATACACTGTTGGTGGGAATGTAAAATGGTACAACCACTTTGGAAATCGATTTGCCACTTCCTTAAAAAGCTACAAATAGAAGTACCATACAATCCAGCTATCCCACTCCTTGGAACATATCCTAGAGAAATAAGAGCCGGCAAACGAATAGATATATGCACACCCATGTTCGTTGCAGCACTGTTCGCAATAGCAAAACGTTGGAAACAACCTAGGTGCCTATCAATGGACGAATGGATAAACAAATTATGGAATATCCACACAATGGAATACTACACAACAATAAAGAACAAAGATGAAGCCCTGAAACATCTTATAAAATAGAGGAATCTGGATGGCATTATGCTGAGTGAATTTAGTCACTCACAGAAGGACAAATATTATATAAGACCACTATTATAAGAACTCAAGAAAAGGTTTAAACACAGAAGAAAACATTCTTTCATGGTTATGAGGGTGGGGAAGGAGGGGGAGAGTTATTTACTAACTAGATAGTAGGTAAGAATTATCTTAGGTGAAGGGAAGGACAGCACTCACTACAGGGGAAGTCAGCACAACTGGATTAAACCAAAGCTAAGAAGTTTCCTGAATACAATCAAACACTCTGAGGGACAGAGTAGCAGGGGTAGGGGTCTGGGGACCATGCTTTCAGGGGACCTCGAGGTCAAGTGGCATAACAAAGCTTATTAAGAAAATGTTCTGCATCCTAATTTGGTGAGTGGCGTCTGGGGTCTTAAAAGCTTGCAAGCGGCCAATTGGTCCCAACCACTTGGAGTAAAGGAGAATAAAGAACACCAAAGACACAAGGAAAGTAGTAGCCCAAGAGATAGAAACAGCCACATAAACCAGTGACTTCATCAGCCCAAGACCAGAAGAACTAGATGGTGCCTGGCTACCACCAATGACCGCCCTGACAGGGAACACAACAGAGAGTTCCGGAAGGAGCAGGAGAAAGGTGGGGTGCAGAACTCAAATTCTAGCAAGAAGACCAGACTTAATGGTCTGAGACAGGAGGTACCCCAGAAAGCATGGTCCCTGGATTCTCTATCAGCATAGAACTAAAACAGTTTCCGAGGCCAACTCTTTAGACAGGGATTGGACTGGTCTGTGGGACATAAAGTGATACTCGTGAGGAGTGTGCCTCTTAGCTCAAGCAGATATAAGAGACTAAACAGGCAGCTTCTGTCAGACGTGAGATGGGAAGGCAGAGAGGGTTAGGAGCTGGCTGAACGGACATGGGGAATCAGCAGTGGAAAGGAGGAGTGTGCTGTTACAGTATGGGGAGAGCAATCAGTCACGTAACAATGTATGTATCAATTTTTGTACGGGGGGGAAAAAAAAAACTCAGCAAGTATCAGCTGACGATATGGGGATGGTGACTTTCTGGTTTTTAAATGACAGTCTGATAAAATGGGAAGGAGGAGCTCCAGACGGTCTCATCATAAGGAAGAGAGTCTACTAGGGACACTGTGAAAAAGGGGGAAAGACCCCAGAAGCAATGGAGAATCCAGCATGCAGGAATATTTGCCTCTTAAAAATTGTATTTTCTTCCTGCCTTCAACTCTTATTTCTAGCCAAAAGTAAAGTAGGGTTCTACATTCAGAATGTTTCATTCCCCAGACTTGTCAAGCATTCACATGACATTCGAGAGGATGGGAAGAGCGGTCACCCAAGCCCCTTGGGTTGTGCTAGGATAAGGGCCCCTGCCAAGCGGCACATTCCCACCAGGATGCAGACAGGTAACTATTCTCAGGATTTTTTACCAAATGTGTCTAACATGTCCTCTGTACTGATTAACACTCACCACACAAAAAGCATCACTCACTTCCCAAGGCTGTGTGGCACTCACTCATGAGGAGGCAATGCCTGGACAAAGGTCACTCATAAGCCCCTCCACCCCTTCTCTAACTACTAAGAAGTACTCTATAATCAGAAAGCCTTCGGGAATACTGTAGACATGGTTCGGCCTACATGATACACTGGAATGTTCAATTATCAGCTTCCTTTTCTGGCACAGCTTGTAAAGGTGTGGAAATCCTATCCCAGTTACTGCAATATAACTCCATCCAGAACCACACAAATGTGAAAGCACAAGAAGTCCAGCCTAATCTGTGTGATGCTATCTTCATCACCCTCTTCTTCTATAAAAAGATACAAACGTGTTGTGCTTATGACACTGAATCCTGCCAGGCCACAACTGAATAAGAGCTGGTATCACATTTGGTCTTTATAAATGCGATTCTATGCCAGCAGATAAGTGTATATGACAAAATTAATTTTTAAAAAAGATACTACAAAATGAAAGCTCCATGTAAACTTAATTTTTTGTTTAGATTCTGGGAGTTTAATTCTCAATCAAAACTAATAAATCCCTTATTGTAACAGTCTTCTCATCACTTACTGCCATTGTAAATAACCACAGGAATGATTCACTGTTAACCAAGTAAACAGGCTTTCTAAGATGCTTGTGTTCTAAAAGGCACCATCACAGAGTAAGTGAAAAGCATCTAACTACCTCAAAAGATAAAATTTGAAGCCTGCAATTTCAAACCCCAGCACCTCTCAACCCCGGTCAGCATGGCTCCGGCTTTATGCAGTTGTTAAGAATGGTCAGGAAGCCAGCTCTCTGAGTGTGGCTCTGTGTGGGTTTACTTCTATTACCAGTGTGGAGCTCCTGGAAGGGAGGACATGCGGACATGACTTTTTCCCATCAGGGTTTCACTCTTTCCACCTTTCAGTGACTTACCTGCTCGGTCATATAAAATGTGGGACCGCTGGAGCCCCTCTTTCACATCGTTTTCCGTGATTAGAACTCTACTGGGAGAATACGTTTGCCCACTTTTCTTACAAAACATCTTCCTTGAGCTTAACCTGGCCAGAACCGCCAGCTGTAGCCCATTTAGACTGGCTCTGGCATCCCCATCGCTGAGATAAGCCAGTGTGTCCACAGCTTTATCTTCTATGAGCACGGAGGGCCTGCAACACAACCAGTGGTGATTACTGTCACATGCATGTCACACACTCCATTCTGCAGCACACCTTATTGACTCACACTTCTTAGTAAGGTCACCAACAAACTACCTTTAGATTCCAGGTAGTTTGCCCCTCATTAACTCAGGTTGTTATGCATTATCATGACCAAGAACTGACCTGACCTTATGAATCACAAGGGTGCCTCACTGTATAAGCACACATATGTATGAGCGCACACACACATATAATAAGCATGTGTCAAGGAGACACTGAACATTCTGAAAAGTCACTGTTAACACATGGTCTAACTGATTCTACCCTACAAGACTTGGGCAACTGCAGCTTCTAGTGAAAACTTCTATTAAAAAATGCTAGAACCTCACTATAGTGTACAGAAAACGTATGTTCCCAGACTCCACCCAGTTCTAATGAGATATATGTGTTATAACACTGTGTGGAAACATGGGAAAGAACAGCATCACATCAGAATAACAGCTCTGAACGGCTCTAGAGACACTGTAGTTTAACTTCTGTGTCTTACAGATCAGAAATGAGGGCTCCAGCTACTTACGGCATGCAATAGGACCTAGCAGGTCTCTGGAAAGGCAGTAGATTGCTTCATGGTGGAAATTAATTAGCGGATGGTAACACAGAGAACAGAGGTCACCTGCCTTAGAACCAATCAGAAGACTCTGCCAGAACTCAGCTGTGAGACCTTGGGTAAGTCACCTCATCTCTCTCTCTGAACATCAGGACTAAGATTCTACGATCACATTTCTAAATTTGGACCTTCATAACGAAGGCCTAACTATGATTATTTCCAAGTGAGCAAAATTTTCTATTCCTAGTCTAGTTAAATAAGGTATCTAATGTATTTAGTTTTTCAGAAGGGTCTTATTAATTCTTGGCTGAGCTGCTAGCTGCACATTTGTGAAGCAAAAAAATGATTTTTCAAAGCTCACTCATGCCATTGCCAAACTTCAGCTAAAAATATCAGTAGTAATTAATAAGTCATCAGGACTGTCTCAGTCAGCTACTTAGAAAACACTACACAGGCACTGGCTGGGCTGGACTGAGGAGAGAGAGTCATGAAGGGGTCCATCTTGTCTCCAAAAGTCAATACAGAATTCCTTAGAGCACAGCCATACTACTTTCCTTCGTGAGTGACTGGAATAATGCTAGTCTGTATTTCACTCACTAGAAGACTTAGTTCTATGATTTTAAACACTGGCTCATCTCCTTCCCTTATTTATTGAAAGCCAAGCTTTCCAGTTAGTTGTTGTGGATCATCCATCAGCTAGCATGGCTTGTCTTCACTTTCTAACAGATGACTCTCTCATCCGTCTTGTGACCACTGCATGGGGCCCAGGTCATGGGTATGGCCTGCAAACCAATGTTCTCCCTTCCTGAGAGAGCTCCACCTCAGCAGAGACCCAGTCAGATACTCAAGACAGACACTAAGGCCATGTTCGAAAACCTTTGGGCCACTTCTCAATCGAACACTGTTTAGCAGACTCTGTGGAAGATGTAGGGACCGAAGTCAGAGGAGGAAGCACAGGTTCACAACGTGGCTGAAAAGGAATCACACACTTGTGGCTTTTATTTGCATACTATCTGTGGAGAGGAGAAGACAGGGAGAACCAACATTGCCTGATAATCTCAGTTCAGTCTTGGAACTCATTAAAGCAATGCCTTCCATCCTCTTGGAAAGCTTCCTAGCAACAAAGGGCTTGCAGGACACTGTAGGAAGAAAAAGAAGTAAAGCAGGGGCCCTAATCAATGCTACCTTAGTAACTGACTGAGCCCTCATCCAGAGCCAGCTATCTGTTGAGCACATGTCATCCCTCTCCCCTTAGTAAGTACTGCGTCCTCAAGGGCAGGAAGCATGATGTATTCATTATTGTATCCCCAGTGCCTGGCAGGTAACATGCATGCAATATATGCACAATGAATAGACTAACTACAATTGTCCCACAACCTCAGAGGGAAACATTCATTTCTTAAAAAATTATATTATATGGAAAGTATAAAGAAAGCAAATTAGTATCTCCATCTAGAGATAGTGACAGCTAATATAGCCATGTTTGAATTTCCTTTATGCATCCACCCACCTATGCAACCATCAACCTTTCATCTAATTTTTTAAATAAAATTGGGATAGTGCTGGGTATAGTTTCACATCCTGCTGTTTTACTTAACAAGTAGTTTTTTGAAAAACAAATGAGTGACTCAGAGCTCTGAATATCACTTAAAAAACACACACATTATATTAAATTTAAAAAATGCAGACAAGGGGGCAGGGGGCAGAAGTCATGTGCACTACCTTAACATCACTATGCTGATGTACACCTCTTTCTGTGGGTTTGCCCTTTGTGTCTCTTTAGAGGCATGTAGTGCTCTTTGGGCAGTCACAAGATGGGTGGTCTTACATATTCTATTACTATACTACTCCTCCATTTCCATTAGTCCTCATGTAAAGGCAGGGAGTAAGCCGTATTAACTATGAGAAAAGCAGACTGCTCCACAGAACTATAAAAAGTATGCTGTGAATAAAAAGCCTTTGCAAATGGGTATATATGTGGTTGGAAAACAAGGAACTTCAATTTTTAAACTCCTAATGAAAGGACAAATTGTTCTATTGTGACCTTTTGTCATCAAGTTGGAAGTCACGGGGGAATGGGAGTGCTTCCACAACACAACCAGAGCTGAGTGCTTTGAACCAAGACCCCACTGCTCCATCCTCCTTCCTCCCCTTGGATAAGAGCCACATTTCAAATTTCACCCCCAGCCAAAAATGAGGGAGTATATTTTTAAACACAAATCAGTCTGTCAACAACTCTATTCAAGTAATAGAAGGAGACAGCTGAGGGCAATCACAATGGTCACAAAGATGAAATTACAAAATGGAAATTCACTACTAAGAACATTGTGCAGGATGTTGAAAAGGTTCTACCTACCACCCAATACATCCTGAACTCCAGCTTAGGCTAAATATGGTCTAAAGACTACTAAAACAAGATGTATCAAAAGGCTGGCAGTTTGAATCCACCACGCGCTCCTTGGAAACTCTATGGGGGCAGTTCTACTCTGTCCTATAGGGTCACTATGAGTCAGAATCGACTCAACGACAACGGGTTTTTACGGGTACTAAAATACCTTGAGATCTCAGGAAAGGGAGATAGATGAGGATACTCATGCCAAGAATGATGACATAAGGGATGTTTATACTGAGATTTGTAAAACTCCTCAGCAAACAGTAACTATTGCACCAGATATCTTCAAAGAGTAATCCTACTCTAGAGTTTAACACTTCTTTTAATTTAGGCATTAAAATTTAATGAATAACTTACAAAATATTTTCCATTTGGAAATAACCTTTTACAGGTAGATCAGAATTAAATCAGGCAAAATTTGCCTTGGGGGAAGACTGCCCAAAATTTACTATCATCCTAAGAGCCTGGATGGCACAATGGTTAAGCTCTTGGCTGCTAACTAAGAGGTCAGTGGTTCAAATCCACCAGCCGTTCAGTGGTAGAAAAGACCTAGAGATCTGCTCCTGTAAAGATTACAGCCTTGGAGATACCATGGGGCAGTTCTACTCTGTTGTATAAGGTTGCTAGGAGTATGAATCAACTTGACGGCACACAACAACAACATAGAGAAATCAGGCAAGAGATAATAAATCATGTTGCTTTAATGTAATTAAAAAAAAAGTTTTCTATAAGAAAAAAAACTGACTAGAATAAATGCACTGAAAAAGATGATATTCCTAGCTAGTAAGACCTGGAGATAAAGTAGACTTAGAGAGCTAGCTTCTCCGACTAAGGAGCAGCGACTTGATCCTAACAGAGGAACATGGGAGGTGATGTCCTGTCTAGACAGCAACTCCCTCTCTCCTCTTCTCTTCCAGGGTGTTGATCTTTCTGCACATGCACACTGTTTTTTGGTGGATGATACTGGGATTTGGAGGATGATACGTGATTTGGCTGGGAGTTTAAGATGGAGAAAGCAAAGTAAGTGAAAGTGTACCTGATATTTCATGGCAGAACAGAAGAATATATATAGCTCGGTTAAACTCTCCCTCCCTAAATTACAAAACAATATTCTGTGAATTTCTTTCCCTAAAGAGAAGGAATATTACCTATTACTTGGTTAAGGTAACAACTGTTGTACATGGTTCTCAACCATGAATATACCTCAGATGACAGAGAACTTTCCTGAAATACAGATGCACATCCCTTACCACAGATCTACTGACTCAGAAATCTCCAGGGACAGACACTGAGCACGTACATGTACTTTCAAATGTATCCCAGGAGGGCACGATGTTTAGCCCTGGTTAAGAGGTATTACTGCTAAATTATACCCTGGAATCTTTCGTTCCTATTCCCATACAAATTAATAGTGTTAGCCTCATACAAACAACTCTTAGAGAGGTTACAATGTTAACACTTACTGTCACATTTACCCTAATTTTAACTTGGTGTCTAGACCCCTTCTAGCAACTGAGGTAGCTTAGGTGTTAGGCTCCATCACTTTCAAGCTGGGTGATCTTGGGCAAGTTACTTACCGTTTTTGTTCCTCAGTTTTCTCATCTATAAAAGGAAACAATATCTACTTCACAGAGCTATACTGTGGATTAAATGAGATAATACATGTAAAACGCTTAAATGCTAGCTATTTTCATGATTAAGCAGAATAATTTTATTAGCATACTCTCCAGAACAGCAAATCTTCAAGGCAGAACCTAAATTCTGCTGCTTCCATTATAACCAGCATGAAAGTAAAACAAATAAAACAAAACTTACTGTCTCCACAAGAAGAAAATATACATTTCACAGATGATGCCAACTTCCTGTTTAATCCCATGGAGGACATGTCTTTCCTGATAACACTGTAGCTTGTATCTGGTAGGGTCCACAGTTGATAGAACAGTGGCCCCAAAAAGATATGTCCAAGTCCTATCCCCAGTACCTGTGAGTATAACCTTATTTGGAAACAGGGTCTTTGGAGATGTAATTAAGGATCTTGAGATGAGATGATCCTGGATTTGGGGTGGGCCCTAAATCCAGTGACAAGCGTCCTTAGAAAAGATAGAAAGGGAAAAGACATAGAGACACAGGGAAGAAGGCCATGTGAAGATGGAAGTAGACACTGAAGTGATGCAGCCACAAGCCAAGGAACACCAGGTGCCACCACAAGCTGGAAGATACAAGGAAGGATTCTCCCCTAAAGCCTTGGTGGGGATCATGGTCCTGCTGACACCTTGGTTTTGGACTTCCGGCCTCCAAAACAGTGAAAGAATAAGTTTCTGTTGTTTAAACCCCCTGGTCTATGGCATTTTGTTATGGCAGCCCTAGGACACTAACACAAGCTCCGTGAGGTCTATGCTCCTGGCTGCCAGTGTTTCTATGTCATCATTTTAGTACGCTGTACTAATGTAGGTGGTGTAGTGGCCAAAAGTTCAGCTGCTAACCAAAAGGTTGGCAGTTCGAATCTATCAGCTGTTCCTTGGAAACCCTATGGGGCAGTTTTACTCTGTCGTATAGGGTCTCTATGATTCGGAATCGACTTGACGGCAACAAGGTTTATACTAATGTAGAATTCCTAGGTGGTGTAAATGGTTAATGTGTTGAGCTGCTAACCAAAAGGTTGGAGGTTCGAGTCTACCTAGGGACACCTTGGAAGAAAGGCCTGACAATCTATTTCTGAAAAATCAGCTACTGAAAATCCTATGGAGCACAGTTGTACTCTGACACATATGGGATCACCATGAGTCAGAGATGCCTCAAAAACAACTGATTAATGTAGCTTTATAAAACGAAACAAAACACTTTTAAGTAAAATTATTAAAATCTATACTCACAACTCATTCTGGCCAGTAGTACCTTCTATTCTGGTGTCCCACTATTCTTCTTTCCACTTGGTGTTAGAAAAGATTGAGAGACAGAAAAAAAGAAAAAATATATAGCCATCTTGTTTGGGGTTCCCTTCTCATGATGACCAGAGAAAAGCCCTAGCATCAGTGGAGTTCCAGCACCTCAGGTAGATGCCCCGTGTGTCTACACAGCTAGTTAGATACACTGTAGAAGCCACTGTGACTCCTTCAACCAACTCTTGGAACTCTGCCAAGACAGACAGTAACAGCGCAGGTCTGGCTTCTCATTTCATTCTCTGTGTCTCCACAGTCTTAAAAATGCTGCATCTGGTCCACAAAGAGCTGGCTCTTCAGGGGTGTTTTCCGTCTGCAAGTGTCCTATGACCTGGGGCTCTATCCCTTCAAAGCAGTGAGCAGTGCAGGGTGGTTCAACACCAGCTTACCTCCTCATTCCTGCAGCACAAGCTCATCTTACAACAGACCCATCCGGATTTTTCTCCTGGCCTCCAAAACTAACCCAGGACACAGAGAACACGTGTTTCTGTTTGAACCAGGTGATTACAATGCTTATAGTGCAAAATACATGAAAACTGCTGTTACCCATACAAACCAAGGAACTATGGCATAAGTACTTTAACACAGATTACCAACTTACCTCTATCTTTCTCTTCACAGCCATATTACTTAAAACATCTGTCTATCCTTGCTACCTCCTTCTTCCCCTACAGTCACTCCCTCCCATGCTGCAGGCTGGAGTCTATTCCCATCACTCTACTGACATGGTTCTAAAGACGTCAACGGACAAATGCCAAATCCAATAATGCATTTCCCTCTATCTTATTTAACCTTTCTGATGCATTTTACTGTTGTGGAAGAGCCTCCTAGCTACACCCTAAGCCACTGTCTCTTTTCGTCTCAGTAACACCTCAATTGAGTGTACAGCAGTGGTTTGCAGGTATCTCCCTAAAGTGGGGAAGGGATGCTGTTCTTTGGCACTTCTTCCTTCCTGTTATCTGGAATACAGATATACTAGTTAGAGCTCCAGCAGCCTCCTTGGAGCACGAGGTAGAGCTATGTGCTCAGGGTGGCGGAGCAGAAAGACAAGGGCCTAGGTCTCTGATGATACAGCACCATGCCCTGTCTACCTTCAGACTCTTACATGAGAAACAAACCTCTATCTTCTTTACACCACAGTTAATTTGATTTGTTTCCATAATAGACAGCCAAGCCTAACCTCAACTGATACAACGGTGTCCAGTACTCTTTCTTTGCTGGTCTCAAGGCATCCCTCTGGTGTTCCTCCTACCTTCTTGGACTTTCTCTGTCTCCTTAGGCTCCTCTTCCCTTCCCACCCAATTTATGCTGACAGCCCTCAATTCATCACCCTTAGCTCCTAGCTCTCTTCAGCTCTCCCTGGGAGAATTATTCAAATGCATGGGCTACACTATCTCTTAAATGTTGTGACTCCCAAATCTCTGTCTCAAACCTTTCTACTGCTCTCCTGAGGTCTGTATCTAACTGCCTAGTGGACCTCTCCATATGGATCACCTAAAGACCCCACAAGCTGAACAAGTCTCAAACTGAATTCTGCATCATCTTCCACCCCCACCCTCCACCTTCTGCTCTTTTTCCTATCTCTTGTTTGAAAGTACAACTATCTGCCCAGCCACCTCTATGTGAGTTTCTTAGACCCCTCATTTGTACCGCTTCATTACACCCAGGCCCCACAGACCTTACTTGTTCACTATTTCTCACAGTCTCCTCCTCTGTTTCTGCTGCTCCTGCCTTTGTTCAAGTCCTCTGCATCTATTAGTCTTTCGCATCAGCCTCTTTTCTTCCTGCCTCCTGTGGGAGCTCCCTCCAACCAACCCCCTCCAAGCTGCCAGTGAGCTTCCTAAAATGTACATCAGGGCATGTCATTCTCCTGCTCAAAATCTTTTCGTGGTTTCTCATAGCTTTCCACATCACCCGCTTACCCTAGAGCACAAGCTCTTTTATGTTCTGGCCTCATCAACCATCACTCCCTCGTACCACTCTCCCATTCAGCCACAGTGAACACAGATCGTGCTCTTTATTACCAGCTTGTTTCACAGGCTGTACCCCTTTGCCAAAATTAGCTTTCTACTTCATCCAGTTAAACTTGGCTTATCCTTCTAAACTCAGCTCCAGCATAGCCTCATCGAGAAGGGGAATTTTTTTTTTCTACCCAGAGATGCCCTAGAAGAAAGACCCAGAGATCCACCTCTGAAAATTCAGCCATCAAAAACTCCACAAGCACAGTTCCATTCTGACACACACGAGGTCGTGATAAGTTTAAATGGACTTGACAGCAACTGGTTAGAGAACAGAACACAGGCTGTCCAAGGATGTGAGATATCCGACTTTATACATTCTAGATACCTACTGTCTACACCCCAACGCTCCTTGTGTATAACTCTATTAGAGCACATCCCTGTAACCTGACGTGTGATGAGACGGATTGCTTTTATATGGTCTTTCTCACCAAGGTCTTGTAACTCCCAATAAAAGACTGGGTGGGACTATGCAATTGAGGGCTTATGGCCCACCAAGGGGACTGGACAGCTTGTTAATAATGTAAATAAGTTGTACAGAACCCTGATGAGGGGATTAGTCATTCTGCCATTCTGCTAGTCTTAAAAGAGAGCCAATTCCAAAGCAGAGGGGGAG
This sequence comes from Dugong dugon, assembly GCA_030035585.1. Lineage (NCBI taxonomy): Eukaryota > Metazoa > Chordata > Mammalia > Sirenia > Dugongidae > Dugong > Dugong dugon. The sequence continues at coordinate 22,268,518 of CM057464.1, forward strand.
CCTCACTACTACCCAGAAGAGGCAGAAGTGGAGTGTGTCGTTTGGATCTGGGATCCCTGCACTGAGACCCTCCTAGACCCTGAAAACAGAGAGACAGAGAGAGAGAGAGGGAGGGAGGGAGAGAGAGAGCTATAACACTGAAGAAGGCAAGATGGCAAGAAGCAGCAGCACAGAAACGATGGAAGCAGAGGCAGCAGAACCAGGAGACTGGCAGGAGACGGCACAGTGGGCTTCCCAGCCCATGGAAAGAGAAAGCTGAGTGCCTCTGGGCAGGAGGCGTGCTGGTGGAGTAGGATGCCTCCAGGTACTTGGTGGAGCTAGGTTTGCCACCCCATAGAGCTAGAGCTGAGGACCTTTGGGCAGAGGCTTACAGGCAGAGTAGGGTGCCTCCAGGCACTTATAGGCAGAGCTAAAATAACTCTGAGAACAGGCCAGCCCAAGAAGTCCCTTGGGGGGCCAAGAGCCTAGGAGGCCTGTGTGCAGCATGGCTGAGAAGAGACTGTCCTGATTGAAAAACTATAACCTGAGAGTTCCTGAACTTGAAGTGTAACCTGTTACTTCCCTAACAAACCTCATAACTATAAGGTCTGTGAGTTGTGTGGCTACTGCAACAAATTATTGAACCCAGCAGAGTAGAGTGGCATGAGAGGGACAGTTGGAGGGTGGAGGCATGCCTGACCTCCTCCTGATCGAAGAACTGTATCCTGAGCATTGCTGAACCTCAATTGTAACCTGTTACTTCCCTAATAAACTCTATAACTGTGAGTATGGTCTGAGTTCTGTGTGGACACTGCAACGAATTATCAAACCCAGCAGAGAAGTAGAGAGTACCGTGGGAGGGACAGTTGGAGATTGGAGGCATGTCTGACCTCTGCCTCAGAAGAATCAGCCTTGGGCTGTTGATGCTGATAATGATTCTCTCTCCCCTTCTTGAAGTTAGAGGAGGTGAGACACCGCCCCTGTGCCATTTCACACCTACCTGCTCACCTATCCCTTTCTCATACTATAAAGTTCTCTAAAGGCACAAGAATAAGCTCTTTTCAATACTCAGCCAAGGCCTAGCATATGCAAAGCTGTCAATTTCTACTGAATTAATATAGGAGGAAAAAAATTAAACCCTGTGCCTCTGGGCACTTGTTGGCAGAGCTAGGCTTGTAGACCTGCAGAGTGAGAGAGCTGGGTGCCTTCATGCCGACAGGCCAAGGAACCAGAAGCTGAAGAGACAAGGAGCATGGGAAGCAGAGCTGCCTCAGTCTCAGAGGGTGGGGCCATGACCTCTGCAGTCTCAAATGGTGGAACCAAGACTTGCTGGGCCTCAAAAGGTAGGGCCACAGCCTCCTAGATTTTGAAGTCAGATCATCAACTCAGCTCTGGAGTGTGGCACTGCCTTTCACAAGTGCCCGGGGGATGGGGCCAGATCCACTGCCCAAAGCTGAGAGGGCGGGACTGCTAAGGGGCAGAAGAACGGGCCTGCTAGGGACTAAGTGGTGGAGTCGCCACTCAGACGGACTAGTAGAATGGGGCCGCCCAAAGCCAATGGAGCAGAGTTGCCATCCCAGTGGGCCTAAAAGGCAGAGCTGAAGCCCAAGGCCAAGAGGCCTCCACCTAGAATCTAGACAGCGTGGTTAACACCCAGAGTCTGAAGGGCAGAACTGTTCCTTAAGTGGTCTCAGAGAACAGAGGATTATTTTCAAGTCTTGAGAGGTAATGTAAATTATTCTGCTGGGCTTTGGACTTGCTTGATGCCCGTTATCTCTTTTTTCCCTCCATTTTCTCCCATTTGTAATGGAAATATCTACCACTGTACTTTGGAAGCAGGTAACTTGTATTTTAAGATTACAGATGAAGAGGAATTTTGCAGAAGATGAGATTCTGGACTTGGAGTTGATTTAAGACTTTAGGATGGTATGATGAGATGAATGTGTTTTACATGGTGGTAAGGACATGAATTTTGGGGGGCCAAAGGGTAGAATATTATGGATTGAATTATGTCCCCCCAAAACACATGTCAACTTGGCTAGACCAAGATTCCCAGTATTGTGTGATTGTCCTCCATTTTGTGACCTGATGCAATTATCCTATGTGTTGTAAATCCTAACCTCTATGATGTTAATGAGGCAGGATTAAAGGAAGTTATGTTAATGATGCAGGACACAATCTACAGGATTAAGCTGTATCTTGAGTCAATCTCTTCTGACATATAAAAGAGAGAAGCGAGCAGAGAGGAAGGGACCTTGTTACTACCAAGCAAGAAGAGCCAGGAGCAGAGTGTGTCCCTTAGGCCCAGGGTCCCTGTACTGAGAAGCTCCTAGATCAGGGGAAGACTGATGACAAAGACCTTCCCCCAGAGCCGACAGAGACAGAAAGTCTTCCCCTGGAGCTAGCATCCTGAATTCAGACTTCTAGCCTCCTAAACTGTAAGAGAGTCAATTTCTGTTTCTTAAAGTCATTCACTTGTGGTATTTCTGTTATAGCAGCACTGGATGATTAAGACTCCCCAAATACTTTTATTTCAGTCTAGATAAAATTTATCATGTACATATATAGACTATGAGAATTCACAATTTCTCAAGTACCAGGGATGCTGTGTCAGTGTAATTAGTTTTGAGTCCAGTCCTACCAATCTTCTGTGATGCACAGCATGGATAGTCTATTAATTTCTCTGTAAATGTTCTAGCTGCCATCCAGGGTACTACAATAAGACATAAGAATTCAAATGCAGACTCATACCTTCCCAGAGAGAGAAAGGAGTTATTTGGGGTTAAAAGACCTTTCTTCCAGTGACATTAGTATAACGGAAACTGATTTATGTCCACAAGAAGGTAGATATAGTTGGTGCTAGTCAATAGGCATCTGAAAGTAAAATTTTACCTAAAGTCACTTAAAGACAGTACAATCGAGTCTAACTTAGCAATTGGCATGGCAGGCACTTAAGAAATCACATACAATGTAAGAGTTCTTTCTATGGTCTACTGACATCTCCTAACTTATGAGAATTGCTACCAAGTAGCCCAACTAATGGATCAAAGTTTAATACTCTTTAATTTCATTTTGTGTGCTGATAATGAGAAGGGCAATAACATTAAAAACAAAGGTTCTCCATACATGGGCAATGAGGCAATCATCTCTTACTTTGGTCTATAATTCCCTTCTTCTCTCCTCCCAAATTAAACCATGTCTGCCATATTGAAAGCTAGGATTTACTCACTTAGTCATTTATCAGCACGTACTGTATGTCAGGCCCTTGCTGGGTGCTGGGGATATGAACAAGAAAGACAAGTTCCTGTCCTCACAGAACTTGCAATAAGGTGGGGATATAAGTAAGTAAACAAGATACAAGTTTAGGGATGATGGTGAGAAGAGAATGAGAAACCATACTTAGAATCTATTATAAATGACTGCTAATGATAGCGAAATAAGTGATCTATTGGATATGGGAGGTTTTCTCTGATTGAAACATAATTTTAGCAATCTACGAATCACTGTCTCTCTTTTGTATCTGGCTCTTAGTTTCAGTAACTGAAAGAAATGTTAATTCTTTCACTTGACTCTCTCAGACTTTAATGTGCATACACATCACCAGGGGAGCCTGCCAGACTGCAGGACAGGGCTTCCTATGGGTTCGTTCTGGTTCACACCCCTGCTGAGAATTTACATTTCTAAAAGGTTCCCTGCCGATAATTTGCATTTATAACAAGTTCCCAGGAAGTTATACATAAGAATCACCTGCAGATATTGTTAAACTGTAGATTCTGATTCAGTATATCTGGGGGTGGAAAATGTAAATTCTCAGCAGGGAATCTGTTGGAAATGCAAACTCTCAAGCAAGGGTTCGAACCAGAACGAACCAGTTCAAAGCTCTGCTGCAGAACTCCTCTTTATGAGGATGAGCTCAATGGTACTATTGCCTTTTTGGTCCATTCCAAACCCAGACCCATAATTTCATGATCTGGCAGTGACTGGAGAGAGAAGAAAACCTGAGGGTATCTGAAAAACTAAATCTCAGGAAATAATGGCATGAAAACAAATAAAAATTACCCTAAATAAGTAAAAACATAGGATATAAAGTTGTAGATAGATTAGATAACTAGCAAACTGAAAAAAGTTAGAATGAAATACAACAAAATGTCAACAGTGGTTGTGTTAGGAATTAGGGATTTTTTTTTCTCCTTTCTCTTGCAATTTTTCTTTATTACTTGATTATATAAGTTTTATAACGAAATTTTGTTTAAAGAAAAGCTATACTAGATATAAGGGGCTAGCAGTAGCCACCATCAAACTGTGATAAGTACCCAGGATACAAGAGACTCCTAAATATCAGTACAAAACAAAAATGTCCATTACTCATTTTTGGCCACAATTCGAAGGCTACCCCATCACAATTGATTCTAAAACAAGGCTACTACATTCTGCCTGAGGATCCTTGGCCAAATGTTTCAAGGCTCTCACCAGGCACAGCAAATTCTTCCTATATGTGAGACAGGAGCAAATGGGAGAGGTCAGATGCATAGGGAGAATGCTGAAACCTAAAGCCTGAGCCTAAAGCTATGCCCTGTACTTTAATCCCCACAGAAAAGGGTCTCCAGGACTTAGCCTCAGGGCAGACACTAGCAGCTGTGGAGCACACAGGGCGAGGAGGAGGGGCATCAGCCTCTCCTCAGACCAGAGTATGTTCGACTGCTTACTTCAGGTAACACAGATGAATAACATATGAAGAACATATTATAATATAAATAAAGAAAAATCTTCTGACCCAAATAATCTAATTGGTTATTCATGATACATACTGTGTATTAATAAACTCATGTTATTCATGACACAGAAACAGATCACCAAAAGGAAAGGGGCAGCATCCAATTAGCCACTTTCAGTTAACATTTCTTTACTTTCATAGAACTCAGTTTGACTTTCAGAGTTTGCCAAAAAAAAAAAAAAAAGGTTTAAAGAATTGTGTGCTAATGTTTACATTAATTTTTTATTAACATTAGAAAAAATAATAAGCAGCAAGAAAAAAAGAAATTGGAATCTGAGTACAAATCTCAAAAGATTCATAAATTAAGGACCAAATCCCTAAGCACAAAAGCAGACATCCAGGAGCTAAAATAACAGGCAAGACAATGTTAAAGAATTATAGACACACTCATTACAAGCCTAAGCTATAAAATCTCAACTTAAAAGAAAGGAAATGTTTGCAGACATATACTTGTTAGTATAATTTTGCACTTGCCTCCTCTTTCATTTTCATTACTGGTAGATCAACATTTTCTTCTCTCTGTCCCCACCCTCTCTTCATTAACTCCCAGTCTTTCTTGGTTCACTGCCAAGAGCAGTATGCACCCTCACGATACTACATAACCAACTTACTCAGAAGTGCTGTTGCTGCTGTGGCTCAGAGGGTCAGTGGGCCGGCTAGAGTCTAGGACATGGATTCCCAGGGAGTTGATTGCTCGCATTAAAATAGTCACCATTGCCTCTACTGGAAGCTTCTCAAGAACAATCACCCGGCAGCGGCTCAGAAGAGCAGCATTGACCTGGAAGGAAGGGTTTTCTGTGGTGGCTCCAATCAAAGTAATCGTCCCACATTCCACGTGAGGAAGAAAAGTGTCCTGATCATGGGAGGAAAACAGAAGAAATTGATTCCAGTTAACAACCTGCAGAATCCCATGTAAGTTGGCTATCAATGCCTCCCTTTTCCTAACTTTTATCTTTCAAGTTCAGGAATAGCAGCTTCATATTCATTGAACATGAGTGCAACATTTAAAGAGTGCAGCCCTAGCTTTCTGAGTCCAAACGTGTCTTCTGGATGCCAACATCTCAGCCTGGTCTCTTGCTGGTAAGCAAATAGTGCTGATGACAATTCAGTTCAGTTTCAACAAAAAATATTTCTTTATGTAGAGAAGTATCTTTTCTCCCAAGGTTGAAATGGTGTATAACTTAAATAAAGACAGATAGAAGAGTCTGAGAAAATACAAAAACATGAACCCTCATTTCCAAAACCATCTTCCACTGCAAATACTCAATCATATTGTATTCTTCCTAACAAACATGCAAATACTGTATGTAACTACCTGATGCTGTGTTCGGGAAAGAAATACTAAATTATTGGAGTTTTGTGAAATTTTTCTATCTGTGGTTATAACAGAAAAAAGCATAGCTGAAAAAGATTTTAATGTCTATTTTGGAAAAATTCAAGAGTGGTTTTGTTTATAAAAATAAATTATATCCTTTTGTTTTTATTTCAGAAAGTCAGATAAGTAAATAGAACTACTGGATCTTGTAACGTTCACCTTGATGAGAGCCTGGAGTCACAGAGAATATATAGACTCTTTAATTCTCAAAATAGAAAGTAACACTTTATAAGGGAGAAAGAAAATATATTCAAACGATGATCTTAAAATCAAGTTAAACTTCACTATGACTACAGACTTAAAATCTCTAAGAACTGGAAAGAGCCCTGGTGGCACAATGGTTAAGTGCTCAGCTGCTAACCAAAAGGTCGGGGGTTCAAATTCACCCAGAGCCTCTGCTGGAGAAAAAGTCCTGGAAATCCGCTCCTATAAAGATTATGGCCTAGGAAACCCTATGGGCAAGTTCTACTCTGTCACACTGGGTAGCTAGGAGTTGAAACTGACTCGACAGCACCTAACAACAAAAATTGGAAACTTAATCCAAATGCCAACCATTTCATTTCCAGATAAAGTCTTTTTTTTTTTTTGGTCACACGCAAAAAAAAATTAAGGAAAAATGTGAGAAAAATAGGCTAGAAGCAGATGGGTTGACAAGTCTGCTTCTTTGTAGACAGAGTTAATGAGAGCACCTAGCATGTGTACAGGGCTGTATACTTTTCAAAGTGATTCCAAATCTATTTGATGTTCCCAGTGTCCAAAGGTAGAAGATAATATACCTGCTGAGATTTATTGAACCGATGAATCTCATCAATAAAAAGGATAGTTTTCCTTTTGAAAAAGCTCTTTTCATTTTGAGCTTGCTTTATGACATCTCGCACATCATTTGTCTTGGCATTTGTTGCAGACAAAGTCACAAACCTTATGCTATGCTTCTTGCTGTTGTTTGCGATGATGTGAGCCAGAGTGGTCTAGAACAGATGACAAACAGAGCTTAGGAAGCTGATCTGACACGGAGAAGCACCCATGGGTACTAACACAAGGAGAATCAGCACTATTTAATCAGTAACTTGAAATGTGAAGAACACTTAGCGGCACAGATATAATCTGCGATTTCACTACCCATTTTTAAAAATTAAAAATAAGGACATTATCTATAAAACAAGAAAGTAGCTAAACCTTAAGCTAATTCAACCTTTTCTTTGTAATTTAACCCTTTTTGATTCCTTTTCTTGGGACTCTGAGATCTTTGGAATCCCAGTAAAAAGAGTGGCTGTCTTGATTTAGCAGTCTGAATGACAGCTGTGATCTCTTACCAAAGAGAAAAGAAAATTCTCCCTGCTGCACCCAAGAAAGCACTACTGTTGAAGGAACCTAGGTGTAGAAGTGGACTGCATGGAATCAGTGCTGGAACTGGAAGCTCACTGGTGTGGCTTCAAAACCCCCTCGTCCACCAACTGAAAAGACTGAACGAATGAGTCTTTGAGTTGAAACACCAATGACAGCTACCTAACATTTAAGATGACTGCATGCCAACTCAACGTCTACTTTAAAAGTGGATGCAATAATAGTACTTTGCTCATGTTAGTACTTACCATAAAACAAACGAGATCCAAGCAAAGCATTGCTCAGGTGCTTCATAAATATACATATGCTTTTGTAAATATTACTATTGTAAGCAATGGAGCCCTGGTGGTGCAGTGGTTAAGAGCTATGGCTGCTAACCAAAAGGTCAGCAGTTCGAGTCAACCAGCTGCTCCCTGGAAACCCTATGGGACAGTTCTACTCTGTCCTATAGGGTCACTCTAGGGTTGCTATGAGCCGAAATTGACTCAACAGCAACAGGTTTTTTTTAATTGTGAGCAGTATAGTAGTAAGGACAGAAATTCAGAAAAAGGGAAGACTGTCTTAACGACAGGAACAAACCTGCTCCTGGAAGAAAAGGTGGCACTTTATTTTCTAAAAGTTGTGCAGCTGCTTCTTTACCAAACCCCAACCTACCCACCTTTGGAATCGAACTGTGCCTAGGCTTGTGCCTGATCATCAACCACAACACTGAGCAGCAAGGCCCACTTAATTGCTTGCCTGGCATTTTCTGTGAACTCACCCTCATCTCCCTGGGAACTTTTTCTTGACACCTGGGACCAACAACTGATTATTCATTCTCATGATCATATGAAAAGAATTCACAGACAAATAGTAAGAATGCCACTGCTCAATTCCCTAAATAGGGTAATAAATTAAAGCCACAGGGATAGATGTCAACACCACCACTACCATCATAAAAAGTTATTTGGGACAGATCTGATTTATTCTCAAAGGGAAAGCACCAGTGCATAGGAGAGCAGAAGCATTCTAATGAATTGGCTGGAGCCCTGGTGGCATAATGTTTAAGTGTCTGGCTGCTAACCAAAAAGGTCGGCAGTTCGAATCCACCAGCTGGTCCTTGCAAACCCTACGGGGCAGCCCTACTCTGTCCTACAAGGTCACTGAAAGCCAGAATCAACTCGACAGCAATGGGTTTTCTGGTTGGAGTAAAGGGTGGGGTGGTCAAGTTGTAGGAGATAAAGCTGGAGAGAAAAATGGGAGAAAACAGATAAAGTCCTTGTGTACTAAGGGGTCTGAATCTCAAAGCTAAAAGAGGGCCTTTAAACTGATCCTGTATTTTGCTTTTCACTCACTGGTGCTCCTTTTGTTCCCTCTTCCTACAAATTAAAAAAAAAAAAAAAATCACATATCTGAACACCTCTTAGTCTTCTCTTTCTTCAGGCTAGACACCCCCAGTTTCTTCCAATTGTCCTTAAAATGACATGCTTTCTAGGCCCACAATATGCTTATTATCCTGCTCTGGAGTTGGTGCTAATTTCTAACTACTGTATACACAACTGGACACCGAAATGCATTGATGTTTCTTTTTCTAAAGTAAAAGGCATATTGAAATGCTAGCTGAAAATGACTTCAGAGAGAAGAGTTTCACTGTAGTCCTGTTATATACTCATGGATAAATAAAAATTAAGTCTTTCCAAATAAACCAACAACTAGAGGAAAGAGGAAGCACAACATAGAAATAACAATTTTTTTTGATTATTTTATTCAAAGTAGAACCCATATATTTACAAATATAACATAAATGTCCCTTTGCAATTTTTGTAGTATGTTGTTTCCTCGAGAATTGGGTCACTAAAAGTCGGGGGGGTGGGCGATGGAACACAACGATGGATCAAATCTAAGAGTCCACATATTCATGTTAACCTGTGAATTTACAGGCATCTTAATTTTGAAGACGACTAAAAAACGTCTTAAGAATGGGGGGGGGGGGAAGGGGAGTTGCCTTTTCTGGCACGTTAGACTCCACCTGTGTGGGCTGAGCACTGCCCCAGCTCAAGCGGTATCTGATCCTCTGCACTATTAGGCCTTAATATCCAGGTGAGCCCAGGAGACTCTCACGCCACCTTTTAAGAACCCCAAATACCTTCGACTGTTGGATCCATTCCCAAGTTTTCCAGGAGAGTACACATCAGAGATGAAGGCCCGGGAACCCTTCTGTCAAGGCGGCACTCACCTTGCCACAGCCCGGCGGCCCCCACAATATGAGGGAAGGGATTTCGTTCGTCTCCAGGAGGGACCTGAGCAGGGTCTCTTGCCCCACAGCTCTGCTTTGCCCGATGTAGTCCTGCAACGTGTCAGGACGCATCTTATCGGCCAGAGGCTTGCCCTCCAGCATCTGCCTGATCTCTTCGGCAGCCAGCGCCCGGGAATGCTGTCGCCCCCCGCTGCCGCCTCCGAAGGCTGCGGCGGCCGCGTCGGCATCCCAGGGCCCCTGGTCGTCCTCGCCGTCTCCGTCCGCGTCGCCATCGCCCACCGCCTCCTCCTCCTCTTGCGCCTCCGCCTCGTCCCAGCTCCGCGGAGACGCGCTCCCCGCTGCGGCGGCCGAGGCGGCCGGCCTTTTGCCCGGCCCCTTCCTTCCGGGGCTGCTGGCCCGGGCCACTGGAAAGTCGGGGATGAGGCGGGCGCCGCTGGGTGTGGGCGGCGCGTCGTAGCTCTCCCTGCTCTCAGTCTCACCGCCGTCGTCGCCCTCCTCGCCCTCGCCCTCGCTACTCTCGGCCGCCGTCGGGGTGGCGGGCTGCTTCAGGGCAGAGCTCTCCGAGAGCCGCCGCCTCTTCGAGCGTGGCGGCGAGGGCCCCTTGGCCGGTTCCCCGGCGCCATGCGGCCCGGCCACGGGCTCCGGATGCCCGGCGGGGTGTAGCAGCAAGCAGCGGTCCAGATGCGAGTTGATGTGGGCGGCAGGCATCATCTGTTGGCACACGGGGCACTGCACCTGATGCAGCTGCGACAGGAAGGGGTCGTCCTCCGGCCCGCTCACCTCCATCGCGGCTGCGGTAGCCCCCACTCGCGAGCAGGCCTCACGATCCCCGCCGCGTAGGCCCAGCACCGCACGACCCTCGGGGTGGCGGCAAGACGAGCGCGGGCCGCGGGAGGGCGCGTCTCATGCCGCACGTCCGGAGCTGCGGCGTCGGCCCGCCCCCGGCCCCCGCCGGAGGCTCCTCGAGCGGCACTCCGGGAAGTGTAGTCCGCGGCTGCGGACCCGAGGTGGCCGTGCAGTCCACTTCCGACCCGCGCTCGCCCACTTCCGGCTCCGCGGCCTCCTTTGTCCAAGGCCTGAGGCTGCAGACCCGCGAGACGCAGGAAACGGTGCCCTACCACCCACTGTTGGGCGGGGTTACCTAGGAGCCTCTTTGGTCCTTCAATGCCCTCGATGACCCGGAAGCGTTGAAAAAAACGTGCCGAGATTGCGGTTGGCCCCGCTCGCGCTTAGAGAACGGCGTTTTGCGCTCGCGATCTAAACGGCGGAGGAGCGCGCGGATACTCACTTATCCGTAATTTAAGGGAAATGGGAAGAAACGCTCTAATGGAAATTGGAAGAAGGACTTGAGCAAAAGAAAAAAAATACAAACCACTAAACACGTGAAAAGGACGTTCGCCACAGTGGTCAGAGAAATGCAAACAGACTCGTTTTATTTTGCCTTTCTAGGGTTTTTTGGCAGTTTACCAAAGGGCACTATCACAGTACTCCTGAAGGTCATACTTTCCAACCCATTACCGTCCAGTCGGTTACGACTCGTAGCAACCCTATAGGACAGAGTAGAACTGCCCCACAGAGTTTCCAAGGAGCGCCTGGTGGATTTGAACTGCCGGCCTTTTGGTTAGCAGCCTTAGCACTTAAACACTAGGCCATCAGGGGTTCCAGTCATACTTTCAGAGATGCTTATCTTACTTTTATATAATAGCAAAAAATTGGAAACAGACTTACTTCATTTAGGTTTTTAGTAAAATTAGGGCACATCTTTCCCCATAACAACAAAACGTTATGCAACCATTTAATATAACATAGAAAGTAACAGAAAATTTCCACCTTAAATGAAAAAAAAATTCAGATTAAAACCAATGTACTATTCTACATCTTCAAATGGTAGGATTACCAGTCATTTTATTTTCTGTAAACCTCCACTGTAGAAAATGTATCAAAAATGCATTTTTATACAGGAGGAAAATGAGGGGGAAATGACAACTTTTTTGAAATCTGACAAAAATGGAATTTTTATTTAGCACAAGAGGATCACGTTGAAAGTTATCCAAAAGCAAATATGTAAGGGTTTTATAAGCCTTTTCACATCAGATGATTTTACAAAAGAATGACTTGCGAAGAACTAGAATGATACAAAGGTTGGTAATAAAGGGTGCAGGAAGTATTTTTTTTCAGTTTGTACAGGCTGTCAAGTATGTGTTTCAACCTGGCAGTTGTAAGAGGAGTGAAATCCGATGTTTTGATGGCTAACAGTTTTTCTGACTAGAAATGTTAGACTCAAGATTAATAGAAATGCTAAAGAAAGATGAGTAAAGAATATTCTGTGACCATCATATAAGTTGAAATTGTGCAAAGAAATGGTGGGTTATGAACTTTTTATACCATTTTATTTATCCCTCAGAGCAACCATCAAAGGGTTTTTCATATAGTTCAGCAAGTACTTTTTTGAAAAAAGTTTACAGGGCTTCCCTGAAAACAGGTTTTGCAGAAAAGTGTTAACTAAATATGGGAATGTACATATACTACAGTAATAAATAGACATGTGGTCACCTTTAACATACAAATTTTTTTTAAAAATGAGAACAAATGACAACTGAAGTTTCTTGAATGTCTTTTCTCTTTTAATAAATGTAAGACTTAAAAATTTATTTTTAGAAATTGTTGTTAGGTTCCATCGCACGACCCAATGTGCAACAGAACAAAACACTGCTAGACCCTGCACCATCCTCACAATCGTTTGAGCCCCTTGTTGTAGCCACTGTGTCAACCCATTTCCTTGAGGGTCTTCCTTGTTTTCACTGACTCTCTACCTTACCAAGCATGATGTCCTCCAGGAACTACTTCCCCCTGATAACATGTCCAAAGTATGTGAGACGAAGTGTCACCTTTCTCACTTCCGAGGAGCACTCTGGCTGTACTTCTTCCAAGAGAGACTTGTTCATCCTTCTGTCAGTCCATGGTATATTCACTATTCTTTGCCAACACCATAATTCAAATGCATCAATTCTTCTTTGGTCTTTTATTCATTGTCTGGCTTTCCCATGCATATGAGGGGATTGAAAATATCATGGCTCAGGTCTGGTGCACCTTAGTCCTCAAAGTGACATCTTTGCTTTTGAACACTTTAAAGAGGTCTTTTGCAGGAGATTTGCTCAATGCAAAATACATTGTTTGATTTCTTGACTACTACTTCCACGGTTGTTGATTATAGATCCAGGTAAAATGAAATCCTTGACAACTTCAATCTTTTCTCCGCTTATCATGATGTTGCTTATTGGTCCAGTTGTGAGGATTTTTGTTTTCTTTATGTTGAGGTGTAATCTGTACTGAAGGCTATAGTCTTTGATCTTCATCAGTAAGCCTTTCAAGTCCGCTTTGCTTTCAGCAAGCGAGGTTGTGTCATCTGCATATCGCAGGTTGTTAATGAGTTTTCCTCCAATCCTGATGCTGAGTTCTTCTTCATATAGTCCAGCATCTCAGATCATTAGTTCAGCATACAGATTGCATAAGTATGGTGAAAAGATACAACCCTGACACACATCTTTCCTGACTGTAATCCATGCAGTATCCTCTTGTTCAGTTCAAATGACTGACTCTTGATCTACGTACAGGTTCCTCATGAGCACAATTAAGTGTTCTGGAATTCCCATTCTTAGAAATATTATCAATAATTTGTTATGATCCACATAGTCGAATGCCTTTGCTTAGTCAATAAAACACGGGTAAACATCTTTCTGGTATTCTCAGCTTTCAGCCAGGATCCATGTGACATCCACGTTCCAAGTCCTCTTCTGAATCTGCCTTGAATTTCTGGAAGTTCTCTCTCAATGAACTGCTGCAACTGCTTTTGAAAGATCTTCAGCAAAATTTTACTTGCGTATGATGTTAATGATATTGGTTGATAATTTCCACATTCGGTTCGTTCACCTTTCTTTGGAATAGGCATAAATATGGGTCTCTTCCAGTCGGTTGGCCGGATAGCTGTCTTCCAAATTTCTTGGCATAGATGAGTGAGCACTTCTGGTGTTGCATCTGTTTGTTAAAACATCTCAGTTGGTATTCCATCATTTCCTGGAGCCTTGTATTTTTGCCAATGCCTTCATTGCAGCTTGGACTTCTCCTTCAATACTATCAGTTCTTGATCATATGCTACCTCCTGAAATGGTGGAATATCCACCAATACTTTTTGATACAGTAATTCTATGTATTCCTTCCATCTTCTTTTGATGCTTCCTGTCATTCAATATTTTGTCCATAGAATCCTTCACAATTGCAACTCAAGGCTTGAATTTTTCCTTCAGTTCTTTCAGCTTGAGAAATGCCCAGTGTTTTCTTCCATTTTGGTTTTCTAACTCCAGCTCTTTGCATGTTTCATCATAATACTTTTCTTTGACTTCTGGGGCTGCCTTTTGAAATCTGTTCAGCTCTTTTACTTCATCATTTCTTCCATTAGCTTTAGCTACTCTACATTTAAGAGCAATTTCAGAATCTCTTCTGACATCCTTTTTTGTCTTTTCTTTCTTTCCTGCCTTTTTAAATAAACCTTTGCTTTCTTCATGTGTGATGTCCTTGATGTCATCCCACAACTCGTCTGGTCATTAGTATTCAATATGTCAAATCTATTCTTGAGATGGTCTCCAAATCAGGTGGGATATACTCAAGGTCATTTTTTGGCTCTTGCGGACTTGTTTTAATTTTCTTCAGCTTTTACTTGAACTTGCATAGGAACAATTGATCGTCTGTTCCACTGTCAGCCTTGTTCTGACTGATGATATTGAGCTTTTCCATCGTCTCTTTCCGCAGATGTAGTTGATTTGATTGCTGTGTTTTACATCTAGTAAAGTCCACATGTATAGTCACTGTTTATGTTTAAAAAAAAGTATTTGCAATGAATAAGTCATTGGTCTTGCAAAATTCTATCATGCGATATCCCATGTCATTTCTATCACCAAGGCCATATTTTCCAACTGCTGACCCTTCTTTGTTTCCAACTTTCGAATTCCAATCACCAGTAATTATCAATGCATCTTGAATGCATGTTTGATCAATCAGATTGCAGAAGTTGGTAAAAATCTTCAATTTCTTTATCTTTGGCATTAGTGGTTGGTGCATAAATTTGAATAGTAGTCCTGTTAACTGGTCTTCCTGGTATGTGTGTGGATGTTATCCTATCACTGACAGTGTTGTACTTCAGGATAGATCTTGAAATGTTCTTTTTGATGATGAATGAAATGCCATTTCTCTTCAATTTGCTATTCCTGGCATAGTAGATCATACGATTGTCTGATTCAGAATTGCCAGTACCAGTCCATTTCAGCTCACTAATGCCTGGATATCGATCTTTATGCATTCCATTTCATTTTTGACAACTTCCAATTTTCCTAGAGTCATACCACCATGCATTTGTCAGTTTATCATACTGTGGTGTCTTGTAAGTTGCTGTGAGGCTGGAAGCCATGCCACTAGTGTTTCAAATACCAGCAGGGTCACCTATGGTGGACAGGTTTCAGCGGAGCTTCCAGACTAAGACAGACTAGGAAGAAGGACCTGGTGGTCTACTTCTGAAAAAATTGGCCAGTGAAAACCTTGTGAATAGCAGCAGAATATGAGCCCCTCAGGTTGGAAGGCACTCAAAATATGACTGGAAAAGAGCAGCTTCCTCAAACTAGAGTCAACCTTAATGATGTGGTTGGAGTTAAGCTTTTGAAACTTTTATTTGCTGATGTGGCACGACTCAAAATGAGAAAAAAGAGCTGCAAATATCCATTAATAATCGGAAAGTAGAATGTGTGAGACAATGACATCTGCTTTATTGTCCTCCTTAGCATGCTCTGAAATCACTGGAAATACATCTGATCGTCTCTGAGAGCTTTTGAGAGGAAGGTCAGATGGAAAGTGGGGGGAGCAGTTGCTTGGTTTTCACATAACTAGCACTGAGCCTGTGTTGCCTCTTCCTTCTAATAAGGGAGCTAAGAGTCATCAAGTACTAGGCGTATTTTATAGTTATATTATTTAATCTCACAAAACTTTTGCAAGCTAGATACTTTTAGACCCATTTTACAGAGAGTTAATGGAGGTTTTGAAAGTTTAAGTAAGGTCCTCAAGGTCTCATGACTAGTATGTAGCAGATAGGATATTTCAGCCTAAGTCTTGAATTCTAAAGCCTTTGCTTGTCCCGTTTCTGCCAACTTGTGATATACTCAGCTTCATTGGAGGACATGTGACCAAGAACCCAGCCTTCCTGGTTGGAAATAATGAGCATTTCCAAAGCTGGGCTCGGTGACATTTTAGGGAGACTTTCTTCATGGGGTTTCACAAATAACTTAAAAAAAAAGGCTTTATTTATTTTTTAAAATATTTTATTGTACTTCAGGTGAAGGCTTACAGAACAAATAGTTTCTCATGAAACAGTAGTACACATGTTGTTTTATGACATTGGTTAACAACCCCACAACATATTAAGCCTCTAAATTCTCAACAAAAGGCTTTATTTTTTAAAGCAATTTTGTTGTTGTGTTTGTTAGTTGACATTGAGTCAATTCCATCAATTTCAACTCATGGCGACCCCATATGGGCATAAAGGGCAGTTTTGGGTATCCAGAAAAATTGAATAGAAGGTACAGAGAGCTCCCATGTATAGTCTCCCCACCATGCCCTCCTGCGTGGTTTCCTCTGTTATCAACATTCTCCCTGCTGTGGTTCATTTGTTACAATTGATGAATTAATATTGATACGTTGTTATTAACTAATGTCCATAGTTTACATTAGGTTTCACTCTTTTTTAAATTTCTTTTTAAAACATTAAACAGTTAGTACACATATTGTTTTATGACATTGGCTAACAATCCCACAACATGTCAATTCTCTGCCTTCTTGACCTTGGGTTCCCTATTACCAGCTTTCCTGTTCCCTCCTGCCTTCTAGTCCTTGTCCCTGGGCTGTTGTGCCCCATTAGTCTCATTTTGTTTTATGGGGCTGTCTAATCTTTGGCTGAAGGGTGAACCTCGGGAATGACTTCATCACTTAGCTAAGGGTGTCAGGGGGCCATACTCTTGGGGTTTCTCCACTGTCTGTCAGGCAAGTAAGTCTGGCCTTTTTTTTGAGAGTTAGAATTTTGTTCTACATTTTTCTCCAGCTCTGTCCAGGACCCTCTGTTGTGATCCCTGTCAGAGCAGTCAGTGGTGGTAGCTGGGCATCATCTAGTTGTACTGTATTCAGTCTGGTGGAGGCCATGGTAGTTGTAGTCCATTAGTCCTTTGGACTAATCTTTCTCTCCTATCTTGTTTTCTTCATTCTCCCTTGCTCCCAAAGGGGTAAGACCAGTGGAATATCTTAGATGGCTGCTCACAGGCTTTTAAGACCCCAGACGCTACTCACCAAGGTAGAATGTAGAATATTTCCTTTATAAACTATGTTATGCCAACTAAGCTAGATATTCCCTGAGACCATGGTCCTTACAGCCCTCAGCCCAGCAATTCGGTGCCTCAGGAAGTTTGGATGTGTCTATGAAGCTTCCATAACCTTTCCTTGTACAAGTTGTGCTGGCTTCCCCAGTATTGTGTACTGTCTTACCCTTCACCAAAGTTACCACTTAACTGTTGTTTATTTAGTATTTACCCCTCTACCCCTCCCATCCCTTGTAACCATCAAAGATTGTTTCTTTTTGTGTTTAAACCTTTTTATGAGTTTTCACAGTAGTGGTCTCATACAGCATTTGTCCTTTTGTGATTGACTTATTTCCTTCAACATAATGTCCTCCAGTTTCATCCATGTAATGAGATGCTTCACGGATTCATCATTGTTCTTTATCGTTGCATAATACTCTACTGTGTATATGTACCATAGTTTGTTTATCCATTTATCCATTGATGGGCATCTGGATTGTTTCCATCTTTTTGCTATTGTGAACAATGCTGCAAAGAACATGGGTGTGCATATGTCTATTCGTGTGATGGCTCCTATTTCTCTAGAATATATTCCTAGAAGTGGCATTGCTGCATCGTATGGTATTTTTATTTCTAGCTTTCTAAGGAAGTGCCATATCATTTTCCAAAATGGTTGTATCATTTGGCATTCCCACCAGAAGTATATAAGTGTTCTGATCTCCCCACAGCTTCTCCAACATTTGTTATTTCCAGTTTTTTTTGATTCGTGCCAGTAATGTCGGGATGAGAAGGTATCTCATTGTGGTTTTGATTTGCATTTCCCTAATGGCTATTGATCACAAGCATTTCCTCATGTGTCTGTTGGCCACTTGAATGTCCTTTTTGGTGAAGTGTCTGTTCATTTCCTTTGCCCATTTTTAAAATTACATTATTTGTCTTTTTGTTGTAGAGGTGTTGGATTTTCCTATAGATTTCAGAGATTAGGCCTTTGTTGGATTTGTTGTAGCCAATTTTTTTTTTTCCCTAGTCTGTAGTTTCTCTTTTTACTCTTTTGGTGAAGTCTTTTGATGAGCATAAGTGTTTAATTTTTAGAAGATCCCAGTTAACTAGCTTATCTTCTGGAGTTTCTGTGTTGTTGATTATGGTTTGTGTCCTGTTAATGCCGTGCATTAGGGCCTCTAGTGTTGATCCTATTTTTTCTTCTAAGAACTTTATAGTTTTTGGCTTTATATTTAGGTCTTTGATTCATTTTGAATCAGTTTTTCTATATGGTGTGAGGTATGGGTCCTGTTTCATTTTTTTTTGCAGATGGTCATCCAGTTTTGCCAGCACCATTTGATAAAAAGACTGTTCCCCATTTGATGGACTTTGGGAACTTGTTGGAGATCAGGTGACCGTAGGTGGATGGATTTACATCTGGGTTCTCAATTCTGTTCCATTGGTCAGTGTATCTGTCGTTGTACAAGTACCAGGCTGTTTTGACTAGAGTAGCTGCATAGTAGGTTCTGAGGTGAGGTAGTGCGAGTCCTCCTACTTTATTCTTCTTCTTCAGTAATGCTTTACTTATCCGGGGCTTCTTCCCTTCCCGTATAAAGTTAATGATTAGTTTTCTATCACTTTAAAGAATGTTGTTGGGATTTGGATGGGGATTGCATTGTATTTGTAGATTGCTTTGGGTAGAATTGTCATTTTCACAATGTTGAGTCTTCCATTTATGTAGATCTCTTTTGGTTTCTTGCAATAGTGTTTTGTAGTTTTCTTTGTATAGGTCTTTCACATCCCTGGTTAGCTTTATTCCTAGTGTTTTATTTTTTTAGGGGCTATTATAAATGGTATTGCTTTCCTGATTTCCTTTTCATCATTCTCTTTATTGATGTATAGGAATCCAACTTATTTTTGTGTGTTTATCTTGTATCCTGCTACTCTGCTGAATCTTTCTATTAGTTCCAGTAGTTTTCTCGTGGAGTCTTTTGGGTTTTCTATACATAGTATCATATCATCCACAAATAGGGACAGTTTAACTTCTTCATTATCAATTTGGATGTCCTTTATTTCTTTTTCTTGCCTTATTGCTCTAGCTAGGACTTCCAGCACAATGTTAAATAGGAGTGGTGATAAAGGACATCCTTGTCTTATTCTTGTTCTCGAGGGAAATGTTTTCAGCCTCTCTCTATTAAGAATGATGTTAGTGGTTGGTTTTGCATAGATGCCCTTTATTATGTTGAGAAATTTCCCTTTTATACTTATTTTATTGAGAGTTTTTATCAGGAATGGGTGTTGGACTTTGTCAAATACCTTTTCTGCATCAATTGAGATGATCATCTGATTCTTTTCTTTCCTTTTATTTATGTGGTGGATTACGTTGATTGATTTTCTAATGTTGAACCATCCTTGCATACCTGGTATGAATCCTACTTGGTCGTGGTGTATTATTTTTTTGATATGATGCTGAATTCTATTGGCTAGAATTTTGTTGAGAATTTTTGCATCTATATTTATGAGAGATATTGGTCTGTAATTTTCTTTTTTTGTGACATCTTTTCCTGGTTTTGGTATCAGCGTTATGCTGGCTTCATAGAATGAATTCAGAAGTGTCCATTCCTTTTCTATGTTCTGAAATAGTCTGAGTAGCACTGGTATAAGCTCTTCTCTGAATGTTTGGTAGAATTCTCCAGGAAAGCCATCTGGGCGAGGGCTCTTTTTTTGTTGGGAGTTTTTAAAATTATCTTTTAAATCTCTTCTCTTGTTATGGGTCTGTTCAGATTTTCAACATCACTTTGTAGTAGTTTGGGTAGGTAATGTGTTTCTAGAAGTTTGTCCATTTCCTCTAGGTTTTCAAGTTTGTTGGAGTACAGTTTTTCACCATACTCTGTTATGATCCTTTTTATTTCGGTTGGGTCTGTTGTAATGTCCCCCATTTCATTTCTTATTTGGGTTATTTGCATCCTCTCCTATTTTTCTTTTGTCAGTTTGGCCAGGGTTTGTCGATTTTGTCGATCCTTTTAAAGAACCAACTTTTGGTTTTGTTGATTCTTTCTATTGTTTTTCTGTTCTCTATTTCATTTATTCCTGCTCTGATCTTTATTTTTTCCTTTCTTCTGTTGGCTGTGGGCTTTTTTTGCTGTTCTCTTTCTATTAGTTTGAGTTGTGTAGTTAATGTTTTGATTTTGTCCCTTCTTTTTTGATGTGTTCATCTATTGCTATGAATTGTCCCCTCAGAACTGCCTTTGCTTTGTCCCAAAGGTTTTGGTATGATATGTTTTCTTTCTAGAAATTTTTTGATTCCATCTCTGATTTCCTCTATTACCCAGGGATTGGTAAGAAGTGTGTTATTCAATTTCCATGTAATTGATTTTTTTCCTTCCTCTTCCTGTTGTTAATTTCTACCTTGATGGCATTGTGGTCAGAGAAGATACTTTGTATTATCTCAATGTTTTGGATATTGTTGAGGGTTTCTCTGTGGCCTAAGATGTGGTCTATTCTGGAGAACGTTCCATGTGCGTTGGAAAAGAATGTGTACTTTGCAGCTGTTGGTTGGAGTGTTCTATATATGTCTAAGAGGTCAAGTTGGCTAATTGTGCCCTTTAGGTCTTCTGTATCTTTGTTGAGTTTCTTTCTAGATGTTCTGTCCTTTACCAAGAGTGGCATGCTGAAGTCTTCTACTATTATTGTGGAACTGTCAATTTCTCTTTTCAGTGCTGTTAGAGTTTGTTTTACGTATTTTGGAGCCTTGTCGTTGGGTGCATAGATGTTTATTATGGTTATGTCTTCAAGAAGGATCATCCCTTTAATTGCTATATAGTGCCCTTTTTTGTCTTTTATGGTGGATTTTCTTTTAAAGTCTATTTTATCTGAGATTAGTATTGCCTCTCCTGCTCTTTTTTGGTAGCTGTTTGCTTGATATATTTTTTTCCATCTTTCGATTTTTAGTAAGTTTACATCATTGTTTCTAAGGTGTGTCTCTCGTAGACAGTATATTGATGGATCCTGTTTTTTTTTTTTATCCATTCTGCCACTCTCTATCTCTTTATGGGTGTATTTAGGCCATTTACATTCAGCATAATTACTAATAGGTGTGAGTTTATTGCTGTCATTTTGCAGTCTTTTTTTGTGGTGCTGACATTTTCTTTGTTCCTGTTACTCTCCTGTGCTGAATTCCTTTTGTTTGTGAACTTTTTTCATTTCTTTGGTTTTTGTAGATTTTGTTTTTACTGAGACTTTATGTTTTCCTTCTTTATTTTGATGAGTAAGGTTTGTTAACTTTCTTTTTATTTATATTGATATTTACACTTATCTTCCTAGGTTTGAACCAGTCCATTATTACTTGATATCCCCTTGCCTTCCTCTCCATTCGAAGATTCTATACCTACACTGTATATTCCCTCTTTTATTGTTCTGATGTTGTTGTCATCTACAGATTAACCTCTCTGGTTCCCTCTTGTAATTCTTTTAATTTTGGATAGTCCTTGAGAGTTCGTTTCCTAGGTTGGTATCTGACTAGTACGATCCTGCATCCTGGATTCATCCTATGGTCTGATGTTGTTTGTTATCAGACCAAAGGACTCCCTTTAATAATTATTGTAAGTTTTGTTTGGTTTTTACATATTCCCTTAATTTCTGTTTACCTGGAAATGTCCTAATTTCACCATCATATTTGAATGAGAATTTTGTAGGATATATTATTCTTGACCGAAATTTTTTTCACGGTTTTATATATGTCATCCCATTGCCTTCTCACCTGCATAGTTTCTGCTGAATAATCTGAGCTTAGTCTTATTGCTTCCCCTTTGTATGTGACTTTTCATTTTTCTTGAGCTGCTCTCAGGGTTCTTCCTTTGTCTTTGGTTTTAGTGAGTGTGACTATGACATGCCTTGGCGATTTTCTTTTGGGGTCTATCCTATATGGGGTTCATTCAGCTTCTTGGATGGTCAGCTTTTCATCTTTCAAAATATTGGGGAAGTTTTCTGTCAGCAGTTCTTCAATGATCCTCTCTGTGTTTTCTGTTTTCTCCTCCTGTTCTGGAACTCTGATCACTCGTAAATTTTTGCTTTTGATGGTAGCTCACGTAATTCTCAGGGTTTCTTCATTTTTATTTGTTCTTTTTTCTGATTTTTCTTCAAACAGAGTTGTATCCAAGTGTTCGTCTTCAATTTTGCTGATCCTGTCTTCCATCATTTCAAACCTGCTTCTCAGCCCTTCTATGACACTGTCCATTCTTGAAATCTTGGTGTTTATCTTTTGGGATACTAATTGTTGTTTTTACATGATTTCTAGTTGTGAATTTATTTTGGCATTTTGTTCCTGTATTATTTTCCTGAATTCTTCCATTTTTTGGTCTGTATTTTCCATGAATTTGTCCTCATTTTTGTCTGCTTTTTCTTTAACTCTTGGGTAGCTCTGAATTTTAGATATTTGACTTCCATATCAGGTAGTTCTAATGTCTTTTCTTCTACTGGAAAGTCATCTGGTGTTTTATTTTGGATGCCTACTGGAACCATCTTGTCCTTTTTTTAATATATTTTGATATTGTCTGCTGTCTTTGGACATTCAGTAGTTATTTTCCTTGTTTATTGATTGTATATTTGTTTGCTTCATCCTGCCTTTTTTGTTTTATTTGGTTACGTCTGAGCAGGCTGGCTATATGTTCTTTGTTGTTTGCTCATCTGTTGGCATGATACTTTTTGCCTCCTTGTCCAATGGGCAGGGTCAGTCACTCAGATATAGTGTAGCAGAGCAGGTCCAGCTGAAGGGTAATTGCTGGGATGGGTTGTATGTGGCACATACTAGGGCCGACAGGGCAGGCTGGGAATCAGTGAAGGGCAGGTTCCAGTAGGCCATGCCTGTGCTGCTCAGGGGTGTGATGTTTAGTGCATATTGCAAGTAGGCAGGAAGGAGGGGGTAGAATGTGACGTGTGAAGCTAAGATGGGTACCAGAAAGAGGAGAGAGAGCAGAGCGAAACAGGAGTCAAAAACAAACAAGAGGGCTAAGGGAGCTTGCTTTTGGAGTGGAGACATAAGAGACCAAAATATGGAGAAAATAAAAAGGGTAAAAGGGAAAAAAATGGAAAAGAAAGAACGAAAAAAAAGCAAAGTCCCCAGTGATCCCACCCATTTGGCTGCAAAGATTGGAGAAGTAGCTCCCAGGCAATGAAGTACAGCCTGGCTAAAAGTGGTAAAGGTATCACACAGTGTCAGGTATTCAGGAGACAAGAAGAGAAGGTAAGTATAGAGAGACAAGAAACTGAGAAATGAAGAAAGACAAAAGGGGAAAAAGAGAGAAAAGAAAAAACAAAACAAAAAAAGAAATGCCTCCAGGGATCTCACCGTGCACCTGTGCAGACTGAGGGTGTAGCTTCCAAGCTGCACAGTACAACCCAGCTAGAAGGGGCTCCCAAGCAGAGAAAAGAAAAAGAAAACAAACCAAGTAATCAAAACAGAACAAATCAAGGCAAACAAGCAAATAAAAGCCCCAGGGATCCTACCATTTTGGCGCACGGGCCTAGGAAGCAGTTCGACAGTCAAGCAGCATTTCACAGCCTTTCAGGAAGAAGCAAAGATGGTACAGGGAGCCAGATATTTGAGAGAAAGGAGGGGGAGGTGGTGAGAGGTATGGAAGAAACCAAAAGAAGCAGAAAAAAGCCACACCAGCAAGAAACAACTGGCACTCAGAGAGCCGGCCAGTGTAGGCAGGTGGAATCCAAGTGGCACAGGACTGAAGTTTGTGCCTCTGGGCCAAGGGACTGTGGCCACACGAAGCAAAGGAGGCCGAGTGGGGGTGAAGAAGGGAGGGGGTGGGAAAGCATATATCACTGGTTACCGGTTGTTCTGTCTCCTGCTAGAAGCTCCGTAGAGCTGCTTTCCTGTACTCCTTGTACACCAATCTCTGGCAGGAATCCAAGATGGTGAATATGTGCTGCATTAGCTGACAGTGGACCTCTGCACGTACCTCTCCTCGCTCTCTGTTCTCCGTCAGTTTCTTATTCCATTCAATGCTTAGCTGAGTTCTTTATCTCTTCATTTGATGCTTAGGGTTTCAGGATTGACGTTTGTCTCTGTTTAAATTAGTTTTTCGGTTCTTTGCTGTGGAGGGATGGTGTGTTGCTTCTGTCTATAGCCCCATGTTGCCCGGAAGTCCAAGTTTCTCTCTGTGTTACATAGTTCTATGGGTTTTGACAAATGCATAATGTCATGATCCCATTATAGTATATAGTTTCATTGCCCTAAAAATGCTCTGTGCTCCACCTATTAATCTCACCCTCACTTCTCCTAAACTCCTGGAGACCACTGATCTTTTTACTGTCTCTATAGGTTTGCCTTTTCAAGAATGTCATACAGTTGATATCATATAGTATGTAGCCTGGCTTCTTTCACTTAGCAATATGCATTTAAGTTTCGTGGCTTGATAGTGCATTTTTTTAAATCACTGAATAATATTGCACTGTATGGCAGTACCACTGATTGTTTATTCATTCACCTGTTGAAAGACATCCTGGTTGGTTTCAAAATTTTGGCAATTACGGATAAAGCTTCTATAAACAGTCGTCTGCAGGTTTTTGTGTGGACATAAGTTTTCAACTCATTTGGGTAAATACCAAGGAGTGTGACTGCTGGAGCATATGGTAAGACCTATGTTTAGCTTTGTAAGAAACTGCAAACTGTCTTCCAAAGTGACTGTATTATTTTTCATTCCTACCAGCAATAAATGAGAGTTCCTGTTGCTTCACATCCTCTTCAGCATTTGACATTGTCAGTGTTTTCCATTTTAGCTATTCTAATAGATGTGTAATGGTATCTCGTTTTAATATGAAATTCTCTAATGATGTATCATGCTGAGCATCTTTTCATATGCTTCTTTGTCATCTGTAATTTTGGTGAGATGTCTGTTCAGATCGTTTGCCCATTTTTAAAATTAGGTTGTTTGTTTTCTTTCTTTTTTTTGTTTATTGTTGTAGTTTAAATGAAGTTTACATTTCAAGTTAGTCTCCCATACAAACATTTATACATACATTGTTATGTGACCCTAATTGCACTCCCCATAATGTGACAGCATGCTCCTCCTTTCAACCCCTGATTCCCCATGTCCATTCAACCAGCTCCTAACCTTCTCTGCCTTCCCATCTCACCTCAGGACAGAAGCTGGCTGTTTAGGCTCTTGTATCTACTTGAGCTAAGAGGAACACTCCTCATGAGTATCACTTTATGTCCCACAGTCCAGTCCAATCCCTGTCTGAAGAGTTGGCCTTGAAAATTGTTTTAGTTCTGGGATGATAGAGAAGACAGGGGCCATGCTTTCTGGGGTTCCTCCAGTCTCAGACCATTAAATCTGGTCTTCTTACTAGAATTTGAGTTCTGCATTCCATTGTTCTACTGCTCCATCAGAGACCCTCTGTTGTGTTCCCTGTCAGGACATTCATTGGTGGTAGCCAGGCACCATCTAGTTCTTCTGGTCTCAGGCCGATGAAGTCTCTGGTTTATGTGGCCCATTCTGTCTCTTCGGCCAATACTTTCCTTGTGTCTTTGGTGTTCTTCACTCTCCTTTACTCCAGGTGGTTGGGACCAATTGATGCACCTTAGATGGCTGCTTGCAAGGTTTTAAGACTCCAGACGCCACTCACCAAAGTAGGATGCAGAACATTTTCTTAATAAGCTTTGTTATGCCAATTGACATAGATGTCCCCTGAAAACATGATCCCCAGACACCTACCCCTGCTACTCTGTTCCTCAAAGTGTCTGATTGTATTCAGGAAACTTCTTAGCTTTGGTTTAGTCCAGTTGTGCAGCTTCCCATGTAGTGTGTGCTGTCCTTCCCTTCACCTAAGAAGATTCTTATCTACTATCTAGTTCGTGAATAACCCTCCCCCTCCCTCGTAACCATGAAAGAATGTTTTCTTCTGTGTTTAAACCTTTTCTTGAGTTCTTATAATAGTGGTGTTATACAATATTTGTCCTTCTGTGACTGACTAAATTCACTCAGCATAATGCCCTCCAGCTTACTCCATGTTATGTTTCAGGGCTTCATCGCTGCTCTTTATCGTTGTGTAGTATTTCATTGTGTGGATATACCATAATTTGTTTATCCATTCATCTGTTGATGGGTAGCTAGGTTGATTCCATCTTTTTGCTATTGTGAACAGTGCTGCAATGAACATGGGTGTGCATATATCTATTTGTGTGATGGCTCTTATTTCTCTAGGATATGTTCCAAGGAGCAGGATAGCTGAATCGTATGGTACTTCTATTTCTCGCTTTTTAAGGAAGTGACAAATCAATTTTCAAAACGGTTGTACCGTTTTACATTCCCACCAACAGTGTATAAGTGTTCCAGTCTCTCCACAACCTCTCCAGCATTTATTGTTTTGTGTTTTTTGGATTAAAGCTAGCCTTGTTGGGGTGAGATGATATCTCATTGTAGTTTTTATCTGCATTTCTCTAATGGGTAATGATCATGAGCATTTCTTCATGTGTCTGTTAGCCGCCTGAATATCTTCTTCGGCGAAGTGTCTGTTCATACCCTTTGCCCATTTTTTAATTGGGTTATTTGTCTTTTTGTTGTTGAGTTTTTGCAGCATCTTGTAGATTTTAGAGATTAGATGCTGATCAGATTTGTCATAGCAAAAAAATTTTCCCACTCTGTAGGTTGTCTTTTGACTCTTTTGATGAAGTCTTTTGATGAGCATAAGTGTTTGATTTTTAGGAGCTCCCATTTATCTGGTCTCTGTTCTGGTGCTTGTGCATCGTTACTTGTGGTTTGTATTGTGTTTATGCCATGTATTAGGGCTTCCGGTGTTGTCCCTATTTTTTCTTCCATGATATCTATCGTTTTTGATATTATATTTAAGTCTTTGATCCATTTTGAGTTAGTTTTTGTGCATGGTGTGAGTTATGGGTCTTGTTTCAATTTTTTGCAGGAGGATATCCAGTTATGCCAATACCATTTGTTAAGAGACTGTCTTTTCCCCAATTAACGGACTTTGGGCCTTTGTCAAATATCAGCTGCGCATAGGTGATGAATTTATGTCTGGATTCTCAATTCTGTTCCACTGGTCTATGTATCTGTTGTACCAGTACTAGGCTGTTTTGACTACCGTGCCGGTATAATAGGTTCTAAATCAGGTAGTGTGAGGTCTTCCACTTTGTTCTTCTTCTTGAGTAATGCTTTACTTATCCGGGGCCTCTTCCATTTCCATATGAAGTTGATGAGTTTTTTCTCCATCTCATTAAAAAATGCCATTGGAATTTGGATTGGGATTGCATTGTATCTGTAAATCGCTTTGGGTAGAATTGACATTTTCACAACGTTGAGTCTTCCTATCCATGAACAAAGTATGTTTTTCCTCTTATGCAGGTCTCTTTTGGGTTCTTGCAGTAGTGTCTTGTAGTTTTCATTGTATAGGTCTTTTACATCTCCAGTTAGATTTATTACTAAGTATTTTAACTTCTTGGGGGCTATTGTAAATGCTATTGATTTAGTGATTTCTTCTTCAAGGTTCTCTTTGTTGGTGTAAAGGAATCCAACTGATTTTTCTATGTTTATCTTGTATCCTGAAACTTTGCTGAAATCTTCTATTAGTTCCAGTAGTTTTCTTGTGGATTCTTTGGGTTTTCTGTGTATAAGATCATATCATCTGCAAATAGAGATACTTTGACTTCTTTCCTACCAATTTGGATGCCCTTTATCTCTTTTTCTAGCCTAATTGCTCTGGCTAGGACCTCCAGCACAATGTTGAGTAAGAGTGGTGATAAAGGGCATCCTTGTCTGGTTCCCGTTCTTAAGGGGAATGCTTTCAACGTCTCTCCATTTAGGATGATATTGGCTACTGGCTTTGTATAAATGCCCTTAATGATATTGAGTAATTTCCCTTCTATTCCTATTTTGTTGATAGTTTTTATCATGAATGGGTGTTGGACTTTGTCAAATGCCTTTTGTGCATCAATTGATAAGAACACGTGGTTCTTGTCTTTTGTTTTATTTATGTGATGTATTGCATTCATTGTTTTTCTAATGTTGAACCATCCCTGCATACTTGGTATAAATCCCACTTGATCATGGTGAATTATTTTTTTGATATGTTGTTGAATTCTATTGGCTAGAATTTTGTTGAGGATTTTTGCGTCAGTGTTCATGAGGGATATCGGTCTGTAATTTTCTTTTTTTGTGGTGTCTTACCTGGTTTTGGTATCAGGGTTATGCTGGCTTCATAGAATGAGTTTGGGAGTACTCCATCCTTTTCTATGCTTTGAAATACCTTTAGTAGTAGTGGTGTTAACTCTTCTCTGAATGTTTGGTAGAATTCTCCAGTAAAACTGCCAGGGCCAGGGCTTTCTTTCGTTGGGTGTTTTTTAATTACCTTTTCAATGTCTTCTTTTGTGTTAAGTTTATTAGTTGTTCTACCTCTGTTTGTGTTAGTTTAGGTAGGTAGTGCATTTCTTGAAATTTGTTCATTTCCTCTAGGTTTTCAAATTTGTTAGCGGACAGTTTTTCATAGTATTCTGTTATGATTCTTTTCATTTCACTTGGGTCTGTTGTGATATCACCCATCTCATTTCTTTTATGGGATATCTGCTTCCTCTCCTGTTTTTCTTTTGTCAGTTTGGCCAGTGGTTTATCAATTTTGTTGATCTTTTCAAAGAACAAGATTTTGGTCTTGTTAACTCTTTGAATTGTTTTTCTATTCTCTACTTCATTTAATTCTGCTGTAAGTCTTATTATTTCCTTTCTTCTGGTGCCTGAGAGCTTCTTTTGGTGCTCTCTTTCTACTCATTCTACTTGTAAGGTTAATGTTTTGATTATGGCCCTTTTTTTTTTTTTTTGGATGTGTGCATTTATTGGTGTAAACTGACCTCTGAGCTCTGCTTTTGCTGTGTCCCAAAGGTTCTGGTAGGATGTGTTTTCATTCTTGTTTGATTTTATGAATTTCTTTATTGCATCGTTAATTTCTTGTATAACCCAGTACTTTTTGAGCAAGCTGTTGTTCAGTTTCCATGTGTTTGATTTTTTTCCTTGCTTTTATCTGTTATTGATTTCTACTTTTATGGCTTTATGGTCAGAAAAGATGCTTTGTAATATTTAGATGCTTTGGATTTTGTTAAGGCTTGCTTTATGGTCTAATATGTGGTCTATTCTGGAGAATGTTCCATGTGCGTTGGAAAAGAAAGTATACTTGGGTGTTGTTGGGTGGAGTGTTCGGTATATGTCTATGAGATCAATTTGGTTGATAGTAGCTTTTAGATCTTCCGTGTCTTTGTTGAGCTTCTTTTGGATGTTCTGTCCTTTACCGAAAGTGGTGTGTTGAAGACTCCTACTATTGTTGTGGAACTGTCTATCTCTCCTTTCAATGCTGTTAGAGTTTGTTTTATGTATTTTGGAGCCCTGTCATTGGGTGCGTAAATGTTTATTATAGTTATGTTCTCCTGGTGTATAGACCCTTTACTGAGGATATAGTGTCCTTCCTTATCCTTTGTGGTGGATTTTACTTTAAAGTCTATTTTGTGAGAGATTAATATGCCACTCCTGCTCTTTTTTGAGTGTTGTTTGCTTGATACATTTTTTTCCATCCTTTGAGTTTTAGTTTGTTTGTGTCTTTATGTCTAAGGTGTGTCTCTTGTAGGCAGTATATAGACGGATCATGTCTTTTTATCCATTCTGCCACTCTCTGTCTCTTTATTGGTGCATTTAGTCAATTTACATTCAGCTTAATTATTGACAGATATGAGTTTAGTGCTGTCATTTGATGTCTTTTTTTTTGTGTTGTTCATAGTTTCTTTGTTCCACCTAATTTTCTGTACTGAGTTGTTTTTATTTATGTATTTTCTTTTCATCTTTTTCATTGTTGATTTTGTGTTTGCTGAGTCTTCATATTTTTATAGTTTTTTATTTTGACTTGTAGGATTGTTAGTTTCCTTTGTGGTTACCTTAATATTTACCCCTATTTTTCTATGTTGATACCAGTCTTTTATTTCTTTATACCACCTTGACTTCCTCTCCATATGAAAAATCTATGTCTACATTTTTCAAGTCCCTCTCTCTTGTTTTAATGTTCTCATCTTTTACATCTTGACATCTGCTTCCCTATTTTCAGTGTTTTGGCTTTGATTTATTTTTGTGACTTCCCTATCTGGGTCGATATCTGGTTACTCTGTACTGTGTTCTAGTCTTGGGTTGTTATCTGATGCTATTGATTTTCTAACCGGAGGACTCCCCTTAGTATTTCTTGTAGTTTTGGTTTGGTTTTTGCAAATTCCCTAAACTTCTGTTTATCTGGAAATGCCCTAATTTTGCCATCATATTTGAGAGACTGTTTTGCTGGATATAGAATTCTTGGCTGGCAATTTTTTTCCTTCAAGGCTTTATATATGTCATCCCATTGCCTTCTTGCCTGCATGGTTTCTGCTGAGTAGTCAGCTTATTCTTATTGACTCTCCTTTGTAGATGACTTTTCTTTTATCGCTAGTCACTCTTAAAATTCTCTCTTTATCTTTGGTTTTGGCATGTTTGATTATAATATGTCTTGATGACTTTCTTTTGGGATCTGCGTTATGTGGGATTCGATGAGTGTCTTGGATATCTTCTCATCTTTCACTATATCAGGGAAGTTTTCTGCCAACAAATCTTCAACAATTCTCTCTGTAATTTCTCTTATCCCCTCCGTTCTAGTACTCCAATCACTTGTAGATTATTCTTCTTGATAGAATCCCACATAATTCTTAGGGTTTCTTCATTTTTCTAAATCATTTTATCTGATTTTTCCTCAAATAAGTTGGTGTCAAGTGCTTTATCTTCAGTCTCACCAATTCTGACTTCTATTGCCTGAATTCTGCTCCTATGACTTTCTACTGAGTTGTTGAATTCTGAAATTTCATTGTTAATCTTCTGGATTTCTAATTGCTGTCTCTCTATGGATTCTTGCAGCCTGTTAAATTTGTCATTACACTCTTCTCTAATCTTTTTAATTTCCTCTATTGCATGTTCTGCATTTTCCTTAAATTTCTTCCTAATCTCTTGAAGAGTTCTGTATATTAATCTTTTGTATTCTGCCTCTGTTAATTCCCAGAAATTTTCCTAGGCTGGAAAATTTCTAGATTCTTTATTTTGGGAGCTTGTTGAAGCCATTATGGACTGCCTGTTTATGTGATTTGGTATTGACTGTTGTCTCCGAGCCATCAGTAAGTTATTATATTAACTTATTTTATGTTTGCTTACTGTGTACTAGCTTCTTGTTTTCTTTTGATATGCCCAAATAGGCTGCTCTTGTGAGCTAGTTTGATTATTTGCACTTTGAAAGTCTAATGTCCTGTCACCAGGTGGTTAGATCTGTTACTAGATATGTGAGCGCAGGAGTCTGCCCACTCCTCCTGTATGGAATCAGCTCAGGTGCCCAGGTAGATAGCCACCAAGTGTGTGCTGCTAGCTGTCACCTACAGTCCTAGACAGGCATGGGTTATTGGTGTTGGCACAGGCATCTGGCTGCAGCAGGACACACTCTGAGCAAGGCAGGGGGCTGACAGCTGCCCCCGAGTGTCCAGTAGGATGGCGTGTCCCTGTTCCCTAGAGTGTGTAGGTGGTTGGGTTTTGCAGCCAGACTATGACAACCCAGTGCTGTTGACTGTAAGGACTAGGGTGCACCTCTTATTCTTTGGC
This sequence comes from Dugong dugon, assembly GCA_030035585.1. Taxonomy (NCBI): domain Eukaryota; kingdom Metazoa; phylum Chordata; class Mammalia; order Sirenia; family Dugongidae; genus Dugong; species Dugong dugon. Next base: position 22,300,253 of record CM057464.1, read on the forward strand.
CCCTATCGCAAGTGGCTAGGTGGCATGTGTGGAGCCACCAGTCCTCAGGCTCCGGATGTGTGTAGGTGAAAACCCTGCTTAATGGGCAGAGCAGTATCAAATCTCACGAACCTGCCACTTCACAGCTGAAACAGTTGAAGTTAGAGTTCTGGTGTATACACTCTTTTTTTTAAAATTATTTTTATTATTTTTTTTTATTGTACTTCAGTTGAAGGCTTACAGAACAAATAGTTTCTCATGAAACAGAAGTACACATGTTGTTTTATAACATTGGTTAACAACCCCACAACATGTCAACCCTTTAACTTCTCAACATCTTTTTTTTTTTTGGTGAAAATACACATAGCCAAAGATACACCATTTCAAAAATTTCTACATGCACAGTTCAGTGACATTGACTACGCTCTTTGAATTGTACTGTTATTCTCACTTAAGATGAAGGCTTACAGAACAAAATAGTTTCTCATTTAACAGTTACTACACATGTTGCCCTATGACAATGGTTAACAATCTCACAACACATCAACAATATCCTTACTCAACCTTGGGTTCCCTATCACCAGCTTCCTTGTCCCCTTCTGCTTTCTGGCCCTTGTCACTGGACTCCTGTACCTCATTAGTCTCATTTGATTTTACGGGGCTGTCCACTCCCAGGCTGAACAGTGAACCTCGGAGGTAACTTCACCACTGAGCTAAAAGGGTGTCTGGGGGCCGTACTCTCGGGGTTTCTCCAGTCTCCTTTAGGCCAGTAAATTTGGTCTTTTTTTTGTGAGTTAGAATTATGCTCTACATCCTTCTCCAACTCTGTCCAGAACCCTCTGTTGTGATCCTGGTCAGAGCAGTCAGTGGTGGTAGCTGGGCACCATCTAGCTGTACTGGACTCAGTCTGGTGGAGGCGTTGGTAGCTGTGGACCATTAGTCCTTCAGACTAATCTTTTCCTTGTATCCTGTTCTCTTCATTCTCCCTTGCTCCTGAAGGGATGAGACCAATGGAGTATCTTAGATGGCTGCTCACAGGCTTTTAAGACCCCCGACACTACTCACCAAGGTAGAATGTAGCGCATTGTCTTTATAAGCTGTGTCATGCCAGTTGAGCTAGATGTTCCCTGAGACCATGGTCTCCAGAGCCCTCCGCCCAGCAATTCAGTCCCTCAGGGAGTTTGGATGTGTCTATGGGGCTTCCATGACCTTTCCTAGTACAAGTTGTGCTAGTTTCTCCTGTATTGTGTACTGTCTCACCCTTCACCGAAGATACCACTTATCTATTGTCTATTTAGTATTCCCCCCCCCACCCCTCCCATCCCTGGTAACCAATAGAGATTGTTACATTTTGTGTGTGAACTTTTTCATGGGTTTTTACAATAGAGGTCTCATACAATATTTGTCCTTTTGTGATTGACTTATTTCACTCAGCATATTGTCCTCCAGTTTGATCCATGTTATGAGATTGTTCACAGATTCATTGTTGTTCTTCCTCGTTGCATAGTACTCCGTTGCGTGTATGTACCATAGTTTGTTTATCCATTCATCTGTTGATGGGCATCTAAGTTGTTTCCATCCTTTTGCTATTGTGAATAATGCTGCCATGAACATAGGTGTGCATATGTCTATTTGAGTGACGACTCTTACTTCTCTAGGATATATTCCTAGGTGTGGGATTGCTGGATTGAATGGTATGTCGATTTCTAGCTTTCTAAGGAAGCACCGTATCATTTTCCAAAATGATTGTGTCATTTTGCATTCCCACCAGCAGTGCGTAAGTGTTCCAATCTCCCTGCAGCCCCTCCAACATTTGTTATTTCCAGTGTTTTTGATTCGTGCCAGTAATGCCGGGGTGAGATGGCATCTGATTATGGTTTTAATTTGCATTTCTCTAATGGCTAGTGATCACGAGCATTTGCTCATGTGTCTGTTGGCCATTTGAATGTCTTCTTTGGGGAAGTTTCTGTTCATTTCTTTTGCCCATTTTTTAATAGGACTATTTGTCTTTGTGCTCTAGAGGTGTTGGATTTTCTTGTAGATTATGGAGATTAGACCTTTGTCTGACTTGTATTGTCCAAAAATTTTTTCCCAGTCTGTAGGTTCTCTTTTTACTTTTTTGGTGAAGTCTTTTGAAGAGCATAGGTGTTTGATTTTTAGAAGATCCCAGTTATCTAGCTTATCTATTGGTTTTTGTGCTTTGATGGTTATGGTTTGTATCCTGTTAATGCCATGTATTAAGGCCAGAAGTGTTGGTCGTATTTTTTCTTCTATGAACATTATAGTTTTTGGCTTTATATTCAGGTCTTTGATCCATTTTGAAGTAGTTTTTGTATACAGTGTGAGGTATGGGTCCTGCTTCATTTTTTGAAGATGGATATCTAGTTTTGCCAGCACCATTTGTTAAAAAGAATGTCTTTTCCCCATTTGATGGACTTTGGGCCCTTGTCGAAGATCAGATGACCATAGGTGAATGGATTTACATCTGGGTTCTCAATTCTGTTCCATTGGTCAGTGTATCTGTCGTTGTACAAGTACCAGGCTGTTTTGACTAGAGTAGCTGCATAGTAGGTTCTGAGGTGAGGTAGTGCGAGTCCTCCTACTTTATTCTTCTTCTTCAGTAATGCTTTACTTATCCGGGGCTTCTTCCCTTCCCATATAAAGTTAATGATTAGTTTTCTATCACTTTAAAGAATGTTGTTGGGATTTGGATGGGGATTGCATTGTATTTGTAGATTGCTTTGGGTAGAATTGTCATTTTCACAATGTTGAGTCTTCCATTTATGTAGATCTTTTTTGGTTTCTTGCAATAGTGTTTTGTAGTTTTCTTTGACTAGGTCTTTCACATCCCTGGTCAGATTTATTCCTAAGTATTTTATCTTTTTAGGAGCTATTGAAAATGGTATTGTTTTCCTGATTTCCTTTTCATCATTCTCCTTATTGGTGTATAGGAATCCAACTGGTTTTTCAATGTTTAGCTTGTATCCTGCTACTCTGCTGAATCTTTCTATTAGTTCTGGTAGATTTCTCGTGGAGTCTTTTGGGTTTTCTGTGTATAGTATCATATCATCTGTAAACAGGGACAGTTTAACTTCTTCATTATCAATTTGGATGTCCTTTATTTCTTTTTCTTGCCTTATTGCTCTAGCTAGAACTTCCAGCAGAATGTTAAATAGGAGTAGTGATAAATGTCATCCTTGTCTTGTTCCTGTTTCAAGGGGAATGTTTTCAGCCTCTCTCCATTAAGAATGATGTTGGCTGTTGGTTTTGCATACATGCCCTTTTTTATGTTGAGAAATTTCCCTTCTATACCTATTTTATTGAGAGTCTTTATAAGAAATGGGTGTTGGAATTTGTCAAATGCCCTTTCTGCATCAATTGAGATGATCATGTGGTTCTTTTCTTTCCTTTTATTTATGTGGTGGATTACGTTGATTGATTTTCTAATGTTGAACCATCCTTGCATACCTGGTATAAATCCTACTTGGTCATGGTGTATTATTTTTTTGATCTGATGCTGAATTCTATTGGCTAGAATTTAGTTGAGAATTTTTGCATCTATATTTATGAGAGATATTGGTCTGTAATTTTCTTTTTTTGTGACATCTTTTCCTGGTTTTGGTATCAGCGTTATGCTGGCTTCATAGAATGAATTTGGAAGTGTTGTTTCCTCTTTTATGCTCTGAAATAGCTTGAGTAGTAGTGGTACAAGCTCTTCTGTAAATGTTTTGTAGAATTCTCCAGTGAAGCCATCTGGGCCAGGGCTTTTTTTGGTTGGGAGTTTTTTTTATTACCTTTTCAATCTCTTCTCTTGTTATGGGTCTGTTCAGATTTTGAACACCACTTTGTTGTAGTTTGGTTAGCCTGTGTGTTTGTAGAAATTTATCCATTTCCTCTAGGTTTTCAAATTTGTTGGAGTATAGTTTTTCATAATATTCTGTTATAATCCTTTTTATTTCAGTTGGGTCTGTTGTAATGTCCCCCATTTCATTTCTTATTTGGGTTATTTGTGTCCTCTCCTGTTTGTCTTTTGTCAGTCTGGCCAGTGGTTTGTCGATTTTGTTGATTCTTTCAAAGAACCAACTTTTGGTTTTGTTGATTCTTTCTATTGTTTTTCTGTTCTCTATTTCATTTATTTCTGCTCTGATCTTTACTATTTCCTTTCTTCTGGTGGTTGTGGGCTTTTTTTTTTTCTGTTCCCTTTCTATTTGTTTGAGTTGTGTAGTTACTGTTTTGATTTTGTCCCTTTCTTCTTTTTTGATGTGTGCATCTATTGCTATAAATTGTCCTCTGAGGACTGCCTTTGCTGTGTGCCAAAGGTTTTGGTATGATATGTTTTCATTGTCATTTGATCCTAGGAATTTTTTGATTCCATCTCTGATTTCTTCTATTACCCACTGATGTGTAAGCAGGGTATTATTCAGTTTCCATGTAGTTGATTTTTTTTCCTTGCTCTTTCTATTGTTAATTTCTACCTTGATGGCATTGTGGTCAGAGAAGATACTTTGAATTATCTCAACGTTTTGGATCTTGTTGAGGATTGCTGTGTGGCCTAAGATGTGGTCTATTCTGGAGAATGTTCTGTGTGCATTGGAAAAGAATGTGTACTTTGCCGTGGTTTGATGGAGTGTTCTATATATGTCTATGAGGTCAAGTTGGCTGATTGTGCCCTTTAGGTCTTCTGTATCTTTGCTGAGTTTCTTCTTAGTTGTTCTGTCCTTTACTGAGAGTGGTGTGTTGAAGTCTCCTACTATTATTGTTGAACTGTCAATTTCTCTTTTCAGTGTTGTTAGAGTTTGTTTTATGTATTTTGGAGCCCAGTCATTGGGTGCATAGATGTTTATTATGGTTATATCTTCATGATGGATCATCCCATTAATCATCATACAGTGTCCTTCTAGATTTCGTTTTAAAGTCTATTTTATCTGAGATTAGAATTGCCGCTCTTGCTCTTTTTTGGTAGTTGTTAGCTTGATATATTTTTTTCCAACCTTTGACTTTTAATAAATTTACATCTTTTTCTCTAAGGTGTGTCTCCTGTAGACAGCATATTGATGGATCCTGTTTTCTCATGCATTCTGTTACTCTCCATCTCTTTATGGGTGCATTGAGTCCATTTACATTCAGTGTAATTATTGATAGATGTGGGTTTGTTGTTGTCATTTTGTAGTGCTTTTTTTTTGTGGTGCTGAAGTTTTCTTTGTTCTTCTTACTCTCTTGTGCTGAGTTACTTTTGTTTGTGGATTTTTTTTTCATTTCTTTTGTTTTTGTAGGTTTTGTTTTTGCTGAGACTTTATGTTTTTCCTCTTTTTTTTAATGAGTTTGTTTGTTAACTTTCTTTGTGGTTACCATGAATTTTACCCTTATCTTTCTAAGTTTGAAGCAGTCTACCCTTACCTGGTATCGCCTTGCCTTCCTCTCCATTAGAAGGTTCTATACCTATGCTGTTTATTCCCTCTTTTATTGTTTTGATGTTGTTGTCATTTACTGATTAACTTCTCTGTTTCCCTGTTGTATTTCTTTTGGTTTTGGATAGTCCTCGAGAGTTCATTTCCTAGATTGGTATCTGGCTGGTATGATCCTGCATCCTAGGTTCTGCCTGTGAGCTGAAGCTGTTTGTCCTCAGATCAAAGAACTCAATTTAATTATTCCTGTAAGTTTGGTTTGACTTTTACATATTCCCTTAATTTCTGTTTATCTGGATATGACCTAATTTCACCATCAAATTTGAACGATAGTTTTGCAGGATATATTATTCTTGGTTGGCAATTTTTTTCTTTCAAGATTTTATATATGTCATCCCATTGCCTTCTTGCCTGCATGGTTTCTGCCGAATAATCTGAGCTTAGTCTTATTGTTTCATCTCTGTATATGACTTCTTGTTTTTCATGAGCTGCTCTCAGGATTCTTTGTCTTTGGTTTTGCCGAGTGTGAATATGATATGCCTTGGTGATTTTCTTTTGGGGTCTCTTCTATATGGGGTTCGTTGAGCTTCTTGGATGGCCAGCTTTTCATCTTTCATGATATTGGGGAAGTTTTCTGTCAGCAGTTCCTCAATGATCCTCTCTGTGTTTTCTGTTTTCTCCCCCTGATCTGGAATTCCAATCACTCGCAGATTTTTTATTTTGATTGTGTCCCACATAACTCTCAGGGTCTCTTCATTTTTCTTTGTTCTTTTTTCTGAGTTTTCCTGAAACAGAGTTGCATCCAAGTGTTCATCTTGAATTGCACTTGTGCTGTCTTCCACCATTTCAGATCTGCTTCTCAGCCCTTCTATGACATCGTCCATTTCTGAAATCTTGTTGTTTATCTTTTGGATTTCTAATTGTTGTCTTTGTATAATTTCTAGTTGTGAATTTATTTTGGCATTTTGATCCTCCATTATTTTCCTGAAATCTTCCAATTTTTTGCTTGTTTTTTCCATGAATTTGTCTATTTTTTCCTCATGTTTGTCAGCTTTTTGCCTGAGTTCTTCGAGAATTCTGAGTATTAGAGATTTGAATTCCCTATCAGGTAGTTCTAGTGCATTTTCTTCCAGAGGAGAGTCATCTGGTGTTTTATTTTGGACTCCTACTGGAACCATCCTGTCCTGTTTTTGTAAGTGTTTTGTTATTGTCTGCTGTCTTTGGGGCATTCAGTAGTTATTTTTCTCATATATTGATTGTAGACACTTACTACCACCACCAGAGCTGGTCAGTAATCAGTGCAGGGCAGGTTCCAGTAGGCTGTGCCTGTGCTGCTTGGTGGTGTGATGTCAACCTCATGATGCAGGTAGGCAGGATGCAGCAGGGAGATAGTTATGTGTGGAGCTAAGATGGATATGGGAGAGAGGAGAGAGGAACAGGAGCCAATAACATACAAAGAAAATAGAATGCTAGGGCAGCTTGCCATTGGTGTGAAGAGATGAGAGACTATGAAATGGAGAAAAACAGAAAGGGGAGGAGGAAGAAAAGAATGAATAAATAAGAGTCAGAAAGGTTAAAGAACCACGAAGGTCCCAGGGATCCCACCAGTGCAGCTATGAGGTCTGGGGAAGTCGCTCTCAGGTGTTGCAGTACAGCCTGGCTAGAAGGTGTAGAAGTATAGAATGCCAGGTATTCAGGGAACAGAAAGAGAAGGAAGATATAGAGAGACGAGAAACTGAGCAATGAAGAAAGACAAACAGGGAAAAAGAGGAAAAAGAAAACAAAACAAATTTAAAAAAAAAAACAAACAAGAAAGGCCCCCAAAGAAACAGAAAAAAAACCCCAAAAACGTAAAAAGAAATGCCCTTAGGGATCCCTCTGCATGTCTCTGGAAGCCGAAGGGAGTCTCCCTGCCATGAAGCTCAACCTGGCCAGAAAAGGCTCCCAACTCAAGAAAAGGAAAAGATAACAAACAAACAATTCAAAACAAACAAACGAACAAAAGCCCTGGGATCCCACCAGCGCGGCAGCCCAAACCAGGAAGCAGCTCCACACTCGAACGGAGCTCCGCAGCCCCTCAGGAAGAAGCAAATATGGCACACGGAGCCAGGGACTTGAGTGAAGGGAGGGGGAGGTGGCGAGAGGCAAGTAAGAAGTCAAAAGAAGCAGAAAAAAAAAGCAACATTAGCAGCCAACAAATGGCACTCAGAGAGCCAGCTAGTGCGGGCTGGTGTTTCTGGACAAGAGACTGTCCGCGGGAAGCAGTGGTGGCCGAGTGTGGGTGAAGAAGGGTAGAGAGTGGGAAAGCGTATGTCACAAATTACCGGAGCTCTGCAGCCCCTCAGGAAGAAGCAAAGATGGCACACGGAGCAAGGTACTTGAGCTAAAGGAGGGTTAGGTGGGGAGAGGCAAGGAAGAAATAAAAAGAAGCCGAAAAAAAGCAACACCAGCAGCCAACAAATGGCACTCAGACAGCCACCCGTTCCGGTGTGTGGAATCCAAGCAGCCACTGTTTCCCGGTCAAGAGACTGTGTCCATGGGAAGCAGAGGAGGCCGAGTCAGGGGGAAGAAGGGTGGGGGGTGGGAAAGCGTATATCACCAATTACCGGTTGTTTTGTCTCCCGGTGGAAGCTCTGTGAGGCTGCTTTCTCGTACCCCCTTTTTGCTGGTCTCCGATAGGAGTTCAAGATGGCGGATCCACTCTGCGTTAGCTGGTAGGGGACCTCTGCATGAATCTCTCCTCTCTCTCTGTTCTCTGTCAGTTTTCTCACTCCATTTGGTGCTTGGCTGAGTTCTTTATCTCTTCATTTGATGTTTTAGGGTTTCAAGATTGTTGTATTCTCTGTTTGGCTTAGTTTTTCGGATCTTTGCTGTGGAGGGACAGCATGGTCCTTCTGCCTAAAGTGCCATTTTGCCGGGACTCCTGGTGTATATACCCTTGTAGTGTTGTAATGAGGTCCTACACTGTTGAAATGGGCCCACACAAGTCTATGCAGGGGAAAGGCACTCAAAGTCTATGGACACCTTATGCCTGTGCGTAGGCAAAGCAGCTGTACCTACCCTGAGTTCCTGGCTTAGGGGAGCCAGCAGTTTATTTTTCCCCCTGTTTGTTAATTTGTTCACTCTCCAAGGCCAAGAGAATGGCCTTGGGGGTGTGACGGATCCTACTTCCGGCCCAAGGGATTCGGCACTTGCTGAAGCCAGTCTGGGACCCAGTGCAGATTAGGGAGTGGGGAGGTAAATGGGAAAGAGGTTTTTCCCAAGATGGTGTTTTTGATCCACGTGGTAGTACTTATCTTTTGCTGATCAAGAGCTGCTTCTCACTAGTTCTGGGTGGCCAAGTAGACTCTCTGCCACTGGGTCTCTCCCAGTGTGGAAAGTGCCTCCTGAGCACCACTGCTTGCCTGCTTCACCACTCACCCATGAGCTGATCAGGCCTGAATGGCTCAGGGTCTCACAGGGTCAGGTATGGCAACTCCTCGCTGCTTCTGAACTGTCTCTCCACCCCCCTGCCTCTCAGTCCAGTTCCTCAACTTTGTCTTAGATGTTCAGGGCTCCTAGATTGTCATATACAATTGATTCACTTGTTTTTTCAGGTCTTTGTTGTAAGAGGGTCCACTGGAACATCTGAGTACTCCAACATCTTGGCCCTGCCACATTTTTTTTCTTATTACTGAGTTGTAAGATTTTTTTTTTTTAATATCTTGGATGTTGTTGTTGTTAGTTACCATTGAATCAGACCCTGACTCATGGCGACCCCACACACAACAGAATGAAATGATGCCAGTCCTGCACAATCTTCATGATTAGTTACAGATAGGACTGTTGTTATCCCTAGGGTTTTTACTGACTAAGTTTTCAGAAGTAGATCACCAGGACTTTTCTCCTAGTCTGTCTGAATTTGGAAGCTCTGCTGAAGCCTGTCCACCGTCATAGCAACAGGCAAGCCCCCACTGATAGATGGGTGATGTCTTAGTTATCTAGTGCTGCTGTAACAGAAATACCATAAGTGAATGGTTTTAACAAACAGAAATGCATTTTCTCACATTTTAGGCAGTTAGAAGTCCAAATTCAGTGCTGGCTCTAGGGGAAGCCTTTCTCTGTCTTGGCTCTGGAGGAAGGTCTTTGACTCTTTGAGCTTCTGCTCCTGGGTGAATCTTCATATGGCTTGGCATCTCTCTTCCCCCATCTCCGCTTCTTTTGCTTGCTTGTTTAATCTCTTTTATATCTTAAAAGAGATTCACTCAAGACACACCCAACAATAATATTGTCTCATTACTGTAAGAAAGACAACACATTCCTAAATGGGATTATAACCACAGGCATAGAGGTTAGGATTTACATCACACATTTTGGGGGGACACAATTTATTCTATAACAGGTGGTGACTGCACATGAGGATACAGGTCCTTTATCATATGTGTTTCACACATCTTGTATCAGCCTGTGACTTATCTTTTCATTCTGTTGATGGTGTTTTTCACAGAGCAGACATGTTTAATTTTAATGAAGTCCACTTATCAATTTTTCTTTGATGGATCGTGCTTTTGATTTTGTATCAAAAAGCTCATTGCCAAGCCCAAGGTGATCTAGAGTTTCTCCTACTTTTATATCTTGCTTGTTACATTTAAGTTTATGATGCATTTTGAGTTAATTTTTGTGAAAGATGTAAGATCAGTCTCTAGATTCATTTTTTTTCCACGTGGATGTCCAGTTGTTCCAGCACCATCGATTAAAAAGACTATCCTTTCTTCATTAAATTATTCTTTGTTCCTTTGTCCAAGATCCATTGACCGTATTTCTGGGGGCCTATTTCTGGGCTCTGTTCTGTTCCACTGATCCATGTGTCTAGTCATTCACCAGTATCACACTGTCATGATCATTGTAGTTCATAGTAAGTCTTGAAGCTGGGTAGTGCTAGTCCTCTGACTTTGTTCTTTTTCCATATTGTGCTGGCTATCCTGGATCTTTTGTCTTTCCTTACAAACTTTAGAATAAGTTTGTCCATACCCACAAAATAACTTACCAGCATTTTGATTGGGATTGCATTGAATCTATAGATCAAGTTCAGAAGAATTGACATCTTAAGTTTCTTATTGAGTTTTATTATCTGTGAACATGGAATATGTCTCCATTTATTTAGATCTTCTTTAAATTTTTTATCAGAGTTTTGTAGTTTTTCTCATGTAGATCTTGTATATATTTAGTTAGACTTATTCCTAAATACTTCATTTTTGATTCTAGTGTAAATAGTATTATGTTTTTAATTTCAAGTTCTAATTGTTCATTGCTGGTATATAGGAAAGAATTGACTTTTGTTTATTAACCTTGTATCCTGTAACCTTACTATAATTAGTTTTTTTTTTTTGTTGTTGTTGTTGATTCTTTGGGATCTTCTACATAGACAGTTACATAATCTGTGGACAAGGACATTTTTATTTGTTTCTTCACAATTTATATACCTTTGCTTCCTTTTTTAAAACTACGTTAACTGGGACTTCCAGTATGATGTTGAATAGGAGTGGTGAGAAGGACATCTTTGTCTTCTTCCCAATCTTAGTGGGAAAGTATCTAGTTTCTCACTATTAAGTATCACGTTAACTGTAAATTTTTTGTAGATGTTCTTCATCAAGTTGAGGAAGTTCCCTTCTATTTCTAGTTTGTTGAGAGTTTCTATAATGAATAGGTGTTGAATTTTGTCAAATGCTTTTTCTGCATCTATTGATATGACCACATATTTTTCTTCTTAAGCTTGTCGATGTAATGGGTTACATTAATTGATTTTCAAATGTTGAACTAGCCTTGCATATCTTGAATAAATCACACTTGGTGTTTTGGTGTTAGAGTAATGCTGGCTTCATAGAATGAGTTAGGAAGTGTTCCTTCTGCTTCTGTTTTCCGAAGAGATTGTAGAGAATTTGTATATATATATATCTTCCATGGTTGGATGCCTGAATAGAGTTTGACTATATGGATGCACTGTGTGATGGTTAAGGTTATGTGTCAACTTGGCTAGGTCATGATTCTCTGTGGTTTGGTAGATACTATGTAAACATTCTCCATTTTGTGATCTGATGTGAGCAGCCAGTCAGTTGAAAGGGGAGTTTCCTTGGAGATATGGCCTGGATCCAATATATATGGATATATTCTAGCAAAGCTCCTTCTCTGTCAATCCTACATTCGATCCTGCATTTTCCTCATCATCCTCGGACCTCCAGTTCTTGGGACACTAGCTAGTAGCGTGCCACCTGACCTGCAGATTTTGGGTTCATCAGCCTCCGCTACCATGTGAGTCAGGAGAATTCTCCAGCCTGCCAGTGACCCATGATTTGGGACTTGCCAACCTCCACAATCTCATGAGCCACATCCTTGAAATAAAAGTTTATATATACATTTATATATAAGCTTCACTGGCTTTGCTCCTCTAGAGAACCCAACCTAAGACATAACTGTGATGTGAAAATGACACTAGAATTAGATTTCAAGGATCTGGGTTTGAGTTGGCCACTACTTAACTTCTCAGACTCAGTTTTCAAACCTAAAAGAGGAGTAATAATACCTACTTCAATTCTGTTGTGAGAATTAAATGAATTTATAAATGTCAAAGTATTTAGAATAGTGCTTACTACACAGAATCCTAGCTCATTCTGTCTGAAGTTCAACGTTTTCTCCACTAGATGATGATGGTAGAGAAATACGATAAACCCATTGCCATCTGGTTGATTTCGACTCATAGCCACCCTATTGGACAGAGTAGAACTGCCCCATAGAGTTTCCAAGGAAGTAAATCTTTAAGAGAGCAGCCTGCCACATCTTTCTACCAAGGAACAGCTGGTGGGTTCAAATTGCCAACCTTTCAGTTAGCAGCCAAGCGCTTAACCACTGTGCCACCAGGGTTCCTCTAAGTAAATAAACAAATAGACGTTAGCAATAAGGACCTTTTAAAAAAGTCACTCCTCTAATTTTGCTTTTCTAACCAAATTTAAACTTTGTTTTGGAATCAGCATGTTGTTGTTGTTGTTGTTGTTGTTAGGTGCTATCGAGTCCGTTCTGACTCATAGTGACCCTATGTACAACAGAATGAAACTCAGCCTGCTCCAGCACAATTCTTCCAATTGTTGCATGTTTTGAGCCCATTGTTGCAGCCAGTGTGTCAATCCATCTCACTGAGGGTCTTCCTCCTTTTCTCTGACCTTCTATTTTACCAAGCATAATGCCCTTCTCCAGGTACTGGTCCCTCCTAGTAACATGTCCAAAATACACAAGACAAAGTCTCACCATCTTTGCTTCTAAGGAGTATTCTGGAAGTACTTCTTTCAAGACAGACTTGTTCTTTCTTCTGGCAGTCCATGGTATATTCAATATTCTTCTCCAACACCATAATTCAAAGACATCAATTCTTCTTCGGTCTTTCCTTATTCATTGTCCAGCTTTCACATACATATGAAGTGATTGAAAATACCGTGGCTTGGGTCAGGCACATCTTAGTCTTCAAAGTGACATTTTTGCTTTTTAACACTTTAAAGAGGTCTTTTGCAGCATATTTGCTCAATGCACTATGCCATTTGATTTCTTCACTTCTGCTTCCACGGGTGTTGATTGTGGATCCAGGTAAAATGAAATCCTTGCCAACTTTAATCTTTTCTCCATTTATCATGATGTTGCTTACTGATCCAATTGTGAGGACTTTTGATTTCTTTATATTGAGGTGTAATCAAATCTTCATCAGTAAGTGCTTCAAGTTCTCTTCGTTTTTAGCAAGCAAGGTTGTGTCGTCTGCATATTGCAGGTTGTTAATGAGCCTTCCTCCAATCCTGATGCCACATTCTTCTTCATATACTCCAGCATCTCAGATTTTTTGCTCAGCAAACATATTAAATAAGTATGGTGAATGATAAAATCATGACCCACACCTTTCGTGATTTTAAACCACACAGTATTCCCTTGTTCTGTGTGGGGATATATGCCATTTAAACATGGCTGCACTATTGACAACTGCAGCCCCCACAGGCCTCTATGAAGTATACGACATGTTGGAGACTTGTCAGCGATAAGAGATTAGGCACGACTTGTTTTCCCAAACCTATTGTCCTGTTACTGATTGGCTTGTTTACCTGAATTCCTTCTCCCTTGCCCGAAACTTATTGTTACTCACCCAAAGCCTATTGTTCTGTTATTTGCTTCACTGATTGCTGTAGTGACTATAAATAAACTCCTGGGACTGGAGCCGGGGTTCAACTCCTCAGAGTGACCCTCCTGGCCCCACTTCTCTGTAAGAGTTGTGGAATTGGTTATTGTCTCTGCCGCCCTGACGACCATCACCGCTGCGACAGTTCTGTTTGAATGAATGCCTCTTGGTCTATGTGAACATTGTGCATGAGCACAATTAAGTGTTCTGGAATTCCCATTCTTTGCAATGCTGTTCATAATTTGTTATGATCCACCCAGTTGAATACCTTTGCATAGTCAGTAAAACACAGGCAAACATCTTTCTGGTGTTCTCAGCTTTCGGCCAAGATCCATCTGACATCAGCAATGATATCCCTTTGTTTCATATCCTCTTCTAAATCCAGCTGGAATTTCTGGCAGTTCCCCGTCAATGTACTGCTGCAACTGTTTTTGAATTATTATTTATTATAAGTAGATCCTTTTTATTACTGTATTCTCTTACTGGTTTTTATTGATATGTAATAAATGCACTCATTTTTATAAATTTATTTAATGTGTGGCCTTTTTGTGAATTCTTTTATTAGTTCTTAGATGTTTTCAACTGATACTTTTGTCTCTTCCTTTCCAATAAATTCATCTATTATTTTGTTTTCCTTTTGAATTGCATTGGCCACTACTAGGTAATGTTAAATTATTAGAGACAGCAGGCTTCATTATCTTATAAAGTGAAATATGAAATGACCTGTCACCTATTGCTGTCAAATTGAATCCAACTCATAGCTAACCATAGGGTTTTGAAGGCTGTAATCTTTACAGAAGCAGACTGCCACATCTTTCCTGTGAAATGACATTTGATAAAATTATATTTCAATACCTGATTTATAAAGCTCTCTAGTAAATAAAATAGCAAATGATACCTCCTTAACAAAATACTCTTTTGCCTTAAATCAGCAGCCATTATTACAGCCCTTATCATGTTTAATGGCTAAAAACACTGAAGGTATTCTTCCCTAACCCATGCTGCACATCTTACTTCCTTGTCTTGGAGTAACTTTCCAGCACCCTCTACAGCCCCTGTTATATCTGGGTAACTACCCTTCAGTTTAGATATAACCTTGATAGCCTTCCCCAACTCTCCAGGCTAGTTTAGTATGCTTTGCCACATGCTTATTTGACACACTGTCTCTCCCTTATAAGAGCTACCTTGCAGTATTATAATTGTCATTTTACTTGTCTGTTTCCACATCCCCCTGCAACCTCCATTGGAGGATAGGTTTTCCACCCTGCATCCCCAGTGCCAGACACCTTGTCTGACATGTAGGAGGCACTAAGGTGTGGTTGAGTGGAATCGGTGAGAGAAAACAATCAGGCAGACTTCAAATCACCAACCTTTTGATTTGCAGCTGAGCACTTTAACCACTGTGCCACTAGGGCTCTTCAGGCAGGCTTAAGGGCTTGAAAGTATAGAAAGGTTATATGAAGACTCTCTGCTGACATGGAGATGTAGAGAACCTTTCCAAAAAGAAAAAATGATTTTTTTTTTTTTTTGGAGATGATAATAAAATGATCATCTAGGAAGAATGGAGAGTTGCCACCGGGAAGAAAGATTGTGTTGTTTCAGGAGGAGATGGGTTTTTAATTGAGGAAAAAATAAAACATGGAGGGGATGCTGTTGCATGTTTTCTCTTTTGTCCCTTGAGCTGAATTTGAAACCCAATGGTTAAAGGGCTGAAGACGTGGAGATGAACAAACAGTTCATAAGAAGCTGGATGTTCTGGGAATAAATGGTGCTGCTTCAGGATCTAGAAGACCATGTGCAGCACCAAGCTAGAGATGAGGCTGTATTTTCTAGCTCTACCTGGGCACCTGAGGACGAGCAGCTTAGGGAGAACCTGCTGATAGCACTCATGGCCCAGACCTTTTTGTTCTTACTATGAGCACTGTCAGCAGTACCAGTGGTCAGACTACGTGAGTAGTGGACTTCTGTCCAGGAATGGACCAGTAACATGAAACTTGCCTCTAAAAATGGAAGGTGGTGAGAGACTAAAGAAAGAGTCAGGCAACTCCAGTGTGGTGGTGAAGGAGTTTATTAGGGAGACTTATATGTGAGGCAGTCCTAGGTGGCTGCAGGACTAAAGCAGATCTCTGCACCCTGCAGTAGGAGGGCAGAGGTTTTATAGTGATGGTGGACAATAGTGGCTACATGCCAGGGACTTACATAAGGATGACTTAGCAAACTGTAGTGAACTAGCAGACTACATAAAGATGCTCATGTTTGGTCTTGCAAAGCCTATTTCCCCTTCAGTCTACCCCTTGAGGCTGGCTCCTACAATCTGGCACATTCTCCCTCTTGTGCCACAGCATGAGAGACCCTGTTCCCTCCCTGCTGGGAACAGATATAGAAGTGGGGTTGGCCAGGTGCTTTATGGTGCCCACATATGATGCCCAAGAGACAGAGAAAGCTACTATGTGCCCAAAACAGGGGAATGTCTTCTCTGATAAAGAGAAGGAACTGGGAGAGAGAAGGTGACCCAATTCCCAGCCTCCTTATCAGAGAATGTTCTGGGCCCAAGTCCTTTACTTAGGCAGCCCAGATGGGAAGCACAGAGGCATACCATTCCCCCAGAAGTCCACCCCCTGATTCCCATCATGGTGTCGGAAAAAGAAGCAAAGCAGTACCAGTCCTGGTATGCCCATTGACCATTATGGACATTGAGCTGCATGTTTGTGGTTTGGTGCATAACTCTGGTGAGTGTTATATCTATACATCATTTGAGGCAGCATTTAATGAGGGTTACTAGTAGGACTGTCCCCAGAAGATTGATCAGTCCTGCTTGGAGGAGAGATCTCAACCAGCCATCCCAGTTGTGGCTTAATCTAAGCCAACTGAATAGATCAAGGGGCTGCTTTTGTCCAATCTTATGTATGTATAATATGTCTTGATTCATTTATGTAAAAACAGCATATTTCTCCTAGCATAGCACAATTTATGAACAGTACACTTTCCAGTACAAGCAATATGAAAGCTGTCTTTCTCAGCACAATTGAACAAGGTATTAGCATTGCCGGACCAGGCTAAGTCAGACCTGGTGTAGTCAGTCAATGTACGTTGGGCCACCTGGTCATATTCTGTAAGTTCTCCATGTCCAGAGTAATATCAAACTCAGTCTTAAAAGTACCGTTCTCAGAGTTAAACCCTCCAGTCCCATGACGTGTACACTTTTAACACAGAGAGAGACATTTCTTTCTCTGTAACAATGTGGGGAGATGACTCATTATCCGGATTAAAATGTTGACAGAGCCAACAGTTGGTCTGATTGGTAGCTCTAGCAAAAGCCTGTATCATTGGGGCCCATGGATGAGGGGCCTGGCCATCATTGTGAGATAATCTAGAAAGAAAAACAAACAACATTAACAATTTCCCCCTTCCCTCCCCTACCTCCCATGGGACTTGAGGTGGGGTTTGCCTGGGTATAGCCACCCAGGCTGTCTGTCCTAGTCTTTTGTGAGGAACAGTTGTGTACAAAAGAAACACATTTTATGGAATAGGTAGTTTGATCAAACATACGACACAAAAGAGAAATGCTCTTGCAGGGAACTGCTGCATTGAGACCCTAGACTGCTTGCCTGAGATGTATAGTTCAGGTTTGGGTTGTCTTGTTCCCTCCCATTAGCCATTTAAGCTTGTCCATTTAAGTGCTCCTATGGCTTCGGGGTGACATAGAGTGTGAAGAGTTCATTCAAGATCCAGTGGAAGCCTCTGTACAGGATAAGAGGCCCCGATACTATTTATCTGCTAAGAATGCCCTGGCCTGTTGGCTCAGGAATCTGTCTCTGGGGAAGTTTTATTTATTTATTATTACATTCTTTTTTAAAAATTTTATTGTGTTTTAGGTGAAAGTTTATAGTGCAGATTAGTCTCTCATTCAAAAATTTATTCACAAATTGTTTTGTGACATTGCTTGCAATCCCTGCAATGTGTCAGTACTCTCCTCTTTCCACACTGGGTTCCCCATTTCCATTTGTCTTGAGTTTTTTAAGTGTTCTCATACAATATTTGTCCTTTTGTGATTGACTTCCTCCACTCAACATAAAGCCCTCCAGATTCATCCACGTTGTGAGATGTTTCACAGATTCATCATTGCTCTTTTTCATTACCCAACAATCCATTTTGTGTATGTACCATAATTTGTTTATCCATTCATCTGTTGATGGGCACTGAGATTGTTTCCATCATTTTGCTATTGTGAATAGAGCTGCAATGAACATGGGTGTGCATATGTCTATTTGAGTGATGGCTCTTGTTTCTCTAGGATATATTCCCAGGAATGGAATTGCTGGATCATACGGTATTTCTATTTCTAGCTCCTTAGTGGTTGTACCATTTTACATTCCCACCAGCAGTGTATGAGCATTCCAATCTCCCCATCACCTCCAGCATTTGTTATTTTCTGTTTCATTTTTTAAAATTTGTGCCAGTAGTGTTGGGGTGAGATGGCATTTCATTGTAGTTTTCATTTGCATTTCTCTAATGGCTAATGATCTCAAGCCTTTCTTCATGTGTCTGTTAGCTTCCTGAATGTCTTTGGTGAAGTATCTGTTCATATCCTTTACCCATTTTTAAATTGGACTTTTTGTTTTTTTTGTGATTGAGGTGTTGAAGTGTTCTGCAGATTTTAGAGATTAGACCCTTCTCAGATATGTTGTAGCCAAAATTTTTTCCCAGTCTGTAGGTTCTCTTTTTACTCTCTTGGTGAAGTCTTTTGATGAGCATAAGTGTTTAATTTTTAAGATCTCCCAGTAATCTAGTTTATCTTGTGGTGTTTGTGCATTGTTAGTTATGGTTTGTATTGAATTTATGCAATATATTACATTCCCTGCATTGTCCTTGTTTTTTCTTCCATAATCTTTATCATTTTAGGTTTTATATTTAGATATTTGATACATTTTGAGTTAGTTTTTGTGTACGATGTGAGGTATGGGTCTTGTTTCATTTTTTTACTGACAGACATTCAGTTTTGCCAGCACTATTTGTTACAAAGACTGCCTATCCCCATTTAATGGACTTGTGTCCTTTGTCAAAGATCACCTGACCATAGGTGGATGGATTTACATCTGGGCTCTTGATTCTGTTCCATTGGTCTATGTGTCTGTCGTTGACCCAGTACCAGGCTGTTTTGACTACCATAGCTGTATAGCAGGTTCTGAGATCAGATAGTGTGAGGCCTCCTACTTTGTTCTTTTTCTTCATTAATGCTTTGCTTATCCAGGGCCTCTTTCCTTTCCATATAAAGTTGGTGATTAGTTTTTCCATCTTGTTAAAGTTGGTGATTAGTTTTTCCATCTTGTTAAAGAATGCTGTTGGTATTTGGATGAAGATTGCTTTGTATCTGTAGATCGCTTTTGGTAGAATTGACATTTTCACAATGGTGAGTCTTTCCTCCCCTGAGCATGATATGTTTTTCCATTCATGTAGGTCTCTTTTGGTTTCTTGCAATAGTGTTTTGTAGTTTTCTGTGTATAGGCCTTTTACACCCCTGGTTAGCTTTATTCCTAAGTATTTTATCTTTTCAGGGGCTATTATAAATGGTATTGTTTCCCTAATTTCCTTTTCATAGGTCTTGTTGTTGGTGTATATGAATTCAGCTGATTTTTTGTATATTGATTTTGTATCCTGCTACTCTGGTGAATCTTTCTAATTGTCCCAGTAGTTTTTCTGTGGAAAATTTGGGCTTCTCTGTGTGTAAGATCATATAATCTGTGAATAGGGGTAGTTTTACTACTTTCTTTCCAATTTGGATGCCCTTTATTTCTTTTTCTTGCCTTATTGCTCTATCTAGGACTTCCAGCACAATGTTAAATAGGAGTGATGATAAAGGGCATCCTTGTCTTGTTCCTCTTCTTCGGGGGAATGCTTTCAGCCTCTCTCCATTGAGAATGATGTTGACTTTGTATAGATGCCCTTTATTATGTTGAGGAATTTCTCTTCTGTTCCTATTTTATTGAAAGTTTTTACCGGGAATTGGTGTTGGACTTTATCTAATGCCTTTTCTGCACTGACTTAGAGGATCATGTGATTCTTTTCTTTTGTTCTATTTATGTGGTGGATTGTGTTGACTGATTTTTTTGATGTTGAACCATCCTTGCATATCTAGTCTGAATCTCACTTGGTTGTAGTATTTTTTTTTAATATGATGTTGAATTTTATTGGCTAGAATTTTGTTGAGAATTTTTGCGTCTATACTCATGAGAGGATATTTGTCTGTAATTTTTTTACTGGTTCCTTTCCTAGCTTTGGTATCAGGGTTACGCTAGCTACATAGAATGAATTCGGGAGTATTCCTTCATAGAATGAATTTGGGAGTATTCCTTCCTTTTCTATGCTCTGAAATAGTTTGCATGGTACTGGTGTGAGCCCATCTCTGAATGTTTGGTAGAATTCTCCAGTGAAGCCCTCTAGGCCAGGGCTTTTTTGGTTGTTGTTGGGAGTCTTTTTATTACCTCTTCAATCTCTTCTCTTGTTGATCTGTCCAGATTTTCTATCTCTGTTTGTGTTAGTTTAGGCAGGTAGTGCATTTCTAGATATTTGTACGTTTCCACTAGGTTCTCCAATTTGTTGGAATACATTTTTTCATAGTATTCTGTTATGATCCTTTTTATTTCAGTTGGATCTGTTATAATCCCCCTCTTGTTTCTTATGTAGGTTATTTATTTCATCTTCTGTTTTCCTTTTGTCAGTTTAGCAATGGTTTGTTGATTTTGTCAATTTTTCAGAGAACGAGCTTTTCGTCTTGATGATTCGTTCTATTGTTTTTCTGTTCTCTATTTCATTTATTTCTGCTCTAGTCTTTATTATTTCCTTTCTTCTAGTGGCTGTGGGCTTCTTTTGCCGTTCTTTTTCTATTTGTTCAAGTTGTAGGGCTAACGTTTTGATTTTGGTCCATTCTTCTTTTCTGATGTGTGTGTTTATTGTTGTACATTGACCTCTGAGCACTGCCTTTGCTGTGTCCCAAAGGTTTTGGTATGATGTGTTTTCATTCTCGTTTGATTCTAGGAATTTTTTTATTTCCACTTTGATTTCTTCTATTACCCTGTTGTTTTTAAGCAAGGTGTTATTGAGTTGCCTTGTAAATGATTTTTTTCCTCTTTATTTTCCAGTTAATGATTTCAACTTTTATGGCATTGTGATAAGACAGAAATGCTTTGTATTTCTTCAATGATCTGGATTTTATTGAGGGTTGCTTGGTGGCCTAAAATGTGGTCTATTCTGGAGAAAGTTCCATGTGCATTAGAAATGAATGTATACTTTGCTGCTCTTGGGTGGAGTGTTCTACATATGTCTATGAGGTCAAGTTGGTTGATTGTGGCCTTTAGTGTTGTTGAGTTTCTTTCTAGATGTTCTGTCCTTTACTGAGAGTGGTGTGTTGAAGTCTCCTTCTGTTATTGTTGTTGTTGTTAGGTGCCTTTGAATCGGTTCCGACTCACAGTGACACTATAGAACAGAGTAGAACTGCCTCGTAAGGTTTCCAAGGAGCAGCTGGTGGATTTGAACTGCAGACCTTTCAGTTACCAGCCGACCTCTTAACCACTATGCCACCAGGGCTCCACTATTATTGTGGAACTGTCTATTTCTCTTTTCTGTGCTGTTAGAGTTTGTTTTATGTATTTTGGAGCCTTGTTGTTGGGTGTCTAGATATTTACAAAGGTTATGTCTTCTTGGAGGATTGTCCCTTTAGTCATTATATAATATCCTTCCTTGTCTTTTATGGTTGATTTTGTCTTAAAGTATACTTTATCAGAGATTAGAATTGCCACTCCCACCCTTTTTTAGTTAATATTTGCTTGCTTTTTTTCTATCTTTTGATTTTTTCTATATTTATGTCTTTGTGTCTAAGGTGTGTCTCTTGTAGACAGCATATTGATTAGTCATGTTTTTTACCCATTCTGCCAGTCTCTGTCTCTTTCCAGGTGCGTTTAAGCCATTTAAATCCAGTGTGATTATTGATAGGTATGAGTTTATTGCTGTAATGTCGTGCTTTTTTTTGTGATGCTTACAGTTTCTCTGTTCCTCTTACTTTCCTGTGCTGAGTTCCTTTCGTTTGTGGATTTTCTTTTCTTTTGTTATTATAAATTTTGTGATTACTGAGTCTTTATTTTTTTATTCTGTTGAGTAGGTTTGAGAACTTTCTCTGTGGTTGCCTTGAAATGTACCCTTATCTTCATAAGTTTGAACCAGTCTTTTATTACTTGATATGTTCTTGACTTCCTCTCCATTTTAAAGTTCTATACCTACACCGTTCACTCCTCTTTTGTGTTTTGACGTCGTCATCATTTGCGGATTGATGTCTCTGTTTCCCTTTTTCTAGTCTTTTAGCTTTGTTTTATTATTGAGAGTTCTTTACCTAGTTGGAGTCTGGCTAGTGCTGTCCTGTGTCCTATACACCGGTTATTGTCTGATGTTGTTGGTTTTCTAACTGAGAGACTCCCTTTAATATTACTTGTAAGTTTTGTTTGGGTTTTTCAAATTCCCTTGATTTCTGTTTATCTGGAAATGTCCTAATTTCACCACCATATTTGAGAGAGAGTTTTGCAGAATATATTATTCTTGGTTGGCAGTTTTTTCTTTCTTTCAAGTTTTATGTATATCATCTCATTGCTTTCTTTCCTGCATAGTTTATGCTGAGTAGTCAGAGCTTATTCTTATTGTTTAAGTGTTTGGCTTCTAGCCAAAATGTCAGCAGTTCAAATCCACCAGCTGTTCCTTGGAAACCCCATAGGGCAGTTCTACTCTGTCCCATAGGGTTGCTATGAGTTAGAACTGACTTGACGGCAATAGGTTTGGTTTGGTTTTCTTTGTAAGTGACTTTTTTTGTTTGTTTGTTTTTGAGCTGTCTCAGGATTCTTTCTTTGTCTTTGATTTTGGCAAGGTGATTTTGATCTGTCTTGGTGACTTTCTTTTGGTGTCTATATGGGGTCCGTTGAGCTTCTTGGGTGGTCAGCTTTTTATCTTTCATGATATTAGAGAAGTTTTCCCTGGGCAAATTTTAGCCTTGAGCATGGTGTCATAGGCAGGTCAGATTTTCTACACTGTCTGGCGTTTTCTGATGACAGTGGCAATCTGTACACGTAGGCCCATTCTATGATGGTGTATGAATCTCCATGGGTCCTCTCTTAAATCTGGGAGGTGTTCACTTGCACATTTCTTTGCTCTGGAGCAGAGGATGCTTCAGCCTCTGCAGTCATTTGGCAAGAGAAGTTTGCTCATTGGTTGTTTTCTTCTCTAAGCATTGGGGCCTTTTTGGTGACCTTCCACACAAGTAACAAAAGTTTATCGGGAGCAGAACTGATTTTTTTTCTCCAGATGTCTCATCCCCATAGGGGCTTGCTTTATATGTCAGTCTGAGAGTTCTTGGTAACCAGATTGAATGGCCAGGCTATTAGCTATAGCCCATGTCACAGTTTCCATGTGCCCCACTAAAAGTGGCCCTAATGGCAGCAGTTTCTGTCAGCTCTTAGAGGTAAAAATTTGCAAAGGTGTCATTAATACAGCACTGTTATAGATATATACAATAGGGGTTTTTAGGGACCCTGAAGGGACTTATCCATAGTCAAGCTTGGGAAAGGATCTCAATGATGGTGACCTCAGACCTGAAAGTTTTCCTCATTTTGGTGCTAGAGATTATAGTCACCTGTGCAATGATGTCTAAAAACCTAAGATATACAATTCCTTTCATTTCCTCATTGAACTTTAATTGTAACATAAAGCCTTTGGTCCCCCCTGGTGACAGAGGGATCTAGGCTTAATCCTCAGTATTATTTCTGAAAGTCAGAAGATCTGGGCAATGATGGCAGAGCCTTCTTTCATTTGTGGAGCTACGCCTCTACCATATCAAGTGTGAGCATGGGTTCAGCCTAGTTTCCTGCTAACCTGGAGGAGTACCCTCCTATTTTAGTTTTCCCTTTACTATTGCAGCTGTGATTATGTTGCTGCTTGGTTATCTTGGCACAGGCAGTTATCATAGAATTCCAGAGACAACTTCTTAGGTCTCTTCAAGGCCGCTCAACACAAGCTATCCTGAAGGACATTTTACTCCTTTTTCTTCCCGCTATTTTAACTCTTGCTTTGAGCTGCATGTTACAAGGTGTTCTCAGCATCAGGGACCTGCTAACCCCCTCCACCTATCTCTGGTCTCATTGTTGGAAGGCTTTGAGCAATGGCTAGGGGATTGTTCCATCTTTACTACTCTCCCATCTTTACAAACTTGCAAGCAAATGTGTTCAGTTGCTCATCCTGTTGACAGATGTGGCTGCTCAATATGTCAGTTGTGGCCACACATGACTGCCGCACATCTCTTCCTAATTGTAACTCTGCAAAACTCTTAAGCATGCTTCAACAGCTAGCTGGGCTTCAGTGACCAGCAGAACAGCCCAGAGCAGAGGCCAATTCACAGCCACTACTGCTGTCCTAGTTTTTTCACACTTATGAAGGCGTGTATCTGCCCACAACTGGGCCATGTGGCTTGGCATCTGAGGGGCACCCTCGTACTCATGTGGCAGTCCACATGCAGAAAAGCATATGTGCCAGAACTCCTCATATGGAGATCGCTGGCCAACCTGGGATTTCCCCCGTAGAGATATCACTGCCACTTGCAATTTCCTCAGTGTCCTTGTTGGCTGGCCAATTGTCCAGGCATAGGCCAGTAATGTGAAACTTGCCTCCAGAAATGGAGGGTGGTGAGAGACTGAAGAAAGAGGTGGGCAACTCCAGTGTGGCTGTGAAGGCATTTATTAGGGAGACTTACATATGAGGCAGTCCTGGGTGGCCACAGGACCAAAGCAAAACTCCGCACCCCACAGTAGAAGGCAGAGGTTTTATAGTGGTGGTAGGCAATAGTGGTTACATGCCAGGAACTCACATAAGGACGACTTAGCAAACTGTAGTGAACTAGCCGACCACATGAGGGTGCTCATGTTCTGCCTCACAAAGCCTGTTTTCTCTCCAGCTTCACTAAGTGAGGGCAATAGAACCTTGTAGACATAACACATGACTACGGCTGACAGAATGGCTTGTAGTACACTTAGGCAACTCTAAGGAATTCCCAGAAATAAGTAGGGGACACACTGGGAGCTGCTGACTGGTAGTGTTGCAGTATAAAGGAGAATCTCAGAGACTTTGTTTAAAAGGCATTAAAAAATAATGAGAAGATAAACAAAGGTTGCTGTTGAAAATGGAATATCCAAGAGAGGAAACATGAGCCTTGGCCTCTATACCACATGGAAAAATGGATTCAAGATGGACCATAAGCCTAAATGTAAAAGCTAAAACTATAAAGCTTCTACAAAAAACATAGAAGAATATCTTCATGACTTTTGCGTAGATAAAGATTTCTTAGAGAGGACACACGGCACTAGACATAAAAACAAATAAATTGGTCTTCATCAAAATGTAGAAACTTCTGCTTTTTAAAAGACGTTTTTAGGAAAATGAAAAGACAAGCCACAGTCTAAGAGAAAATATTTACAATACGTATATCTGCATTGGACTTGTATTCAGAATATGTAAAGAACTCTTACAACAAGACATCTCAATTTAAAAATGAGCAAACAATGTGAAAGAATACTTCACAAAAAAAAAGAATAGAAAAAAAAAGCAACAAAAAATTCAAAAACCCACACGAAGCATGCATAGGGAAATGCAAATTAAAATCACAGTGAGATGTCACTATATACCCACTACCAGTACAGGTTGCCATCAAGTCGATCCTGACTCATGGCAACCCCATGTGTTCCAGAGTAGAACTACTCCATAGAGTTTTCAATGGCTTTTTTTTTTTTTTTGTATGTTTGTTTTGTCCTGTTTTTCTGGAAGTAGATTGCGAGGCCTTTCTGCCAAAGAGCTTGTAGGTGGATTCGAACTGCCATCCTTTTGGTCAGTAGATGAGCACTTAAATGTTTGTGCCACCTAAGGACATATATCAACTAGAATGACTGAAACAAAAAAGACAGGCAATATTAAATATTAGTGAAGATAAGGAGCGACTTGAACTCTCATGCATTGCTGATGATGAGTGAATGAATGAAAACACAAATTTTTTTCATACAATGGAATTCTATTCAGTAGAAAAGGAATAAACTACCAATACACACAAAACAGATAAATTGTAGAAACATTATGCTGAATAAAGGAAACCAGACACAAAGGAATATATACTGTATGATGATTCCAGTTATGTGCAATTCTAGAACAGGCAAAACTATAACGATAGAAGTTATATCCGTGGTTACATGGAGTAGGGGGTAGGGGAGTGTTGATGGTAAAGGAGTATGAGAGATTTTGGGAAGTTGATGGAAATAGGACACATATTGATTGAGGAGATGGTTACACAGGTGTATATGTTTATCAAAACTCATCAAACTGTACCATTAAAATGACTGCATTTTATTTATGGAAATCCTATCTTAATAAGGTTGATTCAAAAAATATAATATCATTTCATGCCCAGTAGAATAACTAAAGTTAAAAAGGCTGACAATATGTCAAAAGCTGGACAGGATGTAGAGAAACTGGAATTGTCATACAATGCTGGTGGAAATGTAAAATGGTACAAACACTGGAAAATTTTTTTGTAGTTTCTTATAAAGTTAAACATATACCCACCCTCTGACCCAGAAATTTCACTCTAGGTGTTTGCTCAAGAGAAAGGGAAACATGTCTACAAAAGACTTTATAATAATGTTTATAGAAGCTTTATTTATAATAGCAGAAAACTGAAAACCATACAAATGTAAATCAGCAGGTGAATGGATAAACAAATTATGGCATACTCGTGCAATGAAATGTTGTTGTTGTTAGGTGTTGTCTAGTTGGTCAGGACGCTTAGCGACACTACATACTACAGAACAAAACACTGCTTGTCCTGCACCATCCTCACAATCCTTGCTATGCTTGAGCCCATTTGTTGTAATCACTGTGTAAATCATCTCATTAAGGGTGTTTCTCTTTTTCTCTGATCTATTTTACCAAGCATAACGTCCTTCTCTAGGGACTGGTCCCTCCTGATAACATGTCCAAAGTAGTGAGATGAAGTCTTCCCATCCTGCTTCTGAGGAGCATTCTGGTAGTGCTTCTCCAAGACAGATTTGTTCATTCTTCTGACAATCCTTGGTATAATCAATGTTCTTTGCTAACACCATAATTCAAAGGTGTCAGTTCTTCAGTCTTCCTTGTTCACTGCCCAGCTTTCACATGCATTTGAGGCAATTGAAAATACTATGGCTTAGATCAGGTGCACCTTAGTCCTCAAGGTGACGTCTTTGCTTTTCAACACTTTAAAGATGTCTTTTGCAGCACATTTGCCCAATGCAATATGTGGTTTGATTTCCTGACTGCTGCTTCCATGGGCTTTGATTGTGGATCCTAGTAAAATGAAATCCTTAACAACTTCATTTTTTTCTCCGTTTATCATGATGTTGCTTTATTGGTCCACTTGTGAGGACTTTTGACTTCTTTATGTTGAGGTGTATTCCATCCTTCAGGATGTGGTCTTTGACCTTTGTCAGTAAGTGCTTCAAGTCCTCTTCACTTTCAGAAAGCAAGGTTGTGTCACCTGCATAACACAGATTGTTAATGAGTCTTCCTCCAATCCTGATGCTGAGTTTTTATTCATATAGTCCATTTTCTCTGATTATTTGCTCAGAATACAGATTGAATAAGTATGGTGAAAAGATACAACACTGACGCACACATTTTCTGATTTTAAATCGCTCAGTATCCCCTTATTCTGTTCAAGTGACTGACTCTTGGTCTATGTACAGGTTCTGCATAAACACAATTAAGTGTTCTGGAATTCCCATTCTTTGCAATGTCATCTATAATTTGTTATGATCCACACCGTTGGATGCCTTTGCATAGTCAATAAAACACAGGTAAACATCTTTCTGGTATTCTCTGCTTTCAGTCAAGTTCCATCTGACATCAGCAATGATATCCCTCATTCCATTCCTCTTCTGAATCCAGCTTGAACTTCTGGCAGTTCCTGTCAATGTACTGCTACAATCATTTTTGAGTTATCTTCAGCATAATTTTATTTGAACATGATATTAATAATATTGTGTGATAATTTACTCATTCTGTTGGATCACCTTTCTTTGGAATGTGCACAAATAATACCTCTCTTCTAGTTCAATGGCCAGGTAGCTGTCTTCCAAATTTCTTGACACAAACGAGTGAGCACTTCCAGTGCTGTATCTGTTTGTTGAAACATCTCAATTGGTATGCCATCAGTTCCTGCAGCCTAGCTTTTCGCCAATGCCTTCAGTGCAGCTTGGACTTCTTCGTTCAATACCATCTGTTCTTGTTCATATGCTACCTCCTGAAATGGTTTAATGTCTAGCAATTATTTTTGGTACAGTGGGTATTCCTTTCATCATCTTTTGATGTTTCCTGTGTCATTCAGTATTGTACCCATAGAATCCTTCAATATTGAAACTCGAAGCTTGAATATTTTCTTCAGTTCCTTCAGCTTGAGAAATGCTGAGCATGTTCTTCCCTGTTGGTTTTCTAACTCCAGGTCTTTGCTGCATCCATTTGTTTTCAGCACTGGAAGTGCTCACTTGTCTATACCAAGAAATTTGGATGACAGCTACCTGGCCAACCAACTGGAAGAGATCCATATTTACGTCTATTCCCAAGAAAGGTGATCCAACTGAATATGGAAATTATTAAACAATATCATTAATATCACCCAAAAGTAAAATTTTGCTGAAGATCATTCAAAATCGGCTGCAGCAGTATGTCGACTGGGAACTGCCAGAAATTCTGGCTGGATTCAGAAGAGTATACGGAACCAGGGATATCATTACTGATGTCAGATGGATCCTGGCTGAAAACAGAAACACCAGGAAGATGTTTACCTGTGTTTTATTGACTGTGCAAAGGCATTCGACTGTGTGGCGCATAACAAATTCCAGAACACTTACTTGTGCTCATGAGGAGCCTGTGCATAGGTCAAAAGGCAGTTTTTCCAACAGAACAAGGGCATACTTCATGGTTTAAAGTCAGGAAAGATGTGTGCCAGGGTTGTATCCTTTCATCATACCTATTCAACCTGTATGCTGACCAAATAATCTGAGAAGCTCGACTATATGAAGAAGAACGGGACATCAGGATTGGAGGAAGACTCATGAACAACCTGAATTATGCAGATGACACAGCCTTGCTTGCTGAAAGTGAAGAAGACTTGAAGATCAAATACCATAGCCTTAAGTATGAATTACACCTGAACATAAAGAAAACAAAAATCCTCTCAACTGGACCAATAAGCAACATCATGATAAACAGAGAAAAAGTTGTCAAGGATTTCATTTTACTTGGATCCACAATCAACACCCATGGAAGAAGTAGTCAAGAAATCAAAAGAGGCACTGCATTGGGCAAATCTGCTACAAAAGACATCTTTAAAGTGTTGAAAAGCAAAGATGTCACCTTGAGGACTAAGGTACACCTGACCCAAGCCATGGTATTTTCAATTGCCTCATATACATGCAAAAGCTGGACAATGAACAAGGAAGACCAAAGAAGAATTGACGTCTTTGAATTGTGATGTTGGCGAAGAAGGAACAAACTGTAGTGTTGCCAAAAGAAGGAACAAATCTGTCTTGGAAGAAGTACAACCAGAATGGTCCTTAGAAGCAAGGATGGCGAGACTACATCTTACATACTTTGGATGTGTTGTCTGGAGGGATCAGTCCCTGGAGAAGGACATCATGCTTGGAAAAGTACAGGATAAGCGGAAAAGAGGAGGACCCTCAACGAGATGGATTGACAGAGGAGCTGCAACAATGGACAACGCTTGTAAGCATGACACAGTGTTTTGTTTTGTGATACATAGGGTCGCTATGAGGCGGAACCAACTCAACGACACCTAACAACAACAACAGGTTTTTGCACATTTCATCATTATACTTTACTTTGTCTTCTGGGGCTGCCCTTTGAAATTTTCTGTTCAACTTTTTTACTTCATCATTTCTTCCATTTGCTTTAACTACTCTACATTCAAGAGCAACTTTCAGAGTCTATTCTGACATCCATTTTGGTCTTTCTTTTTTTTTTTTTCCTTTTCATGACCTTTTACTTTCTTCATGTGTGGTGTCCTTCATGTCATCCTACAACTCATCTGATCATTAGAGTTCAATGCATCAAATCTATTCATGGAATGGCCTCCAAATTCAGGTGGGATATACTCAAGGTCGTATTATGGCCCTCATGGACCGTTTCAACTTGAACTTGCATATGAGCAGTTGACAGTATGTTCTGCACTCAGCCGCTGGCCTTGTTTTGACTGATGATATTGAGCTTCTTCATCGTCTTTTTCTGCAGATATAATCAATTTGATTCCTGTGTACTTCAGTTGTTGAGGTCCACATGTTTAGTTGCTGTTTATATTGTTGATAAAAGGTATTTGCAATGAATAAGTTGTTGGTCTTGAAAAATTCTATCATTTTATCTTCAGCATCGTTTCTATCACCAAGACCATGTTTTCCAACTACTGATCCTTCTTTATTTCCAACTTTCACATTCCAATCACCAGTAAGTATCAGTCCATCTTTAGTGCATGTTTGATCAATTTCAAATTGCAGAAGTTGGTAAAAATCTTCAATTTCTTCATCTTTGGCATTAGTGGTTGTGCGTAAATTTGAATAATAGTCGTTGTCTTAGTCATCTAGTGTTGCTCTAACAGAAATACCACAAGTGGATGGTTTTAACAAAGAGAAGTTTATTTTCTTACAGTCCAGTAAGCTACAAGTCCAAATTCAGGGCGTCAGCTACAGGGGAACACTTTTTCTGTCGGCTCTGGAGGATGGTCTATATCATCAATCTTCCCTTGGTCTGGGAGCTTCTCTGTGCAAGAACCTCAGGTCCAAAGGATGTGCTCTGCTCCTGGCACTGCTTTCTTGGTGGTATGAGGTTTCCATACGTCTCTGCTTGCTTCTCTCTTTTATATTTCAAAAGAGATTGGCTTAAGACACTATCCAATCTTGTAGACCTCATCACTATAACTTCATCACAGTAATAGAGTTTACATCACATAAGGAAATCACATATGACCTCATCATAGTGATAGAGTTTACAACACATAAGGAAATCACATCAAATTATACAATTATACAATACTGGGAATCATGACCCAGCCAAGCTGACAGATATTTTTGGGGGACACAATTCAATCCATGACAGTCATATTAACTGGTCTTCCTTGTAGGTGTATGGATATTATCCTATCACTGGCAGTGTTGTACTTCAAGATAGATTTTGAAATGTTCTCTTTGACAATGAATGCAATGCCATACCTCTTGAATTTTTCATTGCGGGGGTAGTAGATGTCATGGACTGAATTATCAATTTGGCTGGGCCATGATTCCCCGTAGTGTGTGATTTTCCCTTGTGTGGTAAATCTTGCCTCTATGATGTTAATGAGGGAGGATGGGCAGCAGTTGTGTTAGTGAGGCAGGACTCAATTTACAAGACTTGATTGTGTCCTGAGGCAATCTCTTGAGATATAAAAGACAGAAGTGAGCAGTGAGACAGGGGGCCACCTCATACCATCAAGAAAGCAGTGCCAGGAACAGAGCGCGTCCTTTGGACCAGGGTCCCCACGCAGAGAAGCTCCTAGTCCGGGGGAACACTGAAGAGAAGAAGGCCAACAGAGAGAAAAAGCCTTCCCTTGGAGTTGATGCCCTGAATTTGGACTATTAGCCTACTTTAACTGTGAGGAAATAAACTTCTCTTCGTTAAAACCATCCACTTGTGGTGTTTCTGTTATAGCAGCACTAGATGACTAAGACAGTAGACCATATGATTGTCCAATTCAAAATGGCCAATAACAATCCATTTCAGCTTACTAATGCCTAAGATATCTTTATGCATTCCATCTCATTTTTCACGACTTCCAAATTTCCTAGATTTCTACTTTGTACGTTCCAGGTTCTGATTATTAATTGATGTTTACAGCTGTTTCTTCTCATTTTGAGTCATGCCACATCAGCAAATGAAGGTCCTGAAAGCTTTACTCCATCCATGTCATTAAGGTCAACACTATTTTGATGAGGCAGCTCTTCCTCAGTCTTATTTCTAGTGCCTTTCAACCTGAGAGGCTTGTGTTCCGGCGCTACATCAGACAATATTCCTCTGTTATTCACTGGGCTTTCACTGGTCAATTTTTTCGGAGGTAGACTGCCAGGTCCTTCTTCCTAGTCTGTCTTAATCTGGAAGCTCTGCTGAAACCTGCTCACCAAGGGTGACCTTGCTGGTAATTGAAATACTGGTGGCAGAGCTTCCAGCATCACAGCAACACCTAAGCCACCACAGTAAGACAAACTGAAAGATGGGTTGTGCATACAATGAAATGCTACACTGTAATATAAAAGAATGAATTATTGTTACATACAGCTTCATGAATGTATCTCATCAATATGTTGAGTAAAAGGAGCCAGACACAAGAGAGTACAGGCTGTATGATTCCATTGATACAAAGTTCAGCAATAGAAAAGAAGATATTCAGACGGCTAACAGACACATGAAGAAATGCTCATGATCATTAGCTGTTAGAGAAATGCAGATCAAAACTACAATGAGGTATCATCTCACCCCAACAAGGCTAGCTAGCATTAATCCAAAAAACACAAAATAATAAATGCTGGAGAGGTTGTGGAGAGATTGGAACACTTATACACTGTTGGTGGGAATGTAAAACGGTACAACCACTTTGGAAATCAATTTGTCGCTTCCTTAAAAAGCTACAAATAGAAGTACCACACAGTCCAGCTATCTAGCTCCTTGGAATATGTCCTAGAGAAATAAGAGCCATCACACGAATAAATATATGCATACCCATGTTCATTGCAGCGCTGTTCACAATAGCAAAAAGATGGAAACAACCTAGGTGCCCATCAACAGATGAACGGATAAACAAATTATGGTATATCCACACAATGGAATACTACACAACGATAAAGAGCAGCGATGAAGCCCTGAAACATAACATGGAGTAAGCTGGAGGGCATTATGCTGAGTGAATTTAGTCAGTCACAGAAGGACAAATATTGTATAACACCACTATTATAAGAACTCAAGAAAAGGTTTAAACACAGAAGAAAACATTCTTTCATGGTTACGAGGGAGGGGGAGGGTTATTCACGAACTAGATAGTAGATAAGAATCTTCTTAGGTGAAGGGAAGGACAGCACACACTACATGGGAAGCTGCACAACTGGACTAAACCAAAGCTAAGAAGTTTCCTGAATACAATCAGACACTTTGAGGAACAGAGTAGCAGGGGTAGGTGTCTGGGGATCATGTTTTCAGGGGACATCTATGTCAATTGGCATAACAAAGCTTATTAAGAAAATGTTCTGCATCCTACTTTGGTGAGTGGCGTCTGGAGTCTTAAAACCTTGCAAGCAGCCATCTAAGGTGCATCAATTGGTCCCAACCACCTGGAGTAAAGGAGAGTGAAGAACACCAAAGACACAAGGAAAGTATTGGCCGAAGAGACAGAATGGGCCACATAAACCAGAGACTTCATCAGCCTGAGACCAGAAGAACTAGATGGTGCCTGGCTACCACCAATGAATGTCCTGACAGGGAACACAACAGAGGGTCTCTGATGGAGCAGTAGAACAATGGGATGCAGAACTCAAATTCTAGTAAGAAGACCAGACTTAATGGTCTGACTGAGACTGGAGGAACCCCAGAAAGCATGGCCCCTGTCTTCTCTATCAGCCCAGAACTAAAACAATTTTCAAGGCCAACTCTTTAGACAGGGATTGGACTGGACTGTGGGACATAAAGTGATACTCATGAGGAGTGTTCCTCTTAGCTCAAGTAGATACAAGAGCCTAAACAGCCAGCTTCTGTCCTGAGGTGAGATGGGAAGGCAGAGAAGGTTAGGAGCTGGTTGAATGGACATGGGGAATCAGGGGTTGAAAGGAGGAGCATGCTGTCACATTACGGGGAGAGCAATTAGGGTCACATAACAATGTATGTGTAAATGTTTGTATGGGAGACTAACTTGAAATGTAAACTTCATTTAATTACAACAATAAAAAAATTAAATAAATAAATAAATAAATAAAGTTTCCTGAATACAATCAAACACTTTGAGGGACAGAGTAGCAAGGTGTCTGGGGACCATGCTTTCCGGGTACATCTAGGTCAATTGGCATAACAAAGCTTATTAAGAAAATGTTCTGCATCCTACTTTGGTGAGTGGCGTCTGGAGTCTTAAAAGCTTGCAAGCAGCCATCTAAGGTGCATCAATTGGTCCCAACCACCTGGAGTAAAGGAGAGTGAAGAACACCGAAGACACAAGGAAAGTAGTAGCCCAAGAGACAGAAAGGGCCACATAAACCAGCGACTTCATCAGCCTGAGACCAGAAGAACTAGATGGTGCCTGGATACCATCAATGACTACCCTGACAGATAACACAACAGAGTCTCAGATGGAGCAAGAGAAAGGTGGGGTGCAGAACTCAAATTCTAGTAAGAAGACCAGACTTAATGGTCTGAGACAGGAGGTACCCCAGAAAGCATGGTCCCTGGATTCTCTATCAGCACAGAACTAAAACAGTTTCCGAGGCCAACTCTTTAGACAGGGATTGGACTGGTCTGTGGGACATAAAGTGATACTTGTGAGGAGTGTGCCTCTTAGCTCAAGTAGATACAAGAGACTAAATGGGCAGCTTCTGTCCAGAGGTGAAATGGGAAGGAAAAGAGGGTTAGGAGCTCGTTGAATGGACATGGGGAATCAGGGTGGAAAGGAGGAGTGTGCTGTCACAGTATGGGGAGAGCAATTACGGTCACATAACAGTATACGTATAAATTTTTGTACGGGAAAAAATTTTTTAAAAGTTCAAGAATAGATAAGAATAGGGAAACTATAGTGTTGGAAATCAAAAGGATGGTTGTCTTTGAGGGTTAGGTATGACTTGAGTAGTATGTTGGTTAATCATCTTTATGCATTTCTTAAAACCCATTGAATTGCCTATATCTGTGCATTTCTCTGTATGCAAATTTCATGTCAATTAAAAAAAATAATGCCATTTCTAGTAATGGTTTTCTTTTCTGGGAAGTTCAGATCAACACCCCTGCTAAAAACAACTGAAAATGCTGAATAAAATATTTTTAAAATCTTCTTAAAAGTATCAAAAACCTGAAAAAATACTAAGGAACTACCAGGCAAAACTTTAAGGGAAATTCATAATCCAAAGAGGAAAGAGGGACCTGAGCACGAAATAGTCTTTTGCCTTGAGGGCTTTTGTCAACTTGGCTAAATATGGGTTTAGGTAGCCTTGGGTGCAAGGGGAGGGTGGCAGAAGTCAGACCCAGGGCCTATCCAAGCTGAGGGGTCTAACAGACCTTGTTCCACTGAGGTGGCAACCCAAAAGGCAGCACTCTGATGGTAAGGCTGAACAACAAGTAATCCAATGCCCACAACCTCCCCCATGAGACTCAAGAAGAGTGCCTTGGCATTGAGCAAGAGCAGGGAGACACAAAAGCCAAAGTGCTCATCTCTGAGAAGTTGTTTCCATAGCCTTGCCATGGTGTGGATTTGCAGCCAGGCTATGCAGTCACCTGGGTGAACTAGGGAGCCTGAAACAACGAACTTGTTTAAGGCGATCCTGAGTGGGTGGTGCTCCAGGTGCCTGGCAGAGGAGATAATGATACTCTCCAGAGGAAGATATTTTTATTCTAGAAAACCCACGAGTCAAGAAGAAATCATAATAGAAATAAAACATTTTTGACTAAATGATAATGAAAATATTACCTATCAAAACTAGTGAGATATGAGTATAGCGGTATTTAGAGAGAAATGTGTAGCTTTATATGCATATAGTATAAAAGAAGAAGGGCTGAGAACCTAATAAGGACTCAAAAAAAAAAAAAAATTGTGGGCCAATCTCACTTAATATGCATAGATGCAAAAATCCTAAAAATAAAATATTAGCAAGCCTCTTCAGCAATATATGAAAAGGATAATACATAATAACCAAGTTCAGATAGCCCAGAAATTTAAGGATGATTTTATGTTAGAAATTCAATAATGTAATTCACCACATTAATAGGTTAAAGGAGAAAATCATAGATTCATCTCAAAAGATGCAAAAAATAAAACCATTTGATAAAATTTGACATCCATTCATGATTTAAAAACTTAGCAAACTAGGAATAAAAGGGAACTTTTAAAATGTAATAATGGCTATCCACTAAGATGGTGTTGTGTGCCATCGAGTTGATTCCAACTCATAACGACCCTATAAGATAGAGTTGAATTGCCCCATAGGGTTTCCAAGAAGCACGTGGTGGATTTGAACTGCCAATCTTTTGGTTAGCAGCCTGAACTCTTAACTACTTTGCCACCAGGGCTTCACGAAAATACTAGTACGAACATTAATCTTAATGGTGAACTGCTAAAAACTTTCTTTTGAAATCGGAAATAAGACCAGGATGCTATCACCACTTCTATTCAACATTGTAGTAGAAGTCCTATAAGGTAAGAAAAACAAATAAAGGGCATGAGGATTAGAAATGAAGATAAGAACTTCTTTATTTGTAAATTATGTGATTGTGTACACAGAAAATAAAAAATAATCTACAGATAAACTATTTCAATTGATAATGGTTTGGCAAATTTTCTTTTGCACAACCAACATAAGAATTTCATTATTGTTCTTATAAATAGGAACAGACAGAAAATTAAATTTAAAAACAAAACTTTTAAATAGCATTAAAATAAGAAGTACCTAAGAATAAATCTAATAAAAGATGTGAAAGATCTCTATAGAGAAAGAAAATTGTAAAATCTTATTGACAGAAAGTAAAGAAGACCTAAATAAATGGAGCAATATGCCATATTCACAGATTAGAACACTCAGTAACATAAATGTGTAAATTCTGTATTCATTTATAGATTCTATAATATCCCAACCTATCTATGTCCCACAGGGCTGTTTGTGTGTGTGTGTGTGTGTGTAACTTGACAAGTTTATTCTAATTTTTAAAAGAAGTGCCAAGAATAATCAAGACACTCCTGAAGAAGAACTTGTTCTACTAGTTATAAAGACTTAGTATAAAGCCAAAACACCAAGCCCGTTGCCGTCGAGTCGATTCCGACTCATAGGGACCCTATAGGGAAGAGTAGAACTGCCCCATAGGATTTCCAAGGAGAGTCTAGTGGATTCAGACTGCTGATCTTTTGGTTAGCAGCCGAGCTGTTAACTACTGCACCACCAGGGTTTCCTTACTATAAAGACAACAGTAATTAAGACAGTGCAGTATCAGTGCAGGGATAGATAAGCAGGCATTGGAAGAAAATAGACAGCCCAGAAACAAATATATGGAGACTTGATATACGGAACTTCAAATTAGTGAGAAAAGGACAGATTTTCAATAAATGAATGATGCTGGGACAATATGTTTAGAAAAAAAAAAAAAGGACCTGCCTTATAATGAATAACATCATCTCCTAAATACAAAAGGCAAACTACAACGATTTTAGAAAATCATATAGAATAATTTCTTTAAGATCTCAGGGTAGAGAAGTGTTCTTAAACAGAACACAAAAAAGCACTGACCATCTATTTTAAGAACTATCTATACAGGATCAAATTGACAGCAGCAACTCGAAAGGATTAGACAGGAACCTTAGGGGGCAGTGGGTTTATATTAACGAGGGAGGAGCAACTCAGAAAAGGAGGGTGAGAATAGTCGCACAATTCAAAGAATGTAATCAATGTCACTAAATGGCACATGGAGAAACTGTTTAATCGGTATATGCTTTACAGTGTATATTCTCAACAACAACAAAATAAATGATATTTTAAAAAAAGCACTGACTATAAAGCAAAAGATTAATATATCTTATTATACAAAAATTAAGAGCTATTCATCAGAAGACACCATAAAAAAAGAGTGAAAATATAAGCTGCAGAGGGATAAGGAATCTGCAACACATACTACTGGCAAGCACAGTATTTAGACTATATTTTTAAAAACTCCTGCATGGCATAATAAAAATGATAGAAATTTTAATTTACAAAATGAGTAAAGAATTTACATAGGCACTTCATAAAAGACAAAGACTGAATGACCAGTATATATAAGAAAAAGTCCTCAATTCTTTAGGAATCAGAGAAATTCAATTTAAATTAAATTATATATTATTGCACACCCAATAAATTAGCAAAAATTAAAGTGTTGTCAAAGATATGGAGCAACAGGAGCATTCTTACCCTGTGGGTAATAGAACATATTGGTATATGCTTTTGGATGGTTTATACTTTATGTATGTATGATAATGTTCATAGCAGCTATGTTCATAATAGCCCAAAACTGAAGATACCAGTGTCCATTAAGAGTAGAATGAATGCATACATTTTGTAATATTGATACAATGAGATATTACATAACAATGAAAACCACCAGAGAAACAGCTATAGACACTACACACAATAGTATGAGTCAGACAAAGACCATCTTGACTGAAAAAACAAACAAAACAAGATACAAAATAATACAAACAGTATGAATACATTCACACACAAATCCCAAACTAGCAAAACAAAGCTATATATTTTGAGAGCACGTGTAAGTGGTAAAACTACAAAGAAAATCAAAGAAATATTTGTAAAACATTCAGTACAGTGGTTCATTCAAGTGGGAGGACAAAGGGCACTGGCAGTATTCTACTTCTTGACCTAATGGTGGCTTCCTGGGTGTCGATGATTTTTTCTTAAGTTGTGGTTACAGTTTTTGCACTTTCTATAGGAGCCCTGGTGGTACAGTGTTAGGAGCTGCAGTGAGCTATGGCTGCTAACCAAAAGGTTGGAAGTTTGAATCCATCAGCCACTCCTTGGAAACCCTAAGGGGCAGTCCTGCTCTGTCCTATAGGGTCGCTATGAACTGGAATCGACTTGACGGCAGCAGGTTTGGTTTTTCTGGTTTAAATGTATATATCCCAGTGCGTGACCTCATTGTGTAGCCATGGGCAGGCAAGGCCCTCCTTGGCCTACGTGGACAGTCAGTGACCTTAAACTGGCTCTGGGACACAGAGATGCCTGGAGGTATTTTTCTTCTTTAGAATTTAGGCTCTACGGTTTCTAGATGATGATCTTTAACTTTCATGATATTTGGTACCTCTAATAACAATAATATTATCAATGATAACAACTGCTTTTTATCAAGTCCCTCTGATGCACCAGCCATTTTTGTCTCATTTTTTTTTTTACCACTCAACAATCCTGTAAGGTAAATGTTATTATCATCACTTAACAGATGAGAAAAGCTGAGGCTCAGGGAGACTGAACAACTGTGCTGAGTTTATGCAGCTAATAAATCTTAAATTCAGACCTAAGCCATCTGTCTCCAATGCCCATGCTTTTCCCACTATGCTAATCTCTTTATTACAGCATATAAATATTCATTTTAATGGCAAATTTTCAGATTAAAAAGTAAACATGTTTATTTTAGAAAAATTGGTAACTCTAGAAAAGCACAAACCATAATTCCCATCCCTACCTTAGCGATAACCATTGTTAATACCTAGTATAGCAATCTTACTTATTTTCCTAGTTGTGTATGCATCTGCAGAGATTCCTGCGTGGCAAAAACAGTTTTCCCTAAAGGTCAGCAGTTCAAATCTGCCAGCTGCTCCTTGGAAGCCCTATGGGGCAGTTCTACTCTGTCCTATAGGGTCGCTGTGAGTCGGAATCAACTCAGCGGCAGTGGGTTTACCAACTTAAAGTTTGGCAGTTTGAACCCACGCAGCAGCACTGTGGAAGAAAGACCTGGTGATCTGCTTCTGTAAAGATTACAGCCAAAAAAACCCTATGGAGTAGTTCTACTCTGTAACACATTGGGTCATCATAAGTTAGAATTGACTCGACAGCAATGAGTTTGGGTTTTTTTTTTTTTTGAATATGTATCTGTATTATCACTCTCTTATGAGTCAGAACCGACTGGATAACACCTGATAGCAGCAACAACAACAAATATATATTGATACTGTATCTTATTTTAGTCAAAGCTGGGTCCTACTGCATATACTAGTCTATAATCTGCTCTTTCCTCCCTAGTTATAACATTGACTTTTCCTCATTTTGTTAAATATTCTACAGGTGACTTAATGGGAGCGTATTATTCTTTTCTTATCGAAGCACCATTATCTATTTAACCAACTATTATACTTAGTTCCTATTTCAACGTTTTAAATAAAACAACATAATGGATATATTAACGATAAGTTTTTCTGTATGACTATTTCTTCCATTTTCTTAAAATTCTTAGAAATGGAATTGTGCGGTCAAAGAGAATGGCCAAATTGCCTTCCATATAGGTTAAAGCAATGTGCACTCTGACCAGAAGTGTCTGAGGGTGCCCATCACTCGACACCTTCCCAGGCTTCATCTACACTGAAATGTCTTCTGTGTAAGAGCAGGGACTTATAACACCTTTTAGTTTACCAGCTGCTGTGGTCCTTTTGTACCAAAATATTTCAATACTTTTGAACATATAGAAGAAAACCTAACAACTATTATAAACCATTACATAACAGTCTGATTTCTTTTCTACCTAAAAATATATTTTTTACCGCTAATGGGAAAAATGCAACCTGAAAGTGTGTAGAGGTTTCACCCTCTTCTGTCAGCCATCAGTGTGCCCCTACTGCAGTGTTTTCCCTGTGGAAAATTCTCTCTGAACCTTACTTACCCTTGTGGAGAGAGCAGGCCAACACTGGGTGAGAAGAGCATGACTTGGGCTTTGCACTTCTGTAATTTCATGCCTTGTTACGATCATCAGCTTCTTCTAGCTCTTGAAACTCACTTCCAATTTAGAAAAGTATTCCCAGGAATATAAATGTAAGTATACTCCTCTGTTTCTCCAAACTGGAAAATGATGATTCATGCTGTAGGATGGTATTTTTAAAAAAATGGGCATGGATACTCAATTGTTTAGAAGAGATATTCCCAACAGCAGCATGAATTTTACTTTGCAGCAAACATATCAGATTTTATTTTGTTCTTTCATTTTTAGATATGAAGAATTAATGGGAAGGAGATACAAATATTGTTGGGTTGGAATTAGAAGTATATAAGCATTAATTTATGATTATTTAAAAATGATATTTCCTAGCTCTCTCCACTGAAAGGCCTAGAATCAATGACATCTCAGTAGTAAAGAACACTCCCAGTGCCTAAGTCTTAATTTCTAAATACCGTTCTTCTCTAAAAGGAACAGGGCTTCTCGGAGAAATGGCTGATTCCAGAATTAGGGGAGGAAAAATACAAAGTGGGGTTTGAACATCTTGTTATGCCACAAAGGAAGGAAATATTAAAAAAGCAATAGTGACGTGTCAGAAGTATACAGGAGCTAGGTTGAAGGTGCTCTCACCAGTCAAATCTAGGACAAGTTGAGCATCCAAATGAATGCTGTAGAGAGTTTAAAAAGAATATGTAAGTTTGTACTGATACTAAAATGAGGGGCCAGGATGGGGATAAGAGTTCTCCCTAAAAGAAGAATACTAATTAATAAATGTAGAAGAAATGATAGAATTAGAAAATCACCATTCAACAATCACTGTGGTAATAATTCAAGCACGAATGAATGCTAAAAACACGAGAAGAAGGATTGTTATAGAACAGGATACCTACAGATTACTTGCTAATTACAAAGAGAAGGAGGGTAAATTTACAGTGGAGAAATCTGTCTGGTGCCACCTTACTCAGATCATCAAACTTAACATCAGAAATAATGACACAGGCTGATATCATGTGCACATGTGTAG
The DNA here is from genome assembly GCA_030035585.1 of Dugong dugon. Lineage (NCBI taxonomy): Eukaryota > Metazoa > Chordata > Mammalia > Sirenia > Dugongidae > Dugong > Dugong dugon. Next base: position 22,341,645 of record CM057464.1, read on the forward strand.
TATTCTGAGAAAGATACTTCACTTACGTCATTTTCATGCCCAGATGTTTGACCTACCTGATTCCCAACATGAAGAAACAATCAGGCAATTCAAATGGAGAGACGTTTATGAAACAGTTGGTCTGGACTGCTGAAAAAAAGGAAAATCAGTGTCATGAAGGATATAACAACAACAAAAAGACAGGTGACTGTTCCCTGAACAGACATAGAGACTAAAAAGACATGACAACAAAATGCAGTGCGTGTTTTGTAACTGGATACTGTCATATGAGAATGAGTGTTCTTAGGAGACATATGCTAATGTGTTTAGGGGCAATGTGTCATGCATGACATCTGCAACTTACTCCCAGAAAAGAGAGAGACAGAGAATATGGAAAATGTTAACTTTTAGTGAGGCTAGGTGAAGGGGTTATGAACATTCATTATGCTATTCTTGCAAACTTAATGTAGATTTAAAATTTTTCAAAATAGAAGTTGGGGAGGTGTTATGGATTGAATTGCGTCCCCCAGAAACACGTGTTGTAAATCTTAACCTCCTTGCCTGTGGTTATAATCCCATTTGGAAATGAGTTGGAGTCGACTGCATAGCAAGGGGTTTGGTTTTGTCTTTGTTATGTTAACGAGACAGGATCAGCGTAGGGTGTGCTTGAGTCCATCTCTTTGGAGATATAAGAGAGATTAAACAAGCAATTGAGCAAACAAGAGATAGGGGAAGATTGATACCAAACCAGATGGAGATCTCCAAAGAACCAGGAAACAAGCTGAAGAGACAAGGACCTTCCTTCAAAGCTGACAGAGAAAGCCTTCCCCTAGAGCCAGCACCCTGAATTTGGACTTCTAGCCCCCTAAACTGTGAAAAAATAAATTCCTGTTTGTTAAAACCATCCACTTGTGGTACTTCTGTTATAGCAGCACTAGATAACTAAAATGGGGGCAGGGGATAAAAAAATCCTTAACAAAAATGACATGAAAGTCATATATGAGCTTTGGAAATTTATTTATGAATAGTAGTTGCATAATGAACTTTGTTCCCATTGAACAATGCACGTGTTTTCTAAACTATACATTTACTCAGCGACATATATTTTCAGTTTACAAGAACGAATAGAAGGGTATAATTAGATGAACAATTTGTGCAATGATTATAGAATAAACTAAAACATCATATTTCTGAAAGAGGTTAATTTTTATATGATTCTATCATATTTTACCTAGTTTTTAAAACTCTCTTACTTTATTTTTAATTTTTATTATACAAAATTAGCTACCAATTGGAAAATTTAAGGGTCTAATATCAAACTGGGTGATAAACAAGTATGGACATTTTGTAACATTACTATCCTCCTAGCTCAAAGTATCCTATTTTCAAGCAGAAAAAGTATAATAGGCTTGTAAAAAACTGAGCTCCTGACCCTTTCCCCAAAATTTGCTTCCATCAAGGCCTTCTCCTTTTCAGTTAATGTCAGTTTTTGTCCTTCAAGTGACCAGGAAAACACTTCTAAGTCATCCTTCTCTCCCATCTTTCTCTCATACCTCATATCCACTCCACCACAAATCCTATTGGCTTTAAATGTAATGTGGAATTCTGATGAGATTCTGAACAGAAAAAGGACATTAGGTAAAAACTAATGAAATCTGAATAAAGTCTGGAGTTTGGTTCATTAATTGTGACAGTGTACCATAACAATTATAAAATATTAAAAATAGGGAAAACTGGTGTGGGGTGTTTGGGAGCTTTCTGTACTAACTGTGCACCTTTTTTGTAAATCTAAAACTACTCTAAAATACCAAGTTTATTTAAAAAACAATCAAAGGAGCAGTCTGTTAGTTTCTGGTTCACTTGGGCCTGGGGTGGGGTAGGAGGGGAGCAGATTTGTCATCTTACTGGTAATTTTTCACAATTTAATTGCACCAAGAAAAACTGATGACCTCAAATCAGTTCAGTTTTTCCAATTTTGCCGGATAGTTTATCTTAAACAAATACATAGTTTTGCTTAGTTATTCTTCCTGAAGAACAAAGTTCTCTAAGCCTAGAAAAATACTACAAGATCTGTTTTTTAAGATTTTGCTGTAATTTTGTATATACTACTTAAAGCATGAAAAATCTATCTTTACTTTAAATAGAATACATTGCTCTGAATTAAAAATAATAACTTTTTTTATTTAAAAAAAAAACACAGGAGTGCCCTGCTAGAGGCTGGGGTTGGTGGTGGGGAGTGCAGGGCTAGCAAAGGCTCTGAAGAAATGAGTTTGAGGGTTGTAGGATGGTCTGTAGTATGGGGAGTTTATAAAAATTCATCCCTGTTCCTTACACCTACATGGATGCCTTACCCGCTACCACTCCCACTGGAGCTGTCAGCAGTCAGAGGGTGCCTTTCAAGATTGAGAAAGTGAAAACAAAGCTGTCTAAATGCTTTCAGAAGATCTCTGACAGCCCAGCTGGATATGTTCAAAGCGTAAGGTGGGCAAACAAAGGTGACCATGGAGGTCCCACACCCACAGCACACCCAGAGGGGAGCAAGCACTTCATCATTTATCTGAAAGGAGGAGGAGGCTGGGCATGTGACTGCCAAAGATAAATCCAGCTTTGTAATTCTGATATGATTGCCACACAAGTGAAAGGGAAAGGTGAAGGTGACATTTCATCCTGTCCCAAGCTCATCCTCTCCTTACCTGACCTCTGAAATGGAGCCATTGACCTTGAAAAGCCCAGTGTCTAAAATTAATGTTCTTCCCCATCTGACTAAGATGGAACAGCTGAGCAATATGAGATCGAGGACCATATTATTTTAAACAGGGGCTCGAAGTGGCATTTGAGACAGAGGATACTTCCTTTCATAGCGAGACATGTCTACTGATAGTAAAGGCTTTTACCAGAGAATTCCACAGCCGGTTTGAATTCTACATTTCCTTTTATTTGTGGAATTTACTCTACACTTGGAGTGTGCCAAACTCTGTGATGTCCTCCTATAAATGGTAATTACCCTATTTTTTTTTTAAATTGTTACAACCTCTTAAATCTCCTTCTCGTTCTCTCTGTGTTGCCTTAAATAATAAGTTGTACTAAACTTCAGGTAGGGTTTATATTTTTTATTATATCTTAGATATAAGCTTTTATTTTAATACGTTAATTTTAATGTGGCTTCCTGATTAAATTTGAGTACAATCTGCATGAAATATTGTATTTTATTCATAGTTTGCCTTAGAAATATCCATGCATCTGTTTCCCTATTTTAATAATGATTATCTTTCAGGACAATTTGAAAGTTTACTAATAATGGTCTATAACGTATCTATAGAGCTCTGGGTAATAATTTTTTAGGTTTTGATTTGTTTGAATGCAAGCTCTTTACGTGGCGAAGTAGAATTTTGTAGAGAATTAAATCTTAAATACTTTGGAACTCAAGAGTATTCTTTTATTATATGAGCTGAGGAAATGAAAGTGTTTTGGAGATAATCATAGATGATTTCTAAGTTGAGAAAAACTGTAACTAGCAATTTTTAAAAAAATCTCCAGCAGGGGGCCTCAGGATTCAGCAGTGACAACATAGCGCATATCCTAGTCTCAGTCTCTCTCCCTCTCCATCTTTCCACCTTTCCCTGTGGGATCAAGTGATGTGTAGATGCATGCACATATGTCTCTAGCAACAGAGTGGTGTCACGTGCTCTGTGTATTATTTACTTTGTGAGAAAAGTATTTCAAGGAAAACACAGGATGCTAGACTCCATAGCCTTTAATGAAAATGCCAAGCAAGTATCTAGGTACCTTCTCAATGTGAGAAGGCTGTAAGGAAACAAATTTCTTTTTGTTAAATAAACACCAACTGTTTTAAGGTATAGGCAGAGAAAAGTTTTGGAGATGGAATCATTTGGTGGAGACAATTCCCAAGAAGGAGGTAAACTTCCAGGGGCAGTGTGAGATAGCCCTTCCAGGGATGGGGACTGCACTGGCAGAGAAGGCCATTTGCAACCCCTCTCCAGGACAGGACCGACACCTGTGATCCCCAACAAACCCAAACAAACTGTAGAGTCTATATTTAAGCTGGCCAGTAGGTGTAGATCTTATTTTAGATAATAAGGGCATATTTAGTCACTGGATGAAACTTAAGCTTGTTTCTTGCTGTTTGCTTTTGTAGAAAGATATGAAAAACAAAAAAAATTTTTCCTTTCTAAGTTCCAGCATTTGAAACTGGATGTTAATATTAGTATTTCTCTTCCTAATTTTAGGTTCTTTCTCCAGCTTAAATAAAAGAGACTTCAAAATTCTCATTGGTCATTTTCCCAAAAAGTCAAATATGTAAATAAGTGATCAGTACTTTCTTTGTTTCCTTTCTTAACAGCCAGGAAAAAGGGGCACTGAAAAGTCATGATTGCATCATGATTTACAGATTGGAGACAGAGACAGATGAAAACCACGCTCCAGACAGTAACCTAGTCGGGCTCCCTGCCACAATGCTAACGATGAACAGGCTGGAGGAAATCAACACCTGCTACAGCAGCACCCGGCTGGGGGAAATGGCCTTTTTTCAGTGCATGGAAAAGGTAGAGAAAGTGAAACGTTTTCTGGAAGAAAATTCTAGTGAACAAGATTCAAGGTTCGGAAAGAATGAGGTAACGGTCTGCTAATTTAGTACCCTAAAAAGTGTTAGTTCTACACTATCTTTTCTGATATCATGCAGCCATTTATTAGGCCCTTTTCAAATTCTATGTTGTCACTTGTGTCTGGAATTAAGGTAAGTTTATGAATAGAAGAATTTCCATTGTGTTTCCCTGAAAGTTATTTGTGTAAACTGTCCATTTGAGCTTTGGTCAAGAGTTAAGAAGGTTGTGAGGATGTATTTCTACCTGCAGCCACTCCATGGTGTGCTTACTGGCTCAGAACTTAGGAAAGCAAACTTATGGGAACACTCATTTAAGAAGAATCATTTAAAGTGATGAATTTGGGCTTGAAGTTCAGAGAAGTACTGTGAGGGCACAACTTGGCTGCTGAAGAAGCTTCTAATTTCTGCAAGACCATGCATGAGCTATCGAAGTCACGTGGCAGAGCTGCTGACTGGGCAACTGTGTTCAGAGAAGGGGCAAGCATGCCATGCATGGTTGTGCTGTGTGAAGTCCACATCCTCATGTGTGCAGAGCATGGGTCTGAGCCCATTCCAGTGGCCTGAACTTTGACAAGTTACTAACCTCAGCCTTGGTTGCCTCATCTGAGTAACGGGATGATAGTAGCCTGCATCTCATAGTGCTGGTGTGAACACTAAGTCTGATGAAGTATATAAAGCACCTAGCACCAAAAGTGTCACCATAGTAAGCATTCAACAAACGCTAGCCATCGTCATCATCATCATCATCATCATCATCATCGATCCCTCCCCTGCCTTGGCTTAGTCCGTTCCCACTCATCAATCCACACTTAAAGAGTTCCTTGCTCACGGCATTTTGTCCGAGCCTTTATTCTAGCACATGTCATTGTTCTAAATGTGTTTACACCTTTCCTGAAAGAGTGCTCCTCCAGGTTAGGCCCCCGTTACTCACTGTGCATCCATAAAGGCACTAGTGATATCTACTGGATGGATAGATCTATTTCAGTGACTGCAAAGATCTATCAAGCTCTAGTTAAGAGAAACAGAGGACGGTCCCTGAGTGGTGCAAATGGTTAAGAGCTCAACTACTAGCAGAAAGATTGGAGGTTGAAACCCATCCAGAGGTGCCTCAGAAGATAGCCTGGTAATCTGGTTTTGAAAGGTCACAGCCTTGAAAATCTTATGGAGCAGTTCTACTCTGCATATGTGGGGTCACCATGAGTTGGTGTAGCAAAACATGTAGACAAGGCAAACAATTGAGGGAGCACAAACAAACCTAGACAGCAAAAAGCAGAGATACATAAAAGACTGACTTCCATGTGTGAACATTTCTGTCTTGTGGACTTTTAGAATTTTATAGAAAAAACAAGTTAACAGTGAATTATGTCTGTCAACTGTGAGCATAAGGAGGCATCGCCCTTTGGCACTGGTATCTGGAGTGGTCTGGCTTGAAGCCCCAAGGTCCCACCGGAGCCACATGCTTCCCTGTGAATTCTGTGATAGTCATTATCAATCAATAAAGATAATTATAAGAATGATAACACAAAAAGTCAGCTGCTTGGTGAAATGACGTCCTGCATCCAGGACTTTGGTTGATGCTTTATAAGGCTTTTGACAATGTTTGAATAATAGAGAGTGGTTGCTTAGATCTCCACTCTAAAAGCCAGAAAACTCTCATGAGATAAGATTTACCACAGAAAATCACTAAACCTTGATGTTAATTATTGTGCTTTTAGTTTATGCTCTGGTGCAGGCTTTGCAGCTTTTCACATGATAAACCAGGAATTTAGCATCTCCCTATTTGGGACAAACATGGTTTTAAGTACCCTCTTAGAGTCTGGATTAGTTTCAGCCTCAGCTTAAATGAAAGGAAAAATTTAGTGACTTTTTAAAAAATGATAGTGTCGAAAGAAAATCTACATTGAGGTAAAAAACGCCTCTGGGTCAGTATAGCATTTAGGCCCTAAGCTCACACACATGCGGCCCCCAGCCAGCTCAGTCTGTGCTTGTCACCCCAACACCAATGTTCAGGTTGGCCTTTTTCACTCCCCAAATGACCAGATTTATATGGTAAGTTACCCAGCTGCTCCACTAAAACCCTGTCCCGCTCCCGTGTCTAGATTGCCCTCAGAGAACAAAACCAAGGGATGTGAAAGACTTTTGAAAGGGTGACCATTTGGAAACAAATCTAGCAGTAGCAGCAGGGAACGTCTCCATATCCTGAGCAAGGAGAAGGCTCAGCATCCTGGGCAGGAGGTCCCAGCCACCTAGGAACCGTAGTCCCACCCAAGAAAGAGATATGGCTTCTCCCCATCTAGACTATGCACATCTAAATCATCAACTTTGCTGGGTTCGGTAGGGACACCGAAGTAGAAAGGGGAAGAAAAACAGACTTGATTATGGATTTCTGTCTTGACTAGAATTACGTTTCTGTTGGAGCTTCCCAAGTAAGTGTTTCTCTGAGGAGCAAGGAAAAAAGCCATGTTGGTCCTGCTACAGAAGGCAGAAGGTCAGACTCTGTGTCTAGAGCTTCACCGAACAAGGAGGAAATGCAACTGAGGATGCAGGGCACTCCTTCTGGGAGACTTGGACCCTGCAGGGTCTCGCAGGGCTTAGGAAGACAGTTGACAGGGAGCAAGGGGGTAGCTGTACTACTTATTGCTGAAATCGTCCCTTGAATGTATGAAAACAAGTTGCTGTAAGTAGATTTCACTCATGGCAAACCCATGTGTGCTGCATAGGGTTTTCAGGGGCTGATTTTTGGAAGTAGATCACCAAGCCTTTCTTCCTAGGCACCTTTGGGTGGACTCAAACTTCCAACATTTTGGTTAGCAGCTCAGTGTGTTAACCATTTGCACCACCCAGGGGCTCCTCAAATGTATAAATTGTGCAAATTTGTACACTGGGCTCTGAACACTAGTGCCAGGGGAAACTGGGGTAAGCTGTGACCTCCCCTTACTCTCCTCCTTAAATGTTCCTGGCTTTGTTTGTTTGCGAAGGTATTTTTTAACTCAGATTTTCAAAGTTGTAACAATGTTATTACACACGCCCACTATTTGAAGAACTAGTGGTCCCCTTCCAACATCCTCCACCACCAGGCTCATTGCCCAGGGACCACCCTTCTAGGGGGCAGTCAGGTAATTGCACTGGAAATTTGATTTTCAGTTAGATGAGGGTCTGTATGCCACAACAGTCAGGAAATCAAATGATGCATTGCATTGAGAAAATCTGCTGCAAAAGACCTCTTTCAAGTGTCAAAAAGCAAAGATGTCACTTTGAGGACTAAGGTGTACCTGAACCAAGCCATGACATTTTCTTTCTTTCTTTTTTTTCCAAAACATCTTGCACTCATCAAAATCAATTCTATATTTTGCCAAATGAAGATTTTTCTTTCTTTCTTTCCTCTTACTATATTTATTTTTCTTCAAATAATTTTTAATTGTACTTTAGATTAAAGTTTACAGAAAAAACTAGCTTCTCATTAAACAGTTAGTCTATATATATATTGTTTTATGACATTGGTTAACAACTCCGTGACATGTCAGTACTTTCCCTTCTAAACCGTGGGTTCCCTATTACTAGCTTTCCTCTCCCCTCCTGCCTTCTAGTCCTTGCCCGTGGGCTGGTGTGCCCCTTTAGTCTTGTTTTGTCCTATGGGTCTGTCTAATCTTTGGCTAAAAAAGTGGGTCTCCGGAGTGACTTTATTACCCGGCTAAAAGGGTGTCCAGGGGCCATAGTCTCAGGGTTTCTCCAGTCTCTGTCAGGGCAATAAGTTTGGTCTTTTTTTGTTAGAATTTTGTTCTGCATTTTTCTCCAGCTCTGTCCAGGACCCTCTATTGTGATCTCTATCAGAGTAGTCAGTGGTGGTAGCTGGGCACCATCTAGTTGCACTGGACTCAGTCTGGTAGAGGCCGTGGTAGTTGTGGTCCATTAGTCCTTTGGACTAAAGTTTCTGTTATGTCTTTAGTTTTCTTCATTTTCCCTTGCTCCTGAAGGGGTGAGACCAGTGGAGTATCTTAGATGGCTGCTCACAGGCTTTTAAGACCCCAGACACTACTCACCAAAGTAGAAGGTAGAACATTTTCTTTATAAAATATGTTATGCCAATTGTGCTAGATATTCCCTGAGACCATGGACCCCACAGCCCTCATCCCAGTAATTTGATCCCTCAGGGAGTTTGGATTTGTCCGTGGAGTTTCCATGACCTCACTCTGAACAAGTTGTGCTGACTTCCCCAATATTGTGTACTGTCTTACCCTTCACCAAAGTTACCACTTGTCTATTCAGTGCCTTTCCACCCCCACTCCTCCCCTCCCTCTTAATCATCAAAGATTGTTTTTTTTGGGTGTGTGTAAATCTTTTCCTGAGTTTTTATAGTAGTGGTCTGATAAAATATTTGTCCTTTTGTGATTGACTTATTTCACTCAGCTTAATGCCTTCCAGATTCATCCATGTTGTAAAATGCTTCGCTGATTCATCATTGTTCTTTAGCGTTGTGTAGTATTCCATTGTGTATGCAGCATAGTTTGTTTATCCATTCATCTGCTGATGGGCATTGTCATGGATTGAGTTATGTCTCCCCAAAAATGTGTGTATCAATTTGGCTGGTCCATGATTCCTGGTATTGTGTGATTTTTCCTATTAGTTGTAAATCCTGCCTCTATGATGTTAATGAGGGAGGATTGGTGGCAGTTGTGTTAGTAAGGCAGGACTCAATCTACAAGATTGGATTGTGTTCTGAGGCAATCTCTTGAGATATAAGAGAGAAGTGAGCAGAGAGACAGGGGGACCTCATACCACCAAGAAAGCAGTGCAGGGAGCAGAGCGTGTCCTTTGGACCTGGCGTCCCTGTGCGGAGAAGCTCCTAGTCCTGGGGAACATTGATGAGAAGGCTGACAGATGGAGAAAGTCTTCCCCTGGAGCTGATGCCCTGAATTTGGACTTTTTAGCCTACTTTACTGTGAAGAAATAAATTTCTCTTTGTTAAAGCCATCCACTTGTGGTATTTCTGTTATAGCAGCACTAGATGACTAAGACAGGCATCTAGGTTGTTTCCATCTTTTTGCTATTGTGAACAATGCTGCAATGAGCATGGGTGTGCATATGTCTATTCGTGTGATGGCTGTTATATCTTTAGGATATATTCCTAGAAGTGGGATTGCTGGCTTATATGGTATTTCTATTTATAGCTTTCTAAGAAAGTGCCACATCATCTTCCAAAATGGTTGTATCATTTTGCATTTCCACCAGAAGTGCATAAGAGTCCCAATCTCCCTGCAGCCTCTCCAACATTTGTTATTTTCTGTTTTTTTTGATTCGTGCTGGTAATGCCAGGGTGAATGGTATCTCATTGTGGTTTTGATTTGCATTTCTCTGATGGCTAGTGATCACGAGCATTTCCTCATGTGTCTGTTAGTCACTTGAATGTCTTCTTTGGTGAAGTGTCTGTTCATTTCCTTTGCCCATTTTTTAATTGGATTATTTATCTTTTTGTTGTAGAGGTGTTGGATTTTCCTGTAGATTTTAGAGATTAGAACTTTGTTGGATTCGTAATAGCCAAAAATTTTTCTCAGCCTGTAGATTCTCTTTTTACCTTTTTAGTGAAGTCTTTTGGTAAGCATAAGTTTAATTTTTAGATCACACTTATCTAGCTTATCTTATGGAGTTTTTAGGTTGTTAGTTATGGTTTGTATCCTGTTAATGCCGTGTATTAGGGTCTCTAGTGTTGATCCTATTTTTTCTTCTATGATCTTTATAGTTTTGGGTTTTATATTTAGGTCTTTGATCCATTTTGAATTAGTTTTTGTATATGGTGTGAGGTATGGGTCCTGTTTCTTTTCTTTTCTTTTTTTTTTTTTTTTTGCAGATGGCCATCCAATTTTGCCAGCACCATTTGTTAAAAAGATTGTCTTTTCGCCATTTGATGGACTTTGGGAACTTGTTGAAGATTGGATAACTGTAGGTGGATGGACTTACATCTGGGTTCTCAATTCTGTTCCTTTGGTCAACGCATCTGTTGTTGTACCTGTACCAGGCTGTTTTGACTACTATAGCTGTATAGTAGGTTCTGAGGTAGTGTGAGTTCTCCTACTTTATTCTTCTTCTTCAACAGTGCTTTACTTATCCGGGGCCTCTTCCCTTTCCATATAAAGTTAATGATTGTTTTTTCTATCTCTTTAAAGAATGTTGTTGGTATTTGGATCGAGATTACATTGTATTTGTAGATTGCTTTGGGTAGGATTGTCATTTTCACAATGTTGAGTCTTCCTATCCATGAGCATGGTATGTTTTTCCATTTATGTAGATGTCTTTTGGTTTCTTGCAGTAGTGTTTTGTAGTGGTCTTTATATAGGTCTTTTACATCCTTGGTTAGACTTATTCCTAAGTATTTTATTTTTTAGGGCTATTATAAATGGTATTGCTTTCCTGATTTCCTTTTCATCCTTCTTTTTGTTGGTATATAGGAATCCAACTGATTTTTGTATGTTTATCTTGTATCCTGCTACTCTGCTGAATCTTTTTATTAGTTCTGGTAGATTTCTCGTGGAGTCTTTAGGGTTTTCTGTGTATAGTATCATATCATCTGTAAACAGGGACAGTTTAACTTCTTCATTATCAATTTGGATGCCCTTTATTTCTTTTTCTTGCCTTATTGCTCTAGCTAGAACTTCCAGCAGAATGTTAAATAGGAGTGGTGATAAAGGGAATCCTTGTCTTGTTCCTGTTTTCAAGGGGAATGTTTTCAGCCTCTCTCCATTAAGAATGATGTGGGCTGTTGGTTTTGCATACATGCCCTTTTTTATGTTGAGAAATTTACCTTCTATACCTATTTTATTGAGAGTTTTTATAAGAAATGGGTGTTGGAATTTGTCAAATGCCCTTTCTGCATCAATTGAGATGATCATGTGATTCTTTTCTTTCCTTTTATTTATGTGGTGGATTACGTTGATTGATTTTCTAATGTTGAACCATGCTTGCATACCTGGTATAAATCCTACTTGGTCATGGTGTATTATTTTTTTGATCTGATGCTGAATTCTATTGGCTAGAATTTTGTTGAGAATTTTTGCATCTATATTCATGAGAGATATTGGCCCATAATTTTCTTTTCTTCTGGTGTCTTTTCCTGGTTTTGGTATCAGGGTTATGCTGGCTTCATAGAGTGAATTTGGAAGAATCCCTTCCTTTTACGTGTTCTGAAATAATTTGAGTAGTACTGGTGTGAGCTTTTCTCTGAATGTTTGGTAGAATTCTCCAGTGAATCTGGGCCAGGGTTTTTTTTTTATTACCTTTTCAAACTCTTCTCTTGTTATGGGTCTGTTAAGAATTTCAACATCAGTTTTTGATAGTTTGGGTAGGTAGTGTGTTTCTAGAAATTTATCCATTTCTTCTAGATTTTCAAATTTGTTGGAGTATAGTTTTTCATAATACTTTGATATGATCCTTTTTATTTCAGTTGGGTTTGTTATAATGTCCCCCATTTTATTTCTTATTTGTGTTATTTGCATCCTCTCATGTTTTTCTTCTGTAAATCTGGCTAGTGGCTTGTTGATTCTGTTGATCCTTTCAAAGAACCAACTTTTGGTGTTGTTGATTCTTTCTATTGTTTATCTATTCTCTATTTCATTGATTTCTGCTCTGATCTTTATTATTTCCTTTTTTTCTGGTGGCTGTAGGTTTCTTTTGCTGTTCTCTTTCTATTTGTTTGAGTTGTGTAGTTAATATTTTTGTCCCTTTCTTCTTTTTTGATATGTGCATCTGTTGCTGTAAATTGACCTCTGAGCATTGCCTTTGCTGTGTCCCAAAGGTTTTGGTTAATTGTTTTCATTCTCATTTGATTCTAGGAATTTTTTGATTCCATCTTTGATTTCTTCTATTACCCAGTGGTTTTTAAGCAGGGTGTTATTTAGTTTCCATGTAATTGACTTTTTTCCCTTGCTCTTCCTGTTGTTAATTTCTACTTTGATGGTGTTGTGATCAGAGAAGATACCTTGTATTATCTCACTGTTTTAGATTTTGTTGAGGGTTGCTTTGTGGCCTAAGATGCGGTCTATTCTGGAGAATGTTCCATGTGCATTGGAAAAGAATGTGTACTTTGCAGCTGTTGTGTGGAGTGTTCTATATATGTCTATGAGTTCAAGTTGGCTGATTGTCGCCTTTAGGTCTTCTGTATCTTTGTTGAGTTTTTTTTCTAGGTGTTCTGTCCTTTACTGAGAGTAGGGTGTTGAAGTCTCCTACTATTACAGTGGAACTGTCCATTTCTCTTTTCAGTGCTGTTAAAGTTTTTTTTACGTATTTTGGAGCCCTGTCATTGGGTGCGTAGATGTTTATTATGGTTATGTCTTCATACAGGATCATCCCTTTAATCATGATATAGTGCGTTTCTTTGTCTTTTGTGTTGGATTTTGTTTTAAAGTCTATTTTATGTGAGATTAGTATTGCCATGCCACTCCTGCTCTTTTTTGGTAACTGTTTGCTTCATATATTTTTTCCATCCTTTGATTTTCAATAAATTTATGTCTTTGTTTCTAAGATGTGTCTCTTAGAGACAACATATTGATGGATCCTGTTTTTTTATCCATTCTGTCACTCTCTGTCTCTTTACAGGTGCATTTAGGCCATTTATGTTCAGTGTAATTATTGATAGGTGTGAGTTTATTGTCATTTTGTAGTGCTGTTTTTTGTGGTGTTGATGATTTCTTTGTTCTCTTACTTGCCAGTGCTGAATTTCTTTTGTTTGTGGATTTTTTAAAATTTCTTTTGTTTTTGTAGATTTTGTTTTTACTGAGACTTTGTTTTTCTTCTTTATTTGATGTGTAAATTTGTTAACTTTATTTGTGATTACCTTGAAATTTACCCTTGTCTTCCTAAGTTTGATCCAGTCTTTTATTACTTAGTATCACCTTGCCTTCCTCTCCATTATAAAGTTCTATACCTACACCATTTCTTCCCTCTTTTATTGCTCTGATGTTGTGGTCATTTGCATATTAACCTCTCTGGTTCCCTGTTGTAAATCTTTTGGTTCTGAATAGTCCTTGAGAGTTCATTTCCTAGGTTGGTATCTGGCTGGTGTGATCTTGTGTCCTAGATTGAGTCTATCATCTGATGTTTTTTGTTCTCAAGTCTAAAGACTCCCTTAAATAATTCTCATAGTTTGGTTTGGTTTTCATATGTTCCCTTAATTTTTGTTTGTCTGGAAATGTCCTAATTTCACCATTATATTTGAATGAGAGTTTTGCAGGATATTTTATTCTTGGTTGGCAATTTTTTTCTTTCAAGGTTTTGTATATGTCATCCCTTTGTCTTCTTTCCTGCACAGTTTCTGCCGAATAATCAGAGCTTAGTCTTATTGTTTCCCCTCTGTATGTAACTTTTTGTTTTTTTTGAGCTCCTGTCAGGATTCTTTCTTTGTCTTTGGTTTTAGTGAGTGTGATTATGATATGTCATGGTAATTTTCGTTTGGGGTCTATCCTATATGGTATTCTTTGAGCTTCTTGAATGGTCACCTTGTCATCTTTCACGATATTAGGGAAGTTTTCTGTCAGCAGTTCTTCAATGGTCCTCTCTGTGTTTTCTGTTTTCTCCCCCTGTTCTGGAACTCTGATCACTCGAAATATTTTTTTTTTAATTGTATTTCAGGTGAAGTCTTACAGAACAAATAGTTTCTCATGAAACAGTAGTACACATATTGTTTTATGACATTGGTTAACAACCCCACAACATTTCAACCCTCTAACTTCTCAACCTTTTTATTTTTGGTTAAAATACACTTAGCCAGAGAGACACCATTTCAAAAATTTCTACATGCATAGTTCAGTGACATTGACTACACTCTTCCAGTTGTGCTGCTATTCTCACTTAAGATGAAGGCTTACAGAACAAAATAGTTTCTCATTTAACAGTTACTACACATGTTGCCCTATGACAATGGTTAACACTCTCACAACACATCAACAGTATCCTTACTCAACCTTGGGTTCCCTATTGCTAGCTTCCTTGTCCCCTTCTGCCTTCTGGCCCTTGTCACTGGACTACTGTACCTCATTAGTCCCATTTGGTTTTATGGGGCTGTCCACTCCCAGGCTGAACAGTGAACCTCGGAGATAACTTCACCACTGAGCTAAAAGGGTGTCTGGGGGCCATACTCTCGGGGTTTCTCCAGTCTCCTTTAGGCCAGTAAATCTGGTCTTTTTCTTTGTGAGTTAGAATTATGTTCTGCATCCTTCTCCAGCTCTGTCCAGAACCCTCTGTTGTGATCCTGGTCAGAGAAGTCAGTGGTGGTAGCCAGGCACCATCTAGCTGTACTGGACTCAGTCCGGTGGAGGCCTTGGTAGCTGTGGACAATTAGTCCTCTGGACTAACCTTTTCCTTATACCTTGTTCTCTTCATTCTCCCTTGCTCCCGAAGGGATGAGACCAGTGGAGTATCTTAGATGGCCACTCACAGGCTTTTAAAACCCCAGACACTACTCATCAAGGTAGAATGTAGAACATTGTCTTTATAAACTGTGTTATGCCAACTGAGCTAGATGTTCCCTGAGACCATGGTCCCCAGAGCCCTCTGCCCAGCAATTCAGTCCCTCAGGGAGTTTGGATGTGTCTGTGGGGCTTCCATGACCTTTCCTTGTACCAGTTGGGCTGGTTTCCCCTGTATTCTGTACTGTCTCACCTTTTGCCCAAGATACCACTTATCTATTGCCTATTTAGTATTTACCCCCCACCCCTCCCATCCCTGGTAACCAATAAAGATTGTTACATTTTGTGTGTGAACTTTTCCACGGGTTTTTACAAAGATGTCTCATACAATATT
Source organism: Dugong dugon (assembly GCA_030035585.1). Lineage (NCBI taxonomy): Eukaryota > Metazoa > Chordata > Mammalia > Sirenia > Dugongidae > Dugong > Dugong dugon. The sequence goes on from CM057464.1 coordinate 22,357,033, forward strand.
TGTCCTTTTGTGATTGACTTATTTCACTCAGTATAATGTCCTCTAGTTTCATCCATGGTCTGAGATGCTTCACAGATTCATTGTTGTTCTTTCTCGTTGCATAGTACTCCATTGTGTGTATGTACCATAGTTTGTTTATCCATTCATCTGTTGACGGGCATCTAGGTTGTTTCCATTGTTTTGCTTTTGTGAACAATGCTGACACAAACATTGGTGTACATACGTCTATTCGAGTGATGACTCTTATTTCTCTAGGATATATTCCTAGGAGTGGGATTGCTGGATCGAATGGTATGTCCATTTCTAGCTTTCTGAGGAAGCGCCATATCATTTTCCAAAATGGTTGTATCATTTTGCATTCCCACCAGCAGTGCATAAGAGTTCTGATCTCCCTGCAGCCTCTCCAACATTTGTTATTTCCAGTGTTTTTAATTCATGCCAGTAATGCCAGGGTGAGACGGTATCTCATTGTGGTTTTAATTTGCATTTCTCTAATGGCTAGCAATCACTTGTAATTTTTGCTTTTAATTGTATCCCACATAATTCTTGGGGTTTCTTTATTTTTCTTTGTTCTTTTTTCGATTTTTCCCCAGACAGATTTGTATCCAAGTGTTTGTCTTCAATTTCGCTGATCTGTCTTCCATTGTTTCAAACGTGCTCCTCAGCCCTTTTATGACACTGTCCATTACCAAAATCTTGTTGTTTATCTTTTGGATTTCTAATTGCTGTTTTTGTATGATTTCTAGTTGTCAATTTATTTTGGCATTTTGTTCCTGTATTATTCTCCTGAATTCTTCCATTTTTTATCTGTATATTCCATGAATTTTTCTGCCTTTTCCATGAACTTGTCTATTTTTTCCTCATGTTTTGTCTGCTTTTTGCTTCAATTCTTGGATAGTTCTGAATATTAGAGATTCGAGTTTCCTATCAGATAGTGTAGTGCCTTTTCTTGTACTGGAAAGTCATCTGTTGTTTTATTTTGGATGCCTACCAGAACCATCGTGTCCTGTTTTTTTTTTTTTTTTTTTAATATATGTTTTGATATAGTCTGCTGTTTTTGGGACATTAAGTAGTTATTTTCTTTGTTTATTGATTGTAGATGTGTTGGTTTCATTCTGCTTTTTTGTTTTATTTGGTTATGTCTGAGTAGGCAGGCTGTGCATTCTTTATGGTTTGCTTATCTGTGGACACGATATTTTTCACTTCCTTGTCCAATGGATAAGACCAGTTTCTCAGCTATGGTGCAGCAGAGTAGGTTCAGCTGAAGAGGAGGGGCTGGGATGGGTTGTTTGTGGCATGTACTTGGGCCAACAAGATGAGCCACTGGTCAGTGCAGGACAGGTTCCAGTAGGTTGTGCCTGTGCTGCTCAGGAGTGTAATATTCAGCACACAGTGCAGATAAGTAGGAGGAAGGGGAAGGGAGAGGTTGTGATGTGTGGAGCTAGGTTAGATATGGAAAAGAAGACAGAGAAGAGAGAGAAACAGGAGCAAAAAAAGTGCTGGTTGAGCTTGACATTGGAGTGGAGAGACAAGAAACCAATAAATAAATAATGAAAAAAATTCCCCCAGGGATCCCAAAGACCCAGCTGTGCAGACCGAGGAAGCAGCTCCAAAGCCTCACAGTACAGCCTGGCTAGAAAGGGTAGAGATGATACACAGCACCAGGTATTCAGGAGATGGGAAAAGAAGGTAAAAAGAAAGAGTTGAGAAACCAAGAAATGATGAAAAATAAAAAGGAAAAAAGAAAGATAATCAATCAAAAGGAAAAACAAAACAAACAAAGCCCCTAGGGATCCCACCAGCATGGCTGCACTGTCTGGGGAAGTAGTTCTTCACAGCCTGACAAGAAGAAGCAAAGACAGCACACGGAGTCAGGTGTTCAAGAGAAAGGAGGTGGAGGAGGTGAGAGGCAGGGAAGAAAGAAAAAGAGGCTGAGGAAAGCAATGCTAGCAACAAAGAAATGGCAGTGAAGAAGCCAGCCAGTGTGGGCAGGTCGAATCCACAAGGCACGGAACTGGCGCCTCCCATACCACGGTTGAGGCCTGCTGGGGAGTGGCAGATTGGCCTCCTGGGAATCAGCAAATCAGCTCGCAGGGAAGCCAGGAGTCAGCCCTCTGGGAAACCTTGGATTGGTCAGCTGGGAAGTGGTAAATGTTGAGCAAGGGGAGATAGAGTGGGGCGTGGGAAAGCGTGTCTTGATGGTTATGGGGTGCTTTGTCTCCATCTGGGAGCTCCTTGAATCTGCTTTCCCGTACTCCCTGTCTGCCAGTCTCCAACAGGAATCCAAGATGGTGGATCAGTGCTTTGTTAACTGATAGAGGACCTCCGCTCATAACTCTCCTTGCTCTCTGTTCTCTGTCAGCTTCTTACTCCATTCTGTGCTTGGTCGAGTTCTTTATCTCTTCATTTGATGCTTAAGGTTCCAGGATTGGTGTTTGTCTCTGTTTTACTTAGTTTTTCGGCTCTTTGCTGTGGACGGATGGCGTGGTGCTTCTGTCTATAGAGTCATGTTGGTTCCCTCTTCTCAAGCCATGATATTTTCAGTTGCCTCATATACATTTGAAAGCTGGACAATGAATAAGGAAAACCAAAGAATTGATGCTTTTGAAATATGGTATTGGCAAAGAATATTGAATATTCCATGGACTGTCAGAAGAATAAACAAGTCTGTCTTGGAAAAAATAAAAGCAGAGTGCTCTCAAAGTACATCTCACATACTTTGGACATGTTATGACAAGGGACCATACCTCGGAGAAGGAAATTACACTTGGTAAGGTAGAGGGTCAGCAAAAAAGAGGAAGACCTTAGATGAGATGGATTGACACAGTGGCTGCAACAATGGGCTCAAATATAAATGATTGTGAGGATGGTGCAGGACCAGGCAGTGTTTTGTTCTGTTGTACATAAGGTCACTATGAATTGGAACTGACTAGATGGCACCTAACAACAACATCCTGCTGCAGATCATGTGACAGGTAAGACACGCAGGTTATCAGATCCTCCTCTACTGATTTGGATTCTGGCTAAGGACTGGAATTAGTTTAAAAAAATTTTTTTTTTATTGTACTTTAGGTTTACAGAACAAGTAGTTTCTCATTAAACAGTCAGTACACATATTGTTTTATAACATTGGTTAACAACCCCATGACATGCCAGCACTCTCCCTTCTCAACCTTGGAGGACCTTTTGTTTTTTTTGGTGAAAATATACATAGCCAAAGATACACCATTTCAAAAATTTCGACATGTACAATTCAGTGACATCAATTACGTTCTTCCAGTTGTGCTGCTATTCTCACTATCCTTTTCCAAATTATTCCATCACAATTGTCTTCGACTCACTGTCCCCTAGGCTTCCCATCAAACGTTTTGAGTTGCTGTTGTCAATTTGATCTCACATAGATAATTCTGTTTATTGTTGTTGTTGTACTTTAGATGAAGGTTTACAGAACAAAATAGTTTCTCATTAAACAGTTAGTACACATATTGCTCTATGATAATGGTTAAAAACTCCATGACACGTCAACACTGTTGGAATTAGTATTTTTAATCATCAGAACAAGTGGTTCTTTTCAGGCAAGCTTGGGTACTGCCCTTCTTGCCCAGTACTGTTCTGCCAATCAGACATATGGAGAAATGGAGATACTGGACACAAAGGACACATTGGGCTTTATGTACGTGAATAAGGAGCAGTAACTTGTGCTGAGAGAAGGAATGAGGCAGGTTGAAACTTAGGGTTTTGAGACATCCACTTTCCCTATGAGCTGATAGCTTGTTCAGTGCAGACCAAGAAGAAATTTCCACAGGCAAGTTTAAATCAGATACAGAGGTGTTCCTCACTAGGTCTGTTTATAAGACAAAGGAATAAACAGAGGTGTTCTGAGGGGATATTTCTGTTCATTAATTTTCAGAGGACCCAAAAGACAAATGCTCTTCCTGGGTAACTTTGAATTTGTCATAGTTTACAAGCATTTGGTTATTTTTTAAGTACCTTTTTCTCAAGTCCTGTAATATAATTCTTGTAAGTAGGCAATGTCTTTAAAGAGTGAGACAGTGATAAATTGGAACGTTAACATATTTAGGAAGAATTACTTTTGTGATAACAGACTGCCGCAGAATGTTAGAAATCTAATTATTTGGAAGTTAAATATTTTACTGATATTTTGAAAGGAAAGACTGAGAATGTTATGTGTCGATATAAGCCCCAAAAGAACATTCTTAGTAATAAGCCTTTTCATCCACGTTACCACTTGGGGCCCACTTGTTTCAGCTCTGCCTCCAGGGTGTAGGGGTAAAGGAGGAGGGAAGGACTAGTAGCTCCAAATGTCCCATTCAGTTTCTTATTTGAAAATGGCAAAGGGCCCAGAGATGTTAGCAATAAATTTCCCTCCTTCTCAGTTTTCCTGTGGGGAACGGATGGGCCCGTGGGCAGAGGCTCATAGCTCTTCCTGTAGGGGCCCAGGCCTCTCTCCGGAGGGACTTCCTCCCATCAGGGAGCCCAGAGCAGCCCGAGGCCTGGCAGGATGGGTGGAGAGTCCTTTTAGCAGCTCAGATGTCTGCAGATATGCAGACAGGGCTAGATTAGCGGGTCTCCCTCTTCTGCCTGGACCGCAGTAAATCTTCACAATGCCACTCTTTCTCTCCATGGACTGTAACACAAATACTTGTCATGACTTCCCCACTTATTCTCCTTTCTCTTTCATCCCTTCTCGCTTGTGAGAAGATTAGCACTGCTAATCATAGTAGAGACATTCACCGTGGTTCCCTGAAAAGAATTTACTCTGAATTTCAGGTGCTCTCGCAACATTGAAGCTTTGTGTTGGAAACTTGAAGTGCAATTTCTTTCTAGAAGAGCCTTTAACTAGTCTCCAGTCTTAAAAGGGGAGGGAGGTATTTAGAGTTTAGAGTTAGTTGGTGAAATGTAAGTTGTTGAATTTATATGTATATAAATACATATACATATGTATATATGTGTATATATATAGGTAAATCTCAGCTTCTTTTTTTTTTCTTGCTCTTAACTGAGGGCCCTGGTGGTACAGTGGTTAAGAGCTCAGCTGCCAACCAGAAGGTCAGCAGTTCAAATCCACCAGCTGCTCCTTGGAAACTCTATGGGGCAGTTCTACTCTGTCCTATGGACTCACTGAGTCAGAATTGATTAGATGGCAATGAGGTTGGGCTCTTAACTGAGTTTTTCTATTTCATTTAATTTTTTCTCCACTGAATTTATTTTTAACAATCTTTTTTTCCCTATATTTCATTTTTTGTTGGATTTTTCAATGCCATATATTTTACTTTTCTTTTTTCTATTTAATGTTGCATTCTTTTTATTTTTCTACTTTCCTTTTTTCCCTGCTTTCTAATGACTTTTCAGATTGTATTACATTCCAAAGAGTATTCAAAATCACCTAGGTAGTGTAGGATTTTAAGTTTTAAACAGATAATTATACATCATAGTACACTAAATCTAAGAATACATAGTTGAAATCAAGTAAAATTCAAAGAATTAATCTGATACATATGAATGATGAGCTTAGGAGTTGTTGTGTAAATACCATTAAGATATAAATGATAAATCGCTCTTATAACTATCATCAGTATCACTGATGATACAATCAGTGTTAGATATAATCAGATTTTATACAATCAAATCCAGGGATTTTCTTTTGTTAGTTCTCTAGTAGGTGTATAAACAGCCCTCGTGTTGGATTTTTCTCAGATTTTGTGTTACTAAGATAGACTGGGTGTCTCTGTGTCACCCTGTGTGTGGGTGCATTCTCCAACACCCACCAACTAGTTCTAAACTAAATCTCCTCTCTGACACCAGCTACACGTGCAGCACGTCTTCCCCTGATGCTAGGTCAGATCTCACAGGTTAAAAGACACAGTCCTCCAGACTCCAAGTCTGTTCAAGACTTCAAAACCAGCTGCAAGCTCGGAGGTCTTTATGACACCCTTGCTTCTGACCTACTGGCTATAATTCGAGGGTTCCCATTACCCCCACAGGTTCAGTCATTCACTAGAATGACTCACAGAATGCAGAAGAGTGTCATATTTACAATTTCAGATTTATTATAGCAAAAAGGATACAAATGCAGAGATGTATAGAACAAGGTCCAGGGGGGTTCCCTATGTGGAGCTTTTATGTTCCAAATGGTGTGCTACCCTCCCCCAAGCATCAATATCAATCACCAACAAGGAAGCTCTTTGAGCTTCAGTGTCCACAGCTTTTAATTTATGGGGGTTCCATCAAACTGATCGAATCATTGACCACGTGGTTGACTCCAACCTCCAATCCCCCTTCCCTAAGGCATTGTCCCCACCCAACAAGAGTTCCCTCATTAGCATAAACTCTGAGGTGTGGTCTGGAGCCCTCACAAATAGCAAAGGCTCAAAACACTGGGGAAATTCCAAGGTGTTAGAGGTTATCTCTCAGAGATTCACTCATGTTGTTTTGTGTATCGGAAGTCTATTTTTTATTGATGAGAGATATTCTTTTATATTGGACTTAAGGCGACCCTGTGTGTACAGAGTAGAACTGCTCTATAGGGCTTTCAAGGCTGTGACCTTTTGCAAGCAGATGGCCACGCCTGTCTTCCAAGCTGCCTCTGGGTATGTTCGAACTGCCAACCTTTTGGTTAGTAGTTGTGCACTTAACTATTTGTGCCACCCAAGGATTCCATTTGGTTATTACTCAGAAACCAAGGACAAAGACCAAATTCTTTGGGTAAAGTTAATTGTAAACCCCATGCTGTTTAATATAATCACACACATCTTCACATGCACACATGCTTGTACATGCACATGTGCACATGTGCACCCTGTATATATGCACACATACACTCATGCATGTGCATGTGCACACATGTGCCAGATTATGTTCTCACACAGAGCTCCATTCTCCCCTTCAGCTCTGTTTGCTTTCTTCTTCCTCCCTCAAACAGTATACACACATATACCTTTTATTCCCAAGATTACAGTTCCTGTGTTTACCAAGGAGCTCTGGTGGAACAGTGATTAAAGTGTTTAGCTGCTAACTGAAAGGTCGGAGGTTCGAGCCTACCACTGCTCAATGGGAGAAAGATGTGGCAGTCTGCTTCTGTAAAGATTTATAGCCTTGGAAACCCTATGGCATGGTTCTACTCTGTCCTATAGGGTCACTATGAGTCAGAATCAACTCCATGGCAATGGTTTTTGGTGCTCACCAACTTGCCCTCTGTTTTCTCCCATCTTCCTGTACATCCTTCATTAGCAATCCTCCTTCCAGAGGGACTCATCAAGTACAGATTCTTTAGGACCAAGAATATGGATGATTATTCTACAAAACATCTACCACCACTGCACATCAGTGCTTATAAGACTTCTTATAAGTGAATTGTTTCTGATTTATCTTAGCCTCTTTGATTTATGCTTAAATGTCCTCCTTAGCAGAGAATAATGACTTTTAAAAATCAGGTTTAAATTTTCCCACTAGGGGAGTAAGGGGAATCTGTGGAGGTACAGGGCAAAGATGGCCCTAACAGAGGCATGGGATCTGGATACCCCTGGGATTCTTAATTCCCTCAAAGACCAAACAAAACAAAGTATTTACTAACAGGATGCATAATAGAATAAAGTGGGCTGCAGGGTCATAAAGCATGGCTTTCTCTACTTTTATTGCAGTGGGTGCATTTAACAGGGGGTGGCATTTCCTGACTAGCTGCTATGAAATTGTACCATCAGCCGTGCTTGTTATGACTCTAATTTAGGTCTCAAAATAGCATAGCCGAGGGTGAAGGTTTGTGATTTTTTAAATTGCATTTCCCCACCCCCATCCCTTTGCTCCTCAAGGCAAGGGCAAGCGATGGCTCTGGGCTGTGGCCATGGATGCCAGCTACAGTGGTTTTAATCATCCTTGAACTGGTGACAAGTGCACTCATGTTGGTGCAAATTATCTCCAGCAGGCCTCCCTCCATTCTGCACCTGTCTCAGATCTGTCACACATGGCCATCATATTTTTCCTTTTATAGAAGCAGTTTATTTGTTGATCGTGTATGGAAACATCCATTGCAGGACCCCGCAGGAACCCTCTGCAATCTGGTGACGCCTGCTTTTCAGAACAGAGTGTGGAAACATCCTTGTGCTCCATCGAGGGAGGGGAGAGCGCATTTAAGCCAAGGACTGACACAGCTGCTGCCAGAGAATGGCGTTCTCACTTAGAAGGAAAGGTGTTTTGGTTATAGGTAGTTTGTGCCTTGTCTCTTCATTTCTCTGGTACGTGTTCTGGTCTGTGATGACCCGGGGAAACCACAGACAGGCTACCGCTCTTGAGGATGCACAGGTAGTAAAAACACAAGGCAGATGTGTTTTACATTCTGTTCTAATGTTTCCAGCCAGGGTGTGGTGCTCGCCAAAGGAAATGGAATGCATGCCTGGCTAATCCTTGCCTGGGACTGAGGGTCTTGGGAAGGGCTGGGATAATAATAGTGCATGTGGCACAGCTCAATATTTCAAACAGTTGTAGCAACTTTCGGGGGAACCTCCCAGCCATATGTGATGAATTTTAAAGTTGATCATCTATTTTTGTTTGCTAGAGCTAAAAATTATGTCAACATCGGTAGAACATTCTCCTACTTCTTGAATTACTTAATTATTAATGCAAAATAAAACAAAAACAGCACATCCTCTCTTCTTATTGAGAAGTCTATTGCAGAGGCAGTACCTGAAGAGTGATCACTTCTTCTGCAAAAGCAATCTAGTGTGGCCTTCTATGCTTTTTCCTTTGATCCATTGCCTGATAATGCTTCTCACGTGGTACTGTGGCTATTACAGGAATGGAATTCAGTTGGGGAAATAGGACAACTCTGAAAGAAGAATTTAGACTCTAAGGAATTACTTGCTGCCGTGGAGTCAATTCTGGCTCATAGCGACCCTATAAGACAGGGTAGAACTGCCCTGTAGGGTTTCCAAGGAACGGCTGGTGGATTCCTACTGCCAACCTTTTGGTTAGCAGCTGAGCTCTTAACCACTGCACCACAGGGATCCTCTGATAAATTAGCACTTTCCAAAAGAAAGCATTCAAATCTAGGAATACAGCTCTGTATTTAATTCTTTGTCAATTAGCATATGATAAAATTATTTTTAAAACAGTAGAAGACAGTTTAGCAAATACTATAAAAAATGGCCTGTCTGAATCATTGTTCTTATATAAGGGTGGGTTTACAGTAGTGCTGCTCAGCTTTTTTTTCATTATCATTTCCCCTCCCCAGGAGACTTTTTTCCTAGTTGACCCTCCCCTATGAAATTTCAATATCATAGGTACATATTACTAATGATAAGCTGTAAAAAAGCAAAAAAAAAAAAAAACCCCCCCAAAAAACAACAGATGGTGGTATGTGCATAACTCGAATGTGTCCTAAGTCGGGGGCTTCCTGTAGTCAAAAATACAAATGTTGCAGATCAAGTCTGTGTTCCTAAGTAGGCAAATAGTTAGCATACTTGATAACAAAATACCTAAAAATAGTTGACCAAACAATGTTCCTGAACCTCTAATCGAAAACATTATACAGGTAGTCCCTGATTTACATTGTACTGAAGTTACTGAGACTCACACTTACCACTATCCTTTTCTTTTTTTACATCTTATTGTAAGAACCTGCGTGGAGCCAGATGTCCCAGGGTGGGCTTCAGCAGAGGAGGTAGGGGCGAGAGGCTGTTTGGAGAGGGGCCTGCCACGCACACAGGCTTTTCTCACCATCAGTCGTGGGGCAGGTACTGTTACCTTCCTTTTACAGACACAGGAAGTTTAAATTACCTGCCCAAGTCACATCTAGCAAGAGGTGGAGCTGGGCTTTGAATCTTGGGTCCCGTCCCAAACCACTACCCAGAACGGTCTCTGGCTATATTCAACTTAGTGCTTAACAGGTAAATATACTGTTACAGGTGCTGACAGAGGCTGGGTGAGGTCCACTGAGTTCAGGATGTGTGGTTCTGGTCCTGACTCTTCTGACTCAGGAAGTCCTTTCATTTCCTCCCTAACAGTTCATTGTGACAGTTCACACACACACACACACACACACACACACACACACACACACACCATGCAGTGCTGTTGCAAGGATCAAATGAAATATATATGTACAAAGGTACTTTATGAAGTGTAAAACATCGATGGCAATGGGTTTTTTTTTTTGTTTATTCCTGTTATTATACGAAATCGTTCCTTTATGTGCTTCAGAACACCCCTCCTGCATGGAGTTCACCTAAAGCCACAACCTGTGTTATTACTCTAAGTGATCCTTTCAGCCTTATTTACAATTTTTAATTAGGGGAAAGTGTCTGACTGATAATCCCTTGACCGTGTTTAAACTGATATGTGCTTATTCAGATATCGGCATGCACCTGTACTAGAACCCCTGGCTGACCGCTTCCTCCTTTGGTGGTTCTGAGGGTCTCAGTCGTGTGGCATTTTCATAGTGACTCAAAGATCAGGGACCTCGGAAGCCTAGATTTCAAGGAAACTTGGAGGTCAGCTAATCCAAGTCTTTCTTTGCAGGAGGAAATCAAAGTCCAAAGAGGCCAAAAGTCTTGCCCAAGACCCATTACATGGAAAGAATCTGCTTCCCTAAAATCAGGATTTCCCCCAGCCAAGGCCTGCCCGAGCTCCTGCTGTCATCTGCGCACTCGTTCGCTCAGAGCCGCCCTCTCCTTGGAGGCAGAGGCAGTACTGTGTATGGTCGCTGTCACTGGCAGAGCCATCTCAGATTCCACGGAGGCCGCTGTCCGGCTAGAGCGGGAGCATCTGCGAAGCCTGCTGGCCTACAGGGCTGGAAGGTTAGGGTCATGGGGCCCACGGGCCTAGGTCTCGGCCCCACCCCTTTTAGCTGCGCACCTGCCCCTGCCTCTTAGCGGCCTCTGCCTCCAGGAAACGCCCTGCCCTGCTCCCTGCTGTGGTGCGAAGGCCTCTGCCTGGGCTGGGCTTTTAGTGGGCAAGGGCCGGTGAGGAAGCCAAGGCGGTGGCAAACGCAGGTTTGGTGCCCAGGTCCGTGGCCGGGTGTCTGGAGTCCTGAAAAAGGCTGTGAACCAGCTGGAAGGAAGGGACGTGGGAGCCCAATTGGGCCAGGTCCTTAGTATTTGCAGTTCTTGAAGATGTAAAAATTTCCTGTTCTTATACTTTTGTTATGGTTTAGGGCTTATACTAACTTAGTAGACAGGGTAAGAAGTGTAAAAATGAATCTTGAAGACGCGATGTTAACTCATAATTGTATTTAATAAGACTATATCAAAATCTTCGTGTCCATTTAAGTCCTTATGTCCAGATTTCATATTAGTTTATTCAACAAATAATTACTGATCCCATCTCATTGAGTGTTTTCCTCATTTTTGCTTACTCTCTACCAAAGGTGACGTCCTTCTCCAGCGATTGGTCTTTCCTAATGATGTGTCCAAGTAAGAGAGCCAAAATCTAGCTATCCTTGCTTCTGAGGAGCATTCTGGTTATATTTCTTTTAAGACCGATTTGTCCTTCTGGCAGTTCGCAGTATAGTCAATATTCTTTGCCAATACCACAATTTGAATGCATCAGTTATTCGTCTGTCTTCCTTTTTCATTGTCCAGCTTTAGCATGCATATGAGACATTTGAAAAGACTATGGCTTGGGTCAGGTGTACCTTAGTCATCAAAGTGACATCTTTGCTTTTTAGAACTTTAAAGAAATCTCTGCAGCAGATTTTTCCAGTGCAATACATCATTCAATTTCTCGACTGCTGCTTCCATAAACATTGACTGTTGATCCAAGTAGAATGAAATCCTTGATGACTTCAATTTTTTATCCATTTATTATGATGTTGTTTATTGGTCCAGTTGTGAGGATTTTCATTTTCTTCACGTTCAGGTGTAATCTATGCTAAAGGCCGTAGTCTTTGACCTTCATCAGTAAGTGCTTCAAATTGTCTCCATTTTTGGCAAAGTTTGGTAAAATAGAGGGTCAACAAAAATGAGAGAAACCTCCAATAAGACGGATTGACACAATAGGCCGAAACAATGGACTCAAAATACCAACGATCATGAAGATGAAGCAGGACCAGGCAATGTTTCATTCTCTTATACATAAGGTTGCCATGAGTGGGAGCTGACACTATGTCTATTAACAATAGCAACAACACTGTATGAAAGCCATATTCTAGTCATTCTGGGCCTCTCCTCAAGGAATTTAACTCCAATAATTGTTGCCAAATATGACTCTGGTCTGGAGGGCAAATACTTGAAACCCAAAGACATACAAAGTTTCACCTATGAATGGCTACTGATGGTACCAAAGATAAGCAGAATCTGATGAAATTAAATTGTTTATTTAAAGGGTAAACAGGACAAATCTTCAGTTTACTAATTGCTCATTCCCTTTCCATCTGCAGCTTAGAGTTTCCCTTCAGATTACTCGGCATCTTAAAAGCCCGTAACCTCAAGGATATGGCCTCATTTCCTCCCGACCTGGAATAAGCATGTTGAATTGATAGCATAGATAAGATTTTACATTCTTAAGGCTATATTGGTATTTTACCTACATTGGTTATGCTTTTAACTTGGGTCTATTTATTTATTTACGTATTTTATTTAGTAAACATGTAAATTGCCCTTACTGTAAGCCAGACCCTGTTCTAAGTAGTTTATAATACGAACTCTTAAATTGAAAGGTAGATACTCATTGACTGGCTCTGTAGACAATAATCATGACAGCTAAACTTTAGGTTGTGTTTAGTGTGTTCCAGGCGCTGTGCTAAGACTTTACACCCAGTATCTTAATTCTCACAACAGCCCTGTGAAGTTGGCACACTTCTTGCCTCTGTTTTACAGATAAGTAAACTGAGGCTTCAAGAGGTTAGGAACTTGTCCAAAGTTATGTTCTGTATACCACAATATCCATTTTTGAATGGATTAGCTTGTACAACACCTGTGACATGCAATTAGGTTTATCTGTAGAAAATTTAACTAGAATTTATTTTTAAAAATTAAACATTAAGTTTTTGAAAACAAGTCATTATTACTAACGAATTTTCTAAGGACAGTTTGCGCTATCTTCTCATGATCTGAACTATGTTTCACATTTGATGATTTTTGGGGAGGGGGTTGTTTGTTTGTTTGATTTCTTTATACAAATACATCCAGACTTGATAGATAAAAATGGTTCATTTTCTTTGCCAGGATGAATTGAGTTTCTTCTCTGAAACGGCAATGTAGCCGCGCCCTCCAGTGGTGAGAAATTGCAAAGGTTACTGAGGCTGCACATTGTTCAGTGAGAGAGCTTCAGGTTGATCCTTGAATTGTTGAGACATGTGTCCTGCAGCTGCACAGCCAGTCCACCTTCAGCCCATGGTTCACGGACACAGGGGAGGCCAGGAAAGAACACACTGGAACTAATGATTCCCTCAAGTATAGAATACCCATACCCAAACCCATTGCCATCAAGTCAATTCTGACTCATAACAACTCTATAGGACAGAGTAGAACTGCTCCCTAGGGTATAGAATAAGAATATAGAATAAGGATATAGAATAAGGCTGGAGAATTATAAACTACATGCTGTTTGTCAGCGTGCTGTAAAATACTTTATATTTTCAATATACAATTATCTATAGTTTCTACATTCTTAGTACTTTATTAATCATAATTAAATCTTGAATGTCGAATGGAATTTACCTTTCACTAAAGATATATCAGGAAGGTGGATAAGTCAAAGATTATTTTATTTAGGTTTTGCAGTATGACTTGGTATTTTTGCAGATTTGGCTACTAAAATATTTTACCTAATAATGAGAAGGTGTAATGTGATACATTGGTATTGTGCCATATAGTTTAGTTTAAGACCACAAGTGTCAATTTCATTTCTGCCTCTTGTCACCTCTGTGACACTGAGCATATTATTTAGCCTCTCTCAGGCTCTTTCTTTACTTGGGGCTGAGAACACCTACTCACAGGGTTGTCGTATAAAGCGTTTAACACTGTGCTTGGCATACAGAAAGTGCTCAGTAGATAAAACAATAGGCTTATATTATTAATGGTAGCTAGACTTTTGCATTGTACTGGACATCTGTTTCTGTGGCTCGATCTCTTTCCTGCTTCAAGTCTCACATTTTCTTGTTTCCTGGAGGACATTAACTTTTATGCTTAAATGTCTCTAATGCAGCGAAAGTTGTTTATAATTAAAGCCAAGAGCCATTGCACAAATTCTGAACTCCCTTTTGGAATCATCCAAGGAAAAATAATTTGAATGCAGTATTTTCTGCTTTTACATATTCCAGCCTTGGACAGTTGCTATTTTACATGTGATGCAAGTGGCCCTTCACCACCAACTAGAATCTTCCAGGGTATGGCCCATGGCTCCTCAGCGTCATGTCACCTGGGTGCTGACTAGAAATGCAGACTCCTACGCCTCACCCAGACCCGCTGAATAGGAATGTGCGTTCCATAAGATCTCTAGATGATTCGTGTGCACATTGAAGTTTGAGAAGCACTAGAATATTTGTTACTTCCTGCAATTGAAAATGAAGGATTAAATTGAAGCTTTCTGTAAAAAAAAATTGCTGAAAGAAAAATAAGTTAACATTTACTACCTCAGTTATGAGTATATGCTTGTTATTGTTGTTGTGTGTTGTTGAGTTGATTCTGATCATAGGAACCATATAGGACTGAGTAGAACTGCTCCATAGGGTTTCCTAGGCTGAAAACTTTACAGGAGCAGATTGCCTGGTGTCTTAGATATCCATAATATCATAACAAAAGTCTTAAATTAACTCCAAGTGCAAATTCCTTCCTGGAGCAAAATTCTTCTTCATCTGTAAAGTCTAGAATAAAAGTTATCTGCTTCCAAAGTACAATGGTGGAACAGGCACAAACTAGACATTTCCATTACAAATGGGAGAAACTGGAGGGAAAGAATGGGTAACAGGCACAAACAAGTCAGCAGAACACATTACATTAGCCCTCAGGGCTTGAAAATAATCCTCCGTTCTCTAAGACCATTTAGGCAATGGCCCTGCCCTCCAGACTCTAGGTAATGGCCACAACTCTCCAGATTCTGAGTGGTGGCCCTTTGACCCTGTGCTTCAGCACCACCTTCCAAGCCCACTGGAATGACAAACTCTGCTCCCTTGGCTTTGGGTGCACCATTCTCCTAGTCCATCTGAGTGACGATTCCACCTTTTGAGACTGAGGCAGCTCTGATTCCTGTGTTCCTTTTCTCTTCAGCTTCTGCTTCCTGGTTCCTTGGCCTCTTGGCCCTTCAGGCCCTACCACCTGTGTCTGCCCTGCTGGGGCAAGTGTTCCAAAGCTCTGTAGCTTCACCAGTAAGTGCCCAAAGGCACCCCACTCCACCAGGAAGCCTCCTATGCAAGGGCACTCAGCTCTCTTGCTCCATGGGTTGGCTCTAGCATTGTCTTGCACTGGTCTTCTGGTTCTGCTGCTGCTGCTTCTTGCTGTCTACACCATCTCCAGTGTAATAGCTCTCCTCACTTCCTTTTGAGTCCTCATCAGAATTGTCTGATGTCGATAATTCCACCAACAGTCTCTTTAAGGAAATCTAGGCTTTTACTATCAGGTACTTTAAAACTCTTCCAGCCTCTATGTATTCCCAGTTTCAAAACTGCTTCCACATTTTCGGTATTTGTTAGAGCAGCACCCCACTCTCGGCACCAAATTCTGTCTTAGACATCTCGTGCTTCTATAACAGAAATACCACAAGTGGATGGCTTTCACAAAGAAAACCCATTCTCTCACAGTCTAGTAGGCTAGAAGTCAGAATTCAGGGTGCTAGCTCCAGGGGAAGGCCCCCGTCTCTCCATCAGCTCTGGAGGAAGGTCCCCATCATCAATCTTCCCCTCGTCTAGGAGCTTCTCGGGGCAGGGACCTTGGGTTCAAAGGAGGCGCTATTCTCCTGGCTCTTGTTTCTTGGTGGTATGAGGTCCCCCTGTCTCTCTGCTCATGTCTCTCTTTCATATCTCAAAAAAGATTGGTTTAAGACACAACCTAATCTTGTAGAGTGAGTCCTGCCTCATTAACATCCTAGAGGCAGTATTTACAGCACATAGGAAAATCACATCATATGACAAGATATTGAACAATCACATAATGCTAGGAATCATGGCCAGCCAAGTTGACACACATTTTTAGGGGACACAATTCAATCCATAACACCAGGTCTTTTCTCCCGCTGAGCAGCTGGTGGGTTTGAACTGCTGACCTTTTGGTTAACAGCCAAATGCTTAACCATCACACCTCCAGGGCTCCTTGAATATATGCTTACCTAAGTAGTATATAAGGATCTCTGGTGGCACAGTGGTTAAAGTGCTTTGCTGCTAACCTAAAGTTTGAGGGTTTGAACCTACTGGCCACTCCATGGGAGAAAGACATGGCAGCTGCTTCCATAAAGATTACAGCCTTGTAAACCCTATGGGGCAGTTTACTCTGTCCTATAGGGTCACTATGAGTCGGAATTGACTCAATGGCAAAGGGTTTGGTTTTTGGTTTAAATAATAAGTATATTACACATATACATGTATTACATACATACATTACATATTAAGTATGTTACATATATACCTATATATCCCAGAATATATATAATTGTGTGTGTGTTTGTGTATGCACACACACATATATTTTCCCAAGGGTCTCTCAGGCTGTTCCTTGGGAACCAGGCTGTATCCTTCCTTAAACATTTTAAGAGCATATTTTCCTTGATAAAATAAATATGTCTAATAATAGTTCTTTCTGTTAGATTTCCCAGGCACAAAAAGTGCAGAACTTGCACTAGAGCCATTTAGGTCTGTGGGGTGAGAGGACCATGGCATGCTGGGCTCACCCTGCCTTCCCCATGGGGCTGCCCCCATCCTTTCCCAAGGAAGGACAGGTACAGTGAGTGAGGAGATGCTGACGGGGGCTCTGCACGGTGGGAATCCTCAGTCCCCTGATCACAAAGTGGTACTGGTCTAACTGAAAGCCAGTATGTGGTGAGTGCAGCACTGACTTGCAGTGCTCTGTACCCACTGATCTTCGTAGGTGCTTCCTAGCCGTGGTTGTAACTATGAGCCTGACAGGCGGGCATCGTGGTCCTATGGTGTCCACGGTGGTGGTTTTAGGATGGTGTTCGGCTCAGTGTCAGGGTCGAGTGGAAGGGTCACTGGTGTCATAGCCTGTAGGTCCATCTGGGCTTTGCCACTCACACTAGGCATGTGACCTTGACTTTGAGCAAGTGATGTGATGCTCCAGCACTTATTTCTCAGGCATGAGAATCCCTGTTCCGACATAGTGTTTCTCAAACCCTTCTTAATGGTACACAAGTCCCCAGGACCCTAGGACTCCTGGAGCTAGGGATCTGTGCTTTGACCCTTCTAGGGATCCCTATGAAAAGTGTGGTTAGTGCTGTCCTAGGCTACAGGTCACTTTCCTTCTTCTGCACCTGCAAACGGGCTCCTATCAGGAGATGCCAGTTGGCAACTGAGAAGATAATATTGTATCATTGATGGCGTTTGTCTAGACTTAAAAAAAAAAAAAGATTAAACTGAAATAGTTTGTCTCTGTCATAGTCTGGGTTCTTTGCTGTTGTTGTTAGGTGCCATCTGGTTGGTTCCGAGTGATAGCGACCACATGTACAACAGAAGGAAATTCTGCCTGGTCTTGCACCATTCTCACAATCATTGTTAGGCTTCAACCCATTGTTGTTGCAGCCACTGTGTCAATCCATCTTGTTGAGGGTCTTCCTGTTTTTCGCTGACTCTCTACTTTACCAAGCATATGTCCTTCCCCAGGGACTGGTCCCTCCTCATAACATGTCCAAAGTATGTGATATGAAGTTTTGCCAACCTTGCTTCTAAGGAGCATTCTGGCTGTACTTCTTTCAAAACAGATTTGTTTGTTCTTCTGGCAGTCCATGGTATATTCAATATTCTTCTCCAACACAATAATTCAAAGGCATCAATTCTTCGGTCTTCCTTATTCGTTGTCCAGCTTTCACATGCATATGAGGCGACTGAAAATACCATGACTTGGCACAGGTGCACCTTAGTCTTCAAGGTGACATTTTTGTTTTTTAACACTTTAAAGAGATATTTTGCATCAGATTTGCCCAATGCAATACATCCTTTCATTTCTTGATTGCTGCTTCCATGGATGTTGATTGTGGATCCAAGCAAAATGAAATCCTTGACAACTTCAATCTTTTCTCCTTTCATCATCGTGTTACTTACTGGTCCAGTTGTGAGGATTTTTGTTTTCTTTATGTTGAAGTGTGATCCATACTGAAGGCTGTAGTCTTTGATCTTCATCGGTAAGTGCTTCAAGTCCTCTTCACTTTCAGCAAGCAAAGTTGTGTCATCTCCATAACACAGGTTGTTAATGAGTCTTCCTCCAGTCCTGAAGCCCTGTTCTTCTTCATATAGTCCAGCTTCTCGGATTATTTGCTCAACATATAAATTGAATAATTATGGTGAAAGGATGCAACCCTGACACACACCTTTCCTGACTTTAAACCATGCAATATCCCCTTGTTCTTTTCAAACAACTGCCTCTTGATCTATGTACAGGTTCCTCATGAGCACAATTAAGTGTTCTGGAATTCCCATCCTTCTCAATGTTATCCATAATTTAGAAGTAGACCACCAGGTCCTTCTTACTAGTCTGTCTTTGTCTATAAGCTCAGCTAAAACCTGTCTACCATGGGTGACCCTGCTGGTATTTGAAATACCAGTAGCATAGCTTTCAGCATCACAGCAACACCCAAGCTGAGAAGCAAAACCAGTGAAGAATATATATATATATGTATATGTATATATATGTATGTATATATTTAGAGAGAGAGATTTATCTTAAGGAAATGGCTTGTGCAGTTTTAGAGGCTGGCAAGTCCCAAGTCCATGGGTCAGGCATCACGCCGGAGGCTTCTCCTGACTCAGGTAGCTGAAGGGGATGACGAACCCAAAATTGGCATGTCATATGGCAGGCTGCTGGCTTACAGGTTGCGGAGGATGATGAATCTCAAGATTGGCAGGCAATGTGCATTGACTCAAGTCCCAAGAGCCTGATGCAAGATCCAGAGCAAACAAAGCCAGCGAGCTTTGCCAGAAAGTCTGTATATATTAGATGCAGGGCACACCCCTGAGGAAACTCCCCTTACATCTCTTTGGCTGGTCACATCAGATCACATCATGGAGAAGATTACATTATATCACAAAATGGAAGATAAGTACTCCATTACATAACTGCCAATTATATCGTTATATAACTGCCAAACTACATCATTACATAACTGCCCCAAACCACTGAGAATCATAAGCCAGTCAAGTTGACACACAACCTTAACCATCATAGCCTCTTTCTGGGCTGACTAATCACTCTACTTCTTAAAAAGAAGTTAATCTTTTTAAAATATTTTGTTTAACTCATAGCCAAGAATTTCTTCTTTCTCATCATTCCTTACCTTAATGTGACAAAGCCTATTTATATTCTCTTTTCCTTTACCATTTTCTGAAGGGAAGTCATTAAAATTGGATAAAATGGGATTGAGAATGCAGGACCAGATGACATTTCTTTCTACTAGCCATCTCCCTGTATTGCCCTATGAGCAAGTCAGGAAATTAAAGATGAACCTTTTGGCCACATAAATCAGAGAGTTCATCAGCCTGAGACAAGAAGAACTAGATGGTGCCTGGCTACCACCAATGACCGCCCTGACAAGGAACACAACAGAGAGTTCTGGATGGAGCAGGAGAAAGATGGGGTGTAGAACTCAAATTCTAGTAAGAAGACCAGACTTAATGGTCTGACTGAGACAGGAGGAACCCCGGAAAGCATGGCCCCTGGATTCTCTATCAGCCCAGAACTAAAACAATTTCTGAGGCCAGCTCTTCAGACAGGGATTGGACTGGATTGTGGGACATAAAGTGATACTCTTGAGTGTGTGCCTCTTAGCTCTAGTAGATACAGGAGACTAAATGTCAGCTTCTGTCCAGAGATGAGATGGGAAGGCAGAGAGGGTTAGGAGCTGGTTGAATGGACATGGGGAATCAGGGTGGAAAGGAGGAGTGTGCTGTCACAGTATGGGGAGAGCAATTAGGGTCACATAACAATGTATGTATAAATTTTTGTATGGGAAAAAATAAAAAAATAAAAAGAAAGAAAGAAAAAAAAAGATGAACCTTTTAAAAATAGATGTATGAGAGAGGAAATCATCATCACTCACATTTTACTTCCAAGTGGAGAGTGTATATCCCAGTGGTTGAGATAACTTCCAACAGCCGGGGTTCAAATCTCAGCTCCTCCACTCATTAACCACAGACCTTTCTGCAAACATCCAGCCTCCACATGCCTCAGTTTCCTTATCTATAGAATGAGGTTGATAACAACATGTGCCTCTTGGACAGTTCTTCATACTGAGAAAATTCTACATGATTGTTAGCTGATATTACTGAGTTTCTTCCTCCTGCTAGTATTTGCTTTATCCTTGAGGTCTCTGGTCTCTTGGGAATTCTGAATTCATGGAAAATTGTGGGAAGCAGTTTTACCTATATATTTCCATTTTCACTATAGCTTTTTTACTTTTGTATCAGTTCTATCAAGACTAAAATAAGAAACTGTGTGAGATTAAAATTTGGTTCTCTCATACCTAGTAGACTCAGAAACCTTTTTCTTATAGAAGACTGGCTTCTTTCACAGTTTGGTATAAGACCTATAGTATGTATTTTTGCACATATAATATGTATTATATCTTATACATATTATATATTATATGTGCAAAAAAGTGTTATATCTTACGCGTATTACCTATTATATGTGCAAAAAAGTATTACATCTTATTACATATTATATGTGCAAAAAAAGCATTATGTCTTATACATATTACATATTATATGTGCAAAAATACATACTATAGGTCTTATACCAAACTGTGAAAGAAGCCAGTCTTCTATCAGAAAAAAGTTTCTGAGTCTACTAAGTATGAGAGAATGCTATGAGTCAGAGTCGACTCGATGACACCTAACAACAACAACATAAGCTATAATATGTGTAGGCATAATATATAGTATGTAATATACGTAGAGATGGAGGGCAGTGGTGGTTCAGTGGTAGAATTCTCATCTTTCATGTGGGAGACCCGGGTTCCATTCCCAGCCAGTGTACCTTATGTGCAGCCACCACCCATCTGTCAGTGGAGGCTTGCATGTGGCTGTGATGTTGAACAGGTTTCACGGAGCTCCCAGACTAAGATAGACTAGGAAGAAGGGTCTGATGATCTATTTCTGAAGATCAGCCAATGAAAACTATAGATTACAATGGTTCTATCCTATTGTGCATGGTCATCATGAGCTGGGGGCTACTCAAGAGCAGCTAACAAAAACATATGTAAATGTATCATATGTATGTATAACATGTAGAAAAACTAGCAAAAGGGATTTATGCTGGATAAAACCAGTAGATTAAAAATAAGTTAAAAAGAAAGATATAATACAAAGGTTTAAAGAAGTACTGAGTTGAGGATCATTTGCACTGTGTGAAATCAGGTAGAAGGGCCTTTCTCTGTTTATAAATAAACCTTCCTTGAATGTACTTGAGAAATGGAATGAAATCCAACCCCAGTATTATTCGCCCTGAACACATCTACAAATAGACGGAGAGGGCAGATGGGGACAGAGGGTCAAAGAAGGCTGCAAGTGAAGGAATGTTTGGTAGGAACAGCTCTGGCCAGGTGGAATGAGGCCCAAACACTCTGCAAAGTGGAGTCACTCTTGCAGGGGCAAAGCACTGCTTGTCCACTTGGCCTTTCCTCAAAGCCGTCTATAGGGTTGGTTTGATAGCTCTGGAGGGGGACTTGGCAAATGTCGATCCCAGTACCTCCCCAAGATCCTTCTGCTTCACCAGTCTCAGGGCCACTCAGCAGGACCTGGCCGTCATGGTGCTACTAACGTCACTGCTGAGGTGGCCAGGGACTCTAGTCAAGACCAGAGTCCACCTCAGATGGACCCTGAGGCTGCAACAACTGTGCCCATAAACACAAAGACCTGCACCGTTCTGCTCCGGTCACGTCGGAGGCATTTCTTCAGTGATTCCTGTGAGGCAGAAACCTGCCAGAATCCACAGGGGAGTCCAAAGAGATGGGTCCCACAGTCCGATCATCACCAGCTGTTCAACCCGTAAAAAGCCCTTCAGTTTACAAGCAGGTATTTGAAAGACGGGTTAATGATCTGCTGTTGTGCAGAATAAACAGACGTTGTATATTAAGTGCTTCCCACTGTGCATGGTACAAAGTAAGCACTCAATAAATGATTATGAGTATTATTGTTCCTGCTACTCTAGGAGTTCATTGTTTGGTTGGAGTTGGGAAATCTGGTTATATGAATCAAGGACAAAACAAGGCAGGCAAGTTCAAGTGTGGGCCTTTGGGATTGTAATTCACCAGGCACAGAGCAGGCTGGTCCCGCCAGGGCAGGCCTGCAGGCCACGGCCTCTGGGGAGTTTATGCAGCAGTGGTGCCAGCCTGCTGTACCTGCCTGACTGTGGTGATAGCCTGTCTAGCCTGTCCCTTTGCATGGGGCAATGCTGTCTACTTGATGGTTACTTCCCCTGGCTGCCTCTCTCTCGTCTCCACCAAGCCCTGTAAAACCCTACCTTCGTAAGTAAAATCTCCACAAAATCTCCAAGTCCTTTTGGCATAAAAGATAAAATAGGCCTGTGAGGCTGGAGCCCCAGGGTCTGGTATTCATTCATTTCACCAATACTTGTTGGGCACCCAGTGGGGGCGCGCAGTAGGTGCTGGCACAGCGCTGGACGGGGAAGGTTGGACACAGTGGTAAGAGAAACAGTCCCTCTCTCACAATCTGACAGCCATGAGAGGTGATTGAAAGGGTGCTGTGGTTCTGAGGTGCAGAGCAAGGTGGCTCACCTTGTCTGTGTCCCCTGGGTAAATGCCCTGGGGCTGCCGTAACAAAGGGCCACAAGGTGGGTGGCTTAGAACAATAGAAATGCATCTTCTCAGATCTAGAGGCTGGAAGTCTAAATTCAGGGTGTCAGCAAGGCTACACTTTCTCTGAAGCCTCTCAGGGACAGTCCTTCCTTGCCACTTCTGGTTTCTGGTGGTTCCTGGCAGTCCTTGGTATTCCTGGTTTGTAGATGGACAACTGCAGCCTCTACTGCTGTCTTCACGTAGTGTCTTCCCTGTATGTCTGTCTTTCTCTGTCTCTACTCTTATAAGGACACCCTTCCTATTGGATTAGGACCCACCCTATTCCAGTATGGTCTCATGTTAACTGAGAACATTTTCAAAGACCCTGTTTCTGCACAAGGTCATGTTCAGAGGTACAGGGGTTAGGACTTGAACATAGCTTTTTTGGAGACACAAAAGGATGAGCAGGAATAAAGCCAAGGCAGCATGTTCAAAAACAAAACAAAACCTGTTGCTGTCGAGTTGATTCTGACTCATAGCGACCCTATAGGACATAGGGTTTCCAAGGAGCAGCTGGTGGATTCAAACTGCCAACCTTTTGGTTAAAAGCTGCACCCGTAACCACTACACCACCAGTGCTCCAGGACAGCATACAGGAGGTGCTAAATAAAGGTTCACTAAACTGAGTGAAGGAATCCCTGGGTGGTGCAAACGGGTAAATAACCTGGCTGCTAAACCAAAAGTTTGGAGGTTCGAGTCCAGCCAGAGGACTCCTTGGACGAAAGACCTGGTGATCTGCTCCTGAAAAATCAGCCATTAAAAACCTATGGAGCACAGTTCTGCTCTGACACACTTGGGGTTGCCACGAGTCAGAGCTGACTCGATGGCAACTGGTTTTACTGGTTGTAAATGAATGAATGACTGAGGCAAGGCAGAGAGAGATGGAGAAGAGCACTGGAGGCCGTGGTTCTAGGGCAGGCATGTTTCAAACTCACCTATCTGGAGTCTAGAGAGTGGGACTCTGCAGACCTCACCCGCAGTGTGGCCTTGCTTCTCGGAAAAGTTTGATTTCCTGCTAATATTCCTACTGTTATTATGTCAGCCCTAAAAGTTAATTCTGGCAGCTCTAAGACTCCTTCCTGGGACTTCTTAGAAATGAAATTATGCTTGGTGCCATTTCCCCTCCTTCTGAAATTACTGCTGCTATATTTTTAGTACGTTTTCGGGGAGTGAAAAGCATTACTTACCTCTAGTTTTCCATATAACCACTTCTGATGACTATCCCTTTAAAAAAATTTTTTTTAGGGGGCTCTCCAGCCTGAATTAACTTTTCTGTAAGAAAAGGTCTTTCATGGTTTATAAATTTTAATGCAGAATGCTAACTGCCAGGATATTTTTGGAGCCCAACCAGGAACCTTAAACAGCCTCGCTCCCTAGATAGAATGAGGTACAGCCTCGGCTGCAGCTGGACACAGTGGCTCTTTTCATATTTCAGTTTCAAAGTTATGACACCTTCTGCTTTTAACCTCAGTACAGCAGGAATTTTCTTTTAGAACCTATTTCCTGGAAATGGGTTTCTGCTGTGCTAATGGATAATTTTTCAGTTCATATTTTTTTATGGTGTATTAACTCTATTTTTTTCCTCTTGCAAAATAAGAAAAAATCCAGGGTATGTGGGGCAGTGGTAAGCGTGTCCTGTGTATTAAGTAGGACAGGGCATTCCTGTCCTGAAGTTTTCAGTATTTCATTAGCAACAAGGGATTCCTACACTGTCCTATTCACGCCCATTCCTCTGCAGATACTGGGCTGATTATTTTGATGGAAAGTGCTGAGTAAGAGAATGTCGCCTGAAAATTAGCCTCTGAGTGAGCACCAGTGCCTCTAACCACACAGGCGGCTGTTCCTGTGGCTATCTAGGGTCCTCTATTCAATGCGGCCATGAAGGAAAGCTGAGCTTTGGAGACTTGCCACCTACTTGTGTTTCTGCGTCCTTTCTTCTCCTCTGCTGCGCAGTTTCCTGGTATGGAGGGTTGCTCCAGGCCGACAAAGTGCCTTTCTGCAAAATTTAAAAAGGTACTCCTCCAGGGCAGTAGACTTGGAGGAAGGCAGCCCTCTGTGCCCTGCGGGCTCACAGCTTGGTCAGCAGATAGTGCTTTTGGAAGAAGAAAAAGATATCCCTTCCTGGACTTAATGAGAGTAGCTGCTGGACTTTGGCCCTAGTGCAGTGTACGGACTGCACAACTGCATGTGGATATATGGCTGGAGTTCACCCCAGAACTTTGTTCTTAGCCAGCTGTCCATTTGCTCCTGTTGAACTGTGGTATTTTACGAGCCCAAACAATGCATTTGTGAAGGCAGTGAGTGCAGTGGGTTTCATGGTAAAGCAGTGCTTTGGGTAGAAGAGCTATCATTTGAAGCTCTTTTCTGTCTGGATGAAGGTAAAAAGTTGCCTTGGTAATCCTTCATGTTTATGTAAATGACAAAAAATAAAACAACAGAACATACAAACCATTGTCTGAGGGACAGGTTCTAAAACAGTCTTTTATAGTTTGCCAAAATCTTCTCCCCCCATAGCCCTTGGTATGTAAATGTTGAGAATGCCCTGGGGAGGCGCCTCCTAGAAACAAATGAGACCCTCATCCCTTCCTACCTGTACCAGTTTCCCTGAGCTGACTCTCACTCATGCCCCCCTCCCCGACCCCATGTGTGTCAGAGTAGAAATGTGCTCCATAGGATTTTCAATGGTTTAGTTTTTTGGAAGTAGCTCACCACCAGGCCTTTCTCCCAAGGAGTCCTCTGGGTGGACTTGAACCTCCAACCTTTAGGTTAGCAGGTGAGTGTTTATACCACCCAGGGACCCCACCCCCTCCCCAGTGAAGTTCGAAGTCCTTGGAACCTAAGTCTGCAGCCGGGAGAGGATTCTGTGAGGCTTAAAAGAGAGCATCTCCTTGAGGGAATCTGGGCCACAGTTCCAGGCAGGGTCCAGATAAAATACAGGAGTGAAATTTGAATTTCACATAAGCAAAGAATTAATTTTTTTTAGTATAAGCATATCTATGTAATATTGGGGGCATACTTACACTAACCCCCACGTGTTTGTCAGTTTGTCGTACTGTGGGGGCTTGTGTGTTGCTGTGATGCTGGAAGCTATGCCACCAGTATTCAGATACCAGCAGGGTCACCCATGGCAGACAGATTTCAGCTGAGCTTCCAGACTAAGACAGACTAGGGAGAAGGACCCGGCAATCTACTTCTGAAAAGAATTAGCCAG
Source organism: Dugong dugon (assembly GCA_030035585.1). Lineage (NCBI taxonomy): Eukaryota > Metazoa > Chordata > Mammalia > Sirenia > Dugongidae > Dugong > Dugong dugon. The sequence goes on from CM057464.1 coordinate 22,383,209, forward strand.
TGAAAACCTTATGAATAGCAGTGGAACATTGATATAGTGCCAGAAGATGAGCCCCCCCAGGTTGGAAGGCACTCAAAAGATGACTGGGGAAGAGCTGCCTCCTCAAAGTACAGTCGACCTTAATAACATGGATGGAGTCAAGCTTTCAGGACCTTCATTTGTTGATGTGGCATGACTCAAAATGAGAAGAAACAGTTGCAAACATCCATTAATAATCGGAATGAGTCATGTACGAAGTATGAATCTAGGAAAATTGGAAATGGTCAAAAAGGAAATGAAACACGTAAAAATTGATATCCTAGGCATTAGGGAGCTGAAATGGACTGGTATTGGCCATTTTGAATTTGACAGTCATATATGGTTTACTATGCTGGGAACGACAACTTGAAGAGGAATGGCATTGCATTCATCGTCAAAAAGAACATTTCAAGGTCTATCCTGAAGTACAACACTGTCAGTGATAGGATAATATCCGTATGCCTACAAGGAAGACCAGTTAATACGACTATTATTCAAATTTACACACCAACCACTAAGGCCAAAGGTGAAGAAATTGAAGATTTTTACCGGCTTCTGCAGTGACTGAACATGCAATCAGGATGCATTGATAACTACTGGTGATTAGAATGTGAAAGTTGGAAGCAAAGAAGAAGGTTTAGTAGTTGGAAAATATGGCCTTGGTGATAGAAACGATACTGGAGATCCCATGATAGAATTTTGCAAGACCAACTACTTCTTCATTGCAAATACCTTTTTTCACCGACATAAACGGCGACTATACACATGGACCTCGCAAGATGGAGTACACAGGAATCAAGTCAAATACATTTGTGGAAAAAGACGATGGAAAAGCTCAATATCATCAGTCAGAACAAGGCCAGAGACTGACTGCGGAACAGGTCATCAATTGCTCATATGCAAGTTCAAGTTGAAACTGAAGAAAATTAGAACAAGTCCACGAGAGCCAAAGTACAATCTTGAGTGTATCCCACCTGAATTTAGAGACCATCTCAAGAATAGATTTGATGCATTGAACACCAATGACCGAAGACCACACGAGTTGTGGAAAGACATCGAGGATTATACGTGAAGAAAGCAATAGGTCATTAAAAAGACAGGAAAGAAAGAAAAGACCAAAATGGATGTCAGACGAGACTCTGAAACTTGCTCTTGAAAGCTGAGTAGCTAAAGCAAAAGGAAGAAATGATGAAGTAGAAGAACTGAACAGAAGATTTCAAAGGGTGGCTTGAGAAGACAAAGTATTACAATGACATGTGCAAAGAGCTGGAGATAGAAAACCAAAAGGGAAGAACACACTCAACATTTCTCAAGCTGAAAGAACTGAATAAAAAAATTCAAGCCTCAAGTTGCAATAGTGAAGGATTCTATGGGGAAAATATTAAACGACGCAAGAAACATCAAAAGAAGATGGAAGGAATACACAGGGTCATCACACCAAAAAGAATTGGTCAACATTCAACCATTTCAACAGGTAGCATGTGATCAGGAACTGATGGTACTCAAGGAAGAAGTGCAAGCTGCATTGAAGGCATTGTCGGAAAATAAGCCTCCAGGAATTGACAGAATATCAGTTGAGATGTTTCAGCAAACAGACGCAGCTCTGGAAGTGCTCACTCATCTATACCAAGAACTTTGGAAGACTGGAAGAGATCCATATTTATGCCTATTCCCAAGAAAGGTGATCGAATCGAATGCGGAAATTATCGAACAATATCGTTAATATCACAGACAAGTAAAATTTTGCTGAAGATCATTCAAAAGTGGCTGCAGCAGTATGTTGACAGGGAACTGCCAGAAATTCAGGCCAGATTCAGAAGAGGGCCTGGAACCAAGTATATCAGTGCTGATGTCAGAAGGATCCTGGCTGAAAGCAGAGAATACCAGAAAGATGTTTACCTGTGTTTTATTGACTATGCTAAGACATTCGACTGTGTGGATCATAACAAATTATGGATAACATTGTGAAGAACGGGAATTCCAGAGCACTTAATTGTGCTCATGAGGAACCTGTACATAGATCAAGAGGCAGTCGTTTGGACAGAACAAGGGGACACTGCATGTTTTAAAGTCAGGAAAGGTGTGTGTCAGGGTTGCATCCTTTCACCACACCTATTCAATCTATATGTTGAACAAATAATCCAAGAAGCTGGACTATATGAAGAAGCACGGGGACATCAGGACTGGAGGAAGACTCATTAACAACCTGTGTTATGGAGATGACACAACCTTGCTTGCTGAAAGTGAAGAGGACTTGAAGCACTTACCGATGAAGATCAAAGACTACAGCCTTCAGTATGGATCACTCTTCAACATAAAGAAAATAAAAATCCTCACAACTGGACCAGTAAGTAACACGATGATAAAAGGAGAAAAAATTGAAGTTGTCAAGGATTTCATTTTGCTTGGATCCACAATCAACATCCATGGAAGCAGTGATCAAGAAATCAAAGGATGTATTGCATTGGGCAAATCTGCGGCAGAAGATCTCTTTAAAGTGTTGAAAAGCAAAGATGTCAACCTGAAGACTAAGGTGTGCCTGACCCAAGCCATGGTATTTTCAATCACCTCATATGCATGTGAAAGTTGGACAATGAATAAGGAAGACCGAAGAAGAATTGACACCTTTGAATCGTGGAGTTGGCAAAGAATATTGAATATACCATGGACTGCCAGAAGAATGAACAAATATGTCTTGGAAGAAGTACAGCCAGAATGCTCCTTAGAAGCAAGGATGGTGAGACTATGTCTTATATACTTAGGACATGTTGTCAGGAGGGAGCAGTCCCTAGAGAAGGACATCATGCTTGGTAAAGTACAGGGTCAACAAAAAAGAAGAAGACCCTCAACGAGATGGACTGACACAGTGGCTGCAACAATGGGCTCAAGCATAACAACAATTGTGAGCATGGCTCAGGACTGGGAAGTGTTTCTTTCTGTGGTGCATAGGGTCACTGTGAGTTGGAACTGACTGGATGGCACCTAACAACAACTTATACTGAAAAGTTGTTGGTTGTTTATCTGAAATTCAAATTTAACTGGGTATTCTGTATTTTTGTTTACTAAATCTGGTAACATTGTTCCAGGGAGAAGATTTCTAAGCGTGCTTTGTGACTGTGCATGAAGTGAGCTACAGAGCCCAGTGTGAAGCACAGTTGGTTGATTGTATAAAGAAGGAGTGGAACATTTTTGAACAATTGTATCATGAATGTGAATATGGACCAGCAAAGACTTCATTACGTTGTCTGAAACATCAACCTCACAGCAAAATGAGGAGGTAGCCACAGGGAACTGAGACCATGGACTGCGGTGTTCTCCTATTCCTTCTCGCCGTGGCCTTTGGAAGCATGATCAACTTCTTGGGAAGGAGTGTGGGAGGATACAGGAAACAAGAGCAAGATAGCAGAGAGTCTGCTGATAATGCAAGGTGATACAAGTGGGTGAAGAGGAGCCCACCAGGTGCCGAGGTCATGTGATGCCAGAACCAGAAGAGAATACCTTTGTGGGCTGCCAGCTTGTCCCCAGCCTCAGCCTCAGCCGGAGTTCCACCCAACTTGGTGAAACTGGGGACAGTGGGGTGAAGGGGGATGATGAACGTCAGAGATGGAAGACCATGCATGGTGTGAGCAGGGCCCACAGCTGACAGGGCTCTGGACTCTACAGAGCAAGGCAGGAAGTGGCTGAGGATAAGGATGGGAAGGCCACTACGGAAAGCCTGATAAGAAAACTTGAGTCTCCCAAAGACTGGACATCATCAAATTTTTTACTTTAAAGCCCTTTCTTCAAACAATACATGATGAGTTAAATAAACGACATAATAATGGTGCTTCTGGAGGAGCGAGAGACCAAATCCTTTCTGTTCTGGAGAAAACAGGCTTTATTCCACTGCCTACCTCTCACATATGAAAAACACCTTAAAACAAATATGAAGAAACAAAGTATACAACTTTGCAAGTTGCTACGTGCTTGCCACCACTTGTTGGGACTTTGTTTTATGAACTGTGGTCCCTGGATCACCTCAGGATGACCTGAGCTAGTTAAAAATAGAGGTATCAGCTCTGCTATTTACTACCCAAGTGACCTCAGACTATTTCACCTTTCTATACCTCAGTTTACCTGTGAAATGTAGGAAAATTTAGCACAGGTAAAACCTTGTGAGGGTTAAATTAAGGTAGTGCCAGGGTTGTAAGCCCTCAAGAAAGATAGCTCACAATAATAATAATAATGAGATACGAACAAACATGTTACTATGTTTTTCATTTCTGAGCCCCGCCCCAGCCCAGCTAAATCAGTCTCTGATCCTTATGTTTAACTACAACCCTGAGTTATTCTTGGGCATTCTAAACTTTCAGAAGCAGTGACCTTTCATTTTCTATTAAAGAGTGGCTGTCCTTTGGGGGCCTCCTCATCCATCACTTACTCTGGGCTGTGCTCCTGGAGGCGCTGGAAGTGCCCCCAGCCCTTTTTCCTGGCACAGCTTCCCCACTTTTCAATTTCAGTGTTTACTCTGAAAGCATGTGGGGCTTTCCAGTTTCTGGTTCCTTCCTTTTGGTCAGAATCTTAGAGTAGTAGAATCCAGGTTTTTATATTTGAGGTCGAGCAGTGACTCAAAATAGTTTTAAAGGGTAGCAGCCTTTGACTTTGATCTAGTTTATGGAGTCTGTTCTTTAAGATCCTTGACAATTGACAAAGAGAGCAGAAACAACAAGTTCTGCTTATCCTTCAAGGTCTACCAGTTCTCTCTGCACTTGTACACTCAGGAATGCAACATCTGATGTCATAGACTACATTTCAAACAACAACAGGATCTGACACATGTTTACAATTTCAAAGAATTACATATAATGAAATTGGTCTTTCCTGCTGTGTAAATTGTAAGATATTTACATAGAAATTTGTTTTAGATTGAGTTATACTTTGGTTTATTATACAGTAGGCAAAGTTAAGGATTTGGGGGTTAATTAGGTTTGGGGTTCCTTTGAACCAATCCTACTTTTTACTATGCTTTCTCACCTCATGTAATGATCTAGCTACTCTGAACATGGTTTTTGTCTCCACTAAGTTGGAGTGAGTAATTTTCTCAATGTTTGAAAGGAGAGAGTGTTAGGATGGAATTTACTTAAGCCGACGTAACACTGAAATCTGGTTTCAAGCAAACTACTCACCTACAGTCTTAAAACACTTAAAACCATTTCCTAGTGGAATGGTTATGGTTTGTGTGCCCGTAGATCCTTCCTTCCTCTAATTTACTACGCCTTCTCTGCTTCTTATTACAGTTGTCTGTAACCTTAAATAATCGTACTTTTTTGCAATTCTGCAGTTACAAAGTCTCGATATGATTTTTGGACTTGACAAGCAGTACACATTTCCTAAATGTATTGGATATGCTGATTATTTCATTACCTTTTAAGAGGTATTTTCATGCCCCTCATCTCAATCTCAGTGAGATATTTGGTAATGTGTTCAACAGATAATAAGAGAAGTCAGCCAAGAGAATGGACGGCTCAGCTTCATTAGCCACTACTTGCTCCTTGGTAAACCCTTAAAGTCAGTGTCCCAAAGATAAGAGATCAAGAGTGTTAACCTTGGTACATAAGAATAAAAAAAAAGAAAAGAAAAGAAACCAGGTGCCATGGAGTCAACTCTGACTCATGGCAACCCCACGTATGTCAGAGTAGAATTGTGCTCCATGGGTTTTCAGTGGTTGAATTTTGGAAGTATATCTCCAGACCTTTCTTCTGAGGTGCCTCAGGGTGGACTCCAACCTCCAACCCTCTGGTTAACAGCTGAGCATGTTATTAACCTTTTGCACCATCTGATGACTCAAACCTAAGAATAGCCCTTCCAAACGCTGAGATCGTTAGTAATTGAACAGGCTCATGAGGTAGTAAGCTCACTGCTGGACAAACATTTGTCAGATGTATTATAAAAGGAGTTTAATGAGATACACTCATATGCCCCTTCAAACTGTAGGGTTCTTTGAGTGTTTTTGTAATACATTCCACCCGTACCTGTGAGATTAGTTTTTAAAAATGCTCTGCATATCAAGATTTAATTTAAAAAGATAAGTCCAACATTCTACTTATCTACAACATATTCCTAACTCTATATACTTTAATATCCTTAAGTTGTGTTATGAAACTTAACTTAGAAACTTATGTTTCTTGAGTTAGTAGAACAGAATATGTAATAGCTAATTTCATGTGAGGAAACCTTGGTAGACTAGTGGTTAAGAGCTATGGCTGCTAACCAAAAGGTTGGCAGTTTAAATCCATGTGATGCTCCTTGGAAACCGTATGGGGCAGTTCTACTCTGTCCTATAGGGTCGCTACGAGTCAGAATCGACTCGATGGCAACGGGTTTTAATTTCATGTGAGGCTTTCCATGTCTTTGTCACCATCAGGCATGTACTCATTTTATTTGTGTGGTTCTGTACTGTGTACAGCACTTAGAAAGTTACACAGAACAGGTTGTGCTCTACATGTTCACCCATTGTGAAAAAATGATTCCCTCAAGAGACCCAATAAACAGCTTTGGAGTAGATCCAAATGTCTTGGTTATTTAGCAACTGACTATAAAGGTCTAAAGGATGAATTTCTGTAGTGTGATTTTTTTAACTTGGCCAAAAAAAAAAAAAGCTTTATTTTTCTGTCCACAACTTTCCCTTTGGCTCCCACGGACCCTTCCCACTCTCTTTCCCCAGCACGGGTGACTAATACCCCTAAATGCCTTTGACATGAGTTAGGGTTTGATTTCTCCCAGCTGGATCAGTCAGAGCACTATTTCAGAACTCCTATAAATCTGAACATACTCTGTGACCCCTGTTGTTTTTCCTTAACATACCTGGACCCAGAGCAAACCCCTGCTGGACCTTCATGAGCAGAAATGTCAGGAACCTGTTAGCCTGTTGCTGTTGAGTAGATTCTGACTCATAGCGCCCTGGGTTTTTTGTAATGATGACTAAGCAGCCTCTGGAAAGTTCTTTATGTGCATAGCTTATCTGCAGCAGATGTGGGGTGAAAAAGAGAATAAACATCATTCTTGGCTACAGGGAGATCGAAAGAGGACAAAGTCATGTTTAAAAGGATGCATCAGTATAGCCAGTGTGAAAATTGTCAGAAACAGACAAAACAACTGTGTAGAAGACAATCAAGTCGCCCTAGAGCCAGATCTGCACACAGTCCAACCAACCACTTCCACTTGTGCTCTTCTTTGGAATGTTGAAAGCCCAAACCATAGCTTTATGAGGGGCTCTGCTGGACCACAAAAAACTGATTCCAGCTGAAAGAACAAATGCAGAGCCTGGGGGCCAGTGATGGTGAGAGAACTTCAAGAAAGCTGTGTACAAAGGAAGCCACCCGGTTTTTTGAGAGATCTTTGCATCTTTTGTATTTCCAAGTATTTGATTGTTGAATTGCTTGAGCAAATTTGTCTCAACTTAGCATTTTAAAAACAAATTCTTCCTGTTATTCCACATAGATAGAAACAGAAAGGTTATTTTTTTTCTTTTTTTTTAATATTTTGTTGTACTTCAGGTGAAGGCTTACAGAACAAATAGTTTCTCATGAAACAGTAGTACACAAGTTGTTTTATGACATTGGTTAACAACCCCACAACATATTAACCCTCTAAATTCTCAAACTTTTTTTTTTTTTTTTGGTGAAAATACACATAGCCAAAGATAGTCTGTTTCAAAAATTCCTACGTACACAGTTCAGTGACACTCACTACGCTCTTCCAATTGTGCTGTTATTCTCACTTAAGATGAAGGCTTACAGAACAAAATAGTTTCTCATTTAACAGGTACTACACATGTTGCCCTATGACAATGGTTAACAGTCTCACAACACATCAACAATATCCTTACTCAACATTGGGTTCCCTATCACCAGCTTCCTTGTCCCTTTCTGCCTTCTGGCCCTTGTCACTGGACTCCTGTACCTCGTTAGTCTCATTTGGTTTTACAGGGCTGTCCACTCCCAGGCTGAACAGTGAACCTCGGAGGTAACTTCACCACTGAGCTAAAAGGATGTCTGGGGGCCATACTCTCGAGGTTTCTCCAGTCTCCTTTAGGCCAGTAAATCTGTTTTTTTTTTTTTTGTGAGTTAGAATTATGCTCTACATCCTTCTCCAGCTCTGTCCAGAACCCTCTGTTGTGATCCTGGTCAGAGCAGTCAGTGGTGGTAGCTGGGCACCATCTAGCTGTACTGGACTCAGTCCAGTGGAGGCCTTGGTAGCTGTGGACAATTAGTCCTTTGGACTAATCTTTTCCTTGTATTCTAGTCTCTTCATTCTCCCTTGCTACTATAGGGATGAAACCAGTGGAGTATCTTAGATGGTCGATCACAGTCTTTTAAGACCCCAGACACTACTCACCAATGTAGAATGTAGCGCATTGTCTTTATAAGCTGTGTCATGCCAATTGAGCTAGATGTTCCCCGAGACCATGGTCCCCAGAGCCCTCCGCCCAGCAGTTCAGTCCCTCAGGGAGTTTGGATGCGTCTATGGGGCTTCCATGACCTTTCCTTGTACCAGTTGGGCTGGTTTCCCCTGTATTCTGTACTGTCTCACCCTTCGCCCAAGATACCACTTATCTATTGCCTATTTAGTATTTACCCCCCACCCCTCCCATCCCTGGTAACCAACAAAGATTGTTACATTTTGTGTGTGAACTTTTTCATGGGTTTTCACAATAGAGGTCTCATACAATATTTGTCCTTTTGTGATTGACTTATTTCACTCAGCATAATGTCCTCCAGTTTCATCCATGTTCTGAGATGCTTCACAGATTCATTGTTGTTCTTTCTCATTGCATAGTACTCCATTGTGTGTATGTACCATAGTTTGTTTATCCATTCATCTGTTGATGGGCATCTAGGTTATTTCCATCATTTTGCTATTGTGAATAATGCTGCCATGAACTTAGGTGTGCATATGTCTATTCGAGTGACGACTCTTATTTCTGTAGGATATATTCCTAGGAGTGGGATTGCTGGATCAAATGGTATGTCTATTTCTAGCTTTCTGAGGAAGCACTGTATCATTTTCCAAAATGGTTCTATCATTTTGCATTCCCACCAGCAGTGCATAAGTGTTCCAATCTCCCCTCAGCCCCTCCAACATTTGTTATTTCCAGTGTTTTTGATTCGTGCCAGTAATGCCAGGGTGAGTTGGTATCTCATTGTGATTTTAATTTGCATTTCTCTAATGGCTAGTGATCGCAAGCATTTCCTCATGTGTCTGTTGGCCATCTGAATGTCTTCTTTGGTGAAGTGTCTGTTCATTTCCTTTGCCCATTTTTTAATAGGACTATTTGTCTGTTTGCTGTAGAGGTGTTGGATTTTCTTGTAGATTATGGAGATTAGACCTTTGTCTGACTTGTACTGTCCCAAAATTTTTTCCCAGTCTGTAGGTTCTCTTTTTACCCTTTTGGTGAAATCTTTTGAAGAGCATAGGTGTTTGATTTTTAGAAGATCCCAGTTATCTAGCTTATCTATTGGGGTTTGTGCGTTGATGGTTGTGGTTTGTATCCTGTTAATGCCGTGTATTAGGGCGCGTAGCATTGGTCCAATTTTTTCTTCTCTGAAGTTTATAGTTTTTGGCTTTATATTCAGGTCTTTGATCCATTTTGAAGTAGTTTTTGTATATGGTGTGAGGTATGGGTCCTGTTTCATTGTTTTGCAGATGGATATCCAGTTTTGCCAGCACCATTTGTTAAAAAGACTGTCTTTTCCCTATTTGATGGACTTTGGGCCCTTGTTGAAGATCAGGTGACCGTAGGTGGATGGATTTACATCTGGCTTCTCAATTCTGTTCCATTGGTCAATGTATCTGCCATTGCACCAGTACCAGGCTGTTTTGACTACCGTAGCTGTATAGTAGGTTCTGAAGTGAGGTAGTGTGAGTCCTCCAACTTTATTCTTCTTCTTCAGTAGTGCTTTACTTATTCGGGGCTTCTTCCTTTTCCATATAAAGTTAATGATTAGTTTTTCCATCTCTTTGAAGAATGTTGTTGGTATTGGATCAGGATTGTGTTGTATTTGTAAATTGCTTTGGGTAGAATTGTAGGACAATTGTTCTTAACCCTTGACTGCACATTAGAAACATACAGGGTTGCCAGATACAGGACACCAGTTGAAATTGAATTTCAGATAAACAGGAATGATTTTTTAGTATAATTATGTCTCAAATATTGTACGAGACACACTTATGACAAAAAAAAATTATGAAATTTAAATGTAACCAGGTGTTCTGTAGGAGCCCTGGTGGTGCAGTTGTTAAAGTTATTGACTGCTGACCAAAAGGTCGGTGGTTTGAAAGCATCAGCCACTCCGTGGGAGAAAGATGTGGCAGTCTCTGCTTCAGCAGAGATTTGCAGCTTTGGAAACTCTACGGGGTCACTATGAGTTGATGGCATTGGATTTGGGTATTGATTTTGGTCTGGGATAGGACATCAGTATTGGTATTTCTCAAAAGTTCTCTCCAGATGAATCTGTTGTGTTGCTAGGGTTGAGAATCATGGCCTTATAATGTGCATTTTAACTTTAAACCTTACTTTAGGGATTTCTGGGATCGACTCAATGGCAATGGGTATTTTTTTTTTTGTTCAGGGACTTCTGAGTGCAAGGTCCACTTCATTTCCAAGGTCACTTTGTGCGTTAGCTTCCCCAGGCCCATCTCAGTGATCTCTGAACCCTTAGGCTCAGTGTGAAGCAGAACTACTTATACAGCCTTGGCCTCTCTGCCCTACCTTATACAGTGGAGTTTTCATTTTAGGAAATTTTTCCTGTTAGAGTCATTGGAAGATGGATTGTCTCTTTGTGGACACTGGGTCCCTCTTTGGACCTCAAGCTATGGCATGAAGCCTAAGCTGATCTTGGCTCTACGTGCTTCACAAATGTGCAGCTCACCCTTGCTAGCACCCCACATTCTCACAATGGGCCTCCTAGGCCTGAGTCTCCACAGCAGAGTGCCCCATTTCCCATGACCCAGATATCAGGACCAGGCTCTGTCAGTCCTCATTGCAAGCTCTCATTGTGTGTGTGAGAACTGAGTCTAGACTAAGCCCTTGTTGGACTGTGTCCTAGAGCCTGAAGCTCCCTCCTTAGACCTGAGCTCGGTAGCTAGGGCCCTACTAATCATGCCCAGATATTTGAAAATTTAGTCCTCCTGGCTGGAATTCAGAGAAGTGTTTCCCTGGATTCCCATCTGCTGTGCTCTACTGACCTCCTGGATTCCTGGTATCATTCCATGCCTAAACTTTGACTATGGCCTTGGATCCTAAGATGAGTGAACCTCCTTTGTTAAATATGCCCAGCGGGAGGATGGGGATTACTGCAAGGCACAGACCCAGCTCTGTCTTTAAGTGGGATCCCATGCTTTATTGATAGATCCAACAATAAGACGCAAGTATTATAAAACTATTGACAGAAGGTGGGACAATAAGAAGGCAAGCCAATTGAGTGTAAAATGTTGATTTGTTTTTTAGATATGTAGAGTTCAAAATGCTTACAGCATGACCAAATATGAAGGTCTAGTAATCATTGGGGTTATGAGAACAGAGATAAAATTTTGGTATCATCTGGATAGAGTTTGGCTGAAAGGGTTGATGAGTTGTCCAGGAGGAATAAATCTTGGTTCAACATTCGTAGATGTCAAGTAGACTAGGAGACTATAAGACCGATAAAGTGTTATGGTGACCAAAGTGGGAAGAAATTTCAAATGGCTATCAGTTTCTAATTAAGCATAAAGAATAAGTACCATTAACAGGATAAGGTCTATGGCATCCATAGTCAATTTTTTTTAATTATCAAGCTGCAGAAGTCAAAGACTCTTCTAAGAGAATGGGGGCAATATAAAATCTGAAAGGTACATGGTTTGAGAAAGGAGGTTTGACTTTTAAAATTTTTAAAAACCAACCATATTAGAGTTTCTCATTTGGAAAGAAACCAGATAGTGTTTTCAAGGACGTGAGCTCTGCAGGAAAATATACTGAGATGTAGAGGCCAGAAGACAAACACAGGCCTTTCTATTATATAAAAATTTTGACATTGAAGGAACTATGTAGGGATGAGAGCAGAACATTTAATTATGAGCTGGAGTACAAAGTAACACACCAAAAGATTAAGTGGACTGAAATATATAGTCCTGGGTATACCAGAACAACAACCCTGTCAGAAGTTGAGAACCATCAGAATTCCCAAGCATAGTTGGAGTAGCCAGTTGCCTCCTGGGCTGTCTGGGGCTAATGGTAACTTAAGTTAAGGCAAATATGCTTTTTTGAGATTGGATAATTCCTTCTGCTTTGTTAACCATGATTTTTTTATTCATTGCCAAAATTCATGATAATGAAGGCTGTGTTGTATGGCAAAGGTTTTGATGGGAGCAATATTTTAATAAAAATATGAATGCAGATGAAATACATATGAATGGTATGCCTTTTCATTTAAAATGTATATTCATATTATAGTGTAAACTAGTCATAGTTATTTAATCACTTAAAAAATACAGATCTTAGGATTTTGAGTTGAGGATTTTTATAGGATATGGATTTTCATAAGAGTTTTAATCCCCATTTGGTTAAATTACTTTAAAATTCAAAAGAAAGGCTGCATTTGACTTTGATATCGCTCTATTGTCACAACTTTTGATAAAGAAAAAGTCTCAGCTGATAATAACTAAAAAGTAGAATTCATAAAATGTACTTAATATTTTTGTAATATCTACCTGGAGACTGAGCTTACTTATTTTTAAATAACCTAACTTCTCTATTACATAGGAAAAGTTGGTGCCAATATGAATAATTTTGTGGGGTGAATAGAAAATGAACAACAGCAAAGTAATAGCATGTGAGGAGTTTTCATGGTCACATTTGACTGATGTTGCTACAGCAAGTTACATATTTGTATAAATGTGTTCTACCAATAATGAAATCAGTTTGAAAAATATGTTGCTATATAACTGAATTAAATCAAAATGAGAAATTTTACAGTGATCGTTAGTGCCAAATTGAACTGATCTCATTACATGTGAAATTCAAATATATTCAAGTATATTGCCTAAATTTTAATGCATGAAAATAATGAGATATGACCAGAATAATTGGAAAAGGTTACTATTTTTAAGCAGTTTCTAATTTCATAGTTTAGATTTATTTTTTGAAAGTTGATGAAATAGCTTAGTTCATGAGTATGAAGTATACAGTACCTTGCAGTTCACAGAAGGACAGCAAGCATCTACTGGCCCATGGTGTTTTATGCAGCCATTTTGCTGGTGATACTTAGTTAAGGTTGTTCCCGTTGTGTGTAAGTCAGCGTTCACACAGAAAAAGTTCATTAAACAAGAGGATGGTGCAGCTGCATGTAGTAAACATAGATGGCGTGTTTTATATGCGACTCCTAACTGAAAACAGACTTTCATTCTGTTCTTGGAATACCCACAGTTGAACTCCCCATCTGTGAGTATGCCTTTCTGCTGCAGAGGCTAGCCATCCCCTCATTGTAGGCATTTACTTATTTATTGATGTGCTGGGTGTAGTTGAGCAGACAGTCTCCGTGAAGGTGGAAGCATAAGTCAGCTTGTGTTTTGCTCTGATGGAAATTCTCTAGCAGCTTGGTGCTGCCCCTCACTCCTCTTACAGAGCCTTCCAAGTGGGCTCTCCAGAGGCAGAGAAAGCTGTTCTCATGCTCTATCTGAAGGTTAGAGACTCTCTTTAGATATTTTCTGCAGGTGATAATATAATTCTCTTTATCCTGTCCATTAGGATGTTGTCATGGATTGAATTGTGCCCCCCCAAAATATGTGTCAACTTGGCTAGGCCATGATTCCCAGTATTGTGTAGTTGTCCACCATTTTGTGATCTGATGTACTTTTCCTAAGTGTTGTAAATCCTAATCTCTTCCTGTGGTTAATGAGACCAGATTAGGCTACGTTAAAGAGGATAGAGTGTGATGCAACACCCTTACTCAGGTCACAACCCTGATCTCATGTAAGGGGAGTTTCCCTGGGGTGTGGCCTGCATCATCTTTTATCTTCCAAGAGATGAAAGAAGAGAGAAGCAAGCAAAGAGGGACCTCATGCCACCAAGAAAGAAGAGCCAGGAGCAAGTGCATCCTTTAGACCTGGGGTCCCTGTGCTGAGAATCTCCTAGACCAGGGGAAAACTGATGACGACGACCTTCCCCCAGAACCGACAGAGAGAGACAACCTTCCCCTGGAGCTGGCACCCTGAATTCAGAATTCTAGCCTCCTAAACTGCAAGAGAATAAATTTCTGCTTGTTAAAGCTATCCACTTGTGGTATTTCTGTTATAACAGCACTAGATAACTAAGACAGATAGACGTTTTATATGAGAGGATTTTTTCCTCCTACAGAAATAGTCACTTTAGAGTTAAATTGACCTATCTCTGTACCTCTCAGTATAGTAACCTGGCACCAAACACAAGATTAATGCTTATGCTTATACCAGTAACAAAAAAAAAAAAAAAACCAAACCAGTTACCATCAAGTCAATTCCGAACCATGGTGTCATGATTTAAATTATGTCCCCGCAAAAATGTATATATCAATTTGGCTGGGCCACAATTCCCAGAATTGTGTGGTAGTCCTCCATTTTGTGATTGTAATTTTATGTTAAAGAGGATTAAGATGGGATTGTAACACCACCTTTACCCAGGTCAAATCCCTGATCCAATGTAAAGGGAGTTTCCCTGGGGTGTGGCCTGCACCACCTTTTATCTCTCAAGAGATAAAAGGAAAAGGAAACAAGCAGAGATGGGGGACCTCATACCATCAAGAAAGCAGTGAGGGAGCAGAGCATGTCCTTTGGACAGGGTCCCTGCGCAGAGAAGCTCCTAGTCTGGGGGAACATTGATGAGAAGGCAGAGAGAGAGAAAGCCTTCCCCTAGAGCTGACACCCTGAATTTGGACTTTTAGCCTACTTTACTGTAAGGAAATAAACTTCTCTTTGTTAAAACCAACCACTTGTGGTATTTCTGTTATAGCAGTACTAAGATAACTAAGACACATGGCAACAGCATGTGTGTTAGAGTAGGACTGTGTTTCATAGGGTTTTCAATGGCTGATTTTTCTGAGGCTGCTCTGGGTGGACTCGAACCTCCAATCCTGATGTTAGCAGCCAAGCACTTAACTGTTTGTGCCACCCAGGGACTCCATACTTATACTAACACCTAATGTAAATTAATCTACACATGCCTACCTCTTTTAAATATCATAGAAAACTGGAGTATAATAACAAATGCAATGTTGACAACTAGGTGTACATTTGAAAGATGTGTTGAGACAGGTGAGGGTTTAATGAGACAAAATAATGACAGAGAGACTGTACTCAACCATGTCCTATAACATTTTTAAAGATAAATATGTTGGGGATAAAATCACCAGTATTATCAACAGCCATCCCTTTTAGTAGAAACATTTTAAACATTATTTAAAATTTCCTGTAATTAGGGTAAATGGGTAGACTCTCATTTTCTCTTCTCCAGATGAACTGATTGGGCTACATGCTTTTAAGGTCTTTTCAAATTCAAATAGGTTTTATGATTTGAGGAGTTTTTTATTTATTTTGAACTTTTAAAATATTTTGTTAAATTAGTTGGGAATACAAAAGAGTTGTGTTTATAATCCACTGGATTGTGAGGCACACTCCTTCCATTACCTTAATTTCTTTCTAATATCTCATTTACATCTGTTATGCTAAATTTAACCTGATTTCTCTTTGTTTTGGAAATAAGTAGCTGATTTCCACCACAAAAAAAAAAAAAAAAAATGCTTTTTTTCATTTGTTTTGATTTTGGCTTTTGTTCATTGAACAGCCATCTTCTACCTTAGAGAACAAGATATTGTAATTCCTGTTCAAATCAGCTGATAAAGTTCCCTGTGAAAACAGGCAGAATGGGGTCATTGCCATGGCCAGTAGAAACCATGAATTTGAAATAAAGCTGGGGAGGGGGCATATCTTACAAGCTCAGAACCCCATCACCTCATGGCTGATAACTACAGCAGAACAATGCTTGAGAAGAAGTTAGAGGAACCCCAAGGTTATCCCTGTCACATTCCTTCCCCTTTGTAGAAAGGGGAAAATGGGAGATTTTATTGATAAAGTCCCAATACAACTCCTTCTATATTGATGGTGCTTAATGCAGCGGGGAGAGCCTAATTACTTCATGGCAGCGAAGCTCTTGCCTGCTGAGAAACGGAGAAGAATTAAACATGCTAAATAAATAGACAAATAATGAGTACATAGCCAAACAACCAAGCATACTGTTTCTTTCTATGATTTTCCTCCTATTCTTACTAAAGAATCTAGGAACGCACCAGAGAACCGTTCTCTTTCAGGCACATCAAAAGCTTTTGAACCTGCTTGCTAACTGTGCCAAGCTTCCTTACAGATAATGTGGAATCATATAACTTTAGAGCTGAAGGGACCTTATAGTCATTAATGTGATGGATAGTTAAACTGGCTACTTAATTGTCTTTAGGAATATTATATAGGACTTAAGTGGTAAAATGCAAAGGCATTTATTTAACACCGATTTCAGTGTTGGGCTAGGCGTATTTTCCACACGAGGATAGACCCAGCACCAGACACTCTACGTGGGCACCCAGAACCAGTGAAAAGCAGCCCTCCACAAAAGATAAGTAGTTGTGTATGGATTACCGCGCGGATCAAAAACAACCCCCTTAAGGAACTGTGTGAATTTGAATTTTGTTCTACATTTTTCTTCCACTCTGTCGGGGACCCTCTATTGTGATACCTGTTAGAGCAGTTAGTGGTAGCCAGGCACCAACAAGTTCTTCTAGATATATTTTTGTGTAAAGTGCTATACACAATTCTGTGCCCTGTATGGAGTCCCTGGGTGGGTGATCATGCTCAACTGCTAACCCAGAGCTGCCTTGGAAGAAAGGTCCACTTCTGAAAAATCAACGACTGAAAACTCTGTGGAGCACAGTTCTATTCTGACACCTGGGGTTTCTGTGAGTTGGAGTCGATTCCACAGCAACTGTTATCTGTTTCTCAACTTTAGCCCAACTCCTCCCCTCTTTTGCTTACTACCATTTTAGTGAGAATTAAGTCACTTTCCGTTATTAAATTTTGGCCAGGAAGCAAGTCACGAAGGTTTTGGGCTGAGGACTATGAGACGTATTGTGAACACTGGGAGGTTTTGTGGTTTCCTAGCTGGTCTACCTTAAGCTCATTTTCCCACACCCGTCCCTGGAAGGGTGATGAGGAAGAGGCAGTGGTTTGGTAAATAATCCGTGCTGGAAAGGATCAAGGGCACTTGTTGAAGTGTGGGAGGAACCAGGGATTAAGAGAAACACTTGGTCACCGGTGTTATCACAACCATTCAGACCTGGGGCTGGGGGAGCATGGGTGCATGGAGGCCCGAGAAAAAGCCAGAGTGACCGGGGCTGATGGGGCAGAGGCTACAGGCCTCACAGTGCATGAGATTCGAGGAAGTATAAAGAAAATACCAGTGTCCAGGCCTCACCTCAGGCCAGTCCAGTCGGAATCTTTAGGGCTGGGCCCAGACATTGGTATTTTCCAGAAGTGCCTTAGTTGGTGTTAGCATGGAGCTAGGCTTGAGAAACACTGTGTTAGAGGAAAGGAGAGTTTGGGCAAGCTGAGGCTGGGGAGGAAGGTGGGGACTGCCAGGCAGGGCCACAAAGGCCAAGTTAAGTTGTTTTGGTACATTTAGTGTGTTAAAAGAGCAGTAACAAGTGAGAAGTTTCAGTATTTTCTGTTTAGGGAAGACAGGCAAGGTGGTGATGGGGAGGAAAAGGAAAATTATGAATCATTTTTAAAATGTTTTAGTTAAGCTCTTCCATTGGGTATAATGTGGTGGTGGGGAGGGGTGGAGAATAAAGTCAACATTATTGAAGAACCAATGTGCCCAAATATTTAGGTGAAAAGTCTTAATTTGTTCAAAGTTAATTTCATCTGGTTTCTTTAAAATTGACAAAGATAGGCTGGGTATAAGAAGAGGGGAAAGCAAACATTTTTTAATAATTTGTAACTCTGGTCCACATCCTAAACTCTGGTGGTGATGGGATAGATGGGTGTCCACAGGATTCTTAATGGCTACTTTTTTGCAAGTGGATCACTAGGCCTTTCTTCTGAGATGTCTCTGTTCTCTAAACCCCATACCAAACCAAAGCCATTGCTGTTGAGTCAATTCCGACTCATAGTGACCCTATAGGACAGAGTAGAACTGCCCCATAGGGTTTCCAAGGAGCAGCTGGTGGATTCAAACTGCCGACCTTTTGGTTAGCAGCCAATTTCTTAACTACTGCACCACCAGGGTCCTCTGTGTCCTCTACTGTACCCTAAATCCATCACCACTGTTGGTCTTGCCACATCTCCTCAAGAGCAAACATATCACCCCATGGTCTCTGCTATAACAAGGGGCCTATTGGAATAAGCAGACTTGAAAGTATATTTTTTTAAAAAGTCAGTTTCCAATAAAAAATAAACTAATAGAGGAGGCAGGGCCAAGATGGCATAGCAATCAGATGCTTCCGGTGGACCCTCTTACAACAAAGACCGGAAAAAAAAAGTGATTCAATTATATACGGCAATCTGGGAGCCCTGAACATCAAAAGCAGAGTTGAGGAACCGGACTGAGTGGCAGGGGGAGGGAGAGATGGTTCGGAGGCAGCAAGAAGTTGCCAGATCTGACCTGGCAAGAGCCTGAGCCCTTTAGGCCTGATCATCTTGGGGATGAGTGGTGAGGCAGGCAAGCAGCTGTGCTCAGGAGGCATATTTTCCACACCAGCATAGACCCAGCACCAGACACTCCACGTGGCCACCCAGAACCAGTGAGAAGCAGACCTCCACAAAAGATAAGTACTTGTGTATGGACTACTGCGTGGATCAAAAACACCCCCTTTAAGGAAAAACCTCTCTCCCATTTACCTCCCTGATTCCTCCTCTGTACTGGGTCCCAGACTGGCTTCAGGAACTGCTGAGTCCCCTGAGCCAGAAGTAGGATCTGTCACACGCCCGGAGCCTTTCTCCCTGACTTGGAGAGTGAGCAAATTAACAAATGGGAAAAAATCAACCTCTAGCTCCCCTAAGCCAGGAATGCAGGGTAGGCACAGATCCTTTGCCTAGGCACAGACATAAGGCATCCACAGACTTTGAGTGCCTTTGCCCCTGCATAGACTTGTGTGGGCCCGTCTCAACACTGTAGGCCTTCATTACTGCAGTAGAACAGGGTATATACCAGAACTCTAACTTCAACTGTTTCAGCTGTGAAGTGGCAGGTTCTTGACATTTGACACTGCTCTGCCCGTTAAGCAGGATCTTTACCTACCCACGTCAGGGGTCTGAGGACTGGTGGCTCCAGCCACACCACCTAGCCACCTGTGAGAGGGGCCCATGAATAAGACGTGCCCCCCAGTCCTTACAGCCAACAGCATTAGGTGCTCATAGTCTGGCTGCAAAACCCACCCACCTACACGCTCTAGGGAGCAGGGACACGCCTTCCTCCTGGACAGTCGGGGGTGGCCATCAGCCCCCTGCCCTTGCTCAGAGTGTGTCCCCCTGCTGCAGCCAGATGCCTGTGCCTACACCAGTCATGCATGCCCATCTAGGACTGTAAGTGAGAGCCTACACCACACTCTTGGTGGCTATCTACCTGGGCACCTGAGCTGAATCCACACAGGAAGAGAGGGAAGACTCCTGAGCTCACATACCTAGTAACAGATCTAAACACCTGGGGACAGGACATTAGAGCTTCAAAGGTGCCAATAATCAAACTAGCTTATACGAGCAGCCTATTTGGGCATATCAAAACAAAACAAGAATCTAGGACACAGTAAGCAAACATAAAATAAATAAACATAATAACTCATTGATGGCTCCGAGACAACAGTCAATATCAAATAACATAAAGAGGCAATCCATGATGGCTTCAGCAAGCTCCCAAAATAAAGAATATAGTAATTTTCCAGAGGAGAAAAATTTCTTGGAATTACTGGAGGCAGAATACAAAAGATTAATATACAGAACTCATCAAGAAATTAGGAAGGAAATTAAGCAAAACACAGAACACAAAATAGAGGAAATTAAAAATATTAGAGAAGAGCATAATGACTAATTTAACAGGCTGCAAGAATCCATACAGAGACAGAATCAGAAATCCAGAAGATTAACAATAAAATTTCAGAATTAGAAAACTCAATAGAAAGTCATAGGAGCAGAATTGAAGCAATGGAAGTCAGAATTAGTGAGCCTGAAGATAAAGCACTTGACACCAACTTATTTGAGAAAAATCAGATAAAAGAATTAAAAAAAAAAAAAAAAGAAGAAACCCTAAGAATTACATGGGACTCTATCAACAGGAATAACCTATGAGTGACTGGAGTACCAGAACAGGGGGGATAACAGAAAATACAGAGAGAATTGTTGAAGATTTGCTAGCAGAAAACTTCCCTGATATCGTGAAAGATGACAAGATATCTATCCAAAATGCTCATTGAACCCCACATAAGATAGATCCCAAAAGAAAGTCATCAAGACATATTATAATCAAGCTTGCCAAAACCAAAGATAAAGAGAGTATTTTAAGAGTGGTTAGGGATAAAAGGTTGAGAATTTAGAGGCTTAATACGTTGTGGGGTTGTTAACCAATGTCATAGAACAACATGTGTACTACTATTTCATGAGAAACTATTTGCTCTGTAAGCTTTCACCTGAAGTACAATAAAATATATATATATATATATATATATATATATATATAAAAAAGAGTGGTTAGGGATAAAAGAAAAGTGATCTACAAAGGAGAGTCAATAAGACTAAGCTCGGACTACTCAGCAGAAACCATGCAGGCAAGAAGGCAATAGGATGACATATATAAAGCCTTGAAGGAAAAAAACTGCCAGCCAAGAATTATATATCCAGCAAAACTGTCTCTCAAATATGATGGCAAAATTAGGAGATTTCCAGATAAACAGAAGTTCAGGGAATTTGCAAAACCAAACCAAAAATTACAAGAAATACTAAAGGGAGTCCTCTGGTTAGAAGATCAGTAACATCAGATAACAACCCAAGACTAGAACACAGGACAGAGCAACCAGATAGCAATCCAGAAAGGCAAGTCACAAAAGTAAATCAAAGCTAAAACACTGAAAATAGGGAAACAGAGAATCAATATGTAAAAGATGACAACATTAAAACAAAAAAGAGGGACTTAAAAAATGTAGACACAGATTTTTCATATGGAGAGGAGGTCAAGGCGATATAAAGAAATGAAAGACTGGTATAAACTTAGCAAAATAGGGGTAAATATTAAGGTAACCACAAAGGAAACTAACAATCCTATAAGCAAAAATAAAAAACTAGAAAAATACAGCAACTCAGCAAACACAAAATCAAGAACAATGAAAAAGATGAAAAGAGAATACATAAAGAAAAATGGCTCAGCACAGAAAATTAAGTGGAACAAAGAAACTGTGAACACGATGCAAAAAAAAGACATCAAAATGACAGCACTAAACTCATACCGATCAATAATTATGCTGAATGTAAATGGACTAAATGCACCAATAAAGAGACAGAAAGCGGCAGACTGGATTAAAAAACTCGATCTGTCTATATGCTGCCTACAAGAAATACATCTTAGACTTAAAGGCACAAACTAAAACTCAAAGGATGGAAGAAAATATATCAAGTAAACAATGCTCAAAAAAGAGCAGGAGTGGCAATATTAATCTCTGACAAAATAGACTTTAAAGTAAAATCCAACACAAAGGATAAGGAAGGATACTATATAATGATTAAAGGGTGAATACACCAGGAGGACATACTATAATAAATATTTACACACCCAACCACAGGGCTTCAAAATACATAAAACAATCTCTAACAGCACTGAAAAGAGAGGTAGACAGCTCCACAATAGTAGGAGGAGACTTCAACTCACCACATTCGGTAAAGGACAGAACATCCAGAAAGAAGCTCAACAAAGACACGGGAGAGCTAAATGTTACAATCATCCAACTTGAACTAATAGAAATATACCGAACACTCCACCCAACAGCAGCCAAGTATACTTTCTTTACCAATGTTCATGGAACATTCTCCAAAATAGACCACATATTAGGCCATAAAGCAAGCCTTAACAAAATCCAAAGCATTGAGATATTATAAAGCATTTCTTCTGACCATAAAGCCATAAAAGTAGAAATCAACAACAGAAAAAGCAAGGAAAAAAAATCAAAACACATGGAAACTGAACAACAGCTTGCTCAAAAACTACTGGATTATAGAAGAAATTAAGGATGGAATAAAGAAATTCATAGACTCAAACGAGAATGAAAACACATCCTACCAGAACCTTTGGGACACAGCAAAAGCAGTGCTCAGAGGTCAGTTTATAGCAATAAATGCACACATCCAAAAAGAAGAAAGGGCCAAATTCAAAACATTAACCCTACGACTGAAACAAGTAGAAAGAGAGCAGCAAAAGAAGCCCTCAGCCGCCAGAAGAAAGGAAATAATAAGAATTAGAGCAGAATTAAATGAAATAGAGAATAAAAAAACAATTGAAAGAGTTAACAAGACCAAAAGCTGGTTCTTTGAGAAGATCAAAAAAATTGATAAACCACTGGCCCAACTGACAAAAGAAAAACAGGAGAGGAAGCAGACAACCCGTATAAGAAATGAGATGGGTGATATTACAACAGGCCCAAATGAAATGAAAAGAATCATAACAGAACACTATGAAAAACTGTACTCTAACAAATTTGAAAACCTAGAGGAAATGGACAAATTTCTAGAAACTCACTACCTACCTAAACTAACACAAACAGAGGTAGAACAAGTAAATAAGCCCATAAGAAAAGAAGAGATTGAAAAGGTAATTAAACAGCTCCCAACAACAACAACAACAAAAGCTCTGGCACAGATGGCTTCACTTGAGAATTCTGCCAAACATTCAGAGAAGAGTTGACACCACTACCACTAAAGGTATTGCAGAGCATAGAAAAGGATGGAATGTTCCCAAACTCATTCTATGAAGCCAGCATAACCCTGATACCAAAACCAGGTAAAAACACCACAAAAAAAGAAAATTACAGACCAATATCCCTAATGAACATTGATGCAATAATCCTCAACTAAATTCTAGCCAATAGAATTCAGCAACATATCAAAAAAATAATTCACCATGATCAAGTGGGGTTTATACAAGGTATGCAGGGATGGTTAAACATTAAAAAAAAAACAATGTAATCCATCACCTAAATAAAACAAAAGAACCACATGCTCTTATCAATCAATGCAGAAAAGGCATTTGACAAAGTCCAACACCCATTCATGATAAAAACTCTCAACAAAATAGGAATAGAAGGTAAATTCCTCAACATAATAAGGGCATTTATACAAAGACAACAGCCAATATCATCCTAAATGGAGAGACTTTGAAAGCATTCCCCTTGAGAGTGGGAACCAGACAAGGGTGCCCTTTATCACCACTCTTATTCAATATTGTGCTGGAGGTCCTAGCCAGAGCCATTAGGCTAGAAAAAGAAATAAAGAGCATCCAGTTTGGTAGGGAAGAAGTCAAAGTATCTCTATTTGCAGATGATATGATGTTATACACAGAAAACCCCAAAGAATCCACAAGAAAACTACTGGAACTAATAGAAGATTTCAGCAAAGTTCCAGGATACAAGCTAAAGATACAAAAATCAGTTGGATTCCTTTACACCAACAAAGAGAACCTCGAAGAGGAAATTACCAAATCAGTACCATTTACAATAGCCCCCAAGAAGATAAAAGACTTAGGAATAAACCTAACCAGAGACATAAAAGACCTATACAATGCAAACTACGAGACACTACTGCAAGAAACCAAAAGAGACCTGCATAAGTGGAAAAACATACCTTGCTCATGGATAGGTAGACTCAACATAGTGAAAATGTCAATTCTTCCCAAAGCTATCTACAGATACAATGCAATCCCGATCCAAATTCCACTAGCATTTTTTAATGAGATGGAGAAACAAATCACCAACTTCATTTAGAAAGGGAAGAGGCCCCAAATAAGTAAAGCATTATTCAAGAGGAAGAACCAAGTGGGAGGCCTCACACTACCTGATTTTAGAACCTATTATACAGCCAAGGTAGTCAAAACAGCCTGGTACTGATACAACAACAGATACATAGACCAATGGAACAGAACTGAGAATCCAGACATAAATTCCTCCACCTGTGAGCAGCTGATATTTGACAAGGCCTGAAGTCCGTTAATTGGGGAAAAGACAGCCTCTTTAACAAATGGTGCCAGCATAACTGGATATCCATCTGCAAAAAAATGAAACAAGACCCATACCTCACACCATGCACAAAAACTAACTCAAAATGGATCAAAGACTTAAATATAAAATCAAAAACAATAAAGATTATGGAAGAAAAAATAGGGACAACACAAGGAGCCTTAATACATGGCATAAGCACAATACCAACAATAGGTAACAATACACAAGCACCAGAACAGAGACCAGATAAATGGGATCTCCTAAAAATCAAACACTTACACTCATCAAAAGACTTCACCAAAAGAGTAAAAGGACAACCTACAGACTGGGAAAAAATTTTTGGCTATGACAAATCTGATCAGCATCTAATCTCTAAAATCTACAAGATACTGCAAAACCTCAACAACGAAAAGACAAATAGCCCGATTAAAAAATGGGCAAAGGATATGAACAGACACTTCGCCAAAGAAGATATTTAGGCAGTTAACAGACACATGAAAAAATGCTCATGATCATTAGCCGTTAGAGAAATGCAGATCAAAACTACAATGAGATATCACCTCACCCCAACAAGGCTAGCTTTAATCCAAAAAACACAAAACAATAAATGCTGGAGAGGTTGTGGAGAGACTGGAACACTTATACACTGTTGGTGGGAATGTAAAACGGTACAACCGTTTTGAAAATTGATCTGTCACTTCCTTAAAAAGCGAGAAATAGAAGTACCATACGATTCAGCTATCCTGCTCCTTGGAACATATCCTAGAGAAATAAGAGCCGTCACACAAATAGATATATGCACACCCATGTTCATTGCAGCACTGTTCACAATAGCAAAAAGATGGAAACAACCTAGGTGCCCAACAATGGATGCATGGATAAACAAATTATGGTATATCCACACCATGGAATACTACCCAATGGTAAAGAACAACGATGAAACCCTGAAACATCTTATAACGTGGGGGAAGCTGGAGGTCATTATGCTGAGTGAATTTAGTCAGTCACAGAAGGACAAATATTGTATAAGAACACTATTATAAGAACTCAAGAAAAGTTTTAAACACAGAAGAAAACATTCTTTGATGGTTACGACGGTGGGGAGGGAGGGGAACGGTTATTTACTAACTAGATAGTAGATAAGAATTATCTTCGGGGAAGGGAAGGACAGCACTCACTACAGGGGAAGTCAGCACAACTGGACTAAACCTAAGCTAAGAAGTTTCCTCAATACAATCAAACACTTTGAGGGACAGAGTAGCAGAGGTAGGGGTCTGGGGACCATGCTTTCAGGAAACATCTAGGTCAATTGGCCTAACAAAGCTTATTAAGAAAATGTTCTGCATCCTACTTTGGTGAGTGGCATCTGGGGTCTTAACATCTTACAAGCGGCCATCTAAGATGCATCAATTGGTCCCAACCACCAGGAGTAAAGGAGAATGAAGAACACCAAAGACACAAGGAAAGTAGTAGCCCAAGAGACAGAAAGGGCGACATAAACCAGAGACTTCATCAGCCTGAGACTAGAAGAACTAGATGGTGCCTGGCTCCCCTCAATGACCGCCCTGACAGGGAACACAACAGAGTCCCAAATGGAGCAGGACAAATGTGGGGTAGAGAACTCAAATTCTAGTAAGAAGGCCAGACTTAATGGTCTGACTGAGACTGGAGGTACCCTGGGAAGCATGGCCCCTGGATTCTCTATCAGCCCAGAACTAAAACAATTTCTGAGGCCAACTCTTCAGACTGGGATTGGACTGGACTTTGGGACATAAAGTGATACTCATGAGGAGTGTGCCTCTTGGCTCAAGTAGATACAAGAGACTTAAATGTGCAGCTTCTGTCCGGAGGTGAGATGGGAAGGTAGAGAGGGCTAGGAGCTGGTTGAATGGACATGGGGAATCAGGGGTGGAAAGGAGGAGTGTGCTGTCACAGTATGGGGAGAGCAATTAGAGTCACATAACAATGTATGTACAAATTTTCTTATGGGAAAAAATGAATAAAAAAATAAACTAATAGAGTAAATTTGACCAGCATTATGCTCTATCCTGTCTTTTATTGCTAGAGGAGGCTGTTAAATGTGACAGCACACTTTTTTTTTAATAGTACTGCGTACTGTGTATTATAATTGAATAGAATTAAAACCATCCATGCAACTTCATTTGACAGCTGGTCCAATTAGACTTTCCTGAATCAGCACCTTTAATTTCAGGTCCTTTCTTAATCTATGTCTTTGAAGAGCCCTGTTTACGTGGTTTCTCAGTGAAGCACTGTTCATGTCATTGTGGATGCACCAAAGGGTTTAATTTTCCTGGCAATGTTATTTTCTCAGGTGACCATGTGATCACACTCATTCCATCAGTAGCCCAGGGAGGATCCACTTACTGAGTTCTGAGGTCAAGGGTACCACTTTCCCTTCCTAAGCTTCCTGTCCTGCCAATCCCCACAGACCACAAACAGGCCGTACTTTTGAGAGTTCCTTCTAACTGCTAGGACTTGGGGCTGTTTTCTCACTTTGCGCACAAGGCATTTGAGTGTGCACTGAGGATGAAGAGACATAGATTTACTTTATGAATGATTTCTAAAATCCTCTTTCCTCTTCGAGCAAGGAAATGTAGTTT
The DNA here is from genome assembly GCA_030035585.1 of Dugong dugon. NCBI lineage: Eukaryota > Metazoa > Chordata > Mammalia > Sirenia > Dugongidae > Dugong > Dugong dugon. The sequence goes on from CM057464.1 coordinate 22,410,132, forward strand.
TAATATTCCTTCTGAAAAGTCCTCTCTTTGTATTCTTTTGGGGTTTATTTTTTTCTCTCCCCTATAGGGTCAGTATGAGTTGGAATTGACTTGACGGTTTTGGTTTTGGTTTTATTAGGAGCCTAATCAAAGTTTAAGAGTCATTACCAATTTTTATAATTTTGTTTTTATTTTTCTAAGCATTAGGTTAAAATTACCAAAAAGTTTCATCTTTTCAGCCTTAAGCAGTAATTTGAAAAACATTTAGTTCAGGGCACACAGACAGTTCCACCATCCATCGGTTTGTTGTACTGTGGTGGCATGCATGTTGCTGTGATGCTAGAAGCTATGCCTCCAGTATTTCAAATACCAGCAGGATCACCCATGGTGGACAAGTTTCAGTGGCGCTTCCATACTAAGACAGACTAGGAAGAAAGGTCTGGCAATCTACTTTCAAAAATTAGCCAGTTAAAACCCTATGGATCACAACAGAACATTGTCTGATATAGTGCTGGAAGATAAGCCCGCGAGGTTGGTGGGCACTCAAAATACACAGTTCCTCCAAGAGTGGACTCATGCATGCCAATCGTTGTGAAGATGGCACAGGACTGGCAATATTTCGTTCCAGTATACAGTCGCCGTGAGTCAGAGCCAACTTGATGGCACCTAACAACAACAACGTATAAATAGTTTAGTTGTGTCCCATATATGATGTTAAACAAGTCACTTGCGGTAGCAACTCTAACCCCAAGCTGCAGGGCTGTGGATGCTCAGTTAAGTGATGCAAAGATGTGAGAACCATGACAGTAGTTTTTATTGAATGGGAATGAAAGAGAGACTAGGCAAAGTTGTCTAACTAAGTGAATTTCCTTTTAGGTTATTTTACCACTTTCAGGAAAAATGGAATATTTTTAGTAAAGTATCTTGGGTGGATGATGCCAGGGTGACCCACCTCCTCCAGTGGTGCTGCCTGATGAAGGAATGTTGTCACAACAGAAACACCATTCTCGGAACACATGCTTCTTCCTTCATTGGAACATTTGTTCATCAAGCCTTTTGGGAGCCCTGTGCCCCCTGCTGTGCTGGGGATACAAAGCTGAAGAGGGGGACTCACACTCCAGTGGGTGGACTGACTGGTCCACCAGCAGCACGACAATGCAGAAAACCAGCACAGTTTTGTAGGGGCCAGATGAGGCAGCAACAAAGTTAAATCCATGTTAGGATTGATCTTTTACACTGATTGTTATTGAATGGGGATCAAAGAGGGGCTAGGCAAAATTGTCCAATGGAATGAATTTCCCTTTAGGTTATTCCACCGCTTTCAGGAAGAGTAGAAGGCTTTTAGAGACCTGGGAAAGGCCTGTGACATAGGGCCAGGGTGAGCTCCTGTCCAGCGGCTGGGTGCACACTGTGGGCTTATGCTGCCCTCTTGTTAAAGTCTTAATTCTACCACCATGAATGAAACTGCAGACGGAGATGGAATATAAAGTGCTTACAATTGGCTTACATAGTCAAGTAGGCATTTGAGCAATGAATAGTGAATGATCTCCAAACTATTTTGATTTTGTACTGCTATCAGTAAAAAAAATTTAATACACCCTCAGCATATTTATTATTTATAAATTATGCACATTGAAACCAATACATGTATATTTATTTTTATAAATAATATTTAATATATTATAAAACCAAAACACATTGCTGTTTAGTCAATCCTGACTCATAGTCACCCCATGTGTTACAGAGTAGAACTGCTCCATAGGGGTTTTCTCAGCTGTAATCTTTACAGAAGCAGATTGCCAGGGCTTTCTTCTGTGGAGCCGCTGGGTGGGTTCAAATCACCAACCTTTAGGTTAGTAGTTGAATACAAACCATTTTTGCTACCTGGGGACCTTCTTAATATATTATAGATACTTATAAATTATTTATGTGTACAATTTTATTAATATACATCTTAAAACATGTAAGATACAAATTTTAAAAGAATAGAATAAAATAGAAATAAGAACACTAATATCTTCTTCCTGCACCCTGAAAGGATGCCTTGGCCGCTTCCTGGGTACACACACCCCACTGATAGAGCAGTCTAGAAAGCTGCACAGAGTGGCCAGAGCAGAACTGTGTTTTGGATACTTGGGAATCTGGGCCAAGTCCCCTTTCTTCCCTGAGTCATCCCAAATCCACTGATATATTATTATAAAAGAAATGGTTAAGCAGCTACAAAAGGAATTGATATGCAAATATGAAATGTTTATTAAGTGAATGGATTCAGCTGAGGGGCAGAACCTGCAGCATGCTTTCTATCCTATCAACAGAGGACGAGGTTCAGAATCCTTTCAGGAACGTCATACTTAACAACAGTGGTTCTGGCTGCTCTGATCAGCAGAAAACATGTTTCAATTTTGGACAACAAACAAGATTTAACCAAACTGCAGGGCTGTTTGCTTATTTTAGCAGCTTCTACACATAACTTGATAATACAAAGTGAACACTCTTCATTTTGAAGTTTATACAGTTGCTGTCAGGAAACAGAAAAGGAGAAACACCATCTCTGCTTTTTGGAAAACTTTCCAGTTCAAACTGCCTCTAGGTGTCAGTATTATACAGAAAAATAAAAATGTGATTGCCTGTGGCAATGTAAATGCCTCCTTACACTCTTTAAATGATAAAGCACATGTGATATAAGTAGCAAAGAAAAAACATCCTCATCTGGAAGCTGGTTCTGACATTCCTCAGGACTGATAGAAACTCTTGTTGGGGCAGTCAGACTACCGGACTCCAAGAAGGCATTCACAGTCTGTGGGCATTTCACTGCCGAACACCCCCAGGGGCCTTAGATGAATGCTGCTCCCTCAGCACTGCAAGGAAAATATTTTGATTGACTGACCTTGACAATGCACACCAGTTTTCATTATCAGGTCTCATGAGCTTTTGCCACTGTGTTCATGCCATACAAAATAAACCTAGAGGCATAATTCTTACCCACCAGGAGTTTTCAGTTCAAAAGAGAAGCAATGAGAGATAAAGTTATAAAACGTCTTAAACACAACATTTCATAAAAAGTGTTTGTAAACTATCTTAACTAATTTGAATACATGCTTTCAAAATTGGACTTAAATTCTTCTTCCTCTCTTTCATGTTAATTCTAATCTTTTTACCAATAAATATCTATTTCTTTATTCTACTAATTTGTTTTCTGTCTTTCTTTCGTTTTCTGTCCTTCTCTCCTAATCTTTTTCTTGTCTTGTGGAGTGCTGACTGTGCAGTAAATGTTCAATACATTTTAATCATGCAACTTGGCTGAAATCCTTCTATTCCTTTTTTCTCAGAGTAACAGTAAAATGTAGTAAAAGGTAGTGACTAAGAGCACAGATTGAAGTAGACAGTGGAATTAGAATGCCAGTGCTGCCATTTCCAACCTGTATAACCTTGGGAAATTACCCAACTTCACTTATAAAATGGGGTTAATAGTTTCTACCCCAAGGGGTTGCTATGAGTAGCAACTGAGTCAATAATGTAACGTGCTTAGAAGAGTGCCTGGCAAACAGTCAGTGCTTAATACATGTTAGCTGACATCACCATCATCATCATCATCGTCATCATTGTCATCACTACGTGCTAACCTGTGGGCTAAACACCAGGATTCAAGAATGAGCCAGTCTTTTTGTCCATTTAAAAAACAAACAACCAAAAAAAAAAAAAACTAGTTGCCATGAAGTTGATTCCTACTCATGGTGACCCCATGTGTGTCAGAGTAGAAGTGTGTTCCATAAGGTTTTCAATGGCTGACTTTTCTTTTTTCATTTTGTCCCATACAAAAATTTATACATACATTGTTACGTGACTTTAATTGCTCTCCCCATACTGTGATAGCACACTCCTCCTTCCCACCCGATTCCCCATTTCCATTCAGCCAGCTCCTAACCCTCTCTACCTTCCCATCTCACCTCTGGACAGAAGCTGCCCATTTAGTCTCTTGTATCTACTTGAGCTAAGAGGCACACTCCTCATGAGTATCACTTTATGTCCCAAAGTCCAGTCCAATCCCTGTCTGAAGAGTTGGCCTCAGAAATTGTTTTAGTTCTGGGCTGATAGAGAATCCAGGGGCCATGCTTTCCGGGGTTCCTCCAGTCTCAGTCAGACCATTAAGTCTTGTCTTCTTACCAGAATTTGAGTTCTGCACCCCACCTTTCTCCTGCTTCATCCAGGACTCTCTGTTGTGTTCCCTGTCAGGGTGGTCATTGGGGGTAGCCGGCCACCATCTAGTTCTTCTGGTCTCAGGCTGATGAAGTCTCTGGTTTATGTGGTCCTTTCTTTCTCTTGGGCTACTACTTTCCTTGTGTCTTTGGTGTTCTTCATTCTCCTTTACTCCAGGTGGTTGGGACCAATTGATGCATCTTAGATGGCCGCTTGCAAGCTTTTAAGACCCCAGACACCACTCACCAAAGTAGGATGCAGAACATCAATGGCTGATTTTTCAAAAGTAGATCACCAGGATTTTTTTCCAAGGCATTTCTGGGTGAACTTGAACTGCCAACATTTCCGTTAGCAGCTGAGCATGTTAATCATTTGTGCCACCCAGGGACACCATTTGTACATTGTTGTTAGGTGCCATTGATACAGTTCTGACTCATAGCAACCTTATATACAACAAAACAAAACATTGCCCAGCCCTGTGCCATCCTCACAGTCATTGCTTTGAGCCCATTGTTAGAGCCATTGCACCAATCCATCTAGTCAAGGATTTTCTTTTTTTTTTGCTGACCCTCTACCTTACCAAGCATGATGTCCTTCTCCAGGGATTGGTCCCTCCTGATAACATGTCTAAAATAAGTGAGACAAAGTATTGTCATCCTCACTTCTAAGGAGCATCTGGCTGTACTTCCTCCAAGGCAAATTTGTTTGTTCTTCTGGCAGTCTATAGTTTTCACCAGCACCATAATTTAAATGCATCAATTTTTCTTCTGTCTTCTTTATTCATTGTCCAGCTTTCACATGTATTTAAGGTAGTTGAAAATAACATGGCCAGGATCAAGAGCACCTCAGACCTCAAAGGTACAGAAGGAAGAAGTCTAAGCTGCCCTGAAGGCATTGGCAAAAGACAAGGCTCCAGGAATTGACGGAACACCAGCTGAGATGCTTCAATAAATGGATGCAATGCTGGAAACATTTATTTGTCTATGTCAAGAAATTTGGAAGACAGCTACCTGGACAATCAGCTGGAAGAGTTCCATATCTGTGCCCATTACAAAGAAAGGTGATCCAATGGAATGTGGAAATTATCGAAAAACATCATTAATATCACTTGCAAACAAAATTTAGCTGAAGACGATTCAAAAAAGTTGCAGCAGTACATCGACAGGGAACTGCTAGAAATTCAAGCCAGATTCAGAAGAGGACATGGAACCAGGGATATCATCGCTGATGTCAGATGGATCTTGGCTGAAAGCAGAGAACACCAGAAAGATGTCTACCTGTGTTTTATTGACTACACAAAGGCATTCAACTGTGTTGATCACAACAAATTATGGATAATATTGTGAAGAATGAGAACTTCAGAACACTTAATTGTGCTCATGTGGAACCTGTACATAGACCAAGAGGCAATTGTTAGAACAGAACAATGGGATTCTGAGTGGTTTAAAATCAGAAGAGGTGTGCTTCATGGTTGTTTCCTTTCATCATAGTTATTCAATCTGCATGCTGAGCAAATAATCCCAGAAACTGAACTATATGAAGTAGAACTTGGCATCAGGATTGACGAAAGACTCATTAACAACCTGTGATATGCGAATGACACATTGCTTCATTGCTTGCTGAAAATGAAGACAACTTGAAGCACTTACGATGATGATCAAAGACGACCACAGCCTTCAGTATGGATTACACCTCAACATAAGGAAAATAAAAATCTTCATGACTGGATCAATAAGCAGCATCATGATAAGTGGAGAAAATATTGAAGTTGTTAAGGATTTCATTTTACTTGGATCTACAATCAAGGCCCATGGAAGCAGCAGTCAAGAAATGAAATCATGTATTACATTAGGCAAATATGCTGCAAAAAACCTCTTTAAAGTGCTAAAAAGCAACGGTATCACTTTGAGGAATAAGGTGTGCCTGACCCAAGCCACTTTTTTCATTAAACCAAAAACCCGTTGCCATCGAGTTGATTCTGACTCATAGTGACCCTATAGGACAGAGTAGAACTGCTCCATAGGGTTTCCAAGGAGCAGCTGGTGGATTTGAACTGCTGACCTTCTTTGGTTAGCAGCCTGAGCTCTTAACCTCTGTGCCACCAGGGCTCCATTTAGGACCCTACAGTCTTGTGGCAAATTGACAGGAAAAAAACATCAATGAAGTTGCAATGGATACCATGGGGTGTATGCTGAGTGCTGGAAAGGTGCAGTGGGAAACTTGGACTTTGCCTGAGGAGCTGAAGGTTTTGCCACAGGAGAGGTGCACATAGGGCACCCCTGCATGTAACCTTAGAGAAGAAAGCTACAAAACCCAAGGCTCTAATCTCTAATCTTTGTGTTTCCACAGATTTACCAAACATGCCTCTGTGTTTTAAAGTCTTATCTGAAAAATGAAAATGTTCTGAGCATTGTTGAAAAGTACATTTGCAATTTGTCTTGATATCACTGCTCTGCACTTACATTGTGTTACATGCCTGCAAATCCCCCTAAGGCAAATTCTTTTTCTGTTAAAAAGAAAAGAAAAAAAAAAAGACCGATTCTTTGGGCATTCATACAATTTCATTTACTTACAGTAGATAACTTTAGGGTTTGTGATATTTGTGGGAATTGGGCTAATCTTTACCTTTTACCTGGTATTTTAAAAGGATTTGCTAATCTAGTTCAGAGTAGCCAGGATTTTGAGCAGAATGTTTATCTACTTAGGAAAGGGACCATCTGTTTCTAAGCAATGGAAGAGCTCCCATGTATAAAAGCTTACTTTGGTCTCCTACTTTCTGGTTTACAGACCACATTCACATATATCCTCTCATTTTTATTTGATTTATATATAAACCATATCAAGACAAAATAAGCAGAGGTCAAGGGTAGCATACAAATTATCAGTATCCTTTCATCTATTCATTAAGATGGACTTTCTTCCACAAACAATGCCAGAGTTTTACAGAATTTCTTTGGAAGTTGTGAGTACATTTGCTTTCAAATACTGTAGTCTATGCAGAGTTTCATTAATTCAGATTGTCTGGCCCTCTAAATTACTATTAAATTTTGTGTTTGAATCATGTAATACAGTGGTTCTCAAAGAGGGGCAGTTTTACCTCCAGGGGACATTTGGCAATCTCTGGAGACATTTTTGGTTGTCACAATTTGGGGGCAGGGGGACGGGGGCTACTGACGTCTAGTGGGTAAAGGCCAGGGATGCTGCTCAGCATCCTACAATGCACAGGACAGCTCCCCCCCATAACAGAGAACTATCCAGCCCCCAATGTCAATAGAGCTGAGACTGAGAAACTCTGATGTATTGTGTAACCTCAGTTACTCATTGTGTACCCACAGGCTAAGGAGAAGGTATGGTTGCACTCAGGCCTGAAGGACACAACATCTGTCACAAGCAAAAGGACCTCAGCCCTCACAGGTAACATCTCTTGAAGACTAGATATTTATAGATAAGGAGAGTTCTGTTATAAAAGTCCTTTTGCTACTGTTGTTCTTATTCAGAGGAAGTTACACATTTGCCATGCTCAGATGTAGGGAGAGGTGCAGTTTGAATACCTTTATTTGACTGGCTTTGGATCTGACTAGCTACAAACAAGAAAATCTTTAGGAACCTAATTGTCAGTCAACCCAGAATATTTGCTTCTACTTTGCTTTTTAAAAGCTTATGTCTGCCGATAAAGAGAAACCTGAATAGAGATACCATTATATGCAGCCAAAATTACACTGATCACATGTGTCTACATTAAAATATTTTGTGTCCTGTGGTGGCTTCTAGAGAGATCTGCTCAGAACAACCCGCCCTCCTATGTGGAAGAAACAGTTAATAAGCTTAACAAGAAAAATGTGGAGAAGACCAAGGACTTTCTAGTTCAGAGAAATCTTGCCACGTTTCCAACAGAAAGATGGCAAGACGACGGAAAAGTTTTGCTCCAAGAAATCCCATAGAGACGGGAGTGAATACAGATGGGAGAGACATTTCATACACAGAGAGACTGAAAAGACAAGACTGCGATAGTGTTGGAGACAAGAAGCAAGTCGCTACGGATAGAAATGAAAGCCCAGTGTGCAAAGGAGAGAAAGACGGGCTTCCTTCTAAGGGAGACACTAGTGCAAGAGAAGCTAAGGAAAAAGGGAAACCAGCAACTACTAAGGAATCTGTGCAGGACAAGTGTGCAAATAGCAAGCGGTGTGTTGATGAAACTAGTGGTGATGCAGTCTATGAAAGGTGGGGCTCACCTCACAACACCCACAGTACATCTACATGCCCTGGCAATCTAAAGGTGGTGTCAATGGCCACATCAAAGGGTAAGGAAGGTGACTTTTCCAACAGAGAGTGAGAACCCAGCTGCCTGGCTTATGTAGTGTTTCCATGGCTACGTTTTCTTGCCATTATTTTTTCTTCTTGCCTGTGACATTTTTAGTCATCTTATTTTCTAATTCTTCTACCAACTGGTGAACAAAGACAGTGATTATTAGTACTCACATGATCTGTATCTTTTTTATGATTAGATGAAGAGGTTTCATTTTTAGCAATATAAAAAAACAAAACAAAACAAAAAAACCCAAACTCACTGCCATCAAGTTGGTTCCGACTCATAGTGACCCTATAGGACGGAGTAGAACTGCTCCATAAGGTTTCTAAGGAGCGGCTGGTGGATTCAAATTGCTGACCTTTTAGTTAGTGGCTGAATGCTTAACCATTGTACCACCAGAGCTCCTTTTAGTAATATACAGCACATCATTCCTAAAATCAAGAATTAAATAATAATCAGTAAGCCTTCACCTGAAGTACAATAAAAAAAATATATATAAAAGAATTAAATAATAATCAGATTTATCTGTAAAAACCTGTATCTTAAAAACTGTACCTACTCTGTTATACATGACAAATTGACTATTTTCCAACAAATATTGGGAGAATTGAGTAAGAAGTAGATTATTGAATGACTTTTTTCCTGAATTGGAAAGGTTCATATAAAAATTCAGGTAATTTTGTAGCCAATCAAAATCAATTATTCTAGGTTACGATGAAGCACAGTATCTATATGGAACAAATAGTATCCAAACACCTTTGATCTTTTTTAAGGATTTAAGATATAATTCTTATTTTATTTGAAAATACTATATTGGAACCTAATCTTAGAGAAGTCTAATTCTCCAAGAATTATAAACAATAACTGAGAAAATCCGTCCCTGTAAGGATGTGCTTAGTAAGGTCAGGAGCTACTGAAAAACTGAAACTAGGTGAATTCTCTCATCAATAAAGATGGACTCTCATTGCTGTTAATATCCAGAGTGATTATTGCTTTTTTTGTTTTGGTTTAATTTCGTCATTTCTCTCTTCAATATAAATGAGAGTGAAAAAAACGAAGTTAAAATTAGTCAAGTATTGTACCATAAAATGACTGCTTTTGTAAACGGTCTCAACGAGGTACTTGAGAGACTCTCTGGATGCCTGCCAGTCACCTCCACCCGTCGCACCTCCCTAAAGTCGGCGGGAAGCCACGCCTCCGTGGTTCCGAAAGGCTGACACACTCAATTCTGTCACGAAACACACGTCCGCACCCACAAATGCCGTTCTAAGGAAGCGTTATTTCTAAGAATTTGAGCAGCTGAATCTTTCTCCTTGACACTTTGAGCGCTGCAAGTGGATTCTATTTTCCAGGTGTTTCAGAGGGGCGAAGGCCGTTCCTGCCTCTCGACTCCCTGGAAACTCCACAATAGGACCCATTTTCCAGAATGCAGAACCGACAGGGTGCGCTGGCAGCAGCAAACGTAGAATGACGCAGGAGCGCTTCATCAGCGAGGACGATAAAAACAGCAGAATAGATGTAGTGGGTGCGGGGGAAGAGAGCACGTTTAAAGAGACTCAGGAAGCGGGAGAGGCCCAGGAAAGTGCAGCAGGCAAGCCCCAAGAGCCCGGTGGGATTCAGACCTCCAGAGAGCAAGGTCTGGAGGCCCTACTGGGTAGACTGTGGCTTTTGTTTCAGTCTTTTACAGCTTCTTAAACCTTTACACCAACCATTTCACTTAGCCTAATATTTCATCACGCGGTATTGGTGCCGTTTGTGTTCCTAACTCAATCACTTTTTTTTTTTTTAAATCTGACAAGATGAATGCCACCAAGAGAACTCTCTCATGACCATTTTCTTCATTTTTCAGCTTATTTATGGTGTGAGAGGTGAATGTCTATGTCAAATGGGAAAATTCGGTTCCTATAGTTTTATGTTATCTGATTGTTACAGATTTTAACATCTGCCAGAGTGTCTCACACAACCTAAGCGCTCAGGAAATCTGTGTTGAATCAATGTGAACTTTTGAAAGCCAAGTTTCTAGCTCCTTGCCTCCCTTGGTATCCTCAGTGTATGCACACACAGATGCGTAACAAGTGAACAAATTTGGAAGCCAGCAGGTTGGTGGCAAACAGGCTGTCACAGCTGCAGTCATGGAAAAGTAGGAAGAACCCCGGGAGAAGTGCTGTCCAGTAACTGCACATTTGAGAAATGATGCTGATAGAGACAAGAGTTCAATGCCCGAGATGAAGCTGGAAAGTGGGAGCAATTTAATAGCTGTAGAATACACACTTACCCAGCTTTACTGGGTATTGTATTTCCAGGCAAGAGAAACCCATCTCTGTGAACTAAAAGTGTCTTAAACAAAGCCCAAAATATTTCAGAAAGTAATACGTAATATCAAAAACTTTAATGATGTGAAGAAACTTTACATTTTTCTGTTTTTCTCTTCACTTTCATGAAAATAACAGGCTATACAGGTGATGTGTTTTTTTTTTATGGATCAAACAATTTCTCACATTTAAATTAAAGTGGTCTCAAGTTTAGAAGTATGACCTGTTTGGACTATACTGAGGTTGGAGATTTTTACTATTTTGATATTTGAAAAAGCATCCCTGAAGATGGTATGAAGAATAGTTTGGTGGTCCTAATATTCTTTCTCAAAGATGTTAGGTATCACCTTCATGAATCACAGATGACGGTATGCAAGGAAAACTTATATTCCTGAATCACTAGGAATAAAACATATGGCCCATTGTATTTTTATGATTACTTGAGCAAATTTCTGTAATGAGGCCCAGGGCTAGGTGCCATAAAGAGGTCTGACTGCTTAACAAATGACCCTTCTCCCTCTCACTTCTAGAGGATGTCCCAGCTCCTCCTGCCCCATTTGATCATCGAATTGTGACAGTCAAACAAGCAACAGTCAACAGTTTTTATACCGTGAACAGGACAGAAATTTTGGGAGGGTAAGTAATACTCAATCTTAATAAGAGCGCTTTCAATGAGACAGATTCTGAGGATATCATAAATATTTTCCAGTCTTGACCCGAGAACCAGATATATTACAAGCACACATTTAAGAGATTTTAGCAATTTCTTAAAACTGTCACCAATGCCAGAGAGGTTGATATGGTGACAGTGACTGAATTCCGAATTTATTATCTGCTTTCCTTCCCATGTTGTAATGTCTGAAAATGAGAGAAACCCAGTGAGTCACTAGAAGGTTTAGAAGTTGTCTGGTGCCTTGGCTTAAACACCAAGAAACAAAACGTGGAAATGAGTGAGTACTGTGTGTTTCTCGATGCATGTGTACATCTTTTCATCATTGTTGCTTGTTTTTCATTTATGGTGTTACTGCATTACTTACTGTTATCTGTTTCAATTGATTGCTTTCATCACTGAAAAACTTATTTGGGGGCATCTAAATTAAAGTCCCTCAGACTGAATTTATTTCTGGGAATGTTCTTTCGTCTTCTGCTTCAGCCACAATCCCCTATGATAAACGCATTGCTTAAGACCCAAATTGTAAAGTTTGCTACCATCAGCATTTCTATGTAAAATAGGAGAAGGAGAGCAGAAAACATATATAAATATGTTGAAAACCTACTTACCAACGCAAAAAAAATATGAACAGTGACTATAGTTCATGGTGGTGCAATTGGTCATTAGGGTGTAGCTGATGTTTATGAAGTCCCTTTCTCCTCTTCCCATTCTTTATTTCTTTTGCCCTCTGCCAAGTGACACCATCTGAATGAGTTCTTCCTCAGCCGCTGATCAGAGGGCCTCCCCATGAGACTACAAAGATAAGCTGAGGGAGAAAGGGGGTTCAGAGACAGCAGAGGAGCTATGAGGATTGCGCATTACTTGGGCAGCTTGTTTGGGTCTCCAGAGATTTTGGTGGCAAGCCTGGAACTATTTCTCTAGAGAAGAACAGTTATTTGCAGATGAGGGTATGGCTCTGTGACAATCCCTAGGGTTTATGCTGTTCTTCCGGTCAAGGGTTGTCATAGGCTTCTTAAAAACGTCTTTCTGTTATCGTGGGCCCCATTGATCTTCTCGATCAGATGGTCCAAGGGGCAAGGCAGATTGTACTGCACTTGGAAACAACAACCTCCTGTTCTGGGCTCCACTCAAAACTGGCAGCCATAATGTACTCAGTATATACGTTGCTGTTGTTGTTGTTTGCTGCCGTCGAGTCAGTTCCCAACTCATGGCGACCCCAGGCACAATGGAACAAAACACTGCTCGGTCCTCAGTCATCTCAGTTTTGAGTGTGTTTCTGTGTGTGATTAGATGTGTAAGAATCTGTCTTACGAAGTTTTGATAGGCTTAAATCCAAGCTAGACCATCAAAAACTGCATAGGTGACTGTGTACTGTGTATTTTTCTATTATATTTACCTATATGCAGTATTGTTATACCTCTTATTTATAAGTATTTTCCAAAAATAATTTAATGTATCTGTTTATATGCTTGGGAGTCCGTGGGTGGTACAAACAGTTAACTTGCTTGGCTGCTAATGGAAAGGTTGGAGGTTCCAGTCCACCAGAGGTGCTTTGGAAAAAGGCCTGGCAATCTAATTCCGTAAAAACAGCCACTGAAAGTCCTGTAAAACACAGCTCTACTCTGATACACACTGGGTTGTTGTGAGTTGGTGTCAACTCTACAGCAACTAGTTTTTAACTGCTTGCAAAACCTCACTTATTACATTCATGAGTATTCAGAAAACTATATTATCTACATAGGTTGTTCTCAAATTTTAGGGTACATATGAATCATCAAAGGAACTTGATAAAAATGCAGCCTCTGGGATCTCACCTTAGTAGTTTGGGGTAGGGCCCAGAAATCTGCATTCTTAATAAACCCTACGTGTTTCTGATGCAAGTGATCCACAGACCACACTTGGAAAAACACTCTATGTGAAGCTTATTGGATACAGTAAGTGCACTAATAGGTTTGCTCATTCACCATCAAAAGAGGAAAGCCCGTGGCAGCGGTGCACCAAACACATGGTAGCCCCAAAGCCCATGCAACACCTCACTCTTGCACTCTTCCTTTTCTTCCCAGGGGCCGCTTTGGCCAGGTTCACAAGTGTGAAGAGAAAGCCACAGGTCTGAAACTGGCAGTTAAAATCATTAAGACCAGAGGCGCCAAGGATAAGGTGAGGATGGTGTCGGGTGGTTTTCTCCCTTCTTGTTCAGGCTTCGCCACACTGAAAACCCTTTCTTTCTTCACAGGATGAAGTGAAGAATGAAATCAGCATCATGAACCAGCTGGACCATGTGAATCTCATTCAGCTCTATGATGCCTTTGAGTCTAAGAATGACATGGTCCTGGTCATGGAGTAGTACGTGTCCCTTCCTTACCTCCCGTGGATGCCCCCTATTCCCTTCCCCTGCCAAGCTCAGCACATTGCCAAAGACCTCATTCACGGCCATTTCGTTCTACCTGAAAAGTGGCTGGAACTGTATTCGATGCATCATTGATTCTGTCCTGCATGAATTAGACACTCTCACCAACTTCAGAAAGGAAATTGTTTATGAACATGCATTTCCACATGTAATTGTATTTATTTGAGGTGGAATGGAAAAGCAGATTTAGCTTTGTATCTAAACCATACTGTCAAAAATTAACCTTAAATATGATTCTGGATAACCTGGAGGAAAATGATTTGTGAACTGCATTTCATTTTCAACCTAATCACTAGTATAAAGTTTAGAGTAAATGCTGGTAATTAGGGTTAAGAAGCTTCAATTTAAAGCCATTTTTATTAAAAAATTTATATAACTGGTTACTCAATTATAAGAAATGAGTAGTTCTAATTAAAACTGAATCAATATTGTGATTTAGTTAATTTTTTTTTCCATTTGGGTTTATTTATCATTGTGCAATAAGAAATTCTGGATAATAAAGTATCTAGCATTGACCCCTTCTAAGCACTGGATTTAATCTGACGACTTAAAGGGTTGAGAACCTGGCTAGCCAGGTTAGCTGTGTTTGGAATTTCCCTTCACTGGATTACTGTAGTTCTCTTCATCTTCAGTGTACATTAGAGAATGGCAGATGTGAATGCCCTCAAACACGATAGCCACTGGATGAAAGGGACTTTAAGACATCCCATTTGTGAAACTGAAGGTTTATAAGATAAAGACTTTCAATATCAGAATCCTCTAATGAGGCAGTGAAGAAGGTAAGGAAAGAACAGCATGCACACATCTTTTGGAAAAGTTAGAGGAGCTTAAATACCATGTTGCAACAAGAAAACCATGTGGTCATAGGGGAATCCTACTGAGGGCTTCCACCTCTCCCCTCTGCAGTGTGGATGGAGGGGAGCTGTTTGACCGAATCATTGATGAAAACGACAATCTGACTGAGCTCGATACCATCCTGTTCATCAAGCAGATCTGCGAGGGGATCAGGCACATGCACCAGATGTACATCCTCCATTTGGACCTGAAGGTGGGGCGTGCTCTGTTCCTCTCCTCCTCAGTCCCTCTCCTCAAGTTGGTCAGTGAACCATCACACATTACAAAGTTAGTAAAGATCTAGATTCTTATCCTCATCTACTGACTCCCAACTTCTGTCACCCCTAATATTTTCATGTCTTCATCTCTGATTCTTATAATGTGCCTGTGTTAAGGGAATCTACATGGGGGATGGTTTCAATAACAGTTTAAAACAACAATGACAAAAGGAGTCTTGGTGGTGCAACGGTTAAGTGCTCGGCTGCTAAATGAAAGGTTGATATTTCGAACCTACCCAGAGGCTCTGTGGGAGAATGACCTGGTGGTCAGCTCCTATAACGATTATAACCTAGAAAACCCAATGGGGGAAGTTCTGCTTGTCACATGAGGTCACTATGAGTTGAAATCGATGCGATGGCACCTAACAACAACAGCAATAGCCAGACATTCCAGCTCGCCCAGATTCCCCATCACTCTCGTGAAATCTTCAGGAAAGCTCCAGGATTTAGGGATTTACAGAGCACTGAGTAGAAACTGCTGGCAGAATGGGAATGCAGGGCAGCCAGAAGTGGGGTGCTGAAATGCTCAGAAGCACAGAGGCTGTGGGATGGGATTGGGGTGGCACACCGGGAATGGTAGGAAGCATATGTGAGAACTGAGGAAGCCGAGCCACCTGCCATCTTCTCTTACTGATCGCTCCTTCCCTGTTTCTCTTTTTCTCTCTGCTGTTCCTAGAATTGAGCTGTGTATAGTCCCGTTACCACCAATAACAGACGCAGACCCGATAACCCTGATCAGCTCCACGATGGGGGCTAAGTATCACCAAGTGCATCTCTTCGTGTGGCTCCATCACAAACTTATTTCCCAGTTTGCACAACATGACAGTGAGATAAAATATTCTTAAATATAACCCACCATATATTGTGAGTCACCAGGGACTGCAGAGCTAAATAATTTTAGTCTCCTTAACTAGGTTTCCACGAGCCTCTCTTCCTCTCACTCAGGTTCCTTTGCTGTCTTGATTTACACATTCCCTCTCCCATTCACTCTGCGTGGGATGAGGGCGGGAGGAAATAGCATAGAAAATGACCAAGTCAGAGGCTGGAAATCATTGGTGAAACACTTGGCTATGAACTGAGCGTGATGATGCATATTTTCATGGCGCATTGTCACTCAGTTTAGACACTCTGCTGGTATTTCCACGGGGATTTGATTGGTAACTGGAACTAGAAGCTGACCTACCACAAGTCAAATGGCTCTATACGTGGCTTCATGACATTTATTGAGGACTTGCAGTGCACAATTTCAGTTATGGCTTTCATTTAAAGAGAATAATAAAAGTGAGAGCTGGGTGGATCATCTAAGACTGCTCATCTCTTTCAGAAAGCTTCCTTGGAAGGAAAGCCAAAACCCAAACCAACTGCTGTGGAGTCAGTTCTGACTCATGGTGACCCCATGTGTGTCAGTGTAGAACTGTGCTCCATAGGATTTTCAATGGCTGGTTTTTTGGAAATAGATTGCTAGGGCTTTCTTTCAAGGAACGTCTGGGTAGATTCAAACTGACAAGCTTTCAGTTAGCAGTAGAGTGTATTAACCATCTGTACCACCTAGGGACTCCATGGAAGGAAAAGGACCAAACACAACAGTGGCTGTGATTTTAAAGTGTTCTCCTTTATATTTTTCTGTGCTTTGCAAATGTTATTCAATGAACATGCTTTAATTTCAAAATCAGAAAGAAATGACTTTTTGAAGTACCTCAAAACTGTTTCTTTACATTTTTCAAACAAATGTTTTTTAATGCCATAGTATTCTTTGATAATTGAACAGTTTTATACATGATTGATCAGTTATGTAAGCATGAAACCAAATTTCTTACATAGCACCCACTTCTCTATAAATAGCTTTTACCCACAGAAATCTGTTTTAGAGCTATTTTAGAAAAAGGCTGCCAAATACAATATGCCCAATCAAATGGACTACTGAATATTGATAAAGAGACAACGCATCATTTCACAAAGTGCTTCTGAATTTCTTATCTCACTTGACCCTCTTTTCCACTCAGACAGGAAGGGGGCGGGCAGCATTATCCTACCTAGGGGGTTAGGAAATTGAATTCCAGGGATTGGGGAATAGGCTAATGCCCCCAGCTCTTAGGGCAAGTTGGAGCCTGAACTTGGGATGTCTAGGCTCTTCTAAGCTTTATTTCCCTTGTATTGATGACTTTGACTTTAAATCAGGTTCCTTATTTTCCTCAGATGTAGGTGCACTTGTAAGACATCCTATAAACATGGAGCAGTAGGGCTACCATCTGCATTTCTCCCCCCTCACCCTAAAGACCGTGGGTAAAAATTCTTACCAGAGTCAGACTCCAAGGGAGTACTCAATCAGAGGTTTAAGCTGTTGAAACCAAGCTCGGCAGAACTTTGGAATTGCCCAGAATGAAGAATGAGAAGGAAGGAAAGCCTTCCTTTGACACGTAACTTTCCCGATTGACAATGCCCAAAGGGAAAACTGAGCAGGCAGGAACATTCACATTACATTGCATATTCAGAGTGGCTGTTTAAATGAGTCAGGCTGTTTCTCTTAGAACCCATAAATCTCAGGAAACATAGTCGTCCACAAAGGGAAAATTCATACTTAATAATTCTAGGAGACAGATGTCAAGTAGAGACAGCCTCCACTACTCACCTGGAGAGCGCTGAGCTCGCCCTTCCTTCTTCCTTCGCAGACTGTCGGGACAGTGGAGCCAGGGAGAGGGGTAGGCAGGGTAGTGCAAGGCTGGCAGGGGCCCCACAACCTCACCCACCACATAATGAAAGGAGAAAGTACCTACACAGACAAGCCAGCTGTGATGTGAAAAGCCTGATGTGTTTTTCTGAGCACCATTGTATTTTTAGTTGTGGTTCAAGGACAATTTGAGTGAACTATGGTTGTTTTCATTGCTAATGTGTCTCTTTCTCCTGCAGCCTGAGAATATCCTATGTGTGAATCGGAATACTAAACAAATAAAAATTATCGATTTTGGATTGGCCAGAAGGTATGTGTGTTTGGACACTAGTATATGAATGGAGTTAAGGCAGACGGGTGCTCTTTCTTTGCTAACATAAATCTTATGTAACCCTTGATTCCATGTCCCCATTTAGAATTAATTTAGCAAAAAGTATGCTCAGTCTTACATTATAAAACTTGGGGTTTGAATGTTTAAAACTTTTTACAGTATATGCAAGAAAAAATATGAAAATTAAAATCTAATATAGTAAATTTATTAAACTAGGAGCCATTAATTTAGAATTTATAAGAGTTTGTCTTAGTCTTTTTTTTCTTTTTATTATTGTACTTTAGATGAAGGTTTACAGAAGAAACTAGCTTCTCATTAAGCAATTAGTACACATATTGTTTTGTGACATTGGTTACCAACCCCACGACATGTCAACATTCCCCCTTCTCGACCTTGGGTTCTCTATTATCAGCTTTCCTGTCCCCTCCTACCTTGTGGTCCTTGCCCCTGGACTGGCGTGCCCCTTTAGTCTCATTTTGTTTTACGGCCTGTCTAATCTTTGGCTGAAGGGCGAACCTCAGAAGTGACTTCATTACTTAGCTGAAAGGATGTCCAGGAGCCATACTCTCAGGGTTTCTCCAGTCTCTGTCAGACCAGTAAGTCTGGTCTTTTTAATTTTTGTGTGTGAGTTAGAATTTTGTTCTACATTTTTCTCCTGTCTTAGTCTTTCATATTGCTCCCATCTGTATAGAGATTTATTTTTTAAAAATTAATAGTGTAAACAAGAATGCAAAAGTTTCTAGCACGAATAAGCTTCTTAAGGGAACAAAGAGTTTTCGTGGAATTTGGGCCATTAATGAGGCATACGAAATGGCTGTTGTAAGTTACGGCAGCATTTGTCTATTCCTTGATACAGGCTTATTCCAGCCACCTCCATGCCAGTGACTGTATCAGCTTTCCTTTGAATGTCTTCTATAATTCAGATGTTCGAATTATTCTGACCAGCCTTTTCCCTGTTTGATTGTTAAGGTCTTACATTATGAATTTTGACTCTTAAAACCCCTGGAATTTCTTTACAAGTTTTTGACACTGTCCCTTTAAATATGTAATTTCCTTTAAGGTCTATTTATTTTAAGTTCACTGTAGAGCCAAAGTTAATTTGCCTTACAGACTACATCTTTTCAATTTTCAAGATTTTTAATTTTTTTTATTCCTCCATGTTCTCTTAAATTTCAGATACAAACTCGGAGAGAAGCTGAGGGTGAACTTTGGCACCCCAGAATTCCTTGCCCCTGAAGTTGTGAACTATGACTTTGTCTCCTTCCCTACTGACATGTGGAGCATAGGAGTCATTGCCTACATGCTGTAAGAGAGCTCCTCTCCGTCTGACCTTTGTTCTCAAACCCACGGGTCTCCTGTGAGGATTGGCCATAACTTAGGTCTTTTAAAAATAAGTAACATTGTGGAAACAGCTGAAGTGTCCATCAACAATGAATGGATAAACAAAATGTGGCATATCTCTGGAATATTATTCAGACATAAAGAGAAATGAAGTCTTGATACATGCTACCAAAACCAAATCCGTTGATGTTAAGTCGATTCTGACTCATAGTGACACTATAAAAAAACAAACAAAAACAAAAACAAAACCGTTGCTGTCTAGTCGATGCCGACTCAATAGCCACCAGAATAGAACTGCCCCATTGAGTTACCAAGGAGCGGCTGGTGGATTTGAACTTTTGGTTAGCAGCTGAGCTCTTAACCACTGTGCCACCAGGGCTCTCCAGTGACACTGTAGGACAGAGTTAGTGGTGTCACTAGGGAGATGCGGACTGTACTGGGTGACACTGTCTGAGGAGGTGACACCAAAATGACTCTAAAATTTCTGTGCAGTGTTTCAGTAGAATTTTATTATTTTCTAATAAAAATGTCCCTGTAGTTAGTTATAACAACAGAAATTTTTTTCGTAAGCCCGGCTTACATGTATCGCTATACCGACAAGGCTAGAACTCTATGCTAATTTATTTTTTGAACCTTCTAATGCACTCCAGTTAGAGCTGCCATTATTACCCAATTACAATGATGCTTCGAATCACATGATTTGATCTGCACATGCTACAAGCATGCGCTGTTTTCATTGCTGCCAGTGTTTCATAGTCGCTGACTTTGTCAAAATTTCTGGTGTTTTAGCTATAATATTGTGGTAATTAGTGTCGGGGGGATGACATCACGATTTACTATGCTGGGTGACACCAACACTGGTGACACCACTGGACAGAGTAGAACCGCCCCATAGGGTTTCCAAGGCTGAAATCTTTACAGAAGCAGCCTGCCACATCTTTCTCCCACAGAGTGACTGGTGAATTCGAACCGCTGACCTTTCGGTTAGCAGCCAAGCACTTTAACTACTACCCTACCATGTGCTACGAAACGGATGGATTTTGAAAACATTATGCTGAGTGAAATAAATCAGATACAAAAGGACAAACAGTGTATGATCCCACGTATATGAAATATCCAGAATAGGCAAATACATAGAGACCACAGTTTATTCGTATTTACAGGGGCTGAGGAGAGGGGAGATGGGAGTTACTGCTGAAGGGGTACTGAGTTTCTGTTTTCCAGTTGCTTTTGGGTGGATCCTCACCCCTGGTGACCCCATGTGTGTCAGAGTAGAACTGTGCTCCATAGAGTTTTCAACGGCTGTCACCTTTCAGAAGGAGATCACAAGGTCTTTTCTTCTTGAGATGCCTCTGGGTGGATTCAAACCTCCAACCTTTTGGTTAGCAGCTGAGCACTCTAACTGTTTGCGCCACCTAGGGATTCGGAGTCTCTGTATAGGGGGATGAAAAACATTTGGAAATGCATAGTGGTGGTGGCAGCACAACATGGTGAATGTAATTAATGTCACTGAATTGTACACTAAAAAGTGGTTAAAATGGCAAAGGTTTTGTAGTATTTATTTTACCTCTATAAAAAATGTTTAAAAGTAACATTTTACCATACTTGGCTACTTTCTAGACTCTCTGAGTTCCCCTGGGTGCAAGGACAGTGAATTATGTCCCCTGGACTCAACACTTTAACTCCTAGGGCAACAGCTAAGGCCTTAAAGCAGCCTTTAAAAAAAAGACAAAACTGGGTCCTGTTGAGCCTGGCATTAGTCATCTGTGTGTGACAGCACTTTGCTTGTAGGAGAAATCCGTGCTCTTCCTTCAGGCTTCGCTTCCTCTGTGACTGCTGCCCCCATTGCTGTGGTGGTTTGATTGGGGTTAGGGTAGGGGAGTAAGCATTTTCTTGATTGGGATAATGTGTTATAAAAGTACTCTTACTTATTAGGTGGTTTTCCTCCTCTCACTTTTAAACAATAGAACCAGAAAAGCAGCCTGTCTTCTTCACAGGTTTGGACGTGGTCTAAAACACTCACTCTGGCTCCTCTGTCTTCTAGACTTAGTGGTCTCTCCCCTTTCCTGGGTGATAATGATGCAGAAACACTGAGTAACATCCTGGCCTGTAGGTGGGACCTGGAGGATGAAGAATTTCGGGATGTCTCAGAGGAGGCCCGGGAGTTCATCTCCAAGCTCCTGATTAAGGAGAAGAGGTAAGCCAGGTTCACTCTGTGCTCGTGGTTAGAGTCAGGTCAGGGAACCCTGGATTCCCTGTGATGTTCAGTGCAGAGCTGTAGATAGAACTAATGTGATGCTCCTCAACCCAGTCCTTGGTCTCCTGAGATCGAGACTGCTGTGGTCATTAGGCTTGAATGGGGCTGCCGAAAAGCTTCTCTCCCTCTGCCTTTCCATACAAGGCTCCAGCAAGCAAGGCCTCTCTCAGTTTACTCATCAGCTTGGAGTAAGTTATTGAAGTGGTCCCTTTCACCTCTAAAAAGCACAACATATGTGTTCTGTGTAACTGAACACTTACTACCATTTCTTCTGAGAGCTTACTATGTACCAGACAGTGTCAAGTGTTTTATAGATAGTATCTCTTTCAATCATTAATGATTTCATTTTATAGATGAAGCATAGAGACAGTAAGAGGCAGAACTGATGATCAAGCACAAGGTCCCCTTTCCCCAAGTCCATACTCATAACCATATGTGTCACATTACCTTCTGTTTTCTGTCATGCCAAAGCCACATTGATTCAAAATCCAGTGGGTGAAAAACAGTGATATTGACATATAGGGGCTTGCATTTTAGAATTATAAAGGAGAAAGGACGTTGTGCTTCACCTGTCAAACACGCTGTTTCAGGTGGTTTTATACTGAAAACATATAATGATAGATAATATTCAGATATGGTTTTTGCTTATTATCTTTATGGCTTTTTAAGTCATTAATAAACATGACCACACCGATGGGTAGGAGGGTGCACGGGGGTCAGAGGATGGGGCATGTGTAATAGTCTGGCCAAGTACCTGACTCTCAGGAACTTCATTCATTCCAGTATGCAATTAATTATTTACTTATATAATTTACTAATTAATTAATTACTATATGCCAGGAAATGCATCTGGGGTGTCAAGAATAGATGTACAAAGTCCAGTCCCTGCTTTAGGTAACTTACAATCTAATAGAAGGATAGATCTTTTTAAAAAGATATATTGCAATGTGGTTAATGCAAAGATAGAATATATTGACAGGGGCCAGAACCGAGTCCTAAATGGTGAAGAGGACCTAGCCAGGCAAAGAAGAAGGGCAATTAACAGATACTTGTGTTTATCACTGAGTTGGAATCAACTTGATGGCAATGGGCTTGACTTTTTTTTTTTTAGTTTGTGTTTATGGAGCCCTGGTGCCACAGTGATTAAGAGTTACAGCTATTTACCAAAGTGTTGGCAGTTTGAATCCACCAGCTGCTTCTTGAAAACCCTGTGGGGCAGCTCTACTCTGTCCTATAGGGTCGCTATGAGTGGGAATCGGCTTGACGTCAGTGGGTTGTATTCTTTATCCTTAAAGGAAAGGCACAATAACAGTAATGTTACCATTGTTAATATTATTTGCACATTACTGTAGCCCAGGCAAGGAGCCCTGGTGGCGCAGTGGTTAAACACTCAGCTGCTAACTGAAAGGTCAGCGTGGTTTGAACTCACCCGCCACTCCGTGGAAGAAAGATGTGGCAGTCTGATTTTGTAAAGATTACAGCCTTGGAAACCCTATGGGGCAGTTCTACTCTGTCCTGTAGAGTCGCTATGTGTTGGAATCGACTCTATAACAGCGAGTTTTACAGGTAGCCCAAGCAGTGAACCGATGGAAAATGTCAACCTTGTAATATCTTCGGAAGATGAGAAGTCCACATTTAATGAGACTCTTTTATGCATCTTGTGATTTAATCCTTCAGATAATCCTGTGGTGCATGGTATAGGCAGGAAACAGCCTGAATGCAGTGAGGCAGTCCCAAGACTAGCGCAGAGCAGACCCTGCCCTGCCCCCTCCTACAGTCTGAGGGCGTCCTTAGCATCAAATACACCCTGGAGTGAAGTGACACCTCACTGAGTATTAGGACTGGTATTTGGATGAATTTAAGGCCAGAGCCAAATATCACCATCATGGAATAAATTTCTGGGGTACGAAAATAAGCCTGAAATTTTTATGAAAAATTTAATGATTAGTACAATTTTATTGCTAACTTTTAAATAGTCAGTTTTTAAAAGTTTGACATGACGGTGGAAGACTAATAATTTTCAGCAAAATCAGATGTTAGGATGCTTCTGGGGGTTCAATACTGAAAATCTATGATACAAAACAGAATCTCACTTCATCTGAGGTTGGTTGAGGATCAGAGGTTGTGTTTTGTTTTGTTCTATTACCTCTGCCTATATAGGGTCCAACTAATGGTGTTGTTGTCACCAGGATATTAAGCTTTCCTTCCCCTCTAATATTAATTGACTAAAGGAAAGACTTATCTCTTCTTCAACTCTTGTACTTAAATACTTGGTATCTGATGACACACTCCTTCAAAGTGAAGTTTCATGACTGCTTGAAGCTATTTTCTTGATTTTTTTTTCAAAAGCAAATGTGAGATTGTTGCACTCACTTATAGTTGTTTTTATTTTGAAAGGTTATTTGGCTTAATGTGATATAAGTTAGCACGCGAAACAAGTTTAAGAAGTTTAGAATTAGAATACAACATAATTTTTGTTATTCTGCCTTATATTATTTAAAAAATTTTTTCATACAAAATTTTGTTGGCTCCAAAAAGGATATAGTTTCTTCCTAAAGGTATCTAAATAATGTACTCTCTCAATAGTTATATCCACCCTCCATTTCCATATTTATTTTAACTATTTAAAAGTTCTTAATTCAACAGTTCTTAATACATAATATTCAAAAGTTTTACTACATAGATTGATTTTGCAATAACCAAGAATCATTGCAGCATTTTGCTTTTGCAATGATGAATATACATGTATTCTTCAACTGACTGATAAAAGATCAGCTTATGAAGCTTAGAGGTTACATCAAGAATGGTTACTTCTATGTGAAAGCAGATGTTCATAATTAACAAAAAGTTTAAGTTATATGCCTTACTTACAATTTACTAGGTTGTCACCCTGATTGGATATGAGGCTCACACAATCATGAATAATGACAATGCAGAGAGAGTGGAATTGATAATGATTTGGCATTCAGCTCTCTGGCTTCCCAAAGGCAGAGGCCTCACTGGGTATGCCCACTGACACCTTTCTGCTTTTTGCTTTAGTTGGAGGATAAGTGCGAGCGAAGCTCTGAAGCACCCTTGGTTGTCAGAACACAAGCTGCACTCCAGTCTCAGTGCACAGGTGACCACGTCTTGTCATTTTTCCTCTTCTTGTCAAGTTGGCATAGGTCTTTTGGCGACCACATGCTAGAGGAATAGATAGATAAAGTTCTTTCTAATTCCTTTTCTCCCAGCCTTCAAATCTTGTGCTAGTATTGAATTGCTTAAAATGCATTTTTAGAGCATTTTTTATTTTTTTAAAAAAATAAATGCTAATTATATTGTTCAACAGAGTATTATTTACAGCATAACTGTTTAAATATTAAATTTATTACTAAATCATTGTATCCATTATGAAATGAATTACACCATTGTACTGCACACACACATACACACACACACACACACACAGCCTGGGATATGTTAACATAGAAAGTTTCAGAGAATATATGCTAATGTACTTATGCTTGCTTAAAATGGAATTCAGAATTCTGAATTCTATGCTTATCTGGTTTAGTCCACTCTGGGCTCCAAAATTTTAACTCTAACACTCAGCTTTCCAGATACTCATCTAAGTATATGTGAAGGAGGCTCTTAGAGGAGGCTGAAAAAAGACAACTAAAGTATTTGTTGAGAATAATTAAGCCCGTGCTGTGGAATAACTTCACACAACTAAATCTCTGTCCACTCTCATTGCTATAACTGCCATTTGTATTCTGACTCCCTCATCTGTCTCTTTGGCACAGATTTCTTTCCTAAGCTTCTGATCCATATACCCAACTATGTACTAGACATTTCCACTTAGATCTTCTCAGTCCTAAACCAGACTCGTCTCTGCCACTGCACTGCATCCTAGACAATTCTTTCCCAGGGACAATGTCCCTGGGAGCCTAAATCAGATCCAGGGCACCATCTTTGTTTCCTCCCTCTCCCTCAGCACCTCCCCCATCTCATACTTACCTCCAAGTTCTGTACATTATGTCCCCTAATTACCTCTGGGATCTGTCTAATCCTCTCCATCCCCACAACCATCCTGGACCAAGATATCCCTCACCTGAATTACTCCAGTCTTCTGT
The DNA here is from genome assembly GCA_030035585.1 of Dugong dugon. Classification (NCBI taxonomy): domain Eukaryota; kingdom Metazoa; phylum Chordata; class Mammalia; order Sirenia; family Dugongidae; genus Dugong; species Dugong dugon. The sequence continues at coordinate 22,435,830 of CM057464.1, forward strand.
CTGGCTTCTCTGGCTTCTCCTCTGTGTCTCCATCCAAATAATTGTGGATTGTATTAATAACATGGAAACAGATGTGTAACATTTAAATAACTTTATTAAATATTTAGGATGTTCAGCTGGGCAGGATTAATGTGGAGGTGATCAGCAATTGATACTTCCTGCCTTTCCTCAGGCCTTCTTGGGGCAGGTCTGATGTGAGCATAAGTTCAGATGGTTGCCCTCATGCCCCTGGCACAGAAGGTGTTCAGTAGATTCTGATTGCTTCCATCTTTGCTCCTTGCCACCCAGTGCTTTGGTGTGGAACTTTTTCACTGACCAACAAACCTTGGAATGATTAGGCTCAGGTACTCATTTTTTCCACATCCAGTTGTTATTGAAATTAACTTTAATTCTAAATTTAGCATCAGTACTAAGTTTATTTGCGGGCTGAATATACCTTCTGTGATAATTGGTACTGATGTCAGATAAAAATAGACTTATTACCTAGTTGCTACCTCACCCAGACTACATAAACTGCTTATTAGGGTTACCAACTTATTTTGAGCCAATTTTCCACCAATGTATTTTTATCCAAGCTTATTGGTGTCCAAATACACTTTGACAGGGTAGGACAATATAGAAACCACAGCAGATAAGTAATGACATTATAAATTTTTTAGAAGTTTAAAAATATTTTAAAAACCATATAACAAAAATTACCTTTTTGTTTATTCCATCCAACTGCTGTTACCCGAGGTGAACAGATAGTTCAAGAATAGTGAGGATTTTTGTTTTACCTTTTTTTAAAAAAAACAAATTCCATTCTTTAAATCTAGTTTGTTATCATTAAAGTTGTAATGATATGGCAGCCTTCGTGGCGCAGTGGTTAAGTGCTTGGCTGCTAACTGAAAGGTCGGCAGTTCTAACCCACCAGCTGCTCCACAGAAGAAAGATGTGGCAGTTTGCTTCCCTAAAGATTAGAGCCTTGGAAACCCTATGGGGCAATTCTACTCTGTCCTATAGGGTTTATATGAGTTGGAATTGATTAGACGGCAATGGGTTTTGTGGTTTATATATGCCAGACACTGTTCTAATTTCTCTACACAAATTAACACATTTAATCCTCATACCAGTCATAAGAAATAGGCACTGTCTATGCCATTACACAGATGAGGGAACAGAGGACGAGGGGTTAAGAACTTGCCCAGTGACAGAGCCAGCATGCAGCCCAGGCAGGCTGGCTCTCCATCCTAGAGCAGAGCCTCACAACACCCAGCCCAGTGATTGGCTGCTGGGCAAAGGGAGTCTGAGTGATGCTTCCAGAACCATTCTTGTACCTTACATTTTTGGTCTTTCTGAAAGCCAATATTCAAACTTAGTATGTTTTATTTTACAATGAAATATTGAGACTCAGTTTCTCCAGAAGATTTATTTTTTGGATAATCTTGGTTCTGAGATGTTCCATAAAATCAGAATTTAACTTTACATTGAAAATTTAACTTTTATCCAAAGCTGTTTACCATTTAAACTTAATTATATTTTAAAAGTCTTTTGCAGCATTTTGTTCTATCGTGCAAGGGGTATCCATGTGTTGGGGGCCAAGCTGACAGCAGCTAACAACAACATCCTTTTTATTTATCTCTTTTAACTGTCATAAAACCGTTAAAAGCACTTGCTCTCTCTTAACTACTAAGCTTGCCTATAACCAGCCACTAAACTTAAGAAGGTTTTTTCTTCTTAGAAATTAAGGTGCTGAAGCTCTCTGTCTTCTGTACTGTGTTCAAGATGATATGCAGTGGTTCTCAGCCTTTCTTTTGTTTCCAAACCATCTGCACATAACCTATCTTCCGTCAGAAACAGCTCTCAACCTGGGGTGGGGAGAAGCATCCCCAAAGTGAAAATCTATTAGAATTCAGCAAGTATCTACTACATACTTAATAAATGCTTTGGGGCTGGGAGGGAAGGAAAAAGAATATATATGACATGGTTTCTTTTCTCCCAGAACTAATAAGCTCCCTTCCTTCTCATTCCCCACACTACTGCCTTATCTCAGCCTTTCTTCTCATTTATTGAACTAATAAAATAATCTACAAGCTGATATTCAACCTCCATTTATTTTCTTCCCTAATCCATCAAATCATTATTTCCCTAATTAAAGCTCTGATCAATTAGTCCCTGATCAACAGATCTTCAAGCATTGCCCATTGTCCACACCAAACCAAATACACCAAGCAATCAAGGCCTGCTGCAGATTTCCAGTCTTATCTCTATACTCCCTCCATATCAGCCCAAATCCTGGTTATTGTCCAAGGCCTGTTTTAAATGCCACCTCCTTGAAGATATTGTTTCTCAATCCCCAAACTAGAAATCCTTTCTCTGTCTTCTTGAATCTCTCTTGTGGCACTTACATTTTATGTGACACTCAATAACTTTATCTACTAGATTTAAAAGCTTTTGGAAGAAGCAGTTTATGCTTCGGACTCTTACAGCCCCATATCAGTCCTGACTCTGGTGCTTAGAAAGCACACAGTAAATGCTGAAGTGAGTGTGCACAAAACACACATGTATAAAAATTGAGTATAGCTAGGTATTGAGCTCCTTGGCCCCAGATCTAACTGAAAAGGAAGAGTAGTGGTGGCAAGGGTGAGAGGAGAATCTATGGGGAGAGGTGGGGATGACCTTGAACTGGACTTTGAAGGCAGTGAGGACCGAAGTCTGCGGATAGGTGTAGGAGTTGTCCACTATGTAGCCTTCAAGAGCCACTTTTGAAGAACATTTTCTACTCAGTAGCAAATTATTTACTCTTCAAGTGTTCTCATATAAGTTAGGGACTGATTGGAAAAGTTCTAATCCTTTCCCAAATGCCTTCTGCTTTTCCTAGAAGAAGAATTGCTACTCTAATGCCCAGAACCGTGGGACCAAATAGTCTACGGAAGGAACGCATTTGAAAGGTTGGTCTCAGGTCTTTTGCTAAAGAGGTGTTTGTACAAGCCTTAGAGAGGGGAACAAGAAAGAACCTGCTATTTGTTGCACAAACCATGTGGGGAGCAGGATAGTGTTTTGGTTAAGGGGGTGGGCTCCGAGGTCAGACCAGCTGTGTTTGCTCCCTGGTTCTGCCAGCTCCTAGCTGGGAAACCGCAGGTTCCTGATCTGTGTATTGGGATAATAATAGTATTGGTTCCTAAGGTCATCATGTGGTTCCAGTGAGATAATTTGAGCCACACAAGCAAAACCCTGAGACCAGGTCCTGACAAATATCAGGTACTCCATAAACCTTAGCTCTTGTCAGTAGGTGCTGGTACCTGTACACAAACTATCTCATTTAGTCCTTTCAACAATTCTCTGAGATCAGAGGAAGTGGTGCCCTCTTTTATACAGACCGGAAAACCGAGTCTCAGAGGCTAACTCACCCAAGGCCATGTAACTATCCTCAATTTTGTGATCTGATGTAAAGGGAGTTTCCTTGGCGGTGTGACCTACATCCAATATGTATAAATGGTGGAATGTGATTCTGTCTTGCGTCTCTGGACCTAAAGCCTGAGTTTTTTTCTATCCTGAGCTGCCTCCTGCTCTTGGCCTACTCTCTGATTCCAAGGAACAATACTTTGTACAAATACAAAGTAGATGCTCACCTCTACTGAGATTAGAATGTAATCATAATTTTTTAGGAGCTGGTTTCATGCATGTAGAAGGTATTAACAAGCTAGCTCAATTTATGCACGAGAAGAAAAGCCTGAGGAAATATCAATGTACTTATTACACAGGACTTGCAGAAATTCAACATTCATGTCCTTGTTGGGGGGTCATTTGTCTTCCAGCAGGTTGACTCCCTCAGCTTTGGCAGGAAGTCTACCACTATTTCTGCAGCTTGGTTTCAACAACTGTGCAGGACTTATGACTGTATAGGACATAGAGCTGTGCGTCTGCATTCGTGCTACCCATTGGTCCTCATCTTTTATTTGGATTTGTGTTTACTCTGGTCCTGAGGTTTTTGTTTATTTGCTTTACCGTATATATTCTTTTTTAAAAATTTAGTCTTATTATTAAATATATATATTATTTATATATGTATATAACAAAAAGTTTGCCATCTTAACCATTTTGAAGTGACATTAATTACTTTCACCATGTTGTGCAACCATCACCACTATCTATTTCCAAAAGTTTTTCATCACCCCAAACAGAAGCTCAGTACCACTTGGGCAATAACTCCCATTCTCTCTTCCCCCCAGCCTCTGGTAACCACTAATCTACTCTGGTCTCTATGCATTTGCCTATTCTAGATATTTTATATAAGTGGGATGTTACAACATTTGTCCTTTTGTGTCTGACTTATTTCACTCAGCATGACATTTTCAAGGTTCATCCATGTTGTAGCATGTATCAAGACTTCATTTCTCTTTACCCGTGAGTTATATTCCATTGTATGGACAGACCACATTGTGTTTATCTGATCATCTGCTAATGGACTTTACTGTATATATTCTTGTAAGATTCCTTGAATCTTTTGTAGAATAAGATTGGGTAGAAATAAATCAGTAATTAATCACAAAGGGCACAAACCAATTGTGATGGTGAATGTTATGTGTCACCTTGGCTTGGCCATGATTCTCAGTATTATGTAATTATCTTCCATTTTGTAATCTGATACAAGAGGAATTTTCTTGGGGGTGTGACCTGCATCCAATATACTTGATGTTCTGGCAAAGCTCACCCTCTGTTGATCCTGCATCTGAATCATCATCCTTGAACCTCCGGTTCTTGAGACTTGAGTCTGCAGATCTGGGGATTTACCAGCTCCCGCAGCCCCATGAACCAGCAGCCTACCATCTGACCTGCCGATTTTGGGTTCATCAGCCCCTGCAACCACGCGAGTCAGGAGAAGCCTCCAGCCTCACGGCTGACCTATGGATTTGGGACTTGACAGCCTCTACAACTGCATAGGCTGTTCCCTTGAAATAAATCTCTGTCTCTATATATTTATATATGTACACTTCACTGGTTTCACTCATATAGAGAACTCAACTTAAGACATTTGGTACTGAGAGTCATTCTGAATTGTTTCCCAAGTCTGGCTAGTCTTAAAAGGGCTGATGACTCTGCCTCTAGCAGTAAAGAGGGCACTGCTAGTTCATGGCATAAGATGAAAATGAAAACATGCAAAATATCACCACCAATGGATCAAATATTTGTGAGAGACAAGGCTCTGGGTGATGGCATGTTTGATACTTTTCTACAATTTTGTTAGAATGAGAAGTACAAGGAAGCTGGTTGGTTGGTTCTACCTTTGCTAGACAAAGTGGTGAAAGAAAGGGATGAGCTCAAAAATTCAGAGTCACAGCTGAAGAGCTGCATAAAAGAGCTGAAAGTTGCCACTTGTGCCCTGAAAAAAAAGCCTTATTTTATATATGTATGTGTGTGTGTGTATATATATATATTTTATTGTACTTTAGATGAAGGTTTACAGAACAAATAGTTTCTCATTAAACAGTCAGTACATCTATTATTTATGACATTGGTAGCAACCCCATGACATGTCAACACTCTCCCTTCTCGACCTTGGAGGACCCTCCTTTTTTTTTTGGTGAAAATATACATAGCTAAATTTGCACCATTTCAAAAGTTTCTACATGTACAATTCAGTGACATCGATTACATTCTTCCAGTTGTGCTGCTATTCTCACTATCCTTTTCCAAATTATTCCATCACCATTATCTTCAATTCACTGCCCCCTAGGCTTCCCATCAAATCTTTTGAGTTGCTGTTGTCAATTTGATCACACATAGATATTTCTTTTTTTTGTATCTTAGATGAAGGTTTGCAGAACAAATAGTTTCTCATTAGTTAGTACACATATTGCCCTATGACAATGGTTAACAACCCCACAACATGTCGACACTGTCCCTTCTCAACCTTGGGTTCCCTATCACAAGCTAAAAAAAGCCTTATTTTTTGTAGTAGCAGAGCTGATATTGCCGAAAACCAAACCCAGAGTTTTATCATAAGAGTGGCTGAATTACAATGCCAATTGAATTCCCAACCTGAAATGATGTCTGAAGTGAGGGCATTAATTGGAAAGAAATGGGATCCTGAAACTTGGGATGGAAACATATGGGCAGAAAATCAGGAAGCTGGGGACATTTAGCCCCTAAATTCCATTGCATCACGCCTGCCAACAGAACCAGCCCCATCTGAAGAGATTACTTTATCTTTGTCTGCTAAGCCACCTTCCCCAGTAAAAACATTATGCCTTCCACCACCATCTGATGAAATTAACCTGGCTGTGCCTGAAGAGTTTTTGTCTGAGATATTGCCTGGGATGGTACCTGAGGCATTGCATAGGGCATCACCTGAGGCAGATGCCTTACAAGACATTGCTGAATGTCCCAACCATATTTGCTTCTAGACGCATAACCAGTATCCCACTGAGCCTCAAGAGGTGAAGTACAAAGTGTGACTCAGGAGGAGGTATGCTACATTCTAAAAGAACTGCTTGATTTTTCTAATACATACAAGCAGAAATTGGGGGAATATGTGTGGGTGTGGCATAATGGTGCAAGAAACATAAAACTGGACCAGTCTGAGTTTATTGATTTGGGCCTACCAGGTACAGATTCTTCATTCAGTGTTTCAGCTCCAGAGGTGAGGAAAGGCTCATTAGATCCTTATTTGGTTGGTTCACTGAAGCATGGATTATGTGGTGGCCTACACTAAATCAAACTGAAGCACCAGATTTGCTTTGGTATACTGTAGAAGAAGGTATCCAAAGTCTTAGGGAAATTGGCATGCTGAGTGGATTTATCAGGTTGGACCCACAGACCCACCCATGCAGTGCCCAGAGGACATATCTTTTGCCATAATGGTGAGGAACAAATATGTGAAAGGAGCCCCATCATCCTTGAAGACTGCTGTGATTGCTATTCTATGGAAGTCAGATTTGACAGTGGGAACTACCCTAGCTGAATTAAGACATTTAAGTACAGTGGGGCTGATTGGATCCTGTGGTGATGGGGCAAAGTGCCAGCACTTAACTGACAAAGATGAGGTGGGCTTGGTTATCCTAATGGACAACAGAGTCAAAGGATTAATCAGAATAGTCTGACTCATATGACTTATTGCATTGCCTAGTTAGTCTTGATGTCACTAGGACTGAAATAGATGGGAAATCTACTAAATATTTACTTAATCTGTACAAGTGGGGGAATTCTAGGTCAAGTGAACAGTAGCCTAATTCAAATCGTGATAATAGAGATTCATGACCCCTCAATCAATTCCCAAACTTGAGCCAATTTACAGACCCACAACCCCTTGATTGAAGAGAAGTTAGATCCCCTTGAGGAAGAACCCGCCTGCACAGCCAAAAATTTATACTTCTAATCTTTCTCCTAGCCTTCCCCCAAGGGATCTGCAGCCTTTTAGGAGAGTGACTGTTCATTGGGGAAGATGAAATAATCAGACTTTTCAGGGATTACTGGACACTGGCTCTGAACTGACACTAATTCCAGGAGACCCAAAATATCACTGTGGCTCATGAGATGTGGAGGTGTATGGAAGTCAGGTTATTAATGGAGTCTTACTTCAGATCTGTCTCACAGTGGGTCTAGTGGGTCCTCCAACCCATCCTGTAGTGATTTTCCCAGTTCCAGAATGCATAATTGGAATAGATATACTCAGCAATTGGCAGACCCCCACATTGGATCCCTGACATGTGGAGTAAGGGCTATTATGGTAGGAAAAGCCAAGTGGAAGCCATTAGAACTGCCTCTACCAAGGAAAATAGTAATCCAAAAGCAATACTACATTCCTGGGGGTATTGCAGAGATTACTGCAAAAATCAAGGACTTGAAGGATGAAGGGGTAGTAATTCCCACCACATCTCCATTCAACTTGCCTATTTGGCCTGTGCAAAAAACAGATGGATCTTGGAGAATGACAGTGAATTATAGTAAACTTAACCCAGTGGTGACTCCAATTGCAACTGCTGTTCCAGAGGTGGTTTCACTGCTTGAGCAAATTAACACATCTCCTGGTATCTGGTATGCAACTGTTGATCTAGCCAATGCGTTTTTCTAGATTCTGGTTTTGAAGGAACACCAGAAGCAGTGTGCCTTCAACTCTCAAGGCCAACAGTACACCTTCACTGTCCTACATCAGAGGTATATCAATTCTCCAGCTCTATGTCATAATTTAGCCTGCAGGGGCTGTGATCAACTTTCTCTTGCAAAAGACGTCACACTGGTCTGTTACATTGATGATATTATGCCGATTGGACCTAGTAAGGAAAAAAGTATCAATGATTCTAGAAGGTGGGAAATTAATCTGACAAAGATTCAGGCTCTTTCTACCTCAGTGAAATTTCTAGGGGTTCAGTGGTGTGGGACATGTCGATATATTCCTTCTAATGTGAAGAGTAAGTTGTTACATCTGGCCCCTCCTACATAGGGGAACATGATTGGAAAATTGGTGACAAGGAGGTATGGGGAAGAGATATGTGGATAAACCTCTCTGAATGGGCCAAAGAAGTGAAGATATTTGTGTCTCATGTGAATGCTCACCAAAGGGTGACCACAGCAGAGGAAGATTTTAACAATCAAGTGGATAGGATGACATGTTCTGTGGAAACTAGTCATCCTCTTTCCCTAGCCATTCCTGTTGTTGCCCAATGGGCTCATGAACAAAGTGGCCATGCTGGTAGGAACGTAGGCTATGCATGGGATCAGCAACATGGACTTCCACTCACCAAAGATGACTTAGCTACAGCCCCTGCTGTGTGCCCAATCTGCCAGCAGCAGAGACTAACACTGAGTCTCTGATATGGCATCATTCCTAGGGATGATCAGCCAGCAACCTGGTGGCAGGTTGACTACATTTGACAACTTCCATCATATAAAGGGCAATGTTACTTTTTACTGGGATAGACACTTACTCTGGATACAGATTTGCCTTCCCTGCACGCAACGCTTCTGCCAAAACTACCATCTGTGGACTTGCAGAATGCTCTATCCTCTGTGATTATATTCCACACAGAATTACCTCAGATCAAGAAACTCACTTCACAGCAAATGAAGTGTGACAATTGGCCCATGCTCGTGGAATTCACTGATCTTACCATGTTCTGCATCATTCTGAACCAGCTTGCTTGACAAAACGATGGAATGGCCTTCTAAGGGCACAATTACAGTGCCAGTTAGGTGGCAATACCTTGCAGGGTTGGGGCAGTGTTCTCCAGGGGGCCATATATGCTCTAAACCAGCATCCAATATCTGGTGTTGTTTTTCCCATAGCCAGGATTTATGGGTCCAGGAATCAAGGAGTGGAATTGAGAGTGGCATCATTCACCATTACCCCTAGTGACCCATTCACAACATTTTTGCTTCCTGTCCCCACAACCCTATGCTCTGTGGGTTAGAGGTCTTAGTTCCAAAGGGAGGAATGTGCCCACCTGGAGACACAATGGTGATTCCATTGAACTGACAGTTAAGAATACCACCTGGCCACTTTGGGCTCCTCATACCTCTGGATCAAGAGGCAAGGGAGTTACCATATTTGCTGGTGTGATTTATCCTGATTACCAAAGGGAAATTGGATTGATATTGCACCATAGAGGTAAAGAATATGTCTGGAATACAGGAGATCCCTTAGGAAATCTCATAGCACTACCATGTCCTGTGATTAAAGTTAATGGAAAACTACAGAAACCCAATTCCCACGTGACTACTAATGGTTCAGACCCTTCAGGAATAAAGGTTTGGGTCACCCCAACCAGGCAGAGAGCCATGACCAGCTGAGGTGCTTGCTGAGTGCAGAGGGAATACCAGATGGGTGGTGGAAGAAGGTAGTTCTAAATACCAGTTACATCCATGTGACCAGTCACAGAAACGAGGATTGTATTTGTGTTTAGTATTTCTTCTTTGTTTTTTTATATGTGCGTGTGTGTGTGTGTAAATATATATATATCAAGTATCTTTGTTCCCTTCCCTCTCTTAGTCCATTACTTATTATGAAATATAAGTTGTAAACAGGCTAGTGAGTTTTCAGTTGTTATACGTGTTAGTTGTATCATGTTAGGTGCAAGTATGATTTTTATAATTGTCTTTATTTAGAGGTTATGTATGGTTTAAGGAGTTGTGTACGGTGCCAAGTTGACAAGGGGTAGACTGTGATGGTTAATACTGTGTGTCAGTTTGACTCAGCCATGATTCTCAGTATTATGTAATTATTCTCCATTTTGTAATCTGATGTGGGGGGAGTTTTCTTGGAGGTGTGGCCTGCATCCAATATATATGGATGTTCTGGCAAAGCTCGCCCTCTCTGGATCCTGCATCCAACTTATCATCCTCTGACCTCTGGTTCTTGAGATGTGAGCCAGTAGTCTGCCATCTGACCTGTGGATTTTTGGATTCGCCAGCTCCCACAGACCCATGAGCCAGCAGCCTGCCATCTGGCCAGCCAATTCTGGATTTGTCAGCCCCTGCAACCACATGAGTCAAGAGAAGCCTCCAGCCTGATGCCTGACCCATGGATTTGGGACTTGCCGTCTTTCACAACTGCAAGAGCCATTTCCTGGAAATAAATCTCTATATATGTTTATATATATATATGCTTACTGCTTTTGCTCCTCTAGAGAATCCAGCCTAAGACACCAGTGTTAGGAAAATATTTGACTTTTGATGTCAGAGTCACTTATAAGTCTATCACTTATTTAGAAATATATGAAGGGTAAAAATGAAGACTTGTTCTTTCTATTTATGAAGACCATTTTTGTTTGTCAAAAATAGGACATTAATGTTTTGGGAAGAGTGCAAAGTAATTTTGTTTCTTGTGATCATGTGGAGAAGAAAGGGACCCCTACGCTCCCCAAGGCTGCATAGCCCCTGCCTTCGCTGTGAGCTGTGGTGACCAGGGTCTGTGGGCAGCTATGCCATGGCTGTTCTTCCTCCCCCATCCCTGCCTGCTCACCCAGAAGCATTCTTGAAGCCCCCTGTCCCAGTCACCGCAAACCCTAAGGGTTTGCCACAGACTGCCTTCCCACTGTAACTGTAGTCACTTTAGAGGCCCGGTTTGAATGAATTCACTGGGAGACAGAGGGGGTCATGTTCAAGGCTGCTGGGATCTCAGGGGGAGGGGAAGAGCTATGAGGAAATGGAGGTGAGATGGGTAGAGCTGGCTCCCTTTGAACCCAACGTGGTGGACGATAGTGGCAGCCCCAGGAGGTGACATCTGCACAGAAATGGAGAAGAAAGTGTTTGACTGGTCACACTGGTCCAGTAGATACAAACTTTGCTAGAATTGTTGATGAAACCCTTTTCCGAACTTGGTCAATCACCTCCTGACTTGGCTGGCTGCCTGCCTTTCCTGTGCTTCTTAGTCACATTTGACCACAGGAATTCACCTAGGTCCTACCTCAGGCTGGAAAGAGTCCTTTCAGGTTCAGGTGGTCTGATGCTTCTCTACTTCTTTCTTTCTTTCTCTCTCTCTTCCTTCCTTCTTTCTTTCTCTCTCTCTCTCCCTTCCTCCCTCCCTCCCTCTCTCCCTTCTATTCTTTCCTTTCTTTCTCTCTCAAAATAAAACTTAGAATGAGGGTATTAACTCTGGGAGCAGTCTCATTTGAGAAGACAGTTAAAAAAAAAAAATCATTCTTCACAGCAATATTCTGTGCCAGGATGAGATGCGTTTTTTGGCAAGATACATTATGAGCAAAACCAAATTTGAGATAATATTGATTTTTAAAATCTAGTGGTTTAAGATTATTCCTGTGGAAACTGAAAGACTTCCAGGCTGTAGGAATAAAGCATGTAAATTGAGGCATATAAATCTCCTACAATTTGCTAGAAGTATTTGGATGTGTTGAGGAAACATTCCAAAAATCAACCTAGTGGCATTTCATTTCTCATTTCTATTGCATCTTTTGCCAGCCTGTGAGATGTAAATTTAGGATACCTCTTCAGACCTGTAGGGATAATCTAGGGGAGTGAGTGGTCTAACCAGCCCAGGTCAGATGTGGTTTTAAAAGCAAATGGAAATATTCACACGCGTAATTTTCATCGTCACACTCATGACAAAATAAATGGGCAGCCACAGCTTCAGGGGCTGGTTGTACTTCAGATGAAACAAAGAAGCCTTGTCCTTTAACATTGCAAATAGCACTAAAATATCTTATATAAACTGAAAAAAATATTTAGTAAGCAGTGGCATCCTTCAAGGGATTTCTTTCTTTTCTCCCACACACATATATGTTGTAAAAAATCATCTGTGGTTTTCCTAAGGGGCATAACCAGCTAATTAAAATTTTAAAAGCCCTGCTGAATTAAGCAAGATTCGTATTTTGTTTGCTTTGCAGGAAAAATGCTGTGGTTGCTGCTGCTGTGAGAAGATTTTGGGGAAAATCAGCAGTTCTGATGCCTTGACCTCTGTGATGACTGGCAAGGGCCTTAGCCAGTGGAGCCACCTGACTTCTTGAGCAGCAGAGTGCCTGAGGGACCCACTGAGAGATCCAAGAAGTGCGGACGCCTCGCCCGCATCCTGTACCTCCCATCGCATCTACCCCATGGAAGTTCATACTTGGGAAGATATTTGTCTGCCTCTTTTAGCTTTTCATAATTTTTATTTTATTTCTTGGTCTTTGTTACTGGGTGAGGGATTGCATTATGTCTGCCATTTCTCAGATTACTAGAGAAACCATGTTGTTGTTGTTAATGTTAGCTGCCCCTACTCATAGAGACCCCATGCACAGCAGGATCGGATGGTTGTGATCCATAGGGTTTTCAGTGGCTGACTTGTAAAAGTAGATCACCAGGCCTTTCTTCCTAGTCCATCTTAGTCTGGAAACTCTGCTGAAACCTGTTTAGCATCATAGCAACACACAAGCCTCCACTGACAGGCAGGTAATGGCTGCACATGAGGTGCATTGGCTGGGAATCTGGGTCTCCTGCATGGAAGGTGAAATCATACTTGAGATTTATTTGAGCTTTTAAAATCTGAGGATGCATTTAGGGAAAGAAAACTGCATGCAATTATTAAACTATGGCTTTTAAAGTGGTGGTTGTACAGCCAGAAAAAATTCTAAGTGCAGTGCACCCTTAAACACTTAGTGTCTCAGACCTGATTATTTTAACTTGCTCTGAAATCAGATGAGTTCAATTGATAAATAATCTGCTATCAGAGACATAAGCCTTCTTTGAATTCTGAGGTAAGAGGCATCAGGCACTGTATTTTCCATTCATTCTGAATTCTCCTCAAAGCACATCCATTTCTTTAAAGTAGCTGATTCTACTTTTAAATGAGTGAAACACATTTATGGAATTCACTTCCTGGTCGCCTCTGATCCATCCACATGAAACACACTAGTTTTTAGAGGTAACTGTTTATAGTTGGTCTTTAAAATTACAACCTCTGGAATACTGTCACATTCACCAGAGCTTTTCTTCAGTCTTGACTGTCAAGAGATAGATGTATGCCTCCCTGGGAAGGATGAGCTTCGCTTCCAGGGTTGGAGTGATCTGGGAAACAGCTCTGAAGTCTCTAGGTATATGCAAACATTCATGAAGACCAGTTGTCCCACCTATGCATAGCCTCATGTGACTCAGTGGTTGTGAAAAAATAGAATTCAGAAACTAAAAGTCAGGGGAACACTCTATTCACTTTTAGGACATGAGAATGATTTCCAGTCAGAAGCTTCTTATTCTCTAAGGTCAAGTGCCATTTCATTAGAGATATTTAGTAAGGGAAATGAGCATTATGGCATATGGCACATGCTTGGGCAGAAGGCACAGGGCCTTTAAAAAGCAAAATATGTGAGTCATTTCTTTGTGAAGAGGAGAAAATGAAAAACCCTACTTAACCCATATTGCAAGTTCAATACCGAGAAAACCAGTTAGTTTCTTAAGCTTTCTTTAGATTTTCTGTTTCCAAGACTGTCATGTTGAAATCAGCTCTAATAATGCCTTTATCTTTACCAATAAATCATTCTATGCTATCATTGTCATGATAGCAGTTAAAAGTAATTAAGATAACTTGGTGGCCGTGTTAGTGAGGGCAGATTTAATTTTCATTGACTTTTTCTATTATTTCTCTTATCCACCTAATGAATCCTTATAGCATGCCCGTGAATAACTCTACGCTCAACATCCTCAGTCTCATGTTTTAGGTAAGGGGAAATAGAGAGAGGAGAAAAAGTGTAATTTGATTTAGGCAACATGTCAATTTTGTGGTTGTGCCAGGCATGAAACTGGCTTTTGCTTTTACATGATGATGCATTTCTGTTTTCCTTCTGCCTATGCATTTATCCACCTTGGTTTCTCCTGTTCCTGTTATGTGACTATGCTTACAATGTTTAATTTTGTTTTCTTAAAAAAAGAAAAAAGGCCATGACTGAAGTGTTATATTACTGTGCTATCTTTAGCTGATGCTATTCATTGAGTCTGGAAAAACACAAGCCAGTGCATGCATTAATACTCCATTATACCACAGAGCACTGGCCTTCATTCAAGTGCTAAATAAGACACAAGAGTCTGATTTTTAAGCCCCGTGTGGAAGGGCGTTTCTGAACTGCAGCCCAACGAAGGAATACTCACCTTGCAAAATTAAGGCACCGATGACCACGTGGTTAGAGGGTGTAAAGGTTTTTTTTTTTTTTTTTTTTCCCCCAAATAAAGGCTTTGAAAGGAAGCTCTACTTTGAAAATGGATCTTGTTTAACTTTGTAGTTGGATTTCCATATATGGATGGGTGCCTCCCCATGCTAGGGGTGCCATTTATATCCCAGCTGGGGATAGTTCACATTTCCCAGTCTCAGATGGCAAAACGGGAGAGTATCAGTCTGGCGTTCCCACCCATGTGCCTCTGCGCCAGAGAGCCTGGAATTCGCACACTGCTGCTCTGCTGGGAACAGGCTCCACAGAGCAGAGGAACCAGGCCAGATGGGAGCATGGGCCCAGAGAAGCGAGACTGGCTGGACTGGGGCGATTGTGATCCATTTTTCCAAGAAGTCATTAGAGAGGCTGAATTTCCCCTTCATCCTCTTGATGGCATTTTCTTCCCCACATTGCACTTTATGGCTGTGCCTCATCCTCCCCAACCACCCCGCCCCAACACACACCAGTTCTTTCTTTAGTCAACAGAGGAAATTAAGCACTGATGTGGCATTTCCCACTGTCTGGAGAAAAATAGACCTCACAAAGAATGAAGGAAAAAGTATGCTCATACCTGTAGTCTGGAAGGCACCAAGACTTACCCAGAGAATGTAACAGTTTAAAAATTGGGGAGATAGGGTTCATGCCCAAATTTGTTACATAATGTACATAAAGAACTTTGGAATAGATTCAACTAACTTAGTGAAAAGATTTCTAGGTTGAAATTGCATAGCACTTATATCTGTTGAACATCGTAGGTTTGTTTGCATTTGCTTTTTGTCTGACTTGATATTAATTTGGTTTCTTTTCTCAAAAATGTAAGTAGGCGTGTTGCCATTGTGATGGCATACTTTGCTGTGAATGTTTTAAAAGATGTATGAATACTTTTTATTTTTATTCATTTTATGAAAATTAATTATTATAGCAATTTTTTCTTGTTTTAGAATCAAAATGTGGATTTTATGTTAGAGAAATGAGAATTCTACTCCTAGTTCATTTCCTTTTATGTCCCTCCAGTTCTCTCTACCCTGCCCCTGCCATTAGGCAGAGGTGTCAGCGTGTAAGCATTGCTTATTTAGTGTGGGCTATAGAACAATCTGGAGCCCTGGTGGACCAATGGTTGAGAACTCGGCTGCTAACATAAAGGTCAGCAGTTAGAATCCACCAGCTGCTCCTTGGAAATGCTATGGGGCAGTTCTACTCTGTCCTATAGGGTCGCTATGAGTCAGAATCAATTTGACTGCAATGGGTTTGGGGTTTTTTTTTTGTTTTTTTGTTTTTTTTTTAATAGAACAATGTAAGGAACTTCCATTGGAAAACTCATTTGTGAAAGCATAGCGGAGAGGAAGAGGCAGGGCGCTTTGCTGGTCATGGCTGTTATACCCAGCTCAGCTATCTGTTCCCTGGCACTCCATCACCATTGAAGGCAGTAGCACAAGTGTCAGGCTCAGCATTACTGAGGCTTACTTCTCAAAATCACAGAAGCACCCTAATTTTCTTTTGCTCTATTTTTTTTTACTTTCTTATTTTTCTTGGAATTAAAGTACATCTTCTTATCCATCACAACTCTTCCATAAAGTCTTTCCAAGATGAAACTAATGATTACAAAGGGAATTGCTTTCAGTTCTGAAGGAAACTTGATGCCTGACTTATTAGATGTTGACTTAGTTATCTAGTGCTGCTATACGAGAAATACCACAAGTGTGGGTGGCTTTAACAAACAGAAATTTATTTTCTCACAGTTTAGGAGGCTCCAAATTCAGGGTGCCAGATCTAGCAATGGCTTTCTGTCAGCTCTGGAGGAATGTCCTTGTCTTTCCTGAGCTTCTGCTCCTGGGTGATCTTCCTGTAGCTTGGCATGTATCTTCTCCCATCTCCACTTGCTTGTTTAATCTCTTTTACATTTCAAAAGAGACTGACTCAAAAACACCCTACACTAATCCTGTCCTATTAACATAACAAAGTTAACCCATTCCCAAATGGGATTATAATCATAGGCATAGAAGTTAGGATTTACAACACATATTTTTGGGGAACACAATTCAATCCATAACATTTCACCCTTTGGCCCCCCAAAATTCATGTCCTTGCCACATGCAAAATGCATCCCTAAAGTCTTCAATCAACTCCAAGTCCAAAATATCATCTTCTGAATCACCTAAATCAAGTATTAGTGAGACTTGAGGCATATTCCATCCTGGAGAAAAGTTCCTCTTTACTTGTGAACTGTGAAATCTAGACTACAAGTTATCTGCTTCCAAAGCACAATGGTGGAACAGGCACAATGTAGACATTTCCATTACACAGAGAAGAAATCAGAGGGAAAGAAGAGATAACAGGCACCAAGGAAGTCCAAAACCCAACAGAACAATTTACATCGGCTCTCAAGGCTTGAAAATAATCCTATATTCTCTGAGACCATCTGAGCGATGGCCTTGCCTTCCAGACTCTAGGTGTTGGCTATGTCCTCTGGACTCTGAGTGGAAGCCTCTCAGCCTTAGGATTCAGTTCCATCTTCTAGGCCCACTAAATTGGCAATTCTGCTCCCTCTGCTTTGTGTGGCCCCATTCTCCTAGTCCAGCTGAATGGCGACCCCACATCCTCATCCCCAGGAGGACCAATTCTTCTGCCCTTTGGGCATGGAAGCCCCACCCCCTCAGCTTTGGGCAGCAGCCCCATCCTCTTAGCCAAGCTGAATGGCAGCTCGACTCTCCAGAATCGAGTTGGTGAAAATCTGATCCTTTGAAACCTACAAGGCCATGGCTCTACTCTTTGACACTCCAGAGGCCGTGGCCCCACCCTTTGAGATTGAGGCAACTCTGCTTCCTGTGCTACTTCCAACAGTTCTGGTGATTGCTGAGCTGCTCTAGGGATCATTCTTTTCTTGGAGGACAACAGATGTAACTCCTTTGGCCTGTTTCCTGCTGGTAGAATTCCAAGAGGGAGACAGTGTTCTCTTATTTCATTCATTCTTTGTCCCCTTTAGTCTAAGCTGATGGTTTTTCTGCTATGGTAGTTGGTTACATCCATCAGCCACAGGCTTAATCTCTTTCACGAAAGATTGTATATCCATGGCCTTGGTGAACATTCTAGGACATGTGTCCTTAGTTTGTACAACAGATTTCTAAATCTTGAAGTTCTGTTTTCATATTGCACAGTTCTTTTTTAAGCCCATCTCTTTCCTCTAGTATTTTACTGTAAGTGGCAAGGAGAAACCATGCAGCCCCTTTAAGATCTTGCTTAGAAATCTCCTCAGCCAGATATCCAAGTTGATCACTTACAAGTTCTGCCTTCCACCAAATATCTGAACATAATTCAGACAAGTTCTTTGCCACTGCATAAAAAGCATCACCCTTCCTCCGTTGTCCAATCACGTGTTCATCATTTCTTCTTAAAGCCTCACCAGAAGCACATTTAACATCCACATTTCTAGCAACAGTCTGTTGCTGGCACCATATGTATTCTTTAAGATGATAGACACTTTCTCTATAATTCTCCTCACTTCCTTCTGCGTCGTCACCTGAATTTCTTTTGATGTCCATAATTCTACCAATCTTTTCAAGGCAATCTAGGCTTTTGCTATTATTAGGCCCCTTAAAACTCTTCCAGCCTCCACCCATTACCCAATTTCAAAACCACTTTCACATTTTAGGTGTTTGTTCAAACAGCCCACCTACTTCTCGGTACCAAATCCTGTCTTAGTTGTATGTACTGCTGCTATAACAGAAATCCACAAGTGAGTGGCTTTAACAAATTTATTTTCTCACAGTTTAGGAGGCTAGAATTTCGAATTCAAGGTGCCAGTTCTAGGGGAAAAATTTCGCTTTGTTGGCTCTGGAAGAAGGTCCTTGTCTCAAGGAAAGTCCTTGTCTCTTCTGAGCTTTCGCTCCTGGGCGATCTTTATGTGGCTTGACATGTGTTTTGCCCCATCGCTTCTTGCTCATTTAATCTCTTTTATATCTCAAAAGAGATTGACTCAAAAACACCCTATACTAATCCTGCCTTATTAACATAATAAAGACAACCCATTCCCAAATGGGATTACAACCACAGGCGTAGCAGTTAGGATTTACAACACATTTTAGGGGGCACAATTCAATCCATAGCAAACCCTGAGTTCCTGGATTACGTTACTTCCTAGCATAGCATGAATCTACATTTTCTCAGATTAGAAGTGCTGCATATTTCTTCTGGCTCCATTTTAGTGATGTGTGTTTTGCATAAGTGGTCTTGAAATGGGTAGTTTTACCTTCCATGAAGACTTATAACTCAACTACTATTACCTGTTAAAAACAGTAGAAAACTTTCAATACCTGAGTGTACATCTGTTGATTTGTATGTGTTTTGTGGTCATCCCAGCAGATAGATGCTCTTGAGTCCTTTTGATGAGGTTTATTAGTGTAGATAAGAAATGAAAATGGATTCATAATGTGGTGATGATACATAGTGTATACTTTTATTTCTGAACATGATTTCATTCAACTGTATCTCTTTGCCTTGTAAAGATATATAACAATCATATATATGTATGTATATATATATATCATATTGAAGAATAAACATGGACTTTATCATTTGGTTAATGAGCTAAATTATTCAATGGAGCAAACTTGGCAAATGCAATACAAAGTCTCTCCTTTATGACAAGGTCCAACATGTCAATGGCCACTGTGACATTAAAAACCCAGATACCTTAAAAGAGTGTCACACTTATAGGAGCCCCATATTCATCCATAGGAATACCACCAGTCCCATGGGAAAACAACTCTCTTGTTTGGAAACACAACAGTTACAATATGCCAACATAAGGTTTAGGGTTTTTTCCTGTTAATAGAAAGATATTGACTGAGATATATATATAAAGTAGTGCCTGAACAGTGTTTAGTAAATTATTAAGGCAATTAGCAGCAGTTCACCCCTGTAATGTGACTTAGTGGCTTTTCTTCAGGCCCTGAACAGTGTCTGCTTCAGAAAACCTTTCACTGGAAAACTTTAGTACAAAGTAGCCACCCCACCTTTGGTGTGGCGTTGCTTCCTGGAGTTGCCTTCTTGGCGAAAATGCCACTGTGATTGTTCAGTTCAGAGGCCTATGTCTCTGGGTGGTGTCTGGGCCATGTCTGCATTAGTCCACTGGGAGCTGGCTCCCTTAGCACCAATGGAAGATGGAATGCCCCTGTCCCCAGCCTGGCTTGAGACAGGCCCACAAAATTTTCTATTACTATCTCCAGCGCAAGCAGGGGTGGGGCCTTTTTGTTCTCACACTTCAGCCTCTAGGTGAGGCATTCTAACTTCTTTCCTGATGTGAGGAAGCCTCATTAACCCTGTAAGATGGGCACAAAATAGGTCGCATTGGACAGCTCCACACCTTCCAGGCATAGATTCTCAATGCTTGCTCAGGGCACTGACACGGAGACAGGAGCCAACCATTGCTGTCTTCCTCCCAGCGCTCCACCCCCTCTTCAGGTGAGGTGGGGTGCACAGCCTCCTTCCTCCTCCACCTTACCACAAAGGGAGGGCTCCACCCACTTCCTCACCACCTGTCCCCACTGTTTGGACATATCGTCCTGACCCATGAGGAGGGTAAGTGCTTCCCCATGCTTCTCCTTTCGGAGTTTCTTTCTGCCACTGCTAACATGGGTCTTCCCCAAAAGCTGGTGATCGGCGTTCCCCAGGCATCACTGTGGTACAAAGAGGGTCTCATGAAAGATACGAACCTGTGTTCAGCTATCTTGTGGACTCAGCTGCAGAGCTGGGGGCTTCTGAGTCCCCCTGAATCTCTCCTAGTTATTTCTTGAGACATCGAGAATATTCTTATTTGTGTCAGAGAGAGATGCCTTTTCTGGCAGGACCCCACCTGCAGACATCCCCTGTGCTGCTGTGATCCACGTTGAGAAACACAGCTACCTCTGCCAAGGGCACTGTCTTCTGGCATCCTAGGTGAAGGCAGATATGGTGCTTCCTGGAGCCCTCATGGCACTCACACTACATAGCACAGCCACCCAGGGGGCAGAGAAGGCTCAACCCCCAGGTTTATCCTCATCCTTTATGTCCAACAGACCTAAGCAAACTTCATCATCACAACTGTTAGAAGGCAGTAGGTCTCCTCCCCCATAACCTGTCTGTTGTTAGCTACCACCCATTCAGCTCCTGACTCTTGGCAATTCCATGCACAACGGAGTGAAACACTGCCCAGTACAGCACCATCCCCATGATTGGTTGAGGATTGGGCCTTTGTAATCTATAAGGCTTTAACTGACTGATTTTCAGAAGTAAATTGCCAGGCCTTTCCTTCTAGTCCGTCTTAGTCTACTGAAACCTGTTTAGCATCACAGCAACACACAAACCTCCACTGACAGATGGGTAGTGGCTGTGCATTGGCCAGAAATCCAACCAGGGTCTGCTGCATGGAAGAAGAATTCTACCACTGAATCACCACTGCCCGCTGTCTACCAGGTAGTATTTGTAGAATGAAGGCAAGGCTCAGGCTGAACTCTGCCACCTATACAAGTGATGATTAGCAAGTGAAACCACAGTAATGTATATACAGCAGTGCTATCCCAGTGAAGCCTCAGCTCTCTGATCTTTAGACCCTCTGGCAGTACTTTTCATGAAAGCTTCACTCAAGGCAGATGTGACAATATTCTGTTGACAAGATTCAGCTAATTGTCTAGTTGGATCAAATGATAGCATCTTCTACAAAGTGGCTGGATTCTGAGGCCTGAAGGTCACTCCCAAGAGTATAGACTCCTAAGCTTGCTAGATTCTTGTAGCCACTTCATTTAAGGGTAGAAGTGTTGTACAGCATTTCTAGCCAATCACACACCTTAAGCACTAATTTCACCAATTAAAAAAATTACCTTGATGACAAAATGGATAAGAGCTGGGCTGCTAACCAAAAGGTTGGCAGTTCAAATCCACCAGCTGCTCCTTGGAAACCCTGTGGGGTAGTTCTACTCTGTCCTATAGTGTATCTATGAGTTGCAATCAACTTGATGGCACATAACAGCATGCTAATTTAACCCCACCTATCTGTTAGTTTTGTATTGTGGTGGCTTGCATGTTGCCACAATGCTGGAAGCTATGCCACTGGTATCTCAAATACCTGCAGGGTCAACCATGGCGGACAGGTTTTCAGTGGAGCTTCTAGACTAAGAGACTAGGAAAAAAGGCCTTGCAATCTTCTTCCAAAAATTAGCCAATGAAAACCTTACGGATCACAACAGAACATTGTCTGTTGCTTTGGATGTGTCATGAGGAGAGATCAATAACTGGAGGAGGACATCGTGTTTGGTGAAGTAGAAGGCCAGGAAGGGAGAGGGAGACCTTTGGAAAGATGCATTAACACGGCAACCCCAAGATGGACTTGAACATGCTGGTGACTGTAACAATAATGCAGGGCCAGGCAACATTTTGTTCTGTTTGTAATTTATTATCAAATACCCTGGCATAGAGTTAGTTGATGTTTAAAGCACCCTAATCAATAATAAATTGCCATGAGTTGGAGACAACTCAGCAGCTATCCATCCATCCATCCATCCATCCATCCATCGATCTATCTATCCATCTATCTATCTTAATTTAAAACTCTTCTGGTGTTGAACAGACGTAAGAATAGAAGGAGAGATTGTACAAACGAGCCTTCTTTTATTTTTTTTTAGTTTTTTTATTGTACTTCAGGTGAAGGCTTACAGAACAAATAGTTTCTCATGAAACAGAAGTACACATGTTATTTTATGACATTGGTTAACAACCCCACAACATATCAACCCTCTAACTTCTCAACCTTTTTTTTTTTTGGTGAAAATACACATAGCCAAAGATACACCATTTCAAAAATTTCTACATGCACAGTTCAGTGACATTGACTACGCTCTTCCAATGGTGCTGTTATTCTTACTTAAGATGAAGGCTTACAGAACAAAATAGTTTCACATTTAACAGTTACTACACATGTTGCCCTATGACTATGGTTAACAATCTCACAACACATCAACAATATTCTTACTCAACCTTGGGTTCCCTATCACAAGCTTCCTTGTCCCTTTCTGCTTTCTGGCCCTTGTCACTGGACTCCTGTACCTCGTTAGTCTCATTTCGTTTTATGGGGCTGTCCACTCCCAGGCTGAACAGTGAACCTCGGAGGTAACTTCACCACTGAGCTAAAACGGTATCTGGGGGGCTATACTCTCAAGGTTTCTCCAGTCTCCTTTAGGCCAGTAAATTTGGTATTTTTTTTGTGAGTTAGAATTATGCTCTACATCCTTCTCCAGCTCTGTCCAGAACCCTCTGTTGTGATCCTGGTCAGAGCAGTCAGCGGTGGTAGCCGGGCACCATCTAGCTGTACTGGACTCAGTCCAGTGGAGGCCTTGGTAGCTGTGCACAATTAGTCCTTTGGACTAATCTTTTCCTTGTATCCTGTTCTCTTCATTCTCCCTTGCTCCTGAAGGGATGAGACCAGTGGAGTATCTTAGATGGCCACTCACAGGCTTTTAAGACCCCAGACACTACTCACCAAGGTAGAACGTAGAGCATTGTCTTTATAAGCTGTGTCATGCCAGTTGAGCTAGACGTTCCCTGAGACCATGGTCCCCAGAGCCCTCCGCCCAGCAATTCAGTCCCTCAGGGAGTTTGGATATGTCTATGGGGCTTCCATGACCTTTCCTTGTACAAGTTGTGCTAGTTTCTCCTGTATTGTGTACTGTCTCACCCTTCACCCAAGATACCACTTATCTATTGTCTATTTAGTATTTCCCCCCCCCCCACCCCTCCCATCCCTGGTAACCAACAAAGATTGTTACATTTTGTGTGTGAACTTTTTCATAGGTTTTTACAATAGAGGTCTCATACAATATTTGTCCTTTTGTGATTGACTTATTTCACTCAGCATAATGTCCTCCAGTTTCATCCATGGTCTGAGATGCTTCACAGATTCATTGTTGTTCTTTCTCATTGCATAGTACTCCATTGTGTGTATGTACCATAGTTTGTTTATCCATTCATCTGTTGATGGGCATCTAGGTTGTTTCCATCGTTTTGCTATTGTGAACAATGCTGCCATGAACATAGGTGTGCATATGTCTATTTGAGTGACGACTCTTACTTCTCTAGGATATATTACTAGGAGTGGGATTGCTGGATTGAATGGTATGTCGATTTCTAGCTTTCTAAGGAAGCACTGTATCATTTTCCAAAATGGTTGTATCATTTTGCATTCCCACCAGCAGTGCATAGGAGTTCCCATCTCCCTGCAGCCCCTCCAACTTTTGTTATTTCCAGTGTTTTTGATTCGTGCCAGTAATGCCGGGGTGAGATGGTATCTCGTTGTGGTTTTAATTTGCATTTCTCTAATGGCTAGTGATCGGGAGCATTTCCTCATGTGTCTGTTGGCCATTTGAATGTCTTCTTTGGTGAAGTGTCTGTTCATTTCCTTTGCCCATTTTTTTAATAGGATTATTTGTCTTTTTGTTGTAGAGGTGTTGGATTTTCTTGTAGATTATGGAGATTGGACCTTTGTCTGACTTGTACTGTCCAAAATTTTTTTCCCAGTCTGTAGGTTCTCTTTTTACTCTTTTGGTGAAGTCTTTTGAAGAGCATAGGTGTTTGATTTTTAGAAGATCCCAGTTATCTAGCTTATCTATTGGGGTTTGTGCATTGATGGTTGTGGTTTGTATCCTGTTAATGCCGTGTATTAAGGCCTGAAGTGTTGGTCCTATTTTTTCTTCTATGAACTTTATAGTTTTAGGCTTTGTATTCAGGTCTTTGATCCATTTTGAAGTAGTTTTTGTATATGGCGTGAGGTGTGGGTCCTGTTTCATTTTTTTTGCAGATGGATATCCAGTTTTGCCAGCACCATTTGTTAAAAAGACTGTCTTTTCCTCATTTGACGGACTTTGGGCCCTTGTCGAAGATCAGGTGACCACAGGTGGAAGGATTTACATCTGGGTTCTCAATTTTGTTCAAACCAGCCTTGTTATTCTAATTCTAAGTGCTAACTACCAACGCCAAGGAGCCTTGGTGGGGCAGTGGTTAAAGTGATCGACTGCTAACTGAAATGTTGGCATTTGAAACCACCAGCCACTCAGTGGAAGAAAGATGTTGGCAGTCTGCTTCTGTAGAGATTTACAGCCTTGGAAATCCTATGGGGTTGTCACTGAACCTGGAATGGTGGGTCCTTGTCTGGAGTGCTCAGACTTGCCAATTATCTGGACATGGGTCTTTGAGCTAGAGAAAGTAACTTCATTGCAATGCACAGAGCAAGGATCCAGGAGGAAGTTCCTCAGATTCAGCTCACCAAGCTATAGGGAATCAGGACTTATATGTGTTTTGGGCAACAAGATAGTGGCCTCGCAGGTGTTCTGGGAGAGAAAACTCCAGAAGGGGGCCTGTAAACAAGAGGTGACGTAGTTATTGTTGGACCTCTCACTTTGAAATAGGGTCCAGGTGATGACTTTTCTTCTGATTCATTCCTCCTGTTGCTGCGTCGTCTGTTGAGGTCAACTAGTGGTCACAGCTGGCCCTCCTGCGCATGTAGGTAGGCCAAATATGATTTGGGCTAGTTTAAGGAGTAATGGAAATTTACTGGCATTAGTAAGGTCAGGTTACAGAGTCACTGTGAGTTGGAATCGACTCGACAGCAACGGGTATGGGTAGCTCCCAATCCCTGGAGTATATATTCTTGATTATTTTTGTTGTTAGGTGCCATTAAGAAGGCTCTGACTCATAGCAGCTTATTCTTGATTAGGGTACTTCAAATGTCAACTGACTTCTATACCAAAGTATTTCACAGTAAAGTACAGATAAAATCATACCATTTGGTCATAGCATCTCATACAATTCTTCCCGAGAAAGCTCTTTCAGCTTCTGCCCCTGGCCCCTCATTTGGCTGCTTGAGGAGCATATGAGTCCCGGGAATGGCCACAGATCCTCTTCCTCTCCTTTTCTTCCATGAAGGCTGTTCTCTCCAAAATACAAATCTCATAAAGCTACCAGGTATGTCTGAACCCCTTGCTGTTACCTTTAGTGACAAGTAAAGCTAGGACTTACGAATCATCTCAGAACTATTAAATAAGAATGCTTTCTGTCCCTCTTAACAGTCTAGTGAGATATGCCCCTGAAATAGCTATGAAGCAGCAGAGAAGAATCTTGCTGCTCTAGCAGACTCTAGGACTACACACATCAAGCCCCATGCCCCTTCCAGGGGAAACGCCCTTCTGAGTTCACATAGCTCTGAAAACTAAGATCCTGCAATGTTCTGTGTATAGTCAAACTAGTGATGAGCAAATACCCTACTTAAGTAACCATCTGCCTCCTATGTTCTCAGTTTTGTTGTTGGAGAGTGCTAGCTTTTACATCTTCCTACTTAATAAATCATGGCAGATTTCATACTTGATCTCTTGAGCTCCAGTCTCTTCCTTCTTCAACCCTCCATATTGATGACAATTTTATTTCTAAAACACGAATCTGATCATATCACTTTAAAGTTCGGTAATTTTATTGTAAAAAAAATTTCAAATTCCTTAAAGTTCTATTTAAAATTCTCATGTATTCTTGTGGTCAGATTTACTTTCCAACATCATTTGCTACACTTTCCCACCCCTCTTTACTCTAAAGACTCTACTCCTAGGCTTCCAGCAGGGTCATAATACAGTATTTCTGACCAAATGAGGCCTACAGATGTGGGGCCTTTTGGATACCACAGTCCCTAAAATTTTTACTTTGAATGCCTCTACAGCATTCAGGCACTAATAAAGGGTTCAGACCATATGTAATGTTATTTCTGTTTATCACAGACAACTAGTGCCAGAAAAGACAATGACTGAGGCTGGAGGTTTCACTTCCAAGATGGTTCACTTATATGGCTGCCAAATTGATGCTGACTGTTTGCAGGAGATCTGAGTCCTTCCAGATGGACCTCTCCACAGGGCTGTTCATGACATATGACAGCTGGATTCTCAGACTGAGTAATCAAAGAGAGAACAGATGGAAGCCTCAATGTCTTTTATGACCTATCCTCAGTGGTTACACTCCTGAATTCCCACAATGCTCTATTTCATGTGGGAGGGGACTACACATGGCAAGAATACCAGGAGGTAAGTATTACTGGAGACTCTTCTGGAGGCTGGCTACCATAGTCCATCCTACGGCTCCCCAATAATACATGTGCCTCCCTTGTGCAAATCACATCCAGTCACTCCAAGTGTGACTCATCCCATAACAGCATCAACTCAGAGTCAGGAATCTCGTCTTCTTTTTTTTTTTTCTGGAGAGATATAAATAAAAATTTTATTTATTTATTTTTTGTTGTTTTTGAAAATACACACAGCAAAACATATACCAGGTCACCAAACTAAAGAGAAATGTTATTTGTGTCCCTCCCTTGCCATACACACCTAACATACTATGGTGGGGCAGGCATAGGATAGCTACTAAAAAGATTCCTATTCCAAAAGAGGAAAAGGGGAAACATACAAGAATTCTGAAATTCAGCAGGGCAAATGTTGGAAGTTCCTTGTTTAGGACTCAGTCTTCCTCCTTCCCAGGAATGATTCACTATGGCTCTCGACCCTATCCTCTGTTGATTTTACCATCTGAATCGTTCTTCTTTTTCCATAAAACTAGCCTGGGTTTGCAGCTGTGTAGGTTTCTCAGACTACTTGCAGCTGGTAGGAGTTTGAGAGCACAAAGGCCTCTTTTCTCTTTGTGTTCTCTTTGCCCAGTTCAGTTCAAGCTGGCAGCTTTTCTTCCAATATGATTCCTTTAAAAACTTTATAGGTTTCCCATGAATTTTACTGGGGTACGCTCCATGCCGCATCCACAAATCTCATTGAGATAAGTTCTTGTATACCTTGGACTGTGCCGAGCCTGTTGAGGGACAACACCCTTAAATGTCTGAGAAGCCTTACTGTTTAACTGAATGATTTTCTGAAACAGTCTCTAGTATTCCTGAAGTCTTAATAAAGAATTTTAAACTCTTGGCTTTATGTTTCACGTTTCCTTCAGAGTGCCCTGGATTTGATCTTTGCCTAGAAGCCATTTCTTAATTGTAGGCTCATTTGTTGTCTGGTAAGACTGGAAATATTAAATTCCTTTTTGTCCGAAAGCCCTTCTTTTAGTTTATTTCCTTTTTGTTTAAAAGTCCTTCCGTTTATCTCTCTCTTCTCACATTTTATTATAAGCAACAGGAAGAAACCAGTCATACATTTAGCACTCTGTCTGGAAATCTCCTTAGCTAGATCACATGGTCCATTTGGTCAGCTTTCTACTTTCCCCACTACTGCAGGCGAAGTTGTTGCTAAACTTCATGCAACTATATAAGAAAGATCTCTTTCCTTCAATTTCAAATAACATTTTACTTACTTTTCTTTAAGCCTTCACTCCCACTACCTGTCTGTCAGTTTGTTGTACTGTGGTAGCTTGCATATTGCTATGATACTGGAAGCTATGCTATCAGTATTTCAAATACCAGCAGGGTTACTCATGGTAAGCAGGTTTCAGTGGAACTTCCAGATACAAGAGACTAGGAAAAAAGGCCCGGAGATCTACTTCTAAAAATTAGCCAATAAAATCTCTCTGGGTCATAACAACCCTATGGATTGTCTGACTCGCTTGCTTTGGACAAGTCGTCAGGAGGGATCAATTGCTGGAGGAGGACATCATGCTTGGTGAAGTAGAGGGCCAGGGAGGGTGAGGGAAACCTTGGTGAAATGGATTGGCACAACAGCCGCAATGATGGGCTTGAACATGGTGGCAATTGTGAGGATGAAACAGCATTCACAGTGTTCAGTTCTGCTGTACATAAGGTTGCCATGAGTTTGAGTCGACTTGTTGGCAGCTAACAACAACAAGCCTTCACTCACAGAGCCCTCAAAGGTCATTAAAATTTCATGAAACACTCTTCAAGACTCTTCCAGCTTCCATTAATACTCTTCTTAAAGTCTTTCCAGCTTCTGCCCACTGACTGGTTCCAAAGCTACTCCTACATTTTAGGGTTTTTTGTTGCTGTTGTGCTATGTCAATACTCTAAAACTTCTGACAGCTCCTAGGCAGTAGGTTTGTTCATAATTCTGAAGCTTTATACATCCTCTTCTCTCTGCCTGAAATATTTTCCACTGATTTTGGTTAACTGATCAACACCCAAATCCCTTCCTTGCCCAACCCAGGGCAAAGTCCTTATGCCTCCATTGCATCCTCTGTAAGTTGCTCTTACAGCTCTTGTCACATTATTCTCTAATCTTTGCTAAAAAAGCTTCTGGCCATACTGTAAATTCCTTTAATACAGGTCTTTGGGTCTTATTTTTGGTTCATTTATTGTTTTTTTCCTCGAGTCTCAACATAGATACTCTTCGCATGAATCCTTGTTTTGCTGGATTTGTAATGAGAACATTTTAACACTATTAGCAAGATTTATTGAATAAAACCCCATTGCCGTTGAGTTGATTCTGACTCATAGCTACCTTATAGGACAGAGTACAACTGCCCCATAGGGTTTCCAAGGAGCAGCTGGTGGATTTGAACTGCTGAACTTTTGGTTAGCAGTCGAGGTCTTAACCACTGTGCCACCACAAACTTCCAAAAGTATTTAGAATCTTTTTTTTTCACCTTTTGGTCTATGTCTCATCACTGATTAATGGCAAACGTACAGAATATTATGAATAAGTAAAAAATGATTTTTCCTATGTATTCATAATTTTAAAATATATATCCTTTATACATATGCTTAAAAATTTGTCAACTTGAGAGAAAATAATCCAACAAGAATATTCATAATTCTTGCTAATTAATGTCTGAACTTTTTTCTGCTCAGTTATTTCACACACCTGTTCACTGTAAATTCCCTCAGCAATTTTTATACCATATTAATGCTGCCCAGGATTTGGAAGAACACCTGAGGTTTTTCTGAATTTTAATTATTTTCAAATTAATTTTAATATTCTGAGTAATTTCAAAGCTACCCATATGTTTGATAAAATTTAATTTTTTCATTTCAAAAAAATTATGAAGTTTTCCTAAGGTTTCAAAAGACAACATTATGGTTTGCTTCTAAAAATAGTTTATTTTAAAATTCTTTCACTGAAAACCTTCCTATTTGTCCCAAACGTTATCATTCCATGATTAACTTAGTAGCTTGTCTGTGTGCAGTAGCTCACGGCTATCCAGGGTTTCCATGGATTTTGCTACTCTGCCAAGCTCACCTTTTATTAACTTCCCTTAAACCAGATCCTAGAGATTCGGTTCTTCTGTTTCACAACAACAGTTTTCACTTTTTTTCTGCCACTCTCAATAGCTCTAGATTGTGCTATCTTACAAATTTGGCTAACATCCAAATGTTTCTTAAAACATCAAATATTGTTTGCTTAAGGTGCTTCACATTAGGATATTACCCATAACACAAAAAGTACCAAATAAGATAATGATTGCTCCTATTGTAACCATCTATTGGGACTTGTATTTTTTAAAATAATATTTCATAAAGTATAGGATAAGAGGAGGCCTTGTTGATTTGGTAAAATAAGGTTTCTGTTTGCTCACAGTAAGAAGTAGACAGTGTTTACTGTTTAGCTTGTATATAGTAATTTATTGTCTCAGTTATTTAGTGCTGCTATGACAGAAATACCACAAGTGGGTGGTTTTAAAAAACAGAAATGTATTCTCTCACAGTTTAGAAGCCTAGTAGTCCGAATTCAGGGAGCCAGCTCTAGGGGAATGCTTTCTCTCTCTGTCAGCTTGGGGGGAAAGTCCTTGTCTCCTTTCAACATCTATGGGCCCAGTGTTCCTAGGAGATTTCCATGTGTCTTGGCATGAATCTTTCCCTGGGTTTAGAAGGTTCTCAGCACAAGGACCCCGGGTCCAAAGGACTCACTCCACTGCCAGCTCTTCTTTCTTGCTGGTAATGAAGTCCATCCCCTCTCTGCCCACTTTGTTCTCCTTTTACCTCTTGTAAGATAAAAGGTGTGACTCAAGAAATGATGTGACTTGAGTAAGGGTGTGACTCAAGAAAGGATGTGACTTGAGTCATACCCTCTCGGTAGGTTGTGACTCAAGATACACCCCACACGGATCCTGCCTCATTAACATATAGAGATTAGCGTTTCCAACACATTACAAAATGGAGAATAATTACATCAGATGACTAAATGGAGGACAACCACTGGGAATCATTGCCTAGCCAAGTTTACACATATTTTTTGGGGACACATTTCAATCCATGACATTCTGCCCTTTGGCACCCCAAAATTCATGTCCTTGCCACATGTAAAACACATTACCCTCATATCATCCAAAAAGTCTTAAATCAGGTACAAGTCCAAAATTTTATCTTCTGAATCATCTAAATCAAGTATGGGTGAGACTTTAGGTATATTCCATCTTGGGACAAAATTCCTCTTCATCTATAAACCTGTGAAATCAAGACTGCAAGTTATCTGTTTCCAAAGTACAATGCTGGAACAAACACAAGGTAGACATTTCCATTACAAATGGGAGACATTGAAGGGAAAGAAAGAATAAAGGGCACTAAGCAAGTACAAAACCCAGAAGAAAATTTGCATTAGCTCTCAAAGCTTGAAAATAATCCTCTGTCCTCTGAGACCATCTAAGCATTGGTCCTGCCATACAGAGCCTGAGTGTTGGCCATGCTCTCTG
Organism: Dugong dugon; assembly: GCA_030035585.1. NCBI lineage: Eukaryota > Metazoa > Chordata > Mammalia > Sirenia > Dugongidae > Dugong > Dugong dugon. Next base: position 22,467,080 of record CM057464.1, read on the forward strand.
TATTCTGGGTAGAGATCCCTCAGCCCGGGGTTTCAGCTCTGTCTTCCAGGCCCACTGGGATGGCAACTCTGCTTTCTTGGCTTTGGGAAGCCCCCAAATTCTCCTAGTCCATCTGAGTGGGGACTCCACACCCTCATCCCTGGAAGACTCCTTTCTTCTGCACCTTGGATATGGCAGCCCTGCCCCCTCAGGTTTGGGCAGCAGCCCCATACCCCTGGCACACTTTAAGAGCAGCCCACACTCAGGAACCCAGTTGGCAAAGATTTGACTCTTTGAAAGTAGGAGTCTATGGTCCCACCCTCTGACATACAGGAGACTGTGGCCCCATCCTTTGAAACTAAGAAGGCCTTACTTCCCATGCACCTTCCAAAACTTCTGCAAATCTCTGAGCTGCTTCAGGGATGTCCTTTTCTTCTCTTGGAGGACAACAGATGTAGCTCCTTTGGCCTGTTTCCTGACTGTAGAATTCCAAGAGACAGACAGCATTCTTTCCTTTTGTTCTTTCTCTGGGTCCCTTTCAGTCTAAAATGATGGGATTTCTGCTGTGGTATTGGTTATATCCATCAGTCACAGGCTTAATCTCTTTAACAAAAGATTGTGTAGCCCTGTCCTTGTTGAACATTCTAGGACACGTGTCCTTAGTTTGTATACAGAGTTCTCCAATCTTTAAGTTCTGTTTCCTTTTTGCACAGTTCATTTTTAAGTCCATCTCTTTCCTCTCACATTTTGCTATAATCAGCAAGAAGAAACCATGTAGGCCCTTTAAGACCTGGCTTAGAAATCTCATCAGGCAGATATCCAAGTTCATCACTCACAAGTTCTACATTCCACCATTTGAACATAATACAAACAAGTTCTTTGCCACTGCATAAAAGCCATTGTACTTTTTCCATTGTCCAATCATATGTTCATCATTTTCATTTACAGCCTCACCAGAAGCACATTTAATGTCCAAATTTCTAGCAACATTTTGTTGCTGGTGCCATATGTATTCTTTAAGACAATAGAGACTTTCTCTATAGTTATCCTTACTTCCTTCTGTGCCCTCACCAGAACTGCCCTTGATGTTCATAATTCCACCAACAGTCTCCTAAGGGAATCCAGGCTTTTACTACAGTTGTTCTTATGTACTGTCAAGTCGGTTCCAATCCATAGCGACCCCACGAACAACGAAATGAAACCTGCCCGGTCCTGCACCATCCTCACAATCGTTGCTATGTTGGAGACCATCGTTGTAGCCACCGTGTCAAGACATCTTGTTGAGTATCTTGCTCTTTTTGCTGACCCTCTACTTTACAAAGCATGATGTTCTTCTCTAGGAGCTAGTACTTCCTAATAACATATTCAAAGTACGTGAGATGAAGTCTTGCCATCTTTGCTTCTAAGGAGCATTCTGGTTGTATTTATTCCAAGACATTTATTATTATGGCAGTCAGTGATATATTCAATATTCTTTACCAACACCGTAATTCAAAGACATCGATTCTTCTTCAGTCTTCCTTATTCACATGCATAAGAGGTGATCGAAAACACCATGGCTTGGGTCACGTGCACCTTAGTCCTCAAGGTGATATCTTTGCTTTTAACACTATGAAAAGAGGTCTTTTGCAACAGATTTACCCAATCCAATATGTTGGTTGATTTCTTTTTTTGTTTGTTTTTAATTATTTTTTCCCATATAAAAATTTATACATACATTATTATGTGACTCTAATTGCTCTCCCCATGCTGTAACAGCACACTCCTCCTTTCCACCCCTGATTCCCCATGTCCATTCAACCAGCTCCTAACCCTCTCTGCCTTCCCATTTCACCTCTGGACAGACGCTGCCTGTTTAGTCTCTTGTATCTACTTGAGCTAAGACGCACACTCCTCATGAGAATCACTTTGTATCGCACAGTCCAGTCCAAACCATGTCTGAAGATTTGGCCTCAGAAATTGTTTTAGTTCAGGGCTGATAGAGAATCCAGGTGCCATGCTTTCTGGGGTATCTCCAGTCTCAGTCAGACTATTACCAGTCTCAGTCAGACCATTAAGTCTGGTCTTCCTACTTGAATTTGAGTTCTTCACCCCACCTTTCTCCTGCTCCATCCAGGACTCTCTGTTGTGTTCCCTGTCAGGGCAGTCATTGGGGGTAGCCGGGCACCATCTAGTTCTTCTGGTCTTAGGCTGATGAAGTCTCTGGTTTATGTGGCCCATTCTGTCTCTTGGGGTAATACTTTCCTTGTGTCTTTGGTGTTCTTCATTCTCCTCCACTCCAGGTGGTTGGGAGAAATTGATGCATCTTAGATGGCCGCTTGCAAGCTGTTAAGACCCAAGATGCCACTCACCAAAGTAGGATGCAGAACAATTTCTTAATAAGCTTTGTTATGCCAATTGACCTAGATGTCCCCTGAAACCATGGTCCCCAGACCCCTACCCCTGCTTCTGTGTCCCTCAAAGTGTTTGATTGTATTGAGGAAACTTCTTAGCTTTGGTTTAGTCCAGTTGTGCTGACTTCCCCTGTAGTGACTGCTGTCCTTCCCTTCACCTAAGATAATTCCTATCTACTAACTAGCTAGTAAATAACCCTCACCCTCCTTCCCCACCCTCATAACCATCAAAGAATATTTTCTTCTGTGTTTGAAGCTTGAGTTCTTATAATAGTGGTCTTACACAATGTTTGCCCTTATGTGACTGGCTAAATTCACTCAGCATAATGACTTCCAGCTTCTTCCATGTTATAAGATGTTTCACAGCTTCATCATCGTTCATCGTTGCATAGTATTCCATCGTGTGGATATACCCTAATTTGCTTATCCATTAGTCCATTGATGGGCACCTAGGTTGTTTCCACCTTTTGCTATTGTGAACAGTGTTGAAATGAACATCGGTATGCATATATCTATTTGTGTGACAGCTCTTATTTCTCTAGGATATATTCCAAGAAGCAGGATAGCTGGATTGTACGGTACTTCTATTTCTAGCTTTTTAAGGAAGCACCAAATCGATTTCCAAAGTGGTCGTACCATTTTACATTCCCACCAACAGTGTATAAGAGTTCAGTCTCTCCACAACCTCTCCAGCATTTGTTATTTTGTGGTTTTTGGATTAATGCTAGGCTTGTTGGGGTGAGTTGATATCTCATTGTAGTTTTGATCTGCATTTCTCTAATGGCTAATGATCATGAGCATTTCTTCATGTGTCTGTTAGGCACCTGAATATCTTCTTTGGCAAAGTATCTGTTCATATCCTTTGCCGATTTTTTAATTGGGGTATTTGTTTTTTTGTTGTTGAGATTTTGCAGTACCTTGTAGATTTTAGAGATTAGATGCTGATCGGATTTGTCATAGCCAAAAATTTTTTCCCACTCTGTAGGTTGTCTTTTTACTCTTTTGGTGAAGTCTTTTGATGAGCATAAGTGTTTGATTTTTAGGAGCTCCCATTTATCTGGTCTCTCTTCTGGTGCTTGTGCATTGTTACTTATGGTTTGTATTGTGTTTATGCCATGTATTAGGGCTCCTAGCATTGTCCCTATTTTTTTCAGCCATGATCTTTATCGTTTTCAATTGTATATTTAAGTCTTTGATCCTTTCTAAGTTATTTTTTGTGCATGGTGTGAGGTATGGGTCTTGTTTCAGTTTTTTGCAGGTGGATATCCAGTTATGCCAGTACCATTTGTTAAAGAGACTATCTTTTCCCCAGTTAATGGACTTTGGGCCTTGGTCAAGTATCAGCTGCTCATAGGTGGATGAATTTATGTGTGGATTCTCAATTCTGTTCCATTGGTCTATGTATCTGTTGTTGTACAAATACCAGGCTGTTTTGACTACCGTGGTAATATAATATGTTCTAAAATCAGGTAGTATGGGGCTTCCCACTTTGTTTTTCTTCTTGAGTAATGTTGTCCTTATTCAAGGCTTCTTCGCTTTCCAAAGGAAGTTGGCGATTTTTTTCTCCATCTCATTAAAAAATGTCATTGGAATTTGGATCGTATGGCATTGTATCTGTAAATGGCTTAGGGTAGAATTGATATTTTCGCAATATTGAGCAAGGTATGTATTTCCACTTATGAAAGTCTCTTGGTTTCTTGCAGTAGTGTCTTGTAGTTTGCATTGTACAGGTCTTTTATGTCTCTGGTTAAATTTACTCCTAAGTCTTTTACCTTCTTGGAGGCTATTTTAAATGGTATTAATTTGGTGATTTCCTCTTCGAGGTTCTCTTTGTTGGTGTAAAGGAATCCAACTGATTTTTGTATGTTTATCTTGTATCCTGAAACTTTGCTGAAATCTTCTATTAGTTCCAGTAGTTTTCTTATGGACTTTTTGGGGTTTTCTGTGTATAAGATCATATCATCTCCAAATAGAGATACTTTGACTTCTTCCCTACCAATTTGGATGCCCTTTACTTCTTTTTCTAGCCTAATTACTTTGGCTAGAACCTCCAGCACAATGTTGAATAATAGTGGTGATAAAGGACATTCTTGTCTGGTTCCCATTCTCAAGGGGAATGCTTTCAAAGTCTCTCCATTTAGGATGATGTTGGCTGTTGACTTTATATAAATGCCCTTAATTATATTGAGGAATTTCCCTTCTATTCCTATTTTGTTGAGAGTTTTTATCATGAATGTGTGTTGGACTTTGTAAAATTCCTTTTCTGCATCAACTGATAAGAACATGTGGTTCTTGTCTTTAGTTTTTTTTTTTTAATAATTCTTTTTTTATTGTCGTAATTAAATGAAGTTTACACTTCAAGTTAGTCTCCCATACAGAATTTTTTTTTACACACATTGTTATGTGACCCCAACCGCTCACCCCATTCTGTGACAGCACACTCCTTCCCTCCGCCCCTGATTCCCCATGAACATTCAACCAGCTCTTAACTCTCTCTGCCTTCCCATCTCACCCCTGGACAGAAGCTGTCCCCTTGGTTTCTTGTATCTACTCGACTAAGAGGCATATTCTTCACAAGTATCACTTTATGTCCCACAGTCCAGTCCAGTCCCTGTCTGAAGAGTGGGCCTCAGAAATTGTTTTAGTTCTTGGGTGATAGACAGTCCAGGGGCCATGCCTTCTGTGGTGCTTCCAGTCTCAGTCAGACCATTAAGTCTGGTCTTCTCACTAGAACTTCATTTCTGCATCCCATCATTCTACTACTGGTTCAGGGACCTTCTGTTGTGTTCCCTGTCAGGACTTTCATTGGTGGTGGCCGGGCACAGTCTAGTTCTTCTGGTCTCAGGCTGATGAAGTCTCTGGTTTATGTGGCCCATTTCTGTCTCTTGGGGTAATACTTTCCTTGTGTCTTTGGTGTTCTTCGTTCTCCTTTACTTCAAGTGGTTGGGACCAACTGATGCATCTTAGACGGCCGCTTGCAAACTAAGACCCTAGATGCCACTCACCAAAGTAGGATACAGAACACTTTCTTAATAAGCTTTGTTATGCCAATTGACCTAGATGTCCCCTTAAAGCATGGTCCCGAGACCCCCCAACCCTGCTACTCTGTCTCTCAAAGTATTTGACTGTACTGAGGAAAATTCTTAGCTTTGGTTTAGTCCAGTTGTGCTGGCTTCCCATGCAGTGTGCGCTGTCATTCCCTTCACCAAAGATGATTCTTATCTACTATGTAGTCCGTGAATAACCCTCACTCTCCCTCACCACCCCCGTAACCATCAAAGAATGTTTTCTTCTGTGTTTAAACTTTTTCTTGAGTTCTTATAATAGTGGTCTTACACAGTATTTGTCCTTCTGTGACTGACTAAATTCACTCAGCGTAGTAAGTTTCAGCTTCCACCTTGTTATACAATGTTTCACAGCTTCATCATTGTTCTTTATCATTGTGTAATATTACATCGTGTGGATATACCGTAGTTTGTTTATCCATTCGTCTGTTGATGGGCACCTAGGTTGCTTCCATCTTTTTGCTATTGTGAACAGTGCTGCAATGAACATGGGTGTGCATATATCTATTCGTGTGATGGCTCTTGTTTCTAGAGGATATATTCCAAGGAGCGAGATAGCTGGATCGTATGGTACTTCTATTTCTAGCTTTTTAAGGGAGCACCAAATTGATTTCCAAAGTGGTGGTACCGTTTTACATTCCCACCAACAGTGTATAAGTATTCCAGTCTCTCCACAACCTCTCCAGCATGTATTATTTTGTATTTTTTGGATTAATGCTAGCCTTGTTGGGGTGAGATGATATCTCATTGTAGTTTTGATCTGCATTTCTCTAATGGCTAATGATGATGAGCATTTCTTCACGTGTCTGTTAGCTGCCTGAATATCTTCTTTGGTGAAGTGCCTGTTCATATCCTTTGCCCATTTTTTAATTGGGTTATTTTTCCTTTTGCTGTAGAGGTTTTGCAGTATCTTGTAGATTTTAGAGATTAGACGCCGATCGGATTTGTCGTAGCCAAAAATTTTTTCCCACTCTGTAGGTTGTCTTTTTACTCTTTTGGTGAAGTCTTTTGATGAGCATAAGTGTTTGATTTTTAGGAGCTCCCATTTATCTGGTCTCTCTTCTGGTGCTTGTGCATTGTTACTTATGGTTCGTATTGTGTTTATGCCATGTATTAGGGCTCCTAGCATTGTCCCTATTTTTCCTTCCATGATCCTTATCATTTTCGATTTTATATTTAAGTTTTTGATCCATTTTGAGTTAGTTTTTGTACATGGTGTGAGATATGGGTCTTGTTTCAGTTTTTTGCATATAGATATCCAATTATGCCAGTACCATTTGTTAAAGAGACTGTCTTTTCCCCAATTAACAGACTTTGGGCCTTTGTCAAATATTAGCTGCTCATAGGTGGATAAGTTTATATCTGGATTCTCAACTCTGTTCCATTGGTCTATGTATCTGTTATTGTGCCAGTACCAGGCTGTTTTGACTACTATGGCAGTATAATAGGTCCTAAAATCAGGTAGTGTAAGGCCTTCCACTTTGTTCTTCTTCTTGAGTAATGCTTTACTTATTCGGGGCCTCTTCCCTTTCTAAATGAAGATGGTGATTTGTTTCTCCATCTCATTAAAAAATGCTGGTGGAATTTGGATCGGGATTGCATTGTAGACTGCTTTGGGTAGAATTGACATTTTCACTATGTTGAGTCTGCCTATCCATGAGCAAGGTATATTTTCCACTTATGCAGGTCTCTTTTAGTTTCTTGCAGTAGTGTCTTGTAGTTTTCCTGTAAAGATCTTTTACATCTCTGATTAGATTTATTCCTACGTCTTTTATCTTCTTGGGGGCTATTTTAAATGGTATTAATTTGGTGATTTCCTCTTTGAGGTTCCCCTTGTTGGTGTAAAGGAATCCAATCGATTTTTGTATGTTTATCTTGTATCCTGAAACTTTGCTGAAATCTTCTATTAGTTCCAATAGTTTTCTTGTGGATTCTTTGGGGTTTTCTGTGTATAAGATCATATCATCTCCAAATAGAGATACTTTGACTTCTTCCCTACCTATTTGGAAGCTCTTTATTTCCTCTTCTAACCTAACTGCTCTGGCTAGGACTCTCAGCACAATGTTGAATAATAGTGGTAATAAAGGGCATCCTTGTCTGGTTCTCATTCTCAAGGGGAATGTTTTCAAAGTCTCTCCATTTAAGATGATGTTGGCTGTTAACTTTATATAAATGCCCTTAATTATACTGAGGAATTTCTCTTCTATTCCTATTTTGTTGAGAGTTTTTATCATGAATGTGTGTTGGACTTTGTCAAATGCCTTTTCTGCATCAACTGATAAGAACATGTGGTTCTTGCCTTTTGTTTTATTTATGTGATGGATTACATTGATTGTTTTTCTTATGTTGAACAATCCCTGTGTACCTGGTATAAGTCTCACTTGATCATGGTGAATTTTTCTTTTTTTGTTTTTTGATATGTTGCTGAATTCTATTGGCTAGAATTTTGTTGAGGATTTTTGCTTCAAAGCTCATGAGAGATATCAGTCTGTAATTTTCTTTTTTTGTGGTGTTTTTACCTGGTTTTGGTATCAGGGTTATGCTGGCTTCATAGAATGAGTTTGGGAGTGGTCCATCCTCTTCTATGCTCTGAAGTGCCTTTAGTATTAGCAGAGTTAACTCTTCTCTGAAAGTTTGGTAGACTTCTCCAGTGAAGCCATCTGGGCCAGGGCTTTTTTTTGTTGTTGTTGGGAGTTTTTTAATTACCTTTTGACTCTCTTCTTTTGTTATGGGTTTATTTAGTTGTTCTACCTCTGTTTGTGTTAGTTTAGGTAGGTAGTGAGTTTCTAGAAATTTGTCCATTTCCTCTAGGTTTTCAAATTTGTTAGAGTACAGTTTTGCATGGTATTCTGTTATGATTCTTTTCATTTAAGTTGGGTCTGTTGTAAAATCACCCATCTCATTTCTTATTCGGGTTATCTGCTTCTTCTCCCGGTTTTTTTTGTCAGTTTGGTCAATAGTTTATCAATTTTGTTGATCTTTTCAAAGAACCAGCTTTTGGTCTTGTTAACTCTTTCAATTGTTTTTCTATTCTCTATTTCATTTAATTCTGCTCTAATTCTTATTATTTCCTTTCTTCTCGTGCCTGAGGGCTTCTTTTGCTGCTCCCTTTCTGCTTGTTCCAGTTGTAAGGTTAATGTTTTGATTATGGCCCTTTCTTCTTTTTGGATGTGTGCATTTATTGCTATAAACTGACCTCTGAGCACTGCTTTTGCTGTGTCTCAAAGGTTCTGGTAAGTTGTGTTTTCATTCTCGTTTGATTCTATGAATTTCTTTATTCCATCCTTAATTTCTTCTATAATCTGGCAGTTTTTGAGCAAGCTATTGTTCAGTTTCCATGTGTTTTGATTTTTTTTCCTTGCTTTTTCTGTTGTTGATTTCTACTTTTATGGCTTTATGGTCAGAAGAAATGCTTTATAATATCTCAATGCTTTGGATTTTGTTAAGGCTTGCTTTATAGCCTAATATGTGGTCCATTTTGGAGAATGTTCCAAGTGCGTTTGAGAAGAAAATATACTTGGCTGCTGTTGGGTGCAGTATTTGGTACATGTCTATGTGATCAAGTTCTTAAGTGTATCATTTAGCTCTTCTGTGTCTTTGTTGAGCTTCTTTCTGGATGTTCTGTCCTTCACCGAAAGTGGTGTGTTGAAGCCTCCTACTACTATTATGGAGCTGTCTATCTCTCTTTTCAGTGTTGCTAAAGTTTGTTTTATGTATTTTGGGGTCCTGTTGTTGGGGGTGTAAATATTTATTACAGTTATGTCCTCCTGGTGTATTGAGCCTTTAAGCATTATATAGTGTCCCTCCTTATCCTTAGTGGTGGATTTTACTTTAAAGTCTATTTTTTCAGAGATAAATATTGCCACTCCTGCTCTTTTTTGAGTGTTGTTTACTTGATATATTCTTTTTCATCATTTGAGTTTTAGTTTATTTCTGTCTTTAAGTCTAAGGTGTGTCTCTTGTAGACAGCATATAGATGGATCATTTTTTTAAAATCCAGTCTGCCACTCTCTGTCTCTTTATTGGTGCATTTAGTCCATTTACATTCACCATAGTTATTGATAGGTATGAGTTTAGTGCTGTCATTTTGATGTCTTTTTTGTGTGTTGTTCACTGTTTCTTTGTTCCACTTAATTTTCTGTACTGAATTGTTTTTATTTAAGTATTTTCTTTTCATCTTTTTCATTGTTGTTGATTTTGTGTTTGCTGAGTCATTATATTTTTCTAGTTTTTTATTTTTACTTGTAGGATTGTTAGTTTCCTTTGTGGTTACCTTAATATTTACCCGCATTTTTCTAAGTTTATACCAGAATTTTATTTCTTTATATCACCTTGACTTCCTCTCAACATATAAAATCTATGTCTACATTTTTTAAGTCCCTCTTTTTTGTCTTAATGTCATCTTTTACATATTGACATCTGTTTCCCTATTTTCAGTGTTTTAGCTTTGATTTACTTTTGTGCCTTGCCTATCTGGTTTGATATCTGGTTGCTCTGTGCTGTGTTCTAGTCTTGGGTTGTTATCTGATGTTACTGACCTTGTAACCGGAGGACTCCCTTTAGTATTTCCTGTCATTTTGGTTTGGTTTTTGCAAATTCCCTAAACTTCTGTTTATCTGGAAATGCCCTAATTTCGCCATCATATTTGAGAGATAGTTTTGCTGGATATATAGTTCTTGGCTGGCAGTTTTTTTTCTTCAAGGCTTTATATATGTCATCCCATTGCCTTCTTGCCTGCATGGTTTCTGCTGAGTAGTCTGAGCTTAGTCTTATTGACTTTCCTTTCTACATGACTTTTTGTTTATCCCTAGCCACTCTTAAAATACTCTCTTTATCTTTGGTTTTGGCAATTTTGATTATAATATGACTTGGTGGCTTTATTTTGGGATCTACCTTATGTAGGGTTCAATGAGCATTTTGGATAGATATGTTGTCATCTTTCATGATATCAGTGAACTTTTCTGCCAACAAATCTTCAACAATTCTCTCTGTGTTTTCTGTTATCCCTCTTTGTTCTGGTACTCCAGTCACTCATAGGTTATTCCTCTTGATAGAGTCCTACATAATTCTTATGGTTTCTTCATTTTTTAAAATACTTTTATCTGATTTTTGCTCAAATAAGTTGGTGTCGAGTGCTTTATCTTCAATCTCATTCATTCTGACTTCTATTGCCTCAATTCTGCTCCTATGACTTTCTATTGAGTTTTCTAATTCTGAAATTTTATTGTTAATCTTCTGAATTTCTGATTGCTGTCTCTCTACGGATTCTTGCAGCCTGTTAAATTTGTCATTATGCTCTTCTGTAATCTTTTTAATTTCTTCTCTTGCATGTTCTGCATTTTGATTTGTTTCCTTCCTAATTTCTTGAAGAGTTCTGTATATTAATCTTTTGTATTCTGCCTCTGGTTATTCCAAGAAATTTTCCTCTTCTGGAAAATCACTAGATTCTTTATTCTGGGAAATGCTGAAGCCATCATCAATTGCCTCTTTATGTGATTTGATATTGACTGTTGTCTCTGAGCCATCATCAAGTTATTATATTTATTTATTTTATGTTTGCTTACTGTGTCTTAGCTTCTTGTTTTGTTTTGATATGCCCAAATAGGCTGCTGGTGTGAACTAGTTTGATTACTGGCAACTTTGATGCTCTAATGTCCTGTCACCACGTGGTTAGATCTGTTACTAGGTATGTGAGTTCAGGAGTCCGCCTACTCCTCCTGTATGGATTCAGCTCAGGTGTCCAGGTAGATAGCCACCAAGTGTGTGGTGTAGGCTCTCACAGTCCTAGACCAGTATGAGTGATTGATATAGGCACAGGCATTTAGCTGCAGCAGGGGAACACACTCTGAGCAAGGCAGGGGGCTGACGGCCACCCCCGAGTGTCCAGGAGAAAGGCGTGTCCCTGTTCTCTAGAGCACGTAGGTGGGTGGGTTTTGCCGCTGGACTATGAGCACTTAATGTTGTTAGCTGTAAAGACTGGGGCCACCTGTTATTCATGGGCCCCTCTCACAGGTGGCTAGGTGGCATGAGTGGAGCCATTAGTCCTCAGGCCCCTGATGTGGGTAAGTGAAGACCCTGTTTAATGGGCATAGCAGTGTCAAATGTCAAGGACCTGCCACTTCACAGCTGAAACAGTTGAAGTTACAGTTCTGGTATACACCCTATTGCACTGCTGTAATGATGGTCTACACTGCTGAGATGGGCCCACACAAGTCTATGCAGGGGGAAAGGCACTCAAAGTCCATGGATCCCTTTTGCCTGTGCCTAGGCAAAGGAGCTGTGCCTACCCTGGGTTCCTGGCTTAGGGGAGCCGGCAGTTTATTTTTTCCTCTGTTTTTTAATTTGTTTACTCTCCAAGGCAGGAAGAATGGCTCTGGGCATGTGATGGATGGCCCAGGGGACTCAGCAATTGCTGAAGCCGGTCTGGGACCCAGTGCAGAGCAGGAAGCAGGGAGGTAACTGGGAGAGACGTTTTTCCCTAAGGGGGGTGTTTTTGATCCTCTCTAGGTGGTACATAAGTACTTATCTTTTGTGGAGGGCTGCTTCTCATTGGTTCTGGGTAGCCATGTAGAGTCTCCGGTGCTGGGTCTCTCCCAGTGCAGAAAATGCTCCTCCTGAGCATGGCCACTTGCCTACCTCACTGGTAACTCCAGAACTGATCATCCCTGACAGGCTCAGGTTCTCACTGGGTCTCGCCTAGCAAGTCCTCACAGCTTCTAAACTGTCTCTCCCTCCCCGTGTCACTCAGTTCGGTTTCTCAACTCTGACTTTGTTGTTCAGGCCTCCCAGATTACCGTAGATAATCAAATCACTTGTTCACTTTTCTTGGAAGGAGAAAAGGCCAGATGTTGATTGTGTATTTATTCATGGGCTGTGGCCTATGATTTGGCTGAGTGGTCAAGGACTTGGAAGGAACATGATTGGAAAATTGGAGACAAGGATGTATGGGGTAGAGGCATGTGGACAGATCTCTCTGAATGGGCCGAAGAAGTGAAGATATTTGTGTCTTATGTGAATGCTCACCAAAGGGTGACCTCAGCAGAGGAGAATTTTAACAGTCATGTAGTTAGGATAACACTTTCTGTGGAAACCAATCATCCTCTTTCCCCAGCCACTGCTATCATTACCTAATGGGCTCATGAAAAAAGTGGCCATGGTGGCAGGGATGGTGATTATGCATGGGCTCAGCAACATGGACTTCAACTCACCAAGGCTGACTTGGCTACAACCACTGCCAGGAGCAGAGACCAACACTGAGGCCCCTATATGACACCATCTCTCTAGGTGATCAATCAGCAATCTGGTGGCAAATTGATTACATTGGAATGCTTCCACCATGGAAATGACAGAATTTTGTTCTTCCTGGAATAGACATTTACTCTGGATATAGATTTGTCTTCCCTGCATGCAATGCTTCTGCCAAAATTACCATCTGTGGACTTACAGACTGTGTTATCCATCCCCATGGTATCCCACACAGCATTGTCTCAGGTCAAAGGACTCACTTCATAGCAAAAGGAATGCAACAGTGGGCCTATCTATGCCAATGGAATTCATTGATTTTACCATGCTCCCTATCATCCTGAAGCAGCTAGTTTGAAAGAACAATGGATTGGCCTTCTAAAGACACAATTACAGCCCCAGGTAAGTGGCAATACCTTGCAGGGTTGGACAACATTCTCCAGGAGACTGTATATGCGCTAAACTAGCATCTATTGTATGGTGCTGTTTCTGCTATATCCAGGATTCATGGGTTCAGAAATCAAGGTGTGGAAATGGGAGTGGCACCACTCTTACCCCTAGTGACCTAGTCACAAAAATTTTGCTTCCTGACCCCATGACCCTATGCTGTGGGTCTAAAGGTCTTAGTTCCAAAGGGAGGAATACTCCCACCTGGAGACACGTCACTGATTCCAGTGAACTGGAAGTTAAGAATGCCACCTGGCCGCTTGGATATCCTTATGCCTCTGGATCAACAGGCAAAGAAAGGAGTTACCATATTGGCTGGTGTGATGGATCCTGATTACCAAGGGGAAATCGGATTGATATTACATAATGGAAGTGAATAAGAGTATGTCTGGAATACAGGAGATCACTTAGGGCGTCTGTTAATACTACCATGCCCTGTGATTCAAATCAATGGAAAACTACAGCAACCCAATTTCCACATGACTACTATTGGCCTATACCTTTCAGGAATGAAGTTTTGGGTCACCCTACCAGGAAAAGAACCATGGCCAGCTGAAGTGCTTGCTATGGATAAAGTGAATACGGAATGGGTGGTGGAAGAAGGTAGTTCTAAATACCAGCTATGACCATGTGACCAGTTACAGAAATGAGGGCTATAGATGTTTTGAGTATTTTTTCCTTGTATGTGTGCATCAAATATTTTTGTCTTCTTCACATTTTAAAATATGAATTGTAAATGGGGCTAGTACATTTTCAGCTGTACTTGTGTTAGTTGCATCAAGTTACTCACAAGTATGTCTTTACAATTGTCTTTATTTAGAGATTATGTATGGTTGAAGGAGATGTGTACAGGTACCATGTAGACAAGGGAAGGACTGTTAAGGTTGTGTATCAACTTGACTGAGCCATGATTCTCAGTGGTTTGGTAGTTATGATATAGTTTGGCAGTTACATAATGATGTAATTTGAAAGTTACATAATGATGTAATCCACTCCATAATGAGATCTGCTGTGAGCAGTCAATCATTTGAAAGAGAAATGGATGTTCCTGCAAGGCTCTTGCTCTTGATCCTGCTTCCAGCTCGTCATCATCCGACCTCTGGTTCTTGGGACTTGAGCTAGCAGCTTACCTACTGCTCTTGGGATTCTTCAGCTTCTGCAGCCTGGGTGCCAGAGATCTGTCGATCTTGGGTTCCTCAGCCCCTGCAGTTACATGAGCCAGGACAAGCCTCCAGCCTGATACCTGACCCATGGAATTGGGATATGCCAGCCTCTACAATCATGTGGGCCATTTCCTTGAGATAAATCTCTCACTATATATATATATATATATATATATATATATATACACACATATATACATATATGCTCTCTCTCTCTCTCTCTCTCTCTCTCTCTATATATATATATATATATACATACACTTCACTGATTTCGCTTCTTTGGAGAACCCAGCCTGAGAAAGTGCTCTTCCTTTTTGGTTTTCTAATCCCAGATCTTTGCAAATTTCATTGTAATACTTTATTTTGTTTTCTCGAGCTGCCCTTTGAAATCTTTATTCAGCTCTTTTACTTCATCATTTCTTCCTTTCACTTTGGCTGCTTTACATTCAAGAGCTAGTTTCAGAGGCTCTTCTGATATCCATTTTGGTATTTTTTCCTTTTCCTTCTTTTTAATGACCTTTTACTTTCTTCATGTATGATATCCTTGATATCATTCCACAACTCATCTGATCTTTGGTCATTAATGTTCAATGCATCAAATCTATTCTTGAAATGGTTTCTAAATTCCAGTGGGATATACTCAAGGTCATACTTTGCCTCTCATGGACTTGTTTTAATTTTCTTGCATCTGAGCAATTGATGGTCTGTTCCACAGTTGGCCCTTAGCCCTGTTCTAACTGATGATATTGAGCTTCTTCATCATCTCTTTCCACAGATGTAGTCGATTTGATTCCTGTGTATTCCATCCAGTGAGGTCCATGTGTATAGTCAGGTTTATATTGTTTAAAAAAAGATATTTGCAATGAAGAAGTCATTGGTCTTGCAAAATTCTATCATGTGATCTCCCACATTGTTTCTATCACCATGGTGGTATTTTCCAACTACTGCTCTTTCTTTGTTTCCAACTTTCACATTCCAATCACCAGTAACTATAAGTGCATTTTGATTGCATATTTAGTCAATTTCAGGCTGCAGAAATTGGTAAAAATCTTCAATTTCTTCACCTTTGGCATTAGTAGTTGGTGCATAAATTTGAATAATAGTCATATTAACTGGTCTTCCTCATAGGCTTATCACTGACAGGATAGCTCTTGAAATGTCTTTTTTGACAATGAATACAATCCCATTCCTCTCCAATTTGTCATTCCCATCATAGTAGATCACATGATTGTCCAATTCACAACGGCAAATACCAGTCCGTTTCAGTTCACTAATGCCTAGAATATCCATCTTCAAGTGTTCCGTTGCATTTTTGACAACTTCCAACTTTCCTTGATTCATACTTCGTACATTCCACATTCCAATTATTAATGGATGTTTGCAGGCGTTTCTTCTCATTTTGAGTCATGCGACATCAGCAAATGAAGATTCTGAAAGCTTTACTCCATCCGCGTCATTAAGGTTGACTCAGCTCTTTGCCAGTTGTATTTTGAGTGCCTTTCAACCTGAGGGGCTCATCTTCTGGCACTATATCAGACAATGTTCCACAGCTATTCAAAAGGTTTTCACTGACCAATTTTTTCAGAAGTAGCTTGCCAGGTCCTTCTCAGTCTGTGTTAGTCTGTAAGCTCCTCTGTAACCTGTCCACCATGGGTGACCCTGTTGGTATTTTAAATACCCGTGGCATAGCTTCCAGCATCATAACAACACAAAAGCCACCACAGTACAACAAACTGACAGATGAGTGGTAGACAGAGCAGGCTAGTTGGACAAAAAAACAAAAAACAAAAAAAACTTAAACACTTCACATGGACTTTTTTACTTTAAAATGGTATGTTTTATATGAGCAAATCTATACATATACACACATCTCTTGTCTTGTAAAGAGATGGTCTGTGGTCACAACAGTGGAGAAAAAGCAAATTAAGATAAAATAAAAACTCATTTAATCCATATAAACTTGACTTGAAGGACTAAAGCCCTAGGCCAATTCTTGCCTACGTACCATTTCCAATTTCCCTTTATTGCAATAGAGGCAGATATAATTATAACCACCTGGAAACAATAGGATTCACAAAGTGATTATGAGGTATTGAGAATAATTATTTTAGAGAAATGCCTAAATATTACACATTTAAATGACCATTGTCCTAAAAATAGCCATCCTCTATAGCTATAAATAGTAACCAGCTGCTGTTGAGTCCATTCTGACTCTTGTGTGTCATAGTAGAAACGTCCTATACACTGATTCTAATCATGTTTTCTTTACTTCAGGCATACTTGGAATTTCCTTTTCAGGAACTGCCCACTGTCCTGTTTTGCAAATGCCTCCTTAGCAGTCAGTATCATTTTTTTAAGTACGCCCTAAAACGGCATACTCCACTTTTGCATTCGATTGCTAATATTGTAGTCACATTTAGAAAGAAGTTACACCCTGGATAGCTAAGACACACACACACACACACACACACACACACATACACACACACGTGTGTATATAACTTACATCCTCTGTTAGAATGCGTAAGTAAACAGAGGAGGGGGCATCACAGATTATCAGTGTTTAGGGCCCTCACATGCCTTGATCCAGCCTTGTGTTTAGACCAACAGTGGGGTCATTTAGCCTTACTACTTACTTTACCAATGTGGCTCCAAATAACTTTTGCTTTTAATAGTTCAAATGTGGAGTTCAAAATTAATTTTAAATTTAAAGAGGTGCCATTATTGAAGATGTTTTAAAAACCATACTGGATACTTTAAAAATTATTCCAGAAAAGTTCCAAAATGATTCTGAGATATGGTTGCACAATTCAATTGATGTAACTCCCAAGTTGCTTCCATGATGGTGACTAAATTTCCTCCTATTATTGATTTCTAATTTAGTTCCATTGTGCTCAGAGAACATACATTGTATGATTTCAATCTTTTTAAATTTATTGAGGATTGTTTTATGGGCTAACACATGAGCAGGGCACACACGGCATATCTGTGATGTACTTACTGGTTATTTAAACAATATAAATTTATTATTGTGGTGCACACATAGGTTGTTCACTAATAATGTCACCTTCCTGTGGTCAGAGCTAGAACTCAAAAGCATTAATTACCACATGGAAAGTAGACAGCAAACAGTAGACAAACACATCAGTTTCATGGTGAGGAATGGAGGTTTACTCTTACACCACTAGACTGGCGCTTGTCTTGGCTCTGCCCCCTTTGCTGCTGGTCCAGTTCTCAACCAGCAGCCATGGGACGTTCTGGACCAACATCTCTTGAAGCAAAATTGCTCTGAGGTCAACCTCTATGCGGGGTGTACCCAGGCCCTCTGCACTTCAGACAGGCCCCCTAGCACTCAGGACAGGCCCCCAGAGCCTCAGACAGGCCCCCTGCGCTTCCTTGGGGCCTCTGGCTCTCAACCGGGTTTTCTGCTGCTGCCTGGCCCCTGGTGGCTGCCCAGACCTGCTCATGGTCTCAGCTGCCTATGGTGCTGCTGCAGCCCCCATGCATTGCAGTTCTTGGTCCACTCTTCTCAGACCACTCTGCTGTGATCTCTGCTCAGCAGATGCCGGCTTCTGTTTCTCCTGGCTTCTGCTGCTGCTTTCTCCAGGCTCTGCTTTCTACTGCTGCTTCTGGTGCCAGTCCCTCCTGATGAATCTTCCAATTTCCTATCCCCAGGCTAACATCTCTACCCTGGAACAAGGCTGCAGGAGAAGTCTTCAGAACAGAGCTTCCGTGTCCTCAGGGAACGTGCTCACTCCTCCTCCAAGAGCAGAACGTTCACATTCTCCAGCCTGGGAAACTCCAGTGTGCTTCCAGCTTCCTAGGCTGTTACTTGGTCTCACCGCGGGCCTCCTGAGGGTCAGTCAACATCGGCCCTGGTGATCCCTCTTGGTTGGGTCGGCCCTAGCTCATTGGCCTTAGTCGTGGTCTTGCTCTCAGAACCAGAACCAAAGGCCAAATCATTCACTGCAAAAGCCTCCATACGCCTCAGTATGGTTTATCCTGGAGAAAGTTCCATGTGCACTTGAGAACAATGTGTATTCTTGTTGGGTGGAGTGTTTTATAGGTATCTGTTAAGCCCCAGGTCTTTCTAAGTTTTTTTTACCAATGTCTTGTTTATCCCAGCTGGTAACACTGCCTCAGGCAACTAAGATATTAAATTATTGCTGTTGGTTTTTTCAACAAATGCCCTATGGATAGGGATTTTCCCACCCCACCAAATGAGCTTTGAGTCAGGTAAAATAACAACAAGCCCTGCATATGCTCATTTTTTTGGAAGCCGTTAGACAAGTCAATAATGACAATGCTCTGGGGATAGAGTGGCTGCTAGGCTGCTGGCTGGAGTTTTCTTTGTGGGAAGGATTTTAACTACAAATTTAAGTTCATTATTAGATATAGGGTGTGGGGATATATGCCATTTAAACGTGGCCGCACTATTGACAACTGCAGCCCCCACAGGCCTCTATGCTGTATACATGTTGGAGACTTGTCAGTGATGAGAAAGAGATTAGGCACGACTTGTTTTCCCAAACCTATTGTCCTGTTACTGATTGGCTTGTTTATCTGAATTCCTTCTCCCTTGCCTGAAACTTATTGTTACTCACCCAAAGCACATTGTTCTGTTATTTGCTTCACTACTTGCTGTATTGACTATAAAATAAACTCCTGGGACTGAAGCCGGGGTTCGACTCTTCAGAGTGACCCTCCTGGCCCCACTTCTCTGTAAGAGTTGTGGCATTGGTTATTGTCTCTGCCGCCCCAACAACCGACAATAGGGTTATGTAGAGTATCCATTTATTCTTTAGTTAGTGTTGGTAGTTTGTGTCTTTCAAGGAATTTGTCCATTTCACCTAAGTTTATTTTCTCAAAGTTGTTCATAATACTTCCCTATGATCCTTTTAATATACAAACCTAAAAAAAAAAAAAAAAAAAAAACAAAAACCCACTAACATCAAGCCAGCTCTGACTCGTAGAGACCCTATAGGACAGAGTAAAACTGCCTCATAGGGTTTCCAAGTCTGTAAACCTTTAGGGAAGCAGACTGCCACATCTTTCTCCTGTTGATCAACTGGTAGATTCCAGTCACAGATCTTTTGGTTAGCAGCCAAGTGCTTTAACCACTGTTCCACCAGGGCACCTTTTCTTTTAATATTTTTAGAATCTATGATGATTTCATCTCTCTTATTCCTGATTTGTGTCTTGTCTCTTTTTTCCTGATCAATATGACTGGAAGTTTATCAATTTTATTGACCTTAACAAAGAATCAGCTTTTATTTCATCGATTTGTCTATTTAGTTTTCTGTTTTCTGTTCTTACCTTTATTACTTCATTTCTTTACTTTTTGTTCAGTTTGCTCTTTTTTTCTAATTCCTTAAGATGGCAACTTAGGTCATCGATAAGAAATCTTTCTTCTATTCTAGCATAAGCATTTAGTGCTATTAATTTTCCTGTAAGTATTGCTTTAGCAGCAACCCCAAAGAAGTCTGTGACACAGGTAGAAAGCGATCCAGTTTTCAGTGTAAAATAAAATGACCAGCAATATTCTAATGGCACACGTGGATCTCCTTACAGGTAAAATTGCATTAACAACTTCATGGTTATACTCCTTGGGTATAATTAATGGTAGATTAGTATTGCTGAGTTTTATGCTCTCATGTACTGTATTAAAATGAAGTTCCATTGTGCTTCCCAGAGAGGCAGGCTGGTCTCAAGACAGAAACATTTCAGAGAATTATTTAAGCATTGGTGGTTATGTGCATGAAAAAGTCATCTGGTATACCATGTCCATAGTTATCATCATTAGTTGAGCAGCTACTTTGTGCCTGGCACTGTCCCTAAGAGGTTTACTCTCATTATATAATTTAATCTTCACAACATCCTTTGGGAGTATGTCCTGTTATAACACCAATTTTCCAGATCAGAAAACTGAGTTTTCTACAGCTAGGTAAATTGTTGAAGGTCATTCAGTTAGGAAATGGCCAAGTTGGCATTTAACTTCAGGTTTTTCAGATCCCAAAGGCTCATGAACCACTATACTACATTGCCTCCAATGCCTGTCTCTAGGCATATCTTGACCACATAGACACTGATGTGGTGAGGATGGCACCAAATCATTGAGGACAAGCAGGACAATATGAAAGAGCTCCTTTGAGAAACTGACATTCTCTCCACTGTGAAAATTAAAGATGTGTTTCACCTGCATCTTCCCCTAGGGGCTGCTGAGGAGATGCTGCTGTGACACTATGTCACTCATAGCACCCACGTGATACTTACGGTCTCATGAAGAAACTCTTCTGCCTATGTTCACTGGTGTTATTCTGTATGAACACACACGTACACAATGTTTCACCTTTAAGGAAACCATAAATAAAGGTCAAGATAAAAGATCATGTGTTCATATGCAAGACACCACAGTACAGTGAAGTTGGATTAAGGATGAAAAATTGTCTACAAATACACCCACACCCACGCACTCCCAACCAGGGTCTCCCGCACATTGTCTTATATTTAGAGTGAAATGCCACAAAGCTAATAAACGGAAGACGAAGAAGTACATTTGGAAAATAGGATAGCCTAGCCTTTTTCCTAGACTAGGTCAGTGTTTACTAGATAATTATTCATTTTAAACATGTTTGTGAGCTTGACTTAGTAGATGCTCTTATATCTATTTTATCTATACTGTAAAATCAATCTATTATTCAAAATGAAAGCACTCCATTACTTCTTCCCTTTTACTTCTAGTCTAAAGTTTTGTTCATATTTGTCAGCTATTCTGGAACTGTTTAAATTAGTTCAGGTTTTTTATTGAGTGTCAGATACACTCTGGGGATAAGCTGGCCTCACAGTTACCCAAATTGTTTAGCCAGGCCCTGGAAATTTGGTGAGTGATACGGGGAAACACCATTGTAAATGAAAGGCTTTTGTTATTAAGAACTTATCTGAGATCCCTGCTCTCACCCTATTTCCCTTCTGTGAGCTGCCTAGGGGTTTGGTTCTCATACTTTGGGAGGACAAGAGTTTCTTTCCAGGATGTGAACTTCTCTGAGAATTAGAGACATGTCCTCAAAGCTCCAGGACTGGCTGACCTCCATATACAGGCTGGGCATGGTTAGTTGATACTTCAGATACGGCAGAAGTTGGCTGATTATTCCCTGACTCCAGATAAAAAGTAAAAAAGCACAGATTATCCCTCAGGCCATCACCCAGAGATCTTATTACACATATGTGTATTATGCATACCTACCCCAGGAATACAGCTCGAATATCAGATTATCCCCAATGTATCCTGTCTTCTTCCATTGACATCTGGGGGCTTTTCTTACAGGTGCAAGGCGTAAGGACAGGAGGTGTGCCCTTGGCCTGTGTTGGAGGAATTAGATATCATTAAAGTAAAACTATTAAAACCTTCTCCACATGTTTGTGTGTGCTGTGGCTTAGCCTAAGTCTTAAGATAATAAGCACATGGTCACAATCTTCCAGAAGCAGGAGATCCACACCTTCCCGGGTCATAGAATCAGAGGGCCAGTGGTATGTCTCCATGTTCATCCTCCTTCCTCTGAGCAGCACTGTGGTTGTTATTGTTGATGTTAGCTTCTGTGGAGTTGGCCCTGACTCATAGCAACCTCACATACAATGAAAAGAAATGCTAGTTGGACTGTCATGATCCACAGAATTTTCATTGACTGATTTTTGGAAATAGATTGCCAGGCCTTTACTCTGAGTCCATCTTAGTCTGGAAGCTCCGCTGAAACCTGTTCAGCATCAGAACAACACAAAAGCCTTGGGATGCATTGGCCGGAAATCAAACCTAGGTCTCTTGCACGGAAGGTGAGAATTCTACCACTGGCCACCTATCATGGATTGAATTATGTCCTTCCAAAAATGTATGCATCAGTTTGGCTGGGCCATGATCCCCAGTATTGTGTGGTTGTCCTCCATTTTGTGATTGTAATTTTATGTTAAAGAGGATTAGGGTGGGATTGTAACAACCTTACTAAGGTCACATCCCTCATCCAATGTAAAGGGAGTTTCCCTGGGGTGTGGCCTGCACAACCTTTTATCTTTCAAGAGATAAAAGGAAAGGGAAGCAAGCAGAGAGTTGGAGACCTCATACTGCCAAGAACCTGAGGTTCCAGCGCTGAGATGCTCCCAGACCAAGGGAAGACTGATGACAAGGACCTCCCTTCAGAGCTGACAAAGAGAGAGAAAGCCTTCTCCTGGAGCCAGTGCCCTGAATTCAGACTTCTAACCTACTGGACTGTGAGAGAATAAACGTCTCTTTGTTAAAGCCATCCACTTGTGGTATTTCTGTTATAGCAGCACTAGATGACTAAGACACTACCAATGCCACTTGAGCAGTTGAGGGCATCAAAGGGCACCCAAATCATCTCATAGAGCCAACTGCCCACCTTTCCCTTTAGCTCCTAAAGAGGTGATGGATTTGTGGTCTCAGGTCAGAAGTATTGCTCTGGCTGGCTGCCCTCCTCTGGCTGAACCCTGAAGCTGGATCTCTATCCTCCAATTTCAGGGCCCTACAGTGGAAAGTTCCGGCACACTCAGTGTGGGTCCCTATGGTATCGCAGCTTCTCAGCTTCCGAACTTTTTCCTAAGCCATAGAAGGTTGCTTAGTCCAGGTGTGAACAGCCCTGGAGTAAACACCCCAAGGATCAACCATCGACCAATGGGAGGTGGGGGCCATGGGAAATTCCCTTACTTCAGAGGCATGTTCTTCATGGTTCCCTTCTCTGTCCCCTGTGGAGTTGAGCCCAGTTGCCTACTGCAGTGGGCAGCCCACTCACAGTCTAGGTTGACATGTTTTCCTTTTTGGTCTTCCTCTCTCCATCCCTCATGGGACCACTTTCCATGTAAACACCCTGCATCAAAATGTGTGTCTCAGGCTCTGCTTTTAAAGTAACTCGAACTAAATAGACACCATTCCAATGTCCTTGTAGTTGGGTCTACATAGGAACAAAATGACCAGTTGGCCAAAATGATCAGTTAGGCCATTTCAGCTAAAGAGTCACTGCTCAGTAAAGTGGAAGAAGAGGTCAGTCAATGGCTATTGGAAATCAATAAATCTTTTACTGATTTTAATGTAGTGTAGGTGAATGCTGCTTCCTACAAACGATTTTCCCACTGCACTTTCCCATGTTGGATTGAGGCCTTCTCCAGGCCTCTTTCTTCCTCAGGACCTGCCCTTTTTCTTCAGCCTCTGCCATCTCTCCTGGAAGGCTCTGGTGCCCGTTTAGTTGTCAGCCCCTGAGAACCTAGAGGGGTGGTGAAGCCTCCCTGCTAGCATCCTCTGTGCCTGGAGCTCTGCCCCAAAGGGCCCCTTCATACCTGCAGCTGTTTGGTTTTCCTCCTGGAAGCAGAAGGCTCCTGCCATCCTGGACAGTAAAGAAACAACCAGCACCTAAGAAAGCACAGAGGCAACAGTGACGCTGGCCACCAAGGGGAATCGTCAGGTAAAAGCATTGCCTGCCCTGAGGACAAGGCTGTGATGGTAGTATGAAAATGGATGTTGCATGGAGGATAACTCATTAAATTGTTTTTCTACCTTTGTTGTTAGTTGCTGTTGAATTGGCTCTGACTCATGGTGATCTCATGTACAACAGAACAAAATATTGTCTGGTCCTGCACCATCTTCATGATTGTCGCTATGTTTGAGTCCACTGTTGTGGTTATTGTATCAATACTTCTCATAGAGGGTTTCCCTCATTTTCGCTGACCCTCTACCAAACACGACGTCCTTTCCTAGCAAAATTGTCTTTCCTGATGATGTGTCCAAAGTAAGTGAGTCAAAGTCTCACCATCCTCTCTTCTAAGGAGCATTCTGGTTGTATTTCTTCTAATACTGATTTGTTCATTCTTCTGGAAGTCCATAGTATATTCAATTTTCTTCACCAACACCACAATTCAAAAACATTAATTCTTCTATCTTCTTTTTAGCTTTATTGGGGCATTATTAACATACAATAAAATTCATCCATTTTAAGTGTACAGTTTGATGGATTTTAATAATTTTATGCAGCAGCCATTATCACAATCAATATATAGAACATTTCCATCCCACTGAAAATGTCTCTGTGCCCCTTTGAAGTTGATGCTCTCCCAACCCCAACCCCATCAACTATTGATTATTTTTATGTCACTATAGTTTTATCTTTTCCAGACTTTCTTATAAATGGAATCAATGTAATCTTTTGTGTTTGACTTTCTTCACTTAGCAGAATGTATTTGAGATCCATTCATGTTGTTGCTTTGTTAATATTTCTTTTTTTTTTCTCTTGCTAGATAGTTTTCCATTGTATGGATATTCTACACTTTATTTATCAATTGATGTGCATTTGGGTTGCTTTCATTTCTTGGTTATCTGAATGATGCTGCTATTAATATTGGCATTCAAGTTTTTTTGCAAAATTACGTACTCATTTATCTTGCTTAAGTACCTAGGAATGGGGATTGTAGGTCATCTTGTAAGTACATGTTTAACATACTGTCACACTGTTTTCCAAAGTGGCTGGACCATTTTGCATCTCCACCAGTCCTATATAAGAGTTCCAGTTGCTCCATATCCTCTCTAACACTTGCTACAGTCAGTTTTTTTAACTTTAGCCATTTTAGTAGGAGTATAGTGTTATCTTGGAAACCTTGGTGGTATAGCGGTTAAGAGCTATGGCTGCTAACCAAAATGGCAGTTCAAATCCACCAGGCACTCCTTGGAAACCCTATAAGGCAAGTTCTACTCTGTCCTTTAGTGTTGCTATGGTTGGAATCAACTGGACCGCAAAGGGTTATAGTGCTATCTCATTGTGGATTAAATTTGCATTTCTCTGATAAATAATAATGTAGAGCACCTTTTCATTTGCTTATTGTCTTGCTAATATTGCTGCTAAGCAGTAAGTTAAAATATTTTTAAGGGATGTACGAGCCCTAAGGGAGATGTTATTACTTCTAGTTTACAAAAGACCTGAGGCTTGTAGTGGCTTGATGGCTGACCTAAGTTACTTCTGGCAGATTTGGGGCTGGAGTTGGGGCTTCCTAGCACAGTGTATTTTCCACTGAGCCACGTGTTCTCAATTGCTTGGAACAACTATTCTTAAAGGGCCTTGCAGCTATATTAGTAATCTTAATTTGTGACAGACTGGTGGCACATAGGGTCATATTTTGACATTAATAGTCAACTAGTCAACATTTCCAAGTACTTTGTTCTTTTAAACTGTTGAGCACTTAATCATTTCTATCAGATTTAATAAGTGGCATTGTCACATGCTTAATTAGTAAGTGCTGAAAGTTACGCTGTTGTGAAGTGTTCTCCTCCACAAATTTGGCCCATTTGGGGTTTGCAGGAAGCAAGTCCTCCAGTTTATCCTCCCGTATCTTCCGGAGCACGTGGGAATGGCCCCGCATCAGTCAATTCTCCCCTCCCTACTAGTTGATGCCAAAATGCTCTCTGTCCCTGGTAGAGTTAGTCTTTGACTTTATGCTTAAAGCCCAGTGGGAGTATATGCTGGAAACACACCTGCCAGCAGGGATGCAGAGAGGGGGCCTTAGTGACACAGGATTCCTACGAGAACTTCAAGAGGAGTGTCAAGGAAGGATGGGGTGGGCTGAGGTGTGAGTTTTACCCTCAGGAAAAAACAAAGACCTGAAGCTTTTGGGTTTCTGGGCCAGCAGAGGCCAGAAGCAGAAGGCCCCTAATCTAGAAAAGGCAGCTAGGAAACCAAGTCCATGGAGAAAAGAACCTTCTGTATTTCCTGACTCTCTGTGCTTTCCCCATGGTTATTATTTCTAGACTTTGTCTATTTCCTTGTATTTTTAAAAGTAAAATTCTCTACAATGAACAGGACTTGTAGACTTATAGTTAGGAAAAGTGCAGGAGAGGGACCCTGAGAAATAGCTCATCTTAAAGAAAGAGGAAACCCAAGAAGCAGAGTAGTTAGTAGAGAGTTTTTAACAAGAAAAAAGAAACGAATCCTGTAGGATGTGAAGGAAGATGGAGATGCATAGAACACTGATCAGTGTGGAGAGAAGCCAGCCGCTTTAATCTGTGTGCACGTGTGCATGTGCTTGTGTATGTAGATGAACGTACATGTGCATGCATGTGTGTTGTGCGTTCATGCGTGTGTGGGTGCATCTTGTATATGCAAGCTTGAAAGTGTGTGTGTGTGTGTGTGTATGTTGGAGGTGTAGTGAGAAAGGTTCAAGTGTGAACATTCCAGGAAAAAGTATCACTTTGGTCATCGTTGGTAATTTACTCTTTCCAAAACAAAACCCAAACCCATTGCCATCGAGTTGATTCTAACTCATAGCGACCCTGTAGGACAGAGTAGAACTGCCCCATAGGGTTTCCAAGGAGCTGCTGATGGATTCGAACTGCTGACCTTTGGTTAGCAGCCGTAGCTCTTAACTACTGTGCCACCAGGGCTTCTAACTTACTCTTTGGAGTGAATTAATTAAATTCATAAATTGAGAGCAATTTTTAATGAGGACTGAGGAAGAAAGATCGAAGTTTCTGAGTCTGGAAGAGGAAAGAAAGCATGTGGGTGAAAAAGGGATTCATAAGACTCTGCTCTCAGTTTTGGTTTTCGTGTATTTTTTTGTTTCGTGCTCTGTTTGGCTTTAGAACTGCCTGAAAAGTCATAACTTTCTCAGAGGACAACTACTTACTACCAGCCGTCAAAGAATCTTTGATCTGTTATTCCCTTTAAAATGTCTTACTGCTCCAGTCACCAGCATGGTAGTCCAGGAGCCAACCTCAGAATCAACCAGGGAGCCTTCCTTAACCAACCCTGCTACCTGGCCAGCCCTAGAGATTCTGATCCAATTGGTCTGGGTGCAACCTGGACCTCGGACCTTTAAAAACCTCTCCAGGTCATTCTTATGGGTGGTCAAGGTTGGAAACCTCATCACTAAGAGAAGAAACAGAAAATAGCAGGATTGGCAGGGATGTAAAACCTGGGGAAACAACTACAAAGATGGGAAAGAAGGCAACGTGACTTCATATTGAGGGACATCCCTCAGCTTATTACTCAGGGTTTCTACCGAGCCTACTGTGGTGGATTTTACATGGGAGAGCTCTAACTCATTGTCAATGCACAGCCTTCCCAAGAAGACTGCTCCTGCGACTGTCAGTCTCAGGTCTTCATCACAGCCCTGTGAGTGGGCCTGGGACAAAGGTTTATATGTACAATTCTTTGGATGGGTGAGAGTTAATATAAACTTTTCAGCGGGAAACTGGTTTAGTAAGATGAGTGCTGAGATGTGAAAAAGAGGCAATCACTTCAGGCTCTTTTATTCTAAATATTCAAACACCAAAACAGGCAGACAAATTAACTTTTTATGGGAAACTATGGATAACTTCTAACATACCAATAATCTGGGGTTATAATTCTCCAAAATCTACAATAAAATTATTTAAAATACATATAAAAAGCCAGTGATAAAAAAGACCACTTTAGAATAATTGTGCTATGGTCACTAACTCTCATACCAACAGTGCCTAAGAAGTCAGATAATTGGCTATAAACAGGCTATATTTAGATGATTTCCCATCTCAACTCATTTTCATGCCTGGCCAAAGCCACAGAGCTTCCCATTTGATTGTTCTTGCCTGTTGGAGTCCTGTTCCCCTATAACCTGATGTTGTTCCCTTTTCCCAGGCTCCATTGGAAACCATGGATGTTTGTATTGCCAGAGACCAGTTGGCCACCAGGACCCAAGAACTCCAGGACGGTGAACCTAGGGCTTTGAGGGTGTCTGAGCTGTGACAGGTGGCTATGCATTCGGCGTGGCTGCCGCCTCTCTTCGAGATGCCCCCAGGCGCTGGTACATGGGTTCCAAGGCTCCCCAGAGTCTTCGGTGTCCTCCCTCTACTTACTCCCAATGTACTTTTAGGGGATGAAGGATGAGAGGCAGGAGAAGGTGTAGGAAGAAGTGTAGTGGAAATGGAGAACCTGGGGAGGCTGTGTGTTGGAGAGCGGGGCCGTCATGAACCTGCACAGAGAAGGTCATGACTAACTATATCCACCAAAGTACTTTCTTCTTGGAGATGATCATGGCCCAAGGACACCATGAACAGAAATCATGTGATGTGAGTTTCTTTAGAGCTCACAGGCAGAAGATGTTACAGTCACAGTCATCAAAGACGGAAGCCTTACAGCCAGAGGAAGAGAGCTGTCATGAAGGAGGCCCTCCTTCACTTAATTGGAAGGCCCGCTGCGCTGAAGTAGGGAAGTTTCTCCAGTATCCCCCTCCAGTAACAACGACTGGTTTTTCTCTTCACACGAGGGTCCTCTTGTCAGCGGTCACCAGGATCTGAGGTGGAAACAGCGGTCAGTTTACATAGTGCAACTTCGACCTTTGTATATTCCTGGTTTTGTGTATTTGGGTTTTATTTTTCTCACATACTTTGGACATGTTATCAGAAGGGACCAGTCCCTGTAGAAGGACATCATTCTTGGTAAAGCAGAGGGTCAGTGAAAAAGAGGAAGACCCTCAATGAGATGGATTGACACAGTAGTTGTAACAATGGGCTCAAACATAACGATTGTGAGGATGGCGCAGGACCAGGCAGTGTCGCTCTAAGTCGGAACCCACTCAATGGCACCTAGCAAGAATAACAACATAATACTTACGGTTCCACCAGAAAACATCACTTTCTTCATATTGATACTTCTATTCACTAAGCACTCACACTCCTGAAAATAAAAGGTACAGCCATTTCCACGTTTCCTTGAAGTCTACATCAATTTATTTTGGAACAGATTTGATGCATAATGTTGAGAGCATTTCTTACTTTCAAGCAAAGTATCAAAATATCTAAACATATATTTAAATATATACGTTAAAATATATATATTTTTCTACTTTATTGAAGATAACTTTCATAAAGCTGTTCCCTTGGAAGAAGCTCAACGACTTTCTAAATATCCATCTTACGTGTCTTTCCCACACAGTAATGTGGCAGAATAGGGTTCTCTCAGTTTATGGAGGATTAGAGAGTTGAGGCTCCAAGATTACCTGGGTAGAAAATGGAAAACTCCAAAAGGAATATGCCTTCATGGACTACAATACTTCACCACAATTTCCAAGTATGCTACAACATTTTCCTCAGTCTAGACTGAAGATATTTACAGCAAGTGGTTTAACTTTAATGAAATGTCCTGTTAATGATAGAGTCCATCACAATGGATTATATGTTAAACCCCCAGTGTGCCGTTCTCCCAGGCCCTGGCCTGTGGGTGATCACAGAAGTATCTGACCAACAGAGAACCTAAATTCTGAGTTTATATATAAAGTAACAGGCTGATAATTACACATAAAAACTAATACACACAGAGTATGGCATTTTTGTTTAATGAGAAAGAGGCACAAACCACCTTTCCTTTTAGGAAGCGTCTCAAGCATTTTGATCACTAGGAGCCCTCAGTAGCAGAGAATGCAATGGTTTAAATACTTCATTTATGAAAAACAACATTATAAAATGCCTAAAAAGGCTGGGTTTCTTTTGTGAGCTCTGAACTATTCAGAAATTTGGCTGCCTATCTGAGAACCAAAACGGAAAAAAAAAATTAAACTCTTAAAAAATGGGATTTTTGTTTGATTTTTCTACTGTGCTTCTTTCTGGCCTTAATGCTTCCTGGGGAATTCTTTAAGTTACTCAATTGTGGTTTCTCTGGATTAGTGGAGGCCCTGGGTAGAGCAAACAGTTAATACGCTTAGCTGCTAATGGAAAGATTGGAAGTTCAAGCCCACACAGAGTTGCCTTGGAAGAAAGGCCTAGTGATCCTCTTCCAAAATATCAGCCATTGAAAACCCCATGGAGCACGTTCTATTCTTTTTTTTTTTTTTTTTAACATCTTATTTGTTTATTTATTTATTTTTATTGTACTTCAGGTGAAGGTTTACAGAACAAATAAGTTTCTCATTAAACAGTCAGTACACATATTGTTTTATCGCATTGGTTAACAACCCCACGACATGTCAACCCTCTCCCTTCTCTACCTTTTTTTTTGGGTGAAAATATACATAGCCAAAGATAGACCATTTCAAAAATTTCTACATGCACAGTTCAGTGACATCGATTACGTTCTTCCAGTTGTGCTGCTTTTCTCACTTTAGATGAAGGTTTACAGAACAAAATAGTTTCTCTTTAAACAGTTAGTACACATGTTGCCCTATGACAATGGTTAACAACCCTACTACAGGTCAACACTGTCCTTACTCAAGCTTGGGTTCCCTATCACTAGCTTTCCTGTGCCCTTCTGCCTTCTAGTCCTTGTCCTTGGACTGCTGTGCCTCACTAGTTCCATTTTGTTTTATGGGGCTGTCCAATCCCTGGCTGAACGGTGAACCTCGGAAGTGACTACATTACTGAGCTAAAAGGGTGTCTGGGGGCCATACTCTCGGGGTTTCTCCAGTCTCTTTCAGGCCAGTAAATCTGGTCTTTTGTGTGCGTGTGTATTAAAATTTTGTTCTAATTCCTTCTTCAGCTCTGTCCAGAACCGTCTGTTGTGATCCAGGTCAGAGCAGTCAGTGGTGGTAGCTGAGCACCATCTAGCTGCAGTGGGCTCAGTCTGGTGGAGGACTTGGTAGCTGTGGTCCATTAGTCCTTTGGACTAATCTTTTTCCTCCTATCCTGTTCTCTTCATTCTCCCTTGCTCCCGAAGGGGTGAGACCAGTGGAGTATCTTAGATGGCCGCTCACAGGCTTTTAAGACCCCAGACACTACTCACCAAGGTAGAACATAGAACATTGTCTTTATAGACTGTGTTATGCCAATTGAGCTAGATGTTTCCTGAGACCATTGTCCTCACAGCCCTCCACCCAACAATTCAGTCCTTCAGGGAGTTTGGATGTGTCTATGGAGCTTCCATGACCTTTCCATGTACAAGTTGTGCTGGTTTCCCCAGTATTGTGTACTGTCTCACCCTTCACCCAAGATACCACTTATCTATTGCCTATTTAGTATTTCCCCCCCACACCCTTCCCATCCCTCATAACCAACAAAGATTATTTCTTTTTGTATGTAAACATTTTCATGAGTTTTTACAGCTGTGGCCTCATACAATATTTGTCCTTTTGTGATTGACTTATTTCACTCAGCATAATGTCCTCCAGCTTCATCCATGTTATGAGATGCTTTGCAGACTCATCATTGTTCTTTCTCGTTGCATAGTACACCATGCGTGTATGTACCATAGTTTGTTTATCCATTCATCTGTTGATGGTAATCTAGGTTGTTTCCATCTTTTTGCTATTGTGAACAATGCTTCCATGAACATGGGTGTGCATATGTCTATTGGAGTGATGGCTCTTACTTCTCTTATTGCTAAGAGTAGGATTGCTGGATCCTATGGTATTTCTATTTCTCGCTTTCTAAGGAAACGCCATATCATTTTCCAAAATGGTTGTACCATTTTGCATTCCCACCAGCAGGAGCACGTTCTATTCTGACGTGCATCTGGTCGCCAAGAATCGAAATTGCCTCAAGGGAACTGGTTTTGAAGTTAGTGGGAAAATACCTCCCTGCATTGTATGGAAACCTGTAGCTGTCTACACTATCCTAGTCCTAGCTTAGATTGGCCACTAGGGGGCAGTGTTGCCATTCACTAGGGCCACAGGAGCACCGCCGCTGCTCCTGGCCACGCGGTGATGCCAAACTATTTAAAGCGCGAAATGCTTAAAGTGTGCTTCATTGCTGTTCTTTGATTTATAAACCACTGTTCCTTGGGAGATTCCCCACCTCCCAGCTGTTTAAGAGGAAGCTCGCAGAAGCATTAAGGTGCAAGGATAGCAGCTCCTGCACAACTGAGGTGGCCTGATATTTCAATTCAGACAGCTGTAGGGACAGAGGCCCAGTCAGACTGGGACAGGCAACTCAGTGGCAGGGGTGGGCAGGAAGACAACACTGGCAGTGGGAGTGCACAGAAGTGTTCCTGCAGAATTAGAGATGACCAGCTTTGGACATTAGTAGTCAAGACGTTCCCAGCTCAGCCCTGCTGGGCCAAGACCAGGTCTTTTTCTCTGTCCAGTGCTGTGACTGGCTGGACTGGCTGTGCTCAATCCTTGGGGAGGACAGCAGGCTCCCCGTTGTTTAGGGAGTTGATGTACCTGAGCCCCGGCCCTGACTCGAGAGGGCAGGAGACCTGGGTCCAGATGGAGTGGTCTGAGAAAGCAAGGTAACAGGCTGGACCTCCTTAAGGACAGCTGAAAGAGATAGATGTGGTGTACTGGGACTTTGGAGAGGAGCAAGTCACTAACAGGGGTAAACCAGAGGGTGGATGGTGATTGGATAATAACAAAAACGAAGAGGCTTGATAAAAACTACACCACTTTTGGAGTCAATGGGAGAATAGGAGAAAATGAGAGTTGGCAGTTTTCTGTATACAAACCAGGAAAAATGGAGCCAGGCTGTAGCCATGCATGCTATCTTGAACACAGCTGGGTAGTGCTAATTTTGTTCTAGGTCTGGTACTAGTCTCTGTAGTCCTCCTGCTCAACAAGCATGCTGCTTTAGTGCCTATTTTATTTGAAGCTGTTATGGGCTGAATTGTGTTCTCCAAAACTATGTGTTGTAAATCCTAACCTCTACGCCTGTGGTTATAATCCCATATGGGAACAGGTTGTCTTTGTTATGTTAATGAGACAGGATTAGTATAGGGTGTGTTTTAAGCCACTCTCTTTTGAGATAAAAAAGAGATTAAATAAGCAAGCAAGGGAAACAGAGATGGGGAAGAGAGATGCGAAGACACATGGAGATTGCCCAGGAGCAGAAGTCCAGAAGAGACAAGGATCTTCCTCTGGAGCTGACCGAGAGAGAAAGCCTCCCCCTAGAGCTGACACTCTGAATTCAGACATCTAACCTCCTAAACTGTGAGAAAATAAGTTTCTGTTTGTAAATCACCCACTTGTGGTACTTCTGTTATAGCAGCACTAGATAACTAAGACAGAAGCATTTCTCACCACAGTCTAGCAAAGTAGGTATCATGTTCACCATTATCCAGATGAAGATGTTGAAGGTCAGATGTTGAAGGTTACATGGCCAATAAGTATACAAGAGTCCTTCAGACACCAACTTCCTACAAAACTCGGGTCTACAACAGTCACCAAAGGCTGCTCACCTTTATCCCACAGACCAGCTGAGAGGAAGAACGACCTCGGAGCCGGGTGCTTTCTGAGTCTCTCCTTCCAGAGTGGCCATGGGGGAGCAGTCTAGGTCTGTTTTGGAGAAACTGGGCCAGGTGGGTCTCCTGTCTTATCCTTTACCTTGTGATTCAGTCTGCAGGAGAGGAGGGGAGGCAGGAAAACATTGCTGGGTGGGCCTAGAAGAGACAGTGTTTGAACACGTGTTCAGGAGCTGACTGGAGCCTGAACCTGTTAGAAGGAACCCTGGAGGAAGGCCAGAGCCCCTTGGTTTCTCTGCTGGCCACTTCAACAAAGGGCCATGCTAGTGAGCACATGTGGTTCAAGAAAAGACAAATTACAGATATGAAAAATGCCTCTCTCCATGAGAAGCATACCGCTGTGACATGATTGCTTAAGGCCAAATCACTTATTCTTTTCTTTTTTTAAAACAAGACCATTACTCTGCTACTCTGAAAATCTTCTCTCTGCTAAAAAATTGTCAGCCCTGGGTAAAGTCCACAAGCTTGACTGTTGTCACAATAAAGCAATGATGTTTCATCGTGGTGGTAAATGGTAAGCCTAGGATTAAAACAAGATGACAGAGGCCGTGAAGGAGGAAGCCGGCAGCTGGAGCAGCTGAGGCTCCCAGAGCAGCCAGGTTGTCTCCTGCACGGGGCCCAGCCAGTGGAGGGCTGAGGTGGGTGGCACTCGAAACAGAGCACCTGCAGGGCTTTGCCATGAAACATATGAATGATCTGAGAGTGGATTACCAGCCCTCACAGGGCATTTAAACTAGACATGGAGAAGACAGGGAAGCGGGCTGTGGGGATTGATCTTTCTCTAACCTGCTAACTTTTGGAGGAAGATAGATCACCAGGAACAGAAAAGTGAGGAGGAAAAGAGGAGAAAATAAAGACAGTGAGGTGACTCTGTCTGCAGAGCGAGCCACTTTGTGGGCCTAGGAGGAGTCCCCACTGCAGGCCAAGTAGCGGCTCCCTTGCCATCATCCCTAACAGTGGGGCCTATCAGAAAGGGGCGCACCAGCATATTTTTGTCTCACATACTGTGTGATCTATTGAAAAGCTCCAAGACACCAAGTTAGAATGGAAGTCCGTGGAGAGCAAGTCCCACCCCTCTCTGGGCTTCATTGGGTGTCTCTGCTGGGTGGGTGTGTAGGGTGGGTGGATGCATGGTGGGGTCTTCAAAGTCTCTGTTGATTCAAGTGCCTTCTCTGGGATCTGAATCTGAGTTGGCTAAGATAGTTAAGCACCTGCCAGCTGCTATGTCTCTCACTGTGACCCATCACCAGCACCATCCCTGGCTGCCAGGGCTTCAGTAGCATTAGAGGGTGGAGTCGAACACTCCCTGCTTTTGTTTTTCCTTGATAGTAGATTGTGATAGAGTGAAATGGTCAAGTCTCCAATAAAGTCAACACCTTATGTGAAAAATGTCTCTCCCTGACAAGTTATTTTGGAATGTTAAAAAAAAAAAAGTTAAAAATCTTTACCACTTACTGAGCACTATTTTAGATGTTTTACATATCATAAGTTATTTACTTTAAATTTCAAATACTCCCAGGAGGTAGACACTATTATCCCCATTCTGCAGATGTGGAAACTCAAGCTCTCAGTAATCGTGTGACTCAAGGTCACAGCTAGCTTTGGGGGATCGGGATTTGAAATCAGGTCTCTGACTCAGAACCTTGGCTACTTCCTCTTTCCTTTTTTTTTCGTCATTGAAAATAGCTTTATTTTTTTGTGTAGAATAAAGTGTGAAAAATCACCCCAAATACCATCATGCAGGGATAACCATTAACACTTTAATGAATATCCTTCAGGACATCTCTTTTCTGTATTAACTTTAAGACAAGCTTGTAAATACCCTGGTTACTCCTTCTTGAAAACTGGTCAAAACACATTTAACTGAGTCTAAGCAGGTGGCTTTTGTTCTCCGATTCACCATGGGTTCTGTAAGGCCTTCCTTGCCACCTGGGTTTCCTCACCTGTGCCCCTGGTGTCTGCTCCTCTGTGTCTGCCAAGGTTGAGGTTCTAATTTCCCTGCATCCAGGAAGGGCCCCAGGAGCTTTTCTAAACAAAGTTTCTGAATCCCTGGACGCTGACTTGATCAGTTCCCACGACAGGCAATTCTGCACTTTCTGATCTGGGAGCAGGACTCCATGGAAGTGGCCATCGAGACCACAGCCACATTTACCTTCCTCATTCTTCCTTAGTCTGTGGGGCAAGGGCCCTTGTGGATTCCCTGTGGGTCAACAAGACTACAGCAAGAGCTACCACTCAATCTGGGGTCACTCCTTGCCAGCTCTCTAGTAAGAACTTCTCATATATTATCTAATTAAGGCTGTTAACGATGTCATGAGGTGACATCAGCCCATTTTATACATAAGGAAACTGAGACATGCAGTAACTTGCCCAAGGACACACACTAGGAAGTGTCAGGATTTGAACATGGGTCTCTTGAGCTTCAAAACTGGGTTCTGCATCACCACCCTTCACTGCTTTGTTAAGTCACTGCTCCACCACATGTGAGGCAGCTCCAGGTTTTGTGTGAGAAGGGTCTATAGAAGAAGACCATTTTTTGACCAGGAACAATTAAGACCAAGCATGGTGTACTCAGCAGTAACAAACAAACACATATACACATATACCCCTGTAGCAGCATGTGGCCCCTGCCCTTTTTTTTTTTTTTTCCAAATATGTATAAATAAACAAACCTGTACCAGTGAGGACTCAAATATGAGTGGCATAACTACATTTGGCACCCAAAGCAATCCATGAAAGCTCCTTTATTTTTATAATTGTGCAAAAAGTGTTGTAGTTACAATATGCTTTTCTGAGTCAGATGAGAGAGGTAAACTATTTGGCTATAAAATGATATTTGTGAAATCCCAGTGGGAAAGACCATAAATTGATTTTAGTGCATGCTTACAAATAGTTTAACAGTCCCATGGAGAACTGACAGGGTCAGAATAATTAATGGAGAATTTTGACAGCAGAATTCCTAAATACTGATGTTCTGGAGGTCAATAGCTGACCAGAAGATTTCAAAGGGCAGCTCAGGAAGACAAAGTAAATTGTTATAATGACACGTGCAAAGACCTGGAGATAGAACACTGAAAGGGAAGAACATGCTCAGCATTTCTCAACCTGAGAGAACTGAAGAAAAAATTCAAGCCTCGAGTTGCAATACTGACAGATTCAATATGGGCAAAACATTGAAAGATGCAGGAAACATCAAAAGAAGATGGAAGGAATACACAGAGTCACTGTACCAAAAAGAATTAGTTGATGTTCAACCATTTCAGGAGGTAGCATATGATAAAGAACCCATGGTAATGAAGGAAGAAGTCCAAGCTGCACTGAAGGCATTGGCAAAAACAAGGCTCCAAGATTGATGGAATATCAACAGATGTTTCAAGAAATGGATGCAGCACTGGAAGCGCTCACTCTTCTATGCCAAGAGATTTGGAAGTCAGCTACCTGGCCAACTGACTGGAAGAGATCCATATTTGTGCCCATTCCAAAGAAAGGTGATCCAACAGAATGTGGAAATTATTGAACAATATCATTAATACCACACGCAAGTAAAATTTTGCTGAACATAATTCAAAAGTGGTTGTATCAGTACGTTAAGTGTAGGTTGGGCAACCCTCCAGGGCAGAGCTCTTTCCAGCAGAGAGCAGGGGCTAGGGCAGCGCCATCTTGTAGTGATGACATCTGGATCACATTGTTCCCCAGACTGCTGCCAAGGAGAGGAAGGGCCCAGAGGGTCAGGTGGTGAGCTTTTAAGACCATATTCTAACACCAAAATTAGAAGTCTTCTAGAGTCCCAAGAAGGAGACTTGGGGGCAAACCGCTGAAACCTTCACAGGAGTTGGAGGAGCACAGTGTCTTTTTCAAAGTACACTTCCCATTGTTTGCTATAGCCCTAATGGACAGCCTGCTTCTATCTGTCCCTTTATCCTTCCTTTACCTACTATATTATGGGGACGAGATTTACTCTCCCAGTGGAATGTTCAAATTGGCACCCCTCAGGATTTTTCATAGGGGCCACTGCTCAAACAGACCCTCTGTTAAAATTAACCTGGATACCTGGCCCTCCTGTTTGGGTTGAGAAGTGGCCCAATAAAGAAGAAAAATTAAAACACCTTAAAAAACTTGTCCAGGAACAGTTAGAGGCCGGATACATCCGGCCTTCCTGCAGCCCTTGGAATACACCTATTTTCTGTGTCCCCAAAAAATCCAAAAAATGGAGGCTCCTTCATGACTTATGGGCTGTTAATCAACTTCTTGTCCTTATGGGACCTCTCCAACCAGGAATTCCCAATCTGGCCTTATTCCTCAAACATATAATATTATTGTTATAGATCCCACTCCATCCCGATGATTGTGCTAAATTTGCCTTCTCAGTTCCTTCTATGAATAGTTGTCATCCTATGCACCATTATGAGTGGACTGTTCTCCCACAGGGCATGGTCAATAGTCCAACTATCTGTCAATATTATGTTGATAAGGCTCTTAAGCCAGTCCGAAGGGCCTTTCCCTCATGTCTTATATATCATTATGTGGACGACATTCTCTTAGCCTATCCCAAACCAGAACAACTTGATTTGCTTCTTGTCTCTGTTCAACACGTGTTACAAGGTTTTGGCTTACAGGTAGCCCCTGAAAAGGTTCAGTCTTTCACCCCGTGGCAGTATCTGGGATACTATCTTGACACCCATATCGTTTGCCCTAAAACACTGGAAATTGTAATTCTCAAGTCTTTAACTCTAAATGACCTCCAAAAGATCCTTGGTCATATTAATTGGCTGTGACCTTCACTTGGCATAACAACCTCTCGACTAGCCCACTTATTTGAGACCCTTAAGGGGGACCCTGCTCTAACCTCTATGAGGACACTCTCTCATCCAGGCACGCCATGAATTAACACTTGTTAACCAAGCCATTAAAGAAAAATTTTTGACTCGTTTACAGATAAATCATCCTGTTTACCTTCTCCTATTAAATACTCCTCATAGTCTCACAGGCGTGCTCTGTCAATTTGTTCCTGACTTCAGAGCACTTGAGTGGCTTTTTCTTCCTTATCGCCCTCTGCAACAGTTGTTTACACGCTTCTCTCAGCGCATTAACTTATTAATGCAAGGACGCACCTGCACTCGCAGCTTTTGGGTTCTGACCCTCATTTTATATACTTTGGGGTAACGAAAACAGCTTTTGATCATGCTCTTCTTAATTCCAAAGAGCTCCAGATCACTTTGGCTGATTTTACTGGGCAAGTAATTTATTCTTATCCCACTTCAAAGCCACTCTCTACCTTACAGCTTCTTCCTTTATGATTTTCTACTATGCTCTCTCCTTCACCTCTTGCTAACACTCCTACCGCCTTTATAGACGGATCAGGAAAAACTGGAAAAGGAGCGGTCACTTGGCAAACAGATGGTGCCTGGCAACATTTCATTACACAAAAGGCTTCCACTACACAGCATGCTGAGCTGTCGGCAGCTGTTACCGCCTTTGAAATTTTTAAATCAATGCCGTTCAATTTAATTGCTGATTCTGCTTACGTTGTTCACACTATTCATCATATTAGCAATGTAACTCTTTGACTTAGTCCCAATTATGAGTTATTTACTTTATTCAAAAGGCTTCAAACCTTGCTTAATAGCCGTAACTCTTCGTTTTTTGTGGTACATGTGCGCTCTCATACACCCTTGCTGGGGCCTCTTTCTGACGGCAATTCTTGCACTGATTTACTTGCTGGCTCTGCCTTTTCTGATGCACGAACTTCTCATAATTTCTTTCATCAAAATGCATGCGGACTTCAAAAACAATTTTCTATCTCCCTTACTGAAGCACAACATATTGTTCGTACCTGTCCTGACTGCCAATGCTTTTCTCCCACGTCCTTTGCTGCTGGCGTCAACCCGTGTGGTCTAATAGCCAATCAACTGTGGCAAATGGATGTAACACACTATCCTCCCTTTGGGAAACTTAAATATCTCCATGTATCCATAGATACATATTCTGGGTTTCTTTATGCCACAGCCCTTTCTGGTGAATGTTCTACTCATGCCTGTCATCATTTCACCCAAGCCATTGCGACTATGGGATTTCCCCAAGCTCTTAAAACTGATAATGGGCCTGCATATACTTCGGCTAAATTTCAACAATTTTGTGCCACTTGGAATATTTTTCATTCCACTGGCATTCCTTATAACCCTCAAGGGCAAGCCATAGTTGAACGTGCCCATCATACTCTCAAACAGCTTTTAAATAAACAAAAGGGGGGAGATGACGGGTCTAGAGTATGTGACCAGAATGAAAGAGTTGCCAAAGCTCTCTTTACTTTTAACTTTTTATTGGTTGCCAAAGGTGTTCGTACCGCTGCAGAATGACATTTTACCCCCCCGACACCCGACCTTGCCCACAGGTCCTCTATAAAGATCCTCAAAATCCCTCTGTCTGGCAAGGACCTGTAGAATTATTAACTGGGGGCGAGGGTATGCGGCTGTTTTGTCTCCCACAGGTACGCTTTGGATTCCCGCCCAATTAGTAAAACCATATCATGACCCAGCGATAGCCACCACCCTTCTGCTGGGAACAGCCACCACAACCCCTGCTGTGGCTGCTGGAGCCGCCATCCGATCCGACTCCAGAGCCACAATTGACATAATCACCCCCTCCCCCAGGGAAGGAGGATGAACAACAGAGCTCTGCAATACTGGTAACATGCGGAGGTCTGAAAGCCCTCTCCTCAAAAGCCGAACATATCCTCTCAACTACAGGTGCCCCACCTACACCTAAAAATCTATTCCTAACTTTGGTATGTGTTCTCCTCCTCCTCCTTTCTCAGATACCAGCAACCTCTGCCCCAACCACCTATTGAGCTCATGTTCTTAGCCCCCTGTCTTCCACCCGGTTACTTGGGAAGAACCAGAGCCCCCTCTTTAATGATACTGTCGTTACTGGGGGACAATATTTGGCCTATTCCAAACCACTTACTAACTCCCCTGAAGAGGGATGGTTTGTACTGTCTACAAATTGGACACTGTATGCTGACATCCTTCCTTTGTGTTTCACTACCCAGCCATGCACTGCTTCTGCATGAGTGCCTATACTAGAACAATGGTATATGAATTACATTTACTACAATGGCACCTATAAGCAACCAGCCTATTCTAAGCAATTT
This sequence comes from Dugong dugon, assembly GCA_030035585.1. Lineage (NCBI taxonomy): Eukaryota > Metazoa > Chordata > Mammalia > Sirenia > Dugongidae > Dugong > Dugong dugon. The sequence continues at coordinate 22,507,706 of CM057464.1, forward strand.
TTTGTTAAAGCCATAGGCATTAATGGCACTTTCAGTGCCTATATTACTCACTCACCCCCTTCCATCCTTGTATGTCAACACCCACAGCTATCTCTTACAGACCCTATCTATAATACTTGGGTTACTTGTCGAACTAGTAAATTTTCTTCATACTCTCTCCTTTTCAACATTTCACTAGAAAATTGGAGACCTCAAGGTTTAATTTTATTACCAAATCGCTCTACTTGGCAGTGGGCAACCCTATACCATTACCTAGGACATTCTAAGTCCTGGAACCCTGGCCTAGCCGGACCCATTCTTCGCTTACATTATTCAACCAGTCATTTTCCCCCATTAAAAATCCTTTATTGGTGATTAGGTCTCCCTCTTTATGAAAGAACTCTCCGTTCAGGAGCCTTTCTGAGGGGGACAAAGGATGCCAAGAACCCACTCCCCAAATTACAATGGACCCTCCATGACCATAATGATTCTGTGCTTATATGCACATCTTGACCATACATTTTTGCTATAACTTCTAGTCCTTCAGATATCATTAAAATAAATGCCTCTTTTCAGTTAACATTATCCAGTGGCTCTACTTGGAATACTCCATGTCTGTCCAGGCAAAATGTCTCCACTCTTAACATCAATTCTGTATTTGTTCTTTGACAAAAAAGCCACCTTTGGCTGCCCATTAACCTTACACACCCTTGGCAAGATAGTTCCCCTCTCGCTCAGGTTGTTAATGCATTACAGAAAGTATGAACTAAAAGGTTGCTTGGAATTCTAATAGCATCTATGATCACAGCCACTGCTATTGCCACTACGGCAGCTACCGCCACCGTAGCTCTCTCCCAATCTATTCAGACCGCCCAGAAGCTTAACACCTATATGCAAAATGTTACTTCTGAAATGCAAACTATGGCACATATTGATCAAGAGATCCTCAAGCGTCTGGGTGCTTTAGAAGCCTCAGTCCTTTGACTTGGAGAACGACAAGAAGCCCTGTGGGAACATTCTCAATTAACCTGTGATGCTGAATACACTTGCTTCTGTGTTACAGCCCTTCCATATAATGAGTCCTGGAAGGATGTTAAAAATAATCTTCCGGCTAGCTTTGCTTCTCCATTGAAAGGTGATATTCAAAAATTACAATTTCAATTACAAGAACAGCTCTTGAGATTACAATCAGAGTCTAATAAGGCTACACTTAATACACTTAATGATTTTGCCTACTGGCTTAATCTCACACATTAGTGCTCTGGACTCAATCTCTGTGTCTGGATCCTTTTTGCTATAGGATGTTTAATAGTCTTGTGCCTCCTTATAGTCATCCAATATCTCTACTCCCTGAAGATCTCCCATCACCAACAGAAGTCAGCCTTCTATGCCTGGACTATTCGCTACCAGTTACCTAAACAGGAGGTGGGAAAAATAAAGACCTCCTCTTAAGAAGGCCATTCCTATGTTATTATTTTGATAATCAGTAATTACCTGTATTTGGTTAATCAGTAAATTCCCAGTGAAAATTTGTTATGTGTAAACTCCTCTATATTTTCTGCTTCTCCTAGTTAGATGCTTCTGTATAGATAGATTTCTAAGTTAGATGATTCCTTTCCAATTGATAGTAAATTTGTGTAAATCAGTGTTTTTTTTTTTTGATTGTTAAATCTGTTATGATGTGTAAATTGCCTTCCTAGTGATTCCCTTCCAAGTAATAGTGAAGCTGTGTAAATCATTGCTTGTTTGATTGTTAATGAATCTTTGAGCCTTTATAAATCTTTAAGCCTTTAAGAATAATAATTTCAGTGGATGTTAAAAGTTAGTGTTTACCTGACAAAATGAGAGTCAGAGGAAACCCATGGGTCCAACAATCAGGATATTACTAGTGCAGAGGATTATATTATCCTCATAAGATCAACCTCTATTGTCTTACACACCTAAAGGCACATTGAGTCTGCTCACTCCAGCTATGCAATTGATAAGAGCATCACTCTTACTTAGTAACCTGGTGAAGAACCAGATGGTATCCAGTGGAAAAACCAGCACTGTGAGTTTAAAGAGCCTGCTACGGCCGCCATCTAGGAGACTAAGTCCAGGTGTTACTCATAACTCCCTAAACATACGGAGTGTGCCCCAGCCATAGCTGGGCTCACAAAGACTCACTAAGACGCCAGGCCCTGAGGTGTGGAGACAGTAGCTGAGATAATCTTAGACTTTACCTCATAGAGAAAATTTTACTTTATCCTACCGGACACTTGTTGGACCAGTGGGAACCCTCTTGATTCTTATTTTATTAACTAAACAAAGGGGGGGAAATGTGGGGATATATGCCATTTAAACATGGCTGCACTATTGACAACTGCAGCCCCCACAGGCCTCTATGCTGCACAGCATGTTGAAACTTGTCCCCAACATGTTGAGACTTGTCCCCAACATGTTGAGACTTGTCACAACTTGTTTTCCCAAACCTATTGTCCTTTTACTGATTGGCTTGTTTACCTGAATTCCTTCTCCCTTGCCAGCACCCAAAGCCCATTGTTCTGTTATTTGCTTCACTGCTTGCTGTATTGACCATAAATAAACTCCTGGGACTGAAGCCAGGGTCAACTCCTCAGAGTGACCCTCCTGGCCCCACTTCTCTGTAAGAGTTGTGTTTGGTTACTGTCTCCGCCGTCCCGACAACCATCACCACTGCAACAGATGGTGCCCTGTGTGAGGGGCTGCGACAGCCTACTGTTCTCTTGACATATTGTTGTTGTTGTTGTATGCCATCGAGTATTATTTATTTTCTTTTAATCTGGGAAAAACTAAAGGAAAATAAAGAAAGCAAAACAAAAGAAAGTATAAAGAATAACATTGAAGATACTCATACAGCCATTACATTAGTGTCCCAGGGCTGCTGTAACAAATTATCTCAAATATGGATGCTCAAAACAAAAGAAATTTGCTCTCTTACAATTCTGGAGGCCAGAAGCCCAAAATCAAGGTGTTTGCAGGGTTGTTCATTTCTGGAGGTTCTGAGGAGACTCCATACCTCTCTCCTAGTTTCTGGTAGCTTATGGTAATCCTTAGCATTCTGTGCCTTGTAGTTGCCATCACTCCACTCTTTGCCTCCATTTTCACGTGGTCTTATCCCTGTGTGCGTCTATGTCTATTTCACCTTTTCTTCTCTTATAAAGCCTTATCATTGGATCTGGACCCACCCTAATCAGGATGATCTCCTCATCTTGAGATTCTTAGCTTAATGACATACACAAAGACAGTTTTTCCAAATAAGGTCACATTTATGGCTTTGGGGTGGATTTTTTTGGGGGGGGGGGGTCAAATACTATTCAACCCACTACAACCACCATCTAGAATAAACAAATGTCAACTTTTTGTCATATATGCCTCAGATATTTTTTATAAACAACTTAAACATTAATAATAAAATCGAAGCTTCCTCTGTGCCCTCTTTTGGTCCTATTTATCCCCCCACTTCCTGTCTTTCCCTCATTCTTTTTCTCTTCAAAGACAACAATGCTAATTAATGGATGTGTTTCCTTCTAGTCTATGTTTTAATATTTTTATTACTTTTTCCATAAATAAAATGTAGGATTATTTTATATTTTTAAAATTTATGTAAGTGACATCATGTTGTAGATTGTTTAGGACTATTTTGTATATTTAACAATTTGTTTTCAAGAACTGTTCAAGTGGGAAGATATAAACAATTTACTCACCCTAAGGAATATTTCCACCGATTGTCTGTCAATTTGTTGTACTGTGGTGGCTTGCGTGTAGTTGTGATGCTAGAAGTTATACCACCAATATTTCAAATATTCTCAGAGTCACCATGGTGTACAGGTTTCTGTGGTGCTTCCAGACTAAGACAGACTAGGAAGAAAGGCCTGACAATCTACTTCCAAAAATTAGCCAGTGAAAACCCTATGGATTACAGAATATTGTCCAAGACTTTGAGTTTTACTTTGGATAGGTCATCAGGAGGGACCAATTGCTGGAGGAGGAGATCATGGTTGATAAAGTAAAGGGCTAGTGAGGCTGAGAGAGACCTTCAGTGAAATTGATTGACCCAATAGTCACAACATACTGTGGACTCAAACATACCAAAGATCATGAAGATGGAGCAGGACTCTACTGTACTGCAACAAATAGCAAGAACAAGGAATATTTTGTATTCCATCATATGACTATGCTGCATTTTATTTATAGGCTCCATTAATGTTGAGCATTTAAGTTGTCTCCAGTTTTTCCTATTACAAACAAATCTTTAAATCACATTGTGATGCCTGTTTCCCTGTGTAACATCCTCTAGCAGTGTTTTTCAGACTGAGAGTCATGAACACTAACAAAATAAATGTAGTGAGTTCTGACTGGCATTTAATATTTGTAAAATGGACTTGATCCTTTAAAAAATTTAATATTGTTTTAATACACAAATAATACATGAGTACATACTCTGTGAAATATTCAAACATAGAAGTACAAAGAGCAGAAGTTGGTATTGTTATACTTTTAAAATGTGGCTATTTGAAGGGTGAAAAGTGGTGCCCATTGTCTTAACCTACATTTCACTGACTGTGAGGAGCTTGAGCATTTTCTCAGTTGTTATTGACTAGTCAGGTTCTTTTGAGAATCACATTCTTTAAAGCTCAGACTGGTGTCAGGTTCCTTTTTCAGACTAGAGGTCATCCTGCACCCCTCCTCTTAGGTGCTGATACAATTACCACCACTCTCAGAGTGTGCAGGTCCCCTCACCCTTACAATCTCAGCTCCTTAACAAGATTACTCACATTTTGTAGAAAAAACCCCTATAAGCAATAGTCCTCCAGCTTCAAAAATGCATCTTCAGGAACTTGTTCCAAGCATGAACATTTCATTAAGCTTGCACCATTTATATAACCACCTAATAGTTACTAGCAGGCCACTTTCTTCTCCACCCCTCCCTCTGGCACTCATATCTTCCTCTATTATCCTTTTGATCACTTAATTCAGGATTTCTCTGCCTTTCTGCTACTGACATTGTGGCCTCATAATTCCTTGGTGTGAGTGCTGTCCTGTGCATTGTAGGATATTGAGCAGCATCTGTGGCCTCTACCTACTAGATGCCAATAGCTCCCCACCCTCAGTCATGACAATCAGAATGTCTCCAGATACTGTCAAATATCCCCTGGGGGCAAGATTGAACCGACCACTGACTTAAATAAAACACCACAATTAAGTGTTGGTAGCAGATACACTTGGAGAAAATACTCGTCCATCCAGCAAATATTGAAGCAGAAAGGAGAGAAGGTATTTGGGAGTACACCTACCTACCTCCTTTAGTCCCTTCCCTAAGTGTCTTTTTTCCAGTTGCTCTCAATTACTAACCAAGGTTTATTTTTCTGCCTGGGTACATACTTAGGAAGAATAATTTCATGAGTAAAAATATTACCAAAAAAAAAAAAAAAAACAAATTGAGAGCAATTATAGAAAGAATCTTTTATTTCTGCGACAGGAAATAATAGGAATTTAAAATGGAGCATTGTTTAATTTTTCTGACTCCTTAACTTAATTTTCTATTTTGCTTTCACAGCAGGGAGTAGATCACCAGATGTTACTATTGCATTTTCCTTTTGATATTAAGCGGAGCTTCAGACAACCAAGATACACAACAATAACCCTTTCACTATCTCTGGGTCATATATGCCCCAGTTACATTTCTGCCTCTGGAAGTTTATGGTCAGGCTCGTAAGCCACTTTAGTACGTTCTGGCGTCATGGCAGATACTGGTGCAACTGTCTAAAAAACGAAGGAAGTTCGTCTATACCACATTTGAGTGTTGAGAGCCATTCGTATGAGGGGATGCTTCCTGGAGGAGTGATTGTGTCAAACTTTTGTGTCTTTTGGCTTCTGTACAGTGAGAAAAGGCTTATAAGTATGTTTACTATTTCCTTTGTGTTACTGGGAAGGTACAGTTACCACATTTGGAAATATTTAAGTAAAAGAGTTATTTTTGGGGTGAAAATAGTTTGTGGTCCACTTCCTGGGCCATGGGACTGATATGTCCTGTGTGTGTGATGTGCTTTATGGGACATGGTACCCATATGGCCTGCTCTAAATCAAACTGATAACAATTATGTGCAGCAAGTACAATGTTTATTTAATATTTTGTGTCTATTTTTGGAAAACTAATGAGTTATTCTGGGGGTGAAACAGTTTGTGATGCACTTCTTGAGCAGTGGGACCAATATGTCCCACATGTGTAATATGCTTCATGGAACATGGGATTGGCATCCCATTTTTTAAAATAGTAAAAAAACTAACAAACAATGATTCAGCATCCATTCCATTAGTGAAAAAAACATGGCATCACCAAAAAATTCCAAACGAAAAACAACTGACCCATGAAAGGGATGAGTCTTCCCTTATTTATAGATCAGGTATGTCAGCCACCACATCCCAAGACAAAGAAGCAAAAACGTTTTCTAAAGGACCAAAATGCATACCCTGAAGTCCATTAACTAAGAATATTTATGAACCTTACTACAGGGGGCCTTTCTCAGCTCTTAGACTGGTAGTTTAGTATAATCCTAGCAAGTTTGGTTATTGGCTTTGATGGTAGTCGGTTAGAAAAGAGTGGATATCATAGGCGAGTATACTGAAACCAGAGAAAAATGATTACCTACAGCCTGGTAGGAGAAGACAAAGAAAAACAACAACAGTAAGAGCAATAAAAAAGACATCTCCAGACCTCAAACACCTTAGCAGCCGGGGTTATCTAAAGAATGGAACAAACAGCATCAACACTTCACTTGTCCACGTGGGCAATATTGCAGCACAACATAGTGACAAGTGATTATAACGAAGATACCGAGTCATCAAGAAAAGGTTTATTTATGTTAAAAATAATCCGTTTTTAAAAGGGCCAGGCAGTTTGTAATACATTTCAGAGAAAAAAGATGTAACCAAAATGGTTAAGATTAAAAATAAAAATGTGCTGCTTAAAGGGATAAGCAAAAGTTATCTCAATGATTCACACATGAGCTGTCTCCCCTTTATCAGGGAAGCTTGATAAATAAGATGCCACTGGAAGTAGTTCAAAAATAACAAACAATTATGTTCCGATAGAAAGAATTGGGTGCCATGATTTTTGGAGACTAGATTTTATTTTTAACTCTGACAATGAAATATGACTACAAATTTCGTGGTTTGATAATAAGACTTAAAAAAAAAGCCCCACCCTGTAGGCTGGCTCATTCCATGGCCCTAGCCCAGCCTGCTCCCTTGATGAGTGTCGGCTCAGCGCTTTCACATAAACAGCCAGGGTGACGGAGGAATATGTTTACTGTCCGAGTGATAGCAGCAAACAGATTCCTGGTGGCAAGGCCTGAACACAGGCGACCCTTGCAAGCCTGTTGGAGCCACTGCTTTTACTAAGAGACATGACAATTTAGAGTTAATTGCAGTCATAATACCAGTGGTTTGAAGAGCTCACACGCAAATCCACAATGTTTGTAATATTCCCAAGACCATACCAGGTACATTTTAAGGTGTTTTGTTATGTCAAATAGGAAAGAAAGTTGGACATTACCTACTTGTTGTTGCCTGGTCCTTAGCAATGTATTTTACTGACATTTGTTTTTCACATCGAAATAAAAAGAATCCTGAAAAAAGGGACACAAATTATTAACAAGAGACTCACTGTGTTTGGAAACTTAGTTGATTTGTACTGACATCCCCACCCCTTTCCCCATAACTGTTTTTGAGGCAGGGAGCTTTAAATCTTTCTGGGAAATTAGATCAGGAGTTTGAATGGGAATTCTTAGTTTTGTGTGTGTATTTGCACAGTGAGAATCTAATGGTCTGTAAATGACTCTTAAATATGTATTACTTGATGAGGGCAAGAAGATTCATTCAAAACACTTCATTTCTATCGCATGCAAATCTCAAAGCCAGTTTCTCAGGCCAAGGCCAGCAGCAAGAATCGGCAGGCACCCTCCAATTTACAGATGAATATAATTTGAATAGGCATATGAAAATATCAGCCATCAGCTCTCTTGGGAGCTGGACAGCCATTTGGGATGGAATTCTCTGAGGAAAGAAAGGATTTTTCTGAATCATTTCCTTAGGAGGGAAATAACCACACCAATTTTGGTTTCAAAATTTCCAAGTTATTTCTGAGAGTCTTTGGAGGCTTTTCAAACCAGTTCCAAAAGTTTTTATAAAGTCAAAATGGCCCTGAAATCTCCTTTCCAGAGTGCTGAGAAACGAGCAGAATGCATAGGGTGTGATGAGGTTTTCTGAGCGGTTGTTTGGACTTCAGGAAGTGAACGAGATAAGCTGAATGGCCTTTTCCTGCTCTGACTGAAAAAAAAAAAAAAAAAAACCAACTTGCCCAAAGATGCTTGAAAGAAACCACTGACATTTCCTAACTTCAAAAGAGCAAAAAATCTAACAAGGAGAAAAGAAAATCACATCAGAGGCCCAGGATGCAGCAAAGACACATCATGTTGCAGCACCGATCATGACAAAATTAGATCATATACAGTTTTCGAGGTTGCATTTTAATGTTGCTGTTTTTTTTTTTTTTTTTTTACAAATTTCCCTGTTAAAAGAGCAAAACAGAAACACACTTGGACAGTCTGAAGTGTTTCCTTTCTCCTTCTCCCATTTGCTTCTCTTCTTTACAGTTTACAGTCGGGAGCAGAAATAATCTACAGGGTAAGCTGTTTTGAAGATGGTTTTGGAGACATTCTATGTTGATCATATATGTGGTTTATTCTACTCTTGGAGCTGAGATTCATTTTTGCTGCTTCTCATTAAACAAAAGGGCAGTGCAATGTCACGTTTATGTGTTACATAACTCCAGCGTTCATAGAATTTCCAGAGAGGCAAACCACCCCAACTGCTTGCTGGCTGGCTCTGAGCATGAGCTTTAACTCTCAGGAAATGTCAATACCTAATAGTCACATTGTCAGTAAGGCTAGTTTTACAGCTCCCTTCCCCCACTCCCGCCCCCCAACTCCCAAGTCCAGTTAGGAAGATCAGGGGCACAGCAAGCAGCCTTCAGGAGCAGGAAGCGAAAGTCTGGCTCCAGCAGGCCTGGACACAGAGACTCAGGAAATGTCAGGATCCTCACTCAACCAATAGGACCCTCCATCACAGCATGAGGTGACCACTGCCCCATCCTTGGGTAAATCCCTTAACCCCTCTGAATTCCTCCCCTCTTACCTCCCCGGGCTGAGCCAGACTGAGATAACGGGTAGGGAAGAGCTATGAGCTGGGAAGGGCTGCCTGTGGACTGTGTCATGGGGATCCCGCTGGAGCTTGGCCCTCCCCACTGCTTGGTCACCCTGCTTCCATGGCCTGTGCTCCCTCTAAGCCAACTTTCACCTGGTGAGGTCTGATAGGATTTAGATCCTGGGTATCCCAAAATGACCTTTTCTAGGAAAATAGCAAAGGGCCGGCTTTCATTTTTAATTTTATCCTGCACAGGCCAGAAAGCAAAACACATAAAATAAAATATTGCATTTCTCAAAAGGAAGTCTTAGAATATTGGGAATGAATGCAGCGTTTGACTTGACTTTGTTCATAAAGTACTCATGTTCTCACACACACACACACACACACACACATACACACACACATACACGCTGCCCTCAATTCTGCTGCAGAGGCCTGAGCCCGTGAAAAGGAGAGGGGCAGTGCCCACAGACACAATGAGCTTGGGATTGCCACTAGTCAATGCTGTCTGATTTTGTGGACATGCCCAAGTTCTCCGAGTGGTGGTTCCTCATCATTATAATCCAGACAGTAACTATTATGGATTGAATTGTGTTCCCCCAAAACATGCGTTACAAATCCTAACCTGTATGCCTGTGGTTATAATCCCATTTGGGAATGGGCTGTCTTTGTTATGTTAATGAGGCAGAATTAGTGTAGGGTGTATCTTGAGTCAATCTTTTTTGAGATATAAAAGAGATTAAGCAGGCAAGAGAGATAAGTAGAGATGGGGGAAAAGAGATGCCAAGCCACGTGAAGGTAGCCCAAGAGCGGAAGCTCAGAAGAGTCAAGCACCTTCCTCCAGTGCCAACAGAGAGAGAAAGGCTTCCCCTGGAGCTGGCACCCTGAATATGAACTTCTAGCCTCCCAAACTGTGAGAAAATAAATTTCTGCTTGCTAAAGCCACCCACTTGTGGTATTTCTGTTATAGCAACACTGGATGACTAAGACAGTAATCCTCTCTCCATGTGAGAGCACCTGGTTGTGGTGGTGGTGAGAGGTTTGCTGTGACACATACTCAAGTCTCTCCTCCTCCCGGAGGAACCTGAAGTCATTTACAACCATAGTGAAGGGTGTGATGGTGTTCTCCCAGAAGGTGTCAAGATTCGTAAAAGTTATGAAGAGATTCAAAGTTTTTAGTCATAAATTTATAGAGCCTTCAAAATTAAAGTAGTCTCTGCTCTAGCAGCTAAGAGCTATTTCCAGCTGATCAGCAATGAAAATTATTTATATTCCTTTTTAAACAGGCTTACTCATGATAGGAAAAGTCCCTGTGTGGCATAGATGATTAAGCCCTCGACTACTAGTCAAAACTTTGGCAGTTTGAACCCACCTAGAGGCATCTTGAAAGACAGGCCTGGTTATCTGCTTCCAAAAGTCACAGCTTTGAAAACCCTAGTCAGAATTGCCTTGATGGTAACAAACAAAACAAAACAACAACATTCGTGATAGACCTAAAAGAATAAACAGAAGAAAGCAGCCAGTGCCTGCCTTTCCTGTGACTGATTCCCCTGGGTTTTCCTTGATCTGTTCAGGAACATTCCCTGTTTGAACGGTGGAGGGCAGGGGGGCTATTATCTCTTGAGCTGGAAAAAGAGGCATTTGAGGAGTCCTGGGTGGTGCAGATGGTTAATGTGCGCAGCTGTTAACCAAAAGGTTGGAGATTTGGGTCCACCCAGAGGTGCCTTGGAAGAAAGACCTGAAGATCTCCTTCCAAGAAATCAGCCATTAAAAATCCTATGCAGTACACATGAGCCACCATGAGTTAGAATCGACTAGACAGCAACTGGTTTTAGTTGCCAGGAGCCAGGCAACACTCTGAAGGCCACCACACTCACTTTATCCCTCCCTTCCCTGGTCGTGGTCTGCCACAGCCTCTTATGTCTCCCCACCATCTTCCTCCACAATTGCTGTCTTTCCTGGAGCGTCTCCCCCTTCACCCATGGACCCAACACCCCCAAAATCAGCAAGGGCCAAGTCACTCCCCAATGTCTTAGAAGCAGAGAGGCCATTTTCCATCAGAAGGGTATCAGGAATGGGCATCTGACATCCTCACCCTACCAGGCTTAAAAGGGACCGGTGTTCCCAGCCCCCATCACATTAACACCCATGCTCTTCTGTGAGACATAGCTGGGACCCTGCACCACTCAGACAGGGCACCGGATTCACTGCGGGCTCCCGGAAGGCATTCACCCAGATGGGGGACAGGCCTGCCAACAGGGTGGGAGGCCTGCCAGCCCTGTAGTGCCCTGTGACAAGGAGAGGGTTAGAAGGAGGGTCAAGCTTTCAGAGGAACAGGGCTGTGCTTTCCCCCAGTTACACAGCAATTCTCTCATCCTTGAAAGCATTTTTTGCTGAAACTCAGAGAGAAATTATTTTGAAGTCATGCCAGTAAAAGCTCTGGAAACAGTGATGTGAGCTGTGCTGAAGACTGAGGAAATAAGCTCCATGCTGATTCTTCATTCCTCCATTTATTTGCATGATCTGAACTAATTTCTCGCTGTAATCTACACCACCCACCACCTATGAACTTCCCAGAAATGTCCGGAGGGAGAGAGAGGTGTGGGGAGAAAGGAAGGAAAGCGCCAGGTCCCAGGCAGGGTCCACCGCCTAGACTCTATCACCAGTCTGCCCTAGCTGACTCAAATGAGCACCTTGGAATAGACGACAGATATTGGCAGTAAAGGGTCCAAGGAAAAACAGCCGCTTTAACTAGAGGACCGCATATGTTACTTTGTCATTTTACAGATGAGGCTCCAGTGGGTCAATAATCTAGACTTTAAAGACTGCTCTAGTATTTGAAAGTTTAATATTTTGTTCATCCTGGACTTTTTTGCTTTTTTTTGTAAAAATAATTTTGATCTTTAAAAAAAGATTACGTTAAAATGTTATTAATCTTGATTCCTGAGTTTTTGGTCCCCAAAGTGAGTGCCTCACTCTCCTTCCTCACCCTAGTCCTTGCCCTTTCTTCCTGATTCTAAGAAGCTGAGGCTGCTGAGTGGGATGGCGGAGAGCTATCTAAATCCCTAGGCATGACCTGTTTACATTTCATGTAGTCAACAAGCTGTTTTGTTTTCCTTAAGACATAAAACCTCAAGTGTCCAAGTACCGTTATAGAAACATTGCTTCCATCTTAAACATATAAAAAACACTTCTCTTTTAGGCCTACCTGATCTGTTGCCATTAAGTTGATTCTGACTCATAGCCATCCTATAGAACAGGGTAGAACTGCCCCGCAGGGTTTCCAAGGCTGTAACTCTCTATGGAAATAGACTGCCACATCTCTCTCCCATAGAGCAGCTGGTGGGTTTGAACCACTGACCTTTCAGTTAGCAGCTGAGCACTTTAACCACTGTGTCACAGGGCTCCTTCACAGATAAAATTATTCTCACATGTCTAGCTTTCCTTTTATTTTATGTGCATTAGAGATAGATAATGAGAGTAAGTGAAATAGGAGAAAGAAAAATATAGAAAGATATGAAGGTATTTATTTTCTGCTACTTAATAATAAATTACCATAGGCTTGGTGCTTTAAAGAAGCACAAATTTATGATCTCATGGTTTCTGTAGATCAGAAGTGCGGCGAACATGGCCAGTTTCTCTGCTTAGGGTGTCAAAAGGCTGAAGTCAAGATAGCCTCTGTCTGGGTTCTTGTCTAGAGGCTCTGGGAAAAATCTGCTTCCAAGCTCATTCTTATTGTTGGCAGAATTCAGATCCTTGTGGCTGTAAGACTGAGGCCCCTGTTTCTTTGTTAGTAGTCAGTCTAGGACCCCTCTCAGCTCCTAAACATCACCCACATTCCTTGCCATATGGCCCCCTCCACCTTCAATCAGCCATGGTGCATTGACTCCTTCTCTTGCTTCGAATCTCTGACTTCCCTTATCTCTGATCTCTAGATACAAATTTAAAGGGCCTATGGAACAGATCACACCCACCCAAATAATCTCCCTGTGCTAAAGTCAATTGATTTGGGACCTTAATTACACCTTCAAAAGCCCTGTACAGCAGCATCTACACCAGTGTGTCATTGAATAAGAGGGAGAAGGCACGTCTTGAGAGCCATCTTAGAATTCTCCCCACAGTAGTGCCTTTTAAATGCATCCAGCTCTTGGGTCTTCCAGTCCTATGCTTGCTCCAGCCATATGGATAACATTCCACCAATACAGATAGCATGCCACTCACATGGGTAGCACACTGCCCACATGAGTAGCATGCTAGTCACTTGGATATCACGCCACCCACATGGATAGCATGTTACCCATAGGGATAGCACATGACTCATGTAGTAGCCTGTCACCCACATAGATAGCCTGCCACCCACTTGGATAGCATGCCATCCACACTGTGCTATCCAAGGAGAGTCCTGGAGCTAAAACAGCCACGCCTCCAAGAACAAGGATGAGGGAGGTGTATTCTTTCTCTGCTTCTGGTTGATTTGAACCTGAGCCAAGACTACCAGCATAGATAATAACTGCGACCATTTTTTTTGATATTGGTTTCTGGCTGACCCTATGCCCTCCTGTCATAGTAGGCCCCCAGCCATACTCAGTCAGAGATGATTTTCAGAACCTGAGTAACTGCTGTAGTGGAAAAACCCTTCATAGCTAGTTACTAATACCCTTTGGGGTAGATTCCCTCATATTCTTAAAGCATATATTATAGCTTAGTGACATTTGTGACTATTGCTTTGATATAGGTCATAGGTGCATATCTTTCTAATAGAAATAATACGAAATGAAAGAAAAGCATGTAGCTTACCAAATGTAATTTGGGTTGGGAGCATTAACTAAACTTTATTATTATTATTTTTTACTCATTAAATAAAGTTCTTGTAGCTCCCTGACTGCTGAGATATCAAAAAAGCTGATTCCTGAGTAGGTTGTTTTGGACAAAATTGGTAACAACCATCCGCAAAAATGATAATGTGGTGAAAGGAGCTCCTTTATGTGGCCTTTTGCCTTGGTTCTTTGGAAAAACAGCTTGAGATGTTTTTCTCCTAAGCCTCAAGAAGTTACCTTTGCCCTAGTTTTCTACTTCAGAGAGTTCATTATATTTTTTGGGTAAGCTGTAAACAACTTGATTTGACACTTTTTGTTTGGCCCTGGGTTGCAGCCTGCCCTATAATTGGTATGCACCTTGCAGAGACTGGTCAATAGACTACACAAATGAAGTTACTATAGCCTATTATGCAAATTAAGTGTCTGTGGCTTACCGAGAGGGAATTGGTCAGTTTGTGGCCCTGGTGGGAGGGCCACACCTTGACATTTACGAGGAGTTTGTATATATGTGCAGCCAACCCCACAGAGGTTTTGCAGACAGGAAGCAGACAGAAGCAAAAGGAAGAGGGAAGATAGGAGAAGCAGAGAGAGAGAAGTCAAGAAATCTCCTAAAAGAGCTGCAACACAGGTCGAGGACTATAACACTGAAGACAACGAGAGGCCCAGAAGGGGCCCTGTAGCAGAGCCAGTGGCGACAGGCCTGGCAAAAACCTGCTGCTAGAAATGCATCTAGCAGAGCTGAACAAAACTGTTACACTGTCTATGAGCTAGGTCAGTTAGCAGGGGAGAGGCTGATGGTAGGCAGCCTGAAAGCAAAGAGGAGCCTGTCCTTAGGGGTCCAAGAGGATCCTGTCCTGAGGGGGCTAAGAGAAGGCCTGCATGGCTTTCAGGAGCTGAGAGAGCTGTCCTGCATGGAAGAAGGGAGACTTTGCCTACATGCTTCCTGATCCTGTTTCCAAATTGTAGCCTGCTGATCCTCATCATTTTTTTTTTTTTTTTTGATCCTCATCCTGAGTTGTACCCTGTTACTTGCTTAATAAACCAGTTAAATGTAAGTGTGATCTGTGAGTTCTGTGTGGCTATTGCAATGGATTATCAAACCCAGAAGAGAAGTAGAGAGTGTCATGGGAGGGACTTCTGGTGTCAGAATTTGTCAGAAGTTTGGAGAGTGGAGGTACGTCTGATCTCCACCTCATGGGAATCACTTTGTGCTGATCTTGATTCGAATTATTCCTCCTGAAGTTAGACAGGTTCTGAAGCTACTACTACTCCTACCATTTTACAGATAAGGAAAGGTTTCCTTTCCAAAAGCAGGCCTTGGGTGGGATTTGTGGTCCTTTCTCTCTTCTCCTTTTCATCAGTGACTCTCTTAGTCATAAGGCTGAGAGACACCATTATAAGTCATAGAGCCACTATTGGGTGGAAGTTGTGATATCTGGGGTGAAGCACTTCAACTTCCTGGAGTTGTACTTGGCCGTGTCAGTCATCAACATGGCACATGCACCCCAACAAACTGGGCTTAATACAACATCATGCACTTTCCAGATAATATTTCCTTTAGTCCCAGCCCTTTCTGCACAGTTCTCTACGTACTCCTGACCTCTATAACCCTGGAAAATGAGGTTCTCTTCGGAACGAGCTTTAGTTCAAACTGTCTGTCTCATGTCAAAATATTTACCAGAATTTAGCGGAATTCTTCCAACCATTGACAACAGAGCCTGTTTATCTTGCCTTCTTCTTCTTCTCCTCCCTCTTCTTCTTCTCTTGAGAGTCCCTCAACACATTAGTCAGTTATGAAATGAGCCCAATTTTGATTAACACATTCTGGTTCTTCCCCAACCTTTTGACTTCATTATTTTTCTAGTCACTGATTTTATTAACTCCAGTTCATCCTGGTTTCTCTTTCTCTCCTGACTACTCGATTTTGCTGGATATCCCATGTTTCTCTAATAGTCTGCCTCAAGTCATTACCAGTCTGCTGGGTTGGTATATAGTTTATGAAAGTAGCAATAGCAAATCCACATTTTACAGTCCGTTCACTCAATCAAGTCTTCTAATAGAATGTTCTCAGAGTTGGGGCAGATAGGCTTCTGGAATGGCAGTAACACAAAGTCCTGCTCCCTGTGGTGTCCTTCAGGGTGAGAGGACCCTACACCATTGTGCTGGAGGCATGACATTCTTGACACGTTAACCTACACAGGATTCCTCCCTGTGACATTTGTGTTTTCCTCTTGCCCTCAGCCTTAGCAGATATCTGGCTTGGTATTTTCATTGCCTTGGAGGGGGCAATGCCAGGCCAGAAAGAAACATGGTCTAGGAATCTCTAGTTTTTGTGTACCAAACATAAAAGTCATTAGAGAAGAAAGGATTTGTGATACAGGCAAGTGCACTGGCCAAAAGCGGGGTATAGGACATATACCCACAGACTAGAAAAAAGATGCCCTGAGTCTGGGGGCATGTAGCAAGGGGAATAGGTAGACTTCCCAGCTGAACTACAGAGAGGCAGCAGGACCCCAGAGAGGAATGATTCCCTTGGCTACCAAGCCCAAGATGGCCTCACCAAGACACCTGGGTTCCTGCTTGGTGGGAAGAACTGAACTTCACCTTTCCTGGGGACCGTGGGTAGGGCCTACTGATTGCTTCACTGTGGCTTTTATGGAAGGGACGTTTGCTGCAGTATTTAAGGATTTAGTAGTAAATACAGTTAGCGAATGACTTCTTTTTCTTGAAAGTAGTAATGTAGCATTTTTATGAGAATTCAGAATTTTTAAATTTAAACTACCCTACCTGCTAATTATTTGGAGACAATGAAATTTTCCTACAGTTTTCTAGCAACAGAATTTTCTGAACATGCTGATTAACCTTCAAGTTGTACATTGTGTGGTGCTGGGTATGACAGGAGCCCTTAGATGTTACTTCAGACCTTTGACAAATATCCTGGGAAATCTGGCCTGTTTAGACTTAAGAGTAGCAAACACCATCTTTTTTACCTTCTTTTTAAGTTGTGTTATCTTACTAGCTAAATATGTGAGCCAACTTGCTGTAGACAATTAAAAAAGCTACACACTCTTTGCCACCCCTCATATTGAGTAAAAATTCAGTAGCTGTCACATTGACCCCAACTCATATCAACCCCATGTGTGTCAGAGCAGAATTGTACCCACAGGGTTTTTAATGGCTGGTTTTTCAGAAGTAGATTGCCAGGCCTTTCTT
Source organism: Dugong dugon (assembly GCA_030035585.1). Lineage (NCBI taxonomy): Eukaryota > Metazoa > Chordata > Mammalia > Sirenia > Dugongidae > Dugong > Dugong dugon. Next base: position 22,524,943 of record CM057464.1, read on the forward strand.
CTGAAGTGTCTTTGAGTGGACTCAAACCTCCAACCTCTCAGCTAGCAACCGAGCATGTTAACTGGATTGGCCTTGTCTTTGAATCTGGGCTGGCTCTTGACTTGTTAGCACCAACAGAATAAGGCAGCAAGGCAGAAGGTAGCTGCATAGCCTCCAGGCTATCCCTGAGAAGGCCTGCAGCTTCCTTCTCCATGGCTCATAGTGCTGCACCTTGAAACCCAGCTGCCGTGTTCTAAGAGCCCAAGCCAGTGGAGCGGCATGGTGGCGGTGGGGATCGTGGGGGGAGCTCACAGAAAGTCTCCAACCCACAGCCTCAGTTGAGCACCCATCCTCCTATCATCCCAATATACACTGTGTGAGTGGAGTCCGTGGGCCTTCCTGCCATATGAGTACATCCACTGACACCAGTTCATAACCTCACAGAATATGAAAAACAAACTTCTTTTATTTCTGGCCACTAAGCTGTGGAGCAGTTTTTTATGCAGCAACAGATACCTCAAGCACTTGACATGTCAAGAAAATAAGCACATCAGACACTTATAGATGACCAGGAGGGTTCTACACAGACAAGCCATTAACTGAGACAAATTAAACTGCAACTGAAAAAAGTAGGGTTATCGCCTTGGAATTTTGATAGTGTTGTTTATATATGTGAGGTGCATTTTCTAGAGACACGTTTCAAACCAGCAGCTTGTTCATAAATAGAAAAATTCATTTTAATGACTATCATCAGAGTACTCTGTCTTTTACCATTTTGATCACTTCCTATATTCCAGGCATTGTGCTTAATGTCTTACTTGTTTTCTCAATCCTCACAACAACTCCCCCCATTTCACAGAAGGAATAACAGAGGCTTGGAGAGGTTGCATATGCAAAGATCTCATATTCATTAGGTGGCAAAGTTTGGATTTGAGTCCAAATGGGTCAGCCTCCAGGGTTTGTGTGTAACCATTTGGATATACTGCCTCTTCTTGACTACATATAGAAAATGTCATTTTGCATACCAGTGAGCAGAGCTGAGGAATTCTCTGAGCCTGGGTGATCTTCAATTTGCAAAGTTACTCTAGAGTTCTATTTTATATCTTGTCTGGGAGTTCTAACATATGTTTCCATCCCTTGATAGGTCAGCTTGCTCCAGCTTTCGCTATCTCCTTAGTTTCTGTGGCACGAATTCACAATGATGTTTAAAGGCTGAAATCAACAAAGCATGAGAAAGTCCCCAAACAGACTCACTTCCTTAGGATGTTGTTTCCATTTAGAAATGTCTCAGGGCCAGTAAGTGTCCACCCACAGTTTAACTCAGGCTCCCTGAATGAACACATTCCCCAAAGTTAAGCACAGCATGACTCCTAAGAGTTGCACTGCCCTCACCTCCATATTTGGAAGAACTGCTTGTTCAAACAAGATTATTTTTCTTTCCTCTTCCTTCCTCATGCTAAACCTGGAGATCTTTCTTATTCACTTATCCATCAAACACACATTGAGACACCCCACCCCATGTGCTGAAGACTGAAGGGCCATGAATGCTGCAGTGAGAATCAGCCTGGGCAAACTGGTGGAACCAAGAGAACTGACTGATTCTGTTTGTAGATCAGGGAAGGTCACTGAGGAACTAAGTTTGAGATGGAATTCAACAAAATTGGTAATGATGGGCATTAAATGGAGAGGGCAGGGGACATGGGGCATGAAATGGCCCAGCCCATTCAGCAAACACTTCACTGTTGGGTATATCTGGAGCTTACAATTTCTGGGGACAAACAAAGACAGTGGCTAATATAGCAGGGTTTTAAAAACCTCCTTAAATGGCCTATGTATTTAAGACTATCTTACAGCATTTCAGAGACATGAAGAATTTTAAGGAAGGGGAAGAGTAATGCACATTTTTTAAAAGATTATTTTGTGGAAGAATGTTAGAGGAGGGACAAGACCAGCAATTAGGTCTCTTAAGCAATTAGGTGACCAGGAGTGATGACAAGGACCTGGATTAAGGTGGAGGTAAGGGGATACTGGTTTTGCATGAGCACAATTAGGTATTCTGGAATTTCCATTCTTCACAGTGTTATCCATAAATTGTTATGATCCACACAGTAAGATGCCCTTGCATAGTCAATAAAACACAGGTGAACATCTTTCTGGTATATTCTGCTTTCAGCCAAGATCCATCTAACATCAGCAATGATAGCTCTCGATCCATGCCCTCCTCTGAATCCAGCCCGAACCCCTGACAGCTCCCGGTCAATGTACCACTGCTACCACCCCCAAACTATCATCAGGAAAATTTCACGTGCATTCAATATCAATGAACAATAGTTTAACAATTTCCGCATTCTGCTGAACCACCTCCCTTTGGAATGGGCACAAATATGGAACTCCTCCAGTCGGCCGGCCAGGTAGCCACCCTCCAAATTTCTTGGCATAGACAAGTGAGCACCTCCAGTGCTGCATCTCTTTGTTGAAACATCTCAGTTGGTATTCTGTCGATTCCTGGAGCCCAGGTCTTTGCCAATGCCTTCAGTGTAGCTTGGACTTCCTTCTTCAATACCATTGATTTTCGATCATATGCTACCTCCTGAAATGCTTGAATATTGACCAATTTTTCTTGGCACAGTGACTCTGTATTCCTTCAATCCTCCCTGATGCCTCTCTCACCATCCAACATCCTGTCTACAGAATCCTTCAGCATTGCAACTCGAGGCTTGAATTCTTTCTTCAGTTCCTTCAGTTTGAGAAAGGCTTAATGTGTACTTCCCTTTTTGCTTTCTAACTCCAGGTCTTTGTACTTTCATTATAATACTTTACTTTGTCTCCTTGAGTTGCCCTTTGAAATCTTCTGTTCAGCTCTTTTACTTCATCATTTCTTTGCATTTGCTTTAGCTGCTCTACGTTAAAGAGCAAGTTTCAGAGTCTCTTCTGACATGTATTTTGGTCTTTTTTTTTCTTTCCAGTGACCTTTTGCCTTCTTCCTGTATGATGTCCTTGATGCCATCCCACAACTCATCTAGTCTTCGGTTATTAGTGTCCAATGCATCAATTCTATTCTTGAAATGGTTTCTAAATCCAGGTGGGATATACTCAAGGTCATATTTTGGCTCTCATAGACTTATTTTACTTTCTTCAGCTTCAACTTGACTTGCATATAAGCAATTGATGATCTGTTCCTCAGTCCACCCCAGCCTTGATGATATTGAGCCTCTCTATTGTCTCTTTCCACAGATGTAGTCAATTTGATTCTTGTGTATTCCATCTGGCGAGGTCCACCGGCATAGTCACCATTTTTTGTTGTTGAAAAAAGGTATTTGCAACGAATAAGCTGCTGGTCTTGCAAAATTTATCATATGATCTCTGGCATTGTTTCTATCACCAAGGCCATATTTTCCAACTACAAGTCCTTCTTCTTTGTTCCCAACTTTCACATTCCAATCACCAGTAATTATTAATGCATCTTGATTGCATGTCTGATCAATTTTAGACTGCAGAAGGTGGTAAAAATCAATTTCTTAATCTTGGGCATTAGTGGTTGGTGCATAAATTTGAATAATAGTCGTATTAACTGGTCTTCCTTGTACGTATATGGATATTATCCAATCACTGATGGCATTGTCCTTAAGGATAGATCTTGAGATGTTCTTTTTGATGATGAATGCAATGCTGTTCGTCTTGAATTTGTCATTCCTGGCATAGTAGACCGTATGATTGTTCAATTCAAAATGGCCAGTATCAATCTATTTCAGCTCACCAATACCTATCTTTATGCATTCCATTTCATGTTTGATGACTTCCAGTTTTCCTAGATTCATACTTCATACATTCCACATTCTGATTATTAATGGATGTGTGCAGCTGTTTCTTCTCATTTTGCATCATGCCACATCAGCAAATGAAGGTCCTGAAAGCTTTACTCCATCCATGTCATTAAGGTCATCTCTACTCGGAGGAGATAGCTCTTCCCCAGTTGTATTTTGAATGCCTTCTAGACTAAGGGGCTCATCTTCCAGCACCATATCAGACAATGATCAGCTGCTATTCATAAAGCTTTTACTAGTCAATTTTTTCAGAAGTAGACCACCAGCTCCTTCTTCCTAGTCTGTCTTTATCTGGAAGCTCCACTGAAACCTGTCCACCATGGGTGACCCTGCTGGTACTGGAAATACTAGTGGCATAGCTGCCAGCATCACAGCAACATGCAAGCCACCACAGTACGACAAACTGACAGATGAGTGGGCTCAAGCATAGCAACAATTGTGAGGAGGGCACAGGACCTGGCAGTGTTCCGTTCTATTGTGCATTGGATCTCTATGAGTCCAAACCAACTCGAAGGCATCTAACAGCAACAGAGGGTTACAAGGTATTCTTGTGTGTCACAAACAGTTGAGCCTTTGGCTACTAACTGAAAGGTTGGCAGTTCGCATTCATCCAGGGCCATCTTGGAAGAAAGGCCTGGTGATCTACTACTGAAAAATCAATCATTAAAAATCCGATAGTGCTCAGTTCTACTCTGCCACATGTGGGGACTCCATGAGTAGGAACAGCACGACAATGGTTTTTTTTTTTTTTAAAGGGGGATAGAGAGAAGTGCAAGGGGGAGAAGAAGGATGGAGTCTAATATAGATTTAAGATATGAACTTGAGGACACACAGTATTTGCACATTTAAACTTTCATTTCTGTACAGCATATTTTTTTCAAAATTAATCAAAAATATCTTTTTATTTACTCCTATGCTCATCCTTTATAGCATCATCAAACTCTTAGATGTCATGTTGTTTATACTACTACTTTTTCAAGAAAAAGTGCTATTTTCCCTATAGATGTAAAAAGTCGATTAATTTTGAAACAACAACAACAAAAATTAACTTTTGAAACAAAGAGCTTCCCGTACTGAGTTCAGAGCCCAGGAACATTTGGTGGGAGTCACCAGTCTCCCTGGCTGCCTGGTGGCATGCCCTGGCTCTGCCACTAACTTGATGGTGACCCTGGTGAGTCACTCAAGCTTTCTGGGCTTAGTTAGTTCATTCAGAGGATAATACAGTTGGAGCAGATGACCCTTAAGATCTCTTCCAGTTCTTTTACAGAATGACGTTTTCAGCAAATGTACTGACCTACATACTGAATACGCTTGAGAATCAGTTACTTTCTTCATTTGGGGATGTGGTGTTCCATGTATTACAGCCCTTCACCTAACTCAGCAGGTGTTGATTAGGATAAAGCCAACTGCTGTTACCCAGACGCTAGTTGTTGCCAGCTGTTAGCGGGTTGGCCCCCTACCCATGCATAACGGAACAAAATGCTCCCTGGTGCATGATTGATTACAGATTGTACCATTTTAATCCATAGGGCTAATTTTTTAAATTAATTTATTTTTTATTATACTTTAGATTTGTATTTTTTGTATTGATTTGTATTTTTTATTATACTTTAGATATTGTATTTGATTAGTATTTGTGACAGAACAAATAGTTTCTCATTAAACAGTTAGTACACATATTGTTTCATGACAATGGTTAACAACACCACTACATGTCAGCACTGTCCCTTGTCAACTTTGGGTTCCCTATTACCAGCTTTCCTTCCCCCTCCTGCCTTCTAGTCCTTGTCCCTGGACTGTTGTGCCCCATTAATCTCGTTTTGTTTTATGGGGCTGTCTAATCTTTAGCTGAAGGGTGAACCTCAGGAGTGACTTCATTACTGAGCTAAAAGTGTGCCCAGGGCCATACTCTTGGGGTTTCTCCAGTCTCTGTCAGGCCAGTAAGTCTGGTTCTATTTTGTGAGTTAGAATTTTGTTCTACATTTTTCTCCAGCTCTGTCCGGGACCCTCTGTTGTGTTCCCGGTCAGAACAGTCAGTGGTGGTAGCCGGGCACCACCTAGTTGTACTGGACTCAGTCTGGTGAAGGCTGTGGTAGTTGTGGTCTATTAGCCCTTTGGACTAATCTTTTCCTTGTATCTTGTTTTCTTCATTCTCCCTTGCTCCTGAAAGGGTGAGACCAGTGGAGTATCTTAGATGGCTGCTCACAGGCTTTTAAGACCCCCAGTCTCTACTCACCAAGGTAGAATGTAGAACATTTTCTTTATAAACTGTGTTATGCCAACTGAGCTAGATGTTCCCTGAGACCATGGTCCCCACAGCCTTCCGCCCAGTAATTCACTCCCTCAGGGAGTTTCAATGTGTCTGTGGAGCTTCCATGAACTTTCCTTGTACAAGTTGTGCTGGCTTCCCTGGTATTGTGTACTGTCTTACCCTTCACCAAAGTTACCACTTATCATAAGGCTAATTTTTGATCCACTGGCTAATTTCCAGAAGTAGATTCGAAGGTGTTTCTTCCTAGTTTGTATTAGTCTGGAAGCTCTGCTGAAACCTATTCAGCATGATAGCAACACACTAGCCTCCACCGACAGATGGGTGGTGGCCGTGCGTAAGGTGCATTGTCTGGGAATCAAACTAGGGTCTCCCACATGGAAGGTGAGAATTCTACCTAAGCATAAACCTGTTGCCATTGCATCAATTCCCACTCATAGCGACCCTATAGGACAGAATAGCGGTACCACTGGGTGGGTTTGAACAGTCAACCTTTAGGTTAGCAGTTGAGAGTAAACCATTTGTGCAACTCAGGAACCTTCCTGAAAATCTCTGTTTCTCAAAATCTTACTTGATAACACTAGTCTTTCCAAGGGTCTCTGTAAACCATTTCAGCTCTTATTCCTAACTTTTTCAGCTAGAAATGGGATCATAAGTAAACCTCATTAAGTCAGGGACTACATTTGGTCTACCATCTGTGGTCGACTTAATAGCGACTCCCCTCACAAATGTCCACATCTGAATCTCTGAAATCTGTGACTATGACTATGACACCTTACATGGCAGAAAGGACTTCACAGATGTGATTAAGTTAAGGATCTTGAGATGGAGAGATTATCCTGGGTTATCCCTGTGGGCACAATGTAATCATGAAGCGTTCTTATACGGTAAAAAGGAGGGAAACAGAGGTAAATAATGGGATGTGAGACGTACTCAACCTGCCATTGTTGGCTTTGAAGATGGAGGAAGTGGACCACAAGCCAAGGAGTGTGGGCAGCTTCTAGGACTTGGAAAGACAGGGAAACGATTCTTCCCTAGAGCCTCTGGAAGGAACATAATCCTGCCAACACCTTCATTTTATCCCAGTAAGACCCATTTTGGACTTCTGACCTCCAGAGCTGTCATGTAATATATTTGTGTTGTTTTAAGCCACCAAGTTTGTGCAATTTGTTACTGTAGTAACAGGAAACTAAGACACCGTTGTAACCTTAGCACAAGCATAGGGCCTGGCACATAATATATGTTCAATGTTTGGTGAAAGAATATATGACACAAAATAAAAGAAACACCTCACATCTATTTAGTACATAGCAGGCACTTTATATACATTATGTCATTCAGTCCTGGCAAATCCCTGTGTGGTAGGCATTATTATCCTCATTTAAAGATGAGAGGACCAAGAGGAAAGAGGTTAGGTAATTAGCCCAAGTCCACACAGTGAGTCAGTGGTTATGAGCAGTTATGAGTGAAGCTCTGGACCAGTTGGCCCATGGTAAGTCCTGGCTCTGCCCCTTTCTTCAGCTGTTCAATTTCAGGCAAGGTGTTATACCTTCGTCTTCTGATCTGTAAAATGCAGACGATAATTGTATCTATCAGAGCTCACTATAAGGGTTAAATGAATTAGAACAAATAATGTCATAGAACAGAACTTGGTGCACAATGAGGACTTTAAAAATAGATGGCTATCCTTATTATGGAGTCCCTTGGTGGCGCAAACAGTTAAATGCTTGGCTACTAATGGAAAGGTTGGCGTTTCAAATCTGCTCAGCGGTACCTCAGAAGGAAGTCCTGGCTATCTACTTCTGAGAAGTCAGCCACTGAAAGTAGCACAGTTCTACTCTGAAGCACATGGGATTGCCCTAAGTCAGAATCGACTGGATGGCAACTGGTTTGGTATTTTGTTTGGTTATGTTTATTATAGCCAGTCTGACACTATAGACAGTAGGATGAAGATTGTAAAGAAGTCTTACAAACACAAGATGAGAAAACATGTGAAATCACTTTGTATGTTATAAAGTGATATAGAAATGTAAATGGTTCCTTCTATTATTCTTAATCAATCATTATTGCCTTTACACATTAGTAAGTGGCATAAGAACTTGTACCACATGATCAGTAAAATTTATAAAATTCAAACTAAAACTGAAAATATGCTTATGTGATTTAGAAAATGGGAGAGAGCAGATCTCAGTTTGATCAATAAGCTTTGTTTGGGGATTTGTTTCAGTAGACTATTTACTACCAACCCCTCAGACACAGAGTAGCGACAGGAGTGGAGCACAGCTTCCCCTTTCCCCATGGTTCCTAGGCCAGCCCACGTGAGGCCAGTGGAATGCAAGACATAGGGAGCAAGGAAACATTTGCAGAATAACAGCAGGTCTGAGGCTCTTCTCTGAGGAAGGTAGGTGTGACAGCCCTGAGAGCAGTCAAACACACTATGGATTCAAAGTGACTCTACCCATATCCAGCTTTCTGAGAGAGACTTCCTGGTGGTGTTCTGAAGCCCTGCAATGGGAATTCACACTAATTCATCAAGTTCTAAGTGAAAAGATGATACCTTTGATCATCTTCTATCAGGCATCTGTCTAGTAGAGTTGGTGGGAAGGGAGGAAGCATGAGTGAGGATCATACTGGAGAGAATTGAAAGACCCCAAAAAACTTTGACTTGAGGAAGAAAAATTGTAAGAAAATAATAAAACAGTGAAGTACTGAACTTATTTTTAAATCTCAGACTTAAAACTAAAACATTCATCTCTTCAAGTTTGTTTTTTTTCTTAAAGCATATCCCAGTAAATGCATTTACTTTGTGCAGGGCATTATATGTAAGAAGCTGCTGTTATGAGTCATGACGCATGGAGAGCATTTAAACCACGCTGCCATTATTCTGATATGTTTAATGCAGCGTTTGTCTTTCAATCCACAGGCATGTTTTAATCACATTAAGAGCTCAAAAGATCAGATCTTTTGGGGCAATGGTATGACTGACAGTAGTAAAAATTGACAAATACAGGGTTAAATATGTATCTTTCACTATTCAAGAAGCATCAGAGCAGCTCAAGATTAGATTTACAGAATCATCCTGCCTACTTTTCCCAAAAACTTGATGAAATTCTTTTCTTATTTTATTTTTTATTGTACTTCAGGTGAAGGCTTACAGAACAAATAGTTTCTCATGAAACAGTAGTACACATGTTGTTTTATGACATTGGTTAACAACCCAACAACATATCAACCCTCTAACTTCTCAAACTCTTCTTTTTTTTTGGTGAAAATACAAATACCCAAAGATACACCATTTCAAAAATGTCTACATGCTCAGTTCAGTGACATTGACTATGCTCTTCGAATTGTGCTGTTTTCTCACTTAAGATGAAGGCTTACAGAACAAAATAGTTTCTCATTTAACAGGTACTACAAATGTTGCCCTATGACAATGGTTAACAATCTCACAACACATCAACAATATCCTTACTCAACCTTGGGTTCCCTATCACCAGCTTCCTTGTCCCCTTCTGCCTTCTGGCCCTTGTCACTGTACTCCTGTACCTCGTTAGTCTCATTTGGTTTTATGGGGCTGTCCACTCACAGGCTGAACAGTGAACCTCGGCGGTAACTTCACCACTGATCTAAAAGGGTGTCTGGGGGCCATACTCTCGGGGTTTCTCCAGTCTCCTTTAGGCCAGTAATCTGGTCTTTTTTGTGTGAGTTAGAATTATGCTCTACATCCTTCTCCAGCTCTTTCCAGAACCCTCTGTTGTGATCCTGGTCAGAGCAGTCAGCGGTGGTAGCCGGGCACCATCTAGCTGTACTGGACTCAGTCCGGTGGAGGCCTTGGTAGCTGTGGACAATTAGTCCTTTGGACTAATCTTTTCCTTGTATCCTGTTCTCTTCATTCTCCCTTGCTCCCAAAGGGATGAAACCAGTGGAGTGTCTTAGATGGCTGCTCACAAGCTTTTAAGACCCCAGATACTATTAACCAAGGTAGAATGCAGAGCATTGTCTTTATGGGCTGTGTCATGCCAATTGAGCTAAATGTTCCCCGAGATCATGGGCCCCAGAACCCTCCACCCAGCAATTCACTCCCTCAGGGAGTTTGGATGTGTCTATGGAGCTTCCGTGACCTTTTCTTGTACAAGTTGTGCTAGTTTCTCCTGTATCGTGTACTGTCTCACCCTTCACCCAAGATACCACTTATCTATTGTCTGTTTAGTATTCCCCCCCCCCCACCTCTCCCATCCCTGGTAACCAACAAAGATTGTTACATTTTGTGTGTGAACTTTTTCATGGGTTTTTACAATAGAAGTCTCATACAATGTTTGTCCTTTTGTGATTGACTTATTTCACTCAGCATAATGTCCTCCAGTTTCATCCATGTTATGAGATGCTTCACAGATTCACTGTTGTTCTTTCTCGTTGCACAGTACTCCATTGTGTGTATGTACCATAGTTTGTTTATCCATTCATCTGTTGATGGGCATCTAGGTTGTTTCCATCGTTTTGCTATTGTGAACAATGCTGCCATGAACATAGGTGTGCATATGTCTGTTCGAGTGATGACTCTTATTTCTCTAGGATATATTCCTAGGAATGGGATTGCTGGATCGAATGGTATGTCGATTTCTAGCTTTCTGAGGAAGCGCCATATCATTTTCCAAAATGGTTGTATCATTTTGCATTCCCACCAGCAGTACATAAGTGTTCCGATCTCCCCGCAGCCCCTCCAACGTTTGTTATTTCCAGTGTTTTTGATTCGTGCCAGTAATGCCGGGGTGAGTTGGTATCTCATTGTGATTTTAATTTGCATTTCTCTAATGGCTAGTGATCGCAAGCATTTCCTCATGTGTCTGTTGGCCATTTGAATGTCTTCTTTGGTGAAGTGTCTGTTCATTTCCTTTGCCCATTTTTTAATAGGACTATTTGTCTTTTTGTTGTAGAGGTGTTGGATTTTCTTGTAGATTATGGAGATTAGACCTTTGTCTGACTTGTACTGTCCAAAAATTTTTTCCCAGTCTGTAGGTTCTCTTTTGACTCTTTTGGTGAAGTCTTTTGAAGAGCATAGGTGTTTGATTTTTAGAAGATCCCAGTTATCTTATCTATTGGGTTTTGTGCATTGATGGTTATGGTTTGTATCCTGTTAATGCCATGTATTAAGGCCTGAATTGTTGATACTATTTTTTCTGCTATGAACTTTATAGTTTTAGGCTTTATATTCAGGTCTTTGATCCATTTTGAAGTAGTTTTTGTATACGGTGTGAGGTATGGGTCCTGTTTCATTGTTTTGCAGATGGATATCCAGTTTTGCCAGCACCATTTGCTAAAAAGACTGGCTTTTCCCCATTTGATGGACTTTGGGCCCTTGTCGAAGATCAGGTGACCATAGGTGGATGAATTTACATCTGGCTTCTCAATTCTGTTCCATTGGTCAATGTATCTGTCATTGTACCAGTACCAGGCTGTATTGACTACTGTAGCTGGATAGTAGGTTCTGAAGTCAGATAGTGTGAGTCCTCCAACTTTATTCTACTTCTTCAGTTGGCTTTACTTATTCGGGGCTTCTTCCCTTTCCATATAAAGTTAATTTTTAGTTTTTCCATCTCTTTGAAGAATGTTCTTGGTATTTGGATTGGGATTGCATTGTATTTGTAAATTGCTTTGGATAGAATTGTCATTTTCACAATGTTGAGTCTGCCTATCCATGAGCATGGTATGTTTTTCCATCTGGGTAGATGTCTTTGGGTTTCATGCAGTAGTGTTTTGTAGTTTTCTTTGTATAGGTCTTTTACATCCCTGGTCAGATTTATTCCTAAGTATTTTATCTTTATAGGGGCTATTGAAAATTTTACTGTTTTCCTGATTTCCTTTTCATTGTTCTTCTTATTGGTGTATATGAATCCAACTGATTTTTGAATGTTTATCTTGTATCCTGCTACTCTGCTGAATCTTTCTATTAGTTCCAGTAGATTTCTCGTGGAGTCTTTAGGGTTTTCTGTGTACAGTATTATATCATCTGCAAACAGGGACAGTTTAACTTCTTCATTACCAATTTGGAAGCCCTTTATTTCTTTTTCTTGCCTTATTGGTCTAGCTAGATCTTCCAGCACAATGTTAAATAGGAGTGGTGATAAAGGGCATCCTTGTCTTCTTCCTGTTTTCAAGGGGAATGTTTTCAGCCTCTCTCCATTAAGAATGATGTTGGCCATTGGTTTTGCATAGATGCCCTTTATTATGTTGAGAAATTTCCCTTCATAGCTTTCTTATTGAGAGTTTTTATCAGGAACTGGTGTTGGACTTTGTCAAATGCCTTTTATGTATCAGTTGAGATGATCGTGTGATTCTTTTCTTTCCTTTTATTTATGTGGTGGATTGCGTTGATTGATTTTCTAATGTTGAACCATCCTTGCATACCTGGTATAAATCCTACTTGGTCGTGGTGTATTATTTTTTTGATATCATGCTGAATTCTATTGGCTAGAATTTAGTTGAGAATGTTTGCATGTATATTCATGAGAGATATTGGTCTGTAATTTTCTTTTTTTGTGACATCTTTGCCTGGTTTTGGTATCAGCATTATGCTGACTTCATAGAATGAATTTGGAAGTGTTGCTACCTATTCTATGCTCTGAAATAGCTTGAGTAGTACTGGTACAAGCTCTTCTGTAAATGTTCTGTAGAATTCTCCAGTGAAGCCATCTGGGCCAGGGATTTTTTTGGTTGGGAGTTTTTTTTAATTACCTTTTCAATCTCTTCTCTTGTTATGGGTCTGTTCAGATTTTCAACATCACTTTGTTGGAGTTTGGGTAGGCTGTGTGTTTCTAGAAATTCATCCGTTTCCTCTAGGTTTTCAAATTTGTTGGAGTATAGTTTTTCATAATATTCTGTTATAATCCTTTCTATTTTGGTTGGGTCTGTTGTAATGTCCCCCATTTCATTTCTTATTTGGGTTATTTGTGTCCTCTCCTGTGTTTCTTTTGTCAGTTTGGCCAGTGGTTTGTCGATTTTGTTGATTCTTTCAAAGAACCAACTTTTGGTTTTGTTGATTCTTTCTATTGTTTTTCTGTTCTCTATTTCATTTATTTCTGCTCTGATCTTTACTATTTCCTTTCTTCTGGTGGTTGTGAGCTTTTTTTGCTGTTCTCTTTCTATTTCTTTGAGTTGTGTAGTTAATGTTTTGATTTTGTCCCTTTCTTCCTTTTTGATATGTGCATCTATTGCTATAAATTGTTCTCTGAGGACTGCCTTTGCTGTGTCCCACAGGTTTTGGTATGATGTGTTTTCATTCTCATTTGATTCTAGGAATTTTTTGATTCCATCTCTGATTTCTTCTATTACCCAGTGATGTTTAAGCAGGCTATTATTCAGTTTCCACATAGTTGAATTTTTTTCCTTGCTCTTTCTATTGTTAATTTCTACCTTGATGACATTGTGGTCAGAGAAGATACTTTGAATTAGCTCAGCGTTTTGGAATTTGTTGAGGATTGCTCTGTGGCCTAAGATGTGGTCTAATCTGGAGAACATTCCATGTGCTTTGGAAAAGAATGTGTACTTTGCAGCAGTTGGATGGAGTGTTCTATATATGTCTATGAGATCAAGTTGGCTGATTGTGTCCTTTAGGTCTTGTGTATCATTGCTGAGTTTCTTCTTAGTGGTTCTGTCCTTTACTGAGAGTGGTGTGTTGAAGTCTCCTACTCTTATTGCGGAACTGTCAATTTCTCTTTTCAGTGTTGTTAGAGTTTGTTTTGTGTATTTTGGAGCCCTGTCATTGGGTGTGTAGATGTTTATTATGGTTATGTCTTCATGATGGATCGTCCCCTTATTCATTATATAGTGTCCTTCTTTGTCTTTTATGGTAGATTTTGTTTTAAAGTCTGTTTTATCTGAGATTAGAATTGCCACTCCTGATTTTTTTTGTAGTTGTTAGCTTGATATATTTTTTTCCAACCTTTGACTTTTAATAAATTCACATCTTTGTTTCTAAGGTGTGTCTCCTGTTGACAGCATATTAATGGATCCTGTTTTCTTATCCATTCTGTCACTCTCTGTCTCTTTATGGGTGCATTGAGTCCTTTTACATTCAGTGTAATTATTGATAGATGTGGGTTTGTTGTTGTCATTTTGTAGTGCTTTTTTTTTGTGGTGCTGAAGTTTTCTTTGTTCTTCTTACTCTCTTGTGCTGAGTTACTTTTGTTTGTGGATTTTTTTTCATTTCTTTTGTTTTTGTAGGTTTTGTTTTTGCTGAGACTTTATGTTTTTCCTCTTTTTTTTTTTTTAAATGAGTATGTTTGTTAACTTTCTTTGTGGTTACCATAAATTTTACTCTTATCTTTCTAAGTTTGAAGCAGTCTACCATTACTTAGTATCACCTTGCCTTCCTCTGCATTAGAAGGTTCTATACCTATGCCGTTTATTCTCTCTTTTATTGTTTTGATGTTGTCATTCACTGATTAACTGCTCTGATTCCCTGTTGTATTTCTTTTGGTTTTGGATAGTCCTTGAGAGTTCATTTCCTACATTGGTATCTGGCTGGTATGATCCTGCATCCTAGGTTCTGCCAGTAAGCTGAAGCTGTTTGTCCTCAGATCAAATAACTCGCTTTAATAATTCTTGTAAGTTTGGTTTGACTTTTACATATTCCCTTAATTTCTGTTTATCTGGAAATGACCTAATTTCACCATCAAATTTGAACGAGAGTTTTGCAGGATATATTATTCTTGGCTGGCATTTTTTTTTCTTTCAATATTTTATATATGTCATCCCATTGCCTTCTTGCCTGCATGCTTTTTGCTGAATAATCTGAGCTTAGTCTTATTGTTTCTTCTCTGTATGTGACTTCTTGTTTTTCACGAGCTGCTCTCAGGATTCTTTGTTTGTCTTTGGTTTTGGCAAGTGTGAATATGATATGCCTTGGTGATTTTCTTTTGGGGTCTCTTCTATATGGGGTTCGTTGAGCTTCTTGGATGGCCAGCTTTTCTTCTTTTATGATATTGGGGAAGTTTTCTGTCAGCAGTTCTTCAATGATCCTGTCTGTGTTTTCTGTTTTCTCCCCCTGTTCTGGAATTCCAATCACTTGCAGATTTTTGCTTTTGATTGTGTCCCACGTAACTCTCAGGGTCTTTTCATTTTTCTTTATTCTTTTTTCTGAGTTTTCCTGAAACACAATTGTATCCAATTGTTTGTCTTCAATTCTGCTGATCCTGTCTTCCACCGTTTCAAATCTGCTTCTCAGACCTTCTATGATGCCATCCATTTCTGAAATCTTGTTGTTTATCTTTTGGATTTCCAATTGTTGTCTTTGTATAATTTCTAGTTGTGAATTTATTTTGCCATTTTGTTCCTGCATCATTTTCTTGAATTATTCCAATTTTTTGTCTGTATTTTCCATGAATTTGTCTATTTTTTCCTCATATTTGTTAGCTTTTTGCCTGAGTTCGTGGAGAATTCTGAGTATTGGAGATTTGAATTCCCTATCAGGTAGTTCTAGTGTAGTTTCTTCCAGAGGAGAGTCATCTGCTGTTTTATTTTGGACGCCTACTGGAACCAACCTGTCCTGTTTTTGTAAATGTTTTGTTATTGTCTGCTGTCTTCGGGGCATTCAGTAGTTATTTTACTCATTTATTGATTGTGGATTTGTTTGTTTCTTCCCTTTTAAAAAAAAAATTAACTATGTCTGAGCAGTCAGACTGTATGTTCTTTGTTGTTTGCTCGTCTTGGGCACAATACTTTTTGTCTCCTTCTTCAACTGGCAGGGTCAGTCACTCAGATATGGTACAGCAGGGCAGGTCTAGCTGAAGAGGGGTTACTGGGATGGGTTGTTTTTGGCACTTACTACAGTCACCAGAATGGGCCGGTAAACAGTGCAGGGCAGGTTCCAATAGGCCATGCCTGTGCTGCTTGGTGGTGTGATGTCAAGTGCACGGTGCAGGTAGGCAGGATGCAGCGGGGAGATTGCTATGTGTGGAGGTAAGATGGATATGGGAGAGAGGAGAGAGGAACAGGAGCTAAAAACATACAAACAAACAAAAAGGAATGCTAGGGGAGCTTGCCGTTGGAGTGGAGAGATGAGAGACTATGAAATGGAGAAAAACAGAAAGGGGAGGAGGAGGAAAAGAAAAGAATGAATAAATAAATGTCAGAAAGGTTAAAGAACATCAAAGTTCCCAGGGATCCCACCGGTGTAGCTATGAGGTCTGGGGAAGTCACTCTCAGGTGTTGCAGTACAGCCTAGCTAGAAGGCGTAGAGGTATACAATGCCAGGTATTCAGGGAACAGAAAGAGAAAGAAGATATAGAGAGACGAGGACCTGAGCAATGAAGAAAGACAAAAAGGGAAAAAGAAGGAAAAGGAAACAAAACAAATTAAAAAAAAAAAAAAGGAAGGCCCCCAAAGAAACGGAAAAAAAAAAAAAAAAAAAACCAACGTAAAAAGAAATGCTCTCAGGGATCCCTCTGCAAGTCTGTGGAAGCTGAAGGAGAGTCTTCCTGCCACGCAGCTCCACCTGGCCCAAAAGGGCTCCCAACTCAAGGAAAGGAAAAGAAAACAAACAAACAATTCAAAACAAACAAATGAACAAAAGCCCCGGGATCCCACTAGCACAGCAGCCTAAACCAGGAAGCAGATCCACACTAGCACGGAGCTCCGCAGCCCCTCAGGAAGAAGCAAAGATGGCGCATGGAGCCAGGTACTCAAGCGAAAAGACGGGGAGGTGGCGAGAAGCAAGTAAGAAATCAAAAGAAGCAGAAAAAAAAAGCAACACTAGCAGCCAACAAATGGCACTCAGAGAGCCAGCTGGTGCAGGCTGGTGTTTCTGGACAAGAGACTGTGTCTGTGGGAACCAGAGGGGTCCGAGTGTGGGTGAAGAAGGGTAGAGAGTGGGAAAGTGTATATCACAAATTGCCAGCGCTTTGCAACCTCTCAGGAAGAAGCAAAGATGGCGCACGGAGCGAGGTACTAGAGCGAAAGGAGGGGGAGGTGTGGAGAGGCAAGGAAGAAATAAAAAGAAGTGTAAAAAAAGCAACACCAGCAGCCAACAGATGGCACTCAGAGAGCCACCCGTTCGGGTGTGTGGAATCCAAGCAGCTGCTGTTTCCTGGTCAAGAGACTGTGGCCACGGGAAGCAGAGGAGGCCGAGTCAGGGGTGGGGTGGTGGGTGGGAAAGCGTATATCTCAAATTACCGGTTGTTTTGTCTCCTGCTGGAAGTTCCATGAGGCTGCTTTCTGGTACCCACTGTTTGCTGGTCTCTGATAGGAGTCCAAGATGGCAGATCCGCACTGCGTTAACTGGTAGGGGACCTCTGCATGAATCTCTCCTCGCTCTCCATTCTCTGTCAGTTTTCTCACTCCATTTGGTGTTTGGCTGAGTTCTTTATCTCTTCATTTGATGTTTTAGGGTTTCAGGATTGTTGTATCCTCTGTTCAGCTTAGTTTTTCAGATCTTTGCTGTGGAGGGACGGTGTGATGCTTCTGCCTAGAGCGCCATTTTGCCGGAACTCTCTCGAAATTCTTAATAGTCATTTCTAACACTCTTAAGAATTCACAGCAGTCTTGCTTCCAGAGAAGGCCCACCTTCTTCCCTTTGCTTCATTCTTTCAGGCAGCCTACAACCCATATTCCCTTTTAGACCCAATGAAAGTGTTTTGTCTGTCCCCACATTCTCAGTGGATGGAACATCTCCACCTTCTCCACTGACTCTCTGAAATTCACCCCTCTATCCCTTCTTTGACTTTAGAGGGGCTGCTCCTGTGGGCAGCCCTACTCCTGCAGACTGTCTTGTCACCACTTTATCCTTCTCGACGTTATGTGTAGTTCGTCTATTCTGTCTTTTAAAACATTAGCATTTGACCCCGTTGTCCCTTTCAATGATTCTCTTGTATCCCCAATTTCCTTTTTTTCTTAACAAAATTTTTCTAAGATAATGCATTCCTATGCCATCTCGAGGAAACTGTCCTTGATTAACTTTGTCCTGCACACCAGATACATTTTGGCTTCTAATTACTCTGTACTTACTTTTCTCTCTATTCTTATGTGAGTTTGGGTGTGCTTCTTGCCTGCCAAAATGATTGTGAGAGCTTCTCAAGGACTGGAACGATATTGTCTATGTCATTGCCCCAGATTTCTAATGCCATGCTGTTATACAATAAATTAGCCAAGAATTAGATTGAAATGTACGTGGGCAGGCAGGCCCTGAGCCTTTTCACTCACTGCTGACACCCAGCACCTAGCACAGTGATTGTACATGGCAAATACTTGTCGAATGAACAAGTTATTGGAAATATGGTGATAGTGTGAGCATATAAAAAGAGAGTACTATGGCATAGAGTTGTATGAGGGATGAGCTTTGGGTTCTAAACAGATATATACATGATCCCAAAACTATCATTCTATTTAATAAAAAAATACAGCTAAGTAAATGAAGTGGTTTTGGATTATAACCCATAGTACAAAATAAATATCAATGAACTCAGGCTGCTATAAATTAATGATTAAAAAATAAATAATACAGATGAAGAGGCAAATCTTAAGTGCAGAAGAAGTCCAACTGATTTATGTAGCTACTCCACCCTCAAGGAGGAGGAGCATAACTCTCTGCTCCTTAAGTGTGGGCTGCCTGTAGTGACTTCCTTCCAGACAGCACAGTATGGAAAAGGAGGAAAAATAGACTAACTTTACAGTGAAGAAATGTGACAAACATTACTACTGTCAGGTGATCAAGGTCAACATCAACAGTGATTAGGTCATGTTGATAGCATGCACTCTTGATATGTTGTAATAAGAATGGCACTTTACCTCTGTGGTCTTCCCCAAAACCCACGTTGTTGTTAGGTGTCGTCGAAGCAGATTCCAAGTCATGGTGACCCCATGTGACAGAATAGAACTGCCCCACAGGGTTTTCCTGGCTATAATCTTTATGGAAGCAGATTGCCAGGTTTTTCTTCTTGGAGTGACTGGGTGGGTTCAAACCTCCAACTTTTTGGTTAGCAGCTGAGCTCTTAACCATTTGCTCCACAAGGGCTCCTTCC
This sequence comes from Dugong dugon, assembly GCA_030035585.1. Classification (NCBI taxonomy): domain Eukaryota; kingdom Metazoa; phylum Chordata; class Mammalia; order Sirenia; family Dugongidae; genus Dugong; species Dugong dugon. The sequence continues at coordinate 22,544,028 of CM057464.1, forward strand.
CCAAAACCATAACCCCATTCTAATCATGAGAAAAACATTAGACAAATCCCAACTAAGGGAAATTCTACAATATACCTGACCAGTATTTCTCACAACTGTCTAAGTTGTCAAAAACAAGGAAGGTCTGAGGAACTGTCACAGCCAAGACATGACAACTAAATATGATGTGGTGTCCTAGATGGGATCCTAGAACAGAAAAGAGATGTTAGGTAAAAAATAAGGAAATATGAATAAACTACAGGATTTAGTTAATAAAAATGAATCAATATTGGCTTATTAATTGAGACATATGTACCATACTAATGTGAGGTATTAATAATAGGGGAATTGGGTGTGGGTATATGGAAACTTTTTGTACTATCTTCAAATTTTTCTGTAAATCTAAAACTGTTCTATAAAAAATGAAATTTATTCTTTTAAATAATTCAGCTAAGCATCTCACATCAAAATCTGGTTGTGTCTGAGTTGATCAGACATTTTGTGCCTCGATTGTGTATTTCAACAGCACGTTTCTATTATGATCACAACAACTTCTTCAATTTCGGTGCTGTATCAAATATAAATATAATTCAGTCCCAGTTTGCATAAAGTCACAGTCCTACAGCAGAGAAAGAAAACAATGAGTTACTGAAGTCAAACACTGCTGTAACATTTGGGGGCTTATCTATTTATTTTTAATATTTTATTGTAGTAAAATATATATAACAAAGACTTTTCCATTTTAACTATTTTAAAGTCTACAGTTTAGTGATATTATTTACATTCACCATATTGTTCAACCATCACCACTATTTCCAAACTTTTTTTATCACCCTAAACAGAAACTCAGTACCCTTTAAGTAATAACCCCTCAGTTTCCCCTCTTACCAGTCTCTGGTAACCGCTAATAAACTTAGGACTCTATGCATTTGCCCATTCTAGATCTTTCATATAATTGAGGTCATACAATATTTGTCATTTTGTATCTGACTTATTTCACTCAGCATAATATTTTTGGGGTTCATTCAGGTTGTAGCATGTATCAGATTTTCATTTCATTTATGGTTGAATAAAATTGCATCTTATGGATACACTGCACCAATTTTATCGATTTATTTTGTTGGTGGACACTTAGGTTGTTTCTCCCTTTTTTGTCTTTTGTGAATAGAGCGGCAATGAACATTGATGTACAGTATCTGTTTGAGTTCTGCTTTCAATTCTTTTGGGTATATATACCTAGGAGTGGAGTTGCTGGGTTAGTATATTTTTAACATACTCTCCAATATGGATTCTGGATACAGACAGTGGCAGGATACCCTTGAAATCAGTCTCCAGCTAATAGCCCTAATCATTTCAGTGGGCTCGAGCAGATTTTCTTGCTTATCAAATACACTCACTTTTTTCTTTTTAAATGTGTGGTAAGAAGGCTAGATGAGAAAAAAGCATCTCGACTCACAGTCGACAGCATGAGGTCACAAAGAAAGCGTGAGTGATAAAGGAATAAAGGTAGAGATGGCTGGTGTTCAACACCCGAGGATGTTGTTTGTTTTACTTTCAAACTATTTGCCTTAGTATGGTTAACTCTATTGAAGCAAATTCCCTATACATCTCATGAAATTCTGTGTGGTTTAAAAAGTTTACAAAAGCCGTGTTATAATAAGACCTCTTTCATTTATTTCTTATTTTTGGTGAAAGAATTTTAAAGCTACTTTTTTTTTTTTTTAAATAGATTCACATGGTACAAAATTCAAAAATTACAAAAGGATGTATGGTCAATATTCTCCTTCCAACCTACTTGCTCAGCACACTTAGTTCTCCGTGTACAGGCAACTACATTTCTTGTATATAATTTGAGAGATATTTTATCTACATGTAGCATATATGCATTTACGTTTATATTATTACTTTCCCCCTTTATTATTATTTTTTCCTTTATTAACAAGTGGTAATATATCATAGACACTAGACTTTTTACCACTTAATACTATATAGTAGAGATTGTTTAATATCAATGCATAAATTTTTCATTTTTTATAGCTGTATAATATTCCATCATAGCATTATAATAGATTATTTAACCAGTCCCCTACTGATGTAATTTAGGTTGTTTCTAATCTTTTGCTATTGCAGCCAATGTCACAATGAATGACAGTGCACATATTTTATTTTTTCCATATATGAATATATTTGTAGAATAAATTCTTAGAAAAATAACTTTGGGTCAAAGGGTATATACATTTATAATCTTAATAGATATTGCTGAATTCCCCACATAAATTGAAACCAATTTATACTCCCATCAGCTTTTTATAAAAGCCTTTTTTCCTACTACCTTGCCACCAAAGCACGTGAGGTAAAGAATTTAGCTTACCTAAAGTAAGGTGAAGGAGCCCTGGCGGTACAGTGATTAAAATGCTCTGTCGCTAAACAAAAGGTTTGCGATTGGAACCCACCAGCTGCTCTGCAGGAGAAAGATGTAGCAGTCTGCTTCCGTAAAGATTACAGCCTTGGAAACTCTGTGAGGGCAGTTCTACTCTGTCCTATAGTGTTGCTATGAGTTGGAATTGACTCAGTGACAGTGGGTTTGGTTTTCAGTTAAAGTAAGGTGGCGTTTGTCCTTGATTCCTGAGAAATAACCCACAGAGTAATTGGGGTGCCTTGGTCTGGGACTTCCAGGCCACACCTGAGGGTTTGTGCTGGCAAATGGGGGCTGACCAGACCAGAAAAGACTCACCTAGGAGGCCAGTATCAACTAGCCTCGGGGGCATGACTTAGCCTATCATGCAGGACGGGTCAATAAAAGTTCATGAAAAGCTTTCTGGTCCATGAAGGGAAGGTGGCAGACACCCCCCGAGACATGGTAGCTCCGCATTGGGAATCTTCCCAAACTTCACCCATGCAACTTTTCCTTATGACAATCCTGATTTGTATACTTTTGCTATTATAAATCTATAATCGTAAGTATAGTACTCTCCAGGACTTTTGTGACTCATTTCAGTGAAAGATCAAATTGTTCCAAAGGAGAAGGGGGCAGTCAGTAGGTAAAAGTGAAGCTATTGTGTGGATTCCCAAACTTGTGGCTGGCATCTATCTATCTGACCACCTAAAGATGGTCCTTTTAACTTGTGAGATCTGCCCTTGCTCCATGTGGCTAGGAGCAGAGAGAGTGTGTGCTTTGTAGGAGGCTGATGTCAGAGATGATGGAGAATTGGGAAGGTGGGGACTGGATCAATCTCCACATTTTGGGGATTGGATTCATGCTGGTTCTTTTCCAAGAAGTTATCCAGGAAACTAGCCGCCTTTTGTGAAAAATAATCCAAGAGCTGGAAAATAGAATCTCAGTGCACATTAATTTGCATTTTTCTTATTATGAGTGAAGTTGAGCATCTTCTCATACATTCACATTTCTGTGAACTTTTCTTTAAAGTTCCATTCTACTGAGTAGTTAGTATTTTTCTTATTGACTTGTGGGAGCTATTTATGAATTAGGTATATTATCTCTCTGGCTGTGATATGAATTACAAATATTTTTCCCATTTGTTGTCTCCTGAGGGCTACTTTAGCATGGAATTTAGATTTATTATCAATTTGCTCTGTCATGTATCCATTTAAGTACTTTATTTTTTAAATTAGAAGTAGTTTTTGCCCTTTGGTATGGACTTGGAGGAAAACATTATATCGAGATACAAATGTAAATATGATTTTGAGTCTTTTGGTAATGAGTAAGTGGACCCTTCCCCTTTGCAGAAGCTTTATGGAACATCTGTAATAGTATCCATCAATTATAAGAATAGAATAACAGTGATAAATTTAAATATTTGCTCTACATAAACCTACTTTTATCATTCTGGCAAGGTCTAAAGCTTGTTTACTAAATAACTTTGGTAGAAACAACAAATTATAAATACCTTATGAGTATAGTTTTCACAAAATCTTTTGATCCCAAGGGCAGAAAGGAATCCTGCATTAGGACTTAATAAAATTTTACTGAAAAATCCAGTGCCTTTCTGGAATTAAACAAACACCTGGCTGTTGGCTGACATTTCACAGCACATGGGCATCAAGCTTTGTTCTCCAATGCTAGTAGGAAACATCTGGCTCAGCCTTCGCCCAGAGTTTTATAAACACACCACTCAATCTCACACCCCCAGTGGCTGTCTTGGCCAGACCTGAATGATTGGCCACCAGAAAAGGGACATGATGGAGGGGCTATGTGGTCACATCAAGACATCTTACCTGCTCTGCCACTCCTTACCTGGAATCCAGGGATCTCAGAGAAGTCCCCGGACATTGAACTTGAAGCCCTAATGAGCTGACACTCCATCGCCTCGGGGAAGCTTTGTGGAGAGAATGTTTAGAAAATGGCTTTCTGCTGCTAAGAAATGTGTGGTTTATCATAACCATAAAAAAATCTCAAAAGATCGGGATTAGCCTTCTTCTTCTTTCCTGTGTGCCTTCAATTAGCTGTATAAAAGCAAACCCCTGGCTTTAGAACCAAAAATAGCTGAAGAAAAGTGACGCAGATTTCACTGAGATGAAAGAGTGGAATCCAGAAGCCTAATTAAAAGCAACTGAGAAACCAGTATTTGATACAGAGTTTACTCACCTGAAAAAATAAACCAAGAACTGCAGCAAGCTTTACTGCAGGGCTGTGGGAAAGGGGCTGAGAGGTTTCATGCAGGTCACAGGAAGGCCTAACTCTGCAAGAACACAGAACCTCACTGTTTCTTCATTCTTGGGGTCAGGGGAAGGTCACCTAGTGGGTTGAGGCCACCACCGCTCGGGACTCCCTGACAGCATTGGATTAATAAGAGAAAAAGCGAGCTTCCCATGGTGGCACTGGAGAATAGATCTAGCTCCAAACTCTTTGCCTTGTCTGTATTGAAATGTACACGATTAGCTAGACATAATTTCTTCCCCAGATTATCTGAGCTTCTCTTTCTTCTCACATCTCCTCCCTTCCTTGCTACACCCAACATCACCTTTCTTAAATTCAGAAATGTTTCTGCGCATTCAGCATATAGATTGTTTTTGATGGCAGAAGTCACAAGGACTTGCTGAAAGAGTTAGCCTGCCTTTACCAAGAGGAAAATTCTCCTGGTTTTGAGATAAATCAAGACCCAAGGTCAGCCAGGAGAGGAAAGAAAGAAATGAATCTCTCTTTTATACTTTGCATATATTTACCCTGCAAATCAGCTCCCCATCTGGAACCCTGGCCAATACACACAGCTGTAGTGAGTCCTCAAAATGTAATCGCATCATGTCCAAGATTTGAGCTGGAGGCAAGAGAAAAGGCTTAGCCTAGTTTTCTTGGCCCTTGACTGCTGCAGGAGAAGCCCTTCATTATATTCTTTTCCAAGTTTGATATTCGTTACCTTGGGGTAGGGTGGGAGGTAGGGAATGCAAAGATGTATATGCTGTCTCCAGACAAGAGCAGTGGCTTTACCTCTGCATGGAAAGCACAGCACTGTTTTTAGAACATGCTGTCCAAAAGGCAGGGACTAGATGCTTTTCCCCCTGTGCGGGGGTCACAGGCAGATCCTCTTTATTTTGCAGTTTGTCAAATGGAATCCAGAACATAGTGAGTCCATTGACACTGGGTATCAGCCACCATTTGAAAATGCAGAATGAACATCAGAAATGAGAGTCCAATAAGAGTATTTTATATTGATATTACTGCTGTCCCCTCTTAAATATTTGGGGGACAACCAAGGACCTCATACTTTGCAGGGTGTTGCAGAGAGGTTTTATATCAAGTACAAAAGATGTGGCCATTATCTCTGAGGAGCCAACTGTCTTAAGGGAACATGTTTATATAAACATAGGAACATTCACCACTGTTACAGAGTGTTGTTCCTTTTGCTTCTTCTTTTTTTCTCATAGTAGAGAGAATTCTCTTCTCTTCTTCTCTCTCTCCTGCCCCCATATCTCATCATGAAACATCCCCATCTTAAGCTAAGCACTGACATTTAAAGATCGTCACCATTTATCCAACATAATGAGGTTACTTGCTTTGTCAAGTAAGTTTTTGCTCTTATTGTTCTTTTTGGGGACCCCAAGGGCAGAGATGTATCCGACTATATTTCTAAGTAGTCTGTACAAGACTTCTCTCTTTCTTTATTTTTTTTATTTTTATCTCAGATTTTCCACCTACTCCCCCATTTCTATCCCCAGGCCCAGTATAAGCTGCTTTATGTATGTCTCTAAATAATTATCTATTCTTTTTATAAAATATATTGTGTTGTCTTGTGTGGTTATGTGTTTTAACTCACATAAGTGGCATTGTGATATAAAGTGCATTCTTTTTATTAATTTTTCCCATGTAACACCATGCTTCTAAGGTATATCCATTTTGCTCTAGTATATCTTATTATTTTCCATTGCTTCACAGACTATCACAGTTCACATATGCCCCACTAGTCTCTGCCACTACTCAACTCTTCAAACTACTCAACTGTGATCGACAGAGACTACCTTCTAGAAAGAGAAGATGGAGAAAGTGTGCTTAGGCTGGGTTCTCTAGAGAAGAAAAACTAGTGGAGCATACACACACACACACACACACACACACACACACAGATTTATATCAAGGAAATGGCTAACGTGGTTGTAGACGCTGCAAAGTCCCGAGTCCATGGGTCAGGCTGGAGGTTTCTCCTGACTCACATAGCCACAGGGCTGACAAACCCAAGATCAGCAGGTAAGACGGCAGGCCTCTGGCTCACAGGTTCAGAAGGTTGATGAATCCCAAGATTGCCAGGTAAGCTGCTAGTTTAAGTCCCAAGAACTGGAGGTCAGATGGTGAGTGAGCCAGGTGCAGGATCCAGAGTGAGCAAAAGCCCACAAGTTTTGCCAGAAAGTTCACATATATTGAATTCAGGCCACAGCCCTAAGGAAACTCCCTTTCAACTGATTGTCTGACCATAGCAGATCTTATCATGGAAGTGATTACATTATATCAAATCTCATTATGGAGGTGATTACATCATTACATAGCTGCCAAACTATATCATAACTGCCAAATCACTGAGAGTTATGGCCCAGCCAAGTTGACAGACGACATTAACCATCACAGTCCACCCCTTGACAACTTGATACCTGTACACATCTGCCTAAACCATACACAATGTCTAAATAAAGACAATTATAAAGTCATGCTTGAACCTAACATGATACAACTAACATGCATACAGCCGAAAATTCACTAGCCCTGTTTATATCTTACATAAGAGTCATACAAACTTAGGCTTCAATCTTGGCTGCACTTTTGGGCAACACAGTAAATGTCTCTGCATGTATGATAAATGAAAAATGGGATACCAGGACTTATTCACAGAGGTGTTGGGATGATTTAGTGATGTGACAAGAATAGAGTAGCTCACAAGGTTATGGTATGTAGCTATTACTGAATTCAATACTGTAAGGGTTAAGTGCTATGTGGAGGTTCTAACAACATATATGAGAAGCAAAGGTTATAGGCAATCAGGAAATCTCAGTGATTAGAATGGTTTTCTCCTTCATGTGCAAGTGTACTTAAAGCAAATAGTAGCTAGAAGCAGTGAAGGTAAGTGCTCTTACTTGATCACAAACAGAATTCAACTCTGGATACTACAGCTGTATAGTAAATGTTGCATGTCAACTTGGCTGGGCCATGATTCTCAGTGGTTTGGCAGTTATGATGTAGTTTGGCAGTCGTATGATGATGTGATCACTTCCATGATGAGATTTGATATAATGTGATCACCTCTATGAAGGGATCTTCCGTGAGTAGCCAATCAGTTAAAGGGAGTTTCCTTGGTGGTGTGGACTGCATCCAGTATAGGTAGACTCTCTAGCAAGGCTTGCAGGTTTTTGCTTTCTTTGGATCCTGCAGCTGGCTCCTGTTAATCTGACCTCTGGTTGGGACTTGAGCTAGCAGCTCACCTGCTGTTTTGCCTGATGATCTTGAGATTCATTGGTCTTCAAAGCCTGTGAGCAAGAACCCTGCTGTCTGACCTGCTAACCTTTGGTTCACCAGCCCTTGCTCCTCCAGCCTGACCCACAGACTTGGGACATTTCATCCTCTACAACCATGTGAGTCATTTCCTTGATATAAATCTCTATATGTAGGGTCACTATGAGTTGTACTTGACTCCATGGCAATGGGTTATATAGATATTTATACACTTTACTGGTTTTGCTTCTCTAGAGAACCCAGCTTAAGACAATAACTTATAAAATTTCAACCACAGGTTGCTAGACTCATATCAGCAACACTAAGCATTTCACACCAGACTTAGAAATGCAAAATAGTCAGACTTTTAAGGAAACAGCCATAGCATCTTGGCAATAGCAACCCAAAGGAAGGAGTATATTAAGATTTATCAAGTACTAAAATGTTCAAAAGGCAATGTTCTCCTTTTTGGTTGTTTGTAGGCTGGGAAAATCTGCTACAAAAGACCTCTTTAATGTTCTAAAATGCAAAGATGTCACTTTGATGACTAAGGTGCATCTGACCCAAGCCATGGTCTTTTCAATCATTTCATTTGCATGAGACATGAGAATGCTGGACAATGAAAAAGGAAGACAGAAGAAGAAATGATGCATTCAAATTGTGGTGTTGGTGAAGAATACTGAATATACCATGGACTGCCAGAATAACAAACAAATCAGCCTGAAAGAAATACAACCAGAATGTTTCTTAGTATCGAGGATAGAGAAACTTCATCTTGCTTACCTTCGATGTGTCATCAGGAAAGACCAGTCGCTAGAGAAAGACATCCTATTTAGCAAAGAAGGGGATCAGCGAAACTGAGGAAAGTCCTCAATAAGATGTACTGACACAATATCCTCAAAAAAGGGCTCAAATATGTCAAAGATCATGCAGATAGCACAGGACTGGGCAATGTTTCCCTCTGTTATATATAAGGTTTCCATGAGTCAGAGTCAACTCAATGACAACTAATAACAAATACATTACAGATGCTACACAAAACTGTGGAAGAAGCAAGAAAAAAGATGGACTAAGTGGAAAACAGATGAGAAGTTTGAGAATTTTGCCTAGAAGAGAAGCCCACTACCTGTTTTTGTAAGTAAAGTTTTATTGGCACCCAGCCCTGCCCACTTGTTTTTGTATTGTCTATAGTAGAGGTGAGTAGTTGTGACAGAGACTATCTGGCCCACAGACCCTAAAATATTTACTATCTGGCCCTGCATAGAAAAATTTGTTGACCCCTGGACTAGAAGGAGGAATCATAGAATATTTATGTTTACTGTGGTTTAACATGAATCCTGTACCTGGAAAGGTCAGATGAAACAGAGAGGAAATGAAAACCTGAGGAAGCAAAATTTAACCTCACTTTTTGTGATCTTTATACGTCTGTACAAAAAAAAAAAAAAAATTACATATACATATATATATTTAAATCTTTCAATAACATGGGCTCAGATCAGCTGGATCAGGTAACCCACTACGGACAAACATTGGCTCACAATGTCTGCTGAGGCAAGGATGTTCTCAAAGCCTAACTCTCCATTTCCAGATAAAAACAAAGAAACCTAATTTCTGAAGAGTTAGGGAGGACTCTGCACCCTAAATCACCTATTACTAGCCTCCTTTCACAACTAAGTGGCAGGACTTATGATTTAATAAGGAAAACATACACTGAGAACCATGCTCCAAAACTGCACCGTGAAATCTGACCCTAGGTGTATGGAATTCCCTTTTCAGACCCCAAATCTCTTGGTATATTTATGTAAACAGTTCACGGACACAGTCCAGAGGCACAGGGCCCCAGGGAAAGATTCCTCAAGAAAGTCAGCCCTTAACAGGTTATCACGTAGTTGCTTCGCACAAAAATACTTTCTTTTATCACTGTCATATACGGAACAAGAAGCGGAGACTTGATGAAGGCGCCAAGAAAGAATACAGACTAGAAGAGCAGAGAATTTAAAGACAGAGGATCTGCCTTCAATCTCAGTCTCCTCTCTTTCAAAAATGGAAGCCTAGGTAACTAACCTAATCTTTCTCAGCTTTATTTTCCTGAACTTTAAAAAGAAAGGGGTGATGGTGATACACCTACTCATAGTCTTAGGATCTTCAAGAGAGTTATTTTCACAGCCTTTCATGACACTCTCCAGAGTGTTGCAATTTTTTATTAGGTCCCCAAACTGGGAGCCTTGCATTCTTAGACTCTGACACCCTCCTGGTGTGCCAACTCCTTAGGTCCTCCTCAGAACCCCCTCCCACCAGGAAGTTTCCATGCACACCACGTTGCTTTCCTTGCCTGCAGTCAGCCTGACTCCAAGACTTGCCCAGAGCCGTTTGACTGTTAAGTTAGATAGATTCCTGGACCAACTCAATGGGGACTTGAGGGGCAAGCACCAGAATGATCATGTCCATGCTTATTTTTTAGGATGAATTTTGGAAGTGAAATTATAGCGAAAGAACTTGTGTTTTACATACTGAATTGCAAGAGCTCTTTATATATAAAAGATACTGGTCCTTTATCTAGAATATATATGGCAAACATTTTTCTGCTTTGTTAGGTAACATTTAATTCTGCTTATGTAACTTACCACATACAGTCAGATTTATTGATGATTTATTTTATAATTCCTGACTTTGGTGTTATTTTCAAAAAGGGCCTTTCAAACACCAAAATTATGTAAATATATATCTAACTTTCTTCTACTACTTTTAAAGTTTCATTTTTAACAATTTATCTCTTTATCCATCTGACATTTATTTTGGAACAAGGTAAAAAGCTTGTTTAACTTTTTTCCAGATAGATAAGTAGTTTTCCCAGTACATTTGATTAAATGTCTGTCCTTTCCTTAATCACGTAAAATGTTGTATTTTTCATATATCAAATAATTACATACACTTGTGTCTGTTTCTGAATTTTGTATCCTGTTCCTAAATCTGGTCTGCCTCTTCTCCTGCACTAATAGAAGCCTGTTTAACTATGTAACATAATACATATTAACACATGATAACAAAAATAAACTCTCATCATTTTTTTCTTATTCTCTTCCATTTATTCTGCCAGTTGAAATTTACAATCACTCTTTTAAGTGAAAAAAATTTAATTTACATTTCATTAAAATTTCAAATTCACTTGAGGGTAATTTGTTGTTGTTAGCTGCCAGCTGCCTCAGAATCGGCCTGGACTCATGGCAACCTCATGCACAAGAGAACACAATGCTGCCTGGTCCTGCACCATCTCCATGATTGGTTAGGATCGCTGTGATCCATTGGGTTTTCATCGGCTGATTTTAAGAAGTAGATCTCCAGGCCTTTCCTCCTAGTTTGTCTTAGTCTGGAAGGTCTGCTGAAACCTGTTCAACATTATAACAACGAGCAAACCTCCACTGACAGATGGGTGGTGGCTGTGCATCAGGTGCATTGGCCTGGAATCAAACCCAGATCTCCTTTATGGAAGGCGAGAATTCTACCACTGAACCACCACTGTCCTCTTGAGGATAATTCACATGGATGCAGTATATCTTTCCATCCAGCAACCTGCTATTTCTTGCCATTTATTATCTCCTTTTTTGGTCACATAATCAAGTTTTGCAGGAATTTTTTTTTTTTAATGTATAAGTTTTCTATATTTTCTGTTAAGTTTAATTCATAGGCATTTCACATATTTTAAAGCTTTTGTGAACATCTTTGTGGTTTCTAATTCTTGCCAGCATGTAGATAATATTTTTATTATTATTATTACTTTCTGGTGTAAATGGATGCCTTGCTACAATTGCTAACTTGTTCTGAAATATTACAGGAAATTTTCTTAATTTTCAGCTAACTTCTTAATACCTGAAGAGAACTCTTAATTTCATCATGCCTGTAAGTAATTAAATGCTGTCGTCTCACTGATGTTTATGTCTCTTTTATCCCTCTTGTTTCACTGTGTTGTTTCTAATCAACAGTAGACAGGTTCATACCACTAGAGTGGTCATCATGGGCTTCCTTTTCTTGACTTTAGTAGAATTGTCTTTTATTTACACCCTTAAGTATGATGTTGGGAATTGGTTTGAAATTGATATTCTTTATCATATTTAAGAAGCATCCAGTTTGGGTTTTCTGAAAGTTTTCATTAGGAATGAAACTAGAAATGAATGTCAAATTTTACAAATAACTTTTGTGTATCTATTTAAGATTGGTCAGAGCATCATCTGGTTTGTTGCAAAGATATGGATAGACTGACTACCATTGAATCAACTTTAACTTTTAGAAGATATGCTACTTTATCATGGGTTTATGTATTGATATTTAGTCATAGATTTTTTTCCTTTTGTTTTCTTTGTTAGCAAAATTACTCGATGTGATTTTCATATTTTTGTTCAGTTAAAATTATTATTCCCTAAAAGTCAAAAAGGAAAAAAGCCCTTAAAAGCCCAGAAAATAATTGGTTTGTAGGACTTTTCTGGAGCTAATTCTTTGACAACTTTTTTTCAATTTCTTCCAAGTGTCTTGGTTATCTAGTGCTGCTGTAACAGAAATACCTCAAGTGGATTGCTTTAACAAACAGAGACTTATTCTCTCACAATCCAGGAGGCTAGAAATCCAAATTCAGGGTGCCAGCTCCCAGGGAAGGCATTGTCTCTCTGTTGGTTCTGGGGGAAGATCTTTATCATCAGTCTTCCCCTAGTCTAGGAGCTTCTCAGCGCAGGGACCCCGGGTCCAAAGCACATGCTGCGCTCCCGGTTCTTCTTTCTTGGTAATATGCGGTCCTTCTCCTCTCTGTTAGCTTCTCTCTTTTATATCTCAAAAGAGATTGATTCAAGATACATCCTAATCCTGTAGATTGTGTCCTGCTTCATTAACATAACTGGCTCTAATCCTGCCTCATTACATCATAGAAGTTAGGATTTACAACACACAGGAAAATAACATCAGATCACAAAATGGAAGACAGTCACACAGTACTGGGAATCATGGCCTAGTCAAGTTGACACACATTTTTGGGGGACACAGTTCAATCCATAACACCATGGTACTGACCTGTTCTAATTTTCAATATCCCTTTCTTCTCAGTTCAATTGCATTGCAATTTTTCATTTTATTAGCATAGACTTATACATAATACAGTTTTCAGAATGCTGAAGCTCACTTCACATTTGTGTTGATGGAAGAGATGGTTGAGTTGATGGAAACAGGAACAAGAGAAGAATGTGCACACTCCCCACAGACCTCTGTGGGATGCAGCACTCTGATCTTGAGAAACTTGAGGAAGCTCATGGGGTGCTACCCAGCCTTGACTGCTGAAAAGGAACACAGGATGGTTATGCTATAAGAGTAAAAACTGACCTGATAAAGCCAGGATGGCCTGAGTTATGCTGTAGTTTCTCACTCATGCCACGTGTCTAACCTGGGTTAGTAGGGAGCTTCTTTGTCATCCTTACCAACTTCACAACCTTGCCTAGAGCAATGCCTACTGGTGCTGACTTCTGCGGTTCTCAGTTTAACCCCTAAGAGTGAATGATGTAGGATATAGTGTTGTCTGGGAGAGAAGAGATGGATTGCCCCTCTAGTGCCCATCTAATCATTCACAGAGGGGACTGTTGTCTTTGTCAGAAGAAGGCTGGACACGCAGAGAAGGCATAGTCCTAGGCGAGTGCAGTAACTATGAGGCTGGTAGAGGGGATTACCACATAGAGACCTGTTGGCATTTCATTAGGAATGGTTGACTTTTTATCATTCACTACAGTGAAGAACAGCCAGAGCTTTCCCATGTTGGGGAGGCTCTTCAGGAGGCAATTATTTTCTGTCCACAAGACCGCTTGGTAGAGATGCTATGGAGGCAGTGTTTTGCCTAAGTCAATGACTTTTAGCATTTTCTGGGCTAACATTTGATAAAAAGCTAAGGGCTCTCTTCAGAAAGAAAAAGTATACACATATACATGTGCAAACACAATTTTGCTTATAATTTCAGTGAATTCACAGTCTCCCTGAAGCTTATTGCCACCCACTTATCTCTGAATTATGGTCCTTCCAACCCTGCAGTTCTAAGAAAGTTATTTTGTATCACTAAACTGTAAAAGAATCTTTTTTTTTTTTTTTAATTTTGTCATTGTTCCCCTAACTGGTCATGACTTTATTGTGTCATGAGCTGCATATAGAGGAGGTAGGGGTGGCAATGAATATGATGTAGCTGAAGGGCAGTGCTTCTTTGGGAGCAGCCTTGGCCAGGTCCATCTCTGGGAGGGGGAGGTCCTGCTGTTGGGCCAAGCACAGCCTCCATCCCTGCCTCATGAATACACCATTCATGTCCTCATTGTTGCTGTAGGCCTCTGTGGCTGCAGACCACTGAGAAAGGAGTAGTAATTTGTTGTCTGTAAGAGATAATTACCAGGAATAGTTTAAATTATTTCCACTTAGTAAGAAAAGAGGAAAAATAAACATGAGGATCAATTCCACCCATGAGTGGGGCTTTCAGAGTACAGTCAGATATGGAGGACACCAAAAATTCATTACTCTCCCCACAACCTGACTCAAAAGTTATTGTTAGTTGCCATTAGGTCTGTTCCAACTCATGGTGACCCCATGTATAACAGAAAAAAGTGTTGCCTGGTCCTGCATCATCTTCATGATCATTGGTATGTTTGAGTATATTGTGGTTGTTGTGTCAATCCTTCTTGTTGAGGGGTTCCATCATTTTCAATGACCCTCTACTTTACCAAACATGATATCCTTTTCTAATGATTGATCTTTCCGGATGACATGTCCAAAGTAAGTGAGTTGAACTCTCACTATCTTCACTTCTAAGGAACATGCTGGTTCTATTTCTTCTAAGACTGATTTGTTCATTCTTTTGTCAGTCCAAGGTATATTCGATATTTTTTTGCCAACACTACAGTTCAAATGTATCAATTCCTCTTCTGTCTTCCATTTTCATTATCCAACTTTCACATGCATGTGAGGTAATTAAAAAGACCATGGTTCACATCAGGGGCACCTTAGTCATCAAAGTGATATCTTTGCTTTTTAAGACTTTAAAGAGGTCTTTTGCAGCAGATTTGCCCAATGCAATACATCATTTGATTTCTTGACTGTTGCTTTCATGAACGTTGACTGTTGATCAAAGTTGAATGAAATCTTTGAAAACTTCAATTTCTTCTCCATTTACCATGACGTTGTTTATTGGTCCAGTTGTGAGGATTTTTGTTTTCTTTATGTTCAGGTGTAATCCATACTGAAGGCTATAGTCTTTGACTTTCATCAGTAAGTGCCTCATGTTGTCTTCACTTTCAGCAAGCAGAGTTGTGTCATCTACATAACAGTGGTTGTTAATTAGTCTTCCTCCAATCCTGATGCCATGTTCTTCTTCATATATTCTGGCTTCTTAGATTCTTTGTTCAGTATACAGATTGAATAAGTTAGGTGAAAGGATATAACCCTGCTGCATAAACTTTCCAGGGGATTGGGTACTCATGAAGGTCAGGGTAAGCATTTCCTATGTCACAATTAGGAGTTGGGCAAAGGGTAGAGCTTACATTCACTATAACTGTGTGTGGCTTCTCTTTAAGTAAGGACAATGTTTGTATTTCTAGAAGAGCTATCTCAGGAAGCAGGGCCAAGATGGCAGCACAGTCAGATGTTTTTGTGGTCCCTCTTACAACAAAGACCCAAAATAACAAGTGAATCAATGATATACGACAATCTGGGAGCCCTGAACATCAAAGGCAGAGTTGAAGAATCGGAATGAGTGGCAGGGGGAGGGAGAGACTGTTTGGAAGCAGCAAGGAGTTGCCAGACCTGACCCTGTGGGAGCCTGTGCTCTTTGGGCCAGATTGGCTCGCATGCGCGGTGAGGCAAGCAGTGGCGCTCAGGAGACGTTTTACACATTGGGAGAGACCCAGCATCATAGAGTCTACTCAAGCATCCAGAACCAGTGAAAAGCAGCACTCAGTTGGCAAAAGATAAGTACTTGCGCCTGACCTACCATGCAGATCAAAAAACATCCGCTTTAGGAAAAACCTCTCTCCCATTAACCTGCCCTCTCCCAGCTCTGCACTGGTCCTGGGCCAGCTTCAACAATTGCCAAGTCCCCTGGGCTGGAAGTAGGACCCGTCCTGCACCCTGAGCCATTCTCCCGGCCTTGGAGAGGGAATAAATTAACAAACAGGGAAAAAACAATTTGCCAGCTACCCTAAGCCAGGAACTCAGGGTAAGCACAGCTCCTTTGCCTAGGCACAAGCATAAGTGGTGCCTTTCACCTCTGCATAGACCTGTGTGGGCCCATTTCAACAGCACAGGCCCTCATTACCCCAGTACAACACAGTATATACCTGAAGTCTAACCTTCAACAGTATCAGCTATATGGTGAAGTGGCATGTTTGTGATGTCTGACACTGTTCTGCCCATTAAGCGGGGTCCTCACCTACACACATCAGGGGCCTAAGGACTGGTAGCTCCACCCACATCACCTAGCCACCCATGACAGGGGTGCAAGAATAAGTGGTGCCCCCCAGTTCTTACAGCCAATGGCATTGGGTGCTCATAGTCCAGCTTCAAAACCCACCCACCTACATGCTGTAGGGAACAGGGACATACTTTCCTCCCAGGCACTCAAGGACAGCCGTCAGCCCCCTGCCTTGCTCAGAACATTACTGCCTACTACATCCAGATGCCTATGCCTACTCCAATCACCCATGCCCGTCTAGGACTGTAGGTGAGAGCCTGCACCACACACTTGGAGACTGACTCCCTGGACACCTGAGCTGAATTCATACAAGAAAAGTAAATAGACTCCTGGGTTCACATACCTAATAACAGATCTAACCACCTGGTGACAGGACATTAGAGTTTCAAAGGCACCAATAATCAAACTAGCTCACACAAGCAGCCTATTTGGACATATCAAAACAAAACAAAACAAGAAGCTAGGACATAGTAAGCTAACATAAAATAAATAAATATAATAACTTATTGATGGCTCAGAGACAACAGTCAATATCAAATCACATAAACAGGCAGACCATGACAGCTTCAGCAAGCTCCCAAAATAAAGAATCAGGAAATTTTCCAGAGGAAGAGAATTTCTTGGAATTACAAGAGGTAGAATACAAAACATTAATATACAGAACTCTTCAAGAAATCAGGAAGGAGATCATGCAAAACTCAGAACAAACCAAGGAACACATGGACAAAGCAATAGAGTATCTTAAGAAGGTTATTCAAGTATAATGACAAATTTAATACACGGCAAGAATCCATAAAGAGATGGCAATCAGAAATCCAGAAGATTAACAATAAAATTTCAGAATGAGACAGCTCAATAGAAAGTCATAGGAGCAGAACTGAGGCAATCGAAGTCAGAATTAGTGAGACTGAAGATAAAGCACTTGACACCAACTTATTTGAGGAAAAGTCAGATAAAAAAATTTTAAAAAACAAAGAAAATCTAAGAATTATGTAGGACTCTATCAAGAGGAATAACCTATGAGTGATTGGAGTACCAGAACGAGTGATTGGAGTACCAGAGATTGGAGTACCAGAATATACAGAGATAATTATTGAAGATTTGTTGGCAGAAAACTTCCCTGATATCATGAAAAGATGAGAGGATATCTATCCAAGATGCTCATCAAACCCCACAAAAGAAAGCCACCAAGACATATTGTAATTAAACTTGCAAAAACCAAAACCAAAGATAGAATTTTAAGAGTGGCTAGGGATAAATGAAAAGTCATCTACAAAGGAGAGTCAATAAGAATAAGCTCGGACTACTCAGCAGAAATGCAGGCAAGAAGGCAACAGGATAACACATATAAAGCCTTGAAAGAAAAAAAATTGCCAATCAAGAATTATATATCCAGCAAAACTGTCTCTCAACTACAATGGTGAAATTAGGGCATTTCCAGATAAGTAGAAGTTTAGGGAATTTGCAAAAACCAAACCAAAATTACAGGAAATACTAAAGGGAGTCCTCCAGTTAGAAAATTAATAACATCAGATAACAATCCAAGACTAGAACACAGGATGGAGAAACGAGATATCAACCCAGATAGGGAAGTCACAAAAATAAATCAAGTTAAAACACTGAACATACAGAAACAGAGATATCAATATGCAAAAGATAACATATTTTTTGTAAAAGATGACAAAAAAGAGGGACTAAAAATTGTAGTCATATATTTTTCATATGGAGAGGAAGTCAAGGCAATATAAAGAAATAAAAGACTGGTTTAAACTTAGAAAAATAGGGGTAAATATAAGGTAACTACAAAGGAAACTAACAATCCTACACATCAAAATAAAAAACAAGAAAAACATAAAGACTCAGCAAATACAAAATCAACAACAACATAAAAGATGAAAAGAAAACACATGAAGAAAAATGACTCAGCACAGAAAATTAAGTGGAACAAAGAAACTGTCAACAACACACACAAAAGACATCAAAATGACAGCACTAAACTCGTACCTATTAATAATTACACTGAATATAAATGGACTAAATGCAATGATAAAGAGACAGAGAGTGGCAGACCGGATTAAAAAAAAAAACAAACCACAATCCATCTATACGCTGCCTGCAAGAGACACACCTTAGAATTAAAGACACAAACAAACTAAAACTCAAAGGATCGGAAAAAAAAAAAAAATCAAGTGAATAACACTCAAAAAAGAGCAGGAGTGGCAATATTAATCTCTGACAAAATAGACTTTAAAGTAAAATCCAACTCGAAGGATAAAGAAGGACACTATATAATGATTAAAGGATCAGTACACCAGGAGGACACAACTATAGTAAATATTTATGCCCTCAATGACAGGGCTCCAAAATACATAAAACAAACAGCATTGAAAAGAGAGATAGACACATTAATAGTAGGGGACTTCAAAACACCACTTTCAGTGAAGGACAGAACATCCAGAAAGAAGCTCAATAAAGACACAGTAGAGCTAAATGCCACAATCGACCAACTTGATCTCATGGATATATACCGAACATTCCACCCAACAGCAGCCAAGTATACTTTCTTTTCCAATGCACATGGAACATTCTCCAGAATAGACCACATATTAGGCCACAAAGAAAGCCTTAACAGAATCCAAAGCATTGAAATGTTACAAAGCATAAAGCCATAGAAGTAGAAATCAATAACAGAAAAAGCAAGAAAAAAAAAAATCAAAACACATGGAAACTGAACAACAACTTGCTCAAAAACTACTGGATTATAGAAGAAATTAAGGATGGAATAAATAATTCATAGAATCAAACAAGAATGAAAACACATCCTACCAGAACCTTTGGGACACAGCAAAAGCAGTGCTCAGAGGTCAGTTTATAGCAATAAATGCACACATCCAAAAAGAAGAAAGGGCCAAATTCAAAACATTAACCCTACAACTGGAACAGGTAGAAAGAGAACAGCAAAAGAAGCCTTCTGGTGCCAGAAGAAAGGGAATAATAAGAATTAGAGCAGAATTAAATGAAATAAAGAATAGAAAAACAATTGAAAGAATTAGCAAGACCAAAAGCTGGTTCTTTGAAAAGATTGGCAAAATCGATAAACCATTGGCCAAACTGACAAAAGAAAAACAGGAGAGGAAGCAAATAACCCATATAAGAAATGAGATTGGTGATATCACAACAGACCCAACTGAAATTAAAAGAATCATAACAGAATACTATGAAAAATTGTACTCTAACATATTTGAAAACCTAGAGGAAATGGACAAATTTCTAGAAACTCACTACCTACCTAAACTAACACAAACAGAGGTAGAACAACTAGATAAACCTATAATAAAAGAAGAGATTGAAAAGGTAATTAAAAAACTCCCAACCAAAAAAAAGCCCTGACCCTGACGGTTTCACTGGAGAATTCTACCAAACTTTCAGTGAACAGTTAACATCACTATTACTAAAGGTATTTTAGAGCATAGAAAAGGATGGAATACTTCCAAACTCATTCTATGAAGCCAGCATAACCCTGATACCAAAACCAGATGAAGACACTGCAAAAAAAGAAAATTATAGACCAATATCTCTCACGAGCATTGATGCAAAACCCCTCAACAAAATTCTAGCCGATGGAATTCAACAACATATCAACAAAATAATTCATCATGATCAAGTGGGATTTATACTAGGTATGCAGGGGTGGTTCAACATTAGAATAACAATTAATGTAATCCATCACATAAATAAAATAAAAGACAAGAACGACATGATCTTATCAATTGATGCAGAAAAAGACATTTGACAAAGTCCAACACCCATTCATGATGAAAACTCTCAGCAAAATAGGAATAGAAGGGAAATTCCTCAACATAATTAAGGGCATTTATACAAAGCCAACAGCCAACATCATCCTAAATGGAGAGAGTCTGAAAGCATTCCCCTTGAGAACAGGAACCAGATAAGGATTTCCTTTATCACCACTCTTATTCAACTTTGTGCTAGAGGTCCTAGCCAGAGCAATTAGGCTAGAAAAAGAAATAAAGTGCATCCAAATTGGTAAGAAAGAAGTAAAAGTATCTTTATTTGCAGATAATATGATCCTATACACAGAAAACCTCAAAGAAAACTACTGGAACTAATAGAAGATTTCAGCAAAGTATCAGGATACAAGATAAACATAAATAATCAGTTGGATTCCTCTACACCAACAAAGAGAACTTCCAAGAGGAAATTACCAAATCAATACCATTTACAATAGCCCCCAAGAAGATAAAATACTTAGGAATAAATCTAACCAGAGACATAAAAGACCTATACAAAGAAAACTACAAGACACTACTGCAAGAAACAAAAAGACACCTGCATAAGTGGAAAAACATACGCTGATCATGGATTGGAAGACTCAACATTATGCAAATGTCAGTTCTATCCAAAGTGATCACCAGATACTGTGCAATCCTGATCCAAATTCCAATGGCATTTTTTAAAGAGATGGTGAAACAAATCACCAACTTCATATGGAAATGGAAGAGGCCCTGAATAACTAAAGCATACTGAAGAAGAAGAACAAAGTGGGAGGTCTCACACTACCTGATTTTAGAACCTATTGTATTGCCACAGTATTCAAAACAGCCTGGTACTTGTACAACAACAGATACATAGACTAATAGAACAGAATTGAGAATCCAGACGTAAATTCATACACCTGTGAGCAGCTGATATTTGACAAAGGCCCAAAATCTGTTAATTCGGGAAAAGACATTCTCTCTAACAAATGGTGCTGGAATAACTGGATATCCATCTGCAAAAAACTGAAACAAGACCAATACCTCACACCATGCACAAAAACTAACTCAAAATGGATCAAAGACTTAAATATGAAATCGAAATCGATAAAGATCATGGAAGAAAAAATAGGAACAACGCTAGGAGCCCTAATGCATGGTATAAACAGAATACAAACCATAAATAACAATGCACAAATGACAGAAGAGAAACTAGATAACGGAGCTCCTAAAAATCAAACACTTACACTTATCAAAAGACTTCACCAAAAGAATAAAAAGACAGCCTACAGGCTGACAAATCCAACCAGTGTCTAATCTCTAAAATTTACAACATACTGCAAAACCTCAACAACAAAAAGACAAATAACCCAGTTAAAAAATAAGAAAACATTCTGCATCCAACTTTGGTGAGTTGTGTCTGGGGTCTTAAAAGCTAGTGAGCGACCATCTAAGATGCATCAATTGGTCCCAACCCATCTGGAGCAAAGGAGAATGAAGAACACATAGACACAAGGAAAATATTAGCCCAAGAGACAGAAAGGGCCACATAGACAAGAGACTTCATCAGCCTGAGACCAGAAGAACTAGATGGTTCCTGGCTACCACCAGTGACTGCCATGACAGGGAACACAAAAGAGAGTCCCTGATGGAGCAGGAAAAAAGTAGGGTGCAGAACTCAAATTCTAATAGAAAGATCAGACTAAATGGTTTGGCTGAGGCTGGAGGGACCCTGGAAGACATAGCCCCCAGACTCTCTGTTAGTCCAAAACTAAAATCATTCCCAAGGTCAACTCTTCAGACTTAGACTGGACTATGGGACATGAAATGATACCGGTGAAGAGTGTGCTTCTTAGCTCAAGTAGATACATGAGACTAAATGGGCAGCTCCTGTCCGGAGGCAAGATGAGAAGGCAGAGAGGGTCAGGAGCTGGTTGAATGGACACAGGAAATCCTGGGTGGAAAGGAGGAGTGTGCTGTCACAGTATAGAGAGAGCAACTAGGGTCACATAACAATGTAAATATAAATTTTTGTATGAGAGACTAACCTGAATTGTAAACATTCACTTAAAGCACAACAATAAAAAAAAAAAAAAAAAAAAAGAGCTAGCTCAAAGTATCTTAAAAGAATCATCCTACTAATACTCATGAAATCCAAAATGACAGATCAACTTTTGTTTATTATTCACACGAAGAACAGAAAACTGGAGACTCTTTCAGAATTAGGCAGTGCTAGGACTGAAACTGAGGCCTTCCTGCTGTTATGGCAGAATTCACCAGCTTCCAAGCCTGACATAGTGCTAGCCCTTTTGTAAACTGTCTGATCCCCTCTAATTCCCTAATGTGTCTTAGAATATTTTGAATTTTGTTTTCTTAAACCAGTAAAGGACCGCCTTATGTTTCCATTCATTTTGTTTTAACAACACGTTTTTCTTTTAATGAATTTTTTTTTTTTTTTGGTCCAAAGCCATTTCTGTGTGAAGAGAGTGTGATGTGGCATTTAGTTG
This sequence comes from Dugong dugon, assembly GCA_030035585.1. Taxonomy (NCBI): domain Eukaryota; kingdom Metazoa; phylum Chordata; class Mammalia; order Sirenia; family Dugongidae; genus Dugong; species Dugong dugon. The sequence goes on from CM057464.1 coordinate 22,566,699, forward strand.
CTGTTAGCTGCTGTCAAGTTGGCCATGACACATGGTGACACCATGCGCAATGGAACCTAGTACTGCTGAGTCTTGCACCATCCCCATGAAGGATAGAGAGTCAGACTGTTGAGATCTATAGGATTTTCACTGGTTGATTTTCAGAAGTTGACCACCAGGCTTTTCTTCCTAGTCTGTCTTAGTCTGGAAGATCTACTGAAACCTGTTTATCAACACTGCAACACACAAGCCTCCACTGACAGATGGGTAGTGGCTACACATGAGGTGCATTGGTAGGGAATCAAACCTGGATCTTCCGCATGGAAGGCGGGAATTCTACCACTGAACCAGCACTGCATTTTGAGGAAGCCATATGTCTGTGGCCCGTTTTCTTTTATTGGGTGAGGGGTCTCAGATAAGAAACTACTACGTGCCAGTTTTGAGGCTAACAGCTCATGGGGTAATGAGGAATCAGGGTGAGGGGCTGTGTTCTCATGGGTCGCTAGGCCTCCTGTCCCCCACACTCCACTCCCCAGAAGGGTCTGATTCCCTTATTATAAGCTTGCATAGGAGACCGCACTTCTCCAATCTAACACTTCTCACAAGTGCAGTACAATAAGTTATCATGTGGTTAACTGTCTAATGCTTTTCTCCCTAGCTAGAAGGTAGTCTCATGAAAACTTGACCTGAGCAGGCCAGCTTCTTGGGTGTGAGACCTGGGCTGTGAAATAGGGTCTACACCTGGAAGGGCCCACCCTCAAGAATCAGTGCTCTGCTGTTGCTGCCTTGAAATCCTTAATATTTGAACAAGGGGACCTTCGCATTATGTAGCCAGCCCTAGACCTTGGTCTGTCTTGTTCTCGGATTTATCCCAAGCACTGTGCTCTGAGGATAACAAATGTGCAGAAACAGTTGAATGTTATTGAATAAACTCATGAAGATGAGACAGGAAGTGTTAATATTTTCACTCAGAAAGTGGGACAGCAAAGACAGCTTGTGGGCCTTGTTATTATAATCAAGGCAGATTCTGGAGCAGAGGAAGACTTCTACTACTTCAGGGAAGATTTTTCCAAGAAGCTGACTCTGAGAGGGAGACTTGGGGGCAGGACTTACAAGGCAGGGAGTACTCCTGTGTGGAAGCAAACCTGGGCAAGGGAGGAGCTGGGGGTGTGAAGCAGCCACTAGAAAAGGCTCGGACAACTGCACTGGGAGCTGTGCCGCTGGGATGGTGCACCCCAAGCTGACCCATTATGAGACACAGGCTGCTCAGGAGCGGGTGTGATCTTGGGCAAGGTGATGGTATTCTGCCTAGTGCAGGAGTTCTTAACGGGAAATGATTTTGCCCCTCAGAGGACACTTGGCAATATATGGAGACATTTTTGGTTATCACGAGTAGAAAGAGGTCATCTAGTGGGCAGAGGCCAGGATGTTGTTCAAGGACAGCCCCCAGCACAAAGAATGATTCGGCTCAAAAATATCAGTACTGTGTGGGCTGGGAAACCTGGCTTAATGTAGTCCCTGGAGAGGGCTGGCAGCCTCAGGCTGGGGCAGGAAGCCCACTCTGCAGCTGGGGGATAAATTCTTGGTCTTGAAGGGGCATCTGGGCAAACAGCCCAGAAGCCACTAGCCCAGACTGTACAGTTTGGGTTCGCTGCTTCGCCTGAGCTCTGAGAGCAATGCTCCCACCATCCTGGTAGACGCATTTCCTGGGGGACCCTGTAAGAGGAAGGGTCATGCAACAAACTACAGCCCTTGCTGTGGCAACTGGTCTTGAAAAAGCAACTGATACTCCCCATACTGATTTCTCTTGTGTCTTGGCTGGTCACAGTGTCACCTAGTGGCGCTGTCTTTGAACTCCACCTCTGAGGAGGACTGTGGTACAGCAGTAGTCAGTCTTGCATCCTCATTCTGAGCCAACCTTATGTGTACAAAACTCAGCACTTTTTCCTCCTGTGTCAGCTGGCCATAAGGACCCCTTGCCCATGGGGCTATCTGTGCGCTTGAGGGGGGGCACTGGCATAACACAATGGTGACATAAGTTCTGGGCCCTGCTCGTGCAGCTTACCCACGCCCTCCAGCCTTGCTTGTGCCTGATTGATAAAGTACCAATTTCATCTGGTGAGAGATTGCTTGGCTCGGCCCACCCAACCTTATGACTTGATGGATCTTACAGAACTCAGCTCATGATATAGGCAGTTCTGGCTCTACGGTCACCTGTGACAGAAATCTGACACTCTGATTCTACTTTCCATAAAGTGCATAATCTCCACTGCAGATAACATGGCCTTGCTCCCAAACTCTTGTGGATGTGTTGTAATTCTCCTATTGGGGCTTGCCACATAGAATCTTTCCCTACACAGACATCTCCCATACTGTAGAGTGTGCTAGGTTGTATGGCCCAAGTGGCAGGACCAGTCCCTTATACACAGCCTGCTCTGCAACCCACTCAGAGCTGATGGTCTTTTGTTCTGCATGCTGTAGTGGGTTGCATAGTGTCCACAGTACCTGTGAATGTGACCTTATTTGGAAATAGAGTCTTTGCAAATGCAATTAAATTAAGAATCTCGAGATAAGATCATCCTAGATTTAGGGTCTTCCCTAAATCAAATGATTCGTGTCCTTTTAAGAGAAAGGAAAGAGAGATTTGTGACATAGAGAGATAAACAGGGAAGGACGCCATGTGAAGACGGACACAAAAGTTGGACAGATGCATCTACACGTCAAGGACCACTAGGGGTTGCCAGGAACCACCAGAAGCTGAAAGAGGCAAGCAAGGATCCTCCCTAGAGAACTTGGCCCTGAGATACCTTGATTTTGAACTGTGAGAGAATAAATCTCTGTTGTTTTAAGTCACTCCATTTGTGGTACTTTACAGTAGTCCTAGGACATTAATACACCCAGTACATGGGCCAGGTACAGAACACACTGTCTCCAAAACCTCTCAAGCATATGGCCCAGGTATAGAACACACTGTCTCCAAAACCTCTCAGGCATATGGGCCGGGTATGGAACACACTGTCTCCAAATCTCTTAGGGATTGTGCCTCCTTTCTTGTGAGAAGCAATGTGTCCTTTACTTTGGAGGGGATGTCCTGGCATGCCCCAGACCTCTGGATCCCTAAACTTGTATTGACGTGGTGGGCCCTGAAATCTCATAGAGTTTATCTCTCTCCTCTTGCAGTGTTCATGCCTTACTATAGCTCTAATAGATTTGCCATATCTTGCCTATCTGGTTTAATTAGCATGAAGCCATTGACTCTGTGGATCAGTGAGATGTTCTGCGGTGTCCAGATTGCCCAGGTGTCTGCAGACTACATTATGACACAGGTTAGAAGAGTTTTTATTGCCCTGTGGAAAAACTGTAAATGTATACTGGTGACTGTTCTAATTGAGTATGAATTGTTTCTGATCCTCCTTTGGGATGGAAAAGAAGATCAATGGCTGTATTGTTGATCTGCATTTACAAAGACACCACATCTGGCACAGCAGCTGAAATTGGAGCTACTACTTGGGTGAGTCTGTAGTAGTCCTTTGTCATCTTTCAGGATCTCTCTGGCTGTTGCAGCAAGTGGAAATAAGTGGTGAATTAAATGAAGATTTGATGGGGTACTACCAATCTTATAAACAAGTTGCTGTCAAGTCAATTATGACACATGGCAACTCCGTGTGTGCCACAGCAGAGATGTGCTCATAGGGTTTTTGGTGGTTGATTTTTTTGGAAGTAGATTTCCGGCATTTCTTTTGAGAAGCCTCTGTATGGACTCGAACCGCCAACCTTTCAGTTAGCAGCTGAGTGCACTAACCATTTGCACCACCCAGGGATTTCACCAACCCTATATCCTTTATTCTTCACCAACCCTATATTCCCTCTATCAGCAAAAAAGAGGAAGACACTCAACACTATGGATTGACACAGTGGCTGCAACAATTGGTTTAAGCATAACAATGATTGTTGAGTATGGCACAGGACAAGGCAGGGTTTTGTTCTGTTGTACACAGGGTTGCTATGAGTTGGAATGGACTCGACAGTACCTAACAACAACAATATCCTTTAAGTTTTTAAGGGTGACACGAATCTCTGTCATTCCCCCCAAGATGAAATATTGTTTATGACTGACTATCTTGGCTGGGGGAGTGGTAGTTTTAGAGTCTTCAACTTGGCTTTCACCACTATGAGAGCTCTTATATCCTAGGCCAATGAACCAATATGAGAACTGTGCCAATTATCAAATATGTCCACTCTGATTCCGCACTTAGGGGCTGGGGAAATGACTATTGGGTGGGTCTATGGATCCAGTGAACTCATGTAAGCTGGACCTAGGCTAGGACTCCATTTATTTCCTGGCCTATATGGGGGACCATAATCACATTTCAGATCTCTGGATATTATTGTCATCTAGGATCTTATGCCCATCATCGTCAAAATATTCAGGCATTTCCCTATCCCTAGCATTCAATTATCTGGTTAATTGGCCATAGATTCCTTTAGAAAAGGACTAGGAAATCATTTTCATATATATACTTGTCTTGGTGGTACAGGTCCTTCCTCCTGGTATCCTGTCTTCTTCAGTCAATGGGTTATGGCTCAAGTCTGGACACTGGCAAAGAGAATTCTGACATTTTATTGGGACAGCTATCCTTACCCATTGCCACTGAGTCAATTCTGACTCATAGTGACCCTATAGGACAGAGTAGAACTGCCCCCTAGAATTTCAAGACTGTAAATCTTTACGGAAGAAGGTTGCCACATCTTTTTCCGGAGGAGCAACTGGTGGGTTCAAACCACTGACCTTTCAATTAGCAGCTGAGCCACTGCACCACCAGGGCTCCTTCAGCTGTCCTAAGCCTCTTCATTTCTTTTGGTTGTATGGATTGGGCCATACTCTTGCTGGCTGCTCATCATTCTTGCCTAGGCATGTTACATTCTATTAATCATCTTCATATCTTCACAGCTCTCTGTAGGACAGGCTTCTGGCTGCCACTCCCATCTTGCCTCTCATTATGATAATTATAGTAACTGATGAAGAAACCCTATCCACCACCACCACCAGTTGCTGTCATAAGGATTGCCAGGCCTTTCTTCCAAGGCACCTGGAGGGACTTGAACCTTTAACTTTTTGGTTATCAGCCGAGAGGTTAACTATTTGCACTAACCAGGACTCTGAAGCTCTGTCACCTGGTCTCTATTGTTTCAGTGGCCTCATCCCTATTGCTTTCAGTGAGCCCAGTTCTACGACAGCATCTTCTTCTGTCAACCTGGCCTTCCATGGACAGCACCACATAACTTCTCAGTGACACTGGTTTCCCTTTCACTAGCATGTTTTTAATGTTTTTTATAACCAGATACTCCTCAACTCCCTCTGCAAAATACAGTCATCTGGTGAGGTTTTTTTTTGGCCTTACCTAGTATATCCACTCTAGTAGACCCATTTCCTAAGCCTTTTTGTCCTTTCTTCTACCATGTCTGTCACAAATCAGGCCTTTCTACCTCAGTGTGGTCCATTGCTTTTCCAGCTTCTAATAGCGTGTTGCCTCCATCTCTGGGGTCCTCAGTAGGGTGTCGAATCTTATATCCTGGGAGAGTTCTCCATATCTATAAAGTCTTCCTTATCTAGCTTCATACTGAGCCCCCTGGCTTATCCCCCTCAGAGTCTAGGCCAATAAGGCACATGCTGAGAGGGACATGTATTGCCTTACAAGGAAGAGGCCTCCACATTGTTCTCACAAAAGGAAGGAACACTAGTCTCTAACAGGGAGGAGTGGGCAGCTACTGGAATTCCAGAACCTGTTAAAATCCATTGCCATTGGATTGATTCTTGCTCGTAGTGATCCTATAGGAAAGAGTAGAACTGCCCCAAAGGGTTTCGAAGGAGGAGCTGGTGTATTCGAACTGCCAGCCTTTTGATTAGCAGCTTATCTCTTAACCACAGAAACTGTGGATTAAAGATTTCTCACTACATCAACCCAAATGTCCCCAGCCTATGACTTGGAGCCCCATTCTTTCCCAAGCAAGCCTGTGACCTTGGCATAGCAGATCTGCCTGGGTTGAGAACTCAACTTTCTCAGCTTATTCTTATATATTCTGAACCTGGTACTCACCTCTTCTGCTCTTCAACCGCAGGAGATGTGTCTCTGTGAATTTCCCCAATGCGGCCTTTAGCTTTTACATCCAGTCTTTAATTGCTAATTAATCTCTTTCACCTCCCTTTTGTTCTCTGAAAGAATCTACTGTCTCTAGTGATAGTCTTCCAACTACATTGTCATTATATTTCTCAAACACTTGATGCCTGGACCCCTTAGTGTCCTTTTTCCTATCTATGGCATGGCGTCCTATCACCAGCTGTGAAGTTTTAGCACATTCACTGCTACCATGCTTCAGTGGCCATCACTTCTCCACCAGCCACTTGTGATGAGTTTTTATGGCCAGCAGCTGGCAGAGAGCAGCACTAGAAGCCCACCTTGGCATCTGCTTATGCAGACAACTCCTAGGATATACTGTTGGAGATTAGGTTGCAAGAAGCCAACTCTGAGATGAAGATTAGAATGCAGGAAATTTATTAGGGAGTGCTGTCAGGAGTAATGCCTGAGGGCCAAAGAAAGAAGCAGGTCTGAGTAGAGGAAGAAGGTCCCTGCCAATTCCACATGGAGCTCTGAAGCTGGGGTGTCATGCAGGGTTGTCCCAAGTTGGGGCAAGGGGGCCAAGCCTTAATATCCCTACATCAACCAATCATTTGGATGCAGACTGTTCCCAGGAAGAGGGCAGGAACCTTAGGTGAGGTGGTCCTCCTTGGCCAAAAGCAATTCCCGGAGAGGGTGGACAGCCAGCAGCACTCCCAATAGCCAGCATCTGACGGCTCAAAACAGCATCTCCTACAGCTATCTACGTTTGTCTTCACAAATGCAAGATGGGATGGTGTAGTATAATAAAATATAAAACCAAGAAAACCAAATTTTTTGCCGTCAGGTCTATTTTGACTCATAGCAACCCTCTAAGATAGAGTAGAATTGTCCAATAGGGTTTCTAAGGCTATAATCTTTATGGAAGTAGAATGCCACATCTTTCTCCCACGGAGTGGCTGGTGGATTCTAACAGCTAACCTTTTGGTTAGCAGCTGAGTGCTTAACAACTGTGCCACCAGGGCTCCTTTATAAAATATAATATAAATAATATACACCTACTGCTTACTTATCTACTGTCTCGTTAACTGACATTTCACATTTATGACAATAGTAAAAAATCTACTATCCTATTGTTTTGCACTTTAAGGATGTATGTCTGGCAGTAACAAACACCCAGGTGCAAGGAGTGAGTAACATAGGCCATAATGGTTAAGATTATGTGTCAACACAGCTGAGCTATGATTCTCAGTGTTTTGGCAGTTATGTAATGATGTAATTTGGTGGTTATGTAATGATATAATTATCCTCCATTTTTGTGATCTGATGTGGTCATCCTCCATTTTCACATGATACCAGTTCTTGCATAACGACCTAGTCTTTGTAACATAACCATGTTGATAAGTGAGGAGTATGTGTACTGTAGTATAACATAGTATTGGATAAAATATAATGTAGCATTGTACACTTTAATAAAATATAATATGTTGTTTTTAGCTGCCATCAAGTCAGTTCCAACTCATTGTGACCATATCTACAACAGAATGAAATATTGCCTGGTCCTATGCCATCCTCACAATTGTTGCTATGTTTTATCTCATTGTTGCAGCCACTGTGTCAATCCATCTCTTCTAGGGTCTTCCTCTTTTTCGTTGATCTTGTACTTTACCAAGCATGGCGTCCTTCTCCAGGGACTGGTCACTCCTAATAACATGTCCAAAGTACATGAGACGAAGTCGAGACGAAGTCTTGCCACCCTTGCTTCTGAGGAGCTTTCTGGCTGTACTTCTTCCAAGACAGGTTTGTTAATTTTTCTGGCAGTCCATGATATATTCAGTATTCTTTGCAAACACTGTAATTCAAAGGCATCAGTTCTTCTTTTGTTTCCTTATTTGTTGTCCAGCTTTTGCATGCCCAGGAGGCTATTGAAAATATCATGGCTTGGGTCAGGGGCACCTTAGTCATCAAAATGACATCTTTGCTTTTTAACATTTTAAAGAGGTCTTTTGCAACAAAAGTATAATATACTATAGTATAATATAGTTGTGAAGAGCAATCAAATCAAATTAAATCAATTCTGTTCGTGTCTTTTCTGATGCCAACTGCACATGTAAACTAACCACTGAGTGCTGGTCACACCTCACAAGTCCTTCAGACTGCCATGTTGGCCCAGACCTCAGACACCAGCCACAAGATTGAGAGCCACGTGGGGCTTCTCACTTTTGATCTGCTAACTATAGTTCAAGATTTTCCTACTACCCATTTGGGAGGCCAGTCACAAGTCTGGGGGTCCCCAACCTCCTCACTTTTGACCTGCTGGCTGCCACTACTCCCTCAGGTACAATAATTTACTGGAACGACTCACAGAACTCACAGAATGTGCTATTCTTACAATTACAGTTTTATTATAAAGGCAAACCAGGATCAGCACAAAGAATAGATACATAGGGTGAGGTCTGGGAACACAATGCAAAGCTTCTGTGTTCCAAAGCAGGCACATCACCCTCCTGAAAGCAGATGTCTTTTGCCAACTAGGAAGCTCATGGACATTCACTGTCCAGAGGCTTTATTGAAGATTTTTGCTATGTCATCATGAAGTGGTCGTTAAGATATGGTATCACAAGGGCATCCAAACTGGTACAGAAGAAGTAAAATTATCCCTGTTTGTGGATGATATGATGCTATACATAGAGAACTCTAAGGACTCCACAAGAAAACTACTGGCACTAATAGAAAGATTCAGCAGAGTAGCAGGATATGAGATAAACATACAAAAATCAGTTGGATTTCTATACACCAATGAAGAGAATTATGAAAAGGATATCAGGTAAACAATACTGTTTATAATAGCTAAAATAAATAAAATACTTGGGAATAAATCTAACCAGTGACATAAAAGATGTATACAAAGAAAACTACAAAACACTACTTCAAGAAATCAAAAGAGAATCACATAAATGGAAAAACATACCATGCTCATGGATAGGTAGACTCAACATTGTGAAAATGTCAATTCTACCCAAAGCAATCTACAAATACAATGCAATCCCAATCCAAATACCAACTGCATTCTTTACCGAGATGGAAAAACTATCATTAAATTTATATGGAAAGGAAACAGGCCCCGGATAAGTAAAGCATTATTGGAGAAGAACAAAGTAAGAGGCCTCTCACTACCTGACCTTAGAAACTGCTATACAGTTATGGTAGTCAAAACAATCTAGTACTGGTACAATGACAGACACATTGACCAATGGAACAGAATTGAGAACCCAGATGTAAAACCATCCACTTACAGCCATCTGATATTTGACAAAGGCCTAAAGTCTATTAAATGGGCAAAAGACACTCTTTTTAACAAATAATGCTGGCAAAACTGGGTGTCCATCTGTAAAAAAATGAAACAGGACCCTTACCTCCCACCTCCCACCATGCCCAAAAACTAACTCAAAGACCTAAGTATAAAACCAAAAACTATAAGTATCATGGAATAAAAAATAGGGACAATGCTAGGGGCCCTAATATATGGCATAAATAGGATACAAACCATAACTAACAATACACAAACACCAGAAGATAAGCTAGATAACTGGGATCTTCAAAAAATTAAACACTTACGCTCATCGAAAAACTTCACCAAAAGAGTAAAAAGCGAACCTACAGGCTGGGGAAAAAAATGGGGGCTATGACGTGTCTGACAAAGGTCTAATCACTAAAATCTATAGTAAAATCCAATACCTTTATAACAAAAAGACAAATAATCCAATTAAAAAATGGGCAAAGAATATGAACAGACACTTCACCAAAAAAGACATTCAGGCAGCTAACTGACACATGAGGAAATGCTTGCAATCACTAGCCATGAGAGAAACGCAAATCAAAACTACAATGAGATACCATCTCACCCTGACTTTACTGGCACAAATAAAAAAAACAGAAAATAACAAATGTTGGAGAGGCTGCAGGGAGACTGGAAGTCTTATGCAATGCTGATGGGAATGCAAAAGGTATAACCATTTTGAAAAATGATATGGCACTTCCTTAAAGTTAGAAATAGAAATACCATGCAATCCAGCAACCCCATTCCTAGGCATTTATCCTAGAGAAGTAAGAACTGTCACACAAATAGACATATATACACCCATATTCACTGCAGCATTATTCACAATAGCAAAAAGATGGAAACAACCTAAGTGCCCATCAACAGATGAATGGAAAAGCAAACTGTGGTACATACACACAATGGAATACTATGCAAGAATGAAGAACAATGATGAATCTGCGAAACATCTTACAACATGGATGAATCTGGAGGGCATTATGCTGAGTGAAATAAGTCAATCACAAAAGGACAAATATCGTATGAGACCACTATTATAAAAACTCATGAAAAGATTTACACACAGAAAGAAACAATCTTTGATGGTTACACGAGGGGGACCGGGAGTGAAAAATACTAAATAGACAATAGACAAGTGGTAATTTTGATGAAGGGGAAGACAATACACAATACTGGGAAGTCAGCACAACATGATCAAGGCAAAGTCACAGAAGCTTCATAGACATATCCAAACTCCCTGAGGGACCGAGTTACTGTGCTGAGGGCTAAGGGCCATGGTCTCAGGGGACATCTACCTCAGTTGGCATAACATAGTTTATAAAGAAAATGTTCTACATCCTACTTTGGTGAGTAGTGTCTGGAGTCTTAAAAGCTTTTGAGTGGTCATCTAAGATACATCTTCTGGTCCCACCCCATCTGGAGAAAAGGAGAATGAAGAAGACCAAAGACAAAAGGAAAAGATTAGACCAAAGAACTAATGGACCACAACTATCACAGCCTCCACCAGACCAAGTCCAGAACAACTAGATAGTGCCCGGCTACCACCACCAACTGCTCTGACAGGGATCACAATAAAGGGTCCTGGACAGAGTTGGAGAAAAATGTAGAACAAAATTCTAGCTCACAAAAAAGACCAGACTTGCTGGTCTGATAGAGACTGGAGAAACCCTGAGAGTATGGTCCCTGGACACCCTTTTAACTCAATACTGAAGTCACTCCGAAGTTCACCCTTCAGCCAAAGATTAGACAGGCCTACAAAACAAAGTGTAACACATATAGTTCAACTATGTATAGGAGACTAAATGGGCACACCAGCCCAAAAGCAAAGACAAAGGAAGGAACAGGACAACTGGACAAATGTAAATGGGGAAACCGAGGTCAAGAAGGGGAGAGTGTTGGCATATCACGGGGTTGGCAACCTATGCCACAAATAATTTGTGTGTTAATTGTCTAATGAGAAACTAATTTGTTCTGTAAACTTTCACGTAAAGCACAATTTAAAAAAAAAGGTGGATCCTTCTGGCCAAGTCATCATGGAGTGGTCATTATGAAGTGGTATCAGGAGGAGAGACACTCTGGCCTGACCAGCCCCCACCCAAGAGTCACCTATTAAAGGTGCAGCCTATTAGTTAGGTGTGGTCTGGTGTCCCCACTGAAGACACTTAAATCTTTAGGGAAATTCCAGAGTTTTAAAGATCGTCTCCCAGGAACTGAGGACAAAGACCAAATTCTTTGGGTAAGGTTAAATTCTAAACCCCACAGGCCACCCACTTGTCTTTTGCTGTAGTTCCTTTTATATACCTCACATTTGGAGGCTTACTCCTTTTCCCCTGTTAATCTACAGTTATATATTTGTATCTTGAGGAAGTTTTAACTCAATTTCCCAATACATCTGACTATCAATATCAGTATTAAATATTAGTGCCAATTAGTCACTAGCAATTAGTCCACTCAACCATCAAATCATATGACCAAAACGTCTCCCAGGTTAAGGCCATTCAGGTTTGCTGAAGGCGTCTATTCAATCTTGTCAGGTTCACAGAGCAAGAGTGGTCTTGGCGCCATCCTTTCAGGCATTTAGTATAATTGAGCTAAGAGACAATATCATCACTTGCTCTAAGCCTCTTTCAAAGCTTTAATGTAATTTTTGGATCTTCCTCTTTGCATAACACATTTATTCATTCCTTTACCCTAGCAATTATTTTTTCTTTCCATTTTTCCACTTTTCCACGTTGGAAGGGATGTTAGGTTTGGCCACTGTACTGGTCTAGATTGCCAGCAAGTGCTTGACCCTCATTCCACTCACATTCATAGTTACTGTTCCTTAAGAATCATCCCTGCTTGCATTACTCACAGCTGCAACCCTGGTCCTGGGACTACAGCATCCAGTAGGGGGAAAAAAAAAAGAAGGTTGAGGTAATGTTAGGAAAAAAGAAAAAAAATTGAGGTCATATGGGGAAGAATCATATACCTGTACACTATCCTTTTCCCTCTGTTCCCCAGAAAAACATAGAAATCTATCCAGTGGGGACCCTCCCTTGGTCCCTCTCATGAAGAGTGTGAGCACACTCTAGTGAAGGCTCAATAGGCTGAAGCTTTTATGCCTTTGTCTCTCCTCATTTTAGACAACCAAAGTTTCAATTGCTCTTTCCAACTCTTTATCAAACCATTACTCAACAAATGTAAAAGTGTGTTCCATGGTCTGAAGAAATACGACTCAGTCGTCCAAATTGATGCACAATCTTCTGTTGTGGTTCTTTCATATAACTGAGCATTTGAATCTACAATTGCAAATCCCAGTCCAGAGTAAGTGTTTATTCCTGTCAGGACCCATTGTAGCTTCCTGGCACTACCGGCATCAGTTCTACTTGCCAGCTGTGTGCGGGACCTTCCCCTGGGGGAATCTGCCCTATAGCCATCTGCAGTCTCCGTCTCTCTTGTTGGCAGACAAAACAATTCTTATTGGAATTTTGTGCCTCAGAAAGTGCAAGAGGGATCCTTCTACATTCAGCCTATCTCTACATTGCTGCAGTGCCTCCATGTTCACTCATTTCATAGACCCAGGTGGCCACCTCAAGTGAGCACACCAAAAGGTCCACTTTCTCATTCCAATCACCTTCTGATCCTGGAAGGGGGTTCTTCTGATGAGCATAGACATGTCCTACTTTTTGCATCCCTTAAATTCCCAGAGTGTTTTCCATAGGGCTCTACCCCCTTAATAGTCCAGTTTTCCATTGTCCGTTTGCCTGACCATATAAGCAGGCAGTTTGTCACAGCCTATGACTCAGTCAAAACCCAAACATGGGGGCTTTATCATTGTTCAATTCTTCCATCACTGCAAAGAAGAGAGCATGCTGTTCAGCCCATTGAGCCAATTTATTCTTACTTTCTTCAATTGGATTCTTTCCATCCACTGGTCTTAGTGCAGGAGCTTTCTGACAGGAGGCCGTCCACGTATCTTAGAATTGCCATTCATAAACCATGCAGCTTTCTGTTAGTCAATACAGAGCTGTTCATAAGGTGCTGTCCATGTAGCAATAGATCCCAGCAGCTCCTCAGGTGGTTCCAGAGTTGGTCCTTGGGGAAAAGAGGCTACCTACTTGTAGGTATATTGGGTGCCTCTTTGCATTCCCCCAGTAGCATGCTGATGTATAAATCACTTTTATTTTATTATGTAACTCTTCTGGGTCTTCCTTATTAGTGTTTCTCTGACATCATTCAAAACATTATTGGTATAAGTAGTCCCCAACTTATGATGCATTCAAGTTACAACAAACCACACTTATAACTGTCTGTTTGGTTTTTTTTTTTTTTTTGGTACATCTTATTGTTAGTAATATGTACTACATAAAGTGTTGCAGCAAGTAATTTTCTGATGTTATCATTCTCAGATGTTTACTCTCAGCTGTTATGATTTACTGTTCAAATAAAGATCAAATTTATAAAGATAAAAAGGCAATAATAATGAAAACTAAAACAAAAAAAAATGAGGTATTTGACTTACTTCTTAGGAGCCCTGGTGGTGCAGTGGTTAAGTGATACAGCTGCCACCAAAAGGCTGGTAGTTCAAATCCACCAGCAACTCCTTGGAAGCCCTATGGGGCAGTTCTACTCTGTCCTCCAGGGTCTCCAGTGTCGCTATGGGTCAGAATTGACTCCACTGAAACGGGTTTGAGTTTGTTTTGTTTTTCAGAACCAACTTACAACAAATTCATTAGAAAGGAGCCCTGTCATAAGTCAGAGACTACCTGTATTTCAGGTTTCATGATTATTTCATGTCCTTCATCACTGAGGCAGTCTCAATCAACGCCCAAAAGCAAGCTAGTAATTGTCACTCAAACGCTGCAGCATCTGAAAATCTTCTGGTCCAGAATCCCAGAGGTTGCCATTGGGTGGCACTCACAGGCTTTTGTCATAAGGTCTAGTCTGCATATGCATGTGTGCCAGACTCTTCCAATATCATATCTGAATGTGGATTATAAGAACTCAGAGACATAGAGAGAGAGACTGACTTTTGCAATACAAACATGGCCGGTTTTGTTCTGGCTCCATTCAAACGTGGCCTTCTTCTGGTGGTTTTATGGACAGGATCCAGCAATATTCCCCAATGTGGAAAATGTGTTCTCCAAAGTTCAAATAAGCCAACTAAGCATTGGGCCTTCTGTTTAGTCTTAGGGATAGGTAATGACAGTAGTTTAATTTTAGTTGCTTGCATAATGTAATGGATAGCTCCTGCCCAAGTTATTCCTAAGAATTTCACCATTTGGGTGGACCTTTGGATCTTTACTGGTTTTATCAACCAACTTCTGTTGGTCATGTAAGTCACCACTGCATTCAATTCAGTTCTAGTTAGCTTTTCAGTTTCTAATACTATCATGATATCATCAATATAGTATATTATTAAACTCAGGATCTGTATCAAGTCCAAATCTCTCCTAACCAAAGCTGTCCAGCCACTCAGTAAATTCAGATAACTCTGCGGCAATACAGTGAATGTAAGTTTGTATCCTTGCCACATGCAGTAAACTGTGGTTGGTGCTGAGATTGAGACAGAGAAAAAAGCATTTGCAAGATCAATTACTGAATACCAATCTCCTTTAGCCGGCTATGTATTTTGCATCATTGAAACCATGGCTGGAACTGCTGAGGCTATGAGTGGCACTACTTTATTTAAACTTTGACAGTCTGCTGTTAGCCTCCATGAGCCATTCATCTTTTTCATGGGCTACACAGGGCTATTATAGAAAGAATTCGTTGGTACCAGCAGTCATCTTTTAGTATGTCATTAATTAAAGTAATACTTCTTTTTTTTGGTCCACAAGGTATCCTGTACTGTTTCAAATTAATCTGTGTGGGTTCAGGCAATTCTACTTGTTCCCATTTAGCATGTCCAAAAAAGACAAGCCCAAAGGCAAGCTTATATGTCTTCTGATTTACAATACTAAGTAAGAAGTGTTCCCCAGTCAGACATACTATCCACTGCAATAATATATTCAGGTTAAAGAGATGCAGTTACATCACATAAAGTCTGTTTAAACATTCCAGTTTTCATCCAAACTTTCACCTTAATTCCATCAACTGTTGTGTCCTCATATACTCCCAGCCTAACTTTAGCCCCCATTAAGATTTCACTGACAGGCTTTAAAATCATAATTCATTGAGTTCTGGTGTTAAGAAGCTCCAAAAAAGCCTCTTCCCCACCCTTGGCCATTTTACCAATATATGTGCATAAGACCTTGGGTTACTAGCTGGGGGTTGAACCAAAAGACCTTGGCCCCTATGTCAATCCTTATCTTGATTAATCTGACGTGTCTAGCCCTAGGCATATCCAGGTCAGTCTTTTCACTGTCACCTCTGTCTTTCAGTTTTTAAAAATTTCTCCAAATTAAGGTGAATAGAGCTGACTTGTTAGTCCACTTTAATGCTGAAGGGCCAGTAGGAGCTCCTGTTGGTCCACCCAAGTACCTGTAGTGCTACATTAAGATCTCTGTCCCAACCCCATCAATATCTGCTTTATTCACCTCATTTCTTAGTAACCATCTGTCATGGATTGAAATCGTATCCCCCAAAAATGTCTGTTAACTTGGCCGAGTCCTAATTCCCAGTATTGTATGATTGTGTAATCTGATGTGATTTCCTTATGTGTTGTAAACTCTATCACTATGATGAGATTATATGTGATCTCCTTATGTGTTGTAAATTCTATCACTGTGATGAGGTTATACTGATGAGGTTTACAAGATTAGATAGTGTCTTAACCCAATCTCTTTTGAGATATAAAAGACAGAAACAAGCAGAAACACATGGGAACCTCATACCACCAAGAAAGCAGTGCCGGGAGCAGAGCGCATCCTTCGGACCTGAGGTTCCAGTGCTGAGATGCTCCCAGACCAAGGAAAGACTGATGACAAGGACCTTCCTCCAGAGCTGACAGAGAGAGAGAGTCTTTTCCTGGAGCTGATGCCCTGAATTTGGACTTGTAGCCTACTGGACTGTGAAGAGAATAAATTTTTGTCAAAACCATCCACTTGTGGTATTTTCTGTTGGAGCAGCACTAGATGACGAAGACGCCATCTAAAGATTTCCACCCTTCTGGGATGAGTCCTTTTTTCTTCCTCTTTTGTCCTTTTGAACTTTCTTGTGACTCATTCTGACCTAGTTTGATTTGTAAGACCCATAAGGGGAAGGTGGGACAACAAATCAGATAAATTTTCTCAGACCTTTGCTCTATTTTGTAAGAGTAAGATTATATCGCATGTCCATGTAAAAGAGGTCCCCTTAGTCACATGACCTGGGTAAGGTGCGTGTTCACTGGATGTTATTTTGATTATCATAAAGCAAATCCAACATTGTTGCATACACAGCATACTAGCTGCTTCATCTGGGGTGTTCCACTTGGCATTTATATGAAGAGGGGCAATTTCCCTTCTCATAATACACAAATTTCACAACAGCTTTGAACTAGTTCACCAAGCTGACTGTACCCCCAGGGATAACCTGCTCTATGTTTGGATCATGTGATTGTTCAATAGTGAGCTGTAGGTTCTGCATCAACCCAAACATACTCTTCCATTCTGAAGCATTTAAAACAAAAGGCACTTAGTCACTTTCAAAATCCGTTTTAGAAAAAACTCCTCAGGAAGCTGATGATCCATAAAATGAGAAAATTTTTTCATATTCTGGTTTCAGTGGTTTCTTGGTTTTTCCCTTACCCCACTAGGACTACCTTGTTGGTGACCAGAGGTCATAGAGGTACGTTCTGTTGTTCTAACATAATTTTTTCTTCTCAGAGTGGCCCTGAGGCTAGTTGTCATAGCTCAGACCTGGCAAGATCTGAGCCCAACCCAAAGTCAGGATCCACCCCAACACTCTCTTCCTTTCGTTTTAGCTATTACAGACAATGGCAGCCAAGTAATTTTATGCTTTGCATGTTTTTTATTACTTTACATTTTCTTGTGTATTCAATGAGCCAACTATGCAGTTATTGGATCTACTGTCATTTTAAAATTCCACTGGTAACTTTTACCTTTAGTAACTGATCACAGGGCATACCATGGATGACTAGGTAGCCATCCAGGAATCAACAGTTCGTCTTTCCCCATCCTTTCATCCTTTCTCCTCCAGCACCACATTTTTCCATGAGTCAGGGTTCTTCTAGAAAATCCCACTTTTTTTTTTTTTAAACAGGTGGAAAATAATATGGCATCCAACCTCAAGTTTACCTCATATTTCAAGATCACTGCTGGCACTCCAGCCATTACAACTGTTTTTCAGGTAAGGAGAAGAAATAAAGCGAAAAACAAAAAGTGCATCAAACTGCTGAGTTATCACTCAATGTCTTGCCTGAAATCCCTCATGACACTGCCACTGATGTTTTCATAGCCAGGAGTAAAGAAGAAGGAGAGAGTGGATACTGTGTTATTAATAGTGCTGTCTGCCTCAGATGATGCATCTATTTTCTTCCTCTCCAGGCACCTGTTCAGTATGTCTGCTTAGCCTCCCAGTAGAGATGGAACATGGGTTCCCTTCTTCACAGATAGACACAAATCAAGCACTCATATCTCTAACTTTTGCACTCAGAAATACATAGCATAGTGCCTTCTGGCCCAGTTCTTTATAACACCACCAGCAAAACCAGTTGTCATAGAGTTAATTCAATTCTGATTCCTGGTGACCCCATGTGTGTCAGAGTAGAACTGTGCTCCATAGGATTTTCAATGGTTGCGATCCTTTGGAAGTAGATAGTCAGACATTTCTTCTAAGGCACCTCTGGGTGGATTCAAACCAAACAAACAACCTTTAGGTTAATAGCCGAGTGCTTAACTATCTGTGCCACTCAGTGACTCTCTTTATAACACTGTGCTTTGCTTTTGTTTTACAAAAATGCTGAAGCATGAACAGTTTCCTCGTGGCTGTAAGTGATTAGCTACAGAACACATGGCCAGGGGCAGACACATTCTCAACACCCCCGAGACTGAATGCTGAATTTCAGTTGATGCATACTCTAAATAGGTGATCTTTTATGAATTGAAGTGAATAACATGAAACAATTTAAAACTTTATGCACTATTAATCTTTAAAAAATATTGATTTTTGAAAATGCAGTCTCGTTCATAAAATTGTCTTAAGCTATGTACTTACATGCTCACATATATGAACAGGTCACATTATTCTTTTTTTTTTTTTTATTGTACTTCAGGGGAAGGCTTACAGAACAAATAGTTTCTCATGAAACAGTAGTACATATGTTGTTTTATGACACTGGTTAACAACCCCACAACTTATCAACCCTGTAACTCCTCGACCTTTTCTTTTTTTTTGGTGAAAATACACATAGCCAAAGATACACCATTTCAAAAATTTTTACATGCACAGTTCAGTGACATTGACTACACTCTTCCAATTGTGCTGTTATTCTCACTTAAGATGAAGGCTTACAGAACAAAATAGTTTCTCATTTAACAGTTACTACAAATGTAGCCCTATCACAATGGTTAACAATCTCGCAACACATCAACAATATCCTTACTCAACCTTGGGTTCCCTATCACCAGCGTCCTTGTCCCCTTCTGCCTTCTGGCCCTGTCACTGGACTCCTGTACCTCGTTAGTCTCATTTGGTTTTACAGGGCTGTCCACTCCCAGGCTGAACAGTGAACCTCGGAGGTAACTTCACCACTGAGCTAAAAGCGTGTCTGGGGGCTATACTCTCGAGGTTTCTACAGTCTCCTTCAGGCCAGTAAATCTGGTCTATTTTTTGTGAGTTAGAATTATGCTCTACATCCTTCTCCAGCTCTGTCCAGAACCCTCTGTTGTGATCATGGTCAGAGCAGTCAATGGTGGTAGCCGGGCACCATCTAGCTGTACTGGACTCAGTCTGGCGGAGGCCTTGGTAGCTGTGGACAATTAGTCCTTGGGACAAATATTTTCCTTGTATCCTGTTCTCTTCATTCTCCCTTGCTCCGGAAGGGATGACAGACCAGTGGAGTATCTTATATGGCCGCTCACAGGCTTTTAAGACCCCAAACACTGCTCACCAAGGTAGACTGTAGAGCATTGTCTTTATAAGCTGTGTCATGCCAATTGAGCTGGATGTTCCCCAGGACCATGGCCCCCAGAGCCCTCTGCCCAGCAAGTCAGTCCCTCATGGAGTTTGGATGTGTCTATGGGGCTTCCATGACCTTTCCTTGTACAAGTTGTGCTAGTTTCTCCTGTATTGTGTACTGTCTCACCCTTCACCCAAGATACCACTTATCTATTGCCTATTTAGTATTTCCCCCCACCCCTCCCATCCCTGTTAACCAAGAAATATTGTTACATTTTGTGTGTGAACTTTTTCACGGGTTTTTACAATAGAGGTCTCATACAATATTTGTCCTTTTGTGATTGACTTATTTCACTCAGCATAATGTCCTCCAGTTTCATCCATGTTCTGAGATGCTTCACAGATTCATTGTTGTTCTTTTTCGTTGTGTAGTACTCCATTGTGTGTATGTACCACAGTTCGTTTATCCATTCATCTGTTGATGGGCATCTAGGTTGTTTCCACCGTTTTGCTATTGTGAACAATGCTGCCATGAACATAGGTGTGCATATGTCTATTCGAGTGACCACTCTTATTTCTCTAGGATATATTCCTAGGAGTGGGATTGCTGGATCGAATGGTATGTCTATTTCTAGCTTTCTGAGGAAGCGCCACGTCATTTCCCAAAATGGTGGCATCGTTTTGCATTCCCACCAGCAGTGCGTAAGAGTTCTGATCTCCCCACAGCCTCTCCAACATTCGTTATTTCCAGTGTTTTTGATTCGTGCCAGTAACGCCGGGGTGAGATGGTATCTCACTGTGGTTTTAATTTGCATTTCTCTAATGGCTAGTGATTGCAAGCATTTCCTCATGTGTCTGTTGGCCATTTGAATGTCTTCTTTGGTGAAGTGTCTGTTCATTTCCTTTGCACATTTTTTAATAGGATTATTTGTCTTTTTGTTGTAGAGGTGTTGGATTTTTCTTGTAGATTATGGAGATTAGACCTTTGTCTGACTTGTACTGTCCAAAAATTTTCTCCCAGTCTGTAGGTTCTCTTTTTACTCTTTTGGTGAACTCTTTTGAAGAGCATAGGTGTTTGATTTTTAGAAGATCCCAGTTATCTAGCTTATCTTCTGGGGTTTGTATGTTGATGGTTATGGTTTGTATCCTGTTAATGCCATGTATTAGGGCACGTAGCATTGGTCCTATTTTTTCTTCTATGAATTTTATAGTTTTTGGCTTTATATTCAGATCTTTGATCCATTTTGAAGTAGTTTTTGTATATGGTGTGAGGTATGGGTCCTGTTTCATTGTTTTGCAGATGGATATCCAGTTTTGCCAGCACCATTTGCTAAAAAGACTGGCTTTTCCCCATTTGATGGACTTTGGGCCCTTGTCAAAAATCAGGTGACCGTAGGTGGATGGATTTACTTCTGGGTTCTCAATTCTGTTCCATTGATCAATGTATCTGTCGTTGTACCAGTACCAGGCTGTATTGACTTCTGTAGCTGTATAGTAGGTTCTGAAGTCAGGTAGTGTGAGTCCTCCAACTTTATTCTTCTTCTTCAGTAGTGCTTTACTTATTCGGGGCTTCTTTCCTTTCCATATAAAGTTAATGATTAGTTTTTCCATCTCTTTGAAGAAAGTTGTTGGTAATTGGATCAGGATTGCGTTGTATTTGTAAATTGCTTTGGGTAGAATTGTCATTTTCACAATGTTGAGTCTGCCTGTCCATGAGCATGGTATGTTTTTCCATTTAGGTAGATCCCTTTGGGTTTCTTGTAGTAGTGTTTTGTAGTTTTCTTTGAATAGGTCTTTTACACCCCTGGTCAGATTTATTCCTAAGTATTTTATCTTTTTAGGGGCTATTGAAAATGGTATTGTTTTCATGATTTCCTTTTTATCATTCTCCTTTCTGGTGTATAGGAATCCAACTGATTTTTGAATGCTTATCTTGTATTCTGCTACTCTGCTGAATCTTTGTTAGTTCTGGTAGATTTCTCATGGAGTCTTTAGGGTTTTCTATGTCTAGTATCATATCATCTGCAAACAGGGACAGTTTAACTTCTTCATTACCAATTTGGATGCCATTTAATTCTTTTTCTTGCCTTATTGCTCTAGTTAGAACTTCCAGCACAATGTTAAATAAGAGTGGAGATAAAGGGCATCCTTGTCTTGTTCCTGTTCTCAAGGGGAGTGTTTTCAGCTTCTCTCCATTAAGAATGATGTTGGTCATTGGTTTTGCTTAGATGCCCTTTATTATGTTGAGAAATTTGTCTTCTATACCTATTTTATTGAGAGTTTTTATCAGGAATGGGTGTTGGACTTTGTCAAATGCTTTTTCTGCATCAGTTAAGATGATCATGTGATTCTTTTCTTTCCTTTAATTTATTTGGTGGATTACATTGATTGATTTTCTAATGTTGAACCATCCTTGCATACCTGATATGAATCCTACTTGGTCGTGGTGTATTATTTTTTTGATATGATACTGAATTCTATTGGCTAGAATTTTGTTGAGAATTTTTGCATCTATATTCATGGGAGATATTGGTCTGTAATTTTCTTTTTTTGTGACGTCTTTGCCTGGTTTTGGTATCAGTGTTATGCTGGCTCCATAGAATGAATTTGGAAATGTTGCTTCCTCTTCTATGCTCTGAAATAGCTTGAGTAGTACTGGTACAAGCTCTTTTGTCATGTTTTGTAGAATTTTCCAGTGAAGCCATCTGGGCCAGTGCTTTCTTTGGTTGGGATTTTTTTTATTACCTTTTCAATCTCTTCTCTTGTTATGGGTCTGTTCAGATTTTCAACATCGCTTTGTTGTAGTTTGGGTAGCCTGTGTGTTTCTAGAAATTTATCCATTTCCTCTAGGTTTTCAAATTTGTTGGATTATAGTTTTTCATAATATTCTGTTATAATCCTTTTTATTTTGGTTGGGTCTGTTGTAATGTCCCCCATTTCATATCTTATTTGGGTTATTTGTGTCCTCTCCTGTTTGTCTTTGTCAGTCTGGCCAGTGGTTTGTCGATTTTGTTGATTCTTTCAAAGAACCAGCTTTTGGTTTTGTTGATTCTTTCTATTGTTTTTCTGTTCTCTATTTCATTTATTTCTGCTCTGATCTTTACTATTTCCTTTCTTCCGATGGTTGTGAGCTTTTTTTTCTGTTCCCTTTCTATTTGTTTGAGTTCTGTAGTTAATGTTTTGATTTTGTCCCTTTCTTCTTTTTCGATACGTGCATCTATTGCTATAAATTGTCCTCTGAGGACTGCCTTGCTATGTCCCAAAGGTTTTGGTATGATGTATTTTCATTCTCGTTAGATTCTAGAAATTTTTTGATTCCCTCTCTGATTTCTTCTATTACCCACTGATGTGTGAGCAGGGTATTATTCAGTTTCCACGTAGTTGATTTTTTTTCCTTGGTCTTTCTATTGTTAATTTCTACCTTGATGGCATTGTGGTCAGAGAAGATACTTTGAATTATATCAACGTTTTGGATCTTGTTGAGGATTGCTCTGTGGCCTAAGATGTGGTCTATTCTGGAGAATGTTCCATGTACATTGGAAAAGAATGTGTACTTTGCAGTGGTTTGAATGGAATTTTCTATATATGTCTATGAGGTCAAGTTGGCTGCCTGTGCCCTTTAGGTCTTCTGTATCTTTGCTGAGTTTCCTCTTAGTTGTTCTGTCCTTTACTGACAGTGGTGTGTTAAAGCCTCCTACTATTACTGTGGAACTATCCATTTCTCTTTCCAGTTCTGTTAGAGTTTGTTTTATGTATTTTGGAGCCCTGTCATTGGGTGCGTAGATGTTTATTATGGTTATGTCTTCATGATGGATCGTCCCCTTAATCATTATATAGTGTCCTTCTTTGTCTTTTATGGTAGATTTTGTTTTAAAGTCTGTTTTATCTGAGATTAGAATTGCCACTCCTGATCTTTTTTGTAGTTGTTAGCTTGATATATTTTTTTCCAACCTTTGACTTTTAATAAATTCACATCTTTGTTTCTAAGGTGTGTCTATTGCAGATAGCATATTAATGGATCCTGTTTTCTTATCCATTCTGTCACTCTCCGTCTCCTTATGAGTGTATTGAGTCCTTTTACATTCAGTGTAATTATTGATAGATGTGAGTTTGTTGCTGTCATTTTGTAGTGCTTTTTTTTGTGGTGCTGAAGTTTTCTTTGTTCTTCTTACTCTCTTGTACTGAGTTACTTTTGTTTGTGGATTTTTTTTCATTTCTTTTGTTTTTGTAGGTTTTGTTTTTGCTGAGACTTTATGTTTTTCCTCTTTTTTTTAATGAGTACGTTTGTTAGCTTTCTTTGTAGTTACTATGTATTTTACTCTTATCTTTTTAAGTTTGAAGCAGTCTACCATTACTTTGTATCGCCTTGCCTTTCTCTCCATTAGAAGGTTCTATACCTATGCCGTTTATTCCCTCTTTTATTGTTTGATGTTTTTGTCATTTGTTGATTAACTGCTCTGATTCCCTGTTGTATTTCTTTTGGTTTTGGATAGTCCTTGAGAGTTCATTTCCTACATTGGTATCTGGCTGGTACTATCCTGCGTCCTAGATTCTGCCCGTGAGCTGAAGTTGTTTGTCCTCAGATCGAAGAAGTTCCTTTAATAATTCTTGTAAGTTTAGTTTGACTTTTACATATTCCCTTAATTTCTGTTTATCTGGAAATGACCTAATTTCCCCATCAAATTTGAACGAGAGTTTTGCAGGATATATTATTCTTGCTGACAATTTTTTTCTTTCAAGATTTTATATATGTCATCCCATTGCCGTCTTGCCTGAATGGTTTCTGCTGAATAATCTGAGCTTAGCCTTATTGTTTCTCCTCTGTATGTGACTTCTTGTTTTTCACAAGCTGCTCTCAGTATTCTTTGTTTGTCTTTGGTTTTGGCAAGTGTGAATATGATATGCCTTGGTGATTTTCTTTTGGTGTCTCTTCTATATGGGGTTCGTTGAGCTTCTTGGATGGCCAGCTTTTTATCTTTCATGATATTGGGGAAGTTTTCTGTCAGCAGTTCCTCAATGATCTTCCTGTGTTTTCTGTCAGCTCCACCCCCCCCCCCCCCATTCTGGAATTCCAATCACTTGCAGATTTTTGCTTTTGATTGTGTCCCACATAACTCTCAGGGTCTCTTCATTTTTCTTTGTTCTTTTTTGTGAGTTTTCCTCAGAGTTGTATCCAAGTGTTTGTCTTCAATTCTACTGATCTTGTCTTCCGCCATTTCAAATCTGCTTCTCAGACCTTCTATGACGCCATCCATTTCTGAAATCTTGTTGTTTATCTATTGGATTTCTAATTGTTGTCTTTGTATAATTTCTAGTTGTGAATTTATTTTGGCATTTTGTTCCTGAATTATTTTCCTGAATTCTTCCAATCTTTTGCCTGTTTTTTCCATGAATTTGTCTTTTTTTCCTCATGTCTGTCAGCTTTTTGCCTGAGTTCTTGGAGAATTATGAGTATTAGAGATTTGAATTCCCTATCAGGTTGTTCTAGTGTATTTTCTTCCACACGACAGTTATCAGGTGTTTTATTTTGGATGCCTACTGGAACCATCCTGTTCTGTTTTTATAAATGTTTTGATATTGTCTGCTGTTTTGGGGGTATTCAGTAGTTATTTTTCTCGACTACTGATTGTAGATTTGTTTGTTTTGTCCCTTTTTTTTTTTTTTTTTAAAGATTTGACTATGTCTGAGCAGGCGGACTGTGTGTTCTTGGTTGTTTGCTCATCTGTGGGCACAATACTTTTCGCCTCCTTCTCCAACTGGCAGGGTCAGTCACTCAGATATGGTACAGCAGGGCAGGTCTAGCTGAAAAGGAGTTACTGGGATGGGTTGTTTGTGGCACTTACTACAGCCACCAGAGTGGGTCGGTAATCAGTGCAGGGCAGGTTCCAATAGGTCATGCCTGTGCTGCTTGGTGGTGTGATGTCAAGTGCACGGTGCTGGTAGGAAGGATACCTTGGGGAGATTGTTATGTGTGGAGCTAAGATGGATATGGAGAGAGGAGAGAGGAACAGGAGCCAAAAACATACAAACAAACAAAAAGGAATGCTAGGGGAGCTTGCCGTTGGAGTGGAGAGATGAGAGACTATGAAATGGAGAAAAACAGAAAGGGGAGGAGGAAGAAAAGAAAATAATGAATAAATAAAAATCAGAAAGGTTAAAGAACTGCAAAGTTTCCAGGGATCCCACCGGTGCAGCTATGAGGTCTGGGTAAGTCGCTCTCAGGTGTACAGCCTGGCTAGAAGGCATAGAGGTATACAATGCCAGGTATTCAGGGAACAGAAGGGGAAGGAAGATATAGAGAGACGAGAAACTAAGCAATGAGGAATGAGAAAAAGTGAAAAAGAGGGAAAAGAGAACAAAACAAATTAAAAAAAAAAGAACAAGAAAGGCCCCCTAAAAAACAGAAAAGAAAAAAACCACAAAAAAGAAATGTCCTCAGGGATCCCTTTGCACCTCTGTGGAAGCCAAAGGGGAGTCTCCTTGCCAAGTAGCTCCACCTGGCCAGAAAGGGCTCCCAACTCAAGAAAAGGAAAAGAAAACAAACAAACAATTCAAAACAAACAAACAAACAAAAGCCCCCGTATCCCACCAGCGTGGTAGCCCAGACCGGGAAGCAGCTCCACACTCGAATGGAGCTCCACAGCCCCTCAGGAAGAAGCAAAGATGGCACACGGAGCCAGGTACTCAAGTGAAAGGAGGGGGAGGTGGCGAGAAGCAAGTAAGAAATCAAAAGAAGCAGGAAAAAAAAAAAAAAGCAACACTAGCAGCCAACAAATGGCACTCAGAGAGCCAGCTAGTGCAGGCTGGTGTTTCTGGACAAGAGACTGTGTCCACAGGAAGCAGAGGGGGCCGAGTGTGGGTGAAGAAGGGTAGAGAGTGGAAAAGTGTATATCATAAATTACCGGTGCTCTGCAGCCCCTCAGGAAGAAGCGAAGATGGCCAGCGGAGTGAGGTACTTGAGTGAAAGGAGGAGGAGTTGGCGAGGGGCAAGGAAGAAATAAAAAGAAGTGGAAAAAAGCAACACCAGCAGCCAACAAATGGCACTCAGAGAGCCACCCGTTCGGGTGTGTGGAATCCAAGCAGCCAGTATTTCCTGGTCAAGAGATTGTGGCTGTGGGAAGCAGAGGGGGCCAAGTCAGTGTGAAGAGGGGTGGGGAGTGGGAAAGCGTATATCACAAATTACCAGTTGTTTTATCTCCCGCTGGAAGCTCTGTGAGGCTGCTTTCTCATACCCCGTTTGTGGTCTCTGATAGGAGTCCAAGATGGAGGATCTGTGCTGCATTAGCTGCGAGGGGACCTCTGCATGAATCTCTCCTTGCTCTCCATTCTCTGTCAGTTTTATCACTCCATTTGGTGCTTTGCTGAGTTATTTATCTCTTCATTTGATGTTTTAGGGTTTCAGGATTGTTGTATTCTCTGTTTGGCTTAGTTTTTCGGATCTCTGCTGTGGAGGGACGGTGTGGTGCTTCTGCCTAGAGTGCCATTTTTTTCCTCCTCACCTTATTCTTAATGATTACAAATACATACAATTGTCAACTGTTCTTCTTACTTTCAGGGTAGAATGTGAGAAAATTTGTCTCAATTAATTTAAAATGTGGTGTTAAAGAATGGCAATTACACATTTTCAGAGAAAGGCTATTCTCCACTTCCCTGTAGGATGTTTTAAAATTTCAGGCTTTGAAATCAGACTCATCTGACTGAATTTTTTTTTTTAACATAAAATATTGTAAAAAAATGACAAGTTTTACATGATGATGACATAAAAAATTCTCTTACCCACAATACTAAAGTTCATCTTGGTAAATGTTTGTTAAAATAATCTACACACTCTAAAAAATACATAAACTCTTAGCTATGGTATACACTAACCTTTAAAAGTGTCTAGATGATTAGGCCCACTGAAACCAGAAAGGCTGATTTCATTTTTCATCAGCTTTCACTTAAACTTATTTTTCTAGAAAACAACAAAAATTAATAAACACATCCAATTTTCAATATTAATAAACACAGACAGTTTTCAAAACTAATGAACATATCCTGTGTTATGGATTGGATTGTGTCCCACAAGAATATGTGTTGTAAAACCTAACCGCCATACCTGTGGTTATTATCCCATTTAGGAATGGGTTTTCTTTGTGATGTTAATCAGGCAATATTAGCATAGGGTTTTCTTTTCTTTTTTTTTTAATTGTGCTTTAGGTGAAAGTTTACAGCTCAAGTTAATTTCTCATACAAAAATTTATATACATATTGTTATGTGACCCTGTTTGCAATCCTTAGAATGTGACAGCACACTCCTCCTTTCCACCCCGTTTCCCATATCCATTCAACCAGCTCCTATCCCTTTCTGCCTTCTCACCCCGCCTCTGAACAGAGGCTGCCCATTTAATCTTGTGTATCTACCTGAACTAAGAAACACATTCTTCACAAGTATTATTTTATGTTTTATAGTTTGGTCTAATCTTAGTCTGAAGAGTTGGCTTTGGGAATGGTTTTAGTTCTGGGTTAACAGAGAGTCTGGGGGCCACTTCTTCCGGGGTTCCTCTAGTCTCAGTCAGACCATTAAGTCTGGTCATTTTACTTTGAGTTCTGCATCATACTTTTCTCCTGCTCCGTCAGGACCTCTTTGTTGTGTTCCCTGTCAGGATGGTCACTGGTGGTGGCCAGGCACCATCTAGTTCTTCTGGTCTCAGGCTGATGGAGTCTCTGGTTTATGTGGCCTTTTTGTCTCTTGGGCTAATATTCTCCTTGTGTCTTTGATGTTCTTCATTCTCCTTTCCTCCAAATAGTTTGGAATCAATTGATGCATCTTAGATGGCTGCTCACAAGCTTCTAAGACCCCAGACACCACTCACCAAAGTGGGATGCATAACTTTTTCTTAATAAACTTTGTCATGCCAATTGATATAGATGTTCCCAAAACCATCATCCCCAGACCCCCTTCCCTGCTACTCTGTCCCTCAAAGTGTTTGGTTGTGTTCAGAAAACTTCTCAGTTTTTGGTTTAGTCTAGTTGTGCGGACCTCCCCTGTATTGTGTGTTGTCCTTCCCTTCACCTAAGATGATTTTTGTCTATTATCTAGTTAGTGAATTCCACTCTCCCACCCTTCCAACCCTCATAACCATCAAAGAATGTTTTCTTCTGTGTTTAAACCTTTTCTTGATTTCTTATAATAGTGGTCTCATACAATATTTGTCCTTTTATGACTGACTAATTTCACGCAGCATAATGCCTTCCAGATTCATCAATGTTGTGAAATGTTTCTCAGATTCATCATTGTTCTTTCTCATTGCTTAGTATTCCATTGTGTGAATATACCACAATTTGTTTATCCATTTATCTGTTGATGGGCACCTAGGTTGTTTCCATTTTTTTGATATCGTAAACCGCCCTGCAATGAACATGGGTGTGCGTATATCTATTCCTGTGATGACTCTTATTTCTCTAGGATATATTCCGAGTGAGATTGCTGGATTCTATGGTACTTCTATTTCTAGCTTTTTAAGGAGAGGCCAAATCAATTTCCAAATTTGTTGTATCATTTTACATTCCCACCAACAGTGTACAAGTGTTCCAATCTCTCCACAACCTCTCCAACATTTATTATTTTGTGTTTTTTGGATTAATGCTATCCTTGTTGAGGTGACAAAATAACTCACTGTAGTTTTGGTTTGCATTTCACTAATATCTAATGATCATGAACATTTCCTCATGTAGCTGTTAGCCACCTGAATATCTTCTTTGGTGAAGTGGCTGTTCATACCCTTTGCTCATTTTTTAATTGGGTTATTTGTCTTTTTGTTGTTGAGGTTTTGCAATATCTTGTAGATTTTAGACATTAGACCCTGATTGGATATGTCATAGTCAAAATTTTTTTCCCAGTCTGCATGTTGTCTTTTTAGCCTTTTGGTGAAGTCTTTTAATGAGCATAAGTGTTTGATTTTTGGGGGCTCCCAGTTATCTAGTTTCTTTTCTGGTGTTTGTGCATTCTTACTTATGGTTTGTATTCTGTTTATGCCATGTATTAGAGCTCCTAGCATTGTCCCTATTTTTTATTCCATGATCTTTATAATTTTAGATTTTATATTCAGTTCTTTGATCCATTTTGAGTTAGTTTTTGTACATGGTGTCAGGTATGGGTCTTGTTTCATTTTTTTGCAGATGGATATCCAGTTATGCCAGCACCATTTGTTAAAGAGACTGTTTTTTCCCCATTTAATGGACTTTGGGCTTTTGTCAAATATCAGCTGTTCATAGGTGGATGAATTTATGTCTGGATTGTCAATTCTGTTCCGTTGGTCTATGTATCTGTTGTTGTACCAGTACCAGGCTCTTTTGACTACCATGGCAGTATAATAAGTTCTAGAATCAGGTAATTTGAAGCCTCCCTCTTTGTTCTTCTTCTTGAGTAATGCTTTACTTTTCTGGGCCTCTTCCTTTTCCATATGAAGTTGGTGATTTGTTTCTCCATCTCCTTAAAAAATGCTGTTGGAATTTGGATTGGGATTGTGTTGTATCTGTAGATTGCTTTGGGTAGAATTAACATTTTCACAATGTTGAATCTTCCTATCCATGAGCAATGCATGTTTCTTCACTTATGCAGGTCACTTTCAGTTCCTTGCAGTAGGGCCTTGTAGTTTTCTTTGTATAGGTCTTTTATGTCTCTGGTTAGATTTATTCCTAAGAATTTTATCTTCTTTGGGGCTATTGTAAATGGTTATTGATTTGGTAATTTCCTCTTGGAAGTTCTCTTTGTTGGATGCACACATCCAAAAAGAAAAAAAGGGCCAAAATCAAAACCTCAATGCTACAACTCAAACAAATAGAAAGAGAGCAGCAAAAGAAGCCTACAGGCTCCAGAAGAAAGGAAATACTAAAAATTAGAGCAGAATTAAATGAAATAGAGAATAGAAAAACAATTGAAAGAGTTAACAAGACCAAAAGCTGGTTCTTTGAAAAGATCAACAAAATCAATAAACCAATGGCTAAACTGACAAAAAAAAAAGGAGAGGAAGGAAATAATCCAAATAAGAAATGAGATGGGCGATATCACAATGGACCCAACTGAAATTAAAATAATCATAAGAATACTATGAAAAGTTGTACTTCAACTGATTTTTGTATGTTCAGATTGTGTCTTGATACTTTGCTGAAATTCTCTTTTAGTTCCAGTAGTTTTCTTGTGGATTCTTTGGGGTTTTCTGTGTATAAGATCATCTCATCTGCAAATAGAGATACTTTTACTTCTTCCTTACCAATTTGGATGCACTTTATTTCTTTTTCTAGCCTAACTGCTCTGGCTAGGACCTCTGGCACAATGTTGAATAAGAGTGGTGATAAAGGGCATCCTTATCTGGTTCCTGTTCTCAAGGGGAATGCTTTCAGACTCTCTCCATTTAGGATGATGTTGGCTGTTGGCTTTGTATAAATACCCTTAATTATGTTGAGGAATTTCCCTTCTATTCCTATTTTGCTGAGAGTTTTCATCATAAATGGGTGTTGGACTTTGTCAAATGCCTTTTCTGCATCAATTGATAAGATCATGTGGTTTTCGTCTTTTGTTTTATTTATGTGATGGATTATATTGATTGTTTTTCTAAAGCTGAACCATCCCTGCATACCTGGTATGAATCCCACTTGGTCAGGATGAAATATTTTTCTGACATTTGTTGAACTCTGTTGGCTAGAATTTTGTTGAGGATTTTTGTGTCAATTTTCATGAGGGATATTGGTCTGTAATTTTCTTTTTTTGTGGTGTTTTTACCTGGTTTTGGTATCAGGGTTATGCTGGCTTCATAGAATGAGTTTGGAAGTATTCCTTTCTTTTCTATGCTCTGAAATACCTTTACTAGTACTGTTGTTAACTCTTCCTGAAAGTCTGGTAGAATTCTCCAGTGAAGCTGTCAGGGCCAGGGCTTTTTTTGTTGGGAGTTTTTAAATTACCTCTTCAATCTCTGCTTTTTTTATAGGTTTATTTAGTTATTCTACCTCTGTTTGTGTTAGTTTAGATAGGTTGTGTGTCTAGAAATTTGTCCATTTCCTCTAGGTTTTCAAATTTGTTAGAGTACAATTTTTCATAGTATTCTGTTATGCTTATTTTAATTTCAGTTGGGTCTGTTGTGATATCGCCCATCTCATTTCTTATTTGGATTATTTGCTTCCTCTTTTTTTTTTTTTTTTTTTGTCAGTTTGGCCATTGGTTTATTGATTTTGTTGATCTTTTCAAAGAACCATCTTTTGGTCTTGTTAACTCTTTCAATTGTTTTTCTATTCTCTATTTCATTTAATTCTGCTCTAATTTTTAGTATTTCCTTTCTTCTGGAGCCTGTGGGCTTCTTTTGCTGCTCTCTTTCTATTTGTTTGAGTCGTAGGGTTGATGTTTTGATTTTGGCCCTTTTTTTCTTTTTGGATGTGTGCATTTATTGCTCTAAACTGACTTCTGAGCACTGCTTTTGCTGTGTCCCAAAGGCTCTGGTAGGATGTGTTTTCATTCTTATTTGATTCTGTGAATTTTTTTATTCTGTCCTTGATTTCTTCTATCACCCAGTAGTTTCTGAGAAAGGTGTTGTCCGGTTTCCATGTATTTGATTTTTTTTCCTTGCTTTTTCTGTTATTGATTTCTACTTTTATGGCTTTATAGTCAAAAAGATGCTTCGCAAATCCAAATTTTGACACCAACTGTGAAAATCAATCAAATCAATTAAGTTCTGTTCCTCTTCTGCTCTGACACCAGTTGCACACACAGCACTTTTTCCTCTGACACTAACCACCCAGAGCTAGCTCAGACCTTCCAAGGTAAAGGACACAGTCCCTCAGACTGCCAAATTTGCTCAAGACCTCAGACACCAGCCACAAGCTTGGGAGTCCCCAGGGCTCCCCTTGCTTCTGATTTGCTAGGTACAGGCTTGGGGTTTTCCCACTACTTGTTCAGGAAGCAAACTACAAGGTCAAGGGGTTTACAACCCCCTCACACCAGACCTACTGGCTCTCACTGTTCCCTCATTTTCCATAATTCATTGGAATGACTCACAGAATTCATGAAAAGTGCTATACTTAATGATTACAGCTTTATTATAAAGGACACAAATCAGGATCAGCACAAAGTAGAGATACATAGGGTGAGGTCTGGGAGGATTCACAACATAGAATTTTTGAGTCCCTAAGAGGAGTGTTACCCTCCTGAGAGCTGATATCTCACCAAAGGAAACTCATGGAGATTCAGTGTCCAGAGTTTTTATTGAAGATTTTTGCCATGTCATAATGAGGTGGTCATTATGAGGTGGTATCACGAGATGAGACCCTCTGGCCTGGCCAGCCCCCACCTGAGTCACCTCACCAGCACAACCTGTTAGTTATATGTGGTATCAAGTCCCCATTGAAGACACTTAAACAATGAGGGACATTCCAAGACTTTAGAGGTTATCACCCAGGAAATAAGGACAAAGACCAAATTTTTTGGATAAGGTTAAATTCTAAACTCCATAATAGAATAGTATAATAAAATATAATATAGTATAAATATTACAGTGTAAAATGGTATACTATAGTGTAATATGGAGCCCTGGTGGCACAGTGGCTAAGAGCTCAGCTGCTAACCAAAAAGTCGGCAGTTCAAATCCACCAGCCGCTCCTTGGAAACCCTATGGGGCATTTCTGCTCTGTCCTATAGAGTCACTGTGAGTCGAAATCAACTCAATGGCAATGGATTTTATAGCGTAATATAAATATAGTATAAACAATAAATATAGTATAACAGTATAATATGACATAATATAGCATAGTAAGGTATAATATAGTGTAGTGTAAGGAGTCCCCATATGACAGAAACTGTTAAGTGCTCGACTACTAGCCAAAAGGATGGCAGTTAGAACACACCCCTTGGTGCCTTAGAACACAGGCTTGGCAACCTGCTTCCGAAAGGTCACAGCCTTGAAAACTCTATGGAGAAGTTCTACTCTACACACATGGGGTTATCATGAATCAGAATTGACTCAAAAGCAACCAACAACAACATAGTATAGTATAATATACTATAATACAATACAGAATATAGTAAACACTATATATAATAAAGTAAAATGTAATATAAATATAGTATAGCATAATAAGCATAATATAAAGTAAACCAAAAAACAAAAGCAGTTGCTGTCTAGTTGATTCCAACTCAAGATGACCCTATGTGTTGCAAAATAGAACTGTGCTCCATAGGGTTTTCAAGGCTGTGACATTTTGGAAGCAGCTCACCAGGACTTTCATCCAAGTTTCCTCTGGGTGGGTTCAAACCGCCAACCTTCTGGTTAGTAGTTAAGTGCCTAATTGTTTACACCACCCAGGGAGTCTAATATAACATGTTGTTGTTAGGTGCCATTAAGTTGGTTCCAACTTATAGCTACCCCATGTACAACAGAATGAAATACTGTCTGGTCCTGCGCCTTCCTCACAACTGTTGTTATGCTTGAGCCCATTTTTGCAGCCACTATGTCAATCCGTCTCTTTGAGGAGCTTCCTCTTTTTCGATGACCCTCTACTTTACCAAGCATGATATCGTTCCGCAGGGACTAGTCCCTCCTGATAATATGTCCAGAGTATGTGAGATGAAGTCTTGCCATTCTTGCTTCTAAGGAGCATTCTAGCTGTGCTTCTTCCAAGACAGATTTATTCATTTTTCTGGCAGTCTATGGTATATTCAATATTTTTTGCCAACCCCATAATTCAAAGGCATCAATTCTTCTTAGGTATTCTTATTCATTCTCCAGCTTTTGTGTGCATACGAGACAGTTAAAAATATCATGGCTTGCGGCAGCCGCACCTTAGTCCTCGAAATGACCTCTTTGCTTTTCAATACTTTAAAGAGGTTTTTTTGCAGCAGATTTGCCTGATGCAATATGTTGTTTGATTTCTTGACTGCTGCTTCCATGGACATTGATTGTGGATTCAAGTAAAATGAAATCCTTGGCAACTTCAATCTTTTATCCATTTATCATGATGTTGCTTATTGGTCTAGTTGCAAGGATTTTTTTCTTTATATTGAGGTACAATCCATACTGAAGGCTGTAGTCTTTGATCTTCATCAATAAGTGCTTCAAGTCCTTTTCACTTCCAGCAAGCAAGTTTATGTCCTCTGCATACTGCAAGTTGTTAATGAGTCTTCCTCCAATCCTGATGCTATGTTCTTTTTCATATGTTCCTAGGATTATTTGCTCAGCATACAGATTGAATAACTATGATGAAAGGATACAACCCTGATGCACAACTTCCCTGACTAAACCACACAGTATCCCCTTATTCTGTTTGAACGACCGCCTCTTGATCTATGCACAGGCTCCTCATGAGCACAATTAAGTGTTCTGGAATTCCTATTCCTTGAAATGTTATCCATAATTTGTTATGATTCACACAGTCGAATGCCTTTGCATAGTCAATAAAACACAGGTAAATATCTTTCTGGTATTCTCTGCTTTCAGCCAGAATCCATCTGACATCTGCAATGATATCCATTGTTCCAAGTCTTCTTCTGAATCCAGCTTGACTTCGGGCAGTGCCCTATCGTACTGCTGCAATCGCTTTTGAATGATCTTCAGCAAAATTTCACCTGTGTGTGATATTAATGATATTGTTTGATAATTTCTGCATTAGTATATACAGTATAAAAAACCAAAAACCTAACCTGTTGCCATCGAGTCAATTCCGACTCATAGCAACCCTATAGGACCGAGTAGAACTGCCCCCATAGGATTTCCAAGGAGTGGCTGGTGGATTTGAACTGCTGAACTTTTAGTTAGTAGCCAAACTCTTAACTATTTCGCCACCAGGGCTCCATATATAGTATAGTGTAATATAATATAATATAATATAGTATAGTATAATATTATATAAAATAGACAGGTAGATAGCTGCCATCAAGTTGACTCTGACTCATGAAAACCCTGTGTACAACAGAATAAAAATGTTGCCTGGTCCTGAATCATCCTCATGATCTCTGGCATGTTTGAGTCCAGTGTTGCTGTTACTGTGCCAATTCTTCTCACTAACAGTCTCCCTCACCTTCAATGGTCCTGTATTCCACCAACCATGAGCTCCTCCTCCAGTGGCTGATTTCATCTGAAGATGTATCAAAAGCAAAGAGTTGGACAATATTCTGTTACGATCCATAAGTTTTTCATTAGCTAATTTTGGAAGTAGATTTCCAGATCTGTCTTCCTAGCCTGTCTTAGTCTGAAGTTTCACTGAAACCTTTCTACCATTGGTGGGCTTGCTGGTTGTTGAAATAACAGTGGCATAGCTTACAGCATCACAGTAACATGAAAGCCACCACTGATGATAAACTGACAGATGGGTGGTAGAAAATTTAATTAGTATAAATAATATAGTACAATGTCGTACCATATCATGTAATATGACACAATAAGTCATATCTCACTATTATTAATATATATTTAATTCATAAGAATTGAGTTTCCTCAAGATCTTAAGATCAAAGATGCTCTTGAGTTGGAGGTAGAGTGACTAATAACGGCATTTAACTTTGCCAGAGTCAAAAGGAACATTAGAAGTTATTCCCCAGTTTTGGTTAATTTGGGGACTGGCTTTTGGCAGAAATTCCCAGCCCCTGCCTTAGGCCATGCCTATGCCATAGTCTTGCACATTCTCAGACACTGTTGTCGGCTCCAGCATTGGCAGCACATGGCTAGGCCTTGGCAGTAAATGTCTGGCCAGCTACCAAGCACGTGTTTTCCTCAGACCCAGGGAAAAGCAGGACTTTATGGTCACCAATAATGACCTAAAGACTGTAATTTTAGAAACACTGTGTAGTCGTTTCTCAACATGCTTGGGAGTAGAGCGGATAATCTAAGACATTTATATTTGGCTGTAAGGCATTTTGGCGGGCGGGGGTATAGATTTTTGTTTCATGTTGTTGTTTTTGTTTTATGCAGATTTGCCATCTCAACTACATCTTGCTTAAGTGGATTTTAAAGCTGGGGTTTATTCCTCTAGTGCTCACTGGCTGCAAAATGGAGAGAGTGGCTGGAAGCTAACCCAGCATTAAAGTTAGACATTGATTATTCCAAGATGACCAAGACTTTGCTATTTGATTTCTGGGCTTATTTCATCTGAACAAGGGAAAGACTGTTTTGTTTTAAGCCCACAGCTGTCTCAATGTCCCAAGACTATAAGTTCTGAAGTTTTGCCAAAGAATAAGACTTTTGAAACTTTTAGTGTTGGATATAGGCTGAGATTACATGAAAACCAAAAACCAAACTTGTTGCCATTGAGATTACATAAGGAGTCTGAAAACCCAAACCAAACTTGTTGCTGTCGAGTTGATTCCAACTCATAGCGACCCTATGGGACAGAGTAGAACTGCCCCATAGGCTTTCCAAGGCTGTAATCTTTACAGAAGCAGACTGCCACGTCTTTCTCCCATGGAACAGCTGATAACTTTGAACCCCTGAGCTTTCAGTTAGCAACCGAGAGCTTTAACCACTGCACCACCAGGGATCCTTAGGAGTCTGCAACAGCACCATTTTTCCTTCCCTCTGATGTGGGCTTCAGTATGTTTCTCCTTCTGATTTCTATTTTTGCACCATGGGGCAAGGCAGCAGGTTCTTCCTGCAACTAAGTTCTCATAATCTTGGCAGCAAACATCATTTTGTAAACTGCACCTTTTAAAGGTAGCCTGAGACCCAGGACCCCACCCAGAGACAATCATTTGTATTTCTTTCACTGTTAATTGACTCAGCCTGACTGGATATTGCACAAATAGCTCAGACCACAATGCGGATATATCTACTTCCATCCTCCGCAAACACCTACCCTCTATTTAGTACTGAAACCCAAACATTGACTTTAGCTAAACGACAAACTTCTTCAAGACTAACTGGCTGAGTCACTATTTCACAGTTCTTCATTTCTATTTATTTGTTTACTCATTTTTTATTTTTAGGAGAGGGACCTCTCATTTAAAGGATGCTCTTCTGCTTCTCTGTTCAAAGCCAAAACCTTTGGTCTTTATACCAAAAATGTAACTTTGTAGATGTTTTTTACCACACCTTAGTCCTAATCAGTGACTCATTTGGAAGGGGCTGGAGGAGATGTTGAATGATGACTAGATCTTGGATTTGTTAATTGTCATCACATTGGAGAGGAGGAGAGAGGGGAACTCAGTGATTTAATGGAGCTGATTGTTGAGTTAATTGTGGGATAATATTTGTATCCATGCCCAGACTCTATACAATGGTGCATTTTAGAGATAGGAAAACAAAGAAGAAAGGAGTAAATTAGGAGAGATAATATCAGTGCCCTTGGGCTTGATTAAAAAACAATAGGACATGCATGAACTCTCTCTTAGTAAATCCCAGACTGGGAAACATAAGTTAGGGATTTGAGGGCTGTTTTTGCTTGTCTTTTAATTATCTTTTAAGGCATGACATGATAAAAGAATCTTTTACTATTTTGATTCATCCTTCCTGTCCTTAATTCCCTTTTATTGATTTCTCCTTTAACTTTCCTTTTCAGTTGAGTTTTGTTTGGTAAGAAATGATTTTGGAATTATGACTCAGAAATGGAAGAATTCTCTATGTGTTTTGTTCCTGGTTCAGATGATATCATCAAATGGTGGTGTCTGAGTGCTACTTTTACGATCTTCCTACCACTCTCCTCTCTCCTCCCTTCTTCTGTTTGCTTCTCACATGTTCTCTGAGATCCTGAATCTAAGTGATGTCATCTCTCTATCCGTATTTTATAAATTCCTGAAGTCAGACCACCTTATCACATCCTTCCCTGAGGAAATATTTTTTTAGATAACTGTGCCTCCTGAGAAAACTTCCTCACCACCCCTCTTAAGTAGCTGTCCTTTCTCTTTTTTAAGGACCTTTCTAATATAAATGCCTTCGCTCATCATTTTTATCATTGCAAAGAGTGAAGGCCTCATCCCTTCCTCTCTCCCGATATACAGGTCAGAAATTAATTAATCCACAAATATTTACTTGGTTCCTGGTATTTTGCCCAGCATTGTCCAAAGTGCTGTGTGTGTGGTTGTGGGAAGGTGCCAGCCAGGACAGACCCAATAGAAAAATATAATTGTCTTTGCCCTTCAAAAATTTGCAATTTAGTGGGGTAGACAAGACTGCCACATTAAAATAAACAAACAGGGAAGAGTTGAAATGGAGGAAGAGAAAGTACAGCAACAACAACAAGCATTTGTAAAGTGATGGTTAATTGCCAGTCACTGGCCTAAGCATATTATGCATGACATCCTATGTAATTGTTTCCACAACCTTATAAATGAGGTTCTATTATTAGCCTCCTTTTACAGATGAGACAACAAGTCTCTAAGATATTAAGTAACTTGGCCCAAATTGCATAGCTACTACTTATTGGTGACCTTTGGTTTTAGGGCCTGAGCTCTGAACCATTCCTGTTCCTTGCTATAGATGCAATAGGAAATCAGAGCAGGTACAAGTCAGGAAGACCCGCCAAGTCAGGGTCTCACTGAAGAGATGGGCTTTGAAAGATGCATAGAATCTAGAGAAAATAAGAAAAGACACTTCAGGAGATCAGCAAGGAGATGGGCAAGTGGGCTTAGAGAAGGTCAAGTGGGAAGTGAGGGAGGTGGGCAGAGAAGGTGGCACAAGACTTGGGAGCCTGCACCATGACCAGTTGGGAGATGCCGTGTTGGAGTTGGGCTTTGGTTTGACAAAGGTGCAGGAGGCACCACCCTGGCTAGTCTGGGGGCTGCAGGAGTAAAGCAGTGGGACATCCCCAGTTTATCTCAACTTTGGGCTTATTTCTCCTTTTTGGAATTCCTTTTCTTTAAAGGTAACTTTAATTTTGTTCACTTTTGTGAGCTTGTGATCTCCAGCAGGGGTTGGGGACAGATTAGATCTAAAGACAGGGAAGTTCAAAGGTCTCCCCAGGGGCCCTGCTCTGGAGGCCTGGAAGTGTGGTTTCCTCTGATAGATTAGGAAAAGGAGCCAGTCCAGTGGAGCTGTTCGGTGGGGTCCAGAGAGAGGTTGAGGACACAAATGTTATTTTTTTCTCTCATTTCCAAAAAATTCTACCACAACTCCGTACCCTTTTTTCTGTTAAATCTGGCTTTCACACTTTCCCCGAATCATCCAGGCACTTCCACAATCCCAGCCCATTCTAGTCCTGCCTACACACAGTCTTTGTAAAGCCAGGCCTGACTGTATCTCCTGGTGGTGGCTGACCCCATGCGCTAGGAAGCTGGCTTCCCACAGACAATCTGTCTGCAGAGGGGAACTCTAATTTCAGGCGGGGCTGTGATGATGCACTAGCAGCAGAGTTGGCAGTCAAATTCCAGGCAGAAGTATTTGCGACGGCTTCCACTAACACATAATCGTGTGTATGGTTGACTGCTTGCTGGAAATGTGAGTCCTGTCAGTATCACTGAGTCACTCTGAAAACACGGGTCTGTGACTGTGGGAGCTGTGAACGTACTGGCTGATAATGTGGGCCACGTCCTGGACACTTCATCCATCCAGAGAGCACAGAGGTGGCAAAGGCCAGCCAGCCCCCAGGACTCAGGGTGCTATGAGGTGTCCCCTACTCTGCTTTGCACTTGCCCTGTGCTCAGATTCTGAGACACCATAAATAAACTCATCTATTTCTGAACATCAGCCAATGGAAACCCTATGGATCACAACAGTCTGAACTGCAAACCGTCATGGGGATGGCACAGGACAGGGTAATGCTTCCTTCTGTTGTGCATGGGTTAGGCCAACTCCACCACAGCTAACAACAATCTGCAATCTCCACTTTCTCATCCAGTGGATAATGATGGGGATTCCTCTACTGAAAACATGTTAGAAAAGCACTGGTAAGTTTTCATGTGAGTGACCGAGAGTTGAAGCTCAGGTTAAATATAGCCTCCAGTGCCAGGCCCTGCAAAATGAAGGGGCGAGGCCTTCGTCAAGGCAGGCTGGAGGCCCGTGGCCTCTTTCCTTGCCACTGTACGTGCTGCC
Source organism: Dugong dugon (assembly GCA_030035585.1). Taxonomy (NCBI): domain Eukaryota; kingdom Metazoa; phylum Chordata; class Mammalia; order Sirenia; family Dugongidae; genus Dugong; species Dugong dugon. The sequence continues at coordinate 22,607,162 of CM057464.1, forward strand.
CTGTGCTGGACAGCCAGGATCTAGGTCATAACCACAGTGAGAAAATAGAACACTAAAGCTGGAAACCACCTCGGAGGTCATCCAATCCAGCCCTCTGACTTTAAAAATAAAACTTTGAAGCCAAGAAAGGTTTTGTAACTTGTCCCCCTAAGAGAAGAAGTGAGGACTTTGACCCACATCTCCGGAATTGCTTCACCATCCCCTAACCACCTGTTCTGGTTCTTTTCAAATGAATCAGGAAGTGAGGTTAATAATCACCTGTGATAGTTGCTTTTTGAAAATTTAAAAAGAAAAAAAGTTACCTTCAAATCAACTCCAACTCATGGCAACACTATGTGTGTCAGAGTAGAACTTTCCTCTGTAGGGTTTTCAACAGCTTACTTTTCAGAAGTAGATCACTAGGCCTTTCTTCCAAGGTGCCTTTGGGTAGACTGGAACCTCCAACCTTTAGGTTAGCAGCTGAGCACATTAATTATTTGCACCACCCAGGGACTCCTTTTGAAAATAGAACCTTTGTATTTCTTGGTGACTAAAAGCAATTCATTTCCCTTCTCTCAGAGCTGCAACTTCTCTCTGCCAGATTATTTACAAACAGTATACACTATGTTTCTAAACTCAAGACTTAACAAGATTTCAGGAAGAGCTCCAAAATTCAGTTTGTTGGTGTCACCGCTGTTCAAGCCAGAAGTTGTGGTTCTGGCTGGAAAGAAGTTGTTTATTCACATATACCTCTCTGATTATTTTTCTTCTCCTTTATTAAATGGAAGTACTGGGCTAGGTGACCTCTAATGTTTTTCCCAGCTGCCAAATGATATTCCATAAACACTAAGTGGGCCTATAGTCTCCTTGGGATTTGCCTATAATACTTGAAGCTGGCCTTGGTGACAGGCCTTTCATGCAGTGTGGTGCAAGAGTAAATGCATTTAACTTTTCTGGAAGTCATGTTGGCAATATGTATATGTGTATAGAGAAATTTAAAGTGGCATATACCTTTTAACTTTCTAAGAATCTATCCCAGGGAAATAATCTAAAGTGCAAACAAGATATACCTATAAGTATATTTATTATAACATTATTTACAGCAGCATAAAATTAGAAATAATTGAATGTCCACAATAGGGCAATAGGTAAATACAGCCATACTGGTCAAATTATGCCTTTATTAAAAACTGTTTTCATAAGATATTTGTAATAAAAGTAATTATAAAGTTATATAAAAGTGAATTTATAGTGGTCTTTCATTTTTAGAAAAAATGATAACTTATATGTGAACATTTAAAAAGATGGAAGTAAATAAAATAAAATGCTAACAGTGGATGTTTCTGAAATCATAGATGATGTTTTTTCATTTTCCATAATTTCTGAGTTTTCCCCAATACACATGAATATTTTTATGCTTAGAAAATAAATAATAAGATAAAAATGACTCAATAAGACTTCTGCTCTGGGAAGATGGAATGACATCATTTTCTATTCCATCCTCTAAGTACAAAAAAATACCCTGGGCATTATATATAAAACAAATATAAGAAGACTCTAAAGGGTGGATAGAAGAAAGCAGACAAACTAGAACCATTTGATCCAAGGAGCAACACAGTGGTGAGTTCCTTGATTTTCTTTTTGTTTCATATATCCCAAACTTGGAGACAAAGAAGGCAGCAACTTCAAAACAGCAATAGACACAGAAAGAAAGTGTCCTACAAAAGCCTTCTCTTTCTAGCCAAAAGGCCAGGAAAGGGCAGCCTAGCAAGACAGAAAACACAACGTAGACAAACACTACAGAAAAAATGTTGGCCCCCATGGCGCTACAGACAGAAGCACCATGCCATCCATCCACAGCAAAGATCCAAAAAACTAAGTCAAACAGAGACAAACGTCAATCCTGAAACCCTAAGCATCAAATAAAGAGATAAAGAACTCAGCCAAGCACCAAATGGAATGAGAAACTGACAGAGAACAGTGAGCAAGGAGAGATAAATGCAGAGGACCCCTATCAGCTAATGCAGCATGGATCCACCATCATGAACCCCTGTTGGAGATCGGCGAACAGGGAGTACAGGAAAACAGCTTCACAGAGCTCCTGGCAGGAGACAGAATAACCAGTAACCAGCGATACATGCTTTCCCACCCCCTACTCTTCTTCACCCTCACTTGGACTCATCTGCTTCTTGCAGCCACAGTCACTTGGCCGGGAAGCACTGGCTTCACCCCTCTTCTGCTTGGATTCCACCTGCCCACAATGGCTGGCCCCCTGAGTGCCATTTGTTGGTTGCTGGTGTTGCTTTTTTCCTCTTCTTTTTGTTTCTTCCATACCTCTCACCACCTTCCCCTCCTATACCTGGCTCAGTGTGCCATCTTTGCTTCTTTCTGAAGGGCTTTGAAATGCCTATCAACTGTGGAACTAGTTCCCCGCCCCTGCCGCCAAGCTTATGGGATCCTTGGGGCTATTTTTTTGTTTGTATCTTTTGATTTGTTTCTTTGTTTTCATTTTCTTTTCTCAGCTTGGGAGCGCATTCTAGCCAGACAGTACTACACAGCTTGGAAGCAACTCCCTCACTCTGCACAGCCACACAGAAGGATACCTGGGGGTACTTTTTTGATTAGGTTTTTTTTTTTCCTGTTGTTAGTTTCCTTTTCTTTTCACTCTTTTCCACTTTTTTGTCTTTCTTCATTTCTCAGTTTCCCATCTCTCTATACTTACCTTCTCTTCCTGTTTCCTGAATACCTGGTGCTGTGTGACACCTCTACCCCTTCTAGCCAGGCTGTACTTCACAGCCTGGGAGCAACTTCTCCAGTCCTCACAGCTGCACCAGTGGGATACCTGGGAGGTTTGTTTTTCTTTTCTTCTAATTTTTATTTATTCATTTTTTTCTTTCACCCTTTTTCTTTTCTTTTTTTTCTTTTTGTTTTCTCCATTTCTCAGTCTCTCATCACTCCACTCCAATGGCAAGCTCCCTTAGCACTATTTTTTATTTGTATGTTTTTGGCTCCTGTTCCTCTCTCTTCTATCTCCTCTTTCCCATACTCATCTTAGCTCCACACGTCACAGTCTCCCACCCTACTTCCTGCCTACTTGCACCATGCACTGAACATCACACCCCTAAGCAGCATGGGCACAGCCTACTGAAAACTGCCCTGCACTTATTCCCAGCCTGCCCTATCAGCCCTAGTACATGCCACAAAAAACCCATCCCAGCAACTCCCCTTCAGCTGGACCTGATCTGCCGTACCATACCTGAGCAACTGACCCTGCCCCTAGGAAAAGGAGGCAAAAAGTCTCATTCTCACTACAAAATGACAGCAACAAACTCACATCTATCAATAATTACACTGAATGTTGATGGACTCAATGCACACATAAAGAGATGGAGAGTGACAGAATGGAAAAAAAAAAAACAAGATCCATCAATATGCTGTCTACAAGAGACACACCTTAGAAACAAAGATATGAATTTATTAAGTCAAAGGTATGAAAAAAAATATATCAAGCTAACAGCTACCAAAAAAGAACAGGAGTGACAATACTAATCTCAGATAAAATAGACTTTAAAACAAAATCCACCATAAAAGACAAAGAAGGACACTATATAATGATTAAGGGAATGATCCATCATGAAGACATAACCACAATAAACGTCTACACACCCAATGACAGGGCTCCAAAATACATAAAACAAACTTTAACAGCACTGAAAAGAGAAATTGACAGTTCCACAATAATAGTAGGAGACTTCAACACACCACTCTTAGTAACGGACAGAACAACTAAGAAGAAACTCAGCAAAGATACAGAAGACCTAAAGAGCACAAATCAGCCAACTTAACCTCATAGACATATATTGAACACTCCTTCCAACTGCTGCAAAGTACACATTCTTTTCCAATGCGCATGGAACGTTCTCCAGAATAGACCACATCTTAGGCCACAGAGCAATCCTCAACAAGATCCAAAACGCTGAGATAATTCAAAGTATCTTCTCTGACCACAGTGACATCAGGGTAGAAATTGACAACAGAAAGAGCAAGGAAAAAAAAATCAACTACATGGAAACTGAATAACACCCTGCTTACACATCAGTGGCTAATAGAAGAAATCAGAGATGGAATAAAAAAATTCCTAGAATCAAATGAGAATGAAAACACATCATAACAAAACCTTTGGGACACAGCAAAGGCAGTTCTCCGAGAACAATTTATAGCAATAGATGCACACATCAAAAAAGAAGAAAGGGACAAAATCAAAACATTAACTACACAACTCAAACAAATAGCAAGAGAACAGCAAAAAAAAAAAAAAAAAAAAAAAAAAGCCCACAGCCACTGAAAGACAGGAAATAATAAAGATCAGAGCAGAAATAAATGAAATAGAGAACAGAAAAACAATGGAAAGAATCAACAAAATCAAAAGTTGGTTCCTTGAGAGAATCAACAAAATTGACAAACCACTGGCCAGACTGACAAAAGAAAAACAGGAGAGGATGCAAATAACCCGAATAAGAAATGAAATGGGCAACATTGTAACAGACCCAACTGAAATAAAAAGGATTATAACAGAATATTATGAAAAACTATACTCCAACAAATTTGAAAACCTAGAGGAAATGGATAAATTTCTAGAAACACACTACCTACCCAAACTACAACAAAGTGATGTTGAAAATCTGAACAGACCCATAACAAGAGAAGAGATTGAAAAGGTAATTAAAAAAAAAAAAAAACTCCCAACAAATAAAAGCCCTGTCCCAAATGGGCTCACTGGAGAATTCTTCAAAACATTCACAGAAGAGCTTGTACCAGTACTACTCAAGCTATTTCACAGCAAATGAAAGGAAGAAACACTTCCAAATTCATTCTATGAACCCAGCATAACCTTAATACCAAAACCAGGCAAAGATGCCACATACACAAAAAAGAAAATTACAGACCAATATCTCTCATGAATATACATGCAAACATTCTCAACAAAATTCTAGCCAATAGAATTCAGCATCATATCGAAAAAATAATACACCACAACCGAGTAGGATTCATACCAGGTATGCAAGGATGGTTCAACATTAGAAAACCAATCAATGTAATCCACCACATAAATAAAAGGAAAGAAAAGAACCACACGATCATCTCAATTGATGCAGAAAAGCCATTTTACAAAGTCCAACACACATTCCTGATAAAAACTCTCAATAAAATAGGTATAGAAGGGAAATTTCTGAACATAGTAAAGAGCATATGGGCAAAGCCAATGGCCAACATTGTTCATAATGGAGAGAAGCTGAAAACATTCCCCTTGAGAACAGGAACAAGACAAGGATGCCCTTTATCACCACTCCTATTTAACATTGTGCTGGAAGTTCTAGCTAGGGCAATAAGGCAAGAAAAAGAAATAAAAGGCATCCAAATTGGTAATGAAGAAGTTAAACTGTCCCTGTTTGTTGATGATATGATACTATACATAGAAAACCCTAAAGACTCCATGAGAAATCTACTGGAACTAATAGATTCAGCAGAGTAGCAGGATACAAGATAAACATACAAAAATCAGTTGGATTCCTATACATCAATAAAAAGAAAGATGAAAACAAAATCAGGAAAACAATACCATTTATAATAGTCCATAAAAAAAAATATACTAAGAATGAATCTAATCAGGGATGTAAAAGACCTATACAAAGAAAACTACAGAACACTACTGCAAGAAACCCAAAGGGATTTATGTAAATGGTAAAACACACCATTCTCACGGATAGGTAGACTCAACATTGTGAAAATGACAATTCTACCCAAAGCAACTTACAAATACGATGCAATCCCGATCCAAATACCAACAAGATTCTTCAAAGAGTTGGAAAAACTAATCATTAACTTTATATGGAAAGGAAAGAAGCCCCGAATAAGTAAAGCACTACTGAAGAAGAAGAATAAAGTTGGAGGACTCACACTACCTGACCTCAGAACCTACTATACAACTACTGTAGTCAAAACAGCCTGGTACTGGTACAATGACAAATACATTGACCAATGGAACAGAATTGATCACCCAGATGTAAATCCATCCACCTACGGTCACCTGATCTTTGACAAGGGCCCAAAATCCATCAAATGGGGAAAAGACAGTCTTTTTAACAAATGGTGCTGGCAAAACTGGATATCCATCTGCAAAAATATGAAACAGGACCCATACCTCACACCATATACAAAACTTAATTCAAAATGGATCAAAGATCTAACTTTAAAGCCAAAAACTATAAACTTCATAGAAGAAAAAATGGGACCAATGCTACAGACCCTAATACACAGCATTAACAGGATACAAACCATAACCATCAACACACAAAACCCCAAAGATAAGCTAGATAACTGGGTTCTTCTAAAAATCAAAAACCTATGCTCTTCAAAAGACTTCACCAAAAGAGTAAAAAGAAAACTTACAGACAGGGAAAAGATTTTTGGACAGTACAAGTCAGACAAAACTCTAATCTCCATTATCTACAAGAAAATCCAACACCTCTACAGCAAAAAGACAAATAATCCTATTAAAAAATGGGCAAAGGAAATGAACAGACACTTCACCAAAGAAGACATTCAAATGGCCAACAGACACATGAAGAAATGCTCGCAATCACTAGCGATTAGAGAAATACAAATTAAACCCACAGTGAGATACCATCTCACCCCGGCATTACTGGCATGAATCAAAAACACTGGAAATAACAAACGTTGGAGGGGCTGCGGGGAGATCAGAACCCTTATGCACTGCTGGTGGGAATGCAAAATGATACAACCATTTTGGAAAATGATATGGCGCTTCTTCAGAAATCTAGAAATCGACATACCATTCAATCCAGCAATCCCACTCCTAGGAATATATCCTAGAGAAATAAGAGTCGTCACTCGAATAGACATATGCATACCTATGTTCATGGAAGCATTGTTCACAATAGCAAAAAGATGGAAACAACCTAGATGCCCATCAACAGATGAATGGATAAACAAACTATGGTACATACACACAATGGAGTACTATGCAACGAGAAAGAACAATGATGAATCTGTGAAGCATCACATAACATGGATGAAACTGTAGGACATTATGCTGAGTGAAATAAGTCAGTCACAAAAGGACAAATATTGTATGAGACCTCTATTGTAAAAACCCATGAAAAAGTTTACACACACAAAGTGACAATCTTTGTTGGTTACCAGGGATGCGGGGAGGGGGAAATACTAAATAGATGATAGATAAGTAGTATCTTTGGTGGAGGGTGAGACAGTACACAATACTGCAGAAACCAGCACAATTTCTACACGGAAAGGTCATGGAAGCTCCATAGACACACCCAAACTCCCTGAGGGATTGAATTGCTGGGCCGAGGGCTGTGGGGACCATGGTCTCAGGGAACATATAACTCAATTGTCATAACACGGTTTATAAAGAAAATGTACATTCTACCTTGGTGAGTAGTGTCTGGGGTCTGAAAAGCCTGTGAGCAGCCATCTAAGATACTTCACTGGTCTCACCCTTTCGGGAACAAGGGAGAATAAAGAAAATAAGATACAAGGGAAAGATTATTCCAAAAGACTAAAGGACCACAACTACCCGGCCTCCACCAGACCAAGTCCAGTATATCTAGATGGTGCCTAGCTATCACCCCTGACTGCTCTGACAGAGATCACAACGGAGGGTCCTGAACAGAGCTGTGAAAAATGTGGAACAAAACTGTAACTCACAAAAGAAGACCAGACTTACTGGACTGACAGAGACTGGAGAAACCCTGAGACTATGGCCCTCAGACACCCTTTTAGCTTAGTAATGAAGTGACTCCTGAAGTTCACCATTCAGCCAAAGAGTAGAAAGCCTCATAAAACAAAATGAGACTAATGGGGCACAACAGTCTAGGGACAAGGACTAGAAGGCAGATGGGGACAAGAAAGCTGGTAACAGGGAACCCAAGTTTGAGAAGGGACACTGTTGACACATTGTGGAATTGTTAACCATTGTCATAAAACAATGTGTACTAACTGTTTAATGAGAAACTATTGTTCTGTAAACCTTTGTCTAAAGTACAATTTAAAAAAATGTTGGCTGCATCCCACCCCAACAGCAAAGGCCCAGTGGGGAGCCCAAACTTCCAAGATAGCCAGGCTGTAATGAGTCCCAATTCCTTTTTGGGGTAATGTCAGAGAATAACAAGTGGGGAGCTTATATTTTCATTCTTGCTGTGGGGGGAGATAGGAGAGAGATAATGAGTCTTCTCCTACCCCACCTTCCACAGTGTCAGTGGAAATCATGTAGGGAACCTGAACTTCTACCCGCATCTAGCAGTGAAGAGGTAGTGCCCTTTCTTTATCAAAGCAGTTTCAGAGAAAGCTAGCTAAAACAGAAGGTTTAAATAAGATCTAGAATCTCATAAAGTAGTACCCAAAATGCCCAGGTTTCAATCAAAAATCATTAATCATACCAAGAACCAGGAAGATCACAAACTGAATAAAAAGAAGACAACCAATGGATGCCAACACTGAGATGATGGAGATGTTAGAATTATTTGATAAAGATTTTCAACCCGTCATCATGAAAATGTTTCAATAAACAATTACAAACATGCTTGAAATGCATGAAAAAATAGAACATCTAAGCAAAACAATAGAAAGTATAAAGGAGTATGATGGTTAAGTGTGTGTGTCAACTTGACTGGACCATGATTCTCAGTGGTTTGGCAGTAATATAATGTTGTGATCACTTACATGTTGAGATTTGATATAATGTGATCACCCCCATGATGGGATCTACTGTGAGTATCCAATCAGTTGAAAAGGAGTTTATTTGGGTGTGTGGCCTGCATCAAATATAAGTGGACATTCTGGCAAGGCTCATGCCTTTTGCTCACTCTGGATCCTGCAACTGGATCCTGTTCGTCTGACCTTCCATTCTTAGGACTTGAGCTAGCAGCTTACCTGCGGTCTTGCCTGCCGATCTTACGGTTCATGGATCTTTACAGCCTGTGAACAACAGCCCTGATCTCTAACCTCTGATCTGGGGTTTGCCAGCCCCTGTGGCTATATGAATCAGGAGAAGCCTCCAGCCTGACCCATGGACTTGGGACATTCCAGTCTCTACAACCAAGTGAACTGTTTCCTTGAGATATATACATATATATATATATATGCTTTGCTGGTTTTGCTTCTCTGGAGAACCCAGTCTAAGACATTTGGTACGAAGAGTGGTTCTAGAGAAACAACATTGTAAGGATGAGTTTTCTAAATTGGTTCTCAAGTCTGGTTAGTCTTAAAGATGTTGATGACTCTGCTTCCAGTAGTACAGAGGGCACTGCTAATCCATGGCGTGAGGTGGCAATACAAATATGCAAAATATCAACACCCATAGATCGGATATTGGTAAAAAGTGAGGCTCTTGGTGAACACATATGTGATACTTTTCTACAGTGTTTTCATAATGAGAAGCATAAGGAAACTGGTTTGTTGGTCCTCCTTTCAATAGACAAGCTGGTGAAAGAAAGAGATGAGTTCAGGACTTCAAAGTCAAAGCTCAAGTGCCGCATAAACAACCTCAAAGCTTCCAATTGTGCCTTGAAAGAAAGTCTTATTTCTTAAATATTTATTAAACCCAGAGTCTTATCATAAGAGTTGCTGAATTACAATGCCAACTCAATAGCCAACCTCAAGAAGTGTCTGAAGTTAAAGTGAGGGCATTGATTGGGAAGAAATGGGATCCTGAAATTTGGGATGGGGACATATGGGCAAATAATCAGGAAGCTGTAGATACTGAGCCCCTAAATTCCATTGAATCACTCCTGCCAACAGAGCCAGCCCTCTCACTCCCATCTGAAGAGATTATTCTTGTTTTTCTGCTAAACCACCCTCCCTAATAAAACCGTTAGCCCTTCCACTCCCATCTAATGAGATTAACCCTAGCCCAGCTGCATCTAAAGAGCCTTTGTCTGAGTCATTGCCTGGTGCATCTCCTGAGGCACATGCTTTACAAGAGAATGCTGAATGTTTTCAAAACTCACCCCCACCAATTCTGGCTTCTAGACCTATAACTAGACTTATGTCCCAGTGAGCCCCAAAAGGTGAAGTACAAAGTGTAACTGGGGAGGAGGTATGCTACACTCCAAAAGAACTGCTTGACTTTTTTAATATGTACAAATAAAAACCTGGGGAATGTATGTGGGAATAACTATTAAGAGTGTGGGATAATGGTTCAAGGAACACAAAGATGGATCAGTCTGAGTTTATTGATATGGGCCAACTAAGCACAGATTCTTCATTCAATGTTTCAGCTTGAGAAGTTAGGAAAAAATCTAATAGTTTATTTGGTTGGATTGCTGAAGCACGGATTTTACAGTGGTCTACACTAAATCAAGTTGAACTACCAGACCTGCCTTGGTATACTGTAGAAAGTATCCAAAGGCTTAGGGCAATTGGCATACTAGAGTAGATTTATCAGGTTAGACCCACAGACCAACACATGGAGTGCCCAGAGGACACACCCTGTACCACAACGATGAGGAACAAATTTGTGAAGGGAGCCCCAGCATCCTTGAAGACTGCTGTGATTGCTATTTTATGTAAGTCAGATTTCACAGTGGGAACTTCCCTAAGTGAATTAAGACACCTAATTACAATAGAGCTGATTGGACCACGTAGTAGTAGGGGCCAAGTGGAGGCACTTAGTAGACAAAGTGGGAGTTGTTACAGTAATGGGCAGCAGAGTCAAAGCAGTAATAAGAATAGTCTGACTTGTTCGGCCTTGTGGCACTGCTACTTAGTCATGGTGTCCCTAGGAGTGAAATAGATAGGAAATCTACTAAATATTTACTTGATCTGTACAAGCTGATGAATTGTAGGTCAAGTGAATAGCAGTCTAACTCAAATTACCAGAATAGACAGTCAGGGAACCTCAATCAATTCCCAGACTTGAGAGAGTTTAAAGACTCACAACCCCTTGAATGAAGGTGAGGTCAGGTCCTCTTGAGGAAAGACTCCAATACACTGCCAAAAACTTACACTGTTAATCTTTCTCCCAGCCTTGCCCAAAGGGATTTACAGCCTTTTAGGAGAGTGACTGTTCACTGGGGAAAAGGAAATAATCAGAGTTTTTGGGGATTACTGGATAGTGGCTCTGAACTGACACTAATTCCAGGGGATCCAAAATGTTACTGTGGCCCACCAGTCAGAGTGGGGGCATATGGAGGTCAGGTTATTAATGGAGTCTTAGCTCAGGTCTATCTCACAGTAGGTCCAGTGGGACCCTGAACCCATCCTGTAGTGATTTCCCCAGTTCAGGAAAGCATAACTGGAATAGATATACTCAGCAACTGGCAAAACCCTCACATTGCATCCCTGACAAATGAAGTAAGGGCTATTATGGTAGGGAAAGCCAAGTGGAAGCCATTATAACTGCCCCTACCTAGGAAAATAGTAAACCAAAAGCAATATTACATTCCTGGAGGGACTGCAGAAATTTGTGCCACCACCAAGGACTTGAAGGATGCAGGAGTGGTGATTTCCAACACATTCCCATTCAACTCGATATTTGGCCTGTGCAAGAAACAGATGGATCTTGGAGAATAGCAGTGGATTATCAAAAATTTAACCAGTTGGTGACTCCAATTGCAGCTGCTGTTCCAGATGCAGTTTCATTGCTTGAGCAAATTAATACATTTCCTGGTACCTAGAATGCAGCTATTGATCTGGCGAATGTCTTTTTCTCCAGACCTTTTTCAAAGGACCACCAGAAGCAGTTTGCCTTTAGCTGGCAAGGCCAGCAATACACCTCTAGTTGCTTACCTCAGAACTACATCAACTCTCCAGCTCTATGTCATAATTTAGTCCATGGGGAACTTGATTGCCTTTCCCTTCCACAAGACGTTACAATGATCCATTACTTTGTTCATTACATTGATTACATTATGTTGACTGGACCTAGTAAGGAAGAAATGTCAATGACTCTGGACTGATTGGTAAAATGTTTGTGTGCTAGAAGGTGGGAAATGCATCCCACAAAAATTTAGGCACCTTCCACCTCAGTGAAATTTCTAGGGGCCCAGTGGTGTGGGGCATGTTGAGATAGTCCTTTTAAAGTGAAGGATAAGTTAATGCATCTGGCTGCTCCTACAACTGAAAAGGAGGCACAGTGCATAATAGGCCTCTTTGAATTTTGAAGGCAACATAATCCTCATTTGGGTGTGCTACTTAGGCTATTTATCAAGTGACTCGAAAAGCTACTAGTTTTGAGTGGTGTCCAGAACAAGAGAAGGATCTGCAACAGGTTCAAGCTGCTGTGCAAATTGCTCTGCCCCTTGGTCCATATGATCCCGCTGATTCATTGGTTCTTGAAGTGTCAGTGGCAGATAGAGATGCTGTTTGGAGTTTTTGGCAGGCCCTTATTGGTGAATCACAGTGCAGACTCAGGATTTTGGAGCAAAGTTCCACCATCCTCTCTGGATAACTACTCTCCTTTTGAAAAACAGCTTTTGGTTTGTTACTGGGCCTTAGTAGAGACTGAACACTTAACCAGGGGACACCAAGTCACCATGTGGCCTGAGCTTCTCATCATAAACTGAGTGTCATTTGACCCACAGAGTCATAAAGTTGGACATGCACAGCAGCACGCCATCATTAAATGGAAGCAGTATACACGAGATTGGGCCCAGGCAGGAACTGAAGGCATAAGTAAGTTGCATGAATAAGTGGCCCAAATTCCCATGCTCCCCACTCCTATCACATTACCCTCCATCTCCCAGTCTGCACCTATGGCGTCATGGGTAGTTCCTTATAATCAGCTGACTGAGGAAGAGAAAATGTGTGCCTGGTTTACAGATGATTCTGCACAATATGCAGGCATAACTAGAAAGTGGACAGCGGTAGCACTGCAGCCCCTTTTTGGGACCTCCTTGAATTACAGTGGTGAAGGAAAATCCTCCGAATGGGCAGAATCTCAAGCAGCGCACATGGTCATTCACTTTGCGCAGAAAGAGAAATGGCCAGATGTGTGATATTATATTGATTCATGGGCTGTGGCCAATGGTTTGGCTGAATGGTCAGGGACTTGGAAGGAACATGACTAGAAAATTGGAGACTAGCAAGTATGGGATAGGAGGTATGTGGATAAGCCCCTCTTAATGGGCCAAAGAAGTGAAGATATTTGTGTCTTATGTGAATGCTTACCAAAGGGTGACCTCAGCAGAGGAGGATTTTAACAATCAAGTGGATAGGATGACACATTCTGTGGAAACCAGTCATCTTCTTTCCCTAGCTATTACTGTCATTGCTCAATGGGCTCATGAACAATGTGGCCATGGTGGCAGGGATGGAGGTTATGCATGGGCCCAGCAGCATGGACTTCCTCTCACCAAAGCTGACATGGCCACAGCCTCTGCTGAGTGCCTAATCTTCCAGCAGCAGAGACCTACACTGAGTCCCTGATATGGTACCATCCTTTGAGGTGATCAGCCAGCAACATGGTGGCAAGTTGATTACATCGGACCACTTCCATCATGCAAAGGGCAGGCAGTTTGTTCTTACTGGAAAAGACACTTACTCTGGATATGGATTTGCCTTCCCTGCACACAATGCTTCTGCCAAAACTACCATCTGTGGACTTACAGAATGCCTTTTCCACCATCATGGCATCCCACACAGTGTTGCCTCGGATCAAGGGACTCACTTCACAGCAAATTAAATGCTGCAATGGGCTCATGCTCATGGAATTCACTGATCTTCCCATGTTCTCCATCATCCTGAAGCAGGTGTCTTGCTAGAATGATGAAATGGCCTTCTAAAGACACAGTTACGGTGTCAGCTAGGTGGCAATACCTTGCAGGGTTGGGAAAATGTTCTCCAGGAGGTTATGTATGTTCTAAACCAGAGTCCAAATATATGGTGCTATTTCTCCCATAGCCAGGATTCATGGGTCCAGGAATCAAGGTGTGGAAATGAGAGTGGCACAACTCACTATTACCCCTAGTGACCCACTCCTAAGATTTTTGTTTCCTGTCCCTATGACTTTATGCTCTATAGGTCTAGAAGTCTTAGTTCCAAAGGAAGGAATGCTCCCACATGGAGACACATCACTGATTCCATTGAACTGGAAGCTAAGAATGTCACTGGCCACTTTGGGCTCCTTATGCCTCTGGAACAACAGGCAAAGAAGGGAGTTACCATACTGGCCTGTGTGATTGATCCTGATTACCAAGAGGAAATTGGATTGATATTACATAATGGAGGTAAAGAAGAGTATGTCTGGAATGCATTAGATCCCTTAGGGCATCTCTTAGTACTACCATGACCTGTGATTAAAGTAAGTGGAAAACTACAGCAACCCAACTCCGACCTGACTACTAATGACCCAGACCCTTCAAGCATGAAGGTTTGGGTCACCCCACCAGGCAAAGAGCCATGATCAGCTGAGTTGTTTGCTGAGGACAAAAGGAATTTGAAGTGGGTGATGAAGAAGGTAGTTCTAAATACCAATTATGACCATGTAACCAGTTGCAGAAATGAGGACTGCAATTGTTAAGTATTTCTGTATTTGTGCATCAAATATTTTTGTTTCCTTCACTTAAAAAATGTAAGATGTAAACAGAGCTAATGAATTTTCTGTTGTATGTATGTTCGTTGTATCATGTTAGGTGCAAGTATGACTTTATAATTGTCTTTATTAAAAGATTATGTATGGTTTAAGGAGATGTGTACAGGTGCCAAGTTGACAAGGGGTGGACTGTGATGGTTAAGATTGTGTGTCAACTTGGCAGGACCATGCATGATTCTCTATGTTTTGGCAGTGGTATGATGTTGTGTTCACTTCCATGTTGAGATTCGATATAACATTATCACTTCCATGATGAGATCTGCTGTGAGCAACCAATCATTTGAATGGGAGTTTCCTTGGGCATGTGGCCTGTATTGAATATAAGTGGACATCTTGGCAAGGCTCGTGGCTTTTGCTTGCTCTGGATCCTGTAGCTGGCTCCTGTTCACCTGACCTCTGGTTCTTGGGATTTCAGCTAGTAGATTACCTGCATTGTTGCCTGTCGATCTTGGGATTCATCGATCCTTGCAGCCTGTGAACCACAGCTCTGCTCTCTGACCTGCCGATCTTGGGTGTGCCAGCCCCTGCAGCTGTGTGAATCAGGAGAAGCCTCTAGCCAGATCCATGGACTTGGGACGTGCCAGTTGAGCCATTTCCTTTATATAAATCTCGGTATATATTTATATATTTTACTGGGTTTGCTTCTCTAGAGAACCCAGCCTAAGACAAAGAGAAACAAATGGAAATTTTAGAACTGAAATATACAATAACCAAAATAAAAAAAACTCAATGGATAAGCTCAACAGTAGAATGGAGAGAACAAAGTGGAAAAAAATCAGTGAACTTGAAGATGTTGTTGTTGTGTGCCATTGAGTCAACTCTGACTCATAGCAGCCTTATAGGATAAAGGAGAACTTCCCCATAGGTTTCTTAGGCTGTAATCTTTATGAGAGTTGATTACCAGGTCTTTTCTCCTGCAGAGCCACTGGTGGGTTCAAACCACTCACCTTTTGGTTACCAGTCAAGTGATTAATCATTGCATCCCCAGGCTCCTAAACTTGAAGATAGAACAATATAATTATCTAATCTGAACAATAGAGAAAAAATAGACTGAATTTAAAAAAAAAGAAAAGAAAGAAAAAACCCTTACATACCTGTGGAACTATAACAAAAGAATTAGCACTGTGTTATCAGAGTCCTGGAAGGAAAGAACAAAGGCAGAGCTGAAAATGTACTTGAAGAAATAATGACTAAAATTTTTCCAAATTTGGCAAAAGACATAAACCTACATATTTAAGAAGGTGAGCAAACCCCCAACTAGATAAACCTCAAACACTAAGACATATCATAGTTAAAACTTCTGAAAAGTAAGGACAAAGAAAAAAATCTTGAAAGTGGCAAGAGAGAAATGTCACCTTACCCACAGGAGATAAACAATTGAAATGTGAATGAATTTCTCCTCAGAAATCTTGGAAATCAAAAAACCAGCATGACATTCTTCAAATGCTGAAATAAAAGAACTGTCAACTCAGAATCTTTTATCTAGTGAAAATATCCTTCAGTAATCAAGACGAAATTAAGATATTCTCAGAAAAATAAAGATAATTTGTTGCCAGTACACCTACCCTAAAAGAATAACTAAAGGAAGTTCTTTAAACAGTATGATAAAAAAGAAATCTTAAAACATTAGGAAAGAAAAAGATCAACAGAAAGAGTAAAATATAAGTAAATTGAATACATTTTCCTTCTCCTCTTGAGTTTTCTCAATTATGTTTGATGATTGATGTCTTTCTAAATGTATTTAAAAGAAATAGTTAAGACAATTATAAATGGGAGAAGTTAAAGGGCTATAAACAGAAGTAAATTTTCAACACTTGACTTGAACTGGTAAGACATCAATACCAGTAGTCTGTGATGTTACGTATATATAATCCAGTACTTAGAACAACCACTAAATAAGCTATTCAAAGAGATACACTTAAAAACATTATAGATAAATCAAAATGGAATTCCAAAAAAAGTTCAAGTATCCTTCAGGAAAGCAGAAAAAAAGAAGACAGAAATGAAAAACAGAGAGAACAAAAGAAGTCAGAAAATAAAATGACAGTCTTAAGCCCCAATATATAAAAAATTAAGCTACATGTAAATGGTCTAAATGCACCAATTAAAAAACATGAATTAGCAGATTAGATTTTTAAAAATGACAACCTATATGCAATCTAAAAGAAAGTAACTTCAAATATAACAATATAGGTAGATTAAAAGTAAAATGGTGGAAAAAGATACATCATGCAAATATTAATCAAAGGAAATTCAGAAGTGGTTACATTAATATCAGAAAAAGTAGATGTCAAAGCAGAGAAAATTACCAGAAACAGAGAGGGACATTATATAATAAAAAGGTCAAGCCACCAAGAAGACAAAATAATCTTTAATGTGTGTGTTCCAAACAACAGAGCTGTAAAATACGTAAAGGAAAAGCAAATAGAAAGGAAACGATAAGTAGAAAAATCTCCAATTATAGTTGTTGATTTCAGCAATGCCTCCTTCAGCAATGATAGAACTAGACAGAAAATAAGCAAGGATACAGAAGACCTCAAAAACACTGTCAACCAGCAGCATCTTAATTACATTTATAGAACACTCTGTCCAACTTAGCAGGAAGTATTTTTTCCCAAGCATCCACAAAAATATACCAAAATAGGCCAATAAACCAAACCTCAACAAATTTAAAAGAATTTAAATCATACAGAGCGTGTTCTCTGACTATAGTGAAATGAAATTAGAAATCAATAACAGAAAGATATCAGAAAAATACTCAAACACTTGGAAACTAAACAACACGGTTCTAAATCATTCACAGGTAAAGTGACGTCTCAAGAGAAATTTAAGAATACATATAACTGAATGAAAATGAAAATGCAACATATCAAAATTCATGGTACACAGCTAAAGCAGTGTTGACAGGGAAATTTATAGAAATAAATGCTTACATTGTGTTGTTAGGTGTCATCAAGTTGGTTGGGACTCATAGCGACCCTGTGTACAACAGAACAAAACACTCCTTGGTTCTGCGTCTTCCTCACAATCTTTATTCTCGAGCCCATTGTTGCAGCCACTGTGTCAGTCTATCTTTTTGAGGGCTTTCCTCTCTTTCGATGACCCTCTACTTTACCAAGCATGATGTCCTTCTCCAGGGACTAGTCCCTCCTGATAATATGTCCAAAGAATGTGAGACAAATTCTCACCATCCTTGCCTCTAAGGAGCATTCTTGCCACACTTCTTCCAAGACAGATTTGTTTGCTCTTTTGGCGGTCCATTGTATATTCAGTATTCTTCTCCAACACCATAAGTCATATGCATCAATTCTTCTTTGATCTTCCTTATTGGTGGTGCAGTGATTAGGAGCTCAGACTGCTAACCAAAAGGTCGGCAGTTCAAATCCAGCAGTCACTCCTTGGAAACCCTATGGAGCAGTTCTTTGTCCTATAGGGTCGCTATGAGTCAAAATCAACTTGATGGCAACAGGTTAATGCTTACATTAAAAAAGAGAAAAAGTCTCAAATCAAATATCTAAGCTCCAACCTCAAGAACACAGAAGAGGAATAAAATAAACGCAAAACAAGCAGAAGGAAGGAAATAATAAAGATGAGAGCATAAATTAATAAAAAATTGAAAACAAAAACTAGAGAAAATCAACTAAATGTAAAGCTGGTTGCCTGAAAAGATCAAATAAAATTGGAACACTTCTACCAAGACTGACAAAGAAAAAAAGAGAGATGACACAGATTATCAATATCAGAAGCTACACAAGATATCATTAGAAACCCTGCAGACATAAAAAAATAATAATAAGGTAATACAACTCTACACTTGACAGCGTAGATGAAATGGGCCAATTCATTGAAAAGCATGAATGACAACACCTACAACTCATCCAGAATTAAATAATCTAAATAGCTCTATAATTGCTAAAGGAGCCCTGGTGGCATAGTAGTTAAGAGCTCGGCTGCTAACCAAAAGGTCAGCATTTCCAATCTACCAGCCGCTCCTTAGAAACCCTATGGAGCAGTTCTACTCTATCCTATAGGCTCACTATGAGTTGGAACTGACTTGACGGCACCTAACAACAACAACATAATTACTAAGTACATAGAATTCATGATTTAAAAACTTAATGAAATCTTCAGTCCCCAGATAGTTTTACTGAAGAATTCTACCAAAAGTTTCAAAAAGAATTAACATCAGTCCTATTCAATCTCTTCCAGAAAACAGAAGAGGAGGAACACTTTCTGATTCACTTTATGAAACTAGTATTACCCTGATACAATAACCAAAGACAGTACAAAAAAGAAAACTATGGATAAATATCCCTCATGAATATAGGCACAAAAATCCTTAGCAAATTCTTAACTAATAGAATTCATCGATATATGAAAAAGAACTATACACCATGAACAAGTAGAATTTATTCCAGGGATGCTGTTGTTGTTGTTAAGTGCCATTGAGTCGGTTCTGACTCATAGCGACCATATGTACAACAGAAGGAAACCCTACCTAGTCCTGTACCATCCTCATAATCATTGCTATGTTTAAGCCAGTTGTTGCAGCCACTGTGTAAATCCATCTCTTTGAGGGTCTTCCTCTTTTTCACTGACCCTCTACTTCACCCCTATGCATCTGTCAGTTTGTCCTACTGTGGGGGCTTGCATGTTGCTGTGATGCTGGAAGCTATGCCACTGGTATTCAAATACTAGCAGGGTCACCCAATGTGGACAGGTTTCAGCAGAGCTTTCAGACTAAGACAGACTAAGGCAAAGGACCTGGTCATCTACTTCTGAAAAAAATTAGCCAGAGAAAACCTTATGAATAGCAGCGGAACATTGTCTGACATAGCGTAGGAAGACGAGCCCCTCAGGTTGGAAGAAGCTCAAAATACTACGAGAGAAGAGCTGACTCCTCAAAGTAGACTCAACCTTAATGATGTGATTGGAGTAAAGTTTTCAGTACCTTCATTTGCTGATGTAGCAGGACTCAAAGCGAGAAGAAACAGCTGCAAACATCCCTTAATAATCGGGACATGGAATATGCTAAGTATGAATCTAGGAAAATTGGAAATTTTCAAAAATGAAATGAAAGGTATAAACATCAATATCCTAGGCATTAGTGAGCTGAAATGGACTGGTATTGGCCATTTTGATCAGACAATCATATGGTCTACTATGCCGGGAGTGACAAATATTGAAGTGGGATAGCGTTGCATTCATCATCAAAAACATTGCAAGATCTATCCTGAAGTACAACCCTGTCAGTGATAGAATGATATCCATGTGTCTACAAGGAAGACCAATTAATATGACTATCATTTAAATTTATGAACAAACCACTAAGGCCAAAGATGAAGAAATTGAATATTTTTACCAACTTCTGCAGTCTGAAATTGATCAAACATGCAATCAGGTTGCGTTGATAATTACTGGTGCCTGGAATTCGAAAGTTGGAAACAAAGAAGAAGGATTGGCAGTTGTAAAATACGGCCTTGGGGATAGAAACGATGCTGGAGATCATATGATAGAATTTTGCAAGACCAATGACTTCTACATTGCAAATATCTTTTTTCAACAATATAAACAGCGTCTATACACATGGACCTCGCCAGATGGAATACACAGAAATCAAATTGACTACGTCTGTAGAAAGAGATGAGGGACAAGCTCAGTATCATCAGTCAGAACAAGGCGGGGGGCCGACTTTGGAACAGACCATCAATTGTTTATGTGCAAGTTCAAGTTGAAGCTGAAGAAAATTAGAACAAGTTCACGAGAGCCATCTGGATTTAGAGACCATCTTGAGAATAGATTTGACACATTGATATCCAATGACTGATGACCAGACAGGTTGTGGAATGACATCAAAGACATCATATTTGTATAAAGCAAGAAGTCATTAAAAAGACAGAAAAGACTAAAATGGATGTCAGAAGAGACTCTGAAACTTGCTCTTGAACATCAAGTAGCTAAAGTGAACAGAAGAAATGATGAAATAAAAGAGCTGAACAGAATATTTCAAAGGGGGGCTCAAGAAGACAAAGTAAAGTATTATAATGACGTATGCAAAGACCTGGAGTTAGAAAACTAAAAGGGAAGAACACACTCAGCATTTCTCAAGCTGAAAGAACTGAAGAAAAAATTCAAGCTTCGAGTTGCAACGGTGAAGGATTCCGTGGGCAAAATACTGAACAACACAAGAAGCATCAAAAGAAGATGGAAGGAATATACAGAGTCACTGTACCAAAAAGGATTAATTGGTCAACATTCAACCATTTCAGGAGGTAGCATGTGACAAAGAACTGATGGTATTGAAGAAAGAAGTCCAAGCTGCACTGAAGGCATTGGCAAGAAACAAGGCTGCAGGAATTGACAGAACACAAACTGAGATGTTTCAACAAATGGATGCAGCACTGAAGTGCTCACTCATCTATGCCAAGAAATTGGAAGACAGCTACCTGGCCCACTGACTGGAAAAGATCCGTATTTATGACTATTCCAAAGAGAAGTGATCTAAATGAATGTAGAGATTATCGAACAATATCGTTAATATCACACACAAGCGAAGTTTTGCTGAAGATCATTCAAAAGCAGTTGCAGCAGTACATAGACAGGGAACTGCCAGAAATTCAAGCCGGATTCAGAAGAGGACATGGAACGAAGGATATCATTGCTGATGTCAGATGGATCCTGGTTGAAAGTGGAGAATACCAGAAAGATGTTTATCTGTGTTTTATTGACTATGCAAAGGCATTCGACTTTGTGGATCATAAAAAATTATGGATAACATTGTGCAGCATGGGAATCCAGAACACTAAATTGTGCTCATGAGGAACCTGTACATAGATCAAGAGGCAGTCATTCGAACAGGACAAGGGAATACCGCGTGATTTAAAGTCAGGAAAAGTGTGCGCCAGGGTTGTTTTTTCACCATGTTCATTCAGTCTGTATGCTGAGCAAACAATCTGAGAAGCAGGACTATATAAAGAAGAACAGGGCATCAGGATTTGAGGAAGACTCATTAACAACCTGAGATATGCAGATGACACACCTTGCTTGCTGGAAGTCAAGAGGACTTGAAGCACTTACTGACGAAGAAGAAAGACTACAGCCTTCAGTATGGACTACACCTCAACATAAAGAAGACAAAAATCCTCACAACTGGACCAATAAGCAACATCATGATAAACGGAGAAATGATAGAGGTTGTCAAGGATTTCATTTTACTTGGATCCACAATCAACACCCACGGAAGCAGCAGTCAAGAAATCAAACAACGCATTGCACTGGGGAAATCAGCTGCAAAAGACCTCTTTAAACTGTTAAAAAACAAAGACGTTACTTTAAAGACTAAGGTGCACCTGACCCAAGCCATGGTGTTTTGGTAAAGTGGAGGGTCAGCGAAGGAGAGGAAGATCCTCAGTGAAATGAATTGACACAGTGGCTGCAACAATGGTCTTAAGCATAATAGCAATTGTGAGGATGGTGCAGGACCAGGCAGTGTTTTGTTCTGTTGAACATAGGGTAGTTATGAGTCAGAACAGACTTGATGGCACCTACTAACAACAACAACTACTTCACCAAGTGTGATGTCTTTCTCCAGGAACTGGTCCCTCCTGATAATATGTCCAAAGTACATGAGATGATGTCTTGCCATCCTAGCTTCTAAGAAGCATTCTGGCTAGATTTCTTCCAACACAGATTTGTTCTTTCTTCTGGCAGTCCATGGTATTCAATATTATTTGCCAACACCATAATTTAAAGGCATCAATTCTTCTTCAGTCTTCCTTATTCACTGTCCAGCTTTCACATGCATATGAGGTGGTTGAAAATACCAGGGCTTGGGTCAGGCACACCTTAGTCCTCAAAGTGACATCTTTGCTTTTCAACACTTAAAAGAGGTCTTTTGCAGCAGATTTGCCCAATGCAATACATCATTTGATTTTTTGATTGCTGTTTCCATTGCGTTGATTGTGAATTCAAGTCAAACAAAATCCTTGACAACTTCAATATTTTCTCTGTTTATCATAATGTCACTTATTGGTCCAGTTGTGAGGATTTTTATTTTTTATTTTTATGTTAAGGTGTAATCCATACTGAAGGCTGTAGTCTTTGATCTTCATCAGTAAATGCTTCAAGTCCTCTTGACTTTCAGCAAGCAAGATTGTGTCATCTGCATCTCTCAGGTTGTTAATAAGTCTTCCTCCAATCCCGAAGCCCTGTTCTTCTTCATATAGTCTAGATTCTCAGATTATTTGCTTAGCATACAGATGAATAATTACGGTGAAAGGATGCAATCCTGGAACACACCTTTGCTGATTTTAAACCATGCAGTATTCTCCTTGTTCTGTTTGAACAACCGTCTCTTGATTTATGTACAAGTTCCACATGCACACAATTTGGTATTTTTACACAAGTAATGCGTGCCTTCTATGTCTGTTTGCCAACCACACTCTCCCCCATGAGGTATTTTCATAAACCCTGCTATGCCGATTTTTTTTATGTGTTGCTATAAAAAAATTAGCATAGCGGGCTTATGAAAATACCTCACGGTGGGAGGAAGCGGTTGACAAACATAAAAGGTGCATATTATTTGTATGAAAATACAGTAAGTGTTCTGTGTTCCCACTCTTCACAATGTTATCCATAATTTGTTATGATCTACACAGTTAAACACCTTTGCATAGTCAATAAATCACTGGTAAACATCTTTCCGTTGTTCTCTACTTTCAACCAAGATCTGTCTGACATCAGCAAAGATATCCCTCGTTCCACATCCTCTTCAGAATCAGGCTTGAATTTCTGGCAGTTCTCTGTTGATCCAGGGATGCAAAGCTGGTTAAATATTTGAAAAGTCAGTCAATGTAATCCACCATATTACCATAATAAAGAAAAAAATCATATGATCCAGCCAATCAGCAAAAACAAAAAGCATTTTACAAAATTCAACAACCATTCATGATTAAAATTTTCATAAAAAAAGGAATAGAGTGAAACTTCTTCAACTTGATAAAGATTATCTATACAAATCCTACAGCTAACTTCATACTTAATGGTGAAAGACTGAATGCTTCTCTCCTAAGATCAGAAAAATGCAAGAATATTCTATCAACTCTCATTGAACACTGTGCAGTCAGGCAAGAAAAGGAAATATAAGGCATACATATCAGAAAGGAAGAAATGAAATTGTCCCTATTTGTAGATGATATAATGGTCTACATAGAAAATACCAAAGAATTTACAAAAACACCCAGAACTAGTAATACTAATAAACTAATAAGCTAGTTCAGTAAGGTCACAGGACAGAAGATCAGCATCCAAAAATCCATTGTATTTCTATATACTAAGCAATGAATATGTGGTCACCAAAATTCAAAATGCAGTACCATTTGCAATCACTTTTAAAAATTAGAAATACTTAGGTATAAATATAACAAAACTTATACAGGACTTGTATGCTGAAAGCTACAAAATAATAATAAAAGAAATGAAAGAGGATCTAAATAAATGGAGAGACATACTGTGCTCTTGGAATGGAAGATACAACATAGTAAAGATGTCAATTCTCCCCAAATTAAAGCACAGGCTGTGGTAGGCTGAATAAAGTTTCCAAAGATATTCAAGGTCTTAATTCTTGGAGCTTGTGAAAGTTACCTTATATAGCAAAAGACACTTTGTAGATGTGATTAAATTAAGGATTTTGAAATTGGGAGATTGTTCTGGATTATCTGGCAGGCCCTAAGTATGATCACAATTGTCATTATTAGATAGATGTAGAGGGAAATTTGACACAGAATGGGAAGTAGGAAATGTGACAATGGAAACAAGAGTTTGGAGTGATGTACTTTGAAGATGGAGGAAGGAGGCCACAAGACAAGTGTCTTAGTTATCTAGTGCTGCTATAACAGAAATACCACCAGTGGATGGCTTTAACAAATAGAAATTTATTCTCTCACAGTTTAGGAGACTATAGGTCCAAATTCAGAGTGCCAGCTCCAGCGGAAGGCTTTCTCTCTTTATTGGCTCTAGGAGAAGGTTCTTGTCATCAGTCTTTCCCTGGTCTAGGAGCTTCTCAGCCCAGGGACCCCAGGTCCAAAGGAAGCATACTCCTGGCTTTTCTTGCTTGGTGGTAATGAGGTCCCCCTGTCTCTGTGCTCACCTCTCTCTTCTATATCTCAATAGAGATTGACTTAAGATACAACCTAATCTTGTAGATTGTCTTTACTCATTAACATAACTGCCTCTAATCCTGCTTCATTAACATCATAGAGGTAGGATTTACAACATATAGGGAAATCACACCAGATGACAAAATGGTGGACAATCACACAATACTGGGACTCATCGCCTACCCAAACTGATACACAATTTTGGGGGGCACAATTTAATCCATAACAACAAGGAACGCAGGCGGCCACGAGGGGCTGAAACAGGCAACGGAACAGATCCTCCCCTCAGACCCTCCAGAGAAAACCAGCCCTGCCTACACCTTAACTTTAACCCAGCAAAACAGATTCGAGACGTCTGCCCACCAGAACTGTAAGAGAATAAATTCACTTTGCTTTAAGCAACTACTTTTGTGGTAATTTTTTACAGCAGCAGTAGGAAACTAACACATAGGTTTAACCTAATTCCTACCCAGCAAGATTTTTTGTAAATATAAACAAGTTTATTCTAAAGCTTATACTAAAAGCATAGGAACGTGAATATAATAACAGCTAACACAGTAAATAAAGAAAAAAAAAAGGTAAGAGTTGAGATAAATCAGTTAATTTGATTTCAAGACTCCATTTTATAGCTAGTAGTCAAGACTGCATGATATTAGGGGAGAGATACACACATATATCAATGGAACAGAAATTGATTCACACAAATATTCCCAACTGATTTTTGAAAAAGGTGCAGAAGCAATTAAATAAGGGAAATATATTCTTGTCAACAAATAGTGCTGGAGCAAGTAGATATTCAAAGGCAAAGAAATGAACCTTGACCTAACCCTCTCATCTTATAAAAAACTAACTCAAAAATGAAGTATGGACTTAAATGTAAAACTGTGAAACTTAAAAAAAAAAAGGAGAAAATCTTCAGAAACTAGGGTGAGGCAGAAAGTTCTTGGACTTGACACCAAAAGCATGATCCATAAAAGAACGAATTGATAAATTGGGCTTCCTAAAGGTAAAAAACAACTTTTGCTACATGAAAGGCCCTCTTAAAAGTATGAAAAGGCAAGCTACAGACTGGGGAAAATATTTGTAAATCACATATCTGACAAAGGACTAGTATCTATAAAGAACTCAAAACTCAACAGTAAAAAAAAAAAAAAAAATCCAATTAGAAAATTGGCAAAAATCATGGACAGACATTTCACTGAAAAGTATATACAGATGTCAAATAAGCATACAAAAAAAAGGTAACTCCTCAGGTCTTAGGGGAAAATTCTCTCAAGCTGTTTTTTCAAAGAACCAAATCTAACAAAATATGTACAAGACCTATATGGAAAAAACTACAAAACACTGATAAAATAAATGAAAAGAAATCTAATAAATAGAGAGATAGTCCATGTTCATGGATTGGAAAACTCAGTATTGTTAAGATGTCCATTCTTCCCAACTTCACCTGTAGATTCAATGCAATCCCAATCAAAATCCAACCAGCTATTTTGAAGATACTGACAAACTTTCTAAAATTTTAATGGAAAGACATAATACCCAGGATAGTCAACACAATACAAAAAAAAAAAAAAAAAAGAACAAAGTTGGAAGACTCATCTGCCCAATTTTAAGATTTATTATAAAACTACAGTAATCAAGACTGTGGTATTGGTGAAAGAATAAACATATATATCAATAGAACAGAATAGAAAACCCAAAATGTTGTTATCAGGTGCCATCAAAATAGTTCTGGTTCATAGTGACCCTACAATAGAAAGAAACATGGCTTGGTCCTGCATCATCCTCATAATTGTTGTTTTGTTTGAGTCCGTTGTTGCAGCCACAGTGTCAATCCATATCATTGAGGGTCTTCCTCTTTTTCGCTGACCCTCTACTTCACCACACATGACATCCTTCTCCAGGGACTGGTCCTTCCTGATAACATGTCCAAAGTGTGTGAGATGAAGTCTTGCCACCTTTGCTTCGAAGGAGCATTGTGGCTGTACTTCTTCCAAGACAGATTTGTTTGTTCTTCTGTCAATCCATGGTATATTCAATATTCTTCACCAACACCATAATTCAAAGACATCTTCTTCCCTTAGAAATATAGTCTTTTTTATTTATTTATTTATTTTTAATAAAGGGACAAAGGCAATTCAATGGAATTAAATTCAACAAATGGTGCTGGAACAATTGGATGTCCATATGCCAAAAACAAACAAACAAAAAACCTTAAACACAGGTGTTATACCTTATCTAAAAATGAACTCAGACTGGATCATAGACCTAAATGTAAAATCGAAAATTATAAAACTTCTAGATGAAAACAAAGGAGAAAATTTATCTAAACTTGGGTTAGTGATAAGTTTTCAGATACAACACTAAAAGCACTAACAATGAAAGAAAAAAATAAATAATGTGGACTTTATTAAAATTAAAAACTTCTGCTCTGAAGAAGACACTATTAAGAGAATGAAAAGAGAAAGACAAGAAACAGACTGGGAGAAAATATTTACAAAACACATATATGATAAAGGACTTGTATCCAAAACACACAAAGAACTATTAAAAGACAACAATATAAAATAAACAATCCAATTTAAGAAATAGGCAAAAGATCTGAACATACCCTTTTACCGAAGAGATGTACAGATGACAAATAAGCATACAAAATATGTTCAACATCATTTCTTATTAGGGAAATGTGGATTAAAGCAACAATGAGGTACTACTATACACCTACAGTATTAGAATGTCTAAAAACCAAAACACTGACAATACTAGTTGCTGACTGTATGAATAACTTTAAATATAAGAATCAGCACAAAGCAAATTCCTATGAGGGGGAGATCAAATGTATCCCAGATTTACACATTCCCCAAGCTGCTGTACCACTCCATCTCTGACACTGGCCACTCTCCCTCCCCTCAGCACTCTTCTCTCCACTGTTTGGGTTCTGCAATTTGCTGCAACATCTCACAGAACTCACAAACCGTACTTACAATTAAGTGGTTTATTAAAAAACAGGGTACAACTCAGGATCAGGATAAACAGGCTGCAACTCAGGATCTAGATCAGGAAGCATGTAGGCAAAGTTTCCCTTCTTCAGTGCCAGACAGCTCTCTCTTGAGCTCCTCTTGGCCATGCAGGCCCTTCGCAGCCCTCTCAGGACAGGATCTTCTTGGCCTCTTTTCGACCCCTCAGGACAGTCTCCTTTTTGCCCTGCCATCTGTCACCGCCAGCTCTGCCACTGGACCCCTTCTGGGCCGGTTGCAGTCTTCAGTGTTACAGCCCTTGACTTGTGTTACCACTCTTATAGGAGGTTCATTGCCTCCTCTCTCTCTGCTTCTTCTCTTCTTTCTTCCTTCTGCTTCTGTCTGCCTTCTTTCCTGTCTCCAAAACCTCTGTAAGCTTGGTTGCTTATATACACAAATTCCTTATCAATTTCAAGACATGGTCCCCTCCTAGCAGTGTCCACAAACTGACCAATCCCCTCTCAGTAGGCCACAGACACTTCATTTGCATAGTAGGCTGTAGTCACCTCACTTGCATAGTCTATTGACCAATCCCTGCAAGGTGCATGTTAATCACAGGGTAGGCTGCAGCCCAGGACCAGACAAAAAATATCAAACCAAGTTGTTTTCAGCTTACCCAGGAAATGTCAATCAACCTGGACAAAAACAACAAACCCTCTGGGGTAGAAAATTAGGGAAAGGTAACTCCTCTGGGCTTAGGGGAAAAGTCTCTCAGGCTGTTTTTCCAAAGAACCAAGACAAAAAGCCACATAAAGAAACTCATTTCACCACACTGATAGAATGTGGAACAACAGGAATTCTCACTTATTGTTGATGGGAATGAAAAATGGTAAAGCCACTATAGAAGACATTCAGGCAGTTTCTTACAAGCTAAACACAGTCTTACCGTATGATCTAGCCATTGTGCTCCTAAATATTTACCCAATTGATTTGAAAACTTATGCTCACACCAAAACCTGCATGCAAATGATTGTAATAGCTTTATTCATAAGATCCAAAATTGTAAGTAACCAAGTTGTCCTTCAAAAGGTGAATAAGTAAACAAATTGTGGTACATCCATACAATGGAATGCTATTCAGTGATAAAAAGGAATGAGTTACCAAGCCACACAAAGATGTGGATGAATCTTAAAAGCATATTGCTAAGTGAAAGAAGGCAGTCTGATTCAATATTATTTGATTAAATTTATATGATATTCTGGAAAAAAGTTATAGAGATGGTAAATAGATTGGTAGTTTGAGGGTGGGGGTTTGAATAGGTAAAACAGAATTTTTTTAAGGTGGTAAAATTATTATGTATGATACTTTAATGGTAGACAATGACACTATGCATTTGTCAAAACTTGTAGAATTATTCAGCAGAGTGAACCTTAATGTATGCAAATTTTAAAACAATCATTTAGTAGTTGAAGGAACTTAGGATGGAAAGCAGACTGTGACAAAATATCTATTACAAATGTATGAAACAACATTGTTGAAGTGGGTAGGGTGAAAAATTCTGACTTAAGTAACTTTGAAAATGAGTGGATTCTATAAGACTAGAGGCAAAAAGAACTGCACATATACACTGAAGTCTAGTTGATTAAGTTGTTTTCCATAGAAGTATGGGTTAACAATTCAGAACCATTATACATATTCCTAGAATTGAACTGTTAAATAAATGGATGGCAGATTATGGAAGCCAGGTTTCTCACTATTGGAGTGGGTGGTTATAGACAGGCAAGAAGAGGAGGCTAGAATGGTCTATGTGGTAATTAATGAGTTAGAGACATCAATATAAACTCATGTTTTGCTTAATATAGATACAGATGGATAGATAGGTAGGTAGGTAGGTAGAGAGAGAGAGAGAGTGCCTAGGAGCAACGATAAGCTAGTAAAAATGAGCATACCTGATGTCCAGATTTTGGTTTCTAATACCATTCTCCAGTGAAATGAGCCAGGGTTCCTTGGAGAAATGGCTGACTCTAAGACAGGGACAAAAAGTATACAAGATGAGCCTGGAACACCTGTGGTGCCAGAAAGTAGGGAAGTGCTAAAAAAAAAAGAAGAAGAAGAAGAAAGCAAGGAAGGAGCGAGGGGAGAGAGGGAGGGAGGGGGAGAGAGAGAAAAAAAAAGAAAGAGAGGGAGGGAGGAGGGATGGATGGAGGGAAGAAGGAAGGAAGGAGAAGTAAAGATGGGAATATGTCAAAGGGACGTGAGAGCCAACTGAAAGATCTCCCAATGACCAAAGCTGGAACAATTTGAGCAACAAAATAAAATAGTATTGAATTAGAACCCAAAGTATAAAATAAATATCCATGAATCCATACGGGAGTAAATAAATGATTGGGGTAAAGAAGCAAATCTCCCAAATAACTTATATAGACACCCTACTCTCGAGGAGGCAGAGCTTAATTCCCCACTCTTTAAGTGTGGGCTGAGCATAGTGACTTCCTTCCAAAGAGTACAATATGGAAAAGGGAAAAAAATAAAGTAAATTTGCAATGGAGAAACCTAACAAATACTACCTCAGTCCGGTGATCAAGGTCAACACCATCAGTGATAAGTCATATATGTGTGTGTGTGTGTGTGTGTGTGTGTGTATAAGCTTCTGCCGTGAGCCAAATCCTAAGCTCAGAAACTATGGGTACAAAATGAATAAGAAATGATCCATGCTCTCGAGAAACTCACAAATTTCCTTGACCTGTGTCTCAGTTTCTACAACTCTGGCTGTTCATGTTAAAATGATGCATGCCCCTCTTCTTTGCAAAGCCATAGCATGTAACCCAGCCATGTGAACGCTCACAGCATACTGAGCCTGGAGTTTTGTTCTTTTGTTTTTTAAAACACACATTGGTTGAAATTTCAAAAATATTCCATCTGTGAGGCAAGATAGCAGAACACTTACTAATATTAGGGCAACACATTGGTCCTGGCGTTTAGCTGTCAGATAAACACCATGCCTCACAGAAGTTTCTAGAAATGTTTCAATGGTTTTTATAAAGCCTCTTACAACACTAATGTGGTTTTTACATTTATATCACTGCTCTATTTCTTACATGTCATTGGGACCTTGGAGACTCTGCAGCAAGCCTGGCCAGGCTGATCACATTTTCACATCATGTGGAAGCATTTTCAAACCCTCTCCTTTGTCAGAGCTCCTCAGGGTTCAGGGGAAAGGGCATAATTTGCTGGTGTTTGAGTAAGATTTTGCTTGAACAGCCCCCTTGTGCTTCAGGGAGGGAACCCAAGCCCAGGGAAGGACAGGACTTGCCCAAGGTTCAGTTGTGTGCTGGGGTTGAGGCCCATCATGGCATCTTTTCCCACTTCGTGTTCAGTGACATCATATTGGTAGCTTGAAACTGACCACAGTGGGAGATTTACACCATGGAAAATCAGCAAACGCTATGAATCAGAGGTTCTTATCCCCCCCCTAGAAAGCCAGTTGTTAAACATTTGGCAGTACACCACTGCCAAAGACCCACAGCTAACTTTACTTGAGGAAAAGATTTCTCAACTCTCTATGGTAATGGGCTCCACGTTGTTGCTGGAGTGAATTTTTTGAAAGGCAAATCTGATCATGTCATTTATTTGCTTAAAACACTTTCTACTGCTTTTAGGATAGAGAATTTAGTAGGAATTTTAAGGTCCCAGATTGTTTGGCCTCCGTCTGTCTCTCCCATTGGATCTCATCTAGGGCTAGGGAGCGTTTGGCCAACTGTTTCCAGGAAACCTCATCTTCTTCATTTCCTTAAATGCTCTATGCTTCTTTCCATGTAGCGTCTTTACACACTCTGCTCCCGTATGTGTAGGTTTGCCCAGCATTTTCTTTATTTCAGCATAAAAAGTCCCACGTTCTGGGAAGTCCCCTAGTCCTGGGAAAACCAGGATGGTTGGTCACCTTACTTATGTGGGAACATTCTTCCTTCCTCAATTCATCCAGTTACTCTTTGTCGGACCTCGGTTCAAGTATCACCAAGTTTTCCCCAACTCCCTTGCCTTTACCCATTTTCTTCACCCTCAAGCAAGGTTAACCCATCCCCTCATTATATGCTTTGATAATACCTTGCATTTCTACTTCATAATATGTTACTTTTTATAGTTTTAATTGTGAATTTATCCTTGCAATTATTTGATTGGTGTCTGTCTCCCCCTCTATTAGTTTGTTTACCATTGCATCCCTAATGCCCAGCATAGAGCCCCACACACAGGAGGTACCCAAATATGTGTTGAATAAATGAATGACTAAAAGAACTCTCACCGAATGGTCTTTCCACTGCATGATTACACCCTGTGGGTTGGAACACAGAATGGCCTAAAATTGGGGGCGGGAGAATAGAAAAATAGCTCTCATTGAATGAAAAATCAAAAGACACGGCTTTAAAAAAAAGGTGGGTGTGAGAGAGTTGGGAATGTGCCGAAACCAAATTTCTGCCTTCTCTAAAATCTTTGCATGCAACAAGTCCCAAACATGGCCAGAACAACCCTGGTAGCTCAGTGTGTCAACAAGTGACCACTGTATTTGGAAACTCAAATACATGCTTTCATTTTTGGTTAGGCCACACTCCTATTTGAGGCTTATCTTATAATGTTTGACCCACCACAATGTAATTGAAGTAGAAAAGCATCTCATTTTAGAACCACAAGCCAATACTAAAACATATCATCCTCTATACAACTTGAGTATGTCAGCAAGAGTTTATGCTACCGTGGCTGCACTCTACTACCATTCCGTGGCAACAGGCTCCATACCCACTTTAAGGCCCAGGCAAAGACCTGGAAAATGTAATCCCTTGTGCACCATCAGTTAAATGACAACAGTAATTAATTAGTGTTAAAATGAGAACAGCAAAATGTTCTTTGACGCTGGTTTCTTCATTCATTTTCCATGTCTCTCAATTAGGCAACAAAGCAGGGGTGGATGAGGGTGGTGTTTTTCCTTTAACAAATTATTAAAAAACAAAAAGGATCATTTTCAAAGGAAGTGCAGGCTGGAGTACGCTGCAAGGGAAAGCGGTTTCCCAGCAATCACTTCACAAACCCCCACTCGTGTCTGCTGGAATCACAGGGGAGGAGGCCAGCTGGCAACCCCAAGAGGCACTTGTCATTCACTGGGGAGCGAGCAAGGAAAACATTTTTGTAAGGCTGCTTAAAAAATATTTGTAGGGGAAACAACTAAAAAATGTGTGGTCATTTTCTTGATGCTAAAGAAATGCTATATCCAACATCCAATTCCAGAGGGCCAATTTTCTCCTGCAAGATATATGAAGCCAAAGCTGCCAAGCAGACAGAAATCTAAATAGTAATATGTTTCACTTTAGTATAATTTTAATTTAATAATAATAATAGCCCAAAAGCCCAACAGTTTTATAGCGCTCTCGCCATGGTACCCCACTCTCTCTTTGGAGTCCTTGGGATGATAAACATGTCCTGTACATTGCCACCAGAAACTGCCTGGCAACCAGCTGTCAGGATGACCTGGCCAAGCCTTCAATCTTCCAAAATGAATCAAAAACTCCACTTCCCAACGAGCACACATACACCACATCCCTGGGCAGAGACTATGGTTTCTACCAGAAATCCCCACTTCTTGTTTGGTAAATCTGGAGTTTGAGAACAACCCCTGTCTATATATGCTGAGCAGCCACGGGTCACTTTCAAAGTCTTATAGTAAGGTTGTCGGAAGTTTTTTTTGGTTATTCTTTGGGATAGAGTTTCTAAACACAGCACAGACCCTTTATAAAATGGCAGTGTAGGGGGTCTAAATGTGCACTGATATTCCAACGTACTGTGTCTCTCTGACTTTTCCTCTACGCTTTTTTAAAAATGTTTCAGGAAGTAGCATTTGACCCACAGTGCACACAAATCAGCACAAGGAGGATCCCTGTTACAAAGGGATTCAACTGTACCTCACAGCTGGGGCTGAGGAGGCCCAAGTCTTGAGGTCTGTTTAACTCTGCACTGGTTCATACTTGGGCTTTATCTACCTCAGGATTGCCATGCATCCTGTTCCTCCCTCTACACAAGGTGTCAATGACAACCAATCACTCTACCATTTCCTGTTGACACCAGATATAACCTCAGGATCTTTCTCAACACAGTGTCCCAGAGATTGCCCCTAAACCATTAAATTAGTCAGCATTGAAACCTGCTTGACATTTCCTAGCTATACATTTAGACTGTCTAAACAAAACAAAACCAAAACAACTGATATTTTAGGGGGAAAAAACTTTATAATCCTTTACTTTTTAAAAAATAAACCATTACTAACTCCTATACATTTCCCCATCTCTGTGTGTGCCCACTGTACTTAATCTGAGCTATCAGTATTACTTATAACCTCATGGGAAAGTGTACCAGCCTTTTCTGCTCAGCTGAATCCTTTGAAAGCAGGGATATCAGGCTCCATGCCTGGCCCCAAGCATAGTGAGGGGAATATTGTTGATGCTTAATAAATGCTCACTGACTTGAAGCCATTTA
Source organism: Dugong dugon (assembly GCA_030035585.1). NCBI lineage: Eukaryota > Metazoa > Chordata > Mammalia > Sirenia > Dugongidae > Dugong > Dugong dugon. Next base: position 22,641,406 of record CM057464.1, read on the forward strand.
GGTGATCTACTTGACTATATTCCAGTAAGGTCAGGAGCATCTGTCTGGATGTTCCTGGAAGGGAAGAGAAAATCTCTAGGGGGTCCAGAAAGCATTTACTCCTCAGACTAACGTACTGTGTGTCTCTCTGGAAGAGTAGGGAGTGGGGCTTCCTAGTACTTTAATTGAAATTCAAACTAAGAATCCGTATCTCAAAGTGCAGTTACTAATTCAGGACTTCTCCAAACTGGAGGAATGCTTTGGTCAGCAGAACTGGACAGGAAGCTCTCCCGAGAACAAGCTGTCTCATAAGATTTCCGTTACCTGCTGCTTCCAGGCGGCTGAAAACGCCTCCGGGGCAGCCTTTCCAATGGTGGTTTTGGCACTTCTTTCCCCAGATGGAGCCCAGAAGTGCAGGAGTGCACAGAAATCAAATGTCCTGGGAGGGGAGTTGATTAAATGTTTTCAAACCTCAAAAAAAAAAAAAAAAAAAAAAAAAAAGGAAAGGAAAGAAAAGAAAAAAATCAGTTCAGGTAGAGTTCAAGTTTTGGGGTCAAACTTCAGGGACCCCTGAGACTCTTTTGTAGTGAGGCCATTAACTTGCTCCTTGAAACTGTACCCCGGAGAGCTTATTCCGACAGAGGAATTAGTTCACAGCATTGGCCGTCTTTGTTCTGTGTGGTCCGAGGTCAGTCCACAGAGGGAGGAGCCCAGAAGTGCACTATACTAGTCTGCGAGAGGACAGATGCGAGCCAAGTCACAGAACCGCATTCAGCCAGAGTCAGAGGCCCCACTCTCTTTCCACACTTCCTCTCAGAACTTCACATGGCTGACCCTTGTTCAGATCTGTTTTTCCTGTGGAGATCATATCATTTCAAGCTGTGTGCACATGGAGATCTTTAAAGGCCCTCAGTGACACCACCTTCACCCTCCCAAAATGCCAATGGCTGTAGTTTAAAGAGTCCAGTGTGGGCTTGAAAACTGAGAAATTCCAAGATTTTTACCTAGTTTTAAGCACTTTCCAGATGTTATCAGTATGGCTGGCTTTAGGGATGGATTTTTATTTTTCAGAATAGGAAATCAGGATTGATTTTCACTTGGGTGCAAGAATAATTCATGAAGTAACTGCTAGAGACATTTTAACTGCTGCAACATCAAGGCTCCTCCCGTCAGCTGCCAGCCTCTTCTCTCTTTGGAGCACTGCCTGCTTTGTGCTCTCTGAAAAAGAGTTGGAATTTTGATTATTTCTTACAAAAGGCTCACAGCTCTGCTGGCTAAGACAGGGCCTGATGACAACCAGCAGAGAGTAGAAGGTCTCCAAGGACCACAGGTCTGCCCTGTATGCATGACAGATGGACCGCCACTGCTCAGACTGAAGGAGAGAGCCCCGTTCTGGGAGGGGGAAGATGGTGGGACAAGAACAGAGACCCTCAAGGCCTCTTCAAATCCAGGTCTATCACTCACTCACTGAATGCGTATTCAATGAATATTTACTGAATGCGTACAGAGAGCAGACTACATATACTAGACGCTTTGTGAGAAATACAGAGATGAATGTAGATTCTTCACTCCCATCAAGTAGAACCCCGCATCGTGAAAAAGGGCAATAACAATGGCCTAGAGGCTGGGTCAGTGTCAGAAAAAGTGCCTCATCTTGTTGTACAGGAATTGACTGACCAAACTGGAAAGCCAGCATCTATTCTGTCTCTGGAGCTCTGACCCCACTGTCCTGGACACCAACAGACAGATTAGGAGGGCATGTCTTGTTCATATTTACATTTTGAATACATATATATATATATATATATATATAGACAGAGAGACATATACATGCATGTGTGCGCTTGGATGTGTGTGTGTGTGTGTGTGTGTGTGTGTGTGTGTGTGTGTGTGTGTGTGTTTTCTACCTGAAGGCCACAAAATATGATTGTCACAAGAAGGAGAAAGAAATGTATAGTAGATGACGTTTTAAAAATTTCTATTGTGCAAATTCATAGCCTGTAACACCATGTGGTATAAAGCAGCAATAAGCTGAAACTCAGGTGCTCTTAAATTCCCAACTCCTTCCCTTACATTCCAACCACAATAGAGCTTTGGTTTCTGTGCTAGATTAATTTAAGTGGAGTGGCTGAAATCTACACTTCATTTGAAAAGAGACAGACAATGGGTGAGGTGGAGGGAAGGAATGGGAATTTTAGAATAACTGACATTTACTTTGCCATATGGCTATCGCACCAGACTACATTAAAAAAAAAAAAAAAAAGGCTGTTGTATTCCATGGCTGGTCTGTATAATGTAGCCACTGTGGACCATGTAGAATCAATCATGCTGCAACGTGGGGAAAGACTCGATTGCAATAAGGAGATCTACAATGAGAGACTGAGAAAATGACCTCAAGAATCATCAAGAACTTGCCAGCAAGTTTCCATGACATGGGGTTACTTGTGTTTTAACATCCTTACGCAAGTACATGGGAGCCTCTGGGGCTTAGTAGGAGGGTGTTTCTTACAGAGAGGGAACAAATGAAGCATAAGTAGATCCCCAAGGCCCCACAGAGTTCACTAGATGGCTGTGCTATCATGCACCTTCTCAGGGGTGCTGTCCAGGTTGCTTCCCACCCAATCAGTGCAGATCCGTTAGAGCTCTGAACGTCTTTCTTCAGGTGAAGGAAAACGGGGTCACAATATTTTAGAACAGTGATTGGCAAACATTTTCTGTAAAGTCCCAGACAGAAAATATTTTTGGCTTTACAGTCACTGTCACAATGCAGCCATAAATAATACACAAACAAAGGGGCCTCCATTTGTGTGTTCCAATAAAACTTTATTTAAAAATAGGCTGCATGTCTGGACTTTGCCCATAGGCCATAGTTTGCCAATCCCTGTTTTAAAGATTTAATTTTTGTTTGTTCATTTGTAGTTCTTAATAAATAAAGTAACTGATGACAAATGACATCTACCCAGGATGCCTGTGTGGCACCCAGACATGGGAGTATTCTTAATTAGCGGGTGGGCTAGTTTGACCATATATTCCTGTCAAGGAATTGCCTCCTCACCTGGCTTTATGGCATGAGTAATGTTCCAGACTTGACCTCTGAAACAAGGGGCAAAAATCTGTAGATTTGCAGCCTTGCTACCTGATCCAGCAGCCTCAAGGGGAAGTTTTAATTTTAATGGCCCAGTCTTAGACACCACCACCCTTCCCCTGCCACCCTATTAGATACAAGACTTTCTTTTCCCTTCTCTACACTTGGGACACAGGACTCTATAACATGTTCAGAACCACCACCTGATTTGAGGAAGACTGGGTGGTGCAACCAAAATGTTGGCGGTTTAAAGCCACCCAGAAGCACCTTGGAAGTAAGGCCTGCCGATATACTTTAGGAAGGTCACAGCCTTGAAAACCCTGTGGAGCAGTTCTACTCTGACACACAAGGAGTTGCTATGAGTCAGAAATGACTAGATGGCAACTAACAACAAGACCTGGTCTGCGACTGGTCTCAGGATGGTGCCGGCCCTACTGGGACCTGAAATCACTGTCCCCACTGCTCCTGACTGGCAAAGACCTAGGAGAAACACGAGGGGGATGGTGCAATGAGAAGCCAGCACCCACCCTGCTGTCCTCTCTTCATCTGACTGCACCAACTTTGTTCATTGGGTTAATGTGGGGCCTTGAGCCAGCCTCTCCTCCAGCCAGAGCTGCCTGCAGAGTGAGTTTTGTGTGAGAATGCCAGGACTTTGCCGGCTTGAAATCTGTGAGAAATTCAATTTGAGTGCATATTCTCTTCACCCCTGAGGCCAGCCTGAGGCCACCTGAATGAAAACCAGATGGACTTCTAGGGCGTAAGACAACAGCAAGCAGTTGGAGGTCTTCTCAGCTGGGACCACCAGAGCAAGGCCAGAGTGGCTGGCCATGACCCCCGGGGTGCATATTAATGCTCTCCAGATCTGGAGTCAGCTCGCATACTGCTCCACCCACAGCCCAGGGACATTGCACCATTGTAAGCTGGTCATCTGAGACTGTTTAAGTGACCCGGGTGCCCTGCGCTCCTCCCCTCCCAGCTGACAAAGGCTGGGCTCTCGGATGCCCTGAGCAGGGGGATTTGTTTTGGCAGCAGGAGCAGGTGCCTTCCTGCAAGGGGATCTGAGCTCCGGTGAGAGTGTCAGCCCAGCCTGCAGGCTTGGGTAGCCCCTTCACGCTTCCACTTCCCTGTCAGCTGACACGTCTACCACCCACACGCTGGAAGGTTCCGGCAAGAGCAGAGATTCCTGAGAGAGAACAGGGCGCACTGACCTCCCTTGCTCCCACCTCTTCCAGCCCGGCCTCTGGAAGAGCCAGGACACACTCAGGAAAACTGTGGGTTCTGCTTTTTGTGAACAGTGAGGGAGATGGGCATGTAAATATTTGGTCTGTGCGTAGTATCACCTTCCAACCGCTAATTAAAAAATAGCCTTGTAAACAATGATGCCTAGAAAAGAGAAGAGGGATCCATTGGCTGTTTTTCAGAGACTGGGTTTGTCTGGGGACCCCTGTTACACAGAGTGTCACCTGAGTGGGCCTTTCTCTCTATACCCTGATTACTAAGTACCAGCACGTCACACTGGATGCCCAGGTGGTCCCTAACAAGACACACAAGTGACCAAGTAGAGGTTCTACTGCCCTGAAAGCAAAACCAGAGAAAGTCCACAAGGTGTGTGGTTTGCTTGGTTTCCATTTCTCTATAAAAGCACAGATTATGGAATAACATCCCTCCTAATTGACCTACCCACCACATATCTATCAGTTTGTCTTACTGTGGTGGCTTGTGTGTTGCTGTGATACTGGAAGCTATGCCACCAAATACCAAATACCAGCAGAGTCACCCTTGGTGAACAGGTTTCAGCAGAGCTTCCAGAGTAAGACAGACTAGGAAGAAAGGCCTGTCAATCTACTTCTGAAAATCAGCCAATAAATACATTATGGGTCACAACAGAATACTGTTTGATATAGTGCTGGAAGATAAGCCCCGCCAAGGTTGGAAGGCACTCAAAACACAGTGGCCGCAACAATGCACTCAAGCATACCAATGACTATAAATATGGCACAGGACTGGGCAACGTTTCCTCCCACTGTGCATGGAGTCATCATGGGTCAGACCGAGCTTAATGGCAATGAAAACAATTGACCTACATCTATTCCCATGGCTTTGCCCACTGCTGGATATCATCGTGAAATCCGTGCAACTTCGGGGAGTGTGCTGGGCTTGCACCCTTTGGGTGGGTATAGGTGTGGAACCCTCACAGCCCAGACATCCTGCAGTGGGTGGGACAACTGGGGTCTCTGTCTCCCGGGAGGAGAGCATGGTTTGAAAAGGGACTCTGTGTTCTCTCTCTGCCTCATTTACTGCCTGGTGAGAAATGAGTAATGGAAACAGGGCACCTTCCACCCAAGCGGAGAATTCAGGGGCTGGTGGGCATCCAGTCATTGGATAGAAAGGCATGTACAGGGCAGCAGTCCACAGGCAGATCTCAGGAGGGTGGTACCCATGCAAGGGTCTCCTTACAGTTGGGGTCATTTTCCCACTGAGTCTTACTGAATCTTTCCCTCACACAAAGCATTTAAAATCTTTTGGGGTGTAGCAATTCTATGACATGTAGAATGATTAGTGGAGGCAGGACAGGGGGTGAGAGGTACGAGTGAGCACTTGGAGGGCAGTCTTGTTTAGGGGAGCAGGCCAAGTAAATCCTTATTAAGGAGTTTATGGCTCTCAACGCTTATTTAGTGCTTATTATGTGCCAGGCACTGTGCAAAAACACTTTACAAACATTATTTCACTCAGTGCCCACAGCAACTTTTATTATCCCTATTCACACAGGAATAAATGAGGCTCAAAGAAAGCAACGTGCCTAAGATCAGAGCAGATGTGGCCAAAGGCAGAGTCTTTGTAGAGACCTAACTTCTCTACAGTGCCTCATTGAGGGTGAGTCTGCAGCAGCCAGCAGCATGCTGGGCTGGCCATGTTTTCTGACCAATTTTTCTTGTCCCCAAAGGGTTGCTGATCAGTTAAGGTGGATCTTACATTCTGAAAAACTAAATGCCTGCTAAAAATCACATTCAGGGGCAGGGGAAACCCATGATGTTAATCCAGGAGAAATCTGTTGTTATTAGTTGCCGTCGAGTTAACTTCAACTCATGGTGATCCCATGTGTGCAGAGTAGAACTGCTCCATTTGGTTTTTTAAGGCTGTGACCTTTCAGAAGCAGATCTTCAGGACTATCTTCCATGGAAAAGAAACCTAGATAGTTAATATCAAAGATGACAGGGACTCCTAGAACTGAGAGCATAAGTGTTGGGAAGCAGCACACATGCACACACACACGCTCATGCACCCACATGCTCATGTAACAAACACAAGGATGCCTGCATGCACACTTATGTACCTACATAAAATACATACACACATACACAAATGCCCATGTATACATGCACCCACACACACCCCAAACTGGTAACATTAATCAATAATGAAGGGGTGGGGTTGCCTGCCGAAACACTGGCATTTTATCTCCTTTCTCTCTCTCCCTCTGCATCCCCCTCCCTTGAGTGACTTGGATGAGGGAGCAGGTGTGGGTTATGGTGAGGGTAGAACAAGTGGCCCTGAACCACTGTGCTCTAGGAAGAGGGACGTGGCCATGAAGGACAGATGGGCTGGGCACAGTCAAGGAGGGAGGGGACTTCCGGGGACTCTCAAACTGGCTGTCTAGGCCTGTGATTCCCGGGCCTTGTAAGTTTGTGGGGAGAACATGGATAAGCAGCAGACAGTGTTGGGACACCAACAGTGCCCCAGGAGGTAAGGCAGCCTAGTGTGAGCACAGTGACTCCACATCCCATGAAGCCTCTCATTCCTGGGCAGATGGGGTCACAGTGCGAGTTGACCTCAATCCAGAAGGGTCCTGCTTCCTCGTTTAAAATCCAGCAGCTAGAGCGGACCCCTTTGAGTCTTGCTTTAAAACCTTGCTGTCATGTGTCTGCTTTTGGTCTTGTAGTACACAAAGAGCTAAAATGGGGGAGAGGGGAGTGAGAAGGGAAATAGAAGGTAAGAAATAATCAGTGATTCTTACCCCTGGCTGCTCCCTAGAATGACCAGGGAAAACTTCCAAGAATTTGGAAGCCCGGCGCAGATCCCTCAGATCAGTCTCTCTGCATGGGCCCAGGTGCTGGGTACTTGTAAAGTCCCCACCCCGCATAATCTCATGTGCCCTAGGTTAAGTGCCATTGGACAGTGTGGGAAATCAGTGGAATCAGAGCCACGTGAAACCTAGGCATTGGGATAAGGAGCGAGACTGGATTCATGACAAATCTCAGAACTTCATCTGAGACCCTGATCCACGACCTAGAAGAGCGCTAGTGTTTGGGGGATATTTAATTCTCTTTACTGACTAAAAATAAATGCACTAAGTAAAATAACCATCCCGTTTAACTATCAACAGGAGGCATTAGCAAAACTGAGTAATGTTCCCACTTGAGCTACAGAGGGCACTAGTGATCCTACGCAAGCAGCAAAGACAGAATGACCACTCTGGCCATCTGCTGTGTTTTAATTTTGAAAGAAAGAAAAGGAAGGAAGGAAGGGTGGGTGGAGGAAGGACAGAGAAAGACTCCCCTCCTAGAAATTCAGACCAAGATGTGTCTAGGAAGCTACAAACTCGGTGAAAATGTAAGTGGCAGCTGCGGTTTTTTGTGCTCTTCCTTAAAGGACTTTGAGTGGTCCCTACTGGACAGTCTTTAAGAAGGCTGTTTTGAGTTGAGCTTTCAGCCAAGCAGGATTAGGATGCCTCCCAGGGATAAGGGGACTCATCCCTGAGGCAGTGCATGATCAAAGGAGGTGCCTGTCTATTCCACACTTGATACCTAAGAAGCCAAATTTGTCTTAAATTATTCTGAGGCATTTGTATCAGGTGTTGTTTGGAGAGGTAACATCTGTCAGAATGGGCTCAATGTTTATTGAAAGGAAAATCTGTACTTTGCATGACAAGAGTTGCCAAACTTGTGCTGTAGTGGTTGAGTCAGAGGGAGGACTGGCAATCTATATACAGCATTTGTGTTTTCATCACCCCGTCGGGAAGCATTTACAGTGCACTTCATATTTACAATGCATTTCACATTGTATGGGTTCTCTTCAAGATTTACTATTTTGAAGATTTTCTGTGTAAAACTTTGGAAGTAATTTAACAAAGAAGTCTCATATAACATTAACCACATTTTGAATAGCAACCCATGAAATATATTTGTTTCTGGGTTACAGATAAGGAAAGTGAGATCCAGGAAAATGAAAGCTTTTGGTAGTTTATACACATATTGATTTCTGAGCAGTAATCTAAAAAGTTTGGTTCCTGAGTTGTACTTTTACCTTTTCACCCTCACAGCCATTTCTCATTATCTTCCAATGTATAGCAAGTCAGTTTTTCCCCCCTTTGGTACCTACTTATTTCATGTTTTAATCCCGCACTTTTATGTTCTCTGAACGCTACTTTGAGTCTTTGAAGTGTCATTGATGGAAGAAAAATTCCTATTCTGAGATAATCCGAGATTTGAATATGCAGAAATAATTAAGAAATAGTAAAGATTCTATCATTTTAACTTTTAAGTCATATTTTGTTGTTGTACTTTTCAGTAAAACTATTATTGTCCCTAATGCGTGTATCAACTGCCTCAAATCCTTCTCATAAGTAGGTGTGCATGCTTGTGTGTGTGTGTGTATACTTAGTTTTCAGACTAATTTATTTTTCTTCATAATCTCTCTACGCGAGGGCAAGAAGACAGTCAGCTTCCTGTTCTGTAAGATGAAACTGAAGCAAAGATTGATCCATCGGTTGCCAAGTTCATGAAGGATCTTAGGGCAGCTGTGTGGAAGAGGGGAAGGTGATCTACTACGCAGTAAATGAGACAAGTGACCTTGGACAACTCACTTCACCTTAAGCCTCATTATTTTCACCAGCAAAACTGAAATAACATCTGCCATGCCTAAGATTGATTAAAAGAGATTTATAATATTATCAAAAGGGATAATGGTTGGAAATGTTCTGTAAACTGAAAACTACAAGTTGATCCACATTATTCACAGGTTCCATATCTGCAAATTCATCTACTTGCTAAAACTTATTTGTAACCCCAAAATCAGCACTTGTAGTGCTCTCGTGGTCATTCACAGACATGTGCAGAGAGGTGAAAATTTCGAGTTACCCAATGCACACATTCCCAGCTGAGGTTGAACAAGGCATCCCTCAGCCTTCTTGTTGTAGCTCATATACTGCAAATGAGTGTCCTTTTCACCTAAGAACTATGTGGGATAAAATCAAGAGCAAAAATTTACATGTGATTGGAGTTCCAGAACAAGGGGAGAAAATAGAAAACACAGAGAGGATCATTGAAGATTTGCTGACAGAAGACTTCCCTAATATCATGAAAGATGAAAAACTGAACATCCAAGAAGCTCAACAAACCCACATAGGATGCACCCCAAAAGAAAGTCACCAGGACATATCATAATCACACTCACTAAAATCAAAGAAAAAGAAAGAATCCGAGAGCTGCTCGAGAAAAACAAAAAGTCACATATAAAGGGGAAACAATAAGACTAAACTCTAATTATGCAGCAGAAACCATGCAGGCAAGAAGACAATAGAATGAGATATATAAACTTGAAAGAAAAAAATTGCCAACCAAAAATAATATATCCTATGAAACTCTCGTTCAAATGTGATGGCAAAATTAGAACATTTACAGATAAATAGAAATTAAAGAAGTATGTAAAAACCAAACCAAACTTACAGGAATTATTAAAGGGAGTTCTTCGGTTAGAGAACCAACAACATCAGACAACAACCTGAATCTAGGACACAGGACAGCATCAGCTAGATGCCAATCTAGATCGTGAACTCTCAAGGATAAAACAAAACTAAAAGATTTACAACAGGGAATCAGAGAGGTCAACCTGTAAATGACAACAACATCATAACAATAAAAGGGGGAATAAAAATAAATGGTGTAGGTATAGAACTTTCAAATGGAGAGGGAGTCAAGGTGATATCAAGTAATAAATGACCAGTTCAAATCTAGGAAGTTAGGGGTAGATTTCAAGGTAACCACAAAGAAAGTTAACAAGCCTACTTGTCAAAATAAAGAAGAAAAACATAAAGCCTCAGTAAGCACAAAATCCACAAAAACGAAAAAAATCCACAAACAGAAGAAACTCAGAACAGGAGAGTAAGAGGAACAAAGAAAATGTCAGCACCACAAAAAAAAGCACTACAAAATAGCAGCAATAAATTCACATCTATCAATAATCACACCGAATGTAAATGGCTTAAATGCACCCATAAAGAGACAGAGAGTGACAGAATGGATTAAAAAAAACAAAACAAACTCATCAATATGCTGTCTATAAGAGACACACATTAGAAACAAGGTAGAAAATCTGAACAGACCCATAACAAGAGAAGAGATTGAAAATGTAATTTAAAAAAAACCAACCAAAAAAAGAAAGTCCTAGCCCAGGGAGAATACTAGCAAACGTTCAGAGTTGAGTTCACATCAGTACTACTTACTCAAACTATTTCAGAACATAGAAAAGGAAGAGATACTCCTGAATTCATTCTATGAAACCAAGGATAATGCTGATACCAAAATTAGGAAAGGACACCACACAATAAAAAAGAAAGAGAATTACAGAAACCTAACCTTGTATTTCCCCTGGAGCAATGGTTCAGCATTCACTAATGCAGTGTTTACAGCAATTGTGTAGAACATTAAGTACCACAAATGACAAGAATCAACTGTATACACTTGTGTATATATCTGTATACATAAAAGCAGTGTGTTATTATTAAAATTGGGATCGAAGTAATTTCATTTTAGAAAGGGCAGATGCATTTTCTAAATTTGGTAAAACCAAGCTTTTGCTCTAGACACCTTGACACAATATAATTTATTTTTGATAATAGAGATTCTCATTTAAGTAAGAACTATTATTTATAAAAACAAACCTCAGATAATGCCAACAAAAGGTTATTGTAAGGAAAAGCACATTTTATGAACTTCAATAGGCTTCAAATTAACCCCAGTCCTTCACAGATGTGTGGAATTATGTCACAAAGCCATTGCTGAAACATATATTACTATCCTTTTCAAGGAATAATATACTTTTCTTTCCTTTTTCGTTAGCATATGGAGTAAATATTGGAGAAATTATCTCTCCTTTGACCAGTTGCCTTTGAGTCAATTCTGACCCCACGTGTGTCAGAGTAGAACTATGCTCCACAGAGTTTTCAATGGCTGACATTTTGGAAGTAGATGGCCAGCATTACCTTCTGAGTTGACTCTGGGTGGACTCGAACCTCCAGCCTTTCAGTTACCAGCTGAGTGGGTTAACTGTTTGTGCCACCCAGGGACTCCATTCTTTACGGGCCAGTGATTTAACAGGCCAAGAGCCATGGCCTCTGCATCCTGGCAGTGCTGAGACACTGCGTGGATTATGCCCTTCAAAGGGGTTAAAACACTGCTTTCTCTCTAAATTTCACTTGAAGTTACCAGTGAGGTGCTATTCTTTTGAAAGCCTTTTCTGCTTTCTAGGAAACTACTCCCCAAAATAATCAGAACTGTAGACAAGATTTACATACATGGAGTGCTATTAAAAACAGTGAAGTATATGTATACACTATCACTGCCTTGAGTCAATTTCAACTCAAAGCAACCCTGCAGGACAGAGTAGGACTGCTCTGTGGGGTTTCCAAGGCTATAAATCTTTACAGAAGCAGACTGCCACATCTTTCTCTCATGGAGTGGCTGGTGGGTTTGAACCACCAACTTTTTGGTTAGCAGTTGAGTACTTTAACCACTGAGTCACTAGGACTCTGACTTAGTTATCTAGTGCTGCTATAACAGAAATATCACAAGTGGATGGCTTTATCAAACAGAAGTTTATTCTCTCACAATCTAGAAGGCTAGAAGTCTGAATTCAGGATGCCAGCTTCAGGGGAAGGCTCTCTCTCTTTGACTCTGGGGGAAGGTCCTTGTTATCAATCTTCTCCTGGTCTAGGACCTTCTCAGTGCAGGGATCCTGGGTCCAAAGGACGCACTCTGCTCCTGACACCACTTTTTTGGTGGTATGAGGTACCCATGTCTCTCTGCTCACTTTTCTCTTTTATATTTCAAAAGAGATTGACTTAAGATAAAACCTAATCTTGTAGATTGAGTCCTGCCTTATTAACATAATTGCCTATAATCCCACCTCAATTAACATCATAGAGGTAGGATTTACAACACATAGGAAAATTACCTCAGATAACAAAATCGTGGACAATCACACAATACTGGGAGTCATGGACTAGCCAAATTTAGATACATTTTTAGGGGGACACAATCCAATCCATAACATTCTACCCTTTGGCCCCCCAAAATTCATGTCCTTGTCACATGTAAAACACATTCACCCCGTCATATCATAGCAAAAGTCTTAAATCAACTCCAAGTCCCAAATCCAGAATTCTTCATCTGTGAAATCTAATCTACGAATTACCTGCTTCTAAAGCACAATGGTGGAACAGGCACAAGGTAGACATTTCCATTACAAATGAGAGAAATTGGGAGGAAAGAAGAAATAACAAGCACCAAGCAAGTCAGCAGAACACATTACATTAGCTCTCAAGCCTTGAAAATGATCCTCTGTTCTCTGAGACCATCTAGGCAATGGCCCTGCCCTTCAGACTCTGGATGTTAGCCACACTCTCAGGATTCCGGGTGGAGGCCCCTCGGCCCTGGGCTTCAGCTCTGCCTTCCAGGCCCACTGGAATGGCAACTCTGTTCCCTCGAATTTAGGTGGCCCCATTCTCCTAGTCCATCTGAGTGATGGCTCCACCCTCTGAGCCCCCAGAGGTCATGGCCCTACCCTTTGAGACTGAGGCAGCTCTGCTTCCTGTGCTCATTGTCTCTTCAGCTTCTGTTTCCTGGTTCCTTGGCCTGTCGGCCCCTCAGGCCTCATTGCCCACGTCTCCCCTACTAGGGCAAATGTTCTAAAGCTCTTTAGCTCCACCAGTAAGTGCCTGGAGGCACCCACACTCTGCGAGTAAACTTCAGCTGGAAGGCACTCAGCTCTCTTGCTCTGTGGGTCAGCAAACCTAGCTCCACTGATAAGTGCCTGTAGGTACCCTACTCCACCAAGAAGCCTCCTGTCAAAGGCATTCAGCTCTGTCAATCCATGGGTCTGCTCCTGCACTGTCTTGCACTGGTTTTCTGGTTCTGCTGCTGTTTCTCACCATCTGCACCACCTCTAGTGTAGCAGCTCTCCTCATTTCCTTCTGAGTCCTCACAGAATTGTCTTTGATGTCCATACTTTCACCAAAAGTCTTTTCAAGGCCATCTAGGCTTTTACTATTAGGTACTTTAAAACTCTTCCAGTGTCTATCCATTCACAGTTTCAAAACTGCTTCCACATTTTAGGTATCTGTTAGAGTAGCACCCCACTCTCTGTACCAAATACTGTTATCTAGTGCTGCTATACTAGAAATAACATACATTTCTGGGGGGACACAATTCAATCTATAACAGGCTCCTTACATAGACAATAGTCTGTATGTATTTTGTGTATACATATGTGCAGTCATTGATATGGTATTTTCAGAGAATGTTCATTAATACTGGAAAATACTTCATTATACAATCAATGTTAAATGAAAGGGTTAAATAAAAAATCAGGAATGCAGTGATTCCAATTTTACAAATGTATATGTGTATAGGAAAAAAGATTAAAAGAAAATATATCTAAATAATAATAGTCTTAGGCTGGGTTCTCTAGAGAAGCAAAACCAGTGAAGTGTATATATATATAGAGAGATTTATCTCAAGGAAATCGCTCACATGGTTGTAGAGGCTGGCAAGTCCCAAGCCTGTGGATCAGACATCAGACGTCAGGCTGGAAGCTTCTCCTGACTCAAGTAGCTGCAGGAGCTGATGAAACCAAGATCCACAGTTCAGCTGGTAGGCTGCCAGCTTGCGGCTGCGAAGATTGACAAATCCAAGATCAACAAGTAAGATGACAGGCTACTGGCCCAAATCCCAAGAATTTAAGGTCAGATGCTGAAGAGCCAAATGTAGGACCCAAAGCAGAGCAAAAGCCAGCCAGATTTGCCAGAAAGTCCATATATATATTGGATGCAAGCCACACCTCTAAGGAAACTCCCTTTCATCTAACTGGCTATTCATAGCAGAGTTCATCATTAAAGTGATTACATCAATACGCAACTGTCAAACTACATCATAACTGCCCAACCACTAAGAATCAGGGCCCAGCCACGTTGACACACAACTTTAACAATCACAGTTCACCCCTTGCAACTTGGCACTTGTGCACATTACCTTAAACCATACATAATCTCTGAATAAAGACAATTATAAAGTCGTACTTGCACCTAACATGATACAACTACCACACATGCAACCGAATATGCACTAGCCCTGTTTACATCTTATATTTTATAAGTGAAGAAAACAAAAACATTGGATACACACATACAAGGGAGAAATATTCATAACAATTACAGTCCTCATTTCTGCTACTGGTCATGTGATCGCAGCTGGTATTTAGAACTACCTTCTTCCACCACTCATCCTGTATTCCCTTTGCCCTCAGCAAGCACCTCAGCTGGTCGTGATTCTTTGCCTGATGGGTTGACCCAAACCTTCATTTCTGAAGGGTCTGGGCCATTAACAGTCATGTCAGAACTGGGTTGCTGTAGTTTTCCATTGACTTTAATCACAGGGCATGGTAGTACTAAGAGACACCCTAAGGGATCTCCTGCATTCCAGACATACTCTTCTTCACCTCCATTATGTAATATCAATATGATTTCCTCTTGATAATCAGAATCAATCACACCAGCCAACATGGTAACTCCTTTCTTTGCCTGTTGACCCAGAGGCATAAGGACACAAAAGATGCCAGATCGCTTTCTTAACTTCCAGTTAATGAAATTAGTGATGTGTCTCCAGGTGCACTGCTGTAAGTTCTGTCACTGGGAAGACTTCCCTTCACCACTGTCCTTCAGAAGGTCCCAGAAAGAGGCTACAGTGCTGCCACTATCCACTTTTGAGTGGTGCCCACATATAGTGCAGAACCACCCGTAAACCAAGAGCAAGTCTTCTTTTCCTCACACAACTTATAAAGAACTGCCCATGAGGGCATAGGTACAGAATAGGAGGGGGAAAATAATGTGATGGGAATGGAGACCATGGACATTTGAGCCACTTCTTCAAGCAAATTACTGTGTCTTCTGGCCCTGCTCGAGCCTGATCTCATATATTTAATGATGGAGTGCTGCTGTGCACGTCCAACTTTATGACTCTTTGGGTCAGACAACACACAGTTCAGGATGGACAGTTCAGGCCACATGATAACTTGGTGGCCCATGGTAGGTGTTCAGTCTCTACTAAGGCCCAGTAGCTGACCAAAAGCTGTTTCTCAAAAGGAGAGTAGTTATCTGCAGAGGATGGCAGGGCTTTGCTCCAAAATCCTAAGGGTCTGTACTGTGATTCACCAGTAGGGGCCTGCTAAAGACTCCAAACAGCACCTCTATCTGCCACTGACACTTCAAGCACCATTGGATCAGCTGAATCCTATGGCCCAAGGGGAGGGTGGCTTACACGGCAGTCTGAATCTGTTGCAGAGCTTTCTCTTGTTCTGGGTCCCACTCAAATCTAGCAGCCTTTTGAGTCACTTGATAAATAGGCTATAGTAGCACACTCAGATAATGGATATGTTGCCTCCAAAATCCAAAGAGGGCCACCAGGTGTTGTGCCCTCTTTTTAGTTGTAGGAGAGACAAGATGCAATAACTTATCCTTCACTTTAGAAGGAATATCTCTACAAACTACTGGACCCCTAGAAATTTCACTGAGGTAGAAGGCATTGAATTTTTGGGGTTAATTTCTCACCCTCTAAGCATGCAAATGTCTTACCAATAAGTCTAGAGTCATTGATACTTCTTCCTTCCTAGGTCCAATCAGCATAAAGTCATGAATGTAATGGATCACTGTGATGTCTTGTGGAAGGGAAAGGTGATCAAGGTCCCTGCAGACTACATCACAACATAGGGCTGAAGAGTTGATATACCCCTGGGGATAGGACAGTGGAGGTGTATTTCTGGCCTTGCCAGCTGAAGGCAAATTACTTCTGGTAATCCTTCAAAACCAGAATCAAGAAAAAGGGGTTGGCCAGATCAATAGCTGCATACCAGCTACCAGGAGATGTATTAATTTGCTCAAGCAATGAAACCACATCTAGAACAGCAGCTGCAATTGGAGTCACCACCTGGTTAAGTTTATGATAATCCACTCTTATTCTCCAAGATCCATCTGTTTTTTGCACAGGCCAAACTGAATGGGGATGTGGTGGGAATCATCACCCCTGCATCCTTCAAGTTCTTGATGGTGGCAGTAATTTCTGCAATCCCTCCAGGAATACAGTTTTGCTTTTGGTTTACTATTTTCCTAGGTAGGGGCAGTTCTAATGGCTTCCACTTGACTTTTCCTACCATAATAGCCCTTACTCCACTTGTCAGGAATCCAGTGTAGGGGTTCTGCCAGTTGCTAAGTATGTCTATTCCAATTATGCATTCTGGAACTGAAGAAATCACTACAGAATGGGTTTGGGGACCCACTGGACTCACTGTGAGATGGACCTGAGCTAAAACTCCATTAATAACCTGACCTCCACACAACCACCACTCTGACTGGTGGGCCACAGTGATGTTTTGAGTATCCTGGAATTAGTGTCAGTTCAGAACCAGCATCCAGTAAATACCCAAAAAGTCTGATTATTTCCTTTCCCCATGAACAGTCACCATCATAAAAGGCTGTAGATGCCTTTGGGGAAGGCTGGGAGTAAGATCAACAGTATAAAAATTTGCCAATTTCCTCTCTTTGAAACTGAGACCTCTAGACCCACAGAGCATAGAGTTGCGGGGACTGGAAGCAAAAATTTTGTGAGTGGGTCACTAGGGTAATAGTGACTGGTGCCACTCCCATTTCCACCCTTTGATTCCTGGACCCATGAATCCTGGCTATGAGAGAAACAGCACCGTATGTTGGGGGCTGGTTTAGAGCATATACAGCCTCCTGGAGGACATTGCCCAAACCCTGCAAGGTATAGCCACCTAGCTAACATTGTAATTGTGTGTTTAGAAGGCCATTCCATCGTTCTATCAAGCCAGCTGCTTCAGTATGATGGGGAACATGGAAGACCAGTGAATTTCATGGGCATGGGCCCATTGCCACACTTCATTTGCTGTGAAGTGAGTCCCTTGATCCGAGGTAATGCTGTGTGGAATACCCAGACAGTGGATAAGGCATTCTGTAATTCCACGGCTGGTAGTTTTGGCAGAAGCATTGCGTGCAGCAAAGGCAAATCCATATCCAGAGTAAATTTCTATTCCAGTAAGAACAAAACACTGCTCTTTCCATGATTCAAGCAGTCCAATGTAATCAATCTGCCACCAGGTTGCTGGCTGATCACCTCGAGGAATGGTGCCATATAGAGGACTCAATCTGCTGCTGGCAGATTGGGAACTCAACAGTGGCTATAGTCAAATCGGCCTTGGTGAGTGGAAGTCCATGTTGCTAAGCCCATGCATAACCTCCATCCCTGCCACCATGCCCACTTTGTTCATGAGCCCATTGGGCAATTTTGGAAGTGGCTGCAGAAAGAGGACAGGATGTGTCCTCCTATCCACTTGATTGTCAAAATCCTCCTCTGCCAAGGTCGTCCTTTGGTGAGCATTTATATGAGATACAAATATCTTCACTTCTTTGGCCCATTCAGAGAGGTCTATCTATCAACATACCTTTTTCCCATACCTCCTTGTCTCCAATTTTCCAATCATGTTCCTTCCAAGTCCCTGACCATTCAGCCAAAGCATTGGCCACAGTCCTTGAATCAGTATACAGTCAACATCTGGCTGTTTCTCCTTTCAGGAAAAGTGAACAACCAGATGCATTGCCTAAAGTTCTGCCCATCTGGAGGATTTCTCTTCTCTACTGTCCTTCAGGGAAGTCCCAGAAAGCGGCTGTAGTGCTCTTGTTTTCCACTTTCTAGTGGTGTCTGCATATAGTGCAGAACTATCTGTAAACCAGGCACGAATTTTCCCATCATCAGTCAACTTATCATAAGGAACTCCCCATTAGGCTAAAGGTGCAAACTGGGAGATGGAAACTGAAGTGACAGGAGTGGAGACCATGAGCATTTTGGCCACTTCCTCATGCAACTTACTTGTGCCTTCAGGTCTGGCTCAGGCCCTATCTTATATATACCACTTCCATTTAATGATGGAGTACTGCTGTGCACGTCCAACTTTATGACTCTGTGTGTCAGACAAGACCCAGTTCATGATGGGCAGCTCAGGCTTCTTGGTGACTTGGTGGCCCATGGTTAAGTGTTCAGCTACTACTAAGGCCCAGTAACGACCCAAATCTGTTTCTCAAAAGGAGAGTAGTTATCTGCAGAGGACGGCAGGGCTTTGCTCCAAAATCCTAAGGGTCTGTGCTGTGATTCACCAATGAGGACTGGCCAAAAGCTAAAAACAGCATCTCTATCTGCCCCTGACACTTAAAGGATCATTAGATCAGCTGGATCATATGGTCCAAGTGGTAGAGTGGCTTGCACAGCAGCCTGAACCTGTTACAGAGACTTCTCTTGTTTTCTTGTTGTAGAGCCACTCAAAACTAGCAGCTTTTTAGCCACTTGATAAATAGACCAGAGTAGCATGCTCAAAGGAGGGATACGGTGCCTCCAAAATCCAAAGAGGCCCTCTAGGTGTTGTGCCTCCTTTTTAGTTGTGGGAAGGGCCAGATGCAATAACATATCCTTCACTTTAAAAGGAATATCTTGATATGCCCCACACCACTGGATGCCTAGAAATTTCACTGAGGTGGAAGGCACCTGAATTTCTGTTGGATTAATTTTCCACCCTCTAGCATGCAAGGTTTTACCAGTAAGCACAGAGACATTGACGTTTTTTCCTTACTAGTTCTAATCAGCATAATGTCATCAATGTAATGGACCAGTGTGATGTCTTGTGAAAGGGAAAGGTGATCAAGGTCCCTAAAGACTAAATTATGACATAGGGCTATAGAGTCGATATACCTCTGGGGATAAGACAGTGAAGGTGTATTGCCGGCCTTGCCAGCTGGAGGCAAATTGCTTTTGGTAATCCTTCAAAACTACAATCGAGAAAAAGGCATTGATCAGATCAATAGCTGCATACCCGGTACCACAGGATGTATTAATTTGCTCAAGCAATGAAACCACATCTGGAACAGCAGCTGCAATTGGAGTTACCACCTGGTTAAATTTATGATAATCCACTCTTATTCTCCAAGATCCATCTGTTTTTTGCATTGGCCAAATAGGTGAGTTGAATGGGGATGTGGTGGACATCACCACCCCTGCATCCTTCAAGTGCTTGACGGTGTCAGTAATCTCTGCAATCCCTCCAGGAATGCAGCATAGCTTTTGGTTTACTATTTTCCTAGGTAGGGGCAGTTCTAATGGCTTCCACTTGGCTTTTCCTACCATAATAGCCCTTACTCCACTTGTCAGGGATCTATTGTGGGGGTTCTGCCAGTTGCTGAGTATATCTATTACAATTATGCATTCTGGAACTGGGGAAATCACTACAGGATGAGTTTCGGGACCCACTGGACCAACTGTGAGGTGGACATGAGCTAAGACTCCATTATTAACTTAACCTCCATATACTCCCACTCTGACTGATGGACTGCAGTGATGTTTTGGGTCTCCTGGAATTATTGTCATTTCAGAGCCAGTATCCATGGTGTTTTCAACTGTCTCATATGCATGTGAAAGCTGGACAATGAATAAGGAAGACCAAAGAAGAAATGATACCTTTGAATTATGGTGTTGGTGAAAAATACTGAATATACCATGGACTGCAAGAAGAACGAACAAATACATCTTGGAAAAAGTACAGCCAGAATGTTCATTAGAAGCAAGGATGGTAAGACTTCGTCTCACATACTTTGGACATGTTATCAGGAGGGACCAGTCCCTGGAGAAGGACATCCTGCTTGGTAAAGTAAAGGGTCATCGAAGAAGAGGAAGACCGTCAATGAAATGGATTGACACAGTGGATGTGATAATGAGCTCAAGCATAACAACGATTTTGAGGATGGCACAGGACCAGAAAGTGTTTTTTTTATGTTGTACATAGGGTTGCGATGAGTCAGAACTGACGTGATGGCACCTAACAACAACCACAGCAAAACTCTCTGAAAAATGACTTTAAGTTATTAAATTCAAAAAGTATTTATTGAGTATGTTCTGTGTGTCAAATGCTATGCTAAGAAGTTTGGAATGATTCCCACCTTGAATCAAGGCAACAGTGTTTTCCTGTTGCTTGGACTGCCCAATTTGGTCCTCTTAAATAATTGTGGTTTACTGTACGGGATTCCCTGGAAGCAATTAATGTATTTGGCTGCTAACCAAAAGGTTGGAGGTTTGAGTTCACCAACAGGCATCTCAGAAGAAAGGCCTAGCTATCAATTTTTGAAAAATCTGCCATTGAAAATTCTATGGGGCGCTGTTCATTTCTGACACACATGAGGTCACCATGAGTTGGAGTGACTTGACAGCAACTGGTATAAGTGTATATGCATATACATATAGGTATAATTTTAAAATTGCCAATTTGACAGATAGAAAATATTTCCTTTTTAAAAATAGACTCAACAGTAACTGTTATTGTGTTGGAATGCTAGGGCAATGTTATTTGGTTCCTGTGCTGGATGCTTCAAACTCTGCCCTTGTAAATTCCATTCTTTCAGTTACTTGCTATTCAAGTACCCCCTTACTAATTCTTTTGGTAAACCTCAAATACAGCCTGACAAATAAAACAATGGCTTTCCTTCTCATCTTATTTTTCCCAAGCAATATGAAAATCACTGTAGAATTTCCCCTTATACTCCTAATTCTTGGCACTCCTTGAGGTCTTGTCATTGGTTCAGGGATTCGGAATCAATGTCTTTTATAGTATTACAGCAGATGACAGTCAACAGTGAATACCCTCTCCCCAACCTATTACAAGGTTAAAAGTATCCCACAATATCAGTGAGTATTTGGTAACCTAGTGTCTTAATTATCTAGTGCTGCTCTGACACAAATACCACAAGTGGATGGCTTTAACAAAGAGAAATTTATTCTCTCATAGTCCAGTAGGCTACAAGTCCAAATTCAGGGTCTCAGTTCCAGGGGAAGGCTTTCTCTGTTAGCTCTGGAGGAAGGTCCTTGTCATCAGTCTTCCCTTGGTCTGGGAGTATCTCAGCACAGGAACCTCAGGTCCAAATGACACACTCTGCTCCCTGTGCTGCTTTCTTGGTGGTATGAAGTCCCTAATTCTCTGCTTGCTTCCCTTTCCTTTTATCTCTTATAAGATAAAAGTGGTACAGACCACACCCCAGGGAAACTGCTTTAAATTGGATCAGGGATGTGACCTTAGTAAGGGTGTTACAATCCCACCCTAATTCTCTTTAACATAAAATTACAATCACAAAATGGAGGACAACCACACAATACTGGGAACCATGGCCCAGCCAAATTGATACACACATTTTTTGGGAGCGACATAATTCAATCCATGACACCTAGTAAAGCTAACAAACAAAATTTATGGGATGAAAGCTTTTAATAAACACTGTATTTATCAACACTATCTAAAAATATAATTCCTATACACAATTTTTCATATGTGTAGAGTTTCTCAAGTTTTAATGTGTAGACGTATCTCCTGGGGATCTTGTTAGAAGACTGATCTCCATTCAATAGGTCTGGGTGGGCCTGAAAGCCTGTATTTCTAACAAGTTTCCAGATGATGCTCATGTTGCTGGTCCAAGGACTACATTTTGAGTAGCAGAGATATTTACATGTACCTTAGAGATGGAAATATGAGTATTACGGGGGAAATTCTGAGCTATCAAAAATAAAGAAATCTTCTTTAAGAGTAAGATAATACACTTCAGAGAAGTCTTCGAGGTGTGTTCAGGACACTGGCTCTAGAAGGCCCCCATTCTGGCCTTGTGTTAGCAAGCTATAGGGGCCTTGGGATTAATGAGGGTTGGCCTGGCAGACAAGAGCCTTGCAGGTGGGGTATGGACTGAGCGAGTCTTCAAACTCGCAGGCCAACTGAGATATTCAGTGTGAAAATGCTTTGCAAAGTACAATGTGAATGTCAAGTGATGTTATCATCATCATTATTTTGTACAATGTGCTGGATCCTGAGGCCCAGTGTTAGTGGGCCTGGAAAATAGTGGGTGGGAAAAAGAAAAAGAAAACAATTCCTATTCCAGAAAGCCTTGGACAGCAACGAAGAGGTTTTCATCTTGAGATGAATCTTTGGGCCCTGAGCAGGGAAAGAGATGATGGCTTATGCTGTCTCTCTCCCTTTCCTGCTCTTCACACTGGTTCATTTCTCCTTTTTCTCCGGCCTCTGCTACATCCCTGTTCTTACCCACAAACACTAACCCTGTCCCAACATGGAGTGAGTTTGCCCAAAGGAGCTGGAATGAGCTAATCGGCCTTTCTGTTGCTCATATTCTCTCTGTAGCTTCCATCCAACGTCTTCCCATGGCTCTCACTCCCTACCTATCATGGAGCACAAAGCATACAGCAAATTTGTTCAGCTCATCTTCAGCTTTAAACAAATTAAACAGGCTGGCTTCCTCATTATATTTTATATTTTACATCCATCCATCCGTCTGTCTACATCTATCTACACATGTATAAGTGTATATATGAAGATAGAAGCCATTGCTGTCAAGTTGATTCTGACTCATAGCTACCCTATAGGACAGAATAGAATTGCCCCATAGGGTTTCCAAGACAGTAATCTTTACAGAAGTAGACTGCCACATCTTTCCCCTGTGGAGTGACTGGTGGGTTCAAACCACCAACATTTCGGTTAGCAGTTGAGCACTTAAACACTGCACCTACATATTATTCATGAGGTTAAAATTTTAGTCCTGATTGCTGAATGTGGTTCATGATGCCTTTTTTTTTGGGGGGGGTGGGTGGGTGGGTGCTTTATTGCAATGGAAAGTTTACATTAATATGATGCTTTACTTGGTATATGTTGGTATAGGCCACCATGCCTACTGTCTTGTTAATCTACTATCAGTGCAAGCAACATTTCCTTAACAGTGGCAACTGTTTGGTTTTTATGTGTTTATTTGTTTGAGTCTTTAATGGGAAACTTCTCAGAGGATGGAATTATCTTGCTTTTTGATAGCTATCTGATCATAGACATTTTAACATTATCTAATGGAGTATATTTTGGGATTTGGGAAGAAGTAATTGGACTTTAAAGTCCAGTTGAGATCACTGTACTCTTAACCAGGGTTAAAATGAATGGAAAATTCCTCATTAAATGTTTAACAGCAACTGACCATAAGAAGTACACACTTCTGATACCCCGTCCCTCATTCAACATTGATTCGACAAACATGTATGGACCACCTACAGTGAGCAAGGATCTAGGGTGGACCCTTGGTTATAGCAGTGAATTAGACAGTCTTGGCCCTGCGGTGCTTGTGGCCTGTGTGTATGCACCTCTGTGTGGGAGTCTAAATATGCAGATCTGTCTCAGC
The DNA here is from genome assembly GCA_030035585.1 of Dugong dugon. Lineage (NCBI taxonomy): Eukaryota > Metazoa > Chordata > Mammalia > Sirenia > Dugongidae > Dugong > Dugong dugon. Next base: position 22,665,069 of record CM057464.1, read on the forward strand.
ATGCACATGTGTCTTCATATCATCGTCTGAGAGAGAGTGTGTGTGTGTTAGGGAGGACAGTAAGAGTGATTACAGGGTGAACAGATACACAGACTTGTTCAAAACAATATGTCAACGGAAACTAAAGGTCAGCACAGAGCATTAAGGGACCCATAGGTGCTTGACACCATCCTGGAAGTTAAAGGAAGGTTCCTGCTGGGAGTGACGATAAACTGAGACATGAAGGATGAATAGGATTTAGTCAGGCAATGCGTAGGAGGAGCGAAGTTGTTTCAGTCAGAGGCTTAAGGTGAGAGACTATATCAGTATGAATGTAGCTTTCAGTGTGGGGCCAGAGGATTGGTGACAGTCGAGGTAGGGGAGGTCAGCAGAGACCACGTCGTACCCATCAGGTCCAAGCATGAGACAGATGCTCCACATGAAACTCCCACCACTCATCTTCTGCTAGAATAATCCCTGGAATAGTCTTCTGTTATGTGTTCACTGGTAAAACCTAACAATCCTGGAACTTTATCTCCATACCATCTCTTCCTGCTATGTTTAATCATTGGGCAATACAAAGAAATACATAATTGTGATAGGCATAGGAGAGAAGAAGGGAAGATTATCTTCTCTCTCCACTGAAACCATGAGTTCTTTGTGAACAAGGACTGTTTCTACCTCCAACTTATAAAAAAACTCAAGCACAGTGAGGCACCTTAGCGAATGTTTTAATAAATACCACACTCCACTTTCCTGTGGTAATGCAAGAACATGAAGGCCTATTTCCTCAGCCAAGAGTTTGAATTCCAGATATAGTCAGGTTGATGTAAAAGGTTTGATGGGCCTGCTTGGATAGATATCCAAATAAGAAATTTCTTGTAAGTATGGGACACAAAGATTCTGGGACCCACAACTTGATGAAAGAAGTCCAAAGCAGGATCAGAAATGACCTCATAGAGAGGAAACTGGGGCAAAGGTCATCAGTATCTCTGTTTTTGCTAAATTTAACATGATTAGCCAAGTAAGAGAAGTCATTATTGAGAAAACATGGAATTCCAGCCAAGAGTTTGGGTGATGGAAAATTAAATCTAGTTGAGACATAAAATTTTACAATACAGCGATTGTAGGATGATTGGATATCTTTCATACTTTAAAAATGTGATTCAATGGATAATGGACCATAGCATTATCCTGAAAGCTTGTATTTTTGGTTAAAATTATAAAATTTACCTTATAAATCCAGGGAAGTGTTTGCTTACCTTAAATCCTAGCATTCTACCACCTGAACCAAGTAGTATTCTTATCTTCCTTCTATCTGTAATTTAATTGAAGAGCCACGGCCAAGCTAAAAGGATTATGTGTGAACTTTGTGTAGACAATTCAAAGTAATTAAAGAGTTTTAAAGATTATTTAAAAGTTTACACACGGGATCATTTTCAGGGAAAATAAGGCTGGACTCAAACTTCACCACAGTGCTTGGGGGAAAGACTGATGTGTATGTCTGGGTGCTGCCCACCTGCAGGGGCTGAGGGTTGAGTGGGGACAGAGTCCAGCATAGCCATGTGAATAGTCCTATGATCCATCATCTGCTGGTTGGGAGGAGGGTGACGACAGAGGAGGGAGGAGGTCAGCTGGAGACTGGCTAGATTGGCGTCCTGGCCTTGGTCCTCTCCAGATGTCTCTCTACTCATTTCTACCTTGTCTACTTCACTTACATCCAGTTTCCTAACTCAGCCAGAATCATAAGTACTCAAATAATTGCACTGGGCTAGATGATGAGAGAGCACTGAGGTTTGGTATTACTAAAGCCAAGATCTGTCACACTAGAAAGCATTGTGTCGTGAGCAGGAAGCCCAAAGGAATAAAAAGTAATAAAATAATAATTGTGGTTATGAGGTGTTTAGCAAACCTAAATTTCCATGATACGCTAAATAATAAAAATGTTTCTCAAGAAACATCTACCCTAATAGGAAGGAATGACATGGTCTTAAATCAATTGAGTTCATTTATTAAGATCCTATTTGAGGCAGTATAAAAAAAATGGGAATAAAAGATGAATCACGCATGGTCACATTGGTGGCAATTCTGTTCCTCCCTCCCTCCAACATAAACAGAATGGCAGCATGTCTAAGGGAAGACCAAGCATCAGTTGATGACCAGCTCTGGGCCAGGCCAGAAGGGTGGTAAGAAGGTTCACATCCTTAGGAGCTATATGGTGACTGCCTTTTTTTCTGCTCGTTTATAAAGAACATAAGCCCTCATGATCAAAAGAGTCATCGTTCAGTAAAGGAATAAAACTCTTAAAGGTGCTAAAACTTGGTCTATTTGAGAAAATGGCTTGGGAAAGCAAACCGTGCAGAAACATAGGGAATCCAGCAAAGAAACAGAAAGAAGAAAGAGGGGAAACTATAGGGTGTACAGCAAAGAGAAGCAGTGAGAAAAAAGAGGAAACTTTCTCAGCCACTTCCTTTGCATCAAACTCTAAGTTACTACATCTATAACTTGGCTTAGCACATTTTCATCTTTGGTGGCTATTGTAGTCCTGTGTATTTGAAACAGGATTGCAAGATTTGGCAAATGAAAATACAGGACACTCAGTTAAATTAAATTTCAGGAACCCTTATTCATTCTTTACCTGAAATTTAAATTTAACTGAGCATCCTGTATTTTATCTGGCAAGTTAAATTAGGAAATGTCCCTGTACTTACAGATACAATGTGCTGAATTCTGCTGGGGATGACCAACTATGAGGACTGGGCAGGCTCTCTGCTTGACATTCTCTCTGCACCCCTACATTAACTTAGTCTTGCTGATCAAAACTTGTTTTGTTTTATTAATCTTTGACTTAAGTCAAAAATCTTTGCCTGTTTCTTTGAAGAATGTTATTGACTTTTATGAGTTTTTATCTACTTATCTTTCATTGTTTTTTTAATTTTCATTTGGCCTTGATCATATTAATAATTTCATCCCAGGTCTTACTCTCTAAAAACTATTGTGTACATGCCACCCATGTCAAGGTGTCATGAAGGAGGTTAGTGGATTTTAATCAGGTGATGCATTATATAGTACATCCTGGAAAGTTACTCTTTATTGGCCGAAATTTCTCTGCTAAAGGGGTGGAAAATTGACCAGAAGAATAATAGCAGTTTGTCCTGCTGAGCATGTAATATGAATCAGAGCAATATTCTTTATCCATGACAATGAGTTTTAAACATATAACCTCCTTGTTCAAATTCAGATGCATTAAATTCATTTATTCATCCACATATCTGTAAAAGTCTATATGGGAAGGCATAGACTAGACACAGTGGTACACAAGAGAGATGTGGTACTGCCCTTGCAGAGCTAAGCATCTAAAGCTGAGCTGTCCAACACAGTGACTTCCAGTCACGTATGACTATGGAATTATTTAACAATGATCAAATATGCACTAGCATTCCAAGTACAAATGTGGCACTAGCATTTCAAGTACTTAATAGCTACATGTGGCTACTTGTGACCATATTAGACAGCATAGATTATAGAACCTTCCCAACAATGCAGAAGGTTCTGTTGAACAGCATAGGTCTATAGGGAAAACAAATACTAAATGACATAATAATTTTGCAATTAATTATGTATAGTAATTACAATTATGCTATGTTAACATGAAATAGAAGTTCAAGAAATTATGGGATTACACAATGGGGGAAGCTTCTTTGAGGTAAGGGTGTTTTGAGGTGAAACATAAGGATGGGTAGAAATTAACAAACAAGTTGCTGAGCGGCCAGAAGAACAATCCAGGTAGAGGAGCAGGCATGTGTAAGGGGCCCAGGGTGGCAGGGACAAGCAGCCTCGAAGGGACAGAAAGAAAGCTAGGGTGGCCAAGGCACAAAGGCTGAAGAGGAAAGAGGCAGAAGATGGACCTAGAGAAGCAGGCAGAGACCTTGAGGGCCCTGTTAAGGATTTGGATGCTTATCGCAAGTCCACTGAAGGATCATAAGCTAAAGAGTGATATATTGAGAGTCATGCTTAAAATCATTCCTCTGACTGCAAGGTGGTAACACACCATGTGTGCTGTTACATTCATCCAGGAGGATAAGAGCATGGAGGTGGGACAGGACAGGGAGACTTAGGTGGTTGCACACCACCCTCAACCTGCTCACATTAGTATTATGAAGGCTTGAGCAGCAGCAAAATTATCTGAGGAGGAAAAATAAATAAAATGGGGAAAAAATTAAGAAAACCAAACCCATTGCCTTAGAGTAAATTCTGACTCATAGCGACCAGATAGGACAGAGTAGAACCGCCCCATAGGGTTTCCAAGGAGCGGCTTGTGGATTTGAACTGCCCACCTTTTGGGTAGCAGCCGAACTCTTAACCACTGCACCACATATAATATACATTTCAGTTCTGATATCTAGAACACATTTGGGGGACCTGACTTTCAAAATGAAGTATGAGAATACAATAACTTGAAGTGTTTTCCTACATATTCAGAAGAACATGGTGAGTGTAATCTCTGCATCTTGACTTTATTTTGTAGCTGTGCTACACAGTGCACAAAGAAATTTGAGAAACAGAGGAAAAATCTCGATCACATCAAGTATTGGTAATTGCTGCTTTCACTTTTGAAGACTTTCAAACTTTAAAAATTTTTTCTGATTTTTCAGTAAGGACATAACATAAGACATTTTAATCTTGCTTATCTCCATAAATATTTCTACACAAGTGAAACAACAAATAATAATTTATTACCACTATCTCTGTCAGACATTGACACATATTACCTCATTTAACCCTTATAAAACTCCCTGGAATAAGTATTATTATTGCCAATTGTGCCAGTTATTAAGCTATTATAAATATCAATTGTGAAAAAAAAAAAAAACCAAGAGTCTTGAAAACATTATGCTAAGTGAAAGAAGCTAATACCAACAGACCACATATTGTATGATTTCCTTTATATGAAATAGGAAATGTCCACAATGGGCAAATCTATAGAGACCACGTTTAGTGGTTGCTAGGGGCTGGGGAGGGAGAAAATGGGAATGGCTGCTAATAGGTGATTAAAATGTTCTAAACTTAGATTGTGGTGATGGTTATACTGCTCTGTGAATATACTAAAAACCACTGAACTGTGTATTTTAAGTGGATGAGTTTCATGGTATGTGAATTATATATCAATAATGATGTTTTAAAAATATATTAACTATAGTCTCATCAGTTACAGAAAAAGGGATGATAGCAGCTAAACATATTTTTCCTTTATCTGTCTATACATGTATACACACACACACACACCCATATATATATATCCTACCATGAGTTGGAGCCTACTCAATGACAACTTAACAACAACAACAGAGTTGGATAGTGTGCCTACCTCGCAGAGATGGATACAGAGACTGTTGGAACTTTGCTTTTCCTTACTTTGAGGAGAGGCTGAGAACATCTTTCTTCATACAGGGATAGTTGCATCTCGTCAGGAAGAGATGTAGACTTGCTTCTAACAAAAGTAGGAAAGTAAAATATGTAGAAGGGTGGGTATGAATGCAGCATTCATCTGTTACTTTGGAGGGGATATCTGAGAATCCTCTGACCATGGGACCCCTAAAAACTTTACTCAAATGGCAGATCCCTGAACCTTTGTATGGCTTATTCCCTACTTTTCAAAGCATCTACATCTTACCAAGGCCTCCACCTCATTAGCCACATCTTGCTTGTCCTGTCTAATCAGCATAACATCCTCAAGCTAATGAATCAATGTGATGTTTTGCACAATGGCCAGTTGGCCCATATTTCCTTGGACTTACAGAGTGTGGGAAAGATTAACACAGTCCTGGGACGAAATTATAAAAGAATGTTGTAGTCTATTTCATGTGAATACAAACTGTCTCTGATCCTCTTTTCTGATTGTAATAGAACACACCCACCAAATCAAATCTGTACCATGTCAGGTCAAGCAAGCAGAACAGCATTGACAAATGGGATTGAGCTTGGGTAGTCTACACAGATATAGAAAAGTTAAGAAACATGTGCAAGAAACACTGGAAATAACAAATGTTGTAGAGGTTGCGGGGAGATCGGAACCCTTATGCACTGCTGGTGGGAATACAAAATGATACAACCATTTTGGAGAATGATATGGTGCTTCCTTAGAAAGCTAGAAATAGAAATACCACATGATCCAGCAATCCCACTCCTAAGAATATACCCTAGAGAGGTAAGAGCCGTCACACAAATAGACATATGCACACCCATGTTCATGGAAGCATTGTTCACAATAGCAAAAAGATGGAAACAACCTAGATGCCCATCAACAGATGAATGGATAAACAAACTATGGTACATACACACAATGGAGTACTACACAATGATAAAGAACAATGATGAATCTGTGAAGCATCTCATAACATGGATGAAACTAGAGGACATTATGCTGAGTGAAATAAGTCAATCACAAAAGGACAAATATTGTATGAGATCTCTATTGTAAAAACTGACGAACAAGTTTACAAACAAAAAGGAACAATCTTTGTTGGTTACGAGGGATGGGAGGGGTGGAGGGAAATACTAAATAGATGATAGATAAACGGTATCTTTGGTGAAGGGAGAGACAATACACAATACTGGGGAAGTCAGCACAACTTGTACAAGGAAAGGTCATGGAAGCTCCATAGACACATCCAAACTCCCTAAGGGACTGAACTGCTGGGTGGAGGGCTATGGGGACCATGGTCTCAGGAAACATCTAGCTCAATTGGCATAGCATAGTTTATAAAGACAATGTTCTACATTCTACCTTGGTGAGTAGCGTCTGGGGTCTTAAAAGCCTGTGTGCAGCCATCTAAGATACTCCACTGGTCTCATCCCTTCAGGAGCAAGGGGGAATGAAGAGAACAGGATACAAGGAAAAGATTAGTTCAAAGGACAAATGGACCACAGCTACCAAGGCCTCTACCAGACTGAGTCCAGTACAGCTAGATGGTGCCCAGCTACCGCCACTGACTGCTCTGACCAGGATCACATCAGAGGGTTCTGGACAGAGCTGGAGGATGTAGAACAAAATTCTAACACAAACAAAAAAGACCACATTTGCTGGCCTGAAAGAGACTGAAGAAACCCCGAGAGTATGGCCCCTAGACACCCTTTTACCTCAGTGGTAAAGTCACTCCCAAGGTTCACTTGTCAGCCAGGGATTAACAGCCCCATAAAACAAAATGGGACTAATGAGGCACAGCAGTCCAGGGACAAGGACTAGAAGGCAGAAGGGGACAGGAAAGCTGGTAATAGGGAACCCAACTTTGAGTAAGGATAGTGTTGACATGTAGTGGGGTTGTTAACCATTGTCATAGGGCAACATGTGTACTAACTGTTTAATGAGAAACTGTTTTGTGCTGTAAACCTTCATCTAAAGTGAGAATAGCAACACAACTGGAAGAACGTAATCAATGTCACTAAATTGTGCATGTAGAAATTTTTGAAATGGTGTATCTTTGGCTATGTATATTTTCACCAAAAAAAAAAAAAAAAAAAAAAAAAAAACGTTGAGAAGGGAGAGTGTTGACATGTTGTTAACCAATGTCATAAAACAAACAAAAAGGAAACACGTGCAAGTTCACCTAGAAAATGTGGGGCAGAGATGGACAGGGTATCCTACTCTAAAACATTCTTCTTTCCAATGTGTGAAAGCGTTCAAGATGAGCAGTTTTCTGGTAAGAAAAACACGAAAAGATACTTGTAGATGATGATGTTCCTCTTCTCCACCCTGGGTTTAGGGCCTTCATTTGTATCCTATTGAGGGAATTTCTCCAGGGCAGAGGAGTTTCTTGGTGGTGCAAATGATTAACACATTTGGCTGCTAACTAAAAGGTTGGAGGTTTGAGCCCACCCAGAGGTGCCTTGGAAGAAAGGCCTGCAATCTACTTCTGGAAAACCTGCCATTGAAAGCCCTACAGAGCAGAGTTCTACTCTGACACACATGTGTTGCCATGAGTCAGGGTCAATTCGATGGCAACTGGTCTCCAGGGCAGAACTTGACACTCTGACAGTCACAGACCAATTCTCTTTGCCTTTGTAATGGGAACACCTGTCTGTGTTTGCCTGGTCACAAAGTCGCCTTGATAAAACCCATATGAAAATACCACGAGATCAAAGGGCAATATGCTTGCATAGAGAATAGTTTATTGAAAACCGTGTTTTTAACATCTTTTAAAATATCTGTTCCTATAGCTTCCTCTCTCACAGTAGAGGAATCCCATTCCATGCAATAGCTCGACTCTAAAAGAGACAGGCACTGACAGAATTTGATACCAATCACAACTTTACCCTTAGATCAGAGGACATCTTAGCTCAGGCTGGGCCAGCCCTGTGGCAGTTTGGAGTCAGGAGCCTCCATGTCTGCAGCAAGGGCACCTCACCCTGGTCCCCATGTAGCACCGATTACACAGGAGCTCTGAGAGGTATCAAGAGCTGCCTTCTTATCATTCTTTCTCTATCACATTTCACAGACTGCCCCATCACCAACTACCCACTTCTTTCCTTCTGCCAATGGGAAAATTATTAGGTGCAGGTACTTTCAATAGATGGTTATTCAGTTGCACTTGAAAACGTTTGCACGCTGTAATAGGCTTGTTATTCTAGGAATATAATCGAAACCCAGGCTGTTAAGACTTCAGGAAATAGAATATAACAAAACTATGCAGAAATATTAACTTTGCCCAAAGTAGGGAAGCCTTTTCTTTGGGCTAAGTGAAGGAATCCAACACCCCCACCTTCCAGTCCTCTCACAAACTCACAGATGGTTCCATCTTTGGGGACTTCAGAGGACATCCAATCAAAAATCTTCCATTTGCTCACAAGGAAACTAAAATCTTTCTGCTTAAAAAAATAGAATTTCTACTGCATGAGAGAATCTTTTCTAAAGACCACTAAATTTTGGAGTAGTTGAGAACTTTACGCATATTTAGGTTTGTACAGCATCATGTGTTAGGGAGACTGGGTGGACTTATCACCTGATGTTATGATGACAAGCAATGAAAATATTTTAAAAATGTGAAGACAAACAGGGAGGGTGGGGTGAAGACCAAAGTCCATATTAATCTCATGTGTAAAATGAGGAGATTAGACAGGATGACGTGTAGGGTCCTTCCAGCTTTGATATCCTATTTCATAAAATGCTTTTAAAAATTAATAAAATGGAGTTTAATGTAAATATAATGCACTGTACACATTTAAATACCCAACACAGGAATCTGGTTTGTTATTAATGATTTAGACTGGAAAGCATTGAACAAATGGGCTTAAAATGATTAGAAATATTATCCCCTTCAGTGTGAGACATGCTTAGGCAAATCTGGGACCCTTATTTTCAAGCCTCAGAATAGCTGTATTCCAGAGACCTCATCTGAGTTCCATTTCCTTTTTTGGATTAAGCTTTTATGGCCTCGTACAACTTTATAACAAGGACATCATTATATGCACACACACACACACACACACACACACACACACACGAGCCATGTTTGAAATTTCTAATTTCAGTCTCTGAACAAAGACTATTTTATAGTATAAGAAGACATATTTACTGGTATTAAAATGGCAGACTTACTGTAAGTTTCACAACATTAAAAATGCAGAGGGATTTTTAGACCCAAAATAACTTATACACTTAACATTTCTCAGTTGGGTTAAAAACACAGGGCCAAGACCAACAACCCAATAGAACAAGAGGCAAAGGATATGAACAGATAATTCACAGAAAAAGAAGAACATTTATCTCTTACACATATGAAAAGATGATTGCTACACTTATTACAAGATAAATGAAATTAAACTATACTGAGAGATCATTTGTCCTACCAGGTTGGCAAAAATCCTACAGTTGTTAATACTTCCTGTTGGTGAGGCTGTGGGGAGACAGGCACTCTCATGCAGTGCTGGTGGGAGTGTCAATTGCTACAGTCCCAATGAAGGTCAGTTGGTAATAGCTATCAACATTACAAATGCTTATTACCCTTCAACCCAGTAATTCCTTCTGTAACTCTATCCTACAGTTATACTTGCACATGTGCAAAATGGCATATATACAAGGTGATTCATTGCAGCATTGTTTATAATAACAAAAGATTGGAAACTTCCCAAATTTCCATTAGCAGAAGAGTAGGTATACAAAGTATGGCACATGCAGTTATTAAAAAAAAAATGAGGATTTTTATATACTGATATATAATTATGTGGAAAAAGCAGGGTAAAAAAATGCATAGTATGTTCCTTTTGTCTAACAATAAAAGGAGAGATAAGAATATTTATTTGTGGTTGTTTATTTACTTATTTAAAAACTCTAGAAAGATGCACAAGAAAGAAACAAAAGTTTTAAGGAAATGGGACTGAAGGAGGATAGAGGTGGGAGGAAAGCTTTTTGATGTAGGTCTTTTCATTTCTGTGTTTATTTTGAAAACCATGTGAACTTGTTACTAGTAAAAGAAAATTTAAAATTCCTTCAACTTCTACTTCAGCATATGAGCAACTGATGGTCTGCTCTGCAGTCGGCCCCTGTCCTTGTTCTGACTGATGATATTGAGTTTCTCCATCGTCTCTTTCCACAGATGTAGTCAATTTGATTCCTGGGTATTATATCCAGCCAGGTCCACGTGTATAGCCACCATTTACATTGTTGAAAGAGGTATTTCCAATAAATAAGTCAATGGTCTCGCAAAATTCTATCATATGATCTCCAGCATCATTTCTATCACCAAGACCATATTTTCCAAATAACCAATACTTCTTTATTTCCAACTTTTGCATTCCAATCACCAGTAATTATCAATGCAACTTGATTGCATGTTTGTTCAATTTTAGACTGCAGAAGTTGGTAAAAATCTTCAATTTCTTCACCTTGGCCTTAGTGGTTGGTGCATAAATTTGAATAATAGTCATATTAACTGATCTTCCTTGTAGGCATATGGATATTACCTTATCACTGACAGCATTGTACCTCAGGATGGATCTTGAAATGTTGTTTTTGACGATGAATGTAACACTTTCTCTTCAATTTGTCATTCCTTGCATAGTAGACCATATGATTGTCAGATTCAAAATGGCCAATATCAGTCCATTTCAGCTCATTAATGCCTAGAATATCGATCTTTATGTGTTCCATTTCATTTTTGAGGACTTCCAACTTTCCTAGATTCATACTTCATACATTTTCACATCCCAATTATTAATGGATGTTTACAGCTGTTTTTTCTAATTTTGTTCATGCTGCATCAGCAAATGAAGGTCCGGAAAGCTTTACTCCATCCACATCATTAAGGTCAACTCTATTTTGAGGAGGCAGCTCTTCCCCTGTCTTATTTTGAGTGCTTTCCAACGTGAAGGGCTCATCTTCTGGCATTATATCAGACAATGTTCGATCACTACTCATAAGGTTTTCACTGGCCATCTTTTTCAGAAATAGACCATCAGGTCCTTCTTCCTAATCTGTTTTAGTCTGAAAGCTCAGCTGAAACCTGTCCACAATGGGTGACCCTGCTGGCATTTGAAATACAGGTGGCATAGTTTCTAGCATCACAGCAACACAAAAGCCACCACAGTATGACAAACTGACAAGTGAGTGGTGGCTTGGAAACCCTATGGGGCAGTTCTACTCTGTCCTATAGGGTCACTATAAGTCAGAATTGCCTGGATGGCAATGTGTTTTATTATTATTTGTAGAAGGTTAATAGTAAACTATAAGAATAGATTACTTATACCAATCCTTTAGCAGATTGAGGCCCAGCCCAATCATTTTGAGTGAATTACAAACTCAGTGCCAGAAAAGCCACATAATAGAAAACCCATTGTACCACACCAGTCCTCTACTCAAAACCCATAGTGACTCCCCATCTCACTCACAGTAAAAGCCAAAATCCTTAGAACAGTCTTCAAGGCCCTATGAAAGCAACTCCTCTTCACTCTTGGGCCAGGTGTCACTTAAGTCCTCTCAGCTACTAATCTTTTCTTCTCAGCCCTGCCTGGTGATGCTGGAGCAGGTAAGTGTTCTCCTGGTACAATATTAGGTATTTTCAGGAGATGGCTGCAGGAGGAAGGGACCCCCATTCCTACTCATGGTGGGATTGTGTGTCGCTCCTACAATTTAGCCGCCAGTCCCATGCAGGAGCCAGGGAGCTTCATCAGCTCCACAGAGCTTTGCCAGTATCCCTGAGATAGCTTCTGCCTCACCTGCAGCTCATCAAAAGAACTTCTGTTATCTAGTGGTTGTGGTCATGCTCTCCCCAACAAGGAAGGAGGGGTCATCCAAGTTTATCCCTTCCTCAGGCGCTTTGTCTCAGTCCTAGAGGTAGCAGTCTCCTTACATCTGCTTTTCCTGTACTCTTTAGAGTTCCCTCTACTCATTAGTAGTTAATCTCCATTTACAAATTACTAATAGTTCACTATTTCTGACACCAGACACTTCCACCCCCCATGGACTACATGAAGAAGAATGGGCCATCAGGATTGGAGGAAGGCTCATTAACAGCCTGCATTATGCAGACAACACAACCTTGCTTGCTCAAAGTGAAGAGGACTTGAAGCACTTACTGATGAAGATCAAAGACCACAGCCTTCGGTATGGATTACACTTCAACATAAAGAAAACAAAAATCCTCACAACTGGACCAATAAGCTACATCATGATAAACTGAGAAAATATTGAAACTGTAAAAGATTTCATTTTACTTGGATCCACAATCACCACTCATGAAAGCAGCAGTCAAGAAATCATTGTAGAGGCGGGGCCAAGAAGGGGGAGTAGTCAGACGCTTCCAGTGGATCCTCTTACAACAAAGACCAGAAAAAACAAGTGAATCAATTATGTATGACAATCTAGGAGCCCTGAACATCAAAGGCAAAGTTGAGGAACCGGACTGAGTGGCAGGGGGAGGGAGAGATGGTTCAGAAGCAGCGAGGAGTTGCCAGACCTGGTGAGAGCCTTAGCCTGTCAGGCCTGATCAGCTCTTGGGTGAGCAGTAAGGCAGGCAAGCAGCGGTGCTCGGGAGGCACGTTTTCCACACCGGGAAAGACCCAGCACCAGAGAGTCTACTCCACCATGCAGAACCAGTGAGAAGCAGCCTTGGATCAGTGAAAGATTAGTACTTGTGTATGGCCTGCTGCACAGATCAAAAACACCACCCTTAGTGAAAAACTCTCTCCCATTTACCTTCCAACTCCCTGCTCTGCACTGGTCCCAGATTGGCTTCAGCAATTACCAAGTCCCTTGGGCCAGAAGTAGGATCCATCGCATGCTCTGAGCCATTCTCCTAGCCTTGGAGAGTAAACAAATTAACAAATGGGAAAATATAAACTGCCAGCTCCCCTAAGCCAGGAACCCAGGGTAGATACAGCTCCTTTGCCTAGGCACAGGCAGAAGGGATCCATGAACTTTGAGTGCTTTTCCCCCTGCAGAGACTTCTGTGGGCCCATTTCAACAGCATAGGCCCTCATTACCTCATTACCTCATTACTGGGTATATACCTGAAGTCTAACTTCAACTGTTTCAGCAGTGAAGTGGCAGGTTCTTGACATTTGACACTGCTGTGCCCATTAAGCAGGGTCTTCACCTACCCACATCAGGGGCCTAAGGAATGGTAGCTGTACACACACCACCTATCCACCTGCAATAGGGGCCCAAGAATAAGAGGTGCCCCCCAGTCTGAACAGCCAACTGCATTGGGTAATCATAGTCTGGCTGCAAAACCCACCCACCTACACAGTCTAGGGAACAGGGACACGCCTTCCTCCTGGACACTTGGGGGAAGCCGTCAGCCACCTGCCTTGCTCAGAGTGGGTCCCCGTACTGCAGCCAGAAGCCTGTGCCTACACCAATCACCCATGCCTGTCTAGGACTGTAGGTGAGAGCCTGCATCACACATTTGGTGGCTATCTACCTGGGCACCTGAGCTGAATCCATATAGGAGGAGCAGGCCGACTCCTGAGCTCACATACCTAGTAACAGATCTAACCACGAGGCTACAGGACATTAGAACTTCAAAGATGCCAATAATCAGACTAGCTCATATGAGCAGCCTATTTGGGCATATCAGAACAAAACAAGAAGTTACCACACAGTAAGCAAACATAAAATAAATAAATACCTTACTGATGGCTCAGAGACAACAGTCAATATAAAATCACATAAAGAGGCAATCCATGATAGCTTCAGCAAGCTCCAAAATAAACCATCTAGAAATTTTCCAGAGGAGGAAAATTTCTTGGAATTACCAGAAGCAGAATACAAAAGATTAATACAAAGAATGCTTCAAGAAGTTAGGAAGGAAACAAAGCAAAATGCAGAACATGCAATAGAGGAAATTAAAAACATTAGAGAAGAGCATAATGACAAATTTAACAGGCTGCAAGAATTCATAGAGAGACAGCGATCAGAAATCCAGAAGATTAACAATAAAAGTCCAGAATTAAACAACTCAATAGGAAGTCATAGGAGCAGAACTGAGGCAATGGAACTCAGAATTAGTGAGATTGAAGATAAAGCACTTGACACCAACTTATTTGAGGAAAAATCAGATAAAAGGATTTTTAAAAAATCAAGAAACCCTAAAAATTGTGTGGGACTCTATCAAGAGGAATAACCTATGAGTGATTGGAGTACCAGTACAGGGAAGGATAACAGAAAATACAGAGAGAATTGTTGAAGATGTGTTCACAGAAAACTTCCCTGGTATCATGAAAGATGACAAGATATCTATCCAAGATGCTCATAGAACCCCACATAAGGTAGATCCCAAAAGAAAGTCAACAAGACATATTATAATCAAGCTTGCCAAAACCAAAGCTAAAGAGAGAATCTTAAGAGTGGCTAGGGATAAATGAAAAATCATCTACAAAGGAGAGTCAATAAGAATAAGCTCGGACTACTCAGCAGAAACCATGCAGGCAAGAAGGCAATGGGATGACATATATAAAGCCTTGAAGAAAAACAACTACCAGCCAAGAATTATATATCCGGCAAAACTGTCCTTCAAATGTGACGTTGAAATTAGGGCATTTCCAGATAAACAGAAGTTTAGGGAATTTGCAAAAACCAAACCAAAATTACAAGAAATACTAAAGGGAGTCCTCTGGTTAGAAAATCGATAACATCAGATAACAACCCAAGAACAGAACACAGGACAGAGCAACCAGATATCAACCCAGATGGCGAAGTCAGAAAAATAAATCAAAGCTAAAACACTGAAAATAGGGAAACAGACGTCAATATGTAAAAGATGACATTAAGACAAAAAAGAGGGACTTAAAAAATGTAGACATAGATTTTATATATCAAGGGGAAGTCAAGGTGACATAAAGAAATAAAATTCTGGTATAAACTTAGAAAAATATGGGTAAATATTAAGGTAACCACAAAGGAAACTAACAATCCTACAAGTCAAATAAAAAAACAGAAAAATATAAAGACTCAGCAAACACGAAATCAACAACTATGAAAAAGATGAAAAGAAAATACATAAAAACGACTCAGCACAGAAAATTAAGTGGAACAAAGAAACAGTGAACAACACACAAAAAAGACATCAAAATGACAGCACTAAACTCATACCTATTAATAATTACAGTGAATGTAAATGGACTAAATGCACCAATAAAGAGACAGAGAGTGTCAGACTGGATTAAAAAAAACATGATCCATCTATATGCTGCCTACAAGAGACACACGTTAGACTTAAAGACACAAACAAACTAAAACTCAAAGGATAGAAAAAAAATATATCAAGCAAACAATACTCAAAAAAGAGTAGGAGTGGCAATATTAATCTCTGAGAAAATAGACTTTAAAATAAAATCCACCACAAAGGATAAGGAGGGACAATATATAATGATAAAAGGGTCAATACACCAGGAGGACATAACTATAATAAATATTTATGCACCCAATGACAGGGCTCCAAAATACATAAAACAAACTCTAACAGCACAAACAGTAGAGATAGACAGCTCCACAAGAGTAGTAGGAGACTTCAACACACCACTTTTGGTGAAGGACAGAACATCTAGAAAGAAGCTCAACAAAGACACGGAAGAGCTAAATGCTACAATCAACCAACTTGATCTCATAGAGATATACCGAACACTCCACCCAACAGCAGCCAAGTATACTTTCTTTTCCAATGCACATGGAACATTCCCCAGAATAGATCACATATTAGGCCATAGAGCAAGCATCAACAAAATCCAAAGCATCAAAATATTACAAAGCATCTTTTGTGACCATAAAGCCATAAAAGTAGAAATAAACAACAGAAAAAGCAAGGAAAAAAAAACACCTGGAAACTGAACAACATTTTGTTCGAAAACTACTGGGTTATAGAAGAAATTAAGGATGGAATAAAGAAATTCAGAGAACCAAATGAGAATGAAAACACATCCTACCAGAACCTTTGGGACACAGCAAAAGCAGTGCTCAGAGGTCAGTTTATAGCAATAAAGGCACACATCAAAAAAGAAGAAAGGGCCATAATGAATACATTAACCCTACAACTGGAACAAGTAGAAAGAGAGCAGCAAAAGAAGCCTTCAGGCACCAGAAGAAAGTAAATAATAAGAATTAGGGCAGAATTAAATGAAATAGAGAACAGAAAAACAATTGAAAGAGTTAACAAGACCAAAAGCTGGTTCTTTGAAAAGATCAACAAAATTGATAAACCACTGGCCAAACTGACAAAAGAAAAACAGGAGAGGAAGCAGATAACCCATATAAGAAATGAGATGGGTGATATCACAACGGACCCAACTGAAATTAAAAGAATCAAAACAGAATGCTATGAAAAATTGTACTCTAGCAAATTTGAAAACCTAGACGAAATGGACAAATTTTGAGAAACTCACTACCTACCTAAACGAACACAGAGGTAGAACAACTAAATAAACCTATAACAAAAGAAGAGACTGAAAAAGTAATTTAAAAACTCCAAACAAAAAAAAAGCCTTGGCCTGGATGATTTCACTGGAGAATTCTAACAAACTTTCAGAAAAGAGTTAACACCACTACTAAAGGTATTTTAGAGCATAGAAAAGGATAGAATACTACCAAACTTATTCTAAGAAGCCAGTATAACCCTGACACCAAAACCAGGTAAAGACACCACAAAAAAAGAAAATTATAGACAAATATCCCTCATGAACACTGACGCAAAAATCCTCAACAAAATTCTAGCCAAGAGAATTCAGCAATATATCAAAAACATAATTCACCATGATCAAATGGGATTTATACCAGGTATACAGGGATGGTTCAACATTTTAAAAACTATCAATATAATCAATCACATAAATAAAAAAAAGACAAGAACCACATGATCTTGTCAATTGATGCAGAAAAGGCATTTGACAAAATCCAATCCTATTCATGATAAAAACACTCAACAAAATAGGAATAGAAGGAAAATTCCTTACTATAATTAAGGGCATTTATAGAAAGCCAACAGCCAACATCATCCTAAATGGAGAGAGTTTGAAAGCATTCCCCTTGAGAACGGGAATCAGACACAGATGCCCTTTATCACCACTCTTATTCAACATTGTGCTGGAGGTCCTAGCCAGAGCAATTAGGCTAGAAAAAGAAATAAAGGGTATCCAAATTGGTAGGGAGGTAGTCAAATTATCTCTATTTGCAGATAATACAATCTTATACATGTAAAACCCCAAAGAGTCTACAAAAAAACTATTGGAACTAATAGAAGATTTCAGCAAAGTTTCAGGATACAGGATAAACATACAAAAATCAGTTGGATTCCTTTAAACTAACAAAGAGAATCTCAAAGAGGAAATCACCAAATCAATACTATTTACAATAGCCCTCAAGAGGATAAAATACTTAGGAATAAATCTAACCAGAGATGTAAAAGACCTATACAATGAAAACTACAAGACACTACTGCAAGAAACCAAAAGAGACCTACATAAGTGGAAAAACATACCTTGCTCACGGATAGGAAGACTCAACATTGTGAAAACATCAATTCTACCCAAAGCAAACTACAGATACAAAGCAATCCCGATCCAAATTGCAACAGCATTTTTTAACGAGATGGAGAAACAAATCACCAACTTCAGATGGAAGCCCTCAGGCATTACTCAAGGAGAACAAAGTGGGAGTCCTCACACTACCTGATTTTAGAACCTATTACACCACATTGGTAGTCAAAACAGCCTGGTACTGGTACAACAACACATACATACACCAGTGGAACACAGTTGAGAATCCAGATATAAATTCATCCACCTATGAGCAGATGATATTTGACAGAGGCCCAAAGTCTGTTAATCGGGGAAAAGACAGTCTCTTTAACAAATGGTGCTGCCGTAACAAGACCTCCACCTGCAAAAAATTTAAATAAGACTCACACCTCACACCATGCACAAAAACTAACTCAAAGAGGATTAAAGACATAAATATAAAATCAAAAACGATAAAGATCGACTTCTGGCAAAAAGGCATGCTAGTTAGAAGCACCACGCTGTCCCTCCACAGCAAAGATCCGAAAAACTAAGCCAAACAGAGAAAACAGCAATCCTGAAATCCTAAAACATCAGATGAAGGGATAAAGAACTCAGCCAAGCACCAATGGAGTGAGAAAACTGACAGAGAATGGAGAGTGAGGAGGGACTCTTGAAGAGGTTCGCTATCAGCTAACGCAGCACGAATCCACCATCTCAGACTCCTATCAAAAACCAGCAAATAGGGGATATGAGAAAGCAGCTTCACAGAGCTTCCAGCTGGAGACAGAACAACTGGTAAGTTGTGATATATGCTTTCCCACCCTCCCCCCTTCTTCACTCCCACTCAGCCTCCTTTGCTTCCCGCGGCCACAGTCTCTTGTCTGGGAAGCACTGACTGCTTGGATTCTATCCGCTTGCTCTGGCTGGCTCCCTGAGCGCCATTTGTTGGCTGCTGGTGTTGCTTTTTTTCTGCTTCTTTTGATTTCTTCCTAACTTCTCACCACCTCTCCCTCCTTCCGCTGGCTCTGTGCACCATTTTTGCTTCTTCTTGAGGGGCTGCTGTGCTGATGGGATCCCGGGGCATTTGTTTGTTTGTTTGTTTTGGATTGTTAGTTAGTTTTCTCTTCCTTTTCTTGAGTTCGGAGCCTGTTCTGGCCGGGCAGTGCTGCGTGGCTTGGAGCCTGCAGCCTCGGCTTGTGCAGACGTGCAGAAGGATCCCTGAGGGTATTTCTTTATTCATGTTTTTTTTTTCTGTTTTTTTGTGGGCTTTTCCTATTCTTTCTTTTTTTTGTTAAATTTGTTTTCTTTTCTTTTCCCCCATTGTCCCTTTTTGTCTTTCTTCATTACTCAGTTTCTCGTCTCTCTATACCTTCCTTCTCTCTCTGTTCCCTGAATACCTGGTGCAGAGTACCTCTATGCCTTCTAGCGAGGTGTACTGCAACACCTGAGAACAACTTCTCCAGACCTCATAGCTTCAAGTGTGGGATCCCCTGGAGCTTTGCTGGTCTTTTTCCTTTCTGATTTTTATTTATTCATGCTTTTCTTTTTTTTTTCTTTTCTTTCTTCTTTTTCCCCTTTTTGTTTTTCTCCATTTCATAGTCTCTCATCTCTCAACTCCAACAGCAAGCTTCCCTAGCACTCTTTTTTGGTTGATTATATGTTTTTGGTTACTGTTCCTCTCTCCTCTCCCCCATATACATCTTAGCTCCACAAATAACAATCTCCCGCCTACATCCTGCCTATCTGCACTGTACGTTTAACATCAAACAACCAAGCAGCACAGGCACAGACTACTGGAACCTGCCCTACACTGATTAGTGACCCGCCCTGGTGGCTATAGTAGGTGCCACAAACAACCCATCCCAGTAACTCCTCTTCAGCTAGACCTGCCCTGCTGTACCATATCTGAGTGACTGACCTTGCCAATTGGAGAAGGAGGTGAAAAGTATCGTGCCCACAGGCGAGCAAACAGCAAAGAACACACAGTCTGCCTGCTCAGACATAGCCAAATTAAAAAAAAAAGGATGAAACAAACAAATCTACTATCAGTAAATGAGAAAAATAACTACTGAATGTCCTGAAGACAGCAGACAATATCAAAACATTTACAAAAACAGGACAGGATGGTTCCAGTAAGCATCCAAAATAAAACACAAGATGACTTTCCAGTGGATGAAAAGGCACTAGAACAACCTGATAGAGAATTGAAATCTCTAATACTCAGAATTCTCCAAGAGCTGAAGCAAAAAGCAGACAAAAATGAGGAAAGAATAGACAAATTCATGGAAAATACAGAAAATAAATTGGAGGAATTCAGGAAAACAATGCAGGAACAAAATATCAAAATAAATTCACAACTAGAATTTATTCAAAAACAACAATTAGAAATCCAAAACATAAACAACAAGATTTCAGAAATGGACAGTGTCATAGAAGGGCTGAGGAGCAGATTTGAAACGGTGGAAGACAGGATCGGTGGAATTGAAGATAAACACTTGGATACAACACTGTCTCAGGAAAACTCAGAAAAAAGAACAAAGAAAAATGAAGAAACCCTGAGAGTTATGTGGGATACAATCAAAAGCAAAAGTTTGCGAGTGATTGGAATTCCAGAACAGGGGGAGAAAACAGAAAACACAGAGAAGATCATTGAGGAACTGCTGACAGAAAACTTCCCCAATATCATGAAAGATAAAAAGCTGGCCATCCAAGAAGCTCAACGAACCCCGTATAGAAGAGACCCCCAAAAGAAAATCACCAAGGCATATCATATTCACACTCGCCAAAACCAAAGACAACAAAGAATCCTGAGAGCAGCTCGTGAAAAACAAGAAGTCACATACAGAGGAGAAACAATCAGACTAAGCTCAGATTATTTGGCAGAAACCATGCAGGCAAGAAGGCAATGGGATGACATATATAAAACCTTGAAAGAAAAAAATTGCCAGCCAAGAATAATATATCCTACAAAACTCTCATTCAAATATGGTGGTGTGAAATTAGGACACACTCAGATAAACAGAAATTAAGGGAATATGTAAAAACCAAACCAAACTTACAAGAATTATTAGAGTGAATTCTTCAATCTGAGAACAAACTACTTCAGCTCACAGGCAGAATCTAGGACGCAGGATTCTACCAGCCAGATACCAATCTAGGAAAAGAAATCTCAAGGACTATTCAAAACCAAAAGAAAAAAAAAACAGGAGATCAGAGCAGATAATCAGTAAATGACAACAACATCAGAACAATAAAAGAGAGAATAAACTGTGTAGGTATGGAGCCTTCAAATGGAGAAGAAAGCAAGGCGATACCAAGTAATAATAGACTGCTTCAAACTTAGAAAGATAAGGGTAAATTTCACGGTAACCAAAAAGAAAGTTAATAAACATACAAATAAAAATAAAGAGGAAAAACAAAGTCTCAGCAAAAACAAAACCTACAAAAACAAAAGAAATGAAAAAAAAAAAATCCACAAACAAAAGTGACTCAACACAGGAGAGTAAGAAGAATGAAGAAAATGCCAGCACCACAAAAAAAAGCACTACAAAATCACAGCAACAAACTAACATCTATCAATAATTACACTGAATGTAAATGGACTCAATGCACCCAAAAAGAGACAGAGAGTGACAGAATGGATAAGAAAATAGGATCCATCAATATGCTGTCAACAAGAGACACACCTCAGAAACAAAGATGTGAATTTATTAAAAGTCAAAATTTGGGAAAAAATATAACAAGCTAACAACTACCAAAAAAGAACAGGAGTGGCAATACTAATCTCAGATAAAATAGACTTTAAAACAAAATCCACCAGAAAAGACAGAGAAGGACACTATATAATGATTAAGGGGATGATCCTTCATGAAGACATAACCATAATAAACATCTACACACTCAATGACAGGGCTCCAAAATACATAAAACAAACTCTAACAACACTGAAAAGAGAAATGACAGTTTCACAATAATAGTAGGAGACTTCAACACACCACTCTCAATAAAGGAAAGAACAACTAAAAAGAAACTCAGCAAAGATACAGAAGACCTAAAGGGCACAATCAGCCAACTTGACCTCATAGACATATATAGAACACTCCATCCAACAGCTGCAAAGCACACATTCCTTTCCAATGCACATAGAATGTTCTCCAGAGTAGACCACATCTTAGGCCAAGAACAATCCTCAACAAGATCCAAAACGCTGAGATAATTCAAAATATCTTTTCTGACCACAATGCCATCAAGGTAGAAATTCACAACAGAAACAGCAAGGAAAAAAAATCAATTACATGGAAACTGAATACTACCCTGCTTACACATCACTGGGTAATGGAAGAAATCAGTGATGGAATCAAAAAATTCCTAGATTCAAATGAGAATGAAAATACATCATACCAAAACCTTTGGGACACAGCAAAGGCAGTCCTCAGAGGACAATTTATACCAATAGATGCACATATCAAAAAAGAAGAAAGGGACAAAATTGAAACATTAACTACAGAACTCAAACTATAGAAGTCAAACATTAACTACAGAACTCAAACATTAACTACAGACATTACATAAGAGAACAGCAAAAAAAAAAAAAGCCCACAGCCACCAGAAGAAAGGAAATAATAAAGATCAGAGCAGAAATAAATGAAATAGAGAACAGAAAAACAATAGAAAGAATCAGAAAAATCATAACTTGCTTCCTTGAAAGAATCAACAAAATCGACAAACCTCTGGCCAGACTGACAAAAGAAAAACAGGAGAGGATGCAAATAACCCAAATAAGAAAGGAAATGGGGGACAGTACAACAGACCCAACCGAAATAAAAAGGATCATAACAGAATATTATGAAAAACTATACTCCAACAAATTTGAAAACCTAGAGGAAATGGATAATTTTCTAGAAACACACTACCTACCCAAACTACAACAAACTGATGTTGAAAATCTGAACAGACCCATAACAAAAGAAGAGATTGAAAAGGTAATTAAAAAAAAAAAAAAAAAAACTCCCAACAGAAAAAGGCCCGGGACCAGATGGCTTCGCTGGATAATTCTACAGAACATTCAGAGAAAAGCTTGTACCAGTACTACTCAAGCTATTTCAGAGCATAGAAGAGGAAGCAACACTTCCAAATTCATTCTATGAAGCCACCATAACGCTGATACCAAAACCAGGCAAAGACATCACAAAAAAAGAAAATTACAGACCAATATCTCTCATGAATATAGATGCAAAAATTCTCAACAAAATTCTAGCCAATAGAATTCAGCATCATATTAAAAAAATAATACACCATGACCAAGTAGGATTCATATCAGGTATGCAAGAATGGTTCAATGTTAGAAAATCAATCAATGTAATCCACCACATAAATAAAAGGAAAAAGAATCACATGATCATCTCAACTGATGCAGAAAAGGCATTTAAGTCCAACACCCAATGCTGATAAAAACTCTCAATAAAATAGGTATAGAAGGGAAATTTCTCAACATAATAAAGGGCATCCATGCAAAACCAACGGCCAACATCATTCTTAATGGAGAGAGGCTGAAAACATTCCCCTTGAGAAGGAACAAGACAAGGATGCCCTTTATCAGCACTCCTATTTAACATTGTCCTGGAAGTTCTAGCTAGAGCAATAGGACAAGAAAAAGAAATAAAGGGCATCCAAATTGGTAACAAAGAAGTGAAACTGTCCCTGTTTGCAGATGATATGATACTATACATAGAAAACCCTAAAGACTTCATGAGAAATCTACTGGAACTAATAGAAGGATTCAGCAGAGTAGCAAGATACAAGGGAAACATACAAAAATCAGTTGGATTCCTATACACCAATAAGGAGAACGATGAAAAGGAAATTAGGAAAACAATACCATTTATAATACCCCCTAAAAAAATAAAATACTTAGGAATCAATCTAACCAGGGATGTAAAAGACCTATACAAACAACTACAAAACACTACTGTAAGAAAGCCAAAGGGATCTAAGTAAATGGAAAAACATACCATGCTCATGGATAGGTAGACTCAACATAGTGAAAATGACGTTTCTACCCAAACCAAATTACAAACACAATGCAATCCCAATCCAAATACCAACAACATTCTTCAAAGAGATGGAAAAACTAGTCATTAACTTTATATGGAAAGGGAAGAAGCCCCAAATAAGGAAATCACTACTGTAGAAGAAGAATAAAGTTGGAGGACTCACACTACCTGACCTCAGAACCTACTATACAGCTACGGTAGTCAAAACAGCCTGGTACTGGTACAATGACAGATACATTGACCAATGGAACAGAATTGAGAACTCAGATGTAAATCAATCCACCTACGGTCACCTGATCTTCGACAAGGGCCCAAAGTCCATCGAATGGGGAAATGACCGTCTTTTTAGCAAATGTTGCTCACAAAACTGGATAGCCATTTGCAAAACAATGAAACAGGACCCATACTTCACGCCATATTCAAAAACAAATTCAAAATGGATCAAAGACCTAAACATAAAGCCAAAAACTATAAACTTCATAGAAGAAAAAATAGGACCAATGCTACAGGCCTTCATACACGGCATTAACAGGATACAAACCATAACCCTCAACACACAAACCCCAGAAGATAAGCTAGATAACTGGGATCTTCTAAAAATCAAACACCTATGCTCTTCAAAAGACTTCACCAAAAGAGTCAAAAGAGAACCTACAGACTGGGAAAAAACTTTTGGCCAGTACAAGTCAGACAAAGGTCTACTCTCCATAATCTACAAGAAAATCCAACACCTCTACAACAAAAAGACAAATAATCCTATTAAAAATTGGGAAAAGGAAATGAACAGACACTTCACCAAAGAAGACATTCAAGCAGCCAACAGACGTATGAGGAAATGCTCGCAATCACTAGTGATTAGAGAAATGCAAATTAAACCCACAGTGAGATACCATCTCACCCTGGCATTACTGGCATGAATCAAAAACACTGGAAATAACAAATGTTGGAGGGGCTGCAGGGAGATTAGAAGTCTTATGCACTGCTTGTGGGAACACAAAATGATAGAACCATTTTGGAAAATGAAATGGCGCTTCCTTAGAAAGCTAGAAATAGACATACCTTATGATCCAGCAATCCCACTCCTAGGAGTATTTCCTAGAGAAATAAGAGTCGTCACTCGAATAGACATATGTACACCTATGTTCATGGTAGCATTGTTCATAAGAGCAAAAAGATGGAAACAACCTAGATACCCATCAACAGATGAATGGATAAACAAACTATGGTACATACACACAATGGAGTACTATGCAACGAGAAATAACAAGGGTGAATCTGTGAAGCATCTCATAACATGAATGAAACTAGAGGACATTATGCTGAGTAAAATAACTCCATCTCAAAAGGACAAATTTTGCATGAGACCTCTATTGTAAAAACCCGTGAAAAAGTTCACACATAAAGTAACAATCTATGTTGGTTACCAGGGATGGGAGGGGTTGGGAGGAAATAGTAAATAGGCAATAAATAAGTGGTATCTTGGGTGAAGGGTAAGACAGTACACAATACTGGGAAAACCAGCACAACTTGTACAAAGAAAGGTTATGGAAGCTCCATAGACACATCCAAACTCCGTGAGGGACTGAATTGCTGGGCGGAGGGCTGTGAGGACCATGGGCTCAGGGAACGTCTAGCTCAATTGGCATAACACAATTTATGGAGGCAGTGTTCTACATTCTACCTTGGTGATTAGTGTCTCTGGTCTTAAAAGCCTGTAAGCTGCCATCTGATATACTCCACTGGTCTCATCCCCTCGGGAGCAAGGGAGAATGAAGAGAACAGAATACAAGAGAAAGATTTCTCCAAAGGACTAATGGACCACAGCTACCAAGGCCTCCACGAGACTGAGTCCAGTACAGCTAGATGGTGGCTGGCTGCCACCACTGACCAGGATCACAACAGAGGGTTCAGGACAGAGCTGGAGAAGGATGTAGAACAAAATTCTAACCCACAAAAAGAAGACCAGATTTACTGGCCTAAAGGAGACTGGAGAAACCCCGAGAGTATGGCCCCCAGACACCCTTTTAGCTCAGTGGTGAAGCTACCTCCGAGGTTCACCATTCAGCCAGGGAGTGGACAGCCCCATAAAACCAAATGGGACTAATGAGGCACAGCAGTCCAAGGACAAGGACTAGAAGGAAGATGGGGACTGGAAAGCTGATGATAGGGAACCCGAAGTTGAGTAAGGATAGTGTTGATGTGTTGTGAGATTGTTAACCATTGTCATAGGGCAACATGTGTACTGTTTAATGAGAAACTATTTTGTTTTGTAAACGTTCATCTAAAGTGAGAATAGCAACACAATTGGAAGTGCGTAGTTGATGTCACTGAACTATGCATGTAGAAATTTTTGAAATGGTGTATCTTAGGCTATGTATATTTTCACCAAAAAAAAAAAAAAAAAAAGAGGGCGAGAAGGGAGAGGGTTGACATTTCGTGAAGTTGTTAACCAATGCCATAAAACAATATGTGTACTACTATCTCATGAGAAACTGTTTGTTCTGTAAACCTTCACCTGAAGTACAGAACAATAAATTAACTAATTAAAAAAAAAAAAAAAGATAAAAATCATGAAAGAAAAAACCCTAGGAGCCCTGATACATGGCATAAACACAATACGAACCACAAGTAACAATGCACTAGTGCTAGAAGAGAGAGTAGATTACTGGGAGCTTCTAAAAATCAAACACTTATGCTCATCAAATGACTTCACCAAAATGCAAAAAGACAACCTATAGACTGGGAAAAAATTTTTGGCTATGACAATTCCGATCAGCATCTACTTTCTAAAATCTACAAGATACTGCAACACCTCAACAACAAAAAGACAAATAACACAATTAAAAAATGGGCAAAGGATATGAACAGGCACGTCACCAAAGAAGACATTCAGGTGGTCAACAGACACATGAAGAAATGCTCACGATCATTAGCCATTAGAGAAATGCAGATCAAAACTACCATGAGATATCATCTCACCCCAACAAGGCTAGCACTAACTGAAAAAACACAAAATAATAAATGCTGGAGAGGTTTTGGAGAGACTGGAACACTTATAAAATGTTGGTGGGAATGTAAAATGGTACAACCACTTTGGAAATCAATTTGGCGCTTCCTTAAAAAAGCTAGAAATAGAAGTACTATATGATCCAGCTATCCCGCTCCTTGGAATATATCCTAGAGAAATAAGAGCCATTACACAAATAGATATTTGCACACCCTTGTTCATTACAGCACTGTTCACAGTAGCAAAAAGATGGAAACAACCTAGGTGCCCTTCAACGGACAAATGGATAAACAAATTATGGTATATCCACGCAATGGAATACTACTCAATGATAAAGAACAACAATGAAGCCATGAAACCTTATAACATGGAGGAATCTGGAAGGCATTATGCTGGTGAATTTAGTCAGTCACAGAAGGACATATATTCTGTAAGACCACTATTTTAAGAACTCAAGAAAAGGTTTAAACACAGAAGACGATGTTCTTTGATGATTATGAGAGTGGGAAGGGAGGGCGAGGGTTATCCACTAACTAGGTAGTAGACAAGTATTATCTTGGTGAAGGGAAAGACAGCACATACTACAGGGAAAGTCAGCACAACTGGACTAAACCAAAGCTAAGAAGTTTCCTCAATACAATCAAACACTTTGAGGGACAGAGTAGCTGGGGTAGGGATCTGGGGACCATGCTTTCAGGGGATGTGTAGGTCAATTGGCATAACAAAGCTTATTAAGAAAATGTTCTGCATCCTACTTCAGTGAGTGGCATCTGGGGTCTTAAAAGCTTGCAAGCAGCCACCTAAGATGCATCAATTGGTCCCAACCACCTGGAGTAAATGATAATGAAGAACACCAAAGACACAAGGAAAGTAGTAGCCTAGGAGACAGAAAGGGCCACATAAACCAGAGACTTCATCAGCCTGAGACCAGAAGAACTAGACGGTGCCCAGCTACCACCAATGACTATCCTGACAGGGAACACAACAGAGTCCTGGATGGAGCAGGAAAAAGATGGGTGCAGAACTCAAATTCTAGTTAAGAAGACCAGACTTAATGGTCTGACTGAGACTGGAGAAACCCTGGAAATCATGGCCCCTGGATTCTCTATCAGCCCAGAACTAAAACAATTTCCGAGGCCAACTCTTCAGACAGGGATTGGACTGGACCGTTGAACATAAAGGAATACTTGTGAGGTGTGTGCCTGTTAGCTCAAGTAGATACAAGAGACTAAACGGGCAGCTTCTGTCCGGAGGTGAGATGGGAATCGCAGAGAGGGTTAGGAGCTGGTTGAATGGACATGGGGAAGCAGGGGTGGAAAAGAGGAGTGTGCTATTATAGTATGGGGAGGGCAATTAGGGTCACATAACAATGTATGTATAAATTTTTGTATGGGAGACTAACTGGAAAGGTAAATTTTCACTTAAACTACAACAATAAAAAAAAAGGAATCATTGTATCCTCCACATCAACAAAGAGAACGTTGAAGAGGAAATCACCAAATCAGTACTATTTACAATAACCCAGAAGAAGACTAAATCCTTAGGAATAAATCTTACCAGAGATGTAAAAGACCTATACAAAGGAAGCTACAAGACACTACAGCAAGAAACCAAAAGAGACCTACATAAGTGGAAAAATGTACCTTGCTCATGGATAGGAAGACTCAGTATTGTGAAAATCTCAATTCTACCCAAAGCAGTCTACAGATACAATGCAATCTCGATCCAAATTCCAACTTCATTTTTTAACGAGATGGAGAAACAAATCACCAACTTCATATGGAAAGGGAAGAGGCCCCAGATAAGTAAAGCATTACTCAAGAAAAGAACAAAGTGGGAGGCCTCACACTACCTGATTTTAGAACCTATTATATACCATATCGGTAGTCAGAAGAGCCTGGTACTGGTACAACAAGAGATACATAGACCAACGGAACAGAATTGAGAATCCAGACATAAATTCATCCACCTATGAGAAGCTGATATTTGACAAAGGCCCAAAGTCCGTTAATTGGGGAAAAGACAGTCTCTTTAACAAATAGTGCTCGCATAACTGGATATCCATCTGCAAAAAAATGAAACAAGACCCATACCTCACACCACGTGCAAAAACTGACTCAAAATGGATCAAATACCTAAATATAAAATCTAAAATGATAAAGATCATGGAAGAAAAAATAAGGGCAATGCTAGGAGCCCTAATACATGGCATAAACAGAATACAAACCATAACTAACATGCATAAACACCAGAAGAGAAACTAGGTAATTGGGAGCTTCTAAAAATCAGACACTTATGCTCATCAAAAGACTTCCCCCAAAAGAGTAAAAAGCAACCTACAGACTGGGAAAAAATTCTTGGCTATGACATATCCGATCAGGGTATAATCTGTGTCATGGATTGAATTGTGTCCCCTAAAAATATCTTTCAACTTGGCTAGGTCATAATTCCCTGTAATGTATGATTGTGTAATCTGGTGTCACTCCCTTATATGCTGTAAACCTTATCACTATGCTGAGGTTATACTGATGAGGTTTACAAGATTGGCTAGTGGTAGCTGGTCACCATCCAGTTCTGGTCTCAAGGCAGGACAGGACTTGGTTCATGTGGACTATAGTCCTGTAGACTAGTTTCTTCTTTGAGTCTTTGGTTTCCTTCTTTATTTATTGCTCCAGATGTGTAGAGACCAATAGTTGTATCTTATATGGCCACTCTCAAGGTTTTAAGACCCTAGACACTACTTACCAAACTAGCATGTAGAACATTATCTTTATGAGCTGCATTATGTCAATTGACAGAATTGCACCCAGAGACTATAGTCCTAAGTCTTCAAGTAACCAATCCAGCAGGATGTTTGGTCATGTCTAGTGATGAGGTCTAGAAGATCAGATAGTGTCTCAATCCAATCTCTTTCGAAGTGTAAAAGAGAGAAGCGAGCAGAGACACATGGGAACCTCGTACCACCAAGAAAGCAATGCTGGAAGCAGAGTGCATCCTTTGGACCTGAGGTTCCTGTGCTGAGATGCTCCCAGATCAAGGGAAGACTGATGCACCATAAGGACCTTTCTCCAGAGCCAACAGAGAGAGAAAGCCTTCTCCTGGAGCTGATGCCCTGAATTTGGACTTGTAGCAGTACTGGACTGTGAGAGAATAAACTTCTCTTTGTAAAGCAATCCACTTGTGGTATTTCTGTTATAGCAGCACTAGATGATTAAGACAATCTCTAAAATCTATAAGACACTGCAACACCTCAACAACAAAAAGGCAAATAACCCAATCGAAAAATGGACAAAGGATATGAACAGGTACTTCACCAAAGAAGACATTCCGGAGGCTAACAGACACATGAGGAAATGCTAACGATAATTAGCCATCAGAGAAATGCAAATCAAAACTACAATGAGATACCATCTTATCCCAACAAGGCTAGCATTAATAAAAAAATCAGAAAACAACAAATTTTGGAGAGGTTGTGGAGAGACTGGAACACTTATACACTGCAAAATGATACAACAACTTTGGAATGCAAAATGGTACAACCACTTTGGAAATCAATTTGGTGTTTCCTTAAAAAGCTAGAAATAGAAGTACCATATGATTCAGCAATCTCACTCCTTGGTATGCACACCCATGTCCATTGCAGCACTGTTCACAATAGTAAAAAGATGGAAACTACCTAGGTGCCCATCAACAGACGAATGGATAAACAAATTATGTACTTACACAGAATAGAATACTACGCAATGGTAAAGAACAATGATGAATCCGTAAAACATCTCACAACATGGATGAATCTGGAAGGCATTATGCTGAGTGAAATTAGTCAGTCACAAAAGGACAAATATTGTATGAGACCACTATTACAAGAACTCGAGAAAAGGCTTAAACACAGAAGAAAACATTCTTTGATGGTTACGAGGGTGGGGAGAGAGGGAGAGTGGAATTCACTAATTAGATAGCAGACAAGAATCATCTTAGGTGAAGGTAAGTCCAGCACAACTGGACTAAACCAAAAGCTAAGAAGTTTCCTTAACATAACCAAACACTTCAAGGAACAGAGTAGCAAGGGCTGTGGTCTGGGGACCATGGTTTCAGGGGACTTCTAGGTCAACCGGCATAACAAAGTTTATTAAGAAAATGTTCTGCATCCCACTTTGGTGAGTGGTGTCTGGGGTCTTAAAAGCTTGTGAGTGGCCATCTAAGATGCATCAATTGGTCCAAACGTATTTGGAGCAAAGGAGAATGAAGAACACCAAAGACACAAGGAAAGTAGTAGCCTAGGAGACAGAAAGGGCCACATAAACCAGAGACTCCATCAGCCTGAGACCAGAAGAACTAGATGGTGCCCAGCTACCACCAATGACTGCCCTAACAAGGAACACAGTACAAAGTCCCTGACAGAACAGGATAAATGTGTGGAGCAGAACTAAAATTCACGTAAAAAGACCATACTTAATGGTTTGACTGAGACTGGTTGAACCCTCCAAGCCATGGCTCCCGGACGCTGTGTTTACCCAGAACTAAAACCATTCCCCAAGCCCACTCTTCAGACAAAGATTAGAGTGGACTGTAAAACATAAAATAATACTCTTGAAGATTGTGTTTCTTAATTGAAGCAGATACATGAGACCAAATGGGCAGCTCCTGTCCAGAGGCAGGATGAGAAGGCAGGAAGGGACAAGAGCTGGTTGGATGGACACCGGAAAGGTGGGGTGGAAAGGGGGAGTGTACTGTCACATTATAGGGATTGCAACTAGTGTCATATAACAATGTGTATAAATTTTTGTATGAGAAATTAATTTGAGCTGTAAACTTTTACCTAAAGCACAATAAAAAGATATATATTTCATTGGGCGAATCTGCTGCAAAAGACTTCTTTAAACTGTTAAAAAGCAAAGATGTCACCTTGAAGACTAAGGTGAACCTGACCCAAGCCATGGTGTTTTCAATTGCCTCTTATGCATGAGAAAGCTGGACGATGAATAAGGAAGACGGAAGAAGAATTGATGTCTTTGAACTATGGTTTGATGAAGAATATTGAATATACCATGGACTGCCAAAAGAACGAACAAATCTGTTTTCCTTAGAAGCAAGAATGTGAGACTAATATCTCAAATACTTTGGACATGTTATCAGGAGAGATCAGTCCCTGGAGAAGGACATCATATTTGGTAAAGCAGAAGGTCATCAAAAAAGAGGAAGACCCTCAATGAGATGGATTGACATGAAGGCTACAACAGTGGGCTCAAGTACAACAACAATTTTGAGGATGGTGCAGACTGGGCAGTGTTTAATTCAGTTGTACGTGGGGTTGCTATGAGTTGGGACCCACTCAATGGCACCTAACAACAACACAATTTTTACATTAAATTTCCCTGTTCAAATACCTGGTGTGGTTTTGTCTCCAACTGGACTGCAGCTGATCTCCCATCCCCAAACACACCTCCTATGAATTCTACCCCACTTATGCTACTGGCCTGCTTTCTGCTCCTCAAGTATAGTAGACACCTCCCACGTCATGACGTTTGCACTTGCTGTTCCCTTTGACTGGACTGCTCTTGCCCCTGATCTCTCCTTCAGGTCTTTGCTAACTATTGCCTTCCTAGTAAGCCTTTCCTTGGCACTCTATCTAATAGAAAAAAACCCACTCCTGGTACTTCCTATCCACTCTCCTATCATTTTTAGCCATATCAGTGTACCATCTGATATACTACATGTTTTATGTGCTTATTTTATTTATTTGTTCATCTCCTCCCATCATGATACAAGTCTCACGAGGATTGTAGTTCATTGACTCATACTGGTTTGTTCACTGCTGATTTCCCTAAACCTAGAACTGCTCTTAACACATATTATTGTTGTTAGTTACTGTCAAGTCAGTTCTGACTCATGGTAACCTTAGGTATAACAGAATGAAATGTTCCTTGTCCTATGCCATCTTCATGATCACTGATATGTTTCAGTCCATTGTTGCAGCTATTGTGACACATATTAGGAGATCAATAAATATTTGTTGAAAGGGTGGATGATTTAGTGAATAAAATGATAACTGTAGTGCAATGAAATGAATCGTCTAAATTCATGAGGGATAAGGATCAGGACCAGCACACAAAGCTGATTCCTAAGAGGTGGAGGTCAGACATACCTTTGCTCTGTAATTTCTTCACTATTTCTGATACCAGCCACCCCTGTCCCCCCATGACACTCTACTGGGTTTGATAATTCATTTCAATGGCCACACAGAACTCACAGACCACACTCACAGTTATGAGGTTTATTAGGGAACTAACAGGCTACAACTCTGTATCAGGATCAACTTGAAAGTAACAGGAGCAACTTGAGATTAGGATCAGGAAGCACACAGGCAAGGCCTGGAAAGCTCCCTCAAAGTGGGGAGCACATCCTTCCCATTTTCAGTGCAGGACAGCTTCCATCCAAGATAGCTCTCTCAGCTGCTCTCTGCTGTCAAGTCACTCTGCTGCTAACTGGCCGAGCTCACACCCAGTATAGCAGCTTCAGAACTGCTTGGATCCCACGTGGCTCTGCTTCTCTGCCAGCCCAGCTCTCAGTTAACATCTTTCTCAGTTGCAGCTTTTTAAGCTAACCATCCAAGTCCTTAGCTGACAGCTTTCTCAGCTGCCACCTTTTTAAATTAGGTCTGGGAGGAGCCTCCATGTCCCAAATACATGTTCCTGTCCTAGCTCCTGTCAACCAGGAGGCCTAGAAAACCTCTGCATTTCAGCCATTTATATATTCTGATCCTCATCAGTTACAAGGTGGGACCTCCTTCCCCAGACCAGAGTTCTACCAATCCTCTATTACCCATCAGATGTCAATCAACTCAGTAAGGTCTTGTACAAAAGTAAGATTCTTTGTTGGCAGAGACTGGCTCCTCTCCAGGGCAAAACAACAACCCTCTGGGATAGAAAGCAACCTGAGAGGTCCCCCAAGGTGTTTCTGTAAAGAATTATGGCAAAGGTAATAACTCCTCAGTGATTAAGGGGAAAATCTCCCAAGCTGTTTTTCCAAAGAACCAAGGCAAAAGACCACATAAAGGAACTCCTTGCACCACAGACCATCTTCTGGCTTTTGGCCATGGGTTCTTACACATACTTAACACTTGGAGGTTACTTCCTCCTCCCTATACATTTTGCCAATCCAAATCAGTCATTAACAATTAGTCCATTGATAGGGCAAAACTCCTCTCAAGATGTGGTCACTCAGATACTAGCCATGCAGGCATCCATCTAATCTGGTCAGGTTCTCCAAAATGTTATCTTAGCTTCACTTCTGGCATGTGGGATTGTTGGGCCAAGAGACTATATATCTTGCTTTGAGCCTCTCCCAAGGTATCAGCATAATAAAACTTCTAAGCAATATTAGGTTGGACCACTGTGCTAGTCTAGCCCAGCCCATGTCTCCCCCTTAGTCCACACTTCCACAGTTACAGCTTCTGCAATTACACTCTTCACAATCATAATTGCCTCTATTTAGCAAATCATTACTCACAGCTGAATCATATCAACATCTACTCAGTGGGAATCTTCCCTTGCTCCCCTCATTTTGGGTGTAAATACATTCATGAAAGCATGTAGCCAGCCACTTCATGCCTCTATCTTCCCGTTTTAAACAGCCAATGTTTAAATTTCCCATCCCTATCAAACCAGTACTTTGAGGAGATAAGAATGTTCCCTGGTCTGAAGAATCTTCTTTCTGTTGGAACGCTGAGTGTCTGATTCATAAGCAAAGTCCAGTCCAGGACAAGCCACAAAATTGCAGAGAATCTTGCCACATATGTCAATTTTGCAGCATCAATAAATGTCTCTGTCTTCCCCTTGTACCTGGGTCCAGGTCATCTAATCCCTAGCTAGGTCAATAGGTACCACCATACCAGCCATAGACATGGGAGTCTACACAACTCCCTGGACTTCAGACTAGCTGAACTCTTCTTTCTCTCATCCCTAGGCACCTAGGGCGAGGTCATCAAATGTCAGAGGAACATGTCCACACTCATCCCATCTATTCATTGCTACACCTCCCCCACTTCCACTTAGCTCATGGACGCAGGTGATCACCTCAGGCAATCATACTATGCTACTCAACGGCTCCCATTAACTTCAGTCCTGAAAAGGAGGTCTTCTGATGGGTACTTCCAAGTCCTATTCCAACACGTCTCTCAGGTTCCATAGGGCTATAACCCACAGGGATATCCCTTTACTGTTCACCAAGCAGCTCTTCTATGAATCGAACCTTCAATCATCATGGTACTCTCAAAGTCCAATATAATTATCTCTCTAATGCATATCTTCTGATCTCACAGGCTTTTGGCATAAGCTCCCTTTACTATTTACCCTTTCAGCATATTCATTCAAGTATTGCCTGAAGGGTGGAGTTACGCCCTCTGTATTTTTTACAATACCCAATATTCATTTCTACCGTATACTCAGGGTTGTTTTACAACACCAGTTAGGGAAAACATTTCTTTAGTCAGACAAATATTCATAGTGCAATCAGATAAACACATAATCTGTTTAACATTCCAGTTTTATCTTCTCTTTTCCACTCCCAGATTATTTTACCCATTTTAAGTATATGGCCTTCTGTCTCTGGCTGGGTTGAACCAGAAGACCTTGGTCCCCTATCAATCATCTTGTTTAACCTGCCAGGCTTTCAACCCATGCCACTTCAGATGCAGCTTTCGTAACCACTGCTGCAGCATAACATCTCTTACTTTTCTTTTACAGATAGAAGTAACCAAAATAACCATCCAAGAATCAAAAGTTTTTCATCCCATGCCCATTCATCTTTTCTCTTTCAAAACCCCATGCTTCCATGAGTCAGGAGCCATTGCAACAAATCCACTCCTGACACCAATTGTAATGCAGAGAAATGAACTGTCAAAATTCAAGAAAGAATCAGGATTAGCTAAAGCTGGTACCTATGAGGTGGAGGTCAAACATACCTCCACTCTACCATTTCTTCACCATTTCTGACACCAGCTGTCTCCCTCTCCTCCGATGGCATTCTCTATGCTGGGTTTGATAATTTGTTGCAATGGCCACATAGAACTCACAGACCATACTCACAATTATGTGGCTTATTAGGGAAGTAACAGGCTACAACTTAGGAATCAGGATCAACTAGAAAGTAACAGGAGCAAATTGAGATCAAGATTAGAAGCACACAGGCAAGGTCTGGACAGCTCCTCCAATGTGTGTGTGGGGGGGACACATATCTCCCTTCTTCCTTCTTCAATGCAGGACAGCTTCTAATCAGAAGAGCTCTCTCAGCTGTTCTCTGGCATCCAGCCTCTCCACCATCAGCCTCACCACCATTGGCCTCTTGGTACTAATTGGGCCAGCTTATAGCCAGTGTAGCAGCTTACTCAGCTCTTTCAGCTGCTGTTTGCCGTTAAGTCTCTCTGACATCAGGTCTCTCCACTAACTGACCCAGCTCATGGCCAGGTAGCAGCCTGCTCAGCTTTCTCTGCTACTCTCCTCTCTGCCGTAGGACCTCTCTGCCATCAGGCCTTTCTGAAGTTTAATTTCCAAGTATCTGGGACGTACATCCATTCTTTTTATTATTATTATTGTGATAAATATATATGTAACAAAACATTTGCCATTTCAACATTCTTCACATGTACAATTCAGTGACATTATGTTTATTCTGTTGTTCAACCATTGCCACTAAGCATTTAAAAATTTTTCTTTACCCTTCACAGAAGCTCCGAGTCCCCTAAGCAATGAGTTTCCCTTTTTTCCTTCCTTCCACTTGCAGGACTTCATTTTTCCTTATGACTAATATTCCACTGCATACACATTTTATTTATCCATTCATCTGTTGATGGACATTTAGGCTGTTTTCACCTTTTGGCTGTTGTGAATATTGTTGCAATGAATACTGGTGTACAAATATCTGTTTGTGTTCCTACTTCTAATTCTTTTTGGAATGAAAAAAGAAATCGCTAGTTCATATGGTAATCATATGTTCAACTTCTAGAGAAACGACTAAACTTTTTTCCACAGTGCAATACCATTGTACAGTTCCACTAGCAACGGATGAGGATTTCGATTTCTACACATCCTCATCAACTACATGTTGTCATCAATTTTTTAAAT
The DNA here is from genome assembly GCA_030035585.1 of Dugong dugon. Lineage (NCBI taxonomy): Eukaryota > Metazoa > Chordata > Mammalia > Sirenia > Dugongidae > Dugong > Dugong dugon. The sequence goes on from CM057464.1 coordinate 22,702,214, forward strand.
CCTAGCCAGGTGTGAAGTGATACCTCATTGTGGTTTTGATTTGCATTTCCCTAATGACTGATGACGTTGAGCATCTTTCCATGTGCTTGCTAGTCATTTGTATTTTTTCTTTGGTGAAATGTCTATTCAAGACTTTGGCCAACTTTTTGATTGGGTTGTTTGTCTTTTTGTTGTAAAGTTGTATGAGTTTTTTATACTTTAAAACTTGCAAAAGTCAAAACCTGTATGAGGCAGAAATATGTCAGAGAAGGAAAACTCAAGTATTTTCCACTAAAACGGGCAATAGAAAAGTGGTAACACTGCACACTGTCAAAGGCAGAAAATGGGCAAAACCCAAAAAAACAAGGCAGTGCCATCGAGTTCTGCTTCTCACAGGTTTCACTGTATATTTTGCATATTAAGCCGTTATCCAACATGTGGCTCCCCCAATTTTTTCCCAATATGTAGGCTGTCTCTTCACTTTGTTGATAACATACTTTGATGAACAAAAGTTTTCTTAAATTTTGGTGAGGTTCCATTTATCTATTTTGTCTTTTGTTGTTCATGCTTTTGGTGTCATATCTAAGAATCCATAATTAAATCTAGGACTTAAAGCATTATCCCTGTGATTTCTTCTTAAAGTTTCATGATTTTAGTTCTTACATTTAGGTCTTTTATCAAGTTTTTCTTATTTTTCTTTTATTCTATTTTAGGTGAAGGTTTACAGAACAAATAGTTTCTCACTAAACAGTCAGTACATATATTGTTTCATGACATTGGTTAACAACCCCATGACAAGTCAACCCTCTTCCTTCTCGACCTTTTTTTTTTTTTTTTTTTTTTTTTTTTTTTGGTGAAAATATACGTAGCTAAAGATACGCCATTTCAAAAATTTCTGCATGGACAATTCAGTGACATTGATTATGTTCTTCCAGTTGTGCTGCTATTCTCACTTTAGATGAAGGTTTACAGAACAAAATAGTTTCTCATTAAACAGTACACATGTTGCCCTATGACAATGGTTAACAACCTCACACACATCAACACTGTCCTTACTCAAACTTAGGTTCCCTATCACCAGCTTTCCTGTCCCCTTCTACCTTCTAGTCCTTGCCCCTGGACTGCTGTGCCTCTTTAGTCCCATTTTGTTTTATGGGGCTGTCCAATCCCTGGCTGAACAGTGAACCCCGGAAGTGACTTCAGCACTGAGCTAAAAGGGTGCCTGGGGCCATAGTCTCAGGTTTTCTCCAGTCTCCTTTAGGCCAGTAAATCTGGTATTTTTTGTGTGTGTTAGAATTTTGTTCTACATCCTTCTCCAGCTCTGTCCTGAACCCTCTGTTGTGATCCCGGTCACAGCAGTCAGTGGTGGTAGCCGGGCACCATCTAGCTGTACTGGACTCAGTCCAGTGGAGGCCTTGGTAGCTGTGGTCCATTAGTCCTTTGGACTAACGTTTTCCTTGTATCCTGTTCTCTTCATTCTCCCTTGCTCCCAAAGTGGTAAGACCGGTGGAATATCTTAGATGGTTGCTCACAGGCTTTTAAGACCCCAGACGCTACTCACCAAGGTAGAATGTAGAACACCGTCTTTATAAACCGTGTTATGCCAATTGAGCTAGATGTTCCTTGAGACCATGGTCCCCACAGCCCTCCGCCCAGCAATTCAGTCCCTTAGGGAGTTTGGATGTGTCTATGGAGCTTCCATGACCTTTCCTTATACAAGTTGTGCTGGCTTCCCCAATACTGTCTACTGTCTCACCTTTCACCAAAGATACCACTTATCTATTGTCTACTTAGTGTCCCCCCCCATCCCTCCCATCCCATGTAACCAACGAAGATTGTTTCTTTTTGTTTGTAAAGTTTTTCATGAGTTTTTACAGTAGCGGTCTCATACAAAATTTGTCCTTTTCTGATTGACTTATTTCACTCAGCATAATGTCCTCCAGTTTCATCCATGTTATGAGATGCTTCACAGATACATCACTGTTCTTTATCATTGCGTAGTACTCCATTGTGTGTATGTACCATAGTTTGTTTATCCATTTATCTGTTGACAGGCATCAAGGTTGTTTCCATCTTTTTGCTACTGTGAACGATGCTTCCATTAACATGGGTGTGCATATGTCTATTCGTGCGACGGCTCTTATTTCTCTAGGATATACTCCTAGGAGTGGAATTGCTGGATCGTATGGTATTTCTATTTCTAGCTTTCTAAGAAAGTGCCATATCATTTTCCAAAATGGTTGTATCATTTTGCATTCCCACCAGCAGTGCATAAGAGTTCCGATCTCCCCACAGCCTCTCCAACATTCATTATTTCCAGTGTTTTTGATTCGTGCCAGTAATGTCAGGTAAGATGGCATCTCATTGTGGTTTTAATTTGCATTTCTCTAATGGCTAGTGATCATGAGCATTTCCTCATGTGTCTGTTGGCCGCTTGAATGTCTTCTTTGGTGAAGTGTCTGTTCATTTCCTTTGCCCATTTTTTAATAGGATTATTTGTCTTTTTGTTGTAGAAGTGTTGGATTTTCTTGTAGATTATGGAGATTAGACCTTTGTCTGACTTGTACTGGCCAAAAGTTTTTTCCCAGTCTGTAGGTTCTCTTTTCACTCTTTTGGTGAAGTCTTTTGAAGAGCATAGGTGTTTGATTTTTAGAAGATCCCAGTTATCTAGCTTATCTTCTGGGGTTTGTGTTTTGATGGCTATGGTTTGTATCCTGTTAATGCCATGTATGAAGGCCTGTAGCATTGGTCCTATTTTTTCTTCTATGAAGTTTATAGTTTTTGGCTTTATGTTTAGGTCTTTGATCCATTTTGAATTAGTTTTTGAATATGGCGTGAAGTATGGGTCCTGTTTCATTTTTTTTGCAGATGGATATCCAGTTTTTCGAGCACCATTTGTTAAAAGGATGGTCTGTTCCCCTTTTGATGGACTTTGGGCCCTTGTCGAAGATCAGGTGACCATAGGTGGATGGATTTACATCTGAGTTCTCAATTCTTTTCCATCGGTTAATGTATCTGTCATTCTACCAGCACCAGGCTGTTTTGACTACCATACATGTACAGCAGGTTTTGAGGTCAGGTAGTGTGAGTCCTCCAACTTTATTCTTCTTCTTCAGTAGTACTTTACTTATTTGGGGCTTCTTCCCTTTCCATATAAAGTTAATGATTAGTTTTTCCATCTCTTTGAAGAATGTTGTTATTTGGATTGGCCTTGTGTTGTATTTGTAAATTGCTTTGAGTAGACTTGTTATTTTCACAATGTTGAATCTACCTATCCATGAGCACGGTATGTTTTTCCATTTACTTAGATCCCTTTTGGTTTCTTGTAGTAGTGTTTTGTAGTTTTCTTTGTATAGGTCTTTTATATCCCTGGCTACATTTAGTATTTTATTTTTTTAAGAGCTATTATAAATGGTATTGTTTTCCTGATTTCATTTTCATCGTTCTCTTTATTGGTGTATAGGGATCCAACTAATTTTTGTATGTTTATCTTGTATCCTGATACTCTGCTGAATCTTTCTATTAGTTCCAGTAGATTTCTTGTGGAGTCTTTAGGATTTTCTAAGTATAGTATCATATCATCTGCAAACAGGGACAGTTTAACTTCTTCATTACCAATTTGGATGCCCTTTATTTCTTTTTCTTGCCTTATTGCTCTAGCTAGAACTTCCAGCACAATGGTGAATAGGAGTGGTGATAAAGGGCCTCCTTGCCTTGTTCCTGTTTTCAAGGGGAATGTTTTCAGCCTCTCTCCATTAAGAATGATGTTGGCCGTTGGTTTTGCATAGATGCCCTTTATTATGTTGAGAAATTTCCCTTCTATACCTATTTTATTGAGAGTTTTAATCAGGAATGGGTGTTGGAATTTGTCAAATGTCTTTTCTGCCTCAATTGAGATGATCATGTGATTCTTTTCTTTCCTTTTATTTATGTGGTTGATTACGTTGATTGATTTTCTAATGGTGAACCATCCTTGCATTCTTGGTATGAATCCTACTTGGTCCTGGTGTATTATTTTTTTTGATATGATGCTGAATTCTGTTGGCTAGAGTTTTGTTCAGAATTTTGATGTCTATATTCATGAGAGATATTGCTCTGTAATTTTCTTTTTTTGTGATGTTTTTGCCTGGTTTTGGTGTCAGCGTTATGCTGGCTTTATAGAATGAATTTGGAAGTGTTGCTTCCTCTTCTATGCTGTGAAATAGCTTGAGTAGTACTGGTACAAGCTCTTCTGTAAATGTTTTGTAGAATTTTCCAGTGAAGCCATCTGGGCCAGGGCTTTTTTTTGTTGGGAGTTTTTTTTATTACCTTTTGAATCTTTTCTCTTGTTATGGGTCTGTTCAGATTTTCAACATCACTTTGTTGTAGTTTGGGTAGGCCGTGTGTTTCTAGAAATTTATCCATTTCCTCTAGGTTTTCAAATTTGTTGGAGTATAGTTTTTCATAATATTCTGTTATAATCCTTTTTATTTCAGTTGGGTCTGTTGTAATGTCCCCCATTTCATTTCTTGTTTGCGTTATTTGCGTCCTCTCCTGTTTTTCTTTTGTCAGTCTGGCCAGTGGTTTGTTGATTTTGTTGATTCTTTCAAAGAACCAACTTTTGGTTTTGTTGATTCTTTCTATTGGTTTTCTGTTCTCTATTTCATTTATTTCTGCTCTGATCTTTACTGTTTCCTTTCTTCCAGTGGTTGTGGACTTTTTCGCTGTTCTCTTTCTATTTGTTTGAGTTGTGTGGTCAATGTTTTGATTTTGTCCCTTTCTTCTTTTTTGATATGTGCATGTATTGCTATAAATTGTCCTCTGAGGACTGCCGTTGATGTGTCCCAAAGGTTTTTGTATGATGTGTTTTCATTCTCATTTGATTCTAGGAATTTTTTGATTCCATCTCTGATTTGTTCTATTACCTAATGATGTATAAGCAGGGTATTATTCAGTTTCCATGTAGTTGATTTTTTTTCCTTTCTCTTTCTATTGTTACTTTCTACCTTGATGGCATTGTGGTCAGAGAAGATACTTTGAATTATCTCAGCGTTTTGGATCTTGTTGAGGATTGCTCTGTGGCCTAATATGTGGTCTATTCTGGAGAATGTTCCATGTGCATTGGAAAAGAACGTGCAGTTTGCAGCTGTAAGGTGGAGTGTTCTATATATGTCTATGAGGTCAAGTTGGCTGATTGTGCCCTTTAGGTCTTCTGTATCTTTGCTGAGTTTCTTTTTAGATGTTCTATCCTTTACTGAGAGTGGTGTGTTGAAGTCTCCTACTATTATTGTGGAACTGTCAATTTCTCTTTTCAGTGTTGTTAGAGTTTGTTTTATGTACTTTGGAGCCCTGTCATTGGGTGCATAGATGTTTATTATGGTTATGTCTTCATGATGGATCGTCCCCTTAATCATTATATAGTGTCCTTCTTTGTCTTTTCTGGCGGATTTTGTTTTAAAGTCTATTTTATCTGAGATTAATATGGCCACTCCTGCTCTTTTTTGGTAGTTTTAGCTTCATATATTTTCTTCTAACCTTTCATTTTTAATAAATTCACATCTTTGCTTCTGAGGTGTGCCTCTTGAAGATAGCATATTGATGGATCCTGTTTTTTTATCCATTCTGTCACTCTCCATCTCTTTATGGTTGCTTTGAGGTCATTTACATTCAGAGTAATTATTGATAGATGTGAGTTTATTGCTGTCATTTTGTAGTGCTTTTTTTTTTTTTTTTTTTTTTTTTGGTGGTGCTGACATTTTTTTTGTTCCTCTTACTCTCCTCTGCTGAATTCCTTTTGTTTGTGGATTTTTTTTTCCATTTCTTTTGTTTTTGTAGGTTTTGTTTTTACTGAGACTTTTTGTTTTTCTTCTTTATTTTTATGAGTACATTTGTTAACTCTCTTTGTGGTTACTGTGAAATTTACTCTTATCTTTCTAAGTTTGAAGCAGTCTATTATTACTTCTATCGCCTTGCCTTCCTCTTCATTAGAAGGTTCTATATCTACACTATTTATTCCCTCTTTTATTGTTCTGAAGTTGTTGTCATTTAGAGATTAACTGCTCTGATTCCCTGTTGTATTTCTTTTGGTTTTGGATAGTCCTTGAGAGTCATTTCCTAGACTGGTATCTGGCTGGTACGATCCTGCATCCTAGATTCAGCCTGTGAGCTGAGGTTGTTTGTTCTCAGATCAGAGGACTCCTTTAATAATTTTTGTAAGTTCGGTTTGGTTTTTACATATTCCCTTATTTTCTGTTTATCTGGGTATGTTCTAATTTCACCATCATATATGAATGAGAGTTTTGCAGGATATACTATTCTTGGCTGGCAATATTTTTTTCTTTCAAGGTTTTATATATGTCATCTCATTGCCTTCTTGCCTGCACAGTTTCTGCTGAATAATCTGAGTTTAGACTTATTGTTTCTCCTCTGTATGTGACTTCTTGTTTTTCACTAGCTCCTCTCAGGATTCTTTTTTTGTCTTAGGTTTTGGCAAGTGTGATTATGATAAGCCTTGGTGATTTTATTTTGGGGTCTATCCTATATAGGGTTTGTTGAGCTTCTTGGATGGTCAGCTTTTCATTTTTCATGATATTGGGGAAGTTTTCTGTCAGCAGTTCTTCAATGATCCTGTCTGTGTTTTCTGTTTTCTCCCCCTGTTCTGAAACTCCAATCACACGAAAATTTTTGCTTTTGATTGTATCCCACATAATTCTCAGGGTTTCTTCATTTTTCTTTGTTCTTTTTTCTGAGTTTTGTTTGTTTCATCCTTGTTTTTTTGGCTATGTCTGAACAGGCGGTCTGTATGTTCTTTTTTGTTTGCTCATCTGTTGGCATGATACTTTTCACCTCCTCCAATTGGCAGGGTCAGTCGCTTAGATGTGGTACAGCAGGGGAGGTCTAGCTGAAGAGGAGTTGCTAGCATGGGTTGTTTGTAGGACTTACTACAGCCACCAGGGCAGGTCAGTTATCAGTGCAGGGCAGGTTCCGGTAGGCCATGCCTGTGCTGCTTGGTGGTGTGATGTTAATCGCACGGTGCAGGTAGGCAGGATGGAGGGGGGAGATTGTGATGTGTGGAGCTAAGATGGATATGGGAGAGAGGAGAGAGGAACAGGAGCCAAAAACATACAAACAAAAAAGAGTGCTAGAGGAGCTTGCTGTTGGAGTGGAGAGATGAGAGACTATGAAATGGAGAAGAACAGAAAGGGGAAGAAGAGAAAAAAAAGAAAAGAATGAATAAATAAAAATTAGAAAGAAAAAAGAAAAGAAAAGCTCCCAGGGATCCCACCAGTGCGGCTACAAGGTCAGTTGTTGAAGTACAGCCTGTCTAGAAGGCATAAAGGTGTCACTCAGCACCATGTATTCAGGAGACAAGAAGAGAAGGAAGGTGTAGAGAGACGAGAAATGGTTATTCTGTCTCCTGCTGGAAGCTCTGTGAAGCTGCTTTCTCATATCCCCTGTTAGCTGATCTATGATAGGAGCCCAAGATGGCGCATCCATGCTGTGTTAGCTGATAGGGAACCTCTGCATGTATCTCTCCTGACTGTATGTTCTCTGTCACTTTCTTATTCCATTTGGTGCTTGGCTGAGTTCTTTATCTCTTCATTTGATGTTTAGGGTTTCAGGATTGCTGTTTTCTGTTTGGCTTAGTTTTTCGGATCTTTGCTGTGGAGGGACGGTGTCGTGCTTCTGCCTAAAGAGCCATGTTTCCAGAAGTCTCTTATCAATTTTGAGTTAGTTTTCATATATAATGTGAATTATCAGCCCAGTTTAATTCTTTTGTATTGGAAATCCAGGTGTTCCTGCACTATTTATTAAATAGATCTTTCTTTCCCTGTTGAATGGACTCATCACACTTGTAAAAAAATTTAAAAGGTACAGAGTTACTTCTAGACTCTCAATTCTATTCCATTGTTCTATACGTTTATCATTATACCAGCATCAGACTGTTTTGATTAATGTAACTTTGCAATATGTTTTGAGATCGGACGGTATGTATCCCCTAATTTTGTCCTGCTTTTTCAAGATTGCTTTAATTATTCTGGCCTCCTTCCTATTCTACATATATTTAAAGATTGGATTTTTCATTTCTGAAAAGAAGTCTGTTGGAATTTTGCTGAGTATTGAGCTGAATCTACAGTTTGCCTTAGGTAGTACTGACATCTTTTGCTACAATTGTATTTATTTTGTTGTTGATAATATACACAACAAACATATACCAATTCAACAGTTTCTACATGTACAAATCAGTGATATTGATTACATTCTTCGAGTTGTGCAACCATTCTCATCCTCCTTTTCTGAATTGTTCCTCCCCCATTAACATAAACTGCCTGCCCCCTGAGGTTACTATCTAATTTTTTGAGTTGCTGTTGTCAATTTGATCTCATATAGATAGTTTTTAAAAGAGCATAATGCTCAAGGCAGACATGTTTTTATTAGTTAAGCTGAACTATTTTTGGTTTTAAGATTTCAGGGGATATTCTTGGTTTAAGGTTTAAAGTTATCTCAGGGTAATAATTTCAGGGGTTCATTCAGCCTCTGGAGTCCATGAGAATTTAAAATTCTGTTCTGCATTTTCCCCCCTTTGATCAGGTACCTCTATAGGTTTTTTATTAAAATGTTCAGTAATTACAGCAAGGCACCACCTAGTTGTAGTAGCATGGCAAGGTGGCTGTTGTCCATGGAGACAATTAGACACACATTCCATATTTTGCTCCTATTCCTGACTATCCTTCTTCTTCTGTTGCTCCAGGTGAATAGAGACCAACTGTTGTGATTTGGATGGCCTCATGCAAGCTTTTAAGACCCCAGGCACTATTCAGCAAACTAGGAGGTAGAACAGAAGTACTAAACATGTTATTAGTCCAATGAACTGGGATGTCCCATGAAACCATGACCCTAAACCTCCAAACCAAGGAATCCAATCCTATGAGGTTTTTGGTTGTACATAAGCAACCTCAGCAGATACTCTTTTTTTTTTTTTTTTTAGTCATTGTTGTAAGTATATCTATCACACAACTTTTGCCAATTTAACTTTTTACAGGTTTACAACTTATTGACAGCAATTGTAATAATCGGCTGTGCAACCTGACCCTTAACCAATGCAATTTTTCCATCACCCTTAACCTTCCCTTCTCTCTCCCTCCTATCCCTGGTAATGACTAATAAACTTTGGTCTCTATATATTTGCCTTTTCTTGTCTGTTTATATAAGTGAGGTCATACAATACTTGTCCTTTTTGACTTATTTCACTCAAGCTCCATTCATATTGTAGCATATTATCAAAAAACTTCATTCTCCTATTGGCTGAGTAGTATTCCATTGTATGTATGTACTAAATTTTGTTTATCCATTCATTTGCTGATGGGCATTTAGGTAGTTTTCAGCTTTGGGCTGTTGTGAATAGTGCTGCAATGAACACTGGTGTACAAGACTCTGAGTCTCTGCTTTCCACTCTTTTGGGTATACACCTAGGAGTGGAATTGCTGGGTCGTATTCTAGTTCTCTTTTTAGTCTTTGAGGAACCACCACACTGTTTTTCACAATAGCTGTATCATTTTGCATTCCCACCAGCAGTGGATAGGGGTCCCAATTTCCCCATATCCTCACCAACATTTTTTTTTTCTTTTTCTTTTTTTTTATCTTAGCCATCCTAGTGGTAGTTTAGTATTGACATCATAATAACGTTAAGTCTTCTGTTCAATGAGCATGGGATGTCTTTCCATTTATTTAGATCTTCCTTAATTTCTTTCAGCAATTTTTTATATTTATCTGTGTATGAGTCTTTCATTTCCTTGGCTAAATTTATTCCTAGGTATTTTATTCTTTTAGGTGCCATTGTAAATGGAATTGTTTCCTTAACTTCCTTTTAAGATTGCTCATTGTTAATGTATAAAAACCTGACTGATTTTTGCATGTAGATCTTGTATACTACCACCTTGCTCAATTCATTTATTACCTCTAATAGTTTTCTGGTGTATTTTTTTGGGGGGGGGTTTCAATGTATAGAATCATGTCATCTGAAAAAAGGGATAGTTTTGCTTCTTCCTTCTTGATTTGGAAACCTTTTATTTCTTTTTCTTGCCTAATTGCTCTGGCTAGAACTTCCAGTACAATATTGAATAGGAGTGGTGAGAGTGGCACCCTTGTCTTGTTCCTGATCTTAAGGAGAACACTCTCTGTCTTTCTCCATTGAGTATGGACTTGTTGATATGATGTTAGGTGCCTTGTGGCCAAATTTGACTCATAGCAATCCCATTTGACAGAGTAGAACTGCCTCATAGGGTTTTCTAGGCTGTAATGTTTATGGAACCAAATTGCCAGGTCTTTCTCCCATGGAGCCACTAGGTGGGTTCAAAATGCCCACCTTTCGGTTAGCAGAGTGCTTGCTTAACCATTTGCATTACCAGAGCTCACTGACTATGGAGTTTGCTGTGAATTTTTCACAAATACTCTTTTTATCATATTGAGGAACTTCCTGACTATTCCTATCTTGTTGAGTGTTCTTATTACAAAAAGGTGTTACATTTGTCAAATGTCTTTTCTGCATCAGTTTACATGATCATGTTGTTCTCTTCCTTTTTTCTATTAATATGGTTTATTACATTGATTAATTTTCTAATGCTGAACGGCCCTGCATTCCTGGGATAAACCCCACTTGATCGTGGTGTATAATCCTTTAATATGCTTTGGATTCAGTTTTTTTGAATTTTGTTAAGGATCTTTGCGTCTATATTCATAACGGGTATTGATCTGTACTATTCTTTTTTATTTTACTGTGATTTAGGTGAAAGTTTACAGTGCAAATTAGTTTCTAATTTAAAAATTTATTTAAAAAATTGTTTTGTGACATTGGTTGCAATCCCTGCAGTGTGTCAGCAATTTCCTCTTTTCCATTTACTCCCTGAGTTCCCCATGTCCATTCATCCCATTTCCTGTCCCTTCCTGCCTTCTCATCTTTGCTTTTGGGCAGGTGTTGCCCATTTGGTCTTGTATACTTGATTGACCTAAGAAGCACGTTCCTCACGTGTGTTATTGTTTGTTTCATAGGTCTGTCTAATCTTTGGCTATAATGTGGACTTCAGGAGTGGCTTCAGTTCAAAGTTATCAGAGTGTCTGGAAGCGATATTCTTGAGGGTTCCTCCAGTTGCTGTCAGACCAGTAAGTCTGGCCTTTTTTGTGAATTTCAGTTTCGTTCTACATTTTTCTCCCACTCTGGCCTGAAACTTCTATTGTGATCCCTGTCAGCGCAGTTGGTGGTGGTAGCTGGGCACCATCTAGTTCTGGACTCAAGCCAGAAGGAGGTTGTGGTTCATGTGGTCCATCAGTCCTATGGACTAATATTTAACTTGTGTCTTTGGTTTCCTTCATTCTCCTTTGCTCCTGACGGGTTGATACCAATAGATGTATCTTAGATGGCCACTCACAAGCTTTCAAGACTCCCAGATGCTACTCACCAAAGTAGGATGTAGAACATTTTCTTTATGAACTACGTTATACCAACTGACCTAGATGTACTGCGAGACTATGGTCCAAAGCCCCCAGCCCCAGTAACTCAGTCCCTCAAGGTGTTTTGTAGTATTCTTTTCATGTGGTATTTTTGTCTGTCTTTGGTATCAAAGTAATGCCAGTCTCATAGAATGAGTCCGGAAGTGTTTCCTCCTCTTCTATTCTTTTGGAAAATTTTAAGACAGATCAGAGTCTCTTTTTATTTAAATGTGTGGTAGAATTCCCCAGTGAAGCCATATGGTCCAGGACTTTTTTTTTTTTTCCTGGGAAGTTTTTGATTACTAATTCAACCTCTTCAGTTTTTATGGGTTTATTGAGATCTCTGTTTCTTCTTGAGTCAGTGTAGGAAGTTTATGTCTGTTCTGCTGTAACACAAATGGGTGGCTTTCAAGAACATATTTTATTTTCTTATAGTTCTGGAGGCTAAAAGTCTAAATCAGGGTCACAGTAATGTCAATTTCTTCCCTGTTTTTACCCCCAGGCATTCCTTGGTTCCTTGCTGATCCTCACAAGGCATCTGTTTTCCTTGACTTATTGGTTGTTTAATTTCCATATAATTGTGTATATTCCAGTTTTCCTTCTGTTAATAATTTCTTATTTCATGCCACTGTGATTGTAAAATATACTTTGTATGATTCTTACCTCTAAAATTTATTGAGGAGTTCCAGCAAAATGGCACTCTAGGCAGAAGCACCACTCTGTCCCTCCACAGCAAAGATCTGAAAAATTAAGCCAAACAGAGAATACAACAATCCTGAAACCCTAAAACATCAAACAAAGAGAAAAGAACTAAGCCAAGCACCAAATGGAGTGAGAAAACTAACAGAGAATGAAGAACGAGGAGAGATTCATGCAGAGGTCCCCTACCAGCTAACACAGCGCAGATCCGCCATCTTGGACTCCTATCAGAGACCAGCAAACAGGGGGTACGAGAAAGCAGCCTCAAGGAGCATCCAGCGGGAGAGAAAACAACCAGTAATTTGCAATATATGATTTCCCACCCCCCACCCTTCTTCACCCTGACTCGGCCTCCTCTGCTTCCCGTGGCCACAATCTCTTGATAGAGAAACACCGGCTGCTTGGATTCCACACACCCAAATGGGCCGGCTCTGTGAGTGCCATTTGTTGGCTGCTGGTGTTGCTTTTTTCCACTTCTTTTGATTTCTTCCTTGCCTCTCGCCACCTCCCCTTCTTTCGCTCTAGTACCTCGCTCCGTGCGCCATCTTTGCTTCTTCCTGAGGGGCTGAAGCCTCCAGTAATTTGTGATATACGCTTTCCCACTCTCTACCCCTCTTTACCCACACTCAGCCCCCTCTGCTTCCCGCGGACACAGTCTCTTGTCCAGAAACACCAGCCTGCACTAGCTGGCTCTCTGAGTGCCATTTGTTGACTGCTAGTGTTGCTTTTTCTTCTGCTTCTTTTGATTTCTTACTTGCCTCTTGCAACCTCCCCCTCTTTTCGCTTGAGTACCCAGCTCCATGCGCCATCTTTGCTTCTTCCTAAGGGACTGTGGAGCTCCATTCGAGTGTGGAGCTGCTTCCAGGTCTGGGCTGCTGTGCTGCTGGGATCCAGGGCTTTTGTTCGTTTGTTTGTTCTGAACTGTTTGTTTTCTTTTCCTTTTCTTGAGTTCAGAGCCCTTTCTGGCCAGGCGGAGCTGCATGGCAAGGAGACTCCCCTTCGGCTTCCACAGACATGCAGAGGGATCCCTGAGAGCATTTCTTTTGTTGTTGGTTTTTTTCTTCTTCTGTTTTTTTGGGGGGCCATTCATGTTCCTGTTCTTTTTTTTTAATTTGTTTTCTTTTCTTTTCCCTTTTTTTCCCTTTTTGTCTTTCTTCATCTCTCAGTTTCTTCTCTCTATATATCTCCCTTCTCTTTCTGTTCCCTGAATACCTGACATATACCTCTACACCTTCTAGCCAGGCTGTACTGCAACACCAGAGAGTGACTTCCCCAGACCTCATAGCTGCACCGGTGGGATTCCTGGGAATTTTGCGGTTCTTTAACCTTTCCGATTTTTATTTATTCATTATTTTCTTTTCTTCCTCTTCCCCTTTCTGTTTTTCTCCATTTCATAGTCTCTCATCTCTCCACTCCAACAGCAAGCTCCCCTAGCATTCTTTTTTGTTTGTATGTTTTTGGATCCTGTTCCTCTCTCCCATATCCATCTTAGCTCCACATATAACAATCTGCCCGCTGCATCCTGCCTACCTGCACCGTGCACTTGACATCACACCACAAAGGAGCACAGGCACGGCCTACTGGAACCTGCCCTGCATTGATTACCGACCCTCTCTGGTGGCTGTCATAAGTGCCACAAACAACCTGACCCAGTAACTCCTCTTCAGATGGACCTCCCCTGCAGTACCATATCTGAGTGACTGACCCTGCCAGTTGGAGAATGAGGTGAAAAGTCTTGTGCCCACAGACGAGCAAACAACAAAGAACACACAGTCTGCCTGCATAGACATAGTCAAATGTTTTTTAAAAAAAAAGGACAAAAGAAACAAATCTACAATCAATAAACGAGAAAAATAACTACTGAATGCCCCGAAGACAGCAGACAATATCAAAACATTTACAAAAACAGGACAGGATGGTTCCAATAGGAGTCCAAAATAAAACACCAGATGACTCTCCTCTGGAAGAAAATGCACTAAAACTACCTGATAGGGAATTCAAATCTCTAATACTTAGAATTCTCCAGGACTGAAGCAAAAAACTGACAAACATGAGGAAAAATAGACAAATCCATGGAAAATATGGACAAAAAATTGGAAGAATTCAGGAAAATAATGCAGAAACAAAATGCCAAAATAAATTCACATCTAGAAATTATACAAAGACAACAATTAGAAATCCAAAAGATCAACAACAAGATTTCAGAAGTGGACTGTGTCATAGAAGGGGTGAGAAGCAGATTTGAAACACTGGAAGACAGGATCAGCAGAATTGAAGACAAACAATTGGGTACAACTCTGTCTCAGGAAAACTCAGAAGAAAGAACAAAGAAAAATGAAGATACCCTGAGAGCAAAAATTTGTGAGTTATTGGAATTCCAGAACAGGGGGAGAAAACAGAAAACACAGAGAGGATCACTGCAGAACTGCTGACAGAAAACTTGCTCAATATCATGAAAGAAGAAAAGCTGGCCATCCAAGAAGCTCAACGAACCCCATATAGAAGAGATCCCAAAAGAAATTCACCAAGGCTTATCATATTCACACTGCCAAAACCAAAAACAAACAAAGAATCCTGAGAGCAGCTCGTGAAAAACAAGAAGTCATATACAGAGGAGAAACAGTAAGACTAAGCTCAGATTATTCAGCAGAAACCAGGCAGACAAGAAGGCAATGGGATGACATACATAAAATCTTGAAAGAAAAAATTTGCCAGCCAAGAATAATATATCCTGCAAAACTCTTGTTCAAATTTGATGGTGAAATTAGGTCATTTCCAGATAAACAGAAATTAAGAGAATATGTAAATGTCAAACCAAACTTACAAGAGTTATTACAGGGAGTTCTTCGATCTGAGGACAAACAGCTTTAGCTCACAGGCAGAACCTATGACAAAGGATCGTAACAGCCGGATACCAATATAGGAAATGAACCCTCAAGGAATATACAAAACCAGAAGAAATACAACAGGGAATCAGAGCAGTTAATCTCTAAATGACAACAACTTCAGAACAATAAAAGAGGGAATAAATAGTGTAGATATAGAACCTTCTAATGAAGAGGAAGGCAAGGCGATAGAAGTAATAATAGACTGCTTCAAACTTAGAAAGATAAGAGTAAATTTCACAGTAACCACAAAGAGAGTTAACAAATGTACTCATAAAAATAAAGAAGAAAAACAAAAAGTCTCAGTAAAAACAAAACCTACAAAAACAAAAGAAATGGAAAAAAAAATCCACAAACAAAAGGAATTCAGCAGAGGAGAGTAAGAGGAACAAAAAAAATGTCAGCACCACCAAAAAAAAAAAAAAAAAAAAAAAAGCACTACAAAATGACAGCAATAAACTCACATCTATCAATAATTACTCTGAATGTAAATGACCTCAAAGCAACCATAAAGAGATGGAGAGTGACAGAATGGATAAAAAAACAGGATCCATCAATATGCTATCTTCAAGAGGCACACCTCAGAAGCAAAGATGTGAATTTATTAAAAATGAAAGGTTAGAAGAAAATATATGAAGCTAAAACTACCAAAAAAGAGCAGGAGTGGCCATATTAATCTCAGATAAAATAGACTTTAAAACAAAATCCGCCAGAAAAGACAAAGAAGGACACTATATAATGATTAAGGGGATGATCCATCATGAAGACATAACCATAATAAACATCTATGCACCCAATGACAGGGCTCCAAAGTACATAAAACAAACTCTAACAACACTGAAAAGAGAAATTGACAGTTCCACAATAATAGTAGGAGACTTCAACACACCACTCTCAGTAAAGGATAGAACATCTAAAAAGAAACTCAGCAAAGATACAGAAGACCTAAAGGGCACAATCAGCCAACTTGACCTCATAGACATATATAGAACACTCCACCTTACAGCTGCAAACTGCACGTTCTTTTCCAATGCACATGGAACATTCTCCAGAATAGACCACATATTAGGCCACAGAGCAATCCTCAACAAGATCCAAAACGCTGAGATAATTCAAAGTATCTTCTCTGACCACAATGCCATCAAGGTAGAAAGTAACAATAGAAAGAGAAAGGAAAAAAAATCAACTACATGGAAACTGAATAATACCCTGCTTATACATCATTAGGTAATAGAACAAATCAGAGATGGAATCAAAAAATTCCTAGAATCAAATGAGAATGAAAACACATCATACAAAAACCTTTGGGACACATCAACGGCAGTCCTCAGAGGACAATTTATAGCAATACATGCACATATCAAAAAAGAAGAAAGGGACAAAATCAAAACATTGACCACACAACTCAAACAAATAGAAAGAGAACAGCGAAAAAGCCCACAACCACTGGAAGAAAGGAAACAGTAAAGATCAGAGCAGAAATAAATGAAATAGAGAACAGAAAACCAATAGAAAGAATCAACAAAACCAAAAGTTGGTTCTTTGAAAGAATCAACAAAATCAACAAACCACTGGCCAGACTGACAAAAGAAAAACAGGAGAGGACGCAAATAACGCAAACAAGAAATGAAATGGGGGACATTACAACAGACCCAACTGAAATAAAAAGGATTATAACAGAATATTATGAAAAACTATACTCCAACAAATTTGAAAACCTAGAGGAAATGGATAAATTTCTAGAAACACACGGCCTACCCAAACTACAACAAAGTGATGTTGAAAATCTGAACAGACCCATAACAAGAGAAAAGATTCAAAAGGTAATAAAAAAAACTCCCAACAAAAAAAAGCCCTGGCCCAGATGGCTTCACTGGAAAATTCTACAAAACATTTACAGAAGAGCTTGTACCAGTACTACTCAAGCTATTTCACAGCATAGAAGAGGAAGCAACACTTCCAAATTCATTCTATAAAGCCAGCACAACGCTGACACCAAAACCAGGCAAAGACATCACAAAAAAAGAAAATTACAGAGCAATATCTCTCATGAATATAGACATCAAAATTCTGAACAAAACTCTAGCCAATAGAATTCAGCATCATATCAAAAAAAATAATACACCAGGACCAAGTAGGATTCATACCAAGAATGCAAGGATGGTTCACCATTAGAAAATCAATCAACGTAATCAACCACATAAATAAAAGGAAAGAAAAGAATCACATGATCATCTCAATTGAGGCAGAAAAGACATTTGACAAATTCCAACACCCATTCCTGATTAAAACTCTCAATAAAATAGGTATAGAAGGGAAATTTCTCAACATAATAAAGGGCATCTATGCAAAACCAACGGCCAACATCATTCTTAATGGAGAGAGGCTGAAAACATTCCCCTTGAAAACAGGAACAAGGCAAGGAGGCCCTTTATCACCACTCCTATTCACCATTGTGCTGGAAGTTCTAGCTAGAGCAATAAGGCAAGAAAAAGAAATAAAGGGCACCCAAATTGGCAATGAAGAAGTTAAACTGTCCCTGTTTGCAGATGATATGACACTATACATAGAAAACCTTAAAGACTCCACAAGAAATACAAAGATTCAGCAGAGTAACAGGATACAAGATAAACATTCAAAAATCAGTTGGATTCCTATACACCAATAAGGAGAACGATCAAAAGGAAGTCAGGAAAACAATACCATTTTCAATAAGCCCTAAAAAGATATAATACTTAGGAATAAATCTGACCAGGGATGTAAAAGACCTATACAAAGATAACTACAAAACACTACTGCATGAAACCCAAAGGGATCTACATAAATGGAAAAACATACCATGCTCACAGATAGGCAGACTCAACATTGTGGAAATGTCAATTCTACCCAAAGCACTTTACAAATACAACACAATCCCAATCCAAATACCAACAAGATTCTTCAAAGAGACAGAAAAACTAATCATTAACTTTATATGGAAAGGGAAGAAGCCCCGAATAAGTAAAGCACTACTGAAGAAGAAGAATAAAGTTGGAGGACTCACACTACCTGACTCCCGAACCTACCAAACAGCTACAATAGTCAAAACAGCCTGGTACTGGTACAACAACAGATACATTGACCAATGGAACAGAATTGAAAACCCAGATGTAAATCCATCCACCTATGGTCACCTGATCTTCGACAAGGGCCCAGAGTCCATCAATGGGGAAAAGACAGTATTTTTAATAAATGGTGCTGCCAAAACTGGATATCCATCTGCAAAAAACTGAAACAGGACCCATACCTCACACCGTATACAAAAACTGCTTCAAAACGGATTAAAGACCTGAATATAGAGCCTAAAACTATAAAGTTCATAGAAGAAAATATAGGACCAACACTTCTGGACTTAATACACAGCATTAACAGCAAGCAAACCATAACCATCAATGCACAAACCCCGATAGATAAGCTAGATAACTGGGATCCTCTAAAAATCAAACACCTATGCTCTTCAAAAGACTTCACCAAAAGAGTAAAAAGAGAACCTACAGACTGGGAAAAAATTTTGGGACAATTCAAGTCAGACAAAGGTCTAATCACCATAATCTACAAGAAAATCCAACACCTCTACAACAAAAAGACAAATTATCCTATTAAAAAATGGGCAAAGGAAATGAACAGACACTTCACCAAAGAAGACATTCAAACGGCCAACAGACACATGAGGAAATGCTGGCGATCACTAGCCATTAGAGAAATGCAAATTAAAACCACAATGAGATGCCATCTCACCCCAGCATTACTGGAACGAATCAAAAACACTGGAAATAACAAATGTTGGAGGGGCTGTGGGGAGATCAGAACCCTTATGCACTGCTGGTGGGAATGAAAAATGATACAACCATCTTGGAAAATGATATGGCGCTTCCTCAGAAAGCTAGAAATAGACATACCATTTGATCCAGCAATTCCACTCCTAGGAATATATCCTAGTTCTCTAGGATTAGAGTCGTCACTCAAATAGACATATGCACACCTATGTTCATGGCAGCATTGTTCACAATAGCAAAACGATGGAAACAACCTAGATTACCATCAACAGATGAATGCATAAACGAACTATGGTACATACACACAATGGAGTACTATGCAACGAGAAAGAACAACAATGAATCTGTGAACCATCTCATAACATGGATGAAACTGGAGGACATTATGCTGAGTGAAATAAGTCAATCACAAAAGGACAAATATTGTATGAGACTTCTATTGTAAAAACCCATGAAAAAGTTCACACACAAAATGTAACTATCTTTGTTGGTTACCAGGGATGGGAGTGGTGGGGGGGAAATACTAAATAGGCAATAGATAAGTGGTATCTTGGGTGAAGAGTGAGACAGTAGACAATACAGGGGAAACTAGCACAACTTGTACAAGGAAAGGTCATGGAAGCCCCATTGACCCATCCAAACTCCCTGAGGGACTGAATTGCTGGGCGAAGGGCTGTGGGGACCATGGTCTCGGGCAACTTCTGGCTCAATTGGCATGACACAGCCTATAAAGACAATGTGCTACATTCTACCTTGGTGAGTAGTGTCTGGGGTCTTAAAAGCCTGTGAGTGGCCATCTAAGATACTCCAGTGGTCTCATCCCTTCGGGAGCAAGGGAGAATGAAGAGAACAGGATACAAGGAAAAGATTAGTCCGAAGGACTAATTGTCCACAACTACCAAGGCCTCCACCAGACTGAGTCCAGTACAGCTAGATGGTGCCCAGCTGCCACCACTGACTTCTCTGACCAGGATCACAACAGAGGGTTCTGGACAGAGCTGGAGAAGGATGTAGAGCATAACTCTAACTCATAAAAAAAAAGCCCAGATTTACTGGCCTAAAGGTGACTGAAGAAACCCTAAGAGTATGGCCCCCAGATACCCTTTTAGCTCAGTGGTGAATTTACCTCCGAGGTTCACTGTTCAGCCTGGGAGTGGACAGCCCTGTAAAACCAAATGAGACTAACGAGGTACAGGAGTGCAGTGACAAGGGCTAGAAGGCAGAAGGGGACAAGGAAGCTGGTGATAGGGAACCCAAGGTTGAGTAAGGATACTGTTGATGTGTTGTGAGATTGTTAACCATTGTCATAGGGCAACATGTGCAGTAACTGTTAAATGAGAAACTATTTTGTTCTGTAAGCCTTCCTCTTAAGTGAGAATAACAGCACAATTGGAAGAGTGTAGTCAATGTCACTGAACTGTGCATGTAGAAATTTTTGAAATGGTGTATCATTGGCTATGTGTATTTTCACCAAAATAAAATGGTTGAGAAGTTAGAGGGTTGATATGTTGTGGGGTTGTTAACCAATGTCATAAAACAACATGTGTACTACTGTTTCATGAGAAACTATTTGTTTTGTAAGCCTTCACCTGAAGTACAATAAAAAAAAAATTGAGACTTGCTTTGTGACCTAATATATGGTCTACCCTGGAGAATGATTCATGTGCACTGGAGAAGAATGTATACTGTGCTGATGTTGGGTGGAGTGTTCTATATATATGTCTGTTAGTTCTAGCTGGTTCATAGTGTTATTTAGTCATGGTGTTATTCAGTTCCCCTATTTCTTTTTTGATGTTCTTTCTAGATGTTCTGTCTATCATTGAAAGTTATGTATTATAGTCTCCAACTATAATTGTAGAGCTGTCTATTTCACCCTTCAATTCTGTCGGTGTTTGCTTTATATATTTTTTGGACTCAAATGTTAGGTGAGAGAGAGGGGCAAGATGGCGCTCTAGGCAGAAACACCACGCCGTCCCTCCACAGCAAAGATCCGAAAAACTAAGCCTAACAGAGAATCAACAATCCTGAAACCCTAGAACACCAAATGAAGAGATAAAGAACTCAGCCAAACACCAAACGGAGTGAGAATACTAAAAGAGAACGGAGAGCGAGGAGAGACTCAGGCAGAGATTCCTTACCAGCTAACGCAGCGCGGATCCACCATCTTGGATTCCTATCGGAGACCAGCAAACGGGAGAGCAGCCTTGCAGAGCATCTGGTCGGAGACAGAACGACCGGTAAACTGCGGTGCGCGCTCTCCCACCACCCACCCCTCTCCGCCTCAGCTGGGGATCCCCTGCTTTCCGTGGCCAGGGTCTCTGGGCTGGGGGGTGCTGGTGCTTGGATTCCGCGCGCCTGGGCTGGCGGCTTTCTGGGAGCCGTTTGCTGGCAGCTAGCGAACCTTTCTCTGCCGCCTCCCCCTCCTTTTGCCTGGGTGCCTGGTTCCGAGTGCCGTCTCTGCTCTCTCCTGCGGGGCTGTAGGGCTGCGTGCGGGCGTGTGGCTGTTTCTGGGTCTGGGCTCCCGCGTGGGTGGGATCCCGGGGCCTTTGTTCGTTCGCCCCTCTGCTTTCCGTGGCCGGGGTCCCTGGGCGGGGGGGCGCCGGTGCTTGGGTTCTGCGCGCCCGGGCTGGGGGCTTTCTGGGAGCCATTTGCTGGCACCTAGCGGACCTTTTTCTGCCGCCTCCCCCTCCTTTTGCCTGGGTGCCTGGGTCTGGGTGCTGTCTCTGCTCTCTCCTGCGGGGCTGTGGAGCTGCGTGCGGGCGTGTGGCTGTTTCTGGGTCTGGGCTCCCGCGTGGGTGGGATCCCGGGGCCTTTGTTCGTTCGCCCCTCTGCTTTCCGTGGCCGGGGTCCCTGGGCGGGGGGGCGCCGGTGCTTGGGTTCTGCGCGCCCGGGCTGGGGGCTTTCTGGGAGCCGTTTGCTGGCACCTAGCGGACCTTTTTCTGCCGCCTCCCCCTCCTTTTGCCTGGGTGCCTGGTTCCGAGGGCCGTCTCTGCTCTCTCCTGCGGGGCTGTAGGGCTGCGTTCGGGCGTGTGGCTGTTTCCAGGTCTGGGCTCCCGCGCGGGTGGGATCCTGGGGCCTTTGTTCGTTGGCCCCTCTGCTTCCCGTGGCCACGGTCACTTACCCCGAGACTACTGGCTTCTTGGAATTCGCGCCCCTGAGTGGGGGCTCTCTGGGTCCCATTTGTAGGCACTGACTGCTGGTGTTGCCCTTTTTTTTTTTTTTTTTTCCTCAATTTTATTTTTCTTCCTTTTTTGATTAGTTTTGTCATATTTTACCTCTTTTTCTCTTTTGTCTTTCTTCATTGCTTAATTTCTTGTCCCTCTATCTATTCCTTCTCTTTCTGATCCCTGAATACCAGGCGATGTATGCCTCTGTACCTTCTGGCCAGGCTGAGCTGTGAAAATTGAGACCGACTCCCCCAGACCTCATAGCTGCATCGGTGCGATCCCTGGGAACTTTGCAGTTTCTTAACTTTTCTGACTTTCATTTGGTCATTCTTTCCTTTTCTTTCTCTTCCCCCTTCTGGTTTCCTCCATCCCATAGTCTCTCATCTGTACATTCCAACGACAAACTCCCCTAGCATTCTTTTATGTTTGTACGCTTTTTGCTCCTCCTCCTCTCTCCTCTCTCCCATATCCAGCTTAGCTTCACACATAACCATCTTCCCGCTGCACCCTACCTACCTGCACCGTGCACTAGACATCACATCACCAAGCGGTGCAGGCACGCCCTATTGGAACCTGCCCAGCACTGACTACCGACCGTCCTGGTGGCTGCGGTGAGTGCCACAAGCAACCCATCCCAGTGGCTCCTCCTCAACTAGATCTGCCCAGCTGTACCACAAGAACGAAAAAAAAAAAAAAAATCTACAATCAATAAACGAGAGAAATATCTACTGAATGCCCCGAAAACAGCAAACGATATCAAAACATTTACAAAAACAAGACAAGATGGCTCCAATAGGCGTCCAAACTAAAACACCAGATAACTCTCCTGTGGAAGAAAATGCACTAGAAGTACCTGATACGGAACTCAAATCACTAATACTCGGAATTTTCCAAGAACTGAGGCAAAAAGCTGACAAACATGAGGAAAAAATAGACAAATTTATGGAAAATACAGACAAAAAATTGGAAGAATTCAGGAAGATGATGCAAGAACAAAATGCCAAAATAAATTCACAACTCGAAATTATACAAAAACAACAATTAGAAATCCAAAAGATAAACAACAAGATTTCAGAAATGGACGGTGTCATAGAAGGGCTGAGAAGTAGATTTGAAACCATGGAAGACAGGATCAGTGGAACTGAAGACAAACACTTGGATACAACTCTGTTTCAGGAAAACTCAGAAAAAAGAACAAAGAAAAATGAAGAGACCCTGAGAGTTATGTGGGACACAATTAAAAGCAAAAACTTACGAGTGATTGGCATACCAGAACAGGGGAAGAAAACAGAAAACACAGAGAGGATCATTGAGGAACTGCTGACAGAAAACTTTCCCAATATCATGAAAGATGAAAAGCTGGTCATCCAAGAAGCTCAACGAACCCCATATAGAATAGACCCCAAAAGAAAATGACCAAGACATATCATATTCACACTCGCTAAAACTAAAGACAAACAAAGAATCCTGAGAGCAGCTCGGGAAAAACAAGAAGTCACATACAGAGGAGAAACAATAAGACTAAGCTCAGATTATTCAGCAGAAACCATGCAGGCAAGAAGGCAATGGGATGACATATATAAAATCTTGAAAGAAAAAAATTGTCAGCCAAGAATAATATATCCTGCAAAACTCTCATTCAGATTTGATGGTGAAATTAGGTCATTTCCAGATAAACAGAAACTAAAGGAATATGCAAAAGTCAAACCAAACTTACAAGAATTATTAAAGGGAGTTCTTCGATCTGAGGACAAACAGCTTAAGCCCTCAGGCAGGACCTAGGACCTAGGATGCAGGTTCACATGAACCAGATACCATTCTAGGAACTGAACTACAGACGACTTCCAAAAACAAAAGATATACAACAGGGAATCAGAGAAATCAATCAAAGGATGACAACAACATCAAAACAATGAAAGAGGGAACAAACGGCATAGGTATAGAACCTTCTAAAGGAGAAGAAGGCAAGGCGATACCAAGTAACGGTAGACTGCTTCAAAATTATAAAGATAAGGGTAAAATTCATGGTAAACACAAAAAAAGTTAACAAACCAACTCATAAAAATAAAGACGAAAAACATAAAGTCTCAACAAAAACAAAACCTACAAAAACAAAAGAAATGAACACAAAATCCACAAACAAAAGGAACTCAGCACAAGAGAGTAAGAAGAACAAAGAAAACTTCAGCATCACAAAAAAAAGCACTACAAAATGACAGCAACAAACTCACATCTATCAATAATTACACTGAACGTAAATGGACTCAATGCACCCATAAAGCGACGGAGAGTGGCAGAATGGATAAGAAAACAGGATCCATCTATTTGCTGTCTATAAGAGACACATCTTAGAAACAAAGATGTCAATTTATTAAAAATCAAAGGTTGGAAAAAAATATATCAAGCTAACAACTATCAAAAAAGAGCAGGAGTGGCAATTCTAATCTCAGATAAAATAGACTTTAAAACAAAATCTACCATAAAAGACAAAGAAGGACACTATATAATGATTAAGGGGATGATCCATCATGAAGACATAACCATAATAAATATCTATGCACCCAATGACAGGGCTCCAAAATACATAAAAAAAACTCTAACAGCACTGAAAAGAGAAATTGACAGTTCCACAATAATAGTAGGAGACTTCAACACACCACTCTCAGTAAAGGACAGAACAACTAAAAAGAAACTTAGCAAAGATACAGAAGACCTAAAGGACACAATCAGCCAACTGGACCTCATAGACATATATAGAACACTCCATCCAACCGCTGCAAAGTACACATTCTTTTCCAATGCACATGGAACGTTCTCCAGAATAGACCACATCTTAGGCCACAGAGCAATCCTCAACAAGATCCAAAATGCTGAGATAATTCACAGTATCTTCTCTGACCACAATGCCATCAAGGTAGAAATTAACACTAGAAAGAGCAAGGAAAAAAAATCAAACACATGGAAACTGAATAATAATCTGCTTACACATCAATGGGTAATAGAAGAAATCAGAGATGGAATTAAAAAATTCCTAGAATCAAATGAAAATGAAAACACATCATACCAAAACCTTTGGGACACAGCAAAGGCAGTCCTCAGAGGACAATTTATAGCAATAGATGCACATATCAAAAAAGAAGAAAGGGACAAAATCAAAACATTAACTACAGAACTCAAACAAATAGAAAGAGAACAACAAAAAAAGCCTACAACCACTGGAAGAAAGGAAATAGTAAAGATCAGAGCAGAAATCAATGAAATAGAGAACAGAAAAACAATAGAAAGAATCAACAAAACCAAAAGTTGGTTCTTTGAAAGAATCAACAAAATCGACAAACCACTGGCCAGACTGACAAAAGAAAAACAGCAGAGGGCAGAAATAACCCAAATAAGAAATGAAATGGGGGACATTACAACAGACCCAACTGAAATAAAAAGGATTATAACAGAATATTATGAAAAACTATATTCCAACAAATTTGAAAACCTAGAGGAAATGGATAAATTTCTAGAAACATACGGCCTACCCAAACTACAACAAAGTGATATTGAAAATCTGAACAGACCCATAACAAGAGAAGAGATTGAAAAGGTAATAAAAAAACTCCCAACCAAAAAAAGCCCTGGCCCAGATGGCTTCACTGGAGAATTCTACAAAACATTTACAGAAGAGCTCGTACCAGTTCTACTCAAGTTATTTCAGAGCATAGAAGAGGAAGCAACACTTCCAAATTCATTCTATGAAGCCAGCATAACGCTGATACCAAAACCAGGCAAAGACATCACAAAAAAAGAAAATTACAGACCAATATCTCTCATGAATATAGATGCAAAAATTCTGAACAAAATTTTAGCCAATAGAATTCAGTATCATATCAAAAAAATAATACACCACGACCAAGTAGGATTCATACCAGGTATGCAAGGATGGTTTAACATTAGAAAATCCATCAACGTAATCCACCACATAAATAAAAGGAAAGAAAAAAATCACATGATTATCTCAATTGATGCAGAAAAGGCATTTGACAAAGTCCAACACCTATTCCTGACAAAAGCTCTCAATAAAATAGGTATAGAAGGGAAATTTCTCAACATCATAAAGGGCATCTATGCAAAACCAACAGCCAACATCATTCTTAATGGAGAAAGGCTGAAAACATTCCCCCTGAAAACAGGAACAAGACAAGGATGCCCTTTATCACCACTCCTATTTAACATTGTGCTGGAAGTTCTCGCTAGAGCAGTAAGGCAAGAGAAAGAAATAAAGGGTATCCAAATTGGTAATGAAGAAGTTAAACTCTCCCTGTTTGCAGATGATATGATACTATACATAGAAAACCCTAAAGACTCCACGAGAAATTTACTGGAACTAATAGAAAGATTCAGCAGAGTAGCAGGATACAAGATAAACATTCAAAAATCAGTTGGATTCCTATACACCAGTAAAGAGAACGATGAAAAGGAGATCAGGAAATCAATACCATTTTCAATAGCCCCTAAAAAGATAAAATACTTAGGAATAAATCTGACCAGGAATATAAAAGACCTATACAAAGAAAACTACAAAACACTGCTGCATGAAACCCAAAGGGATCTACATAAATGGAAAAACATACCATGCTCATGGATAGGCAGACTCAACATTGTGAAAATGGCAATTCTACCTAAAGCAATTTACAAATACAATGCAATTCCGATACAAATACCAACAACATTCTTCAAAGAGATGGAAAAACTAATTATTAACTTTATATGGAAAGGGAAGAAACCCCGAATAAGTAAAGCACTACTGAAGAAGAAGAATAAAGTTGGAGGACTCACACTACCTGACTTGAGAACCTACTATACAGCTACAGTACTCAAAACAGCCTGGTACTGGTACAACAACAGAGACATTGACCAATGGAACAGAATTGAGAACTCAGATGTAAATCCATCCACCTACGGTCACCTGATTTTTGACAAGGGCCCAAAATACATCAAATGGGGAAAAGACAGTCTTTTTAACAAATGGTGCTGGCAAAACTGGATATCCATTTGTAGAAAAATGAAACAGGACCCATACCTCACACCATATACAAAAACTACTTCAAAATGGATCAAAGACCTGAATATAAAGCCTCAAACTATAAAATTCATAGAAGAAAAAATAGGACCAACACTTCAGACCTTAATACATGGCATTAACAGGATACAAACCATAAACATCAACACAAAAAACCCAACAGATAAACTAGATAATTGGGATCTTCTAAAAATCAAACATCTATGCTCTTCAAAAGATTTCACCAAAAGAGTTAAAAGAGAACCTACAGACTGGGAAAAAATTTTTGGACAGTACAAGTCAGACAAAGGTCTAATCTCCATAATCTACAAGAAAATCCAACACCTCTACAACAAAAAGACAACCAATCCTATCAAAAAATGGGCAAAGGAAATGAACAGACACTTCACCAAGGAAGACATTCAAATGGCCAACAGACACATGAGGAAATGCTCGCGATCACTAGCCATTAGAGAAATGCAAATTAAAACCACAATGAGATACCATCTCACCCCGGCATTACTGGCACGAATCAAAAACACTGGAAATAACAAATGTTGGAGGGGCTGCGGGGAGACGGGAACTCTTATACACTGCTGGTGGGAATGCAAAATGATACAGCCATTTTGGAAAATGATATGGCGTTTCCTCAGAAAGCTAGAAATAGACGTACCATTCGATCCAGCAATCCCACTCCTAGGAATATATCCTAGAGAAATAAGAGTCATCACTCGAATAGACATATGCACACCTATGTTCATGGCAGCATTATTCACAATAGCAAAACGATGGAAACAACCTCGATGTCCATCAACAGACGAATGGATACACAAACTATGGTACATACACACAATGGAGTACTATGCAATGAGAAAGAACAATGAATCGGTGAACCATCTCATAACATGGATGAAACTGGAGGACATCATGCTGAGTGAAATAAGTCAATCACAAAAGGACAAATATTGTATGAGACCTCTATTGTAAAAACCCATGAAAAAATTCACATGCAAAATGTAACAATCCTTGTTGGTTACCAGGGATGGGGGGGGGGGGGGATACTAAATAGGTAATAGGTAAGTGGTAACTTGGGTGAGAGATGAGATAGTACATAGTACAGGGGAAACTAACACAACCTGCACAAGGAAAGGTCATGGAGGCCCTATAGACACATCCAAACCCCCCGAGGGACTGAGTTGTTGGACGGAGGGCTCTGGGGACCGTGATCTCGGGGAACATCTAGCTCAATTGGCATGACACTACTTATAAAGATAATGCTCTACATTCTACCTTGGTGAGTAGTGTCTGGGGTCTTAAAAGCCTATGAGCGGCCATCTAAGATACTCCACTGATCTCATCCCTTCGGGAACAAGGGAGAACGAAGAGAACAGGATACAAGGAAAAGATTAGTCCGAAGGACTAATGGTCCACAGCTACCAAGGCCTCCACGGGACTGAGCCCAGTACAGCTGGATGGTGCCCGGCTACCACCAATGACTCCTCTGACCAGGATCACAACAGAGGGTTCTGGGCAGAGCTGGAGTAGGATGTAGAGTATAATTTTAAGTCCCAAAAAAAAAAAAAAAAAAGAAGACCAGATATACTGGCCTAAAGAATACTAGAGAAACCTCGAGAGTGTGGCCCCCAGACACCCTTTCAGCTCAGAGGGGAAGTTACCTTCAAGGTTCGATGTTAAGCCTGGGAATGGACACCCCAGTAAAACTAAATGGGACTAACGATGTACAGGAGTCCGGTGACAAGGGCCAGAAGGCAGAGGGAGAGTAGGAAACTGATGATAAGGAACACAAATTGAATAAGGACACTGTCGATGTATTGTGAGATTGTTGACCACTGCTATAGGGCAACATTTGTAGTAACTATTAAATGGGAGGCTGTTTTGTCCTGTAAGCCTTCATCTTGGGCGAGAATGGCAGCACAATTGGAAGAACATAGTCAATATCACTTAAATGTGTAAGTAAAAAGTTTTGAAATGGTGTTTAAATAAAATAAAAATAAATAAATAAATAAACAATTGAGACTAAAGAGGTACAATAGTCCACTGACAAGGTCCAGAAGACAGAAGGGGACAAGGAAGCCCCCTGGTGATAGGGAATACAAGGTGGAGTAAGGATATTCTTGATGTGCTGTGAGATTGTTAACCATTGTCATAGGGCAACATGTGTAGTAATTGTTAAATGAAAAACTATTTTTTCTGTAAGCCTTCATCTTAAGTGAGAATAACAGCACAGTTGGAAGAGCGTAGTCAATGTCACTGAACTGTGAATGTAGAAATTTTTGAAACGGTGTATCTTTGGCCATCTGTAATTTTCATCAAAAAAAAAGGTTGAGAATTTAGAGGCTTAATACGTTGTGGGGTTGTTAACCAATGTCAAAAAACAACATGTGTACTACTATTTCATGAGAAACTATTTGCTCTGTAAGCTTTCACCTGAAGTACAATAAAATATATATTAAAAAAAAAAAAAATGTTAGGTGAATCTGTATCTGTAATTGTTATATCTTTTTGATGAATTGACATTATCTTTATATAATATCCCTCTTGGTCTCTTATAACAAATTTTGACTTAAAGTTTGTATTGTCTGATAATAAAATCACTACTCCAGCTCTCTTTTGGTTATTATTTGATGAAACATTTTCCCCATCCTTTCACTTTCAACCTATTTGTGGTCCTTGAATCTAATATATGTCTCTTGTAGACAGTATATGGTTAAGTCTTTGTTACCCATTCTGCCACACTCCACCTTTTGTTTGGAGAATTTAGTCCATTTACATTCACAGGAATTACTGATAAGTAAGGACTTACTTATGCCATTGTGTTATTTGTTTTTTGTTGTTGTATGAGAATGTGTATCTTATGCTGTCTTTGTCCCTCATATTCTCCAATACTTCCAATTTTTGTGGGTTTTTTTTTTTTTTTGTAGTGAAGCATTTGGATTTCCTTCTCCTTTCTTTTTGTGTGTATTTTTTAAATAGTTTCTTTGAGGTTACCATGATACTTACATTTAACATCCTGAGTTTATAACAGTATGGTTTGAATTGATACCAAAATT
This sequence comes from Dugong dugon, assembly GCA_030035585.1. NCBI lineage: Eukaryota > Metazoa > Chordata > Mammalia > Sirenia > Dugongidae > Dugong > Dugong dugon. The sequence continues at coordinate 22,732,343 of CM057464.1, forward strand.
AACTTCAATAACAATCAAGAACTCTAGACCTATAATATTCCTACCTGTCTTAGGCTGGGTTCACTAGAGAGGCCAAACAATATATATATATATAGAGAGAGAGAGAGACAGACTTATCTCAATGCAATGGCTCACGTGGTTGTGGAGGCTGACAAGTCCCAGAGTCCATAGCTCAGGCATTGGCTGGAGGTTTCTCCTGACTCACTTGGTTATAGGGGTTGACAAACCCAGAACCAGCAGGACAGAGGGCAGGCTGCTCGCTCACAAGCTGCGGAGCTGACAAATCCCAGATTCAGAAGTTTAGGCATCAATCTACTGGCTCAAATCACAAGAACCAGAGATTGGATGATGACAAGCCAGGAAAAGGATCCAGAGTGAGCAAGTGAGCTTTAACAGAACATCCATGCATATACTCGGTGTCGGCCACAGCCCCGAGGAAACTCCCCTTACAACTGATTGACTGATCACATCAGATCACATCATGGAAGTGATTACATTATATCACAAAATGGAGGACAGCTACATAATCCTGAGAATCATGGCCTAGCCAAGTTGACACGTAACATTAACCACCACATTCCACCCCTTGTCAACTTGGCACCTGTACACATCTCCTTAAATCTTACATAATCTCTAAATAAAGACAATTATAAAGTCGTACTTGCACCTAACTGATATAACTAACATGAGTACAACTGAAAATCCACTAGCCCAGTTTACAAGCAATATTTTTTAAGTGATGGAATAAGGAAAGGAAGGAAACAAAAATATTAGATATACACACACATAAATAAAAAAAGAAAGAAATACTCATAACAATTACAGTCCTTGTTTCTGCAACTGGCCACTTGGTCATAACTGGTATTCAGAATACCTTCTTCCACCACTAGCTCTGTATTCCCTTTACTCTTAGCAAGTACCTCAGCTGGTCATGGTTCTTTGCCTGGTGAGATGGCCCAAACCTTCATTTCTGAAGGATCTGGGCCATTAGTAGTCAAGTCTGAATAAAGTTGCTATAGTTTTCCACTGACTTTAATCACAGGGTATGGTAGTACTAAGAGACACCCTAAGGGATCTCCGGTATTCCAGACATACTCTTCTTTATCTCTATTATGTGATATCAATCCGATTTCCCCTTGATAATCAGGATCAATCACACTAGCAAAAATGGTAACTCCCTTCTTTGCCTGTTGATCCAGAGGCATAAAGACACAAAAGATGCCGGGTGGCATTCTTAACTTTCAGTTCAATGGAATCAGTGTTGTCTCTTCAGGTGCACTGCTGTAAGTTCTGCCACTGGGAGGATTTCCCTTCACCACTGTCCTTCAGGAGGTCCCAGAAAGAGGCTACAGTGCTGCCACTGTCCACTTTTGAGTGGTGCCCACATATAGTGCAGAACCACCCATAAACCAAGAGCAAGTCTTCTTTTCCTCACACAACTTATAAAGAACTGCCCATGAGGGCATAGATACAGACTAGGAGGGGGAAAGTAATGTGATGGGAATGGAGACCATGGACATTTGAGCCACTTCTTCAAGCAAATTACTGTGTCTTCAGGCCCTGCTCGAGCCTGATCTCATATATTTAATGATGGAGTGCTGCTGTGCACGTCCAACTTTATGACTCTTTGGGTCAGACAACACACAGTTCAGGATGGACATTTCAGGCCACATGATGACTTGGTGGCCCATGGTAGGTCTCCAGTCTCTACTAAGGCCCAGTAACTGGCCAAAAGCTGTTTCTCAAAAGGAGAGTAGTTATCTGCAGAGGATGGCAGGGCTTTGCTCCAAAATCCTAAGGGTCTGTGCTGTGATTCACCAGTAGGGGCCTGCTAAAGACTCCAAACAGCACCTCTATCTGCCACTGACACTTCAAGCACCATTGGATCAGCTGAATCCTATGCTTCCAAGTGGGAGGGTGGCTTACACAGCAGTCTGAATCTGTTGCAGAGCTCTTGTTCTGGGTCCCACTCAAATCTAGCAGCCTTTTGAGTCACTTGATAAATAGGCTATAGTAGCACACTCAAATAATGGATATGTTGCCTCCAAAATCCAAAGAGGGCCACCAGGTGTTGTGCCCTCTTTTTAGTTGTAGGAGAGACAAGATGTAATAACTTATCCTTCACTTTAGAAGGAATATCTCTACATGTCCCAAACTACTGGACCCCTAGAAATTTCACTGAGGTAGAAGGCATTGAATTTTTGGGGTTAATTTCTCACCCTCTAGCATGCAAATGTCTTACCAATAAGTCTAGAGTCATTGATACTTCTTCCCTACTAGGTCCAGTCAGCACAATGTCATGAATGTAATGGATCACTGTGATGTCTTGTGGAAGGGAAAGGTGATCAAGGTCCCTGCAGACTACATCACAACATAGGGCTGAAGAGTTGATATACCCCTGGGGATAGGACAGTGAAGGTGTATTTCTGGCCTTGCCAGCTGAAGGCAAATTGCTTCCAGTAATCCTTCAAAACCAGAATCAAGAAAAAGGGGTTGGCCAGATCAATAGCTGCATACCAGCTACCAGGAGATGTATTAATTTGCTCAAGCAATGAAACCACATCTAGAACAGCAGCTGCAATTGGAGTCACCACCTGGTTAAGTTTATGATAATCCACTCTTATTTTCCAAGATCCATCTGTTTTTTGTACAGTCCAAATAGGTGAGTTGAATGGGGATGTGGTGGGAATCACCACCCCTGCATCCTTCAAGTTCTTGATGGTGGCAGTTATTTCTGAAATCCCTCCAGGAATACAGTTTTGCTTTTGGTTTACTATTTTCCTAGGTAGGGGCAGTTCTAATGGCTTCCACTTGGCTTTTCCTACCATAATAACCCTTACTCCACTTGTCAGGAATCCAGTGTGGGGGTTCTGCCAGTTGCTAAGTATGTCTATTCCAATTATGCATTCTGGAACTGGAGAAATCACTACAGAATGGGTTTGGGGACCCACTGGACTCACTGTGAGATGGACCTGAGCTAAAACTCCATTAATAACCTGACCTCCATACAACCACCACTCTGACTGGTGGGCCACAGTGATGTTTTGTGTATCCTGGAATTAGTGTCAGTTCAGAACCAGCATCCAGTAATACCCAAAAAGTCTGATTATTTCCTTTCCCCATGAACAGTCACTGTTGTAAAAGGCTGTAGATGCCTTTGGGGAAGGTTGGGAGTAAGATCAACAGTATAAAATTTTGCCAATGTCTGGGGTCCTTCCTCAAGGGAACCTTTCCTCCCCTTAATTCAAGGGGCTGTGGGTCCATACACTGGCTCAAGTCTGGAAATTGATTGAGGGGCCTCTATTCTGGCGATTCATGTTAGACTGATGTTCCCTTGACCTAGAATTCTTCCACTTGTTCGGATCAAATAAATATTCAGCACATTTCCAATCTATTTCACTCCTGCAGACACCATAACTAAGTAGCCAATGTCATAAGTCCATACGATTCAGCCTATTCTGATTACTGCTTTGACTCTGCTGTCTATTACGGTACCCATGCCCACCTTATCTTTGTCAATTAAGTGCCGCCACTTGGCCCTACCACCACAGGGTCCAGTCAACCCCATAGTAGTTAGATATCTTAATTCAGTTAGGGCAGTTCCCACTGATTTACATAAAATAGCAGTCACAGCAGTCTTCAAGGATGCTGGGGCTCCCTTCACAAATTTATTCCTCACTGTTGTGTCCAAAGGCGTGTGCTCTGGACTCTTCATGTGTGGAGATAAATCCACTCCTACATGCCAATTTCCCTCAGCCTTTGGATACCCTTGTCTACAGGATTCCAAGGGAGGTCTTGTACTTCAACTTGATTTAGTGTAAACCACTGCTTAATTCATACTTCAGTGAACCAAGTGAATAAACTACTCAATTCTTTTCTAATCCCTCAAGCTGAAACACTGAAGGAAGCTTCTGTGGTTAGTGGGCCCATATCAACAAACTCAGATGGATCCAACTTATATTTTTGCACCATTATCCTGCACCCTAAATAGCCATTCCTACACACATTCCCCAGGTTTCTGTTTGTACATATTAGAAAAGTCAAGCAGTTCTTTTGGAGTGTAGCATACCTACTCCTGCGTCACACTTTGTACTTCACCTTTTGGGGCTTGCTGGGACTTAAATCTAGTTATAGGTCTAGATGCAAAATATGGATGGTGGATGTTGGTCCTGGGAACATTCAGCAATGTCTTGTAAGGCACCTACCTCAGATGATGCTCCAGGTGCCACCTCAGGTGATATCTTAGACAAAGATACTACAGGCACAGCTGGATTAATCTCATCAGAGGGGGTGGAAAGTATAATCGTTTTCCTGGAGAGGGTGACTTAGCAGACAAAAATGGAGTGATTTCTTCAGATGGGAGTAAGAGGGTTTATTCTTTTGACAGGAGTTATTCAATGGAATTTAGGGGCTCAGTGTCCCCAGCTTCCTGATTATCTGCCCATATGTCCCATCCCAAGTTTCAGGATCCAATTTCTTCCCAGTCAATGCCCTCACTTTAACTTCAGACACCATTTGACGTTGGGAATTCAGTTGATGTTGTAATTCAGACACTTTTACGATAAATCTCTGGGTTTGGTTTTTGGCAATATCAGCTCTGGTACCAAAAAAATAAGGTTTTCTTTCAGGGAACAAGTGGCACTTTGAGGTCTTTTATGTGGCACTTGAGCTGTGACTCTGAAGCCCTAAGCTCACCTCTCTCTTTCACCACCTTGTTTAGTTGAAAGTAGGACCAACCGACTAGCTTCCCTATACTTCTCATTCTGAAAAAATTATAGAAAAGTATCAAACATGCTATTGCCCAGAGCCTTGCCTCTCACCAATATGTGATCTATTGGTAGTATTTTGCATATTAATATCACCACCTCATTCCCTGGATTAGCAGCACCCTCTTTACTTTTAACGGCAGAGTCATCAGCACTGTTAAGACTGCCCAGACTTGAGAATCAATTTAGAAAACTCATCCTTAAGATTTTGTTTCTCTAAAACCTCAAGAGTGTGGCCCCCAGACACCCTTTCAGCTCAGAGGTGAAGTTACCTTCGAGGTTCGATGTTAAGCCTGGGAATGGACAGCCCAGTAAAACTAAATGGGACTAACGAGGTACAGGAGTCCGGTGACAAGGGCCAGAAGGCAGAGGGAGAGTAGGAAACTGATGATAAGGAACACAAATTGAATAAGGACACTGTTGATGTATTGTGAGATTGTTGACCACTGCTATAGGGCAACATTTGTAGTAACTATTAAATGGGAGGCTGTTTTGTCCTGTAAGCCTTCATCTTGGGCGAGAATGGCAGCACAATTGGAAGAACATAGTCAATATCACTTAAATGTGTAAGTAAAAAGTTTTGAAATGGTGTTTAAATAAAATAAAATAAAATAAAAATAAACAAATGAGACTAAAGAGGTATAATAGTCCACTGACAAGGTCCAGAAGACAGAAGGGGACAAGGAAGCCCCCTGGTGATAGGGAACACAAGGTGGAGTAAAGATATTCTTGATGTGCTGTGAGATTGTTAACCATTGTCATAGGGCAACATGTGTAGTAACTGTTAAATGAAAAACTATTGTGTTCTGTAAGCCTTCATCTTAAGTGAGAATAACAGCACAGTTGGAAGAGCGTAGTCAATGTCACTGAACTGTGAATGTAGAAATTTTTGAAACGGTGTATCTTTGGCCATCTGTAATTTTCATCAAAAAAAAAAAAGGTTGAGAATTTAGAGGCTTAATACGTTGTGGGGTTGTTAACCAATGTCATAGAACAACATGTGTACTACTATTTCATGAGAAACTATTTGCTCTGTAAGCTTTCACCTGAAGTACAATAAAATATATATATATAAAAAAAAAAGATTTTGTTTCTCTAGAATCACTTTTGGTACCAAATATCTTATACAGACAGAAAGATTTATCTCAAGGAAATGGCTCACATGGTTGTGGAGGTTGGCAAGTCCCAAAATCCATGGGTTAAGCATTGGCTGAATGCTTCTTCTGACCTACGTGGTTGCAGGGGCTGAGGAACCCCGAATCAGCAGGTCAGATAGCAGACAGCTGGTTCACAGAGCTGTGGAATCCTGGAATCCCAAAGATGTCAGGTCAGATGGCAAGCTGGTGGCTCACGGGGCTGCAGAGTTGGTGAACCCCAAAGTCAGCAGGTCAGGTGACAGTCTGTTGCCTCAAGTCCCAAGAACAGGTGATGATGAGCTGGAAACATGATCCAGAGCAAGCAAGCAAGCTTTGCCAGAACATCTATATATACTTTGGGTGCAGGCCACACCCCCGAGGAAACTCCCTTTACAACTGATTGGTTGATCACATCACACCACATCATGGAGCTGATTAAATTATATCACAAAATGGAAGATAATTACATAATCCTGAGTATCATGGCCTGACCAAGTTGACACGTAACATTAACACTACCCTTGTTCCCATTTATTTTGTTGTCACCTATTACATCTTTATAATCATGTGCCCTGTAACATAAATTTATACTTATTTTTATCATTATAAAGCATAAAGGACATAACAATTCAAGTTCCCAAGCAAAAATACCTTAAAACTTGCCCTTATACTTTTCCATGCAATTACTTTAAATGGAGATCTTTCTTTCCATGTATGGCTTTGCTTTACTTTCTAATGTCATTTATTTCCCATATGAATGACTCCCTTTAGCATTTCTTGTATGGTCGGTCTAATGGACATGAACTCTATCAGATTTTGTTTATCTTGGAATGCCTTAATTTAGTCCTCAATCTTTTAGGACGGTTTATCTGGAGATAGTATTCTTGGTTGACAATTCTTTTTTTTAGCACTTTAAATATGTTATTTCCATTGCCTTCTGGCCTCCAAGGTTTTTTAGGGGAAATCACACTTAATCTTATTCGGATTCCTTTGTATGTGACTATTCATTTCTCTCCTGCTGCTCTAAAGATTGTCTATCTTTAGTTTTGAGAGCTTGGTTATAATGTGTCTTTTTGTAGGTCTCTTTGGGTTTATCTGACTTGGAGTTCACTGAGCTTCTTGGATTTGTAGATTCATGTCCTTTGCCAGAAAGCTTCTATCATTATTTCTTCAAATATTCTTTCTATCCCTTCTTCTCTCTCATCTCCTTGTGGGACTCCCAAAATGCATATGTTAGTTCACTTAGTGTTGTCCAACAATTACTTTAGACTATACTCAGCAGTCTTGAGCCTTCTCTCTTGCTGTTCCTCAGCTGCCATCATTTTGATTACCTTATCCTTTAGACCAATGATTCTGTCTTCTTCCACGTCACATATGTTGTTAAATTCTTCCATTCTTTCAGTTAATTGTGTATTTCAGTTCCAATATCTCTGTTTGATATCTGTTTTTATTTTAATAGTATCTATCTCATTTTTACATTCTTATTTTTTCATACATCATTTTCCAAATTTCCTTTAGTTCTTTTTATTCTTTTAACTTGAGTCTTTATTTCTTTTTTTAAAATTGATTTTGTTGTTGTTGTCGAGAATATACACAGCAAAACACACACCAATACAACCATTTCTGCATGATCAATTCAGTGGCATTGATTATATTTTTTGAGTTGTGCAACCATTCTCACCCTCCTTTTCTGAGCTGTTCCTCCCCCACTGATATAAATTCACTGGCTCCTAAGGTTCCTATCTAATCTTTCAAGTTGCTCTTGTCAATCTGATCCCATATAGACAGTTCTTAAAAGAGCATAATGCTCAAAGCAGACATTTTTTACTCATTTAGCTAAAACTATTGTTTGGTTTTAAGAAGACTTCAGGGGATACTTTTGGTTTAAGTTTTAAAGATTGTCTCAGGGCAATAGTTACAGGGATTCATCCAGCACTTGTGGCTCCAGAAAGTATAGAGTCCATGAGAATTTGAGGTTCTGTATTTCCCCCTTTTGATCAGGATTCTACCATGGAATCTTTGATCAAAATATTCAGTAATGGTAGCCAAGTACCATCTAGTTCTTCTGGTCTCATGGCAAAGGTGGCAGTTGTTCATGGAGACTGTTAGCCACACATTTCCTATCCTCCTCCTATTCCTGACTCTTCTTCCTCTGTTGCTTCAGGTGAATAGAGAACAATTGTTGTGCTTGGATGGCCGCTTGCAAGCTTTTAAGACCCAAGGCACTACACAACGAACTAGGAGGAAGAACAGAAGCACTAAACATGTTACATTAGGCCAATAAACTGGGAAGTCTCATGAAACCATGACCCTAAACTTCCAAACCAAGGAACCAAATCTTATGAGCTGTTTGGTTGTACATAAACAGCCTCAGCAGATACTCTTTTTTTTTTTTTTTTAGTCATTGTTGTAAGTATATCTATCACACAACTTTTGCCAATTTGACATTTTACAGTTTTACAACTTATTGATAGCCATCACAATAATTGGTTGTGCAAACCTACCCTTAACCAATGCAATTTTTCCATCACTATTAACCCTCCTGTCTTGGTCATCTAGTGCTGCAGTAACAGAAATACCACAAGTGGATGGCTTTAACAAAGAGAAGTTTACTCTCTCACAGTCCAGTAGGCTATAAGTCCAAATTCAGGGCGCCAGCTCCAGGGGAAGGCTTTCTCAATCTTTCAGCTCTGGAGGAAGGTCCTTATGATACATCAGTCTTCCCTCAGTCTGGGAGCATCTCAGCCCAGGAAGCTCAGGTCCAAAGGACATGCTCTGCTCCCAGCACTGCCTTCCGGGTAGTATGAGGTTCCCATGTCTCTCTGCTAACTTCTCTCTTTTATATCTCAAAAGAGATTGGCCTAAGACACTATCTAATCTTGTAGATCTCATTAATATAACTGTCACTAATCCATCTCATTACATCATAGTGATAGAATTTACAACACGTAGGGAAATTACATCAGATGACAAAACGATAGACAATCATACAATACTGGGAATCATGACCTAGCCAAGTTGACAGATATTTTTTTGGGGACACAATTCAATCCAAGGCACTGCCCTTTTCTCTCCCTCTTATCCCTGGTAATGACTAATAAACTTTGGTCTCTATATATTTGCCTTTTCTTGTCTTTTTATATAAGTGAGGTCATACAATATTTGTCTTTTTATGATTGACTTATTTCACTCAGAATTATGTCTTCAAGTTCCATCCATATTGTAGCATATATCAATACTTCATTTCTGAAAGTGGAGCAAATGTGGCACCCTAGACAGATGCAGCATGCCACCCCTCTGCAGTAAAGACCCAAAAAAGTAATTAAAATAGATACAAACATAAATCCTGGAACCCTCAGCATCAAATGAATGGATAAACAACTAGATCAAAAACCCAATGGAAGAAGCAACTGACGGAAAACAGAGAACAAAGAGAGATATGAAGTGGAAGTCCCCTGCCAACTAACAAGGCATAGTGTCACCATCTTGAAAAAAAGCTAATAACAACCCTGGACAGGGAGTATGGGAAGGTAACATTACAGAGCTCACAACAAGAGACAGAGCACCCAGTAACCAGAGAAACACGCTTTCCCACTCCTCACATTTTTGGTGAGTAGAAGCAAGAACCTCCTCATCCCACTGCCAGGGCCCAAAATATGAGTCACCCTACCCCCGACCCACCCTGCCCCATCCTGTCACATGGCTTTTTTTCCTCATTCTTCTTTTTCTTTCTCCCTCCTGCCTAGACCTGTATGCCACCTCCCCCTTCCCATTGACCCCTGCTGCAATGCAGCAGCTAGAGAGCCACAGGCCTGGCATCACCACTGCCCTCCCAACCCAACCAGCCAGCTCCCACTGAGCTGCCATTCTTTTTTTGCTTTTTTATTTCTCTTCTTTTTTTTTCTTTGTCCCTCCTATTTTGCTCTGTACATCATCTACCCTCCATTCCCAGTGGCTTTCAGGTCTGGTCCAGACCCATTCTCCAGCTCCCACCAAGCCACCAGTTTAATATTTTTTAAATTTATTTTATTTTATTTTTTTGTTCCCTTTCCTTCTTTTCTATCTCCCTCTCACCTAGCCCTGTATGCAAATTCCCCCTCTTCCTACTGGTTTCTGCTGCACTGGAAGAGCCACTGGCCTGTGACCACCCCTGGTTTGCCCTATCTTCACCTACCAGACCCACTGCACTGCCATTTACTTTTTTTTCTTTTCTTTCTACTTACTACCTAGCCCTATACCCACATTCTCCCCATTCCCACTGGCCCCAGGTCAAACCTGCCCCCACCAGCCAGCTACCACTTTTTCTCTCTCCTTTCTTTTCTTTCTCCCTTCCACCTACCCAATATGACACCTGCTGGACCAACATCAGGAGGGAGAAAGAGACAGCACAGTCTTCCCTCAGCCACCTTTCCAAACCAGTGTAAAGCAAAGCAGGCTTGCCCTCCCTGATGTTGCCCTGCACACCTGGACAAAGTCGTGAGAACTATTGTGCCCACAGATAAGCAAGAAGCAAAGCACACCTGGCTCACTTACACTGACATATCAAAAGAAAAAAATCAAGACTAAACAAACAAAAATGCAATCAATAAATAAAGAAAATAATATCTTAATGTCTCAGAGACAGCAGAAAATATCAAAATTTAAAAAAAAAAGGAGAGGATGCCTCCAGGAAGTGACAAAAATAAAGAGTTATATAACATTCCAGTAGAAGAAAAGGCAGTGGAACTACCTGATATGGAATTCAAAGGACTAATATTTAGGGTTCTCAAAGAAATTAGGAAAGAGATCATGGAAAACACAGAAAAACAAACAAGGAAAAAATGGACAAAATCATGGAAAACACAGAGAAAGCAATAGAAGAATTCAAGAAAATAATACAAGAAAAAAACAAAATAAATAAACAATCAGAAATCACACAAAAACAGCAACTAGGAATCCAAAAGTTAAACAACAAAATTTCAGAAAGTTCAGACAACTCAGTAGAAAGTTATGGGAGCAAAACTAAAACAATAGAAGACAGAAACAGCAAGATTGAAGACAAAGCCATGGATGCCATTTTGTTTGAGGAAAAAGTCAGAGAAAATAATGAAGAAAAGCTAAGAATTATGTGGGAAACAATCAAGAGCAAAAATCTGTGCACGATTGGAGTTACAGAACAGGAGGAGAAAATGGAAAACACAGAGAACATTGTTGAAAATTTGCTGGGGAATAACTCCTCAAATATCATGAGATGAAAATCCAAGAAACTCAAGGAACCCCATGTAGAATAGACTCAAAAAGAAAGTCACCAAGAGATATCATAATCACACTTGTCAAAACCAAAGACAAAGAAAGAATCCCGAGAGCAGGTGAAGAACTATGAAAAGTAACTTAAAAGAGGAAACAATAAGACTATGCTCTGATTACCCTGCAGAAACTATGAAGGCAAGAAAGAAATGGGATGATATATAAAAAACACTGAAAGAAAAAAAAAACTGCCAACCAAGAATAATATATCCTGCAAAACTCTCTCACAAATATGATAGTGATATTAGGACTTTTCCAGATAAACGGACATTAAGGGAATTCATAAAAACAAAACCAAACTTACAAGAAATATCAAAGGGAGTCCTTTGCTTAGAGAACCAACAACAAACCAGAACTGGAGTCTAGGACACAGGACAGCATCAGAAATATACCAACCTAGGTAAAAAATCCTCAATAATAAAACAGAGATAAAGGACTTAAAACAAGGAGACAGGAACTCAGCACAGGAATGTAAGAGGAACAAAGAAAGTGTCAGCTCCACAAAAAAAGCACAACAATATGACAGCAACAAACTCATACCTACTGATAATCACACTGAATGTAAATGACTTAAATACAACCATAAAGAGACAGATAGTGGCAGAAAGAATAAAAAAACCATGACCCATCAAATATGCTGTCTACGAGAGACACACCTTAGACACAAAGACATAAATATGTTAAAAACCAAATGATGGAAGAAAACACATCAAGCAAACAAAACCAAAAAAGGGCAGAAGTGGCAATACTAATCTCAGGTAAAATAGACTTTAAGGTAAAATCAACCATAAAAGACAAGGAAGGTCATTATACAATGATTAATGGGGAAATCCACCAAGAAGACATAACCTTAGTAAATATCTAGGCATCCAATGACAGGGCTCTAAAACACATTAAACAAACTTGAACACCACTGAAAAGAGAATTAGATAGTTCAACAATAATAGTAGGAGACTTCAGTACACCACTTTTGGTAAAGGACAGAATATCTAGAAAGAAGCTCAACGAAGACACAGAAGATCTAAACGCCAAAATCAACCAAATTGACCTCATACAAATATACAGAATACTCTTCCCAGCAGCAGCAAAGTTTAAATTCTTTTCCAATGCACATGGAACATTCTCCAAAACAGACCACACTGTAGGCCGTAAAACAACCCTCAATAAATTCCAAAACATCAAAATAATAGAAAGCATTCTATTGATGATAACAACATAAAGATAGAAATCAATAAGACGAAGAGTAAGGTAAAAAAAATCAAATACATGGAAACTGAATCACACTTTGCTTAAAAGCAATTGGGTAATAGAAGAAATCAAAAGGGGAATAAAAGAATTCCTAGAATCAAATGAGAGTGAAAACACATCATACCAAAACCTTTGGGGCACAGCAAAGACAGTGCTCAGAGGTCAATTTATAGCAATAAATGCACACATCAAAAAAGAAGAATGGACCAATTCAAATTGTTAGCCCTACAACTAGAGCAAATAGAAAGAAAACAGCAAAAGAAGACCACAGCCATTGGAAGTAAGGAAATAATAAAGATTATAACAGAAATAAGTGAAATAGAGAACTGAAAAAAATTAGAATCAACAAGACCATAGGTTGGTTCTTTGAAAAGATCAACAAAACAAACAAACCATTGGCCAAACTGACTAAAGAAAAACCAGAGAGGAAGCAAACAACCCAAAGAAGAGATGAGATGGAGGACATTACAACAGACCCAACTGAAATTAAAAGTATCAAAGCAGAATACTATAAAAAATTGCACTCCAACAAATTTGAGAACCTAGAGGGAATGGAAAATTTTCTAGAAATACACAACCTACCTAACCTAGCACAAACTGATATAGAAAATCCAAACAGACCCATAACAAGAGAAGAGTGAAGAGGTAATAAAAAAAAAGCTCCCAACAAAAAAAAGCCCTGGCCCAGATGGCTTCACTAGAGAATTCTACCAAACATTCAGAGAAGAGCTCACGCCAAACCAAACTAAAACCAAACATGTTGCCATAGAGTCGATTCCTACTCATAGTGACCCTAAAGGACAGAGTAGAACTGCCCCATAGGATTTCCAAGGAGCACCTGGTGGATTCAAACTGCTGACCTTTTGGTTAGCAGCCATAGCTCTTAACCACTACACCACATAGAAAAGGGAAGTATGCTCCCGAATTCATTCTATGAAGCCAACATAAAGCTAATACCAAAGCCAGGGAAAGACATCAAAAAAAAAAGAAAGAAGGGAAAATTACAGACCAATATCTCTCATGAATATAGATGCAAAAATTCACAACAAAATTCCAGCCAACCGAATTCAGCATCATATAAAAAAAAATACACCATGTCCAAATGGGATTCATATCAAGTATGCAAAAATGGTTCAGCATTAGAAAATCAATCAGCATAATTCACACTATTAAAAGCACTGTATAATTGGAGGAACTGAGAATGCCAACACCTTGTGTTATGGATTGAATTGTGTTCCTCCAAATTATGTGTTGTAAATCTTGGCCTCTATGTCTGTGGTCATGATTCCATTTGGGAATGGGTTGTCTTTGTTATGTTAATGAGGCAGGATTAATGTAGGGTGTATCTTGAGTCAATCTCTTTTGAGAAATAAAAGACATTAAACAAGCAAGCAAAGGAGAGGTGGGGGAAGAGTGATATCAAGCACCATGAATTTGGACTTCTAGCCTCCTAAACTGTGAGAAAATAAAATTTCTGTTTGTTAAAGCCATCCACTTGTGGTATTTCTGTTATAGCAGCACTAGATAACCAAGACACCTTGCAAATTTCTAATGTCTTGTATTCAGTGAAAAATGGCAAGGCACACAAAGAAACTGGAAATGAAGGCCCGTTCAAAGGAGAGAAATTCTTTTGATAAAAACGTGAATAATAAGCATAATGGAAGAATATAATACAACAGTATTAAACAACCTCAAAGAACCAAAGGAAAACACAAAGAACTAAAGGAAATTAGACTGCTGAGATTGCTTAAGTACAACCAAAAACTTCATGGGATTTTATAACGGTAACCACAGACAAAATACACACAAAAGGAAGAGAGAAGGGAATCAAAATGGTTCACTACAAAAAAATCAACAAAAACACAAAAATTGACCTCTCCCTCCTCCCACCAGACCCTGCCACACCACCGTGGCCAGAGAGACACCAGCCCGCCACCCACCCCAGCTCTGCCCCACCCCTACCCACTAGCTCCGACCAGGCTGACATTTCTCTTTTGCTTTTTTTCTTTCTCTTCTTTATCCCTCCCGCCTACCCCCAGTACGTCACCTCCCCTCCTTTACCTCTGGGGCCAGTGCAAATTTCTGCAAGAAGCAATTAGGAGATCATCATCTTCACACTTTGCTTGCCACTCCCTCTTCTTCCCTATGGTTTCTCCAGCTCAAACCAGACCAAGGTTTCAGTTTTTCAGAGGCTCCCAGACAGATCCAAAAATACACCCTAATTAACCCTCCCTCAGAGGAGGTGCAGGCTTTAGTCTTTGGGTTACCAATCCTTCTCCTGCTATGGAAGGGTAGCATGCCGGGAGGGGAAAAAGCAGAGACACAATGAACAGTCAGCCCAGGAGATCTATGGTATTAGAATCAGAGCCATAGATCGGGGCCCTTTCAAGTATGCAGAAGTTTCATGTGTTGGCTGGGGTGTGGAGCAGCTGCTGAGCCACTGTGGTGGACCCTCTGCCATGCTGGAAAAGGTACCCTGAACAATGTGTCTGGGATTTCTGTGCTTTTAGTTTCAGAGCCAGAGATCAGGGGCCCTCTCTGTGCACTGGCCCATGCATCAGCTGATGGTGTGGGAAATTTCCCAGGCATCCCTCTGCCACGCTGGGAGGGGGAGGGACAGGGGCACTCTGAATAGTCCACCTGGGAGATCTGTGCTTTTCTTTTGGATCCAGAGATCAGGGGCCCTTCCCTGTGTACCAGATATCTGTGCACCAGGTTGTCATGCCAGGTGGCTGTTGGACCGCTTGGGTTTTCCTTCTGCCACGCTGGGAGAGGGAGAGATGGAGACAGTGGAGGAAGGAAGTGCTTTTCCTACTATATTATTCATCCTTGTCTTGATCCAATTTTCAGTTCCTTGCTGCTGTTCTTTTCCTCATTTCAGATGTCTTACAGGGCTGAATATGGTATTCTAGTTGCTTTTATTGGTGTTCTTGTGGGGAGGGTCAGGATCTTAGATCTGCTCACATGACTATTCAGAATTATGCCCACTCTTTTATTAAATAAGTGTTTATTAAACACCTGTCATACCCCAAGGCTGTAGATATATGAACATGAAAAGCCCTAGCCCTCAGAGAATTTATACTCTAGTAAGTATAAATCACAGTCCATGGGCCAAATCTGGCCCACTACCTGTTTATGTACAGCCTGCAAGCTAAGAATGTTTTTGTTTTTATGTTTTTAAATAGTTGAAAAAAATCAAAAGACAAATAATATTTTATGACATGTAAAATTTATATGAAATTAAAATTTTAGGGTCCATAAATAAAGTTTTATTGGAACATAGCCTCACCCATTTATTGACATATTGACTATGGCTGCTTTGGACAATAATGGCAGAGTCGAGTATTTGCAACAGAGACGGTATGGCCTGCAAAGCCTAACATATTTATTATCTGTACCTTTACAGAAGGGGGAAAAAAAAACTTTGGCTGACCCCTAGTAGAACACAGATCTATAGACAAATAACTGCTGCAATGTGAGTCAAAAGTAGGAGAAGAGTACATCTGCCTGATGTGGGGAGGGACAGATGCAGGGGAGTCAGGAGGGCTTCATAAAAAAAGTGAAGTTTGCCATCTGAGAGCAATGTACTGTCCATACAAGACCAGTGAATGCAAACATCAGCAGGACTTCCTCCTGAAACTGCTTTTCCAATGCTGATGGTGGATTTATACAGATTCCTCCAAATCTTTGCCCTTTTCCCCTGGTGCCAATACCAGAAACATGTTAGATTGGTATATTAATAGATTTTTAGGCATTTTAGAGATGTTATACCTAACCACGGTATGACTGCTCACCCAGAAATTGAGACTGTGCCAACCTATAACCCTATTGCCACTCTGATTCCATCAGCTACACTAACAAGCCACAGACAGAAATGGTGAACGGAAATCAAGTGGAGAATTATTTAAAGATGAAAAATAAATAAAAAGAATCAGTTGGAAAACCATGGTCCATACATGGAGGGATAACTTCAGGACCTTTAGGGAAACCATCTCCTGGAGCTTTCAGTGAGGCCTGATATAAGAAGCTGAAATAAAATATCAAAGACAGCAGAGAACAATAGGCTTCAGTAAACAGCATACTCCAGAGAGCAAGCTGCAAGGGAACATCTTATAAAAATAACACATCAGAACAAATATCCTCATGTGGCAGGCCGGATACAGGAAATTCATTTCCTCTCCCCAAATTCAAATAATGAAATGAAATGTTGCTCCCTGACAGGAGCAAGGAGGCCATGCGACTGACTTACTTGACACGGACTAATCTTTCTGACAAAGAAATTGTTTTATGAGGGTGTCTGGCCCTGACAGACAGTATCTTTCCCCCAACTTCCTTCCACACTGCAGCCATGTTCTCTACCTCACTACACACAGCAGTGGCAGGTGTGTGCTAGAGAAGAGCATTCCCTTGCTGGGATCTGGGAAGCATGCACTCAAAGAGCAGAAGGAAAATGAATATTTGATATGCAAAAAAGATTCACAGGTGCATGGGAGCGGGGGCAAGACTGGCAGCTCTTCAAGTCTCTCTCAGCTTCCGTCAGAAGAGACCCTGGGAAGTTTTCAAGTGTCCAGTCTTCTATTTGAACTCTGCAGGGCCAAAATCACACAGCCTGCCTTTGGTTACCTGACAACGAAATGAGTCCCTAGCATCATGATGAAATACCTCTTGATAAAATGTGTACTGTTCTCTTCAGAATCCATGGCACTTTGCTATTGTCATTATTGTGAGTTGCCTTCGAGTCTGCTCTGACTCATGTTGTGACCCCATGCACAACAGAACCAAATGCTGCCTGGTCCCACATCATTCTCATGATTGCCAGCATGCTTGAGTCCGTTGTTGCTTCTAACATAGAGGGATCAACTTCCAGCACTATGTTGGGCAATATTTTGTTGTGATTCATAGGGTTTTCATTAGCTGATTTTCAGAAGTAGAATGCCAGACCTTTTTTCCTAGTCTGTCTTAGTCTGGAAGCTCTGCAGAAACCTGTCCACCGTGACTGACCCTGCCGGTATTTGAAATAATGGTGGCATAGCTTCCAGTGTTAGAACAACACACAAGCCACCACAGTACAACAAACTGACAGACAGATGGTGGGTGACCCTTCTCTAGGGATTGTAAAGGAGCTTTGCTCAGACATGGTCCTTGCCTAAAAGGAGACAACTATCTGGTAGCAGTGATAACTATTATATAGCATTTTAAAGATTTAAACTGTTCATCTTGTTCTTTAAGCCTCACAATAATCCTGTTGGGTAGATAATTTTATGCCCACTTTACAGACAAGACAACTGAGATCAAGAGAGAGAAAATAACTTCAGCTAGCAAGCAGTGGAGCCAGAACCTGAGCCCAGATCTTCAGAAGCAAAGTCTTCATTTTTCCATGACCGGAGGTTGCCTGGAGATGCACTGTATGTAAATCACTGACGACCTAACATATTTTGAAAGGGCTAATATTAGAGTTCTTTGCTTAAGCCTATCCCCAGAGAGCAAGATTCTCCTTTAAATAGTAAAGATTATGTACAAAATATAATGCCAGTCATTCTGAAAGTCTCATATTCATACATTACCAGTTTGTTGCACTTTTTTCTCATTTACTATACTTGTTGAACTTCACTGGATAGAAAAATGTGCTCAGTGTTTCCAACTCCTCAGTAAGGTGTTCTAGCATCTGAGAATCAGAGAATAATAACTGTCTAATTTTATAACTGGTATAAATTTAAATACAGTCTATCCTAATTATTCACAGATTCTGTTTATGCAAATTCATCTATTTGCTAAAATTTATTTGTAACACCAAAACCAAAACTCAAAGCTTTCATCGTCATTTTCGGACATGCACAGAGTGGTGAAAATCTGAGTCCTGCCCAACATGGACACTCTGCCTCTTGTATGAGCTCTCATGCTCTGAAGCAAGTGTTCCTTTGGTGACCTGTGTAGTGCCATCCATGCTTTTCACATTTGTTGTGCTTTTTGTTGATAATTTCACCATTTAAAATGCCCCCAAGCATAATGCTGAAGTGCTTTCCAGTGTTCCTAAGCACAAGAAGGCTGCGATGTGCCTTGAGGAGAAAATAAATGTATCAGCAATAGGGTGCATCCAGATCTGCATGGGAAGTTCTAAAGCAACAGCTCTAGTGTCAGATGTGGCTGTGGGAAAGTGGGTGAACTTGTGGATTCGTGAGTAACGAGTGACAGACAAAAGTGCAGCAGTGGAAAGCATTCCTGTGAGACAAAGCAGCGGCTTGCAGGCGACTCACCCTGTGTTTCTCTCAGGAGCAATGGCTTGTAATCACTAATTCAGTGTTTGCAGCCACTTTATAGAACATAATTATTGAGACTAATGAGGATCAACTGTATTCTGTGAGCTAGGGAACTACCTAAAACAAACTGGTGAGCTATTAACAATTTTCTTTGAAAATATCTGGAGTGAACGATTTAGCAATTTTTTTCCTCATTGAAGAAATTCCTCTCTGAACTCTAGATTCGGAAGTAAGCAACTATTTTAAAATTTCTTTAAATGTCATATGCCTTCTGAGATTCAAAGAGCAATCCTGAAATGGAGATTATTTAAAAGCCCTCACACTAACAATAATATGAACCATTTATTGAGCAATTGCTATGTGGAGACACTACCGAACATTGCAAATAACTGAACATATTAATTCATACTACAACCTAACAAGGCCTGATTACTGCCTCCATTGTTACAGATGGGAAAAATGGGGCCTGGAGTTTAAGGTTAAAGTGATGTGCCCAGGAGCACCCAACTAGCTCCCATCCAACTGACACCAAAGCTATGGAAGAAGGTTGGCTCTATGTCCCATCTGTTACCAGGATTCTCCCTGGACAAAAGTGCCGCCATCCCAAGGCAAGGCTCTTAAGCTCCCTTTTTTCTTATTCTTCACAAACTAGGCTCAGGTAGGTTTCCTTTTCCAAATCTATCCACTGAAATCCCCTCTCAAGAAGGATAAGAGTGGGCAGAAATGCCTGGAAAGATGTCATCTGCTATCTCTCTTCAGGTATTTTAATGGAGGACAAAGTCCTTGCCCGGCGGACATCAAAGACACAGGAGGGTCTGACTGTGGAATGTCAGGCCTCAGTGAGCACAGGGGAGAGTATTTTTAAAGGCAAGCAGTTCCAAAAGTCACACCATCAAACAAGCCCCACACAGACATACCATCTTCTCTTAGAGTTTCCTTCTTATCCTTATTCCCACACACACCCATAAAGCATGAGGAATATGAGTGGTTCCTCTTGCCTGTTAATAGAAGATCTGAATTACTTTTTAACAAACCTTTATGTAGTATTTTCCACATGCCAGAACTTTACAAATATTGATTCATTTAATTTTTATAATAATCCTATGAGGGAGGTATTATTCCCATTTTACAGATAAGGGAGCTGAACCACAGAGAGGTTAAGTAGCTCTTCTAATGAGAAATAGGTAGTGTGGGAATTTGAACCCAGGCAGTCTGTGTTCTTATGCCATTTAATTTTCAAAGGCCAGGCTAAACCTTAGGCTTGCTAATTTGGGAGTAGAATTTCTAATGAATGAATGATACGAGGATAGGTCATAGAAGGGGAGAATTAACGCTGATATTAACCTATGTTCTGTTGATGAAAAGTAAGCTCTTGAAACCAGAGAGGGCTGTTAGGGAGATTATGATTATATTCTGAAATTTCTTTTAAGTAATATTAAAATCGTACAGCAAATTTAGGGACCTGGAAGTACCTTAATGACTTGATTTATTCTCCCCAACTCTCTGCATTTTACAAGGCCCTGAGACTCAGAAAACACTCTAAGCCCATGAAATATATTGTAACAAATATGAACATAATATGATACGGTAATAAAGAATTGTACATGGTCCCTGTGTTCAAGGATCACAATAAAGTTAGAGAGACAAAGCAGCCTAAAAAAATAAAACGCTGTACTAACCACATAGAACTCAGTGTTGCTATAAGAACTCAAAAACACGGACACACCCACAGAAAAGGCATGTCAGGGGTCACTTCTTAGGGGGAGAAACTTGTTTGAGTACTGAAGGATGGGGCATTGAGTTCAGTGCATGGGCCCATCTCTTCACTCATCCACATGACATGAAGGCAAAGCCCTTGTCTCCGTACCAATTTTCATGAGCATTCACTTTAATCATGGGACTTTTTTAGAAGAAGTTGAAGAAACGGGGTTTTGTAAATGTGGATCTGAAATGAAGGACTGTAGGTTATAGCAGGAGTTTTATTTAAAATTTCCCCTGGACAAATTCAATCCTATCGACATTCTTTATATTACTCTTCAGAGAATTTATGTTTGTGAACAATATAGCAAATAGCTCATCCCTGAAACACTAGATAGTTTTGTGGCTTTGAGAGTATTATGAAAATTATAAATGATAAGGAAACTCTGGGCCAATTTTAGTTTTATGCATCTTTCCAGGAATTACATAGGATGAGAATCTGACCCTTTGAGAGTTAAAAATTTTGCTAAAAACAAAGAATACTTGATGTACAAGAGCCAAAGTGCATTAAATCATATTGGTACTGCAATTATCTCTCAGCAAAGATCCTTGGAGTTGAAGTTCAAGCTGGGGGTCGGGAAGATGGTTGGGGGAAACAGTGTCCCTCTTGTTAAAATAAAGCAATTAGTTTAATATATACTGTAGGGAAAGGAGAGAAGGCAAGGGAAATTTCCCTTGTCAAATGGTTAACATTTAGAGTGCTGCTTAGAGTAAAAGTAATAAGGCACTCTTCATGAAAAAATTGGCCATGTACCATGTCTAAATGCAAACATGTGTGTTCTTTATTTTTTTTTAATTCATTTAGACTTCTGTTAACTGGGAATATTTTTACGTGCATTCTCAGTCCTTCCCTTTCTCACTCTTACAAAAATGTGTCAGGGGACGGGAACTCGCCCATAGTCACAAGTATGTTTAGATACCATAAAACATTTAATAGTACTTTCTAGAATGGTTAATCCCCACCAAATGACTAAACAAACTTTAATTTACAATTCACAGGCTGAAGTATTCAAAGGGCTATAATATTTTGCTGCTGCTAATTTATATCTCTTAGAGAGATGTTAAATTTAAAATGTGCCATTTAGAAGTTTCAAAACTCACATTTCTTTTTATGAAGTAAAGAACTAAACATATCTTTATTTCTGAGAGTTTACATTCTTTGCCATAGAGGTTTGTAGCATTTCTTGGATAATTTTAATGATCTTTGCTTTCCGTAAAGATTTTTCTTTTAATTGGTCTTGAAAATAGGTAATTCTGACTCATTTGGGATCCAGAGTTTACTTTAGCTCTTACTGATGAGTGAAAAAGTAAGCTTCTGCAGCGATACACACAACAGTACAGTTGATCCTCAAAAACTTCATGCTGCGAGAAAGATGCCTTACCAGAAAGAGTATCTACTGTAGGATTCCATTTATATGAAATTCTAGAACAGATAAAATAATCTAGATTGAAAAAAATCAGAACAGTGGTTGTCTGAGTGGAGGTAGGAGGGACTGACTGGGAGGCAGCATAAGGAAACTTTCTTGAGTGATGGTCATGTTTTATTATCTCCATAAGGACTTGGGTTATACATTTGTCAAAATGTAGCAAAGGTACACTTAAGATTTGGCATTTTATTTTATGTTAATTTTCTTGCAAAAGATAAAACTATAAACAAATATATAACTCTAATTAATGATGTAGCTATGAGAAAGTGTAATGTCTATAATTTACTCTGAAATGTATTTTTAAAATAAGATGGATTGATGAATAGAGAGATACGTGGTAATACAAGTGTAGTAAATTGTTAATGTTAGAATCTAGGTAGTATACATACAAGTATTCCCATAACATTCTTTCAACTTTTTCACAATAACATGAAATTTCTCATAATAACATGTTGTGGGGGAAGTGAAAGGAGGTATTATTAACAGATAGGCAGGAAAATAGGCAAAAGTTGGGACTGTTTCAGCGAAACTTGCACATACGGTCACACCGCATAGGTAATCCTGACTTTTAATTTAAACCCTCCTAAAGTCGACTTCCACGGAGCAAAGCTACATATTTCCTCTTGATTATCTTAAACAGTGTTCAAAGTTCTCACAGAGCTACCCAAAAGCCATGTAGCCCCCTGTCCTCTAATATAGAAGCGAGAGAATTTGTACTGTAAAAGGTAGGTATGTAGCCAGTCTAGGCCAGGAATGTAAGTGGATGTCTCAGGGTGGAGCACTGCAGAAAGCTTTTTAAAGAGGAAAGACTCAGTAGGCCTACCCCTTTTAGCATTTTGCCATTTTTCTTTCATTCTTCTCCTTTCTTCCTACCGCAATACAGCCTGGTGATGCAGCAACCATCTTGCACCCATGAGGATGAAAACCACATGAAGAGGGCAGAGGAGGAAGACAGATGGAGCCTGACTGTCTGGTGACATTGTTTGGTTGCCATGTCAGCCCTGTTCCACCTACACTAAGATTTTTTATTACCCAAGTCAAAATAAATTTCTTATTATTTAAACATTTTTAGGTTTTTTGTTACATCCAGCCAAACCCATTCCTAACTGATATTCAGGGTATCTTAGATCAGTTCTCAGAGTAAAATTTATTTCGTTCATGTTAACTGAAATAATGAATATATTGTGTTGAAAACTTTGAACAGGAAGGAGGAAAGACAGAACGTCACACAACTAAAACAAATGGAGACAGGTTGTAGAAAAAACAAGGGAATTGTTGCCAAACAGCTAGCAGGAGGGTTACCCTAATTGTGTGTATGAGTATATCTGAGAACCCCAGGTGCTCTTTATCTGACTTCCAGCCACTTCCCTCCATTCCCAGTGGATAGCTCTGTCTGGTAGCCAAAGCCATCTGGGCCTCTACATGCCAGGGGCCTAGGATAACTACCAGGATGTGTCTCAGTGGAAGTGGTGGGGAACGAGTCTCTGAGATACAGTAAACTAGGAGAGCAAAGTAATTCTGTAGGTATAGCTGCTACTTTCCAACCCCAGGTTGTTAAACCATGTTTAAATATAATTAATTTGTGAAGAGTGAATTTTCACTACATGAAAACACAGAGGAGATACAGACCTGCACTTTTCTTATCCAGTTGCCATCAAGGCAACTCCAACTTAGCACCTCACCTGTGTCACAGTAGAACTGTGCTCCATAGGGTTTTCAATGGCTGATTTTTCAGAAGTAGATCACCAGGACTTTCTTCCAAGGTACCTCCGGGTAGACTTGAAACTCCAGCCTTTTAATTAGCGGCTGAATGCTTAACCATTTGCACTACCCTCCCCCCACACTCCCCAAGGACTCTGCACCTTTCTGTGTTCCCAGAAATTGATCGCTTCCTGCCCATGGCATATGTAAAACTTTAATCTGCTAAGCTTTTCAAAAGGATGATTTAACTTAGCACTGGTATGTAGGACACCTTAGATGAAGGTCTTTCAGTGTCTCTATGACTAACCATCACCATGTCATTTTCATATTGTTTAAGCCTCTGTCATCCAGCAAGGCACTACTACCTGCTGGTACTGCAGGCACCAAATGCACGGGATGCAGCTGAGCACTGTCAGGCTGCGTCTCTCCCTGCTGCCACATGGTGAACCTCATTGCACACTTGCTTATTACAAAACTTAGAAAATATTGTAAACATCTTTCAGAGCCAAGCTTCCCCCAATTCAGCGACTAATGCTATGTGAGTAGACTGTTAGTTTATAAATCTGTAAGTCACATTTAATCACTAGCAAGAAAGAGAGTTTTCCTTCCATGGCCAACCCTGTTTTCTGCTTTTGACAGAATTTTTTTAAATTGCTGATGAAAACTGCTATGGCACAGGCGGAAAATTAGAAGACAAACAGTGAGTATTTCACTTTGGGGTGATTATTTTGTCCTCCTTTGTCTTTTTTTTAAAAAGTGCTGTTTTGAAAATTGTATTTTTAGCTTTGAAGTTTTTCCCCTGTCTTGGTTATACACAAGGTGTAAAACAAGCCATGTAATCTCAAGGAGCATACCTATTGAAACAGGCACAAGTGAGTAGGATGATATTTATGTCCATGGCTTAATCGCTCCAGGCACTGCTATAGCCATGACCCTTGTGATTCAAGGGGCAGAGCCCTGGCAGGCTCAGATGTCCAACATCCAACACAGCAGCCCCAGTGCCAGGAGCATGATTCAATGTGATGCAAGCATCTCGGCATTTGGGCATAGTCTGAACACTGATACTCAGCATCCTGCGATGTGGTTCCAGCTACATATGTCACACAGATGAACTGGGGCACTTTGCCACCCATTCTGGGCAAGCCGTTAAATGAAAAGAAACACTGTCTGACATCCACAGCGTTAATTGGAGAAGCTGGAGTCTCTTAAAGATGCAAAAGGAAGTTCTATTCATTAAGAAACACAACAAAATATAAAAGTTCATAAAGTCTCAAGGAAATTCTTTCCTGCTGTTCTTTTTTTTCCCATATATCTGTCACTTGTCATCTTCCCCTAAAACCTCTCTCCTACCTCTCACCAAACTCATCAAAAATACTCCTTCGAAGCAGCCTAGGCTGGACTTGCCTTGCTCCCTCCCTGTCTACCCCTTTCTCTCGTGTAACTTCTGGAGAATCAGTGGGCTCTCCCTGGACTCTCCACCTTTGCCACTCTGTGTAACTTTTCTCCACCCCAGCAAGGGCTCAGAAGTGGAGCCAGGTGAGCAAGAAGCCCCTACCCAGTGGGGGTGGGAAAGAAGATTTTAAAGCTCAAACATTAACAAATCTTCCTTCTCATGTTTATAAAGTTCCCGGGTAGTGTAAACAGTTAAGCGTTCAGTAGCTAACCAGGAGGTTGGAGGTTCAAGTCCACACGGAGGCACCTCAGAAGAAAGGCCTGATGATCCACTTCCAAAAAATCAGTCACTGACAACCCTGTGGAGCCCAGTTCTAGTCTGCACACATGGGATTGATGGCAACTGATTTCTCATGTATATACTGATAGGAATAAAGATTCCATACTTAAGGGAAATATGCAGACATTTAAAAAGTTTCTTTAGTCCAGTCCCAGCCTCTTTTCTAGGTGATCAGAACTAAGAGTAAATCCCCAAATTGAAAGCTCCTCCTTTCTCTCCCAGCTTCCTCCTCAGACCTGGTCCTGCAGAAGGGGTGGCAGCAGGGAGGCGTTGCTGGCCTGCAATGTGGCACATATTCTGTAACAGTTTCATGTCAGAAAACTCACAACTTCTGATTTTACTATAAATGCTACTCGTGTCTTTTGTAGCATGTGTGCGTGTGCCTTATTATTGTTGTTATAAATGATGATTTGTGATTGATCAAAAGAAAAAGGACTTGAATTGGAAATACACTTTGAGCATCTTATGTATGGTTTCACAAAGCAAAGACAAACAGTACCTGAGCCTGTGAGGAAGGCCCATGTGAAGGGGGCTTCAGGCCTGAGAGCCCCACTTACTGAGTACTTGTCACAGGTCAGCTGCCCTCAGACTACCCAGCGTTTGTCCCCTATGCACCGTGGTAGAGCCAGCTGACCCCTGCTTCCCAGTCTTTTTGTCATTGGCCTTCACTCTGGCAGCTTTTTGGCTTGTAACTGAATGCTTCTGACAAGTTCTACAAAGACGAGAATTTAGCTAAGGGCCTTTTTGTCAATTAAACATGTTATCCCACAAGTGCCAGCAACAGCTTTCCAGAGCTCACAAGGTTCCTATTGCTGTCTGGTTTTTAAGAATGAAGGGGAACAATGTCAACTTCTAAAGTCATTTCTTCAATCACAGGAAAGGCACATTTTTACAACCTCATATTTAAATGCTTGCCCAGAAAGGAGCCATGCACACAAGGAGGGAATTCCCCATGTACTCCATTAGCATTGTCTAGTGACTTGGAACTATCTAGACAGCCAAAGCAAATAAATCAAACCTAAGACACCACTTGGGGGTCTGAATTGTCCAAATTAGCTGTCTAACCAAGCTGCTAATTCAGAATGATCCTAATTCACAGGAAAATGGTTGAAATTTCTGCTTCAGCTGCTGAATATTGGCCTCAAGTTTCTGAATACTGTGAGTATTACATGGTGAATGCACAGCCGTGCTTCTGAAGTATAATACACTTCTTATTCAGGGCCAGGAGTCCATGACTGAAATTCAGTGGGAGCCAGATACAGTTCTTCATGGCTTTTTGCAGCCTAAGTTACAGTGAACTGCTTAGTACAGAGCACCAGGCTTTGTTCTGATAGTCACTATCTCATTCAGGTCATGTTTCCCTTTTGACGATGATTTAAGAACGTTAATAAACTGTGATCTGAAAACTCTCAGGACGTTCTTCACGCTCTTCTGGGAAGAAGACACAGAGATGAACTCTGAGTTGAGATTGAACTATGTTCCAAAAATCAAAAGTCCACGAGGTCAGTCATTCCTCAGAGTTCGAGGAGTAGATTTACAGTGTCACCCAACTGCCCAGCACCGCCTTGCAGTCACTTCTGGTTCCACAGACTATGTAAGTTTGGTGTAACTTAAGAAAGTCAATGCAGACAGAGAGAATGAAGCCCCAGCAAATATTCACAAATCAAGGAGATTTACTCAAAACTCAGAGTTTCACTTAATAAACGTCTCTGGGTGGAGATTAACTTTCATCTCTAACAAGCTGGGAAAACTGTAGGCTTGCTGATTGACTAGTTTAATTAACTCAGTTTCTTCACCAAATTTCAGATTTGCAATGTGAAACTCCTTGCTTAAAAACAGCAGAGACTGTGGGGAACCCACTGAGGGGACACAATGGCAGGGAGCGGAGTCACCTTGAACTTCAAGACAATTCAGAGCTTGCACTGTTCATCGTACTCCTCAAGCCTGGCAGTCCTCATGTTTGTGAGAATGCTGTGTCTCAGAGAGCTCCCTAGTTAGGTTGAAATGTACGGAGAGGTCCAAACACCCAGGGTGACAGGAAAATAAGAGAGGGAAAGAATGAATCCCCCAAAATGGGACACTGCCATATGCAGGATGCACTCCTGTCTTTATCTTCTCTTTAAAATGATGAAAATGGGGAAATTCAGAGGTGTGGTTAAATGTTTTCAAAACTTGTTTCTGCATTATCAAATTTAATTAATGTTATCACAGACCCATTTGCCAGAGTGACTTTTTAACAGAATCTTTTATCCTTGCATTTCCAAGGATATTCTTAGCACAACCATCTTCCTATTTCTTATCGTGTCTGAATTAAAGCAAACAGCAACAGATGACAATGATGAGTCACTTATGCTCAGGGATGAACAGGCAGGCTTTCCCTAGGCGTGGTGGCCACTAACGGGCTGTTAGCAATTTCCTACTCCAAGTTTCACTTATTGTGTATTCTTATAATCCAAAAATATAGAACACAAAATCAGACATTACCCCTGCCTCTGGTGCTTAGAGACAAGGGGGCAAAGGCAGTCATTAGTCAAACAATCACACAGATAAATGTCAAGCTACAATTGTAAAATGGGCTTCAAAGGAGAGGCAACCAGAGCTAATAAGGAAGGGAAGGGAAAGGAAGGGTTCCTGAGGAAGCAGCAGTCGAGCTGGGGTATGAAGGATGAGGAAGGGCAGGAGTTAATTAGGCAAAACTAGAAGGAAGTAACTATCCAGGCAGAGAGAACAATCTATAAAAGGGAGCCCTGCATTTGAAGGGGGAGACTGGGGTTGGCCTGCCATGGTGAGTTTGAGGACCTCCTGTGTGGCTAGGATAGAGAAAGCAAGGGGAAAAAGCATTGTGTAAGATGATTCTAGAGAAATGGGAGGGTCCTGTCCACACCAGGGTCTTGGAGACTGTATTAACAACCTACTATGCTAAGGATGTGGAGTCCTGGTGGCTAGGTGGTCAAGAGCTTAGCGGCTAACCAAAAAGCCAGCAGTTCAAATCCACCATCACTCCTCAGAAACTCTATGGGGCAGTTCTACTCTGTCCTATAGAGTCACTAGGAGTCAGAATTAACTCCAATGGCTATGGGTTTGATTTGTTTTTTTATGCTAAGGACAAGGGAAAGCCACTGATGTTTTACACAGAGTGATGATATGGTCATGATTCATTTCAGACAAACTCACTCTGGGCGCAAAAGGGAAATCAATTGGCATGGGCAGCAGAGGACACAGGTTGCCCAAGTGGTCAAAAAAAGATTCTGATGGCTTAGACTAGGAGGTATGATGGAGAGGGAGCACAGTGGGCTTGATGGGTATGGGGAGGTATAAGGGTGAGAAAGAAGGAGGAACAGAAGAGGACTCCTGGGATCACTTGTACCCATGGCAGGGGTGCCATCTGCTGGGATTATGAGCTTCGGAGGAAAAACCAAGAGTTGGGTTTTGAGCACATTGAAATTGAGCTGCTCTGTGGTATCCCAGAGGAAATGCCAGGTAGGCTGTGGGGACACAGGCTTGGGGCTCAGAGACCTACTGATATTGTTAATCCCTCTATTTACAAATACGAGGCTGGGAGCAACATTTAGAGTCATAAGAATACCTGGATACCTCCATCATTAATCACTCATTAACACTGTTTCCTTTCACCTTCCTTCCCCTCCAGCTTCACTATGACACTTCATTATTAACTCCCGCCCCTTCCCAGGCCCTTCATCTTAAAGTCTTCTGGGAAATCTCTTCAGTATGGGTTTCATACATTAAAATCATTTTTTTGTTTCCTGGTTGGGACAATCAGGGTTCTTCAGTTTAGTTAGATCTCTACCTCAGCCTATTTATAAACTAATTCCCTAAGAACTTGAACACACTCCATTCAGGAAACTTCTCTTACCTGTTACAGTACTAGGCAGAGGTTGAACAAGAGTTTTTGTTAAAAGCAATGCAGTCCTTTAGTGCACAGCATAAGACCTCACTATTTTTTTCTAGTATAACAACAGTTTTCTAGCTTCTTGCCTAAAACTTGCAACTTTTTTTAACCACTCTCCCCCTCCCTAATGATCAATAGCTTAAATTTCATTACATATTTAAAATTGCAAAAATTATTCAGAGGATCAGGGGCTCACATAGACTTTAGTCTGGAAAGAGTTTGGCATTTTGAAATCAAATTTGCCAAGTATTACTTTTTTTTAAGGTACATTTTTAAAAAAAGTCTTTTTAAAAAGTTATAGTTTAACTACTGATAGCATTCTTTTTGAATAATCTGAATTTCAAAATAGATTATCCTGATCTACTCAAAGGCGGTGGGTTGCTACAGAAAGAACTAAACTATCAGAAGACCTAGCTCTAGTCCTAGTTCTTCTTTCTTCATTTATGGCCTTAGTGAATGCTTTTAATGTCTTTGAACCTCAGTTTCCCCATCTAATAAATGGGCATGTAAATACCTGACTTCACAGGATTGTAAAATATTTATATATCTCTATAAATTCTCTCAGGTTTTCACATAAATCCATTATCTTATCACTGTATGAATGTATAAATTATTATTGCTTAAACTTCCAAAGAAACATTTCCTGTACCTTTTTTTTCCCTGTACCTTTCTTAATGTTTATTTCTTATTGAAATGATCTAGCTAAAATCTTTCTGCAGTTAGCATTCCTTGTTCTAGTTGGAAGAACAAAAAAATACAAGTACAGTTGGAGGATCGAAACTGCCTTTGCAGCACAATGTAACTGAGAGAGCGTGGTCTGTGGGATTGAGGAGATATGGGCTTACACACACCCATAAACTGTGTGTCCTTGAAGAAGTTATTTAGCTTCTCTGAGCCAGACTTCCTTACAGTAACTTTGTCTCATAAGACCTTAATAATATAGGTAAGGCCTGTGGCATAGTACCTGGCACTGGGAAGACCTTCCATTCATGTTGGTGGCTTTTCCTATCTCCTTCTAGTCTATCACTTCTGTGAGCTGTCACCCCTCAGAGAGCTGTGTTTCACAATGCTGGTGGCCGTGGCGAGGTACATAGCCCACGTGGGCACTACTGATATGTGAGCATTTTGACTACTAACCACGATTTCTACACATACTGCCGCTAAACGCCCTCGGGGAAGTCACTAAGCCTAAAAGGCTCCCAAGGCAATTCAAGATCATAAAAACATGAAACATTAGAGCTATGTTTCAGAAGATAATTTCTGGATGTTCTTAACTCCCCAGAAACAGCCTACCCTTACTGCACACCCTCCTCCTTCACAATGCAGCAGACCACGCTGTGGGGGGCTGCCTTCATGAACCACCCAGAAGCCCAGGCCTACAGCGGGGTAACAGCACTGAGCCAAAGGAGCTGGGATGGCCCTCCTCGAATGATGCCTGCACTGAGTCACTTGCTTTCTTTCCCTCTCTGGGAGGCTGCGTCCTTTCTCCGAAAGCCTTCTCCAGAAGCAAGAACAAGGGGCATGGTCCGTGAAATGCCCTTTCTGCGGTGTTGCTGGCTTAAGTCCTGGCTCTTTATGGCTCCAGCTGACTGCAAATTGGTATGACCCAATGGGAAGGTTGGTTAGTTTTGGAAAGGCACTCCTGTTTACTTTGAAGGGAACTCCCCATGCTAGGAGTGACAGATACTTTTCCCTTGCTCAAAGACAATTTCTTTGGGGCAATTTGGCAATAGCCAAATTTTAGATGATTCTTGTTTAAGTGTTAGCATGTGAACCATAAATGTGTTGGTGTATTCCTGTACTCCCAAGAGGGACTGATAAGAGTGTTAGCTTGGAGCAGGCTGAGGGAAGTTGCCAGCACCCCCGGGACATTGAGTTGTGCTCTTTCACATTGTTTACTGCAAGAAAGACAGAGACAGAACAGACATAGGCCACGCAAGCCAGTCTGCAAGTCTGTGCTCCACCACTTCCTGCCAGGACTTCCAAACAGCCTGCTTTGATGACTGGCCTTCGCATGGACAAGTGACCCAGAATGGCATTCCTCTAAGAGCACTGTCCATACAGCTCATTGCCACTACTTTCTGCCATGCTCCAGAGGCGTAGTGAGAGGGGATTAGAGGAGGGCATCTGTCTCAGGGCTCAAGTCCAAGGCAGCACCAGAAGAGGCATGTCGGTGAATCACCCTGTTGAGGGGGCGGGGGGGAGGCCCACAAATTTAGAGATGGCCCCAGGCACTCCTTACCCTCCCTAAGCCTCTGCCATCCTCAACATTCTACCCTCATTTCAACAAAAATGAGAGCTGCGTTATCAGTGTTGTCAGACTGTAGTTTGTCCTTATGCCACTGAAGTAGAACTCAAAATATTTTAGTATCAGAAGAATGTTTAAATAACAGACTTTCAGGTTCCCACTGAAGTATTCCTGCCCCATTTCACTGCACAGTGTTCTGATTTGAAGCAGAGTGTTTCTCTGTACCATATCTGCACCCATCAAAAGCACTCAGTTTGTCTCTATCTTCTTCCTAGAGTCCCTGGGTGGTACAAATTTAACGCATTCAGTTACTAACCAAAACATTGGCGGTTGAGTCCACCCAAGGCACCTCAGAAAACAGTCTTGGCCACCTACTTCTGAAAAATCAGCCATTGAAAACCCTGTGGAACACAGTTCTACTGACCCACGTGGGGCCGCTATGAGCTGGAACTGACTCATTGGCAACTGGTTTGTCTTCTTTCTACATGTAGAAACATGAACACAGGGCTATCTTTACAGTGGACACTGTAAAACGAGAACGAATTATCCCTGAAGAAATGAGAAATAGAGTACAAGTGCATATAGGAAGTCATGGTGTTAGTGTTTTGCAGACACACATAGTTAACTAAGTCACATAATGGGGGTTGTGCTCTTAGGGATGGCAGACATGCTGCTCTCGGGTGCTTTAGGACTTGTACGTCATTCAGACTTCTCAGGAGGCTGCTTAAACTTATTATTTGCTGCTCAAAAATCCTCTAGAAATTATTAGCTTATATTAAATGTAAAGCCAATAAATTCTTTCCTAATGACAGAATCATTCAAAGTGGCTGGTCTGAAAGACGTAGAGCTAACTCTACACCAGGGACATTTTATGGAGAAACTAGACCTAAGCGATGCTTCTTTTAGTGATCCTTTCAATCACCCTAACAGGAGTTGTCTTGGGGCCACTGGGAAAGAAAGCTACACCACTGACAGGCCATGGTTTCATGTTACCCTCTGCTCCAGAAATCTTTATCTCGCTTTTGGCTCATGGCAACTTAAGACTGTCAATCACTGTGGACAACAGCAGTATATTACATTTATAAACCACTTTTCATCCCCCAAACGCTCAATAATCATACAGAAATTATTTCAGCCACCTCTGAAATACAATCTTCAGAGTGGCTTGGCAATTCTTGAAGAAATGATTGCTTTCTAACAAAACAGCACCAATGGAAAGAGAATGCGGGAATCATTTTTACCTACAGAACGGATTACACTTTTATAAGCACTTTGGTTTATATCTCTCCATCTGAATTGCACAGATAACAAGAACAGGGCAAATTATACCTATTTCAGAGGTGAGAACACTGAGGCCCTGAAGGACCAGGACTACAACCCAAATCTCCATTTTTTAACTCAATGCTTGCTCAGATACACACATTTACAGGTGCCCTGAAGACTTTATTAGCCTGCACTTTCACAGGGACATTTTGAGTTTTTCTGGCAACCTTTCATTAATCCTCTTACATAAGAAACCACCTGGCATTTATATACTCCACACAGTGATAGAGAATTAATAGGAGAAAGGGAACTTTTTTTTTTTTTTTTTTATCCAGGGCATAAGGCAGATGCTTAATGTACTCGCTCCTCTGTGAGGGGGGATTAAAGAAGACCTTTGACTACCCTTTCCCTTGTTGAAAATAGTAACAATTTCTAACATTTACTGAGCACTTTAATCACTGCTCTAAAGTGCTTCACCTGTATTAAATTATTTCATCCTCACAACATTCTATGAGGTGGATATTATTGGATTATTATGTTGAAGTCCTAACCCCTGTACCTGTGAGTGTGGCCTTTGAAGATGTTATTAGTTATATGCATTCATACAGAGTAAGGTGGGTCCTAATGCAATCTGATTGCTGTACTTATAGAAGAGAGAAGAGACACAGAAAGATACATAGAAGGAAAACAGCCATGTGAAGATGGAGGCAGAGATTGGAGTGATGTGTCTACAAGCCAAGGGATACCAAGGATTGCCAGCAGAAGCTGGGAGACAGGCACGGAACATTCTCCCCCAGAGCTCTCAGAAGGAATCAGCACTGCCAACACCCTGATTGGGACTCCCAGACTCCAGAACTGTGAGACAATAAATCTCTGTTCTTATATGCTCTCCCTCCCCACCAGTGTGTGGTACTTTTTACAGCAGCCCAAGGAAACTAAGACAGATGAGTGGTATTAGAAACAGAAAAAATGAATTTCCCCAAGAGGCTAAGTGGCTGCATTCCTCAGAGCAGGCAGAGCAGGCTTCGGGCACAGCGTGTGTTCTGAACCACACTACCCATCCCCTAGACATGCGGGTCACTACTCAACCTGCTGCTTCAGAAGCAATTGAAATCTCCCACACATGCAGTTATAAGAGCATCTTCTGTTCCTCCCCACAGGATCCTTATTCTTTGTATAAGGAAAAATGTGAGCTAAATTTGACACTTATATATTAGGGTTTTCTACCTCTGGGAGAGAAGAAAAGAAGGCCACATTTATTTGCATGTGCGCACATTCAATTCAAGTGCCCAGGGGTCTCAGTAAGAAGGTGTAACCCTATGGTATCCATGTCATACTGCAGATCATTCTAATTTATGGGATATCTCAACTCTGATCTAAGCACAGCAGAGGTAGAGCCAGACAGAGCTGGGGGACTTGCTGAATGCTTGTTACCCATCAAACCAGTTTACTTCGCCTGGTGAACACAAACACATCCTTTTGGTCTCAGCTCAAATCTCTCTTCCTCTAGGTAAGTTTCCAGACTCCCAAGACCAGGCCAGCCCCACAAGTCACCAGCAACAAAAAGGCAGACTGTTTATGACAAAGATATGTGGGGACATGTCTCGTTCAGAAATGTGCAGGGTTGGGGTAGGTGGTCCAATGTGAGACCTCCTTCAGTGAGGGGACTAGAACACATTCATCTTTAGATTCCTGGTACACGGCACAGCATATAACATCATAAATATTAGGGACTAGATGAGTACAGGATGAATGCGAATAAAGTTCCATTTGTTTATCACATACCACTTTGCATCTACAGTGACACTAAACTGTGGTTCATCAGGATTCTGGGTTTCTTTATCACTTGTGCTGATTTTTGGCCAGAAGTGTGAAGGGTGGAGATTGTGTAACTAGGAGTCAGCTGGGGCCACCAGGTCCTTCAGGATTCAAATAGAATTGGCCAAGCCTTCTTCCCACATCCTGTGAGAACAACAGTGCCTGACCCAAGACTCCTGCCAACTCCCTGGAGGTAACATCCTCAGGGCCACCTCTCCTTCCAATTTCCTGTCCCTGCTGACCCCATGGTCTCACTTATAGTTTGCCTCCTCCAACTCTTTCCTTCTCTCTACCTGACATCAAGCCAAATATCAACTTCCTTGACTTTCTTGATTTCACCTTATTCCACTCACTCAAGTCAGTGGGTATATGGAGCCTATACTCATAATTAAGGAAGAGGGTGGTGGTGTGCACATGACACAGCATAGCAGATGAGTGAAAATAGAAAGCAGGCATCCCTCTTCCATATCTGCTCCAGTGACTTCTCATTGGTTGACTTTCCCCCTATCGTCTCTGGTCTCCCAACATGGTTGGAATACGCTTTTTCAAAATCTCCTCACATTTCTCTTTGCCTGTTGTTGTTGTTCTCCACCTGTGATGCCCCTGTTCTTTTCTAGTACAAATCGGTTTCTCCATCTTGTTATCATTTCCCATCCCTTATTGTCCATGACCTCAAATTCATAAACAAACATGCCTGCTTATATAATCCTAAGAAAAGTCAGTTCTCTCCAGGAAAGGAATCCTGCAGTCAGTTCTAAAAGTCAATTTCCCCCAACCTTTCCCAATAGGAATCATAATGGCTTTTGTATGGAGACGGAACAAATCAGTCTTAGAAGGAGTACAACCAGAATGATTCTTAGAAGCAAGGATGGCGACACTTCCACTTGCTTACTTTGGACACATCTTCAGGAAAGACTAATCATTAGAAAAGGGCATCATATTTGGTAAAGTAGAGGGTCAATGAAAAAGATGAAGAACCTCAATGAGATGGATTGACACAATAGCTGCAATAATAGACGAAATATACCAACCGTAATGAAGATGGCACAGGACTGAGCAATGTTTTTTTCTGTTATACAAAAGGTCACTATGAGTCAGCGCCGACTTTTGGCAACTAACAACAACAACAAGAAGAGGGAGGAGGATGAGAAAGGGGAGAGGATGGAGGTGGGTGAGCTGTGGCTGGCAGTGTGGTTTGTGTGGGCTGACAAGTAGCTGAAATGGTAAGTGGTAGACCAAATAGAGACAAAGTTACACTTTAGTTTAGTTCATAAAATATTAAGTATTTAACATGTGATGGTCACTGGTAAGAACTAGGCATAGAATGCAACAGGAACCCAGCCCACCCTCCAAGGACTGGCTCACAGGCACTCGGCTGGTGAGCAAGCACAGTTTACAGTTTACAGTGTCATAGACCTGTGCAGTACCAACAAGGCCCCAACATCCTCACTTGTGCTTCAAAGACTTATCATTGGGTGGGGGGCAGGGTGGAAAGGGTGGCAAAGGTCAGGCCATCAGAGCCAGGTTGTTTCCTTTTGCCTCTGGCCTCTTCTGTTGGCATCATAAAAACATAAAAGTATACAGAGATCTTAGGAGGCTCACCTCCATGGTTTTTTCATTTTCATTTTCTATTGTAACCCCATGACTAATTAGATATTTCACATTCTACCAGTCTCTCAATGTACTGGGCACTGTTGCTTGCCTAACCAACATCCAAAATATCCCTCTTTTCCTTCCTTACAGAATCCCAATTGTATCCATGTAGCTACCTCTCCCATGGTGGCATCATCTCTGAATTAGCCACGATGGTCTGCTTTCCCATGAGATGGGAGCCAGGGACCATCTCCTAGGGTTGTTGTCCCCAGATGAGCTCCCTGAACTCTGCAGCTGCCCTGCAGCCAGCCAGCTGGAGGATGGCAGAACAGGCAGGAGGCTCTTGGGTCCCTGATGGCAGTGTTGGACTGCTGATACGTGATAATAAATTATTTGATTGTTTAAGACAGTTTGAGACAGAGTTTTATGTTATTTGTGGCTGAAAACAGCTTCACTATACACCTAAAAACAAACCAGACTAAACTCATTGCCGTTGAGTTGATTCCGACTTATCCAAAGCTATAGAGGGAGTAAATCTAACACTGGGAAGTAATTCGACACCACATACCAAACCCAAAACCAAAACTTTTGCCCTCAATTCCAACTCCTAGCAACCCTATAGGACAGAATAGAACTGCCGCATAGGCTTTCCAAGAAGTGACTGATGGATTAGAACCACCGAACTTTTGGTTAGCAGCCGAGCTCTTAACCACTTAATATACCTACAGCACTAGAAATATTTCTGCAGAATATGTCTTAGGTTATATTAGTGTTCCCACTGTTCCTGGTGGGGGCACTTACATGATCTAAAACATTTTTGGAGTCTTACAATAATTCGTAGGGACACTGAGCACTTAATGGGTGGGAATCAGGGATGTTAGATGCCCTGCAATGACTCTTTAACATTCTGCGAGACTCTAGAATGTCCTGTTTACAGTCATGTAAGTGAGAAGCCAGTTTATAACATTATATATGCCTAGATCCTAACTCCATTCTATATACAAACAAAGTATTTGTGCACAGGCTTAATATACAGCTACCACAAGAATCTAGGGACTTTTTTTCCTTTAGTATTTGGAACTATAACAAGACTTGTGCACTGTTTTGGAAAAATAGCCTCATAGACTGCAAAGCTGCTCATTGTGTTTGAGCCCCAAATACAGCACACTAGTAATTGTTCCCTGTAGCCTTCCTATAATTCTCTATATAAATACGCCCATCTGACTTCTTCACTGTATTACTTGAGCATTTATTAATTAAAATACATACCATAATTAGGTCATTATATTAATTTTTAAAATGTATTTGTATGTTGGTTATATTATCCATGAATTTCTTCCATGAGGTGTTACGAATAGTTTAATTTTAAAAGGAAATGATTGTGGTGATGTGTTCATAGGCATATAAATGTAAAAATCTGATCAAATTTTATACTTAAAATATGTACCATTTAGTGGACTTCCATTATACCTCAGTAGAGTTGAGGAGAAAGGGGTAAGTCTATACAACTGAAGCAACTAAACGAGATAATCCATGATGTCTTTTCCAAGTTCTAAATTTTCACAAAGCCACTTCACTGTTGCATGATGAATCTTGGGTGACAAACTATAAGCAGGAAGCAACTTTGAGAGATGTATATCCATATAGGGCACAGGTTGGCCCCATTCAATTAGATCTATTTCTAAAGTGTGCCTCTTGAGAAGACAGTTCATAAATATCGCCTGACTCGGGAGACTCATCATTTGGGTGTGTATCTGATGCTACCAGACCGTCCTTTTACTTTGCCAAAGATAATTTTCAGGAAACCTCAGTGTAAAAATTACTTCTAGATCCCCTCTGCCCTGCTACAAGTCTGATTTATTTCATAAACTCTGTTACTCTTCTGTTTTATTGATTAATACTTAGAGCCAGATTACAGCTGCAGCTTTGAGAGACAATTATATGCTTCCTTCCCCAATTCCATGTTGAGTCTCCTTATTCTGGTAGCTTGGAATCAGTTATGGCAGGAGTATTTACACCACAGGTGTGGGTTTTTACTCCTGGAGAGCCAGTCATTAAACATTTAGCAGCACACCACTGCCCAGAGCCACAAGCAGACACCCCCTTTATTTAGCTGTGCCCAGACTTTGTATATTGAGGCATATAGGGGAGAAGATTTCTGTCCTTAAAACTTCACATAAATTGTAGCTTTGATTTGAATATTAGCATCTGCTTCTCTGTTATCAAAAGACTAAGGATATATATATACTGGAATCTTGACCTCTTCTAGGACTAAGTAAAACAACTCTAGATGGCTGGTAAAAAGGTAGGTTCATGAATAGGTGGGTACTAAGGAAGTAAAGATGTTGCCAAATGTGTGTGTGTGTGTTTATGAAAGCTGGCTAGAAATCAAAGCCAACAAACTTGGCTCCGACTAACGTTTCTGACATAAGTGGCATGATTGCTGGAAGTTCGTTAGCGCTCTTTTACTGAATGGGATTTGGCAATGAGCTTGTTTTCCATTGGCAAGCAGGAGTCAAGAAAGGAACTGCCAACAAGTTTTTTAGCCAACCAGATTCTAATCAGCATGCTCCACCTGAACTTGGTGCCTACACAGCCATTTCAGTTAACACCTGCAAGTCTCTAATACTTGGTGGGAAGCAGATGAAACAATTCAGAGTTGGGAAAAAACATGTTAAGGGACTGGGTATTGAACTCACAAACAGATCTGACTGCAGACCTGTGATACAGAGTAAACTCATGTGCAGTGAAATTAGATGAATGTGTCCTGCAGGCATAAATCACAATGACAAATATAGAAATTTATATCCTATATATGCCCCTAGTCCAGGAGGAAAGCATGTGAACTTCCCAGCAGCTGGGCTATGCCTAGGTCCAGGGAAGTCTGCACTATGGCCACCCCATGACTCTTCTCTCCCTTCTGCTTTGATGTTACCTCACCTCCCTTTAGACACACATTTACACAGTACAGATACTTTCTGCCAACTACAAGATGGCCTCTTGCTATCATCCCACTCCATGTTAAAGTCTGCTCCCAAAAAATGATCTAATGTCAGCCCTTTCTTCTCCACCTATCTCACGCCCAGTCATGTCCAATCATGAGAGATATTCGTCTAATGCACCATGGTGCTGCCTAGGAGCATAACACAGATGTGCTGTTCACCTTCTGGGAGGATCCAGATGACTGTTCATCGGCCTGGTTGAGTTTTGCTTCCTCCACCTGGCTCTGGAGTTGACATATTCCTACTGTGGGAAATTTTCTGGTTACTTTGTGGATACAATCAGTTGGCTTTGGAAAGGATCAAGCACTCCTCTGAGTGTTATTTCTGTAAATTGTCTTTTTTTCTGAGTGGTTAGGATGAGCAGCAAGGGTGAGATGACTACTGGTGAGTGCATTTCACTCAAAAGATATAAGAGGCATAAAAATAGAAAAAATGGCACGCATACACAAAAAGTAAAAATCTACTGTATTTGAACAATGTTTGCTCAAAAAAATTCCTTAGGAATAGGAAACCAGAGCCATCACTTGTGAGGCATTGTGCTCATGAGACATTAGACAGTGACTCAGGTAAACAATGGATGGATCTGCTGATAAATGTTGAAGAAGTCACCTGTGTTTGCAGTCAGCTCGAAGCAGTGACAGAGGGCAACACTGGATGGTTCCCAGCTGAACTGTTTGCCAAAATAAAAGGCTAGGACTTCCCGCATAGCTCCACTTGAGTGCACAACCCTCAGGTACCTTTTAAGAGCTTTGATTTTCATCTGTATATTCCTTGAGAGTTGTTTGAAGTTGTTTAATGAGGATGTTAAAGAATTTTTGGAGGAGCACATAATGTTATTGGTCCTGGATCTTAGGGTGAAATGCCATGTTGTGGTGGAAAAAGCATAACCCCTAAACTATCCATTTATTAGGCAAAAATAAAATCTCAGTAAATTCCAAAAGTAGAAATTATACAGGCCAGGCTTTTTGATATATATATGAAATTTTGTAAAAGGTAAAATAATCATGACTCTCAAACAAATATAAAATGAACACGTGTCAGAGATTTTATTTACATCATTAGCCAATGAGGGAACCAGTAAGATGTTACTTACCACTAATTCAAAACAGAATTTAAAAGACACATACATACACGCACAACAGTTAGGAATGTTGAAATGAATTTACGAATACATCTGTGGAAAGAGATGATGGAAAAGCTCGATATTTTCAGTCAGAACAAGGCCAGGGGCCGACTGCAGAACAGACTATCAATTGCTCATATGAAAATTTAAGTTGAAGCTGAAGAAATTTAAACAAGTCTATAAGAACTGAAATATGACCTTAAGTATATTCCTCCTGAATTTAGAGACCATCTCAAGAGTAGACTTGACACATTTAACACTAATGATCAAAGACCAGAAGAGTTGTGGATGACATCAAAGACATCATACAGGAAGAAAGTAAGAGGTCATTAAAAAGACAGGAAAGAAAGAAAAGACCAAAATGGATGTCAGAAGAGACTCTGGAGCTTGCTCTTGAACATAGAGTCGCTAAAGCAAATGGAAGAAATGATGAAGTAAAAGAACTGAACAGAAGATTTCCAAAGGCAGCTTGAGCAGGCAAAGTATTATAATGAAATGTGGGAAGACCTGAGTTAGAAATCAAAAGGGAAGAACACAGTTAGCATTTCTCAAGCTGAAAGAACCGAAGAAAAAAATCAAGGCTTGAGTTGCAATACTGAAGGACTCTATGGGCAAAATATTGAATGGTGCAGGAAGCTACAAAAGAAGATGGGAGGAATACACAGAGTCACTGTGTCAAAAAGATCTGGTCGATGTTCATCCATTTCAGGAGGTAGCATATGATCAAGAACCAGTGGTACTAAAGGAAGAAGGCCAAGCTGCACTGAAGGCATTGGCAAAAAAAAAAAAAAAAAAGGCTTTAGGAATTGAAAAAATAGCAATTGAGATGTTTCAACAAATGGATGCAATGCTGGAAGTGCCCATTCATCTATGCCAAGAATTTTGGAAGACAGCTACCTGGCCAATGGACTCGAAGAGATCCATATTTGTGCCTATTCCAAAGTAAGGTGATCCAACAGAATGCAGAAATGTTCGAATAATACCATTAATATCACACACAAGTAAAATTTTGCTGAAGATAATTCAAAAACAGTTGAAGCAGTACATCGACGGGGAACTGCCAGAAATTAAAGCCAACTCAGAAGAGGACATGGAAAAAGGGATATTGCTGATGTTAGAGGGATCTCGGCTGAAAGCAGAGAATACCAGAATGATGTTTACCTGTGTTTTATTGACTATGCAAAGGCATTCAACTGTATGGATCATAACAAATTATGGATAACATTGCAAAGAATGGGAATTCCAGAACACTTAATTGTGCTCACGAGGAACCTGTACGTAGACCAAGAAGCAGTCGTTTGAACAAAACAAGGGGATACTGCATGGTTTAAAGTCAGAAAAGGTGTGTGTCAGGGTTGTATCCTTTCACCATGCTTATTCAATCTGTATGCAGAGCAAATAACCCAAGAAGCTGGACTATATGAAGAATGTGACACCAGGATTGCTAGAAGATTCATTAAAGACCTGTGATATGCAGATGGCACAACCTTGCTTGCTGAAAGTGAAGAGGACTTGAAGCACTTAATGATGAAGACCAAAGACTACAGCCTTCAATATGGATTACACCCCAACATAAAGAAAACAAAAATCTTCACAAATGGACTGGCAAGCAAAATCATGATAAATGGAGAAAATATTGAAGTCGTCAAGGATTTCATTTTACTTGGATCCACGATCAATGCCTATGGAAGTAGCAGTCAAGAAATCAAATGATGTATTTCATTGGACAAATCTGCTGCAAAAGGCTTCTTTAAAGTGTTGAAAAGCAAAGATGTCACATTGATGATTAAGGTGTACCTGACTCAAGCCATGGAATTTTCAATGGCCTCATTTATATGGGAAAGCTGGACAAATAAGGAAAACCAAAAAAGAATTGATGCCTTTGAATCATGGTGTTGGTGAAGAATATTGAATATACCATGGACTGCCAGAAGAACAAACAAATCTGTCTTGGAAGAAGTACAGACAGAATGCTCCTTAGAAGCAAGGATGGTGAGATTTGATCAATAATCAGAAATTATATTTGATGATCCATCAGATGCCTAATTATGTCTCCTTTTAACTTTATTTGAAAGCAAAGGGAAATAATCTGACTTGTTACTGTTATCAGTCATTACTTTCTCAACAGAAGTATTTTGAATTGTTCCTTTGTTGTCCCAAGGACTTTTGCACCCTTGAATAATGCATCATAATATTATGAAAGGTATGTCTTTCTTTTTAAAGTGAGAGAAGGGCAATTCAGAAAGAGGAGGAGGGAAAATAGAACTCTCAGTGAGTTCTCAGGAAAATGCACATAGAAAAGAGTACACACGGAAATTGGCAATTTGGGAATCAATTCCCTTAAAATTATTCCTGCCTGCCACTGACCTGTTCACAAACCTTTCATATTCCAGGGATGTGCTTACCCCATTTAGAGGACCAAATTTTGGCCGCTTGGTAGAGCTTATTCATTCATTTTCTTTAAGTCAGGAAGAAACAGTGAAACCTATTGAATGCCATGTCACCTCATCCTGATGCATCTGCAGTCTGATCAAGTACAGAGCAAAATCATGCGTAGAGACGCAGCTTTTTTCCTTTTATTTTTGGAAAATGTGTGCTGCTTGGTGCTTCCTTTTGTTGTTACTGATTTTATTGTTACTTAACAATTACACAGTGCTACTTACAATGATGTAAATAGCACGGAGAAGGCTACACTTCAATCCCAGTCTTTCCCCAGAGGTTACGTCTATTAAAGGTTTGGTGCATGTCCTCTCAGAGACCTCCTCTGTGCATTTACATATACATGTGCATCCCTTTAAAATATACAGTATTATTTTTTTATGTATTGTTGTGCAACTTACATTTTTCACTTGAAGAGTATTCCAAAGAATGGATCTTCTAAAGCTTTTTAAAATTGATAGACATTTGATTTTTTTTCCATGTTAAAAATAGTTCCACAGACTCTATCTTTTCACCAAAACTTAGAACAGTACCTAGTATATCACAAGTACTATATAACTAATTGCTTTTAGTATTACTATAGTTTCATATTTTATAGTTAGGTCATTATCTGGAATTTATTTTTGTAATAGACATAAATTATAGATCTATTTTCACTTCATTGTTTTCTTTATAGAGAGTCAATTATTTATAATTATAGAAATTTTCCTAACACCACCAATTGAATAATCCATACTTTCCCCACTGGGGTGAAATGGCCTTTTTATCATCTACTAAATTCCCATATACACTTGAGCCTATTACTGAACTCTCTCTTTTGTTTCATTAATCTATTCATCTATTACTTCAAGACCTGGTACTGGCTGGGCAAGTCCCCCTCCCCCCTACCTTTGTTCATTTTTTAAATTTATTTAGGTTATCCATGTATATTTACTTTTCCATATTGATTTTAGAATCAACTTGTCATGTTTCATGAAAATTCCTGTTAGCATTTAGTTATAGACTTTTCTTAATTCACAATTAACTCAAGAAGAGTTGACATCTTTATAACATTATAAATTGCAATATTGTATTACAGTCTTTCCGTCTATGACCATGGCTTATCCTTTTCCTTACTAAAGTCTTCCTTCATGTCCTCCAGTGAAGTTATCTCTAAAAAGCTCTTGCAACTTTTTTTTGGATAACTTTGTTCTTGAATACTTTGTAGCCTTTGACACTATTGAAAATTCATTTTTCTTAAATTACTTTTTCTCATTAGTTATTGCAGATATATAGGGAAAATACAGATTAAGATATGTGCTTTAATATGTATATAACCTGCTGACCTCTTGATTTTATTGTGTTTTCATTAATTCTCTTGGTTTTTCTGGATCTGCACATATTACAATTTTGTCTCTTATTTTCTTTTCTTTTTAACTAGACATTCAGCTCCTTGGGAGCAGGTACAGCATTGTATTTCTGGTGATATCTCCCAGTGTCCAGCACAGAGTAGGATTTTTAAAAAATTAACAACAACAACAAAAGAATGAGCAATAGATGTCAAAAGCAGTTTTACTATAAAACTAACAAAGC
Source organism: Dugong dugon (assembly GCA_030035585.1). Taxonomy (NCBI): domain Eukaryota; kingdom Metazoa; phylum Chordata; class Mammalia; order Sirenia; family Dugongidae; genus Dugong; species Dugong dugon. Next base: position 22,776,622 of record CM057464.1, read on the forward strand.
TTAAGCTTCAGGAAGCCTCAATGCATGGGCCCTTTCCAAGGCTCCGGGCAGGACTGCAGCAAAGTGACTTCAAGAAGTGTGCCTACTGCACACTGTGTCTACTCAACCAGCATGAAGACTGGAAGATGCAATGCCAGAGAGTGGAATAAGTCCTACAGCACCCAGTTATAGGTAGTGAAGGAGAATCAAGTTTCAGTATGTATGGATAAGGAAGCTTGTCAGTAGAAAAATCCTCCAATCAACCATCAGTTATGTAAAAGTGTATGCACAGGATCAACATCTTGTCAAAATAAAAGTTCCCAATACATTTTTGAGAGAGGGGTTAGAGTGGTGTATTTCACAAAATTTGAACACATTTTTACTTTAGAAAGGTGTTGTGAAAACTTTTAAGAAAACAAATGAGAAATTATAGAGCCTTGATTTGAATGTATGTGAAGGGTACATTCTTTTGTCAAGCTTAAATTTAATAAACAACTGAGAGAAAAAAATCACACTAAATTTAGTGGAATATGAACAAAAATGAAAAAAATATGCGATAGAATCAATAGAAATTATTCTGATACAGAGAACTGAATTTTAACAACAAAAAAGTTTAAATCATTCCAAACACAGTAATTTATTAAAACAAGAGATAAATTCTAAGTAGAAACAATGGATACACTATCGAATTTCTTTCAAATCTAATCAGTGAAGATGCAAAAATCATGTGAACATATTGGAAAAAGATTTAAATGTCTTTTGATTCAAGACAAAATATCTACAGCCATGAAAATAGCATAAAGCTCAACAGATTGCCACAACAAGCCATTGACAAAACTAATTAATCTGTGTCATTAATTCAAATAGTAATTCTGATTAGTCACTGTACTAGAAAAACTGAAATGCCCTGAAATCTTACAATCATATAAGGTAAAATTTTTCTTGCATTTTGACAACAATCCTAAAATTTACATAATACGGCCAATAATGAATTGAAAAGTAAAATAATTTTTTTAACTCTTCAATGATAAATATTAAAAGTTAATCAACCATGCTAGAAAAGTCTGACTTATCTTTCTATTCTCGCTACAGAAAATGGTGCTATAAAATTATTGTCCTATGAAGTGGTGATCAAAGACGATGTAGACAAAACATGTAGGGGAAAAGTGTTTAGAGATGTTTCAGGAAGTTAACAAATAATAAATGTTATTTTTCTAGATTTTGTGATGTTTAAATTATGTTTCAGATGTTTTGCAAGTTTGCAATTTGTTTGGAAAGTTCTTAATCATTTCACTTCCAATATTTCTTTTACATATTCTATCTCCTCTTCTGCTGATGTTACATCTTACTACTATATCGTCTTTTACCCTCTCTTCTGTATTTTTCCATTCTTTATCTCATCATGTTTTATTCTGAATATTTTGTTCTAACTTAACTTCCAGCTTACTAAATCTCTCTTCAGTTATGACTCATCTGCTGTTAAACTCATCCTTTAAGTTCTTATTCTGGTATTAAATTTTTCAGTTTTAGAGTTTGCTTTTGGTTTTTGTAGCATATGCTATAACTTCCCATGTCAGTATCTGCCAAAATTCCTAATATTGTCTTTTCTATCCTTGACCATAGTAAGAATATTTAAAGCTTGTTTTTATTATTTCTGTTAAAATTTCTAATTCCAATATCTGGAGTCTTAATGGATCTCTTTCTATCACTGATTGTTTCAACTGATGCTTGTCCATGTTGTCCAGTTTCCAAAAAAACCTAGCTGTTTTTTCATTGTATATCAGATACTGTAACCCAAAATTGTTTGTAGAACTAATTTGAGGCTCAGGTGCTAACAAGGTTGTGGAGAATTATAGGGCCAGGATCCAGAAGAGAGAACTGAGCACAGCATTTGGGGCTCCTTCCTTCCCCGGAGGCATTGCCTGCTCTTGAAAGAAGAGTTGAGAGGCTGAGTAGTACCACTGACAGCCTCATGGGGGTAGAGAGCAGGTTTGGAGTCCAGGCCTGTGAGGGTGAGTGTGTGTGTGTAGGAATATGAATTGTGTGTGTGAGTGTTTCTGTGAATGTGTGTATATAGAGTGTGTGAGTGTGTGTGAATTAAGTGTATCAGTGCGTGTGAATGTGAGTGTGTGAATGCTTGTGTGGCTATAAGTGTGTATAAGAGTGTATCTAGTGTGTGTGAATGTGTGTGTGCAAATGTGAGTGAGCATATGTGAGTCTGCATGAATGTGTGTGCATGAATGTGAGTACATGTGTGTAAGTGACTTGTGTTAATATGAGTGTGTGTACTGGGGGGAAAGTTTCGGGTGAACCCCATGCCTAGGAGGCAGTGCTTTGTGGCCCCAAATCAAAGCAAGTGGAGGATAGGGAAACATTTCGTTTGCATTTAAGAGGTTATATTTTTGTGGTTCACCATCACTTCTAGGTACTGTTAAGTTATTGCTAGCCACCCTGCTGTAGATATTGCTTTCAGGAATGCTTACAAAGCCCATTCTGCTGACTCACCCAGTATGGTGATTTGAAGGTGCAGGGTCAGAGGTCATTTCACAGTCTAAACATGTCCTACAGCACTGAGACTGGATGTATGCAGGGAACGGGGGAAAACAAGGTTTGAAAAAGATGGAATCAGAAGTCAGTCTATGGAAAGATTTTTCAAATCTTACAGCTTATATACAAAAATACTTGATAGAAATTATCCAAAATTTGACAGCAATTACTAAAATTTACATATTATCAATAATAAGATGCAAAACTGAAAGAATTTTTCTGAACTGTCAATTAGAAATACATTTCAATCAACTGTGTTAGAAGAAAGACTGAATTATCTCACTAGACTCTATAGACATGATATTATAAAATTATTGTCACATGAACCAAACCAAAACCAAACCTGTTGCTGTTGAGTCAATTTCAACTCATAGTGACCCTATATATAGGACAGAACAGAACTGCCCCATAAAGCTTCCAAGGAGTGCCTGGTGGATTCAAACTGCCAACATTCTGGGTAGCAGCCATAGCACTTAACCACTAGGCCACCAGGGTTTCCTGTCTTACGTAAGGCAATCAAGAAGTATGCACCCAAAGGCAGAGTCAACATGGTGGCATGCTGTTCCTCTGCAACAAAGACTCAAAAAAGTAAGTAAAACAGATACAAACATCAATCCTGGAACCCTAAGAATCAAATAAAGGGATAAAGAACTAGATCAAATACCAAATGCAAGAAGAAACTGACGGAAAACGGAGAATGAGGAGAGGTATGGAGTGGAGGTTCCCAGCCTACAGTGTCACTGTACAGGCCCTGGACAGGGAGTATGGGAAGGCAACTTCACAGAGCCCCCAACAGGAGATAGAACACCCAGTAACCAGAGAAACATACTTTCCCACCTCTCACCCTTCTGCCCCAAATGCCTCCTCCACCTTTTCCCACCTTGGCTAGAGATCCACCAGCTGGCTGCCACCCCGGATCTGCCCCGCCCCCACCTGCCAACTCCCACAATGCCACTTTTCCCCCTCTCTTTCTTTTATTTCTCCCTCCCACCTAGCCCCACACATCATCTCCACCTCTTCCTGCTGGGCCACGTCACACCACCATGGCTAGAGAGCCACCAACCCACTGCTGCCCTGGATCCACCCCATCCCTAACTACCAGCTCCTGCACTGCCATTTTTTAATTTTAATTTTATTTGTTTTTTACTTTGTTCCCTTTCTTCCTTTTCTTTCTCTCTCCACCCAGCCCCATATGCTGTGTCTACCCCTTCCCACTGGGCCATGTCACACTGTGATAGCTAGAGAGCCACCAGCCCACCACCGGCCCTGGTCCACCCTGCCCCCACCCACAAGCGCCTATCTTGCTACCATTTTTTTTTTTTTTTGCATTTTTTCCTTTCTCTTCTTTCTTTTCTTTCTCCCTCCCACCTAGCCCTATATGTCACCTCACCTCCCTACCAAGAAGCCCTCAGGTCCACCGTGCCTCCACTTACTGACCCCCATCATACTGCCAATTTATTTATTTTTATTTTATTTCTTTTCTCTTTCTTCCTTTTCTTTTTCCCTCCCACCTAGTACTATATGCCACATTCCCACTTCCTGCTGGTCCCCACTGCACCGCCACAGCTAGAGAGCCACTTGTCTGCCACTGCCCTGGGTCTGCACTGCCCCCACGCACCAGCTCCCACTATGATGCCGCTTTTTTCTTTTTATTTTCTTTCTTTTCTTTCCCCCTCCTACCTAGCCTTGCAAGGAACCACCCTCCCTTCCCCCTGGATCCTGGGTCTGCTCCACCCCCGCTAGCCAGTACCCACTGCATCAAATGTTTTTCTTTTTTTTTCCTTTCTTACTTTCTTTCTCCCTCCCAGCAAGCCCTGTAGGCCACCTCCACCCCCTTTGAATCAGCCCCCAAGGCACCACTGCAGATAGAGTGCCACTGGCACACTGGCTCACAGATGTCCCAGGTCCCCACTTCCCCTACCTGTCAGACCCCACCATGCTGCCATTTATTTTGTTCTTTGTTCTTTTTATTTCTTCCTTATCTTTCTACCTCCCACCGAGCCCCAGATGCCACCTCTCTCCACTTCTTGCTGGCCCCCCGGTCCACCCCGTATTTTTTCTTTCTCTCTCTTTTCTTTTCTCTCTCTTTTCTCCCTCAACCTAGTCCCATATGCCACTCTCCCTTCCTCTGTCCCCAACTGTGCCACAATGGCTAGAGTGTCCCAGGTACTCAGGCCCACCACCACACAAGGCTTCACCATCCCTTTCCTCCCGCTACTCGACTGGTTGCTGAATGGTGGAAAATGAGCCCATACCACTCCCTGCCTGGCCCTGCCTGCTGCTTCCCTGCCCACCCAGATGAGGTGGTGAGAGGTATCATCTCCACAGATGAGCAAGCAGCAAAGCACTCCTGGCCTGTCTGCCCTGACATATCAAAACAAAACAACACACACACACAAAAAAAGGACAAAACACATGAACGTACAATAAATAAATTTTTTAAAAAATCCTTAATGTCTTGGAGACAGTAGACAATATCAAAACATATAAAACAGCAGGACAAGATGGTTCCAGCAAGTGACCAAAATAAAGGATCAAATGACTTTCTGGTAGAAGAAAAGGCAGTGGAACTACATGATATGGAATGCAGAAGACTAATATTTGGGAATCTCCAATAAATTAGGAAAGAGATCAGAGGAAACATAGACAAAACCAAAGAAAACAGCCAAAATCAAGGAAAACACAGACAAAGCAATAAAAGAATTCAGGAAAACAATACAAGAAAAAATATGAAACTAAATAAACAATTAGATATCATACAAAAACAGCAACTAGCAAGGCAAGAGATAAACAACAAAATTTAAGGAATGGGAAATTCAATAGACGGTTTTAGGAGCAAATTTGAAACAATGGAAGACAGAATCAGTGAGATCAAAGGAAAATCCATGAACACCACTTAGACTGTGAAAAAAAAAATCGAGAAAAGAATGAAGAAAAATGAAAAAAACCTAAGAAATATGAGGGACACAATCAAGAGCAAAAATTTGTGCATGATTGCAATTCCAGAATAGGGGAAGAAAATGGAAAACAGAGAAGATTGTTGAATATTTGGTAGCAGAAAACTTCTCAAATATCAAGAAAGAAGAAAAGCTGACCATCCAAGACTCTCAAAGGACCTCACATAGGATAGACCCCAAAAGAAGTCACCGAGACATATCATAACCACACTTGTCAAAACCAAAGACAAAGAAAGAATCCTGAGTGCTTGAGAAAAACAGCATGCTCACTTACAAATAGGAAACAATAAGACTGAACTCTGATTACTCAGCAGAAACTATGAAGGCAAGAAGGCAATGGGATGACATTATATAAAACTTTGAAAGGAAAAAACTGCCAACCAAGGGTAATATACCCTGCAAAACTCCCTCTCAAATGCGATAGTGAAATGAGGACTTTCCCAGGGAAAAGAGAATTCGTAAAAACAAAACCAGACTTAAAAGAAATATTAAAGGGAGTCCTTTGGTTAGAGAACCAACACCATCAGACAACAACCAGAGTCTAGGACACAGGACAGCACCAGTCATATGCCAGTCTGGGTAAAGAACTCTCAATGATAAAACAAAGCTAAAAGACTTAAAACAGGGAAACAGAGATGTCATTCTGTAAATGATGACAACACCAAAACAATAAAAGGGGGACTAAGCGGTATAGGTATAGAAGTTTCAAATGAAGAGGAAGTCAAGGCTATATCAAGTACTAAAAGACTGGTTGAAACTTAGGAAGATAAGGGTAAATTTCAAGGTAACCACAAAGAAAGTTAACAAAAAAAAAAAACAAAAAAGAAGAAAACATAAAGTCTCAGTAAACACAAAATCTATAATAATGAAAGAAAAGAAAAGAAAATCCACAAACAAAAGGAACTCAGCACAAGAAAGTAAGAGGAACAAAAAAAAACATCAGCACCACAAAAAAAAAAAACCACAACAATATGACATCAATAAACTCATACCTACCTATCTATAATCACTCTTTGTAGTCCAGTGCTGTTGTAACAGAAATAACACAAGTGGAGAGCTTTTAACAAGAGAAATTTACTCTCTCATAGTCCAGTAGGCTGCAAGTCCAAATTCAGTGCATCAGCTCCAAGAGAACACTTTCTCTGTCAGCTCTGGAGGAAGGACTGTGTCATCAATCTTCCCTTGGTCTAGGAGCTTCCCTGTGCAGGAACTTCAGGTCCAAAGGACGCACTCTGCTCCTGGCACTGCTTTGTTGGTGGTATGAGGTTCCCATGTGTCTCTGCTCCCCTTTATCTTTTATATCTCAAAAGAGATTGGACTGAGACACTATCTAATCTTGTACACCTCATCAGTATAACCTCATCACAGTGATAGAATTTGCAACACATAAGGAGATCACATATAACCTCATCATAGTGATAGAGTTTACAACACATAAGAAAATCACATCAGATTACACAATCATACAATACTGGGAATCAAGACCCAGCCAAGCTGACAAATATTTTTGGGGGACACAATTCAATCCATGACAATCACACTGAACATAAATGGCATAAATGCACCCGTCAAAAGACAGTGGCATAATGGATTAAAAAACACACCAATCAATATGCTATCTACAAGAGATACACCTTAGAAAAAGAAAAAAACATATTAAAAATCAAAGGATGGTGTGATGGTTAAGATTGTGTATCTACTTGGCTGGGCCATGATTCTCAGTGTTTATATGTGATCACTCCCATGATGGAATCTGCTGTGAGTAGCCAATCAGCTGAAAGGGAGTTTCCTTGGAGGTGTGGCCTACATCTGAATATAAGCAGATTTTCTGCCTTTTTTGCTCACTCTGGATCCTGCAGCTGCCTTTTGTTTGTCTGACCTCCAGTTCTTGGTACTTGAGCCATCAGTTTATCTGCTGATCTTGGGATTTGTCAATCTTCACAGCCTGAGAGTGGGAGCCCTGCTCTCCGACCTACTGATGTTGGGTTCACCAGCCCCTGCAGCTACATGAATTGAGAGAAGCCTCTATCCTGATCCACAGACTTGAGACATTCCAGCCTCTACAATCACATGAGCTGTTTTCTTGATATAAATCTCTCTCTATATATATACTTACATGCTTTATTGGTTTTGCTTCTCTAGAGAACCCAGCCTAAGACATTTGATATCAAGAGTGGTTCTAGAGAAAAAAAATTGTAAGGATGAGTTTTCTAATTGGTTCTCAAGTCTGGTTAGTCTTAAAGATGTTGATGACTCTGCTTCTGTTAGTAAAGAGGGCACTGCAATACAGATACACAAAATATCACCACCAGGAGATCAGTTATTGGTGAAAGGCAAGGCTCTGGGTGAACATGTGTGATACCTTTCTACTGTTTTGTCAGAATGAGAAGTCTAAGGAAGCTGGTTTGTTGATCCTACTTTCGCTAGGCAAACTGGCAAAAGAAAGAGATGCACTCAGGACTTCAGAGTCAAAGCTCAAGTGCTGCATAAATAACCTCAAGGCTTCCACTTATGCTTTGAAAGAAATCCTTATAACAGAGCTGAAATTGCCAAAAACCAAACCCAGAGTCTTATTGTAAGAGTGGCTCAGTTATAACACCAGCTCAATAGCCAACCTCGAGAGGTGTCTGAAGTTAAAGTAAGGGCATTGATTGGGTACAAATGGGATCCTGAAACTTGGGATGAGGACATATGGGCAGATAATCCAGGAGCTGGGGACACTGAGCCCCTAAATTCCATTGAATCACTCCTGCCAGCAGAACCACTCCCATCTGAAGAGATGACTTCATGTTTGTCTGCTAAACCACTCTGCCCAGAAAAACCATTAACCCTTCCACTCCCTTCTTGAGATTAGCCCTAGCCCAGCTGCTTCCAAAGAGCTTTTTCCTGAGTCATTTCCTGGGGCATCACCTGAGGCAGATGCTTTACAAGACAATGCTGAATGTTCTCAAAACAATTCCACACTACTGATTCCATCTTCTAGACCTATAACTAGACTTAAGTCCCAGTGAGCTCCAAAAGGTGAAGTGCAAAGCGTGACCCAGGAGGAGGTACACTACACTCCAAAAGAACTGCTTACTTTTCTAATATGTACAAACAGAAACCTGGGGAATATGTGTGGGATAATGGTGCAATAATATTAAGTTGGATCAATCTGAGTTTATAGATATGGGTCCACTAAGCACAGATTCTTCATTCAATGTTTCAGCTCAATAAGTTAGGAAAGGATCTAATAGTTTATTTGGTTGGGTTGGTGAAGCATGGATTATGAGGTGGCCTGCACTAAATCAAGTTGAAGTACTAGCTCTGCCTTGGTATACCGTATAAGAAAGTATCCATAACAATGTATGTATAAATTTTTGTCTGAGAGACTAACTTGAAGTGTAAACTTTCACTTAAAGTACAACAATAAAATAAAAAATAAACAAAGAAGGCATCCAAAGGCTTTGGGAAATTGGCATGCTAGAGTGGATTTAACAGGTTAGACTCACGGATCCACACATGGAGTGCCCAGAAGACACACCTTTTACCACAATTGTAGAGAACAAACTTGTGAAGGGAGCTCCAGCATCCTTGCAGATTGCTGTGATTACTATTTTACGTAAATCAAATTTGACAGTGGAAACTGCCCTAACTGAATTAAGACACCTAACTACAATGGGGCTGATTGGACCACATGGTAGTAGGGGCCAAGTGGTGGCACTCAATTATCAAAGACAAGGTGGGCATGGTTACAGTAATGGACAGTGGAGTCAAAGCAGTAATCAGAATAGTCTGACTCATATGGACTTATGGCTTTGGCTACTTAGTCATGGTGTCCCTAGGAGTGAAATAGATAGGAAATCTACTAAATATTTACTTGATCTGAACAAACGGATGAATTCTAGGTCAGGTGAACAGCAGTTCACCAGAATAGAGAGTCACAGTCCCTCAATCAATTCCCAGATTTCAGGGGGTTTAAAGACCCACAACCCCTTGAATGAAGGGAAGGCCAGGTCCCCTTGAGGAAGGACTCCAATACACTGCCAAAAATTTTTACTGTTATTCTTTCTCCCAGTCTTCCCTAAAGGGATCTATGACCTTTAAGAGAGTAACTGTTCATTGGGTAAAAGGAAATGATCAGACTTTTCGGGGATTGCTAGATACTGGCTCTGAACTGACACTAATTTCAAGAGACCCAAAACGTCACTGTGGCCCACCAGTCAGAGTGGGGGCATATGGAGGTCAGGTTATTAATGGAGACTTGGCTCATGTCTGTCTCACAGTCGGTTCAGTGGGTCCCCAAACCCATCCTGTAGTGATTTTCCCAGTTTCAGAATGCCTAATTGGAATAGATACACTCAGCAACTGGCAGAAGCCCCAGATTTGGTCCCTGACAAAGAGAGTAAGGGCTATTATAGTAGGAAAAGCCAAGTGGAAGCCATTAGAACTGCCCATACCTAGGAAAATAGTAAACCAGAAGTAATACCACTTTTCTGGAGGGATTGCAGAGATTACTGCCACCATCAAGGGCTTGAAGGATGCAGGAGTGGTGATTCCCATTACATCCCCATTCAACTCGCCTATTTGGCCTGTGCAAAAAACAGATGGATCTTGGAGAATGACAGTAGATTACCAAAAACAACCAGGTAGTGACTCCAATTGCAGCTGCTGTTCCAGATGTAGTTTTATTGCTTGAGCAAATTAATATATCTCCTGGTACCTGGTAAGCAGCTATTGATCTGGCTAATGCCTTTTTCTCCATACCTGTTTCGAAGAACCATCAGAAGCAGTTTTCCTTCAGCTGGCAAGGCCAGGAATACACCTTCACGTGCCTACCTCAGGGCTACATCAACTCTCCAGCCCTATGCCATAATTTAGTCCACAGGGAAGTTGATTGCCTCTCCTTTCCACAAGCTGTCACACTAGTCCTTTACATTGATGACATTATGCTGACTGGACCTAGTAAGGAAGAAATGTCAATGACTCTGGACTTACTGGTAAAACAGATGTGTGCTAGAGGGTGGGAAATTAATCCCACAAAAATTCAGGCACCTTCCACCTCAGTGAAATTTCTAGGGGTCCAGTGGTGTGAGCCGTGTCAAGATATTCCTTCTAAAGTGAAGGATAAGTTGTTGCATCTTGCTGCTCCCACAACTAAAAAGGAGGCACAATGCCTAGTGGGCCTCTTTGGATTTTGGAGGCAACATATTCCTCATTTGGGTGTGCTACTCTGGCTTATTTATCAAGTGACTCGAAAACCTGCTAGTTTTGAGTGGGACCCAGAACAAGGAAGGCTCAACGACAGGTTCAGGCTGCTGTGCAAGACACTCTGCCACTTAGGCCGTATGATCCAGCTGATCCATTGGTCTTGAAGTGTCAGTGGCAGATAGAGGTGCTGTTTGGAGTCTTTGGCAGGCCCCTATTGGTGAATCACAGTGCATACCCTTAGGATTTCAGAGTAAAGCCCTGCCATCCTCTGCAGATAACTACTCATCTTTTGAGAAACAGCTTTTGGCTTGTTACTTGGCCTTATTAGAGACTGAATGCTTAATCATGGGACACCAAGTCACCATGCAGCCTGAGCTGCCCATCATGAACTGGGTGTTGTCTGACCTAATCATAAAGTTGGGCGTGCACAGCAGCACTCCATCATTAAATGGAAGTGGTATATACGAGATCAGGCATGAGCAGGACCTGAAGTCACAAGTAAGTTGTATGAGTCACTTACTGAAGGCACAAGTACTGAAGTACTGAAGGCACAAGTAAGTTGCCCAAATGCCCATGGTCTCTACTCCTGTCACATTACCTTCCATCTCCCAGTCTGCACCCATGGCCTCAAGGGGAGTTCCTTATGATCAGTTGACTGAAAAAGAGAAAACTCGTGCCTGGTTTACTGATGGTTCTGCATGATATGCAGGCACCACTCAAAAGTGGACAGCAGCAGCACTACAGTCCCTTTCTGGGACCTCCCTGAAGCACAGTGGTGAAAGGAAATCCTCTCAATGGGCAGAATTTTGAGCAGTGCACCTGGTTGTTCCCTTTGCTTGGAAGGAGAAATGGCCAGATGAGTGATCGTATACTGATTCATGTGCAGTGTTCAAAGGTTTGGCTGGATGGTGAGGGACATGGAAGGAACATGATTGGAAAATTGGAGACAAGGATTTATGGGGAAGAGGTATGTGGATAGACCTCTCTGAATGGGTGAAAGAAATGAAGATATTCATGTCTCATGTGAATGCTCACCAAACGGTGACCTTGGCAGAGGAGGATTTTAACAATCAAGTGGATAGGATGACACATTCTGTGGAAACCAATCATTCTCTTTCCCTAGCCACTCCCATCATTGCTCAATGGGCTCATGAACAAAGTGGCCATGGTGGCAAGGATGGAGGTTATGCATGGGCAACATGGACTTCCACTAACCAAGGCTGACTTGGCTACATCTACTGCTGAGTGCCCAATCTGCCAGCAGCAGAGACCAACACCAATATGGCACCATCACTCGAGGTGATCAGCCAGCAATCGCGTGGCAAATTGATTACGTTGGACCACTTCCATCATGAAGAGCAGCATTTTGTCCTTACTGGAATGGATTTAGCTTTGCTGCATGCAATGCTTCTGCCAAAACTACCATCTGTGGACTTACAGAATGCCTTATTCACCGTCATGGTATCCCACACAGCATTGCCTCAGATCAAGGGACTCATTTCACAGCAAATGAAGTGTGGCAGTGTGCCCATGCTCATGGAATTCACTGGTCTTACCATGTTCCCCAACATCCTGAAGAAGCTAGCTTGATAGGACGATGGAATGGCCTTCTAAAGACACATTTATGGTGTCAGCTAGGTGGCAATACCTTGCAGGGTTGGGGCAATGTTTTCCAGGAGGCTGTATATGCTCTAAATCAGCGTCCAATATATGGTGCTGTTTTTCCCATAGCCAGGATTCATAGGTCTAGGAATCAAGGGGTGGAAATGGGAGTGGCACCACTCACTATTACCCCTAGTAATCCACTTGCAAGATTTTTGCTTCTGGTCCCCATGAACTTATGCTCCGCAGGTCTAGAGGTCTTAGTTCCAAAAGAAGGAATGCTCCCACGTGGAGACACAGCACTGATTCCATTGAACTGGAAGCTAAGAATGCCACCTAACCACTTTGAGTTCCTTATGCCTCCAGATCAACAGGCAAAGAAAGGAGTTACCACACTGGCTGGTGTGATTGATCCTGATTACCAAGAGGAAATTGGATTGATATTACATAATGGAGGTAAAGAAGAGTATGTCTGGAACACAGGGGATCCCTTAGGGAGTCTCTTAGTACTCCCATGCCCTGTGATTAAAGTCAATGGAAAACTACTGTAACCAAATTCTGACATGACTATTAATGACCCAGACCCTTCAGGAATGAAGGTTTGGGTCACCCCACCAGGCAGAGAAACAGGACCAGCTGAGGTGCTTGCTGAGGGCAAAGGGAATACAAAATGGGTGGTGGAAGAAGGTAGTTCTAAATACCAGTTACAGCCATGTGACCAGTTGTAGAAATGAGGACTGTGATTGTTGTATTTCTGCTTTGTATATGTGCATTAAATATTTTTGTTTTCTTCACTTATAAAATATAAGATGTAAATGGGGCTAGTGTATTTTCGGTTGTATGCGTGTTAGTTGTGTCATGTTAGGTGCAAGTATGACTTTATAATTGTGTTTATTCAGAGATTATGTATGGCTCTAGGAGATGTGTACTTGTGCCAAGTTGACAAAGGGTGGACTGTGACGGTTAAGATTGTGTGTCAACTTGACTGGGCCATGATTCTCAGTGTTTGTATGTGATCACTCTCATGATGGAATCTGCTGTGAGTAGCCAATCAGTTGAAAGGGAGTTTCCTTGGAAGAGTGGCCTACATCCACATATAAGTAGATTTTCTGCCTTTTTTGCTCACTCTGGATCCTGCAGTTGCCTCCTGTTCATCTGACCTCCAGTTCTTGGGACTTGAGCCATCAGTTTATCTGCCTATCTTGATATTCGTTGATCTTCACAGCCTGAGAGTGGGAGCCCTCCTCTCCGACCTGCCTATCCTGGGTTCACCAACCTCTGTGGCTATGTGAATCAAGAGAAGCCTCTATCCTGATCCAGCACTTGGGACATTCCTGCCTCTACAACTGTGTGAGCCATTTCCTTGATATAAATCTCTCTATATATGTTTATACGTTTACTGGTTTTGCTTCTTTAGAGATCCCAGCCTAAGACAGATAAAATATATATATATATATATATATACATATATATACATATGTATACATATACATATGTATACATATACATACATATATATACATATATATATATATATATATATATCTCAGGCAAATAGTAACCAAAAAAGTGCAGGAGTATCAATCCTAACTTTAGATAAAATAGACTTCAAGGCAAAATCAACCATAAAAAACCATAAAACACAAGGAAGAACATTATATAATGATTATAAGGACAATGCCCCAAGAAGACATAACCTTAATAAATATCCAGGCACCCAATGACAGGGCTCCAAAATACATAAAACAAACTTGAACAGCACTGAAAAGAGAAATAGACACTTCTATAATAATGGTAGGAAACTTCAACACACCACTCTAGTAAAGGACAGAACATCTAGAAATAAACTCATCAAAGATTCAGAAGATCTAAAGACGAAAATCAACCAACTTAACCTCATAGACATATATAGAACACTCCATCCAACAGCAGCAAAGTATACATTCTTTTCCAATGCACTTGGAACATTCTCCAGAATAGACCACAATTTAGGCCACAAAGCAACCCTCAGGGGGGATAGAGAGGGCTGTCACTAACTAGACAGTAGACAAGTGTGAACTAACTAGACAGTAGACAAGTGTGAACTTTGGTGAAGGGAAAGACAGCACACAGTATAGGGGGAATCAGCACAGTTTGACCAAGGCAAAGCCACAGAAGTTCCCTAGACACATGCAAACACTTTAAGGACCAAGTTACTGGGGCTGAGGGCTACGGATCATGGTCTTGGGAGACATCCAGGTCAATTGGCATGACAGAGTTCATAAAGAAAGTGTTCTACATCCTACTTTGGTGCTTAGCGTCTGGGGTCTTACAAGCTTGTGAGTGACCATCTAAAATACTTCTATTAGTCCCATCATGTTCATAGCAAAGGATAATGAAGAAAATCGAAGACATAAGGAAAATATTAGTCCTAAGGACTAATGAACTACATGAAACACTGTCTCCACCAGCCTGAGCCCAAAAGAACTAGATGGTACCTGGCTACCACCACTGACTGCTCTGACAGGGATCACAATAGACGGTTCTGGACAGAGCAGGAGAAAAATGTAAAAGAAAATTCAAAATCACAAAAGAAGAAAGACCAGGCTTAGTAGTCTGACAGAGGCTGGAGGAACCCCTGAGACCATAGCCCCCAGGTACCCTGCTAACTGAGAACTGAAGCCACTCCCAAAGCCCAAAGCCTTCCTTTCAGCCAAAGATTAGACAGGCCTATAAAACAAACAATAACACACAAGAGGAGCGTGCTTCTTATTTCAATCAAATATACAAAGGGGGAAAGAAAAAAACCAAACCCGTTGTCACAGAGTTGATTCCAACTCATAGCGACCCTATAGGACAGAGTAGAACTGCCCCATAGGGTTTCCAAGGAGCAGCTGGTGGATTCGAACTGCCAGTCTTTTGGTTAGCAGCCAGGCTCTTAACCATTGCACCACCAGGGCTCCATCTACCCAAAAGCAAAGATGAGAAGGCAGGAAGGGACTGGAAAACCGGACTAATGGACACAGGGAACCTGAAGTGGAAAAGGAAAGGGAGAGAATGCTGACACATTGCAGGGATTGCAACCTATACTACAAAACAATTTGGGTATAAATTTTTGAATGAGAAACTAAGTTGTGCTATAGACTTTCACCTAAAACACAATAAAATTAAAAAAAAAAAGGATGCAGCCAAAACTATAAGGGGAAAAGAGTTCTAGAGGTGGATTGGACAGTTATTTCCTAGATTTTATGCTGTTTGTGGCATTTTTCAGATTTTTAAAATTTGTAATTCATTATGATTTCCTTTATTTTCTAAATGATAAAAATTTAATATTTAATTTTGTTTTTATAAGTGTGTATGTTTTTGAAAGTGGCCTCCTAAATTGTACATGATTCAGGCTGCTCTAGAGCTCAGTCTATACAATATTTATGTGTTATAAGCTGTCTTTTGTCATTATTTGAGAAGAGACTCTTTGGTAGCTCTCATCATACCCCATAAACACAGTGGATTTCATTTTAGTCGTCTGTAAAATGAAGGAATTAGCTTAAAGTTTCTAAGGACTATTCCAGCTCTAGGATGCAGCGGCCCTGTGGCTCTGTGAATTGCAGAGATAAGATTTAGTGGGACTTTCCTATGTGGCCTTGCAAAATGACCCAGAAAGTGAAAAAAAGAAAAAAAAAGTATTTATACCACCATAGAACTCTTAAAAGGAGCAACCAAGACTGAAATAGGATAGCTGAAAGCAAAATAGGAGAAAATGCGTGCATATCTCCAGTCCAGTGGCCAGAACCCACAAAGGAGGAGGGCAATTCGGGTTTTGCAAGTTCTAACTCAACACCATCTCAAGGGTATACAACGTTAACAGTGAAGAAAATAGAAGAGAGAATTTTTTCTTTTGACAAATTTTTAGAGTATTGTGGCATTTTCTTTCCCTATAGTCAGAGGTTTGGAGTTTTTATTTTTGCATTGAAGTAGACCTTTTAATCATTAAAATTAAACTGAGATCTAGAAGTGACCAAAGAAAATGTTTTGCTGTTTTTGTGGAGATGCGATTAGAAAAAACCACAGGATTTATCCCAGATTTTATGCAAGGTAAAGGAGAAGCCAATGTAGCTAGTTTACAAGGGCAGATGTGAGAAAGAATAAAATTCTTACATTTTTGCTATTGAGTTCCACTCTTTGAACTTAATGCTTTAAAAATGCTATTGCAGAAATGTTATGCAAACTATTAAGTGTTTTACAAATTTTAAATTGGGTTATATTGGCAATACATGGTTCATCAGATCAATGGATGGATGTCACACTTCTTAGATTTCATAGGTAAATAAAACTTAGAAACATTTTGAGAGGCTGATATTGGGCTGCCAAATCTTTAGTTTGCCAAGTAAAAAACTAATACTTTAATTGCATTACGTAAAATCACTAAAATTCCACAAGAAGAACATCTTTATAGGAAAAAAGTAGAAAAAGATACAGCAATATAATAACAGAATAAAAAACAGTCATTCAATTTTAATAAATTTAATTTTGTGAATCTTTACCTTGTAATTGTCTTTCCCTACAGATAAGTGAAGACTTTCTGGGTGTGGGAGCTATGAATCAGATGCTTACTGAGGCATTGTTTTGATTGTGGCATTCTAGGAACCATAAAAAAAAAAAAAAAAAAAACACACATAATGGCCATAACAGCATTTCAAAGCTATTTAAATTGATACGAACCACAAACCGAGGTACA
The DNA here is from genome assembly GCA_030035585.1 of Dugong dugon. NCBI lineage: Eukaryota > Metazoa > Chordata > Mammalia > Sirenia > Dugongidae > Dugong > Dugong dugon. The sequence continues at coordinate 22,793,611 of CM057464.1, forward strand.
AACCCAAATTTCTCTAATTTTGTCACATAGTAACGCAAATGAAACCACAAAATTATAATATTGCTCTCTTCAGTACCCTCTTCCCAGAAATATGCATAAACTCCAAAGATTTATTCCATCCAAAAGCAGAGGAAGGGCTTCTGTCTTTTCCCAATGGCCACTGAAACCTGTTGCAGTCGAGTTGATTCCAACTCATAGCATCTCTATAGGAGAGAGTAGAACTACCCCATAGAGTTTCCGAGGAGTGGCTAGGGGACTCAAACAGCCAACCTTTTGGTTAGCAGCCTCAGCTCTTAACCACTGCACCACCAGGGCTCCTCTCCCCGGTGGCAGCTGTAGAGAAAATTGGCAATCCACTGCTGCAATTGTTTCCACCGCCACATGATGGTGCTGTTGAGGCCTGGTCTGGCACACTCTGAGCAAAGAAGGGCCAGGCCCAGGCCATAACGGGCCACAGGGGTCTTCAAAGGAGGACAGACCCCTTCCTAAGTAACGTTTGCCTCCAAAAGTATTCTATATTTGGGACACAATGTTGCAGCTCTTAAAGATAAGCTTTTTCATTTGATACAGAGGCCCTTTCCAGGAAAGCAGTGAGCCCAGTCCCAGCTCTAACATGCTCCAGCTCACAGGTAGAGAACTGGGCAGAGGGAATTTCCTCTGTGTTGACCATCTCAGCAATGGGCAAGTCAGATTTTACTTTTAAACCCTCCAATGCAAAATATACTCATCACATCCCCTCCATAGACACTCAATCCTCCTTATGAAGAACTTTGCAGAGTGGTTCCAGCGTTCCCCTCACCTCCTTGTCACACAGAGGACAACCTCAGAGATCCCAAGGAGATTCTCCACTGAGGTTTTTATTTCAGAAAAGCAGGCATTTCTTTGGCTAAAGAGAAAACACAAATTTAATCTCTGATCAAGCAACGCTTTGCCAAACACCCTACTCCTACACTACAGTAGAACCATGGTGGAAGCTATAAGAACTGTGAGGATGTCACCACAGAATATGGCAGGTGTAAATGGATTCTGTGGCTCAGGTTACACCACTGAGCCAGCAAGGGGGCAAGAGCACAAAGACCCAGCCCCAGCCCTTTCCCTCAACTCAGAACAACTCTGAAGAGTCATTGTAGCTTCACATTTCCTGAGAGACCAGCTGAAGCCTCTGAGGTATCTGCGTCACAGCCCAGCTTCTCCCTCTACCAACGCTACTTCCTTCCCTTCCATCAAAGGTGTTAATCTTTAGAGGGCTCCCCAATAAATTTCCTGCACACTAATCTCTGCCTCAGGGTCTGCTTCTTGAGGATACCGAACTGCAATGATAGGCCTGAACTCTGGACCTCTTGGGAATAGACCATTTCCCAGAAGTTCTGGTCCTGCCAATGGGATTCTTCAAGATCTCAACAAATAACATGAGTTACTAACTTACTTACAACAATGAGTATTTATTGCAAAGGAACATGGGAATATACAGCAGAGGGTGAAATGGCCTTACCGACAGCATGCTGCCCTGTCCAAAGGGTATAAATGGGCAGGAGAGCAACTCAACCTTGCTAGAGGCAGAAAATCCATTGGTCCCATATTCTCCTGGAATTTATACTTACTTATTCAATATATATGCTAAACAAATAACACAAAAACCTGGGCTATATAAAGACGAATGCCGCATCGGAACTGGAGACAGACTCATTAACAACCTGACATATGCAGATGACTTAACCTTGCTTGCCAAAAGTTGAGAAGACTTGAAGCACTTACTGATGAAGATCAAAAACTACAGCCTTCAGTATGGATTACATCTGAACATAAAGAAAATAAAAATCCTTGCAACTGAACCAATAAACAACAGTATGATGAATGATGAAGAAATTGAAGTTATTAAGGATTTCATTCTTGGATCAATAATCAATGCCCATAGAAGCAGCAGTCAAAAAATCAAATGATGTATTATTGCGTTGAGAAATCTGCTGCAAAATATGTCTTTAAAGTGTTAAAAAGCAAAGATGTCACTTTGAGGACTAAAGTGTGCCTGACCCAAGCCATGGTATTTTCAATAACCTCATATGCATGAGAAACCTGGATAAAGAATAAGGAAGACCAGAGAAGAATGGACCCATTTGAATTGTGTTGGTGAAAAATATTGAATAGACCCTGAACTTCCAGAAGAACAAACAAATCCGTCTTGGAGGAAGTACAGCCAGAATACTCCTTAGATGGGGGGATGGTGAGACTTTGTCTCACCTACTTTGGACATGTCATTAGGAGGAACCAATCTCTGGAGAAAGACTATGTTGTTGTTGTTGTTGTTAGGTGTGGTCAAGTCAGTTCTGACTCATAGCGACTCTATGCACAACAGAAAGAAACACTGCCCAGTCCTGCACCATCCTCACAATCGTTCCTATGCTTGAGCCCATCGTTGCAGAGACTGAGTCAATCCATCTCATTGAGGGCCTTCCCCTCTTTCAATGACCCTTTACTTTACCAAGCTTGATGTCCTTCTCCAGAAACTGGTCTCTCCTGATAACATGGCCGAAGTACGATGAGACGAAGTCTCATCATCTTTGCTTCTAATGAGCACTCCAGCTGTACTTCTTCCAAGACAGATTTGTTCATTCTTCTGGCAGTCCATGTTATATTCAACATTATTTACCAACACCATAATTCAAAGACATTAATTCTTTTTCAATTTTCCTTATTCATTGTCCAGCTTTCTAATGCATATGAGACGATTGAAAATACCATGTCTTGGGTCAGGTGCATCTTAGCCGTCAAAGTGACATCTTTGCTTTTCAACACTTTAAAGAGGTCTTTTGCATCAGATTTGCCTAATGCAATAATACATCATTTGATTTCTTGACAGCTGTTTCCATGGGCATTGATTGTGGATCCTAGTAAAATGAAATCCTTGACAACTTCAATTTTTCTCCGTTTATCATGATGTTGTTTACTGATCCAGTTGTGAGGATTTTTGTCTTTTTTATGCTTGGTAAAATAGAGGGTCATAGAAAAAGAACGACACTATCAATGAGATGGATTGACACAGTGGCTGCAAAAATGGGCTTAAACATTAGATTGTGAGGGTGGAACAGGGCCAGGCAAAGTTCTGTTATACATAAGGTCACTATGAGTTGGAACTGACTTGATGTCACCTAACAACAACAAAGGGAGGAATTCAGTTGCATTGTTTTGGTGTCTTTAAGCATGTGTGTCCTCAACATGCATGCCTTGAGCACAGCCTACTCACAGTTGCATCCAGCAAGTACAGGTGTTCACTTGGAAGACTGATCTGGTTTCACATCTCTGGTAAGCATACCACCCAAGGGAAGATAAGTGGTGGGGGGGGGGGGGGCACTTTCTCAAAAGATAGCTGTATGCATGGTAACAGTTACCCTTCCCAAAGCTTCTAGACTTCTTTTTCAACCTGTCCAGAATAAGTGTAGCATAGTGGTTTAGAGAAGTGATTTTTAAAGTAGTCACAGCAGCACTAGCATCATCTAGAAAATGCAAATTCTTGGGCCCTGCCCCAGATCTACCTGTCCAAAATACTGTGAGTGGGCCCAGCAATCCGAGTTTTAACAAATTCTCCAAGGGATTTTAATACACACTAAAGTTTGAAAAACACTGGTTTAGAGCAGAATTTGGTAAACTTTTTCCGTTAAAAGCCAGATAGTAAATATTTTAGGCTTTGTGGACCCTGTGATGTTGTCACAACTACTCAAGTCTGCTATTGTAGTACAAAAGCAGCTACAGACAATATGTAAACGAATGGGCACGGCTGTGTTCCAATAAACTTTGTGGACACTGAATTTGAATTTCATATAGTTTTAGTGTGTCATAAAATATTATTCTTCTGGTAATTGCTGTCGACCACTTAAATGTGTAAAGACCATTCTCAGCTCACACACTAGACAAAAACAGGCAGCAAGCTGGATTTGACCCATAGGGCTTTTGACCACTCCTAATTTAGAGTTTGGACTAACTAGTTGGGCAATCTTGGGTCAGTCATTTAATCTGTGGGCCTCAGAGTCCTTGAATGCAAAGTGGGGGCAATAATGGTACCTATCTCACAGGCTGCTGTTAACATTAAATGGGTTAACATATGTAAAGCACTTAGAAAACCTCTATGTAAATGTTTTATATCATTTTTATATCCTTTCATAACTTATCTCCTTATTGGAAGGCTTCTGTGTCAGTAGAGTACAACCCTCTGGCACAAGAACTTTTCTCAAAGCAACTCTGAAGCTCCAAATGGTATCATTTCCCATGCTCCACGGATCAGTAGCCACAGCCTCCCACCACGCCCACGGCCACCGCCCTCCAGTACGGGCTGTAATTACTGCATTTTTGCTCATGCTCATAAACAGAAGTATTCCCAGGGCTCTGGTGATGAAGGCATTTGGAGTGAGCTGAGCAGATTTTTCTTCTGCCCCCCAACTGTGTTTCCAGGCCATCACTCTACTCTCTGATTTGATGCATCAGTGTTGTTCTTGGGCAGTACTCGAGAGCTCCAATCTAACCATTTCGGAAGTCAGTCAGCTCCTTATTTATAGCTTTGCCTGGAACGTGTCAAAAGCAATGTATTCAATAATATTAGGGCAAGGTGGCTATGAGAAAGAGACAGGGAAAGAGAGATAGATAGCATTGCAAGTGGAAAACTGACCAGAGCAATAACCGTGCTGGAAAGCCAACACAGTACCCTATATGATACTGTCTGGAGGGAAGACAAGCAGCATAGATTCAAACACTGTGAGGGGCCTCATCTGGATGCCTCGGATGCTTCAAAGATGCAGCCAGGTTGAGTACCCTGAGAGCCTGTGACTCTCACATTTGCCTTTTGTGCCAGGTGTGTCTTATTTCCATTGTGGTGTCCTTCCAGAGCCTGGGAAGTATGCCCATGCTCCAGAACTTTCCCCATTCTCTCATTTCACAATGTATTAAGTACAAGTAATAAGACACTGTCACAAGCACAACATACCAAAATGTATGGGATGCAGTGAAGGCAGTACTCTGAGGGAAAGTTATAGCAATAAATGTCTACATGAAAAAAAAAAAAAAGAAAGATCTCAAATCAACAGCCTAACTCTACAATTTGAGGAACTAGAAAGAAAAGAGAAAACTAAGCTTAAACCAACCAGAAGAAAGGAAATAACAAAAATCAGAGCAGAAATAAATGAAATAAAAAATAATAGAGAGAATCAACCAAACCAAAATTGGTCCTTTGAAAAGATGCTGTCACACACTGCCACCAAATGGATAAACATTTGGTTTACATATTATATAAAAGTTTCTCGTCATCTATAACTGAATGTCTATAATTTGATGTCCATGAATGGAAACATTGAAACATACTACAAGGGAAAACGTGAAATATTTGCCTCTATATTTTAAGAGTTTTTTGGTGTAAGAAGCAGAGGGAAGAACAAAATGATCTTTCTGGTTAAGTACTTTCCTACTTCCCTTAACAGAAAGTCAGAGTCTGATGCAAGATGAAAAATTCAAAATTTAAATGCACACATTTTACCTAGATAGTATCATATTTGTTTATCGTAAGAACTCTGAAGTAAGGAATGTGCTACCCATTTATAGATGAAGCAACTGAGGCTCGTTTTAAGGATTGAATTGTGTCCCCCAAAAATGTGTATCAACTTGGCTAGGCCATGATTTCCAATATTGTGTGATTGTCCTCCATTTTGTGATCTGATGTGATTATCCTATATGTTGTAAATCCTAACCTCTATGATGTTAATGATGCAGGATTAGAGGCAGTTATGTTGATGAGGCAAGAAGCAATCTACAGGATTAGATTGTATCTTGACTCAATCTCTTTTGAGATATAAAAGAGAAAAGGAAGCAGAGAGGAGAGGGACCACGCAAGAAGAGCCAGGAGTGGAGCATGTCCTTTGGACCTGGGATCCCTGTGCTGAGAAGCTCCTAGACCAGGGGAATATTGATGACAAGGACCTTCCCCCAGAGTCAGCAGAGAGAGAAAGCCTTCCCCTGGAGATGGTGCCCTGAATTCAGACTTCTAGCCTCTTAAACTGTGAGAGAATAAATTTCTGTTTCTTAGAGCCATCTACTTGTGGTATTTCTGTTACAGCAGTACTGGATAACCAAGAGAGCTCCCTATAGGTCAGTACCCTTCTCAAGGCCACACACCAAGCCATGGAGCACAAAGGAACAGTTCATCTTGCACATTGCAACATTAGCCAGGATGAGTCTATCTGCTGCACATTATCTCCTAACAAAGCAGAAAACATAAGCCAGTGAGGTATGCCTTCAACATAAACTGTGGAGGAGAATATGAGGGAAGGTGCCCCCCATAGAGGGCAATCCTGAATTAGAGAAACCCAAAAAACTGCCAGAAGGTGACTACACATGGGTCATACATAATTATTTGAGTTGTCACTTCTGTGTGGCATGGTTTTTACAAAATGAACTTTTTTTTAACACAAGCTTTCTAGAACAACGTTTCCTTTGTCTTTCAATTATCATTTGTTAAGAGCTTATATGATGTTTTCTTCCATGGAGGTAACTATTTGGGTTGGCATCTTTAACTGTTTCAGCATGTGATTGCTACCCTAACCATCAGAGACAAATCCTGTAAGCAGGCATGCTATTTTTCTTCCCTCTCTTCCTCTTCCACTCCATCCTTATCTCAGTTATCACTCTAGATGGATCATGACTCCTTCTTGGGCCAGCATCAAAGCTGATGTCTTCTTTGAGCTTCTAGACACAACAGAAATGAAAGCGGTCATAGTCCGTGGTGTCGGTGGAATATGATTTGAAGGAGTTCCTGGTTGATGCAAATGGTTAATGCACTTGGCTGCTAACCAAATGTTGGAAGGTCGAATCCACCTAGAAGTACCTCTGAAGAAAGGCTTGGTGATCTAATTCTGAAAAATTGGCCATTGAAAACCCTATGGAACACAGTTCTACTCTGACAAACTTGGAGTCTCCATGAGTCAGAATCAATGGCAACTGGGTTTTGTGTGTGTGTGTTTTTATTATTATTTTTAGATTCATTTGAAGTTGTCCATAGGCTCTGTCTTTATCCTGGAGGAGTTTTAAATGAACGTGTGGTCACATATTGGAACTTCCAGTAAAACATGATGAAGAATCCAAAGTAGGAGCACTTGGTGAACATTTCTTGAAGACCAACGCCAAACACACACACGAGACACAGAAACATGGTGGTCAGTCTTAGACAGAGCAGGAGCCAATCTTGGGAGAATTCTGTCTAACCTTTAACTAGTGTGTCTATCCACTCATTGTCCAAATGTTTCCCTACTCAGTAGTCTGTCCTTCAAACTCTAGAAACTAATATTCTATTTTATCCCAAATTCAAGGAAAATTCTATGTTAAAGCTACGTTGCCTGTAGCCCATTCTTCTACTCTTTGGTATCAAGATAACATTAGTCCACTTTGATGAGTTTGGAGATTTGCCCTGGATAATGCTTCTGACCTCTTGAGTGAGTGACTTGGGGGTGGGGTGATTTGCACACCAGATGTAGAAAACCCACCGCTGCCCACCCAAACACTTTTCATGCTGGGGATTGTATGAATTCAGGATTGCCCTCTACGGGGGGGTGGGGGGGCTCCTTCCCTCATATTCTCCTCCACAGTTTATGTTGAAGGCATACCTAACTGGCTTATGTTTTCTGCTTTGTTAGGAGATAATGTGCAACAGATAGACTCATCCTGGCTAATGTTGCAATGTGCAAGATGAACTGTTCCTTTGTGCTCCATGGCTTGGTGTGTGGCCTTGAAAAGGGTACTGACCTGTAGGGAGCTCTCTTAGTTATCCAGTACTGCTGTAACAGAAATACCACAAGTAGATAGCTCTAAGAAACAGAAATTTATTCTCTCACAGTTTAAGAGGCTAGAAGTCTGAATTCAGGGCGTCAAATTCAGACGTAAGATGTGATCAAGGTGGCAGGAATCAGGCCTACTGACCCCATGCGCTTGCTCACTGATCACTCAACCTTACCAGCTTTCCTCATCTGTTTTGCTTCAAAGTTTGTCCAAGAGGTGGTGAGTAAAGTCTTCCCTTCATCATTTTCCTCATGGCTCAGAGAGGCAGAGAAAGATGAAGGACATTCATTTGCCTCTGGCCCTGCCAGGAGGCCTTGACTGGTGCTGCCGCTGGCAGAGGGATTGCCCTTTCTCAGAGGGATGGCCCTTTCTCGGGTATGTGGGGGAGGCTGCCTTCGCCTGTTTCTCTCCAGTTAGCAAAACAGGGGCGGTGGCCAAGACAAATAGCCCACGGTATGCAGTTAACAGCTAGCAATCACTGTGGTGTGAAGCGGTCCCCTGAAATGAGACATCAAGGATGCTGTTCGGAATAGCTGGAATGTCGGACATTCTTTCACATGAAAGACGGCAGCACAGCAGCTGCGTGGGAGACCTCAGCCAGGAGGACACTCGAGTCCCAGGACACACCATGGACTGAGGAGGGATGACTCCTGATGCCTCAACCTCAGGCACTCCACTCTGGGAGGTCAGGAGGCAGACCCGTCTCACCCACCCCCAAGGCCAGCTCTCTCTACCACCTCCTGCTTCTCATCAAAAAGTAATGTGGCTGTTAATAGGTCATATCAAAGGAGCCCTTGTAGTTTATAATCATTTTCATTTGGCTTAGGGAAACGCAACTATAAAATGTCTGCGTGGTGATTACATGGGTCAGCGAGGCAGGTTTATGTCAGTGGATACTCAGTGTCTAGAAACGGACAGATGAGGCAGGGGATGGTTTATGGGTTTTAATGCATGTGCTGACATGGAGAATCAGAGTTAGATTTATGCTGTGCTTGGGCCATCACTGAAGGCTGAAAACCAATCATTACAAGCCAGATGACAACTGGAATGCTGCAATAACTCGGAGGAATATTTATTTGAATTTTAAGTTTTTGGATGAATCTGGTTTTCAAAAAGTGAGGGCTCCCTGGAAAGTCAGACTGTGCCATTATCACATCCACACCATTGTGCATTTGCTAGACAACTCTGTAATCCTATATGGAAAGCATAACCAGAATGTAGGATAAGCCCCAAGACCTGAAGTCTCATTACTGAGGGCCTCCCCACCATAACTTCATTGCGGTTACTCCACACCCTAAATATTATTAATAGACCGAAAGAATGCAGTACTTGTAAAGTCTGGTCAGTATCACTAAGTCAGCAGTCTATGTGACAGGGAATTTGATGGAGTGGCAATCTGTGTTAGATTACTTTTCTTCTGACTCATTCCACCAAATTTCAGGTGATAAAGTAGCAAAAATGGGGCTGGACATTTTTATGAAGCCCATTGTCAGTCTAAAGACCTCAAGTAAATTTCTGTAAACACATCTTCATTTTGCACTAAAGCCATCTCAAATGCCAACATTTCTACTCTCAAGCAACTCAGACCTTGGAATTAACTATGTTGACTCATGACATCTTTAATGGTTCTCGCTTCTTCCAGATTAGTGAAGGAAGTTGGACATAAATGACTGATATGCCACTATTTCCATAAAATACATCCCAACACTTCCTATATAATCTTCAATTCATTTCATTCCCCTTATCTATGTTGCTTTTCTTTCCTTTCCAGAACTCCAAGCAAGCATTTTCAGTGATAATTTTTCTCCTCAGGAAGATGTCATTCTCAAACTATACCAAAAATAAGAAAGTTTGTCTGATTTGTGGCCACCCCCTCAGGGTAGCTGTCCTACGCCACCTCCCATATTAGCCCACCAGCTAGTCACTGAAGGGGTGTACCAGACCTGATATCTGTGCAGTTGTGCCCATGATATGGACGTTCACTGAGCTATTAGTTTATGTAGGTACTTTTCTGAATACACGTTATTCTCCAATCACATAATTTTTTTTTAAATGTACATAAACTGCTACTGTAATGTACCCTCCCTGTCTCTTCTACTTAATTATTATCTAAGATAAATTAAAGGCAAATAAAAGAAAGGTCCTCAAGTGTCCCCTGTGACTTTGGAGCTTTGGGACTGATTGTGTCATATTTGAGAAAAAGCAGCTTGTAGACTTCAAGGACGAGGCCGGGGTTGGAGTCCTGCCACAGATTACCAAATTTACTGTGGCCATTTCCTGTTCTCAGGGTCAGGCTCTTCACCCACCCCTCAGCCCCTGCTCAACAGCTTCTACCTTGCAGATTTGAGATTTTGTTACATATGTGTTTAAAACAAACTTCTAAAAAAGAGATTACAAAAATAAAGAAAAAGATCTTACTGATATGTCCACCCCACTCCGCTCCACAGGGTAATCTTGTGCAAGGAATTTATTCAGTTTTTTAACTTGCTTAACCATCCTTTTTTAATCATGAGAATAATCAAAACATTTCTAAGATGGTACTTAAAGCTAATGAATTACTCTTTAGACAAACACAAACCCATTTTGTTCTCCAATCAGGGCTGTGGGCTTCTGAAGCAGGAAGGCAGAGGCCTGACCCATGACTGCCATGTCCCAACTACTGTCTGTGGTTCAACAGTAGCAACTCAAAGTCCCGCTAGACCTCATCTTTCTCCATACCGCTGTGGGCCTCAGGCAGTTGAGTACACAGACCCCCTCAATGGGCTCCCTCACGCTCTAACTTCCAGTGGGTTTGGCAATGGAGAGTGAGTGTTTATTCCACCAACTCCCTTCTGGGGGAGTTGCCTCTGACTGGCTATGTCCCTTGAATGAAGCTTATAGTTCCTCTCAGGGTGACCCTCTCTCAGGACCCTTTTTTGCAAGGTTCCTTTGACCACTAGCTCCCCTCCCCGCCTTCAGGTTTAGGAGTGGTAATAGGCCTGGCTGTGGCAATCCTTCGTCATTTCCTTATACTCTAGCCATCAACTTTGCAAATAGTCTCCCTGTTAAATCCTCCTCTATTGTAATTGAGTGTCCCATCTAGTGTTTCGTCTGGAGATGGGGAGCTGATAAGGGACCTAAAGGGAAACTATAGTCAAGCAGAGAATGGAGCCACACACCATGCACTGGATTGTCCTGAGGCGCAGCATGATGTTTATGGCCACAGGGAAGAAACGATGTGTGTGCCCTCCTGTGTGGTCATTCAACCAAAAAAACCCCAAAATAAAACCCATTGCCATGGAGTCAATTCTAACTCATAGTAGAACTGCCCCATAGGGTTTCCAAGGAGCAGCTTGTGGATTCGAACTGCCAACCTTTTCGTTAGCAGCTAAGCTCTTAACCACTGCACCACCAGGCTCCAATGTGGTCATTAGGGTTCCATAAATCTGAGGGGCTTTTCTGGGACATTCTTGTCGAAGTCTTTGGCGATCTCTCTCATTGTTCTTCGTTGGTCTGCACTTTACTGGGTGATGGCTGAGCAACCATACCTCCTGAGTGGAGGAATGGTAGGAAGACAGGCACATAAGGAGTTCTGAATAAGTGTTTCTGAATATTTGCAAACCATAAGTGAACAGCTTGACGGATTTTCTAAAATGGAACGCACCTATGGAACAGAACTTTACCAGCACCCTGTAGGCCCCCTCATCCTCTTGTCGCCCCACCTCCAAGGGCAGCCATGTCACTCACTTTTAGCACCATAGTTCAGTTTTGCCTGTTCTGGAACTTTATGTAAATGGAATCATATAGTATGTACTTTTGTGTCTAGTTTCTTTCACTTTACATTATGTTTGTGAGAATCATCTCTTTTGGTGTATATGTTCATTCTCTTGCTGTATAGTATTTCATTTCATGAATACATCACGATGTATCAATCTAGTCTGCCTCTCATCTACAGGTTATCTTCAAAATCTTACTAAGGGAGAAATAGGGGACCACCGTGAACCAGCCTCAAGAGCCCTGCTTTGGGAATATCTTCAGTAACTTCCTTCACTGTTGGAGGAGTCGCTTATTTCTTTGGTTGAACGCCAACTGAAGTTGCTGGAGTTGGTGTAGAGACTGTGTTGTACGGGACACACTTTGTCCATACCCTCAATCACACTCAGCTCAGTGAGGTGTTTGTGCCAGGAGAAAAGCCCCACCAGAGGACCAGCCTTGGGCTCACTAGGGGAACTTCATGACCAGTATCATTGTCCATACTACGTAATATTGTTTCTTTCTTTCTTTGCTGAATTCATAGTCAAATTCATAGAGATGAAATGTAGTTTTGACACAGCTCCACTCTCTCAAGCAGATGCTCCCATCTGAGTGGCAATGTATAGAGGCATACATGCTGGCTTTATTTACACATGATGGTCTGTGCCCTCACTGAGCGCTAGTGAACAGGTCCAGGTAAGGGCATTGATTTAGAACACTAGTGAACAGATCCAGGTAAGGGCATTGATTTAGAGTACTAGAGAACAGGTCCAGGTAAGGGCTATGATTTAGATACTAGTGAACAGGTCTAGGTATGGGCATTGATTTAGAGCACTAGTGAGCAGGTCCAGCTTTGAGCACTGATTTAGAGCACTAGTGAAAATGTCCAGATATGGGCACTGATTTAGAGCACTAGTGAACAGGTCCAGCTATGGGCATTGATTTAGGGTACTAGTGAAAAGGTCCAGATATGGGCACTGATTTAGAGCACTAGTGAACATGTCCAGCTATAGGCATTAATTTAGAGTGCTAATGAGCAGGTCCAGGTATGGGCATTGATTTAGGGCACTAGTGAGCAGGTCTAGGTATGGTCATTGATTTAGAGTACTAGGGGGCAGGTCCAGCTTTGAGCACTGATTTAGAGCACTAGTGAACATGTCCAGCTATGGGCATTGATTTAGAGTGCTAATGAGCAGGTCCAGGTATGGGCATTGATTTAGGACACTAGTGAGCAGGTCAAGGTTGATCTAGAGTACTAGGGGGCAGGTCCAGCTATGGGCATTGATTTAGAGTAGTAGGGGGCAGGTCCAGATATGGGCAGTGATTTAGAGCACTAGTGAACAGGTCTAGGTATGGGCATTGATTTAGAGCACTAGTGAGCAGGTCCAGGTATGGGCATTGATTTAGAGCACTAGTGAACAGGTCCATATATGGACATTGATTTAGTGAGCTTCTGTGTGGCAGAAAAACATCTACAGTTGAAACCAATGAATGCAGATGAATCTTTGTTTTGTGTAGAAGCTAAATCTACAGGCTTGAAACTATAAACTTTTTAAGATAGGTCTAATGAAATTGTATGTTACATCAAGGTGGAGACAAGCAAGAACTAATTAAGTGACATCCACCTATAGTAATGGAACTAATCAAGCGGTGGAGATATATATGTTGATATACATGTTGATTTTTGTTACTGTGTACTGGACTATAAAATAAACTCAAATACAAAATTTTTAATAAAGACTATTTTCATACTAAATAAATAATTGATTATCATGAATGGAGGAAGTCCAGCAAAGGTTTAAAGAATGTAAGGTACTGTGATAACTTCTACAGGGTCATTTATTTTAAATTATTGCCATTTTAAAGCAAAATATTATTAAATTAGGGATGACTTTAAACACATTCTCCACATAAATAGAAAATTTTGGCAAGCAGTGTCATCTTTATAGAATCTCTGTTCCCAAATAGGCAAGGGGGAGTCAAATACTTGAGTAACATTTTCTTAGCCAACTGGGCAATCCTTGTTTTTCTTGTTCGAGCCAGGCTCTCCCTTTTGCACTTTCTATCCTGGAGTAGACAACAATATACATCTCATTATAATTGATAGGATTTGCCTCAAAATCCTGTCGGTAAAGCTTGAGAAAACTAGCTGAGCAATACGGACAGGAAAAAGAAAAATTACTTCCTTGAATCTATAATCCAAACCAAAAACCAAACCCGTTGCCATTGAGTTGCTTTTGACTCGTGGTGACCCCATGTGTGACAGAGTAGAACAGCTGCATAGGGTTTTCTTGGCTGATCGCCAGGCCTTTCTTTCACAGCACCACTGAGTGGATTTGAACTGCCAACCTTTCAGTTAGTAGCCGAGTGCAAACCATTTATGACACCCAGGGACCTTTGAATCTGTGAAAGTGGAGTTTTATTCTGGAGAGAGAATAAAATGACGAACTACCAAAATGCATCCCACAGCCCTCCTCCCTAGGGCTTCTTATATAGGGACAAATTGAAGTGAGCCGGGCCTCCAGGCCTTACAATGGGGGCCCACTGCATAAAGACCACTCTCCATAGGGAGGTTGGTGTGGGCATTCAGCACAGCAGTGCCAGAGCAGGAGGTGGGTCTGGGCACAGGGACTGGGGCTGGCCTTTAAGGCCTGATGCGTTAAGGGCTGCATTTACTTCATCATATGTCTAGTAGATGTGGAAATGAAATGGATTTTCCTGGGAAGAGACTGGAAGCAAATCTGATTTGTCATAGAAATAAATTGATACAAGCCTTCTTAGTTGGTCAGAGAGATGCAAACAGCTCTTGGTGTTCCATCACCAAGGATCACCATAATTTATCTCACACACACCCAGAGACCACACTCACACACATACCACACACCACATACACGACAAAACTCACATACACACACCCCACACATCACATTCACACCCACTACACATACCACATACACACCATGTGTACATACACACACCACATGCACGCCACACTCACACACACACCAAAAACATACCACAACACATATACACACACACACCCCACACTTAGACACCACACACATGCATACACACTCACACACCACATCCATACACACATATCATACACATGTGTGTGCACACACTTGCACACACACATACACATCACACACACTCCCAGGCACACACATTGCCCACTTCCCTCTCTTCTGTGTAAGTCAGGCACTGTGTGTTCAGCTCATTCCATAGCACTGTTAGTGCCATTGTCCTGGTTATGTGTGGTGGAGGATTAGGCCAGGGGAAGCTGAAACCAAGCACTCATTGAATGCTTGGCTGAAGGCAGGCATGATGAGGGCAAGACTCCTGCCAGCCTCCCACACACAGTTATGCTATTGCAACTGAGAGCTCTGAGCCACAGGGCTGCTTCCATTTCAGCTCTGGGACTTTCCCAGGGATGTCAGCCAATTGAACAGAAGAGTGTAGGCTGAGTGTGTGTGAGAAAGAATGTATGTGTGTGTATGAATGTGAGTGTGTGAATGTATGAGTGTGTGAGAATGTGTAAGTGTGTCTTTGAGTGTGAGTATGTGTGTGAATGACTGTTAGTGTGTGTGAGTGTGAACATGTTTGAGTGTTTGTGTGAGTATGTGTGTGTGCCGGTGCATATGTGTGTGTGTATGGATGTGAGTGTGTGAATGTATGAGTGTGTGAGAATGTGTAAGTGTGTCTTTGAGTGTGAGTATGTGTGTGAATGAATGTTAGTGTGTGTGAGTGTGAATGTGTTTGAATGTTTGTGTGAGTATGTGTGTGTGCTTGTGCATATGTATGTGTGTATGAATGTGAGTGTGTGAATGTGGTGTTTGTGAATGTGTGAGTGTGTAAGAATGTGCGTGTGTATGAATGTGTGTGAGAATGTGTGTGTGCATGAATGTAAGTCTGTGTGTGTATGAAATTGTGTGTATGACTGTCTGCGTACATGTGTGTGCCCCTGCATATGCATGTGAGTGTTATGTGGACAGATGCCCACAAGAAACTGCGTCAAGACCACCTCTTCCTTTTCCC
Source organism: Dugong dugon (assembly GCA_030035585.1). Taxonomy (NCBI): domain Eukaryota; kingdom Metazoa; phylum Chordata; class Mammalia; order Sirenia; family Dugongidae; genus Dugong; species Dugong dugon. Next base: position 22,809,190 of record CM057464.1, read on the forward strand.
TTCTGAACCAAGGAAGCCAGGATTTGAATTCAGTCCTCCAGAAGGGAGAGCTTGCCAAGCCATCTGCAGTAACAGTAAGTGCCACATTCGCGGCAGGCAGGGGTTCCGGGAACTGAAAAGAAAGCTGGGAGAAGAGAACATTCCTACCATTCAAACCAGCATGGCCCCAACCTCTGAAAAGTTTCCCTCGAGGGATACTTGTTTATTCATTTGTTTGCATCCCTCAGTTTCCTACTTCTACCCAAAACCAGAAAAGGGGACAAAAGACACTAAAGGAAATGGTACATTCTTGCCATATTTCTCATCCATTCAGAACTATGAAGCATCAGAAATCTTGTGGGAAAGCCACTTCTCAGGAGATTTCCAACCCAATTTCTCAACTTAAGTGGTCTGGAATTTTTGCCTAAGTTTTAGATAAGGTCCTAATTCCTGGTTGCTTGACTGCTCAGATTTCAAATTCTTCTCAGGTTCCCATCAATCATTCCAAGAGACAAGCAAAACATTTCACATAACAAAATCTGCTGGTTTGTAACATATCTTTGGTCTGAATGTATACTACTTCTAAGTCTTTGAGGAAAAACACAGATCTCTGAAGCCTGCCTGCACCGCTGCCGCCCGGACCCCAACACTGAGCTGCTAACCGCGTGTGTTCTAAACAGAGTGCATGTGGAGGCCACAGAAATGAGGACAATTAGGGCAAATCAGATCCAGTGATCAAATATAGCTAATTTGTATCCATAATATTTGGGAGTTCTATAGTCGGCTTCAATTGGAAAGATATCTTCCAGACCACACTGTTGTTTTTCCACAGGGACTGCCTTTTGCTTTTAATTATTGAACCTTAAGAATTCTTGCTGTAATTTGGGTTTAGCTTGTAATTCTTGAAGAAGAAAAAAAAAGAATCCAGCCCATAAATCCTTCTGTATTCCATCACTCCCAACAATAGTCTTCTGTGACCCAATTCAGCCATGTTTTTCAGAGGGAGTGGGTGAAGTGGGGGAAAGGAATTGAAGAAACTAATCTTACAGCAAGCATGGCCTCAAATAGCAGTGGAGTGAATGGAAACTCCTTGGCAAAGAGCCTTGGCTAAATAAAATGTAGAAGAAATGTCTCAAAAATAGAATATGCAGTGAGTAAAGAGTGAACGCTAAATAACAACCTATTATAAAAGATGTTAAGTATGCCTAATGGTAAATTGGAGTTAGGAGTTTGAGAACATTGTTCATTTTTAAGAAATGTGTTATTATAATGGATCCCCTGGTAGGAGATGGGGCACACTCTTGATTCCACTCAGGTGTACGGGAGCACAGGGACCTCACCAACAAGGTGTCATTGCTTTTGCAACCTGGGCCTATAGCAGCACAGGTCTCTCATTCCCTATACACAGCCTCAGGGTGATAGGCTGTCCCAGCCTTCGATATCCCACTCCACTCTCAATCATTTCATGCACTCACGTGCAATGAAAGCTACCTGTGAGCCAGTGAGGGGCATTTCAGCCAGAGATAGCCATTTCTTAAAAGGAGCAGGCTCATTTTCTAACCAACCAGCCATGAAAGAAGAGTAAGGAGGAACAATAGCGTTCCAAAATTTTTGATGAAATATTTTCTACCAGATTGGCAATTTAAAAAAGATACATGTGTGTATAAACATATGCATATACATTTACACCAGCTGCCATAGAATCAACTTCGACTCATGGTGCCCCCATGTGTGTCAGAGTAGAACTGTGCTCCACAGCGTTTTCAATGGCTGATTTTTTGGAAATGGGTTGCCAGGCCTTTCTTTTGAGTGCCTGTGAGTGGGCTTTGGTTAGTAGCCAAGCATGTTATAACCATTTACAACACCCGGGGACTCCATATATACTTATACTTTAAAAAAAAAAAAAAAAAAAAAACCAAGCCAGTTGCCATCAAGTTGATTCTGACTTGTGGTGACACCAGGTTGTGCAGAGTAGAATTGCACTCCATAGGGTTTTCAAGGATTTGAACTTTCAGAAATAGATCTCCAGGCCTTTCTTCCAAGGAGCCTCTTAGTGGGTTCAAATTACCAACCTTTGGGTTAGTAGTCAAGCGCTTACTCATTTGTGCCACCAAGGGTCACCTGAACGTATATACATATATATGTATGTGTGTATACATGCACATATATAAATATATATATATATGTATATATATATATACACACATAAATCCTGAGTTTGCAAAAGTGTGTTGTAGGAAAATGGGCACTCTTATAGATTATTGTGGGAATGTTAATAACAACAATTTTTTCAGAAGGCTATTTGGCAAAAGCACTTAAAACCTTAAAAATATGCATACCCTTTGACCTAGAAATTCTACTTTGAAGACTATATACTAGGGGAAAAAACTAAAGATTTAGTAAAATGATTTTTCTAGAAGCATTGCTTGGAATTGCAAAAAAGGGGGAGAAAAAACCAACTTAATGTCCAATAATAGACGACTGGTAAAACAGAATATGGCAGAATATAGGACACCATCCTGCCATTAAAATGATGATTAATATGTATTAACAGAAAAAAAATCGCAACATAATTTTAAATTTAAAAAAGTTATAGAGTAGGCCACATGAAAATCACCAGAGAATCAAGGAACAGAAGCTGAAAAGATTATAAAGACCTTCCCCCAGAGCAGAGAGAAGCAAAGCTTTCCCCTACAGCCGGCGCCTTGAATTTGGACATCTAACCTCCTAAACTCCGTGAGCACCAGCGGGAAGCCTTAACGTCCACAGGAGGAAGCAGGTCTCGGCCAATCAGAAAGCCAGGCTTGAGCTCCTGGCAGGCCCTGAAGGTATGATTGGCCGTTTCCTCCCAGAAAAGACCCACTGTGTTGCCTCGCGCCCTCAGCACGAACCAACCTTCGCTCCGAGCCTGAAGGGGCAAAACCTGCGCGAGCGATGGGACTTGATGGAGGAGGCGCGTGGCTGTGCGGACCAGAAGGATGCCGACGTTACAGCGGAGCAGGTAGCGGAGATGGCAGGAGGCTACCAGGAGCAGTTCGAGCAACAGAAACTGCTCAAGTTCCAGGTGCAGTTGGGGAACCACGAGGAGGAGGAGGAAGCGGGCCTGGTGGCCGAGGCCGAGACCGAGACCGTGGCCACCGGATGGATGCTCAATTTCCTCTGCCTCTCTCTTCGCGGGGCCTTCCGCGACGGCCGCTCGGAGGACTTCCACCAGACCGGTGACAGCGAGGAGGCTATTATTCATGAACTGTCCAGTCTAAAAGCTTACCATTTGGGAATATATACATATGTCAGTTTTTGACAAGAATTGCAGCCGGAGAAGCCCTTAATGCATAGTTTGAAAGTGATGAACGAATTACACCCTTGGAATCAGCCCTGATGATTTGGGATTCAATTGAAAAGGAACATGACAAACGTCATGAAGAAATACAAAATTTAATTAAAATGCAGGCTATAGCTGTTCGTATGGAAAATGGCAATTTTTAAGGAAGCAGAAGTCTTTGAAAGAATACTTGATGACCCAAATTCTTATACACCTTTAAAAAGAAAATTGCTTATGATAATCTCTGAGAAAGATGCATTCCATTCCATTTTTCAACACTTCAGCTATAATCACATGATAGAGACAGTTAATAGTTATGTGAATTATGTGCTAAATGAAAAATCAACTTTTCTAATGAAGGCAGCAGCAAAAGTAGTGGAAAGTAAAAGAGCAAGAACATTAACTTCTAGAGATAAACCTAATGGTAATGACAGTGAAATGGAAACTCCAGCTAATTTGGATACAGGAGAAAGTGTTAGTGACAAACAGTCTTTGGTAACTGAATCCTCAGGGAGTGCAGTATCCTTATAGAGGTCTCACAAAAATCTCTTCTTATCTAAGTTTAATCATGGAATCCAACATCAAGATCCTGATGAGAAAGAGGAAAGAATGGAACTCTTCAAATTAGAAGAAAGAAGACAGTAGAAGATGCAGTAAAAGCAAGACAAGACATGCTTTAAACAATCAGCCAGTAACTTCTAGGAAAAAAACAACTACAAGTAGTTGGAAAATAAGGCCTTGGTGATAGAAACGATGCTGGAGATAACATGATAGAATTTTGCAAGACCAATGACTTCATCATTGCAAATACCTTTTTTCACCAACATAAACGACAATTATTCACATGGACCTTGACAGATGGAATACACAGAAATCAAATCGACTACACCTGTGGAAAGAGACGATGAAAAAGCTCAATATCGTCAGTCAGAACAAGGCCAGGGGCCAACTGTGGAACAGACCATCAATTGCTTATATGCAAGTTCAAGTTGAAACTAAAGAAAATTAGCACAAGTCCACAAGAGCCAAAGTACAACCTTGAATTTAGAGATCATCTCAAGAATAGATCTGACGCATTGAACACTAATGACCGAAGACCAGACAAGTTGTGGAATGACATCAAGGACATTATTCATGAAGAAAGAAAGAGGTCATTAAAAAGACAGGAAAGAAAAAAAGACCAAAATGGATGTCAGAAGAGACTCTGAAACTTGCTCTTGGACGTCAAGTAGCTAAAGCAAAAGGAAGAAAAGATGAAGCAAGAGAGCTAAACAGAAGATTTCAAAGGGCGACTCCATAAGACAAAATAAAGTACTATAATGACATGTGCAAAGACCTGGAGATAGAAAACCAAAAGGGAAGAACATGCTTGGCATTTCCCAAGCCGAAAGAACTGAAGAAAAAATTCAAGCCTTGAGTTGCAATATTGAAGGATTCTACAAGACAAATATTCAGTGATGCAGGATGCATCAAAAGAAGATGGAAAGAATACACAGAGTCACTATACCAAAAAGAATTGGTTGATGTTCAACCATTTCAGGAGGTACCACATGAGCAGGAACCAATGGTACTGAAGGAAGAAGTCCAAGTTGCACTGAAGGCATTGGCAAAAAACAAGGCTCCAGGAACTGACAGAATACCAATTGTGATATTTCAACAAACAGATGCAGCACTGGAAGTGCTCATTCATCTATGCCAAGAAACTTGGAAGACAGCTACCTGTCCGAGCAACTGGAAGAGATCCATATTTATGCCTATTCCCAAGAAAGGTAATCAAACCAAATGTGGAAATTATCGAACAATATCATTAGTATCACATGCAGGTAAAATGTTGCTGAAGATCATTCAAAAGCAGCTGTAGCAGTATGTTGACAAGGAACTGCCAGAAATTCAAACTGTATTCAGAAGAGGATGTGGAACAAGGTATATCATAGCTGATGTCAGATGGATTCCGGTTGAAAGCAGAGAGTACCAGAAAGATGTTTACTTATGTTTTATTGAGTATGCAAAGGTATTCGACAGTGTGGGTCATAACAAGTTATGGATAACATTGGGAAGAATGGGAATTCCAGAACACTTAATTGTGCTTGTGAGGAACCTGTACACAGATCAAGAGGCAGTCATACGAACAGAACAAGGGGATACTTCATGGTTTAAAGTCAGGAAAGGTGTGCAGCAGGGTTGTATCCTTTCACCATACCTATTCAATCTGTATGCTGAGCAAATAATCTAAGAAGCTGGACTATATGAAGAAGAACGGGGCATCAGTATTGGAGGAAGACACATTAACAACCTGCATTATGCTGATGACACAACCTTGCTTGCTGAAAGTGAAGAGGACTTGAAGCACTTACTGATGAAGATCAAAAACCACAGACTTCAGTATTACACCTCAACAGAAAGAAAACAAAAATCCTCACAACTAGACCAATAAGCAACATCATGATAAACGGAGAAAAGATTGAAGTTGTCAAGGATTTCATTTAACTTGGATCCACAATCAACACCCATGAAAGCAGTAGTCAAGAAATCAAAAGACACATTGCACTGGGCAAATCTGCTGCAAAAGACCGCTTTAAAGTGTTGAAAAGCAAAGATGTCACCTTGAAGACTAAGATGTGCCTGACCCAAGCCATGGTGTTTTCAATCACCTCATATGCATGTGAAAGCTGGACAATGAATAAGGAAGATCAAAGAAGAATTGAAGCCTTTAAGTTGTGGTATTGGCAAAAAATATTGACTATACCATGGACTGCCAAAAGAACAAACAGGTCTGTCTTGGAAGAAGTACAGCCAGAATGCTCCTTAGAAGCAAGGATGGTGAGACTGTGTCTCACATACTTTGGATATGTTATCCGGAAGTAGGGAGGATCAGTCCCTAGAGAAGGGCATCATACTTGGTAAAGTAGAGGGCTGGTGAAAAAGAGTAAGACCCTCAACGAGATGGATTAACACAGTGGCTGCAACAATGAGCTTTAGCATCACAGTGATTGTGAGGATGGTGTAGGACCTGGCAGTGTTTCGTTCTGTTGTACATAGGGTCGCTGTGAGTCGGAACCGACTCAACGGCGCCTAACAACAACAACGACAGGAAAAAACAGGCATAGCTTTGGGAAGAAGACAGGAATCTGAGATGTGGTGTGAGGAAATAATCGAGACGGAAACTGAACTAAAATACTATTACGTTATAAATTCAACAGCCGAACAATAGTCATGTTAAAAGACACATGAAGGACTGTGAAGCAACTGAAACTGATCTGCTCAGACAATGAAGACTGAATATGTTTATAAAAGCTTGATAAAAGGAAGATAGTTAAATATTTTGATCACTGCATTTGTTGTGACTTTACTGGTAACTGTTGTATCTTAAAGTTTGTATTTAAAGTATTATAGTATTTTTCTGTGAAACAAAGTCATTTAATTCATTTAAGGATGGTGTTATAACAGTAAAACTATCTGCCATCATTATATTTTTAAGAATCTTTTTACTTTGATGAAATGTAAAATTGTTTACCCCTGCCTCATTCAATGTCCACTCCCAAATCCTGCTCCAATAAAAAAAAGAACGAAAACCTGACAAGAGGAAAAAAAAAAAACAATAGAGTGTGTAAACTGATGTGATTAAAAAAAAGACTATGCCTGTATACAAAGGATCTCCATTAAAGATATGAAGAATTTATCACCATATATTCCGACAAGTAGAAAAACATAGTAACCAATATATGCTTTGAATATCTTAAAGCACAAATTACCCAGCACCAACACGAGTGTTATGGAAAACAGTATCAGCGTTGAGCTATAAGCTGAAATGTGATTGAAGCACTGAGGATAAACAAGTGATCACTGAGGATATACACCAAGGCATTATCTTTAGTTTATCCTGAGGATGAAATCATGGGTGTTTTTAAACTCTCTTTGTTTTATTTATTTGTACATCTAATTTTTCCACAATGTTTTCTTTTGTATTAAGAAGACAATATTTTAGAAACATTATTAAAACAGACATTCCAAGGTGTGAACAGAGGGTCAATTCAACAATAATTTTGGCATACCTTACCCCAAAGAACAAATTGTTTGATTTTTGGAACCATAAAAATCCTTCAGTGGCTGTGGCAGCATGCTTGTCCATTTTCCCATTCTTATCTATTCTGTAATATTCTTTGGACTTGGACAGAAATGGCTGTGGCAGCATGCTTGTCCGTTTTCCTACTTTTGTCTGTTCTGTGATACTTCCTTGGGCTCAGGCAGACATGGCTCTGGCAACATGGTTGTCCACTTCCCACTTCTGCCTTTTTTAATATATACCAAATAAAACTTTCTTTTTGCTTTTATAAAAAAAATCCTTCAGGTAAAACCAAAAAATCCAGACTCATTGCCATCGAGTCAATTCTGACTCATAGTGACCCTGTAGGACAGAGTAGAGCTTCCCCATAGGATTTCCAAGGCTGTAATCTTTATGGAAGCAGACTGCCACATCTTTCTTCCCAAGAGTGGCTGGCCAGTTTGAACCACTGACCTTTCGGTTAGCAGCCGAGTGCTTAACCACTTTGCCACCAAGACTTCTTCCTTCAGGTCAGTTGGGTGTAATTTAGACCACCAGAACTGATAACATGAATATAGTGCTCAACCAATGGCTGGGAGCAGTCCGTGGGAAGCGTGACTCAGAGGAAAGGAGAATGCACAGCCGAGGACCTTATAGCCAGCAGCTGGGCCCACAGTCCTTACACCCCTGTATTTGGAGGTCTGTGAGGCCACTCCACCCACATTGAGGGAAACTCACCTTTCTCCAAGTATTCACAAGGTAACTTGGCCCTCTTTTCACACTAGATTATCCATAGGTACCACAAGACCTTGGAGCCCTGGTGGCACAATGGTTAAGAGCTCTGCTGCTCACCAAAAGGCTGGCAGTTCATATGCACCAGCTGCTCCTTAGAAACCCTATGGGATGGTTCTACTCTGTCCTATAGGGTCTCTATGAGTCAAAATCAACTCGATGGCAATGGGTTTGGTTTGACCAGAAGATCTTAGATTACTTTACCATGGCACTTCATGTTTTTTAGTATATGCCTTGATTGTCCACTAGACAAAAATCAACAAAGAGCAGTAGGTGCCAAGAACAGTGCTGGCTGGTCCGAGGTGGATGTGATGCTGTGGCTGCCCCAGCACAGAGCTAGCCAGCATCAGGGATCAGGCAGCATAGATGAGGCCATAGAAGGACACAAGGCCATCCAAAGAGAAGAGGTCTGAATGAAGCAGATGGAGAAAGAAAACTCAAGAGTTGTCACAGGATGGGGCAAAATTAAAATAGAGATGTTCATGGGAGTCAAAGGAAAACGGTTGGGGAAAAGCGGTTATCTTTGCAGACAGATTAAGAAAACTTGAGAACCTTAAGCTGCAGGCAGGGACACTACTGTATTTGCATGATACAGAGGAGCCTTGGAGGTCGTGAGTGTCTTTGCTTAAGTGCAAGCAGGGACAGGACTAGAACTCAGTTCTGGCACTCGTTTTGTGAGTTTGCCACTCAAGCATCTTTGTCCCATTTGTTCATTCAAGGCTGTAGTTTTGCACAGCAACTCTGTGATCTTAAGCAGCCTCCTCACGTCTCTTTTCCTCAGATTCCTCACTAGGTAAGAGGGGCACTAATGTCCCATCCAGCTAAATAGTCTTTGATCTCATTAAGAGAGATAAGACACTGTCATGCAAGGTGGGTCTCTTTGTGATCACCCAGACCCTGTCTGAGTATCTGCCTGTCATGCACCGAGGTTTGGGAGGAATTCCAAAAGTTACACAGTACAAGCTAAAGAAAAGGCTTAACTAGACTTACGTGACTAAGGGTCAACAAGAGGAAAGAACCATGGGTCCCCTGAACTCCCTGACAGCCCACAGAGGGACTTGCCAGAACCAGACCCGCAGCACCTACAGCATGGGTCTGCATTCCAGTGGGGGCCCTACACAGCACAGCCTCCCATCTCACTGGGCAATCACAGCAAAGCAGTCCTGATAGTGGGGGAAGAAGCAGGCTGTTTGGTACAGATAGTCGGGGTTTGGAGTGTTGGCTATTTGCAGGATTAAACACCTGTTGCAGAACACGGGCTGCTCTGGAGACTTTCCGGGGCTGAGGGCAATCGCAATCCCCCCTGCAAGGGGACAGCTCCCCAGGCCATGGGAAGCAAAGCTTGAGGCAGCCCCTCCTGCTGGGAGAATAGGGGACCCCTAGTACCACAGAGTTTACCATCCAGGCAACCTAAAGTTAGCTCCCATGAGCATGCTCAGACAGATCTGTTCATGGCACCATGGACACGTTGCCAAAGTAACTCTATAGTAAAAGGGACAGGTGGCATTAAAAAATAAATGCAGGAGAAATGTAATGGCCATTCAAAAACGGGAACAAGAGCTTTAGCTAGTGAGATGATGAGGCAAGGCTCCATAAAAAAAGACAGAATTTGGTGAGAGCCTGAGGGATAAGCAAGGTTTGGACAAGTGAGGTCATGACAAAAGCATCCCAAACCCAGGCGTAAGCATGAACCAGGTCACAGAGGACAGAGAGTGGGGTGGGAGAGTGTGCCCTACAGAACACAGGAGCCCTTGACACTGGAAGGCCACACTGGGATCAGAGTTAGCCAGAATATTAGAAACATTTATTCTTAAAATTTCAGAACAGAATTCAGAAATACTTCAATCAGGTAGATTATAATACCAGCTATTTATACTCAGTGAGTGCTTGTTGGTGTTTGCTTTGCTTTTCTCCTGCAGTTCTGTCTTTCCTTCCATTAGAATCCAACATTTTTTTTCAGGTTTTGATTATTCTAGACCTCAAATTTTGCTACTGTGTTAACATTAAAATCCCCACAGTGGATTTCTTTTTCCTCCCAAGAATTCTATTCCTTTCAGCACAATTCATATGTTGAAATTCCTCATGTTTCAAGCTACCTGGTTTAGACATGTCACAGGGTAAATAACTTCTGAACATCAGCTTCTAAGTCCTGACAAGGAATGTCTAACATAAATACTTCTACACAAGGGAGAGAGGAGCTTGGAGGCCTGCTCCCCAGAGGAGGGCCACCCTGCTCAGTCGCTGCCTTGGTTATTTGAGCTGTGACGTAAGTATGTCCAAATGACTCCAAAATGTTTTTGTCTCCTTTGTATTGTTTGTCTTGAGGCAGACAGGGGGTTAAAGATAAGCCAAGGTTGGAACCAGGGCTGGAACCAACTGTGACTAATCGCCAACCACTCGCGCAAGGAATACTTTTACTTTTCCCATATGCCAGACCATATCCCTCACCCTCATTCTCTGCACCCTGGGTCAGGTCTTGCTCTCCCTCATCCCGTCCACCTTCAAGAAAATGCCTCCAGTAGATTGTAAATTAAATTAGAGTCATAACATCCTCATAAGCCCGCAGTGTACCATTGCCCACTCAGAATCCAGTTTGGTATGCATATCGAGCTGATTGCAGGTTCATCTGCTTGACTCCCGGTTTAAGGTGAATGCTCATCAACTCAGGTTAAGATGTGGGTTCTACTCCAACACCCGCAACTGGCTCACACTGGGAATTTTTTTAACTCAGTGATAACAAAAGAAAGCTAGCCAAAAATGTATAAAGACCAAAGTCTGTTGGTTGACAGTGGCAGGAGGGAGAAAAAGTGGGGAATCATTGCTTGAGGGGTGCTGGGCTTCTGTTAAGGTTGATGGAAAAATTTGGGAATGGATAGTGGTGATGGTTGCACAACATGATGAACATAATTAATGTCACTGAATTGTACATGTAAGGGGTGTTGAAGTGGCAATTTTTATGTTAAATGGGTACTCACCAAAATAAAGTTAATTAATTTTTTAAAAAAAGAAGTTGGCAAATATGAGACATGCCATCCCTCTCCCTTTCCACATCCATGGCAGACATCAATAATCAATCATGTCACTGAGCTCCAAGATGAACTGAGAAAACTAAACCCAGGGCTCCAGGCAGCCACTATCAATCAACTGGTGTTAGCTCTTAAAATAAAAATTATTTGCCATCCTGGGACTAAGCTTTTTTTTGACATCTAACAGTCTATTACTACATTAAATGAATGCACCTGCAAGATGGCATTAAGAACAGTGGGATAGGTCAACTGATTCTGATGAAAATCCATCTTTTTGTAGTAAACATTAAATGAAGGCTGACTTAATTTTTTAAAACAAGCACATACCTTCATTTGAAATTAAAATCTCTATAAATTATAAAACTTGATGCTCATTGACCAGGACAACAGTAGTTTTTTGGATGCCTACTTTGAACTTGTTCCCAAACGAGAACTAGCCTTTTAAAAATCATTTTGTAGCTCATGTAGCTGACAGCCAGCTACATTATCTAAGCCCCTTTTCTTCTTCTCTGTTGGAAATTTTACAAAAATTTTACAAACAACTAGTGGCCAATCTTTTTTCAGTAAAATAAATTAGGGAGATCTAGAAGTCCATGCTCATGTAAAAATGGAGGATGAAATTCTAGGTGCCAGAAACTACCAACCCTAATGACAGGAACTTTAGGGGAAGGCTCTTAGAACCTCAAGAAGGTCCGTGCCCTTGTTGTGCTACTGATAGGCATGGCCCTCATGAGTTTCCATGTGTCTCCCTCTACACGCCTACGACCTCCTTGAAGACAGAGACCCTGATATACACATCTCCAAATCCCTAGAGTCTGGGGCATCAACTAGCTAAATGTGGAGAGATGGTTTTTGAGTGAATCTTCCCATCCCTCTGTTCTTCAAAGAGAAGACATGAAAATGTATAGAATTTAGGAGGCAGCCTAGACCCTGACTACACACCCACCACTGTCAGGCAGGGAGAGAATCCCAAGAATACTTTCTTTCTCAAAACACTGTTCCTGGAAAATGAACAGGAATATTACTTCCAGGCTTGACCACAGTTTCTATTAGACTGATCCAATTTGCAGCCTCTCCAACTGGGCTCAATATCCAGAGGTGAGGAGGGGGTTTCTTTGAAGAATCAATATCAGATGCTGGGAACTTCCCAATCTTTGGCCCTTGGGCAAAACACATAAACTTTAAATGACAAAGCCCCCAAGCAAGTTCATTAGAACATCTGGGCACCTTATCAGGGATTTATCAAGCTTTCCAGAGCTGATCCAAGCAAGGTTTTAATGAAAATCGGCTGTCAATGAACAATTTATGCCAAGGATTTTTTTTTCCTCCTCTTCTCTTTTTTCTCTTCCCACTCCCCTCTTCTTCTTTTTCTTCTTCCCCTCCTCCTACGCCCTCCTCCTAGTCCTTCTCCTTCTCCTTTTTCTTTTTCTCTCCCTCTCTCTCTGGCTTTTATCACTACAAAGGCTAATTCTGAGATAGTGAGCAAGCCTCATATTTCTAGGCCTGCTATACACACTGTTATTATCAAGCATTTAAGCTTAGGTTAACCACTCTATGTCAAAATAAAATAAGTAGGGTGGGCATCCATCATCATAGCTTGAACTGGGGAATTATATGAGGTTGAATTACTCTCTACTTTTGCAACTGGGTCCTTGGCCAAGACAACATAACCTTTCAGACTTAATTTGTATAAGTAAGAAAGCTCTTCATAAGTTTTACTGATTTTTAAACTGGTAATTTTAAACCAGTCACATATTTTGGTTAACTAATTATTATTCCTCTCTACTTGTGCCTTGAGGTGACTTAACCTAAGGAGTTAAAATTACAAAATTAAAATAAATAGCTGTATTCCAACTGAGTACTGTCCATCTATACACATCAACAAGTTTTGTTTATAGCCTTGGGGAAGAATAATGCTCTTTGAACGATCAAAATGTTATTATCATAAACTCCTTCCTTATTTCTCCACTCTGCCCTAATTGGGTTGATATGTTTTGTTTCATGATTCCTTCATTCAGTTGCATGTTAAATCAAGGACAAAAGGACCTCAGGACCTGGAAATTCTCAAGCGTCTAAAAGTGGAAACTCAAGAGCCCCAGTGGTCTAGATAATGTGAAAAATACCAGGACCTGGAAACAGGAATTAAAACCCAAAGACCTGAAAAGCCAACTGGTTAATTGAATAAAATGAAGGTCTACCAAGGTTTCCAAATTTGGGGGAATTCACTAAGTCTAAAAGGTAAGGTGAAGAGTGGAGTCCAAAAGATGCCCAGATTGTACAAAGACCTTCAGGATGACAAAGAGCTATTCAACGAAGAAAAACAATAAGGTTCAATCTAGTCCACTTTCACTTCTGTAATGTGTTCATAATTCAAGGGCACAGGTATGGGTCAACCGATATACATAGATCTGTTATGTTTTTGCATAAAATTGTATTAGAAAAACTAGAAAGCATAGCTTTAATGTTTTGAAAAAAATGTTAAAAATCATAGGGTATGGAAATTTTCATTTCTGATTTCTGACTTAAAGAAAGACTGGGTATGCTCTTCAGCTACAACTATGAGACTGGATAGTATTTTCCTTATTAGAAAATTGAACATTTGGTGTCCTGATGTGGCAAAAAAAAAACCTGCTGGTCGGATCATAGAGAAAGCCTAAGAGACCCAAAGTTCTCAGTCTTGGCAGCCCTTGTCCTCCACCCCACCCCATCCCTCCCACAACTTGCAGAGAAGCTACACCTTGGGAGGTTATTGTGCAATGGGATCCATTTTTACACAACTGTGTGTTTAAAGTCTCACTGTCCACATGCAACAGAACAGTATTTGATCCTACATTTGAAGATTACTTGCCTGAGAAAACCTAAATCAAGGACTTTCTACTAGCTTCCTGTTTCTTCAGTCATCTAGTCATTCACCTGGAGGTCTATGCTACATATCCCCAACCAAATAGCTCCCAGTACCCTAACGCAGGGACTGCACGTGGCACAAAGCCATGCACTTCTCAGCTAGTGCTCAATAACCAGGTGGTGGTGTGATGTGGTGGTTCCAATGAGTCGTTTAAAAGACACTGTTTCTCCCTGGAGTCCTCAGAAAGGAGAGGATATTTTTAGTTATTCAAATGAAGTATAGAGGCTAAGTCATAGGGCAACATTTACTCCCCCACTCCTTAGGTTTTCCTAAAGAGAATGGAATTTCCACTATATTCCTCTTGAGGGAAAAAATGTGAGAAGGCTGTTTCAGCTTCACTCTGTTCCTCAACTCGCTTCTCCTCAAAGAATGGGATTGCTTTCATAATTGGTTCATTTGGAAGAAAGAAACGCAGGAAGGCAAACTTCAGCCTCTTCTGGGTTCTCCATCTTCAGAGGAGGCTGGTGGCATCCTGCTAGGTGTCTCCATCCAGGAGGAGGCCTGGAACTGAGCCTGAGACTGATGGGGAAGTCTGTCCATTTCAAGGGTTAGTTATTTAAAAAATCCTTGTGGCTCTTGGTTCATCTCTGTCTGACTCCCATGTCTTAACTTATAAATACATCCAATCTTCAATGAGAGATAAAGGGCCAGGATCCTAAAAAACGTAACAGAGGATCGTAATATATGTTCAGGGAATGTATGTCCCCATGTCTGGCAAAAGTAGAGGAGAGTTCATGCTCAAGTACCTAAGAATGCCAGGTCATACTCTAGCCCGAGGAAGAGGTGGAGCTAATGGAGCAAACCTCTGACCCTCTCCTCTGCTTAGTGCCTCTTGGTATTTCTTATTGTGTCGAGACTTACATCCCTTTCTCCAGTTTATGTACCTACTATATGCTAAGCTGATTCACTGCCTTCATTTTTTTCTTCATTTTTAAAGTCACTTTTGTTTTCACAGATAATGTATAAATATATTCTCATTATAAACATTCCAAATGATTCAAAGCAAACACCCCACCTACACTGTCCCACACCCCCAAATCCAGTATCTTTCTCTGAGAAGCAGCATCCTCCAGCACTTCCTGAGAGCCAACCGCAGGTCCTCTGCTGCGATGAGGTCCCCCTCCCCAAAATCACCACTCCTTGCTGCTCCTCTCCCAAGGGCCAGGCTCAGCTCACTAAAGCCCAGCGTTCCTACACTCCAGAGTTTGAACTTTCAGGCATCTTATACTTACCAAAAGCTGGCTGATTCAACTACCAATATAACAGAGAATCATGTTGACCCACTGTAGTGCAATGAATAAAAGTGAGGTTCTGCGAGACTTTATAGGGTAAACAACACAAATTTCTAGGGAATAAAGAGAAAGAGGGATGAGGGATCTACAGATTAAAAGAAACATATTAGCCATATGCAATCATTTGTGGATCCTTGATTCCAACAAACCAAAAGCAGAGTAATTAAGGATATTTGTGAGACAATTCTACCACGCTTCTTCCACTTTCTCATACTGTGGTGGTTTTCATGTTGCTGTGAAGCTGGAAGCTATAACACTGATATTTCAAATACCAGCAGAGTTACCTATGGTGGACAGGTTTCAGTGAAGCTTCCAGACTAAGACAGACTAGGAAGAAAGGCCTGGTGATCTACTTCCAAAAATTAGCCAGGAAAAACCTTATAGATCACAACAGGATATTGTCCAATTTGCTTGCTTTGGACACTTCATCAGGATGGATCAATCACTGGAGGAGGACATCATGTTTGTTGAAGCTGAAGGCCAGCGAGGGTGAGGGATACTGTTGATGAGGTGGATTTGCACAATAGCCATAACAATGGACTCAAGCATGCTGATGATCATGAGGATGACACAGAACCAGTAATGTTTCATTCCGTTGTACATATGTCGCCATGAGTCACAGTCTACTTAATGGCAGCTGTCTATCTATCTATATATGTAAGCAGACAGTGGGAGATGTGAGTGATGACTGGGTGTGGGATGATAATAAGGAATGACTGTGAATCTTGTTGACCTGTGGTCATGGATTTAAATATTTCTAAGAGTCCTTATCTTTTAGAGATATGTTCTGAAACCTTTGTGAATTAAATTAGATGATGCCTAGGGTTTGCTTCAGTACAGTACTGGGTAGGGGGAAGTGGGTAGAAGTGAAAATGAAATAAAGGCCATTGTTGAGGCTGGGTGATGGGTACCTGCAGGTTTTCTTTTGCATGTGCTCAGAATTTTCCATAGCCAAAGTTAAAAGAAAAAAAAAAAAAAAAAGCAGCAGCAGCAGCACAACACCTTGGTGGAGATTTGCTGGCACAGTCCTGAGGAGCAGATCTGCCCTCATCTCCCTGGGCCTGGCTGAGTTGCTCTGGCTCACAGAAAGGGCTGTCAGCAGGTGTGGGCACAAACTGGACTGAGAAGGCACTCTGAGAGTTGGAGTGGCCTTGACCCTATTAATGAAACTTGACTCCTCTCTCCAGAATGCCAAATTCAGCCTCAGACTCAGCTGGGAAGCAGGAACAGCCTCCTTTGCAATGACCCCAGCTTTGAGGCTCTGTCATTTTGTTGCGGGACAAGGTTCCCACACCCTAACTTTAATTCAAAACATTCCTCACTCTCTTCCCCTTCATGAAGACGTTAGGAGATGAAGGTTTAAAGTCGGCATGTCCCCGTGATTGCAGAGATGGTGTTTGTGCTCTGGAATGTGGGCGGCTGACACATGTGTGGCTGGAAGCCCAGGCAGCTAACAGGGCTTAGGACTTTGCCCAGGAGTGAAGAGATGATTGGAATATTTACTTTGAAAAGTAGCCTCCGTGGATGGGAACTGATTAATTCACCATGGGGAATTTTATATACCCTCAGGAAAGAAGGGGCTTCTCTGAGAAAATCCAATTGAGCAGGCCTAACTCTGTGTCCAGGCACATTAACCACCACCACCACCACCCCCAACACACACACATCCTTGCTGACCAAAGGCCTCCTCTGAGAAAACAGCAGCAAGAAGGTGCTGTAGGGAAAACAAGGAACTAAATCCATTCACCTGCTTTTAAAAAGTTGAAGGTCATCACCCAAATCCGTGCTGATATGCCCCAATGAGGTGGCTGCTGGGAGGAACAAAGCCACCAGTGCCCAAGTTAATAAAGTTCCTTGCCACCAGTCCCAAGTGTCAAAGCTGCATGGGGCCCACCCCTACCGGAGGAACAGCAGGCACCATCTGTGTGAGTCTGAGCTGGCCTGTGCTGCAACTTGCCAACCCTGACAGATCCTGAATACAGGTGTCCCCTTGTCTTCCTGCCTTCCAACATTTGGGTGAAAGGGCTCTTCCAGATTCTACTCCAACCCTCTCCCAAGGATGTGTTGTTGTTGTCAGTTGCCTTCGAGTCAGCACTGATTCGCGGTGACCCCATGTACAACAAAATGAAACACTGCCCCGTCCTGCATCATCTTCACCATCATTGGTATTCTGAGTCCATTGTTATGGCCATTTTGTATTTTGAGTGCCTTCCAACATAGGGGGCTCATATATCGGAGAATATTCTGTTGTGATTCACAGGCTTTTCACCAACCAATTTTCAGAAGTAGATCACCAGATGTTTCTTCCTAGTCTGTGTTACTCTGGAAGCTCCACTGAGACCTATCCACCATGGGTGACCCTACTGGTACTTGAAATACGGGTGGCATAGCTTCCAGCATCGTAACAACATGCAAGCCACCACAGTACAACAAACTGACAGATGAGTGGTTCCCCAAGGCCATAGACCAGCATATATAAAATCTCACGTGAGACCGTCTTGATGAACTTGGACAACCAAGCCATCCACTTATCCTTAAACAAGATTCAGCAGCTGGAGGGGTAGCAGATGGTGCTCCAACACAAGGCTGTCTTCCTCATGTAGTGCAGGCAAAACTTTCACCTTAGCCTGAGCCAAGCAGCATCATACCAAGGGTAAAATTCATCCCCCATCTCTGCAGCCTTCTCTCCCACATTCCCGTTTCAACCCACACTCCCGCCACTACACTGCTGGCCCTGCCTGGGTTTGCACCTCCAAGATGGCACAGGAGCTTCTCAGCCTAGAAACACCCTCTTCTGCTTCCCACTGGCTGACTTCCACTTTGTTGCCAGGTCTCAGTGCAGTGTGCCTCATCTTTGAACCCTTTCAAGGTCCTTCAAGTCTGAGTTAGTTAGCCTTAGCCTGTGCCCTACCTTAAACACAGAGTGTGTTGTACTTATCTGTCTCCCTTGAACTCCGAACAATTTGAGGGCAAGGGCTACATTTTTCATCTCTGTGTTCCTATCACTGATCACAGTGGCTGGCACCTAATCAGCTCTCAACATTTGTTGAATGAATGGATGCCTGCAGGACCACCAGCACTGGACAACCCACGTGACAACACTCACATTATATTGCGGGATGTGGAGTGGCTCCATTCCAGTAGAATATGATGTAAGTGAGGCCCCAGAGCTGTGCAACTAGAAGATCTGGAAAGACTATTATTTCATATTTCCATAGATTTAGAATTTCTTCCAGCAGGCTTGCACCCTAGTAAGATAGCACATAGGGTGTGTTTTCCTCCAGTTCTCAGATGAAGAAAGTCACTTGTCCAAGATCCCCAGTAACGACTGTCTGTGAGTCACCACTGGCCATCCTTGGTCATGCACCTCTGCATCCCACTTTGAAGATGAGTCTTTGGGTTCTGTGCTGCAGGACCCTCTTGGAAGGGTTCTCACCTTCACTCTGGGGAGCTGGGGAGTGCTGAAGGGGAGAGTGTTTGGCTCCATTTCTTCCATCATCAACATCTTCAAATGGCCTATTTTGTGATTTCAGTCAAAATCACAAAAATATAGTTTCTGATTTTCAGTTTTCTGAATATTACATTTATATGCGGAAAGCAATATCGGTTTTTATTCCTATTTTTTTCCCGGAAGTGTTAGATGTCATTTTAATAGTATATGAAGTATATATCAAAGCATCCCCAAATTAGAGAAGCTCAACAGTAGTGGATTCTCAACATTAATTCCCATGATGTCTTTATATATGAACCTGAAATTCTTTCCCTAAGATTTTCAAATGCATCTCAGAGTCTTTGGCTAACCCTAATTTGTACCCCTTGATGCTAATATGAAGCCCTGGTGGCACAGTGGTTAAGCATTTGACTGCTAACCATAAGGTAGGCAGTTCAAATCCACCAGCCGCTCATTGGAAACCTTATGGAGCAGTTCTACTCTGTCCTGTAGGGACACTGAGTTGGAATTGACCCAATGGCAATGGGTTTTTTTGTTTTTTTATGGAATCGTAATATGGAAACTACGATCAAATTAACATTTATTATTTTCTTTTTAGTAAATGAGTACATGTTGGAGGTTTTTTTACTGCATAATAAAACCAACATAAAATAAATTTGCTTCAGTGCTTCCTCACTTCTTAGAACTACCACGTTCCGCCTCCTTTTGCTGTTCTTGATTTGGCGTGTCACCCAGGCATTAACAAGGTTGTCAGCTGGACAATAGCAGGGGCCAGGAGCCTTGGAGCTCAGGCCCAGGCTATGTGTCCTGCTCTCTGCCCAGTCAGCTCTGCATAGTAAGGAGACCATGATGGGTTTGCACCCCAAGAGTGTTTGGCCACTGTGGATTTTGCTTTTGTAGATTCTGATTGTTTCTGACCCTATGTTTTCTATTATATTCCTTTGCCATTCTAGCAGCTGTTTTTAGCTGTCTTAATAAAGTTTGAACTACTAGATGAGCTTTATGGAAATTGGTCACGGAAGAGGCCGATACAGCACATTTTAGAAAATGAGAGACTAAATTGCCCCTCAGCTCCCTTTCACAGTAATTTTTTCCAGTTGCCATTGAGTTAATTCCAACTCATGACAACCCCATGTGTGTCAGAGTAGAACTGTTCTCCATGGGGTTTTCAATGGCCGATTTTTGGAAGTAGATCACCAGACTGTTCTTTCAAGGTGTCTTTGAGTAGACTCGAACCTCCAACCTTTCAGTTAGCAGCCAAGCGTGTTAACAGTTTGCACCAGCCAGGGACTTCACAGTAATAGCAATGACAAAATAAACTCAGTGGTATGGGTGAAGGAGGGTGGTTGCAACCCAATTTCTAACTAGATTCTCAGACTAGATTTCTGTGAGAGACTACCATCCACATACAATTAATTCCTTTAGCTATATTTATTACAATTTATTAGAAACATTTAGCTACATGGCTCAAATTAGAAAGATGCTTTAAGGATTTTTACTTTTTAAGAGAGTCCACTCAACTCTTTTGTTTTTAATTTCATGTACTTCTTTGATTTTATACACTTAGTCTCAAAAGAATTAAGCTTAAATATTCAGTAGAGTTCTTTTGGTCTATGAAAGAAAATAAAGTGCCTGAGATGTTATTAGCTTATCTCTCCTATTGTTTGATTATATTAAAATATTTTTCCATTCTAAGCATACTAATTACCCACATAGTTAACTTGATTCAACAGTGTGCATACAAGCCAATAAAGAACTTCAGGCTTGTTCTAGACCTGCCTTGGGTGTAATGGTTTACCTCCACTTCACATACCAGTGTTATGGAAGAATAATTCACCAGCAGACCAAAACTAACCATTCATCTGTGTAGGGTGTGACTTCATACATTTCCATGAGTAAAACAGACTCTAAAAGCAGTAAAACAAAGTGTTTCAGTGGTCTAAGCCAGGTATCTGAGTATCCTCCCAATGTCCTCCAGAATAACTGGCCCTTTATGTAATATCACTTCCAAAATTAATTTTGCTACCAAAACTGAAGAGTTTAACAATAAAATAAATTATTAGCAACACTGAAACTTGTTGTTGTTAGCTGCTGTGGAGTAGACCCCCTCTCATGGTGACCCTACATGTTACAGTGTAGAACTGCCCCACAGGGCTTCTTGGCTGTAATCTCTACTGAAGCAGATCGTCAGGCCTTTTTTTCCACATAGCCGCTGGGTGGGTTCGAACTGCCAACCTTTGGGTTAGAAACCAATCACAGACAACTTTTGTGCCACCCAGGCTCCAGTACTGAAGCTAGTTGAAACAAACTATTTATACGTAGACGACTCAGTGTTATTATACATTTTGTTAGCTATTTAAGAACACTAAGTCTTCTCAAATGGTCATTACATTACAGGCTTATTGAAAACACAGGAAATGAAACCTAGATTCAGGGGATAGGGTGCTGGAACTGCTAGGTTCTGTGACTTCAGACAAGTCACCTAGGACTTGTCAAGTGTAGAATGAAGAGGCTGAACAAAAATTTCTAAAGGTCCTCCCACCTCTGACACCAGGACATTCTGAGATGAGACGAGAATTCTAGAATGAAATGAAAGATCAGCCAAAGTTGGTGTCACATTAGCTAGAAGGGTGCTGCTGGCAGCATGTTCTCCCTGTGGAATAAGCAGGCACTTCCACCGCTAAGGTGGGCTGCACCTATAAACACATGACACTAAGGTGCTGGGCCTATCCTCTACCCCAAAGCAAGCTGAAACTCACAAAACCTTTGGTTACAGGCCTAGCACACAAATCCAGCTTCGTTGCAGGCTGTTGAAGTGCATTCTCTAAGGAACTGCATCTGATTCTCATTTTCTTCTGTCTGTCAGAATCTATTCCTACGTAAAGGAGAGGTAAAAACATAATCACGCTAAAGGGCTTTACATTCTTTGCCATGACATCATAATGAAATACTCACTTTAGATGATTTAATGTTTCATTCTTAGTTATAATCTGGAGTCAATAGACACTTCTTTCAAAATTCTTGCTATTTTTCAAATAAATGGCACAATTCCAATCACTTACTTATGTTCTAATATCCTAACACCTGTGGTTCCCACAGCAAAGGAGCCTGCCTCTGATTAGAATGACCTCCTTTAACTGGACTTGTCATCCTGCCCGACGTCACAAAAGCACACATTTTTTCTTTAATGAACAGTGGAGGGCACTGTTGTATTTGGTGTGTTTCTACATGCTAGTCTCTCAGGACAAGGGAAAAGGGAAAAGGGCTCCTTCCCATAGTAATATAAACATGATGTACAGTAGTGAAAACAATAGCTACATCAACATATTTCCCCAGAAGTTGAGGATTTTTTTTTTCCCTCAGAATGTGAATGTAGAGCTCTTAGCTATGTGATACTAAGATAAATGAATGGATTTAAGAGAAGGGTGAAAAGTATTGAAAAATACTTTCAAGATGAACATGGGCTTCCCAGGCCTTGTAATTCAAGGATTTTGACTACTGTATGTTAGGAGTTGCATTACATTTCATTGTTCGGCAGTATAAAGATAACATAACAGCAATAGAGTATAGTGAACAGCAAGATTAACATTTGGCCACCATCAGTCTGGTGTCATCGAATATATCCTCTGATTTCCACGAAGCATGAGCCTGGCAAGAATTATAGGAAGACACATTTTTAAATAAAGTTGTGACAGCTGAATATTATTGTCAATCACTACACTTAAGATCTGTGTTAGGCACTTCTCCACTCCCCTCCCTGAAGCCTGAACTCCAAAGACCCAACTGCATACTTGCTTTTTTGTTTCTCACAGTAAACTTCTGTTTCTATGTAACAGTGCCTTTTTTTTTAGTTTCTCACCAATCTGATATTACTTTGTACCACACAGGTGACTTAATAAATCAACTTAATTAAGCTTATACATACTTACTTAATAAGCTTATACACACTCTCAGCACCATATATGCTTATAGTATGTTCTGAAGACTCCAGAACTACAAGTAAGAAAAAATGGCTTTTAGTTCACACATACTTTCATGAATCTCCAGGAAGTTTACTAGATAAAATACAGGATGCACTGTTAAATTTGAATTTCAGATTAGCAACAAATAACTTTTTTTTTTTAGCATAAGTATGTTCCAGGCAATGCTTGGGACATTCTTATACCAAAAAAAAAAAAAAAATTATTCATTGTTTGTCTAAAATTTAAATTTATCTGTGCGTCCTATAATTTTAAATCTGGTAACCCTAAACCCGAGACATTGATGGTATCCAAACTGAGAACCACTATACCTTATGGTTTCTTCAGAACTTCAAATTTAAAACTCTTTGTCTCTGTTGTCATGAAATATAAAGAAAAGCCTGTGGATTTACAGACATTTAAAAACTTGCTTTCCCTACAGCTTCTGAAGAAGATAAACCAGTTGCTGTCAAGTTGACTCCAACTCATACAGCAACCTCATGTGTGTCAAAGCAGAACTGTGCTCCATAGGGTTTTCAATGGCTGATTTTTCGGAAGTAGATTGCCAGGACTTTCTTCCAAGGAGCCTCTGGGTGGACTCAAACCTCCAATCTTTCAGCTAGCAGCCAGGCGTGTTTACCATGTGCTCCACCCAGGGACTCCCTGGAGAAGCTGGAGACAGGTTTTCCTTTCTCTCCTAACCGACAGCACATTCTTCTGCCAAAAACTAAATGGATATAATTTGACTGATTTAATATTCTGTTTAATGAAAAACTCTGCTCAGGGAATAATGTGTTTGTGAAGCCAGGCTGACAGAGTGAACGACAGGATTCAGCCCAAACCACACTGAAAGAGACACAGACTCAGTCGTTCTGTTGCTGATCCAGGTATAAACCTGGGAGTTAGAAACACCAGCCTACCTCAGTTTAATCCTTGACTTGGCATCTGTTACTCATTAGCTTTGCTTCCATCTTGATCATCTGACCAGAATATCTAGCTCTTGCTGCCTCCCGTTGTTTGTTTTTTTTTCCAGGTACAAGTAAGCAGGTGTTGCAGAATGCTTAGCAAACAGGGATTCCTGAATTAGAAAGTAATAAAGAGCCAGTCTCTCTCCAGTAGCCAAGGAAGTTAGGCATTTAAGGGTGCTCCTTACACTTTCAGCACAGAGGGAAGCAATCAAAATGCAATCTAAAAGGCATTACACTCCCTAACCTGCTGGGAATCACGACTCCCTAGAAGCCCAACTTCATCCCAGAGAGGAGCTCAGGCATAGAGCAGAGCAAAGCCTGTTGCTGGCTGCAATTACTCAGCTGCACAAATGAGGCATAAGTTGATGAGCTCAAAACCCACTGTATAATGATGATTGTTGAACTTTGCAAAACAGTACCAGTTAATTAATTGTCAATTAAGCAACAGTAGGTTTATTTGAGCTCCCTAGAGTGAAAGAGCACACCACCTTGACAGAATCTTAGCAGCATCTCAGAGAGAAGTTAGAAGTGGAACATTTATAGAGGTTTGGGATCTGAGCTCACGTAGAATGTGTGAAATACCAGTTTAGGTTTGCTGGACATAGTGAAATGAGTGCATATAAAGTGCATCTTTATAAGTAAACTGTTGTTTTAATAAGCAAGCTGTTTGCCCAGGCGATCGGACTATTTTCTCTGATAAATTGATTGTAGGAATTTCCTGAAGTCAACGGTGAAGTTAGTCATTCATAGCCTTATCTTTCCTAGGCAAATTTTTCCTGGATCAGACAACTAAATTATGGTGACTTAGATGGTCTCAGTTCTATCCTCACATGGTAGCCCTCAGTCTCAGCTGAGCCCTGATATATAATCACTACTTAATGCCAATCCTTGGGTGGTGCAAACAATTTATGCAATTGGCTGCTGACAGGTTGGAGGTTTAAGTCCACTCAGAGTCACCTCAGAAGAAAGGCCTGGTAAAACAACAATAACACAAATTTTTTTAAAACAAGAAAAAAGTCCTGATGATCTGCTTTTGAAAAATCAGCCATTGAAAACTCTATGGAGCACAGTTCTACTCTGACACACATGGTGTCTGCAGGAGTCAGAGTAGACTTGACAGCAAACACTTTGTATTTGTTTCTGTATATAAAGTTAGCTATTGGTATCTCCGTTTATGGATAAAGAATCAAGTCTAAAAGAAATTAAGCAATTTTTTAAACCCTTCTGGATCAATCATTATCTAAAAAAAAAAAAAAAAAGCAAGAAAACAATTCTTAGCTGGCATGTACAGAGACCAGGGGCCGTCCCTGTCAGAGACTTTAAGTTTGAAAAGAGACTTTGATTCTGCAGGAAGGTGATGTGCGGTCGGGACAGAGACAGATGCCAGCCATACCTAAAAGCAAAATCTTTGATACGGTGGAAAAAAGTGAAGTTTTTCACTACAGATGACCTGGTAAGCAAGGTAAGCACTGCGCTTACCTTGCTGTGCCCCTAAAAGAAACTGAGGCAAATTTAATGATTTTGGCCAAGTCTGCACCCCTCTGGAATAATTCTTGGATAATATTGAAGAACATGATGTTTGTCCACCCCGACTCCCCACTTCTGTATAGAATCTTTTCTTCTTTCCCAATGCCCCTTTGGATCAAGAAAATCACAGTCCCTTCCCAAGGCAGTTCACAGTGTGAGCACTGCTAGCCCTGACACGTTAGACCCCAGCATCTCACCTTTGCCTAGTATGAGTTCCTAAGAGGCAGGAATGGCCACGTCACTTTCCTGAGAAATTAGATGGTCTGAGCTTGGCAGCAACTTTTCTTTCCAAAATAAGCCATCAAAAACATGGCCTAAATCATGCTAATACTAAGGCCCCAATTTTCAAAGTAGGCCATGAAATTAAATCTCTGCGACTTCCTTTGACCCAAAAGAAAAATACAGATCTGGTCTTACTTGGTTTATCTTCATGTTAATCATGAAGGAGAAGTATGTTTAAAACACCAAACATATTTATGCCATTTTTCAACCTTTCCCTCAGAATGTTAGGTGTCTCTTGAACTACAGTATTTGTTTAATCATCAACTCTGGTGACCCTACTCTATATTTATTATGCTTTGGACGAAATAATATTGTAGAAGTTCCTATTTTTTAAATTCCATGCTACTATAAAATATACACTGTATCTATCATCATTTCACAAATTCGTTCATGACTTTGAAGTCACGAATGGGTTAGCTTCAAACCTTCCCTTTCTAAGAAAAATAAGATAAACTCTTTCATTTACCTTGGAAAGTGCTAGTTTCTTTATTTTAAATATACAGCTCAGATTCTTGTTTTTTTTTTAATCAAAATTTCTGGTTTTTTTATGCCTTGCCTGGACAATCCTCTTTGAAAAATTCAACTGCCTCTGGACAAATGCTGATAGCACAGATTAAAAGGGGATATAATTCTCTAAACATGAAAGATTTTCTTTAACTCTTAACTCAGCAATCACAGCAGCAATAAAACCTTTCCCAAAAGTTTTAATAATATATTTCAGCATGATATTTTTATAATAAAATGACAAGTAAAAGCAACCTAATTTTTAACTGATCACAGATTAAATATCTATTATTGTGTTAGGCCAAATATTGCTTAAAATAAATTGGATAGAACTTCTCATTTTTTTTTTAAGATTATATTGATGCTATTCATTGTAGTAGGAGTAAACTTCATTAACATAGCTAATGTATCAATGTGAACACAGGTGTGATACATATTTATGAATTATTAGCAACACTGGAGCTAGTTGAAATAAAATATTTATATTTTTCCCATTAAGATTGGCAAATAATTATAACAATTTCTATACCTATTACCCCTACCCTGCCCAACCAAAAGGGTCTCTTGATGACTGAGTGGAGTTATAGCTTTTGAAATTGTCATTAGTATTACGAAGAGCAAGTTATCAAAAACGTGACCATTTAGAAAAGTGTTTCTCACCCTTTTTTTCATCATGGTTCTCTTAAAGAGCCTGTTTAGACATTTTCCCCCAAGAGTCCCCCATGAAATTGTAACACCACAGATATACTGCATATTTGTTCATGTATTATATGAATATCTGTGCTTTATACATAAAAAGAGTAGGATTTTTTCACCTTCCGAGAACCAATTTCTGCTCCTTTGCAGGCAATATCACCCCTGTGGATTTTGAGGATTTTAAAATGTAGAGAAAGACATCGGCCCCTAATTCTCATTTGGAAAGAGGTTTGTTCTACTTTTCTTAAATCAGAGCCAAAAGAATGGGCCTAAACTAGAATAAGTCCAAAATCATTTGGGGGCGTTAAGGTGGGGAAAGAAAAATCTTCAGTTCTAAGCTGATATTTTTCCTGAAAACATTGTTATCTAATAGCATCATGCCTATAACTGACTGAAAGAAAATCATGACCTTTGTGATTCAGCCCTACATATGACCATAAACACCGCTTCACCCATTTATTCATTATCATTCACTCATTCACTTACTGACTTACTCGTCCAACAAGCTCTAATTTAGGGGCTAAAAATGAAAAGATGAGTGACACTTGACTTGAATTTATTCACCTCATAATAAGACCACAAATTAAAGAAGTAGTAAAGTAAAATCTACATATTTTGAAACACCTAATGTTTAAAAAAAGAAAGTGCATTACTGCATATAGAAGTGTAAAGAAGTATAGTATTGAGTGACACTGATTATGAGTCACAGATCAATTGCAGTGCTTGTGTGTATAGACAATTTCCATGCTTTTGAGTAAGTTTGCAGTAAGCAAACCAATAGCCTGATTTCACCCATCCGTAAGTGTATTAACAAATCTGCCTTAAAACTAATTTGCCAAAGTTTAAATTATAACTTTAAAGTACCCATGAAATTATGGAGAGATACCATGTTACGGCAGTCAACTTCAACTTTGAATTTAATTAAGTATGTCAATCATTTAAGTTAAAATATCTGTAGCCAAACAGGGATAGCTTGTTTTTAGTTTTTTAAACCAGTCTTCTCCTTTTTTCCCCCCTCCAGTCAACTTTAAACCTCAGGCACCACTTGCTTTAAAAGTTCGTCTTAACCTCTGTGATGTGGTGGGAGTATGCGCTGCTTTGGCAAGTGCATGGTTCACTGAAAAGTAACGTTGCGCTAGCACACCATTTATTTCTGAAATGCTGGCAAAATTGAAAGAGGCTCTAACTCCACAAGGGGCAACATTTTTCTTCAGGAAAATTGTCAACCCAAGTAAAACAGCTGTGTGTAAATTAAGAGAAATTTGCTATTAAGTCAAATTCCTGTAGGTCAGGGATGATGTTCATTGACCTAGGCATATACTCCACCAGGGCTCTAATAAAAAATAGTGTTTCCCAAATGAGATCCAGGGACGCTGGTGATAGTGTAACTGTGATCTATTGTCCGTCTGAGAACGGAGGGGGAAATCACATGATCTCTAACTACTTGGCTGTTCCCACTCCTGTTAACTAGGATACAGCCTCTAGCAATTAAATAGTGGGAGGAAGGTCAACAAAGACAGAGATCTGAGAGCAAATCATATGTATCTAGCCATCAGGAAGGGAACGTATGTTTAACATTATCCCAAAGGTTTGCCTTGCCAAGTTTACAAGACAGTCTTCATCTTTCTTATGATTTAATAGCTGCAAAGAGTATGGATATTGTGAAACACAACTTTGAGGGTGTAAAAATGTATGGTCTGGAAAAAGGCAATGAGAGAAGCCACTTTCAGGTAACCAAGAAAGAATTTCCAAAATTTTTATTGGTATGTCTAGATTTTAAGCTTGGCTACTGTCTGGGAAAAAAATAGCAAGGGCTTGCTTTGTGCCAAGAGAAGATTACAAGGGAGGGGCATAGAAAGAAGACAAAGACAGCAGAAAAGATTAAAGGCCTGTAATTGAAGTGAATGTGAAAGTATAGGAGACTATATAGCAAGAAGGAGATTGAAATCTAGTCAGAAGAATCAGATCATCTTGGGGTTAAATTTTTTGTTAGCATTACCATTCCCCAAAGTATACGCCCTAGACCACAAGTTAATTATGTTTAGAAATGCATATTCATCTCTAATTTGGTACTTCACAATGCTTATTTCTATATTGAATTCTCTTAAGAAGTCCTACAATGCTGGATATTTCACTATCCTTTGAGACAGACTGTTCATGATAGACGTCAGTTGTGTAGTAGAGCTGGCCTGTGCCAGTTTGCACGAGCTGATTGGTAAATTTTCAAGAATTTGAAAAAACATGTTATTAAACAAAGACGTTGTTAAAAGTTAAATTATACAAACTTACAATTAAATAAATTATATTTTAAAAAAGGTAATAAGCTCATACAGAAAGCTTTTTATTTTGCTATTGTGTTTTTCAGGTCTATCTTTCCATTTGTTTTGAGTGTGTTCCCAATTTCCAGTTGAAACATTTTTATAATAGTTTCTTTAATATATCTGTCATATAATTTCAACATCTGTGTCATTTCATTAATGTCTGTTGATTGCTTTTGCCTTATGACTTGAAATGTTTCTAATTCTTCCTATGCCAAATAATTTTGGATAGCGTTACAGACATTAATGAGAGTCTGGGTCTTGTTTAAATCCTGTGAGAAATGTGAATAGTTTTGTTTTAGCAGACAATTGGCCTGGTTAGGTTCACGGTATAAGTTCTAACCCGCAGTCTTTGGTCTGTAGTGTCAATGTCAGTTCTATTCCCAAGGCCTTTATAGTGTTGTTAGAATCTGTCCCCATATGTGCTACTCAGTGACCAGTGTGGGATCTGGATGGTGGTCTAGCTTTTATTTCAGTTCTCAAAGTCCTTTATTTGCTGATTAGAATCAGATTCATTCATGTGCAACTCAGGGTGAGCCCAGGATTTCATAAGCAAATTTATGGGATTCCTTTCCCAAACTCCTCCCTCTTTGTGCATTCACAAGTGCTTTCTAATTTCCTGGGGCTTCCCTTTTTGGTCCTCCAGCTAGAAAGCTGGGACTTGAGTTACTCAGCTCTGCTGTGTACTTCACAGCTATGCCCACATCCTGGACCAAGGACAAGAAAACTGGAGGAGAAAAAATGGTAAACTCAATGCTACTTCGGTGATACTTTGAATTCTGATCTTCTTCTCCAGTCCATCTTCCACTATTTACTACTCAGAGCACTGAGGTAGCTGCTCTTTGCTTTCTGTCCAGGTTCTATAGCTATAGGACACAGGGAGAAATGAGCTTACTCCATGTTATCAGAATCCTCCTTGAAGCTTTTGCCAACCCAACTTCATTCTGCCTCCTGAGAGAAGCTTCCACCTATTTCCTATTTCTCTCCAGGACAAACATCACAGTTTTCTTTCAGAGTTTCTTATAATTTACTATTTTCACACTGCTTAACACATCACTCACTTGCCTCTGAATTTTCCCAGAATTGTTAATATCTTTCTTAAAATGTAATGTTATGGGACTATTATTACCTCCCTCAATCTAGATACTGTAAATCTATTAATCCAGTTAAAAGTGTGTTAGCTTTTCCAATGACACTGTTTCATCACTGGCTAAGAATAAAATTTTGAAAATCTAGACTTTTTTCATATGCATAATGTCAGGTCTTTACTACTTCAGTTGATCACTTTCACCCAAATGCAGGAATATAAAACTATTAATATTATATTTTACCTTATTGGCTCTAGTTCATCATTCTTTCCAACTGAAGTAATTTGAAATTCTGAATTATTATCTATTTTATTGGTTGTCCATCTTAGCCTCTGGTAGAGAGAATAGGGGTGAGTCTTATATTCTGAGGAGGCTGGTGAAGTGGAAAGAGTGGCAGGAATGAAGAAGATATGTCTCTGCATTCTGGCTTCAGCTGGTAATACCCTCCTCCAACACATCCCATTAGCTTTGCCTGAACATGTCTAATCCTCAGTGTGGACAGAGTTCAAGTTCTTTCCCTTGGGACTTCTCTGCACCATGTCAAACAATGGCTGTGTCTAGACACCTGTTTAAATGTCCTAGGTAAGCAGTTTTTTAGAGCAGAGCAGATAGATACCCTATAGAGGATTGAAAGCTATAGAAGAGTTTGAATTTGAAAATAGCTATAGGACAGCTTTTGCCAACAAGTTATTGGAAAGAGTATTGAATTGGTACAGAGAAGAAGGAAGAAAAGACAAGGGGCGGGAAGAAGAAACGGTGAAGGGAGAAAGACAGAAGGCAATAGAAGGAGAAAAATTGGATTCTGAAAGGAAGAAGCTCTTCATGAAACAAAGAGCATTTTTGTCAACTTTAGCCTGTGGGCTTGGCAGGGTCCACCTCTGTTACACTTGCCTTGACAAAAGCTAGAATAACAACACACAAACACACAAATGTAATAAACATTTTCTTATGATGTTGAGGTATCTTTGGAAAGAGCTTCAGAAATCCCATTGTCAGAGATAGTGAACTGGGCAAAATGGTGTCCTTTCCAGAATAAACATTTGGGATCTGGAGGAGAAAAATTATGGATCCACAAAACAGGGTCCAGTAAAAGAGGAAAGTGAATCCTGAAGAGAATTGTGGAAAAGATTTTTTAATGAAAAATTTCAAATATATGCTAAAACATAGAGAATAATATAATAAACTTCCATGTAACCAACATCCAGTTTCAATAATAATTAGTTCAGGACCAAACCAGTTTCACTTATACCCTCAACCATATCCTCCTCCACTACCTTACCCCACTGGATTATTTTGAAGCAAATCCGAGACCTCGTGACATTCCGTTCATAATGTTTCAATGTGTATCAAGAAGGCGTTTAAAATAGGACAAATTCTGCACAGAGAAACTGTGTATAAACTCAAAGGAAAAGTAAAACTTGAAGAAAAAAAGAGTAAAGCCACTGAAGAAAAATGTAAGGAGACAAGTGGGGAAGGGGAAAGAGCATTCATTCCTAGGAATTATTCTCAGGTTCTGGTAAATGTTTTACTTTTTAAATAAGACATAAGATTCCATTACCACTCCTTTTTACTAAAGAAACACTATAGTAGTAATCATATAGTTAACAGATAAACAAGCTCACTATTGGGGTAATCTAGCCACTTCATACAGTGAAACTTGAAAGAAACATATTTGAGCTGAATTAATCCATGGTGACAACACTTTTTTAAATATATGGGCCGTGACCATATTTTTAAAGTTTGTATTTACTTTGCTTAGTTCCACGAGATGTAAATTGGGATATTCAGTCATAAAACCTTTTATTGCCTCTGGGTAATTCCCCAAGAGTGGAAAATAAAGTTTCTTTCCGCTCCCCCCACCAAAAAAAGTGATAAATGTTTAATGACACATGTAGACCTTTCCCTTAAAGTTTATGCATAACTTTAGAATATTTTTATAAGCATCTGATTTCTTCCACCTGAATTTAGCTGATGAATCATGGTCCAGGTATGAGTATGGAAAAAGGAGCAGAACTATTTGTGGCTCCCAAAACAGGATTCACTCCTCAGCATAGGGAATCAGCCTGTCAAATGACATGTCTGTCATTAGGTAGGTTCACAGTTTGCTGGGAAAAAAAAATGCTCTAAGCCATACTCAGAGCCTACTGGGAAACTGTGGATCAGGGCTTGGAATATCAGGTTTAGCTTAAATTGCTAGCTGCTTGAAAGATTAGTTATGAATATCTTAAATTTCCACACACACACAGACATATTCAAACACACACACACACACACACACACACACACACACACACTCTCTCCATAAAAGGTTTTTCAGACGTCAACTAGTTTTTAACCCAACTAATACATGAGAAATGTAAAACAAATCAGAAAAAAAAAATTAATTCTTTCTGAAAATAAACAAAGATTTACACGAAAGAGAGTAAAAATCTATACGGGCCCATTTAGGATTTCACCAAAGCTCAAAGTTGTAGACTTGAATTCTGCTAGAGCTCAGTGAGCCTACGTGGATGTCCTGCCCAGTGGTCTGCATCCCACTGTGGCGCCTCCATGACGTGAGGCTAACAGAGGTGTGACCGCGCATACCTGGGACACAAACAGGCGCTGTGGAGTCAAAAGGTGGCCTGCTCTCCTCTCTCCCCTCTTATTTCTTGTTATGGGCCCGGGTGATGAAGTGGTTAAGAGCTTGGCTGCTAACCAAAAAGTCCGCAGTTCAAATCTACCAGCCGTTCATTGGAAACCCTATGGGGCAGTTCTACTCCATCCTATAGGGTCGCTATGAGTCGAAACCAACTCAACGGCACATAACAATGTAACAACACAGTGTTATTTGCTGCCTTGTTTTTGTACCTCTAGTTTTCATTACATAAAAGTCAGGAGGAGAAGACTGTAAATCTCTTTCTGTCCTAGGCTACATGGGGCAGCCCATTCCTATCCCCTACCTAATGAACACCACTGCCAAAGCCCAGAACCAAGCCCCAGGGGAATGGAGGGGGATCTGGTGGGGAAGGAAAGGAGGCTCTTGCCTCAGGCCTGTTAACCTGAGTATACTTTCTCGAGTTTGTTTTCTCAGCTGGCACATTCTCTGCTCCAGCACCGCTAGATCTAGTGGAAAACAGCTTCCTCTGAGATCTAAAGGTCCATTTTAAAGAAGTGGTTTGGAGCTCAGAAGAAGGGAGCTCAGTCAGAGCTCAGTGCCCAGCTTTCTCTGTTTTTCTTAGTATATGGAAATATGAACTGTACAAACAGTTCATATTTCACATTCCACCTGTAGCAAAATCTGCCAAAGTAGACAAGGAAGGCTCTTTAGCCCTTTCTCCACCTCCATTATTGGTGTCTTCCCACCACCCTCTTTATTACCCCATACTCCATTTGCCTGGTTCTTAAAAAAAAAAAAAAAAAAAAAAAGCTCATCATATGTCTTTCCCAAGGGAAAATACGTCTTTTACCAGAATATATCATCCTTACAATTTCCTATGGCTCTTCAGCTTTTCCAGCCACAATCCCCAGCTGTACAGAGCAATGGGAGTGCTTGTTACCCATTGCACTCAAGGGAGGGTTTTATTCGTCTTTTTTTTTTTCTCTATAGTTCACCATCCCTGAAAGTTGTTCTTCAAGAATCTAGCTAACAGCTTCAATGAGGAGCTGCGAGCAGAGGACTGAAGATATTTCTTTCTCAGACAACCTGGGAAGTAACCTACCTCCTTTTTGTGGGTGTCCTACAAAGGCCTCGTCCCTTTTACCTCTGTATAAAAATGCTCCTAGAGCTTTGATTGGCAAACAGCCCCCTGCTTGTCACATAGTAGACACTTAACCAGGTTTTTTTCAGTTGAATAGAGACCAATATGAAGAGGAAATAAATGAACAACTAGAGATGACATGCACCAGTATTTGCAAAACTCCTAATCATGGAAGGCACAGTGGAGCCAATGTCACCTGCCTTCCAGGTCCCCAAGCAGTAAATCATACCTACTCAGGAGTATGAGCTTGATGGACTTCACATGCATTCAGAGATGACGTGCAAACACAGTACAATCTTCCCCATCAAACAGCAGCCCCATCCTCAGGCTAAGCCATGAGGGAACACAGGGGATGTCAAAAATACTAAATCCTATTCCAGGTGGTCTCTTTCTTTGTTATAATCAGGAGGGGAGGGGGCAAGCTTATTCTGTGCCTTACATTCAATGAAACATCTCAAGGAAAGAAATAAAGAAGAAGAAAAGGGGGAGACTAAGCAGGGAATGAAGAGAGAAGGGGAAAAGAAACAGAAAAAGGAAGAAGAGAAGACTTGGTTTGGGACAGTTGGACTAGTTCTTGCATGTAGCCATAACACCAGCTTCTAATTTTGAGTTGTCAAGATACATCTCACAGAGAAGTGAAAGCAGGAAAGAACTTGTAATCTTCTTGAAAGAGACCCCACAGTATCTCCAGATGTTTTGGTTTATTCTATAGGGAGAGGAACAGGCCTAGGTTGAGAGAAGCAAATATGTTCATTCTGTGAAAGGAGGAAGGTCACAAAGTGGGAACAGTTTATATGCCTTTGAAAGTATTACATTTCAGCAGAAGGAGCCAGGAATAAGATATCATTTGTTAACTTTGCTAATCCATTAAGTAGACGTTAAACAACTGAGCTATTATTTGGAACTCTCAGCTATGTGTCTTCTAACAAGGAAACAATGTCCTGCTGAGGTTAGGTGTGGTGTGTGTTAAGACTACATAAAACTCTCAGCAGCTTTATATTAAGTTGATTTTTATTTTAAGGAACAGCACGTATTGAATCAGTAGGAGAGAGAGGAACCACTGCCTTCTATACCCTCATCAGGAAATTACCAGATACTTTAAACGGTTTATGGCGATTTTTATCAAATCTACCCCAGAATATAGGGATATAGAGTTTGTATTTGTGCGTGTGTATGTGTGTGTGTGTGGTGGTGGGTTTTTCTCCTTAAATTAAATTGCTCAGAAATAGCTCAGAATCATAGAACCTTTTTGAACTCAAATAATGTCCCAGCTTCTCATTCTACTGATGAAAGGCCAAGGCCTGGGGAAGCGTCAGGGAACACATGAGTGCATAAGTTAATTTGGTAGCAAAGCCAGGACTAGAACTATGGGTGCTATTCAGTAACTCCAAATCAGAACACACATGAGCATAGAAACCAGGATGGTTGTCCCAGTGCATATGGCTAAACACCCGGGTCTCCTGACCTCACTCTAGTGCTCTTTCCATTGTTACATATCTCATATTGGCTTTGGGTTTGGGACAGCAGCTGTTTCTTTTCCCCAAGCATCCCTTCAATGTAGAGTTTGAGCAATGTTGAGGGATGAGGGGTGGAGGTGAGGGGGGTCCTGTGCCAGATCCTGTGTGGAATAAAAAAGATGCATACGATGCAGTTCCTGGAAACCTGACCCCTCAATAGCATCGTTCTGCATGACTTGGAGATGACTCACACAGACTGGCAGGAACAGGCTGGTTGCATCATCTTTTCTCATTCTCATGAGCCCAGGACAGGGCATGGCAGGTAAAGACAGAGGGTGGATTGAAAATACATGTTAAAAGCTCCCTTTCTTTGATTGCTATTACCCTGACAATGACCTCCCTAACTAGGAAGCATAAGGCTGACAGAAGAGACAAGCTGACAGATGGGGTAAACCAGAAGACTAAACCACAGTTAAGAAATAAGGGCTGTGAGAGAGAATCAGTTTTGTTGCCAACTTACAGTGCTGCCCTGAGCCTGTGGTTTCACTAACTCCTCAATACAGAGGCCTTATAATGGACATATATTATTTTTGCCTGGCCCACATTCATTCCCTCTTCTTCTGGTAACAGCACCTCAGTTTTCCTGTGTAGACCCACCCTACCCCAGGCTCACCCTACCCTTCTGACTAATGGATGGTTTGCTCAATGCCCAACTCCTGAGGTGGACCCAGGACACAGGCCTGGGCCACCAGAGCATTTCATTTCCCCACCCTCAGTGATTGGTTCAGGGATGAACTCATGACCCAGTCAGGCCAAACAGGCTCTATCTGGGGAAGTTTCCAGGATAGTGTGGAAAGAAACATTCTCTTTCTTCTGGAATTGCTAACCATATTGGTGATGTAAGGCCAGAGCTTTCAGTGGCTCCATGCAGAAGGTCTACCTGAACACAAAGCCGGAATGTACGAGAGCAGAGCTGAGAGATGTAAAGAAGAAGGAAGGAGGAAAGCTCAGCTATAAACGGCATCATCTAAGCCCTAGACTCAACTGTGCCCCAAGTAAAACCTAAGACTGTTCAATAAATTCTCTTTTGGTTTAGGTCAGTAGTTTCA
This sequence comes from Dugong dugon, assembly GCA_030035585.1. Lineage (NCBI taxonomy): Eukaryota > Metazoa > Chordata > Mammalia > Sirenia > Dugongidae > Dugong > Dugong dugon. The sequence continues at coordinate 22,845,647 of CM057464.1, forward strand.
TTTCTCTCACTTGAACCTAGAGAACAAACTAATACTAGGCTCATAATACCAGTGTTCATACAGAGAAAGGATGTGAAAATTATAAAGCAATTGCAACTCCTGTCAAAATGTTAACAATTTCATCACATTCCACTAAGCATTAGCCCATTTAGAGCCTCTTACTGAGTAGCCCTCACTTGAAAACAAAGAAACAACAGTGGTGGCCTCCATTTTGTTCACTGCATTAAACTGAGTGTGAATCATGCAATCATAGAGGTAGAGGTATGTGCAAGGTGCCACTGAGCACACAGGGATATCACCCAGCTGAGCCTGGGAGAAAAGACAGTGTCCAACAACCATTTGCTGGGTGAGAGAAAATAAGAGAAGAGCAGGTTGGGGAGGAGAGGGGCATGAGGGGTTCTGTGTTAGGAACATTAACTTTAAACTGTCTGCAGACATCCCAAGGGTTATATCCAAGTGAATGTACATATACAATTCTTAAGGTACAGGTTAATATGTAGGTTGGAGATGTCAAATTTGGAGTCAATATTTGGGGGGCGGGTAGGGGAGAGCTAAACCCATATGCATGAATGGACAAGGTTTTTCAAAGAGGAGGATGAGACAAGAAAGTCCAACACAGACAGACCCTGAGGGACTGCAACATTTAAAGGCAGGATTGGGAAGAGGAAACCATAAAGGAAAGGGAAAAAAAGTGACCAGAGAAGTAGAAGGGAAACTTGTAGGAAATGTCACTGATGCTAACTAAGCAAGACGGAGTTTCTATAAATGAAAGCAATCAGCAAAACCAAATGCTGGAGAGAGGTCAAAAAGTAGAAAGCTGAGAACTAGTCCCTGGATTTGGGGACCTTCTGTGGAGCAGCTTCATTGGTTGGCAGTGACGTAAACCACACCAGACATGTTTATGCTACCCCACTCCTGAGATATCCTTCTCCCTCTTTCCAAAAGCATCCATTTGTCTCTCTCTCTCTCCTAGTCCTTCTCTGTGTCTCTGCACATGTCTTTTGTCATTCCTCTTTGTACTTACCTCTATGGCAGCACTTACCACACTGAAGGAAAATGATTCCTTTTTACACTTTTCTTTCTTACTAGACTATTAGCTCCTTGAGGCCAGGCAGTTGGTATTGTTGATCTTTAAATAAAAACAAAACTATTTAATAGAGATATAATTACATAAGAAGTCCTGGTGGCACAGTGGTTAAGCACTTGGATGCTAACTGAATGGTTGGTAGCTCAAACACATCCCACAGCTCTGCAGGAGAAAGACCTGGTGATCTGCTCCCATGAAAATTACAGCCTAGAAAACTCTATGGGGCAGTTTTACTCTGTCACATAGGATCACTATGAGTTGAAAATTGATTCAATGGCACCTGTTATGGATTGAATTGTGTCCCCCAAAAATATGTGTCAACTTGGCTAGGCCATGATTCCCAGTACTGTGTGGTTGCCCTCTATTTTGCGATCTGATGTAATTATCCTATATGTTGTAAATCCTAACCTTTATGATGTTAATGAGGCAGGATTAGAGGCAGTTATGTCAATGAGGCAGAACACAATCTACAGGATTAGGTTGTATCTTGAATCAGTCTCTTTTGAGACGTAAAAGAGAAAAGCAAGCAGAGAGGAGAGGGAACTCATATCACCAAGAAAGAAGAGCCGGGAGTGAAGCGTGTCCTTTAGACCCAGGATCCCTGTGCTGAGACACTCCTACACCAGGGGAAGATGGATGACAGGGAACTTCCTCCAGAACTGGCAGAGAGAGGAAGTCTTTCCCTGGAGCTAGTGCCCTGAATTCAGACTTCTAGCCTCCTATACTGTAAGAGAACAAACTTCTGTTAAAGCCATCCACTTGTGGTATTTCTGTTACAGCATCACCAGATAACTAAGACAGCACCCAACAACAATGTAACTCACATATAGCAAAATTCACAAATCTAAAGCATATAACTCAATCAGATTTTACATATGTATCCGCTTATGTAACCTCCACCCAGGTCAAGATGTGGAACATTTCTAGAACTCCAGAAAATTACCTCGTGCCCCTCCCAGTCAACACCCCTGCACTGCTAATAAACAAGGGACATGGTGGACAAACCCCATCTTTATTACTAACTGTGTGGTAAGAATGAGCATGAATCCAATTCCCACAAGGAAATGGATCCAGTTTCCACCTTCCCACATCTCCATTATTTTCATCACCAGCCACCCATGTGGCACTTTGTCTCTCTGACCCTAACCACCCAGAATTAGGTCAGATCTTACAAGCTGAACAGACACCATCCTGCAGATCGACTGACTGCTTGTGCAGTCCTTCTCTGAATTAGCCAGCCTCAGCTACGTCAATGCAATGAATTTCATTGGGCAAATCTGCTGCAAAAGACCTCTTTAAAGTGTTGAAAAGCAAAGATGTCAGCTTGAAGACTAAGGTGTGCCTGACCCAAGCCATGGTATTTTCAATCACATCATATGCATGCAAAAGCTGGACAATGAATAAGGAAATCCAAGGAATAATTGACACCTTTGAATTGTGGTGTTGGTGAAGAATATTGAGTATACCATGGACTGCCAAAAGAACGAACAAATCCATCTTGGAAGAAGTACAACCAGAACGCTCCTTAGAAGCAAGGATGGCAAGACTACATTTTGTATACTTTGGACGTGTTGTCAGGACTCCCTGGAGAAGGACATCATGCTTGGTAAAGTAGAGGGTCAGCGAAAAAGAGGAAGATCCTCAACGAGAGCAACTGACACTGTGGCTGCAACAATGAGCTCAAGCATAACAATGACTGTGACCATGGCACAGGACCAGGTAGTGTTTCGTTCTGTAGTACATAGGGTTGCTATGAGTTGGAACTGACTCGACAGCACCTAACAACAGCAAGAAAAAACTAAGTCAGAGTTCACAATTTAGAAGGACTCAGCCCTTCCAGCTGCCATATAGGCAGACATAAGCCTATTTGGTTCTCATTCTCAGATGATGGTTCTCATTTGCTTCCTGTGAGTTTATTAATTTTCTAAATTGGCTCACAAAATTCACAGAGACTACCTATACTTACAGGTACCCAGTTTATACCACAACTTATTTACCCATCTTCTGCTATTGGACATTTGAATTGTTCCAGATTGTGGCTAAGAACAATGCTGCTATGGACATTCTTGCACGTATCTTTTGGTGGATGTAGTACTAATTTTTGAAGGTATACACTCAGGAGTTGAAGTTCTGGGTCTGTCCTTTCATCTTTTATTCTCAGCACTTATCCATTCATTCTATATAGTAGATACCAAGTAAGTATAACCACCACCCATCTGTCAGTTTGTCCTACTGTGGTGGCTTGTGTATTGCTGTGATGCTGGAAGCTATGCCACCAGTATTTCAAATACCAGCAGGGTCACCCCTGGTGGAGAGATTTCAGTGGAGCTTTCTTACTAAGACAAACTAGGAAGAAAGACCGGTTGATCTACTTTCAAAAATTAGTCCATCAAAACCTTGTGGACCACAACAGAATATTGTCTGATATAGTGCTGGAAGATGAGTCCCCTAAATTGGAAGGTACTACACAATAGCCTCAACATGGACTCAAACATACTAACAACCATGAAGATAATGCAGGACCAGGCAATGTTTCTTTCTGTTACACATAAGCTTGCCCTGAGTTGGAGCTGACTTGACAGCAACTAACAACTAACTAATGACAACTAACAAATTGTACTTGAAATCAGTAAGCAATTTTCTCAATAAATCTCTTCTATTAAGTTAAATGTAATGCCATTTAATGAGGTCTTTGTGATATTATCAACAGATATTTTTGGTACTTTGGAGCACTTCCACTGAGTAAGTGTATTAAAGCGTAAACAGAAAGGTCAATTAACAGACTACATAAGCTCCCCTCCAGAAAACACATAATCAGCGAAACCAAACCCATTATCATCGAGTCAATTCTGACTCATACCAACCTTATTGGACAGAGTAGAACTGCTCCCATAGGGTTTCCAAGGCTGTAATCTTTACAGAGGCAGACTGTCATATCTTTCTCCATCGGAGTGGCCAACCTTTCAAACCGCTGACCTTTGGTTAGTAGCCGAGCCCTTAACCACTGTGTCACCAGGGCTCCCAGAACTCATAATACAAGCTCAAATTGGTTTAAAAATAAACTATACAATTTCAATAGAAAAGGTAAACAGCTTTTGAAATGAATTAGAATATGAAAAATTTTGTTTCAAGGAGGACTCAGGAAGAAAGTCTGCAGTATTGTTAAGTGAATGGATAGGATACATATTCCACCCTAGGCTGGAAGGAGGTCTGAGTCCATGCAACTTTATTTGCACAAGAAATATGTTTGGGCAGGAACAGGGCCTCAGCAAACGCCCCAGGAATAATACAGCAAGAAAGAAACCTCACCAATCAAGGTACCAAATATTTTTCTTTGTGAGTGCTTGCTTCAGTTTTCACTGGTTACAAGAAGTAAATACTATGGGAGAGCCAAGAAAGCATTAGAAATCAGCTTCCATCCTGTGGAAAACTCTCCTTGGAAGATGCCAGCATTTAAGACTGCCTGCCACATTCCCTCTTCCTACTCCATGATGGACAGAATCTGACCACAAGCTAGGCCTGAGATGACATGAAAAAAGGTGAAGTCTTACCTTAAAGAAAGGATAAAAGAAACTGCAAGGTGATGTGACTCCTTGTTTGGAGACCAACACTTTGTCTCATTCCATTTTACTCCTTTCTCCCAGCCCCGACAAAGCCATCACCCCAGATGATGACTCAAGCCCAAACTTGAACTCAATAAAGCTTACTGGTGTTTTTCTACATCTCCTCCCTTCTTTCCCTCTTCTCAAGAGGTGGAAAGAATCACTCCCTGCCTATCTAGCTTAAAATATCAATACAAAATGATTAGATAAATAATTTAAGTAGAGGCTACTGGTGAGGGCGAATTCAAGGCCATTAAACCTCTGTGGCCATCAGACACTGATAAGAAATAGAGGACAAGTTGGAAAAGAAATGAACAAAAAGAGGGGAAAGGCCTTTTCCTGCTGGGTCTGCCTTAGAGGGAGCAAACAAATCTAACTCTTCTCAATATCTGACACATCTCGTGTGGTTGTCAGGTTAAACACGAGGACACATTCGTTTGACCCAAGGTCTCACACATCAATAATATATTAAGGTTTGAATAGGAAACACCCTCAAACAAAAAGCTTTATGGTAAAAAAAAAAAAAGATATTGTTTTCACCTGTGACGTAAGGATTTGTGGAATTTTCGGTGGTATTTGGACATACAAGGGACTCAAGCACTTCCTGTGATGCCTGCACCTGGATGGTTAGGAATTTTAGCAGGTGTTTCTAAGGGGGCAAAGGTCCTCTGAGTTCACTGTTCCAGTACACTGAGTGCCATGGTGCCAAGGAGGAAGACCCTAGAAACTGGGGAAGAGAGTGGGAATGAATATTGTTGTTGTAATTGTATTTCTATATCAGCACTTGGCCAAGTGTTCTGAAATATTCAGGACACTATTGAGTCTAAATTGGCTGTTTCAACATTCTGTACAGATACAGTAATCAAAACAACCTGGTAATGGTATAACAATAGATAGAGACCAGTGGAATAGAATTGAGAGTCCAGAAATAAACCCACACATCTATGGTCAACTGATTTTTGCCAAAAGTGCGTAGTCCATTCAATGGGGAAAGATGAGTCTCTTCAATAAATGGTGCTGGGAAAATTGAATTTCCACATGCAGAAAAATGAAACATGATCTATGCTTCACACTATACACAAAAACAAATTCAAAATGGATTAAGGACCTAAATGTGAAAACTAAAACCACAAAATTCTTAGAAAAACAAGCAGGGGCAATGCTGTTAGGCCTCGCTTTCAACAACGGATTATCTAATATAATAGCAAAAGCACAAACAGTAAATGAAAGAATAAATAAATGGGACCTCATAAAAATTTTAAAAATGTCTGTCCTTCATGTTTTTAATAACAAATATATAAAAGGCAAGGATAAAATTATGTTACAGGGCACATGAAATATAAAGATGTAATTAGTGACAACAATAAAAGGGGTGGGGAATGGTATATATATATGGAATTTCTTGTATGTTACTGAAGTTAAGTTAGTACTAACTTACCCTAGGATGTTATAAATACAAGCTCTTAAATGTAATATTCATGATAACCACTAAGAAAATATATTTAAAAACATACACCAAAGAAAAGGAGAAGGCAATCAAAAGGCTCACTACAATAAACTAACAAAACACAAAAGCAACTAGTAGTAAAGGACAAAGACAAAGAAGGCTTAAGGTATAGAAAAAACAAAGAACAAAACAATAGAAGTAAGTCACTTCTTATCAGTAATTACAGTGAATGTAAATGGATTAAATGCTCCAATCAAAAAGCAGAGAGGAGCAGAATGGATAAAAAAAAACATGATCCAACTATATGCTGCTTACAAGAGACACACCTCAAACCCAAATACACAAATAGGTTGAAAGTGAAAGGATGGAAAAAATATTCAACGCAAATAACAACCAAAAGAGAGCTGAGGTGGCAATTTTAATATCAGACAAAGTAGACTTTAAGACAAAATCTGTCAGAAGAGATAAAGATGAACATTATATAGCGAGAAGAGTCAATTAATCAAGATTTAACAATCTTAAATATATATGCACCTAAATATATAAAGCAAACACTGATAGAATTGAAGGAAGAAATAGATAGTACTACAATAATAGTTGGATACTTCAATACATTGCTATCAATATCTAACAGAACATCTAGAAAGAAGATCAACAAGAAAACAGAGAACTTAAATGACACCATAAACCAATTAGAATTAACAGGCATATATAGAACACTCTAACCCAAAAAACAGCACAGTATACATTCTACTCCAGTGCACATGAATTATTCTCCAGGATAGACCACATTTTAGGTCAAAAAGCAAGTCTTATAAATTTAAAAAGATTGAAATCATACACAGTATTTTCTCTGACCACAACAGAATGAAGCTAGAAATCAGTAACAGAAAAATGCCTGGAAAATATACAAACATATGGAAATTAAACAAGACACTATTAAACTACCAACAGGTCAAGGAAGAAATCAAATTTCTTAGAGTCAAATGAAAATGAAAGCACAGCATACCAAAACTTATGGGATGCAGCAAAGGCAGTACTCAGAGAAAAACTTACAGAAATAAATGTCTACATGAAAAAAGAAAGATCTCAAATTGACAGCATAATTTGATAACTAAAGGAACTAGAAAGAGAAGAGCAAACTAACCCTAAATCTATAAGAAAGGAAATAACAAAGATCAGAGCAGAAGTAGCTAAAATCAAAAACAGAAAGACAACAGAAAGAATCAATAAAACCAGAAGTTGCTTCTATGTAAAGATCAATAAAACTGAAAAACCCTTAACTAGACTGACAGAGAGGATCCAAATAACTGAAATAAAAAGTGAAAGAGAGGTTATTACAACTACCTGATAGAAATAATGAGAACTATGATAGAATATTATGAACAACAGTATGGCAACAAACTGCATAACCTAGATGAAATAAACAAGTTCTTAGAAGTACACAACCTACCCAAACTGACTCAAGAGGAAATAGAAAGTCTCAACAGACCCATAACACACAAAGAGATCAAACTGGTGATCAAAAACCTCCCAACAAATAAAAGTCCTGGACCAGATGGTTTCAATGGAGAAGCCCACCAAACATTTAGAGAAGAATTGACACCAAGACTGTTCAAACTCTTCCAAAAGACAGAGAAGGAAGGAATACTCCCTAATTCATTCTACGAAGTAAACATAACCCTGATATCCAAACAAGACAAAGACACCACAAGAATAGAAAACTACAGGCCAATATCTCGTACGAATATAGATGCAAAAATCCTCAACAAGGGCGGGGCTAAGATGGCAGAGTAGTCAGACACCTCCAGTGGTCCCTCTTACAACAAAGACCGGAAAAAAACAAGTGAATCAGTTATATATGACAATCTAGGAGCACTGAACATCAAAGGCAAAGTTAAGGAATAGGACTGAATGATGGGGGAGGGAGAGACAGTTCAGAAGCAGCAAGAAGTTGCCAGAACTGACCGGGCAGAAGCTGGTGCCCTGCGGGCCAGATCAGCTGGTGTGCACTGTGAGGCAGGCAGTGGCATTCAGGGCAGGTTTTCCACTTCAGGACAGACCAAGTGGCAGAGTGTCTGCTCAGGCCTGCAGAGCCAGTGAAAAGTGGTGCTCAGCCAACAACAGATAAGTACATGGGTTTAACCTACTGCATGGATCAAAATACACCACATCTGGGAAGAACCTCCGTCCCATTTACCTGCTCCCTCTCTGCTCCACACCAGGTCCCAGCCCAGTATCAGCAATTGCCGCATCCCCTGGGCAAGAAGTGGGACCCATCACACACCCTGAGCCATTCTCCCAGCCTTGGAGAGGGAAAAAAAAAAACAGGAAAAAATAATCTGCCAGCTCCCCTAAGCAAGAACTCAGGGCAGGCACAGCTCCTTTGCCTAGGCACAGCATAAGATGTCCACGGACTTTGCCTTTCACCCCTGCAAAGACCTGTGTGGACCCATTTCAACAGTGTAGGCCCTCATTAGCATGATACAATGGGGTATATACCTGAAGCCTCACTTCACTGTGTCAGCTATATGGTGGAGTGACAGGTTCATGACATTTGATACCGCTCTGCCCATTAAACAGGATCCTCACCTGCCCACATCAGGGTCCCAAGGACCTTTGGGCCACACCACCTAGCCACTTGCAACAGGGATCCAAGAATAAGTGGTGCCTCCCTGTCCTTACAACCAATAGCACTGAGTGCTCATAGTCCAGCTGCCAACCGACCCACCTACTACTCTAGGGAACAGACACTCAGGGGCAGCCATCAGCCCCCTGACATGCTCAGCAAGTGACCCCCTACTGCAGCCAGATACCTGTGCCTAGTCCAATCACCCCTGCCCATCTAGGATTGTAGGTGAGAGCTTGTACCACACACTTGATGACCAACTACTTGGACACCTGAGCTGAATCCATGTAAGAAAAGTAAACAGACTCCTGAGCTCACATACCTGGTAACAGATCTAAACACTTGGTGACAAGACGTTAGAGCTTCAAAGGTGCCAATAATCAAACCAGCTCACACGAGCAACCTATTTGGGCATAAGAAAACAAGAAGCTAGGACATGGCAAACAAACATAAAATAAACAAATATAATAACTTATTAATAGCTCAGAGACAACTATCAATATCAAGTCACATAAAGAGGCAGACCATGATGGCTTCAGCAAGCTCCCAAAACAAAGAAACAAGAAATTTTCCAGAGGAAGAAAAATTCTTGGAATTAGCAGTGGTAGAATACAAAAGATTAATATATAGAACTCTTCAAGAGATCAGGAAGGAGATCAGACAAAATGCAGAACAAGCCAGTGAACACACAGACAAAGAAATAGAGGAACTTAAGAAGACTATAGAAGAGCACAGTGACAAATCTAACAGGCTGCAAGAATTCATAGAGAGACAGCAAACAGAAATCCAGAAGACTAACAATAAAATTTCAGAATTAGACAACTCAGTAGAAAGTTATAGGAACAGAACTGAGGCAATGGAAGTCAGAATTAGTGAGACTGAAGATAAAGCACTTGACACTAACTTATTTGAGGAAAAAATCAGTTAAAAAATTTTTAAAAATGAAGAAAACTTAAGAATTATGTGCGACTGTATCAAGAGGAATAACCTATGAATGAATGAAATACAAGAATGGGGCAGGGGGTGGGGGAATAACAGAAAATACAGAGAGAATTATTGAAGACTTGTTGGCAGAAAACTTTTCTGATACGGTGAAAGATGACAAGCTATCTATCCAAGATGCTCATCGAACCCCACACAATGTAAATCCCAAAAGAAATTCACCAAGACATATTATAATCAAACTTGTCAAAACCAAAGATAAAGAGAGAATTTTAAGAGTCACTAGGGATAAACAAAAAGTCATCTACAGAGAAGAATCAATAAGATTAAGTTAAGACTAACCAGCAGAAACCATGTATGCAAGAAGGCAATGGGATGACATATATAAAGCCTTGAAGGAAAAAAATTGCCAGCCAACAATTTTATATCCAGCAAAATCAGGGCATTTCCAGATAAACAGAAATTTAGAGAATTTGCAAAAATCAAACCAAAATTATAAGAAATAAAAAAGAGAGTCCTCTGATTAGAAAATCAATAACCTCAGATAACAACCCAAGACTAGAACACAGGACAGAGCAATCAGATATAAACCAAGATAGGGAAGTCACAAAAATAAATCAAAGAAAAAAATGCTGAAAATAGGGAAACGGAGATGTCAATATGTAAAAGACACCAGTATTAAAACAAAAAAGAAGGATTAATAATGTAGTCATAGAACTTTCATATGGAGAGGAAGTCAAGGGGATGTATAGAAATAAAAGATTGGTTTAAACTTAGAAAAATAGGGGTAAATATTAAGCTAACCACAAAGGAAACTAACAATCTTACACATCAAAATAGAAAACAAGAAAAATATAAAGACTCAGCAAATACGAAATCAACAACAGTGGAAAAGATGAAAATAAAATACATAAAGAAAAACGACTCAGCACAGAAAATTAAAAGAAACAAAGAAACTGCCAACAATTAAAAAAAAATACATCAAAATGACAGCACTAAATGCATACCTGTCAATACTTACTCTGAGTATAAATGGACTGAAGTCACAAATACAGAGACAGAGAGTGGGAGAATGGACAAAAAAAAAAAAGAGCAGGAGTGGCCATATTAATCTATGACAAAACAGACTTTAAAATAAAACCCACCACAAAGATAAGAAAGGACACTATATAATGATTAAAGTGTCAATACCGCAGGAGGACATAACTGTAATAAATATTTATGCACCCAACGACAGGTCTCCAGAATACATAAAACAAACTCAAAGAGCATAGAAAAGACAGACAGACAGCTCCACAATAATAGTAGGAGACTTCAACACACCACTATCAATGAAGGACAGAACATCCAGAAAGAAGCTCAATAAAGACACGGAAGATTTAAATGCCTCAATCAACCAACTTGACTTCATAGACATATACTGAACACTCCATTCAACAGCAGACAAGAATACTTTCTTTTCCAATGCACATGGAACATTCTCCAGAATAGACCACATATTAGGCCATAAAGCAAGCCTTAACAGAATCCAAAGCATCAAAATATTACAAAACATCTTTTCTGACTATAAAGCCATAAAAGTAGAAATCAATAATAGAAAAAGCAAGGAAAAAAAAAATAAAACACACAGAAACTGAACAACACCTTGCTCAAAAACTACTGGGTTATAGAAGAAATTAAGAATGGAATAAAGAAATTCATAGAATCAAACAAGAATGAAAACACATCCTACCAGAACCTTTGGGACACAGCAAAAGCAGTGCTCAGAGGTAAGTTTATAGCAATAAATGCACACATCCAAAAAGAAGAAAGGGTGAAAATCAAAACATTAAACCTACAACTTGAACAAGTAGAAAAAGAGCAGCAAAAGGAGCACTTGAGCACCAGAAGAAAGGAAATAATAAGAATTAGAGCAGAATTAAATGAAATAGAGAATAGAAAAACAATTGAAAGAGTTAACAAGACCAAAAACTGGTTCTTTGAAAAGATCAACAAAATTGATACACCATTGGCCAAACCGACAAAAGAAAAACAGGATAGGAAGCAGATAACCCGTATAAGAAATGAGATGGATGATATCACAACGGACCCAACTGAAATTAAAAGAATCATAACACAATACTATGAAAAATTGTACTCTCACAAATTTGAAAACCTAGAGGAAATGGACAAATTTCTAGAAACTCACTACCTACCTAAACTAACACAAACAGAGGTAAAACAATTAAATAAACCCATAACAAAAGAAGAGATTGAAAAGGTAATTTAGAAACTTTCAACAACAACAAAAAAAAAAGCCCGGACACTGATGGCTTCACTGAAGAATTCTACCAAACTTTCAGAGAAGAGTTAACACCACTACTACTACAGGTATTTCAGAGCATAGAAAAGGATGGAATACTCCCAAACTCCTTCTATGAAGTCAGCATAAGCCTGATACCAAAACCAGGTAAAGACACCACAAAAAAAGAAGATTACAGACCAGTATCCCTCATGAACATTGATGCAAAAATCTTCAACAAAATTCTAGCCAATAGAATTCAGCAACATATCAAAAAAATAATCCACCATGATCAAGTGGGATTTAAACTAGGTATGCAGGGATGGTTCAACATTAGAAAAACAATCAATGTAATCCATCATATTAATAAAACAAAAGACAAGAACCATATGATCTTATCAATTGATGCAGAAAAGGCATTTGACAAAGTCCAACACCCATTCATGATAAAAACTCTCAGCAAAATAGGAATAGAGGGAAATTCCTCAACATAATTAAGGGCATTTATACAAAGCCAACAGCCAACATCATCCTAAATGGAGTGACTTTGAAAGCATTCCCCTTGAGAACGGGAATGAGACAAGGAAGCCCTTTATCACCACTCTTATTCAACATTGTTCTGGAGGTCTCAGCCTGAGCAATTAGGCTAGAAAAAGAAATAAAAGGCATCCAAATTGGTAGGGAAAAAGTAAAAGTATATCTATTTGCAGATGATATGATCTTATACACAGAAAACCCCAAAGAATTCACAAGAAAACTACTGGAACTAATAGAAAATTTCAGCCAAGTATCAGGATACAAGATAAACATACAAAAATCAGTTGGATTCCTCTACACCAACAGAGAGAACTTCCAAAAGGAAGTCCCCAAATCAATACCATTTACAATAGCCCCCAAGAAGATAAAATACTTAGGAATAAATCTAACCAGAGACGTAAAAGACCTATACAATGAAAACTACAAGACACTATTGCAAGAAACCAAAAGAGACCTGCATAAGTGGAAACACATATCTTGCTCGTGGATAGGAAGATTCAACATCATGAAAATGTCAATTCTACCCAAAACGATCTACAGATACAATGCAATCCTGATCCAAATTCCAACGGCATTTTTTAATGAGATGGGGAAACAAATCACCAACCTCATATGGAAAGGGAAGAGGCCCCAGGTAAGTAAAGCATTACTTAAGAAGAACAAAGTGGGAGGCCTCACACTACCTAAGTTTAGAACCTATTATACTGCCACAGTAGTGAAAATAGCCTGGTACTGGTACAACAGATACATAGACCAATGGAACAGAATTGAAAATCCAAACATAAATTCATCCACCTATGAGCAGCTGATATTTGACAAAGGCCCAAAGCCCATTAATTGGGGAAAGGCAGTCTTTTTAACAAATGGTGCTGGCATAACTGGATATCCATCTGCAAAAAAATGAAACAAGAGCCATATCTCACACCATGCACAAAAACTAACTCAAAATGGATCCAAGACCTAAATATAATATCTAAAACGATAAAGATCACAGAATAAAAATTAGGGACAACACTAGGAGCTCTAATACATGCCATAAACAGAATACAAAACATTACTAACAGTGCACAAACACCAGAAGAGAAACTAGATAACTGGGAGCTCCTAAAAATCAAACACTTATGCTCATCAAAAGACTTCACTAAAGAGTAAAAAGACAACCTGCAGATTGGGAAAAAATTTCTGGCTACCATAAATCTGATCAGCATCTAATCTCTAAAACCTACAAGATCCTGCAAAACCTCAACAACAAAAAGACAAACAACCCAGTTAAAAAATGGGCAAAGGATATAAACATGCACTTCACCAAAGAAGACATAAAGGCAGCTAACAGATACATGAGGAAATACTATCATTAGCTGTTAGGGAAATGCATATCAAAACTACAATGAGATACCATCTCACCCCAATAAGGCTAGCATTAATCCAGGAAACACCAAATAATAACTGTTGGAGAGGTTGTAGAGAGACTGGAACACTTATACACTGCCGGTGGGAATGTAAAATGGTACAACCACTTTGGGAATCGATTTGGCGCTTCCTTAAAAAGCTAGAAATAGAAGTACCATACGATCCAGCTATCCCACTCCTTGGAATATATCCTAGAGAAATGAGAGCTGTCACACGAAGAGATATATGCACACCCATGTTCATTGCAGCACTGTTCACAGTAGCAAAAAGATGGAAACAACCTAGGTGCCCATCAACGGATGAATGGATAAACAAATTATGATATATTCACACAATGGAATACTACACAATGATAAAGAACAATGATGAATCTGTGAAACATCTCACAACATAGATGAATCTGGAAAGGCATTATGCTGACTGAAATTAGTCAGTTGCAAAAGGACAAATATTGTATGAGACCACTAGTGTAAAGAACTCAAGAAATGGTTTAAACACAGAAGAAAACATTCTTTGATGGTTACGAGAGTGGGGAGGGAGGGCAAGTGTTATTCACTAACTAGATAGTAGACAAGAATTATCTTAGGTGAGGGGAAGGACAGCACACACTCAGGGGAGGTCAGCACAACTGGACTAAACCAAAAGCTAAGAAGTTTCCTGAATACAACCAAATATTTTGAGAGACAGAGTAGCAGGGATGGGGGTCTGGGGACCGTGGTTTCAGGAGACATCTAGGTCAACTGGCATAACAAAGTTTATTAAGAAAATGTTCTGCATCCGACTCTGGTGAGTGGCATCTGGGGTCTTAAAAGCCAGTGAGCAGCCATCTAGGATACATCAATGGGTTCCAACCTACCTGGAGCAAAGGAGAATGAAGAACACCAAAGACACAAGGAAAATAATAGCCCAAGAGACAGAAAGGGCCACCTAAACCAGAGACTCCATCAGCCTGAAACAAGGAGAACTAGATGGTGCCCGGCTACCTCCAATGACTGGTCTGACAGGGAACACAACAGAGAGTCCCCTATGGAGCAGGAGAAAAGTGGGGTGCAGAAATCAAATTCTAGTGAAAAGACCAGACTTAATGGTCTAACTGAGACTGGAGGGACCACAGAAGACATGGCCCCCAGACTTTCTGTTAGTCCAGAACTGAAACCATTCCCAAAGCCAACTCTTCAGTGTTAAAGATTAGACTGGACTATGGGACATAAAATGATACTTGTGAAGAGTGTGCTTCTTAGCACAAGTAGATAAATAAGACTAAATGGGCAGCTCCTGTCTGGAGGTGAGATGAGAAGGCAAAATGGACGCAGGAAATACAGGGTGGAAAGGAAGAGTGTGCTTTCACATTATAGGGAGAGCAGCCAGGGTCACATAGCAGTGTGTGTATAAATTTTTGTATGAGAAACTGACTTGAACTGCAAACTTTCACAATTAAAAAAAAAAATTGAGAACAGCTCCCCAGTTTGCATATTAAATGCTGAGGATCTGAGAAGTACTCTGTATCTCAGATGTGAAACACTTGAAATTACATTTATTTGACCTGGACTGCTGGAAATCCATGGAAAGCTAACACTTGGAAAAGCTTCTTTAAAATTTAGAGATTTGGTCATTGGGCAAATTGGCCTGCCACCATTCCATGCAATGGGAACAACAAATTTTTTTTTTTGAATGGTGATATATTAACCAAGTTGTTGCTTGATGCCATCCAGTGGATTCGGACTCATACTGACCCCATGTAATAGACTGGAATTCTTCCATAGGGTTTTCTTCAGGAAGCCACTGTGTGGGTTTGAATCACCAACCTTTGTGGTTAGCAGCCAAGCATTTAACCATTGCACCACCAAGAGAGAGGACTAAAAAGGAAGAATCAAGGCTAACTAAGAAAGTGACGGCTTCAATTTTGGACCTGTTGAGCATGAGGCACTTGGTGTGATGTATATATAGGACCTGAAGATGGAAAAGTTCAGTTAGAAATAAATTCTCTTTTTAATCTTAAAAAAAAAACTGAAAAGCCGTCAGTTACAGAGAGAAAAAAAAAATGTGTCACGTTAACTTATTTGGATGCCTAATTCTTCTGAAATTAAATACTCAGAAGGGCATACATATCCAGGCCTATTAAAAGGGAAGCCTCAGTGACTCACTAAAAAAAAAAAAAACTCCTCAACAAAATACTAAGAAACAGACTCCAACTACCTTACGACCAAGAAATTCCACTCCTAGGTATATACCCAAAAGACTTGAAAGCAGAGACTCAAAAAGAGACTTGTACACCAATGTTCATTGCAGCACTATTCACAATAGCCAAAAGTGGAAACAACCTAAATGTCCATCACCATATGAATGAATAAACAAAATGTGGTACATACATACAATGGAATACTACTCAGCCACTAGAAGAAATAAAGTCTTGATACATGCTACAGTATGGATGGAGATGGAAGACATTATGTTGAGCAAAATAAGTCAATCGCAAAAGGACAAATATTGTGTGACCTCACTTATATAAAAGACAAGAAAAGGCAAACAAAGTTTATTAGTAGATTTCAGGGGTGGGAAGAAGGGAGAAAAAGGGGTTAACGGTGATGGAAAAATTGCATTGATTAAGGGTAGAGTTGCACAGACAATTATTGTAATTGCTGTCAATAAGTTGTACACCTGTAAAAAGCTGAATTGGCAAAAGTTGTGTGATAGATATATTTACAACAAAAAAGAGCAGCTGCTGAGGTTGCTTATGTACAATCAAACACTTCATGGGATTTGGTTCCTTGGTTTGGAGGTTTAGGGTCATGGTTTCATGGGACATACCAGTTAATTGTTATCCTAGTTTGTTGTGTAGTGCCTAGGGTCTTAAAGGCTTACAAGTGGCCATCCAAGACACAACAATTGGTCTCTATCCTCTGGAGTAACAAAGGAAGAAAAAGAGTCAGGAATAGGAGGAGAATATGGAATGTGTGACTGATAGTCTTCGTGAGACCAGAAGAAGTAGATGGTGTCCAGCGACCATCCCTGAACATTTTGATAAAAGATTCCATAGAAGAATACTGATCAAAATGGGGAAAATGCAGAACAGACTTCCAAATTCTCATGAACTATAGACTTTCTGGAGACATGGAGAATGCATGAACCCCTGAGATAATCTTTAAACCTTAACCCCTAAATATCCCCTGAAGTCATCTGAAAAACCAAACAATAGTTTAGCTTAACTAGTAAAAAAGGTCTGCCTTGAGCATTATGCTCTTTTAGGAACTATCTGTATAGGATCACATTGACAACAGCAGCTGGAAAGGTTATATAGGAACCTTAGGGGGCAGTGAGTTTATGTTCATGGAGGAGGAACAACTATGAAAAGGAGGGTAAGAATGGTTGCACAACTTGAAGAATGTAATTAATGTCACTAAACGCTACATGTCAAAACTGTTGAATAGTTGTGTGTTTTGTTGTGCATATTCTCCACAACAACAACAAATAAATAAAGTTTAGGGAAAAAATTGGCAGGTCCTGACACTGTTGCCAGGGAGGGGCGGCCAGGATGGGAGGCCAGGTGTGGGCAGAATGAGGACTAGAGTAGACCCGTGCATGGCAGCTGCCAGGCCTCTCCCGTTCTCTTTGAACCCACTCCAGTCAGATTTGTCCCTATCACTCTGCTGGAACTACTTGATTCAAAATTACTCTTGGCCTCCAAGTTTCTAAATTCAATGGTCAATCCTCAGTCCTCATTACTTGACTCATTAGCAACTTTTGACACAGCCATTCACTCCTCCTGATTCACTTGCCTCACTTGGCTTTCAGGACACCACACTCTTTTCCTCTTGCTTCTCGGACCCTTCCTTTCCAGTCTCTTTTACTGGTTCCTCTCTTTTCCCTGACCTCTTAATGTTGGAGTGTCCTGGAACCATTCGTTAGTCCTCTTCCCTTTTCTATGGACACCTCTTTCTCAGTTGACCTCATCCAGTCTCACAGCTTTAAATGCCATTTATGTGCTAATGACCCTCATCAGATGTGTATCTACAGCCCAGACCTCTCTCCCAAATGTCTAATAAGCATCTCAAACTTAATGTGCCTAAAAGTCTTCACCTTCCCTCCCCAACCTGCCACCCTCCCATCTCAGTTAATGGCCATCCTGTCCTTCCAGATGCTCAGGCCAGAACCTTAAAGCCCTCCATACTTCTTTCTTTCTCTTACACTCCTCATCCTATCCAACTAAAAATTCTGTTAGCTCTTCCTTCAAAGTACATTCAGTACCAAATTTTGTCACCACCTACACTGCTAACACCAGATTCAGTCTTCTGTCATCTCTTGCCTAGATTCCTGCAATAGCCTTCTAAGAGATTTACCTACTTCTGGCCTTGCCCTCCAGGGTCAATTCTCAACACAAGAACCAAAGTTACTCTCATAAAATGTTATGCAGATTATTCACTCTTCTGCTCAAGACTCTCAAATGGCTTCCCATCTCACCTTAAGTAAAAGCCAAAGTCACCTAAGCACCCACCCATTGACTTCATTCCACTGCTCCCCCTTCACTCACTTGCTCCATCACACAGGCCTCTTTGCTATCCCTTTGTCTAGCTCTCACTACTGCCTAGAATGCTTTTCCTCCAAAACTTGCTTGCATAAGTCCTTCACTTTCTTCTAACTATTATTCACTGATGCTATTCTGAGCTTTCTCTTTATTACTGGAGACTTCTCCTATCCTGATACTCTATTGCCCTCAGTCTTATCTATCTTTCTTTTACCACTTCACCTTCTTTTTATTATTATTATTATTATTATTGTGCTTTACGTGAAAATTTGCAGCTTAAGTTAATTTCTCATACAAAAATTTATACACATATTGTTATGTAACATTAGTTGCAATCCCCACAATGTGACAGCACACTCCCCTTTTCCACCTGGGTTTCTTGTGTCCATTCAACCAGTTCCTGTCCCTTCCTGCCTTCTCATCCCGCCTCCAGGCAGAAGCCACCCATTTGGTCTCGTATATCTGATTGAACTAAGAAGCACATTTCTCACAAGTATTATTTTTTGTTTTATAGTCACATCACCTTCTAATAGATCATAAAATTAACTTATTTATTATGTGTACTACTTCTTGACTACTCCACTGGAATATGAGCTCCACAAGCGCAGGGTCTCTGTCTGTTTTGCTCCTTCCGGTCGTGCTGAAAGCACCTAGAATGGCCCCTGAACACCAGAGATGCTACATAGTCTTGAATGAATGCATTCACTGAGCCAGCTTGTTTGTATCCACTAAGCCAACATTTCTCAGGTTGCGTTTGCATGCTTGTTAAAATACAGATTTCTGGCTCTCACTCAGACATAAGGAATCAGATTCTCTGGAGGTTAGGATGGGGAATCTGCACTTTTAACAAGATTTCCAGGTAATTCACACTCATCCTTATATCCAGGAGGACTTTAAGATAGTGGTTTTCAAAGTTCTGTTTAACTTTTGAACCCTCTCTTCAAATATCAGCCTACAAGCTCCTAATGGATCAGACAGATAAGCCCAGAGAAACTCTGACTGAGGCATAAAAAGGTGGGGTCCTTGGAAACACTCTCTCCTTGCAGGGGGCTCTGACGTGTTAGGGTGGCCACCCTAGGACTTCCACGAACAATGGAAAAGCCTCTGATGGAAGGTATAGCTCAAGGTCTTTTTGTTGTAGGAAACTTTTATTAATATTAACCTCTACTAACTCAATCTATCACTTCTCATTGAATTAGAATTGCCATAACATTCAAAGTGACTCCACCTTGAAAATGCTAAAGCATAAAATCCCCCTCAGAAACACAACTTTCCTCCCTTCCATAGTACCCACCTACCCTCCCACTCATCCTGCCTTTTGGCCTGAACAGTCTCTCCTTCCCTCTCTGCCAAGGCCACCACATGCTGACCATTCTGGTTATATTCTCAACAACCTTCTTTAGCTCCTATTCATTGACCTTCTACTGCACTGGCCTGTGCTAATTCCAACCCTGGGTCATCCTGATTATCTCTTTTAAACATTCCTCTTCCTCAATTTACCAAATAGTGCTAAAGTAAATGACACACCCTTCTAAATTGGCTGTGTTGCAAATTTATGTCTTTCAGTCTTGACTAGACCACAGTTCCATATGGTAGTCCACACACTCATCAGGAATGAGTTTCCCATCCTTTCCTTTATCACACAAAAGATGTACCCACCTTTGTCTAGCCTTTTCAAAGTGATGACCCCCTTGTGCCTCTCAGTTGATAACCTCTTCTGAATTGACAGGAAAAGCAGATGCTATCTGGCACATGAAGTCCCTGGGTGGTCCAAACGTCAAGTGCTCAATTACTAGCCTAAAAGTTGGTGGTTTGAACCCATCCAGAGGTGCCACAGAAGACAGGCTTGGTGATCTGCTTCTGAAATGTCAAAGCCTTGAAAACCCTATGGAGCAGTACTACTCTGCACACGTGGGGTTACCATGAGTTGGAATTGACTCCATGACAACTAACAACAACAATAGCCCAGAGTCTCTTACATAAATATTTATTGAAAAAAATAATCCCCAATAATTTCCTAATTCCCAAATAGAACTGCTTTTTCACTAAGCCTTTAGATTACTGAAATATTCTCTTAACTTGTCTCCCTGCCATCCTGCAGTCTATTCTTCACACATTGCTAAAGAGCTCTTTTTACAATGTACGTCAGATGTGGCAGACAGACTCTAAGGTGCCCCCAGATCCCTCATGCTCTTGTATAATTCCTTCCTCTTGAGTGTGGACACAATCTGGGACTTGTTTCTAACCAATAAAATATTGCAAAAATGATGGAATTTCACTGTCACGATTACATTATGTTATAAGATTCACTCTTGCTAGCAAGCTTGTTCTAGAGTCTTGCTCTTCTTGGTGGTTTTGAAGAAGCAAGCTGCCATGAATCCTACAGACAAAAGGAAAAAAGTTCTGCCAGTGATCTAAGGGAGCTTGGAGTGGATTCTTCCCCAGTTGAGCCTCCAGATGAAAACACAGCCCAATGACATCTTGTTTGCAGTCCTGTGAGACCCTGAGCAGAGGACCTAGCTAAGTCAGGCCCAGACTGCTGACCCACAGAAACTGTGAGATAATAAATGTGTGTTGCTTTAAGTGGCTAAGTTTGTGGTAATTTGTTATGCAGCATAGAAAACTAATATGTCAGATCAACACTCCCAAGCTCAAACTCTCCAATGGCCTCCGTTTCTTTTGGAATAAAACTCAAGGTCCCTACTACGGCCTTTAGTTCTACATAATATAGGTTCCACAACTCTCCAGATTCATCTTCAAATTTTCCCCTTGCTCATTCCACTACAGCCACACTGGTTTTCATGCTATTCCTCAAATACCCACATCCATTCCTGCCTCAGGGCCTTGCACATTGTTTCCCTTGCCTAGAACACTCTACCTCCGGACTGTCACTTGGCTTACTCCTTCATTTCATTAAGAATGTTCCTCAAATGTCAGTTCCTCAAGGAAGCCTCCCAAGCCCACACTCACTCTCCAGACCTTATCAATACCTGAAATTACATTACATGTATTATATATATCTTCATTTACTCTCAATTTCCCATATTAGCCGATAAGCTCCATGGGAGCAGGAATATTATTGGTCTAATTTTAGGACAGTGTCTAGGATAATGTCTGTCTCTAACTAAGTGATCAATAAATATTTGTTGAATTAATGGATAAACTATTCTGCCTGACCTACTTGAAGCATTCAGCACTGTTTATTGCATCCATGAAACTTTCTCCACTTACTATTCTCCTTATTCTCTTCCTACTTTTCTGAATAATTGGCAGTTTCCTTCTCCTCTACCAAACTTCTGTAGAATTTCTATGAAAGGCTAGCCCTTGGAAAAGGTAGACAACAGACCCCAAGTTGGACCAGGAATTTTCTCCCAGGAATTTTGAAACAGTCCAGTGACAGGTCTTAACCAACTCCCTACCTTGTGCTGCCGATTTATTCATTTTTGTGCAGTTCTCAGTATAACCCATTGCCATTTCTGTGCCTATTTAATGTCTTCTAAATGTGTGATTGACTAGGAAGGATGTAGCTCTGCACTGGTATTTATATATTTAAACTCATACTTGTGGATGTTTTATCATACAAATTTGTACAAAAAGATGTATCGTTACACATGTGAGTGCTCTGAGGTGATAGGCCAATGCTAGCCAGAAGATCTCACTGAGATGTCAGTTTGCATGGTAGCAGGTACAAGCATAGCATATCAGATCTGGTAATGTTGTGTCATTGTACGGATTGAATTGTGTCCCTCAAAAAGATATGTTGAAGTCCTAGTCTTTGTACCTGTGAATGTGACCCTGTTTGGAAATCAGGTCTTTGAAGATGTTGTCAGTTAGGTTAACATAAGGTTATACTGGAGTAGAGCAGGTGCTAACCCAATATGAGTGATGTCCTTATAAAAGAAGAGAAATACACAGAGACACAGATAGAAGGACACCATGTGACACTACAGCTGCAAACCAAGGATTACTGGGAGCTACTGGAAGCTAGAAGAGAGGAAGAAAACAGATTCTCCCTCTGAGCTCTCAGAAGGAATCAACTTGCTGACACACTAATCTTGGACTCCTAGCCTCCAGAGCCGTTAGACAATAAATTTCTGTTCTTTAAAGCCCCCTAGTCTGTGGTATTTGGTTACAGAAGCCTAGGAAACTAATACAATCATAGATAGTTTTTAGGTGTATATTGTCTTACATTATGATGAACATCATGAGCAGTGGTTAGGTATTAAATACTGTCTGTGAGGACTGGAATCTTATTAATTCTATGCAAACAAAACAAAAGGCAGAAATGCGTGCTGATTAGTTTGCAGCTGTCCTCTCTAGATTTCTGATGTATATCATTGAAACATCTATTTGGTCTGAATATCACTTTAATAGGTGTTATAAACGTGAATTTATGAAACAAATGAGTGCTAATAAAAACATGGTTTTCACTAGCTATTCATAAGGTTTTCACTGGATAATTCTTTTCTTCATTGCAAATACCTTTTTTCACCAACATGAATAGCGATGATACACATGGACCTCGCCAGATGGAATACACAGGAGTAAAATCAACTACATCTGAGGAAAGAGACTATGGAAAAGCTCAGTATCATCAGTAAGAACAAGGCTGGGGCGGATTGCAGAACAGACCATCAGTTGCTCATATGCAAGTTCAAGTTGAAACTCAAGAAAATTAGAACAAGCCCACAAGAGCCAAAGTATGCTCTTGAGTATATCCTTCCTGAATTTAGAGACCATCTCAAGAATAGATTTTATACATTGAACACTAATGACAGAAGACCAGATGAGTTGTGGAATGACATCAAGGACATTATACCTGAAGAAAGCAAGAGGTCATTAAAAAGACAGGAAATAAAGAAAAAACCAGTATGGATGTCAGAAGAGACTCTGAAACTTGCTCTTGAACGTCAAGTAGCTAAAGCAAAAGGAAAAAATGATGAAGTAAAGGAACCGAATAGAAGATTTCAAAGGGTGGCCCAAGAAAACAAAGTAAAGTATTATAATGAAATGTGCAAAGAGCTGGAGATAGAAAACCAAAAGGGAAGAACATGCTAAGCATTCCTCAAGCTGAAAGAACTGAAGAAAAAATTCAAGTTTCGAGTTGCAATAGTGAAGGATTCTATGGGGAAAACATTAAATGATGGAGAAAGCATCAAAAGAAGACGGAAAGAATATACAGAGTCATTATACCAAAAAGAATTTGTCGATGTTCAACCATTTCAAGAGGTAGCATATGATCAGGAACCAATGGTACTGAAAGAAGAAGTCTAAGTTGCACTAAAGGCTTTGGTGACAAAGCAAGGTTCCAGGAATTGACAGAATATCAATTGAGATGTTTCAACAAACGTATGCAGCACTGTAAGTGCTCACTCATCTATGCCAAGAAATTTGGAAGACAGCTACCTGGCCAACCGACTGGAAAAGATCCATATTTATGCCTATTCCCAAGAAAGGTGATCAAACCGAATGTGGAAATTATCGAACAATATCGTTAATATCACACACAAGTAAAATTTTGCTGAAGATCATTCAACAGCGGCTACAGCAGTATGTTGACAGGTAACTGACAGAAATTCAGGCTGGATTCAGAAGACGTGGAACCAGGGATATCATTGCTGATGTTAAAAGGATCAAGGCTGAAAGCAGATAATACCAGAAAGATGTTTAACTGTGTTTTATTTAATTGTGTTTTATTTAATGCAAACGCATTCAATTGAGTGGATCATAACAAATTATGGATAACATGGGGAAAAATGGGAATTCCAGAACACTTAGTTGTGCTCATGAGGAACCTGTACACAGATCAAGAGGCAGTTGTTCAGAAAGAACAAGGGGATACTCTGTGGTTTAAAGTCAGGAAAGGTGTGCTTCAGGGTTGCATTCTCTTTCACCATACCTATTCAATTTGTATGCTGAGCAACTAACACGAGAAGCTGGACTATATGAAGAACAAAGGGACATCAGGATTGGAGGAAGATTCATTAACAACCTGTGATATGCAGATGATACAACCTTGCTTGCTGAAAGTGAAGAGGACTTGAAGCACTTTCTGGTGAAGATCAAAGACCACAGCCTTCAGTATGGGTTACACCTCAACATAAAAAAAAACAAAAAACTTCACAACTGGACCAATAAACAACATCATGATAACTGGAGAAAAGATTGAAGTTGTCAAGGATTTCATTTTGCTTGGATCCGCAATCAACACCCATGGAAGCAGCAGTCAGGAAATAAAAAGATACATTGCATTGGGCAAATCTACTTCAAAAGACCTCTTTAAAGTGTTGAAAAGCAAATACGTCACCTTGAAGACTAAGGTGCACCTGACCCAAACCATGGTATTTTGAATCTCATCATATGCATGTGAAAGCTGGAAAATGAATAAGGAAGACCAAAGAAGAATTGATGCCTTTGAATTGTGGTGTTGGCAAAGAATATTGAATATACCATGGGCTTCCAAAAGAGCAAACAAATCTGTCTTGGAAGAAGTACAACCAGAATGTTTCTTGGAAGGATGGCGAAACTATGTCTTACATACTTTGGACATGTTGTCAGGAGGGATCAGTCCATGGAAAAGGATATCATGCTTGGTAAAGTACAGAGTCAGCAAAAAAGAGGAAGACCCTCAATAAGATGGATTGACACAGTGGCTTCAACAATGGGTTTAAGGATAACAATGATTGTGAGCATAGTGCAGGACTGGCAGTGTTTCATTCTGTGATGCATAGGGTTGCTACTAGTCAGAACAGACTTGACGGCACCTAACAACAACACTAAAAACATAAGGAGGGATATGTTTACAACAACAAACCAAACAAACAAAAAAGAGTAGCCACTGAGGCTGCTTAAGTACAACTAAAAACTTTACATGATTTGGTTTCTTGGTTTAGAGATTTAGGGTCATGGTTTCATGGACCACCCCAGTTAACTGGCCTAATAACATCTTTAGTGCTTTTGTTTTACCTATGAGTTCATTGCATAGTGCCTGGGGTCTTAAAAGCTTGCAAGTTGCCATCCAAGGTACAACAATTGCTCTCTATTCACCCTGAACAACAGAGGAATAGGAAGAGTCAGGAATAAGAGGAGGATATGGAAAGTGTGGCTAATTGCCTCCATGAACAACTGCCTCCTCTGTCATAAGGCCAGAAGAACTGGATGGTGCCCGGTTACCATTACTGAACATCTTGATAAAATATTCTATAGAAGAATCCTCATCAAAAGGCAGGAAATGCAGAACAAAATTTCAAATTCTGTTGGAATCCAGACTTGCTGGAGCCATGAAGTGTGGATGAACCCCTGAAACTATTACCCTGAGATAATCTTTAAACTTTGAACCAAAAGTATCCCCTGAAGTCTTCTTAAAACCAAACAATAGTTTAACTTAACTAGTTAGAAATATCTGTTTTGAGACTTCCAGGCAACATGGTGCTGTAGACAGAAGTACCACGCCTTCCCTCCACAGCAAAGATCCACAAAAGTAAGTCAAACAGAGTCACACAGCAATCCTGAAAACCTAAGCATCAAATGAAGTGTTAAAGAACTCAGCCAAGCCCTGAATGGAACAAGAAACTGACCAAGAACAGAAAGCGAGGAGAGATACATGCAGAGGTCCCCTATCAGCTAATGCAGCATGAATCTGCCGTCTTGGACTCCTATCAAAGATCAGTGAACAGGAGGTACAAGAAAGCAATGTCACGGAGCTTCCAGCAAGAAACAGAACAACCGGTAACCAGAGATATATGCTTTCTCACCCCCCACCACTCTTCTTCACCCCCACTAGGCCTCCTCTGCTTCCTGCGGCAAACAGTCTCTTTACTGGGAAGCACAAGCTTCACCCCGGTGTCACTAGGATTCCACCTGCCCTCACTGGTTGGCTCTCTGAGTGCTATTTGTTCGCTGCTGGTGTTGCTTTTTCTGGTTCTTTAGATTTCTTCCTTATCTCTCACCACTTCCCTCTCCTTTCTCTCAAATACCTGGCTCTGTGCGCCATCTTTGCTTCTTCCTGAAAGGCTGCAAAACAGTGCTCAATTTTGAAACTGCTTCCCGGCCTGTGCCGCCATGCTGCTGGGACCCCTGGGGCTTTTTTTGTTTGTTTGTTTGTTTGTTCTGATTTATTCTGTTTTGATTTGTTTCTTTGTTTATTTTCTTTTTCTTTTCTCATCTTGGGAGCCCCTTCCAGCCAGACAGTACCGTGCAGCTTGGGAGTAACTCCCTTACTCTGCACAGACGCACAGTGACGTCTCTGGGGGTACTTCCTATTTCTTGTTTATTTGTATTTCTTTCTTTTTGTTTGTTTCTTTGTTTTGTTTTCTTCTCTCTCTTTTTCCCTTTTTGTCTTTCTTCATTTCCAGTTTCTCGTCTCTCTATACTTACCTTCTCTTTCTGTCTCCTGAATACCTGGCACTGGGTGACACTGCTACCCCTTCTAGCCGGGCTGTACTTCACGGCCTGGGAGCCACTTCCGCAGTCCTAACAGCTACACTGGTGGGATCCCTGGGGGCTCTTCTTTCTTTTTTATCCCCCCCCCCATTTTTATTTATTCACTTTTTTACCCTTTTTCTTTTGTTTTCCTTTTTGTTTTTCTCTATTTCTCAGTCTCTCATCTTTCCACTCCAATAGTAAGCTCCCTTAGAACTCTTTTTTTCTTTGTTTCTTTCTGTGTGTTTTGGGCTCCTATTCCTCTCTCCTCGCTCTCCTCTTTCCCGTACCCATCATAGCTCCACACATCACAATCTACCCCCTCCTTCCTGCATACCTGCACTGTGTGCATCACACTCCCAAGTAGCACATGCATGGCCTACTGAAACCTGCCCTGCACTGATTCCTGGTCCACCCTGTCAGCCTAGTACGAGCCACAAACAACCCATCCCAGCAGCTCCCATTCAGCTGGAACTGCCCTGCTGTACCATACCTGAGTGACTGACACTGTCCATTGGAGAACGAGGTGAAAAGAATCTTGCCTAGAGACAAGCAAACAACAAAGAATGCAGAGCCCACCTGCTCAGACATAACCTAATAAAACAAAAAAGCAGGACAAAACAAACAAATCTACAATCAATAAACAAAGAAAATAATTAATGAATGCCCTGAAGACAGCAGACAATATCAAAACATATACAAAAACAGGACAGGACAGTTACAGTAGGAGTCCAAAATAAAACACCAAATGACTTTACAGTAGAAGAAAAGGCACAAGAACTAACTGATAGGGAATTCAAATCCCAATATTTAGAATAAGTCAAGACTTGAAGCAAAGAGCAGACAAAAATGAGGAAAAAAATACACAAATTCATGGAAAATACAGACAAAAAAAGGAAGAATTCAAGAAAATAATACAGGAACAAAATGCTAAAATAAAGTCACAACTAGAAATCATAGAAAAACAACAATTAGAAAGCCAAAAGATAAACAAGATTTCAAAAATGGACAGTGTCATAGAAGGGCTGAGGAACAGGTTTGAAATGATGGAAGACAGGATCAGTGAAACTGAACACAAACACTCGGTTACAACTCTGAGGAAAAATCAGAAAAAATAAAGAAGAAAAATGAAGAAACCCTGAGAATTAGGTGGGACACAGTCAAAAGCAAAAATATGTGAGCGATCGGAGTTCCAGAACAGGGGGAGAAAACAGAAAACACAGAGAGGATCATTGAAGAATTTCTGACAGAAAACTTCCTTAATATCATGAAAGATGAAAAGCTGACCATCCAAGAAGTTCAACGAACCCCATATAGGATACACCCCCAAAAGAGAATCACCAAGGCATATCATCACACTCACTAAAACCAAAGACAAAGAATCTTGAGGGCAGCTCGAGAAAAACAAAAAAGTCACATACAGAGGAGAAACAATAAGACTAAGCTCTGATTATTTGGCAGAAACCATACAGGCAAGAAGTCAATGGGATGACATATATAAAATCTTGAAAGAAAAAAATTGCCAGTCAAGAATAATATGTCCTGCAAAACTCTCATTCAAATATGGTGGTGAAATTAGATCATTTCTAGATAAACAGAAATTAAGGGACTATGTAAAAACCATACCAAACTTACAGGAATTATTAAAGGGAGTCCTTTGATTTGAGAACAAACAACATCAGACCACAGGCTGAATCTAGGATGGAGGATCATAACAGCCAGATAACAACCTAGGAAATGAACTCTTAAGGACTATCCAAAACCAAAAGAATTACAACAGGGAACCAGAGAGGTCAATCTGTAAATGATAATAGCATCAGAACAATAAAAGAGGGAAAAAATGGTGTATGTATAGAACCTTATAATGGAGAGGAAGGCAAGACAATGCCAAGTGATAATAGACTGGTTCAAACCTAGGAAGATAAGGGTAAATTTCAAGGTAACCACAAAGGAAGTTAACAAACCTACTCATCAAAATAAAGAAGAAAAAAATAAAGTCTCAGTAAAAACAAAACCTATAAAAACAAAAGAAATGAAAAAAAAAATCCACAAACAAAAGGAATTTAGCACAGGAGAGTAAGAGGAACAAAGAAAACATCAGCAACACAAAAAAAAAAAACACTACAAAATGACAGCAGTAAACTCACACCTATCAATAATTACACTGAATGTAAATGGCCTAAATGCACCCATAAAGAGATGGAGAGTGACAGAATGGATAAAAAAAACAGGATCCATCAATATGTTGTCTACAAGAGACACACCTTAGAAACAAAGAAATATATTTATTAAAAATCAAAGGATGGAAAAAATATATCAAGAAAACAGCTACCAAAAAAGAGTAGGAGTGGCAATACTAATCTCAGATAAAATAGACTTTAAAACAAAATCCACCAGAAAAGACAAAGAAGGACATTATATAATGATTAAGGGGACAATCCATTATGAAGCCATAACCATAATAAACATCTGTGCAACTAATGACAGGGGTCCAAAATACATAAAACATACTCTAACAGCACTGAAAAGAGAAATTGACAGTTCCACAAAAATAGTAGGAGAATTCAACACACCAGTCTCAGTAAAGGACGGACTATCTAGAAAGAAACTCAACAAAGATATAGAAGACTTAAAGGGCACAATCAGCCAACTTGACCTCATAGACATATATAGAACCCTACACCCAACAGCCACAAAGTAAACATTTTTTTCCAAAGCCCATGTAACATTCTCCAGAATAAACCACATCTTAGACCACAGAGCAATCCTCAACAAAATCCAAAAAGTTGAGATAACACAAAGTATCTTCTGTGACCACAAAGCCATCAAGGCAGAAATTAACAACAGAAAAAGCAAAGAAAAAAAATAAACTACATGGAAACTGAATAACACCCTGTTTACACATTGTTGGGTAATAGAAGAAATCAGAGAAGGAATCAAAAAATTCCTAGAATCAAAATAAAATGAAAACATATCATACCAAAATCTTTGGGACACAGCAAAGATAGTCCTCAGGGGACAATTTATAGCAATAGATGCACACATCATAAAAGAAGGAAGGGACAAAATTGAAACATTAACCACAGAACCCAAACAAATAGAAAGAGAACAGCAAAAATGTCCATAGCCACTAAAAGAAAGGAAATAATAAAGACCAGAGCAGATATAAATGAAACAGAGAATAGAAAAACAATAGAAAGAATCAACAAAACCAAAAGTTGGTTCTTTGAAAGAATCAACAAAATCAACAAACCACTGGCCAGACTGACAGAAGAAAAACAGGACAGGATGCATATAAGCCAAATAAGAATTGAAGTGGGGGACATTACTACAGACCCAAATGAAATAAAAAGGATCATAACAGAGTATTATGAAAAACTATACTCCAACGAATTTGAAAACCTAGAGGAAATGGATAAATTTCTAGAAACACACTACCTACCCAAACTACAACAAAGTCATGTTGAAAAGCTGAACAGACCCATAACAAGAGAAGAGATTGAAAAGGTAATAAATAAACTCCCAACACAATAAAGCCCTGGCCCAGACGGCTTCACTGGAGAATTCTACCAAACATTCAGAGAAGAGCTTATACCAGTACTACTCAAACTATTTCAGAACATAGAAAAGGAACAGATACTTCCGAATTCATTCTATGAAGCTAGCATAACCCTGACACCAAAACCAGGCCAAGATGCCACAAAAAAAGAAAATTACAGACCAATATCTCTCATGAATATAGATGCAAAAATTCTCAACAAAATTCTAGCCAATAGAATTCTGCATTATATCAAAAAAAAAAAAAAAAGCCATGACCAAGTACAATTCATACTAAGTATACAAGCATGGTTCAACATTAGAAAATCAATCAATGTAATCCACCACATAAATAAAAGGAAAGAAAAGAATCACATGATCATCTCAGTTGATGCAGAAAAGGCATTTGACAAAGTCCAACACCAATTCCTGATAAAAGCTCTCAATAAAATAGGTATAGAATGGAAATTTCTCAACATAATAAAGGGCATCTATGCAAAACCAATGGCCAACATCATTCTTCATGGAGAGAAGCTGAAAAGATTCCCCTTCAGTACAAGACCAAGACAAGGATGCCCTTTATCTCCACTCCTATTTAACATTATGCTAGAAGTCCTAGCTAGAGCAATAAGGCAATAAAAAGAAATAAAGGGCATCCAAATTAGTAATGAACAAGTTAAACTGTCCCTGTTTGCAGATAATATGATACTATACATAGAAAACCCTAAAGACTCCATGAGAAATCTACTGGAACTAATAGAAAGATTCAGCAAAGTAGAAGGATACAAGATAAACATAAAAAATCAGTTGGATTTCTATACACCAATAAAGAGAACAATGAAAAGGAAATTTCAGAAAAACAGTATCATTTGTAACAGCCCATAAAAAATAAAATGCTTAGGAATAAATCTAACCAGGGATGTAAAAGACCTATACAAAGAAAACTACAAAATACTACTGCAAGAAACCCAAAGGGATCTACATAAATGGAAAAATATCCCATGCTCATGGATAGGTAGACTCAAAATTGTGAAAATAACAATTCTACCCAAAGCAATTTACAAATACAATGCAATCCCCATCCAAATACCAACAACATTCTTTAAAGACATGGAAAAACTAATCATTAACTTTATATGGAAAGGGAAGAAGCCCCAGATAAGTAAAGCACTATTGAAGAAGAAGAATAAAGTAGGAGGACTCACACTACCTGACCTCAGAATCTACTATACAGCTACAGTAGTCAAAACAGCCTGGTACTGGTACAACGACAGGTACATTGACCAGTGGAACAGAATTGAGAACCCAGATGTAAATCCATCCACCTATGGTCACCCGATCTTTGACAAGGGCCCAAAGTCCATCAAATAGGGAAAAGACAATCGTTTCAACAAATGGTGCTGGCAAAACTGGATGTCTATCTGCAAAAAAATGAAACAGGACCCAAACCTCACACCATACAAAAAAGCTAATTCAAAAAGGATTGAAGACCTAAATATAAAGCCAAAAACTATAAAGTTCATAGAAGAAAAAATAGGATCAACACTAGAGGCCCTAACCCACAGCATTAACAGTATACAAACCATAAGCAACAACACTCAAACTCCACAAGGTAAGCTCTATTACTGGGATCTTCTAAAAATTAAACAGCTAAGCTCTTCAAAAGACTTCACCAAAAGAGTAAAAAGAGAACCTACAGACTGGGAAAAAAATTTTGGACAGTACAAGTCAGACAAAGGTCTAATCTCTAAAATCTACAAGAAAATCCAGTACCTCTACACCAAAAAGACAAATAATCCAATTAAAAAATGGGCAAAGGAAATGAACAGACACTTCACCAAAGAAGACATTCAAATGGCCAACAGACAGATGAGCAAATGCTCACGATCAGAAGCCATTAGAGAAATGCAAATTAAACCCACAATGAGATTCCATCTCACCTGGCATTACTGGTACTAATCAGAAACACTGGAAATAACAAATGTTGGAGAGGCTGCGGGGCGATCAGATCTCTTATGCACTGCTGTGGGAATGCAAAATGATGCAACCATTTTAGAAAATGATATGGTGATTCGTTTGAAAGCTAGAAATAGAAATACTATAAATCCAGCAATCCCACTCCTAGGAATATATCCTAGAGAAATAAGAACCATCACACGAATAGACATATGCACACCCATATTCATTGTAGCACTGTTCACAATAGCAAAAAGATGGAAACATCCTACATGCCCATCAACAAATGAATGGACAAACTATGGTACATACACACAATGGAGTATTACACAACAATAAAGAACAATGATGAATCTGTGAAGCATCTCATAACATGGGTAAAACTAGAGGATATTATGCTGAGTGAAATAATCAATTACAAAAGGACAAATATTGTATGAGACTTCTACTGTAAAAACTCATGTAAAAGTTTACACACAAAAAGAAACAATCTTTGTTGGTTACGAGGGATGGGGTGGGGGAAACTAAATAGACAATAGATATGTGGTAACTTTGGTGAAGGGTAAGACAGTACACAATACTGGGGAAGCCAGCACAGCTTGTACAAGGAAAGGTCATGGAAGCTCCATAGACACCTCCAAACTCCCTGAGGGTCTGAATTGCTGGGAGGAGGGCTGTGGGTACTGTGGTCTCAGGGAATATCTAGCTCAACTGGCATAACACAGTATATAAAGACAATGTTCTACATTCTACCTTGGTGAGTAGCGTCTGTGGTCTTAAAAGCCTGTGAGCGGCCATCTAAGATACTCCACTGGTCTCAGCCCTTCGGGAGCAAGGGAGAATGAAGAGAACAGAATACAACAAAAAGATTAGTCCGAAGGACTAATGGACCACAGCTACCAAGGCCTCCACCAGACTGAGTCCAGTATAGCTCGGTGGTGCCTGGCTACCACCACTCACCGCTCTGACCGGGATCACAACAGAGGTTCCTGGACAGAGCTGGAGAAGGATGTAGAAAAAAATTCTAACTCACAAAAAAAGAGCAGATTTACTGGCCTGACAGAGACTGGAGAAACCCCGAGAGTATGGCCGCTGGGTACCCTTTTAGCTCAGTCGTGAAGTCACTCTCGAGATTCACCATTCAGCCAGGGATTGGACAGCCCCATAAAACAAAATGGGACTAATGAGGCAGAGCAGTCCAGGGACAAGGACTAGAAGGCAGGAAGGCACAAGAAAGCTGGTGATAGGGAACCCAAGGTTGAGAAGGGACAGTGTCGACATGTCGTGGGGTTGTTAACCATTGTCATAGGGCAATCTGTGTACTAACTGTTTAATGAGAAACTATTTGTTCTTAAACCTTCATCTAAGGTACAAAAAAAAAAGTATTATCTATGTGAGATCATATTGACAACAGTAACTCAAAAGGTTTGATGGGAAGCCTAGGGGACAGTGAGTTGAAGACAATGGTGTTGGAATAATTTGGAAAAGGATAGTGAGAACAGCAGCACAACTGGAAGAATGTAATCGATGTCACTGAACTGTACATGTAGAAATTTTTGAAATGGTGTAACTTTGGCTATGGATATTTTTACCAAAAAAAAAAAAAAAAAAAAACCAAGGTCCTCCAAGGTCAAGAAGGGAGAGTTTTGACAGGTTGTGGGGTTGTTAACCAAAGTCATAAAGCAAATGTGTACTGACTGTTTAATGAGAAACTATTTGTTCTGTAAACCTTCTTCTAAAGTACAGTAAAAAAAAACTGTCGTGAAGGGGACAAGGAAGTCCCCTGGTGATAGGGAACACAAGGTGGAGTAAGGATATTCTTGATGTGTTGTAAGATTGTTAACCATTGTCATAGGGCAACATGTGTAGTAACTGTTAAATGAGAAACTATTTTGTTCTGTAAGCCTTCATCTTAAGTGAGAATAACAGCACAGTTGGAAGAGCGTAGTCAATGTCACTGAACTGTGTATGTAGAAATTTTTGAAACGGTGTATCTTTGGCTATCTGTATTATCATCAAAAAGAAAAAAAAAAAACAGGTTGAGAATTTAGAGGCTTAATATGTTGTGGGGTTGTTAACCAATGTCATAAAACAACATGTGTACTACTGTTTCATGAGAAACTATTTGTTCTGTAAGCCTTCACCTGAAGTACAATAAAATATTAAAAAATAAATAAATAAATAAATAAATAAATCTGTCTTTTTTTTTATTGTACTTCATGTGAAGGCTTACAGAACAAATAGTTTCTCATGAAACAGTAGTACACATATTGTTTTATGACATTGGTTAACAACCCCACAACATGTCAACCCTCTCCCCTCTTGACCTTTTTTTTTTTTTTGGTGAAAATATACATAGCCAAAGATACACCACTTCAAAAATTTCTACATGCACAGTTCGGTGACATCGACTACGCTCTTCCAATTGTGCTGCAAAAAAAAAATCTGTCTTGAACATTGTGCTCTTTTAAGAACCATCTGTGTGTGATCAAACTGATAACAGCTACTCAAAAGATTAGACAAAAACCTTAGGGGGCAATGAGTTTATGTTAATGGAAGAGGAACAACTCATAAAAGGAGGGTGAGAATGGTTGTACAACTGGAAGAATGTAATCAATGTCACTGAATAATACGCGTAGAAACTGTTGAATTTGACCTGTGTTTTGTTATGTATATTCCCAACAACAATAACAAAATAAAAAAGTAAAATAAATGTAAAAGTTTATATAAAAACAAACATAAGGAGCTCTAGCGGTGCAATGGTTATGTGCTCGGCTGCTAACCAAAAGATCAGCGGTTCAAACCCACCAACACCTCCATGGGACAAAAGACACGACTATCTGCTCCTGTAACGATTACAGCCTAGGAGATCCAAGGGGGAAGTCTACTCTGTCTTATAGGGTAGCTATGAGTCAGGATCAACTTGATGGTATACAACAACAATAAAAACATTATAAAATCTATCAGTTTAACATGCCACGTCAATAGAACAAAGGAAAAGAATGATGTGATCATCTGTATAGATGCAGATAAAGCATTTAGTAAAATACAACATCCTTTCTTGATGAAACCCTCAAGATGATTGGAATAGAAGGGAAGTTCCTCCATATGATTAAGGGTGTATGTGAAAAACCAGTACTAAACATTATTATTAATGGAGAAAGATTGAGAGCTTTCTGCTTGAAATTGTTAACAAGATAAAGGTGCTCACTCTCACCATTTTTATTCAATGTTGTATTAGAAGTCCTAGCCAGAGAAATAAGACAAGAAAAATAAATAAAATATACCTAGATCAGAAAGAAGGACATAAAATTACCTCTATTCACAGATGACATGATCCTATAAATAGAAAATTCCAAAGAATCTGCAAGAAAACTTCTAGAGTTAATAGAGAAATTTAGCAAAGTTTCAGGGTACAAGGTCAACAAACAAAAATCATTTGGATTGCAATACATCAGCAATGAGACATCTGCAAGAAAAAT
This sequence comes from Dugong dugon, assembly GCA_030035585.1. Lineage (NCBI taxonomy): Eukaryota > Metazoa > Chordata > Mammalia > Sirenia > Dugongidae > Dugong > Dugong dugon. Next base: position 22,881,500 of record CM057464.1, read on the forward strand.
TAGGGAAACAATTCCATTTATAACAGCATCTAAAAGAATAAAATATCTAGGAATAAATCTAATCAGGGATGTAAAGGACTTACACATTAAAATCATAAAACACTGATGAAAGGGGTTAAAGAAGAATTAAATAATTGGAAAGATGTTCTGTGTTCATGTATTGGAAGATTTAATATTGTTAAGTTGTTAATACTACTCAAAGCAATCTATAGATTCAGTGAAAAACATTGTGGCAGTTCCTTCAAAAACTAAAAATAGAACTACCATATGACTCAGCAATTCTACTGCTAGGAATATACCCAAAGGACTTGAAAGCAGTGACATGAAGACATGAACAGATATACATACACCAATGTTCATTACAACACTATTCGCAATAGCCAAAGGTGAAAACAACCTAAATGCCTGTCTTAGTTATCTAGATCTTCTATAACAGAAATACCACAGTGGATGACTTTAACAAAGAGAAATTTATTCTCTCACAGTTTAGGAGGCTAGAAGTCCAAATTCAGGATGCCAGCTCCAGGGGAAGGCTCTCTCTCTGTCAGTTCTAGGGGAAGGTCTTTGTTGTCAATCTTCTCCTGATGTAGAAGCTTCTCAGCACAGGGACCCCAGGTCCAAAGGATACGCTTCCCTCCTGGTTCTTCATTCTGAGTGATAGGAGGCCCCATATCTCTACTCAGTTCTCTCTTTTATAACTGAGAAGAGATTGACTCAAGATACAACATAATCTTGTAGATTGAATCCTTCCTGATTAACGTAACTGCCTCTAATCCTGCCTCATTAACATCACAGATGAAGGATTTTCAACACATAGGAAAATCACATCAGATGACAAAATGGTGGACCATCACACCATACTGGGAATCATGGCCTAACCAAGTTGACACACATTTTGGGGGGATATGATTCAATCCATAACTTTCCACACTTTGGCCCCCCAAAATTCATGTCCTTCATGTAAAACATGTTCACCCCAACATATCATAGCAAAAGTCTTAATTCAACTCTAAATCCAAAATCCAAAAATTTCTCTTCATCTGTGAAATCTAAAATACAAGCTATCTGCCTCCAAAGTACAATGGTGTAACAGGTACAAGCTAGACATTTCCAGTACAAATGGGAAAAATTAGAGGGAAAGAAGGGGTAACAGGCACCAAGCAAATCAGCAGAACACATTACATTAGCTTTCAAGGCTTGAAAATAATCCTCTGTTCTCTGAGACCATTTAGGTAATGGCCTGCCCTCCAAACTCTGGGTGTTGGCCACACACTCCAAATTCTGAGAGGAGGCCCCTCAGCCCTGGGCTTCAGCTCCGCCTTCCAAGCTCACTGGAATGGTAACTCTGCTCTCTCGGATTTAGGCAACCCCATTCTCCTAGTCCATCTGTATGGCGACTCCATACCTTCAGCCCTGGTAGACCCCGTTCTTCTGCCTCTTGGGCATGGCAGCCCGGCCCCCTCAGCTTTGGGCAGTGGATCTGGCCCCATCTCACTGGCACTTGTGACAAGCAGCCCTACACTCCGGAACCAAGTTGGTGAAGATCTGACTGTTTGAAACCTAGGAGGCTGCGGCCCGACACTTGGAGACCCCAGAGGCCATGGCTCCACTTTTTGAGATCCCAGAGGTAGTGGTCCTACCCTTTTAGACTGAGGCATCTCTGCTTCCTATGTTTGTTGTCTCTTTGGCTTCTGCTTCCTGGTTCCTTGGCCTCTTGGTCCCTCAGACTTCACCACCGTCATCTGCCCTGCTGGAGCAGGTGTTCCAAAGCTCTTTAGCTCCACCAACAAGTGCTTAGAGGCACCATACTCCACCAATAAATGTCAGCCAGAAGACACTCAGCTCTCTTGCTGTATGGGTGAGCAAGCCTAGTTCCACCAATAAGTGCCCAGAGGCACCCCACACCACCAGGAAGCCTCCTGAGAAAAGACACTCAGCTCTTTTGCTCCATGGGTTGGCTTCAGCACTGTCTCACACTGATCTCCTGGTTCTACTGCTGCCATTTCTGTGCTGCTTCTGTTTCTGTGCTGCTGCTGTTTCTCTGCTACTGCTGTTTGTCTGCTGCTGCTTCTGCCACCTGTGCCATATCCAGTGCAACAGCTCTCTTCACTTTAACTTCAGACACCACTCAAGGCTAGAAATTCAGGTGGCATCGTAATTCAGCCACTCTTACAATAAGACATTGGGTTTGGTTTCCAGCAATATCAGCTCTGTTACTACAAGAAATGAGGCTTTCTTTTGAGGCAAAAGCAGAAACTTTGAGGCCCTTTATGCAGCACTTGAGCTTTGGCTCTGAAGTTCTGAGTTTATTGTTATTTCACCACTTTGTCTAGTGAAAGTAGGACCAACTAGCCTCCTTATACTTCACATTATGACAAAATTGTAGAAAGGTATCAAACATGCCATCACCCAGAGCCTCACCTTTCACCAATACCTGATCTACTGGTGGTGATATTTTGTTTATTCCTATTGCCACCACACACCATGGATTAGCAGTACCCTCTTTACCACTGGAAGCAGAGTTATCAACATCTTTAAGACTAACCAGAATTGAGAAGCAATTTAGACAACTCACCCTTACAATTTTGTTTCTCTAGAATCACCCTTGGTACTAAATGCCTTATGCTGGATTCTCCAGAGAAACAAAACCAGTAAAGTGTATAAATATATATATAGAGAGAGATTTATATCAAGGAAATGGTTCATGCATTTGTAGAGGCTGGAACTTCCCAAGTCCCTGGGTCAGGCTGGAGGCTTCTCCTTATTCATGTAGCCACAGGGGTTGGCGAATCCAAGATCAGCAGGTTAGACAGCAGGGCTTTTGCTATCTCTGGATCCTGCCACTGGCTCCTGTTCATCTGACTTCCTGTTCTTAGGACTTGAGCTAGCAGCTTACCTGCCATCTTGCCTGCCAATCTGGGATTCATTGGTCTTCACAGCCTGTAAGCAAGAGCCCTGCTGTCTAACCTGCCCATCTTGGGTTTGCCAGCCCCTGTGGATACGTGAATCAGGAGAGCTTCCAGCCTGACTCAAGGACTTGGGATGCTCCAGCCTTTACAACCTTGTGAGCCATTTCCTTGATATAAACCTCTCTCTCTCTCTCTCTCTCTCTCTCTCTCTCTCTCTCTATATATATATATATATATATATATATATATATATATATATATATATATATATATATGTACAAAGCCAGTATATACACTTTACTGGTTTTGCTTCTCTAGAGAAGCCAGCCTAAGACAACGTCCATCAACAGATAAATAGATTTTTTTTTAAAAGTGGTACATACATATAATGGATTGTTACTCAGCCAGAAAAAGAAATTAAGTCTTGATACATGCTACAGCATGGATGGAGCTTTAAGATATTATGCTATGTGAAATAAGTCAATCAAAAAGGACAAATATTGTATTACCTCACTTATATAAAAAGACAATAATAGGCAAATGTATAGAGAACAAAGTTTATTAGTGGTTACTAGGGGGCAGGAGGGAGGGGAAGAGGGAGGCATTTATTGCTTATGGAGAACTGAGTTTCTCTTTACAGTGATGGAAAAATTGCATTGATCAAGGGTAGAATTTCACAGCCAATTAATGTAATTACTGTCAGTAAGTTGTACACCTGTAAAAAGTTGAATTGGCAAAAGTTGTGTGATATATATATTTACAACAACAACAAAAAAGAACAGCTGCTGAGACTGCTTATGTACAACCAAACACCTCATGGGATTTGGTTCCTTAGTTTGGGGTTTAGGTCATGGTTTCATGGGACATCCTAGCTAACTGGCCTAATAGTGCTTCTGTTTTACCTCCTAGTTTGTTGCATAGTGCCTAGGGTCTTAAAAGTTTACAAGTGGCCATCCAAGGTACAACAATTGTTCTGTATTTGCCTGGCACAACAGAGGAAGAAGGAGAGTCAGGAATAGGAGGAGGAAATGGAATGTGTAGCTAATTTCCTTCATGAACAACTGCCTCCTTTGCCATGAGACCAGAAGAACTATATGGTGCCCAGCTACCATTACTGAATATTTTGATCAAAGATTCTATAGAAGTATCCTGATCAAAAGGGGGGAAATGTAGAACAGAATTTAAAATTCTAATGGTATCCAGTCTTTCTGGAGCCATGGAGGCTGGATGAACCCCTGAAACTATTTCCCTGAGATAATCTTTAGACCTTAAACCAAAAACATCCCCTGAAGTCTTCTTAAAACCAAACATTCATTTGGCTTAACTAGTAAACAATGTCTGTCTTGAGCATTGTGCTCTTTTAAGAACTACCTATACGGGATCAAATAGACGACAGAAATTTGAAATATTAGATAGGGGACTTAGAGGGCAGTGGGTTTATTTTAAAGGGTGAGAAACAACTCAGAAAAGGAGGATTAGAATGGTTGCACAACTGGAAGAATGTAATCAAAGTTATTGAATTGTACATGCAGAAACTGTTGAATTAGTATATATTCTGCCATGCATATTCTCAACAACAACAAATAGTACATAAAAACTTTTAGAAAGCAATGTAAATAACTTTTTTTTAATCTGGAATTCTGAGTTAACCTGATCTAATCTCTTGAATGGAGACAAGCCATGACTATTAGCTGTGTGGACTAAGGAAAAAGAAAAGCCAATCTGCAGAGATGAAAGAAACAGACTCACCAGGAAAGGTAAGGAGAGTAGTAATAGCCCCCTTCCAATTCCTAGTTCAAGGTGTTTGCTGAGGCCTGGCTGCATTCTTGCTCTTTATGTCTATGTGTTGCCATAGTCCTTTCATCAAATCCCCCATTTTCAATTAATCCAACTAGAATTTATTTCTTTTACTACAGCTAAGGTGCTCATATGCCCTGGTTTGCTTGGGAGAGTCCTAGTTTATGCCTGTTGTCCATCATAAAGACTGAGAGGGCTCCCTTTCACTCTCTAAAGCATCCTTGTTTTAGATGATAAATTATATGATTACCCTACTTATAACCAGGGAGTCCCTACCAATATACAAGACATTCTACTAGATTGAACAGAAATTTCTCCTTGGATATAACAATTTTCTTACCACAGACAGCCTCAGACTCATGAAACTCTTTCTTATAAAGACACTTCATAGAAGCTGATGGCATCACACCATGAGTTTTACCAGTATTTTATTTTTATTTTATATTTTTATTACTATTATATTTTATTTTTATTTAATATATTATTTTTATATTTATTTTATTAGTTCAATGAGTCTGGGAACGCATGTTTTTCCCTACTAAAAGAGATTAATAGTAGGTATCCAATACTCTTGTTCCTATGATATGGCCTACTCTAGGGTAGGGGTTGGGGAGGTGATGAGCAGTGGTTGGGTTCTGGATATATTTTAAATGTAAAACCCACTGGTGTTGCTAGTGGATTGGATGCGGAGTTTGAGAGGAAAAATAATAAAAGATGACTCTGAAATGTGGAGCTTGGATGGTGGTGTTATTTACAGAGATGGGGAGGAACAGGTAAGAGAATGAAATAAAGAACTCTGTTGTGGTAATATTTAGTTGGAGAGAATTATATGATTCTGAGGTGTAGCTGTCGCCTAGGCAGTTGGAGCTTACTGGAAGGGTGGAGATATGTATACACACACACATACACACACATAAATACATATATACATGTAATTGGTCCTATAAATGGCACCTAAAACCATAATACTGGATTAGATCACCTACGTAGAGAGTAAATCTAGAGAGAGAGGACCCAAGATCAAGACCCTGGTACACCTCACCATTAGTGGTTGAGCAGTGGAATAGCAAAGGATACTTGAAAATGAGTGGTGAGTAAGTGGAAAACAAAATCAGGAGAGTATGACAGCACAAGTATTAGTTTTCTGTGGCTAACACAAACTGGGTAGCTTAAAACAACAGAATTTATTCTCTCACAGTTCTGGAAGCTAGAAGTCTGAATTCAGTATGTCTACAGGGCTATGCTCCCTCTAAAAGTGCTAGGGGAGACTCTTCTTTGTTTCCTTAGTTTCTGGTATCTCCAGGTATACCTTGACTTTTGGCAGTATCACTCCAATCTCTGCCTCTGTCTTCATATGGTTGGCTTTTTTCTGTGCCTGTTTGTCTCTTCTCCTTTTATGAAGGAGCCATCATATTAGATAAAGGCCCGCTGTACTCCAGTATGATCTTATCTTAACTGGTTACATCTGCAAAGATACTATTTCCAAATAAGTTCAGATTCACAGGTACCACTAGTTAGAACTTGAACATATCTTTTTTGGGGACACAAATCAAACCATACCAGCACATAATAATTAAAAAAGAAGAAGAATGTTTTAAAATGGAGGAAACGTTCAACTACGCCAAATTGTGTGGAAAGATTGACTAAGATGGAGGATAAAATAGTGACCACTAGATATGCAGTCCTCTTGGAACTCAGGAAGAACTACAAGACCAAAGCCTATCAGGAACTTGAATGAAAACTGAAATGACGTTCAGTCTGTGCAGCATTATTCAACAAGTTATTTCATCAACACAAGGCAGAGGAGTTTACTGATATCTGCTAATGTTTCTTTATCATTTTTGTGAATTGGACATCCTTTGTGTCTACTTTTCTCTGTACATCTTTTGGTTTTTATTATCACACCAGATAACTGACTTCAAACTCCCAAGAAAAAATATCAAATTCTTGAAGCAAATTACTATTATCCTAATTGTACAAAACTTCCATACAAAACAGTCGCATAGACCATTGACTAGCAGATTGGCATCCCAGGATCAACTGTCCTCCTCTAGTCTAACTTTAGCTATGATCAAGGTGAGTGAGTCACATAATATAAAACATAGCCTCCCAACCACCAAAAAGCTGCCAAGGATCATTTCTCTCTACAGGCGACTGTGGACATGGATGCAATCCCATACTTAGCCTGTCCAGAAAAAAAAGCACATTTAAAATGTCAGTATATATTCCAGTGATTACTTAGAAAATAGGAGGCACTTTAGGTCTCTCTAAATGTAATTAAGCGATGATGATGATAATTATGATGATGGCTGAGATTATACAATTATGTAGTGTTAAGAGCTAGGGTTCCATAGTCAAGTGCCTGGGTTTGCATGAAAGAAGAGACATCCCCACAGATCCTACCAATACTAAAAAGATCATAAAGGAAATATTACAAACAACTTTATGTTCATAAACTGAGCAACTAAGAAGAAATGATTAAACTCCTTGAAAGACAAGGAAAAATAGATATGCTCAGGAAAAAAATAGATACAATGGAATATTATGCAATCATAAATAACAGTGGTGAATCTGTGAAACATCTCATAACATGGATGAATCTGGAGGGCATTATGCTAAGTGAAGTAAGTCAATCACAAAAGGATAAATACTGTATGAGACCACTATTATAAAAACATGTGAAAATGTTTCCACACAGAAAGAAACAATCTTTGATGGTCACGTGGGAGTGGAGGGGTGGAGAGGGAAAAACACTAACTAGATAGTAGATAAGAGGTAGCTTTGGTGAAGGGTAAGACAGTACACAATACTGGGGAAGTCAGCACAACTTGACCAGGGCAAAGTCATAGAAGCTTCACAGACACATTCAAATGCCCTGAGGGACCGAGCTACTGGGCTGAGGGCTGGGGACCATGGTCTTAGGGGACATCTACCTCAATTAGAATAACATAGTCTATAGAGAAAATATTCTACATCCAACTGTAGTGAGTAGCATCTGGGGTCTTAAAAGCCTGATAGTGGCCATCTAAGACACATCTACTGGTCCAATCCCGGCTGGAGTAAAGGCCAATGAAGAAAACCAAAGACACAAGGGAAAGATTAGTCTAAAGGACTAATGGACCACTACCTCCACCAGACTGAGCCCAGAACAACTAGGTGGTGCCCAGTTACCACCACTGACTGCACTAGCAGGGATCACAATAGAGGGTCCTGGACAGAGTGGGAGAAAAACAGAGAACAAAATTCAAATCCACAAAAAAAGAAAGAAACACCAGTCTTGCTGGTCTGACAGAGACTTCACTGGAGAAATCCCGAGAGTATGGCCCTCGGACACCATTTTAACTCAGTACTGAAGTCACTCCTGAGGTTCATCCTTTAGCCAAAGACGACACAGGTCTATAGGCCAACAATAACACACATAAGGAACGTGCTTCATAGCTCAATCATGTATACAAGACTAATGGGCACACCAGCCCAAAAGCAAAGACTAGAAGGCAGGAAGGGACAGGAAAGTGTACGAATAGAAACAGGAAACCTGGGGTGGAGGAGGGAAGAGTGTTGACACATCGAGGGGTTGGCTGGCACCCAACATCACAAAACAATTTGTATATTAACTGTTTAATGAGAAACTAATTTGCTCTGTAAACTTTCACCTAAATCACAATTTAAAAATAAATAAATAAATATTTGTGATCCCTGGACAAAAAAAAATCCCCTGAAGTCTTCTTAAAAGAAAATAATACTTTAGCTTAGCTAGTAAAGAATGTCTGCCTTGAGCATTGTGCTCTTTTAAGATCTATATGGGATCAAATTGATAACAGCAACTTGAAAGATTAGATAAGAAACTTAAGGGTCAGTGAGTTTATGTTAATGAGGGAGGAACAACTCAGATAAAGAGGGTGAGGATGGTTGCACAGCTCCAAGAATATAATCATTGTCACTGAATTGTACATGTAGAAATTGACAAATTGGTATATGTTCTGCTGCATATATTCTCAACAACAAAAATAAAACAAATTGTTTTAAAAATGTTATGAGTATTACATGAGCAAGGCTAATAAGTGAGAAATTGTGTATGTTTTAGGAATTAGATAACTGAAATTGGGATTGATATAATGGATATAATTGACACTGATGACTACTTCAGTTGTTAAATAAGTCACCTGGTCCCTCCAACAAGGCATCATTTTCCATTTCAGCAGTACAAACCACAGCTACTTCTCAAGGAGATGTCAGTGGTGACTCAATCGTCCCGCTCCCACCCCCAAGCACTCCACACACCACCAGGGAGTTTCTCTGGATCATCTGGGAAGTCAACAAAGTCACTGTGAGTTTTTTCTTCAGCTTTAGGCACAGCCTCCTTCTGAAATGAATAGTATATATTTATGGAGCACAAATGACAGCATATGTTCTGTGAATAGCCACATCATTTTTATTCCACTTCCTCTTTCCACCATTTGGAGTATTTATAAAGTTTTCCAGTTTATCCTTTTTTTGGATAGAGTGCTTGTTTGGAAAAAAGTAAAGGAATAACAAGTAAATGAAAAGAAGCAACCAGAATTCCAAGCTATAAACAGCATCATCAGCATTGTTCCCATGCCGAGGGTGGGATGAGCCTCATGTTGGTTAATCCTCTAGGGGGCCAGATCCTGACGTGGCCCATAAAGTGGACAGAGAAGAGCCAGTGCAGCAGGACCACTGTTCAGACTTTCATTGAGTCAACAATGCACAGTATGGGACGTCTGCTCTGGCTGAAACTCATTGCAGTTATTGTGTATGCGTGCATGTGTGTGCATGTGTGTGTGCATGCATGCGTGTGTGTGTGAGAGAGAAGAACAAAGGCAGTCACCCAGAAAACAGAGGATGGAAAATCAGGGTTATCGCAGACAGTATTAAATGACTCCGTGGTTTCTCTCCCAAAGGAATCCGGAGGGGAAGGCTCTTAAAGCTGTCTCCATATAGTCTCTACAGAGACTCTATTAGCAGGAATCTGGTCCTCAATAGCAAGAGTAGTGAAGTGACAGGCCTAAGAATGAAATCCGGGGATGAAGAGGAAGCTGTGACTACTGGACAGCAAATTAAAGGGTGTTGTCGGAGGTACTTTGCTGGCGGCCTGTTTCTCAAGACCCGGTGGCTTTCCGTGCCTGGAACTAATGATTCAGAGCATTTCCCAGAATCATTTTTCAAGCTGGGTTCGTTGCTGGATCCCAGACCCTTCCACCTATCCATTTATAACATGTTAATTTCTGGGCAGGGTGAAGCCACTGACCCAAACCTAGCCCAGAACCAAAATAGAACAGGACTAATACAAGACCATCTTGCGCTTTCCCCCTTAAAATCCCTTCTGGCTCAACTGCATTTCCCACAGCTTGTGAGTGCTCAGAGGAAAGTGCCTAGTTTTATTTAAACCCCTGTGTGTTAAATCACTGGACACAGCTTGGTTCCTTTGTTGCTTAAATTTAACCTGTCTGACCTCTAAGGAGGAAAAAACACCTCTAGAGTTGGCTGCCACCCTGTCACCACAGAAGAACAAGGGCCAGTTAAGTCATGCAACGCTGAGGACTTGCTGCTTGTCGCAATGTTTCTCCGTTTAAAGAATACCTCCGCGGTCCTAGGCCGTCTGAGGTAACCAAAGGAGGAGGCTTGACAGTTCCAGACAGCTCAGGGAAGAAAGTGGCTCCTTGTTAAAAACAGACCTGTCATGGGGATAAGGTGAATTGCAGCAGATTCCAGGAACTAGAAGGATACAGCAGCATCTTCCCTGACTGGCTGTCAAGAGGATCAGGAAATGTCACAAAAATAACTATTATGAAGCCTAGCTAGCTGATGTGGCCCTAGAGAGAATTTCCAAAGCCGGTAAATGAGTTAAGTGTTTTGCATGTGCTCAGGTACTCTACCAGAAAGCAACTTGAAAGCACACAAATGTTTTTCTTTTTAAGATTTTATTCAGATGAAGAGGAATTTTAGAAAAGTACTTAACCCTGTTAAGTAACTGGACCATTTATCATAGCAAAGGAAAGGGAATTGGAGGTTAACATACTTCTAAGCATTTCATTCAAGGGAGAAAGATGAGGAAAAACACATAATATATCTTAGGAACAGTAATGTCTTGTTATTGTTAAAAACTGCTGGGACCTCATTAGTGCTTATGAAAACATCATCTGTAAGTACTGAAAGGTAATAAATCTTCCACATAAAAAAAGAAAGTGGGCAAAAAGAGAGAAATGCGAGAGGGAAGAAAAAGAAGAAGAGAAAGAAGAAAATACAACACAGAAGAAAATTACCATAGCTTCCAAAAATGTCATGTGAATTCAGTGGCTTTATAACAGTCAGTAAAGTAGTTGACTTTATTAAATATTTTAAAGTAATTATTGACAATTAATAAAATCTGTCTAGAATATATGTTTTTTTCTTTTTCATTTCTCCTACTGTAACCTCACTGGGAGCTCTGTCCCTTTCTTTGACATGTAAATTCCTTTTCATAAACTTCATCCTGTGACTAAAGTTGAGTCAATTCTGTATAACTGAGCAGACATACAACTGTCAGATTCAAGTTGCTCATTTTGGACTAACTGAGCATCATCCCTAGAGCCATTGTTATTGGCACAGAGCCAGTGTGCATCTTCCAGGCCAAATGCCTTTGTGCGATTACAGGGACTGCGCAGTTTATTTGTTCTCTTATGGACTGAAAATGGTCACAAATAATAACTAATAATGCCCTTTTTGCAAAATAAAAAACTTACAGCTTAAGCAGTAAGCTATATGGGAAGTATAGGCAGGCAGAACCTGCAGACTAATCACATGAACAAAACTGTGTCAGCGGAGAAAGGAATCTCCAGATCAACAGAAAGCATACTATATTCTGTATCAAATAAGTGATGCCCTTTTTTCTGTCAATGAAATTGGTTGACTCTGCAACTGGCAAATCTACAATGCTCAACATTCTTTAATATCTGAGTAGCTTTTATGTGTAGAGAGGAAAATACGCTCACCACTCTGTACTTTTGTATTGTCCGTTGATTATCTTAAACACTTAACACTTCTCTAAATATTTATACTCTATTTTTATAAACTTAACTATTAAATAAAAAGTTTAAGTATTAAATAAAAAGTTGTGAATTTAACAAATTTTGCTCTTCTAACACTTAAACACTGATTGATATAAAAATTAATCAAACAACCCAAGAGTCCCTCAACAGATAAATGGATGAACAAAATATGGTATATACATGCAATGGAATATTATTCAGCCATAAAGAAAAATAAAGTTCTGATAAATACAACATGAATGAACCTTGAAAACATTATGCCAGACACAAAAGGACAAATATTGTATGATTCCCTTAAATGAAATATCTAGGATAGGCAAATGCATGGAGATAGAGAGTAGATTAGAGGTTACCAGGAGCTGAGGAGAGAGGAGAATGAGAAGTTATAGAAGGTATAGAAGGTATAGAATTTCTATTTGGGGGTGGTGAAAAACTTTTGCAAATAGATGATGGCAATGGTTGCCCAACATTGTAAATGTAATTAATGTCACCAAATTGTACACTTTAAAATGGTTAAAATAGCACATTTTATGTTACAGATATTTTACTACAAGAAAATAAAAATTTTTAAAAATTAATCGAGCTCTTCTAAATATTTAATGGGTACAGGTCTTTTAAAGGCTTTAAACATCTAAAAAGGACACACATTTTTACAGTGGATACAAAACTGATCAGTACACTTATAGCCAAACTGGTTTGCAAAAGATTTAATTACATAGATTTAAAATAATTTCTCCATCCTATTCTTATTTGTACTCTAATTTCTTCCTAGAGTACAAATTTAACTCATTTAGCCAAGAAAGCCAGGTCACCTTCTTAGACTAGCTGAGATTGCAGATAAAAGTTCTGAGACCAAAGGTATAAGATTTAGGCACCTTCCAAGGAAATTGGAGTCACATCACTTACCCTTATTCTTTGTTATAGTTGTACCTTATCCATTACTTCCTTCGGTAATCCTCAAATCATTAGCTTTGGACAATTTGTCATATTTTGATCTTTAGTGATCTTAATCATCTTACTACCAATATCAAAATGGTGCTGGTTTAGGATGTCTTATTTTATTGTCCGCCACGAGTCTGTCAGTTTGTCGTACTGTAGGAGCTTGCATGTTGCTGCGATGCTGGAAGCTATGCCACCAGTATTTCAAATACCAACAGGGTCACCCATGGCTGACAAGTTTCAACTGAGCTTCCAGACTACGACAGACTAGGAAGGACCTGGTGGTCTACCACTGAAAAAAAATTAGCCAGTGAAAACCTCATGAATAGCAGTGGAATGTTGTCTGGTATAGTACCAGAAGATGAGCCCCTCACATTGGAAGGCACTCAGAATAAGACTGGGGAAGAGCTGCCTCCTCAAAGTAGAATCGACCTTAGTGACCTAGATGGAGTCAAGCTTTCAGGACCTTCATTTGCTGATGTATTAAAAAGCAAAGATGTCACTTTGAGGATTGAGGTGCACCTGACCCAAGCCATGGTGTTTTCAGTTGCCTCATATGCATGCGAAAGCTGGATGATGAATAAGGAAAACTGAAGAAGAATTGATGCCTTTGAATTGTGGTGTTGGCAAAGAATACTGAATATACCATGAACTGCCACAAGAAGGAACAAATCTGTCTTGGAAGAAATATAGCCAGAATGCTCCTTAGAAGCGAGGATGAGGAGACTTCGTCTCACATACATTGGACATGCTATCAGGAGGGACCAGTCGCTGGAGAAGGACATCATGCTTGATAAAGTGGATGGTCACTGAAAAAGAGGAAGACCCTCAACAAGAAGGATTGACAAGGTAACTGCAACAATGAGCTCAAGCATAGCAATGATCGTAAGGATGGTACAGGACTTGGCAGTGTTTCATTCTGTTGTACATGTGATAGCTCTGAGTCGGAACCAACTCAGTGGCACCTAACAACAACATCTTTGCTGTACATCCAGTGTAAGTACATTTTTTCAGCCCTTGTTCTAAGTAAGACCTAGTCTGGTTCCATTAAATCCAAAGTCTTTGGTTGATCTGAGTCTTTGAGACATTATAATTTTTCTTTTTCATCAACAATTAAGGCCCATAACATCGATTCAGAAACAAAAACCCATTAGCCACTCTTTGTCTATGTTTGGGTTAGGATGCTGGGATGGCTCAGTTCTGATCCATTGTTCACACCTGTAGGGCTGCAAGCTCTCTTGCCTCCACCATCTTCCTCCTTGCATATAGACTCAATTAAGTAGGTGCAATGTGGACATGAGTGAATAGAATATTTTTCAAAGATATTGAGGAACCTAGCAATATGTTCTTGTTTCATAAAGCTCCTTTTAAGCTTGACTCTGAGTGTATTTTTTTAAAGATGAGTACTATCTGATTATTGTGAAGCTTTATTAGCTACCTCATTATTTCAGCACAGTAGTTCTCTAAGTGTGGCCCCCAGACTAGCAGCGTCAGCATCACCTGGGAACTTGTGAGAAATGCACATTCTCTGGCCCTATCCCAGACCAAATGAATAAGAAACTCTAAGAATACGGCCCAGCAATCTGTGTTCTCACAGATCCAACCACGTGATTCTGGTGCACACTCTAGTTTGATAACCACTGCTATAGAATAACCATCAGCACTTTAATCTTTTTATTTCCTTGCATCTGTAGTCATGACAAGCCCTGATGGCACATTGATTAAAGCACTCAGCTGCTAACCGAAAGGTTAGTGGTTCAAACCTACCAGCTGTTCCACGGGAGAAAGATGTAGCAATCTCCTTCCATAAAGATTTATAGCTTAGAAACACTATGGGGCAGTTCTACTCTGTCCAATATGGTTGCTACGAGTTGGAATCGACTCAACTGCAACAGGTAAATCTTTAAGGATGAAATCAGCAGGAATGAATACTTACTGAAACAGTTTTGTCATGCTTAGAAGTAACCCGTTCCAAAGGGTGTTATGTATACATGTTCAAGATGAAGACTGAGAAAGACGTTTAATCAAGTCACAGGACTGGAATGTAATTGAGAAAAACAGCAATCTAACTGATTGAATTACAACATAAAACAAAAAGAATGAGTATCAAAACAAGGCAATTGTGTAGGGAGAGAGGAATGAGGAGAAAGAGTTGCTGTGCAAAGGACTAAGAATTTTGCTTACTAGAAAGGTTGTCTACTTTGCACAGGCACCACTCAGCTGTTCCCTCCTTCCCTACCTCCAAGCTGATTATGCTGTTGGAAAAAACCATGCAACTATACAGACGTATTCCATTATAACTCTTGATTTTCAACCTTGGTTAAGCCAAGAGTGGCACTCCACCAACTCTCTATTTCTCCTTGGTCAGATGGCTCTTCCAGCATCCATAGGGCTCTTTTCATGCTGTCTTAACTTTCCTCAATTCATCACCACATCACCAGGCCCCCCACTCCCACTTCAGAGAAAAAAGGAGTCATCAGGTCAGAAATCCCTTTGATTTCAGACACAAAACATATTAAGTCAACCTGTAAGCACACCCATCTTTCTCCTTCCTTTCTGTTAAAATGAAATAGGTGGCCCTCCTTTTAGTCTAAGTTTAAGAACTTAGCCTGTACTCCAGATCCCACTCCCTCTGCATCCTCAGGAATTTCCCTCTCATGATTATCCCCACTCCCTCCTTTCTTCAGTATCTCTTTCTATATAGATTTATTTCCAACAATATATAAATGTATTCAAATCCCTCTTAAAAGAAAATTCCAACCTTAAACCCATTTCTCTCCCCAGCTACCTATATATATTCTTCCTTATACCCTCATTCCAACTTGTTCTGTGGAGTTTGTTCTCACCTGGAGAGAAACTTGAGCAGGATCCCTAGCTTATCTTCTCACATTTGGTTGTAAGAATAATAATAATAGTGTTGTTTTAGTAACTGGTTTGTTCTTTTTGTGGTAATAATCAAAATTGTGAACTTTATTTAAAGTTAAACCTTCTCCCCTCTCTCAGCTTTGTCCTGAAGCCCTGGGGCAGATCATTTTTCTGTTTCAAGCTTAGTGCTTCTGCTTTTGCTCCCTCCTTCCAAATTTGCCTCTGGCTTCTCCACGGATAAAGTAGAAGGGAAAGAGGAAATGCAAAGGTCAAGGGAGGTTATTTGAGAGGTAGTGCCTTGACCTTCCATTAATACTCTCTGGTCTTGGTGGACATCAAAATTGACTATTTTTCTTGGAGCTCATTAGAGAATTGTTCAGAGACGTTCCTCATACTTGTGGATCTCTCACAAGCAGTTCCTTTCTTCCTCTGTTTAGTCACCTACAACTTCCCTTTAACTCTTCATTTCTGATGATCTGTTCAACACATAATCTCTCTTTTGGGTCCCATTGGCCAAACAAGCAGCCCTCTTACGCACAGTCCACTTGAACATAATTCTAGATATTTATTCCCATCAGTGTGGTGGACTAGAATCCCTAACTGACTCAGCCCCCACTTCAGAAAATGAAACTAAAGGAAGTCTGGATAAATATTAAAACAAAAGTAAATAACATTTTAATGAATCAGCATGCTGACAATAAAGTGAAGGGTCTATCTTACTTTGAAACTTGGAGTCAAGAGTTTTCAGTTTCAAAGTAAGGCATTGAGCCTGGGAACCATAGAAAGCAAGCAAGATCAAAACCAGCTTTCACCCTGAAACTATGTACGAACTCTCATGACCTTTAATTTCCATTTGAGAGTTACACAGTGGCATGAGAAACAGGAAATTAAGCCTTCAGCCCACCCAAGGTGAGGGGACTACCACACAAAGGTGCAGCCTATAAGGTCACAGACTTAGTATGAGTGTAAACGGGAAACAAACCTAGCATAAAAAGGAAAGTTAGAAAACTTCCCTATCCTGAGAATTCATAACTATAAGCCCCACTCACATAGGTTTGCAGCCAATACACACTATACATGTGGTCTGAAAACACACACACACACAAACAAACAGACAATTTAACTTAAACCAGTCCTAAGTTGGCCATGCCCTCGGCAACTACAGGCATACCTCGTTTTATTGCACTTTGCTTTATTGCACTTCGCAGATATTGTATCTTTTACAAATTGAAGCTTTGTGGCAACCCTGCATCGATCAAGTATATCAGTGCCATTTTTCCAATAGCATAAGCTCACTTCATATCTCTGTGTCACATTTTGGTAATTCTCACAATATATCAAACTTTTCACTATTATTATATCTGTTACGGTGATCTGCAATCAGTTATCTTTGATACTACTATTGTAACTGTTTTGGGGAACCACAAATCATGCCCATATAAGACATAAGACAGGGACCTTAATGAAAAAAATTGTGTGAACAACCTGTCACAGTAACTCCTCTTCAGCTAGACCTGTCCTGCCATACCATATCTGAGTGACTGACCCTGCCAATTGGAGAAGGAAGCAAAAAGTATTGTGCTCACAGATGAGCAAACAACAAAGAACACACAGCCCGCCTGCACAGACATAGCCAAATTTTTAAAAAAAGGATGAAACAAACAAATCTACCACGAATAAACAAGAAAAATAACTACTGAATGCCCCGAAGACAGCAGACAATATCAAAACATTTACAAAAACAGGACAGGAAGGTTCCAGTAGGTGTCCAAAATAAAACACCAGATGGCTTTCCAGTGGAAGAAAAGGCACTAGAACTATCTGATAGGCAATTCAAATCTCTAATACTCAGAAATCTCCAAGAGCTGAAGCAAAAAGCAGACAAAAATGAAAAAATAGACAAATTCATGGAAAATACAGACAAAAAATTGGAAGAATTTGGGAAAATAATGCAGGAACAAAATGCCAAAATAAATTCACAACTAGAAATTATACAAAAACAAAAATTAGAAATCCAAAAGATAAACAACAAGATTTCAGAAATGGTTGGTGTCATAGAAGGGCTGAGAAGCAGATTTGAAATGGTGGAAGACAGCATCAGTGGAATTGAAGACAAACACTTGGATACAACTCTGTTTAAGGAAAACTCAGAAAAATGTAGAGACCCTGAGAGTTATGTGGGATACAATCAAAATCAAAAATTTGTGAGTGATTGGAATTCCAGAACAGGGGGAGAAAACAGAAAACACAGAGAGCATCATTGAAAACCGCTGACAGAAAACTTCCCCAATATCATGAAAGATGAAAAGCTGCCCATCCAAGAAGCTCAACGAACTCTATATAGGATAGACCCCAAAAGAAAATCACCAAGGCATATCATAATCACACTTACCAAAACCAAAGACAAAGAAAGAATCCTGAGAGCAACTCATGAAAAAAAGGAAGTCACATACAGAGGAAAACAATAAGACTAAGCTCAGATTATTTGGCAGAAACCATGCAGGCAAGAAGGCAATGGGATGACATATATAAAACCTTGAAAGAAAAAAATTGCCAGCCAAGAATAATATATCCTGCAAAACTCTCATTCAAAAATGATGGTGAAATTAGGTCATTTACAGATAAACAGAAATTAAGAGAATATGTAAAAGTCAAACCAAACTGACAAGAATTATTAAACTGAGTTCTTTGATCTGAGAACAAACAACTTCAGCTCACAGGCAGAATCTAGGACACAGGATCATACCAGCCAGATACAATCTAGGAAATGAACTCTCAAGGACTATCCAAAAACAAAAGAAATACAACAGGGAATCAGAGCAGTTAATCAGTAAATGACAACAACATCAAAACAATAAAACAGGGAATAAATGGAGAGGAAGGCAAGGCGATACCAAGTAATAATAGACTGCTTCAAACTTAGAACGATAAGGGTAAAATTCATGGTAACCACAAAGAAAGTTAACAAACATACGTATAAAAATAAAGAGGAAAAACTTAAAGTCTCAGCAAAAACAAAACCTACAAAAACAAAAGAAATGAAAAAAAAACACAAACAAAAGTAACTCAGCAAAACAGAGTAAGAAGAACAAAGAAAACGTCAGCACCACAAAAAAAAAAGCACTACAAAATCACAGCAACAAACTAACATCTATCAATAATTACACTGAATGTAAACGGACTCAATGCAACCATAAAGAGACTGAGAGTGAGAGAATGGATAAGAAGACAAGATCCATCAATATGCTGTCTACAAGAGACACACCTTAGAAACAAAGATGTGAATTTATTAAAAGTCAAAGGTTGGAAAAAAATATATCAAGCTAACAACTACCAAAAAAGAGCAGGAGTGGAAATACTAATCTCAGATAAAATAGACTTTAAAACAAAATCCACCAGAAAAGACAAAGAAGGACACTATATAACGATTAAAGGGATGATTCATCATGAAGACATAACCATAATAAACATCTACACACCAAATGACAGAGCTCCAAAATACATATAATAAACTCTAACAACTCTGAAGAGAGAAATTGACAGTTCCACAATAATAGTAGGAGACTTCAATGCACCACTCCCAGTAAAGGATGGAACGACAAAGAAGAAACTCAGCAAAGATACAGAAGACCCAAAGGGCACAATCAGCCAACTTGACCTCTTAGACATATATTGAACACTCCATCCAACCACTGCAAAGTACACATTCTTTTCCAATGCACATGGACATTCTCCAGAATAGACCACATCTTAGGCCACAGAGCAATCCTCAAAAAGATCCAAAACGTTGAGATAATACAAAGTGTCTTCTGTGACCACAATGCCATCAAGGTAGAAATTAACAACAGAAAGAGCAAGGAAAAAAAATCAACTACATGGAAACAGAATAACATCCTGTTTACACATCATTGGGTAATAGAAGGAATCAAAAAATTCCTAGAAACAAACAAGAATGAAAACACATCATACCAAAATCTTTGGGACACAGCAAAGGCAGTCCTCAGAGGGCAATTTATAGCAATAGATGCACACATCAAAAAAGAAGAAAGGGACAAAATCAAAACATTAACTACACAACTCAAACAAATAGAAAGAGAAGAGCAAAAAAAGCCCACAACCACCAGAACAAAGGAAATAGGAAAGATCAGAGCAGAAATAAATGAAATAGAGAATATAAAAACAATAGAAAGAATCAATAAAACCAAAAGTTGGTTCTTTGAAAGAATCAACATAAACAACAAACCACTGGCCAGACTGACAAAAGAAAAACAGGAGAGGACACAAATAACCCAAATAAGAAGTGACATGAGGGACTTTACAACAGACCCAACTGAAACAAAAAGGATTATAAGAGAATATTATGAAAAACTATACTCCAAAAAATTTGAAAACCTAGAGGTAATGGGTAAATTTCTAGAAGCACACTACCTACCCAAACTCCAACAAAGTGATGTTAAAAATGTGAACAGACCCATAACACGAGAAGAGATTGAAAAGGTAATAAAAAAAACTCCCAACAAAAAAAAGCCCTGGCCCAGATGGCTTCACTGGAGAATTCTACAAAACATTTACAAAAGAGCTTGTACTGGTACTACTCAAGATATTTCAGAGCATAGAAAAGGAAGCAACACTTCCAAATTCATTCTATGAAGCCAGCATAACACTGATACCGAAACCAGGCAAAGACGTCACAAAAAAAGAAAATTACAGACCAATATCTGTCATGAATAAAGATGCAAAAATTCTCAACAAAATTCTAGCCAATAGAATTCAGCATCATATCAAAAAAATAATACACCACAACCAAGTAGGATTCATATCAAGTATGCAAGGATGGTTCAACATTAGGAAATCAATCAATGTAATCCACCACATAAATAAAAGGAAAGAAAAGAATCACATGATCATCTCAATTGAGGCAGAACAGGCATTCGACTAAGTTCAAAACCCATTCCTGATAAAAACTCTCAATAAAACAGGTATAGAAGGGAAATTTCTCAACATAATAAAAGGCATCTATGCAAAACCAACAGCTAACATCATTCTTAATGGACAGAGGCTGAGAACTTTCCCCCTGAGAAGAGGAACAAGACAAGGATGCCGTTTATCACCACTCCTATTTAACATTGTGCTAGAAGTTCTAGCTAGAGCATTAAGACAAGAGAAAGAAATAAAGGGCATCCGAATTGGTAATGAAGGAGTTAAATACTCCCTGTATGTAGATGATATGATACTATACATAGAAAACCCTAAAGACGCCACTAGAAATCTACTAGAACTAATAGAAAGATTCAGCAGAGTGGCAGGATACAAGATAAACATACAAAAATCAGTGGGATTTCTATACATCAATAAGGAGAACGATGAAAAGGAAATCACGGAAACAACACCATTTATAATAGCCCCTAAAAAAATAAAATACATAAGAATCAATCTAACCAGGGATGTAAAAGACCTATACAAAGAAATTACAAAACACTACTGCAAGAAACCCAAAGGAATCTACATAAATGGAAAAACATACCATGCTTATGGATAGGTAGACTCAACGTTGAGAAAATGACAATTCTACCCAAAGCAATTTACAAATACATCACAATCTCGATCCAAATACCAACAACCTTCTTCAAAGAGATGGAAAAACTAATCATTAACTTTATATGGAAAGGGAAGAAGCCCCAAATAAGTAAAGCACTACTGAAAAAGAAGAAGAAAGTTGGAGGACTCACACTACCTGACTTTCGAACCTACTATACAGCTACAGTAGTCAAAACAGCCTGGTACTGGTACAACGACAGATACATTGAGCAATGGAACAGAATTGAGAACCCAGATGCAAATCCATCCACCTATGGTCACCTGATCATTGACAAGGGCCCAAATTCCATCAAATGGGGAAAAGACAGTCTTTTTAACAAATGGTGCTGGCAAAACTGGATATCCGTCTGCAAAAAAATGAGACAGGACCCATACCTCACACGATATTCAAAAACTACTTCAAAATGGATCAAAGACCTGAATATAAAGCTTAAAACTATAAAGTTCATAGAAGAAAAAAATAGGACCAACACTACCGGCCTTAATACACGGCATTAACAGGATAAAAACCATAACCATCAACACACAAACCCCAGAAGATAAGCTAGATAACTGGGATCTTCTAAAAATCAAACACCTATGCTCTTCAAAAGACTTCACCAAAAGAGTAAAAAGAGAACCTACAGACTGGGAAAAAATTTTTGGATAGTACAAGTCAGACAAAGGTCTAATCTCCATAATCTACAAGAAAATCCAACACCTCTACAACAAAATGACAAATAATCCTATTAAAAAATGGGCAAAGGAAATGAACAGACACTTCACCAAAGAAGACATTCAAATGGCCAACAGACACATGAGGAAATGCTCGTGATCACTCGCCATTAGAGAAATGCAAATTAAAACCACAATCAGATACCATCTCACCCCGGCATTACTGGCATGAATCAAAAATACTGGAAATAGGGGGAGAGGGGCAAGATGGCGCTCTAGGCAGAAACACCACGCCGTCCCTCCACAGCAAAGATCCGAAAAACTAAGCCTAACAGAGAATCAACAATCCTGAAACCCTAGAACACCAAATGAAGAGATAAAGAACTCAGCCAAACACCAAACGGAGTGAGAATACTAAAAGAGAACGGAGAGCGAGGAGAGACTCAGGCAGAGATTCCTTACCAGCTAACGCAGCGCGGATCCACCATCTTGGATTCCTATCGGAGACCAGCAAACGGGAGAGCAGCCTTGCAGAGCATCTGGTCGGAGACAGAACGACCGGTAAACTGCGGTGCGCACTCTCCCACCACCCACCCCTCTCCGCCTCAGCTGGGGATCCCCTGCTTTCCGTGGCCAGGGTCTCTGGGCTGGGGGGTGCTGGTGCTTGGATTCCCCGCGCCTGGGCTGGCGGCTTTCTGGGAGCCGTTTGCTGGCAGCTAGCGAACCTTTCTCTGCTGCCTCCCCCTCCTTTTGCCTGGGTGCCTGGTTCCGAGTGCCGTCTCTGCTCTCTCCTGCGGGGCTGTAGGGCTGCGTGCGGGCGTGTGGCTGTTTCTGGGTCTGGGCTCCCGCGTGGGCGGGATCCCGGGGCCTTTGTTCGTTCGCCCCTCTGCTTTCCGTGGCCGGGGTCCCTGGGCAGGGTGGCGCCGGTGCTTGGGTTCCGCGTGCCCGGGCTGGGGGCTTTCTGGGAGCCGTTTGCTGGCACCTAGCGGACCTTTTTCTGCCGCCTCCCCCTCCTTTTGCCTGGGTGCCTGGGTCCGGGTGCTGTCTCTGCTCTCTCCTGCGGGGCTGTGGAGCTGCGTGCGGGCGTGTGGCTGTTTCTGGGTCTGGGCTCCCGCGTGGGTGGGATCCCGGGGCCTTTGTTCGTTCACCCCTCTGCTTTCCGTGGCCGGGGTCCCTGGGCGGGGGGGCGCCGGTGCTTGGGTTCCGCGCGCCCAGGCTGGGGGCTTTCTGGGAGCCGTTTGCTGGCACCTAGCGGACCTTTTTCTGCCGCCTCCCCCTCCTTTTGCCTGGGTGCCTGGTTCCGAGGGCCGTCTCTGCTCTCTCCTGCGGGGCTGTAGGGCTGCGTTCGGGCGTGTGGCTGTTTCCAGGTCTGGGCTCCCGCGCGGGTGGGATCCTGGGGCCTTTGTTCGTTGGCCCCTCTGCTTCCCGTGGCCACGGTCACTTAACCCCGAGACTATCGGCTTCTTGGAATTCGCGCCCCTGAGTGGGGGCTCTCTGGGTCCCATTTGTAGGCACTGACTGCTGGTGTTGCCCTTTTTTTTTTTTTTTCTCAATTTTATTTTTCTTCCTTTTTTGATTAGTTTTGTCATATTTTACCTCTTTTTCTCTTTTGTCTTTCTTCATTGCTTAATTTCTTGTCCCTCTATCTCTTCCTTCTCTTCCTGATCCCTGAATACCAGGCGATGTATGCCTCTGTACCTTCTGGCCAGGCTGAGCTGTGAAAATTGAGACCGACTCCCCCAGACCTCATAGCTGCATCGGTGCGATCCCTGGGAACTTTGCAGTTTTTTAACTTTTCTGATTTTCATTTGGTCATTCTTTCCTTTTCTTTCTCTTCCCCCTTCTGGTTTCCTCCATCCCATAGTCTCTCATCTGTACATTCCAACGACAAACTCCTCTAGCATTCTTTTATGTTTGTACGCTTTTTGCTCCTCCTCCTCTCTCCTCTCTCCCATATCCAGCTTAGCTTCACACATAACCATCTTCCCGCTGCACCCTACCTACCTGCACCGTGCACTAGACATCACATCACCAAGCGGTGCAGGCACGCCCTATTGGAACCTGCCCAGCACTGACTACCGACCGTCCTGGTGGCTGCAGTGAGTGCCACAAGCAACCCATCCCAGTGGCTCCTCCTCAACTAGATCTGCCCAGCTGTACCACAAGAACGAAAAAAAAAAAAAAATCTACAATCAATAAACGAGAGAAATATCTACTGAATGCCCCGAAAACAGCAAACGATATCAAAACATTTACAAAAACAAGACAAGATGGCTCCAATAGGCGTCCAAATTAAAACACCAGATAACTCTCCTGTGGAAGAAAATGCACTAGAAGTACCTGATACGGAACTCAAATCACTAATACTCGGAATTTTCCAAGAACTGAGGCAAAAAGCTGACAAACATGAGGAAAAAATAGACAAATTTATGGAAAATACAGACAAAAAATTGGAAGAATTCAGGAAGATGATGCAAGAACAAAATGCCAAAATAAATTCACAACTCGAAATTATACAAAAACAACAATTAGAAATCCAAAAGATAAACAACAAGATTTCAGAAATGGACGGTGTCATAGAAGGGCTGAGAAGTAGATTTGAAACCATGGAAGACAGGATCAATGGAACTGAAGACAAACACTTGGATACAACTCTGTTTCAGGAAAACTCAGAAAAAAGAACAAAGAAAAATGAAGAGACCCTGAGAGTTATGTGGGACACAATTAAAAGCAAAAACTTACGAGTGATTGGCATACCAGAACAGGGGAAGAAAACAGAAAACACAGAGAGGATCATTGAGGAACTGCTGACAGAAAACTTTCCCAATATCATGAAAGATGAAAAGCTGGTCATCCAAGAAGCTCAACGAACCCCATATAGAATAGACCCCAAAAGAAAATCACCAAGACATATCATATTCACACTCGCTAAAACTAAAGACAAACAAAGAATCCTGAGAGCAGCTCGGGAAAAACAAGAAGTCACATACAGAGGAGAAACAATAAGACTAAGCTCAGATTATTCAGCAGAAACCATGCAGGCAAGAAGGCAATGGGATGACATATATAAAATCTTGAAAGAAAAAAATTGTCAGCCAAGAATAATATATCCTGCAAAACTCTCATTCAGATTTGATGGTGAAATTAGGTCATTTCCAGATAAACAGAAACTAAAGGAATATGCAAAAGTCAAACCAAACTTACAAGAATTATTAAAGGGAGTTCTTCGATCTGAGGACAAACAGCTTAAGCCCTCAGGCAGGACCTAGGACCTAGGATGCAGGTTAACATGAACCAGATACCATTCTAGGAACTGAACTACAGACAACTTTCCAAAAACAAAAGATATACAACAGGGAATCAGAGAAATCAATCAAAGGATGACAACAACATCAAAACAATGAAAGAGGGAACAAACGGCATAGGTATAGAACCTTCTAAAGGAGAAGAAGGCAAGGCGATACCAAGTAACGGTAGACTGCTTCAAAATTATAAAGATAAGGGTAAAATTCATGGTAACCACAAAAAAAGTTAACAAACCAACTCATAAAAATAAAGACGAAAAACATAAAGTCTCAACAAAAACAAAACCTACAAAAACAAAAGAAATGAACACAAAATCCACAAACAAAAGGAACTCAGCACAAGAGAGTAAGAAGAACAAAGAAAACTTCAGCATCACAAAAAAAAGCACTACAAAATGACAGCAACAAACTCACATCTATCAATAATTACACTGAACGTAAATGGACTCAATGCACCCATAAAGCGACGGAGAGTGGCAGAATGGATAAGAAAACAGGATCCATCTATTTGCTGTCTACAAGAGACACATCTTAGAAACAAAGATGTCAATTTATTAAAAATCAAAGGTTGGAAAAAAATATATCAAGCTAACAACTATCAAAAAAGAGCAGGAGTGGCAATTCTAATCTCCGATAAAATAGACTTTAAAACAAAATCTACCATAAAAGACAAAGAAGGACACTATATAATGATTAAGGGGATGATCCATCATGAAGACATAACCATAATAAATATCTATGCACCCAATGACAGGGCTCCAAAATACATAAAAAAAACTCTAACAGCACTGAAAAGAGAAATTGACAGTTCCACAATAATAGTAGGAGACTTCAACACACCACTCTCAGTAAAGGACAGAACAACTAAAAAGAAACTTAGCAAAGATACAGAAGACCTAAAGGACACAATCAGCCAACTGGACCTCATAGACATATATAGAACACTCCATCCAACCGCTGCAAAGTACACATTCTTTTCCAATGCACATGGAACGTTCTCCAGAATAGACCACATCTTAGGCCACAGAGCAATCCTCAACAAGATCCAAAATGCTGAGATAATTCACAGTATCTTCTCTGACCACAATGCCATCAAGGTAGAAATTAACACTAGAAAGAGCAAGGAAAAAAAATCAAACACATGGAAACTGAATAATAATCTGCTTACACATCAATGGGTAATAGAAGAAATCAGAGATGGAATTAAAAAATTCCTAGAATCAAATGAAAATGAAAACACATCATACCAAAACCTTTGGGACACAGCAAAGGCAGTCCTCAGAGGACAATTTATAGCAATAGATGCACATATCAAAAAAGAAGAAAGGGACAAAATCAAAACATTAACTACAGAACTCAAACAAATAGAAAGAGAACAACAAAAAAAGCCTACAACCACCGGAAGAAAGGAAATAGTAAAGATCAGAGCAGAAATCAATGAAATAGAGAACAGAAAAACAATAGAAAGAATCAACAAAACCAAAAGTTGGTTCTTTGAAAGAATCAACAAAATCGACAAACCACTGGCCAGACTGACAAAAGAAAAACAGCAGAGGGCACAAATAACCCAAATAAGAAATGAAATGGGGGACATTACAACAGACCCAACTGAAATAAAAAGGATTATAACAGAATATTATGAAAAACTATATTCCAACAAATTTGAAAACCTAGAGGAAATGGATAAATTTCTAGAAACATATGGCCTACCCAAACTACAACAAAGTGATATTGAAAATCTGAACAGACCCATAACAAGAGAAGAGATTGAAAAGGTAATAAAAAAACTCCCAACCAAAAAAAGCCCTGGCCCAGATGGCTTCACTGGAGAATTCTACAAAACATTTACAGAAGAGCTCGTACCAGTTCTACTCAAGTTATTTCAGAGCATAGAAGAGGAAGCAACACTTCCAAATTCATTCTATGAAGCCAGCATAACGCTGATACCAAAACCAGGCAAAGACATCACAAAAAAAGAAAATTACAGACCAATATCTCTCATGAATATAGATGCAAAAATTCTGAACAAAATTTTAGCCAATAGAATTCAGTATCATATCAAAAAAATAATACACCACGACCAAGTAGGATTCATACCAGGTATGCAAGGATGGTTTAACATTAGAAAATCCATCAACGTAATCCACCACATAAATAAAAGGAAAGAAAAAAATCACATGATTATCTCAATTGATGCAGAAAAGGCATTTGACAAAGTCCAACACCCATTCCTGATAAAAGCTCTCAATAAAATAGGTATAGAAGGGAAATTTCTCAACATCATAAAGGGCATCTATGCAAAACCAACAGCCAACATCATTCTTAATGGAGAAAGGCTGAAAACATTCCCCCTGAAAACAGGAACAAGACAAGGATGCCCTTTATCACCACTCCTATTTAACATTGTGCTGGAAGTTCTCGCTAGAGCAGTAAGGCAAGAGAAAGAAATAAAGGGCATCCAAATTGGTAATGAAGAAGTTAAACTCTCCCTGTTTGCAGATGATATGATACTATACATAGAAAACCCTAAAGACTCCACGAGAAATTTACTGGAACTAATAGAAAGATTCAGCAGAGTAGCAGGATACAAGATAAACATTCAAAAATCAGTTGGATTCCTATACACCAGTAAAGAGAACGATGAAAAGGAGATCAGGAAATCAATACCATTTTCAATAGCCCCTAAAAAGATAAAATACTTGGGAATAAATCTGACCAGGAATATAAAAGACCTATACAAAGAAAACTACAAAACACTGCTGCATGAAACCCAAAGGGATCTACATAAATGGAAAAACATACCATGCTCATGGATAGGCAGACTCAACATTGTGAAAATGGCAATTCTACCTAAAGCAATTTACAAATACAATGCAATTCCGATACAAATACCAACAACATTCTTCAAAGAGATGGAAAAACTAATTATTAACTTTATATGGAAAGGGAAGAAACCCCGAATAAGTAAAGCACTACTGAAGAAGAAGAATAAAGTTGGAGGACTCACACTACCTGACTTGAGAACCTACTATACAGCTACAGTACTCAAAACAGCCTGGTACTTGTACAACAACAGAGACATTGACCAATGGAACAGAATTGAGAACTCAGATGTAAATCCATCCACCTATGGTCACCTGATTTTTGACAAGGGCCCAAAATACATCAAATGGGGAAAAGACAGTCTTTTTAACAAATGGTGCTGGCAAAACTGGATATCCATTTGTAGAAAAATGAAACAGGACCCATACCTCACACCATATACAAAAACTACTTCAAAATGGATCAAAGACCTGAATATAAAGCCTCAAACTATAAAATTCATAGAAGAAAAAATAGGACCAACACTTCAGACCTTAATACATGGCATTAACAGGATACAAACCATAAACATCAATACAAAAAACCCAACAGATAAACTAGATAATTGGGATCTTCTAAAAATCAAACATCTATGCTCTTCAAAAGATTTCACCAAAAGAGTTAAAAGAGAACCTACAGACTGGGAAAAAATTTTTGGACAGTACAAGTCAGACAAAGATCTAATCTCCATAATCTACAAGAAAATCCAACACCTCTACAACAAAAAGACAAACAATCCTATCAAAAAATGGGCAAAGGAAATGAACAGACACTTCACCAAGGAAGACATTCAAATGGCCAACAGACACATGAGGAAATGCTCGCGATCACTAGCCATTAGAGAAATGCAAATTAAAACCACAATGAGATATCATCTCACCCCGGCATTACTGGCACGAATCAAAAACACTGGAAATAACAAATGTTGGAGGGGCTGCGGGGAGACGGGAACTCTTATACACTGCTGGTGGGAATGCAAAATGATACAGCCATTTTGGAAAATGATATGGCGTTTCCTCAGAAAGCTAGAAATAGACGTACCATTCGATCCAGCAATCCCACTCCTAGGAATATATCCTAGAGAAATAAGAGTCATCACTCGAATAGACATATGCACACCTATGTTCATGGCAGCATTATTCACAATAGCAAAACGATGGAAACAACCTCGATGTCCATCAACAGACGAATGGATACACAAACTATGGTACATACACACAATGGAGTACTATGCAACGAGAAAGAACAATGAATCGGTGAACCATCTCATAACATGGATGAAACTGGAGGACATCATGCTGAGTGAAATAAGTCAATCACAAAAGGACATATATTGTATGAGACCTCTATTGTAAAAACCCATGAAAAAATTCACATGCAAAATGTAACAATCCTTGTTGGTTACCAGGGATGGGGGGGGGGGGAATACTAAATAGGTAATAGGTAAGTGGTAACTTGGGTGAGAGATGAGATAGTACATAGTACAGGGGAAACTAACACAACCTGCACAAGGAAAGGTCATGGAGGCCCTATAGACACATCCAAACCCCCCGAGGGACTGAGTTGTTGGACGGAGGGCTCTGGGGACCATGATCTCGGGGAACATCTAGCTCAATTGGCATGACACTACTTATAAAGATAATGCTCTACATTCTACCTTGGTGAGTAGTGTCTGGGGTCTTAAAAGCCTATGAGCGGCCATCTAAGATACTCCACTGATCTCATCCCTTCGGGAACAAGGGAGAACGAAGAGAACAGGATACAAGGAAAAGATTAGTCCGAAGGACTAATGGTCCACAGCTACCAAGGCCTCCACGGGACTGAGCCCAGTACAGCTGGATGGTGCCCGGCTACCACCAATGACTCCTCTGACCAGGATCACAACAGAGGGTTCTGGGCAGAGCTGGAGTAGGATGTAGAGTATAATTTTAACTCCCAAAAAAAAAAAAAAAAAAAAAAAGAAGACCAGATTTACTGGCCTAAAGAATACTAGAGAAACCTCGAGAGTGTGGCCCCCAGACACCCTTTCAGCTCAGAGGGGAAGTTACCTTCAAGGTTCGATGTTAAGCCTGGGAATGGACACCCCAGTAAAACTAAATGGGACTAACGATGTACAGGAGTCCGGTGACAAGGGCCAGAAGGCAGAGGGAGAGTAGGAAACTGATGATAAGGAACACAAATTGAATAAGGACACTGTCGATGTATTGTGAGATTGTTGACCACTGCTATAGGGCAACATTTGTAGTAACTATTAAATGGGAGGCTGTTTTGTCCTGTAAGCCTTCATCTTGGGCGAGAATGGCAGCACAATTGGAAGAGCATAGTCAATATCACTTAAATGTGTAAGTAAAAAGTTTTGAAATGGTGTTTAAATAAAATAAAAATAAATAAATAAATAAATAAATAAATAAACAAATGAGACTAAAGAGGTACAATAGTCCACTGACAAGGTCCAGAAGACAGAAGGGGACAAGGAAGCCCCCTGGTGATAGGGAACACAAGGTGGAGTAAGGATATTCTTGATGTGCTGTGAGATTGTTAACCATTGTCATAGGGCAACATGTGTAGTAACTGTTAAATGAATAACTATTTTTTCTGTAAGCCTTCATCTTAAGTGAGAATAACAGCACAGTTGGAAGAGCGTAGTCAATGTCACTGAACTGTGAATGTAGAAATTTTTGAAACGGTGTATCTTTGGCCATCTGTAATTTTCATCAAAAAAAAAGGTTGAGAATTTAGAGGCTTAATACGTTGTGGGGTTGTTAACCAATGTCAAAAAACAACATGTGTACTACTATTTCATGAGAAACTATTTGCTCTGTAAGCTTTCACCTGAAGTACAATAAAATATATATTAAAAAAAATATATATATATATATATAAAAAAAAAAAAATACTGGAAATAACAAATGTTGGAGGGGTTGCAGGGAGATCGGAACTCTTATGCACTGCTGGTGGGAATGCAAAATGATACAACCATTTTGGAAAATGATATGGCGCTTCCTCAGAAAGCTAGAAATAGACATACCATTCAATCCAGCAATCCCATTCCTAGGAATATTTCCTAGAGAAATAAGGGTCATCACTCGAATAGACATATGCACACCTATGTTCATGGTAGCATTGTTCACAATAGCAAAACGATGGAAACAACCTAGATGTCCATCAACAGATGAATGGATAAACAAACTATGGTACTTACACAAAATGGAGTACTATACAACAAGAAAGAACAATGATGAATCTGTGAAGCATCTCATAAAATGGATGAAACTGTAGGACATTATGCTGAGTGAAATAAGTCAATCACAAAAGGACAAATATTGTATGAGACCTCTATCTTAAAAATCCATGAAAAAGTTCACACACAAACTATAACAATCTTTGTTGGTTACCAGGAATGGGAAGGGAGGGGGGATACTAAATTGGCAATAGATAAGTTGTATCTTGGGTGAAGGGTGAGACAGTACACAATACAGGGGAAACCAGCACAACTTGTACAACAAAAGGTCATGGAAGTCCATAGACACATCCAAACTCCCTGAGGGATTGAACTGCTGTGTGGAAGGCTGTGGGACCATGGTCTCGGGGAACATCTAGCTCAATTGGCATAACACAGTTTATAAAGACAATGTTCTACATTCTACCTTGGTGAGTAGCGTCTGGGGTCTTAAAAGCCTGTGAGCAGCCATCTAAGATACTCTACTGGTCTCATCCCTTCAGGAGCAAGGGGGAATGAAGAGAACAGGATACAAGGAAAAGATTAGTCCAAACGACTAATGGACCACAGCTACCAAGGCTTCTACCAGACTAAGTCCAGTACAGCTAGATGGTGCCCGGCTACCACCACTGACTGCTCTGACCAGGATCACAACAGAGGGTTCTGGACAGAGCTGGAAGATGTAGAACAAAATTCTAACACACACAAAAAAGACATTTACTGGCCTGAAAGAGGCTGGAGAAACCCCAAGAGTATGGCCCCAGACACCCTTTTAGCTCAGTGGTGAAGTCACTCCCAAGGTTCACCGTTCAGCTGGGGAGTACACAGCCCCATAAAGCCAAATGGGACTAATGAGGCACAGCAGTCCAGAGACAAGGGCCAGAAGGCAGAAGGGGACAGGAAAGCTGGTGATAGGGAACCCAAGGTTGAGTAAGGATAGTGTTGATGTGTTGTGAGGTTGTTATCCATTGTCATAGCAACATGTGTACTAACTGTTAAATGAGAAACTATTTTGTTCTGTAAGCCTTCATATAAATTGAGAATAGCAGCACAATTGGAAGAGCATAGTCAATGTCACTGAACTGTGCATGTAGAAATTTTTGAAATGGTGTACCTTCGGCTATGTATATTTTCACCAAAAAAAAAAAAAAAAAGGTTGAGAAGGGAGAGTGTGGACATGTTGTGGGGTTGCTAACCAATGTCATAAAACAATATGTGTACTACTGTTTCATGAGAAACTATTTGTTCTGTAAGCCTTCACCTGAAGTACAATAAAAAAGAAAAAAATATTGTGTGTTCTGACTGCTCCACCAATCAGCCATTCTCCCACATCTCTCCCTCTCCTCAGGCCTCCCTATTCCCTGAGACATGACAATATTGAAATTGGGCCAATTAATAACCCTATAATGAATGACCCCCAAGTGTTCAAGTGAAAGGAAGAGTTGCACATCTCTCACTTTAAATCAAAAACTAGAAACTTTAAGCTTAGTGAGGAAGGCATGTTGAAAGCTGAGATAGGCTGAAATCTCATCCTCTTGCACCAAACAGTTAGCCAGGGCTAAGGAAACGTACTTGAAGGAAATTAAAATTGTTACTCCTGTGAACACACGAATGATAAGAAAGTGAAACAGCCTAATTGCTGATATGGAAAAGAAAGTTTTAGTGGTCTGGATAGAAGATCAAGCCAGCCAGAGCATTACCTTAAGCCAAAGCCTAATCCAGAGCAAGGCCCTAATTCTCTTCAATTCTATGAAGGCGGAGAGAGGTGAGGAAGCTGCACAAGAAAAGTTTGAAGTTAGCAGAGGTTGGTTCATGAGGTTTAAGGAAAGCAGCTGTCTCTATAACATAAAAATACAAGGAGAAGCAACAAGTACTGATGAAAAAGCTGCAAGAAGTTCTCCAGAAAATCCAGATAAGATAATTGATAAAGGTGGCTACACTAAACAACAGATTTTCAATATAGCCAAAGCAGCCTTATATTGGAAGAAGATGCCATCTAGGACTCTGATAGCTAGAGAGGAGAAATCAATATCTGGCTTCAAAGCTTCAATGGACAGGCTGACTATCTTGTTAGGGGCTAATGCAGTTGGTGACTTTAAGTTGAAGCCAATGCGCCTTTACCATTCCAGAGATCCTAGGGGCCTTAAGAGTTGTGTTAAATATACTCTGCCTGTGCTATAAATGGAACAACAAAGCCTGGATTACAGCACATCTGTTTACAACATAGTTTACTGAATACTTTAAGCCCTACTTCTCAGAAAAAAAGATTCTTTTCAAAATATTACTGTTTATTGACAATGCACATGGTCATCGAAGAGATCTGATGGAGATTTACAAGGAGATTAATGCTGTTTTCAT
The DNA here is from genome assembly GCA_030035585.1 of Dugong dugon. Classification (NCBI taxonomy): domain Eukaryota; kingdom Metazoa; phylum Chordata; class Mammalia; order Sirenia; family Dugongidae; genus Dugong; species Dugong dugon. The sequence continues at coordinate 22,915,056 of CM057464.1, forward strand.
GCCTGCTAATACAACATCCATTCTGCAGTCCATGGATCAAGGAAGTAATTTCAACTTTCAAGTCTTATCACATACATTTTGTAAGGCTATAGCTGCCATAGATAGTGATTCCTCTCTTGGATCTGGGCAAAGTAAATTGAAAACCTTCTGGAAAGGATTCACCATTATAGATGCCATTAAGAACATCTGCGATTCATGGGAGGAGAGCAAAATATTGACATTAACAGAGTTTGAAAGAAGTTGACTCTAACCCTCATGGATGACTTTGAGAGGTTCAAGACTTCAGTGGAGGAAATAACTGCAGATATGATGGAAATAGCAAGAGAACTAGAATTATATAATGTGTGCGTGTGTGTGTGTGTATTAGAATAGGTCATGTAAAGATTTTAAATATAGAAATTATCAAACAGAATATAAAATACAGGTTTTAGTGTTGATTTAATATTTTATTTTTTAGATTTTTGAAAATGACCAAGCACATTTGTAAAGAGAACCAAGTAGAACTTCTAGAAATGAAAATTATAACAATTGAATTTTCATATTCATTAGACATGTTAAACAACAGGTTAAGACCAACAAAACAAAGAATTACTAAACTGCTAAACCATGTTCTTTCAGGCTACTCCAAGGATTTTGATTATTATCCTAAGAGCCATGAGAAGCCATTAAAGGGTTTTAAGCTAGGGAGGAAAGTGATCAGATTTACATTTTCTCAAAGAGCACTCTAGCTGCTATTAGAAAAACGTGTTGAGTGCCTGTGTGCATGCATGTGTGTGAACTCAGGTGTGCACGCGTGTGTGCAAGAGCAGAAGCAAGGAAACCACTTAGGAGCCTTTTGAAACAATCCAGGCAATTAATAATGACATCATATCAAGGCACAACAATTAGTCTGTATACCCCTGGAGCAACAGAGGAAGAAGAAAGGTCAGGAATAAGAGGAGGAAATGGAATGTGTGGCTAATTGTCTCTGTGAACAACTGTCTGCTTTGCCAGGAGAACACAAATGGATGGTGCCTGGCTGCCATGACTGAACATTTTGATCAAAAATTCTATACAATAATTCTAATCAAGACTTCCAGGGAACATGGCCCTATAGACAGAAGCGCCATGCTGTCCGCCCACAGCAAAGATCTGAAAAACTAAGTCAAACAGAGACACAAGTCAATCCTGAAACCCTAAGCATCAAATGAAGTGATAAAGAACTCAGCACCAAATGAAATAAGAAACCTGATCAAGAACAGAAAGCCAGGAGAGATACCTGCAGAGGTCCCCTACATGGACCTGCCATCTTGGACTCCTATCGGAGATCGGTGAACAGGGGGTATGGGAAAGCAGCTTCACGGAGCTTCCAGCAGGAGACAGAACAACCAGTTACCAGTGATATATGCTTTCCCACCCCCAACCCTTCTTCACACCCACTTGGCCTCCTCTGCTTCCTGTAACCACAGTCTCTTGGCCAGAAAGCACTGGCTTCACCCCAGTGCTGCTTAGATTCCACCCGTCCACACTGGCCAGCTCCCGCAGTGCTATTTGTTTGCTGCTGGTAGTGCTTTTTTCCACTTCTTTAGATTTCTTCCTTACCTCTCACCACCTCTCTCTCCTTTCTCTCAAATACCAGCCTCGTGTGGAATCTTTGCTTTCTCCTGAAAGGCTGCAAAGCATTGCTCAACCGTGAAACTGCTTCCTGGCCCATGCTATCATGCTGGTGGAACCCCCGGGGCTTTTTGTTTGTTTATTCTAATTTCATTTATTTGTTTATTTGTTTTCTTTTTCTTTTCTTGGCTAGGGAGCCCCTTCTAGCCAGGCAATACTTCACGGCTTGAGAGCTACTCCCTTACTCTGCACACACACATAGTGGCATCCCTGAGGGAATTTCTTTTTCCTTACTTTTTTTGTTTGTTTTTGTTTTGGGTTTTTTTTTTTGTTGTTGTTGTTTCTTTGTCTTGTTTTCTTCTCTCTCTTTTTCCCTTGTCTGCGTTTATTTCTTAGTTTCTAGTCTCTCTATACTTACCTTCTCTTCCTGTCTACTGAATACCTGGTGCTATGTGACACCTCTACCCCTTCCAGCCAAGCTGTACTTCACAGCCTGGGAGCAACTTCCCCAGTCCTTGCAGTGGCACTGGTGGGATCCTTGGAGGCTCTTTTTTTCACCAACTTTTATTTATTCTTCTCTTTTCTTTAATCCTTTTTCTTTTTTTTCCCCTCCATTTCTCAGTTTCTCATCACAGCAAGCTCCTTTAGCACTCTTTCTGTTTCTTTGTGTGTATGTTTTTGGCTCCTGTTCCTCTCTCCTCTCTCTCCTCTTTCCCATACCCATCTTAGCTCCACACATCATAATCTCCCCCCTCCTTCCTGCTTACTTTCACTGTGCACTGGACATCATACCCCCAAGCAGCACAAGCATGACCTACTGGAACCTGCCCTGCACTGATTACTGGCCCTCCCTGTTGGCCCTATTACTTGCCACAAACAACCCATCACAGTAACTCCTCTTCAGCTGGATCTGCCCTGCTGTACCATACCTGAGCGACTGACCCTGCCTATTGGAGAAGGAGGTGAAAAGTATCGTACCTACAGATAAGCAAAGAACAAAGAATTCACAGCCTGCGTACTCAGACATAACCAAATAAAACAAAAAACGCAGACCAAAACAAACAAATCAACAATCAATAAATGAGGAAAATAACTAAAGAATGTCTGGAAGACAGCCAAAAATATCAAAACATATACAAAAACAGGACAGGATGACTCCAGTAAGTGTCCAAAATAAAACACCAGATGACTTTACAGTAGAAGAAAAGGCACAAAAACTAACTGATAGGGAATTCAAATCTCTAATATTCAGAATTATCCAAGAGTTGAAGCAAAAAGAAGACAAAAATGAGGAAAAAATAGACAAATTCATGGAAAAGGCAAACAAATTCATGGAAAATACAGACAAAAATGGAAGAATTCAAGAAAATAATACAGGAACAAAATGCTAATATAAATTCACAACTAGAAATCATACAAAAACAACAATTAGAAACCCAAAAGATAAACAACAAGATTTCAAAAATGGACAGTGTCATAGAAGGTCTGAGGAACAGGTTTGAAACAATGGAAGACAGGATCAGTGAAACTGAACACAAACACTTGGATACAGCTCAGTTTGAGGAAAAATCAGACAAAAAAATGAAGAAAAATGAAGAAACCCTGAGAATGAGGTGGGACACAATCAAAAGCAAAAATTTGTTTGGAGTTCCAGAACAGGGAGAAAATGGAAAACACAGAGGAATCATTGCAGAGCTGCTGACAGAAAACTTCCCCAATATCATGAAACATGAAAAGCTGACCATCCAAGAAGCTCATCAAACCCTATATAGGATAGACCCCAAAAGAAAATCACCAAGGCATATCATGATCACACTCTCTAAAACCTAAGCCAAACAATCCTGAGAGCAGGTAGAGAAAAACAAAAAGTTACATGGAGAGGAGAAACAATAAGACTAAGCTCTGATTATTCGGCAGAAACCATGCAAGCAAGAAGGCAATGGGATGACATATATAAAATCTTGAAAGAAAAAAATTGCCAGTCAAGAATAATATGTCCTGCAAAACTCTCATTCAAATATGGTGGTGAAATTAGGTCATTTCCAGATAAACAGAAATTATGGGACTATGTAAAAACCTTACCAAACTTACAAGAATTATTAAAGGAAGTCCTTCGACTGAGAACAAACAACATCAGACCACAGGCTGAATCTAGGATGGAGGATTCTACCAGCCAGATACCAACCTAGGAAATGAACTCTTAAGGACTATCCAAAACCAAAAGAATTACAACAGGGAACCAGAGGTTAATTTCTAAATGACAACAGCATTAAAACAATAAAAGAGGGAATAAACAGTGTAGGTATAGAACCTTCTAATGGAGAGGAAGGCAAGGCAATGGCAAGTAATAATAGACTGGTTCAAACCTAGGAAGATAAGGGTAAATTTCAAGGTAACCACAAAGAAAGTTAACAAACCCACTCAACAAAATAAAGAAGAAAAAAATAAAGTCTCAGTAAAAACATAACCTACAAAAACAAAGAAATAAAAAAAAAATACACAAACAAAAGTAATTTAGCACAGAAGAGTAAGAAGAACAAAGAAAATGTCAGCACCACAAAAAGAAGCAATATTAATGACAGCAACAAACTCATACCTATCAATAATTACACTGAAGGTAAACGGACTAAATGCACCCACAAAGAGAAGGAGAGTGACAGAATGGATTTAAAAAAAAATCCATCAATATGCTTTCTACAAGAGACACACCTTAGAAACAAAGAAGTATATTTATTAAAAATCAAAGGAGGGAAAAATATATATCAGCAGTGCCAATACTAATCTCAGATAAAATAGACTTTAAAACAAAATCCACCATAAAAGACAAAGAAGGACACTAAACAATGATTAAGAGGATGATCAATCATGAAGACTTAACCATAATAAACATCTACGCACCCAATGACAGGGCTCCAAAATACATAAAACAAACTCTAACAGCACTGAAAAGAGAAATTGACAGTTCCACAATAATAGTAGAAGACTTCAACACACCAGTCTCAGTAAAAGTCAGAACATCTAGAAAGAAACTCAACAAAGATATAGAAGACTTAAAGGGCACAATGAGCCAACTTGACCTCATAGACATATATAGAACACTATCACCAACAGGTGCAAAGTACACATTCTTTTCCAATGCACATGGAACATTCTCCAAAGTAGACCACATCTTAGGCCACAGAGCAATCCTCAACAAAATCCAAAACATTGAGATAATACAAAGTATCTTCTCTGACCACAACACCATCAAGGCAGAAATTAACAACAGGAAGAGCAAGAAAAAAGAATAAATTACATGGAAAATGAATAACACCCTGCTTTCAAACCACTGGGTAATAGGAGAAATCAGAGACAGAATCAAAAAATTCCTAGAATCAAACGAGAATGAAAACACATCATACCAAAACCTTTGGGATACAGCAAAGACAGTCATCAGAGGACAACTTATAGCAATAGATGCACACATAAAAAGGAGGAAAAGGAAAAATCAAAACATTAACTACACTAGTTGAACAAGTAGAGAACAGCAAAAAAAAAAAAAAGCCCAGCAGCCACTAGAGGAAATAATAAAGATCAGAGCAGAAATAAATGAAATAGAGAATAGAAAAACAATAGAAAGTATCAACAAAACCAAAAGTTGGTTCTTTGAAAGAATCAACAAAATCAACAAACCACTGGCCAGACAGACAAAAGAAAAACTGGACAGGACACAAATAACTCAAAGAAGGAACGAAATGGGGGACATTACAGCAGACCCAACTGAAATAAAAAGGATCATAACAGAGTATTATGAAAAACTATACTCCAACAAATTTGAAAACCTACAGGAAATGGATAAAGTTCCAGAAACACACTACCTACCCAAACTAACACAAAGTGATGTTGAAAATCTGAACAGACACATAACAAGAGAAGAGATTGAAAAGGTAATTAAAAAAAACCCCAAAACAAAACAAAACAAAAAACCCAGCCCAGATGGCTTCACTGGAGAATTCAACCAAACATTCAGAGAAGAGTTTATACTAGTACTACTCAAACGATTTCAGAACATAGAAAAGGAAGCAACACTTCCAAATCCATTCTATGAAGCCAGCATAACCCTGATACTAAAACCAGGCAAAGACACCACAAAAAAAGAAAATTACAGACCAATATCTCTCATGAATATAGATGCAAAAATTCTCAACAAAATTCTAGCCAATAGAATCCAGTATCATATCAAAAAAATAATACACCACAACCAAGTAGGATTCATACCAGGTATGCGAGGATGGTTCAACATTAGAAAAATCAATCAACATAATCCATGACACAAATAAAAGGAAAGAAAAGAATCACATGATCATCTCAACTGACACAGAAAAGGCATTCAACAAAGTCCAACACCCATTCCTGATAAAAACTCTCAATAAAATAGGTATAGAAGGCAAATTTCTCAACGTAATAAATGGCATCTATGCAAAACCAACAACCAACATTATTTTTAATGGAGAGAGGTTGAAAATATTCCCCTTGAGAAAAGGGACAAGACAAGGATGTCCTTTATCTCCACTCCTATTTAACGTTATGCTGGAAGCCCTAGCTAGAGCAATAAGGCAAGAAAAAAAATAAAGGGCATCCAAATTGGTAATGAAGAAGTTAAACGGTCCCTGTTTGCGGATGATATGATACTATACACTGAACTCTCTAAGGACTCCACGAGAAAACTACTGGAACTAAAAGAAAGACTCAACAGAGTAGCAAGGATACAAGATGAACATACAAAAATCAGTTGGATTCCTATACACAAATAATGAGAACAATGAAAAGAAAATCAGGAATACCATTTATACTAGCCCCTAAAAAAAATAAAATAGTTAGGAATCAATCTAACCAGGGATGTAAAAGACCTATACAAAGAAAGCTATAAAACACTACTGCAAGAAACCCAAAGCAATCTACATAAATGGAAAAGCATACCATACTCATGGATAGGTAGAGTCAACATTGTGAAAATGAAAATTCTACCCAAAGCAATTTACAAATACAATGCAATCCCGATCCAAATACCAACAACATTCTTTAAAGAAATGGAAAAACTAATCATTAACTTTATATAGAAAGGGAAGAAGCCCCGGATAAGTAAAGCACTATTGAAGAAGAAGAAGAAGGTAGGAGGACTCCCACTACCTGACCTCAGAACCTACTATACAGCTACAGTAGTCAAAACAGCCTGGTACTGGGACAACAACAGATACATTGACCAATGGAACAGAATTGAGAACCCAGATGTAAATCCATCCACCTATGGTCACCTGATCTTTGACAAGGGCCCAAAGTTCATCAAATGGGGAAAAGACAGTCTTTTTAACAAATGGTGCTGGCAAAACTGGATATCCATCTGCAAAAAAATGAAACAGGACCTCACAGCATACACAAAAACTAATTCAAAATGGATCAAAGACCTAAATATAAAGCCAAAAACTATAAAGTTCATAGAAGAAAAAATAGTGTCAACACTAGAGGCCCTAATACACGACATTAACAGGATACAAACCATAACTGACAACACCCAAACTCCAGAAGGTAAGCTAGACAACTGGAATCTTCTAAAAATTAAACACTCATGCTCATCAAAAGACTTCACCAAAAGAGTAAAAACAGAACCCACAGACTGGAAAAAATTTTTGGACATTACAAGTCAAACAAAGGTCTAATCTCTAAAATCTACAAGAAAATCCAGCACCTCTACAATAAAAAGACAAATAATCCAATTAAAAAATGGGCAAAGAAAATGAACAGACACTTTACCAAAGAAGACATTCAAGCGGTCAGCAGACACATGAGGAAATGCTCCTGATCACTAGCCAATAGAGAAACGCAAATTAAAACCACAATGAGACACCATCTCACCCCGGCATTACTGGCACGAATCAAAAACACTGGAAATAACAAATGCTGGAGGGGCTGCGGGGAGATTGGAACTTTTATGCACTGCTAGTGGGAATGCAAAATGATACAACCATTTTGGAAAATGACATGGGGCTTCCTTAGAAAGCTAGAAATAGAAATACCATACGACCAGCAATCCCACTCCTAGGAATATATCCTAGAGAAATAAGAGTCATCACACGAATAGACATATGCACACCCATGTTCATTGCAGCATTGTTCACAATAGCAAAAAGATGGAAACAACCTAGATGCCCATCAACAGATGAATGGATAAACAAAGTATGGTACATACACACAATGGAGTATTATGCAACAATAAAGAACAGTGATGAATCTGTGAAGCATCTCATAAAATGGATGAAACTGGAGGACATTATTCTGAGTGAAATAAGTCAACTAGAAAAGGGCAAATATTGTAGAGACCTCTATTGTAAAATCTCATGAAAAAGTTTATGCACAAAAAGTAACAATCTTTGTTGGTTACGAGGGATGGGAGGGCTGGGGGCAAAACTAGGTAGACAATAGATAAGAGGTAACTTTGGTGAAGGGTAAGACAGTACACAATACTGGGCAAGCCAGCACAACTTGTACAAGGAAAGGTCATGGAATCCCCATAGACACATCCAAACTCCCTGAGGGACTGAATTGCAGGGCGGAGGGCTCTGGGGACCATGGTCTCAGGGAACATCTAGCTCAATTGGCATGACACAGCTTATAAAGACAATGCTCTACATTCTACTTTGGTAAGTAGTGTCTGGGGTCTTAAAAGCCTGTGAGAGGCCATCTAAGATACTCCACTGGTCTCATCCCTTCGGAAGCAAGGGAGAATGAAGAGAACAGGATACAAGGAAAAGATTAGTCCAAAGGACTAATTGCCCACAGCTACCAAGGCCTCCACCGGACTGAGTCCAGTACAGCTAGATGGTGCCCAGCTACCACCACTGACTGCTCTGACCAGGATCACAGCAGAGGGTTCTGGACAGAGCTGGAGAAGGATGTAGAGCATAATTCTAACTCACAAAAAAAAAACCAGATTTACTGGCCTAAAGGAGACTGGAGAAACCCCGAGAGTATGGCCCCCAGACACCCTTTTAGCTCAGTGGTGAAGTTACCTCCTGGGTTCACTGTTCAACCTGGGAGTGGACAGCCCCGTAAAACCAAATGAGACTAACGAGGTACAGGAGTCCAGTGCCAAGGGCCAGAAAGCAGAAGGGGACAAGGAACCTGGTGATAGGGAACCCAAGTTTGAGTAAGGATATTGTTGATGTGTTGTGAGATTGTTAACCATTATCATAGGGCAACATTTGTAGTAATTTTCAAATGAGAAACTATTTTATTCTGTAAGCCTTCATCTTAAGTGAGAATAACAGCACAATTGGAAGAGTGTAGTCAATGTCACTGAACTGTGCATGTAGAAATTTTTGAAATGGTGTATCTTTGGCTATGTGTATTTTCACCAAAAGAAAAAAGGTGGAGAAGTTAGAGGGTTGATATGTTTTGGGGGTGTTAACCAATGTCATAAAACAACATGTGTACTTCTGTTGCACGAGAAACTATTTGTTCTGTAAGCCTTCGCCTGAAGTACAATAAAAATAAACAAATTAAATTAAATTAAATTAAATAAATAAATTATTGAAAATAATGATAGCATAGTCTAGGGTAGTAGAAATGGAATGGAGAGAACTCGACAGATTGTCAACGTTTAGGAGGTAAATCAACTTACCCTGGTGATGGTTTAGATATGGTGGTGAGGGAGAAGGGAAATGTAAAGGATTACTCCTGGTGTCTGATGTCTTGCCTGCAAAGCCAGTTGCATCATGATGCCATTCACTCAGATACGAACCCCTGAAAGAGGACAAAGTTGAGGATGGAGTGGAGAGGTTATTAGTTCAATTTTGCACTTGTTGATTTTGAGGCATTTATTTTTCCTCCAAGTGGACATGTAAAGGATACACTGGACATATAAGTTTGGATCCAGGGATATACTGGAGCTGGCTTGCACTGGCTCACAGGAGCTAACTATGTGCATCTTTTCCAACTCTGCATTCACTGACATCATTGACGATAGCTCCATATTGGCCATGGTGAAAATATTTACACCATGGAAATTGGCAAATGTTACTAGTCAGGGTGGTTTTATTTTTGCTTTGGAGAATTTGTTGTTAAACATTGACCAGCACAACACTTTTTAGATCACAGAGAAGGGAGTCTGGTCTAGAGATACAAAATTTGGGAGTCATCAGAAGGCAGCTGAGGGTTCTCAGCTGTGCTTCAGTAAGCAGCAACTCATTTTTTGCACAGAGCTAAAAATCTTAACAGGAAATTTTCTCATGCCATCACCATAAAACTGCTTGTTGTCAACACATGAATGGCTACTAGATGCTTTGGACAGGTTGGGGATAATTTTATGAGAAAAGGAGTAAAAAATAAACGTTTGTCAAAGAAACCCAATTCTCCTGTTTTTGGCCTTGGTAGTGTGGCAAGGAATGTGAAAAAGTGTTACAGGTGTACGTGCATGTTCCTTTACTGCCTTTGGGACCACTTGTACGGGCTTCCTAAGGAGCCTTTGTGGCCTAACGCCAGCCCTACTTGCACACCAGCAGCAGGTGGCAGGCCTCGTGCACACCTAGCCCCACCTGAATTTACAGCCAGGCATCAGCAAGCAGACATGACTAAAGATCCCTGCCAACAGCTTTGTTTCCACCCACAGAGCCCTGCACTTCCAGGCAGCACATGGATGTCAAGCTTAAGAAAACACAGTGGTGAAGGTGTCTGACAACTGGAGCAAGATGTATGGTTAATACCCTTCAAAGAAGGGCTCACAGGGCTGCAAAGTGGTGGGTGTGCCTGTTCTGGGAGCAGCAGTCTGCCCATAGGCGGTCTTGGCACACTTCCTGAGAGAACAGCCATCATGACGGTGATGGCAACACCTTCCTCTGGTCTAGGACTTCACTATTTTCCAAGCATTTTCATATACAGTTTCTCATTTGTTTTTTACAACAGCTCTATGAAGTTGAAAGCACAAGTGTCACTATCTCCCCTATTTTACAAATGAGGTAACATAAGTTCAGAAAGTATAGTTGTGGCTGTCCATTCCAGCCCCTGTAAATGAGCCTGACTCGCCCCCCCCATCCAGCAACACTGTGCTAGGACTGGATAAAATTCACTCAAAGCATCTCCCGCTTATCTCCTGCCCAAAGTCTTGTTGTGGGGCTTCTTGGTTTCTCAACCTCCTATCTCCCCCACTTCCTCTGGTTTCAGTTTGAAGTACTGGTATATGTATTTTCAAATAATGAAATCTATAATTGTGTTTATTAGCAACAGCATATATTTTCATTTCTTAAACTCATCTGAATAGACAGGCTGCTTTTCTATGCAGTCGCAAGAGGAATTTGAAGCAGTATCTGCCATATATGTGCTAACATATGCACGTAAAAATGTTTTTAAAAATAACTTTCTTCTGATTATAAAATTAACATATATGCTCATATTATAACATTTGAAAAATTATGAATAAATAATCATCCATAATAAATATACAAAACAAAAATATTTGGTGTAAGGGAAACATCAGTAGGTTAAATATTATAGCCTTCCAAGATGGTGATTACTTTGAAAGTACTCTCTTACAACTATATAAATAATGCTATTTACATATATAATAAATATTTGTGTGTGTCTCCTGTAGACTCACCTCAAATGCCCACCTTAGATGGAGTCCCAAGAAGTAGCTCTCTAACTGCGACATGCATACTGAGCGTGGTGGCCAGCCTCTAAGATGCTCTCACTGATCCTTGCCTCTTGGTATTCACTGTTTTGTGTAGTCTCCTGCCATACTGAGCATGGCTGACCTGTGTAACTAATAGGATGTCGCAGGAATGACAACACATGACTCCTAAGGCTAGGTAATAAAAGACACTACACTTCTTCCTCATTCTCCTCTGAGTCATTCACCGAGGGAACCAGCCACCATGTCATGAAGGCACTTAAGTAGCTCTACGAACTGAGGCCTCTGCCAACATCCAGCAGCAACCTGCCAGTCATGTGAGGGAGCCATCTTGGAAGCATATCCTCCAGCCCCAGTCCAGCCTACAGATGGCTGCAGCCCCAGCTAACAGCTTAACTGTGACCTTATGAAAGACCCTGAGCCATGACTGACCAGCTAAGATGCTCCTGAATTTCTGATTCTCAGAAATAGAGTTAATAAATGTCTATTGTTTTAAGCCACTGTTTTGTGGTAATTTATTATGGCACAGTGATTAAGAGCTCAGCTGGTAACCAAAAGGTCAGCAGTTCAAATCTACCAGCTACTCCTTAGAAAAACATGGGGCAGTTCTACTCTGTCCTGTAGGGTCGCTATGAGTCGGAATTGACTCAATGGCAACTAGTTTGGTTTTTGTTTTTGTTTTTTTAATTATGCAGTAACAGATAACTAATACACTTTAAACCAAACAACCTAACTTAACTCTGGGTTCTATCACTTATTAGGTAAGTGACGTTAGGAAACTCACTTCATCTCTTATTTACAAATTATTTAAAATTGAGGTGATAATGTCTACCTCGACGTGGTGAAGTAACACGAGGTCAGTGTTCTCAGGGTAACTAATTCATTCCAGTTTTTGCAGAACCTACTCAGTTTTAGCACTGAAAGTCCAGCATCCTGGGAACCACCTCAGCTCAGGGCACACTGAGACAGTTGGTCACCCTAGTACTAATTGAAAATGGGTTGAAGGTGAAAGCCATCAGTGGTAGACAGGAAAGTAAGAGAGTCTGGGAGCATCAGGTAGACTGAGCCCATGCCCTACTCACCTGCACTTAGGGAGAGATTCTAGCTATAGGATAGCCTTACCACATATGTGGGACCTGGATCCCCAGACCATAATATTAAAATACGGCCACATTTGGTAGAAGTTCTACAGTGCTTTGGAGTCTCCTGCCCTGCTGGGAAGCTCTGCTGTCTCCATCAATGTCTCACAAGGGAGACTCCAGGTCCTCCCTTGACCCCTCTTCCTCAAGAATGCGACAAGGCCCGTGCCACAAACAAGCCTAGTCTAGAACGTCTCACAAGATACTACTGAAGGACTGGGGTTCTGGAAGGGAAATGCAGCTCCTCTTGATGCTGGGAATGGCCACTGTAATTAAGCCTATTGCCCAAACCTGACCTCAGAGGCCCTTTCTAGGCAGACAACCTGCCCAGCCCCCCAACAATTTAATCCTTGCAGAAAACCAGGGAGGCCCCAGGCATCTCCCAGTCTCTTCAGAATCCACACCCTATAGGACTGATTCCTCTTCTCTGCCTGGGAGTCTCATTTCTAGACTTTCTTGCCCTCTGCACATCTCCACCCATCCACCCTAAAATGACCAGCTCCCTCTCATTCTTCAGGCCTCAGTTGAGGCATTGCTCCCTCTTGGAAAGTGTCCTACAGTCTCCAGCGTGTTCCATGTTATAGCATAGCCACCTCTTTATTTGCCTGCCTCCCACCAGCCTTCAAACTGCTTGAGCTTGAGGACTGTGTCTTGTCCCCTCTCTGTCCTCAGTGCCCACACAGTGTTTGGCACATCTTAGAAGCTCGGTAAATAATTGTTGACTAAATGAAGAAATGCATGAATTAATGCCTTTCATTTCCTGTTGCTTGATTTCCCAAGCAAAGGAATAAAAATGCACTTTTTGCTCCCTTAGGAGCCACAGTTTGCTCTAGCTAATGAGCCAAAAAAGGGAAGATGAGGCAAAGACTCCAGAGCTAATCACGTATACAGGATATAGAGATGGCGGACAATGACTGACAACAATTTAGAACTGCAAGTGTTTGTCATAAGGCAAGGCCAGGTTCAGTAATAATAACTCCTACAGACCTTACTGCTCTCTTTCTACACTAATCATTTAAGAAGTCAAAAATAAAAGTAACAAGCCTTGAATGAGTTTTCTTTCTTTTCAAAACCAAAATGACACAGGCCTGGACTGGGCCATTTGACAAATGCCAGTACTTTGTGGATTCTCCGTAACAGGGAGCTTCTGCCCTCAGCCACTGAATTATCCACCGCAGACATACTCAACAGTAGTGGGTTGTCTGGGTAACACACAAAAGAATGATTAGCAGGCAGATACTGGAACGCTGGCCTTCTGCATGAGAAAGGAAACATTAGGTCAATTACACGAGTGAGCAAGCTGCCACAGAGAGGCCATGGCTCCCAGCCACAGGATCCTACTTCATGCATCAAGTGTCTCATCAGAGAAAGGGAGAAGAATGTCTTCCAGAAATCCTCATCACCTCAACATCTGTTTTAGTGCTCTTTCCAGCAGCCCGAATAAGTGACTTGCTACTTTCCAAATCAGGTCAAAGTAAGTAGGGGGGGAAGGATGTTATGATAAACAGACCTCATTCTGTCTGGTAAACAAGAGAAAAAGAAAAAAGGAAAGACCAAGCCTCATAAGGAGAATCTAAGGAGTGGACAGCCCACAGTTGTTTCAGGGTGAGTAAAAACATATTGAAAGTCAGACTCTAGGACATCTTGTCTGCTAGGATGCTAAACAGGGAGTAAGCTTGCTTTACTAGGAGTTTTTTATTATGTGGCTACTATTTGGAAGCCAAAGCATTATATTGTATGTGGGTCTCCAAGACAGCATTGTTACCACGACTCATACAGTGTCAGATTGAAAGTCTTCTCCCTCCCCTAGTATTAAGGGAGGGGATTGAACGTTGGTGGAATGCCTATATGCTTTTACATATATTCTTTTATTTAATTCTTGCAGCAAACCCCTAAGGACGGTATTATCATCCCTACTTTATAAATTAGACTAAACAACTTAACCATGTACACATAACTAGTAAATTTGGAAACTGTGATCTGTGTCCTAGCTCCAAGTCCACGTGTTTGCCATTGTTCTAAAGTGTGGGCACTGCCTCCAGGCCACCACTGCACTATTGTCAACATCAACCATTTTAAACACCCAGGGCTAAGGGACCTTGCTTTCTAGTTCAGTGGTGATTTCAGTGGATCCATAGACAGTCATAAGCCTCTAGGCTAGCCACTCTTTCACTTTTGTGATCCTTGCCTCTTACTATATTGGAATTTAGTACATTTTCCACAAGATGGAGCATCAAGGTAACGCCATGAAACTCACACTCACTTATGCTTTTTTTTTTTTTTTTCAAATTTGAAAATCCAAATTCTCCATCTGCTCTCAGAGCCTTGTCTGGAATTAACCAGACAGAGTGATATCTTTACCTTATAGAGTGGATGCAGTTAAGGAAGTAAATTGAATTTACAGTGGAGCCCTTTTTTTTTTTCCAGAAAACTCATCCAACTGGGGTTGGAAAACCAATCCTCAAGTCTTGGATATTAATTGGACTCTTGGCCAAAGCAATCACTCTATCAGCCAATTAAAGTCCTTCGATCCAGAGTGCACTGTCATCCAGAGCCAAAGCAGACAGCTTACACTCGGTCATACACCATTTCTTTCCCTCTGCTGCCAAACCCGTGACTTTACCCCTTTGTCTGTTATGGCTTGTGTTTTCCTTCTTTCATTTGCTGGCAAAATTGGGGCTTTTAAAGATCTCTAAGACCCAGCTATTCATGAGTACTAAAAAAGAAGCCACGGCTAGTTTATTGAGACTCGTGGAAAGTCCTAGGCATTTGTGCTCTTCTGTAAAGAGACAAAGAAGCAGCAAAGAGGAGGGGCAGGATTTCTGGAGGCAGCTGGATGGATCAAAATGGTGTGAAAGACGTGCAAAGTTTCTCACCATCTTTCTTTCTAATATGCAAAGGAATACATAATCCGGACCTTCTTTTTTTCTGTTGCTACTGTTTTCTGCATCACATTTACTAGAAATAAACATGTCACCCATCACTCATTGATTGGGCACCTACACAGTTGTTCCAGCACCCACTGGGCTCTGGTTAGAGCCAAGATTGACCCTTTCTAGCTGTAAAACCATAGGCAAGGAACTTAAATTCTTAAAAATTCTATGCTGTAGAACTTAGGTTACTAAAAGGTTTAAATAAAAACTGTTTAGCATGTCTAACACTTCATATGTCCTTGGTAACTGTTAGTAGCTATTGTTATTGTTCTTTGCTGACCATTTGTCCACATCCTCCATAACTGTCTGTTCTGATACCATGTCTTGAATTTCTATATGCCTGATCATGGTGATGTGAGACAGTGGGAGATACCTTTCCATAAAAAAGAAAAAAAAAGTTATAAAATTGAACATTCTATAAGCCAAAAATCTAGATAATCACATTTTTAACTTGGACTAGTAGCAGACTTATATTAGTATGTGTGGAGAACAATGAGAATACTGAAGCCCAAATATAAGAAGCAGCAAGTTTCTTTTGATACATGGCCAGAGAAACAGAGAAGCAGGGCAACTGCAGTACAATTTTGGCCAGAGGAGCACATTCACTTGAAACATTCCAATCATCAAAGAAAAGGTGGGGTGCTTTATGGGTTCAAATATCTGGAAAATTACTTTAGGCTTCCAGAGCATCTGTAGACAATGAAGTGCCTTCCCTGCAGCACCTAATCCATGTGGCTTCCTGCTGAGCAACGAGAACCAACAGGTGATAGACATAACTGGAGGAAGCTAGGGGACACTAGCTAGCAGGGCACACTGAAGCAAGATGTCACCACCTGGCTGAGTGGTGGTACCATAGGGTACAAACAAACAAACAGGCAACAAAGCTAGGTGTGATGTTCAAAAATGCAGAAAGACTTCACTTTGATCTTTCTGCCATTATTCCTGACAATTATTCAAGATTTGGGACAGTTGGCTTTGTGCAAGAATAATTGAGTACCTACCACAATGACAATTGCCATAGAGTAGCCTTAGAATTCTTCACTTCCAAAGCAAACACAAAGAGTATTAAGATAAAAATCATTCCTGTCTATTTTACCTATATTCCTTGACTTCCTGCCTCCTTTGTTAAATATCCTTGTCATATTCACTTTTCTTGACATTTTCTTCCCCATGTCTGCCCCGACCATTAAACCAATAATTATGATACAAGCATCCATTCTCAAAATATTAGTGTACAGAGCTCTTCAAGAGATCAGGCAAAACACAGAACATGCCAAGGGACACACAAAGCAACAGAGGAACTTAACGAGGTTACACAAGAGCATAATGACAAATCTAACAGGTTGTGAGAATCCACAGAGAGACAGCAAAAAGAAATCCAGGGGACTTCTGGGCAACATGGCACTATAGGCAGACACACCATGCCATCCCTCCACAGCAAAGATCTGAAAAACTAAGCTGAACAGAGACAACAGCAATCCTGAAACCCTAAGCATCAAATGAAGAGATAAAGAACACAGCCAAGCACTGAATGGAATAAGAAACTGACAGAGAACAAAGAGCAAGGAGAGGTACATGCAGAGGTCCCCTATCAGCTAATGAAGCAGGGACCCAACATCTGGGACTCCTATCAGAGACCAGCGAACAGGGGGTACAAGAAAGCAGCTTCACGGAGCTTCCAGCAGGAGACAGAACAACTGGTAACCAGCGATATATGCTTTCCCACCCCGCACCATTCTTCACCCACACTCAGCCTCCTCTGCTTCCTGCAGCCACAGTCTGTTGGCCGGGAAGCACAAGCTTCACCCCAATGTCATTTGGATTCCACCTGCCCTGCACTGACTACTGGCCCGCCCTGGTGGCTATAGTAAGTGCTACTAACAACCCATCCCAGCAACTCCTCTTCAACTAGACCTGCCCTGCTGTACCATATCTGAGCAACTGAAACTGCCAATCGGAGGAGACAAAAAGTATCATGCCCACAGTCGAGCAAACAACAAAGAACACACAGCCTGCCAGCTCAGAAATAGCCAAATATAACAAAAAAGCAGGATGAAACAAACAAATCTACAATCAACAAAGGAGAAAAATAACTACCAAATGCCCTGAAGGCAGCAGACAACATCAAAACATTTATAAAAACAAGACAGGATGGTTCCAGTAGACATCCAAAGTAAAACACCAGATGACTTTCCAGTAGAAGAAAAGGCACTAGAACTACCTGATAGGGAATTCAAATCTTTAATATTCAGAACTATACAACAGTTGAAGAAAAAGTAGACAAAAATGAGGAAAAAATGGACAAATTCATGGAAAATACAGATTAAAAATTCAAGAAATTCAGGAAAATAATGCAGGAACAAAATGTTAAAATAGATTCACAAATAGAAATCATTAAAAAATTAGAAGATCAAAAGATAAACAACAAGATTTCAGAACTAGACAGTATCATAGAAGGGCTGAGGAGCAGCTTTAAAACAGTGGAAGACAAGATCAGCAAAATTAAAGACAAACACTTGAATACAACTCTGAGGAAAAATCAGAAAAAAAGAACGAAGAAAAATAAAGAGACCCTGAGAATTATGTGGGACACAATCAAAAGCAAAATCCTGTGAATGATCAGAGCTCCAGAACAGGGGGAGAAAACAGAAAACACAGAGAGGATCATTGAAGAATTGCTGACAGAAAACTTCCCCAACATCACGACAAGCTGGCCATCCAAGAAGCACAACGAACCACATATAGGTTAGACCCCAAAAGAAAATCACCAAGGTATATCATAATCATACTCACCAAAAAAAAGACAAAGAATTCTGAAAGCAGTTCGAGAAAAACAAAAAGTCATATATAGAGGAGAAACAGTAAGACTAAGCTCAGATTATTCAGCAGAAACCATACAGGCAAGAAAGCAATGGAATGACATATATAAAACCTTGAAAGAAAATAATTGCTAGCCAAGAATAATATATCCTGCAAAACTCTCTTTCAAATATAATGCTAAAATTAGGACATTTCCAGATGAACAGAAATTAAGGGAAGATGTAAAAACTAAACCAAACTTACAAGAATTATTAAAGGGAGTCCTTCTATCTGAGAACAAACAACATCAGACCACAGGATGAATCTAGGACACAAGATCATATGAGCCAGATATCAATCCAGGAAATGAACTCACAAGGACTATCCAAAACCAAAAGAAATACAGCAGGGAACCATAGCAGTAAATCTGTAAATGACAACAACATCAGAACAATAAAAGAGGGAATAAACGGTGTAGGTATAGAAACTTATAATGGAGAGGAAGGCAAGGTGATACCAATACCAATAGACTGCTCCAAACTTTGGAAGATGAGGGTAAATTTCACAGTAACCACAAAGAAACTAAACAAACCTACTCATCAAAATAAAGAGTAAAAACATAAAGTCTCAGTAAAAACAAAATAAATGGGAAAAAATCCACAAAAAAAACGAATTCAGCAAAGGAGAGTAAGAAGAACAAAGAAAACATCAGCACCAATTAAAAAAAAAAAAACACTACAAAATGACAGCAATAAACTCAACTTTTCAATAATTACACTAACTATAAATGGACTCAATGTACCCATGAAGAGAAGGAGAATGACCGAATGGATAAAAAACAGGACCCATAATATGCTGTTTACAAGAGATACACTTTAGAAGCAAAGACGTATATTCATTAAAAATCAAAGGTTGGAAAAAAATACATCAAGCTAACAACAACCAAAAAAGAGCAGGAGTGGCAATACTAATCTCAGATAAAATAGACTTTAAAACAAAATCCACCATAAAAGACAAAGAAGGACATTATATAATGATTAAGGGGATGATCCATCGTGAAGACATAACCATAATAAACATCTACAAACCCAATGACAGGGCTCCAAAATACATACAACAAACTTTAACAGCACTGAAAAGAGAAACTGACAGTTCCACGATAATAGTAGGAGACTTCAACACACTACTCTCAGCAAAGGATAGCACATATAAAAAGAAACTCAACAAAGATACAGAAGACCTAAAGGGCTCAATCAGCCAATTTGATCTCATAGACATATACAGAACACTCCACCCTTCAGCTGCAAAGTACACATTCTTTTCCAATGCACATGGAACATTCTCCAGAAAAGACCACATCTTAGGCCACAGAGCAATCCTGAACAAGATCCAAAATGATGAGATAATACAAAGTATCTTCTCTGACTATAAGGCCATCAAGGTAGAAATTAACAACAGAAAGAGCAAGGGAAAAAAATCAATTGCATGGAAACTGAATAACACCCTGCTTAAAAACCACTGGGTAATAGAAGAAATCAGAGATGGAATCAAAAAATTCTTAGAATCAAATGAAAACACATCATACCAAAACCTTTGACACACAGTGAAGGCAGTCCTCAGAGGACAATTTATAGCAATAGATACACACATCAAAAAAGAAGAAAGGGACAAAGTCAAAACATTAACTACACAACAAAAACAAATAGAAAGAGAACAGCAAAAAAAAGCCCACAGCCACCAGAGGAAAGGAAATAATAAAGATCAGAGCAGAAATAAATGAAATAGAGAATAGAAAAACAATAGAAACAACAAAACCAAAAGTTGTTTCATTGATAGAATCAACAAAATAGACAAACCACTGGCCAGACTGACAAAAGAAAAACAGGAGAGGACACAAATAACTCAAATAAGAATTGAAATGGGGGACATTGCAATAGACCCAACTGAAATAAAAAGGATCATAACAGAGTAGTATGAAAAACTATACTCCAACAAATTTGAAAACCTAGAGGAAATGGATAAATTTCTAGAAAAACAATACCTACCCAAACTATCACAAAGTGACATTGAAAATCTGAACAGACCTGCAACAAGAGAAGAGATTGAAAAGGTAACAAAAAAAAAACCCCATCAAAAAAAAGCCCTGGCCCGGATGGCTTCACTGGAGAATTCTACCAAACATTCAGAGAAGAGCTTATACCAGTACTACTCAAACTGTTTCAGAACATAGAAAAGGAAGCAACACTTCCAAATTCATTCTATGAAGCCAGCATAACACTGATACCAAAACCAGGCAAAGACACCACAAAAAAGAAAATTACAGACCAATATCATGAATATAGATGCAAAATTTCTTGACAGAATTCTAGCAAGTAGAATCCAGCATCATATCAAAACAATAATACATCACAACCAAGTAGGTTTTCTACCAGGTATGCAAGGATGGTTCAACATTAGAAAATCAATCAAAGTAATCCACGACACAAATAAAAGGAGAGAAAAGAATCACATGATCATCTCAATTGACACAGAAAAGGCATTCAACAAAGTCCAACACTCACTCCCGATAAAAATTCTCAATAAAATAGGTATAAAAGGGAAATTTCTCAACACAGTAAAGGGTATCTATGCAAAAACAACAGGCAACATCATTCTTAATGGAGAGATGTTAAAAAGATTCCCCTTGAGAACAGGAACAAGACAAGGATGCCCTTTATCTCCACTCCTATTTAACACTGTGCTGGAAGCCCTAGCTAGAGCAATAAGGAAAGAAAAAGAAATAAAGAGCATCCAAATTGGTAACAAAGAAGTTAAACTGCCCCTGTTTGCAATTGAGATGATACTATACTTAGAAAACCCTAAAGGCTCCATGAGAAATCTACTAGAACTAAAAGAAAGACTCAGCAGAGTAGCAGGAAATAAGATAAACATACAAAAATCAGTGGGATTCTTATACACCAATAAAGAGAACAACGAAAAGGAAATCAGGAAAACAATACCATATACAGTAGCTCCTAAAAAAATAAAATACTTAGGAATCAATCTAACCAGTGATGTAAAAGACCTATACAAAGAAAACTGCAAAACACTACTGCAAGAAACCCAAAGGGATCTGCATAAATGGAAAAACATACCATGCTCATGGGTAGGTAGACTCAACGTAGTGAAAATGACAATTTTTCCCAAAGCAATTTACAAATACAATGCAATCCCGATCCAAATACCAACAACATTCTTTAAAGAGATGGAAAAACTAATCATTAACTTTATATGGAAAGGGAAGAAGCCCCGGATAAGTAAAGCACTATTGAAGAAGAAGAAGAAGGTAGGAGGATTCCCACTACCTGACCTCAGAACCTACTATACAGCTACAGTAGTCAAAACAGCCTGGTATTGGTATAACGACAGATACATTGACCAATGGAACAGAATTGAGAACCCAGATGTAAATCCATCCACCTATGGTCACCTGATCTTTGACAAGGGCCCAAAGTCCATCAAATGGGGAAAAGACAGTCTTTTTAACAAATGATGCCAGCAAAACTGGATATCCATCTGCAAAAAAATGAAACAGGACCCATACCTCACACCATACACAAAAACTAATTCAAACTGGAAGAAAGACCTAAAGATAAAGCCAAAAACTATAAAGCTCACAGAAGAAAAAACAGGATCAACACTAGAGGCCCTAATAAACAGCATTAACTGGATGCAAACCATAACCAACAACTCACAAACTTCAGAAGATAAGCTAGATAACTGGGAACTTCCAAAAATCAAACACCTATGTTCTTCAAAAGACTTCACCAAAAGAGTAAAAAAAGAACCTACACACTGGGAAAAATAATTTGGGGCATTAAAAGTCAGACAAAGGTCTAATCTCTATAAAATACAAGAAAATCCAACACCTCTACAACAAAAAGACAAATAATCCAATTAAATAACGGACAAAGAAAATGAACAAACATTTCACCAAAAAAGACATTCAAACAGCCAACAGACACATGAGCAAATGCTCACAAAACGATGGAAACAACCTAGATGCCCATCAACAGATGAATGGATAAACAAACTATGGTACATACACACAATAGAATTTTATGCAACAATAAAGAACAATGATGAATCTGTGAAGCATCTCATAACATGGATGAAACTGAAGGACATTATGCTGAGTGAAATAAGTCAATCACAAAAGGACAAATATTGTATGAGACCTCTATTGTAAAATCTCATGAAAAAGTTTACAGACAAAAAGTAACAATCTTTGTTGGTTATGAGGGATGGAAGGGGTGAGGGGGAAAGACTAAATAGACAATAGATAAGTGGTAACTTTGGTGAAGGGTAAGACAGTACACAATACTGGGGAAGCCAGCACAACTTGTGCAAGGAAAGGTCATGGAAGCTCCATAGACACATCCAAACTCCCTGAGGGACTGAATTGCTGGGTGAAGGGCTGTGAGGACCGTGGTCTCAGGGAACATCTAGCTCAATTGGCATGACACAGCTTATAAAGACAATGTTCTACATTCTACCTTGGTGAGTAGCATCTAGGGTCTTAAAAGCCTGTGAGCAGCCATTTAAGATACTCCACTGGTCTCATCCCTTCAGGAGCAAGGGAGAATGAAGAGAACAAGACACAAGAAAAAGATTAGTCCAAAGGAATAATGGACCACGTCTACCAAGGCCTCCCCCAGACTAAGTCCAGTACAGCTAGATGGTGCCCAGCTACCACCACTGACTGCTCTGATTGGGATCAAAATACAGGTTCCTGGACAGAGCTGGAAAAGGATGTGGAATGAAATTCTAACACAAAAAAAATACCAGATTTACTGGCCTGACAGAGACTGGAGAAACCCTGAGAGTACAGCTCCCGGATACCCTTTTAGCTCAGTGGTGAAGTCACTCCCAAGGATCACCGTTCAGACGGGGATTGGACAGCCCTATAAAACAAAACAGGACTAATGAGGCACAGTAGTCCAGGGACAAGGACTAGAAAGCAGGAGGAGACAGGAAATCTGGTGATAGGGAACCCAAGCTTGAGGAAGGACAGTGGTGACATGTTGTGGGGTTAAACATTATCATACTGCAATATGTGTACTAACTGTTTAATTAGAAACTATTTTGTTCTGTAAACCTTTATCTAAAGTACAACATCAACAAAAAAAGAATTATCTATGTGAGATCAAATTGACAACAGCAACTCAAAAATTTTGATGGGAAGCCTAGGGGACAGTGAGTTGAAACAATGGTGATGGAATAATCTGGAAAAGGATAGTGAGAACAGCAGCACAACTGGAAGAATGTAATCAGTGTCACTGAATTGTACATGTAGAAATTTTTGAAACTGTGTATCTTTGGCTTTGTATATTTTTACCCCCCCCCCCCAAAAAATAGGTCCTCCAAGTTCGAGAAGGGAGAGTGTTGACGTGTCAAGGGGTTGTTAACGAATATCATAAAACAGCATGTGTACTGACTGTTTAATGAGGAACTATTTGTTCTGTAAACCTTCATCTAAAGTACAATAAAAAAAATTAAAAAAATAAATCCAGAAGATTAACAATAAAATTTCAGAATTAGACAACTCAACAGAAAGTCATAGGAGCAGAATTGAGGAAATGGAAGTCAGAACTGGTGAGATTGAAGATAAAGCACTTGACACCAACTTATTTGAGGAAAAATCAGATGAAAGAATTTTTTAAAAATGAAGAAACCCTAAGAATTATGTGGGACTCTACCAAGAGGAATAACCTACAAGTGATTGGAGTACCAGAACGGGAGGGATAACAGAAAATACAGAAAGAATTGTTGAAGATTTGTTGGCAGAAAACTTCCCTGATATCATGAAAGATGAGAAGATATCTATCCAAGAAGCTCATCAAACCCCACACAGGGTAGATCCCAAAAGAAAGCTATCAAGACATATTATAATCAAACTTGCCAAAACCAAAGATAAAGAGAGAATTTTAAGAGTGGCTAGGGATAAATGAAAAGTCATCCACAAAGGAGAGTCAATTAAGACTAAGCTCTGACTACTCAGCAGAAACCGTGCCGGCAAGAAGTCAATGGGATGACATATATAAAACATTGAAGGAAAAAATTGCCAGCCAAGAATTATATATCCAGCAAAATTGTCTCTCAAGTATTATGGCAAAATTAGGGCATTTTCAGATAAACAGACGTTAAGGGAATTTGTGAAAAACAAACCAAAATTACAAGAAATAGTAAAGGGAGTCCTCTGGTTAAAAAATCAATAACATCAGATAACAATCCAATACTAGAACACAGGACATAACAACAACACATCAACCCAGATAGGGAAGTCAAAAAGATAAATCAAAGCTAAAACACTGAAAATAGATAAACAGATAAGTCAATATGTAAAACGTGACAACATTAAAACAAAAAAGAGGGACTAAATAATGTACTCATAGAACTTTCATATGGAGAGGAAGTCAAGGTGATATCAAGAAATAAAAGATTGGTTTAAACTTAGAAAAATAGAAGTAAATATTAAGGTAACCAAAAAGGAAACAAACAATTCTACACATCAAAATAAAAAAGAAGAAAACCATAAGGACTCAGCAAATACAAAATCAACAACAATGAAAAAGATGAAAAGAAAATACCTAAAGAAAAATGACTCAGCATAGAAAATTAAGTTGAACAAAGAAACTATCAACAACACAAAAAAAACATCAAAAAGACAGCACTAAACTTATACCTATCAATAATCATGCTGAATGTAAATGGACTAAATGCACCAATAAAGAAACAGAGAGTGGCAGAATGGATAAAAAAAACAAACTGTCTATATGCTGCATACAAGAGACATACTTTAGACTCAAAGACACAATAAAACTAAAATTCAAAGGATGGAAAAAAATATATCAAGCAAACAACAATCAAAAAAGAGCAGGAGTGGCAATATTAATCTCTGGCAAAATAAACTTTAAAGCAAAACCCACCACAAAGGGTAAGGAAGGACACTGTATATAATGACTAAAGGGTCAGTACAGCAGAAGGACATAACCATAATAAATATTTACACACCCAATGACAGGCCCCCAAAATACATAAAACCACCTCTAACAGCATTGAAAAGGAAATAAAAAGCTTCACAATAATAGTAGTAGACGTCAACGCACCAGTTTCAGTGAAGGACAGAATATCCAGAAAGAAGCTCAATAAAGACACAGATATCTATATGCCACAATCAACCAACTTGATCTCATAGACACAGACAGAACACTCCACTCAACAACAGCCAAGGACACTTTCTTTTCCAACACACATGGAACATTCTCCAGAATAGACCACATATTAGGCCACAAAGCAAGCCTTAACAGAATTTAAAACATCGAAATATTACAAAACATCTTTTCTGACCATAAAGACACAAAAGCAGAAATCAATAACAGAAGAAGCAAGGAAAAAAATCAAATACATGGAAACAGAACAACACCTTGCACAAAAACTACTGGATTATAGAAGAAATCAAGGACGGAATAAAGAAATTGACAGAATCAAATGAGAATGAAAACACATCCTACCAGAACCTTTGGGACACAGCAAAAGCAGTGCTCAGCAGTGCTCAGAGGTCAATTTATAGCAATAAATGCATACATCCAAAAAGAAGAAAGGACCAAAATCAAAACATTAACCCTACAACTCAAGCAAATAGAAAGAGAGCAGCAAAAGAAGCCCATGGGCACCAGAAGAAAGGAAATAATAAAAATTAGAGCAGAAATAAATGAAATAGAGAATAGAAAAACAAATGAAAGAGTTGACAAGACCAAAAGCTAGTTCTTTGAAAAGATCAGCAAAATCGATAAACCATTGGCCAAACTGACAAAAGAAAAGAAGAAGATGAGGCAAATAACCCAAATAAGAAATGCGATGGGTGATATCACAACAGACATAACTGAAATTAAAAGAATCATAACAGAATACTATGAAAAATTGTACTCCAACAAATTTGAAAACCTAGAGGAAATGGACAAATTTCTAGAAACACACAACCTACCTAAACTATCATAAACAGAAGTAGAAAAAACTAAATAAACCTATAACAAAAGAAGAGATTGAAGAGGTAATTAAAAATTACCCAACAACAACAACAAACAAAGCCCCGACCCTGATGGCTTCACTGGAGAATTTTACCAAATTTTCTGAGAAGAGTTAACACCAGTACTACTAGAGGTATTTCAGAGCACAGAAAAGGGTGGAATATTCCTGAACTCATTCTATGAAGCCAGCATAACCCTGATAGCAAAACCAGGTAAAGACACCACAAAAAAAGAAAATTACAGACCAATATCCCTCATGAACATAGACGCAAAAATCCTCAACAAAATTCTAGCCAATAGAATTCAACAACATATCAAAAAAATAATTCGCCGTGATCAAGTGGGATTCATACCAGGTATGCAAGGATGTTTCGACATTAGAAAAACCATCAATGTAACCCATCATATAAATAAAACAAAAGATAAGAACCACATAATCTTATCAACTGATGCACAAAAGGCATTTGACAAAGTCCAACACCCATTCATGATAAAAACTCTCAGCAAAATAAGAATAGAGGGAAATTCCTCATCATAAGTAAGGGCATTCATACAAGGCCAACAGCCAACATCATCCTGAATGGAGAGAGTCTGAAAGCATTCCCCTTGAGAACGGAAACCAGACAAGGATGCCCTTTATCACCACTCTTATTCAACATTGTGCTGGAGGTCCTAGCCAGAGCAATAAGGCTAGAAAAAGAAATAAAGGGCATCCAAATTGGTAAGGAAGAGCTAAAAGTATCCCTATTTGCAGATAATATGATCTTATACACAGAAAATCCCGAAGAATCCACAAGAAAACTACTGGAACTAATAGAAGATTTCAGCAAAGTATGAGCATATAAGATAAACATACAAAAATCAGTTGGATTCCTCTACACCAACAGAGAGAACTTCCAAAAGCAAATCACCAGATCAATACCATTTACAATAGACCTCAAGAGGATAAAATACTTAGGAATGAATCTAACCAGAAACGCAAAAGACCTATACAAAGAAAACTCTAAAATACTGCTGCAAGAAACCAAGAAACCTACATAAGCAGAAAAACATACCTTGCTCATGGATAGGAAGACTCAACAATGTGAAAATGTCAATTCTACCCAAAGTGATCTACAGATGCAATGCAATCCCAATCCAAATTCTAATGGCATTTTTTAATGAGATGGAGAAACAAATCACCACCAACTTCATACGAAAAGGGAAGAGGCCTCAGATAAGTAAAACATTACTGAAGAAGAACAAAATAGAAGGCCTCACACTACCTGATTTTAGAACTTATTATACCACCACGGTAGTCAAAACAGCCTGGTACTGGTACAAGAACGCATATATAGACCAGTGGAACAAAATTGAGAATCCAGTTGTAAATTCATCCATCTATGAGCAGCTGATATTTGACAAAGGACCAAAGTTTGTTAAATGGGGAAAAGGAAGTATCTTTAACAAATATATATATATATATATATATATATATATATATATATATATATATATATATATATATATATATATAAAAGAGATTTTCAAACCAGATGCCAGAACTTCTCATGAGACATTCCATAATCCAAACCAAGAGTCCCCAGCTATGTTGTAAGAAGGACAGTCCTATAATAAAAATACCATGTGTATTTTCTCCTTGGCCTTCCTCAGGCTAAGGCAAAACCCTCGTCACCTGACAGCAGGCAAGGTTCAGGAACCTACTTGGGTGGAGGTATAGCAAGTATTTTCTTGAAATCCATCTTTCTGCCAAGAAATAGTCACCATACCCATAGTCCCAAGAGCATGAAAGGCCAAGGGGCTCCAGGGACACAATCGGTCACATAAGGCAGGTCTATGGAAAATAGATTTTTAAAAGAGTATCCCATTTCTTTAATCTTCCATTCTTCATTGCTGAAGGACCTCAGTAAAAAATTAATTTGTTTGGGCCAATGAGAGAAGAAGGCTGGAGTTTTTTCTGTTTTATTTCCAAAATGCAAAGAGCCAAAGATTTTTCTCTGTATTCCAGGTCTGCTAAGGCAGAAGTGTGTTTCAAAGAATGGACTGTCTGGCATAAGGCAACACGCCAAGGAGAAAGCGAAAATACACAAGGACTGGAAAGTAAAAGGAAAGATAAAAGAAGTTTTTAGCAGGAAATAGTCAAATATATAATAGTTAGGTATAATAGTTATGTTTTCCATTTTAATTCATCAAATGTCTCTCTTCACTTTAACATTCTGTTTCTCTACCTTTCAGTGCAAACTTTAAGACCCCGGCTATAAAACAGCTAATAGTTTTTCTTGGCATGAACTAGCTGTACTTCTATCAATATGCCAAAAAACAACATAGAGAAATGATCATTTTCACTATTTTAAAAGAATGGCTGTAAACCATGGTACAAAACCCTCAGTGATCATTTTCATTCAGGAGGCATTCTCCCCTCTATCCTGCATCTCCTTGTTTGGAAAAGTTCCTGTTTCTTTTTTTTTTTTTTTACTTTATGCAAATAGTTCTTTGGTTTTTCAAATGTATTCTTTACATATATATGGTACATATATGATAGCCTCAAGTAGTTTCATATTTTTCATGCACTGATCAACATAATCAAATTAAATAAAGAATTAAGGAAATGTGCCCAGTGAAAAACACTTATGCTTCTCTGGGTTTTTTGAGGGATATTTCCAGCAAAGAGAATTTCTTTGACTCCAATAATCTATATAATTATCTCAGCATGTATCTTCATTTTTACCTTTGTTTTTCTGTTGAAATCCTCCTTACTTAAAAAAAAAAAAAAAAGTGTTACAATGCAGCATTACTTTGAGTAAAAATTCCATTCCATTAATAGGTGAGAATTATATAGGAAATAAAATGAACTAGGACTATTATTATTCACTTATAGTTGAATACCATATTATTAAATTCTCAGTTCCTATTATTAAAATGACATTTATAACCCGTACAACTGACTGAAAAAAAAAATTCCTAAGAAACTTGATGCTCAATTGCAGAATAAACTATGATGCTTAGAATTCATTGCCTCTATTACTCAACAAAAATAGAATATAAATGGCAAATGTTGCAGAGCACAGCTGGAAAATATTGCTCTCTTGATACAAGTTACCTTAATTGTGAAATAATTCCCAAACCAGAATATCATCATTTAAATTTGCTTTTCTGTCCCCCGGGCAATATATCACTATTCTGTCTAACTAATAAAGGTTACCTCAGCTGTTTATATACAGTTATTGCTGTCAGTTGTTAAACCAATGAAATACATACACTTTAGAAACGTGTGGTTTTATAGACATACGTGGTAATTTTTCTTTGCATTTTATAGATTTTGTAACCTATACTAAATCTCTAAAGATCTAAGACAGAGTCTGCCCTGAGGGCACCATTCCTCCGCTGTTACATTAAACATTAGTCTTGTTTTGTAAGGTTTTTAATGTAGTGTGCATTATGACCATAGTTTAACTGGTGTTCTACTCATTCATCCACTCAGGCACCTACTGGGTGCCAGGTGCTATGTAGGTTTGGGGGATCAATAAGATTCTACCATTTAAGGAGGGTCCGTGTTTTCTGATTGTTCAGACAGTGTAGCTGAAGGGACAGTGGAGATATGCCTGCCCTGCTTTAACTGTAATTATAATTTTAAACAGAAACCTCTTTACCAAAGAGTTCACAATGCCAATTGTCAAAATGAAAATAAAATAATAATAACCAAATCAGTAAGAAAGAAAGATAATGAAATCTTTCTTTTGGGGCAAAGAAGTTAAGAATTTTTTTTCTCTAAGTTTCACATTCATCTTTTTTTTTTTTTTTTAATTTTCTCTCACAAAATGTCACAGCATAGCAAATACTCCTGCCATAAAGTCTCAAGATAATTTGTAAGGAGTTTTGTTTTCAATCTCACATTCCAGAAATGGACACAGAAATGGAAATATGTGCCACACGCATGTGAACTTCGGACATGAACACATACCTCGCCAGAATTTCAGAGATGAGTGTATTCTTAACCAAAGACCATTTGAATACCTTTCCCTCTTCTGTTCACTCCTTTCTCCAGAGCAGGAAAATGGATCATGTAGCATATCATTTTCCCTAAACCCATGTCTCCAGGCTTCACAGTCATCATCTCCCTCATTCCTGGAACAGAGAGGTCTTGCAAAGTGTGCCAACAGTAATTCATCCTTGGGGCAGCCAGCCGCTTCCTAGATCATGTTGTCTTGACAACCAGTACCTTATTTCTTAACAATTCAATCTACTTATGAGATGGTACGGCCCGTCAAGTGGATGAATGAGTATGATGCATGAAAGAAGGGTTTATATGCAGCCTCAATTATCTGCTCCTGACCTTTCAGTAAAGGCAAGTAGTGGGGATAATGTTTTTTGGGAAGAAAAATGAAAATTAGGAAACCAGAAACTAAAGAGGAGACTGACCACACGTTAAAATATGGAGGAGCGGGGTAGGGAGGGAGTTAGGAAGAAGTAGGCCAGGATGAAATTAGGGTGGCCGCTTTTGTCCTTACCAGCCCAGCACTGGCTCACTTCCTGGACCATTCAATCCATCTTCATTTCCTGGCAGTCAACATTTGCCTGCAAAAAGGCATTCCCAAAGGCATACGATCCAAGAATGTCTCCTATTTACATTATGATATTCAACACAGCCCTTGTTTCTTAAATAAGTAAAGACAGCTCAAACTTCTCATTTTGGCATAATGCAATATTCTGTGCCCTGATGAGAGACTATAACTGTTGGGTCCTTTTTGCCTTGGTAATTTCAGTACAGTGCACTCCTTCAGAACATGACTAGGTTCACTTTTGTGACTTTAGCAAGGAACTGGCTGTCAAATGGAGAACAATTGCCTGAAGATAAAATGTCCATTCTGAAAGGATCAGTAATAAGTAAGTAGTGACCATTTTACTCACCCAACTGGGTTATCTTGCTTAGTGAAACTTTTATCTTGGTTTTGTGTCCAAAGAGTGAATTCCATATTCAAAAAAAAGTAATATCACCCTTTGCTTCAATTTATGGAATTTTTTTCTGCCAAAATTAGTTAGATAGCCCACCCCCCTTTTCAGCTGCAGGCCCCTTTCCATGGGCAGTGGTGGAGGCCCTGGCAATGACTGTCCAAGATGTGGTGTTTCCAGCAGGCCCTGCCCGTGGCCCTGGGGCAGTGACCTGCTTCGCCATCTGGGACAAGAGACAAGTCCAGGCTGGAAGTTAGAAAGCTTGGGCTCTCACCCAAGCTCTGGCATCCTACATCTGGGCCTTGATTCCCCTCCCAGTGGAGGGCATCCAAGGAAATAGGAAAGGGTAAATTTTCTTGCACTTTCAGTTTGGGGGAGTCCTCAACAGCAATAAGGCTCGCCCTCCCACCTCCTAAAGTTGTTGACTGTTGGAATGAGAGGGCCCGGGAAACTCTGAAAAATGCCCCAAAGAACTGATCAAGGGCCCTTTTGAGACTGGAAGGGGAAAGAGTTGCAGTAGTGTATCAGAAAGAAGAAAATAGTTGGAAATCGTATGTTGATTACTGACCTGCACAACCTTGACAAGCACATCAGCTATCTCAACAAACAATTAACTTACATGCCAAGTCCAGTAGAAGGAAGGCTGAGAAGTTTCAAGGGGTCCGTCTTCCCACTGAGAGGGAGGCAGAACTTTTCATTATGAGGAAAGGGCTTTGTAGGCTGTCTATAATAAAATGAGGCTTCTTTGGAACCTGAAAACAAAAAAACAAACCAAAAAAAAAAAAAAAACCTATATAGACGTATCTATTTATGTATAATTACTTGATATTGTTGCTACCAAAAATTCTACTGAAAACTGTCATGATATTTGCCCCCCAACTCACCTCCTTCACATTTCATAGTCATTATTTCCTAAATCAAAGACAATGTGTGTATCATACATTAATGGTGCATCTGAGGGATCATCCAGTTGCCACTTTTTTAACTGTGTCTGTGTGTATGTTGGAACCTATTTACTCTATCAGCTGTTTCCTTAACCTGATTTCTTAACATGGCTTAATCATTCATATATACAGATATATACACCCACATCTATATAAAATGTCTATTAAAGAACCTTTTTAGTTGATTTTGACTCATAGCCACCTTATAGGACAGAGTAGAACTGCACCATAAGGTTTCCAAGGAGCAGCTGGTGGATTAGAGCTGCCAATGTTTTAGTTAACAGGCGTAGCATGCCATAGTTCTTAACCACTGCCCCACCAGGGCTCCAAAAATGTCTATATCCCCATGTATTTTGCCATGTAGACAAAGCCTGGGCTTTACCTATCTGATTTACTTGCCCTGGAGGCTCATGGGCTGTGCTACATTGCTCAGATTTTCCACTGACTGAAGTTATTGGGAAAGCCATTCACACTGCTCTGTGCTTGGAGGGGGAACAAGATGCTATAATTCCCCTTCAGCAGAGCATGGCCAGAACACATGTACATCACCCAGAGCACAGGAAGGGCACCGCACCAGGGAAAGCATCTGCAAAGTGCAAAAGGCCTTGTTTCTTGCCTCAGCACCATCCTGGTCTTCCTTTCACCCTTTTTCAGGGGCCAGCTTGTCCCTGAGTCTGCCTTTCCTACTCTGTGCCCCAGTACAGCTAATTAAGACATTGAGAAGGTCAGTCACTCCTTCATCTATTCTTTCATTCAAGTTGCATTACTGAGGGCCTACTGCATGCCAGACT
Source organism: Dugong dugon (assembly GCA_030035585.1). NCBI lineage: Eukaryota > Metazoa > Chordata > Mammalia > Sirenia > Dugongidae > Dugong > Dugong dugon. The sequence goes on from CM057464.1 coordinate 22,947,935, forward strand.
AGGCCCTAGGGATCCCACAGGAAGCAAGACAAGCCGGGATCCCACCTTCATGAGTCTACTGCACTATAGTCCATTCACTGATAAACAGCCACCTTGGTGAGCACAGAGCGCTAGGAGAGTAACATATTGTGGTCCCCGTGGCTCCTCCAGAGCCCTGGTGGCACAGTGGTTAAGAGCTCGGCAGCTAACCAAAAGGTTGGCAGTTTGAATCCACCAGCTGCTCCTTGGAAACGCAGTGGGGCAGTTCTACTCTGTCCTAGGGTCAACTATGAGTCGAAATCGGTTTTTTGCAGCTCTTCAGGAGCCCTGGTGGCATGGTGGTTAAGCACTTGGCTGTTAACCAAAAGGTTGGAATCCACCAGCCGCTCTGCAGGAGAAAGATGTGGCAGGGATTGGACTGGACTGTCGGACATAAAGTGATACTCGTGAGGAGTGTGCCTCTTAGCTCAAGTAGATACAAGAGACTAAAGGGGCAGCTTCTGTCCGCAGGTGAGATGGGAAGGCAAAGAGGATTAGAAGCTGGTGGAATGGAAATGGGGAATCGGGGTGGAAAGGAGGAGTGTGCTGTCACAGTATGGGGAGAGCAATTAGAGTCACATGACAATGTATGTATAAATTTTTGTATGGGGAAAAATTTTTTTAAAAAGTAATATCCCCAACACAGTGTGAAAATTGTAACCAATGTCAAAAAAAAATCTAGAATAGGCAAATGCATAAAGACAAAAGTTTATTAGTGGTTTACAGGGGCTAGGGTAGGGGAAGATGGAGAGTTATTACGGAAGGGGTACTGAGTTTCTGCTTGTGGTGATGGAAAACTTTTTTGTGATAGTGATAATGGTGGCACAATATGATGAATGCAGTTGATATCACTGAATTGTACTCTTAAAAACAGTTAAAATGGAAAATTTTATATTGTGTATATTTTGCCACAATAAAATTTAAAAAAAAAAGGTGAGCAATCTTACATAACTATCTCATGTACTTCATGTTACAAAAGAAAATATATAAGAAACTAGTTGCTTCAAAGGCGTTAAGAATCACCTATGATTATATGCATTTTAAGATGTCTTCCTCATGAAGGCATTGTTTAAAACCCATAGGAACAACTTTGATATAGGATTAGCAAGGCCAGCTCTAGAAATAATGATCTGAGGTCAAGATTGGGAAATACTGCTTACATGGACCTCCTCTCAGAAACATTAAAGGCTCTGAGAAGTCCTATAGTAACGAGCCTGTTCAACAGTCCTTAAACCTGGGATTAACTGTGGGACCTTCCTTTGTTTTCTTTCATTTTGTCTTTCTTTCTTCCTTCCTTCCGTCCTCCTCCTCCTCCTCATTCTCCCTCTCCTATTTTCAGAGCACCTTTCAAGACTAGTTGAGGAACACTCTTACTGGGGGGTTCTAGTCTAACAGAATGACTCGCTACACAAGACAGAACTGAGCCCTCTGTCAAATAGCCAAAGGAGATGTTTTGGAGCCATAAAACCTTTATGGCATCACTCAGAAAGATCATAATGCAGGTCTCTGCTTTCTCATCCGTAAAATGGAACGGTACGTACCTCCTAGTGTTGGTGTGAGAATTCGCTGAGTTAATACATGTAAGATGTATAGAGTAACACCACACACATATTAAGGATTCAGTAAATATTGTTGTTGTTGCTGGGTGCTGTTGAGTTGATTCCTGCTCATATTGACGATATAGGACAGAATACAGCTGCTCCATAGGGTTTCCTAGGCTGTGATCTTTATGGGAGCAGACTACCAGGTCTTCTCTCCTGCAGAGCGGCTGGTGGGTTTAAACCCCCAGCCTTTCCGTTAGCAGCTGAGTGCTTAACTATTGTGCCACCAGGGTTCCTTCAATAAATATTAGCCATTGTTATTATATTATTATTATTATTACTATTATTATTATTAGCGAGGTTAACCATAAGGTTAGCCCTGAGTGAGTCTTTGAAAAGTTAACAGAGGTATAGGTTTGAGGACACTCTTGGTGGTGAACACTTTTTAATAAACAAATGAACTGGCTTCCCCCAGGGCAAGCTAATTTTAAAATGTGTTTAAATGACCTCTCTTACTGTTCCATGGGTGGGTGGGCAGCTGTTTGCAATTATAGCCACATATGTGGTCCACAGGTATGCCAGGGCTAGGGGATCTGGCTTCTTGTGAAATGTTTTCAAGTAACTTGCTGCCACATTGCACTCGCAGCCAAACCACACCAAATGGAAATGTACTAAAAGAGATGGGCAGAATGAAGAGCTCCCTTCAAAACAGAAAAGCAACTCATGCTCATAAAATATAATTTCTATGGTAATTCTCAAAATACACTGCCCAATCACAGGGAGGGGAGAGCATGGGGGAGGAACCGTGGAGGGCATTTCCATGAACCGTTCATTAGCTTATTATTGAGAATGTTATTTTTTTAACATGGGCTCCTTAATTCTTTACTGAGATGGCCGGAAGTCAAGTCGGTGCTGAAAAGAAAGGGCTTCTGAGCTGTGTAGGAAAGTAAATCTCCTTCACTGAGCGCTATAAACCCCAGACACAAAGTTGGGCCCAAGTGCAAGAGAGCAGCTGTCCAGAGCGTGTACAGGGGTTCGGTGTTTTATTTTGCTTGTTTTAAAATAATGCAATACTGAAACCATCCAAATAGTTACATAAAAGATTATCTGGGAAATAAACTTTCTTTTATCATCATGAAAGCTCTCAAGCCTTAGAATATGGAAAAGGCCATTTGGAAAACTCCTTATTTTGAGAATTACCCATTCATTAAGCCTAGGTCCAGTCACGCTGCCCCTGTCCCTCAGCCCTTTTCAGCTCTTATCCCATTCCTGTGTCTTTCCAGACATCCCCATTTTCCCTATTCCGCTATGTGTGTGTATGTGTGTAACGAGGGACAAATGCTGCTAGCACAAACAGGAAGGATTTCTACCTGTCTTAGGTTGGGTCCTCTAGAAGAGAAAACCAGTGAAGTGCATACATATGTAGAGAGAGAGGAGAGAGATTTATTTCAAGAAAATGGCTCATGCAGTTGCAGAGGCTGACAAGTCCCAGTTCTATGAATCAAGCATCAGGCTGGAGGCTGTTCCTGACTCACATGGTTGCAGGGGCTGACTAACCCCAAATCGGCAGGTCACTCAGCAGGGTGCTGGCTCACAGGGTTGAAGAAGCTGGTGAATCCGAAAATCTGCAAGTCAGGTGTCAGACTGCTGACTCACTTCCCAAGAACTGGAGGTCAGAGGATGACAAGTCCGATGCAGGATCAAGAGAGAGCTTTGCCAGAATATCCATATATATTGGATGCAGGCCACATCCCCAAGGAAACTCCTCATTCAACTGATTGGCTGCTCATATCAGATCACAAAATGGAGGATGATTACATAATATCAGCCAAACCACTGAGAATCATGGCCTAGCCAAGTTGACATAACCTTAGCCATCACACTACCCCAAATAAAAATTGAGTAACTTGTGTTTATACCACCCCCTGTGGTCACTGCCCAGGCCAAAGCTTCAAATTTACAGACAACATAGGGAGAAGGTGCCCACCTATACTGATGCCACACACTTTGGACAGTAATAAAGCATACAGTGTAACTAAAAGTTCCCAACTGATTTTTCTGTGTTTTATATTTTGCTGGCTATGTTGGTGACTGTCAAATATTTAAATAATCCATCTTTACTTTTTTTTTTACTAGTTCTTTATAATTTGCCATATTTGTTGTCTCGAAACAAAGAAAGTAGAAAAAAAAGGAAAGGTAAGAAAATAAGAGATAAAGGGAAAAAGAAATACATGAGAGAAAAACGGAGATGTTTGTTGGCTGACATTGCTAAAATTTATCAAGCAGAAAAGAACTCTGACCTCCTGGAAACACTGAGCAGTTGCCGGAGGGTATCTGAGGATGAATGAATGAGCGTTTCCAGAACAGCCGTCACTCTTCTCACTAACACATTCTCACCTGCGGCACATTGGCTGGCCTGGGTTTGCAGGTTCAAAGCTGGCTTTGTGTATTCATTCCCTAGTGAAACATGTCGAATTTTCCCTCATATGCCCACTTTTTCATAAGGGTTGCATATTCTTGTGCTTAATGAGAATAACATAATACTCATGTAAAGAAGCCCCAGGTGTTCCTAGTACAGTCATCTTTCAGATGAAAGCTTTATGAAGGAGCCACAACCAAGTGATTTAATCTGTTAGACATGATCCCCAATGTCACACCCTACCCTCAATTTTCCTGGAGATGAACCAAATCGAATTATTATTATTCCTGAACAGTTGACTGGCATAAAGACACTTGCACGCAATGCAATGGTTTTTGCAGTTGCACTAGTTTCCCCATAAAATGTTGTATAAATAACCTTCCAACTTCCATTTCCAGTTGTCTAGAAATTTTAGATATGTTCAATAGAGTCTTTCACAAAATAGTCATTCAATAGATTTATTCATAGCTAGAAGGTCTTACTTTTGAAATTATCTGGTGCAAACTCCTCACTTTCAGATGAGGAAACTGAGGCCCAAATGTATAAAATGACTTGCCTGAGGTATCTGAGCAGGTTTGTAGAGAACGAGGTGAGGGATTGAAACCATGCTTTCCAGCCCCCATAATGAAGAGCATGCTGGCTTTGTACTGTTGGATTGCAAGAAGCCCCCGTAAGACAGACTTCAGATACAGAGATATTTTTCATAGAATCAGTTTTCAAATCCCAGCCCAGCCCCTTCAGATACAAGCTCCAGAAAAGAGGTTGTGCTTGATTCATCAGGGGTAAAGGTGCATACTACAATTAAGACATTTTTCTCTGAAAGAAATCATGCAGAATAAAGATGTCCTTTCCATTCCTTTTCCTCATTTGAGGGCATCTGTATCTAATTGACCTAGGTGAGGAAAGGAGACAAAGTATAATGAAGGTGCATTCATGAACTAGAAATTAATCATTTTTTTCTTTATACTTTTTGTGTTAAGTAATACACATAGCAAAACATTGGACATTTCAACATTTCTCACATGTAAAATTCAGTGACATTAATCACCTTCATCATGTTGTGTAACCTTCACCACTATTTTCAAATTTTGTCATCACCCTTAACAAACTCAAAATGCGAAGAAACAGCTGCAAACATCCATTAATAATCAGAACGTGGAGACTTCCAGCAACATGATGCTCTAGGCAGAAGCACCACACTGTCCCTCCACAGCAAAGATCTGAAAAACTAAGCCAAACAGAGAAAACAGCAATCCTGAAGCCCTAAACATCAAATGAGGAGATAAAGAACTCAGCCAAGCACCAAATGGAATAAGAAACTGACATAGAACAGAGAGCGATGAGACATACATACAGAGGTCCCCTATCAGCTAACGGTGCTCAGATATGCCATCTTTGAATCCTATCAGAGATCAGCAAAAAGGGAGTACTAGAAACCAGCTTCACGGAGCTTCCAGCAGGAGACAGAACAACCAGTAAACAGTGATATACACTTTCCCACCCCCAACCCTTCTTCACCCCTACTCGGCCTCCTCTACTTCCTGTGGCAACAGTCTCTTGGCTGGGAAGAACCGGCTGCTTGGATTCCACCTGACTGCACTGGCCAACTCCCTGAGTGCCATTTGTTGGCTGCTGGTGCTGCTTTTTTCTGCTTCTTTTGATTTCTTCCTTACCTCTCACAACTTCCCCTTCCTTCCGCTCAAATACCTGGCTCTGTATGCCATATTTGCTTCTTCCTGAGGGGCTGTGGAGCTCCACTTGAGTGTAAATCTGCTTCCTGGTCTGTGCTGCCAAGCTGGTGGGGTCCAGGGGCTTTTCTGCTTGTTTCTTTGTTTTGAATTGTTTGTTTGGTTTCTTTTTCTTTTCTTAAGTTGGGAGCCCGTTCTGGCCAGGCAGTACTGCACCACTTGGGACCTACACCCTCAGCTTGTGCAGACATGCGGAGGGATCCCTGAGGACATTTCTTTTTTCATGGTTTTTTTTTTTGGGGGGGGGGTTTCTTGTTCTTTTTTTAAAATTTGTTTTGTTTTCTTTTCCCTCTTCTTCCCTTTTTGTCTTTCTTCATTACTGTTTCTTGTCTCTCTATACCTTCCTTCTCTTCCTGTCCCCTGAATACCTGGTGCTGTGTGACACCTCTATGTCTTCTAGCCAGGCTATACTTCAGCACCTGGGAACAACTTCCCTAGACCTTGTACCTGCACCAGTGGGATCCATGGGAACTTTTCTTTTCTTTTTTCTTTCTAATTTTTATTTATTCATTCTTTTCTTTTTTTTCTTCTCCTTCTTCCCCTTTTTGTTTTTCTCCATTTCATAGTCTCTCATCTCTCCACTCCAATGGCAAGCTCCCCTAGCACTCTTTTTTGTCTGTTTGTATGTTTTTGGCTCCTGTTCCTCTCTCCTCTCTCCCATACCCATCTTAGCTCCACACAATGCAAACTCCCCCCTCCATCCTGCCTACCTGCCCCATGCACTTCACATCACACCACCAAGCAGCAGAGACATGGCCTACCAGAACCTGCCGTGCACTACTTACCAGTTTTCCCCAAACAACCCACCAAAGTAACTCCTCTTCAGCTAGACCTGCCCTGCTTTACCATATCTGAGCGAATGACCCTGCCAATTGGAGAAGGATGCTAAAAGTATCATGCCCACAGACGAGCAAACAACAAAGGACACAGAGCCTGCTGGCTAAGAAGTAGCCAAATTTAAAAAAAAAAAAAAAAAAAGCATGAAACAAACGAATCTACAATCAATAAATGAGAAAAATAATTACTGAATGCCACAAAGACAACAGACGATATCAAAACATTTACAAAAACAGGATGGTTCCAGTAGGCATCCAAAATAAAACACTAGAGGACTTTCCAGTAGAAGAAAAGGCACTACAAATATCTGATAGAGAATTCAAATCTCTAATACTCAGAATTATCAAAGAGTTGAAGCAAAAGCAGACAAAAATAAGGAAAAAAAAGACAAATTCATGGAGAAGACAGATAAGTTCCTGGAAAATGCAGACCAAAAAATGGAAGAATTCAGGAAAACATGCAGGAACAAAATGCCAAAATAAATTCACAGCTAGAATTATACAAAATCAACAATTAGAAATTCAAAAGATAACCAAGATTTCAGAAATGGACAGTGTCGTAGAAGGGCTGAGGAGCAGATTTGAAACAGTGCGAGACAGGATCAGTGGAACTGAAGACAAAAACTTGGATACAGCTCTGTTTCAGGAAAACTCAGAAAAAAAGAATGAAAAGAATGAAGAGACCCTGAGAGCTATGTGGGATACAGTCAAAAGCAAAAATTTGCCAGTGATCAGAGTTCCAGAACAGGGGGAGAAAACGGAAAACACAGACAGGATTACTGAAGAACTGCTGACAGAAAATTTCCCCAATATCATGAAAGATGAAAAGCTGTCCATCCAAGAAGCTCAACGAACCCCATATAGGATAGACCTCAAAAGAAAATCACCAAGGCATATCATAATCACACTCGTCAAAACCAAAGACAAACAAAGAATCCTGAGAGCAGCTCGTGAAATACAAGAAGTCACATACAGAGGAGAAACAATAAGACTAAGCTCTGATTATTCAGCAGAAACCATGCAGGCAAGACGGCAATGGGATGACATATTTAACACCCTGAAAGAAAAAAATTGTCATCCAAGAATAATATATCCTGCAAAACTCTCGTTCAAATATGATGCTAAAATTAGGACATTTCCAGATAAACAGAAATTAAGGGAATGTGTAAAAACCAAACCAAACTTACAAGAATTATTAAAGGGAGTCCTTCCATCTGAGAACAAACAACTTCAGCTCACAAGCTGAATTCAGGACACAGAATCATACCAGCCAGATACCAATCCATGAAATGAACTCTCAAGGACTATCTAAAACCAAAGGAAATGCAGCAGGGACTCAGATCAGTTAAGCTGTAGATGTCAACAACATCAGAACAATAAAAGAGGGAATAAACAGTGTAGGTATAGAACCTTATAATGGAGAGGAAGACAAGGGGATACCAAGTAACAAGAGACTGCTCCAAATTTAGAAAGATAAGGGTAATTTCACAGTAAACACAAAGAAACTTAACAAAAATACTTATTAAAAAAAGGAAAAACAAAGTCTCAGTAAAAACAAAACTTACAAAAATTAAAGAAATGAGAAAAAAATCCACAAACAAAAGAAATTCAGCACAGGAGAGTAAGAGGAACAACGCAAATGTCAGCACCACAAAAAAAAAGCACTACAAAATGACAGCAACAAACTCACATCTATCAATAATTACACTTAATGTAAATGGCCTGAATGCACCCATAAAGAGACAGAGAGTGACAGAATGGATAAAATAACAGGACAAGTAACAGGACAAATAACAAGAGACACACCTTAGAAACAAACCTGTGAATTTTTTAAAAATCAAAGGTTGGAAAACAATATATATAGCTAACAACTACCAAAAAAGAGCAGGAGTGGCAATACTAATCTCAGATAAAATAGACTTTAAAACAAAATCCACCATAAAAGACAAAGAAGAACAATATATAATGATTAAGGGAACGATCCATCATGAAGACATAACCATAATAAACATCTACACACCCAATGACAGGGCTCCAAAATACATAAAATAAACTCTAACACTACAGAAAAGAGAAATTGACAGTTCCACAATAATAGTAGGAGACTTGAACACACCACTCTCAGTAAAGGTCAGAATATCTAAAAAGAAACTCAGCAAAGATATAGAAGACCTAAAGGGCACAATTAGCCAAATTTATCTCATAGACATATATAGAACACTCCATCCAACAGCTGCAAAGTACACATTTTTTTCCAATGCACATGGAACATTCTCCAGAATAGACTACATCTTAGGCCACAGAGCAATCCTCAACAAGATCCAAAACATTGAGATAATACAAAGTATCTTCTCTGACCACAAGGCCATCAAGGTAGAAATTAAGAACAGAAAGAGCAAGGAAAAAAAAATCAACTACATGGAAACTAAGCAACACCCACTTACACATCATTGAGTAATACAAGAAATCAGAGAAGGAATCAAAAAATTCCTAGAATCAAACAGGAATGAAAACATATCATGCAAAACCATTGGGACACAATGAAGGCAGTCCTCAGAGGACAATTTATAGCAATAGATACACATATCAAAAAAGAAGAAAGGGACAAAATCAAAACTACACAAATTGAACAAATAGAAAGAGAACAGCAAAAATAAAAATAAAAATAAAAAGCCCACAGCCACCAGAAGAAAGGAAATAATAAAGATCAGAGCAGAAATAAAGGAAATACAGAATAGAGAAACAATAGAAAGAATCAACAAAACCAAAAGTTAGTTCTTTGAAAGAATCAACAAAATCGACAAACCACTGGCCAGACTGACAAAAGAAAAACAGGAGAGGATGCAAATAACCCAAATAAGAAAGGAAACAGGCAACATTACAACAGATCCAACTGAAATAAAAAGGATTATAACAGAATATTATGAAAAACTATACTCCAACAAATTTGAAAAAATAGAGGAAATGGATAAATTTCTAGAAATACACAGCTTACCCAAACTACAACAAAGTGATGTTGAAAATCTGAATAGACCCATAACAAGAGAAGAGATTCAAAAGGTAATAAAAAAAAATTCCCAACCAAAAAAAGCCCTGGCCCAGATGGCTTCAGTGGAGAATTCTACAAAACATTTACACAAGACCTTGTACCAGTACTACTCAACCTATTTCAGAGAATAGAAGAGGAAGCAACACTTCCAAATTCATTCTATGAAGCCAGCATAACGCTGATACCAAAACCAGGCAAAAACATCACAAAAAAAGAAAATTACAGACCAATATCTCTCATGAATATAGATGCAAAAATTCTGAACAAAATTCTAGCCAATAGAATTCAGCATCATATCAAAAAAATAATACACCACAACCAAGTAGGATTCATATCAAGTATGCAAGGATGGTTCAACATTAGAAAATCAATCAATGTAATCCACCACATAAATGAAAGGAAAGAAAAGAATCACATGATCATCTCAATTGAGGCAGAACAGGCATTCGACTAAGTTCAAAACCCATTCCTGATAAAAACTCTCAATAAAACAGGTATAGAAGGGAAATTTCTCAACATAATAAAAGGTATCTATGCAAAACCAACAGCTAACATCATTCTTAATGGACAGAGGCTGAGAACTTTCCCCCTGAGAAGAGGAACAAGACAAGGATGCCGTTTATCACCACTCCTATTTAACATTGTGCTAGAAGTTCTAGCTAGAGCATTAAGACAAGAGAAAGAAATAAAGGGCATCCGAATTGGTAATGAAGGAGTTAAATTCTCCCTGTATGTAGATGATATGATACTATACATAGAAAACCCTAAAGACGCCACTAGAAATCTACTAGAACTAATAGAAAGATTCAGCAGAGTGGCAGGATACAAGATAAACATACAAATATCAGTGGGATTCCTATACACCAATAAAGAGAACAATGAAAAGGAAATCAGGAAAACAATACCATTTACAATAGCCCCTAAAAAGATAAAATACTTAAGAATCAATCTAACCAAGGATGTAAAAGACCTATACAAAGAAAACTGCAAAACACTACTGCAAGAAACCCAAAGGGATCTGCATAAATGGAAAAACATACCATGCTCATGGGTAGGTAGACTCAACATAGTGAAAATGGCAATTCTTCCCAAAGAAATTTACAAATACAATGCAATCCCGATCCAAATACCAACAACATTCTTTAAAGGGATGGAAAAACTGATCATTCACTTTATACGGAAAGGGAAGAAGCCCCGGATAAGTAAAGCACTATTGAAGAAGAAGAAGGTAGGAGGACTCACACTACCTGACCTCAGAACCTACTATACAGCTACAGTAGTCAAAACAGCCTGGTACTGGTACAACGACAGATACATTGACCAATGGAACAGAATTGAGAACCCAGATGTAAATCCATCCATCTATGGTCACCTGATCTTCGACAAGGGCCCAAAGTCCATAAAATGGGGAAAAGACAGTCTTTTTAACAAATGGTGCTGGCAAAACTGGATATCCATCTGCAAAAAAATGAAACAGGACCCACACCTCACACCATACAGAAAAACTAATTCAAACTGGATCAAAGACCTAAAGATAAAGCCAAAAACTATAAAGCTCATAGAAGAAAAAACAGGATCAACACTACAGACCCTAATAAATGGCATTAACAAGATACAAACCATAACCAACAACTCACAAACTCCAGAAGATAAGCTAGATAACTGGGATCTTCTAAAAATCAAACACCTATGTTCTTCAAAAGACGTAACCAAAAGACTAAAAAGAGAACCTACAGACTGGGAAAAAACTTTTGGACAGTATGAGTCAGACAAAGGTCTAATCTCCATAATCTCAAGAAAATCCAACACATCTATTACAAAAAGACAAATAATCCTATTAAAAACCGGCAAAGGAAATGAGCAGACACTTCCAAAGAAGACATTCAAGTGGCCAACAGACACATGAGGAAACGCTAGCCATTAGAGAAGTGCAAATTATCACCACAATGAGATACCATCTCACCGCGGCATTACTGACATGAATCAAAAACACTGGAAATAACAATTGCTGGAGAGGCTGCGGGGAGATCGGAACTCTTATGCACTGCTGGTGGGAATGCAAAATGATACAAACATTTTGGAAAATGATATGGCGTTTCCTTAGAAAGCTAGAAATAGAAATACCATACCATCCAGCAATCCCACTCCTAGTAATATATCCTAGAGAAATAAGAGTAGTCACACGAATAGACATATGCACACCCATGTTCATGGCAGCATTGTTCACAATATCAAAAAGATGGAAACAACCCAGATGCCCATCAACAGATAAATGGATAAACAAACTATGGTACATACACACAATGGAGTATTATGCAATGATAAACAATGATGAATCTGTGAAGCATCTCATAACGTGGATGAAACTGGAGGACATTATGCTGACTGAAATAAGTCAATCACAAAAGTACAAATATTGTATGAGACCGCTATTGTAAACATTGATGAAAAAGTTTACACACAAAAAGTAATGATCTTTGTTGGTTACAAGGGATGGGAGGGGTGGTGGAAATACTAAATAGATGACTGATAAGTGGTATCTTTGGTGAAGGGTAAGACAGTGCACAATACTGGAGAAGCCAGCACAACTTGTACAGGGAAGGGTCATGGAAGCTCCATAGACACATTCAAACTCCCTGAGGGACTGAATTGCTGGGCAGAGGGCTGTGGGGACCATGGTCTTGGGGAACATCTAGCTCAGTTGGCATAACAGAGTTTATAAAGACAATGTTCTACATTCTACCTTGGTGAGTAGCATCTGGGGTCTTAAAAGCCTGTGAGTAGCCATCTAAGATACTCCACTCGTCTCAGCCCTTTGGGAGCAAGGGAAAATGAAGAGAACAGGATATAAGGAAAAGATTAGTCCAAAGGACTAATTGTCCACAGCTACCAAGGCCTCCACCAGACTGAGTCCAGTAGAGCTAGATGGTGCTCGGCTACCACCACTGACTGCTCTGAATGGGATCACAACAGAAAGTCCGGGACTGAGCTGGAGAAGGATGTAGAAAAAAATTTTAACTCACAAAAAAAGAGCAGATTTACTGGCCTGAAAGAGACTGGAGAAACCCCGCGAGTATGGCCCCTGGATACCCTTTTAGCTCAGTTGTGAAGTCACTCCGAGGTTCACTGTTCAGCTGGGGGTTGGACAGCACCATAAAACAAAACCGGATTAATGAGGAACAGCAGTCCAGGGACCAGGACTAGAAGGCAGAAGGCGACAGGAAAGCTAGTGATAGCGAACCCAAGGTTGAGTAAGGACAGTGTTGACATGTCGTGGGGTTGTTAACCATTGTCATAGGGCAACATGTGTACTAACTGTTTAATGAGAAACTATTTTGTTCTGTAAACCTTCATCTAAAGTAAGAATAGCAGCACAACTGGCAGAACGTAATCGATTCTACTGAATTGTGCATGTAGAAATTTTTGAAATGGTGTATCTTTGGCTATGTATATTCTCATCAAAAAAAAAAAGGTCCTCCAAGGTCAAGAAGGGAGTGTTGACATATCGTGGGGTTGTTAACCAGTGTCATAAAACAATATGTGTACTGACGGTTTAATGAGAAACTATTTGTTCTGTAAACCTTCACCTAAAGTACAATAAAAAAAAAAATTTTTTTTTTAAAAAGAAGTCAACAAAAAAAATCAGAAGGTGGAATGCACGAAGTATGAATCTAGGAAAATTGGAAATCATCAAAAATGAAATGGAACACACAAACAATGATATCCTTGGCATCAGTGAGCTGAAATGGACTGGTATTGGCCATTTTGAATCAGACACAATCATATGGTCTACTATGCCAGGAATGACAAATTGAAGAGAAATTGTGTCACGTTCATTGTCAAAAAGAACATTTCAAGATCTATCCTGAAGTAAAACGCTGTCAGTGTAGGATAATATCTATATGCCTGCAAGGAAGACCAGTTAATACAACTATTATTCAAATTTACCCACCAACCACTAAGGCCAAAGGTAAATAAAAATAAGACTTTTACCAACTTCTACAGTCTGAAATTGATAAAACATGCAATAAAGATGCATTGATAATTACTTACAATTGGAATGCAAGAGTTGGAAACAAAGAAGAGAATCGGTGGTTGGAAAATATGACCTTGGTGATAGAAAAGACACCAGAGATTACATTATAGAATTATGGAAGAGCAACGACTTCTTCATTGCAAATATCTTTTTCAACAACATAAACGGCAACTATACACTTGAACCTCACAAGATGGAATAAACAGGAATCAAATTGACTACATCTGTGGAAAGAGATGACGGAAAAGCTCAATATCATTAGTCAGAACAAGGCCAGAGGCCGACTGTGGAGCAGACCATCAATTGCTCACATGCAAATTCAAGTTGAAGTTGAAGAAAATTAGAACAAATCCACGAGAGCCAAAGTATGACCTTGAGTACATCCCACCAGAATTTAGAGGCCATCTCAAGATTAGATTTGATGCATTAAACACTGATGACTGAAGACCAGATGAGTAGTGGAATGACATCAAGGACATTGTACATGAAGAGAGCGAGAGGTCATTAAAAAGACAGGAAATAAAGGGCCAAAATGGATGTCAGAATAGACTCTGAAAGTTGCTCTTGAACATACAGTAGCTAAAGTGAAAGGAAGAAATGATGAAGTAAAAGAGCTGAACAGAAGATAGATTTCAAAGGGCATCTCGAGAAGACAAAGTAAAGTATTATAATGAAATGTGCAAAGACCTGGAATTAGAAAACCAAAAGGAAAGAATATACTCATCATTTCTCAAGCTGAAATAACTGAAAAAAAAAAAATTCCAACCTCGAGTTGCAATACTGAAGGATTCTTGGGGAAAATATTCAACAACGCAAGAAGCATCAAAAGAAGATGGAAGGAATACACAGAGTCACTATACCAAAAAAAACTGGTCAAAGTTCAACCATTTAATGGGGTAGCAGATGATCAAGAACCGATGGTACTAAAGGAGGAAGTCCAAGCTGCATTGAAGGGAATGGCTAAAAACAAGGCTTCAGGAATTGATGGAGTACCAATTGAGATGTTTCAACAAATGAATGTAGAGCTGGAGGTGCTCACTCACCTATGCCAAGAAATTTGGAGGACAGCTTCCTGGTCAGCTGACTGGAAGAGATCCATATTTGTACTAATTCCGAAGAAAGGTGATCCAACAGAATGCAGAAATTATCAAACAATATCATTAATATCACACACAAGTAAAATTTTGCTGAAGATCATTCAAAAGTGGTTGCAGCACTACATCGACAGGGAAATGCCAGAAATTTAAACTGGATTCAGAAGAGGATGTGTAACAAGGAATATTACTGCTGATGTCAGATGAATCATGACTAAAAGCAGAGAACACCAGAAAGATGTTTACCTGTGTTTTATTGACTATGCAAAGGCATTCGACTGTGTGGATCGTAACAAATTATGGATAACATTATGAAGAATGGGAATTCCAGAACATTTAACTGTGCTCATGAGGAACCTGTACATAGACCAAGAGGCAGTCATTCGAACAGGATACTGTGTGGTTTAAAGTCAAGAAGAAGCAAGTCATGGTTGTTTTCTTTCACCATACTTATTCAATCTGTATGCTGAGCAAATAATCCAAGAAGGTGGACTATATGAAGAACTCGGCGTTAGGGTTGGAGGAAGACTCATTAACAATCTGCATTATGCAGACGACATAGCATTGCTTGCTGAAAGTGAAGAGAACTGAAGCATGTACTGAAGATCAAAGACCACAGCTTTTAGTATGGATTATACCTCAACATAAAGAAAACAAAAATTCTCACAACTGGACCAATAAGCGACATCATAATAAACAGAGAAAAGACTGAAGTTGTCAAGGATTTCGTTTTACCTGGATCCACAATCAACGCCCATGGAAGCAGCAGCCAGGAAATCAAATGACGCATTGCATTGGACAAATCCTCTGCAAAAGACCCCTTTAACGTGTTAAAAAGCTAAGATGTCACTTTAAGGACTAAGGTGCACGTGACCCAAGCATGGTGTTTTCAGTAAGGAAGACAGAAGAAGAATTGATTCCTCTGAATTATGGTGTTGGCAAAGAACATTGAATATACCATGGCCTGCCAGAGAAGGAACAGATCTGTCTTGGATGAAGTACACCCAGAATGCTCATTAGAAACAAGGATGACAAGACTTTGTCTCATGTACTTTGGACATGTTATCAGAAGGGACCTGTCCCTGGAGAAGGATATTATGCTTGGTAAAGTGAAGGGTCAGCGAAAAAGAGGAAGACCCTCAATGAGACGGATTGACACAGTGGCTGCAACAATGGGCTCAAGCATAACAACAATTGTGAGGCTGGTGCAGGACCTGACAGTGTTTTGTTCTGTTGTCCATAGGGTCACTATGAGACGGAACTGACTCGAGGGCACCTAAAAACAACAACAACAAGCTCAGTGCCCTCTAAGCAATGATTCCTCCTCTCCCCCTCTCCCATCTCTGGTAACTACTAATAAATTCTGGCCTCTATATATTTGCTATTCCAGATATTTGATATAAGTGGGATCAATATTTGTCCTTTTGTGGCTAACTTATGAAATTAGGCATTTTTAAACTCCTACATATGTGTATACAATTTGTCGCTCATAAAAAGAAATATGACAGCAAAGTTTCCTGCTTTGGGCAAGGGAGAAATAGTTAATACATGTTATATGGATGGAGACCATAGGAAAGTTTGGCAAATACAAACTGGTCTATCTGTTTTATTACTTTTGAAATTATGTGGGGGGAAGGTGGGAGGGAAAGCATTCCGTCCTCTTGTGCTGTCTAAAATGGGATTAAATTGAATGTCAATCTACCTCAGATAACAAATTATCACAGAGATGATTATCTAGACATTTTAATGTGGACCTCAGGCCAGTACTTTTGAGGTCAAAAGAGAAACAGGTGAAAGGCAAAGTTTGTAAGGAAATAAATAACTCAGAGATACATGAGCAATGTACCCAAGACATCTTCATGTTTTCATTTCTCACAAGCTTCTAATAATGTAGCTGGCACCTGCTGTCTGTCCTGCCTGCAATTCTCATCCTATCCTCTTGCCTTACCTAACTCCCACAAATACTTACAGTCTCAGCTCAAATACTGTTTCCTTCAACATACTTTTCCTGGCACTTCATTTAGGGTAGGCTTCTACCATAGGGCCCCATGCATATGCTTCTCTTTAACTCACCATACATGTGTAAAGCCGGCCTCCCTGCTAGGCTGCAGGTTACAGAGTGGAGGAAGTATGTTTGTCCTCTTCATAATGTATGCCCAGTGCCAATGAAGGCTTGGGTTAGAGAATATGCTCTGAAAATATTTGTTGGATAGACAAGTGGATGATACCCTCTCTTGTTTCAGAGGCTGTAGTCAAAACTACAGGGAAAAAGAAAAAGAAAAACCTTATATTTCCTGAGCCCTGTTCTCTTGACCCCTGTTTTCTGGAACACTCACCTCCACAGAAACTGTTTTCCACAGAAAAGCAGTAGTACAGAAGAAAGGCAAAAATTTGCATTTGGAGAGTTCAAGCAAAATGGCACTCTACGCAGAAGCACCACACCGTCCCTCCACAGCAAAGATCCAAAAAACTAAGCCAAACAGAGAATACAACAATCCTGAAACCCTAAAACATCAAAGGAAGAGATAAAGAACTCAGCCAAGCACCAAATGGAGTGAGAAAACTGACAGAGAACGGAGAGCGAGGAGAGATTCATGCAGAGGTTCCCTACCAGCTAACACAGCACGGATCTGCCATCTTGGACTCCTATCAGAGACCAGCAAACGGGGTACGAGAAAGCAGCCTCACAGAGCTTCCAGCGGGAGACAAAACAACCGGTAATTGGCAATATACGCTTTCCCACCCCCCACCATTCTTCACCCTGACTCGGCCTCCTCTGCTTCCCACGGCCACAGTCTCTTGACTGGGAAACAGCAGCTGCTTGGATTCCACACACCTGAACGGGTGGCTCTCTGAGTGCCATTTGTTGGCTGCTGGTGTTGCTTTTTTTACGCTTCTTTTTATTTCTTCCTTGCCTCTCTCCACTCTCCCCTCCTTTCGCTCGAGTACCTGGCTCTGTGCGCCATCTTTGCTTCTTCCTCAGGAGCTGCAGAGTGCTGGTAATTTGTGATATATGCTTTCCCACTGTCTACCCTTCTTCACCCACACTCGGACCCCTCTGCTTCCCACAGACACAGCCTCTTTTCCAGAAACACCAGCCCGCACTAACTGGCTCTCTGAATGCCATTGTTTGCTGCTAGTGTTGCTTTTTTTTCTGCTTCTTTTGATTTCTTACTTGCCTTTTGCCACCTCCCCGTCTTTTCGCTTAAGTACCTGGCTCCGTGTGCCATCTTTGCTTCTTCCTGAGGGGGTGCGGAGTTCCGTTCGAGTGTGGAGCTACTTCCTGGTTTGGGCTGCCACACTGGTGGGATCCTGGGGCTTTTGTTCGTTTGTTTGTTTTGAATTGTGTGTTTGTTTTCTTTTCCTTTTCTTGCATTGGGAGCCCTTTCTAGCCAGGCTGAGCTGTGTGGCAGGAAGACCCCCCTTCAGCTTCCACAGACGTGCAGAGTGATCCCTGAGACCATTTCTTTTTACGTCGGTATTTTTCTTTTTTTCTTTCTGTTTCTTTGGGGGAATTTCTTGTTTTGTTTTGTTTTTTTAATTTGTTTTGTTTTCTTTTTCCTCTTTTTCCCTTTTTGTCTTTCTTCATTGCTCAGTTTCTCCTCTCTATATCTTCTTTCTCTTTCTGTTCCCTGAATACCTGGCATTGTATACCTCTACACCTTCTATCCAGGCTGTACTGCAACACCTGAGAGCAACTTCCCCAGACCTCATAGCTGCACTGGTGGGATCCCTGGGAACTTCGCAGTTCTTTAACCTTTCTGATTCTTATTTATTCATTCTTTTCTTTTCTTCCTCCTCCCCTTCTGTTTTTCTCCATTTCATAGTCTCTCATCTCTCCACTCCAATGGCAAGCTCCCCTAGCATTCTTTTTTGTTGTTTGTATGTTTTTGGCTCCTGTTCCTCTCTCCTCTCTCCCGTATCCATCTTAGCTCCATACATAACAATCTCCCCACTGCATCCTGCCTACCTGCACCATGCACTTGACATCACACCACCAAGCAGCACAGGTACAGCCTACTGGAACCTACCCTGAACTGATTACTGACCCACCCTGGTGGCTGTAGTAAGTGCCACAAACAACCCATCCCAGTAACTCCTCTTCAGCTAGACCTGCCCTGCTGTACCATACCTGAGTGTCTGACCTTGCCAGTTGAAGAAGGAGGCGGAAAGCATTGTGCCCACAGACGAGCAAACAACAAAGAACACATAGTCTGCCTGCTCAGACATAGTCAAGTTTTCTTTTTTAAAAAAGGGACAAAACAAACAAATCTACAATCAATAAATGAGAAAAATACTGAATGCCCTGAAGACAGCAGACAATAACAAAACATTTACAAAAATAGAACAGGATGGTTCCAGTAGGCATCCAAAATAAAACACCAGATGACTCTCCTCTGGAAGAAAATGCACTAGAACTACATGATAGGGAATTCAAATCTCTAATACTCAGAATTCTCCAAGACCTGAGGAAAAAGCTGACAAACATGAGGAAAAAATAGACAAATTCATGGAAAATATGGACAAAAAATGGGAATAATTCAGGAAAATAATGCAGGAACAAAATGCCAAAATAAATTCACAACTAGAAACTATACAAAGACAACAATTAGAAATCCAAAAGATAAAAAACAAGATTTCAGAAATGGACGATGTCATAGAAGGGCTGAGAAGAAGATTTGAAATGGTGGAAGACAGGATCAGTGGAATTGAAGACAAGCACTTGGATACAACTCTGTTTCAGGGAACCTCAGAAAAAAAGAACAAAGAAAAATGAAGAGACCCTGAGAGTTATGTGGGACACAATTAAAAGCAAAAATCTGCTAGTGATCGCAGTTCCAGAACAGGGGGAGAAAACAGAAAACACAGAGAGGATCACTGAGGAACTGCTGACAGAAAACTTCCCCAATATTATGAAAGATGAAAAGCTGCCCATCCAAGAAGTTCAGCAAACCCCATATAGAAGAGACCCCAAAAGAAAATCACCAAGGCATATCATATTCATGATATGCCAAACCACAAACCAAACCAAAGACAAACAAAGAATCCTGAGAGCAGCTCATGAAAAACAAGAAGTCACATAAAGAGGAGAAACAATACGACTAAGCTCAGATTATTCAGCAGAAACCATGCAGGCAAGAAGACAATGGGATGACACATATAAAATTTTGAAAGAAAAAAATTGCCAGCCAAGAATAATATCTCTTGCAAAACTCTCGTTCAAATTTGATGGTGAAATTAGGTCACTTCCAGATAAACAGAAATTAAGGGAATATGTAAAAGTCAAACCAAACTTACAGGAATTATTAAAGCGAGTTCTTTGATCTGAGGACAAACAGCTTCAGCTCACAGGCAGAACCTAGGATGCAGGATCGTACCAGCCGGATACCAATCTAGGAAATGAACTCTCTAGGACTATCCAAAACCAAAAGAAATAACACAGGAAATCAGAGCAGTTAATCAGTAAATGACAACAACATCAAAACAGTAAAAGAGGAAATAAATGGCATAGGTATAGAACCTTCTAATGGAGAGGAAGGCAAGGCAATACCAAGTAATGGTAGACTGCTTCAAACTTAGAAAGATAAGGGTAAAATTTATGGTAACTACAAAGAAAGTTAACAAATATACTCATTAAAAAAAAAAGAGGAAAAACATAAAGTCTCAGCCAAAATAAAACCTACAAAAATAAAAGAAATGAAAAAAAAATCCACAAACAAAAGTAACTCAGCACAAGAGACTAAGAAGAACAAAGAAAACGTCAGCACTACAAAATGACAGCAACAAACTCACATCTATCAATAATTACACTGAATGTAAAAGGACTCAATACACCCATAAAGAGACGGAGAGTGACAGAATGGATAAGAAAACAGGATCCATTAATATGCTATCTGCCATAGACACACCTTAGAAACAAAGATGTGAATTTATTAAAAGTCAAAGGTTGGAAAAAAAATATATCAAGCTAACAACTACCAAAAAACAGCAGGAGTGACAATACTAATCTCAGATAAAATAGACTTTAAAACAAAATCTACCATAAAAGACAAAGAAGGACACTATATAATGATTAAGGGGATGATCCATCATGAAGACATCACCATAATAAACATCTACGCACCAAAAGACAGGGATCCAAAATACATAAAATAAACTTAAACAACAGATAAAAGAGAAATTGACAGTTCCACAGTAATAGTAGGAGACTTCAATGCACCACTCTCAGTAAAGGACAGAACCATTAAGAAGAAACTCAGCAAAGATAAAGAAAACCTAAAGGGCACAATCAGCCAACTTGACCTCATAGACATATATAGAACACTCCATCCAACCGCTGCAAAGTACACATTCTTTTCCAATGCACATGCGACGTTCTCCAGAATAGACCACATCTTAGGCCACAGAGCAATCCTCAACAAGATCCAAAACGTTGAGATAATTCAAAGTATCTTCTCTGACCACAATGCCATCAAGGTAGAAATTAACAATAGAAACAGCAAGGAAAAAAAATCAACTACATGGAAACTGAATAATACCCTGCTTACACATCACTGGGTAATAGAAGAAATCAGAGATGGAATCAAAAAATTCCTAGGATCAAATGACAATGAAAACATATCATACCAAAACCTTTGGCACACAGCAAAGGCAGTCCTCAGAGGACAATTTATAGCAATAGATGCAGGCATCAAAAAAGAAGAAAGGGAAAAATCAAAACATTAACTACAGAACTCAAACAAATAGAAAGAGAACAGCAAAAAAAGCCCACAACCACCGGAAGAAAGGAAATAGTAAAGATCCGAGCAGAAATAAATGAAATAGAGAACAGGAAAACAATAGAAAGAATCAGCAAAACCAAAAGTTAGTTCTTTGAAAGAATCAACAAAATCGACAAACCACTGGCCAGACTGACAAAAGAAAAACAGGAGAGGACACAAATAACCCAAATAATAAATGAAATGGGGAACATTACAACAGACACAACTGAAATAAAAAGGATTATAACAGAATATTATGAAAAACTATACTCCAACAAATTTGAAAACCTAGAGGAAATGGATAAATTTCTAGAAATACACAGCTTACCCAAACTACAACAAAGTGATGTTGAAAATCTGAATAGACCCATAACAAGAGAAGAGATTCAAAAGGTGATAACAAAAATTCCCAACCAAAAAAAGCCCTGGCCCAGATGGCTTCACTGGAGAATTCTACAAAACATTTACACAAGACCTTGTACCAGTACTACTCAACCTATTTCAGAGAATAGAAGAGGAAGCAACACTTCCAAATTCATTCTATGAAGCCAGCATAAAGCTGATACCAAAACCAGGCAAAGACATCACAAAAAAAGAAAATTACAGACCAATATCTCTCATGAATATAGATGCAAAAATTCTGAACAAAATTCTAGCCAATAGAATTCAGCATCATATCAAAAAAATATACACCACAACCAAGTAGGATTCATACCAGGTATGCGAGGATGGTTCAACATTAGAAAATCAATCAACATAATCCACCAAATAAATTAAAGGAAAGAAAAGAATCACATGATCATCTCAATTGATGCAGAAAAGGCATTTGACAAAGTCCAACACCAATTCCTGATTAAAACTCTCAATAAAATAGGTATAGAAGGGAAATTTCTCAACATAATAAAGGGCATCAATGCAAAACCAATGGCCAACATCATTCTTAATGGACAGAGGTTGAAAACATACCCCTTGAAAACAGGAACAAGACAAGGATGCCCTTTATCACCACTCCTATTTAACACTGTGCCAGAAGTTCTAGCTAGAGCAATAAGGCAAGAAAAAGAAATAAAGGGCATCCAAATTGGTAATGAAGAGGTTAAACTGCCCCTGTTTGCAGATGATATGATACTATACATAGAAAACCCTAAAGACTCCATGAGAAATATACTGGAACTAATAGAAATATTCATCAGAGTATCAGGATACAAGATAAACATTCAAAAATCAGTTGGATTCCTATACACCAATAAGGAAAACGATGAAAAGGAAATCAGGAAAAGAATACCATTTTCAATAGCCTCTAAAAAGATAAAATACTTAGTAATAAATCTGACCAGGAATGTAAAAGACCGATACAAAGAAAACTACAAAACACTACTGCAAGAAACCCAAAGGGATCTACATAAATGGAAAAACATACCATGCTCATGGATAGGCACACTCAACATCGTGAAAATGACAATTCTACCCAAAGCAATTTACAAATACAACACAATCCCGATCCAAATACCAACAACATTCTTCAAAGAGATGGAAAAACTAATCATTAACTTTATATGGAAAGGGAAGAAGCCCCGAAAAAGTAAAACACTGCTGAAGAAGAAGAATAAAGTTGGAGGACTCACACTACCTGACTTCAGAACCTACTATACAGCTACAGTAGTCAAAACAGCCTGGTACTGGTACAACGACAGATACATTGACCAATGGAACAGAATTGAGAACCCAGAT
The DNA here is from genome assembly GCA_030035585.1 of Dugong dugon. Classification (NCBI taxonomy): domain Eukaryota; kingdom Metazoa; phylum Chordata; class Mammalia; order Sirenia; family Dugongidae; genus Dugong; species Dugong dugon. The sequence continues at coordinate 22,971,168 of CM057464.1, forward strand.
GTAAATCCATCCACCTATGGTCACCTGATCTTTGACAAGGGCCCAAAGTCCATCAGATGGGGAAAAGACAGTCTTTTTAACAAATGGTGGCCGCAAAACTGGATATCCATCTGCAAAAAAATGAAACAGGACCCATACCTCACGCCGTATACAAAAACTACTTCAAAATGGATCAAAGACCTGAATATAAAGCCTAAAACTGTAAACTTCATAGAAGAAAAAATAGGACCAACACTTCAGGCCTTAATACATGGCATTAACAGGATACAAACCATAACCATCAATGCACAAAACCCAATAGATAAGCTAGATAACTGGGATCTTCTAAAAATCAAACACCTATGCTCTTCAAAGTCTTCACCAAAAGAGTAAAAAGAGAACCTACAGACTGGGAAAAAATTTTTGGACAGTACAAGTCAGACAAAGGTCTAATCTCCATAATCTACAAGAGAATCCAACACCTCTACAACAAAAAGACAAATAATCCTATTAAAAAATGGGCAAAGGAAATGAACAGACACTTCACCAAAGAAGACATTCAAATGGCCAAGAGACACATGAGGAAATGCTCGCGATCACTAGCCATTAGAGAAATGCAAATTAAAACCACAATGAGATACCATCTCACCCCGGCATTACTGACACGAATCAAAAACACTGGAAATAACAAATGTTGGAGGGGTTGCAGGGAGATCGGAACTCTTATGCACTGCTGGTGGGAATGCAAAATGATACAACCATTTTCGAAAATGATATGGCGCTTCCTCAGAAGGCTAGAAATAGCCATACCGTTCGATCCAGCAGTCCCACTCCTAGGAATATACCCTAGAGAAATAAGAGTCGTCATTCGAATAGACGTATGCACCCTTATGTTCATGGCAGCATTGTTCACAATAGCAAAACGAAGGAAACAATGTAGATGCCCATCAACAGATGAATGGATAAACAAACTATGGTACTTACACACAATGGAGTACTATGCAACCAGAAAGAACAATGATGAGTCTGTGAAGCATTTCATAAGATGGATCAAAATGGAGGACATTATGCTGAGTGAAATAAGTCAGTCACAAAAGGACAGATGTTGTATGAGACCTCTATTGTAGAAACCCATGAAAAAGTTCACACACAAAATGTAACAATCCTTGTTGGTTACCAGGGATGGAAGGGATGGGGGGGAAATAGTAAATAGGCAATAGATAAGTGGTATCTTGGATGAAGAGTGAGACAGTACACAGTACAGGAGAAACTAGCACAACTTGTACAAGGAAAGGTCATGGAAGCCCCATAGACAGATCCAAACTCCCTGAGGGACTGAATTGCTGGGCAGAGGGCTGTGGGGACCATGGTCTCGGGGTACATCTAGCTCAATTGGCATGACACAGCTTATAAAGACAATGCTCTACATTCTACCTTGGTGAGTAGTGTCTGGGGTCTTAGAAGCCTGTGAGCGGCCATCTAAGATACTCCACTGGTCTCATCCCTTCGGAAGCAAGGGAGAATTAAGAGAACAGGATACAAGGAAAAGATTAGTCCGAAGGACTAATTGTCCACAGCTACCAAGGCCTCCACTGGACTGAGTCCGGTACAGCTAGATGGTGCCCAGCTACCACCACTGACTGCTTTGACCAGGATCACAACAGAGGGTTCTGGACAGAGCTGGAGAAGGATGTAGAGCATAATTCTAACCCACAAAAGAAGACCAGATTTACTGGCCTATAGGAGACTAGAGAAACCCCGAGAGTATGGCCCCCAGACACCCTTTTAGCTCAGTGGTGAAGTCACTCCCGAGGTTCACTGTTCAGCCTGGGAGTGGACATCCCCGTAAAACCAAATGAGTCTAACGGGGTACAGGAGTCCAGTGCCAAGGGCCAGAAAGCAGAAGGGGACAAGGAAGCTGGTGATAGGGAACCCAAGGTTGAGTAAGGATATTGTTGATGTGTTGTGAGATTGTTAACCATTGTCATAGGGCAACATTTGTAGTAACTTTTAAATGAGAAACTATTTTGTTCTGTAAGCCTTCATCTTAAGTGAGAATAACAGCACAATTGGAAGAGCGTAGTCAATGTCACTGAACTGTGCATGTAGAAATTTTGGAAATGGTGTATCTTTGGCTATGTGTATTTTCACCAAAAAAAAAAGGTTGAGAAGTTAGAGGGTTGATATGTTGTGGGGTTGTTAACCAATGTCATAAAACAACATGTGTACTTCTGTTTCACGAGAAACTATTTGTTCTATAAGCCTTCACCTGAAGTACAATTTAAAAAAAAGGCTGCAGGGCAGAACTTAACATATCATAAATCAAAATTGGGGAGAAATCTGAGACCATCAAGTCAAATGTAAGATGATTTTTGAATTGACATTTTAAAATTATTTATTACTCTCAAAATCCATTAATCTATGTTTTTAAGATTTGTATTTCATGGCCTTGAATCACAAACAGCTTCTTCACCTTCATTTTACCTTAAAATATAGCATTATTAAAGATACTGAAAATATTAAAAAAAAAATTGCATTTGGTTTGGATTGAATTGTGTCCCCCCAAAATGTGTATCAACTTGGCTAAGCTGTGATTCCCAGGATTATGTGGTTGTCCATCATTTTGTCATCTGATATGATTTTACTATGTGTTGTAAATCCTATCTCCATGATGTTAATAAGGTAGGATTAGAGGCAGTTATGTTAATGAGGCATGACTCAATCTACAAGTTTAGACTGTGTCTTAAGTCAATCTCTTTTGAGATATAAAAGAGAAAAGTGAGCAGAGAGACGGGGGACCTCCTACCACCAAGAATGAAGAACCAGGAGGGGAGCTCATCCTTTGGACCCAACTTCCCCATGTTGAGAGGCTCCTAGAGCAGAGAATGATTGATGACAAGGACCTCCTCCCAGAGCTGACAGAGAAAGAAAGCCTTCCCCTGGAGCTGGCACTATGAATTTGAACTTCTAGCCTCTTAGAGTGTGAAAGAATAAACTTTGTTAAAGCCATCCACTTGTGGTATTTCTATTATAGCAGCACTAGATAACTAAGACAGCATTGACCAAGAATTCCAAGATTTTCACAAAATAGTTGATACATGGGGGTTGGAGACACCTTGAATTCCAAGTCTTGAAATAGAGTGGACTCCAAGTTCTAACTCCACAAAACTTTGAGTCAGAAACTGTGTCTTATTCATTTTTGGTATCCCTAGTAGATTTTCAAAAAATTTTGTTGAATAATATCTATTTTTGTCATAGACCAAGAAAACACTTTTACATAACATTAGTATGAAAATTAAAGAAATTGTAACTTAATATGTCTGAGTCTATAAATTGTTCCCTCTAATTTTATGCCAGGCCTAAACATCTGCATCTAGTAGTATGAAGTTGCCTGATTTGCTCCGTAAACATAACCCATAATCTGTAAACATATTTAGAATTATTTGAATGCCTGCCCACCTCCACCCCCACAACTGAGTACTGCTTCTTGATATCATTAGCTACGTCTGCATTGGGTTTTATGAGGACCTTAGTTCCAAAAACTATAACCTTAATTGCAACAAGCTAATAAAAGTATAGAGGTGAGTTTATCATATATGTCAGGGGTCAGCAAATGTTTTCTGTAAAGGAGCAGATAGTAAACATTTTAGGCTTTTCAGATCTGACAGTCTTTGTCACAGTTACTCAACTTCCCCGTTTTAACACAAAAGCATCTATAGACAATACATAAGCAAATAAGCGTGGCTGTATACCAATAAAACTTTATTTACAAAGACAGGTGTGAGGCTGGATTTGGCCCATGGGCCATAGTTTGCCCACCCCTGATCTGAATGATGCATTGAACCAAGTGAAGATGTGTGGAGCGTACAGGAATCTGATTCTATCCTGTTCACAACACCAACTGCACAAACTAGTCCAGGGAGACTAACATACCCACCGCTAATGCCAAATTGTGTGACAGGTAGCATATCCCATTCCACATGTGTCGTTTGGAAATCTTAGCTTCCCTTTCCTAGCCAGTAGAGAGCCCAGCTGCCCATGCAGCTCTACTATCTCATCCCTAGTCACCTGGGGCTAGGTTATCTCACCCCTAGCCACCTAGAGCTAGATAATCAGGCACCACCCTGCAAGCACAGGGGTCCACATGACTCCCTGCACTTCAGACAAGCCAACTCCACTACTTCCGTTAGGTCTGGTAATTCACTGGAAAAACTCACAGAATTTACTGGATATCTATAATAATAGTTTTAATATAACAAAAAAGATACAAATGAAGACATGTATACTAGGTCTGCAGGGACCCCCAGTATGGAGCCTCAACATATTAAGGGGACACACTTACCTACCTGAGAATAGATGTTCACTTTCACTAGTGCTCCAACCAGAAAATACTCCATAATATCTGTCTGGAGCAGAAATGCCCCCTGCCAATACAGCTCTTGGGGCAGAAATGTCCCTACCTACTCCCAGCTGCTGCCACCCCCTGGCATAGCTTTCCACCAGCAGCTCTCAGGACAGCTATATTCTGCCCTTCTCTTAGCTCACCTCTTCATCAGTACAGCTCTCAGCTCTGCTCCACTCTGGTACAGCTCTGCTCCTGAACAGCACTGCTTTCCCTGGCACAGCTCTTAACCAGCTCAGGGAGGGTTTCCAGCACAGGGCTTTCATGTTCAAAGGACACTAATCCCTCCCAGTTCTTGTCAATCTGGAAGCTCGACCTGAGCTTCCTGTTCCAGGACTTTTTATAAGCCACTCCTCACGCTTCTTTGTCAGTCACTGGGCAGGTTCCTTACTACCAGGTGGGGCTCTCCAAGTAACTGGGCAAACTTGACAATTACTGGACTGGACACTGTAGCCAGACCAGGCAAAAGTAACAAACCCTCAGGGGCAGGAAATCCCCTAAGATCCATTTCAAAAAACCAAGGGTAAAAGGTCACATAAAGGAACCAATTGCACCGCAGAAGACCAGACCACACAGCCAGGTGTCACAGCAAAACTTCTTAGTAGTTTGAATAGATAAAAAGTGGTGGAAGAATAGAATCATTTTGCAGAAGATGATAAAATGTTCATACTGAATTAAAAATGGAAAAAACTAAACTGTAGTAATGAATACTATATTCACATTGAGAGCAATAGTTTAGTATAGAAGCTACGTACTTATAGAATTTATAAGTAAAGGGAGTTTGTACATAGTTTTATGCTTGTACATACTTAAGTATCACAACAAAGAATTTATTTAAACCCAGGGAGATTCTGTGAGAATTTTTTTCTTTAAAGATGTGTCTGAAGTTACGATACATCCTACAACATGGATAAACCATGAGAATGTCAGGCTGAGTGAAATAAGTCAGACACAAAAGGCCAAATATTGTATGATTCTACTAATGTGAAATATCTAGGATAGGCAAATGTATACAGACCAAAGTTCATTAGTGCTTACCAAAGTGAGAGGGAGGAGGACAGAAGGAGTCATTGCTTAAGGGGTACTAAGTTTCTGACAAGGGTGATGGAAAACTTTGGAAATGCATAGTGGTGATGGTTGCACAACATGGTGAACATAATTAATGTCACTGAATTGTACATATAAAAAGGTTGACGTGGCAAAGGTTTTGTTATATATATTTTACCAAAATAAATAAAAGAGGCTTGTCTGTACATTACTCAAGATTGAGAACCACTGGCTTAGATGAAATCTATACTCTGTCGAACTTCTTCAACATTCAAAAGAGCTCAAGAACCAAAACCACCACTAAAGTTTCAAAGATCAGACTTAAAATAGAGGACTCATTCAATGCACTATTTATGGGACCACAAAAACAGCTTCACTTGAAATTTTCCATCTTTTTTTTTAGCCACTTTTGTGTGTAGTGTGTTTAAATTTGCATTTTTCTAACGAGTAAAAAAGTTGAGCACCTTCTCGTATAAGCCAGTCCTCATTCTTCATTGTCAGTTATCCTTTTGGTTATCCTCTTTTAGTAAAGTCTTTTATCTATTTTTCTTGTGTTTTCTGTCTTTGTTGTATTGATTTGTCAGAGTTTCTTACATACTTTACATAAAAGTCTTTTGTCTGATACAGGTAGTCCCCAACTTACGATGGGGCTCTGCTCTGACAACCCTGGCATAAATCTGCTCTCATCTTTTTTGTTTTCATTATTATTGCCATTTATTATCAGTATCTCTATAAATCCATTGTAACAATGAAGTCAGAGTTGTAACGGCTGTCGGGCATATGTGCAGTTCAATTGCTATATGTTGTTACAGTTGAACATTGCCCAACTTTCTATCTGTTATGACTTCTACCACCAACACCAACCTCGTTGTCCACCAGACCATAGCCTGCTATACAGCAGTATTTTGTACATCAAATCACAAAATTGAACATATGCAAGTGAACATCTAAAAATGATAACATCACAAATTACGTGCTACAATATTGTATGCAGTACATATTACTAGCAATAAGATGTACAAAATAAAAAACCCAGATGGTCATAAGTGAGGTTCATCATAACTTGAATACATCATAAATTAGTGACTACCTGTATATGTATTGCAAGTATTTCCCCTACACTATGAAATGTCTTTCACTGGCACAGCTCTTAACTAGGTCTGGGAGGGTTTTCAGCACAAGGCTTTCATGTCCAAAGGACACACCATCTTTTGACTCTCTTAATGGTGTCTTTCAATAAGAAAGAGCTCCTAATTTTAATACAATCCAGTTTATCAATTTGTTTCTTTATACTTAGCATTATTCTGTCCTGTTTAAGAAATTGTTGCCACTCCAAGGTCATGAAGATGTCCTAAAAGTTTTCTCTAAAAGGTTTATTATCTTACCTTTCACATTTAGATCTGCAACCAATCTGGAAGTGATTTAGTGACAAATGGCGTGAGGTAGGAGGTCAAGATTTATTTATTTCCATCGGGTTATCAATTGACCCACACCACTGATTGAAATGATTATCCTTTTTCTCACTACATTGCAATATTTCTTTTATCAAAAATCAAGTGACAAAATATGTGTGTATAGTTTTCTTGATCCTTTATTTTATTCAATTGGTCAATTTATCTCTCTTTCCATAAATACCATACAGCTTAAATTAAAATACCTTTATAAGGAAAGAAAAAAATCACATGATCATCTCAATTGACGCAGAAAAGGCATTTGACAAAGTCCAACACCCATTCCTGATAAAAGCTCTCAATAAAATAGGTATAGAAGGGAAATTTCTCAACATAATAAGGGGCATCTATGCAAAACCAACAGCCAACATCATTCTTAATGGAGAGAGGCTGAAAACATTCCCCTTGAAAACAGGAACGAGACAAGGATGCCCTTTATCACCACTCCTATTTAACATTGTGCTGGAAGTTCTAGCTAGAGCAATAAGGCAAGAGAAAGAAATAAAGGGCATCCAAATTGGTAATGAAGAAGTTAAACTCTCCCTGTTTGCAGATGATACGATAGAAAACCCTAAAGACTCCACAAGAAATCTACTGGAACTAATAGAAAGATTCAGCAGAGTAGCAGGATACAAGATAAACATTCAAAAATCAGTTGGATTCATATACACCAGTAAAGAGAACGATGAAAAGGAGATCAGGAAATCAATACCATTTTCAATAGCCCCTAAAAAGATAAAATACTTAGGAATAAATCTGACCAGGAATGTAAAAGACCGATACAAAGAAAACTACAAAACACTGCTGCATGAAACCCAAAGGGATCTACATAAATGGAAAAACATACCATGCTCATGGATAGGCAGACTCAACATTGTGAAAATGGCAATTCTACCTAAAGCAATTTACAAATACAATGTAATCCCGATCCAAATACCAACAACATTCTTCAAAGAGATGGAAAAACTAATTATTAACTTTATATGGAAAGGGAAGAACCCCGAATAAGTAAAGCACTACTGAAGAAGAAGAATAAAGTTGGAGGACTCACACTACCTGACTTGAGAACCTACTATACAGCTACAGTAGTCAAAACAGCCTGGTACTGGTACAACGACAGATACATTGACCAATGGAACAGAATTGAGAACCCAGATGTAAATCCATCCACCTATGGTCACCTGATCTTCAACAAGGGCCCAAAATACATCAAATGGGGAAAAGACAGTCTTTTTAACAAATGGTGCTGGCAAAACTGGATATCCATTTGTAGAAAAATGAAACAGGACCCATACCTCACACCATATACAAAAACTACTTCAAAATGGATCAAAGACCTGAATATAATAAAGCCTCAAACTATAAAATTCATAGAAGAAAAAATAGGACCAACACTTCAGGCCTTAATACATGGCATTAACAGGATACAAACCATAAACATCAACACAAAAAACCCAACAGATAAACTAGATAACTGGGATCTTCTAAAAATCAAACATCTATGCTCTTCAAAAGACTTCACCAAAAGAGTCAAAAGAGAACCTACAGACTGGGAAAGAATTTTTGGACAGTAAAAGTCAGACAAAGGTCTAATCTCCATAATCTACAAGAAAATCCAACACCTCTACAACAAAAAGACAAACAATCCTATCAAAAAATGGGCAAAGGAAATGAACAGACACTTCACCAAGGAAGACATTCAAATGGCCAACAGACACATGAGGAAATGCTCGCGATCACTAGCCATTAGAGAAATGCAAATTAAAACCACAATGAGATACCATCTCACCCCGGCATTACTGGCACGAATCAACAATACTGGAAATAACAAATGTTGGAGGGGCTGTGGGGAGATGGGAACTCTTATACACTGCTGGTGGGAATGCAAAATGATACAACCATTTTGGAAAATGATATGGCGTTTCCTCAGAAAGCTAGAAATAGACATACCATTCGATCCAGCAATCCCACTCCTAGGAATATATCCTAGAGAAATAAGAGTCGTCACTTGAATAGACATATGCACACCTATGTTCATGGCAGCATTGTTCACAATAGCAAAACGATGGAAACAACCTCAATGTCCATCAACAGATGAATGGATACACAAACTATGGTACATACACACAATGGAGTACTATGCAACGAGAAAGAACAACAATGAATCTGTGAACCATCTCATAACATGGATGAAACTGGAGGACATTATGCTGAGTGAAATAAGTCAATCACAAAAGGACAAATATTGTATGCGACCTCTATTGTAAAAACCCATGAAAAAATTCACATGCAAAATGTAACAATCCTTGTTGGTTACCAGGGATGGGAGGGGAGGGGGGGGAAATACTAAACAGGCAATAGATAAGTGGTACCTTGGGTGAGAGGTGAGATAGTACACAGTACAGGGGAAACTAACACAACCTGCACAAGGAAAGGCCATGGAGGCCCTATAGACACATCCAAACCCCCCGAGGGACTGAGTTGTTGGATGGAGGGCTCTGGGGACCATGGTCTCGGGGAACATCTAGCTCAATTGGCATGACACTACTTATAAAGATAATGCTCTACATTCTACCTTGGTGAGTAGTGTCTGGGGTCTTAAAAGCCTATGAGCGGCTATCTAAGATACTCCACTGGTCTCATCCCTTCGGGAGCAAGGGAGAATGAAGAGAACAGGATACAACAAAAAGATTCATCCAAAGGACTAATTGTCCACAGCTACCAAGGCCTCCACCGGACTGAGTCCAGTACAGCTAGATGGTGCCCGGCTACCACCACTGACTGCTCTGACCAGGATCACAACAGAGGGTTCTGGACAGAGCTGGAGAAGGATGTAGAGCATTATTTTAACTCCCCCCCCCCCACAAAAAAAAAAAAGACCAGATTTACTGGCCTAAAGAATACTGGAGAAACCTCAAGAGTGTGGCCCCCAGACACCCTTTCAGCTCAGAGGTGAAGTTACCTTCGAGGTTCGATGTTAAGCCTGGGAGTGGACAGCCCAGTAAAACTAAATGGGACTAACAAGGTACAGGAGTCCGGTGACAAAGGCCAGAAGGCAGAGGGGGAGTAGGAAACTGATGATAAGGAACACAAATTGAGTAAGGACACTGTCGATGTGTTGTGAGATTGTTGACCACTGTTATAGGGCAACATTTGTAGTAACTATTAAATGGGAGGCTGTTTTGTCCTGTAAGCCTTCATCTTGGGCGAGAATGGCAGCACAATTGGAAGAGCATAGTCAATATCACTTAAATGTGTAAGTAAAAAGTTTTGAAATGGTGTTAAAAAAAAAAAAAAAAAAAACCAAATGAGACTAATGAGGTACAGTAGTCCAGTGACAAGGGCCAGAAGACAGAAGGGGACAAGGAAGTCCCCTGGTGATAGGGAACACAAGGTGGAGTAAGGATATTCTTGATGTGTTGTGAGATTGTTAACCATTGTCATAGGGCAACATGTGACATTGTCATAGGGCAACATGTGTAGTAACTGTTAAATGAGAAACTATTTTGTTCTGTAAGCCCTCATCTTAAGTGAGAATAACAGCACAGTTGGAAGAGCGTAGTCAATGTCACTGAACTGTGTATGTAGAAATTTTTGAAACGGTGTATCTTTGGCTATCAGTATTTTCATCAAAAAAAAAAAAAAAGGTTGAGAATTTAGAGGCTTAATATGTTGTGGGGTTGTTAACCAATGTCATAAAACAACATGTGTACTACTGTTTCATGAGAAACTATTTGTTCTGTAAGCCTTCACCTGAAGTACAATAAAATATAAAAAATAAAAAAATAAAAATAAATAAATATAATAAAATACCTTTATAATAGATCTTGATATCTGGTAATGTAAATTCTTCAGCTTTGTTTTTTTACAACATAAACTTGATTATTTTTAGCCCTTTGTATTTCCATATGAAATTTTGTGTCAGTTTGTCAATTTCCATGAATGAAAATCTGTTGAAACTTTTATTAAGATTATATTGAATCAACAGATTCATTTGGAGAGAAGTGGTATATTTCCAATACTGAGTTTTCTAATTAATGAATTTATAAACATGTTTTATCTTAGGTCTTTTATAATTTCTCTCAACAATGTTCCATAGTTTTCAGTGTAGAGATCTTCCCATATTTTATAGATATGTTTCTGGTATGTAGAAAAACAACTGATTTCTTTAGATTGATCTTATATCCAGTAAATTTGTTCAATTCATTTATTAATTCCAATGGTTTGTCTACAGATTTTTGGAACTTTTTATATACACAATAATGTCACCTGTGAATAATAATAGTTTTACAATTCCTTTTGCAGTTTATTTGTTTTTCTTGCTTTATTACATTGGCTAGGACCTCCAGCAAAATGGTGAACATAAATGGTAATAGCAAGCATCCATATTTATTCCTGGTCTCATAAGGAAAGCTTTCGATATTTCACCATTGCGTATGATGTGTATTGCTATGGTTTTTTATAAATATTCTTTAACAAATTAGAGTAATTTCTTTCCATTCCTATTTTGCTAGGAGTTTTTCTCATGAATGTGTGTTGAATTTTGTCCAATGTTTTTATCTTAATCTATCAAGATGATCTTATGATTTTCCCTTTCTTCTGTTAATTAGATGAATTATATTGATTGATTCTCAAATGTTCAACACGCTGAATATCTGGAATAAACCACACTTGAACTTGATGTATTATCCTTCTTATACCTCATTGAATTTAATTATTTAATTAGGTATTTAGTATCTCGTAATTTTCCTTTCTTGTAAAGTCCTTACCAGGTTTTGGTATCTAAGGTAGACTGGTTTATAAGAAAGAATTAGAAAATGTCCCATTTTTTATATGCTTTGGAAAATGTCTCAACGTTTTTATTTATTCCTTAAATGTTTTGGAAGAATTCACCAGTGAAGCCATCTGGGCCTAATTTCATCTCATACATGCTCATTGCCGTCAAGTCGATTCTGACTCATAGCAACCCTGTAGGACAGAGTAGAACTGCCCCATAGGGTTTCCAAGGAGCAGCTGGTGGATTCAAACTGCCAACCTTTTTGTTAGCAGCTGAATGCTTAACCACTGCTTCACCAGGGCTCCATCTCATATATAGGATCCTAGAAATTCTTCCTAGGATCTTCATTTATTTCATAATAGTGCAAAAGTCTACATAGGGATCAGATATAGACTGGTGCAGTCATAGCTCTGAACCCTCCCCTGTACCTCCACACTGTATCTTCCAGTGCTTACTACTCACCCTGTCACTGCCCTTTCAGCACTCTGGGATGTGTAGAAATGCAGGGCCACATCCTACTCCAGAAACACCATTGTAAATCCTCCTACACATATTGGCTGCATAATTAGTAGCCATAGTCCCTTGGAATAGTTTACCAAAATAGCCTGTTTGACATGGTCCCTCTCAGCTTTGTGATCTGGTGATCCAAATCGTGTAAAGCTACAATAGTTAGTGATTGCTTTACTCCTGCCACACAATTTCTGTCACAGAGTAAAATTTGTAGCAAAGCCCTATCCAATCATAACGATTTTCTGAAACCATCAGAACCAGAAGTTACAGCAATTCACTTGCCACTGTATTTCTGGACACAGCATAAACAGTACAAGAAATCATGCACAAAACTAATAGATGAAAGGAAAGATAATGGCCAGTGGGTTACTCATCAAAGGATTCCATATAAAAATGCAGGTAATGCCAGTCAGAAAGTATTTCACTGGGCTTTAAAGCCAAAACTTACTGAAGTTTATTAAAAATATAGAATCCCAAAAGAATGTCAGGATTTTATTTTCACAGACAAGAACACAATTAAAACCTTATGTAAATTTAGTTTTCAAAGTAGTCAGAATTTTGAACACTGGTTTAAAAAAGTATTTAAAAGGTTTTTTTCTTAATTACAGAATTACTTGTAAAAATTAGCACATACTTGACAAATTATTTTAACCTCTCTATCTCATTTTCCTCATCTGCAAAATGGAGATAAACCTCACAGGTTTCTCTAAGAATTGGGATATATGAAAAGCACAGGGTGTCTTATATATAATAAGCAATCAATAAATAATAGTTATTATTAACAATGAAAAATCAATGAACAACGTCTAAGATACATCTGTTGGTCGCATCACAGTTGGAGCAAAGGAGACTGAAGAAAAACAAAGACACAAGGAAAATATTAGTCCAAAGGACTAATGGACCACATGAGCCACAGCCTCCACCAGCCTGAGCCCAGAAGAACTAGATGGTGCCTGGCTACCACCACCAACCACTCTGACAGGGATCACAATAGAGTCCTAGACAGAGCAGGAAAAGAAATTGTACAACAAAATTCAAATTCACAAAATAAGATCAGACTTACCGGTCTGAGAGGGACTGGAGGAACCCCGAGATAGTGGCCCCCTCCTAACTCAGAATTGAAACCACTCCCAAAGTCCACCTTTCAGCCAAAGATTAGACAAGTCTATAAAACAAACAATAACACATGTGAGGAACGTGCTTCTTAGTTCAACCACGTGTACGAGACCAAATTGGCAAAGCTTGTCCAAAAGCAAAGACGAGAAGGCAGGAAGGGACAGGAAAACTGGACGAATGGACACTGAGAACCCGGGGTGGAAAGGGAACAGGGAGAGTGCTGACACATTGCAGGGATTGCAACTAATGTCACAAAAAAATCTGTGTATAAATTTTTGGAATGAGAAACTAATTTGCACTGTAAACTTTCACCTAAAACACATTAAAATTAAGAACAGAAAAAGAAAGTCTTGTAAAGCTGGAAGTTCTGAGGACCCCTGTGTTGGTCAGAATAATCTACGTTTTGCTAGAGTAACTACCTCAAAATCTCTGCAACTTCCTCCATTAAAGATGTTTTACTTGCTCAAACTTTTTATATCCATTTTAGGTCTACTCTGGCTCTGCTCTTAGGTCACTCTGAGATCCAGGGTGATGAAGCAGCTTCTGTCTGGAACATCGTCATCATTGTGATAGAGGGAAAAAAGAGCACGTAGAATCATGTGCTGGCTCTTGAAGCTCCTGTTTAAAAGTGACAGACATAACTTCCACTTACATCTTATGACCAAAGCAGAAAACATATCCAAGCAGGATTTCAACAGGGCAGGAATATATTTGTGAACAATAATACAATCTACTACCACCATCGTCACTGGAGGCTCTAACCAGATTTAGAGCAATGCTTCCCGATGGCTTTTTCTGCCTTCACACAGAGCCTCTTACTAGTCTTGGACAAGTTGCTTAACCTCTCCAGGTCTCAGTTGTCTCATCTTTAGAGGGAATAAAAACAATATGCTGCTCTCGGGGCTCTTGTGACAATTCACATTCAAGGTGGTGAAAACAGTTAAGCATTTGACTATTAGCAAAAAGGATGGCAGTTCAAATCCACCCAGGGGCATCTCAGAAGACAGGCCTGGTGATCTGCTTCCAAAAGCCACAGACTTGAAAACCCTATGGAGCAGTTCTACTCTACACTCATGGGGTTGCCGTGAATTAGAATCAACTCAACAGCAACTTAACAACAACAACATCACCAGCACATAGTAGGCACTCAGCAATGTTAGTTACTATCAGTATTTTTCATTATGTGCATTTCTCAATGATTCTTAAGTGGGGAGGGTGGGAAAGGAAGCACAGAAAGAGCAGGTTGTGAGTCACTGATTTAGGGATTTTTAGGTGAAACAAGAGCAACTCCCACCATCACTACCCCGACACACACACAAATACAGAAGTCTGGGATTCTACAGAAGGGTTCTTGAATCATCCTAGTTCTGATATGAATAATTTTATGGGCCCAGGATTACCTTAGGGTTCAGATCATCCTGTGTCTCAACTGCTCATTACAGGGCCATAGTCTGTGGTGCTAGAGCATTCTGACTAAGATGGGGAGCAAACTTTCACTTCTTCTGGCAGTATGTCATTAATTATGAAAAAAAAAAAACCCAAGATACACTTGACTGAGCACCGCCATCCAAGCCTTGCCTTTCAGTCAGTAAAGCAGACGTTTCTCTCCTGTCTCTCTCTACCAGTATCCACACATTCACTTTTCTTCTGGAGACCTCCAGCCACCCACCCTCAAGCTCTGGTGGCAGGCCATAACTGATCAGTCAGTATGTCCTGTGCCCTGGCTGCAGAGAGTGCAGCCCCATCTGAGGCAACAAGGCTAGAAGAGTTGTTTGCTGGGACATCTGGGAACAAAAATGTTCTCCCTTTAGAGGGAAGGGTTGGAAGAGGCTTTCCTACTTTCTCTGAAGGATGTCGCTGTGAGGACGTGAGGCCAGCAGCTGTCACTGTTTTTTGTAGCAGAGTTTCTCAACCTCAGCACTATTGGAATTTGGGCTGGATAAATCCTTGCTGTGGGGTCTGTCCTGTACATTGTACAAAAGAGTTTTCTGTCATTTACAAAATGTATAAACCTGTTACAGACATATGACTAGAGAATTGAATAATATTATTTAATATTCTCCTAGAAATAGTTTAGATAGTATAAATTCACATTCCACCTGTGAGCTTCATCTGTACCTCATGTCCTCTTGTTTTTCAAACATTTATTATAAATAAATTAAAAGCTTACTTTCATTTATAGAGTTCTAAAAGCAAGAAAATGTTCTAGTTTGGAAGACCACCTTTAAAATTTAGACTTAAGTATCAATTTTAATTATAAAAAGAGATACCTAGTTCTGAAAGATTACTCTAAAAACATATTTGTATTGGGCCATAGATTTCAAGGAAATAGTCAAACCATGTAGAAGAAAGAACAAGATTACAAATGCCCAAGATCATTATGTTCTCTGCTTTCTTAGCAAAGAATTAGGTGAGTTACAGGACAAGGCCAGGAAAAAAAAATGGTCAATCCCAGCTGCCAGTTGGGGGCAGAGACAGATTAACCAATAAGCAAGGTTTAAGCGTGTGCTTAGGGCACCAACAAAACAGGGGCACCAGTTGTCCAAAGCAAAGACCCAGAGATGCCAAGCAGACAGGACACAAGGAAAAGCAAGTACACAATAATTCAGGAAAGACTTAATTTATATCCTTATTACGTATGGAAGTAGGTATTGTTTGGCAGCTGAATTATGATGAAATCACTGAAGAATTTGTAAGAGTAAAGAAGAGAAAGAAATGTTTCGTTATGTTAGAGATGAAAGGTCTATCTATAAATAAAATATAGTAATTGTAATATTTGTTTTCTGATCATTAAATTTTCTTTTATGACATCTTTTCATTTGTTCACTTACAATTATAGCATTTATTATGAAACGAGCATCAAAATTGAAGTATGAGCCATTTAAAGCAAAATTGGTGAAAAGACAATGTTTCATTGTGGGAGATCAACAGATTTTTACATTGATTATTGAAAGAACTAAGTTCACTGATTCATTTGCTTTGTTGTATTATACATGGAATATTCTTTTTGTAGAAAATGAGGTATACAGTAAAAATCTTAGTACCTTGCTGTCATGTATTGAATTGTGCCCCCACAAAATTAAGGAGCATTAGGTTATGTTTGTCATGTTAATGAGGCAGGTTTAGGGTAGGATGCATCACCCTTACTTAAGTCACCACTCTTACTCAGGTCACAGTCCTGACCTGATGCAAGGGAAGTTTCCCTGGAGTGTGATCTGCATCACCTTTTATCTTATAAGAGATAAATGGAGAGAGAAGTGAGCAGACAGGGAGGGACCACATTGCAACAAGAAAGAATAGCTGGAAGCGTAGCACGTCCTTTGGACCCAGGGTCCCTGCACAGACAGCGTCCTAGACCCAGGGGAGGATTGATTCCAAAACACATAGAGATCTCTAAGGAATGCCAGACCTACAGATGTTGAAAGGAAATAAAGACCTTCTCCCAGAGCTGACGGAGAGAGAACGCCTTCCCCTACAACTGGTACCCTGAATTTGGACTTCTAGCCTCCTAAACTGTGAGAGAATAAATTTATGTTTTTTAAAGCCATCCACTTATGGTATTTCTGTTATAGCAGCACCAGATAACTAAGACACCCACACTCACTAAAAATTTTATAATCCAGCTCATCTCATTCCGCTAAAATGGCATACACCACTTCTGAGTTCAACTACTAATGCTTTCGTCTCATTTAAAAAGAAGTTACTTCATGGGTAGTTACAACATACACACACAAACATATATATATACGTATACATCTAACTCACATATCCCATTCAAATGTGTAAGTAAGCAGAGGAGGGGGCACCACAGATTATCATTGTTTACAGCCCTCACATGCCTTAATCCAGTCCTGGCTGGGAGCCTATGTCTTTGCATTGTACCCGAAAGATGTTAAATGAGGAGGCAAAGCCAACATGGTGCTATAGACAGAAGCACGGTGTCATCCTTCCACAGCAAAGACCTGAAAAACTAAGAAGAACAGAGTCAATCCTGGAACCCTAAGTACCAAATGAAGGAATAAAGAACTCGATCAAGCACCGAATGGAATAAGAAACTGACAGAGAAAAGAGAATGAGGAGAGCTATGAAGTGGAGGTCCCATACCAACTAATGTGGCAGTATTCACCATCTTGGGCTGCAGCCACCAAAGAACTCAGACAGGGAGTACGGGAAGGCAACTCCACAGAGCTCCCAGTGAGAGACAGAGCACCTGGTAACCAGCAATACATGCTTTCCCACCCACCACCCTTCTTCCCTCTACACAGTCCCCACTGCTTGCCAACGGGCCACGGCTGTTCAGCTAGAGAGACACTAGCTCACTGCTGCCTGGTCTGCCTCGCCCCCACCGGTCAGCCTCTCCAGCCCCATGAATTTGTTAGTTTGGTTTTTTTGTTGTTGTTGTCGTCTTTTTGTTTGTGTATTTATTTATTTATTTAGGCTTTTTTTGTTGTTGCTTCTCTAGCCCCTTGTGCCATCCCCTCCCCTTCTTGACAGGCTGTGATTTTTTGATTTGTTTGCTTTGTTCTTTTTTTTTTTTTTTTTTTTTGGTGGTTTGTTTTTTGAGTTTTGTTTTTTGTTGGGGTTTTTTTTTTTTTGCCTTCTATGTTGTTTTTCTGTCTCTCTCTTACTTCCTACTCTTTCTCCCACCCAGATAGCTTTGTGTGCCATCCCCTCCGCTTCTTCACAGGCTGTGATTTTTTGGTTTGTTTGCTTTGTTCCTTTTTTTTTCCTTCTTCTTTCTTTTTTCTGTTTTTTCTCTCTCTCTCCTTTCCTTCCTTCTACCCACCCAGACTTGCGCACCACCCCTCCCCTTCTGGAGGGGCCATGCTGCACAGCTCTATTGGAGAGTCACTGCTCGTGGCCTCCCTGGGCCTGTGCCACCATTACTGACTGGCTCCCTCGGCACAATTCTATTTATTGTTTGTTTGTTTGGATTTTTTGGTCTTTTTTTTCCATTTTTTGTTGTTGTTTCTTCTCTCCCTCTCCCTTCCCTCCTTTTCTCTCTCCCATCTGTCCATCCCCATGCACTGCCCCAGCATCTTGGTGAGCAGTACTGTACTGCTTGGCTGGAAAGCCTCTGGCAAACGGCCTCCCCAGGTCTATGTGGCCCCCACAGGCCAGCTCCCTCGGCACAATATTTTATATTTTTCTTTATCTTTGCCCTTCTCCTTTTCCTTCTCCCTTCCAACTAGGCCCTTTGCTGCATCCACCCCTTCCTGACAGACTGTGCCATGCCACTCAGCGGGGGAGATATCAGCTCACTGCCACCCCAATTCTGCCCCACCCCAATGGCTGGCACACCCACCACCATATTTTGTTGTTGTTGTTGTTGTTTTATTTTTTGTTTGTGTATGTGTTTCTTCTCTCTCTTTCCTCTCTTTCCTTTCCTTTCTCCTGCCCACCTGGCCCCATATGTCACCATGCTGCTTCTTGATAGGCCGAGCCACACCACTCGGCTAGAAAGCCACCAGCTCACAGCCTCACTGGGTCTGCCCCACCCCCAAATCATATTGCACAGCCATTTTATTTACTTTTTGTCTTTTTATTATTTTTTTTACTTCATTTTTTGCTGTTTTTCTTTTTTTGCCTTTGTTTCTTTTTTCTTTGACCCACCCACTTAGCTCTGCAGATCACATCCTCTCTTTTCCCTCCAGCTTGTCTACCCTGTGTGCCAAGTGCCACACCCCCAAATGGTACTGATGTGGTTCCCCAGACCTCTCCTTGCACTGTCCCCCAGCCCCAACCTGTGGCCAGTTTGTACCACAAACTACACATCCCCACCTCTCCACCCCCACTGGACCCGGCCTGCTGCACCATAGCTGACTGACTGGCCCTACTCACTTGGAAAAGGGAGGGAGAAGTATTGTGTCTACAGGCAAACATGCAACAAAACACACCCAGCTCACCTGCCCATACATAACTAAATAAAACAAAAAAGCAGGACAAAACAATCAAATCTATAATCAATAAATGAAGAAAATAATTTGTGTATGTCCCAAAGGCAGCAAATGATACCAAAACATATTTAAAAACAGGATAGGATGGCTCCAGAAAGTGACCAACATAAAACATCAGATGACCTTCTGTTAGAAGAAGAGGCACTGTAACTACTTGATAGGGAATTCATAACTCTAATACATAGGTTTCTCCAACAGATGAAGGAAAATGCAGACAAATATAAGAAAAAATAGACAAAATCATGGAAAACATAGACAAAAAATGGAAGAAATCAAGAAAATAATACAGGAACAAAATATGAAAATAAATAAACAACTAGAAATCACACAAAAACAGCAATTAAAAATTCAAAAGATAAATAACAAGATACCAGAAATAGACAATGCAATAGAAGGTTTTAACAGCAAATTTGAAACAATGGAAGACAGGATTGGAGAAATTGAAGACAAATCCTTGGATATCACTTTCTAGGAGGAAAAATCAGAGCAAAGAATGAAGAAAAATTAAGAAACCCTGAGAACTATGTGGGATACAATCAAAACCAAAAATTTGTGTGTGATTGGAGTTCCAGAACAGGGGGAGAAAACGGAAAGCACAGAAAGGATCATTGTAGAGTTGCTGACAGAAAACTTCCCTAATATCATGAAAGATGAAAAGCAAACTATCCAAGAATCTCAACAAATACCATATAGGATAGAGTCCAGAAGAAAAACACCAACACATATCATATTCACACTTGCTAAAACCAAAGACTAAGGAAGAATCCTGAGAGCACCTAGAGAAAAACTAAGTCATACAAAAAGGGGAAACAATAAGACTAACCTCTGTTTACTCAGCAGAAACCATGCAGGCAAGAAGGCAATGGGTTGACATATAAAAAGTTTTGAAAGAAAAAAACTGCCAACCAAGAATAATATATCCTATAAATTTCTCACTCCAATATGATGGTGAAATTAGGACATTACCAGACAAACAGAAGTTAAGGGAGTACATAAAAACCAAACCAAACTTACAAGAATTATTAAAATGAGTCCCCTCAGTTACAGAACCAACATCAGACAACAACCTGAATCCAGCACATAAGACAGCATCAGCCAGATACAAACCTAGATAATGAACTCTCAAGGATAAAACAAAACTGAAAGGTTTAAAATAAGGAACCAGACACATCAATCTGTAAACAACAATAACATCAGAACAACAAAAGAAGGAATAAACTTTGTAGATATAGAACTTTCTTTTTTTATTTTTTTATCATTGTAGTTTAAGTGAAAGTTTACAATTCAAGTTAGTCTTCCATGCAAAAATCTATACATACATTGTTATGTGACCCTAATTGTTCTCCCTATACTGTTACAGCACACTCCTCCTTTCCACCCCTGATTTCCTATGTCTATTCAACCAGCTCCTAACCCTCTCTGCCTTCTCATCTCATCTCTGGACAGAAGCTGCCCACTTAGTCTCATGTAGCTACTTGAGCTAAGAAGCACATTCTTCATGAGTATCATCTTATGTCCCACAGGCCAATCCAATCTTTGTCTGAGAGTTGGCCTTGGGAATTGTTTTAGTTCTGGGTTGACAGAGAGTCCTGGGGCCATGCTTTCCAGGGTTCCTCCAGTCTCAGTCAGACCATTAAGTCTAGTCTTTTTACTAGAATTTACGTTCTGCATCCCACCTTGCCCCCACTCCATCAGGGACTCTGTTGTTTTCCCTGTCAGGGCTGTCATTGGTGGTAGCCAGGCACCGTCTAGTTCTTCTGGTCTTAGGCTGATGAAGTCTCTGGTCTATGTGGCCCTTTCTGTCTCTTGGGCTAATACTTTCCTTGTGTCTTTGGTGTTCTTCCTTCTCCTTTACTCCAGGTGGATTGGGACCAATTGATGCATCTTAGAAGGCTGCTTGCAAGCTTTTAAGACCCCAGACGCCACTCACCAAAGTAGGATACAGAACATTTTCTTAATAAACTTTGCTATGCCAGTTGACTTAGATGTCCACTGAAACCAGGGTCCCCAAGCCTCCACCCCTGCTACTCTGTTCCTCAAAGTGTTTGATTGTATTCAGGAAACTTCTTAGCTTTGGTTTAGTCCCATTGTGCTGATTTCCTCTGTAGTATGTGCTTTCCTTCCCTTCACCTAAGATAATTCTTGTCTACTATCTAGTTAGTAAATAAACCTCACCCTCCTTCCCCACCCTCATAACCATCAAAGAATGTTTTCTTCTGTATTTAAACCTTTTCTTGAGGTCTTATAATAGTGGTCTTATACAATATTTGTCATTCTGTGACTGATTACATTCATTCAGCATAATGCCCTCCAGATTGCTCCATGTTATAAGCTGTTTCACAGCTTCATCATTATTCTTTATTGTTGTGTAGTATTCCATAATTTGTCTATCCATTCGTACGTTGATGGGCACCTAGGTTGTTTCCATCTTTTTGCTATCATGAACAGTGATGCAATGAACATGGGTGTGTGTATATCTATTTGTATGACGGCTCTTATTTTTCTAGGGATTGCTGTATCATATGGTACTTCTATTTCTAACTTTTAAAGGAAGTGTCAAATCGATTCCCAAAGTGGTTGTACCATTTTACATTCCCACCAACAGTGTATAAGTGTTCCAGTCTCTCCACAACCTCTCCAGCATTTATAATTTTGTGTTTTTTGGATGAATGCTAGCCTTGTTGGGGTAAGATGGTATCTCATTGTAGTTTTGATTTGCATTTCTGTAATGGCTAATGATTGTGAGCATTTCTTCATATGTCTGTTAGCCACCTGAATGTCTTCTTTGGTGAAGTGTCTGTTCATATCCTTTGCCCATTTTTCAATTTGGTTATTTGTCTTTTTGTTGTATCTTGTAGATTTTAGAGATTAGATGTTGATCGGATTTGTCATAGCCAAAAATTTTTTCCAGTCTGTAGGTTGTATTTTGATGAAGTCTTTTGATGAGCATAAGTATTTGATTTTTAGGAGCTCCCAGTTATCTAGTCTCTCTTCTGGTGTTTGTGCATTGTTATTTATTGTTCATGTTATGTTTATGCCATGTATTAGGGCTCCTGACATTGTCTCTATTTTTTCTTCCATGATCTTTATTGCTTTAGATTTTATATTTAGGTCTTTGATCCATTTTGAGTTAGTTTTTGTACATGGTGTAAGGTATGGGTCTTATTTCAGTTTTTTGCAGATGGATATCCAGTTATGCCAGTACCGTTTGTTAAAGAGACTGTCTTTTCCCTAATTAACTGACTTTGGGCCTTTGTCAAATATCAGCTGCTCATAGGTGGATGAATTTATGCCTGGATTCTCAATTCTGTTCCATTGGTCTATGTATCTGTTGTTGTACCAGTACCAGGCTGTTTTGACTACCGTGGCAGTATAATAGGTTCTAAAATCAGGTAGTGTGAGGCCTCCCATTTTGTTGTTCTTCTTGAGTAATGTTTACTTATTCTGGGCCTCTTCCTTTTCCATATGAGGTTGGTGATGTGTTTCTCTGTCTCATTAAAAATGCCGGTGGAATTTGGATTGGGATTGCATTGTATCTGTAAATCACTTTGGGTAAAATTGACATTTTCACAATGTTGAGTCTTCCTATCCATGAGTAAGGTATGTTTTTCCACTTATGCAGGTCTCTTTTGGTTTCTTGCAGTAATGTCTTGCAGTTTTCATCATATGGGTCTTTTACGTCTCTGGTTAGATCTATTCCAAAGTATTTTGTCTTCTTGGAGGCTATTGTAAATGCTATTGATTTGGTGATTTCCTCTTTGAGGTTTTCTTTGTTGGAGTAGAGGAATCCCACTGATTTTGTATGTTTATCTTGTATCCTGATACTTTGCTGAAATCTATTAGTTCCGTTAGTTTTCTTGTGGCTTCTTTGGGGTTTTATGTGTATAACATCGTATCATCTGCAAATAGAGATACTTTGACTTCTTCCCTACCCAATTGGATGCCCTTTATTTCTTTTTCTAGCCTTATCGCTCTGGCTAGGACCTCCAACACAATGTTGAATAAGAGTAGTGATAAAGGGCATCCTTTTCTGGTTCCCATTCTCAAGGGGAATGCTTTCAGACTCTCTGCATTTAGGATGATGTTGGCTGTTGGCTTTGTATAAATGTCCAGAATTTTGTTAAGGGATTTCCCTTCTGTTCCTTTTTTGCTGAGAGTTTTTATCAAGAATGAGTGTTGGACTTTGTCAAATGCCTTTTCTGCATCAAATGATAAATTTTTTTGTTTTATTAATGTGATGGATTACATTGATTGTTTTTCTAATGTTGAATCATCCCTGCATACCTGGTATAAATCCCACTTGATCATGGTGAATTATTCTTTTGATATTTTGCTGAATTCTATCGGCTAGAATTTAGTTGAGGATTTTTGTGTCAATGTTCATGAGGGATATTGGTCTGTAATTTTCTTTTTTTGTAGTGTCTTTACCTGGTTTTGGTATCAGGGTTATGCTGGCTTCATAGAATGAGTTTGGGAGTATTCTATCCCTTTCTGTGATCTGTAATACCTTTAGTAGTGATGGTGTTAACTCTTCTCTGAAAGTTTGTTATAATTCTCCAGTGAAGCTAGCCAGCAGGGCTATGTTTTGTTGGGAGTTTTTTAATTTCTTTCTCAATCTCTTCTTTTGTTATAGTTTTATTCAGCTGTTCTACCTCTGTGTTAGTTTAATTAGGTAGTGAGTGCCTAGAAATTTGTCCATTTCCTCTAGGTTTTCAAATTTTTTACAGTACAATTTTTCATAGTATTCTGTCATGATTCTTTTAATTTCAGTTGGGTCTGTTGTGATATCTCCCATCTCATTTCTTATTTGGCTTATTTGCTTTCTGTTCTGTTTTTCTTTTGTCAGTTTGGCCAATGGTTTATCAATTTTGTTGATCTTTTCAAAGAACTAGCTTTTGGTCTTGTTAACTCTTTCAGTTGTGTTTCTATTCTCTATTTCATTTAATTTTGCTTAATTCTTATTATTTCCTTTCTTCTGCCACCTGCGGGCTCCTTTTGCTGCTCTCTTTCTACTTGTTTGAGTTGTAGGGTTAATGTTTTGATTTTGGCCCTTTCTTCTTTTTGGATGTGTGCACTTATTGTTATAAATTGACCTCTAAGCACTGCTTTTGCTGTGTCCCAAAGACTCTGGTAGGATATGTTTTCATTCTCATTTGATTCTATGAATTTCTTTATTTCATCCTTAATTTCTTCTATAACCCAGTAGTTTTTGAGCAAGGTGTTGTTCAGTTTCCCTGTGTTTGATTTTTTTCCTTGCTTTTTCTGTTATAGATTTCCACTTTTATGGCTTTATGGTCAGAAAAGATGCTTTGTAATATTTCAACGCTTTGGATTTTGTTAAGACTTGCTTTATGGCCTAACGTGGTCTATTCTGGAGAATGTTCCATGTGTGTTGGAAAAGAAAATATACTTGGCTGCTGTTGGGTGGAGTGTTCAGTATATGTTTGTGAAATCAAGTTGGTTGATTATAGCATTTAGCTTTTCAGTGTCTTTGTTGAGCTTCTTTCAGGATGTTCTGTCCTTCATCAAAAGTGGTGTGTTGAAGTCTCCTACAACTATTGTGGAGCTGTGTCTGTATCTTTTCAATGCTATTAGACATTGTTTTATGTATTTTGGAGCTATTTGGCTATGACAAATCTAACAAAGGCCTAATCTCTAAAATCTACAGGAAAATCCAACATCTCTACAACAAGAAAACAATAAAGAACAATGATGAATCTTCAAAGCATCTCATAACATGGATGAATCTGGGCTATATCCACTGGCTGAGTAAAAGAAGTCAATCACAAAAGAACAGATATTGTATGAGATCACTGCTATAAAAATTCATGAAAAGGTTCACACAAAAAAAGAAGCATATCACAACATGGATGAATCTGGAGTATATCCACTGGCTGAGTGAAAGAAGTCAATCACAAAAGAACAAATATTGTATGAGACCTCTACTATAAAAATTCACGGAAAGGTTTACACAAAAAAAGAAAGAACTTTTGACGGGTATGAGGGAGCAGAGGGGTGGAGAGGGAAAAACACTAACTAGATAGTAGATAAGTGGTAGCTTTGGTGAAGGGTAAGACAGTACAAAATACTGGGGAAGCCAGCACAACTTGTACAAGGAAACTTCATGGAAGCTCCATAGACTCATTGAAACTACCTGAGGGACCAAATTATGGAGCTGAGGGCTCTGGGGAGCATGGTCTTGGGGAACATCTAGCTCAATTGACATAACATAGTTTATAAAGAAAATGTTCTACATTCTACTTCAGTAAGTAGCATCTAGGTCTTAAAAGCTTGTGAGTGGCCATCTAAGATACTCCAGTGGTCTCATCCCACCTGGAGCAAGGGAGAAAGAAGAAAACCAAAGAAACAAGGGAAATATTAGTCCAAAGGACTAATGAACCACAACTACCATAGCCTCCACCAGACTGAGTCCAGCACAACTAGATGCTGCCCAGCTACCACCACCGACTGCTCTGACAGGAATCACAATAGACAGTCCCAAACAGAGCTGGAGAAAAATGTAAAACAAAATTCTAACTCACAAACAAAAAAAAAGACACTGACAGACACTGGAGAAACCCCAAGAGTATGACCTCCAGACACACTTATAGCTCAGTAATGAAGTCCCTCCTGAGGTTCACCCTCCAGCCAAAGATTAGACAGGCCCATAAAACAAAACCAGACTGAAAGGGCTTACCAGCCCAGAGGCAAGGACAAGAAGGCAGGAGGAAACAGGAAAGCTGGCAATGGGGAACCCAGGGTCAAGCAAGGGAGAGTGTTGATGTGTCTTGGGGTTGGTAACAAATGTCACAAAACAATATGTGTATTAATTGTTTAATGAGGAACTTGAGTGCTCTGTAAACCTTCATCTAAAGTACAATGAAAAAGTCAAAAAAAAAAAAGACTGTAAAAGAGTGATGAACTGAATCTACATTTGCAGCTATAGATAGGATTGCTATCAGTTGGAATCGACTCAATGGAAAAGGATTTTTTCTGTATCAATATGTGGCCTTGTCATAGGTCACATTACCAGGGAAGATGACTCTGAGAGGAAGATTGCATGCAGGAAATTTCCTGGGACTGCGTGCAGGACCAACATCTGTGGGAAGTGAGGTAGGACTGGGCAGAAGGAGAAGCTGAACTGCAGCAATGGTCTCTGGGGTGGATAGTCCCCTGGAGGGCGCTGGACTTTCCTTCTCCAGCACTGACCAGTCAGTCAGTGGATGCGGGCTACCCCTGGCAGTACCAGAAAGGAGCTCTCAACAGAGAGCTGTCAGTGGCCGATTCTCAGCAGCCAGAGGAGCGAGCGCCTTGGTCCTGAGGGCACGTAGGGGCATGGCAGGGCACCATCTAGGAGGCTCAGTGTAACATTTAACAGTGAATATAAGTCTTGTATCCACTAGATTATCAACTTCAAAAGGGCATGGACCTTGACTTTCTTGTTTAAGAAAAGAGCCTGATACCTGGTAAGTGTTCAGTAAAAATGTGTTGATCAATTAATACTTGAACCAACAGGTACCACTAGTGTTAACTGTGGACCACGGTCAGTAGCCCTAGTGTCATTCTGTGGTTCTCAATTCAGTTTTCTATACAGAGTGCTCCTTTCTAAACTGTGTAGATTCATTACTTCTAAAGAGCACTGTGAAATTTTACAGATGTATGTACAAGTCCACTGTAACCTGCATAAAGCTGCCAAGCCCTGCATGTGTCTGTGCTTACCCCCAAAGACGTCTTAACTCTGGTACCACAGCGACTTTTAGGAGAGAATCAGGAGGGGCACTGAATAGTGATCGTGGTCCTCAGTCATGGAACAAGACAGGAATCGCAACCAGGAATCACTAACTATTCTCTCCAGTCCCTGTCTTGGAGCAAGGGACCTCTTGGCACCCAGAATCTGGCTTCAAGTGCAGGTCACCTGGTGAGGGAAAAGACGCTGAGATGAAGGTGATTCCTCTGTGCAAAGAGGGTGAGAGCATTTGGACAGCATTTTGGAAAGGTAAAATTAAATGCAGCTCATAACACATGGTGTTTGATCAAACAGAGCCTCCTCTCAAGTACCAAAACTCAGCTGAGGAACTTTGAGATTCATTTAAAAACTGCATATTCTAGTCCAGTGTTTGCTTTCATATCTGTTAGCGTGTTGTGTCATTCTATGGAGGAAGAGAACCAACTTGTCAAGATAGGAGTGAGGATAATGGGAAGTGGGTTGGGGAGCGTACGATGTGTGTATCCGTGCGTGAGAAAGAGAGAAAGAATATGTGAATGTAGTGTGTGTGTGAGTGTGTGGTGTGGTGTGTGGTATGCGTATATGTGAGTGTGTATGTGTGAGAGTGTGTGGTGTGTGTATGTGTATGCTAATACACAATACATTCCACTAGCCGTTCTCAGAATACAAGTCATTCCTTTCCCTCATTTTTTATTGTTTTTCTTAGTTCACATACTTTTTCTACACAGAATAATGGTCCTTTACAATTATAAACAAAAATCAGAGATCACCAACTAATGTCTTTTTAATTTGAAAGATTGTTATTTTTCAAATGAGTCACTTTTTTTCACTCCCAAAGAAAAAAGTCATCATCAGTATATCCACTAACTGACAGAGTCAAGTATTGTTCTTTGCTTCAACATATACTATTACACCATGTGGTGGTTGCCAGACTTTGTTTTTGAATTTTCACTTAATTTTGTGCTTGAATAAGTAACACTTACGAATAATATATAATTCAAAAGAGTATATAGGGGAAAATTGTATTTCTCTGCTTCCTTTTTTACCACCTGTTGTTATTATTAGTTGCCATCAATTCCAACTCATGGCGACCCCAAGTGTGCGGAGTAGAACTGCTCCACAGTGTTTCCAAGCCTATGACCTTTCGGTAGGAGATCACCAGGCCTTTCTTCCTTGGCACCTCTTGGTGGGTTCAAACCGCCAACTTTTTGGTTAGTAGTTGAGCGCTTAACCATTTGCACCACCAGGGAACTCCATTTTTATCCCCTAGTTACCCAGTTTCCTTCTAGAGAGGCACTCAGGCACTCACTATGACCAGTCTTTTTCTTCTTTCACTTTATTATACAAATTGGAGCTTAAACTGTCATACACACTTTGCATATTCACGTCCCAAGATATTTTGGAGGTCACTCCATATCAGTGCAGTTTCTTCATTTTTTTCATAGCTGCATAGTATGGACATTTAAGTTATTTCCAAACGTTGGCTATTATAATTAATAACCTCGTAGATATGTCATTTGGCACATGTGCAATTAAATTGGCATAATAAATCCTTGAAGTGGTATTGCTGGGTCAAAGTGTTTATGCTTTTGATGGATAGATGCAAATTGAGACTGTAAGCAATTTAGAGACTGTAAGTGATTTACATTCCTACCAGCAATGTATGAGACTCCTGTTTTATGACATTTTCTCCAAAAAAGTATGTCAAATATTTTTATCTTGGTCAATATTATAGGTGAAAAATGGTACTTCTGGTGGGACTAAACTATTATACGATTCTGTCTACTTTAGTATAAGTTTAATGTTTTCCATGGTAAAAGGCTTTGTAAAAGAGTAATTTGTTTGCATTTGCTTTACTGGGACATGCTTATTCATATCTTTTCCCTATTCTTCCACTGAGTTGTTGAAATTTCTTCTATTGAATGATGATAAATAATTTAAATATTACAAAAATTCATCCTTTGTGAAATAATTTCTAAATATTTTCCTACTTTATCCGTTAGCTTTTGAACTTTCAGAATTTTTAAAATATATTTGAATTTAATAATATCTGTTTTATGACTTCTGGGACTTGTATCACAACTGGGAAGACTTTTCCCATCCCAAGATTATTTTTTAAATTCTTCTATGCTCTCTTATAGTATTTTCATTGTTTAATTTTTTTTATTTTTATTTTTTTTACATTTAAAGGTTTGATCAATCAGGAATTTATATGGTGCTAATATCTGAGAGGGATTCTATGGAAAAAATATTAAACAACTCAGGAAGCATCAAAAGAAGATGGAAGGAATACAGAGTCACTATATCAAAAAGAATTGGTCGACATTCAACCATTACAGGAGGTGCCATAGGAACAGGAACCAATGGTACTGAAGGAAGAAGTCCAAGCTGCACTGAAGGCATTGGCAAAAAACAAGGCGCCAGGAATTGACAGAATACCAAAAGAGATATTTCAGCAAATGGATGCAGCACCGGAAGTACTCACTCACCTATGCCAAGAAATTTGGAAGACAGCTACCTGGCCAAGGGACTGGAAGAGAGCTATATTTATTGCTATTCGCAAGAAAGGTGATCCCCCTAAATGTGGAAATTATCAAACAATATCATTAATATCACACACAAGTAAAATTTTGCTGAAGATCATTCAAAAGCGGCTGCATCAGTATATCAACAGGGAACTGCCAGAAATTCAAGCCGGATTCAGAAGAGGATGCAGAACCAGGGATATCATTGGTGATGTCAGATGGATCCTGGCTAAAAGAAGAGAATACCAGAAAGACGTTTACCTGTCTTTTATGACTATGCAAAGGCCTTTGACTGTGTGGATCATAACAAACTACAGATAACATTTCCAAGAATGGGAACACCAGAACACTTAATTGTGCTCATGGGGAACCTGTACATG
Source organism: Dugong dugon (assembly GCA_030035585.1). Classification (NCBI taxonomy): domain Eukaryota; kingdom Metazoa; phylum Chordata; class Mammalia; order Sirenia; family Dugongidae; genus Dugong; species Dugong dugon. The sequence continues at coordinate 23,001,038 of CM057464.1, forward strand.
TATCAAGAGGTAGTCATTCAAACAGAACAAGGGGATACTGTATGGTTTTAAGTCAGGAAATGTGTGGGTCAGGGTTCTATCTTTTCACCATACTTATTCAATCTGAACGTTGAACAAATAATCCGAGAAGCTAGACTATATAAAGAACTCGGCATCAGGATTGGAGGCAGACTCATTAACAACCTGCGTTATACAGATGACACAACTTTGTTTGCAGAAAGCAAAGAGGACTTGAAGCACTTACTGATGAGGATCAAAGACCGCAGCCTTCAGTAAGGATTACACCTCAACATAAAACAAAAATCTTCACAAAAGGGCCTATAAGCAACATCATGATAAACGGGGAAAAGATTGAAGTTGTCAAGGATTTCATTTTACTTGGATCCACAGTCAACACCCATGGAAGCAGCAGTCAAGAAATCAAAAGACACATTGCATTGGGAAAATCTGCTGCAAAAGACCTCTTTAAAGTGTTGAAAAGCAAACATGTCACCTTGAAGACTAAGGTGTGCCTGACCTAAGCCATGGTGTTTTCAGTTGCCTCCTATGCGTGAAAGCTGGATGATGAATAAGGAAAACCAAAGAAGAATTGATGCCTCTGAATTGTGGTGTTGGAGAAGAATATTGACTATACCATGGACTGCCAAAAGAACGAATAAATCTGTCTTGGAAGAATTACAACCAGAATGCTCCTTAGAAGCAAGGGTAGGGAGACTACATCTCACATACTTTGGTTTTTTTTTTTTAATTATTGTTATTATTATTATTTTGTTTGTTTATTACTGTAGTTTAAGTGAAAGTTTACATATCAAGTTAGTCTCTTATACAAAAATTTATACATACACTGTTATGTGAGCCTAATTGCTTTCCCTATACTGTTACAGCACACTCCTCCTTTCCACCCCTCATTCCCCGTGTCCATTCAACCAGCTGCTTACCCTCTCTGGCTTCTCATTTCACCTCCGGACAGAAGCTGCCCATTTAGTCTCATGTATCTACTTGAAGTGCACTCTTCACGAGTATCATTTGATGTCCCACAGTTCAGTCCAATCTTTGTCTCAAGAGTTGGCCTTGGAAATTGTTTTAGTTCTGGGCTGATAGAGAATCCAGGGGCCATGCTTTCCAGGGTTCCTCCAGTCTCAGTCAGACCATTAAGTCTGGTCTTCTTACTAGAATATGACTTCTGCACCCCACCTTTCTCCTGCTCCATCTGGGATTCTCTGCTCTGTTCCCTGTCAGGGCGGTCATTGATGGTGGCAGGGCACCATCTAGTTCTTCTGGTCTCAGGCTGATGAAGTCTCTGGTTTATGTGGCCCTTTCTCTCTCTTGGGCCACTAGTTTCCTTGTGTCTTTGGTGTTCTTCATTCTCCTTTACTCCAGGTGGTTGGGACCAACTGATGCATCTTAGATGGCTGCTTGCAAGCTTTTAAGACCCCAGATGCCACTCACCAAAGTAGGATGCAGAACATTTTCCTAATAAGATTTGTTATGCCAATTGACTTAGATGTCCCTTGAAAGCATGGTCCACAGACCCCCACCCCTGCTACTTTGTCCCTCAGAGTGTTTGATTGTATTCAGGAAACTTCTTAGCTTTGGTTTAGTCCAGTTGTGCTGACTTCACCTGTAGTATGTGCTTTCCTTCCCTTCACCTAAGATAATTCTTGTCTACTGTCTAGTCAGTAAATAAACCTCACCCTCCCTCCCCACCCTTGTAACCATAAAAGAATGTTTTCTTCTGTGTTTAAAGCTTTTCTTGAGATCTTATAATAGTGATCTTATACAATATTTGTCCTTCTGTGACTGACTAAATTCACTCAGCATAATGCCTTCCAGATTCCTGCATGTTATGTTTCATGGCTTCATCTTTGTTCTTTATAATTGCCTAGTATTCCACTACGTGGATATACCATAATTTGTTTATCCATTCATCTGTTGATGGGTACCTAGGTTGTTTCCATCTTCTTGTGATTGTGAACAGTGCTGCAATGAACATGAGTGTGCCTATATCTCTTCATGTGACAGCTGTTATTTCTCTAGGATATATTCCAAGGAGCAGGATAGCTGGATTGTATGGTCCTTTTATTTCTAGCTTTTTAAGGAAGGGACAAATCGATTTCCAAAGTGGTTGTACCATTTTCTATTCCCACCAACAGTGTATAAGTGTTCCATTCTCTCCACAACTTCTCCAGAATTTATTATTTTGATATCTCACATACTTTGGACATGTTGTCAGAAGGATCAGTCCCTGGAGAAGGACATCATGGTTGGTAAAGTAGAGGGTCACTGAAGGAGAGGAAGACCCTCAATGAGATGGCTTGACACAGTGGCTACAACAATGGCTTAAGCATGGCAGCAATTGTGAGGATGGTGCAGGACCGGGCAGTGTTTCATTCTGTTGTACATAGGGTCGCTATGAGTCAGAACTGACTTGATGGCACCTAACAACAACAACAATAATATTTGAGATACAGATCAAGTTTTTTCCAGATTTTGTCCAGTTGTTCTGACATCATTTATTATGTTCCATTTCTTCTTCATCAATTTCATGTCTTCTTTATTAATACTAAATCTCTAGAGGTGTTAAGATCTACTCAGGAGCCAGCATCTCCCATGATACTTTATACTATTTTATGACTCGTTTTAATATCTGCATAGCTAAAATCCATGGTTTCTTTGTCTTATCTAATTGCATTGGCTAATACAACCATAACAATGTGAAATAATAACGGCAATTGTGGACATACTTATCTTGTTCCTGACTTTTTGTATTTTCCCATTAAGCATGATGTTGGTTGAAATAAGTATTCTTTTCTTTAAGGAAGTATCCAACTATTGTTAATTTCTGAAACAACTCCAAAATCTCAGTGGCCTAAACAAATAAGTTTGTTTTGTTTTTTACCCTCAAGTCACAGTTCAAAGTGGGTCATGCATGGGGTGTGTGTGGACTCTGCTCTATGCAGTCATTCAGGAATCCATGCTTCTTCCATATGCTGTTTCCACCATTTGCTAAGTCCTCAGATGCCTTCCCTGGATTCTCTGCATCTGGTTGGCAGAATAGAAAAGAGAACACATAGGAAATTGTACAGGGAATTTTCTGTGGTCTAGGCCTAGAATCACTAATACCTGAATCGAGTGTGCTGTTCTTTGTAAAGCCTTCCATTAAAGAGAAGAGAAAAGAGAGGGTGGGGGAAAGACTAGGGGAATTGCCCTTGATGTCTATGAGTCCATTTGCTGGCCTCTGACTTTCTCAGAAGGAGATCTTTTGCTAACCGAAAGATTGGTGGTTCAACACCACCAGTGGCTCCACGGGGGAAAGATATGGCAGTCTGCTCCAGAAGAGATTTACAGCCTTGGAAACCCTATGGGGTTGCTATGAGTTGGAATTGACTCAACACAGTGGGTTTGGTTTTTGGTTGGAATTTCTCAGGTCTCTACAAGATTCACCGGAAGTCTTTGTCTCATCCCTTTGTTTGCTCCTTCAGCTGACATGTACAGAGTACTATGGAGCAGATTCTGTGCCAAGTTATGGAGACCCAAGACAGAATACACCTTGGACCTTGCTTTAGAGAAAGTCACAACCCATTAAAGAAAATGGTTATTTAAATAAGTAGAGCATGCATGGACTGTTCCATGATACTTGGTGCAAGTACCGCCTCGTTGATTTGACTTTTCCAGATGAAATCAGAACTAGGTCAAGCCTCCAACTGCAGTTTGGCAGGAATTCCATTATCACAAACTTACAATTTTTGGCCTTTTCTGGACCATCTAAGGATCCTGGAAGGTTCCCCCACAGTACTACTTCCAAGTAGGGAAAGCCCGCTGCCTCCCAGCCTGCTGCTTCCGTTGCTAGTGCTGATTCTCACTGCCACACAGCTTGGTAAAGATAATGGACGCCTTCCCTGAGTCAGCATTGCCGATCCATGCTGCAGCCAAGGTCCCTCAACTCCTTCCACACTAAAGGCATGTACAGGTCCCCATCGCCCGCCTCCCAGGGCTTTCACTCAAAATATCCCGCCCTTCCAGACACCCTTCGTGCATGCAACCCTCTTCCAACATCTTCCTTCCCAGAGGCCCCAGAGCTTCAGATCCCTCATGGAATTAAAGTGACCAACCTTTTCTCTAGACTGAGGATTCCCCTAATGGTATGACTACTTTCCCTTCAATCCTGGAAACAGACGCTGATTAACTTAGGTCTTTGAAATACTGGTAAGCAGGAGGCCCTCTTCCCAGATAGTCCAGTGGTTCATTATGTGGTCTTGAATCAGGGCCACAGCCTACAGTTGTGAAAGCTGCACATTGCACAACCTCGAGAATGGGGGTGTTGGGTTATAGGACAGATGTGTGTTTAATTTCACGAAGAAACTGACAGTTTTCCAGAATGACTGTAGCAGTTTGCACTCCCATTAGCAACACTCTGTCTCCTCGCATCCTTATCAGCGCTTGAGTCATTGCTCTTGTAACATTGCCATTCTGAAGGGCATGAAGTGGTTCCATGACTACTATTTCCAACGCTGTACTAGCAGAGACACTGGGCCATTTATCTTCAGCCTTAGTCACATCTCTATGCCTTAGTGAGTAACTTGGAATATATTTTATCTATATGGTATATTTTAGAGATGACAAGTAATAGATAATCATCTATTAGTTCTTTCAAAGTACCTTAAATGTATCACCTCCTCTGCCCCTCACAGCCATGCTTACATCCACCACTCAACTGCATCTGCTTCCTGCTGCAGGCTAACTCAACACAGTGCTATGGAGGGCTGGGTTCTGAAGGAGAGGAGCATAATCATTGCAGTCAACACCAAAAAAAATTTCCTTTTGACCAATTATTTAAATTATTCATACCACACATTTGTGTGTGTGTGTGTGTGTGCACTTTAGGTGAAAGTTTACAGAGCAAATTATTTTCCCATTCAATAATTTATACACAAAGTGTTTTCATAACATTGGTTGGAATCTCCACAGTGTGTCAGCACTCTCCCCATTTCCACCTTGAGTTCCCCAGTTCCATTCATCCGGTTTTCCTGCCTCTTCCTGCCTTCTCATTTTTGCTTCTGGACAAATGTTGCCCTTTTGGTCTCGTATAGTTGGTTGCTCTAAGAAGCACTTTCCTCACAGGTGTTATTATATGTTATTATATCTCTTATATGGCTGAAAGGAGATCTCTGGGAATGGCTTCAGACCTGAGTTAGAATGGTGACTAAGGGCTATCATCTCAGGGCTTCCTCCAGTCTCTATCAGACCAGTAAGTCTGGTCTTTTTTATGAATTTTGATTTTGTTCTACATTTTTCTCCCACTCTGTCTGGGACCCTATATTGTGATCCTGGTCAGAGCAGCTGGTGGTGGTAGACAGGTATCATTTAGTTCTTCTGTCTCAGGCTAGAGAAGGCTATAGTTTGGACTAATTGTTTCCTTGAAGTCTTTGGTTTTCTTCACCTCCTTTGCTCTGCACAGTAAGAGACCAATAGTTGCATCTTAGATGGCCATTTGCAAGCTTTTAAGGCTCCAGACACTGCCCACCAAAGTAGGATGTAGAACATTGACTTTATGAGCTAATGTTATGCCAATTGACCTAGATGTCCCCTGAGACTATGGTTCCTAGCCCTCCAGCCCAGTAACTCAGTCCCTCGGTGTGTTGGTTATGTGTAAGAAGTTTCCCTGACTGTGCTCCCCGTGTGCTCCATTGTATGTATGACCATACATACAGCATACATATGAATATGTACATAGAAATATCCACAACTTAGTCTATATATGCATGTAGATGTACTCCCATATGCCTTCCCATACCTATTCAGCATACATATCTGCCTATGTATCCACTCATAAATTATTATTTGTGATTACTATTGTTGCAAGGTTGTATATGTTGTAGTATTTAGTGTAGTTGCCTTTTATTCTTATGTACCTCTCAGTGTCTTTCTTTGCCTTGGTTATATTGTGCTGACTTCCCCCATAATACTGTGTAATGCCTTTCCCTTCACCAAAGTCAACATGTGTCTACAATCTAGTTGGTGGTTTTCCCTCCCTCCCACTCCCATCCTTAGTAACCACCAAAGAATGTTACTTTCTGAGTGTAAACTATTTTTTTAACTTTTTATATTTTATCTTTATTTTATTTTATTTTATTTTTATATGCAATATTTGTCATTTTGTGATTGACTTATTTCACCTAGCATAATGTCCTCCAGATTCATCCGTGTTAGGAGATGTTTTGTAGATTCGTCATTATTCTTTATCATTATGTAGTATTCCACTGTGTGTACGCACCAGTTTTTTAATCCATATATCCGTTGATGGGCATTTAGGTTGTTTCCATCTTTTTACTATTGTGAACAATGCTGCAACGAACATGGGTGTGCATATATCTAGTCTTGTCATGGCTCTTATTTCTCTATGATATGTACCTAGGAGTGGGATTGCTGATCATATGATATTTTTATTTCTAGCTTTTTAAGGAAGCACCATACCATTTTCCATAGTGGTTGTACCATTTTACCACACATCTTTTTTTATCTTGCTTTTCATTCAGTAAACACTTATGGAATGCCAGGCAGGGTTCTAAGCACTGAGGACAGAGCAGTGTGCATGACAGATGGCCCCTAGGAAGCCTGTATTCACCTGGAGAGGAACAAGCAGATATTTTCAGGCTGTGGCAAGTGCTACTAGAAGTCCTCGAATGCAAAATCTCAGGGCACCTCACCTACTGCCCCAGCATCCAAGAGCCAGGCCCCTCTCCCAGACACACAGCCCCTCACCCTTCTGTAGGCATGGCTGGTGCTGCTTCTTCATTGCCTGGAAGGAGCCACTAGGAGGCCCACAGGTCAAGCAAGGGCATCTGAAGGGGACAGGAATAGAAGTGGCCTGCCTGGCCCAGACCCTCCTAGATCCCTGCAAGCACAGAGGCCCACTCCTCATTGCTCTGGCCGCTTGCTTCTGCCCACCTTCCAATCATGCAGCTCATCAGTAGTGAGCACAGCGGGCTTTCGGGATTCTACAGGTGAATAGCTGTCAACCCCTGTGTTCCTGGGCCAGTCTGTGATGGATCTTCAATATACAGTGAGTCTCTCTGGGCCATGTTCCCCAGGTGACACTGCTGAGCCCTAAGCCAGTCAAGAGCAGCTCAAAACCCTGCAGCCCTCCTTGTTCCGCATATGTGGCTCAGATAAAATTAAACTGTCTTAACTCCTCACCCCAATCCTTTGCCCTCAGTTGGTATTTCTTAAGCAAATATTAACTTTGTAAATACCCTATTGAGCATTCTAAAGAGCCATCATGATGTACATGGGCTAAATCTTGACATTTCCTTTTCAACTTAATAATACAATTTAATACAAGTAATATAACTTGGGAATCAGACGAAAACAAATCAATAAAAAATGCATTATTTTAGTGTACTTTGTGGTTTTCCAACTGACATTAGCAACATCTTCATGCTACGATTTCATTCCCCTGATATGTCTTATACTAAATTTACATTTGTGAACATCAAAGTGCCAGATGAACAATTCAGGTGAGTTCCTGCAAAAATTCCAGATAAACAAGGGAAAACGCTTGTCTGTGGGCAATCCACTAAATTATGGTCACTACTTTGAAGCATTAAAAATTAATCTTTATTATTAAAGCACGTTTGCGATGGAAAAAACAAAGATTGATTGCATATATTTAAAAAGTTGAGGTAAAAATACATCAGCTATCCCACATTAATTTAATATGAAAATATAGCATGCCAGCTGTCTTAGTTATCCAGTGCTGCTATGACAGAAATACCACAAGTGGATGGCTTCAACAAACAGAAGTTGATTCTCTCACAGTCTAGTAGGCTTGAAGTCCAAATTCAGGGCATCACCTCCATGAGGTTTTCTCTCTCTGTCGGCTCTTGAGGAAGGTCTTTGTCATCAGTCTTCCCCTGGACTAGAAGCTTCTCTATGCAGGAACCCCAGGTCCAAAGGAAGCATTCTGCTCCCGGCACTGCTTTCTTGGTGGTATGAGGTCCATATGACTCTCTGCTCACTTTCCTCTTTTATTTCTCAGAAGAAATTGACTTAAGATACAACCTAATCTTATAGATTGAGTCCTATCTCATTAAGATAACTGCTGCTAATCCCACCTCATCAACACCATAGAGATAGGATTTACAGCACACAGGAATATCACATCAGATGACAAAATGGTGGACAATCACACAACACTGAGAATCATTGCTCAGCTAAGTTGACACACATTTTCGGGGACACAATTCAATCTATGAATCCAATTTTTCTCTAGGGGCAACTAGATGTCTCAGGAGTCCTTATTAATAAAACACTGTATGGTGTGAGAATGGTTGCACAACCTGAAGAACATAATCAATGTCACTAAATGGTACATGTAGAAACTGTTGAATTGGTGTATGGCCAGGGCTGCATCTTCATGACCTGGAAGAAGCCACTAGGAGGCCCACAGGAGCCCTGAAAGAAAATTACATTGTTTCTGAGCCCAAAGGAGCCCTGGAAAATGGCCCTGAGAAGAAGAAAAAAGGTAAGGAAACTCAGAGTCTGATCTGCTCAAAATGGAGATTAAAAATACAAGAAGCAAAATAAAAATGAGAAAAAAACAGCACCTTTTATTCAATCTCTCATCTTTTCTCTTTAGACATATTATTTAGCACAAGGTTTTACCATAATGGGCACCCAATAAACACAGCGGATGCAGAGTGAATCAATGAACAAACAAATGATCGATCAGGTTTTGACTAATTGCTATGAAGGGTCATACTAAGCACATGAGGCATGACTTAGGTGTATATTCTTTTTCTATCATTTACCTCCTCGTTCTCAAGCATCATCAGTCATACAATTTCCCTATCCTTAAGCAGATCTAATAGTTCAATGGAATGTTATGGTCTAATTGTGAACTTATTTTTTTAATGCAAGGCCCTAATCTTGAAATCACATGGTGGCGTTTTTGTTAGGGGCCTTCAAATCTCTTTCAATTTATAGATCAGAATGAAACACTGCCCAGTCCTGCGCCATCCTCACAATCATTGTGATGTTATAGCCCCTTGTTACAGCTACTGTGTCAATCCATCTCGTTGAGGGTCTTTCTCTTCTCTGCTGACCCTCTACTTTACCAAGCATGATGTCTTTCTCCAGGGACTGGTCCCTCCTGAAAACATGTGCAAAGCACATGAGATGTAGTCTCCCCATCCTTACTTCAAAGGAGCATTCTGGCTGTTTCTTCCAAGACAAATTTGTTCGTTCTTTTGACAGTCCATGAATATATTCAATATTCTTCACCAACACCATAATTCAAAGGCGTCGGTTCTTCCTCAGTCTTCCTTATTCATTGTCAAGCTTTCGCAATACATATGAGGTGATTGAAAACATCACGGCTTGGGTCAGGTGCACCTTAGTCTTCAAGGTGACATCTTTGCTTTTCAACACTTTAAAGAGGCCTTTTGCAGTAGATTTGCCCAAAGCAGTGCATCTTTTGATTTCTTGACTGCTGTTTCCATGGGTGTTGATTGTGGATCCAAGTAAAATGAAATCCTTGACAACTTCAATCTTTTCTCTGTTTATCATGATGTTGCTTATTGGTCCAGTTGTGAGGATTTTTGTTTTCTTTATGTGGAGGTGTAATCCATACTGAAGGCTGTGGTCTTTGATCTTCATCAGTAAGTGCTTCAAGTCCTGTTTGCTTTCTGCAAGCAAGATTGTGTCATCTGCATAACATAACATAGGTTGTTAATGAGTCTTCCTCCAACCCTGATGCCCCATTCTTCATATAGTCCAGCTTCTCAGATTATTTGTTCAGCATACAGATTGAATACGTATGGTGAAAAGATACAATCCTGATGCACACCTTTCCTGATTTTAAACCACGCAGTATCTCCTTCTGTTCAAACGACAGCCTCTTGATCTATGTACAGGTTCCTCATAAGCACAATTAAGTGTTCTGGGATCCCCGTTCTTCAAAATGTTGTCGGTAATTTGTTATGATCCACACAGTCGAATGCCTTTGCATAGTCAATAAAACACAGGTAAACATCTTTCTGGTGTTCTCGTCTTTCATCCAGAATCCATCTGACACCAGCAACAACATCCCTGGTTCCATGTCATTTTCTGAATCTGACTTGAATTTCTGGCAGTTCCCTGTCAATGTACCGCTGCAGCTACTTTTGAATGATCTTCAGCAAAATTTTTCTTGCATGAGATACTAATGATATTGTTCGATAATTTCTGCATTCGGTTGGATCACCGTTCTTTGGAATAGGCATAAATATAGATCTCTTCCAGTTGGTTGGACAGGGAGCTGTCTACCAAATTTCTTGGCATAAACAAGTGAGAACTTCCAGTGCTGCATCCGTTTGTTGAAACGTCTCAATTGGTATTATGTCAACTCCTGGAACCTTGTATTTCACCAATGCCTTCAGTGCAGCGTGGACTTCTTCCTTCAGTACCATTGGTTCCTGCTCATATGGTACCTCCTGAAATGGTTGAACATCGACCAATTCTTTTTGGTATCTTTTTGAAATCACATAGACTCTACTGATGTTTTCATTTTGTATATTTTATGCATCAACACACAGTAACACTGAAAGTATAAAAAATATTTATAGACTCAAAAAATATGGTGGGAATAAAGTGGATCAATTGATATATGAAGAACAGTAAAATTTTTAGTGATTGTCACAGAGTTCACTCATTCAATTAGGAAGTAGATTCCAAGCACTCACTACTTATTTAAACTTACATCCTAGCCCTGACTCGGTAACAAGTTTTGATACTCTAGACAACTTACTTAGCCATTCAGGACCTCCACTTCCCCAACTAAAGAGGGTTGGATCAGGCAACTGCTATGATATCTCTCAGTTCAAAAACTCTGTGATGTCATAATTTCATTGAGTCGTAGTTTGAACTAATGGTTAAAGAAGTATAAATGCCAAGTACTACAACTAGGCTTTAACCACTAAGTAAGAAACTCTGGGCTATTCTCCAAGAATGCTAAAACTTACAAGGAGCCCAAGGGACAGATTGCTGAAAATAAGTTGTGTATCCTTATGGACAGGAACCAAAATGAATTTTTAACCAAGATATTTCATTTGTATGCTCACACAGACATACTTTTAGCTATCTACCCTCAATTTCCATTATTAAAACTGTTATTTTCAGGTCTAACTTCTATAATTAACCTGCCGCCAATCAAGTCAATTCTGACTCTTGGTGACCCCATGTGTTACAGAGTAGAACTGCTCCATAGGGTTTTCTTGCCTGTAATCTTTACAGAAGCATATTGTCAAACCTTTCTTCCATGGTACCACTAGGTGGGTGCAGACTGCTAGCTTTTAGGTTAGTAGTCAAGTGTAAACTATTTGCATCACCAAGGGATCTTAAATTTATAATTAATAGGTTTTTAATGGTATATTGTTCTTAGTTTCTTTTTTATTTAGCTTACAATTCTAAAATCCTGTCTAGGAAGAAAGTCTTTCCTATCTTTAGGCATATCTGCAACATTTCAAGTTACGTGTGTTGGCAAAGTGAAGTGCAGTGTGGTCATTTGGGGCAGATTTAGATAGCTTAGTTGATACCTGTTGTCATGGGGATTTCCCTAAATGAACTCGCATTTTTCAAAGCATTTGACCAATTATAACTGCACAAATGTTTCTTATATGTATTTCTTCCAAGCAGCTCCCCTTGTTGGCAAGCATTCTATTAAAAAACTAATGCAAAAGTCATGTTAATGCAGCGATATTGTGTAAATAATAGCAAAAATGTTTGGTTAAACTAACTGTCCAAAATCAAATGTGTGGCTCAAACACATTTGTCTTCAAGTAAATGTTTGCAATGAAAGGGTAAATAAAGTTACAAACATCAGGGCCGTTATGATTAAATCAGTGTGCCTTGAATAAAATAATAATATTTTATGTCAGTGAAGAATGGATTTAAAGTACAGTGAATCAATAATCAGAGACTCACTTTAACAAGTAGGTTTAAAATTCCCTTCAACTAAACATTTAATGAATGCTACCTAAGACATAATTGGCTGATTTAAGTTCTACCCTCTTTTCCTTAACATGTCTAGACTATGGGTCTATTTTAAAAATAAAAATACAAAAAAGTTGGAACCAGGGGTACCTGCAAAAGTCATTATTAGCACCCCGAATATTCATAACTTTCATAACTGTATTGGAAATTATTTGAAGCTGTATGTGATGGTCAAACATTGATTCATATCAAAAAACAACAGTCACACATAAAGGCACATTTAGTGAAAGGAAGGAAGGAAAAAGACTGAATTTTGAAATGAGAGAGCTTTGCCCCATCCTCCCAGATGGTTTAATTTTATTGTAATTTCTATAAAAGAAATGCTGACATGAATAGCCTTCCTCCATTTGGCCAGTAGGTGGTGGTATTGCTGTACACCAGCGTGGCCTAATACCTGGCAGAGGTTTTCATTGTTTCAGAAGAGTCATTCCCAGGAAATACAAATGAATTAATCTTATCTATGTTTTGAAACTTTCAAAGATATTTTTCCATCCTATCAGAGACTACCGTGAACTCCCTTTGTAAAATCTGATGCTCCGTCTATTTCTCTTGGCTCCATGAATAGCATTCAATAGATGGGAGTCTTTCATTTCCACATCTTCGTTAAGCAGTGGAGATACATCTTATCTGTTTCACAGTTAGAAAAGCACCACTGTTTACCTTCCCAGGACAGAGCTGTGGAGCTACAGGGGAATTTTCCTATAGACAGAATACAGGACATGAGCCTGAGAGAGAAACAAGTTTATGTTTAGAGTTAGAAGCATTAATATAGTCCAGGCTCTATAAACTTAGTTTATTCATACATTATAGTAATTCAAGTCAAGGTCTTCTGACAAACTTCTCTTTAATAATATTTTTTATTTTTTCCCCATACAAAAATTTATACATACATTGTTATGTGACTCTAATTTCTCTCCCCATACTGTGACAGCACACTCCTCCTTTCCACCTCTGATTCCCAATGTCCATTCAACCAGCTCCTTACCCTCTCTGCCTTCCAATCTCACCTCCGGACAGAAGTTGCCCGTTTAGTCTCATGTATCTACTTGAGCTAAGAAGTGCACTCTTCACGAGTATCATTTTATGTCCCACAGTTCAGTCCAATCTTTGTCTCAAGAGTTGGCCTTGGAAATTGTTTTAGTTCTGAGCTGATAGAGAATCCAGGGGCCATGCTTTCCAGGGTTCCTCCAGTCTCAGTCAGACCATTAAGTCTGGTCTTCTTACTAGAATTTGACTTGTGCACCCCACCTTTCTCCTGCTCCATCTGGGATTCTCTGCTCTGTTCCCTGTCAGGGCAGTCATTGATGGTGGCAGGGCACCATTTAGTTCTTCTGGTCTCAGGCTGATGAAGTCTCTGGTTTATGTGGCCCTTTCTGTCTCTTGGGCCACTACTTCCCTTGTGTCTTTGGTGTTCTTTGTTCTCCTTTACTCCAGGTGGTTGGGACCAATTGATGCATCTCAGATGGCAGCTTGCAAGCTTTTAAGACCCCAGATGCCACTCACCAAAGTTGGAAGCAGAACATTTTCCTAATAAGATTTGTTATGCCAGTTGACTTAGATGTCCCTTGAAAGCACGGTCCACAGACCCCCACCCCTGCTACTCTGTTTCTCAAAGTGTTTGATTATATTCAGGAAACTTCTTAGCTTTGGTTTAGTCCAGTTGTGCTGACTTCCCCTGTAGTGTGTGCTGTCCTTCCCTTCACCTAAGATAATTCTTGTCTACTATCTAGTTAGTAAATAACCCTCACCACCCCCCCCACACTTCCCACCCTCATAACCATCAAAGAATGTTTTCTTCTGTGTTTAAACCTTTTCTTGAGATCTTATAATAGTGGTCTTATACAATATTTGCCCTTCTGTGACTGACTAAATTCACTCAGTATAATGCCTTCCAGATTCCTCCATGTTATGTTTCACAGCTTCATTATTGTTCTTTATCATTGAGTAGTATTCCATTGCGTGGATATACCATAATATGTCTATCCATTCGTCCGTTGATGGGTACCTAAGTTGTTTCCATCTTTTTGCTATTGTGAACAGTGCTGCAATGAACATGGGTGTGTGTATATCTATTCGTGTGATGGCTCTTATTTCTCTAGGATATATACCAAGGAGGGGGATAGTTGGATTGTATGGTACTTCTATTTCTAGCTTTTTAAGGAAGCGCAAAACAATTTCCAAAGTGGTTGTACCATTTTACATTCCCACCAACAGTGTATAAGTGTTCCAGTCTCTCCATAACCTCTCCAGCATTTATTATTTTGTGGTTTTTGGCTTAATGCTAGCCTTGTTGGGGTGAAATGATATCTCATTGTAGTTTTGATCTGCATTTCTCTAATGGTTAATAATTGTGAGCATTTCTTCATGAGTCTGTTAGCCACCTGAATATCTTTTTGACAAAATGCCTGTTCATACATATCCTCTTCCCTTTTTTTTAATTGGGTTAGTTGTCTTTTTGTTGTTGAGATTTTGCACTATCTTGTAGAATTTAGAGATTAGACACTCATCGGATTTGCCATAGCCAAAAACTTTTTCCCAGTCTGTAGGTTGTCCTTTGAGTCTTTTGGTAAAGTCTTTTGATGAGCATAAGTGTTTTATTTTTAGGAGGTCCCAGGCAGCTAGTCTCTCTTCTGGTGCTTGTGCATTGTTACTTATGGTTTGTATTCTGTTTTTGCCATGTGTTAGGGCTCTTAGCATTGTCCCTAATTTTTCTTCCATGATCTTTATCACTTTAGATTTTATGTTTAAGTCTTTGATCCATTTTGAGTTAGTTTTTGTGTATGGTGTGAGGTACCGGTCTTGTTTCAGTTTTTTGCAGATGGATATCCAGTTATGCCAGCACCGTTTGTTAAAGAGACTGTCGTTTCCCCAATTCATGGACTTTAGGACTTTGTCAAATATCAGCTGCTCATTTATGCCTGAATTCTCATTTCTGTTCCATTGCAGTATATATCTATTGTTGTACCAATACCAGGCTGTTTTGACTACCATGGCGGTATAATAGGTACTAAAATCCAGTAGTGTGAGGCTTCCCACTTTATTCTTCTTTTTGAGTAATGCTTTACTTACTCGGGCCCTCTTCCCATTACATATGAAGTCCATGATTTGTTTCTCCATCTCATTAAAAATTACCGTTGTAATTTGGATAGGGACTGCATTGTCTCTGTAGATCATTTTGGGTAGAATTGACATTTTCACAATGTTAAGTCTACCTGTCCATGAGCAAGGTATGTTTTTCCACGTTTTCAGGTCTCTTGGTTTCTTACAGTCTTGTCTTGTAGTTTTCATCATATATGTCCTTTACATCTCTGGTTAGATTTATTCCTAAGTCTTTTATCTTCTTGGGGGCTATTGTAAATGGTATTGATTTGGTGATTTCCTCTTCCAAGTTCTCCTTGTTGGTGTAAAGGAATCCAGTGGATTTTTGTATGTTTATCTTGTATCCTGATACTTTGCTGAAATCTTCTATTAGTTCTAGTAGTTTTCTAGTGGACTCTTTGGTGTTTTCTGTGTATAAAATTATATCATTTGCAAATAGAGATACTTTGACTTCTTCCTTACCTATTTGGATGCCCTTGATTTCTTTTTCTAGCTTAATTGTCCTGGCTAGGACCTCCAGCACAATGTTGAATAAGAGTGGTGATAAAGGGCATCCTTGTCTGGTTCCCATTCTCAAGGGGAATGCTTTCAAAGTCTCTCCATTTAGGATGACGTTGGCTGTTGGCTTTGTATAAATGCCCTTAATAATATTGAGGAATTTCCCTTTTACTCCTAATTTATTGAGAGTTTTTATCATGAATGGGTGTTGGACTTTGTCAAATGTCTTTTCTGCATCGATTGATAAAATCATGTGGTTCTTGTCTTTTGTTTTATGTATGTGATGGATTACATTGATTGTTTATCTACTGTTGAACCATCCCTGCATACCTGGTATAAATCCCACTTGATCATGGTGAATTATTTTTTGATATGTTGCTGAATTCTATTGGCTAGAATTTTGTTGAGGATTTTTGCGTCAATGTTCATGAAGGATATTGGTCTGTATTTTTCTTTTTTTGTGGTGTCTTTACCTGGTTTGGGTATCAGGGTTATGCTGGCTTCATAGAATGAGTTTGGGAGTATTCCATCCTTTTCTATGCTCTGAAATACCTTTAGCAGTAGTGGTGTTAACTCTTCTCTGAAAATTTGGTAGAATTCTCCAGTGAAACTGTCCTGGACTGGGCTTTTTTTGTTGGGCATTTTTTAATTTCCTTTTCAATCTCTTCTTTTGTCATGGGTTTATTCAGATGTTGTACCTCTGTTTGTGTTAGTTTACGTAGGTAGTGAGTTTCTAGAAATTTGTCCGTTTGAGTTTCTAGAAATTTGTCCATTTCCTCTATGTTTCCAAATTTGTTAAAGTACAATTTTTCATAGTATTCTGTTATGATTCTTTTAATTTCAGCTGGGTCCATTGTGATACCACCCGTTTCATTTCTTATACGGGTTATCTGCTTCCTCTCCTGTTTTTCTTTTGTCAGTTTGGCCAATGGTTTATCCATTTTTTTGATCTTTTCAAAGAACCAGCTATTGGACTTGTTAACTCTTTCAGTTGTTTTCTATTCTCTATTTCATTTAATTCTGCTCTAATTCTTATCATTTCTTTTCTTCTGGAGCCTGAGGGCTTCTTTTGCTGCTCTCTTTCTACTTGCTCCAGCTGTAGGGTTAATATTTTGACTATGGCCCTTTCTTCTTTTTGGATGTGTGCATTTACTGCTATAAACTGACCTCTGAACACTGCTTTTGCTGTGTCCCAAAGGTTCTGGTAGGATGTGTTCTCATTCTCATTTGATTCTATGAATTTCTTTATTCCGTCCTTAATTTCTTCTATAACCCACTAGTTTTTGAGCAAGGTATTGTTCAGTTTCCATGTGTTTGATTTTTTTCCTTGCTTTTTCTGTTGTTGATTTCTACTTTTATGGTCTTATGGTCAGAAAAGATGCTTTGTAATATTTCAATGCTTTGGATTCTGTGAAGGCTTGCTTTATGGCCTAATATGTGATCTATTCTGGATAATGTTCCTTGTGTGTTGGAAAAGAAAGTGTACTTGTCTGCTGTCGGGTGGAGTGTTCGGTATATGTCTATCAGATCAAGTTGTTTGATTGTAACATTTAACTCTTCCATGTCTTTGCTGAGCTTCTTGCTGGATGTTCTGTCCTTCACCGAAAGTGGTGTGTTGAAGTCTCCTTCTACTATTGTAGAGCTGTCTATCTCTCTTTTCAGAGCTGTTAGAGTTTGTTTTATGTATTGTGGAGGCCTGTCGTTGGGTGCATACATATTTATTGTACTTATGTCCTCCTGGTGTATTGACCCTTTAATCATTATATAGTGTCCTTCCTTATCCTTTGTGTCAGAGATTTATATTGCCACTCCTGTTCTTTTTTGAGTGTTGTTTTCCTGATATATTTTTTTCCATCCTTTAAATTTTAGTTTGCTTGTGTCTTTAAGTCTAAGGTGTGTCTTTTGTAGATAGCATATAGACAGATCTTGTTTTTTTATCCAATCCGCCACTCTGTATCCCTTTATTGGTGCACTTAGTCTATTTACATTCAGCATAATTATTGATTGGCATGTGTTTAGTGCTGTCATTTTGATGTCTTTTTTAGTGTTGTTGGCACTTTATTTGTTCAACTTAATTTTCTGTGCTGAGTCATTTTTCTTTATGTACTTTCTTTTCATCTTTTTCTTTGTTGTTGATTTTGTGGGTGCTGAGTTTTTATATTTTTGTTGTTTTTATTTTGACTTGTACGAATGTTAGTTTCCTTTGCGGTTACCTTAATATTTACCCCTATTTTTCTAAGTTCATACCAGTCTTTTATTTCTTTATATCACATGACTTTCTCTCCATATGAAAAATCTATGTCTACATTTTTTAAGTCCCTCTTTTTTTTTTTAAATGTTGTCATCTTTTACATATGGACCTCTGTTTCCCTATTTTCAGTGTTTTAGCCTGGATTTACTTTTGTGACTTCCTTGTCTGGGTTGATATCTGGTCGCACTGTCCTGTGTTCTAAAGTTGGGTTGTTATCTGATGTTACTGATTTTCTAACCAGAGGACTCCCTTTAGTATTTCTTGTAATTTTGGTTTGGTTTCTGCAAATTCCCTAAACTTCTGTTTACCTGGAAATGCCCTAATTTCACCATCATATTTGAGAGAAAGTTTTGTTGGATATATAATTCTTGGCTGGCAGTTTTTTTCCTTCAAGGCTTTATATACGTCATCCCATTGCCTTCTTGCCTGCATGATTTCTGCTGAGTAGTCTGAGCTTATTCCTATTGACTGTCCTTTGTAGTTGACTTTTCATTTATCCTTAGCTGCTCTTAAAATTCTCTCTTTATCTTTGGTTTTGGCAAGTTTGATTATAATATGTCTTGGTGACTTTCTTTTTCGATCTACCTTATGTGGGGTTTGATAAGCATCTTGGATAGATATCTTGTCATCTTTCACCATATCAGGGAAGTTTTCTGCCAACAAACCTTCAGCAATTCACTCTGTATTTTCTGTTATTCCCCCCCTCCCCCGCCCCCGTTCTGGTACTCCCATCCCTTGTAGGTTATTTCTCTTGATAGAGTCCCACATAATTTTTAGGGTTTCTTCTTTTTTTTAAATCCTTTTATCTGATTTTTCCTCAAGTTGGTGTCAAGTGCTTTATCTTCAGTCTCACTAATTCTGAGCTCCATTGCCTCAATTCTGCTTCTATGACTTTCTATTGAGTTGTCTAACTCTGAAATTTTATTGTTAATCTTCTGAATTTCTGATTGCTGTCTCTCTATGGATTCTTGCAGCCTGTTAAATTTGTCATTACACTCTTCTCTAATCTTTTTAATTTCCTGTATTCCATGTTCTGTGTTTTGCTTAATTTCCTTCTTAATTTCCTGAAGAGTTCTGCATATTAATCTTTTGTATTCTGCCTCCAGTAATTCCAAGAAATTTTTCTCCTCTGGGAAATTTCTACATTCTTTATTTTGGGAGCTAGCTGAAGCCATCCTGGATTGCCTCTTTATGTGATTTGATATTGACTGTTGTCTCCAAGCCATCAATAAGTTTTGTATTTATTTATTTTATGTTTGCTTACTGTGTCCTAGCTTTTTGTTTTGTTTTGATGTGCCCTAATAGACTGTTCATGTGAGCTAGTTTGATTATTGGCATCTTTGAAGCGTTAATGTCCTGTCACCAGGTGGTTAGATCTATTAATAGGTATGTAATCTCAGGAGTCTGCCCACTCATCCTGTATGGATTCAGCTCAGGTGCCCAGGTATATATCCACCAAGTGTGTGGTGTAGGCTCTCACTTACAGTCCTAGACAGGCATGAGTGATAGGTGTAGGCATAGGCATCTGGCTGCAGCAGGGGGACACATTCTGAGCAAGGCAGGGGGCTGATGGCCACCCCCGAGTGTCCAGGAGGAAGTTGTGTTCCTGTTCCCTAGAGTGTACAGGTGGGTGGGTTTTGCAGCCGTACTATGAGCACCTAATGATGTTGGCTGTAAGGACTGGGGGGGCACCTCTTTTTCATAGGCCCCTATTGCCTGTGGCTAGGTGGCATGGATGGAGCCACCAGTCCTCAGGCCCCTGAAATGGGTAGGTGAAGACTCTGCTTAATGAGCAGAGCAGTGTGAAATGTAATGAACTTACCACTTCACAGCTGAAACAGTTGAAGTTAGAGTTCCAGTATATACCCTGTTGTACTGTGGTAATGAGGGCCTACACATTTGAGACGGGCCCACACAAGTCTATGCAGGGGGAAAGGTACTCAAAGTCCGTGGATCCCTTATGCCTGTGCCTAGGCAAAGGAGATGTGCCTACCCTGAGTTTCTGGCTTAGGGGAGCTGGCAGTTTATTTTTCCCCTCTTTGTTAATTTGTTCACTCTCTAAGGCAGGGAGAATGGCTCCAGGCATGTGACAGATCCTACTTCCGGCCCAGGGGACTCGGCAATTGCTGAAGCTGGTCTGGGACCCAGTGCAGAGCAGGGAGTGGGAAGGTAAATGAAAGAGAGGTTTTTCCCTAAGGGGATTGTTTTTGAGCCATCGGTAGGCCATACGCAACTACTTATCTTTTGCCAGATTGAGGGCTGCTTCTCACTGGTTCTGGGTGGCCGTGCAGACTCTCTGGCACAGTGTCTCTCCTGGTGTGAAAAACACATGTCCCTATCACAGCTGTTTGCCTACCTCCCCACTCACCCTCAAGCTGCTCAGGCCTGAAGGGCTCAGGCTCTCGCGGGGTCAGTTCTGGCAACTCCTACCTGTTTCGAAAACATCTCTCCCTCCCCCTGCCACTCAGTCCAGTTTCTCAACTCTGCCTTTGATGTTCAGGGCTCCCAGATTGCCATATATAATTGAGTCACTTGTTTTTTCAGGTCTTTGTTGTAAGAGGATCCATAGTGGGCTTCTGCCTACTCTACCATCTTGGCCCTGTCCTTTTTTTAATGTATTTTTATTTGACAAGTCCTTATTTTCTTATTTGTTTCTTAAATGTAACAATTCCTGTCACAAGAACAATTCGAGTCACAAGAAGATAAACTGAAAAATGTCATAGTCAGATATATTTCTAAACATAAGTGCTAGTATATCATTTGAATAAACTTTTCTCATTCTTTTGTATTACCAATGTTTATAATACTTAGCAGAGCCCTGGTGGTGCAGTGGTTAAGAGCTCTGCTGCCAACCAAAAGGTCAGCAGTTCAAATCCACGAGCTGCTCTTTGGAAACCTTATCGGGCAGTTCTACTCTGTCTTATGGGGTTGCTATGAAGTCAGAACTGACTCAATGGCACCTGACAAAAAATATAATACTAAGTAATTTCAGGTTAACTCTATACATTCCTCTCAAAAGACATTGCAGCCCTCTACAACTTCACAACAAAAAGACAACCCAATCAAAAAATAGACAAAGAACATGAACAGACACTTCACAAAAGAGGATATTCAAGCAGCCAACAAACACATGAAAAGATGCTTATCTTCATTAGCCATTCCCCAAAAACCAAATCCACTGCTGTTGAGTAGATTCTGACTCACAGCAACCCTATAGGACAGAGTAGAACTGCCCCATAGGGTTTCCAAGGCTGTAATCTTTATGGAAGCAGACTGCCACATCTTTCTCCCACAGAGCAGCTACTGGTTCAAACCGCACAACTTTTGGTAAGCCGCCGAGTGCTTTAATCACTGCACCACCAGGGATCCTTCTTTTAGCCATTACCCATTGCCATCGAGTCGATTCCAACTCATAGCTACCCTATAGGACAGAGTGGAACTGCTCTATAGAGTTTCCATGGAATGCCTGGAGGATTCGAACTGCCTACCTTTTGGTTAGCAGCCGAGCTCTTAAACACTGTGCCACCAGGGCTCCAAGATACAAATCATAACTACAATGCAATACCACCTCACCCCTGCTAGAATAACAATGATCAAAAAAAACAGAAAACAACAAATGTTGGTGAGAATATGGGGAAAACAGAACTTTTATCCATTGCTGATGAGACTATAAGATGATACAATCATTGTGGAAGACAGTACGTGATTCCTTGAAAAATTAGAAATAGAACTACCATATGACCCAGCAATTCCACTCCTAGGGACTTAAAAGCATATACCCTAGGGACCTAAAAGTTATGACACAAACAGACATATGTACGCCAATGTTCATTGCAGCATTATTCACAATAGCAAAAGGGTGGAAACAACCCAGTTGCCCATCAACAGATGAATGGATAAACAAAATGTGGTACATATATACAATGGAACACTATTCGGATTTAAAGAAAAATAAAGTCCTGATACATGCTACAACATGGATGAACCTCGAAGACGATATGCCGAGTGAAGTAAGTCAATTACAAAAAGACAAATACTGTATGATCTCACTTATATGGAATGACATGAGTAGGCAGTTATACAGAGACCAATACTTACAGGTGGTACCAAGGGTAGGAGGGGTGAGGGAGAGAAGTAATTATTCCCTAGCAAGTAGTGATCTTTGGTCTATAGTGATGTATAAATTGGCATCAACTAAGGGTAAAGGAACCCTGGTGGCATAGTGCCTAACAGACCGGCTGCTAACCAAAAGGTTGGCAGATCAAATTCACCAGCTGCTCCTTGGAAACCCTATGGGGCAGTTCTACTCTGTCCTATAGGTTCACTATGAGTCAGAATTGACTCAATGGTACCTAACAACAACAACACCAACAAGAGTAATGGTTACAAAATGTAACTAATGTAGCTATCATCACTAAACTGTACACCAGAAAAAAGGGTGAAATGGCAAATAAAATATTTTATATAATTTTACAACTACAACAGCTGCCCTCCCCCCCTCACAAAAAAAGGCCGCATTTGTTGATACTACTTGTTGTTGTTATGTGCCATCGAGTCGGTTCCAAGTCATAGTGACCCTGTGTACAACAAAATTAAACATTACCTGGTCCTGCGCCATCCTCACAATCATGCCTATGTTTGAGCCCATTGTTGCAGCCACAGTGTCAATCAATCTCATTTCGGGTATTTCTCTTTTTCACTGACCCTTTACTTTACCAAACATGATGTCCTTCTCCAGAGATTGGTCGCTCCTAATAACAAGTTCAAAGCAAATGAGAAAAAGTCTCACCATCCTCGTTTCTAAGGAGCATTCTGGCTGTATTTCTTCCAAGACTGAACTGTTCATCCTTCTAGCAGTTCATGGTATATTCAATATTCTTTGCCAACACCATAATTCAAAGGCATAATTCTTCTTTGATCTTTATTTCCCATTGTCCAGCTGTTGCATGTATATGAGGCAATTGAAAATACCATAGCTTCGATCAGGCACAACTCAAAGTGATATCTTTGTTTTTTAACACTTTAAAGAAATGTTCTGCAGCAGATTAGCCCAATGTAAAACATCATTTGATTTCTGACTGCTGCTTCCATGGGCATTGATTGTGGATCCAAGTACAGTGAAATCCTTGACAAATTCAATATTTTCTCGTTTATCAAGATGTGCTTATTGGTCTAGTTTTAAGGATATTTGTTTTCTTTATGTTGAGGTGTAATCCACACTGAAGGCTGATACTGCTTAGGGGCAACCAAACACCTCATGGGACTAGTTTTCTTGGTTCTAAGTTTTAGGGTCATGGCTTTGTGGATCTATCCAGTCAATTGGCCTAAAGTTGCTTTTAGAGTTTCTGTACTACCTCTTAGTTCAGTGAGTGGTGCCTGGGGTCTTAAAAGCTTGCAAGAGGCCACCCAGGATACAACAATTGGTTTCTGTTCTTCTGGAGCAGCCGAGGAAGAAGACTAAGGGTCTAATTGCCTCCATAAACTACTACTGTCTCCTTCACCATGAGAAGAGAAGAAATGGATGATGCCTGGCTATCATTATTGAACGTTTTGATGACAGACACAATAGATGGATCCCAGCCAAAGAAGAAAATTGTGGAACAGAATTTCAAATTTATATGGAAACCAGACTTACTGGATCCATTGAGACTGGGGGAACTCCTGAATCTATTGCCTGAAAATAATCTTTAAACCTTGAATTGAAAGCATCCCATTAAGCAATCCTTTAACTAAATAACAATTTAGCTCAGTTTAATAAAGAATGCTTGCCTGGAGCATTGCACTCTTATAAAGAATTATCTATAAGAGTTCAAATTGACAACTGTTAAATCTAAAGCACAGATGAGAACTTTCGCTAGCAGAGAGTCTAGATTAATGGTGGTGAAACAATATGGGTAAAAATAGTGAGAACAGTGACACAATGTGAAGTATGTAACCAATGTCATTGAAGTCTACCTGTAGAAATTGTTCAATGGATGTATATTTAGTTGTGTATATTGCAACCAAAAATAAATTTTAAAAAATGTATCTAGGGGGCGGGGCCAAGATGGAGGAGTAGTCAGATGCTTTGTGGTCTCTCTTACAACAAAGACCAGAAAAAACGAGTGAATCTATTATCTATGACAATCTAGGAGCCCTGAACATCAAAGACAAAGTTAAGGAATCAGACTGAGTGGCAAGGGTAGGGAGAGACAGTTAGGAAGCAGCGAGGAGCTGCCAGACTAGATGCAGCGGGAGCGTGCACCCTTCAGGCCGTTTCGGCTTGCATCTCCAATAAGGCAAGCACTGGCACTCGGGAGACATTTTCTACATTGGGAGAGACCCAGTGGCAGACTCTACTCAGGCATCCAGAACCAGTGAAAAGCAGTGCTTAACTGGCAAAAGATAACTACTTGCATCTGGCCTACCACACAGATCAAAAACACCCTCTTTGGGAAAAAACTCTCTCCCATTTACCTTTCCCCTCCCCACTCTGCACTTGGTCCTGGGCTGGCAACAGCAATTTTCAAGTCCCCTGGGCCAGAAATAGGACCTGTCACGAGCACTGAGCCATTCTCCTGGCGTTGGAGAGGGAACAAATTAACAAACAGGGGAAAAAATAGTCTTCCAGCTCCCCTAAGCCAGGAACTCAGGGTAGGCACAGCTCCTTTGCCTAGGCACAGACATAAGGGGTCCACAGACTTTGAATACCTTTCACTCCTGCATATACTTGAGTGGGCACATTTCAACAGTGTAGGCCTTCATTACCACAGTGCAGAAGGGTATATACCTGAAGTCTAACTTCATTTGTTTTCAGCTATATGATGAAGTGGCAGGTTCATGATGTTTGACACTGCTCTGCTCATTAAGCAGGATCCTCACCTACACACATCAGGTGCCTGAGGACTGGTGGCTACACCCACACCACCTACCCACCCACAATTGGGGTCCAAGAGTAAGTGGTGCCCCACAGTCTTTACAGCCAACATTATTGGGTGCTCGTAGTCCAGTTGCAAAACCCACCCAACTAGGGGACAGGAAGACATTTTTCTCCCAGACACTCAGGGGCAGCCGTCTGCCCTTTGCATTGCACAGCACATGACCCCCTACTGCAGCCAGATACCTGTGCCTACACCAATCACCCATGCCAGTCTAGGACTGTAGATGAGAACCTACACCACACGCTTGGTGACCAACTACCTGATTGCCTGAGATGAATCTGTACAAGAAAAGTAAAAGGAATCCTGTGCTCACATACATAGTAACAGATCTAACCACCTGGTGACAGGACATGAGAGCTTCAATGGTGCCAATAATCAAACTAGCTCACACAAGTAGCCTATTTGGGTATATCAAAACAAAACAAAACAAGAAGCTAAGACAAAGTAAGCAAACATAAAGTAAATAAATAAATATAATAACTTACTGATGCCTCAGAGACAACAATCAATATCAAATCACATACAGGCACACCATGATGGCTTCAGCAAGCTCCCAAAATGGAGAATCAAGAAATTTTTTGGAAGAAGAGAATTTCTTGGAATTACCAAGGGCAGAATACAAAAGATTAGTATACAGAACTCTTCAAGAGATCAGGAAGTAGATGAAGCAAAAATCAGACCAAGACAAGGAATACACAGACAAAGCAATAGAGGATCTTAAGAAGGTTATTCAAGAGTATAATGACAAATTTAATAGGCTGCAAGAATACATAGAGAGACAGAAATCAGAGATCCAGAAGATTAACAATAAAATATCAGAATTAGACAATTTAATAGAAAGTCATAGGAGCAGAATTGAGGCAATAGAAGTCAGAATTAGTGAAATTGAAGGTAAAGCACTTGACACAAACTTATCTGAAGAAAAATCAGATAAAAGAATTTTTTAAAAATGAAGAAACTCTAAGAATTATGAGGGACTCTAGCAAGAGGAAAAAGCTACAAGTGATTGGAGTACCAGAATGGAGGGACAACAGAAAACACAGAGAGAATCGTCAAAGATTTGTTGGCAGAAAACATCTCTGATATCATGTAAGGTGAGAAGATATCTATCCCAGATGCTCATCGAACCCCACATAAGGTAGATCCCAAAGGAAAGTCACCAAGACATATTATAATCAAACTTGCCAAAACCAAAGATAAAGAGAGAATTTTAAGAGTGGCTAGGGATAAACAAAAGGTCATCTGCAAAGGAGAGTCAATAAGAATAAGCTCACGGGAGCAAGAGAGAATGAAGAAAACAAGATACAAGGAAAAAATTAGTCCAAAAGACTAATGGACCACAGCTACCAAGGCCTCCCCCAGACTGAATCCAGTACAGCTAGAGGTGCCTGGCTACCACCACTGACTGCTCTGACCAGGATTACAACAGAGGGTCCTAGGCAGAGCTAGAGAAGGATGTAGAACAAAATTCTAACACACACAAAAAAAGTCTAGATTTACTGGCCTGACAGGGACTGGAGAAACCTTGAGAGTATGGCCTCTGGACACCCGTTTAGCTCAGTGGTGAAGTCACTCCTGAGATTCACTGTTCAGCCGGGGATTGGACAGCCCTATAAAATAAAGTGGGACTAATGAGACACAGCAGTCAAGGGACAAGGACTGGAAGACAAAAGGGGACAGGAAATCTGGTGATAGGGAACCCAAAGTTGAGAAGGGACAGTGTTGACATGTTGTGAGGTTTTCAACCATTGTCATAGGGCAACATTGTACTAACTGTTTAATGAGAAACTATTTGTTCTGTAAACCTTCATCTAAAGTCCAAAAAAAAAAAAAAATTATCTATGTGAGATCAAATTGACAACAGCAACTCAAAAGGTTTGACGGGAAGCCTCAGGGACAGTGAGTTGAAGATAATGGTGATGGAATAATTTGGAAAAGGATGGTGAGAATAGCAGCACAATGGAAAGAATATAATCGATATTACTAAATTGAACATGTAGAAATTTTTGAAATAGTGTAACTTTGGCTGTGAATATTTTCACCAAAAAAAAAAAAAAAAAAAAAAAAAACAAGGTCAAGAAGGGAGAGAGTGTTGACATGTAATGGGGTTGTTAACAAATGTTGTAAAACAATATATGTACTGACTGTTCAATAAGAAACACTATTTGTTCTGTAAAATGTCATCTAAAGTACAATTTAAAAAAAAAAGAATAAACACAGACTACTCAGCAGAAACCATGCAGGCAAGAAGGAAATGGGATGACATATATAAAGCCTTGAAGGAAAACAACTGCAAGCCAAGAATAATATATCCAGCAAAACTGTCTCTCAAATATGAAGACAAAATTAGGGCATTTCCAGATAAACCGAAGTTCAGGGAATTTGCAAAAAACAAACCAAAATTACAAGAAATACTAAAGGGACTCCTATGGTTAGATAATCAGTAACATCAGATAACAACGCAAGACTAGAATGCAGGACGGAGCAACCAGATATTGACTCAGACAGGGAAGTCAAAAACACATCAAAGCTAAAACATTGAAAATAGGGAAACAGAGATATCAATATGTAAAAAAGGACTACATTAAAACAAAAAAGAGGGACTTAAAAAAAATACAGACATTGATTTTTCATATGGAGGGGAAGTCAAGGCAATACAAAGTAATAAAAGACTGGCATAAACTTAGAAAAATAGGGGTAAATATTAAGGTAACCACAAAGGAATTTAACAATCCTACAAATCAAAATAAAAAAGTAGAAAAACATAAAGACCCAGCAAACACAAAATCTACAACAATGAAAAAGATAAAAAAATAAATAAAGAAAAATCACTCAGCACAGAAAATTAAGGGGAACAAAGAAACTGTGAACAACACACAAAAAGAGATATCAGGATGACAACACTAAACTCATACCTATCAATAATTACTTTGAATGTAAATGGACTTAATGCACCAATAAAGAGACGGAGAGTGGCAGATTGGATAAAAAAGCATGATCCATCTATATGCTGCCTGCAAGAGACACACCTTAGGCTTAAATACACAAACAGGCTAAAACTCAAAGAATGGAAAAAATATATCAAGCAAACAACACTCAAAAAAGAGCAGGAGTGGCAATATTAATCGCTGAGAAAATACACTTTAAAGTAAAATCCACCACAAAGTATAAGGAAGGACACTATATAATGATTAAAGGGTCAATACACCAGGAGGACATAACTGTAATAAATAGTTATGCACCAAAAAATAGGGCTTCAAAATACATAAAGCAAACTCTAACATCTCTGAAAAGAGAGATAGACAGCTCCACAATAGTAGCAGGAGACTTCAACATGCCACTTTCCATGAAGGACAGAACATCCAGAAAGAAGCTCAACAAAGACACGGAAGAGCAAAATGCTACAATCAACCAACTTGATCAAATAGACATATACCAAACACTCCAGCCAACAGCAGCCAAGTATACTTTCTTTTCCAACGCACATGGAACATTCTCCAGAATAGACCACATACTAGGCCATAAAACAAGCCTTAACAAAATCCGAAACATTGAAATATTACAAAGCATCTTTTCTGACCATAAAACCATAAAAGTGGAAATCAAAAACACAAAAAGCAAGGAAAAAAATCAAACACATGGAAACTGAACAATACCTTGCTCGAAAACTACTGGGTTATAGAAGAAATTAAGGATGGAATAAAGGAATCACAGAATCAAATGAGAATGAAAACACATCCTACCAGAACTTTTGGGACACAGCAAAAGCAGTGCTCAGAGGTCAGTTTATAGCAATAAATGCACACATCCAAAAAGAAGAAAGGGCCATAATCAAAACATTAACCCTACAACTGGAACAAGTAGAAAGAGAGCAGCAAAAGAAGCCCACAGGCACCAGAATGAAGGAAATAATGAGAATTAGAGCAGAATTAAATGAAATAGAAAACAGAAAAACAATAGAAAGAGTTAACAAGTCCAAAAGCTGGTTCTTTGAAAAGAAAAACAGGAGAGGAAGCAGATAACCCATATAAGAAATGAGATGGGCGATATCACAGCAGACCCAACTGAAATTAAAGGAATCATAACAGAATACGATAAGAAATTGTACTCTGAAATATTTGAAAACCTAAAAGAAATGGACAAATTTCCAGAAACTCAATACCTACCTAAATTAACACAAACAGAGGTAGAACAACCAAATAAACCCATAACAAAAGAAGAGATTCAAAACATTATTAAAAAACTCCCAACAAAAAAAAGTCCTGGCCCAGATGGCTTCACTGGAGAATTCTACCATACTTTCAGAGAAGAGATAACACCACTTCTACTAAAGGTATTCCAGAGCATAGAAAAGGATGGAATACTCCCAAACTCACTCTATGAATCCAACTTAACCCCGATACCAAAACCAGGTAAAGACACCACAAAAAAAGAAAATTACAGACCGATATCCCTCATGAACATTGACGCAAAAATCCTCAACAAAATTCTAGCCAATAGAATTCAGCAACATATCAGAAAAATAATTCATCATGACCAAGTGGGATTTATACCAGGTATGCAGGGATGGTTCAACATTAGAAAAACAATCAATGTAATCCATCACATAAATAAAACAAAAGACAAGAACCACATGATCTTATCAATTGATGAGGCATTTGACAAAGTCCAACACCCATTCATGATAAAAACTCTCAATAAAATAGGAGTAGAAGGGAAATTCTTCAATATAATTAAGGGCATTTATACAAAACCAACAGCCAACATCATCCTCAATGGAGAGACTTTGAAAGCATTCCCCTTGAGAACAGGAACCAGACTAGGAAGTCCTCTATCACCACTATTATATTCAACATTCTGCTGGAGGTCCTAGCTGGAGCAATGAGGCTAGAAAAAGAAATAAAGGGCATCCAGATTAGTAGGGAAGAAATAAAACTATCTCTGTTTGCAGATATGATCTTATATACAGAAAACCCCAAAGAATCCACAAGAAAACTACTGGAACTAATAGAAGATTTCAGCAAAGTTTCAGGATACAAGATAAATGTACAAAAATCAACTGGATTTTTTTACACCAACAAAAAGAACCTTGAAGAGGAAATCACCAAATCAATACTATTTGCAATAGCCCCCAAGAAGATAAAAGACTTAGGAATAAATCTAACCAGAGATGTAAAAGATCTATACAGAGAAAACTACAAGACACTACTGCAAGAATCTAAAAGAGACCCACATACGTGGAGAAATATACCTTGCTCATGGATAGGTACACTCAACATAGTGAAAATGTCAATTCTACCCAAAGCAATCTACAGATACAAAGCAATCCCAATCCAAATTCCACCAGCATTTTTTTAATGAGATGGAGAAACAAATCACCAACTTCATACAGAAAGGGAAGAAACCCTAAATAAATAAAGCATTACTCAAGAAGAACAAAGTGGGAGGCCTTACACTACCTGATTTTAGGACCTATTATACTGCCACATTAGTCAAAATAGCCTGATACTGGTACAACAACAGATACAGAGACCAATGGAACAGAGTTGAAAATCCAGATATAAGCTCATCCAACTATGACCAGCTAATATTTGACAAAGGCCCAAAGTCCATTAACTGGGGAAAAAGCAGTCTCTTTAACAAATGGTACTGGCATAACTGGAGATCCGTCTGCAAAAAACGGAAACAAGACCCATACCTCACACCTTGTACAAAAACTAAGTCAAAATAGATCAAAGACTTAAATATAAAATCAAAAAAGTTGAAGATCATGGAAAAAAAATAGGGACAACGCTAGGAGCCCTAATACATTGCATAAACACAATACGAACTATAAGTAACAATGCACAAGCACCAGAAGAAAGACTAGATAAATTGGAGTTCCTAAAAATCACACACTTATGCTCATCAAAAGACTTCACCAAAAGAGTAAAAAGATAACCTACAGACTAGGAAAAAAATTTTGCTTACGACAAATCCAATCAGCATCTAATCTCTAAAATCTACAGATGCTGTAAAACCTCAACAACAAAAAGACAAATAACCCAATTAAAAAATGAGCAAAGGATATGAACAGGCACTTCACCAAAGAAGACATTCAGGCAGCTAACAGACACATGAAGAAATGCTCACGATCATTAGCTATTAGAGAAATGGAGATCAAAACTACAATGAGATAACATGTCACCCCAACAAGGCTAGCATTAATCAAAAAAACACAAAATAATAAATGCTGGAGAGGTTGTAGAGAGACTGGAACACATATACACTGTTGATGGGAATGTAAAATGGTACAACCACTTTGGAAATCGATTTGGCACTTCCTTAAAAAGCTAGAAATAGAAGTACCATAGAATCCAGCTATCCTGCTCCTTGGAATATATCCTAGAGAAACAAGAGCCATCACATGAATAGATATATGCACACCCATGTTCATTGCAGCACTGTTCACAATAGCAAAAAGATGGAAGCAACCTAGGTGCCCATCAACAGACAAATGAATAACAAACTATGATATATCCACATAATGGAATATTACGCAACGATAAAGAACAACGATGAAGCTGTGAAACATCGTACAACATGGTGGAAGCTGGAACTTATATGCTAAGTGAATTTAGTCAGTCACAGAAGGACAAATACTGTATAAGACCACTATTATAAGAACTCAAGCAAAGGTTTAAACACAGAAGAAAACATTCTTTGATGGCTACAGGGGTGGGGAGAGAGGGTAAGTGTTGTTCACTAACTAGATAGTAGATAAGAATCGTTTTAGGCGAAGGGAAAGACAGCACACAGTACGGGGGAAGTCAGCACAACTGGACTAAACCAATGCTAAGAAGATCCCTGAATACAATCAAATACTATGAGAGACAGAGTAGCAGAGGCAGGGATCTGGGGACCATGCTTTCAGGGGTCAATTGGCATAACAAAGCTTATTAAGAAAATGTTCTGCATCCTACTTTGGTGAGTGGTGTCTGGGTTCTTAACAGCTTGCAACTGGCCATCTAAGATGCATCAGTTGGTCCCAACCACTTGGAGTAAAGGAGAACGAAGAACACCAAAGACACAAGGAAAGTATTAGCCCAAGAGACAGAATGGGCCACATAAACCAGAGACTTCATCAGCCTGAGACAAGAAGAACTAGATGGTGCCCAGCTACCACCAACGAACATCCTGACAGAGAACACGACATAGGGTCCCTGATGGAGCAGTAGAAGGAAGGGGTGCAGAATTTAAATTCTAGTAAGAAGACCAAACTTAATGGTCTGACTGAGACTGGAGGTGCCCCAGAAAGCATGGCCCCTGGACTCTGTATCAGCCCAGACTAAAACAATTTCCAAGGCCAACTCTTCAGACAGGGATTGGACTGGACTGTGAGACATAAAGTGATACTCGTAAACAGTGTGCCTCTTAGTCAAGTAGATACAATAGACCAAAGGGGCAGCTTCTGTCCAGAGGTGAGATGGGAAGGCAGAGAGAGTTAGGAGCTGGTTGAATGGACATGGGGAATCAAGGGCGGAAAGGAAGAGTGTGCTGTTGCAGAATGGGGTGAGCAATTAGGGTCTCATAACAATGTATGTATAAAAATTTTGTATGGGATACTAACTTGAAATGTAAACTTCATTTAATTACAACAATAATTTTTTAAAAAGGCACTGCTGAAATGCTACATGAGATAGTTATTCCTTCTTTCATCCAGAGCAGAGTTGACAAACTTTTTCTTGGCCTGGTAGTAAATATTTTAAGCTTTGAAGGCCAGTAGGCAAACTTAAGGGTATTACATGGGAACTTACATGACTATCTAAAAATGTAAAAATCATTCTTAGGTCAATAGGAGTACAATAACTAGTGGCAAGCCAGATTTGGCCTACAGGCTGGAGTTTCCTGACTAGCTTCTAGAGAATAAACTCTATCATGTGATATATGTATATTGTTTCCTGCAAAGTCCATAATAACTGTCTGGAAGATGGATGCTGGCCCTGGATATTATGTTAAAACTTTTTCCTATTTAAAAGTTTTCCTGTTTAAAGCTATGTAACCCACTGTTGTTGAGTCAATTCCAACTCATAGAGACCCCATAGGGTTTCCAAGGCTATAATCTCTACAAAAGCAGACTGCCAAATCTTTCTCCCACGGAGCCACTGGTAGTTTTGAACCACCAACCTTTCAGTTAGCAGTAGATCACTTTAACCACTGCACCACCAGGACCCCTAAAGCTATATAATAGAAATTAATACTAAGCTTTATATTTTTCTAAATACATATTATTATCATTGAGAAATCGAAATTCTGGGCCTGAGATCAGAAAATTTGGTCCATACCAAAAACAGTCTGGAGTTTCACATTAGGCGGAATGTGAAAAGGGGATAAGGAACAGAGGACCGGAGACAAAACGCCAGAAACCCCCACAAATAAACAAACACAATGCTGTGCACTTGATACAAATCACAGCATATATTTTTCAGTAAATGTCTTTGTTAGTATGTCTTTTAAAACTTAATGACCAAACCTTTTAATTTTAATTTATAATTTTTTTAAAATCATTGACGGTGTAGGTTTTTAAAGACGTTCTAAGTAAGGATTCTTCTTCTTGCAGAGTTTGTGCTGTTCAATGAACTCTCCTGTGGTCAGGACAGGCAGTACAGGGCAGTGGGCTGGGGCTCATGTCTGTCCTTAATGGAGATCTGAGGGATTGATGATTTCATTTGTAGAACTAACTTGGAATGAAAAGAGACTGTCAGGATCACAGTTTATTTTTCTTCCCTTCTGGGATACTTCACACAGTAGATTAGCTAGTAGAAAAGGAATGATATAAAATGACAGACTTACTCAATAATTATTTATCTTTGATTTTGCAATATAGTCAAAAATACTCTCAGACACTTGCTTTTTAAAAATGAAGGAAAGAAACTTGAATATGTACACCTGCATGCTGGGTCCTGATTCAGAGTAGAAGGGATCTTTAGTATCACCCACTCCAGCCCTCTTTCTCTACAGATGAGGACTCGAGTGCCCAGAGAACAAGTGTGGCTTGCCCACAGTCATGCAGCAGGCACTGGCTGTGCTGGGCTCAGGTATAGTCTACTTATGAACAAACTTTCTAGTTAGTTCCGGGGGTAGAGAAAAAACCAAGTTATTTGTCTTTAGATGAATGAGTCTTTACTTAGACTCATGAGATAAGGGTGAAACATACTAATCTGAATGCTCTCTAGCATTGTCCAGAAATCCATTAAACATGAGTCAGGACACCAGGCAGCTTATGGCATGTCCTATAGAGAGAGCTGGATGGTGTTGTTCAGCCTGCTGGCTTGTGGATGCCCAGAAAACCAAATCTTCCTCCCCCAGCTGGGGGCTAACAGTGTGTCGGAGAGACTCAGAGTTGGCACAGACCAGAGCATGTCTCATTGTCTCAGACTGTTCCAGAGGGACAGCCATTGGGCCTCACTTTTACAGGATTCAAGGGAAATGTCAAGAAAGACCAGGCAATTCAAGGCTTGGCTCTCTAAACACAAACAACAGACCAATCCCTTAAACACATAAAATAAAACCAAAAGCCTATCACATCTTTACATACAAACATATTGAACTTCTTCACTGGAATCAAGTCACATTAGCTAGTGTTGTTTTTAAGATTTAAGGCTTCTACTTTATGGAACACTCTGTGACCCATAAAATAAATTTTTGTCACAAAGTGATATTTGCTGAGGGACTTCAGGCTGCTAACCGTGGATTACCCTTGGGCCCCTACCGAAATGATCTAAATGTCTGAATTCCAGGTGCTTGGGACAGTTTTTATTCAGCTAAGTCAGGCCCTCTTATAGCCCATAACCCATTACCATTTTGCCTCTCCACTCATCTACCCATTTATTCCAGTGTCAACCAAAAACGACCATAGCCAGTGTACACCAGCCTAAAGTGCTTCCACCTATAAACCTTACTTAATTGGTATTTTCCAAACCCACATTCTCTTGGGACTTCATCTTTGGAAAGCCAAGAACCCTTACATCTATTACAAAGGAAAGAAAGGACATGTACTCCAATCACAATCTTGCACCCTTTGAAAGAAGTTGCCTTTGCTTAAATGACAACTTTCCAGAACCTATTCCTTTTCCCAGCCAACTTCCCCGAAGCTGCCTATAAAAGCGACCACTATCTTTCTCAAACTGAAGTTCTTGGTATCTCCTCTTGAGTGCCAGGCTTCCTTTCTTCAACAACTTGGCTTACTCCCAAATAAAAAATGTTAAATTTTTGTTAAAATTTTTGTAACTCAACTTTAGAATCCGTCATTTAGCACCAGAAAGAAATAGGATGTTTTTTTTTTTTTATTTTATGTTATTTTTTTAAAAACTTTCCATATGAAAGCAGACAAATGCTAAAATTATACCAAAAGAAATCTGCAACCTGGTTTCTAGAAGACAAACACAGAAACATTTCCTGGCCCCAGCCAGTGGCTCTCTTCTGCAAAAGCATGTGTGTGGTTTTCCCATATTCCTCTGTGAGGGAGAGACAGTCTATGGCTGTCAAGGCACAGGCTGTCATCATGTACCAAATAAATAGTCACTGTATCTTAGTTATCTAGTGCTGCTATAACAGAAATACCACAAGTGCATGGCTTTAACAAACAGAAATTTATTTTCTCACAGTTTAGGAGGCTAGAAGTCCCAATTCAGAGAGCCAGCTCTAGAGGAAGGCTTTCTCTTTCTGTCTGCTCTGGAGGAAGGTCCTTATCTCTTCAGCTTCTGCTTCCAGGTTCCCTGGAGATCTTCATGTGTCTTGGCATCTGTCTTACCCTATCTCTGCTCTGCTTGCTTGTTTAATCTCTTTTATATCTCAAAACAGATTGACTCAAGATACACACTATACTAATCCTGCCTCATTAACATAAAAAAGAGAACCCATTCCCAAAAAGGGATCATAACCACAGGCATAGAGAGGTTAAGATTTACAACACATATTTTGGGGGGACATAATTCAATCCATAACACATTGGTACCCCCTAAAATTGGCTTCTATTATTTTGTATGCCCAGAATCACACCTCTGGGAAATGTTCATTCAGAGTATGTCACTCTAGCAGGGCCCCCAGTCAGTGTCCCCACCCCCTAGCACTGGCTGGGCTGGTCAGAACCCATCCAAGAACCTTAAAACTGCAGCCGGCATGTGACTTTAAGAAGTGAGCCTGGTGGTGCTTGGCTAATATTACTGAACATTTTGATCAAAGATTCTATAAGACAATCCTGATTAAAAGGGTGAAAATGCAGAACAGAATTTCAAATTCTTATGAAATCTAGTCTATCTAGAGCCATTGAGGATAGATGAGCCCCTGAAACCACTGCCCTGAGAAAATCTTTAAACCTTAAATCAAAAAGATCCCCTAAAGTCTTCTTAAAACCAAACAATAGTTTTGTTTAACCAGTAAGAAGAATGTCTGCCTTGAGCATTATGCTTTTTTAAGATCTATGTATATGGAATCAAATTCACAATAGCAACTTGAAAGATTAGATAGGAACCTTAGGAGACAGTGAGTTTATATTAATGGGGGAGGAACAATTCAGAAAAGGAGGTTGAGAATGGCTGCACATCTCAAAGAATGTAATTCATGTCA
This sequence comes from Dugong dugon, assembly GCA_030035585.1. Classification (NCBI taxonomy): domain Eukaryota; kingdom Metazoa; phylum Chordata; class Mammalia; order Sirenia; family Dugongidae; genus Dugong; species Dugong dugon. Next base: position 23,037,443 of record CM057464.1, read on the forward strand.
CTGAATTGTCCGTGTAGAAACTGTTGAATTGGTGTACATTTTGCTATGTATATTCTCAACAAGAACAAAAATAATTAATTAATTAAATTAAAAGAAAAAAAGAAGTGAGTCTGGATCTCCTGGGGTCCTGGCCCTGGCTCTGCATGAAGACTGTCTAGAGTAGGACAGACAGGTAGAGAAGCCGAAATAAGAGGTGGAGATATGAGATAGAGAGACAGTGAGAGACAGAACAGCCTGGCAGCTCAAAGTCCTTGGTTTTGGTCACTTGTGGCATCACCCTGCCCTACCTAGATAAGTAAACCAAAAAAATCTCTTATTTTGCTTAAACTTAAATTTTGTCACTTGTAACCAAAGAATCTTGACTGAAACAGAAATCACTGCAGGGGCCAGATAAACTACTTTTGAGCCATGGGTAGGAGTAAATGCATAATTTTTAAGGAAAGTAGTATTACTCTCTGGCCAAATAAAAGAATAGACTAAACCTTATCTCCGCAGATGTACTTTTCTCATCCTTTCACTTTCAATCTATGTGTATACTACTAAAGTATACTTTCTTTCCACAGAAGCCATGTCCTTTAATTCTGACACAAAGGGGAGGCAGGCATGGTCACATGCTGGTCTTCCCTTGCAGACCCAGATGGGATGGAAGGACCCATTCAGAGATACAAAGGTTGGAAACGCAGCCATTGTTGGGGGAGGAAGGGTGCAAGGACACAGATCAGAGCAGAGATGAGGGATCAACCATCCTTAGTTCGAGAAGCATTCATTGACTCTTCACTGTATACCAGAACCTGTGCTAGCACTAGGAATGCAAAACTGGACAAGATATATTCCCTTCCCTCAAGGAAGTTTCCCATGAAGGAGAAATCAGTCACAAAACCTATCAATTCAAAGTAATACAGCAAATAGCAAAGCTTATGAGTGCCCAGGGCATAGTGGGAGTCCTGGGGACTCACACTTTACTCTTCCCAGGAGTCACAACCGTTGATACCACAGCTGAGCCTAAAGGTAAGATGGAGCTAATGAGGTACAAAGGTGGGGAAAGGCATTCAGCTGTGGTGGGTGAGCCAGGAACTTGCCATTACTAATAACAGAGAGTGGATAAAAACCAAGGTCCAAATATGTAAACCAAGGTCCAAATATGTAATGTCTAAAAGGCATATCTTAGACTCAAGGACACACATAGGTTGAAAGTGAAAGGATGAGGAAAAAATATTCCATACAAATAGTAACCAAAAGAGAGCTAGGGTGGCAATTTTGATATCAGACAAAACAGACTTCAAGTCAAACTCTGTTATAAGAAATGGAGGACATTATATAATAAAAAAGGGTCAATTAATCAAGAAGATATAACAATTATATATACACCTAACATCAGACTCCAAAATATATAAAGCAAACACTGATAGAAGTAAAGGGAGAAATAGACAGTTCTACAATAATACTTGGAGACTTAATACATGACTCTCAATAATGCACAGAACATCTAGAAAAAATATAAATAAGGAAAGAGAGGAATTGAATGACACTATAAACCTATTAGACCTAACAGACACATTTAGAACACTCCACTCAACAACAGCAAAATACACATTCATCTCCAGAGTGCACATGGATCATTCTCCAGGATAGATGATATGTTAAGTCACAAAACAAGTCTCTATAAATTTTAAAAGTTTGAAATCATGCAAGATATAATCTTTGACAATAATAGGGTAAAATTAGAAATTAATAACAGAAGGAAAACTGGAAAATACACAAATACGTGGAAATTAAACAACATACTATTAAACAACCAATAGGTCAAGGAAGAAATCAAGACAGTAAACAGAAAATACTTGCAGTAAATGAAACTGAAAGCACAACATACCAAAACTTATCAGACTCATCGAAGGCAGTGCCTAAAGGGAAATTCAGAGCAGTAAGTGCCAAACATCATTAATATCACATGCTAGCCAAATTTTGCTGAAGATAATTGAAAAACGACTGCAGCCATACATCGATAGAGTACTGCCAGAAGTTCAAACAGGATTCGGAAGAAGACATGGAACAACTGTTATCATTGCTGATGTCAGATGATCTTGGCCAAAAGCAGAGAATATCAGAAAAATGTTTATCTGTGTTTTATCAACTACACAAAGGCATTCGACTGTGTAGATCATAACAAATTATGGATAACATTGAGAAGAATGGAAATTCAGGAACAGTAGTTGTGCCCATGCAGAACCTGTACATGGATCAAGAGGCAGTTTTTCAAACAACAAAGGGATACTGTGTGGTTTAGAACTGGAAAAGGTGTGCAGCAGGCTTGTATTCTTTCACTTTACTTATTCAATCTGTATGCTGAATAAATAATCCCAGAAGCTGGGCTATTTGAAGAAGTACGTGGCATCAGGATTGGAGGAAGATTCATTAACAACCTGAGATATGCAGGTGACACATTTCTTGCCAAAAATGAAGATGACTTGAAGCACTTACTGATGAAGGTAAAAGACTACAGCCTTCAGTATGGATTACACTTCAACATAAAGAAAATGAAAATCTTTACAAATGGACCAATAAACAACAGCATAATAAATAGTGAAGAAATTGAAGTCTTCAAGGATTTTATTTTCTTGGAACAAGAATCAATGCCCATGGAGGCAGCAGTCAAAAAATCAAATGATGTACTATTGCATTGGGGAAATCTGCTGCAAATGGCCTCTTTAAAGTGTTAAAAAGCAAAAATGTCGTTTTAATGACTAGGATGCACCTGATCCAAGCTATGGTATTTTCAATTGCCTCATATGCATGTGGAAGCTAGACAATGAAAAAGGAAGATGAAAGAAGAATTAATGCATTCCAATTCGGTGTTAGTGAAGAATATTGAATATTCCTAGACTTTCAGAAGAACAAATAAATGTCTTGGAGGAAGTACAGCCAGAATGTTTCTTAGAAGCGAAGACGGTGAGTCTTCATCTTGCTCACTTTGGACATGTGATCAGGCAGGACCAATTGCTGAAGAAAGGCATCATGCTTGGTAAAGTAGAGGGTCAGTGAAAAAGAGGGAGACTGTCAGTGAAATAGATTGACATAGTGGCTGCAACAATGGGCTCAAACTTAGCAATGATTGTGAGGATGACGCAGGACCTGGTAATGTTTCATTCTGTTATGCATGAGGTTGCTATGAGTCGAAGCTGACTCGATGGCAGCTAACAACAACAACAGCAAATGCCAACACTAAAAAAGAAGAAAGATCTAAAATCAATAACATAACCCTAAAACTTGAGGAACTAGAAAAGAAGAACTAATCAAGCCCAAAGCTACCAGGAGGAAAGAAATGACAAGGGCAAGAGCAGAGATAAATGAAATAGAAAATAGAAAGATAATAGAGAGAATCAATGAAACCAGAAGCTGGTCTTTAGAAAGATCAGTAAAATTGATGAACCTCTAACTAGACTGACAAATAATTTCAGACTTGCAGCTTCCAGAACTGTAAGAGAACACATTCTGCTGTTTTAAGCCCCCCAGTTTGTGGTAATTGGTTATGGCAGCCCTAGGAAACTCATACACCCAAGTTTGCAGCTTGGACCAACTTATAGACTTCAAGTTTTCCAGAGACCACATGAAGAACCACCGCCCTTGAAGCTAAGGACGTTTCAGTGCAGCTCTTTAGTGAAGAGAAGATTGTTCTAAGAAACTAGTGATATGTCAAACTAGATTTTTTCCCCAGGGAAAGAAATAAGTCCCTTGGGAAGGTACTTCTTAGAAAAGTGATTTGCAATTTGTTAGTCATATCATTTTTAGCATATGCACTTATGGTTACTCACATTATTCTTACACATGCGAAGAAAATGTATTGTCTTTTTCTTTTTCTATGACTATTCTTGTTTTTCTTACAAGCTCTCACCTGTTAAGAGGCAGGAAAGAAATTAACCTTTAATCCTTGCTGACTAAAAAATATAAAACTCTGTGTAATCAAAAATTTATAGAATTCCTTTAGATCAGTGGTTCTCAAACTGACCACAACCACATTAAGAAATTATCTTGGGGGAAGAACCAACATGGTGCCCTAGAGAGATTCATCACGCTGTCCCTCTGCAGCAAAGACTCGAAAAACTAAGCAAAACAGATACAAAAGTCAATCCTACAAACCTGAGCAACAAATGAAGGGACAAAGAACTAGATCAAATACCAAATGGAGGAGGAAACTGATGGAAAACAGAGAACAAAGAGACATTTGGAGTGGAGGTCCCATCTTGAAACACAACCAGCAACTACCCCAGACAGGAGGTATGGGAAGGCAACTTCATGGAGACAGAGCACTCAGTAACCAGAGAAACACACTTTCCCATCTCTCACCCTTCTGGTGAGTAGAAGAAAGAACCCTCCCATCCTGGAAGCCTCCACTGCCAACATCCACAATACGGGCCCCCCTCACCCCTCCAGGGATAAGACCCCCCCCACCACTTGCACAGCTTTTCTTTTTCTTTCTTTCTTTCTCTCTCTCCCTCCCTCCCTCCCTCTCTCCCTTCCTTCCTTTCCTTTCTTTCTCCATCCCACTTAGCCCCATATGCCACTTCCCTACCCTTTTTGCCAACTCCCATTACACCACCATTTCTTTTTTTCTTTTCTTTCTCCCTCCCGCCTAGCCCAGTATGCCATCTCTCCTCCCCACCATCGCCCCAGGTCCATCCTGCCCCCCTCACATGTTCTCGCCACACCACCATTTTTTTCTCTCTGTCCTTTTTTTTTCTTTCTTTTCCTTCTCCCTTCCAGCTAGCCCTATACGCCACCTAACTTCACGTCCTACAGGTCCCCCAGGTCAGCCCTGCCCCTACTCACCAGCCCCCAAAATGTCCTTTTTTTCTCATTCTTCCTATTCTTCATCCCTCCAAACTTGTCCCATATGCCACCACCCCCCTTCCCACAAGTCCCCACCACACCACCGTGGCTAGACAGCCACTCACCCACCACTGCCCCATGTCCACCCTGCCCCCACTGACTGGCTTCCCCCACACCACCTTTCTTTTTCTTTTCTTTCTTCTTTTTCTCTCTCACACCTAACCCCAAAGACCATCACCCCCTCCCCTTTCAGCCAGGCTTCACTGCACTGCTGTTTCCAGGGAGCCACGACTCACTGCCATCCTGGGTCTGCCCTGGCCCCACACACCTGCTCCAGCCATGTGGTCATTTTTTTTCTTTTCCCTTTTTTTCTTTATTTTCCCTTTTATTCTTTCTTTTCTTTCTCCTTCCCACCTAGCCCAGTAAGCCACCTCTCCTCCCTTCACACCAGCCCCTGGGTCTGCCTCACCCTCATTCACCAGCCCCCATCACACTACCATTTTTTCCTCTTTTTTCCTTCCTTGCTTTTCTTTCTCCCTCCCACCTAACCCTGTATGCCAGATCCACCACCAGCCCCCATAGCATCACTGCTGATAGAGTGCCACTGGTGCACCAGCCTGCCACTGCCCAGGGTCTACCCCAACTCAACCCACCAACCACCAAGTTGCCCCCATTTTTTATTCTTGTTTTTTCTTTTTCTTTTCTTTTTCTTGCCATCATTTCTTTCTCTCTCTCACCTAGCTCCATACACCACCTCTATTTGCTTCCTGCCTGCCCCCAGGTACTCCTTGCCCCTAACCACCAGCTCCTAGCTAGCCATCCTTTTTTTTCTTTTTCTTCTTTTCTTTTTACTTTCTCTCTCCTTACTTTACTTTATCCCTCCCACCTAGCCCCATAGGCCACCTCCCCATCCTTCCCACCAGCCACAACTATGCCATCATAGCTAGAGTGCCCAGCACTCATGCCCACCACCACTCTTAGCCCATACTGCCCCTCCCCTCCTGCCACTTGACCAGATGCAGAACAGTGGGAAGCAAGCCCATACCAATCACCATCTGACAACCCTGCCCATCTGGTAAGGGGCTGTGAACACTCCCACATCTCAGGACCAACATCAGGAGGCAGACAGCAACCTCCTAGTCCGCCCTCAGCCACCTCAACAAACCAGTGTACAGTGAAGCAGACTTACCCTGCCTGCTGCTGCTCTGCTCACCTGGATAAGGTGGTGAGAGTTATCTTGCCCACAGACAAGCAAGCAGCAAGCCATGCACAGACTTCCTGCCCTGACATATCAAAATAAAACAAAAAAGCAGAACAAAACAAGTGAATATAAAATAAATAAATGAAGAAAATAATATTTTCATGCCTAAGAGTCAGTAGACAATATCAAAACATATAAAAAAGCAGGATAAGGGGGCTGGGGCAAGATGGCGCTCTAGGCAGAAACACCACGCCGTCCCTCCACAGCAAAGATCCGAAAAACTAAGCCTAACAGAGAATCAACAATCCTGAAACCCTAGAACACCAAATGAAGAGATAAAGAACTCAGCCAAACACCAAACGGAGTGAGAATACTAAAAGAGAACGGAGAGCGAGGAGAGACTCAGGCAGAGATTCCTTACCAGCTAACGCAGCGCGGATCCACCATCTTGGATTCCTATCGGAGACCAGCAAACGGGAGAGCAGCCTTGCAGAGCATCTGGTCGGAGACAGAACGACCGGTAAACTGCGGTGCGCGCTCTCCCACCACCCACCCCTCTCCGCCTCAGCTGGGGATCCCCTGCTTTCCGTGGCCAGGGTCCCTGGGCAGGGTGGCGCCGGTGCTTGGGTTCCGCGTGCCCGGGCTGGGGGCTTTCTGGGAGCCGTTTGCTGGCACCTAGCGGACCTTTTTCTGCCGCCTCCCCCTCCTTTTGCCTGGGTGCCTGGTTCCGAGTGCCGTCTCTGCTCTCTCCTGCGGGGCTGTAGGGCTGCGTGCGGGCGTGTGGCTGTTTCTGGGTCTGGGCTCCCGCGTGGGTGGGATCCCAGGGCCTTTGTTCGTTCGCCCCTCTGCTTTCCGTGGCCGGGGTCCCTGGGCGGGGGGGCGCCGGTGCTTGGGTTCCGCGCGCCCGGGCTGGGGGCTTTCTGGGAGCCGTTTGCTGGCACCTAGCGGACCTTTTTTTGCCGCCTCCCCCTCCTTTTGCCTGGGTGCCTGGTTCCGAGGGCCGTCTCTGCTCTCTCCTGCGGGGCTGTAGGGCTGCGTTCGGGCGTGTGGCTGTTTCCAGGTCTGGGCTCCCGCGCGGGTGGGATCCTGGGGCCTTTGTTCGTTGGCCCCTCTGCTTCCCGTGGCCACGGTCACTTAACCCCGAGACTATCGGCTTCTTGGAATTCGCGCCCCTGAGTGGGGGCTCTCTGGGTCCCATTTGTAGGCACTGACTGCTGGTGTTGCCCTTTTTTTTTTTTTTTCCCCTCAATTTTATTTTTCTTCCTTTTTTGATTAGTTTTGTCATATTTTACCTCTTTTTCTCTTTTGTCTTTCTTCATTGCTTAATTTCTTGTCCCTCTATCTCTTCCTTCTCTTTCTGATCCCTGAATACCAGGCGATGTATGCCTCTGTACCTTCTGGCCAGGCTGAGCTGTGAAAATTGAGACCGACTCCCCCAGACCTCATAGCTGCATCGGTGCGATCCCTGGGAACTTTGCAGTTTTTTAACTTTTCTGACTTTCATTTGGTCATTCTTTCCTTTTCTTTCTCTTCCCCCTTCTGGTTTCCTCCATCCCATAGTCTCTCATCTGTACATTCCAACGACAAACTCCCCTAGCATTCTTTTATGTTTGTACGCTTTTTGCTCCTCCTCCTCTCTCCTCTCTCCCATATCCAGCTTAGCTTCACACATAACCATCTTCCCGCTGCACCCTACCTACCTGCATCGTGCACTAGACATCACATCACCAAGCGGTGCAGGCACGCCCTATTGGAACCTGCCCAGCACTGACTACCGACCGTCCTGGTGGCTGCGGTGAGTGCCACAAGCAACCCATCCCAGTGGCTCCTCCTCAAATAGATCTGCCCAGCTGTACCACAAGAACGAAAAAAAAAAAAAAATCTACAATCAATAAACGAGAGAAATATCTACTGAATGCCTCGAAAACAGCAAACGATATCAAAACATTTACAAAAACAAGACAAGATGGCTCCAATAGGCGTCCAAATTAAAACACCAGATAACTCTCCTGTGGAAGAAAATGCACTAGAAGTACCTGATACGGAACTCAAATCACTAATACTCGGAATTTTCCAAGAACTGAGGCAAAAAGCTGACAAACATGAGGAAAAGATAGACAAATTTATGGAAAATACAGACAAAAAATTGGAAGAATTCAGGAAGATGATGCAAGAACAAAATGCCAAAATAAATTCACAACTCGAAATTATACAAAAACAACAATTAGAAATCCAAAAGATAAACAACAAGATTTCAGAAATGGACGGTGTCATAGAAGGGCTGAGAAGTAGATTTGAAACCATGGAAGACAGGATCAGTGGAACTGAAGACAAACACTTGGATACAACTCTGTTTCAGGAAAACTCAGAAAAAAGAACAAAGAAAAATGAAGAGACCCTGAGAGTTATGTGGGACACAATTAAAAGCAAAAATTTACGAGTGATTGGCATACCAGAACAGGGGAAGAAAACAGAAAACACAGAGAGGATCATTGAGGAACTGCTGACAGAAAACTTTCCCAATATCATGAAAGATGAAAAGCTGGTCATCCAAGAAGCTCAACGAACCCCATATAGAATAGACCCCAAAAGAAAATCACCAAGACATATCATATTCACACTCGCTAAAACTAAAGACAAACAAAGAATCCTGAGAGCAGCTTGTGAAAAACAAGAAGTCACATACAGAGGAGAAACAATAAGACTAAGCTCAGATTATTCAGCAGAAACCATGCAGGCAAGAAGGCAATGGGATGACATATATAAAATCTTGAAAGAAAAAAATTGTCAGCCAAGAATAATATATCCTGCAAAACTCTCATTCAGATTTGATGGTGAAATTAGGTCATTTCCAGATAAACAGAAACTAAAGGAATATGCAAAAGTCAAACCAAACTTACAAGAATTATTAAAGGGAGTTCTTCGATCTGAGGACAAACAGCTTAAGCCCTCAGGCAGGACCTAGGACCTAGGATGCAGGTTAACATGAACCAGATACCATTCTAGGAACTGAACTACAGACAACTTTCCAAAAACAAAAGATATACAACAGGGAATCAGAGAAATCAATCAAAGGATGACAACAACATCAAAACAATGAAAGAGGGAACAAACGGCATAGGTATAGAACCTTCTAAAGGAGAAGAAGGCAAGGCGATACCAAGTAACGGTAGACTGCTTCAAAATTATAAAGATAAGGGTAAAATTCATGGTAACCACAAAAAAAGTTAACAAACCAACTCATAAAAATAAAGACGAAAAACATAAAGTCTCAACAAAAACAAAACCTACAAAAACAAAAGAAATGAACACAAAATCCACAAACAAAAGGAACTCAGCACAAGAGAGTAAGAAGAACAAAGAAAACTTCAGCATCACAAAAAAAAGCACTACAAAATGACAGCAACAAACTCACATCTATCAATAATTACACTGAACGTAAATGGACTCAATGCACCCATAAAGCGACGGAGAGTGGCAGAATGGATAAGAAAACAGGATCCATCTATTTGCTGTCTACAAGAGACACATCTTAGAAACAAAGATGTCAATTTATTAAAAATCAAAGGTTGGAAAAAAATATATCAAGCTAACAACTATCAAAAAAGAGCAGGAGTGGCAATTCTAATCTCAGATAAAATAGACTTTAAAACAAAATCTACCATAAAAGACAAAGAAGGACACTATATAATGATTAAGGGGATGATCCATCATGAAGACATAACCATAATAAATATCTATGCACCCAATGACAGGGCTCCAAAATACATAAAAAAAACTCTAACAGCACTGAAAAGAGAAATTGACAGTTCCACAATAATAGTAGGAGACTTCAACACACCACTCTCAGTAAAGGACAGAACAACTAAAAAGAAACTTAGCAAAGATACAGAAGACCTAAAGGACACAATCAGCCAACTGGACCTCATAGACATATATAGAACACTCCATCCAACCGCTGCAAAGTACACATTCTTTTCCAATGCACATGGAACGTTCTCCAGAATAGACCACATCTTAGGCCACAGAGCAATCCTCAACAAGATCCAAAATGCTGAGATAATTCACAGTATCTTCTCTGACCACAATGCCATCAAGGTAGAAATTAACACTAGAAAGAGCAAGGAAAAAAAATCAAACACATGCAAACTGAATAATAATCTGCTTACACATCAATGGGTAATAGAAGAAATCAGAGATGGAATTAAAAAATTCCTAGAATCAAATGAAAATGAAAACACATCATACCAAAACCTTTGGGACACAGCAAAGGCAGTCCTCAGAGGACAATTTATAGCAATAGATGCACATATCAAAAAAGAAGAAAGGGACAAAATCAAAACATTAACTACAGAACTCAAACAAATAGAAAGAGAACAACAAAAAAAGCCTACAACCACTGGAAGAAAGGAAATAGTAAAGATCAGAGCAGAAATCAATGAAATAGAGAACAGAAAAACAATAGAAAGAATCAACAAAACCAAAAGTTGGTTCTTTGAAAGAATCAACAAAATCGACAAACCACTGGCCAGACTGACAAAAGAAAAACAGCAGAGGGCACAAATAACCCAAATAAGAAATGAAATGGGGGACATTACAACAGACCCAACTGAAATAAAAAGGATTATAACAGAATATTATGAAAAACTATATTCCAACAAATTTGAAAACCTAGAGGAAATGGATAAATTTCTAGAAACATACGACCTACCCAAACTACAACAAAGTGATATTGAAAATCTGAACAGACCCATAACAAGAGAAGAGATTGAAAAGGTAATAAAAAAACTCCCAACCAAAAAAAGCCCTGGCCCAGATGGCTTCACTGGAGAATTCTACAAAACATTTACAGAAGAGCTCGTACCAGTTCTACTCAAGTTATTTCAGAGCATAGAAGAGGAAGCAACACTTCCAAATTCATTCTATGAAGCCAGCATAACGCTGATACCAAAACCAGGCAAAGACATCACAAAAAAAGAAAATTACAGACCAATATCTCTCATGAATATAGATGCAAAAATTCTGAACAAAATTTTAGCCAATAGAATTCAGTATCATATCAAAAAAATAATACACCACGACCAAGTAGGATTCATACCAGGTATGCAAGGATGGTTTAACATTAGAAAATCCATCAACGTAATCCACCACATAAATAAAAGGAAAGAAAAAAATCACATGATTATCTCAATTGATGCAGAAAAGGCATTTGACAAAGTCCAACACCCATTCCTGATAAAAGCTCTCAATAAAATAGGTATAGAAGGGAAATTTCTCAACATCATAAAGGGCATCTATGCAAAACCAACAGCCAACATCATTCTTAATGGAGAAAGGCTGAAAACATTCCCCCTGAAAACAGGAACAAGACAAGGATGCCCTTTATCACCACTCCTATTTAACATTGTGCTGGAAGTTCTCGCTAGAGCAGTAAGGCAAGAGAAAGAAATAAAGGGCATCCAAATTGGTAATGAAGAAGTTAAACTCTCCCTGTTTGCAGATGATATGATACTATACATAGAAAACCCTAAAGACTCCACGAGAAATTTACTGGAACTAATAGAAAGATTCAGCAGAGTAGCAGGATACAAGATAAACATTCAAAAATCAGTTGGATTCCTATACACCAGTAAAGAGAACGATGAAAAGGAGATCAGGAAATCAATACCATTTTCAATAGCCCCTAAAAAGATAAAATACTTGGGAATAAATCTGACCAGGAATATAAAAGACCTATACAAAGAAAACTACAAAACACTGCTGCATGAAACCCAAAGGGATCTACATAAATGGAAAAACATACCATGCTCATGGATAGGCAGACTCAACATTGTGAAAATGGCAATTCTACCTAAAGCAATTTACAAATACAATGCAATTCCGATACAAATACCAACAACATTCTTCAAAGAGATGGAAAAACTAATTATTAACTTTATATGGAAAGGGAAGAAACCCCGAATAAGTAAAGCACTACTGAAGAAGAAGAATAAAGTTGGAGGACTCACACTACCTGACTTGAGAACGTACTATACAGCTACAGTACTCAAAACAGCCTGGTACTGGTACAACAACAGAGACATTGACCAATGGAACAGAATTGAGAACTCAGATGTAAATCCATCCACCTACGGTCACCTGATTTTTGACAAGGGCCCAAAATACATCAAATGGGGAAAAGACAGTCTTTTTAACAAATGGTGCTGGCAAAACTGGATATCCATTTGTAGAAAAATGAAACAGGACCCATACCTCACACCATATACAAAAACTACTTCAAAATGGATCAAAGACCTGAATATAAAGCCTCAAACTATAAAATTCATAGAAGAAAAAATAGGACCAACACTTCAGACCTTAATACATGGCATTAACAGGATACAAACCATAAACATCAACACAAAAAACCCAACAGATAAACTAGATAATTGGGATCTTCTAAAAATCAAACATCTATGCTCTTCAAAAGATTTCACCAAAAGAGTTAAAAGAGAACCTACAGACTGGGAAAAAATTTTTGGACAGTACAAGTCAGACAAAGGTCTAATCTCCATAATCTACAAGAAAATCCAACACCTCTACAACAAAAAGACAACCAATCCTATCAAAAAATGGGCAAAGGAAATGAACAGACACTTCACCAAGGAAGACATTCAAATGGCCAACAGACACATGAGGAAATGCTCGCGATCACTAGCCATTAGAGAAATGCAAATTAAAACCACAATGAGATACCATCTCACCCCGGCATTACTGGCACGAATCAAAAACACTGGAAATAACAAATGTTGGAGGGGCTGCGGGGAGACGGGAACTCTTATACACTGCTGGTGGGAATGCAAAATGATACAGCCATTTTGGAAAATGATATGGCGTTTCCTCAGAAAGCTAGAAATAGACGTACCATTCGATCCAGCAATCCCACTCCTAGGAATATATCCTAGAGAAATAAGAGTCATCACTCGAATAGACATATGCACACCTATGTTCATGGCAGCATTATTCACAATAGCAAAACGATGGAAACAACCTCGATGTCCATCAACAGACGAATGGATACACAAACTATGGTACATACACACAATGGAGTACTATGCAATGAGAAAGAACAATGAATCGGTGAACCATTTCATAACATGGAGGAAACTGGAGGACATCATGCTGAGTGAAATAAGTCAATCACAAAAGGACAAATATTGTATGAGACCTCTATTGTAAAAACCCATGAAAAAATTCACATGCAAAATGTAACAATCCTTGTTGGTTACCAGGGATGGGAGGGGGGGGGGAATACTAAATAGGTAATAGGTAAGTGGTAACTTGGGTGAGAGATGAGATAGTACATAGTACAGGGGAAACTAACACAACCTGCACAAGGAAAGGTCATGGAGGCCCTATAGACACATCCAAACCCCCCGAGGGACTGAGTTGTTGGACGGAGGGCTCTGGGGACCATGATCTCGGGGAACATCTAGCTCAATTGGCATGACACTACTTATAAAGATAATGCTCTACATTCTACCTTGGTGAGTAGTGTCTGGGGTCTTAAAAGCCTATGAGCGGCCATCTAAGATACTCCACTGATCTCATCCCTTCGGGAACAAGGGAGAACGAAGAGAACAGGATACAAGGAAAAGATTAGTCCGAAGGACTAATGGTCTACAGCTACCAAGGCCTCCACGGGACTGAGCCCAGTACAGCTGGATGGTGCCCGGCTACCACCAATGACTCCTCTGACCAGGATCACAACAGAGGGTTCTGGGCAGAGCTGGAGTAGGATGTAGAGTATAATTTTAACTCCCAAAAAAAAAAAAAAAAAAAAAAGAAGACCAGATATACTTGCCTAAAGAATACTAGAGAAACCTCGAGAGTGTGGCCCCCAGACACCCTTTCAGCTCAGAGGGGAAGTTACCTTCAAGGTTCGATGTTATGCCTGGGAATGGACACCCCAGTAAAACTAAATGGGACTAACGATGTACAGGAGTCCGGTGACAAGGGCCAGAAGGCAGAGGGAGAGTAGGAAACTGATGATAAGGAACACAAATTGAATAAGGACACTGTCGATGTATTGTGAGATTGTTGACCACTGCTATAGGGCAACATTTGTAGTAACTATTAAATGGGAGGCTGTTTTGTCCTGTAAGCCTTCATCTTGGGCGAGAATGGCAGCACAATTGGAAGAGCATAGTCAATATCACTTAAATGTGTAAGTAAAAAGTTTTGAAATGGTGTTTAAATAAAATATAAATAAATAAATAAATAAATAAATAAATAAACAAATGAGACTAAAGAGGTACAATAGTCCACTGACAAGGTCCAGAAGACAGAAGGGGACAAGGAAGCCCCCTGGTGATAGGGAATACAAGGTGGAGTAAGGATATTCTTGATGTGCTGTGAGATTGTTAACCATTGTCATAGGGCAACATGTGTAGTATTTGTTAAATGAAAAACTATTTTTTCTGTAAGCCTTCATCTTAAGTGAGAATAACAGCACAGTTGGAAGAGCGTAGTCAATGTCACTGAACTGTGAATGTAGAAATTTTTGAAACGGTGTATCTTTGGCCATCTGTAATTTTCATCAAAAAAAGGTTGAGAATTTAGAGGCTTAATACGTTGTGGGGTTGTTAACCAATGTCAAAAAACAACATGTGTACTACTATTTCATGAGAAACTATTTGCTCTGTAAGCTTTCACCTTAAGTACAATAAAATATATATTAAAAAAAAAAAAAAAAAAAAAAGCAGGATAAGATGGCTCCAGCAAGTGACCAAAATGAAGAGTCAGATAATCATCTGGTAGAAGAAAAGCCATTGGAACTACCTGGTATGGAATTCAAAAGACTAATATTTAGGGCTCTCTGAGAGATTAGAATCACTTCGAGTCAGAATCGACTCGATGGCATTGAGATTTTTTTTTTTTTTTTGGTTTTAGAGAGATTAGGAAAGAGATCAAGGAAAACACAGACAAAAATCAACAAAAAATAAAATAATGGAAAACACAGACAAAACCAATGAAAACATAGCCAAAATCAAGGAAAACACAGAAAAAGCAATAGAAGAATTCAGGAAAGTAATACAACAACAAAACATTAAAATAAATAAACAATTAGAAAGCATACAAAAACAGCAACTAGATTTCCAAGAGATAAATGACAAAATTTCAGAAATGGACAGCTCAATAAAAGTTTTAGGAGCAAATTTGAAACAATGAAAGACAGAATCAGTGAGAAGAAAACAAACTATGGCAGCCACTTTGGCTGAGGAAAAATCGCAGAAAAAAATGAAGAAAAATTATGAAAACCTAAGAGTTATGTGGCACACAATCAAGAACAAAAATTTGTGTGTGATCAGAGCTCTATAACACAGGGAAAAAATGCAAAACGCAGAGAGATTGTTGAAAATTTGCTGGCAGAAATCTTCCCAAATATCATGAAAGCTGAAAAGCTGACCACCCAAGAAGCTCCACAAACCCCATATAGGATAGACCCCAAAAGAAAGTCACCAAGATATGTTATAATCACACTTGCCAAAACCAAAGACAAGGAAAAAATCCTGAGAGCAGCTCAAGAAAAAGACAAGTCAGTTACAAAGGGCAAACAATAAGACTAAGTTCTGATTACTTGGCAGAAACTATATAGGCAAGAAGACAATGGGACGACATATAAAACCTTGAAAAAAATAAACTGCCAGCCAAGAAAAATATGTACTGCAAAATTCTCTCTCAGATACAATAGTAAAATTAGGGCAGTTTCAGATAAACAGAAATTAAGGGAATTCATAAAAACCAAACCAGACTTACAGGAAATATTAAAGGGAGTCTTTCAGTTATAGAACTGACAACATCAGACTACAACCAGAGTCTAGGACACAGGACAGCATCAGCCAGATACAAACCTAGTTAAAGAACTAGGTAAAACAAAGCTAAAAGACTTAAAACAGAGCTATAGAGACATTGGTCTGTAAATGATAACAACATCAAAACAATAAAAGGAGGAATAAATGGTGTAGGTATAGAACTTTCCAATGGAGAGGAAGTCAATGCAATATCAAATAAACAAAGACTTGTTCAAACAGAGAAAGAAAAGGGGAAATTTTAAGGTAACCACAAAGAAAATAACAAATCTATTCATCAAAATAAAAAAGAAGAAAAACGTAAAGACTCAGTAAACAAAAAATCTACAATAAAGAAAGAAATGAAAAAAAATCCACAAACAAAAGGAACTCAGCAAGTAACAGGAACAAAAAAATCATCAGCATGACACAAAAAAAAGCACAACAATATGACAGCAATAAACTCATACGTATTGATAATCACAATGAATAAATGTCTTAAACGCACCTGTAAAGAGACAGACAGTGGCAGAATGGATAAAAAAACATGATGCATAATATGCTGTCTACAAGAGACACACTTTAAACACAAAGACATAAACATACTAAAAATCAAAGCAAGGGAAAAATATGTCAAGCAAACAGTAACCAAAAGAAAGCAGGAGTGGCAATACTAATTTCAGATAAAATAGACTTATGACAAAATCCAACATAAAAGACAATGATATTATATCATTATATAATGATTAAAGGGACAATCCACCAAAAAGATATAACCTTAATAAATATCTATGCACCCAACGACCAGGCTACAAAATACATAAAACAAACTCTAACAGCCCTGAAAAGAGAAATAGACAGTTTCACAATAATAGTGGGAGACTTTAACACACCATTTTCAGTAAAGGGCAAAACATCTAAAAAGAAACTCAACAAAGATACAGAAGATTTAAAGGCCACAATCAACTAACTTGACCTCATTCACATATATAGAACACTGCACCCAACCGCAGCAAAAAATACCTCCTTTAAAAGATTAGTCCAAAGGACTAATTGTCCACAGCTACCAAGGCCTCCACTGGACTGAGTCCAGTACAGCTAGATGGTGCCCGGCTACCACCACTGACTGCTCTGACCAGGATCACAACAGAGGGTTCTGGACAGAGCTGGAGAAGGATGTAGAGCATAATTTTAACTCCCCGCCCCCCCCAAAAAAAAAAGACCAGATTTACTGGCCTAAAGAATACTGGAGAAACCTCAAGAGTGTGGCCCCCAGACACCCTTTTAGCTCAGAGGTGAAGTTACCTTCGAGGTTCGATGTTAAGCCTGGGAGTGGACAGCCCAGTAAAACTAAATAGGACTAACGAGGTACAGGAGTCCGGTGACAAGGGCCAGAAGGCAGAGAAGGAGTAGGAAACTGATGATAAGGAACACAAATTGAATAAGGACACTGTCGATGTATTGTGAGATTGTTGACCACTGCTATAGGGCATCATTTGTAGTAACTATTAAATGGGAGGCTGTTTTGTCCTGTAAGCCTTCATCTTGGGCAAGAATGGCAGCACAATTGGAAAAGCATAGTCAATATCACTTAAATGTGTAAGTAAAAAGTTTTGAAATGGTGTTAAAAAATAAATAAATAAATAAAAAACCAAATGAGACTAATGAGGTACAGTAGTCCAGTGACAAGGGCCAGAAGACAGAAGGGGACAAGGAAGTCCCCTGGTGATAGGGAACACAAGGTGGAGTAAGGATATTCTTGATGTGTTGTGAGATTGTTAACCATTGTCATAGGGCAACATGTGTAGTAACTGTTAAATGAGAAACTATCTTGTTCTGTAAGCCTTCATCGTAAGTGAGATAACAGCACAGCTGGAAGAGCGTAATCAATGCCACTGAACTGTGTATGTAGAAATTTTTGAAACGATGTATCTTTGGCTATCTGTATTTTCATCAAAAAAAAAAAAAAGATTGAGAATTTAGAGGCTTAAGATGTTGTGGGGTTGTTAACCAATGTCATAAAACAACATGTGTACTACTGTTTCATGAGAAACTATTTGATCTGTAAGCCTTCACCTGAAGTACAATAAAATATTAAAAAAAAACAAAAGCCTCCTTTTCCAATGTACGTGAAACATTCCCCAGACTAGATCACATTTTAGGACACAAAGCAGCCCTGAATAAAATCCAAAATATCAAAATAATACAAAGCATTCACTCTGACCACAATGCCATAAAAGTAGAAATCAATAACATGAAGAGCAAGAAAAAAAATTTTAAAAGGTGAAAACTAAATACCAATTGTTTTAAAAAAAACTGGGTAATAGAAGAAATCAAAGAGGGAATTAAAAAATTCCTATAATCAAATGATAATGAAAACACATCATACCAAACCTTTGGGACGCAACAAAGACAATGCTCATAGGTCAATTTATAGTAATAAACACACACATCAAAAAAGAACAGGCCAAAATAAAAATGTTAGCCCTACAACTTGAAAAAATGGAAAGAGAACAGAAAAAGAAGCCCACAGGCACCAAAAGAAAGGAAATAATAAATATAAGTTCGGTAATCAATGAATTAGAGAATAGAAAGACAATAGAAAGAATCGACAAGACCAAATTTGGTTCTTTGAAAAGAACAAAAAAATTGGCAAAACTATTAGGAAAACTACCCAAAGAAAACAGGAGAGAAAGAGAATAACCCAAATAAGAAACGAGATGGAGAACATTACAACAGACCCAACTGAAATAAAAAGTATCATAACAGAATGACAGAATAGAAAACAAAACACAACAGAATAGAAAAGGAAAGAATACTCCCAATTCCATTCTATGAAGTCAGCATAAACCTGATACAAAAAAAAAAAGAAAATTACAAACCAGTATATCTCATAAATATAGATGCAAAAATTCTCAACAAAATTCTAGCCAAAAGAATTCAGCATCATACAAAAAAAAAAAAATATATACCACAACCAGGTATACAAGAATGTTTCAACGTTACAAAATCAATAAACATAATCCACCACGTAGATAGAACAAAAGAAAAGAATCACATGATTATCTCAATCGACACAGAAAAGACATTTTTAAAGTTCAACACCCATTCTTGATAAAAACTCTCAATAAAATAGGGATAAGAAGGGAAATTCCTCAACATAATAAAGGGCATCTATACAAAACCAGGAACCTTAGTGGTGTAGTGGTTAAGAGCTCAGCTGCTAACCAAAAAAGGTCAGCGTTCGAATCCACCAACAGCAACCTGGAAACACTATGGGGCTATGAGTCAGAATTGACTGGACGGCAACAGGTTTTATACAAAACCAACAGCCAATATTATTCTCAAAGGAGAGAGGCTGAAAACACTCCCGATGAGAATGGGAGCAAAGCAAGAATGCCTTTTATTACCGCTCTTATTTAACATTGTGCTGGAAATCCCAGCTAGAGCAATAAGGCAATAAAAAAATAAAAAGGTCATCCAAATTGTAAAGGGGGAAGTAAAACTATCCCTATTCTCAGATGATAAAATCCTATACATAGGGAACCCTCTGTATGTTGAGAAAAAAATCTGAGAAGCTGGACTATATGAAGAAGAACATGACATCAGGATTGGAGGAAGACTCATTAACAACATGAATTATGCAGATGACATAACCTTACTTACTGAAAGTGAAGAGGACTTGAAGCACTTATTCATAAAGATCAAAGACTACAGCCTTCAGTATGGATTACACCTTAACATAAAGAAAACAAAAATCCTCACAACTGGACTAATAAGCAACATCATGATAAACGGAGAAAAGGTTTAAGTCGTCAAGGATTTCAGTTTACTTGGATCCACAATCAACACCTATGGAAGTAGCTCTCAAGAAAGCAAATCACACATCACATTGGGCAAATCTGCTGCAAAACACCTCTTTAAAGTGTTAAAAAAAAAAAAAAAAAGGTTGCTTTAAGGACGAAGGTGAGCATGATTACCCAAGACATGGTGTTTTCAATCACCTCATATCCATGCAAAAGCTGGACAATGAATAAGGAAGATGGAAGAATTGACGCCTTTGAATTGTGGTGTTGGCAAAGAATATCGAATATGCCGTGGACCGTCAGAAGAATGAACAAACCTATCTTGGAAGAAGTACCGCCAGAATGCTCATTAGAAGCAAGGATGGTAAGACTTTGTCTCACATACTTTGGACATATTATCAGGAGGGACCAGTCCCTGGAGAAGGACATCATGCTAGGTAAAGTACAGTTTCAGTGAAAAAGAGGAAGACCTTCAACAAGATTGATTGACACAGTGGCTGCAACAATGGGCTCAAACATAACAACAATTGTGAGGATGGTACAGGACCAGGCAGTTATTTTATTCTGTTGTACAAAGGGTTATATGAGTCAGAACTGACTTAACGGCCCCATAACATAGAGAACCCCAAAGATTCTTCAAGAAACCTACTGGAGCTAATAGAAAGATTCAGCAGAGCAGCAGGATACAAGATCAACACAAAAAATCAGTTGAATCCCTATAAACCAACAAAGAGAACTTCAAAAAGTAAATCAGGGAAACAATATCATTTATAATAGCCCCTGAAAAAAATAAACTACTTAGGAATAAATCTAATCAGGGACATAAAAGACCTACACAAAGAAAACTACTGCAAGAAACCAAGAGACCTACATAAGTGGAAAAACATACCATGCACATGGGTAGGAAGACTCAATATTGTGAAAATGTCAATACTACCCAAAGCGATCTGCAGATACAATGCAATTCCAATCCAAATTCCAACAGCATTCTTTAATGAGATGGAGGAAAAAATCACCAACTTTACATAGAAAGGGAAGAGGCCTCAGACAAGTAAAGCATTTTTTGAAGAAGAACAAAGTGGATGGCCTCACACTACCCATCTTTGAACCTATTATACAGCCACGGTAGTCAAAACGGCCTGGTACTGGTACAACAGACACATACACCAATGGAACAGAATTGAGAACCCAGATGTAAATCCATCCATCTATCTGATATTTGACAAAGGGCCAAAGTCTGTGAATCGGAGAAAAGACAGTCTTTTTAAAAAATGATGCTGGCATAACTGGATGTCCATCTGTAAAAAAATGAAAAAAGATCCATATCTCACACCACATACAAATGTTAACTTAAAATGGATTAAAGACCTAAATATAAAACAATAAAGATCATGGAAGAAAAAATAGACGCCACACTAGGGACCCTAATACAAGGCATAAATTCAATACAAACCATAACTAACGATGCACAAACACGAGAAGATAAACTAGATAACTGGGAGCTCCTAAAAATTAAACACTTATGCTTATCAAAATCTTCACCAAAATGTAGAACAAAATTCTAAGTCACAAAAAAAGATCAGACTTAGTGGCCTGACAGAGATTGGAGAAACCCCAAGTGTATGGCACCCAGACATGCTTTTTGTTCAGTAATGAAGTCACTCCTGATGTTCACCCTTCAGCCAAAGATTAGATAGACCCATAAAACAAAACGAGACTGAAGAGGCACAGCAGCCCAAGGGCAAGGACTAGATGGCAAGAGGGGACAGGAAAGCTGGTAATAGGGAACCCAAGTTCAAGAAGGGAGAGTGTTGACATGTTGTGGGTTTGGTAACTAATGTCACAAAACAGTATATGTACTAATTGTTTAATGAGAAGCTAGTTTGTTCTGTAAAACTTCATCAGAGTACAATTTTAAAAAAAGAAAACTCTAAAAATACCAGACAGAGCAGGAGAAAGAAAGATGTAGAACAAAATTCTAACACACAAAAAACCAGACTTACTGGTCTGACAAAGACTGGAGAAACCCCGTGAGTATGGCCCCCGGACACCCTTTTAACTCAGTACCGAAGTTGTTCCTGAGGTTCAACCTTCAGCCAAAGATTATGAAGGCTGTAAAATAGAACGAGACTAAAAGGGTCCACCAGCCCACAGGCAAGGACTAGAAGGCAGGAGGGAACAGGAAAGCTGGTAATGGGGAACCTAAGGTCAAGAAGGAGAGAATGTTGACACGTTGTAGGGTAGGCAGCCAATATCACAAAACAATATAGGTATTAATTATTTAATGAGAAATTAATTTGCTCTGTAAACCTTCATCTAAAGCACAATAAAAAAAATAAATATATCTAAAAATTAAAAAAAAAAAAAAAAACTTCACCAAAAGAGTAAAAAGAGAACCTACAGACTGGGAAAAAATTTTTGGCTAGGACATATTCAACAAGGGTCTAATCTCTAAAATCTGTAGAATACTTCAACACCTCAATAACAAAAAGGCAAATAATCCAATTAAAAAATGGGCAAAGGATATGAACAGACACCTCACCAAAGAAAACATTCAGGCAGCTAATAGACACATGAGGAAATGCTGGAGATTATTAGCCATTAGAGAAATGCAAATCAAAACTACAGTGAGATATTATCCTACCTCAACAATACTGGCACTAATCAAAAAACAGAAAATAATCAATTTTGGGAGGTTGCAGGGAGATTGGAACTCTTATACACTGCTGGTGGGAATGTAAAATGGTATAACCACTTTGGAAAATGATATGGCACTTCCTTAAAAGGCTATAAATACAAATACCATGTTGTTTATTGTTGTTGTTAGATTCTGTAGAGTCAGTTTCAACTTAGAGTGACCCTACGTACAACAGAATGAAACACTGCCCAGTCCTGCACCATCCTCACAATCATTGTTATGCTTGAGCCCATTGTTGCAGCCACTGTGTCAATCCATCTCTTTGAGGGTCTTCCTCTTTTTCACTGACCCTCTACTTTACCAAGCATAATATCCTTCTCCAGGGACTGGTCCCTCCTGATAACATGTCCAAAGTATGTGAGATGAAGTCTCATCATCCTCACTTTTAAGGAGCGTTCTGGCCATACTTCCTCAAAGACAGATTTATTTGTTCTTCTGTCAGTCTATGGTATATTCAATATTCTTCACCAACACCATAATTCAAAGGCATCAATTCTTCTGTCTTCCTTATTCAATGTCCAGCTTTCACATGCATATGAGGCAATTGAAAACACCATGGCTTAGGTCAGGCACACCTGACCGTAGGATCCAGCAAACCTACTCCTAGGAATATATCCTAGAGAAATAAGAGCCATGTCACAAATAAACATATGAACACCCATGTTCATTGCAGCACTATTCACAACAGCAAAAGATGGAAACAACCTAAGTACCTACCAACAGATGAATGGATAAACAACATATACACAATGGAATACTACACAATGATAAAGAACAATGATGAAGCAGCACTACATCTCATAACATGAATGAATCTCAAGGGCATTATGCTGAGTGAAATAAGTCCATCACAGAAGGACAAATATTGTATGAGACCACTATTATAAGAACTTAAGAAAACATTCTTTGATGGTTAAGAGGGAGGAGAGGGATGGGGAGGGAAATCACTAACTAGATAGTAGACAAGTGTCAACATTGGCAAAGGGAAAGACAACACACAATATAGGTCAACTTGACCAACGCAAATCTATAGAAGTTTCCTAGACACATCCAAACAACCTGAGGGACCAAGTTGCTGGGGCCGAGGGCTGGGGATCGTAGTCTTGGGGGACATCTAGATCAATTGGCATAATACAGTTCATAAAGAAAATGTTCTACATCCTACTTCAGTGAGTAGCATCTGGAGTCTTAAAAACTTGTGAGCAACCATCTCAGATACTTCTATTGGTTTCATCCCATCCGGAGCAAAGAGAATGAAGAAAACCAAACACACAAGGATAATATCAATCCAAAGTGTTACCGCAATAATGCGGATTCAAGCCACCTGCCACAATAGCCAATTCTGAGACAGGGGTGAAGTGAGCAGCAAGAGTTTTATTATATATCAATATATAGGAGACAGAGGGGAATAGACTCCTCCAAAAACCCATCTCTCCCACTAAAGATTGGCTGAAGGCTTTATAGGGACAGGATTATGGGTCTTAGAAGTTTGTGTTAGTTCCCCCTCAAGGTGGTCACATCCCAGAAAAGTGAATCTTTTTGGGGCGGTTATCTGGCAACATCCTGGTTTTATAGGTGCTTTGTTAGGTTTTTCATTCCTAGATCATTATCACTTGTTTTCCACCCTCCAAGAAGGAACATCAGTTAATCTTAAAATTTTTATAGAGACTGGAATTGGAGGGAAAAACACCATCCTAAGACAATGCTAGGGTTAGCCATGGGGAGTAATAATAGTGAGCCAGACCTATGCAGCCTCTTCCGAAAAGACTAAAGGACCACATAAACCAGAGCCTCCACAAGCTTGAGCCCAGAACTAGCTGGTGCCCAGCTACCACCACCAACCACTCTAACAGGGATCACAACAGAGAGTTTCAGACAGAGCAGGGGAAAATAGTAAAATAAAATTAAAGTTCATGAAAAACAATCAGACTTACTTGTCTGGTAGTGACTGGAGGAACCCCCCCTGGATACCCTGCTAACTCAGAACTGAAGTCACTCCAGTAATCCACCTTTCAGTCAAAGATTAGACAGGCCTATAAAACAAACAATGACACACATGAGGAACGTGCTTCTTAGGTCAATCAAGTATATGAGACCAAATGGGCTACAACTGCCCAAAAACCATTGTACCATCCAGGGACTTAAATATCATTAAACGGGTATAAAATGGGGATTTTTCTGGTCTCAATAATTAAATTAATCTATTAGATGAAGTTTATTCAAGCTGAAGATTTGGCAACTGGGTAGCACCAAACCACACATGGAAGGCTACTCCCCTGAGTTTCAACAGTGATTGGCTTATACTGACAAAATGCAGAGGCAAAAGAAGCTTACTTCTGACTGGCTTATGCAATTTACTACTGAAACACTGTCAGGTTCGCATTGATCTGGGAGGGTGGCCAGATTTACAGGAAAGCTAGGCTTAAGTTTCTGTAAAGACCAAGTCTTAGAGGTGTTGTCCACTCGACTGCTGAGGCCATTTTGTCAACCACAGGACTACATTTTCATTTCATTTAACACAGGTAAAGAAACAATACAAGAGAAGAGATTGAGTGACTACTAAAACTTTAGAATCAGAATCACCTGGCTGGCTTACTGTGTTAAACCTCAGCTATCTTAGGACCCACAATTTGCATTTCTAACAAGTTCCCAAGAGATGCTAGTACTTCTTATGGAGGACAACATTTTGTGGACGACCACTGTAGAGAATTACCTACTAAATGGAAGCCTCTGAGATCCTTACTTTGTGCACAATATTTCCTTTCAGTCATTAAGACAACTCTCACTACTGTGTGCAGGGCTCCTGGGTGTAGATCCCCTTCCAGCCATATCAGGCCTTTCATAGGAGTCATTAAGACATCTCACACCACTGCCCTCAGGGCTTCTGGGTGTGGATTCCCTCCTAGTCATATCAGAAATTTCACAGAGGCAAAGATCACACTGAGACTCACACGCCCCACCAAACTCTGCAGACAAAAGGAAGAGAATGTTGTCAAACCAGTAGTGTGCACTGAGGAGCAGCCCCAGAGCAAGGAGCAAGAATACAAGATCAGGAAGTGTCGTTCCCTTTCAACTGAGAGCTCTTTTACCTCTCCCTGCAGAAAGTGGCCCTGAATCTAAAGCAGGGACAGGCTATGTAGCCAGTACAACTAGGTCATCAAGCCTCCAAGGGCCCTCAGCTCAAAGATGGCTTCAGGGATCAGATCCTTTCTTGGTAAATTCAGGTGTTCAGTTTGGTTTATTAGCCTCCCTTAAACCTGCTAGCCCTAGTCATTTTTATCTTTGTTTTTACCACATTGCATGTATTTATATGCCTGTCTTCCCCTTTGGGAGCAAAGACCAGATATTTATCTTCGTTAAGGTAATGTATGTTAAGCACTTAAAAGAGTACCAGGCACAAAATTTGGGCTATGCAAGTCTTAGCTATTGCTATTATTATTCACAACAACTAGCAGAGGACTAAATCAAAAAACCGAACCCAGGAGGAGAAGCCAAGATGGTGGAGTAGTCAGGTGCTTCCAGTGTTCCCTCTTACAACAAAGACCCAAAAAAACAAGTGAATTGATTATATATGAAAATCTAGGAGCTCTTAACATCAAAGGCAAAGTTGAGGAACCAGACTGAGTGGCAGGGGAAAGAAAGATGGTTCTGAAGCAGCAAGGAGTTGCCAGACCTGAGCGGGCAAGAGTTTAAGCCTTTCAGCCTGGATTAGCTTGGGGGTCAGCAGTGAGGCAGGCAAGCAGGGGCACACGGGAGGTGTTTTCAACACTGGGAGAGACCCAGCGGCAGAGAATCTACATGGCCATCCAGAACCAGTGAGAAGCAGCCCTCAAGTGGCAACAGACAAGTATTTGTGTCCGGGCTACTGTGCAGATTAAAAACACTCCCTTAGGGAAAAACCTCTCTCCCATTTACCTCCTGGCTCCCTGCTCTGCACTGGGTCAGTGATCAGCTTCAGCAACTGCTGAGTCCCCTGGGCCAGAAGTAGGACCCGTCACTTGTCCTGAGCCATTCTCCCGGCCTTGGAGAGTGAACAAATTAACAAACGGCAAAATATCATCTTCCACTCCCCTAAACCAGGAACTCAGAGTAGGCATAGCTCCTTTGCCTAGGCACAGGCATAAGGGATTCATGGACTTTGAGTGCCTTTCCGCCTGCATAGACTTTTATGGGCCCATTTCAACAGTGTATGCCATCATTACCTCAGTACAACAGGATATATAACTGAAGTCTAACTTCAACTGTTTCAGCTGTGAAGTGGCAGGATCATGACATTTCACACAGCTCTGCCCATTAACCAGGATCTTCACCTACCCACATCAGGGGCCTGAGGACTGGTGGCTCAACCCATGCCACCTAGCCACCTGTAATAGAGGCACGTGAATAAGAGGTGCCCCCCAGTCCTTACAGCCAACAGCATTAGGTGCTCACAGTCTGGCTGCAAAACCCACCCATCTATGTGCTCTAGGGGACAGGGCCACAATTTCCTCCTGGATACTTGTGGGTGGCCATTGGCCCCCCATCTTGCTCAGCCAGTGTCAAGTTAGATCCCAACAGAAAGTCACCAAGACATATTATAATCAAGCTTACCAAAACCAAAGATAAAGAGAGATTTTAAGAGTGGCTAGGGATAAAAGAAAAGTCATCTACAAAGGAAAGTCAATAAGAATAAGCTCAGACTATTTAACAGAAACTATACGGGCAAGAAGGCAATGAGATGACATATATGAAGCCTTGAAGGAAAAAAACTACAGGCCAAGAATATATATATAGGGAAAACTGTCTTTCAAATATTATGGAGAAATTAGGGCATTTCCAGACAAACAAAAGTTTAGGGAATTTGCAAAAACTGAACCAAAATTTCAAGAAATACTAAATAGAGTACTCCGGTTAGAAAATCAATAACATCAGATAACAACCGAAGACTAGAAAACAGGGAGACAGCAACCAGATATCAACCCAGATAAGGAAGTCACGAAAATAAATCAAAGTTAAAACACTGAAAATAGGGAAACAGATGGCAATATGTAAAAGATGACAACATTAAAACAAAAAAGGGAGACAACAAATATAGACATAGATTTTTCATATGGAAAGGAAGTCAAGGCAATACAAAGAAATAAAAGACTGGTATAAACTTAGAAACATAGGAGTAAATATTAAGGTAACCACAAAGGAACCTAACAATCCTATGAGTCAAAATAAAAAACAACAAAAATATAAAGACTCAGCAAATACAAAGTCAACAATGATGAAAAGAAAATACATAAAGAAAAATGACTCAGCACAGAAAAATTAAGTGGAACAAAGAAACTGCCGACAGCACACACAAAAAGCCATCAAAATGGCAGCACTAAACTCATACCTATAATAACTACGCTGAATATAAATGGACTAAATGCACGAGTAAAGGGATAGAGAGTGGCAGATTGGATTAAAAAAACACGATCTGTCTATATACTGTCTACAAGAGACACAGCCTAGATTTAAAGACACAAACAAACTGAAACTCAAGGATGGAAAAATATATATAACAAGCAAACTACACTCAAAAAGAGCAGGAGTGGCAATATCAATCTCTGACAAAATAAACTTCAAGTAAAATCCACCACAAAGGATAAGGAAGGACACTATATAATGAGGAAAGGGTCAATACACCAGGAGGACATAACTATAATAAATATGTACGCACACAAAGACAGGCCTCCACAATACATCAAACAAACTCTCACAGCTCTGAAAAGAGACATAGACAGCTCCACTATAGCAGAAGGAGACTTCAACACACCACTTTTGGTGAAGGACAGAATATCCAGAAAGAAGCCCAATAAAGACACAGAAGATCTAAATGCTACAATCAACCAACTTGATCTCATAGACATATACCAAACACTCCACCCAACAGCAGCCAAGTATACTTTATTTTCCAACACGCATGGAACTTTCTCCAGAATAGACCACATATTAGGCCATAAAGCAAGCCTTAACAAAATCCAAAGCATTGAACTACTACAAAGCATCATTTCTGACCGTAAACCCATAAAAGTGGAAATCAATAAGAGAAAAAGCAAGGGAAAAAACATCAAACACATGGAAACTGAATAACACCTTGCTCAAAAACTACTGAGTTATAGACGAAATTAAGGATGGAATAAAGAAATTCATAGAAGCAAATGAGAGTGAAAACACATCCTACCAGAACCTTTGGAACACAGCAAAAGCAGTGCTCAGAGGTCAGTTTATAGAAATAAATACTCACATCCAAAAAGAAGAAAGGACCAAAATCAAAAGATTAACCCTGCAACTCAAACAAGTAGAAAGAGAGCAGCAAAAGAAGCCCTCAGATAGCAGAAGAAACTAAATAATAAGAATTAGAGCAGAATTAAAAGAAATAGAAAACAGAAAAACAATTGAAAACATTAACAAACCAAAAGCTGGTTCTTTGAAAAGATCAACAAAATCGATAAACCATTGCCCAAACTGACAAAAGAAAAACAGGAGAGGAAGCAAATAACCCATATAAGAAATAAGATGGGTAATATCACAACAGACCCAACTGAAATTAAAAGAATCGTAACAAAATTCTATGAAAAATTGTACTCTAACAAATTTGAAAACCTAGAGGAAATGGACAAATTACTAGAAACTCACAACCTACCTAAACTAACACAAACAGAGATAAAACAACTAAGTAAGCCCATAACAAAAGAACAGATTGAAAAGATAATTTAAAAACTCCCCACAAAAAAAAAAAAAAAAGTGATTTCCTGATGGCTTCACTGGAGAATTCTACTAGATTTTCAGAGAAGAGTTAATACCACTACTACTAAAGGTATTTCAGAGCATAAAAAAGAATGGAATACTCCCAAGCTCCTTCTATGAAGCCAGCATAACCCTGATACCAAAACCAGGTAAAGACACCACAAAAAAAGAAAAGAAAATTACAGACCAATATCCCTCATGAACATTGATGCAAAAATCCTCAACAAAATTCTAGCCAATAGAATTCAGCAACATATCAAAAAATAATTCACCATGATCAAGTGGAATTTATACCAGGTATGCAGGGATGGTTCAACATTAGAAAAACAATCAATGCAATCCATCACAATAATAAAACAAAAGACGAGAACCACATGATCTTATCAACTGATGCAGAAAAGGCATTGACAAAGTCCAACACCCATTCATGATAAAAACTCAACAAAATAGGAATAGAGGGAAATTCCTCAACATAATTAACGGCATTTATACAAAGCCAACAGTCAACATCTTCCTAACTGGAGAGAGTTTGAAAGCATTCCCCTTGAGAATGGGAACCAGACAAGGATGCCCTTTATCGCCACTATTATTCAATATTATGCTGGAGGTCCTAGCCAGAGCAATTAAGCTGGAAAAAGAAATAAAGACATCCACATTGATAGGAAAAAATTAAAAGTATCTCTATTTGCAGATGATATGATCTTATACACAGAAAACTCCAAAGAATCCACAAGAAAGCTACTGGAACTAATAGAAGATTTCAGCAAAGTTTCAGGATACAAGATAAACATACAAAAATCCACTGGATTCCTTTACACCAACGAAGAGAACTTCAAAGAGGAAATCACCAAATCAATACCATTTACAATAGCCCCCAAGAAGATAAAATACTTAGGAAGAAATCTAACCAGAGATGTAAAAGACATATATGATGAAAACTTCAAGACAAGACTGCAAGAAACCAAGAGACCTGAAAAAGTGGAAAAACATACCTTGCTCATGGATAGGAAGACTCAACACTGTAAAAATGTCAATTCTACCCAAAGTAATCTATAGATACAATGCGATCCCAATCCAAATTCCAACAGCATTTTTTAATGAGATGGAGAAACAAATCACCAACTTCATATGGAAAGGGAAGAGGCCCTGAATAAGTAAAGCATTACTCAAGAGCAAGAACAAAGTGGGAGGCCTCACACTACCTGAGTTTAGAAACTATTATACCACCACGGTAGTCAAAACCGCCTGGTACTGGTACAACAACAGATATATCGAGCAATGGAACAGAATTGAGAATCCAGACACAAATTCATCCTCCTGTGAGCAGCCGATATTTGACAAAGGCCCAAAGTCCATTAATTGGGGAAAAGACAGTCTCTTTAACAAATGGTGCTGGCATAGCTGGATATCTATATGCAAAAAACTTAAACAAGACCCATACCTCACACCATGTACCAAAACTAACTCAAAATGGATCAAAGACTTAAATATAAAATCGAAAACGATAAAGATCGTGGAAGAAAAAATAGGGATAATGCTAAGAGCCCTAATACATGGCATAAACACAATAAGAACCATGAGTAAATGTACAAGCACCAGAGGAGAAACTAGATAAATGGGAGCTCCTAAAAATCAAATACTAATGCTCATCAAAAGACTTCATCAAAAGACAACCTACAGACTGGGAAAAAATTTTTGGCTATGACGAATCTGATCAGCATCTAATGTCTAAAATCTACAAGATACTGCAAAACCTCAACAACAAAAAGACAAATAACTCAATGAAAAAATGGGCAAAGGATATGAAGAGGCATTCGCCAAAGAAGATATTCAGGCGACTAACAGACACATGAAGAAATGCTCACAATCATTAGCCATTAGAGAAATGCAAATCAAAACTACAATGAGATATCATTTCACCCCAACAAGGCCAGCATTAATCCAAAAAACACAAAATAATAAATGCTGGAGAGGTTGTAGAGAGAATGAAACACTTATACACTGT
Organism: Dugong dugon; assembly: GCA_030035585.1. NCBI lineage: Eukaryota > Metazoa > Chordata > Mammalia > Sirenia > Dugongidae > Dugong > Dugong dugon. Next base: position 23,068,569 of record CM057464.1, read on the forward strand.
TGGTGGGAATGTAAAATGGTACAACCACTTTGGAAATCAATTTGGCGCTTCCTTAAAAAGCTAGAAATAGAAGTACTATACAATCCAGTAATCCCGCTCCTTGGAATATATCCTAGAGAAATAAGAGACAACACATGAATAGATATATGTTCAGCCATTTTCATTGTAGCACTGTTCACAGTGGCAAAAAGATGGAAACAACCTTTAAGTGCCCATCAACAGACTAATGGATAAGCAAATTATGGTATAGCCACACAATGGAACACTACTCAACGATAAAGAACAACGATGAAGCCGTGAAACATCTTACAACATGGAGGAAGCTAGAGATCATTATGCTGAGTTAATTTAGTCAGTCACAGAAGGACAAATATTGTATAAGACCACTATTATAAGAACTCAAGAAAAGGCTGAAACACTGAAGAATACATTCTTTGATGGTTATGAGGGTGGGGAAGGAGGGTGAGAGTTATTCACTAACTAGATAGTAGAAAGAATTATCTTAGGTGAAGGGAAGGACAGCACACACTACAGGGGAAGTCAGCACAACTGGACTAAACCAAAGCTAAGAAGTTTCCTGAATACAATCAAACACTTTGAGGAACAGAGTAGCAGGGGTGGAGGTCTGGGGACCATGCTTTCAGGGTACATCTAGGTCAATTGGAATAACAAAGTTTATTAAGAAAATGTTCTGCGTCCTACTTTGGTGAGTGGCATCTGGGGTCTTAAAACTAGCAAGCAGCCATTTAAGATACATCAATTGGTCCCAACCACCTGAAGTAAAGGAGAATGAAGAACACCAAAGACACAAGGAAACTAGTGGCCCAAGAGACAGAAAGGGCCACATAAACCAGGGACTTCATCAGCCTAAGACCATAAAAGCTAGATGGTGCCTAGCTACCACCAGTGACTACCCTGACAGGGAACACAGCAGAGAATCCCTGATGGAGCAGAAGGATGGGGTGCAGAACTCAAATTCTAGTAAAAAGACCAGACTTAATGGTTTGACTGAGAATGGAGGTACCCTGGAAAGCATGGCCACCGGATTCTCTATCAGCCAGAACTAAAAAAATTCCCAAGGCCAACTCTTAAGACAAAGATTGGACTGGACTGTGGAACATAAAATGATACTCATGGAGAGTGTGCTTCTTGGCTCGAGTAGATACATGAGACTAAATGGGCAGCTTCTTTCCGGAGGTGAGATGAGAAGGCAGAGAGGTTTAGCAGCTGGTTGAATGGACATGGGAAATCAGAGGTAGAAAGGAGGAGTGTGCTGACACAGTATAGGGAGAGCAATTAGGGTCACATAACAATGTATGTATAAATTTTTGTATAATAGACTAACTTTAAATGCAAACATTTGCTTAAACTACAACAATAAACTAACAAAAATAAAAAGTAAAATGTCAAAAAAAAAAAAAAAAACCCTTTGCCATCAAGTTGATTCCAACTCGTAGCGACACTGTAGGATAGAGTAGAGCTTCCCCATAGAGTTTACAAGGAGCAGCTGGTGGATTCCAACTGCCAACCTTTTTGGTTAGCAGCCAAACACTTAATCACTGAACCACCAGGGCTCCAGCACAGGGCTGGGAGTCCCTAAATGGTGCAAATGGTTAATGAGTTTGACTTTTGTTGTAGGAGAAAAACATCACAAAGTTTAGTAAAGCAAAAAGAAAGTTTTATTTGCTATATATTCAAAAAGGCAAAAGTAGGAAAGCAGACAACCATGTTGCCACAGCCATGTCTGTCCAAGTCCAAAGAATATTACAGAATAGGCAAGAATGGGAAAATGGACAAGCATGCTGCCACAACCATGTCTGTCCGAGTCCAAGGAACACTACAGAATGACTAGTACATATTAACATTACAAATGGGCAAAACCACTGAAAGCTTCACCTTTCCACAGATGGGCTAGAAACTTTTGTCCTACATTTTGAAGCGTCTTTCCTAACAATCATTGGTACAGGTTTCAGTAAAAACAGTCAGGAGGGTCCTCAGTGGTCCAACAAATTTTCAATTCACTAAATGCTAATAGAAAAAGATAAGAGTGGAAAGTCTTTTGTGTTGTTTGAATGGTTTACGTGAAAGTTTCCCTAAAATATTTTTCAAGATTATCTTAGTTATTGTCTTTATACCTCAGGGCCCAGTTGATGTGTCCTTGTGAGTCCTTGTGAGTCCAGCTCCAGCTGGGTCACATTCTCTATGCTCAAGGACAGGGAATAATAACTCCAATATTATTTCCTAAATCACTTCTCACTAGAAGTTTGGAAGTTCAAGTCAACCCAGAGTCATCTTGGAAGAAAGCTGTGGTGATCTTCTACCAAAAATTTAGCCATTGAAAATCCAATAGAGCACAGTTATACTGTGACACATATGGAGTCCTCACACATCTGTCAGTTTGTCATACTGCAGTGGTTTGCATGTTGCTGTGATGTTGAAAGATATGCCACTGGTATTTCAAATACCAGCAGGGTCACTCATGGTGGACAGGTTTTAGCTGAGCTTACAGAATAAGACAGACTAGGAAGAAGGACCTGGTGGTCTACTTCTGAAAGAACTAACCACTAAAAGCCTTATAAATAGTACAGGAACATTGTCTAATACAGTGCCAGAAGATGAGCCCCTCAGGTTAGCAGGCACTCAAAATATGACTGAGGAAGAGCTGCTTCCTCAAAGAAGAGTCAATTAGTGATGTGGATGGAGGCAAGCTTTCAGGCCCTTTGTTTTCTGATGTGGCACAACTCAAAATGAGAAGAAACAGCTGCAAGCATCTGTTAATGATCAGAACGTGGAATGTACAAAGTATGAATCTAGGAAAACTTGGAAATTGTAAAAAATGAGATGGAACCCATAAGCATCAATATCCTAGGCATTAGTGAGATGAAATGGACTGGTTTTGGCCATTTTGAATCAGAAAATCATATGGTCTACTATGCTGGAATGACAAATTGAAGAGAAATGGTGTTGCATTAATAGTCAAAAAGAACATTTCAAGATCTATCCTCAAGTACAACACTGTCAGAGATAGGATAATATCCATACACTTACAAGTTAGACCAGTTAATACAACTATTATTCAAATTTATGCAGCAACCGCTAAGGCTAAAGATGAGGAAATTGTAGATTTTTACCAACTTCTGCAGTCTCAAATTGATCAAACATACCTTCAAGATGCATTCATAATTACTGGTGATTGGAATGCGAAAGTTGGAAATAAAGAAGGAACAGTAGTTGGAAAATATGGCCTTGGTGATAGAAACGACGCAGAGATTATATGATAGAATTTTGCAAGATTGACGACTTCTTCATTGCACTTACCTTTTTTCACCAACATAAACAGCAGCTATACAGGTGGACTTCACAGGGTGGAATACACAGGAATCAAATTGACTACATCTGTGGAAAAAGACGATGGAAAAGCTCAATATCATCAGTCAGAACAAGGCCAGGGGCCAACTGCAGAACAGGCCATCAATTGTTCATATGCAAGTTCAAGTTGAAACTGAAGAAAATTAGAACAAATCCACAAGAGTCAAAGTACAACCCTGAGCATCTCCCACCTGAATTTAGAGACCATCTCAAGAATAGATCTGACGTGTTGAACACTAATGACCAAAGACGAGACAAGTTGTGGATGATATCAAGAACATCATACATGAAGGAAGCAACCAAATTTAAAAAAAAAAAAAAAAAAAAAAAAACCCATTTCCATAAAGTCAATTCCGACTCATAGTGACCCTATAGGACAGAGTAGAACTGCCCCATAAGGTTTCCAAGGAGCATGTGGTGGATTCCAGCTGGCGACTTTTGGTTAACAGCCGTAGCTCTTAACCACTATGCCACCAGGGTTTCCTAAAGGAAGCAAAAGGTCCTTAAAAAGGAACGAAAGAAAGAAAAGACCAAAATGGATGTCAGAAGAGACTCTGAAACTTGCTCTTGAGCATTGAGTAGCTAAAGCCAAAGGAAGAAATGATGAAGTAAAAGAGCTGAATAAAAGATTTCAAAGGGCAGCTCGAGAAAACAAAGTAAAGTATTATAATGATACCTGCAAAGACCTGGAGGTAGAAAACCAAAAGAGAAGAACACACTCGGCACTTCCCAAGCTGATAAAAATCAAGTCTTAGGTTGCAATACTGAAGAATTCTACAGGGAAAATATTAAATGACACCAAACCAAACCTGTTGCCATCGAGTTGATTCTGACTCATAGCGACCCTACAGGACGGAGTAAAACTGCCCCATATAGTTTCCAAGGAGCACCTGGTGGATTTGAACTGTCGAACTTTTGGTTAGCAGCTGTAGCACTTAACCACTACACCACCAGCGTTTCCAGGAAGCCTTAAAAGAAGACGAAGGGAATACACAGAGTCACTATACCAAAAAGAATTGGTCGATGTTCAACCATTTCATGAGGTAGCATATGATCAGGAACCAATGGTACTGAAGGAAAAAGTCCAAGCTGCACTGAAGACAGTGGCAAAACACAGGGCTCCAGGAACTGACAGAATACCAATTGAGATGTTTCAACAAATGGATACAGCACTGGAAGTGCCCACTCGTCTATGCCAAGAAATTTGAAAGACAGATACCTGGCCAACCGACTGAAAAAGATACATATTTATGCCTATTCCAAAGAAAAGTGATCCAACCGAATGTGGAAATTATCGAACAATATCATTAATATCACACGCAAGTAAAATTTTGCTGAAGATCGTTCAAAAGCAGCTGCAGCAGTATATCAACAGGGAACTGCCAGAAATCCAAACCAGATTCAGAAGAGGATGTGGAACAAGGGATATCAGTGCTGATGTCAGATAGATCCTGGCTGAAAGCAGAGAATACCAGAAAGATGTTAACCTGTGTTTTATTGACTATACAAGGGCATTCCACTGTATGGACATAACAAATTATGGATAACATTGCAAAGAATGGGCTAGAACACTTAATTGTGCTCATGAGGAACCTGTACATAGCCCAAGAGGGAGTCATTCAAACAGAACAAGGAGATACTATGTGGTATACAGTCAGGAAAGGTGTGGGTCAGGGTAGTATCTTTCACCATACTTATTCAGTCTTGTATGCTGAACAAATAATCAAGAAGCTGGACTATATGAAGAACAGGGCATCAGGATTGGAGGAAGACTAATTAATAATCTGGAATATACAGGTGACACAATCCCACTTGCTGAAAGTGAAGAGGACTTGAAGCACTTACTGATGAAGATCAGAAACCAGAGACTTCAGTATGGATTACACCTCAACAGAAAGAAAACAAAATCCTCACAACTGGACCAATAAGCAACATCATGATAAATGGAGAAAAGATAGATGTTGTCAAGGATTTCATTTTGCTTGGATTCACCATCAACACTCATGGAAGCAGCAGTCAAGAAATCAAAAGGTGCATTGTATTGGGCAAATCTGCTGTAAAATATCTCTTTAAAGTGTTAAAAAGCAAAGATGTCAGCTTGAAGACTAAGGTGCGCCTGACTCAAGCCATGGTGCTTTCAATCACTTCATATGCATGCAAAAGCTGAACGATGAATAAGGAAGACCCAAGAAAAATTGACGCCTGTGAATTGTGGTGTTGGTGAAGAATACTGAATACACCATGGACTGCCAAACAAACTAACAAAACTGTCTTGGAAGAAGTACAACCAGAAAGCTCCTTAGAAGCAAGGATGGGGAGACTACATCTCACATACTTAGAACATATTATCAGGAGGAATCATTCCCTGGAAAAGGACATCATGCTTGGTAAAGTAGAGGGTCAGTGAAAAAGAGGAAGACCCTCAAAGAGATGGATTGACACAGTGGCTGCAGTAATGAGCTCAAGCATAACAAGGATTATGAGGATGGGGCTGGACTGGGCAGTGTTTCATTCTGTTCTACATAGGGTGCTGTGAGTCAGAACCGACTCGATGGCACCTAATAACAACAACAAAGCACATAGGGAGCAGTGTTGTGGGTACTTCCTAGACATAACCAAACACCTTGTGGGTTTGGTTTACTGGATTTGAAGGTTTAGGACCATAGTCTTAGGGGACAACTTGGTCAATGGGCATAACATAGTTCATAAAGATATTATTCTACATTCTAGTCTGGGGTCTTAAAAGCTTGTGACCGGCCATCTAAGATACAACTATTATTCTGTACTCATCTGGAGCAAAAGAGAAAGAGGGAAACCAAAGACTCAAAGAAGAAACCAGCCTGCAGGACTAATAGCTCACACAAACCACAGCCTCATGTATCCTGAGACCTGAAAAACTAGATGGTGCCTGTCTACCACTAACAACTGTTCTAACCAGAGTCACAATAGATGATGGTCCCAAATAGAACAGGAGAAAAATGTAGAACAAGCCTCAAATTCCTGAAAAAAAGGCCAGACTTATTGGACCAGTAGAAACTAGATGATCCCCTGAGACTATCATCCTGAGATGCCCTTTAAATTTGGAACTGAATCCACTCCCAGAGGTCACCTTTCAGCGAAATAAAAGATTCACTCATAAAATAAATAATATCACCCACGAGTACTGTGCTCTTTTTAAACAATCATCTATACGAGACCATATGGTCAATATTTACCCTAAAGCAAAGTTGAGAAGGTAAGGGGAGGCAAGGAAGCTAGATTAATGGAAACAGAGCAACCAGAATGGAAATAATGAGATGCTGATACATTGTGAAAAATGTAACCAATGACGTTGAAAAATGTATATAGAAATTGTTAAATGAGAACCTAATTTGCTGTGTAAACTTTCACCAAAAATACAATTAAAAAAAAAAAAAAGAGTGTCTGTGCTCCACTGACCTCCTTAGGTGGCCATTTTCCTTTTGGTTTTGAACAGGTAATTTCTTATATCTTGGCAGATTTTACATGATTTTAAGAAAACATCTTTTATATTTTATCCAAAATCTTAGTTGTTTTCCAAAAGAGGGTTGGTTCCAATAACTTAGCCTACTGTCACCAATTTGTTCTTTCTCCTCTGTTGTATTAGAGATCAGATCTCTGTTATTACATTGTTTGAATTTTCATCTTGGGTATGCATTCCCCTTGTAATCAGCAAAAATAATAAAGATATTTCCAATAAAAAAAAAATCTAGTAGTGGTTATCTTTAAATTTTTCTAAAAATAAGCTGTGCCTTTTTTTCCTGCAGTCTTATAATGGAAAACTATGAGAAGTATTTTCCCAATTTCCTTTAGAAGAGCAAGCTAAGTTTTGTGTCCTGAAATTGGAGGCGAGGCAGGAGCAGAGTTGGCTACCCAGGGCAGCATGCACAAGACCAGACTAGTAAAGCAAAAGGGCTGGACTGTTCTATAAAGGAATTCATTTGCTTGAAAGAACGGGCAAAAAGCTCAAATTTCAGTAGCAGATGGTGTTGACTGTAGTGTAGTATAAACTGCCAGGGATGAACACAGGAGCCCCACGTACCAAAGTGCCCCTGGAGGTGGCAGGACCTCTGACAGTGTTGATGCGTGGAGCCAGAGACTGAACCTCTGAGAGCTATTCTAAAGGTATATAAAGATGTAGCTGGGCAAAAGCAGGGGTGGGAGGGTGAAGAGGTGGGAGGGGTGGGGGGTGGCTTTTAGCAGCAGAATTGCTGGCACTCTAATACACAACTTGGGCTCAGGCAATCACATCCCAGCAGAAGCCTCAATGGACTAACAATCAGAGGCATTCTCTCAAGTTTTTTGCACAGCATAGGTATCACCCCCTCACACACACACACACACACACACACACACACACACACACACACACACACACACACATACATCTGAAAAACTAGGAAAGGATCAAGTAACCCAAATACTCAGTAAATATAATTTCTTGCCAATGAGACATGCAAAAGCTCAAAGACAGATTTAATACGATTTGGGAAATAAATTAAAATGACAGTTTATGCACCCAAGTGCTTTGGAGAAAATTCTCACCTATTATTCATACTTTAACTATATGTACATGTCAAGAAAACATGGGGGAAAAATATCTAGAGTTCCCCCTATTTAAGACCTGGAACTTGACACACTTTCTCTCTCCTGCTCCTCTCTTTGTCCCAGGACATTTATCTCTAATCTGCAACACGATTAATAGAAGCAGGACATTTTCTATCCCAGGTCTTCTGATGTCTGTGGCCCCTAAATCTGCTCTCTGGGGCTTCTCGTCCATTGTCATCTATGGCTGGATCTCAAGTGAATATCATAGTGTATTTCCAGTTTGCAGGAAGTAAGGGGCACAGAGAACATATCAAACAATACCACAGAGATATAAACGGCCAAAACCAGAGTATCAGAATTTCTACAGAATAAATAACCTCATTTCTTCAGCAAATACATTTTACAAAAAAATAAAAGAAGGGAGAATCTAGAGATTAAAAGAGACAGAACAATTAAATGCAATGTGTAGAACTTGTTTGGATCACATCTGAAAAAAACCAGCTATAAAAAAATATTATAACAACTACAGAAATTTAAATACTAACTGGATTTTTTATAATGGTGTGGAAGTTTTCCCAATGGTTTAGGTTAGATAACAGTATTATGGTTATGTTTGTCCTTATTTTTTTAAATAATGTTTTACTGTGTTTTCCGTGAAGGTTTACACAAGCAATTTAGGTTCCCATTCAATAATTTCTACACAAATTGTTAAGTGACATTGGTTACATTCTTCACAATGCTTGGACATTCTCAATATTTCCTTTTGGTTGTTTCCATTAATCTAGTTTCCTTGCCCCCTTACACTCTCATCTTTGTTTTAAAGTTATTATTGACCATTTGGTCTCATACAGATGATTTTTTAAAGGAGCACAGTACTCACAGGTGATATTTTTTGTTTTGTGAGCCAATCTGCTATTAGCTAAAAGGTGACCTCAGGGGTAGGTTTCCTTCAAGGTTTAGAGATGTGATGGTTAAAGTTGTGTGTCAACTTGGCTGGGCCATAAGCCTCCTGGTTTGGCAGTTATGATGTAGTCTGACAGTTTTTAATAATGTAATCACTTCCATGATGAGATCTGATACAATGTGATCACCTCCAGGATGAGATCTGTTGTGAGCAGCCAATCACTTGGAAGGGACTTTCCTTGAGGGTGTGGCCTACATCCAATATAGGTGAACTTTCAGGCAAGGCTCACTGGCTTTTGCTCGCTCTGGATCCTGCAGCTGGCTCCTATTCATCTGACCTCTGGTTCTTGGGACTTGAGCTAACAGCTTACCTGCCCTCTTACTTGCTGATCTTGGGATTCATCAGCCTCAACAGCCTGTGAGCCAGAGGCCTCCTGACATTCTGATTTTGGATTCAACAGCCCCTGTGGCTAAGTAAGTTAGGGGAAGCCTTCAGCCTGATCCAGAACTTAGGACTTTCCAGCCTCTACAACCGCATGAGCCATTTCCTTTATATAAATCTATATATATATATATTGATACATTGCACTGGTTTTGCTTCTCTGGAGAACCCTGCCTAAGACAAAGAGTATCTCAGAGCCACAGTCTTTGGGAATCCTCCAGTCTCAACTGGTCCAGTAAGTCTGTTTTTTGTTTGTTTGTTTTAGTAATTTGGGGTTCTATTCCACATTTTTCTCCAATTCTATCAGGATCCATCTATTGTGGTCCTGATCAGAACAACTGGTAGTGATAGCCAGGCACCACATAGTTCTTCTGGTCTCAGGGTAGATGAGGCTGTAGTTTGAGTAGACTATGAGTCCTGTAGACTGGTTTTTTCTTTGAGTCTTTGGTTTCCTTATTTCTCTTTTCCTCCAGATGAGTAGAGACCAATAGTTCTACCTTAGAAGGCCTCTCATAAGCTTTTAAGATCCCAGACACTATTCACCAAATTAGGATATAGAATATAGCTTTATGAACAGTATTATGCCAATTGACCGAGATGTCCCATGAGACTATGATCCTAATTCTTCAGCCCAGAAAAGCAATCCTGTGAGGTATTTGGTTATGTCTAAGGAGTATTTGTTACTGTGCCCCCTAGGTGCTTTATTATATATATATGAATATATGTGCTTACAGTCACATACATACATATACATATGCATGCATCTATATATACATATATACTCACATATACATACCTATATACATATATGTTTATGTACATACATATATACCAGCATGTGTATTTTTAGGTTGTTGCTGATGTTGTTTCAGAATTATATATGCCATAACAATTACCAAAATGTCTTTTTCCTTGTGTACATTTTAGGAACATCTTTTACATTCGTCAAGCTGTACAATTCATCCTCATTCGGTGTTACCTTTCCCATCACCAAAACTACCAAGTGTATACTATCTAGAGACTGAATCCCCATCTCCTCCCCCCCGCCCTGACCCTCATCCCTGGTAACCATTAATGAACATTAGTTTCTGTATATTTGTCTGTTCATAACATTTCATAAAAGTGAGAATATACAATTATTTTTTGTGATTCACTTATTTCACTCAGTACAATATCCTCCAGGTTCATCCATGTTTCAGAGATGATTTGGGAACTCATTTTTCTTTACCATTGAGTGGTATTCCATCATATGTATGTAGCACATTTTACTTATCCATTCATTCATTGATGGGCACTTAGATTGTTTCTATTTTTTACTATTGTGAATAGTGCTGCAAAGAACATCAGTGTGTGTTATGCATTGAACTGTTTCCCCCAAAAATATGTGTGACCTTAGCTAAGCTATAATTTCCCATACTGTGTGGTTGTCATCTATTTTATAATCTGCAGTAATTATCCTATGCGTTGTAAATCTTAACCTCTAGAGGACTTGAAGCACTTACTGATGATCAAAGACCGCAGCCTTCAGTATGGATTACACCTCAGCATAAAGAAAACAAAAATCCTCACAACTGGACCAGTAAGCAACTTCATGATAAACAGAGAAAAGACTGAAGTTGTCAAGGATTTCATTTTACTTGGATCCACAATCAACACCCATGGAAGCAGCAGTCAAGAAATCAAATGACAATTACATTGGGCAAATCTGCTCAAAAAGATCTCTTTAAAGTGTTAAAAAGCAAAGATGTCACTTTAAGGACCAAGGTGTACCTGACCCAAGCCATGGTGTTTTCCATCACCTCATATGCATGCAAAAGCTGGACAATGAATAAGGATAGAACAAAGAAGAACTGACGCCTTTGAATTGTGGTGTTGGTGAAGAATACTGACTATATCATGGACTGCCAGAAGAATGAACAAATCTGTCTTGGAAGAAGTATAGCCAGAATGCACATTAGAAACGAGGATGGCAAGAGTTTGTCTCACATGCTTTGTACATGTTATCAGGAGGGAACAGTTCCTGGAAAAGGACATCATGCTTGGCAAAGTAAGAGGGTCAGCAAAAAACAGGAAGACCCTTAGCAAGATGGATTGACACAGTGGCTGTAAAAATGAGCTCAAGCATAACAATGATCATGAGGATGGCACAGGACCCGACTGTGTTTCTTTCTGTTGTACATAGGGTTGCTATGAGTCAGAATTGACTTGATTGCACCTAACAACAACAACAACATGACGTTAACAAAGCAAGATTAGAGACAGTAGTATTAATGAGGAAGGACACACTCTACAGGATTAAGTTGTATTTTGAGTCAATCTCTTTTGAGATATAAAAGAGAAAAGGGAGCAGAGAGGGGAGGGACCTCATTACCACCAAGCAAGAAGAGCTGGAGCAGAGCGTGTCCTTTGGACCCAGGGTTACTGCACTGAGAAGCTCCTACACAAGAGGAAGATTAATGACAAGGACCTCCTCCCAGAGCCGACAGAGGGAGAAAGCCTTCCCCTGGAGCTGGAGCCCTGAATTTGGATTTCTAGGCTCCTAGACTGTGACAGAATAAATCTCTTTGTTAAAGCCATCCACTTGTGGTATTTCTGTTACAGCAGCACTAGATAACTAAGACAGTATTTGGTACCCGGAGTGGGATGCTGTTCTAATAAATACCTAAATTGTGGAAGCAGTTTTGAAACTGTGAATGGATAGAGGCTGAAAGAGTTTTAAAGTGTCTAATAGTAAAAGCCTAGATTGCCTTGAAGAGACTATTGGTGGAATTATGGATGTCAAAGGCAACTCTGATGAGAGCTCAGAAGGAAGTGAGGACAGCTGTAACACTGTCGACAGAAGCAGCAGCAGAGAAATGGCAGCAGCAGAACCAGACCAGTGAAAGCATAGGAGCTGACCTATGGAGCAAGAGAGCTGAGTGCCTTCATGCAGGAGGCTATGTGGTAGAGTGGGATGCCTCCAGGCACTTATCTATACAGCTAAAGAGCTTTGTAACACGTGCCTGAGCAGGGCAGAGGCTGGGCTGTTCAAGAGTCCCAAAGGGCTGAGAGGGCAAGGAACCAGGAAGCAGAAGCTGAAGAGGCAAGAAACACAGAAAGCTGAGTTGCCTCTGTCTCAAAGGGTAGGGCCACGACCTCTTGGTCTTAAAGGGTGGAACTATGGCCTGCTGGGTCTCAAAGGGTGGGGCCACAACCTCCTAAGTTTCAAGGAGTCAAATCTTCATCAGTGTGGTTCCTGAGTGTGGTCCCAGGGGAATGGGACCAGATCTGCTGCCCAAAGCTGAGGTGGTACAGATGCCATGCCCAAGGGGCAGAAGAATGGGGTCTGCCAGGGCCTGAGGGTGTGAGCTCATGCTACTCAGATGGACTAGGAGAATGAGGCTGCCTAAGGCTTAGGGAACAGAATTGCCATCCCTGCGGGCCTGGAAGATGGAGCTGAAGCCCAGGGCTAAGGAAGCTCCACCCAGAATCCAGAGAGCATGGTCAACCCCCAGAATCTGGAGGCTGGGGCCATTGCCTAGATGATCTCAGAGAACCGAGGATTATTTTCAAGTCTTGAGAGCTAATGTAAACATTCTGCTGTGTTTTTAACTTGCTTAGTTCCCATCATTCATTTTTTCCCCTCAAATTTTTCCCATTTGTAATGTAAATGTCTACCCTGTGCCCGTTCCACCATTATACTTTGGAAGCAGACAACCTGTGTTCTAGATTTCACAAATGAAGAGGAATTTTGCCCCAGGATGGATTTTAGACTTGGAGTTGATTTAAGACTCTGGGGATGATATAATGAGTGAAAGTGTTTTACATGTAGCAAGGACATGAATTTTGGGGGGCCAAAGGGTGGAATGCTATGGATTAAACTGTCCCCCAAAATTTGTGTGAACTTGGTTAGGGTATGATTCCCAGTATTGTGTGGTTGTCCTGTATTTTGTGATCTGAATTAAACAACACTGTGCATGTTGTTGCCATTGTGTACTAATGGCCTGCATACAGTTAGGATACGTTTCAGTAGTTCCATGGTTTTGCCTCCCCACCACCAACCACCTGGACTACTTTCTTGGTGACCAGAGGCTGTAGAGGCATTGAGGCTAGTGACCATAGTTTGGACTGGCCAAAACCTGAGCTTGTCAGGATCCATTCCAATACTCTCCTTTACTTTTCTTTTACAGATAAAAAAATAACCAAGGGATTGTATATTTATTCTTCTTATTTTGCATTTCCTTATGTATCCAGTAAGCCAACTCCTTCTTTCTAAATCCCATTATTAATGTTTATCTCTAGTAATTGATCTCAGTGCAGCTGCTGTCTCATACCATGGTGACCCCATGTCCATCCAGGAATCAAACTTTTGTCAACACCTACCCACTCATCCTTCTTTTTCCCAAAAAATGCTTTCACCATTGTTCAGTGAGTCACGGTCATTTTGGCACATCCTACTTCTGACACCAACTATGTTGGGGGTCCCCAAGACTACCTTTGGGTTTGATGATTCACTAGAAGGACTTACAGAACTCAGAAAAGCTGTTCTACTCATGGTTACAGCTTACTAGAGTGAATGAATATGGATTAAAATCAACAAAGTGGAAAAGGCAGGTAGGCAAGTGTCATAGATTGAATTGTATCCCACCAAATTATCTGTCAAATTGGCTGGATCATGATTCCCAGTATTGTATGATTGTCTACTATTTTATATTCTGATGTGATTTCCCTGTGTGTTGTAAACGTTATCACTATGATGTAATAAGATGGATTAGCAGCAGTTATATTGATGAGGTCTAAAAGATTGGGTAGTGTCTTAAGCCAATCTCTTATGAGATAAAAGAGAGAAGCGAGCAGAGAGACATAGGGACCTCATAGAACCAAGAAAGCAGCACTGGGAGCAGAGCGCATCCTTTGGACCTGAGGTTCCTATGTTGAGATGCTCCCAGACCAAGGAAAGACCAATGACAAGGACCTTTCTCCAGAGGCGACAGAGAGAGAAAGCCTTCCCCTGGAGCTGGCGCCCTGAATTTGGCCTTGTAGCCTACTAGACTGTGAGAGAATAAACTTCTCTTTGTTAAAGCCATCCACTTGCGGTATTTCTGTTATAGCAGCACTAGATGACTAAGACATCAAGGGTCCAGTAGAGGCCAGGCACAAGCTTCCAGTTGTCCTTTCCCAGTGATGCTCTCCCAAGCCTTGGTGTTTAGGGTTCAAACTGATCTAGTATGGCCCATAACCCCAGACATACAAAAACAGGCATTCATCATAAACCACAATGTTAGCATAAATTATCTGGCATGGCCCTAAACCTCAGACATACAAAAACTCACTATTTTGAAAACTGATAAATAAAAGACTAGGGAGAAGAATTTTTCTTGCCTTTTCTTTATGGACTATGAAACTTGTTTATCGAATAATTCATAAGGGAAATTATCTCTTTTTAGAAGCATTCCAGATAATGATAAATGAATGATAAAATTAGAATACAACCAATTTGCAACCCTAATGAATTAATGGATCTAGGTATTGAATATCAATGACTGATAGCATCACACACACAAAAAAGTCAACTATATTTTATGTGCCTCCTGATAGAGAAAGCACGTAACAGACCTGTGAAGCACCTTCCAAAAAAAAAAGAATAGAATCTTCATTGTATCAAGGCTTTCAGTCCAATTGCAGCTTTATAGGAAATTCAGAGAACAGAAGAACCTGTTAGACTCCACCATAGAAATGCAAATATCAAAAGCCAGTGTGGAAAATTCCATAAGAGGTACAACCCAGCTGTTTCAACCAATAAATCCCAAGGAGAAAAAGAGATGAAGAGATGAAGGTAAAATTTACAGGTTAAAGGAGACTACACTTTTATATGTTGGCAGTCTATGAACTTAATTTGGAGCATGATTCAATCTAACAAAAAAGGGTCCTTATCTTTTAGTGATACTGTCTTAGTTATCTAGTGCTGCTATAACAGAAATACCATAAGTGTATGGCTTTAACAAAGAGAAATTTATTCTCTCACAATTTAGAAGGCTAGAGGTCTGAATTCAGGGTGCCAGCTCTCCAGGAAGGCTTTCTCTCTCTGTCGGCTCTGGGGGAAGGTCTTTGTCATCAATATTCTCCTGGTCTAGGAGCTTCTGAGCACAGGGACCCCGGGGCCAAAAGACATGCTATGCTCCCAGCTTTGCTTTCTTGGTGGTAGGAAACCCCCCTGTCTCTCTGCTCATTTCTTTTATATCTCAAAAAAGATTGACTCAAGATACAACCTAATCTTGTAGATTGAGTCCTGCCTCATTAACATCACAGAGGTAGGATTTACAACACATAGGATAATCACATCAGATGACAAAATGGTGGACAATCACACAATACTGGGAAATATGGCCTAGCCAAGTAGACACACATTTTGGAGGACATAATTAAATCCATAACATTCCACTCTTTGGCCACTAAAAATTCATACCCTTGCCACATGTAAAACACATTCACTTCATTATAGCATAGCAAAAGTCTTAATTCAACTCCAAGTCCAGATTGCAAAAATTCCTCTTCATCTGTGAAATCTAGAATGCAAGTTATCTGCTTCCAAAGTAGAATGGTAGAACAGACACAAGCTAGACATTTCCATTACAAATGGGAGAAATTGGAGAGAAAGAAGGGATAACAGGCATCAAGAAAGTGAGCAGAACACATTACGTTAGTTCTCAATACTTGAAAATAATCCTCTGTTCTTTGAGACCATTTAGGCAATGGCCCTGCCCTCCAGACTCTAGGTGTTGGCCACATTCTCCAGATTCTGGGTGGAGGCCCCTCACCCTGGGCTTCAGCTCCACCTTCCAGGCCCACTGGAATGGCAACTCTGCTCTCTCACAGCATTTGGGCGGCTCCATTCTCCTAGTCCATCTAAGTGGCAACCCTAATCCCTCAGCCCCAACAGGCCACATTCTTCTGTCCCTTGGGCATGATGGCTTCCCCTCCCTCAGCTTTGGGCAGCAGATCTGTCCCCATCCTATGGCACTCGTGAAAGGCAGCTCCACACTCCAAAACCAAATTGGTGAAGATGTGACTCTTTGAAACCTAGGAGGCTGTGGCCCCACTCTTTGAAGCCCCAGAGTCCGTAGCTCCACCCTTTGAGACCCCAGAGGTTGTGGCCCTATTCTTTGAGACTGAGGCAGCTCTGCTTCTGTGTTCCTTGTCTCTTCAGCTTCTGCTTCCTGGTTCTTTGACCTCTCAGCTCCTCTGGCTTCACTGCCCACATACGCCCTGCTGGGGCAAGTGTTCCAAAGCTTTGTATCTCCAGCTTTGTATCTCCAAAGCTTTGTATCTCCAGCGATAAGCACCTGGAGCCATGCCACTCTGCTAGTAAACTTTGACCAGAAGACACTCAGCTCTCTTGCTACATGAATTGTCAAGCCTCACTCCACCAATAAGTGCTCGGAGGCACCCTACTGCCAGGAAGCCTCCTGTACAAAGGCAATCAGCTCTAGTGTCATGGGTTGGCTCCAGCACTGTCTCACATTGGTCTCCTGGTTCTGCTGCTGCCTTTCTCTGCTGTTGCTTTTTGCCATCTGTGACATTTCCAGTGTAACAGCTTTCCACATTTCCTTCTGAGTCCTCACCAGAATTGTCTTGATGTCCATAATTCCACCAACAGTTTTGCCTCATTAATATGACTTCCTCTAATTCCACCTCATTAAAATCATAGAGGTAGGAGTTACAACACATAGGATAATCACATCAGATGACAAAATGGTGGACAATCACATAATACTGGGAATTATGGCCTATCCAAGTTGACACACATTTTTAGGGGACACTATTCAATCCATAACAAATACATACTAAAATGTTTATAGATGAAATTATACAGTATCTTGGATTTCTTCAAAAAACATAAAGGAGGGAGAATAGGTAGACTACAGATGAACTAAGATGAGTCATGGGTGATAATTATTGAAACTGAATGAGAAGCTTAGGAGCATTTATTATACTATTCTACATATACTGCATATGGTAGAAGATTAGTTACCACAGTCCCACAAACGGCAGTGTATTTCGGTTCCCTGGAGGTCTTTCTTAGAAGAAGAGTTATCTGGCTTAAACAACTAGAAGTTTATTTTTCCCTCATGTAGTCCTGGACTGGGAGGAGTCTCATGATCACCACAGAACCAGATTCCTTCTGTCGGTTGCTCTGCCATTCTCTGCACATGGCTTCAACCTCATGGTTCATGCTGGGTACTGGAGCTCTAGCCAGGGCATCTACATTTTAACCAACAGGGAGAAGTAAAGGATGAAGAATGGCATGCCTTTTTGTGATAGTAACTAGCTAAATGATTCTGTGCATTTGCTAGTGTCAAAGAGAGAAATTGATGGCAGATATCTTGCTTTGATTTTGGGGTTTTCTTACCCACAAAATCAAATATTCACTTTAAAGAAATCCCTGACCAAAGTTAATTCGCCGGCAAATTTTCTTTCATTCCAAATTGCAAATCCTTTCTTTCCTGTTGGAAGCAAGGTTTACTAAACTTGAATCTCAAAAGATACGGCTGGGCGGAGGGGCAGAGACTGTCTTGTGACCTGATATCCATTGATCTCAGTAAAAGGGGGAGGGCAGGGCTCAATCAATCATATTAAGATTAGCCAAAGGTTGATCTTCTGTATTTCTCACCCCTCTTCTCTTTAAAAGCCCCGTTTTACCTAGCTTCTTCCAGCCATTTGCTTTTTCTGGAATCAAAATGGTCTCCTTATACGCATGTAGAATAACTGCTCAGAATAAACCTTATATTCAAATTTTGGTGAGTTTTGATTATTTTTAACACTAGAATGTTCTAAGAATTTATCACTTATTCCAATACAGCCTGAAGGCCTGATACACTGGCTTCTTCTTGCAAAGTGGGAGGTTTCTCACATTTCCACCTTATGGCTAATATTTTCTGGTAGCAATAAAATCAAACTTCACACTTCCGTTTTTCCAATAGTCTTTGCTAGTGTGCTGGCAGAAACACACCCTGGTGTTCAAATAAAGCAACATCTGGTGTGGAAAATGGCAAGACTTCTCCCATAAAACTTCAAACCTGATCTAAAACTGGTATAAGAATTCCTAAAGCACCCTTACATCATTAAAAATGGGGTGCAAATATTAGAACTAAATTTTTAAAGACCAAAGATATCTGACACTTTTACACAGATGTTAGAAAGGATGTTTCAGTGGTACCATTTTAAGATTAAAATAAAGCAGGGAGGACTAATATTTTTGTGAATACTTATTGTGTGTCATTTCTCCTGGATTCGCATCATCTTTAATTTTCTAGTTCCTGGAAAAGGCTTACTCAACCCTGAAGCTCTTTTTGTAATAAGATCTTTCCAAAGGTTTTTGGTCCAACGGCACTCTATAAATCTTTTAAAATACTAAAATTGAAAGCAACATTTTTTAAATATCCCAGGACAATATCCTATCTCACCAGTGTTAGGATTGGTACCCATAGAAGAGCATTTTTTGTAAAACATTGACAGAGCTGAAGGCAGCATACCTCAAAACAGTCTAAATTTCTAAGCGCTCACTCCCTAGTGAGAAAAGCCAAAACTTTCTAAAACAGGCTGATAATTAGATTATTGTGGGTTATCTGGTTCCTGATCCAGAAGTGATTCTCCACTGTCAACAACTTGATGATGGGTAGGTTACAATGAATCATAAAGAATAAAATAAAACACATTCTGACGCCTGCTGGTGATGTATACCTTATTATTCCAGGCAAAGAAAAGATACCCAGCAGTTAGAAGTTTTTATCTGAATTTCAGAAGAGTTATAAAATGTATGCTTACAAGGAATGGAGTACTATGCTTATTTGTGTAGAACGTATCCTTTTGTACTTTTTAGGGGCACATTAAAAATAATAATAATTTTGTTTCCTGAAAAGCTCAAATTTGTAGATTTCTAAGATGTGACCACTGGAGCCCTGGGGGTGCAGTGGTTAAGCGCTTGGCTGCTAACCAAAAGGTTGGTAGTTCAAATTCACCAGCTGCTCCTTGGAAACCATATGGAGCAGTTCTACTCTGTCCTGTAGGGTTGCTATGAAATGAAATCAACTCAGTGGCAATGGGTGTGGTTTTAGTTTTTAAGCTGTGACCAAGTTAAACTTACTGCTTAACGCCTTAGATCACTCCACTTACAAAGACATAAATTGGGGAGTGGGGAGGAGGGGAAATCGGAAAAAAAATGTAGTCTCGAAGGTATAAAATCAACTTGTTCAGGCCCAAACAGCTGGTTTTAAAGCTATCTGGCTGATTGCTTTAGTCTGGTTTGAAACATCTGTTTTCCATTTTCTCCTATACTCATGCTTCCAAGAGCCATCCCAACATAGTCCCTCAGTTTGCTCTAGAAGGAGTGATAAAACAGGAACTGGTGTTTAGATCAGTACATTGAATGCGTTTATTTACTTAGCATTTAATGAGTACCTACTTTGTGCCAGGTCTTGAGGTAGGCAACTGGAAATACAGAGTGCAAGACTTCTGCTCTTAAGGATTAAAGATCTAAAGAGGAGGGACTGGCAAGTAAAGGGACACTAGAATTCACAAATGTAAGTATTACGGTAGACGTGAGACCATAAGAGACAAATAAGCCAAACGTTTCTCATAAAACCCTTGCCATCGAGACAATTCCAACTCAGTGACCCTACAGGACAGCAGAACTGCTCCATAGGGTTTCCAAGGAGCAGCTGGTGGATTCGAACTGCTGACATTCTGGTTAGCAGCCGAGCTCTTAACAACTACACCACCAGGGCTTCCAAAGCTTCTTGTTTAAAAAAAAAAAGAAAAGAAAAAAAAACCATTACCATTTAGTTGATTCTGACTCATAGTGACCCTATAAGACAGAATAGAACTGCTGCATAGAGTTTCCAAGGAGCAGCTAGTTGATTTGAACTGCCAACCTTTTCATTAGCGGCCAAGCTCTGGACAACTACACCACCAGGGCTCCAAACCTTCTTACAGAAGGTGGTAAATTAGCTGGGATGAGGGCAGGGGAGAAGAGAGACATGTCTTAGAGAAAATAGCACAATCACGAATAAGATGTGGGGAAGAAAAGTTTGTAGAAAATGGCAAGTATTTCAGTAAGCCTAGAATTTAGGGAATGAAGCGGGGTTGGGGGGAGATGAAACATATTAGTGATTTAGGAAATAATATTGGAGTTAT
The DNA here is from genome assembly GCA_030035585.1 of Dugong dugon. Taxonomy (NCBI): domain Eukaryota; kingdom Metazoa; phylum Chordata; class Mammalia; order Sirenia; family Dugongidae; genus Dugong; species Dugong dugon. The sequence continues at coordinate 23,089,021 of CM057464.1, forward strand.
TATTCCCTCTCCTTGAGCATAGAGAATGTGACCCAGTTAGAGCTGGGCTCACAAGGACTCACAAGTACACATCAACTGGGCCCTGAGGTGTAAAGACAATAGCTAAAATAATCTTGGAAAATATCTTTTAGGGAAACTTTCACAAAAGCTGATCAAAGAGAACACAAAAGACTTTCTACTCTAATCTTTTTCTATTAGCATTTAGTGAATAGAAATTTGTTGGACCAATGAAGACCCTCCTGACTGTCGTTACTGAAACCTGTACCAACGATCGTTAAGAAAGACAATTCAAAATGTAGGATCACAGTTTCTAGCCAATCTGAAAAGACTAAGCTTTCAATGGTTTTGTCCATTTGTAATGTTAATATATTCTGATGGCTCTGTAACTGGTCTTTGGACTCGGGCAGACATGGCTGTGGCAGCATGTTTGTCCGTTTTCCCATTCTTGCCTATTCTATAATGGTCTTTGGATTCTGGCAGACATGGCTGTCCGTTTTCCCACTTTTGTCTGTTCTGTGATATTTCCTTGGACTCAGGCAGACGCAGCTCTGGCAACATGGTTGTCCATTTCCCACTTTTGCCCTTTTTGAATATGTGCCGAATAAAACTTTTTTTTTTGCTTTACTCAACTTTATGATGTTCTTCCCCTACAACATGTCAACTAAGGAAAGATCCAGAAGAGCCTTATCTTAAAAGCAATAGGGAACTATTGAAGGTGCTTAAGCAAAGCAGCAACAGTATCAGTAATCCAGTTTAGAAAAACAATTCAGAAAAATTATGAAGAGTGGACCGATTTACTGGCATAAAGGAGGCTGGAGAAACCCCGAGAGTATGGCCCCCAGACACCCTTTTAGATCAGTGGTGAAGTCACTTCCGAGGTTCACTGTTCAGCCAGGGATTGGACAGCCCCATAAAACCAAATGGGACTAATGAGGCACAGCAGTCCAGGGACAAGGGCCAGAAGGCAGAAGGGGGCAGGAAAGCTGGTGATAGGGAACCCAAGGTTGAGTAAGGATAGTGTTGATGTCTTGTGAGGTTGTTAACCATTGTCATAGGGCAACATGTGTACTAACTGTTAAATGAGAAACTATTGTGCTCTGTAAACCTTCATCTAAAGTGAGAATAGCAGCACAACTGGAAGAGCGTAATTGATGTCACTGAACTGTGCATGTAGAAATTTTTAAATGGTGTATCTTTGGCTATGTATATTTTCACAAAAAAAAAAGTCAAGAAGGGAGAGGGTTGACATGTTGTGGGTTTGTTAACCAGTGTCATAAAACAATATGTGTGCTACTGTTTAATGAGAAACTATTTGTTCTGTAAGCCTTCACCTGAAGTACAATTTAAAAAAAAAAAAGATATATAACAAACTACCACTCCAAAAAAAAAAAATTACGAAGAGTGGGTTGGAGGAAGGGAGGCCAAATAGAAAGCCCTACATTAACTACTTGAGGAGAAACTTAATGAGTGCTAGCATACAAGACCTCATTACTACATTAAGAGAATGTGTTACCTGTAATGCAAGAAATACCCACATGAGGCCATTATGGACACCCTATACATTCCTACAAAGATAGAACACACAGAGGGCGGTGTGGAAGGGAGATTCACAGTCTATGCTGTAGATTTTAGTGCCTGGACATAGACTTCAGTCGGTAGTTCAGCATCTGCACAGAACCCTCCTTCTTGGGTTGTAAAGAAGGCAGCTGCAGTATAATAGTCACAAACCTAAATACAAGGAGAGGTACTTGAGGTGGGGAGGGGGAGGAACTTTATGTACTGGTCTGTGGTTCCCCTCCCTGCGCACAGCCTCTGCAGCCTTCAGCTGTGAGCCTCCAAAGAGCACTTCCCACTTGACTTTTCCACTATCAAAGAAAATTCCAGCGATTAAGGTAAACTTTAAATTTATAATGAGTATATTTCAATAAGACTGAACAATTCATGAATTGGACAGAATGCAAACCAAAAGTAAAAAGGAGCTCCACTGAAAGGAAAAAAACTCAAGGGTTTATATAGTAAAAACAAGGAAGCTAAAGACTTAATTAAAGTTTACTGTTTGTAAAAATGGGTTAAGGGATATTCAAATAACAGTAATAAATGAGGACATTTGGTGATGGACAAACACAGTGAAGACCTGAGGAATCGTCACTTTAGGCATAGAACTCTATGGGTCACAAGGGACGATAAACCCAAAGTCTACTAGTTATTTATAAGCAGTTTATTTTCTTAAGAGTTTGGGGCAGTTTTGATCCTTCAGTTGTTAGGCTCCAGCAAGTGTGGAGAGTATAAATTTTTATTTTTACGCCACTAGGTTCTAACCATCATCTTCCCCTACTCCACCCCATCCATATACATTGTAATCTACTATGGAGGCAGAGACTCATATTAGAAGCTACCAACAATGAGGACCTGAGCCTAACTGATACAGTGGGAATGCCCAAGAGAAACATTCTTGTTGTTGATAGTTGCCGACAGGTCAGCTCTGACCCATGGTGACCTTATGTATGAGAGGAAGAAAAGTTGGCAGGTTGAAGATTGCTGATACTTTTGAGTTAATTGTTGGAGCTATTGTTAGTGCCTTCCAATCTACGAGGCTCCTTCTTCAGCAGAATATTGAACAGTATTTGTTGTTATCCATAGGGTTTTCATTAGCTGATTTTCAGAAGGCCTTCCTAATCTTAGTCTGGAAACTCCGCTGAAACCTGTCCACCATGCGTAAGCCTGCTAGTATTTAAAAATATCCATGACATTGCTTCCAGCATCATAGGGACACACAAGCCTCCACAGTAAGACAAACTGACAGATGGGTGGTGGAGGAAAAACACTAAGGAAGGAGAAATGGCAGGACTTGGGGTAAAATCCAGTAGGGGGAGAGAAGAGGCACGTCTACATTAATGAGTTCAGTTTTGAATTTCACAAATTTATTTTAAGCTAGCTGAAAAATCCCTTTCAAGGAGAGGCCTCTGGTTTCTTGGTGAAACACTTCAATGGGAGTTTGGGGAAAGATCAGTCACCGGGCATAATCAGAAAGGCAGCGGAGTGAGACACAGGGAAAGCTAAGAGGTTTAGCCTACATCATAAAGAATTTGAAGTTTCCTAGGGCTAAAACATAGGGAACATTTAGAGAGGGAATAAAAGAGATGAAACACGACCCTGCAACCCAGAAGACTAAAGCCCAAGGTGGAAAAGAGAATTGCAAAGAGGGAGGGATTAAGGAATTAAGAGTAAAATAGGCTAATAATTAGCATTCATTTATAATTCTTTTCATTGCCAAATCCCTCCCTGCCAAAAAAAAAAAAAAAACTTTGATAAAGTCTATACAGGTCTGCCAGGTGTTAGTGATAGTTTGTGGAAATTTAAAACAAGACCAAAACCAAAATGCAGAATTGTGTTCCGCATTAGTTGGGAAAAAAAGGCCATGAAAACAGGAGGAAAGAAAGGAGTGTGAGAGAGTTTAGCAGTGGCATAGGAAACAGAGGGGAAAGACAAGGAGGATTCATAGAAATTGAGGGGCATAGGAATGAAACTACAGCCAGTTTTATTTTAACATGAAAGTACATAGAGTGTGACCTCTATAAGGATGGGTGAACCAGAATCGCTTGCAAGGTTGACACTTGATTGCATTAAATTGAGATATCCCTCCAAACGAGCTCAAAATCCTTCCATAAGAGACTCTTCCTGCAGTGTCCCCTCAGGGACCCTTTCTAGGTCCTACCATCACTTCATGTGTTCTCTATTGTTGGAGACCCTTTACTTCCAAAGCCAGCTTTTCCCTCTGCACTCGTTTGGATTTTCATTCCACTGCATGTTTTTTTTTCTCATTAAGTGTTGGAGTCCTTTGTATACTCCTTTTCTTATTGATTTTAGGAGACTTTACATCCTTTATAGGATATAATCCTCTGCCTGGTATACATCCTGCAGATATCTACTTAAAGTCTGTGGCTTGCCTTTCAGTCTCATTATAATCTCTACTGAGGACAGCAGCTTAATATAGTACAACTTATCAATTTATCACTTTATGGTTAGTGCTGTTTATGAAGTCTTGGCCAAACCCTAGTTCATGAAGATATTCTCCTATGCTTTCTTCCAGAAGATTTTATGTTTTATTTTTTATATTTAGGTTTACAATTCTTCTTGAATTTATTTTTGTGTAGAACATAAAGAAAGATTTCAGATATATTCATGTTGCTGTAGATATTCAATTGACACATTAGCACTTATTGAAAAGATCACTTATACCCCATTGCACCACAGTATCATCTTTATAATAAATCAAGGGAAGTCTATTTCTGGACTTTCTATTCCATTCTGTTGGTCTATTGGTCTGTTCTAGCACCAATATCACATTGTCTTAATTGATATTGCTTTAAGTCTTGATATCTGGTAGCAACATCCACCAACTTTTTCTTCTTCAAGAACAACTTTGCTATTCTGACCCATTTTTTCCATATATTTTTAGAATCAGCTTGACTGTTTTCATATAAACCTGCTGGGGTTTTTGTTAGGATTGGGATAAATCTATTTATCAATTTAGGGAGAACAGAAATCATTACAATATTGAGTCTTCCAATCCATGAACATGATTTATTTAGATCTATTTTAGATCTCCACCACTCGTCTGTCAGTTTATCATACTGTGGTGCCTTGGGTGTTGCTGTGATGCTAGAAGCTATGACACCAGCATTTCAAATACCAGCAGGGTCATCCGTGGTGGAAAGGTGTCAGTGGAGCTTCCAGACTAGGACAGACTAGGAAGAAGAACCTGGCAATCTACTTCTGAAAAAATTGGCCAGTGAAAACCTTATGAACAGCAGGGAACATTGTCTGATATAGTGCCAGAAGATGAGCTGCCTCCTCAAAGTAGAGTCTACCTTAATGATGTGGATGGAGTAAAGTCTTCAGGAACCTTCATTTGCTGATGTGACATGATTCAAATTGTGAAGAAACTGCCAGAAACATCTATTAATAATCAGAAAGTGGAATGCGTGAAAGATGAATCTAGGAAAATTGGAAGTCATCAGAAATGAAATGGAACGCATAAAGATCAATATCTTAGACATTAGTGAGCTGAAATGGACTGGTATGGGCAATTTTGAATCAGACAATCATATGGTCTACTCTTCAGGAAATGACAAATTGAAAAAGAATTAAGTCTTAGGCTGGGTTCTCTAGAGAAGTAAAACATATAAATATATATAGAGAGAGAGGTTTATATCAAGGAAATGACTTATGCAGTTGTAGAGGTTGGAATGTGGGTCAAGCTGGAGATTTCTACTGATTCACATAGCCGCAGGGGCTGGCGAACTCAAGAAGGGCAAGTCAGACAGCAGGGCTCTTGCTCACAGGCTATGAAGACCAAAGAATGCCAAGATCGGCAGGCAAGACCACTCGTAAGCTACTAGCTCAAGTCCCAAGAACAAGAGGTCAGATGAACAGGAGGCAGCTTCAGGATCCAGAGCAAGCAAAAGCCCACCTTTCATGCCAGAGTCCACCTATATTAGATGTAAGCCACACTCCCAATGAAACTCCCTTTCAACTGATTAGCTACTCACAGCAGATCCCATCATGGAGGTGATCACATTATATCAAATCTTATCATGGAAGTGATCACATCATCATATGACCGCCAAACAATATCATAACTGCTAAACTACTGAGAATCATAGCCCCGCTAAGCTGACACAAAACCTTAACGATCACAAATGATGCCACGTTCATTGTCAAAAACAACATTTCAAGATCTATCCTGATGTACAGCCTTCTCAGTGATAGGATAATATCCATACCCCTACAAGGAAGACCTGTTAATATGACTATTATTTAAATTTACGCAGTAATCACTAAGGCCAAAGACAAAGAAATTGAAGATTTTTACCAACTTCTGTGTTCTGAAATTGATCAAACATGCAATCAAGGTGCATTGATAATTACTAATGATTGGAAGGTGAAAATGAGAAACAAAGAAGCATCAGTAGTTGGAAAATATGGTCTTGGTGATAGAATCAACATTGGAGATCCCACGATAGGATTTTGGAAGACCAATGACTTATTCATTGGAAATACCTTTTTTCAACAGCAGAAACGGTGACTATACACATGGACATCACCAGATGGAGTACACAGGAATCAAATAAACTACATCTGTGGAAAGAGATGATGGAGAAGCTCAATATCATCAGTCAGAACAAAGCCAGGGAACAACTGTGGAACAGACCATCAATTGCTCATATGCAAGTTCAAATGGAAGCTGAAGAAAATTAAAACAAGTCCACTAGAGCCAAAGTACGACCTTGAGAATATCCCACCTGAATTTAGAGACCATGTCAAGAATAGATATGATGCATTGAACATTAACGACAGAAGACCAGACAAGTTGTGGAAGGACATCATACATGAAGAACGCAAAAAGGTCATTAAAGAGACAGAAAAGAAAGAAAAGACCAAAATGGTTGTCAGAAGACACGCTGAAACTTGTTTTAAAGGTAGAGCAGCTAAAGCGAATGAAGAAATCATGAAGAAAAAGAGCCGAACAGAAGACTTCATAGGGTGGCTCAAGAAGACAAAGTATTATAATGAAACGTGCAAAGACCTGGGGTTAGAAAACCAAAAGGTAAGAACATGCTCAGCATTTCTCAAGCTGAAAGAACTGAAGAAAAAATTCAAGCCTCGAGCTGCCATATTTAAGGATTCTATGGGCAAAATATTGAATGACAAAAGAATTATCAAAAGAAGATGGAAGTAATTCAGAGACACTGTACCAAAAAGAATTGGTCAACGTTCAACAATTTCAGGAGGTAGCAAATGACCAAGAACCAATGGTATTGAAGAAAGAAGTCCAAGCTGCACTGAAGGCATTGGCAAAAAACAGGGCTTCAGGAATTGACAGAATACCAATTGAGATGTTTCAACAAACGGAGATACAGAGCTGGAGGTGCTCATTCGTCTATGCCAAGAAATTTGGAAGACAGGTTCCTGGCCAACTGACTGGAAGAGATCCATATTTGTGCCCATTCTGAAGAAAGGTGGAACAGAATTTGGAAATTAACAAACAATATCATTAATATCACATGCAAGGAAAATTTTGCTGAAGATAATTCAAAAATGATTGCAGCAGTACATCAACAGGGAACTGCCAGAAATTCAAGATGGATTCAGAAGAGGACGTGGAATGAGGCATATCACTGCTAATGTCAGATGGATCTTGGCTGAAATCAGAGAATACCAGAAAGATGTTTACCTGTGTTTTATTGACTATGCAAAGGCCCTCAACAGTGTGGAGCATAACAAATTATATTATACAACATTGCAAAGAATAGGAATTCCAGAACACTTAATTGTGCTCATGAGGAACCATACATAGACCAGAAGACACTTGTCTGAACAGAACAAGGGGATGCTGCATGGTTTAAAATCAGGAAAAGTGGGCATCAGGATTGTATTCTTTCACCATACTTATTCAATCTATATGCTGAGCAAATAATCTGAGGAGTTGGACTATATATATGAAGAACAACGTGGCGTCAGGATTGGAGGAAGACTCGTTAACAACCTGCAATAAGTAGATGATGCAATTTTGCTTGGGAAAAGCAAAGAGGACTTGAAGAACTTACTGATGAAGATCAAAGACTATAGCCTTCAGTACAGATTACACCTCAACATAAAGAAGACAAAAATTCTCCCAACTGGACCAGTAAGCAACATCATGATAAACAGAGAAAGTACTGAAGTTTCAAAGGATTTCATTTTACTTGGATCCACAGTCAATGTCCATGGAAGCAGCAGTCAAGAAATCAAACAACGTACTGCATTGGGCAAATCTGCTGCAAAAGACCTCTTTAGAGTGTTAAAAAGCCAAGATGTCACTGACGGAAAGGTGCACCTGACCCAAGCCATGGTATTTTCAATTACCTCATATGCATGGGAAAGCTGGAAAATGAATAAGGAAAACCAGAGAAGAATTTATGCCTTTGAATTATGGTGTTGGGGAAGAAGAGTGAATATACCATAAATTGCAAAAAGAACGAACAAATCTGTCTTGGAAGAAGTACAACCATAATGCTCCTTAGATGCAAGGATGGCAAGACTTCGTTTCATGTATTTTGGACATGTTTATAAGGAAGGACCAGTTCCTAGAGAAGGACATCATGCTTGGTAAAGTAGGGGGTCAGCGAAAAAGAGGAAGATCATCAACGAGATAGACTGACACAGTGACTCCAAGAATAGGCCCAAGCATAGCAGCGATTGTTAGGACGGTGCAGGACTAGGGAGTGTTTCATTCTCTTGTACATGAGGTGGCGATGAATCAGAACAGACTTGACGGCACCTAACAACAACAACATTTTAGATCTACTTTAGATTTAGGTTTATTTAGATCTGCTTTAAAACAAAAAAACGACTTGCCCAGTCTTTGCAAATTGAATCTGTGCCAGGGCAGTCCTTCAACACTTACCCAGGATTGCACAGAACCTAGAAATCACCTCAAGATGAAAGTGTAGGGATCAGTCTGAGGTGAAAGCGGAGGGTCTCGTCAGATAATTTCTGAACAAACATCTTATGCTGAGAATGCATGTTGCTTTCTAAATTCCCCTGGTATACATGGGTGCCTTTGAATGCCCTACTTTATGAAAGAAACCGCCTTCCCAGGATCTTCTCCCAGCCTTTAGGCATCAATTGTATGTCATAGTCACACTCTTTAACCCAAGGTGGCTACAGATGGTTGCAGTGTTTGAGCAATGCCTGTAGCTTTTACACCTTGTGTGGGCCCTGAGATAAGCGAAAGAGAGATGAGTATCTTACATTAGTTCTCAGGTATCCCCCAGACAGGCTAGAAGAAACATACACAATAATTTATAAATATGGTCTGCTCTGCTTACTCGAGCCAGGAACCAGGAACCTGACTTTTAAGGCCACTCTTAAGCCAGGCAGGGGATGGGGTATGGGGAAGTAGAAACACCACAAAACTTTCCTATCATTTTGAAGTTGTCGTTTTCTTGATTCAGCATTTTCCAGGTTGCTGTAAGCCTTTTACTTATTTCCAGACTTCCAACAAAGTTGGTTCTGCCAGTTTCTGCTTGTTTCCTGGGGTTTCTGTGGGAGGACAGGGTCTTGGAGCTACTTATGCTGTTATTTTACTGGTTGGGTTCCTGAGGTGTCTTTTTAAGCAACATTTATTTATCTTTTGCTGTTTTTACCCGTTTTGACATCCTTGGTCTTTTAGTTGACTACTTAGGGCATTTATACTTAATGTAATTGCTAATGTACTATCTTACTATTTGTTTTCCATTTGACCGTATGTTTTAAATTCCTTTTTTCTTTGTTTTATTCCTTCTTTAATATTGATTAAGTTAAATATGTTAATTATTCCATTTTCTCTCTATTCTCATTAGTTATGCATTCTTACTACGTATTTAGTAGTCATCCTTAATATTATAACATGAATCCTTTAATTATTATAATTCAATATAAATTATTATTTTTAACACTTCTCCAACAATGATAGGATTTTAAGATACTTTATATGCCCCCCCCTCACTTTTTGTGCAATTTCATGTATTTTAATTCTGTATACATTTTAATTCCTATAAGACATTAAATTATTGCATCATATGGTCAATATTTATTTATGTTTAGCCTCATATTATACCCCTTCACTTCTCTTTTGTAGTTTCTGATGTTTCCATGCCTTTGGATGGTAGCGTTTTTCTTCTATCTGCAGAATTCCCTTTTGTACTTCTTTTAATGCATATATGCTAGTGATGATTTTTTTTTTGGTTTTGTTTCTCAAAAAGTCTTTATTTTACTTTTACTTTTGGAAAAGTAGTTTTGCTAGTGTGGAGTTTTAATTGACAGGTAAGTTCTTTCAGTTATTCCATTGTTTTCTAGGGTCCATAATTTATGTTGAGAAGTCGGTTTTATTTTGCACCTTTACTGTCTTTTTTAATCCAGCTGCTTTCAAGATTTTCATTTGATTTTTTGTTTTAATAGCTTAACTATGATGTGTATTTAAGAATTCATTCTGCCTCGGCTGCTTAGGCTTGAATCTGAGACCTGTTGTCTTTCCTTAGTTTGAGATAATTTGCAGCAATTATTTATTAAAATATTGCTTCTGACTCATTCTTGTACTTTTCTCTTTTGAAGACTGTAATTTTAAGAATATAATACACACTCTTTCTGTATTATCTGCATTTTTTACTCACTGTCCTTCAGTGATAATTTCTATTTACTTTTCCTAGTTCACTAATCCTTTTGGTTTTGTAAATCCATTTACTGAGTCATTAATTTCAGCTATTGTACTTTCCCGGTCTAGTATTTCTATTTGCATATTTTTTATGAATTCAAATTCTCTGATAAAATCTTCATTTTTCCCTCTATTATCTTGACATTTTCATCAGAGCTCTCTTAAATTCCTTTTCTGACAATTCCAGTATCATGGTTTCCTTGAGACTGTTTTTGTCTATTTTTTTTCTTTTGTTGTTCTTCAGTCATAAAGAATGACATCTGTAGTGATTTTTTAATGAATGTTGGACATTGTGGACAAAAATTTTTAGAAGTTCTAGATGATGATCTCTTCTTCAGAGAAGGTTTACGCTCACCTTTGCTAACAGATAATGTGGATAATTAATACTTTGTTCCAATTAGGGAATGAGGTGACTATAAAGTCAGTCTACTTCTAGTTTAAACCTTACACTTAGGGCATAGCCTCCAGGTTTTCCATCTGAGAACCTGTATGAACTCTAATACTTGTCTTCCCAGCACTGAGAGACTACCAAAACCTTTGCTCTACTATTTTTCTTTATTTTATTTTTATTGTACTTTAGATGAAGGTTTACAGAACAATAGTTTCTCATTAAACAATTAGTACACATATTGTTTTATGACAATGGTTAACAACCCCATGACATGTCTACACTGTTCCTTCCCTTCTCAAACTTGGGATACCTATTACCAGCTTTCCTGTCCCCTCCTGCCTTCTAGTCCTTGTCCCTGGACTGTTGTGCCCCATTAGTCTCACTTTGTTTTATGGAGCTGTCTAATCTTTGGCTGAATGGTGAACCTCGGGAGTGACTTCATTACTGAACTAAGAGTGTCCTGGGTTCATACTCTCAGTTTCTCCAGTATCTGTCAGGCCAGTAAGTCTGGTCTTTTTTTTTCTGAGTTAGAATTTTGTTCTAAATTTTTCTCCAGCTCTGTCCAGGACCCTCTGTTGTGATCCCTGTCAGAGAAGTCAGTGGTGGCAGCTGGGCACCATCTAGTTATACTGGACTCAATCTTGTGGAGGCCATGGTAGTTGTGGTCCATTAGTCCTTTGGACTAATCTTTTCCTTACATCTTGTTTTCTTCATTCTCCCTTGCTCTCAAAGGGGTGAGACCAGTGGAATATCTTAGATGGCTGCTCACAGGTTTTTAAGACCCCAGATGCTACTCACCAAGGTCGAATGTAGAACATTTTCTTTGTAAACCATGTTATGCCAATTGAGCTAGATGTTCCCCAAAACAATGGTCCCCACAGCCCTCCGCCCAGCAATTCAGTCCCTAAGGGAGTTTGGATGTGTCAATGGAACTTCCATGACATTTCGTTGTACAACTTGTGCTGGCTTCCCCAGTACTGTGTACTGTCTTTCCTTTCATCAAAGTTACCACTTGTCTATTGTCTATTTAGTGCCCCCCACACCCCTTCCATCCCTCATAACCAACAAAGATTATTTATTTTTGTGTGTAAACTTTTTCATGAGTTTTTACAATAGAGGTCTCATACAATATTTGTCCTTTTGTGATTGACTTATTTCAGTCAGCATAATGTCCTCCAGTTTCATCCATGTTGTGAGATGCTTCACAGACTCATCATTGTTCTTTCTTGTTGCATAATACTCCATTGTTTGTATGTACCATAGTTTGTTTATCCATTCATCTGTTGATGGGCATCTAGGTTGTTTCCATCTTTTTGCTATTGTGAACAATGCTGAAATGAACATGGGTGTGCATATGTCTATTCAAGTGATAGCTCTTATTTCTCTAGGATATATTCCTAGGAGTGGGATTGCTAGATCGTATGATATTTCTATTTCCAAGGAAGCGCCATATCATTTTCCGAAATGGTAGTATCATTTTGTGTTCCCACCAGCAGTGCATAAGAGTTCCAATCTCCCACACCCTCTCCAACATTTGTAATTTCCAGTTTTTTTTATTCATGCCAGTAAGCCGGGGGCTAGATGGTATCTCACTGTGGTTTTAATTTGCATTTCTCTAATGGCTAGTGATCGCAAGCATTTCCTCATGTGTTGTTGGCCACTTGAATGTCTTCTTTGGTGAAGTGTCTGTTCATTTTCTTTGCCAATTTTTAAATTGGATTATTTGTCTTTTTATTGTAGAGGAGTTGGATTTTCTTGTAGATTTTCGAGATTAGAACTTTGTCTGACTTGCAATGTCCAAAAATTTTTTGCCAGTCTATAGGTTCTCTTTTTACTCTTTTGGTGAAGACTTTGATGAGCATAAGTATTTACTTTTTAGAAGATCCCAGTTATCTAGCTTATCTTCTGGAGTTTGTGTGTTGTTGGTTATGGTTTGTATCCTGTTAATGCCATTTATTAGGGCCTCTAGTGTTGATCCTATTTTTTCTTCTATGAACTTTATAGTTTTTGGCTTTATATTTAGGTCTATGATCCATTTTGAATTAGTTTTTGTGTATGGTGTGAGGTATGAGTCCTGTTTCATTTTTTTTGTTGATGGATATCCAGTTTTGCCAGCACCATTTGTTAAAAAGACTGTCTATTCTCCGTCTGATGGACTTTGAGCCCTTGTGGAAGATCAGGTGACGATAGGTGGATAGATGTACATTTGGGTTCTCAATTCTGTTCCAGAGGTCAATGTATCTGTCGTTGTACCAGTACCAGGCTGTTTTGACTACTGTAGCTGTATAGTAGGTTCTGAGATCATGTAGGGCGAGTCCTCCTGCTTTATTCTTCTTCAATAGTGCTTTACTTATCCGGGGCTTCTTCCCTCCATATAAAGTGAATCATTAGTTTTTCCATCTCTTTAAAGAATGTTGTTGGTATTTGGATTGGGATTGCATAGTGTTTGTAGGTTGCATTGGGTAGAATTGTCATTTTCACAATATTGAGTCTACCTACCCATCAGCATGGTATGTTTTTCCATTTATGTAGACCCCTTTAGGTTTCTTGCAATAGTGTTTTATAGTTTTCTTCTTATAGGTCTTTTACATTCCTGGTTTATTTTTTTAGGTGCTATTATAAATGATATTGTTTTCCTGATTTCCTTTTCATCGTTCTCTTTATTGATGTATAGGAATCCAACTGATTTTTGTATGTTTATCTTGTATCTTGCTACTCTGCTGACTCTTTCCATTAGTTCCAGTAGTTTTCTCGTGGAGTCTTCAGGGTTTTCTATGCATAGTATCATATCATCTGCAAACAGGGACAATTTAACTTCATTACCAATTTTGAAGCCTTTATTTCTTTTTCTTGCCTTATTTCTCTAGCTAGGACTTCCAGCACAACGTTAAATAGGAGTGGAGATAAAGGGCATCCTTATCTTGTTCCTGTTCTCAAGGAGAAATGTTTTCAGCATCTCTCCTTTAAGAATGATGTTGCCCATTGGTTTTTCATAGATGCCCTTTATTATGTTGAGAAATGTCTCTTCTATACCTATTTTATTGAGAGTTTTTAATCAAGAATGGGTGTTGAACTTTGTCAAATGCCTTTTCTGCTTCAGTTGAGATGATTGTGTGATTCTTTCCTTTCCTTTCCTTTTATTTATGTGGTGGGTTACGTTGATTGATTTTCTACTGTTGAACCATTCTTACATACCTGGTATGAATCCTACTTGGTCGTGGTATGTTATTTTTTTAATATGATGCTGAATTCTATTGGCTAGAATTTTGTTGAGAATTTTTGCATTTATATTCATGAGAGACACTGGTATGTAATTTTCTTTTTCTGTGGCATTTTTCCTGGTTTTGGTATCAGGGTTATACTGGCTTCATAGAATGAATTCAGACACGTTGCTTCCTTTTCTATGTTCTGAAATAGTTTTAGTATTACTGGTATAAGCTCTTCACTGAATGTTTTGTAGAATTCTCCAGTGAAGCCATCTGGGCCAGGGCTTTTTTTGTTGGGAGTTTTTTTTTTTTTTTAATTACCTTTTCAATCTCTTTTCTTGTTATGGGTCTTTTCAGATTTTCAGCATCACTTTGTGTTAGTTTGGGTAGGTAGTGTGTTTCTATAAATTTATCCATTTCCTCTAGGCTTTCAAATTTGTTGGAGTATAGTTTTTCATAATACTGTTATGATCTCTTTTATTTCATTTGGGTCTGTTGTAATGTCCCCCATTTCATTTCTTATTTGGGTTATTTGCATCCTCTCCTGTTTTTCTTCTGTCAGTCTGGCAGATGGTTTGTCAATTTTGTTGATCCTTTCAAAGAACCAACTTTTGGTTTTGTTGATTCTTTTTATTGTTTTTCTGTTCTCTATTTCATTTATTTCTGCTCTGATCTTTACTGTTTCCTTTCTTCCGGTAGTTGTGGGCTTTTTTTTTTTTTTTTTTTTGCTGTTCTCTTTCTATTTGTTTGAGTTCTGTAGTTAATGTTCTGATTTTGTCCCTTTCTTCTTTTTTGATAGTGCATCTATTGCTATAAATTGTCCTCTGAGGACTGCCTTCACTGTGTCCCAATGGTTTTGCATGATGTGTTTTCATTCCCGTTTGATTCTAGGAATTTTTTGATTCCTTCTCTGATTTCTTGTATTACTCAATGATGTGTAAGTGGGTGTTATTTAGTTTCCATGTAGTTGATTTTTTTTTCCTTGCTCTTCCTGTTGTTAATTTCTGCCTTGATGGTGTTGCGGTCAGAGAAGATACTTTGTATTATCTCAATGTTTTGGATTTTGTTGAGGATTGCTCTGTGGCCTAAGTTGTGGTCTACTTTGGAGAATGTTCCATGTGCATTGGAAAAGAATGTGTACTTTGCACCTGTTGGTGATAGTGTTCTATATATGTCTATGAGGTCAAGTTGGCTCATTGTGCCCTTTAAGTCTTCTATATCTTTGTTGAGTTTCTTTCTAGATGTTCTGACTTTTACTGAGACTGGTGTGTTGAAGTCTTCTACTATTATTGTGGAACTGTCAATTTCTCTTTTCAGTGCTGTTAGAGTTTGTTTTATGTATTTGGGAGCCTTGTCATTGGGTGTGTAAATGTTTATTATGGTTATGTCTTCATGATGGATCGTCCTCTTAATCATTATATAGTGTCCTTCTTTGTCCTTTATCGTGAATTTTGTTTTAAACTCTATTTTATCAGAGATTAGTGTTGCCACTCTTGCTCTTTTTTGGTAGCTCTTTGCTTGATATTTTTTTCCATACTTTGATTTTTAATAAATTTACGTCTTTATTTCTAAGATGTGTCTCTTGTAGACAGCATAATGAGGGATCTTGTTTTTTTATCTATTCTGTCACTCTCCATCTCTTTATGGGTGTGTTTAGGCCATTTACATTCAGTGTAGTTATTGATAGGTGTGAGTTTACTGCTGTCATTTTGTAGTGCTTTTTTTTTTGTGGTGCTGACGTTTTCTTGGTTCCTCTTACTCTCGTTGCTGAGTTCATTTTGTTTGTGGATTTTTTTTCATTTCTTTTGTTTTTGTAGGTTTTGTTTTTACTGAAACTTTATGTTTTTCTTCTTTATTTTGATGAATAGGTTTGTTAACTTTCTTTGTGGTTGCCTTGAAATTTACCCTTATCTTCCTAGGTTTGAATGAGTCTATTATTACTTGGTATTGTCTTGCCCTCCTCTCCATTAGAAGGTTCTATACTTATGCCGTTAATTCCCTCTTTTATTGGTTTGATGTTGTTGTCATTTACAGAATAACCTCTCTGATTCCCTGTTGTAATTCTTTTGGTTTTGGATAGTCCTTAAGAGTTCATTTTCTAGGTTGGTATCTGGCTGGTATGATCCTGTGTCCTAGATTCAGTCTGTGGTCTGATGTTTGTTCTCAGATCGAAGGACTCCCTTTAATAATTCTTGAAAGTTTGGTTTGGTTTTTACATAGTTCCTTAATTTCTGCTTATCTGGAAATGACCTAATTTCACCATCATATTTGAATGAGAGTTTTGCAGGATATATTATTCTTGGCTGGAAATTTTTTTTCTTTCAAGGTTTTATATATGTCATCTCACTGCCTTCTTGCCTGCATGGTTTCTGCTGAAAAATCCGAGTTTAGTCTTATTGTTTCTCTTCTGTATGTGACTTTTTGTTTTTCTCCAGTTGCTCTCAGGATTTGTTGTTTATCTTTGGTTTTGGTGAGCATGATTACGGTATGCCTTGGTGATTTTATTTTGGGGTCTATCATATATAGGGTTTGTTAAGCTTCTTGGATGGTCTGCTTTTCATGTTTCATAATATTGGGGAAGTTTTCTGACAGCAATTCTTCAATGATCCTCTCTGTGTTTTCTGTTTTCTCCTCCTGTTCTGCAACTCCGATCACTCGCACATTTTTGCTTTTGATTGTATCCCAAATAATTCTCAGGGTTTCTTCATTTTTCTTCATTCTTTTTTCTGACTTTTTCCTCCAGCATAGTTGTATACAACTGTTTGTCTTCAATTTTGCTGACCCTGTTTTCCATCATTTCAAACCTGCTCCTCAGCCCTTTTATGACACTGTCCATTTCTGAAATCTGGTCGTTTATCTTTTGGATTTCTAATTGTTTTTGTATGATTTCTAGTTGTGAATTTATTTCAGCATTTTGTTCCTGTATTATTTTCCTGAATTCTTCCATTTTTTTGTCTGTATTTTCCATGAATTTGTCTGCCTTTTCCATGAATTTTTCTATTTTTTCCTCTTTTTTGTCTCCTTTTTGCTTCAACTGTTGGATAGCTCTGAATATTAGAGATTAGAATTCCCTATCAAGTGGTTCTAGTGCCTTTTCTTCTACTGGAAAATCATCTGGTGTTTTATTTTGTACACCTACTGTAACCATCCTGTCCTGTTTTTTATATATTTTGATATTGTCTGCTGTCTTTGGGACATTCACAAGTTATTTTCCTTGTTTATCGATTGTAGATTTGCTTGTTTTGTCCTGCTTTTTTGTTTTATTTGGTTATGTCTGAGCAGGTGTGCTGTGCATTCTTTGTTGTTTGCTCATCTGTAGGCACGATAGTTTTCACCCCTCTTCTCCAGTTGGCAGGGTCTGTCACTCAGGTATGGTAGAGTAGGGCAGGACCAGCTGAAGGTTAATTGCTGTGGTAGGTTGTTTGCGGCACATACTAGGGCCAACAGGGCAGCCTGGGAATCAGTGCAGGGAAAATTCTGTTAGGTCATGCCTGTGCTGCTTGCAGTTGTGATGTTCTGCACACGGTGCATGTAAGCTGGAAGAAGGGGGGAAATTGTGATGTGTGGAGCGAAGATGGGTATGGGAGAGAGGAACAGGAGCCAAAAAGATACAAACAAAAAACAGTGCAAAGGGATCTTGCTGTTGGAGTGGAGAGATGAGAGACTGAGAAATGGAGAAAAGTAAAAAGGAAGGGGAAAAAAGAAAAAGATAAAAGAAAAAAATTAGGAAAAAAGCCCCCAGTGGTCCCACTGGTGCAGCTGTGAGGACTGGGGAAGTTTCTCCCAGGCTGTGAAGTACAGCCAGTCTAGAAAGGGTAGAGGTGTTACACAGCACCAGGTATTCAGGAGACAGGAAGAGAAGGTAAGTATAGAGAAATGAGAAACTTAGAAATTAGAAAAGACAAAAAGGGAAAAATAGAGAGAAGAAAACAAAACAAAGAAACAGAAAACAAAAATAACAAAAAACATCAAAACCAAAGAAAAAAACAAGAAAAAAGAAATGCCCCCAGGGGTCCAACTGTGCCTCTGCACAGAGTAAGGGAGTAGCTCCCAAGATGCACAGTACTGCCAGGCTAGAAGGGGCTCCAAAGCCAAGAAAATAAAAACAAAACAACCAAGCAAATCAAAACAGAACAAAAAAAACAAGCAAATAAAAAGCCCCAGGGCTTCCACCAGCGTACCAGCAAGGGCTGGGAAGCAGTTTCACAGTCAAGCAGTGTTTTGTAGCCTTTCAGGAAAAAGCAAAGATTCCACACAGAGCCAGGTATTTGAGAGAAAGGATGGGGAGGTGGTGAGAGGTAAGTAAGAAATCTAAAGAAGTGGGAAAAGCACCACCAGCAGCCAACAAATGCACTCAGGGAGCCAGCCAGTGCAGGCGGGTGGAATCCAAGTGGCACCTGGGGTGAAGCCAGTGCTTCCCAGTAAGGAGACTGTGGCTGCAGGAAGCAGAGGAGGCCAAGTGGGGGTGAAGAAGTATGGGGGATGGGAAGGCGTATATCGCTGGTTACTGGTTGTTCTCTCTCCTGCTGGAAACTCCATGAAGTTGCTTTCTTGTACCCTCTGTTCACTGATCTCTGATAGGAGTCCAAGACGGCAGATCCGTGCTGAGTTAGTAGATAGGGGACCTCTGCATGCATCTCTCCTCACTCTCTGTTCTCTGTCAGTTTATTATTCCATTATTCCAGTTTCTTATTCTATTGTGTTATTTATCCCTTCATTTGATGCTTAGGGTTTCAGGATTGACATTTGTCTCTATTTGACTTAGTTTTTCAGATCTTTGCTGTGGAAGGACAGCATGTTGCCCAGAAGTCTCTCTGCTCTACTTTTTAGAAGTTTCTATTTGGTCTGTAGTCTCCATTCCAGCACAATCTCAGAATTCAGCAAATGTCTTGAGGGGAAATCCAATAGAAGATTGGGCTCAGTTTTCCACCACTCTTGTCTCCTAAAAATCTACACCTTATCTCTAATTTTGTGAGATTGTAAAAAGCTCCTGGATTAGTCTGGGTTCTCTAGAGAAGCAAAAACAGTGAAGTGTGTACATATATATATACATATGCATATATTTGATAATATATATATATAGAGAGAGAGAGAGAAAGATTTATCTCAAGAAAGTGATTCACTCTGTTGTAGAGGCTGGCACGTCCCAAGTCCATGGGTCAGGCATCAGGCTGGAGGCTTCTCCTGACTCACATAGCTACAGGGGCTTACAAACTCAAGATTAGCAGGCAGGTCAGATGGCAGGCCTCCAGCTCATAGGCTGTGGAGGCTGACAAATCCCAAGATTGGCAGGTAAGCTGCTAGTTCAAATCCCGAGAACCAGAGGTCAGATGATGACGAGCTGAAGGCAGGATCTAGAGCAAGAGCCTTGCTGGAATATCCATTTAAATACTGGAGGCAGGCCACACTCCCAAGGAGACTTCCTTTCAATTGATTAGCTGCTCATAGCAGATCGCATCATGGTTGATTACATCATTACGTAACTGTCAAACTACATCATAACGGCCAAACCACTCAGAATCTTGGCCCAGTCAAGTTGACACACAACCTTAACCATCACAACTCCATTGGTTTCTCTGTCTCTTAGTAAAAATAATCTCCCCAGGCCCTTTGCCTGGAGTCTTGGTCTCTTGTACTACACCCAGATTTGGCAAATGAACTGAGGAAAAAATGTCTGCATAATGTCAGCTCAATTCTCTACATGGTTCTTTCTTCTCCAGGATTTTGTTTCCTTAATTCCTATTTGTCCCTGCAGCTCTTTGATGCCTTCAAAAGTATTTTAAAATATATATTTATTTGACTTTTCAAACTAGTCTTGAAGTATTGTCCTGTCCAAACTATTCCACCACAACTCTAAGCTGAATTATCCTTTAAAACACAAATTTTATTATATTCTCCCCAGCTTGAGTGCTGCTGTTCACTTTCATTCACCCTATAACTCAGTCATACTGAACTATTCATTAATCCTCAAGTATACTATGCTCTTCCACCTTTTTGAAAATGCTGTATCTATTAATAGAAATTTCCTTTTCCTTTTTATTCCTTCCAAGTTGCTACTGATCATTAAGGCTCATCTTAAACACCACTTCCTCTGTGAAGATTTTGTCAGTGCTCCAATACAAAGTTAGATGTTTATTCCTTTATATACCAATGTTGATGCTATTGTTTTAACACTTTCTTTGTTATATTATCAGTTAATGTACGTATCTTGTCCAATAGACTCTGCTATACTTAAGGGCAAAGGGAGTTACATTACGATTGCTTGTATCCTCAATGTCCAGCATAGTGCTTAGCATAAAATAAGCTCAGATTTAGGAGACTTCATTGTATATTTTTTCACCAAAAGTCCTTTATCTTTTTTCTACCTGCCATTCTAACCATTCTATTTTCCCTTCTTCCTTTCACAGCCAGGCCTTTGCCACAAATGATGTACGACTCTGCATTAATTACCTTAAACTCCTGACCATCCAATATTTCCTCTATCAAAGAAACTTGGCAACTGACCTCACTGCTGTACAGAAAATATCTTATAAGTCATCAATAATTTTCTTCCCATTGTATATCTTATTTTAAAAATCATTTAACAACTTAATTGTCTGACAGACCGTTAAAACTTGATGATAGAAATTGTTTTACATATTTGTATCATAAGATCTTACACTTGATAAGTCATATGAGTGAAAGCCACCTTCAAAGGTCTTTCTCAGTCCTATCCCTCTATGTCTGCTCTGTATCAGCTGAGCCTGCTGATCATCTTCAAATCTCTTCCCTCAGCCTTTAACAGTATGCCATTCTGGCACTATTCTACTTTCATTTTTATGTGTTAAATCATGTGAGAATGAAAGAGAATTCAAAGAGTAAAGGATTAAAAAAAAAAAAAGATTTGGTGCGGCCAGAAGATGGAGCAGTAATCAAAATAGGACTAACTAAATGATGAGAAATGGCACTACAGTTTTGATCATGAAAAGCAACAGGGACTGCACATGGCCTAATAATAAATGTTTGCAGCTAGCCTGGTGATGGTCACAGACAGTTTTAACCTTTCTGTGTCCAGAGTTATGAGTTAGGGGTCAAAGATACAAGTACCTCAAGTTACTGAGTGAAGATTCATAATGTCCACTTGGTTGGGAGTCATAAGTGAAACTCAAACTATTAGAATATGGGGCTACAGAACAACAAAACAAGCAGAAGAATGAAGGGAAGTTTTACTAGGTCATGAGCTAAAAGGTAAACCAGTCATAAATCTGAATTATGCACTAGTAACAATGATCAAGACTAGGTCAGATGGCGCTCTGGTGGTTAAGAGCTTGTCTGCTAACCAAAAGGTTGGCAGTTCAAATCCACCAGAAGCTCCTTGGAAACTCTATGTGGGAGTTCTACCCTGTCCTATAGGGTTGCTGTGAGTCAGAATGGACTCGATGGCAACTGGTTTGGTTTTTCTTTTTCTTTTTTTTTTTAACAATGATCAAGACTAGGTCAGGAGGAAGTAGAAAGAACTGCTCAATCTCATAGGAGCTAGGATGAAGTTGCCAGATGGAAGCTCCTAATCCTACCTAATTTATTCCCACACCAGGCTGGATACTAGGATAGACTCTGGAACCATGTAAACTTCTCCAGCTCCTCTTTGCCTCCTATTTCAACTGTGAGAATTCTGCTGAGTTTTCTCCCCTCTCCATTGCCTCTCATCAGAGTCTCATTTACCTACCTTCTTTTAATTAATATCTCTCTGCAGATGTCTCTGTTTTGCCTGTTTCTAAGAATCTTTGAGTCTATGAGATCATCAAATCTATATCTCTAGCCTTTGCACCAGGAATAACTTCCTGCTTAATATTATCACCTCAATGTCCTTCTTTCCTCTCAAAACCCGACTAGTCATCTTCCTCCTCAAATTTCCCCTGTCTTCCCTATTCCTATTACTACTTAACCAGTCTGGGCTTTTATTTTCTCATCTGTAAAATTGATAAAATATTTTTTTCCATAAGCAGTTTTATGAGGATGAGAAACAAACTATGTAAAGCACTTACCACAACACTTGGCATATAGTTGGGGCTCAGTAAATGCCTCCTATTAGTAAGAATCTCACCATCCTTGCTTCTAAGGATGTCTGATGTGAGGATGGTGAGACTTCATCTTACATACTTTGGACATGTTATCAGGAGGGACCAGTCCCTGGAAAAGGACATCATGCTTGGAAAAGTAGAAGGCCAGTGAAAAAGAGGAAGACCTTTAATAAGATGGATTGACACAGTGGCTGTGACAATGGGCTCAAGCATAACAACAGTTGTGAAGATGATGCAGACAGGGCAGTGTTTCGTTCTGTTGTACATAGGGTCACTATAAGTCGGAACCGACTCGACAGCACCTAACAACATCTCCTAAGAATATACTGAGGTATGTGTGCAACAATCCCCTAAGGAATCCTATCAGATTTAGAGATCAAAAAAGAAAGACAGTCATTGGGCAAAAAAGGAAATCCTTTGAAAATATTTGATTAATAGTCTAAAGCGTAATCTTATTAAAATTTTGGTTTTTCTAAGCTACTTTTTGCATTGTCTAATTAAAGGCTAATCTTCTAGTTTCTAAGGTAGAGCTGAGGAGCACTGGTGGCACAGTGGTTAAAGTTCTTGGCTGGTAACCAAAAGGTCAGTGGTTCAAACCCACCAGATCCTCTGCGGGAGAAAGTTGTGGCAGTCAGCTTCCGTAAAGATCCAAAAAAAACCCAGATCAAACCTGTTGCCATCAAGTCAATTCTGACTCATAGTGACCCTATAGGATAGAGCAGAACTTCCCCACAGGGTTTCCAAGGAGCAGCTGGTGGATTCAAGCTGCCAATCTTTTGGTTAACAGCCGAGCTCTTAACCACTGTGCCACCAGGGCTTCTCTGTAAAGATGACAGCCTTGGAAACACTATAGGGCAGTTCTACTCTGTCCTATAGGGTCACTGTAAGTTGGAATATAAGTTGGACAGCTTAGAGCAGTAGATTTTAACCTAGGCTACCTGTTAGAAGCACCTGGGGGAGGTTTTAAAACCTACCAGTGCCCAGACTCCATCCCCAGAGATTCTGACTACATTTGCTGGGGCTCAGCCTCAGCACTGGTATTTTTTAAAGCCCCCCGGCAATGTTAATGTGCAGTTATCACTGCCAGATGAGTGGTTCTGTACATGGAGACTCGGGCTCACAGCCTATGACAAATACACAAGCAAACTTTAGTGCCGCCATCCCTTCCTCCAGAGACCAGTGGGAAAGGCGATATAACTGCTAGCCAGAGAGGAGACTGAGGGGGATTAGTTTTTTACACTGCTGGCAGAGTATGCCTTGTACACACCACAGAGCAGAGGGGTGGGTTTTTCCAGCAGCTACGGTTTTCAGAAAGCTGAGGCCTTATTTTTCAAGTGAGAAGGACAGATCAGCAGCTGCCAGGCAGAAAAACAGCAACAGTAAGGTTAATGCAAATCTTATTGCCTCAGGCTGCCCCAGGGAGAGGCCATGGGATAAGCAGCTTGATCACTTGGGAAAGAACTAGGAGGGCAGGGGTGGAGGTTTCTCGGGGAAAAATAACTATCAAATCTTTAAAAATACATAACCAGAAGACAACCACATATTTATATTTCAAACATTAGTGTTGGGGCTTGCCTTAAATGGGAGGATTGGAGGCATGCAGGGTCAGCCAAGTTTCTATCTAACAACCAAACTACACCAGCACTCCCAAACGTTTTCTTTTGACACTTCATAGCAGCATGGAAAATAATACAGCTGTACATATACTGATAAGATAGGGGATGAAAAGGCATCTGTATGGGACTTAGTGAAAACCATCTTTACATTTTCTTTGTATTACATAATTAAAAGAAAAATAAAATATTTTCAGGGAAATGTTAAATATTGAATTTGATAAAATTTCAAAATGAAATCTGACTGAAAAATTTAATGAGAAAGTCAAACTTGTTTTCAATAATATAATTCATCTTTCGTTTGAAACTCCATGGGTTTTTTTATATCCCTCGGTTGTATTCTTGGTCCCTGCAAGGTTTATTGTTCCCTTACTCCCCCCCCCCCATATCCATCTTGCCCACTCCCCTGTAGTCAATCATTGTCGCAGCGAAGGCGAATGTCGGGGCGGCGGAGACAGTAACCAAACACAAATCTTACAGAGAAGTGGGGCCAGGAGGGTCACTCTGAGGAGTCGACCCAGGAGTTTATTTATAGTCAATACAGCAAGCAGTGAAGCAAATAACAGAACAATGGGTTTTGGGTGCAGGCAAGGGAGAAGGAATTCAGGTAAACAAGCCAATCAGTAAAGGGACAATAGGTTTGGGAAAACAAGTCGTGACAAGTCTCAACATGTTGGGAACAAGTCTCAACATGCTGTGCAGCATAGAGGCCTGTGGGGGCTGCAGTTGTCAACAGTGCAGCCATGTTTAAATGGCATATATCCCCACAAATCATGTATTCTGTCCAACATACATTTTTTGTTTGTATATGCTCTTATAAAATGTGCATTGTTGCCTTATATGATTTACTTTTAATTGATGCAGGTGGCATCATGTTATACCTCTGGTCTATTTCTTACTTGATTTTTAATAAACACTGTTTTTCTAGAGCTATCCATATTGCTATGTATATTGTTAAGTCACTGCTTCTATTGCTTCTAACTGCTGCATATCTGCGGAGTGCACCCACACCTTTCACCACTCAATCTCCAGATGATGGAAGCCCAGGTTGTTTTTCACATCCTGTCACCTATGAAGGGTATTTTCAGTCAGCAATTGACAGAAAGTCCTGTACCATCATCAACTAGAATTTAGATAACTCAGTCCCTTTAAGTTGCACTTGGAGCTATCAGTTCTTCCTTTAAGTTCATTCCAAAGCTATTAATAAATAAAAATATTAACTAGGTGGCTTCACTAGTGATTTCTACAAAACATTTAAATAAGAATTGGCTCCAATCCTTCTTAATTTCAAAACACAGAAGAGGCAACACTTCCTAACTCATTCCATGAGCCAGTATTACCCTAATACCAAAGCCAGATAAAACAGCAGAAGAAAACTACAGACCAATATCTCTTATGAATATAGAAAATCCTCAACAAAATTCTACCAGACTGAACCCATCAGCATATTAAAAGTATTTTACATCATAGCCAAGTGAGATTTATTCCAGGAATGCAAGGGTGGTTCAACATAAGAAAAATTAATTAATGTAATCCACCACATTAATAGAAGAAAGGAAACACACACACACTCACACACGATCATCTCAATTGATGCAAAAAAAGGCATTTGACAAAATCTAAAACTCTTTCATGAAAAACACACAGAAAACTAGTAGAAGGGAAATTTCTCAACCTGATAAAGGGCGTTTATGAAAAACCCACAGTCAACATCATGGTGAAAGACTGGAAGTTTTCCCTCTAAGATCAGGAACAAAACAAGTATGCCCACTTATACTACTCTTATTCAGCATTGTCCTGTAAGTTCTTGCCAGAGCAATTAGAGAAGAGAAATAAAATGCATTCAAATTGGAAAGAAAAGAGTAAAACTATGTCTATTCACAGATGACATGATCCTGTGTGTAGAAAATCACAAAGATTCTAAAAGAAAAATACTATAGCTAATACATGAATTCAGCAAAGTTGTAGGATACAAGATCAACATAGAAAAATTAGTTGTGTTTCTATATGCTAGTAATGAATAATATGAAAAGGAAATTAAGAAACCAATTCCATTTATAGTAGCATCTAAAGGAATAAACAGCATCTAGGAATAAGCTAAGCCAAGGAGGTGAAAGACTTAAACATCAAAAACTATAAAACCTTGCTAAAAGAAATTGTTGTTAGGTGCTACTGAGTAGGCTCCAACTCATAGCAACCTTACATATAATAGAACAAAATATTGCCCAGTCCTGCACCATCCACACAATCGTTGCTATGTTTAATCTCATTGTTGCAGCCATGGTGTCAGTCCATCTCACTTAGGGTCTCCCTGTTTTTACTGACCCTCTACTTTATCAAGCATGAAACGAGCAAGAAAGAAATTAAAGGAGACCTAACCCAATGTTCTGTGGGAGAAAGATGTGGTAGTCTGCTTCTGTAAGGATTACAGCCATGGAAACTCTATGGGGCAGTTCTACTCTGTCCCATAGGGTCACTCTGAGTCGGAATTGACTCAACAGCTGTGAGTTTTAGAATCCTACGGTCATGGACTGAAAGACTTAATATTAGATGTCAGTAGTATCAAAGACCACCTATAGATTCAACATAATCTCTATAAAAATTTTAACAGCCTTTTTTTTGCAGAAATGGAAAAGTCAATCCTTATATTCATATGGAATTGTAAGGGGCCCTGAACAGCCAAAATAATCTTATAAAAGAAGAACAAAGTAGAAGGATTCACAGTCCTGATTTCAAAACATACTACAAAGCTAAAGTAATCAAAACAGTCTGGTATTAGTGCAACAATAGCATATAGACCAACAGAATAGAATTGAGGGTGCAGAAATAAACCTATACATCTACGCCAACTGATTTTCATAAAGGGTACCAAAGCCATTCAATGGGGAAAGAAAAGTCTCTTCAACAAATGATGCTGAGACAACTGGATTTCCACATGCAAAAGAGTGAAGCTGAACACGTACCTCATACCGTATATGAAAGCTAACTCAAAATAGATCAAAACCTAAATGTAAGAGCTAAAGTCATAATCTCATAGAAGAAAACATAGGGATAAATCTTCAGGATCTTGTCTTTGGCAATGGATTCTTAGCTACAACAGCAAAAGCACAAGCAAAACAGGAAGAAATAAATTAGACTCTTATCAAAATTAAAAACTCTTGTGCATCAGAAGATATTATCAAGAAAGTGAAAATACAACCTACATAATGGGAGAAAATATTTAGAAATCAAATATCTGATAAGAGTTTAATATTCAGAATATATAAGGACCTCCTACAACTCAACAACAAAAAAGACAAAACAACCCAGTTAAAAAATGGATGAAGGTCTTGAATACACTTTTCTCCAAAGATGACATACAAAAGCACATAAAAGGATGCACAACATCATTAGTCATGAGGGATACGCAAATCAAAACCACGATGTCATACCACTTCACACTTAGTTGTTGTTTGTTACTGTTAGATGCCATCAAGTTGGTTCCGACTCATAGAGATCCTAAGTACAAAAGAACGAAACACTGCCCGGTCCTGACTCATCCTCATAATCGTTGCTATGTTTGAGCCCATTCTTGCAGCCACTGTGTAAATCCACCTCTTCGAGGGCCTTCCACTTTTTCGCTGACCCTCTACCTTACCAAGCCTGATGTCCTCCTCCAGGGAACGGTCCCTCCTGATAACATATCCAAAGTCACGCCATCCTCACTTCCAAGGAGCACTCTGCCTGTACTTCTTCCAAGACAGACTTGTTCGTTCTTCTGTCAGTCCCTGGTATATTCAATATTCTTTGCCAACACAATATTTCAAATGCATTGACTCTTCATTGGTCTTCTTTACCCATTGTACAGCTTTCACGTGCATGAGATGGCTGAAAATACTATGGCTTGAGTCAGGCATACCTAGTCCTCAAAGTGGCATCTTTGCTTTTGAACACTTTAAAGAGGTCTTTTGCAGTAGATGTGCCCAATGCAATACATTGTTTGATTTCTTTACTGCTGCTTGATTGTGGATCTAAGTAAAATGAAATCCTTGACAGCTTCAACCTTTTCTCTGTTTATCATGATGTTCCTTATGGTTCAGATGTGAGGATTTTTGTTTTCTTTATGTTGAGGTGTAATCCATACTGAAGGCTATAGTCTTTGTTCTTTACCAGCAAGTACTCAAGTCCTCTTCCCTGTCGGCAAGCAAGGTTGTGTCATCTGCATATCAAAGTTTGTTAATAAATCTTCCCGTAATCCCAATGCCAAATTCTTCTTCATATAGTCCAGCTTCTTGTATTATTTGATCAGCATACAAATTGAATAAGGACGTACACGTTTCCTAATTTTAAACCACTCAGTATCACCTTGATCTGTTCAAATGACTGTCTCTTGGTCTGCCTACAGGTTCCGAATAAGCAAGATTAAGTGCTCTGGAATTCCTATTCTTTGAAATTTTATCCTTAATTTGTTATAATCTACACAGTCAAATGCCTTTGCCTAGTCAATAAAACACAGGTAAACGTCTTTCTGGTATTCTCTGCTTTCAGCCAAGATCCATCTGACATCAGTAATGATATCCCTCCTTCTACATCCTTTTCTGAATTGGCTTAAATTCCTGGCAGTTCCCTGTCATCCCTGTAATTCTGCAACCATTTTTGTTTTATCTTCAGCAAAATTTTCCTTGCATGTGATATTAATGATATTGTTCGATAATTTCTGCATTCTGTTTGGTCTTAGTTATCTAGTACGGCTATAACAGAATTACCACAAGTGGATGGCTTTAACAAAGAGAAGTTTATTCTCTCATAGCTTAGGAGGCTAGAAGTCTGAATTCAGGGCACCAGCTCTTGAAGAAGGCTTTTTCTCTCTGTCAGTTCTGGAGAAAGGGCCTTATCATCAATCTTCCCCTGGTCTAGGAGCTTCTCAGTGCAGGGACCCCAGATCCAAAGGATGTGCTCCACTCCCATCAATTTTTTCTTGCTAGTATGATGTTCCCATCCTCACTACTTTCTTCTCTCTTTTATATCTCAAAAGATATTGAGTGAAGATACAATCTAAGCCTGTGGATTGAGTCCTGCCTCATTAACATAATTGCCTCTAATCCCGACTCATTAACATCATCGAGGTAAAGATTTACAACTTCACATAATCACATCAGATCACAAAATGGTGGACAACCACACAATACTGGGAATCGTGGCTTAGCCAAGTTGATACACATTTTGGGGGGACATAATTCAATTCTAATATTTTGGATCACCTTTCTTTGGAATGGACACAAATATGGATCTCTTCCAGTTGGTTGGCCAGGTAGCTGTCTTCCAAATTTATTGGTATAGACAAGTGAGCACTTCCAGCATGGCATCCATTTGTTGAAACATCTCAGTTGGTATTTTGTCAATTCCTGGAGGCTTGTTTTCTGCCAATACCTTCAATGCAGCTTGGACTTCTTTCAATACCATCAGGTCTTGATGATATGCTACCTCCTGAAACCATTGAACATGGACCAATTCTTTTTGGTAGAGTGACTCTGTATTCCTTCCATCTTCTCTCGAAGCTTTTTACATAGTTCACTATTTTCCCCCATAAAATCTTTCAACATTACGATTCGAGACTTGAATTTTTTCTTCGGTTATTTCAGCCTGATAAGTGTCAAGGGTGTTTTTTCCTTTTGGTTTTCTAAACCCAAAACTTTGTACTTTTCATTATAATACATTACTATGTCTTCTCAGGCCACCGTTTGAAATCTTCTGTTTAGCTCAGCTCTTTTACTTCATTTCTCCCATTCACTTTAGCTACTGTATGTTCAAGAGCAAGTTTCAGAGTCTCTTCTGACATACATTTTGGTCTTTTCTTTCTTTCCTGTCTTTTTATGACCTTTTGCTTTCTTTGTATATGATGTCCTTGATGTCATTCCACAACTCATCTGGTCTTTGGTCATTAGTGTTCAATGCATCCATTCTATTCTTGAGCTGGTCTCTAAATCCAGGTGAGATATACTGAAGGTCATACTTTGACTTTCATTGACTTGTTTTAATTCTCTTCAGCTTCACCTTGAACTTGGATATGAGCAATTGATGGTCTGTTCCACAGTGGGCCCCAGGCCTTGTTCTGACTAATGATATTGTGCTTCTCCATTGTCTCTTTCCACAGAAGTAGTTGATTTGTTTCCCGTGTGTTCCATCTGGCAAAGTTCACATGTATAGTTGCCATTTATGTTGTTGAAAAATATATTTGCAATGAATAAGTTGTTGGTCTTGCAAAATTCTATCATGCCATCTCTGGTGTCATTTCTATAACTAAGGCCATATTTTCCAACTACTGATGCTTCTTCTGTTTCCAACTTTCACATTCCAATCACCAATAATTATCAATGCATCTTGATTGCATGTTTGATTAATTTCAGACTGCAGAAGTTGGTAAAAATCTTCAATATCTTCATCTTTGACCTTAGCGGTTGGTGGGTAAATTTGAATAACGATCGTGTTAACTGCTCTTCCTTATAGGCATATGGATATTATCTTACCACTATATATAAATATATATTAGTGTCTATGTATGTGTATTAATGTACATTACTATATATGTATATATACTATTTATGTACATATGTGTACATCCTCCACTCATCTGTCACTTTGTCTTACTGTGGTGGCTTGCACATTGCTGTGATGCTGGAATCTATGTCATCAGTATTTCAAATACCAGCAGGGTGACCCATGGTGGACAGGTTTCAGAGGAACTCCCAGACTAAGACAGACTAGGAAGAAGGACCTGGCAGTTTACTTCTGAAAAAAATTGGCCAGTGAAAACCTTATGAATAGCAGCAGAACATTGTCTGATAATAGTGTCAGAAGATGAGCCTCTCAGGTTGTAAGGCACTAAAATATGACTGAGGAAAAGCTGCCTCCTCCAAGCAGAGGATGGAGTCAAGCTTTCAGGTCCTTAATTTGCCAATGTGGCACAACTCAGAATAAAAAGAAACAGCTGCAAACATCCATTAAAGATTGGAACATGGAATGTATAAAGTATAAACGTAGGAAAATTGGAAGTGGTCAAAAATGAAGTGGAACGCATAAAGATCGACATTCATGGTGGTGGATTTGAACTGCTGAACTTTTGGTTAGCAGCCGAGCTCTTAACCACTGTGCCACCAGAGATCCATATATATATATATATATATACTTATATAAGTACTTATATACTTATATATAAGTGTATATATATATATATATATATATATAAACACACATATACATATATATATATTTACATATACGTATATTTAGAGAAAGAGAGATTTATTTTTTCAAATTGACTCCTGCGATTTTTGTGGCTGGCAAATCCAAAATCTGTAGTTCAGGCCAAAAAACCCATTGACATTTAGTTGATTCCGACTCTCATAGTGACCCTATAGGACAGAGTAGAACTACCCTACAGAGTTTCCAAGGCTGTAAATCTTTACGGAAGCAGACTGCCACATCTTTCTCCTGCAGAGCAACTGGTGACTTCAAACTGCCAACCTTTTGGTTTGCAGCTGAGTACTTAACCATTGTGCCACCAGGGCTCCTATGTAGGTCAGGCAACCGGCTACAAACTCTAGCTGTCTTGTGTCTGAAATCAATAGGCCAGGTGGTCGGCTGGATATTTCGGCAGGTCTATTTACAGACCTGAGGCAAAAATCTTCTCCCTTGGGGAAATTAATGTTTTGCTCTTAAGGCCTTCAACTGATTTGATGAGGCCCACCCACATTGTGAAGGGAAATCTGCTTTACTTAAGGTCAACTGATTTAAATGTTAATAACATGTAATTACCTTCATAGCAGCATCTAGTGTTTGAACAAACAACTAGACACAATAGCCTAGCCAAACTGACATAAAATTGACTATCACTATTAAGTAAATCTCAGCTTTTCTTAGTAGCCATGTGTAGTTCTGTTTATTCTAAACTTAACCTATCCTTTTTGAGGCCAATTCTATTATTTGCCCTGTTTGCAGGTAAAAAGGAAGGGTCAGGAAAGGATCCGACCGAGCATGAGCCTGGGGGTTCCACCAGAGCTAAGGGTAAGAGGTGCAAGACCACCCCGAGGTCACAGGAAATGTCAAAGCTGAGCAGGCAAAGGTAAGATTCAAGCAAGAACTAATGCAGTCAAAAATGTTGAGAAGAAACACTGCCAGGTTATCAGAAAAGAGCTACCAGATTTGGGAGGTGTGACCACAGGCAGGCATTGAAGTTGAGATAGGAGGCAAAGCAGAGAATTTGCAACCAAGGACTTGAAATTTCTAAAAAAGAATAAGAATAGCAAGTTTTTATATACTTTATGACAACTTAAAACATTTTTATTTAAACTCTGGTAGTGTAGTGTTTAAGAGCTACGGCTGCTAACCAAAAAGTCGGCAGTTCAAATCCGCCAGGCACTCCTTGGAAACCTATAGGGCGTTCCACCCTGTACTATAGGGTCGCTATGAATAAGTTGGAATTGACTCAACAGCAATGGGTTTTTTTGTATCTGGACATTAAAAATAATATAAGCAAATTATCTTGGCATATTTTCACATACTTTAGTCAGTCTCTTATCTGTATCTGTCTCTAATATTGGTCAATTGTATTTTTCTAAGGAATTTTTTGAAATATGGTATTGTTATTGTTAATTTTTTCCACAAAATTGCCTATAGTCTTCTTCAAAGTGGCATTTTATGGTTAATAAATTTGAGAGCTGTTTGATACTTCTCTGTAGATCAAATTATTTCAGTTGAGAACATATTCTCTGTACAGGCCCTGGTAAGCTCCAAGCAAACTCTAAATGGTGAGTGTTTCCAGTTCTAACTATTTGGTATCAAAATGTGTAAATATTTCACCCAGTTATGTTCACAGGTACTGCCTCTCCTCCCCACCTACCGCAGTTCTCAGTCTCTCCCCTACCCAGAGCCTCTATCCATTTGTACTGATCTTACCATGACCTCCATGTGTCAGCTGTGACACAAGGCCCAGGGCTCCCCTGGAGTCTAACCTCCACACTTCTCCACACAGCCTTTCATCTGACCCTGTGTCTCATTCTTTCAAGCTCCTGAAATCTTTCTAATGTGCTCTGTATAACAGCTGCTGTCCAATAGAAATATAATGGGAGTCATGTATGTAATTTAAAATTTCCTAGTTGCTACATTAAAAAAGTAAAAAGAAACAGATAAAATTAATTTTACTAAGATATTTAATGTATCCAAAAAATTATAATTTTAATATGCAATCAATACAAAAATTATCAATGAGATGCTTTTTTTTTGTACTAAGTCCTCAAAATCCAGTGTGTATTTTACACTTACAGCCCATCTCAATTTGGACCAGCCACATATAAGTGCTCAGTAGCCACATGTGGCTCATGGCTACCATATTGGATGGCATGGCTCCAGAACCCCAGTACTCAGAGTGTGGTCTGCAGACTAGCAGCATCAGTGTCATCTGGGACTTTGTTAGAAATACAGGTCTCCATTTGAGACCTCCCAAGTCAGAATCTGCGTTTTAACGGGTGATCTCCAGGTGATTCGGATCCACGAAAGTTGGAGAAACACTGGTCTGAAAGGCACGGTCAGTCCACAGTGAAATCCCCTATACCTCCACCTTTTTCCTGAACACTCCCCTGAACTTCTTGTTTTTACTGACCATTGAGCACTGAAGGCATTGCCACCCCTGCCACTGTCTCAAGTGGTAGCTGTTTTCTCTCCTGCACCCAAGTACTAGTAGGCCTTTGGGTAGGCTAGATGTTCTCTTTGCTCCTCTTTGCCCCTTGCTGGCCATTGTTTCTCACACCTCCCTCAGCCCGCACATCTTGAAGCTCATGTCAGCAGACTCTATCATCCACTAGCCCTCACTGTTGCTGTCATTTACTGAACCCCCGGTCATGCCTACTCATTCAGGGCTCTCTGTCATGCCAACATTCCTTGGTAACTTCAGTATTTGATGATCCTTCCAGTCCTTGGCACTCTCAGTTCCCTCCTCTCCTCCAAAGAGCTTATCTTCCATTCTCCTCAGATACTTTTTCCCATGATTGTACCTTAGACCTTCTCATATAAACACTGCATCCACACTAGAATCTCAACTTCAAGCAACCACTCTCCAGCCACGTTTCCTATTTTCTTCCTCACTCCTTGTAGCACTTCAACAGTCCCTCGCCTGGACCCACAATACATCTGCCATCTCACTGTCATTTTCTCACTTCTTCCATTATAACCACTCTCTCCCACATACCCTCCTCCTTTCTTACTTCCGTACTCTCTTGACAAAATCACAGTCCTGGTTAAACACAACTCTGCTTCCACCATGCAGTTGAACATGACCCAAGAAAAACCCACAACTATGCTGATTGCGCTTTGGCTGCCAACCAAAATGTGGACAGTTTGAATCCACCAACTGCTCCTTGGAAACTCTATGGGTCAGTTCTACTCTGTCCTATGTGGTCTCCATAAGTCAGAATTGACTGGTCAGCAAGTTTTTTTTTTTTTTTAACCATGTGATCCCTTAGTGTTGCTGGTCAGTTTTCCTAGCCCATTCACTGTCTTACTCTCCTAGATGACTATTGTACACTCCCTCCTCTCTCCTCACATGTCCAACACCCTTCCCCATCCTCAACCTTAACTAATGACCTTACTTTCTACTTAACTGAGAATATAGAAGCAATCAGAAAAGAATGTCCACAAGTCCCACTACAGGGATCAATTGAGGCCGGCCTCTGCTCTGCTTGCTTCCCAGATGTCTTCCTGTCTAGCCTACAAAGGACTCCACTCCAGCAATTCTCCCACCTCTGCCCTACATCACTAGTCTGGTCCTTCCTGCTGGATCATTCCCATAACCTACAAATATGCTGTTATTTTACATGACCCCATATACTCATTGGTGGCTCAGTGGTAGGATTCTCATCTCCCATAGGAGAGACATGGACTTGATTCCCGGCAAAGGCACTTCATGCACAGCCACACCCATCTGTTAGTGGAGGCTTGTGTGTTGCTATGATGCTAAACAGGTTTCAGCAGAGCTTCCAGACTAAGACAGATTAGGAAGAAAGGCCTGGTGATGTACTTCCAAAAACCAGCTAATGGAAGCCCACAGCCCTGCATCATCATGGGGATGGTGCAGGACCAGGCAGTGTTTCATTCCATTGTGCATGGGCTTACCATGAATTGGGAGCCAACTTGATGTGATGGCAGTTAACAATATGTACGCTTCTAGTCTTTGTTCCATTTCTCTCCTTCCCTATACAGCAAAACTCCACAAAATCTTCTGCCTTCCCTGTCCTATCCCCTAGTTTCTCTTTAGCTCATTCCAACCACCACTCCACTGAAACAGCTTACATCAGAGTCACTAATCACTTCCTCATTACTAAAGGCAAAGGCCAATTCTCAGTCTTCGTCTTATTTGAACAGGTAATAGCATTAGACGTGGTTGAGAACTCATTCTTCCCTAAAACTCTTTCTTTTCCTGGCTTCCAGGACACCACACTGTCTTGACTTTTCTTACTGGCTATTTCTTCTCATCTCTGCGATCTCAATGTTGGAGGACCTTGGGTCTCAGTCTCCAGACCACCTTTCTTTTCTATCTACATTAATTTTCATAGTGTCTCAACTAGTCTCATGGCTTTGCATTTCATCTATATGCTGACTGACTGCTCTCATTTTATATTTCCAGCCAACTCCTCTCTCCTGAAGTCTAGATTTAGGTATCCTACTGCCTGCTCAACATCTCTATTCAGATGCCTAAAGGGCATCTCAAACATAACATGTCCCAAACTGAACTCATATCTCCCATTCAAACCTGCTCCCTCCCCATCTCAATTAATAACAATGTCATCCTTCCAGTTGCTCAGGCCAAAATCTTTTGACTTCTTTCCCTCTCTTTCCTTTCTACTTCTAATCCTTTATCACATCCTTATTACTCTACATTTAAAATATATCCAAGGTACAGCCACTTCTCACCACCTCACTGCTAATATCACGGTCCAAGCCAACTTCATGTCTTACCCAGTTTATTGAAATAGTCCCTTAACTGTTCCTCCTGCCCCCTATTTTGTCCTCATCCAGTCTATTCTTAACACAGTTGTCAAAGTGATCCTTTAAATATGTAAGACAGAACATTTACTCTTCTGCTTAAACCTTCCAGTACCTTCTCCTCTCACTTAGAGTAAAAGGTAAAGTCACAGAGTGGGCTACTATGCCCTACCTGATTGTATCCCTTATCTATGGCTGCATGACAGATTACCCCAAAACTCGGCAGCACAAAAAACCAAACATTTATTATTGTACTTTTTCTATGGGCCAGGCATCTAGGAGCAGCTTAGCTGGGTCCTTTGACTCTGGGTCTCTCATGAGGTTGTAGTCAAGCTGTTGGATGGGGCTGCAGTCAGCTCAAGTCTCAGCTGGGGTGGAAGAACCCACTTATAGCTCACTCATGTACTAGGCTGTGGGCTTCAGTTCTTCTACGGCTGTTGGACCAAGAGCCTCACAGGCTGTGTGGACCCCTCCACAGGGCTGCTCACAGCATAGCAGTTTGCTTCCCCTGATGCAAGTGACTCGGAAGAGAGAACATGTGTGTGTTTCTGCAAGATGGAAGCCTCGGTGTCAGAGGTGGCAGCTCATCATTTTGGCTATATTCTGTTTGTTAGAAGTGAGTTAAGGAGTCCAGCCCACGCTCAAAGGGGAGGAGATTACACAAAGAACGGAATGCAGGCAGCAGGGATCTTTGGGGCCATCTTGGAGGCTGCCAATCACAATGATCTTCACATCACCCTGCCCCTCCCCAGCACACAGGGCTCCAGCCATTCTGGCTTCTTTTCTCTGCTGAAGCCAAGCACACTCAACTCAGGGCTTCTGCCTTTGCCTTCCCTCTGCCACATATCCTCACGGCTCACTCCCTCACCACCTTTAGGGTTGTGTTGAAATGTCAGCTTCTCAAGGAGACCTTCTCTGACCATGCAATTTAAAATCGCAAACTCCAACCCCAACCTCCTGCACCCTCTATCCTGTCTCCTTATTTTTCTCAATAGCACTTATTACTATCTAACATATTAATTATTTTACTTATTTATTTTGTTTATTTTCTAACTCTCGCCACCCAGCAACATCCTCCTAACTGTTTTCTTTGCCTTCAATATTGAATTCTTTCCATAACCAAATAAGTGTGTTATTTAAAAGGCAAATCTGACAATTGTTGCTCCATATTCTAAAACTCTTTGGTGACTTTTGATAGCCTGAAGCAGTTGTCTTCAAGTATAGTTGGTACTGACCTCTAGAACATTTAAAAATAAATGGAATATGTAGCTGATAATGTTGGATTTCTGCCAGTATCCCTTGAGACTTACCAACCTTTCAGTATGCTCCAGTCCTTCCATCTGCCAGTATCTCCATCTGTTTGCATAAGAACTTTTTTGAAGAAGCGTTCCACACATACCTTTAAGGCACCAACCAAAAGCCCATTGCCATCAAGTGGATTCCAACCCATAGCGTCCCTATAGGACAGAGTAGAACTGCCCCATAGGGTTTCCAACGCTGTAATCTTTATGGAAGCAGACTGTCACATCTTTCTCCCACCAAGAGGCTGGTGGGTTCAAACCACCGACCTTCCAGTTCACAGCCAGGCACTTTAACCACTGCACCACCAGGGATCCTTCCCTGAGGTACCAGCAGCCCTCAATCAAGACAAGCATATATTGGCCTATAAATACTTCTGCTCCCTTGTCCCTCAGGTGAAATAACTGTGAGATATTGTTCTATACTATTTCTGAGTTTCCTCAATCACCTAGGTGGTAGCCGGCTTCATAACACAGTCCTTACCTATTGCCTTCCGTTCTTTGTATCACTTTCTCATGCTCCTTCTGGTGTTTCCAGCACCTCCCTAATAAACTATTTGCATTCAAATCCGATCTCTGATTATGGGAGAATCCTAACCAAACTAGGGCATGTGGGGGCTGTCACAACAACTGGGGATCCAAGGCCAGGTGTGCTAAGTGTCCTGCAACGTGTGGGACAATACAACATGAGGACTAAGTGTTCCACCCAAAATGCCAAGAAAACAGTCTGACTCCTTATGGTAGGTGAGACCCATCACTCTCTGTTTTCAGCTTTCCTCTCCAGCCTCATTTCTAAATTGCCTCATTAGATTCAATCCCTTGCTGCATCTTGGGATAGCATTTGTTTCTGTCTTGTTTTTAGATACTAACTCTGTCATTTCACACTACATTCAGAAATACAAAAAAGGTAAAGTATCATTCACACTCACCTAGTTTAATTTCTAAGGAGTCCCTGGGTGGTGCAAACACTTAACATGCTTGGTTGCTAACAGAAAGTTTGGCACTTCAAATCCATCTAGAGGTGCCTCAGAAGAAAGTCCTGGTGATCTATTTCTGAAAGGTCACAGCCATTGAAAACCCTATGGAGTGCAAGTCTACTCTGAAACACATGGGGTCACCATGAGTCTGAGTCAACCTGAAGGCAAATGATTTTGTAAGTATAATTCCTAGATCCATTTCTGAGAATGGTCCACCGTCACCCTGATGATCTGTATGGGGCCTCTGAGAGAATCTAAAGATTTAGAAACCCTTAAAGAAGCCACTGGCTCTAGCAAAGTCTCTTGAACTGACTTTCAGAGTTGCTGTAGAAAGGGACCACCTGACTTAGTTTTGTACCTTATTCATTTTCAAGGGGTAGGCAAAAAGGTTTCTCTATTACATTCAGTATAATTGTGAAGTTATAGCTAATTGCTGATTCACTAGATCACATTATGTTATTCTATTCTTCACCAATGCGTTGTTTCATTTCACTTCATTTCCTTACTGAAAGCTTAGGCAGCCAAATGGTGCCTAAGGCTTCATTTCACCCTATCAACATTTACTGTCTTTTAGCATTAGCCAAGTCAGAATTCCCTGAGATCTCTGATCTTGACATGTTTTATAAGACATGATAGTTAGGCAGATGGCACCTTGAGTTTTACCTGGTTCCATTTCCTGTCTTCCTGCTGGAAACCCTCCAGGACAGAGTTGTGTCACTTCTCATACAAGGCCTCCAATAAATGTATTATACTACTTCCTTTAGTAGCTCACTCCAGCAGCTAACCCAGCATTAACAACTAGTTGTCACGGTGCTTGACATCCAGTAGGCACTCATAAATATTTGATGACTGAACTTTGAATAAATAAAATATTCAATCAAAATTTAAAATTAGGTCCCTTTTATCTTTCTTGGACTTCAGCAAAAAGAAAACTGCTAAGCATGCTTCTCAAAGTCCTTTATTAGACTTGAAGAGAACACTAAAAATATCCTTTTCGTTGGACAAAATGACTTGTTTAAATTTTAATAGGAGAACTTTTTTTTCTTTTATTGTTACAGTAATTCTGGTGACTGGTCTCTATTTGACTTCAGGAGGAATACCGAACACAACAAGCTGAAAAAGGCTTCCAAGAGTGCAGAGTGAGGAAGAAGGAAGGAAAATATTCCTGACCTCGAATGTCATTATCTAAACGGATTAATTTTTAAGCTACCCTCATAAAATAGAACAAATACTTAGAAGGACAATATTGCCTGTTTCTCATTAAGATTCAGTTCAGTAAACACGTACAGAGTATCTTTGCAATGGGGCCTAGGTGTGTCCAAAGAAGCGAAATGCACAGTCCTGGTTTAAAGGAGCTGGTAATTTCAAGGTTTTCTACTTTCTGAACAGGGCAAATTAAGAACTCTGTTTTGAATTAGCATAATCCAAGAAGGTTGTTTCAGGAAACACTAATTTCTGGTGTTTACCTGCTGTTTTAGGCTGGGTTCTCTAGAGAAGCAAAACTAGTAAAACGTATAAACAGCTGCATAAAGAGATTATGTCAAGGAAATGGCTTACATGGTTGTAGAGGCTGGAATGCCCCACGTCTGTGGATCAAGATAGAGGCTTCTCCTGATTCATGTAGCCACAGGGGCTGGTGAACCCAAGGTTGGAAGATCAGAGAGCAGGGCTCTTGCTCACAGTCTGCAAAGACCTATGAATCCCAAGATCAGCAGGCAAGACCGCAGGTAAGCTCCTAGCTCAAGTCCCAAAAACTGGAGGTCAGATGAACAGGAGCCAGCTGCAGGATCCAGAGCAAGCAAAAGCCTGCTTTGAGCTTTGCCAGAAAGTCCACTTACATTCAATGCAGGCCACACCCCCAAGGAAACTTCCTTTCAACTGATTGGCTACTCACAGCAGATGCCATCATGTAGGTGATCCCATTATAGCAAATCTCATCATGGAAGTGATCACATCATATGACTACCAAATCACTGAGAATCATGGCCCAGCCAAGTTGACACACAGCCTCAACAATCACATCTGCCTTAGAGCTTTGAATCACAAGGTGCAGAAATGCAGTTAGAAAGGTGTGAGATTTTCTAACTGACCAATAGTTTCCATTCTCTTTGAGTTCTCTCTTTCCATTTTGCCATTTCATGCTTATTTTCCTAAATACTATCAAAAGTTTATGCTGGATTCCAAGGAAGTTCATATAAACTTTGCATATGTAAGTAGAATTCCCAGCATAGTAGTCAAGTGGATTGTATGCTATTGTGGGTACATGCTTCATAACTTTTTCATTTTACTTACTCTTACTGCCCTTTCCACTCTGAGAATTAGCCCTTATTGTGAACTTTGTTTCAGGGATTTTTTAAAAGGCTGGCAGCAGCAGCTTTTTACAAGTTGCAATAACCATTCTTAGATGACACATTGAACCAAAAACACTTATAAAATAATAACATTTTAAATATGTATTTTTCATATTTTAGATCAGATTTATCTTTAGCAATATTGTTTACTTGAAATCCTGTTGCTTAAATGTATGCACATTTTTCCTGTAGACCAGTTTCAAGGAATTTCTCAGGATTGACCTGGGATATATAAAAAAGCATTAAGGGAAACTTTCAGTAACACTCTTAGCTTAGGATATCAACAAACAATAGTAATGTTTGATTCAAT
This sequence comes from Dugong dugon, assembly GCA_030035585.1. Lineage (NCBI taxonomy): Eukaryota > Metazoa > Chordata > Mammalia > Sirenia > Dugongidae > Dugong > Dugong dugon. The sequence goes on from CM057464.1 coordinate 23,129,479, forward strand.
TTATGCCTTGGTTGACTTAAATTCATGCTAAAAATAACTGAAAAGAAAAACTGGCTCAATCAAGAGGTCTACTTGCTTTTATTTATTTATTTATTTTTAATTTTTTTTTTTTATTGTACTTTAGATGAAGGTTACAGAACAAATAATTTCTCATTAAACAGTTAGTACACATATTGTTTAACAACCCCGCAACATGTCAGTACGGTTCCTTCTCGACCTTGGGTTCCCTCTTACCAGCTTTCCTGCCCCTTCCTGCCTTCTAGTCCTTGTCCCTGGGCTGTTGTGCTCCATTAGTCTCATTTTGTTTTATGGGGCTGTCTAATCTTTGGCTGAACGGTGAATCTCAGGAGTGACTTCATTACTGAGCTAAAAGGGTGTCTGTGGGCCATATTCTTGGAGTTTCTCCAGTCTCTGTCAGGCCAGTAAGTCTGGTCTTTTTTTTGTGAGTTAGAATTTTGTTCTACACTTTTCTCCAGCTCTGTCCAGGACCCTCTTTTGTGATCCCTGTCAGAGCAGTCAGTGGTGGTAGCCGGGCACCATCTAGTTGTACTGGACTCAGTCTGGTGGAGGCCGTGGTAGTTGTGGTCCATTAATCCTTTGGACTTATCTTTCCCTAGTATCTTGTTTTCTTCATTCTCCCTTGTTCCCGAAGGGGTGAGACCAGTGGAGTGTCTTAGATGGCACTGTGCTTTTTAATGATCACAGATTTCAGTATTAGAAGGAAATAAAAGAAATTGTTTTCCCTGGCAGCATAAGACCTTAGCTCCTTGAGAGCCAGGACTGTGTCTGGTCTCCAGCACTAGCAGACTTTCTGGCAGACAATAAGGAGGGAGCCTCCTATTTAATTGTGAGGCAATTGAGGACAAGGAATTTTCCCTAACCAGCAAGGGACACAATCCCAGATTTTCTGCATCTTCATGGAATACATTTTTTGCTCTGGTGAGTTGCTTCCTACTATACTGTATTTCTTCTGACAGTATTCCTTCTTAGGTATACTTATTGTCCCACATTTCTGCCTCTGTCCATGGGGTGGACAGAACTTTGGTCCAAGCCTCTCTCTTCTTCCCTTATCTCACTTGGGGAAATATTTGAATTCTGCCTCCACCTCTTTATTCACTCCATTCCAAGGGAGGAGGTACAATTAATCTGGTTGACAGTCACAGGGTCACTATCCCTAAAAGCAGGGACCAGGCTCCTCCTTCCTTCCCTCCAGTGCCTGGGCTTTGCAGGCTTTTTTTCCACTGTCACCTCCCTGGAGATAAACACGCCGGGCAAGGAAGTTCCCACCTTCTCAGGGAAGTAGGGACACCCATCACTTCTCTGTTCTCGCTGTGGCACATGCCACTGGGTAGGCAAGTCAGACAGGCCTCATTCTAGGCCAGACGTCTCCAAGAAAGGAAGGAGAAAGTAGGAGGCTCCACTTCAGCTGGAGCCAAATTCTCTTCATGGTTTCCTAAGAGGCACTGTGCTGTGCCTCCGGGCCAGAGACGACATGCTGCCTTGGACTCTCTCTTGTCCAGTCAACAGCCTTGTTTACGTGCTCTCTTAGCAGGGAACTCCAGGGGAAAAGGGAGTGAAATGGGAGGCTACCCAGTATGTAGGAAGAGGTGTTTTGTTTTGTGTTTTACCATTGTAATATGGAGAATTTCAAAGTAGACAAAATACTTTTAAAACTCCCCTGTATTCATCCACAAACCAAAACAACCATTAATTTTTGGCCAGTGCTACCCTACCCGTACCCCTGAAAAAAGATTAAAACCTTTATATATCTTTTTTTTCTAAATGACAAATGTTACCTGTATGTACCCTCACTTTCTTAGGCCACAGCAGCCAGGGGTGCGTGGTAGTTAAAGCTTGAGGTTATTAATCACAATCAAAACAACAATAAAACAGTCCAATCAACGTGACTCTTGCTCCCCTTGGCTTCCATCTAATAGCAGCAATGGGACCCCAATCCCTCCCCACCCAGAGTCTTTTCTTTCTGTGGAAAGTTCTAGGTGGTTTATGTATGCTTTTACAGCCACTGTGTTTTTGTTTTTTGTTGGAGATGTTCTTGTTCTTCTTCTGCAGCTTAAAGACCTTGAAAGGCAAGTGCTGTTTCTGCAGCTGCTGAGATCACCTCAGACCTCCCTGTTTCCTTATTGCTGTTCTAGCTGCTGCTGTTGCTGATCTCATGGCTGTCACTGCTGCTCTTGAGAATGTGTTGTTGGTGCCAGGCCAGCTTCAGCACTAGGTACCTTTTGTGTTTTTGGCTCATTTGGGTTAACATTGTCCCTTAAGTTCCTATGGTAACCTTTTTCTTTGAACTTGAGAGATGTTCTCCTGGGGCTGAGTGAGGAGATATTTGAGTAGTGTCACTGACTCTCACACTTAGAAGCACTCCTCCCTGCCAGTGATGACCTAGTACCAGGAGGGACTGGGTGTATCTCTGTTTATTCCCACCTGGCTCCTTATCCACCTGATGCACTTTCTTCAGAGGTACCATTGTGGTGGTCTTTGTCTCTCTTCTCATTTGAAGTGTCCTAGACCAAACTCCATCTATGGTCCTAAAGCAAATCAGTCTTCTGGAAGCTTTAAAGATCCAGAGTCCTGGAGGTGAACACAAAGTCCCCTGCAGTCCCTGCAAAATCCACAGCTTTTCCTGAATTATCGGCATGTAGGCAGTCTTCCAAGAAAAGCATCCTATATCTCCTAAGATTGGGAAAGAGCAGGTCCACAACTATGATTGCATGCAGGGCTGACACTTTTGCCAGAAATATGAAGGGCAATAGAATTGATCTGCATGACAAGGTGGACTTCCCTCTCCCATTTTGGGGAGCTGACTCCCACCACCACAGCCTTCCCATCTCCATCCTCCTCTCACCTCCATGCCCCTTTTCCCTCCCCGCAACCCTCACCTCTATTCTCCTTTCAATAAAAGATTCATATATAAATTGCAATTTAAGATACTATAAAGGCAAAATATCAAATTAGTGAGGGAAAAGATGGGATAATCAGTACATGACTTTGAGATAATTGACAATTCATTTGTAAAAAAAAATTTTTTTATTACATAAAAATACAAATACAGAAGAAAATGAGGGAACAGTTTTATAATGTAGCTGTAGGGAATATATTCCTAAATTAGTTAGAAACAAAGCAAAATAAAAAGCAATTTAGTGGGGAGAAATATTTGTAACATATTGTCATGGATTGAATTGTGTCCCCTCAAAATGTATGCCAACTTGTCTAGGCCATGATTCCCAGTATTGTGCGGTTGTCCTCTATTTTGTGGTCTGATGTAATTACCCTATGTGTTGTAAATCCTAACCTCTATGATGTTAATGAGGCAAGATTAGAAGCAATTATGTTAATGAGGCAGGACACAATCTACAGGATTAAGTTGTATCTTAAGTCAGTCTCTTTTGAGATATAAAAGAGAGAAGCAAGTAGAGAGGAAAGGGACCTCATTACCACCAAGCAAGAAGAGCCAGGAGTAGAGTGTGTCCTTTGGACCCGGAGTCCCTGGGATGAGAAGCAATTAGACCAGGGGAAGACTGATGACAAGGACTTTCTCCCAGAGCCAACAAAGAATTTGGACTTCTAGCCTCCTAAACCGTGAGAGAATAAATTTCTGTTTGTTAAAGCCATCCACTTGTGGCATTTCTGTTATAGCAGCACTAGATAACTAAGACACATATAAAATGACAGTGTTTATATATATATATAAATGTATGTATAGCTCCATAGTACACAAAAAGCTTCCACAAATCAATAAGAAAATAAATGTTGTTGTTAGGTGACAGAGAGTTGGTTCCAGCGCATAGCAACCCAGTGTATAACAGAAGGAAATGTTGTTCAGTCCTGCACCTTCCTCACAATAGTAGCTATGTTTGAGCCCATTGTTGCAGCCACTGTGTCAGTCCATCTCATTGAGGGTCTTCCTCTTTTTCACTAACCCTCTACTTTACCAAGCATGATGTCCTTCTCCAGAGATCAGTCCCTCCTGATAACATGTCCAAAGTAAGTGAGATGAAGATTCTCTATCCTCACTTCTAAAGAGTATTCTGGCTGTACTTCTTCTAAGACAGATTTGTTTGTTTTTCTGGCAGCCCATGGTATATTCAATATTCTTTGCCAAAACTATAATTAAATGTGTCAATTCTTCTTCAGTCTTCCTTTTTCATTGTCTGGCTTTCGTGTGCATATGAGGCGATTGAAAATACCACAGCTTGGGTGAGGTGCACCTTAGTCCTTAAAGTGACATATTCACTTTTTAACACTTTAAAGAGTCTTTTGCAGCAGATTTGTATAATATGTCATTTGATTTCTTGATTGCTGCTTCTGTGGTCATTGATTGTGGATTCAAGTAAAATGAAATCCTTTACAACTTCAATACTTTCTTTGTTTATCATGATGCTGCTTATTGGGCCAGTTGTGAGAATTTTTGTTTTCTTTATGTTGAGATGTAATCCATACTGAAGGCTGTGGTCTTTTACCTTCATCAGTAAGTGCTTCAAGTTGTCTTCACTTTTGGCAAGCAAGGTTGTGACATCTGCAATTACAGGTTGTTAATGAGTCTCACCAATCCTGATGCCATGTTATTCTCCATATAGTCCAGCTTCTTGAATCATTTGCTCAGCATATAGATTGAATAAGTACGGTGAAAGGAAACAACCCTGGTGCACACATTTTCCGATTTAAAATTAGGCAGTATTCCCTTGTTCTGTTTGAATGATTGCCTCTTGGTCTATGTATAGGTTCCACATGAACACAATTAAGTGTTCTTGAATTCCCATTCGTTTCAATGTTATCCATAAATAGCCCATTAGAAAAGTGGACAATACGTATGACAAGGTACTTCAGGGAAAGATTAATAAATGTGAATAATAACCATTGGAAGAGATGTTCAACCTCACTTATAATCAAAAACATGAAAATTTTAAAAGGTTACTATTTTTTAGCATCAAGTTATGAAGAATTCTAGATTGACTATTCAGTGTTGGGAACTGTCTGGGGAATCAGGAACTTTTATACACTATAAGCGGAAATGTAAAATATTATGACCTTTGTTGGAGGCAATTTGGAAGTATCTATCAAAATGTAAAATGGTCATACCCTTTGGTGAAGTATTGGCATATGCTAGGCATGCGATAACTATTTGTTGACTTAAAGTGGGATCACTACCTTGAAAGGAAAGAGTATGGACCTTGGCATCAGGCAGAGCTGGATTTCATTCTTGGCTCTCCCATTTATTTGCTAAGTAATGTTTAAGCAATTTATTTAATTTTCCTATGCTCCAATTTCCTTATTGAGAAAATAGAGATACTTCACATGGGGTCACCAGAGTCAGAATTGACTCAACGGCAACTAACAACAAAATTCTACCTGGTAGGGTTGTGAGAAGTAGTAAAATAATACATGCAAACTGCTTCATCCGATGGCTGGAAAACTGTAAGTGTTTAATAAAGCAAAGATTTTACTCTCTCCTGTATGATTTTCCTAGCAACTAAGAGAAATCCATTTTCTTAGAAAACTTTATCCAATCTCTTTCCTCTTGATCCTACCAGCCTCTCTATTTAAGTTCAGCCCTCCCAGTCTGGCCTTAGACTCTTCTGAATTGTGTTGCCAACACTGCTCATTAGGATTTTCCAATTGAGGGTCACGTTCAATGATACATCAGCCCTTTAGTAGACTTACGATATCTACCACACAAAAGATCCTTTTACTCTAATTCTGGGTTTAATAATAATTTGTGGAACAGATAGAGACAATACTAAGTTTGGGATAATTATGGATGTGTTCCCTGAAATAAAATCCTGGTTTTTCCACCTCAAGCTAGGATTAGAAAAAGGGAGAATATTTAAGGCTTGGATGGGTGGGAAGAAAAAAAAAATCTAAGAAAAAACCCAAGATACTTACTCTCTCAGGTCACCTGGCCTCCAGGAGGATGGTTAAAGGCGTGGAGTCCCAATGAGTAAGTCCCCAAAGTCCCAAACTTTTCCCATCAGAGTGCCAAATGTGTTCTTTTTAGAGGCCACTAAATGCTTCTACTGTGGCTGCCAGGTTCCTTCTTCCCCATGATTTGATGGCCTAGAGAGATGTATCGTTAAAAATATGTTGAGTTGCAAGTAACTCAACAAGGTTGGTTAGTATAGCAGTTCACTTATGTCAGGTTTCTGAGTGGGTGTCTCAACAATAGTTTGACTTCCTCCTCATAGCCACCAGATGTCTGCTGCAATGCCAGGCACCATAGCCTCACATAAAACACCCACAGCAGAAAGGTGAGTTTTTCCTAGCCCATTTCTATCAGAAAGGAAAACCCTTTCCAGAAGCCCCCTGGCAGGCTCTCTCTTGTGATAGATCCTGGCCTCTTATGTCTTGCGATATCAGAAATAAAGACAACACATGCCTGTGGCTTGCCTTTGTTGTATAGTTGCAGTGTGACTATGCATGTTTGATGTCTGGCTGATAACCTGGCAATAATGCATCAAAATGGCATTGATTGCTTAGTCAAAAATTGTACCTGGAACTTGGATATGGATCTAGGTGATATGGCTGTACGAGATAGTTTTTGAAACCCTACAAAGTTGTTATGATGATTTTACAGACTGATGCATTTTAGGCTTTAACAGTTAGTCTCCACAATTGGCTGCCCTCATGAACCATACCTGTCAGTCTTCATGTTCTAGTGTCCCCACTCCTTGAATCTCAGCTGCCCCTGTGACTTGATTTTACCTAATATAATTTCACACTGCATGACTTCTGAGCCTGGAAGCCTTGAAGCTTTCACCTGAAGTTCTTGGAATGTTTGCTCTTGGAAGCCAGCTGCCATATAATAAATCCAACTACTCTGAGGCCACCACATTGTGAGGAAGCCCAAGCTAGCACATAGAGAGGCTTCATAGAGAGAGATAAATGCACAGTCAGCTCCTAGCATTCTTGTCATCTCAACCCACGCATGAAACACATGAGTTATAAAGCCATCTTGGACTTTTAGGGGGTCAAGCCTTCAGATAACTCCAGCCCCAGGTGCCATCTGGTTGCAACAGGATGAGAGATCCCAAGTGAGAAATTCCCATCTTGGCTCAGGCAATGCACAGAACTATGAGAGATAATGATAAGTTCTTTTTTCACACCACCAGATTTTGAGGCAGTCTTGTAGACCCTGAGCAGAGGACCTGGCCAAGCCATGCCCAGACTCCTGACCCACAGAAACTGTGAGATAATAAATGTGTATTGTTTTAAGCTGCTAAGTTTGTGGTAATTTGTTAGCAGCAGTAGAAAACTAATACAGGGCGTGGGTGTATTTTGAAGGAGGAAGAAATGTAAATTGAGGTGGCCCAAACAAGGCCTAAGGTTGACAGTTTCCAAAGAAGGCCACTATCAATTCCTTCCTTCTCTGTACATTCATGTTGTTCTTCACATCAAGAGGTAGAACCTAATTCCTTCCCCGTTGAGTTTGGGCTGGTCTTGCTTACTATATTGTTTTGAACAATCGAACTTGATGGAAGTGATGTTTTGAGACTTGGAGGCTAGGTCATAAGGAGCCCTGCAGTTTCTTCTTAGGTCTTTTAGAACACTTATACTTTTCTTTTTTTAATTGTGATGAGAGATACTTACATATAACAGAACATGTTCCAATTCATTAATTTTTATACATACAATTCAATGGTACTAATTACATCCACCATATTGTGCAACCACTGTCTGTTTCCAATATTTTTCATTAACTTTTACTCTTGATAGTCCTGATGCAGATGTCTACCAAGCTGAAGGGACCATGTAGAAAGACGATACACAGAAGCCATACAGAAAGAGAGAAGTCCAGCTATCTTTAGTCCCTGCAGAGCCCAGTCTTCCAGCCTTTACTAACCAAGGCACCAGACTGTGAGTGAAGACTTTTTGGACTCTTTAGATCAGACTAAGCACCAGCTTGATACCACTGAGTTACCCCTGGAGATGTCATGAGGAGCAGAAGAGCTGCACAGAAGAGCCATGCCTGAATTCCTGACCCACAGAATCTTGAGCTGTTTGTTACACAGCAATCTGGCAGCTTCTGACAGAATCTCACCCAGGAAAGGCAGAATACCATCATCACTAACCTAAGGATATCTATCTTGGGAGGTGGGGGAGACTAAATAGCAGGACTATCTCACCCATCATATCTCACTGGCTAGGGTGGCATCCTATCTCTATGCCTAAATTCTTCACTGACAAACCAAACTGATTGCCATCAAGTTGATTCAGACTCATAGCAATCCTATAGGGAAGAGTAGAATTGCCCATAGGGCTTCCAAGGCTGTAAATCTTTATGGAAGCAGACTGCCACTTCTTTCTTCTGTGGAGCGGCTAGTGGGTTAGAACTGTCAACCTTTCAGTTAGCACCCAAGTGCTTAACTACTTTGCCACAGTTACCCCCTTGTGCTCTCTTCCCTGAACACTTGGTGAACACTCTGTGACTTGACAGAGCAGCCAGAGTGTCCACCATTCTGATTATCTGCTGCTTCTGTTGCCAGAGCCACCTTGCCAGTACCACAGCTGATACTGATTTTGCCACAACTATATCTGCTGCTTCTGGTGGCTGAAGGTCTCCTTCCCACTAATGCTTACTAGTCTTTGGTTAGGTCCCCAGCACAGCAGCTTGCTTTTTAAGATCTTACAGTTTACTTGGAGAACTTGGGACAAATTATCCCAAATTTGCATCTGAGGATTATTTGTGACACCACTGTCACATCAAAAGTGGGTCTTTTCAGACACTATATAATGATTAAAGGGTCAATACACCAGGAGGACGTAACTATAATAAATATTTATGCACCCCACGACAGGGCTCTAAAATACATAAAACAAACTCTAACAGCACTGAAAAGAGAGCTAGACAGCTCCACAATAGTAGTAGACTTCAACACACCACTTTCAGTGAAGGACAGAACATCAAGAAAGAAGCTCAACAAAGACACAGAAGAGCTAAATGCTACAATCAACCAACCTGATCTCATAAACATATACTGAACACTCCACTCAACAGCAGACAATGCACATGAAACATTCTCCAGAAGAGATGACATATTAGGCCATAAAGCAAGCCTTGACAAAATCCAAAACACTGAAATATTACAAAGCATCTTTTCTGACCATAAAGCCATAAAAGTAGAAATCAACAACACAAAAAGCAAGGGAAAAAAAATCAAACACATGGAAACTGAACAATACCTTGTTCAAAAACTACTGGGTTATAGATGAAATTAAGGATAGAATAAAGAAATTCACAGAATCAAATGAGAATGAAAACATATCCTACCAGAACCTTTGGGACACAGAAAAAGCAGTGCTCAGAGGTCAGTTTATAGCAGTAAATGCACACATCCAAAAAGAAAAAAGGGCCAAAATCAAAACATTAACCCTACAACTGGAACAAATAGAAAGAAAGCAGCAAAAGAAGCCCTTAGGTGCCAGAAGAAAGGAAATAATAAGAATTAGAGCAGAATTAAATGAAATAGAGAATAGAAAAACAATTGAAAGAGTTAGCAAGACCAAAAGCTGGTTCTCTGAAAACAACAACAAAATCAATAAATCATTGGCCAAACTGACAAAAGAAAAACAGGAGAGGAAGCAAATAACCCAAATTCAAAATAAGATGGATGATATCACAACAAACTGAACTGACATTAAAAGAATCATAACAGAATACTATGAAAAATTGTAATCCAACAAATTTGAAAACCTAGAGGAAATGGACATATTTCTAGAAACTCATTGCCTACCTAAACTAACACAAACAGAGGTAGAACAACTAAATAAACCCATAACAAAAGAAGAGATTGAAAAGGTAATTTAAAAACTACCAGCAAAAAAAAAGCCCTAGCCTGGTTGGCTTCACTGGAGAATTCTACCAAATTTTCAGAGAAGAGTTAACACCACTACTACTAAAGGTATTTTAAACCATACCAAAGGATGGAATACTCCCAAACTCATTCTATGAAGCCAGGATAACCCTGATTCCCAAACCAGGTAAAGACACCACAAAAAAAAGAAAATTACAGACCAATATCCCTCATGAACATTGACACAAAAATCCTCAACAAAATTCTAGCCGATAAAGTTCAGCAACATATCAAAAAAATAATTCACCATTATAAAGTGGGATTTATAGCAGGTACGCAGGGATGATTCAACATTAGAAAAACAATCAGTGTAATCCATCACATAAATAAAAGACAAGAACCACATGATCTTATCCATCTATGCAGAAAAGGCATTTGACAAAGTCCAACACCCACTCATGATAAAAACTCTCAATAAAATAGGAATAGAAGGGAAATTCCTCAATATAATTAAGGGCATTTATACAAAGCCAACAGCCAACATCATCCCAAATGGAGAGACTTTGAAAGCATTCCCCTTGAGAACGGGAACCAGACAAGGGTGCCCTTTATCACCACTCTTATTAAACACTGTGCTGGAGGTCCTAGCCAGAGCAATTATGCTAGAAAAAGGAAATAAAGGGTATCTAAATTGGTAGGAAAGAAGGCAAAGTATCTCTATTTGCAGATGATATGATCTTATACAGAGAAAACCCCAAAGTACGCACAAGAAAACTACTGGGACTAATAGAAGATTTCAGCAATGTTTCAGGATACAAGATAAACATACAAAAATCAGTTGGATTCCTTTACATCAACAAAGAGAACCTCAAAGAGGAAATCCCCAAATCAAAACCATTTACAGTAGCCCCCAAGAAGATAAAATACTTAGGAATAAATCTAACCAGAGATGTAAAAGACCTACACAATGAATACTACAAGGCACAACTGCAAGAAACCAGAAGAGACCTGCATATGTGGAAAAACATACCTTGCTCACAGATAGGCAGACTCAACATTGTGAAAATGTCAACTCTACCCAAAGTGATTTACAGATACAATGCAATACAGATGCAATAAAATACAACACAGATACAATACAAATTACAGATACAATACAATTGAGAATCCAGACATAAATTTATCCACCTATGAGCAGCTGATATTTGACAAAGGCCTAAAGTCTGTGAACTGGGGAAAAGATAGTCTCTTTAACAAATTGTGCCAGCATAACTGGATATCCATCTGCAAAAAACTGAAACAAGACTCACACCTCACACCATGCACAAAAACTAACTCCAAATGGATCAAAGACTTAAATATAAAATTGAAAATGATAAAGATCATGGAAGAAAAACTAGGGACAATGGTAGGAGCCCTAATACATGGCATAAACAGAATACAAACCATAAGTAACAATGCACAAGCATCAGAAGAAAGACTAGACAAATGGGAGCTCCTAAAAATCAAACACTTATGCTCTTCAAAAGACTTCACCAAAAGAGTCAAAAGACAACCTACAGACTGGGAAAAAATTTTTGGCTACAGCAAATCCGATCAGCACCTAATCTCTAAAATCTACCAGATACTGCAAAACCTCAACAAAAAAAAAGACAACTTAATGAAAAAATGGGCAAAGGATATGAACAGGCACTTTGCCAAAGAAGATGTTCAGGCAGCTAGTAGACACATGAAGAAATGCTCACAATCGTTAGCCATTAAAGAAATGAAAATCAAAACTATAATGAGATATCATCTCACCCCAACGAGGCTAGCATTAATCCAAAAAACACAAAATAATAAATGTTGAAGAGGTTGTGGAGAGACTGGAACACTTACACACTGTTGTTGGGAATGTAAAATGGTACAACCACTTTGGAAATTGATTGGTGCTTCCTTAAAAAGCTAGAAATAGAAGTACTATACAATTCAGCAATCCTGATCCTTGGAATATATCCTAGAGAAATAAGAGCCATCACAAGAATAGATATATGCACACCCATGTTCATTGCAGCACTGTGCACAATAGCAAAAAGATGGAAACAACTTAGGTGCCCATCAACAGATGAATGGATAAACAAATTATGGTATATCTACACAGTGGAATACTACACAACAATAAAGAACAATGATGAAGCTGTGAAACATCTTATAACATGGAGGAAGCTGGAGGTCATTATGCTGAGTGAATTTGGTCAGTCATAGAAGAACAAATATTGTATAAGACCACTATTACAAGAACTCAAGAAAAGGTTTAAACACAGAAGAAAACATTCTTTGGTGGTTATGATGGTGGGGAGGGAGGGTGAGGGTTATTTACTAACTAGATAGTAGATAAGAATTATCTTAGGTGAAGGGAAGGACAGCACATACTACAGGGGAAGTCAGCACAACTGGACTAAACCAAAACTAAGAAGTTCCTGAATACAATCAAACACTTTGAGGGACAGAGTAGCAACAGTAGGGGTCTGGGGACCATGCTTTCAGGGTACATCTAGGTCAATTGGCATAACAAAGGTTATTAAGAAAACGGTCTGCATCCTACTTTGGTGAGTGGCATCTGGGGTCTTAAAAGCTTGCAAGTGGCAATCTAAGATGCATCAATTAGTCCCAACCACCTGGAGTAAAAGAGAATGAAGAACACCAAAGACACAAGGAAAGTAGTAGCCCAAGAGACAGAATGGGCCACGTAAACCAGAGACTTCATCAGCCTGAAACCAGAAGAACTAGATGGTGCCCGGCTGGCAGGGGACACAACAGAGAGTCCCGTATGGAGCAAGAGAAAGATGGGGTGCAGAACACAAATTCTAGTAAGAAGACCAGACTTAATGGTCTGACTGAGACTGAAGGAACCCCGGAAAGCATGGCCCCTGGATTCTCTATCATCCCAGAACTAAAAGAATTTCTGAGGCCAACTCTGCTGACAGGGATTGGACTAGACTGTGGGACATAAAGTGATACCCATGAGGATTGTGCCTCTTAGCTCAAGTAGATAAAGGAGACTAAGTGGGCAGCTTCTGTCCGGAGGTGAAATGGGAAGGCAGAGAGGGTTAGGAGCTGGTTGAATGGACATGGGGAACCAGGGGTGGAAAGGAGGAATGCGCTGTCACAGTATGGGGAGAGCTATTAGAGTCACATAACACTATATGTATAAATTTTTGTATGGGAAAAAATAGAAAAAAAAAAGTCGGTCTTCTCACTAATGATTAGGACACATTCCAGGACAGAAACCCGAAACTCTTCATCCCTCTTTCACCCTAGAGTGAATTCCCTTAGGCATTCTTTCCAGAGCCTGAAAGGAGCCCTCTCTTGATGGGAAGGAGGTATCACTTAAAAAATTCATTAGGATTGATCCTTACAGTTTCTCCCAGGAAGTCTAGCAAATTCTCTAAAGGATAGGATTCATGGTGATTTCTTTTATAATCCTAGCATTTCTCTGTTAGCTGTGAAGATTAGGCCTGTCTTAGGCTGGGCTCTCTGGAGAAGCAAAACCAGTAAAGCGTATAAATATACACAGAAATTTATATCAAGGAAATGGCTAACGCGATTGTAGAGGCTGGAAAGTACCAAGTCCCTGGGTCAGGCTGGAGGATTCTCCTGACTCACACAGCTGCAAGGGCTGGTGAACTCAAGATCAGCAAGTCAGACAGCAGGGGTCTGACTCACAGGCTGTTTAGATGGACCAAGCCCAAGATCAGCAGGCAAGACCACAGGTAAGTTGTTAGCTCAAGTCCCAAGAACCAGAGATTAGACGATTAGGAGCCAGCTGGAGGATCCAGTGTGAGCAAAAGCCCAGAAAGTCCACCTATATTGGATGCAGCCCACACCCCTAATGAAACTCCCTTTCAACTAACTGGCTACTCCCAGCATATCCTATCATGGAGGTGATCACATTATATCAGATCTCATCATAGAGGGGATTACCTCATTGTACAACTGCCAGACTACATTGTAACTGCCAAACCCCTGAGACTCAAGGCCCAGCCAACTTGACACACAACCTTAACGATCACAAGGCCCCTAGCCAAGAGCTTTACTGGCCATATAAGTGCTGGAAGGAAGATTGGAAGCCATTACTAGTTAAAGTGGACCTAGCCAGGAGAAGCTTGAAATTAATGACAACATCTTGAACATGTTAAATATGTAACTACAAAATGGTAAGGTTTCTCTGGCATTAGAATGCTTAGAATTAAAAATGAGATCAGTATCTTAAACTCGAAGCAATTTTGACTTATTATAAGGGATCAGACTAGTAGCCAGGAGGTGGAAAGTTTCCATAGGCAGTCAACGGTGTATTATCACCTCATCTAATTTAAAGAATAATGTATTACTTCATCTCTAGTGTTTTATGTTATTGGAGATGCACTTCTTAATTGAGCAAGGCTTTAAGAAGTATTACAAAGGGAGGAGTGGACAAGTATATGTTCTCAAATTTTGAGGGCAGAAGGCTGAAAGTAGGAGTCAAGGAAGACTTAAGTAGGTCTTCTATCTTGAAAAGTGTAGGCCCAACTAAAAAACCTGAAGATTAAAAAACAAAGGAGCTAGAGGCAAAGTAACTTTAAGCTCACACTCAGAAGAGACAGAGGTATATAGAGGGTCCAGACCTGATACTTGTAATACTTAATTGCCTGAAGACAGAGAGCTATTTGATGGGAAGTGAAACAGTTGCAACAGTGCGTCAACAAGGAACTGCCAGAAATTTAAACTGGATTCAGAAGAGGACCTGGAACAAGAGCTATCATTGCTGATGTCAGATAGATCTTGGCTGAAAGCAAAGGATACCAGAAAGACGTTTACCTGCGTTTTATTTACTATGCAAAGGCATTCTACTGTGTGGATCATAATAAATTATGGATGACATTGTGAAGAATGGGAATTCCAGAACACTTAACTGTGCTCATGCAGAACCTATACATAGAACAAGAGGCGGTTGTTCAAACAGAACAAGGGGATACTGCGTGGTTTAAAGTCAGGAAAGGTGTGCATCAGGGTTGTATCCTCTCACCATACTTATTCAACCTGTATGCTGAGCAAATAATCCAAGAAGCTGGACTACATGAAGAAGAATGCAGGGTCAGGATTGGAGGAAGACTAATTAACAACCTGCGATATGCAGATGACACAAACTTGCTTGCTAAAAACAAAGAGGACTTGAAGTACTTACTGATAAAGATCAAAGACTACAGCCTTCAGTGTGGATTAAACCTCAACATAAAGAGAATAAAAATCCTCACAACTGGACCAATAAGTAGCATCATGATACACAAAGAAAATACTGAAGTTGTCAAGGATTTCATTTTACTTGGATCCACAATCAAAGCCCATGGAAGCAGCAGTCAAGAAATCAAACGTCTGGCATTGGGCAAATCTGCTGCAAAAGACCTCTTTAAAGTGTTAGAAAGCAAAGATGTCACTTTAAGTACTAAGGTGCACCTGACCCAAGCCATGAGTGTTTTTGATTGCCTCATATGCATATGAAAGATGGTCAATAAATAAGGAAGACTGAAGAAGAATTGATGCCTTTGAATTATGATGCTGGTGAAGAATATTGAATATATCATAGACTGCAAAAAGAATGAACAAATCTGTCTTGGAAGAAGTACAGCCTGAGTGCTCCTTAGACGTGAGGATGGTAAGACTTTGTCTCACATACTTTGGACATATTATCAGCTGGGACCAGTCCCTGGAGGACATCATGCTTGGTAAAGCAGAGGGTCATTGAAAAAAAGGAAGACCCTAAGTGAAATGGATTGACACAGTGGCTGCAACAATGGGCTCAAACATAGCAATAATTGTAAGGATTGCACAGGATCTGGCAGTGTTTTATTCTGTTGTACACAGGATCGCTATGAGTTGGAACAAACTCAACGACACCTAAGAACAACAGGGATATAAAAGAGAAATCAATTTCTGCTATTATTTTGAAAACGTACTTCCTTTCTGAAAAACATGGTACAAAAAACCTGCAATAGCATGATTTCATTAGCAGAATGGTATACCCTGAAGTTGAGGTGACAAACTTTAGGAAGTTCCTACAAATTTCAGAGCTATCTCATTGCCACTCAATTCTGTTTCTAAAACACTGCTGCTTCTGCTATTCATTCTAAGAAAGGGTAGTCACACAATTCAATTTTATTCTAAAGAAAAACAGAATAGAAAAGCACAGATCTAAGTTGTGCCATCTCCAAGAGAGTTGGATTTTATAAGATTTTATTTTAAAATGCAGTGTGTCTATCCTGCTTACTTCCTGAACTGAAAAACAGGTATAAGCCCTGAAGTGGAGGGAAGATAAAAAGGAAATGGTCTCTTACTTCTCCCTTGTATGTTTTCTCCTGCTCCAACCCTTATCTCTCAATGACACTCACACACAAAAGTGCCCATTTCATTGGTCTTTCAGACTTAGTTAAGAGCACTGATTCTGGGGACTTGAAGTTTTGTCTATACTGCAGCACCACTCAGGGTTTAGAGCAGGACACAGAAACCACTGTAGGCATTCATTTAGAAAGGGCCTTAACACAGGAAATTATATATTTACAAAACCTTGCAATAAAAAAAATTTGGCAGTTTCTTATAACACTAAACATGCAATTGCCATACTACCCAGCAATTGCACTATTGGGCAGAATGAAAACTTACAGTCATGAAAAGATCTGTATATGAATGTTCACAGCAGCTTTATTTGTAACAGCCAAAAACTGAAAACAGCCTAGATATCCTTCAACAGGTGAATGGTTAAACTATGGTACATTCATACTACTCAGCAATAAAAAGGAATAAAAAAACAATAAAAAGGAACTGATAAACACAGCAACTTGGATGAATTTCTAGAGAATTAAGCTGAGTGAGCAAAGCCATTCTCAAAAGATTACAAGTTGTATGATTTCGTTTATAAGATGAAATTTGTCAGTTTGTTGGACTGTGGTGGCTTGCTTGTTGTGGTGATGCTGGGAGCTATGCCACTGGTATTTCAAATACCAACAGGATCACCTGTGGTGGACAGGTTTCAGCGGAGCTTCCAGGCTAAGATAGACTAGGAAGAAGGACCTGGTGACATACTTCTGGGGGAAAAAAAATCAGCCAGTGAAAACCTTATGGATAGCAGCACAACATTGTCTGACACAGTTCTGGAAAATGAACCCTCAGGTTAGAAGGCACTCAGAATATGTCTGGGGAAGAGCTGCCTCCTCAAAGTAGAGTTGAACTTAATGACGTGCAAATTTGGGGACTTTTTTTTGCTGATGTGGCATTTCTCAAAATGAGGAGAAAAAGCTGCAAACATCCATTAGTAATTAGAAAGTGGAACGTACAAAGTATGAATTAAGGAAAATCAAGTCATTAAAAATAATATGCATTCCTTGAAGATCAATATCCCAGGTATTAGTGAGCTGAAATGGGCTAGTATTGGCCATTTTGAATTGGACAATCATATGGTCTGCTATGCCAGGAATGACAAATTGAAGAGAAGTGGCATCACATTCATCATCAAAAAGAACATTTCAAGAACTATCCTGAAGTACAACACTGTCAGTGATAGGATAATATCCATAAGCTTATAAGGAGTATCAGTTAATATGACTATTATTCAAATTTAGACACTGACCACTAATGCCAAAGATGAAGAAATTGAAGATTTTCACCAACTTCTGTAGTCTAAAATTGATCAAACATGGAATCAAAATGCATTGAAAATTACTGGAGATTGGAATGCAAAAATTAGAAATAAAGAAGAAGGATCAGTAGTTGGAAAATATGGCCTTGGTGATAGAAATGATGCCTGACAGCTCATGATAGAATTTTGCAAGACCAACGACTGTTGGAAATGGAAATACATTTTTCCGACAACATAAACAACAACTATACATATGGACCTCACAGGATGGAATACACAGGAATCAAATCAACTACATCTGTGGAAAGAGACAATAGAAAAGCTCAATATCATCAGTCAGAACAAAGCCAGGGAAAACTACAGAACAGACCATCAACTGCTCATATGCAAGTTCCAGTTGAAGTTGAAGAAAAATAAAAGAAGTCCATGAAAGTCAAAGTATGACCTTGAGTATATCCCACCTAAATTTAAGACAGCATCTAAAGAATAGATTTGATGCATTGAACACCAGTGACTGAAGACCAGAAGAGTTGTGGGAAGATATCAGGGACATCATACATGAAGAAGGCAAAAGGTCATTAAAGAGACAGGAAAGAAAGAAAAGACCAAAATGGATGTCAGAAGAGACTCTGAAAATTGCTCTTGAATGTAGAGTAGCTAAAGTGAAAGGAAGAAATGATGAAGTAATGGAGCTGAACAGAAGATTTCAAAAGGTGGCTTGGGGAGACAAAGTAAAGTATGATAATGAAATGTGCAAAGATCTGGAGTTAGAAAACCAAAATGGAAGAACATGCTTCACATTTCTCAAGCTGAAAGAACTCAAGTAAAAATACAAGCCTAGTGTTGCAATTTTGAAGGAGTCTATGGGCAAAAACCCCACATCTGTCAGTTTGACCCACTGTGGGGGCTTGTGTGTTGCTGTGATGCTGGAAGCTATGCCACCGGTATTTCAAATACCGGCAGGGTGACCCACGGTGGATAGGTTTCATCTGAGCTTCCAGATTAAGACAGACTAGGAAGAAGGACCTGGTGGTCTACTTCTGAAAAAAATTAGCCAGTGAAAACTTTATGAATAGCAGCAGAACATTGTCTGATACAGTGTCAGAAGATGAGCCCCTCAGGTTGGAAGGCACTCAAAACAGACTGGGGAAGAGCTGCCTCCTCAAAGTAGAATCAACCTTAATGACATAGATGGAGTCAAGCTTTCAGGACCTTCATTTGCTGATGCGGCACGACTCAAAATGAAAAGAAATAGCTTTGTTTTATTATTGAGATTTCTTTACCTAGGTTGGTGTCTTAGTTTTCTAGTGCTGCTATAACAGAAATACCACAAGTTGATGCCTTTAAAAACAGAAATTTATTATCGCACAGTTTGTTGTTGTTGTTAGGTGCCGTCAAGTCAGTTCTGACTCATAGCGACCCTATGCACCACAGAACGAAACACTGCCTGGTCCTGCGCCATGCTCACAATCGTTGTTATGCTTGAGCCCATTGTTGCAGCCACTGTGTCAATCCATCTCATTGAGGATCTTCCTCTTTTTCGCTGACCCTCTACTTTACCAAGTGTGTCAGTCATCTAGTGCTGCTCTAACAGGAATACCACAAGTAGATGGCTTTAACAAAGAAAAGTTTATTTCTTCACAATCCAGTAGGCTACAAGTCCAAATTCAAGGTGTCACCTCCAGGGGAACGCTTTCCCTGTTGACTCTGCAGGAAGGTCCATGTCATCAGTCTTCCTCTGGTCTTGGAGCTTCTCTGTGCAGGAACCTCAGGTCCAAAGGATGTACTCTGCTCCCAGCACTGCTTTCTTGGTGGTATGAGGTTCCCATGTGTCTCTGCTCGCTTCTGTCTTTTATATCTCAAAAGAGATTGCATTAAGACACTGATCTTGTCAACCTCATCAGTGTAACCTCATCACAGTGATAGAATTTACAAGACTTGAGGAGATCACATATAATCTCATCATAGTGGTAGAGTTTACAGCACATAAGGACATCACATCAGATAACACAATCGTAGAATACTCGGAATCATGACCTAGCGAAGTTGCTACACACATTTTTAGGGGGACACAATTCAAACCATGACACCAAGCATGATGTCCTTCTCCAGGGACTGATCCCTCCTGACAACATGTCCAAAGTATGTGAGAGGCAGTCTCACCATCCTTCCTTCTAAGGAGCATTCTGGTTGTACTTCTTCCAAGACAGATTTGTTCATTCTTCCAGCAGTCCATGGTATATTCAATGTTCTTCGCCAACACCACAATTCAAAGGCATCAATTCTTCTTCAGTCTTCCTTATTCATTTTCCAGTTTTCGCATGCATATGATGTGACTGAAAATTCCATGGCTTGGGTCAGGCGCACCTCAGTCTTCAAGGTGACATCTTTGCTTTTCAACACTTCAAAGAGGTCTTTTGCAGTAGATTTGCCCAATGCAACGCATCTTTTGATTTTCTGACTGCTGCTTCCATGGGTGTTGATTGTGGATGCAAGTAAAATTAAATCCTTGACAACATCAATCTTTTCTCCATTTATCATGATGTTGTGTATTGGTCCAATTGTGAGGATCTTTGTCTTCTTTATGTTGAGGTTTAATCCATACTGAAGGCTGTGGTCTTTTTTTCTTTAATTGTACTTCAGGTGAAGGTTTACAGAACAAATAGTTTCTCATTAAACAGTAGTACACATATTGTTTTATGACATTGGTTAACAACCCCACGACATGTCAACCCCTTCCCTTCTCGATCTTTTTTTTTTTGTGTGTGTGTGAAGATATACATAGCCAAAGATACAGCATTTCAAAAATTTCTACATGCATAGTTCAGTGACATCGACTACGCTCTTCCAGTTGTGCTGCTATTCTTACTTTAGATAAAGGTTTACAGAACAAAATAGTTTCTCATTAAACAGTTAGTACACGTTGCCCTATGACAATGGTTAACAACCCCACGACATGTCAACACTGTCCTTACTCATCCTTGGGTTCCCTATCACCAGCTTTCCTGTCCCCTTCTGCCTTCTAGTCCTTGTCCCTGGACTGCTGTGCCTCAGCCCCGTTTTGTTTTATGGGGCTGTCCAGTCCCTGGCTGAACAGTGAACCTCAGAAGTGACTTCACCACTGAGCTGAAAGGGTGTCTGGGAGCCATACTCTCAGGGTTTCTCCAGTCTCTTTTAGGCCAGTAAATCTGGTCTTTTTTTGTGTGTGTATTAGAATTTTGTTCTACATCCTTCTCCAGCTCTGTCCAGAACCCTCTGTTGTGATCCCAGTCAGAGCAGTCAGTGGTGGTAGCCGGGGACCAAAGGCTGTGGTCTTTGATCTTCATCAGTAAGCGCTTCAAAGTCCTCTTCACTTTCAGCAAGGTTGTGTCATCTGCATATCACAGGCTGTTAATGAGTCTTCCTCCAATCCTGATGCCTGTTCTTCTTCATATAGTCCAGCTTTACGGACTATTTGCTCAGCATACAGATTGAATAGGTATGGTGAAAGGATGCAACCCTGGTGCACATCTTTCCTGACTTTAAACCACACAGTTGCTCCTTGTTCTGTCCAAACAACTGTCTCTTGATCTGTGTACAGGTTCCTCATGGGCACATTTAAGTGTTCTGGAATTCCCATTCTTCGCAATGTTATCCATAATTTGTTATGATCCACACAATCGATTGCCTTTGCATAGTCAATAAAACACAGTAAACATCTTCTGGTATTCTCTGCTTTCAGCCAGGATCCATCTGACATCAGCAATGATATCCCTGGTTCCACGTCCTCTTCTGAATCCAGCCTGAATTTCTGGCAGTTCCCTGTTGACATACTGTTGCAGCCATTTTTGAATGATCTTCAGCAAAATTTTACTTGCGTGTGATATTAATGATATTGTTCGATAATTTTCACATTTGGTTGGTCACCTTTCTTGGGAATAGGCATAATTATGGATCTCTTCCAGCTGGTTGGGCAGGTAGCTGTCTTACAAATTTCTTGGCATAGATAAGTGAGTCCTTCCAGTGCTGCATCTGTTTGTTGAAACATCTCAATTGATATTCCATCAATTCCTGAAGCCTTGTTTTTCACCAATGCCTTCAGTGCAGCTTGGACTTCTTCCTTCAGTACCATCAGTTCTTGATTATATGCTACCTCTTGAGATGGTTAAACATCGACCAGTTCTTTTTGGTATAATGACTCTGTGTATTCCTTCCATCTTCTTTTGATGCTTCCTGCATCGTTTAATATTTTCCCTATAGAATCTTTCACAGTTTAGAAGGCTAGAAATCCAAATTCACAGCGTCATCTCCAGGGGAAGGTTTTCTCTCTCTGTTGTCTCTGGGGGAAAGTCCTTTTCATTGATCTTCCCCTGGTCTAGGAGCCTCTCAGTGCAGGGTCCCTGTTTCCAAAGGATGTGCTTCCCTCCTGGCACTTCTTTCTTGGTGTCATGAGGTCCCTCTTCTGTCTGCTCACTTCTCTCTTTTATATCTGGAAAGAGATTGACTCAAGATACAACCTAATCCTGTAGATTGCGTCCTGCTTAATTAACATAACTGCCTCTAATCCTGCCTGATTAACATTATAGAGGTTAGGATTTACAACACATAGGATAATCCCATCAGATGACAAAATGGTGGACAACCACACAATACCGGGAATCATGGCCTAGCTACGTTGACACATGAATTTGGCAGACACAATTCAATCCATAACAGTTGGTGTCTGGCTGATGCTGTCCTGTGTCCTAGACTCCAGCTGTTGTCTGATGTTGGTTTTCTAACCAAGGGACTCCCTTTAATATTTATTGTAAGTTTGGTTTGGTTTTCACGAATGTCTTAATTTCTGTTTATTTGGAAATGTCCTAATTTCATCATCTATTTGAGAGAGAGTTTTGCAGGATATATTATTCCTGGTTGGTAATTTTTTTTTCTTTCAAGGTTTTATATATGTCACTCCATTGCCTTCTTGCCTGCACAGTTTCTTCCAAGTAATCAGAGCTTAGTCTTACTGTTTCCCCTTTTTAAATGATTTTTCATTTTTCTCAAGCTGATCTCAGTATTCTTCCTTTGTATTTTGTTTTGGCAAGTGTGATTATGATATGTCTTGGTGACTTTCTTTCAGGCTGTATCCTATATGGGGTTCATTGAACTTCTTGGATGGTCATCTTTTCTTGTTTCATGATATTTGGGACATTATCTGTCAGCAAATCATCAACAATCTTCTCTGCTTTTTCCATTTTCTCCCCCTGTTCTGGAACTCCGGTCATGTGCAAATTTTTGCTCTTTATTGTGCCCCACATAATTCTTAGGTTTTCTTCATTCTTTCCTCTTATTTTTCCTCAAATAAAGTGGCGTGCATGGATTTGTCTTCAGTCTCGTTTATTTTGTCTTCCATTGTTTCAAATTTGCTCTTAAAACCTTCTATTGAGTTGTCTATTTCTGAAATTTTGTTGTTTATCTTTTGGATTTCTAGTTGCTATTTTTGTATGACTTCTAATTTTTTATTGATTTTGACTTTTTGTTCTTTTATTGTTTTCCTGAATTCTTCTATTGCTTTTGCTGTGTTAGTCTTGATTTTGGCAATGTTTTCCTTGGTTTTGTCTGTGATTTTGTCTATTTTTTCCTTTGTTTTGTCTGTTTTCCTCGATCTCTTTCCTAATGTCTTGGAAAGCCCTAAATATAGTCTTTTGAATTTTATATCAGGTAGTTCTTCTGCCTTTTATTCTACTGGCAAGTCATCTGTTTGTTAATTTTGGTCACTTGCTGGAGCCATCTTGTCCTACTTTTTTATGTTTTGATATTTTCTGCTGTCTCTAAGACAGTAAGGTAATATTTTCTGTATTTATTGATTATGTGTTCATTTGTTTTGTCCTGCTTCTTTATTTTGTTTTAATATGTCAGGGCAGGTGGGCCAGGCATGCTTTGCTACTTCCTCATCTGAGGCTCGTACCACCTTTTCTGGGTTGGCACGGTAGCAGCAGGCAGGGCGAGCCCACTTCCTGTACACTGGTTTGGTGAGCTGGTTGAGGGCAGACTAGATGGGAGGTGTCTGCCTCCTGTGGTTGATCCAGTGGTGTGGAGCATTCACAGCTCCTCACCAGAGAGGTGGGGATGTCAGACAGGGAGTGGTACAGGCTCCTTTCCCTCCATTCAGCAGCTGGTCAAGTGATGGGAGAGGAGGGGCAGTGCAAGCCTGGTGTAGCAGTCAGCCTGAGCTGAAGATGCTCTAGCTGTGGCTGCATTGCAAGGGCCAGCAGGAAGGGGTAAGTGGCTTATGGGGCTAGGTAGGGTGAAAGAAGAAAAGAAAAGAGAGAGAAAGAAAAAAGAAAGAAAAGAGGGAAAAAAAGGTAGTTGGCAGGCCAGTGGAAGGGGGGATGAGGTGTTGTATGGGGCTAGGTGGGAGGGAGAAAGAAAAGGGAGAAAAGGGGGAAAATGGCATGACAGAAGCCTTTGGGTGGAGGTAGGGCAGGCCTGGGGTGATGGCAGGCTGGAGGCTCTCTAGCTGAGCAGCACAGCTTGGCCTCTCAGGAAAAGCTGGGGGTGGCATACCAGGCAGAAGGGTAAGAGGTGGGAAAACGTGTTTCTCTGGTTACTGGGTTCTCTGTCTACTGTTGGAAACACTGTGGAGGGGCCTTCCTTAACTCCGTGTCCAAGGTCGTTTCTGGCTGTGCCCCAGGATGACAATGCTGTGCTTTGTTAGTTGGCAGGTGACCTCCAGTCCATATCTCTCCTTATTCTTTGTTTTCATTCAGTTTCTTCTTCCGTTCGGTGTCTGATCTAGTTCTTTATCCTTTCATTTGATGTTTAGAGTTCCAGGATTGATGTTTGTATCTGTTTTACTCAGTTTCTCAGGTCTTTGCTGCAGAGGGAGAGCGTGATGCATCTGTCTTGGGTGCCATGTTGACTCCATCTCCAGAACTTTAACTATTTTAAATAAATTTCTATTTAAAATTTCTCTTTTACTTGTTTATTGTTAGAAAAGTAAAAGTTAAACATTTTTTAAATTAACAAAACAGATTTTTATAATTTTCTGAAGGAGAACTTTTAATTTTACAAGCACTTATTTATCATCAAACCAACTAGAAATATTATAACTTAAATTCAACAATACTATCTAGACGTAGGAAACAATTATCTTCTCTTTTCCATGTTTTATAGAATCAAGTAATGAAAGGTTTTGTGAAGAGATAGTTTTGGAATAACTTAAAGGCCTGGTTGTACCAACCACATGAACAATTCATCTTCTTAGTGCACTCTTAAATAGACTATTCTGTAGCTACCGTAGGTCCAACTCATGGATTTTAAGACAAGATTAAACTTAGAAAAAAGACAAAAATTATATAAATTGATAGTATTATTTGTTGAGATCCAAGAAGTACGTTATAAATTCCATGGAATTAAGGCAAATCTGGAAAACAAAAAAAATTAGACATTTATTGATAAACATTTACCAATAATTAACTAGGTGGGCTGAGTTTTGGGGGAAACAAAAGGAGAACAAAGGTCTGCATACAGCAAACAACTTCCTATTCTTCTTGAGTATTATAAATTTATCTTAAATGTTACTTAATTGGAGTTCTGTTTATTTACGAGTGTTTTGCAGGTTTAATAATTTTTTTTTCAAACTGTGGATGGCAATTTAATTTAGATCATTTATTCCCTCCTTTTCATGGTGGGCCAAAGAACTTGGGTTGTCCATGAAACTTTTGAGAGATCATGAGTGTATAGAGGGTAGAAGGAGTTGTTTCTAATCAATGACTCTCCTTTTTGTAGTTTTAATGTTATTAAAGGAAAGATCTCTGTTAATTTTTCACAGGCTGGTTATGCTGACAATTGCTGGCCTCCTATAGGTGGTAGAGAGTTGAATTTGTTCCTCTTCTCTCTTTTTAACTTAAAAAATTTTCTTCTGAGATGACCTGGTTTTTACAATAAAAGCAAACAATAGATTTACAGTCTAAAAGATTGTTGGATTGTATTTGAAGTTGTTGAAGTTGTAAAACCGTAAGTGTATCTGGTTGTATTTGTGATACTTTTTGTTTAAATTGTTCCTTTTGTTTGTTTTTTATTTATAACATTTTTCCCCCTAATGCCTGGGTTTCTTGTAATAGTTGTAAATACTGAGAAGGAAAAAATTATGTGGAAACTCATTTTTCTCAAAGTGATTACTAAAGTTTTAAATTATTTCTAAACACACTCAGTCAACAGCATTTAGAAGAGTTACCAACTAATTATATTCAAAAGCAATCTAGAACAATAACCCTAAAGACCTTAGCCTTGAAAACTTTAGTTTTGAAACCTTAGTTTTTAGTAATCTAGTTTTGAAGGCTTAGTAGTTTAGAATCAAGTTTACAGAAAGAGGAATTATCTCTGAGGAGCAAAAAGAGGAACTTCTGCTAAAGAGGGCAGAAAGAGCAATTTGCAGAGTTCTAACAAGTTTAAACAAATATTGTCTTAATATTTTTTAAAAGTTCTAAAATACCAATTAAAACTATTGAAGGTTCAAATTTGTTTAAAGTTCAGGACTTTCAGACTCAGCAATCCTAGCAGGGACTGCCAATAATCAACCATTAATTAACTAGCTAGATCAACCAAATCCAATTAACATCTTATTAAATTCATTAATTAATCAATTAAGTAATAATAAATAGTCCTAGTGGCTTATGGGGTCTTAGATTTCACAAACTTGAAAACTCTCAGGATAAACAATACTTAATCGCTGCTACCAGTGAAGATGAGGTTTATACAAGCAATATTTGGGAACATTTCCCCTGGACAAAACAAAATGGGATAAACACAAATTCTTGGAGAATTCAATCACAAAAATGCGATATTTGATCTGAGAGTTTACTCACTCATTTGCTGTTTTTTTTTAAATTTTTTATATTTTTTTTCCATTTGCTGTTTTTGTGGATGAGTACTTGAAGGTTCTTGAGGATGTTAAAACTTGCTCTTAGAAGCTGAAAAGGCACATGAAAAAAAAACTTTCTGTAGAGAATTGAAAATAACTTTTTAGCAAGTGACGTCAAAAGGACAAAAAGAATTCAGTGTTACAGAGTTTGGTTAGAAGAGATTAATTAAGACTTCCAGTAGCCTTCGGGAATGTACCCAGCATTCAGAATAACTCTCAGGAATTTTTCGAGGTTTTTTTTTTCTTTTTTTTTTTTTGCTAGAAAAGCAGAAGTTAAGGTCTCTTGTGGCTTCTGGTCAGAAAAGAGAAATTGGGTACACTTTAAAAAGCAAAAGTTAAAACAAAATTCAGGCTTCAACTCTAAAAAATTCAGGCAGTAGCTCTGAAAACTCAGACTTTAGATTTTAAAAATTTTCCATATATATTCAATTCAGCTTAATTTACTTAAAAGGATTCTGGAGCTAATTTAAGCTGAAGTATTATAAAACAATAAAAACTTTAACAGAATGAATTTATATTAAAGTTTTCAAAGTAGCTATTGGAAGCTTAGGTGCACTGAGCAACTTCTCCAAGACTTAAAAGACTGCCTTATGAAAAAAAAAAAAACTAACAACTGCTAGTCATAGCTGTTGAGACAAGACACACAAAAACTTAAACATGAAACAAGACAAACAATTACATAAATTAACTGTTCCATAAGGCTAGCTCAAATAACATACAAGATGACATATGAGGCATTCTTTTTGAACTTTACTTTGCCAGCAAGACGCCTAGTCTCTTATTTTAAATATATTAGTTTCTTTAATTGGAAAGTACTTAAAAATTGTAAAAACGTTTGAGGAAACAAACAGGAAACAAAAATAGTGCACTACAGTTTAAAAGAAAACTTAGGTATCTCTCAATTTTATGCCAGGGACAGCAGTGTTAATCCAAAAATTAAATTACAATGAGTAACCGTTTGTAGTCAGCTGGGTTCTCTAGAGAAGCTAAACCAATGAAGCATATAAATATATATATAAAGAGAGATTTATATCAAGGAAATGGCTCATGCAGTTGTAGAGGCTGGAAGTCCCAAGTCTGTGGGTCAGGCTGGAGGCTTCTCCTGACTCACATAACTAAAAGGGCGGGTGAATCCAAGATTGGCGGATCCGACAGCAGGCCTCTGGCTCTCAGATTGCGGAAGCTCACATATCCCAAGATCAGCAGGTAAGAACAGCAGATCACTGGCTCACAGGCTGCAGAGGCTGAGGAATCCCAAGACTAGCAGGTAAGCTGCTAGCTCAAGTTCCAAGAACCGGAGGTCAGATGAACAGGAGCCAGCTGCAAGATCCACAGCAAGCAAAAGCCAGCAAGCTTTGCCAGAAAGTTCACCTATATTGGATGCAGGCCACACTCCTAAGGAAACTCCGTTTCATCTGATTGGCTGTTCATAACAGATCTTGTCACAGAGGTGATTATATTGTATTAGATCCCATTATGGTGGTGATTACATCATTACATAGCTGCCAAACTACATCATAACTGTGAAACCACTGAGAATCATGGCCCAGCCACGTTGACATGCAACCTTAACCATCGCAGTCCACCCCTTGTCAAGTTGGTATACGTACACATCTCTAAATAAAGACAATTATAAAGTCATACCTGTACATAACATAATACAAGTAACACGTGTATGACCAAAAATGCACTAGCCATGTTTACATCTTATATTTTATAAGTGAATAAAACAAAAAAATTTGATGCATACATACAAGGAGGAAATACTCATAACAATTACAGTCCTTGTTTCTTCAACTGGTCACGTGGTCATAGCTGGTATTTAGAACTACCTTCTTCCACCACCTAGTTAAGTTTTTGATAATCCACTGTAATTCTCCCAGATTTATCTGTTTTTTTGTATCAGGCAAATAGGTGAGTTGAATGGCGATGTGGTGGGATTCACCATCCCTGCATCCTTCAGGTCCTTGATGGTGGTACAAATCTTTGCAATCCCTCCAGGAATGTGGTATTGCTTTTGGTTTACTATTTCCTAGGTAGGAGCAGTTCTAATGGCTTCCACTTGGCTTTTCCTACCATAATAACCCTTACTCTACTTGTAAGGGATCCAATGTGGGGGTTCTGTCTGTTGGTATATCTATTCTAGTTATGCATTCTGGAACTGGGGAAATCACTACAGGATGAGTTCAGGGACACACTGAGCCCACTGTGAGCTGAACCTGAGCTAAGATGCTATTAATAACCTGACATTGAGCCCCTACTCTGACTGATGGGCCACAGTGATGTTTTGGGTCTCCTGGAATTAGTGTCAGTTCAGAGAGAGAATCCAGTAATCCTCGAAAAGTCCGATTATTTCCTTTCCCCCAATGAACAGTCACTCTCGTAAAAGGTCGTAGATCCCTT
The DNA here is from genome assembly GCA_030035585.1 of Dugong dugon. NCBI lineage: Eukaryota > Metazoa > Chordata > Mammalia > Sirenia > Dugongidae > Dugong > Dugong dugon. The sequence continues at coordinate 23,158,223 of CM057464.1, forward strand.
TGGGGAAGGCTGGGAGAAAGATTAACAGTATAAATTTTTGGCAGTGTAGTGGTATCCTTCCTTAGGGTGACCCAGCCTCCCCTTCATTTAAGGGGTTGTGAGTCTTTAAAATCACTCTAGTTTGGAAATTGATTGATGAGCTGTGACTCTCTATTCTGGTGGTTTGAGTTAGACTGCTGTTCCCTTGACCTAGAATTCTTCTGCTTGTACAGAGGAATATTTAGTAGATTTCCAATCTATTTCACTCCTAGGGACACTATGACTAAGTAGCCAGTGCCATAAGTCCATATGAGTCAGACCATTATGATTAGTGCTTTGACTCTGCTATCTATTATGGTAACCATGCCCAACTTGTCTTTGTCGATTGAGTGCTGCCACTTGGCCCCTACCACCATGGAATCCAATTAGCCCCATTGTAGTTGGGTATCTTAACTCAGTTAGGGCAGTTCCTACTGTCAAATCTGACTTACATAAAACAGCAATCACAGCAGTCTTCAAGGATGCTGGGGCTCCCTTCACAAAATGTGTTCTTCACCACTGTGGTAAAAGGCGTGTCATCTGGGCACTCCATGTGTGGGTCTGTGGTTCTAACCTGATAAATCCACTCTGACATGCCAGTTTCCCTAAGCCTTTGGGTTCCTTCTTCTGCAGTATACCAATGCAGGTCTGCAACTTCATCTATAAATATATATGTAAACCCTGTTGCCGTTGAGTTGATTCTGACTCATAGCAACGCTACAGAACACAGCAGAACTGCCATAGGGTTTCCAAAAGGCACCTGAAGGATTTGAACTGCCGACCTTTTGGCTAGCAGCCGTAGCTCTTAACCACTATGCCACCAGGGTTTCCATAAATAAATAAACAAACAAACAAACAAACAAACAAACAAATAAATAAATATATATATATATATATATATATATATCTCAAGGAAAAGGCTGTTGTAGTTGTAGAAGCTAGAAAGTCCTAAGTCTGTGGGTCAGGCTGGAGGCTTCTCCTGACTCATGTAGCTGCAGGGCTGGCAAACCCAATATCAGCAGGCCAGACAGCAGTCCTCTGGCTCACAGAGTGCAGAGGCTGATGAATCCCAAGATTGGCAGGTAAGAACAACAGGCCACTGGCTCACAGACTGCGGAATCTGAGAAATCCCAAGATCAGCAGGTAAGCTGCTAGTTCAAATCCCAAGAACCAGAGGTCAGATGAACAGGAGCCAGGTGCAGGGGATTCAGAGAGAGCAAAAGCCAGCAAGCTTTGCCAGAAAGTCCACCTATATTGGATGCAGGCCACACCTCCAAGGAAACGCCCTTTCAACTGACTGGCTGCTCATAATAGATCATGGAAGTGATCACATTGTATCAGGTCTCATTATAGAGGTGATTATATCGTTACATAGCTGCCCAACTACATCATGACTGCCAAACTGAGAATCATGACCCAGTCAAGTTGACACAAAATCTTAACCATCTCATCGTTCAAACTGGTTTTAATTTAGCGGCTCTTAGATCCTAATTCACTGCGCAGGAAACTCTAAACTCCCCTTAATGAGTGCATACCAGTGGCTACTGGTACTCTCTATCCTCATTAAGACCGCAGCCACACGTATGACAGCCACTCCAGAGTCTTTTCATCAAAAAAGCACCCTGAGAAACCTTAATGGGCATATAGAGAAAAACACAGTGAGTTCACACAGCCTGAACCTAGCTGCAGTCAGAAACTGAAAACATTTAACAAACTCATCAAAACACTTGAGAGTTAGCTGAAAGTAAAGAGACAAAAGACTGTTAACAAACTTCAGAGGACTTCAAACACAAAGAGGGTGGAGTCCTTGGTCCAAGAGGTTTTACCTGGAGACAACTCCAAGAGCTGGGAAAGCGGATTGAGCGTGCAAAGGGCTTGTACAGGTGCTGATGTTCCACAGTCCCCTCCTGGGATTGCCTAGCAGGGAAATTACCTTTGGATATGTTGTACAGAAAATCTTGAACCCTGTTTTAAGTTAAAACAGAGAGGTTTATTAAGGGTTTCAAACAAATGTAATTGGAGAACTACACAGCCCATTGAAAATAAAACCAGGTAGTCCAGTGGAGTTTTGTTATACAAGTATTCTTATGGGGTAAAAAAGAGGAACCAAACCATAGGGAGGGCAATTACAGGAAAATCAATGAATATTGTAATAATCACATTCTGATTGGTTACTGATTATTAATCATTGTAATTAGTGATTACAGATAGTTTCACAGGATGCTTAGACCATGGTCACAAGATGCTTTCATGTATTTTGTCTATCTTGCAAAAATATGTTGTTGGGAACAGCACCCAGACAGCACTCTTCCTGAGTACGTGTAGTTTGAGAGGTGCAGATGGTCATTTTGTCAAGACCCCTAGGGGCATATGGTTTCACATCCTGGTTTTGACCACCAAGGAAACACATTTTTCCCGAAAAACATAGCTGTTAGTCTAGAAATCCAGACTAAAATTAGTTAGCATGGTCAGCATATTATACCTCTGTCCTGCTGACTGCACTGAAACTTTTCTTTTCCTAAGACACCAAGAAACTGGTGAGTTGATACAAACTTGGAGTCCAGCTGCCACAAACCTTCAGGTCAGTGTGACTTTGCTTACCAGCAACCACAGACGTAGGAGGATGGCTTCTGTTTTACTTCCTTCTTCCAGATTGAGCAGGATCACATCTGGTTGGCAGAACTCAATTTGCTTTCAAATGCTAGATGCAAAATCACCTGGAAAATGTGGTTTTTAGGATTCTAATTTTTCTAAAGATAATATACAACGGAAGTTGAGAGAGCCAATCATAGTATCTACTATAAAACCAAAAAATCAAACCCACTGCTGTTGAGTTGATTCTGACTCATAGTAACCCTACAGGACATAGTACAACTGCCTCATAGGGTTTCCAAGGCTGTAAATCTTCACAGAAGCAGACTGCCACATTTTTCTCCTGCAGAGAAAGGTTAGAAGTGTCGAACTTTTTGGTTAGTAGCCTAGCACTTTAACCACTGCGCTATGTGACCTTGGGTAGGTTTCTTAGCCTTTCTGATCTTCCCTCTCCCCATCTATAAAATAGGGATCACAATAATACTTTGCAGAATTAAATGAGGTACGGGAAAGTGCCTGGCTAGTCTTACATGCTCACTCTATGACACCAGCCATTATCACTGTTTTCCCATTCTGAGGTATGGTGAAAGAAGATGATCAAAAGTTTCATAAGTAAAAAGGAAAGAAAAGTAAGATAAACCAGGAGGGAAGAGAGAATTTGGAGGAAAAAGCAGGGGCGTGGTTCCTTTATATCTGGCATCTCCTCAGTGGCAAGAGATGGGAAATAAAGATTTGAAAAAAATTATGTAACATACTAACTACTGTATAGAATTGCTGACTTTCATCCAATTAGAGAATTTGGAGTTGGAGGGCTTGTTCTTGTCTACACATTTAATATCATGTTAAAATGAATATGCAAATGCTATGAGAGTCATAAAATGAGGCACTATCATATCATCTTTATACTGTAAGCTCCTTGAAAATTTGTCTTCTCTACTGTTGTACCTTCAGCAGTTAGCATGTTTTAGGAGCTTAGTAATGTTTGGTGAGTGAAGTTATGTGCATCATCAGTTAGTTACTAAAGTTACTAGCTTCTTTCTTAACATACCTTAAAGTCGTTGAATATTACAGCCCCAGAGTTTGTGAATTCAACCATGTGCTGGTTACTACCCTTCGGTGACCTTTTATCACCTTCTGGGGCAGGATTTCTCAGTGATGGCACTATTGACATTTTGGGTCAGATAATACTTTGTTGAGGTGGATTGTCCTGTGCATTGCAGAATGTTGAGCAGTGTCATGGATTGAATTATGTCCCCCCAAAAATGTGTTTCAACTTGGCTAGGCCATGATTCCCGGTATTGTGTGGTTTTCCCATGTGTGGTAAATCCTGCCTCTAAGTAAAGTTAATGAGGGAGGATGGGTGGCAGTTGTGTTAGTGAGGCAGGACTCAATTTACAAGACTGGATTGTGTCCTGAGGCAGTCTCTTGAGATATAAAAGACAGAAACGAGCAGTGAGACAGGGGGACCTCACACCATCAAGAAAGCAGTAGCGGGAGCAGAGCGCATCCTTTGGACTGGGGTCCCTGTGCAGGGAAGCTCCTAGTTCGGGGGAACACCGAAGAGAAGAAGGCCAACAGAGAGAAAAAGTCTTCCCCTGGAGCTGACGCCCTGAATTTGGACTTTTAGCCTACTTTGACTGTGAGTAAATAAACTTCTCTTCATTAAAACCATCCACTTGTGGTATTTCTGTTACAGCAGCACTTGATGACTAAGACAAGCAGTATCCCTGGCCTCAGTCCAGTAGATGCCAATAGTATAACCCTAGTTGTAACAACAAACATTTTTTCTAGACATTGCCAAATGTCCCCTGGGTGGGACAGAAGTGTCGATGGTTGAGAACCACTGTCGTAGAGTAAAACATAACTAGACCACTGCTCTTAGAGCCATCCACTGTCTTGTAGCCGGTAGCTTCCCTTCCAGTTAGTATAATCTTCTTTTGCTGTTTTAGGATCTGGCTAACTTTGTTCAAGTTGCCCTAATGTCACTGGGAAAATAACAACCACCACCATTACCTCCAAAAAACAAAATAAAATGCCCGACCTTTCCCTCTAGTTGCCCTACTCACTTTCTTCGGTGAAGTTTCCTAGAGAAATATCCTTCATTTTTCAACTACCCTCTGCAACTCTGACCTATCTTTTCCCTCAATATTTGGTAAATGGTTGTTTACAGGCCCTAACAGTATTACTGATTTTATTTCTATGGTTTCTTCTACACCTGCACTTCACACTAGGACAGGTGAACCCCCAGAGTTCATGCCATATAGGACGTCTTGAAAGCTACAGGATAAATGTGCACATCTTCTCTGAGTATCAGTTTTTCTCAAAGATTTTTGGGAAAATATGAAATAATTTATCCACAAATTAATTTAAAGCATACTTATATTAAAACAAACATGATTTTTTAGAGATAATACAGTAGATTTCAAAGACATTTCTTGCTCATAGGTAGTTCCTCTAAATGAAAGCATTTACTCTCCTCTGCTCTAGGGGCTCTTGTTTCATCACCCACAGGCAGCCTCCTACTGGCACCCAGAACAGGCATGTATTCGTCATTTTTCATGTAGAAAAGAAAGAGGAGAGGCAACTGGAAAACCAAAGACAAATGTATGTATAAAGCTGAGAAATATTCCTGAGTGGCTTGGCAGAAAGGGCGATTTTACATTACTGAGCTTTTCTGACTTTGGGATTCAATGTCTGCACGGAGTCCTGTATGTCACGTTGGGTATCCTCCTAGTCACTCTGTTTGTGGTTTGAAGTGATGATCTAAAGGTTGGGGAGAGGAATATGCACAGATCGGTACAGCAGAGCAGTGAGATAGGGAAGTCTCCTCCCTGGTCTCCAGCCAACTGCTTAAGCACACACACACCTGCTATCTTCCCAGTGCCTGAATCACCTTGGTTCCTCTTCCTGCCCAGTTTGCAGCTGCCAGACTGAAGCCAAATTCGGTAGACACCAGCTGGGACCCCACCTTGCATTTAAATTACTTTGAAATTTGCCACGTCCAGGTTTACTGGCCTGAGTAGTGTTTTCATTTCCTTATGCTGCACACGGCTAGGGCCAGAGCCTTTCTTCTCGTGCACTGACAGTCCTCTGAACTAGAAAAGAGTTGTTTGGAATCTAGTGCTAGTACCAAGCCTCAGGGAAATAAAAGAAGAGCCAGAAGGTCAGGCTAGACGCGAAGTTAGTCATTCTCCACATTTGTGGGCTCATTTCGGCCCCTGCAATGCTAGGGCCCTTCAAGTAATGCAAAATCAGACTCCTTAAAAGGCACTGCCATAGGTTTCCTGGAATTCATTATAAAAGTCGATGACCCAGGCCCTGTGATCCTAGATTTGGAAGCGACGGTTTTTTTCCTATGGGAAAGGTCAGCCCATAGTTCCTTCCAGCATCCTCGGGTACCATTAGGATTCCTGGGAGATTCGGAAGGGCGGAGGAGGAGACACTGGGGTTCCGCGGCGGGTAAGACATGACATCTACCCACTCTGGGCTATGTCTCTTCCTTTCCTCTGAAGCGGCGGACCTAGCCGGGAGAGCGGCCCAGATCCAGCGCGCGCGCCCAGGCCCGGCCCCTGGCTCCTAGACCCCGCCCCCTCGCACGGGCGTCCAGGGGGCGGGACCTGGACGGGGAGAGGGCTGCCGCCGGCGCTGCAGGAGCGTAGCGGGATGACGCGACCGACGCGGCGCGCCGGGCAACAGGCTCGCTGCGTGTGCCTTCCAGGCCCGCCCGCCGCCTCGGCCCCGCCCGCCATCTGTCTGTCACTCTCTGGCGGCGCGCTTGGGCTGGGCTTGCGGAGGCCAACGGACTGCTCGGCGCACGCCCTTTCTGCCTCCGGCTCCCATTCCTCCTCCTCCCCCTTTTCTTCCTCCCTTCTGAGGCTGCGGCAGCTTGCCGGGTACTCACTCCCAGCTCCTCCGAGCGCTCCGCTCCCCTACCCTTCCTGCGCTTCTTGCGCCGCTTGGCTCTCTCCTCCTCTCCGCTGCACGCCTGCGAGGACATGGCACACGCGCGTGGAGGCTGTCCTAGTGCCCGGGGCTCCGGAGATGGCGAGACTGTCAGGTCCAGGAAGGTGGCGCTCATCACTGGTATCACAGGCCAGGTGAGTGAGGGCAAGACCCGTGCGCAGGCACGGCCCGGTCCCGGCAGTCCGCCGCCTGGCACGTGTGCCTGGGTTCTTCTTGCTCGGGCCGCCTGCCTCCAGGAACAGCCGTCTGAGCGTCCCGGAAGGTGTGTGTTGCCAGAGAGGTGGGAGAGAAAAGGTAGTTTATGGGGAGCATGTTGTTTTTGGAGTGCGCCTAATGCATCTGGTATCTCACTTGGGTGTGTGAGCGTCCTTTCTGCACGGGATGTGGTCCTCACACCCGTGCAAGGCTACCTTCTCTCACCTGCCGACAGGTGACCAGAGTGCTTGTTTCTCCAAGCCCATGAGCGTGCACTTGGGGTTTTGTGCCTTGCAGATCCGAGTACCTGGGAAGGGAGAAGGAGCGATTATCTGTAAATATGTGTGGAGGCATCTTGCTGTATCCCAGCGCTCGGGCCGCTTACCTGCTCATGCTTGGGAGGCAAGGAAGGGGATGCCTTGTTGCTTTGGTTCTTCCCCTCACCAGATTTCCAGATGGAAAGGAGGAAAGAAAAGAAAGTAGTGCTGTGAAGTCACAGAGTAGGAAATGTTGAAAACAAAACTCACAAAAACTTTTTTTTTTTTTTAAATCACACGAGCTTCTGAGATTCATGTTCGTATATTTGAAGTGTTATCTCATAGATTGCTCCAAACGTGAGGCTAGGATTCCATTTCCAAAGAAATGAGGTACTTGAGTGAGATAATCAAGAAGAGCTGTTGGGAAGGTTGGAAATCTCTGGACAGGCTGACCTTGGCTAGTTTGTGATAGCCATCTGATGTGTGGCAACAGGTAGGGTCAGACCACTGTGTCTTATCAAACTGTGCTGTCTTAGAATCAGTGGTGATGAAATAATTTTGCTCATGTATTTCTGTAGAGAAGATGTGATGTGTGTGCACCTGGAGAGCTCGGCCAGTATTAAGTCTCCAAATTCTCTGCAGTAAAGGTTTTAATGATAGCTTACACTATAGTGCTTATTAGGTTCCAGTCACTTGACTAATATTAACTGATTTAGCTCTCAACAACAATTCCTTGAAGGGGTACTTTTATTATCCCCACTTTACAGATGTGGCAACTGAAGCCTGGGAGTTTCATATGCATAAGGTCATACAACGAGGAAGTATCCAGTTTGGACTCAGACCCAGCTGTCTCCGGGATCTGAGTTCTCAACCATCATGCTATTTTGCCTCACAGGGGAAGACCAATATGTTGTGGACATAGAGATACTAAGTTAATTGATGTTAATTTAAGAAAACTTGGTCTTAACTGCAACTGAAAAGTAACAAATGAGAAGCACTGTCAGATAGTTGGGGCAACTATTTTTACCTAACTAAAAATCACCTCTTATGGTCTGCCAAGTACAGGTTCTTGAGGGAATGATGGATGGAACAAACTACCAAGATAAGGACTGTCTTGAAAAATCAGGACCCATGTTGTTGTTGTCAAGTGCTGTCGAGTCAGTTCTGACTCAAACCAACCCTGTGTACAACAGAACAAAACACTGCCAGATCCTGCACCATTCTCCACAGTCATTGTTATGCTTGAGCCCATTGTTGCAGCTACTGTGTCAGCCCATCTCCTTGAGGGTCTTCCTCTTTTTCATTGACCCTCTACTTTACCAGGCATGATGTCCTTCTCCAGGGACTGATCCCTACTGATAACACGTCCAAAGTATGTGAGACGTAGTCTCACCATCCTTCCTTCTAAGCAACATTCTGGCTATACTTTCTGCAAGACAGATTTCGTTTGTTCTTTTGGCAGTTCACAGTATATTCAATATTCTTCACCAACACCATAATTCAAAGGTGTCAAGTGTTCTTCAGTCTTCTCTATTCACTGTCCAGCTTTTGCATGCATTCGAGGCAATTGAAAACACCATGGCTTGAGTCAGGCGCACCTTAGTCTTCAAGGTGACATCTTTGCTTTTTAACACTTTAGAGAGGTCTTTTGCAGCAGATTTGTCCAATGCAGTACATTGACCTATGGTCACCATAAATACCAAATATGTCCAAAAATGTATTGGATTGGAATGAAGAAATTTGAGTTTAGCCATGGCGTTCCTACCATGTTATTTTAGGCCAGTCATTGAGCTTGTGCAGATTTTTGTCATATCATATAATCAATAGTTTATTGTCTGATATTCTTTGACTCTGTATGTGGTCAATTTCAACTAATTTGGTTCTGGATATTCATACGTCTTGCTTTGTTTAAGATAATTACAATAAACAGGGGTTTGAAAACTTAAGATGGATGTGGAGGGCAAAGATCTGAGCTTTAGGAAAAGAACTCTTAAATTCAGGCAGTACAGCAGTTCAGGGCCTGTATACTGGTCTCTCTGTTTCCTAGTGCTGGGGACCCTTCTGCAGATATCTCCCCTTTTCCTAATTTTCAGACTGGATTTCAAGCTCAAATTTACTAACCTCACATGATCTCTTGAAAGTAGAGATTTTTTTTTTTACTCTTGTCAATAAGTTAGGTAAGCAGTTAATTATTTAGGCATGTCATATACCCACCTCAGTGACCAGCAGTATGAATCAGTGCAGGTTAGAGATGGAACCTTACTTGGAGCTTTGAGAACAGTCATTTAGCTGGTACCGAGTGCCAGCAAGGAGTGTGAGGAAGTAGCCTCCCACTCCATTTTACCTTCTAGGCTGCTACAGGAGACTTCTTAAGCACCACATTTGTGGTGCAGCTCCCTGAACAGAATTGGCTCCACACCTGTATTAGTTTTCTAGGGCTGTGATAACAAAGTACTACAACTTGGGTGGCTTATAAGAACAGGATTTCTTGTGTTGCAGTTCTGGAGGCTACTAGTCTGAATTCAGGATGTTGGCAGGACCATGTTCTCTCCTAGGGATCTAGGGGAAGATCCTGTCTTTTCTCTCCAGGCTTCTGGTAGCCCCATGTTCTCCTTGGTTTGTAGATGTAGCATGACTCTGTCTTCACCCGGCCGCACCCACCGTACTCCTGCATGAAAAACCAAACCAAGCTAGTTGCTTTTGAGTCCGTTCCAACTCATGACGACCCCACATAATTCACAGTAGAACTGCTCTCAATTGGCCTCTATTCATCTGGAGCAACAGAGGAAGATGGAGAGTCAGGAATAGGAGGAGGATATGGAATGTGTGGCTAATTGCCTCCATGAACAACTGCCTCCTTTGCCATGAGACCAGAAGAACTAGATGGTGCCCAGCTACCATTACTGAACATTTAAAAAAAAAATTTTTTTTATTGTACTTTAGGTGTACTGAATATTTTGATCAAAGATTCCATGGAAAACTTGGCAGTCGATTGTCGATCTTCATAACCTCTGGGCGCACTGCTCTTTGGCCTGCCAGTCTAGGGTTTGCCAACCCCTGTGGCTACACAAATCAGGAGAATTCTTTCCCACCTCACAGACTAGGGACTTTGCAACCTGTAAAAACTGTGTGAGCCATTTCTTTATATAAATCTCTCTTATATATATATATTTATATATACTCTTTACTGGATTTGCTTCTCCAGAGAACCCAGCCTAAGACATGTCTCTGTCGTACAACTTTAGCCAATCCAACTTTCTGCAGGTTTACAACTTATTGACAGATACTTACTATCAATTCTCGACACAGTAGTTGTGAATCTTTTTCCAAAGGGTTTTCTTTATTAACCACCTTTTCAGAAGACCAGGCTTTGGCTTTGCATTGCTGCTTCTAGGTCCTTTGCCAGCCATCCCCAAAGTTCACCTCTGTTGTCTAATAATGCTTGTTGTTCTTTCCTACACCCATGGAGATGTTCTTGCTGTTCTTCGAGTGCTATTGTGTTGACCTCTTTGGAGTTATTATTTTGTGGCTGAATGGCTTCACAAGTCTCATGTCTTTTATCTTGATCAAAAGCTTCAGTGTTCTCAGACCAACCCTGCTAAATGCAGCCAATCCAGGAAATTTCCTTGTATTTAAGCACACTGCCATTGAGTTGATACCAACTCACAGTGACCCTGTAGGACAGAGTGGAACTGCCTCATAGGGTTTCCAAGGCTGTAATCTTTATAGAAGTGAACTGCCACATCTTTCTCCTGTGGAGCAGCTGGTGAGTTCGAACTGCTGACGTTTTGGTTAGCAGCTGAGCACTTTAACCTCTGCACCACCAGGGCTCCTCTTCTTTATATTTACATACATGCAATTCCTGTTAGCTCTATAGGTAATTTCCGTATCTTTATTTCTTGGATTGTAAACTGCTTTAAGATAGAAACCTCATTTTCAGCCCGCTACTTCCAGTGGGGCTTCACCTAGTGGGCTCCCAAAAATGTTTCCTTACTCTTTCTAGGAACAGAAGAGGTATTTACTGAGCATCTACAATGTGTGAGGTTTTTGCTTGAGATGCTGCTAGGGATATAAAGATGTGTAAGATATAGTGTCTGTCCACTGTGATCTCACAGTCTTTGAGGAGCTTAAGACAGTGCATAGGACAATTCAGTGCATGTGAAAAAATTAGTATTGCACAACCGTGTTAGGGGTTAAATGCGTAGCTAGCTCATGCCACTTTGGGACTCTGGAATTGAATGCTCAAGAGTTCAGAGGAAGCCTTTCAGAGAGGGAAAAATAGAAGGGGCTGTGTTCTGGGTGGACAGCATAGACAGATGGGCAGAGAGATGAGAGTATTGGGGGACAATGAGGGCAAATATATAGTAATAATGGGAAGAAAATTAATTTATTAAATTACTTATACCCCTTGTCCACTTCCAAAGGGTTGCTGGTGGTGCAGTGGTTAAAGCTCTTGGCTGCTAACTAAAAGGTCAGTGGTTTGAACCCACCAGCTGCTCTGTGGGAGAAAGATGTGGCAGTCTGCTTCTGTAAAGATTTACAGCCTTGGAAGTCCTATGGTGCAGTTCTACTCTGTCTTATAGGGTTGTGACTCCACAGCAGTGGCTTTGATTTTGGTGGACCACTTCCAAAAAGGATTTTGAGGTGGCTTCAATAACAAACACACAATGGGACCATCATAAAAAGAATGAAAAAAAGTCTGCAATGAAGGCAATAGAGAGATGGAGGCAGTATACCAAAAAACTAAGTCCGAAGAGAGCTGCTGTCAGTAGAGCATAAAATTCAGCTTTGAGCTCCCTGACAGTCAGTGCAGAAAGGCAAAACATAGTTCTTGGAATGAAGTAAAAGGATGTTGTTGTTGTTAAGTGCCGTTGAGTCAGTTCTGACTCCTAGCAACCCTATGTACAGCAGAACGAAACGCTGCTCGGTCCTGCACCACCTGCACAATTGTTGTTAATGCCTGAGCCCATTGTTGCAGCCAGTGTGTCAGTCAGTCTCATTGAAGGTCTTCCTCTTTTTTGCTGACCCTCTGCTTTACCAAGCCTGATGTCCTCCTCCAGGGACTGATCCCTCCTGATAACATGTCCAAAGTATGTGAGATGAAGTCTTACCATCCTTGCTTCTAAGGAGCATTCTGGCTATACTTCTTCCAAGACAGATTTGTTTGTTCTTCTGGCAATCCATGGTATATTATTTATATATATATATATATATACATACACACATATATATATACATATATATACACACATATATATATACACACACATGTATATACATATATATACACACATATATATATACATATATATATACACACACATATATATATACCCACTAATAAGTTCTTAACTCTTAAAGGAGTTTAACTTTTAAAGAAGAGACACTGAACAACATGGTGGACGAAATCATCAGTAGTATTTTTTTTAAAGAAGACAGAACATTCTTCCTAGGATACTCTTGTTACTCTGTAATGAATGATAAAAGGTAAAAGCACACTTTGCTAAGTAGAAAATTAAAGAATTGAATGGTTAGTGTCTGTGGACTTTACCTTTCAAATTTCAGTTATCTCAAGCAGGTCTCTGCCAGGAGAGCAAACAAGTTTCAACTGGAATTTTCTTTATGCTATTCTTTGGGAAGAGATCCTTGTACTTTAAATACCAGGTGTGTTAGATGGTAAGGTTAATGTTGGTGTTTTAAAATTGAAAGAATTTGACATGGTGAGGTTCTTCCTATCTGCAAGTAGGCCTAGGTTTTCCTTAGGAAGTGGTTTAGATCTGGTCAGCCATTGTACCTTGTACCCAATTATGAACAAAGAAGCCTGAAAATCTTTTGGCTTGCAGAAAGACTCTTTGCAAATATTTGGAATTGACTTTTCTTCTTGTAGGTTAGTCTAACCTGAAGAGATGCTTCCTTCACTTGAGAGTAGCTTCCGCTCTTCTCTCTTCCAATAAGCATTGCATTTTGGCTATTACCAGCTCTTTATTTCTCACCTATTCTAAACTTCTAGGTAGTTAAATTTAGCAAATTTGTTTTTTTCATGCTTAATTGACATTTTCTCCCAGAGGCAATAATATTTTGGTACAAGTCATGCCATACTTTGTAATAGAAGTATTACAATTATAATTCATTTATTCAACAAATGTTTTAATGCCAACTACCTGCCAGGCACTGGGGATCCAACAGTGAACACAGCAGACAAAAATTACTGTGTTTATAGTACTAATGTTCTAGTGATGGTGATAATAGTTATGGCAGATTATAATTACACATATTGAGCCCTTACTTTGTGCCAGGCACTATTCAAAGAGCTCTACATTTATTAACTTATTGAAGCAACACAGTGGTCCTATGAAGTGGTTTCTCTTAGTACCCCCATGGAACATGGAGATATTGAGTACATTGCCCAGGGTCACTCAGAGCATGTTAGCAGAGTCAGATTTGGAATGTAAATCTCAGTAATTTTATTTTCTATTAAGTTTGTAATAAGTATCAATAAATAAATTCTGAGGAGATAAATTGTATATCAAATTAAAAAAAAAAGCACTTTCAAGAATCTTTTGCATTTGTGGAAGGATGATTATAGTAATGAAATACCTGTATTAATCACTACATTATATGCTTTCAATTTTATTTTATGTGCTGTGTCATTTGGATCACAGCTTTAGTTAATTCTTTTGAGACCCATGTCAAGGACTTAATCTTGCAGACTCACTGAAAGCTGGCACTCTGTCTTGGAATGGAGTTGGAGGAAAACGAGTTGGGTTTCTAGGCCAGCTTGGGTTTGAATTATTGGCTTACATGTTGCTATGAAGCTAGAAGCTATGCTACTAGTATTTCAAATACCAGCAGGGTCACCCATGGTGGGCAGGTTTCAGCGAAGCTTATAGCAAAGACAGACTAGAAACAAAGGCCTGGTGATCTACTTCTGAAAATTAGCCAATGAAAACTTTATGGATCATAACAGAATATTGTCTGATATAGTGCTGGAAGATGAGCCCCCTAGTTTGGAAGCACTACACGATAGCTGCAGCAATGGAATTGAAAATTCTGATGATCATGAAGGTAGTGCAGGACAGGGCAGTGTTTCCTTCTGTTATACATAAGGTCACCATGAATCACTGCTGACTGGAGGGTAACTAACAGCAACAATTTATGAGCTCCATAGCTTTGGGCAAGTTACTTATCTTTTCTGCCAGGTTAGGAGAGTAATTCTTGGGACCTTTGCCCCATTACTATAATGGACCAACCCTTCACAGTGTTAGTAATAAAAGATTTCTTGAATTCTAGGAAAGGAAGTTGAGTATGTTAGTATTTGGCCTTGCTTTGCATGAGGAGTCTATTATATAGGAGCAGAAGGCCCGATAGGAGTTGGAGTCAACATCACGTGGCTATGAAGTACAGGACAGCTGCCAACAGAGCTGATGCCCAGTGAGCCTTATGGACGGCATATGCCAAGCTGAGTAGGAGTCAGTGTTATCCTCCTACATAGGGGGTTGTGAGCTGTGGATGGTCACTCTAAATCTTCTTTACTCTGATTTGTGGTCCTGGAGGGAAGGTTTGGCATCATCGCAGATGAGGAAAATGTCTGGAGTACTATCCTGCTTGGATCAGATTACTATGTGGTGGCAAGATTTTTCTACTTTTATGTTGCAGGTAATTAACTGACTAATTGAGGAAAGCGCATGGCAGTGTAAAGAGCTCTGGATTGAGGATCAGGGGCCAGGCTTTTAACATCAATTAGCTGTCTAGCCTTAATCTTTTCTGAATGTATTTCTTGATCTGTAATGTGAAGGGATTACCGGTGACCTGTACGGTCTGTTGCTAGTCTAAAGCGCTGTGACTTTAGGATTGCACACACTAAATTATAATAGACTGTGTGCGAAATTTGTAAACCCTGGTGGTGTAGTGGTTAAGAGCTGCTAACTAACAGGTTGGCAGTTCGAATCCACTGGGTGCTCCTTGGAAACTGTATGGGGCAGTTCTCCTCTGTCCTACAGGGTCCCTGTGAGTCAGAATTGACTCGACAGCAACGGGTTTTTTTTGGTTTATGCGCAAAATTTAAAAATATTATATAAATATTTATGTTTATATTTAGCAGTGCAGTAATTTAATATCAGTTTTAAAAGTAAGGCCAATAGGAGAATTTTTTAAACAAAATCAATGAACTGTTCATTTTACTGAATTTAGAATTGTGTGAACTAAGAAGAAATTCATGAGTTGTATTTTGCCAGAATTTGTTCGTAAAGCGAGAGTGAAAAATATGAGCTGTCTACTTTTGTAGGATATACCAAATGAAATGATTTGTTTTTCCTTTTTAAAATAATTTATTTTATATTTTGTTGTGGTTGAGAATATATACAGAAGAACAGACACCAATTCAGCAGTTTCTACAGGTAGAATTTAGTGACACCGATTACATTCTTCTAGTTGTGCAGCCATTCTCACTCTCCTTTTCTCAGTTGTTCTACCCTCATTAACATCAACTCATTGCCCTCTAAATTTCCTTTCTGATCTTTCGAGTTTCTGTTGACAGTTTGAGCCCATGTAGATAGTAGCTTAAAAAGCACAATGCTGAAGGCAGACATTTTTTACTAGTTAAGCTAAACCATTGTTTGGTTTTAAGAAGATGAGAGCAATTTTTTTGGTGAGAAAGATTTAAAAAAATTTTTTTTTGCTAGAAATATTAAAAATATGTAAGCATTTATATTTTAAGTTTAGTGTTTATATAGTTGAGGTTTCATTAATTCCCCAAGTATTTGTTACAACTTACTAGGTACTAAGCTAGGTGCTAGAGATATAGCAATGGTTTTTGTCTTCAAGGGGCTGATAGTCTAGTAGAGGATAAGCAATTAGGTAATTATACAGCCTGTTAAGTGCTATGATAATAATAGATGAATTACTGAAACACAGGAGGATCTTCCCTTAAATAAAAATAGCTCTAAAATATCAACAGATTTATTGAGCATCTTGGAATGTTTACCTTGAAGTTTCTGGCTACAAATTCCTGTTGTTAAAAGGTTAGCTATGAGGCCTTTTTGTAAGAGGCTGAGCTGAGGACTATCTGCTACTTCTTTTTTTTTGGACATCGAAATCTTTTGGGCAGTCTTGTGTGCAGTGAAGGCTGGTTAAAGGTGCTACTATTTTCATTCTCATTTTTCTATCCTACAGACTGTGTTTCCAGCCTTTATCATTTATTCCACTTGGAGGCCTTAGGAATGATTTGTTCAGATACTTTTATGTATGCACAAATGTAAAAACGGCGTGGGGGCAGCATCTGACCTCCTCCTACCCCACAAGGGGTAAGGAGAACCAGGATCACCAGTACAAGGCTGACTCCCAAGAGATGGAGGCCAGATAAGCCTCCTCTCTCTGCCATGTTTACTAATTCTGTCACCAACCGTCCCTCACAGAGCACTCTCTGCTTCTCTGCTTGGTTCAATAATTCATTGCAATGGCCACACAGAATTGAAAGACCGTACTCATGATTATGGGGTTTATTAGGGAAGTAACAGTTACAGTTGAGGCCCAGGAACACTCAGGATACAGTTCTTCCATCAGGACAGCCTCTTCTCACCCGTGCTCACAGTTATGCTTCTTCCTGTTCCTAGGTCTCTCCCCAGAGGAGCTCACCTTTCTCTCTTCATGGGCCCAGAAGCTCACGACTGTCTCCTGCTGCTGAGTCTCTGCTGCCAGGTCTCTCCTGCCACCTGCTTCCCACTGTCTTCAGGGTTACAGCTTGCTCTCTCTCACTCTCTCTCTTGGTCTCCTGCTTCCAGGAGCTTCTCAACGTAGGGATCCCAGGTCCAAAGGACACGCTCTCTGCTCCTGGCTGTTTGTTCTTTCTTGGTGGTGGTAGGATTCTCCTCTCTGATCTGGAATTGGCTCTATTTTAAGGCAAAACTGACCAATCCCCTTGGTAGGCCACAATTACCCTATTGCACAATCACCTGGGTGGGAATTGCAAAACCATGGCTAGAAAGGCCACACACAAAAGTAATTAATTGCACTGCAACAAGTAACTCATAGACCAAGTGAAGAAGCATTGGATGAACTGTCATCTTGTGATGAAATAGTTTAGAGGTGGGTCCACTGATAGGTCAGATTTTTCTTTTTGGCTGATCAGATTTGAATTTGACAGAACATTTTCCGTAAAGTCCTTTATAGTGAGTTAGTGTCAGCCAGGGAATTAATATTTGTTTTAGGGTCTGATAACTAATATTTGATCCAGTATTGTGGTCAGAAACACGAGTATAAAACAAATAACCTTGCAGTATATTAGAATATTAGGTATATATTTATTTGAACCACTATATATTTCCGAATGTTTTGTTCACTGTAGAATCCCCAACACTTACAGAGTGTAAGACATGGTGCCTGGACTTGGGGAGTTCAAAGTGGATGGGGAAGGCAAACTAAGGTGCAGAACCCACAGAGACAATGAAGTGCCCTGGCTCTTAATAGCTAAGGGGCCAGTGCAGGAGAAATGGCAGTATAAATTGTAGCAGGGACAAAGATGTCAGTGGGTACTAGTGTAGTTGAGGTGTCTCCGTGGGCTGGGCTTTGAAGCATAGTCAGGTTCATAGACAGAAAGCAGGAAATGTATTAGGCAAATGAGATACATGAGAAGAAACGTGTGGTGTATTTTGGGATGCCAGCAAGGGGACTGATCTTGCTGGAGAGGGTGGTCTGTGGATGGAGTCGTGGGAAATAATGCTTTGAAATAAGTCCAGAAATAAGCAAGGGGGAGCCAGAGACACTGTGATGTAACACAAAGAGCTCAGCTTTGGGTTGGCTGGAACCTAGGCTTTAAGAAAATAAGTGTATTAAAAGATGTCTGCCACTTATTAGCTCAGTGTCCTTATGTAAGTTTCTTAACTCACCTTCAGCCTTAGTTTCCTCTTATTTAAAATGGAATTATTATACCCACATCACAAATTGATGCGTGGATTAGAGATGATTACAGTAATGCCTGACACCTACTGTTTATGAAGTGATTGTTTATATTATGTATAGTAAGTTCTCAAGTTGGGGAGGATGGAGAGAAGGATGGAGAAAAAGTGTCTTGAGAGCACAGTTTAGCTCGGGTGTAAGACTGAATTTGAGTAGTAAAAGAATGGAGGCAGGAAGACCAGTAGGAGGCTCTTTTATTCATACAACGTGAGATAGAGGATGCAGACAGTGTGGTTGTGGAGAAGGAAGGTGAATCAAAGAGACAACAGGACTTTGTGATCAATTAGGTGCAGGGGATGTGAGATAGAGAAAAGTTGAAGATGTCTCAAGGTTGTTCTGATTTTGGAGGCTGGCTGGATGGTATTACCATGGTCAAATTTGCAATCATTGGGAAGGAAAACCAGATTTCTGGCAACGGTAATGAATTCTGTTTTGCTCCTCAAGTTTGAGGTGAGAGCCTGACATTCAAGTTCAAATAACCTGTATGCTATTTAAAATACAAGCCATCAGAGTCAACTGCTGCGGACTGGGAAAGTCCTGTCTGTGTCTGTGCTACTCTTCTGTACCCTTCACCAATCCTCTTCAGCATCTTCCAGGATTCTCTGTGGCTCCCAATGATCCAGCATCAAAACTAGCATTTTCTCTTTATTTTCATGATTGAAGTTAACCAGGCTACTCCCAGTTTACTTCATTTCTCCCTCCCTCTCTTCTTCCCTCTTTCTCCTTCTTTCTCTTCCCACTTCTTCCTTATTTATTTATTATTTGTGTTTTACTAATGCCACACCTTTGTCTAAGATCCTGCAACTTTCAACTTGTCATACTCTTCTTTCTTCCTTGAGGAATTTTCGGAATCCCACATTTCCAGATTAACTGAAAGCAAGGTGTTAGATTCACTAACCATTCCCATACCAACTCAGTACATGTGAAATGAGTAAGTGAAGCATGCTTGGAAGACAGAGTGCCAATTATTGGTAACGTTCTCTGTGACAGTACACCAGTGTGCCAGACCTAGTCTTTGGCAAGCCAGTAAGCAGTTTTCCTGCCAAATCTTGTGATTCACCATTAGTAGTCATCCAATTGTTTATATAAATTTACTCAATTGAAGTGAGTGAATTTTCAAGACATTGTTTTGGTGTTTAGTCACATTGAGCTGAGTTACGTAGAATTGAGGTTAGATGATTTTATATATATTGACTCCCTTTGTTGAAGGATGTTTGTCTCTCCTTTTTCAGAGTGTTCACACTATGCCTTTAAAAAAATTCACTGCATGTGAGTTTAGAGTATCCTTTTTTAGAACTTCAGGGGTGAAAAAATAAAGATATTTGCTAAGTATTTATAGAAAGTATTTGTTTACGCCCAGTAATTATTCTACACTTGGAAATGGTACCACCAGAGCTTGGTCACATTGCATATATATTATGCTTAAGCATTGGGGTAGATTATAATGCTGAAATGAATTGCTTAGTAATGTTTAATCAAAACATATTCCATAATGCAGAGTGAAAAAACCTTTTTATCTGCGCCTCCAGCAGTCTTTTTTTTTTTTTTTTTAATTTTTACTGAAACTTCATTTCCTATGTCTCTTAGAAGGGGACTATATTTTTATAAGTTTTAACAAAAGTAATCGGTTTTTCAGTATTCCTTTTTTCAAACTGTATTTTTACATCTGTTCTTTAAAAATGCTGTTGTTGTTGTTAGGTGCCGTTGAGTTGGTTCTGACTCATAGCAACCCTATGTACAACAGAATGAAACATTTCCCGGTCCTGCACCATCCTCACAATTATTGCTATGTTTGAGCCCATTGTTGCAGCCACTGTGTCATTCCATCTCATTTAGGGTCTTCCTCTTTTTTGCTGACCATCTACTTTACCAAGCATGATATCCTTCTCCAGGGACTGGTCACTCCTGATCATGTGTCCCAAGTAAGTGAGATGAAGTCTCACCATTCTCACTTCTAAGGAGCATTCTGGCTGTACTTCTTCCAAGACAGATTTGTACGTTCTTTTGGAAATCCGTGGTATATTCAGTATTCTTCACCAACACTGTAAGTCAAATGCATCACTTCTTCTCTGGTCTTACTTATTCATTGTCCAGCTTTTGGATGCATATGAGGTGACTGAAAATACTGTGGCTTGGGTCAGGCGCACTTTAGTCCTCAAAGTGACATCTTTGTGACATTTTTAAGAATGATAAGTTGGAATTTTACAGGTATATGCAGACTCTAGTAATATTTTTTGGTGACCAGTATTGGTAAACATAAGCATATTTATTGTAGCTTAAGGTGAAATCTCTCAAAATATAATCTTGGTTGCAAGAGAACTGCAGGTCAGAGTGCATGGGTGGAATGTGCTCCTGTTGTTGGAGTGTACCTGGTCCTAGGAGATGGAAAATGGGAGCCCCTGTTTGTCAAGAATGGTGAAAGGTCTGAGATTTCACCCTGCTGGCAAGCTATCAAGTTAGCCTCCTACAGTTCCAGAAATGATGGCAGAAGCTCCTGGGTCAGAGACAATGGACTGTGTTACTCACTCATAACAGTGTGAACTTCATGTTTACCATGAATTGAGCTTCTTTTGTTTACATCAGATCCACATCTCACCTAAGGCCCATGGTGGCAACTTGGTGTTGGGCCTAAGTGGATGTTGTTCACGCAGTGGGTTTGCTTCACAGTTGAGGAATCCTGAGGTTAGAAAACCCTCATCTGTTATAAGAGGGCTGCTAGCAAATTGGCTCAACCTTTGCCATGAGGGAGACATTATTATATTGGAGATATATATATATATATATATATATATATATATATATATATATATATGCTGACAAATCTGTCCTCTGCTCCAGAGAGAGATATCATCTCTGTCTTATAAGGCCATTTGCTTTTCAAACATCCTTGAAACGCTAATACTAAACAAAAGCTAAAGATGTTAGTGTGTCTGCTCATTAGACATGCAGGAACGGGAGAGACTCCTGGAGAATTGCCTCCCAGCACTTTTTGCTCTGCTACTGGAAACTTACCAGTTCCACAAGTGCGTTTCCCCCTTTTTTCCCCATACATCCTCTGGGGAGCCTCAGCTTCATTTTGTATCCTCATTTTTCTTTCTCCTTTTTGCTTGAAGAACAAAATGATAAGGTCTGTATTTAGGTGCTTGGTGTGGAATGTGTTAATGGCCATTGCCCTTGGGGGAGTTATTTTATGTTTTGCTGTATGTATGGGAGTGGGCAGTATAGTAGGCTTGCCTTTTTAAGGAAACATTGAGTAAATTTAATCTGATAGGTTAGTGTCATTTGGCCTGAAGCACCCCAACTCAGAAGAACTTTTTTTCAGCTCTGGAGCAGAGACATACTTCTACTCAGTATGATCCCAACTGGATAATTTTAACACAGTTGACTCAGTACCTTACTGCGAGGTGTGGAACCCCCTTGCGGTAGACAGTTTGGCCTTTGGTCCTGGTTCTGATACCCAGACCACACCTGAGGCCTGTGAGTGGGGGCTCACCAGACAAAGAGGGACCACCACCTGGGGGCCCAATGCTGACTAAACCTCAGAAGGCATGATGTAATCTATCATGGCCACATAGGAAGGCCAATAAAAGCCTTGGAAGATGGAGGCTCAGTGGCACTTTCTCGGTGGTGAGAGGGTAAGTGCCCTGCTGGGGACTTGGAAGCTCTGTGCCAAGACCCTTCCTGGACCTCACCTGTTTGTATCTTTTCTTCTGCTAGATTAAAGATTGCCCTTTCCCTAGAGTTTGTGAGTCATTCCGAGGAATTATCAGAACAGAGAAGGGGCTCGTACCCTCTGACCTAGGCCTAGGTGAATTGGGGTGAGAGAGGGAAGGTCTTCCATGGAGCAGCTCGGGTTGGAATGACCAGGGAAGGGAAGCTGAGATTTCCATGGGATGCAGTTGGCATGTGGAGAAGGATTTATCATCCACCACACATTTGGCATCAGAGGTGGATAACCTCAGCCCGCCCCCCACCCCAACCTGGCTTGATGCATTTGGCAGTGAAAGTGGGATTTGCCGGAGTGATCATGATGTTACACTTAACCTTCCTCCTGTGGCACCTGGTGTGAACACATTCCATCACTTGTTTTTAATTTACTCACCAGGTTAACATAAACTGCTTTCATTCATTTTAATGCTTTCATGCCTAATTTCAGCTCTCTCAGCTTCACCTTGAGATTGTTCCTGTTGTTTATGAGCATGTTTATCTAGTGCCTACCTTGTGCCAATAGGTCTTGCCCACAAGGTAAGAAACCTTAGGTCTTTTCAGATTTTCTTGAAGGGTCCTAAAGTCTTCGTTTGGTTTTCATGAGTTTTTTGATGTTATCATTGAAATATATACTAGGGACGTTCATGTTTTGTTAAGCAGAGTCTGGTTTTTGTATTCAAAGAATGCTTTTTCTAAGTAAGTCTGGCCTCCTGGGACTGCTCAGCAAGATCAAAGGGCCTTTGGAATGGAGTAGTTAGTGTGATTTTAGGTTCAAATTGCTGATTGTGGTTGTGATTGAATTAAGGATTTTGAATTCGGGAGATTATCCTAGATTATCTGGGATGGGGGGCTTGGCCAGTGCTTCCCCATGAGTTTCCTTAAATGTGGAAGAGGGAGGCAGAAGTGTCAGAACCAGAAAGATGGCATTGTCAAAGACTCGACTGACCAGTGCTAGCTTTGAAGACGGGGGACAGGGGCCAGAGGCCAAGGAATGCAGGCAGCCTCTAGAAGATGGAAAAGGCAAGGAAATGGATTTTCCCCTAGAACCTCCTGAAAGGAATTCAACCCTGCTAACTCCTTGATTTTAGCTGAAACCAAAACCAAACCCATTGCCATCGAGTCAATTCCGACTCATAGCAACCCTACAGAATAGAGTAGAACTGCCCCGTAAGGTTTCCAAGGAGCAGCTGGTGGATTCAAACTGCTAACCTTTTGATTAGCAGCTGTAGCTCTTAACCACTGTACTACCAGGGCCCCTGGTTTTTGCCCAGTGAGACCCGTGTTGGACTTTTGACCTCTAGAACTATAAGATAATAAATTTATGTTGTTTAAGTCACTAAGTTTGTGCTAATTTGTTATAACAGCAGTAGGAAACTAATGCACAAACCATGCATTTGTCCTTCCCCCATAGCACTTGGCACCCACTTATCTGCTTTATATCTCTATGGATTTGCCTATTCTGGACAATTCATATAAGTGGAATTGTCACAGATTGTGACCTTTTGCGTCTGACTGCTTTCACTTAGTATAATGTTTTCAGGGGTCATCTATGCCGTAGCATGTATCAGTACCTCATTCCTTTTATGACTGAATTACATTCTATTTATGAATATAGCACATTTTGTTTATCCATTTATCTGTTGATGGATATTTGGGCTGTTGTGAATACTGCTACTATGAACATTTGTGTACAAGTTTTTGTTTGAAACCCGTTTTCAGTTCTTTTGAATATATAGCCAGGAGTGCTGAGAATCGAAGAGAGTATTGTGGTTTGATGTTTCAGAAATGGCATCAGAATTGAGCATAAGGTATTTCTTGCTGTTCTCTTGTTTTTGGATCTGAGGGAATGAGTGAATAGGAATCCTGAATATCAGTAGTTCCCAAACTTTTGGATTTCATAGACTGATAAAAATTGGGGATTGATATAGGGCAGCCAAGTTTTTATTTTTGTAAGTAAGAACCTTAGGAATGGAAATTTACTACCGGGTACCACAGTCATTTCATTAAAAAAGACATTTAACACACTAAAATATAAGAAGGACATGTGCTTAGAATAAAGAGCAGTCACCAGACTGTGTACTTTTAGCTTCAATATCTCTGTTTTTCTCATTTTGCCAAAGAATGGGTTAAAATTTTGTCATGGATTGGTATTAGTCCATAGACTACTTTGGGGAGCTACCATAGAATATTATTTTATTAAAAAAAAATTACCTTCTGATTCTCAAAACGCAAATATAAACTTCCTGGGGATAAGGATCATATCTCATACCTGTGGTAACCATTTTTCTGGATCCCAAAGCTGGACACCTGATCTCCTGTATATATGATTTATTGTTTTAAAAAAGTTGCCATTAAACCAGTTGCTTAACCTTTTGTGCCACATAGGGACCCAGATGATCTACGGTGTTGTTGTTAGTTGCCATCGAGTCATTTCTGACTCATGGCGACCCTATGTGTGCAGAGTAGAACTCCTCCAAAGGGCTTTCAAGGCTGGGACCTTTTGGAAGTAGATCGCCAGGATTGTCTTCTGAGGTGCCTTTGGGTAGGTTTGAACTGCCAACCTTTCAACTAGTAGCTGAGCATTTAACTGTTTGTGCCACCCAGGGACTTCTATATGATCTATAAATGGAGTGAATATTTGAAACTAGGGCTGTCTGGGAGAATCTGGAATTACTGGGCTTTATGATACTTGGTCTTTCTGGTACCCATTCGATATTGAGCAAAATAAAAGGGGCTTAGTAGACATTAGTTAGTTGATTGTTTGAGATTTCATTTTCAGCCACTTCCTTTGACTTGCTGGGCAGATCCTTAGGCAGTTTTGATAGCTCGCAAAGAACACCAGCAAAAGCTAGTTGAGTCAGGAGCCCCAGTTAATCCTTAGAGCTCTGTTTCTGCAGCTGTCTAGACATCAGTGTGCTTGGAAGGGATATGCAAATCATTCCTGTGTTGTTTCAACTTCATCTTGGAACAGAAAACTGAAATCAAGTTTTGGGAGCTTCTGGATGGTGACAGAAATAGTTTTGACCAGGCACTCTTTCTTGTCACCTCTTTATGGTGTTGGCTCAGGTACCCAGCTGGTTTTGTGAGGTTGGTCAACCCAGGGTGATATGAAAAAACCAAACCAAACCAAACAGAGAAACAATTTTAACTGTATTAGGTGACTTTCATTGGTGGATGGAAAGATTTTGGGGGGTTGTTTTTGAGGGGAAGTGATAATACATAATGGATTTTGCAGAGAGTTTTGCTTTTCTACTTTTGGATATAAGTCTAGGAAAGGAGAAATAGGAGGAGATGAACAAATTTTGAGCTGCCTCTTTGTGTTTCTCTTTGTGTCCACTTTTTTTGTGGACTGTGTTGTTAGTTGCCATTGAGTCAGTTCTGACTCATGGTTACCCCATGTGTGTGGAGTGGAACTGCTCCATTGTTAGTTGCCATTGAGTCAGTTCTGACTCATGGTTACCCCATGTGTGTGGAGTGGAACTGCTCCATAGAGTTTTCAAGGCTGTGACCTTTGGGAAATGTATCGCCAAGCCTGTCTTCTGAGGCACCTCTAGGTGGGTTCAAGCCATCAGTTCTTAGGCTAGTAGTCGAATACTTAACCATTTGCACCACTTTCTTTGTGCTCCTTTTTCCATTTTGTGATTTTGACTTATTTAGGAAGTTTTTAATTATCTTAGCTCATTTAGTGTTTTCTTTCCATTGAGTTGTCTTTTAATCTTTGCTGATGTTTGAACATACAGATTTTAACGTATTTAAGCATAATCAAAAGTTTATGCTGTTGTCAGACTGGTATGATGAGAAATTTGATTTTAATTGCTAAAAAAGAAGAGTGCTGTAAAAGGAATTCTTTTATCTGGACAAGCTAATGATTGGGGAGCCCAAACTGGAACTCTCAGAAGGTTTTCTGCATAGGGTGCAGTGGTTAGTGGAGGGCTTAGTGTCGAGTCCGGGAAACCTGAAATCACTACTTAGCTCTTTCAACAGGGCAGATCACTTACCCTTTATGGACTTTAGTTTTTCTTCTCTCTAAATATACATGTTAAGAAATAGAAATTACATTTAGAACAAAGGCATTTAAAATTTCCTTTAGCTTTCCTAAGATAAAGTTTATAGTGTGCACGATGGAAACTAGAATTTAGTAGGACTTTGACTCATGGGGATAATGTTAAATGTTGTTTGGGTTTGGGAAAGATTTAAGGAGTTGACCCACTGATGGGACCATCGAGGTCATGGAGTCCCATGGAGGCTGTGACTGATGAGGCAACTGTGTTATTCCCACAGCATCACTGAGCGACGACCCATTGTGTTGCTGAGTGATAGCAGAGGCCCAGTATTTCCAGTATTGGAAAGCGCTAGTGAAGAAAGAGAAAGAACACACACGCACACACACAAAAAACAAACCAGTTGCTGGTGTGTCGACCCTGACTCATGGCGCCCCCATGTGTTTCAGAGTAGAACTGTGTTCCATAGGATTTTCAGTGGCTGCTTTTTGGAAGTAGATTGACAGGCCTTTGTTCTGAGGCACCTCTGGGTGGACTTGAACCTCCAACCTTTAGGTTAACAGCTGAGCACATAACTGTTTGCATCACCCAGGGACTCTTAGTGAAGAAAGTAAGGAGTGTAAATCTAGCATGCCTGGGGAGTCTAGCTGGGTGAATATCTCTTAGGAACCGTCCATTTCTTTCTTTTTACAATTTTTCCTTCCCCCAGCCTTTTTTTCCTTCTCTTTAGGCTTCCAGTTGCTGCAGTGGGAAGCACTTATCTGGGGATAAGAATAGCCCGCAGCCGCAGTGGCAGTGCCTGCCTCTGCAGGTCCAGGCATGGTTGCCACTGTGGGTGATGATTGTGCCTTAGTAGACATTATAGAACAAACATTAGAACCTTGTTTAAATAGTTCTGGAAGGAGCATTAATGAGACATGCAAGTCATGGTCCAGATGGAAGCTGGCACTTTTCTGAACCCACCCCTCTCACTTTACACTGGAAACATTTCCTTATTCTACTACACAGGAGGTTTTGCAGTCATTTTTTTTCTGACCCCTAGCTTACTGTGTGCTTACAGGTGTGTGTCTACTTCCTTCTTGCTGTGGTATTGGTCATCATTGTTGACCTATAGCAAACAGTATATTCCGGATGCAAGCTGGAAAATCTAAAGGTTAGCAAATGATTCATTGTTTACATAGAACAGTGTAGGGCCAGCCAGAATGAACCGGCAAAGAGAGCTGTGTGCAAGAGCAGTCCTTAACTAACCAGGGAGAGAGAATAAGTAAAGACACAGAAGAGTACCTGGCAGAGGGGCAGTATACTCTGCACCTCTGCCTCTGATCAGATCCGTGGGATAAAGACTCATTGCTTACCTCAGCCAGCCTCAGAAGTTACGCGAACACACCTGTATTCACATCTCCTCTCTGCTAATTCTTAGTTCTGTGTCTTTGAGGCGGTTATTCAACATCTCTGTGCCCCAGTTTTCTCACTTGTAAAATGGGGGAAATAACACCATCTGCCTGGTAGGGTGAAGGTTAAATGAGATGGTGTGTGTTAAGGACACAGTGCCTGGCACATGATAAGTACTCATTCTTTTTCTGCCTTAAATTAACCATTCTGAACATTTATCTACCTGACCAGAATTCTTTTCCTGAAGACATGCTATAATTTTGACAGGAATACTCAGCTAACTTCTCTGCATGTCCAAATAAACATGCTTTTATGGAGGTGCTTGATGTCAATCCATAAATGTGCTGCTTACTTACGATTCTTTTTATTTCAGAGTTAATTCTGAGACCCAGTGCAGGATACAAAATATGTTTGACCACTGGTCCTTCTTGCTCCTATAACTATAAAAGCAAAACCAACCAAACCCTTTGCCATCTAGTCGATTCCGACTCACAGCGACCCTGTAAGACAGAAGTGGAATTGCCCCGTATGGTTTCCAAGGCTGTAACCTGTACCGAAGCAGACTGCCACATCTTTCTCCCACGGAACGGCTGGTGAGTTTGAACTGCCGACCTTTCGGTTATCAGCTGAGTGCTTTAACCACTGTGCCACCAAGGCTCCTCATAACTATAAAATTATGTGTAAAATAGTTAAAAACTCCTTGGTGTACTCTTTTTAGAATAAATCTATTTCTTTTATAAGCAGCATCATTAGGATTTTTAATTAGGGAAGTAATTAGATTTCAAATTAAAAATAGTTTCCAACTTGAGGCCTATTTCCAGGGTTTGCAACATAATAACCTACCAGGAAATACCAAGTCGTCTGAGTCTAATGCCCAAAGGCCATTGTTCCTCTCTGGTCAGTGTTCTGCTTTCGAGATCCCTGCTATGAAAGCTGAATTAAAGATGAACTGGAATATTTCATCATCTATGCCAATAAGGATAAACAGTTTCTAGGATTCCATAAAGGCTACCAGAAAAGCTACCCCTCTGTCCAATTATTACCCTAGCCTTTGTTTCACAGCTGAGCTTCTTCAGTCACTGTGCCCACTTCCTTATCTCTTAGGTGCTTCTCACTTCACTGTGTCTGGTTACTCTTCCCATCATACCCCAATAAAACCTTATTATCTAAGATTACGGGTGACTATTAATTGCTCAACCAGTATAACTTCTGTCCTCATCTTACTTGCTTTCTTGGCACCTGTTATCAATGCTAGGTACTGTTTTTCTTGACCTTCTACCCTCTGCTAGTTTCCTTTTTACCTTGCTATCAGTACCTCTTATTCTGCCCACCTTTGAAGGTGGATACGTCTTCATTGCAGCCCCTCTGTACCCTGTGAGGCTCAGACCATAGCTTCCAGCTCACATTTGCTTCCTGTGTTCCAGTCCCTAATTCCAAATGCCTCAGCATTTCCATGTAGGTATTTTATAGGCACCTCCTATTCTACATGGCTGAAGATGAATTTGTCCTCTCACTCCCTCATGCTTCTCTCTTTGTTTTCCCCACCCTAATTCAAAGCAGTACCCTAATCTCTACAGAAGTCATTTGGAAATCTAGGAGTTATCCCATTCTTCTTCACCCCTCATGTCTTCACTAGCAGATCCTACTGATTTTACCTTGCTAACATAGTTTTGAGAGTCCCTGGTGGTGCAGATGGTTAACGCGCTGGGTTGTTAACTGAAAGATTGGAGGTTCAAGTTCACCCAGAGGCACCTCAGAAGAAAGGCTTGGTGATCTACTTCCAACAAATCAGCCATTGAAAATCCTATGGAGCACAGTTCTGCTCTGACACACACGGTTGCCATGAGCCGGAGTCCACTTGACAGCAATTGGTTTACAAGTTAACATAGCTTTAGTAGCTCATTCCCCTCTGGTCCTCTACTACCATAGTCAGTTACCTGGTTCTACCTGCTGTCGCAATCCCCACCTACCTGGCCTTTGTGTCTTCAGCCTCTCCCTCTTCCATCCATCTGCTGCCAGTGAGGTCAGGCTGAAATGAACATCTGAACAGCTCACTCCTGCTTAAAATCCTCTGAAGAGGCTTGCTCTTGCTCTGGAGGAGGTATGGACTCCATCCTGTACCAAGCCCTTTGTGATCTAGCACTTTAAACCTTTCCAGCCTCAGGCTCCCCAGCTTCTTTGTATGCTTCTTGTAACCCCGCCATTTTGTACCATTTACAGTTTCTGGAACTCACCATATCTGTTCTCAACTGTGCCCCTGTTCTTTTTTTTTTTTTTTTTTTTTAATAATACTTATATTGCGTTTAAGGTGAAAGTTTACAGCAAATTAGGTTCCTATTTAACAATTACTACACAAATTATTCAGTGATATTGGTTACATTTTTCACAATATGTTATCATCCTCATTCATTCTGCTCTGGTTGTACCATTTCCAGTACTCTAGTTTCCTCATCCCCTTTGCTTTACAGTAAGTTTTGACCATTTGGTCTCATGTAGATGATTTTTTAAAGGAGCTCATTACTCATGGTTGATATTCTTTATTTTATGAGCCAATCTGTTATTTAGCTAAAAGGTGACCTCAAGGGATAATTTTGGTTTAAGGTTTAAAGAGTATCTCAGGGCAATAGCCTCAGGGAGTCCTGTGTCTCAACTGGCTCAGTAAGTCTGGAATATTTAAGAATTTGAGTTCTGTTCCATATTTTTTCTCTCATTCTGTCAGGATCCATCTATTGTGGCCCTGATCAGAATGGTCGGTAGTGACAGCCGGGCACCATCTAGTTCTCTGGTCTCAGAGTAGTTGAGGCTGTGGTTCATGTAGACTGTTAGTCCTATAGACTACTTTCTTCTCTGAGTCTTTGGTTTCCTTTTTTCTCTTTTGTTCTGGATGAGTAGAGACCCATAGTTGTATCTTAGATGGCTGCTCACAAGCTTGTAAGGCCCCAGACACTACTTACCACGTTGGAATAGAGAACATACTCTTTATGAATTATATTATGCCAGTTAACTGAATTATCTTACGAGACTATGGTCCTAAGCCTTCAAACCCAGAAAACCAATCTCATGAGGTGTTTGGTTATGTCTAAGAAGTATCTGTAACTGTGTCACCTATGTGGTTTATTATATATATGAATATACAGGTATGCACACACATACCTTTATGCGCATATACCTATAGATAGATACATCTATCTGTGCACACGTATGTACCCATATATTCATACCCATACACATATATGCCTATATACCTATTTGTGTAACCACACACATATTTTTTGGTTGTTGCAAAAATTGTAGTATATCCTTTATAAAAAACATCCTTTTGTCTTGTGCACTTAGTGACATCATTTACCTTGGAGCTGTGTGCACTTCACCCACATTCGATGCATTTCCCATGATCAAAAATAAGTGTCTGCTATCCCGAGGGTGCTTCCCTTTCTCCTCACGCACTCATCCCTAGTAACCACCAATGAGCGTTGATCTTTGTATGTATATCTATTCCTATAAAAGTGCGATCATACAATATTTATCCTTTTGAGATTGACTTATTTCACTTAGCATAATGTCCTCTGGATTCATCCATGTTATAAGATGTTTCAAAGACTCATCATTGCTCTTTATGGCTGCACAGTATTCCATTATATGTTTGTACCACATTTGCACATCTGTTCACCCATTGATTGTCACTTAGGTTGTTTCCATTTTTTTGCTATTGTGAATACTGCTACAGTGACCGTGAGTGTGCATATGACTGTTTATGTCTTTAGTACAGTGAAACCTCTGAGAGCTGGAACTTGACGGTACTGCCTTGCTTTTCCTGGTCTCACAGGTTTTCTGCCTTTGACAGGATGCAGTCTTACCACTTTTCTATTGCTCTCTATTTTTTTTCTTTTTATTGTCGTGCTTTAAGTGGAAGTTTACAATTCAAGTTAGTCTCTCATACAAAAATTTATACATACGTTGTTTTGTGACCCTACTTGCTCTTCCTATACTGTGACAGTACACTCTTCATTTCCACCCTGGATTTCCCGTCCATTCAACCAGCTCCTAACCCTCTCTGCCTTCCAATCTCACCTCCGGACAGAAGTCTCATGTGTCTACTTCAGCTAAGAAGCACACTCTTCACAAGTATCATTTTATGTCCCATAGTCCAGTCTAATCTCTGTCTGAAGAGTTAGCCTCAGGAATGGTTTTAGTTTTGGGCTGACAGAGAGTCCAGAGGCCATGTCTTCCAGGGTCCCTCCAGTCTCAATCAAGCCATTAAGTCTGATCTTTTTACTAGAATTTGAGTTCTGCACCCCACTTTTCTCCTGCTCTGTCAGGGACTCTCTGTTGTGTTCCTTGTCAGGGCGGTCATTGTGGTGGCCGAACACCATCTAGTTCTGCTCTCAGGCTGATGAAGTAAGTCTCTGGTTTATGTGGCCCTTCTGTCTCTTGGGCTAATACTTTCATTGTGTCCATGGTGTTCTTCATTCTTCTTTACTCCAGGTGGGTTGGGACCAATTGATGCATCTTAGATGGCCACTCGCTAGCTTTTAAGACCCCAGATGCCACTCAACAAAGTGGGATTCAGAACATTTTCTTAAAAAACTTTATTATGCTAGTTGACCCTAGGTGTCCCCTGAAAGCATGGTCCCCAGACCCCTGCCCCTGCTACTCTGTCCCTTGACGTGTTTGGTTGTATTCAGGAAATTTCTTAGCTTTGGTTTAGTCCAGTTGTGCAGAGTTCCCCTGTAGTGTGTGTATTGCTCTCTATTAGTGGAAAATATTTGAGTTTTTTTTCCCTGAAAGAGTTCCCCCATATACGATTTCTGGCTTTCGGAGGTTTTACTGTGTTAGATCTCTAGGGTATATACTTAGGAGTGGAATTGCTGGATTATAAGGTAGTTATATATTTCTAGTTTTCTGAGGAAGTGGTATACTATTTTCTCTAGTGGTCGTATCATTTTACAGTTCTACCAGTAGTGAATAAGAGTTCCAGTTTCCTAACATCCTCACCAGTGTTATTTTCTGTTTTTTTTTATTAGTGTTGTTTTTGCTGGGGTGAGATGGTATCTTGTTGTAGTTTTGATATGCATCTCTAATGACTAATGATGGTGAGCATCTTTTCATGTGTTTGTTGGCCACTTGAATGTCCTCTTGATGAAGTGTCTGTTCATATCCCTTGCCCATTTTTTGATTGGCATCCTTGTTCTTATCTCTGCCCAGATTACCCCCAAGTTCCAGTGCTACCTACTGACCCCCTGGGACTGCTACCCATAAATTACTCCACTTTCATAAGATTGCTCCGGGAAGCCTTCCCTGACCTTCCCAAGCAATAAAGCATTTCCTCTTTTTGTTCCCAGTTGGCTGGTAATGACCTCTACTACGGTTTGACCCCTTTACTGTGAGTACTTTTTACCTGTCTGCCTTCCTTAACAGACTAGAGATACCTTGGGCCAGGCTCTGATGCGTTCATATTTGCAGCTCCACTGCTGAAGCACCTGGTGTGGGCCAGATAACCGTGTGATAGATAAATGCATGAATGGGCAGGAAGTATGGGCCTAGGGCCTGAGAGAAGCCTATGAATGGGAGCTGTTGTTGACAGGAAAGCAGAGGTTTGGGAGCAACTTGAAATTGAGGAATCACTTTTCACACCACAGGGAGAGAGTGTATAATCACCCAGGGAGAGCTTTTCTATGTAAGGGGACATTAGGTCTGTGGTCAGATTAACAAGAGAAGCAGGTCAAACCCCTGGGAGCTATAAAACTCACTTCCAGAGCGTGCTTCTTCCAGGGAGTGCTGGTCTGTGATCTCC
Source organism: Dugong dugon (assembly GCA_030035585.1). Classification (NCBI taxonomy): domain Eukaryota; kingdom Metazoa; phylum Chordata; class Mammalia; order Sirenia; family Dugongidae; genus Dugong; species Dugong dugon. The sequence goes on from CM057464.1 coordinate 23,191,096, forward strand.
TCAGACCTTCCCAGCTCTAACACCATGATTCTGGGATGGTGCCAACGCTGTCACTTAGCAAACTCGAGCACATTAGACACTTCTTGCAAATCAACTCCATGCAAGCAGGCTGGTCAGTCTGTCTTAGAGAATAATTTAGGAGGAACTGCCGTATAATTTTTTGTCTTTCTGATTTAAGAAAACCATTTCCTTTATGGCCCTTCAGCTCTTTTTTACAGAACCACCCACTGTCTCGTAGAGGGCAGCCCCAGAGTTTCTGCTGCCATGTGGCAGCGGCTGCAGAATGCTCCTATCTTTACCCTCTGAGCTGCATGGTATGTTCTGGAAGTAATTTTTTTTTTTTTTTTTAGTTTTGTTTCTGTTTTTTGTTTGGGACTACTATAATGAGACCGTCATCTGTCTGTCAGTTTGTCATACTATGGTGGCTTGTGTGTTGCTGTGATGCTGGAAGCTATGCCACCTGTATCTCAATTACCAGTGGACAGGTTTCAGTGGAGCATACAGTCTAAGACAGATTAGAAAGAAAGGTCTGGTGATCTACTTCTGAAAATCAGCCAGTGAAAACCCTGTGGGTCACAGCAGAACATTGTCTGACACAGTGCTGTAAGATGAGCCCTCTCGTTTGGAAATCGCTCAAAATACACAATGGTTGCAACGGTGGACTCAAGCAACCAACTATCGTGAAGATGGTGCAGGGCCGGGTAGCATTTCATTCTGTTGTACATGTTGTTGCCCTGAGTCAGCGCCAAATTAACAGCAACGAACAACAACAACTATAATAAGAATAAGAGTTTCTAATTAATTCTTCTAAGGTCATTTTGGACTTACAAATCCTTTTTTAAATAACCTTGTTAAAATAACATTATAGATGACACGGTTTTAAATAATGTGATATTGTACTCAGAGGAGCCTGAGGAATATAACAAGATAAGATGCAGTTGAAGTCAGGTGGATGGGTCAGTTATGACATTAAAAGCGAGGACAGGGCTTCTAAAATGCAGCCAGGAGTGAAGCTGAGGCGTACACGGTGAGCTGCACTCTGTGCGTCCTTGCCCGGGGGCGTCACCCTGTTGTCTTTAAGCTTTATTGCAGCCAGCACACAGAGGGGAGTACAGCTACTTGCTGAAGCCAGAGTGAAGGTGTTCCCTAGCTCCCTGCTTAAACCAGTGAGTGCCCAGAAGCGTCGTCTGTGGATTGGTGTGCTCTGAGCTGTTTGTTGCTGGTCTGCGGCAAGGTAAATACGGAGTGAAGGCAAATTTAGTAGCTTTCATAACAAGTTGACATTCTGTGACATCCCTGCACCTGCTCATCTTTCTAGTAATTCATTTTTAATTGTATTTTACAAAAGAAAAGGTTCGTGGCAGATTAGAAATTAAAGACAATGACAACAACTAGTTCTCAAGCAGATGGGAGAGCAGCCCTGGCATAGAGGGTGCTGTGTGAGGGCCTCTGCGCAGTGAGCTCAGCACTGCGTGGCCTGGGGGCCGGTAGCTCCAGACCAGCTGCTCCTCAGTAACACGGCTGTTCAGGACTCTGGTCACCTGACTGTTACATAGATTTTTCTTTATTTTAAAACTTTTATTTATTTTCAATAGTTAATACTCTCACTTAGTTTAAAATAGAGAAAGTAGAAACAGGTATTTAGGTAACCCTCCCCCTCCCCACAGAGGCAACAGCTGCTGGCCATCTCTTGTGTTAGATTTCTGTTAGTGGGAAAGGGTGAACATACTCGATGCCCTCCACTCTCCGCTGTGGCACCTCCCCAGGCGTTCCTGCGTGTGGGTACAGTGCAGAGCTGCTGCCAGCTCTTCTGTTTCCTTTTGATTCAAACAAGCAGTTGTCTTTTAAGTACGTTATGAGGAGAAAGAAAACCGTCTATTACATTTGCTGACTTTCCACTGGGGTGGGAGTGATAGATGCTGAGAAAGCTGAGGAGGGGGATGAGGAAGAGCTGCAGAAGAGAGGGCCCCTTGCCTCGGCGTGGAGCTGGGCTGAAGAGCACGCGCTCCAGGGCAAATCGGAGGTCTACGCCACAGCAGCTAGAAAACAGGCTGCAAGATCCCTAAGTTTTGCCCTATCGAATGTAGTTGTGGGAATTTTGACCTAGAAGGTTTTTGAAATGGACATTTCATAATCTTGGTTATGAAATAATCAACACTCAGAGCATTTCATTCTGAGCTATTTAAATTCTCATTCCTCCTCTGAGATACATCCCCAGATGTAGCCAGGGTACCCAAGTGGGTGGACTTAACCATACAGGAGAATTAAATGTTCTCTTAAACAAGGTGGTTATTCTCACACTTCTGATGATAGATTAACAGAGGTATGGCTAATAAAAAATGTACAGAAATAGAGAGAGTAGAGCAGCCTGGTGTGGTACAAAGAGTGCAGGCTCTAGGTCGGGTTTTGTGACCTTGCGTTTCCTTCCCCTCTGTGAGCTTTGGTTTCTTCATCTTTAGAATGAGGAGAATTAACACTCATTTGCAGGGTTGTTGACATATGACAAGCCTGCAATAAATGGTATGATACTTATAATCTGAAAGCATACACATTAAAACATATAAAAGACTCAAAATTACAAATGTACATATTTAAACATATTGAAGACTTTATCCCTTGAGAAGGATAAACATTAATAAGGATATTAATGTTCTGTACTCTGAGTTGGGTAAAAAAGTATTTAATTTCCATTCCAGGATTGAAAGCATGGCATCATAGAATATTTCAAGTGTGGCAAAGCATACTTTATTTGTATTAAAATGCCATGAAATTTTGATTATTAACATAGTAAGTCATTTGACTTACAATATAAGTACTACAGGGAATAAGTACAGCAGCTAACACATTGAGTGCTAATATGTACTAGGGTCTGCGTGTGCTACAGTCTTTGTGTGTTTAATCCTCACAAGTGTATCATCACCTTATAAGCTGTTTGTAAAATTGTTACAAGCATACTTCGATGTTTACAATTTAAAACAGGGTTGGGAGATCCTTCTCCTGCTTCATTCCAGTAAAAGGCTTAGTTCGAAAGCAAATTAGTGAAATTACATATATCTCCTTTAAAATTAAACAACACATCTCAAATATAAAGCTTCACCTAATACATTTTTAAAAAAATTACAGTATACTATGGGCTAACACACGTATAACAAGGCTCTGCAGCTCTTGGTGTAGTGGAGTTTGAGGTGAGGGAAATAAAGTCTCCAGAGAGAAGAGAAAACGACGAGGGAAGGGGATTTTTGTGGTGGTGGGGTTGGGGTGGTTGGCAGAAAGGAAGTCGAGGAGGAGGAGGCCAGGAGTCAGATAGGAAGGAGATAAAGAGAGAGGCTTAGAAGGCTTTAAGCAGATTATTAGTGGAAAGAGACTGCACTTGTCACATCTCTGGCTTCAGAGAAACTGGCATCCAATTATCACTGCACCCTCCTACTGCTGAGCTGCTTACCCACTGCTTATAGCGCAGGGCATTCCGAGCCGGTAGGCGTGGCAGCCTAAATCCACACTGCTCTTCCACCCTGGGCTGGTCCTGGAGCTCCCAGCCCAGTGCGGGAAACAGGCACGTGTGTAGATGCCTGTGCCGTGGGGATTAAGGCAGTGGTAATTACCAAGCCCAGCTTTAGGGCACAGAGTAGGAGATAACAGCAGTGAGAAAAGGCTTTCTGGAGGAGATGATAGCTGAGTTCACTTCCTTTAAAGAAGAGTAGGAATTATCTGCCCAAGAGAGTGGGCTAGGAGTTATGCCAGGTAGAGGCTCCTGAAGGAGCGAGGGTGAAGTGGGAAACAGCCATAGTTCATTTAGTCAATTTATAGCAGTTACAGTGTGTTTGGAGCTCGTGCCAAATGCATGTGAAAGTGACTTTCATAGAGGAATATTATTGATTCTATTTTAAAGATGTGCTATATCCTTAGAAGTAAGATTGCTATGTGTCAGAATTGACAGTCCACATTTTTAAGTCAGCCAGTTTTTTTTTTTTTATCTGTTTTTGGTTCACAGACCCTTTTGACTAAAGCCTGGCTCTTTTCTCCACAGAAAAGCATGCATATAACATGCTTGTGTTCTCATGGGCATGCACATGCGCACACACACAACGCATACTCACATACACCCACACACACATACTTCCTTTGATTTTAGAAGTGTATGGGTCTTCTTGAGCACACATGTGCTCCTCTGTTGAGATATAATCTGTTTCATACCAACTGGAACCACTGGAGATCATGTTTTTCCTAAAAAGATCAAAATAGTTTATAGTAAATCTAGGAATTTTGAAATGAGATGGGTTATTATTGTCCTTATAAAATTTTATTTTTTTATTTTTATTTTTATTTTTATTTATTTTTTTTATATATATTTTATTGTACTTCAGGTGAAAGCTTACAGAGCAAATAGTTTCTCATGAAATAGTAGTACACATGTTGTTTTTTTTTTGACATTGGTTAACAACCCCACAACGTATTAAGCCTCTAAATTCTCAACCTTTTTTTTTGATGAAAATTACAGATGGCCAAAGATACACCGTTTCAAAATTTTCTACATTCACAGTTCAGTGACATTGACTATGCTCTTCCAACTGTGCTGTTATTCTCACTTAAGATGAAGGCTTACAGAACAAAATAGTTTTTCATTTAACAGTTACTACACATGTTGCCCTATAACAATGGTTAACAATCTCACAGCACATCAAGAATATCCTTACTCCACCTTGTGTTCCCTATCACCAGGGGGCTTCCTTGTCCCCTTCTGTCTTCTGGACCTTGTCAGTGGACTATTGTACCTCTTTACTCTCATTTGTTTATTTATTTATTTATTTATTTTTATTTTATTTAAACACCATTTCAAAACTTTTTACTTACACATTTAAGTGATATTGACTATGCTCTTCCAATTGTGCTGCCATTCTCGCCCAAGATGAAGGCTTACAGGACAAAACAGCCTCCCATTTAATAGTTACTACAAATGTTGCCCTATAGCAGTGGTCAACAATCTCACAATACATCGACAGTGTCCTTATTCAATTTGTGTTCCTTATCATCAGTTTCCTACTCTCCCTCTGCCTTCTGGCCCTTGTCACCGGACTCCTGTACATCGTTAGTCCCATTTAGTTTTACTGGGGTGTCCATTCCCAGGCTTAACATCGAACCTCGAAGGTAACTTCCCCTCTGAGCTGAAAGGGTGTCTGGGGGCCACACTCTCGAGGTTTCTCTAGTATTCTTTAGGCCAGTATATCTGGTCTTCTTTTTTTTTTTTTTTTTTTGGGAGTTAAAATTATGCTCTACATCCTACTCCAGCTCTGCCCAGAACCCTCTGTTGTGATCCTGGTCAGAGGAGTCATTGGTGGTAGCCGGGCACCATCCAGCTGTACTGGGCTCAGTCCCGTGGAGGCCTTGGTAGCTGTGGACCATTAGTCCTTCGGACTAATCTTTTCCTTGTATCCTGTTCTCTTCGTTCTCCCTTGTTCCCGAAGGGATGAGATCAGTGGAGTATCTTAGATGGCCGCTCATAGGCTTTTAAGACCCCAGACACTACTCACCAAGGTAGAATGTAGAGCATTATCTTTATAAGTAGTGTCATGCCAATTGAGCTAGATGTTCCCCGAGATCATGGTCCCCAGAGCCCTCCGTCCAACAACTCAGTCCCTCGGGGGGTTTGGATGTGTCTATAGGGCCTCCATGACCTTTCCTTGTGCAGGTTGTGTTAGTTTCCCCTGTACTATGTACTATCTCATCTCTCACCCAAGTTACCACTTACCTATTACCTATTTAGTATCCCCCCCCCCCTCCCATCCCTGGTAACCAACAAGGATTGTTACATTTTGCATGTGAATTTTTTCATGGGTTTTTACAATAGAGGTCGCATACAATATTTGTCCTTTTGTGATTGACTTATTTCACTCAGCATGATGTCCTCCAGTTTCATCCATGTTATGAGATGGTTCACCGATTCATTGTTCTTTCTCGTTGCATAGTACTCCATTGTGTGTATGTACCATAGTTTGTGTATTCATTCGTCTGTTGATGGACATCGAGGTTGTTTCCATCGTTTTGCTATTGTGAATAATGCTGCCATGAACATAGGTGTGCATATGTCTATTCGAGTGATGACTCTTATTTCTCTAGGATATATTCCTAGGAGTGGGATTGCTGGATCGAATGGTATGTCTATTTCTAGCTTTCTGAGGAAACGCCATATCATTTTCCAAAATGGCTGTATCATTTTGCATTCCCACCAGCAGTGTATAAGAGTTCCCGTCTCCCCGCAGCCCCTCCAACATTTGTTATTTCCAGTGTTTTTGATTCGTGCCAGTAATGCCGGGGTGAGATGGTATCTCATTGTGGTTTTAATTTGCATTTCTCTAATGGCTAGTGATCGCGAGCATTTCCTCATGTGTCTGTTGGCCATTTGAATGTCTTCCTTGGTGAAGTGTCTGTTCATTTCCTTTGCCCATTTTTTGATAGGATTGGTTGTCTTTTTGTTGTAGAGGTGTTGGATTTTCTTGTAGATTATGGAGATTAGACCTTTGTCTGACTTGTACTGTCCAAAAATTTTTTCCCAGTCTGTAGGTTCTCTTTTAACTCTTTTGGTGAAATCTTTTGAAGAGCATAGATGTTTGATTTTTAGAAGATCCCAATTATCTAGTTTATCTGTTGGGTTTTTTGTGTTGATGTTTATGGTTTGTATCCTGTTAATGCCATGTATTAAGGTCTGAAGTGTTGGTCCTATTTTTTCTTCTATGAATTTTATAGTTTGAGGCTTTATATTCAGGTCTTTGATCCATTTTGAAGTAGTTTTTGTATATGGTGTGAGGTATGGGTCCTGTTTCATTTTTCTACAAATGGATATCCAGTTTTGCCAGCACCATTTGTTAAAAAGACTGTCTTTTCCCCATTTGATGTATTTTGGGCCCTTGTCAAAAATCAGGTGACCGTAGGTGGATGGATTTACATCTGAGTTCTCAATTCTGTTCCATTGGTCAATGTCTCTGTTGTTGTACCAGTACCAGGCTGTTTTGAGTACTGTAGCTGTATAGTAGGTTCTCAAGTCAGGTAGTGTGAGTCCTCCAACTTTATTCTTCTTCTTCAGTAGTGCTTTACTTATTCGAGGTTTCTTCCCTTTCCATATAAAGTTAATAATTAGTTTTTCCATCTCTTTGAAGAATGTTGTTGGTATTTGTATCGGAATTGCATTGTATTTGTAGATTGCTTTAGGTAGAATTGCCATTTTCACAATGTTGAGTCTGCCTATCCATGAGCATGGTATGTTTTTCCATTTATGTAGATCCCTTTGGGTTTCATGCAGCAGTGTTTTGTAGTTTTCTTTGTATAGGTCTTTTATATTCCTGGTCAGATTTATTCCTAAGTATTTTATCTTTTTAGGGGCTATTGAAAATGGTATTGATTTCCTGATCTCCTTTTCATCGTTCTCTTTACCGGTGTATAGGAATCCAACTGATTTTTGAATGTTTATCTTGTATCCTGCTACTCTGCTGAATCTTTCTATTACTTCCAGTAAATTTCTCGTGGAGTCTTTAGGGTTTTCTATGTATAGTATCATATCATCTGCAAACAGGGAGAGTTTAACTTCTTCATTACCAATTTGGATGCCCTTTATTTCTTTTTCTTGCCTTACTGCTCTAGCTAGAACTTCCAGCACAATGTTAAATAGGAGTGGTGATAAAGGGCATCCTTGTCTTGTTCCTGTTTTCAGGGGGAATGTTTTCAGCCTTTCTCCATTAAGAATGATGTTGGCTGTTGGTTTTGCATAGATGCCCTTTATTATGTTGAGAAATTTCCCTTCTATACCTATTTTATTGAGAGCTTTTATCAGGAATGGGTGTTGGACTTTGTCAAATGCCTTTTCTGCATCAATTGAGATAATCATGTGATTTTTTTCTTTCCTTTTATTTATGTGGTGGATTACGTTGATGGATTTTCTAATGTTAAACCATCCTTGCATACCTGGTATGAATCCTACTTGGTCGTGGTGTATTATTTTTTTGATATGATACTGAATTCTATTGGCTAGAATTTTGTTCAGAATTTTTGCATCTATATTCATGAGAGATATTGGTCTGTAATTTTCTTTTTTTGTGATGTCTTTGCCTGGTTTTGGTATCAGCGTTATGCTGGCTTCATAGAATGAATTTGGAAGTGTTGCTTCCTCTTCTATGTTCTGAAATAACTTGAGTAGAACTGGTACGAGCTCTTCTGTAAATGTTTTGTAGAATTCTCCAGTGAAGCCATCTGGGCCAGGGCTTTTTTTGGTTGGGAGTTTTTTTATTACCTTTTCAATCTCTTCTCTTGTTATGGGTCTGTTCAGATTTTCAATATCACTTTGTTGTAGTTTGGGTAGGCCGTATGTTTCTAGAAATTTATCCATTTCCTCTAGGTTTTCAAATTTGTTGGAATATAGTTTTTCATAATATTCTGTTATAATCCTTTTTATTTCAGTTGGGTCTGTTGTAATGTCCCCCATTTCATTTCTTATTTGGGTTATTTGTGCCCTCTGCTGTTTTTCTTTTGTCAGTCTGGCCAGTGGTTTGTCGATTTTGTTGATTCTTTCAAAGAACCAACTTTTGGTTTTGTTGATTCTTTCTATTGTTTTTCTGTTCTCTATTTCATTGATTTCTGCTCTGATCTTTACTATTTCCTTTCTTCCGGTGGTTGTAGGCTTTTTTTGTTGTTCTCTTTCTATTTGTTTGAGTTCTGTAGTTAATGTTTTGATTTTGTCCCTTTCTTCTTTTTTGATATGTGCATCTATTGCTATAAATTGTCCTCTGAGGACTGCCTTTGCTGTGTCCCAAAGGTTTTGGTATGATGTGTTTTCATTTTCATTTGATTCTAGGAATTTTTTAATTCCATCTCTGATTTCTTCTATTACCCATTGATGTGTAAGCAGATTATTATTCAGTTTGCATGTGTTTGATTTTTTTTCCTTGCTCTTTCTAGTGTTAATTTCTACCTTGATGGCATTGTGGTCAGAGAAGATACTGTGAATTATCTCAGCATTTTGGATCTTGTTGAGGATTGCTCTGTGGCCTAAGATGTGGTCTATTCTGGAGAACGTTCCATGTGCATTGGAAAAGAATGTGTACTTTGCAGCGGTTGGATGGATTGTTCTATATATGTCTATGAGGTCCAGTTGGCTGATTGTGTCCTTTAGGTCTTCTGTATCTTTGCTGAGTTTCTTTTTAGTTGTTCTGTCCTTTACTGAGAGTGTTGTGTTGAAGTCTCCTACTATTATTGTGGAACTGTCAATTTCTCTTTTCAGTGCTGTTAGAGTTTTTTTTATGTATTTTGGAGCCCTGTCATTGGGTGCATAGATATTTATTATGGTTATGTCTTCATGATGGATCATCCCCTTAATCATTTGTCCTTATAAAATTTTAAAATGTTATCCACATATTTCTGAATCTTAACTACTTCCTAATTGTAACTTAAAATTATTTAATGATATGAATCCTTGAGCAGTATATATTGCTCTCATTAAAAAACATTTTAATATTCCCAAATCTCTTAAATTTTTATTTATATTCTACTTTATCCCAAAATTGATTCAAAGCAGCTTTATTTATTTATTTTAAACTTTTTATTAAGGAAAAATTTAAATATATACTAGAGATGGTGGTATAATGCGCCCTCATGTACCTATCAGTTAGACTCCATAATTATTAATTCATAGCCAAATTCATTTCATATATAACTCTATACTCTTTCATGAACCCTCCCCCCAGTTTTTTTTTTAAATAGCAGATTCCAATATGATATTTCAACTGTATACTCTTAAAAATTACTATAGTACCATGGTTATATTTAATAAATTAAAATAACTCATTAGTATCAGATATCTCCCCTCCTCCTCTTCCTCTCCCTTTCATAATTTATTGTTGAGGAAACTGGGCCATTTGTTATGTCTTGTTTCCAGTCTGAATTTGGCTGTTTATATTCCCATGGTGTTCCTTCATCCCTTGTATTTCCTGTAAATTGGTATTTAGGTGTAAAGGCTTGATCAGATTCAGGCTTGATCCCACCCCCCCCACCTCCCAAAAGAGTACTTCATGTTTGGTCTTGTATTCTTCTACTAAGAGGTATGTAATGTCTTTTTTTTTTTTGTAATATTAGCAGCCATTGAGATCATTGGGAAGACCCATTATTTCATTAGAGGTTGCAAAGTGATGATAATCTCTTCTGTACAGAATTCCTTCTTCACTGATTAACTGGAATACTTCTAGAATGAGAAACTTGTATTTGGTTACCTTGAGGTATAGGAAAGGCAAAATAAATGCTTTTTTTTTCTTCACCAGTTTTTAATGACTTGGCTTCATACTATCCTCCAATGGTGACCAATTTCTTTTAGTATCATTATGAACTCATGGAATTAAATATCTTTGGTGTGTTCCAGTTCATTACAGTCACTTAACCTTGCTCATGTTGTTCCTATTTATGGCATGGCAGTGGGAACCCTTCAGTTGACCTCTGCATCTTTTTGACATAGCCTTGGTCTTTGTTTGCTTCATTGACTTCTGGTTTGATAAGATGATCCATATACATTTCCTGCTCCAACTCTGGAATCAGCTGCTTTTCCAAGGAGCCTTAGGGCAGGTTTACTTTAATTCTGAAGATCTTTAAATAAGACATCAACATTCTTTACTTTCTCATGATGATGGTGATGATGCTAAAGTACTAATTTGGGTTGATGCCCCACAGTGTGGGACACATTATCTGGTTTACCTCTTTATGGCTGCATCTTGTACAGTGTTTAGTACATATAGAAGCTTAGTAAATATCTGCTGAATTGTTCTATGGAATGTTTTATTTGACCAAAATCTCTGTGAATGGTAGTAGTTCAGTCCTTCCTCTAAGGGTGTCTCGTTTTTGTTCTCAGTAATGACCCCGTTGTGCCGGATTTGAGTGAGCCAAGTTTTTCAGGTCTCTTCCCTCTTAGCGTTTTTTGCCTTCATCTCAAAATGCCTTTTTATCTATATTTTGTACAGCCTTTGAAATTATCCCTGCATCTTAACCTATCATTCTTCTTAACTTGTCTGAAAAGAAGAGACCACCTCTGCTTTTCTTTCTTGTGTCTTCTTTCTCCATTAGCTTCTCCCTATTCCTCCGCTGTCCTAGTTCAAACATAATGGGATCTCTCACATATGTATGAAAACAAGCTAAGCAATGGCCTTTCATTTGATCCTATGGCATCTTTTTTTTTTTTTTTAAATAATATTTTGTTGTGTTTTTGGTGAAAGTTTACACAACAGATTAAGTTCCCATTTGACAATTTCTATACAAATTGTTTGTGACATCAGTTACATTTTCCACAGTTTGTCAACATTCTCTTTAATTGAGTTCTGGTTGTTCCATTTCCAGTGCTCTACTTTCCCTGCCCTCTTATCTTCTCTTTGCTTTAGAGTAATTGTTGACCTTTTGGTCTCACATAGATAGTTTTTTTAATGGTGCATGGTACTCATGGTTAATATCCTTTATTTTGTGTGCCAGTCTGTTATTTCACTAAAAGGTGACCTCAAGGGATTTTGGTTCAAGGTTTAAAGAGTATCTCGGGGCAATAGTCTTAGGGAGTCCTCTAGTTAGAACTGGTCCAGTAAGTCTGGACTTTTTAAGAATTTGAGTTCTGTTCTGCATTTTTCTTCCATTCTATCAGGGTTCATCTGTCTTGGTCATGGTCAGAATGGTCGGTAGTGGTAGTGGGGCACCGTCTAGTTCTTTTGGTTTCAGGGTAGATGTGGCCATGGTTCGTGTAGGCTATTAGCCCTGTAGACTAGTTTTTTCTCTGAGACTGGCTTCCTTCTTTCTCTTTTGCTCCTAAGAAGTAGAGACCAATAGTTGTATCTTAGATGGCTACTCGCAAGCTTTTAAGACCCCAGATGCCGCTCACCTCACTAGGATGTAGATCATGAACTAGGTGTACTTATATTATGCCAGTTGACCGAGTTGTCCATGAGACTAAGGACCTAAGCCTTCAAACCCAGAAAACCAATCTTGCAAGGTGTTTGGTTATGTCTGAGAAGTATCTGTAACTGTGTCCTCTATGAATATATATGCATGCACACACATATTTGTATGTACACATATACATAGATACTTTTATCTGTGCACACATATGTACACAGCTGTACCTACCTACCTGTACACATATATGCCTATGCACATACATATGTGACCATACACTCATTTTTTGGTTATTGTTGGTGTTGTTACCAAATTATGTATGTCATATTCTTTATCACAAACGTCCTTTTCTCTTGTGCGCTTCTCAGTGGCGTCGTTTACTTTGGTCAAGCTGGCTCATTACACCCACATATGGTACCACTTTTCCCATCACCAAAAATAACAAGTATCTACCATCTACAGAGTGATTCCCCTACCCCACCCCCTGCCCATCCCTGGTAACCACCGATGAACATTAGTCTCTGTATATTATCTATTCTGGGATCCTATGGCATCTTCTAGTTCTTTTCCTATCTCTGACCCCTGATGTGCTGCTTCCTGGGTTTAGTTTTTAGGTGGCTTTTCTTCCCTGTCCTGCATCCACACTTGAGTGTTGCCCAGCAATACGTTCTAGCCCTCTGTGTTTTTCTTTTTTACTGTACATGTGCCCCATTCAGTGTCCACCACTCCCTGCCCCATGGTATAGAACTAATTTTTGTACCTTTATGACAAAATTAATTTGTATTTTATTTGCTCTTCTTTTTTCAAAGTGATTTAACATCAAATATACCATTTAATGCATGCCAACTGCTTTGTCAAGACCATTGGGCCTGTACTGTCATTTTCATTGTATGAAGGAAGAAAATTGAAGCCCAAAGAGTTTAACAGACCTAAGGCCCCACGATTAGTTAATGACATATTAATGAGTATCTTGAATTAGAACTTAGAGCTGCAGAGCTTCTCCACCATGCTCACGGCCAGAAGTGAAAGGACTCCTCCTTGCCAAGTATTTTAAAGTGCTCTTGGGTCAAATCAGTCTAAATTGCTTTCCTGAGTGATACTTGCCCCTTTATAATGAGCTTTTGCTTTTGATTATGGTTTTATGATTTTTAATACCGTGAGCAGAGATGGGCAGTGAGAGCCCTGTTCTTTATTGAGTTCTAAAGTATTGGAAATAAAGACTGCTCAGAGGAGGCATTTTGATTTCCCTCTTACTGAGGTTCTTAAGTCACCTGGAGAGGAAGTAACCTTGGGAAAAAAAGTTAAAAATGACATAAGCATACAGAAGAAATGATAAGAAAAGGTTATATTTTTCTTTAAAAAGATTTTAGCAGTGATTTTTATAGAACTAACTATTCAGAAAAATACTTGTTATTTTTGTTTTTTAAGAAAGTGACAACATACTCGTATGACCTCATAGTCAAAATCTATGTTGAGCTGCAGGAGTATAGGATGACGTTAGGATTATTCTCAAACTCAGTGTTTTTAATTTAGAACAGACAGTTAACACAACTTTGGTTATCATTGAAAAAGATTATAAACTGAAAGAAAATGAGTAAGCAGGGCTTATAACACAAAGGCCTCCAAGGGATATTTTCTCTAGCATTTATATTCTTTATAGTAATTCTATAGTGTTTATTCCCTGCCAAACATGAGTTTGGGCTATGCAGTTTTCAAGAGAATATACACTGTTTAAGTGTATAAGGAGTTTTAAGTGTGTAAGGAGTGTTCTGTAACTTGCATTGTTATCTGAAAATTGTTACAGTGTTCTTGAAATTTTGTCTCTTGGATTTTCCATTTCTTGTCATTTTCTGTCGGTCAAAATCCTTCAAAATGGTAATCCTGCAGATGCTTGTGCTGAAACTGTGTTCTAGCTAAGTGCTGAGAATTCTACACTGTTGACATGTTAATATGCTTGCCTACTTAAATCATTGAGAGAGACTTTATTGAAATTCAACTTTTCAAAACAGAAAATAACATTATAGCCGCTTAAGTTAGTTGCGGTATCGTTATTTTATAATTGAACCAAATGTTAAAAAAAGTTCATGTATGAGGTAGTATAACTTTTTGTTATCACATCACAGAATTTCACATCTAGTGGACTTTTTAATCAGTTGAATTACAGAGAAGTATAATACAGGTTCTAAGTTAAAAATGAGAAGGTACTAAAACATTAAACCCCCTCCACCCCCCCAAATGCTACTATATTTCCTTAATTGAATTACGTGTAATTCAAAAGAGATGGGTTAAATTATTACCAGTTGTTGAATGTTTTCGTCAAATTTTAAGTTATCAAATTGGGAAAAGTTGTATTTTAGGAATGATTATATAATGTCTCTTACAAGAGTACTTAATTTTAGTTCCTACTTTGGCTTACCTACAAAGATTAGAAGTTGAAAACTTGGTGGTCTTGTTTTACTATATATGAAATAAATGTTTTATGGGAATTTAGAATTCTGAAGCAGTTTTCTGGACTCATTGTCACTAATGCTCGTTTTTTGACCCTACAGCATAGGCGGTATTAGGGGTTGCTATTGCTGGCGAGTCTATTCTGACTCATGGTGACCCCATGGTGTGCAGAGTAGAACTGCTTCATAGGGTTTTCGAGGCTGTGGCCTTTCGGAAGCAGATCGCCAGGCCTCTCTTCCCGAAGCGCCTCTAGGTGAGTTCAGACCATCAGCCTTTCAGCTAGAGGTTGAGTGCTTAACTGTTCGTACCACCCAGGGACTTTGATATTAGGGATAAAACCAAAAAGTACCAAACCCATGCCCATCGAGTCAATTCTGACTCATAGAGAGACCATGTAGTAGAAATTGTGTTTTTCTGCCTCATACGTCCTTTGGAAGTTTAAAAAAATTTCTACTGATGTTTTTTAGAGGAGGGGTCTCACTAACAAGGATATTGTAGTTTACTTGAGCACATTTTGACCCAAGCCCTATTTAAAAAATATGTAGGACAAATATTATTACTGAATTGGTCTTGTCTAAAAGTTTAAAATGCAAATTAGAGAATTGTAGGAGACAGGGTAATTGAAAATGACATCAGAACACATTTAAAATATTCTGTATTATTTTAAAAACTAATATCTTGTTAAATATTCTAATTTTTATTTATTTTGTTGTTGGGAATGTACACAGCAAAAACATACATCAATTCAACAGTTTCTACATGTGTGATTGAGTGACATTGATTACATTCTTTAAGTTATACAACCATTCTGACCCTCCTTTCCTGAGTTGTTCCTCCCTCGTTAACATAAATTCACTGCCCCCTAAGATTCCTATCTAATCTTTCAAGTTGCTATTGTCACGTTGATCCCATATAGATAGGTCTTAAAAGAGCATCATGCTCAAGGCAGGCCTTTTCTTCCTAGTTAAGCTAAACTATTGTTCGGTTTTCAGGTGACTTCAGGGGGATATTTTGGGGTTAAGGTTTAAAGATTATCTCAGGGCAATAGTTTCAGGGGTTTAGCCACCCTCCATGGCTCCAGAATGTCTAGCGTCCATGAGAATTTGAAATTCTGCTCTACATTTTTTCCCCTTTTGCTCAGGATTCCTCTGTGGAATCCTTGATCAAAGTGTTCAGTAATGGTTAGCTGGGCACCATCCACTTCTTCTGGTCTCATGGTGTAGGAGGCAGTTGTTCATGGAGGCAATTAGCCACACATTCCATATCCTCCTCCTATTCCTGACTCTCTTTCTTCCTCTGTTACTCCAAGTGAGTAGAGACCAATTGTTGTTTCTTGGATGGCCACTTGCAAGCTTTTAAGACCCCAGGCACTATGCAACAAACTAAGAGGTAGAACAGAAGCACTAAACATGTTATTAGGTCAGTGAACTGGGATGTCTCATGAAACCATGACCCTAAACTTCCAAATCAAGGAACTAAATCCCATGGGGTATTTGGTTGTACATAAACAGCTTCAGCAGCTACTTGATTTTTTTTTTTGTCATTGTTGTAAGTATATCTGTCACACAACTTTTGCCAGTTCAGCTTTTTACAGGTGTACAATTTATTGACAGCAATTACAATAATTGGCTGTGCAGCTACCCTTAATCAGTGCTACGTTTTCATCACCTTTAACCCCACTTTCTCTCCTCCCTTCCTCCCCTGGTAACCACTAATAAACTTTGGTCTCTGCACATTGCCTTTTATATAAAAGAGGTCATACAATATTTGCCCTTTTTTTGCTCAGCATAATGTCTTCAAGCTGCATCCATATTGTAGCATGTATCAAGACTTCATTTCTCCTACTGGCTGTATTCCATTGTATGTACGTACATTTTGTTTATCCATTCATCTGTTGATGGGCATTTTGTTGTTAAATATTCTTGCCAGGGAATGAGATTATTTTAATTACTTCTTCAACAAGTATTTATTGAGTGCCCACTATGTTCAGGCCCTGTGCTGAGGACTGAATGCAGGCGCAGGCTCATGTAAGGGACGTTACATATGCATGCCAAAGAGAACCTTTCCTTTCACTTTCCAGGATGGTGGCGGAGGGAAGGTGTATAATAAACAAGGAAACAAAAAGACATTTAGATAGTCCTAACTGCTAGGCAAAAGGTTGGAGGCACCTTGGAAGAAAAGCCTGGCAATCTATTCCAAAAAATCAGCCATTGAAAACCCTACGGAGCACACGGCTGGGGTCACCAGTTGACTCAAAGTCAACTCAATGGCAACTGTTTTTTTTTTTTTCTTAAGTACTTTGAGAAAAAAATAAACTACATGTGATGTGATCAGGTGGCAAGATGGTGGCAAGCATTTCCAGATGTGGTATCCTGAGAAGAGTGTTCAGAAGAGATGCCTTCTCTGTGTCACTTTTGACTTCCTCTTTCTCCTCAGGTTAAGGAAACCATTCCCAAGTGCCTCCAACTGGCTTCTTTCATGTCTTACTGGTTCATATGGGCTATATACCCATTCTTAATGCAGCCATTGGGAAGGGGACCTGACATTTCAAGACTGATTTCCACTGCTTAGGATTCACTCCTTGGCCAAGCTGCACTGGGGAGGGGTGGATAAACATATCTGCAATTTTGTTAGAAAAGAAGGGGAGACTATATACTTGGTGGTTTACGACGCTGACCACGCTACTACAATTTTGTTTAATAACAGCTAAAATCTGTTGAGCATTTATATATACCAAGCTAAATGTTCTGAGTACTTTGTGTACATTATGTCATTTAATCCTCTCACAGTACCCTGAGGTGCAGGAATGAAGGTTGATAGGGAGGAGCTTGGCCAGCATTGCCTGGTGGACTGGGACTCTAACCCAGTACTCTGGTTCCTTTTCATACTGCAGTCTGTGGAAAAAAGGAAATACATTTCTGAAATATTCTATACAAATCTGTTAATTATCATAAAAAAAAAGGATTCAGGACCTAAATTGGCAGTTGCCAATAGCCAGAAAACTCATTTATATGAATGTTCTTGTTTCTTTAGGAGTTTTAGGGGGTGCAGACAGTTAAGCGCTTGACTACTAACTGAAAGGTTGGTGGTTCAAATCCACCCAGAGGCACCTCCGAAATAAGACCTGGCCATCTGCCTCTGAAAGGTCACAGCCTTGAAAACCCTATGGAGCGGTTCTACTCTGCACGTATGGGTCTCTGTGAGTTGGAATTGACTTGATGGCAACTAGTTTGGTTTTCCTGTTTCTTTACAGTATGGACAGCAGTTATTGTCTTTCTCACTAACTGTATTTACAATAGAATATGTCACCCCCGTGTACGTTAAGGCTCTCTTGTCTAGGAATCCTTTCATGTGTTCAGCTAGGTTTCTGGGTCCTGATGGCTAGGAAGCATGTGTTATGTTTCTGTACATGCCTCTTGGCAGTAATGCCGACTGAGGCCCTGAGCCCGTGCTCCATAAGCCCTTGTTTTAGCTGGTCTTAAGTGTCATATTAAACACTGAATCATGGCTTTTATCTTTTCACCTGGCACTTATAAAATTTTAGACTACAAGTGCCTGTCTTTTGTTGTGGAGGCCTTGGCTAAAAGGCTATTATGTGCAGGAGACTGCTCCCCCTACAGGGAAAAGGCGAGTTAATCAGCCAGTTCAGACATTAAGTCTGAGGTAATTTAAGTCACAGAGTTAAGGAAACATAAAACGTTTGTTCTGCGGCCTGGAGACTTTTAGATTTCCTTTACCAGGTAAGTCCACCCCTTTCCCTCAATATATATTTATTAATTAATTCTGGGTTCAATGTAGGACTACCAATGCCCTTACTTTGTCACCTAAGTATATTTAAAACAAAAACAAACCAAAAATCACCCTGTCATATCTTACTGCCATCATTTAAAATAAAGGTCATTTTAATACCATAATAAAAAACTCATTGCCATTGAGTTGATTCTGACTCATAGTGACCCTATAGGACAGAGTAGAACTGCTCCATAGAGTTTCCAAGGAGTGCCTGGTGGATTCAAACTGCTGACCTTTTGGTTAGCAGCCATAGCACTTAACTACTACACCACCAGGTTTCCAACACTGTAATAGTTAGGAAATAATGTGAAGAGTAGGAGACTTTATAAGAAATCTGGGTGTTGGTGAGTCTATGAGCATCATTATTTCTTGTTATTTTACAATAGACTGGTGAACAACTAATCATGGACCTGCACTGCCTATAGTCCACCCATTGAACACTTAGACGATGGAGACCCAAAACAGTGATCTTGAAGTGACAGGAGATTTCCAAGCCTGAGCCTTAGTTGAGTAAGATCACTGCTCTCGTCCTTGGAATAGGATGGCATGTCAGATTAGTATCTGTGCCAGCAACCTTGGCACGTGGTTATTCCCTTGGCTGTTTTCAAAGTTAGATTGCCTTAACACAAGGCATCTGTATTCTCCTTAAATGAGGATGCTGATAATGAGTTTTCAGATAGTTGTTTTTTAGCTTTCTTAATGGATCCACTGTACATGCCTTAGAATTCAGTTATCGTGGGTTGTTTAACAAAAATGTGCAGGTTGTATTTGAAGAAAATAGTAAAAAGTGGTCTTTCCAAAATTGCAGGTTCTCAAATTACCACATTTTGGACATGCTATTTTTAAAAGTACTCTTAGCTCCATTTGAGTTGTTCAGCTGCAGTGAGCTCTTCCATTGTCTGGGCTGCCATGAATCTATGGGAAACTTTTTTGAATAATCATGTAGATAGTTCATTATGAGCATTGGGGGTATCTGGACTGCGACCAGTACCTCATCTATGTGGCCCTGTAAAGCTGTGGGAAAAGTATGTGTACATCCTACGTATACGGTTCTCATGGGACTGCAAGATGTGTGGACTAGGAATCAAGATGGTAGGTTCTGTTTTCAGCTCTGCTCCTAATTTAATATAGATCTGTAGGTGAATATCTCAGTCTTTCTTTGCCACCATTTTGTCATCTGTAAAACTGGGGATACTGAATGCTGATAAGCTGGCCACACTGTTCAGCTGGAAATAGAAGAGGCCATGTTTTTATGATGGATGAATTCTTTCTTATCTGGGAGAGGGGATACTTGTCCATCTTCACCACCTCAAATGCCAATCGCCCCCCGCCCCAACCACTTGCTCCAACAATCTGAAGCCTTTCACATGCCTGGAAGAATTGACGAACATGTATATGCTTAACTTCCTGGTTCCCCACATCCTATTTTAGAGAAAATGTTCTAAATTTTTTCCCATCCAGAGGAATTTACTTGTATAACTCCCTTTAGTCTTTAAGAAAATTGATTCTGGCAGTGTTAATATTGCAGTCTTCCCAGGAGAGCCTTAAAATGGGAAGGCCTTCCATCTCCATGGAGAAGGAGGGATCTAATATGAAAACCACTTTTATTTTTATATGATGATGATATACGGATTGTACTTATGGTAGTGTTCATTCCTTCAACAAATATTTCTTGAGCATCTGCTAGGTGCTAGGAACAAACCTGTTCTGTGAATAATGCACACAAGTTAATGGGCAGTTTGAATATGCTCACTTATAAAAATTTGGTTAGTTTGATTATAATTCTGAATTCTCTTGTTGTAAGTTAAATGTTTTGTTGCTGTTTGTGACGTAGACAACCAGTTAGTTGTTTACCGTTTTTCTTTCCTTCCTTATAAACAGAATCCCTGTATTGAGTCAGCTCTGTGCTTAATGAAAAGATGACGTTTTCCAGCCTTCTTTGCAGCTCCTTGTGAATATATGATTGAATTCTGGCCAGTGAGTATGAGTGGAAGTGCTTGGTGGGACTTTGCAAAAGCTGCTTAAAGGGAGTTGGGGTGTGTGTCCATTTTGCCTCCAGCTTCCTCTTTACTGCCACCTGGTATGTGGGTGTGATGATGAGAGCTCCAATAGCAATTTTGGTTGATGATGTAAACTTGAGGATAGAAGTCAGAAAGGTAGATGTTGCCTGAAAAAAAAAAAAACAAAACCGTTGCCATCGAGTCGATTCCAACTCCCAGCAACCCTATAGGACAGAGTAGAACTCCCCAATAGGATTTCCAAGGAGCGGCCAGTGGATTCAAACAGCTGACCTTTTGGTTAGCAGCCTGAGAGCTTAATCGCTGCACCACCAGGGGATGCTAGGTCCCTGATTATCGTTGATCTGGTGGTCAACAGCCACACCAGCCCTGGACTGACTACACCAGTAAACTTATGTTTTCATGTCATTTCCATCCTTAGCAGCATGACTGTGAATGCCATCACTGACCAATTTCTGGGAGTGCAGTTTTTAATAGTTAACCAATGCATTTATTCTCCCTTCATTTCCCTTGGTGGCAGTAATTTCAGATTGCAGATAAAGAAATAGATTAAGGAAAATTAACTGCACTATTCCTGAGCAAATATACCTGCTCCTCACCTATTGATTATCCTGTTATCCAACATTTCATACTTATGTATGACAATAATAAAAAATGTACTATCCAGCTGTTTTGCACATTAACGAGGCGGCAGTCTCAGTGGCAATGGCTCCGGAGTGTCTCCTCCCTCGAGGAGGGTCTCTGGGCAGCCTCTGAGAAGCTGGGCTGCGCTGCCCCATGCCCCAAGCTCCCTCCTGCTGGCAGGGGTGCTGCATCCAGCTGCTGCATGGGACTGGCCTCCTTTGTGGCTGGGTGGACTGAGCCAGCAGATGCCTGATCTGGGTTCCCAGCTCCTTGCAGCCTAAGGTTGTACAGCTCAAAATTGCCACCGGGTAGGAGGGGAGGAAAGAAAGAGGCATCAGAGAGGGTATGTGGAGAAATGCATGCGAGTTCAGTGACATCCCAAAGTGAGTTGAACTGGGCCTGAAGCCTCCGCCTCATTGGGGCTGGGTGCTCGACCAGGCTCCCAGCACCCTTGCAGGAAACCCCGAGCTTTGGTGACTCATCAGGCCCAGAGGGCAACGCAGGCTATGAGATCATGAACAAAGGGTTTACAGGGGTGAGAGTGGAGCCCTGGAGGCAGCTCTGCGAGGGAAGCTCTGATCCAGCAAGGAGGAAAGTGAAGTGGTTAAGCTGTGGGCCCTCCAGTCACAGCCTGGCGTTATCCAATTGTGTCTCCTCTAGGCCTCCTTCTGCGCAGAGGAATAATCCATAACTGGACTCGTCATAGTGATGAGCACATCAGTAAATCTTAGCTGTTATTATTTCTGTGATCACAATTTTTCAATAAAAAAATCAGACAAATGAATGGTCTGAAAACAGACAAAACAATCCTCCATTTTCACACAACGCTGATTTCGCACAATGACCTGGTCTTTGGAACCTAACCATGTTGGTAAGTGAGGAGTGGGTGTATATCTGGAAGTACTTTAAAATAGTGATTCTCAAAGTGTGCTCCCCAGATCAGCAGCACTGGCATTAATTTGGGAATCTGTTAGAAAATTGGGGCCCTACCCCAGACCTACTGAATCAGAAACTCTGGGGGATAGGGCCCAACCATCTGTGTTTTAACAAGTGACTGATGCAGGCTAAAGTTTGAGACCACTGCTACAAGTATTCTGTCTCTTGTTACTCAGACCAAAAAAGTGCCATTAGCATAGGAGCTTGGCCAGGCTGCAGCGGGCTGGTTTGATTAAAGTTGATGAAAATGATGACTTGGGCTCTGCTCAAGTTCTTTTGTCTTATTTACTACTGAGATAACAAATAGGCACTTCAGAAGATACATAAATTGACACAAGAGGTGAATATACACACAAGGGAGTGAGTACAGCTCCTCAGGGCCTGCTTACTGCCTCCCGGAGGCACACCTGAAGCTGGCTAGTCAGTGCAGCCTACTTGGGTGAGAAATCCATCAGTGTGGAAGAACCCAGAATCATCTAATATCAAAGGAAAAAACACTTTGTTTGAATGGGAAAATTGATTTCAGATTTGGATATCTGTGTTTTTTATGTCCCCTGTTCAACTATCAAATTATTTCAATGAAAAATGGACAAATTTTTTGAAAAAGACAATCAAAACTGATGATAAAACAGAAAACATGAATAGTCGTATCTATTACAGAAATTGATACCGTTATCAAAAACTTTCACACTATAGACACATATATACACACAACACATACAGACACACCCACATACTCACACACAACACACACACACCTCCCCCAAAACTGAAGGATTAGATTGAACAATGAAAAGGAGTCAGTCATGTAAAGATCTGTGAGAACAGTGTCCAAGAGGACGGTATAGCAAGTGCAAAGGGACTGGCATAAGAATCTGCTTGGTTGAGGTCCCTGATGTGGGCAAGGGCTTGTAAGAATTTGGTTAGGTGTTTGGGTTTTATTCTAATTGAAATTGGAAATGAATAGAAAGTATTAAAGAGAAGAGTATTATCGTCTGATTTGTGATTCAGTAAGCCTGCTCTGGCTGCTGTGTGGAATATAGATTGTAGAGGGCACAAGGAAAGAAGGGAGAGCAGTTAGGATGCTGTTAGATAGTTTGGACATAGGAAAACTGTGACTTGGATTAGAAGATGTGGCTAGTGGCTAGTGGCTAGTGTCTAGTGGCTAGAGGAGGTCAGATCTGAGATACATTTTGGAAGCAGAATGTATGGGATTTGGTACAGGATTGGACTAGAGATGAACTTTTCAATGAGGGAGTTTTACATGCAACTAACTGTGACTTAAGGAGCACTCAGCTGCTAACTAAAAGGTTGACACTTCAAACTCACCAGCTGCTTAATGGGAGGAAGATGTGGCAGTCTGCTCCCATAAAGATTACAGTCTTATACAAGGAAAAGATTAGTCCAGGGGATTAATGGATCACAACTACCACGGCCTCCACCAGACTGAATCCAGTACAACTAGGTGGTGCCTGGCTACCACCTACTGCTCTGACTGGGATCACAACAGAGGGTCCTGGACAGAGCTGGAGAAAAATGTAGAACAAAATTCTAACTCACAAAAAAAGACCAGATTTACTGGCCTGACAGAGACTGGAGAAACCCTGAGAGTATGGCCACCGGACAACCTTTTAGCTCAGTAATGAAGTCACTCCTGATGTTCACCATTCAGCCAAAGATTAGACAGCCCCATAAAACAAAACGAGACTAATGGGGCACAACAGTCCAGGGAAAAGGACTAGAATGCAGGAGGGGACAGGAAGGCTGGTAACAGGGAACCCAAGGTTGAGAAGGGACAGTGTTGACATGTGGGGTTGTTAACCATTGTCATACGACAGTATGTGTACTAACTTAAATGAGAAAATATTTGTCCTGTAAACCTTCATGTAAAGTACAATAAAAAAAGATTACAGTCTTGGAAGCCCTGTGGAGCAGCTCTGCTCTGTCCTATAGGGTCTCTATGAGTTGGAATTGGCTCAACAGCACACAACAATAATAACAACAACAATGGTGACTTAAGCAGAAGATGTATAATATAGTATTTGAGACCACAGACCATGCGACTCTGCATTGGTTGCTTCATCTCTGCTACTTATTAGTGACTCTGACCAAGTTATGCTGTCTTTTTGGCTTTCTCATTTGTGAAATGGAGATAATTAACATCCGCCTTGGCAGATGCTGGGAGAATTAAATGAGGAAAAGTATGTTCAAGTGTTCAGAACAATACTTGGCAGGTAGTAAATGCTCAGTAAATATTAGTCATTAACTATTTTCCCTTGTGAAACTTTACACATAAAAAATTTCAATATTCCTTACATAAGCATGGGTGAAAAAAATAGTATTAAAGTCAAGTTTCAGAGCCATCTAAATAGTTTATTTTCTTTTGGCAATAGAATAATGGGACACATTATATGATAATCTCTGGTTTTCTAATCTGATCCCAGACTGTCAAAGATAAAGGTTTGGGACCTGTCTACTAGGCTAGTGCTGTCCAGTAGAACTGTCTGCAATGATGGAAATGTTCTCTTCTGAACTGTCTAAAATGGCGGCTGTGAGCCACATGTAGTTATCAAGCACTAGAAATGTGGCTAGTACAGCTGAGAAACTGAATTTTAAAATTTATTATTATTTTTTATTGTGCTTTAAGTGAAAGTTTACAGCTCAGGTTAGTTTCTCATACAAAAATTTATACACACATTGTTATGTGACCCTAGTTCCTATCCCTGTAATGTGACAGCACGCTCCTTCTTTTCACCCTGGATTCCCTGTGTCCATTCAACCAGCTCCGATGCCTTTCTGCCTTCTCATCTTGTCTCTGGACAGGAGCTTCCCATTTAGTCTCTTTATTTTAACTAAGAAGCACACTCTTCACGAATATTATTATACCTCTTACAGTCCAGTCTAATCTTTGTCTGAAGAGTTGGCTTCGGGAATGGTCTTAGTTCTGAGTTAACAGAGAGTCCAGGGGCCGTGTCTTCTGGGGTTCCTCCAGTCTCAGACCATTAAATCTGGTCTTTTTACTAGAATGTGAGTTTTGCACCCCACTTTTCTCTTGCTCCGTCAGGGACTTTCTGTTGTGTTCCCTGTCAGGGCGGTCATTGTTGGTAGCCAGGCACCATAAAATTTATGTAAATTAAATTTAAGTAGCCACATGTGTTTAGTGACTGCTGCATTGGGTGGAACAGCTCTAGAGTATAAGCTCTGTAAATGCAGGGACATTGTCTTACATACCATTTTACCTAAATTCCTAAAACAACCTTGGCACATAAGCAATATTTAATAAAAATTAGTTGAATGAAAGGATGTCCTTTAAACATAAAGGATACATGCAGGAAAAAAGGAAACTGGAAATCATTACTATTTTATTTGTGTATTACAGTAGTAGAGGGATAAGGACACTAACCAAAATTTGGGGGGGAGGGAGGGAGACTGAAAAGGGGGCGAGATTAGATTTGAAATATAATTCTTTAATAGATATGAATAGTTGCATCTATTAAAGAAATTGATATCATTATCAAAAACCTTCATGCTACAGAAATTACCCCCAGCTGCAGAAAGACCAACAAAAAAACGGCCAGGAAAACCACCTCCTTTATAGGCCAAGCCAAAGCACCCGCAATAGGAACTTAATACGTGACCTGTGCTTGGGTCTCAGAGAAGATGATACAAAGGAACAGGCCTATCGAAACAAAGACAGCCTAAGGTCCTAGTTTTGTAGCTACCCAGAACAGAGTTTTTTAAAAATATAAATTTATAAATTAAGGAAATTTGACAGTTTTTTAGCCTCAAGGGAAGTTAACAACCCCCCCTTAAAAAATGTTCAGTGCTGATATATGTTGGTCTACCATAATTTTATCTTACTGATAGTTCTTATTCTTACAAAATACATTTGTCTTTCTAAGAAATTATGTATTTGTTTAAATTTTCTTATTCTTTGTTCTATTGTGAAGATGTTTCCCCACTCTCTGTCTCAACCTTCTACCTTACCACCCTGTACCTAAAAGCACAGCTGTGATTTACCCCATCTAATGCATCTCTGAAGAAAACAAAATGGCAGAATTATTGTGACTAACCTAAACTACTCGTATTTCTTTGCTATACCAGTTAGAAATTATTTTAAAAACACAAAAATTCATTTTAGAGTCAACCATTTTCTCCAAATCATTACAGAAACCATCACAGGGACTTTTAAAAAGTTGTTTAAAAAAGTTTTGACACATAAAACAGAAATTGCAGGCTAAATGTCAAAACAGCATTTGCACAGGCTTCCACAGTGGGCCTACTGTACTGTGTCTAGAGAAACTTGGCATTTTGTCTGAGAACAAGTCAATAACAGGAACTCAATCATAAATGCCCTGGCTTCCTGCTAACATAGTCCTCTCAGCCGCAGACTCTACCAGGGTAGGGGCACACAGGCTTCATAGCAGCTGGCGGCACAGTCTGACAGGAAAGGCAGTATTATTTTTAAATTGTAGAATTGGTTTTCGTAGATTTTTTACGTATTCTCTTCTAATTTCACCATCGTTTTTCATTTCAAGATTGAGTAAGTGTTCTTAAAGTGACAGAAAAGACTACATTGGAATCAATAACTGTAACCCCCCCAAGCCCCCAGTGGCCTCAAATAACTTCAGCTCCATAAGCAATCAGACTTTTATTAATTGGACAAGCCTTCAAAAATGAGGAAAAGTAATTTACGTTGGCAACTTGATTAACAGGCTTCCTATGAACACACATTCCTATAAAGTTATCAAGTATGAACCATTCAAGACACATCAAGAAAAGTTCTTAGAGACCTTTCAAATGAAAATACAGCAGAATACTGCTGGCAAAGTGGGGTGCACAGCCCCCTGGAAGGTGCCTGTGCTTCTTGACTTTCTGCAGAACCTGTCAGGTGTAAAAGCCAGCAATTACTTCTCCAGGTACTGTGCACATGGTCTGGGGGACCTTCTTTGTTTCCTCTTCTGCTCCAGTAACTCTTCACTACAGTCTAGGACCAAGATCACCTTATCCTTATTAAAGTAAGAGGATTTCAGGCCTAAAGCTGGATATCCTGTTGAGGTAAACCACAACAAACTTGGCACCATGCTAAATTCAGTAGTTCTTTCTAGGCCCTTCCTTTCCTATACCAGGACCTTGGTCGGATCTCTAGCCTTTGAGCCTTTGGACTATTATGGGTCCCACTTTATCCTGTTCCCACTATTTAACTCCATTTCCATACATACAACCAGTCTCCTTCCCCATCCTAAGGGCCCAGAGAGAATTAAGAAGTTATTTAAACAAATTTGAGTCGTAACCAGACATTCGAGCACACCTACGTTGAAAGAGAAACTCAGAATCTGTGTGTTGAGTTCACATTTAAGTTACCCAGGGGTGGTGTGGCTGTTATTACTGGGTCAGCAGTAATCAGGGGTCTAGGCACCTTCTGTGTATCTTTTTGATTTCTATCCTAAAGTTTACCTCATTATCCAGAATTACTGTTGAAACTTCAGCTGTCACATCTGCATACCAGGTGGCAGAAAAGAGGAAGGTGAAGGCGAAGGGGACATATCTCCCAACTCCCTTACAGCACACTTTGCAGAAGTCCCACTGAGAACTTCCTCTCATACTTTTGGCCAAATTAAGTCATATAGTCACAGGAGGTGCAGGAGAAGCTGGAAAAAGCCATCTTTTAACTAAGCATATAATATCATTGTTTCAGTGTCAGATCTTCAGTGATGTTGTCTCTCATTCCTGATTTTGGCCATTGTGTGTTTTCTCTTTTTCTCCTGATCAGCCTGGCTAGAGGCCTATCAATTTTATTGTTTTTCTCAAAGAGCCAGCTTTTGGCTTCATTGATTTGGTTTTTTTTCTTTGTTATCCCTGTTTTATTTCATTGATTCCTCCTCTTTTAATATTTCCTTTTTTCTACTAATGCTGAATTTAATTTGCTTTTCTCTTCTTAAGACTGAAGCTTGGATCATTGTTCTTAGATTTTTCCTCTTTTCTAATATAAGCATTTTGTTAAAAATAATCAAAACTCAACGAAATTTGAACATAAGGTTTATTCTGAGGAGTTATTCTGTATACATATAGGGAGACCATTTTGATTCCAGATAAAGCAAATGGCTCAAAGAAGTTAGGTACAATGAGGCTTATAAAGAAGTGGAGGGAGAAATATAGAAGATAATCCATTGGCTAATATTGACATGATTGATTGAACCCTGCCCTCCCCCTTTTACTGAGATCAACTGATATCAGATCACAAGATGGCCTCTGGCTCTCCACCTAGCCATATCTTTTGAAATTCAAATTTAGTAAGCCTGGCTTCTAACAGGAAAGAAAAGATTTGCAACTTTGGGTGAAAGAAAAGCAGCTGGCTGGAGTAATTGTTGTCAGGAATTTGTTTACAGTGAATGTTTGGTTTCATGGGTAAGAAAACCGTGGAATCAAAATAAGATATCTGTTATTAATTTTTCTCTTCAACAATTTAAAGCTATAAATTTCCTCTAAGTGCTTCTTTAGCTGTATCCCACAAATTTTGTTTGTCATATTTTCATTTGGTCCAAAATATTTAAAAATTTATCTTCTGTTCTTTGATCAGTGGTTATTTAGAAATGTGCTATTTAACATCCAAATATTTAAAGATTTTCCAGATATCATTTTTAAAATTGATTACTAATTTATTCCATTCTGGTCATAGAACACAGTTTGGTTTCAGTGCTATTAAATTTGTTTAGGCTTGTTTTATGGCCCATCCTTTGGCCTTTAGCAGGACCCTGGTGGTGCTGTGGTAAAACACTTGGCTGCTAACCAAAAGGTCGGCCTTTTGAACCCACCAGCCACTCCTTGTAAACCTTATGAGGCAGTTCTCCTCTGTCTTACACAATGAGTCCGAATCAACTTCGTGGCAATGGATTTGGTTTTTTGTTTTTTTAGCCTGTATTGGTGAGTGTTTTATTTGCATTTGAAAAGGACTGGTGTTCTGCTGTTGTTGGGTGAAACATTTTATAAATGTCAATTAGTTTCGGTTGCTGGATGGTATTGTTCAAATCATCTATATCCTTACTGATTTTTTCCTTGCTCATTTTATCAGTTAACCAGAAAGCAGTGTTGAAATCTCCAACTGTTATTGTGGATTTGTCTAACATTTTTTGTTTAATGTATCTTAAAGCTCTGCTAGGGGCATTCTGCTTTAAGAACGATTGTTATGTCTTTTTGATGAACTAACCTCTTTATCAGTTTGAAATGTCCCTCTTTATCCTTGGTAGTATTCCTTCTTTTGAAGCCTACTTTTTCCGCTATTAGCTACTCAGCTATCTTATGGCAACTGTTTGCATTGTATATCTAAACATGTTGTTGAGTTTAATAGCACAGGAACACACTGACCACCTAACCAACTTATTTAGAGGTTAGATTACAGGGAATCTTTGTTATTTGAAAAGTAGCTTACAAACTCAGAAGTAAAAACCAAAACCATCTAAGTGATTAAAATAAATTCTCTATACCCTGTCACCACCACTTGTCTGTCAGTTTGCCATACTGTGGTGACTTGCATATTGCTGTGATCCTGGAAGCTATGCCACTAGTATTTCAGATACCAGCAGCATCTCCCATGGTGGCCAGGTTTCAGCAGAGCTTCCAGACGCTAAGACAGACTAGGAAAAAGGAAGTGGAGATCTACTTCTTAAAAAATAGGCCAGTGAAAACCTTATGAATAGCAGCAGAACATTATGAGATGTAGTGTCTGAAGAAATAAGACAGAAGTCCCCAGGCTGTGGAAAATTCTGCTCCTCAAGCGGCTTACTTGGCAGTAGCTTTGTATTAAAATCCTAGTTCTTTTGCTTGACACATCCTGTAGCTTTACATTAAAATCCTGGCTCCCCTGTCCTTAACTGCTGCACAAAACTAGAGGAAGTTGGCGGAAACCAGTTTTAGGTGCCATGTTGACATTCAGGATAACCTTTTAGACCTCGTATATGGTAACTTCCCTGCCTCTGGGTGGAGTGTAACTGCCATTTTCTGAATGTGCAGTGCATGAAGTTATATGTAAACTCCCTTGCACCTTCATAGTATGATTAAGAATGTTGCTAATATAACTTGTATGAAGTCCTATTTGTAAATGCCTTAAAAATAACCTTCCGTTCACCCTCACTGAGCAGTGTAGTTGCAGTAGCCCCAATTATTTCTTCTCCTTGTGCAACAAAATAAAGGCACCTTTCTACTCTTCCACCTTAGTCTCTCATTTATTGGCTAAGACAAGTCACGCCAAACAGAACCTGGGGTTTCCAACCGGCAACAGGTTGAGCCCCTCAGGTTGGAAGACACTCAAAATACGACTGAGGAAGAGCTGCCTTAAATAGAGTCTACCTTAATGACGTGGATGGAGTCAAGAATTCGGGACCTTCATTTGCTGATGTGGCATGACTCAGAATGAGAAGAAATAGCTGCAAACATCCATTCATGTTCGGAACGTGGAATGTAGGAAGTATGAATCTAGGACAATTGGAAGTAGTCAGAAATGAAACTCATAAAAATCGATAACCTGGGCATTAGTGAGCTGAAATGGACTGGTATTGGCCATTTTGAATTGGACAATCATATGGTCTGCTGTGACGGAAATGACAAATTTAAGAGGAATGGTGTCACATTCATTGTCAAAAAGAACATTTCAAGATCTATCCTGAAGCACAGTGCTATCAGTGATAGGATTATATGCATATACCTACAAGTAAGGCCAGTTAATAAGACTATTATTCAAATTTATGCACCAACCACTAATGCCAAAGTTGAAGAAATTGAAGATTTTTATTAATGTCTGCAGTCTGAAATTGATCAAACATGCAGTCAGTATGCATTGATAATTAATGATGATTGGAATGTGAAAGTTGGAAAAAAAGAAGAATCTGTAGTTAGAAAATATGGCATTGGTGATAGAAACGATGCTGGAGATTGCATGACAGAATTTGAGATTGTATGATAGAATTTTGCAAGACTAATGACTTATACATTGCAAATACCTTTTTTCAACAACATAGAGGTGATTATACATGTGGACCTCGCTGGATGTAATACCCAGGAATCAAATTGACTACCTCTGTGAAAAGAGACTGTGGAGAAGCTCAATATCATCAGTCAGAACAAGGCCAGGGGCCGACTGTGGAACAGACCATCAATTGCTCATATGCAAGTTCAAGTTGAAGCTGAAGAAAATTCAGACAAGTCTGTGGGAACCAAAATATGACCTTGAGTATATCCCACCTGAATTTAGAGACCATCTCAAGAACAGATTTGACTCCATGAACACTAATGACCAAAGACCAGACGAGTTGCGGGAAGACATCAAGGACATGACATCATACATGAAGAAAGCAAAAGGTCACTAAAAGGACAGGAAAGAAAGAAAAGACCAAAATGGATGTCAGAAGAGAATTCTGAAACTTGTTCTTCAATGTAGAGTAGCTAAAGCAAATGAAGAAATGAAGTAAAAGAGCTGAAAAGAAGATTTCAAAGGGTGGCTTGAGAAGACAAAGTATTATAATGAAATGTGCAAAGATCTGATGTTAGAAAACCAAATGGGAAGAACACCATGAGTATTTCTCAAGCTGTAAGAACTGAAGAAAAAATTCAAGCCTCAAGTTGCAATAGTTAAGGATTCTGTGGGCAAGATATTGAATGACGCAGGAAGCATCAAAAGAAGGTGGAAGGAATACACAAATCACTGCACCAGAAAGGGAGCCCTGGTGGTGCAGTGGTTAAGTGATATGGCTGCTAACCAAAAGGTCGGCAGTTCAAATCCACCAGCAGCTCCTTGGAAACCCTATGGGGCAGTTATACTCTGTCCTATAGGGTCGCTATGGGTTGGAATCGACTCGTTGACAACAGGATTATGGGTACCAAAAAGAATTGGTCAGTGTTCAGCCATTTCAGGAGGTAGCATCTGGTCATGAACCGATAGCACTGAAGGCATTGCCGAAAAACAAGGCTCCAGGAGTTGATGGAATACCAAGTGAAATGTTTCAGCAAACGGATGCAGTGCTGGAGGTGCTCACTCGTCTATGCCAAGAAATTTGAAAGACAGCTACCTTGTCAACCGACTGGAAGAAATCCATATTTGTGCCCATTCCAAAGAAAATGATCCAACTGAATGCGGAAATTATCGAACAATGTTATTAATATCACATGCAAGTAAAATTTGCTGAAGATCATTCAGAAGCAGTTGCAGCAGTACATGGACCGGGAACTGCTGGAAATTCAAGCTGGATTCAGAAGACGATGTGCAACCAGCGATATCATTGCTAATGTCAGATGGATCTTGGCTGAAAGCAGAAATACCAGAAAGATGTTTACCTGTGTTTCATTGACCGTGCAAAGATATTCAACTGTGTGGATCATAACAAATTATGGATAACAGTGGGAAGGATGGGAATTCCAGAACACTTCATTGTACCTGTATGGAATCTATATATGGACCAAGAGGCAGTCGTTTGAACAGAACAAGGGACTGCATGGTTTAAATTCAGGAATGTGTGCATCAGGGTTGTAGCCTTTCACCATACTTACTTTGTATGCTGAGCACATAAGCCGTGAAGCTGGACTATATGAAGAAGAACGAGGCATCAGGATTGGAGGAAGACTTATTAACGACCTGTAATATGCAGATGATACAATTTTGTTTACTGAAAGTGAAGAGGACTTGAAACACTTCCTGATGAAGATCAAAGACCACAGCCTTCAGTTTGGCTAGGAGAAAGTGTTCTGGAAACCAGAAGTGGCTAGGAGGTCCACCGACAGGAAAAAGTCAGGAGTTTATATAGCAAGAACAAGGAAGTTAAAGACTTAATTAAGGTTTAACAGTTGTGAAAGTGGGGTAAAGGATGCTCTAATAACACGTAGTAATAAGTACAGACAGCTGGTGAG
Organism: Dugong dugon; assembly: GCA_030035585.1. Taxonomy (NCBI): domain Eukaryota; kingdom Metazoa; phylum Chordata; class Mammalia; order Sirenia; family Dugongidae; genus Dugong; species Dugong dugon. Next base: position 23,223,711 of record CM057464.1, read on the forward strand.
CAGGTCATCTCTTATCAACAATCACAGAGATGGATGACCTGATTGGATTGTGTTGGATTTTGTAGGCTAAGGCTTTACTTTTTCTTGAACTTGATGAGAGCCTGATATGGTATAGAAGCTTTAAGAATTCAGATTTTTCAGTTTCACATGATTAGTCATAATTTTCTGATTTTGTAATCAGTTAATGTAAAATTTTCCTCATTTAGTTTTTTATCTTCAGCTCTACTTTTCTTTATTGCTCAATTTCTTCACTTTTTGTGTTTCTAATCCAGAGATCTCTTGGAGCATGATTAAAAATTGATATAACCTTGGACCTTCTAGTCATTGGAGATTCTTAGCATGCTTTCGCATTTTAGAAAAGAAAAATAAACAGAATGAAGCTGTGTCATTGAAGGGAAAACAAAGTACATTGATTTATAGCAAGGCCTCAAAGCTGCTGTTCATATTCTGGACATGTTTTAGCCCTCAACAAATATTTCTTCCTACTATGAGGCAGAGGAGCCCTGGTGGCGCAGTCGTTAAGAGCTTGGCTGTTCTCCAAAAGATGGGCAGTTTGAGTCTACCAGTTGCTTCTTGGAAACTATGGGGCAGTTCTACTCTGTCCTGTAAGATAGCTATTAGTTAGAATTGACTCAAGGATGAGTTTGGTTTCGGGACCCTGTTGGCGCAGTGATTAAGAGCTCAGCTGCTAACCAAAAGGTCGGCATTTCGAATCCACCAGCTGCTCCTTGGAAACCCTGTGGGGCAGTTTTACTCTGTCCTGTAGGGTCGCTATGAGTCAGAAATGAGTCAACAGCAGTGGGTTTGGTTTTTTGGTTATATGTGTAGATATATATATATATATATACATACACACACACAATCACACGTATATGTGTATATATGTATATGTATGTATATGTATATATACACACACATATATACATACATATACATAGGGGAGTCCCTGATTAGTACAAATGGTTAATGTGCTTGACCACTAATTCAAGGGTTAGTGGTTGGGGTTCACCCACAGGTGACTTAGACGTAAGGCTTGATGATCTACTTCTGAAAAATCAGCTATTGAAAACTCTATGGAGCACAATTCTACTCTGACACACATAGGGCTGCCATCAGTGGGAGTCGACTTGATGGCAACTGGTTCATATCATATATACACACATACACACACACTACACCTAAGTGTATGTGTATATACACATCTGTATATACATGTATGCATGTATTTATCCTGATTTGTCACCATGTTCAAGAAAATTAAGCCTTTAGCTCCTCTGGTGTTCTGCATTCTCTATTACTTCTTGCCTGGACTTTGCTTCCAACCAAAACCCAAACCCACTGCTGTCGAGTCGGTTTCGACTCATAGCCACCCTATAGGACAGGGTAGAACTGCCCCATAGGGTTTTCAAGGCTGTAATCTTTACTGAAGCAGGCTGTCACATCTTTCCCCCATAGAGCAGCTGGTGAGTTAGAACCACTGACGTTTCGGTTAGCAGCCTAGTGGTAACCAGTGGCTGTTGAACTCGGTGAATTCCCGTAAACCTTCCTGCCTGCCTGCTGCATGCCAGGCATGTGTTTTCATCAGCTGTTCAGTGAGCCTGTGGGGTTATGTGCATTATTTTTGGACAGGAGTGATGAGAGAAGCCAATTTGTGCTGTTTTTCTCCCCTGTGGTGAACCTCTTAGCTTCCCTTGATACCCGTGTTGTTTCTTCATAACAATTTCTTGAAGAAATGGGTGCAAGGCTGAGCCTGAAGTCTGCTTTGGCCCTGCAGAGCAGCCTCTAGGAGGGGGGCTGCTCCTGGGAGGCATTTTCCATGGCCCTCCCTACCCGGCTGCCACTCTTACACCTGTGCCACGTTTCTCTCCCAGGGTGGTTTATTCCATGCTAGCTAGCACCTAGAATGAACACGTTTGGAAATTAAAGCTATATTGTCTTGTTAGAGCATTTCAAGGAAGTGGGAAACTTTATTATTTGCACTGAGGAAAATGTCAAGCCCGAGTCTCCCTTTTTGGTTTGCTTCCAGTAATCCGCAAAGCTGGTGATCTCTTTGTGGTGCGTCCCAGGGAAGGCAAACTGTTGGCCCAGGCAGCTTTTTACAGGAAACTAGTCATTTTTATAGACCTGGCCATTGACATGGGCAGGTTTAGCAACTGATTCAGCCCACACAAGGAGCTGGAGGAACAGCTGGCACAAAAGCCTCCGCCCTACAGCTGAGGGGTCTCTCCCTAAAACTGTCCCCCTTCCTCGGGAAAGCCAGCCCTTTAGCCCTCCCTGTCTGTGAGGTGATTGGTGCCATCCTCAGAGGGCTTTGCTTTCATTCCTTGTTTTCCAGTGGAGAATGGTACAGCCCCTAAATCACTTGGATGAGTCAGGACCATGGAACAATTTGACATGAAGGTGTAGAAAAGGCTTTGGCATCTGTGCCAAGCACACCTTCCAGTAAAATAAGTAATAGGGTGTGGTAATTATAATGTATGTGTGAGTTTGCTAGTGACATTGCTTTCATGCTGAATTTTGTTGGTTCTTCATTGAAGAAATTACTGAAACTCGTGGTAAGGAAGCTACCTCTCCTAGAAGGGTGTGGAATGGCTGCTGGGCACGGAATTTTACCTCCCTGACCTGCTTAATACAGAAAATCCAGACTAAGTCATCACTGAATTTTCTTGCAAGGATTCATTTAGAGTCAAGTTTCATATAATCTTATAATTCATAAAGTCATTATCATTAGAATTGTTATGACTGTTGCCTAATTAGTGTACTTTAGCTGTAAGGCTATTAAGTTTTAAGATAAAGGTATGTTTTGGACATGCAGTATTCTGCTTTTATAAAAATTTAAGCACCTTAAGATTCCCTTTGGGAATTCCTTTGGTGTGGCGTAAGCTGATATCAAACAGAAAGTTATAAAGCTTGGCATCCAGCAACTTTCCTCTTGTTGACAGAGTGTACCTCTTATTTAACATTTTTCTATGTTTTTTAACCGATGTCTCTGAACAGCTATTACAAACTTGGTGACAGTTGAGACAGTATCCTGTTAGAAGTTAAATTTGCTCTGTCCTGAACTGCCCAGAACAAGGCAAGGGGTAAATAAACCACAGGCAAGCCTGCTGTGTGATCTACACCTTCTTTGGATTTGTTTTGGACCCAATGCTTAATGTAGGAGTCAAACTGTTGAAAAGACATAAACACAGTTTATAGAGGGCCGCTAAGGTAGATTCTCAGCAGTGCATTCCATACTTAGCAACAGTGAATTTTTTCTAAGTGCTTCTCAGTGGAGTTGTGCCTGTGACCTACACTATTACTAACTTTTGATAAGTGTAAATTCTGCTTGGACTTGGCACCAAAAGTAAAACACAACATGGAATCCAAGCCAAGGTTGCTTGCACAGCAGGTGTTCATCAGTGCAGTGAGGGAAACAAACCACCAGGGGGCTCAACTACATAGCAGCTAAATATTTTAGTCCTTGATAATTACACTTAGACGTTTTGCAGTTGCATTGTCCCTTGGATAGACTATTTAATAGAAACCATTGTAACAATTATTTTTTTTCACACACTCCTAGAATGTTAAAACAGAAGAGAGACTGTTTAGATTGTATCATTGACTAATATGTACAAAGTTTGAGACATAAACACTATATTTGGACAATATTTCTTTTTTTTTTTGGTTGAATTAGGTACCCCCAAATGTCATCTTAGAATGTTATAATAATGTATTTATTTTGATATATACTCTCCAAAATTATAAATAAAATTAATAAATATTTAATTTCACTTTTGAAATGTAAGCTATCAAGACTAACTTGAATTATAAACTTTTACATAAACTACAATAAAAATCCATATATTAAAAAAAAAAAAAAAAGTAAGCTATCAGCATAGTTTATATAGTCTGCTTTTACACTTCCATTCTTTAGAAACCAAAGAGGAGACACACAATACTTAAGAAAGCAACATGTAATTTTTATGGACTGTTTATTCCCCTGGAAGAATTAAGAAACCTGTTTTATTCCATGAGAAGGAAATTTCTATATAGTTTCCTGTTTACATTATGGGGAAAAAAGACTAAAATGCCAAATGTTTGCTTTATTTTAGAATATATGTGCAATGAAGTTCAAATAAAATTACTCTTGGGATAGGAGGAGCTTTTTAAGCAGACCGAGATCTAGTATTTTAATTTTGGTTCTCATACTTTTTATTTTTCAATCACAGATTTCCTGGAATTAGATTTTTCTTTTCTGATAGGTTTAACGCATAATGGAAAATGAAACACTTGTTCAAAAACTTAATATCTAGTTCCCTGTTTATTTAGGTCTTTTTCTTTTTACTTTATAATTTTTCTGTTATAGATACATAAAAAGGAAAAGAAGGGTAATCTACAATAGTTTTTTTCCTTTGTGCTAATTCTAGTTAAAGCTTTTGCTGGAGAAAAGATCAAATAAGTTTTTAAAAAGCTGTTTTAAAATTACCATGGTTTTGTTTATGCTTGTTAACCCCATGTAAGTATAATCACCTCAGAAAGGAAACCAAGGTCTGTATTGATATTACTAAACATAATGTTTTCTTTTCTTTTTCTTTTTAGTGAAATAAAGACTGATAATTCCAAAGACTGTTTAAGGAGTGCTTGTGACTAATAGAATAGCACTGACTGAACATTGCTGTAATGTGCTTGGCCGGAAGCCATGATACTGTCTTGGAAAATCTTGATATATGTTCAGTTGATTATACTCATTTTTCCTTCTATATATGGTTAGCCATGTGGTAACCAAGTGTCTTTAACAGTAGATCTTTGTTAAGGTATTAATTATGGCAAGGTAATTGATGTGATTAAAAAAATATTAGTATATATGAGGAAGCTATATGCATATGCCCCCTTCCCCATGATTAGGAAAACAAAGCAAAATAAAAAAGTGTGTGTGTGTGTGTGTGTGTGTGTGTATTGTTGTTGGGTGCTGTCAAGTCCATGCTGACTCAAAGCACTATGAGTGTGTGTATATAGCACTTAAAGCTTGTTTATCTTTGATTTATATTCATGGCTTGGTATAAAAAAGGAATCTTTTTGTCATAATAAATGAATTAGTCAGACTTGTGAAACATGTTGATTGATGAAGTAAGGAAGTAAAATTTTTAGAAAATGCTCAACTAATAAAAACATTATTTTTAGTAGTAATGTATATTGGTTTTAAACAACTATTATACATATAGATGCATGTGTTTAAAACATATGTCATGAGGAAGTCGACTTTTAAGAGTCATGAAGCATATTTTCCCCAACTTTCTTTGCTCATATTTCTTTACAAGATTAAAAAATATTTTCTTTTTTTATTGTTGTTGTATATATATTTATGTATATATATATATATATATAAAACACAGCATTTGCTCATTCAGCGTTTTTCACAGGTGCAATTTAGTGATTCCACTTACATTAATCGTGTTGTGCAAGCATCACCAATAATCATTACCAAATTTTCCATCACTATAAACTCACTGCTTTCCCAACAATGATTCCGCTTTTCCCCCTCTCTCTCACCTCTCTCTGGTAACCATTGATAAACTTTGGTCTCTATACAGTTGTCTGTTATAGCTATTTCATATAAGTGAGATAATATTTGTGATTTACTTTACTCAGCATAATGTTTTCAAGGATCATCCATGTTGTTGCAAGGATTTTCAAAAATTTTTGCACTGTGATATTTTAATGCTATTTCTTTAAAATTCTTCATTAATTTTACCTTATGTTGCTTCAGAAATTACATTGAATTTAAAAATTAAGCTTTGAAATCTTGAAAAGAGCTTAAATATAGAATACAAAAGAACCCTGATGGATAAATGCCCTTCCCTCACCTCATGCACACACAGTTCAAACTACTGATTGAGCTGAGATTAAGTAACTTTTTCTTGAGGCATGGGAGCTACCTTACTTGACTTTGTCATACTGAGTTGAAAAACACAGGTAATATTTATAATGCCTTCTTTTTCTGTAACACTTTCACTAAGCTTCCAATATTTCAGAGGTCCATGTGGCCATTTCATGTGCATTTGCCACTTTTATAATCTTAAAATGGTATTCATGGATAATATATCTTAACAACATACATTATTTTTTAAAATCTGTATAACGCGTTTACTACAGTAAAGGGAAATAAAAGGAAAGTAATTTATAAGAAAAATACATGTTTCAGTATGTAACTGTTTAGACACTAGAACACTTAATGACGTAGTCAGACGCTTGCCTCTGGCGCGGAATCTTGGATGCAGTGGCTGCAAATGCAGACTGCGACAAGCGTGTGGTGAGGAAACTCAGCATGACAGGCCTTGCTCTTGGTGTTGTTCGAAATACTCAGATTTGGTCAAATTTGGAATTAAGTAGTACAGTCTTCCGTAGATTGACACACTGTGCTTTTGTAAAAATCTGGTTAGTTTCTATGCTCAAATAATTATAAACAGGCTTTTTCCCCACATGAAAAGCAGGATGTGGAAGGTCGTGAGGGGTGCAGGATAGCCTTTGGCTATGTGGGACTGTCCTGAGCATTGCTGGACCTGGCATTCCTGGCCTCCACCCCGTAAGTACCAGTGTCATCCTCCAGTGATTGTGACAGCCAGCTGCCTCCACAAATTTCCACAACGCTCCTTCAGTCTGAGAGATCTGTGGGCTATGAGAACCGTGCTTTGGACCCAGCAAATTATTTGGTATAATCTTTCAATGCATCTGTTAAGAACCTCCTTGGTGGCAGGCAGTGTTAGGTGCTGGAGAGCAGGAGGCAAGTAACACTGCTCCCTTCTTGACAGAGCTCACACACATTCATGCTGTATAGGGGGAAGTCAGAGAACATGGCCACAGGTGGGATCCAGAAAAACCAATTCTTTCTTTTTTTCTAAATTTTATTTATTGTTGTTTGTTGAGAATATACACAGCAAAACATACACTAATTCAACAGTTTCTACTTGTACAATTTAGTGACATTGATTACATTCTTTGAGTTGTGCAACCATTCTCACCCTCCTTTTCTGAGTTGTTCCTCCCTCATTAACATAAATTCACTGTCCCCAAGGTTCCTGTGTAGTCTTCTGAGTTGCTATTGTCAATTTGATCCAATATAGGTAGTTCTTGAAAGAACACAATGCTCAAAGCAGACCTTTTTTACTAGTTAAACTAAACTATTGCTCAGTTTTAAGATGACTTCAGGGGATATTTTTTGGTTTAAGGTTTAAGTATTATCTCAGGGCAGTAGTTTCAGGGGTTCATCCATCCTCTGTGGCTCCTGAATGTCTAGAGTCCCTGAGAATTTGAAATTCAGTACTGCATTTTCCCCCCTTTGATCAGGATTCTTCTGTGGAATCTTTGATCAAAATGTTCAGTAATGGTAGCTGGGCCTCATCCAGTTCTTCTGGTCTCATGGCAGGGGGGCAGTTTTTCATGGAGGCAATTAGCCACACAGTCCATATTCTCCTCCTATTCCTGACTCTCCTTTCTCTATTGCTCCGAGTAAGTTGAAACCAATTGTTGTGCCTTGGATGGCCACTTGCAAGCTTTTAAGAGCCCAGGCACTACGCAACGAACTAAGAGATAGAACAGAAGTACTAAACACGTTATTAGGCTAATGAACTGGGATGTTCCATGAAACCGTTACCCAGAACCTCCAAACCAAGGAACTGAATTCCATGAGGTGTTTGGTTGTTCATAAGCAGCCAGCCTCAACAATTACTGTTTTTTTGGTCATTGTTGTAAATATATCTTTCACTCAGCTTTTGCCACTTCTACTTTTTACTTGTGTAAAACTTATTGTCAGCAATTGTAATAATCGACTTTGCAACCCTATCCTTAATCAGTGCAATTATTCTATCATTGTTAACCCCCTTTCTCCTTCCCTCCCCTGGTAACCACTAATAAACTTGGGTCTCTATACATTTGCCTTTTCTTGCCTTTTTATATAAGTAAGGTCATGCAATATTTATCCTTTTGTGATTGGCTTATTTTGCTCTGCATAATCTCTTTAAGCTCTATCCATACTGTAACATGTATCAAGACTTAATTATCATACTGGCTGAGTAGTCTTCCATTGTTTATATGTACCACATTTTGTTTATCCACTCATCTGTTGATGGACATTTAGGTTGTTTCCACCTTTTGGCTATTGTGAATAGTGCTGTAGAGAACTTTGGTGTACAAGTCTCTTTTTGAGTCTCTGCTTTCACGTCTTTTGGGTATATACCTAGGAGTAGAATTTCTGGGTCATATGGTAGTCCTATTTTTAGTTTTTTTGAGGAACTGTCATACTGCTTTCCACAACAGCTATACCACTTTGCATTCCCACCAGCAATGGATAAGCATTCCAGTTTCCCCACATCCTTGCCAACATTTGCTATTTTCTGGTTTTTTTTTTTTTTTTACTCTTAGCCATCCTAGTGGGAGTGAAATGGTATCACATTGTAGTTTTGATTTGCGTCTCTCTGATGGCTAATGATGCTGACCATCATTTCTTGTGTTTCTTGGCCATTTGAATGTCTTCTCTGGTGAAATGTCCATTCAAGTCCTTTGCCCATTTTATGACTGAGTTATTTGTCTTTGTTGTTAAGTTGTCAAGGTTTTATATTATATATTTTGGTTGTTAGGTTCTTGCTGGATATATGTTTTCTAAAGATATTCTGCCAGTCAGTAGCTTGTCTTTTCACTTTTTTGACAAAGTCTTTTGATGAACAAGTTTTTAATTTTTATGAGGTCCTATTTATTTTGTCTTTTGCTGTTTGTGCTTTTGTTATTATTTTAGACAATCCATTGTTGAAAGCTAGGCCTGACACTTTTGCCCCGTTTGCTCTTCAAAGAATTTTATGGTTTTAGTTTGCACATTTAGGTCCTTAATCCATTTTGAATTTATTTTTGTGTGGTGGGAGATATGGATCCTGTTTCATTTTTCTGCATGTGGAAATCCAATTTTCCCAGCATCATTTATTGAAGAAACTCTTCTTTCCTCATGAAATGACTTAGCATCTTTGTCAAAAATCAATTGACCATAGATGTGTGGGTTTATTTCTGGACTCTCAATTCTAATCCATTGGTTTATGTGTCTATTGTTATACCAATAACTGCTGTTTTGATTATTGTAACTATGTAGTATGTTTTCAAATCAGGAATTGTGAGTCCTCTTACTTTGTTCTTCTCTTTTAACATTTTGTTAGCTATTTGGGGCCTCTTGCCATTCCAAATAAAGATGGGGATTGGTTTTTCTATTTCTGTAAAGAAGGCTGTTGGAATTTTGATTGGATTGCATTGAATCTATAGATTGTTTTGGGTAGTATTGACATCTTAAGTAATATTGTCTTCCAATCCTGGAACATGGAACATCTTTCCATTTATTTAAATCTTTTTTAATCTCTTTCAGCCATTTTATAGTTATTGTTGTATAGGTCCTTTCCGTCCCTGTGTTTTGGATTGAATTGTGTCCCCCAAAAATGTTTGTCAACTTGGCTAGGCCATGATCCCCAGTATTGTGTGATTGTCCACCATTTTGTCATATGATTTTCCTATGTGTTGTAAATTGTACCTTTGTGATGTTAATGAGGCAGGATTAGAGGTAGTTATGTTAATAGGGCAGAGCTTAATCTACAAGATTAGGTTGTATCTTGAGTCAGTCTCTTTTGAGTTATAGAAGGGAGAAGCAAGCAGAGAGTCAGGGGGACCTCATGGAACCAAGAGGGGAGCGCATCCTTTGGACCTAGGGTCCCTATGCAGAGAAGCTCCTAGGCCCAGGGAAAAATTGATGACAAGGACCTTCCCCTAGAGCTGACAGAGAGAGGAAGTCTTTTCCTGGAGCTGGCACCCTGAATTTGGACTTCTAGCCTCCTAGACTGTGAGAGAATAAATTTCTCTTCGTTAAAGCCATCCACTTATGGTATTTCTGTTAAATAGCAGCACTAGATAACCAAGACACCCTGGTTAGATTTGTTCCTGGGTATTTTATTTTCTTAGATGCTATTGTAAATGGAATTGTTTCCTTAATTTCCCTTTCAGATTTCTCACTGCTGGTATATAGAAACCCAACTGATTTTTGTTTGTTGAACTTATACCCTGCAACTGTGCTAAATTCTTGATTATCTCTAGACATTTCCTTGTGAACTCTTTGGGATTTTGCATATATAGGATCATATTATCCATGAATAGAGATAATTTTACCTCTTTTCCGATCTGGATAACTTTTATTTCTTTTTCTTGTCTTATTGCTCTGGCTAGGACTTCTAATACAATATTGATTAAAAGCAGTGAGAGTGGGCACCCTTATTTTGTCAGAAAAACTAATTCTATGGATTATGTCAAAGATAAGCTATTCTCCTTCTACCATTATGTTCTCTATGGGATTTTGGAGGCCCTTAGAATAATGGCTCTGCATGCACTGCCATCAGGAAGTACTGGGGTGAATTCCAGCTCTGCCCTTTACTGGAAGTGAGACCAGGAGCAAAAACCTAACTTGTCTAAGCCTTTCTCAGATTTAGATGGGAGGATAATGATATTATGTACATCTAGGATAAGTGTAAGAATTAGGTGAAATTTTTTGTGTAAATACTTAGCATAATGTCTTATACATAATAACTGCTTAAAAACTGTTGCCTTTCACTATAAATTTTTTTACCAAAAGAGAGAAAACAGGCAATTAGAATTTAAGTAAATAGGGTTAGAGTTACTCTAATACTAAACTTTGTTTACTCTTTTATTACAAATACTTTAAAAAATAAACAGCCATTTAATTTACAGATGCCAGGTTTTCAGTCCACACTGGTCTTTTCTCCCTTCCTGGCTATTTTCCAAGTAGCATTTTGTGCTTTTGTTAAAAGTTGCAGGTTGAATGTTTTCAGTGGGCTGAGTTGCCTTCCTGAGCTTGATGACCATACCTGTGTCTTGAACCTGAAGGTGGAAAATGAGAGAGTAGTAGTAGGAGGGTTTGGAGTAAGAAAGAAGTCTGTTTAAATACGTAGTGAAATTACTAAAGTCTATAAAAGATTTATATTTGATTACAGGAGCTATTCTGTAATCTCACTGAGCTTCGTCGTTTAAAAAAAAAAAAAAAAAGAACTGCTTGCTCTGTGCTGTCATCAACCTAGTAGTCGTGCTGTCACGTGCTGTCTAAGTCACAAAAGGTTTCAGCAGAATTGATTTTTGTGTTGTAGTAGTTGGTCCTTGTAGACCTAAACCATCTGTTATATAGTAGAATATCAACGCCATTCCCCATAACCAGTAGAGCAAAGACTGAGCAATAATTATTTTCAGATGTGAGAGTATGCTGCCAGTCCTCCAGAGAGGTGTACTAGTTTCACATTCTGCAAATGCCATCAAAGTGAATATGTTCTGGAAGTATATTTAGAACTATAAATGCAGGGAGATTATGAACAGCAGAATGAGCAGAGTGCCATAGAGCAGTGGCTCCCACTCTTGGCTGATGGTCAGAATCACCACCATCTCAGATCTTCTTAGTCAGAATTTCTTTGGGTGGCACCTAGGAGTCTTTGCTTTGAAAAGGCTTCCCAGTTGATTCTGATGATCATGTAGATTTGGTAATCACCGTTATGGATTGGAAAATTAACCCTCCAAAGATAAGGTTATCCTGCATTTCCAGTTCTCCATTTGATATTTCTACCTGGGTGTTCTCCCTAAATCTGAAAGCTGACACAGTTAAAATGAAGCATCTTTACTACTGACAACCTTCCCCTCCTTTGCCTCAACTATAGGATGTTACTTCTGTTTTTAGCTTGATTTATCTCCCTGTGACCCAGGTTTAAACATCAGCTCCCTTTGGATGGTTTCTGCTGCCTGTCTTTTCCTTATAACCATTGGTGCTCTACCTCTGCCATCTTTCTGACCTATTCTCATCCCCTCCGAGGACCACTGTGCCTGTCAGCGGAGTTTTGCTGCAGCTGTCTGATTTTACTGGATTCAATCTTCCTCACCACACATACAGCTGAGGTTCACTTCTTAAGGCAGCATACTGATGCTGTGAGTTAAGTTACACCCTTTAGTATTCCAGCCTTCCAACAATATCATTTCTGTTTTGTTTCTGCCATGCACCACAAGCTTTGACCATAATGGGCTAATGACTGACTGTGCGTGACTGTGCTTGCCATGCATATGTGCCCTGTTGGTGTGCATGTGCCATTTCATTTTCCTTCCTGCAGCCTTGCCTGCTGTTCTCTCTCTATGCTTCGTGGCGCAGCCCAGGTGTTACCCACTCCAGGAATTCTTCCTGGACCCTCCTTACCAGGTGTGTTCTCACCCTCCTCTGAATCCTCTGCTGTGTACTGCAGCTAATTGGTTATTGTCTTATCCTTGTTATTAGACCTGAAGCTCCTTGAGAACTGAGACTCATTCATATTGTTGACTCCTGCAGCACTTAGCAAAGAATTTCATGCCTTGTTAGATGAGGCAATAACTATTTGTGGAATACTTTAGAATTCAACTGAATTCTAATTGAATTCCAACAAAGGATTAATTTTTAATCCTTTAGAATTGATAAATATTCCATTGCTGCAAAGACTGAGAGTTAAAACCTCTTACTACTTCTCAGGAATGGATTCAGTTATATCAAAATAGTATATTTTTTGGGAACTAAAGAGGGGTGGATTGTGTGACCAACATAAAGTTGTTTTAGTCATTTCAGAGGAGGCAGGGTGACTAAAGAAGTTCTTGATGTTATTATTTTTTTAATTTCTTTTATTGTACTTTAGATGAAGGTTTACAGAACAAATAGTTTCTCATTAAACAGTACACATACTGTTTTATGACATTGGTTAACAACCCCACGACATGTCAACATGCACCCTTCTCAGCCTTGGAGGACCTTTTTTTTTTTGGTGAAAATATGCATAGCCATAGATAGATCATTTCAAAAATTTCTACATATTCAGTGACATTGATTACATTCTTCCAGTTGTGCTGCTGTTCTCACTGTCCTATTCCAAATTATTCCATCACCATTATCTTCAACTCACTGCCCCCTAGGCTTCCCCTCAAACCTTTTGAGTTGCTGTTGTCAATTTGATCTCACATAGATCATTCTTTTTTTTTTTTTTTAACCTTAGATGAAGGTTTATAGAACAAATACTTTCTCATTAAACAGTTAGTATACATCTTGCTCTATGACAGTGGTTAACAACCCCATGACATGTCAACACTGTCATTTCTCAACCTTGGGTTCCCTATCACCAGCTTTCCTGTCCCCTCCTGCCTTCTAGTGCTTGTCCCTGGACTGCTGTGCCTCTTTAGTCCCATTTTGTTTTATGGGGCTGTCCCATGCCCAGCTGAATGGTGAACCTTGGGAGTGACTTTACCAGTGAGCTGAAGGAGTCTCTGGGAGCCATACTCTTAGGGTTCCTCCAGTCTTTGTCAGGACAGTAAATCTGGTCTTTTTTTGTGAGTTAGAATTTTTTTCTACATCCTTCTCCGGCTCTGTCCAGGACACTCTGTTGTGATCCCAGTCAGAGCAGTCAGTGGTGGTAGCCCGGCACCATCTAGTTATACTGGACTCAGTCTGGTGGAAGCCTTGGTAGCTGTGGTCCATTAGTCCTTTGGACTACTCTTTTCCTTGTATCCTGTTCTCTTCATTCTCCCTTGCTCCCGAAGGGGTGAGACCAGTGGAGTATCTTAGATGGCTTCTCAGAGGCTTTTAAGACCCCAGACATTGATATTATTTTTATAGGCAGCTTTAAATTACCTTTAGTTTTGGAAGTAAGGTATTAATAGAAAAGTTAAAATTATTTCTCTTTTACTGTTGATGAGTTTCAGCTAAATTAGACTTTGTGCCTGAGGAGACAATTCTAAACATTTAGGTGAAATCATCAGATCCACACTCCAGTTGTCTGCGGTGGGGGGCTCTTGTGCACGTCCTAAACACTGTGCACTTTAGCTCCTCCCAACTCTGCACACACAGTGTATTGCCTCTGAGAATGCAGCAAACTGTCAGACTAAAGAGAGAAGGAACCTGAGTGTAGGTAATTGATTTGTCAGTTATTAACTGACCCAGATTAGGATGCCAGTTGTCTTGATCATAAACTGAAAGCTCCTGGAGGAACCTGGAGATTTTACTTTTCTGGGCAAATTAATTGTGAGTATTAATTTCTAGTGTTTTAAAGGCAAGAATTGAATAGTGATTCTATAGTGAAAGTGCATTTCTCAAACTGAAGGAACTGAAGAACAAATTCTAGCCTGGAGTTGCAGTATTGAAGGATTCTTTTTTTTTTTCAATTTTTTTTATTATACTTTGGGTGCAGGTTTACAGAACAAATAGTTTCTCATTAAACAGTCAGTACACATATTGTTTTATGACATTGGTTAACAACCCCACGACATGTCAACATACACCCTTCTCAGCCTTGGAGGGCCTTTTTTTTTTGGTGAAAATATGCATAGCCAAAGATCATTTCAAAAATTTCTACCTGTACAATTCAGTGATGTTGATTACATTCTTCCAGTTGTGCTACTATTCTCACTTTAGACAAAGGTTTACAGGACAGAATAGTTTCTCATTTAACAGTTAGTACACATGTTGCCCTATGACAATGGTTAACAACCTCACAACACATCAACACTATCCTTAACCTTGGCTTCCCTGTCACCAGCTTTCCTGTCCCCTTCTGCCTTCTGGCCCTTGCCCCTGAACTGCTGTGCCTCATTAGTCCCATTTGGTTTTATGGGGCTGTCCACTCCCTGGCTGAACGGTGAACCTCGGAAGTGACTTCACCACTGAGCTAAAAGGGTGTCTGGGGGCCATACTCTTGGGGTTTCTCCAGTCTCCTTTAGGCCAGTAAATCTGGTCTTTTTTTTTTGTGAGTTAGAATTTTGTTTTACATCCTTCTCCAGGTCTGTCCAGAACCCTCTGTTGTGATCCTGGTCAGAGAAGTCAGTGGTGGTAGCCGGGCACCATCTAGCTATACTAGACTCAGTCTGGTGGAAGACATTAGTCGTTCGGACTAATCTTTTCCTTGTATCCTGTTCTCTTCCTTCTCCCTTGCTCCCGAAGGGATGAGACCAGTGGAGTATCTTAGATGGCTGCTCACAGGCTTTTAAGACCCCAGACGCTACTCACCAAGATAGAATGTAGAACATTGTCTTTATAAACTGTGTTATGCCAATTGAGCTAGATGTTCCCCGAGACCATGGTCTCCATAGCCCTCCACCCAGCAATTCAGTTCCTCAGGGAGTTTGGATATGTCTGTGGAGCTTCCATGACCTTTCCTTGTACAAGTTGTGCTGGCTTCCCGTGTATTGTGTACTGTTGTACCCTTCATCAATGTTACCACTTATCTACTGTCTATTTTATTCCCCTCCCATCGCCCATAACCAACAAAGATTGTTACTTTTTGTGTGTAAACTTTTTCATGAGTTTTTACAGTAGAGGTCTCATACAATATTTGTCCTTTTGTGATTGACTTATGTAACTCAGCATAATGTACTCCAGTTTCATCCATGTTATGAGATGCTTCACAGATTCATCATTGTTCTTTCTTGTTGCATAGTACTCCATTGTGTGTCTGTACCATAGTTTGTTTATCCACTCATCTGTTGTTGGGCATCTAGGTTGTTTCCATCTTTTTGCTATTGTGAACAATGCTGCAGTGAACATGGGTGTGCGTATGTCTATTCCTGTGATGGCTCTTATTTCTCTAGGATATATTCCTAGAAGTGGAATTGCTGTATCATATGGTATTTCTATTTCTAGCTTTCTAAGAAAGCACCATATCATTTTCCAAAATGGTTGTATCATTATGCATTCCCACTAGCAGTGCATAAGAGTTCTGATCTCCCCGCAGCCTCTCCAGCATTTATTTCCAGTGTTTTTGATTCGTGCCAGGAATGAAGGGGTGAGATGGTATCTCATTGTGGTTTTAATTTGCATTTCTCTGATAGCTACTGATCGCCAGCATTTCCTCATGTGTCTGTTAGCTGCTTGAATGTCTTCTTTGGTGAAGTGTCTGTTCATTTCCTTTGCCCATTTTTTAATAGGATTATTTGTCTTTTTGTTGTAGAGGTGTTGGAATTTCTTGTAGATTATGCAGATTCGACCTTTGTCTGACTTGTAATGCCCCCAGATTTTTTCCCAGCCTGTAGGTTCTCTTTTTACTCTTTTCGTGAAGTCTTTTGAAGAGCATAGATGTTTGATTTTTAGAAGATCCCCGTTAGCTAGCTTATCTTCTGGAGTTTGTTGATGGTTATGGTTTATATCCTGTTAATGCCGTATATTAGGGGCTCTAGTGTTGGTCTTAGTTTTTCTTCTGTGAACTTTAGAGTTTTTGGCTTTATATTTAGGTCTTTGACCCATTTTGAATTAGTTTTTGTATATGGTGTGAGGTATGGGTCCTGTTTCATTTTTTTGCTGATGGATATCTAGTTTTTCTAACACCATTTGTTAAAAAGACTGTCTTTTCCCCATTTGATGGACTTTAGGTCCTTGTCGAAGATCAGGTGACCGTAGGTGGATGGATTTACATCTGGGTTCTCAATTCTGTTCCACTGGTCAATGTATCTGCCATTGTACCAGTACCAGGCTGTTTTGATTACTGTAGCTGTATAGTAGGTTCTGAGGTCAGATAGTGTGAGTTCTCCCACTTTCTTCTTCTTCTTCAGTAGTGCTTTTACTTATTAGGGGCTTCTTCCCTTTCCATATAAAGTTAATGATTAGTTTTTCTATCTCTTTGAAGAATGTTGTTGGTATTTGGATGGGGATTGCATTGTATCTGTAAACTGCTTTGAGTAGAATTGTCATTTTCACAATGTTGAATCTGCCTATCCATGAGCATGGTATGTTTTTCCATTTATGTAGATCCCTTTGGTTTTCATGCAGTAGTGCTTTGTAGTTTTCTTTGTATGGGTCTTTTACATCCCTGGTTAGATTGATTCCTTTAAGTATTTTATTTTTTGGGGGGCTATTATAAATGGTATTGTTTTCCTGATTTCCTTTTAATTGTTCTCTTTATTGAAGTATAGGAATCCAATGATT
Organism: Dugong dugon; assembly: GCA_030035585.1. Classification (NCBI taxonomy): domain Eukaryota; kingdom Metazoa; phylum Chordata; class Mammalia; order Sirenia; family Dugongidae; genus Dugong; species Dugong dugon. The sequence continues at coordinate 23,240,692 of CM057464.1, forward strand.
CTTGTATGTTTATCTTGTATCCTGCTACTCTGCTGAATCTTTCCAGCAGATTTCTCGTGGAGTCTTTAGGGTTTTCTATGTATAGTATCATATCATCCGCAAACAGGGTCAGTTTAACTTCTTCGTTACCAGTTTGGATGCCCTTTATTTCTTTTTCTTGCCTTATTGCTCTCGTTAGAACTTCCAGCACAGTGTTAAATAGGAGTGGTGATAAAGGCATCCTTGTCTTGTTCCTGTTCTCAAGGGGGATGTTTTCAGCCTCTTTTCATTAAGAATGATGTTGGCCATTGGTTTTGCTTGATGTCCTTTATTATATTGAGAAATTTCCCTTCTATATCTATTTTATTGAGAGTTTTTATCAGGAATGTGTGTTGGACTTTGTCAAATGCCTTTTCTGCATCAATTGAGATGATCATGTGATTCTTCCCTTTCATTAATGTGGTGGATTACGTTAATTGATTTTCTAATGTTGAACCATTCTTGCATATGTGGTATGAATCCTACTTGGTCGTGTTGTATTATTTTTTTTTTTTTATATGATGCTGAATTCTATTGCCTAGAATTTTGTTGAGAATTTTTGCATCTATATTTATGAGAGATATTGGTCTGTAATTTTCTTTTTTTGTGATGTCTTTGCCTGGTTTTGGTATGAGGATTATGCTGGCTTCATGGAGTGAATTTGGAAGTGTCGCTTCCTTTTCTGTGTTCTGTAATAATTTGAGTAGTACTGGTACAAGCTCTTCTCTGAATAGTAGAGTTCTCCAGTGAAGCCATCTGGGCCAGGGCTTTTTTTGGGGGGGTAGTTTTTTTTTTATTACCTTTTCAATCTCTTTTTGTTATGGGTCTGTTCAGCTTTTCAACATCACTTTGTTGTAGTTTGGGTAGCTAGTGTGTTTATAGAAATGTATCCATTTCCTCTAGATTTTCAAATTTGTCAGGGTATAGTTTTTCATAATACTCTGTTATGATCCCTTTTGTTTCAGTTGGGTCTGTTGTAATGGCGTCCATTTCTTTTCTTATTTGAGTTATTTGCGTCCTCCCGTTTTTCTTTTGTCAGTCTGGCCAGTGGTTTGTTGATTTTGTCGATCCTTTCAAAGAACCAACTTTTGGTTTTGTTGCTTTTTTCTATTGTTTTTCTATTCTCTATTTCATTTATTTCTCCTCTGATCTTTATTATTTCCTTTCATCTGGTGTCTGCGGGCTTTTTTTTTTTTTTTTGCTGTTCTCTGTTTGTTTCAGTTGTGTTGATTTTTGTCCTTTCTTCTTTTTTGCTGTATGCATCTATTGCTATAAATTGTCCTCTGAGTACTGCCTTTGTTGTGTCCTAAAGATTGTGGTATGATGTATTTTCATTCTCATTTGATTCTAGGAATTTTTTGATTCCATCTGTGATTTCTTCTATTACCCAGTAGTTTGTAAGCAGGGTGTTATTCAGTTTCCATGTAATTGATTTTTTTTCCTTGCTCTTTCTGTTGTTAATTTCTACCTTGATGGCTTTATGGTCAGAGAGGATACTTTGTATTATCTCAACGTTTTGGATCTTGTTGAGGATTGCTCTGTGGCCTAAGATGTGGTCTGTTCTGGAGAACATTCCATGTGCATTGGAAAAGAATGTGTACTTTGCAGCTGTTGGATGCAGTGTTCTATAAATGTGTACAAGGTTAAGTTGGCTGATTGTGCCATTTAGGTCTTCTGTATCTTTTCTGAGTTTCTTGTTAGATGTTCTGTCCTTTACCAAGAGTGGTGTGTTGAAGTCTCCTACTATTTATAGTGGAGCTGTCAGTTTCTCTTTTCATTGCTGTTTGAGTTTGTTTTATGTATTTTGGAACCCTTTCATTGGGTGCCTAGATGTTTATTATGGTTATGTCTTCATGATGGATCATCCCCTTACTCATTATATACTGTCCTTCTTTGTCTTTTATGGTGGATTTTGATTTAAAGTGTATTTTATCTGAACTTAGTATTGTCACTCATGCTCTTTTTTCATAGTTATTGGCTTTATATATATTGTTTTCCAACCTTTGAGTTTTAATAAATTTATGTCTTTGTTTCTAAGATGTGTCTCTTGAAGACAGCATATTGATGGATCCTGTTTTTTTATCCATTCTGTCACTCTCTGTCTCTTTATGGAGGCGTTGAGGCTATTTACATTCAGTGTAATTATTGACAGATGAGAGTTTATTGCTGTCAGTTTGTAGTGCTTTTTTTAGTGGTGCTAATGTTTTCTTTGTTCCTCCTACTGTCGTGTGCTGAATTCCTTTTGTTTGTGGATTTTTTTTCATTTCTTTTGTTTTGGTACGTTTCTTTTTGCTGAGAGTTTGTTTTTCCTCTTTATTTTTATGAGTATGTTAAGTTTCTTTGGGGTTTCCCTTATATTTCTAAGTTTGAAGCAGTCTATTATTAGTTTGTTTCGCCTTGCCTTCCTCTCCATTAGAAGGTTGTATACCTACACCGTTTATTCCCTCTTTTATTGTTCTGAGGTTGTTGTTGTTTACAGATTAACTGCTCTGATTTGCTGTTGTATTTCTTTTGGTTTTTTGGTTTTGGATAGTCCTTGAGAGCTCGTTTCCTAGACCGGTATCTGGCTGGTATGATCCTGCGTCCTAGATTCAGGCTGTGAGCTGAAGTTGTTTGTTCTCAGATCGACCGACTCCCTTTAATAATTCTTGTAAGTTTGGTTTCGTTTTTATGTATTCCCTTAATTTCTGTTTATTTGGAAATGTCCTAATTTCACAATCATATTTGAACGAGAGTTTTGCTGGAGATATTATTCTTGGCTGGCATTTTTTTTCTTTCAGGGTTTTGTATATGTCATCCCATTTCCTTTTTGCCTGCATGGTTTCTGCCGAGTAATCGGAGCTTAGTCTTATTGTTTCTCCTCTGTATGTGACTTGTTTTTCATGAGCTGCTCTCAGGATTCTTTGTGTGTCTTCGTTTTTGGTGAGTGTGCTTATGATATGCCTTGGTGATTTTCTTTTGGGGTCTATCCTATATGGGGTTCTTTGAGCCTCTTGGATGGCCAGCTTTTCATCTTTCATGATATTGGGGAAGTTTTCTGACACCAGTGATCCTCTGTGTGTTGTCTCTTTTCTCCCCCTGTTCTGGAACTCTGATCACTCGTAAATTTTTGCTTTTGTTTGTATCTCACATAATTCTCAGGGTCTCTTCATTTTTCCTTGTTCTTTTTTCTGATTCTTATACGCAGAGTTGTATCCAAGTGTTTGCCTTCAATTTCACTGATCCTGTCTTCCACCATTTCAAACCTGCTTCTCCAAGTCACTGTCCATTTCTGAAATGTTGTTGTTTATCTTTTGGTTTTCTAATTTCTGTTTTTGTATTATTTCTAGCTGTGAATTTATTTTGGCATTTTGTTCCTGTATTATTTTTCTGAATTATTCCATTTTTTTGTCTGTATTTTCCATGAATTTGTTTGCCTTTTTCATGAATTTGTCTATTTTTCCTCATTTTTATCTAGTTTTTGGTTCAACTCTTGGGTAATTTTGAATATTAGAGATTTGAATTCCTTATCCGGTGGTACTAGTGCCTTTTTTTCTACTGTAAAGTCTTCTGGTGTTTTATTTTGGACACCTACAGGTGTCATCCTGCCCTGTTTTTGTAAATGTTTTGATATTGTCTGCTGTCTTTGAGGAATTCAGTAGTTATTTTTCTTGTTTATTGATTGTAGATTTCTTTGTTTTGTTCTTTTTTTGTTTTATTTGCTATGTCTGAGCAGGTGGGCTGTGTGTTCTTTGTTGTTTGCTCGTCTGTGGGTATGATACTTTTTGCCTCCTTCTCCAACTGGCAGGATCAGTCGCTCAAGTGTGGTACAGCAGGGCAAGTCTAGCTGAAGAGTAGTTGGTGGGATGGGTTGTTTGTGGCACTTACTACTGCCACCAGGGCAGGCCTGTAATCAGTGCAGGGCAGGTTCCGGTATACCATGCCTGTGCTGCTTGATTGTGTGATGTTAAGCGCATAATGCAGGTAGGCAGGGCGGAGGGGGTAGATTGTGATGTGTGGAGGTAAGATGGGTGTGGGAGAGAGGAGAGGGGAACAGGAGCCAAAAACATACAAACAAAAAAGAGTGCTGTAGGAGCTTGCCGTTGGAGTGGAGAGATGAGAGACTATGAAATGGAGAAAAACAAAAAGGAGAAGAAAAAGAAAAAAAGATAAGGAAAACAATGAATAAATAAATATTAGAAAGAAAAAAGGAAAACAAAGCTCTTAGGTATCACACTGGTTTGACTACGACGTCTGGGGAAGTTGCTCCCAGGTGTTCACGTACAGCCTGGCTAGAAGGCATAGAGGTATCACTCAGTGCCACTCAGAAACTGAGTAGTGAAGAAAGACAAAAAGGGAAAAAGAGGGAAAAGAGAACAAGGCAAACAAATTTAAAAAAAAGGAGAAAAGAAAACGAAAAACCTCCAAAAAAAAAAAAAAACAGGAAAAAAAAACCCAAAAAACCCCAAGAAAAAAGAAGTGCCCTCAGGCATCCCTCATTGTGTCTGCACACACTGGCTTAGGTCCCAAGCTGCGCAGTACTGCCTGGCTAGAACGGGCTCCCAATTCGAGAAAAGAAAAAGAAAACAAACAATTCAAAATGAAGAAAAGCCCTGGGATCCCACCAGCGTGGCAGCATGGATTGGGAAGCCGTTTCACATTTGAGCCTAGTTTCACAGCCTTTCAGGATGAATCAAAGATGGCAGAAGGAGCAAGATATTTGAGAGAAAGGAGGCACAGGCTGTGAGAGGTAAGGAAGAAATCTAAAGAAGCTGAAAAAAGCAACACCGGCAGCCAACAAATGGCACTCAGGGGGTCAGCCGTGTGGGCAGGTGGAATCCAAGCCGTCAGTGCTTTCCGGCCAGCAGACTGTGACCGCGGGAAGCAGAGGAGACCGAGTGAGGCTGAAGAAGGGTGAGGGTGTGAAAGCTGGTTACCGGTTTTTCTGTCTCTTTCTGGAAGCTCCGTGAAGCTCCTTTCTCGTACTCCTTGTTTGCTGGTCTCTGATAGGATTCCAAGATGGCGGATCCATGCTGCGTTAGCTGATGGGGACCTCTGCATGTATCTCTTCTCACTCTCTGTTCTCTGTCAGTTTTTTATTCTGGTTGGTGTTTGCTGGAGTTCTTTATCTCTTCATTTGATGCCTAGGGTTTCAGGATTGCCATTTTCTCTGTTTGGCTTAGTTTTTCGGATCTTTGCTGTGGTGGGACGGTGTGGTGCTTTTGCGTGTAACACCATGTTGCCCAGAAGTCCTGAAGGATTCTATGAGCAAAAAATTGAATGACGCAGGAAGCACCAAAAGAAGACAGAAGGAATACACAGAGTCACTGTACCAAAAAGAATTGGTCAGCGTTCAGCCATTTCAGGAGGTAGTATTGATCAAGAATTGATGGTACTTGAAGGAAGAGGTCCAAGCTGTACTGAAGGCATTTGCAAAAAACAAGGCTCTAGGAATTGACAAGAGTACCAGCTGTAGTGTTTCATCAAAAGGATGCAACACTGGAAGTGCTTCCTCGTCTATGCCAAGAAATTTGGAAGGCAGCTACCTGGTTAACAGACTGGAATAGATCCATGTTTATGCCTATACCAAAGAAAGGTGATCCAACAGAATGTGAAAATTATTCAACAATAGCATTAATATCACATGCAAGTAAAATTATTCTGAAGATAATTCAAAAACAGGTGCAGCAGTACATTGACAGGAAACTGCCAGAAATTCAAGCGGGATTCAGGAGAGGATGTGCTAGTGGCAGATGGATTTTGACTGGAAACAGAGAATGCTGTGTTTTACTGACTATGCAAAGGCATTCGACTGTGGGTTGTAACATATTATGGACAACATTGTGAACAATGAGAATTCCAGAACACTTAGTTGTGCTCATGTAGAACCTGTACATAGACCAAGAGGCAGTTGTTCCAAGAACAAAGGGATACTGCATGGTTTAAAATCAGGAAAGGGGTGCGTCAGGGTTGTATCCTTTCACTGTACTTATTCAATGCATATGCTGAGCAAATAATAGCCAAGAGGTTGGACTATGTGAAGAAGAATGGGGCATTAGAATTGGAGAAAGACTCGTTATCAACCTGCAATATGCAAATGACAGAGCCTTGCTTGCTGAAGGTCAAGAGGACTTGAAGCAGTTACTGACAAAGATCAAAGACTACAGCTTTCAGTATGGATTACACCTCAACATAAAGAAAAGAAAAATCCTCACAATTGGAGCAATGAGCAGCATCATGATAAACAGAAAATATTGAAGTTGCCAAGGATTTCATTTTACTTGGATCCACAGTTAACACCCATGGAAGCAGCAGTCAAGAAATCAAAGGTGTATTGAATTGGGTAAATCTGTAACAAAAGACCCCTTTAAAGTGTGAAAAAGCAATGATGTCACCTTGAGGACTAAGGTGTGCCTGGCCCAAGCCATGGTATTTTCAGTAGCCTGATGTACGTGCAAAAGCTGGACAGTGAATAAGGAAGACCAAAGAAGAATTGATGCATTCAAATTATGATGTTGGTGAAGAATATTTAATATACCATGGACTGCCAGAAGAACAAACAAATGTGTCTTGGAAAGAAGTACAGGCGGAATGCTCCTTAGAAGCAAGGATAATGAGACTTCATTTTGCTTACTTTGGACATGTTATCAGGAGGGATCTGTCCCTGGAGAAGGACATCATGCTTGTAAAGTAGAGGGTCATCGAAAAAGAGGAAGACCCCTTAATGAGATGAATTGACACAATGGCTCTAACAATGGGCTCAAATATAGCCAGGATTGTTAGGATGGCGCAGGACCTGGCAGTGTTTTGTCCTGTTGTGCAATGGGTCTCTGTGAGTAGGGACTGACTCAACGGCACCTAACAACAACAGTAAGTGAGAGTGCTGTTTTAATCCACTGTTTTCTGCTCTTTCGTAATTGACTGTATCAAAATCCGAGTGCTGTTTTAATCCACTGTTTTCTGCTCTTTCATAATTGACTGTATCAAAATCCCCTTTAAATAATGATGCCTTTGAATAAAACGGAGCCCTGGTCTTGCAGTGGATAAGAGCTCGCCTTCTAACCAAAAGTTTGGCAGTTCCAATCCATGAGCCACTCCTTGGAAACCCTGTGTGGCAATTCTGTTCTGTCCTGTAGGGTCACTGTGAGTTGGAATTGGCTCGATGCCAGTGGATTTTTGGAAGTATACTGATACTGAAAACCAGTATAAAAGTGATTGACAGGATTTAAATCTTTACGATTTTATTGACTTACATGTCATCTTAGACAAAGGTTACTTAACTTTATTTTAAATCTCAGCGTTCTCTTCTGAAAAAAGGTTCCACACTTCTAGAATTGTTGGGTGAATTAAATGAAATGATGCATAGCAAGCACTTAGCATGTAGTATCTCTCATGATATAAGAGTTTTCTAAATGGAACAGTGTATGGCATTCTTGTGCTTCTTCCATTTTGTATTTTGTTTGAGAGCTTGGTACCTCTCCAAGGAGTAGCTTAGGTCTACTTGGATGATAGTTAGGCTTGTGACTGTGACTAATGGGGCCGCCGGTAGATTGGAGGCAGAGAGCTGTGAATGTTTGTCAGGTGATAAAGAATGAAACCTCTTTCCCAAGCATGTCGTAGGTCTAGCCTCAGTGACTACATCCCCGTTGAGTTGGGTGCAACTGAAGCTGACCTTGAAGACAGTAAAGGCCCCTCCTCAGCCTGAGACAAGAACATTTGGGCTAAGGTCCCCGTATGAGGTGGGCATGGTAATAATAACAAAAGTTAGCATTTTTAATGAAATGAAATGTTTTTCTTTTCATTCGATTCTACATTCAAATCTACCCAACAATACGGTAGAAGCCCCTTCTCTCCTGCCCAGCACAGAAAGGACCAGCTGAAATGAACTTACTCATATATTTCTTTTTTGAACTTGACCTGGTTCTAAATGATGCCATTGCAAAGTCTATAAAGCAGACACTCATATGGTAAAGTACGATTGCTGAAGAGCAGTAATCACTGAGGGTGTTCTAATGATCTTTAAAAGTGTTTACTGTTTTTAAATACAGAATATCACTAGTATGTAATGAGAGGCTTCATTTTTAGTTGAGCATATCAAATTTATCACCTGTATAATGTTATGTACATGAACATATATCCATGCTTGTTCTTATTTGTGACATGTAGCACATACCCAGACACAGCCTCCTTTGGGTGCCCATTTGGTCTAGAATGCCAGCATGTGGAGAGACTCAGCTGTCCCAGGACCTCACCTGCTTAGTTAGATCTCGATCAATGAAACCAGATAGGTGGTTGTGTGGTTTTCAGTCCTTGCTTGCAGAATGGATTTTTTTTTTTTAATTAATAAACAAGCCTAGACAATGGTCTTCAATGTGTATTAGAGCAAATGCTTGAAGACAGCTAGCTGCAGGTGACACAAAATGTAGAGATGCAGTCTCCTAGCACGTTTAACTTGTTACAGGGCGGCTAGCTAGCACATGGGTTGTTTCTGTAGACATCACTGCAGGGCTTGTGGCAGATGCCCCCTTCATCTGTGCCATTTCCTATACTTATGTGCTCGAATGGAAACCTTTGAATATCTACCCTTGGCCTTATTTTGGGGATCAGCTAAATTGAATAGGTAGATTTATGCCAGGTTCTATGAATTAGCAGTTTTGCTATTTAAGGGTTGGGTCCAGTCCTTGATTGCAATAACATAAACATCTTACTGTGATTTCTGAATTGCTGCACAAACAGTATTCTAATAACATTGTACATCAAAACATTAGAATAGTTCCCTTAATCTTTGAAAATGAGCAACTTTCCTTTTTTTGCATTCCTATATGCACAGCCTGGTTCTTGCACAGTGGAGCTCATTGGCTCTGGTGCTAGTCTGACTGCATTAGAATCACCTGGCAGCATTGGTAGTGGCAGCTTTTGTGATTTCAAGCTTAGCCAGGTTTGGGACTCAACTATAAGGATGTAAGGTCGCTATGAGTTGGAATCGACTCGACGGCAACAGGTGGTAAGGAATAACGTGGTACTTAATAGGATAAAATTTTAACAAAGTATAGGTTTATTGATTTTTTGACAAATATTTACTATCCATCTCTGGTTCTCAGTTTTCTCATTTCTGAAGTGGGGATAATAACAATATGGGGTTGTTGGGAGGATTGACTAAGATAATGCAGGTAAAACACCAAGAACGGTGACTGGCATTAATAACGACTGGCTGTTATTACTATCACCATCATCATCTTGTGTCAAGGACCTTGCTAGGCACTTACAGTACATTTAGAAGTAAATAAACTACTGTTAAGTAGCTTTTCTTTTAAATCTTCTTCCTTTTCAGTGAACCAAACATGTAAAATTCATTACATATGCATTCTTGCAGTGGTGTGTGAAGCAAGCCATGTGATCACCGTGTGCAGGACGCTGGTGGATCACTCGACTCAGCAGCTGGTGTCTCTTGGGCACTGGTGGCCTCCAGGTGTCTGAGTTGGTGTGCGTAGGGGGAGGTGGCTTGCAGGAGGGACTTGTATGTATGGGCTTGAATGAGAGGAGGATATCAGAGAATGAGGCATCTCTGGCACACACTGATGAGAATGGAAGAAAATTGGGTTATGTAACTAATAGGTATCCCCTAGAAAAGGACATCATGTTTAGTAAAGTAGAGGGTCCGTGAAAACAAGGGAAACCCTGTGTCTTAGTCATCTAGTGCTGCTATGACAGAAATACCACAAGTGGATGGCTTTAACCAAGAGAAATATATTCTCTCACAATCTGGTAGGCTACAAGTTCAAATTCAGGGCATCAGCTCCAGGGGAAGGCTTTCTCTCTCTCTCAACTCTGGAGGAAGGTCCTTGTCATCAGTCTTCCTTTGGTCTGGGAGCATCTTAGCGCAGGAACCTCAGGTCCAAAGGACACACTCTGCTCCCGGCACTGCTTTCTTGGTGATATGAGGTTCCCGTGTCTCTCTGCTTGCTTCTCTCTGTTATATCTCAAAAGAGATTGGCCTAAGACACTATCTAATCTTGTAGACCTCATCAGTATAACTGCTGCTAATCCATCTTACTACATCATAGGGATAGAGTTTACAACACATAAAGAAATCACACTGGATTACAAAATGGTACACAATCATACAATACTGGGAATCATGACCCAGCCATATTGATACATATTTTTGGGGGACACGATTCAATCCATGACAGCTTGTGAGATGAATTGACACAATAGCTGCAGCAGTGGGCTCAAACGTACCAACAATTTTGAGGATGGCGCAGGACAAGGCAACATTTCATTCTGTTACACATGAACTCGTCATGAGTCGGAGCCAACTTGATGGAAACAACAACAACAACAGTTAATAGGTATAGCATCATCTTGGTCTCAGTTGTCTAAAAGTGGCCCTCGGGTGGCAACTGGAGTTTTCTGCTCTGGCATTGGTTATATTTTGGAAGAAATTCCGGGTGTTTTAACTATTGATCTGGTAAGCAGTTTAAGGAACCACATGTAGAGTGGGATAACATGGGCAGGACAGACTGAGTAGAGTGCCCTGCCTCACATTTTGGCAGTTTAGTTGTGGAAAATGAGTAAAATGGTTGTGACAGGGTCATTATTGTAGTCTCCAGACACTGGTTGAAGTGTAGTTTAACTTTTCCACATTGCTGGATCCTCACATTTGGTATCTGAATGTGGATGCATATTTGAAGTAATTATTTTGATCAAAATACTTGACCATTGTACAACATGAAGAACATACAGTTAAAAGAGGGCCATTCTTTCAGGAACAAATGCTAGTAACTCTAAACGTGGGAAGTAGCGCTGGATCAGATCCATCCAGTATGCCATGGCAGGCAGTGACCACAAGGCATGTTTCCTAGAAGGAGATGTCATTCTTGACATCAAATTTCAAAACTTACAGCTATTCTATAATACAGCCCAACTTTCATTTTTTCTCCCTAGCTGGTTGCATTCTTGCATAGCTCACTGCTTAGCTGAGTGCCGCCCCTGTCAAAACCCTGCCATGGTGTGGGCAGCAGTGGGAGGACAGGGACTGTGGAGCCAGACCTGACTTCACGTCCTGGTCTTGCGCCTTTATAGCCATGTGGACTTGGGCAGATTGCCCAACCTCCCTGGGCCTCCCGCTAGAATATGAGCTCTGTGAGAACAGGGGCCTTGTCTGTTCTGTTCATCACTGCAACTCCAGTGCCCAGAACGGTGCCTGGTGCAGGTAGACACGAGTGAACAAGACGATCGCATTGTAGGTGTGTAAGTGCTGGGAAGGGAATAAGTGTGAGGCACGCTGGAGCACAGGCAAAGTCCCAGCCCCTGACAACTGCGTTGGTTTGCAACAGGATGAGCATGGAAATGAGAGCATTCTCATTTTGACACTCTTATAGTCATGTGAGAGAGGGACTTTTTGACTGTTGACTCTAATAATTAAATTTTAGGCTTGTATTTTGTGTGTCTTTTAACTTGTGTTGTTTAAAGAAATTTATTTTTCTGCATTTTACAAAAGAATAGTTCTATGATGAATTGGAAATAAAGGAAAAAAACAAATAGAAAGATGGGTCCTTCAGGAACTGGATGGGGATGGATCAGAGAAGGCCTCTTTGAAGATGAAATTTGTACTAAAACCCAAAGACCTAGGGGGAAATCTTTCTAGGAAGAACAAACAGCAAGTGCAAAGGCCTCATGGTGGCAGCTGGCCCAGTTGGGATGTTGTAGGAACAGAAGGAGGCCAGGAGCATAATGAATAAGTGAGAGAGCTGATAAGAGAGAGCTAAGGAGTTTGGGGAGGTGGGCAAAGGCCAGATCCTGTAGGGGCTTATTGACCTCAGCAAGGAGTGTAGATTTTATTCTGAGTGCCAATTGCTGAATGGTTTTCCACAAGGAAATGATGCAATCTCATCACAGTTTAAGATCACTTTTGCCCTGTATAGATTATAGGAATCAACAGTGGAAGAAAATCAAGGCTGCTGAAGTGCTTCAGGCAGTGATGACAGTGGGTTGGGCTGAGTGTCGGCAGTGAAGATGGAGAAAAGTAAACCAATCTGAATGATATCTGGAAATAGAACTGAGAGGATTTGCTGATGGATTTGGATTTAGGGAGTGAAAGGAAAGAAAGAGAGGAGTAAGGATGAATCCTGTGTTTGTTTTGATCATTTGGCTGAATAGAAAAATGAAAAACCGAACCAGTCGCCATGGAGTCAGTTCCGACTCATGGCGACCTTGTGTGTAGAGTAGAACTTCGATCCATAGGATTTTCAAGGCTGTGACCTTTTGGAAGTAGATCACCAGGCCTTTCTTTCAAGGCACCTCTGGGTGAATTCAAACCACCAACCTTTCAGTGAATAGTTGAGCATTTAACCATTTGCCCCACCCAGGGACTCCTCAGGTGAATAGAGATGCCCTTTATTGAGTGAAAACCGACAAATTTTGAGGAGGGAGTAGGTGGGAGTTAAGAATTTCGTTTTGGACATACGTGTGAATAATGTTAGTTATCTTCTTTGTTCCTTTTCTGTGAAGCCTTTTAAAAGTGGAGTTTAATAGGTCTGTCTTATGTGATATTGTTATAAATGATTTGGAGAGGAAATACCTAATGAAGTAGGCTGCTTAGAGTCCCTCTCTGGTTCTAATGGCTTAAAAATATTAGAGAAAGAAAACTTCTTATTCATCATATTTTGAAAACTCCTGTGAAGATTCTTTGAATTAATGGAAAGATGTGTTCACATTGGCTACTATCTATTCTATATCCTGCTCTGTATTTATTGATTAGGCATGTATTTATGTCTCAACTCATTCCACAACAGAACAGAAATCATTCAAATAGTGACGTATAGATGTTGTGAGCAATCATATAGCTTTATCACAGATGTCATTTTCTTAAGGCAATGAGGAAAAGAGGGAAAAATTTAACTTTCCAAATTAGATTTTAAGCTTCGAACTTTATTTTCTAAACAATTTTAATGTATGCTAGTATCTTTTTTTTTCCCTTAGTAAATTCAAAAGATGAAAAGATCAAGATTGATTATCAAATTTGGAATTACCACATCACATTGGCCTGCGGGTCAGGAGGATGATTGAGAAAACATTAGTTCTGGGGTGAATACCTTTCTCTGCAGCATCATAGTTTCCCCAGAAAAAACCAGATATCTTTTATTTGGACTGGGCTCTGAAAGAAGTCATCCTGAAATTAGTCCTCTTTTATTTTCCTGAAGGAGCCCTGGTGGCACAGTGGTTACAACGGTTGGCTACTAGCCAAAAGGTCGGGGGTTTGAACCCACCAGCTGGTCTGTGGGAGAAACGTGGCATTCTGCTTCTGTAAAGATTTACAGGCTTGGAAACCCTATAGGGTCACTATGAGTCAGAATCGACAGCCATGGGTTTAGTTTTTTTTTGTTTTATTTCCCTGAGATAGGTCCTTGATTTTTTGAAATATTCCCTGACTTTACGGGCACTTCTGTTCAAGCCATTAGCCATTTTTGCTAGTTCTGTGCTTTCTTTGATCCCTTCCTGTACCCCTGAGCTATCCCAGAGTCTCACAGTTGCTGTCCTTCAGGCCACAGGCCAGAAGAACTGCTTAGTTAATCCACCTGCAGTTAACCTGTAGTTCACAATCGGCCCTTGTCAAGAAGTTGTGCTGCTGTTGTACTTCATCTTTTTTAGCTTTAAGTTCATGGGTCTGTCATCTTGAATTTCATTTCTAATTCTAAATGAGAATTTAATTGATCTTACTTTCTTTGGCAGTTAATCAAAATTTCAAAATAGAGAAGTTTAAAATTGTTATTATTTTTAATATAATCCTTGTTAATTTTGTACTCTCTATGGATCTTGATATTGCAAATTTTTGAATTTAAGTTTTAAAAATAGTTTTGAATTTTCTTATTATGAAGATCAATTGCCGCTTTCTATATTTTTACAGAAGAATGATCTTGGATTTCAGTTACAATTGTTCTATAATGTTTGTGCTGACTTTTATCATCTTTTTGATGTATTTCTACATTTGTTGGACTAGATGATAGTCTTCTTGAGGTATGGAAGAAAACATTCTTATTCATTTTTATATTCCGCACAGAGTAAAATTTGTCTCTTGCACAAGTATTCGGTGAGAACACGTTGAGACATTTCAAAATTATTCTATTTTGATAATGAAATCTCTGTTTTTCTATACTTATTTGTGGTATATACTTTAATCTTTGCCACATCCCATGAAGGATTGTGCCCATCTGACAGATGAGATACAGAAAAGTTAAAATCACACACCTAGTAGGAGCCCAAACATTTCACTAAATTTCTGTTAATGGAGGTAGAATAATTTGGAAAAGGATAGTGGTGATGGTTGCACAATATGATGGACATAATGTCACTGAATTTTACATGTCAAAATAGTTCAATTGGCAAATGTTTTGTTATATGTATTTGTACCATACCAAAAAAGAATGTATTGAAGTAGGACAACTTAAAAAAAAAAACAATAACCTAAACCTCTGACTTCAAAATCTGTGTTTTTAGCCATTGTTACATTGCCTTATTGTAATTTATTTGTGCTTAAGATTCTTTCAACAGTGAGATAAATCTTTAACATAACAAATTTGGATTTGGGTAATATGTTTAGGAAAACTACTAATGTGATTTAGTCAATAAATATGGTGGATCAGAACCTATCCTATTAATAACACTGTTAATGAGTAGGTATAGAATTTGTTTCCTGGTGGCCAGTGTGGGGAGACAATCATCCCTGGCTATAGGAAGGAAGGGTAGGCTGCAAGGGGAGACTGGGGACACCAAGGTCGAAGGTTGCCCACCTCGCACTTTTGCCTGTAGTCATATCTGTTGCCTTCCATTCCTTGAGGACAAATGGAAGCCTTTTTGCTCCAAAGCACTTTTGTGTGATAGTTATGTACACAAGCAACGTGGTGGGAACAATGCTTTTGCCTTTGTTTAGCAATATGGGGATTAAAAACAGTACTACCTTATAAAATGGGGGAAGGGGGACTCCCTGAGAGGTGCAAATGGTTTATGCACTTGACTGCTAACCGAAAGATTGGAGGTTCAAGTCCACCCAGAGGTGCCTTGGAAGAAAGACCCGGAGATCTACTTCTGAAAAATCAGCCATTGAAAACCCTTTGGAGCACAGTTCTGCTCTGACACACATGGGGTCACCATGAGTCAGAGTCAAATTGATGACAACTGGTTTTATAAAATGAGGATGATAATAGCACTATAAGCCTTCAGAACTGTGTATGTGGATTAATGAGTTAATACGTATAAAGTGCTTAGAACACATTTAAAGTGCTACATAAGAATTAGCTATAAAATAATAATTGTTATTATTAATAGAGGTTGTTACTGCTTATTTTATTTATGGCAATTTGAGGGGGGTGGTGTGACTGTCTTTGTGTGAATACCACAACAAAAGCTGGTTCATTTCTAAAGAGCATTGTTCCTAGAGGCTTGAATAATTAGAGGGTGACTGTAATAGGAAAGTTGAATTTGAGTGGGACAATTCATTGAGTGAAATTATGCAACTGCTGTTTCTAGCTCTTCATAGAGCCAGAGTATGGTAATGCTGTTGTCTTTTTTTTTATCCACACTAATTCCCTCAGGAATAACTGCATAGTAGTGGGTATGATGTCTCTTTTGCTTAACATTCTTTACATGGAAACATCTTCATCAAGGCCACAGTGGCAAGTCTTCTTGGAAAAGAATCTCCTCATTGAGTTCAACAACACTTTGATTCAGTTCTGCCAAGCCCAGGAACCACGTTGTTTATTCTTAAACTGCTTAAATTTGCTGAGCCTTTTAAAGGTTAATGATATTTTAGTCACCTCAGCTTGCTATTTTTATGCTGCCAAAATGGGCTGTTCCCTTTTTGAGTTAAAGCTTTTTAAGTTAATAACTTATGTTAATAACTAAAACACCTCCTTTATCAAGAAGGAAAAACGCTCACACATGTATTTCTTAGGTTCCCAAATCAGTCTAACCTTTGAAATGATAGTGCTGTAGTTGAAATCGCTCGCTCCCCAGGTGACTGTGATGATGAACCACATACCCCGATATGGTGTAGTTGAGTGAGGAGAATCTTCCCTCTTGTACCAATAAAGGGCTGTGTCACCTGTCCTGAGTTTCCTGACTCCAAGGATGGTTGGAACCACCGCTCCCCGCTTATAGGTCTTTTGCTATTTCCTGTGTTTTGCATATGTCATTGAGCCTTTATAAATTAACCACCTTTCAGTTCTACTCCCGCTTGCTATGTTATTCTTTGACCGTCCAAACAATACTTAAGATGAAAAATGAAATCTCCCTTATCCTGAAAAATGTAAAATATTCTTCAGGCATAGTTTTAAAAAAATAAAAATGGTGAATTTAAGCATGGAGTTCTAAACTTTTCTATGAAAGACATGATTATATATTTAATAAGAAACAATGGGATTCAAGAAAGTGTTTTACCCTTTTTAAAAAGTACATTTGTAAGCATCTACTTATTTAATCCTCAAAACTTGTTGAGGCAGATAGTGTTTTTGTTCACATTTTTTGAGATTTAAGTGTTCTGAGCCTCCAGCATCTAAGCACAGAACCTTGTACACAGAGGATTCCCGTTAAATATTTGTTGAACGAGTGAGACTGCCCAAGGTTACATTGCTAGTTAGTGTTAACCAGGAGCCTGTAGTGTATAGATAACCTGATACTAAGCCTAGTAGTTCCACTTATAATTATAACACATTGAGACCTGGGGTTAGAATCCTGAGTTGAACCTTCGCTAAGTATATGATTCCCTTTCTGGAACTCAGTTTACTCCTGGGTGAATTGCTGAATCCGGCCTGTCTGCCTGGTTGTTAGGGTGAGAGAAGTATTATACAGTTCCTAACACACTGAGGTACTTGGTGAGTGGTAGCTATTACTGAAAGTTGTCTAATGATACGTTAACTTCAGCCTCGATACAAAAATCATCCTTTGTCCTCTTGTATCCATTTTGTAATCTCCAAATATAGGGCTTATTCTCCTTATGAGGACTGCTACTGTAGTAGTTCGCAAACCTAAATATTTCCCCTTACTCTTAGACTGTCAAAACTACTAGCAGTCACAAACTTTATAGGCAATCAGGTGAATTAATCTTCTCTACAGAATACATGTAAAACAGAACTTCCTGTTTGCTCTAACTAAAATACTACTGTCTGTATACTTGAATTTCTGCCCACTCAGCTAGCATTAAAGTGCTTGTTGTTGTTAGCTGTCCTTGAGTCGACCCCCCGACTCATGACTACCCCATACATGGGCCATTGTGATCCATAGGTTTTCATTGGCTAATTTTCAAAAGTAGATCACCAGGCCTTTCTTCCTAGTCGGCTTAGTCTGGAATCTCTGCTAAAGCCTGTAAAGCATCATAGCAACATACAAGCTTCCACTGACAGACAGGTGGTGGCTGCACATGAGGTGCATTGGCTAGGAGTAGAACTTGGGTCTCCTGCATGGAAGGTGAGAATTCTACCCCTGAACCACCAGTGCCCTCATTAAAGTGCTATACTGAGACAAATGGACACGAGTTGCATTGTCTTTTGCACTCCTAGTCTGTAGTCTTTGAGCCCTTCTGAGCTCACTTGTGCCTGCCTTCCTGCCCTGTTTACCCACACACCCTATAACAACATGGAGGCATCAGGCATTAGTTGCTTCTGTCAGCTTGACCACTGCTGCAAGTGTCTTAACACTGGCTCATTCTAAAGTGTGTTATCTCCAACTATGGATTTGTGCTTTAACGCCTGTAATTTCTTACTGTGAATGAAAAAGAATCTCTCCAGCCTTGCCTCCCCCACCCCTTTTTTAAAGAAGTGTAGGTGTCAGCAAATGGACGGGAAAATTGTTTTGGTTTGCTTATTTAATAATGAAAGGCTTGAAGGCTATATATTTTCTTTGGAGTGTATCTGATAGATTTCCAAAGTATTGATAAGTAGTAGTCTTGTTATTTTTACAATAATCTGTAATTGCAGATTTGGTTCCTTTTTGATCCATGAATTAGTTGGAATACTACTTTTTTTTTTATTGTTTAAAACTGGTTACTAGTCTTACTCCTTTGGAAATAGAGAATATGGGTCTATGCAGTTTATGTGTATTTGGAAATTTTTGAGATTTTCTTTGTGGCTTACTATTTTATCAATTTTTATAACATGTTCCATGGATGCTTAAAAGGAAGGTATATTTGTTACATGTGAGTACAAAATCTGATACAAATCCTTTAACTTGCTAAGTTATATAGTTCCATCCTCAGTGCTTTTAATTTCCTACCTCATACATCAGAGAGAGGTATGTGCTCTTTAATGCTGTTAGATTTTTGGAGTCAGTCTTCCATGCATTTCTAATAATTTTTGCTTCTTATATTTCAGTGCAATAATACAGATTCATGGCTCTCACATCTTAATTATTGCTCCACTTAATGCTTTTGCCTTGAATTGTACTTTTTTTTGTATAATATTGCCACTTCCTCTTTCTTTTTATCTTTATCTGTTTGATATATATACTTGATCTGTTTTTTTTGAGAGGTGATATCTTATTTTTTCCCTCAACCTGAGAGACTTTGTTTTCAGTAGAGGGGAGTTAAATTCATTTCCAATTGCTGTATAGTTAAGTTTGGACATACTTCTGCTGTCTGATTTTTGTTTATTTTCACTGTATTCTTGCCTTGCGTGGGAAGCGGAGAGATTATCTTTTGTCATATATACTGTCTTTTCCCTGATGTCTTCTACAGAGTTTTAGAAGGTGTCTGTTTTTGATCCTACTGTCTGGGAGAGCTTCTCAAATTTGCCTGCTATTTGATTTGTTTTTCTGCCCTTTAGTGTCAGTTTTGCCCTTTCCTGCTTTTGATGGGGATTTAAATTCTCCTCTTGAATTTTCTTCTACTGTTTCCCTCCTTATTTTGTTTACCTATCCTTTTACCTTAGCTTCCTTTCTTCTTATGGTTGTTTGCACTTTTTTCATAAAAGTCATATCTTTTTGCATTCTAATGAGGATGTTAGATAGTTTTCTGATACTTTCTTCTAGTTTCTATGGTAGATGATTTTAGATGATGCATTTCTGAGTCTCTAAGATGATGACCAGGCGTCTCTGTGTTGTGCAGACTGAAATATTGGCAGTTCGAGTCCACCCAGAAGCACCTCAGAAGAAAGGCCTGGTGATCTATTTCCAAAAAATCAGCCACTGAAAACCCTGTGGAACACAGTTCTACTCTGACACACGAGGTTGCCATGAGTCGGAGTCAACTAGTAGGATGATGACCACCCTGCTACTAGTCCCTTGTCCCCACAAGGAGCACCGTTTTGTTAGTTAGTTCTATTTTCCTTTCATTGATTCAGAATGTGGTTATTGAGTGCCTGCTGGACATACAGAGATCAGTTAGAGTGCTTTCTGAGGCAAAGCCTGGATTTTGAGTTTTCTCAATTCCCTTAAGTCCCTGTACCTTACCGTAGACATGTCTCCCGCTTTCTGGCATTTTCTTGTCCTTCAGCGTAGTTGTGTGTTTGTTATTTCCTGTTGTCTTCCTAGATGAATGGCAAGCTGAGAGAGCGTTCCTTGACGTGTGACGGGGAGATGATGGGATGGGGGACTCCTATAAAGACGTTAGTCATGCCCGGTTTGTTGTGAAAGAAAGCTGGATAAATCATTTTAGGGTAATTTGAGTGGGATGATCAGTAGACCCAATCCTTGATCCTTTTCCTGCCACCCTGGAGAGGACAGGCTGGATCGGCTTTGGCTGTCGTAGACTAGCCTGGTTGCTTCTGGCGGCCAAGGAGCCTCATGTGCTTTAGGGACAGGTGTTTTCTACCCGGAAGCTCCTGCGTTCAGCTTGGTGGTCTCTTGGCTGGGTGGTCTACCACTCCTGTGTTAGAATGACAGAACATCAATCGTTAAAAGCCAGAAAACTGAGCCCTGTCTAAAACCTATTTTCTCAGAATGGGAATATGGAATATGTATTTTTAAGAAGTACCTCAGATGATTCTTTTTAACTTTTATAATGGAAGATATGGAAATATAAAAGTAGAAAGAGTAGTATTCTGAACTCCACATATCCTTATCTATCTACCTGCAACAATTATCAGTACATGGCTAATATTATTTCATCTATTTTGTTGTTCTTGTTATCTGCTGTCAAGTTGGACCCTGATTCATGGTGACCCCACGCACAGTGGAATGAAATGCTGCTCAGTCTTGCACCATCTCCAAGACTATTGTGATCCATAGGGTGTTCATTGACTGTTGATTTTCGGAAGTAGATCACCAGACCTTTCTTCCTAGTTCATCTTAGTCTGGAAGCTCCACTGAAACCTGTTCAACATCATAGCAACACACAAGCCTCCACTGACAGACAGGTGTTGGCTGTATATGAAGTACATTGGCTAGGAACTGAACCAGGGTCTCCTGCATGGAAGGCAAGAATTCTATATCCTCTCCCTTTTCTCTCTTTACTGTGGATTATTTTGAAGCTAATCCCAGACGTCATGTCATTTCATTTGTAAATAAGGCTCTGTTAAAAAAAAATGCAATAGCATTTATTAAAAAAAAATAACAACAGTTCTTTAATATTATAAAATAATCAGTGTTTGCATTTCTCTGCTTATTTCTATCTGTGAATCAGGGTCTAACTAAGGTCTGTTCATTGACATTGGTTTCCCCTCTGTTTCTTGTTTTGTTTTTTCTTGAAATTTTTTTGTTAAAGAAATCAGATTAATTGTCTTAGATGATTTCCTGTTTCTGGATTTCACTGGGTGCAGCCTTGTGTTGTCATCTAACATGTTCATATACTAAAAACCAAACCAAACCCACTGCTGTTGAGTCAATTCCAGCTCATGGCAACCCTATGTGTTACGGAGTAGAAGCAAACTGCTCCACACAGGGACCTTTCATGTTCATATATTTTTCATAAATTGGTAGTTAAATCTAGAGGTTTAATCAACTTGGGTTCCTTTTTTTTCCCCCAAGAAAACTTGAGAAGTAGCATTTTATGTTTCATCAGGAGGTGCATAATGTCTGATTGTTTCTCTTTTTGTGATGTTTTCAGCCATTGATAATCATTGCTTAATATCTCTTAATTCATTAAGGGTTGCTTCCGAAAGATTACAGCCTTGAAACCCCTTACAGAGCACGGTTCTACTCTGAAACACATAGAGTTGCCATGAGTTGGAGTTGACTCGACAGCAACTAACAACAACAGCAATAATAACAATTCTATCATGTCTTATTGGTTAGCTAGAATTCTTCTATTTAAAAAAAAACAGCAACAACAAAACTTTCTGTTTTCAAATGTTTGGTTACCTGAAGGTAAAGGTCATTTAGGAAAGGTGGGATAATTGCTTGACTCTTTCGTTTGTTTACTAGCTTTCAAATTAAAGAGGTAGTTTTCTAGCATCCTATAAAGGTGTTTTGTGTTTTTCAGGAGACATTCCATATACTTCAATCCATTGCAATTTCCTTCAATGATGCCCAAATCTGGCCACTTGGGAGACTATTCAGATTGCTCCTGACTCCTTCAGATACAGCCCCAGTATTCTTGGATAGCTTCCTTGCTTTGGGTATGACAAGATGTTCTAGGCCTATCTTGCTGCTTCAGACCTACAATCAAATATATCTTCTAGGAGTCCTATTTTCTTTTAGTGCGAAGTGGTGCTAGATGATTCTGAGGTACACTAATTTTTGGAAACCTCATGGCTGGGCCTTTTTATCACCATAGTGTGGGAGGAATTACAGTATAGAGGTTAAGTGCGGGCTCTGGAGAGTCATATTGCTTGCTTGCAGCCTGGCTCCATCTTACAAGCTATTTGAGCTTGGGCAAGACACCTAATTACTCTGTGCGTTTATTTCATCATCATACACCTTTCATTGTCTGCAGTATAAGTTCTATGAAGCAAGAGCTTTCTCTGTATATATTCACAGCTGTATTTCCAGTACCTAGAACTGGGCTTGGCACATAATTGGCACTTGATAAATATTTGTTAAATGAATATATCAATAAAATGACAATAATAGGAGTGCTTTCCTTATAGGATAATGGATACTTACCGGATAATACTTATAAAATTATTATAGCTGTCAAGAACTGTGAAGGGTCTAAGATTTTACCCTACTTACAAGCTAACAAGCTAGCCTCCCACATTTGTATGGATACAGGCAGAAGACATGAGATTCTTGGGTCAGAGAAAAAGGACTTTATTACCCATAGCAATAGCAGTAACAATTGTCACGGTGTGATTCAAAGAGAACATATGTATATGCGAAAGGCTGTGCTACAGGGAGAGGAACCCTGAGCTTAGGGAACTCAAATCTTTTATAACAGACAGCAAGCATGCTATTGAACTCAGGAAACCTGAATCTTTTATAGTAGACACTAAGCACCCTTTATTCTGGAGGGAGGCACTATATCTTCCTAGGCTGTTTGCTTTATAAACATCCTTGAAAAGATAGTCCAGGACAAAAGGGCTGTCAGTGCCTCTACTTTCAAGATGTGCAGAAACACGAGAGACCCAGCAATGACACTGATAGATTGTATGCAGTAAATATAGGTTGATGATATTGATGTTGGTTATTACCTTATGCTCATTTCCTGACTGGAATCTAAGATTTCTTTTTTACCTCCTTAATCTAATCTTTGTCTTCTATTTTTTGTTGTAAGACTTTTGGATGTATATTTTGTGATTTCTAGCACAGACTATAATTCTTTTTTTTTTTTTACACATTGTTTTATGACATTGGTTAACAACCCCACAACATGCCAACCCTCTAACTTCTCAACCTTTTTTTGGTGAAAATACACATAGCCAAAGATACACCATTTCCAAAAATTCTACATGCACATTGACTACGCTCTTCCAATTGTGCTGTTATTCTCACTTAAGATGAAGGCTTACAGAACAAAATAGTTTCTCATTTAACAGTTACTGCACATGTTGCCCTATGACAATGGTTAACAATCTCACAACACATCAACAATATCCTTTCTCAACCTTGGGTTCCCTATCACCAGCTTCCTTGTCCCCTTTTGCCTTCTGGTCGTTGTCACTGGACTACTGTACCTCGTTAGTCTTATTTGGTTTTACAGGGCTGTCCACTCCCAGGCAGAACGGTGAACCTCGGAGATAACTTCACCCCTGAGCTAAAAGGGTGTCTGGGGGCCATACTCTCGGGGTTTCTCCAGTCTCCTTTAGGCCAGTAAGTCTGGTCTTTTTTTTGTGAGTAAGAATTATGTTCTACATCCTTCTCCAGCTCTGTCCCGAACCCTCTGTTTTGATCCTGGTCAGAGCAGCATTGACTATAATTTTATTTGTTTAATTTTAAGGGATGTTTTTATCATAGTCCTTCATTCTGCAACAGTTTTTTCTGCATTATATTTTTGTTATTTTGTAGACTGTGGCTGAGCATGCCTGCTTCTTTCTATTTCTAGATAAGATTTTAGTGGAATTTGTCTGATGGATTGTGTTAGAGATTTCACTCTATCTTGCCAGAGGGGCTCCACACTGAACAAAATACTTAAATTCTTTCTCTTACTCTTTTTTTTTTTAATGTCTTTTGAATATGTGTAAGAGCTCTTACTCTGTTTTATTAAGCTCGTGAGACCCTTGAAACTAGTGTAACGTGTCTCAAATGCTTTCCCCTCCGATTAAAGCACAGACTCTTGAACTCAGGTCCATTAGTTTCTGAATGCAGTTACCAATGTATTTGTAATTTTTAATTCTGTGATTTTGATTGACAGATATTTAATATTAATAATTTTTATCAGTCTGATATATATTGGTTTTTAGAGTTTTAAGTCTTTCAATAAACGTAGTTGGACAAATGGAATGAGTCTCTTATGTAATTGTGGTTTTAGTTAGTTTAGAATACACAGGAGATATACTAGGATAAAGAACTTAAAGCAATCTGGAAATAACAAGATTTTCTTAAAACTGCATTGAGAAAGTTGAATCTTCTTTTCTATTATACCATCAGATAGCACATTCTCAGCTAGCTCAGGCCTGTCCAAGCGGTAATTGGGAGTCAAGTATTGCTGAAGGAAAAGACTGAACAGAACATGACTAAGTTCTCTCTGAGTCTGTACTTGAGGAATGGTGTTCTGCTGGAGGAGTTGTGTGAGTTAAATCTCAGGTTCTGGCAAATATTTTATGAAAGTAAAGGGAAAAACAATTTACTGTCAATGGACTCATCAAGTTGCAATTCTGATCATTAATTTTTCGGTACCTCTGTTTTCCCAGAAGATTTAAAATTATATTGCCTTTTTTTTTTTGGCTGTCTGGTTGCTTTAAACAGTAATAGGTAGTGCTGTTGAGTGAGCTATTTCTTATGAGAATTTTTAAAATCAACTGGAATTTTGGTTAACTATTTTTATAGTAATGGTGACTTCCATTTCATTATTCAGTTTCTGAAAAGTATTTTCTAGTTCTTAACTTGCCTGTGATTTATGTCAGGTAGGGTTAATGCTGCCTATGTTTGAAAGTTACTCCAGATATTAGGAAAGTGAGTATTCTTTTTTTTTCTCATAGAAAGTAAATTGTGGAGTCTAAAATAAAATCCACAAATTCTTTCGGAATCCCAGTATCTTTTTCAAATACTCTTTTCTACCTATGATTTAAGACTTTTCAGAATTCACATGGTATTGTCCTCATTATATACATTGTGTCTTGCCAATATGTTAATTCCAGGTAGAATTAAAAATATCAACTATGATTTTTGTTCATTTGTTGACTAGAAATTCTTAGAAATTCATGAAAATTGACAGCAAACATTTTTCTCTAAATATTCAGAAATAGATTACCTTTTAATAATTTTGACCTTGCCTACAGTGGTCATATCAAATTTATACTTAGAAACAGAGTCCTTATTTGGCATCTACATTGCCCCCATTTTTGGAGACCTTTTAAAATATGTAGTTGATGTCTTCTGACTGGTATTTGAAAAATGTAACTGATTATCTCAACTTCAGAAAGTACAGCAAGAAAAGGCATAATAGAAATCTAAATCTGGGATTTCTGAAAGGAAATCATCAGACTTTTTCTGCAGTATATCCTCTTTCTAATCAATATATAAATACAAAGCACTAGTTATTTAACATTTGTTCATAATTCCATAGGCTAAAAGCTAACGTCAGATGAAATTATGCAGGCTTTTGTCTTGCAGTCTGAGGTACACAGCTTGTTAGTAGTGAAGTGGCCCTTCCCTTTCCTCCCAATTTCTTTACTCGTGGATCCCAGGCCTTGAAATGGTACAAGTAAAGCTGTTAGGTAGGAAGCTAGTTTTGGTCTCAGGCACTATTATGGGAAATGACAGCCTTCACATTGTCTGCCTCCTTGCTGTCTGCAGAGCCTCAGGGGGTAAAGCAGGGAAGTGGAAAGAACTGGAACATGAGCATTGCTAAGAGGAGGAGAATGCAGGGGGAAAAAAAAGGTAAAAATGTACTCTAGAAAGATTTGAACCTACTCAATGCAGAGGGATGAAATGAAACCTGTTAAGTAGAAACCTGCTACTTCCTACCTCAAGCATTGGCTAGGATTCACCTTAAGGGAATTTTCTAATTTGAGGGGACCTTATAAATACTCTGAAAAGAACCCTGGTTGGGCAGTGGTTAAGCATTTGGCTGCTAACTGAAAGATTGGCAGTCGGAATCCACCAGCTGCTCCTCAGGAGAAAGATGTGGCAGTCTGTTTACATAAAGATTTACAGTCTTGGAAACCTTATGGGGCAGTTCTACTCTGCCCTATAGGGTGGCTGTGAGTCGGAATCGACTTGATGGCAACGGGCTTTATAAATACTCTTAATTAAGGCTCCTTAGCCATCTAGTCCTTCATCTACTCCTTTATGACGTACTTACTGACTACCTGCACTGTGAGTCAAGCAGTTTTACTAGGCATTGGAGAAGTAAAGAAAAAAAAACCAGGGATTATTAGACTGAAGAAGAGACTTGATAGAGTGAGATATATCTAAAATGGAAGTGTTTGTAGCTTATGATGTGAGCAGGGAGGAAAGCGTAGTTAAGTCTCTAGGGGAATTAAGGTGAGCTTCACAGAAGAGGAATGCTCAGGCTGAGTCTGCAGGTAGACTAGTTGGGATAGGTATTCTAGGTAGAGGGTGCTTGCAAAGATATGAAAGAGCATATGCCATGTGGAGGATGGGGGAGCAGGCAGTGGCAGAAGTAGGTAGGACTGTAAGGGCCTTGAATGTCTTCCTGTAGGATTAAGATTTTCTTTTGGTATAGGAGGGAACTGTCAAGTTGAGGATTTGACACTGATTGCATTTGAATTATGAATTAGAGCGGGAAGTAAGACTACAGGTGACAGAACAGTAAAGAAACTAAGCATTTACATGAGAGATTATGAGGAGCTAGATGAGGCAGTATGGGGAAGATAAAGGAAATGGGTGTGGTAAGTGTCAAGGAGACAAAATAGAATGAATTGAATAAAGGAGGCTTCTAGGATGACTGCCATTTTGCCTTTAGTGACTGGTTGGGTATCAGTGCCATTAGCTGTGTGGTCAACGCAAGTGAAATACAACAAAAAGCCCAAGGACAATAAGGTCTGAAAAATTGTCTACTGGATTAGACACCCAGGAAGTCACTGATGAGTTCACTGAATGAGTGCAGGCACTGCTTAAAACTGCTCACGAGAAAAAGCAGCCTGAGAGACGTATAGGATTGCTGGGCAGTTCTGATGGTGCGGTTGGGAATTTTATCATTTTAATCAGTGGAGGCAGCAGTCTTCACTGAGGTTTTCCTCAGCCTATCTCAGCTGCCTGGGGTTGGGAATGCACAATGTGAAGAACAAGATGAGGAGGAAATACGGCATGGTAGGGCTGTGGCTCTGCACAGGGGCTGAGACAGGCTGGCTGCATGGCAGGGGACTGAAAGACCTGGGAGAACAGCCAGAGTTGGCCTTTTCAAGGGAAGAAACCGAGGCCCACTGATAAGTGGATTATCACTGCAAGAAAGGACACTGTTTTTAGGAGTAAGATAGATCTAGATTTGAAACTGAACGCTGCTACTTACTGATTCTGTGACCTAGAAAGTTACTTTTTAAATCTTTGTCCTCCTAAATCTTCTTACCCTCATGTTACAGATAAAGAAGTTAATAACAGCGGTTTGTGGTAGATGATTATCAATATGAATAGGATTTAAGGACAGATCCTAATTTCAATTTTAGATATGAGACCTTGGGTAATTTACTTGACCTCTCTGAGCCTGTTTCTTCATCTGGAAAATGAGAACATTGCTTATCTTCTAGGCTATTATGAAGGTTAAAACTAAAGCAGATGATTGTAGTTGTAATGTTTCCTCAGGAGGGGCCCTGACGCAGAGTGGCAGCTCAGAAACTGACAGCTTTTATTATGTTGTTAACATTTTTACTGGTAGTCACCAGGAACAGTTGGGACTTTCTTTTCCCTAAGAATTTCTTTCTTTTCCCTAAGAATTTCTTTCTTTATAGAGTTCCAGTCGGGTATGTATAGAGCGGACTTGCTCTTCTTTGTTCAGGTTGATATTTGGCCTGCTTCTCCAGTCTGAGGACCATCTTCCATTCTGGTTAATGCTATGCTTCTGTCTGTTTGAATATTCACTTCCTCCCTTTATCTCCCTTTCTCACAACTCCTAGTGAATGTTTGTTGGAGTTGATCAATCTATCATCCATGTTTCTGAACTTGTCTTTTGTATTTACTGTCTTTCTATCTCCTCTGTGAGTCACTTTGAGTGATTCCTTCCAATTCACTAATTTCTTTTTTTTTTTTTGCCTTTGTCAAGTTTACTCTTCAACCCATCTTTGAGTTATCAACTTTAATGACTTCGGAATTTCTGTTTCTTTTCCAAACCTTCCTGTTTTTATTTCATAATGTCTTGTTGTTGTACTGTGAATTTGATGTATTCTTTTATGTTTTTAATATTTAAAGTCTCTTGGACAGTGTTCTATTGTCTATTATTTCTGGTATGTGTTTGTTGCATAAGCTGACATTCTCTTATACAACTGGGTAGCCAAGCCTGTTTGGCTGTTTTTAAGCGTGACTCATTTTAACCTGGGATGTTCTCCATAGGAGTGAGGTGAACACATGAGGCTATTGAGTGTTTGCCTCTCCTGGGGCTCGGGACGGTCGGGGCGTGCTTGAGAACCCCACAAGACATGGGTAGGCTTGGAAATCTGTTCGCTGGTGATTCTTTTTCTACCTGAGATGCAAAGGCAGGTGAGATGATTTCATACCCTTGCCCTGACTCAGAGGCAGTTTTTAGACACCCTGTTCCTTGTTAGGACTGTTTCTTACTGCCAACTGGGCCACCTGCTCACCAGCCCTCAGTGTTACAAACTTAGCCTCTAAGGCATGTGTCTGCAGTCTTGATTGGTCCCCTTTACTTCTCACGTGCTTGCCCCCACTCTTCACGCACTTATTACATCAGCGTTGCAGTGCTGGGGGTACTTAGAAACCTCCAGGGCTGTCTGAGTGGTTCCTCCAGTCTTATTCTTAGTGTGCATGGGTGTACACATAGGTGCGAGAGAGGGACCGCACAGGCACAGCATGCCAAGAGTGAGGAGGGACTGCAGTGGGCCAGACTCAGAGATCAGGAGGAAACTTGCGCCCCTCAGAGGCCATGTGAGTGAGGAAGACATACTTGTCATCCGCATCGTCTCTCCCCCAGGGCAATTTCTTAGGTGTTTCTAGTGTAGTGTGTCTCAAATCTGTTCACGTGGCCAAGCACCAGGAGATGGGGGTATGCAGTGGAACCTTAGGAAAATCTGATCTATTTGAGTCTATCATTTGAACCAGGAATAATTTTACTAGTGGTAAATATGACTGGTATAGGTATAAAGTTTAAAATTCCAATCCTGAACGCATGAGACTGGATAAAACAAACACAAGATCTACTCTTTTCTGTTAGAGATCGGTTTCTACTTACTCATAGCAGACAAGCAGTTTCAAGCCCCAGAGGTACAAGACAGAAAATTATGGGAAAGAACTTAGGGAACAGATGTCTATTATTTGATTTTAGCTGTAGAAAACCACAGTCTAATTTGTGGGACACTGGTGTTCCGTGAGGGGAGAATTTGAGAACCGCTAGATTTGTCAAACTAGTTCTCTTTCACCCATGCAAGCACTGGCTCATTGCACTGTGACTTGTTCAGGATTTCAAGGTCATGGAGCTGGAGGCAGAACACGGACTAGAACCGAGACCTTCTTTCCAGTTCTTGGAAAATGGGCTGCTTTTACTTTTTTAAAATAGGTGTTAGAATGTTATATCCTGGTGTGGCACTGGGGCCAATTTTGTCTCAAGCAGTGACCTTATCAGGCAGAGAAATTTCCTGTGTCATTAAGATGTTCCTTGGCAGAGTATTATTTTTCTTGGTGAACACGTTGTGGTGTAAAACACGCACACAACACCAGCTCTCTGCTTCCCAGAGTGAATTAACTGCATTGTAGCTTATCTGTGGCAAATCTTGCCTTTAAGTTTAATTGACAGCGACTCGTCTCATTAATGACTTCTTGGGAAAGGCCTTGGCTTTCTCTCTGTTTCTTCTGACTTTTAGCAATTGGAGCCACAGCCAGGAAGTCCTTTGAAACCTAACACTTAACTCTTATGTGTGTTTCGGGGCAGTTTGGAAAATGGTAGCTCTGCTTACAGGGGGCCTTGGTTTTTCCTTGAGTTCTTTTGTGTCTCTCACCAGCCTGACAGAGGCTCTTGGTCTGTGCTAGGGAAGTTGCTTAAGCAGTTGTTGGGGGAGCTGGGGACTCCCCAGCTACCTCTGGGTCAGAGATTCACAGTATGACTTTATGAGGATATTGAAAATGAGTTCCAGATCTGCAAGTGCACCCAAATGGAGATGAAAAGCCCCAGAGAAACACTTTGAAGCTTCCTGAGGATACTGCTCTATCCTCTACATAGTTCATTAATCTGGTCCCAGTGCTCACAGTGTGCAGGACGTGGTATAGTAGGTGTTCAGGTAACACCTGTTATCACTGATGTCATTCATTGCTATTTAAATAGCTTATTCCAGTGCAGGAATGCAACTAGCATAATAAAACATTAAAGCTTAATTATACTTTAAAATTAAATAATCTTTGTAAAATTCTTTTGACAGTTTATTTTAAATATTTCAAAGAGCTTCAAAGAGTCTTTTGTTTGTTTTTTTCAGGTTGCAGGAATAACTAAAAGTGTGTATTCAGGGATATTTATTGGAATTTTAAAAAATAATTGTTGTTGTTGAGAACATACATAGCAGAATATATACCAATTCAACAATTTCTACATGTATAATTCAGTAACATTGATTACATTCTTCAAGTTGTATAACTATTCTTACTCTCCTTTTCTGAATTCTTCCTCCCTCATTAACATAAACTCACTGCCCCCTAAACTTCCTGTCAAACCTTTCAAGTTGCTGTTGTCAGTTTGATCCCATATAGATGGTTCTTAAAAGAGCATAATGCTCAAGGCAGACATTTTTTATTGGTGAAGCTAAAATTATCGTTTGGTTTTAAGAAGACTTCAGGTGATATTTTTGGTTTAAGGTTTAAATATTATCTCAGGGCAGTAGTTTTGGGGGCTCATCCAGCCTCTGTGACTCCAGAAAATCTGGATTCCATGAGAGTTTAAAATTCTGTTCCTCATTTACCCCCCTTTTGATCAGGATTCTTCTATATAATCTTTGATCAAAATGTTCAATAATAGTAGCCGGGTACCGTCCCGTTCTGGTCTCAAGACAAAGGAGGCAGTTGTTCATGGAGACAATTAGCCACACATTCCATTTTCTCCTCTTATTCCTGACTGATTGGAATAATTTTAATATGTGTTGGTTTAATAAATTGGGTTTAACCAATGATATATCAGAATCTTTGTAGACTTATATATGACAGTAATGACTGAGTTTCCTCTGCAATTTGAAAAAATTGTCTTTAAAGAATAAAGTTGGAGTTTGGAGTCAGAAACAGGTTGAGTCCTAGTTCTTACTAACTGAGACTATGTGCATATATAAAATGGAGTCATTATAGTGCCCATTCATCAGGCTGTATGGAGATTAAATGCAATAGATTGTGTTATGTGCAAAGCACAGATCCTGGAGTCTGCTTCATAAATATCATCTGCGATGGTTTATTCTCCTGTTGAAGAATCACTATCCCAAATTTGCTCTCTCCTCAGAGTTCAGATTTTGGCACAGGTTTCAATTTATAAAGATAAAAACTGTTGTATGTTGTAGAAATCTTTTGGAAAATACAGTACTGTTTTTTCGTAGGGGGAGGATTTATGTTTTTTATTTTAAAATTTCTTTAAAAATATGTTAATATTTAGGCTTAGTGGTTGCTTGCTATTAACTCTAAAAGGAGTGAATTGTATTTGTAATCAAATAATTTTTTGTTGACTTCCTTTTTTATTATACTCCTGTAGATGCTGCTAATAAAACATGAATATAAAATCACATTTTTTCTTTTTTAATAGTTTATTTTTTGTTGCTGTTGTTGAGAATATACACAGCAGAACATACACCAATTCAACAGTTTCTACATCTACAATTCAGTTGACATTCATTCCATTCTTCAGGTTGTGCAACCATTTTCACCCTCCTTTTCTGAGTCGTTCCTCCTCTGTTAACATAAACTCACTGCCCCCTAAGTTTCCTATCTGCTCTTTCCAGTTGCTGTTGTCAATTTGATATGTAGGTAGTTCTTTACAAGAGCACAATGCTCAAGGCAGGCAAGGCAGGCATATCTTTACTAATTAAGCTAAACTATTGTTTGGTTTTAAGAAGACTTCAGGGATATTCTCAGTTAAAATTTTAACGTCTAAAGATTATCTCAGGGCATCAGTTTCAGTGGTTCATCCAGCCTCTGTGGCTCCAGAAAGTCTGGATTCTGTGAGAATTTGAAATTCTATTGTGCATTTCCCCCTTTTGATCTGGATTCATCCATAGAATCTTTTTTTTTTTTAAATTTTTATTGTGTTTTGAGTGAAAGTTTACGAAACAAATTAGTTTCCCATTCAACAATTTATACACAATTTATTTTATGACATTAGTTGCAATCCACTCAATGTGACAGCACTCTACCCCCTTCCTCCATGGGTTCCCCATTTCTGTCTGTCCATCTTTCCTGCCCCTTCTTGCCTTCTGAATTTGTTTTTGTGCAGATGCTTCCCTTTTGGTCTTGTATGGTTGATTGTTCTGAGGAGCACATTCCTCATGGGTGTAATTGTTCACTTTATAGGCCTGTCTATTGTTTGGCTGAAAAGTGATCTCTGGGAGTGCGTTCTG
Source organism: Dugong dugon (assembly GCA_030035585.1). Lineage (NCBI taxonomy): Eukaryota > Metazoa > Chordata > Mammalia > Sirenia > Dugongidae > Dugong > Dugong dugon. Next base: position 23,272,926 of record CM057464.1, read on the forward strand.
TTCCAGGGTATCTAAGGGCCATAGTCTCAGGGCTTTCCCCAGTCTCTTATCAGAACAGTAAATCTGGTCTTCTTTATGAATTTGAATTTTGTTCTACATTTTTCTCCCACTCTGTTGGGACCTTCTATTGTGATCCCAATCAGAGCAGTCAATAGTGGTAGCCAGGCACTACCACCTAGTTCTTCTGGTCTCAAGCTAGTAGAGGCTGTGGTTCATGTGGTCCATTAATCTTTGGACTAATTGTTTCCTTGAGTCTTTGGGTTTCTTCACTCTTTTTTGCTCCGAATGGGAAGAGACCACTAGTTGTATCTTAGATGGCCACTCACAAATTTCAAGATGCCAAAAATTTATTCTGTCACAGTTTAGGAAGCTAGAAGTCCGAATTCAGGGAGCTAGCTCCAGGGGAAGGCTTTCTGCTTCTTTTGGCTCTGGGGGAAGGTCCTTGTCATCAGTCTTTCCCTGGTCTAAGAGCTTCTCAGCACAGGGACCCCGGGTCCAAAAGGACATGCTCCGTTCCTGGCTCTACTTGTTTGGTGGTAATAAAGTCCCTCTCCTCTCTGCTCACTTCTCTCTTTTGTATCCAGAAGAGATTAACTCAAGATACAACCTAATCCTGTAGATTGAGTCTTGCCTTATTAACATAACTGCCTCTAATCCTGCCTCATTAACATCATAAAGGTTATGATTTACAACACATAGGATAATCACATTAGATCACAAAATTGAGGACAACCACACAATACTGGGAATCATGCCCTAGCCAAGTTGACACATATTTTGGGGGGATGCAATTCAATCCATGACAAGGTCTTTAATCGATTTTGAATTTGTTTTTGTGTATGGTGTGAAGCATATATCCCGTTTTATTTTTCTGCATGTGGGCATCCAATTTTCCCAACATAGTTTATTGAAGAGACTTTTCTTTCCCCATTGAATGGACTTAGCACCCTTGTCAAAAATCGGTTGGCCATAGATGTGAAGATTTATTTTTGGATTCTTAATTCTATTCCATTGGTCTATGTGTCTATTATTATACCAGTACAAGGTTGTTTTGATTACTCTTGACATGGTTGTAGAGGCTGGAATGTCCCAAGTCCATGGGTCAGGCTCAAGGCTTCTCCCGATCCACGTAGCCACAGGGGCTAGCAAACCTAAGATCAGCCAGTCAGGCAGCAGGGTTCTTGCTCACAAGCTGTTCAACCATGAACTCTGTCTCTCCGAGTCCATTATGTACAAATACTTTTGAGACCAAGGCAGCTCAGCTTCTTGTGTCCCTTGTCTCTTCAGCTTGTTTCCTGGTTTCTTAGCTTCTCAGCTTCTTGGGCCTCACGCCTGCATCTGCCCTGATGTGGCAAGTGTTCCAAAGCTCTGTAGCTCCACCAGTAAGTGCCTTGGAGGCACCCCCCTCTGCCAGGAAGCCTCCTGCGCACAGGCAGTCAGCTCCCTCGCTCCGTGGGTTGTCTCCAGTGCCATCTGGCACTGGTCTCCTGGTTCTGCTGCTGCCAGTTCTCTGCTGTTGCCACTTCTCTACCTATGCAGGTGCTCTGCTGCTGCTGGTCCTCTGCTGCTGCTGCTCCTCTATCCATTCACAGTTTCAAAACCAGTTCCATTCCAAATTTTAGGTATCTTTTAGAACAGCACCCCACTCTCTTGGTACCAAATTCTGTCTTAGTTATCTAGTGCTGCTGTAACAGAAATAGCACAAGTGGATGGCTTTAACAAAGAGAAATTTATTTCCTCACAGTAAAGTAGGCTAAAAGTCCAAATTCAGGGCATCAGCTCCAGGGGAAGGCTTTCTCTGTCTGTCAGCCTTCTTCTCATCAGTGTTCCCCCAGACTAGGAGCTTCTCTGTGCAGGGACCCCAGGTTCAAAGGACACGCTCTGCTCCTGACACTCCTTTCTTGGTGGTATGAGGTCCCCCTAAAGTCACATTTTTAATATATTATTTATAATGAGTTTTTAAAATAACTTTTTGGTTTAAATTTAGCAAGTATCTCCAATGTTGGGCCAGTTTAACTTAACCAGATGATAGAGAAACTGTGGTTGTCTTTAATAAAGTGTTAAAATTCTAAAAAATTGAGGGTGAATGAAATTGTTTTTTGAATATGACCAAATAACTATTTTGTTATTATTTACCTGGAGTACCTACGCAATTATTGATCCTCTTCCTCCCCTACTCTTATTTTCAGTGATTTTTTTTTTTTTCCTGTAGAGTTAACCTTGAAGATTCTTTGTATAAGCAGCTGTTTTTGTCAAAAACAGCTAAGGGTTTAGGAAGGACCACCACACAGCCTCTAGTAGTCTAGGGGTTAATTAAGATGGATGCACTGTGGAGAAGGAAGAAGAAGGAGAAGGAAGAGTGGCAGTATCTGGGTGTACTGGTTTGAGTGAAGGTTGAGGGGAGTAATCAGAAGGGATTTTGCTAAGTTCACACCCCTGCCTTTCCCCCTTTTTTCTTAGTAGTGAAGGGAAGTTCGGTTGGTCATCTTAGATGGTAGCAGTCAAATGGTCAGCAGGTGTCTGGTGAGGATTTTCACCAAGGAGCTATCCATTGTGATCTGTGTCTCTTACTGGGGTTGGAAATTCCTGTATTGAGGCCCTCTAAAGCCAGATCACATTCGTTTAAGTGGTGGGCATCTAAATGGTATCCATTTGAGGTAGATTGGAAATGTTCCTTAACAATTTCTTTTTCATTTTCAGAAAAAAATTATTACAGCACTTATTTACACTTTACCTTTTTGTTCTAGTCTCACCATAGTGAGACCAGAGGAGACAGCTTTTTGGTTTATATGTTTCTATTATGTATACATGTGAATTTCTTTTTCTTTTTAACATTGCTAGTACTGTGAAGGGAAGATAAAAGTTGGAACCGGAAAGGTGATGAAAAGGCCACTGTGGGAGCTGAACCTGAAAGAATGGTGCTTTCATGAGGAGGCAGGGTATTGATGTGGCTTTAGGGCCTGAGGTTTGTTTGTTTCAGCTACCCTCTTAGAGAAAATAGTGAATCAGAACTGTATCAAGGCAGGCAGGTTCTAGTGCCCATTTCCAAACAGAGATGTCTGTCTTAGATACACGGAGAACGTCTAAAATAGATGGTCTATTTGTTCTGCTTCTCATTTTACCCTGGCAGAACAAAGGAATCCTGCCGAACAGTGCCAACATTAGTGAGGCTGAAACACATAATTGTATTGGGTAATAAAGGAATTTTAAAATTCCTGTTTTTTCCTTTGGTTCTCTTTCACAAAACAGGCTAAAGGTGAAATACTTTTGCAAGTGCTCTCATTCATCATCAACTGATGCAAGCTGCCTAGTGGCTCGAGGTTTCCTAATTTCTGAAACACTAATTTCTTCGGCACATCTTTCCTCTATCTGTAGATTTCCTTTTGGCAGCAAACGTTTTTACTCATGTGACAAGATGTGCATTGGCGTCACTGGTCTGGGAGAGGCAGCACATGGGTCTTGGGGTTGGCCATGGAGTGGACCGTCTTTTCTATGTAGGTCACCAGTTCAAACGTCATTGGTTAGTGGGCCACCACCTTAGCTCTTCCCACCTGGTTGTTTGCTGACACTCCACCTCCACAGCTAGCTTCTCATAGCTGCCACATTCAGAAGAAGACAGAGAATTTGATGGACCTAAGCTCCTGAGAGGTGTGTCTTAGGGGAGGCCTCTAGAACCTGGATGCTCAAGAGTGTGGTTCCAGGTCAGCAGGCCGTTAGAACTGTTGGACAGCAGATTCTCAGGCCTTGCTCCAGCCTCACTGACCCAGAACTTGCATTTTAACAAGACCCCAAGTAATTTACAGGCATGTTGAAGTTGGAGAAGCTCTGCTCTAGAACATGTGGTGTCTACAAAGATAATCTGACTCGCTGCATTACGAGACAGAAGGAGCTTTTAGCGCGTCTGTCACTTCAGTACTTTCCACAAGAGCTAAATTTCCCTGAAGTAGGAAGGAATAAAAATTTATTATATTCATAGGTAGAGGAAAAAAAATTCTGAATTAGTTGTTCTATGTCCCTGTTTTTCTTTAATAATAGCAATTAGGTGATATTTTTGTTATGTTCTCTTCCTCAAGTTTAGCACTGTTTACAGAGAAAACCATGTCATTTAGCTGTCTCATTTAAAATCCTAAGGGTGCTTTTTTGCTTTCTTGTCATTTTAACTGGACACTGAAAAAAGTATGGGATGATATTTGTTTGGTGCAAAGAAAATAGAAGCATATTCAGAATAGAAATTAAAGCTTTTATGCAGAGACAAAAAACAATATCTACCCCCAAACATATTCATCATTTTTTAGCAGTGATATTTTGAATCAGATTCTGTGTTCCTTACTTGACTTTAGGATAAGAAAATCTAAGTAAGCAATTTTCTTTTTGGTCATATTATAAAATATCACTACAATTTTGTGTTACTAGTTATCAAAGATATGTTTTAAGAATATATTAAAAACCAAACATTTTTTAGTTTGGCATGAAAGTTATTATTTGGTTGTATGTGTAATTCTCCTTTGTTCACTCATTCATTTCATCTTTTACTTATGGAGTGCGTGCTATGGGCTGATGCTATCCTAGGAATGGCACTTTCCCTTCTAGTGCTTAGAGGTCTTCACTACATTTTCTTAATGAAAAAAAAATGTATATGATTTTTTTGTAAGCATTTTTCAAGTTTACAGTAATAAAAAATTTACATATAGGTAATTGAATTAACACAGAAACAATGCTTTTTAAGTGATTGAAAAATTCTGTGCCCCTAGTACTTTTTTTGCCTTGAAATTATGACACACAACTTGCAAATATGGGGTACCCTCTTGTAAGGTGCTGTATAGTACATTTAATTTTCTAATCCCTAACTCAGAAAGTGGTGTCAACTGAAAAGATTAAAAAGAAGAAAATACTATACAATCTACTTAGATTTTTCTGAACCTTTAGCAATGAGTTGTAACTATGCTGCCTTCCTTGAGTCAAAAAAAAAAGGAAGAATGAAATCCTAATACTTACTTCTAGTAAATGCCAAACTAATAATGGATAATTTTAATTTTCTTTTGTGGTTGGTTTATGTCTTTATAGGTGAGTTTGATTTTGTCAGATGGTAGGTTTAAAATATCTTTTCAAAGTATAGCTGTTGTGTTTGTTTTTTAATTCATAATTTTTAATACAGATTATAAAATCCTCACAACCTGATTAAAAAACACTGTTCAGCAGAAACACTGAGTTTTACCCTCCTACAAGGAGAAAACAACTTGATGGAGCTGTTGCTCAAGAGGAAATTGGCATTATGACTATTCTTCTTGCACTTCATTTTTCTTAAGGATATAATTTCCCAAAGTGCTCTATTAATAGGAAACTCCTATGAATGCAGTGCCTGAATTCGAAAAAATTTTTAAACTGTTAGACGTTCTTATTATCTGCTGCTTGGGACACACTAATCTTCTCCTGTCAGTCAGATGCATTAGGTTGAAACGTTGAGCTGTCATATATTGGCATTAAGGAAATAAAATACTTCCTTCTAAAAGGAGGAACCACTTATGAGAGAGGTCCAAGATAAGTTTGGGGGATTTGGTCACAAGGTTCAGCCACAAAAGACATCCACCCGAATTGTAATTACCTTAAAGTCAAGCTTTGGAATCTACTTTATTTTTGGAAACTGTCCAGTTTTCTGGTTTCTTTGGTAATTGTCAAATTAGGGGGAGAAATCAGCGTTCTTTTCATGGTTTCTCAGCTCCTTTTGTGCTTTTTCTGTTAGATATAATTAGTGGGAAACAGTAAAGATAAACTTAGTTAGAGATAAACTTTTAATTGATGAGAACAAATTTTTCATGATTTGATGTCATATGCTTTGTCGTACTGGGCACAGGAAGCCTCATTTAAATGTTAGAATTTTTTTTTTTTAATTTTCAAAATTTATTGAGTACTTGTGCCAGTATTTGAGGAAGATGCTTACCTTTGGTTTCTGAAAGGAATCTCAGAAGTAAAGTATGAGCACGTGTATGAATGAGTTAAAAAAAAGAAAAAAAAAATTGATAAACCAACCTCTTTAAGGCTAAGTATTAGGTTGAGCCATATAAAATTGGTAAAAAAACTGTAGGTAAACTCATAAATACTATTAATTTCCTATAGTTCAACATATTACATTAGTCTCTTGGACGAGCCTGGTTTGGTTAAACTTTGTTTTGCATCTCCTCAATAAGAAGCTTTTACTGAACTTGGCTTTGAACCAGATAAAATTGAACACAGTCCTTACTGATAAATAGTGTGAAAAATCCAACTTTTACTCTGATCATTCATATAATTTTGTCTCAGTGCGTAAGTTTATTGATAGGTTATAATTATAACTAGAAGCCTTAGAATTAATCAAGAGAGCAAGCTCTGGGTGGCACCAGACAATGGCTGTCTGGGAAAATATCCTTTGTGGATTTTAGTTGGAGAAGGGTTAATGCATATTTGTGGTTGCTGACTTTCTCTCCTATTTTATGTGCCAAATTAGAATTACAGATCCTAACCACTTCCCAGTATCTTAATTTAATTTTGAGGCTAAGAGTGCTTTTCGAACATCATTTTTGTGTATTAGTTTATGAAAATTATTAACAGCAGTCAGAACAGAAAAGGTATTTAACATGCCATTTTGATATTAAATAGAATTTCTGAAATAGAGGTAAAAGATTTCCCAAGTAGGATAGTTGTATGTATTTACACATCATTTTTTTTTTTTAAGTCTAAAAAAATGTGAACTTGGTCAACAGCTCAAGAAGAAAGACTGTATATACTTTATGGTTTATTCTACTTTTGTGTCTAAAATCTACCATGAAATATCAAAATCTTTTTATTTAAATTTTCGATAAATTTGATTGTGACTTGGAGTTGTATGCATCATTGGGAAGAGTAGAGAATGCTTAAATATAAAAACATCAATGCAGCATTATTACATGCTTTCATGTTTTTTATACAAAAGTATTATATGGACAAGGCAAAAATCAAACTACATGGAAGGTTTCTGTCATCATATATTCATCTCTTAGTGCACTATCCCTCTCCTCAAAGTACAGTTTCCAGTACATCCTTCTAGAAATATTTTTATGCACATACCAGTATCCTTTTAAAATTTATATAAATGTTATAGTCTACATATAATTCAGCCCCTTACTGGAATAAGCATTCTGTTTACAAACATGTATGTAACTTGGCATGCATTTTTGAGCATAACCTTAGAGTAAAATTCCTAGCAGAGGAATTGCTGGGTCAAAGGGTGTGTGAGCCTCCAAACTGTTCTCTAAAAATATGCATACCAATTTACACTTCCACCAGTAACATATGAGAGTATCTTGTTGCAGTGAGGTTTATAGAGCTTTCAGTAAGTGAAAGTGTGATGTCTCATTTTGATTCATATTTATTTCATTTTAAGAAGGCGTGATTATCCTTGCATATGTAGTTATTATCCATTTGTATATACGATTTTTCTGTTAACTACCTGTTAATCAACTATGTCCTTTTTTCCATTGGACTGTTTGTTTTCCTTATTGATTTTGACATGTTCTTTGTATATATGGATAATTGTTATATATCTGATTCTTCTTCTTATCATATTGAAGACAGTTTTTTTTCTTCTACTTTGTCATTTGCTTTTTAAAATATTTGGTATTTTTTGGCCCCACAGAAATTTTTAATTTTTTTCTAGTTTTTCAAATTATCAATATTTTTCTTTATTATGTCTGGATTTTGTGTACTGCTTAAGAATATTCCCTACTCTAAGATGTAAATGTATTTGTCCATGCTTTTTTTAGTATTTTTATGTTTTCAATTTAAGCTTCTCTCCACTGGTTGAAGGTTGCTATTTCTATCTTATACTACATTGCTATGTAGCGTTTGGGACTGTATCTAGGATGTTGATTGCATCATTGATGTGTCCCTGCTTTAACTATAATATTTTCATAATACATCATTTCAGTGTCTTACAGGAGTCCATCCGTTCTGTTCATCTTTTCCAGGATTTCCAGGTTATTTTTGCATGTTTATTTGACTCTAACATATAAATTTGTCACCTTCTGTTCAAAATCCTATAACCTAGCATTGAATCAAGGAACCCTGATGGTACAATTGTTAAATGCTGGGTTGCTAACTGAAAGGTTGGTGGTTTGAACCCACCAGCTGCTCCATGGAAGAAAAGATCTGGCAATCTGCTTATGTAAAGATGCACCATAGGAAACCCGATGAGGCAGTTCTACTCTGTCCTAATAGGCTGCTGAGTCAGACGGCACACAACAACAAGCGTTGAATCAAATTTAAGGTTAATTAATGGTACAGTGGAGGTCTTTAGAATGTTGAATCTTCTAGTTCAAGAGCAGGGACTATTTTTCAGTATTTTACAGTATTTTCTGTTGTGCATCTTGGAAGAGCTTAAGCTTTATTTTTTTTTAATACGGTTCCTATGATTTACTGTATTTTTAGGTATTCAAATACTGTTACTATTATAAATGGTGTATTTTCCCCCAGTACAATTTTCTTACATGTTATTAATTGGAAAGCTCTTGATTTTGGAATAAAAATTTTGTAACCAGCTAACTCAGTAAATTTTTTTTTGAGTGTATGATTATCTCATTTACAAAATGGTAATTGTTGTCTTCTCTTTCTTATCCAGTTGCATTGACTAGTACCAGTAGCTGATTTTTTACTCTTTTAAATACTTCCCAAATTGGCCAATAAAGTGCCTTGAGTGCATTTAATTTTCATTATAAGTAGCCTTTTTAGAAAGGTAGTCTTTAATTTTCTGTTTAGTAAAGGTACAGTAAACACCATTCTTAAAGAAACAAGGAAAAATTATAAGGAAATAAAAATTATAGATGTAGATGTTTGTTTACAACAGGTAAGTTTTCAGGTTGGAGAACTGTCTGTTTTAGGACATTGGCATGTCATCCTGGACATAACATTTTAGATATGAAAGTATGGTGGACTTGCCACCAGCAGATGTGACTTTTAATTTGGAAACTAGCACAGATTAGTAAATGCCAGTTTAAATGAGATATAGATTAGGTATTTTGATATTTTAAGGAATACATTTATAATTAATATTTATATATTTAAGTTATCCTAGGAGAAATTCTATATACCATTTCAAACCTGTATTTCTATGGCTGACCTTCATTTAGAGTGAGGTTAAGTAAAGACAAATCGGATTGATTTAAAGAAATGTGTATAAAACAGTATACCAATGGGACACAAATATCTTAAAACTCTTAAAGAGTGTGAGAGAGCGACTGAAATATGTACAAGATTATATAGTTAGTGAGTGGCTATCCTACACATTTACTGTAAACTTTATTTACTGAGAATTCATTCTCATTTATCTGTATTTATATGTGAAAGTTGTTTTTAAAAATTATACCTGCCTTTGGGGGTCTTAAATATTTTTTAAGATAACTTTACCTTTGTAGATGAATACATAAAAATACTCTATCTCAGTACATCTTAGGATATCACTAATAACTCAGGCATCCATCTCTAAGGGAAATTTGCCAGTGTGAAAGCAATCTGAACATTTTCATATCCAGAATTTCCAAATATTCAAAGCTAGTTGGAAGCTGTGAGCTTTAGCTGTGGTCTGTATAATTTTTTTGTGCAATAGAAGGAGATGACTTATATTAGGTATCAGATAATAATTAGAGAAGGAGCTGTTGGTAACAGAAATATTAGCTAACCAAAATGTAATGTATGATTAGAACTCAATATCAATACATAGCCAGTATGTACAAAGTTTATGGAAACATCTAGTCTATTGAATATTCCTTAATTTCAATGTGGTGGATCTGTAGTCTGAAATAATTGCTTCTTATCAGTGGAAATAGTTTCAGAGATCATCTTAACGTTAAAGCTCTGGTTTTATAGATGAGAAAACTGAAGCCAAAAGAAGTAAGCAGTTTTCCCACAGACAGCGTAATTTGTGAGAAGGCCAATCTGATGCTGGAATCCAAATCCCTAGAGTTCCAGGGGCATAGTTTTGTGTTGGTGGGAGGAGTAAGTAGATTTTAGAGCCAGAGGGGTCATTCCCAAGAAAGTTATTAATTTATTTCACTGGAATTAGAAGTTGTTGATTTTGTTGACATCATAATCCATTCCTAATACTGTTAATCTTTATATATGTTACTAAATGAAAATTACCTGACAAGTACTTTTTTAAATATAAGCTGCAGGAAATTTAAAAGGAAAACACAATAGCAAAAATACCATATATATCCACCTTTCCTAAGAATATGTACTAGGTAGAATGGGAGTTTTTTCAGCAGAAATAATAAAATACAAACTTAACTATGGCTACTATGTTTTTGCAGTATTTGGCTTGAGCACCTTGTTAATATAATAAAAAATAAATTTCAGGGCTCAGTCTACATAGAAAACTGAGATAGAGGGTCTTCAGTGTATATCCTGTAGTTTCTGGGATATAAGGTAATTTTAAAACAACAACTAAAAAGCGAAACGAGAGAGAAAGAAAGAAGAAGAAAAGAAATAAAGAAAACTTCCAAACCAGAAAACCTTGGGGTTTAGTCATGCCAACAGCCCTGGTTGGGATCTGCCTTGTGTACTCCATCTCCCCACAGCTTGTAAAGTCAGTTAAATATAGTCACAGTTGGGTTCTGTGGAACAGCAAATAGGAAAAGGAGTGAAAGCTGGAGGCGTGTTTGTGAAAAACACTTCAAAGTCATTTATTTTGACACTTTTTAAAGGCTTCTTTGTAAATGCACTTTTAAATAGTTCTGTTTCCTTGAACCTACCCAAGAGCATAAAATAGGCTGGATTCAAGAGAGCCGGCGTGGGAATATATTCAGCAGTGTTATTGCTTGTGTTGGGAAGACTGCTCTACTCTGTACTGCACCATTTCTTTTAATGAACCTAACTTCAGGTGGCTAAAAAAGCCCTTCTGTGATACGCACCTTACATAGTCCTTATGTGCATATTTATTGTGTGTGTCTGTTCATTGGAGTTTTGTAGCGGTTAAACTGTCCACCTATTAGGTTTCCAAACAGAAGGAAACACATATAAATGACCCAATACTTTCTAGCAGTTTGATTAATAAATAAAACGATAACCCAGCTTGTTTTCCCTACATTTGTTTCAATGAAACCAACTAAACTGATTGTCTCTTCAACCCAGAACATTGACTCTTCAATAATTTACCCAATTAATAAGAAAATAATTATCTATGTTTTCTCAATTAGTTAATTATTCTAAGATAAAACTCTTAACTTTCTGAAACTGCCTATTCGAGGCAACTTTGGGCGAGCAGAAAAGCAGGTTTTTTCCCCTATATTTTATACTATGAAGGTCTTGGTTTCCTCATTGATGAAGGGATTAGATTTAATTGATCTCAGGTGTGCTCTCCAAGTGTAGACTTTTATGATTCATAGCATTGTATTGATGGCGTTGTGCAAGCCCAGTTTACCGACAGTATGCCAAGTGTTGCATCTGTGGTGTGGAGGCACTCCTGTTGCGATATAATCCAGACACGCAATTTCTCACCCTCTTTTCTCCCATGGATGTACTTAGGTTTGGGCTTTTCATTAAACACAGCTCCCTAAATTCCACCTTGTTCACAATACTGAGACAGAACATAGGTGTGACAGTAGGCCTTGGAGAACCTTGCCTAGCTAACTTCTCAGATGTGAATATAGACCCAGAGACCAGAGGACGCTTTCAAGTCTCAAATTAACACTCTGTGGCCCTACTTATGACTTCGAAGTGCATGTCAAGTCACTGAATAGATCTGTTAACTGGAGAGTTTCACACTACAAATCAGAATTTACCGCTACTCAGCTTAGTCACACTGGCATTTAATTTATTTTGGATCAGCCCCTCTAACAAGGAACTTAAGGTTTTACTGCTCTAAAAATGCTTTTGAAATGTTATTTACCCTGTTGCTCACTCAACATCTGACGGAAATGTGAAAGTGCTTCCAGGAATAGTAAAAATGTGTTTCAAAACACTGGCCTGAACAGGCAACCTAATTCTATGGTATGGTGCCACACTTAGAGAATGTCTAATATACAACAGCCTTTCTAGAGGATTTTTCACAGGATTCTTGTAAATGGGGAATACTAACATTTCAAATGTGAGTCAATATATAAATATTTTGTTAAGACAACTTGTCAGCAACACATCTATTTCATTATGTATAACATGTAACTACTTCTAGTTTCTAAGTTGCTGAATTATCTAGTATGCTCAGGGGAATTGCCCTAAGTTTAAAACATTTACTAGGTTTGTGGAAAATGATTGGATTTGTCTGTATATATTATTTGAGAATCTTAGGGGAAAGTTCTATATTTATAGCTTCATCTGCTTTTTAAACATTTTATTAAGAAGTGAATGTTTTTGAGAAGTACAGGCTTGTTGGTCTTCTCATTGAACAGATGATGAGGACATGTATGTGGGGAGGGGAGGATAAATTGATAAATGTAGGGACTCCAAAGCAGTGCCCTGGGAGTGATACAGAGGTTTCCAGTGTGTCTCAAGTGCTAGACTAGAGATATGCTAGGCTTTCAAAATTATGGCAGTCCAATGTTGAGCCACCCTCCAACCACTGCCCCCACACCCCTGCCACGATTGGAATATTATCAGCCTTTGGACTAAGTCACTGTAAACTTTAAACTCAGAATCTTTTGTTATCTCTCTTGTATCTCTCCTGGGATAGTAACCAATGTCAAGTACCACTGAAACAGGGACTCTCAACGTGTCCGTGTGTGTGTATGTACGTGGGCGAGTGGGGGGGCTATATTGGTTTTCTAGCCTTGGCAGAGTCCACTGTAAGTGATGACCATTTTGATTATCTTCATGATTTATTTCAGAGCATCACTTCCACATTTGGCCAACTGGTAACTTTTTTTTGTTTGTTTCATGAAAAGCAAAAAGTTTTCTTAATAGTCCAGTTTTATTCTTTGTTCCAAAATACTGTCTTTAACTCCAAAATATCAAAAGAAAATAGACATTTTAAATTTAAGAATCAACTGAATAAAAATAAGGCAAATTAGGGCCTCTGTTTTGTTTTGCCTTGTGGTCTTCAGTTTCAGTTGATGGTCTGCCATGGCTATCAGTGACTTAAACTCTTTCAAGTCTTCATGCCCTTTGGACATGCCATTCCTTCTACCAAGAATATCTTTCTTTTTCTCTGCTAATTAAGTTCCTTTACATCTTCAAAAGGTTGGCTCAAAATTCCTCTTTGAGAAGGCTTCCTTGGCAGAGTCTACCTGATAGTTAACTCTTTTCCTGGACATAGACTATATTTAGAAAGAAACATTTTAACCACTTACTGTGTGAATAACACTGTAGTCTAAGGCACTCTGAAGAGAGATGAAACAAGGAGGGGCAGGAATCAGACATCCATATAATACAGTTTTTTTTTTTTTGTGTGTGTGTGTGGAGGGGGGTGTGATCAGAAAGCATGTTTGAGTGTACAAGAATGCAAGCAAGGGAAGAAGTTAATTGCATTAGGATACTTGAAGGAGCCATAGAGCCTGGCCTTTTCTGATAGTATCGTAGAATCGCAAAGCTTTAGAACTGCTAGGACCATGAAAGATCATGTAATTTAATTAAGTTCCAGTCTTTCATAACTACAGATTGCCTATTGGATATGTCCGTATGAGTATTTTATTATAGCCTGAAATTCAAAACGACTAAAATTAAGTGCCCACCCATTATTCATCATTGTTCCAGTAAACCTGACTCTTTCCTTTCTCTTGCCCCACAAGTGTTGCCCATCAAAACTTGTTCCTTCTCTGTAGTTCTTGACTTGTCCCAACCTTTGCATGTCCATTGTCGCCACTCTTGTTTAGGAACTTAACCACTTTTCTCTGAATGTTGAAGTGATTTTCTGGTTTCTCTCTCTCCTCTGCTACTCTGCTTCCATCTGCCCTATTCACTACTGCCAGGTCAAAAATCCTAAAACACGGCTTTTTTCAAAGGCTTGAAACGTACTGATTTAACAGGCATATGTAGTGCATAGACCATGATTGGGTCTAAGATTAAAAAAGTAAAAAGGTACAAAAACATTTTTTGGGGCAACTGGGGAAATTTGAATATAGACTATGCTAATGGTGCTGAGGTTATATAGGAAAATTTTCTTATCCTTAGAAGATGCATGCCAAAGAAGTATCATTAAGGGTGAAGTATCATTATGTCTGTAACTCACTTTCAAATGGTTCTCTACGCCAGATCACTGATAAGGTCCCATCTTCTTGAAACATACTTTTTGGATCCCATGGATTTCCTGTTCTAATTTGGATGACATGTTTCCGAGGCCTTCTATATATCATCATTGTGGGATTCCTTTCAATTAGACTTTTTTGTGGTTAGTGCTTCCATTTATCATATTCTATATCTTTCTTTTAAAAAATTTTTACCCCATATTTTGTTGGCATGTAATTTCAGGTAACTTCTTCAGAAATGATGTTTTTTAAAGTAAGCTTTGAAGTTCTTATAGGCCTAAAAAATGCTACTTTATGTCCTCACACTTGATTTAAAGTTTCTCTGCATATATATTTCTATGTTTAAAATATTTTCTCTCAATTTGAAAGGCATTGTTCCATTGTCTTTTAGCTGCTGATATTGTTGATGAGACTCTGATACATCTATATCTCATTCTTTTGTAGGCATCTTATTTCTCCTGGAAGCTTTTAGATTTTCTTTTCAATCTTAGTGAATTGAATTTCACTAAGAAAAAGATATTTCTAAGCGTGGGCCTTTTTTTGTATCTGTCATAAAAAAACAAACAAACAAACCCGTTGCTGGCGAGTCGATTCTGACTCATAGCAACCCTGTAGGAGTAGAACTGCCCCACAGGGTTTCCAAGGAGTGGCTTCTGGATTTGAACTGCCAGCCTTTTGGTTAGCACCCACGCGCTTAACCACTGCGCCAAGCCTTCATATCTGTCTTAATACTAGGTAAAATTTTTCAATGTTAGGCTTTTGGGTCTTGGCTCTGGTGTTATTTCTTTGATTATTTCTTCCCCACTCTTTTCTCGGAGAGAATGATTATGTTTCTATGTCTCAGTTTTCTCATAGGGTCTATGTGAAGATTAAATTAGGTAATGTATGTAATATACTTTGAAGTATATATACCTGACACATAGTAAACACTCAGCAAACATTAGCTTTTACTAGAGGATACTACTATTATTTCATTCACATTTGTACTCCTTGTACTCACAGTGCCTAGCTTATAATCAGTACTTAATAAATGCTTGCGCAGGGGCAGTGGTGGTTCAATGGTAGAATTCTCGCCTTCCACACAGGAGACCTGGGTTCAGTTACCGGCCAGTGCAACTCAAGTGCAGCCACCACCCATCTGTTGCTAACAGATTTCAGTGGAGCTTCCAGACTAAGAAGGGCTGTGAAGAAAGTCCTGGTGATCTATATCTGAAAATCAGCCAGTGGCAACCCTGTGATCACAATGGACCGATCTGTAACTGATTATGGGGATGGCGAAGGACCAGACAGCGTTTTGTTCTGTTGTGCATGGGGTTGCCATGAGCAGGGAGCTGCTGGACGGCAGCTAACAACAACAAAAACACTCATAAAACTGAACTAAAACATAGATCTAGTCATACTACTTGTTACTATGTACCTCATTAAAAATGGAGGGCTCTCGCTCTGGCATGAGTGGCCCTGTAAGGTCTGGTCCTTGCCCTCATCCCCGCCCTCATCCCCTGCCATGGTCCCAGACCGTGTGCTCCAGCCCAATCACATTGGAGTTGATGGAGATAGGTGGCAGCTGCTAAGCCTGTGAAGTGTGTAGAGGGGAGGTTGCATGGTGTGGTAGAGAAGATCTGTAGAGCTTTCCTGACTGACATGTGAGAGACTGGAGAGTCAGTTTGTATTTCGTGTTTTAAGACAACGAGCCCAAACTGATTGATAAGACAGTTTTTGATCTGTAAGTTTCAAACATCATCAGGATGTTGTCATGTCTGTGAAGAAATTAGAAAGAAATCCAAGGATATTGAATCTTAATTGGTTGAGCAAATATGTGTTACATGTCAACTGCTAACAGTCATATGCTAGGTTATGGTGAGCAAACAGTCCTAGTCCTGTCCTCGTGGCTCCTATGAGTCCGCTGGGGAGGCAAATACTCCAGTCACACAAATAAAGATGTAAATACAAGTGGTGGTAAGAGCTAGGAAGCAAAGGAACCATGTGCTTTGAGTGTAACAGGGGGCCCTGACCTAGGCTGAGTAGAGTGGACCAGGGAAGGATTTTCTGAGGAAGTGAGGTTGAATGGAGATCTAGAATTACTGGAGTTAGATTGTGTGAACATGTGAGGGACAGGGAGCAAGGAGAGTTTAGAAAGTGGGAGCAGTGTGTGGAATTCCACGGGGGGACAGACAAATCATGGTGCTCAAGGAGACCAGTGTGGTGGGGCGGAGCTCCTCGGGGAGCCGTGGGCCATCTCAAACTCTGTAGCTCCTGATGATGGACTAGGGGTGCAAAGAGTAGAGACACTGTCCTCTAAACTTTTCCCCTGGCCCTATGTGACCTTTTGTTTGCCCCTTTCCTAATTCTTTTTGGTCCTATTTTTATCCTGATAATGTTATGTTTTTAAAAAACAGTCTCTTCAAATACGAACATGAGCTTACTGTCTGCTTTCTCTCAAGGCTTCGGGATGAAAACATAAAATGGAAACTGGCTTGTAAGTAAATGTTCCATAAAGCTTATATAATAGAGTCTTTGTTCCAGTTCCATAATTTGCCTCCACCTTATAAGAAAACACAAATGCCCATTGTTGGGCATTGACCCATTAGACAGTTGCTGCCAAATGGATGTTATTAGCCTGAAACCAGTAGGACCCAAATTTATGCTATAGGCTTAGGAGAGGGAGGAAGGAAGGCAGGGAGAGAGAGACAAGGAGAGAAACAGAGTGAAGGAGTACAACCAAAACCAAACGCAAAATTCCTACTGGGTAATTAGTATTTGCAGAAAGATGACAAGCTGACAATGCAGGAAAGAGTGGTACGATAGCGTATTGACTGCTGGAAGCCACCACGCAGCTGCTGGCAGTGTGTGGTCAGATGTCCAGTATATGGAAGTGGCGTCTAGCCCACCCAGTCATCCTTCCTTTCTATTCTGAGGTTTCCAAGCTAGGGGACCTGTTGTCAATTCAGATAAGCAGTCTTGCAGTGGGGTTAATTTTTCCTCCTTCCCTGTATTCCTGCCTGTCAGAATCCATCTTCAGCCACAGGTCCATGTTCACAGCTGGTGCATACCCACCTGTAGGGCACACAAGCTGGAAACCATTCTGGTGGGTCAGTGCCTGTGCCACAGGTTATGAAATAGGTCCAACTTCACCCCTGGTTAATATGATATTTTTTTATTCAGTGATTATTCCAGCTGTACACAGATCAGGAGGCAGTTGTTCAGACAGAACAAGGGGATACTGTGTGTTTTAAGGTCAGGAAAGGTGTGCGTCAGGGTCGTATCCTTTCACCATACCTATTCAGTCTGTATGCTGAGCAAATAATCTGAGATGCTGGACTGTATGAAGAAGAACAGGCACCAGGATTGGAGGAAGACTCATTAACAACCTGCGTTATGCGGATGACATGACCTTGCTTGCTGAAATTGAAGAAGACTTGGAACACTTACTGATGAAGATTAAAGACCACAGCCTTCAGTATGGATTACACTTCAAGATAAAGATAACAAAAATTCTCACAACTGGACCAGTAAACAACATCATGATAAACGGAGAAAATATTGACTTTGTCAAGGATTTCATTTTACTCAGATCCACAATCAACACCCATGGAAGCAGCAGTCAAGAAATGAAAAGATGCATTGCACTGGGCAAATTTGCTGCAAAAGACCTCTTTAAAGTGTTGAAAAGCAAAGATATCACCTTGAAGACTAAGGTGTGCCTGACCCAAGCCATGGTATTTTCAGTCACATCATATGCACATGAAAGCTGGGTGATGAATAAGGAAGACCCAAGAAGAATTGATGCCTTTGAATTGTGATGTTGGCGAATGATGTTGAATATTCCATGGATTACCAAAAGAATGAACAAATCTGTCTTGGAAGAAGTACAACCAGAATGCTTCTTAGTAGTAAAGATGGCGAGACTACATCTTATGTACTTTGGACATATTGTCAGGAGGGATCAGTCCCTGGAGAAGGTTATCATGCTTGGTAAAGTACAGGATCAGGAAAAAAAGGAAGCCCCTCAATGAGATGGACTGACACAGTGGTTGCAACAGTGGGCTCAAGCATAACAACAATTGGGGGCATGGCGCAGGACTGGGCAGTGTTTCATTCTGTGGTTGCTATGAGTTGGAACTGCCTCAATGGCGCCTAACAACAATGACAACAACATACATGTGAGTGTGACCAACAGTCTGTGGCCAGTTCAGGGCCTGGAATCTTAGCGTTGGAAGGAAGTTTCAAGATTTTCTGGGAAGCTTTCTACCCAGGTGGATTTCTTCCTCCTGCAGCTGTCTCTCAACTGGTCACTCAGTCTTGGCCAGAACACCCACACTCACAAGGAGCTTTTAACTGCAGATATCCATGGAGGGCTTTGTGCTGAGCATACCACAGGGGGCTCATTTTTTGTTTTCAGTGACCCCATCATGGTTCTCTTTTTCTGATACGTTTTAGCCCTTTGATTACTTGCAGGCATAGTCGTTTTGTTTCCCCTTTGGATTCTGTTCTCTAGGAACCACACTTCTTTCATTTTTTTCTGTCATTGCTCATGTGTTGCCCTCTGAAGCCACTTTAGTTTGTTCACATCCTTCATAAGACATGAAGCACTTTCTGGAGGTAGTGGTTCCACCAGGGCCAAGTGCACTGAGAGCTGCTGTACTGCTGACTGGGAGAGTCAGTTGGTTATACATGTTATTTGCAAAGCAGTGCATCCTGCCTGTATGAAGCCCCTGAATCCAGGGCCATTGTGTCCTGGACTTCCTCACCCCAAGTGGTTGACTTCTTGCAGCGTTTCTCAAAAACCTTCAGTGGCTCTGCATTGTTATTTGAATAAAGTTCAGACTTATTTATCTGAGTTCCATGCCTTCTAGAATTTCTTAGGTCAGGATTTCCCAATCTTTGTTAGAGGAATACTAGGGCTGCCAGATGTTCACAGGTATTGGCTTTCACCACCAGTGCTTCCCCTTAAGGGGAGTAGGGGTCCTGTCATTAATAAATTGGCAAACACTGCTTACTGTCTACAGGCTGGTCCACAGGCTCATTTGTATGCTGAAGGCTTTGAGAAGTCCTGTGGCAACTGGATTCTTTTCCTGTGGCTGCTGGAACAAATTACCATAAACTGGGCGGCTTAAAACAGCAAATATTTATTCTCTCACAGCTCTAGAAGCCAGAAGTCTGAAGTCAGCATCACTGGGCCAAAATCAAGGTGTCGTCAGAGCCACGCTCCCTCTGGAGGTGTTAGGGGAGCCTCCATTCCCTGCCCCTTCCAGCTTCTGGTGGCTGCCAGCATCCTTTGGCTTGTGGCTGCATTACTCTAGTCTCTGCCTCCATGGTCACGTTGCCTTCCCCACTTCTGACTATGTTAAATTGCCCTCTGCCTCCTAAGGATACTTATAAGGATATAAGGATACTTTTGATTGGAGTTAGGGCCCACCTATAAACCTGTGATAATCTCCCCATCTCAAATCCTTAACTTAATCACATCTACAAAGACACTTTTTTCATATACTGTTACATTCATAGGTTCTGGGGACTAGGACGTTCACATATCTTTGAGGGCCGTTGTTAGCCTACCCCAGTAACTAAGCAGTGGATTGTCTTTTATCCATTAATGACCAAGCAGCACTGGCTCACGCTTCTCACATCTCACTTCTCCTTGCCCCAAACTGTGTTTCCTTTTAATCTACAATATTTGTCTTTGACTACATAGATCAAGCCTTTTCTCTTCTTTCATGATACTTTCCTTATCAGTCATGGCTCCCTCCTTTAATTACAGAGTAGTTTGGTTTATATTTTTTAACATACTTTGTTAATTATTTATTCGTTTCGTTATGCATCTCTTGTGTCATCTTTCACTAAGCTCTGTCATAGTTGAACTTTTTGGCAGTGTGGAATAGTGGGTTTAATCCTAGATTCCCCAGTTTATAGCTGTGTGATTGTGGGTAATTCACTTGGTTGCTTTTGCCTGTTTCATTGTCTGTCTGTAATATGGGGATAATCTGAGTAAACAGTTCAAGGAGTGTTGTGAGAATTACATATAAGTTAATAAGTGTAAATGGCTCAGAACAGGTCCTGTCACTGCACTGTCCAAAATGGTAACCACGTGCTATATGGCTATTGAGCAATTAGTGTGGCCAATGTGACTGAGGAACTGAATTTATAAAAACTAAGCAGTGTAAAATATATTTCTGTTAAGCACAACTTCTTATTTTGGCAGGACTGCCTTTCACATTAACTGATATATCATGTAAGATGTTGTGCTAGTGTTCATTGTGTGTATCACTTCATGCTTTTCATTCATAAAAACTCCACTGACCTTATTGTCAACTGACTTGTTCACTTCAGATGGTTTTTTTCTGCATTCTAATGTAAGGTTATAATGTGTTTATCTGAATATTTTATGCAGACACCACCACTTACAGTGATACCTATATAAATCATAATTGGTAATTAAACTGAATTTTTAATTCTTATTTTAATTAAAATATAATTAAATTCTTTTTCTCATTAAAAAAATAAGTTTGAGCACATTTTAAAATTAAAACGAAAGCATACTACTGATACAGAATTGAGTGTAGATGCAGAAATTAGCACTATGATCAGAACAGTGAAGACAAAAAGACTAGATATTTCATGATAAATGGCATTTGTCATTTGCTGCAGCAGAATAAAACAAAAAAGCTGTTTGTTGGGTAAAGAATATTTAAGAGACATTTTCAACAAATACATAGTGAAGTTGATTAGAAGTTTCCTTCAAAAGAGAATTGACGTGATTAGTCACCTGAAATTATAATTAAATGTCCAACAAATTGTTAACTTTTAGCTGAATGTGAGCTTGTAACTTTGGCTACCTATCAAATGATTTGGACTTTTGCATCAAAATAGAAACCATTTTTAGATGGAGAGATGGTAAAGGAAATTTTTGTATTAGTTACAAAAATTAGGAAAATTATAAGAAAAGACAAAAAGCTATTTTAAAAAAGTTTAAAAGATCTTTAATTAAATTACCAAACAATTTCCATAGAATACAAGACCTTTCTAACAATATCGAAGATCAGTTTGAAATTGAAAAATTCTACGTACGTTTCTTTAGCTAAGTTGTGCAATATGAGTCACTGCCCAATTAATACTTGGGACACCTTTGTCTCAAAGGACTTAAAAATTTACAAGGAAAATGTAAATTTGTGGCCAAAAGTATAAAACTCCTGGCACAGATATTTTTAAATGTTTTACATCTGTCAAGGAAGAATTTCAGATCAATGTGAAAAAATTAATTTCTGTCATGACAGACGATACTCTAGCTGTGTTAGGTAAAAAATCCTTCACTGAAATTTTAAAACAAGAGACTGGTGTTTCTCGTATTACTTCATTCTACTGCATTCTGAAGCAAACTCTTACAAAGTGTCGTAGACACAGTTGTTAAAATTGTTTAGTATGTACTTGCAAATCTATGAATCATTGCCTGTTCATAGACCTGTTGAAAGAAATAGAAGGCAGTGTGAATACAGCGATCTGGTGTCCTGTGCCAGCATTGGTTGGTGGAGCCGTGGAAGCGAGTCATAAAGATTTCCATACTTCACTCCAGTATAAGATTTTTTTTTCATTTCTTGAAACAAAAGGAATGCTTGCTAAATATTCAGTAATTAAAAAGAAAAATGTCATGTGATTTATGTGTTCTCACTCATATCACACTGCTTTTGAGCGAGCTAAATTTGAGGCTCCAAAGAAAGGAAAGCTTATTTGTGACGTAGCTAGGTAGGTATGAAACTTTATGTTGAAAATGAAAGTTTTCATAATATAAATCAATAATAATGGCTTTACACATTTTCTCTAACTTGAATACTATGCAAAAGGCTTTAAATTATAGACAGTATTATGTAAACTGGCTACAAAAATTACAAGACAATTTAAAGACACTTTTTTGATATTGATATAGACTTGCTTTATAATTTATACAAACACTCCTTTGAATTTGATGTTAATACTGAGCTGACACTGAATTAGTGAACTTACTTAAACAGATGTGGTTTTGAAACTGATATACTTTTGTTTCAAAATTTCAATCAGTTCTTTAAAAAAAAAAAGACCAAATTTGTCAACATGTATATGAATATTAAAGGAAAACGATTTTTTGGGGTACTCAATTCAGTTATTGGAAAACTTTTAAGTATGTTTGCTACAACCTGGGTGTGTGAATCTACGTTTTCAATCGTAAATTTTAATCATGGATCAAGTATTTTTGATGAAAATTTAGCTCAGAATTCAGTTGTGTTATAAGTGTAAAATAACAGATTTTGAAGACTAATACAAAAAAGATTATAAAATTCTCATTAATAATTTTTCACTAACATGTTGACATAACATTCTGGATATATTTAATTAAATAAATATATTATTGTAATTGACTTTCACCTGTTTATTTTTAACTTTTTTTAGTTCGGCTGCCAGCAAATTTTAAATTACCCTCATGGCTCACATTATATTTCTGTTGGACAGCGCTGGCTCAGTGGTGCTCAGCTACTAACTGAAAGGTTGGCAGTTTGAGTCCACCCAGAGGTACCTCAGAAGAAAGGCCTGGTAATCTAGTTCCAGAAAATTAGCCATTGAAAACCCTGTGGAGCATAGTTCTACTCTGGCACAAGTGGGGTCGCCATGAGTTAGAGTTGACAGCAACTGGCTTGGTTGTTTTTGGTTTGGCCTAACACATAACAAATGGACAGTGAATGTTAGCATTATTATTATCACTGATATGATGATGGTGGTGACTTATTGTTTTCTTGCCCTTCCACTAGAGTATAAACTCCTTGAGGGTAGGAAATGCATCGTATTCATATTTTTATTTACCATGTCACATTGCATTGTGATGTTAACTATAACTAGATGTTTATCAGTTAATTGATTGCCGTATGGTCTGCTTTCAGCATTCAAAGCACGTGTGTGTGTGTGTGTGTGTGTGTGTGTGTGTGTGTGTGTGTGTGTGTGTGTGTGTGTACAGGTTTTTAAATCTCAGGATAAAAGTAAAATAATTCTGTCCCCTTTAATCTTCACACACACACACAAAATTCATAATCTTTTGTTTAGTATGCTTGAAAAAGTGGTTAGTTTAAGCAGTAGTTGTAAATAGTAGATTATTACAAAGGTAATTGATACTTAAATGAAAACAATTCTTTTTGAGTAAACTTTATATGAGATTTTATACAAATTTATTAGTTAATTGAATAGTTTTTAGAAAACTGCTGTGGTATCTTATTTTGTTTGGGGGAGAAATATTGTGCAAATAACACTGTAGTTAGAATTACATAAATTGGTTTCATAGTATGCCTAGGTCTCTAACTAGTGTTATGACCCTGAACAAGGGATTTAAGCTTTCTCAACTTCAATTTTCTAATCTGGACATTGGGGAGTATATCAATGACCTCACTATGCAGTTGTGAGATATAAATGGGAAACAGTATCTTAGAGTACTTGGCAACCATAAAGAACTTTAGAAAGATAAGATATTATTTTAATGGAGAAAGCAATAAACTCTTTGCATCTATGCTAGAATGTAAGTCTTAACTTCCTGTGTCTACAAAAAATGGTAGTGGTGGTTGTGGTTGTTTGTCATCGAGTCAGTTGCAACTCTCAGTGACCCTATAGGACAGAGCAGAACTGCCCCATGGGGTTTCCTAGGCCGTGATCTTTATGGGAGCAGATCGCCAGGTCTTTTCTCTCACAGAGTGGCTAGTAGGTTCAAACTGCTGACCTTTTGGTTAGCAGCCAGATGCTTAGCCATTGTACCACCAGAGCTTCTTGAAAAGGTGGTAGTTTACTTAAATTTTTAGTGTTTTGGTAGGAAAAAAATGCTCTCAATTTTTCTAAAGTTTGACCCAAATCTATAAAATGTAGTCAGATATCCCAAATAAGTCATAACTATTAGGAGAGAACAGCTGGGAAACAGAAGCAGTGGTTAGACATTGAGATGTAAGTTTAGACTAAAGACCAGGATGCTAAAGTTGGAGGGAAGCCCCACCGCCATTGTCCAGCCTCTGCACTGAGGTAAGGCCTACCCCTGCCTCTGCCTGACACCAGGCCAGTTAGGAATGAGAGTTTGATACCACTGAGGCCAAGGCAGGGGGTCCAACCACCTGTTAGGGTGGAAAGTTGTTTTTTCACCTAAAGAATCATGCCTTCTTCCCACCCTTCCTGCAAAACTCTGGTCTTCAGTAGCGTGAGACCTTGAAAACCTTTTATCTCAGTCCTACTAAGACGAGGTACAAAAAAAAAGTATGTAGTTGAATAAGAGCTAAGCCATTACTGCTGTTGGTGAAAAATAAAACAAAACAAAACAAAAACAAAAAACAAAGAAAGAAAGAAACAGCTTAGAGCATACACCCTGTGAAGGTCAGGACTGTGATCCCGGTATCTCACTAGCAGTTCATTTTATCCCGTCTCTCCCTTATTTGTTTCTGTATTAAGAGTTCAGCTATGTAGAAATGACCTGGATTATATAACCTCAACAGCAGTGAAACTGTAAAAGGGAAAACTTCAAGTATGATGTAAACACACACCTTTAAATATGTGATTTTCTTGAAGTGGTTTTTAATACCTTCTCTGGGTGGCAGAACCCTAATGTTCAATAGAGCACAACCTAACAAATAAATGCAGGATTTACTGGCCCACAAAGTTGAGTTCTACCAGCTGAACCTACCCCCAGACACCACACCCCCGTTAAACCAGCTTTCTTTGTACATGCTGCGAGCTTTGTCTTCAGTGACTCAATGGTCATTCTTGCACCACTCCGTTCTTTATCTGTGCATAGGCTCTGGATATTGTTTAGCTTATATTGTTTTCTTGGTAAGTGCATAAAAGTTTCTGCACTTAACTTGTCTACGTATGCTTGAATTTCATCTGTCTTTGAATGATCTTAAGGCACTCAAATCACAGTTCTTAATTAGTATCTTTCTTCTGCTATTCACAGTGTTTCTAGCGTGGCAGGGTGCCCTGGTTGCAAAGCACATCTGAAATGCCTACCTGAAGTAGATAGTGACATTTCTCTCATGGCATGCACATATTTTAAAGAACAGTCTAAATTAGATTATGTTAATTAATTATATCCCTGAAAGAAATTGGGTTAAAAAGAGCAGGAATATTTGTAAAGAGTTGCACTGTGCTTATAACCAATAGTGAAGTTTTAGCAGCAGCCTTTTAAAGGAATGTGCAATAAATTGAGAAAGACATGGTCATTAATATATGCGTATCCTTATTATTCTTATGACCTTTTAAAAGCCATAAACAAAAGGACATTTGTTTTCTCTTCCTGCCTTAGCCAGGGCACAAATTATAAAAAGAAATATTTGAGGACATTAATAAATCAGGTAAATACTAAAATTTCATAATTCTTTTTTCAGTATGAAGTTTTTTTTTCTTTCAAACTTAAAATTTTTCATTAAGCATTGCCTTGAACAGTGGACAAAGTGCAGCTCTGTTCTTGTTAGAGTACCTGCAAAAAATAATTTCCTCTATAAATCATTCGCATGATTTAGAACTACATAAGCAGGTTTTTTTGCAAAGAAATGAGCTTTAATTGTATGTATTTCACTTTGAGAAATAGTGAGAAAGGGAGAAGGAAAAGGAGGAATTCCATTTCCAAAATATGTACGATTTTTATTTTTATATATGTGTAGCCTATTACTACAGAGAGCTGAATATTGAAGCATGGCGTTTACCGGTAAGTTACTACCTTCTCTACAAACCTGTACAAATCTTTATCAGTGTATTTGGAGCACAAAGTTATAAAAACTTCCAGCTAGTGTGTTTTTGTTCTGAACTGGGGAGGAGTTATTCACAGCAACACTAAACTGGATTGTGATAGGGATATGCATCTTGTATTTCCTCTGATTCTCCCACATTGATTTTATGCTCACGTGTGGGGATTTATTTTCCCAGGGCCCTGTGCTACCCAGTGTAGAAGAGCTCACTGTGTTAGTACCTCATGGTGTTCTTTTCACCCACAAAGCCCTGCCACCCACTGTCCAAGATTTGTGTGTCCACTGGTGTTCCTGATAGCAGAGCTGTGATTAGCTGTACAGGTACCAGCTTATTGTGCTCATCCTGTCCACATGTGGGTTTGCTGATGCTTGTGAAATCTAGAGGCCCTCACCAGTGGGGAAGCATAATCCTATCCAGGCCAGGAAATGCCTGGCTTTCCCAGATACTGCTCAGAGCAGTAGGGCAGGGACTAATCACCTATTTCCTTCCTGTCCTTCTCTATTCCATAGCACCTATGGCCCAAGTAGGTGTTTGATATTTACTCATTCAGGTCACTTTCCGTTGTTAATCAATTCTATAGACATCACATTTTATATTAAATTGTTTCTAGGCCCTTTGTTATAGAGTGATTGATCTTATTAGTGAAGCAAATTACTATGTAAATAATTTGTTACAAATAAACCAGTGTTGCTGTGGAGTCATTTTCAACCTCATGTGTGTCAAAATAGAACTGTGCTCGGTAGGGTTTTCAATGGCTAATTTTTCAGCAGTAGATCGCCAGGTCTTTTTTCTGAGGTGCCTGTGGGTGGACTTGAACCTTTAACTTTTTGGTTAGCAACCGAGCATGTTAACTGTTTGCAGTACCCAGGGATTCTGTTACAAATATACATGGTTCAAGTCCTTGCCCTGTCTACTGACTGTGCAATCTCACACAGGTTAGTCTCAACTCACCTCAGTTTCCTCATTTGTAAATGGAGTAACAGTAGTACCAACTGCGAGGGTTCTGAGGATTGAGAAGGTAGTGAGTGTGAAGCACATGGTGTGTGCCTGGCACATGCTGAGTGCTGTCTCGGTGCTTGCTGCTCCTGTTGTTACTGTTGTCATTGTCATCTGTAGTACTAAGTACTAGTACTAAGAGGCCACATGAGTTTTTTTTAATTTCCTGGAGGATAAAAACTTCTGCATGAGTGGCAAGAATAGGAGAGGAGAGAGAGAAAATCATAGAGGTTCAAACTAAGAAACTTACGTTTAAAGAAGAGAAGAAGACCCGTGGAAATACAAGATTACCTGGGCACACTTTGTTTATGTGGAGGTGTCTACACATAATGAACCACCTAGCACACATGTAGGCTGTTGGTGAATGGCTTTGGATTTACTTTGAGGCTTTTCAGACATTGCTGGTACTGCGTGTGTTGGGGTATCTGTGTGTATGTTTTCTTTCCCTTAATTATTCACTTAGGAGTCCCTGGGTGGCACAAATGGTTAAGCGCTGGAGTACTCGTCAAAGGCTGGTGGTTCAAACCCACCCAGAGGCTACTAGGAAGACAGGCCTCGTGATCTGCTTCCCAAAGATCACAGCCTTGAAAACTGTATGGAGCAGTTGTACTCTGAACACATGGGGTCACAGTGAGGTGGAATTGACTTGATGGCAACTAATAACAACAATTATTCAATTAAAAAATATCTGTTATACCTTATCAATAAGGAGCTCTGATGGCACAATGTTTAAGTGCTTGGCAGCTAATCAGAAGGCTGGCAGTTTGAACCCACCAGCAGCTCCATGGGAGAAAAGACTTGGTAATCTGCTTCCATGAAGATTACAGCCTGGGAAGCCCTACGGGAGCAGTTCTATTCTGTCATATAGGGTCACTATGAGTCAGAATCGACTTGATGCCAACAGGTGTATGAGTTAGAATCAACTTGATGACACCCGACAACAACAACAACCCTATCATTAACTGCTTCCTTTCTACCTCTTCATTTAAAGGCCTTTAATCCCGTTTTCCTTTATAACGTTTGCTATTTTATGTATGTTAGATGTTGATGGTGCCCTCATTTTCTGCCCACCACTCAGTCAGTTATCCCTGTCCTGGTACCCATTGGCTCTATTCTTATTCTTCACTATGGTAATACATTTGTGTGTTTCACTTATTCTTGACTATAGACCGTCTATGTCGAGGTATCTGTGGTCTTAGTCCTGTCTCTTAGGTTATGCTATGATGCTGAACAGGTTTCATTGGAGCTTTCAAATTAAGATGGACTAGGAAGAAGGGCCTTGTGATCTACTACTGAAAATCAGCCAGTAAAAACTCTAGGGATCACAATGGTCTGATCCCCAAGCGATCACGGGGATGGTGCAGGACTCGGCAACATTTCATTCTGTTGTACGTGGGGTCCCCATGAGTCGAGGTCTGACTCGACAGCGGCTAACAAAAACAACTTTATTTTCGACATTTTTTTCAGGATTTTTAGTACAAAATGCTGAGGTCTGGGGGACCTGATTTTTTTTTGTGTAGGCTGTGCCGCTTCCTAACTGGGTATGGTACCCTAAGCACTAACTGTTTTCAGTCTCAATTTCCTGCTGTGTAAAATGAGAGAGCTGGATTTTTTAACCCATTGGTCTTGTTAATTCTGTGAGTCTGACAGTCTGTCCAGTGGTTTGTATGGCACACAGTCAGGTGTAAATACTTTTCATGTATATTCTCCTCTGGATTCTTCACACCCCAGTGGCTGATTCATTGGAAGCTTTCATTCTGGTTGAAGACAGAGCCTGTGTTAATCACTCAGGTGTTTGTATTTCTCCTATAGGAGGTGCAGACTACTTTGATATTGTAATTGTGATTAGCTGAAAGGATGCTTGTTTAGAGCAGGGCTTTCGACCGGTTTGTCCACTCCGGATATACTGAATCAGAATCTACATTTTAACCAGGTAATTCTTAGGTATAATACATTTTGGAGATCCACTGCTCTACTAGCATCGCCTGGGAGCTTGTTAAAAATGCCAGTTCTCAGCAGGGGTTCGCACAGACAAACCTGTTGAAAGCCCTGGTTTAGAGTCATTAGGATACCAAGTTAAGAGCTTGAGAGAAAGGCGGTGTATGTGAGGTCTTTCTCTTCTCACAGAAGGAGTATTCTGTTTCCTGGTACTTGACATGATCTAAACAAGGGCATTCATTTTACCAGCGGCACAATTTCTTAGATGTCTTAGTCATCTAGTGCTGCCATAACAGAAATACCACAAGTGGATGGTTTTAAAGAAGAGAAGTTTATTTCCGTACGGTAAAGTAGGCTAAAAGTCCACATCCAAGGTGTCAGCTCCAGGGGAAAGCTTTCTCTCTCTCGGCCTTCTCGTCAGTGTTCCCCCAGACTAGGAGCTTCTCGGCACAGGGACCCTGGTCCAAAGGACGCGCTCTGCTCCCGGCACTGCTTTCTTGATGGTATGAGGGCCCCCGTCTCTCTGCTCAGTTCTGTCTTTTATATCTCAAGAGATTGGCTCAGATCCAGTCTTGTAGATCAGGTCCTGCCTTACTAACACAGCTGCCATCCATCCTCCCTCATTAACATCATAGAGGCAGGTTTACAACATACAGGAAAATCACACAGTACCAGGAATCATGGCCTAGTCAAATTGATGCACACATTTTTTGGGGGGCATAATTCAAACCATGACACCAGATAACTACATATCTTATCCATTCAAAGACGGCTGGCAGGCGATGTTCAGGCAGAAGTCTACAGCATGGATATCATGCAGCTCAGAGGGCAGGGCTCACATTGCATCTAAGGGAGTTTCATTGTGTGTCTGTCTGGGCTGTCAGTGTGTCCATGCTGGAAAAGGGAGAGGAAATACTGGTCTCTCTTCTCACACAAAGTGGACTGACCCAAGGATATGTTTGGTCTCAGAAGTGGATGTGAATGTTGGTCAGTGCTTCTGCCAGCCTTCTTTGGCCGTCTGGGAGAAGGGGAACTTTCTTTGTTTCCATCAGCTTTTTATAGATACAGAATTATAAATAATTTTCATATTGTAGTTAGGTTATGATTTTACTAATTTCTAGAATCACTCTTCATTTTGATGTGTCTCTTTCTGGAACATTTCTAAATACTCCACCAGAAGGGAAGGCCCTCCCCTCTGAAGAACAGAAATACCCAAGTATAGGGACTTGTAGGTGTCAGGCAGACTCAGATCTGGCCCTTTTGGCCACAGGGCAAGAACAAGGCCTGGGAAACTTCAGGCACTGCATCCTTTCTCTCTCTTCTGAACTCTGGAGTGTTCTGAAATTACATGGCTTCTCTGGGTTTGGGTCACTTGATTAAAACTGGAAGCACTGTTCAATTCAGAAAACAATCTATTATGGAAAATGACTCAATCAGTTTGGTTTAAAAATGAACCCTTTATGTTCTCATTATTTTGTTGGGTTTGGTATGTTTTGTTAGGTCCCAGGTGGAGAAGGTTGGGGAGAAGGAGGTGATTTCCCAGTTCAAAATAATGGAAGATTTGGATTCTAGTCCTGGCTTGGTGTGTAACTGGTAGTGTGATAATAGGGAAGTCAGCTAGCGTCCTCAGGCCTCGGTCACCTCAGTTCTTGGGAGAGTAAGAGAGAAAATATTTCTGTGCCAAAACATGAAAGCCATGCTGCTGACTTAAAAAACTGTGGAGCACTGATACGAAATAGATGAGCATCCTACAAATCCTACAGGAAGGAGTGAGAGAAGCCCTTAAATAAGTGTCTCTCCATTTAAGAAATTTTCTGTAACAAGGATTGAAAACCATGATGAAATTTATAGCAGATGAATGCGTTCACAATGAGGGAGTTGGAAATTTGGACTACTGGTTCCTGGTTTCCGGGGAGTGAAGTGCCAGAAGTGAGCATTTAGCCACAGCCCCTCAGTTGCCATGACAGTTTAGTCATTTGCCTGATTAAAGTCTTCTCTAGCAGCCACTGCTTCTAAAGAGGCAGCGGAAACAGCAGCCACCCGTTTTGGCAAAGGCTTGACTCACGCAGATACTGTATCTCTCCCTGGAGTCACCTCAGGGGGCCTGGGGGAAGGACTGGTGAAAGTCTGAAACCAGGAGCACCCCACGGGCCCCGTTTCCCACTCATTGTGAGGCCTGGCTATCACTCCATAGGCCTGGCAGGGAAGTGCGGAGGAAGTGAGTGCCCTGCTGGTTCAGAATGTTCCAGCGTGGTTGGAAAGTTTGAGAAGGGCCTGGGTGAGAAGAACAAGACCTTATTGACAGGGTTCAGTCCTGGGCAGGCCTGTTTCACATCAGCTTTCTAAATAATCACAGGCTCCCTCTGACCCCCTCCCCGCCCGCAATCTCTAGCACTTTCACTTCTGCCTTTAAGATAAAAAGCAAAACGTTCTATGCAACTGTGCTAGAACACAAAGTGTTTTAAGTCTTTATTCCAAGAGAATTATGAAAAGTGAAAAATATAGTGTTGCCTGCTTTAAAAAAGAGAAAATACCACAAAAAATCTCATATTTTCCAGGATTTTCTTATCTGCTATATAATAACAGTTATTATTACTATGATTGCAAATGATTTTTCTATTGAACTGTTTTGTCATTCTTTCAATTTATAGGACTAGTGATTGTGCTAACATTTTTGGTGGCAGTGTGGGCCGGCCTGGTTTGTCATTATTGGATTTAGCTTGCATATCGGGTGTGTAAAAACCATGCAAATGTGTGTGTGCATAAGATTGTGAAGAAAAGGAATATGCCAAGCTTTTCTCTTCTTCTCCACACGTGTCTATAAACCAGAATATTTATGTCAAGAAGTCAGAAGAAAATCTACTGGAGGTTTTAATGGACCACAAAATGTGTCCCCTGCATACCTTACCTTGTCACTCTGACAGAATTTATGCATGACTTTTACATTCATGTCATAAACACACGCTTGGCAGTGGGTCATTTTCAGGACCCATAGGACATTTCCAGTTCCAGCTTTTAGCTTTTTAGGCCAAGTAGTGATAGTAATAATAAGGCATGCTTCATTTTTCTTTTTTCTTGGAATATCTGGTAGGAACTTTTGAAGTGCAAAAGGATATTTCTTTTAAGCTTCTCTCACTGAGGAAACTAAAAAAAACCCAAACATCCCCAACTCCTTTTGAGGACACAGAGCTCAGTAATTGGAGCTTCTCAATTTTATGTTGACATCTGGGTGGGGTGGCAGGCCTCTGCCCGGGCTAAGAGCAGAAGAGTAATGGCAGGATGAATTGTAAAATGCCTATCCAGTTATTTTCCTGAGAGAGGCTAGCAGCTCTAACGCTTCTAGAAGAGCGAGTTCTCAACTTTGACCTCTTTCTCTATAGGTTAATTAGTTGACTCACACTTTGTTTCCCTAAAGATGGCACATGAAATTTTATTTTAAATAAACACCCCTGCCCAGAATTTTTTTTAAAGATTTATTAAAAACCAGAGAATCTCTGTGTTTAGTCACGTACCTTTATCTTGATACAGACATTAGCTACATGACTTAAAATTAATGCAAATGAAGTACTTACCGTTTTATAAAAGACAAGCACTCTTCCATTTTTGTAAAGACTGTGTGTGCACTCTACTCAGTGATGAGGATACTTCTCTTATCATGTCCCCTCCCCTACTCTGAACCAAAAAAACCAAACCATTTGCCACCAAGTTGATTCCTACTCATTGCAACCCCATGTTCCAGAGTAGAACTGTGCTCCATAGGATTTTCTTGGCTGTAATGTTTATGAAAGCAGATCTCTGGGTCTTCTGTGATGCCACTGGGTGGGTTCGAACCACCAACCTTTAGGTTAGTAGTCGAGCCAACACTCTTGGGTTAGAAGCCTATGCCCCGCGTTGCCTGGAGTCCTGTCCAGTGCTCATCTTCCAGCACCTCACAGCCCACATGGCCCTTCTCAGTGATGCCAACATGCCGAGCTCTCCACCTCCTCTTCACATCCTTCCCTTTTCCTGAGTCCCATGGTTCTCACCTCAGCCTTGCCAGTAATTCTTTTTTATAAACCTCAGATTAGCATAATGCCCAATTTTATGTTCTGGTAGCACCAAGCTCTTCTGCTCTGCAACCCTTGTTTTGTGTATATCACACACTTTTTTCCCAGTTGCCAAGGAGTCAACTCCGACTCAATGGCGACCCCATGTATGGCAGAGTAGAATTGTGCTCTATAGGGTTTTTAGTGGCTTATTTTTCAGAAGTAGATCACCAGATCTTTCTTCCGAGGTGTTTCTGGGTGGACTCAGACCTCCAACCTTTCAGTTAGTAGCCAGACATTGTACCACTCAGGGACTCTATATCCGACACTAGTCAGTGGCAAAGGTGAAACCCAAGGTGACCTGAGTCTGCAGCTTCGTTACCTCCATGGATTGCAGTTTCTCCCTCTGTAAAGACGGTAATGATAGCACTTTACTGGGCTGCTGTGGAGGGCCAATATGATAATGTCTTTGAAATGCCTTGTGAACAGTGAACACCATGCTCTGCTTATCAACATTATGTTGTTAACATTTTAGGCCTTATCGCTTTTAAATGCTGGTCTCAGAATGCTCAGTCTCTGCTGCCTCTGTGCCAGCCATGATGTGTCTGACATTGTCCTTTTTCCCTCTCTCCCCAGGATGGTTCATACTTGGCCGAGTTCCTGCTGGATAAAGGCTACGAGGTGAGTGACTCAGTGAGCAGGCCCAGGCGGCCAGAATCGCGCGGACACAGCAGCCTCACGCTTCCTCTGCTGCTGTCTGCAGTGTGTGTTTTCCACTGAACTCTGATAACAAATCAGAGCCAGGGGAAGAATGTGCGCTTGGCTTGTCATCCTGCCAGCTCATTGTGCTGGTTATCTCCTGGTGTGCTCCTGTGGCTTCCCCTGTTCCCGAGGGGCTAGCTGTTGTGCACGCTTCCCCGCCTTCCCAGATAATACAGCACCCTGTGTAAGCTAATGCTTTTCAGTTATTAGGGCTAGCTTCATAATGTTATGTGTCACATAAAAATATGCCACTCATAGTCAAGTCACTTAATTTGGAAATTGTGTAGAGCAATAAAAACCAAGCTGATCCATTACAAGCTTGAATTAAAAATTTAAACCTACAGGTTTTTACTTTCTAATAGGTAGCTATAACATATACATATATATAATTTATTTTATTTTTGTTGTTGAGAGTATACACAGTAAAATATACATCAATTCAACAATTTCTGTAAGTATAATTTAGTGATATTATGTCATACAACCATTCTAACCCTCCTTTACTGAGTTTTTCCTCCTCCATTAACATAAGCTTACTGCTCCTTAAGTTAACTATCTAATCTTTTGAGTTGCTGTTGTCAGTTTGATCCCATATAGATAGATCTTAAAAGAGTACATTGCTCAAGGCAGATGCTCTTTACTAGTTAAGCAAAACTGTTGTTTGGTTTTAAGAAGACTTCGGGGACATTTTTGGTTTAAGGTTTAAAGATTATTTCAGGGCAAATGTTTCAGGGGTTCATCCAGCCTCCATGGCTCTAGAAAGAAAGAATTCCATGAGAATTTGAAATTCTGTTTGCATTTTCCCCCTTTTGATCAGGATTCTTCCATAGAATCTTTGATGAAAATATTCAGTAATGGTAGCCGGGCACCATCCAGTTCTTCTGGTCTCGTGGCAAAGGAGGCAGTTGTTCATGGAGGCAATTAGCCACGCATTCCATATCCTCTTCTTGTTCCTGACTCTCCTTCTTCCTCTGTTGCCTCCGGTGAATAGAGACAAATTGTTGTACCTTGAATGGCTTCTTGCAAGCTTTTAAGACCCCAGGTACTATTACAAGGAACTAGGAGTAGAACAGAAGCACTGAACACATTATTAGGCCAATTAATTGGGATATTCCATGAAACCATGACCCTAAACCTCCAAACCAAGGAACCAAAACCTGGTAGGTGTTTGGTTGTACATAAGCAGCCTCAGCAGCTACTCTTGTTATTGTTGTAAATATATCTGTTGCACAACTTTTGCCAGTTCAGCTTTTTATAGGTATACTACTTATTGACAACAATTACATTAATTGGCTGTGCAACCCTACCCTTCAATGTGATTTTTCCATCACTGTAAACCGAAACTTAGTATTTCAGAAGCAGTAACCCTCGCTTTCCCCCTCCCTCCCGCTCCTGGTAACTATTAAGAAACTTTGGTCTTCATACATTTGCCTGTTCTTGTCTTTTTATATAAGTGAGATCATACAATATTTGTCCTTTTGTGATTTACTTATTTCACTCAACATAATGTCTTCAGGATTCATCCTTGTAGCATGTATCAAGACTTCATTTCCCTTGCTGGCTGAGTAGTATTCCATTGTATATATGTATCACATTTTTTTTATCTATTCATCCATTGATGAACATTTAGGTTGTTTCCACCTTTCAGCTGTTGTAAATAGTGCTGTAATGAACATTGGTGTGCAAATCTCTGTTTGAGTCTCTGCTTTCAAACCTTTTGGGTAACATGCCTAGGAGTGAAATTGCTGGGTCATATGGTAATTCTGTTTTTTTGACTGTAGAGGAACTGCCACACTGTTTTCCTCAATGGCTGTACCGGTTTTGCATTCCCAGCAGCAATGGATAAGGGTTCCAGTTTCCCCACATCCTTGCCAATATTTGTTATTTTTTATTATTATTATTTTTTTTATTTTAGCCATCCTAGTGGGAGTGAAATAGTATCTCATTGTGGTTTTGATTTGCATCTCTCTGATGAATAATGATTTTGAGCATCTTTTCATGTACTTGGTGGCTATTTAAATGTCCTCTTTAGTGAAATGTCTATTTATGTCCTTTGCCTATTTTATGATTGGATTATTTGTCTTTTTGTTATGTTGTCAAAGCTTTATATATATTTTGATTATTAGTTTCTTATTGGGTATATGGTTTATGAAGATAGTCTCCTAGTCCGTAGCTTGTTTTTTCACTTCTTTGGTAAAGTCTTTTTTTTTTTTTTCTTGTACTATAGATGAAGGTTTACAGAATAAACTAGCTTCTTATTAAACAATTAGTACATGTATTGTTTGATGACACTGGTTATTTGGTAAAGTCTTTTGATGAACAAAAAATTATAATTTTTATGGGGTCCCATTTATTTATTTTGTCTTTTGCTGTTTGTGCTTTTGTTATTATATTAGATAATCCATTGTTAAAAGCTAGACCTGACAACATTGCCTCTGTATTTTCTTCTAAGTATTTTATGGTTTTAGTTTTTACATGGTCCTTAATGGTCCTTAATTCATTTTGAATTTGTCTTTGTGTATGTTTCATTTTTTGCATGTGGAAATCAATTTTCTCAGTGGCAGCCATGTATTTCCTGGAAACTCAGACTTCCAGATGTGCTGCCATTATCATTGTCATCTTCTCCTCTTCCTCCCTCACCTTCTCGTTCTGCTTTTTCTTTTCATTTTTTTTTAATTTAAAAAAATAAACAAAACATTTTCTACTTTCTGTAAAAGAAAAACAGGTTATATTTATCAAATTTTGTATTGGTTGTATTATCTTACCTTTTTTTTTTTTTTTACAACAGTTTTGAGATATGCATATATAAATCCATGCTATACAGAGAACAAAAACACTACAAAGCAACCCAAATGCTGTGACCTGCTTTGGGAATGTTTACGTTAATAAGTTTGGATTGTCAGTTTGTACGTATTGCAATTACAGGTACATTGTTTAAAAAAATGTGTGCATTTGGGGCAAATGAAAAAACAACAAGGAGTTTGGCATCTAAACTCCCAACAGGATTTGAAAGAAAGGAAATTCATTTTCTCACTGTAACTCGTCATTTTTTCTGAGAGCCTTGACTTTTAGACTTTAAAAACTAATAGATATGTTTAACACCTTGTGTACCCTTTTCTAGTAACTACTACTACATCTTGCAAAAATATCAAGAAATAAATACAGATGTAATTATGAAAGTGAAACGCACACACATGTTCACATAACATAACTTCCTGTGATACTTGAGCAATAAAAACATACCCTATAGAGCCAAGATGTTTTAGAGTAGGCCATCTGTACTACACAGGAGTTGGTTTAGGTGAAGACTGATATTTAGGCTAGGCTAACTGAATACTTTAATAAATATAAAGGAAAATGTTTGGCAGAGAGAAGTATTTACTATGTTTCAGATGTTTGGGACTGGCTGAGTATAGTTTGGCTAGAGTGGATTTTGTGACATGGCTGTGAACAGGGTGAACTAGGAGTAGGAGCTAACTGAAATGAGAAGTGGTCTGTTGAAGTGATGCTTGCACTCCTGGGTTTTGACATCGATTTCCAAGGTGTGAGTGATGGGCTGAGGTAAGAGATGAGGAAGGCAGTCATGTATGTGTCCAATATTGAGGGGAAGAAGGCACAGCTGAGGCAGCATGGGGGGAGGGTTTCTCTGTGAGAATGTGGTGTCACATAGATTGGGCCTGGTACTAGTCTGGGTGTGGTAGACATTAATCCTTCTTGTTCTGGAAGGACCAGGAGCACTAGAGTGTTGTTGATATTCCTTGAAAAGGCTGGGAAGAACGTGGACAGACTGGTGAAGCTTCATTCAGGTGTTTTGTTAAGGAAATACTACACTTCAGGAGACAGGTAGGAATATTCTTCAATAGATAAAGGATTGAGAAATAGATGTAATGAGAACATGGGACTGCTTCATGAGCTGCAGATGTTTTCATTCCATTGGCATTTGACATTATGAGAGCAGATTTGATTTTGATACAGAGGAAAAAGAAGGCCTACTTGGCGACTCTCAGATAATGGGAAGACCAAATCATTGAGACATTGTCTGGAGAAATAAGTTTAAGAGTGAGATTCATAAATGGATAAAAGCAGACATTATAGATGATATAGGTTGAAGGTGTGGCTCTCCAAAGCATAGCAACAATGATTCCTCTTTATGGTACAGAGGAAATGTGAGCTTTATAGAGTTGGTGGGGGTGATAGGTGTTTATCCATATTGTATTCAACTTTAATAGGCCACTGTCCTTCCTTTTAAGAGGTTGATGTAGTCGAAGAATAAGCTATTAAAAGGGATCAGGTGGCACAGACGTTATCTGTTTGTGCTTAGATCAAAGTAAATGAGAGTGATTCTACAGAGTGGCTGCCTTGGAAAGTTCCTAGAATGTCATGGTTGCTTAGACCCTGAGCAAAAGGACAGGGCTACTGTATTGCTTGCAGTGGACTGAGAGGGGTCAGGTTCAGATGAGCAGAGACTTCTAACTCGCTAGTTCTCAGACTTTGGTGTACATCAGAGTTACCCAAAGTCTGGGTGAAGACAGGGTTGCTGATTTGTAGCTCTGAGTGGGACCAGAGATGGCCTTTCTAGCAAGTTTCCCATTGTTTCTGATGCTACTATCATGGTTGGACAGATTGAGAATCACTGCAACAGAAGACTCCAACAAGATCAGTTGACTGATATAATCATAGGTGAAGATGATCAAGGTGTCTTAAGACATCTTAATTTTGGGGACCTGGCTTCTCTGGGCAATCATATTACTATTCTTGAATCTAGTCTTTGTATAAAGAATATAACCAGCTCAGAAATGACTGCAAACAACATACTTTTGGGTAGCAAAGTGTAAGGCAGGAACAAGTAAATGCTGTGGAGAGGAGCTAAAAGTGCTATGGGCAGGCTTGATGGGGAGACAGAGTTGATTCTTCCTAGAAAAGAAAGAAGACACTTGATGTCTTAGGATTCTCCAGAGAGACAGAACCAGTGAGATGTGTATGTGTGTATGTATATATACACCTACTCCTCACTTACCAGCTGTCTCATTATCTGACATTTTGCATTTATGACAATAATAAAAAAATCTACTATCTGGCTATTTTGTGCATTAACAACATACGTCTGGCAGTAACAAATGCCAAAGTGCAAGGTGAAAGTAACGTTGACTGTGATGGTTAAGGTTAGGTATCAACTAGGCTGGGCCATGATTCTCAATGGTTTTACAGTTATGTGATAATGTAATTTGGCAGATAAGTAATGATGTAGTCATCTGCCATTTTGTGATCTGCTGTGTTCATCCTCCATTTTCGCACAATGACCTGGTCTTGGGAATCTGTGTCAGTAAGTGAGGAGTGGATGTATGTATGTATGTATGTGTGTGTGTGTGTGTGTGTGTGTGTGTCTGTGTGTATACACATACATATCCCCTATAAGGAGCCTTGGTGGCACAATGGTTAAGCACTTGGCTGCTAACCAAGAGGTTGGTGGTTTGAACTTACTAGTCGCTCAGCAGGAGAAAGATGTGGCAGTCTGCTTCTGTAAAGATATACAGCCTTGGAAACCTTATGGGGCAGTTCTGCTCTGTCCTAGAGTCACTATGTGTTGTAATCAACCTGATGGCAATGACTTTGGTTTTTTGGTTTTATATAACCTGTATTAAACAACTTGGTAACAAGCATACCACAGCATATCAGAATTTGAAGTAAAGAATAGGTAAATTGTGAGCTTTCCTTCCAGGAAAGAATACTGTTGTTGTTGTTGTTAGGTGCCATCAAGTTGGTTCCGACTCTCAGCAACCCTACCTACAACAGAATGAAACGCTGCCCAGTCCTGCACGATCTTCACAATTGTTGCTATGTTTGAGCCCATTGTTGCAGCCACTGTGTCAGTCTGTCTCATTGAGGGTCTTCTCGTTTGCTAACCCTCTACTTGACCAAGCATGATATCCTTCTCCAGGAACTGGTCCCTCCTGATGACATGTTCAAAGTACATGAGATGAAATCTCTTCTAAGGAGCATTCTGGCTGTACTTCTTCCAAGACAGATTTGTTCGTTCTTTTGGCAGTTCATGGTATATTCAATATTCTTCCCTAACACCATAAACAAAAGGCATCAATTCTTCAGTCTTCCTTATTCATTGTCCAGCTTTTGCATGTATATGAGGCGACTGAAAATACCATGGCTTGGGTAAGGTACACTTTAGTTCTCAAAGTGACAGCTTTCCTTTAAACACTTTTAAAGAGATCTTTTGCAGATTTGCCCAATGCAATATGACGTTTGATTTCTTGAGTGCTGCTTCTATAGATGTTGATTGTGGATCCAAGTAAAATGAAATCCTTGACAACTTCAGTAGTTTCTCCATTTATCATGATGTTGCTTATTGGTTCAGTTGCGGAGTTTTGTCTTCTTTAAGTTGAGGTGTAATCCATATTGAAGGCTGTAGTCTTTGATTTTCATCAGTAAGTGCTTCAAGTCCTCTTCACTTTCAGCAAGCAAGGTTGTGTCATCTGCATATCACAAGTTATTGAGTCTTCCTCCAACCCTGATGCCACGTTCTACATATAGTCCAGCTTCTCGGAATATTTGCTCAGGATACAGATTGAAAAATTATGGTGAAAGGATATGACCCTGACGCACACCTTTCCTGATTTTAAACCATGCAGTATCCCCTTGTTCTATTCGAATAGCTACCTCCTGGTCTACGTAGAGGTTCCACATGAGCACAATTAAGTGTTCTGGAATTCCATTCTTCACAGTGAAATCCATAATTTTTTATGATCCACACAGTCAAATGCCTTTGCATAGTCATAAAACACAGGTAAACATCTTTCTGGTATTCTTTACTTTTGACCAAGATCCATGTAATATCAGCAATAATCTCTTTTTCCATGTCCTTCTCTAAATCCGTCTTGAATTTCTGTCAGTTCCCTGTTGGCTTATTACTGCAACTGTTTTTGAATGATCTTCAGCAAAATTTTACTTGCATATGATATTAATCATATTGTTCGATAATTTCTGCATTCTGTTGGATCACTTTTCTTTGGAATGGGCATAAGTATGGATCTCTTCCAGTCAGTTGTCCAGGTAGCTCTTTTCCAAATTTCTTGGCATAGACAAATGAGCACCTCCAGCGCTGCATCGGTTTGTTGAAACATTGTCAATTCCTGAAGCCTTGTTTTTCGCCATTACCTTCACTGCAGCTTGGGCTTCTTCCTTCAGTACCATTGGTTCTTGTTCATATCCTACTTCCTGAAATGGCTAATTGGCGATAACCACCACCTTTGGTGGAGCCTAGGGAAATGGAAAAGAAATGGGATATAAGGATTGTCAGATTGCTATCTGTTGGAAATGACTTGTTAGAAAGTGGAGTTCCAATACGTCGTTTCCTGATCTGGGAGACTTCTTGAAGGCTTTGGGTGACATTTTTTTCTGGGTCGTTGGATATCCCAGATGCCCTGGTGCTTTAATTTAAAAAGGAAAATCTTTTTAAAGTTTTGGTTTTGAAATTATACTTAGTGTCAGGAGGTTTGAGCCAGTTTACCCTCAGCATTGCCACTTCCTGACTGTGTAATCTTAGGCCAGTGTCTTGTCTGTAGAATGGGAACGATAATAGGAATGTTGTAGTGCAGATTGGATGGTTTAATATATATAAAGATCGGCATCTGGCATGTGGGCACTGTCATGGAAATGTTAGCTGTTGATACTACCTGAATAATCAGTTTTTTTTTCTTTTTGAAAATGTGAGAGACACTCTTGCCTCCAACAGAAATTTAGACACTGCAGAATTGACATCCAAATGTAATAATTTTCCATTGTGTTGATTGGAATAAATAAATAATAAAACATTTCCCTGTTATATTGCCTAGTCTGACTCTAGCTTTTGAAGTTGAACAACTTGGTTCTGACACTAGACAGAACTTCCCCTTTCATCCTCTAGTTAATGGAACGTGAAATTTGTTTGTCAAAACACACACTTCCATGTAATAATACCTCGGTTTTTCAGAATTCTATTTTATTTTTGAAGTGCTGTAATTTAATACAGATTTTGATTAAGTTTATATAAAGTCAAATTCAGTCATTTATCTTTTTGCTTTGGTTTCCTAATGTCTCTTTTCCTCCCAGAATCCTTATACAAACAACCCTACATACATCCCTTCTGTAATGAGAAAGCTGCTAGTCTCAAATTCTTAACTAGATTATCCAGTTTGCACACATTTTGGCTTGTCTTAAAGTTTGTATTTTACCTGTTTTAGTCAGACAGATCTGGCTTTCATTAGTTCTTAGAATAATACTTGCTGCCGTCGATTAAGCATTTCCCAGGTTTTTTGTTCCCTTGTATACACATACCAAAAATTCGGAGTGAGGGGAAATTAAAACATATTTTCTTTTTTTGAAATTAAAAAAACAAAACAAAACACTAGTTCTTAATGCTTTTGGTTATCAATATGATAGTGAAACCCTGTGTTATATTTGCTGTAAGTTTGTGTAGTCTAATTTTCATCAAGCTCATGTAATGGTTTTATCACAGCCTTTCATGTTTATGTGCAGTGTATATTTATACTCATTTCTCTATGGTTTGGGCTATTGGAATACTTGAGAATATTGAGAATCCAGCAATCAAGAGAAGATAGCATAGAGCAAATTATTATTATTACTATTTTTGTTGTCAAAGTTAAATTCTCTGTTTTTAAGATGTGGAAATTCCTCTACTTATATCCGAGAAATTGGTATTTCAGAAATAATTTTGGTGGTAAACGCCAATTTTGTTATATATAAATATGTACGTGAACTTGCTTTTTATAAAAAAAATTACTAAGTTTGTAGAGCAGCTTAACCTGACAATTAAGTAGCAACTTGAAAAATTGAAGACCATAAAGTAGAATAAACTCTAAGCTTAAGTGTTATTTTCTCCACTTCTAAATTAAGAAATAAATATCTATAGCTGAGCTCAATTTAATGTTTCCTAGATTATAATGTTTGACTTCCAAAATGTCAACCAAATTTCTGGTGTTCCCTGCTTAAAATATTTTCATATTTACCAAATTTTCTTGAGATTAGTTCTTTTGGATAACAGTATCAATGAGTGCTTTTCTCTTTGGCTAAGGCAACTTAACCAATAGAATTAGTAATTATAGTTTAAATGTGAGTATGTTGTATCCTTTGCATAAATCAGTTTCTCATGTTTGCCATATAAAATGATGATGACATTTCTTTCTATTTAAAAAGAAGGTCTTGGGTTGTTAACCAATGTCATAAAACAATATGTGTACTACTGTTTCATGAGAAACTATTTGTTCAGTAAGCCTTCACCTGAAGTACAATTAAAAAAAAAAAAAAAACAGAAAAAAATATATATAAAATAAATTACAAATAAATAAACAACAAAAAAAGAAGGTCTTATGTGCTTATAGTTTCCCCCTTGCATTTGGAATATTTGAGTCATGCCGAGAATTAATTTTGGTTTGAAATAAATGGAAAATGATTGAGTTAAAATATAGAAGTGTATTCAGCTACAAATGAATCTATCCAACCTTAGAAGGAACGTTTTAAAATAAGTCAAGGATTAAAACTGCCATCAGTGGAACGGGAACTTGGACATCTGGTGACATAGCTGGTATTAACCTTGGCAGTCCTGACACAAGGAGGAAGTGGGATTGGGTCTTGAACAATTTCTTTTATGTATCAGACACAAACAGTCTTTTCTTTAGTATCTGACAGGTATGCCTTCTTGTTTTAACTACTTTTTCTCTCATACTTATCATGGTTAAGTCAAAGATAAAAATTAAAAAAAAAAAAATCCTCTTCATTTGAGTGTTCTTAATGCCTTAAATCCAGTAGTACGTGAATCTTGTCCCTAACCTATGCTATTTAACTTTCTGGCTTTTCCACATTCTGCATAATAGCAACTGCAGATGCAGAAATATCTAGAATAGGTTTGAGAGGCCATGGCACTGTGGACACTGGAAAAGTTGTGTTGGCATCAGGGCCTCACATCCTCATACTATGTGTGAAACAGGCAGCACGTTTGCTTTTACCGATACAGCCTCATGTGGTCTGTCTTCAGTTTCAAACTGAGGAGATATTTTTGTCAGCAGTCGGACTGTAAGAGTGTGTGATTGGAAAAGGAGAGATCCGAGTATCTACAACTCAGCATTCATTCTGAAATCATGTAATTTTCTGATTGCTTTTGTTACTGTTGCCAGTAAAAACACTCCGGAGAAAGATGGAGGGTTCTGTGGTAGATGGCAGTGACTGGGGAGATTGGAAATTAAGCAGTAGTACAATGTCTAATAATTTGAAAATAAATGTTTCCCTTAATAAATAAAAGATATATTTATATTTTTTTCATAAGGCTAAACATTAGCAAAAGAGCTCCTGAGTTGCATGCTAATCCTCATCACACACTTACAGTGTACTTTTCTCTTTGCACCCCATGAACCCTCAGGTCCATGGAATTGTCCGGCGATCCAGTTCATTCAATACAGGTCGAATTGAACATCTGTATAAGAATCCCCAGGCTCATACTGAAGGAAGTAAGTCATTTTCTTTTTCTCAAATCCTTTTCTAAAACTTCCTACCTTATGTTAAGGTATTTTTAGATGTCATTTTTTTTTAGAGCCTATCTAGTTGCTCTTATTTACCCATGAATTATCTGCTTTGATAGTATGCAGGCTTTGAAAGCCCTTCATTGCTTGCTGCTCCTAGGCCCTGGTGTCATTTTGGTTAGGGCTAGTACTAGGAAGTTGGCTAGGTGATTCCACTCAGAGAGACCAAGAGAAGACATGCCTCTGATCACCCTTCTCCAGGTGTCCTTGTTCCCTCCAGGAAGATCAGTTTCATACTGATAGAGCATTCCTCAGCTTTTTTCATTTAGTCTAATTCAGTCACATTTGTACATTTAATTAATTTTTAAAATAATTTGTGGAGACAAGTTTAGGAAAAAAAAACAGTCAAAACTACATTTAAATTGCTTTACAGACCATTGTCAGTATTTGCTATTTTTGTTAATAAAATCGCCTTTATGTAGTTGTACAGTTTAAGGAGCCCTGTG
This sequence comes from Dugong dugon, assembly GCA_030035585.1. Taxonomy (NCBI): domain Eukaryota; kingdom Metazoa; phylum Chordata; class Mammalia; order Sirenia; family Dugongidae; genus Dugong; species Dugong dugon. The sequence goes on from CM057464.1 coordinate 23,317,595, forward strand.
GCGCAATGGTTAATCGCTTGGCTGTTAACTGAAAGGTTGGTGGTTTGATCCCACTCGATGACTCCATAGAAGAAAGACCTGGTGATCTGCTTCCACAAAGATTGCAGCCTAGAATACCCTATGGGGCAATTCTACTCTGTCACATGGGGTCCCTGTAAGTCAAAAATTGACTCAACAACACCTAACAGCAATACAGCAAGCTATATAGTTTGCATAGCACAGTCACAGTGTTTTCGCATTTGATCTTTGATCTTCACAGCAATGCCTGGGGTTGTTAGGGAGACTGCTTTACAGATGAGTAAATGGAGGCAGAAAGGTCATTCACCTAGAAAATTCAGGGCTGGGACTAGAACACAGTATTTCTAACTCCAAGTTTTTTCTGCAGCATTCTTCTGGTTTTCATCTAGCAAGCACGGTATAACTGTCTTATACATCATGAGTGATTTTGTGTTCACCTCAGGGCCTCTGAATATTTGAAGATTCAGGTTACTTGCACAAGTGGAGATACCAACAGGAAAATGGTCTAGTTGTGCACAGAAAAGGCTTTGCACCTTAGTATTTAAATTAATAAATGCATCCTCCTTGAAAATTATTATTGTTTTTGTGCAAAGTGCAGAATAGTACTGCTACTGGATCTAGCTGTAAATCAATATTATGTAAAAATAATGCAGAGATAAAGATGGCCAATCATCCATCTGTATGTGTCATATTCTTATATGAATGAAGTCAGTGTAAATTTCTGCTTAGATTTAGGAGTCAGTGTAAACTAGTTGTCCTTTAATGAATTATGCCACTGTAACAGGCATTTCTTGGAAGACTTTAAGTCTTGATGTTTATAAAGCACTTAAAAATCACTAGATAGAAGTATCTGAGCAAATACAGAACTATCTTCAGTATTACCACTGTGTTACAGATTTCTTTGGAGAGTATGCACATTGTTACAAGATTGTCCTTGTCTGACTTCTTAAGCTCACTCTCATAAACACATTTTACATCCACCAGAGAACCATGTGATATATTAATTATATAATATCCAGCATAATAATGTTACAATGTTATGAAAAGTTATCTGAGTTCACCACTATAAATCCTTTACAGACATAGGCCAAATGTGTAAATGTCTTTCTACTGCTGCTTAGGTTCTTTAAAGATGACAGTTATACTCTGCTGCTCCAGAGTCGTCAAATATAACATTTCAGTTTTGACCCTGGTTTTCAAACTTTCAACATATGCATTTCAATTTTGATGCTTTACAAGTTGAGCTTTTGTTGTTTTATTCTATCTCACGGTGTATTTTTGTATCCTAAGACATGAAGCTGCACTATGGTGACCTTACAGACAGTACCTGCCTTGTGAAGATCATCAATGAAGTGAAGCCCACTGAGATCTACAACCTGGGTGCCCAGAGCCACGTCAAAGTAAGCCACTCTCACGACTGCAGTATGTTGGCTGCTTTCCTGGGGTGTTCGTGTTTTGCTATTGTCTGTTGCTTCTTAATGCAATAATACAGCCACTGGTCTCAGTCCCCAAGTTTACTTATCAGTATTAGTTTGGATATTAGTGCATCCTGACAGAAATTCTAATAAAGTTTTTAGAAAATATATTGTCTGTTATTGAACAATATAGTTACATCTTACTGCTGACATTAAAATAGCAGTATTCATTTATTTCAGGTTGATCCTGCAGTTGTGACCCCCTCATGGATGTGCTTTCTGCCATTTCAAATCACATTATGAGTGTTTTGTTAAAATGTTAGAAGATGTAACTCAGTAAAACATCTATTTTAAATATTAATTTTTAGTAGTAGTTATATTACTGCCTGACAGAATAACATTTTTTTCAGTCCCAATGATCTGCTGAAATTAGCTGAATTTACTTTTTATTGTGAGCAATAAAAGCCACTGAAAAGAAAAGCTCTTTTTAACCTCTTTTCGCCTCAATATGATGCAGCTAATATTGGTTTTCTTTCCCTTTGTCCATATTCTCTGGTGGCCCATCTACTTGTCTTTAGTTTTCCTTTCTGTATTGTATCACAGTAAACCTGAGACCCCATCCCCAGGGTTCCAGGACTCTGCTTAATTCCAGCATTTGTTGCCATGTCCTCTGCTCACACGAGTGAGTGAATCTGAAGTAAGAAGTGAGGTGGGTTCTATTTCTATGCTTGGCCAATCAGGATTGTCAGTGGAACTTAGAAATAAAAGCAAATAACTGTTAAAAACTACCCAGTTCAAACGAACCCAAAAGTGAAACTGGTCTGACAAACTGTCTTTGGCCAGGGCATGCCAGAGTTCTAAATACAAATGCCCAAAGCCTGTGAGTCTTAGACATGTAGCAGGAGATCTGCTAGAGAAATCTGTAGGTTAAGATTAGGTGGAACCCATGACCATGCAAAAAGACAGAGACAAATGTCTGCAGACAAAAACCAAAATCTGAATAAAACAGAGCTGAGCTGCAAAGAAACGAGAAGGAGCTCAAGATCCAAGAGGACTCACCAAATAGCTTCCACAGTTCCTCGTGGAGGTGGAGAGCCTAGAAGGGCTCAGTGGGATCCTTCACCTGCATCTATGAGGGCTTCAAGGCCATAGGCTGGTAGCTTCAGTCTTGCTTCTGACACCAACTAATTGTTAAAAATGAAACAGAATTTCTGAAAAATTAAAGAAGAGTGTTATTTAGGTTCAAAGATTTGCAAAGTGGAAGCATGAAAATGAAAGTTCAAAATGGCGTTCCAAAGAGGGAGCATAGTGTACGTCTTTTATACTCAGTTTTGCAGAACTTTGTACATAGTTGGGAAGGGTATGGGGCTACATTTGATTGGTTGACATTGAGCATGTTCTCTTAAGACTCATTTATCAAGAATTTCTATTGGCTAGGGTACTAGCCTTAGCTACAGTTTCCTGCATTCCAGAGCTGGTTCCTTCTGTTTCCTGGATCATTTTGGGTGGGCCACCTTAGCATGTTGCAGAACAAGTGTGGTCCTGGGTCATGTACTGTAAAAACCAGAAGCAGGGGCCTCAGACAAAATGGAGTCTGATTCAGACCTGTGTTGTCAGCCATTTTAGTTATGTCAAGCGCCTCAGTTTTGTTTTTTTTTCAATTGTGCATTAGGCGAAAGTTTATAGAGCAAATTAGATTCCCATTCTATAGTTTGAACATAAAGTGTTTCATGGCCTTGGCTTCATTCCCCACAATGTGTCAGGACTCTCCCCATTTCCACCCTGAGTTCCCCATTTCCTTTTGTACTGTCAGGACTCTCCCCATTTCCACCCTGAGTTCCCCATTTCCTTTTGTACTGATTTTCTACCCTTTCCTGCCTTCTCATCTTTGCTTTTGGGCAAATGTTGCCCTTTTGATAATTGATTCAAGCACCTTAGTTTTAGAGTGCACTGTCACAGACACTTGAGACAGATCTGGGGTAGAGAGATGCAAATCTAGCCCTGGGGGTATCTGATGCCGACATGACAGAGAATGACACACCTGTATTTAGAGGGTAGGGGGAGGACGGGTAATCACTCATGAGAGAAGAGCCAGAAGTGGAGAGGCAGGAGGATGGATTTGTGTCCCATCAAGACATTAGGCCATTTCAAACAGGAGGAGTGTCAACAGTGCTGGATACTTCAAATAAGTAGAGAGGGATGTGGACCAGGAAGAGGCTTTGGTAGTTCAGTTAGAGGTCATTTGTGACTTTTAAAAGGAGCATTTTAGTGATGTGATAGAAGGAGTTAGCCAGTGTGCAGGAGTATGAGAAGTTTAGTGGTAAGTGGGAAATGTAAATCGAGTGAATTATTTTCTAGAAATTTCCTGATGGAAGGAAGAGAGAGAATATGATAGATAACTCTTATGCCAGCACCACCTGCAGGTTGCCGCCCCCCACCCCCTGAATTTCTGACTCCTCAGGTCTAGGGTGGGGCTTTAGAACTTGTATCTCTGGGATGTGTTCAGGTGATGCTGGTGCTGGTCTGGGGACCACCCTTTGAGGACCCAGGCTGTCATGTTTCAGGTTTCCTGGCTTATCCATATGTAATATGCCTCCGTCAATGCATTCTTCGTGGAGTTTCTTCCTTTAATCTGTCAACTTTTGAATTTGATACAGAATAGTTCTGGTACTTGCCAGTTAATGACCATATGAGCCTTTAAAGCCTGAAATGACACCCACAGTCAGGAATGAGAATGGAAAGAATATAAAGTGAATCACTGTATGTTTATACCAGAGCTCTTCATATTCTGAGCGGTCTATAGTCTGGGAGAATAAATGATTCTCAGGAACTCCTGGTGCTTTAGAGAAATAGTGTGCTTTCAAGTTCCTTACCATTCGTTATGACCTAAGAACAGACTGATTTTTGGTAATGGGAAGGGTCGAGTGGGAGGGGCTGGGATGACAACAGACTGCTCTTCTGCCAGCTTGCTGGGGTACACCACTCTGTCCCCTGATCACTCCAGGGCTCGGGGCTTTGGGTTTCACTGAGCTGCCTCTGTCCTAGCAGGTTGTCAGAGGATTAGGATGGAAAAGACATATTTTGTTCCTTACAGTTACTTTCTCTGTATTAATCAGCTTTGTTTTCGTAGACAACAGATTTTTTTTTTTTAATGGAATCAAAGTTCTTTCTGACAGTGTAATGCTTGCAGTAAGGCTAATTTAAATCAGTATCTCCTTATTATGATTTACTTTGATGCTCTTTTGAAAGATGGTTCTAATATTAGCACATTATGTATTAAATTTTACGCCGTGACTTCCAGACTGTTATCGGGCATTGTTTGTGTTGGCTTCTCTTTGTGCAGAGTAAAGTCTTCTATCACTCTCACTTCCAGTTAATTTGATGTGGGCTTTGGTATGCTGAAAGTAAGGAAAATAAAATAATAGGAAGTTGGTCTGGTTTCCTGTAGGAAACCAATGAAGATGAAATTGGTCCTTGGAATAAACCCACAGAAGTCTGGGAAATGCTGTCTGAAGACACTTTTCTGAATCATGAACAGAAAAAGTTATGACTCATGAAGTAGGTCATTGAAAGGCTGATTGGCTCTTATGTGGGAGAAAGTGAGAGATGACTGAGATGTACTAGTTATTAACAGCAGTTAAACCAGCCTGATGACATCATCCAAGTAGAAACAAATTATCCAATATGTAGTCCTACCCATTTTGGTGGAGAAAATGTTTAGGAACCTGCTTTTTTTTTTTTTTTTCCCCCTGTGTAGGGTTTTGTAAATAATAGTTTTTCAGTAATTTCTATCTTAAATTTCTTATCTATTTAACATTCATTACTGTCTTTTGAGTTTTTCCACCATTTCTTGTAGCATTGATAATCTTACATCATTCAGGGATTCAAAGTGTTGGAAAGATCTTTGTCCACTGAATCTAGTCCAGTACTACTCCCTTTCATCTCACAGCATCATGTTGGAATTGCCTTCATTTTTTTGCAGAGAAATAACAATTATGCAATCATGGAATGTTAGAGCTGTAAGGAACTTTAGAGATAATTTAATATGAATTCTCGTTTTTACAAATGAAGTCGTCTGTCTGCTGGCCAGTCTTGGACAGGAGCTCTATATTCTGTAATAGAGTTTAAAGACCATCCATGACAGAGACGGTTTCCAGTAGTGTAATGGAAAATAACTCTCACTTAGTACTTTTTTCCCTACATATCTAAGTTTTTTCTTAAGGTTGTTTTTTCCCTTATGTCTTTAGGAGACAGAAAGTCACTTACTCTTCTCGTTTCAGTTTTGAGAAGGCTTTTCAAATCCCTCCGGGGTTTTGAAGACCATTAGTAAGTCATTCTTTAACATTCTCTTATTCAAATTGAATAACTCCATACTTTCCACTCATGTTCTAACCATTTAATTATTACTTTCGTTTAAATGCTCTTTAAATTATTTGTTTAATTTTGTTTCATACTAGCTAGGGCTGTGCAATAGTTGGCTAAGTGGCTGGGAGGTAAACTGAGGCATGAGCAATGTGTGGGCTGGGATTTCCTCTTACATTTGTGGTGGGGGACCAGTTAGCAGATCCTGCACACGGAAGACAAAGGGTCCAAGTCCAAACAGTTCTTATAATGAGATTTTAAGCTCAAGAAACTAGTCAAGATGCAGCTGCTTGTGAACCACGTAGCTAGGATAGTAGCTAGGCACCAAGCTAGAATTGGGGAGAGATGAGACAGAAAAGCCAGTCCAGGGAAAGGAGTTCAGAATAAAAACATGCCTGGGAATTAAACAAGTTGCCCTGGCAAAGGGCCTGAGCAGTTTAGTTCCTTGAGTTAAAGAACCTTCAGTGCTTTTTCCTGGCTATTCCTGGGGGTTGAAATTTATAGCGTGAGAGCTAACCCCTATATTCATCTCCAGAAACCTAACCATCTTGGGGCTGCTCTAATTGAGGGGGAAGAGGGTGAGTGACTAAATGCTTTTGGAGAATTACACTGTGGTGGTGAAGGGTAGGTGCCTAAGGTTGAACATCTGGTCAATCCCTGACTAACCCAACTTTGGAAAAAAACAGAATTACACAAATGTGGCCCTTCACTATGTAGTTATAGCAAGGGTAGGGGGTGGCCTATTAAAACCCCAGAGCAAAACAGCAGAGAGGTCCTGTTCTTCTGTGTTCTTACTCCTTCATTTATTTATTTTAGATGGTGGGGAGTACGACAAGGGAGGTTAGATACAACAGACTGAAGCATTGCCCAGTCCTATGTCATCTTCATGATCACTGGTATGATCGAGTCAATTGTTGTAGCCACTGTATATTTTGAGGGGACTCCTCTTCCAGCACTATATTTGACAATATTTTGTTGTAATCCATAGGGTTGTCATTGGCTAATTTTTGGAAATAGATCAACAGGTCTTTCTTCCTAGTGTGTTTTAGTCTGGAAGCTCTGCTGAAATGTGTCCACCATGGCTGACCCTGCTGGTATTTGAAATACTGATGGCCTAGCTTCCAGCATCACAGCAACATGCAAGCCACCACAGTACAACAAACTAACTAACAGACCAGTGATGGGGGAGGTGAGTAGAGTGAAAAAAAGAGGATGAGTCAGGGAACATAAAAGTGCTCTTAGAAATAATTTAATAATTATTAAAGAAAAGATCATGAGCTGAGGAGAAGGCTGTAAGACTGTGCTATAGCCCACTATGTCCGGTTATGTGAACACTGTGTCAGTATGCCTGCCCTGCCTGTGGCTTCTCACTCAGCCCTGTGCCCTGTGGATGCAGTGGGGAGACAGAAGGAAGCCATGGCTGGAAAGAGCTGTGATACACTGTTACTGGAGAGGAATGTACACCAGGCCCAGGGGCCAGAGAGGAAGGAATGTTTTCATGAGCAACCATGGAACTCGATCCAGAATCTCTGCGTGTGGCCTTGGGGTTTTCCCTGGTTCAGACTTGTCCCGGCCCATCCCAGCTGTGTGACCTTGGGCTTGAAGGCCTTCTTTCCCGGCCTTGCTTTATCCCTTGTACAGCAAGCACAGACCTTAGGACACACTCCTGCCTGTGGGTCTTTGCATATATACTTGCCTGTAGCACTCTTTTCCCAGATATACACCTGTCTCTACCCTTAACTGGAGCCCTGGTGGTGCAGTGGTTAAGAGCTCCAGCTGCTAACCAAAAGATCAGCAGTTCAAATCCAACAGCCACTCCTTGGAAACCCTGTGTGGCAGTTCTACTCTGTTCTATAGGGTCACTATGAGTTGGAATCGACTCGAGGGCAGCGGGTTTGGTTTTTGGGTCTACCCTTAACTACTCTGCACCTTTACTCACATGACTGCCTCTCGATGAGGCCTTCCTGGCCACCCCACTAGAGTAGCACCTCCCCTGGGGGTGCTGGCACAGTCCATGGCAGGGAGAAGGCCAGCGAGATGATGAAGGAGAAGCAGGGAAGGGAGAAAGGAGTGGGGATTGGCCACTCTGCTTTTCCTCCCTGAGTGCTCTGTCCTCATACTTTAGGTAAAATGAGGCCTACTGCCCAGAGGTGACAAGGAGTGTCCTTGCTGTGTGCCTGGGGTGGAAGTCTGCTGCTTCCTTTGCTGCTCTTTGAAATTGTATGCAGGAATGTTTTCCTCTTTCAAATGCCTGAACTTCCTGCCATTTAAATGTTAACTTGTTATGACATATTATATAGAGGGGAATGGTGCTTTGGACACTATTATTTATTAAATGGAGCCTTAGAATCCTGAGGTGGGAGAGATCCTGGCCATGAGCCCACCTGAGCCGTATTTCACACAGAGCCAGACCTGGGACTTGAACTGGTGAGTGGCAGGGCTCCATCTCAGCTAGAACCCAGATCTGAGACCGCTCTACTTTCTTTTCATAGTGCTGAGTGGAGAAGACTGAGGGGGGTAGCATCCTTGAAACATGAGGGGAAGAGAGTACCAAGACTGATGTTTGAAGTTTTACCTCTCGTCATTCCTATTGTTTTTTATAGTTTTGGTGCCACAAGTTTGCGTTAAAAACATTTTCTTTTCCTTGCTGGAGGGAACTGGTTATAATTAATTGCTTGTGAGTAATGTTTGCAGTTAGGAAGATCCCCAAATATAGTAGTGCAAGGTGTAATTTTAGCACATTAGTGATCCTAAAATAAAATTAATATATAGGGAAAGTGGAAACCCACAGTACTAATCATGGTTTTTTTGTTAGGGTAGTGCGAATCAATTCAGTATAATAATGTGCCAGAGGTCCCTTGGAAGAAAGGCCTTTCGACCTACATTTGAAAAATTATTCATCAGAAACCCTTGTGAAGCACAGTTCTACTCTGGGGCACGATGGGTTGCCAGGAGTTGGCATCAGCTTGATGGCAACTGTTTTTTTTTTTTAAGATACTGTGCTAGAGTGTAACTAAGTTTCCACAAAGTTATTGGAGGCTAATAATATTTGTTACTCATGGAATCACAGAGATTGATAGCTTGATAATTAGAATGAGCCATTTGCCCCTTTTTATATAGTTATTTTTAAAGGAAATTGCCAAGTCAGTTATGTGAATAAAATATCAACCTATTTTCTAAGATTAAAAAAAAACAAACTCAGCTTTAAATGCTGCAGATACATTTTTGCCCATGTATACTAATTGTAATTCCGTATTGAGTGTGGAAGATAACTTATTTTGCTTAGTAGATAAATAAAATAGTACTGTATTTTTACTCAGAAAATGCCCACCTACTACGTTTGTTTGCCAACTGTGCCCTCTCCCTGTGAGGCATTTTCGTGAGCGCGTTATGCTAATTTTTTTCCACCGCAGCATGTAAAAAAAATTGGCACAGCAGTGTTTATGAAAATACCTCAAGGGGATAGTGTGCAATTGGCAAATAAACATAGAAGGCATGAGTTATTAGTGTAAAAATATGGTATAGGCTTATATATTTTATATGGTTTAAGATTATATTGTCAAATGTAATTCTTTTCCCCGACAATGTCTACAGGTAACATTTAGTGTCATTGGCTACATTCTTTGTGTTGTGCAACCATTATTGCTATCTTTTTCAATATTATTCTACCATTATTACATGTGTAATTCTTATATGTGCTCAGAGCAACATAAAACCACTCTAGATTGTTAGTAAATTATTAATGTTGAAAGTAGGAAGGTGCAGTATGGGCAGAATGCCTTACATGGTGAAAAGCTGCTAGTGTGATTGTAAGACCCTAAGAGTTAGTAAGGTGCATTGGCATTTAGACCAAGGACATCCACACATGTTGCAATTTCTGGAAAAATTAGCTCCCTGACTGCTGAAGTGAGTATGTGTGTGCGGTGAACACTACGTGCTCTTAATCTGTGTGCATAGATAACTTGGATGATACAAACGCTTGCACTCAAGTATAGCTGCACTTTTGCATTTTTTTGTTTTACAAGATCATATTCCTTTCTGGTTGATCCTATTTTCTCTCACCTGCGCGGGCACAGTCCTGTGGTATTTTACTTAGTTATCTAGTGCTGCTATAACAGAAATACCACAAGTGGATGGCCTTAACAAAGACAAATTTATTCTCTCACAATTTAGAAGGCTAGTAGTCCGAATTCAGGGTGCCAGCTTCAGGGAAAGACTTTCTCTCTCTGTTGGTTCTGGAGGAAGGTCCTTGGCATCAAACTTCCCTTCTTCTAGTAGCTTCTCTACACAGGGACCCTGGGTCCAAAAGTTGCCCTTTTCTCCTGGCACTACCTTCTTGGCGGTATGAGGTTCCCTGTCTCTCTGCTTGCTTCTCTCTTTTATATCTCAAAATAAATCGGTTTAAGATACAGCCTAATCTTGTAGATTGAGTCCTTCCTCATTAACATAACTGCCTCTAATCTTGCCTCATTAACATCATAGAGGTAAGATTTACAACATGTAGGAAAATCACATCAGATGACAAAATGGTAGACAATCACACAATACTGGGAGTCATGGCCTGGCTAAGTTGACACACATTTTTGAGGGACACAATTCAATCCATAATAGTATTTAATGAAAATATTAACCACTTCAGTTTGTTACAGGCAACATTGCAATATAAAATCATTTTTATGTTTACAGTGTGTACACTTCATTAATATAAATGTGGCTAGTCAGTTCCCATTATTCATAAGGTTTTCATTGGCTAATTCTTTTCAGAAATAGACTGCCAGGTCCTTCTTCCTAGTCTGTCTTAGTCTGGAAGCTCAGCTGAAACGTATCTGCCATGGGTGACTCTGCTGGTATCTGAATACCAGTGGTATAGCTTCCAGCATCACAGTAAAACGCAAGTCCCCGCAGTACGACAAACTGACAGACATGTGAGGAAAGCATCAAAAAGAAGATGGAAGGAATACACAGAGTCATTATACCAAAGAGAATTGGTGGATGTTCATCCATTTCAGGAGCTAGCATATGATCAGGAATCAGTGGTACTGAAGGAAGAAGTCCAAGTTGCACTGAAGGTGTCATTGAAAAACAAGGCTCCAGGAGTTGATGGAATATAAACTGAGATGTTTCAACAAGTGGATGCAGTGCTGGAAGTACTCACTGGGCTATGTCAAGAAAATTTGGAAGACAGCTACCTGGCTGACTGGAAGAGATCCATATTTATGCCTATTCCCAAGAAGGGTGATCCAACCGAATGTGGAAATTATCAAACAATATCATTAATATCACACGCAAGTAAAACTTTGCTGAAGATCATTCAAAATCGGCTGTAGCAGTATATGGACAGAGGAGTGACAGAAATTCAGGCCGGATTCGAAGAGGACATGGAACCAGGGCTATCGCTGCTGATATCAGATGGATCCTGGCTGAAAGCAGAGAATACCAGAAAAATGTTTACCTGTGTTTTATTGACTATGCAGAGGCATTAGACTTTGTGGATCATAACAAATTATGGATAACATTGTGAAGAATGGGAATTCCAGAACATTTAATTGTCCTTATGAGGAACCTGTACATAGATCAAGAGACAGTTGTCAGAACAGAACAAGAGGATGCTGCGTAGTTTAAAGTCAGGAAAGGTGTGCATCAGGGTTGTAGCCTTTCACCATACCTGTTCAATCTGTATGCTGAGCAAATAATCTGAGAACCTGGAGTATATGAAGAACAGGGCATCAGGATTGGAGGAAGACTCATTAACAACCTGCGTTATGCAGATGATGCAGCCTTGCGTGCTGAAAGAGAAGAGGACTCGAAGTACTTACTGATGAAGATCAAAGACCACAGCCTTCAGTATGGATTACACCTTAACATAAAGAAAACAAAAATCCTCACAACGGGACCAGAAACCAACATCATGATAAACAGAGAAAAGATTGAAGTCAACGATTTCATTTTACTTGGATCCACAATCAACACCCATGGAAGCAGCAGTCAGGAAATGAAAAGAAGCATTTCATTGGGCAGATCTGCTGCGAAAGACCTCTTTTTAAGTGTTAAAAAGCAAAGATGTCACCTTGAAGACCAAGGTGTGCCTGACCCAAGCCATGGTATTTTCAGTGGCGTCATATGCATACTAAAGCTGGACAATGAATAAGAAAGACTGAAGAAGAATTGATGCCTTTGATTGTGGTGTTGGCGAAGAATATTGACTGTACTATGGACTGCCAAAGAACAAACAAATCTGTCTTGGAAGAAGCACAACCAGAATATTCCTTAGAAGCAAGCATGGCAAGAGGGATCAGTCTGTGGAGAAGGACATCATGCTTGGTAAAGTACAAGGTCTTTGAGAAAGAGGAAGACCCTCAAGGAGATGAATTGACACAGTGGCTGCAACAATGGGTTCAAGCATAACAATAGTTGTGAGGATAGTGCAGGACCGGGCAGTGTTTCATTCCATAACACATAGACTCGCTTTGAGTCCGAACCAACTCGATGGCACCTAACAACAACAGTCAATTCCCGTGGTTCTTAGAAAGAAGTTTAACGTTTTAAAATCTTATTTGCATGAGGATAGGGTGAGATTGCACACTGTTGGTGGGTCATTGTGTATCATCTGGCTCAAATTCTCCTTTGAAACCTGTAATGTATTTGAGCAATTGAATTCAAATCTAAAACCACTTAAAAACTCTTATAGTCCATTAAGAATTTATATGAGAGAGAGCACTCTATGAAAGTTCTCTCCCTGGCAAACAGATTGTTCTGTTTTATTAGATCTAGGTGGTATTGTGATTTTGATAACAGCTAATAATATTTGGGATTTTGCTTATAATTAGTGGACCACACAAAGGTATGTTTGTTGGATTTTGCACCATCAGTCCATTTATAGTAGGGACTTGTTCACTAAATATTATTCTAAATTTTATTTTGGTATTACAACAATTATTTTATACATATTAAGCTAAAATTAATACAAATAGCTAAATGTACATGCTTAATATAAATTTATAGATGTATTTATAAATATGGTTAAAAAATAGTAAATCAGTAAAGGTATTTTGAATGAAACTTTTTGTTTTGGATTTTCAATGATGAACGGAAAACAGTTTTCAATTTTCTATTAGAATATATAATTTGTATAAATCAAGATGTAGAAATAAGTAATACCTTGTTTCTGCTTCCCCCAAAGTTGTGTGTAAATTTAAGAAATCAAACTTAACTTCTCCTTTAAAAGACCTAATAGAACTTAATATCGAAAGTAATTCTATGGTTTTATAGAAGTACCACATGATCCATTAATCCCACTCCTTGGACTATATCCTAGAGAAATAAGAGCCATCACACGAATAGATATATACACACCTGTTTTCATTGCAGCACTGTTCTCAATAGCAAAAAGATGGAAACAACCTAGGTGCCCATTAACGGATGAACAATTATGATATATTCACACAGTAGAATAACTACGAAACGATAGAGAACAACAGTAAATCCACGAAACATAACATGGCTGAATCTGGAAGGCATTATGCTGAGTGAAATTAGTCACAGAAGGACAAATATTGTCTAAGACCACTATTGTAAGAACTCAAGAAAAGGCTGAAACACTGAAGAATACATTCTTTCATGGTTACAAGGGTCGGAAAGGAGGGTGAGAGTTATTCACTAACTAGATAGTAGACAAGAATTATCTTGGGTGAAGGGAAGGACAACACACAATATCGGGGAAGGCAGCATCATTGGACTAAACCAAAAGCTAAGAAGTTTCCTGAACACAACCAAACACTTTGAGGGACATAGTAGCAGGGGCGGGAGTCTGGGGACCATGGTTTCAGGGGATATCTAGGTCAATTGGCATAACAAAGTTTATTAAGAAAATGTTCTGCATCCTACTTTGGTGAGTGGCGTCTGGGGTTTTAAAAGCTAGCGAGTGGCCATCTAAGATGCATTAATTGGTCCCAGCCCACCTGGAGTAAAGGAGAATGAAGAACATCAAAGACACAAGGAAGGTATTAGACCAGGACACAGAAAGGGCCACGTAAACCAGAGACTCCATCAGCCTCAGACTGGAAGAAGCAGATGGTGCCTGGCTACTGCCAATGACTGCCCTGACAGGGAACAGAACAGAGAGTCCCTGACGGAACAGGAGAAAATGGGGTGAAGAACTGAAATTCTAGTAAAAAGACCAGACTTAATGGTCTGAGATTTACCCCAGAAAGCATGGCCCCCAGACTCTCTGTTAACCCAGAACTAAACCCATTCCTGAGGCCAACTCTTCAGACAAAGATTAGATTGGACTATAAGACATAAAGTGATACTCATGAAGAGTGTGCTTCTTAGCTCAAGTAGATACACGAGACTAAATGGGCAGTTTGTGTCCAGAGGCAAGTTGAGAAGGTAGAATGGGATAGGAGTTGGTTGAATGGACACGGGAAATCCGAGGTGGAAAGGAGGAGTGTGCTATCACATTATAAGGATAACAACTGGGGGTCACATAACAGTGTGTGTGTAAATTTTTGTATGAGAAACTAACTTGAGCTGTAAACTTTCATTTAAAGCACAATAAAAAAGCAAAATTGAATAAAATGGGTATCTATTATCAAGGTTCTCAAAAAAATTCATGTATATAAAGATTCTTAAAAAAAAGTAATTCTATGATTCTTACTTTATCCTTTTAGTACAAATGGAGTTTATAAAATTTGCTTTGTTCAAGTTGAATTCTTGGAGTTGGATATAGTAAGATACAATGAAAACTTTATTTTAAAGAAACTTAACATACAACAATGTATTAATTTCTATTGTAAGTCATTAACTGAATATCTTACCTGTGCCAGCAAAAAGTAAATTATAAGAAAATTGTTTTACTTTCTTAGATTTCCATTTTTGAAAAATGTCTAGCATCAAAGATTAGTAAGTATCATTAATTATGTTACTATTTTTTGTAATATATGACATAATGTATGCATCATTTGGGATGTTAATTAAAAAAATTATCCACAATGAATTTGAAAGTGCTTTACACACAGCCTTCAGTATGGATTACACCTGAACATAAAAACCCTCACAACTAGACCAATAAGGACCATGATGATAAACGAAGAAAATACTGAAGTTGTCGAGGATTTCATTTTACTTGGATCCACAGTCAGTACCTATGGAAGCAGCATAGGAAATCAAACAATGTATTGCATTGGGCCAGTCTGCTGCAAAATACCTCTTTCAAGTGTTAAAAAGCAAAGATGTCACCTTGAGGACTAAGGTACGCCTGACCCAAGCCATGGTGTTTTCAATAAACTCATATGCATGGGAAAACTGGACAATGAATGAAGAAGACTGAAGAAGAATTGAAGCCTTTGAATTATGGTGTTGGTGAAGAATGTTGAATATACCATGGACTTCCAGAAGAACGAACAGGTCTGTCTTGGAAGAAGTACAACCAGAATGCTTCTTAGAAGCAAGGATGGTGAGATTCCGCCTCACGTACTTTGGACATGTTATCAGGACAGACCAGTCCCTGGAGAAGGACATCATGCTTGGTAAAGTAGAGGGTCAGTGAAAGAGAGCAAGACCCTCAATGAGATGGATGACACAGTGGCTGCAACAAAGGGCTCAAGCATAGCAATGATTGTGAGGATGGCGAAGGACCAGGCAGCATTTTGTTCTGTTGTATGTAGAGTTGCTATGAGTTGGAACTCACTTGACAGTGCCTAACAACAACAGTTGAATATTGGATCACAATATTTTGGTTATTGGTTGTTTAAATAATGTGAGTAAATAATGTTTTATCTGTTTGCTTTACATTTAGTTTATATTAAATATTTTGAAAGTATCTTTGGCTTAGTGTTAATTTCATCATAACATTTGGTAAGATAGTTTGCAAATATTGATTCCTTTTATTGAAATTATGTACGTAAGCAACTTAAAACTTTTCAACTTTTTTTTATTACTTTTTCATTTTGAATCATAAATCACCCTCTTAAAAATACACTAGTTACCATGTTAGCTAAAATTTATCAATAGCAATAATGGAGAAAAACCATTTGATTTGGTTTATGTTAAATAAGTAATGTTGTGGTAAGTAATGCACCTTAAGTACTCTTAGTTTTATAAAGGTACTTCACAGAGAAAATTAGAGAAATTCCTGGTAAGCTTCTGTGTTGTGGTGGGGAAGCAAGTTATTCCTCATGCTTCACTCTTAATCTGTCTGGATTAGGGACATGATTGTTTTTGGAACAGAGACATTTCTGGTGCATGGAGGAGTGTTGTGCTCTTTTATGCACATAGATGGCAGCAAAGTGTTGCAGACAATGGAAGTCCAGCCTGATTATAATGAAAGATGAGTGACAGTACAAACTGACTTCTATCAGCAGAGCTTTGTGTGTCCTCTTGTTAAAAGTAAAATAAGAAAGAAAGCTACTCTTGATAACAAAGGAGTACAGGAGAATGAAGAAGGCTGTGAGAACCTATAATACGCTGAATTTCTGGACAAATCCCAGGTGGGAAAACTTAATCTTTTAAGGTATGTCGTACACTCATGCAAGATGATTGAAATCAGCTAAGATAATACGCATGCCAAAATACAGAGACAATGAAGGGCTGGGGTGGTGGGGAAAGAGAGAAGTAAAAGAGATATGCACGGTTGCAGCAGCAAGAAATGGACTGCTGCCTACAGGCACTGCAGAGTTTCGCCTGGATGTCTCCTTCCCAGTTAAGCAAGTTACAAAGAGGAAATGTCAGTCCACTAACCAGGCAAACATTCCATGGGAACATTTGCTCAAATGTCAGCATTTTAGAAAATAGAACTGCAGTCTCTTATGTTCCAGTCACCACGCTGGGTTTGCTGTTAAATGCACAAGTACAAATAAGTTTCTTCAGAATGTGCTTGCAATTAACCAGTCGTTTTATGTCTTAATTAGCATTCCTAAATAATGACACAATCACCATAAAAGATGACAGTCATCATTTTGATTAATATTTAGTATGTGTCTGCTTCTGAGGACTTTTCTGTGGCTTCTCACAAATTTCCAAGGTAATTTTCAAGTTTCAGAGTTGAATTTGGCAAAATCACAGAATTGGAGATGTGATGAAGTAAAATCATATTTACTAGAAACTAAGATACGGAAAAGAATTATAAAAAAGCTATTTGTAGCAATGTCCTGAACTACTGAATCACATCAGTATCTTACTACTTATAAAATGTAATAAGGCTTCTTAACACCACTAAAGCCATGGTAATGTTGTTCAGGAAAACATTTCCCATACCCTTTACTTTTTTCTGGTCTGCTCTCATGCTGTGTAGTGCCGCAGACTACGATAATCTCTGTGTCACAAGATTGATTCTCAAGGTGTGTATAACAGCTTGCTTAAATGCAGTATCTGGCAAGCTTCTCTTGTGACAACAACTTATTTCTCACATAATTATTTTCTTAGTAAATTTGATATCTTAACAACCCGTTCCCTCATTTCTGGGTTCAAAACATAACACTTAATATAATTTATTTCTCATACTTAGTAAAGGCTTACTTGAAAGTACACTGCCATTCCCTCTCTAGCTATTTTCACCAAATGAGGTTAGAAGGAGTGTGGTTTGCAAGGGTGTGAGGTGGTTTCCAGCATCATTTGCTGTGTACTGTAATGGGCCTCAATGTTATTTTAATGAAGCGTAAAACATATTCTGGTTGCTGATTGTCAGTTATTCATGATTAAATGGTTATTCTCTGTTGCACATCAGTAGAAAAAAGAAGATACATATTTTGTTTTGCTGGTTTAAAGAATCTATTGTGTTCACTTCAATTTGTGTGCACAGACAGGTCCATGTTACTCCAATTTTATTAGTACTGTGGGCTGTGCAAACACAAGAAATAAGGAAAATTGATTTGTAAACATGTAATTTATTATTTTGTGGGCTTTAAGTTTAATTAATTAAATGGAATTTTATAAAATGAACATTCATCATCGTACTCTCCTTAAAACCAAAGTATAAAATGTTCACATTAGTCACAATTAAAAATAAGTTTCTTTATAAATCATTAGTGAAGTGTCAAGTGTATTTATTTAGGGGGTTTTAGGTTAACATATGCTGTTTGGAAACAAGCAACTTTTAACCAAAACATACTATATTTTGCGGTGACTGCTTCCTTTTTCCTTTTACAGTTTTTCCCCGTCTTTGGTGGTCATTAAATTTAGACCATGTGCTTTTTCTTAAAGGTCAGTGGGATATTAGCATGTAGATTATTTATGTGATCTTTTCATTGCTGCAGTTTTCATAAAAAGGACTTTATTGCGATACCACTTCCTCCACCTGCTTAGTTTTAAAAGAATCATGTCTAAAGTAGACAAATGTAAGTGATTTGTGTTGCTTACTAACAGAAGAACATTGTTTTAACTTTGTGGTTAATATATTGATTTTCTTGATATTAGCACTGGAATATCAGTTTTTTTTAATAAAATTTTATATTTTATATAAATAATACAATATTGAATAATTAATAAAAATTTTCAATTTGTCTATAGCTTTCTCAGTGGAATTTTAAAAAAGGATGCAGTTTATAATTTTGATACACTTGGAGTTTGAGGTCTTTCAAACTTTTATTAGCATCTTATAATTAATTTTAATTTGTGATGGTTTTACATTTATAAAATGACTAAATCTTGCAAAATCTTAGATATTTGAAACATTTTCACTATAATAATAGCTTAAGTAGTACTTATCTTGATTACTCTGTTCCAGTTGATCATTGAAATAGAGTACACTCTTTGTTTGGAATTATACGACCACAATATTTGTGCTTACAATTCTTAGCTTTTATTTTACTCCAATTTTGCCTTCTTTTGTCTGATATGAAATATATTAAAATGAATATTTTTAAAATTATTTAAATTAATAGAAGAGAGAGACTGTAATCCCATAGTATATTTTCTTACATGTTCATTATTTTCACAAAGCATTAATAATCAGTGGAAAAATGAGTTTAATTTAAATGTCCTAACGTCCATTTTTGTCCCAAAGTTTATCCTTATAAAAAAAAAAAAAATCTTTTTTTTTTTTTTAAACAAGTTGCATCTTTATTTTAGTACTGAACACTTTAGCCCATAATTTGTATTCTTTGAGGGATGACTCTACACAGATTTGATGTGCTCTTTCTATTTGAGGGAGATTCTTTTATATCGGTAGTTCTCTCTCTCTCTCTGCCTGCCTCTTTCTTTCTCACATTTCTTCCTGAGGATGCCAGTTATCAGGTTGAACATTTTATATAATGATGAGTCTTGGTAATACAACTTTATTGGCGCAGGATCTAGAGACTAATCTGCAAAACACGGTTACAAAGGTATCCAAAATATGAAATTTAAGCTTATCACTTTTTCTCAGGTTTTCTCTTTTGACATACTTCACTGAATTTTCTTTTTCTTTTAGTGAGTGTTTTCTACCATGCTAATTCTGAAAGAATTTTTAGATGTATTATTATGGATTAGAACAACTTTTGGGAAGAGATGTATTTTAACTTGCCAGCGTAAACATCGTAGTTATACAGTTATCGGATCACAGATTTTAAATTGCAAACCAGTAAAAATTTACTTTTTATAATTTAGCAAAAATTACAGCTGAATTAGTACTTTCAGTGAAAACTTTTTAGTAAAACTTTGACATTGAACACTATCACTTTTTTTTCATTTTAAAGAAACCTCAATAATGTCAGCTCATATGCTCATGAAATTTTTACTAGAAGTATTGTGGGCCCATTTTATCTTCTGTCATAATAGAAGTTGACAGAGTTTTGACTCATCTTACTCCTTTTCTTGCATTTTTATAGAAAGTACTGCTAATGTAGTTGAAACCTTTTATGAAATCAGTTCTCTGGATAAGAATTACAGGTCTATGTATAAAACAACAATTATAGTAAACTTCCAAAACATAATGCTTGCCTTTACTTTTCAAGAGTACTTTATTTTCCCCACAGTAATAATCTTAATTTCAGACATTTGCACAATGACATTTTGTGTAGTGCTCCAATCACACGTTTGAGTTTTTTGTCCTTTTTTTAGTATTATCTCTATGATCTGATGCCATATCTAATATCTTGATTTCTCAGTCATATGGATTTTGTTGCTGTCATTTACTTTTTAGTCACAGTCCTCCATCTGCATTCATCCAGTTTAACCTAAAGACATGTTTGTTGCCACATTTCAAATCCCGTACTGAGCAATCTGTAGTTTATTTAAATTGTATTATACCTTTAGAGATTTATGAATAGAGCTTTGTAAAAGTAAGTAAAATAGTCTGTTACATACACGGATGTCTTAACACATCACTAAAGTAAAAATATTGATTGTTACATTATAAAAACATATATAATTGTGGCTAACTTCTAACAATTCGTAAGTTATTCATCTCTAAGGAATTTATAATTAACGTAAAAGGTAACTGGAAGGTTAATATATTGACAATTTTTATACTTTCATTTAACCCAGTTTTAATTTTGTAATTCTTTAATTTAAGCCTCATTGATTTACGTTTTTGATTGATATATTGAAATGTAAAACCTTCTAAATAGTAGCACGGGGTATTTTTTTCTTTATAATGAGAAATAAAAGAAAGACTTGTCAAAGTCTATAATCATGTAAGGGAAAACTTCTGAACATAATATATAACATCTCTGAGCCTTAGTTTCCTCATCTGTAAAATGGGTGGGGCTTTGGGAAGGGGGCAAGAATTAGGCTATATGCTGTCTTTCAACTCTAAAATTCAGTGATCTTATGATTTGTTTCTGTAGTGGTATTATGCTTATCAATATAAATTATATGTCTTGTCTAATGTAAACATGAGTGTTACTAATACCTAAGGATGAGAAGTTCAAACCATCTCTTTAAAAACTTATACTTCTGTGGGGAGAATTGATTGACAGATTTTAGTATATAACAGTTTTCTCAAGAAATATTTGAAATCCTTATTTAAAGGAGGCTATGCCTTTTTAAAATTTAATACCGAATAGTGGCAACTCTGGAGTGGAAATAGCATTATACTCCGTTTTGCCCAAAAGTACAGATTAAAGTTGAGCACTCTGTAGCTGATGTTCACAGTCTTCTTGGGGCTATCCAATCAGAGGAAAATAGTACGTGGATATTTTCTATAAAATAGAAATTCGAATGGGTAAAATAAATTAGTTTCCTGAATAGTGCATGCTGATTCTGAGACATAAAAAATTTAGGTGCCAGTGTTAATTTGTTTCTATATTTAGCTTTGGTAGTTATGTCTTTATTTCTTAAAATTTACAGACAATTGTTGTACAACCTGTTGTGCCCCATATTTGCTCATCAGGGGGAAACAAACAAACGAATAAGCTTATTTTCATGCCCTGTGAATATATTGAATATGTAGGTTCTGGTTACGGAAATTAAGCGTCTAAATCTTGTTAGCAGCACTCATTAAAGTACAGCTTTCCATTAATCTCTGTTGAATAAATTGCGGTTACTTTTTTCCAGGGGAAGGGTTTTGTTTGAAGAAGTAGTTAAGTTTAAAGTATATATTTAATTTGTATGATAATACAATTTGGCTATTACCAATTGGCCGCTCCACTAAATGGATGCTCAACATGAGGCTATAATGCAAAATGCAGTGGTTAAATATAAATGATGATTTATACAACAGAAAGTTTTTAAAAAGTATCTTGAAAAGATAGCATTAGAATTTTACTAGCACAGCGGAAATTCATCATCTGGCTGAAAAAAAAAGGTTAAAAGTTCTAATTTCCGAGATGTTTATTTTTGTTAAATTATTATTTGAAGAAGGAATTGCTGTTTATTCCTAGAATTTATAAAAGTCAGAGAAAAATACTACATACTAAGAAAACCCCATCTTTTAGTCTGTCATTGCATTTAAACTTTGTATTCCCAAATGAAAGATTGCAATATTATAACTAGCATAGATTCAATTAATTTTAAGTCATTTGATTTGTTTTCCAATTTAGTAGCATTTTAGGCTTTTAATATGGCAAAATTACTCCTAAGTTGGTTTTTAAAGCTTATTTATCAATCTTATTTTAACCCCAGTTAAGGCATTCCTAAGATATTTACTCTGAGCTTTTTTATAAATTTGCTTTTATGGCTTGTGGACATTGTGAAAGTTTTTTGCAGGGATTACTATAAGTGTAACTCAAATAATCATGTAAAAATTATTTTTTCCCCACTTTCCTTCTATGAAATTCCTGTGTTTAAGAATTTGTTTCTAAATGAAGTTATAAATTATATACAAATTCTTAGATTGATCTTATTATTCTTTGCTTTCTACAATAAAAACTAAAAAAATTCAAGTAGATGACTTTCTTTGTATAACCAAATATTTATTATTTGTAGGGCAATTATATAAAAATAACTTATGTGTGATTTTGTATTAATGTCAGCCTGGTTTAGATTTGTTTTCACTATTATAAGGAAAAAGTTAATTAGTTTATATGGTGTTTTCTTATGCTTCTGGTAGCTCATTGAAGTTTTTTTTTAAGCTGTAGTACTAAATTTCTAAACTGCCTGAAAATTAATTATATACTGTAATTAATGGCAACAGTTTATTTATTTGACATATTTCTTTTGTTGTCACTGTGTTTATCATCTAGTCTTGTGACTATCTTCTTACAACTGGAGATCTTAGTTTAATTCCTTCATTTTACACATTTGATAACTGAATCTCAGAAAAACTAAGTTCCTTCCCTTGGGCTGCCCTAGGTCAAATAGTTAGGTTATGTGGGGCAGGGCTGGAGATAGAGTTAAGGTTTTCTGACTGTTCACAGTGTAATCTTCTCTACTCATTGCCTCCCTCTTGCTTTGTCAAAGTATGACATGGATGGATTGCTTGGAATTCTTTCAAAGCCTTTCCTGTGTAGTAATGATGGTAAAGATTTCAAGCATTTGTCAGGGGCCACTAATACATGTTGTGACAGCAGTTTAAGGGGGAAAATGGTAGATTTATTACTAATAAAACATTAAAATTCTTATATTTAAAACCAAACATAATTTACATTCAGTTTCACCCCTCACCGCTTTACCTGTCTATTTTTGATTTAAGTAGCTACCCGCTTTCTCTTCCCCACTGCATTTATCCTCTCCCTAACGATCCCCCACACTGTCCTCCCCTTCAGTAGATAGCTGGTGACTCAGGAGTATGTGAACAGAGTTATTAAAGGACTTTGACTAGAACCATCTGTTTTACTCTATTTCAAGGACAATAGACCAGCCATTGCTCCATAGGGGTTTATGTATATAATTACATACAATAATAAAATAGAAAAATAAAAAATTTTCAGATTCTAAAAATCCAGTGATCTGTAAAAGCCTCTTTTGGACTTCTAGGAATTCTTGTAATTTCTTTTGTTCATTTATTACCTGAAACTTGGGAACTTGTATGGCTTATTTTTCCTTTTCCTTTCAAATAGCGTTCTTTACCCCCGTATTTTGCAGAGCTATGAGTTGGAATCAACTCCATGGCAACAGGTTCAGGTTTTTTTTTGGTTATCATTAAGACAAAAACTGATAAATAGATTCACATTGTATATTGATGTATATACATATCTCTCTTTGGAAACCATCTTTTAAAAAATGACAAAAAACTTATTCTTTTACTCTTAAATATATGGGCATTTTTTTAATATAAAACTTGTACCTTAAGTAGTCTCTAGGTGGATATGTTTGTGTGTGTGTGTGTGTGTGTGCATGTATAGATGGACATATATGTGTGTCTGTGTGTGTTACACACACACCCCTACAACTGAAGTATATGACTGTAGATGGTTCCTCTCCTGGCTATTTTAGTGGCCTAGAACTTGATGTTGGTTTTTTATGTCATGTTCATTGTAGCTAGATTGGGATCGTAATGGGATAACTGTTGTCAGTGTGTTTAAATTGGGAACTTCTCTGTTTGGCACAAGTCAAATATGTTTTTACCGTTTTCCAGGCTAATGAGAATTATTTTTTCACCTTGTTTTTTAAATTAATCCTAGAAATACCAAGTAATATGTGAAATTTACAGCCATAGGACCTATTGAAATATTTTTTAGAACTAACCATGCTTTTTTAATGATTTTTGAGTTGCACTTGATCCAGTAATAGCTCTTACCCAACTTGTCATTTTTCTTAAATTGGCAAACCATGGATGTAGTGGTTTCTGCTACATCAGTTAACATTAAATTTCTTATCTCTGCAACAGATACAATGGATTGAGAACTTCGTTTTGTACTATAAAATGATTATTTGCTTTATAAAGTAATTCAAGGTTCTTTTCAGTAAACTGTCAATGTCACTTTACTAAATTTTAAAATATAACTTTTAACTCTATAAACTGTAGGAGAGTTATGCAATGTCATAACAATATCAGGTGTTCCTTTTTGTGAAATGCCTTTTCTTATCCTTTCTTTGTTCAGTTCTTTTACCTTTTTTGTTGCTAATTTTTAGGAATTTCTATGTTTTATCAGTTATATGTTACAGATATATTCTTGCCGTTTGCCACTTCACTGCTAAATTTGTGATGTCTTTCGCAGAACATAAATCTTAAATTTTGTTGACGTCAAACTTTTTTTTTGAGGGGATTCTGTATGTGATTTGTTTAAGAAATCTTCTTTTGCAGTATAGCATACTTTCTTTCTTTATTAGGTTCCACAATTGCTGGGAATCTTTCAGCTTCTTTATATGTTGTCATCCAGCATAGTAAGTGTGTTATTGAAAGGATTCATATACTGAGACCAAATGACTACCACAGTGCCTTCTATCTCTGCAATTCTAAGATTTTGTTATATTATAGATTAAAAATAAAGCGTTGAGTGTGATAAAACATACACTAAATTTGTTTACTCATGAGACTTTGATTTGCAAAAAATTGCATGTTATTTCATTGACTCAAAGACACCACTCATTCTAAGGTGCATCGTTATTTTATGTACTATTAGGAAAGGGCATACCCCTCTGATGAAATTTTGACATAATTCTATCTTACCACTTAGATTCTTTTATTTTATATTTATTGAAAAGCTCATTTAGATTTATTGGGATGTAGTTTGCTATCATATTTTACCCTTTACCATGAGTCAGAATTGACTTGATGGCAACTATTAAAATATATATGAAACAATATAAGCAAAATAAATTGGTTACTTTGCAAGAAAATATGGAATTGTAGACATTCATCCAGTGACATTATTTGCTTAAATTAAGACTAAATTTGTGCCCCACTTTGTATTTAAGTTCCTTTCTTTATCCAATAACTTTGTTTTAATGCTGAAGGATAGTTATGCTTAAGATGTGTAACAACAGTATGAACAGCTGTGATCAGGTTTGCAGCTGTGTCTGGAAAGACGCCTACCACATGATGGTGCCTGACTGACCTCAGTGGAGGGATATCTGACTGTGTGCAGCCTGATCTCAGAGATATTACAATGTAGGACACTTAGTGCTATGTTCAAGCTGGGTTCACGTGTTCTGTGCTTTGAAGGAAGTGTGCCACTTGTTCCCCGGTTTCCAGATTACCTGAAGAAATGACCATTTGTCTGATTCTTAATGAGAAAATTATATACAGAATTCTGTTATTTTTAATGTTGTTATGATTGTAGTTCACATACTGTGCCTTAATTGGCTTAACAAATCATGAGCCCTAACAGTGGGAAGAGATCTCAGAAGTAGTCTATTCCCACCTCTTCTGGGGTGCAGGCATCTTTTCCTTAGCTTCCTTGACAGTGTATAAGAGTTCATTTAGACTTCACCGCCAGTAATGAACCTGCTTGCCTTCACAAGCAGGCCATTATGTGTCTGGACTAGCTTGCTTGTCAGAAAGATCTATTATATTGAACCCAAACCTGCTTCCTTCCAATCTTTATGCCATTGATTCTAGCTCTTCCCCAGAGAATCACACCAAATGTGTCTACCCCTTCTTCATATACCTTCCACTTAAAAGCTTGAATATAGCCTTAAATCAGCTCCCTTCACTCTGAGTGCTTGGTTTATTAGTGCTCCTTATGGGATGTGATGCTAGCAGGGCCTATGGAACTCCAGGGTCTACCATCTTCTCTTTTAGTGCAGTCTAGAATCATAATTGCTTTTTTGGCAGTAATAACCATGCTGTTGAGTGACAATGAAAATGCCTGTATTTTTCTCAGATATTTGGCCTGTTAGCTATATTTCTTCTTGTCAAACTTTTATAGTATAGATTTTGGACCTTGTGGAGGACTTCAGATTTAACTTGAAGTTAAATTTAAATTAACTTTAAGTTGCTCTTTTGTAGATTTTGGTTAAATTTTTTCAGACTGCAGAGATTACTAAACAAATAAGAGCTTGATTCTGTTATCCTGTGTCCAATATAGTTGTAATCTCTTCTAGCATTATCATCTACTTTGCTCAGCATGTTTTCTGAGCATCCGTCACCTCACTGGCAGGCGTGCTGAGAGAACAAACTTGAGGGAAACCCGTGCTGTACCCAGTAGAGCCTCCCTGTAGAGACTTACTGACTTTGGTCTTCAGCCCCCTTTGGGAGTGGTCACTTAGCCAGTTTAGAGTCTCCCTGTTTTCTCACCAGGGCCTACATTTCATCATCCTGTCTGCAAGAATATCACAAAGAACTGTATTGAGGCTTGAAGATTGTAGAGAATTATTGCAGACTTAAGAAATCTTTAAGCACTGTTTTTCTATTATACCAGGTCTTTTAAAAAAATTTTAAATGAAATTATATTTTTTAAGTTACGCAAGTAACATAATAACATTAGAGCAAATTTGGAAAACAGAACAAAAATTACCTAAAATCTCGACACTGGAACCTACATCTTGCTGTTTTTTGCTGTTTTCCTTTCTCGTCTGTTTTCAAATATATTTTTGACATATATAGAATCATAACATGCATTCAATTGTGTATCTTTTTTTAAATTAAATTTTTATGAAATAATCCTTTTTTGTAATAACCAGCATTTCAGTGGCTGCGTAATCTTACATGAGTCTTTCAGTTTGAAGAATCAGGCAGCATAGTGATTTCTTTAAATTTACATTCATTTTGAGCCTTATGATAAAATCTTTCATGTGTATTTTCTTATTTATTTGGCTCCTCTCCCCAGCTATCTCTGGTAGATACTATTACAGCCCTTCACCACCACCACCAGTCAGGGGAGTGGATGAATCTGTGCTGACCATTTGAAATGCCCTACATGTTACTTTTTAAGACAAATTCATGTTTTTTGTTTTCTCATCATTTCCCCCCTTATTTTACACACACACAGAAAAATAGAATGCATAATGCAAAAAATAAAAAAAGGTTTTTGACCCCCCCCCCTTTTTTTTCCTTCTGTCTGCTTTTAAATATGAAGGAATGTTTTTTAGTCTTTTAAAGTACAGAGTTCTGAAAGCTTGACAGGAACAGCATGGGCTAGCTATGTTTATGCTTAATGCTTTAGCTAAGCTGGAAAGGCTGGTCACATTGGAAATATGTAACTTAGGGACGAGACTATAGGTTTCCTGCTTTATCTTACTTTTATAGTCTTGGCATATTTTAATGAACAAATTCAAAATAGAATATAGAAAATAGGATAATGAATAATTTTTGTTCTGTAAATAATATATAATCTGATCATTATTGGCTTAATACATGTATCTCTTTGAATTCCTGACAAGCTTCCAGTATCTTTTCTTATCCTCCCAGCATTCAGCTTTATTTAGAATATCATTTGTGCCGCCATTTAGTTAATGGTTGGTTTGTTTTTTCCCCTGGGTGTATAAGATGCCCAACTTACACCTATGGAGTTTCTGGGTAACCTTTTTGTTTTTACTGTGGAGAGAAATGCGTGTCTGTACATTTTATAGAACTATGGAATCTCAGTCTCGTAAAATGTCATCTAGCGTGATTCTGCATCTGATATTTGAGTGTCATCTGCATTGCAGAACACATCTGTTGAGTTGCCAACAACATGACAGACACTAACTATTCCAGGTGGTATACCTACTGCGCTGTACAGGTACCGGCAATATAAAAATGATTAAGGAGTCCCTGTCTACTTTTACTCTGCTTTAGTGTAGGTAAATGTTGTAATAGAAGTACGTAAAAAGTGCTGTGCCATCTTGGATGAGAGAATGATTAATTACAAGGATGGGAAGGGGTTTGGGGAAAAGGGCAGTGTCGGAAAATTGAAGAAAGGAGGCTACGTTTGAGTTATATTGACATTATATTTTGCCAAGTGACCAAAGAATGAGGCTGGCATTCAAAGGGAACAGCGCGCTCCTGAGGCATGACTGTATGAGGTGCTTTAGGTACTTGGTAATGATTAACAAGTGTGCCCTGATAGAGTAGTTTAGTCACTCAACTACTTCTAACCACTAATCGTGGCCATCTATTTCATTCTCAGAGCACGCTGTTGAAGATCTCTCTCTGTAGCTTATTTTACATCTGTTGGTTTTGTTTTCTTTATAGGAATCCATGCAAAACAAATCCAACTCTTGTCACATTTCCACTCTCCACATATTTTGAAAGGGTTACCATTCTCATTTAGACAGCTGCTCCCTGCACCCTACACCCCTAGCCCTGTTCTGAACCTTCTCTTCTCCAGATCATGCGGCCCCGTTTTCTTCAGATATTCTCCCTATTGTGTGAATTCAAGGTCCTGTGACTATCCTGACTCTTGTCCATTTGTCCTTATCCTTCTCAAAGCGTAATGCTCAGAACTGAACACTTTGCCCTAGGTGTGGCCTGACTGCTTTAGAAAGAAATAAGACTCATTTTCTTTGTTCTAGTCACTAGATTAAAGGCTGGGAAAGTCTGTTGTGGTGACCTTATCAAACCATCCCACTGCCCAGGCATATTAAATGCGCTTAATCTGTATTTGTAGCCTGCTTTTAGATGACATTTGTCGAGGGTACGTATATAGTATTTGCTCTAGTATTATAGTGTCCTAAGAGTCCAAAGAAAATTAGAATTTGAATACTAGCAATAGAAAATGCAAGAACTAAGTTCGTTTCCCTTGAAAATGTTTTAATGTGTTTTGATTGGTTGAACTCGTTAAATGTGAGAGCCATGTATTATACAGCTAATGGTCTTTTAGATTTCCTTTTGATATGAGCTGGTTTCACATCTATCCCAACACTCTGGTGAGAACATTTCAGGCCACATTTGGTTTTCTATCAGCATACTTTAAAAGTAAGCAATTCCAGCTAAACATTATGAAGTCTTCTATACTGTAAACCAAGAAGCAATTTAGTTGGCAACTCAAAAGTAGAATGTAGAATGAAAATGAAATAAAATTAAAAAAACCCTCCCCAGAGGCAGTCTGCATTGTATAACCTAAAGGGATGAATACTGATATTGTACATAAAGTGTGCCTTTGTAAGTTTGGAATTTCCAAATATTTATCATGGCAGTGTTTTATACTTAAATTGCATGATGAACATAGTGTCATTTTTTCTTTCAGGCCTGTTAGGTTGATAGTTTGAGCTAACAAGTGATGAGACCTTGAGACTTGAGTTAAATCCTTCTTTGATACTCTGAAGCATGTATTCCACTTCTGTTGGGGGGGGTATGCTGTTCAAATTAGTTTATGCCATTATAAACATTGAAAGAATTCCAGTGTTTTAATTTGAACTGGTATCAGTATAAATCAAAGTACCATTCCAAAAACTCTTCGTTTTATACCACTGTAATTAAGATTGAGAAACAAGATTTTTTTGTTTTGTTGTTCTAACTTGTGATTGAAATTCTAGGAAGAAATGTAAAACAGGTTATTTTATAAACTTATGAGTTTTTTAAGCCTATTTTTGTTTATTCAGGTTAAATGTTGCTTTGGAAATTTAAGAAATTTGTTGGTATCTAGAATCATGTACATTACTGGGAGTATTTTCTATGTATTCTTTTGTTGCTGGCCTGATAAAATAATCTAGTTTTTGTTCTTGTTGTTGTTGTTGTGTGCTGTGGAGTCGATTTTTGACTCATGGTGACCCCATGTGACAATGGTAAATAATTTCTTATAACAGTCAGTTGAATATGCTAATCTCAGTTTTGCAAATACTTACTTTTTTATAAGTGTAGAAATTTCTTATGCAAGTACCATAATCATTGCTAGCAGATTTGGGACCAGATATTTCCATGGTTGACCACAAGAGCTTTTGTGTATAGAGATTTGAATTCTTTGTTTTGTTCCAAACCCAGGAACATTGTAGGTGAGATTATTTAGGTCAAATCTTTATTGAAAACAACTAAATAAGCAGGATAAAATATAGTTTAAAATTTCCTTAGAATCATTGAAGAACTAACAAGATAGGAATTATCAGGCCAATACCTAAGGAAAAATTGGAGATATAAGCCAGGCGTTCCAGCTGTTTTAATCCTGAGGGTATTTGCCCATTTGGTAAACTGGAATTTTGTTTTTGACAGCCTTGCATGGTGTTGTTGATAGGTTCCGACTCATAGCAACCCTATGTACAACAGAACGAAACGCTGTCCAATCAGTCATTGCTATGTTTGAGTCCATTGTTGCAGCCATTGTGTCAATCCATCTTATTGAGGGTCTTCCTCTTTTTCATTGACACTCTACCAAGCAGAAATCAAAGTCCAGAGACTGCCCAAATGGGGAGTGAAATAGGAATCATGCCCGATATTAAACTGGGACCCCAAAGGTCTACATCCTTAGGGTTAGTGTGAATTAGAAATAAACCCTACTTTCACCCCCTGGGGATTACACAGGAAAATTTCTTTGCTACTAAGCAGAGTAGGGACAGAGGGAAATTACTGAAAACGGTGTAAGCACCAGTAGGCCTTGAAGCATATTGTATTTCAAATTCACATCACCTGTGTAGTCCATAAACTTTAAACCCAGGATTTAGGCTTAGTAGTTCAGTACTTGTAGAGCCCCCACCTGCCTGACAGAATTTAACAAAATTCCTCTCTGGAGGAAGTTACCACAAGTAAATCTCACAAATAATTTTCTAAGGGCATCTAAGGGCAATGAGCAGTACATAGTAAAAAATAACTGGCATTCAAGAGGTAAAGTAGTTTCTGAAGAACCAGTAGAAACAGAAGGCAGCAGGTCCATTGTCTCCTTTCATTGTTGATTTTTTTCCCCTCTCTTCTCACATCTTCTTTTCTTCTGCTTCGTGTGCTGCTTTTCTTTTTCCTTCTCCTTCTTTTTCTTTCTTTTTAAACTCTTTTTCTTCTTCAGTTTTGTAACAGCTTAGATTTCAGTTCACTGAAAATCATCCCCCGTTTCGTAGACTCTCAAAACACTAGGTTTCATTCCCATTGCCACTGGTCAGGTGAAGTTCTTTTCCTCATCTCACGAACCAGCTATTGTTAGAACCTTCTAATTGACTTTAATTTCAGTTTTTTCTTCCCAAATTTAATACTAAATCAGATTTAGTCTAATTAAGACCCTTTTCACAATCCTTCTGTAGTTTCTCTCTACTACAAAAGAATGGAATGAAAATGCCTCAGCACATAATTTGATTTCCTTATGATCTAGCCACAGCTTACATCTTCCCTTAATTATTTTAAGGCAGAGCTGAGGTATTGAGGGCTGCAGAAATGTTTGAGAACCATTTATTTATGTGAATCATTTCCATACTGGATTACTATATTATAAACTAATCTCCAAGCTCTTTGAAGTATGAGAGGTCTTTTATTTATCACTGGCTCTTAATATAGTAATTACACATAATAGATGCCCAATAAATGTTCACCGAGTGAATGAATGACTAGGAGAAAGCAGATAACAACTTTGCAGCCAGCTGCTTCCCTTAGCATGGCCTGCCTCTATAAAGGATGCAGGAGGAAGGGTCTGTTCTGGTATGCCTACTGTTATACCGTGACTTTTCCTTTGGTCTTCCATTTCTTGATATGCCACCAGTACCTTAGAACTGTGCATCTCATTACTTTTCTCGGTTCACCTCTCTTGGCAGTGGGATAAAGGATAGAACAGTGCCAACATAAGCCTTGCTTAGAGAATGGCACATGGCCTGGGTTTTCACCTCCTTGCCAGGTGGAGTTTTCCATACCTAGGATCAAGTTTGTGACAAAAAATGACCAGTTTCCTCTATATGTAATTTCCAGAACCAGTAATAATAGTGTTCTTCATTTTAAGTAAACCATAGATAGAAACTTTCAATCTTGCAAAAAAGTGTAAAGGAGGAAACTATTAGTTTTATGCAATTTAAAGCTTTAACTGAGGATCCCTGCTTACACAACGGTTAAGTGCTTGGCTTCTAACCGAAAGATTGATGGTTCCAACCCACCCAACAGCTCTGCAGGAGAAAAACCTGGCGATCTGCTTCTGTAAAAATTACAGTGAGGAAAACCTTATGGGGTAGTTCTACTCTGTCACATGGGATTGCTATGAGTTGGAATCGACTTGGTGGCACACAACAACAGTGACAACAAAGCTTTAACTTAAGGAATTTTGAGGCTGGAAGAATGCACCAGTTATCAGGCATGAAGAATTTGGTAAGACGAATACTACTTAACATTCATCTGGTGCTTTATAGTTTATGGAATATTTTTACATGTATTATTTCTTTTTATCTTTATAGCAGTCAATGATAAAGACAAAGCAGTATTCTAATATTGCATCTTACAGGCAAGCCAACTTCTAGCCAGCCTTTCTTTTTGCAGATTAAGCCACTTAGTTCAGTTCCAGAAGCATTAATTAAACACCTAACATATCCCCCACACTCTGCTCTTGTTTGCTTTCTGATCCTTGCTGCTGTCACTAATTTAGGCTTGTAACCTTGGCAAGACTTTTTCACCATTAACATTCTCATTTGTAAAATCAACCCTCCATATCACAACGTTTAATATTACTGTCTACTTCTCATTTTAACATTTTTAATAATCTCTCTGTCCTCCACTATTACGTTGCAGACAAAGTGGAACAATGTTGAATTAATTGTTTAGATCCACAGCTCCTCTTTCATCTCTTGCTGGCTTTTGGAAAAAAAGACCGTATTTATGTAAACAAAATATTTTAACAGAGTATACAGTAATGCCAATAAGAATTTGAGGGTATAAAACTTGGGCAGTGTAGATCATCATCTACCTTGATAATAGAGACTTCCCTCAATCTAAAATTTTGGCAAAAATAAAAACCTCTTTGATGTTAATAACATTTAAGAATAAATAGAGACACTGTGTTAGGTCTTGAGGATCATTAAGGACTTAAGAACTTACCTTCAGTTCTGTAGGAGAGACATTGGCAATGCTGGAAAGTTGTGTGTGGTGAAATGCTAATGTATGTAGTTCAGTTAGCTTAGCATTTCTTCAGTGTGTACTGTTTCCAGGTACTGAGGGTAAACACAGCAATCTTCTTAAATTTGAAAAATGTAGATGAGATGATGGGCCTAAATGTAAATTCTTTCTCTTCTGTTGGAGATTTTCTTAATGACAAGATTTCTGCTAAGATTGAGTTTAGACAGAGTTCAGGGGTACCAAAAGATTATCTATTTTACTAATGTTGGGCTAACTTACTCCCCTACCCACCCATTGCCATCAAGTCAATTCTGACTCATAGTGACCCTATAGGACAGAGTAGAATTGCCCCATAGGGTTTCCAAGGCTGTAATCTTTATGGAAGTAGAGTGCCACATCTTTCTCCTACTTTCAATCCTATAGATAGTGAATACTACTGACAATTTGTTACAGTTGCAAGGCCAAATCCTTTAACTTAAAGAAATAAATTTATAATTAGGATAATTGGAGGAAGGGGAAAAGTACCTGCCTTTACACACAGAAAACAGAAATAATTTTAACTTCTTTAAATAAGATGATAAGGACTTGCTATTGGGTCATTAAGTGTCTTTTACTCAGAATTGAACCACATAGTGCTTTTGTCCATGTAATTCTGATCTGTCCTGTCAGAACTTCTGAGGATCCCCAAAACCAATTCTCTCTGGCTGGCGGCGTCTGTGTATATGAAGAACAATATCAGATATATGCCTGTAGTTGAAATGGAAAAGCCTTTATGAGGCTAAGGCACTCAGATTCTCATAAATTACATCTGTGGTAATAATTCTTTAGTATTTCAGCTCAACATTTCAACAGGTTTTTTTATGTTAATATTTTATTTGGAGCAGTATTGTGATTTTCCAAGTGATTTCTCTTATGGAAACTCTTGAGTCTGTGAAGGATACAGACAAATATTTCAGAGCTTTTTTATTGCTCTAGACAGCAGCAAACACATGGCAACAATAATATACTAAAAGGAAAACTATTATAGTCGGCCTGAACATCCTTCGTCAAAGCCCTCCTTTCATAATCTTGACCGTAAAGAGCTTGGAAATGCGCACCACCACCACTTCATTGTGTTATTCTCTGCCAGCACACAGCCCAGAAGGGAAATAAAACACATTTAACTAATGTGCACAGGCAGAGTAAAGTCTATCAATAAGTTTCTTTAAAATGCCTATTATACGAATTGAAAAGTATGTAAATGCTGAGAAGTAGCCCTCCCCTCTACTGGAAGAAGTTTCAAAGTCCCCAGGGTAGCTGCAGATGGCACCTCTGGGAGAACAGCAGCTTGCTGATTGCTCTTGATTGCTTATTCGCTTATGACTTAAATGGAGACACTGCTTTCCCAGTGTGTCTCAAAAGGTCTGGATCTCAGTGAAGTGTCTGTATTGTATTAGAATGATGGGAGCCCAGGTTATGTGTGCCGTGATTTTCTGCTGGGAGACTGGATGCTTCTATCAGTTGTATCTTAGAACAAAAGAAGTGTTGATTCTAATAGAGGGATGAAGAGAGCAAAGGGAACTCACTTAGGGTTTTCATAGGTTCTGCAAGCAGATAAGAAGGTCAGTGCTCCTATAGAAAGAGTTACTGCCTCAAGATACATAATTGTGGATAAATGGTACTACAGAGATTTTTTTGGACTGTTTGTTAGTGGAGTGTTCTTCTACAAGTCATCTCTGGAAGAAAAGAAAGCATGTCTTTGGGAGAATGCCTGTCTGCCTACAAAGGAAGGCATTTGTGTGGGCAGATCAAACAAAGGCTCTTGGGTAAGAGAAACCCACTGATCCCTTACTGTGTGCCACACTTTGTGCTAAGAGTTGTATAAAACAAAACAAAACAAAAAACCAAACCCATTGCTGTTGAGTTGATTCCGACTCATAGCAACGACCCTATAGGACAGAGTAGAACTTCCCCATAGGGTTTCCAAGGAGAGTCTGGTAGATTCGAACTGCCAACCTCTTGGTTGACAGCTGAGCTCTTAACCAATTAATTTTATTTAATCTGCATGAATTGAAACTGAGGTTCAGAGAGATTTTGTAAGCTGTTTAAGACCACAGGGTTCATGAGGGGAGATCTGGTTGAATATAGGTCTGACTTCAAAAATGTCTTCATTTCATGGTAGATTTTGCCTCTTCTCATGAGATTGACCTGTGAGGAAGAGAAGTCAGAAGTAAGCATATGATTGCTAAAAATATATGGTAAGATATATAGACAGCTAATAGAAAGATGATATTCTTAATTCAAGATGAAATGTTATCATCAGAATTATTTACTTGACTGATTGGGAACACAAGCTTGATTGATATGCTAGCCTGAAAAGTTATAGGTGATTAAAGAAAAAAGTAAGAGAAAAATGACAGTTAAGTATGACTCAGTATGTAACAGATAACCTGGAGAAAAGGATAGGAAGGAAACAGAAAAAGAGGGGGAGACATGGACGTGGTCCTGAGGTTATCTTGAAGATTTCTAACCCATGAAAAATAATTTTCAGTTTCTTCCAAGGAAGAGAGGATACTTTCATAAACTAAAGGATCCTGTGACTTTGGTAAAACATGATTGTAGAAGAGGCTAACTTTTCTAAACGTGAACGTGTTCATAGCATTTTCCTAAGCTTCATTTGCTTTGCCTTTGAAAATGATGGGGTCTCTACATGCTGTACTGACTGCTGCACTGGGCTGTGTTTTTGTCTTGATAATTGCATGGCTGGTTCTTTCACATGAGAGGTGTTGGTAAAGACTCTGATGAGGGAGGACTCTCTCTGGTTTGCCCAAGCTGTATGTAAACCTACCCTCTTACTTCTGGAAAGTTCAGTTTGAGAATTTTATTTGGATTATTTTATTATAGCTACTTTACTGTGAAATGAAAGGTAATTGACTAATCTGGGATCTGGGAGTGATTTTGAAGATTGGAAAATTGGATCTCCACCTGCCATTTGAACAAATAAGCAGCTTCTTAGATGTGCACTCTACTGGTTGATTTGAAACGGTGTGTTTATGGGGCTGCCTGTGTTCCCTGCTTTTTTATGGTCCATATGATTTAGAAAACCCCTCCCTCCCTTAAATCTCGCACACCCAGAATGCAGATACCTCTACATTATAGCTGTGCAACTAAAGCCTAACCCACTGCCATCAAGTCGATTCCAACTCATAGCGACCCTATATGACAGAGTAGAACTGCCCCATAGGGTTTCCAAGGCTGAAATCTTTACAGAAGCAGACTGCCACATCTTTCTCCTGTGGAGCAGCTGGTGGGTTCGAAATGCCAACCTTTCAATTAGCAGCTGAGCACTTTAACCACTGTACTACCAGGGCTTCTCGTTATAGGTGTAGGTACTTGAAAATAAATAGGCTATATGAAAAGTATCTATGAGTGCAAAGAGTTACATGGCCAAGTATAACTTTTATAATCTGACCTACAACTTTAGACAGGAAAGTTACCTGCATTTGTCTGAAATATGGAGTCTAGCTCAGTACTTTACATATAGAAGACATTTGATAAGTATTTGTTAATTTGGTTTTCTCTACCCAGAACTGTCCTTGAGACATATAATTTTGACTGACTTATGATTCATTATACTTGAATATTGTTTATTTTAGCTTTAGCTATTTCTTTATATTCAAGTTGAAATAATTTCTGTTAATGTGGGTTGTTGGAATGCCTGCTTTCTAATTGACTGGGATGTTTTGAGCATATCTGTCAGTAATCAATAGTAAATGATAACATAGTATAATTTTAAAATTATTTAAATATTTAAATTATTAAATTATTTAAATTATTAAAATATTTAAAATTATTACTTGATGATGGACTGCCCCAACAAACTGTAGTTATATTAAGAATACTCAAAATGGCATGAAGACTTGTGAGAAATCTGAGACCTTATTATAAAATCAAGAGAAAATTAGCTTTCTGAGGGCATAGGCACAACCTTGAACTCCTAAACATCGAGGTGTTTAGGCCAGTCTTCAAAGCAATTAGAATTAACCAAAGTGTCATAAGAGAAGTATGGCTAATACTTTGAAGTGGTTTGTCTTACTTCCTAAATAGTTATTTTGGATCTGTTTTCCTTCCCCTTTCATTTAATTTTATAACCATTTGATGACTCACTCAGGGTGTTTCTATGGTTTTCGTGTTTTCTTAGGGCTGCCCTAGAGACTGCTAGATATGGCTTTTGGGTAGTAAACTCCGATGTTATGGGGAGTTTTATTGTCTTGAGTGATCTGGGCTCCATCTAGGCTCAACGTAAAGGAGGCATGATTAAGGAAGGTACTAGCATTTACTAAGTGCCTGACATTGTGTTAAAGTCTTTTTTATGTTAATTGTATCTGATCTTGTACCGGTGAAAAACCTCAGTGTCTGATTTTACCCTTAGAACCCAGATTTGTCAAGTGATTTGAGAAATTGTTCAAATTGCTTATGTTCAATTCACTGACTGAAAAATTTACTAATACCTGCCTAATGTGTTTTAGATAAAGGATGAGGTTTAATGGAACTTTTTTTTTCTTTTTAAGAATTACAGAAAATGGGATTGTGTATGTTTTTTTGAAAGATATCTTGTTTTGAAGAGTAATTAGATTTGAGTCCTTGCTAGTAACAAGTTGTATGATCACAGGAAAGTCTCTTAACTTCTTTGGACCTCAATTTTATTATCTGTCAAATAAGGATTTTGGGTTAGATGGATGTTTTCAAACTGTTTTGACTGCTGCCCACAGTAAGAAATACGTTTTGTAAAACATAACCAGTGAATGTGTGTGCATGTATTGAAAACAAAGTTTTGCAAAGCGTGTGTCCTTACAATGTGCAGTATCAAAACCAAACCAAACCCATTGCCATCGAGTTGATTCGAACTCATAGTGACCCTATAGGACAGAGTAGAACTGCCCCATAGGGTTTCCAAGGAGCAGCTGGTGGATTCAGACTGCTAGTCTTTTGATTAGCTGCGATGTGCTTAACCACTGGTTCACCAGGACCCCACAATGTGCAATATATTGTTTATTTTTTTTAAATGCCATTCACTAAATTGATTTCATGACCCACAACTATCACTGTCAGTTTGAAAAACATTAGGTTGGATGCTCCCATACAGCCCTTTCAATTTTAGGATTTAAAATTGAATTTTAGGACTTTTTGATCAAGACTGTGAGTTGAGTTTTTCATCCTGCATGGAAACTCCATCATAACATGGAAGGGTGGTGAGCTGATCTGGCTGTTGGGCAGATCTCCTGGATCCAGGCTCTGTCAGTTATGCAGGTGCCTGGGCAGCTGACCAGGTCAGCAGCAATGACCTTCTGCTTTACTTTCTCTGCTGCTGAATGTGCCTGGCTGTTTTGGAATCTCATTCCTTGTAGGTAAAGTCACCAGAACTTGGGCATCGAGATTAGGATAAGGAAAAGAATAGATGTATGCAACATTTAAATGTATGCTACCTTACTTTTCCTGACTGAGGAGAAAATATTAGGAGTGCATCAGAAGAAGTAGCTGTTGAGTGATAAATGCTATTCAAGTGAAGGGCCTTGGAAAGTACATATATTTTCTTTGTGTGAGTTTGTGTGTGTATATGAGGTGTGTGAAAAGTAGGAAACACATATGTCTCATATGCAGGGCTTCCAGTGAGTTCCTTCTGGTTCAAACTCCTGCTGAGAATGTGCATTTCCACCCCAGATATATTGAATCAGAATCTACATTTTAAAAGGATCCACAGATGATTCTTATGTATAATAAATTTTGAAAACCACTGCTCTACTAGTGATTCTTAGAATTGATCCCTAACCAGCAGCATTAACATCTCCTGGGAGCTTGTT
The DNA here is from genome assembly GCA_030035585.1 of Dugong dugon. Taxonomy (NCBI): domain Eukaryota; kingdom Metazoa; phylum Chordata; class Mammalia; order Sirenia; family Dugongidae; genus Dugong; species Dugong dugon. Next base: position 23,356,399 of record CM057464.1, read on the forward strand.
AGACATGCAGATTCTCAGCAGAGTTTGGACGGAATGAGTCAGTTCAAAGCCCTGGTCATGTGTCTTTTAATCTGATTATTTTTGATCATCTTGAATGTTATTATGCATTTTCCATACATAGGATAAACAGTAGAAATAGTTTTCAATCATGTTAGAACAATTAAGTGGTTCCGCATTGTGGCTACATCTCCTGAAATGGGTGGAGTGGTGCCGGTGAGCTAGGCATTATGTTAGGAGGTATACCCATTCTGCTCTCTGGTACTCCTTCTGGATATAGACTCCTTCCAAGTGGATGGTACATCAGAGACCACCTTTGTGAATATCATTTTGCTCAGGGGGTGGTGGAGATCTCAGGAATAAGCACATCAATTCTAGACTTCCGAAGACTTTGTTAGAACAGATGCAAATGAGTCACTAACCTACCCTGATTTTTTTCTAAAAAAGAGAAGAGGGCCTTAATTCAAATTGCTAGGAGGCCTGGAAGAATGACTGAGTACATCATGCTATGTGAAGCCTGGCCTGTACCAGTTAGGTTGTGGTGGGTCTTATGTGGCGCAGTAGTTGAGAGCTCGGCTGCTAACCAAAAGGTCGGCAGTTCGAATACACCAGCCGCTCCTTGCAAACCCTATGCAGCATTTCTACTCTGTCCTATAGGGTCGCTGTGAGTCGTTTTTTGATTTTTGCACTGAAAGGTGAATGCTTGCATTTTTGGCCCTGGAGGGCTACCAAGGTCAGAGGAACAAGTTGCAGAACTGGTTCATAAATGGAAATAATTAGGTGATAGGAGGGCTCGTGGATGAGGAAAGCCCAGAGCAGGTGGGTGTAGTCAGGGGATGGTTCAAGGGGCAGTGCTTAGCCTGTGTTGGCTCTGTGTAGTCCCCCATAAGGACACTGGGGAAAGGAGACAGGGCAGTCATGCTGAGCTATGCCATAGAGAAGGCACCTACCAGGCCACTGAAACGGAGCCCTTACCGATATGCAAAATATCTGTGTGTAATGATACAGTCTTTATGTTGTTCCTAGGGGGTATCTCTCTGTCCTGAACTTTTTTTTCCTATACAGGAGCCCTGGTGGTACAGTGGTTAAGAGCTTGGCTGCTAACCAAAAGGTTGGCAATTCGAATCCACCTGCTGCTCCTTGGAAACTCTATGGGGCAGTTCTACTCTCTTTTACTCTCTCCTATAGGGTCGCTATAAGTCAGAATTGACTTGGTGGCAATGAGGTTTTTTTCTTTTTGTTTGTTTGTTTTTTTTTTTTTTGGTTTTAATACAGAATTCTTAATTTCACCACTATCTTCTTTTTTTCCTTCAGAAGTTTAAAAAATAGAACATGGTTTTCTCACTGAGAATCTTGACATCCAGCGTCTACTAACACGTTTTATAAATAAAGCCTTAGGAAAATATTGAAATAGTTTGTGAGAATACTGTATGCCTGTATACAACAGCTCTATTAAGTGGGGGATATTATATCAATTTTATAGAAAATTGAGGGTCCTATCTGAGAACCTGGACTATATGAAGAAGAATGAGACATCAGGATTGAAGGAAAACTCATTAACAACCGGCGTTATGCAGAAGACACAACCTTGCTAGCTGGAAGTGAAGATGACTTGAAGTACTCACTGATGAAGATCAAAGACTATGGCCTTCAGTATGGATTATACCTCAACATAAAGAAAACAAAAGTCTTCACAACTGCACCAATAAGCAACATCATGACAAATGGAGAAAAGATTAACATTGTCAATGATTTCATTTTAATTGGATCCACAATCAACAGCCATGGAAGCAGCAGTCAAGAAATCAGACAGTACATTGCATTGGGCAAATCTGCTGCAAAAGACCTCTTTAAAATATTAAAACGCAAAGATGTCACTTTAAGGACTAAGCTGTGCCTGACCCACGCCTTGGAATTTTCAGTCACCTCATACACATGCGAAAGCTTGACAGTGAGTAAGGAAGACTGAAGAAGAATTATACCTTTGAGTTATGGTTTTGGTGAAGAATGTTGAATATACCATGGACTGCCAAAAGAACTAACAAACCTGTCTTGGAAGAAGTACAGCCAGAATACTCCTTAGAAGCAAAGATGGTAAGACTTCGTTTCACATACTTTGGACATATTATCAGGAGGGACTGGTTCCCAGAGAAGGACATCATGCTTGGTAAAGTAGAGGGTCATCGAAAAAGAGGAAGACCCCCAGTGAGATGGATTGCACAGTGGCTGCAACAGTGGGCTCAAGCATAACAACAATCATGAGGCTGGCGCAGGACTGGGCAGTGTTTTGTTCTGTTGTACCTAGGATCTCTATTAGTCGGAACTGACTCAGTGCACCTAACAACAACAACAACAACGTTAGTGATGCAGTCGAACTGTGTAAAATTGCCATTTTGTAGCCCCCAAACAGCTGAGTATCAGAAGTATTATGTTGTTCAGCCTAATAACTTACCTAAGATCCGACAACCGGGTAGTAACAGAAATGATATTCTAATTCAGCTCTGCCTTCCCCCAAAGCTCGTCTTTACTTTTCCACTGTTTTTACGGCTGTCTGTGTGGGAAACACCATATTTAAAAAATTCACTAAGTGAAGAGTGTGATAACCAAAGATATTGTCCCACTGTGCCACAAAACTCTTGAGAGGCCATTCTGCACTGGCACCCAAAAATGGAAAAGTGAAGATCAAAAGGGACATTTTATCTGCTGTATTTTTTGAAGGACTATTAAGGATTTCTGAGGGAAGGGTGATTTCAGTGTTCTCAGTGTAGTTATTTCTAAGTTGATTCATTTACTGAAGGTTAGCGTATTTATGTGATTGGAATCTGAAAGTACCATTTAACAAGCACCAGTTAAAAGACAGCCTTATAAGCAGAATACCATTTCTTGAATACTAAGTATGTCCCTTTCCCGTTGTCTGCTAAGCGACTTCTTCGTATTCTGGAGACTTGATGCTTTGCCTGTCCAGGATGGCACAGTGATGAAGAGTAACTAGATATGCTTAGAAAGGATGCCTCCTCCAAGCCCAGAGCTGTTCCTGAGGTGCTGTTGTGAATCCAGCCAGAAGTGGCATGTGCATAAATTAACATGAGTTGCTGCAGGTGGGAGATGTATTAATTTTCCCTGTGCACTGACTGTCTAATCTAAACATTCCAATGTTGAAAACAAAACCGTTAGTTGGTATTTTGAGGGAAGGGTCATTGAGCCTCAGATGGATAAAAAGAATATATGCAAAAAGAAAACAGTTTATTAATACAGAATATCTGAACCCCAGATAGAGAAAGGTCACACACTCATCTAATTTAAGGGGTAGGAGTTCACAGATGTGTCTGTGATTTTACTAGCTATGGATATTTCAAACACTGAAATGGCATTTGGAATGGGAAGATAAGGTTCAGATTAGAGCACAGTGAATACCAAAGTGAAAATATTGTTCTTCCAGCAGCTTAGAGGTCCTTCATTGTATTTGCCTCTGCTAAATCCTGATCTTGAAAGAGTGATGCCTGTTGTTCTTGGCTTTTTTGGATTTTGTTCCATGCGGTGTGAAGGATTTGCTGCTTGTCCTAAAATGATGAAATTGAAAGAAGATTGATTTTGGATGACTTCCAGTATCTTTCCTTAAACTTCAATTTGCAGAAAGTGGTTACTCAGAAACAAAACTAGAACTCCCACAATTGACTCCCTACTGCTATGAAACCAAAATTTACAGCTCAGTGCCTAGTATCTATGAGAAGATTGGAATCTCCAGCCTATATTGGAGCAATGATATTTCCATGTTTGATCCGTTCTATTTTAAAAAAAAAAGATTAGTCAACCTGCTGTACCACAAAGCTCTGTGGACATCTTACTTTTTTCCAAATGTGTCATGGAAAGCACCTGCTGAACCTTGGAAAAATGATGGTGACAGGTGAGGGAGAGATTTTTTTCTCTATCCTTTTTGATTTTAAATGTTTATACATTTTAAACCAAAACCAAAAACCAAACCCGTTGCTGTCGAGTCGATTCCAACTCATAGCCACCCTATAGGCCAGGGTAGAACTGCCCCATAGGGTTTCCAGGGAGTGGTTGGTGGCTTCAAACTGCTGACCTTTTGGTTAGCAGCCATAGCTCTTAACCATTGCACCACCAGGGCTCCATATACGTTTTAGAGGATCTAAATTGTAGAAGCAAAATAAGTTGCTTTTGTAATAAATTAACATTGGCTTTGTCCTACAACATGAGTTTCCTATTGTGTAAAGGAAAAGTTAAGTGTCTGAAACATACCCGTGGCCACTCGTGCACACATACACACCACAAACACATATACACACACCACCCACACTCTGCCACACACCACACGCACTCACACCACACACACAAACACACCACATACACACACTAAACCACACACACCACACATACATACTACACATAGAATCACACATACACTACACACACACACACACACACACAGACACACACACACACCACATACCCTCACACGTCCTCACACACTCCACATACCACACACAGACACACACACCACATACCCTCACACATCCTCACACCCTCCTGGTCTGGCATGAACTTTCTGACTCCTATCTTGAGTTCTTCATTAATTAACAGTTGCTCTACAAATTCACAGAAGGCTCTGTTGCTGTTAGTTACTGTGAAGTTGATTCTGACTACCATTCTTTTTTTCTTTGAGGCCTTAATGGTGGTCTTTGCATTTGAGAGTTGAAGGAAATGAGGCCTCGGTGTGGTGTGAACTGTCCAAGATCACAGTAACAGTCAGAAGCATGAGATTTGAGCATCTTTGAGTTGGGGTTCAGTCTTCATCACATCACTTGCCATTTTGCTGTCTTGGAAATTTCAAATAAGGCACTGTAGGCAGCTGAATGGAGGTTTGGGGCTTGGGGATTTAGAATTTTAGTTGTTTTTTTTTTAAGTAAAGTATCCCATATACCATTGTTTTTTACAGCTTTTTAAGGCTTCAATTGAATTGTTGAGGAAGATAGAAAGCATAGTCTTTGTTAGAGAACCAATCCCTGGTACAACTCCAGTCTCCTGTATTTGCTTTGCTGTCCATTCACTCAACCAGCATTTATTGAGTTCCTATTATGTAACAAGGCAACTGTGTAGACTAGAGAAATGTTTTTGCCCTTAAGAAATTCATGGTCTATTAGAGAAGATGGGTACAGGGCATCATGGAGTGCTGCACTCAGGCCTGACTCCTCTCAACTTTATGCCAGAGGAATAAAGGGGATCCTTAGGATTTCATAGTTAAGTTCACTTCACCAGGGTAAGAAGGCAGAAAGATACACAGAGAAAGAAAAGACAGCTGCCGCCCCCTGTGCGCTGTGTGTTTAAAAAACACCTGTTGCTGTCCAGTCGATTCCAACTCATAGCAACCCTATAGGACAGAGTAGAACTGCCCCATAGGGTTTCCAAGGAGTGGCTGATGGATTTGAATTGCTGACCTTTTGGTTAGCAGCTGAACGCTTAGCCACTGTGCCACCAGGGTTTCATGCACCATGTGTTAGGAATTTTTAATTTGGCTATTTTTAGGCAGTTGATTCTAGGAGTTGAGGCTTATACTTCTGGTTTTAACCCAGTTAACATTTGTTTGTAGGTAGGGTTGGAGGTGGGTACACTCACTGGGAAACCTGGATTCTTAAGAGCTGCTGTGCACATATGACAATGGATGGAGCAAACCATTGAAAAAAGATGGTGCTCTTTGCCTCTGCTTGGTGGGAATCTGTTTTTTGAGCCTTAGGGAGTCATTTCTAAAGCAAGGGCCTGACTTCTGTGGGCAGACAAGAGTGAGATACGTGGCACCAGAGTAACTGTGGTGTGTAGTGGGGGCAGGGGGATGAGTACTATGAGGTTCAACCAGGAGTTTACCACACCATGTCCCATGGGACACTGTCTCAATGATGTGCACTTGAATAAGAAACTTCTGGCCGTATTTGTGTTCACAGATTTGAGGAAGAATTAGGGGAAGGAATAGAGGAGGAGGAGTGGAAAAGTCAGGAGGAGATGAAGGTAGGTGTGAGGTCTCTGAAGCCAAGGAAAAGGGAATCATGGGTGTCTAAGAGTGCTGATCCGGTCAAGAGAATCAAGACTGAGTGAGGCTTTTGGGTTAGAGAGCTGCAGCATACTTAGAGCTGGCTTTGGAGGCCTTCTAACTTTTGTCATATGGTCTTTGGAATCTATTTTAACAGGTTCTTAGTATTAATATGTCTGTAAACATATATAAAGAAGTATTTTTAGTTTATGTTTTATTACCCTTCCAGCCTTAGCTCTTGCCACTTCCTCCATCAAATTTCTAGATCGTTGGTAAAGAAGCACATTTATTACTGTCATAAATTTGCTTTTCATGATCTTTTGATAATGGTATTTCAGTATAACTTGGTTCCTGTGGAATTTTTTTGTACTTTATCTTACATGTTTAAAAACATTGTTCTGAGAAAGGGTCCTTAGGCTTCATCGATTGCCAAAGAGGTCTACAGCCCACAAATGGGCAGAACCACTGCTCGGAAGACCGTGAATGTGATACTCCAGGTCCCTAGCACATATGCTGCTGTTGTTAGCTGTCGTGTCGGTCCCTGATTCATGGCCACCTGATGCACAGTGGAACAAAACGCTGACCAATCCTGTGACATCCTCATGATCAGTTGCGGCTTGGTACTGGATAAATATTTGACAAGTGACTAATGAACGGGTGTATGAAGAAACACAGATAGCCTTCAGTCCCCCACCAGGCATGGTGTAACACAGTTGATTCTGTATCAACTCTCTTAGTTACAGTCACAGTCTGATAATGACTAGACAGTTTGCCTGAGCTCAGGCTACCACAATCTCCCTTGCTAGGCTCTTGTTATCAAGGGAGGCAGTGGAGTGTAGGGGTTCAGAATGAGGTTCTCAAGCGACTTCTTCAATTCAAATACTAACTCTGTTCCTTCCCAGATGAGTGTACTTGGGCAACATATTTAATGTTATGGACTTTAATTTTCTCTTCTGTAAAATGGGATAATAATAGAAAGACTTATGCTTATGGTATATGTTTATGCAGATACAACTAGAGGTAAACTAAGATGCCTGAAGTGATGTCAGAATGTCATAATACTTTTTCTTTACTCTCTACATTCTCTATAAAATATCTCTCTTAGTTTTATAGCACTTAAAATATTGGCTAGATTGTTGGTAATGAAGTTAAAACTTACTTTCATAGATTGCTTATTTTGAAGAAGTGTGAGATGGTAACTTGGGAACAATTATCTGCCACCTGTTGATATACTGGTGGTATTTGACTTTCATAATAATCTTTCTTCTTCAGAAGTTATGCAACTGAAAAGGACTTTAGATATCATCTCATTCACCTAGTTCAGTCTGTCTCCCAATATGTCAGTGCCTTCTATAGATGGTTTACTTTGAGCACCTGTAACACTTTGATCATATTGTTATTACAGGACTTAACATGTTTTATTGTGATTATCTTTTTGCAAGTTCTTTAAAAAAAAGAACGTGAGATTCTTGTTTCAGATAAATTGAGTGGATAAATTTTTACCCCAGAGATTACTATAGTACCCCATACATGATGGACATTTGGTAACTTTTGAGTGAATTATTTTTGTATACAATGTGATGAGATGTTTCCAGGTACGAACTTTCTCCTTTGCACGCAAACTTTAACATTGTTAGATGTTTCTTTTTTTTTGAGAATTCTTACATGTGTTAAATTTATGCTCATTCGTAGTCCTTATTCTAGAGTGACACATTAAAATTTCCCCCTTTTAAAATATCTGAAGACCATCTCTGGTAAAAAGTGTTGGAGAGTCGAGGTATATCTAACCTCCACCTCATAGAAATCAGCTTTGGACTGGTCTTGATCCTCTCTCCCACTGAAGTTAGAGGACCTCTGATGCTACCATTCTATAGTGACTCAATTTGTCCATCACCGGAGCTTGTAGCTATCCTTGTAACATCCGTTAATTCATGACTATTTTTTCTAGTAGTGTTAGGAGCATTACCGAGTATTATTTATTGTTGCTCTTTTTAGCTGCCCAGAGAGAGTACCTCCAGCTTTCAAATAGCTTTTCCTCGCTTGTCCTCTCAGCACATTTGACATGCAACAAAAGTGACTTTTGTCTTATTATGGAAGTGGGCCAAATTGTTTGACACTCTGACAGGTGGGATATTATTTAGGGCTGCTGACATGTTGGGCCCCACAAGTGCTTTGTCCCCTCTGGTCTGGGTTTGACTTGCATGTTTCTGACAGCCATTGTGGCGTTGCCTTCTTGATTGAGTGGAAACATGCCTGTGAGGCCAGCCTTTTAAAGCTTTGCATTTCACTGCAGTGTTAGCATGCTTCTTAAACATTTTGTTTATTAGGATTTATTTTGTTTCATATTAGTACTGTACTTGGTGTTTATTATGATTTGGTTTGGTTCGTTTTTACCTCGTTTCCCATTATGGAACACATATTGTGTTTATGATTGTGAATATATGTACCTTTTGATTCCTTGGCCTTTTGGGTCTCAAGTATGAAATGTCTTAACACATATATATTTACAAATTGGAAAAAAAATCTCTACCACTTTAGGTAAATAGACTCCTTAAGAAATTAAAGACCTTCCTTTTATTTAGCACTTGTAGAGCAGGAAATGATGCAGAAAATTTAGGTCAGTTCCAACTTTTAAAATACTACAAAGGGGTAATGCTCTATCTTCTTCCTTCCAATCCATAAAATATTTATTCAATACCATTTAAATTCCAGGCACTGTGCTATGCATGGAGAGATAACAGCGAGCCAAGCAGACAGAATCCTTGCACCCATGAAGCTTTGGTCTGGGCTTGTGTCCATAGCTCATCAGGGCAGACACACTGTGTGTAGAATCTGACCAAAAACAGATTCTAAAGCAAACTGGTAGTAATAATAGCTATATGATTTATTGAGCACTAGATGCTTTATGTATGACATCTCTAACCCTTACAAGTCAGAAGGAGCTATTAATACCCTCATTTTTTAGGTAAGTGAACTAAGGCTAAGAAGAATTGATTAATTTGCTCCAAATCATAGAGCTGGTGTTGAGAATTTAAAGACTCCATTCTATTGGTTGCCAGTTGATCGTTTCTATTATGACTCATTATCTCTTGATCTAGGTTTTAGATGAATGCCTTAGACTAATGGTAAATCAATGCATTGGAATTTGAAACTTGGTAATTTGGATCATTAATAGACAGTTGTTATTTTTGTAACTTAATTTTTGTTTTTTGAATGAAGGAAGAGAGTTATGATTGGCCTTAAAATTTTATCAGCTACGTATTTTGAATATAGTTTATGCAGATATTCACTTTTTTAGAGCAGAGCAGTATTAGAGCTATCACAGTTCTTGTCAGTCTCAGTGATCCTAAGCATGTAGAATGTTTCTTCCCAATTTTTGTGGTAAGTAGAAAATGTTGCAGGCCAACAATGTAAAACAATACCCAACATACTTAAAATTTTTTCCCCCAAATTGGACCTACTTACGTAGTTCTATCAGATTTCCAAATATATAGAGTGTATTTGTTGAAGGGAGAAAACGAACCTGAAGAATGACTTTTCCGTAACTGTCCAGGCTTAGATGTGCCTCTCTTGGGCTTCTGCCTCTTCCATGTCTGAGGCAAAGGCTTCTTCCTCTGCATTCATCAGGCACTTCCCTAGCACCTCTGTGGCTACAAGAATGCACTTGGGGAAAATTGCTCCAGGGCCAGCTGCAAGGAATATTGCTGGCAGGGTGCTTTCTCTGGTTTCTTGTGCGGATCTAGGCATAATTGTGGTCAAAAGAACATTGAGTGAATGATGAATATATAGTTCTCAGTTTTATGGAACTGCAAAAACTGTTAGCACTGGGAAATAGCCCAAGCCAACTACCTTGCAGTGGTTTAGGATTCCATTTCTTAAAGTCAAAATTCATAGCTATGAAAACACTGAAATCTTTTAATATATTGTAAAAATAAAGAATGATGACTGATGAAATAGAATTTAAATCAGCACACATTTCTTCCCCAATCATCTTCGTTTCTATTGTTGTGTTTGAGGCTGTGTTTTCTGTAATAAGTATCCCAACAGAGATAGTTTCAAATAATGTGGTTGGTAATCACCTAAGATCTTTAATATATAATGTCATTTTTACTGTTCATAGTAACACATTACACTTGAAGACAGATTTTTGGAAACTACCAATCCAATCCACAGGAAAGTAATTCCTTATAGTTCCATAATACAATGATTGTTTTTTATTTGATGTCTTCTACTCTCAGAGGCATAAGGTTCAGGGGTTCAGGATATGAGTGAGGTGGGTGAAGGGAGAAGGCAGTGTACCAGCACTTGGGCCAGTCCTACGAGGCCTACATGATCTCATTCCAACCTCATTCCCTGCTACTTTTCCCTTCTGTCCCTGCTCATTCGCCACACTGGCTGGCTTGCTGACCTGGACCACTCCAGTCATGCTCCACTGTAGAGCTTTCTGCTATTCCTTCTGCTTCTAGATAGGATCATGGCTCACTTCCTTTCTTCTGGTCATCCCAAATATCACCTTCTCCGCTTTCGTTTTTCTCCATAGCACTTACCACTTTCTTACGGACTCGATATATTTATTTATTGTGTTTATTGTCCATCTCCCTTGACTAAAGTATAAGACCCCATGAAGCAGAAAGTTTGTATTTTCTGTTTACTGTAGCACCTCCTAGAATGTAGATACTAGGATGGAGCCCAGAATGCTGATGACCCATAGTACCAAACCAAAAACATCAAACCAGTTGCCTTCAAGTCCATTCTGACTCATGGCAACCCCACGTATACAGAGTAGAATTGTGCTCCATAGGGTTTTCAGTGGCTGATTTTTTGGAAGTTAATCACCAGGTCTTTTTTCTGAGGTGCCTCTGGGTGGGTTTGAACTGCCAACCTTTCGGTTAGTGGTTGAGCACTTAACCATTTGTGCCACCCAGTGATGAAACTTTTTTATATAAAATTACAGAACTTAGCACCTTGGTGTATTTTGTCTTGCTGTTAACTTTTCACCTGTGTTTTATCAAGAGCCTGAAAACAAGATATAAATATTTAAACTGTGCTTGTTGGATATTTAGGGGGAAAAATAACCAATGTGGAGGTTTACTGTCTAGATTCATAGAGGGTCAAAGAGGTCAGGTGGCTATGATGGAAAGTCAGGAGTGGAGCGGTAGGAAGAGTTGAATCTGGGGTTCAGGAAGCCCAAGTTCCCCCACTTGCTGTGCCAAGGGTAGTTGTGTGACCTTAGGCAATTTGCTTCAACTGTTGTGCCTCATTTTTTCAAATGTAAGTAAGTGCATGCATGTCACAAATGTCACTTCTTGGTTTACTGAGTCGAAAGAAGAGTTTAGAAAAATGAGAACATAGTCTAGTGAAATTGAGAAGGCTCGTATTCTTTTGTTCTTTTACTTTGAAAATGGGGTTGTATTATTTATCTTTATTTTAACTATAAAGCTTATTTTATAAATTTAAACAATTCAAAAGCTAAACTCTAATACTAGCGCTGAAAATCTGGTAGCCTTATTTACATTTAAAAAAAATTCGTAATTGTTACTAGACAGATTTTTTTCAGGCTAGTGACTCTGGGCTTTGCTCTGTCAGAATTATTTATTATATATTTGGTGTTGACACATTTAAAAAATATTCAAGGATGAAATAGAAACAGTGTTTTTCATAGGGCTTATTATACAGTGGAGCCCTGGTGGTGCAGTGGTAAAGAGCTCGGCTGCTGACCGAAAGGTCAGCAGTTCAGATCCACCAGCTGCTCCTTGGAAACCCTGTGGGGCAGTTCTACTCCATCTTGTAGGGTCACTATGAGTCAGAATTGACTTGATGGCAACAGGTTTGTTTTGGTTTTTTGGTTATACAGTAGTGCATTTTTAAGTCTTGCTAAATAAATGAGTAATTTTCTAGAACATCATTTAAGAAGGGATAATAATGAATACTGTAATTAAAACTATGAAATATTTTATATGATTTCTTGTTCTAATGGTCAGATTCTCAATCTATGTCAAATTAAAAAAATAATAAATCTACCAAATTATATTTTTTTCAAATATAGCTCTCTACTGGTTTTATAAAGAAACTCTAGACAGTATCACCTGTTTAATGGGCATCACTGCCAATGGTTTGAGCCGAAAGGACCTATAAAAAATGCGGGAACCTTTAAAGTATGTGAATGCTTCTGTTCTAATGGACAGAATAATGGACCAAGGGTTGGAAGACGTGGGTGGGTTTGCTTCCCAGTTGCACCTTTGATTCATTTCAGTAGTGTTATAAAAATCAGGTTCCTTTCTTTTCAATTTGTTGATCTTTACATAAACTTCAGTTTCAAAGTTAGACTTCCACACTTCTCCAACACACCTCCCTTGTCATCTGAATCCCTTCACAGTAACACTAAATAATGGCGGTTGGAGATGTTCTTGAATATCTTTGGTGATGTGGAGCTCACTACATCACAGGATATTCCTTTCCATCTCCAGACAGCTCCCTTTGATTCCTCTTCCTGTGATCATAATAAATCTGCCTTCCTTTAACATTTAACTTGGGAAGAAGAAAAAAATGAAATCTCTCTTCCACTTTTTCCAGATATTTCAGGATATGATAATAATCATTATAGCATATCATTATTACAAGTTAAATTCTAGCCATTTCTGCAGCCGTCCCTGGTGTGATTTGAGCCAACACCATGCTGTTCCCTCTCATGAAGTCGGCTCCAGTTGTAGCAGGCCTTGCTTTTGGTGTGGCACCTGACTTATGTAATCTGTTGACCAGGTGCAGCATTCAGCCTGGTGGGGTGTGGTGGCCAGCCTCCCTTGTTCTGGAAGCTGCTTCTATCTATATATAACGCTATGATGGCATGAGCTTCTTTGGGTAATCAGTTTCATGCTGTTGATATGTTGAGCTTTAGTCAATTAAAGTCTGTTTTGTTTTCTTTGCTTGTGTGCCAGTGAATCCACACCATCATCATCCTGTACTCTTTGAGTGTTTTGGTTTTATTGATTTGTTGTTTTAGTCTGTTTATGTTCATTTTTATGAAATGTGTTTGGTACCAGCACTTTGGTGTATACATTTTTTGTGTGTGTGATGTGATTTCTCCTTCTAACATATTAATTCCTCTTTCCAAATATTTGTTACAGACATGTTTGACACAAGGCATTGATGGAAAGATTGATTGAGATGAGGTTGAAGATAGACCTTTGCAGTGTACCCTAGTGTACATTTTTAGTGTTTAATACCCACGTGTGGCTTTGGACAGCAGTGACATAGAATATTTCTATCATCACAGAAAATTCCATTGGACAGTGTTGCCCTAATCTGATATTGATCTATTAATTAACATCCTGATACACAAAAAGAATGCTATGAAATATTTTTCCATGTTTTCCCATACTGATGGCTTTGATTTTACCAGTATTGTTATTAGTTGCCGTTGAGTCATCTTCGACTCACGGTGACCTTATAAATAACAGAACAAAACATGGTCCAGTCCTATGCCATCTTCATGATTGTTGGTATGTCTGAGTCCATTGTTGTGGCTATTGTGTCAATCCACCTAATTGAGGGTTTCCTTTGTTTGCGCTGACCCTCTGCTTTACCAAACAGGATGTCCTTTTCTAATCATTGGTCTTTCCTGATGACATGTCCAAAGTAAGTGAGCCAAAGTCTCGCCATCCTTGCTTCTAAGGAGTATCCTAGTTGTATTTCTTCCAAGACTGATTTGTTTATTCTTTTGGTAGTTCATGCTGTATTCAATATTCTTCACCAACACCACAGTTCGAGTGCATCAATTCTTCTTCTGCTTTTTTCACTATCCAACTTACTGTAACCCATTGCCATCGAGTCTATTCTGACTCATAGTGACCCTATATGACAGAGTAGAACTTCCCCATAGGGTTCCCAAGGCTGTAAATATTCATAGAAACAGACTACCACATTTTTCTCCTGTGGAGCGACTGGTGGGTTCAGACCACCAACCTTTTGATTAGTAGCTGAACTCTTTAGACACTGCACCACCAAGTCTCATTTTATCCAACTAACTATAGCAGATTATTAAAGGAACACATTTTATTTGAGGAGATCAGGCAGGTGTTGATGGAAGAGATGTAATTTAATTTGTGTTTTGAAGACTGAGCATATGGTAATACAGAAAGATGTGACTAATTTCATCATTACTGGGGACTTAGGTGGCACAATGGTTAATGCTTAGCTGCTAACCAAAAGGTTGGCTGCTCCATGGGAGGAAAGATCTGGTGAACTTCTCCCAAAAAGATTACAGCCTAGGAAACCCTATGGGGAATTTCTACTTTGTCACATTGGGTCGCTGTGAGTTGGAATCAACTTGATGATACACCACAGCAACACAAGGTGTGTGAGGTTTCACAGTTAGAGCTGTACCTAGAAAAGGAAGTTGGGGGCATGATTAAATGCTATTAAAAATACATATATATTTATATATATATATTTGTGTGTGTGTGTGTGTGTATAAAACACTGATGTAAGTATGAAGTATGAATTGGAGGAGAAGGTTCATTTGTCCGTTCATTCATTCAGCACTTAATTGCTGAGTACCTGTGCTGTGCCTGGCATGAGATACAGTTAGAAGATACAGTACTAAGATGGGCTTCCCCCACCCTTTGAGGTGCTCAGACATCAATGGGGAGACTCATGCAGAATAGATCACTGCAGTTTGCTATGTTGAAACGGGGTCGATGTCTTTAGACAGCAAGAACACCCGTCTGAGAGAGGCTGGGAAGGCATTACCAAGGAGGTCATTTTAGTGTTTGTCCCTGGAGGTAAAAGTTTGACAAAAACATTTATACTACCTTGTTCAAAAGCATTTGTTTCATTTCTGTCACCATGGTATGAAATGCAGCATTTTCAACATCTCAACACAGATTAAATGTTCTGTGGTAATACTGTATTGATGCCGAAATAGACATGTACATTCTCAAATGCACAAATAATTTTTTTAAAACTTTAGTGAGGTTTAATGAATATTTAATTAAAATCTGGATACTTTAAAAATATTATTGTTTTAGGTGAAAGTTTACAGCATAAATTGATTTTTCATTCAAAAATCTCATACACAAATTATTTTGTGATGTTGGTTGCAATCCCTGCCATGTGTCAGCACTCTCCTCCTTTTCCTTTCCACCCCAGGTTCCCTGTGTCCATTCATCCAGTTTTCCTGTCCTTTCCTGACTTCTCTTCTTTGCCTTTGGGCAGGTGTTGCCCATTTGGTCTCCTATACTTGATTGAACTAAAAAGCTTGTTCCTCAAGTGTGCTATTGTTTGTTTTATAGGCCTGTCTAATGTTTGGCTGAAAGGTGGACTTTGGTGGTGACCTCAGTTCTGAGTTAGCAGGGTGTCCAGGGGCCATCGTCTTGGAGGTCCCTCCAATCTCTGTCAGACCAGTAAGTCTTGTCTTTTTTTGTGAATTTGAATTTTATTCTACATTTTTCTCCCACTCTGTCCGGAACCCTCTATTGTGATCCCTGTCCGAGTGGTCATTGGTGGTGGCCAGACACCATCTAGTTCTTCTGGGCTCAGGCTGGTGGAGGCTGTGCTTTATATGGTGCATTAGGCCTTTGGACTAATCTTTTCCTTGTGTCTTTGGTTTTCTTCATTCTCCTTTGCCCTGAACATGATGGGACTAATGGATGTATCTTAGATGGCTGCTTGCAAGCTTTTAAGACCCCAGACGCTGCTCACTAAAGTAGAACGTAGAACATTTTCTTTATGAACTATATTATGCCAGTAGACCTAGATGTCCCCTAAGACTATGGTTCCCAGTCCTCAGTCCTGTTAACTCAGTCCCTCAAGGTATTTGGATGTGTCTAGGAAGCTTCTATGACTTTGCCTTGATTAAGTTGCGCTGGCTTCCCCTGTATTGTGTGTTGCCTTTCCCTTCATCAAAGTTAACACTTGTCTACTATCTCTTTAGTGATTACCTCTCCCCACCCCTCCCCTCCCTTATAACCATCAAAGATTGTTTTTTTCTGTGTGTAAACCTTTTGTTGTATTTTATAATAGTGGTCTATTCAGTATTTATCCTTTTGTAATTGACTTATTTCACTTAGCATAATGCCCTCCAGATTCATCCACATTGTGAGATACTTTGCAAATTCATTATTGTTTTTTATCGTTGTGTAGTATTCCATCATGTGTATGTACCATAATTTGTTTATCCATTCATCTGCTGATGGACACTTAGGTTGTTTCCATCATTTTGTGATTGTGAATAATGCTGCAGTGAACACGGTGTGCATATATCTGTTCGTGTGACAGCTCTTATGTCTCTAGGATATATTCCTAGGAGTGAAATTGCTGAATCGTATGGTATTTCTATCTAGCCTTTTAAGGAGGCACCATATTGTTTTCCATAGTGGTTGTACCATTTTACATTCCCAACAGCAGTGCATTGGAGTTCCAGTCTGTCCACAACCTCTCCAGCATGTTATTTTCTGTTTTTCTGATTTGTTCCAGTGATGTTGGAGTGGGATAGTATCTCGTAGTTTTGATTTACATTTCTCTAATGGCTACTGGTTGCGAGCATTTCCTCATGTGTCTGTTAGCTGCTGAATGTCTTCTTTGGTGTAGTGTCTGTTCATATCCTTTGCCCATTTTTTAATTGGGTTATATGTCTTTTTGTTATTGAGATATTGAAGTATTCTATAGATTTTAGAGATTAGACCCTTGTTGGATATGTCATAGCCAAAAATTTTTTTCCCAGTCTGTAGGTTCTCTTTTTACTCTTTGAGGTAGTCTTTTGACGAGCATGAGTATTTAATTTTGGGGATCTTCCAGTTAACTAGTTTATCTTCTGGTGTTTGCGCACCGTTAGTTATGGTTTGTATTCTATTTATGCCATGTATTAGGGCCCCTAGTGTTGTCCCTATTTTTTCTTCCATTATCTTTATCATTTTAGGTTTTATATTTAGGTCTTTGATCCATTTTGAGTTAGTTTTTGTGTATGGTGTGTGGTATGAGTCCTGTTTCGTTTTTTAGAGAGGGACATCCAGTATTGCCAGCATCATTTGTTAAAAAGACTGTCTTTCCCCCATTTAATGGACTTTGGTCGTTTGTCAAAGGTTAGCTGACCAGAGGTGGAAAATCTGGATACTTTTGATTTGTACACAGTCAACTTTTCATTACCGGGGTGCAGGTCACTGGTTATAAAGAGTAATGGAGAAAGAGGCGTGGTCAACATGGTGGACTAGTTAGACGCTTCCTATATCCCTCTTACAACAAAGAACTGGAAAAACAAGTGATTTGATTCTATGTGAATATCTGGCAGCCCTGAACAAGGCAAGGTTAAGAAATCCATCTGAGTCATACCAGAGAGGAAGACCATTTGGAAGAGGTGAGGAGCACTGAAACCACGGTGGTGAGGCTGCAGAGACACAGCCACGCTGGGCCACGGTGAAGCAGCCAAACAGCTGTGCTGTGCACGTGCTCGAGAAGCAGTTTCCACATCGAGAGAGACCTGGCAGCAGAGATTCTGCTTGGACACTCCGAACCAGTGAACAGCAGCTCCCAAGAGGCTAGGATAAGTACATGTGTGCACCCTTTCGTGGTGATTTTTTTTTAAAAAAAAAGCCCATTTGGGAAAAACCTCTCTCCCTTTTACCTCCTACCTCTGCGCTGTGCACCGGATTTGGGAAAAACCTGTCTCTCTTTTATCTCCTCCCTCCATGATCTGCACTGGACTTGGGAAAAACCTCTTTTCCTTTTACCTCCTCCCTCCCCACTCTGCACCAGGAGTCCAATGGGCCGTAAGTAGATCCCAAAAGGCGCCCTGACCCATTCTGCTGGCCTTGGAGAAGGAACAAATAAGCTGCTGGCCCCCCAGGCCGGGAACACAGGGTTGGCACAGCTCCTTTGCTAGCCATAGAAATCAGGGATCTGCAGACTCTGAGTGCCATACACCCTTGTATAGACTTGTGGGGACCCATTTCAACAGCGTTAGCCCTCACTACCACACTACAACAGGGCAAACATCTGAAGTTTAACTTCAACTGCTTCAGCTGTGAACGGGCAGATTTGTGATCCTTGAAACAGCCCAGCCCCTAAAGTAGGCACTTTTATCGATATGCAGCAGGGTCTTGAGGACTGGTGTTAGCTCCTAAAGTGCCTAGTCACCTGCTACAGGAGTTCAAGAAAAAGTTGTGCCCTCGAGTCTTTGCAGTCAACATAGTGGGGTACTCTTAGCCCAGCTGCCAAATTCACCTACCTATTCACCCTAGAGAATAGGGACACACTTTTCTTTCAGACTCTCAGGGATAGCCATCAGCCCCCTGTCTGGCTCAGTGTGTGATCCCCTACCACAGCCAGAGTCCAGTTCCTGCACCAATCACCCATGCCTCTCTAGGACTGGGGGTGAGAGCGTGCATCGCACTTGGTGACCAACTGCCTGCACACCTGAGCTGATCCCATATAAGAAATTTTAACAGACTCTGGCGTGCACATACTTAATTACAGAACTAACTACCTGGTGACAGGACATTAGAGATCAAAAGGTGTCAAAAATCAAACTAGTCCACATGAGCAGCCTATTTGGGCGTATCAAAACAAAACAAAATAAGAAGCTAGGTCTCACTAAGCAAACACAAAATAAAGTTATAATAAATTATTGTTGGCTCAGAGACAACAGTCAGTATCAAGTCACATGAAGAGGCAGTCCATGATGGCTTCAGCAGCTCCCAAAATAAAGAATCAGTAAATTGTCTGGAGGAAGATAACTTCTTTTTTTTTTTTTTTTTTTTTTTTTTAATATATATTTTATTGTACTTCAGGTGAAAGCTTACAGAGCAAATAGTTTCTCATGAAATAGTAGTACACATGTTGTTTTTTGACATTGGTTAACAACCCCACAACGTATTAAGCCTCTAAATTCTCAACCTTTTTTTTGATGAAAATTACAGATGGCCAAAGATACACCGTTTCAAAAATTTCTACATTCACAGTTCAGTGACATTGACTACGCTCTTCCAACTGTGCTGTTATTCTCACTTAAGATGAAGGCTTACAGAAAAAATAGTTTTTCATTTAACAGTTACTACACATGTTGCCCTATGACAATGGTTAACAATCTCACAGCACATCAAGAATATCCTTACTCCACCTTGTGTTCCCTATCACCAGGGGGCTTCCTTGTCCCCTTCTGTCTTCTGGACCTTGTCAGTGGACTATTGTACCTCTTTAGTCTCATTTGTTTATTTATTTATTTATTTATTTATTTATTTATTTATTTTTATTTTATTTAAACACCATTTCAAAACTTTTTACTTACACATTTAAGTGATATTGACTATGCTCTTCCAATTGTGCTGCCATTCTCGCCCAAGATGAAGGCTTACAGGACAAAACAGGCTCCCATTTAATAGTTACTACAAATGTTGCCCTATAGCAGTGGTCAACAATCTCACAATACATCGACAGTGTCCTTATTCAATTTGTGTTCCTTATCATCAGTTTCCTACTCTCCCTCTGCCTTCTGGCCCTTGTCACCGGACTCCTGTACATCGTTAGTCCCATTTAGTTTTACTGGGGTGTCCATTCCCAGGCTTAACATCAAACCTTGAAGGTAACTTCCCCTCTGAGCTGAAAGGGTGTCTGGGGGCCACACTCTCGAGGTTTCTCTAGTATTCTTTAGGCCAGTATATCTGGTCTTCTTTTTTTTTTTTTTTTTTTTTTTTTTTGGGAGTTAAAATTATACTCTACATCCTACTCCAGCTCTGCCCAGAACCCTCTGTTGTGATCCTGGTCAGAGGAGTCATTGGTGGTAGCCGGGCACCATCCAGCTGTACTGGGCTCAGTCCCGTGGAGGCCTTCGTAGCTGTGGACCATTAGTCCTTCTGACTAATCTTTTCCTTCTATCCTGTTCTCTTCGTTCTCCCTTGTTCCCGAAGGGATGAGATCAGTGGAGTATCTTAGATGGCCGCTCATAGGCTTTTAAGACCCCAGACACTACTCACCAAGGTAGAATGTAGAGCATTATCTTTATAAGTAGTGTCATGCCAATTGAGCTAGATGTTCCCCGAGATCATGGTCCCCAGAGCCCTCCGTCCAACAACTCAGTCCCTCGGGGGGTTTGGATGTGTCTATAGGGCCTCCATGACCTTTCCTTGTGCAGGTTGTGTTAGTTTCCCCTGTACTATGTACTATCTCATCTCTCACCCAAGTTACCACTTACCTATTACCTATTTAGTATTCCCCCCCCCCCCCCATCCCTGGTAACCAACAAGGATTGTTACATTTTGCATGTGAATTTTTTCATGGGTTTTTACAATAGAGGTCTCATACAATATTTGTCCTTTTGTGATTGACTTATTTCACTCAGCATGATGTCCTCCAGTTTCATCCATGTTATGAGATGGTTCACCGATTCATTGTTCTTTCTCGTTGCATAGTACTCCATTGTGTGTATGTACCATAGTTTGTGTATCCATTCGTCTGTTGATGGACATCGAGGTTGTTTCCATCGTTTTGCTATTGTGAATAATGCTGCCATGAACATAGGTGTGCATATGTCTATTCGAGTGATGACTCTTATTTCTCTAGGATATATTCCTAGGAGTGGGATTGCTGGATCGAATGGTACGTCTATTTCTAGCTTTCTGAGGAAACGCCATATCATTTTCCAAAATGGCTGTATCATTTTGCATTCCCACCAGCAGTGTATAAGAGTTCCCGTCTCCCCGCAGCCCCTCCAACATTTGTTGTTTCCAGTGTTTTTGATTCGTGCCAGTAATGCCGGGGTGAGATGGTATCTCATTGTGGTTTTAATTTGCATTTCTCTAATGGCTAGTGATCGCGAGCATTTCCTCATGTGTCTGTTGGCCATTTGAATGTCTTCCTTGGTGAAGTGTCTGTTCATTTCCTTTGCCCATTTTTTGATAGGATTGGTTGTCTTTTTGTTGTAGAGGTGTTGGATTTTCTTGTAGATTATGGAGATTAGACCTTTGTCTGACTTGTACTGTCCAAAAATTTTTTCCCAGTCTGTAGGTTCTCTTTTAACTCTTTTGGTGAAATCTTTTGAAGAGCATAGATGTTTGATTTTTAGAAGATCCCAATTATCTAGTTTATCTGTTGGGTTTTTTGTGTTGATGTTTATGGTTTGTATCCTGTTAATGCCATGTATTAAGGCCTGAAGTGTTGGTCCTATTTTTTCTTCTATGAATTTTATAGTTTGAGGCTTTATATTCAGGTCTTTGATCCATTTTGAAGTAGTTTTTGTATATGGTGTGAGGTATGGGTCCTGTTTCATTTTTCTACAAATGGATATCCAGTTTTGCCAGCACCATTTGTTAAAAAGACTGTCTTTTCCCCATTTGATGTATTTTGGGCCCTTGTCAAAAATCAGGTGACCGTAGGTGGATGGATTTACATCTGAGTTCTCAATTCTGTTCCATTGGTCAATGTCTCTGTTGTTGTACCAGTACCAGGCTGTCTTGAGTACTGTAGCTGTATAGTAGGTTCTCAAGTCAGGTAGTGTGAGTCCTCCAACTTTATTCTTCTTCTTCAGTAGTGCTTTACTTATTCGGGGTTTCTTCCCTTTCCATATAAAGTTAATAATTAGTTTTTCCATCTCTTTGAAGAATGTTGTTGGTATTTGTATCGGAATTGCATTGTATTTGTAAATTGCTTTAGGTAGAATTGCCATTTTCACAATGTTGAGTCTGCCTATCCATGAGCATGGTATGTTTTTCCATTTATGTAGATCCCTTTGGGTTTCATGCAGCAGTGTTTTGTAGTTTTCTTTGTATAGGTCTTTTATATTCCTGGTCAGATTTATTCCTAAGTGTTTTATCTTTTTAGGGGCTATTGAAAATGGTATTGATTTCCTGATCTCCTTTACATCGTTCTCTTTACTGGTGTATAGGAATCCAACTGATTTTTGAATGTTTATCTTGTATCCTGCTACTCTGCTGAATCTTTCTATTAGTTCCAGTAAATTTCTCGTGGAGTCTTTAGGGTTTTCTATGTATAGTATCATATCATCTGCAAACAGGGAGAGTTTAACTTCTTCATTACCAATTTGGATGCCCTTTATTTCTTTCTCTTGCCTTACTGCTCTAGCGAGAACTTCCAGCACAATGTTAAATAGGAGTGGTGATAAAGGGCATCCTTGTCTTGTTCCTGTTTTCAGGGGGAATGTTTTCAGCCTTTCTCCATTAAGAATGATGTTGGCTGTTGGTTTTGCATAGATGCCCTTTATGATGTTGAGAAATTTCCCTTCTATACCTATTTTATTGAGAGCTTTTATCAGGAATGGGTGTTGGACTTTGTCAAATGCCTTTTCTGCATCAATTGAGATAATCATGTGATTTTTTTCTTTCCTTTTATTTATGTGGTGGATTACGTTGATGGATTTTCTAATGTTAAACCATCCTTGCATACCTGGTATGAATCCTACTTGGTCGTGGTGTATTATTTTTTTGATATGATACTGAATTCTATTGGCTAAAATTTTGTTCAGAATTTTTGCATCTATATTCATGAGAGATATTGGTCTGTAATTTTCTTTTTTTGTGATGTCTTTGCCTGGTTTTGGTATCAGCGTTATGCTGGCTTCATAGAAT
Source organism: Dugong dugon (assembly GCA_030035585.1). Taxonomy (NCBI): domain Eukaryota; kingdom Metazoa; phylum Chordata; class Mammalia; order Sirenia; family Dugongidae; genus Dugong; species Dugong dugon. Next base: position 23,379,010 of record CM057464.1, read on the forward strand.
GAATTTGGAAGTGTTGCTTCCTCTTCTATGCTCTGAAATAACTTGAGTAGAACTGGTACGAGCTCTTCTGTAAATGTTTTGTAGAATTCTCCAGTGAAGCCATCTGGGCCAGGGCTTTTTTTGGTTGGGAGTTTTTTTATTACCTTTTCAATCTCTTCTCTTGTTATGGGTCTGTTCAGATTTTCAATATCACTTTGTTGTAGTTTGGGTAGGCCGTATGTTTCTAGAAATTTATCCATTTCCTCTAGGTTTTCAAATTTGTTGGAATATAGTTTTTCATAATATTCTGTTATAATCCTTTTTATTTCAGTTGGGTCTGTTGTAATGTCCCCCATTTCATTTCTTATTTGGGTTATTTGTGCCCTCTGCTGTTTTTCTTTTGTCAGTCTGGCCAGTGGTTTGTCGATTTTGTTGATTCTTTCAAAGAACCAACTTTTGGTTTTGTTGATTCTTTCTATTGTTTTTCTGTTCTCTATTTCATTGATTTCTGCTCTGATCTTTACTATTTCCTTTCTTCCGGTAGTTGTGGGCTTTTTTTGTTGTTCTCTTTCTATTTGTTTGAGTTCTGTAGTTAATGTTTTGATTTTGTCCCTTTCTTCTTTTTTGATATGTGCATCTATTGCTATAAATTGTCCTCTGAGGACTGCCTTTGCTGTGTCCCAAAGGTTTTGGTATGATGTGTTTTCATTTTCATTTGATTCTAGGAATTTTTTAATTCCATCTCTGATTTCTTCTATTACCCATTGATGTGTAAGCAGATTATTATTCAGTTTCCATGTGTTTGATTTTTTTTCCTTGCTCTTTCTAGTGTTAATTTCTACCTTGATGGCATTGTGGTCAGAGAAGATACTGTGAATTATCTCAGCATTTTGGATCTTGTTGAGGATTGCTCTGTGGCCTAAGATGTGGTCTATTCTGGAGAACGTTCCATGTGCATTGGAAAAGAATGTGTACTTTGCAGCGGTTGGATGGAGTGTTCTATATATGTCTATGAGGTCCAGTTGGCTGATTGTGTCCTTTAGGTCTTCTGTATCTTTGCTAAGTTTCTTTTTAGTTGTTCTGTCCTTTACTGAGAGTGGTGTGTTGAAGTCTCCTACTATTATTGTGGAACTGTCAATTTCTCTTTTAGTGCTGTTAGAGTTTTTTTTATGTATTTTGGAGCCCTGTCATTGGGTGCATAGATATTTATTATGGTTATGTCTTCATGATGGATCATCCCCTTAATCATTATATAGTGTCCTTCTTTGTCTTTTATGGTAGATTTTGTTTTAAAGTCTATTTTATCTGAGATTAGAATTGCCACTCCTGCTCTTTTTTGATAGTTGTTAGCTTGATATATTTTTTTCCAACCTTTGATTTTTAATAAATTCACATCTTTGTTTCTAAGATGTGTCTCTTGTAGACAGCAAATAGATGGATCCTGTTTTCTTATCCATTCTGCCACTCTCCGTCGCTTTATGGGTGCATTGAGTCCATTTACGTTCAGTGTAATTATTGATAGATGTGAGTTTGTTGCTGTCATTTTGTAGTGCTTTTGTTTGTGATGCTGAAGTTTTCTTTGTTCTTCTTACTCTCTTGTGCTGAGTTCCTTTTGTTTGTGGATTTTGTGTTCATTTCTTTTGTTTTTGTAGGTTTTGTTTTTGTTGAGACTTTATGTTTTTCGTCTTTATTTTTATGAGTTGGTTTGTTAACTTTTTTTGTGGTTACCATGAATTTTACCCTTATCTTTATAATTTTGAAGCAGTCTACCGTTACTTGGTATCGCCTTGCCTTCTTCTCCTTTAGAAGGTTCTATACCTATGCCGTTTGTTCCCTCTTTCATTGTTTTGATGTTGTTGTCATCGTTTGATTGATTTCTCTGATTCCCTGTTGTATATCTTTTGTTTTTGGAAAGTCGTCTGTAGTTCAGTTCCTAGAATGGTATCTGGTTCATGTTAACCTGCATCCTAGGTCCTAGGTCCTGCCTGAGGGCTTAAGCTGTTTGTCCTCAGATCGAAGAACTCCCTTTAATAATTCTTGTAAGTTTGGTTTGACTTTTGCATATTCCTTTAGTTTCTGTTTATCTGGAAATGACCTAATTTCACCATCAAATCTGAATGAGAGTTTTGCAGGATATATTATTCTTGGCTGACAATTTTTTTCTTTCAAGATTTTATATATGTCATCCCATTGCCTTCTTGCCTGCATGGTTTCTGCTGAATAATCTGAGCTTAGTCTTATTGTTTCTCCTCTGTATGTGACTTCTTGTTTTTCCCGAGCTGCTCTCAGGATTCTTTGTTTGTCTTTAGTTTTAGCGAGTGTGAATATGATATGTCTTGGTGATTTTCTTTTGGGGTCTATTCTATATGGGGTTCGTTGAGCTTCTTGGATGACCAGCTTTTCATCTTTCATGATATTGCGAAAGTTTTCTGTCAGCAGTTCCTCAATGATCCTCTCTGTGTTTTCTGTTTTCTTCCCCTGTTCTGGTATGCCAATCACTCGTAAGTTTTTGCTTTTAATTGTGTCCCACATAACTCTCAGGGTCTCTTCATTTTTCTTTGTTCTTTTTTCTGAGTTTTCCTGAAACAGAGTTGTATCCAAGTGTTTGTCTTCAGTTCCACTGATCCTGTCTTCCATGGTTTCAAATCTACTTCTCAGCCCTTCTATGACACCGTCCATTTCTGAAATCTTGTTGTTTATCTTTTGGATTTCTAATTGTTGTTTTTGTATAATTTCGAGTTGTGAATTTATTTTGGCATTTTGTTCTTGCATCATCTTCCTGAATTCTTCCAATTTTTTGTCTGTATTTTCCATAAATTTGTCTATTTTTTCCTCATGTTTGTCAGCTTTTTGCCTCAGTTCTTGGAAGATTCCGAGTATTAGTGATTTGAGTTCCGTATCAGGTACTTCTAGTGCATTTTCTTCCACAGGAGAGTTATCTGGTGTTTTAATTTGGACGCCTATTGGAGCCATCTTGTCTTGTTTTTGTAAATGTTTTGATATTGTTTGCTGTTTTCGGGGCATTCAGTAGATATTTCTCTCGTTTATTGATTGTAGATTTTTTTTTTTTTTTTTCGTTCTTGTGGTACAGCTGGGCAGATCTAGTTGAGGAGGAGCCACTGGGATGGGTTGCTTGTGGCACTCACCGCAGCCACCAGGACGGTCGGTAGTCAGTGCTGGGCAGGTTCCAATAGGGCGTGCCTGCACCGCTTGGTGATGTGATGTCTAGTGCACGGTGCAGGTAGGTAGGGTGCAGCGGGAAGATGGTTATGTGTGAAGCTAAGCTGGATATGGGAGAGAGGAGAGAGGAGGAGGAGCAAAAAGCGTACAAACATAAAAGAATGCTAGGGGAGTTTGTCGTTGGAATGTACAGATGAGAGACTATGGGATGGAGGAAACCAGAAGGGGGAAGAGAAAGAAAAGGAAAGAATGACCAAATGAAAATCAGAAAAGTTAAAAAACTGCAAAGTTCCCAGGGATCGCACCGATGCAGCTATGAGGTCTGGGGGAGTCGGTCTCAATTTTCACAGCTCAGCCTGGCCAGAAGGTACAGAGGCATACATCGCCTGGTATTCAGGGATCAGAAAGAGAAGGAAGAGATAGAGGGGCAAGAAATTAAGCAATGAATAAAGACAAAAGAGAAAAAGAGGTAAAATATGACAAAACTAATCAAAAAAGGAAGAAAAATAAAATTGAGAAAAAAAAAAAAAAAGGGCAACACCAGCAGTCAGTGCCTACAAATGGGACCCAGAGAGCCCCCATTCAGGGGCGCGAATTCCAAGAAGCCGATAGTCTCGGGGTTAAGTGACCGTGGCCACGGGAAGCAGAGGGGCCAACGAACAAAGGCCCCAGGATCCCACCCGCGCGGGAGCCCAGACCTGGAAACAGCCACACGACCAAACGCAGCCCTACAGCCCCGCAGGAGAGAGCAGAGACGGCCCTCGGAACCAGGCACCCAGGCAAAAGGAGGGGGAGGCGGCAGAAAAAGGTCCGCTAGGTGCCAGCAAACGGCTCCCAGAAAGCCCCCAGCCCGGGCGCGCGGAACCCAAGCACCGGCGCCCCCCCGCCCAGGGACCCCGGCCACGGAAAGCAGAGGGGTGAACGAACAAAGGCCCCGGGATCCCACCCACGCGGGAGCCCAGACCCAGAAACAGCCACACGCCCGCACGCAGCTCCACAGCCCCGCAGGAGAGAGCAGAGACAGCACCCGGACCCAGGCACCCAGGCAAAAGGAGGGGGAGGCGGCAGAAAAAGGTCTGCTAGGTGCCAGCAAACGGCTCCCAGAAAGCCCCCAGCCCGGGCGCGCGGAACCCAAGCACCGGCGCCCCCCCGCCCAGGGACCCCGGCCACGGAAAGCAGAGGGGCGAACGAACAAAGGCCCCGGGATCCCACCCACGCGGGAGCCCAGACCCAGAAACAGCCACACGCCCGCACGCAGCCCTACAGCCCCGCAGGAGAGAGCAGAGACGGCACTCGGAACCAGGCACCCAGGCAAAAGGAGGGTGAGGCGGCAGAGAAAGGTTCGCTAGCTGCCAGCAAACGGCTCCCAGAAAGCCGCCAGCCCAGGCGCGCGGAATCCAAGCACCAGCACCCCCCAGCCCAGAGACCCTGGCCACGGAAAGCAGGGGATCCCCAGCTGAGGCGGAGAGGGGTGGGTGGTGGGAGAGCGCGCACTGCAGTTTACCGGTCGTTCTGTCTCCGACCAGATGCTCTGCAAGGCTGCTCTCCCGTTTGCTGGTCTCCGATAGGAATCCAAGATGGTGGATCCGCGCTGCGTTAGCTGGTAAGGAATCTCTGCCTGAGTCTCTCCTCGCTCTCCGTTCTCTTTTAGTATTCTCACTCCGTTTGGTGTTTGGCTGAGTTCTTTATCTCTTCATTTGGTGTTCTAGGGTTTCAGGATTGTTGATTCTCTGTTAGGCTTAGTTTTTCGGATCTTTGCTGTGGAGGGACGGCGTGGTGTTTCTGCCTAGAGCGCCATCTTGCCCCAGAAGTCGGAAGATAACTTCTTGGAAATACCAGAGACAGAATACAAAAGATTAATATACAGAACTTTTCTAGAAATAAGAAAGGAAATTCGACAGAATGCAGAAACAGCGAGGCAACATACAGACACAGTAGTAGCAGAACTTAAAAAAGTTATTCAAGAACACAATGCCAAATTTAATAGGCTGCAAGAATCCATAGAGAGACAGCAATCAGAAATCCAGAAGATTAACAACAAAATTTCAGAATTAGACAACTCAATAGAAAGTCATAGGAGCAGAATTGAGGCAGTAGAAGTTAGAATTAGTGACATTGAAAGTAAAGCTCTTGAAGCCAAGTTATTTGAGGAAAAATTAGATAAAATAATTAAAAACAATGAAAAAACTCTAAGAGTCATGTGGGACTCTATAAGAGAAATAACATATGAGTGATTGGACTACCAGAACAGTGGGAGATAACAACATATAGAGAAAATTGTTGAAGATTTGTTGATAGAAAACTTCCCTGATATCATGAAAGATGAGAAGATATCTATCCTAGATGCTCATCGAACCCCACATAAGGTAGATCCCAAAAGAAAGTCACCAAGACATATTATAATCAAACTTGCCAAAACCAAAGATAAAGAGAGAATTTTAAGAGCGGCTAGGGATAAAAGAAAAGTCATCTACAAGGGAGAGTCAATTAGAATAAGCTCAGACTACTCAGCAGAAACCATGCAGGGTAGAAGGCAATGGGATGACATATTTAAAGCCTTGAAGGAAAATAACTGTCAGCCAAGAGTTATATATCCAGCAAAACTGTCTCTCAAATATAATGGCAAAATTAGGACATTTCCAGATAAACAGAAGTTCAGGGAATTTGCAAAAACCAAACCAAAATTACAAGAAATAGTAAAGGGAGTCCTACGGTTAGATAATCAATAATACCAGCTAACAACGCAAGGCTAGAACACAGGACACAACAACCAGATATTGACTCAGATACGGAAATCGAAATTACATCAAACTGAAAACATTGAAAATAGGGAAACAGATATCAATATGTTAAAAAAAAAAAAAAGGATAATATTAAAACAAAAAAAGAGGGACTTAAAAAAAATGGAGACATTGATTTTCTATATGGAAGGGAAGTTAAGGCGATACAAAGTAATAAAAGACTGGTATAAACTTAGAAAATTAGGGGGTAAATATTAAGGTAACCACAATGGAATCTAACAATCCTACAAATCAAAATAAAAAAGTAGAAAAACATAAAGACCCAGCAAACACAAAATCTACAACAAAGAAAAAGATGAAAAAAAAAATTATAAAGAAAAATTACTCAGCACAGAAAATTGAGGAGAACAAAGAAACTGTGAACAAAACGCAGAAAGAGATATCAGGATGACAGCACTAAATTCATACCTATAATAATTACACTGAATGCAAACGGACTTAATGCACCAATAAAGAGACGGAGAGTGGCAGATTGGATAAAAAAGCATGATCCATCTATATGATGCTACAAGAGATGCACCTTAGACTTAAAGATACAAAGAAGCTAAAACTCAAAGGATGGAAAAAAATATATCAAGCAAACAACACTTAAAAAAGAGCAGGAGTGGCAATATTAATCTCTGACAAAATAGACTTTAAAGTAAAATCCACAGCAAAAGATAAGGAAGGTCACTATATAATGATTAAAGGGTCAATACACCAGGAGCACATAAGTATAATAAATATTTATGCACCCAACAACAGGGCTCCAAAATACATAAAACAAACTCTAACAGCTCTGGAGAGAGATAGACAGCTCCACAATAGTAGCAGGAGACTTCAACACGCTACTTTCGGTGAAGGACAGAACATCCAGAAAGAAGCTCAGCAAAAACACAGAAGAGCTAAATGCTACAATCAACCAACTTGATCTCATAGACATATACCGAACTCTGCACCCAACAGCAGCCAAGTATACTTTCTTTTCCAATACACATGGAACATTCTCCAGAATAGACCACATATTAGGCCATAAAGCAAGCCTTAACAAAATCCAAAACATCGAAATACTACAAAGCATCTTTTCTGACCATAAAGCCATAAAAGTGGAAATCAACATAAAAAGCAAGGAAAAAAAATCAAACACATGGAAACTGAACAACACCTTGCTCAAAAACTACTGGGTTATAGAAGAAATTAAGGATGGAATAAAGAAACTCATCGAATCAAACGAGAATGAAAACACATCCTACCAGAACCTTTGGGACACAGCAAAAGCAGTGCTCAGAGGTCAGTTTATAGCAATAAATGCACACATCCAAAAACAAGAAGGGCTCATAATCAAAGCACTAACCCTACAACTGGAACAAGTAGAAAGAGAGCAGCAAAAGAAGCCTACAGGTGCCAGAATGAAGGAGATAATAAGAATTAGAGCAGAATTAAATGAAATAGAGAATAGAAAAACAATAGAAAGAGTTAACAAGTCCAAAAGCTGGTTCTTTGAAAAGATCAACAAAATTGATGAACCATTGGCCAAACTGACAAAAGATAAACTGGAGAGGAAGCAGATAACCTGTATAAGAAATAAGATGGGTGATATCACAACAGACCCAACTGAAATTAAAAGAATCATAACAGAATACTATGAAAAATTGTACTCCGACAAATTTGAAAACCTAGAGAAAATGGACACATTTCTAGAAACTCACTACCTACCTAAATTAACAGAAACAGAGGTAGAACAACTAAATAAACCCATAACAAAAGAAGAGATTGAAAAGGTTTTTAAAAAACTGCCAACAAAAAAAGCCCTGGCCCGGATGGCTTACTGGAGAATTCTACCAAACTTTCAGAGAAGAGATAACACCACTTCTACTAAAGGAATTTCAGAGCATAGAAACAGATGGAATACTCCCAGACTCGTTTTATGAAGCCAGCATAACCCTGATACCAAAATCAGGTAAAGACACCACAAAAATTGAAAATTACAGACCGATATCCCTCATGAACACTGACGCAGAAATCCTCAACAAAATTTTAGCCAATAGAATTCAGCAATAATAATTCACTAAGACCAAGTGGGATTTATACCAGGTATGCAGGGGATGGTTCAACATTAGAAAAACAATCAAAGTAATCCATCACATAAATAAAATAAAAGACAAGAACCATATGATCTTATCAATCGATGCAGAAAAGGCATTTGACAAAGTCCAACACCCATTCATGATAAAAACTCTCAACAAAATAGGAATAGAAGGGAAATTCCTCAGTATAATTAAGGGCATTTATACAAAACCCATAGCCAACATCATCCTGAATGGAGAGACTTTGAAAGTATTCCCCTTGAGAACAGGAAGCAGACAAGGATGCCCTTTCTCACCACTCTTATTCAACATTGTGCTGGTGGTGCTAGCCAGAGCAGTTAGGCTAGAAAAAGAAATAAACAGCATCCAATAGGTAGGGAAGTCAGAGTATCTCTATTCACAGATGATATGATTTTATACACGGAAAACCCCAAGGAATCCACAAGAAAACTACTGAAACTAATAGAAGATTTCAGCAAAGCTGTAGGATACAAGATAAACATACAAAAATCAGTTGGATTCCTTTACACCAACAAAGAGAACCTTGAAGAGGAAATCACCAAATCGATACCATTTACAATAGCCCCCCAAAAGATAAAATACTTAGGAATAAATCTAACCAGAGACATAAAAGATCTTTATAGAGAAAACTACAAGACACTACTGCAAGAAACTAAAACAGACCTGCGTAAGTGGAAAAATATACCTTGCTCATGGATAGGTAGACTCAATTTAGTGAAAATATCAATTCTACCCAAAGCAATCTACAGATACAATGCAATCCTGATCCAAATTCCAGCAGCGTTTTTTAATGAGATGGAGAAACAAATCAACAACTTCATAGGGAAAAGGAAGAGGCCCCAGATAAGTAAAGCACTACTCAAGAAGAAGAACAAAGTGGGAGGCCTTACACTACCCAATTTTAGGACCTATTATACTGCCACTTCAGTCAAGACAGCCTGGTACTGGTACAATAACAGATACATAGACCAATGGAAAAGAGTTGAGAATCCAGATATAAGCTCATCTACCTGTGAGCAGCTAATATTTGACAAAGGCCCAAAGCCCATTAATTGGGGAAAAGACGTTCTCTTTAACAAATTGTGCTGGCATCATTGGATATCTGTATGCAAAAAACTGAAACAAGACCCATATCTCACACCATGTACAAAAACTAGCTCAAAATGGATCAAAGACTTAAATATAAAATTGAAAACGATAAAGATCATGGAAGAAAAAATAGGGACAACGCTAGGAGCCCTAATACACGGCATAAACATAATACAAACCGTAAGTAACAATGCCCAAGCACCAGGAGAGAGACTAGATAAATGGGAGCTCCTAAAAATGAAACACTTATGCTCATCCAGAGACTTCACCAAAAGAGTGAAAAGATAACCTACAGACTGGCAAAAAATTTTTCGCTATGACAAATCCGATCAGCGTTTAATCTCTAAAATCTACAAGATACTCCAAAACCTCAACAGCAAAAAGACAAATAACCCAATTAAAAAATGGGCAAAGGATATGAACAGGCACTTTACAAAAGAAGATATTCAGGCAGCTAACAGACACATGAAGAAATGCTCATGATCATTAGCCATCAGAGAAGTGTAGATCAAAACTAGAATGAGGTCATCTCACCCCAACAAGGCTAGCATTAATCCATAAAACACAAAATAACAAATGCTGGAGAGGTTGTGGAGAGACTGGAACACTTATACACTGATGGTGGGAAAGTAAAATGGTACAACCACTTTGGAAATCAATTTGGAGCTTCCTTAAAAAGCTAGAAATAGAAGTACCATAGGATCTAGCTATCCTGCTCCTTGGAGTATATCCTAGAGAAACGAGCAGTCACACGAATAGATATATGCACACTGTTCACAATAGCCGAAAGATGGAAGCAACCTAAGTGCCCATCGGTGGATGAATGGAGAAACAAAGTATGGTATATCCACACAATGGAATACTATGCAACGATAAAGAACAACGATGAAGCTGTGAAACGTCATATAACTTGGTGGAAGCTAGAACTTATTATGCTGAGTGAATTTCATCAGGGACAGAAGGACAAATACTGTATAAGACCACTATTATAAGAACTCAAGAAAACTTTTAAAAGCAGAAGAAAACATTCTTCGATGGTTACGGGCGTGGGGAGAGAGGGTGAGGGTTATTCACTAACTAGATAGTAGATAAGAATGATCTTAGTTGAAGGGAAGGACAGCACACAGTACAGGGGAAGTCAGCACAACTGGACTAAACCAAACCTAAGAAGTTTCCTCAATACAATCAAATAGTTTTGAGAGACAGAGTAGCAGGGATGCGGGGTCTGAGGACCATGCTTTCAGGGGACATCTATGTCAATTGGCATAACAAACCTTATTAAGAAAATGTTCAGCATCCTTCTTTGGTGAGTGGCGTCTGGGGTCTTCAAAGCTTGCAAGCGGCCATCTAAGGTGAATCAATTGGTCCCAACCACTTGGAGTAAAGGAGAATGAAGAACACCAAAGACACAAGGAAAGTCTTGGCCCAGGAGACAGAATGGGCCATATAAACCAGAGACTCCATCAGCCTGAGACCAGAAGAACTAGATGGTGCCTGGCTACCACCAATGAACGTCCTGATACGGAACACAACAGAGGGTCCCTGATGGAGCAGTAGAACGATGGGAAGTAGAACTCAAATTCTAGTAAGAAGACCAGACTTAACGGTCTGACTAAGACTGGAGGTGCCCCGGAAAGCATGGCTCCTGGTCTCTTCATCACCCCAGAAGTAAAACAATTTCCAAGGCCAACTCTTCAGAGAGGGTCTGTGGAACATAAAGTGATACTTGTGAAGAATGTGCCTTTTAGACAAGTAGATACAAGAGATCAAAGGGGCGGCTTCTGTCCAGAGGTGAGAGGGGAAGGCAGAGAGAGTTAAGAGCTGGTTGAATGTTTATGGGCAATCAGGGACGGAGGGTTGTAGTGAGCTGTCGCAGAATGGGGTGAACGGTTGGGGTCTCATAAACAATAGTAATGGAGCGCATATCTGTGGAAAAAAATTAAATAGTCACAAACAAGATTGATTGGTTCTCAAGGCTGGCTGTGCGTCAGAATCCCAGTTGCTGCTGAGTGGACTGTGACTCATGGCAACCTCATGTATGTCAGAGTAGAATTGTACTTCATAGGGTTTTCAATGAGTAATTTTTTGTAAGTAGATTTCCAGTACTTTCTTTCAAGGCACCGATGGGTAGACTTGAACCTTCAACTTTTGGCTTAGCAGCTGAGCACATTAATTGTTCGCAACACCCAGAGACTTCAAAAGGATAGATTCCTGTATTCCAACCCTGAAGGTTCTGATTCGGTTAGTTTGGGGTTGTTTCCTGACTTCTGCAGTTTTTTGAGTACCTGAAATTATTCTGATGTGCAGCCAGGGTTGAAAACCACCAGGCTTTTTTGTGGAATTATGTCATAAATCCAAGATGGATTGGCCTTGTTTTCACCAGTAAGAGACTGACATTCAGCCTGTGCAGATCTGAGCCCCGCGGTATTGTTGAACATTTAAAGTTAATAAAATGACAGTATCCGAGAAAAAACAGACATTATTATATAGTGGCTGATAGCTAGTTTGCCTGCGTTTTAATCCTTCCTCACCGTTTACCAACTTTATGACTCTGGGCAAGTTACCCACTTTGTGAACCTAAATTTCTTCGTCTGAAAATTAGGGATCATAGTATCTATCTCATAGGACTTCATGAATATTAAATAAGTTAATGCATGTCATTGATTCTAAGATGTGCTTATTTACATTTCTGTCAAGATGTGATGAACAAGCAATAGAGTCCTGATTTACTTGGCAACGTTATTTCTTTCTTTGTGGTACATAAAATACGGATGTATCTTACAATCAGTGGTGTGTTAGATCTCTTTACTTTATGAAATTCAAATGAGTTAAGTGCAGTAATTTTTTAAAATAAAGTGCAATGCCTTGATCTTGTCTTTAAATTTAATAATAATTGTTACTATGATTATAATTTCAAACATTTATTGGGCTTTTTATGTGTGTCAAGGATGGTGTTTCACATTTAATCTTCATAACAATAATAATGGTAGGCATTTTTTAAGATGATTTTGAGATAGCTAAAAAGTCACAATTCTAAGATTCAAACCCATGCTTTACTCTGATGCCCAGCCTAATGCCATTGTGCTGTACCAGCTGCCTTAACGTTTAATATACAGATCTATCCATAATCCTCCAAGTTAGTTAGTTCTTATCAGGTAACCTAGCGAGAAATTATTAACACATAGGAACTAAGGGAAATCCCACTCCATCAACAGCTTAGCCCTACCTCCCTAACATGACTACTGAGGTTGAGGGAAGAGATGGTTGAGAAAGTGAGACAATAATGTGACATCTTTGAGGCAAAATCCTGGGCAGCACAAATACTGGAGTTGTCATACCCAGACATGACAATGTGTATGAAGATTGTGACATGTCAGACAATAAGCAGTGGACCAAGTGATAATTAGGTCGTTATCTTTTTATCACTGGTTTTTGATAGTTTGACTGATGTGCCAGATGTGGTTTTCTTTTATTTATTCTACTTGGGATTTGCGGAACTTTATGAATCTGTGAATTTATAACTTTCACCCTATTGGGGAAATTTATTTTTTCCGTCCCATTTGTCCTTTCTTGCTGGGAGTCCAATTACAGGAATGTTTTATATTGTCCCACAAGTCCCTAAGGCCCCTTCATTTTTGTATAGTATTTTTTTCTCTTCATTACAGATTCCATAGTTTCTGTTGCTCTACCTTCAAATTTACTGATTTTTTCCTCTATCACCAGCATTCTGCTGCTAAGCCCATTTGCTTTTTAACAAAGCCCATCTTCTTTCAGATATGGCATATTTTAGTTCTAGAAATTTTATTTGATTCTTTTAGTTTATCAGTTCTATTTCTCTATGAGATTTTTTTTTTTCCATTCATCATGAGCTTATTTTCCTATATATCCTTGATCAAAGTTACAGTACTGCTTGAAAACCCTTGTTTACTAATTTGAACATCTGAGTCATTTTGGAGTCAGCCTCTGTTGATCATCTTATCTACTGAGAATGAGTCTTAAATGTTTTCTGGATTCTGTTACATTCCTGTAAACATTGTTGATTTTTTAATTTTTGTTTTTGCAGAAGATTGATCTGAGTGACTCAAACTGCAAACTCTTTTGGGTGGCAGCTCAAATTATATTTCAGTTCTGCTAGCTGTAGCCAGAGAGTTGGGCAGAGTTTATCACAGAATGTGTGCCTCTCTTCCATCTCTCTTGTTACTGGGACTCCCATCTCCCACTAGGCTCATTACTAGTACCTGTGGTTGCCCTGAACTCTGTCCTCAGGTTCTTCAAGCCAGTAGTAATGGGTGTCTGCTAGAGTTTTTGCTGCCTCTGATTGGTACCCGTGGGGGTCTGCTGTCAGGCTAAAGTTCATCAAATAAATAGGAAATTCACCTAGAGTTTTTTTTTATTCCAAGTGTCAGCTCCCTTCTAGAATCTCCTTGCTTTTGGATGCTCTCAAATGCCTTTAGATACCTTTTTAAAAAAATGTTGTCCAGGATTTTATAGTTATTATAAGTAAGTGGTTAAAAAAAATCAACATTATTTTTTAGCTATTGCTGGAAGCAGGTCCTTCTGGGCTGTTTACTTTTAATAGCTGCTAATGTTTCTTTGAAAGAGACATTTGTAAAGTTGTGTTTTGTGCTGAGAGAACAATGAGATTTCTGCTTCTCGACTTGCTAGACTGGGGGTGAAGAGTTCTTGCTTCATTGCGCTTTTGTAAAACTGAAGTGCTCTTTTGGCACTTGATGTCTTTCATGAGTATAATTTACTCTGAATTCAGAATGAGCCCATCTGATGTATTATTTTGCAGAAACTTTAGAATATTTTCTTTAATATACGGAAAACTTTGTTTTGCTAATAAATAAAAAGATACTAACCAAACCAAACCCATTGCTGTGGAGTCGATTCTGACTCATAGCAACACTATACAACTGAGTAGAACTGCCTTATAGAGTTTACAAGCTGTAATCATTACAGAAACAGACTGCCACATCTTTCTTCCATGGAGCAGCTGGTGAGTTTGAACAGCTGACCTTTCAGTTAGCAGCCAAGCACGTAACCACTGTACCACCAAGGCTCCTCTAAAAAGATGCTAGCTTTCACAAATCAAGCATATAAGCTTGTGTATAAGCAAGTATGTGGTGCTGTGTCAATTGGCTGGCCATATGGAGGGGGGACATACATATAAGTAGGAGGAGAATCTGTTCCTTGCCTTTTCCAGCCTCTGGAGGCTGTGGCCTCGCATCACTCCAACTTCTGCTTCTGTTGTCCCATTCCCTTCTCTGACTTTCCTCCTCCCTCAATCCTTTAAAAGACCCCTGTGATTAGATTGGGCCCACTTGGATAACCCAGGACACTCTTCCCATGTCAATATTCTTAACTTAATCCTATCTGTTTCTTTTTCTGTGTAAGGTAACGTATTCACAGGTTCCTGGAATTAGGATATGCCCATCTTTGTGGAACCATTATCCTCCCTACCACAGTCTAGCTGAAAATCCAGACAATAAACATAATACTTAATTATGAACTATCTTGATATAGGGAACAAGAAAGCTTGCCTTTTAACACTACAGTCTGACATTGTAAATGAGGACCTATCCAATACAATAAGGCAAATAAGTAAACAAAACAAAATAAAAGACATGGAAAGGAGGAAATATCTTTTATTATTTCCAGATAATATGACTGTGTGTAAAGAAAATCAAAGTATTTATAGATAAATTATTAGAATTAATAAGTTATTTTAGGAATCTCGTTGGGTAAAAAGTCAATACAGGTGAATAAGAGACCAAATTGTTGTACCTTAGATGGTCACTTGCATGCTTTTAAGACCCCAGGCACTATGCAGTGAACTAGGAGGTAGAACAGAAGCACTAAACATGATATTAGGTCAATTAACTGAAAGGTCCCATGAAACCAGGACCCTAAACTTCCAAACAAAGAAACCAAATCCCACCAGTGTTTGACTGTACATAAGCAGCTTAGCAGCTGCTCTTTTTTCTTATTGTTGTTGTAAATATATCACACAACATTTGCAAAGGCTGGATGAATCCCTGAAACTATTGCCCTGAGATAATTTTAAACCTTAAATAAAAAATATCCCCTAAAATCTTTAAACCAAACAATAAACTAAAATCCCATTACTGTTGAGTTGATTTCGAGTCACAGCAAGGCTATAGGACAGAGCAGAACTGCCCCGTAGGATTTCTAAGGCTGTAATCTTTAGGAAGATCCCTGATGGCGCAGTGGTTAAGAGCTCAGGCTGCTAACCAAAAGGCTGGCTGTTCGAATCTACCAGCTGCTCCTTGGAAACCCTATGGGACAGTTCTACCCTGTCCTATAGGGTAGCTCGGAGTCAGAATTGACTTGACAGCAACAGGTTTAATCTTTAGGGAAGGAGACTGCCGCACCTTTCTCATATGAGACGACTGGTGAGTTTCAACCACTGACCTTTAAGTTAGCAGTCGAGAGCTTTAACCACTGTACCATGAGGGCTCCTTAATCAAAGAAGAGTTTAGCTTAATCAGTAAAGAATGTCTGCCTTTAGCATTATGCTCTTTTAACAACTATCTGTATGGGAGCAACTTGATGACAGCAACTCTAATGAGTAGATAGGAAACTTAGGGGGCAGTGAGTTTATGTTAATTGGGGAGGAACAATGTGGAAAAGGAGGGTGAGAATGGTTGTACAACTTGAAGAATGTTATCAGTGTCACTGGATTGTATATGTGGAAATTGAATTAGTGTATATTCTGCTGTATATATTCTCAACAGTAACAACACAAAAATAAATTATTTTAAAAAGTCAAGACAGTATATGAAATCAGTTGTATTTCTATACAACAGCAACAAACAGGAAACAAAAATTTTAAAGGATATGATTTGCGATAGTATAAAAATATCAAGTAAGTATAATGAAAAATATGCAAGATCACAACAGAAAAAAATATTAGTAAGAGGACTTTACAGATGGTCTAAATGAAAGTAGATAATACCATGGCCATAGATAAGAGGATTCAACATCATTAAAATTTGGATTCTTCCCTAATTCATCTATAGAGTTATAAGCAATCCTAGCAGATTTATGTATCTGTATAAACTGGTAAGCTGATTCTAACATTTATATGAACATGCAAAGGGACAAGAATAGCCAAGATACTCTTGAAGAAGAACATAACAAGTGGGAGGAATTGCACTACTGGACATTAAGATTTATTTAAAAGTCAATTAAAGTCAAGCATTGGCTTGAGAGTAGACAAATAGACCAGTGGGACAGTGTATTAAGGAGTTCCTGCAGTGCTGTGGTGCTGTGTCAGTTGGCTGACCATATGGGAAGGAAGAACTCCACCTGCAATTTACACCATATTGAAAAATCAATTCCAGGTGGATTATAGATCTGAATGTGAAAGGCAAAATAATCAATCTTCTAGAAAATGATATAGTGGATTATTTTCTTGACTTAAAGGTAGGGAAAGATTTCTTATATAGGACATAAAATGCTTAACCAGATAAGTTATTTGACTTTTGTAGTTTGAATTAGTTCTTGGAATGTTAGCCATCAGAGAATAAGCAAGTGGGAATATGTAAACCTGAAGAATGATCATTGACTGTTTGGATACAAGTTTTAAGAGTTTTTATACCATGCAGCATTAGTGCTCTTAGCCACAGTAGTCGTGGCTGCACATGAGATGCATTGGCCATGATTCAAACCCAGGTCTTCTGCATGAAAGATAAGAATTCTACCACTGAATTACCAATGACCCCAATGAATAATCTTACTTTATGTAATTTTATTCTTAAAATTATGTGACTGTTTTGAATATAATTCAATTTTTAAAAAAAGTATGTCAGGCGACTTGCTACTTTAGAGGACCTCCACACAGAATTTGCTTAACAAAGCCCAAGATCCCTCTAATCCCAGTCATTATAGTCTTTCTCCCTCTCATCCAGGTCATTGTTTTGTAGTTAGATTAGTTATTTGAGTTTACAAGGATACTGCAACTTTGTGCTCAGATATTAATATAACTTGAACTACGCTAAACAGTCTAAAGAGAATTGCCTGAAGATTTTGTGTTCTAATGAATTATATCAAATGTCAGTTACAAGAAGACTATATGTGTGAATTGGGTGTTGGTTTAATATAGATTCAGGCTGCTTCTGATTTTTTAGTGTCTAGAATTTATCCAAACATAACTAAAAAGTGAAATTTGTATTCCATATGATCAGGATTTCTAGTAATCCCTGTAGTTGTGCGAGCATGCGTGCATGCTGCACACACGAGTACATATGAATAGAAAAATTAATGTAAAACTAATTCCTTAAACTACAGTTTCATGTAAGGAATATGATGGATTTCTCTGACACTCTTAGCAATCACTGCCCGCATTTCTTTATCATTCTTCCCCAACAAGTATGAAAAATGTGTTAGAAAATGAAGAGATTGGTGTAACTTTATTCAAATAATATACAAATATATGAAATGTGGAAGATAGCTTAGCCTCTGTATAAAAATGATATGTAAATTCCAGAAGCATTGTAGAAAATATCTTTGTCTATGTAAGTAAGCCAGCAAATTATAAATGCATTATCTTTTAGGTTGGATTAATGTGTATTTTTCCACAATGACCTAATTATTCCATATGAAGACCAAATGAAAATTGTACTAAACAAGTGTTTAGTATATTTCAGAAATCTGTTAGCTATTTTAATAAGCATTTGAATAGTACAAATTTTACAAAACAATTTTGTTTGGTCAGATTTCTTGAGTACATAATTTAAAAATGAAAGCATGTAATATAGAAACCAAGAACATGCGTTTTAAGTTTTCGGATAAAAAAGAGAAATGGCAACTTCAGGAATTGACAGTTTAGACATTAACAGTAATATTACAATTAAAAACCAGGCTGAAATTTTATCATTAAACAAGGAATAGTAATAAATGAAGGCTAAGTATTCAATGCTAGAAGCTCAGGAAAAGTAAATAAATAAATAAACAAATAATAAATAAATAGCCCCCAAGCAGAAAAAACAATTCATAAATATAAATGCATTTAGTGGTGATTTATAAAAAATAGAATTAATGAATTTAAAATGTAGTTATTGATTAGTAGTGCTAATCAAAAAAAAAGAGAGAAGAAATGAATACCTAATATTAGCAATGAAAAATGAAATATCTTTTACAGAGAATTTTTTAAAGTAGAATTATATGTAATATGATAGAACATATGGAAAGAATACATTTTTCTAGGAAAATATAAATTATTAAACTGATTCAGGAAAACCTAATAGACCAGTAACCAAAGAAGAACTAGTAAGTTTTTAAAAAATGTGCCAGGAAAGGCTCTTTTTCTAGATAGTTTTATAAGCCTTTAATGGGTGAATGGTTTCTATGCCATTTAATGTTTGGAGAGCACATGAAAAAGTCAGACGGTTCCTACTTTAATTGTAAAGCTATCAAAAGTGTGAAAAACATGCACCCCCCAAAAAATGATAGCTTTAAAAGTATCAATCTTAAATTTGTAAGAAATGTATCTGAAATCATCCACTGATATATTTAACCATGAAACACTGGAAGTAGTCCCATTAAAAGTATCCTTGTCTGTATTTTCTTTGACAATAAATAAAACCAGTTTATTTTTATTTTTTTATCTCAGAGACAAAGGTCTAAGCCAGCACTGTCCAGTAGAAATAATGATGTGAGTGACATGTGTAATTAAAAAATTTCTGGTAGTCCCATTATAAAAGTAAAAGGAAACAGATATTAATTTTAATTTTAATAGTATATTTCATTTAGTCCAGAATACCCAAAATACAGTTGCAGCCCATGGCATCAGCCACATTTCAAGTGCCCCTTTGCAGCTTGTCTCCCTTTCGCTTTGGTTTTCTCTTTCTCCACCCAGTTTATCAAGGTGTTAAGACTGTTGAGATAAAATTGAGGACAGGGACTCTTAAGATTTTATGAAGTATAATCGATACTTTTTTCATAAGATTGGTTGAATTAGCAGAGATGTGCAGTGGGCCTGTATGTCACAGAAGCCACAAATTCTTGGGCAGTGGATGCCAGGTAAGGAGATACCTACGGGACCACTGCTCCCTGCAGGTAGAGCTCTCTTGGACGCCTCCTTGGGCTAAAGTACTGCCACTTAAAAGACATTGATGGCTTCGTATTGGAATGAGGATGTAGAAATGAGTAAAGTAGCCTCTCCTCCGAGGAAACTCACACCTGAGTTGGGAGCAGGGGTGCAGAAGACTAGCATGCAAGGGAATCATCATTGAGTTATGCTGACCTAGACCAGATCATGAGGGACTGGGACCTCATCTTGTAGGCCAGCACTTCTTAAAGTAGATTCTGAAGACCACCTGCATTGGAGTCATCTGGGGTCATATTAAACGTTCAGATTCGTATGTTCTAAGCCTGACTTTTTCCCTTAGAATCTCAATTTCTGAGTCCCATGCATCTGCTTTGTAATAAATTTCCCAGATAATTCTTATGCTGTAGGCTACAGGGAGTGAGAGAGAAGACCTGGCGATCTTCTTCTGTATAGACTACAGCCTAGGAAATCCTATCGGTCGGTTCTGCTGTGTCACATGGAGTCGAAATATGTCAAAGATTGGCAACAGGCTACATGGAAGAGGTATGTCTGCTGTAAGGATGACTGTATCACAGTGTGGAGGATGGACTGGGAGGGGCTCACACATTCAGATCAGGCAGGGTAGGGGAGACGTAGATTTGAAAGAGATGGGGAGGGTGCAACAGAGAGGACTCAGCGGATGGATGAGCTAGTGGGCATTCAGAGGAAGAGGGAACTAGGATGATTCCTTATTTATGGATAATTTCTAACACTTTTTTTACAATGACTATTTTAACAATTATAGCCTTTAATATTTCATTACTTACTCTTAAAGGTAATGGTTGTTAAGTAGAACAGATGGGAACACTCATAAGTGTAAGCTCGGGTGATTCAAAAAGTTAACTTTTTTTTTTTTTTAATTACCTCTTCTAAACTGGAAACACTGGTGGCATAGCGGTTAAGTGCTATAGCTGCTAACCAAAAGGTCTGCACTTTGAATCCACCAGGTGCTCCTTGGAAACTCTATGGGGCACTTCTACTCTGTTCTGTAGGGTCACTATGAGTTGGAATCGACTCGACAGCAACGGGTTTGGTTTTTTTGGATTTTCTTCTAAAATGATAAACCACTTTGATAGGATTTTCCAGTATTGTCTCATGTTATAGCCTTCAGAAAAAAAATCTCACTAGTTGATCAGGGTGCTTTATCCAAATGTTCAGTGATATTCCTTCCAATAAAGTGCCTTCCTTGGGTGGGTTAGAACATATACCTGCAATGTAGTTGTATTTATGTGGGCTTTAGTGAAAAAATGGTCACATTCATGGGTGACATTATCACCTCTGCTTTTGGACATGTACTTTTTTTTTAAACAAGACATTGTTATTTTCCTTGTGTTTGTGTCTCCTTGCACTGCTAATTGTAGCACCCTCTCTACCCATCTGACCTGAAGTATTTCCAGTAGTTTTCAAATCTGTATATTTTTACAGTCATGTTAAGATGTAAAATTGATGTTTAAAAATATATCTAGTAATGTGTTCGACACCCTGAGCCTACCACACTTTTTTTTTTTTATTGTACTTCAGGTGAAGGCTTACAGAACTAATAGTTTCTCATGAAACAGTAGTACACATATTGTTTTATGACATTGGTTAACAACCCCACAGCATGTCAACCCTCTAACTTCTCAACCTTTTTTTTTTGGTGAAAATACACATAGCCAAAGATACACCATTTCCAAAATTTCTACATGCACAGTTCAGTGACATTGACTATGCTCTTCCAATTGTGCTGTTATTCTAACTTAAGATGTAGGCTTACAGAACTAAATAGTTTCTCATTTAACAGTTACTACAAATGTTGCCCTATGACAATGGTTAACAATCTCACAACACATCAACAATATCCTTACTCAACCTTGGGTTCCCTATCACCCGCTTCCTTGTCCCCTTCTGCCTTCTGGCCCTTGTCACTGGACTACTACTATACCTCGTTAGTCTCATTTGGTTTTACAGGGCTGTCCACTCACAGGCTGGATGGTGAATGTCGGAGATAACTTCACCACTGAGCTAAAAGGGTGTCTGGGGGCCATACTCTCGGGGTTTCTCCAGTCTCCTTTAGGCCAGTAAATCTGGTCTTTTTTTTTTTGTGAGTTAGAATTTATGTTCTACATCCTTCTCCAGCCCTGTCCAGAACCCTCTGTTGTGATCCTGGTCAGAGCAGTCAGTGGTGGTAGCCGGGCACCATCTAGCTGTACTGGACTCAGTCCGGTGGAGGCCTTGGTAGCTGTGGACAGTTAGTCCTTTGGACTAATCTTCTCCTTGTATCCTGTTCTCTTCATTCTCCCTTGCTCCCGAAGGGATGAGACCAGTGGAGTATCTTAGATGGCCGCTCACAAGAGCCTACCGCACTTTTGACCCCCATCCTTCCCTGGTTCTCACCTCTTCTTCAAGCCCAGTTGGAGGGTGAGCACCAGGCATGGTATGAGCATTGTGGAGTGCATGTTACTTGGCAGTGTTTTACAGATTTAAAGTACGGTGGTTTGTTTTCTTTAAGCCCAGTCAAAATAGCCTTGGTGTCAAAATGGCTGTGTAAAAATGTCCCTGGCAAAATAGCTTAATTAAATGTCTGAGATAAAATGTCATGGATGCTGTTATTGTTACTTGTGGCTCTTTAGTGAATGCACCATGGTCTCCAGGAAACTGAAATAATCACATATTCTTACATTTCATTTCTTTTTTTCTTTACTCTTAACAGTATTTTTTTTTTTTTTAATACCTGCTGGAGAAAGCTTCTTTTAGGCATTTATTGCTCTGATCTTTTTTCATCTTTTACAGCAGACATGCAGTTATTAGAAATCCTTCATTTTTCTGAAGCTCTTATCTCAGTTTAATACATTTTGGAGCTTTGCCCTACTGTATTTGAAGTAAAACAGTAACAGCAATAAGACTCATTTATTGAGCATCTACTACGTGCCAAGCTCTACTAAGCTTATGACATTTAATTGAAATTTTCAGGTTGTATAAGATGTTTAAAATGAACAATGTAGACAATATTTTCTCACTCTCTTTCAACACCAAGTAGTACAGCAAAGTACTTTTATTTTCTATTTTCAGATATTTGTTTCCATATTATTTTCTTAATCTGAAAAATCTTCATTTAAATTTTAGAGTCATTAATAAATTTAATGTATGTAAGTATTTTTCTGGTTTTCATATTTTTTGTTTTGTAAATTACTAGTAATGTAATGTGCCACCAGGGCTCCTGTTAAGATGGCAGTACTACCCAAAGCAATCTACAGACTCAACACAGTCCCTATCTCAATTCCAACAGCCTTTTTTTTTTTTTTTTTCTTTCCTTTTTTTATTGTACTTCAGGTGAAGGCTTACAGAACAAATAGTTTCTCATGAAACAGTAGTACACATATTGTTTTACAACATTGGTTAACAACCCCACAACATGTCAACCCTCTCCCTTCTTGGCCTTTTTTTTTTTTTTTTGGTGAAAGTATACATAGCCAAAGATACACCATTTCAAAAATTCCTACGTGCACAGTTCAGTGACATCAACTACGCTCTTCTAATTGTGCCGCTATTCTCACTTTAGATGAAAGCTTACAGAACAAAATAGTTTCTCATTTAACAGTCAGTACACATGTTGCACTATGACAATGGTTAACAACCTCACAACACATCAACACTATCCTTACTCAACCTTGGGTTCCCCATCACCAGCTTTCTTGTCCCCTTCTGCCTTCTGGCCCTTGTCCCTGGACTTCTGTGCCTCAGTAGTCCCATTTGGTTTTATGGGGCTGTCCATTCCCCGGCTGAATGGTGAACCTCAGAAATGACTTCACCACTGAGCTAAAAGGGTGTCTGGGGGCCATACTCTCGGGGTTTCTCCAGTCTCCTTTAGGCCAGTAAATCTGGTCTTTTTTTTTTTTTTTTGTGAGTTGGAATTTTGTTCTGCATCCTTCTTCAGCTCTGTCCAGAACCCTCTGTTGTGATCCTGGTCAGAGCAGTCAGTGGTGGTAGCCAGGCACCATCTAGCTGTACTGGACTCAGTCTGGTGGAGGCCCCAGCAGCTGTGGTCCATTAGTCCTTTGGACTGATCTTTTCCTTGTATCCTGTTCTCTTCATTCTCCCTTACTCCCGAAGGGATGAGACCAGTGGAGTATCTTAGATGGCCACTCACAGGCTTTTAAGACCCCAGACGCTACCATCAAGGTAGAATGTAGAACATTGTCTTTATAAACTGTGTTATGCCAATTGAGCTAGAAGTTCCTTGAGACCATGGTCCCCACAGCCCTCCACCCAGCAATTCAGTCCCTCAGGGAGTTTGCATGTGTCTATGGGGCTTCCATGACCTTTCCTTGTACAAGTTGTGCTGGTTTCCCCTGTATTGTGTACTGTCTCACCCTTCACCCAAGATACCACTTATCTATTGCCTATTTAGTATTTACCCCCTACCCCTCCCGTCCCTCATAACCAACAAAAATTGTTACATTTTGTGTGTGAACTTTTTCATGGGTTTTTACAATAGAGGTCTCATACAATATTTGTCCTTTTGTGATTGACTTATTTCCCTCAGCATAATGTCCTCCAGTTTCATCCATGTTGTGAGATGCTTCACGGATTCATCATTGTTCTTTCTTGTTGCATAGTACTGCATTGTGTGTATGTACCATAGTTTGTTTATCTATTCATCTGTTGATGGGCATCTACGTTGTTTCCATCATTTTGCTATTGTGAACAATGCTGCCATGAACATAGGTGTGCATATGTGTCTCTTCAAGTGACGACTCTTATTTCTCTAGAATATATTCTTAGGAGTGGGATTGCTGGATCGAATGGTATGTCTCTTTCTAGCTTTCTGAGGAAGCGCCATATCATTTTCCAAAATGGTTGTATCATTTTGCATTCCCACCAGCAGTGCATACGAGTTCCCATCTCCCCGCAGCCCCTCCAACATTAGTTATTTCCAGTGTTTTTGATTCGTGCCAGTAATGCTGGGGAGAGATGGTATCTCATTGTGGTTTTAATTTGCATTTCTCTAATGGCTAGTGACCGTGAGTATTTCCTCATGTGTCTGTTGGCCGTTTGAATGTCTTCTTTGGTGAAGTTTCTGTTTGTTTCCTTTGCCCATTTTTTAATAGGATTATTTGTCTTTTTGTTGTAGAGGTGTTGGATTTTCTTGTAGATTATGGAGATTAGACCTTTGTCTGACTTGTACTGTCCCAAAATTTTTTCCCAGTCTGTAGGTTCTCTTTTTACTCTTTTGGTGAAGTCTTTTGAAGAGCATAGGTGTTTGATTTTTAGAAGATCCCAGTTATCTAGCTTATCTTTTGGGGTTTGTGTGTTGTTGGTTATGGTTTGTATCCTGTTAATGCCGTGTATTAAGGCCTGTAGTGTTGGTCCTATTTTTTCTTTTATGAACTTTACAGTTTTAGGCTTTATATTCAGGTCTTTGATCCATTTTGAAGTAGTTTTTGTATACGGCGTGAGGTATGGGTCCTGTTTCATTTTTTTGCAGACAGGTATCCAGTTTTGCCAGCACCATTTGTTAAAAAGACTGTCTTTTCCCCATTTGATGGACTTTGGGCCCTTGTCGAAGATCAGGTGACCGTAGGTGGATGGATTTACATCTGGGTTCTCGATTCTGGTCGATTGGTCAATGTATCTGTCGTGGTACCAGTACCAGGCTCCAACAGCCTTTTTTTGCAGAAATTGAAAAGCCGATCTTCAAATTCATATGGAATTGCAAGGGGCCCTACCACGTGTATGTTGATAGGGTCAGAAGATTGTTTTTTTCAACTCTTTAAGTTGGTTGATAATTTGGTAATAAAACAAGATTATGGTTGACTTTAGTAACCACTCTAAGAGAAGAACCTTTTATTTCTGAAGAGATAAATCAATTTACTTGGTTGATTTTTTTTTCATGTATTTAAAAGTTTCTTAAAATTAACTAAAGAGAACTTGTAAATGTTTGCATGGCTTTGAATGTTGAATTGGTCAATGCGGACTAAATCCTTTTCTGGTAAGAAGAAAAGCCCTGTGCTGCCTTAGTTGATCACAGGTGTCTTTTTGTACATGGTGTGTGTGCATTGTACATGATGCAGTATCTTTTTGAACATTTGTCAGCGTTCGACTTTTAGAAGGCAAGTTGCCTTCTACACCTTTGATTCCACCTCATAGAGTCTTTCCTCTGCAGCTCTCACAATCGTTTACTTTATAAATGAATGTACATCCCTACTGGAGAAGAATATATGACTGTGAATACAAAGAATATTATTAATGTGTTTGATGTAAGGAACAATCTTTATTGATTGCAGTAAGTCAAACAGATAATAGGAACTGTTTCCTAATACGTTTCTGAAGGGTATCAGACCCCAGTTTCCCACACTTACTGATCCTGTCTTAAAGCCATGTTTATAAAATTGTACTTACTGAAGTAGGATTTCAGCCACACGAGTGATATACACACAACTTGATACTAATTAATGTGGCTAGGTGGCCACAGTGGACCGCTTTACTCCTGAGCCTGTGAGTCCATTTTCTTTAGACTGCTTCTTTTACTGCTCCTTTTTGACTCGACAGCCATGTCCTACAAAGTCACCCAGGTCATTTCTACCCTCTTCTATAGAGAGGTAAGTAAATGTGGTCCAGTGTGCCCTCTCACTTAGGTCAGAAAGAGCCATTTTGACTCAGAAGGTGAGGTAATGGAATTCCAGCCCTCCGGTCCACACATGTGAGTGAAGGGTACGTTTTTGAAGAACGCCTTCTCTAAGGATGGTGTGGAGTGAAGGCTCCCAGGCCATCTGCACTTCATTAGGCACTTTGTGTCCAGAGCTGCTTAGTAGTTGAAACTCCAAATTAATCACATTCTTTTAAACTTCAAATTTCATTTTGTTAATAAAAGCTGAAGAAAAAATGATATCCATGTGTTACTCACCAGTCATTGTTCCAGATGAGCGTGTATCGGTGGGAAAGTTTTCTTTCAGTGCTATACTTCTGGGAGGAGTTTGAATTGAGAAAAGTACTTTTCGAGAAAAAGTTTTATGAGGAGTGTTTTCTTGCAGGTATATGTGTGTGTGTATATATACACGTATATATACACACATATATGTTTTTCATGTAAGAACAGGATATTGCTTTGAGATACCAAAGACTTAGTCTTGATGCAGGCTGAAAGGCCGAGGCACAGCCTCAGAGGGAGGCCAGACCTGTGGGGATGCTTGAGCTGTAACAGCATCAGCACCCACCAAACAAGCCGTGTATTCATTCCACAGAGGCGGCCGCTCTGGCTGTCGGACTCACTTTTGCCAGTGTATCTGGCTTATCAAAGCACTTTATCAGTGGGGAAGGGATGTGGGTTAACCACTTCACTTAGCTCTAGCTTCCCATCTCCAGTCTGTCAGCAAACAGCTGCTTTTCCGCACCCGCCATGCAGGGCGCAGCTGATACAGCCACCCAGACAAACCCTGCATTGTGCTGAGCTTGTTCGGGCGGGGTGCTGGGGGGGCAGGGCGGCGATGGGAGAGCCACGCCAACTTCAGGCTTTAATTTATAACGGCTTCTTTGGAGAACCCCCCTCCCCTTCATTTCGAGTTTCAGGGTTAAGTTTAAAAGTATGACTTACCAAGGCAGGTAAACTATAGCCGTATTGTGGCAAAGAGTGGTTAAAACATTTATGTTTGTAAACCACTCTTGCACCACTTCTGGGAGCTTTTTTCTGCCACTTTTTCCTCTTCTCTCTCTTTCCCCTGCCCTCTTGTATTCATTCACATACCCGTTATCTTCATGTCTTCATTTCCACGCTGCACTGTAAGTAATATGCAAGTCACCAACTGTTAGGTTGTTGCCTTAGTGGTGAGAAGAGATCAGCTTTAGTATTTGTAAACACTAGGGAGCAGCAGAACCAAATTGGAAAGCAGTCCATTTCTCGGATTCATGAAACCCAGGCACTCTTTGTTACACCACAACATAATTTGTAGAATTAAAAATAAATGCAATGGAAAGATATTATAGGCATTGGGGTTCTGTTTCCTTGTTGTGGCATGAAGTGGTAGCACCTATCTGCCCTGTGAGCTCAGCTGTGGCACACTGGGTTTGCTGCAGCCTCTCCTCCCCGCAGCCTGTTGGTATGGGTCCAGGTGTCACAGTGCAGTGTCTGCCCTGAAGGGACGAGGGTGAGTGGGTCCCTATGCTGCCTTGTGGTGGAGGAGTGGTGTGAACAAGGAACAGGTCTTTTCATTTGAAGGCCCTTTAATTTAGCTTTTTGACTCATTCCACCTAGTAGAAAATTAACCTGACTTGCCTTCCTTTTGGGCCATTTCTCTCTCTCTCCCACCTTCTTTTCTTTTTATAAAAATCAGTGGTCAAAAGATGTCTAATACTACAGGGACTAAGAAGTGAGGGTTAAGCTGAAGTGGCACAGTCAGTTAATGTAAGAGCGCTGGCTTCACTGGTGGAAACCAGTTTGATTCCACCATTTCCCTGTGGCTCTCCCTAAGTAGAGATGCCTTTTATTAACGAAATATTGTTGATAATTATGATGCTGCTGAAGGTTCTTTCCTGTTATTTCACGAGATCAGGTTGTTTTTATTTAAGTATCTTTCTGCCTCCAGAAAATTATTTCAAGTGAAGCATGAGTAGAAATTGAGGTACCAGGTTGAGTATTTATTTAAAATTTTATTTTTGAAAGTGGATTTTTTGGCTCAAGATGCCATAAAGTGATCTGTGGGCACATTAATTTGGGGAACACTGCTTACCTTAGGAGTTTTATGGTATGTATTAGCATGCTAAAGGCTCTGAAGTCTTCAGTAAATAAGTTTGGGTCACCTTGTTTGTGGCTTATTTTTCCTATAGAACACTCTTCATGAGGATAACCACTTACCCTCAGTATCCTATGTTTACTTCCTGGCATTTGTAGGGAGAGAATTATCATTAATCAGCATATATGAACCTATTGTTTAATACTCTCTGGGCATTTTGCCTGGAGTTCTGCTTATTTGGAACAAGCAGATTATATAATGGACAACACCAAGAATGACTGTATGCTGTGTATGCACAGCTAAAGCCTATAACAGTGGAGGGATTGACGAAGGGACTCCTGAAACACACCCTCTCATGTGAGACATAGCTTGGATTTCTTATTCTAATAGCCAGCTGACCTGATATACAACAATAAGACATTGAAAAGCAGTGATTTTGTTTTCAGTGAACAAAAATATTAAAGAATAAATAAACTAATTTTTTCCTGGAATGTACATTTATGCAAGACAACTTCATAATCTGTTACACTGATGTATTTAGATTTTTATCCAGCCAAGACCTAATTTATCAACACCTTGTTATCTTAAATACTTTACACAGAGGGGTCATAAATCCTCCCATTTAAGGCTTTATTTCGCCATTTAATTAAGTCTCCCTGATTTCCTTCATTGACTTTACAAGGGAGTGAAGGTTTGAGTTGATTTTCATTAGTCACACAAATACTTATATTAAATTAAAGTTGGGTGAAAGAAGAACACTGCCATCTAACTTTTACTAGCACAATAAATTGAAGGCTGAGACACTCCACCAGGCCAGACTGGCTCACAACATAAGGTTACTCATGGAGAGAGAATTTCTGAATACTCTTTTACTCTATTACTCTATGCTTTTCTTTCCTAAAGAACTTGATTATGGGTATTGATTTTTATTTACTTGACAAAAATACGAGTTTTTACTCAGTGCAAATCCTGTGGTAAATATGATGGGGGGATTCGGAAATCAATAAGATAGTTTAGTGAAATTGAATAAAATGTAAAATAGCAAGTGTTAAGTTGTATTTGTTAAGAGTAGTAGGTGAGGCCTTGTGAAATGAGAGAAGACATTTGTGGAGGAGGTGACTCAGAGTTTGGCTTGACCTTGAAAGATGGATGAGCTTTGAACTTTGGAAGATGTGGAGAAGGACACCCAGGTGGGTCAAACAAGGCATTCAGAAGCACCAAGGAGAGAAAGCTGGTGTCTTGGTCATCTAGTGCTGCTCTAACAGAAGTACCAAAAGTGGATGGCTTTAACAAGGAGAAGTATATTCTGTCACAGTCCAGTAGGCTTCAAGTCCAAATTCAGGGTGTCAGCTCCAGGGGAACGCTTTCTCTGTCAGCTCTGGAGGAAGGTCCGTGTCATTAATCTTCTCTTGGTCTGGGAGCATTTCAGCGCAGGAACATCAGGTCCAAAGGACATGCTCTGCTCCCAGCACTGCTTTCTTGATGATATGAAGTTCCCATGTGTCTCTGCTCGCTTCTTTTATATCTCAGAAGAGATTGGCGTAAGACACTATCCAATCTTGTATACCTCATAAATATAACTGCCGCTAATCCATCTTATTATATCATAGTGATAGAGTTTACAACACATAAGGAAATCACATCAGACTACAAAATGGTACACAATCATACAATACTAGGAATCATGACCTAGCCAAGTTGACAGATTTTTTTGGGGGACACAATTCAATCCATGACAGCTGGGCACATATGGGTGAACACATTTGGACCCCTTGCTGATTAATGAGTTTCTCAGTGAGGCCTGCTCTTCACAGTGTACAGCCTGAATGAGGCTAGCTGAGACTTGACAGTTGTCGAGAGGGGGGAACTGGGGAGAGCTGTTTAGGCGAAGACTGTTTTTCAACTGCAAGCTACAGAACCCATGGCTTAGATAAATTTATTTTCCTCATATAGTAGGAAGTCTAGAGAAGGTAGACTCTGGAGAAGGCAACGTCTCTGTCTTCCACCCAGCTGTCCTTAGCCTAGACTTTCCATCTCATGGTCTCAAGATTGCTGCTTCACCTCGGGCATCATGCACACATTTCAGGCAGGGAGAAGGGCAGAAGTGCAAAGAGCAAAACGTTCATCCTAGCTGAATCAGTTGCCATACCTGGGAGTTTTCTCAAAAGTCCCACACAGCAATTTTCAGTTACACCTCATTGGCCAGGTCTCCTGGTCTCCTTGAGAAATGAGGGAAGACATTTCTGAAGGAAGTGACTTAGAGGCTGGCTTGACCTTGAAGGGTGGATGAGCTTGAACTTTACCAGTTCACAGAATTTGATCACATAGCTGTTTAACCTTCCTCTTAATTTGTCATCACCACAAATTCCATGCAAAAGCATTTCAATGTGCGGCGGCGGCTGGGAAGTACAAGTGTTTTTAGTAGGCCCATTGCCTCCCTGTAATGCACCTGGTGTTCTGTTACTAAGGAAAACTTGGATAGAATCATTGTTGTTTCTTTCAGGTGGGGGGCGGGGGTGGGGATGGAGGTATCTCAACTCTCGTAGTGTGAGTGCAGAACCCCTGAACTAAGTTGCTGACCAGTCCATGTAGAGATTGAGTTAGAACAATTTCCTGAAAGATCAACTCTAGCTCTTGCTTAGGATTTTAAATACTTGCATTATAATGAGAAAACTCAAAATGAATGACTTTCATTCATTGACTGAATGGTGTAGTAATGGAGAACAGTACACAGGTGGTTAAGTGCTCAGCTACTAACCCCAGGTTGATGGATTGAACCCACCCAGAGACACCTCAGAAGACAGTCTTGGCAATCTGCTTCCAGAAGATCACAGCCTTGAAAACCCCATGGAGCAGTTCTACTCTGCACACATGGGGTCTCCATGAGTCAGAAGTGACTTGATGGCAACTAACGACACAACATCAAAAATATTCATTAATCTGGTCGTATACTTTAC
This sequence comes from Dugong dugon, assembly GCA_030035585.1. NCBI lineage: Eukaryota > Metazoa > Chordata > Mammalia > Sirenia > Dugongidae > Dugong > Dugong dugon. The sequence goes on from CM057464.1 coordinate 23,409,925, forward strand.
CAGCTCACAGAATTCGATCACATAGCTGTTTAACCTTCCTATTAATTTAACATCACCACAAATTCATGAAAAAGGAGGACAACAGTTCTCAAAAGTTTTGTTCTAAGGATTCCTTAAAAAATAACAAGGACCCCTTTTTTTTTTTTTATTTTATTTTATTGTACTTCAGGTGAAGGCTTACAGAACAAATAGTTTCTCATGAAACAGTAGTACACATATTGTTTTATGACATTGGTTAACAACCCCACAGCATGTCAACCCTCTAACTTCTCAACCTTTTTTTTTTTTTGGGGAAAATACACATAGCCAAAGATACACCATTTCCAAAATTTCTACATGCACAGTTCAGTGACATTGACTACGCTCTTCCAATTGTGGTGTTATTCTCACTTAAGATGAAGGCTTACAGAACTAAATAGTTTCTCATTTAACAGTTACTACAAATGTTGCCCTATGACAATGGTTAACAATCTCACAACACATCAACAATATCCTTACTCATCCTTGGGTTTCCTATCACCAGCTTCCTTGTCCCCTTCTGACAAGGACCCTTTTTTATTTATGTGGGTTATATTTATTGATATATTCCATATTCAAAATTAAAATTGAGAAACTGTAAGCATGTTCATGTGTTAATTTATTAAAAAATAAACCCATTATGTGGTAACACAAGTAACATTGTTTTATGAAAAATAATGATATTTCCCAAAACAAAAAAAAAACATAGTGAGGAATGGAATTGATTTACATTTTTGCTGACCTTTTTAGTGTCTAGCTTAATAGAATGCAGCTGGATTCTATCTGCTTAGCATCTGGTATGTTTTCATATCATGTGTCATATAGCCTCTGTAAAATTCCACTGTATACATGTGAGAGGATGAGAGTGAAAAAGACAAATAATGTCTTAGTGTTTTATTATAACAGTTTTGACCTCACAGACTCTTGGGCACCATCAGGGACCCCCACGCCAGGATTTGAGAACAGTTGCTCTAGAACAGGGGTTGGCAGATGATGGCTTCTCACCAGAGGTGGCCCTGAGGTAAGAATGGCTGCTACAGTTTTTTTGTAGCAGCTTTATTGAGATACCATTCACAAACCATACAACTTATCCACAGAAAGTGTACAATCAGTGGTTTTTAGTATATTTACAGAGTATTGCAGTCATCATCACAGTCAGTTTTAGAACATTGTTGATACCCAAAATGAAACCTTGTACCCCAAAATGAAACCTTGTACCCCAAAATGAAACCTTGTACCTATTAGCAGTCACTCCCCATTTCTTCTGTAAGAGCCCCCTCCCCCTCAGTCCTAGGCAACCATTAATGTACTTTCTTTTTCTATGGATTTGCTTATTCTGGACATTTCATATCAATGTAGTCATAAAATACGTGGTCTTTTGAGACTGGTAGTTGTTACATTTTTAAAAGGTTATAACAAAGAAGATTGAAAGAATATATAACATAGATCATATATGGCCTATAAAGCTTAAAATACTCTTTGGCTGTGAGGTACAGAAAGCAATCTGGTCTTTTGTCCTGGGCCCCTGAGAGTTGGACCGCTTGGGGGCCTGATGCTGCCTAAGCCTCAGGAGGCATGATACAATCTCTCATGGCACACCATGCTGTCTCTCTCTAGGATCCAAGGCATCATGCACAGCCTCATCACAGGCAAATGGTGCAACCATAGGCAGTGGCAGGGAACCGTTGATGGTCTAACCCCTTAAGAAATTAATTACCAGGAACCATCTTATATCTGGAAAGCATCCTTTAAGAAATAAACTGCTGCTTATGAATCAAACATTTCCACTTTCTCCTTAGGAGGTACTCTATGAAAGGTTTAAGAAAAGAGAACATTTGCGTCGGTGATTAAATGAAGGATTTGTGCCAGGCTTGACCAGTTTTAATGCACCACTTTACCAGAAAGTCTGCAAAGATTTCCCTGAGCTCTCAGACAAAGTTAGTGAGGAATCTACCCCCCAACCCCCATAGAGTAATATGATTAAGTTTTTTTTCTTTTTTTTTATATTTTATTCTACTTCAGGTAAAGGCTTACAGAACAAATCATTTCTCAAGAAACAGTAGTACACATGTTGTTTTATGACATTGGTTAACAACCCCACAACATATTAACCGTCTAACTTCTCAACCTTTTTTTTTTGGTGAAGATACACATAGCAAAAGATACACCGTTTCAAAAATTTCTACATGCACAGTTCAGTGACATTGACTATGCTCTTCCAATTGTGCTGTTATTCTCACTTAAGATGAAGGCTTACAGAACAAAATAGTTTCTCATTTAACAGTTACTACAAATGTTGCCCTATGACAGTGGTTAACAATCTCACAACACATCAACAATATCCTTACTCAACCTTGGGTTCCCTATCACCCGCTTCCTTGTCCCTTTCTGCCTTCTGGCCCTTGTGACTGGACTCCTGTACCTCGTTAGTCTCATTTGGTTTTACGGGGCTGTCCACTCCCAGGCTGAACAGTGAACCTTGGAGGTAGCTTCACCACTGAGCTAAAAGGGTGTCTGGAGGGCCATAATCTTGAGGTTTCTCCAGTCTCCTTTAGGCCAGTAAATCTGGTCTTTTTTTTTTTGTGAGTTACAATTATGCTCTGCATCCTTCTCCAGCTCTGTCCAGAACCCTCTGTTGTGATCCTGGTCAGGGAAGTCAGTGGTGGTAGCCGGGCACCATCTAGCTGTACTGGACTCAGTCCAGTGGAGGCCTTGGTAGCTGTGGACAATTAGTCCTTCGGACTAATCTTTTCCTTGTATCCTGTTCTCTTCATTCTCCCTTGCTCCCGAAGGGATGAGACCTGTGGAGTATCTTAGATGGCCGCTCACAGGCTTTTAAGACCCCAGACACTATTCACCAAGGTAGAATGTAGAGCATTGTCTTTATAAGCTGTGTCATGCCAGTTGAGCTAGATGTTCCCTGAGACCATGGTCCCCACAGCCCTCCAGCAAGCAATTCAGTCCCTCAGGGAGTTTGCATGTGTCTGTGGGGCTTCCAGGACCTTTCCTTGTACCAGTTGTGCTAGTTTCCCCTGTATTGTGTACTGTCTCACCCTTCACCCAAGATACCACTTATCTATTTAGTATTCCCCCCCTACCCCTCCCATTCCTGGTAACCAACAAAGATTGTTACATTTTGTGTGTGAACTTTTTCATGGGTTTTTACAATAGAGGTCTCATACAATATTTGTCCTTTTGTGATTGACTTATTTCACTCAGCATAATGTCCTCCAGTTTCATCCATGTTATGAGATGCTTCACAGATTCATTGTTGTTCTTTCTCGTTGCATAGTACTCCATTGTGTGTATGTACCATAGTTTGTTTATCCATTCATCTGTTGATGGGCATCTAGGTTGTTTCCATCGTTTTGCTATTGTGAACAATGCTGCCATGAACATAGGTGTACGTATGTCTACTCGAGTGATGACTCTTATTTCTCTAGGATATATTCTTAGGAGTGGGGTTGCTGGATCGAATGGTATGTCTATTTCTAGCTTTCTGAGGAAACGCCATATCATTTTCCAGAATGGTTGTATCATTTTGCATTCCCACCAGCAGTGCATACGAGTTCCCATCTCCCCGCAACCCCTCCAACATTAGTTATTTCCAGTGTTTTTGATTCGTGCCAGTAATGCTGGGGAGAGATGGTATCTCATTGTGGTTTTAATTTGCATTTCTCTAATGGCTAGTGACCGTGAGTATTTCCTCATGTGTCTGTTGGCCGTTTGAATGTCTTCTTTGGTGAAGTTTCTGTTTGTTTCCTTTGCCCATTTTTTAATAGGATTATTTGTCTTTTTGTTGTAGAGGTGTTGGTTTTTCTTGTAGATTATGGAGATTAGACCTTTGTCTGACTTGTACTGTCCCAAAATTTTTTCCCAGTCTGTAGGTTCTCTTTTTACTCTTTTGGTGAAGTCTTTTGAAGAGCATAGGTGTTTGATTTTTAGAAGATCCCAGTTATCTAGCTTATCAATTGGGTTTTGTGTGTTGTTGGTTATGGTTTGTATCCTGTTAATGCCATGTATTAGGGCCTGAAGTGTTGGTCCTATTTTTTCTTCTATAAACTTTATAGTTTTAGGCTTTGATCCATTTTGAAGTAGTTTTTGTATACGGCATGAGGTATGGGTCCTGTTTCATTTTTTTGCAGACAGGTATCCAGTTTTGCCAGCACCATATGTTAAAAAGACTGTCTTTTCCCCATTTGATGGACTTTGGGCGCTTGTCGAAGATCAGGTGACCGTAAGTGGATGCATTTACATCTGGGTTCTCAATTCTGTTCCATTGGTCAATGTATTTGTCGTTGTACCAGTACCAGGGTGTTTTGACTACTATAGCTGTATAGTAGGTTCTGAAGTTAGGTAGTGTGAGTCCTCCAACTTTATTCTTCTTCCTCAGTAGTGCTTTACTTATTCGGGGGTTCTTCCCTTTCCATATAAAGTTAATGATTAGTTTTTCCATCTCTTTGAAGAATGTTGTTGGTATTTGGATTGGGATTGTGCTGTATTTGTAAATTGCTTTGGGTAGAATTGTCATTTTCACAATGTTGAGTCTGCCTATCCATGAGCATGGTATGTTTTTCCATTTATGTAGATCCCTTTGGGTTTCTTGCAGTAGTGTTTTGTAGTTTTCTTTTTATAGGTCTTTTACATCCCTGGTCAGATTTATTCCTAAGTATTTTATCTTTTTGAAGGCTATTGAAAATGGTATTGTTTTCCTGATTTCCTTTTCATCATTCTCCTTACTGGTGTATAGGAATCCAACTGATTTTTGAATGCTTATCTTGTATCCTGCTACTCTGCTGAATCTTTCTATTAGTTCCAGTAGATTTCTTGTGGAGTCTTTAGGGTTTTCTATGTATAGTATCATATCATATGCAAACAGGGACAGTTTAACTTCATTACCAATTTGGTTGCCCTTTATTTCTTTTTCTTGCCTTATTGCTCTAGCTAGAACTTCCAGCACAATGTTAAATACGAGTGGTGATGCAGGGTGTCCTCGTCTTGTTCCTGTTTTCAGCCTCTCTCCATTAAGAATGATGTTGGCTGTTGGTTTTGCATAGATGCCCTTTATTATGTTGAGAAATTTCCCTTCTATACCTATTTTATTGAGAGTTTTTATCAGGAATTGGTGTTGGACTTTGTCAAATGCCTTTTCTGCATCAATTGAGATGATCATGTGATTCTTTTCTTTCCTTTTATTTATGTGGTGGATTACGTTGATTGATTTTCTAATGTTGAACCATCCTTGCATACCTGGTATGAATCCTACTTGGTCGTGGTGTATTATTTTTTTGATGTGATGCTGAAGTCTATTGTCTAGAATTTTGTTCAGAATTTTTGCGTCTGTATTCATGAGAGATATTGATCTCTAATTTTCTTTTTTTGTGACATTTTTGCCTGGTTTTGGTATCAGTGTTATGCTGGCTACACAGAATGAGTTTGGAAGGGTTGCTTCTTCTATGCTCTGAAATAGCTTGAGTAGTACTGGTAGAAGCTCTTCTGTAAATGTTTTGTAGAATTCTCCAGTGAAGCCATCTGGGCTGGGGCTTTTTTGGGTTGGGAGTTTTTTAATTACCTTTTCAATCTCTTCTCTTGTTTTGGGTCTGTTCAGATTTTCAACATCACTTTGATGTAGTTTTGGTAGGCCGTGTGTTTCTAGAAATTTATCCATTTCCTCTAGGGTTTCAAATTTGTTGGAGTATAGTTTTTCATAATATTCTGTTATAATCCTTTTTATTTCAGTTGGGTCTGTTGTAATGTCCCCCATTTCATTTCTTATTTGCGTTATTTGTATCCTCTCCTGTGTTTCTTTTGTCAGTCTGGCCAGTGGTTTGTTGATTTTGTTGATACTTTCAAAGAACCAACTTTTGGTTTTGTTGATTCTTTCTATTGTTTTTCTGTTCTCTATTTCATTTATTTCTGCTCTGATCTTTAGGATTTCATTTCTTCCGGTGGTTGTAGGCTTTTTTTGCTGTTCTGTTTTTATTTGTTTGAGTTCTGTAGTTAATGTTTTGATTTTGTCCCTTTCTTCTTTTTTGATATGTGCATCTAGTGCTATAAATTGTCCTCTGAGGAATGCCTTTGCTGTGTCCGAAAGGTTTTGTTATGATGTGTTTTCATTCTCATTTGATTCTAGGAATTTTTTGATTCCATCTCAGATTTTTTCTATTACCCAGTGATGTGTAAGTAGGGTATTATTCAGTTTCCATGTAGTTGATTTTTTTTCCTTGCTCTTTCTATTGTTAATTTGTACCTTGATGGCATTGTGGTCAGAGAAGATGCTTTGAATTATCTCAACATTTTGGATCTTGTTGAGGATTGCTCTGTGGCCTAAGATGTGGTCTATCCTGGAGAACGTTCCATGTGCATTGGAAAAGAACGTGTACTTTGCAGTGGTTGGATGGAGTGTTCTATATATATCTTTGAGGTCCAGTTGGCTGATTTTGCCCTTTAGGTCTTCTGTATCTTTGCTGAGTTTCTTCTTAGTTGTTCTGTTCTTTACTGAGAGTGGTGTGTTGAAGTCTCCTACTATAATTGTGGAACTGTCGATTTCTGTTTTCAGTGTTGTTAGAGTTTGTTTTATGTATTTTGGAGCCCTGTCATTGGGAGCATTGATGTCTTTATGGTTTTGTCTTTATGATGGATCATCCCCTTAATCTTTATATAGTGTCTTTCTTGGTCCTTTATGGTAGATTTTGTTTTAAAGTCTATTTTATCTGAGATTAGAATTGCCACTCCTGCTCTTTTTTGGTAGTTGTTAGCTGGATATATTTTTTTCCAACCTTTGACTTTTAATAAATTCACATCTTCGTTTCTAAGATGTGTCTCTTATAGACAGCATATTGATGGATCCTATTTTCTTATCCATTTTGTCACTCTCCATCTCTTTATGGGTGCATTGAGTCCATTTACATTCAGTATAATTATTGATAGTTGTGAGTTTGTTGCTGTCATTTTGTAGTGCTTTTTTTTTTGTTGCGTTGAAGTTTTCTTTGTTCTTCTTACTCTCCTGTGCTGAGTTACTTTTGTTTGTGAATTTTTTTTTCATTTCTTTTGTTTTTGTAGGTTTTGTTTTTGCTGAGACTTTATGTTTTTCGTCTTTATTTTTATGAGTTGGTTTGTTAACTTTCTTTGTGGTTACCATAAATTTTACCCTTATCTTTCTAAGTTTGAAGCAGTCTACCCTTACTTGGTATCGCCTTGTCTTCCTTTTCATTAGAAGGTTCTATACCTATGTCGTTTATTCCCTCTTTTATTGTTTTGATGTTGTTGTCATTTATTGATTAACTGCTCTGATTCCCTGTTGTATTTCTTTAGGTTTTGAATCATCCTCGAGAGTTCATTTCCTAGATTGTTATCTGGCTTGTACTATCCTGCGTCCTAGGTTCTGACTGTGAGCTGAAGCTGTTTGTCCTCAGATCGAAGAACTCCCTTTAATAATTCTTGTATGTTTTTTTTTTACTTTTACATATTCCCTTAATTTCTGTTTATCTGGAAATGACCTAATTTCACCATCAAATTTGAACAGGAGTTTTGCAGGATATATTATTTTTGGCTGACAATTTTTTTCTGTCAAGATTTTATATATGTCATCCCTTTGCCTTCTTGCCTGCATGGTTTCTGCCAAATAATCTGAGCTTAGTCTTGTTGTTTCTCCTCTGTATGTGACTTCTTGTTTTTCACGAGCTGCTGTCAGGATTCTTTGTTTGTCTTTGGTTTTGGCGAGTGTGAATATGATATGCCTTGGTAATTTTCTTTTGGGGTCTCTTCTATATGCGGTTCGTTGAGCTTCTTGGATAGCCAGCTTTTCATCTTTGATGATACGGAGGAAGTAATCTGTCAGCAGTTCCTCAATGATCCTCTCTGTGTTTTCTGTTTTCCCCCCCTGTTCTGGAATTCCAATCACTCATAAAATTTTTGCTTTTAATTGTGTCCCACATAACTTTCAGGGTTCCTTCATTTTTCTTTGTTCTTTTTTCTGAGTTTTTCTCAAACAGAGTTGTATCCAAGTGTTTTGTCTTTAATTCCACTGATCCTGTCTTCCACCGTGTCAAATCTGCTTCTCAGCCCTTCTATGACGTCATCCATTTCTGAAAGCTTGTTGTTTTATCTTTTGGATTTCTAATTGTTGTCTTTGTATAATTTTGAATTTTGAATTTATTTTGGCATTTTATTCCTGCATCATCTTACTGAATTCTTCCAAGTTTTTGTCTGTATTTTCCATGAATTTGTCTATTTTTTCCTCATGTTTGTCAGCTTTTTGCCTCAGTTCTTGGAGAATTCCAAGTATTAGAGATTTGAATTCCCTATGAGGTAGTTCTAGTGCATTTTCTTCCACAAGAGAGTCATCTGCTGTTTTATTTTGGATGCTTACTGGAACCATCCTGTCCTGTTTTTGTAATTGTTTGGATATTTTCTGCTGTTTTGGGGGCATTCAGTAGTTATTTTTCTCATTTATTGATTGTAGATTTGTTTGTTTCATCCCTTTTTAAAAAAAAAAAAATTTGACTATGTCTGAGCAGGCGGACTGTGTGTTCTTTGTTGTTTGCTCGTCTGTGCGCTCAATACTTTTCACCCCCTTCTCCAACTGGCAGGGTTAGTCACTCAGATATGGTACAGCAGGGCAGGTCTGGCTGAAGAGGAGTTATTGGGATGGGTTGTTTGTTGCACTTACTACAGCCACTAGAGCGGGTTGTTAATCAGTGCAGGGTAGGTTCCAGTAGGCCATGCTTGTGCTGCTTGGTGGTGTGATGTGAAGCGCACGGTGCAGGTAGGGAGGATGCAGCGGGGAGATTGTTATGTGTGGAGCTAAGATGGATATGGGAGAGAGGAGAGAGGAACAGGAGCCAAAAACATAAAATAAAAAAGAATGCTAGGGGGTCTGCTGTTGGAATGGAGAGATGAGAGACTATGAAATGGAGAGAAACAGAAAGGGGAAGAGGAAGAAAGGAATGAATAAATAAAAATGAGAAAGATTAAAGAACCGCAAATTTCCCAGGGATCCCACCGGTGCAGCTATGAGGTCTGGGGAAGTCGCTGTCAGGTGTTGCAATACGGCCTGTCTAGAAGGCGTAGAGGTATACAACGCCTGGTATTCAGGGATAAGAAAGAGAAGGAATATATAGAGGGACGAGAAACCGAGTAATGAAGAAAGACAAAAAGGGAAAAAGAGGGAAAAGAAAACAAAACAAAATAAAAAAAAAAAAAATAAGAACAAGAAAGGCCCCCAAAAAGCAGGGGGAAAAAAAAAAAAACCCAACAAAAAAAGAAATGCCCTCAGGGATCCGTCTGCCCTTCATTGGAAGCTGAATGGGAGTCTTCCTGCCACGCCGCTCCGCCTGGCCATAAAGGGTTCCTGAGTCAAGAAAAGGAAAAGAAAATAAAGAAACAATTGAAAACGAGCAAACGAACAAAAGCCCCGGGATCCCACCCGCGCGGTAGCCCAGACCAGGAAGTAGCTCCACACTCGAATGGAGCTCCGCAGCCCCTCAGGATTAAGCAAAGATGGTGCACGGAGCCAGGCACTCGAGTGAAAGGAGGGGGAGGTGGCGAGAGCCAAGCAAGAAATGAAAAGATGCAGAAGAAAAAAAAAAAGCAACACCAGCAGCCAACAAATGGCACTCAGGAAGCCAGCCAGTGCGGGCTGGTGTTTCTGGACAAGAGACTGTGTCCGCGGGAAGCAGAGAAGGCCGAGTGTGGGTGATGAAGGGTAAAGAGTGGGAAAGCGTATATCACAAATTGCCAGTGCTCTGCAGCCCCTCAGGAAGAAGCAAAGATGGTGCACGGAGCCAGGCACTCGAGTGAAACGAGAGTGAGGTGGCGAGAGGCAAATAAGAAATCAAAAGAAGCAGAAAAGAAAAGCAACACTAGCAGCCAACAGATGGCACTCAGAGAGCCAGCGGGCTGGTGTTTCTAGACAAGAGACTGTGTCTGCGGGAAGAGGAGGGGGCCGAGTATGGGTGAAGAAGGGTAGAGAGTGGCAAAGCATGTATCACAAATTGCCGGTGCTCTGCAGCCCTTCAGGAAGATGCAAAGATGGTGCATGGAGGGTGGTACTCGAGCGAAAGTAGGGGGAGATGGCCCGAGGCCAGGAAGAAACCAAAAGTAGTGGAAAAAAGCAACACCAACAGCCAACAAATGGCACCCAGAGAGCTGCCCGCTTGGGTGTGTGGAATCCAAACAGCCGGCACTTCCCGGTGAAGAGACCTTGGCCGCGGGAAGCAGAGGAGGCCGAGCCGGGGCGGAGAGGGGTGGGGGGTGGGAAAGCGCACACCGCAAATTACCAATTGTTTTGTCTCCCGCTGGATGCTCCATGAGGCTGCTTTCTCGTACCCCCGTTTGCTGGTCTCCGATAGGATTCCAAGATGGTGGATCTGCGCTGCATTAGCTGGTAGGGGACCTCTGCATGAATCTCTCCTCCCTCTCCGTTCTCTGTCAGTATTCTAACTCCATTTGGTGCTTGGCTGAGTTCTTTATCTCTTCATTTGTTTTAGGGTTTCGGGATTGTTGTATTCTCTGTTCGGCTTAGTTTTTCGGATCTTTGCTGTGGAGGTACGGCATGGTGCTTATGCCTAGAGCGCCATTTTGCCAGAACTCCATATGGTTAATTTTTGAGGAAAATATTGCTCAGAGTTATTGATCTAAGAGCAGTACAATGTGATGTTTTGGGAACTTCTCACCTGAGTGTTTTAGTATTTGCTGCATGATTGGGTTTATGGTATCTTTCAGCAATTATTATTCTTTGATTAATGAGTCATTGATTCACTGAATCATTGATTCAGTGATTGTGCAATTATTCCATTGATCATGTGGTATATATGGCTCAAATGATAAATGAATAAAAAATCAACTTAAAATAATGCCAGAATGGAAACTGCTTGAATGCAAAGACCTCAGTCTTGTCTCTTCCTGCATGATAATTCAGTTAACTCTTTGCTTAATTTATTATGGTTTTTCATTTGAGTAAATACCTGTAATTTAGTTTAACCATATGCTACATGAGTTTTATTTTATTTTCATTTTTTTGAGTTTTAAAAAATTCTAAAAATGCCAAGTTGATGTTAAAAATTTTCTTTGCACTGTCTTCTTAAAGAAGTGACATCAGCAGGAGGAAACATAGAGTGCCTGTCAACATGGGTTATATTCCAGATGTTAGCTCTATTTTGTACTGTGACTGTGCAGCAGATATTTCAACTAGATGTGAATTGCAGTTTTACAACAATTAGTGGAGATACTACTGCTAACTATGTTGTTGGTTCAGTCAAGCTCCTTGTGAGCAAGTTCTCTTTTTCTTCTTTGCCTGTATATATTTTCACATTTGTAAGCTACCTGAGGGTGGGGGTCTCTGTCTGCTTTGTTCTCTGATGTACCCCCAAGCACCTAAAATAATACCTCCCACATAGTAGGCACTCAGTAAATATTTAATGAACAAATGGATCCCAGATCTTATTTTGAAAAGTGCTTGAGGCGATTCAGATTGTGAGGATGAACGCAAAATATGAAGAGAAATTTAATGTGAACAAGAATTGAAACAATGGGCAAGTATGGATAATAAAATAAGATGGTACCAAGAGTGAGATGAGTGTACAAATACACACCATGAAATTCTGTGGACTTCCTAGAGAAGAGTCCTGGATTTGGCCCTGAGATTTCCAGCTGTCTGGGATTCAGTACTGGAAGATTAAAGGCAAATTAGATTTACTATCTCCAAGGCATCCTTGACCTGGGTCAGTTTCCTCTCAAATGCTTGACGTTGATTACAGAGAGGCTGAGAGTAGACGTATGTCTCAGGTACAAACCTGTCACCACTATCAGAGAAACAACTTGCAGTACATGTCCTTGAGGTGACGAACTGGAGGCAGAAAATTCATAGATGAAGGACAATTGATAGACCTTTGTGGGGCTTTAGTCCACCTTTTGATCACTGAGAGACTCTAACACCTGCACTTGTTCTTCCTGGGTCCCTGATCTCATTTTCAGTGTAGTTTCTGGATAGAAAACAAATTCATTTTCAGTATGGTTTAAGAGTTTAGAAGAAGTCAGGCAATGATAAAAATGGCTAATTTTTTTCATAAACTATTTCACTAAAATGTTTATTGTATTTCTAAATCTATTGGCCATGGACCCAATATTTTATAAAGATATGACTTAATTTTTAGCGTTTAAAAATCAGAAGGAAGCACATGAATCATTTAGGTTTGCTTAGTAAAGATGTCCATTCCTCTCTGCCTGGCTCACTCTGCTTCTCAGTCCTGGCCCCGCACTGCTGCAGTTTAACACACTAGGAATGTTCTGATTCTAGCTGTCGCATCCCAGCTGTGTTCCCTCTCCAGATAGCCTCAATGCTTTCTTCTCTCCCTTCTTCAGGTGACTCTAATTCTTGCGCACACTACTGAAAATTGTGCCCCCCCTCCCCCGCCCCAGACACATTCTTCCTCTTGTGCTTTGCTTTTTCTAAGCACTTACCACTCACCTATACATTTTAGTTGTTTATCTTGTTGGGCCTTTCTCCTCCTATTAGAAATTAAACCTGTGAGAGTGTGTGTTTCTGTCTCTCTGATTCACTACTACCTCCTCAGTGCCTAGGATACCTGAAACATAGATGAGGTCAGTAAATTTGTCAAATGAATGAATGTCTAGCTTCTTCTGAGAAATCGGACAGTGCTGAGCTTGGTGGTATTGTAGGATGGAAGCAGACTGCTGGGACAAGGTAGTAGAAAGAGAAAAAGAATTCTCTAGTTCGCTGCTTCTCAGAGAAGCCTGTTATAAATGCTGAATCTCCGTCTGGGGTCTTAAAAGCTAGTGAGCAGCCATCTAAGATGCATCAATTGGTCCCAACTCACTTGGAGTAAAGGAGAATGAAGAACACCAAAGTCACAAGGAAAGCATTAGCCCAAGAGACAGAAAAGGCCACGTAAACTGGAGACTGCAACAGCCTGAGACCAGAAGAACTAGATGGTGCCTGGCTACCACCAATGACCACCCTGACAGGGAATACAGCAGAGAGTCCCTGTTGGAGCAAGAGAAAAGTGGGGTGCAGAACTCAAATTCTAGTAAAAAGACCAGACTTAGTGGTCTGACTGAGACTGGAGGAACCCCGGAAAGCATGGCCTCCGACTCTCTGTCAACCCAGAACTAAAACCATTCCTGAGGCCAACTCTTCAGTCAAAGATTAGACTGGACTATGGGACATAAAATGGTACTTGTGAAGAGTGTGCTTCTTAGCTCAAGTAGATACATGAGACTAAATGGGCAGCTCCTGTTTGGAGGTGAGATGAGAAGGCATAGAGGGTCAGGAGCAGGTTGAATGGACACAGGAAATCAGGGGTGGAAAGGAGGAATGTTCTGTCATAGTATAAGGAGGGCAATTAGGGTCGCATAACAATGTATGTGTAAATTTTTATATGAGAGACTAATTTGAATTGTAAACTTTCACTTAAAGTACAACAATAAAATAAAATTAAAAAAGAGGAAAGAATCTGGGATTCCTAGTCCTCAGGAGGAGAAGTAGTGATCAGCTTGGGAGACTTCTGGAATGAGGGAGCCTTAAATAGAGCTTGGAGGTAGAGCTTTATACTGTCTTATTCATTATTTAATGTACTTCAGCTTCGTCTTCCCAGCAGAATTATGAACTTATCATTAAAGGAAAAAAAAGAAAGAAATGCCAAATCTCGGGCCTCACCCCAAAATGACTGCAGCAGAGCCTGCATTTTAACAAGGTGACTGCTTCATGCCCATTGGGGTCAAAGCAGCATTGCTGTGGTGCCACAGCCCACACTTGGCCGCTTCGCTGATTTACATTGCACGCTTTCTGTTGGCATTTGAGTTTGTGACCCCAGTGTGGAAAGTAATAGGATAATTTTTATGTGTGAGAGAGTTCACAGGGTAATAATCGATTGGGTTTATAATATAGGATTCAAATAGAAAATCCTCGTTGTATGCTGTTGTGTCACAAGGTAATGCTCATATTTCAGTAACAAATGGGCTGTGCGCCACTATGTGTCACTATGTCTCCCTATATCTCCAAGAACGTGTTTGCCCTCCAGTGTATCCACATGTTAGTCAACCACTTTACAACAGTTTTACTATGCTTGTCTAATGCACACTGTCTTGTTTGGAGCCAATACGTATTTTGGCAAGTGTACTCTTTGTAAAAATTTCTATTACTTTCTTCACTAGAAAGTAATAGTTCCAAGGGAACTGTTATGGTAAGTCTTATAAATTCTTCTCTGCACATGTCATTGACCCCCAGAGTATAGTTTTGCTTTTGGGACTTACTGGGGTCAAGTCTGTTGTACATACTCTGGTCACTGTAAATCCTTGGGAAATTTTAGATAAGAGCACATTTTATATATGGAGCAAGGTCCATGTAAAGTAGGAACTGGGGCAACATTTGAAGCTGTCTACCCTCTCTTACCTTCTCCCTGCAAATTCTTAAATGCTGGAATGAGAACAGCAAAATATTCTTCAGGTGCTTTACAAGTGCCAAATAAAAATGTGCCTTGGTCATCTTTTTCTCTGCTTTACAGCTTCACAGAATTTGATACAGGCATTCATACTCCCCACACATAGTTTAAGGGAATGTGGGTACTATTTATTCTTGTTCACTTTCTGTCATGATCTTACCTTTCCCAAAGGGCCAGAGCAAAGGCCCAGCATCTTGTGGAGGAGACAATCACTGACAGTGGCAGTGGGTTCCCCCTGCGGCATGGGGTGTGCTGTGGGGCTGCGTGGAGTTGGCAGGGCTTTCTGCCCGGATACTCTTCTCCTCCTGAACCTTTCAGGCGTGTCTGCGCTGTCCTTCAGGAGTGCATCATCTCAGGGGAGACAGACAGTTCAACAGTTAGAGGAAATGCGTGCGATCTCTTCTACAATAGAGGTTTGCCCAGGATGAGATGTAAATCCTCACGAGGACTGAAGCACAGAAAACAGTACTCCACACTGCCTCTTCCACACCCTATTAGGGGAGTCAAAGTGACACAAAACTTCAATTTATACTTAAAGTAGCTTCTTGGAGATTTTTTTGAAATACTTTGATTTTGAAATTCTGGATAAATTTATTGAAAATGAGTTTTTCTTTTTGGGGTGACACATGGAACTCCAAGCATGTGCTTAGATATCTTGTGATATGAGCTAGCAGTGGGAAGGTCCCAGATCCCACCACAAAACGTTCAAGAATATCTCATAATAGAAGTGATGCTTGACACAAGTCTTGTAGAAGGAGCGCATGTTTTACAGGCTTATAAAATTTTGTGGCTGCTTGGCGAGAAGAGGTTGGACTGGACTGTAGGGGCAGGTTGTAGACTGTCTTCTTTTATCAGGAGGTAATTCTTGAAAATACTAATACCTTGGAAACTTGTGAGTTTTTGCCAGGTAGCTTATTTATCTGTTTTTGCATGTCTCCTTGTGGAGATGCTAAAACTAACAGCCCCTAGTATTATCAGTAGGTGGTGAGAAGGAATATTAGGTGGATAAGAGGCAGGGCTAGTTGACAAACTGGACAGTCATGTGCTGAGTAATTAAAGAAAGGTTATAATTTATTTTTTTCGGTGGTTGAAAAAAATTTAGGGAGTGTGGGGGAGTGTGTGTGTGTGTGTGAGAGAGAGATTGATTAAAGACGCCAAAATTAAATTTAGGTTGATATTGTGATATTCATTGGATTTATCTTCTGTCTTAAAGGAGATTAACAAAATGCTTTACACTTCTTAAGCATATACAACATAATATATGTATTTTTTTAAGTTATGATAAAGGTCAAGAAATCTCCGCCTTCTCATCCCCCCTGGTGAAAAAGAAAACAAACAAAAACCCACATCTCCCATGAAATCACCTTTAAACCAAGTAACAGTTTACCCAAAACAGTAAAGATTGTCACCCTTGAATATTGTGTTACTAAAAAAAAAAATTATATAAGACCAAAGAGTCAACAGCTATTTTAAAGCATAGATGAGAAGGTTGGGGGCCAAGGAGATTAAGTAAATGGAAGTGAAACAACTAGGACAGAAATAATGAGAACACTGAAGAATGTAACCAATGTCACTGAACGTTATATCTAGAAACTGTGGAATGGGAGCGAGTTTTGATGTGTATATTTTCACCGAAAAAAAAAAAGAAAAATCCCACAGTAAAGCCATCTATCTTGTATAATTATCCTCATAAACCCCTAAGGTGTACTTCTCTCCCAAAACATTATTGGCGTTGATCCTGGCACACAATCATCACACCAGTAATTATAGCTCTCAACTGGAATATAGTCATCAGTATTTACTAGGCTCTATTATGAACACATAAATCATTTAATAAAATGGTGAGTGGACACATTACTTACTGTTTTGTTTATGTTAGGTATTCTCTACAGATCTTCCACATGAAAGCTGAAGCATCTGGGACTTTTATTGTAGACTGTGCTTATCATTAATAGAAAGCAGCGTGTGTGCATCCTGCAAACCCATTTCCTTATTTAAAGTGGGCATCCTTCCGTTACTGAGATGTGCTTCCTTTTTTATTACAGGGCTGAAGACCAGGCCTTTGTAAACCCTTAAAGTCACATCCCTTCCAAATGACCTTTTGTCCTGAACGGCTAAGATGTATTGTTTAGTCCACTCAGAATTACATGGGGTGTCCTAGGAATTTTTGTTTTGGTTAATTAATTTTGGAAATGTGTCATTTTTTCCTATTATAAAGGACAAATGAAAGTCCAGTAAAATTGATTTTGGAGTTCTGGTAGATGAGATAATTGCAGAGGGTAAATGATTTAGGGTTTAAAAACATGTATACCTTTTCTACACTCAGAGAAACTTGAAACATACTTAACTAAGTTATCTTCTTTTCTGTGCTTCTTTCCTCTTACACAGGCATATATCTTAAAAGGGTAGATATCTTGAGCAACCATATCTTTGCTAATTATACTAAATAGAATGAGACCATTTGAATAAAAGTATTCTTTTTACATTTAAAGATATTTGTTAAAAGAGGCTAAAATAGAGACCAAACAGAACTTATTAAAATACATAACATGATGTTTTACAAGTTAGACTTCTTCAACTACACCCTTTTATAGTAGCTGTCTTTAAGGGTGTGCCAAGAATTCTTTGTTTTTCTTTAAATATTTAAAGTTTTTTAAACCTTTGTTCAAAGAGCTATAGACACTAGAATTTTTTTAAGACTAAATGTGTAGAGGAAAAGGATACTGCAGTGGTAATAAATTTACACATTGTATCACTATAGAAAGCCAATTTGATTAATATACTAAAATAAATCCTCCTTTAGATTATATAATTTCCTGACCTTTTCATTTATAAATTTAATTTTAATAACTGTCTTCATAAACTTAATGAAACAAATCCATGACTTCTTGTTTAGCGTGTACTGTGGCATGCCATTACCCTCTTTTCCAATAACTGTCATGAACTCTGTTGTTCTCCTATTTCCTTACATTTGTTCTGGAAGAATCCCCTTTGTCTTTTATTGGCCATGTTCAAAGATCAGTAGATTCTGTTGCTGGTTCTTACTAACACACCACGTATTGTGCTTATCAGTATGATGGCCATGGCTCCTCCTCCATCCAGATCCCAACACTTTCCTCCTGGACTTACATGTTATTTTTCCTGTAAAAATGACCTTCTCCATTTTTGCTGAAATTCCTGGGTGGTGCAGGCTGTGAAGTGCTCAACTATCAGCCGAAAGGTTGGCACCTCTAACCCACTCAGAGGTGCCTCAGAAGACAGTCCTAGCAAACTGCTTCTGAAAGGTCACAGCCTTGAAACCCTATGGAGCATTCTACTCAGCACACATGGGACTGCCCTGAGTCAGAATCAGGGCTTCCAACCAGTTCAGAACGGCAGCGATTGTCGACATAAATGAGGGCAGTGTTCAAGTTGCATAACAAGCAAATCTGTTCCCTTCGGATTTTGACCAGAGTAGGAAACAAGTAGTGGTCCCCTACTCAAAGGTAGCTGCCGACCTTGCTCCTTTGAATGTCTATTGTTCTTCACAGTCCTGCCAAAAATCCAGTCTGCCACGTGGATCCCAAAAGTTTCAGGAGCTTGATACAGGGGATTGGATTATTGGCAGGACTGTGGAGAACGACACACATTCAAAGTGGCATGTTCTTTTAGCCACCATCTTTGAGTAGGGCACTGCTGTTTGTTTCTTAAAACCCACTGCTGTGGTCGATTCCAACTCATAGCAACTCTATAGGACAGAGTAGAACTGCCCCATAGGGTTTCCAAGGAGCAGCTGGTGGATTCAAACTGCCAGTCTCTGGGTTAGCAGCCGAGTGCTTAACTACTGTGTCACCAGGGCCCTACTCGGGTCAAAATCTGAAGGGCAACAGATTTGGTTGCTATGCAGAAGGTATTTATGTCAGTAATTACTGAACCCTTCCAAACTGGTTCGAAGCCCTGGCTCAGAATTGATTAACATCAACCATTTCTGCTTATCTTATGTATCCAAATAAGAATTATCTTTTCAACTTCCTGCTTTAAAAAAAAAATCACCTCAGACCCCTTCTGAGAATACTAGAAATCCAAGAAAAAGAAAAATAACATAAGCCTGGGTTTCAGAGCCTTCTGTTAATTTCTCTGTATTTGAGTGTTCTTTTCTCCCAATACCTTCACTGGGTTTCCCCACACAGCCACGCTGACCCAGATAAGCTACCTGCTCAAGATTTGCCCATTCTTACCTCTGATTTTTTTTCTCCTTCTTCAAATGCTCCTTTTATTCTTCCCTGCTTTAGATCAGAAATGCCCTCAACTTTGAAAATGCTAACAAGGATTACCTTTTTCATGAAGCCATTTTAGACTAAATTCTTATGTTTTACACTATATACTCTGTATTATTTGTTTATATGCATGCTAATAGGTATCCCATCATTTCTGAGTTTTGTTTTTCTGTTTGTTCTTCCTTGGGTTTATTATGTTATCTCTTATATGTTCCATATTTTTCACTGGAGGAAGGCATTTACCTTTTTCCTTTCTCTAGATAATATCATACAAAGGACAAAACTGAGATTCACAACAAGTTTGCACCTCTAGCCAGTGATGTAGAAAATCAAAATGATGACTCTAGAGGCTGGAGGCTTTGAATAACATATTCTCATTTGTCATGAATAATAGTCTATGTATTAAACCTTCCTTTTATGTTACATGTGTAAATAACAAAGTCTCTTTGCATGACTTTGTATTTGTAAAAGTCCTTATTATCTGTATTTTCCACTTCATTAAACCTATGATGCATACTGAAGATGTTTGTATTAGGGCTGGGAAGGCAATACCAGGCATCAGTGAAGGAACAGATGAGGCCCACTGAATGAGTAGTGAAGGTGTGTGCTTGGGAAACAAGGTTGTAGCCTTTTGAGTTTGAAGTGAGAGAACTGGAGAGGGTTTCCACACCCATGAGATAAAGAGAGAGCCACATGGCCAGAAACCCCAGGGAGTCTGTGGCCCAGGACCAGGAGGTGGCCCTTTGACCTCCCTTTGCCTTTTGAACACTGTTCTTAATGGGCAGCTAAGACTTTGCATTAAAGTGATTGTTCTGTGGGTTAAACATTTCACATTTAAAAACATAACATTAGAACTTGAGCATTTAAGCAAAATGTGCTAAATAATCTTAACATCAATTCAAAAAGTTATTTTATCATGTCAAAATTATGAGGACCATGCAACAGTCAAAAAAATTTTTTTAAAAGATATAATATCTTAAAGTAAGGGAGCCTTGATAATTTCACATATGTGACTGGAAATTGTCTTACTTACAGAGCTGATTATTCATTCAACCAAACATCATTTTCTGTGTAGGTCTCTTAGGATTAAAAATGAGCTTACCCATTTTTTAAATTTTGTTTTCTCCAAGTACTGACTCCAGCTTCGAGAATGCATTCAGCTCTGACAGGGAACACAACAGAGAGTCCCTGATGGAGCAGGAGAAAAGTGGGGTGCAGAACTCAATTTCTAGTAAAAAGACCAGACTTAATGGTTTGACTGAGACTGGAAGGACTCTGGCAGACATGGCCCCCAGACTCTCTGTTAGCCCAAAACTAAAACCATACCTGAGGCCAACTCTTCAGACAAAGATTAGACTGGACTGTGGGACATAAAATGATACTCATGAAGAGTGTGCTTCTTAGCTCAAGTAGATTCATGAGACTGAATGGGCAGCTCCTGTTCAGAGGCGAGATGAGAAGACAGAGAGGGTCAGGAGCTGGTTGAATGGACGGGAAATCTGGAGTGAAAAGGAGGAGTGTGCTGTCACAGTATAGGGATAGCAACTAGGGTCACATAACAATGTAAGTATAAATTTTTGTATGAGAGACTAACTTGAATTGTAAACTTTCACTTAAAACACAATTAAAAAAAAAAGAATGCGTTCAGTTTGCCAGAGAGTGTCTTGACCTCCCGGTGGACTCTATGGAGGAGATGTAGTCATTCATTCATTTGTTCATTCGTAGACCCAAAGGTTAAGACGCAAGCAGTGGAAAGTACCAGGATGGTCATTTTCATGCAGTATGTTAGCTGAATTTACTTGGCTAATAACAGAATGTGTAAAATTATATAAATACTTGATTTGAATTTTTTTAAGTACAAAAAAAAGAAATCCTAATTTGTGTGTGCATGTGTGTGTGCACTCATGTGCATGTGCACCCTCATTAAATGTATTTATTATAAAAGTATTTATTTCCAATAGACTCTAAGCTCCTATTATGACTCCTGAGGAAAGGGGTCATCTTTCCCTGGCCATTTAATAGGCATTTATTAAATATTTATCAAACACATACATCATCAGATTAAAGAGTCATTAGTTTTGTTTTTTTAATTCTCCCACTAACTTTTTATTTCATACCTTAATTTAGATGTTTAGCAACATGTGAATACAAATGGAAACAGATTAGATTTCTTTTAAAATCAAAACAAAATCAATTTTAATGTTTTCTACTTTCTTTGGGTTATTTTGTTTCTTCTTCCACTGAATGTTAAGCTTATTTATTTTAGTCTATTTCTAAATGACTGCTTTGAAGACTATACTCTTTCCTTAAAGTATTAAAAATCTTTCACTATCACTGTGGACTTATTTATTTCTTCTTGTTTGTGATTATCATATAATTTGGTGGATGATTTGAGCAGTATGTAGTATACCTCTTTATTCTTGCCAATACTGGGATTTAGAGCAAAAAGGGATTAATACTGCTACATCAGCTTTCTTTTTATAAATAGTTGCCTGGGATTTCTTTTTCCACTCCTGTTATTTTCAGCCATTCAGTGTTCTTTTGATTTCAATATATATTTCTAAAAAATAATCAGATATTTTTTAAAAATCAACTTTATTGCTTCTCACTTTTATAGGGAATTTAAGGTATTTGCATTTATTGTTGTTACACTTTCTCCTCACTTATTGACTATCTATCTCATTATCTGACATTTCACATTCATGACTATAGTAAAAAATCTACTATTCAACTATTTTGCACATTAACGATGTATGTCTGGCAGTAACGTCCACCAAGGTGCTAACTTTGATAGTTAAGGTTATGTGTCAACTTGGCTGGGCCATGATTCTCAGTGGTTTGGCAGTTATGTAATGATGTAATTTGGCAGTTATGTAATGATATAGTCATCCTCCATTTTGTGATCTGATGTAGTCATACATTTTTATGTACCAATTTCATGTAATGACCTGGTCTTTGGAACCTAATCATGTTGATAAGTAAGGAGAGGGTGTATTGATATAATGGTCCTTATTTTGATCTTGTTCATTTGCATTTTCTACTTCTCCTTTCTTCTCTTTTCTTCTTTCCTGCCCTTGGTTAGATTGAATTCTCTTTATTTCTTTCTCCCCAGCTACTGGTTCAGAAGTTATGCTTTCTATTTATATTCTTTTGGCTTATATGCTTAATTTTAACATGCATACTTTATGAAGTCTAAATCTAGTTAATAGTTCTCACTATCTATTCAGAACTCTTAAAATCTGATCTACTATCTCCTATTATGCAGTGCTGGCTAGTAATTTAATTCTGACCTGTTTGCATATCCTTCGAAGTAAACATTGTTATTTTTTTTTTTTATTAAATATTTTATGGTACTTCAGGTGAAGGCTTACAGAACAAACAGGTTCTCATGTAACAGTAGTACACATGCTGTTTTATGACTTTGGTTAACAACTCCACAACATTTTAACCATCTGAATTCTCAGCTTTTTTTTTTTTTTTTTTTTTTTTTTGGTGAAAATACACATAGCCAAAGATACACCATTTCAAAACTTTTTACTTACACATTTAAGTGACATTGACTATGCTCTTCCAATTGTGCTGCCATTCTCGCCCAAGATGAAGGCTTACAGGACAAAATAGCCTCCCATTTAACAGTTACTACAAATGTTGCCCTATAACAGTGGTTAACAATCTCACAACACATCAACAGTATCCTTACTCAACTTGTGTTCCTTATCATCAGCTTCCTACTCCCCCTCTGCCTTCTGGCCCTTGTCACTGGACTCCTGTACCTCGTTAGTCGCATTTAGTTTTACTGGGCTGTCCACTCCCAGGCTGAACAGTGAACCTCGAAGGTAACTTCACCTCTGAGCTGAAAGGGTGTCTGGGGGCCACACTCTTGAAGTTTCTCCAGGCTCCTTTAGGCCAGTAAATCTGTTTTTTTTTTTTTTGGGGGGGGGGGAGGGCGGGGGGAGTTAGAATTATGCTCTACATCCTTCTCCAGCTCTGTCCAGAACCCTCTGTTGTGATCCTGGTCAGAGCAGTCAGCGGTGGTAGTTGGGCACCATCTAGCTGTACTGGACTCAGTCCGGTGGAGGTCTTGGTAGCTGTGGTCAATTAGTCCTTTGGACTAATCTTTTCGTTGTATCCTGTTCTCTTCATTCTCCCTTGCTCCTGAAGGGATGAGACCAATGTAGTATCTTAAATGGCCGCACACAGGCTTTTAAGACCCCAGACACTACTCACCAAGGTAGAATGTAGAGCATTATCTTTATAAGTAGTGTCATGCCAATTGAGCTAGATGTTCCCCGAGACCAAGGTCCCCAGAGCCCTCCGTCCAACAACTCAGTCCCTCGGGGAGTTTGGATGTGTCCATGGGGCCTCCATGACCTTTCCTTGTGCAGGTTGTGTTACTTCCCCTTGTACTGTGTACTGTCTCACCTCTCACCCAAGATACCACTTATCTATTGCCTATTTAGTATTCCCCCCCACCCCATCCCTGGTAACCAACAAGGATTATTACATTTTGCATGTGAATTTTTTCATGGGTTTTTACAATAGAGGTCTCATACAATATTTGTCCTTTTGTGATTCACTTAATTCACTCAGCATAATGTCCTCCAGTTTCATCCATGTTATGAGATGCTTCACAGATTCATTGATGTTCTTTCTCTTTGCATAGTACTCCATTGTGTGTATGTACCATAGTTTGTTTATCCATTCATCTGTTGATGGGCACCTACGTTGTTTCCATCATTTTGCTATTGTGAACAATGCTGCCATGAACATAGGTGTGCATATGTCTATTCGAGTGACCATTGTTATTTCTCTAGGATATATTCCTAGGAGTGGGATTGCTGGATCGAATGGTGCGTCTATTTCTAGCTTTCTGAGGAAACGCCATATCATTTTCCAAAATGGTTGTATCATTTTGCATTCCCACCAGCAGTGTATAAGAGTTCCCATCTCCCCGCAGCCCCTCCAACATTTGTTATTTCCAGTATTTTTGATTCGTGCCAGTAATGCCGGGGAGAGATGGTATCTCATTGTGGTTTTAATTTGCATTTCTCTAATGGCTAGTGACCATGAGTATTTCCTCATGTGTCTGTTGGCCATTTGAATGTCTTCTTTGGTGAAGTGTCTGTTCATTTCTTTTGCCCATTTTTTAATAGAATTGTTTGTCTTTTTGTTGTAGAGGTGTTGGATTTTCTTGTAGATTATGGAGATTAGACCTTTGTCTGACTTTTACTGTCCAAAAATTTTTTCCCAGTCTGTAGGTTCTCTTTTGACTCTTTTGGTGAAGTCTTTTGAAGAGCATAGGTGTTTGATTTTTAGAAGTTCCCAGTTATCTAGTTTATCTGTTGGGTTTTGTGTGTTGATGTTTATGGTTTGTATCCTGTTAATGCCATGTATTAAGGCCTGAAGTGTTGGTCCTATTTTTTCTTCTATGAACTTTATAGTTTTAGGCTTTATATTCAGGTCTTTGATCCATTTTGAAGTAGTTTGTGTATATGGTGTGAGGTATGGGTCCTGTTTAATTTTTCTGCAAATGGATATCCAGTTTTGCCAGCACCATTTGTTAAAAAGATTGTCTTTTCCCCATTTGATAGACTTTGGGCCCTTGTCGAAAATCAGGTGACTGTAGGTGGATGGATTTACATCTGGGTTCTCAATTCTGTTCCATTGGTCAATGTCTCTGTTGTTGTACCAGTACCAGGCTGTTTTGAGTACTGTAGCTGTATAGTAGGTTCTCAAGTCAGGTAGTGTGAGTCCTCCAACTTTATTCTTCTTCTTCAGTAATGCTTTACTTATTCGTGGCTTCTTCCCTTTCCATATAAAGTTAATAATTAGTTTTTCCATCTCTTTGAAGAATGTTGTTGGTATTTGGATCGGGATTGCATTGTATTTGTAAATTGTTTTAGGTAGAATTTCTATTTTCACATTGTTGAGTCTGCCTATCCATGAGCATGGTATGTTTTTCTGTTTATGTAGATCCCTTTAGGTTTCATGCAGCAGTGTTTTGTAGTTTTGTTTGTATAGGTCTTTTACATTCCTGGTCAGATTTATTCCTAAGTATTTTATCTTTTTAGGGGCTATTGAAAATGGTATTGATTTGTTGATCTCCTTTTCATCGTTCTCTTTACTGGTGTATAGGAATCCAACTGATTTTTGAATGTTTATCTTGTATCCTGCTACTCTGCTGAATCTTTCTATTAGTTCCAGTAGATTTCTCGTGGAGTCTTTAGGGTTTTCAGTGTATAGTATCATATCATCTGCAAACAGGGAGAGTTTAACTTCTTCATTACCAATTTGGATGCCCTTTATTTCTTTCTCTTGCCTTATTGCTCTAGCTAGAACTTCCAGCACAACGTTAAATAGGAGTGGTGATAAAGGGCATCCTTGTCTTGTTCCTGTTTTCAAGGGGAATGTTTTCAGCCTCTCTCCATTAAGAATGATGTTGGCTGTTGATTTTGCATAGATGCCCTTTATTATGTTGAGAAATTTCCCTTCTATACCTATTTTATTGAGAGCTTTTATCAGGAATGGGTGTTGGACTTTGTCAAATGCCTTTTCTGTGTCAATTGAGATGATCATGTGATTTTTTTCTTTCCTTTTATTTATGTGGTGAATTGCGTTGATGGATTTTCTAATGTTAAACCATCCTTGCATACCTGGTATGAATCCTGCTTGTTCGTGGTGTATTATTTTTTTGATATGATACTGAATTCTATTGGCTAGAATTTTGTTCAGAATTTTTGCATCTATATTCATGAGAGATATTGGTCTGTAATTTTCTTTTTTTGTGATGTCTTTGCCTGGTTTTGGTATCAGCGTTATGCTGGCTTCATAGAATGAATTTGGAAGTGTTGCTTCCTCTTCTGTGCTCTGAAATAGCTTGAGCAGAACTGGTACAAGCTCTTCTGTAAATGTTTTGTAGAATTCTCCAGTGAAGCCATCTGGGCCGGGGATTTTTTTGGTTGGGAGTTTTTAAATTACCTTTTCAGTCTCTTCCCCTGTTATGGGTCTGTTCATATTTTCAATATCACTTTGTTGTAGTTTCGGTAGGCCGTGTGTTTCTAGAAATTTATCCATTTCCTTTAGGTTTTCAAATTTGTTGGAATATAGTTTTTCATAATATTCTGTTATAATCCTTTTTATTTCAGTTGGGTCTGTTGTAATGTCCCCCATTTCATTTCTTATTTGGGGTATATGTGCCCTCTGCTGTTTTTCTTTTGTCAGTCTGGCCAGTGGTTTGTCAATTTTGTTGATTCTTTCAAAGAACCAACTTTTGGTTTTGTTGATTCTTTCTATTGGTTTTCTGTTCTCTATTTCATTTATTTCTGCTCTGATCTTTACTATTTCCTTTCTTCCGGTGGTTGTAGGCTTTTTTTGCTGTTCTCTTTCTATTTGTTTGAGTTCTGTAGTTAATGTTTTGATTTTGTCCCTTTCTTCTTTTTTGATATGTGCATCTAGTGCTATAAATTGTCCTCTGAGGACTGCCTTTGCTGTTTCCGAAAGGTTTTGGTATGATGTGTTTTCATTTTCATTTGATTCTAGGAATTTTTTAATTCCATCTGAGGACTGCCTTTGCTGTGTCCGAAAGGTTTTGGTATGATGTGTTTTCATTTTCATTTGATTCTAGGAATTTTTTAATTCCATCTCTGATTTCTTCTATTACCCATTGATGTGTAAGCAGATTATTATTCAGTTTCCATGTGTTTGATTTTTTTTCCTTGCTCTTTCTATTGTTAATTTCTACCTTGATGGCATTGTGGTCAGATTAGATACTGTGGATTATCTCAGCGTTTTGGATCTTGTTGAGGATTTCTCTGTGGCCTAAGATGTGGTCTATTCTGGAGAACGTTCCATGTGTATTGGAAGAGAATGTGTAATTTTCAGCGGTTGGATGGATTGTTCTATATATGTCTATGAGGTCCAGTTGGCTGATTGTGTCCTTTAGGTCTTCTGTATCTTTGCTGAGTTTCTTTTTAGTTGTTCTGTCCTTTACTGAGAGTGTTGTGTTGAAGTCTCCTACTATTATTGTGGAACTGTCAATTTCTCTTTTCAGTGCTGTTAGAGTTTTTTTTATGTGTTTTGGAGCCCTGTCATTGGGTGCACAGATATTTATTATGGTTATGTCTTCAGAATGGATCGTCCCCTTAATCATTATATAGTGACCTTCTTTGTCTTTTATGGTAGATTTTGTTTTAAAGTCTATTTTATCTGAGATTAGAATTGCCACTCCTGCTCTTTTTTGGTAGTTGTTAGCTTGATATATTTTTTTCCAACCTTTGATTTTTAATAAATTCACATCTTTGTTTCTAAGGTGTGTCTCTTGTAGACAGCAAATTGATGGATCCTGTTTTCTTATCCATTCTGCCACTCTCCGTCTCTTTATGGGTGCATTGAGTCCATTTACATTCAGTGTAATTATTGATAAGTGGAAGTTTGTTGCTGTCATTTTGTAGTGCTTTTATTTGTGGTGCTGTAAGTTTTCTGTGTTCTTCTTACTCTCTTGTGCTGAGTTACTTTTGTTTGTGGATTTTGTGTTCATTTCTTTTGTTTTTGTAGGTTTTGTTTTTGCTGAGACTTTATGTTTTTCGTCTTTATTTTTATGAGTTGGTTTGTTAACTTTCTTTGTGGTTACCATGAATCTTACCCTTATCTTTATACGTTTGAAGCAGTCTACCGTTACTTGGTATCGCCTTGCCTTCCTCTCCTTTAGAAGGTTCTATACCTATGCCGTTTGTTCCCTCTTTCATTGTTTTGATGTTGTTGTCATCCTTTGATTGATTGCTGTGATTCCCTGTTGTATTTCTTTTGTTTTTGGATAGTCCTCAGTGGTTCATTTCCTAGAATGGTATCTGGTTCGTATGAACCTGTGTCCTAGGTCCTAGGTCCTGCTGGAGGGCTGAAGCTGTTTGTCCTCAGATCGAAGAACTCCCTTTAATAATTCTTGTAAGTTTTGTTTGACTTTTGCATATTCCCTTAGTTTCTGTTTATCTGGAAATGACCTAATTTCACCTGAACGAGAGTTTTGCAGGATATATTATTCTTGGCTGACAATTTTTTTCTTTCAAGATTTTATATATGTCATCCCACTGCCTTCTTGCCTGCATGGTTTCTGCCGAATAATCTGAGCTTAGTCTTATTGTTTCTCCTCTGTATGTGACTTCTTGTTTTTCACGAGTTGCTCTCAGGATTCTTTGTTTGTCTTTAGTTTTGGCGAGTGTGAATATGATATGTCTTGGTGATTTTCTTTTGGGGTCTCTTCTATATGGGGTTCGTTGAGCTTCTTGGATAGCCAGCTTTTCATTTTTCATGATATTGGGAAAGTTTTCTGTCAGCAGTTTCTCAATGATCCTCTCTGTGTTTTCTGTTTTCTCCCCCTGTTCTCGGATGCCAATCACTTTTAAGTTTTTGCTTTTAATTGTGTTCCACATAACTCTCAGGGTCTCTTCATTTTTCTTTGTTTTTTTTTTTGAGTTTTCCTGAAACAGAGTTGTATCCAAGTGTTTGTCTTCAATTCCAGTGATCCTGTCTTCCACGGTTTCAACTCTACTTCTCAGCCCTTCTATGACACTGTCCATTTCTGAAATCTTGTTTATCTTTTGGATTTCTAATTGTTGTTTTTGTATAATTTAGAGTTGTGAATTTATTTTGGCATTTTATTCCTTCATCATCTTCCTGAATTCTTCCAATTTTTTGTCTGTATTTTCCATAAATTTGTCTATTTTTTCCTCATGTTTGTCAGCTTTTTGCCTCAGTTCTTGGAAAATTCCGAGTATTAGTGATTTGAGTTCCCTATCAGGTACTTCTAGTGCATTTTCTTCCACAGGAGAGTTATCTGGTGTTTTAATTTGGACGCCTATTGGAGCCTTCTTGTCTTGTTTTTGTAAATGTGTTGATATTGTTTGCTGTTTTTGGGGCATTCAGTAGATATTTCTCTCGTTTATTGATTGTAGATTTTTTTTTTTGTTTCATCCTTGTGGTACAGCTGGTCAGATCTAGCTGAAGAGGAGCCACTGGGACGGGTTGTTTGTGGCACTCACCGCAGCCACCAGGATGGTCCGTGGTCAGTGCTGGGCAGGTTCCAGTAGGGCGTGCCTGCACAACTTGGTGGTGTGATGTCAAGTGCACGGTGCAGGTAGGCAGGATGCAGCGGGGAGATGGTTATGTGTGAAGCTAAGCTGGATATGGGAGAGAGGAGAGAGGAGCAGGAACCGAAAAGCATACAAACAT
This sequence comes from Dugong dugon, assembly GCA_030035585.1. NCBI lineage: Eukaryota > Metazoa > Chordata > Mammalia > Sirenia > Dugongidae > Dugong > Dugong dugon. The sequence goes on from CM057464.1 coordinate 23,438,885, forward strand.
AAAAGAATGCTAGGTGAGCTTGTTGTTGGAATGGACAGATGAGAGACTATGGGATGGAGAAAACCAGAAGGGGGAAGAGAAAGAAAAGGAAAGAATGAAGAAATAAAAATCAGAAAAGTTAAAGAACTGCAAAGTTCCCAGGGATCCCACCAATGCAGCTATGAGGTCTGGGGGAGTCGGTCTCAGGTTTCACAGCACAGCCTGGCCAGAAGGTGCAGAGGCATACATCGCCTGGTATTCAGGGATCAGAAAGAGAAGGAGGAGATAGAGAGACGAGAAATTGATCAATGCAGAAAGACAAAAGGGAAAAAGAGGGAAAGTAAACAAAACTAATCAAAAATGAAAAAAAATTAAATTAAAAAAAAAAGCAACACCAGCAGTCAGTGAATGGCACTCAGAGAGCCAGCCAGTGCGGGTTGGTGTTTCTGGACAAGAGACTGTGTCCGTGGGAAACAGAGGAGGCCGAGTGTGAGTGAAGAAGGGTGGAGAGTGAAAAGCGTATATCACAAATTGCCTGCACCCTGGGGACCATCAGAAAGGAGCTAAGAGGGTGCAAAGAGCCAGGCACTCGAGTGAAAGGAGGGGGAGGTGGCGAGAGGCCAGCGAGAAACCAAAATGAGCGGGAGGAAGAAAAAAAGAAAAAAAAAGATAAAGGCAGCACCAGCAGCCAACAAACGGCACCTAGAGAGCCGCCCACCCGGGCACGTGGAATCCAAGCAGCCGGCAGACCCCGGTGAAGAGACTGCGGCCACAGAAAGCAGAGGGGCTAACGAACAAAGGTCCCGGGATCTCACCAGCGAGGCAGCCCAGACCTGGAAGCAGCCACACGACCGAACGCAGCCCCACAGCCCCGCAGGAAAGAGCAAAGTCGGCAGTCGGAGCCAGGCACCCGAGCAAAAGGAGGGGGAGGCAGCGAGAAGCAAGCGAGAAACCAGAAGAAGCAGAAAAAGCCACACCAGCAGCCAACAAACGGCACCCAGAGAGCCCCCGCTCAGGCGCACGGATTCCATGCAGCCGGCAGTCTCGGGTTAAGAGACCGTGGCCACGGGAAGCAGAGGGGCGAACGAACAAAGGCCCCGGGATCTCACCAGCGCGGCAACCCAGACCTGAAAGCAGCCACACGCCCAAACGCAACCCCACAGCCCCGCAGGAGAGAGCAAAGACAGCGCTCGTAACCAGGCACCCGAGCAAAAGGCGGGGGAGGCAGCAGAAAAAGCTACGCCAGCAGCCAACAATTGGCTCTCAGAGAGCCACCGGCCCGGGTGCGCGGAATCCAAGCATCGGCGCCCCCCCGGCCCAGGTACCCTGGCCACGGGAAGCAGGGGAGCCCCAGCTGAGGTGGAGAGGGGTGGGGGATGGGAAAGCGCACACCGCAATTTACCGGTCGTTCCGTCTCCCACTGGACGCTCCACGAGGCTGCTCTCCCGTTCTCCCATTTGCTGGTCTCCGATAGGAGTCCAAGATGGTGGATCCGCGCTGCGTTAGGTGGTAAGGAATCTCTGCATGAGTCTCTCCTCGCTCTCCGTTCTCTTTCAGTATTCTCACTCCGTTTGGTGTTTGGCTGAGTTCTTTATCTCTTCATTTGATATTCTAGGGTTTCAGGATTGTTGATTCTCTATTAGGCTTAGTTTTTCGGATCTTTGCTGTGGAGGGACTGCATGGTGCTTCTCCCTAAAGCGCCATCTTGCCCCCGGAGCTGTTATTATTTTTAATATAGTTTGTAATTGTTTAGATTTAGCCATATGTTTACTGATTTCTTTACTCACCATTACTTCTTCGGTCCTGCTACTTCTTGTTGAGTTTAATTTCCTTCTTGTTAAAGTAGCTTCTTCAGTGGTACTTTCCGTGAAGGTGTGTGAGTTACAAACTCTCTACCTTTGTCTGAAAATGTCATTATTTTGCCTAAATGATCTTTATTTGTCTTACTCTTGAATGGTAGGTTTAGCTAGTGATAAAATTCTAAACTGGTGGTAAATTTGTCTTAGCAATTGAAAATATTCCACTATCTGTTTTTACTGTGAAAAATCTACTCTTGATCTAATTTTTGCTCCCTGGTATGTAATCTCTCTTCTCTCCTTTTAAGGGTTTTTTTCCTTGAGTTTAATGTTCCTTAGTTTCATTACAATATATCTGGGTGTAGAGTACTCTTGGGTGGAGCTCAGTGTCTTCCTTTAATCCGAGGATTTGTGTTTTTCTGTGGTTTTGGAAAATTCTGTCATTATCTCGTTGGTGTTTGCCTTGCCCACATTTTAGTTTTTCTTTTATATAGAACTTCTATTAGGTATGTTTTGGAGCCTTCCAGCTTCTCTTCCATGTCTTTAACATTTTCTTTAATCTATTTGTAACTTTTTAAAACTTTTTTTGGTATGTTTGTGTGTGTGTGTGTGTGCATTTTGGGTGATTTTTCTTAGCTCTTCCTTTCATATCATCATTCAGTTCCCTATCAGGTGATGTCTTGACTACTAGTCAACCTGTTCATTGATGCCTTTTGTTACTATTTTAATAACTATATGACATTTCCATTTTTTTTTTTAAATGTACCCTTTTCTTACCTTGTAGGTTTACTCCCTCCTTTTATCTCTTTGAGTATTTCAAATATAGTTATTCTAAGAGTTTTTCACATTTTCTTGTTTTCAGTTACCAGTGTGCAAATTCTGTGTATTGCTTTCTGTGGAATTCGTATGTAACCTAGGTTATACAAGGGCCCCTAAAGAGGGATTTCACCTTTGCTTCTGTCAGTGCTCCACAGGCTTCACCAGTTTCAGACAAGTTTTTGTTTTGAATTCTGAAAAATACGTAACAGTTTGTTTGTCCAACAAATAGTTATTATGTGGAAGAGACAGAAGCTCTGCCCTCTTGTAGCTTATGACCCTTCTGATTAATGACACATTTAAAAGAGGTTCAAGTATATGTGAAGATGCTAGGGTAAGCTTTATTCTAAGGTCTAATTTGGCAGCATACATTCATATTTAAGTAGTTACCACTATTTTAAATGTTAGTGTTAATTTGAGTATAATTTAAAATATATTTTGAAATGAATTTTAAGACATTTGTTTGAAAAATGCCTGAAACACTTCTGGGGAACTGGTTTTGACAACCGTTTACCTAGATCCTGGGAGCTGGGTCAATATTGCGTGACATTGTTTTGCTAGTACGCCCAGGATCTGTGTATTTAAGAAAGTAATAAATCGTAGAAGTCACTTGTAAGTAGTTAAAAAAAAAACTCTGTGAATTTAGATTGAACGCACAGTACATAAAAGGCAAGTGTCTGAATAGTTCTGTCATTCCTGAGACGGAAAGCTGATTAGAGTTTCAGGGATCTCTTTGTGTTCTTAGTCTTCAAAATTGTTTGTATGGAATGCTTACTAATTTTCTGATTTCCCAATTATTTGTATATAAAGTAAAATCTTACTTTTTTCCTTGGAATGATAGCCAAATACACAGTAAATGGAATGAAATTTAAAAATATGTATTTTAGTCTAGAATTGCCCTGTGCATCAGTTTCTATGATGTATATAGTAACAAATATTGTGCATCTAAGGTGCTCGGGTTTGTAATGTCTCATATATGATTGTTATTTTCATTTTGTAATCTGCATTATTTAATCATTTGTGGTTTTTTCCTCCTATTAAAATTTATATTTTGAAAATTATTGAGGTCTGCATTATTTTAAGTATTTGTAGTATCTATATACTACCTGCTTTACCCTTTTTTTATTCTTTGAATCTCACAAATGTAAAAGAATACCAGAAAAATGACACAAAAGTATCACTTGGCTTTTAGAACATAAGTTACTGCCATTTAGGGATTGGGGGCTATTATTTATATGCCTGTGTCCTATGCCCATCCATTTATATTTAATACCTTGATAGTTGCCTTACAGACCCGGGCTGATCTATTTCCTTTAAATTTTTCTTCAAAATCCGAGAGAGTTTCTTTAAGTTTTGCTCCATGTGGGTTTCTTTAGACCCTGTTCCCATTCTTCTGGAATTGCATCTTCCTGGTTTGGGTAGAGCTCGGATGTGTTGCCTGTACCATCTTCCCATACCTTAGGTAGCCTGTCAGGCCATAAAAAAGAAATGAAGTCAGATTTCCATGAAAAGCATTCCCTCCTCCTCAAGTCTAGCGTTTCTCATCAGGAGAGTCATCCTTTGGCTTAACGGGATTATACAGAGGTTATTTGATGTGGGGCCTACTGTGTTAGCAATTTAATGATGCTGAGAAAGAGACGGTGGCCAAGTCATAATGATACTCTGCCATTTCACAATTTTTAAGTGAAGACTATGCAGCGAGGAAGGCTGGCTCCTTGCCACAGCCCAGCTGAGTGGTGTGTGCACTGTTAATAGACCTTCCAGCCTGGCTGCAACTCGGGAGCACAGGCTGTGTGGGGTGTGGGCTGGTGGAGAGTTGTTTACGTAGATGTTGGGGTGGGCGTGGGAGCTTGCTTGGAGTATCGTCATCAGTGGATATAACTGCCCTCCAAGATACTGGTAACTTCATTATCTTACATCTAGGATTAAAGTCTTAGGAATTGAAGTTAAGACAGGACTTGGAGACTAAGAGCATCATAAATATTTCACTTATGTTGATTATTGGCTGTTCTTCACTTTGTATCATTAATTCAATATTCATGGTTTCTAGTGAAGTTTGTGGACTAAGCCTTTAGATACTCATTTCATGTCTTTTGATAGTTCAGAAAATGGCAACTTGATTTCATTTTTATTGTACTTCATCTTTACAACACACTTGTTCTCCACAAGTATTTACATATAATGTTCTCAGGTCACTTAGTCTGCTAATTTAGTATTTTCATGATCTTAAGACCACTATACCCAACATCTCAGCTGTTAATCATTGCTGTTTTTATTTCAGATATTACGTAGCTACCCATTCCTTTCTGTTGAATTTCCAAATTTTGGATTTCATAGATGAAGGGGATCAGCATTTGGCTCCTTGGAATGGCTGATTATAAATAGACCAGACAATAGCAACAAGCTGGGCTGCTGCTTCACTAATGGCCTTTTTCAAATACTTAAAAGCAAATGATTCATGAAATAGAATCAGTAAGAGCAGACACCTGCCAATTTGTAGAATTTGACTCCTCCTAATCTGAGTAAGGCAACAGGATGTTGAGTTCCTGGTCTGCACCTGATTAAAGCCAAATGCATGAAGAACAGCTGGACGAAGGAGGAAGCACCAAGACCATCTCAGTTGGGGGTTGGACAGCTAAAGAAATTTGGAGGAAAAATGCTTTAAAACAAAACAAAACAAAGCAAAAACCTTCTACCTTAAAAAAATTTTTTTTTTCAGATCTGCTTAGTAGTTAAGCACATGTTCAGTCAAGCTTTAGATTTTTAAAGAAACATTCCACCTACTATGTAAGGGAAACAAATACATTTAGACATGTTTTAAACAAAGTTTCTTAATATTTGAGTAAATGTGTTGTTTTCAGATAATTCTGTATCATCCTAATTTTGCCAATTTCTCTCTTTAGACATTTATTGTAGCTATTAATACACTCACTCTTCTTCACTTAAATATTAATGATTTTTCCCCCACTAAATTTCAACTTTAAGTTTTTTTTCTCCCCTTATTGAGTGCCTCTGCAATGATTTGGGTTAAAAAAATACATATATATGGATTCATTGTAATATTTTCTCATGATTTATTAAAGCACTCCAGAATTTATTATCTGTAGTTATTTTAATATTTTTACAAAGTTAAGTCAAAACTTAACATAAACTCTTGCTTCTCTAAAAGAAATTAAAAAAAAAAAATGGAAGCATTTGTCTTCCCCTGATTTAGATGGTGAAATTGAGAAAGTTTATTAAAAGAATTAAGACTATATTGTTTTAATTTCTAAATCTTTCTTTTTAGTGTTCTGTATCTTATCTCTGATTGTGATATGTGTATTATATTTATGTACCCTTAATCTATAACCTTTAGTCATACATATTAAGTTTTGACCTATAAATAATGTCTAGAAAACCTGGCGAGTAATTTTTATGTATTCTTATATTATTTCCAAAGATAATCTTTTCAAGATATCATTTTCTTGGTATTTATCCCCCTTGGTGTTCTGTGAGCTTCCTAGATCTTTGATTTGTTGTTTTTCATTAGGTTTGGAAATTTTTCAGCCATTATTACTTCAAATATTTCTTCTGATCTGTTCTCTCTTTTCTCTCCTTCTGATATTCCCATTTCATCTATATTTTACCTTTTGTAATCGTCCTATGAATCTTGGATATTCTGTTTCATTTTTTTTTCGTTCTTTTTCTCTTTGCATTTCAGTTTGCGAAGTTTCTGTTGACATATCTTCTAGCTTTCCTTGGCTTCAATTCATTCTGTAGCCATGTCCGGTCTAATGATGAGTCCAGCAAAGACAATCGTCATTTCTGTTACTATATTTTTGATTTGTAACCTTTTCTTTTGATTCTTCTTAAAATTTCCATCTCTCTGATTACTTTACAGATCTGTTTGTGTGTTGTCTGGTTTTTCCATTAGAGCTTCTAACATATTAGGCATGCTGTTGTTGTGTGCCATTGTTATAGATTGAATTGTGTCTCCCAAAAATGTGCGTCAACTTGGCTAGCCATGATTCCCAGTATTGTATGATTGTCCACCATTTTGTCATCTGATGTGATTTTCCTATGTGTTGTAAATCCTGCCTCTGTGACATTAATGAAGCAGGATTAGAGGCAGTTATGTTAATGAGGCCAGATTCATTCTACATGATTAGATTGTATCTTGAGTGAGTCTCATTTGAGAGAGAAAAAAGAGGCAGGGGACCTCATGCCACAAAGAATGAAGAATGAGGAAGAGAGCATGTCCTTTGGACCCAGGGTCCCTGTGCTGAGGAGCTCCTCGACCAGGGGAACATTGATGACAGGGACCTGTCCCTGGAGCTGACACCCTGAATTCAGACTTCTAGCCTCCTAGGTGTGAGAGAATAAATTTATCTTTGTTAAAGCCATCCTCTTTGTATTTCTGTTATAGCAGCACTAGGTAACTAAGACAGCTGTCAAGCTGATTCCAAGTCAGTTCCCTATCTGATAATTCCAAACTCTGTGTCATATCTGAGTCTGGTTCTAATGCGTGTTTTCTTTTCATACTGTGTTTCTTCTTGCCTTTTAGCATGACTTGTCATTGTTTGTTGAAAGCCAGACATGTGTATCAGGTAATAGGAACTGAGGTAATAGCCTTTTAGTATGAGGTAGTATGTTAGTCTGGCTAGGAGCTGGGTTATATTTAATATTTATTGTTGCTGTAGGTGCCATAGGATCCAGTTTCCTCCAGTTTCCTTTTTTCTCTCCCCTGTTGTCTTTTTGTTTCCCTAAAAACTCTTTTTTTTTAATAGCATCTTTGTCTTGGTGTTCTGTGAGTTATCCACTCTTCTTATACCGAAGCCTTGGGTATGTGGAAGTAAGGTGTTAGGAAGGGAAGTGTTGTATAATCTTAGGATTGAATCTCTAGTTTTTTAGGGGTCCTGAGTCCCTGGGCTATGACCTTCCGAAGAGTTTCTTAGTCATTTTTCCGCCCTTTATTTGGGAGACAGGAAAGCTAGACAAGGCTGGAGTTGAGTGCTTGTCCATCCCTAAGGTAAGAGGCCAGGAGGGCAGGTTTTTGTTTTGGAGAACAGAATGCTCTGGACTTATTTCAAAATGGTTACTGCTCACCTCACCCTGCCTTAAGTAAGAGGGGCTTTTTCTCTGACCTTCACGATGGGAACTTGGTAGAGTTCCTGGAGGTAAAATCCACAAGAGTATGTGGGCCTCTCCAAGACTGAACTCCCAGGAATTTTTAACTCTCAAGCTAGTTTACATCAGATTCAAGCAATTTGTCAAAGTCACCATTTAAGTGTTCTTGCCAGTTTGTGGTTCTAGTGGCTTCTGCTTTGGCTAAACTATTTCACTTGTGGTTCTCTGTGTCCACCTCTCTCTCTAGATTTTGAGGTGGTCGTTTATGCTGTGACTTAAATTCTCTGATGCAACTTAGAAAAGCCATTGATTTTCAGTTTGTTCAGCTTTTTTTCTTGTTGTGAATTTGGGACTGATGACTTTCAAGCTCTTTATATGTCAGAGCTTAAATCACCAAGATTTCTTCTGATTAGTGTTTGCATGATAAATCTCTTTCCATCCTTTTACTTTTAACCTACCTCTGTCTTTATATTTAAAGTGTTTTTTTGTATAAAACATACAGTTGTCTTGATTTTTATTCAGTCTGACAATTTCTTTCTTTTAATTTGAGTGTTTAGACTATTTTATTTGAGGTAATTTTCTGTATGGTTAGGATCCCTGATGGCACAGTGGTTAAGCACTTGACTGCTAACTGAAAGGTTGACAATTCAAACCCACCAGCCACTCTATGGTAGAGACATGTGGCAGTCTGCATCTGTAAAGATTACAGCCTTGGAAACCCTAGGGAGCAGTTATACTCTGCCTTATAGGGTCACTAAGAGTCAAAATAGACTCAACAGCAATGGGTTTAGATCTGTATGTTTAGCTTTAAGTCTTATATCTCTTTTGTTGTTGTTGTAAAAATATAAAGAATACAACATTTTCCAGTTCAACATTTTTTCACATGTACAGTTCAATAAAATCAGTTACATCAATCATGTTGTGCAAGCATCACTAGTATTTATTGCTGAATTTTCCAGCCCCAAATACAAAAACTCTTTGCTGCCTAAACAATGATTCCCCCCTTTCCCTGCCCCTCCTGCCCATGAGTATTAAACTGTAATCTCTATACCTTTGCCTATTCTAGGTATTTCATATTAGTGATTATCATACAATATTTGTCCTTTGTGATTGACTAATTTTACTCAGCATACTGTTTTTAAGTTTCATCCATGTTGTGGCATATATCAGGATTTCATTTATCTTCATGCTAGAGTAATATTCCATTGTATGTATATACCACATTTTGTTTATCCATTCATCTACTGATGGACACTTTGGTTGTTTCCACCTTTTGGCGATTGTGATTAATGCTACAATAACACTGGTCTACAAGTATCTGTTCGAGTCCCTGCTTTCAAGTCTTTTTGGTATATACTCAGAAGTGGGATGGTTGGGTCATATGGTTTTACTTTTTGAGTATCCGCCAAACTGTTTTCCCCAGCAGCTGTACCATTTAACATTCTCATTAGCAATGGATCAGGGTTCTGGTTTCTCCACTTTCTCACCAACATTTGTTATTTTCTTTTCTTTTTTTAAAAAATCTTAGCCATCCTAGTGGGAGTGAAGTGGTATCTCATTATCATTTTGATTTGCATCTTCCTCGTGAAGGAGCCCTGGTGACACAGTGGTTAAGTGTTCGGCTGCTAACTGAAAGGTCAGCAGTTTGAACCCACCAGCACTTTGTTGGAGAAAGACGTGGCAGTCTGCTTCTCTACAGATTTACAGCCCTAGAAACCCAATGCAGCAGTTCTGCTCTGTTCTGTAGGCTTGCTAAAAGTCAGAATCAGTTCGACAGCAGTGAGTTTTTTAATGGCTGATGATTTGAGCATCTTTACGTGTACTTGTTGGCCATTTGTATATCCTCTTTGGTGAAATGGCTATTTAGGTCCTTTGCTCATTTTTTGTAAATGCTTTATCTTTTTAATTTTTTGTTTTGTATTTATCACAACTTTTCTTGGATCCTTTTTTCATCTTTTCTTGCCTTCTTTTGGTTACATTAAGTATTTCTAAAGCATTTCTTTTACTCGCTATCCTGTTTAATTTTTTTTAGTGATTTCTTTAGGGTTTATAATGTGCATTTTTAACTTATCACTACCTGCTTGAAGACAGTATTCTAACACTTCCGATATAATGTTAAGAAATTGACAGTATCCTTCCATTTACTAACCCCAGCCTTTTGTGCTAATATTTTCTTATATTTTATTTCCACATGTAATTATAACCCCACAATACCTTGTTGTTATTTTTACATTAAACAATTTTTAAACACATTTTCATAAATAATATTTTATTGAGTTTTTGGTGAAGGTTTACATAGCAGTTAGGTTTCCATCCAACAATTTCTACACAAGTTGTTCAGTGACATTGGTTACATTCTTCACAGTACGCGAACATTCTGATTATTTCCGTTCTGGTTGCTCCATTTCCATTAATCCTAGTTTCCCTGCCCTCTTACATTCTCATTTTGTTTTAAAATAATAGTTAATCGTTTGGTCTCATATAGATGATTTTTTAAAGGAGCACAGTACTTATGAATGATTTTCATTAATTTTTAAGTCAGTTTGCTATTTAGCTGCAAGGTGACCTCGGGTTATTTTTGGTTCAGGGTTTGAGGAATAATTCAGGCAATAGTCTTGGAGAGTCCTCTAGTCTCATCCAGTCGGTAGTCTGTTTGTTTGTTTTTGTTTTTTGTTATTGTGGTTGTTTTAGGAATTTGAATTTCTGTTCCATATTTTCTTCCCATTCTGTCAGGGTCCGTCTGTTGTGGCCCTGATTAGAATGATCGGCAGTGGTAGGTGGGTACCATTTAGTTCTTCTGGTCTCAGGGTAGGTGAGGCTGTGGATCGTGTAAGGACATTTTATAAGATATTTTAAAGAAAAAAAAGTCTTATTTACCCACATTTTTACTGCTTCTGACATCATATTTTTTCTCTAGAATGAACAGCAATTATAGTTTAAAATATTCTGAAATTTAAACAAAATAATAAAATAAGATCATGATATATTTACTTTATAATAAATTTGTTTATCCTTTAAGTTTAGACATTTAATTTATAAATGAATCTGGGAATATTTTCTAATCAAATACTCTGGTTATGTGAATAAACCAAATATCCAAAAAATGAGAATATGCCCATTGGCATAGCTGAATTAACTGCTGTGCTATCTGAGAATCATACGATTGTTTGACCTTTTATTTTTTGCAAAATGTACCACTTTATATTATCATCCACTCAACTTTGAAGAGCTAGATTTTTTTTTTTCAACAATGCAGATAGCTCTAAACTTCGAACGCCAAGAAATTACAAAAGTAGGCCCTTTTCTGTATATGAAAAAAAAAGACAAGAAAATCTTGGGACATGGTGAGTAAACAGAGTTTTGTGCTATATAATTTATTTATTTTTTTGCTTTATAATATTTTTAAAGAGAAAGGAAAAACTAGAAGTAGGAAGAGGAAAGTAACTTACAGGGTAAATTTCTCATAGAATTTTTATTGTAAATAATTGGGGAAATAATGTTCTTCAGAGAAGTACGTGATTGAAATTGTGAGAGAATGTGATTTTTAAATTAGGGGAAAGCTTGTGGTGCATTATCATGGTATTATTAGCTTTTGGTCCGTTTTTTCAGTAAGCAGCACACTTTATATTCCCCACTAAAAAGCAAAATGACAGCTCAGCTCTTGAGGTGTGGTTTCATGAGATAATTGCACCCTTGAGGGGATCTGAGACACTTCCCTGCATTTCATACCTTGAACCCATCCAAGAATGAGATTTTTGCACAATTACTCCACCCCATCACTACTTGCTCAAATCATTCTATGTGTTTTAGAGTATATTTGTTATTTTCTGTTGTGTTTATAAGAGTACAAAGAGCACTCTATATGAAACTTCTCTTGTCTTCTATTACTTTTTCTCCACCCCTAGGAAAAAATATAAGACAGGAAATCATATAACAATAGATTGGTATTCTCCTCTTACATAAAATACACACTAAGCATATTTCTCAAAACACTTCTACATTTGAGAGCAGAGTATGGTATTTGTAGAGTGCCCTGGAAATAACTCCCTAACTGCTTTGAACACTGTAATTGCAAAACTGCATGAACTTGGGATTCATGTAAATTAATTTAAAGATCAAACTGGTGTGAAGTTATTTTGTGATGATTGATTTATTTTTGGGGAAAATTAAATACCTTTGTAGCTTTTCATTTACAGAATGGAAAATAGTGGAAAACTGCTGGTGAGCAATCACAGTAGAATGATGTTGGGAAAGTGTGTTTTTAGTTAATATAGAGAATATGCGTAAATAAAACAGAAAGCAACTTATTTGTAAAAATTCATTTTTACGTTTACCTATAAATAAATAAAAATTCTATTTTGTAGCAATTGCTAAGAAATTTACTACTATGAGCAAAGATTTAGAACCCAATTCTTTCTCTTGGATGGTTTCTACATTTCTGACAGGGCAGCTGGGTGAGGAAGGTAGTGAGAACTCTCCGGTGGAGTTGTTCTGATGGCAGCTGGACACGCTTGTCTGCAGCTCAGAAGATGGTTGAATCAGAGTTGAGGATTTGGAGGACATTAGTATATTAAGTGGGAGCTGTGAATATGAATAGTCAGATAGAGTGAATTCTATGGGAAAAAAGATGGCCTTTGTAAATACCAACATTTAAGGCTGTGCTGGGTGAAAACAGCCCGGTAGGAGTGATCAGAGAAGTAGGAAGAGAACTAAGGACATGGTGGTGTACATGAACCAAGACAGGGAGGGTATTTCAAGAGGTGTGGTGCAGTCTCATAAAGTCAAATGCAGTCAAAAGGGTTGCTCAGGGGTATTGTGATTCCATCTGAGTCTGGAAAGCCATGCATTTGAGGTGTGGTGCCAAATGGTATAGCTCTGTGGCGTTCTCATGAGATTGACCACACTAGGATTAGAAACAGAGAAGACAAGTGGGTAGGTTTAAATTGGGTTAATGGAAGATTAAGAAGGTGAGGTTTTGGATCCTGGTAGAGTGAGTAAAGTGATAGACTGTGGGATTTAAGTTTTCCTTAGTTTGACCAAAATTTCTGATAAATAATAAGCCCACAAAAAATAAAATCTGTTAAACTAGAGGATTTCACATGTCAAAATACCAGTTGATTTGGGACATAACTTCAGTCTCCATCCACTCCTGGACACGTAAATTTATCTCTACTTTTTCCACTACAGATTTGAAATCATGGAGGGGCAATTGTTTTCTTAGGGTTAGATGGCCCTTATGGACTGGCTTCTGACTAGAATTTGTTACCTCTGGCTTGGACTATACGGTTGAACTCCCTGAATCTTAGCGATACTTAGCATCTTGCACAAGGCCTTGTGTTCTGAGGTAATTTAAAAACCTTATTAATTCAGACCTCACTGAGTCAGGCTTTGAGCTGTTCCAGATATAAGCCTCATTAAAACTCACTGTAATAGTCTCTGAAAATAAAGTTCTGCTGAGCAAACTAATACTGCAAACAAGATGTTAGCAAGAATGTTTGAACTACTTAAAGCAGGGCTTTGTTTATAAGCACCCTTAAGTATTTCTTAAGTACTTCAGAAGGTCTCACTTATTAAACTATCTATACACTCACTGTAAATCACCCTTATCTAGTTATTAAATCTGTGGATTGATACTATGTAAGATTTTATTAGTTTAATTCCAGTTACTGTATTTTTTATAGACAGTTTTTAGCGGCTAATGTCAAACATCAGCAGCCTTAAATCCAAACACCAGAAACCCACTGAAGACTTGCTTAAAATTAGGATCTGTCTTTGTATTCCGCACAGTTTTATCCCACAGTCCTTATTTCTGTCACTCATGCTCCCTCCCCACACAGCTTTAAGAAATGTCAGTCAATGAAGTGCTCCGGATTTCTTTTTCTGTTCCTCGACTGACAAAACCAGAAGTATAGAAATTTCATAGCAGCCACGAGGCCCAGTGACATTCAGAAGACTTTAGTCAATGAGCATTTTGGACCAACCCCAGAGGGCTGAGTCTTTGTATCAGGTGCTCTGCGTGTAGCAACTCTGAGCTGTCCCAGTTCCCAGGTATAATATTGGGTATCTTTTTTTTTTTTTAATTAGTTACTATTACAGTAAACTTTTATTTTTATACTTAGTTAATACTAGAATAAGTTACTAAGTGAAATTCAAGAAATGGCTAAATTCTGTTCTCAAAGTTTGAGGTTAAAAAAGGTAGATATTTATAATGCAAGGTTGTGACCTCTTGATGAGTCCTGCTTTGCTTCTGATTTCCACTAAGTTCTGTGACCAGAAAAAGTGCTTTGGAAATTTTGCTGCTGTAGATCTACATCTATCCTTTTGGGGAGTAGGGTGGCATGACTGATAAATACTTTCTAAATCGTTGGCCTAGTGGAAGAGCTTGTACTGTAGCGTTTTGGTAAGGCATACTCTAAAAAGTTTAATAAATAATTTAAAATGTAGAGATATACATCTAGATTAATTTTTAGGACCATTTATTTCAGTGTCCTCTTAATGCTTTGTACTCTTTCAAAGAGAAAGGTGTCTTCGTCACAAGCTAAATTATAGCCATGGATTTAGCTACTGGTCTGGAGCCCTGGTGGTGTGGTGGTTAAGAGCTCGTCTGCTAACCAAAAGGTGGGCAGTTCGAATCTACCAGCTGCTCCTTGGAAACCCTATGGGGCAGTTCTACTCTGCCCTATAGGGTCACTATGAGTTGGAATCATTTTTTTTTTTTTTATGTGATTTATAGTTTAGCATATTGTGTGAAAATACCATCAGGTCCTTAATTTAACATGTAGTTGATGCTGAATGTCAAAATATAAATACCTGTATTGAATCTTTACTGGAAATTTAGGAAAAAATAACCTTCTTGGGCAAACATCATTGGAAAACAGATCTTCGTAAACAAGATTTTGGTGAAATAACAGCTTGAAATATGGAGCTCTGGCCGTAGCCTGGGGAGGTGCTTTGAAAACTGACTGTTGATTTATTCCTGAGATGATTTTGTTTCTCCCTATTGGGAGGTAAGTTTCAAAATTCAAGAACTTGCTAAATTTTGTTGTGTTTTAATTTGACTATTTTGAGATTGTAAGGCAGATATTTTATGATGAAGGAAGTGCTAGGTCTTGGTTAACTCCTCGTCCCCACGAAGTGCCCTAGGAATGTCACTGCTGCCACTGCTTGAAAATTTCCCATTTAATATTTGCCACGGATTCTTTCGGTGAGTGGGTGGGACATAAATAACAAATGCTTTCTAAATTTATGGTTTAATGGACAGAGTGCTTGCCCTGGTCCATGAGCTCTGGCAGTGCTGTGACTCATTGGAATTTTAAGTAAAACATTTTATTGTTTCCCTATTTAAAAAATTTGAAATTATCTGTGCTTTCACCTTACCTCAGAGAGTTGTAGATTATTAACAAGATAAAATCTCAAATCTCAATAGTGTTCTGACGCCACACAAATATAAGGTGATGCCACATAAATTATCATCCATCAACAAAACTACTATCATGGCTGTCTCTTTGCCTGTGGTAATTAGACCAAGCAGTAAATCACTCAGTGTGTGGACTCTGATTTTCATTCTGATGCTCCTTGACAAGTATGTTTGCTCAGGAAACATGTACTTAATTATCATATACTCTATTGTAGAAGATGGTCTTGTGTTAGCTAAGATTTTACATAAGTAGATGGGGACTCTTCATGTTAATCTTATTTTCTTCCTAACTCTTGGCAGTTGTAAAGTAGATTCACATAAATCCCAACTTCTCAAAATAACCTGTAGACCAAGAACTTTTCAACACCCACCTAAGATTAATAGATTTTTTTCTAGCATAATTTTAAAGTACTGTCTAACTTACAGAGATAGTAATGCTGTTGAGTTTGGATCCCTTTTTAGGTGTAAATGCAAGACCCTCACAAGTATCTGTTTAATTCAGTTTTAATCATTAAGTATATTATTTGAGATTTCTCTCATGGTGTTAAAAAAATCTTTCTCCTGGATTTTGGGGTTAGAAGCCCATGATGTTTATCTTTGATGTAGCTTGAAATTATTATAAAATAGAGCTGTATGGCCTAGAACCTTCTTCAACAGTTAAATCCCTCAAATTAGTGGATGGTAGTTTTTCATAACAAGATATTTTCAGTTTAAGGACTCAATAATAGTGACACTGAAAGAAGTGTGCACCCTCAGGCTAATGCTATTTCATGACATTCAACATTAGCTCCTAAAAGATCCCTCAGAGTTTAAGAAAACTAAAGCATACTGAAGTTGGAATATTTTTGATAGTACGTTTCCATTTTTAATTCAGTATATCCCTCATTCATCCTGCCTTATGTCCGTAATGTTTGTCACAAATTGATGATTTTTTTGTTCATTCTCTGTTATCCTCCATTAATATATAAGAGCCATGAGGGCAGGGACACTGTCATTTTTTTCCCCCACTTCTGTTTAGCACGTAGTACCCAAAGCCAAAACCAAAACCATTGCCATCGAGTTGATTTCCAACTCATAGCAATCCTGTAGGACAGAGTAGAACTTCCCCATAGGGTTTCCAGTGCTATAATCTTTACGGAAGCAGACTGCCATGTCTTTCTCCCATGGAGCAGCTGGTGAGTTTAAACTGCCAACCTTTCTGTTAACAGCTGAGTGCTTAACCACTGTACCGCCAGGGCTCCTTTAGCATGTGGTAAGCACCCATTAAATATTTGTTAAATGAATGACTGAACAAATTCTTTGTTCCAGAAGATGATGGAGCAAAGAAAGTGTGATCTAAGAACTTTATATAAATCTCATTTCCTTTCAAGACCATCTTTAAACAAGCAAGAACTTGGGTTATACGGCACCTATGCACTCCTCTTGGTAAAAACCATTTGAGAATTTTATTCAGCCAATAAACTCATGAATAAAAGAAAATTGGAATGGTGAAGCCATAGTAAAAAGGATTGGTGGTAAATAGTGAATTCCTTTAAATATAAAACTAAGGCTGCTGTATTTAGGTCGTCGATCCATTTTTCAATTAATTTTTGTATATGGTGTGAGGTAAGTGTCCAACTTCATTCTTTTGCATGTGGCTCTCCACTTGTCTAAGAACCACGTGTTGAAAAGACTGTTCTTTCCTCATTGAAGGTCTTGGTACCCTTGTTGAAAAAAAATTGACCACAGATACATGGGTGTATTTTTGGATTCTTAATTCTATTCCAATGATCTGTGTTTCTGTCATATATTTTAATACCAGAGCAGAACTGTTTTATGTTATGCCCCTTCTACTTTCATAAGTTTCTAACAACTGCAGTTAGTTTCACAGCTGCATTAGAAAGCATTGTTTGGGCTAATTATAATTTCATTATCTTCATTGTTTACTACTCATTGCTTGACTTATTTATTTGATTTTTTATTTTCCTGAAGAAATATTGAGCCTGAAGAGAGTGCATGGGTGGTATAATTTTCAAGTATTTTCATTTTCAAAAATAGTTGTCTTTTATCTTCACACTTAAATAATATTTTATCTTATTTCAACTCTAGGGTCATAATCCTTTTCTTCACATTTGTATAATCATTGCTCTACTATTTTTAGTATTTAGAATTGTCCTTCCTTATCCTTTCCTTCTTTCCCCTTTTCTTACAGGGAGTTCATAATGATTTTCTGTTTATTTTTACATCTAGAAATTTCACCCGGAGTCAGTTGTCCAGCACCTGGAGGGCCCATTCTCCTCAGGGAAGTCTTCCTCTGAGTTGACTATTCCTTCTCTTTCATGCACTCTGTCTCACAGCTGTGGGTGCTCCTGGCTATGGCATTAATATTTCTCATCTGTTCTCTCAGAATTTCTCTCTTGCAGTAGTTTTCTCTGCATTCTGGAAGATTACCTTGAATGGTCTCCTTTGGTTACATAAAGTTTCCAGTATTTTACCTAAGCAGTTGTGATTTTAATTTCCTGGAGCTCTTTCTGGTTCCTTAATTGCTCTTTCTTTTTTAATAGCAGCTTCCATTTGCCTCTGGATGCAGTATCTTCAGATCTCATTAAGGACTACCCCTCCTCCCTCCCCCACACATACATTTTTGGATGCTGATCCCCTCCAGTGTTCAGGACTTCCTTGTTGTTCTCTCATTTTTGACAAGAAAGGTGTCAATTGATCAGTGTTGGTGGTTGGCGGATGCACCTCAGCAGTGTGGAGGCCTCCCTTTGCTCTCTCCAAGGGGCCTCCACCCACCAAATGGTCAGTGTGGATGAACTCCACATGTGTCCATAGGCCAAAAGGTGGGCTTCACTTCAAGGTGTGTGGCCTGGGAACCGAAGATCATGGCCCCTGTAGGAAGACACCACAGGATGTTGAGTGGCCTTTTTCTGTTTCTGTACAACTGGTGATTAGTTTCTAAAGGAGAGGTCCTAGAGGCATCAGCTCTTCACGTCCTTAAGAGAACTGTCAACAGCTGGCACCTCCTTCCCTCCTAAGGGCTTAGGAGCAGAGTTAGAGCCAGCTTTGAGTCTCCTACTATTTTTCCTCTGTACCCTGTGCTTTCCCTTCATCACCCATCAGAGCAGACTTGGGGGTGGGGGGTAGGGGATCATTAGGTATGAATCTGTACTGCAGTAACACGGATTGGAGCTGCCTGCTGCAATAGCCAGTTCTGAGACAGGGACGAGGTGAGCAGCAAGAGTTCTATTATTTATTGATATATAGGAGACAGAGGGGAATAGATTCCTGCAAAAACCTGTCTCCCCCACTGGAGATTGGCTGAAGGCTTCATAGGGACAGGATTATGGGTCTTAGAAGTTTGTGTTAGTTCCCCCTTGAGGTGGTCACGTCCCAGATGAGTTAATCTTTTCTTGGGGGTTATCTGGTGACATGGTGGTTTTCTTGTCCCAAGATGGGTGCTTTGTTCGGTTTTCCATTCCTAGATCATTATGACTTGTCTTCCACCCTCAAGGAGGAACATCGGTTAATCTTAAGTTTTTTATAGAGTCTGGAACGGGAGGGAACAGCAAGATCACGAGACAATGCGGGGGTTAGCCATGGGGAGTAATAATAGTGAGCTGGACCTATGCAGTCTCTTCCAAATCCTCAACCCACTGGGGAGTGATGTGGCATTTCCTCCTCTCACCAAGTAAGAGAGATGGGCATCAAAAGGATTACTTGGGAAAATGGTGGTGCTCCAGAAAAAGAGACTAGCATCTCATTCCTTGGTTGGAAATCTGCTTAGGCAGTGTGGCAGAAGCTGCCGGTTTCCCCCAATTTCTGTTTTCCCAGTCTTAGTAATAGAATTCACAATTTTTATCTTACCACATGTTTTCCCAGTCTTAGTAATAGAATTCACAATTTTTATCTTACCACATGCATACATGTCCTTCCAAAATACTATATTTTCCAGCTTTCCTTAGAGCTAGGTGTGAACATGTGACTAAGTTCTAACAAACCGCTTTAAGTAGAAACGATGTGTGTAACTTCTTGGAATTCATAAAGGGGAAGGGAAAGAATACTCTTGGTAGGAAGGTGGATATGATGGCAGGAATTCTGTCAGCCATTTTTGACCATTGATTGGAAGCTCTATCATATGGATAGTGGAACAGTAAGATAGAAAGAAACATGTCCCCTGATAATTTTGGGGCTACCATACTAGCGCTTTTGTCTATCAGTGTGGACTTAATGTAAGTGAAAGAGAAATAAACTTTCATCTTGTTGAAGCTACTCTTTGCTGACTTTTCTTCCACTCTCATTTAAGCCCAATCCTAACTAATACAGGCAGTCTACCTAAGCAGAGAAGACAAGAATTGGAGAGAAATGGCAGTCCAGAGAGAAAGGACAGCAGTGGAATAGCCTGAACTTCTACCCTTTAGGGATGTGTGAGGTTCCTTTAGGGCCTCTTGCAGTTCGCTACCAAGGGAAACTGAACCCTAGGTGAGGAAACTTCAGCAGTGGGGGAATTTGGGGTCTACTTCTGTGGGCAGTTGTGGGTTGTAGGGGGGTGCCTGTCAGAAGAGGCTGTCCAAAAGCCAGATATCTCCTTTAGAGAACTGTGCGATGGCCTAATACCCAATGACCTGGCTGCCAGTTGTAAACCATAGAGGCAGAGATCACCATGAAGCAGGGAATTGTAATCTAAGCAGTTAAGCAGTACCAGGTGCTGCTTCCTGCTCTAGTCAAAGGTACTAAATTTACTCCTTGGTTGGCTCCTATCTCCTCACCCTGTGGGGGGAGCTGTGGATGGGGTTGGGGGTGGGGTCACAGGGCTGCCTGTGTCCACTAAAGGCTGTGACCAGTGGAGGGATAACGTCATGTGGAGGTGGGGTACAACAGGGGTTCCTCAATTCTCTCAACACTGTTGGGGCCCCATGTCCCTTATGTGAGCCACTGGGGGACACCCCCCCCCCCTTATTTCATGGTAGTCCTCTCCATGAGAAGGCTGGCGCATCACAGTGGGGCTGTCTGCTGCCCCTATTTGCCATGGCTGGTGTCCATCTGGCAGTGCTTTTATGGGCTTGCAGGTTTCTGGGGCTTTGTGAGGCAGCTTCTTGTAAGACTTCACCTCAGTTTGTGTCCATAGTAGTTCAGCACTGGCTATATATATATATATATATATATATATATATATATATATATATATATATATGTATTTAATTATTTATTTTTGTTGTTGTTGAAAGTATATATAGCAGAACATACACCCATTCAACAATTTCTACATGTAAAATTCAGTGACGTTGATTACATTCTTCAAGTCCTACAAACACTCTCACTCTCCTTTTCCTAGTTGTTCCTCCTCCATTAACATAAGCTCATTGCCCCTAAGTTTCTTATCTAATCTTTCAAGTTACTGTTGTCAACTCGATCCCATATAGATAGATCTTAAAAGAGCACAGTGCTCAAGGTAGACATTGTTTACCAATTAAGCTAAATTGTTTAGTTTTAAGAAGACTTCAAGACTTGAAGTTTGTTCCATGCAGCCCTAGTAGGTAGATCGCACAGGGCTCTCCTGGAGACACACCTTCCCCCGCCACCTTCTGCCACGCACGTGCTCACCACAGCATCTTGCCCATTAATGTGACTATTTAAGTTTCTGAGTAAGATTTTATTAGGAAACAGTGAATGAGGGTGAAGTGTGCCCAGTTTGACCAAGGTAAATGACGTCACTAAGATGTACACAAGAAAAAAGAATTTTTTGGTAATTACTATGGCATATGTAATTTGCATCAACAACGATAACAACCAAAAATTATATGTGCAGGTATATATATGTATGTAGGCATATATGTGTATGTTGTTGTTAGGTGCGGTCAAGTCAGTTCCAACTTATAGTGATCTCATGTAACAGAGAATGAAACACTGCTTGGTTCTGCGCCATCCTCACAATCATTGCTATGTTTGAGCCCGTTATTGCAGCCACTGTGTCAATCCATCTCTCTAAAGGTCTTCTTTTTCGCTGACACTCTGCTTTATCAAACATGATGTCCTTCGCCAAGAATTGGTCCCTTCTGATAACATAACCAAAGTACTGACAAAGTCTCATCTTTCTCTCACGTTCATTCTTCTGGCAGTCCATGGTATATTCAGTATTCTTCGCCAACACCATAATTCAAAGTCATCCGTTCTTCCTTGGTCTTCCTTATTCATTGTCCAGCTTATGCATGCATATGAGGCAATTGAAAATAGCATGGTTTGGGTCAGGTGCACCTTAGTCCTCAGAGTGACATCTTTACTTTTCAACACTTTAAAGTGGTCTTTTGCAGCAGATTTGCCCAATGCAATACGTCATTTGATTTCTTGACTGCTGCTTCCATGGGAATTGATAGCACTTACTATTTGTGCCCCGTCGATCTGATCATACACATTGTATATTGTCCAAAAATTCTGTAGTTTTTCTTGTATTAAATGGGCCTTTCTTTGCTTTCTAGGACTGCTATTGTTAATTTTCTTACTTTTATACTGCTTTGGTGTTTTCAGTATGGTCTTTTAAAGTGGGAGGGGTAAGTGAGAGTGATCACTTTGTCTTCTTTAAGTGGAAGTCTTCTGTGCCATGAATGCTCATGTCTCTCCAGCCCCACCACCCCCACCTATCCAGCCCAGGCCTAGTCCTCACGCTCAGCTCAGATGTCACTATCCCCACTCCCACAGACCAGGCTCCCCAGGGCAAGTCTAGGTGCCCAACCCCTTCTGTGCCATGACAATACCAACCATAGTTCTGATTGTGCAGAGTAGATTTTCATATTATTATTTCTTTGCACATCTGTTTCCCTGCTATATTGTGCTTTCCTTAATGACAGATATTGCACGGCATTCAATTTTCTATTCCCAAACTCTGCACAGGACCTGACCTGAGAAAATGTCCCATAAATCCTTGTTGAAGAGTTATTTACGGTTGGCCTTCTTGATGCTTTGTGAAAATTATAAGCTACAACTTATGGGATCTAGCATATAATTTCTCTCAAAGAACTACTTTCACAAGTGACATAAAGATCACCTAAGATTTAAATCTTCTACTTTCACATACTAATTTTATACCATGGTTTTGTCCATATTTGTTTTGGTTGAGCGATGTTGGAAAAGGTGTGTGCGAGTGTTTGGGAGATGATAATCTAAATATTTTTTAGTGTAGAAAGAACAAAGAAATAAAATAGACAATGTGTCTTGAGAGCCAAAGATTCCAAGTATAGATTCAATGAACAAGAAAATTATTTAGATTCTTGAATATCTATAATATGAATTTATAAAGCCATTTCTTAAATTCCTCCTTGTGTCGTTGTTGTTAGGTGCCGTCGAGTTGGTTTCTACTCACAGCAACCCCATGCAGAGCACGAGGAAACACTGCCCAGTCCTGCACAATCCTTGTAGTCATTGCTGTGTTTGAGTCCATTGTTGTAGCCACTGTGTCAACCCATCTCACTGAGGGTCTTCTTCTCTTTCGCTATCCCTTTACTTTACCAAGCATGATTTCCTTCTTCAGGGACTGGTCCCTCCTGATAACATGTCCAAAGTAAGCAAGACTTCTCACTATCCTCGCTTGTAAGCAGCATTCTGGCGTACTTCTTCCAAGACAGATTTGTTCGTTCTTCTGGCAGTCCATGGTATATTCATTATTCTTCCCAAAGTGCCATAATTCAAAGGTATCAGTTCTTCTTCAGTCTTCCTTATTCATTGTCCAGCTTTCACATGCGTATGAGGCGAATGCCTCCTTTGTAAGCTTTCCTTTATATCACTTCAACAAAACACATGCTATAGTGGAACATATCAAACGTTACTCTCTTCATTTCCTTCAATTGTTAAAAAAAATTTAAGCCAGTAGCTCCCACTTACCATGACAAGTGTAAGACACTTGGTGAGTGGCGTGGTGTGGATCACTAGGGATGCAGTGCAGAGGTGTGGTTCTGGTCACAGTTCTGTTGGCACTGTGAGAATGCAGGGGAATGGCAGTTAGCACTGGCTCTTTAAAAAAGACTCCGCTCAGATCCCAGGCATGACTAATGATGTATCTTTTTCTGGATGAAAAAAAAAAGTGTCTCTTAAATTGACACAAACCTCTTAACCCTTATTTGCTCTTTTCCTTTTTTGGGAAGGAACCATTAAAAATTAAGGCCTGTTGTTGGTTGTTGTCGAGTCGATTCCAACTCATAGTGATCCCAGGTGACAGAGTAGAACTGCCCCATATGATTTTCTTGGCTTTAATCTTTACTGAAGCAGATAGGTCTTCCTTCCTTCTACAGCAGCATAGCTCGGTGGATTTGAATCACCAACCTTTTGGTTAGCAGCCAAACGCTTAACCATAAGACATGCTCTAAAGTTAGCTTAAACTTAAAATGGTGCAATTATTAAATAGTTTTCTGATAACATTTAAAAATAAACAAAGAAATAATGAAATGTGGTTATGAGGAGACACATACAAAAAACTTTGCTCAATATATTTTTATTTCCTGTTTAAAAATTCTGTTGCCTTTTGTGGTAAGACTTCCTTGTTTTATCCCAGCCTCAGAAGTCTATTGAGCATCTCCTTGGTGCCAGGTCCTCTGCTAACAGCATGCTTGCACCACACAAATGGGAACACCTCAGTCCCTGACCTCAGGGAGCCAGAAATAGTGGGATGGAAGCTTATAGTAACATTGATAATCCAGTATCAAAAGTGCTGTGATGGAGGCTGAGCTATTTAATTCAATGTCTGGGATTTAGGGACTGCTGAAAGAGGGATGAGTTGGACTTGGAAAGTCAGGAATTCATCTCTGCCATGTAACAGACAACACTGTGAGCAAAGTCTTAGGGATGAGAACATCCACTGCTCACTTAGAGAACCAAAGTTAGGCTGGGCCCTGAATGTACAGCAAAGTGTGGGTTTGGACGAGGGGAGGAGAGAGGTCCAGATAGGGAGGAGAGGAGGCAGATGGGCTACCTCCACTCATGAAGAACAGTGAAGGTCGTGTAGGGGAGTGGGTATGAGGCGGCGAAGTGATCTGGACATATCCGTGCTGGTGCATTGTTTTCCTTTTAATCTTTACTTTATTCATAAAGCATTTCAGATAAAGATGTATTGACTTAAAAAAATCAAGTCTGTATGTCCTTTTGCGGGTAGTCTCTTAGATGGGATGGAGGTAAGAGGGAAAGCCTGGAAGAAGCCTGTAGGCTCCTGAGTCATTCAGCAGGTCGTTACTGAGCCCCTTCTTAATGCCAGGTGCTGTCCTATGGGTTTGGGACACTTCAGGGAACAATGCAAATGCTAGCGAGGCTTACATTCATGAGGAAAGACAGACAGTAACAAACTGACATAGTAAACAAACAGATAAGCAAACTACATGTTCTTTTAGAAGGTGCTGAGTGCTGTAGGGCATAGAGGATCAGGGTCTCATGTAGAAGGTAACAGTTGAGAAACACTGATATACAGTGGAAGGTTTAGCTGTGCCAATTTCTAGGGTAGATGTGTCTCGGGCAGAGCGAGCAGCCATGCAGAGCCCAGAGTCAGGACCCTGTCTGGCATGTTTGAGGAGCAGCCTGGAGGCCAGTGTGGTGATGCCTGGGAGGGCTTGCGTTGGAAAAATGGCAATGGGAACAGAGAAGAGGTGAGGCTTTAGGCGTCAGAAGGGGAGAGAAACGTCAATAATTTTCAGTGAGGTGGAGGTCATGAGACAGGGAGGCAAGAAGCAAAGTTTCGACGAATTGGTTGGATAAGTTTTAGACAGGTTGAGATCAAGATTCCTGCAGAACATCCAGTAAGGTCCAGTGGATCCCTAAGTATGTTGATTTGGAGTTCAGCAGGGAGTACTACGAAGCAAAAGGGTTGGATGCAGTCATCCTGGTGGTGTGAGGAGGGGAAGATGAGGAAAGACCGGAAGTGCATGTCTGGGCAATGCAGTGGGAAGAACCAGAAGACCAAGAGAGCCAGAAGACCAGTGAAGAGTTGGAGAAGAATAGTCAGAGGAGAGGTCAGGGGAGAATTTGGCCAGAATGCAGGCCATAGGAGTCATGAGGAGAGAATGGTGGTGGTAGCCAGGGAGGTCAAGACGTATAATCCAAAGAAAGGATGTTGCATTTGGCAGTTAGGACTGTCATTGGTGACCTAAGAACCAGGTCACAATAGACCAAGGGAGGAAGAGAGGAAGAGCAGCTGAGGTCTGGAGCACGGGAAGAAGATGGCCTTGGGAAGGAATAGGACGGCTTCCCCTAAAATAGGGAGAAAGGAGGGAAGACTGATGATGTTTATATAAGTAGAGTAAAACATTTGACAGAACTTATACACCTGTGACCTTTGTTTTTAGGTGAAATAGGGACATGTCCTGGAGAATGAGAGGGATAGGAAAGGGTAGGCACTTTGAAAGGAATGGCAGGGCTCCCAAAGGAAGCTCAGTAGGAACTGCGTTGCTTGCTTTGCTAATATCAACACTCAATAAGTTTATAATAAGGAACCCTGGTGGTGCAACGGTTAAGCACTCACCTGTTAACAGGAAGGTTGGCAGTTCCAACTCATCCAGTGGTTTTACAGGAGAGAGACCTAGTGATCCGCTCCTGTGAAGATGTCTAATTACATGATTCTTTGGCAGCCAAAGAGTTAAAATGGAGAGGAAAAATCAAAACAATTGATAAGAGGTGGGATTTGGCTGAGGATATATTCCAATATTAGTGAGATTATAGACTGACCAGTTAACCAGTGGGAAATTGGCCAGATTACAGAAAGGAAGTAGAGACAACATCTGAGCAAAAGGTTAGATCAGTGAATTTTCTTTGTACCAGAACGTGGGTTGCAGAGGTCATAGTGGAGGCCAAAAGGGGACTCAACAGGGTAGAAAGGTATTAGTAACGGCTAACAGTTACTGAGCACTCTGGAAACTTATTAAATCATGATTGACTTTTAGGGTAGGTAATATTATTATACCTGTTTTACAGATGAGAAAATTGAGGTGCAAAAACTTTCCACAGCATGTCCAAAATTACACTACTGATAAGCAGCCAAGTTGGGACTCAAACCTAGGCAGCCTGGCTCCAAAGGCCACATCCCTTACGTACTGCATCCAGTGCTTCTCCAGTGTAGGGTGGGGCAGCATGGGCAGACTACACAGGGCGTGAGAGGGGGTAACTGATGTGAACTGTGTGCCATAGAAAGTGACTGTAAATCCCTGGAATGAAGGGCGGGAAGGAGTAGCTGTCTGGGCTTCCATTACAGTGTTGGTGTGTTGTGGAAAAAACCTGTGTCCCGTCCATCTCTGAGGCGCGGGCCTCTGGAAGCAGCATTAAGTAGTCTGTCCTACCACACATGTAGCACTTTTCAGACACAGTGTGACACATCCTGATTTAAGAAATGATAAAATCTAGGGGAACAGATATTTATTAAAGCCAGGGTATGGGTTGGAAATACTCTTGTCTCTCTACCGGTTTTGACAATATCCAGCAAAAGAACTGACACTCCTTTGGGTTCTCAAGTATAAATGTGGCATGCTCCGCCACGCACTAGGACTGGAGAAAGCCCTCCTTCTCCTCCTCCTTGTCTGAAGCATGATCCCAACACCTATCAGGCGAGATGGAATAGATCATGGAAGACTTTGACACCTAGAGTAAAACAGTTGAAAATTTACCTTAGAATCCGTATGAAGATACTAGTGGCTGGACGGACTAGGGACAGAGAAGAACTAGAAGGCATTTGTATAAGTTAGTCCTAAGGTAGTTTTAGGGTTGCTGCAATTTAAAAGGAAAAGTCCCTCCTGAAAATTAGCCTGGTATGCTTTTTTTTCCCTTTAGTTAACTATTGTTTAATATTCTGTTAGACAAAATGTTTATGAAAAAATGATCTTTTTCTTTTTTATTGTACATTATATAAAAGAATCTCAAAGATGTGCACAAGTAGTTAAGCTCTAGTATAGATTGATAAGATGGAAAAATGTTGTTAGCCATGTTTTACAGCAGAAAAGTAGACATCAGGGTGTGAAGTGAGAGGATCATCTCATTGTACATTGTTCCACCTCCCTGTGTTGAGACTATGATCAGCTCCTTTATAATCCGTTCATTATATTAAATTACTCTTCGATTAGCTTAAAGTTTTCTAAGCTGCCAGACTTGTAGTAATAGAGCACTTTATGGAGAATTACTGTTGTCAGCGGAGCGACAACTACTTAGTGGGAAGTTCTGCAAGGCTGACTTCGGGCCAGGTTCTAAACAACCTTTTCCTTGCTGATATGGAACAACAGATGTGTATAGACGGTGAGCATTGCACTCCACTGTACTCATAAAACTCAGGCTCCGTATTTCTGGACCAAGGTGCCTTCAAATGACACTCCATTTGTGACCCACCTGTGAAAGCCTTCCTTCACAGGCACGTACTCCGGGCCTGGGCTCTTCTTAACTTCTCAGAATTCATTCACTCATTCATTCATTCAAAAAATATCCAGAGCTTTAAGATTTCTTAAGGCACATTAATTTATACAGGATAGGAAACAAAGAACCCCAAAGAAGAAAATTTGTAAATATATAAGAAAAAAATCTGAAGATAACTATTTTGAATAGTATGCTGATTGATCTCTCTGGTGTTTTCTACAACTTTGAGTTGAGGCTAACTAATTAGTGAAGAAAAATTTTACAAATGTACACAATGCATATGGCATTTAAATTCCTAAATACTGTATATTTGTCTTTAAAAAGGTAAGAAATTTAAATATGTTTAGTTTTTTCAAATATTTTTTCATTTTTTTATCGTAAAAACATACATAGCCAAACATATGCCATTGCAACAATTTCTACATGTACCATTCAGTGACAATGATTACATTCTTCAAGTTGTGTAACCATTATTGCTATCCTTTTTGAAATTTATGCTCCCTAAGCAAAAACTTCCCCTCTTCCTCCCTTCCACCCCTGGTAACCATTAATAACCTTTGGTTTCTATATATTTGCTTATTTTATATGTGAGATCACACATTATTTTTCCTTTTGCTACTGACTTATTTCGCTCAGCATAATGTTTTCAACGTTCATCCATGTTGTGGCATGCATCAAGACTTCATTCCTCTTTATGGCTGCATAATACTACATTGTATGTCTATACCATATTTTGTCTATCGATTCGTCTGTGTCAATGCACATTTCCATTGTTTTTGTCTTTTGGCTGTTGTGAAAATTGCTACAAAGAACATTCATGTACAGGTTTCTGTTTGCGTTTCAGCCTTTCCTTCTTCTGGGATTAGGATTTCTGGTTCATATGGAGTTCTATTCAACTTTTTGAAGAACTGCCAAACTGCTTTCCACAGTGGCTGTGGAGGCATCATCTTAGTATTGACTTACACAGGAAAATCAGGCCACCAATTCTATGTGTCTAGCTTGTGGGTATAGAAAATGTTATGTATTATAGAAGATATTAATGCAAAGAATGCATTAATATTTGTGTATATATATGTGGTGGCAGTGGTTTGGTTGTTTGCCTTACATTATTATTTTTTCCCTAGTGTTAATTCCAATTCCATTACTTATTAACTATGACCATAGGCAAGTTCCTTAATTGCTCTAAGCTTCAGTTTTTCCAAATGTAAAATAGATATAATAGTAGTACCTGACCCATAGACTTGTCATGATGATTAAATGACAGAGTGTTTGTAAAGCATTTGGCATAGTGCCTGGCACATGGCAGGGTTTCAAGCATTTACTTCTTCCACTATGAGCACTCCTTCCACTGTGGCCACTCCTTCTACTACACCTAATATGACTACTGCATCTTTATTACTAGGCTCGCTTGCTTTGCCCCTTAAAAGTGCAACTCCAACATTCCCTTTCTCCATTCCTTTCTTTTTTTCCCCCTCGATACCTCTTATCACCATTGAACTTACTATATATTTTGCTTTTTATATTGTCTGTTTTTTTCTCGGAAACCCTGGTGGCATAGTGGTTAAGAGCTATGGCTGCTAACCAAAAGGTCAACAGTTCAAATCTACCAGGTGCTCCTTGGAAACTCTATGGGGCAGTTCTGCTCTGTCCTATAGGGTCACTATGAGTTGGAATCGACTCATGGCAAAGGGTTTTTTGTTTTTTGTTTTTGTTTTCTTCTGTCACGCAAGGGCAGGAATTTTTGCCTGTTCTGTTCACTACTGTACCCTCAGTGACTAGAACAATGCAAGGGACTTATTTACTTGTTGAATGAAAGAAGACTTAAAACTATCACATAATGGTTTTGATTGTGAGTCGTATCTGAAGCAAAAAGTGGAAGTAAAATAAAATGAGAGAAATTCTGTTTCAATCAAATAGGCAAACTACAACTTTACGTGAGTTTTAAATCTTGAGTATATTTTAAATTTATGTATATAGATAGGAATGAACAAAAAGTAATTGAAAACAAGTTTTAAAAATTTCTTTCCCACATTTAGTCTCAGACTTCTTTTTCCCTTGACACAAAGAAAAATGAATGGGCTGTCTTTTTACATCTTATTAATGTTCTCTGGTGATTTTTCAAGTCCCTTTTCTGCCCCTTAACTTGTGAGTAGCAGTTAAGCTTCTACCACAGCTATATCTCACTCAGTAATCAAATGCATAGAACATTAGGATGTCACTCATCACGGAGGTTAGGGCATTGTTTTAAACAGGAGAACTGCTGGCTCAGCTGCTGGTTTGTTATGCTTTTTACAGTTTGAAATAGAGAGGCGCTAAAGATAACGCCTTTGAAAAACAATTCATATATTGTTTCTTTGTTACTTCACCATCATTCTTATCTTCCATCCCCACCCAGCCCCCTTACTCTCACATTCAGCATACCTTAAAGCTAAAAAAACTTGAATCGTGGATCAAAGATTCTCCTGAAAGAAATATTGCTTTCACCAAACATCCTTGACAGCTCCCCAGGTCATCAATAGTGACAATGAATAGGGAGATAAATACAACTGATACCAAGAGTAAGTTTTGTGACAGAAGTGTAGAGCCATTGTGATTCTCACATTCTTGTGTTATCCTATACACCTCCTTCCTTTTCATATTATCCAATCAAAACCAAACCTGTTGCTGAAGGGTCGATCCTGACTCATGGCGACCCCATGTGTGTCAGTAGAACTGTGCTGATAGGATTTTCAATGGCTGTGACCTTTTGGAAGTAGATCACCGGGCTTTTTTTTTAAGGTGCCTTTTGGTGGATTCACACTGCCCACCTTTTGGTTAGTAGTCAAGCATTGAACTGTTAGCACCACCTAGGGATGAGTATGTACTTATGTAAAATCTACCCTCATATGGAACTTTGAAGATGAGCTATTAATAAAAATGTGATTATGTGCCAGCTCATCCTTAGGAACTTAAGGCAACATTCTTTGTCACTTAATTATGTATTTATTCTTATTTTATTTATTCTCAGCTCTCTTTAAGGTTGTGAAAGACTAGGTTTCATGGGGAAAACAGAAAATAGTTGACAACTTTTCTCAAAGGAAAGCTCAGTGTCACTAGGGATGGTCACTTTAGAAGCTTATTCAGTTCCTTCTATGCCACTACATAGCAGTGTCCATGTCTGCGTTGATGGAGTTATACTGTAGTCATATTATGGGTATCTAAACTGCACTTGTACTTCCCTGGGTTGTTAATCTTGAAAGTAGCAATACTAATTTCAGGTAGGCAAAGTGAATAACAACATTTCATTTTATTTTAGAGAATTCCAAAAGAAGATCATTTTCTCATACATTTTTACGAACACAAAGCACATTGTTTATAGATTACCTTTGATTCAAAGACCTTGTCTTATTTTAATAAATATTAAAGGAAAGCGATGCTCTTTTGAGTAAATAAAATGTTGAAACTTCAAGCTGCTCGCACTCATTAGTTCTCTAGGTAGTCCATTTTTCAAACTCACTTAAGTATACCAAGCTGTGCATCATGAAATTATGGGGGAACAAACTGGTTCTGCTTATAATATAGAAATGTATCAATTCCCCACATACCACCAGTGCCATGTGCTTTCATCTCTTATGCAAATTCTGACTTGCCCTTCTTCCTCCATGGTAGGTTTCAAGACTAGTAAACTTTTGCCACCCTTCCTTATTTCATCACACATCATCCTTCCTTCCCTCTCTCCCCTTTTCACTAAACTTTTTATGTTTTCTAGCTACTTTTCTGACATTATCTAAGTATTGAAGAGAGAACAAGCATCTATTCTTTTGGCATCTATTGCTGCTGATGAGAAAGAAGTTTCCTCTCATGTTTCTAGGTATATTTTCAAAGACACATGTTTTTCTTTCAGTCCTCATATTTTGTGTTGTTGGCTGTATTTTTGATTTTCAGAATTTTGATTCTTTTTTTCAAATTTGTTATTATTTCATTTTAGCCCATTTAAAAAATATATTTGTTTATTTATTTATTCCTTAATCTCTTTGAGAATGTTAAAGAAATATATATTTTAAAGTCATTTTCAGAATGCTATATTATTTTTATTTCCTTTAGAGTAAATTCTTTTTTCAATTGTATATATTATTGGCTCTCTTTCTTAACAGAGACTTCCTTCTTCATTGAAGAGTGGACTTGGCATCTTTGTGCCATATCATTTGGCTGTAGATATATGAGTTTATTTCTGGATTGTCAATTTTATTCCACTGGTCTCTATGTCTGTCCTTATGCCAGTACCACACGGTTTTGATTACTTTGTTGTAAGTTTTGAAATTGCAGAGTGTGAATCTTACAACTTTGTTCTTTTCAAGATTGGTTTGGGGAATCTTGTAATTTCATACAAATTTGAGGATTGGCTTTTCCATTTCTGCAAAAAATGATGGTGGAATTTTGATAGGGATTGCATTGAATCTGTACATTGCTTTGAGTAATATTGACATCTTAACAATATAAAGTCTTCCAGTCCATGAACATGGGATGTCTTTCCATTTATTTAGGTTTTCTTTCATTTCCTTTAGCAATGTTTTATAATTTTCAGTGTAAAGGTCTTTGACCTCCTTGGTTAAATTTTTTCCTAGGTATTTTATTCTTCTAGATACTATTTTGGATGGAACTGTGTTCTTAATTTCCTTTTCAGACTGCTCATTGCTGGCGTACTTGGTTTAGATATTACAAACCAAAGTCCCAACTTTTTATTAACCCTGTCTTCACTGGACTCATAGTGACCCTATAGGACAGAGTAGAACCACCCCACAGAGTTTCCGAGGAGCACCTGGTGCATTCAAACAGCTGACCTTTTGGTTAGCAGCCATAGCACTTAACCTTTATGCCACCAGGGTTTCTATGAGTTGGAACTCACTTGACGGCAACAGGTTTGGTTTTTCGGTTTTTTGTCTCCACTGGTAACAGCTGTATTTCTTTGACCATTTTAATTGTGCTCTAGATTCTCTTCAAATTTTAGATGACTTTCTTAAAATGTGGTTACTAGGACTTTGCAGCCTCTCAGGAGACTATACATTATACTTATTTCTGGTTTGTTTGCTCTATTCTTTTTAGTGAGACTCCACATTTTCCTGACCTTTTAGTATCAAATCAAAGCCTGGTGTCTTCAGGAAATATTTAGAACTCTGAAGCTTTGGGCTAATTCTTTCTTTCTTTCCCTCCAGTCTTAAGTGTGTTATCTTTAAATGGTCAAATTTGAAGTTATTTGCCAGTTTTCAAGCACTTTAGGTAGCCCCATGAGATCCTGCAGTTTGTTATTCTTCAGGTGACTTTCTACTTTTCTATACTGTGGAATCTTTGGAGATTTCATAATTACTCCCTTTACAAGATTGTTTTCCATACATTAAATAAGGACAGTCCCTAAAGTAACCACTGACATGATCTACTTAGTATATTTTGCTCTTCCAGCTTGTATGTTTTTATGCCTGTTTTTATTTTTACACATACAAACATTCATACATACATTATTATGTGACTAATTGCTCTCCCCATACTGTGATAGCACACTTCTCCTTTCCACCCCTGATTCCCCTTGTCCTTTCAACCAGCTCCTAACCTTCTCTGCCTTCCAGTCTCACCTCCAGACAGAAGCTGCTGATTTAGTCTCCTGTATCCTCTTGAGCTAAGAGGCACGCTCCTCACGAGTATCACTTTATGTCCCAAAGTCCAGTCCAATCCCTGTCTGAAGAGTTGGCCTTGGAAATTGTTTTAGTTCTGGTCTGATAGAGAATCCAGGGGCCATGCTTTCCAGGGTTCTTCCAGTCTCAGTCAGACTATTAAGTCTAGTCTTCTTACTAGGACTTGAATTCTGCACCCCATCCTTCTACTGCTCCATCAGGGACCCTCTGTTGTGTTCCCTGTCAGGGCAGTCATTGGTGGTAGCCAGGCACCATCTAGTTCTTCTGGTCTCAGGCTGATGAAGTCTCTGGTTTATGTGGCCCGTTCTGTCTCTTGGGCTAATAATTTGTTGTGTCTTTGGTGTTCTTCGTTCTCCTTTACTCCAAGTGGTTGGGACCAATTGATGCATCTTAGATGGCTGCTTGAAAGCTTGTAAGACCCCAGATGCCACTCACCAAAGTAGGATGCAGAACATTTTCATAATAAGCTTTGTTGTGCCAGTTGACCTACATGTCCCCTGAAAGCATGGTCCCCAGATGCCTACCCCTGCTACCTGTCTCTCAAAGTATTTGATTGTATTGGGGAAACTTCTTAGCTTTGGTTTAGTCCAGTTGTGCTGACTTCCCCTGCAGTGTGCACTGTCCTTCCCTTCACCCAAGATGATTCTTATCCACTATCTAGTCAGTGAATAACCCTCACCCTCCCTCCCCACCCCGGTAACCATCAAAGGATGTTTTCTTCTGTGTTTAAAGCATTTCTTGAGTTCTTATAATAGTGGTCTTATATAGTATTTGCCCTTCTGTGACTGACTAAATTAATTCAGCATACTAAGTTCCAGCTTCCACCATGTTATATGATGCTTCACAGCTTCATCATTGTTCTTTATTGTTGCATAGTATTCCATTTTGTGGGTATACCATAGTTTGTTTATCCATTCGTCCATTTATGGGCACCTAGGCTGTCTCCATCTTGTTGCTGTTGTGAACAGTGCTGTGATCAACATGGGTGTGCATATATCTATACGTGTGACGGCTCTTGTTTCTCTAGGATATATTCCAAGGACTGGGATAGGTGGATCGCATGGTACTTCTATTTCTAGCTTTTTAAGGAAGTGCCAAATCGTTCCAAAGTGGTTGTACCATTTTACATTCCCACCAACAGTGTATAAGTGTTCCAGTCTCTCCACAACCTTTCCAGCATTTGTTATTTTGTGTTTTTTGGATTAATGCTAGCCTTGTTGAAGTGAGATGATATCTCATTGTTGTCTTGATCTGCATTTCTCTAATAGCTAATGATTGTGAGCATTTCTTCATGTGTCTGCTAGCCACCTGAATATCTTCTTTTGTAAAGTGCCTGTTCATATCCTTTCCCCATTCTTAACCGGGTTGTTTGCCTTTTTGTTGTTGAGGTTTTTGCTGTATCCTGTAGATTATGGAGATTAGATGCTGATCGGATTTGTCATAACCAAAAATTTTTTCCCATTCTGTATGTTGTCTTTTTACTCTTTTGGTGAAGTCTTTTGATGAGCCTAAGTGTTTGATTTTTAGGAGCTCCCATTTATCTGGTCTCTCATCTGGTCCTTGTACATTGTTACTTATGGTTCATATTCTGCTTATCCCCTGAATTAGGGCTCCTAGTGTTGTCCCTGTTTTTTCTTCCATGATCTTTATTGTTTTTGAATTTATATTTAAGTCTGTGATCCATTTTGAGTTATTTTTTGTGCATGGTGTGAGGTATGGGTCTTGTTTCAGTTTTTTGCATATGAATATCCAGTTATGCCAGCACCATTTGTTAAAGAGACTGTATTTTCCCCAGTTAATGGATTTCAGGCCTTTGTCAAATATCAGCTGCTCATAGGCAGATGAATTTATGTCTGGATTCTCACTTCTGTTCCACTGGTCTATGTATCTGTTGTTGTACCAGTACCAGGCTGTTTTGACTACTGTGGAGATATAATAGGTTCTAAAATAAGGTAGTGTAAAGCCTACCACTTTGTTCTTCCTCTTAAGTAATGCTTTACTTATTCAGGGCCTCTTCCCTTTCCATATTAAGTTGGTGATTTGTTTCTCCATCTCATTAAAAAATGCTGGTGGACAGTACTACTCAAGCTATTTCAGAGCATAGAAAATGAAGCAACACTTCTGAATTCATTCTATGAAGCCAGCATAACCCTGATACCAAAACCAGGCAAAAATGCCACAAAAAAAGAAAATTACAGACCAATATCTGTCATGAATATAGATGCAAAAATTCTCAACAAAATTCTAGTCAGTAGGATTCATACCAGGTATGCAAGGATGGTTCAACATTAGAAAATCAATCAACGTAATCCAGCACATAAAGGAAAGAAAAGAATCACATGATCAACTCAATTGATGCAGAAAAGGCATTCGACAAAGTCCAACACCCACCCATTCCTGATAAAAACTCTCAATCAAATAGGTATAGAAGGGAAATTTCTCAACATAATAAAGGGCATCTATGCAAAACCAATAGCCAACATCATTCGTTATGGAGAGAGGCTGAAAACATTCCACTTGAGAACAGGAACAAGACAAGGATGCCCTTTATCACCACTCTTATTTAACATTGTGCTGGAAGTTCTAGCTAGAGCAATAAGGCAAGAAAAAGAAAGAAAGGACATCCAAATTGGTAATGAAGAAGTTAAACCGTCCCTGTTTGTGGATGATATGATACTATATGTGGAAAACCCTAAAGACTCCATGAGAAAACTACTGGAATTAAGAGAAAGATTCAGCAGAGTAGCAGGATACAAGATAAACATACAAAATCAGTTGTATTCCTATATACCAATAAGGAGAACGATGAAATCAGGAAAACAATACCATTTATAATAGCCCCTAAAAAAATAAAATACTTAGTAATAAATATAACCAGGGTTGTAAAAGACCTATACAAAGAAAACTACAAAACGCTATTTCAAGAAACCCAAAGGGATTTACATAAATGGAAAAACATACCATGCTTCTGGATAGGTAGACTCAACATAGTGAAAATGACAATTCTACACAAAGCAATTTACAAATACAATGCAATCTTGATCCAAATACCAACAACATTCTTCAGAGAGATGGAAAAACCAATCATTAACTTTATATGGAAAGGGAAGAAGTCCTGAATAAGTAAAGAATTACTGAAGAAGAAGAATAAAGGAGGCAGACTCCTACTACCTGACCTCAGAACCTACTATACAGCTTATGGTAGTCAACACATCCTGGTACGACGACAGATAGGAACAGAATTGAGAACCCAGATGTAAATCCATCCACCTGCAGTCACCTGATCTTTGACAAGGGCCCAAAGTCCATCAAATGGGGAAAAGACAGCCTTTTAAACAAATGGTCCTGGCAAAACTGGATGTCCGACTGCAAGAAAATGAAACAGGACCCATAACTGACACCATACAAAAAAATTAATTCAAAATGAGTCAAAGACTTAAATATAAAGCCAAAAACTGTAAAGTTCATAGAAGGAAAAATAGGACCAATGTTATAGGCCCTAATACACAGCATTAACAGGATACAAACCATAACCATCAACACACAAACCCCAGAAGATAAGCTAGATAACTGGGATCTTCTAAAAATCAAACACCTATGCTCTTCAATAGACTTCACCAAAAGAGTAAAAAGGACCTCCAGCGCAGTGTTGAATAACGGTGGTGATAAAGGGCATCCTTGTGTGGTTCCGGTTCTCAGGGGGAATGCTTTCAAAGTCTTTCCATTTAGGATGATGTTGGCTGTTGGCTTTGTATAAATGCCCTCAATTATATTGAGGAATTTCCCTTCTATTCCTATTTTGTTGAGAGTTTTTATCATGAGTGCGTGTTGGACTTTGTCAAATGCCTTTTTCTGCATAGATTGGTTTTTTGTCTTTTATTTATGTAATAGATTACATTGATTGTTTTTCTAATGTTGAAACATCCCTGCATACCTGGTATAAATCCTACTTTATAATGGTGAATTATTTTTTTTCTATGTTGCTGAATTCTATTAGCTAGAATTTTGATGAGGATTTTTGTGTCAATGTTCATGAGGGATATTGGTCTGTAGTTTTCTTTTTTCATGGTGTCTTTACCTAGTTTTGTTATCAGGGTTATGCTGGCTTCATAGAATGAGTTTGGGAGTATTCCATCCTTTTGTATGCTCTGAAATATTGGTAGTAGTGGTGTTAACTCTTCTCTGAAAGTTTGGTAGAATTCTCTGGCGAAGCCATCCAGACCAGGGGTTTTTTTTATTGGGAGGTTTTAAGTTACCTTTTCAATCCCTTGTTATGGGTTTATTTAGTTGTTCTACATCTGTTTATGTTAGTTTAGATAGTGAGTTTCTAGAAATTTGTCCATTTCCTCTAGGTTTTCAAATTTGTTAGAGTACAGTATTTTATAGGTATTCTATTATAATTCTTTTCATTTCAGTTGGGTCTGTTGTGATATCACCCATCTCATTTCTTATACGGTTTATCTACTTCCTCTCCTGTTTTTCTTTCGTTAGTTTGGGCAGTGGTTTATCAATTTTGCTGACCTTTTGAAAGAACAGCTTTTGGTCTTGTTAACTCTTTTAATTGTTTTTTATTCTCTGTTTCATTTAATTTTGCTGTAATTCTTATTATTTCCCTTCTTCTAGCGCCTGACAGCTTCTTTTGTTGCTCTCTTTCTGTGTGTTCTAGTTGTAGGGTTAATGTTTTGAGTTTTACCCTTTCTTCATTTTGGATATGTGCATTTATTGCTATAAATTGACCTCTTAGCACTGCTTTTGCTGTGTCCCCAAGATTCTGGTATGATGTGTTTTCATTCTCGTTTGATGCTATGACTTTCTTTATTTCATCCCCAATTTATTCTATAACCTAGTCGTTTTTGAGCAAGGTGTTGCTCAGTTTCCTCGTGTTTGATTTTTTTCTTGCTTTTTCTGTTGTTGATTTCTTCTTTTATGGCTTTATGGTCAGAAAAGATGCTTTGTAATATTTCGATGCTGCAGATTTTGTTAAGGCTTGCTATATGGCCTAATATGTGGTCAGTTCTGGAGAATGTTCCATGTGTGTTGGAAAAGAAAGTATACTTGGCTGATGTTGGGTGGAGTGTTTGGTATATGTCTATGCGATCAAGTTGGTTGATTGTAGCAGTTACCTCTTCTGTGTCTCTGCTGAACTTCTTTCTGGATGTTCTGTCCTTCACCAAAACTGGTGTGTTGAAGGCTCCTACGACTGTTGTGGAGCTGTCTCTCTCTCTTTTCAGTACTGTTAGAGTTTGTTTTATGTATTTTGGATCCCTGTCATTGGGTGCATAAATATTATAATTATGTCCTCCTGGTGTATTGACCCTTTAATCATTATATACTGTCCTTCCTTATCCTTTATGGTGGATTTTTCTTTGAGGTCTATTTTGTCTATTTTTTTGAGTGTTGTTTGCTTGGTATATTTTATTCTGTCCTTCAAGTTTTAGTTTGTGTCTTTAAGTCTAAGGTGTGTCTCATGTAGGCAGCATATAGATGGATCGTGTTTTTTATCCAGTCTTCCAGTTTCATTGTCTTTATTGGTGCATTTAGTCCATTTACATTAGGCATAAGTATTGATAGGTGTGAGTTTAGTGCTGCCATTTATTTTTTTTTTAATTGAATTTCAGGTGAAGGCTTACAGAACAGATAGTTTCTCATGAAACAGTACTACACATATTGTTTTATGACATTGGTTAACAAACCCACAACATGTCAACCCTCTAACTTCTCAACCTTTTTTTTTTTTTTTTGGTATAAATACACATAGCCAAAGATACACCATTTCAAAAATTTCTACATGCACAGTTCAGTGACATTGACTACACTCTTCCAGTTGTGCTGTTATTCTCACTTAAGATGAAGGCTTACAGAACAAAATAGTTTCTCATTTAACAGGTACTACATATGTTGCCCTATGACAATGGTTAACAATCTCACAACACATCAACACTATCCTTACCCAAACTTGGGTTCCCTATCACCCACTTCCTTGTCCCCTTCTGTCTTCTGGCCCTTGTCACTGGACTCCTGTACCTTGTTAGTCTCATTTGGTTTTACGGGGCTGTCCACTCCCAGGCTGAATGGTGAACCTCGGAGATAACTTCACCCCTGAGCTAAAAGGGTGTCTGGGGGCCATACTCTCGGGATTTCTCCAGTCTCCTTTAGGGCAGTAAATCTGGTCCTTTTTTTTTTTTTTTTTTTGTGAGTTAGAATTATGTTCTACATCCTTCTCCAGCTCTGTCCAGAACCCTCTGTTGTGATCCTCATCAGAGCAGTCAGTGGTGGTAGCCGGGCAACATCTAGCTATACTGGATTCAGTCTGGTGGAGCCCTTGGTAGCTGTGGTCCATTAGTCCATTGGACTAATCTTTTCCTTGTATCCTGTTCTTCTCTTCATTCTCCCTTGCTCCCAAAGGGATGAGACCAGTGGAGTATCTTAGGTGGCCGCTCGTAGGCTTTTAAAACCCCAGACGCTACTCACCAAGGTAGAATGTAGAACATTGTCTTTATAAGCTGTGTTATGCCAATTGAGCTAGATGTCCCCCGAGACCGTGGTCCCCACAGCCCTCCACCCAGCAGTTCAGTCCCTCAGGGAGTTTGGATGTGTCTATGGGGCTTCCATGACCTTTCCTTGTACAAGTTGTGCTGGCTTGCCCAGTAGTGAGTACTGTCTTACCCTTCACCAAAGTTACCTCTTATCTATTGTCTATCTAGTTTTGCCCCCAGCCCTCTCATCCCTGGTAACCGACAAAGATTTTTACATTTTGTGTGTTAACTTTTTCATGGGTTTTTACAATACAGATCTCATACAATATTTGTCCTTTTGTGATTGACTTATTTAACTCAGCATAATGTCCTCCAGTTTCATCCATGTTAATGAGATGCTTCACAGATTCATTGTTGTTCTTTCTCGTTGCATAGTACTCCATTGTGTGTATATACCATAGGTTGTTTATCCATTCATCTGTTGATAGGCATTTAGGTTGTTTCTATCTTTTTGCTACTGTGCACAATGCTGCCATGAACATAGGTGTGCATATGTCTATTCGAGTGATGACTCTTATTTCTCTAGGATATATTCTTAGGAGTGGAACTCCTGGATCAAATGGTATGTCTATTTCTAGCTTTCTGAGGAAGCGCCATATCATTTTCCAAAATGGTTGTATCATTTTGCATTCCCACCAGCAGTGCATAAGAGTTCCGATCTCCCCGCAGCCCGTCCAGCATTTTTTATTTCCAGTGTTTTTGATTCGTGCCAGTAATGCCGAGGTGAGATGGTATCTCATTGTGGTTTTAATTTGCATTTCTCTCATGGCTAGTGATGTGAGCATTTCCTCATATGTCTGTTGGCCATTTGAATGTCTTCTTTGGTGAAGTGTCTATTCATTTCCTTTGCCCATTTTTTAATAGGATTATTTGTCTTTTTGTTGTAGAGGGGGTGGATTTTCTTGTAGATTATGGAGATTAGACCTTTGTCTGACTTGTACTGTCCCAAAATTTTTTCCCAGTCTGTAGGTTCTCTTTTTACTCTTTTGGTGAAGTCTTTTGAAGAGCATAGGTTTTTGATTTTTAGAAGATCCCAGTTATCTAGCTTATCTGTTGGGGTTTCTGCATTGATGGTTATGGTTTGTATCCTGTTAATGCCATGTATTAAGGACTGAAGTGTTGGTCCTATTTTTTCTTCTATGAACTTTATAGTTTTAGGCTTTGTATTCAGGTATTTGATCCTTTTTGAAGTAGTTTTTGTATATGGCGTGAGGTATGGGTCCTGTTTCACTTTTTTGCAGATGGATATCCAGTTTTGCCAGCACCATTTTAAAAAGAATGTCTTTTCCCTATTTGGTGGACTTTGGGTCCTTGTTAAAGATCAGGTGACCGTAGGTGGATGGATTTACATCTGGGTTTTCAGTTCAGTTCCATTGGTCAATGTGTCTGTCGTTGTACCAGTACCAAGCTGTTTTGACTACTGTAGCTGTATAGTAGGTTCTGAAGTCAGGTAGTGTGAGCCCTCCAACTTTATTCTTCTTTTTCAGTAGTAGTTTACTTATTCGGGGCTTCTTCCCTTTCCATATAAAGTTAATGATTCGTTTTTCCATCTCTTGAAGAATGTTGTCGGTATTTTGATCAGGATTGTGTTATATTTGTAAATTGCTTTGTGAAGTATTGTCATTTTCCCAGTGTTGAGGCTGCCTATCCATGAGCATGGTATGTTTTTCCATTTATGTAGATCCCTTTGGGTTTCTTGCAAAACTGTTTTGTCGTTTTCTTTGTATAGGTCTTTTACATCCCTGGTCAGATTTATTCCTAACTATTTTATCTTTTTAGGGTTATTGAAAATGGTATTTTTTTCCTGATTTCCCTTTCTTCATTCTCCTTATTGGTGTATAGGAATCCGACTGATTTTTGAACGTTTATCTTGTATCCTGCTACTTTGCTGAATCTTTCTATTAGTTCCAGTAGATTTCTCATGGAGTCTTTAAGGTTTTCTATGTATAGTGTCATATCATCTGCAAACAGGGACAGTTTAACTTCTTCATTACCAATTTGGATGCCCTTTATTTCTTTTTCTTGCCTTATTGCTCTAGCCAGAACTTACAGCACAGTGTTAAATAGGAGTGGTGATAAAGGGCATCCTTGTCTTCTTCCTGTTTTCAAGAGGAATGTTTTTAGCCTGTGTCCATTAAGAATGATGTTGGCTGTTGGTTTTGCATAGATGCCCTTTATTATGTTGAGAAACTTCCCTTCTATACCTATTTGATTGAGAGTTTTTTTCAGGAATTGGTGTTGGATTTTGTCGAATGCCTTTTCAGCATCAATTGAGTTGATCA
Source organism: Dugong dugon (assembly GCA_030035585.1). Lineage (NCBI taxonomy): Eukaryota > Metazoa > Chordata > Mammalia > Sirenia > Dugongidae > Dugong > Dugong dugon. Next base: position 23,480,828 of record CM057464.1, read on the forward strand.
TGTGATGCTTTTCTTTCCTTTAAGTGGTGGATTACGTTGATTGATTTTCTAATGTTGAACCATCCTTGCATACCTGGTATGAATCCTACTTGGTCGTGGTGTATTATTTTTTTGATATGATGCTGAATTCTATTGGCTAGAATTTTGTTGAGAATTTTTGCATCTATATTCATTAGAGATATTGGTCTGTAATTTTCTTCTTTTGTGACATCTTTTCCTGGTTTTGGTATCAGCGTTACCCTGGCTTCATAGAATGAATTTGGAAGTGTTGCTTCCTCTTCTATGCTCTGAAATAGCTTGAGTAGTACTGGTAGAAGCTCTTCTGTAAATGTTTTGTAGAATTCTCCAGTGAAGCCATTTGGGCCGGGGCTTTTTTGGGTTGGGAGTTTTTTTAATTACCTTTTCAATCTCTTCTGTTGTTATGGGTCTGTTCAGATTTTCAACATCACTTTGATGTAGTTTTGGTAGGCTGTGTGTTTCTAGAAATTTTTTCGTTTCCTCTAGGTTTTCAAATTTGTTGGAGTATAGTTTTTTATAATATTCTGTTATAATGCTTTTTATTTCAGTTGGGTCCGTTGTAATGCCCTCCATTTCATTTCTTATTTGGGTTATTTGTGTCCTCTCCTGTTGCTCTTTTGTCAGTCTGGCTAGTGGTTTGTCGATTTTGTTGATTCTTTTAAAGAACCAACTTTTGGTTTTGTTGATTCTTTCTGTTGTTTTTCTGTTCTCTATTTCACTTATTTCTGCTCTGATCTTTACTGTTTCCTTTCTCCCGGTAGTTGTGGGCTTTTTTTGCTGTTCTCTTTCTGTTTGTTTGAGTTGTGTAGTTATTGTTTTGATATTGTCCGTTTCTTCCTTTTTGATATATGCATCTATTGCTATAAATTGTTCTCTGAGGACTGCCTTGTCTGTGTCCCAGAGGTTTTGGTATGATGTGTTTTCATTCTCACTTGATTCTAGGAATTTTTTGATTCCATCTCTGATTTCTTCTATTACCCAGTGATGTGTAAGTAGGGTATTATTCAGTTTCCATACAGTTGATTTTTTTTTCCATGCTCTTTATATTGTTAATTTCTACCTTGATGGCATTGTGGTCAGAGAAGATAGTTTGTATTATCTTGATGTTTTGGATCTTGTTGAGGATTGCTCTGTGGCCTATGATGTGGTCTATTCTGGAGAATGTTCCATGTGTATTGGAAGAGAATGTGTACTTTGCAGCGGTTGGAGCAAGTGTTGTATATATATCTATGAGGTCAAGTTGTCTGATTGTGCCCTTTAGGTCTTCTGTATCTTTGTTGAGTTTCTTCTTAGTTGTTCTGTCGTTTACTGAGAGTGGTGTGTTGAAGTCTCCTACTATTATTGTGGAATTGTCAGTTTCTCTTTTCAGTGTTGTTAGAGTTTGTTTCATGTATTTTGGAGCCCTGTCATTGGGTGCGTAGATGTTCATTATGGTTATGTCTTCGTGATGGATCATCACCTTAGTCATTATGTCGTGTCCTTCTTTGGCATTTATGGTAGATTTTGTTTTAAATTCTATTTTATCTGAGATTAGAATTGCTACTCCTGTTTTTTGGTAGTTGTTAGCTTGATATATTGTTTTCCAACCTTTGACTTTTAATAAATTCACATCTTTGTTTCTAAGGTGTGTCTCTTGTAGACAGCATATTGATGGATCCTGTTTTCTTATCCATTCTGTGACTTTCTGTCTCTTCATGGGTGCATTGTGTGCATTTACTTTTAGTATAATCATTGATAGATTTGAGTTTGTTGCTGTCATTTTGTAATGCTTTTTTTGTTTGGTGGTGACGTTTTCTTTGTTCTTCTTACTCTCTTGTGCTGAGTTACTATTGTTTGTGGATTTTTTTTCATGTCTTTTGTTTTTGTAGGTTTTGTTTTTGCTGAGACTTGATGTTTTTTCTCATTTTTTTATGATTATGTTTCATCTTTCTTTGTGGTTACCATGAATTTTACCCTTATCATTCTAAGTTTGAAACAGTCTACCATTACTTTGTATTGCCTTGCCTTCGTCTCCATTAGAGAAAGTTCTATACCTATGCCATTTATTCCCTCGTTTATTGTTTTGATGTTGTTGTTATTTACTGATTAATTGCTCTGATTCCCTGTTGTATTTCTTTTGGTTTTGGATCGTCTTCAAGAGTTTATTTCCTAGATTGGTATCTGGCTGGTACGATCCTGCATCCTATCTTCTGCCTGTGAGCTGAAGCTGTTTGTCCTCAGATCGAAGAACTGCCTTTAATAATTCTTGTTAGTTTGGTTTGACTTTTACATATTCCCTTAATTTCTGTTTATCTGGAAATGACCTAATTTCACCATCAAATTTGATTGAGAGTTTTGCAGGGTATATTATTATTGGCTGTCAGTGTTTTCTTTGAGGATTTTATATATGTCATCCCATTGCCTTCTTGCCTCCATGTTTCTGTGGAATAATCTGAGCTTAGTCATATTGTTTCTCCTCTGTATGTGACTTCTTGTTTTTCACGAGCTGCTGTCAGGATTCTTTGTTTTTCTTTGGTTTTGGCAAGTGTGATTATGATATTCCTTGGTGATTTTCTTTTGGGGTCTTTCCTATATGGGGTTCGTTGAGCTTCTTGGATGGCCAGCTTTTCATCTTTCATGATATTGGGGAAGTTTTCTGTCAGCAGTTCTTCAATGATCCTCTCTGCGTTTTCTGTTTTGTCCCCCTGTTCTGGAATTCCAATCACTCACAAATTTTTGCTTTTGATTGTATCCCACACAACTCTCAGGGTCTCTTCATTTTCCTTTGTTCTTTTTCCTGAGGTTTCCTGAAACAGAGTTGTGTCCACGTGTTTGTCTTCAATTCCACTGATCCTGTCTTCCACCATTTCAAATCTGCTTCTCAGCCCTTCTATGACACCTTCCATTTCTGAAATCTGGTTGTTTATCTTTTGGATTTCTAATTTTTGTCTTTGTATTATTTCTAGTCATGAATTTATTTTGGCATTTTGTTCCTGCACTATTTTCCTGAATTATTCCAATTTTTGTCAGTATTTCCCATGAATTTGTGTATGTTTTCCTCATGTTTGTCAGCTTTTTGCCAGAGCTCTTGGAAAATTCTGAGTAGTAGAGATTTGAATTCCCTATTAGGTAGTTCTAGTGCATTTTCTTTCACTGGAGAGTAATCTGGTTTTTTATTTTGGACACCTACTGGAACCAACATTTCTTGTTTTTGTAAATGTTTTGATAATGTCTGCTGTCTTCGGGGCATTCAGTAGTTACTTTTCTCGTTTATTGATTGTAGATTTGTTTGTTTCATCTGTTTTTTAAAAAAAAATTGTCTATGTCTGAGCAGGTGGACTGTGTTTTCTTTGTTGTTTGCTCGTCTGTGGGCACAATATTTTTCACCTCCTTCTCCAATTGGCAAGGTCAGTCATTCAGATATGGTATGGCAGGACAGGTGTAGCTGAAGAGGAGTTACTGGGATGGTTTTTTTGTGGCACTTGCTATAGCCACCAGGGCGGGTCAGTAATCATGCAGGGAAGGTTCCAGTAGGCCGTGCCTGTGCTGCTTGGTGATGTGATGTTAAGCGCACGGTGCAGATAGGCAGGATTTAGTGGGGAGATTGTTATGTGTGAAGCTAAGATGGATATGGGAAAGAGGAGAGAGGAACAGGAGCCAAAAACATACAAACAAACAAAAAAGACTGCTAGGGGAGCTTGCCAGTGGAGTGGAGGGATGAGAAACTATAAAATGGAGAAAAAACAGAAAAGGGAAGAGGAAGTAAAGAAAAGAAAAGAATGAATAAATAAAAATCAGAAAGGTTATAGAACTGCAAAGTTCCCAGGGATCGCACCGGTGCAGCTATGAGGTCTGGGGAAGTTGCTCTTAGATGTTGTAGTACAGCCGGGCTAGAAGGGGTAGAGGTATACAGCTCCAGGTATTCAGGGAACAGAATTCGAAGGGAGATATAGAGAAATGAGAAAGTGAGCAATGAAGAAAGACAAAAAAGGGAAAAACTGGTAAAAGAAAACAAAACAAATTTAAAAAAAAAGAACAAGAAAGGCCACCCAAAAAACAGAAAAATAAACCCAATGACAAAAGAAATGCTATCAGGGATCCCTCTGCACTTCTGTGCAAGCTGAGTGGGAAGTCTCCTTGCCACGCAACACCACCTGGTCAGAAAGGGCTCCCAACTCAAGAAAAGGAAAAGAAAACAAACAAACAATTCAAAACAAACTAATGAACAAAAGCCCCGTGATCTCACCAGCGTGGCAGCCCATACCGGGCAGCAGCTCCACACTCGAACGGAGCTCCACAGTTCCTAAGGAAGAAGCAAAGATGGCGCACAGAGCCGGGTATTTGAGCGAAAGGCGGGGGAGGTGGCGAGAGGTAAGGAATAAATCAAAAGAAGCGGAAAAAAAAGGAACCCTAGTTGCCAACAAATGGCACTCAGAGAGCCAGCTAGGCCGGGCTGGTGTTTCTCGGACAGGAGACTATGTCCGCGGGAGGCAGAGGGGTCTGAGTGTGGGTGAAGAAGGGTAGGGAGTGGGAAAGCATATATCACAAATTACTGGAGCTTTGCAGCCCCTGAGGAAGAAGCAAAGATGGTGCACAGAGCCCGGTATTTGATCGAAAGGAGGGGTTGGTGGTGAGAGGTAAGGAAGAAATTTTAAAAAAAAGCGGAAGAAAGCAACACCAGCAGCCAGCAGATGGCACTCAGAGAGTCAGCCCATTCAGGTGTGTGGAATCCAAGCAGCTGGTGTTTCCCAGTCAAGAGATTGTGGCCGTGGGAAACAGAGGAGGCCAAGTCGGGGTGAAGAAAGGTGTGGGGTGAAGAAAGGTGCGGGGTGGGAGAGCGTATATTGCAAATTACCGGTTGTTTTGTCTACCGCTGGATGCTCCGTGAGGCTGCTTTCTCGTACCCCCTGTTTGCTTGTCTCCAATAGGAGTCCCAGATGGTGGATCCGTGCTGCGTTAGCTAGTAGGGGACCTCTGCATGAATCTCTCCTCGCTCTCCTTTCTTTGTCAGTTTTCTCACTCCATTTGGCGCTTGACTGAGTTCTTTATCTCTTCATTTGATGTTTTAGGGTTTTAGGATTGTTGTATTCTCTGTTTGGCTTAGTTTTTTGGATCTTTGCTGTGGAGGGACGGCGTGGTGCTTCTGCCTAGAGTGCCATTTTTCCGGAACCTCCTCTAGTGCTGTCATTTTGATGTCTTTTTTTGTATGTTGTTGACAGTTTCTTTGTTCCAGTTAATTTTGTGTGCTGAGTCGTTTTCCTTTATGCATTTTGTTTTAATGTTTTTCGTTGTTGATTTTGTGTATGCTGAGTCTTTATATTTTTCTCGTTTTTTATTTTGACTTGTAGGATTGTTAGTTTCCTTACCTTAATATTTACCCCTATTTTTCTAAGTTTATAGCAGTCTTTTATTTCTTTGTTTCGCCTTGACTTCCTCTCCATATGAAAAATCTATGTCTACATTTTTTAAGTCCCTCTTTTTTGTTTTAATGTTGTCATCTTTTACATATTGACATCTGTTTCCCTATTTTCAGTGTTTTAGCTTGCATTTATTTTTGTGACTTCCCTGTCTGGCTTGATATCTGGTTGCTGTGTCCTGTGTTCTAGTTTTGGGTTGTTTTGTGATGTTACTGATTTTCTAACCAGAGGACTCCCTTTAGTATTTCTTTTAGTTTTGGTTTGGTTTTTGCAAATTCCCTAACCTTCTGTTTATCTGGAAATGCCCTATTTTCACCATCATATTTGAGAGACAGTTTTGCTGAATATGTAATTCTTGGCTGGCATTTTTTTCTTCTTCAAGGCTTTGTATATGTCATCCCATTGCCTTCTTGCCTGCATTGTTTCTGCTGAGTAGTGTAAGCTTGTTCTTATTGACTCTCCTTTGTAGATGACTCTTCGTTTATCCCTAGGTGCTCTTAAAATTCTCTCTGTATCTTTGGTTTTGGCAAGTTTGATTATAATAATATGTCTCGGTGACTTTCTTTGGGATTGACCTTATGTGGGGTTTGATGTACATCTTTGATAGATATCTTGTCATCTTTTACGATATCAGGGAAGTTTTCTGCCAACAAATCTTTAACAATTCTCTCTGTATGTCCTGTTACCCCCCTGTTCTGGTACTCCAGTCATTCATTGGTTATTCTGTTTGATAGAGCCCCACATAGTTCCTAGTTTTTCTTCATTTTTTTAAATCCTTTAATCTGATTTTTCCTTAAATAAGTTGGTGTTAAGTGCTTTATCTTCAGTTTCACTAATTTTGACTTCCTTTGCCTCAGTTCTGCTCCTTTGACTTTCTTTTGAGTTTCCTAATTCTGAAATTTTATTGTTAATCTTCTGGATTTTTGATTGTTGTCTCTGTGTAGATTTTTGCAGCCTGTTAAATTTGCCATTCTGCTCTTCTCTAATCTTTTTAATTTCTTTCATTGCGTGTTTTGCATTTTGCTTAATTTCCTTCCTAATTTCTTGAAGAGTTCTGTATATTAATCTTTTGTATTCTGCCTCTTGTAATTCCAAGAAATTTTCGTCTCCTGGAAATTTTCTAGATTCTGTATTTTGAGAACTTGCTGAAGTCATCATGGATTGCCTGTTTATGTGATTTGATATAGACTGTTGTCTCTGAGCCATCGATAAGTTATTATATTTATTAATTTTACGTTTGCTTAATGTGTTTGCTTCTTGTTTTGTTTTAATATGCTCAAATGGGCTGCTCGTATGAGCTAGTTTATGGGCATGTTTGAAGCTCTGATGTCCTTTCACCAGGTGGTTAGGTCTGTTACTAGGTATTTGAATTCAGGAGTCTGCGCACTCCTCCTATATGGATTCAGCTCAGGTGTCCAAGTAGATAGCCACCAAGTGTGTGGTGTAGGCTCTCACTTACAGTCCTAGACAGGTATGGGTGATTGGTGTAGGCACAGTCATCTGGTTGCAGCAGGGGGATACACTCTGAGCAAGACAGGGGGCTAATGGCCACCCCTGAGTGTCCAGGAGGAAGACATGTCCCTGGTCTGTAGAGCGTGTAGGTGGGTGGGTTTTGTAGTCGGACTATGAGTACCTATTGCTGTTGGCTGTAAGGACTCGGGGGCACCTCTTATTCATGGGCCCCTCTCTGAGGTGGCTAGGTGGCGTGGATAGATCCACCAGTCCTCAGGCCCCTGATGTGGGTAGGTGAAGACCCTGCTTAATGGGCAGAGCAGTGTCACATGTCAAGAATCTGCCACTTCACAGCTGAAACAGTTGAAGTTAGAGTTCCGGTATATACCCTGTTAACTGCAGTAATGAGGGCCTATGCTATGTAGATGGTACCACAGAAGTCTATGCAGGGTGGAAGGCACTCAAAGTTCATGGATCCCTTATGCCTGTGCCTAGGCAAAGGAGCTTTGCCTACCCTGGGTTCCTGGCTTAGGGGAGCCAGCAGTTTATTTTTTCCCGTTTGTTAATTTGTTCACTCTCCAAGGCAGGGAGAATGGCTCCAGGCTTGTGCAGGATCCTACTTCCAGCCCAGGGGACTTGGCAGTTGCTGAAGCCAGCCCGGGACCCAGTGCAGGGCAGGGAGTGGTGAGATAAATGGGAGATGGTTTTTTCTCTAAAGGGGGGTGTTTTTGTTCAGTACGGTAAGCCGTACGTGATTACTTATCTTTCCCCGATGAGGGCTGCTTCTTAATGGTTCTTGGTGGCCATGTAGACTCTTTGGCCCTGGGTCTCACCCAGTGCGGAAAACGAGCACTACCACTTGCCTGCCTCACCACTCACCCATGAGCTGCTCAGACCTAAGGGGCTCAGGCTCTAGTCAGGTCTGGCAACTCCTCACTGCTTCTGAACTGTCTCTCCCTCCCCCTGCCACTCAGTCCCGTCCCTCAACTCAATCTTTGATGTTCAGGTATCCGAGATTGCCATATATAATCGAATCACTTGTTTTCTAGGGTCTTTGTTGTAAGAGGGTCCACCAGAAGCGTCTGACTACTTCGTCATCTTGGCCCCGCCTCCTTTTGTGCCTATTTTTCGTTTTCTGTGAGTTTCTGATTGTGGCAGGGGTTGAAGGTACTAAAGCAGGGAGCACACTGTTGGTGCTTAGGAGAATGGATATTCTCCCAGTCTCATAGTTACTGCAATTACCTTTTTAAATGGACTTTTTTTTTTTTTAATCGTATTTGTCCATGTCTTCGAAAATCCAGTTGAATCATATCCATGGGTTTCCCCCTCACCCTTTCCATTTATTTACTTACCCCTATGCAGGATCAGCCCTCACAAAGGTTTTTTCCTTTCTAGCATGAAATTATCTTTAACTCTTTATTCATTCTGTCCAATATGCAGTATTCACCATGGAAATGATGTTCAACAACCTGGTGGTTTGAGGTCCCCTCCAGTGTAATCATCAATTACCTTTTTCTGGGCTAAAGTCTCGTTAGTAATCTGCTAATGTTTTTCATTGTAGTGCACACAGTTTTGCAGTATCACTCATGACTTTTGGAAGGCTCATCAGTCTGAGTGGTATGTTTAGTTTTCAGTTTGCTGTTAGATCTAGAACTCTTTGTTGTTCACCACTGGTAGCTATCTGTTTCAAACAGCAATTTGAGAGGTGGAAGCTCCCTTGTGTCTTCACTGCAAATGGAGAGAGAATTTTTGTAGCCTCTTAGTCCCTCTTACCTGGGTCTCTTAGCCTCCTCCTTTATGTATGGTCGGCTGCTCTTCTTATTAACTGGATTCCTGTTTTGTTCTCTCTTGCATATCATTTTAATTTTATTCCATTTTGAGGAACACACTTGTTTCCCTGCGAAAGCTTCCTTTGCTTGCCTGTTTGCCATGATGTTCTTGTATTGTTTTGAGCCCGATTCTTTTTCCCAGAGCTTTGAATAAATTATTTTCAACAAAAACCTCTCAGTCAAGATCTTGTGAGGATTTACTTATTTAAACTTTTATCTTATGGCTTAGATTTTTCCCCCTCATTATTTCTTCTAAAATTGGTTCATGATATGCTGATTTTGAAAGAGAGTGGAAATAAAGAGAGACGGAGCAAGGAAAGAGGGAAAGCAGCTTGTTACCCTCACAACAGGATGTTGCTTCGACCTCTCTCAGTGTGCTTTGCTTGTAAACACTGGTGCAGGCCAGACCCCAGTGGGGGTTAAAGCTCCCAAACTGAATGCCTGATAACTTGTCCTACCTCAAAGCTTGGACTCTACTTCTTGTCTTAATAGACTCTTCCAGGGTGGGTAATTGAAGACCTCCATTACTGGAACGTAAGGCTGTTTTTAGCTCCTCATTTAACCATTTCATCTAGTTCTTGCTCTCTTTTTTTTTTTGGCCCAGATTGTTTGTTAACTAAAGAATGATTAGTTATTAGATGCTAAAGAAAGCACTCTGTTCCTACCTTAATGTAATGGTAGTGGCCATTTCAAATGTAATTATAATGTCCTTAAAAGGAAAGATGTTAGCTGTTTTTCAGTCTCCCTATACACAGCTGAAGTAACTTTTTATTGTTTTGCCAATACACAGAGCACCCCAAATTACCATAGTCGGAGTGGCAACTGGCAGCAGCCATTAAACCTTGTAGTAATCTCTCAATTATCTTTAACAAATGTTTTTAATCCCAGGCTGCCTCTCTACTGTCATCTCTTCACCCCTGTGCCATCACCCTCTGCCAGCAGAGAGTTTAGAGATTATTTTGACGTATGTATGATCAAAATAATTCAGAAGAAATTTAGAAGAAAGAAGTTGTAACTTTTATTATTTACTCCTAGATGTATATATAAACTCTAGTGTGAGTAATACCTTAGTGCATTTTATGTACTTTGTTCTTTTTAAATTTTATTGTGGTTTTATATATATATATATATATATATATATATATATATATATATATATATATATATATATATATATATATAAAACCAAAACATTTTTACTTTAACTGTTTTTAAGTGTGTAATTCACTGACATTAATTACATTCACCATGTTGTGTAACTATCTCCACTGTCCATTTCCAAAACTTTTTATCACCCCAAAAAGAAATTCGGTACCCCTTAAGCAGTAACTCCCCATTTTGACCTTCTCCCAGCCCCTGGTAACCACAAATATATATTTGCCTGTTCTACATATTTCATGTAAGTGGGGTCATACAGTATTTGTCCTTTTGTGTCTGATGAGTGCATGATGCTTTCAGGGTTCATCCATACTGTAGCATTTGTCAGAACTTCGTTTCTCTTCATGGCTGAGTCATATTCCGTTGTATGGATAGACCACATGTTGTTTATCCATTTCTCTGCTGATGGACACTTAGGGTGTTTCCACTTTTTGGCATTGTGATTAATGCTGCAGTAACACTGGTGTACAAGTATCTGAGTCCTTGCTTCAAGTCTTCTGGGTATACAGGGTCATGTGGTAATTCTCTGTTTAACTTTTTGAGGACCCACCAAATGTTTTCGACAGTGGCTATACTATTTTACATTCTCACCAGCAATGGATCAGGGTTCTGGTTTCTCCACATCCTTGTCAATACTTGTTATTTTCTGATAGTAGTTATCCTAGTGGATGTGAAGTGGTATCTCATTGTGGTTTTGATGTGAATTTGCCTCATGAGTAATGATGCTGAGTATCTGTACATGTGCTCATTGGCCATTTGTGCATCTTCTTTGGAGAAATAGCTACTCAAGTCCTTTGCCCATTTTTCAATTGGGTCATTTTATGTACTTTTCATCACTTTGCCATCGAGGTCAAGAATCTATTGAATGATTCACACTATTGAATAATCTAGGATGTAACAAAAGCCAGTAATGCTTTTAGGTTATGTGCATCCTGAGTACCAAATGGCTGGTGAAAGTTTATTAACGTGCCTGTATCTGGCTGTGAGAAAGATTCTGGGGATTATTCTTTAAGCACATTTCAAAATGCAAAAACACTGTCACTACCAGTTGATACAGAGCAGATATTCTTAACCTTTCTTAGGTCATGGATGCCCTCAGCAACCTGGCAAAGCCTATTGATATTCTCAGAAGAATGTTTTTAAAGGTATAAAACATAACTCTTAGAATTACAAAGGAAACTGATTGTACTAATGTGTTAGTATTAAAATATTTTAAAAACCAGTTTTGTGATATAGTAATGTGATAACGGAGTACCAGTGCACCGTAGTTAAGAGCTAGGTTGCTAAGCAAAAGGTCTGCAGTTTGAATCCACCAGCTGCTCCTTGAGAATCCTATGGGGTAGTCTACCCAGTCCTACAGGGTCGCTGTGAGTCGTAATCTACTTGACAGCAACAGGTTTTTTTTTTGGAATGTGATAATGCATTATATAACAAGATCTAGCTATGGGTCTTTGCTGTAATTTCAAAGTAGTAATTGGCAAAAATGATATTTCAGGGTATCTGCAACCGCCATAAGGTCACATAAAAATATCCATTGGTGAAAACATCACAGATATTACTGTAACTACTGTCAATTATTGCTTACATTCGAAATTGAAATAAATCCTAAATTACAGATTGAGATTAGTGAAAATGAAGATGTATTTTTTTTCTGTCCAAATCCATGTTCCCCCAAATTCTATCCATAGACTCTGTAGACCCTTGGTTAAGTACTCCCAATTTAATTAATTTCATTGGGTAAGCTTACTTATTATTTCTGCTTATTTTTAAAGAATCTCTACAATTTTTGCTATAGAAAACCTAAATAGAGAAATGGTGACAGGCTTTTCTATATTAATCCATCAGCTAGATATACCACTTTAAATGGACAGATAAAAAAATGTTTGATGTGGCTAATTTGTGTAATGAAAGTCATGAGGTATTTTTAAATTAAGCTTTTTACAAGAGATTTAGTTTAATTGTTATGTTTGTTCTGACACATAGACTACCTTGACTGAGAAAGTAAGAACAAGTTTAAAGAATGGAGTGAGAGATTGTTGGAGACTACAGAAAGTGCAAAGAATTGTGACCAAGGAGGTATCACTGAAGTAGGGGAAAAACCCCAGTATTTTAGAAATGAAGATTCTCAAACTCAAGCAATGTGTTGTTGGATCAGAATTTTCAAGGGCACTCCAGATGACTGAGGAGCAGGGCTTAGCACTTTGAGAAACACTACCTTAGGTACTCTGGCCTACAATTCAGAGGTGGTTGAAGTGTTCTTCTTGTTACCATAGTGATAATTAATATGTATTTTCAAAGACATTTTCCAGCCCTGAAGTGTTAGAAATAGAGGACGCCAACCTTCTTATTCTGGAATTAGAAAACGATTGCTGCTTTCCTACACAGGAGGCATTTCAGAGCGTGTACACTCATAGGCACCATGGTTGCCATTGTTAGCACTGTGACTGTTGTTCCGTATTAATGCGGTTGTCTCACCTGCTCTTTCCAGATTTCTTTTGACCTCGCTGAATACACCGCGGATGTTGATGGCGTTGGCACTTTGCGGCTTCTGGATGCAGTGAAGACCTGCGGCCTTATCAGCTCTGTGAAGTTCTACCAAGCCTCAACAAGTGAACTTTATGGGAAAGTGCAAGAAATTCCGCAGAAGGAGACCACCCCCTTCTATCCCCGGTCACCCTATGGTGAGTGTGTGCAGACGCATGTGCACCCCTGCGCTCTGTATGGGTGGGGAGTGTGTGTTTCGGTTTTAATTCTGTTCGTGTCTCACTGCTGAAGTCCTTTGGGTGTGCGATAAGCTTTAAGACAGACCAAAGTGACTCAACTTGTTGAGAAGCATGCCTTTATAAATTGATGAATACACGTATTTGTTGCCTTTGCCTCGGGGTGGAATACCGCCTCACTTCACCAAGTCTTGTTCATTCAACCCTCCCATACAGATCACTTTAAAAGGAGCATTAGACCCAACGTGATTCCTTTTATTCAGATTGTGCTGAAGTGACAAGGTTTCAAGCTTTATACTTCCCCAGTGAAAGTCTTCCTGTGCTTAAACCCTTATAAAAAAATCCTGTTGTAGCTAATATATTTGTAAAGAGAGTATTCATGAAAAGACTTCAGTAATAAAATTTCAAAGCAAACTGGAATATTAAGATCTCGTATTTTTCACTTTCTGACGTCTTGAAACTACAGAAAGGGAATAAAACCTAAGAAAGGTAAACTTGATACATTGCACACACTATAGTTGAGTTAGATTGTGAAAGAAAGAACTGTGGGTGTTGTTAAAGTAAGGAATTCTTAAATATTTCCTTGTGAGCATGATTAATCGATAAAGAACCTTTATTTGTTTGGGCTTTTGATTCTTTTTTTTTTTTTTCCTAGCTTGATACATTACAAATTGTAATTTTTGCAAATTGATACTTGTTTAAGATGAATTAAAAAACATTGATTTTTATTATAATAAGCTTTATTTGCTTTAAATTCCAACAGGGGCAGCAAAACTCTATGCCTATTGGATTGTGGTGAACTTCCGTGAGGCATATAATCTCTTTGCAGTGAATGGCATTCTCTTCAATCATGAGAGTCCCCGAAGAGGTTAGTAAAACTATATTAATTAAAAAGAGAATTCCAGACTTTAAACAATCAGAAAGTTCTATGTATATTCAGCATATTTACTATGTTGACTGTAAAAAAATATTTACATGTGGTTCTCCGTACTGTGAACGTCAGAAGTGGTAAAGGAAGAGATATAAATTCAGCCTTAATTACTTATTAACTCTGTTTTTCTTTATTCAACTTGAAATATAAAACAGTATTCCAGTTTTACACTTTTCATTGGTAGATCTTATCAAGCATGCTTTCAACCTAAGTATTAGGAATTTTCCATATGCAGGCACAGGAATAAGTAGTAAACTAATGCCGATTTCTGGAAGTCACTCTTACTCACATAGACTTGACTTGTAGAATCTGTATTTTTTTTTTAAACTCTGAATCAGTTGGACATTCAGTATTGTTTTCTTTGTTGTTGTGTACCTTCGAGTCTATTCCGACTCATAGCGACCCTGTAGGACAGAGTAGAAATGCCCTGTAAGGTTTTCAGGGAGCGGGTGGTAGGTTTGAATTGCCGACATTTTGGTTAGCAGCCTGAGCTCTTAACCACTAGGCCCCCAGCGCTCCATTCTTTCTTTAGATTCCATTAAACAGACACACAGAAATTATTCTGCTTCTGTAGATTATATCTCAAAATAAATTTGAAATTAGTTTTGTAGTTAGAAGAATTATCAGGGTTTGTTGTTTGTTTTTCAGAAAACCGTATTTGTTTGCATTGCCTTATTGCCTTTTCATAGTTGTTGCTGAGACTGTTAGCAACATACTCTCCTGTTCCTAATAATAGATGTTAAAAAAGAAAATGTTTACTCCTATAATTACTTGTGATTTACTGAAGCATGAGAATGCTATAAAAATGTACACTCTTTACAAAGTAAAAGTTGTCTGTATAATCTAATTCTAAGAAGTTTTATTAAATTTCACTATCATTTAGCCTTTTAGCCCAAGAAAACTGAGTTCAGTGTTTTAAGTTGTTTCATGCCCAACAACTAGTAATGCTTATAATGAAATTTTATGTGACTATAGAGCCACATAATTAAACCAACAAGTCATGATTAGAAAGATTAAAGTGACAGGTTTATAAAGGTATCTTTAATGTCAATATGTTTTTATTTTATAATTTCACAAGTCAAAAATTCCCATGATGGACTGTTAAAGCATAAGAATCTAACCTGTCATCTCTTCTGCTCAAAAGGAATACAAGTTAACAAACAGGCAGAGATATTTCTTTTGTTATTTTTGTGGTTGTGGTTGTGATTAGTAGAGGGAAAGGCACAGGCAAATCTCAGCCATCATTGTCTATAGCATGTGGTATGCTGGGTGCTCAGGGAATCTGTTCAGAAAATGATAACCCCTGCGCCTTTTCTCACAAAAACATTTATACACATTATTTGGTTTTCTGTTGTTTTCCCTCTCAACTTTCCATTTGCAAAAAAAAAAAAAAAAGTTGTTGTGGATCAGGTTAGGAGAGGGAAAAGCAATTCTTACAGAGTGAAAAGATAAATTTAAAAATGACTCCTCCTCAAAATCCTTTTTTACTGTTGTCTGTGCTATTTACACACCTTGTAATGAAAACTTTTTTCTCTTGGTCGATGTTAATTACTTTCTTCTTTTAAAAAGTAAAAAGGTATTTAAAAAGTAATATTTCTTTAAAAGTTCCATCCCTCACACTCACTCCTCACCCCATCCCCAGGCCCACTGTTAACATTCCTTCATAAATTTTCTATATATTTTTATTTTAAACATAAAAATCTCTATATATTGTTCTGCAGCTATAGCTTTTGTTAAACATTTGTTATAAACTTGACATTGTAACATACCCTATTTTGTTTTTTCTTTATTATACCTGGAAATTAGTGATATCCCATTGTTTCCTTCATTTATATAGTCAAATAATGAAAAAAATATACAAGTATATCTGGAAATGATGTGATACTTTGATTAGATATCTAATACCTATAACATTACTTGGGATTTGAAAATTAATTTTTATATTGACTAAATCTGCTAACAGTATTCCCAGATTAATTGTTGTTTACTGAGGAAGTTTCTTTGCCAGACTGATAATTCCTTAACGGCAGGACTATGTTGTATTTTTAAATATCCAGTGTTTGTAACAGTGCATGTCTACTAATAAGCATTCAGTAAATAGTTTTTAAATGAATGAATAAATGAAAAATGAATAAATACCTCATGTTTCAGTATAACTTTACTGACTTGAAATCTTGTTGTTGTTAAGTGTCATAGAGTCGGTTCTGACTCATAGCGACCCCATGCACAGCAGAACAAAACGCTGCCCAGTTTTGCGCCATCCTCACAATCGTTGCTATGTTTGAGCTTGTTGTTGCAGCCACTGTATCAATCCATCTTGTTGAGGCTCTTGAAAGCTAAGCAGTCTGAAATGGAGAACAACAGGAATTTAGAGGATAGTTTTCAATAAATGTGGTTTTATTGATTTCACACATATATTAATTAAAGCTCACAAGCAATTTTGAAGATTGACCCCTATCGATATACTTAAATAAAAAGTAAGATTCATTTTTAATTAATAATCTTAATTTGTGGCCTTCTACATTGTTGAGGCACTTAGAGTGAGTTTATTTTGTTAAGTAGGTTGAACATTGATACATCAACTCTTTTGTGCCCTATTATTAACATGGAACAAATGCAGTGGTAAATCTCAATCCAGTCCAAGGTAAATAATCACAAATGCCCAATTATTAGAGCCCCAAAAGATGCAGGTATTTTTGGGACATACTAACCAAAAGGTCAACAGTTTGAAGCCACCAGCCTCTCCTTGGAAACCCAGTGGGGCAGTTGTACTCTGTTCTGTAGGGTTGCTATGAGTCAGAAACGACTTCACGGCAATGGATTTGGTTTGAGTTTTTTTTATACTTTTTGTCTAAAGAAAAATAATTAACAAAGAACATTTGACTGTGTGAATATTATTCCATAAGAATTATGACTTTAAAAAGTATATTCTAGACCAGTGGTTGGCAAACTATGGCACACAGGCCAAATCCAGCCCGTTGCTTTTTTTTCCCCAGCCTGATTTTCTTAAAATAAAGTTTTATTGGAACATGGCCATGCCCATTTGTTGACATATTGCCTACAGCTGCTTTCACATTACAGAGACTATCTGGCCTGCCATTCCTAAAATATTTACTGTCTGGCCCTTTACAGAAAACATTTGCCGACCCTGCTGTAGACAGTTAAGCTTGGAGACTAATAGCTCTCTGTATTCTCAGGCTCCTCGTCCATTTCTGTATATAGATATTTCAAGGGTAATCTATTGTTTGCTGCTCTGTGGATTTTTGCTGGCTGATTGACCTCTTCCAGGCCTCTTCCATTATATACATTTTTTTATCCAAGCTCTAGGAAAACATTTTTCTTTTTCCTGTGACTCAACTAAATCTGACATGTGACTCTACAAGTGCCCCCATGGATGTCTTCTGCATTTTGAATCCATGAAAAATTGAGTGCTGTGTCATGATCAGGAAGGGCCCATTAAGTTAGTGGAGCAGGAAAGGAAGGAGGGTGCGTGTGGGAGGGCACTGTACACTTGGAGTAGAAATTAAGAGAGGGCTTCTCTGATTCTTTCTCTGAGCAGTACAGTGACGTCAGGCATGCTGCTGAACTTCTGATCCTCAGTTTCTTTAGCCTTAAAATGAGGAAAATTTCTGACCTACATACTGCAGTATCAAAAAAGATAGAGAATGTGAAATCCCTTTATATAAAGCTTTATACAAGTTTAAGTAAGGTATTATGAAGGGTGAGAGTTTACACTCAGAACACAAAATGTCAATTAACTGGAACTTAGCAAAATAATTTTCTAAAGAATTTCCTTCAGTAAGTCTATTTTTGTCAGCAAAAGATCAATCTATCTTTTGGAATTCTGAATTTTTTGCAAGTTAGTGCAGTGCTTATACCATGGCACCCCTCCCCACCACAGGGTCTGAGGCAGCACCCATGAACATTAATACATATGCAGCAAAACATGAATAGTCAAACCAAGCAGCACAAAGACTGCAGACAGCCAAATGAGTTTGTGTGAAAATGTAAGAAAAAAGAATTTGTTTCCAAACTTTTTGGATTTTGGAGTTGCAGGAAAGAGATTGTGGGTCTGTGTATTAAGATATTCTTGAGGCAGAACAATTCCAATTCTAGTGCTCAAATCTACATCTATATATACTTTATTTTCTAGATTCATTATTACTCAGAATAATGCATATCCAGAACAGATAGATCCTCAATGTCCAAAAAAACTTTCAGCTGGGTTTATTGTGGGTTTGTCCCAAGGATGCAAGGTAGGTTTTTAGAAAGATTTCCAACAAATACGAAAACCCAAGAGAGTCAATAGTTAACCAGTCCTTAAACAGAATTGCTGAAGTATTTTATACTTTACTTCTGTACTCTAAACCTATTGCCATGGAGCTGATTCCAACTCATAGCGGCCCTATAGGACAGAGTAGAACTGCTCCATAGGATTTCCAAGGCTGTAATCTTCACGGAAGCAGGCTGCCACATCTTTCTCCCGAGGAACGGCAGGTGGGTTCAAACTGCCAACCTTTCAGTTAGCAGCCAAGCACTTAACCACTGCACTACCAGGGCTCCTTTTTCTCTATTCTAGTAACCATAAAAATGAGTTTGAATTTGCTCTAAAGTAAAGCTAGTTGTTGGTGAAGTGTGGAACCAAACAAATTAGTAACTGACCCAAGATCTGTAGCATAGTTCAGCACAGTAACCCCCGTGTCCTGAGTTTTGACACTTACTCATTATGTTTTTAATTGTCTTATGTGTCTTTTCCTACATTCTGATTACTCATGATTTTCTTTTTTTTCTTTCCTTCCTTCCATCTTTCTTTAAGTGTATTTGTTTAGTTGTGTTTTGAGAACTTTATGCTACTATTGGAGATGGTCAGAATCATCTGTGGCTGGCACAAAATCAGCAGTTGGATATCATTGATCTAGTGAATGAAGTCAGTAACCCATGGACTGGTTTCTGTGTCCATTGGTTGGCCCTGCAGGCATTCTTTAAACTAATGCAGGATCACTGATAAGCTATGCTTTAGGTTTATGCTTTACAAAACAGAGGTACTATAGTAAAATTTACACAAATTAATAATGAATAATAGTGAAAATTCTAGAATTATATTGTGCATAAAGGCATGAAAATGTATGTATCAGTCTATGTTTTGTGAATAACTTTTACTAGGTATCATATCACATGGGGTCGCTATGAGTCAGAAGTGACCTAATGGCACCCACCACCACCAGCAGGTTATGTATAGTGATTTTCACAGATATTAACAAGGTGCTATTATTCATAAGTACTCACCTTTTTAAGATTAAAAAAGGTAGTATTCATTCTTAATTAAAAGGTAGATACTTTATTTCATGAGTAAATTGTACAAAAATAAATATCTGAAAAAAATTTTCTCCCATATTGTTTATCCAAACTTAAAAAATTCATAGTCTGATTGTTTTATTTACATATCTCTGTATCTGTATTTATATAAATATAGTGTTCTGTTTGCCACAAATATGGCTACTGGTGATACCATTCTATTGGAAGTACAGATTTATATGCTCTCTATTTAGGATATAGAGGCTTTTGTTTATTGTCTAGAACTATTTAGTTTCTGAGAGTAAGATGACAGATACAAAAAATATTTTTTGCATTTGTTGCTAAATGTCTTTGAAAAGCTAACCTAATTATTAAGACTGTGATATCATAAGGATGTTAATTACATTGAACTGTTGGAAAAGTAGTAAGAGATATTTTAATTGCTTTCAAATAACTTGTGACTATTAGAGTTTCATTTCAAATATATTATTTATCTATGAGAAAATCTACTCTTAAATTTAAGATTATTCTACAAATTGAAATATTATAAGCAAGCATATTTAGTAAGACTAATAATAATATTTCTAGTTCTAATTGTTTGTTGGGGCCATGGTGGCATTATGTTAAAAGGTATAACAAAAACTAAAGTAAAACAACTGATCTCCGATTACCTGAAGCAACACAGGAAGAAGGAGAGTTAGGAATAGGAGGAGGAAATGGAATGCATGGCTGATTGGTTCCATGAACAACTGCCTCCTTTGCCATGAGACCAGAAGATCTGGATTGTGCCTGGCTACCATTACTGAATGTTTACATCAAAGATTCTATAGAAGAATCCTTATCAAAAGTAGGAAAATTGCAGAACAGAATTTCAAATCTCATGGAATCAAGATTTTCTGGAGATGTTGAGGCTGGATGAACCCCAGAAACTGTTGCCCTGGGATAATCTTTAAACCTTAAACCAAAAATATCCCCTTAAGTCTTCTTTAAAGCAAACAATAATTTAATTAGTAAAGATTGTCTGTCTTGAACATTGTGCTTTTTTAAAGAACTGTTTATATGGGATCAGACTGATAACAGCAACTTGAAAGGTTAGATAGGAAGCTTAGAGGGCAGTTAGCTTATGTTAATGGGGGAAGAACAATTCAGAAGAGGAAGGAGTGAATGGTTGTACAGCCTCAAGAATGGAATCAATGTCACTGAATTGTACACGTTACAATTGTTGATTTGGTGTGTGTTTTGCTAATTATGTTTTTAAAATGTTTTTAATTTTCTAATGTAGCATTTTAATTTATGTAATGATTTTCTCACTGTGTTCTTTATTTTTTAGTGGTTGCTGTATATATAGTATATGTTTACTATGTACACCTTAAATAAACCAAAAAAAAAAAAACAAGCCCATTGCTGCTGAGTTGATTCCAACTCATGTGACCCTGTAGGACAGAGTAAAAGTGCTCCATAGGGTTTCCAAGGAGTGGCTGGTGGATTCAAACTGCTGACGTTTTGGTTAGCAGCTGTAGCGCTTATCACTGCACCACCAGGGCTCCACATCTTAAATAGCTTCAATTTAAACCATCTTAATTCCAGTAATACATAGAAATGCTACTCCTGTATAGCTCTATTCCCCCCCCCATTTTTGTGCTATTATTGTTATACATATTAACATCTATTAATAAATACATTGTTATAATTACTGCTTTACCATCTGTTATCATTTCCTTAGCCCTGTAATGGACTGTCATGTTTTGTTCCCACCTACCTCCTTTATGTAGTTATTGGCAAATATATTACACATATACTACATTTTTATTTTATAGGGCTAACAATACATTATATAAATATATATATACCCACTCCTCACTTATCAACACGGTTAGGTTCCAAGACCAGTTTGTTGTACAAAAATAGGTGTTATGAAAACATGGAGGATTTGTTTTGTTTTCAAACCATCCATTTGTCCGATTTTTTTTTACTTAGAAATATGATCATAAAATAATAACAGCTAAGATTTACTGATTTTCTCATCACTGTGATGAGTACAGTTATGGATAATTCCTCTGTGGAGAAGGAGGCAGAGGCTTGGAGGAGACAAAGCTGGATAAAGCTGGGCTGTGTGACTGGAGGGCCCATGGCTTAACCACATCACCTTCCTCCCATGCTGCGTCAGAGCTTCCCTTGTGGAGCTGCCTCCAGGGCTCCACTCCCACTCCTGCAAGTCCTGTGTTCATGATCCTGGAGCATGCTCTGCCTTCTGTGCCTGGCGAGTCACCAAGACTTGGGGCTTCCTGTGAGGGTGCTGGGGGCCTGACCACGCATCCAGCCCCACTGAGGCGGAGGCTTCGGGCCCAGTTAGACTCACTTTGGGTTGTCATTAAACTCACACACACACACATTTCTTCCAAACACCCTCTCCAATGCCTCTTTCTTTCCTTCCTTCCTAACCCTCAGAAATTTTAAGCTGCAGGGTCTCAGGCTGCATAGGAGCTGGGAACCCAGTACAGGTGTCCGCTGGCTTGGTACTGCCCAAGCA
The DNA here is from genome assembly GCA_030035585.1 of Dugong dugon. Lineage (NCBI taxonomy): Eukaryota > Metazoa > Chordata > Mammalia > Sirenia > Dugongidae > Dugong > Dugong dugon. Next base: position 23,502,157 of record CM057464.1, read on the forward strand.
TGTGCCCAGAGGCTATGGCCACAGAAGAGGCTGGCCCCATGCAGCAGCTGGATGTGGTACCCCCTCTGGCAGGAGGGAGCGGAGGGCATGGTACAGCGTGGCCTGGCTTCCTGGAGGCTACCTTAAGACCCTCCTTGAGAGAGGGGACACTCTGCAGCCTTTGCCTTCCATGTCCACCACCTCGTTAATGCTCAAAATTGTTGAACAGGTTTTTTACTTTTGTTGTAAAAGCTAAATATCGAATAATGAGATAGTTGATAAGTAAGGAGTAGGTGTATATGTATATATATACCTATTCTTTGACTTGCATAATCTCTATCAGTCTGTTTTTAAGTTTGCTAATTCATTCTTCTAACACGTTAAATCTTCTGTTGAGCTCTTATAGGGAACTGTTTATATATTATACGATTGCTTTTTAAGTCAATTAAGAAAGGCGAAAAAAATCATTTATAGTGTCTTTTATAATTACCTGTAACGGTATTCTTTGTTTTTTTTTTTTGTGTGTGTGTGTATGGATTAAAATTACTATCTTTTGGTCACTTGCTTTGAGCACAAAGAACTTCTTTTAGTACATGTTGTAAGGTTGGTTTTCCAACAACTTTTTTTTTTTAATCTGGAAAAATTTTTATTTCTCCTTCAGTTTTAAATGATACCTTTGCTGGATATAAGATTCTTGGTTGACGGTGTTTTTCTTTGAGAACCTTGAATGTGTTATCCCACTGCCTTTTGGCCTCCATTGTTTCTGCTGAGAAGTCGGCAGTTAATCATGTGGTGATTTTTCTAAAGGAATGGACTGCTTTTCTTCGCTGCTTTTAAAATATTCTCCTTGTCTTTGATTTGCAGCGTATTTACTATGGTGCACTGTTTGTAGGCCTCTGTGTTTATACTACTTGGAGATTGATCTTGGATGTGTAGGCTATTGTTTTTAAATAAATTTGGGAAGTTTTTAGTCATTTCGTTGAATATTGTTTTTCTTGTCTTTTATCTCTCTCTCCTCTCCTGGTATGCTGAGCATGTGTATGTTGGTGTAGTTAGTGGTGTCTGCATTTCTCTTAGTTTGTGCTCATTTTTCTTCATTCTTTTTTCTCTCTGTTCTTCAGCTTGCATAATTTCTATCAGTCTGTCTTCAGTATTGCTAATTCTTTCTTTTAACATTTAAATCTGCTGTTGAGCTCTTCCAGGAAACTGTTCATTTCAGTTGTTAGGCTTTTCAACTCCGTATTTTCCATTGGTTCTTTATAATTTTTACCACTTTAATGATATTTTCTCTTTGGCGTGACATTGTCATTATACCTTTCTTTGCTTCTTTAATCATGCTTTGCTTTAGTTCCGTGAACATATTTATCATGTCTACTTTGAAATCTTTTATGCTAAATCTGATTTCTGGTCACTCTCACAGGCAGTTTCTATTGCCTGTTTTTCTCCCAGTTTTTGGATCATACTTTCTTGTTTCTTTGCATTTGTCATAATTTTTTGTTGGAAATTGGACATTTTAGACAATATAATGTGGCAACTCTGGGTACTGACCTACCCCCACTGACACACACACAGGGCTTGTTATTGTTATTTGCGTGTTTATTTCGTTTAGTGGTTGGCTAGTTTATTTTAGTGAAGTCTATCCACCCTACCTTACCCCCAGATGTTAAGACTATGATGTTGCGTTTCACAGAGGCTCAGCTTTGGGTATGCCCATAGTCATCCAGTGATGGCAGTGGTACTGGTAGTGATCTCTTCTGCTCTTTCCTGACCATACCCAGCTGACTCCACTAACTGCCAGCCTGTTGTTCTATTGTTTTCAACAGTTCCCTGGGGCATAATTCCTCTACAGACTAATCAAAGTGTGGCTCCTTATACAGAATATTTTCTGAAGTCAGTGTTTCTGCTGACCCCAAGAGGGCTTCTCTAAGCTGTCTTATTCCCTGGTTCTCTCCTACAAAATAGCGGGCCTGCAGTCTGAGTTGCATCTTGGTTAGATCCACAAATGTCCTCCTAATTCCCTTTTACCACAGCCTCCACTGTTCTTGAGAGCACCTTAACTTCTCCATGCTGTCTGACAGTTGTTCTGTCTGGTCTAGTCCTGCTTCTTCCCAGGCAGAATCTCTGCCAGGGCTCTGGAGCTGGAGGTGGGGACAATGGCATGCTTCTGTCTGAGTGACATCCCACTGTAGGAGCCGAGCACTCAGTAGGGGGGCAGTAGTCTGGGGTCCTCTCCGCTTTCCTCTCCTGGCATAGAACTGTAGCGTCACAAGCCAGGGAAGGGTTATCAGGGCCTGGTGTTCTTAGTGTACCATGCCCAATGTAGCACCTCTGTTCTACCAATAGTAATTGGATGGGAGGAGGGAGCCCCCACCTCTCACCACAGTCCCCTGGGACTCAGCCTCACAACCGGCAGCTGGGGACAGGATGAGAAATGCTGAAGTCCTGCTCCACCTGGGAAGAAAGCCCTCTGACTGGGAGCTGGGGAGAGGGAACCCTGGGTTCTTGGCTGCGGCCTTCTGGAGTACAGTTTCCACCTCGCTGAGCTGGGGAGGAGAAGGGAGGGAGTAGTCTTTGTTCAAATACCAGACACAGTCATCTTTCATAGATTTTCTTGAATAGATGGTTCTTCATTTGCTGTCTGTCCTTAGAACCCTTTTCAGAAGTTTTAAATGGTTGTTTTTAAATAAATTTCACCTGCTTCCCTGGGAAGCAGCTCAGCAGACCTTCTTGCACTGTCATGTAAGAAGTCCATCTTCTTGCTAATTAACATGTGGGCAGACAACTTGGTCATGTCATGAATACAAATTTGCTGACTTTTAAACAATTATAAATAACATTAATATATTGTAATTGTATTGCAAATAAAAACATTTTTCTTGATAATTAAGAAGGAAAAAAGATATAGCCTAATTCTTAATTCAGAAGTTAAAAAAATCAAATGATTAAGTTAAGCTTGCCTTGATTTCTTCACTTTAATTACTATAGCCATCATGACTAGGGGTGTTCTATTTTTTAATGTAATTTTTCAGTTTTCAGGGTGAGGTTGGGCTAGTGGTTCAGGTTTCCTACAGCTAAGGAATTGCTCAGGCTCCTGAGACCCGTCCCATGGCCCAAATCCTGGAGAGAAAACTGTCAGGAGTGTGCACAGTGAGTCCTCACTGGTCCTGCCACTCCCTTGTGGTGGCACCTACTTCCTTTTTCACTGTCGCTCTGATGACTCTGGCTTTGGAGAAGCAGATCCATTTAAGATGTCTTTTGATGAGGCTATTTAATTTTCTTATGTTGACTCATCTGCAGATCATTAGGTCAGTTCTGGGCAGAATTGTGACTGCTACTTCCAGAATAGACTGAGGAGGTAAAGTTTGGCCAAGTAAACCTGCCGTTCAACCTTCAGTTTACTAGCAGTGAGTCATGCGAGCATTTGGCCTCATCCCTTGGATACCTTTAGCCTGAGTAAGAAATCACATCTGAATTGGCAGTGTTTCTCCCATTCTCCTCCCACTCTCTTTCTTTTCCCTGTCTCTTTATCTTTTTTTTAAGTGTGTAAGAATGGGACATTTACTGAGCAATTCTCTGCTTCACCTGCTGTGTTTGACTAACCCCTAAACTGTGCTCTCTTTGTTATACAAGGTGTAACTGTGCTACCTTTTCTGTGATCACAGAGCCTGGGAAAAAGACTCCAGGACTACCTTCTTTCTCTAGGACCTCTTCGTTCCTGGGCCACTGTTTTCTCTAGCATTCCAAGACAGCCTAATAAATATGATGGAGAGAGTGGCATGTGTGCTCATTTTACTTTGTATTTCTTTCTTAGACAAGACTAACTTTTTATCATTTCTCAGCTGAGGGAATCAGAGTAGTTTGACTGTTATCATCATTGCCGTCTTTATCAAGTATTGCAATAGTGAAAAATATACCTATCATTGGTTTTAATTACTTCTACATAGTGGTTTAATACTCTAAATATAGTTTTAGAGACATTTTGCTTAACTTGTTTAACTTATACATTTCTCTATGTGTATATGGAAATTCATACAAGCTTTTATTTTTTCTAACTTTTTAACTTAAAAAAAATGTGTCTTGACCTATCAGATAATATTCTTTCTTTGCAGTAACTTTTTTAGTGGATAGCCAGTTCACATTCACCTATATGTGTTCTCCCAAAATATCCTCATAGAATTTATGAGATAGAAAGGAATTTAAAGATCATTTCACCCCATTTATTTCAGCATTAGACTGCATTGTCCAAGATTTCAACACTAACAAATATCAGCACTGAGACTAGAAATACCTGGGGGGTGGAGGGGAAGAGGCAAGGATATGTAAACATTGTTCATATTTGTAGAAATAGCATGTATGTGAATTTTAGAGATGGAACTAGAGCAGATCAGCCCCTGTGAGACAGAGTGGGTACTTGGATTTTAGAATGAAGCAAGTGGAGCAGCTTGGAAATTGAAGGTCTCTACTGCTGTTACCTTTTGGAAAAGTCGTTGATTGTTTGCTTAAAGGCAATATTTCTTTCAGATGTTTAGCAGAAATAATCACAATAAAACATTACCTTTATAATATTAAAATATAAATGTAATATGAAGCAAATATGTTGTTATCTTGATTATCATCAAAAAGTTGGCAATGAGAAGAAAAATCATATGGCAATGAGATATTGCAAAGTACTTTAAATATGCCCATAATTAACAGTTTGAGACCACTACATATGAATGATATTCAGATGATCTAGCACATTCCTCTAAGTATGGGCTTCCTAAGAAATCATGTAAGGAGCCCTGGTGGTGCAGTGGTTAAAGCACTCGGTGGCTAACCAAAAGTTCGGCAGTTCGAACCCACCAGCCGCTCTACAGGAGAAAGATGTGGCAGTCTGCTTCCGTAAAGACTACAGCCTTGGAAACCTTATGGGGCAGTTCTTCTCTGTCCTATAGGGTCGCTATGGATTGGAATTGACTCCACAGCAATGGGTTTGGTTTTTTGGTTTTAAGAAATCATAATAAATGAGTCTAAACATAGTATTCACCGAACAAAGAGAATCTGACATCTTAAGGTTAATGAACTTGTAGCTTTTAATTTTAGATTGCAGTTTTGCTTTGTTTTTTCCGTTGTCAAGTGTCTTGCCTCTTAAAATGTCTAACAAATATAGATGTTATCATAAATCTTCAGAAAAATTTTAACTGTAATTCATGCAAAATTAACTCACAGTAAAATTTTGGAAAATGTTTCCCCTTTATTCATTTTTTCTAAAGATTTTTCTTTGTTGCTATAAAGATAAGATTAATATTCTAGGATATTGGTTCTTCACCAGGGGTATGGGATGAGGGAGGACAGAGGGTGATTTTGCTTCCCAGGGGACTTTTGACAAAGTCTAAAGACATTTTGGGTTGTTTTAACTGGCAGGGGAGGGGTGCAATTGACATCTAATAGGTAGAGGCCAAGGATGCTGCTAAACATCCTATAGCACACAGGACAGCCCCCTACAACAAAGAATTATCTGGCCCAAAACGTCTGTAGTGAGTAGACTGAGAGACCCTGTTCTAGAATTTTATTTTCTGAAATAGTTATGACAGAAACTAGACAAATGTGATCTGTAAGAATAGGATGTTATTTTTCTTTATGTATCACTTTTATTTTGCAGTAAATCCTTCCTAGAGAATTAGCAAACATTTACATGAACACAGGAGGAAAGATTGTGATTTACATAGCACTATCTAATGTGATTTAGGCCTTATGTATTCTGGGTTACTGCAGGCCAGACCCAATTCAGTGGGCCCCAGAGAACAAAGTTGAAATGTAATGGTTATCCTAGTCATTTGAGGCTAAACTTTCACCTTAGTGACCCATTAATCCATGGATACAATACAAGCTAGATCCCTTACACTCCCTCCACCTCCAAAAAAGTTTAAAATGTTTACCTTTGGTATAAGACCACCTTTAAAACTGATTTACGATAATCCTCAATGCATAGGATTACAGTAGTATTAGTGTAAATAGTTCACTGTATGTGAGAACTTCCTTTCAGAATTATTAGAATTCATAGATATTTTAGTGCTTTAGAGGAGAATAGAATACATGGCCCACCATCTGTCAGTTTGTCGTACCGTGGTGGCTTGTGTATTGTTGTAATGCTGGAAGCTATACTATTTCATGTTTGTAGAAATAGCACATATATGAGTTTTAGACATGGAACTGGAGCAGATCAGCCCCTGTGAGGCAGCAGGGTCACCCATGGTGGACAGGTTTCAGCAGAGCTTCCAGATTAAGACAGACTAGGAAGAAAGGCCTGGTGATCTACTTCTGAAATTAGTCAATGAAAACCCTATGGATCGCAACAGAATATTGTCCAGTATAGTGCTGGAAGATGGTGCAGGACAGGGCAACTGTTTCATTCTGTCATACGTAAGGTTGTCATGAGTCTGAGTCAATTTGGCAACTAACAACAACAGAATACATGATAGAAATTAAATAACTTGTTTCTATTTAATTATAATAGGCAGCAAGTAGTCTTCTTTTGATGTGTGTGTGTGTGTGTGTGTGTGTATATATATATAAATTTGACAGTATGACTAGCAAATACAAATTATGCTGCTGTAGGAGTATCAAAAAACAAGCAAACCAATATCAAACGTCCCAGTATTTTATTTATATTTCTATTAAAGGTGCTTTGTGGTTTTCTTAGATGAACATCACAGCCTTAACTTAGGGAAGTTGTGAAATCAGGGGATGAAGTAATCTCATGTTAGAGCTCAGTAAAGCATTATAGGTTTTACACAATACCATTTTGTGTGTGTGTAAATGGTTCAATTGTTGGCCACTAACCTTGGACCTGCCAGGTTCTAAGTGGCCTTTCTAGTCGGGATGGAAGGTGACATCATCTGGTTTACCATTATATTTGTAGACTGATACTTCACAGATGACATATACACTTGAGATCACAAGGCTGTCTGGTCCAGATTGTTCTCTGTGGAGAAATGAGGTGTAATTGCTTAAACATGAAAGACTTTTGAAGCAATACTTGGTTTAATGGAGGTGGTTAATACCACTAACCAAAATGAAGTCCCTCCCATCTACAGGGGTGAAACTCCTGGGACTGTTGAATTGAACTCAAGATTTCTACAAATGTTTCATAATTTGTGACATTTACATATGAAACCAAACTGATGGCTGTCTGGTTTCACATAGTGCAACTCCTCACATAAGCGGGCTGAGCACACGGTGGTTAGGGTGTGGTCACTCAGAGAGCCTGACGGGTAGAGTCAGCATGGCCACCTACCAACTGATTGCATTTGGGCAAGTCACTGACTAAGACATCAGTTTTCTCATCTGTAAACAGGACAGTACTGCCCAGGTGAAGGGGCATTGCAAAGTGGGAAGGTAATGGGATAGTACTGATCGTTACCTACCTTTTCAGTTTATTGTGAAGGTAAAATGAAAGAGCATATGTGGAAAAGATTAATGCAGCATCTGGTAGATTTTGAACATATATTTGTCTCTTTTTTCCTTCTTCCCTCTTTTAAAAATTTCAATACTGAGTCCTAGAATACTAGTTTCTTTACTCTCCCTTCCAAGGTGAGCCCCTGTTGGAGCCAACCCTACTAGGGGCTTCAGGTGACTACTGATATAAGACTAGGATAGAGAGAAATGGGAATCCAGAAGGAGCAGCCAGCTGGAGATGGATTCGAAGTTAAACGTCAGATGTATTAATGACATTTACAGATTAATTCGTCACTGAGACATCAATGAATTGGAAAATAATAAATGTAAGTTGCTTTGGAGAAATAAGATTCTAGCAGTTAAACCAGTTAACATTTGAATTATTGTTGTTAGGTGCCATCGAGTCGGTTCCAACTCATAGCGACCTTGCATACCATAGAATGAAACACTGCCCGGTTCTGGGCCATCCTCACAATCATTGTTTTGCTTGAGCCCATTGTTGCAGCCACTGTGTCAATCCGTCTTGCTGAGGGTCTTCCTCTTTTCTGAGGACCCTCTACTTTACCAAGCATGATGTCCTTCTCCAGGGACTGGTCCCTCCTGATAACATGTCCCAAGTATGTGAGACTTAGTCTCAACCATCCTTGCTTCTAAGGAGTATTCTGATCGTACTTCTTCCAGGACACATTTGTTCATTCTTTTGGCAGTACATGGTATATTCAATATTCTTTGCCAACACCACAATTCAAAGACATCAATTCTTCTTCTTTCTTCCTTATTCATCTTCCAGCTTTCGCATGCATATGAGGTGATTGAAAACACCGTGACTTGGGCCTGTCTAATCTTTGGCTGAAGGGTAAATCTCAGGAATGACTTCATTACTGAGCTATAATGGTGTCCAGGGGCCATACTCTTTGAGTTTCTCCAGTCTCTGTCAGACCAGTAAGTCTGGTATTTGTTTGTGTGTGTGTGTGAATTAGAATTTTTATCTATGTTTTTCTCCAGCTCTGTCTAGGACCCTCTGTTGTGTTCCCTGTCAGAGCAGTCAGTGGTGGTAGCCAGGCACCATCTAGTTGTGCTGGACTCAGTCTGGTGGAGGCTGTGTTAGTTGTGGTCCATAAGTCCTTTGGACTAATCTTTCCCTTGTGTCTTTGGTTTTCTTCATTCTCCCTTGCTCCATACACGGTGAGACTAGTGGAATATCTTAGATGGATGCTGACAAGCTTTAAAGATCCCAGATGCTACTCACCAAAATAGAATGTATAACATTTTCTTTATAAACTATGTGATGCCATTTGAGCTAGATGTTCCCCAAGACCATTCTCCCCTCAGCTCTCAGCCTAGCAATTCGTTCCCTCAGGGAGTGTGGATGTATCTATGGAGCTTCCATGACCTTGCCTTGGACAAGTTGTGCTGGCTTCCCCAGTGTTGTGTACTGTCTTAGCCTTCACCAAAGTTCCACTTATCTATTGCCTATTTAGTGTTTTTCCTTCCCACTCCTCCCCCCACTCCCTATAACCATCAAAGATTGTTTTTGTGTGTACACCTTTTCATGAGTATTTATAGTAGTAGTCTCATACAATACTTGTCCTTTTGTGATAGACTGATTTCACTCAGCATAATGCCCTCCAGATTCATCCATGTTGTGAGATGCTTCGCAGATTCATCATTATTTATTGTTGTGGTAGTATTCCATCATGTGAATGTACCATAATTTGTTAATCCGTTCATCTGTTAATGAGCACCTAGGTTGTCTCCATCTTTTTGCTATTGTAAACAGTGGTACAATGAACATGGGTGTGCATATGTCTATTCATGTGACGGTTCTTATTTTTCTAGGATATATTCCCAGGAGTGGAATTGCTGGATCATATGGTATTTTTGTTTCTAGCTTTTTAAGGAAACACCATATCGTTTTGCAAAATGGTTGTACCATTTTACATTCCCACCAGTAGTGCATAAGAGTTCCCATCTCTCCGCAGCCTCTCCAACGTTTGTTATTTTCCATTTTTATCATTTGTGCCAGTAATGTTGGGGTGAGATGGTATCTCATTGTGGTTTTGATTTGCATATCTCTGATGGCTAGTGATCATGAGCATTTCCTCACGTGTCTGTTAGCCACTTGAATGTCTACTTTGATGAAGTGTTTGTTCATATCCTTACCCGTTTTTTAACTGGATTGTCTTTTTGTTGTAGAGGTGTTAGATTTTCCTGTAGATTTTAGAGATTAGACCTTTGTCAGATTTGTCATAGTCAAAAAATTTTTCCCAGTCTATAGGTTTTCTTTTTACTCTTTCGTTGAAGTCTTTTGATGAGTAAAAGTGTTTAATTTTTAGAAGATCCCAGTTATCTGGCTTATCTTCTGGTGTTTGTGTATTGTTAGTTATGGTTTGTATCTGGTTAATGGCGTGTATTAGAGCCTCTAGTGTTGACCCTGTTTTTTATTCTATGATATTCATACTTTTTGGTTTTATATTTGGGTTTTGATCCATATTGAATTAGTTTTTATGTATGGTGTGAGGTATGGGTCCTGTTTTCTTTTTTTGCAGATGGACGGACATCCAGTTTTGCCAGCACCATTTGTTAAAAAGTCTGTCTTTTTGACCAGACTTACTGGCCTTACAGAGACTGGAGAAACCCCTGGAGTATGGCCCCCGACACCCTTTTAGCTTAGTGCTGAAGTCACTCCTGAGGTTCACCCTTCAGCCAAAGATTAGACAGCCCCATAAAATAAAATGAGACTAATAGGGCACAACAGCCCAAGGACAAGGACTAGAAGGCAGGACGGGACAGAAAAGCTGGTAATAGAGAACCCAAAGTAGAGAAGGGAGAGTGTTGACATGTTGTGGGGTTGTGAACCAATGTCATAAAGCAATATGTGTACTAACTGTTTAATGAGAAACTATTTGTTCTGTAAACCTTCATCTACAGTACAATAAAAAAAAAAAAAAAAAAAATTCACAAAAAAAGACCAGACTTACTGCTCTAATAGAGACCGTGGCCCTAAGACACCCTTCTGAATGGAAACTGAAGCCATTAGCTGAGACTACCCATCAGCAAAACCATACATCAAAACCCATTGCTGTCCAGTCAATTCCAACTCATAGCAACCCTATAGGACAGAGCAGAACTGCCTCACAGGGTTTTCAAGGAGCAGCTGGTGGATTCGAACTGCCAGCGTTTTGGTTAGCAGCCGAGCCCTTAACTACTGAGCAAACATAAACAACAATACCCAAGAGGAACACATTCCTTAGAACAATCTATTATACGAGATCGGAAGAGCAGTATTTACCCAAAAGCAAAGATGATAAGGCAGAAAGGGGTAGCAATTCAGGACAAAAGGATGGAAATAAATGGAAGACAGGCACACAGTGGGGAATGCAACCAAAATCATGAAACAGTTTGTGTACAGACTATCAAATGGAAAACTAATTTGTTATGTAAGCTTTTACCTAATGCACAAGAAAAAAATTAAAAAAAAAAAAAGGGTCTGTCTTTTCCCGATTAAATGTCAAAGATCAAGTCACAGTAGGTGGATGGATTTACATCTGGGTTCTCATTTCTGTTCCATTGGTCAGTGTGTCTGTCATTGTACCAGTACCAGGCAGTTTTGACTACCAAAGCTGTATAGTAGGATCTGAGGTCAGATAGTGCGAGTCCTCCTACTTTATTCATCCTCTTTAGTAGTGCTTTGCTTATCTGGGGCCTCTTCCTTTTCCATATAAAGTTAAAATGATTAGTTTTTCCATCTCTTTGAAGAATGCTGTTGGTATTTGGATTGGAATTGCATTGTATTTGTAGATTGTTTTGGGTAGAACTGTCGTTTTCACAATGTTAAGTCTACCTGTCCGTGAGCATGGTATGTTTTTCCTTTTATGTAGGTCTCTTTTGGTTTCTTGCATTAGTGTTTTGTAGTTTTCTTCGTATAGGTCTTTTACATCCCTGGTTAGATTTATTCCTAAGTTTTTTTTTTTTTTTTTTTGCAGGCTATTATAAATGGTATTGTTTTCCTTATTTCTTTTTTGTAGTTTTCTTGATCGGTGTATAGGAATCCAACTGATTTTTGTATGTTTATCTTGTATCCTGATACCCTGCAGAATCTTTCTATTAGTGCCAGTAGTTTTCTCGTGGAGTCTTTTGGGTTTTCTATGTATAGTGTCATATCATCCGCAAGTAGGGACAGTTGTACTTCTTCCTTACCAATTTGGATGCCCTTTATTTCTTTTTCTTTCCTTATTGCTCTAGCTAGAACTTCCAGCACAATGTTAAATAGTGGTGATAAAGGACATCCTTGTCTTATCCCTGTTCTCAAGGGGAATGTTTTCATCTTCTCTCCATTAAAAATGATGTTGTCTGTTTGTTTTGTATAGATGCCCTTTATTATGTTGAGGTTTTTCCCTTCTATACCTATTTTATTGAGAGTTTTTATCAGGAATGGGTGTTGGACTTTGTCAGATGCCTTTTCTACATCAGTTGAGGTGATCATATGATTTTTTTATTTGTGTGGTGGATTATGTTGATTGATTTTCTAATGTTGAACCATCCCTGCATACCTGGTATGAATCCCACTTCGTCGTGGTGTATTATTTTTTTAATATGATTCTGAATTCTTATTGACTAGAATTTTGTTGAGAATTTTTGGTACATTCTATATTCATGAGAGATACTGGTCTGTAATTTTCTGTTTTTGCTGTATCTTTGCCTGGTTTTGGTATCAGTATTATGCTGGCTCCATAGAATGAATTCAGAAATATCTCTTCCACTTTTGTGTTCTGAAATAATTTGAGTAGTACTGGTGTAAGCTTTCTCTGAATGTTTGGTAGGATTCTCCAGTGAAGCCATTTGGGCCAGCTGGAGGTTTTTTTTTTTTTTTTTCCTGGGGGGGTGTTTTTTTTTTAAATTACCTCTCAGTCTCTTCTCTTTTTATGGGTCTGTTCAGATTTTTAACTTCAGTTTGTGTTAGTTTGGTAGGTAGTATATTTCTAGAATTTTGCCATTTCCGCTAGGTTTTCAAATTTGTTGGAGTATAGTTTTTCATAGTACTGTGTTATGATCCTTTTTATTTCATTTGGATCTGTTGTAGTGTCCCCCATGTCATTTCCTGTTTGGTTAATTGCATCCTCTCCTGTTTTTCTTTTGTCAGTTTGGCTAATGGTTTGTTGATTTTGTTGAGCCATTCAAAGTACCAACTCTTGGTTTAGTTGATTCTTTCTGTTGTTTTTCTCTTCTCTTTTTCATTTATTTCTTCTCTGATTTTCATTATTTGCTTTCTTCTGGTAGCTGAGGGCATCTTTTGCTGTTCTGTTTCTATTCAAGTTTTGTAGCTAATGTTTTGATTTTGTCCCTTTCTTCTTTTTTTGATGTGTGCATCTATTGCTATAAATTGACCTCTGAGCATTACCTTTACTCTATCTCAAAGGTTTTGGTTTGATGTATTTTCATTCTCATTTGATTCTAGGAGTTTTTATTCCATCTTTGATTTCTTCTTTTACCTAGTGGTTTTTAAGCAGGGTGTTATTCACTTTCCATGTAGTTGATGTTCCTTGCTCTTTCTGTTATTTATTTTTACTTTGATGACATTGTGATCAGAGAAAATAGTTTGTATTATCTTAGTGTTTTGGATTTTGTTAAGGGTTGCTTTTTGGCCTAAGATGTGGTCTCTTCTGGAGAACGTTCCACGTGCATTTGAGAATAATGTGTACTTTGCTGCTGTTGGGTAGAATGTTCTATATACATCTATGAGGTCAAGTTGGTTTATTGTGACATTTAGATCTTCAGTATCTTTGTTGAGTTTCTTTCTAGGTGTTCTGTCCTTTACTGACAGTGGTGTGTTGACATCTTCTACTATTATTGTGAAACTATCAATTTCTCTTTTCAGTGCTGTTAGAGTTTGTGTTATGTATTTTGGGTGCATAGATACTTATGGTAATGTCTTCAAGGTGGATTGTCCCTTTAATCATTATATGATGCCCTTCTTTGTCTTTTATGGTGGATTTTTGTCTCAGTCTCTGTTACATGAGATCAGTATTGCCACTCCTGCTTTTTTTTGGTAGGTGTTTGCTTGATATATTTTTTCCATCCTTTGATTTTTATTAAATTTATGTCTTTGTTTCTAAGGTGTGTCTCTTGTAGACAGGATATTGATGTATCCTATTTTTTTAATCCAGTCACTCTGTGTCTCTTTTTGGGTGCCTTTAAGCCATTTACATTCAGTATGATTATCAGAAGGTATGAGTTTATTGCTGTCATTTTGTAGTTTTGTTTTTTTGTATGTGGTGCTGATGTCTTGTGTTTTTCTCTACTCTTCTGTGCTGAATTCCTTTTGTTTGTTTCTTTTTTTAGATTTTGTATTTACTGAGAGTTTATATTTTTCTTCTTTATCTTGATGAGTGGGTTTGTTAACTTTCTTTGGTAACCTCGTAGTTTACCCCTATCTTTCTAAGCTTAAACCAGTCTTCTATTACTTGATAATGCCTTGACTTTCTCTCCATTTGAAAGTTCTATACCTACTCGTTTACTCCCTCTTTTATTGTTTTGACGTTGCTGTGATTTACAGATTGACGTTTCTGTTTCCCTGTTGTAAATTTTTTAGTTTTGTTTTGTCTTTTGAGAGTTCAGTATCTAGGTTGGTGTCTGGCTGATGCTGTCTTATATGCTAGATTCAGGTTGTTGTCTGATATTGTTGGTTCTCTAACCGAAGGAAACCCTTTAATAATTCTTGTAAGTTTGGCTTGGTTTTTATGTATTCTGTTAATTTCTGTTTATCTGGAAATGTACTAATTTGGCATCATATTTGAACGAACGTTTTGCAGATATATTATTCTTAGTTGACAGTTTTTTTCTTTCAAGATTTTATATGTGTCATCCCATTGCCTTCTTGTCTGCCAAGTAATTAGAGTTTTCTGCTGAGTAATCAAGAGCTTAGTCTTATTGTTTCCCCTTTGTATGTGACTTTTCATTTTTCTCAAGCTGCTATCTGGATTCTTTCTTTGTCTTTGGTTTTAACAACTGAGATTATGATACGTCTTGGTGTTTTTCTTTTGGAGTCTATCCTATATGAAGTTCGTTGAGCTTCGTGGATAGTCTGCTTTTTGTCTTTGATGATATTAGGGAAGTTTTCTGTCAGCAAATCTCAGTGATCCTCTCTGTGTTTTCTGTGAAGAAAGGCAAGATTTATATTACAAGGAATGTTAGTATTAATCTAGACACGTGTGGACAGCCATAGACCATCTACACTTGCAGATGTCTGTGATAGACATCTAATCTGAAGGGCTAAACATTTTGGAATGTTTTCTAAATCTGAAAAAAAAAGTAAATATTCTTATACAAGGCAAATTTAAGTCAAGGAACTTAAAATATAATAAAATGCGTATAATCTACTCTTCTACACCTTGCACTAAAATGAGCTAAGTACCATTTAAACATGACAAGTATTTAAAAAATTTAAAAAAACCCTTGCCATCAAGTTGATTCTGACTCGTAATGGCAAGTATACTTATCTCTAAAACAAATGGGGAACTCGCTAAGTGCAGCAATAGAACTGTATTAATTAATTTGTTATGATAATGAATTGGGGGTAGGGTTGCAGGATGGGGGACCAATCCTATAATGCTTACTAAATTGGAGTGCTCTCCCATCATGTATGTGTCGGGCTTGATGGCGCCTCCACCAAGGTGAGGGCTGCCTCACAGGTCCCCAGGGTGATTATGACCACTCACTCTTGAAACCTTACATAGTCCACCTCCAAGGTAGTTGTCCTGCCACAGCCATTTCCTCCTCCTGGTGAGGGGCAAGTTCAGTCTGGCCACCTTCTTTATAATCCTCTGACCATAGCTTGGTGTCTGTAAAACCTGTTGCCGTTGAGTCGATTCCAACTTATAGCGACCCTATATGGTGTCTATAGCATATCCCTTTTTCCTCAGCTGATTCTCAGTGTTTCTAAGACTGGAATTTTTAAACTTAGATCCTTCTTTAGAAGTTTTGAGGGCTTCTGAACTAGTAGCTTACATTTATGTATATACATATGTATATATATGTGTGTGCATGTATATATAGTGTTAAAATATATGTAACAAAACTTTTGCTGTGTTAACCATTTTTGTAAGTGTACAGTTCGGTGACATTAATCACATTTGCCATGTTGTGCAACCATCACCACCATCCAATTCCAAAAATTTTTCATCACCCCAAACAGAAACTTAGTACTCCTTCAGGAATAGCTCCCCATTCTTCCTTCCTCAGCTCCTGGTAACCTCTAATCTACTTTCTGTCTCTACGCATTTGTGCATTCTATAGATTTCATTGTGGTGTAGCTTGTTCTAGTAACACGCACCCCTTTCTTGACCCTCTGATTTTTCCTCAGGGCCTTTATTCATGTTTGAGGTTTTGTTGTTGCTTCTTCTTTTAAAATTAAAATTAAATTGCATTTTATGATTGCATGCCCCATTGGTAGTAGAAGGCTATTCATAAGTATTTCGCGGATCGGAAAAAATGGTCTAGGGTTAAATAATTGTAGATTTTAAAAATCAAAGGGGAAAAGAGTTTACTAAATCCTAAATTTCATTGGTAAAAAAACAAACCAAAAAACTAATGAAGCACATTATGGAAGTAAATTCTTTTACCTGAATTTTGTCATGTCATTGACATAGCAGCTGTGATAATATATGCCTAAACTCTTCTGTGACTCAGTCTTTCCAAAGCTATACTTCATAATTTCTAGTTTACAAAGAGTGTACTGTGGGAATCATATCAGGGATACTGCTAAATGATAGACAGAATTTTTTTCATTTTTCAGAATTCTTTATATTCTGTGTTTTATATGATTGTTAAATCCTTTTTCTTTTATAGCGACAATATTTGTTTTTAGCTGACTTGAAGAATACTTAGATTTTGCAGGTCACAGGCTTTATTTTCATGCAAGTCAAATAACACCTTCAAGAACAGTATGTACAGATTGTAAAATTCAAGGCAAGACTCCTTGGTCACCAAAAATATTTGTGTCACAGTTTATCTTCTCCGTGTCATGGTCTTGTATCAGCATGTCTGAAAAAGTATGGTCTAGTACTAGCAAAATATTTTTTTTTTTTGTACGTTACCTAAATTTCCGATCAGTGAATCGTCCACCTCCCTCCCTCTCATAGTGCAGACACAGCTTCTGCCTGGCTTTGACAAGCCTTGGAGACGTACTCCTGTCTCCCTCTGCTCAGCAGCCTCCTGACATCAGCCAGGACTTAGACCTCTAGTTAAAAACCCCAAGTTGACGATGAGCCTAAAGAAGGTGTAGACATTTTTCAAGGACATAGACCATTTAAAAACTGAGAAAGCCATAATTTCCCTTCCTTGTGTTTTTCAATTTCTTCATATTATCTGTATACCCCATATCAACAATTGGAATTGTGCTTACTAACTGGCACACAGTACTTAGAAGTCTTTCTTTATTTCTAATTATTATTGCCCTTTAAGTTTGTTCCTTCTTGAAAATTACTGCATAACCATGTGAAGCAGAGGAGGCAATGTTACTTGCTTTACTTGGGTGAAAAAGAATTTGTACTCATTTGTTTTCAGGGTGTTGCATATATTTAATTTTTTTTGGCAGGAGAGGATAACAGCAATTGTACCAGGGGAGCCAAGTCAGATTACTGTGGAAGGAAACATAGTCACCTCATTTTATAGACAATGTCTTGTCCATTTCTCTATCACATAAACAGTTTGAATCAAAGACCTTTTGAAGAGTCTCTTACTTTATAGTCTTTAAGCTTGAATGGCTATAAGCCAATACTGTTTTTTTTAAAGTGACTTTGAACACTAAATTTATATAAATTGGACCTGGTTTACTTCTTAAATGTCACCAATGTTCTGAGTCGAGATGTACACTAAAGAGAAAACTTATTAATCCAAGAGATTTTAGTAAGAGCACTGTTAAATAGCAGTAACATGTGAAATAGTTCTGTGTTTCAATTCTGAAATACAGCCCGCACATAATATTGAATAACAAGTCATTTATTAATGTTAACAAGTCATTTCTACAAAAAAGAGTTGATTTGAAAAACTGATGTATGTCTTTATATTATTTCCACGAGTTTGTCATTCTTGTATAAATTGAATGTATTGAACTTGATATTCTCCTCTGACAGAAAATGTTATCCTCTACGTTATATCCCACATCTCCTGAACTCTCCCTAGAAGGAGAGTGGAGGTAAAATAGTACACGGAGAGTCTTACAGACATGGAGCCTGAGAAGAGAAGCTGACCAGGTAGTTTTAGAGAGACAAGCTGCCTAGTGTGACTGGATGCTTCCCTTGTCATTCAGTGGCGTCTGTGATGTTGTCTTTAAGCCTACAAGTGTGTGTGTGTCCTTGTAAAATGAATGCATCAGACTAAGAGTTTAATCATTCCTGAGAATCTGGAATTACGGACAAAGAAATATAGGAACTCATTAATGCTAAATTTATAAATGAAAAAGATATTTTTATTTTTAAACTGTTAGTATCTCTGCTTCTCTCCCTCCTTATCTAGAAGATGTTGATTGAACACCTGTCTTGTGACAGGCAGTGTGCCAGACACTGGGTAAGAGGTGGAGGAGATAGTGCTTGTCTTTAAAAGCTCACATTTGAGAAATATAGGTAAGTAAACCAACAGTTACATGAAGTATAATGAGGGCAGATGGACATCTGCATGGGCTAACTGAGGAGCATGGAACAGAGGCATGCACCCCTCCCTCAGGGTGGGCAGAGAACTCAGGAAATCCTTCCACTGAGGTATATATTCATTTCCTAGGGCTGCCATAGCAAAATACCACAAACTAGGTAAATTTTAAGAAAAGAAATGTATTGTCCCACAGTTCTGGAGGCTAAGTGTCTAGGATCAGGATGTTGGCCATCCTTCTGAGGCTTTGAGAGACAATCTCTTCCATACTTCTCTCTTAGCTTCTGATGAGTCCAGGCATTCCATGACTTATAGCTGCAGTGTTACAAGGCATTCTTTCTCTCTCTCTTCTCTTTTATGAGAACACCAGACATCTATGATAAGGACCCACCTACTCCATTATGACCTCATGTTAACTGATAACATCTTCAAAGACCCTATTTCCGAACAAGGTCATGTTCATAGGTACAGGGGTTATAATTGCAACATATCTTTTTGAGGGACACAATTCAATCCATAACAAGGTGATAAATGAAAGGTAACAGTCAGATAGCAAAATGTGGGTAAAGATGTTTCTCATAAAGAGAAGGGAATGTTTAGAGAAGAAGAAGAGACCTGGGCTTACTGAGAGAACTGCACAGAGTTGATATGACTGGAGAACACTGTGCAAGAAAGGGGCAGGAAGAGAAGCTGGGGAGGTGGCAGATGACAGGCCTTAAGGGAATATTCCTGCTTGGAGATAGTCTTTAACCACTGAAGAAAGAGATAGTTGTGATCATATTTGCATTTATAAACCCTAAATTCTAAGGCCACGTTTGGGGAGAGGAGACTCAGAGCAAGAAGAGTATCTGGTAGCAGTGGCAGTAATCCAGACAATGAAACAATAAGGGCTTGGACCAAATGGAATTGTTCATAGAGTGGGGACTTGTGCATCTGTCAGGACTCTTGGTTTGGAAGAGGCTTAAGTGAAATAAGTAAATAAAAGTAAATAGATAGTTGAAAGTATGTTACCAAGTGAGGGGATGGTACCCAATGACGGGCATGTATCTGGCCCAACCTCAGGGACAACTGGAACCAGAAACTCACACGTCTCTAGGGTTATCACTCTTTATCTCTTGTCTCCATTTTTATTTCTGTGACTTCATCTTTTCAAACTTTTTTCTTCTCTAAAGCCAGAACTCTGATCACTACCAGCTTCAGCCTCACCGCCTTGAAGGAAAAAGCTTTCTTTTCTTGACTCCAATTGGAAAAAAACCTGGGGAAGGGTTCTAATGGCCTACCTTAGTCAAGTGCCCATGCCTCGACCAGTCACTGCAACCAGGAGAGTGTAGTTCTTTGGGCCAGCTTGCGTTAAGTCCATATTCTCGAGTAAATCAACCAGAGTGGCAGAGTCAGGCTACTCCCATTAGGACCATGCATAGAAGTAAAAACAACACAAAAATATCCTTGGGTAGAATCTACAAACTAGGCGGCCACCCTAATTATGGTCAACTAAGGTTGGATTTGGAGTTATTTAGGAGTAACTAGGAAGTAGAATGAGTAGGGCTTGATAAGCAGTTGACTATGGAAGCTCTGAGTGAGAAAGGAGTCCAGGATGACTCCCAGGGCATCTGTGATAGACGGTGATATCACTCACCAAGTAATGGAATCCAGAAACTCGAGTCAATTGAAATGAAGGAGACTTGAATGAGAGGTCAAGGTTTCTGTCCCCTGAGGTTCGCAGGAAGACGACCTGCTTGCTTGTAGCACACCTAAAACAATTAACAGGCAGCGAGAGCTTTGTTGGAGTTGGAGAGCCAGTTAAAATAGTGTGTAATTGTTCTCCCACAATGCTTGGGCCACAACATGTGGAAGACAGTGGGAAGACACTGATGGGAGATTTTGCAGTATCTGCTGAAGAATACCTAGGAAAGCAAAGAAAGTAAGACATGAGCAACACAATGGTTGATGTGATGGATCTTAAGATGAAAAGGAAGGAAATAAAGACTGCGGGTGACCGAAAGATCAAGGGATTGGGAGTTCTAATGTGTTTGAAGAACAGGTGTGGTGCGATTGTGAGAGTAAGTCATAATGGAGGTAGAAGGATAGGCATTGTAGTCAGAGAGTGGAATGTCCATGTTTAGAATTCGAGAGGTGGGATAGAAGCACTCCAAAGAGAATGCCTACAAATTGCCTATCTGCATTTGTGTTCTTGCTACCTTCTCGCCATTCCCTTGGATGGACTGTCTGTGCCTCTAGCAAAGGCTAACCCATCATTTGTTTCCTGGTTCCTGTCTGTTAATACCTCCTCAAAGACAGGACTCCAGCAATTTTCACCTCTCCCCACTGAGTCAGTTTCTCCCTCATCACTAGATCTTGACCTTCAGCTACAAACATGTTGCTTTTTCTACCATCATGAAATGAAATCCTGCCAACTTTACCTCCTCTGTATCTTAAACAGCAGAAATCCTCAAAAAACCTCTACTGGTCTCTGAATCTCTCCTCTCCTTCTCTCTTGAACCAGTGCTGATTGGACTTTTGTTCCCATTCCTCCGAAACTCTTTTAATCAAGATTACCAGTCACCTCCACGTTGCTAGATCCTGTGGTCATTTCTCAGTCTGCACCTCTCTGACCTAGCACTGAGTGCTGCCTCCTTGGGATACATTTTTCCAGGCTCTCAGGATACCACCTGTGGAAACCTCACACCCAGGTCTTCCTTCAACCTCACTACTTATTTCTTTTCATTCTTCTTTGCTGGCTCACCCTCATCTACTTAACCTCTAAACATCACAGTATCTGTGAACGCAGTTCTTAGGCATTTCTGTGTTCCTGCTTAATTTCCTCTACTGGTGGTCTCAGCTAGTCTCATGACTTTAGCTACCCTCTACGCATTGATGGTTCCCAAATGTATACTTTCAGCCCAGACCCCTCCTGTGAAGTCCAGACTCATATATCCAGTTTGACTTTAGAATGAAGACTCACCCCTTGTCTCGTGATGATTTAAATAGTTCATGTTTACTATGTCCCTGATAGCTTGACTAGTATATCCAATGAATAGAGATACTTAAAATAAAACAGTGGATTATCCTTATATCTGTGGATAAAGTTAGGTTTTATTTTACATATAAAATAAAATTATGTGTGTGTATACACATATACATACTTACGTATTTGTCGTTTTAATTTGGGGGATTTTATCTTTGTCAGAGTTGATTTGTTCGACTAAGGCAGTGGTTTCCAATTGGAGGGCAGTTTTGCCCCCAGGGGACATTTGGCAATATCTGGAGACATTTTTGGTGGTCACACTGGAGGGAGGGCAGACGATACTGGCATCTAGTAGGTAAAAGCCAGGGATGCTGCTAAGCACCCTGCAATGCACAGGACAGCCCCCTTTCCCCAAGAAATTTGCAAGCCTCCAACTGTCAGTAGTGCCAAAGTTGAGAAACCCTGAACTACGGATTTATGAATTTGAATTATCTAGTTGAATGCATTGAGCATTTGATGCAAATAGCCACATAGTTTAAACCTCTGTCTTTAAACACATATTTATAAATAGTTGCCAAAAGGTGGTAGCTATCCCTAACAAATTCACATTGTAAAGGCCCCTCTTTTAAGCCTGGGATTCTTTTAAACATGGCTGTTGGATTTCGAGTACCTACAGTTAAACAGTGTTGCTTTTGGCAGCACTTGGTGAGCAAATGAGGTAAAATCTCTCTGATCTCAGTAGTCTGGTCAGCCAGCCATGACGTTCTCAGTGTCTTTTCTTTCTAGACCCTGTCTGCCCCAGCCATGGCCCAGGCGGCTCTCAGTGGGGTAGCCTGAGATTAACATGTGCATGGGAGCTATAGATGGCAGGATGGGTGAATGCAGGCCCCAGGCATAGGTTCATGTGGGGTTCAGGATGAATTGGAATGATGTTTTTTCCCAACGAATATGATCCAAACTGTCTTTTTACTTTATCTAATTCTGAAAATCTTTAAATCAAAAGCCTTCAGATGCAGTACCGGGCAGTGGAATAGAATTTTTATTAGAGAAATTGAGGTTACTTCAAATACTTTTTGGATGCTGGCAGGGGTAAATTTTCCATATGTTTGTTGCATGTACACACACAGAATCCTGTGTACATGTATACATATAAACAATATAAATTCATTGCTTCTTAGGAGTTAGACAATATAATTATAGGGCCCTGTAAAAATATAAGTTTGAAAAAAGAATAGTTTTGTTTAATATGATAACCAGAAGAATTGTCCCTAGTAAGACTTAGTGTATCCCCCTCAATGTTTCTTCCCTTATTCCACTCGATTATCATAGAATGTCCAATGTTATATTTTTTTAAAAATATCTATTGAAGTAATACATCGTGGAAACGATTGTAATTTAACTAACCTGATCAAATTCTTTAAATTCAGTAAGTGTGTTGCTATCCATGTCTTAAAGGCAATCTCATTGTCTCAATTTTAATGCTGGTAATTTAAGGTATAATAATGTTTTCTAAATCTTATCAGTTCTTTTTCTTCAACTTTTGTTGAAGAATTATGTTGGTGTACTTTATGATATTGTTGTATAAAGTTTACACTGACATCAAAAATGTATGCAGGTACACACACACACACACACACTCACACTCACACACACACACACACACACACACACTCACACACACACACACACACACTCACACACACACACACACACACACACACACACCCCTAGTAAGGATTAGAACAAAGCCAGGAAATGGGGATTTGGCTTGAATTCTTCCCTGAAGCCTCCTCATCATGCTGCAGTTTTGGAATGCCCTCATAGCAGTCTTGATCATTTGTTGTCACAGGAAGGGAGGCCCAATGGAAGGGAAAGAACCACAAAGACAAGACAAGCTTGTGGCTCAGGATTTCATAAGAAAGAAGTCGTTTGCCTGTTATGTTGAAAATAATTACAAATAGTTTTGAGTCAATAAAATAGTGTGAGCAAAAACGGAAGCAAATTATATATATATATATATATATATATATATAATCTCCACTGTTAAAACATATCCCATATAAAATAAAATATAAAAATCAAATTACTCTGAATGTCTAAAATGAAAATAAAATTAAATATGCACAGTGGCACAGTTATTCATATTATATCCAGATCTGCAGAACAAACGTAGTTTCTTTATGTCCCTAAATTTATCTTCATCTCCCTGATGCTTCGCTTCCCACTGGATAGGTTAGGGACACTGGGAACACCAGAATCATCTTCTAATCCTGTATACTTAGTTTGATCTTAGTATGATGCAGTAACTTTAATAACCTTTTAAGTAATGCCCATCTCTTTAATGAAAGGCTTGGTTATTGGCCGTGGAGGGCAACAAGGTGAAGAACAGAACCTTATTAACCTAGAGATTCTGGAAGGGGATGAAAGGTCCCAGATGTTAGCATCTCCTAGCTTGCAGCAGAAACAAACACAAACCTTCTCAGAAGGGAACCATATCTGGGTGAGGCTCCCTGGTTCCAGCAGATTAAGATTATTAAACACGAACTCTTTGTTTCACCAAATGCACAAGAAAACAAGCCACTGGCAGTCAAAGTCAGCAGAAATAACAAAGAAGAAATTAGACCCCCAAGAACTTCAAATATTGTAATGATCAGAATCAGAATATAAAATAACTAAGACATATTCAAATAAAACATAAAATCACAAAAAATAAGAAAGCAGCAACAGAATATAAAAATGTCTGAGCAGATTAGCAAAATAACCGAAAAGAACTTTAGATAAGTGAAATATAATAATTGAAATAAAGAATTCAGTGGCTAACTTAAATATTTAATTAGACCACTGAAGGAAAATTAGATGACTCCAAGGAAGTTACCCAGAATTAGGCAGAGATGTGCGAGGAGATGAAAATTATAAAAGTAAGAGATTTGGAAGGTAAAATGAGAAGGTCTAATCTTTTATCCAGGGAAAAATAGAGAAAAGAAAATAGAAAATTGAGAGACTGCCTAGGTATTTACCCAGAGATGAAAATGTATGTCCACATAAAAACCTGCACATGAATGTTTATAGCACCTTTATTCATAATTTTCAAAAATTGCCAGCAACCAAGATATCCTTCTATAGGTGAATGGATAAACAAACTATGGTATATCCATAGAATGGAATATTATTCAGCAATAAAAAGGAATGAGCTATCAAGCCACAAAAAGACATCTAGGAACCCAAAATATATGAAAGAAAGAAGCCAGTCTTAAAAAGCTACACACTGTGTGATTCCAGCTCTCTTAGTTATCTAGTGCTGCTGTAACAGAAATGCAAGTGGATGGCTTTAACAAACAGAAGTTTATTTTCTCACAGTGCAGTAGGCTAGAAGGCCAAATTCAGGGTGCCAGCTCTAGGGGAAGGCTTTCTCTGTCTTTCTGCTCTGGAAGGAAAGTACTTGTCATGAATCTTTCCCTGATCTAGGAGCTTCTCAGCGCAGGGACCCCGGGTCCAAAGGATGTGCTGTACTCCTGATACTGCTTTCTTAGTGGTACGAGGTCCCCCTTAGCTTTGAGTAGCAGATCTGGCCCCATCCTGCTGGCACTCCTGAAAGGTAGCCCCAACGCTCCAGAACCTAGTTAGTGAAGATCTGACTCTTTGAAACCTAGGAGGCTGTAGCCCCACTCTTTGAAACCCTAGAATCAATGGCTCCACCCTTTGAGACCACAGAGGTCATGGACCTACCCTTTGAGACTGAGACAGCTCTGCGTCCTATGCTCCTTGTCTCTTCAGCTTCTGCTTCCTGGTTCCTTGGCCTCTCAGCCCCTCATGCCTCACCACCTGCATCCGCCCTACTTGGGCAAGTGTTCCAAAGATCTTTAGCTCCACCAGTAAGTACCTGGAGGCACCCTGCTCCACCAGTTAACTTTGGCTGGAAGGCACTCAGCTGTCTTGTTCTATAGGTCGGTAAGCCTAGCTCCGCTGTTAAGTGCCTGGAGGCACCCCACTCCTCCAGGAAGCCTGCTGTGCAAAGGCATTCACCGCTCTCACTCTGTAGATTGGCTCCAGTGCTGTCTCACGCCTGTCTCCTTGTTCTGCTGCTGCTGTTTGTCTGCTTCTGTGTCTCGCCATCTGCACCAACTCTAGTATAACAGCTCTCCTCACTTTCATCTGAGTCCTCATCAGAGTTGTCTTTGATGTCCATAATTCTACCAACAGTCTCTTCAAGGCAGTCTAGACTTTTACTATTAGGCACTTTAAAACTCTTCCAGCCTCTACCCACCATTCGCAATTTCAAAACCGCTTCCACATTTTAGGTATCTGTTAGACAAGCACCCCACTCTCACTACCAAATTCTTAGTTATCTAATGCTGCTATGAAGAAATACCACAAGTGGATGGCTTTAACAAACAGAAGTTTATTCTCTCACAGTCCAGTAGGCTGGAAATCTGAATTCAGGGCACCAGCTCCAGGGGAAGGCTTTTCTCCCTCTTGGCTCTGGGGGACCTCATACCACCAAGAAAGTACTGCCAGGAGCAAAGCGTGTCCTTTGGACCCAGAGTCCCTGCACTGAGAAGCTTCTAGACCAGGGAAAGATTGATGACAACGACCTTCCCCTAGAGCTGACAGGGAGAAAAGCCTTCCCCTGGAGCTGGCGCCCTGAATTTGGACTTACAGCCTGCTAGACTGTGAGAGAATTAACTTGTTGGTTAAAGCCATATGCTTGTAGTATTTCTGTTATAGCCGCACTAGGTAAGTAGGACACCAACAATATGAACATTCTGGAAAAGACAAACTATAGAGACAGTAAAGATCAGTGGTTGTCAGGAGTTCAGGGGTATAGATGAGGCATGAGTAGGTGAAGCATAGGACAGTGAAACTATTCTCTATGGTACTGTAATGGTGGACATATGACATTAAGCATTTGTCAAAACCTATAGAACTATACAACATAAAGAGTGACCCCTAAAGTAAACTATGGACTTTAGTTAATAATAATGTATCAATATTGACTCCGTGCGACACTCTTACTTTCTGATCTGCTGGCTCCTACTGCCCCTTTGAGTTGAGTAATTCACTGAATGACTCACAGAATTCCCAGAGAGTGTACCCTATTTGGAGCCCTGGTGGCGCAGTGGTTAAGAACTATGGCTGCTAATCGAAGGGTCGGCAGTTCAAAGCCACTAGCTACTCCTTGGAAACCCAGTGAGGTAGTTCTCCTCCATTCTGTAGGGTTGCTATGAGTCTGAACCAACTCGACGGCACCTAACAACAGCAGCAACATACCATATTTATGACTACAGATTTATTATAGCAATAGAGGATACACATGAAGAGTCACGTTGTGTGAGGTCTTGGGGGCTTCCCAATGGAGAGCTTCCATGTCCCAAAGCATGAGCTATCTTTTCAAGAACATATGCTCTCATCATCCAGGAAGCTTCTCTGATCCTTTGTGTCTTGGACTTTATTGGCTAGTCCTTTATGGAGGCTAAATCATGCCTCCCAAGGCTAATTGATATCATCATCTTGGGTGTGTCTTTTCTGATCTGGCCAGCCCCTACTTGTCAGCACAAATCCTCTATGGCCTGAAAGTCCCAGACTAAGGAATCCCAATTGCTCCAGGATTATTTCTCTGTAGGCCAGGACAAAGGCTACATTACTTGGGTAAAACTAGTTCCTTCAACCCACACTTGATTTTTCGTATGCTAACATTATCTAGGAAATTATTTTTCTCCATGAGGCCTTGCTTTCAAACCTATAGTCTAGTTACAAAATCCTGTTTTGAATGATGTGGCATGAATGTTAACTGTTTTTTTGTTTTGTTTTGTTTTTGTAATTCCTGATGCAGCTCTTCTCATCTTCCCCACCCTTGGGCTTATTGTGGAGAAGGTCGTACAAAGAGAAATGCAAAAGAAAAAAAGCCTTATAATTTCAGAAAAATGTACCACAATAAATATTCAAGATAGTAAACATTAATGCTCATGGGAGTACTTTACAATGATACGCACACACGCCCCCATTGCTGTTGAGTCGATTCCAACTCATAGCGACTTTACAGGACAGAATACAACTGCCCTATAGTGTTTCCAAGGATATAGTAGTGTTTTAAAGCCTTTGAAATGCATTATCTCACTTGATCCTCAGGCCCTGTGAGGTAAAGTTTGGTTTGTTATCCCTTTTTATAATAAAACAACTGAGAAGTTAAAACACTTGTTTAAGATAATAACACTATAAAAG
The DNA here is from genome assembly GCA_030035585.1 of Dugong dugon. Lineage (NCBI taxonomy): Eukaryota > Metazoa > Chordata > Mammalia > Sirenia > Dugongidae > Dugong > Dugong dugon. Next base: position 23,529,401 of record CM057464.1, read on the forward strand.
TAACAGAATTATAAAAGATAATAATAACATGGTGTGTTAGCCTGAGTTCCAGTAGTCCACTTAAAGAAGGCGGTGTCCTTTGCCTCTGCTGAAGCCTGTTTCTAGGTTTCTGAGATGGTACTCCACTTCCACCCCCAGCACACACCCCACGCTAAGCTGTGCCCACCCAAGATCTTCCATCTGGTGATCAATTTTCTCTTCACCTAGGTCAGGTTCAGCTTTGTATTTAAAGAAATAATAATATCATCTCTTCCAGCATGTCTTGGTGTTCCTAATGTGGCAGTTTTTCTTATCTGCTGTATTACTGAAACAGAAAGTCTGTTCTTTTCATTCTTACCAGTGCTAGCAAAACTCATGACCTCACTCTTAGCTCTAACATTATGACTAAACTCTTTTTGTTTCTTATGGATATGCATTTACATGGATACTGTCTTCTTCATGAGTTTCATGCATTCACATTGAAAAAGTAACCTAAAGTGATTTATGAAATATCTGTTAGTGCTTCCTGTGTGTGAGGCCACGTGCTTGCATTTGGCTGGAGCTGTTTTTTAGATCTACTGTCAGTCTCAGACTTTCAAGTCAGAGAAGCAAGAGACCTAGTCAAAAAAACTAAGAAATCTGAACTTTTCATTGAGGCTTAATCAACATTTTAAAATAATAATTATAATCATGACTAGCATTTGTTGAGTACTTGCTAATCATATTACTGGATATTCTCACTTAAACATTAAACCTATGTGGTGAATATTAATATTGTCCTTGTTTTACAAAGACATGGATAATATGAATTCCTTACATTTCTGTAATGATTTGTGTTCTACAGTGCCATTTCATCTACAGTACTGTACCCTGTGCTTAGTCATGACAAGTATTAATATGCCTTTAGTTTACAGAGGAGACTGTAACTTCAGAGATGTTTTGTGGTTTGTACAAGTTAACATAGCCAGTAACTTAACAGAGCTGGCCTTGATCAGCTCACTGGGCTAACTTTTTGTTTCTTGGGCCTTTTCCTGATAGGCTAGCTTTTTATTTCTTGGGCCTTTTCCTAACAAGGTTCTAGTTTAAGGCTCTTAGAAATCAAGTGTATAGTTAAAACAGTCATGGGAACTCCATTATCCACATACGCTGTGATTAACTGCCATTTAAGTAACTGAATCCAGGGAGGGATATCCCTCCCCTTTCTGTTGCATTGTGAGTTTATCCAAAGAGGGACAGGCTCCGGCCAGGCTTGGCTGCTTGTCCTGAGCACAGGCAGCTGCTGCACTGCTCTTTGCCTTCCTGTCTGCACCTGCACATGAAGGTCTCAGCCTGCATGTTCTGTGATTTTATATAGTTCTGTCCGAAAAACAACAGTTTTGTGTGGTTAGGAGTAAAAATGGACAAATAAAACTCATTATAAGCCTCTCTAAGAATTAACTAGTGAAACATATTGTTGTAAAAATAACTTTTAGAATTAACAATTTATAAATGAAATAAGGAAACAATTCCATTTAAAATAACATTGAAAAGAATGAAATACTTAGGAACAAATTTAACAAAAAAAAGTATAAAGCGTATGCTCTGAAAACTACAAAACATTGTTGAAAAAAATGTTAAAGACCTGCATAACTGGAAAGACATCCTGTACTTATACAACAGAAAACCTAATATTGTTAAGATGACAGTATTTCCCAAATTGATCTACCAATTCAAATTTCTTTGTAGAAATTAACAAGCTGATTCTGAAATTCATATGGACATTTAAAGGGCCCAGAGTAGCTAAAACAATTTTTAAAAAGAACAGAGTTGGAAGACTTGCACTTCCAAATTTAAAACTTGCTGCAAAGCAACAGAGATCAAGGTTGCTAATACTGGTGTAAGGATAGACACATAGATCAGTGGAATAGAATTGAGAGTCCAGAAATAAATCCTCACATTTACGATTAATTGGTTTTTGTCTAAGATGCCAAGATAATTCAACGGGGGAAAAAGTAATCTTTGCAACAGATAGTGCTGGGACAGCTGGATACCCACATTCAAATGAATGAAGTTGGACCCCCTTTTCATACCATATACATAAATTAACCACAAAGGGATCATAACCTAAATGTAAAAACAATCTATAAAACTCTTAGAAGAAAATATAGGAGTAAATCTTTGTGACCTTGGGTTAGGTAGAATCTTCTAGATATGACATCAAAAGCATATGCTACAAAAGAAAAATTAGATAAATTGGACATCATCAAAATTAAAAAGTTATTATTCTTCAAAGGACACTCAAGAAAGTAAAAGCACACCCCAAAGAATGGAGAAAATATTTGCAAAGCATTTATCTTATAAGGGACTTATATCTAGAACGTATAAAGAACTCTTACAACTCAATAATGAAAAGACAGATAGCCTAATTAAAAAAATGAGCCAAGAGTCTGAAAAGACATAACAAATGCTGGTGAAGATTTGAAGAAATTGGAACCCAATTTCACTGCTAATAAGAATGTAAAATGGTACAGCCACTTTAGAAAACAGTCTGGCAGTTCCTCAGAAGGTTAAATGCAGAGCTACCATGTGATCCAGCAATTCCACCCCTAGGTATATACCCAAGGAAATTAAACCGTATATGTCCACTTAAAAAGCTGTACATCAATGTTTATAGCATTATTCACGATAGCCAAAAGTTAGAAACAACCCAAATGTCCTACTGGTGAATGGATAAACAAAATATGGTATGTCCATACAATGGGATATTATTCACCGATAAAAAGGAGAGAAGTATTGCTTCATGCTAAAACATGGATGAACCTTGAAAATATTAAGCTAAGGGAAAGAAGCCAGTCACAAAAGACCACATATTATGATCCTATTCATATGAAAGTCCAGAATAGGCAAATCTGTAGAGACAGAGGTAGTTTAGAGGTTGCCTGAGGCTGGGAGGATGGTGGGGAGCAGTGGCTGGGTAGGAATGCAGAATAATTGCTAATGAATACAGGTTTCTTTTGGGGAAGATGAAGGTGTTCTAAAATTGATTTTGGTGATGGATGCACAATTCTGTGAATATGCTAAAAATCATTAAATTGTACACTTTAAATGAGCAAACTATATGGTATATGAATTACATCTCAGTACCCCTGCTATTAAAAAAATGTTGAAAATTTAATTAGGATCTGAAAATGATAATTTTGGCAAGTTATCCAGAATAACTTTTGAATCCAGGTAAGAAAGGATACAAATTTCTTAGCATGGTATTCAAGGTTCTCGTAAAGTAAGTTATTTGTAGCTATACAGCTATTAATTTGAACCCCAGCTCATACTCATTATAGAATGGTCAATTTACGTAGCTCCTTGGAATCTCACTTCTTTTTTTTTTTTTTAATTGTACTTCAGGTGAAGGTTTACAGAACAAATAGTTTCTCATTAAACAGTAGTACACATATTGTTTTATGACATTGGTTAACAACCCCATGACATGTCAACCCTCTCCCTTCTTGACCTTTTTTTTTTTTTTTTTGGCTGAAAATATACATAGCCAAAGATACACCATTTCAAAAATTTCTACATGCACAGTTCAGTGACATCGACTATGCTCTTCCAGTTGTGCTGCCATTCTCACTTTAGATGAAGGTTTACAGAACAAAATAGTTTCTCATTAAACAGTAAATATGGTGCCCTGTGACTATGGTTAACAACCCCACTACACGTCATCACTGTCCTTACTCAACCTTGAGTTCCCTATCACCAGCTTTCCTGTCCCCTTCTGCCTTCTAGTCCTTGTCCCTGGACTGCTGTGCCTCATTAGTCCCATTTTGCTTTATGGGGCTGTCCAATCCCTGCCTGAACGGTGAACCTCGGGAGTGACTTCACCACTAAACTGAAAGGATGCCTGGGGGCCATACTCTCGAGGTTTCTCCAGTCTCCTTTAGGCCAGTAAATCTGGTCTTTTTTGTGTGTGTTAGAATTTTGTTCTACCTCCTTCTCCAGCTCTGTCCAGAACCCTCTGTTATGATCTCATTCAGAGCAGTCAGTGGTGGTAGCTGGGCATCATCTAGCTGTACTGGATTCAGTCTGGTGGAGCCCTTGGTAGCTGTGGTCCATTAGTCCTTCGGACTAATCTTTTCCTTGTATCCTGTTCTCTTCATTCTCCCTTGCTCCCAGAGGGGTGAGACCAGAGGAGTATCTTAGATGGCTGCTCACAGGCTTTTAGGACCCCAGACGCTACTCACCAAGGTAGAATGTAAAACATTGCCTTTATAAACTGTGTTATGCCAAATGAGCTAGATGTTCCCTGAGACCATGGTCCCTGCAGCCCTGCACCCAGCAATTCAGTCCCTCAGGGAGTTTGGATGTGTCTATGGAGCTTCCATGGCCTTTCCTTGTACAAATTGTGCTGCTTTCGCCAGTATTGTGTACTGTCCCACCCTTCAGGAAAGATACCACTTATCTATTGCCTATTTAGTATTTCCTCCCCACCCCTCCCATCCCTCATAACCAACAAAGATGGTTACCTTTTGTGTATAAACTTTTCCATGGGTTTTTACTATAGATGTCTCATACAATATTTGTCCTTTTGTGATTGACTTATTTCAATCCGTATAATGCCCTCCAGTTTCATCCATGTTATCAGGTGCTTCACAGATTCATCGTTGTTCTTTCTCGTTGCATAGTACACCATTATGTGTATGTACCATAGTTTGTTTATCCATTCATCTGTTGATGGGCATCTAGGTTGTTTCCATCTTTTTGCTATTGTGAACAATGCTGCCATGAACATAGGTGTGCATATGTCTGTTCGAGTGACGACTCTTTATTTCTCTAGGATATATTCCTAGGAGTGGGATTGCTAAATTGTATGGTATTTTTATTTCTAGCTTTCTAAGGAAGCGCCATATCATTTTCCAAAATGGTTGTATCATTTTGCATTCCCACCAGCAGTGCGTAAGAGTTCCGATCTCCCTGCAGTCCCTCAAACATTTGTTATTTCCAGTGTTTTTGATTCATGCCAGTAATGCTGGAGTGAGATGGTATCTCATTGTGGTTTTAATTTGCATTTCTCTAATGGCTAGTGATCGCAAGCATTTCCTCATGTGTCTGTTGGCCATTTGAATGTCTTCTTTGGTGAAGTGTTTGTTCATTTCCTTTGCCCATTTTTTAGTAGGATTATTTGTCTTTGTCTTTTTGTTGTAGAGGTGTTGGATTTTCTTGTATATTATGACGATTAGACCTTTATCTGACTTGTAGTCTCCAAAATTTTTTTCCCAGTCTGTAGGTTCTCTTTTTACTCTTTTGGTGAAGTCTTTTGAAGAGCATAGGTGTTTGATTTTTAGAAGATCCCAGCTATCTAGCTTATCTGTTGGGGTTTGTGTGTTGATGGTTATGGTTTGTATCCTTTTAATGCCATGTATTAGGACCTATAGCATTGGTCCTATGTTTTCTTCTACGAATTTTAGTTTTTGGCTTTGTATTAAGTCTTTGATCCATTTTGAATTAGTTTTTGTATATGGTGTGAGGTATGGGTCCTGTTTCATTTTTTTGCAGATGGATATCCAGTTTTGCCAGCACCATTTGTTAAAAAGACAGTCTTTTTCCCATTTGATGGACTTTGGGCACGTGTCGAAGATCAGGTGATCGTAGGTGGATGGATTTACATCTGGGTTCTCAATTCTGTTCCATTGGTCAATGTATCTGTTGTTGTACAAGTACCAGACTGTTTTGACTACCGTAGCTGTATAGTATGTTCTGAGGTCAGGTAATGTGAGTCCTCCAACTTTATTCTTCTTCTTCAGTAGTGCTTTACATATTCGGGGCTTCTTCCCTTTCCATATAAAGTTAATGATGAGTTTTTCCATCTCTTTGAAGAATGTTCTTGGTATTTGGATCGGGATTGCATTGTATTTGTTATTTGCTTTGGGTAGAATTGTCATTTTCACAATATTGAGTGTACCTATCCATGAGCATGGTGTGTTTTTCCATTTGTATAGATCCCTTTGCGTTTCTTGCAGTAGTGTTTTGTAGTTTTCTTTGTATAGGTCTTGTACATCCCTGGTTAGATTGATACCTTTAAGTATTTTATTAGGGGCTATTATAAATGATATTGTTTTCCTGATTTCCTTTTCATCGTTCTTTTTATTGGTGTATACAGTCCAACTGATTTTGTATGTTTATATTGTATCCTGCTACTCTGGTGAATCTTTCTATTAGATTTCTCTTGGAGTCTTTAGGGTTTTCTATATATATATCATATCATCCACAAACAGGGACAGTTTAACTTTTTCATTATCAATTTGGATGCCCTTTATTTCTTTTTCTTGCCTTATTGCTCTAGCTAGAACTTCCCTTGTCTTGTTCCTGTTTTCAAGGGGAATGTTTTCAACCTCTCTCCATTAAGAATTTTGTTGGCTATTGGTTTTGCATAGATGCCCTTTACGATGTTGAGAAATTTCCCTTCTATACCTATTTTATTGAGAGTTTTTATCAGCAATGGGTGTTGGACTTTGTCAAATGCTTTTTCTGTGTCAATTGAGATGATCATGTGATTCTTTTCTTTCCTTTTATTTATGTGGTGGATTACGTTGATTGATTTTCTAATGTTGAACCTTCCTTGCATACCTGGTATGAATCCTACTTGGTCGTCGTGTATTATTTTTTTGATATGATGCTGAATTATATTGGCTAGAATTTTGTTGAGAATTTTTGCATGTATATTCAGGAGAGATATTGGTCTGTAATTTTCTTTTTTTTTGGCGTCTTTGCCTGGTTTCGGTATCAACGTTATGCTGGCTTCACAGAATGAATTCGGAGGTGTTGCTTCCTTTTCTATGCTTTGAAATAACCTGAGTAGTACTGGTACAAGCTCTTCTGTGACTGTTTTGTAGAATTCTCCAGTGAAGCCATCTTGGCCAGGGCTTTTTTTTGTTGGGAGTTCTTTTTTTATTACCTTTTCAGTCTCTTCTTTTGTTATGGATCTGTTCAGATTTTCAGTATCACTTTGTGTTAGTTTTGGAAGTTAGTGAGTTTCTAGAATTTTATCCATTTCCTGTAGGTTTTCAAATTTGTTGGAGTATAGTTTTTCATAATACTCTGTTATGATCCTTTTTATTTCAGTTGGGTCGGTTGTAATGTCACCCATTTCATTGCTTATTTGGGTTATTTGCATCCTCTCTTGTTTTTCTTTTGTCAGTGTGGTCAGTGGTTTGTTGACTTTGTTGATTCTTTCAAAGAACCAACTTTTGGTTTTGTTGATTCTTTTCATTGTTTTTCTATTCCCTATTTCATTTATTTCTTCTGTGATCTTTTTTATTTCCTTTCTTCTAATGGCTGTGTGCTTTTTTTGCTGTTCTCTTTCTATTTGTTTGAGTTCTGTAGTTAATGTTTTGATTTTGTCCCTTTCTTCTTTTTTGATGTCTGCATCTATTGGTATAAATTGTCCTCTGAGGACTGCCTTTGCTGTGACCCAAAGGTTTTGGTATGATGTGTTTTCATTCTCATTTGATTCTAGGAACTTTTTGATGCCATCTCTTATTTCTTCTATTACCCACTGATGTGTAAGCAGGGTGTTATTCATCTTCCATGTAATTTTTTTCTTTGCTCTTTCTATTATTAATTTCTACCTTGATGGCATTGTGGTAAGAGAAGATACTTTGTATTATCTCGATGTTTTGGATCTTGTTGAGGTTTGCTCTGTGGCCTAAGATGTGGTCTGTTCTGGAGAACATTCCATGTGCACTGGAAAAGAATGTGTACTTTGCAGCTGATGGATGGAATTTTCTGTCTTTGAGGTCAAGTTCGCTGATTTCTCCCTTTAGGTGTTCTGTATCTTTGCTGAGTTTCCTTTTAGGTGTTCTGCCCTTTACTGAGAGTGGTGTGTTGAAGTCTCCTACTGTTATTGTGGAGCTGTCGATTTCTCTTTTATCTGTTGTTTAAGTTTGTTTTATGTATTTTGGAGCCCTGTCATTGGGTGCGTAGATGTTTATTATGGTTATGTCTTCATGATTGATTGTCCCCTTAATCATTATATAGTGTCCTTCTTTGTCTTTTATGGTGGGTTTTGTTTTAAAGTCTATTTTATCTGAGATTAGTATTGCCACTCCTGCTCTTTTTTGGTAGTGGTTAGCTTGATATATTTTTTTCCAAACTTTGACTTTTAATAAATTTACTTCTTTGTTTCTAAGGCATGTCTCTTGTAGACAGCATATTGGCGGATCATTTTTTTATCCATTCTGTCACTCTCCATCTCTTAATGGGTGCACTGAGTCCATTTATGTTCATTGTAATTATTGATAGATGTGAGTTTATTGCTGTCATTTTGTAGTGCTTCATTTTATGGTGCTGATGTTTTCTTTTTTCTTCTTACTTTGTTTGTTTGTTTGTTTTTTCATTTCTTTTCTTTTTGTAGGTTTTGTTTTTGCTGAGACTTTATGTTTTTCCTGTTTATTTTTATGAATATGTTTGTTAACTTTCTTTGTGGTTACCGTGGAATTTTCCGTTATCTTTCCAAGTTTGAAGCAGTCTATTATTACTTGATATTGCCTTGCCTTCCTCTCCATCAGAAGGTTCTATACCTACACTGTTTAATCCCTCTTTTATTGTTCTGATGTTGTTGTCATTTACTGATTAACTGCTCTGATACCCTGTCACATGTCTTTTGGTTTTGGATAGTCCTTGAGAGTTCATTTCCTAGATTGGTGTCTGGTGGTACGATCCTGCGTTCTAGATTCAGCCTGTGAGCTGAAGTTGTTTGTTCTCAGATCAATGGCTACCTTTTATAATTCTTGTAAGTTTGGTTTGGTTTTTACATATTCCCTCAATTTCTGTTTATCTGGAAATGACCTAATTTCACCATCATATTTGAACGAGAGTTTTGCAGGATATATTATTCTTGGCTCGCAATTTTTTGTTTCAGGGTTTCATATATGTCATCCCATTGCCTTCTTGCCTACATGGTTTCAGCCGAGTAATCTGAGCTTAGTCTTATTGTTTCTCCTCTGTGACTTCTTGTTTTTCATTAGCTGCTCTCAGGATTCTTTCTTTGTCTTTGGTTTTGGTGAGTGTGATTATGGTATGCCTTGGTGATTTTCTTTTCGGGACTATCCTATATGGGTTTTGTTGAGGTTCTTGGATGGCCAGCTTTTCATCTTTCATAATATTGGGGAAGTTTTCTGTCAGCAGTTCCTCAATTTTCTGGAATTCCAATCTCTCGAAGATTTTTGCTTTTGGTTGTGTCCCAGATAACTCTCAGGGTCTCTTCATTTTTCTTTGTTGTTTTTTCTTAGTTTTCCTCAAACAAAGTTGTATCCTAGTGTTTGTCTTCAATTCCATTGATCCTGTCTTCCATCATTTCCAAACTGCTCATCAGCCCTTCTATGGCACCATCTATTTCTGAAATCTTGTTTATCTTTTGGATTTCTAATTGTTGTTTTTGTATAATTTCTAGTTGTGAATTTATTTTGACATTTTGTTCTTGTATTATTTCCCTGAATTGTTCCATTTTTTTGTCTGTATTTTCCATGAATTTGTTTCTCTTTTCTATGAATTTGTCTTATTTTTTCCTCATTTTTGTCTGCTTCTTTTGTCAACTCTTGGATAATTCTGAGTATTTGAGATTTGAATTTCCTATCAGGTAGTTCTAGTGCCTTTCTTCTTCTGGAAAGTCATCTGTTGTTTTATTTTGGATGCCTACTGGGACTATCCTGTCCTGTTTTTGTGAATGTTTTGTTATTGTATGCTGTCTTCGGGGGATTCAGCAGTTATTTTTCTCATTTATTGATTGTAGATTTGTTTCATCGTTTTTTATTTTTATTTGGCTATGTCTGAGCAGGCAGTCTGTGTGTTCTTTGTTGTTTGCGCGTCTGTGTGCTCAATACTTTTCACGTTCTTCTCCAATTAGCAGGGTCAGTCGCTCAGATATGGTAGAGCAGGGCAGGTCCAGCTGAAGAGGAGTTGCTGGGAAGGGTTGTTTGTGGCACTTACTGCAGCCACCAGGGTGTTTCGATAATCAGTGCAGGGCAGGTTCCAGTAGGCCATGCCTGTGCTGCTTTGTGGTGTGATGTTAAGCACACGGTGCAGGTAGGCAGGATGTAGGAGGGAGAGAGCCAAAAACATACAACTAAACAAAAAAGAGTGGTAGGGAAGTTTGCTGTTGAAGTGGAGAGATGAGAGACTATGAAATGGAGAAAAATAAAAAGGGGAGGAAGAAAAAAGTCAAGAAAAGAATAAATAAATAAATATTAGAAAGAAAAAAGAACAGCAAATCTCCCAGGGATCCCACTGGTGTGGCCATGAGGTCTGGGGAAGTTGTTCTCAGGTTAGAAGTATAGCCTGGCTAGAATGTGTAGAGGTATTCAGTGCCAGGCACTCAGGGGTCAGGAGGGGAAGGAAGGTATAGAGAGACGAGAAACTAAGTAATGAAGAAATACAAAAAGGTAAAAAGAGGGAAAAGAGAACAAAACACATTAAAAAAAAAAAAAAAAAGAACAAGAAAAGTTCCCCAAAGAATAGAAGGAAAAAAAAAAAACACGAATAAACAAATGCGCTCAGGGATCTCTCTGCGCATCTGCGCAAGCTGAGGGGGTAGGTCCCAAGCCGCATAGTAATGCCTGGTGAGAATGGGCTCCCAACTTGAGGAAAGGAAAAGGAAACGAAGAAACAATTCAAAACAAACAAACAAACAAAAGCCCCGGTATCCCACCAGCGTGGTAATCCAGAGTGGGAGGAAGTTGCACGCTCGAATGGAGCTCTATAGACCCTTAGGAAGAAGCAAAGATGGAGCACAGAGCCAGGTATTTGAGCAAAAGGAGGGGGAGGTGATGAGAGGTAAGGAAGAAAGCAAAAGAAGTTGAAAAAAAAAACCCCAGCCGCCAACAAATGACACTCAAGGAGCCGGCCAGTGCAAGCAGGTGGAATCCAAGCAGCCGCTGCTTCCCGGCCAAAAGACTGTCACCATGGTGAGCAGATGAGGCTGAGTGGGCGTGAAGAAATGTGGGGGGTAGAAAAGCGTATATCACAAATTACTGGTTGTTCTGTTCCCTGCTTGAAGCTCAGTGAAGCTGCTTTCTCATACCCCCTATTTGCTGGTCTCTGATAGGAGTCCAAGATGGCGGATCCGCACTGCATTAGCTGATAGGGGACCTCTGCATTAACCTCTTCTCGCTCTTTGTTCTCTGTCAGTTTTCTCACTCCACCTGGTGCTTGGCTGAGTTCTCTATCTCTTCATTTGATGTTTTTGGGTTTCAGGATTGCTGTTTTCTCTGTTTGGCTTCGTTTTTCGGATCTTTGCTGTGGAGGGATGGCGTGGTGCTTCTGCCTAGAGCGCTATTTTGCCAGAAGTGGAATCTCACTTCTTCATCTACAGAATGGGAGTACTAGTTCTTAGCTCATAGGTAGTTCTGAGAATTTAATGAGCTACCCCTGTAAAGAGCTTATGCATGCTAGCAATTATAGCCACTATCCTAGACATCCTAATCACCATGGGGTGGTTTAAGGGTTATAATGGAAAGGACTGCAGAAAGGCCCTTATCCTTACAGATCTTTCTAACTTGTGCACATTTACATAGTATACTTAGGATGATAGTCTAGTCCTGACTTTAAAATAGAAAGACACACATCAGGAAACCTAAATTTAATTATAAAGTTAGTGTTTACAGGTAAATGGAGAATAGAAAATATAAGATTGCTAATTTGTAATAGATTTAGAAGGATTGTGATGGATAAATATCCCTTCATTTTGAAAGACTTCTTTTTTAAGGAGCCCTGTGTGTTTTATTAGGAGCCCTGGCGATACACTGGTTAAAGCAATCAACTGCTAACTGAAAGGTTGGTGGTTTGAAACTACCAGGGGGTCTGCAGGAGAAAGACGTGGCAGTGTCTTTCCACAGAAATTTACAGCCTTGGAAACCCTATGGAGTCAGTATGAGTCGGAATTGACTCAAGGACAGTGAGTTTTTGCGTTTTATAAACTGCTGTGGAAAGTTGAAAATTTGAATTTCTTAACACATTCTATGGACTGCTGAGAAAAATTGAAAATCTTAATTTCCATGATGGTCTTACTGTGTTTTGCAATAACATGGCATTGGTATAGATGTATACACCAAGTTTGTGTGGTGACTGAATCAAGTATGTGTCTGAACATGTTTACAAAAATTCCCCTTATTTTTGTGCTGGTTTTCTGTAGAAACCAAAAGCTTTATCATAATGTTCACCTCCCTATTTCACCTGCAGAAAAACAAAGCTAAAGTTATTGAAATGTGTTCAATTATGATAGTAGTATAGCTAAACTGTATGAAGCTGTTATCAGCTAGCACATATGCATATTATTACCTTGAGTATTTGGCATTCAGTGGTGTTCTGTGATAACCTTACCTACATGGAGGGCCTTGGATACAACTGTGTCTGAAGTGCCTTTTAATTTTGTCCTTCTTTGTGAGTTTTGATAAAAGATAGATGCTTTCATTAAAGACTAAGAAATGTTAAAGCAATTTCAGTATTTTCTTAAATTCATGGCACATTTCATCCAACAATTTCAAAATATCTATATGATATTCAGTAGGCCATTTCTATAGGTAACACTTAAGTGAAGTTGGAAGGCGGCATTGCAGTAAATGTAGTACAGAGGACATTTAACTTGGAACTGTGTCATAATTTATAACTGCATGGCTATGCAGATTTTCAAATAAGAGTGATCACCACTTATTTTGTTAAGAGAAAGGTAACCCAAATAAAATTTTTGTTGTTTCCTTTAATTAGTTATATGCTGTGAGTTAAGTTAATCTCCCTTCCCTTTCCCTTGGATCCATTTAAAAAAATGGCTTTATTAATAGGAATATATGGTATTTGTGTTCTTACCCCCGCCCCCCCCAAAAAAAAAAAATCAGGGTGGTCTGAGAAGTCTGTCTTCCATTCTGGCATTCCCCTTTATATAACCCTTTTTAGTTTTCTGTTTAAAAACTGACATTCCAATAGCTTTTCTTTGGCCTAGTGCCTAGGTTGCATATTGAGGCAGAGATTAGGAATGTTAAGACGTCCCCCAAAGAAAAATGTTTGTTATGAATGTAGAGCTGATATGACATTTAGAATTAGAACTTCTTAACTTGTCTAAATGACAGTTAATGATATTTTCCTTTTTCTTTTCTTTTATTATTTTTCAAAAGCAAGGAAAAAAAAAGAAAGATGTGCCCAGAGGCTGAGGTTGGTTGGTTCACCCAACTGTTAACTGTCAAATGTGCTCTGCAAATGATGGATCTTTTGTCTCTTTTTAGGAGCTAATTTTGTTACACGAAAAATCAGCCGGTCAGTAGCTAAGATTTACCTTGGACAACTGGAGTGCTTCAGTTTGGGAAATCTGGATGCCAAGAGAGATTGGGGCCATGCCAAGGACTATGTTAAGGTAGGGAATTGACTTATTACATTCTTAAAAATACCTGTATTGGTTGGTGTTGTAAATGCCAGGCCTCTGGTGGAAAAGCATGACCTCTAGGGGGTGGCAGATAAGATTTTGCTAAGGCAGATGTATTTTAGACTGAAACTACTTTCATTTTAAGGCTTGATGGCTCAGTGCTACTTGAATGAGGAAATCTTTCACAAATATTCTCCTAATCGTTTAATATTAAGGTACTCATCAGTGGTTTGGGATGACAGGCAGATAGGTGGGAAAACTTCTAAATAATGCACTTCTGTACTTGCTGGAGCTTCTTAACCCTCCCCACGTCTTTGCCCAGCATGTGCCTAACTAATTTTGAAAGCAATTTTTTTGTAAAGGTTCTAGTTGTCAGATCTTTAAGCCATACCGCCTAATTTCCATTTATATAATCTAAGGCCACCAAATTTACATTACTCTACTAAATTTCTCTAAGGGTAATATTCTTAATGAAACATTTTGTTTCTGCTACTATTTATCCATACCTTAAGAGCCTGATTATCATACCACACTCTCCTTAAGTGTGACTTTGCACACCAGGGAACTTCGGATGCTGTTGCAGAATAACAGACTATGATAAAGGAAAATGCAAATTTTCACACTGAAGATTCATAGACTCATTAAGTTTTGTTTTTAGTTGCATGTGTTACATACGTAAGTAGTCTGATTTTTCCCAAATGGTTACATTTTGCTTTGCCTTGATTAGTATGAGTTTAAATCCTCATGGTGGCTCTGTGTCCATACAATAGAGAGCATGTAGTGGCAATGTCCCTGTCCCTGGGCTCTGTTGCCCTTTAGCTGCTTGTACTCTCTCTGTTCTCATCTGACTTTTTCTGTCCTTAGCATTCATCTCGGGGAAACGGATCTACCTTCCTCGTCCACTGATTTAATTCAGAAATAAACTTGAACAATCACAAAAGAAAGCAAGCAACAAGTTCATAGTCTAAAGCACAGATTAGCTTCTTCTGTGTTATTTTTGTTTGTAACAATTAAAAATGGTGATGACCTGTACTTGAATGTCTAATACTGATTTAAATTATGAACAAAAAATTAGCTCTGGTTTTTAGTAATTAGTGCAACATTTATATCATTTAAATATGTTCTTATAAGCTATAATTAAGGAGCTCTGGTGGCACAGTGGTTAAGTGTTCAGCTGCTAACCGACAGATTGATGTTTCCACCCTGCCCAGTCACTCCGCCGGAGAAAGATGTGGCAATCTGCTGCTGTAAAGATTTACAGCCTTGGAAATCCTATGGGGCAGTTCTGCAGTGTCCTACAAGGTCACTGTGAGTCAGAATCAACTTGATAATACCTGACAACAAGCTATAATTACAAAAAATTATGTTATGGCTGTAGTCCTTAGACATGTATTAGGGACATTACATCAAAAAATGCATAGGGCCACACTTTTAGAAATTATAAGGAAGTGGGAAAATGGAGGCATTTACAGGAGAAGTTGTAACTTTTTTTTTGGTCTAACCTGTCTGAACTTACCTACTTAAAAAAGATAAGCCAAGGTTTGTAAAAATAAATATATTATTGTCATTTTGGCATATAGCCTGATAGCTATCTACATATGGCTATATAGAAGGTATTCCTCTTCATCTTGTTCTCCAGATTGAGAAACCAAATAAATTCTAATTTTATTTTATTTTAATTTCTGCAGTTGGGCCAGAAAGAAGTTTGTATCCAAAATTTCTATTGGAACTCGGAAATCAAGTAGATTTTGATAGTGAGAGAAACAGTATACCAAAATGTTAATAGTACTTATTACTGTTTATATTTGGGTATTTTTGTTTGTTTGTTTGTTTACACTTTCCACGTTTTCCATGATTTGAAATGAACAGGCATATGGAAAAAAGAAATGGCATTTTAAAAATGGATCAAAAATAATCAAACAGAAATGCACGAGACAATTAAATAAATCCACGAGTACTGAGCCATGCTTCCGTCAGCTCAGTGGATCTGAAGTAGGCACCTGTTAGCATCCTATTCCCAGTGTGAAGGTTGGCACTGCTCCTGGGTGCAGTTTGGTGCAGACTTCGAAAAGATCTTCTCCATGAAGTCATTTCTAAGATTGCTTGACAAGATGCTCTCAGAAGCCAAAATAACCACACAAGAGTAAGATCCTGTGGCCTTTCGTTAAGAATGTGAAATCTTCAGATTCCACAAGAGAGTTACACACGTGTGAAGTTAAGTCATTCAAACTGGCATTCAAGACCTGATTTAGTCCACAGTACAAGTTGGTTTTTGAGTATTAAGGATTCCCTTGGGGGTCTAACAGTAACACATGCTGATGATGTAAGACACATTTTATAGTTCTCATTTCTGTGTTCTGAAAGAAATCTATCTAAATTTCTTGATTTCTAAAGAGGTACTTATTACTGTTGGCCAAGTAAGAATTGCTAAGTAAGAATTCATAGTTTGCTACTTTCCAAATGGAAATATTACCAATTCCTTGCCTTTCTGAATGTATTAAAATGAGGTTACTTCAGAGACTTATGACTAAAAGCAAACATTTCCAAAATTAAAATCAACAACCATAAAAATGGAAAAGGAGAAGCACTGTTTGTTCAAAGCACATTTGCATCCCACATTGTAGTCAGCCTTGGAGGTCACACCAGGCATACCAGTGCCGATTTTACACACCCTTCTGTGATAGAATCCCTGTCATTTACACACACGAATACTGTATTGGTAAGTCTTTAGATTAAGCATCTTACGTTTTTTTCCTTAGAGATAACTTTTCATGATGGACAGTAGAGAGCATTTTGTCCTTGTGGTGGAAACGGGGTGCAGGTGACCCCAGCTGTGTCAGAGGTTTGCTGCTAGCCTTAAAGGAGTTCTTATATCTCCATTTATGCATCTGTGAAAAGGACATAATAACAACCCTGTGAAAAATGAGCATTGATGTGCTGTACATACATGATTACAATCTACCTCTCCCTTGCAAACACTCTGCAACAATTTACACAAAGTCATTTCCTGCTGCTGACACAGGTTCATTTGATAATTCAGTTGAAATAAAGATAATTCAACTTGATATTTCATATTTGATAATTTAGATTTGATGTTTGATAACTCAACTTCAAGTAAAGAATATGAAACTGTGTTAAATTATATTGTACTTCAGAATAAACAAGCTATATGCAGTTACATTTTTTCCAGCATTTTATTATGTGCATTTTTAAACATACAAAATAATTGTTGAATGAATTTTACAGTGAACACCCATACACCCACCACCATGATTCTATAATTAACATCTACTATTACTACATTTTGAGAGAAAATATTACTATAGTGCTAATGGCTCACAGCTGTAAATTTCCAGGTTAACACAAACATAAGTTAGCAAAAAGTATATGCATTTTTTATGGGATATAGTTTGTCTGCATTGCAAAATTTTAAAATATGTTCATTTTCTTAAATGTTTACCTGACCCTCTACCACCTGTTCCCATGCCCGCCTTCCTCTATATATGCTGACACAAGAGAAGAACACTCCTGAGTGTTCATAGAAGCACATTGGAGCATGCATATCTGACTTGAGCAGATTCTCATAGTTAGCATTGACCAGTGGTGGCTGACAACTGCGAAAGAGAGAACCTCGTCTCTGGATGCCTTGATTCATTTGACATATATGTTATTTTGCACCTACTACGTGCCCGTTACAGTGCTGGGCACTGGGTCACTGTTATAGCTGCTACACATTGTAGTCTTTTATGCTGCGCCCAAGCCCAAAGAAGTCTGAAAAATGCTAGATTGTATAGAATTAAGCAGGTTTCTTTGTTGCAGGACTTCACCCAAAACTTATGATATGTGGATGTACACTATGTCCCGCTAAGATTGATACAGTTTTTCCCAAACTTGTTTGACCTTGAAAATAACTATTAGCATCTAGGAGTACAGAGTTGGGAAATGGTGCTGTGTGTTTAAATAACAGTTAAAGTAACTCAGTTTGGTTAACAAGGTCCCACTGTGATCCTACCTTGATAAAAATAGCTGGAATTCAACTATAGCCAGCGAATATTGGGAGATAAGCTAATTGGTAGAGTCTGGGCCAGAAGCAACTTGTGCTTAAGCTTTCACCACTCACAAGAGAATCACTTTGCTCTTGGGAAACGCGAGTCATTGAGTGATCTAATCCGAGCTCCCCTGGTAGTGGGCAAAAAGCCATTTACAGTACGACTGGAGGTTTTAGTCAACAGCTGACCTTACAGGTGCTCCTGGGGAGTTCTTCTGGTCCAAAGGCAAGTCGGGGCATGTTCAAGTTGTTAGGGGAGGATTTTTGAGTTTTATCTGAATTTTAACATCATATTTCACTACCACCCCCATCTTTTTTTTTTTGGTAGGGAGCACTAACTTAATAACAATAAGGTTACTTTTAGAAGTAATAATAATTGTCAAATGTTGGGTACTTATTATGTACCCAAAACTTTACTGAGAACTTTATATACATTATCTTACATAATACGCACAATGGTCCTGAAAAGTAGCTATTATGTTCTCACTTTATGAATGAAGGAACTGAGAACTGGAGAGTTTAGATGACGTTTGGAGCCCTGGTGTCGCAGTGGTGAAGAGCTTGGCCACTAACCAAAACGTCAGCAGTTCGATTCCACCAGCCGCTCCTTGGAAACCCTATGGGGCAGTTCTACTCTGTCCTATACGGACGCTATGAGTTGGAATCAACTCGGTGGCACGCAACAGCAACTGGTTTGAAGACGGCACTGGCTTTTTGTAGGTGACGTTTGCCCAGACTCACCAGTGGAGGTGAATGAAGGCAGAATTCCAGCCAGACCTGACTCCCGAGAATGCTTATAACTACAAATTATATTGCAGTGTAGGGAACATGGACATTAGCAGTGGGATCTGGTTCACATTCCATGTCCGGAAAAATAAGAAAAGTAAGCTTCTTGCCTGTCGCGGTTTGAATTATGTCCCCCCAAAAATGTGTGTATCAGTTTGACTGGGCCATGATTCCCAGAATTGTGTTGTTGGCCTTCATTTTGTGATTGTAATTTTATGTTAAAGAGGATTAGGGTGGGATTGTAACACCACCCTTACCCAGGTCATATCCCTGATCCAATGTAAAGGGAGTTTCCCTGGGTTGTGGCCTGAGCCACCTTTTATCTCTCAAGAGATGAAAGGGAAGCAAGTAGAGAGTTGGGGGGACCTCATACCATCAAGAAAGCAGTGCCGGGAGCAGAGCGCGTCCTTTGGACTGGGGTCTCTGCGCCGAGAAGCTCCTAGTCTGGGGGAACACTGATGAGAAGGCCGAGAGAGAGAGAGCCTTCGCCTGGAGCTGATACCTTGAATTTGGACTTTTAGCCTACTTTACTGTAAGCAAATAAACTTCTCTTCATTAAAACCATCCACTTGTGGTATTTCTGTTATGGCAGCACTAGATGACTAAGACATTGCCCTTTTGTCTTCCTGTCATTTGTGGTCCAAAGGGAAGGGAAGTGTCTGGAAGATGAGAGTGTGACTGAGGCAGCGGTCAGCGCTCACTGAGTCCTTCATAGTGACCAGATCAGGCAAAGGTGGAAAGCTGTGTTTAGGGGAGATGCTTACTTCAGGTGTGCATCCTTCTCTGTCCATTGTCCTATAAATGTACTCACCTTTATTACAGCCTTCTGTTCTCAGTTGATACAGAGACCTGGGGAGTGTCTCCTGTAGGAGAGGGCACGGGGAGGGCGGTAGACTGTTGACTGAGCCGGACCTGTGGACCATTTCCCAGTCCTTTTTTCCCCATCCATCAGTTTGCTGCTAGCACTTTGCATCCTGTCTTAATTCACACAAATCGGAAGGCAAAGATGTCATCTACACTTTATGAGGTCTTATTTAAGAGAAGCTTGCTTGTTGGTTGAAGCCCTGGTGGCATTGTGGTTAAGAGCTCTACTGCTAACCAAAAGATCAGCAGTCTGAATCCATCAGCTGCTCTTTGGAAACCCTATGGGGCAGCTTTACTCTGCCCTGTAGGATCGCTATGAGTCGGAACCAACTCGACAGCAGTAGATTTGGGTTTTTTTTTTTTTTTTTGGATGCTTGTTGGTTGTGCTGTCATTAGCAAAAAAAACTTTTATGAACATGCAGGAGAGTTGCTGGAATTCGTGTTGGGTTTCAGTTCTCTAAAGTGTTAATGGTTCCAGCATCTGTTTTATATAGTAAGTCTTCTTAAGACAGGAAGGCAGGGCAAAGGTTGTGTCTCTGTCATAAAGCGATAGGAGGTCGAGCACACTAAACTCTGTCGAGAACTCACTGTCTTAACAGCACCGTCGCCATAATTTTCTTTTATAGTCACCATTGCATTTGTATGGCGATGGATGACATCATGCAAATATCTGCAGAAAGTTTCTGGGAAGTTTCCTATAAAAACTCATCCTAATAATATCTTTATTAATTGGATTTGGTTGGGGAATAAGGTCAGTGATAAGATTTCGTTCAGCCAGAGGTCTAATTCCGTATTCATACTTTTGTGGGTTATGAAATGTTCTTGCTTGGCAGGAAAATATGTCAGTGGCCTGTTCACTGAATGTGGCTGTAATGCTCATTGCTTTTTATAAATATTTAAAATTGTATGTTTATTTTATTTACATGTATATATAGTATTGACTGTTGTTTTTCATTGGGGGAAATGTTTGAAACATACTCTGAGAAAAAATGAAAATAACTAAATAATATTTTCTTTATCTGCATTTAGAAGAACATGATGGTTTCTGTGTTCCTTCTTACAAATGAGTCATGTATAGAAATGTAACTCAGGGCCCTAAATTAATGAAAAAAAAGGAAAGAACAGCCTCATTTATAGAAAAAACAAACAAACCTGTAGCATTTTACTACTTTTTGAAACTTAAAGTGTTTAGATTAAACAGCCTATTCTTTTTCCAAAAGAATATACCGCTGACACCCAAGTGAAGGAAAAAAAACACTTTCGTGGAAACTGAAAGCTGTGGAAAACTATATAACAAGTTCAGCTTGCCATTGCTCCTTTTTTCTTCTTTATTCTGTCATCTATGGTTATGCTTTAAATATTTTACAGTAAACTTTAAGTTTTCTGTGTATTCTTTAAAATAGACTAGGAAAAATACAGAAAGCCATAGTTGCCTCGTTTCGTCTGGCCAGGTCTGAATTGGTGAGAAATGACATCCCAGGAGTAGCCAGGACCCTAAGTCCCAGAAACTGTTTATTAATTGTTGTTTTGGTGAAAGAAGGCTGTACCACTGATATTTCTAGGGTGGATTTTTTGTCAAGTTGTGTTTTTAGATCACATATTCAGCTTGATTTTAAACGTGAATAACATATAGCATTAAATTAGAAAAATTCATCCGTGGCAAATGTGTGTGTATATATGTGGAGAGAATGAAAATGAGTACAGGATGGAGTACACATTCAACGTGCAGTGCCTATGGGGTGGGTATGACACTTGGTGTAAATTACCCTGTGTGCTCTAATGGGCAACAATTACCCTAACCACATCAAGGTGGAAGCATGTCCTCCTCCCTCAGTCACTCCCATTGATGCCAAATATCATCATACTTTTGTGGTTTATGAAATGGCCATTCTTATGTAAGAAAATCTTGGCTATATTCCTGAGAGTAAAAGTCCTAGAAAAACAAGGGTGTCCTTATACATTTAGGTTATGATACTGATTTTTACATTCAACTTCTGCCCTCGCCCCCAAGTGCATCTACCAGTCCGAACCTCCCCTTTTCCCTCCTTGCAGAGACTGCCTTCTGCATACGGTCTCCTCCCTGCCTCCTCCCCGTTAGTCAGTTGTCTGTCCTTTCACTAACATCTCCCACCTCACATCTACTTTTGCCCAAGAACAAAAACTGGCTATTTAGTTTAGTTGTAATAACACAAAACTATCCATTCATGTGATACAGATGCAATTGCCTCTGTAAAGTATGACCAACCTCTCTCTCTCTCTCTGTTTCTTTCACACACACACAAACACACACACAAGAGACAAACTAAAAGTCAAAATCCCATTGTATTCATTCTAAAACACCGTTTGGCTTTTTCTGACATATCTAGACCTTCCTTGCAAGTAGTTGTTTGCTAAAATTCAGCTCTTTGTCCTCATAGATCATTGGTGAAGATGCCTATGGCTGTACTCTCTTGCTTTCTGAGACCACTTGATTGTTCAGGTGCTGCTGTCTTTGCCTGGGCTTTGTAACCAAAGTTACAAAGCAAAAACCCTTTTCCAAAAACGCTTTTCCCAAATAGAGTATCTCCTAAGGCAAAGAAACATTTTGTTTTCTGCTCCTGTGTACTCCATGCTTGGAGAACATCTCCTCTGCTTATTTTCTGCAATGCAGTCATACCAGTGAAGTCACAAAAATTTTCCTTGTACTTTTTCCTTAGGCAAAGAAAAGGTTTGATCCCCTCTGTGAGTGTTAGCTCATCGGCACTTTTAAGATCTGTGATTTCTTTTTCTGCCTGTTGATTTTCCTAAAGATAGGATAACTGGTGACTTTGTATAGCCAACTGGGTCCTGAAATCAGAGGGGATCTCAGTGATTGATGTAGGACCTGTCTACTGGTTATCTTGTCACCTGATGCAGTCACTGTGAGGCCTGGGACCTGCACCTTCCCTAGGGAAATGTGAGGAATACGAATTGTGCATGAATGAAACTTTGACATTTTTACTTGCTAGTTAAATACCTGTAGAACAGGCCAGTGAGTTTGTTTCATGCCCTCTTCTTCTATTATGCCTTATTTTAGTTAAAGAATATTTAAAAGTCACTGTCCTTGGAGTTCTAAAGGGTTTTCTTATGTAGCTTTCAGAGGTACTCCAGAAGCTATGGATGCATCCTGCATGCAAGCTAAATATGCCCCAAATTGATGAATTTGGGGTACAGTTAAGTAAAGGTCCCTGTGTTTTAGAAAAGAAAAAAATTGAATTTGGCTTCCACTAAGCCTCATTAGTTCACAAATACAGATTTACAGAAGCAGAGCTATTTAACAGCAAAATTGAGAAATCCTTTGAGAAAGCATCTTTCCATTGTAGATTTGAGCCTCATATGGAAATTATTAGGAAAGTTCCTACAAAAAGAGATGAAATTACTCTTTAGTGTATCTTCTGCAACTGCCTCTCAGAGTTCTGAGATGTAGTTGAGATCACATTTGCTATTTTTTTCCTCATATTATAAAGAGAATGCTTAGGCTTACCCCTTTGCCATTTATTACTTCAAGAGTGAGATCTCTGAGATTGAAGGCATTCCTCCACTAACCTAGGATACATATAGTTACCTTCTATCTCTTTCTCTCAAGGAAGCTCCTTGGAGGCAGAATCTTGGTTTTTTTTGGTGGTTGCTGTTCTTTATTCTTAATTGTGCCTATCAACATGCCGGGTACATAACAGATGCCCAGCAAATACTTGAATTGAATTGAATCTCCTTTCCTAATCATTTTTTTATAAAATTTATAAAAATGAAATGTGTTATATTCCTTTTAGATTGTTTCCTGCACTTAGCATAAACAAAACATTTCTCTCCAAGTATGACCTTAGCACATTTGGGTTTAGTTGTGATGGATTTACTTGAGCCTAGCGAAATCTTTTCAAGCTGTTTTCTCTCTTGTTGCCTGCAAACCACAAAGGGAACTGACTAGTTCCCATATGTCCTTACATTGGGGAAAGTTTCCTGGTATCTCTAGATTCTACTATTACTAGACTTTATTCTTGGTTTAAAAGAAGGCTGTCTGAACAAACGGAAAAAAGAAAGAAGGAACAAAACACGGGTCGTGATTTAGAAAAGGAAATTACAGTAGGAGTCTTGTTAGTTTGCTAGATAAAGTACCCTCGTCTGCTTGTTCAGCCACATGTTTGTGTGGCAGTCACTATATTTCTATGAGTTCTGAAAGGTCTCCTCTAGATAAACGCAGATGTCCATCCCAGATTCTATTATTGTAGAAACTCTTAAGACTTTTCCTCTCCTTCCCCTCTGCTGATCCTACCTCCCTGTTCAGACTCACACACACAAAAACAAACTCAGAGGTAGATCACTTTGTTTCTAAGTAATTTTTAATTACATGTAAAATGTTATTCAAAGAATCTTACACAGAGTTATTTGACAGTGGCTGTAGAAAATCTGTGCAAACTATGCAGTCAGAAGGAGAGAGAAGCATTCTGCCATACTACTTTGAGTTTTTTTGCACGTGTAATTTCATTTCCTCTCCCTGCCACACATCCACATGTTTGGAGTACAGATCATTGTTCTCGGGCTGGCTCTCAGTGCTGACTGGTGAAACAAAGTGCCTCAACCCCCAAGGGCAGGGCCCCTTGGCTTCCCTGTGTGGTGGTGTATGGGTGCTTTTCATTGCAGGCCTGGAAGGCCTCACCGCTCGAGAGCACAGCTGCTGTTGTGTGCCACCGAGTTGATTCCAACTCATAGCGACCTGATAGGACAGAGTAGAACTGCCCCATAAGATTTCCAAGGCTGTAAATCTTTACGGAAGCAGACCGCCACATCTTTCTCCCACAGAGCCACTGGTTGGCAGCTGAGTGCTTAACCACTGCGCACCACCAGGGCTCCTTTGTAACCAGCGAAAAGGCAGTAATCAGCATCCGAAGGGCCTCATGATGTCTTCGGTTTCTTCTTACCAGGTCTCTATTAAGTCAAGAAGTGCTGGTTGATTTTCACTGGATCTTACATTTCAAGTATGAAAACAAAATATGGGGAGCTTTCGCCGCACCATTTTTAAACCACAAATGTTGTCCTCTTATGTTTGTGTACTATTGTATCATTCCATCTTTGGATTTGATTTGCCCAACAAATCTCTAACTGTGGCTGGTAGAGTGGGAATTATTCTGTTTTTCTTAGGAGAAAACTGGCTTTGAAAGGAGAAGCCATTTGCCAGAAGTTCCCCCTGGTGAGCAGTGGGTTCCAGTTCTGCTGCCTGACTCTCACCCCTTGCCTCTAGCACAGCCCTTCACTGCATTCGTAAGTTGGTTTTTGGCATGTTTAGCCACTCTTGTGAGATTCCAATTTTTTTTTCCCCTCAGTGACATCAGGAGTCGACCATCTGACAAACATGTATCTCTCACCAGGAATTGCAAGTAAATTAGCATGCTGACTACTGGCCTTCGAAGATCCTGCTCATTTTGTGAAACAAAGGCCTCAACTCAAGTATGAGAAATTGAGTTAGAAAGAAACGGTAAAACAGAGCCAAAAGTTAAAAGGCCAGATCCTGTGTTCTAAGTCGGACACTCCTCTGCAGTTGGGATTAATTTAATAGTAGTACAATCATATAATTTGAAGAAGATATCAACCCTGTACAGGAAGTACATGTTTAACAGAAATACATTTCATTTGATCCTTATCTTCAGAAAAACTGAAGCTAAGAAGTGTGAAGTCCTGGCCTGGGTGGTTTAAATTCCATCGTCCTTTGTCACAGGCAGCTGAAAGCTTCATTGTAGTGAACTCTCAGTTAGGCCTTTGGGAAACCAAAGCATCACTTGACTGCTGGCCCAAATGAGTCAACTCTTAAAATTACCTCTAATGAAGTACTAGTTTGCTTGTTTAATTGTGCGTGGTATAGGGCTCTGGGATGTTAGAAGTCTAGTGGGGCTCAAAGAAATTATGTTGGCTTAGTTAAGCATTTCAGCAGGCTCTTCGATAACTCATTCTCAGTCATATTCTCTCTTTCTCCCCCTCATCTTCCTCCCTCACTCCCTTCTCCATCCCTAACTCTCAGCTTTTATTTCTCCTTCTCTCTTTCTCTCAGGTGGTGGGTGGGGGCACTTCCAAGTTGCTGTGAACTGCAGGCCCTCTTGGAGCATGATAAGCTACTGGTTATGTCCCTTAGACTTTGTACGTTGTCAGCACTGGCACTGTGTGAGCACTACATTGCTGTCGGTGGCTACTGGTCTTCCTTTCTTTTTCCTGTTTTCCATGTAGAATGAAATAGCAAAACAATGATAGTAAAGGGCTAAACTACATAAAAACTTTGATTGTCATATGAGTTTGTATCAGAAATGTTTAACGACAGTTTTTAAACCAGCAAGAACTTTTATGATATTCAAGTACAATTCGCCTTCCATCTTTGAAGCATGTTTGAGAGCTGGCTAACCAGTCTGTGTTTGAATAACAAACTATTACCTCCTAAGATGTCCCTTTACTTTTTAATAGCTTTAATTGTCAGGTTTTTGTTTTAAAGAAAAGGCCTTCTCTGAATTTGAAATACCATGAATTATAATATTCACTTAGCCTTTATTTTCAAGTTTAGAACCTTATGGAATACTGAAAATGTATAAACTACTTGACACTTTTTACAAACTTAGCTTTCACAACAGGTTTGTGAGATAGGTGGGCTTCTTTATTTCCTTAGAGACAAAACCTAAGTCCTAGGGAGGTAAAATAGTTTAGTTTGCCTCAGATCACCCAGCCAGCAGGGGTGGAGCTGATGTTCAGGTATTTAATGCTGCATAACAACTTATCCCAGTCTGGTGCCATAAAACACAGCAATCATTTATTGTTATTATATCTCATAATTGTAGAGTTTGACTGGTCTCAGCTTGGGGGTTCTTGCTCAAGGTTGTAGCAGAGAGTGGTTGGGTCTGGAATTACCTCCAAGGCTCCCTCTGACATGTCTGTCACCTAGGCTGAAAAGACTTAAATAGCCAGGTCTCTGTCTCTTTGTGGTCTCTCCACCTGATCTCCCAGCCTTGTAGTTCCACACCAGCTGGACTTTGGATGGCAGCTAAGGACTGTGTAGGTGTGCGTCATGATGGAGTGCCAGACAGAAGCTCTAGTCCCTTTCTATCACCTGCCTTGGAAGTCACAGAGTTACCTTTGCCACACTCTGTTCCTTAGAAGGCTCACCAAGGCCAGGCCATGTTCAGGAAGAGGGATGGGACCCCATCTGCTGCTCAGTGTAAGGACTGTCAAAGAACCTGCAGGCATATCTTAAAACCATCCCAGGTGCAGTTTGAACAAAGATGTGCTGTTCCAGGGGCTGTGCTCTACCTGTGATGTGACCACTGTCCTCTCTCTCCCCTGCTCCTGACCCATTTTTTCAACAGCCTGAGAACCTTTTCATGTAGATGCCCCACATGCATCTGAAAATTAGTATTTCCAAAATCAACATTCACTATTTCCATGCCAGCTTACTCCACCCCAGGAAGAAGGTACAGCGTGTTCTTCTACCTCGCTCGGTTAACTGCCTGAATGAATGGTTTTGTAAAATCTAAAACCCTGTATATACCTTTTCCACCCTCCTCATTCTCCACAACCAGTTGCCCGGTTCTAACCAGTCTGCTTTTGATTTTTTATTGCAATTCTTGTCCTCAGTTCCACTTCCTCTACCATCCTTCTTTTTTTTTCAGCCCTGAATCTTCTTATTCCTGAACTACTGGAATAAATTACTTCCTGGCCTCGCGTTGGCTTCCTGTTCTGTACATTTTATTGAGTGCCGACTGTGGCCACACTTGACACATACTCCCTGCTTTCCACACTGCTGAATTAACTTTCTAAAACACAGATACAATCGTGTTATTTCTCCTGTATAACCTGAACAACCACCTGTATCTCCACTGCAGGTTAAAGGCTGGTGTTGGGAGTGTGAATTTCTAGATCCTTTATGGCTTCATCCTCATCACTCCTTCTCTTAGGCCCATGCTCCGGTCACATGAAGAACATTTCTGTGTACCTGAAGTGTGTTCTTGCTCTGTGCCTGGCCCCTGCTGCTTTTCTCTCAAAATTCGACTGTACATCAGGGCATGCCCTGAGCTGCCTCCTGGGAAGCCTCCTCCCCAACCTCCTCACCAGAAGAATTGTCCATTTCCTATGTGGGCTTCTAGCCCTTTATTCACACTTCTGGAGATACCCTACCCCAGAGTTGGTGGGCGGCTTTCTCAGGAGTACGTGGGCTCAGTGTGACCGACCAGGCTGATACATGTTTGTAGCCTCAGTGCCTGTCATGGGGCCTTTATCACAAGGGCTCAAGGTACATTTCTTCAATGAACACCTTGTGGGGGATGGCCAAACCTCAACCAGAGTAGTCTCATTAATCCCTGTACTTTTAAACACTGAAGCAATGTTATGTGTCATCCTGTCCAGTCCCTTTATTTTTCAGGTGAAGCAGTCCATTATTCAGAGGTGTTAGTTGGCTTTAAGGTACTATAGATAGTTTGCATCAGAATCTGAATGTAACTCCAGTCTTTTGTGGTCTTTCCATTATATCTTCCAACAGATCTTAGGGTTCCCTGTTTACTCCTAGAAGCGCAGAGGTGGGTGACTGCTGGCAGAGGGCTGGCTGTGCAAACCTGGGGTTACTCTGGTCTTCCTCTCATGAGCCCAAGATGGCTGCAGCTCCAACCACTACATGCACCTTTCAACCCAGGCCCAGATAGAAGTGGGACTTTGTCAAGCTCGGGAAGGCCATACACCTCCTGGAGACCAACACTAGCATTCCATCAGCCAGACCATGCCACGTGGCCACTCTTGCCCATGAGGGAGATCAGTGCCATGGATTGAATTATGTCCTCTCAGAAAATGTGTGTATCAGTTTGGCTGGGCCATGATTCCCAGAATTGTGTGGTTGTCCTCCATTCTGTGATTGTAATTTTGTGTTAAAGAGAATTAGAGTGGGATTGTCACACCCTTACCCAGGTCACATCCCTGAGCCAGTGTAAAGGGAGTTTCCCTGGGGTGTGGCCTGCACCACCTTTTATCTCTCAAGAGATAAAAAGGAAAGGGAAGCAAGTAGAGCAGGAAGACCTCATACCACCAGGAAAGCAGTGCTGGGAGCAGGGCATGTCCTTTGCACCCAGGATAGAATCTTCCCCCCAGAGAAGCTCCTAGTCCAGGGGGAGGATCGATGAGAAGGCAAACAGAGAAAGCCTTCTCCTGGAGCTGACACCCTGAATTTGGACTTTTAGCCTACTTTACTCTGAGGAGATAAATTTCTCTTTGTTAATGCCATCCACTTGTGGTATTTCGTTACAGCAGCACTAGATAACTAAGACAATCAGAAAGGCACATGTTCAGCTTTGCAGACTCTTCTCAAAGAAAGCAAGAGAATGGGTGTGCTTGAGAAACAAATTTAGTATGGATGATAAAAAGGCAGTTGCTCTTAGAAACACACACCTAAATCTGAGTGCATATTTGCAAGAGGTATGGCTCTGCCCTGGCCACAGTTTTATGGAGGGCATGATGGGCTCTAGGGACTTGCAGCAGGTCTTCTTCCAGCCCCACTCCAGAAGCAGTCTAAGATTGCTTTTGCGAAGGGCTGTCTTGCTTTCCATGGACTCAGTGTGGCTGATTCTTCAAAATCACATTACACTGAATGTGTAAGAAGTCAGAGTATAGACTGTAGTTACTTTAGAGCCGGTATTTAAAGGTTCATTTAAAAAAGGTTTTTATGATAATTCATAGTGCTCAGCGTAACAGAGCTCATATGGCATTGGCTTCCAGAACTCTGTAGCAGTTTCTGTTTAAGGATTGCTAATAGCTTTTCTCTCTGTCAAGTAAGCCATTCAGATCTGTACCACTCTTGCTGTATTATTTTTCCTTCTTTTTTTTCTACGTCCATTTACTGATGTAGCTGAGAACATAATACAAAACTAAGCTTGTCTTATTTACATAAATCTCCCTGTTAGCTTTCCGTTTTACCATATCTGCATTTTTGTGTTTGACCTATTAGTGCTTTTTTGGTTTATAAAGAAAAAGAAGTGCTTCCCTCAGCAGAACCATCTGGCTTCGTTTCCTGTTCCTCAGCAGCTGAATGTGCATTATGTCAAGGCCACCCCTGCGGTTTTCTGAGTGGTGGTGTTACACTGGTGGTCTTAGAATTCAACTGGATGGGTGGAAAAGTTACACTGCAAACTTCTTTCAAGTCTAAGGTTTCCAAGGTGAAAAAAAAAATGCATATTATTGTCATTTTTGATATAGCATTATTTTTGTTTTGTTTTTTTTTCTGTAATTGAATTTAGGCCTTTTAAAAGAATTATATCATTCTGTTCTCTGAGGAAGAAAACTAGCTTCTAAAATGTCTTTTAGGTAACGGGCTACCAACTTTGGGAACGAATAAACTGAGGCAACTGAGCATATAATCAAGGCATGTTTACAACATCTTAACTTTCTTAAAAAATCAATTAACAATTCCTGAGCAAATTATACGACTGAAGGACTCTCTCCTCAGTTCGTATTTTGTGCGGTAGAAGGGAAGATTAGTGTGAAATGCTGCTTTGGACTTGTAGTGTGCTCAGGAGATGGTCACCTGCTTTTCTTCCTGGTCATTGGACATATTTCTGTGTGTGCCTGAGGAGGTGAAATTCTGTATTTTTGTGTTTGTTATAAAATTCCACACATTTGAAAATTTTTTGACCAAATGTCCCCTTATTTTCCAGTTTCTGAATACTCTACTTTTAATGTAACCTTTTTGTTTTTAGAAACAAACATGTAAAGGTTTTTGTTTACATGTGTGGTTTTCTTTCTTTTATTTTTCTATTATATTTTTAATTTTGTTTGCCTGTGTATATCACATGGACAGATCAGACACATAAGCCGAAGAGATAGGAAGACCCCTGATATTTTTTTTCTTTTTCTTCTTTCTTTCTTCTCTTAGGTACTACACTTATCAATCAGTAGGTGCTACATTTCACATTTGGATAAGACTGTGTATAACTATTTGAAGTTTTCAAATTTTACCCCATACGATAATAAACATAAAGTGCTTAACCTACATAGCAAGGGCTTAAGAAATTAGTGCTCTCCCGAAATTCTCTGACAGGGTCACTTCTTAATAATTAGAAATGGTAAATGCTGAAATCGTAAGACTGTGAAATCTTTTTCTCCCCCGAAGTTTGAAAAAGTTTAAAAAGCGTACCCTTGGATTTTTATTTTTATGAAGGTTTTAGAGACTCTGAAGGAAGCTCCCCAGCAGTGGATTCGGTTATGAAGACATTTTTCCCTACAGACTAGTCTGTGATTCCCTGAAGTCCTCACCAAATCTGAGTGCTGTCTGAAGGTGTGCAAAGTTGAAGAAACGCTCATTTTTAATTTTAAGAGGAAGAAAAAGAAGCTAAAAATTGAGGTTAATGAAACTTAATGAGGAACATTTAAATCCTTTAATGGTTCAATTTATGTTGCAAGTCAGAGTGGTTAATGCTGTTATTATATGTGTGTGGCAACGTCCTTTCTCTGCCATAATTCTTTTCTCTTGAAAACGAATCAGTGCAACATGGAAGGCATATCATATTCTAGTGATTTCTGTTTATCCTTTTGACAAACTCAACATTTCTGTTTTTTTTGTTTTGTTTTAAGTGGGGAAGAAAGAACAGGCACCAGGAAATTAAAATATAAGGTCCGTTTTCTCTGCTATTTTTTTCCTACTTGATGGATTACTGAATAAAACATAGTTATCAGCAGACTGACCATTTCTAACTGTCTCTTTGTACTTAAAAATTTATTTTGGGATGGGAAACATTCCGCAAACCCAGAGGGTACACTTAATATGCCAGTTTTCATTTGAGAAGAATTACTTTTAAGTTGTAGGTGTTTTGGGATGTAGCCTGACTCAACATCCAGCATTAATGGTCCAAAGATAGAACAGCTGAACTTTCTGACTGGCCTTCTTGGGAAGACATCAGCCTGTCCCTGGAGACTGTTTCCTTAGCTCTGGTTACTAGAATCAGTATGTGGGGAAAGCTTATTCTTTTTAGAAACTTTGCTGTTGGATCGCCCTATTACCCAAATCAAATGCATGGCCCCCGTTGCTGTTTTCTTTGCGTTAGAAATGTACTAGATCGTCACTATACCCCTGAGTCCAGAGTGCAGGCTATGGGAACATGTCTAGCAGTAGACCACCTCAAAAGTTGCTGGGGTGCACAAATAAGCCAGACTGTCTTCATATAGAAATCACCACAGTAGTCACATGGAATGATCCTGAATGTAGTGGTGTAATGGTAAATGTAGTGAATTTTTATGTGACAAATTCCGCTAATCAGTTGCCCATTCTCCAGTGTCCAGTGATGTTTCTTAAAAGCTTGGTACCTGTTTTCGTATCTTTTTTTTGCTCCCTCCACTACATCTGATCCAGAGAGAGATAAGGGAGGGTGGGGGCTGGGCATGCTCTCTCTGCCTCCCACCTTCTGCCTTTGCCTTTGGACAATGGGCAGATAGGTCCAGGATGGCATGAGCCGCTCTGCACCCCTCTGGTGTGTGATGGGCAGATAGCAGTTTCTTTAAGCTAATAACTAAACAAACGTGCAGAGAATTACCTCGATCGTGTAGTTCCTAGGGACACTAACCTCATGGGCTGTTTTTATTAAAATACAGTATATACATATGGATTTATCTCAGTGGAGCATAAAACCCTGCATGTCTGTCCACCACTCTTTCTGGAGGCTTTTCAGGTGAGGAAGGTGGACTGGCTTCCCTGACCAGAAAGGGGTCTGGGCAGGAGTACCTATTTTGGGTCCTTTGTCTGGCACTGTTCCTTTCCCTCATGGAGCCTCAGTCACTTTACCCTTCTGTACCTTAATTTTCTCACCTTCACGGCGAGGGGCTAGAGTTCTAAAGAGCTTATGTAGTGTAAGACTCATAATCTACAATTATTCCAGCTTCAGAAACTCTCCTTTTTCATACAGCCTTTATTTACCATCCAGTAGAAAGTAGATGTTGTTTTTGGAAGTCTGCTAACAGAAGATGCTGTTTTGTGACACGGATTATTCTTTCCTGTTTTGACATTGTTAAGTCCAATGGGAAATAAATCATGTCTACCACCCAATACCATATTGTTTTTTTCCCCAATTTTCATCTGTTATTCAGGGTTAGTTTAAGCTACATCTCTTTCTTTTTCCATACTAGGTTAAAAGTTACTATTGGACAACACTATCTAGTAGAAATATGATACAAGCCACAAATGCAAGCCACATAATTTTATGTAACTTTAAATTTTCTAGTAGGTGCATTTAAAAAGGTAAAAAGAAACAGGTGACATTAATTTTAATAATATATTTTATTTAACCCAGATAATATAGTTTATTTAATCCAAAATACTCATCATTTAAATGTATAATAAATATAATAAATTACCAAAACATTTTACATTTTTTTTGTACTCTTCAAAATCTGATATATAATGTATACAGTACATCTCAACTGTATTAGCCACATTTCAAGTCCCATTTCAAGCTATTGCTTCCCGTATTGGACACCTCAAGGGGACTCTGTGTATTTGTAGTCTTAGACTATGTTTTCTTACACACAGAGCTGCATATTCTAAAACCAGCTTTCTCACATAGCATTTATAACATGGAATCCCAAAGAAGGGTGTACACAAGAGAACAAAGCCAGATGCTTGTATGACATGATGGTTTGGGATAAGCAGTTTTTGTTGTTGCTGTCTGTAATGATCACATCATGACTGGCCTCTCCCCACTGACCAGCTGATGGGGACCATAGCCACGCAATCCTGTCACTTACCGGGGCACACAGAAAACTTCTCCCAGTCTCTCACCAGGGTGAGAGTGTTCAGGGAGCTTTGGCATAGCTACACCAATGCCATGCACAGATGGGCAACTTCAGCCTTCTAGAACATGCTGTCCTTGGGGAGAGCAGCAGCACAGGAATCACTGTGACTCCCGGTGGTACCAGCTGAAAGGAAAACAGGGTAAGCCTGAGAGCAGGACCCTTCTGCAATCCAGAGAGTCCCAGGATGTTTTTAGTAAAGGACCTTAGAAAGCATCTAGTTGCTAACATAGGATTAACCATAATAAACACAATATATATCTTTGGGTCTTTGATTTTTAGACTAGACAGGTTCTATGTAACTTATTTTTTTCAGACCAGTAATTTATAGGTAGGCAGAACCTCAATTGTCAAGTGATGTTCCGGAGAAACTTAACTACTTTAAGGTCTTCAGCTTCAAACTAAGAATACATTTAATTGTGATGGGCATTTTAACTGCACCTTTCTGTATAGTTTTTCAACTTAATTTTGAAGGCTGCCAAACTTTACTAGTTGCAAAAATCCAAAAGTCTTTGTTTAACAGGGACTTCATCAAGACCCGTGGTGCACTCTTTTTGGCAGTAATACAAGAAAATTAAGCATTTATAACTTTCCTGGTGTGACTCATACCCTAAAGGGATAAACAGAGTTCATTGCCCAAGTTTTCGGGGGGGGGGGGGGTCCTGTGTAATTCTTTACATTTACATACCATTTTTTACCCCGAGGATCTCCAAGCATTTTAATGAACTAATTGGTGATTGTCCTCATTACAGAGACACGGATATTATTAACTCCACAGGGGCTAAGTAGCTCGCCTTTAAGGTCCGGGCAAATCCTGATTGCTGGATTTCTGCTCTAATCTTCAGTTATTTAAAAATATGAAGAAATAAAAAAGTACCACAGATCATGCCGATACGTTTCCACCTATCTGGGAGCAAATAGCTGTGGGAAAGTCCACACTTCTCCCATATCGCCTTTAGAATCTTTGAAACAGAAAGGTAACAATTCATGCTTTAAATCGCCAATCTCTCTGTTTGAGGATTAGATTCATGATCTGAAGTAAATCGAGAAGTGACATGCTTATGAAGGAAGATGAAGAGAAAAAACATGTAGCTGGAGAGAGTGATTTACTTCACTCACCCTCTCTGCTCCTTTCTGGGATAGGTTTGTTCACGGGAATGATGAAGTCTAAGTCGAGTTTACATCATAACCCAAATTATATGTATCTCAAAAATGTCCATAATATTTTTTACTTCACAGTCTATTTTGTCAGAGATTAATACTGCCATTCCTGCTCTTTTTTGATTGTTAGTTTGCTTGATATATTTTTTTCATCCTTTGAGTTTTAGTTTGTGGCTTTAAGTCTAAAGTATGTCTCTTGTAGGCAGCATATAGACAGATCATGTTTTTCTTATCCATTCTGCCACTCTCTGTCTCTTTATTGGCACATTTAGTCCATTTACATTCAGCGTAATTATTGATAGGTATGAGTTTAGTGCTGCCATTTTGATGTTTTTTGTGTATTGTTGACAGTGTCTTTGTTCCACTTAATTTTCTGTGCTGAGTTGTTTTTCTTTATGTATTTTATTTTCATCTTTTTCATTGTTGATTTTGTATTTACTGTGTCGTTACGTTTTTCGTTTTGATATGTAGTATTGTTAGTTTCCTTTGTGGTTACCTTAATAATTACCCCTATTTCTCTAAGTTTAAACCAATCTTTTATTTCTTTGTGTCACCTTGACTTCCTCTCCATATGAAAGATCTATGACTACATTTGTTAGTCCCTCTTT
This sequence comes from Dugong dugon, assembly GCA_030035585.1. Taxonomy (NCBI): domain Eukaryota; kingdom Metazoa; phylum Chordata; class Mammalia; order Sirenia; family Dugongidae; genus Dugong; species Dugong dugon. Next base: position 23,564,034 of record CM057464.1, read on the forward strand.
TTTGTTTTAATATTGTCAATTTTTTACATATTAACGTCTCTGTTTCCCTATTTTCAGCATTTTAGCTTTGGTTTATTTTTGTGACTTCCATATCTGGGTTGATACCTGGTTGCTCTGTCCTGTGTTCTAGTCTTGAGTTGTTATCTGATGTTATTGATTTTCTAACCAGAGGACTCCCTTTAGTATTTCCTGTAATTTTGGTTTGTTTTTTGCAAATTCCTATCTGGAAATGCCCTAATTTCACCATTATATTTGAGAGACAGTTTTGGTAGATATGTAATTCTTGGCTGACATTTTTTTTCCTTCAAGGCTTCATATATGTCATCCCATTGCCTTCTTGCCTGCATGGTTTCTGCTGAGTAGTCCGAGCTTAGCCTTATTGACTCTCCTTTGTAGATGACTTTCCATTTATCCCTAGCCCCTCTTAAAATTCTCTCTTTATCTTTGATTTTGGCAAGTTTGATTATAATATGTCTTGGTGACTTTCTTTTGGATCTGCCTTGCGTAGGGTTCGATGAGCATCTTGGATAGATATCTTGTCATCTTTCATGGCATCAGGGAAGTTTTCTGCCAATAAATCTTCAGCAATTCTCTCTGTATTTCAGTTATCCCCCACCCCCACCCCCCGTTCTGTTACTCCAGTCACTCGTAGGTTATTCCTCTTGATAGAGTCCCACATAATTCTTAGTTTCTTCATTTCTTTAAATTCTTCTATCTTATTTTTCCTTAAATAAGTTGATGTCAAATGCTTTATCTTCAATCTCACTGATTCTGACTTCCATTGCCTCAATTCTGCTCTGATGACTTTCTAGTCAGTTGTCTAATTCTGAAATTTTATTGTTAATCTTCTGGATTTCTGTTTGCTGTCTCTCTATGGATTCTTGCAGCCTGTTAAATTTGTCACTGTGCTCTTCTGTAATCTTCTTAATTTTCTCTATTGCTTTGTCTGTGTGTTCCTTGACTTGTGCGTTTTGCCTGATCTCCTTCCTGATCTCTTGAAGAGTTCTGTATATTAATTATATATACAGAATATATATATAATAATTAATATATATATGATAATTAATTATAATTACCTCTGGTAATTCCAAGAAATTCTCTTCCTCCAAAAGATTTCTTGATTCTTGTTTTGGGAGCTTGCTGAAGCCAACATGGTGTGCCTCTTTATGTGATTTGATATTGACTATTTTCTCTGAGCCATTAATAAGTTATTATATTTATCTATTCTATGTTTGCTTACTGTGTCCTAGCTTCTTGATTTGTTTTGTTTTTATATGCCCGAATAGGCTGCTTGTGTGAGCTGGTTTGATTATTGGCGCCTTTGAAGCTCTTACATCTTGTCACCAGGTGGTTAGATCTACTAGTATGTGAGCCAGGAGCCCGTTTACTTTTTTTGTATGAATTCAGCTTAGGTGTCCAGGTAGTCAGTCACCAATTGTGGTGCAGGCTCTCACCTACAGTCCTAGATGGGCAGGGGTGATTTGTGTAGCCACAGGTATCTGGCTGCAGTAGGGGGTCATGTGCTGAGCAAGGCAGGGAGCTGACAGCTGCCCCTGAGTGTCTGGGAGGAAAGCGTGTCCTTGTTCCATAGAGTGTGTACGTGGGTGGGTTGTTTCATCCAGACTATGGGCACCCAGTGTTGTTGGCTGTAAGAATTGGGAGGCAGCATTTATTCTTGGATCCCTGTTGCAGGTGGCTAGGTGGCATGGGCAAAGCCACCAGTCCTCAGGCCCCTAATGTGGGTAGATGAGAACCCTGCTTAATGGGCAGAGCAGTGTCAAATGTCACAAACCTGCCACTACACCATATTGCTGATACAGTGAAGTTAGGCTTCAGGTATATACCCTGTTGTACTGTGCTAATAAGGGCCTATGCTGTTGAAATGGGCCCACACAGGTCTATGCAGAGATGAAAGGCATTCAAAGTCCGTGGACCCGTTATGCCTGTGCCTAGGCAAAGGAGCTGTGCCTGCCCTGAATTCCTGGCTTAGGGGAGCAGGCAGAATAATTTTTCCTGTTTGTTAATTTGTTCCCTCTCCAAGGCTGGGAGAATGGCTCAGGGCACATGACGGGTCCTACTTCCGGCCCAGGGGAAGTGGCAGTTGCTGAAGCTGGCCCAGGACCCGGTGAAGAGCAGGGAAGGAGCAGGTAAATGGGAGAGATGGTTCTTCCCAAACGGGGTGTATTTTGATCTGCACGGTAGGTTAGACACATGCACATATCTTTTGCCAATTGAGCGTTGCTTTTCACTGGTTCTGGAGCTTAAGTAGACTCTCCACCACTCAGTCTCTCTTGATGTGGAAAATGCATCCCTAACACCACTGCTGGCCTCGGTGTGCACACTAGCTGATCTGGCCTGCATGGTGCCAATTCCCACCGGGTCAGGTCTGGCAGCTCCCCGCTGCTTCTGAACTGTCACTCCCTCCCTCTGCCACTCAGTCCAATTCCTCAACTTTGCCTTTGATGTTCAGGGCTCCTAGATCGTCATATTTAATCGATTTCAGTTGTTTTTTCGGGTTTTTGTTGTAAGAGGGACCACCAGAAGCATCCTGGCCCCACCTCCTTCCGTAATATTTTTTGACAGAAGAAATTCAGGACAAAACTCGTAAACTTCTTGGCAAAGAGAAACCTTAGGTTAACTTTTTAAATGGAAAATATAAGAAAACAGAAGTCCATAAAAAATGGTATTGCTCATTTATTGATCAGTTATCCTATCTAATATGTACACATACAATATGTCACTTATACCCCCCACATTAATTTCAGTTTTACTTATGTATGTCTTTGTACAAACGTAAGTCCACTACACAGAGCAAACTGGCCTCCAGGAGAGGAAGACCCTTGTGTCAGTTCTGTGACAGACTTGCTGTGTTACACTGAGTGAGGCACTGGCATTTTCTTTATGAAGCTTTGGCCTATTCATCTGAGAAGCAAATGCATTATGTCCTCTAAGAAAACTGTTCACCTCTTTTAGTTAAAAGTCCCCTTCAGAGTAGAACCTCTTAGGAGAGTTTGTATAATTTCATCACTGCACTGGCCCAAAGCTGGTGTCAGGTTTCTTATTTCTTGAACAAACTTCTCTTTAAATATTTTTAGGGGGTTAACTCTGTTCACAGGTCACGCTATATTGTTTTGTGTCGGGTCTTTTTGTTTGGTTTGTTGTTTTTGTTTTTTAATTCTGCTAGAATTCAGCTTTGAAAATCGGCATATGGAACTGTGTGGCTTATGTATACTATACGGAGCTTTAGTGTACCTGGGAATGTGTGTGTGTGGGTTAAAGTTAACGTAGACATGCTCACACACACTCACACAGACACATACTCTCACACACACAAACATCCATGCACATGTATATTCACATTCATGCACACAGACACGCTCACCCAGACATGCACAGGTGTACAGACACATACTCAACACACACACGTGCATACACACACATACGTATACTCTCACACACAGACACACACACATACAATCATCTTCCCCTAGAAGCTGCTGATCAAATGAGGAGAAAAAACACATATGTGAAACAGAAAATGATGTTAGGTCATGTGCTGGCAGGTACAAACATATACATATGACTCAACCCTTATCTTCTGTTCACCATCTAACAAAGACTCATGGAGAATCCTCACAGTCCCAACTACCAGCAGAAATATGCTGCCATCCCAACCTCCATTCTTCTCTGGTGGAGTTGTGGGCAGAGCTCAGGGTCACAGGCAGTGACTTCTTTGCTCCCTGTCCTCGTGTTTGAAGTTTATTTTGCGAGTGAGTGGCTGATGGGAAGGCCGTGCAGTCTGTTCCTCAGGTAGCCTTGGACTGTGGGGGCAGGCACGTTCTCCTGGCCTCCTCCTTGTGGCCCTGGCACCCAGGTCCTAGCTATTTGGTCTCTCCCTGCTCTCCACACAGAGGGCTTGTGGGGCTGCAGGCAACCCTGGTGCACAGATCCTGTATTTAAGTGGTCTTGTGACTGCACAGCAGTTCCCACCCGAGGCTGCACAGCCTCCTAGTGGCTTCATAATCCCTTTGACAAACTAAAGTATCACTTAGATTTGAAGAGAGTTTTGATTTCCAAAGTTAGCAAATAAGTCTACTTAGATAACTTTGACTTTACTTTAAAAGGGGGCAGTAAAAATTAAATATTCTGGTTTCAATGATGAAACTTTGCATTTCATTGCATAATTGTTGGCTTTGACTCTGGCTGTTTGATTCACCACTGTCAGTGTTTTGGTAGGGGCTGAAGAGCACCTGAGGATGAAGAGGGGCTCTGGATTTTGGAGTCTGATTGCTCGACCCCTGCCTGGGGCCCATTCCCAAGTCCTGGCCGATGCCCTCAGAGTTGGCACCCGAGTCTTTCCAGGAATGAGGACTTCCCACCCACAAGTTGCTTCCTCTAAATATGCACGTTGTTGGGAAGCAGTCTTCCCATGCTGTGTAACTGACGGCGCTGCTTATGCACTTAACTTTTCAAGTTTAGTCACAAAGCTAAGTTACCTCACACTTGTCACAAGCATCATTCATACAGTAGTCTTTGGTAAAGATTATTGCACTCTTGCAAACAACCCTACCTGTGGATCTGTAAAGCCTCTATGTGGAGCTTTCTAAGCTTTTTCCCCGTCCCTCACACTAGTCCTGCAATATGAGTGTTTGTATCCCCATTTTGCCAATGAAGGAAAGGAGGCTCGGCTGGTTAAGGGACTTCCCCAGAGCACAGGACCAATAGTGGCTGCAGTGGGATTGGAATCTTGTCGCTGATGCCAGAGTCCACGGTCTTCCCCCTTCTCAGGCCTTGCCACCTGTATCCACCTCATATCCCCCTACCCCCCACTTCCCTTCCCCTTTTCTTCTTGCAGCCCAGCTTTCCTACCACATCTCCCCTTTCCTTCTTTTGCCTTGACCTGTTAGGGGACTTGTCTTTGCCAAACAGTTGTGGACACTCTTCGTTTGTCAATTGTGTGTCTCCGTGATGAAGGGAACAGTACTGCCCTTGCATGCAGTCTGTCACCTTCCACAGTGGTAGGAGTGGCTCTGTCATCAGCTGAAGACTGTGTGATAGAGGCTCCAGACATGTGTCTTGAGCTTCTGTGTGTGCTTAGCATTACGCCTGGCTGGTGGTGGCTGCAGGCAAGCCTTGGCTGGAAGCCCATCTGCAGGCCACAGTCTGGCCCGTACAGAGTACTGTGGAGAGGTTGGGGTCACCGTCCCGACAGGGTGGTGCTCAAGGAAGTGTGGTGAGCACAGCAATTGTGAAGACCTCCGTCAGGAAGTGGCACTGCTGATGGCCTTCCTGTGGCAGAAGCAGCTTCGTTAGTCCAGTTGGCTAATTCTTTTGTCTTTGTCTAATCAAATAACTTTGCCCTCTTTTGACTTACTCTGTCTGCCTGAAAAAAGTCAACATAGGAAACCTGCCCTAATTTATTCTACCAAGAGATGTTTGGTGCCTCTGAAGAGGGAGGATGTCCTAGATGACACCCCTGTGATGACCAGCAGACAATGAGAAGGCACAGACCTGGCCCCAGAAGTCAGCTCTGGAAAACGGGCCTGTGGGTATGGTACCCTGAATGCAAAGGCATTTGTTGTTTTCCCAGAGATATGACCTGGGCTTCCTACCCTGTTGTAGTCTGCCAGCTAGTTCAGGAGCCATCTTCTGTCCTCCACGGTAGTGTTTGCTTTGTTCTGTACAATTTTATGTTGTTTAAATCTCAGGTTGTCTAAATGGTGTAGCTGGAGGCTGTCCCCTGCACTGTTTGTCACCTGGCCTTGCAGGCTGTGCCCTGTCCTGACATCACGTGCTCAACACTCAACAGTGTGGTTCTGTTCCCAGCTTGCCCTCCTCCCTAAAGCTGAAATAAATCAACGTTGGTTGAGACTCAGTCGCAATAAATCAAGACCTGTCCAAAACTGGAGCCTGCCCAGTCAAAATGTCATAGCTTGGCTTTCACTGAGGATTAATTAAAGGCCTGATATAAAGCCCAGATGTGCTTCAGGAGAGCAGCAGGCTGCTGGTGCTGTGGCTTCTGTGCCTGCCCACCCAAGAACATGGAGGCGGAGGATGGAAAGGCATCCAGGGCAGGGGGCGCCAGGCGGTGCATCTGGGGCTTTATCTCACGTTTAGAAAATAGGACAAGCTTTCCTCCAAGGCAAAAAATAAATAAATTCTGTCCATGTCAGGCTGTGTGGACACAGTATTTACATGGAAGGAAAGCCTAGTAGCTTAGGAGTTGTATTTTAATTGAGGAAACAAAAGAAAATAAACCTAGTAAAGGAGCTTTCATTGTTTAAAAAAATAATAATTGTAGTGAAATTAATCCTGGTTCCCACTGAACTTGTGAATTTCTTAGACCCAAGAAGCTGTGCAGCTAAATCACTCTTGAAGTATTTTTATTCACAGAAAAACTGAATTCAATGAAGATAGTTTTTGAATTAGAATTTACTCCTAGTTCTTTGTTTAGTGCTACGTGCTTAAGTATAACCATCCAAGGAAGGGTACTTGATCAAATTCCCACTGACCAAATCTATATCAGTATGGTTAGGTTCCAAAGATGAGGTTATGCAAAATTCAGCATTACTCAAAAATGGAGGATCACCACATCAGGTCACAAAATGGAGGATGACTACATCATTACATAACTGCCAAACCACTGGGCCTGCCAAGCTGACACATAACGTTAACCATCACAGCCAGCATTACTTTCACCTCACACCTTGGCATTCATTAGTGCCAGACGTTTGTTGTTAATGCTCAAAATAGTTGGATAGTTGCTCTTTTACTATTTTCATAAGTGCAAAATGTCAGATAATGAGATAGGCAATAAGTGAGGAGTAGGTGTATACAACCTGGGCAGGATCTACATGTATACAACAAAATCCTGTATTTAAAATAGAAAACAAGTTATAATTTACAAATCAAAGCTGTACATAAGTGATCATGTTGTTATATGACTTTAATGTTTATCTGTTTGAAGAAATTTTATTCTGAAGTTGGATTAAAAAAAGATAGCAATCTTTGCTTGCAGTAATGTGTGAACTTTCCTTACTGAATATCTAAAATTGAGCTATTTAAAAACTTCACAAGTAAAGTGAAGTGAGTATCCTGGTTGCTGTACAGTTGATAAGGAATCATCGGTACAGATAATTTGAATATGTTGGTGGGAAAAATAAGGCTCTTTGTGACTAGGAAAGCTTGCCATTTTATGCAGCATATCTTTATGTTAGCATTAAGTTTTACCAATAGAAAAGTCAGATTTCCTCACAATACTATTGATGTGTAAACCCTAGATGTGATAATTTTCTTTTTATGAACTTAATTACTGAACTAGCTCATGTGTTAAACACATTTAAGGGAAACATTGTGGTTTAAATGGATTAATGTGAATGTTTGTATCTGGCGTTTGACCCAGGTATTTAAATATGCAGCCTCTACCATATCCAGTTGTAGGGATTTCTTTTTAATCTACTAGACTTTAAGTAACCACATTCTAGGTGATCATATATAACTTCTAAGTCTGTTTTTATCCTATCTGATTATCCTGTGATTGAAGTAGCAATTTAAATTGACTTTAGCATGCCTATATAATTTCTCAGAAATAACAGTTTCAGCTCTTTTCCAGATGGTGAAGTTTTTATTTTCTGTTACGCCTACTGAGGAGTCATAGATCAGTTGGTATTGTTATAGATCTAGCGGTATGGTACTTTGTTTTCTAAAGTCCCTCCTCAAGGACTCTACTTATTTTAGTCAGTAATCTAGGAAAAATAATTTTATGCAAATTTAAGATTCTGTTAGTCCAGCTAATTGATATTTTCAGGATTACCATTTCATGCTATATTGCTTAGTCCATAAATAGCTCATATTTACCATTGCCTTTTATTCTTCACTGTAATTGTAATAACACGGAGTGGGGGGTTGAAGGGCGTGAGGCAGTGTGTCTCTCCCTGAGCGAGTGATGGCTGGCCTTTAATACTCAGGAAACTTGGAAAAATAAACATCCCTACTGTCCATTTTAGGAGTCCTAGGTGCTGCAAATGGTTAACGCTCAGCTGCTAACCGAAAGGTTGGAGGTTCTTGTCCACTCAGAAGCACCTGGGAAGAAAGGCCTGGTGATCTACTTCCAAAAAATCAGCCATTGGAAATCCTGTGGAGCACAGTTCTACTTTGACACACATGGGGTTGCCATTGGGTCAAAGTCAACACAGTGGCAACTGGTTTATTGTCCGTTATTAATACTCTTGCATACTCAACTCTCAGTTTAGAACTTTGAGCCAACTGGTATTTGGTAAATGACATAGTTTGCAATTCTGTAAAGGAACTTGTTTCCCCAGATTTTCCAAACCATTAGCATTATATAAGTCAAATGAACAACTGTTCTTTAATGTTTCAATTTAGATTATGTTCCCCTTTAAATAAGACTACTTTTTCCCCATGGACTGTAATCTCTTAAGGGCCCACCCCAGGCGTCTGCGTATTTAGCGTCTGTGTTCATGGCTTTATTACTTAGTGGTTAGTGTGTCTCTCTTGCCAAATGGACCACTCATTCCTCTAGGATGAGGATCGTCTGTTTTGTTTGGGCTCTTCTGTGTCTACTTCAGGAATGAGTGTCCAGGATGGACTCTATGCACGCTGATTGGGTGAGTGGCAGGAACGTGAGGCTCAGAGACTGGCATCTGCCCTTGCCGGCTACGACCGGATGACATGGACCATCTCGACTACCGTGTCTCAGACAAGCAGACTTCTGCAGCACCCTGCAGAGCTGCTGTCCAGAAACACTGCACCCTGAGGGAAGGGACACAGCATGCTCCCAGTGCATGAAGTATTTGGGAAGATGTGTTAACTCTTTTTTTAGATGCCTCTTAGTCCCTGGTCTGAAAGTGTTATTGCAGTTCCCCGTAATGAGTGACCTGACTGACTCCCAGAGTAATCTTTTTCATTATAGATTTTTTTCTCCTATGTGTTTTAATCATTGTGAGCAGAAAACATGACTTGACAAAACTAAATATAGTTTTGACAGGTGAGCATATGCATGTTAGTTACCACTACCTGTGCCAGCAAGAACATCAGATTACCACACCTGAATATTAAGGCACTGTTGGAATTCAGAAGAGACTGTGTTCCACTGTCAGGAGGGGAAGACACATTAATTAGCTGTGGACAGAGAGGGCTCGGGGGGAGTCTTGCTTCACTGACACTCTGCTCTGCTCTGGACACAGTGGTTGGCTTTGTAGCTGGTGCTTTGCCTGACTGTTCGATTGTTGCTGGAGATACACATTTTTTACCAGCTAAATGTGTGGGGAAATGGCCTGGGAAAGAGAAAAGGGTCACAGCATATCTTTCCTTTCTCCCTCATAGAGTAAGTTAGTATGACACGTTGGCATACATGAGTTGTGTAAAACATACTCTTTTAGTGATCCAGAAGCATTTTTTTGAAGTTAAGGCAGCTACATTTTAGACTAGAAGTTACCTGTAAAAATTGTCTGCTCTGATTAGGTGTGAGAATAAGGACCAAAATAAATTAAATGATGTATCCAATGTTATACAGCCAGAACTAAGAAAGATACATCCTACTGTTCTTTCTTTCTACCAGTCCAAACTGCTTCTTATTGTCACTTTACATTAAAGATTAGTATAAGTTGGCCATGAAACTTCATGATTAGTATCTGAAAATACATCAAGCCAGGTGCTTATGATATGTATACGTATATTATACTTCTATTGAAATTATCCTAGAACTCTCATGATTTAGGAGACATTACACTTATCAGCATGGGTTCTTTTTTTTTTTTTTTTTTTTTTTTTTAATATATATTTTATTGTACTTCAGGTGAAAGCTTACAGAGCAAATAGTTTCTCATGAAATAGTAGTGCACATGTTGTTTTTTGACATTGGTTAACAACCCCACAACGTATTAAGCCTCTAAATTCTCAACCTTTTTTTTTGATGAAAATTACAGATGGCCAAAGATACACCGTTTCAAAAATTTCTACATTCACAGTTCAGTGACAGTGACTACGCTCTTCCAACTGTGCTGTTATTCTCACTTAAGATGAAGGCTTACAGAACAAAATAGTTTTTCATTTAACAGTTACTACACATGTTGCCCTATGACCATGGTTAACAATCTCACAGCACATCAAGAATATCCTTACTCCACCTTGTGTTCCCTATCACCAGGGGGCTTCCTTGTCCCCTTCTGTCTTCTGGACCTTGTCAGTGGACTATTGTACCTCTTTACTCTCATTTGTTTATTTATTTATTTATTTATTTTTATTTTATTTAAACACCATTTCAAAACTTTTTACTTACACATTTAAGTGATATTGACTATGCTCTTCCAATTGTGCTGCCCTTCTCGCCCAAGATGAAGGCTTACAGGACAAAACAGCCTCCCATTTAATAGTTACTACAAATGTTGCCCTATAGCAGTGGTCAACAATCTCACAATACATTGACAGTGTCCTTATTCAATTTGTGTTCCTTATCATCAGTTTCCTACTCTCCCTCTGCCTTCTGGCCCTTGTCACTGGACTCCTGTACATCGTTAGTCCCATTTAGTTTTACTGGGGTGTCCATTCCCAGGCTTAACATCGAACCTTGAAGGTAACTTCACCTCTGAGCTGAAAGGGTGTCTGGGGGCCACACTCTCGAGGTTTCTCTAGTATTCTTTAGGCCAGTATATCTGGTCTTCTTTTTTTTTTTTGGGAGTTAAAATTATGCTCTACATCCTACTCCAGCTCTGCCCAGAACCCTCTGTTGTGATCCTGGTCAGAGGAGTCATTGGTGGTAGCCGGGCACCATCCAGCTGTACTGGGCTCAGTCCCGTGGAGGCCTTGGTAGCTGTGGACCATTAGTCCTTCGGACTAATCTTTTCCTTGTATCCTGTTCTCTTCGTTCTCCCTTGTTCCCGAAGGGATGAGATCAGTGGAGTATCTTAGATGGCCGCTCATAGGCTTTTAAGACCCCAGACACTACTCACCAAGGTAGAATGTAGAGCATTATCTTTATAAGTAGTGTCATGCCAATTGAGCTAGATGTTCCCCGAGATCATGGTCCCCAGAGCCCTCCGTCCAACAACTCAGTCCCTCGGGGGGTTTGGATGTGTCTATAGGGCCTCCATGACCTTTCCTTGTGCAGGTTGTGTTAGTTTCCCCTGTACTATGTACTATCTCATCTCTCACCCAAGTTACTACTTACCTATTACCTATTTAGTATTTCCCCCCCCCCCCATCCCTGGTAACCAACAAGGATTGTTACATTTTGCATGTGAATTTTTTCATGGGTTTTTACAATAGAGGTCTCATACAATATTTGTCCTTTTGTGATTGACTTATTTCACTCAGCATGATGTCCTCCAGTTTCATCCATGTTATGAGATGGTTCACCGATTCATTGTTCTTTCTCGTTGCATAGTACTCCATTGTGTGTATGTACCATAGTTTGTGTATCCATTCGTCTGTTGATGGACATCGAGGTTGTTTCCATCGTTTTGCTATTGTGAATAATGCTGCCATGAACATAGGTGTGCATATGTCTATTCGAGTGATGACTCTTATTTCTCTAGGATATATTCCTAGGAGTGGGATTGCTGGATCGAATGGTACGTCTATTTCTAGCTTTCTGAGGAAACGCCATATCATTTTCCAAAATGGCTGTATCATTTTGCATTCCCACCAGCAGTGTATAAGAGTTCCCGTCTCCCCACAGCCCCTCCAACATTTGTTATTTCCAGTGTTTTTGATTCGTGCCAGTAATGCCGGGGTGAGATGGTATCTCATTGTGGTTTTAATTTGCATTTCTCTAATGGCTAGTGATCGTGAGCATTTCCTCATGTGTCTGTTGGCCATTTGAATGTCTTCCTTGGTGAAGTGTCTGTTCATTTCCTTTGCCCATTTTTTGATAGGATTGGTTGTCTTTTTGTTGTAGAGGTGTTGGATTTTCTTGTAGATTATGGAGATTAGACCTTTGTCTGACTTGTACTGTCCAAAAATTTTTTCCCAGTCTGTAGGTTCTCTTTTAACTCTTTTGGTGAAATCTTTTGAAGAGCATAGATGTTTGATTTTTAGAAGATCCCAATTATCTAGTTTATCTGTTGGGTTTTTTGTGTTGATGTTTATGGTTTGTATCCTGTTAATGCCATGTATTAAGGTCTGAAGTGTTGGTCCGATTTTGTCTTCTATGAATTTTATAGTTTGAGGCTTTATATTCAGGTCTTTGATCCATTTTGAAGTACTTTTTGTATATGGTGTGAGGTATGGGTCCTGTTTCATTTTTCTACAAATGGATATCCAGTTTTGCCAGCACCATTTGTTAAAAAGACTATCTTTTCCCCATTTGATGTATTTTGGGCCCTTGTCAAAAATCAGGTGACCGTAGGTGGATGGATTTACATCTGAGTTCTCAATTCTGTTCCATTGGTCAATGTCTCTGTTGTTGTACCAGTACCAGGCTGTTTTGAGTACTGTAGCTGTATAGTAGGTTCTCAAGTCAGGTAGTGTGAGTCCTCCAACTTTATTCTTCTTCTTCAGTAGTGCTTTACTTATTCGGGGTTTCTTCCCTTTCCATATAAAGTTAATAATTAGTTTTTCCATCTCTTTGAAGAATGTTGTTGGTATTTGTATCGGAATTGCATTGTATTTGTAGATTGCTTTAGGTAGAATTGCCATTTTCACAATGTTGAGTCTGCCTATCCATGAGCATGGTATGTTTTTCCATTTATGTAGATCCCTTTGGGTTTCATGCAGCAGTGTTTTGTAGTTTTCTTTGTATAGGTCTTTTATATTCCTGGTCAGATTTATTCCTAAGTATTTTATCTTTTTAGGGGCTATTGAAAATGGTATTGATTTCCTGATCTCCTTTTCATCGTTCTCTTTACTGGTGTATAGGAATCCAACTGATTTTTGAATGTTTATCTTGTATCCTGCTACTCTGCTGAATCTTTCTATTACTTCCAGTAAATTTCTCGTGGAGTCTTTAGGGTTTTCTATGTATAGTATCATATCATCTGCAAACAAGGAGAGTTTAACTTCTTCATTACCAATTTGGATGCCCTTTATTTCTTTCTCTTGCCTTACTGCTCTAGCTAGAACGTCCAGCACAATGTTAAATAGGAGTGGTGATAAAGGGCATCCTTGTCTTGTTCCTGTTTTCAGGGGGAATGTTTTCAGCCTTTCTCCATTAAGAATGATGTTGGCTGTTGGTTTTGCATAGATGCCCTTTATTATGTTGAGAAATTTCCCTTCTATACCTATTTTATTGAGAGCTTTTATCAGGAATGGGTGTTGGACTTTGTCAAATGCCTTTTCTGCATCAATTGAGATAATCATGTGATTTTTTTCTTTCCTTTTATTTATGTGGTGGATTACGTTGATGGATTTTCTAATGTTAAACCATCCTTGCATACCTGGTATGAATCCTACTTGGTCGTGGTGTATTATTTTTTTGATATGATACTGAATTCTATTGGCTAGAATTTTGTTCAGAATTTTTGCATCTATATTCATGAGAGATATTGGTCTGTAATTTTCTTTTTTTGTGATGTCTTTGCCTGGTTTTGGTATCAGCGTTATGCTGGCTTCATAGAATGAATTTGGAAGTGTTGCTTCCTCTTCTATGCTCTGAAATAACTTGAGTAGAACTGGTACGAGCTCTTCTGTAAATGTTTTGTAGAATTCTCCAGTGAAGCCATCTGGGCCAGGGCTTTTTTTGGTTGGGAGTTTTTTTATTACCTTTTCAATCTCTTCTCTTGTTATGGGTCTGTTCAGATTTTCAATATCACTTTGTTGTAGTTTGGGTAGGCCGTATGTTTCTAGAAATTTATCCATTTCCTCTAGGTTTTCAAATTTGTTGGAATATAGTTTTTCATAATATTCTGTTATAATCCTTTTTATTTCAGTTGGGTCTGTTGTAATGTCCCCCATTTCATTTCTTATTTGGGTTATTTGTGCCCTCTGCTGTTTTTCTTTTGTCAGTCTGGCCAGTGGTTTGTCGATTTTGTTGATTCTTTCAAAGAACCAACTTTTGGTTTTGTTGATTCTTTCTATTGTTTTTCTGTTCTCTATTTCATTGATTTCTGCTCTGATCTTTACTATTTCCTTTCTTCCGGTGGTTGTAGGCTTTTTTTGTTGTTCTCTTTCTATTTGTTTGAGTTCTGTAGTTAATGTTTTGATTTTGTCCCTTTCTTCTTTTTTGATATGTGCATCTATTGCTATAAATTGTCCTCTGAGGACTGCCTTTGCTGTGTCCCAAAGGTTTTGGTATGATGTGTTTTCATTTTCATTTGATTCTAGGAATTTTTTAATTCCATCTCTGATTTCTTCTATTACCCATTGATGTGTAAGCAGATTATTATTCAGTTTCCATGTGTTTGATTTTTTTTCCTTGCTCTTTCTAGTGTTAATTTCTACCTTGATGGCATTGTGGTCAGAGAAGATACTGTGAATTATCTCAGCATTTTGGATCTTGTTGAGGATTGCTCTGTGGCCTAAGATGTGGTCTATTCTGGAGAACGTTCCATGTGCATTGGAAAAGAATGTGTACTTTGCAGCGGTTGGATGGATTGTTCTATATATGTCTATGAGGTCCAGTTGGCTGATTGTGTCCTTTAGGTCTTCTGTATCTTTGCTGAGTTTCTTTTTAGTTGTTCTGTCCTTTACTGAGAGTGGTGTGTTGAAGTCTCCTACTATTATTGTGGAACTGTCAATTTCTCTTTTCAGTGCTGTTAGAGTTTTTTTAATGTATTTTGGAGCCCTGTCATTGGGTGCATAGATATTTATTATGGTTATGTCTTCATGATGGATCATCCCCTTAATCATTATATAGTGTCCTTCTTTGTCTTTTATGGTAGATTTTGTTTTAAAGTCTATTTTATCTGAGATTAGAATTGCCACTCCTGCTCTTTTTTGGTAGTTGTTAGCTTGATATATTTTTTTCCAACCTTTGATTTTTAATAAATTCACATCTTTGTTTCTAAGATGTGTCTCTTGTAGACAGCAAATAGATGGATCCTGTTTTCTTATCCATTCTGCCACTCTCCGTCGCTTTATAGGTGCATTGAGTCCATTTACGTTCAGTGTAATTATTGATAGATGTGAGTTTGTTGCTGTCATTTTGTAGTGCTTTTTTTTGTGATGCTGAAGTTTTCTTTGTTCTTCTTACTCTCTTGTGCTGAGTTCCTTTTGTTTGTGGATTTTGTGTTCATTTCTTTTGTTTTTGTAGGTTTTGTTTTTGTTGAGATTTTATGTTTTTCGTCTTTATTTTTATGAGTTGGTTTGTTAAATTTTTTTGTGGTTACCATGAATTTTACCCTTATCTTTATAATTTTGAAGCAGTCTACCGTTACTTGGTATCGCCTTGCCTTCTTCTCCTTTAGAAGGTTCTATACCTATGCCGTTTGTTCCCTCTTTCATTGTTTTGATGTTGTTGTCATCCTTTGATTGATTTCTCTGATTCCCTGTTGTATGTCTTTTGTTTTTGGAAAGTCCTCTGTAGTTCAGTTCCTAGAATGGTATCTGGTTCATGTTAACCTGCGTCCTAGGTCCTAGGTCCTGCCTGAGGGCTTAAGCTGTTTGTCCTCAGATCGAAGAACTCCCTTTAATAATTCTTGTAAGTTTGGTTTGACTTTTGCATATTCCTTTAGTTTCTGTTTATCTGGAAATGACCTAATTTCACCATCAAATCTGAATGAAAGTTTTGCAGGATATATTATTCTTGGCTGACAATTTTTTTCTTTCAAGATTTTATATATGTCATCCCATTGCCTTCTTGCCTGCATGGTTTCTGCTGAATAATCTGAGCTTAGTCTTATTGTTTCTCCTCTGTATGTGACTTCTTGTTTCTCACGAGCTGCTCTCAGGATTCTTTGTTTGTCTTTAGTTTTAGCGAGTGTGAATATGATATGTCTTGGTGATTTTCTTTTGGGGTCTCTTCTATATGGGGTTCGTTGAGCTTCTTGGATGACCAGCTTTTCATCTTTCATGATATTGGGAAAGTTTTCTGTCAGCAGTTCCTCAATGATCCTCTGTGTGTTTTCTGTTTTCTCCCCCTGTTCTGGTATGCCAATCACTCGTAAGTTTTTGCTTTTAATTGTGTCCCACATAACTCTCAGGGTCTCTTCATTTTTCTTTGTTCTTTTTTCTGAGTTTTCCTGAAACAGAGTTGTATCCAAGTGTTTGTCTTCAGTTCCACTGATCCTGTCTTCCATGGTTTCAAATCTACTTCTCAGCCCTTCTATGACACCGTCCATTTCTGAAATCTTGTTGTTTATCTTTTGGATTTCTAATTGTTGTTTTTGTATAATTTCGAGTTGTGAATTTATTTTGGCATTTTGTTCTTGCATCATCTTCCTGAATTCTTCCAATTTTTTGTCTGTATTTTCCATAAATTTGTCTATTTTTTCCTCATGTTTGTCAGCTTTTTGCCTCAGTTCTTGGAAAATTCTGAGTATTAGTGATTTGAGTTCCGTATCAGGTACTTCTAGTGCATTTTCTTCCACAGGAGAGTTATCTGGTGTTTTAATTTGGACGCCTATTGGAGCCATCTTGTCTTGTTTTTGTAAATGTTTTGATATTGTTTGCTGTTTTCGGGGCATTCAGTATATATTTCTCTCGTTTATTGATTGTAGATTTTTTTTTTTTTTTTTCGTTCTTGTGGTACAGCTGGGCAGATCTAGTTGAGGAGGAGCCACTGGGATGGGTTGCTAGTGGCACTCACCGCAGCCACCAGGACGGTCGGTAGTCAGTGCTGGGCAGGTTCCAATAGGGCGTGCCTGCACCGCTTGGTGATGTGATGTCTAGTGCACGGTGCAGGTAGGTAGGGTGCAGCGGGAAGATGGTTATGTGTGAAGCTAAGCTGGATATGGGAGAGAGGAGAGAGGAGGAGGAGCAAAAAGCGTACAAACATAAAAGAATGCTAGGGGAGCTTGTCGTTGGAATGTACGGATGAGAGACTATGGGATGGAGGAAACCAGAAGGGGGAAGAGAAAGAAAAGGAAAGAATGACCAGATAAAAATCAGAAAAGTTAAAGAACTGCACAGTTCCCAGGGATCCCACCGATGCAGCTATGAGGTCTGGGGGAGTCGGTCTCAATTTTCACAGCTCAGCCTGGCCAGAAGGTACAAAGGCATACATCGCCTGGTATTCAGGGATCAGAAAGAGAAGGAAGAGATAGAGAGATGAGAAATTAAGCAATGAAGAAAGACAAAAGGGAAAAAGAGGTAAAAGATGACAAAACTAATCAAAAAAGGAAGAAAAATAAAATTGAGGAAAAAAAAAAAAAAAAAGGGCAACACCAGCAGTCAGTGCCTACAAATGGGACCCAGAGAGCCCCCACTCAGGGGCGCGAATTCCAAGAAGCCGGTAGTCTCGGGGTTAAGTGACCGTGGCCACGGGGAGCAGAGGGGCCAACGAACAAAGGCCCCAGGATCCCACCCGCGCGGGAGCCCAGACCTGGAAACAGCCACACGCCCGAACGCAGCCCTACAGCCCCGCAGGAGAGAGCAGAGACGGCACTCGGAACCAGGCACTCAGGCAAAAGGAGGGGGAGGCGGCAGAAAAAGGCTCGCTAGCGGCCAGCAAACGGCTCCCAGAAAGCCCCCAGCCCGGGCGCACGGACTCCAAGCACCAGCGCCCCCCAGCTCAGGGACTCCGGCCACGGAAAGCAGAGGGGCGAACGAACAAAGGCCCCGGGATCCCACCCACGCGGGAGCCCAGACCTAGAAACAGCCACACGCCTGCACGCAGCCCTACAGCCCCGCAGGAGAGAGCAGAGACAGCACTCGGAACCCGGTACCCAGGCAAAAGGAGGGGGAGGCGGCAGAAAAAGTTTCGCTAGGTGCCAGCAAACGGCTCCCAGAAAGCCTCCAGCCCGGGCGCGCGGAATCCAAGCACCGGCGCCCCCCAGCTCAGGGACTCCGGCCACGGAAAGCAGAGGGGCGAACAAACAAAGGCCCCGGGATCCCACCCACGCGGGAGCCCAGACCTAGAAACAGCCACACGCCCGCACGCAGCCCTACAGCCCCGCAGGAGAGAGCAGAGACGGCACTCGGAACCAGGCACCCAGGCAAAAGGAGGGGGAGGCGGCAGGAAAAGCTTCGCTAGGTGCCAGCAAACGGCTCCCAGAAAGCCTCCAGCCCGGGCGCGCGGAATCCAAGCACCGGCGCCCCCCTGCTCAGGGACTCCGGCCACGGAAAGCAGAGGGGCGAACGAACAAAGGCCCCGGGATCCCACCCACGCGGGAGCCCAGACCTAGAAACAGCCACACGCCCGCACGCAGCCCTACAGCCCCCTCAGCATGGGTTCTTTATGAACACATTTTTAATCATAATAAATGTTTAGTTCTTAGAGTTGAGGAGGTGATTATAAAAAGCGATGTTACGTGTTAAAATATCAGATAATTTAAAGTGTATGTGTATGTGTGTTTTTTCCTCCTGCATGCATTGCTATTAGAGTAGGGTATAGCCTTTGTGCACTATAAACTATTAGATTGCTATCGACTATAAAAATGCAAGCCTCCATTTACAATATTGAAGAATTCTACAGGGAAAATACTAAACGATGCAGGAAGCATCAAAAGAAGATGGAAGAAATAGTCACTGTACCAAAAAACACTGGTCGACATTCAAACATTTCAGGAGGTAGCATATGATCAAGATCCGATGGTACTGAAGGAAGAGGTCCAAGCTGCACTGAAAGCACTGGTGAAAAACAAGTCTCCAGGAATTGACAGAATGCCAATTGAGATGTTTCAACAAACGGATGCAGTGCTGGAAGTGCTCACTCATCTATGCCAAGAAATTTGGAAGACAGGTACCTGGCCGACTGACTTGAAGAGATCCATGTTAATGCCCATTCCAAAGGAAGGTGATCCAACAGAATACAGAAATCATTGAACAATATCATTAATATCACACGCAAGTGAAATTTTGCTAAAGATCATTCAAAAGTCGTTGCAACAGGGAACTGCCAGAAATTCAAGTCGGATTCAGAAGAGAACATGGAATGAGAGGTATCATTGCTGATGTCAGATAGATTATGGTTGAAGGCAGAGAATATCAGAAAGATGTCTACCTGTGTTTTATTGACTATGCAAAGGCATTAGACTGTGTGGACCATAACAAATTATGGTTGACGTTGCGAAAAATGGGAATTTCAGAACACTTAATTGTGCTAGTGAGGAGCCTATACTTAGACCAAGAGGCAGTTGTTTGAACAGAACAAGGGGTTACTGCGTGGTTTAAAGTCAGGAAAGCTGTGGGTCAGGGTTGTATCCTTTCGCTGTACTTATTTAATCTGTATGCTGAGGAAATAATCCGGGAAGGTGGACTATATGAAGAAGAATGCAGCATCAGGATTGAAGGAAGACTTATTAACAACCTGCGATATGCAGATGACACAGCCATGCTTGCCCAAAGTGAAGAGGACTTGAAGAACTTACTGATGAAGATAAAAGATCACAGCCTTCAGTATGGATTACACCTCAACGTAAAGAAAACAAAAATCCTCACAACTGGACCTATAAGCAACATCATGGTAAATGAAGAAAATATTGAAGTTGTCAAGGATTTCATTTTACTTGGATCTGCAATCAATGCCCATGGAAGCAGCAATCAAGAAATCAAAAGACGTGTTCCATTGGGCAAATCTGCTGCAAAAGATCTCTTTAAAATATTAAAAAGCAAAAATATCACTTTAAGGACTAAGATGTGTTTTCAGTTGCCTCGTGTGCATATGAAAGCTGGACTATGAATAAGGAAGACCGCAGAAGGATTGATGCCTTTGAATTATGGTATTGGTGAAGTATATTGATACACCATCGACTGCCAGAATAAGGAATAAATCTGTCTTGTAAGAAATACAGCCAGAAAGCTCATTAGAAGTAAGGATGGTGAGACTTCGTCTCACATACTTTGAACGTGTTATCAGGAGAGACCAGGCCCTGGAGAAGGACATTATGCTTGGTAGAGTAGAGGGTCAGCAAAACAGAAGACCCTTAACGAGATGGATTGACAAGTGGCTGCAACAATGGGCTCAAGCATAGGAAGGACTGTGAGGATGGTGCAGGACCAGGCATTGTGTCACTCCGTTGTACATAGGATAACTGTGAGTCAGAACCAACTCACCGGCACCTAACAACAGCATACCTGCTCAGGAACCCTACTCATGGTTAGCTGCGGATTTCCCCATTCCCTACGCTTGGGTGGTTGTCTGCGTCCTTGTGGAGCCCTGAGGAGGTCACCCCGGCTCCATTCTCTCCTGCTTTGTCTGCAGAAGCCCTGCCCCATTTCCAACAGGCCTGGGGAAGGGCTTTCTGCTCCTCAGAGCGCTCCTCTTTAGGGAAGGGACAGTTCATGGAGAAAATGAAGTTATCTCAACCTTAAATGTTAGCTAAAACTATGTTGACTTTTTCAGGTGACAGTGCAGGCCCCCTGCTGCAGGTCTCTGTGTGGCCTTAGAGAAATGACTGTTCTCTGCCCGGCTTCCTTGCTGCCGACTGCTCCCTGGTGCTACCCTTAGTAAAGATTAGATCATGTTTACAAAGCAGTCTGAGCTCAGCTTCTACTGAAGTCTTACAAGATTGCTTTTTAGCTTTGAAATTTAGTATTTTTGTTGTAAACTTATTTAAACTTGTACTTTCCCCGTCACCCCCTGGAGTGCCCAGAGGGCCATCTCTCTTGGTTCAGGGCAGCATTGGTGCTGGGCGTCCTTGGTGAGGAGTTTCTCTTTTTCAAGGAGACCCCTTCTTAAGTATCTTGCTAATGACTTCTGTCCCACTCTGGCACACTGAACATTGTAACCACTTCACGTCCTCTCACCTTAGCCAGTATGCATGGTGTCTTAGTCTTCTAGTGCTGCTGTAACAGAAGTACCACAGTGGGTGGCTTTAAAGAACAGATATTTATTTTTGTACAGTGGGTGGCTTTAAAGGACTGATATTTATTTTTGTACAGTTCTGGAGGCTGAAAGTCCAAATCAGGGTTGCAGTTCTATTAGTTCCTTCTGTAGTCCTCTCTTCCGGTGTCTGCCAGTGATCCTTGGCATTCCGCGGCTGACAGACAATCACCACATGGCATCTGTCTTCCCGTGTATATCTCTGTGTCTATTCTCCCTTTTTATAAGACTCCATTTAGAGGGAATTGGGGTTGGGACCCACCCTGTTCTGGTATGGCTCATTAACATACCAAAAGCAAACCCTGTTTCTAAGCAGGATCACATCCACAGGTACATGGGGACAATGTTCTTAACATTTTTCCTCATAATAAAGTTAGATATTATTCATCAGTATTAGCTCAGACAAGTCAGAAATTTAAAAACTGGTGAAATTAAAATCTGATACTCTAAGTAAAAATAGAGCTTGGATAATAAGAAGAAGAATAATTGCATACTTATCGTGGCTTAGCATGTTCACAATAGTGGTCCTACCAGCTACACAGACAGATGGGGATTGGATGGAGAGAGAAGGAAGAGAGAAAAGGAGGAAGAAGGGAGAAAGGATTTTCTACAGATTGTATTCTTCCATTACCACTTTTAGTACCCCCAACCGAGAAACCCAAAACCCAAACCCACTGCCGTTAAGTCAGTTCCAACTCATAGCAACCCCATAGGGTTTCCAAGACTGTAAATCTCTACGGAAGCCGACTGCCACATCTTTCTCCCGCAGAGCCCCCGTAGTTTCAAACCGCCAACGTTTCTGTTAGCAGTTGATTGCTTTAACTACCGCACCACCAGGCCTCTTTTAACTGAGAAAAGCACTCATAAAAAATGCAGTAGTTCTTGGACCACTATTTATGTACACTGTCTCAGTTCTTTTCTTGCATGGCGGTTATCACAGTTGTAATTAATTCATTTATTTATGTAATCCGTGATGATCTTTATGGACTGTGCGGTGAGCTCCTGTAGGGCAGAGCCACGGCTGTGCTGCTTACTGCTGTGGCAGCCCACTTCCTGCCCCGATTCAATTCTCACGGCCTCTCACCTTCCATGCTTCTCCCCCAGGAAGTTGTTCCAGTCCCCCAGATGAGTCCATACCCTGTCTGCAAGTTCCCGTTGCACCCTGTTCTTTATGTTGAAATTGAGTTGTTTGTGCAAAGTCTTTCCTCCATGCCAGACTATGGTTCTGAGGGCTTGCTGGGGGTGATCACTCACCGCTGTGTCCTGGGGGCTCGCACAGTGCTCAGCACAGAGTTGATCCTCAGTGTTTGCTGAAGAATGAACAAATGAGTCAGCCCCCTCCAGGCAAGGGAGATAGACATTTATTTTGTGCATTTTATAGAAAAAGAGGTTGGAGCTTAAAGAGCTAATGGCCTTGCTGGTGATCACACAGTAATGTTTGGCCCCTTGTCAGGGTGGCCTTGTTCCTGCTGACTGCTCTCTAAGAGCAGTTTCCAGATCCTGAGGGGCACAGCTTTAAACTAGAGGAAGGCAGTCTGCAAGTGAAGATTTGGAATAATGGCCAGCGTCTTCCGCATATTCTTCAGAAGTAGATAAGAAAACCACAGAAAGAACAGCTGAATGTTCCTGATCAGGCTGATGGGCAACCAGAGCTGCCTCTGACAGGACTGAGGTGCCCCTTAGGACTTTCCTGATGTCCCAAGTTCCCCTCAGGAAACCCCAAATGAAACTCCCTTCCCGAAGGTCTGGGCCATCACTCCTAGAGGTAGCCATTCAGCATAGATGCAGTGTTCAGGCACAGATGCCCTCACCCAGAAATTCATCCATCCCAAAATTGATTGCTTCTGCAGGGTTTCTGAGGTGGGGTTGCTCCCTTTTTATAGTAAACCTTGATTAACAAGCACTACCCGCTGAAATAGACCTCGAGGTCCTGGTGTAACCCAGGGCATCCTGGGGAGTAAAGAGACTGCATGTTAGCACGCCGTACTTACACATGCTGCCACTGCTGCTGGGCCTTCCGACAACATTTGTCCATTCGTCCATCCGTCCATGGATTTGCCAACATTTGTTGGGCATCTACTCTGTAAAAAATTGTTCCTAGCCTCAGTAGCCTACCATCTCGGGGGATGTAAATTGGTGCATTGATTCAGGAGGATACAAGAGACAATACAGTCTCGATGAGTGTGGAGGAAGGCTTCCTGGAGGGTTTTGGGCTGAAAGAAGGAGTCAGCATTTGGGAGTGGTAAAACAAGGGCGTAGAGTTAGAAGATAGGGGTTTTAATCTTGACTTTGTTTAATGTTTCTTCGCATCTTTGGGCATGAATTTCCTCACTTTAAAGAGACTGAACCAGATAATTCTAAAGTCTCTTGTAATTCTAATTTTTAAAAATCCAGGTAGTTTAGAAGATTTCTTTCTCTCTTTAACGAGTATTGATGTGGACAGAAGCAACGGGGAAAGACCTTGATGGTCTCAAGTATGTGGTGGGGTTTGCTCTCCAGCGGTGAGCCTGAGCAGAGGAGGGGGCAGCTGGGGGCATGGTATCCTGGTGGGGATGAGGTGGCCTTGCTGTGAATGCAGCCCTGTGCATGGTGTCAGTATCCCCAGGTAACAAGGAACTTCTTTGTGATGCAGGGAGTCCCTGGATGGTGTAAATGGTTAACATGCTTGGCTGCTAACTGAAAGGTTGGTAGTTAGAGTTCACCCAGAGGCACCTCGGAAGAAAGGCTTGGCTATCTACTGTCGAAAAGTCACCCACTGAAAACCCTATGTTGCTATTAAAAAAATTAGCATAGCACACTTACAAAAATAACTGGCAGTGGGAGGACAAGGTTGGCAATAAAACATGTAACACTCGTTTTATGTTTGTAAAAATGCTATAAACAAACAAACAAACAAAAAGACAAGTAACCCAGTCAAAAATGGGCAAATGACTTGAATACATATTTCAGTATTTCACCAAAGAGGACATTCAGATGGCCAACAAACACATAAAAAGATGCTCAATGTCTTTAGCCATCAGAGAGATGCAAATCAAAACCACATTGAGATACCATTTCACTCCAATTAGGATGGCTAAGATAAATAAAATTGAAAGTAACAAATTTTGACGAGGATGTGGGGAAACTGGAGCCCTTATCCGTTGCTGTGAGGATACTACATAGTATAGCTGTTGTGGAAAACACTGTGACAGTTCCTCCAAAAACTAAAAATAGAAGTACCATATGACCCAGCAATTCCACTGCTGAGAATATACCCAAGGGACTTGAAGGCAGTGATGCGAACAGACATATGTACACAATGTTCGTTACAGCACTGTTCACAATAGACAAAAGGTGGAAACAACCTAAATGATAAATATAAATAAAATTTGATGCATGCATACAATGGAATACTACTCAACCGGTAAGAGAAATGAAGTCCTGATACATGCTACAACATGGATGGAGATTGAGGACATTATGCTGAGTGAAATAAGCACAAAAGGACAAATACTGTATAATTTCACTTATATAAAAAAATAAGAACAGGCAAATGTATAGAGACCGAAGTTTATTAGTGGTTACTAACGGTGGGAGGAAGGAGAAAGGAGGTTTTATTGCTTACAGAACGCTGAGTTTCTGTTTTTGGTGATGGAAAAATCGTGTTGATTAGGGCTAATGGATGCACAGCTGATTGGTGTAAATGATGTGACTAAATCATATACTTGTAATAATTTGAACTGGCAAATGCAGTGTGATACATATTTTTAAATATATATATGTTTTATAACAACAACAACAAAAATAGCTGTTAAGGTTGCTCATGTACAACAGACTACCTCATGGGATTTGTTTTATAGGTTTGGTGGTTTTAGGGTCATGGTTTCATGGGACATTCCAGTTAATTGACCTAATATTCCTGTGTAGTTTTCCTATTCTACCTCCTAGCTTGCTGTGTAGTGCTTGGGGTCTTAAAAGCTTGCAAGCAGCCATCCAAGTTACAACAATTGGTCTTTATTTGCCTGGAGCAACAGAAGAAGGAGAAAAGTCAGAAACAAGAGGAAGAAATAGAAAGCATGGATGATTGCTTTCATGAACAACTGCCTCCTTTGCCACCAGAGCAGAAGAAATGGGTGGTGTGTGGCTACCGTTACTGAATGTTTTCATCAGAGATTTTCTGTAGAAGAATCCTGATCAAAAGAGGGAAAAATGCAGGACATAATTTCAGTTCTTCTGGAATCTTGACTTTCTGGAGCCACTGAGTCTGGATGAACCCTCGAAACTATCTGAGATAGTCTTTAACCCTGAAACCATAAACCAAAAATATCCCCTAAGCCTTCTTTAAACCAAACAACAATCTAGCTTAACTAGTAAAGAATGTCTGCCAAGAACTTTGTGGTCTTTCAGAAAACTTACTATATCAAATCAAATTGTTAACAGCAACTCTGAAATTTAAATAGGAAGTTTATATCCATGGGGAAGGAACAAATTGGAAAAGGAGGGTGAGAATTTCTGCACAATTGAAGAATGTTACAGTGTCATTGTATTGTACATATAGAAATTGTTTCATTAGTGTATGTTTTGCTGTGTAAATTTTCATCAACAATTAAAAAAAAAAAGATGAAGCTAGTAGGAAGCCTCGTTCTAGTAATCTATGATACCTCCATTAAGTCTCTCAAAATTTCTGTTTTTTCAGTTCTCATCAGAAGGCAAGCCTTAAGGATGCAAAACTGTGACCACAAAGTAGTTTTGGGCTGGGATTTGTGGCAGATTTTACATTGTGTGTGTATGTACAGATTATATAGTAATCGGTGCAGGTTTAGTTACATAAAAAAATTTTAGATAGGTAATTTGATAAATCATAATAATTAAAAATTAGAAGTCCACATATATATACTCAATCCCTTTATAAAAATATTTAGAAGCACAGGTACATGGTACATGATTCCAAGAGTTTTTTATTCATATTTGACAGGACAAAAGTTTGTTTTTTTCCAGGACTCTCCCTTTTAATAGTAGTATTTGGTTTTATTTTTGTTAAGAGGTTGAGCAAGTTTTTCTTCATTGTATCCTGAATACATTACAATTACCCTTTAAGTCTATTTGCTGTGACTTTAGGCACTTTCAGTTTTTAATCATACTTGTAAACTCTAAAACTTTTTATATGGATAATCGTACCTGAAGTCAAGCACACTGAAATCAAATGCCATTTTACACTGAATCTATTCTGTGAAATGTATAGGTTTTTGAAAAGTCTAACCATGAAGTGGTCTAGTCAAAGAGAAAGAGATTTCTTTACTAAGTCGCCTTTATCTATACATAGTGTTTTCAAAAATTAACAAACTACATGCCAACTCTTTGCATTGTTTATATTACTTCCTTATAGTACCTTTTTACTGTACACTAGATATGAAATATATATTTTTTCCTAGGGCCAAAAAAATCCCAATTTCTTTTTAGTCTCTTTTTTACTGTGGTACTTGAACTTGTAGGAGAAATTTTTCAAATTTTAAACCTTTTAGTAATATATACATGGGAAGCAAGTTTTAAAAGGAGAGGTACAAAAACATATATTTGCATTTTTCCTCTGCTGGATTACTTTCTTGCATATTTTAAGTACAGTAATATTTTAAAGAACTAAAATAGCCTTAACATTTTTATCCAAAACCAAACCCACTGTTATCAAGTCGATTCCAACTCATAAGGACCATATATAGGACAGAGTGGAACTGCCTCATATGGTTTCCAAGGCTGTAATCTTACAGAAGCAGATTGCCACATCTTTTTCCCGCAGAGCATCTGGTGAGTTCGAACCGCTGACCTTTCAGTTAGCAGCCAGGCACTTTAATTACTGTGCCACCTGTGGACAAAACTGTTTCATGACTTTGGTATAATGTTATTGTAATGCATTATACGAATTATGGACCTTGGAGGCCTGGTAGCACAGTGGTTAAGAGCTCAGGCTGCTAACCGAAAGGTCAGCAGTTCGAATCCACCGTCCTCTCCTTGGAGACTCTATGGGGGCCGTTCTACTCTGTCCTATAGGGTCACTATGAGTTGGAATTAACTTGATGGAAATGGGTTTGGTTTTTTTGTTTTTAATAATGGACCTTAGGATGTTTTCAGTAATAGTCCTAGTCAAGATTGATTTAATAAATATTATCTGGAGCTTCTCTGACACCCTACCCTTTCATAATGGCTCATCCCAGGAGAATTTTTTCCCCCTTACAGATTTTTATACCTTCTGAAGTCTCTGACAAACTGAAAAAGGTTTCATAGCCTTGATCCTTCTTCACATAATCTGTGGCTGGGGCCTTGCCTGCCTTTCAGCTCCAGACCCAAGAAGCTCTAACAGCATGATTTTGCTCCCCCGCTGCCCCCCGCTCAGTTTCAGGGGACCCATGTTCAAATGGACCTTGAATCTGTGGCACATCTATGATTTATGACCAAATAACCCAAAACTTTAAATGGGGAATTGTGAACTCAGATCCCTGGGATATAGTAGGCTTGAAAGGTGGGCTGAGGTAGGCTGCTGTTGTTAGTTGCCGTCAGGTTAGTTCCAGCTTGTTGCAATACCATGTACAGCTGAACTAAATGCCACCCACTCCTGCACCATCTTCACAATCTTTGGTATGCGCAAAACTATTGTTGTGGTCACTGTATATCTTGAGTGCCTTTCAACCTAGGGAGCTCAACTTACAGCACTATATCAGACAATGGTCTGTTGTTGATTTATAGCATTTTCATTGGCTAATTCTCTAAAATAGATCCCCAGGCCTTTCTTCCTAGCCTGTCTTAGTCTGGAATCTCCACTGAAACCTGTTCACCATGGGTGACCCTGCTGGTATTTGAAAAACTGGTGGCATAGCTTCTAGCATCACAGCAACAGGCAAGCCACCACAGTAGACTAGCTCTGTAAAATTGGGGTTTCAGCAGTCCAAATGCACAATCTTCTACTCGGGGCACTGGCATCCCCCCTTGGCATGGTAGTCAGGGCCTTGAATGGCCTGTCCCTGACCTTACCTTCCAGCCGTCTGTTCCCTGCTTCCACTGTTCTCAGCCCACCTTGTCCATAAAAACGTACCTGGTCCCCATGGACAGAGGGGTTTCCTCTCCCACCCTTGCATGGCACTCTGCCAGTCCTCTTTCTACTGTGTATTATTACTTTCTGCCTGCACGTCTCATCTGCCTACTAGACTCTACTGTAGAGAGGGAGGATCGTGTCCCTGATCTTTGTATCTCGACAGTGCCTACCAAGGTTCTGTACACAGTCATCCTCTGGAAAAGCTTGATGAGGGATGCGTGTGCACTATTGCTTAACCAGAAGGCTTCCATTAGCCATAATTAGTTATGTATTGGTGGGAAGTGATCAGAACTGGATTTACATGTGAGAGAAATAATAGGCAGTCGCTTTGTGGCAGAGTTGCCAAACTTAGCAAATATAAACACAGACATCCAGTTACATTTGAACTTTAGGTAAACAGTGAATAATTTTTTTTTTTTTTATTGTACTTCAGGTGAAGGCTTACAGAACAAATAGTTTCTCATGAAACAGTAGTACACATGTTGTTTTATGACATTGGTTAACAACCCCACAACATATTAAGCCTCTAAATTCTCAAACTCTTTTTTTTTTTTTTGATGAAAATACAGATAGCCAAAGATACACCGTTTCAAAAATTTCTGCATACACAGTTCAGTGACATTGACTACACTCTTCCAACTGTGAAACAGTGAATAATTTTTAATATGTGTGTCCCAAATATTACATGGGACATATTTATACTAAAAAAATTATTTATCGTTTCTCCGAAATTCAAATTTAATTGGGCATCCTATGCTTTATCTGGCAGCATCCTTTGTGGTCTAGGCTAAAATGACAGTAGGCCTAATTCTGCTATACAGAATATCAATCCCTTATTCTACTTATGCTTCAGATTTATTGTGTTTCATTAAAATTCAGACCACCATGGTAGAAGTTACATCGCACCCTTTTGGGAACAGAACCCACTGTGACCAAATGAACAGGAATGGACGCCACCGCTCACCACATGTTTAAAGAGGACCTGCTCTGCACTGAGCATGGAACCACCCACATGGAGGGTAGCGAGGACATGGTCCTGGTCCCCACATTAGAAACCACAGCCCCAGGGCGAAGACCATCTGTCACAAAGATAGGTTACAGCATATGGCTTGTGGGGGCACCCGGAAAGGAGAATGTGGTAGAAGGTGGAAGAGGGTATCTGGGTGGCCTGATGGGCCAGAGAAGGAAGTCTGAACTGAGATCTTCCAGGCCCAGGCCTTTGTTCTGAGGCCTTCATATATAGCTCATTTGAGGAAGTAAGAGAAACCCATTACATCTGGCATGAAAAGCTGATAATGGTTTGAGGTAAGGCAGAGACAAAGATGTGAGGACAATTTCAGTGAGAATGAGATTAAAGTACAGAATCATTGAAATGATTCTCTCGAATTCGGAACAGTTTCTTTGAGCTTCCATTTCTCTTTTCTCTGTTCCTCACTCTCTTTACCACCATGTTTCTTTAAGCGTGACCACCAGCCCTTTGCCTTCTGTTCCCTGCTTCCAGTGCTTCCACTCCCCCATCTCTCAGACCCATGTCACAGGGAGCTCCTAAGGGCCCACTCTAAGGGCACTTTCTGGGACTTGCCTTACTTATTTGGGGTTGACTCCTTTCTTCCATGTGTTGTTCTGCTTCCCTCCCTCCCTCCGTTAGCACTCCTTCCCTTCTTTTCAGTAGGACATGTGACCCCTGTTATGTGTCAGCACGGTCTTCTGCACAGACACTTATAATTACATGGACAAGGTTGCTGCTTCAGTGAGCTGACATTCTAATGATGGGAGACTCACACCAAAAGGTTATATACAAGGTCAGGGCTTTGGAGAAAGTATCCTAAGATATGAGTCAAATCCATGCCTCTACTCCTCCCTGTCCCACCACCCGTAATTCCTTTACCTGGAAAAAGTCTCCCAACCCATCTGTCTGCAGTTTAGGTATTTGATGGTACTTGGGTTGTAGGTCATACTTGGATGTCACAGAGCTATACTACCATCCACATGTAATCCTGACCAGGTTGTTCCCTTGTTTAAATTTCTTCACAGTAAAATCTAAATTTCTACAACTACATGCAACCTGGACACCTCTTCATGGTCTGCCTTTGCTCCCTTGCTTACACTGTCCCTCACCATTGGCAGCACTCACCCGTTTACCACTCTGTACCTTGTTCATACTGTCTCCCACCATTCACACCCCTCTCCTAACAGCACCCACCCACTTACCACTCTATGCTTCATTCACACTACCTCTTGCAGTTCACACCTCTCTCCTAACAGCACCCACCCACTTACCCCTCTGCACTTGTTTCACACTGTCTCCCACTGTTCACACTCATCTCCTAACAGCACGTACCCATTCACCACTCTGTACTTGGTTCACACTGTCTCCTGCAGTTCACACCTCTCTCCTAACAGCACTCACCCACTTACCACTCTGTACTTGGTTCACACTATCTCCTGCAATTCACACCCCTCTCCTAACAGCACACACCCATTCACCACTCTACTTGGTTCACACTGTCTCCTGCAGTTCACACCCCTCTCCTAACAGCACCCACCCACCTACCCCTCTGTACTTGGTTCACACTGTCTCCTGCAGTTCACACCTCTCTCCTAACAGCACTCACCCATTCACCACTCTGTACTTGGTTCACACTGTCTCCTGCAGTTCACACCCTTCTCCTAACAGTACACACCCATTTATCACTCTACTTGGTTCACACTGTCTCCTGCAGTTCACACCCCTCTCCTTAACAGCACGTACCCACTTACCACTCTGTGCTTCATTCACACTGTCTCCTGCAGTTCACACCCCTCTCCTAACAGCATGCACCCATTCACCACTCTGTACTTTCCCTGTGATTCCCATCTATACTTTTATGCATGCTGTTCCCCATGTTACAGTATCTTCCACGTTCACCCCACCCTATTTGCTCTAATTTCACTAGACTTTAAACTACCCAGTGAGGACCTGTCTTTTCATCTTAATGCCCTCAGCACTTGGTCTTCAGTAGTTGCTACAGAATTTAGATGAGTAAGGAAATGAATGTGTCCCAAAGGCCTTAGCTCAGTTGTTCTCTACCAGGGACAATTTTCCCCCAGGGAACATTCGGTGATGTCTGGAGGCATTTTTTATTGTCACAACTGGACGGGGGTGCTACTGGCATCAGTGGGTAGAGGCAAGTGATGCTGCTAAATGTCCTACAATGCACAAGGCAACAAAGAATTATCTAGTCTAAGAGTTGAGAAACTCTGCCATAGCTTATGCCCCTTATGGAACCACCCTTTCAAGCTCTGTGTTTCCATGCTCTGTATACGCTTTTTTGGTGGCACTGAGTAAATTCTTCTCCGATCATTCTTTACTTTCCATATCCCTGACTAGCTTGTGCTCCTTGAGCTCAAGAACCATGAATTAATCACCTTTGTATCGTTAGTGTCTGCACTGTGGCTCAATCAGTAATAGTTGATTAGAAAATAGATGAAGAAATAAATGAGTGGTGGAAGACACTAGTGACAAATTTTGCCTCTTTACACTTTAAACTTAGGTCAGCTCCGCATCTTATAAATGGTGGTTCTGACTGGAAACGCAGAGAAGGACCAGGGGGCGAGTAAAGTGAGAACTCTGCAGGAACCTTCTGGCCAGGGTACTAGCTTCAAACAGACTCCAGATATCTGTCATCTAACTTCATTTCTACTCTTATTTTAGCTAGAACTCACACAGAGGAGGAATAACTACCTAAGGCAGCGCTGCCCCATAGAAGTTTCTGCAGTGATGGAAATGTATCTCTGTCTGCACTGTCCAGTACAATAGCCACTAGCCTCATATGGTTATGGTGCACTAAAGGTGCCTAGTGCAACTAAAGGACTCAATTTTTAATTTGATTTATTTTAATTAATTTAAATTTACATGGTCCCATGCTGTTGGGTGATAACTGCTACAGTCAGTGCATATCTGGAGTCTGTTTTTAGGCTGAGCCTCTACAAATAGTGGTCTTGGGAAGATTTGCTAACCTGTCGTGGCTCATTGTGGTCAGGGAGGAATGATTAGTAACACAAAGTTTTAAAAAAGGAAAAACAGTGCAGTGGTACGAACAGCCCATTTTTCCCAAGAGACCCTACTATTCTGAGTCACATCTTGAGTGTGTGGTAGATGGAAGCAGGCCTGGCTGGGCAGGAGTTGACAAAGAGGACAGGGACACCAGACACCAGCCACAGATACACCCAAACTGGAGCCCACGGAGCAATCCTTCACATCCCACAGCTGCTGCAACTTTGCTGCAACATGTTTTCAGGACACCTAGAACCTCTGACCTTCGGGCAGGTCAGAGTGTTCCACGTTCAAATGAGGATGAATATAAATTAATTCTGAAACGCATCTAACTTGATAATAAATTATAGAGCCTAATGGAGAAAAGGTTGGCAGTTCCAACCCAGTTAGCAGCTCTGCAGAAGAAAGACCTGGCAATCTGCTTCTGTAAAGATTAGAGCCAAGAAAACGCAATGGGGCACTTCTACTCTGTCACATGGGGTTGCTGAGTCAGAATTGACTCCATAACACCTAACAATGACAGTAGGAGGAAAGAATTTCTTTTGTTTGTCATTTACTTTTTTAAGGAGTAGCAATTTTTTTATATAAGTTTTTCACTTGGTAATAAATGAAATAAAATCCCATAGACATCCAGTAAATACCTACTGAATGACTGTTCCTCCATCCCCAGTATCAGACACTCATCAGTATATGAGAGAAGGCTAAGACATAATCCCCAAACTCCGTGGAACTCCAGGTCTTTTGCATAAAACATGATTTTTTTTAATATGAAATTTTTCACTCCTATACTATTTATCTCTAATGATTTTGGCAAAATAGCCTGTAATGTTTGTTACATGTTTATTCCCTTACTAGATATCCAACTGTGGAAATAAAACAATAGATATAACATCTCACTTTCTGCCTATATAAGTGAAGGAAAAAATTAGATGAAATGAGATAAATACATGTTCTCATTTTGAAACTGTAAAGAAAGCAGTAAGCAGTATTTAAGATATGTAATATAATTTTCCCCTCCTATTCTAAACAAAGGAGCCCTGCTGGCACAGTGGTTAAGAGCTTGGCTGCTAACCAAAAGGTCAACAGTTCAAATCCACCAGCTGCTCCCTGGAAACCCTGTGTGGCAGTTCTACTCTCTCCTTTAGGGTCCCTATGAGTCGAAATTGACTTGACGGCAGTGGGTTTTGTGTTTTGGTATTCTGAACAATGTTTTGGTATTCTGAACACTGTGTTGGTATTAAAATTAGATGGCTATACCGTGTGATCAGCAATTCCACTCCTAGTTGTACACCCAAGAGACTTGAAAGTGGGACTCAAACAGATCTTTGTATACTCAGCACTATTCACAAAACCAAAAGGTAGAAACAACCCAAATGACCATCAATAAAGGAGTGGATAAATAAAATGTGGTGTATTCATACAGTGGAATATTATTCAGCCATAAAGAGAAATGAAGTACCAGTACATGCTGCAACATGGATGAACCTTAAAAACGTGATGCTGAGTGAAATAAATCAGCCACAAGAGGACAAATATTTTATGATCCCATTTACATGAAATATCTAGAATAGGCAAGCACATAAAGACTAAAGTTTATTAGTGGTTATCGGGGACTGGGGGAGGGATGATAGGAGTTATTGCTGAAGGGGTACTGCATTTCTGTTTGGGGTGAGGAAAACTTTTTGGAAATAGGTAGTGATGATGGTTGCACAACACTGTGAATGTGATTAATGTTGCTGAAATGCATGCTTGACAGTAGTTTAAATGGCAAATGTTTTGTTATATATCTTTTACCACAATAAAATTTAGGGAAAAAATCAGATGTCTGTTTAAGGGATGAAATTTTTCCACAAGCAGATGATTTTAATAGGACAGTATTAATGTATCTGTAAAACTCTTTTGCTTATAACTGCACCATCATTCGTTCAATGGGATTCTCCGTGGGTTTTCTCAGAATAGCTGTGTGGTCAGACTGGAAGTGTGAGTAAAATATTATTGCAATCAATTAAAGCATTAGGCTCATAACTTAATAATTGTTTAAGAACATGATAGGTCATGATTTCTTTTCATTTCATTGAAGAAAAATACAATGGCTAAGATGATAAGACATGTTTATTTTTGTGTGTGATACCCTGTGATTAGTTAAATATTTTCACCAGCCGGGGAGGCTGCTTGTCTCCTAGCTGCATATTGGCTTTCACACTGTGCCTTTGTTCATCTGACTGAGAAGCCACGTTCTCCTCAGCCACCTCCCTCCGTCTCCTCTGACTCAGTGGAACCTTCCTCCCTGTGGTTCCCTTTGCAGAGGGCTGTCACTGAGCTTCCATGGTACAAGCCCAGAGGTCTCGGGTTTGTAAACAGGCTCATGGCAGGTAAGATATTTTTCACTATATTCTTTAAAGGCTTGGTTGAGCTAATTTAATTTCTTATGTTCATTAATTCCTCCCCTTCCACCTCCACAACCCCCTCTAAATAAATGTGCCTTCACACAAATCCAATTTAGCTTCAATACACCTTATTCACACTGCCTTTTATTGCAAGCCACGTCCTAGCCAGCTGTAAGGTTGCCCAGCTGCCTCAGATTTCCCAATTTAGCTCTAGAAATGATTTCAGCATGGCAAAAACTTTTCACTGGCCAATTTGGGAAAACAGAATTCAATTTGTGAAGAAAGCCCAAAATGGCAGCTGAAAAATGCAGAGAGGATGGAGAAGGAGGGGCTGGGAAACAGAGAGGGACTATGAGAGACTTCTGCCATCCTGTCCTTGGGTCTTCTCCCTTCTCCACTTTGGTCCCTGCTTTTCTTTTCTTTGCGGGTTGGAGGGGGAGGAGATGGGGGGCTGGAAATCAGTTTTCCATCTTGCACTTTTCCTCCTCTGAGGGCCGGGCTCTCCTTGGCCGGATTAATTGCAGCACTGATGTAAACAAGGGCTCTGTGGAGTCTGTGTGTGCAGCTTCAGTGGATGGGCCACAAGGCCAGGGCAGGAGATAGCACTGAGGCACAGAGAGTGGTATCTGGGAGCAGCGGAGGAAGGGGTGCAGTCTGCAGCTGTGAGTGAGAATGTATGTCTTATCAAAGTAGGCCAAGGACTAACATGTTCACATTTACATGCCAGGGGAAAATATAGTAACACAGCCCTTTTATAAATACCATTGAACTTAAAACAGCCCTGCTAAATTTGAGTCTGTCTGTCCGATAAGAAAGTTATTTTTAAGTAATTCATATGGGGTGTTAAATGGTTAGTTAAAAGTACTTTTATTGTGGGCTTTGATAAAAGATAGGTTATTGAAATGCGCATAGTCAGACTCCAGATTCCAAAGGGTGATGGATTTCAAAGTCTAGGGACAGCATTTTCCTAGAACTAAAGAAATTGATAATTTCTTTAAAATAAGTTGGACATTTTCTGATTATTTAAGACTGCCCCTAAGTTGTTTTTTTTTTCCAAATTAGCTTAATCTATCCTAGGAATCCTAGGTGCCTGGTGGCACAGTGGTTAAAAGTGCTCAGCTGCCAACCGAAAGGTCAGCAGTTCAAACTCACCAGCCACTCCACGGGAGAAAGATGTGGCAGTCTGCTTCTGTAAAGATTTACAGCCCTTGCGGGCACCATGATCTTGGGGAACATCTAGCTCAATTGGCATAACATAGTTTATAAAGAAAATGTTCTACATTCTACTTTGGTGAGTAGAGTCTCGGGTCTTAAAAGCCTGCGAGCAACCATCTAAGATACTCTGCTGGTCTCACCCCTCTGGGAGCAAGGAACAATGAAAAAAACTAAAGATACAAGGGAAAGATTTGTCCAAAGGACTAATGGACCACATCTACCACAGCCTCCATCAAACTGAGTCCAGTACAACTAGATGGTGCCCAGCTACCACCACTGATTGCTCTGACAGGGATCACAATGGAGGGTCCCGGACAGAGCTGGAGAAAAATGTAGAACAAAATTCTAACTCACAAAAAAAGACCAGACTTACTGGCCTGACAGAGTCTGGAGACCCAAGAGTATGGCCCCCAGGCACCCTTTTAGTTCAGTAATAAAGTCACTCCTGAGGGTCACCCTTCAGCCAAAGATTAGACAGGCCCATAAAATAAAACAAGACTAAAGGGGCATAACAGCCCAGGGGCAAGGATGAGAAGGCAGGAGGGGACAGGAAAGCTGATAATAGGGAACCCAAGTTTGAGAAGGGAGAGTGTTGACATGTCGTGGGGTTGTTAACAAATGTCATAAAACAATGTGTGTACTGTTTAATGAGAAACTAGTTTGTTTTGTAAACCTTCATCTAAAGTACAATAGAAAATAAATAAATAAAAAGATTTACAGCCTTGGAAACCCTATAGGGCAGTTCTTCTCTGTCCTATAGGGTCACTATGAGTCAGAATTGAAAACCCTATAGGGCAGTTCTTCTCTGTCCTATAGGGTCACTATGAGTCAGAATTGACTAAAGGGCAATGGGCTTGGGTTTTGGGAGTATTCTAGAAATCTAGGGACTAGGCTAAGAATCTGAGTGTGCCAGTGCTATAGCAGCCATTCATAGCACCAGTTCATTCCACATCCCACACGTTAGACTCCTCTGCCATGGCTGTGAGAGGTATGATAGCTCAGTATACCAGGTCAGATATGGAGTTACCTCTCTATCTACTGTCCTCAAGACAACAGTATTGAGGACCTGGTTGAAGCCAGTGGCATTGAGGATAGAAAGGAAAGGATAGAAGAAAATGACTTGCAGATGTGGAAACCACATGCTTGTGCATGGGAGGCAAAGGAAAGGAAAGAATCAAAGATGACTACTCATACCAAATTGTGTAACCAAGAGACAAATGGCAGTGCCATTAAAAAAATTTAAGGAGTTGGCTTTGGAAAAGAAGGTAATGTTTGATTTTTAAAATCTTAATCCTTACATTTATGGTCTATTGATTTTAAACGAGTGCCAAGATAATTCACACCATACACAAAAATTAACTCATGATGGATTATAGACCTAAATATAAGTGATAAAACTATAACACTCTTAGAAGAAACATAAGAGAAATCTTCATGACCTTGAGTTAGACAAAACCTTCTTATGTATAAAGCCTAAAGCACATACAGCAAAAGACAAAATAGACTTCATCAAAACTAAAAACTTTTGTATTTCATAGGACACTATCAAGAAAGTAAAAAAGCAACCACAAAATGGGAGAAAATATTTGCAAATCATGTATCTGAGAAGGAACTTGTATCTAGAATATATAAACAACTCTTAAGCTCAGTAACAAAAAGATTAATAACCCAATTAAAAAATATGCAAATAGGGCTTACCAGTAAGTAAACATTTCTCCAGAGAAGGTATTTGAATGGCCAATAAGCACATGACAAGATGTTCAACATCATTAGTTATTAGGGAAATGCAAATCAAAACCACAATGAGATACCACTTCATACACACTAGTCTGGCTATACTCAAAAGGAGAGATAATAACAAGTGTCGGTGAGAATGTGGAGAAATTGGAACCTTTCTGCATTGTTTGTAGAAATGTAAAATTGTGCAACCACTGTGGAATACAGATGGGGGGAGATCCCCAAAATGTTAAATATAGGTATATATTATAGCTAAGAGAAATAAAAACGTATGTCCACACAAGAAAACATGTACGTCAATGTTCATAGCACCATTTTTCATAACAGCCAAAAAGCAGAAACAACCCAAATGTCCATCTACTGATGAGTGGATAAACAAAACATTGCATATTCATATATTTAGCCATAGGAAGGAATGAAGTACTGATACATGCTACAACATGAACGAACCTTGAAAACGTTATGCTGAGTGAAATAAGTCTTACCTAGAAGACCGTATATTGTATGTTTCCATTTATATGAAGTGTCCAGAATAGGCAAGTCCATAAAGACATAAAGTAGATTAGTGGCGGTCAGGGGCTCAGGACTGAGGATGGAGAATGACTGCTAGTGGATTCTTTTAGGGTGATGAAGATGTTGTAAACTTAGATTGTGGTGCTGGTTGCACAGCTCTGTGAATATACTAAAATCCATTGTACTGTACATTTTTTTTTCTTCGTGATGGATTGTCCCCTTAATCATTATATACTGTCCTTCTTTGTCTTTCATGGTGGATTTTGTTTTAAAGTTTATTTTATCTGAGATTAATATTGCCAGTCCTGCTCTTTTTTGGTAGTTGTTAGCTTGATGTATTTTTTTCTAACCTTTGACTTTTAGTAAATTCACGTCTTTGTTTCTAAGGTGTGTCTCTTATAGACAGCATATGGATGGATCCTGTTTTTTTTTTTAATCCATTCTGTCACTCTCCGTCTCTTTATGGGTGCATTGAGGCCATTTACATTCAGTGTAATTATTAATAGATGTGAGTTTATTGCTATCATTTTTCAGTTTTTTTTTTTTTTTTGGTGGTGCTGATGTTTTCTTTGTTCCTCTTACTCTCCTGTGCTGAATTCCTTTTGTTTGTGGATTTTTTTTTCTTTTTTTTTTTTTGTTTTTACCGAGACTTTATGTTTATTTTTATGAATATGTTTGTTAACTTTCTTTGCGGTTACCGTGAAATTTACCCTTATCTTTCTAAGTTTGAAGCAGTCTGTGATTACTTGGTATTGCCTTGCCTTCCTCTCCATTAGAAGGTTCTATACCTACACTGTTTATTCCCTCTTTTGTTGTTCTGATGTTGTTGTCATTTACAGATTAACTGCTCTGATACCCTGTTGTATTTCTTTTGGTTTTGGATAGTCCTTGAGAGTTCATTTTCTAGACTGGTGTCTGGCTGGTACAATCCTGCTTCCTAGATTCAGCCTGTGAGCTGAAGTTGTTTTGAACTGTACATTTTAAATGGGTGAATTTTATGGTATGTGAACTATATCTTAATAAAGATGTTTTTTAAAATGTTTGTTAAACTTAAGAAACCAACAGCACATACAAGGGAGAAGTCAAGTGGATGTTTGGAAATGTGGGTTTGGAACTTGGGAGAGAGTTCCGAGCCCAAAGGAAAAATTTGAAGCTTTCTACATGGAGGAGATAGATGAAGCCATGGAGGTGAGTCAAGGTCCTAGGGAGAAAGTAGAGAGAGAATCGCAAAGTTGTTTGAGTGCAAACCTGGGAGACTATCTGTGTTTTTACAAATCAAGGAAAAGGTCAGATGAAGAATGGTCTAAGAGATAAGGAGGGAATCAAGATTCTGCAGATTAATGGAAGTGAAGGAGAGAGGCAGATTCACAGAGAATGCAGTTAGTAAAGGCATATGCTGTGCAAAGACCAAATATGCCATTGATTTTGATGTTTGGGAGGATGTAATTTTTCAGTGAAGTGTAATGGAGGTGAAAGCCAGATACAAAGTGTTAATAGGTGAGTGGAGAATGTGTGGAGGCTTAGAGAAAGTGGCGTAGACTAGTTTTTCAAGGAATTTGGGTCGGAAAAAAAAGAAGCTGTTGAGGGTTGAAAGAAGATTTTACTGTTAATAATGATAATGACATTGTTTAGAAAAGGAGACTCTTAAGATTTAGAGGCAGAGGTAAAGGAGCCATTGGAGATGAATGATTGATAGTGCAGGCAGAGCAGAAGAAAATTCATAACAAAATAAACGTCTGGACCTAAGCATTCTAAAGACTTAGTCCCCCCTTCATCCCTACCCAGAAGCCCCTCCTCCCATTTTGGAGGTAGGCATAAACTACAGTATACATTTTGGTTTTTTTTACTTAGTGAAAACGATACATACAGATGTTGATAACCTGTAATTTTGTAAAATATTTCCCTCCTCTGTGCCCTTTCTAACACCTGGGAATCTGCTATGTGAGAGCCTCATGCTGTTATGAAACTACGGAGCAGGGTTCAGTCCTGCCTCTTACAAACGTTGGTAAATTCTGTGAACCTCTCGAAGTACGTGGTCTCTTCTCTAAAATAGAAAGAATCTTATCTACTTGCAAGGCTGTTGTTGGGATTATTGAAAAATATAGCTCTTAAATAACCAGTAAAGAGAAGGGGCCTTAGAATAAGTAGAATAAGATTGCTGCAGGTTCCAGTTGTGGCTTCACTCCTGTAAGCCCAGGGATCTGAGACCAGTTGCTTACCCTTTCTGTGTCTCCATTTTCTCATCTGTGAAATGGGTATGACAGAGGCACGCCTCTCATGTGGTGGTTAGGATATGCATTCTAGTACGGAGCCAGGCCCATCCTACGTGCTCAGGAATTTAAAGTGGCAGCAGCTGCTGCTACTGACGCCTACTCAGCAAAGAAGCTAAGAGCAAACAGAAAAAAATAAAAGTATTTACCAATTGTTAGTGATAGCTAACCAATAAGAATGAGCTCTAAGAATTTCATCGTGTATTCATATTAAAGCCTGAAGCTGCTGTCGTGGAGTTTACCCTGTCTACCAAAGCAGCCAAACCTAATTTTCTGCTATAATGATCAGACAGTATTACCTCTGACGTGAAAACTTTAGTCTTTTTTTCATTCAATGGTGTTGATAAATTAAATAACTGTTTTTATTCTTGATTTTAAAAAATAGTGTAATTAATTAAACTGAAGTAGATAAAAGAGGATGTGAAGTGGTCATTGTTCATTGTGGAAACTTTTGGTTCAAAGTGAGATGCGCTAGTAAGTCATCCCAACAGTCCGTTTTCTTATTCAGGATACTATTAATGAAGTAGCTGTCAGATGTATAGGTCACTTGTAAATGCTGTGTTTTAATAATAGAAAACCTACTTGCTCTCACAGCATCAGGGTCTCAAATTCATGTTTACCTTTCCATTTCTGATATGTGATGAAGTTATTTGATTTATCGCTGAATAAAATCTGTGCCATTTCTGGTTATTATCATTTTTCCATTGATATTTTAGTGCTCATTACAGTAAAATTCCAACAGAATTACACAACTAAGAAAGAATGATTTGATAGATCCTGGAAGTGTATACCCTAATGGATTTCTGATGGAGATTGGGCTTGATGGCAGTATGTTTAAGTTTTTCAAGTTGGAAATTAATGTTATATTTTTAGGGGACATTCTTGGCATTGCTTTTACCTTTGTGGGGGAGAGGAGGAGAAATATCATAAATTTTATTCTTTTCTCTGACAAACAACCAAGTAGAACATTTTTGCGACTGGCAGAAACACTGAGTTTGAGGAGCATACGGTGGTTCCCAGCGTGTCACTTTGTTTCTCACCCTCCCTCAGCATTCCTGTGGACGGCAGTGATGCAGGAAGGAGGGGAACCACTCGGTCTGACGTGTCCAGGGCTGTCCGGTGGACTCAGAACTCCCTGTTGTACTGGGATAGGGAACAGGAGGAAAGGGAAGGACTGACCACTTTGCCTGCTTCTAGACAGCTCTAAGACCCCATATTGTCCAGTCAATAAAGTCCTTTAAACAGTGTCTGCAAGGTTTGCAGACAGACGAAGGAGTGTGTCTCAGGCAGCTGTAGGTGAGGTGGGGAGGTGGGTGGTCAGGGAAATATATGAGGGATGCTGGCAGCCCACAGACTGAGGAGGTGGGCTTTGCTTGCCCTTTGACACCTTGGAAGCCTTGGAGGCCAGAGAACAATAATAATATCACCTAGGATGTCACTGTCCATTGTGATCTTTATAAACTAAAACAAAAGGGTGTCTTTAACACAGTGAAAACACTGGTTTGTTGCCTTTGTAGTTTCCAGCGATGTCAGTTTAGATATGTTCAACCATTTCTCCTATTCTTCCTTGGTATGAGAAAATGACATAAAGTTCACATTAAACAGCTCACTTCTTTTCTTGGGTTTGCGGACACATTAATTTGAAATATGATGAAGATAAACAAGCAGAACCAGAGAATGAGTGGGAGAGTCCACTTATTTTCAGCTAGCTTTTCTTTTTCAACTTCGAAATGAGAAATAATTATATTTATCTCTGTAGCATGAAGATAACTAGGCTGTAAATTAATTTCCATGTAGGATATTCTGGTAAATTACAGCTTCACTCTTTTTCAGAATCAGAAGTCCAATATGGTGTTTCTGGGTCAAGTGCTCTGAGCCCTCTGACCTATCCCTTTATAACAAGGGCTTTATCTCCTTTAATCCATAAATTATTTGAGACATCCTCTTAACTTCTCAGAGAAGAGGTGCCAGATCACTTAAATATTTACTGTCTTATCAGAGTTCTACATTCATTTTTCATTCATTTCAACATAATTTTCCTCCTGTAGTTAAGTCAGCATTTTAAAATTTAGCATTGAGTGGGGAGCTTATAGATAAATGATAGAAGATTGTGGCTTAAATCGCTAAATCTTGGACCACTGCCAGTAGGTAAAAGACTAACATCTATTCAAACAATTTAGCAGTGATCAGCTACAAGACTACGCGACTCAGGACACTGCCATTTATTGTCATTTTTAGTGAGTAAATCATTGCTAACTTGTGCTCTCCTAGTTTAACTCCTTTTTAATATACTGCCCATGGATTATGCCCCTAAATACAAGTGAGGCACCCAGAAGGGGACTGGGAACATATACAAACGCACATGACACTGATGTGAACCAATGGATTATTTGCATTCCACAGCTTACATTATCGACCAATGACTGCAGGCTCCAAAGGCAAGCTTGTGGACTGCACCATGTCAGCCTCAAGAATAAATGCTAATATCTGTGGTGTTTTCACATTTCCCACCATATTTGGTGAATTGTACTCGTTTCATCCCTTAAGGGCTGCCAAGAGTCTTGTTGGTAAAAATGCCACTTTGGTGAAGACATAACTGACCATCAGTCCTATTTGTAGGCTTTCCCTGTTTAAAGCTGCCTCATTTCCTCCCACAAGGACTCTGGGATTTATGCTTTTTATTAAATGTGATCATTTGAGTTATATAATCCTGTATCATGTTTTTCTTTACTGGCAGTGTTTTTGATCTTTGGATGATTCTCTTAAAGGAGTTTCTCAAGTATATAAGTTTGTTGTTTTTGTTG
Source organism: Dugong dugon (assembly GCA_030035585.1). Classification (NCBI taxonomy): domain Eukaryota; kingdom Metazoa; phylum Chordata; class Mammalia; order Sirenia; family Dugongidae; genus Dugong; species Dugong dugon. The sequence continues at coordinate 23,606,937 of CM057464.1, forward strand.
TTAGCTGCCGTCAAGTCGACACCCAATCCATGGCAGCCCCATGCACAACAGAGGGAAACGCTGCCCAGTCCTGTGTCATTTCCATAATCAGTTGAGGATCAGACCTTTGTGCTTATAGGGTTTTTACTGGCGGATTTTAGGAAGTAGATCATCAGGCCTTACTGCCTAGTCCGTCTCAATCTGGAAACTCCACTAAATCCTGTTCTGCATCACAGGGACATGCAAGCTTCCACAGACAGACAGGTGGTGGCTGCACATGAGGTGTGTTGGATGGGAATGCAACCCGTGTCTCCTACATGGAAGGCGAAAATTCTACCACAGAACCAACCCCTGTACAAATTTAATTAGTCATTATATTGATCTCATTTTCCCAAATATATTTGATTGTGTGCTTGGGGCCAGTTGGTTGGTAAAGTAAGATACATAGGGTAGAAGGAAAATGACTGTGAATAATTTGTTCCCATGAATACTTTAATCATGTATTTTTCTTAAAATTAAAGCTCTTGCTCTAGTTATACTTCCATTATATCAAAATCTTTCCAGGTCAAAAAATATATGCTAAATATTACTTATTTTGCCATGTTCCATCCATCAGTTCTAAATGAACTGGAATTAGAACTAATATTTTTTAATAATTCAAAAATATTACATTTTGATTAAATAAATAGGTATAATAATGTATTTGAGGCATGTAAACTGTATTTGTTTAATAAAGAAACAAAACAGGAGGTGGGGCCAAGATGGCGGAGTAGTCAGATGGCTTCCTATATCCCTCTTACAACAAAGACCTAGAAAAACAAGTGATTTGATTGTATATGAATATCTAGGAGCCCTGAACAAGGCCAAGTTGATGAATCAGACTGAGTGCCAGGAGGAGAGGGAGGTGGTTCAGAAGAAATGAGCAGTGCCTGAGTGGTGGCGGCGACAAATCTGCAGCTATTCAGTTGCTCCAGGTCCGCAGTGAAGCAGACAGACAGCCAAGCACGTGCTCCGGAGGCAGTTTCCACACTGAGAGAGATCCAGCAGCAGAGATTCTGCTTGGACACTCTGAACCAGTGAAAAGCAGCTCCCAAGTGGCAAAAGATAAGTACATGTGTGCGGCCTTTCACAGGGATTTAAAAAAAAAAAAAAGCCCATCTGGGAAAAGCCTCTCCCTTTTACCTCCTCCCTCCCCACTCTGCACCAGGAATCCGCTGGGCTGGAAGTAGATCCCAAAAGGCACCCTGACCCATTCTCCTGGTCTTGGAGAGGGAACAAATAAGCTACTGGCTCCCCTGAGCCAGGAACTCAGGGTCGGCACAGCTCCTTTGCTAGGCACAGGCATAAGGGGTCCGAAGACTTTGAGTGCCTTACACCCCTGTATAGGCTTGTGGGGACTTATCTCAACAGCAGAAGCCTTCACTACCACCGTACAACAGGGTAAACATCTGAAGTTTAATTTCAACTATTTCAGCTGTGAAGTGGCAGATTTGTGACCCTTGACACAGCCCTGCCCCTTAAGCAGGCACCTTTACTGATCTGCACCAGGGGCTTGAGGACTGGTGGCGTCACGTACACCACCTAGTGAACTGCAACAGGACTCCAAGAAAAAGTGGTGCCCTCAAGTCTTTACAGCCAACTGAGTGGGTGCTAATATTCCAGCTGCAAAACTCACCTACTTACTTGCCCTAGGGAATAGGAACACACTTTCCTTTCAACTATCAGGGGCAGCCGTCAGCTGCCTGCCTGGCTCAACACGTGACCCCCTACCACAGCCAGATGCCAGTGTCTCTACCAATCACCCATGCCTCTCTAAGACTGTAGGTGAGAGCCTATACCACACACTTGATTACTGACTGCCTGGACACCTGAGCTGAACCTATATAGGAAAATTTAATGGATTCCTGTGTGCACATACTTAGTTCCAGAACAAACTACCTGGTGACAGGATGTTAGAGCTTCAAAGGTGCCAATAATCAAGTTAGCACACAGGAGCAGCCTATTGGGGCATATCAAAACAAAACAAGAAGCTAGGACTCAATAAAAAGAAAATTATAATAACTTATTAATGGCTCAGAGACAACAGTTAATATCAAATCATGGTGACTTCAGCAACCTCCCAAATTAAAGAATCGATAAATTCTCTGGAGGAAGAGAATTTCTTGGAATTACCGGAGGCAGAATACAAAAGATTAATATACTGAATTCTTCTAGAAATTAGAAAGGAAATTCTACAAAATGCAGAAATTCCCAAGGAACACACAGAGAAAGTAGTAGCAGAACTTAAAAAAAGTTCTTCAAGAACATAATGACAAATTTAATAAGCTGCAAGAATCCATAGAGAGACAGCAATCAGAAATCCAGAAGATTAACAATTAAATTTCAGAATTAGACAACTCAATAGAAAGTCATAGGAGCAGAATTGAGGCAGTAGAAGAAATGCACTTGACACCAAATTATTTGAGGAAAAATCAGATAAAAGAATTAAAAAGAATGAAGAAACTCTAAGAGTCATGTGGGACTCTATCAAGAGAAGTAAACTACGAGTGATTGGAGTACCAGAACAGGGGGGGGATAACCAAAAATACAGAAAAAATTGTGGAAGATTTGTTGACAGAAAACTTCCCTGATATCATGAAAGATGAGAAGATACCTATCCAAGATGCTCATCAAACCCCACATAAGGTAGATCCCAAAAGAAAGTCACCAAGACATATTATAATCAAACTTACCAAAACCAAAGATAAAGAGAGAATTTTAAGAGCGGCTAGGGATAAAAGAAAAGTCAACTACAAAGGAGAGTCAGTTAGAATAAGCTTGGACCACTCAGCAGAAACCATGCAGGCAAGAAGGCAATGACATGACATACATAAAGCCTTGAAGGAAAACAACTGCCAGCCAAGAATTATATATCCAGCAAAACTGTCTCTCAACTGTGATGGCAAAATTAGGGCATTTCCAGATAAACAGAAGTTTAGGGAATTTGCAAAAATGAAACTAAAATTATAAGAAATACTAAAGGGAGTCCTACGGTTAGATAATCAATAACATGAGATAACAACGCAAGACTAGAACACAGGACAGAGCAACCAGATATTGACTCAGATAGGGAAGTTGAAAATACATCAAAGCTAAAACATTGAAAATAGGGGAACAGAGATATCAATATGTAAAATAGGACAACATTAAAACAAAAAAAGAGGGACTGAAAAAATGCAGACATTTATTTTTCATATGGAGGGGAAGTCAAGGTGATATAAAGTAATAAAACACTAGTATAAACTTAGAAAAATAGGGTTAAATATTAAGGTAACCACAAAGGAATGTAACAATCCTATAAATCAAAATAAAAAAGTAGAAAAACATAAAGACTCAGCAAACACAAAATCTACAAAGATGAAGGAAAAATACGTAAAGAAAAACGACTCAGCACAGAAAATTAAGGGGAACAAAGAAACTGTGAACAACACACAAAAAGAGACACAGGATGACAGCACTAAACTCCTACCTATCATTAATTATGGTGAATGTAAACGGACTTAATACACCAATAAAGAGAGGGAGAGTGGCAGATTGGATAAAAAAGCATGATCTGTCCATACGCTGCCTACAAGAGATGCACCTTAAACTTGAAGACACAAACAGGCTAAAACTCAAAGGATGGAAAAAAATATATCAAGCAAACAACACTCAAAAAAGAGCAGGAGTGGTAATATTAATCTCTGACAAAATAGACTTTGAAGTAAAATCCACCATAAAGGATATGGAAGGACACTATATAAGGACGAAAGGGTCAATACACCAGGAGGACATAACTATAATAAATGTTTACGCATCCAACGACAGGGCTCCAAAATACATAAAACAAACTCTTAACAGCACTGAAAAGAGAGAGAGACAGCTCCACAATAGTAGCAGGAGACTTCAACACGCCACTTTAGGTGAAGGACAGAAAATCCAGAAAGAAGCCCAACAAAGACACAGAAGAGCTAAATGCTAAAATCAACCACCTTGAGCTCATAGACATATACCGAACACTGCACCCAACAGCAGCCAAGTATACTTTCTTTTCCAACGCACATGGAACATCCTCCAGAATAGACCACATATTAGGCCATTAAGCAAGCCTTAACAAAATCCAAAACATCAAAATACTACAAAGCATCTTTTCTGACCATAAAGCCATAAAAGTGGAAATCAGCAACACAAGAAGCAAGGGAAAAAAATGAAACACATGGAAACTGAACTACACCTTGCTCAAAAACTACTGGGTTATAGAAGAAATTAAGGATGGAATAAAGACATTCATAGAATCAAATGAGAATGAAAACACATCCTACCAGAACCTTTGGGACACAACAAAAGCAGTGCTCAGAGGTCAGTTTATCGCAATAAATGCACACATCCAAAAAGAAGAAAGGGCCATAATCAAAACATTAACCCTACAACTTGAACAAGTAGAAAGTGAGCAGCAAAAGAAGCCCCCAGGTGCCAGAATGAAGGAATTAATAAGAATTACAGCAGAATTAAATGAAATAGAGACTAGAAAAACAACTGAAAGAGTTAACAAGTCCAAAAACTGGTTCTTTCAAAAGATCAACAAAATTGATAAACCATTGGCCAAACTGACAAAAGTAAAACAGGAGAGAAAGCAGATAACCCTTATAAGAAATGAGATGGATAATATCACAACAGACCCAACTGAAATTAAAAGAATCATAACAGATTACTATGAAATATTGTACTCTAATGAATTTGAAAACCTAGAGGAAATGGACAAATTTTGAGAAACTCATTACCTACCTAAATTAACACAAACAGAGGTAGAAAAACTGAATAAACCCATAACAAAAGAAGAGATTGAAAAGGTTATTAAAAAATTCCCACCAAAAAAAAGCCTGGGCCCAGATGGCTTCACTGGAGAATTCTACCAAACTCTCAGAGAAGAAATAACACCACTTCTCCTAAAGGTATTTCAGAGTATAGGAAAGGATGGAATATACCCAAACTCATTCTATGAAGCCAGCATAACCCTGATACCAAAACCAGGTAAAGACACCACAAAAAAAGAAGATTACAGACCAATATCCCTCATGAACATTGACGGGAAAATCCTCAACAAAATTCTAGCCAATAGAATTCAGCAAGATATCAAAAAAAATAATTCACCATGATCAGGTAGGATTTATACCAGGTGTGCAGGGATGGTTCAACAGTAGATAAACAGTCAATGTAATCCATCACTTAAAAAACAAAAGACAAGAACCACATGATCTTATCAGTCGATGCAGAAAAGGCATTCGACAAAGTCCAACACCCATTCATGATAAAAAGTCTCAACAAAATAGGAATAGAAGGGAAATTCCTCAGTATAATTAAGGGCATTTATATAAAGCCAACAGCCAACATCATCCTAAATGGAGAAAGTCTGAAAGCATTCCCCTTGAGAACGGGAACCAGACAAGGATGTGCTTTATCACCATTCTTATTCAACATTTGTGCTGGAGGTCCTAGCCAGAGCAATTAGGCTAGGAAAAGAAATAAAGGGCATCCAGTTTGGTAGGGAAGAAGTCAAAGTATTTCTATTTGCAGATTATATGATTTTATACACAGAAAAACCCAATGAACCCACAAGAAAACTACTGGAACTAACAGAAGTTTTCAGCAAAGTTTCAGGATACAAGATAAACATACAAAAATCAATTGGATTCCCTTACACCAACAAAGAAAACTCTGAAGAGGAGATCACCAAATGAATACCATTTACAATAGCCCTGAAGAAGATAAAATACTTACGAATAAATCTATCCAGAGACGTAAGGGATCTATACAATGAAAACTACAAGACACTACTGCAAGAAACCAAAAGAGACCCGCATAAGCAGAAAAACATACTTTGCTCATGGATAGGTAGACTCCACATTGTGAAAATGTCAATTCTACCCAAAGCTGTCTATGGATACAATGCAATCCTGATCCAAATTCCACCGGCATTTTTTAATGAGATGGAGAAACAAATCACCAACTGCATATGGAAAGGGAAGAGGCCCCGAATAAACAAAGCATTACTCAAGAAGAAGAACAAAGTGGGAGGCCTTACACTACCTGGTTTTAGGACCTATTATTCTGCCACGGTAGTCAGAACAGCCTGGTACTGGTACAACAACAGATACATAGACCAATGGAACAGGGTTGAGAATCCAGATATAAGCTCATCCACCTATGAGCGGTTAATATTTGACAAAGGCCCAACGTCCGTTATTTGGGGAAAAGACAGTCTCTTTAACAAATAGTGCTGGCATAACTGGATATCTATCTGCAGAAAACTGAAACAAGACCTATACCTCACACCATGTACAAAAACTAACTCAAAATGGATCAAAGACTTAAATATAAAATCAAAAACAATAAAGATCACGGAAGAAAAAATAGGGACAATGCTAGGAGCCGTAATACATAGCATAAACAGAATCCGAACCGTAAGTAACGGTGCACAAGGACCAGATGAGAGACTAGATAAATGGGAGCTCCTAAAATTCAAACACTTAGGCTCATCAAAGGACTTCACCAAAAGAGTAAAAAGTCAACCTACAGAATGGGAAAAAATTTTTGGCTACGACAAATCTGATCAGTATCTAATCTCTAAAATCTACAAAATACTGCAAAACCTCAATAACAAAAAGACAAATAACCCAGTTAAAATATGGGCAAAGGGTATGAACAGGCACTTCACCAAAGAAGATATTCAGGTGGCTAACAGACGCATGAAGAAATGCTCATGATCATTAGCCATTAAAGAAATGCAGATGAAAACTGCAATGAGATATCATCTCACCCCAACAAGGCTAGCCTTAATCCAAAAAACACAAAATAATAAATGTTGTGGAGGTTTGGGAGAGACTGGAACACTTATACACTGTTGGTGGGAATGTAAAATGATACAACCACTTTGGAAATCGATTTGGTGCTTCCTTAAAAAGCTAGAAATAGAAGTACCATATGATCCAGCTATCCTGCTGGATATCATATCCTAGAGAAATGAGAGCCGTCACACGAATAGATATATACACACCTGTGTTCATTGCTGCACTGTTCACAATAGCAAAAAGATGGAAACAACCTAGGTGCCCATCAACGGACAAATGGATAAACAAATTATGGTATATCCACACAGTGGAATATTACACAATGATAAAGAACAAGATGAAGCTGTGAACTATCGTATAACATGGTGGAAGCTGGAACTTATTATGCTGAGTGAATTTAGTCAGTCACAGAAGGACAAATACTGTATAAGACCACTATTATAAGAACTCAAGAAAAGGTTTAAACACAGAAGAAAACATTCTTTGATGGTTACAATGGTGGGGAGGGAGGGTGAGGGTTATTTACTGACTAGATGGTAGATAAGAATTATCTTAGGTGAAGGGAAGGACAGCTCACAGTACAGGGGAAGTCAGCACAACTGGACTAAACCAAAGCTAAGAAGTTTCCTGAATACAATCAAATGCTTTGAGAGACAGAGTGGCAGGAGTATGGGTCTGGGGACCATGCTTTCAGGGCACATCTAGGTCAATTGGCATAACAAAGCTTGTTAAGAAAGTGTTCTGCATCCTACTTTTGTGAGTGGCATCTGGGGTCTTAAAAGCTTGCAAGTGGCCATCTAAGATTCATCAATTGGTCCCAACCACCTGGAGTAAAGGAGAACGAAGAACACCAAAGACACAAGGAAATTATTGGCTCAAGAGACAGAATGGGCCACATAAACCAGAGACTTCATCAGCCTGAGATCAGAAGAACTAGATGGTGCCTAGTTAACACCAGTGAATGTCCTGACAGGGATCACAACAGAGAGTCCCTGATGGAGCAGCAGAAGGATGGGTTGCAGAACTCAAATTCTAGTAAAAAGACCAGACTTAATGGTCTGACTGAGACTGGAGGAACCCTGGAAAGCATGGCCCCTGCAGTCTCTGTCAGCCCAGAACTAAAACAATTTCCCAGGCCAACTCTTCAGACAGGGATTGGACTGGATGGTGGGACATAAAGTGATTCTCGTGAAGAGTGTGCCTCTTAGTCAAGTAGATACAAGAGACCAAAGGGGCAGCTTCTGTCCAGAGGTGAGAGGGAAAGGCAGAGAGGGTTAGGAGCTGGCTGAATGGTCATGGGGAATCAAGGGCAGAAAGGAGGAGTGTGCTGTCGCAGAATGTGGTGAGCAATTAGGGTCACATAACAATCTATGTATAAAATTTTGTATGGGAGACTAGCTTGAAATGTAAACTTCATTAAACTACAACAATTAAAAAATTGTAAAAAAAATTAAAAGACAACGTAAGAAATCTCAATTCCTTTTGGTGTAGTTTTATATTTAAATTAACATGTTTAAATTTTAATGACTAAACTTTTTTTTTTAACTTGGGTCAGTCTTCAAAACAATTTGTACATATTTAGGTAGGAGGAGAATTCTTTCTTTAGGTACTAGGAGAACGGACTTCTAATTCCATATCTGCCTCTTAAGATGTATGTGTCTATATGCAACTCAAAGACTCACTCAAATTTTGTCAGTAAGATAGGATTTTAGAGTAGATACCTTTTAAATTGTATGATTTTGTAGTATAGTTGAAAGATCTTTTTATTATTTATATTAATGTTTAGGTTATTTAATTTGCCTGTATTCAATATTTTTTATTTTTTATTACCAACTTTTAAAATCCATTGATCAGTATATGGAAAAATTTGATCAAAGGACAATTGTAATTATTTCTATAAAATGATATATTTTAAGACGTAAAGGTCTTATATGTAGTTTTTTTCCAAAATTATTGTGGTAAAATACATATTTATTTTTAATAGCAAATTGCATGTGTGTAAAAAGAGGGGTCCTTTCTCTAGGTGATGACTGGTTTCATTTTTGCCAGGATTGCTACCATTTTACCAGCTCCTACTTTAATCCTCACAGCAATCCTACATGATAGATATCATTAGCTCTGCTTTACAGATGGAAAAAACTGGAGCTGAAGATGGAGGGGTGGAGTTGGAACTGGAAAGCCCATGCTTTTTTCTGTCACATTATGTTGCCTTATCCTTACAGATCCAAGCTTGGACTTCTTCAGATAATGATTTCAAAAGAATATGACAAAATCCAAGGAATTTAAAGATTTATCTGTATAGCCATGCCAAAAAAAAAAAAAGTTGTCATTGAGTCCATTTCAACTCATGTGACCCCATGTGTGTCAGAGTAGAACTGTGCTCCAAAGGGTTTTCAGTGGCAGATTTTTCAGAAGTAGATCGACTTCCTTCTAAGACTTCTTAGACTGGACTCAAACCTGCCACCTTTCTGTTAGCAGCCAAGGGCATTAACCATTTGTACCATCCAGGGACTCTGTAGCCATGTTGTTGTTGTTTTTAGGTCCCATGAAATCGGTTCCGACTCATAATCAGTAATAAAAATTGTTTTAGAATCTTCTTGACCAGTGACCTTCTGTGATCACAGGTCACCTGCCAGGTATTGCTAATAGTGTCAGATTTCTCAAGACTGAATTTTAGGATTTTTTCCTTTTCGTAAATCTGCACGTAGGGTTCATCATTTCATTACTTCTCTCTTCTTTTTAAGTGAGTCTGTGTCATCATTCTAACTTCAGAATAAAAAATTTTTGAATGAACTTGTCATCGTATTCTAAGAACACCCTTGATTCTACTTTGTTCTGTTTCATTCCATCCTTTTATTCCTGTTTAAGTGTATATATATGTTTATACTCATGTGTATATACATTTACATGGATATCCTCATGCATGTTAAACTAAATGGGTGATGATATTAACTGTAACCAATATTTGTATTTAAGCAGTATTATAGCTCCATTTTTAAATACTGTTACATAGGCTTGTGTATGAGGTTTTCTCTTCCTCCAGTTCTGAGTGACCAAAGGCTGGAAAAAATTTTCAGAGCTGTGCTATCTGGTAAAAAGTGCTTACTTTAGAGAGCATACACCATGTGTTCCAGTTTGAAAATGCCACCCATGTTTTTCAGCCAGTACCTGCCTTGGCTGATTTAGAACACATTCTAAAAATAACACATTCTAAAAATAAACCTACTTATATGTGGATTCAGAACTCATCATTTTTATTATCGTTTGTGGATGAAGGTTCATTGACACCAGCCCTTATCTAGGAAAAACTGCATTAACTTTCCCTGTAGGTTGCAAGACTTTGCATCGCCTTGCTGTGGCTGGCTTTCTGGCCTCTTCCCACTTCCATTCTTGCCAGATCTCCCTGACTGCTGGTCAGCATGCAGATCTTGAGTGATGCCTTTGCTTCATCCCCTGCTGTGCATCCCGAAGGAAAGCAGATGTGTTTGATCATCCTGGGTAATCTGAGTCCTGTTATTTCCAGTAAACTCAGTAGGATTTCTGGGGTGAGAGTGGGAGCAGTCCTGCTGAAAAGCTGGGATGAGATACAAGAGGTTTTCTGAAAAACAGAAGGGGCATTTTTTTGGTAGATACATTTGTCTCATTTATGTGGCTCTTAGTTTAATCACATCTTTGTGGTTTTAGGTAGAATACATTACTTCTTCAGATTCATTTCTTTTGACTACATCAGTATTACCCTTGCAAGGCTACATGGCAGAGATTCATGAGGACATTAGGCAGCTGTTCAAAATCACTTAACTTGAATGTATATTCAGCCTTGTTTTTGCCTAGAAACTGAGCATCTTCATTTCCAGTCTTAGGTCTTTTTAAAAATCTCTTAAGGTTTTATTTTATTTTATTTTTTTTTGTCTTGATTTTCAAGATAAGGGCTTGGCCCCAAATAGGTTAATATATAGTGAGGAAGATAATTTTTTTTTTTTTTTTTTTTTTTTTTTTTGCTTCTTTGTATTCATTTCTCCCGTGATCTGGAGATACAATCCGAGTTTATTGTCTGTTCTCGGTTCCCTTTCTGCAGGAAAAGACTGCTTTTCCGGTTGTGTTTGATTTATTTTATTTCCCTATGCCCCTCTTTTCCTCCTGCCTGATTTTATTCATTAGTTGAATATCTTCTTTACTGAGAACAGAAAAACGTCAATTTCTAAAATTTCCTCCTTTCCATCTAGGAAATATAATTCAGAAGCTATTTTACCTTTGTTGTTGTTGTTAGGTGCCATCGAGTTGGTTCTGACTCATAGCGACCCTATGTACAACAAAACAAGACACTGTCCAGTCCTGCACCATCCTCACCCATTGTTGCAGCCACCTTATCAGTCCATCTCAGCAAGGGTCTCCCTCTTTTTCACTGACCATCTACTTTACCTAGCATGATGTCCTTCTCCAGGGACTGGTCCCTCCCGATAACATGTCCAAAGTACATGAGATGAAGTCTCGCCATTCTCCCGTCTAAAGAGCATTCTGGCTGTACTTCTTCCAAAACAGATTTGTTCCTTCTTCGAGTAATCCATGGTGTATTCAGTATTCTTTGCCAACACCATAATTCAAAGGCATAATCAGTTCTTCTTCGGTCTTCCTTATTTATTGTCCAGCTTTGGCTGGCATGTGAGGCCATTGAAAATACCATGGCTTGGGTCAGGTGCGCCTTAGTCCTTAAAGTGAAATTTTTGCTTTTTAGCACTTTAAAGAGATCGTTTGGAGCAGATTGCCCAGTGTAATACGTCCTTCGATTTTTTGACTGCTGCTTCCATGGGCGTTGACTGTAGATCCAAGTAAAATGAAATCCTTGACAACTTCAATATTTTCTCCATTTACCGTAATGTTCCTTATTGGTCCAGTTGTGAGGATTTTTGTTTTCTTTATGTTAAGATGTAATCCATACCAAAGGCTGTGGTCTTTGATCTTCATCAGTAAGTGCTTCAAGTCCTCTTCACTTTCAGCAAGCAAGGTTGTGTCATATGCATAGTCACAGGTTGTTAATTAGTCTTCCTCTATTCCTGATGCTGCATTCTTCTTCATTTGATCCAGCTTCTCAGATTATTTGCTTAGCATACAGATTAAGTAAGTATGGTGAAAGGATACAACCCTGACATGTAGCTTTCCTGATTTTAAACAATGCAGTATCCCCTTGTTTAGTTCAAATGACTGCTTTTTGCTCTATGCACAGGTTCCGCATGAGCACAATTAAGTGTTCTGGAATTCGCATTCTTCACAATGTTACCCATAATTTGTTATGATCCACAGAGTCAAATGCCTTTGCATAGTCAATAAAAAACAGGGAAACATAATTTCTACATTCCGTTGGATCACCTTTTTGGAATGGGCACAAATATGGATCTCTTCCAGTCGGTTGACAAGGTAGCTGTCTTCCAGATTTCTTTGCGTAGATGAATGAGCACTTCCAGTGTTGTATCTGTTTGTTGAATCATCTCAGTTGGTATTCTGTCAATTCCTGGAGCCTTGTTTTTTGCCAATGCCTTCAGTGCAGCTTGTACTTCTTTCTTTAGTATCATTGTTTCCTGATTATGTACTACCTCTTGAAATGATTGAACGTCAACCAAATCTTTTTTGTATGGTAACTTCGTGTATTCCTTCCATCTTTTTTTGATACTTCCTGTGTCATTAATGTTTTGCCTATACCAAACCAAACCAAGACCATTGCTATTGAGCCAATTTCAACTCACAGAAACCCTATTGGACAAAGTAGAACTGCCCCATAAGGTTTCCAAGGAGTGACTGGTGGATTCGATCTGCCAGCCTTTTAGTTGGCAGCCTAATGGCAGCCTAACCATTGCACCACCAGGACATAGAATCCCTCAATATTGCAACTTGAGGCTTGCATTTTTTCTTTAGTTCTTTCAGCTTGAGAAATGTCGAGTGTGTTCTTCCCTTTTGATTTTCTAACTACGGGTCTTTGCACGTTTCATTATAATACTTTACTTTGTCTTCTCGAGCTGCCCTTTGATATCTTTTCTTCAGCTCTTTTACTTCATCATTTCTTCTGTTCACTTTAGCTACTCTGCTTTCAAGAGCAAGTTTCAGGTTTCTTCTGACATTCATTTTGATCTTTTCTTTCTTTCCTATCTTTTTAATGACCTTTTGCTTTCTTCACGTATTATGCCATCCCACAACTCCTCTGGTCTTCAGTCATTAATTTTACCTTTAGTGCTATCTAAAATTTTCAAGATAACAGGATGTTCTTTTTTTGTTTCTTCATCCTTGATTTCTAACTCTATACCTTATGAACCATTCAGATCCTTATTTTTAGTCTAATTTTTCTACTAAGTACTATTACTACCAAATAGTGATATGTATTTTACTTGTTTATTTCAGTGATGTCATGAATACAAATAGAGACCTTGTCGTGGGTTGGCAGTATTTGATTTCCAACTGGGTATTGAGTGGTGTTTCTGCTACTGTAAGTTGTCTTTGTTTTTGATGATTCTGTAGGTATATTAATGGAATTTGGTCAGAATTAAGGTAATGCTAGAAACAACCTGTCTACCTTTTGCGTTTGCTTTGAAAGATACCATATAAATGCACACTTTCTGGTTAGTCTGGCAGAAATAACTAACTCTAGCAGCTGTTTGGATGTTGACTGAAATGGCTAGAACTCAAAGCAGTATGCTTGCTACTGGTCAGAAGCCCTTCTGTTGGGTAAAAATCAAGGGTCTCAGCCCCCAACCCAATCCAGTTAATTTTTTTTCAATTTCCTATAGCAATAAAATACTTTTGCAAATTTACTTTACCTTTGTTTTTCATTTTCACGCTAAACCTTTCTATCACTATAATACAAACTCTAGTTAAGAATATACATCATCACTTAATATTATTCATTCTCTCACATATCAGTTCAAATATATGTTAAGTAATAAAATCAATATATATCATCTCTCGTGTCTATCAACCTCTCCCCACATCTTATCTGTGGATAAATGTCCTACGTTCTGAAAGTACCCCTGCAGACCCTTGAAGTGTAGTATCAGGATTCAGTAATCCTAGAAAGAGTGTGCCTCTGAGGCCTGATCGTAACTGCCTATCTCTCAGAACACATCTTCAGTTTCATACACAATACTACATCGTAACTCAGTATAGGAAGGCAGCTTTTAGAGATGTTTTAGAAATACAATGTCCCTATTCTTATAATTCAAAATATCACTTAAAATTACTCACCCAGCCAACTTCCTTCCTTCGTAGGTCTATATCCAAACCATCCAAAGATTTCTGAGAATTCCAAGAAGTTCCACGCCTTTCTTGGTAGCTTGTGGAGTGTTTTGTCCTTCTTGTAGTCAAGAATTTATTCTCACTTATATGTAAACATTTTACTGTATTTTGTTTCCAGTATCTGTTTAAATTAAAAAAGAAAAAAAAAAACAGTTAGTTGTTTTCCTTTCCATGTCCATATGAAATTTTTAAAATAATCTTGAAACCTTGGAGTTATCTTTTGTCTCTTTTCCTTCAATCGTAATTTTTTATGTTCATTTATTCATCAAATGGCTATTGAATGCCGGCATTATTGGGAATTCTTGTTTACGCACTGGGGCTGGATGACCAGATGACTAAGATACAGCTCTGACTTCACAGAGTTCACCTGTAACAAAAGAAACACATGCATTAAAAACATTGTTGTAAATCTCAAGTGAATGTCAGAAAGTGAATGTTACTTTAATCTTACTCTCACACTGCTTCTGGAACTAAGTCTCCACAATGCTAACTGGGGGGGGGGGGGGGGGGGTATTGCCTTGGACTTGGAAAGGCAAAAGAGAAAAAGCACAGTAATTCTTTTCCCAGAATATTGCCCCTGTTGATGAAAAACATTTGAAAATGGATAGTAGTGATGGTTGTATAATATGGTGAATGAAATTAATGTCACTGAACTGTACATTTAAAAAATGGTTAAAATGACAAATATTTTCTAATATATCTTTTACCACAATAAAGGGAAAAGAAAAGAAAAAAAAACAGTAGTGATAAGTGGTACTGAGTGTATTTAGACAAAGTTAGCACTGTTTCAGACTCCGGTTTCTATCATTTGATTTCTTGAATATGTATCGACTGAGGAAATATTCACCCTCTTAACATTTTTGAAATTTTATTCTTAAGTGCTGTTTTCCATATCTAATCATTTACCTGTCTCTCTACTAGAGTCTGCAGAAAATACACTCTGTTCATTTTTACTTCTATTTCTATTTCTAGGGATTAAATAATATCTGTTAACAGCATTGGTGTTGTTAGCTGCCGTTGAGTTTGTCCTGACCCATGTGTTACAGAGTAGAACTGTTTCATAGAGTTTTCTTGGCTGTAATCTTTACAGAACCAGATCGCAAGGCCTTTTCTTCCGCTGAACTGCTGGGTGGCTTCAAAACGCCAACCTTTCCGTTAGCAGTCGATTGTAAATCGCTTGTGCCACCTAGGCTCCCTATTAACAGCTTTGACAGGTACATTTGCGTTTTTTCATCTTACACTTCCATAAATGTAACTGTGTTTTTTCATGTAAGAAGAGCCCAGGGTGGCAGATGGAAATATGAGAGCCTAGCCCCCAGGACAAGACACTGCCTGTGTATACACCCTGAGGCACATTTACAAACCCTGGTTGTTGCTGGTGACATTTCTGACAGTTAACATATCACCTACCCCTTAGAACACCATGGCTGTAGAGTGGAAGGATGTCCCTGGGGGATAAATCAATGTAGATTGCTTTGCATAGCTAATTTAAGGACTTTTTACAGAGATAGTATTTCTGTATATAGTTATATATGTCACAGCCACTGGAAGGACAATGCAGCCAATCACCATGGCCAGGAGAGCAAAAGAGCACAAATATGATTGGCTATAAATTGTAAAATGTTGCTCCAAATTGCCAAAGCATTTTTCTTATAGGTCCTATAGATTGTGTAATGGTACTCACCAAAGGGAGCATTACTCAAAAAAATATGACAGTCATCTAACCCCACTTCCTAGGATGCACGTGATAAAGGCCTGCTGTGCAGGTGGTCTTTGGGGAGTGTGAGAGCTCATCTGCCAGCCTTTTTCCTTTTCCACCTCTCTCACTATGAATATTACAAATGACTCATATTGGATATGTCTGAATTGCATTTTTCTCCTCTAGAATGCCTTTTTAGATAGCGTCTGAGATTCTAAAGAGCATAATGACAGACTTTACAAGAAGAAGATACGCCCTCCTTCCTTACTTTTTCTTACCACCATCACCAGTCGATTCTAACTCGTGTCAGAATAGAACCACATGTGCTCCACAGGGTTTTCAGGCTGGTTTTTCGGAAGTAGATTGCCAGGCCTTTCTTCTGAGGACTCTCTGGGTGAACTCGAACCTCCAACCTTTTGGTTAGCAGCAGCCGAGTACATTAACTGTTTGCACCACCCAGGGACTCCTACCTTTTCCTGTTGTTAGTTGCTGTCAAGTCGATTCTGATCACCAGGCCCATCTTCCTAGGCCCCTCTGGGTGGATTGGAACTGCCACCCTTTTGACTAGTAGTCCAGCACTTAACCATTTGCGCCACATAGGGACTCCCCTTTTACTTGTCCGTCAAAAGTTCAGCTGAATATCTGGGAATCTACTGCAAACTGAGACCACTTTCTTGTGGCTCTGACTGTAAGACTTAAGAAAATGGGTGAATGCCGTTGTTCCTGGGGGAGGCGGGGAGGCGGGGAGGCAGAGGGTCCTGTGGCCTCCAGCAGTGTGACTTTCCTGACATTACACTAATGCAGGAAGGACTTAGCTCATTTTCATTGCAGGTAGGCACAGAGCTGGGTGCCCTCTGCTGCTCCTCTGAGAAGGCCCACGGCTGAGGAATGGAGGAGCAGCAGGAGGTTGTGTTACCCTGGCGTTGCAGCCATGACTGTGACCAAGGCATTTTTCCCCACACTGTTGCTGTCTCTTGGCTTGCCCACCTTGAGATGAGGTCAAGTGATTACAGAATCTCTTTACATATGAGAATAAATCATTTTAGTTTTCTGTATAAATCAGAAAAGAGAGAATGAGTTTGACTTCATGGCATACCCTAAATAAAAGTTTGCTGAGTGAACAAACAGAAATGCCAGTAATACCTAGCAATATTGTGTGTCAGAGTTTACAGACACCCTCCTATGAATAATCTCATTTAATCAGTTTTCACAATAACACTAGTCAGTATTATTATTCCCATTTTAAGGTGAAGGAAACAAAGATCACAGAAGAAATTTGTCCAAGAGCTGGACGTGAGCCTGGGTCCTCCTAATCCCAACCCACTGCCATGTTCTACAAACGTGTGCACACTGCCACTCGACCACCTGACACAGGTTTACTTCTTCAACAGATGATCACATTATTTTCAGAGTCTGATTATAATGCCAGGAGCATTATATTCTTAGGTGGAAGAATGTATAAACCAACAAATGATCACTTTGAAACCTCTTTTCTCATTACCTGCAGCTCCTGAGTCTGATAGAAACCACAGTTGGATCATCTTCTAAGCCTTATTAAGATAAAATTATTTTTATTTTTAAAAATGAAGACACAATAGAAGACTGTGTAAAGTTAGTTATGTCTGCATATTTTAAGCATGTGATTAACAATGTGCTCTTCTTGTGCACAACATCAGGACATCTGCTGCTTCGTTCATCCTGTGGAGACGCGGCCATGCTCCCCTAACCCATAATATAGTGCTTTTTAAAGTGATCTTAAAGGGTCTCATGCTCATGTGAGGTCGTACTCTCATAATAATTACAGCTGATGTTTTTTGCCTCTTGTTTTTAACTCTCGTTCTTTCACGTGACCCCTTTAAGTTTGGAAACTGTGATTGATTGATGTTATTCCCGACTAACGCGTCTTCCCTCTCCCTCCGCCACCCCAACACAGTACTTCGTTGTTCAAAGCGGTATCATTGAGAGATTGCCCCATGATAAGCAGGATTTTTGTTAGGGCTTGAATATAAAGTAACTCTCGTTTTGCTGAGGGATAGTAGGAGAGGGATTTGAATGTTAAAACCACAGCTTAAATGCCCACCTCTCCACTGTTGCTTTCCGTGTCTCTTTTTGAACTTCACATTTCTTAGATTAGGCTTTTCTATATAATCAGAGTAACAAACTTGAAATTAAGCCGAGGTGAACTGCTCAAGTCAAGAGCAGAGTAACTTCTGGCGCAGGCAGCCAAGTGGCTGTGCGGTCTCCGCCAGGCCCATACCCTCCTAGAGGCTGGGACTCCAGCATGGCGCTGCGCCACCTTGGCTTTGGGGAACACTAAAGCACAATCCCCTGATTGTTCCCTGTTAATAAAGCAAGTGTGTGATGTGAGAGGATTTAATGAGTTCTGTGTGGCTGGTGCTCTGGAAGAGGTTGACACTTGCCTTTTCTCAATCAATCGTGGCCCCCCCAAACAAGGTAAGGTGTTGTGTTTTCATGCTGTCACCAGCTTCTCCAATTGGCTAAGCTGTCTCACCAGGCTTGCCTTCCTGGGGCACTTGAAACCACAGATAGAGAGGTAGGACCTTTATCGCCCAGTAGTAAGTGCATTGCTTTGGTTTTTGGGGTCTCAGCTTTTTACGCGGTCAACATCTTCAGTCTTCTGTCTTTTTCTTGTCCTACTCCCTCAGCATTAGTTTCTTCAGAGCTGCCTGCAGATTATGGACAACAGTAAAATCACAGAGTATGTCAGCCCACATCTCATTTCTTAGTGTCTTAGAAACTGTGTGCCCTGCGTCAAGTGAAAAATGGCCCCAAAATAGGTGTCCCCCTGGGAAGCTGCTGCTCAAAAATCCCACAAATGTGGCAGCATTTGTGCTTTTCTTCTAAATGCAGGGCAGGATGGTTGGTGATGGGATTAAGGGAATAGATCCAGCCTGAGTGAAAACTTTTTTAATGAAAAGTGGTGGGAGGAGGTCAACATGCAAAGCATCTTCTGACATATACAGTGTTGCCGTAAGTAATAAGGATCCTGAGATTTATATAGGTAACCCTTTTCATCTTCAAAGTCTCTCACTAATATTTAGTTAATTCTCCCAACACCCCTGTGAGGTAGGTTTTTATAATCTTCACTTTGACTCTAAAGAAACTGAGACCAAGTTGGAATAAGCGCCTGCGTAAAGCCACCTAGGACATCCTTTGCCATCTCGGTATCTCCCTACCTTTTCTCTCCTGTGAGACAAATCACAAAGACCCATTAAGTGTAGGGATTGCAGCAGCTCCCAGAAACCTGTGTGATGCAAGAATCTAAGGCCATCATAGCTCTTGGAAATACTGAAACTCCTGATTCTGCAGCACTTGTGGCTGCTTATAGCGAAGTGCAGCCTGAAAACATGTAAACAGTTGTTGAGGGCTGGAGTGGGCAGAGTGTAACAGTATAGGCTGCCAAATTCTCTGCCGCCATATGTGCTGTGTAATACTTGTCATCTCAAGTGAGTCATTAAAAGGTTTCCCTTAATGGGGCTTTGAAGTGCCGGGACAGCTTCAGCCCATCTATAAATTGCCACAAAACAGCCCTCTGACTGAGCTAGCTAATTGCTTGCTCTTTGACTTATTAGGATCGACTGAGTTAAATAATTTGTCACATGTGTGGCTCGTAATAAATAATGTGACTAGCCAGTTGTGAGCTGTTTTGGTGATATATTGTACCCCTTTTAGATGTTGTCACATGTAGCTAATAAATGGGGCTATTCTATCAATAGAACTATCCTGTAAAAAAGAGTAAGTTTTGACAAAGCAATTGGGGGAAATTTTTTAAAAGGAGTCTAGTTATAACCATATGTGTTCATTTCTTCTTCAACTTATCCGTAAAGCATTAGTCCTCATTTTTATTCAGTATTAGGCACATGTATCACATAGCCTGCAAATCATTGACTAAAGAATATAATTAATATGTAGTGACTTATTATTATTCATTCAAATTGAATTCTTACCATTAAAATATTGTCTGTTTCCTTTGTGGAAAATAAGATGTCACCACTTTCCTGCCCTGTGGTGATCACCAGGCTGTCTCAGCACTCACTCGTTCAGGCCAGCGTTGATCTGTGTGCAAACAGGGGCTAGAGCCTTGGGCCAGGCCAAGGAAGTGGTGTTACTGAGGACTTATAACTCTGATAAGTGTCTGACAAACTTCAATAAAGTGGGGTAGATAGGCCTATGGGCAAGGAGAGATTAATTTGTGAGAGGGGATCTGGGAAAGCAGTGATGGTCAATCATGGGGGAAAGGGGGAGCTTCACCAGCAGTTACAGGTAAGTACCTCATTGAGCCAGTAACCTGATATCTAAAGGTGTCCATGTCATCATCTAATAAGACACACATCTGGGCTGACTGACTTTGGGTAGTTTGGTATCAATATGTTTTTCCCCATTCAGGAAAAAAAAAAAGGGCAAGTGGCTTGCCATGTTGGTTAATCTTAGTCTGGACAATAGTCTTGTAGAAAGTATTATGATGTGACTAATAAAAGAATTGAGCTGTTTGTAACCATTTTTAAAAAGTTCTTACAAGAACACATCATATTTGGCTTGCGTTAGTATTAGCAACAGCAGCTTCTAACAGTAATTTTATTGTATTTAACGTGGAACAAGTATATCAGAAAAGAAAGTAGTCAGGTCTTAATTTTTTTTTTTTAAGTCAAATTGATAGATTAATCCTTTCACAATGTCATGAAGAAGGAATTTCCATAAAATAAAAGGACAGGTAAAGTGCAGCTTACAAAGTTTCTTTTAGTTTTTCATTTCATAGAATGCCATTTATAATTATTTATTTGGCTGTGCTCCCCAAAGCACTCAGTTGAAATAATAATAGCCTTAACTAATATTTTATGGCAATTTTAAAAATTAAAATATTGCATTCTCTGTACATGTCATGTCAAAATTAATGTTCTTCTGCCATTTTCTCTAAAGACCTATTCTTTTTCTCCCTCTGAATGTATTTACTTAGGGTTTTAATATATCTCTATGCTTGCACATTATCACTGAGACAACAGGCAATAAAAATGCCAGCAAGTCTGAAACAGTGAGGCCAAGAAGTCACAAACAGCTCCCAGCTGGAGTTTTCCCCTGCCTGTCCTCCTCTTCCCCTCCTCTCCTTTCCTGGCCACACCTTCTTTAACCCATGGCATTTGCTTGTTCTCCTTTTGGATGTCCACAGTGGTCAGATAATGGTTAATGGTGGGGAGGGGAGGGACATGGTGGATGTGTTGAGTCTGGAGAGGAGTGGTGGGCACTCTTTTATGAGGTGATGCCACCCAAACCCAACTTGCATGTCAGTGAAGCAGTGACTGGGGCATTTGTCCAGCCTCCAGGACAGGTGACATTATTAGTTCTCTGTGCCCTCTTCAGAAGCCCTGGTGGCACAGTGGTTGAGCGCTTGGCTGCTAACCAAAAGGTGGGCAGTTTGAACCCACCAGCTGCTCTGCGGGAGAAAGATATGGCAGTCTGCTTCCATAAAGATGTACAGCGTTGGAAACCCTATCGGGACTCTGCCCTGCAGGGTTGCTATGAGTCAGAATCCACTCTACTGCATTGGTGCCCTTTTCATGTTTATTTTTGCTTACATAGATTAATTAACTGGTAAAATTTATCGTATCTGCCTTATATGAGATCATACAGAGAAAAATAAAACTTTATTAATATGGATTAATTTAACTGATGGTGTGTGGTTAACATTTGTTTTGAATACTATTCCTAAATGACTTCTTAAACTACATAGGTGTGTCTTGGGTGTAACGAGAATAATTATTCCATTAAAAGGAGTATGTGTAAGGAAGAGTATATTTAAAGGTGTTTATCTCAAGATAACTGGCGCTGAACTGTATGTCTTTCCCTAAAAGATAAAATGTGCTGAGGTGGTATCATACCCAGGACATCTGAGACTTCCTGTACCACAAGCAAAGAGCCACAAGGATAATTTGGCTTGGATTGTTTTGCAACTGTGCTGTGCATGCATGTGCGTATATGTGGGTGGGTGTGTGTGGAGAGAGAGACTGAGATTGTGGAATGATTGGCAAAAATATACATCCTGCTCCTGAGAGTTGAGCACACAGTGGTCCCTGAAAGAACACGCTAAGTGAAGCGCTCACTTCCAGCACTTCTCGGTAGTGAGGGAAAAGGTATGCTGTACTCTTCTTACTCATTCTGCACTAGCATAGGGCTGACTACAGAGTCCACTCTCCATACTAGCCTGCCACACCAGCCTTGAAGGAGCAAGGGGCTGGCGAAGAGAAACCAACATTGGTTTGCTTATTCCTGAAGAAAAATCATGGTAGAGTAACCATCAACTAAAGCAGAGATGAAAACCTTTCACCTCATAGGTGAAAGACAGCATGTTGGCAGAGACACAGTGATCTGTGGCTACTATTTTGGCCTTGTCCTCCCTGTGGTCTCTCCACCTGTGACAGGCAACAGCAGGTGGCAGGCAAGCATGGCCAGAGACCGGTCCGCCTGCAGCCCAGTCCTGTGTCGGAGGGACCCCAGCCCTCCTAGCACACAGATGGAGAGATGGAACGGGGCTCATGAGTCCTAATGGCAGCCCTTGCCGAGGTCAGTGAGGACGTCCCAGGAACTCAGTTGGCCTGTTGCTGATGACTGCAGCACACCCAGGAGGACTGGCAGGGAGTGACTGGGGAAGGACACCTCCTGTCCTTGGCAGATGGCTTTCAGAGTACAGCAGGGAAATAGCCCCCTCAATTTTCCAGGACAAAATTGTCTTTCATGCAGTGTGGTTGCAAACATTGGGTCTATGCTGGTTTCTTCCTCTGTAGACCCTCAGCTTTTTACGTTACGAATTCTTTCCTCCCTATTAGGCTTTCTGCTATCTTCTTCCTTCTGCTGCTAAGAAGCAGGGCTACAACGGTCCCAGGTTTCTCAATGTCACTAGCTGTGTCAGGAGCACTACTGCTTGAACATCTAAGAGCTCTGGCTCCCACGCAGGTTGACAATTCAGAATATCTACATACTGGACGTTCACAAGGGAGCAACATCCCGACAGCCCTCTAGCTTCTGCCAAAAGCGACTTCGAAATCATTGCTGCCAAAAGAATGTTGCCAGAATGCCAGCCTCTTCTGTGCTCTAGAAACTCTGTATCTGCCCCACATTAGATCACCACAGAGACACATGCCCAAGCCACACACCTTAACTCCCCTCAGGATGGTCTCCCTGTATTATGACTTACACCTTTGCTTTTTATTTAGCGGTGCTATTAAAAATAACAACAACAAAGGAACATTTTAGCATTGTCTTAGTCATCTAGTGCTGCTACAACAGAAATACCACGAGTGGATGGCTTTAGCAAAGAGAAGTTTATTTCCTCACAGTAAAGTAGGCTAAAAGTCCAAATTCAGGGCATCAGCTCCAGGGTAAGGCTTTCTCTCTCTGTTGGCCTTCTTGTCGTCAGTGTTCTCCTGGACTAGGAGCTTCTCCGCACAGGGACCCCAGGTCCAAAGGACATGCTCTGCTCCCGGCACTGCTTTCTTGGTGTTATGAGGTCCCCAATCTCTGTGCTCTCTTTTTTATATCTCAAGAGATTGCCTCAGGGCACAATCCAATCTTGTAGATTGAGTCCTGCCTTACTAACACAACTGCCGCCCATCCTCCCTCATTAATGTCGTAGAGGCAGGATTTACAATGTGTAGGAAAATCACACAATACCAGGAATCATGCCCCAGCCAAATTGATGCACATGTTTTTGGGGGGACATAATTCAATCTGTGACAAGCATCTACAAACACACCTTTGAAAACATTCCCAGTTGTGTGACTCAGTGTCCTTTGGTGAAAAATGCACTTAGTGCCCCAGAAAAATATTCCTGAGGAATGAATATTTTCCTTTTATGCAAGCATTATGAATTCTATAACCTAACAGTTGCCTTATCTGGTTGATGATGAAGAGAAGTTGGCTGCTCATGTCCTCTGACCAGCTTCCTCAAAGCCCTGGTATATTCTCACCTACTGTCACAATATGGTTTCAGATTTCTGTCCTAGTATTTCTTTTTCACGTTATTATTTCATTTGTAGGTATTTGCATTGTAAGATCTCTTAAATCATTTTTAGTTGGAAAGTGGATATAAATTATGAGTAATTAATTTAAAATGAGCCTTCTAACTTACAATATGCAATATTACTGATTTTAAGTAATATACAAATATTGCTTCATCAAATGCTGAATTATAAAACTACTTTACATGAATATTGGGCACAATTTGGATACACAGTCATACAGAGTATATTCTATACATTTTTGAGGTACTAAACATTTATTTGTAACCTTTGTAGCAGTGTGTACTGGAAAAAGCCCTAAACCTGAATTCAGAGATTTAAGAATGAATGCCAGCTCTGCCACTTTTGAACAGGTCTTTTAAAATCTTTGAGATAAATTTCATCATCTGTAAAATTCTCCAACTCAAAGAGTCTTAAAAACTTTTAAGTGAAATAAGGAAGGGAAAAATGCCTACCTCAGTGCCCTGCCAAATCGTGGCTCTCAATTTCCTCTCATGTTCCTTTGCTCCCTGAGTTACAGGAAATCTTGTGATGAAGTGTTCTCAGTTTCTGAAACTGTGTGCACTCAACACAAAAACTCTCTTTTCCTCAGTGTCATCTGTGCATTATTGCATATTTACTTCATCAATATACAAAAATATCTCCCCAGTTACCGTTTTAGCCATTAGGAATAGATGGGTGAATAAGCTCAGCAGGTAAGCGTTACTGATTGCAAAGCAGTTCTGGAAAGGTGAAGTTAAGGTCCTGCTCTCATAACATTGCCTCATGGAGAGAAAACATGTATCCACAGCCATGAGGGTCATCTGCAGAGAGCAGGTGATGCTGTTTGATAATATGTTTCCTACAGCTCCGGAAATTCTACCTTTGGTTGTCAGTATTCCTGACTGTGTGTTTTCTTCATAAGTTCACGTCTCAGCCAATTTTTTTGTTCTGATTTGTTCTCTCAATTTTTTTTCTTTTGGTTTACTGACATTTTTATTAAACATCTTAGACAGACTTTTAAATTCAAAATTCCTGAACACTTGAGGAACTTTCCTATTACATCCTCTTGTCCAAGTTATGTATCCACTTGTACCTGGAGATCTTTGTGGCAGAGATCTTCTCATTCTGTGCTCAGGGAAGGCTTTCCAGTTTCCTTTTTGTGGCTGAGTTGGCGGGTAAGTTGGTGGATGTGGGTACTTGGATGGGTGAATAAGTTGGTTGGTGTGGGTAACTTGGCTGGGTGGGTAAGTTGGTGGGTAGTGGTAAATTGGTGGGTGTGGGTAAGTTGGCAGGTATTAAGTTGTAAAATGTCCTGGTAGTCTGTGTCCATATTGAGGTAAAATCTAGAAGAATTAATTCTAAATTTGTCAAACTTATTTCTGTCTGTATTTTCCCTTAAACTTTACCAGATTTTTCAGACATAAATGTATTTTAGCTCATGCCTAATTGCTTATAATAAACCAAAAAAACTAAACCCATTGCCATGGAGTCAATTCCAGTTTATAGCGACCCTATAGGACAGAGTAGAACTGCCCCACACGGTTTCCAGGGAGTGGCTGATGGATTCAAAGGACCGACCTTTTGGTTAGCAGCTGAGCTCTTAACCACTGTGCCACTAGGGCTCCAATTGCTTATAATAGTATAAATAATTTTCCTTGACATTTAAGGGGGGAGGGACTTCTCTTTATATAAAACACTTAAAGATAATTTTATGAGACTTATTTAACCACTTTCTAAAAGTAATCCTATTTGATGCTATTGGCATGCCCTTTAAGAAAACACAACATGTGAACCTTTTTAACTTTAAAAATTGTTGAAATTTACAACTATTTTGAGTTCAAAGTAATTCTTCTATTTACATATTTTTACACAAGTAACACACACCTTTTGCATTTGTTTGCTGGCCAAGCCCTCCCCCCATGAGGCACCCTCACAAGCACCACCATGTCAGTCCTCTTCCACACGTTGCTGTAAAGAAAAATTAGCATAGCCTGCTGAGGAAAATACCGGGGGAGGACTTGGCCAGCAAACAAACACAGAAAGTGCGTGTTATTTGTGTAAAAATACGTTATTAAAGAATTCACCAGAGTGGATATCATCAGAGGACACACAAAGGATCTCTCAAATATTATTGTAAGTTGGGAGATGCGGCCAACTGTCTGGCAACTTGTCGGGTGTATGTTTCTGGCATGAGCTGAAAGGCAACACTGATTATTTGTTCTTTTTTTGTTAATTAAAAAGTTTTGTTAACTATCAATGCACGATAAACTAAGAAATATATTTATGCTATCATCAAATGAGTGGTCTGCCAGGTGATTTTCCTTCCTGAAAAGGACTTAAGCAAACCCTAATAACCGTGCTGTGTGTGGTGCCCAGCACCACGTACTAGGCTTTCCACTGTTAGCTGAGGAAGAGGATGCAGGTATGGCCCCTTGCTCTTACTACACACAGTTCATTGCATTGCCTTCAAAAATTAAAACTTACACATTATAATTAAGAATTCTTTTTAAAGCTTAAATGTTTTCTTTTTCATGGTTTCAGCGGGTTTTAACTGTTGATCTTCAATAAGCAATTCAGAGTGACCCATTAAACTGACTGCCCATCAGTAGTAAACTGAAGCCCCTTCAGTAAAGAGAAAATCAATAACTAGCAGAAGAATTAGCTCATACTTACTCCTAACTACCTGCCTTAGGTAGGGCTCTCAGTAGCTCCCGCCACTTAACGTTTTTAAGCCTTTTTTTCCCTTCTGTAATGTAAACTCTGAAGCTCAGGCCTTTTTAGACCGTGCCCTCTTCACTAAGTAGCTTGATACAATAAAATCTTTGTTCTCTAAGCACTGCAGATACATATATGTACACACACACACACACACACACACACACACACACACACACACACACACACACACAGAGTCTAATATTTATCTGGTCTGGAATAAGCATTAATCTTTAATTACTGTATAAACATTTTAAACAGGTGTGGAATAACTGCAGTCTCAGACAGTCAGTGTTTATCCACTCGCTGCCGGGATGGCATTGGCCCCACGGCCTGACGGCTTTCACCTTGCTGTGCTTGAGGTGGAAATGGAGGGGCTAGTGGGTAAAGGGTAAAAAATTGCCCAAATCCCACATGAATCAGAAATTTCCAGTTATAAATTATGCACCACCATAACATCCTTTACCACAGTTTGTGAGCCAGGAATTGAGTTTGGGGTAGTTTATAGCAGAAAAATGTGTTTTTCTGTACTGGGGGCAGGGGGAGGTGGGAGGACGGGTTGTGTATATATCCATGCTTTCTTTTTTCTTCCTGTGGATTGTACACTCTCACCACCTTTTTTTGGGGCTGTGCACTGAGCCTGTGGTGTGAGGAGATATAAAGCAGCATTTTTCTAACTGCCTCTGGAAACAATGAGGGCTCTGTTAAGGAGAGCCCAAACCTCCACAGCCTGCCTCACTCAGTTGGAATGACTGGTGGAACCCAGGTTCAAAGCCACTGGCCTCCAAGTGCTTTAATTCAGCACTATTTTTGCTTCTCTAACCTCTTTTTTTTTTTTCCCCCCCCACTTAAACCTTCTGAGGTCTCCTTGTTTGGTAGTGAACTGAGTAGTGACTTTTTATAATTAGATTAATGTTAATCAAATGAAGACTTGGATGTTTTTTAATGTCATTTAATCTTCTTCTCCTCCTCTTCCCCAATGGATTTCATCACCTGAGCTTAGTTCATTGTAAAATTTCACCTCATTTTGCCTAGTTCCGAGTTTTCCAGGTTGAAAAAATACAGAGGACAACAGATATTTTCCAGCTCTTTGACCTTCCTTGAAATAAAGACAGACTTGGTTCTGTGCTACACGTTACACCAGGTGGTTGCAATCTTCTTACTACTTTTTCTGCTACTACAAATCTACGAGATTGGTGAAGTGAAAAAGGTATTAAAATAAAAGGCTCTATAATCAAGGACAAAACACGAAGTGAGGGAGTTCCTAAAGAAACCCTTAACTGAGTTTTATTTGTTGCAGAAAGCAGTTTATGTCTGTGGTAGGTGCAGACTGATTAAGTTAGAGTATTTTGGTCGATTTAAAATGATCATGCTATGGAGAGAGAAGCATAAAGAGTGGGCTGGTGAGCACAGATGGTGGAGTTTATATGCTCCAGCAATAAAAATTTAAACACTCTCTCTTGTTCAACTATAATTTATATCCTCTACGTTTTGCAAATGAAGTATGAAAACAAAACAAAGGCAAAGGAAACAGTTCAAAAATATTTTTTACATCAAGTATTATTGTAAACTCTAGATATAATTTGAAATTTTACTTTATTTATCTCTATGGTTTGGTCTGGAGGGAACCGTACACAGGGAGCAGCATCAGGAGTTTGTGTCTGAGCTGAGCCTTTGACAAGCCTGCATTTTACTTGGATGAGGTGAAGCTCAGGTTTCCAATTTGTTAGGCTCCGACAACTGGGTGGTGCTCTGGTGGGTCTGGTTCTGATTTTTAAGTGGTGTTAAAAAGGTCAAGGTTCACATATTTTCCATTTTATCCTGAGTTCATCACCAGCAAATCTGCCTTTGCCACGTTTAATAAACAGTATTAATGAACGAAGGCCAGAAATGGGGGTCATAGATTTGTTTCCATCTCTCGGTATGTGCTAACATCCACTCTATGAAAAGAAGAATTCACGTCATTACAGACTGACCCATTGTTTTATTGTTTTGCTTAGTAGTCTGATAGTTAAAACGTCTAGTAAACATTCCTTATTTATATTAAAAATAAATAATTGAATGTCTCTATCTTTGAAAATAAGAATGCTGTTTAATTAGTTCAGCGTTTTTCCTTGGTCATGGAACTTTACTTTTACATTTTGTACTTTTAAAAGTGCTGTTAGGAACTTCATCATTTAAAAATATATGGTATTATAATTCCCTTTTACTGATACAGAAGTTAACAATAACTTCCCAAATCGCTGCTTTGAAAAGATTAATCAAACTATCATTCCTAGGTAGTAATACCAATAAATAATTAGAAAAGTTTTTAGAAATAGCACTTTCAATATTTATATGTTTTGTCATCTTGGGATTGTTTTTTGAACTCATAATAAACTAGAAAATGCAATTCTTATTTTTGTACAAAGTGACTTAAAATTTTTATAAATAAAATGTTATGGCCCACCCCTCTTAGATTATTTATCAGTTAGAAATAGTTTTTTTCCTGCTGCTTTATTGGCTGATTTGTTGGAAATTGGTTAATGTCTTTTTAAATGGCACACACTAGAAAATGTATTTTTTTATTTTGTGATAAATATGTGATAACTTTGAAGGTTGGTGTTTCCTGTGTTGTTAAAATGCACGAATATGAAGGAATGTACATATATGTGAGAAGTTTGCATTTTATTGCTAAACATGCTTTACAGTGGTGGCAAAGATAAAGCACTTTATAGATTATACAACTGCTGCCTTATCTGAGTAAGTAAATTATTTAAGATGTTCGTTCTTATTGTATGACCTAAAGTAAACATACAAACATGTCTAACTCTGTGTGTGTGTGTGTGTGTGGTTTAGGTGAAAGTTTACAAAGCAAATTAGTTTCCCATTCAGCAATTTATACACAGATTGTTCCGTGACATCAGTTGCAATCCCCACAATGTGTCAGTACTCTCCCCCTTTCCACCTTGCGTTCCTCATTTTCGTTCGCCCAATTTTCCTGCCCCTTTTGCCTTCTTAACTTTGCTTTTGGGCAAATGCTGCCCTTTTGGTCTCGTATGGTTGATTGTTCTGA
This sequence comes from Dugong dugon, assembly GCA_030035585.1. Taxonomy (NCBI): domain Eukaryota; kingdom Metazoa; phylum Chordata; class Mammalia; order Sirenia; family Dugongidae; genus Dugong; species Dugong dugon. The sequence goes on from CM057464.1 coordinate 23,636,541, forward strand.
GGAGCATGTTCCTCCCGGATGTTATTTATTGTTCACATTATAGGCCTGTCTTTTATGTGGCTGAAAGGTGATCTCTGGGAGTACCTTCAGTTATAAGTTAGAAGGGCGTCTAAGGGCCATAGTCTTGGGGGTTCCACCAGTCTCTATCAGATCAGTAAGTCTGGTCTTTTTTTATGAACTTGAATTTTGTTCTACCTTTTTCTCCCACTCTATCCAGTACCTTCTAGTTCTTCTGGTCTCAGGTTAGTGGAAGCTGTGGTTCATGTGGTCCATTAGTCCCTTGGACTAATTGTTTCCTTGAGTCTTTGGTTTTATTCACTCTTCTTTGATCCAAACGGAAAGAGAGCAATAGTTGTAACTTGCCACTTACAAGCTTTTAAGGCCCTAGACATTACTTACCAAAGTAGGATGTAGAACATTTTCTTTATGGATTATGTTATGCCAATTGACCCAGATGTCCCCCAAGACTATGGTCCCTAGCCTCCAAGCCGAGTATCTCAGTCCCAGGAGATATTTGGTTATGGCTAAGAGGTTCTCATGACTGTGCCCCTATGCTCTCTATTACATACATGGGTATATTTGCAGCATGTACAAATATATATTTAGGAATATCCACTGTCAACCCTATATATGCATGTGGGTGTACTCTCATATGCCCTCCCACACCAGTTCAGCTTACGTATCTACCTATGTATCCACAAATACATTATTGTTTATTACTGTTGTTGCAGGATTTGTATGTATTAGTATACCATTGTTGCCTTTCACTCTTGTGTACCTTTCATTGTCTTCCTTTACCTTGATTATGTCATGTTGACTTCCCCTATATTGTGTATTATCTCTCCCTTCACCAAAGCTAGTACATGCCTACTATATAGTTAGTGGTTTTCCTTCCCCCCTGCATCCCTGGTAACCATCAAAGAATGTTTCTTTCTGTGTGTAAACCTTTTCTTGACTTTTTATAGTAATGGTCTCATACAATATCTGTCCTTTTGTGACTAAATTATTTCACTCAGCATAATGTCCTCCAAGTTCATCCATGTTGTGAGATGTTTCCCGGGTTCATCATTATTCTTTAGTGTTGCTTGGTATTTCATTGTATGTGTGTACCAAGTTTGTTTATCTATTCATTCACTGATAGGCACTTAGGTTGTTTCTATCTTTTTGCTGTTGTGAATAATGCTACAGTGAATATGGTTGTTCTTATATCTATTTATATCACAGCTGTTATTTCTCTAGAATATATACCTAGGAATGGGATTACTGGATCATATGGTAGTTCTATTTCTAGCTTTTTGAAGAAGTGCCATACTGTTTTCCATAGTGGTTGTACCATTTTACATTCCCACCAGCAGTGTATGAGCATTCCAGTCTCCCCACAACCTTGTCAGCATTTGTTGTTTTCAGTTTTTTTGATCAGTGTTGTTATTGCCAGTGTGAGATATGATTTCTCATTGTATTTTTATTTGCATCTCTCTAATGGCTAATGAACACGAGCATCTCTTCATGTATTTGTTGGCTGCCTGAATGTCTTCTTGGTGAAGTGTCTGTTCATGTCCTTTGACCATTTTTTAATTGGATTGTTTGCCTTTATGTTGTTGAGGTGTTGGATTTTTCTATAAATTTTAGACTCTTGTCAGATATGTTGTTCCCATTTTTCCCCCAGTCTGTGGGCTCTCTTTTTACTCTTCTGGAGAAGTCTTTTGATGAGCATAAGTATTTGATATTTTAGGAGGTCCAGTTGTCTAGTTTATCTTCTGCTGTTTGTGTATTTGTAGTTATGTTTGATAGCCTATTTATGCCTTAAATTAGGGCCCTTAGGGTTGCTATGAGTCAAAATCGACTGGACGGGTGAATTTATTTCTAGGTTCTCAGTTTTGTCCCATTGGTCTATTTGTCTATTGTACCAGTACCAGGCTGTTTTGACTATTGTGGCTGTATAGTAGGTTCTGAGATCGAGAAATCTGAGGCCCCCTGCTTTGTTCTTCTTCAGTAATGCTTTACTTATTCAGGGCCTCTTTCCTTTCCATATAAAGTTGATGATTAGTTTTTCCATCTCATTAAAGAATGTTGTTGGAATTTGGATCAGGATTGTATTATATCTATAGATTGCTTTGGGTAGGATTGACAATTTTCCCAACGTTGAGTTTTCCTATCCATAAGCATGGTAAGTTTTTCCATTTATGTAGGTCTCTTACTTTCTTGGAGTAGTGTTTTGTAGTTTTCTTTGTATAAGTCTTTTACTTCTTTAGTTACATGTTTAACTCTTTAATTTAAAGGTGAATTTAATTTGTCAGGGTTAAAAGAAGCTCTTGGGAGGTGTCAGAATCTTTAAGTTACTAATCATAAAATAAAATAGCCTGTTCTTATGCTGTATAAAAGCACAAAAAGCTAGCAAAGTATTCATGTAAATTTATAGAGATATTCAATAAAATTAACCAGGAGTTTTTTTTTTCCTACCTATTTATATTGAGGAGCCCTGGCAGTGCGGTGGTTAAGAGCTCGGCTGCTAACCAAAAGGTCAGCAGTTCGAATCCACCAACCGCTCCTTACAGGCCTTATGGGGCAGTTCAACTCTGTCCTTAGGGTCACCATGAGTTGGAATCAACTCGACAGCAATGGGTTTTGTTTTGTTTTTTATTGATATTGAAACACACACACACACACACACACACACACACTCACACACTCACACTCACACTGTTTTCCTTTGCTCAGAGTGCTTTACAAGGAATTACCATGTGGACATATATACAGCCCAGCGTCTGTAGGTGCTGATTCCAGTCCCACTCTCACTACACACAAATATTTATAAACAAATAGGAAAAATATACCGTCTAAGGTAAAATTCTAATACATTTTATTTTTTATTTGCTAAAATTTTTCCTTTGGTGAGTTTTCTTCAATGTGGTTATGTATGATTTCAACACCTCGTAAGAGCTAACTGATAACTGCAATTCATTCTTAAGCTCACCACTACCTCTCCTACAACAATACAAACTATAAAGGCCATGAAGCTGCATATAACAGGCAGAAGCTTTTGAATTTAATGTCTAAAATCAGATTCCCTACAAAAACTTTTCTTCCTTTTCTGCAGAGTGAAAATGTAAACATCATTTCCTACATGTTAAAAAGTAGAATAATGTAATTAGATTAGCTTCTAAAGAGTTATTACTCATAATGAATTATCTTTACCCTTAATATTTAACTTCTGTAATTTTAGGGATGTTTTCCCTTCTTGATGTTTGTGTAAGTCGTTACAATTATGCAGATTTTATATTTGGGAGGGATAATTCTGCCTGACACAATTTATTTTTAACAATGTCATGAACACTGTAGGCATAATAATTACAGCTCTTCCCAAATAGATTTATGTTATGTACTTTGTTTTAGCCTCAAGAAAATTACAGCTCACTAGTGTAAAATAACAATAAACCCACCATTTTTTACATAGGAAAATCGTGTGTGAATAAAGGGCTAGATGTTTTCAAGTGAACTTGATGGTGAGTGCAGCTATGACAGGTTCTTCATCAGAGACTCATCAGTACAAGCTGTATAGCAATTTATCACATTGTTTCATGAAAGATTTTAATGATTGTTGTCTTTGTCATCTAGTGCTGCTGTAACAGAAATACCACAAGTGGGTGGCTTTAACAAACAGAAATTTATTTTCTGACAGCTTAGGGGGCTAGAAGGCCGAATTCAGGGTGCTGTCACAAGGGACTCTCAGCTCTGAAGGAAGGTCATTGTCTCTTTAGCTTCTGCTTCCTGGTTGCTTAGAGATCTCCATGTGTCTTGACATCTCTCTTATCCCATCTCTGCTCTTTTGCTTGCTTGTTTAATCTCTTATATCTCAAAAGAGATTGACTTAAGACACACCCTGCACTAATCCTGTCTCATTAACATAACAAGACAAACTCATTCCCAAATGAAATTATAACCACAGGCATAGAGGTTAGGGTTTACAACGTGTATTTTGGGGGGACACAGTTCAGTCCATAACAGTTGTAAACCTTGTTCCAGCTCATAGACACAATAGATTATTTTGAGACACACATTTGGATTTCTCTTCAACACACTGTCTTTCATAGGTTTGTTGGCTGTACCCAGCACCCAGGTCCCTGGGTAGCACAAACAGTTAAATGCTTGACTATTAGCCAAAAGGCTGGTGGTTTGAACCCAACCAGTGGTGCCTCAGAAGATAGGCCTGGCAATCTGCTCACAAAAGGTCACAGCCAAGGAAACCTTATGGAGCACAGTTCAGCTCTGTAACACATGGGGTTACCATGAATTGGAATTGACTCAATGGCAGTGGGTTTTTTGTTTTGGTAATACCAGCACCCAGTACTGAAATAAGGTGTGTTGTGGATACACACTGGTGCTGTTGCTCCCCCGGGAGCCGGGAGCTGTGCCAGACACCTCCATCCTTTCCCACTGCCTCTAGTTCAAGGGGTTTTTATGGAACAGGAGAACCATTATTTTGGTTTAACGTATGAAACAAAATAATTTTTAGTTCTGCTTCAATACTGACAGATCAGCCACAGCCTCTAAAATAAATAAATGAGCTTAACTTATCAAACAAAACATTATTTTTATTGGTCTGATGTATGAAGAATGAGAAGCCCTAGTAAGGAAATATCTGTTCTTTCATCATCATTAATCTCCCTTCCTGTTCAAGTTATTTTCTGTAAATCCCAGTTAAATACTCAAAGGTCTAAAGTGTAACTAAAACTTAGGTTTTGGGGAAAATGGTTGAAGTAAATGTTCTCTCTGAAGCTCTTTTATCATTTTAAGGTTTGTGTAATTTCTGCATTCTCTGTTCTTAAACTTATTCAATAATATCTGGTTTTCAGATACACTTTGAGCAGAAGTACCTTTCTGTATAATAGATACAATGCATTTTGTCTTTATAATCCAGAACAGCTTTACAGAGGTATAACTGGACAGAATGTGTTTATGAGACCCTAGACTTGCTGGTAACTTGTGATTGCAGCGCATCTGCTCACATCTCTCACGTTGGTCCCCCACTAGAAGAGGCCCTGACAGCAAGTCATGAGGCTAACACAGGGCCAGACTGTTCTTAGCCAATTAGCCAATTTGCCTGTGACCCCTGGGATACCTCCTGGTTTTTTACATTTTTAGGGGAGAAAGAGCAGCAGTGACCTTTAGCCACTGACATTTCTGCTTCATGCCCTGAAATTGGAGGTATTTGATCAGCCTGTTTAGTGCTGACAACCCAATTCTGCGGGCTGATGTTCCCCCAGGAACAGGCTGTCTTGGTTTCCCTCTCAGATACAGGACCCACGAAGCATACCCTGCTGGGTCTGCAGTAAAATTAAACCTTCCCACTGCTCCCCAAGTGTAATAGGCTGGAGGGGCCTTTCCAGTTCCAGCCCCCTGGGGAGGAGGGGTACATCTCCGTGGCTGGGCAAGTGCAGCTGCCTTGGGTAACATTGGAGCCATCTTGGCATCTGCTTCTTGAGAATGTTCACTTTTCCAGCTCCTAGGGTTTCTGAGTGACTGGGGGACTTGCTTGCCACCAGAGCACAGATAGAGGACAATGCTCACGGTGACTGGGATCAAGGAGTCGACATCATTTAGTTAGTAATTTTAATGTTGCTTAGAAACTGCTTCAGTGTATGCCTTGACCTCAAATAGAAATGTGAAAGCTATGTTTTCACATTTGAAAGACTCTCATATGATAAAGGAGATAGAAATGCTCTATATTGTTCCAGAGGCCAAAATAACAATTTACAAGAGATTTCTAACTCAGTGTTACAAGAGCTTTTAGCATCAGGAGCTGATAATAGTGACATGGGATGGCTCAGGTGTGGGGAAGATAACCTTCTCATTCTTGGGTGCTCAGCCCTGTTTGTTCATTGTGCAGACTTTTTGTTTGTTTGTTTAAATATGTTTCTTCATCTTTTCCCATTTTTCCACATACTTATCCTCCTAGAATTATCATTAGCTCAGCAAATGAACTTCAGAGACATCATGCTAGCTTTCTGCTCCTTGGCTTCTTGGAGGCGCATCCCCTTGGATGCATTTCACCCTCCAGGTCACTCATTTCTACTGGTACCTGGAGTATGTGCTCTAAGCTCTTCTCCAATTATCGAGTACAAAGACGGGCGTCTTACTTATTAGTACACTAACTGGAAGACAATAAGAAGACATCTGTTTCTGTAAATATGTTCTTGCATTAAGAGTGCGAGACTTCATTCCCTGAATGAAGGGGCTCTGGATGCTGCTAACTGACCAGCGTCTAATCTAGCAGGATGAGAAAGACACCTTGCCTATGTAGTGTCATCATAATAGAAGCAAATACTTCAAATGCTTATCCTCCACTTGCCAGTAATTGGCTGCTGTGTAACTGAGAAGGTTGGAGAACTTCTTAAGTTAGTTAACCTTCTAAAAGTACCAGAGGATTAAATTCCTAAAATCCAAGCCTGTGCACCAGGACTCTTTATTCACTCCTTGACAGCCTAAGAAGACTCTTCTCATCCCCCTTTTTGACACCATACATGTATTAGTGAAAAATAGTAGATATTGTTTTTGAAGTCAGGCTTATCGAGGCATAATTTGCATATAGTTACATTCACCCTTTCTAGTGTATAGTTCTGTGAACTTTTAAACTGCATGTAGTGGTGTAACCACTGCCATACTCAAGATATGGAATAATTCCATCAGCCAAAACAATTACCCTGTGTCCTACCCCAGCCCCTGCTAGCCACAGTTCTTTTCTACCCCTATAGTTTTTTATTTTATAGAATGTCATGTACAGTCGGCCCTCCATATCCGTGGGTTCTACATCTGTGGCCAAGTGTGAATGGAAAATATTGGGGGGGAGGAGCGGTTCCAGAAAGCAAAACTTGAATTTGTTTTGAGCTGAGCACTACACTGAATGCAGGTGAATGAAGTGATGTGTAGCATCCCCTGCTGTAGCCTCCCTCCATCTCACAGATCCTGAGTCTCTCTCCATCCCTTCTTGTATGAACTTGTGTCTCCTTTGTTCTCTGCTTGTGTTGTGTGCACCCTTTGTTTCTGTGAGAAAATGGCTTCTACAAGGCACTGAAGTGGTCATAGCAATCCCTCAGAGGCTAAGAGGGAGTGTAAAGTGCTATCTCTTGACGAGAAAGTAAAAATCTTAGATCATTTGAAAAGTAGCATGTTGCTTGCCGAAGTGGGCTCTGAGGTCAGTAAGAAGGAATTGAGCATCTGCACACTAAAGCAGGAAGAAGCTGAAATTTGTGGAAATGCTAGTGCTGTCCCTGCAATGGCAAAAATGGTCTCTCTGGTTTGTGATAAAGTACTCACAAAGACTGAGAAAGCACTAAGTGTTAAGTGTAAGCATTAACAACTATTTACATAGCATTTGCATTGTGTTAGGTATTATAAGTAATCTAGAGATGATTTAAAGTATACGGGAGGATGTGAGTAGGTTGTATGCAAATACTACGCCATTTTTTATAAGGGACTTGAGCATCCTTGGATTTTGGTATCACTGGGGGTCCTGGAACCAATCCCCCTTGGATACCAAGGGACAACTGTAAACAGAATTGTACAGTAGGTAACCTTTTGAATCTTGTTTCTCTTACTTAGCGTATGCATTTGGGATTTATCCATATTGTTGCATGTATTGGTAGTTCATTCCTTTTTGTTGCTGAGTAGTCCATTGTATGGACCAATTTTTTTAAACTGTAAAAACAGAACAATCAAACTTTATGATAACATTTTTATTATATATCAGATTTAGCCCCAACATTTACAATTGCATGTAATTAAAATCTGAGATACAACAGTTAGTTTTGAATTCATGTATTCTTTTTTTCAGCACCATTATTATGTTCGGTGTTTGTTTTTACTGTTGTTCTTAATTTGCCTCTCTTCCTTATAAGAGTAGAAGGTCTGTAAGGATGGTGGGGAATAGGACAATCTTCAGATCAACACATTATGTGATCTGTATCGTCGGCTTCTAGCCCAATCATATTTAAAAGAAGATTTTCTAGTCTCTTAAAATTTGTATTTAAGTCCTGTTTTCTTAAAATAAGGAATGAATGTGTTTGAAGACTGTTAGTGACTAAATCAAGTGTGATGATTCCCCAGTCAAATGTGACTGTTACAGGGTCATAGGAATCCTCTGGCCAGTCCCCAGTTTGGCAGTGCTGAAGCCCCCCAGGGGCTGTGCAGCCACACCCTTGGCTGTGGGGCTCCCCTGCCCTCTGCCCAGTCCGGTGCTGGCTCCAGTGGCTCCCCAGCTCTTCCTCAGAGGCGTTGTGGTCTGTGGTAGACCATTCCAAAACAAGGACTTTTGATTAAAAAATCAAAAACAGAAAGGCAAAAGTTTCAAGTTCAGGATCAGAATGAGGCATAGACTTGTTAAGGTAATTAGACTCATTTCATTGTACTTTTCGTGGACATTACAACTAAAATTTTGCAATTTTATGCCAAATTGAATTAATTTATTATATTAATTTTGTTCATCAGACATTATACTGTCTAGCATAATTTGACCTTTTGCTCCACTCTAGGACTGTTTTTGTTTTACTTGTCCTCTGTCGTGAGAGACATCTTAGTAGAGAGTTTGTAGATGGCCTTTCTCACACAGGAGCATTTGGAGAAAACGTTTCTAGCAGCACGAGTCCTCAGCTGGAACCTGGTTTTCTGATGAGGGATTGGTGTTTACCGTCGATCCTGGACCGGTGTTTACTGTCAATCCTGGGTAAGTGTTGGTGTTACAAAGAAGCCCGTGACAGCGTGCTAGTCAGGCCAGCACTGCCAGCGAGCCAGTGCTTGACTCAGACGCCATGTAGATCCAGGTCTGAGTATGGCCTTTAGGAAGTACAATTCTGTTTTACACTCATCCCTTGGTATCCAAGGGGGATTGGTTCTAGGACTCCCCGTGATACCAAAATCCAAGGATGCTCAAGTCCCTTATAAACCTGCAGGTTGGCCGCCCTCCACACCTGAATACCTGACTGTGGTGCTTCTGATTTCATCTTAGTCTTGGGCAAAAAAATACACCAAAATTTGGCTGCTGTTTTCCCGCCTAATGTAGCCTGCCAAGGACTTATTAGTGATCCAAAGCCAGTCCAGTTTTCTTTCAAAAAATATAATAGATCTTAACCTCCGATGTAGACAGTAAGCAAAAAGAATAAAAACCATCACCTTTGTTGAATTCTCATAAGATCATATCCTTAGTATGAATGATGCCAGAAAGGTCCACAGAAATGTCGAAATGTCTCTTTAAACTTGTCAGTGAGGATGAATCTAAGAGGTAAGTAAGCATTGACTCTGGGGGTCAGAAACCAACACTTGAGTTTATTCTTCTCTCTCACCATTACGTTTTGTTGCCTCTTTTTCTCCCTACTCAATATGTAGTGCACTCCTCAGCAAAAATGATAACCAAAGAAAGTAATTGGAAATAAGTAAAATCTAAAACAAATAGTAGTGTGAAGGAGTAGAAAAAATGAAATGGAAACCTAGTGACAAGCAGAGCATTGTTATGGAGAGGTTCTGGAAAAAAGCCCCTTTCACTTTGCTGGCCCAGCTAGGAAGCTTGGTCGCTGGTACAAAGCCATGCAGCTGCACACAATATAAAGCAAGGTTAACAGCATAACTTCCCTAGGGCATTTTAACATTGAAAATAGTGAACGTTAACCCAGTCCATCTGAACTTAAATATGAGCTTACTTTGCAAGAAATGAGGGGTAACGTCTAAGTACTTTTTTCTAAGTTTTATTATTGTTTCAGGATTTTGCATTGACTCTTTTTTGTCTGTTGTTATATGTTTTATTCAATGTGCTGAGATATTTAGAATCATATGCTAATTGGATATAAAACTCCCAACTCTCAGCTCTTTAGTTTTCCTCTTACATAGTGTGACTTAGCTCTTCATAAATGTGATACGTACTTTACTCTTATGTGAGGAGCCCTGGTGGCACCCAGGTTAAGAGCTCAGCTGCTAACCAAAAGGTCAGCAGTTCAAATCGACCATCTGCTCCTTGGAAACCCTGTGGGGCAGTCCTGCTCTGTCCTATAGAGTCGCTATGAGTCAGAATCGACTCCACGGCAGTGGGTTTGGGTTTGGTTTTGGCTTAACCTCCAAGATAGCCATTAGGAGTGAGCCTGCCACTTCCACTGCTGTGTTGTGGGGAGTGGGGATGGTTGGTGATAAGGCTGAGATAGGTAGGAAGGAATATCAAAACTACTCAGCGTATTGAGGAGTTTCTTCTAAGCTGGCTTTTGGGCCTGGGTGGAGCCCCGCATGTTGGGCTCTGTTTAAAATAAGAAGCTGTCTTCTGTTGCATTTTATCCAAATGCGCTACAGCTCTCCAGCTGTAGGCAGCGTGCCAGGATAGCCTGTCATGAGCAAAGCTGGGGCATCCCCATCATAACATGAACTGCGTCAGCTGCAGACTTTTAAAATGCAAATTGGACAAACAGGTTCACCCTTAGCCATTTGAAGGGATGATGTCTACATCAGTGGCTAAATTTTAATGGGAGCTATAACGTTTACAGTGCTGGGAGGAGTTTTCTGATTTATGGAAGTAAAGGGAGAGAGTATAGTAAGTTGTAAGTAGTACAGTAGTATACTATAGTGAGTTGTAAGTAGTAGGAATAGATACAAGCAACCTCTAGCACGTAGGTTAGAGTGTAGTTTTCTGGGACATGGCAGTAGGCCCAGGTGGATTATAAAGGTTTTCGTTTTCAGTAATTTTATTCACCAAAATCAGGAGATGAAAATAGTTAAGGTATTTTAAACACACACACATCACCATTATTACAACACAAATCACCACCACCAACAAACATATTTGGTCCACACTAGCCCAAACTCTGAAATATAAGACTTACCCCTGAGGCAGTCCGTTAGTCTCAAGGAGGGTAGACTTTCCAGAGCTTTCAAGTGTGTTTGTTCCAGTGACTCAGAGACCTGCAGGATGCTGGAACTATTGTTGGAAGAGTTTGGAGTTGAAATTGGATGCACAGGCACATATAGCTTGTGTGAATGTATGTATATAAATACAATCTCTCGACTCCAAATTCTCCCCATAATGTACATGCATGCATACATGCACTCATATGTAGGGGTGTGTATGTATGTGTGTGTGTGTAGTAGATAGAAAGGAAGGAGAAGGATAGAAGATGCAATACCTAGAAAGTGTTGGAAAGGTAAATTTAAATTCATTTTTAAATGTTTCAGTTTCTGGAAGGATGAATTTGTGAATGTGTTTCCCCCAAAATATGACTTCCCTGTCAGTCTGCTAGTCAGCCTCCGGATATCAGACTGTATTTTGGTTACCAAAAGTAACATTTTGTTGTTTGGTCTGGTTGAATATTTTGCTTAACAGATTATCCCTCCGTTCTTTTTCCTCCGATATTTGCCATCCTTTGCCATTCCCTCAAGACAGCTACCAAGACAGATAAATGAAATCATTCGTTGTGTTTGCAGTGCCACTTTTGAGGAGTGGTCCCAGCCATCTCTAAACTCGTGAATTCTAGATTCTAAAAACGGGCTCTGCCTCATCCTCCTGCGTCTTGCTTCCCACTGCTTTGTTACTAACTAGCCCTTCCTTTCAATGAATAAAAATAAGAAAGAAAAGGAGTTGAAATTTGAGTCACCAAAATTCTGCTTCTTGATTGATGGTTTAAGCAAATGGAGGGCAACTGGAGAAGATGTTGAAGCTAATAGCTAAAAGTGGGCCTGGGAATGTCCTTTGAGTTTATTTGGTCTATGCTTCCCCTGCGCATACCCACGTAGATAGTCAAGGTGCAAAGAGCACCTGGTATCTTTCCTGACACAGGGCAGGGAGATTGATTGATTGTTTGATTGATTGATTGCTTGATAAAATATGGGACTTAGGTGTGTATTTTTTAGTGACTGAAGGGTTTTTAATGCCAAATGAGTGTCGACTATAGCCTAGACATTTGTATCTTTTTCAGACAGCCACATACTCTGGCCCCATGGCATCTCCTCCTCTCCTTCAGGAAAACATGAAAAATAAGCATCAGTTCATAGCACAGAGCCACTGGCTTCTCATGTACCTTTTCTTTCTTTTTTTCTAATTCTGTGATAATAAGTATTAGAGGATAGTTAGTCTGAGATTTTGGAGTATTGCCCTAGAGAAACAAGGAAAAAAACCTAACATTGCAGGCTATTCCAGATGAAGTGATTTGTGGATGAGTCATATTTCCCTACTAGTGTTCGAGTTTCCTTGGAGCAAGGAAACCAAGCTGTGCATCTCTACATCTGCCACAGTGCCCTGCCTCTGTCTTGGTACCTGGTGTGCTCATATCTTGAATGAGGATGATTCTGTGATAGGGTTTTCAGGAATAGCTTCTAAAACAGTGTTCTCAACTTCAGTAGTATTGATGTTTTGGACTGGATGATTTGAAGTGTCCTTGTAGGATGTTTATAGGGGTGGATTAACCCGTAAGCAAGGTTTCCACGGGTTTACTTGTGTTTACTTACCAATCTGTAGTGCACAATTTCATCACATCTTTCACGTGGTAAAAAATAGGTGAAATTGTGCTCTACAGATTAGTAAGTAATCACAAGTAAGTCTGTGTGTACCTTACTGCTAATCCATCCCTGAATGTTTAGCAGCATCTCGGGCCTCTCTACCCACTAGCTGCCAATAGCATCCACACAACCCCAATTTTTTTTTTTTTTAATATATATTTTATTGTACTTCAGGTGAAAGCTTACAGAGCAAATAGTTTCTCATGAAATAGTAGTACACATGTTGTTTTTTGACATTGGTTAACAACCCCACAACGTATTAAGCCTCTAAATTCCAAACCTTTTTTTTTTGATGAAAATTACAGATGGCCAAAGATACACCGTTTCAAAAATTTCTACATTCACAGTTCAGTGACAGTGACTACGCTCTTCCAACTGTGCTGTTATTCTCACTTAAGATGAAGGCTTACAGAACAAAATAGTTTTTCATTTAACAGTTACTACACATGTTGCCCTATGACCATGGTTAACAATCTCACAGCACATCAAGAATATCCTTACTCCACCTTGTGTTCCCTATCACCAGGGGGCTTCCTTGTCCCCTTCTGTCTTCTGGACCTTGTCAGTGGACTATTGTACCTCTTTACTCTCATTTGTTTATTTATTTATTTATTTATTTTTATTTTATTTAAACACCATTTCAAAACTTTTTACTTACACATTTAAGTGATATTGACTATGCTCTTCCAATTGTGCTGCCCTTCTCGCCCAAGATGAAGGCTTACAGGACAAAACAGCCTCCCATTTAATAGTTACTACAAATGTTGCCCTATAGCAGTGGTCAACAATCTCACAATACATTGACAGTGTCCTTATTCAATTTGTGTTCCTTATCATCAGTTTCCTACTCTCCCTCTGCCTTCTGGCCCTTGTCACTGGACTCCTGTACATCGTTAGTCCCATTTAGTTTTACTGGGGTGCCCATTCCCAGGCTTAACATCGAACCTTGAAGGTAACTTCACCTCTGAGCTGAAAGGGTGTCTGGGGGCCACACTCTCGAGGTTTCTCTAGTATTCTTTAGGCCAGTATATCTGGTCTTCTTTTTTTTTTGGGAGTTAAAATTATGCTCTACATCCTACTCCAGCTCTGCCCGGAACCCTCTGTTGTGATCCTGGTCACAGGAGTCATTGGTGGTAGCCGGGCACCATCCAGCTGTACTGGGCTCAGTCCCGTGGAGGCCTTGGTAGCTGTGGACCATTAGTCCTTCGGACTAATCTTTTCCTTGTATCTTGTTCTCTTCGTTCTCCCTTGTTCCCGAAGGGATGAGATCAGTGGAGTATCTTAGATGGCTGCTCATAGGCTTTTAAGACCCCAGACACTACTCACCAAGGTAGAATGTAGAGCATTATCTTTATAAGTAGTGTCATGCCAATTGAGCTAGATGTTCCCCGAGATCATGGTCCCCAGAGCCCTCCGTCCAACAACTCAGTCCCTCGGGGGGTTTGGATGTGTCTATAGGGCCTTCATGACCTTTCCTTGTGCAGGTTGTGTTAGTTTCCCCTGTACTATGTACTATCTCATCTCTCACCCAAGTTACTACTTACCTATTACCTATTTAGTATTCCCCCCCCCCATCCCTGGTAACCAACAAGGATTGTTACATTTTGCATGTGAATTTTTTCATGGGTTTTTACAATAGAGGTCTCATACAATATTTGTCCTTTTGTGATTGACTTATTTCACTCAGCATGATGTCCTCCAGTTTCATCCATGTTATGAGATGGTTCACCGATTCATTGTTCTTTCTCGTTCCATAGTACTCCATTGTGTGTATGTACCATAGTTTGTGTATCCATTCGTCTGTTGATGGACATCGAGGTTGTTTCCATTGTTTTGCTATTGTGAATAATGCTGCCATGAACATAGGTGTGCATATGTCTATTTGAGTGATGACTCTTATTTCTCTAGGATATATTCCTAGGAGTGGGATTGCTGGATCGAATGGTACGTCTATTTCTAGCTTTCTGAGGAAACGCCATATCATTTTCCAAAATGGCTGTATCATTTTGCATTCCCACCAGCAGTGTATAAGAGTTCCCGTCTCCCCGCAGCCCCTCCAACATTTCTTATTTCCAGTGTTTTTGATTCGTGCCAGTAATGCCGGGGTGAGATGGTATCTCATTGTGGTTTTAATTTGCATTTCTCTAATGGCTAGTGATCGCGAGCATTTCCTCATGTGTCTGTTGGCCATTTGAATGTCTTCCTTGGTGAAGTGTCTGTTCATTTCCTTTGCCCATTTTTTGATAGGATTGGTTGTCTTTTTGTTGTAGAGGTGTTGGATTTTCTTGTAGATTATGGAGATTAGACCTTTGTCTGACTTGTACTGTCCAAAAATTTTTTCCCAGTCTGTAGGTTCTCTTTTAACTCTTTTGGTGAAATCTTTTGAAGAGCATAGATGTTTGATTTTTAGAAGATCCCAATTATCTAGTTTATCTGTTGGGTTTTTTGTGGTGATGTTTATGGTTTGTATCCTGTTAATGCCATGTATTAAGGTCTGAAGTGTTGGTCCGATTTTTTCTTCTATGAATTTTATAGTTTGAGGCTTTATATTCAGGTCTTTGATCCATTTTGAAGTAGTTTTTGTATATGGTGTGAGGTATGGGTCCTGTTTCATTTTTCTACAAATGGATATCCAGTTTTGCCAGCACCATTTGTTAAAAAGACTGTCTTTTCCCCATTTGATGTATTTTGGGCCCTTGTCAAAAATCAGGTGACCGTAGGTGGATGGATTTACATCTGAGTTCTCAATTCTGTTCCATTGGTCAATGTCTCTGTTGTTGTACCAGTACCAGGCTGTTTTGAGTACTGTAGCTGTATAGTAGGTTCTCAAGTCAGGTAGTGTGAGTCCTCCAACTTTATTCTTCTTCTTCAGTAGTGCTTTACTTATTCGAGGTTTCTTCCCTTTCCATATAAAGTTAATAATTAGTTTTTCCATCTCTTTGAAGAATGTTGTTGGTATTTGTATCGGAATTGCATTGTATTTGTAGATTGCTTTAGGCAGAATTGCCATTTTCACAATGTTGAGTCTGCCTATCCATGAGCATGGTATGTTTTTCCATTTATGTAGATCCCTTTGGGTTTCATGCAGCAGTGTTTTGTAGTTTTCTTTGTATAGGTCTTTTATATTCCTGGTCAGATTTATTCCTAAGTATTTTATCTTTTTAGGGGCTATTGAAAATGGTATTGATTTCCTGATCTCCTTTTCATCGTTCTCTTTACTGGTGTATAGGAATCCAACTGATTTTTGAATGTTTATCTTGTATCCTGCTACTCTGCTGAATCTTTCTATTACTTCCAGTAAATTTCTCGTGGAGTCTTTAGGGTTTTCTATGTATAGTATCATATCATCTGCAAACAAGGAGAGTTTAACTTCTTCATTACCAATTTGGATGCCCTTTATTTCTTTCTCTTGCCTTACTGCTCTAGCTAGAACTTCCAGCACAATGTTAAATAGGAGTGGTGATAAAGGGCATCCTTGTCTTGTTCCTGTTTTCAGGGGGAATGTTTTCAGCCTTTCTCCATTAAGAATGATGTTGGCTGTTGGTTTTGCATAGATGCCCTTTATTATGTTGAGAAATTTCCCTTCTATACCTATTTTATTGAGAGCTTTTATCAGGAATGGGTGTTGGACTTTGTCAAATGCCTTTTCTGCATCAATTGAGATAATCATGTGATTTTTTTCTTTCCTTTTATTTATGTGGTGGATTACGTTGATGGATTTTCTAATGTTAAACCATCCTTGCATACCTGGTATGAATCCTACTTGGTCGTGGTGTATTATTTTTTTGATATGATACTGAATTCTATTGGCTAGAATTTTGTTCAGAATTTTTGCATCTATATTCATGAGAGATATTGGTCTGTAATTTTCTTTTTTTGTGATGTCTTTGCCTGGTTTTGGTATCAGCGTTATGCTGGCTTCATAGAATGAATTTGGAAGTGTTGCTTCCTCTTCTATGTTCTGAAATAACTTGAGTAGAACTGGTACAAGCTCTTCTGTAAATGTTTTGTAGAATTCTCCAGTGAAGCCATCTGGGCCAGGGCTTTTTTTGGTTGGGAGTTTTTTTATTACCTTTTCAATCTCTTCTCTTGTTATGGGTCTGTTCAGATTTTCAATATCACTTTGTTGTAGTTTGGGTAGGCCGTATGTTTCTAGAAATTTATCCATTTCCTCTAGGTTTTCAAATTTGTTGGAATATAGTTTTTCATAATATTCTGTTATAATCCTTTTTATTTCATTTGGGTCTGTTGTAATGTCCCCCATTTCATTTCTTATTTGGGTTATTTCTGCCCTCTGCTGTTTTTCTTTTGTCAGTCTGGCCAGTGGTTTGTCGATTTTGTTGATTCTTTCAAAGAACCAACTTTTGGTTTTGTTGATTCTTTCTATTGTTTTTCTGTTCTCTATTTCATTGATTTCTGCTCTGATCTTTACTATTTCCTTTCTTCCGGTGGTTGTAGGCTTTTTTTGTTGTTCTCTTTCTATTTGTTTGAGTTCTGTAGTTAATGTTTTGATTTTGTCCCTTTCTTCTTTTTTGATATGTGCATCTATTGCTATAAATTGTCCTCTGAGGACTGCCTTTGCTGTGTCCCAAAGGTTTTGGTATGATGTGTTTTCATTTTCATTTGATTCTAGGAATTTTTTAATTCCATCTCTGATTTCTTCTATTACCCATTGATGTGTAAGCAGATTATTATTCAGTTTCCATGTGTTTGATTTTTTTTCCTTGCTCTTTCTAGTGTTAATTTCTACCTTGATGGCATTGTGGTCAGAGAAGATACTGTGAATTATCTCAGCATTTTGGATCTTGTTGAGGATTGCTCTGTGGCCTAAGATGTGGTCTGTTCTGGAGAACGTTCCATGTGCATTGGAAAAGAATGTGTACTTTGCAGCGGTTGGATGGATTGTTCTATATATGTCTATGAGGTCCAGTTGGCTGATTGTGTCCTTTAGGTCTTCTGTATCTTTGCTGAGTTTCTTTTTAGTTGTTCTGTCCTTTACTGAGAGTGGTGTGTTGAAGTCTCCTACTATTATTGTGGAACTGTCAATTTCTCTTTTCAGTGCTGTTAGAGTTTTTTTTATGTATTTTGGAGCCCTGTCATTGGGTGCATAGATATTTATTATGGTTATGTCTTCATGATGGATCATCCCCTTAATCATTATATAGTGTCCTTCTTTGTCTTTTATGGTAGATTTTGTTTTAAAGTCTATTTTATCTGAGATTAGAATTGCCACTCCTGCTCTTTTTTGGTAGTTGTTAGCTTGATATATTTTTTTCCAACCTTTGATTTTTAATAAATTCACATCTTTGTTTCTAAGATGTGTCTCTTGTAGACAGCAAATAGATGGATCCTGTTTTCTTATCCATTCTGCCACTCTCCGTCGCTTTATGGGTGCATTGAGTCCATTTACGTTCAGTGTAATTATTGATAGATGTGAGTTTGTTGCTGTCATTTTGTAGTGCTTTTTTTTGTGATGCTGAAGTTTTCTTTGTTCTTCTTACTCTCTTGTGCTGAGTTCCTTTTGTTTGTGGATTTTGTGTTCATTTCTTTTGATTTGTAGGTTTTGTTTTTGTTGAGATTTTATGTTTTTCGTCTTTATTTTTATGAGTTGGTTTGTTAACTTTTTTTGTGGTTACCATGAATTTTACCCTTATCTTTATAATTTTGAAGCAGTCTACCGTTACTTGGTATCGCCTTGCCTTCTTCTCCTTTAGAAGGTTCTATACCTATGCCGTTTGTTCCCTCTTTCATTGTTTTGATGTTGTTGTCATCCTTTGATTGATTTCTCTGATTCCCTGTTGTATGTCTTTTGTTTTTTGAAAGTCCTCTGTAGTTCAGTTCCTAGAATGGTATCTGGTTCATGTTAACCTGCGTCCTAGGTCCTAGGTCCTGCCTGAGGGCTTAAGCTGTTTGTCCTCAGATCGAAGAACTCCCTTTAATAATTCTTGTAAGTTTGGTTTGACTTTTGCATATTCCTTTAGTTTCTGTTTATCTGGAAATGACCTAATTTCACCATCAAATCTGAATGAGAGTTTTGCAGGATATATTATTCTTGGCTGACAATTTTTTTCTTTCAAGATTTTATATATGTCATCCCATTGCCTTCTTGCCTGCATGGTTTCTGCTGAATAATCTGAGCTTAGTCTTATTGTTTCTCCTCTGTATGTGACTTCTTGTTTCTCACGAGCTGCTCTCAGGATTCTTTGTTTGTCTTTAGTTTTAGCGAGTGTGAATATGATATGTCTTGGTGATTTTCTTTTGGGGTCTCTTCTATATGGGGTTCGTTGAGCTTCTTGGATGACCAGCTTTTCATCTTTCATGATATTGGGAAAGTTTTCTGTCAGCAGTTCCTCAATGATCCTCTGTGTGTTTTCTGTTTTCTCCCCCTGTTCTGGTATGCCAATCACTCGTAAGTTTTTGCTTTTAATTGTGTCCCACATAACTCTCAGGGTCTCTTCATTTTTCTTTGTTCTTTTTTCTGAGTTTTCCTGAAACAGAGTTGTATCCAAGTGTTTGTCTTCAGTTCCACTGATCCTGTCTTCCATGGTTTCAAATCTACTTCTCAGCCCTTCTATGACACCGTCCATTTCTGAAATCTTGTTGTTTATCTTTTGGATTTCTAATTGTTGTTTTTGTATAATTTCGAGTTGTGAATTTATTTTGGCAATTTGTTCTTGCATCATCTTCCTGAATTCTTCCAATTTTTTGTCTGTATTTTCCATAAATTTGTCTATTTTTTCCTCATGTTTGTCAGCTTTTTGCCTCAGTTCTTGGAAAATTCTGAGTATTAGTGATTTGAGTTCCGTATCAGGTACTTCTAGCGCATTTTCTTCCACAGGAGAGTTATCTGGTGTTTTAATTTGGACGCGTATTGGAGCCATCTTGTCTTGTTTTTGTAAATGTTTTGATATTGTTTGCTGTTTTCGGGGCATTCAGTATATATTTCTCTCGTTTATTGATTGTAGATTTTTTTTTTTTTTTTCGTTCTTGTGGTACAGCTGGGCAGATCTAGTTGAGGAGGAGCCACTGGGATGGGTTGCTCGTGGCACTCACCGCAGCCACCAGGACGGTCGGTAGTCAGTGCTGGGCAGGTTCCAATAGGGCATGCCTGCACCGCTTGGTGATGTGATGTCTAGTGCACGGTGCAGGTAGGTAGGGTGCAGCGGGAAGATGGTTATGTGTGAAGCTAAGCTGGATATGGGAGAGAGGAGAGAGGAGGAGGAGCAAAAAGCGTACAAACATAAAAGAATGCTAGGGGAGCTTGTCGTTGGAATGTACGGATGAGAGACTATGGGATGGAGGAAACCAGAAGGGGGAAGAGAAAGAAAAGGAAAGAATGACCAGATAAAAATCAGAAAAGTTAAAGAACTGCACAGTTCCCAGGGATCCCACCGATGCAGCTATGAGGTCTGGGGGAGTCGGTCTCAATTTTCACAGCTCAGCCTGGCCAGAAGGTACAAAGGCATACATCGCCTGGTATTCAGGGATCAGAAAGAGAAGGAAGAGATAGAGAGATGAGAAATTAAGCAATGAAGAAAGACAAAAGGGAAAAAGAGGTAAAAGATGACAAAACTAATCAAAAAAGGAAGAAAAATAAAATTGAGAAAAAAAAAAAAAAAAAAGGGCAACACCAGCAGTCAGTGCCTACAAATGGGACCCAGAGAGCCCCCACTCAGGGGCGCGAATTCCAAGAAGCCGGTAGTCTCGGGGTTAAGTGACCGTGGCCACGGGGAGCAGAGGGGCCAACGAACAAAGGCCCCAGGATCCCACCCGCGCGGGAGCCCAGACCTGGAAACAGCCACACGCCCAAACGCAGCCCTACAGCCCCGCAGGAGAGAGCAGAGACGGCACTCGGAACCAGGCACTCAGGCAAAAGGAGGGGGAGGCGGCAGAAAAAGGCTCGCTAGCGGCCAGCAAACGGCTCCCAGAAAGCCCCCAGCCCGGGCGCACGGACTCCAAGCACCAGCGCCCCCCAGCTCAGGGACTCCGGCCACGGAAAGCAGAGGGGCGAACAAACAAAGGCCCCAGGATCCCACCCACGCGGGAGCCCAGACCTAGAAACAGCCACACGCCCGCACGCAGCCCTACAGCCCCGCAGGAGAGAGCAGAGACGGCACTCGGAACCAGGCACCCAGGCAAAAGGAGGGGGAGGCGGCAGGAAAAGCTTCGCTAGGTGCCAGCAAACGGCTCCCAGAAAGCCTCCAGCCCGGGCGCGCGGAATCCAAGCACCGGCGCCCCCCAGCTCAGGGACTCCGGCCACGGAAAGCAGAGGGGCGAACGAACAAAGGCCCCGGGATCCCACCCACGCGGGAGCCCAGACCTAGAAACAGCCACACGCCCGCACGCAGCCCTACAGCCCCGCAGGAGAGAGCAGAGACAGCACTCGGAACCAGGCACCCAGGCAAAAGGAGGGGGAGGCGGCAGAAAAAGGTTCGCTAGGTGCCAGCAAACGGCTCCCAGAAAGCCTCCAGCCCGGGCGCGCGGAATCCAAGCACCGGCGCCCCCCAGCTCAGGGACCCTGGCCACGGAGAGCAGGGGATCCCCAGCTGAGGCGGAGAGGGGTGGGTGGTGGGAGAGCGCGCACCACAGTTTACCGGTCGTTCTGTCTCCGACCAGATGCTCTGCAAGGCTGCTCTCCCGTTTGCTGGTCTCCTATAGGAATCCAAGATGGTGGATCCGCGCTGCGTTAGCTGGTAAGGAATCTCTGCCTGAGTCTCTCCTCGTTCTCCGTTCTCTTTTAGTATTCTCACTCCGTTTGGTGTTTGGCTGAGTTCTTTATCTCTTCATTTGGTGTTCTAGGGTTTCAGGATTGTTGATTCTCTGTTAGGCTTAGTTTTTCGGATCTTTGCTATGGAGGGACGGCGTGGTGTTTCTGCCTAGAGCGCCATCTTCCCTTTGCCCCTCACACAACCCCAATTTTGACGGTCAAAAATGTCTCCAGACATGGTCAGATGTCCCCTGGGGGGTAAAATCACCCCAGTTGAGAGCCACACTTCTAGAATGGTTGATGGAGGCTAGATCATGCTGGAGGAGGATAGCATTAACAGAAGATAGAGAAAGTTTATCATTAGACTGTTTTTCGTTTGTACCAAAACAACAATCTAAGTTTTTAAGTCTCAATTCCTCATTTGGAAATATGGTGTTTCTGTCTTTGGTATCAGTACAATAATGCCATCAAGTATACCTCAACACCAGTGACCCCATCTACTCACACAGACACATACTTGTCTTCTCCAAGCTCTCTTGTCACATACTTGAATATGGGAAATCGGTGTACTGGTGTACATTAAAAATGTAACTTTTAAAACAAGTACATTTCCAGTTTTACAGGATGAAATTGTTTTTGTACCAAGTTTTACCTGAGTGTGAGTTTTCAAAACTGAGATATTAATCCTCGAAAAGACATTTATATAATGGAAATGGTGACACAACCTTAGCTGCCCTGCTTCAGATGGCATCATTATATTATCCCACTGTTGACCATGACCACACTCTGAGAACAGTGGAGGCATTGTCTGCCTCTGCAGAGTGCTAAAGGACTGAGGAGGGGCAGGGCTTGGCACTGATATCAGAGTGGGGGAGTAATTTAAAATAAAAAATACACCTACATGCATGACTCATTCATTCAACTCAGGAGATTTTCTAAAATGAATAAATAGATTTGAGTCACATCAAATTCATGTGTTTCACCATGTATGAGTAAATTAGCCTGATAATAATGACTTGTCTGCCCTTCTGGACTGTCTTAACTGAGTCTTGAATGCTAAAATGATTGTCCAGTTGTGGGTATTCTCTTTTAGTGAGCTAGCCACTTCATTGTAAGGTAGTCTAACTTAATTTTTTTTTTTTTTAATTTTCTATTGT
The DNA here is from genome assembly GCA_030035585.1 of Dugong dugon. Taxonomy (NCBI): domain Eukaryota; kingdom Metazoa; phylum Chordata; class Mammalia; order Sirenia; family Dugongidae; genus Dugong; species Dugong dugon. The sequence goes on from CM057464.1 coordinate 23,658,927, forward strand.
ACTTCAGGTGAAGACTTACAGAACAAATAGTTTCTCATGAAACAGAAGTACACATGTTGTTTTATAACATTGGTTAACTACCCCACAACATATCAACCCTCTAACTTCTCAACCTCTTTTTTTTTTTTTTTTTTTTTTTGGTGAAAATACACATAGCCAAAGATACACCATTTCAAAAATTTCTACATTCACTGTTCAGTGACATTGACTACGGTCTTCAAATTGTGCTGTTATTCTCACTGAAGATGAAGGCTTACAGAACAAAATAGTTTCTCATTTAACAGTTACTACAAATGTTGCCCTATGACAATGGTTAACAATCTCACAACACATCAACAATATCCTTACTCAACCTTGGGTTCCCTATCAGCAGCTTCCTTGTCCCTTCTGGCCCTTGTCACTGGACTCCTGTACCTCGTTAGTCTCATTTGGTTTTACGGGGCTGTCCACTCCCAGGCTGAACAGTGAACCTTGGAAGTAACTTCACCACTGAGCTAAAAGGGTGTCTGGGGGCCATACCCTCGAGGTTTCTCCAGTCTCCTTTAGGCCAGTAAATCTGGTCTTTTTTTTTTTTTTCTGTGAGTTAGAATTATGCTCTACATCCTTCCCCAGCTCTGTCCAGAACCCTCTGTTGTGATCCTGGTCAGAGCAGTCAGTGGTGGTAGCCGGGTACCATCTAGTTGTACTAGACTCAGTCCGGTGGAGGCCTTGGTAGCTGTGGACTAATCTTTTCCTTGTATCCTGTTCTCTTCATTCTCCCTTGCTCCCGAAGGGATGAGACCAGTGGAGTATCTTAGATGGCCGCTCACAGGCTTTTAAGACCCCAGACACTACTCACCAAGGTAGAATGTAGAGCATTGTCTTTATAAGCTGTGTCATGCCAGTTGAGCTAGATGTTCCCCAAGACCATGGTCCCCAGAGCCCTCCGCCCAGCAATTCAGTCCCTCAGGGAGTTTGGATGTGTCTATGGGGCTTCCATGAGCTTTCCTTGTACAAGTTGTGCTAGTTTCTCCTGTATTGTGTACTGTCTCACCCTTCACCCAAGATACCACTTATCTATTTAGTATTTCCCCCCACCACCCCTCCCATCCCTGGTAACCAACAAAGATTGTTACATTTTTGTGTGAACTTTTTGATGGGTTTTTACAATAGAGGTCTTATATAATATTTCTCCTTTTGTGATTGACTTACTTCACTCAGCATACTGTCCTCCAGTTTCATCCATGTTATGAGATTGTTCACAGATTCATTGTTGTTCTTTCTTGTTGCATAGTAGTCCATTGTGTGTATGTACCATAGTTTGTTTATCCATTCATCTGTTGATGGGCATCTAGGTTGTTTCCATCTTTTTGCTATTGCTAACAATGCTGCCGTGAACATAGGTGTGCATATGTCTATTCGAGTGACGACTCTTATTTCTCTAGGATATATTCCTAGGAGTGGGATTGCTGGATCGAATGGTATGTCTATTTCTAGCTTTCTGAGGAAGCACCATATCATTTTCCAAAATGGTTGTATCATTTTGCATTCCCACCAGCAGTGCATAAGTGTTCTGATCTCCCTGCAGCCTCTCCAACATTTGTTATTTCTAGTGTTTTTGATTCGTGCCAGTAATGCCGGGGTGAGATGGTATCTGATTGTGGTTTTAATTTGCATTTCTCTAATGGCTAGTGATCGCGAGCATTTCCTCATGTGTCTGCTGGCCATTTGAATGTCTTCTTTGGTGAAGTGTCTGTTGATTTCCTTTGCCCATTTTTTAATAGGATTATTTGTCTTTTTGTTGTAGAGGTGTTGGATTTTCTTGTAGATTATGGAGATTAGACCTTTGTCTGACTTGTACTGTCCCAAAATTTTTTCCCAGTCTGTAGATTCTCTTTTTACTCTTTTGGTGAAGTCTTTTGAAGAGCATAGGTGTTTGATTTTTAGAAGATCCCAGTTATCTAGCTTATCTATTGGGTTTTGTGCATTGATGGTTATGGTTTGTATCCTGTTAATGCCATGTATTAAGGCCTGAAGTGTTGGTCCTATTTTTTCTTCTATGAACTTTATAGTTTTAGGCTTTATATTCAGGTCTTTGATCCATTTTGAAGTAGTTTTTGTATATGGTGTGATGTATGGGTCCTGTTTCTTTTTTTTGCTGATGGATATCCAGTTTTGCCAGCACCATTTGTTAAAAAGACTGTCTTTTCCCCATTTGATGGACTTTGGGCCCTTGTCGAAGAGCAGGTGACCGTAGGTGGATGGATTTACATCTGGGTTCTCAATTCTGTTCCATTGGTCAATGTATCTGTCGTTGTACCAGTACCAGGCTGTTTTGACTACTGTAGCTGTATAGTAGGTTTTGAAGTTAGGTAGTGTGAGTCCTCCAACTTTATTCTTTTTCTTCAGTAGTGCTTTACTTATTTGGGGCTTTTTCCCTTTCCATATAAAGTTAATGGTGAGTTTTTCCATCTCTTTGAAGAATGTTGGTATTTGGATCAGGATTGCATTGTATTTGTAAATTGCTTTGGGTAGAATTGTCATTTTCACAATGTTGAGTCTGCCTATCCATGAGCATGGTATGTTTTTCCATTTATGTAGATCCCTTTGGGTTTCTTGCAGTAGTGTTTTGTAGTTTTCTTGGCATAGGTCTTTTACATCCCTGGTCAGATTTATTCCTAAGTATTTTATCTTTTTAGGGGCTATTGAAAATGGTATTATTTTCATGATTTCCTTTTCATCATTCTCCTTATTGGTGTACAGGAATCCAACTGATTTCTGAATGTTTATCTTGTATCCTGCTACTCTGGTGAATCTTTCTATTAGTTCCAGTAGATTTCTCGTGGAGTCTTTAGGGTTTTCTGTGTATAGTATCATATCATCTGCAAACAGGGACAGTTTAACTTCTTCATTACCAATTTGGATGCCCTTTATTTCTTTTTCTTGCCTTATTGCTCTAGCTAGAACTTCCAGCACAATGTTAAATAGGAGTGGTGATAAAGGGCATCCTTGTCTTGTTCTTGTTTTCAAGGGGAATGTTTTCAGCCTCTCTCCATTAAGAATGATGTTGGCCGTTGGTTTTGCATAGATGCCCTTTATTATGTTGAGAAATTTCCCTTCAATACCTATTTTATTGTCTAACTTAATTTTTGAAGTTTTTGGTAGGCTTTATAGCTCCAGACATAGCAGATATGGACAGCTTGAAATAATGTTTGTTTGTTTTTTTTCTTGGACCGAAATCTCTCTAACTTTCAAGAGCAACGGTCCCATGCTCACATGTGCACACACACCTCACATGTAATCTTGAGATAACCTTTTAAAGAAATGTGTAGTGCTTTGTGCTTAGTGTGGGAAATACTGTTTGTCTTGGATACTTTTTAAGAAGATTCTATGTGCATTTGGTGAAAAGGAAAGAAATGAAATTGAAAGTATTCTCCTAGTGAGCTCCACCTGTATTCCCCTCTTCACACTAAGTGTAGAAATGAAAATGTTACTTTAAGTTATGAGCAGACCTCAAGGCTGACACCTACTTTCTACCATCCGTCCACTATTCCCAGAGACAGAAAAAAAAGAGTAGTTACTGAAAGTCAAGAGAAAAAATAAATGAGAATAAGTAAAACAAATGGTAAATTAACAAAGCATAAATTATGAGGAAACAGATCTTTTTAATGAAGGGAAAGCTTGCAGAAGATAAAAGTAGTGAAATATTCCTTTTAAATGCTTTTGCTGTGAAGCGTGGGGCAGAAAATCTATTCCAGTGTCTAGAACAAAAAGGCTGATAAAGTTTCTCCGTGTGCATCTTGACTTCCAATTTTGAGTTTCTCATGGTCCTGGTGGCACAGTGGTTAAGAGCTCAGCTGCTAACCAAAAGGTGGGCAGTTCAAATCTACCAGCTGCTCAGTGAATATCTTATGGGACAGTTCTACTCTGTCCTGTAGGGTCGCTATGAGTTGGAATCGACTCGATGGCAACGTGTTTGGTTTTTTGGTCAATAAGCAAAGGCCTTTTATTGTTTTAGAAAATTTACTCAACAGATTTTGACCAAAAGAAAGCATTAACCAAACCAAAAAACCCACTGCCTTCAAGTTGATTCTAACTCATAGCAACCCTGTAGGACAGAGTAGAACTGCTCCATAGGGTTTCCAAGGCTGTAAATGTTTATGGATGCGGACTGCCACAACTTTCTCCTGGGAGCGGCTAGTGGGATCTAACTGCTGACCTTCTTGGTCAGCAGCGGAGCGCTTAATCATTGTGCCACCAGGGCTCCTTAAAGGAAGGACTGAAAAAAACCAGACTTGTTGCCATCAAGTTGATTCTGACTCATAGTGACCCTATAGGACAGAATAGAACTGCCCCATAGGGTTTCCAAGGAGCAGCTGGTGGATTCAAACTGCCCACCTTTTGGTTAGCAGCTGAGCTCTTAACCACTGGACCACCAGGGCTCCTCAAAGTTAAATTATTGTTTGATTTCAAGTTCTTCATATACTTACTATACATTTGTATCCATGCTTTCATTCAAAATGCATTTTTGTGAGCATTGGGGCCTGTGGTTTGGATAGAAGTGAAGAAGTGATTTTTCATCTATAGTTGCTTGCACACATGACTTTGAACCCAAGTTGCCTGTAAAACTGTGGTGCCTAGAGACATATTCCAGACCATCCACTGTGATCACAGAACAGAATATTGTGTGCTTGTCTAGAGTCTGTATTCCATGCCTCCCTCCCCTTGCCTCTCAGTGAAGCTGCACATCCTCACCCTTGTCTGCTGTGGATAGGAGAGACAGCAGTGTGGTCTGTCAGAAATGGCACCAGTCATGATAGGACGTGTGTGTGCCCGCACATGTCCTGGCATGTCTGCTGAGTAGCCAGCTGTATTCCTCTTATTTGAAAGTGTTGACCTCCACAAATAAAAGTGGCTTGTTTTGAAGAAGAAGCAAAAGAGGCTCCTGGGAGGCGGAGGCCCGTGTTTTACACAAATGACAGAGCACACTCACCTCTGACTGCCATTAGAGGCATTTAATGTTCTGTGGGTGGCTCTCAATTCCAGCTCTTTTTGCTAACGATTACTTTTAAAAATATGGGGTTTGGGGTAAGGGGATGGTAGTCAGGGATGGTCCCTCTCACTGTACTGTTGATGGTCACTTCCTAATTAAACACCAAACAACCAAATCAGTTGCTCTTGAATTAACTCTGACTCACAGCAACCCCATGTGTGTCAGAGTAGGACTGTGCTCCTTGGGGTCTTCAGTGGTTGATTTTTCAGAAGTAGACTGCCAAACCTTTCTTCTGAGGTACCGCTTGGGTGGATTGGAACCTCCAACTGTTTAGCTAGCAGCTGACTGTTTACCTGCTTGCACCGTCCAGGCATTCCCACTTCCTCATTAGTGGGCCTGTATTCCCAGCCCTGAAAACACATTCCCCTTATTAATGCCTATGGCTGCCCTTCATATGGGGTCTGCTGAATGTTATGTGTGTTTGTCAAACAATCTGAAAGCAGCAAGGCAAGAAATTAATTCCTGCCTTCAAAGTTCTCAAGTTAATAAAGTAGGTTATTTCCAGTAGACCTCTTTAATATGAGTACATTATTATTATTGGAGCCCTGGTGGCACAGTGGTTAAGAGCTCAGCTGCTAACCAAAAGGTCGGCAGTTTGAATCCACCAGCCGCTCCCTGGAATCCCTATGGGGCAGTTCTACTCTGTCATATACAGTTGCTGAGTTGGAATCGACTCGACGTCAACGGGCTTTATTGTTATTGACCATATTATTGATTGCCAAGTACATTTAAATATTTAAATGTTCAAGTGACATCAGCAAACACCTAAAACTTACTCCCTGTTGTAATAAGAATCATCCACAGTCTTAAAACTCTCCACATTAATAATAATTGAAAGGGTAGAAGACAGCCTAATTACAGCTCGTCATCTGGCCTTTCCCTAGTTGCTTGGAACAGACACACAAGTTTTCTAAATATCTTACCCAGGCTGGCTCGTGTTCCATTCTTCTTTCTTTAAGTGTATCTAATTTGTAAGAAGGAGCATGTGATTGATGGAACATCCCTTTCCATGACCCCTCCCATAAATCTCTCCAAGTCCTTAACCTTGGGCAGCCTGCTCGATGCAGCCTTTGCTGTTGTTTATAGTCCGTTATCCATGGGATTGGTGTTCTGTGTAATAAAGCACTAAAGATCTCCTTGCGTAGGATCAACTTGGGTGTTCTGCGGTCTGCATGGTGGTAGTTCTGCCTAATTCCCACGGCAGAGCAGGAATTAGAGGAGCATCATAAAGAACAAAAGTTAGTGGCTGCCAGCTGAGCACAGCCTCCCTACGAACAGGTTGGTAATGGCGGTGTTTCTAACCAGGAGAGTAATGACACTTAAGTGAGGCTGGTCTTCGTGAGCAGTCACAGGTCTGGATCCAATAATGTATCATTTACTGCGTCTGGAATAGATCGCTGGGCTGAATTACATGAACTCTTACCCTGCTGCGAGCTGTTTGCTGTGTGCTCTGTGCTTATTAGCCTCCTAGACCCTACTTTGACCCTGTTCCCTTTTTAAATTAATGCATCTCCAATTCCCTAATCTAGACTTTTTTTTTTAATCTCATGTTTCTTTGTTTCCATCCAATTTGAGGAAATAGCTGAGGAGGTTTCAACTGTTTACCCAGAGGCAAAATTAACAGGTGTATGTAGGGTTTATTGTAAGGCTCATCAAATACACTAGGGGCCTGGCCCACTTCCAGCTCAGATAAACAAGCCTGCATTGTAAATTAATTGAAAACTGACAAAGATAAAATCGTTATTTAGAGGCCTAGATAAAAGTTTTATTGTGTTCACTCAGAAGAGCCTCATTGCAACCTGTATTTTGACACCTCTGTCCATTGTAATGAGTTTCTAATGAATAGAATTCGGGTAGTAGGAACTGAAGCTGACACCAAAAAGTACACAGCTTTGAACACAGTCTGGGAATGTATTTATATTTGATAGCAACTTGGCACAAGGAAAAAATTATTCAGAAATGTGGCCGTCTGTGTGCTGCCCATTTCTGCCTTTATTGGAAGATATTTAGCAGAAGGCCTGTGAGCCCACATGTGTATACATGAGGAAGATTAGGAAGAAAGCGCACCAGGAGAAATAGGAAGGCTCTGATAGTCTGCATTGGCACATGTAAGGATCAATTACATGGAAACAAATGGTGTTTTACACACAGTGAGTGTCTATGGGTGCAAAAGCTCTTTTAAGACCCAACTTCCTTATCGTGAAAAATGAACTGCATATTTTGCAAAGAACACCCACTTTTTCTCAGCAATTCTAGCTCTGCAAAAGGGTTTTGAAAAGTTCTTTGTTAGAGACACAGGATTGCAAAACTGTGTCATAATATTACCAACGGTGTTGCTGTTTATATAACGTGGCAAAGGGCTTCAATCTGAGCTGTTGGTTCTCTGGACATAGTAGGGTAATTCTTACCGTGTACTCTTCTTAGAATGAAGAGGTTATAATAAAGATTTGGGAAAGTCAAATTCAGGGAAAACCTACAGCGAAAGTAATTCTAGGGGTTTTTGTTGTTGGTGTTGTTGTTCTTGTTTGCAGTAACCAATTATTTTATTCCATGTATCTTGAGAACTTTTACTGGGCACTCACAAATTTTTCACAAATAAGAAAACTTCATGTTACTGTGCTTGACAAGCCAATGAGTTTTTCTGGGTCTGGAGAGTAAAAGAAATAAGTTACTCTTACTTGCTTCTTCACTTATAAGACCTACTGTTTAAGAACAATCATCATATACATATAGTCATTGTATTCCTGCTCCTTGTATTTTTTATTCTCTGCCATGCAGGCCTCCTCTCAGCCCCCTCACTCAGGACGGGCCTCCTCTCGGCCCCCTCAGGACTGGTCTCTCTGCTTTCAGCCTTCCTGCCATCACCAGTGTAGCAGCAGGTTTCTGTCATTACCCCAACTCTGCCACAGGGCCTCATCCAGACCTCTTGCTATCTTCGTGTTACAGCCCTTGACCCCTGTTACACCTCTTTTAGGAGGATCCTTGCCTCCTCTCTCTCTGCTTCTCTCTTCTTGCCTCTCTTGCTTTTTCTCCTTTCCGGCTTCTTTCTTTTTTCTTCTTCTGTCTGGAAACCTCTGTGGGGTTGGCTTCATATGTAAGAAAACTCCTCATCAATTTCAAGGCATGGTCCTCCTACCAGGACCACGAATTGACCAATCCCCTCTTGGTAGGCCACAGTCACTTCGTTTGCAGAGTAGACTATAATCACTTAATTTGCATAACTATATTGACCAGTCACAGTGCAGGCTACAGCCCAGGGCCAGACAAAAAGTATCAGACTATCAGGTTGTTTACACTTGCCCAGGAAATGTCAGTCAACCTGGACAAAAGTAACAAACCCTCTGAGTGGGAAACTAGGGCAAAGGTAACTCCCCAGGGCTTAGGGGAACTCTCTCTCAAGCTGTTTTTCCAAAGAACCAAGGCAAAAGGCCACATAAAGGAACTCATTGCACCAGAGATGCTTACTAAATATTTGTTTAACAATTTAACGAATGAGTGAATACAGCACAGGAAGAAGGAAACATACTTAGAGCTTAGACTAAAGGTCTACACCAGTGGTTCTTATCCAGGGGTGATTTTCCCCCTAAGAGGCATTTAACAATGTCTGGACACAGTTTTGATTGTTAGGCTGGGGGTATTAATGGTATCTAGTGGGTAGAGGCCAGGGATGCTGCTCAACATCCTGCAACACACAGGACAGGCCCCAACAGCAAAGAAAAGCTCCTGCCAAGACGTCAACAGTGCTGCTGCTGAAAATCTCTACTGAAGTGGAAGACTCACTCACCAGCCGATCAGTCCTCCTCACCACACTACACACTATCACCATGGGCCCGCTACTCCTTTAGTTTTAGCACTCTAGTTATTTCCAGATTTTACCTGCAGCCCAGACTCTCGCTGAGCCAGGCCTGTACAGCCCTGCCCTCTGGACATCCCACCCAGCTATCTCAAAGGCCACCCAACCACTGAGTGTCCCAGACTGACCTCACTATCTTTCCCCAGACTTTTGGTTACAGCGCTCTGCTAGGCACAGGGTTAGCATGCAAAAAAAGGGAGCCCTCTGTTATATCAAATTGCCTAGGTAACTCAAAGCAGAGAGTGACAAATGGCAAGAGAGGTACTGTGGGGAGCTCTGAGTAAGGACAAAGTGCTTCCCACTGTCGGGCCATAAGGAGTTGGGGTGCTCTGGGAAGGGTAGGCATCCATGAAGGTCTTACAGAGAAGGTGCCATGTGAGCTGGGCATTGAAGGATAACTAGCCTTTAGACCCCCGGATCCTGGGTCTGGGGAACAGGGGAGCAGGGGTGCAGTGACTGAAATTATGGCCATGACCAAGGAGCACCCGCTGGAACCTTCTGTCTGCAGCACTGCTGAAGGAAGTGATGGTGATGAAAATCCAAGGGTCGGTCAGTACCTGTTCAGGGAAGTCTGCACTTTACTCTGGGCAGCAAGGAGCCACAAAGACTGGAAATTGGCGTGACTTAAAGTAGATTTTAGGGGGATTAAAATAACAGAGAAGTGTCTGTACCCCTGCTGCCTTCACCTAGCATCCTTCACTTCTCAGTTCAAAATCAGTTCTTCAGAATCCTCCCTACGTCCCAGGTGAGGCTTCTGCCCTCACTGTATGCCCCCAAGTATCTCACATTTGTCTGCTGTGACACATGTCGCACTTTCTCCTCCTCATGCAGCGTGGCTCTTCCCCTAAGACTGCCAACTTTTTTGTGGGCACCCAGGGCCATCTGGGTTCCCCGAGTGTTGGTGGGACACAGACAGAATTCACCCTTGGTTCACAAAGAGGCTGCCTAGAGAGAAACTGTAGAACTCATCCACTGATCAGTACTGGGGCAAAGCAGAAGAATGAATCAAGGGTGACCCCAACTTTTAAACCTTTCTCCCAGGGTGCATGTGCTGTATTAGCAGGTTAGAAGACAAGAGGGATTCAGACATGTCCAGCAGAAAAGGAGCTGAGCTCGCGTTGTACACACCGAGATGCAAGTTCTGGTTGACAGTCATGTGGAGAGACTTTGCAGGCATAGGAAGCATAACTGGGGATGCAGACTTAGATTTGGAAGTCAGCTGAAATTGTGGTATTTAAAACCACGAAACAGACTGAATCGGCTCTGGACATTGCCAAGAATGGAAATTTCATCGCTGCCCCCATCACCTTTCTAACCGTCTTCCAGATCTCTTCAGGAACATTTACCCTTCCTCCAATGAAAGGTATACAATAATGCTTATTAAATACATCTAAAGGTTCAGGATTTCATCTGCTTTTTTCCTACAGCTTAGCAATTAGCAGGAGTCCCTGGGTGATGTAAATGGTTACTACACGTGGCAATTAACCAAAATGTTGGAAGTTTGAGTCAACCCTGAGGCACCTTGGAAGACAGGGCCGGCCATCTGCTTCCACCAAATCAGCCACTGAAAACTGTATGAAGCACAGTTCACCTCTGACACACATGGGGTGGCCATGAGTCCGAATCTACTCAACAGCAACTGGTTTTTTTGTTTTTGTGTTTTAGCTATTAGCAAGAGTCTTCTCCAATTCAATACATGTTGTCATTTGTTTTGCCAAAGTTTTTGCCCTTTTGGATTAGTTGAATCCAAACTGATAAATGTGTTACATCCTAGAAGATATGGGTTATAAATGTTCTAAAATTTATAATGTCTATTCAGATGCTCTCCTTTGGTTTTGCAGCAAATGAGTTCTTGCTTCTTGCCCTGTCTGTATGAAATGATGGCAGAGGTTTGCAATGTAGGATTTCAGTGGATGTAGAGGATATCTTCTCTTTCAGGGTTCCCACCCATTCCTAACTGTTTCCCCACTATCTCAGACTCAAAGAGTGTTTTCATCTTTCCTGTTCTCTATGGAGAGAAACTTATTCATTTTCTTTTTACAAATTGTGGTTCACTTTACCCTATCATTGTAGTAATTTTGTTGATTTTTATAGGTTTTGAGAATTTTAGAGATAAAAGGGGCATTGGAAGTCACAGTGTCAGCCCCCTACCCTGATTCCTTCATATTATAAAGGAGACAACAGGATAAGTAACTTCCCCAGGTTCTCACACATTGCAAGCCTGTGTTTCAAACCTACTCTACCACATTATTTCCATGAATTCTGCTGTGAGGATCATAGTATTCAGAAGAAGGATGTCCTGTGAACAGATTAAAATAATAAAGAGCCATCCTACAAGGTCTTGATTATGTTAGACATCTGTTTAATGTTTATAAGCAATGAAGTGGTTAGCTAGTAAGCAAATGGTGGACCCACCTATTATTCAACAGTAATCTTCTGTGTGTGTTTTCTGTGAGAGCTGTGGTTTTGTGTGTGTGTGTGTGTGTGTGTGTGTGTGTGTGTGTGTGTGTGTGTGTTTGTCAGTGTATGTGTATAGCTATTTTCATCACTGATAAACATCGGAAAGAGAATCTAGATATACTTCTCCTCCCTTAAAAGTGTAAGTGCAGTCTCGAGTATGGGATAATAAACTGTAAATATGAAATCCATTATGCTTTCTGCCATTAATTCAGTCTATGACCTTATGTAAGTCACTTATTTTACTTTTAATGTATAATATAGAAATCATTAGAGTCAGATGATGACATTGACAAATTATCTCAATTTCAGAAGTAAAATGTGCGACATGAATACAATTTGTCTTGCCATTATTTCAGATGTTTTTACTTTTCATCTGTACCAGAGTCACATTTCATGATCTGTTTAAACGTGAACAAAATAATCATGAATACATGATTTAAATGCATTGAACTTTAGCAACATTCACTTAATGGTACAGTAGAACCAAAGATTTGTTCTGAGGCCAAATTTCCATTTCATTTAAAGAGGACCATTTAATTTAGTCATTATCCATTCACATTTTTAAGAAATCTTGCCTTAAGATTATAAATGCAATTCTCTGTTAATTTCTTCTATTTAAACAAAGTTGTCTTAGAGAAAAACTAACCTATTAATAAAAGTATGTATTAAGACACAGGCCAAAAATTAGTTTGAAATGTATTTTCGTGCATTAATGCCACTAAAAGTTGATAGATAGATACAATACAGGCAACTTGTACATTCATTTTCTTTGACATAATTACAGACCAAAATATTTCAAACAACAAAAAGAAGACACTGTTAAAAATCCAGATTTTTTTTCAAATACAAGAAAAATGTGTAGATTGTTATATTTCGTGGTACAAAGTTTTGAAATATTTTCTTTTATGATGAGGCTATTTGTCATTGATTTTAGGAAAATTCAAGCTAATTGTAAAAAATATGCCAGGCATTTTAACTGTGAAAATTTAAGGTAAATGCAGAAAGTATATTATGCCAGGAATTTTGAGTTTAATATTGAAATAGGCAAAAACAGTTCGAGGTAAAGTTGCTATAATATTAACTATTTTACAAGACCAAGTTGGAACATTAAACATAAAGGTTCAAGTACATACAACCCATTCAGTATTTAACAAGGATTCATTTAGTCTTTTGATTTGAGAAAAATTCATCTACTTGGTTGTTGTTTTTTAACTTCTTTTTATTTAAGCAATTTATCACACTAGGAAAAATAAAAAAGTTAGAGACAAACTTACCTTCGAACCCCAGCTCTGCCAGTTGCAACCTGTGGACTTTGGAGATGAGAACCCACCGAGAGTAGGGTTACTGTGAGGCTTCAGTCCGGTGGCGTGTATACTACTCTAGCATACAGTGTCCAGCACATGGTAGATGTACCGAAAGTAATCGTTATTATTAGTACTTGTATACTCATATTGAAAGTATACTCAAACAAGGTGACGGGAAACGTGCTGATGGTGAGTTAAAGGCAACGAATAGAAAGCCGGCCGTCGCAGCTCACCAGTATTTCAAACAGGTTGGGCAGGTGTCATGGCACCAACTCAGCACCCTATTCTTCTTCGGCAAGGCCTTGTAGGGGGTTCCTGGCACTAGAGAGGACCACTATAGGGCCCTAACCCTTGTGGTTTTCTTGCCTTCACATCTAAACTATACATTGATGCAGGTTCTTTGCTAACATAGGAGTCCAGAGACCCAGAAGGGTTGACAGATATCTACCTCCCATCCTCATGGCACTGGCCTGGCTTGGGCATGGGTGGACCTGCTTGCTCTAGGCTGGCACTTCCCACCCGCTGAGGGCTGCCTCTTAGTGTGGATGGCAGGCTGGTACAATGGTGTATGGCTCAGCATCTGTGTCATCCATTATCTACCAGCCAGACAGAACCCAGCCTCACAGGTTGTTGTTGTTACCTGCCCTCAAGTTGGCCCCAACTCATGATGACCGCATGCACAACGGAAAGAAATGCTGCCTGATCCTGCACTGTCCTCATTATCATTTGGGGATCAGACTGTTGTGATCCATAGGGTTTTCATTGGCTGATTTTCGGAAGTAGATCTCCAGGCTTTCTTCCTAGTCTGTCTTAGTCTGGAAGCCCTGCTTAAACCTGTTCAGCATCATAGCAACATGCAGGCTCCCACTAACAGATGGGTGGTGGCTGCACATGATGTGCATTGCTGGGAATTGAACCCAGGTCTCCCACATGGAAGGCAAGAATTCTACCACTGAATCACCAATGCCCCTCAGCCTTACAACAGGGCTAGATATTTTCTTACTAAAAATATTTAATTTGCACTTCTGTATCTTATTACAACCTTTTAAGGCAAGGATTATTAGGCAGCTTATTCCTTCCCCTCTAAAAAAAAAATAGGATATTTTTAGCTTCAAGTAATATAAAATGTGAACCAAATTGGTCTTAACTGTAAGAAACATACTAACTCCCATGACCTGGTGTCCAGAGATGGGCTAGGTTTTACCGCAGCTGTCTCTGCTCTCTGCCACCCATAGTCTTGGCGTCACTCCACCCTGATCCCATCATGGCCACATTCATCTTCATCTGCAGAAACAGAAATGGCTTCCCATGGCTTTCCCAGTGTTCCCAGCACACCTCTTCTCACTTCTCACTGGCCAGAGTTAGGTCATATACTCGCTTCTGAGTCATTGCTAGTCATATATGTGGAATTACTCAAATTGTTCTAGACTAGAGCTGTGGCCATACCAAGCAGGTTCTCCTAGGAAGGGAGACAGTGTTCATGTACACTAGCTACTATAGCAGACCACTACTGAAGACTTCTGGCGGAGGGGTTTTCTGTGCTGAGTTCTGGAGAATAAGTAAAGTTAAGAAAAGAAGGTGAGGAAGAGATGTCAAGTAGATGGAACAGCATGTGCAAAAGCTCAGAGGAGTGAAATACCTGACCTTTGGGGGAACCATAAGTAAGTGACCATAGAAAATGGCGGTCATGAGCTCTGAGCCTGAGGAAGCCCATGTGTGTAATACCCAATTATCTTGAACACCATTCTGCGTTAAAGGAGTCTCCGGGCCAGATGTGAGGAAGGTCTGAATTAAGATAACAGAAGGGAAAAAGGAGAGACAGTGGTATTTAGAAAAATATTTCAGAGCTAGGGTTGCAGGGCTTCATAGCCAGTGGGATACAAGGGGATGAGGAGAAAGAAAGTGTCAAGTGACGGACCTGAACTAGCCCTAGGTCCCTCCCCAACTATACAGCCACCTGTGTTACTGTCAGTTTTCATTCTGTGTGTGTGTGGAAGAGAGACATACACACACACACTCTACATGTATACCTGCACACATATAGTCAATGAGAGAAAATTTCTGTGGCAGTGAAATCGCAACAAAAATAGGATATGTATGCAAAATATTTATTATTAACGTGTTCTCTTCTCCATTCTAAGATTACTAGCTTCCCTTTTCCCACTTTTTGAAAATATTGGAAATGAACAATTTTAATTGGCTTAGGATGCAAATAAGTGACTCTTTAAAAAAAATTGGTGATTTCTAATTAGCTGTAACACTGATCCTTAGTAAAAATCAGTCATTTCAAAACCTCAGCTTTTAGTTATCAACTACTTGTGAATTTATTGGGTTCCATACAAGTTTCGTTATGCAGTTAGAGTTTGAGAGGAAACGTACTATTTACTAGTATCATGTTTCTTACAAATGACTTGAAATATGCTTAGTCAGCCTCCTTCCTGCATGAAGTTCACCTTTGAACTAAGACCAAACTGAAAACAAGTAATGCCTTGAAATATTTCGGGATGTTCTAGTGCCTGGATTTCATAAGAGGGAGTCCATTTAATTTTTAGCACTTCCAGCACTTTAACACTCCCTAATGATAAATGGCCATGACTTATCAGCCTTGTTCTTTTACTACTTAGGATCTTTTTACAACACTCAAACATTAGTTAACAAAACTTGATGAAAATTCTAGAACATTTAGAGTGTATAGTTTGTTCAGTCTCTGATACCTAAATTCTGTACAGAGTCCATTGTGTCAATCTTGGAGAAACATGAGAGAAATTTGACTCATAAATTTCAGTACTATACAGGCAGTTTAGCTGAGTTGTTCAGCAGTCTGCCCTCACACTGTATAAAGTAATGAGTGGCTGCCAGAAGCAGTAGGTACCAAAGTGCCACTAGGGCATTTACAAAACTGAAGAGCAGTGCTTGAGTCACACTCAGGACCACACAGTACTGCAGTAAGCCCAGCTGATTCACATGCCTGTTCTGGCTCCTTCCAGAAAACAGGCTTCTGGATCAGCTGGACATCAAAGCACAGAGCCCCCACTCAGTGTTCTACTTGGAAGTACAGCTGACCCGGACTTTGGTTTCCTAAAGTAGCCAAAAACTAGCATCTGGCCCTAATTTAGACTCAGCTTACAGGCTCCCCACCAACAGCAAATACTTGTCTTGCTCTCTTTCCTTTCCCCTTCTGATGGGAAGAGGAGGGAGGTACCCATGATTCATGCTTCCATTTTTCTGCCTCTAACTCTCTTACCTCCAACAACATTCTTCTTTGTACTTGCACAAATCTAGTTGACATTTCTGGTTGACTTGTTTACCTTTGTAACACTGTTGTTATGACTACCGTCCTTATTTAACCCCTACTGGAAAACAGTTACTGAGAACCTACCATGTGCTGGGCACATGCTGGGTGTTCTGGAAGGATGCTGGGTCAGGCATAGCCTGTGGGCAGCATGGCCATTCCCCAAGTGACCACCTGGGGCACATCTTCAGGTATGAGGTGTTGCAGCATCTCAGTAGAAGATCATCAGTTTTAGCTTTTAAATGTTGATATTGCCTAATAAGGGCCATTTCTTCCCAGTCTTTTGGATTAAAATACACTTCTAAAATTCTAGCATTATAATAGTTCTCTCTTGTTATCTTGAAGAGTGCTCGTTTTGTATATTAGATGCTGTTGTTGTGTTGTTGTTAGTTGCTGTTAAGTCGGCTCTGACTCACGGTGACCTTATGTATAACAAAATGCCACATTGCCCAGTCCTGTACCAGCTTCACGATCATTCGTATGCTTGAGTCCATTGTTGTGGCCGTTGTGTCAGTCTCTCTCATTGAAAGTTTCCCTCACCTCCTCTGGCCTCCCCTTTACCAAACATGATATCCTTTTCTAGCAATTGGCCTCTCTTGATGACATGTCCAAAGTAAGCAAGTCCATGTCACAGACAATATTCTGTAATCCATAGGGCTTTCATTGTCTAATTTTCACAAGTAGATCACCAGGCCTTTCTTCCCAGTCTGTCTTAGTCTAGAAGCTCTCCTGAAATTTGTCTACCACTGGTGACCCTTGCTAGTATTTGAAAGACGGGTGGCATAGCTTCCAGCATCGTAGCAACACATAAGCCACCACAATATGACAAACTGACAGGTGGTGAATTAGATGCTGAGGGGCTTTTAAAAAGAGAAAAATGCAACCGCTGCCCTCAGAGGGCTTACAAGTTTCCTAGGAAATTTGAGGGGGTTAAAAAAAGAAATGTACTTCCCAAATCAGACCTCTGTAAAGCTGTTTTCAAACGAACAGAAACAGTTTGCAAAACACTCCTTTCATGATTGTGAGCTAAAGACAAAACTGGTTCTAAAAACACCCCACAAAGATGCTTGCCAGAGCCAAAGAGCCAGCCATCTCCCGAGGACCACCTTTGATCTGCCACACTCATCAGCGTGACATCTGAGTAAATAGATCACCCTGCTCCTCTGAAAGGCAGCTTCTAGCAACAAGTGCCTTCAGCTTTACCTGACACAGCTCATTGTGGGACGACATGATTTCACTTCCAATTCTAGGGTGAAAATAGTAACCTCAGTTAGAATAGCACATCTGACTCGGGATTGGCCAGAGTGGTCCAGATGATGGCCCTGAGATATACGTGAAGGGTAATTGTACACAACCAGTTTAAAAGCTGGTAAATATTTAAGGGTCAGGGGTTAAATGTCAAAGCCACAGTAGATGGGCTCAGCTCCATAAAGTATCCAACAATGACTGCTAATTAAATCCAGGGTATATTTCACCAAAGGGAAATAAATCTGACAGCTAACAACCAATACTGGATTGCCACCTTACAGAGGTTAGGGATCATGCTAGTAATTATAGGCAGTTTACAGTTTTTAACCCAGTAGTCATTGGGAGGATGATTGCTTACCCTTAGAGATTACCACACTCAAAATGTTAAATCTTGTGAGCAAAAAATAAGTATTACCAAAGGCATATGCATTTGGGTCTCCTGGCTCAGTTTTAGATTGAAAAGCAATGCCCTGTGGCTGTTGCAGAGCAAATCACTGAAACAAATTGTAGTCAAAGACAAGATCACTGTTGTTTTTCCTGAGCTGAGAATTTTCTCTGTGATTAGTAAGTACCAACCAATGTTATCACCAGCTATAAAATTATATTAATTAGATTATAAAACCAGTACAGCAAATTGAGGGCAGAAAAATTTTCAGCTAAAGCTATAGTAGTACCTTTCCTTCTCGAGCCCTTGTTCTATCCAGGTGATACAATGGTCTACTCAGGCTCAGCATTCTTGAATGTATATGTAATTTGGACGCTACTTTAGATGCCCCACCTCGGGAAAAGCTGTTTACTGTAAGAGGAGATATACCTTGTGAGTGCTAAGCAAACAGAGTAATTGCAATATTTTAATAGCTATGTTTACATGCAGATCTTGAGATTATTTCTACATTAGGAGATTTATAGGGCTATATTAAGTAAATCATACTTGGAATGCTGCTCCCAAGGATGAGTCACAAAATACTGCCTTTTCCCGTTCTCCTTTCAAAAGAGAGATTGCTTGGGAAGAGACAAAAAAAATTTCTCCATTCTCTGCATTGATCTAATGCTAATCAAGAAATCATTCCATTTGAATTCGTGTTTCAGCTATTTTTGGTGTTTGATTTCCATTCCTCTAACGTAAAATTGTCTAACTTGAAATTTCAGAGATAAATTTGTGTAGGGGAAAAAGACGCCAAAACCATTCTAGAAAATCCCGTCATCACTGATATTCCAGTTTCTGCAGGCTGAACTAATTACTGCATAATCTTTACTTGAGGTGTTGGTTAAATCAATTAAGTCATTAGGAGTAATTTCAATAATGCTAGTGTTTGAGAGAACTACATGGCAAACATAATTCGCTTTAATTAGACTTTTAAATTCAGAGCCATATCCAGCTCTGGAGCCAAGTTCTCTATTTTGAATCTTTCTGTATTCACTTAGTTGTAGGGGGAATTTTTTAATCTGTCTGGCTCTAAGTAATTAGTTTGCAAATTTGTAATGTGAGATGTAGGAGCTGAGTTGGGAAAAGAGAGTAAAAGCCTCCGCCCTTTTAATTTTATTAGCTTTTCCTGTGTCTGGCGACGTCCTGCAATGATGGAACATTCCTTTAAGTTCAACTTGTGGGAGGTTTGTACCAAGGGCATAAAATGCCTCCAGACAGGTACCTGTGGCTGACCTTCATGTGCCTTTTGCCCTTTAGCAGAAAAGAAATGCTGTTCTAGCCTAGCCTTTCAGAGTGGGTTGTGGCTGCGTGGGGCCCAGCTCCGCCTCCCAGCCCTCCTGCTTCCCTTCCTCCCCCATGGCTCTCAGGCAGCTCTTCCTCTCTGAGCTGAGAGGCTGGTAGAGGATCCTGTCCAGACCTGTGGGAAAGGGCAGCGGAGCCCCCGCTATTAATACTCACTGAGAACGGAACTCCCAACAGGAAGACTTCTTAGCCTGAAAGAATATAGCACCTTCGTTTTAACTCTTTGGCTCCTATGGCATTAAATCTGTTGAGTGAAGTATTTGCGTTTCATATATCGAAGTTCTTTCTTAAAAGAGTCCTAATTTAGGCCTTTATCCCATGGAACCCCCCCCCCCGCCCCCTGCCCCAGACTTTTCTAGTAACTTCTTAACCAGAAGGGGAAATGTTAATCACACCACATTCCTTGTGGACAATCCTGGCTAGGGTATGGGGGATTGGAATTTGAATCCTGAATAAAATGCAATTTCTGTAGGGTTTTCCATTCTTCAAAGACTGCATGTGTCTAATTTTTGGTATTTTGGTGATTTAATATATGTTATGAAGAAATTACTGTGTCCTCTTCTTTGGAAAAGAGCACCCCACCACCATCCTTTTGTAAATGCAGAAAAATCACCCTAATAATGACATACAATTATAGTAAGCATTTAACAGTCTTGAGCTTTCCCAGGTTTATCTTATCATCTAAACGTGGTGAGCCCAAATAAGTTAAGTATCTTATCCCCAAGGTACAATATTTCTGTGCTTTTGAATGCAGTTTAAATTTTATTTTTGAAGTATTACAATGACACATTTGAACATTTTGAAAATTAAACCTATGGACATAATTGCAAGAGTTAAAGGAAACTGAACAAATGAAATATAAAGACTTCCATTTCCTGTGTATAAACTTTTAGCCTTTTCCCAAACTCTCTCCACTGTAAACTTGAAACAAAGTCTTATCAGCACGTAACTTAGAGTAGCAGCTGGATATCATTAAATCCCTCTGTCTAAGCTATTCTTCTTCATTACCTTTTTCTTGACAGCCCTTGCTTTGCACAGAAAATGTAACTTTGTGATAGAGATTTATGTAATTCAGGTGTCCTCTTGTCCAGAATGAAAGCTTGGCTGCAGAAGAATGAGGGATTTACAAGTGAGGCACATAGACTTTTTAAAGAAAAAAACGGAGACATCTATGACATTCAGTGGAGAAACACACGTTAGCGTAACCAGTTTACCAGCCACTTTCGTGCAGTCTTTTATAGGCTTCTTTTATAATCAGAATATTCTTCTGGAAACTGAAATAGCTAATAGGTCTCATTCTACTGATGAAAAGACATAAGCTGTTTTACCATAAAATGCAAAGCACTCTCCAAATACTTTGTGGATTTAGTGAAACTCTAAAATGTGTTTACTTAGCAACAGGACAGAAAGCACAGTGACAGGTATCCCACCTAAACACGAATTAGACAATCAAGGTGGTGCCCTTCTCTGTTCCATGAGATAGAGCAGCAGTTAAGTTGGTGGTAATGTGAGAGTGTCCACCAGTCTGCGAGCATTTTATTTGGCCTCTGCTGTGTTTCAGATGTCAGAATCTGAGCACAGATAGGGCATTTTTCTTCAGTGGCACCCTAAGCACCATGGGGAAAGAGGCTTGAATCTGTTAGGCACCAGAAGACACTAGGAAGTCAAACACTATGTTAAAAAATAAAGCAAGTTTAAAAAAAAATCCCTAATGAACCATGTGGACATTAAATTGACATCCTTTTCTTTCCTTGATTTAGTAGTTATTTTTTTCCCATATTACCAAATTGATATCTTTAAGAACTGTAGTACTCAAAAAGTACCTAGTATGTATAATTTTATTCATGGTGTTTCACAATCAACTGTTTGGTTAATATTTATGCCCATCTGTCTATCTGTATTAGAAATACAAAAAAAGTCCAAGAAACTTATAAAATAGTTGATTTATCAAGCCTAGTAGTTGATATAGTAATTTAAATTGTTGACAATATAAAATTAAAAACAAAATGAATCTAATTTAGTAATTTAAATGGGACTATTACTGGGATAACTATTATAATTTCATAGTGACATGTCTTCTTTTATGTCACCTTTGTTTTGTATTGTTTTCTGTGAGAACAGAAAAAAATTCCCACAATTTGGCATAATAACCCCACCCCTCAAGAATGAACCCTTCATCCCAGTTCAGGGTTCCCTTACGCTGCTTAAAGGACAGAGACTATGTAATTTCACCTTTGACTCTTAGAGCCTGGCTTCAGCCAGACACCACCCCTACTTGTTTGTCCCTGTGTGCTCCTCACCTGCCCAGCTCCTCGTACCCTTTAGTCAGTTTAGACAACCCCAACAGTCTTCCATCCCTACCCAAGATGGGGTTCTGTGTCACCTGCACATTCTCAGAACATGATGCCCAATTTCAGCACTTCGATAAAACCAAAAACCAAACTCGTTACCATTTAGTCGATTCTGACTCATAGTGACTCTATAAGATGAGTAGAACTGCCCCATAGGCTTTCTAAGGCTGTAAATCTTTATGGAAGCAGATTGCCCCATCTTTTCTCCCGCAGATCGGCTGGTGGGTTTGAACCATCTACCTTTTGGTTTGCAGCTGAGCACTTTAACCACTGTGTTACACTTTCCATACACTTAATAGCCCTCTCTCTGTATTTACCTACCTACCTACCTACCTACCTATTTCTCTCTCTCTCTCTCCCTCTTCCTCTCTCTTAACAGTAAAAGAAATATACCAAAAGAACTTTCATCCCTGATGTATAAGAGGATACCATGTATTGGGGGGGGGGGGGGGCAGGGAGGAGGGACGATTATCTCTTGGGACGTTTGCATCTGTTATCTCATTATTCTTCTCAACAAGTCTGTCAGGTAGAAGGAAGATCCCCTTCATATGTAGGAGGAAACGAGATTTAGAGAGGTTGAAAAGAACTTGCCCAAAAATCACACAGGTAGCAAATGGCAGAATTTATGTTTGAACTCAATTATTTCTGACTAAAACATCTGCTATCTTAAACAACTAGCAAACCTTTTTTTTTTTTTTTTTTACCAGCTCACTTGGGAACATCTAAACCCCTGAAACTCTTACTTTGACACCAGTCACATACTGCTCTGGGCCCTTCTTGAGCCACCTGTAGGGCTCATCTCTCTCATGGCAGTATAAGCTCTGGTGGGCATTCCAGTGGTTTGTGAAATCTTCCCTCTCCCCCCTCCCCCACTTGGCACCTAGTGGGCACCAAGAGCTAGATGTGTCATAGTAAATGCCCAGTAGATACGCATTGACGATACAAAGTTAAAAACAAAATACAGCATTACTTACATGAGGTCGATAACAGACTTTGTGTTTTGCAACAAATTCAAGGACCAAAAAAACTAAACCCAAGCGATCAGGTGTACTTAAAGCCATGGGAAGAGAATCAAGGCAAAATTCAAGTCCAAAAGCACTCTTTGTAATTTTTCTTTCTCTTTTTTTTGTGGGGGAGCAGGGAGATAGGTGGGGAGGGGTGGTGGTTAGATGAGGTGGAGGGAGCCGGTGTCCATCAATAGAGAAACCAACAACAAAAAAATAAAGTTGCTATCGAGTCAATTCCAACTTATCGTGACCCTGTAGGACATAGTAGAACTGCCCCATAGGGTTTCCAAGGAGTGGCTGGTGGATTTGAATTGCGGACCTTTTGAGTAGCAACCAAGCTCTTAACCACTGCACCACCAGGGCTCCAAATATCAATGGAGCACTAATGTCTAAATAAAAAATTTGTTATGTAAATTATGAGAAACCTATATAGTTGCAGTGTAGCTGTAGGAAAGAGCATGAACATTCCCCATACACTGTGATGGAAACACCTCTAAGATATGCTAACTAAAAAAAGAGGGTGGGGGATAAAAATATAATTGTGCTGCCTAGTTAGGGAAATCAGAGGGAAGTCAGAGACTGGGTGGAGATGATTCAATATATGCCTTGTTAACTTTTAAAATTTTAACCGTATGAATGTAATATCTCATAAAAAGCTGAGTATTCTAAGGCAAATGCATAGAGACAAAATTTATCAGAGGTAACAAGGGGCTGGGAGCAGGGAGAATGGGGAGTCATAGCTGAAGAAGAACTGAATTTCTGTTTGGAGTGATGAAAAGCATTTGGAAATGGGTAGTGGTGATGGCTGCACAACATGGTGAATGTAATCAATGTCTCTGAGTTGTACATTCTAAAATGACTAAAATGGCACATTTTTTGTTACATGCATTTTACCACAATACTTTAAAAAAATCACTGTTAACATCTGTTAAAAAACTCGGTTATTCTGAAATTACTGCAAGTGATGTAGTTTCATAAGAAACTGCTCTTTGATCAATTCTCTGTGAGAGCAGAGTAACCTTGTATTCCAATTAGAAGTTTGTTAAAAACCAAATGCTGGTGCTTCAACAAATCTCACACAAGCACTATAAATAAGGGGTTTTGTTGTGTTTTGTTATTTAATGAAAGAGGGAGTTGATGACTCTCCACATAGATGTCCTGCACTTAAAAAAGATGGATCCCAACTGCAGGCATCTGACAGAAGATGTATCATGGTGCCTCTGACCTTAGGGAGCCCCAGAGCCCCAGGACCTCGGAGCAATTGCTTAGGGAAATGCAACTTTGTAGGTCTGGGTCTGCTCTGCCAGATGGAAATTAGGATCTTAAAATAGCCCAACTTTCTTGTTTTTTGGTTTTTGGTTTTTTTTAACCATTGAGAACATTTCGAATGGGATGTCTTTTAGATTTAAGTGTTTTATTAGTTCTATTTATTTGTTTTATTAGTGGTTGATGAAATTACTATTAACTGATTTAATTTCAAACAAGCCAAACATTGTAACCTGCAAATCTTTAGCTTCTTCCTGTTTCAGTTCTAACTACTAGATTTTAAAATATTAGCCCTTAATAGTTTTTATTTAAATTTTTGGTGAATTTTAGCCAAAACTAAGCATTGCTTTGATGATTCAATTATATTTGTATACACGTTTTTATTTTTGAATGAGTAAGAATACTGAAATTTTTCTAAGGATTTGATGAAATGTAAGCATTGAGATTTTACAGAGAGCGTATTTCTCATTTAGAAAATGACTAGAGATAGAGAAAGGCTAACAACCTCTTACTTTATTTACTTAATTGTGCACCTTAGGTTCATGTTAATTTCTGCCACCATAAATTGCCTTACTCTGGAATAATGAAGGTTTTCAACCCACTGCCCATCCGTCTGAAAAGTGTTTTTTTAAAACAACCTTGGTTTTAGTTTTAAACTTCGCTGGGGAAAATAGGTCATTCAAAGTATGTGTGGGGTGTGAAGTTTTGTTTGCTGCACAGACATTTGTCATGAGTCTAAACATTTCTTTCTCAAGTAATTTACTGTGTAATTATATTGTGCTGTGTTCCCTCAGGAAGGGGAGGAGGAGGGAGATGAAGAAAAGACAAAAAAAAAAGTGTTTAATGTGCACTGCATTCAGGATTTAGATTTCACCTTATAAAGTTTTTAGCGTAGTGTCCTCCTCCCTCATCGTGCCCTGCAGTAGTGAGTCACTCTTGGTTGTCTCTGAGGACAGATGCTGTTCTCATGTTTTATCCTGACACCTCTCAGATGAGCTTTCCAGATGAGGGGAGGGAGGACATCTGACGTGTCCACTGTTTTTCTGGGGCCTCCCTTCTGTGGGAATCGCCGACACATGCAGTCTTGGCAGGGAGGCCTGGCAGGAGGTGACACTCGGCTGAGTTCCCTGCTGATTAATGTACCTGGGGTCCCAGGCCACCGCCATCCTTCAGTGTGGATATGGCAGAGAAGTAGGCTTTTATGTGCCCGCCGCCGGGTGAGCTGGGCAGAGGTCCAGTGGCGCCAACAACTTTCCGTTCTTTGTATGAGTGCTCAGGACAGCCCCACACGTGGACAGTGGTTCACTCAGGCCACTAGTCATCTTCAGTAGCTGAAGACTTCCTTCTTTGTGTGGCCCCAGCATTTTGCTGGGTGAACATGTGGTCTGGAACATAGCCGTGAAGACAAAGCCCAATAAAGTGCATTTTAGTGTCATGCTGCCACTGCACATGTTTTCTCTGAAGTCTGGCAGGGTTGTAGCCTAGGAACCTCAGCTTAAAACAGAAAATGGCATGTTCACATTTGCTTGAAAGGCTTCCTCAGATGTTAAGCCCTTCCTTTGTCAGTTCTCCCCCTTGCTGGTACACAAGGGCAAGCTCACCACCACATGGCCAACTGTTTTTGAGGCCAGAGAGTCTTTGGCTCTTTGTACTAGGGTTCAATTACCCAATAAGCAAGGTACGCACAGGCTTACTTGTGTTTATTTACTAATCTGTAGTGCACAATTTCACCTGTTTTTCTCCACATTCGATGTAAGCAGAAGTAAGCCTGTGCATACTTTGCTCGCTGTTCAATCTGCCCCTGCTCTGTACCACACCGCCCCTTTTCCACTTTGTTGTCCTGCCCAGGGAGTACTGAGCAGCCAGTCCCTTACTTGTGTAACCTCCATAAAAGGCATTGCGGGCCAGTTTGTGTCTGACTGTCCATGGTTGTGTGTGTCCTTCAAAACAGAAGAGTCATCGCTTTATCCCTGGGATCAAAATGCTGAAAATAAAAACTAGCCCCTGAGGAGTTTTTACATTCTTCACCCCAGCCTTCAGCTGGTACTAGCCAGACATGCAAAATGGTAGTTTGCATGTATTTATTAAATTTCTAAAGACATTTTCAACACCACATTCTGATTGTTTGTTCTAGGAGAGATCAGCTATGACCATGAGGAAGCTCTTCCTTAGAATTATTTATTTACAAGAACCCTCATACACAGAGATATAAATGGTGAGGGTAAAAGGTGCTAGAACTAAGCAGTAGACCTTGCATTCTGGCTACTTACAGATCCTCTTGTAGATAGTTCCTACTGCTTTTAACTAGGCTTTTACACATTGTAAATCTGATTTGTCAACATGCTAGCTTGCCCTGGCAGATACCTCTAGAAGCAGGCATCAACATCTCAACTAAATAATCCTACAGGTGCTCAAAGAGCTTTCAAGAGTTCATCAAAACCCTATAAAGGTAGGGAAGTCTTTGTTCAGATGAATCCCTAGAAAGCTGAACTACAAGACTTACTTTTGACTGTGTTTGGAGTGACATGGCATTCTGTGGTGTTTGTTTTTGTTTTATTAAGTCATACTTCCCTAAAGGCTGCTGCTGGGATTTGTAATTCTCATTGATGCATGCTGTCCCATATTCCCTTTGCTAAACACTTTATAACTGTACCTAAAATAAAAATTCGCATCTGTTTAGTGTTTTCCGGTTTATAAAGATTTCACCTTCATCCAGCCCCATAAAGCAGGAATTATTATTGTGATTGGTTATTTTACTAAAGAAACAGAGAGATGGCACAGGTGGGGATCCATGAAGCTAGAACCCAAAGCTTCGTGGTGACAGGGCTCATCCCACATTATAGGAGTTGCACATTCTGAGGTCCCCCAGGTTTTGGGGAGACTGTGCCCTCATGTCCTGTTGCCCAGTGTGTGTGGAAACAGAGCCGTCTTACTTCCTTTAACCCTAGAATGGAATTGGTGCCTTTTGTAGGCAGCCGGGAGACAGTTTACAAATGACCTCAGCAGAGTAACTCTGTGGGCTGGTTCTGATTTGGAACTGTTCACGTGTATCTATATCGGCAAAATAAAGCCAACAAAATCACCACAAGATCTGCCTGCTTTTCAGTTTTTGTGGAATTGCTTTTGAAAAACAGTTAAAAATTATGAAGCTCTTGGCAAATAATTTTCTAAATATGAGTGAAAGGAGTGTTTTCCAGAGTGTTTGGGTAAATGTTCGTATACCAGCATAAGAAATCAACATGTCCTCAAAGAGGATCTAATACTTACCTCCATATTTCTCTCTGAGATGCTTGGAGGAATGCAGGGCGTGCAATTTTACATCAACACCAGATACCATGACTGTCTTATTAAAAATAGTTATGATGTATAGATTTTGGAATGAGTATCAGTTAATAGTTTATCATTCACTTATTTTCTAAGCAAAAATGCAGATAGTCCCCAACTTACGATGGGGTTCTGTTCTGACGACTCCATCAAAAGTCAGTTCTAATCTATCAAATACTTCTTTTTTTAAATTTATTTTTAGTTTTCATTATTATTACCTTATATCATCAGTATCTTTGTAAATTTGATCTTTATTTGTCTTTGGGTGTTGGAACAACTTGGCTTCAAATTAACAACTGATACTTCTGATGGTACAAAGCACTGAATAAGATCATGCTATAGGCCTGGTCTGCAACGAAGTCAGCATCATAGCAATGAAGTCAGAGTTATAATGGCTGTGAGGCATGTGCACAATTCAATTGTCATATGTCGTTAGGGTTGAACATTGCCCAGCTTTCTATCCATTATGACTCCTGACACAACTTCACTGTAGACCAGGCCACAGCCTGCTATGCAGCAGTTTTTTGAACAGTAAATCATAAAATTGAACATCCGTAAGTCAACATCTGAGATGACAAATTACAGGCTGCAACACTGTATGTAGTCCATATTACTAACGATAAGATATACAAAAAAAAAACAGATGGTGGTAAATGCAGTTCCTCATAACTCAAGTGTGCTGTAAGTCTGGGACTACCTGTAATTATATAAAAATAATTATCAAGTATAATTATATTAAAATCTATCATTCACTTATTTTCTAGGCAAAAATAATCATCTTAAAATTATATATTTAAAAAAAAATTTAGCTAGAGAAGAGTTTTGCCTTTGTTAAGAGTGAGAAAATAATCATTTGTTAGGTTTTTCTTCCATCTCAGCTTTTCTTCATTTCTAAACATATGCTGAGCCCCTGCCACGTACCAGGCACTGTGCTCAGTTACATGAAGTACATAGTTGAATAAGCATGTTCCCTCCTGTGAAGATGTTTAGGGTCTAGAACAGTCATTCTCAACCAGGAGCAATTTTGTCCCCTAGGGGACATTTGGCAGTGTCTGGAGATGTTTTTCGTTGTCACACTGGGGGAATTGATGCTGCTAAATATCCTACAGTTCACAGTACAGACCCCACAACAAAGAATTATGTGGCAGGAAATGCCATTAGTGCCAAGGTTGAGAAGCTTTGACTAGGAATAGCCATGCCAATAGATCTTTCTCTGATGATAGAAATGTTCTGTATCTGCACTGTCCAATATGGTAGCCACTGACCACATGTGGATTTTGATCACTTGAAATTTGGCTGGTGTGAATGAGGAACTGAATTTTTAACTTTATTCTATTTTTATTCATTTAAACTTAAAAAGCCAATGTGACTAGTAGCTACCATGTTGAGTAAGGCAGGTCTAAAAGAAGAAACTAATGAGTTGAGCAGTGATTTCAGCCCCATGTAAGATAACTGTTAAAGCTCAGCCTGTGATAGGTGTAGTGGGAACACAGAAAAGAACAATCTGAATTAGGCCAAGGCAAGTAGTAGCTTTCTAGGAACACATCACACAGGAGGCAAATTTTTTTTTTTTTTTTTTTATTCTGAAATTTCTTTTTTTTAAATGTTTTCCCATACGAAAATTTATACATACATTGTTATGTGTCTCTAATTGCTCTCCCTATACTGTGATAGCACACTCCTTCTTTCCACCCCTGATTCCCCGTGTCCATCAACCAGCTCCTAACCCTCTCTGCCTTCCCATCTCACCTCTGGACAGAAGCTGCCCATTTAGTCTCTTGTATCTACTTGAGCTAAGAGGCACATTCCTCACGAGTATCACTTTATGTCCCACAGTCCAGTCCAATCCCTGTCTGCAGAGTTGGCCTCGGAAATTGTTTTAGTTCTGGACTGATAGAGAATCCAGGGGCCGTGCTTTCTGGGGTTCCTCCAGTCTCAGTCAGACCATTAAGCCTGGTCTTCTTACTAGAATTTGAGTTCTGCACCCCACCTTTCTCCTGCTCCATCTGGGATTCTCTGTTGTGTTCCCTGTCAGGGCGGTCATTGGTGGTAGCCGGGCACCATCTAATTCTTCTGGTCCCAGGCTAATGAAGTCTCTGGTTTATGTGGCCCTTTCTGTCTCTTGGGCTACTACTTTCCTTGTGTCTTTGATGTTCTTCATTCTCCTTTACTCCAGGTGGTTGGGACGAAATGATCTGTCTTAGATGGCCACTTGCAAGCTTTTAAGACCCCCGACACCACTCACCAAAGTACGATGCAGAACATTTTCTTAATAAGCTTTTTATTATGCCAGTTCACCTAGATGTCCCCTGAAAGCATGGTCCCCAGACCCATACTCCTACTACTCTGTCTCTCAAAGTGTTTAATTGTATTCAGAAACTTCTTAGCTTTGGTTTAGTCCAGTTGTGCTGACTTCCCCTGTACTGTGTGCTGTCCTTCCCTTCACCTAAGATAATTCTTATCTACCATCTAGTTAGCAAATAACCCTCACCCTCCCTCCCCACCCTTGTAATCATCAAAGAATGTTTTCTTCTATGTTTAAACCTTTTCTTGAGTTCTTATAATAGTGGTCTTATACAATATTTGTCCTTCTGTGACTGACTAAATTCACTCAGCATAATGACTTCCAGCTTCCTCCCTGTTATGTCTCCCGGTTTCATTGTTGTTCTTTATCATTGCATAGTATTCCATTGTGTGGATATACCATAATTTGTTTATCCATTCTTCTGCTGGTGGGCATCTAGGTCGTTTCCATCTTTTTGCTATTGTGAACAGTGCTACAATGAACATGGGTGTGCATATATCTATTCGTGTGACGGCTCTTATTTCTCTAGGATATAGACCAAGGAGCGGGATAGCTGGATTGTGTGGTACTTCTATTTCTAGCTTTTTAAGGAAGCACCAAATCAATTTCCAAAGTGGCCGTACAATTTTACATTCCCACCAACACTGTATAGGTGTTCCAGTCTCTCCACACCCTCTCCAGCATTTATTATTTTGTGTTTTTTGGATTAATGCTAGCCCTATTGGGGTGAGATGATATCTCATTGTAGTTTTGATCTGAATTTCTCTAATGGCTAACGATCGTGAGCATTTCTTCATGTGTCTGTTAGCCACCTGAATATCTTCTTTGGCGAAGTGCCTGTTCATATCATTTGCCCATCTTCTTTTAATTGGGTTATTTGTCTTTTTTGGTTGAGGTTTTGAAGTATCTTATAGATTTTAGAGATTAGATGCTGATTGGATTTGTCGTAGCCAAAAATTTTTTCCAATTCTGTAGGTTGTCTTTTTACTCTTTTGGTGAAATCTTTTGATGAGCCTAAGTGTTTGATTTTTACGAGCTCCCTTTTATCTAGTTTCTCTTCTGGTGCTTGTGCGTTGTTACTTATGGTTCGTATTGTGTTTATGCCATGTATTAGGGCTCCTAGTGTTGTCCTTATTTTTTCTTCCGTGATCTTTATTGTTTTTGATTTTATATTTGAGTGTTTGATCTGTTTTGAGTTAATTTTTGTGCATGGTGTGAGGTATGGCTCTTGTTTCAATTTTTTGCAGCTGGATATCCAGTTATGCCATCACCATTTGTTAAAGGGACTGTCTTTTCCCCAATTAACGGACTTTGGGCCTTTGTCAAATATCAGCTGCTCATAGGTGGATGAATTTATGTCTGGATTCTCAATTCTGTTCCATTGGTCTATGTATCTGTTGTCGTACCAGTATCAGGCTGTTTTGACTACAGTGACGGTATAATAAGTTCTAAAATCAGGTAATGTGAGGCCTCCCACTTTGTTCTTCTTCTTGAGTAATGCTTTACTTATTTGGGGCCTCTTCCCTTTCCATATGCAGTTGGTGATTTGTTTCTCCATCTCATTAAAAAATGCCGGTGGAATTTGGATCAGGATTGCCTTGTATCCATAGACAGCTTTGGGTAGAATTGACATTTTCACAATGTTGAGTCTACCTATCCATGAGCAAAGTATGTTTTTCTGCTTATGCGGGTCTCTTTTGGTTTCTTGCAGTAGTGTCTTGTAGTTTTCATTGTATAGATATTTTATGTCTCTGGTTAGATTTATTCCTAAGTATTTTATCTTCTTGGGGGCTATTGTAAATGGTGTTGATTTGGTGATCTCCTCTTCAGAGTTTTCTTTGTTGGTGTAAAGGAATCCAATTGATTTTTGTATGTTTATCTTGTATCCTGAAACTTTGCTGAAACCTTCTGTTAGTTCCAGTAGTTTACTTGTGGGTTCTTTGCGGTTTTCTGTGTATAAAATCTTATAATCTGCAAATAGAGATACTTTGACTTCTTCCTTACCAATTTGGATGCCCTTTATTTCTTTTTCTAGCATAATTGCTTTAGCTAGGACCTCCAGCACAATGTTGAATAAGAGTGGTAATAAAGGACATCCTTGTCTGGTTCCCGTTCTCAAGGGGAATGCTTTCAAAGTTTATCCATTTAGGTTAATGTTGGCTGTTGGCTTTGTATAAACGCCCTTAATTATCTTGAGGAATTTCCCTTCTATTCCTATGTTGCTGAGAGTTTTTATCATGAATGGATGTTGCACTTTGTCAAATGCCTTTTCTGCATCAATTGATAAGATCATGTGGTTCTTTTCTTTTGTTTTTTTTTATGTGATGGATTACATTGATTGTTTTTCCAGGAGACAATTCTTGAGTGGAGTTTTGAAGAGTTAAAAGAAGTATACATACCCACATATAAAACGAATGGGAATATAAGGTGATTGCCCAACTACCTAGTGAGAAGATTCATTGAAAAAGATTGGGGAGAGGGGCAATAAGAATAAATAACCTATTAGGGAAATGTCTACCTGAAATATTAATTCTTTTCTATTTAGTTATACAAACATTTTAAATCGTATATTTCTGTGCACGTATGTAGATTCATACAACATTTTGCAACCTTACATTTCCTGAAACAGTACTTTCTCAGCCTCTCAGTTTCATCTCTGGTGTAGCTTTGTGTCATCACTAGAGCCACCCAGGCGTCCAATGCCTTTCTCAAAGCTCATATCTCACTTCCCCCCAAGCTGCTTGAGATGTGGCAGTTTAAAAATCCGTGTGGTACTGTCCTTGGAAAAGGCATCCATATTACAGGTACCCACTTGCATAACCTTTCGTTAGTTTCTTTTCCCTTGAACCCATATGTATATATTCTTGAAATCCACAAGATAACCACTTTCTGTATTGCTTTTTAAGCTGATCTTTAAAAGACTTGTTTTCAACATCTAACGTTTGTAATTCTGAGATCGCGCTTTCAAGAACACTTACTACATCTCTGCCCAGTCTCTTTGCCTTCTTTGTTGCCAGGTCTGTAAATTGACCTGAATACTTTGGTGTTCAAAATAAAGTCATTGAAAGAAGGCCCCATAATGTGAGAATTTTTTTTTTTTTTTTTGTTAACGATTTGAGGATGAGGCCGCTTCCTCTCTTCTCTAGGATTTTAGTTCAAGAAAGTGGAGTGAACATGACCATTTGTTTTTACTACCTCCTTAGGCCCCACACATTAAAAAGATAGTAAAAGAATAAAGGATGTATATGTACCCATATCATCAGAAAGAAGGAAAGGTGAGGGATTTCAGCTAATTTCTGGAAGACAGGGCAGATCAGAGAATGTTATTGGACTGAGAAGAACAGAAAAAGTTTTGACTTAAACAGAGCTGTTCCAACTTATTTCAAGGTGCAAGCGGATCACAGAGAGACCTTGTTAGGTAGCTCTCAGCTGCAGCTGGGACTGCATTTCTGAGAATGCTCCCAGGTGAGGCAGACGCTGCTGATCTGAGGACCACACTTTGAGGATCAAGAGCCTGGGAGATATGGGGAGGGAGCCATCTGCCAGGGGATCCAGAAGAGTATTACACTAGTGGTTGACACGTATTACAGAGGGCAGGTCACTTGCAGGGCTGAAATTAGGGGGATTAATCACGTGTCTTTATATGAAATGCCAGAACAGGACTACTTTTCCTGTAAAATCAAAATCTCTGTAGTATCTGAACGTAGCTGAGGTGTACTGGATTCCCAAAACTAAACCTTCATTATTCTGGCCTTTGTGGGATCTTCAGTTTAATAGCTGACTCCTTATTCACCCTAAAATAAAGCCCATCTCTCATCTAGCCCAGCCTCACATACCTCCCATCTGGCCTTCCCCTTCTTCATTCCTCCTCAGTGTCCACAGAGGGACTCGACAAGACTTGGCCTCTGCCAAGTGAGACTCGAATGCTGTAAGAAACCAGCAATCAGGGAATGAGAGAGCACTTGAATATTAAACACAGAATTGCTGAAATAAAAATTTTCAATAGATAGGTGGGTATATAAAGCTGAAACCATGTTAAGGCATAAAGCAAAAACACAAAAAAATAGCGAACATGGGGAGAATATCAAAGGCACAAGAGATACGTCCTGGGATGCCAGTTTCTCACTAGAAGACGAGGAAAACAGCTAAAAGAGAAGGAAGATAGCTACAGGAGAGATGTGAGCTTCCATATTGATAGGGCCGATGAGAGGCCCTCCAAAGCCTACACTCAGCATGGAGAAATCCCAGGAGACTAAAAATAAAGGGAAGATCCAAAAAACTTCTAGAAAAATAAAAAAGATCAGTCACCCACAGCCAAGTAAGAAACAGACTAGCATCAGAACTTCCTGTGAGCAACAACAAATACTAAAAAAAAGTAGAGCAAGACCTTCAAAATTCCAAGGGGAAAATTATTTTTAATCAAGTGTTCTTTATCCAGCCAAACTATCGATAAAGTGGGAAGGCAGAATGAAGTTAATTTTGAGATATACCTCTCCTGGACCCATATGCTCCATCAAAACAGGAGAGAGTGCCCCAAAGAGAAGTGTAAGATACAGAAAATGATCAAACTAACAAAGGCATCCCATGGAAATAATCTCTGGTCTGGTAGCTGTGATTTGAACCTGTGAAGTCATCAGTCCAGATTAGAATAGAGCCAGTGGGTTCCAGGAAGAATGTCTTTAAAAACACTGGCATCAACTCAAAGCAACAGATAAAATTAATATGTAATGGAAGATACAAGGGATACATTAGTGTTTTATCACTTTCTAAACAAACAAACCAGAAAAAAACTCCTAGAGAGACAGCCAAGGTGGTCATGTCCAAGTATGTAACAAATGAAAAGAGAATTCAGTTTTTTAAATATTTTATTTTAGAAAATTTTAAGCATACAAAATTGGACAGGTAGCATAATAAACTAAATCTCCAGTATCCATCACCTAGCCTCAACACTTCATCAACTTACGGTTCATCTTGTTTCATCCATGACTTTACCTGCTTCCTCCATCCTGTATCATTTTGAAGTAGACTCCAGGCATCATATTGCACCTGCCTTCAATGCTTGGCAGCATTTTCCTCTGGAAAGGCTTAATGGCCGTGTCACCTGGGATAGATAGTAGGGAAGGCAGTGTGACCAGAGCACACCACCTGTCTCTGCACGGAGCGCTGTCCACGTGGCCATTATGATGTCAACATTGTTTTCTGGCCTGCAGTGTTTAGAGTCAGTCTCTGGCAAAGCATGGAACACCCAATCATGAGTGTAGAATAGAATGCAAATGTTACCAACTTGACTGTGGAAGTTAAAGGGAGTGGCAGTGGACAAGATGAGAAAATGATATCCTTTGTGGTATATTCAGAAGCTACCCCTCGGCTTCTTTAGAGAAGGCTATTGGTCCCTCTCTCTCCTAACAGGGACCCTGGTGCTTGATGCTTACCTGAAAAAAAGCAAAACAAAAAGGTGAGTTATTTGTGTCGTTAAATTGGCTTCATTAAAATATTTTTTTAATGCTGCTGCAAATTCCTGAGTGCTTTACAGCCATTCTAATTCTGTTTCTGAGCAAAGTGAATCATGCCGACCCCTTTGTTCATTTGGCCATTTTGGTGTGTGAGTCCCAGGTAGAATTCTAGGTGCACCTTTGTGAGGAGTGAGCACATGACATACAGCCTTACCAAGGGTAGGTGACACCTGCGTTTTCCTGCTTTCAAGCAAGCATGTCCAGGTGTGATGACCCCGAAGGTACTCAGGTTTGTTTGTTTTTTAATCATTTACAAACATTAGTACTATTACTGGAAACAAATTTCTTATGATTCATCAAACAGTGAATTGCATCACAGTGGAGTCATGTGGCCCCTTGGTTGAAAACGGATTTTCTTGGTTGCACTGCGCTGTTACAGCATGCTCCCTCTTGAGACTGCTGTCAGGGGAGAGGCTGGAATTTGCTAGTACTGGGACATGCAGACCCTCAAGGTGCCACCATGAGTGCCACAGAATTACAGAATGAATGTGCCCTTACTAATTTGGAATACTAGAATGTGTCCTATTCATGAACTATTGTTTGGAGTGTTGAGCTGGAAAGACCAGGCTTGCATGTCATCCCCTCTTTATGTATAAAGATAACAGAGGAGAGAGATTTTGCAAATGTCAGAACAGCAGGTTCTAGGAGAACAGTATCAGTTCAAACAAAGTGTTTCTCATCAACCGACCAAATTCCTTAAGAAAGTTAGGGTTTACAAAGCATTTTCCTTATATGAGATCAGTTGAGCCTCCCTGACTTTGTTAGACAGGCAGGGCAACTGGTATGAAGTCCATCTTCTAAATAAAGAATCTAAGATTCCAAAAGGTATGGGGGCATCCATGGCTAGTAATGGCAGAGCTGGGACCAAATCCTTGTCTTTTAATAACACTAACTACAAGATTCTGAAAGTCAGCATTCTTCGTTAGGACTCTTCCAAAACACATAATTATAGTGCCTTGAAGCTAGTAAATATATAGTAGATATTTGCTAAATTATAATCAATTATAGCATTCTACTGTGTGGATCATAACAAATTATGGATAACATTGCAAAAAATGGGAATTCCAGAACACTTAACTGTGCTCATGGGGAACCTGTACATAGATCAAGAGGCAGTCGTTCAAACCAAACAAGGGGATACTTTGTGGTTTAAAGTCAGGAAAGGTGTGTGTCAGTGTTGTATCCTTTCACCATACCTGTTCAGTCTGTATGCTGAGCAAATAATCTGAGAAGGTGGACTATATGAAGAAGAATAGGCATCAGGAATGGAGGAAGATTCATTAACAACCTGCATTATGCAGGTGACATAACCTTGCTTGCTGAAAGTGAAGAGGACTTGAAGCACTTACTGATGAAGATCAAAGACCACAGCCTTCAGTGTGGATTACACCTCTATATAGAGAAAACAAAAATCCTCACAAGTGGACCAATAAGCAACGTCATGATAAATTGAGAAAAGATTGAAGTTGTCAATGATTTTATTTAACTTTTATCCACAATCAACACCCACGGAAGCAGCAGCCAAGAAAACAAAAGATGCATTGCATTGGGCAAATCTGCTGCAAAAGACCTCTTTAAAGTGTTGGAAAGCAACGATGTCACCTTGAAGACTAAGGTGCGCCTGACCCAAGCCATGGTGTTTTCAATCGTCTCATATGCATGTGAAAGCTGGACAATGAATAAGGAAGACCGAAGAAGAATTGATGCCTTTGAATTGTGGTGTTGGAGAAGAATATTGAATATACCATGGACTGCCAAAAGAACGAACAAATCTGTCTTGGAAGAAGTACAGCCAGAATGCTCCTTAGAAGCAAGGATAGCGAGACTACGTCTCACATACTTTGGACGTGTTATCAGGAGGGACCAGTCTCTGGAGAAGGACATCATACTTGGTGAAGTAGAGGGTCAGCAAAGGAGCGGAAGACCCTCAATGAAATGGATTGACGCAGTGACTGCAACGATGGATTTAAGCGTAACAACAATTGTGAGGATGGCACAGGTCCGGGCAGTGTTTCATTCTGTTGTACATAAGAGTGCTATAAGTTGGAATAGACTCAGTGGCACCTAACAACAACAACGTAACTCTTCAGATCTTCATTTTTGTACATATTAGATGTCTAATGTGAAGTGGGAGCCCTAGTGGCACAGTGGTTAGCAGCTTGGCTGCTAAACCAAAAGGTCAGCAGTTTGAATCCATCAGCTGCTCCTTGGAAGCCCTATGGGGCAGTTCTACTCTGTCCTATAGGGTCAGTATGAGTTAGAATCAACTTGACAGCAGTGGGTTTTGTTTTCGATTTGTTAATGTGAAATGATTTCACAAGACAGATAGCAATTTGAAGCTTATGCAGGGCCTTAGATCATTGTTGATAAGACCTCAGGATTGAAAAAGCAACCAGACACTATGTATTATTAAAGTCATTAATTTGGAGTTTGTAACTATACCTTTACAATATATGTGGGAAGGATTTGCTTAGCATATTAGCAGTTAAAGTGCAAGTGATGCCTGTCTGCAGCAAACTTTTAAGCATTTAAAATAATTTTAGGAGCCCCATATATAGGGTCGCTACGAGTCAGAATTGACTTGAGGGCAACAGGTTTTTCATCTGCATGTAAAGAATTTGCTAATATAAGGTTGTATCTGTTTTAAAATATAGACCTCATAGGCTCTCTACTTAGAAACATGCCATAATCCTGTTACTGCAGATATTGAAACTGTTTCTTCAATCTAGACCAGCATAATTTGTTCAACATGATTTATTTGTCTGCTATCTTGTAAATCTAAAGTTTTGTAATGCATTTGGTCTAGTACTGTTTACTAGATCTATTTGGTGCTATTTTATAATCATTAAAATGTATGTTTTGTGAAATCGTTAGGTTTCTGTATCTCTTATGAACATGCTCTGACAAGAATCAGGCGGTTTTGAAGGACACTGTAAGTTAAACTTTGTTGGGAATAGTCTCAGCTGATTGTTTTGGTACCTGGAAAGACAAGACCCCAGGCACTGTGTCCCATGTGCAATTCTGAAATGGGACTGACTCCATGGGGATTTATTTATTTTCAAGTATAGAATTTAGATGTTTAAAAAAATGCCGTATGGCTTCTCCTGTAAATTCTGGCCCAAGAAAAAGTGACTTGAGCAAAACAATCAAATGTTTAGTAAGGTACTGGGCTAGGTGCTTAAGTCATTTAAATATAATAATTTATGGCTTCTACATCTGAAATCAAGTTTAGGAGATAAGAGAAGGACATTGTTCAGTGCTAAGACACAAGGCGGAGAAGAGAGGAGAGCAAATCATACCTGGAGAGAGGATGTTCAGCTACTAACCAAAATATATAGAGCACTTCAGATGTTCCAGGTGCTTACTGTGCATTACTTCCTTTAATCCCCACATCCTGGCTGTTAAATATCACCCCCATTCTAAATTGGGGTGGAGAAGCTGAGTAACTCACAGATGCCTAAATGTGTACTTGGGCTTCATACCCAGATGTGGCTCCTGCCACCCTTACAGCAAACACTGCTGTGGGATGCTGTAGGAATCCCCACAGGAGAGATGACAGAGGAGGTGCCTGCAGGTATTCCAAGAGCCTGAAGATTTGTGGCATTTTTCCAGAACAAAGATACCAGCGGGAGTAGTGGCACAATGGCAAAAAAAAAAGTAGTGTGGACATATTCGGAGTACTGTAGAAAATAAGGCTACAGCGGAAAGTGAAAACGTGTTGTAGAAGACAGAGGTGTGTACGTGAACTCATGGGCAGCAAGCTGAGGGAGCTGTGTGTGTAGTGCCCAAGGCCCATTCACATGGCCGGGAGGTGCAGGGCTTGTATGTGGACTGGGATGGCTGTCACAGCCCCTGCAGCTGTGCAGCCATGGCCATTCTCCATGGGGAGACAGGGAGCTGATAACAGCAGTGGAGTTGGGAGGCCACAGACTGAATGGGTGGCAGTGGGAACTCAGAGCTTGGCAGACATTGGACTCAAAACAACTTGAGAAGGAGGAATAAAGCTGATTCTGACCTTGGAAGTCTAGGGGACTGGTAGAGTGGTGACATCACCACCAAAGGGGAAGACCAGAGAAGTACCTTTCTCAGGAGGAGGTGGATAAGGAGCTGGGTTTGGGTTTGAAGCACTGATGATGCTGGGGAACATCCAAGTGGACATGTTCACTCTGCCATTCTGATGCTGAAAGGGGTTTTTAAGTTTTTGTTGTTTATGTGTCATGGACAACTTTCAGTGGAAACAATGAATTCTCAGTAAAAATGCACGTATTCATTCACACACTTTTAATATAATTTCAGGAGTCTCTCGGATTCCCTGAAGTCCATCCATGGACCTTCTGTACCTAGGCTAAAGATCCTTAGGCTACAAATATGGATGTTTGAAGCCATATTGTTGTTGCTAGTTGCAGTCAAGTGGGCTCCAACTCATGGCAACCCCATGTACAACAGAACAAAATGTTGCCTGGTCCTGCATCATGCCATCTTCATGATCATTGGTTATTTGAGTTCATTTTTGCAACCGTGAGTCAGAATCGGCTCAATGGCTAGAAGTTTGGTTTTGGTTTTTTGTTTATATTAATTCATCTCCTTGAGGTTTCCCTCACCTTCATTGGTCCTTCACTTTGCCAAACATGATATCCTTTTCCAGCAATCAGTTCTTCCAAAGTACGTGAGTTAAAGTCTCAGACAAACTTCTGTGATCCATAGTGTTTTCTTTGGCTCATTTTTGGAAGTAGATCACCAGGCCTTTCTTCCTAGTCTGTCTTAGTCTGGGAATTTTGCTGAAACCTATCCACCATGGGTTTTTGAAATACCAGTGGTATAGCTTCAAGCATCATAAAAATCACTAGTTGCTGTCAAGGCAACTCCAGCTCATGGCAACCCCCTGTGTGTTTAAGTATAATTGTGCTCCGTAGAGTTTTCAATAGCTGCATTTTCAGAAGTAGATCACCAGGCCATTCTTCCAAGGTGCCCCTGGGTGGACTCAAACTGCCAGGTATTCAGTTAGCAGCTGAGCACGTTAACTGTTTGCACCACCCAGGGACGACTCCAGCATCATGGTGACAGGCAAGCCACCACAGTACAACAAACTGACAGATGATGGGAAGCCATATTAGGGGATGAATTTATTGAAAAACAGTATGGAAAAGGAAAAGGAGGGAAGATACGGTCAAAACTTTAGGAAATGCCTAACTTCAGGTGCCAGGAAGAGAAGAAAGAGGAAGAGAATAACCAGGGAGTGTGCCGGAAGAGAGAGGAGGAGCTCAAGGTCAGCTCTGTATCTTTGGGCCCCAGAGGATCTCTCCATGAGAAGGTGGTGGTCAGTTGCGTTTAATGTGGTGTAATTAGGAAGATGTTGTCTGAAAAACTTTAGACTTTTATTGCTGTTTAATATTATTACTCCCATTTTTAAAAAGAAGTATGTGAGAAGCAGCCAGATTTTAAACCAAAAAGTGAGTAGATGGTGAGAAATTGGGGATAATATAGAACTGTGTTATTTTGATGTCAGATAATACAGTGGGTATTTTTTTTTCCAGTACTTTCTGACCCAAGAAAAATAACCAAAGTTTAGTAAGGGCATACTATGCTGTTAGGTTCTTCAGGACATTTAAATACAAAAATTAAGTAATTTTATGTATATTTTACAACTAAGTAAATTTTATTTATACATGAGTTATTCCAAATGCTTTGCACTTTTAGTGTCCATACCAAATCTTGTTAATAGCTATAAATTTAAAGAGTACAAAACATCACTGAGATTTGAGGATGTTTAGAAAGAAGGAAATCCTGTAGTGTAAATGACCCAGATACACAGTATTTTCACATTGATGTAACTAGGCTGAAGTATTTTTCTGTCGCATTTTGAGTTTTGGGAAAAACCTACTTATTTCTTCTCTCATGCTTCTTTTTATCATGGAATAATTTAACTAAAGTAAAAACAAAAATATAAAAGTACTTGTTACCCATTATATGATAGATCATTTTAAAGATTAGCAATATTTAAGTTACATTTTACTGAAGTAAAAATAGATCATTGTAATCTGGCTTAGCATCTAATATAAGAGAAAGCAAATCTCTGAGAATGTAGATAAATCTAAAACATGCTGTTTAGGGTTTTTTTGCAGACTCATCACAAAGGCTTAATCATAACAGATAATTCTACTCCTTTTTTTTTTTCAACTCTATTCCATCTATGTTAGCACTATATTCTAAGCAATTTTTCTTATCAAAAAATCTATCAGTATCTTTCCTGAACTATCTCATGGCAATATGTGGTTTTTTCCATGATTCCTTTCTGCTCTTTGAATTTATTGAATTTTACTGGTTTGGAGTTTCTATATGCATTATATTTTATTTTATTTTTTCTTCTTTTAGTCCTAAGGAACTTACTTCCTATGAAAATAATCAGAGCATTGTCAAGACTACCAGGAATAAGTGACCTAAAAATTACCCCAATACTTCTCAGAATGATGAGTTTCTTAATGTGTTTGGGCTTTGCCAAGCTATCACATACTTTCAGATAGAGCTATGGTTTTGAATTTCCAAATGCATTCACTCTGAATAATTTTATAATGTTAATACTTTTAGAAATGGGAAAATGTGAGCTGAGTCAGGATGTATGCTTTCTCCAGGCGTCCCCAGCGCAGTTAATGTGTTGCACCGTTTCATTATGAAGAACTCAATGAACAAGAAGTCAGTTGTCAGAGCCGTCTGCTTCCTGGTAGTTTACACACCAGAAACTGAAATCTGAGAATGGCACTTGAAGGAAAACAAAGAGCTTTACAGTATTTTTTTTTTTTTTTTTTTCTTTTCAGGAAAACACACAGAAGCTAATTTTAGCTTCTTGATCAAATTGACCCAGCCTTTAACCCTGGCAAACGTTACCACAACACACTTCCAATAGACAATAGTTTGCATACCAGTGTCACACTGGAAACAGATGTGCTGCAGAGCTGGCCTTTTTCCCTTCAGAACAGAGCATGCCATGCAGTGACAGCTGAAATGTGGTTCCCTTCGAATTAGGTTAAAAGCGGGGCTTCTTTCAAATTTCAAACTGCAAATTTTTCTGACTTCTTAAAAAATTTATTACATCACAGTAATGTTTTGACCAGAATTTCAAAATATCATTCACCAGAGAACCATCACTTGGCTCAAACCACAGTTTTATCCTGGGAGGAGAAAAAAAAGAAATAAATTGTTAGCAGCTGTGCAATTCATGAGTGATGGTTACACAGTTTATATATTAAAACGTTTGGAATGCGAACAATTACCTCTTTTACTTTCTCAACACGTCTCCTATAGTTTATATAAACGGCATTTTTATTACCAAAGAAACGTAAACACCCTCCCCCACTCCCGCCGCATTGGACCTTGTGTGCCGTGTCCCCAAGTACAGTGGCTGCCACCCTGGACCCACCGCCTCTGACCTGTGCTGGGTGCTCAGCATGACCCTGACTGGGTTCTTAGCGCGGCCTCCCAGTTAGAAAGAAAGGAGGGAAGTTTTCTTAGCCTATGGTTGTTTAATATAGGCTCTTCTCCGACTCTCTGGGGAGACCCACTAATTTCTAAAATGCTAGGAAGTTTCCCATTTTTGCTGGGAAACAGGAAATAAATGTCTCTGTTCCTCGAGCAATGAAAAAGAGTATTTCCTGCCTTGTTGGCTGTAATCATTGCTTCTTGCAAGATGTCCTGTCACTTTGGGAGAGCTGTCATTGGGTGTAATATAGGTGCCCATGTATAGATACTCGATGAGTGGCATTTTTAAGTACTTTTTCATAACTGCCTTTTAAATTCCTGTTTGGAATATACTGGTACTGCAACTGCCGTGAAGCCACACAGCCGTTTTGAGATGGGGGTGCCTGAACCTCGTGCAGGCTCCCAGCAGTGGCTCTCCCATGTGGGCACAGGACTTGGTCAACAGCCAACATGCTTTCTCGCCATGCAGCTTACAAACATATAGACCTTAATCGACAATTAGCATGCTGTGAAACATCAGTGTACAGAGTTCATTTTAAAAAGCGGTAACTGAAGGTGTGGGCTTTTGAATTATTTATATTAAAATTTAAATAAAATTCCAGGAGATTACAATGTATCTATATGGAGTTATGTTACATAAATAAATCTTGGGCTGCTGTAATCAATAATTACAAATGAAGTATAGTAAATGCAAAAAATAGTCTAAATTTTATAGAGTATGTAAGCAATCTTTGATCAGTTATCTGTACCAAAATATTTCTTATATTTGAAAGTTAATAACCAATGGCTATATTTGAACTTTGTGAAGGGAATTTAAACTATTTTCCTGGAATTTTTGTTTGACTGCCAAAGAGGGAACATTCTCACTGGATTTTGATTGTGAAATCTAATGCTTTTTGTGTGTATGTTTTTATTACCAAAGGGTTCTTGATTCACATTTTATTTTTTCGTAATAAAGTTCATGCCCTTTCTTTCAGTAATACACAGACGTTGTTGTTGTGTGATGTGGAATCAATTCTGATTCCTAGCAAGCCTATAGAACAGGGTAGAACTGCCCCATATGGTTTCCTAGGCTGTAATCTTTATGGGAGCAGATCACCAGGTCTCTTCTCCCTCAGAGCCACAGGTGGGTTTGAACTGCTGACCTTTCTGTTAGCAGCCGAGCTCTTAACCATTGCACCACCAGGGCTTCTCGACACACAGGTGGCAGTTAACTATCCTAAGTACTTTTTCCCAATTACGATTTATATTGACTATGTTTTCAAGATTGTAAGTTTTGCTTCATTAATGCTGAGTCAAAGATAATGGAGCTTATAAACTATAACAA
Organism: Dugong dugon; assembly: GCA_030035585.1. Classification (NCBI taxonomy): domain Eukaryota; kingdom Metazoa; phylum Chordata; class Mammalia; order Sirenia; family Dugongidae; genus Dugong; species Dugong dugon. The sequence goes on from CM057464.1 coordinate 23,702,411, forward strand.
CAGATTAGGAAATATGCAATTTCATAAAATAATAGTTATACAGTATTATCAGAGTGCTCTTACATTAGCACCAGACAAAGTTTTTGTATGACATATGAATTTATTGTTGTGCAGATTGCCTAAATGAACACTCAAAATTATAGCAGTACTTTTCTTTTAGCATGAAGATTCCCAGGTTGTACTACACCATTATACATTTTTTTAATATTTTCTCATTTTCACAGCTGGGGCAATGAGATTAATATTACCCCCAAAGCTTCTGCATGTCATGCTCTATCTCTGTTAGAAACCTAACTTAAGGTACAGATTTTAACATGGATATGTATAAAGAAATATCTTTTGAGGAAAAAACCTCTTCCTCGATACTTTCCTGATTAGACCTCTATAACTTTTCACATGAAAGAATTAAATCCATTGAATAGATTCATCTTCAGTTTATTACAATAAGCACATGCTGACTGAGTTCAAGGTGTGACTCTAGGCCCTTTCACGCATTAACTCTTTAAACCTCTTAGTAGCCCTTTGAGGTGAGTGGGATTCTCCCTAGTTGGAGGCAAAAAGGGGGGAAGTGGCTTACTTTCCCAAGGACTCATAGCTGGTAAAGAGTGAATCTGGGATGTAAACCCAGGCTGCCTGCCTGAACCCCAAATGTTCTACTCATTCTGCTGATTGAGTATATATGCATGTAGCTGTGTGAGAGTGTTATGCATGTATATATATGCATTTAGATAGATGGATGAATGGATGGGTGGATGGGTGGATTGGTGGGTGGATGGATGGATGATAGATGCTCCTACTAGTTGCTGGTTATTGTTTTTTTCTTGATAACCAGTCAGCATTTCTTCTTCCACTTGCTCAAGGGAGAAAACTCTAACTTTTAGTCATTAGAATAACAGTCTGTCCTTGATAACTCTAATTTTTTTAACCCATTAGCTATGCCTTCTCTTGGCTAATGACATATTTTAATTTACTCTGTTTCCCTAAGTGTGGCAGATACAGGAGATCTACGTAAGCATGCACTAATGCGTGAACGTGCATTCAGATGGTGCCTTTACATTCTCCAGCCTTCTGTAGTTTTCTTTTGGATCAGCGATTATGAGGTGCACTTTCAGGACCAACTCTGTGTTTCAGAAAACGAAATAGTGGACTCTTTTTCCCCCCCTTTTCTTAGCTTCTTACTGTGTTATATTTTTTTCTTTCTTTTTTATGGGGGGGGCGGGGGGTAGTAACTGTCCTTTAAAGAAGAAAGAAGAAAAAAGTAGTACTTCATTCTATTAGAATCTCCTTGGGACGTACTGGGCATAGGTTGCTTTTTCTCTTACTAACCGGACTTTTGCCCTGTTCTCACATTACAACTGCTTTGATCTCCTGAAAAAGTGGGGGTGTGTAGCATGCAGCCTGCAGGCTCCCCTCCAAGTCCAGGGGTTTGCCTGACCCAGCTTCATCAGGAACATTTGCCGTCACAAGGACAGAAGCAATTAAATTGTTTATAGACTACAAAGTAAATGGCCTACTGAGAACTTGTTTGTACTTTTTTTTTTTTTTTTTGGTACTTTTTATATGTTTTATAGTTAATGTTTTCAGTGACCTGTGTTATAAAATAAACTGTAACTACTTCTGTAGGTATGTTATAGTAGTAAAGCAAAACTATATATTCCTAGATATTTATATCACTTCACTTAGAGCCTCAGAGTGAAACTTAAAAAGATTTCTTCCCTAACATTTCAGTTAGAAACTCAATTTCAGATCCTTGGCAGTCTTATGTATGGGCTTTCTTACATGATTGTTGAATAACATGTTATTATACATGGGGGAAGAATAGTTCTTTTGTCCACTGCATTACATTTTGCGGTGAAATTGGAGAAAACAAATCATTAAGGAAGTCTATTTTCGTTCAAGACATTACATACTTATGAAGAGCCTGTTTTTTAGCCTTGCCAATTTGAAAGAAAATGCAGACCCATTTGTGTTGGAGCTGGAGAGCATGTTCTAGATGGCAATCTGTCAGTAGCTTCATGAGTGTATGTATGAAAGAGTACATGGCATAGGTGGGTGTAGACGCCAGCTTATATGTGGTCATGCTGCTTTTCTTATGTATCCAAAAAAAACCCATTGCCATCAAGTCAATTCCAACTCATAGTGACCCTATAGATCAGAGTAGAACTGCCTCATATAGTTTCCAAGGAGTGGCCGGGGGATTTGAACTGCCAGCCTTTTGGTTAGCAGCCGAGCTCTTGACCACTGTGCCACCAGGACCCCTCCTTATGTATGGTCACTGCTAATTGACTGATGGCTGATTTTCTAGATACTGCTTTAGAAGAAAGGAAAAACAAGTGTTTTTGATGAAATGTTTTCACTCTGATAGGCCCACTCAGCAGTATCCCTTCTTCCAAAGCTTCACCACCACCCTCCACTGAAACAGGGTGCTGTGGTCAACAGACAAGAAGGAAGAACCCATGCTTGTCTGCATATACCTGGTGCATTTTGCATGTACCCAGAGAACGGGATGAGAAGAAGCACACCAGACTTTGAACACTGGTTAATTGGTTGAATTCAGCGTTGGTGGAAAAAGCCTGCTAACTTTTTATACACCTCTGTATTTTTTGACTTATTATAATGAACATGTACTGCTTTTATATAAAGTTATTAAAATCAAAAGCATAGAAAAATGGTTTACACTGTACTGTGAATTACCAATAGCAGTCTGGCATGTTACCTATCTTGGTTAATACCTGTACTTTAGAGAACCATGCTGTTATTGTGCATGAGTAAACCTCTACAAACCCACTGCTATCAAGTCAATTCTGACTCATGTGACCCTATAGGACAGAGTAGAACTGCCCCATAGAGTTTCCAAGGCTGTAATCTTCACAGGAGGGCCTGGTGACATAGTGATTAAAGAGCTCACTTGCTAACCAAAAGGTCAGCAGTTCGAATCCAACAGCCACTCCTTAGAAACCCTGTGGGGCAGTTCTGCTGTGTCCTGCAGGGTCACTATGAGTCGGAATCCATTCAACAGCAATGGGTTTTGTTTTGTTAAACTTTATAGAAGCAGGTTGCTGTATCCTTTTCCCGCAGAGCAGCTGGTGGATTCGAACTGCCGACCTTTTGGTTAGCAGCTGATTGCTTAACCACTGTACCACCAGGGCTCCTGAATAAACCTTTAGTGGTATTATTTTGAGTAGTTACCATGGTATAGTAGAGAAAGTCTGAGTTTGGAATGAGACAAAATTGTGATCCAGTAGGTGCTCAATCCATATTTTGTGATGTACAATAGTTAAATACGCTTTTTGAACCTCATTTTCCTCATCTGTAAGTCAGTCAGAAAAATACCATTTCCATAAAGTAGTATGAAAGTGAGTGGAGTTAACTAGCGTGCCCTTAGCACATGGCAGGTCTTCAGTAAATACCACCTAGTACATTACCAAACACATGGTAGGCTCTTATAAATATTGAATGAATGAATAACTCCTCCTCCTACCCCCTCGGCCCTGCCCAAGTCTTACAGCCAGTTAATATCAGATCAGGGCCTGGGACACCTGCCTACCCACTCCCAGGTCAGCGCCCTCACCCATGGTACAATCAACATTCTTACTCATTTGCTTCACACTGCAGATAGCTGAGATTGTTACCAAGCACAGCATATTAGAGATGGGAAATGTAGTCTGTGTCAAAGATGAAGACTACTTTCAGCTAAAGCTCTTTCTTTTCCTCTTTATATTGCAATGTTCTATCATCCTGCGTTTTCCTGTAGAAGAAATCTGGAAAGATAAAACCAAAACTTGACATGGATATGAGGTACAAAGCAGGCAAAAACCCACCAAAGCACAAAGCTAATTAAGTAACTATCTGCTGAACTGGCCTTTTTACTACTGGTCTTCTTTTTCATTAAAAAAGAAAAAGAAAGAAATCGGACGCTCATTTCTTGCTTCAGTGTGGATGGGAGTAGGTTTATTTTAAAATATCACTTGAACAACCTTACTGATTGTTTTTTAATAAGAAATGCTTTAAAAGCATATGGACCATCACAAATGAGAAAAACAAACAGATTCAGACTATTTTTCTTTTGGTTTTTCAAAAAATTGATTATTTCATCTCCCTGTTTGCCGAATGGAATGTCCCCTTTCAAGTCCACGTAGGCCTGTTGCCCTTCACCAAGTACCTGTTCACATGTAATTAATGAATCAGAACCACAAAGTAGCTTTCAAGAAGAATTTAATAGTAAAAATAAAGGTACTGAGATTTTCTACCAGAACTATTTTTCTCAAAAAATAAAATTCTTGAAAATATCACTTATTCTATACATATTTGTAGATGATAATTTGTAGATGATTTTTATTAGGGATAAAAGTTATTTATAGGGCTGGTTTACACTCTAAGCCTGCCTCAAACCTGAGATGAATTGCTAAATTTTTTTTAATTAAATGAATTGTTTTTTTATTGCAACAATTGGGAAAAAATGTCATATGATGCAGTCTTTCAACATACAGGGGAGCCTAGCTTTCTATGTGAAAGGGACGCCCTGTGTAATGGGGGTTTAGCCCACAGCAGAAGTTACTGTATCTTAAAAGAGGGTTATTTTATAACACGGTCATGTATTATACTTTTTCTTAGAATTTACAGTGTTTTACCACATGCCTATTATGATTTTGAAATGTGACCTGTTTCTTCACATTGGATTTAAAATAAAGACCTTTCTTTTTCTTAGCACAAGTCAACTAAATATAGAAATTCTAATCCTATCATTTTTTAACTGGGAACTGAAATATCAGGAAAATTGACAAAATCACAAAATAAATGCCAGGCCTTGCTTAATATAAACAGTAATGATTAGATTTGTTTAAAAATATTTAGAGACTGAATTGTAAGAATTGTTTCAATTAGGCAAATTTTGAAAGTATGTATTTGATCTAAAGACCTAATATAATTTAGCTAAATGATGTGATATGTAGTTTTAAATTATCATTAATCAAATATGCATATTCATGCAGGTGTTATTTCCTTATAAAAACATGAAATGCCTTCAAATTAAATGCTGCTCAGCGTCTACTTCAGAGATCGTTAGAACTGTGGGCATTAAGTTGCTCTTTTATATTATTGAGTCTTACATTATTTCATTCTTCGTAATATCCCACATGTGCTTCAGTGGCTCCTTCACTGCCAATGGCACATCTACACATGCAGAGAATACAGCTTGCATGATCCCTAAAGGCTCTAACAGCGGGTGCACTTTGTTCTCTAGTGCCCTAATCTTGGGTATTAATGCTGGAAAGACTTCTTGAGCTTTCTCTCTCATGATGTTCTCATAGTCTTTCTGGTTCCAAAATGTACACTTCTTTTAGAAGGGGAAAGCCATTCTAGCCATGGCCCTTTGAACGTGGGGCGCCCTTTCCTGTTGTGAAACAGTTCTTGTACGGGCCACAGCCAGCACCACAAATGAGAAGGTGAGACCTCCCCGGCTTGCTGCTGGCTAAACACCTGCCTAGCAGCCAAGGGGGCTATGTCAGACTTTCATGCTAGAAATGGCCTTCTGATGTAGTTTAAAATTTTGTGGTCAATCTTAGTTTTTCTAATGAATGTGTCAGACGTCTGCTGAAATGAATATGGAAACACAAAAAGATAAATAGGTGTCATTCTGGTTGCCTTTGAGCACCGAGCTTCATTTTGAAGTACAGTACAACTTTAAAAGTGCCAGGTTTTCAAAACTTGCTCTCGTGAAACATTTATATTTTATAATTCAGTCTGTAGATTTCTTTATATGAAACCGCATATTCTGTTTATGTTAAGCAATGTGTGGAATTTATTCTGTGATTTTCCTCCTAATATTTAAGTTTCCAATTATAAAACAATAGGATAAACAGTTCTGTATTTAGTCAACTTGTGCTAAGAAAAATTTAAAGGCGTTTTTGTTTTAAATCATGCATAGAGAACATAAGTTAGTAGAAGCCTCTTTACTCAGGGAAGAATCAGTGAATTGTTCTCTCTTGATTGAAGACCTTGAGTGTCTCGTGGGGATGATGGTAATCCTTGGAAAGATGTCCTTCTGGAGACCTCTAGAGCTCTTTCTGTTTTCTTGACCGTACATTGTTAGCTGTCTAGAACTAATTACTCTCTGTCTACTGGGAAATCATGTAAAGTTTTCAGATGCAAAGGGAGCCCAAAAGAGTTCTTACTTGTTCTCAAGTCAGATAGAGATAGGAATGGCTTAGGAGTAGTAATTCTTAAAATAGCTTCACTTGGGTTGTTGAGCTCTGGGTTTCCCTTTCAAACTTTCATCTAGAGAACCCTTCAAAACTATTAACTTTGAAAGAAATAGTTTTTTTTTTTTCTTTCCCAAGATTCTTGAAAACATATATTGATTCTTAATATCTCATTTTAGAAGCACATAGTTACAGAAAATTATCAGAGCAATCTAGGCCCAATGTATATTCTTTTTGTACTGTAGTCTAAGAAGTTTATATCAAACTGGGACCCCCCCCAAAAAAAAAATGGGTAAAAAACAGAGTCTGCCAGCCTCCCAGGGAGTCTGAGAATATCCACCAACAGTTTCCAATCCTGCTGGTCAGCCACATTCAAACTGCAGGCCCTCAGTCCCTCACTTGTTCATTCGGTTGCTTTAGGTTTGGGGTCTGGGAATCTATCCATCATCCTCCTCCTGTTTTATGGTCTGACCTGCATGCCTGCCTATCTTCCCATCTTTATCTTCTCCTTTCCTCCTTGTCTGTTCATCCCCTTTAGTCCTCCTCCTGTGTCTCTCTCTCCCTCTGCCCTTCCTTTCCTCTGCTCTTCTTTTTTTTCCTCATGGCCTCCTCCTGAATTTCTTTGGAAATTCTAAAGCTGCTTACGATGGGAACACCTGGTTTTCTCTGTTCACTATTAGCTACAAAAAGTCTAAAGTCTTCACTAAGTGATTACCTGGTCCCAGTTTATTGTCTCAACTATTCCTTCTTCCTTATCATGTACTCTTTACATCAGTTGCTAGGCGTGCTGGACATTCCCATAACTTACTGTACTTTCTGGCTTCTCTGCCTTTGCTATTCTGGTTTACCCTACCTGGACTAACCTGCCTCTCACTGACTTATGAACTCCTCTTCATTCCGGAAGGACTCCAACTGCAGTTTACCTCTGTGAGCTTTGTTCCAACTCATCTTTTATTCCATTCAAAACTAATTCCTTCCTCCACTGTGCTTCCGTAGCATTGGGTACAAATGTGTTTTTTAGCATTTAGCATATCTTAATTCTAGTTCTCTTTCCCTCCTTGGCTATGATTTCTATGACAATAGAAGGGGCAGCACTGTACCTGAAACATAGTAGGTGCTCAGGAAATATTAGTTGAATGAATGAATAAGATAAATGAATATCAGAGCTTCTGATTCTAAAATTATGGAGGTAGAGCATTTTAAAATTAAGTACTTAATTTCAAGTAGATTTGTGTTAGATATCCAAGGAAAATTCTATTAGACATGGACCCTCAGAATTATTCAGAGAATGGCAGGTAGCAGAATGGGAATAGTAAACCAGTGTGTCACTGTCATCAAGCATTGAGTGCCTACTGCATATAGGGGCAGTAGAGTATTAGTAGTATTTGCAGATTCCAATTAGGCACAAGGGTTGTGTCTTGGATGCTCCACATACTTTTAACAGAGGAGGCAAGACACCTCTTTCCAAATGCATTATGGAGGTCTTCAGTATAAAAAAATTTGGACAGTCAAAATATTTGTAGTTATAATTTTCCAGAATTAAAATGCATGAGTAAAACTATGCTGATAATACATGATTTCTTCATCAAAAATATTTATTCCAGGCAGTTCAAGTTTCTTAGCATCTAAACTGAATGTTAGAAAAGACCTCAAGGCTGTGCATGTTCTTAAATGGTTTCTGTGAAATAGAACATACTTCTCTTTGACAAAAAGTGAAAGCTTTTAAGTAACTCTTTCATCATTCAGCCTGAGAGAAGCAAGAGTGTTTACGAGAACCACACCCTCTTTGCAGTCCATCTAACAAATCAAGGGCCCCAAAGAAGATTTTAAAGTCTGCCCTCTCAACATGGGACAGACTAGTGAGCTAGATGCTGGCTCATGCTGTCAGAATCTTCCTAGCCAATTACAGATACAGATACTACAGAATACTGGGGGGAAATCCCATAATGGAAAGGGAGAGGGGAGTCAACACATAGGACGCTCAGCACACCTGGGGCCCTGCGCTGTGGCTGCGAGTGGGTGTTCCATTTGCACAGAAAATCCCCGGCCTCCAACAAATTCAGTGCACATGGCAGAAGAAAATAACCAAGTCTATTCTGTTCTAGTTTTTATAATTAATTGCCACAGTTTCCATATTTTTCTGTTTAAAAGTTAAAAACACTTAACTTTGATCATTAAAAGGTGTTACAATGAAATTACGCATGGTGCTGAAAGAATAATCCTTCTAAAGTGCTAGTCTGATCTTGTCATTCCCCTCTTGCTTTCTAGGTACCATTTCCCACCTTTTAGTTCAGAAAGCCCCTTGTGATTGCCCACTCCCACCCCCTAGCCTCTCCTCCGCCCCATCTGTGCTGGAAAAGTCTACAGTGCCCTAAACAGATCAGGCTCTTTCAGCCTTTGTCTTTTAAGTACAGTCTTCCATCTGCTTGGAAAACTGTTCCTCCATCCCTTACCCCTGATTCCCTCTCCAATGTCCTGCTACCCTGGCCTCTCCTGAGCCAGCCTTCCCCATCTGCAGCTGAGTTAGATATCCTCTGTCTGCACTACCCTCTGAGGGTCCTGCCCCATTACAGCATAGGGCCCTCAGATGTGCCTCTGATCTCCATCTGTCGCTTCCTAGCCTGGGATCTCCTCCTGGAGGCAGGGCTGGGGCTGATTACTTTCTGTAGCCCAGCCCTGCCCAGAGTTCGGCACAGCAACAGCCTAGTATGTTTTAGAGGCATGAATGAAAGAACTATCAGCTACATTTAAAAAATAATGTTAGCTATTAAGAATAGCCTACCAACGTTTACTTCTGTGGCACCTGTTAGATGTCATTGTTTCCCCTTCGATTTGTTCAAATAAGACTGATTGTAAAATGTATTTCAAGGTTCACCTGAGTTTTGTCCTTTGTAGTTACCAGGTGATTGTTCAATTAATGGCTTTTGCATCCATTTCCTTCCAGTCTCCTTTTCTTGAACCTAATCCTGATCTGTTCTTAGGATCTCAGAATTTTTTCACTAACCTTCTTCTTTGTCACTAGTTCTTTAATTTACACATTTGGTTCGCTGGGTCCCGTTACTCTGCCTACAAATCTGTCCTATGTCATCTCCTTTGAGTAATTTATGACCTCCATAAAATGCCACGTAGAGGCACTTTTCTACGTTTTTGAGTAATGGCAAGAAAGAATTGCCCTGGGAGTCAAAAATCCAGTAAGTCATAGATTATCTTATTATTTATGACCAGAGAGTGGTCATTGACAATATTTGGCAATTTTACAGCTATGAACCTAGGCTATTGTGCTTTAGAATGTAATTTATTAAGCAAATAAAACTCTATTGGTAATGGGTCCCGTTAAATCTGTGGGACCACATAAGTTCCAGGCTGGGACAGCTGTGGGAGTTTCATAGTAGCCACATATATCTCGGATGTCTGGACACTAATATTTTACACTTACTTAATGGTTTTATTTATTCAGTTGCCTTTATGTTCTTGATTGGATTCTGACCAACCATTTTAGTTTAAGAAGTCATCATCTTTGAGTAGTGAGAAAGGAGCCTGGAGAAAATAAAATGAATTTATGTTGAGAAAACATAAATCCCTCTTTCATTAGCTATGACAGTTAGTAAGTCCAGGCTGTAAAGAAACCCCAGATGTGTTCATGGAAAATGCTCTCATAAAATCATCTAAAAAAAAAAAAAGACAATGACCTAAAACTTAGTTAATTATACTGGAGGAAGAGACATAAATATAGATAGATATGCATATGTGTGTGTACATGCACGCACAGAGCTTGCAGACGTGTGAATAAGCATCAGTGAGCAAGCTTAGAATTTCTCTTTACAAACTGTCATTCATTTATGTCAGTAGTATTTTATAATGTGCCTTTAGCCATCCTTACCTTTTAATAACTCAGCAAAGTAAGTTGATTATTTTTCTAAATAGTGAAGTTAGGCTCAGTATTTTTAAGCTGGAAATGTGCCTGCTTGGTGGTGGTGGTAGTGTTATTTTAGCATTCATTTGATTTATTTGTTCTTCTAAATATCTTGGTGAGGTAAGGTGGGAATCAAAACTTTTTCATCACTCCAAACAAAAACTCACTACCCCAGTTTCCCCTCCCCCCAGTCCCTGGTAACCACTACTTTGTTCTCTGTGTATTTGCCTATTCTAGATATTTCATATAAGTAGGATCATACAATATTTATTCTCTTGTGTCTGACTTACTTCACTTAGCTTATTTTCAGGGTTCATCCATGTCATAGCATGTATTAAGACTTCATTTCTCTTTATGGCTTAATAATATTTCATTATATGGATATACCACATTTTGTTTATCCATTCATCTGTTGGTGGATATGGATTGTTTCCACCTTTTGGCTGTTGTGAACATGCTGCAGTGAGCAGTCTGTTTCCGTAAAGTTTACAGCCTTGGAAACTCTGTGGGGCAGTTCTACTCTGTCCTATAGGGTCACTATGAGTCAGAATTGACTCAACTGCACACCCTAACAATATCAGTTTGGACTTGGAGCAAGATTGATTATCCAGATACATTTTTACATATAGACCATGATTATATATACCCACATTTTCATGTAAATTGAAAATACATAATAGAGTAGCCCAAAATTGGAATCAAGGATCCTAAAGCACTTCTCTTTATGTGGGTTATACCTATCGATATGTACCATACTAGAAATTAAAACTGTGGCGTTTAAAACATATTTATTAATTCATTTAAAATAACGTGAACATAAATAACATTTTTATGAAAAACAACTATTTTTCAAAACAAGTATCAATAAGAAGAGTGGCATTGTTTCACATTCTTTATAATCTTGATAATGTGTAGAATAGATGACAGCTGGATTCTCCTGTCTGTATCAACCTCTAGTCTCTTGCAATATCATAAGTCAGGTAGCATCTAGAGAACTCCATTGTACACTTCTGAGAGAATGAGAATAAAAGAGGCGTGATATCTTAGTATTATAAAAATAGTTTTGCGTTTGCGGACCAAGTGAAAGTGTCTCAAGGACCTCCAGGGTCTTCAGACCATACTTTGAGAACTCCTGCCCTATACTATTGAAATAGTTAAGCAAACAGCATTAGAGCAACACAGAAGGATACCATATAGTCTTATAACATGGTACAATGTGGGTCCTGTCAATACAAAGAAATGTATTTTTAATAACATACTTCACCAACTTAGAAAAACAAATATTACATCTTATAATATCTGAATGCATATAAAACATGACGGGTTAAAAAAAGCGTAAATATCAGACCAATTCTCATATCAATACCAAAACCAAACCCATTGCCATTAAGTCAATTCCAACTCACAGTGACCCCACAGGACAGAGTAGAACTGCCCACTGGGTTTCCAAGGAAGCAGACTGCACATCTTTCTCCCGTGGAGCGTCTGGTGGGTTCAAACAGTTAATAGCCAAGCACTTAACCTTTTTCATATCAGTAGATAATAAAATCAAACAGCTTAATGTTGAACCATTTCAAAGAGCTCAACTAATAAGTTATTGAATGGAAACCTAGAATATAAAGATAGAGCTGTAAGTACTATGTGACTGAAGAAAGACTCATAAGCTCCAAAAATGAGATAGAGCAGGGAGGAAAGTTGATATCCCGTTATAGACAGGGAGGTACCTGTCTTAATTTCTCTTTGAAATAGGAAGCCATTCAACTTCTTCAGAAGGTTAGCTGCAGGGAGATCATTGTTTTTTTGCTCTTGCAAAAGCTGTAAATCTGTTCAAGTACTTGGAAGAAGATTTCATTGATATCCTAGATTTTTATGTCATAAACTTTGGCAGAGATGACTTTGGTCTAGAAAATATTAAGGATAATATATTTCAGCTGCCAATGAAAACGAGCATACAATGTTAAAGATTTTTTTAAAGAACACAGAATAAATAAACACATTTCTGCCATGTAAAGACTCGTGTATTGATGAGAATTAAAAATGACTTTTCAGTAAATTACTAGAATTTTATGTTTATTGGCCACCTTCTTTCTCTAAAGTTTAGCATGTAATGAAGTTCTGTAATTTAAAATGAAAGCATATACAATTCATGATAAATAAGAGCCAAATGTTTCTCTGGCAGTCGTGGAATTGGTCAGTGCAGTGTGACCCACCAGGAGAACCAGCAGGCCCTGAGTTTCTGATTCACTGGCAAAGTTAGCATAATGCCAGCACTTTTTGCACAAAATCCAAGAAGTAACGAGGAGAGAGAAGCAGAGGGCAGCTGCAGAAGTGGAGGAGGCAGAGGCCACACTTCCTAGGGGTAAGGGCACCAGCCCCAGATATTGCTGCTGCGGTCCTGGGTGCTCCAGGCATTCCCAGGAAAGAGCAAACTCACTCTGCCCATCAGTGCCCAGGGCCAGCAGGCTGTGAGCTAACATTGGGAAGGACATGGTGTTAGACTCCTAGCAGAAACCTAAAGAACCAAGTTAGTGTGGGAAAGGTTAAACTCTGGAAGTAGCCGGCAAGCATTGGCAAGCTGAATAAAGGGTTTTTCTTGTTCCTGTTTCTCTAGAGAAAATGAATTTATTAATCAAATTGACCATAAAACATTTAAAGAATCAAGACAATAAGGGAAACTACTGACACAGCAATAAAGGAAACCACCGTCTCAGACTTAAGCAGCCACCTTCTTATCATCAGTTTTGTTCTCCTAGTGAAAGGTCTAGTTATACCTTTCTCTTTTATTGAAACTTCTAGAATTTTGACAACTCTTTCAAAATATGTTCGAAAAATCAGACGCTAAATTACACCTGTGAGCTTAAAGCAGCAAAAGTAATTTACTGACCTTATTCACCCCTTAAATTGCAACAAACTCTTTACTGTGTATTTCCTGTACATCAAGTGTTGAATTCGCTTTTACTTCTTCTAGATCTCTCCTCCACTCTCTCCCACCTCATTTCCCCTCCATGTAACTGAATACTTTCAGCAACTGGAGGCCCAAACAACCTTGTTAACTTAAAAGTTTACGTTCAGATTTATTGAGCCAGCAGAGTAACACAGGGCAAGTGTTCATCAACATGTCTAGGGTATTTCTGTAATTACTCTGCTGGCCTCTCTAGGGCCTAATGAAAATTCGCAACATGAGTTAGTAATAAGGTAACTATTATTTTTATTTATTTATTTATTTGGGCGGGGGGTGGGGGGAAGAGGGCATTTAGGTTTTTCTAAGGGGAGCCTCTACCTTTTTACCATAGATTGTAGCTGTATCCTTGATAACACGGTGGCTGAACATAAGGTCTCAAGGGTTGCACACTGAAAGAGATTAAACTGTAATTAAACTACACTGTGAGTAAGGAGGGATGGGAAAAAATTGTGGTTTTCATAAAGCAGAAGAGAAATACATTGACTGGTGTTTACAGCCCAGAGACTTGTTTCCCTCCTCGACTACAAAGCAGTCTTATTTTTAGCAAGCCAAGGTTTTGCAGGAATGCCGTATCAACCCCACAGTCCCGTTCTTTGAAATAATTGCACCAAGCTGGCCTCACATCAGCAGTAACTAACTGAGAGTCAGGGGGAAACATTTCTCAAACATGCACTGCCGATGAAATTTGTCATAACACTATGAAATATGTAGGCTGCCTGCACGAAGTTCCACATAATGGGAAAAAAGTATTTAACTAGATCTTAATTGAACATGCAGCTACATAATATCCTTTTGTTTAGGCTCAAAAATGGATTTTTTTAAACCTCCTTATCAACACAGCTATTAAATATTGTGGCTCTCTAGCTATCAGTCTCCGATCAGCACAGTTAGTGCATTTTACCTTCCAAGGAAGTGCACTTTGAGCCAGCTGGAGCGCGGAGAATGTAGGAGCTGGAGAAAGTCATAATTGAAACAGGCGACTGCTTCAGCACAGACAGGAAATAAAAGGGAAGACTGGGCCCTTCAATGGATTAAATTAGATGTTTCAAATTCAGACAGTATCAGGAAAAAGAAGACTTATGTTAGAGGGGGAAAAAGGTAACAGTAAGTTCATTCAGCTGGATGCCCCCGCCTCCCTCTGAACACATGTTTTTGCTGGAATCTCGATGCGCTGCGCTGTAGGGTAGAACTTGCCCAGTCCGCACGTTCCGGCCAAACGGCGGAGTGGCAGGTTCCTGTGTTAATGTTACGCTATCCTTCTCCTCCTGCCTGCCCTCTCTCGCTCAGAGTCCTTTGGTATTCTGTTTCTATAAATTAGGCGTGAAATTATGTTGGGCTGAGGATACATGATTTCAGCTGTTTTATAGCTGGAAAGGAAAATCTTTTAGACCTAAAGCAAAAACATTTTTTTAAATATACTTCCTGCCTATTAGTTTGAGATATGCCTGTTATAGAAAATGCTGCCTTGTAGAAACTTTCTTTTTTCTTTTTGATCTGTTAGAATTCTGTCTTGTCCTTCAGTTCAATCCCAATAACATTGAGTACCCACTGTGTCCAAAGCCCTGGGCTAACTGATAGCTATATATTTGTACGTTCAATATGACAATATTAATGTACGTGCAAATCAAAGTCTCATATGGAGACCTGTACTTTTATTAAAATGTTTTCCAAAACAGATTTCATTTTACTTTGGAATAATCTACTGAACTGTTCCGGCGTTTTTTGTTTGTTTGTTTGTTTGTTTGTTTTCACTTATGTGGTACTATAGGTGGCATCTGTTTTTCTGTTTAAGCAAACATGCCCTTCGTTTAATACAATTTGCTTAAACATCCAACTCCAGTGTTTGTTGCTGGCAATACCTGAAACATTGCTTGTTAAGGATAGTGTCTATTTCAGCATTATTGTATTCAGTGTCATTTATATGTAAGGGTGGCATTAGATGAGGTGCTTTCTCTGAGACATATATAAACATACTGCAGCATTCAACAAGATAAAATAAGATGGCTCTCAATTTTCCCCTTATGAAAGCTGATGATTGCTATAGCAGTCCAGTTGTAAAGGTTGAAAGTGATATTTTTTCCTACTGTCCATGGCTTTCTGTTCCCTGAACCCCGGTTTTGGAGGAGGGTGCAGCTGTGCCCAGCCTGCCCACCAGCCCAGCCTCACTGGCTCAGGGGTGCTCACAGTTTTAGTGTCTTGAATTAAGCTGTGGGAAAATTCCTGCACAAACATCTACTTCGTTTGCCGGCCTGGTCAGGAGCAGAGCTTCAAACCAGTTCAGTTATGCCCAACAAAGTGAAACCAGAACAGACCCAAATTTTTAAAATTTGGATGATCTGGAACCACAGCCAGAATGGGAAAAATTATGGGTCAAAGCTCTGGAATGGGAGACTTGGAGGAGGCATAATGAGCCCTTTCAGGAGCCTAATGCGTGAGATTGGATTATTGCCAGGATAGAAGAGGTGACACATATTCAAAGCAGCACAGTCAGCTGCCATCTTTGAGCTTGGCACCACTGTTTCCAACTCTGCTCAAAATCCGAAGGGCAAGAGATTTGGTTGCTATGCAACACATACACTGCCCTTATTTTCCAATAGAGAGATTAAGTTTCTAGCAGGGCTTTGACCTGTAATTTTTCCCATTCCAGTTATGGTTCTGGTTCACCCAAATTTTAAAAATTTGGATCTGTTCTGGGTCACTTCCTCAGCCATGACTGAACCCGGAAGAGCCAGTTCAAAGCCCTGGTCGGGAGGCAGGCAGGCTGGGCAGGCTGGGCAGGCTGCATCCTGTGAGTGTGGGCTTTGCATGGAAAATGCTGTGGGTTACCGCCACTCCTGCCGGACAACGAATGCAGCTATAAACCTTGACTCTAGCATTAGGGTTCTCTTCAGAGGGTACGCATCTTTGATACTGAGGGTCCAACAAAACTATTACTAATTACCTATCTGCTGAAAAGCTACCAGAATTGGTAACTTTAACAACAATAACAAAAGTCTGTGTACTTAGTATTTTCCAACAAGGGAACATTCTTATAAATAGTCTAGCTTGCATTTTTAAATCTCAAAAGAATGAACTGGAAATGTACCCCCAGTAAGACCCCCTTATGTCCTCTCAGAAAGACCACCTTGCATAGCTTCCTCATGGAAGCCCATTTCCACCTTTATGTGGGTCTCAGAGAATGAGAACATTTTAAAGAGAACTCTGGTTTCTCAGCTCAGGGCAGGTTGCCCTGACCTCTGTGTCTCCTGTTGACCATGAACTGTCCAGGGAACATTGGGAAGTGGGCTATGTTCCCTGAGGGCCACTTTTCAGGAGTTGGGTGAGGTGGTGATTGCCTGCTGCCAAGACCTGTCACATCCACAGCCCTAAACCAGGACATACTGTTTCAGGAGTTCCAATTCCCAGAGCCTCTCCTTCAGAGATTCTTCCCAGAAGTCTGCTCTAGTATATCTTGACATCTTTCAATTTGACCCTGTTCTTAGAGGCCCAAGCCCATGCCTTTGCATTCATAGGCAAAATCACATTAGTTTGTTGAAGCTGTTTGTAATCTGGCTGTGCCTGTTTCATCCAGGTCCAGAGGACTGATAATGATTGTGCAGTCTTATAAAGAAATGGATAGTGGTAGGATCATAAGAACACTGTGCTAACCCTTTACAGATGTCATCTCATTTTGGCCTTGCAGTAGCTTTCCTATGAAAGGTTATATTATTATCCACTTTTTACAAATGAGTAACTGAGACTTAAGAGAGTTTAAGGAATTAACCTAATATCAATACAACTGGTATATGGAGTTGCTAGCATTTTCACTCAGAGTTCTCAGAGTCAGAAGTTTTGGTATTTACATGATATCACATTAGTTAAACTAGACCTTATTTACTTGGAAAGCCTAGATTCTATTTCAGGAGGCCCTGTTTTTCAGAAGGAATAGTTTCCAGAGGTCCCACCATGAGCATCATCAAGTATCCATAACCTACGTGGGAAGGGAAGAGGTAGGCAGCAGGAGGGAAAGTCCTGTACGGCCAGCCCTGAGCAGGTGAATAATTTCTCATTCTTCTGCATCCCCTGTCCTTCTGCTTTCTTCCCCACAGCAAAGCTCCAGTCACTGAAGCCATCTCAGGTAGTATGATTTTTATGAAAATACTTGACACTAAGATGTGAATGGAGCCCTGGTGTTGCAGTGGTTAAGAGCTCAACTGCTAAGCAAAAGGTCAGCAGTTCAAATCCATCAGCCACTCCTTGGAAACCTGATGGGGCAGTTCTACTCTGTCCTATAGGATTGCTGTGAGTTGGAATCAAATCCACTGCAACGAATTTGGTTTTTGGTTTTTAATAAGATGTGAATGACCCGCTAGTTTAACCCTTGGAGAGTTTGTCAATCCAAATAAAACTCAAACTGATAATTGTGATAAGGGTGTCAAGTTGATGGGTTTTCTTCTGTGTTCAAAGAGAGAGTCCCCCAAATGAATAAAGTATAGGAATAAAGTATATGGAGTAGGACATACATGAGAAATCAACTATTGCATGTTAATAATGGCATGTAATGTTCAATGAACAGCATGCACACATATCCAAGAAACATCTTCTCCAGAGTCTCTCTCCAATTTTGATTCTCCCTTTTCCCTCACCCAAACCCCTAGCCAATTTCTCTTGACTTTCCTCTTTTGCCTTCCTTCCCTTTTTCATCTTTGGGTCATTATGGTATCATTATTTTAGAATGAGACAAAGTAAGAAAGGAGCACCAGACTTCTATTTTCTTGCCTCTTTATCCACCTCCTTTGATAATAATGAAGACCTTCAGATTTAACTTAAAATACAAGTATGGTTGATTATATTTTTCCTATTAAAAAAAAATCCCTATCAGAGGTATCACAATTTAGAAATGAAAACTGAGTCAGAGGTTTAAGTGCATTGGGCTTAGAGTCATGGATAAGACTTCAGCCTTTCTTAAAAGGCAGCATGATGTTGTTAAAGTTTAGAGTTTTTTAAATATATGCAGTCTGATCCAACGTATCAAGTAACTTGCTGTTATCATCGGAGATTAAATCCATGATAAATTTGAATTTTAAAGAGAATCTTTTTTTATTACTCGGACATTGAGGGGAGGAAGACAGCAATGGCAGACTGCTGGGTGGAAAGCCCTGGGCCCCGTGCCAAGCAGCCCTGGGTGGTGACCCACTGCCAGCACCCCCAAGCCTCCTCATGTTTCTTCTCCTACTCTTCCTTCTCCCACACCATCTCCCTGGTCCCATGTCCCTTCTCACTCTCATCTTTGAACTAAAAGATCCTGGGCATGCTCTGGAGTACACGTTTTGAAAGTTACCATTTGAGAATAAGGACTGGTGATCACAACATCTCTTTGCTGCTTTCAAGATATTGACCAGGCCCAGAACACCATCCATGAAACAGAAGTAAATTTGGGGTCTCTACATTTTTATCTGTGTCCCCCTTCTTGGCTTACTAAGTTTGTTTGCCTCCTTCCCGTAATTGAGAAGCATGTCTTGAAGCAAACAAAATGCAAGTTTGTGCCACCACTGATATTTCAGAGCTTGTGGTTCATACCCTGTGTAGGTGTCAGCAAAGCCACTCCAGTCTCCAGCGGGGTCTGGTGCCAAAACCAGAAATTGTATCTGATCACAGGGACGCACTGACAAAGCTGGGCTTTGCAGTGTATGGTTCTGCTGACATTTTGGGGGATATCCACTTGGAGGATTCCCAAACTCGTACCACATCAACAAGAGGACGATGCTTTCTCCTGGTGGTTCCATGGGCTGTTGGCTACAGGGGGAATTATAATGCCCTCTGATCAAACTTGTGTGCCTACCTCCACATGCTCCACAGTCACATTCCAGCTGCGAGAAAAGCCTGGGTGCTATTCCACAGCCTCCCACACAAGGATTTGCACAAGACTCTGTGGCTGTTCAGGTTCTACTCCTGCCAGAGGAGGAACAAGTATAGGAAAGCATTCTTAGTGCATCTTCATAAATCTGGGTTCTTTTAAAGTTATACATTGCAGTAACTTATTTGAAAATTGTAATAGTGTGGACTTGTATTGTGCATAGATAACTTTTAGATCCTTAAAACTTTTCCCTTAAGATGGGCATGTGTACTTGTGTGTGTGTGTGTTTCATTGCTTTATAATTATAAGTAAATTTATAAATCAAAATTTAGGCAAGATTGAATTCCTTCATATGCAGACAGTCACAGTCAGTGAAATTTCTAGAGGTATGATATGTGCATGTCTGTGGCTGATACAAACCGAGATCAAAACCAAAACTGGGAAACTAGGAAGACTTCGTGCCCTCTGACTACTTTGTAAAAGAATTGCAGGGAGGGTGTTTTCCAGTAGTACTTTTGAGTGTATAAAACCAGGAAATAACAATGTGACCTTCCTAGCATTAGTACAAAGAAATGAGTAAGAGACTAAGGTGAAACATAATGTCACAAAAGCCCAAGTGCCTTGAAACATTCACAGAGTGATCTGATGCACAAAGACGTGGGGTCTGACAGCCTTAGGATGGTACCCGGGGCAGTGCTGACTGGGGTCACCAGTGCACAGCTGTCAGCCCACTGTGCACTGTCTTCTATGTGAACAATGCCCTTGGAGCATAATTCTAGAGCAGGGACTCTGGAGCCAGACTAGCAAGTCTTGTAAGTTCTTTGTGCCTCAGTTTCTCCACTTGTAAAATGAAGATAATAATAGTACTTACCTCATAGGACTACAATGGGACATCAGACAGCTTAACATATGTAAAATCCTTGGAGCAGTGCCTGGCACTGTTAATATTTTTAAATGTTAGTAACTGTGATGACAATGATGATGATATTGGCGTGTGCTTGCCCCCGAGTCTTTCATCATACAGAACAAAACATCACAAAATTCTTCTTCAGGAAGAGCTTCCAATCTCATAGGGAGTCAGCATGGAAAGAGACAAGCCTATTATAATTTTCTTAACTTCAAACTATGGGTCGGAATCGACCTGAATGCAGCAGGTTAGGTAGGTAAACTAAAGAGGGAAGTGAGACGATTCTTTTTATCTTTTATCCCATGTGGAATGTACCAGATACAGCTGTGCTTTTATCATGGGAGTAATAAAATTTATAAGTATCTTTAAGCACAGCGGAGTTATAATCTAGTGATCATATGATTTGGGTATAATAACATCATTCTTCCTACCTTCTTGAGGATTTTGAAAAACATTTCTCATCAAGAGCAAGATAGCTTTTCTCTGACTTACTGTTAGTGAGTGGGGGAAGAATCCCTATGAGTATATCAAATGAGTAAAAACTTAGGAAAAGTGTTTCACTATTAAAGCACTCATTCGGATGGAAAACATAGCAAATTAATTCTTTGTTATTTGTTATTTCTAATAAAAGCCAAGGGGGAAAATCAGTGAATACTGAATCAGTGAATCTTTTTTCCTCTTTTTTTTTTTTTTTTTTTTTTTAGTTTGTGCTTTAAGTGAAAGTTTACAGCTCAGGTTAGTTTCTCATACAAAAATTTATACACACATTTTATGTAACCCTTGTTGCTATCCCTATGATATGTCAGCACACTCCTTCTTTCCACTCTAGATTTCCCGTGTCCATTCAATCAGCTCCTATCTCTATCTGCCTTCTTATCTTGGCTCCAGACAGGAGCTGCCCACTGAGTCTCACGTATCTACTTAAACTAAGAAGCACACTCTTCATAAGTATCATTTTATGTCTTCTAGTCCAGTCTAATCTTTTTCTGAAGAGTTGGCTTCAGGAATGGTTTTAGTTCTAGTTTAACAGAGAGTCCGGCGACCATGTCTTCTAGGGTTCCTCCAGACTCAGTCAGACCGTTATGTCTGATCTTTTTACTAGAATTTGAGTTCTACACCCCACTTTTCTCCCACTCCATCAGGGACTCTCTGTTGTGTTCCCTGTCAGGGCGGTAATTGGTGATACCTGGGCACCGTCTAGTTCTTCTGGTCTCAAGCTGATGAAGTCTCTGGTTTATGTGGCCCTTTCTGTCTCTTGGGGTAATATTTTCTTTGTGTCTTGGTGTTATTCATTCTTCTTTGCTCCAGGTGGATTGGGACCAATTGATGCATCTTAGATGGCTGCTTGCTAGCTTTTAAGACCCCAGATGCCACTCACCAAAGTGGGATGCAGAACATTTTCTTAATAAACTTTCTTATGCCAGTTGACCTACATGTCCATTGAAACCATGGTCCTCAGACCCCTGCCCCTGCTACTCTGTCCCTCGAAGTTTTTGGTTGTATTTAGGAAACTTCTTAGCTTTTGGTTTAGTCCAGTTATGCTGACTTCCCAAGAATTGTGTGTTGCCCTTCCCTTCACCGAAGGTGATTCTTGTCTGCTATCTAGTTAATCAATACCCATCTCCATCCTTCCCTACCCTCATAACCATCAAAGAATGTTTTCTTCTGTGTTTAAACCTTTTCTTGAGTTCTTGTTATAGTGGTCTCGTACAGTGCTTGTCCTTTTGTGACTGACTAATTTCACTCAGCATAATGCCTTCCAGATTCATCCATGTGGTGAGATGTTTCGAGGATTCATTATTGCTCTTTATCATTGCATAGTATTCCATTGTGTGACTATAACATAATTTGTTTATCCATTCATCAGTTGGTGGCACCTAGGTTGTTTCCATCTTTTCACTGTTGTGAATAGTGCTGCAGTGAAAATGGATGTGCATATATCTATTCGTATGACGGCTCTTATTTCTCAAGGATATATTCCAAGGACTGGGATTGCTGGATCGTATGTTACTATTTCTACCTTTTTAAGGAAGCGCCAAATCGATTTCCAAAGTGGTTGTACCATTTTACATTCCCACCAACAGTGTGTAAGTGTTCCAGTCTCTCCAGAATCTCTCCAACATTTATTATTTTGTGTTCTTTGGATTAATGCTAGCCTTGTTGGGGTAAGATGATATTTCATTGTAGTTTTGATTTGCATTTCTTTAATGGCTAATGAGCGTGAGCATTTCCTCATGTATCTGGTACCTGCCCGAATGTCTTCTTTGGTAAAGTGCCTGTTAATATCTTTTGCCCATTTTTTAATTGAGTTATTTGTCTTTTTGTTGTTGAGGTTTTGCAGTATCTTGTAGATCTTAGAGATTAGACACTGATTGGATTTATCATAGCCAAAAGTTTTCTTCCAGTCTGTAGGTTGTGTTTTTACTTTTTTGGTGAAGTCTTTTTATGAGCGTAAGTGTTTGATTTTTAGGAGCTCCCAGTTATCTAGTTTCTCTTCTGGTGTTTGTGTATTGTTACTTATGGTTCATATTCTGTTTATGCCATGTATTAGGGCTCCTAGCATTGTCCCTATTTTTTCTTCCATGATCTTTATTGTTTTTGATTTTATATTTAAGTCTTTGATCCATTTTGAGTTAGTTTTGTACATGGTGTGAGGTATGGGTCTTGTTTCAGTTTTCTGCAGATGGATATCCAGTTATGCCAGCACTATTTGTTAAAGAGACTGTCTTTTCCCCAAATAACAGACGTTGGGCCTTTGTCAAATATTAGCTGCTCATAGGTGAATGACTTTACGTCTGGATTCTCAATTCTGTTCCATTGGTCTATGTATCTGTTGTTGTACCAGTGCCAGGCTGTTTTGACTACTGTGGTGGTATAATAGGTTCTAAACTCAGGTAGTGTGAGGCCTCCCACTTTGTTCTTCTTCTTGAGTAATGCTTTACTTATTCAGGGCCTCTTCCCTTTCCATATGCAGTTGGTGATTTGTTTCTCCATCTCATTAAAAAATGCCATTGGCATTTGGATCAGGATTGCATTGTATCTGTACATCACTTTGGGTAGAATAGACATTTTCAGTGTTGAGTCTTCCTATCCATGATCAAGGTATGTTTTTCCACTTGTGTAGGTCTCTTTTGGTTTCTTTCAGTAGTGTCTTGTAGTTTTCTTTGTATAGGTCTTTTACATCTCTGGTTAGATTTATTCCTAAGTATTTTATCTTCTTGGGGGCTATTGTAAATGGTGTTGATTTGATGATTTCATCTTGGAAGTTCTCTTTATTGGGGTAGAGGAATCCAACTTATTTTTGTATGTTTATCTTGTGTCCTAATGCTTTGCTGAAATCTTCTATCAGTTCCAGCGGTTTTCTTCTGGATTCTTT
This sequence comes from Dugong dugon, assembly GCA_030035585.1. Classification (NCBI taxonomy): domain Eukaryota; kingdom Metazoa; phylum Chordata; class Mammalia; order Sirenia; family Dugongidae; genus Dugong; species Dugong dugon. The sequence continues at coordinate 23,725,605 of CM057464.1, forward strand.
AGTGTTTTCTGTGTGTAAGATCATATCATCTGCAAATAAAGATACTTGTACTTCTTCCCTACCAATTTGGATGCTCTTTATTTCTTTTTCTAGCCTAATTGCTCTGGCTAGGACCTCCAGCACAATGTTGAATAAGAGTGGTGATAAAGGGCATCCTTGTCTGGTTCCCATTCTCAAGGGGAATGCTTTCAGACTCTCTCCATTTAGGATGATGTTGGCTGTTGACTTTGTATAAATGGTGTTTATTATGTTGAGGAATTTCCCTTCTATTCCTATTTTGCTGAGAGTTTTTATTATGAATGGGTGTTGGACTTTGTCAAAAGCCTTTTCTGCATCAATTGGTAAGATTATGTGGTTCTTAGCTTTCATTTTATTTATGTGATGGATTATATTGATTGTTTTTCTAATGCTGAACCATCCCTGTATACCTGGTATGAATCCCACTTGATCATGGTGAATTATTTTCTTGATATGTTGTTGAATTCTATTGGCTAGAATTCTGTTGAGGATTTTTGTGTCAATGTTCATGAGGAATATTGGTTTGTAATTTTATTTTTTTGTAGTGTCTTTACCTGGTTTTGGTATCAGGGTTATGCTGGCTTTATAGAATGAGTTTGGGAGTATTCTATCCTTTTCTGTGCTCTGAAATACCTTTAGTAGTAGTGATGTTAACTCCTCTCTCAAAGTTTGGTAGAATTCTGCAATGAAGCTGTCAGGGTCAGGGCTTCATTTTATTGAAAGTTTTTTTTATTACCTTTTCAATCTCTTCTTTTGTTGTAAGTTTATTTAGTTGTTCTACCTCTGTTTGTGTTAGTTTAAGTAGGTAGTGAGTTTTTAGAAATTTATCCATTTTCTCTATGTTTTCAAATTTGTTGGAGTACAGTTTTTCATAGTATTCTGTTATGATTCTTTTAATTTCAGTTGGATCTGTTGTGATATTGCCCATTTCATTTCTTAATCAGATTATTTGCTTCCTCTCCTGTTTTTCTTTTGTCAGTTTGGCCAGTGGTTTATCGATTTTGTTGATCTTTCCACAGGATCAGCTTTTGGTCTTGTTAACTCTCAATTGTTTTTCTATTCTCTATTTCATTTAATTCTGCTCTGATTTTTATTATTTGCTTTCTTCTGATGCCCAAAGGCTTCTTTTGCTGCTCTCTTTCTACTTGTTCCAGTTGTACGGTTAATGTTTTGATTCTGCCCCTTTCTTCTTTTTGGATGTGTGCATTTACTGCTATAAACTGACCTCTGAGCACTGCTTTTGCTGTGTCCCAAAGTTTATGGTAGGACGTGTTGTCATTCACATTTGATTCTGTGAATTTCTTTATTCCGTCCTTAATTTCTTCTGCTACCCAATAGTTTTTGAGCAAGGTGTTGTTCAGTTTCCATGTGTTTGATTTTTTTTTTTTTCCTTGCTTCTTCTGTTATTGATTTCTACTTTTATAGCTTTATGGTCAGAAAAGATGCTTTGTAATATTTCAGTGCTTTGGATTCTGTTAAGGCTTTCTTTGTGGCCTAATATTTGGTCTATTCTGGAGAATGTTTCATGTGCATTGGAAAAGAAAGTATACTTGGCTGCTGTTGGGTGGAGTATTCTGTATATGTGTATGAGATAAGTTGGTTGATTGTGGCATTTAGATCTTCTGTGTCTTTATTGAGCTTCTTTCTCGATGTTCTGTCCTTCACTGAAAGTGGTGTGTTGAAGTCCACTACTATTGTGGAGCTGTCTAGCTCTCTTTTCAATGCTGTTAGAGTTTGTTGTATGTATTTTGGAGCCCTGTCATTGCGTGCGTAAATATTTATTATAGTTATGTCCTCCTGGTGTATTGACCCTTTAATCATTATATAGTGTCCTTCCTTATCCTTTGTGGTGGATTTTGCTTTAAAGTCTATTTTGTCAGAGATTAATATTGCCACTCCTGCTCTTTTTTGAGTGTTTTTTGCTTGATATATTTTTTCTGCATCCTTTGAGTTTTTGTTTGTTTGTGTCTTTAAGTCTCAGGTGTGTCTCTTATAGCCAGCATATAGAGGGATCATGTTTTCTTATCCATTCTGCCTCTTTATTGGTGCATTTAGTCCATTTACTTTGAGCATAATTATTGCTAGGTATGCATTTAGTGCTGTCATTTTGATTTTTTTTTGTATTGTTGACAGTTTCTTTGTTCCACTTAATTTTATATGCTGAGTCGTTTTTCTTTATGTATGTATTTTTCATCCTTTTCATTGTTGATTTTGTATTTGCTGAGTCTTTATATTTTTCTTCTTTTTTATTTTAATGTGTAGGATTGTTAGTTTCCTTTGTGGTTACCTTAATATTTACCTCTGTTTTTCTAAGTTTAAACCAGTCTTTTTTTTTCTTTATATCGCCTTGACTTGCTCTCCATATGAAAGATCTATGACTACATTATTTAGTCTATCTTTTTTGTTTTAATGTTGTCATCTTTTACATATTGACGCCTCTGTTTCCATATTTTCAGTGTTTTAGCTTTGATTTATTTTTGTGACTTCCCTATCTGGGTTTTTATCTCATTCTGTCCTGTGTTCTAGTCTTGGGTTGTTATCGGATGTTATTGAATTTCTAATTGGAAGACTCCTTTTAGTATTTCTTGTAATTTTGGTTTAGTTTTTGGAAATTCCCTAAGCCTCTGTTTATCTGGAAATGCTCTGATGTCTTCATCATATTCGAGAGGTAGTTTTGCTGGATATATAATTCTTAGCTGGCAGTTGTTTTCCTTCAATGCTTTATGTATGTCATCCCATTGCCTTCTTACCTACATGGTTTCTTCTGAGTAGTCCAAGCTTAGTCATATTGACTCTCCTTTGTAGATGACTTCATTTATCCCTAGCCCCTCTTAAAATTCTCTCTTTATCTTTGCTTTTGGCAAATTTGTTTATAATATATCTTGGTGACTTTCTTTTGGGGTCCACCTTGTGTGGGGTTTGATGAGCTTCTTGAACAGATATCTTCTCATCTTCCACAATATCCGGGAAGTTTTCCACCAGCAAATTGTCAACAATTCTCTCTGTATTTTCTGTATCGCCCCTGTTCTGGTACCCCAGTCCCTCACAGGTTATTCCTTTTGATAGAGTCCCACATAATTCTTAGGGTTTCTTCATTTTTTTAAATTCTTTTATCTGATATTTCCTCAAATAAGTTCATGTCAAGTGCTTTATCGTCAGTCTCACTAATTCTGACTTCCTTTTCTTCAGTTCTGCTCCTATGACTTTCTATTGAGTTGTCTAATTCTGAAATTTACTGTTAATCTTCTGGATTTCTGTTTGCTATCTCTCTGTGGATTCTTGCAGCCTGTTAGATTTGTCATTGCGCTCTTCAAGAATCCTCTTAAGTTCCTCTATTACTTTGTCTGTATGTTCCTTCCCTTGTTCTGCATTTTGAATAATCTCCTTCTTGATCTCTGGAAGAGTTCTGTATATTAATCTTTTGTAATCTACCTATCATAGTTCCAAGAAGTTCTCTTCCTCTGGAAGATTCCTTGATTCTTTGTTTTGAGAGCTTGCTGAAGCCATCATGGTGTGCTCTTTATGTGATTTGATATTGACTGTTGTCTCTGAGCCATCAGTAAGTTATTTGTCTATTTTATGTTTGCTTCTTGTTTTGTTTTGTTTTGATATGCCCAAATAGGCTGCTCGTGTGAGCTAGGTTGATTATTGGCACCTTTGAACCTCCAACGTCCTGTCATCAGGTGGTTAGATCTGTTACTAGGTATGTGAGCCCAGGAGTCCATTTGCTTTTCTTGTAGACTTTCAGCTCAGGTGTCCAGATAATCACTTACCAAGTGTGTGATGCAGGCTCTCACCTATAGTCCTAGACGGGCAGGGGTGGTTGGAGTAGCCACAGGTAACTTGCTGTAGTAGGGAGTCATGCACTGAACAAGGCAGGGGGCTGATGGCTGCTCCAGAATGTCTGGGAGGAAAGTGTGTCCCTGTTCCCTAGAGTGCATTGGTGGGTGTGTTTTGCAGCTGAACTAATGGCACCCAGTTCTGTTGGTTGTAAGGACTAGGAGGCACCACTTATTCTTGGACCACTGTCATGGGTGGCTAGGTGGCGTGATTGGAGCTACCAGTCCTCAGGCCCCTGATGTGGGTAGGTAAGGACCTTGCTTAATGGGCAGGGCGGTGTCAGATGTCAGGAATCTGCCACTCCCCCTCATAGCTGATATAATTGAAAATAGGCATCAGGTATATACCCTGTTGTACTGTGCTAATGAGGGCCTAGGCTGTTGAAATGGGCCCACACAGGTCTGTGCAGGGGTGAAAGGCATTCAAAGTCCCTGGACCCCTTATGCCTGTGCCTAGGCAAAGGGGCTGTACCTTCCCTGAGTTCTCAGTTTAGGGGAGTTGGCAGATTATTTTTTCCTGTTTTTTATTTTATTCCCTCTGCAAAGCTGGGAGAATGGCTCAGGACACACTATGGGTCCTACTTCTGGCCCAGGGGGCACAGCAGTCACTGAAGCCATACTGGGACCAAAGCAGAGTCGGGAGGGGGCAGGTAAATGGGAGAGAGGTCTTCCCAAAGGGGGTGTTTCTTTGATCATATGGTAGATTAGACGCACATACTTGTTTTTTGCCAATTGAGTGCTGCTTCTCGCTGGTTCTGGAGGCTTAGCCAATTCTCTGCTGTTCTGGCTCTCTCACTGTGGAAAACACGTCTCAAGCACTGCTGCTTGCCTCACTGCGTACGCCAACCAGTCCAGCCTGCAGGGTGCCGGTTCCCACCGGGTCAGGTCTGGCAACTCTTCACTGCTTCTAAACCGTCTCTCCCTCCCTCTGCCACTCAGTCCGATTCCTCAACTTTGCCTTTGATGTTCAGGACTGTTAGTTTGTCATATATAATCGATTCACTTGTTTTTCCAGGTCATTGTTTAAGAGGGACCACAGGAAGTGCCTGACTACTCAGCCATCTTGGCCCTGCCTTCCTCAGTGAATTATTTTGCTGAAGAAGCAAATAAACGTAGGAGTTCAGTATTTTAAAACTGAAATAAAATTTCAGGATCATGATTTAAAAAGGTATACTATCCCAAGGATATTTTCCAAAACAGCGTCAAGTCTGAAATGCCAAACATAGCTTGATTGTTAAGAGCCTTGGGCAGATTTATGACACTGCTGGTTCCTGGGCCGTCTCCAGCTTACCTCTTTGCAGTCTGCAGCATCAAGGCCTGAGAATTTGTATTTTTTTTTAAGCACCACCAAGCGATTTGATATATACATGGTAATGAGTGTAGTTTATAACCTGGACCTGCTTCATTTTTTTATCCTATGTTGTAGAGAACTAGTTTATAGAAAAATAACTAATTTCATCCATTTTTTTCCTGCGTATTTTCCTACATGAGATACCGTGACCAGGGGTCCCAGCTCACTATACACCTACAAGGAGAAAATTTGGGGCTCATTGACTTTCTGAGCCAGAACTTCAGGTATCTGTTCCTGGAGCCCATCTGTGTTCACAGCAGCAAGTGCAGGTGTGATTTAATAGAGAGGCACACACACCCCTCGCTCATATGGGGAGAGGAGCAAGTGCAGACTGAAGCCGCAGCTCTGCACACCACTTTCTCTGTGGCTAATTTGACAGAGTATGTAGAAAAGAGGATTGGCCAGGCCCTGCCTTCTTCCCACTTCTGGCCCCACTGGCTATTGGAAGCAGTAGCTTTAAATGCAGGTTATGTACTTATGATAAATAATTATTAACACTCATCTGTGTGCTTCTTTAGGGTCATGTTGCAGATGTTTTTTTGCACTGTCTTTAAATCAAAGTGCTGTTTAAATTCAGTGTTTGTAATGAAACAGTGATTGTTAATGTGAATGAACTGCTTTCAGAAGAATATCTATTTACATGTTCTTTAAACTGCAAAACTCACCCCACCTTTGATGCATTTCTTGTCGACTTGTGTATGTTTTGACATAATTCATCTTCAAATTTCGTTTGAACTCAAGGCATATAGTTCATCCTGATTTGCCCATTTGTCACTACATGATTATTATTTTTAAATCTGAAGGTTTTATTTCAGCTTTTAATTGCTCTCCAATGAGGGAATATAGTTATGTACATTCATATATACACACACACACACGGGAAAAGGGTTTGGAATATCCAGAAGGATTGTTGGTGGTTAGACTACATATGGTTCTGTCATCTAAGCAGTAAGGCTAGCATAGCATGGTGTGCATTTGTGTAATTCTGATGTCCAGTGGGTGTTAAGTATGAGTGTGAGTTCCTTCAAACACAAAGAAGTCTCTACCTTAGAGTTTTTGGTAGCATGTAGAAATCTTTATATACATTCATTTTAGACCATTTAGGATATCATTAATATGTAAATACAGTTAATCTGGAATCTGAGATTTCCATCTCCTCTTAGAAGGTTCCAAATGAATTTTATATTCTTGGGGTAAGAATAGTATGTCCTGTATAGTACATGTATAACGGTCCTTTCACTAAATGCATATACCTTGTAAGCCATCTATAGGATGATTTTGGTACTGTTGTTAATATTCAGAGTTGATAAGAATCTTTGAAAATTATATTTAATCATTCTTTCATCCTAATAGTCTTAATGCTACTTTTTTATGAAATCAAACTGAGGCCATACTCTTCCGAGGTTACTGGTAGTGCATTTCCAATACCCTCTGGGTATCAGATCTGACCTCTTTTCTATCCTTAGACATAGCACCATCATAATTAGTCTATGGTTTCAACTACCAAACACCAAGCTATCTGTAAAATGCCACAATTTCTTTTCCCTGTAATTTTTGCTAATACCACCTGCTGTGGACTGAATTGTGTCTCCCAAAAATGTTTGTCAACTTGGCTAGGCCAAGTGATTCCCAGTATTGTGTGGTTGTCCTCCATTTTTTGATCTGATGAATTTTCACATGTGTTGTAAATACTGATATCTGCCTGTGGTTAATAAGACAAGATTAGGTTATGATAAAGAGGATTAGGGTGGGATGTAACACCCTACTCAAGTCACATCCCCGATCCAATGTAAAGGGAGTTTCCCTGGGGTGTGGCCTGCATCACCCTTTATCTTACAAGAGATAAAAGGAGAGAGAAGTGAACAGAGAGAGATGGGGTACCCCATGATACCAAGAAAGAAGCACTGAGAGCAGAGCGCATCCTTTGGACCCAGGGTTCCTCTGCCGAGAAGCTCCTAGACCAAGGGAAGATTAACAACAAAGACCTTCCCCCACAGCTGACAAAAAGAGAGAAAGCCTTCCCGGGGAGCTGGTGCCATGAATTCAGACTTCTAGCCTCCTAGACTGTGAGACAATAAAACTTTTATTTGTTAAAGCCATCCACATGTGCTATTTCTGTTATAGCAGCACTAGATAACTAAGACACCACCTGTATTTGTGTTTATCCAAATGTTTGCGCTACCTCGGTGGTTTACATGATGTCTTGGTCATCTAGCCAGCTCCAGGGGAAAGCCTTCTCTCTCTGTTGGCTCTGGAGGAAGGTCCTCGTGATGCATCAGTCTTCCCTTGGTTTGGAAGCATCTCAGCACAGGAACCTCAGGTCCAAAGGATGCACTCTGCTCTGGGCACTGCTTTCTTGGTGGTATGAGGTCCCCATGTCTCTCTGCTCGCTTCTCTCGTCGATATCTCAAAAGAGACTGGCTTAAGACATGATCTAATCTTATAGACCTCATCAGTATAACTGCCGCTAATGCATCTTGTTACATCACAGTGATAGCATTTACAACACATAGGAAAATCACATCAGGTGATAAAATGGTAGACAGTCATGCAATACTGGGAATCATGACCTGCCAAGTTGACAGATATTTTTGGGGGACACAATTCAATACATGACAATGGTGCTGCAGTTTTCCAAGTTTTTTCTCAATTAACTGGTCTTAGAGAATCTTAAGATATTTATGGGTTTAAGAGTAAATGGTCTTAGGGAATCTTAAGATACTTACAGACTTAAGGGTAAATCCTTAGAGTAGATATAAAGAAATAGTATTTGGAATGTAAGTATTTAATTGTGGAAATCTACATGGGCTTACCATAAAAGAAGAGAGAACCCACTAGAGTGTTGATTACAGCATTGGAGAAGTGACATGTAAACTTCGTTAAAAACACTAGGATGAGTCCGAAGGACTAATTGTCCACAGCTACCAAGGCCTCCACTGGACTGAGTCCAGTACAGCTAGATGGTGCCCGACTACCACCACTGACTGCTCTGACCAGGATCACGGCAGAGGGTTCTGGACAGAGCTGGAGAAGGATGTAAAGCATAATTCTAACTCACAAAAAAAAGACCAGATTTACTGGCCTAAAGGAGACTGGAGAAACCCCAAGAGTATGGCCCCCAGACACCCTTTTAGCTCAGTGGTGAAGTTACCTCCAAGGTTTACTGTTCAGCCTGGGAGTGGACAGCCCCATAAAACCAAATGAGACTAACGAGGTACAGGAGCCCAGTGACAAGGGCCAGAAGGCAGAAGGGGACAAGGAAGCGGGTGATGGGGAATCCAAGGTTGAGTAAGGATATTGTTGTGTTGTGAGATTGTTAACCATTGTCATAGGGCAACATTTGTAGTAACTGTTAAATGAGAAACTATTTTGTTCTGTAAGCCTCCATCTTAAGTGAGAATAACAGCACAATTGGAAGAGCGTAGTCAGTGTCACTGAACTGTGCATGTAGAAATTTTTGAAATGGTGTATCTTTGGCTATGTGTATTTTCACCAAAAAAAGGTTGAGAAGTTAGAGGGTTGACATGTTGTGGGGTTGTTAACCAATGTCATAAAACAACATGTGTACTACTGTTTCATGAGAAACTATTTGTTCTGTAAGCCTTCACCTGAAGTACAATAAAAAACTTAAAAAAAAAAAAAACACTAGGATGAACTTCTCACATACACCTAAACGTCATATTTTGTTGTGTTGTTTTGTTTTTGTTTTCCTTCTCATTAAAATACTCCTTCACTGTTTGTTTGGGGGTCACTATCTCTATCTGCTATCTGTTTAAAACTAAGCTTTTCCTACATAAGCTTGTAAAGCTCTTTCCATTATTTCATTTTCTGCCATCCTTGGGAATTCCTTGTCCTGCTAGACCTAAACATGTTATACTTTAAGCTGAGTACAGACGACATGTCCTAAATGTTCGTCCCTGAACTGCCAAACTTTGTGTTCTTTTAAATCTCAAGTATTTGGGAGAAGCTCTGAGACAAGACCTACTGGCAGAGAATTTATGTGTACTCAGGAATAGTAAACAAAAGGAGATACCCAGAATTTTGGGTGACCATAACATTGCAGTGCTAGAAGGGAAGAAATGTAATTATCTCCCAGGGGGCTTTTAACTTCCTTTGCATTTTAAAGTAGGAAAATTAGCTGCCTTCATAATATACTATATCTATGGTGCCTTTCCTCGGGTGGTTCAGATGCCTCCAGGACTCCCTAGTGTTGACTCCATTCATCTGGCACAGGGGCAGACTCATCAAGTCCATAGACATCTTAAGAGCTTAAGTCAAGTTTTTTATTTCATGAACATATAGAGGTCATGTATATTTTCCCATCCTGATTCAGACTCACTTTAAAGGAACATAGAAACTGTTCTTGTGACTGTTCTAAAGGCAGCTGGAACCCTTATGCTCACCTTAACCCATATCTATATCTCTGAAACAGTTTCATGGATTCCTAAAGCCATCTGAGAACAGAGGAGTGCCTCACAAATATATAGTTATTTTATCGTGGGTTCTGAGGCTACCATAAAACATAGGACACCCAAGAATTTATAATGACCCAGGAAAATGATAAACTGGCACAGTGTCCCCACAGGAAACCTTAAGAAATCATTTATTAAGACTGGAAAAGATCATCACTGTAGTGACTATAGAGAAAGGGAATCAAGAACTGAGCCCTGGATCACTCGCATGTTAAGATTAAACACTAGATAGCTAGATGATAAACTGAAGAGTGTCAGCATCTAATAAATTTCAAAATGAGAAAAGAAGAAAAATAAAAGGTAATTATCATATAAATATTTGAAGAAAATTTCCTGTGACTGAAGACTATAAATCTTGAGATTGCAAAGCCTGTGTGAGTGTCCAGCTGAGTGGATGACTAAAGACCCACACCAAATACCATTATTGTGAAATATCCATATTGACAAAGAGAAGATTCTAAAAACTTCCAGGAGTACAAATAGGTTTCATACAAATGATCAGGAGTAAAAATACCATTGTATGTCTCACCAGCAACATTGAGATCCAGACTAAAATGAAGACATAGGATTCAGGAAATAGGGGATTCAACACAGAGAGAGGAGAAGGGAATTCTCAGAGTGACAGCAAAGGAAGTCCCACGAAGACAACAGCAGTGGGCCTATAGCAACCACTCAGTATTGAAGGTAGAGGGTTTCAGGAGGGATGTCTCCAGGAAAAAAAGGTTCTTTAGCAAGTTTGAGGACATGGAAAATTATGTTGAAGTATGTTTTATACAGAATTGAAGGTTGTGAGAAAACTCAGATATACAAGGAACACTAATCAACTGGAAAAAAAAAGTTATTAAGTATAGTCAGAGAGCGAAGGGATTTTTCAAGAAAGGAACTGAAATTATAGTACATTAGTTGATTCAGGAGTGAATTATATTTACTTAGAAACTGATAATGGCTATATGAATACGGATTTAACCAACAAATGGGCAGTAATAACAGAGGGGAAGTGTGGTAAAAAGTGTATATAAATATGCTAAAAATCCCTTATTGCCATAATTGGAAGCCAATAGTTAAGACCTAGAATTGATTAATCAGGAGATAGCAGTTGCCTTAGTTACTTGATGCTACTGTAACACAAATACCACAGTAAGTGGCTTTAAAGAACATAAATTTATTTTCTCACAGTTCAGGGTCTCAGCCTTGACAATTCCTTCCTTGTTGGTAGTGCCGGGCATTTTTTGGTTCCTTGGCGTTCCTTGACTTATAGATGATCCTCACATGGTGTCATGGATTGACTTGTGTCCCCCCAAAATATGTGTCAACTTGGCTAGGCCATGATTCCCAGTGTTGTGTGGTTGTCCTCCATTTTGTGATCTGATGTAATTATCCTCACTTTTGTGATGTGTTATAAATCCTAACCTCTATATGTTAATGAGGTAGGATTAGTGTGGGGTGTATCTTGAGTCATAACCTACCAAGAGGCTGCGACTCAAGTCACACTGTTTCTTGAGCCACATCTTTTATCTTACAAGAGATAAAAGGAGAGAGAATTGAACAGAGAGGGGAGGGATCTCACTGCCACCAAGAAGGAAGAGGAAGGAGTGGAGTATGTCCCTTGGACTCAAGGTCCCTACACTGAAAACCTAGACCCAGGGGAAGATTGATTCCAAGACACGCGGAGATCTCCAAAAAATGCCAGATCCACAGATGTTGAAAAGAAACAAGGACCTTCCCCCAGAGCCAACAGAGAAAGAAAGCCTTCCCCGCGAGCTGGTGCCCTGAATTTGGACTTTTAGCCTCCTAAACTTTGAGGGAATAAATTTCTGTTTGTTAAAGCCACCCACTGTGGTATTTCTGTTGTAGCAGCATTAGATAACTAAGACACATGGCATCTGTCTTCCCCGTATGTGTGTCACTGTGTCAGTTCTGCTCTTTATATAACTCAGAAGTGATTAAGTTTAGGATTTACTCTATACCAGTATGGCCTAATTAACAAAACAAAAGAAAAATACTATCCAAATATGATCACACCCACAGGTACAAGGGCCAGGAATTCAACACATATTTTTAGGAGACACAGTTAAATCCATAACAGCAGGATAGACATGTTATTTAGCAAACTGTTATAAGTGTTGAAAGGCGACCTGGGGGAGTCTGACAAGGTGACAGGAGCAGGGAAAAAGGGATTTCTGCTTTTTATTAGAAATCTTTTAGCACTGTTTGACTTCATGTATTATTTACTTGTAATAGTTTTTATGGTGGTGAAAATATACATAATAAAACATACACCATCTCAACAATTTCTACAAGTACAATTCAGTGACATTGATTACATTCTTCAAGTTGTGCAACCATTGTAGTTATCCTGTTCCACATCATTCTACCACCATTAACATAAACTCAGTGCCCCTTAAACAAAAGCTCCCCATTGCCCCCTCCCCGCCGCCCCTGGTAACCACTAATAATTTTTGGTTTCTGTGTTGTTGTTAGGTACCATTGAGTCAATTTCTATTCGTATGTGACAGAGTAGAACTGCCCCATAGGGTTTTCTAGGCTGTAATATTTACAGGAAGGAGCTCTGGTGGCACAGTGGTTAAGTGCTCGGCTGCTAACAGAAAGGTTGGCGGTTCGAACTCACCAGCTGCTCCAAGGGAGAAAAGACCCGGTGATCTGCTTCCATAAAGATTACAGCCTAGAAAACTTTATGGGGCAGGTCTGTACTGTCCTATAGAGTCCCTGTGAGTTGGAGTTGATGCCATGGCACACAACAAAAACAACAATCTGTGCAGGAGCAGATTTACAAGTCTTTCTCCTGCAGAGCTACTAGCGGGGTTCAAACTGCCAACCTTTTTGTTAACAACCAAGCACTTAACCATTGCTCCACCAAGGCGCCTTTATATTTGCTTATTTTATATAAATAAGCTTATACAGTATTTTTCCTTTTGTGACTAACTTATTTCCATCCAGCATGATGTTTTCAAGGTTCATCCATGTTGTGGCATGCATCAGAACGTTATTTCTCTTTATGGCTGAGTAGTATTCCATTGTGTGTATATACTCTGTTTGTGTATCCATTCTTCTGTTGATGGATATTTTTGTTGTTTCCACATTTTGGCTCTTGTGAAAGTGCTACAGTGAACGTTGGTGTACAGGTTTCTGTTTGCATTCCTGCCCTCACTTCTTCTGGTTATATATGTAGGTTTAGGGTTGCTGGATCATGTGGTAGTTCTGTGTTCAGCTTTTTGCGGAACCACCAAACTGTGTCCACCAGCCATGGATGAAGGTTCCAGTTTCTCCACAACCTCTCCAAAACCTGTTGTTTTCCAGTTTTTGTTTGTTTGTTTTTTTCATTGCCGTTCTAATATGGTGAGGTGGTTATCTCATAAGGAGCCCTGGTGGCACAGTGGCTTAGCACTTGGCTGCTAACCGGAAGGTAGGCGGTTTGAACTCAGCAGCTGCTCCACCGGAGATAGATTGTGACAGCCTGCTTCTGTAAAGATTACAGCCTTGGAAACCCTATGGGACAGTTCTACTCTGTCCTATAGGGTCACTATGAATCGGAATCGACTCATCGGCAACGGGTTTTGTTGTTTTAAATGGAAGTAAAATGGTATTTCAGTGCAGTTTTGATTTTCATCTCTGATAACTAATGACATTGAGCCTCTTTTCATGTGTTTGGTGAAATGTCTATTCAAGTCCTTTGCCCATTTTTTGGTTGGCTTGTTTGTCTGTCTAGTTGTACAAGTTTTTTATGTGTTTTGGATATTAGACCCTTATTAGATATATGGTTCCTGAAAATTTTTTTCCAAATCTATAGGTTATCTTTTCACTTTTATGATAAAATCCTTGATTTAAAAAAAAAGTATTTAATTTTTTCGAGGCTCCAATTTATCTATTTTGCCTTTTGCTGCCTGTCCTTTTGTTGTCATATCTGCTAGTCCATTATTAAAATCTAGGCCCCAAAGCCACGCCTCTATATTTTCTTCTAAAAATATTATGGCTTTTGTTTTCACATTTATGTCCTTGATCCATTTTGAATTGGTTTTTGTGTGTGATGTGAGGCAGAGATCCTGATTCATTCTTCTGCATGTGAAAATCTAGTTTTCCCAGCACCATTTATTGAAGAGACCCTTCCTTCCCCATTGAATGCACTTAGCTCCCTTGTCAAAAATCAGTTGACCCTAGATGTATGGGTTTATTTCTGAACTGTCAATTCTATCCCATTGATCTCTATGTCTATTATTATATCAGTGTCAGGCTGCTTTAATACTGTGGCTTTATAGTTTGTTTTGAAATAAGAAAGTATGAGTCCTACTTTATTTTTCTTCAAGGTTTAGCTGTTCAATGTGTACATGTAATATTGTGATTTGTTAAAAATTAATTTTAAAATAAATATGTTTGACTATATGCTATAGACCTATGGAGCACAATTCTACTCTAACACACATGGTGTCACTATGAGTTAGAATCAACTCAACAGCAGCTAGTACTGGTTATATGTTATAGACAGTAATAAAATTTAAAAATATAGTTAGCTTTCATCTTTACTAAATTTACCAAAATGTATATTGTATTCTAGAAACAGGAAGTAGGATGTTCATTTTGTTTATCTAGAGAAAGAAGGAAAAGAAGTGTATCAGTTTCCTATTGCTGTTGTAACAAATTACCACAAATTTAGTGGCTTAAAACAACACAAATTTATTATCTTATAGTTCTGAAGGTCAGAAGTGTCAAATGGGTTTTACAAGCTAGAATCAAGGCGTCAACAGTACTTCTAGAGTATCCAGGGGAGAATCAGTTTTCTTCTCTTTCTAGCTTCACCGTGAGTCAGATCAACTCTATAACAACTAACGATAACAACATAAGCTATCTGCATTCCTTGGCTCATGGCTCCTTCCTTAATTTTCAGAGCACATCACTCCAACCTCTGCTTCCTTTGTTACATCTCCTCTCTTTTCCTTTGGTTTCATCGCCACATCACCTTCTCTGCTTTCTCTGACTCTTATAAGGACCCTTGTGATTATATGGGGTCCAACCAGATAATTCAGGCAGGATAATCTCCCTGTATCAAGAACCTTAACTTAATCATATCTGCAAAATCCCTTATGCCATGTCAGGTAGCATATTCACAGGTTAGGGAATTAGAGCATGGGCATCTTTGGGAAGACATTATCCATCCTACCTCAAGAAGTAAAGGGAGTCAACAAGTGTGAGAAGGCAGAACTGCTTTATACTTAATCCAGAAGTGTCAGAACTATTGTTAGTGAATTTGAATCCATCTAAAACCACATATATATGCCTTATTATATTCACATGTACAAAAAAAATCAAATTGAATTTCATTTAAAGCTGCAACTATTGAAACCCTTGATAATTAGGAAAATTTAGAAACTTGATGGAAAATTTGCCTTATCAAATTCTCTCCTCTAAAATGGACAAATATCCATCCACCTACGGTCACCTGATTTTTGACAAGGGCCCAAAATACATCAAATGGGGAAAAGACAGTCTTTTTAACAAATGGTGCTGGCAAAACTGGATATCCATTTGTAGAAAAATGAAACAGGACCCATACCTCACACCATATACAAAAACTACTTCAAAATGGATCAAAGACCTGAATATAAAGCCTCAAACTATAAAATTCATAGAAGAAAAAATAGGACCAACACTTCAGGCCTTAATACATGGCATTAACAGGATACAAACCATAAACATCAACACAAAAAACCCAACAGATAAACTAGATAATTGGGATCTTCTAAAAATCAAACATCTATGCTCTTCAAAAGATTTCACCAAAAGAGTTAAAAGAGAACCTACAGACTGGGAAAAAATTTTTGGACAGTACAAGTCAGACAAAGGTCTAATCTCCATAATCTACAAGAAAATCCAACACCTCTACAACAAAAAGACAACCAATCCTATCAAAAAATGGGCAAAGGAAATGAACAGACACTTCACCAAGGAAGACATTCAAATGGCCAACAGACACATGAGGAAATGCTCGCGATCACTAGCCATTAGAGAAATGCAAATTAAAACCACAATGAGATACCATCTCACCCCGGCATTACTGGCACGAATCAAAAACACTGGAAATAACAAATGTTGGAGGGGCTGCAGGGAGACGGGAACTCTTATACACTGCTGGTGGGAATGCAAAATGATACAGCCATTTTGGAAAATGATATGGCGTTTCCTCAGAAAGCTAGAAATAGACGTACCATTCGATCCAGCAATCCCACTCCTAGGAATATATCCTAGAGAAATAAGAGTCATCACTCGAATAGACATATGCACACCTATGTTCATGGCAGCATTATTCACAATAGCAAAACGATGGAAACAACCTCGATGTCCATCAACAGACGAATGGATACACAAACTATGGTACATACACACAATGGAGTACTATGCAATGAGAAAGAACAATGAATCGGTGAACCATCTCATAACATGGATGAAACTGGAGGACATCATGCTGAGTGAAATAAGTCAATCACAAAAGGACAAATATTGTATGAGACCTCTATTGTAAAAACCCATGAAAAAATTCACATGCAAAATGTAACAATCCTTGTTGGTTACCAGGGATGGGAGGGGGGGGGGATACTAAATAGGTAATAGGTAAGTGGTAACTTGGGTGAGAGATGAGATAGTACATAGTACAGCGGAAACTAACACAACCTGCACAAGGAAAGGTCATGAAGGCCCTATAGACACATCCAAACCCCCCGAGGGACTGAGTTGTTGGACGGAGGGCTCTGGGGACCATGATCTCGGGGAACATCTAGCTCAATTGGCATGACACTACTTATAAAGATAATGCTCTACATTCTACCTTGGTGAGTAGTGTCTGGGGTCTTAAAAGCCTATGAGCGGCCATCTAAGATACTCCACTGATCTCATCCCTTCGGGAACAAGGGAGAATGAAGAGAACAGGATACAAGGAAAAGATTAGTCCGAAGGACTAATGGTCCACAGCTACCAAGGCCTCCACGGGACTGAGCCCAGTACAGCTGGATGGTGCCCGGCTACCACCAATGACTCCTTTGACCAGGATCACAACAGAGGGTTCTGGGCAGAGCTGGAGTAGGATGTAGAGCATAATTTTAACTCCCAAAAAAAAAAAAAAAAGAAGACCAGATATACTGGCCTAAAGAATACTAGAGAAACCTCGAGAGTGTGGCCCCCAGACACCCTTTCAGCTCAGAGGGGAAGTTACCTTCAAGGTTCAATGTTAAGCCTGGGAATGGACACCCCAGTAAAACTAAATGGGACTAACGATGTACAGGAGTCCGGTGACAAGGGCCAGAAGGCAGAGGGAGAGTAGGAAACTGATGATAAGGAACACAAATTGAATAAGGACACTGTCGATGTATTGTGAGATTGTTGACCACTGCTATAGGGCAACATTTGTAGTAACTATTAAATGGGAGGCTGTTTTGTCCTGTAAGCCTTCATCTTGGGCGAGAATGGCAGCACAATTGGAAGAGCATAGTCAATATCACTTAAATGTGTAAGTAAAAAGTTTTGAAATGGTGTTTAAATAAAATAAAAATAAATAAATAAACAAACAAAGGAGACTAAAGAGGTACAATAATCCACTGACAAGGTCCAGAAGACAGAAGGGGACAAGGAAGCCCCCTGGTGATAGGGAACACAAGGTGGAGTAAGGATATTCTTGATGTGCTGTGAGATTGTTAACCATTGTCATAGGGCAACATGTGTAGTAACTGTTAAATGAAAAACTATTTTGTTCTGTAAGCCTTCTTCTTAAGTGAGAATAACAGCACAGTTGGAAGAGCGTAGTCAATGTCACTGAACTGTGAATGTAGAAAATTTTGAAACGGTGTATCTTTGGCCATCTGTAATTTTCATCAAAAAAAAAGGTTGAGAATTTAGAGGCTTAATACGTTGTGGGGTTGTTAACCAATGTCAAAAAAAACAACATGTGTACTACTATTTCATGAGAAACTGTTTGCTCTGTAAGCTTCACCTGAAGTACAATAAAATATATATATAAAAAAAATAAAAATAAAAATAAAATGGACAAATAAGCCAATGACAGCTAAGAATGTAGGTGCTAGAGTGAAATGACTAAGCTTCAAACCCAACTCTACCACTTTCTGTGTGAGTCTTCACAAGTTAATCAGCCTTTCTAAATCTCACTTTCCTGATTTTTAGAACAAAGAAAATAATAGAGTCTACCTCAATGAATTGTTGTAAAACTGTGCCCGACACATTGGAGACATTTAATAAATGTGAGCTCTTGTTAGCATCATCATCATCATTTTTATTCTTAGTTGATCATCTTCTTGGTAAGTGATGCTGCTTTGTGTTTGAATTTGTCACCACATAAGCAGGATTGATAAAATTGTTGACAGAGCAGGGTTTTCAAGATGACTGAAAATGAGAAGCATTTTGTCAAAAATTGTAAGAACTCAGTAGTGATAAATGGAAAGTCATGTATTTAAGAACAGAAAAAAATGTGTCTTCATAGACGCAAGATGGAGAAATCATAATAAAATATATTAGAGTGGATCACAAATAAATAATTTTAATTATAGAAGCTAATAAATATAAGTATGATATTATTTAAATAGGAATAGGATTATATGCCATTCTTCAAAATGCTAGCATAATATTCAGCTGTGTTAACGGCAGTAACATGCAATCCTAAAATAATTTTTTGTCCAGTTCTATCTAGCACATTGAGGGAGATGGAAGAAAATCCAAAAGTCTATGCCATTAATTAAAATCAAACATAAAGGTTTTTGTAAGAGTAAAGATTAATAGACCTAAAATACAGAGTGCTAAGGTTCTATCAACAGCATTTAAGACAAATAGAGATTTGATACTTGTTAAGCAGCTAGATTGAGGATTGGCCCTGAATCAGAGGTTTGGAGAAGAGACTTCTGATAGAAGCTGTTGTTCGCTTCCCTGAAGTAATGGGGTTGGCACCTGCACCCCTTTGTTGTTGCTTCAACCCTTAATTGCTGATTGAGTATCAGAAACTGCCTCTTTCTTTCCTCTGCCATTTCCAATCATATTTTCTCTGGCCGTTCTGCCTGGAGACCCCAAGATAGTCACATCATGCCAGTGAATTTACTAATCTGTGCCTCGTAGGAACCCACCAAAAATCCCCCCAAATAAGGCCATTTCTGTGCTTCTGTCCCCCTACTCTCCATCTCCCCTCCACCCCCACCCAGTGTTTTAATTTTGAAGACTTTGAAGACTCCAGTGAAGTACAAAGTGCAGGTCGAGTCTCTCTCTGTCCTTTCTCCCTGGAGTCTCTGAGGCGCCCCCCCTGCTCCTGTACCCCCAGTGTCTGAACCCTGGACGGCCCTCTTTGCTGTGGCCTTGCTCACCTCCTGGTCCTTGCCTCTGTCTCTCTTGCTTCTGACTCACGGTTTCCTCCCTGTGTCTGCTCTGGCAGGCTTGCCAAGCCTTACTCACTGCCTGTTCTAACCTCTGGATGTTCATATTCCAATTTGACATCTGCGCAACTGCAACTGGAAGAGGTTAAGTAACCTGCCAAGGCTGCATGGTTAGTGCAAGCGGCAGAGCCGCCTTAAGCCTGCCTGCCCAAGGTTCCTGCTCCCCACACCACTCTCCTAGGGGTTCAACCTGCCCAAGGTTCCTGCTCCCCACACTGCCTTCCTAGGGGTCCAGCCTGCCCGAGATTCCCCCTCCTCACGCCACCCTCCTAGGGGTCGAGGCTTGGGCCCAGGCTAGTCTGTGTTTCAGTTTTGTACACACTCCATTCTGTGAAATGATGTGTCAGCCACTTAGACCTTAGGGCTAAGAGGTTTACCAAAGTGAATGCACCCTACATAAAAGACTACAGACAATATTGCACGGGCTATTCACTCCTTTCAGGCAGTGTATGAAATCTGCTTAGGCTTTGATTTCTATTCTAGAGTCTAAATTCTATCATTGAGACCCAGGAAAATGTCTTTATACCTTTCCCACAGTAAAAAGGTATCTCAAGCCTCCAGGGTTTGTGCTCCTGCCTTTTCATGTGTTTGAGTCTGGAGACTTTCTCTATTAATTTTGTTGCAAAAGAAGTCGAAGCAATTAATATTTAAATAAAAAAAAAAAAACTTAAATCCAAAGAAGTATCTCAAGATCTGTTTTTTCCCATATTGCAAGCGAAATTCCCATCAAGGGCAACCAGGATGGAACACCATAGAGAAAAGTGGCCTCTTGTTTTCAGAGATGGACTTATCACATGGTTAGCAGCTGGGATTTATTTGGAGACTTATTAAATAAAACAGCAGTCGCAGCTGCCTCCTGCTGCAGTACACTTGGAGGTACAGTACCTGAATTTTTCCAATCCTGGCTAGTCTTTTATACTTTGTTTTATGTCTCCCTCATTTTTCCAACTTGTTCTTGACATTTTTTGACCTCATCGTACTTTTATTATTATTTTTATTGCTAATATAACAATGATAACTTAAGGGCCTGATTTATAAGATGGCAACATAGCCAAGGGGCAGATTAAGGCATACCCAAAAAAACATGCAGTAAATGTTCAAGTTTATTAGCCTTTTATTTTTATTAAGTGAGAAAGTTTAGTTTTGTTTTGACACAGATGAGTGTGGAGAGTCATAAATAGCTGCAGGGTTGCATTTGCTGACAGGCACTTTGCTGTGCTCACATAAGCAAATGAAATAAAGGAAGGAATCACAGTACATCTATAGCTGGTTCATCATAACAAGCCATTTTATGTTTTTGTGTAATTGATAGTCATTCTCTTTCCAAGGTAACTGAGATTTTCAGAATGAGAAAAAGACTACCAATTATTGACAGATTTCCTTCATTGTAACCGTTCAGTATATAATTGTCTCATTTGGGAGACCGCAGGCCTACTGCTCTCACAGCAAAACCCAGGGTCCCGTGAGGGAGGGGAGCATTGCTCTGAGCTTTGGGGCCTGAAGGCTGTCCCCTCTGCCGTGCTCAGTGTGTAGGCAAGCACAGCGCAGTCCCTGTGCTAGGCAGCACCTGAGCCCATCCCCACACTCCAGCACGTGAGGCTTGCCACCTAAAGCCCAGAGTCGTGCCTCAAGCCAGATGCTGAGGTCACCACATGCCCATGAAGCCTCAGCTTTCCTCCAGGTTCTGCTGGGTGTGCCCAGGCTGGTGATGGGGCCTCTTGCCTTGGTTACTGCTTGTCTCTCCCACTTCCCTGAGGCCAGAGCCCTGCCTTTTCTCTGCTTCCTCACCTTTCGCCATCAGCTTAGGTTCTGTACCACCTGGACACTCTTCATCGAGGCATTGCCATTTCCATCTTTCCAGATCATGTTTAGCAACATCATTGCCACAACTTACTGCTATAATGAGTTTTGGTGAACCAAACTGTACTATTGCTTCTTTGTTTTACTGTTTCCGTGGAGTTGTTTGAATAACGTCAGGCTGTGTAGGGTAGATACTGTGACCTGGAGCATCACCAGAGAAACTTTCCAAGACCTTCACGGCCTCCCAGCTCTCAGCCTGCATTATGGCATGATGCTTGGATAGTAGCATACTTGCTTTAGGTAGATTTTCCCCTTGACCACCGTCACATTTAACATCCATTCTTTAACATTTCAACTTTCCGGTGAAGAACCACCTTTTCTGGACCACTTCACTTCCTTCATCAGCACTTGCACTTGGCTTTGTTTTCAGGAATATTTTTCACAGAGGAAGTGTCTGTCCCTTCTCGGGAGTATCTGTATATTTAATGGGTAGCTGAGAAGATCAGAGCCCTTCTGAAGCTCATGTCAGTGCTCAGCCCAGTTACTCAGAATGGCCACAGCAGTGCTACCTGTCCCCCGTGCTCTTCCAGAACCTTGATACTCCCCTGTCAGGAGGTGGGAAGTCGAATGGCCCCTTGTGGCTGCCTCAGTGAGTAGAGGTGACTGAGGTGGTGCTCTCTGAGGTCACAAAGGCGGTAAGGTTCCTTCTGACCTGCTTCCTCAAGGGACGCTTGCCCTGGAACCTGTCACTGCGCTGTGACAAGCCCTAATTAGCCCGCATGGAGAGATCTACGGTGGAGGAACTGACGATCACAGCAAACCTGTGAGCAAACAATCTTTGAAAAGAGTCCAGCCCCCAGCCGTGGAGTCTTCCCTCTGAGGCCCCAGGCAACAACTTTGTCCACATTGCTGACTCAAAGGATTCATGAGCACCATAAGTGGTTGTTTTAGGTCCCTAAGTTTTGGGAAATGTGTTGCTCAGCCATCTTGACCATCACATTTACTAGACAACGAGTTCCTGTAGCCTACAGCTCAGTTTCATACCTCAGCACATTTAACCTAGTTCTCATGCTATGGACCTGTAGCTGCTCACAGGTCCTAGTTGCCCACCTATGCCCCAGGATGCTAAGCCTGAACCATGTCACACCAAATCAGAGTGTGCTTTCTCTCCTTCTCACTTACGAAGCCAGTCACCATTGCAATGTTAGGAAAGTAAAGGAACTCCCAAGTGAAAACATGGTTTGCCCACTTGAGCAGAATAAAAGCACAGGTTTGGATTCTGCCAGCTATCTATAGACCCACACTCCTCCGCTTACTTACTGGGGAGCAGCTGTTCAGCAGAAACTGCGCTTCCCAGCACCCTTGCGTCTCAGTGGACCACCGTGACTGTTTCTGACAGAACAACAGGTGTCACTGTTCAGTTTTGCTCCCTTGCCCTTTTCCTGCACACTGACTGGGATTGAAGGTCTCTAAGCCCCCAGCAGATGGGGAGGCCACAGGGTAGAAGGGCTCTGGATCCCTGATTCAGTACATGGAAGGCCCTCTGTCAATACCCAATTGAACTGATGAGAGCAAGAATAGAGAGGAAATTCTATTGTGTTAAAACTTCGCTGTCCAGTACTATAGCCACTCATTCATGTGGCTCTTGAGCACTTGAATGAGGTTAGTCTGAACTAAGATGTGTTGTAAATGTAAAATACACACTGGATTTCAAAGACTTAGTACAAAAAAGAATGTAAAATGTCTCATTAATAATTTTTATATAGATTTATGTGTTAAAATGATAATATTTTAGATGTATTGGATTAAGTAATGTTATTAGAATCAACTTCACGTACTTTTATTTTTTTAACGTGGCTACTAGAAAATTTAAAATTAAATATGTGACTGACATATTTCTAGTGGACAGTGCTGTGTTAAGACATTGAAATTTCAGGATTTATCTGTTACAGCAGCATTACCTGAGCTAATACAATGTTGCTGGTCAAAAGTATAGCATTTCATGATCTTGCAGACCAAGTACAGGTTCTGTCTTCTAAATAATACTATGCTGTCTTCTTTGAAATTGATTTATCTAGAACGAAATGTTATCCACATTGTTAAAACAACCTAAAACTAAACATTTTTGAGTGTAGTTTTTCTTAGCTGCCATTCAGGAATAAGAAAGTTATAAAATACCATCGTGGCATTCAGTTGTCATGGTCATGATCAAATTATTCTTTTTAAGCAAACGAGGCTTAGTGATATGGTCTCTTACAATTCTGTATACAATTATGACTTTCATCTGATAAAAGTATTTTTGTTACTAGCTGTTGGAATTTTTCTTAACCTACTATCTATAGCTATATTTTTTTTATAATCCAGTCTGAAGATTTATTAAGGGTACAAAGGAAAAACATATTTTTAATCTTGTTTTTCAATTATAAACCATCTGGATTTGTTATGGCCAAAGAGCTTCATGGATTATATAACTCATATATATACCTAACCCTATTTTGCTAACATAACTCTGTGCTGGAAAATAATGGGTCAGCTTTGTAGGACTTCCAGGTATTACTGCAGCTTTAGCCATCACATTTTTCTTTTGATTCTTGACTAATTATACTAAAAAACTCTCTTCATGATTTTTTTTTTTTTTAGAGAGAAATTTGTAATAGATCATTTCTACATCAGAACTCCCCTAGAAAACTCTCTAAAAATCTTTTTTCCTCCTGAATACTTTCTGAATAGTAATGTTGGAAATGGATTAGTACAATGTTAACTTGTGTTGGTGTATTGAAGTGATTCATCGTTCACATCTCAAAGACAAATCTCTAATAGACCAAAGAATGAAATCTGTCCATTTTATATGTAATGCAAATAAAACTAGGAGGCCTTGTGGTCAGTCTAAGTCTGGTGTCACATCCAAAAGAAACAAAAATCCACCTCCATAAAGGCCTTGAATATTCAACGCATTCTTTCCTGCGGTCTCTAGAAGAGGTTGCAAAGTGGTGTCAATCCCATGATACAATGCAATGTATCCTAAAGCTCCTCTTCTCCTTGTCTCCCCAAATGCCTCCAAAATTGTCTTCTGCCTCTCTCCTCCATGCTCTCTGCTCTAAAATCCAGCCAGATCTAGCTCTCTCCTCTCTTCCCCTCTGATATGGGCCTCTTTGTTCTCCTCTTTAGCACCCTAGGTCCAGTCAACACTGAAACACCCTCCAGCAGGTCGAGGAGAAGGAGGCTTGTGAATACTTACTAATTAACTCTTCTGGTCTCTGTCATCCTCCTCTGTCATATCATTATGCTTAGAAGTAAATAAGTTGATAACTATAAATAGTCTACCTATATCATATAAAATATAATTTTTATTGTAACAGATTTAACTTCCCCAGTCTAGTTTGCTGCTGTTTGGACCCTAACTAAAATTAAGAAGTTTCTATGATTTTTTTTAAGACTAGTTCATGTAGCCTAACCACACCCTACTCCTCACCCCTACCCTTCCCTCAATTATTACAGCTCCAGGGCCAGACATAGGGGTCAGGGGCAAGACAGAGAGGAAGGAGCAGGACTGGATAGAACCAGAAAGGACCTACCAGACTAACCTTAACATCTTAACATCTTTTCTGTCACTAAGTACCAAAAAGTCTTTTTGTCCCTTTAATATGTGTGTTTGAAGTTCGCTAATATGAACGACAGGCTGCGTTGTCAGATAGCGTGTACCTAATGTTTTCCAGTTTCTCTCCATTGTGTATTTTCAGTAGTAATAAAATTTCCACCTCTTAAAATGGCAAAGCTTTTGTATTCCAGCAGCAGTATCATTACTTGTGCAAAACCTCATAGGCTGCTCTTAAGGAACAAGGAAAAGTTAAGTTTATACAATATGCATTTTATTATTTTAATTCACAAACTGTACTCAGATTTTATTTCCAAGAGCAAGAAATATACCCCCATTGTTGGATTCTTCTGGATGTATGGATCCTGACTTCAATATTTAGTGTCCATCTGACATGTATTGAGTGCCCACCGTACGATGGTAAGCAAGGCACCAGGCCTTCCCTCTAGGAAGGGACAGTTTTGTGGGGAATGCACAAGCAAATAGACAGTTAAAATGCCATAGTGCAATCTGAGTTATAGCAGCACCTCATTCAACCTAGGGGCAAGAGTCCCCAAAGAAAGGGGTACCAGGCAAGTCTAAGCTAAAGTGCTTCCAGTTGAGTAATTGGATCCTGTAAGGTTCTGGAATCTAGGAAAATTCTGAGCAATGAAGAATAGA
This sequence comes from Dugong dugon, assembly GCA_030035585.1. Classification (NCBI taxonomy): domain Eukaryota; kingdom Metazoa; phylum Chordata; class Mammalia; order Sirenia; family Dugongidae; genus Dugong; species Dugong dugon. The sequence goes on from CM057464.1 coordinate 23,750,774, forward strand.
TTCTGGGAAGCCTTGTAAGTAAGAGTGGCTTTCTTTCGGCTCTTTTCACCTGACTCTTGTAGCTGTAGCTGTCTTCTTAGAGAATAACCCCTTTAGAGTTCAAAGTTTATGCCATTCAGAGTTTTCTGACAGTGAGAAGTTTATAACTGAATGTGAAACTTTTAGCAAGAAGAAAAGAGGCAAGACCAAAATGTTTTTTCAGCTCTTTATATCTTATAGTTGTTTTGTCAGCTAGAGCTTGATGTTGTCTTTTCCTGTCCTAGGCAAAGTTAATAAAATTTACATTGTGGCTGAGTGTGTTTTTGAAAATTCTGTACAAATGTGTGTTTTAAAATAATCAGGTTATTGGTAAGCCTTCTACTGATCATGCTTACCATGAAAGTATGTCCTCTGGGTGCCTAGCATTACAGCTCCGTGCCCTTATTTATGCTGCTTCCTCAGCCCGGATAGCTCTGCTCCTTCCACCCGCAGAATCCGTGTGGGGTCTCAGGTGGGCTCAGGAGCCATTTCTCTCTGACGATGTCTTTTACTGCCTTATACCCACCCCAGCCAGAATCGATCAGTCCTTTCTCTGAATAGAATAAGCATTTATTAATTTTTTTTAAATGAAAACTGCTTTTTACTTGTTGTAGTAAAAGTCCTGGTTTTTGGCATTAAACAACTTGTTCAAAATCCAGCTCCCCAGTTACTCCCTCAATTAAGCCAATTTTTATACCTCTCCGATCCTCAGATTTTGGGCACAGAAATAATAATACCTCTTTTAGAGTCTTGTTCTGAGAATTAGACAAATTAATTTGGGTATGTATAGCACCTGGCACATAGTAGGCATTCAGTTAAATTATCTTACATTTTATTTCATTTTGACCTACATTGCCATTTCACCCTTATTCTTTTCTCCTTACTAATGTTTGTCTTTGCCAAGGTTGAGTTAAAATCAGTGAGCTCTGTGAATCGGACTTCCACGTGTGGGTGACACAAAGTGTGTTTTGCAAAGGTGCCATTTGCTCTATGTTCAGGTTTTTTATTCGTTCTAACAAAATTGGTCTCAAGGTGGAGCCCTGGTGGCACAGTGGTTAAGAGCTGCGCTGCAAATTGAAAGGTCCGTACTTCAAATCCACCAGCCACTCCTTGGAAACCCTGTGGGGCAGTTCTACTCTGTCATACAGGGTCACTATGAGTTGGAATCAACTCAAAGGTAATGGCTTTGGTTTGGAAAGCCAAACTAAGAAAGATATTATAAGACTATTAAGGTTATGAGGCTTTTTGTGGCCTCTGGTGAGATTTTTTTTTTTTTTTTTTTTGAATCTATTTGTTATTGTTGTTAGGTGCCCTCATGTCGGTTCTGACTCATAGCAACCCTGTGTGTAACAGAATGAAACATTGCCTGCTCCTGCACCATCCTCAGAATCATTACTATGTTTGAGCCCATCGTTGCAGCCACTGTGTTAATCCATCTCATCGAGGGTCTTCATTTTCGCTGACCCTCTTCTTTACCAAGTATGATGCCCTTCTCCAGAGACTGGTCCCTCCTGATAACATGTCCGAAGTACGTGAGACAAAGTCTTGCCATCCTCGCATCTAAGGAGCACTCTGGCTGTACTTCTTCCAAGACAAATTTGTTTATTCTTCTGGCAGTCCAAGGTATATTTAATATTCTTCACCAACACCGTAATTCAGAAGCATCACTTCTTCTTCAGTCTTCCTTGTTCATTGTCCAGCTTTCTCATGCATATGATATGATTGAAAATACCATGGCTTGAGTCAGGCGCACTTCAGTCTTTAAGGTGACATCTTTGCTTTTCAACACTTTAAAGAAGTGTTTTCCAATAGATTTGCCAAGTGCGATACATCTTTTGATTTCTTGACTGCTGCTTCCATGGGTGTTGATTGTGGATCCAAGTAAAATGAAATTCTTGACATCTTCAATATCTTCTCTGTTTACCATGATGTTGCTTATTGGTCCATTTGTGAGGATTTTTGTTCTCTTTACGTTGAAGTGTAATCCACACTGAAGGCTGTAGTCTTTGATTTCATCAGGAAGTGCTTCAACTCCTCTTCACTTTCAGCAAGCAAGGTTGTGTCATCTGCATATAGCAAGATGTTAATGAATCTTCCTCCAATCCTGATGCCACATTCTTCTTCACATAGTCCAGCTTCTTGGATTGTGTGCTCAGCATCCACATTGAAAGGATACAATCCTGACACACACCTTTCCTGACTTTAAACCATGCAGTATCCCCTTGTTCTGTTTGAACCACAGCCTCTTGGTCTATGTACAGGTTACTCATGAGCACAATTAAGTGTTCTGGAATTCCCATTCTTTGCAATGCTTTCCATAATTTGTTATGATCCACACAGTCGAATGCCTTTGCATAGTCAATAAAACACAGATAAACGTTCTTCTGGTATTTTCTGCTTTCATCCATGATCTGTGTGACATCAACAGTGATATCCCTTGTTCACATCCTCTTCTGAATCCAGCTTGAATTTCTGACCGTTCCCTCTTGATGTACTGCTGCAACTGCTTTTGAATGATCTTCAGCAACATTTCACTTGTGTGTAGTATTAGTAATATTGTTCAATAATTTCTGTATTCCGTTGGATCACCTTTATTTGGAATAGGCAGGTATATGGATCCCTTCCAGCAGGTTGGCCAGCTAGCTGTCTTCCAAATTTCTTGGCTTAGATGAATGAGCACTTCCAGCATTGCATCCATTTGTTGAAATATCTCAGTTGATATTCTGTCAGTTCCTGGAGCCTTGTTTTTCACCATTGCCTTCAGTGCAGCTTGGACTTCTTTCTTCAATACCCTTGGTTCTTGATCATATGCTGCCTCCTGAAATAGTTGACTGTCAACCAATTCTTTTTGGTACAATAACTGTGTATTCCTTCCATCTTCTTTTGATGCTTCCTGCATCATTCAATTTTATGTGCCTAGAACTCTTTAATATTGCAATTCAAGGCTTGAATTTTTTTTCAGTCTTCCAACTTAAGAAATGCAGAGCATCGATGGTGTCACTAGAGTTGGTGTCATCCGGTGCAGTAACTCATGGTATCAACCCCCCAGTAGGCAGAGTGGCCCAGCCCCACCCCACCCCCACACAGGGCCAAGCACTGCACCATGCAGCCCCACCTCTCCCAGTCCTACCCACCATGGCTACCTACAGTTCTACCCATCTGCCATTGACCAAGGCAGAGTACCTCCTTTCTGCCTAATGGCAGGTGCTGCAGCTTAGCCACCCATACCCTGACTGGCGGGTGACATGGGGTGACAAATTACCTCACTGGCTGACTAACAGCGGACACCAACCCTAATTATGCCACTGCCTTGGTAGCCCCTCCCCTGGTAGACCCTAGGGTAATTTTCATGTCACCACCTCTGACAGTGTCAGGGGGGTGCAATCCATACACCTGAACCCCCCTACTGATACTACTGCTGAATGTGTTCTTCCTTTTAGGATTTCTAACTCCAGATCTTTGCACATCTTATTACAATACTTTACTTTGTCTTCTTGGATGCCCTTTGAAATCTTCTGTTCAGCTATTTTATTTATTTATTTGTTTTCATCATTTCTTTCTTTTGCTTTAGTTAGTCTATGTTCAAGAGCAAGTTTCAGAGTCCTTTCTGACACCCATTTTAGTCTTTTTTTTTTTTTTTCTTTTCTGTCTTTTTAATGACCTTTTGCTTTCTTCATGTATGCTGTCCTTAATGTAATCCTAAAACTCGTCTGGTCTTTGGTCATTAGTATTCAGTGAGTCAGTCTTTTCTTGAGATGGTATCTGAATTCAGGTGGGATATACTCAAGGTCGTACTTTGGCCCTCGTGGACTTGTTTTAATTTTCTTCAGCTTCAACTTGAACTTGCCTATGAGCAATTTGTCCTTACTCAAAATTTGTCCTTACTCAAGATCAATTAGAAGATGATTGTCTTAGTCATCTAGTGCTGCTGTAACAGAAATACCACAAGTGGATGACTTTAACAAAGGGAAGTTTATTCTCTCACAGTCCAGTAGGCTACAAGCCCAATTCAGGGCATCAGCTCCAGGGGACTCTTTCTTCGTCAGCTCTGGAGGAAGGTTGGTGTCACCAATCTTCCTTTGGTCTGGGAGCTTCTCTCCGCAGGAACCTCAGGTCCAAAGGACACGCTTTGCTCCTGGCGCTGCTATCTTGGTGGTATGAGGTTCCCATGTGTTTCTGCTCGCTTCTCTTTTTTCTGTCTCAGAAGATTGGATTAAGATGCTATCTAATCTTATAAACCTCATCAGTATAACCCCATCACACTGATAGAATTTACAACACATAAGGAAATCACATCAGATTACACAGTCATACAATACTGGGAATCATGACCCAGCCAAGTTGACAGATATTTTTGGGGATCACAATTCAATCCATGACAACAATGTTTATAAAACTTGAATTGCAAATTAGTATGTTTGGTTCTAAGGAGCCCTCATGGTGCACATGGTGAACTGCTGCTAACTGAAAGGTCAGCGGTTCGAACCCACCCAGCCACTCCATGAGAGAAAGACCTGGTGATCTGCTTCCATAAAGTTTACAGCCAAGAAAACCCTATAGGGCAGTTCTGCTCTGTCACATGGGGTCACTGTCACTACTTAAAACTTCAAGAAAAGATGTAATGGCTTTACATCTTTTCAGACTCAACTCAATGGCACCCAACAACAACAACAACATGTTTGGTTCTGTGTATCCTGAAACAATGACCCCTAGAATATACCTACATTTAGATTTGTTGCTATGGGTGTTTTGTTTTTACTTCTTGCTTTTTAAATATATGTAACTGGGTCTCTTGCTAGAAATTTTTTCTGCTAAGTTGGAATATGAAAGTAAGTGAAACAATTGGACCAAATTCTCTGAGTCTAGACTAAACTGGGCCAAATTCATTTTCCCCCCATGAAGTTTCAATAGAATTCTATTAAATTAATTTTATTCATAATAAAATCAGTTGTATTTCAGGCCTGTCTCAAGATTCTCAGATACTTTTGATCCAAGCACAACAGCCTATTGCTGTGAAGTCTGTTGAACTTGGCAGTGAGGATATAAGGACAGAGTTTGTGTTTGAAGTTTGCCCTTTCCACTGCCTGCTCATCAATATTTCAGGACAGCTGGGACTCTCTGAAAATCAACTTTTTACAAAAAAAAAGTCTGTTTGCAAGGATTGTGCCTCTCCTAAGGTATTATGCGTCCAGTTCTATGACACTGTAAAAAACTCCACTGCCTTTAAGAACAGTGTAACCTGGTGGCTCCCCTTGCAGTTCTAAGTTGAAAGGAGAGGAAGCAGTGACCAGCAGGTTCATTACAGGGATATTCACAGCAGTACACTGCTCTCGAGCTAACCATGCCTTAGGGTGAGGTCCATGTGGATAGGCTGCACCACATTCTGCATGAGGAAGCCACCTCGGGCCAGGGCAGCAGTGGGAGAGCAGAGGGAGCCAGGCTAGGGGATTGGCTTCCTCAATGGAACTCAAATGTACCTGAGGTTGAGATGCAGGGAAGCCATCAAGAACACAAGCAGGAGGATCAGCTTGAGGAGCAAAGGATCAGGGCTCAGCCAAGGCTCTGAGTAACACGATATCAGAAATCCAAGCCACAGAGAATAGCAACAAGGGGCCAGGAGCAGGCGGCAGGCCTGACTGAAGGCAGGACCACCAGCCACAGGAATGTAGCTCGTTCTGAACTCTGTCCACACAAACATCACAGCGGGCAGGACCAGAACTGGGGGCCAGGACTGAGAAGGTGAGGAAGCAGGGCCATGCTTGAGCAACTCATTTACTAGGTCCTGCCTGGACTCCCTGAAATGCAAGGCAGTTTTCTTACTGCTGGTTAGAAATGAGCATGTCCTTCAGGGCTTGTTATCATGTGTACTTTCTGGTTCCTGCATCTCCACAAATCATGTGACTTCTTCTCATGTAAGGCTGCACTTAGGAATTGGTGACTATACAGCAGCCTGTTTTCCTTCAGCTGCAGCAGTTGCAGAGGAAAACGTCACTCCTGCAGCTGATTCTCCCTATTCAGATTGTTTGTAGAATGAGATGTGGAATAAAAAGAAACAGAAATATCTGCTTTTCGTTTTTAGAATTTAAGGTTTGGTTCCTTGATGTGACAATTCTAAATTTATAAATGAAGAAAATGCTGGGCAGTGACCCCCGGAGTACCCCTCTTGTGCAGGCACTTGGGGAGAACACCCTGCCTGTGTGCCCAGGTCCCAGAGGCTGGGGCCTCCCACAGGGGGAGGAGGGGAAAGAGGAACAGCTCCATCCCCTCATTGGACAGGTCTCATGTATAACTCACTGCTAGAGGCTCTGTTATGGATTGAATTGTGTCCCCCAAAAATGTGTGTTGTAAATTCTAACCTCTATGCCTGTGGTTATAATCCACAGGGAATTGCCTTTGTTATGTTAATGAGGCAGGATTAGTTTAGGCTGTATCTTGAGTCAGTCTCTTATGAGATATAAAAGAGATTAAACAAGCGAGCAGAGAGAGATGGGGTAAGATAGATGCCAAGATACATGGAAATCACCAAGGAACCAGGACGCAGAAGCTGAAGAGACAAGGACCTTCCTCCAGAGCTGACCGAGAAAGAAAGCCTTCCCTTTGAGCTGGTGCTCTGAATTCAGACTTCCACCCTCCTAAACTGTGAGAGAATAAATTTCTCTGTGTTAAAGCCATCCACTTGTGGTATTTCTGTTATAGCAGCACTAGATAACTAAGACAGAATTTGCTGCTGAGAAGTCAGAGTTCTGCTCTAACAGATACCTAAAATGTAGAAGTGATTTTGGAATTGTGCAATGGAGAGAGACTGAAGAGTTTTAAGGTGGCTAATAGTAAAAGCCTCGACTGCCTTGAAGAGACTGTTGGTAGAATTATGGATATCAAAGGCAATTCGGGTGAGAACTCAGAAGGAAGTGGGGAGAGCTATAGAGAAAGCTCTATCATCTTGGAGAATACATAGAGAGTCAACAACAGAATATTTCTAGAAATGTGGACATTAAATGTACTTCTGGTGAGGCTTTAAAAGAAAATGATCAACAGATGATTGGACAATGGAGGAAGGGTGATTTTTTTATGCAAAGGCAAAGAACTTGTCTGAATTATGTTCAAATGTTTGGTGGAATGTAGAACTTTTAAGTGATGAACTTGGATATCTGTCTGATGATATGTCTAAGCAAGATATTAAAGGGGTAGTGTGGTTTCTCCTTGCTGCTTATAGTAAAGTGTAAGAGGAAAAAGATGGACTTAAAAATGAGCTATGCAAAATGAAAACAGAATTTAAAGATCTGGAAAATTCTGTTGTACAAACTAAGGACACATGTCCTAGAATGTTCACCAAGGACATGGCTACACAATCTTTTGTTAAAGAGATTAAGCCTGTGACTGATAGATCTACCCAACTACCACAGCAGAAAACCCATCAGATTAGTCTGAAGGGGACAGAGAAAGAGTGAAAGGAAAGAAGGCTGTCCCCCTCTTGGAATTCTACAGGCAGCAAACAGGCCAAAGGAGCTACATCTGTTGTCCTCCAAGAAAAGAAAAGGACCATCCCTAGAACAGCTCAGAGATCAGCAGAGCTGTTGTACGGAGCACGGGAAGCAGGGCCTTCTTGGTTTCAAAGGGTGGGGCCACATCTCCTGGATCTCAAAGGGTGAGGCCACAGCCTACTAGGTTTCAAAGAGTCAGATCTTTGCGAACTCGGTTCTAGAGTGTGGGCCTGCTGTTAAGGTGTACCAGGAGGATGAGGCCACTGCCCAAATGCCCAAATCTGAGGGAGTGGGGCTGCCATGCCCAAGGGACAGAAGAACGGGGCCTGCTTTTGCAAAGGGGGTGAAGTCACCACTCCGATGGACTAGGAGAATGGGGTCACCTAAAGCTGAGGGAGCAGAGTTGCCATCCCAGAGGTCCTGGAAGGCAGAGCTGAAGCCCAGGGCTGAGGGGTCTCCACCCAGAATTCAGAAGGTATAACCAACACCCAGAGTATGGAGAGCAGGGCTAGATGGTCTCAGAGAAGAGAGGATTATTTTCAAGCCTTGAGAGCTAATGTAATTTGTTCTCCTGCGCTTTGGACTTGCTTAGTGCCTGTTATTTTTTCTTTCCCTCCAGTTTCTCTCATTTGCAATGGAAATATCTACCTTGTGCCTGTTCCACCATTGTATTTTGGAAGCAGATAACTTGCATTACAGATTTCATAGGTTCTCAGATGAAGAGGAATATTGCCCCAGGATGGATACACCTAAAGTCTCACCTATACTTGATTTAGATGAGTCTCACCTATGCTTGATTTAGATGACTCAGAAGATGAGGTTTTGGACTTGAAGTTGATTTAAGACTTTTGGGATGATGTGATATGGTGGATGTGTTTTGCATATGGCAAGGACATGAAATTTGGGGGGGCCAAAGGTTGGAATGTTATGAAGTGATCTGTGTCCCCCAAAAATATGTGTTGTAAATCCTAACCTCTATGCCTGTGGTTATAATCCCATTTGGGAATGAGTTGTCTTTGTTATGTTAATGAGGCAGGATTAGTGTAGGATGTATCTTGAGTGATGTTTTTTGAGATGTAAAAGAGATTAAACAAGCACCAGATAACTAAAACAGGCTTCAAGCACTGTGGGAGTTTGAGTGCTCCAGGGAGCTCTGGGACAGAGTAGTCACCAATGGACATATCCCCCGGAGGCCTCAGGGCCACCTCTGCCACTGTATACCAGTTGCCGATCAGTTGATTCCAACTCATGGCAACCTCATGTGTGTCAGAGTAGAACTGTGCTCCACAGGGTTTTCAATGGCTATGACTTTTAAAAAGTAGATCACCAGGACTTTCTTCTGAGGCACCTCTGAGTGGGTTCAAACTGGCAACTTTTTGGTTAGTAGCTGAGCACTTAACCATTTGTACCACCCAGGGTCTCCTCTGTCACTGTCTAAGCTATTCATAATACTGGTAACTGAATAAGCTGTTCATAATACTAGTAACTGTCACCATTTATTGCCTATATTCTGTGTCATGTACCATGCTAAGTACTATCACTAGTACCTAACAAAAATCCTCTGTGGTATTGTGTCTATTTATCCCTATTTTACAAATGAGGAAACTAGGACTCTGAGAAGTTAGGTGATTTGCTCAAACTCATGCATTTCCAAAGGATTAAAAATAATTATTTAGAAAACAAAACTTTTAGTCATATATATCAAATATATTTGTCAAAATGTATCTTTTCATACATGCCAACAATAGGCCGCACATGGAGGGATTATATAAAATAAGCCTCTCTCTTTTTATATTTGAAACACATCACCAACTCTTCTGAAGGTGTGGTTACTTATATGATTCCTGGCCTGAAGGAACTATTTGGTGGGTGTGTCCTCAAAAGACTAAACTCAGAGTTGGAGTCACACTGTACCTGTCCTGTCTTTGAGCCAACCAGGCAGGACTGGGGAAGTATGATTCTATCCTGTTGATTTGATAATGGCCTAGTTGTATCTGTTGTTCACTTCAACATACCTGATATAGCAGTTATGTGGCTCATTCCCATTCAAGATTCTGACCATCTAAAAAACATACTTAGTTCAATTAATCTGTGGCCCTCAATAAATTAAGAAGAAATTGAATTTATTTTACCTCAATCCAAGGAACGGGTTCACACACAATACTTAGTTATGCCCACCACATTCTACACTGTTCTTTAGAGGGAGGGGGACACAACAGAAGAACATTTCCAGGACAGTTGCTATAAGTGGACATTGCTGCTCACATATATCCTCATCAGGAAGGCAGAATGTCTCTGCAGGCTCACCTGCACTGTCTCACACTGGACATTGTGGACTCGGTCAGAAGCTTTCCTTCCATTATCATTGTCTGTAGTTCTGCTCGATAGTGGAAGTCACCTTTAGTTTTTATTTTATTTTATTTGTGTGTGTGTATAGTGTACGAGGAGAGAGTTTGGAGGAGGAGGGCCTGGGTACTGTCCAGGGCTGCTAGCTCTCTAGAGCTGTGAGGTTGGGTCTTGGTAAGTTCTAGAAACAAAAGGTGTTTAGACTGGGAGCATTTCCAGCTCCAAAAACACTGTGATTATGCTTGGTCAAGGAGAAATGTGTCATCAGATTTGTGTTATAAGGGACAGAACTGGGCCCAGGGCGGGTGGGGGGCACCGAGGGGAATGGGAGGCCCATTTTGAAGAGTTTCCCAGCCAGAGGAAGAAAGGCTCCCAGTATTTGCTACACAAAAGGCCCATGGGAGGAGTTACCTGCACCGGAAGGGGATGGTGGGCAGCCGCCCCACCTCTGGCTCAGTTTGTAAACAGAGGATGGGCAGAGCTCTTTTCCTTGAGAACCCTGTGACCCACTCCCCTCCGCCCTTCTCCAGGGCGCAGCCTGAGGGGCCATGCCCGCCTGCAAGGTGACAGGACGAGGCTTTCCGAAGGACCAGGACACGACAGCGAAAAACCTGAACCAGAGGGCAGCAGGGTATTGGGTTTGAAAAAACATTTCCAGGCATTTTTCTGCCTACGAGAAAAAAAAAGAAAACTCAGGCAGCCGGCCGAGTTCTGGAGTTCTGGGTGTAGAGCTGGTATAGGCCTGGCTCACGCTCCTCACACCGGGACTGTCGATGGGCTTTTGAGGCCTGAGCTGCAAACGTCAGCAGGCTTTTTCCTGGCTGGCAGGAAGGGAATGTTCCCTCCATTGACAGACAAAAATAATGGATTGGGGGCAAGTCTAGGCATTCAGAGGCTATAGGGAAAATTAATGGAGGGCCACACTAACTCATGTTACTTTAAGCCTGCAGTTTGGGGCATTGAGCTAAATTCTGTTTTATGGCATGTTTCACAAATGCACATATTTTAGATCTTGGAACACTCTGAGCTGGAGTAAGTTGCAGGTCAGGAAACGTGCCCCTCTGCTCTGGAATTCCACCGTCCCAGCCAGTTACTCACAGCTCGGGTGCCTGCTCGTTCCTTCACTTGCTATCTCTCCTGAACCTTTAACATCAGCTCATTTATCTTTCAGGTGTTATAATAATTGACTCCAGTCAGTGTTCCATTATCCTCAACAGGCAATTATCCACATTGTCACTTCTGCATTTGCTCTTTTGACCTAGGGGTCACAGAGGCCCTGGTGTAACCAAATCCAGCAAAATTATTCCCTTACCTGTCATATAAATAGTCATCCCAGCAAAATGAGACCCAAGGGGGCTTTTTGTGAGGTGTTGAGAAGGCCAGTCTAACTTGATCCTTTATTCAGCTCTTTAAGGAATGCAGTACTGTTTTGGCACTCTATCAAAATAAAACAAAGTTCCATTTTTCAGCTTTTCTTTTTTTAAGTGTGCACCCCTGTGCTTACAAATGCTTCTTTGTGGCCTTCTTTATTGAAATTTCCATTCAGCTCTTCCATCTGTTCACTGTGTTTACCACTATTTCTCAGGAAAGAATTCAGCATTTCACCTTTATTTGGGGTGTAAGGTCATAAAACTGTCTGGATTATTTCAACTATATTTATACCAAACTTAATATTGCTTCTTTAACAGGTTTAAAGCTTTAATTCCCTGGTTCATTATTAACGGTGAATAATCTGAAGAGAATGGTTTGCATTTTATAAGGAAGAAGGCCTTTTATAGCCTCTTGGTATCCCTGCTCCGTGTCCCAAAGAAGAAAGTGTTCTACAAACGTGAATTTCATCCAGAGAACATCTAATTAAGCTCCACTTCTCCCTGCGCGTGCTGCTGATGCACAGTTTTGCATTTTAGGAGCAGACACTTGCTCAACATTCCCCTTCTTCCTTCATGTTATTCTGATCTTGGAAAACTCTTTTAAGACTGATGGTACAGCACCCACTGTTGAAGGGGTGTCTCCCAGATGGAGTTGATATATATATAAATATATATATGTAACTGGTTTATTTTATATATATATATATATATATATATATATATATATATATATACCTTTCTTTCGAGGCACCTCTGGGTAGGTTTGAACCACCAACTTTTCAGTTAATGGCTGAGCCCTTAAGCATTTGTGCCACTCAGGGACTCCAGATAGAGAGAGGGACACATACAGAGACTTTTTTAATTTCTCCAAATAATACAAACGCAGCCTTCGGGAATAAATTTGAAACTATATCAGGAAGAAATATAAAAATAAAATAAAAATGCAAGCAGATTATTTTTCATTCTCGAGTTGCCATTAAGTTTGTACAAAAAGATGCACACCTTTCCCATCGCAGCAGGAACTCTAAGGAAGCAATGCGAAGGAGTGGAAGAATGTGGCCTTTGCAGTCAAGAGTCAGGCCCCCGGCTGGTTGGGAGCTTCATGATATCTGCACATTACTGCACCTGAGCCCTGTCTCTTCCACCGTCCTCAGTGCACTGCCACCTTCGAGAATGGCTGTTGTGAGGATGGGTGCATGTCAGGTGCCTGGGGCATGGTGAGTGTCCACCAGTGATAGTCTTTATCTGGGGTAAAGGTAATTAGAGTTGTGTCTGAGGCCACGTGCTGTCACACTCAGTGCCTGACACCTCCCTCTGTGGCCCATGCCAAGTCACCCCCGACAGGTGCTCTGTGTGGGCACGTCCTCGTGGGGAGGCTCCATTGTGTTTCTGCAAGAGCTGGCCACATCCGCTTGCTCTTCTCCCTTGGTGGGTTAATGGAGAAGAGAGTCCACCTTCACCCTTACGTGAGTATTTCCTGTGTCAGCATCTCTCAGGGCTGGTTGACAGCCCAGGCAGAAACAGGCTAAAGCAGAGCTTTGGGCATTTGGTTAAATGCAGATTTTGACTCATAAGGCTGAGGTAGAGCCTGGAATACTTATGTCTGATTCTCAGGTGATGCCAGTGCCACTGGCCAGTGGGCAGTGGACCAGGCCAGTCCATGAATTGCTCTCTATAGGCAAGCTTCAGAGAAATGATAGGTTTTGCCCCCCGCTAAACATAAGGTAAAAGTATAGTGGGTTCAAGTCATTATGGCTGGTGCCAATCTGAACAACATCATGGATTGCTATACTTGTTATGATCATTTTCTAACAGATGGCAGGGAAGTGTCTTATTGTAACAACATAGCAATACAATTGTTCAACAGAATAAAAGAAAGGACACCTTTTTCTAATTCACACAAAGGTGCCTTTGAGTGAGCAGCCACCCCATGTAAGTGGTGGTGGCCATGTAGTGGTTTTCTTAGTTAAAATTTACCTATTCTCAGCCCTTCAAACATCTCCAAATTCTGTTCTGATAGATAGGAGGCTGTTGTACAACTGAAGAAGATGGAAGCCCTAGAGATGAGTCAAGAGATCTTACTGTGATTGCCCACTTTCAGCTGGGGCATATACTTGCTAGCATAGTTCCCCAACTCTTCTGAGGGCTTGGTATTTCTAAAAAGCCTTACTCCTGAGTCCCTGAGTTACTTTATTTTTTAAATCGTATTAGGTGTTACAGATTTTCATTACGTAGCTGTCTCTGACAGAGTTGTACTTGGAAGAAGCAAAAGACAAAAAGAGGCAGTCAATTGATCCCCATTTGGAAATCGCCAGTACCTCGCCTTGCCCCCACGGATGGTAAACCATTTGACCATTCCCCGCTTTGCCTCTAACAAGATGCTCTACCTTCAACTCTCTGAAACTCGATTCCCTTTACTCCATCTAAGGTCTTCTTATACTCTAAAATTATATACATCTACAGATCACTGAGAGCAGCTAGAAGAGTAAGGTTAATTCCAGTAATTAAATATGAAATTTTGCTTCTTTATAAGCAAGATAAACTTTGGAAGCTATTCATTTTTCAGTGTGGGTCAAGGACCTTCTGCCTGACATTAGTTACCATGCTTTTCTGAACTATATCGTGCTGTACACATGTTTTCAGTGTAAGCTGTGGTATGAAAACATTCTTCCTAGATATTGGGGAGACAGAGGGCAGCATGTCTGTGTGTGTGTCTCTCTGAATGTTCACACAGTCATCATTTGGAAATGCTGATGGGTCCTAACCCACTGTAATAGCCTGGTGAGAGAGCACATGATGTTTTGTTTTACAAAATATGAAAACTATCTGCAGCTGGGAAGGAATAACCCACATAATTCATCTGAGAACCTGCCTCTTTTGCTTGTGGGATATACTCCATATCTCATATCAACTCATTACCCTGTGTGTCCTCCATGGGTGCCAAGAGATCGCATGATAGATGCTGTAAAACAAGGATGTTATTTCCACAGGAGGGGGAGATTAAGCCTGTGACATGTGAGTGATGAGGCACCAGTGAGTTGAGAAGACGGTATATCTCTCCACACTAGATAATATACTGTGCTTGGTTCTGCAGCCGTATTTATATTAACAATACAGCTAAGAGAAGAGATGAGGAAAGTAGAATTCTAATGTTTTTGATGCATTTATTTGTAAGGCCTTTCGTCTAGTATGTTCAGTGCTCTTGGGGAATTTTGCAAGAAGCAACAATGACCATGGCCACCTTCTTTCAAGGTTTCCTTTTAATGTGTCATTCTAATGTTGATATTCAGTCTTAGTCATTTCTGTGCTTCAAATTGAAGCCACTATTTAGAAATACAGTTTTGTTCCTATTTTTCAAAAGTACAGTGTATAGTGGTTTAAACTTTTTACCCAGTAATAAATATTTGAACTTTAAGACACCCTTAAACTCTTAATGAATTTGATATTTTTTTAAAAAAAAAACAAACTTGCACCCTTCCCTGTTAAAATCTCCTATATCCTTTCCCAGGAGACTAAAGTCTTGATTAACTCTTTCATTCTTAAAATAAGACGTACTACCTCCATGATAGTTTATTCCCCACATTCTCTCAAGACGAATGGAATGGTTAGAAGTCATATGGCAGATACTGTTAATTGAGAACTCAGCTAGCCTATCCACTAGCCATCTGAATTACTCAGCACAAGTTCTCAGTCTGTAACTGCCCTGTTTTGTCGTAGATTGCTCACTTCCTCTGCCCCACTGTGAGTTTGTCACTCCATATATACTCAGATTTTCCTCTGACGTCACCCACACATCTGAGTGTAGAACTCTCTCTTCATTAGCACAACTTTGCTTGTTGTGGTACTGAGGCACCCAGAACCCTTTGTGGAAGTGTTTTGCTCAAATAAGCATTTCATAACCAACAGTCTGACATCCTTGAACACTAAACATTCTGAGCAATGAACAGGGCTTCAACTAATAATCTTGTTAAAGGAATATAGATGTATTTGAGGACTTCCTACTTCAACAAATGCTAATACTTTTCAAAGAATGTCATAATTACCAAGAAAGATTTGGTTAACCCAAATAACTTTGATATTTCTCTCATTTATCTTGAGGTTAAATATAGGAACCTCTGTGAGTTTTCTAATGCCCTGAATGCATATAAAGTATAAAGCTTATGCTTTTTTTCTTCTCTTTACTTTCCCTTGGATTTTTTATTATCCATTGAGATAGTCTGAATTGTCCTTGCTGAGAGCCTCATTTGTCCTAGCCATTTGCCTATTGCAGTCTGAGCCTAATGTTTACAGTAGGGGTTGGGAGGTGCTGCCATTCACAAAGATAGGAGAATGAGATTTCTCAGTATCTTTTTAGTTCTATTTTGATCTGAAACACACATCCCAACTTAAACATGAGAGATTTCAAACACTAACACAGAGATAATGTTCTCAATAAAACCTTCGTTCTAGAAACTTAGTTGTTATGGACAAGCCACCACCTGCGGAGAAGTTGAGAGGAAATAGAGTATTTGAATCTATTTTTGTTTTCAGTTTTTGTCTTTTGTGGTATCATAGATGCCCTATCAATGGTTCTCCAATTGGTCTGTTTCCCACATTCACCAGTCTGTTTTCAAAGTCTTACAAACCAGGCCACAGTGATGTCTAACCCTTCATGTTTGGTTCAGTCCAGATGACCCAGCATCTCATAGTAGGTGTTGCTGTACCCTAAATTAGAATCTCTGTCCTCTGAATCTCTGTTAAAACCTTTTAAATTTTAATTTAAGAGCTTAATTATAGTTTCTAAAAATCTTAACTGTCTCTGGGATGGAACACAGACACTCACCCACTGTAATTCTTTGAAGGCCCCTTCTGTATTTGGAAGTTGCTTTTTCTTGTTTGTGCACAGATTCAAAGCTTCAACTCAATATGCTTATTTTCACTCAAGATGGAAAGAAAGGATTCAGGGAAAATTATAAACACCCACTCTTCACTTACCAACATATTAGGTTCCAAGACCAGGTCGTTATGTGAAAAGCAGTGTTGTACGAAAATGGAGGATGACTACATCATCACATAGCTGCCAAATTACATCAGTACATAACTGCCAAACCACCAAGAATCATGGCCCAGCCAAGGTGACACATAACAGTAACTATCACAGCCAGTGTTACTCTTACCTAGCACTCAGCGTTCATTACTGCCAAACATACATCATTAATGGGTAAAGTAGTAGGATAGTAGGGTTTTTTTTAATGATTTTCGTAAGTGCGAAATGTCAGATAACAAGATGGTTAATAAGTGAGGAGCAGATGTACATCAGAATTTCTTCAAATATATTTCAATTGTTTCCCAATTATAAAGGAGGATGTATTTCTCTTTTTGCTTAGCATGTCCCTTCCTTGTGTCTTCCTCTACACCCTCAGGGGTGAAAAAAAAGGAGCATTGGGTCTTAATTGTGGTCTTCAATTTATTGTCCCTTTCTCCTTTACTTTCCTTGTAACAGTAGATTCTGGAGATTACAAAAGGGTAGTATGTCCTTTAACACATTGTTATACTGTTTCATCAATATCATTCTTCTAATCAGTATAAGGAGCCCTGGTGTTGCAGTGGTTAAGAACTATGGCTGCTAACCAAAAGGTCGGCAGTTCAAATCCAGCAGCCACTCCTTGGAAATTCTCTGGGGCAGTTCTACTCTGTCCTATAGGGTCGCTATGAATAGACTCCATGGCAACGGGTTTGGTTTTGGTTTTGAATAAGTATAAACCCAACACACAGTAAGGCTACAGGTTTCTGCTCCTACGTTGTCTTTCTATTCTGTTGGAAGTTAGGAAAACCTCTTGCCCGCTCTCCCTTTTCTCTCCTAGACTCTTAGAGTTTCCCCTGAAAGTTGCCTTATTATATACTACAGTTCCCAATATCTCTTCTCTTTTTCTTTTTCTTGAATATTTACAATATTAATGGAGGTGGGCTCAAATATCACACTGTACCAATAGATGCTGGTAACCTATGATGTTCTCCTGACTGGACATATCAGATGTTATCCAACAGTCAGTTTTCAGTTGAGCCCTGTATTTCTACCACTGTGTGGCTTTGACAAATTAATTAACATCTCTGATCCATTGTTTTCTCAAGGGTAAAGAGAAAACATTGTTGTTTTTGTTAGTTGCCACCGAGTCACCTCCAACTCATGAAGACATTATGTATAACAGAACAAAACCTTGCTCGGTCCTGCAGCATCCTTGTGATCATTGGTATGTTTGAGTCCATTGTTGTAGCTGTTGTGTCAGTCCACATCACTGAGGATTTCCTTCGTTTTCGCTGACCCTCTGCTTTACCAACAATGATGTCCTTTTCTAGAGGTTGGTCTTTCTTGATGATGTGATGTGTCTGAAGTAAGTGAGCCAAAGTCTCGCCATCCTTGCTTATAACGAGCATTCTGGTTGTATTTCTTCTAAGACTGATTTGTTTGTTCTTCTGGCAATCAGTGGTGTATTCAGTAATCTTCGCCAACACTTCAGGTTGATTCTTCTCTCTCTTCCTTTTTTATGGTTCAGTTTTCACATATAAGGCTGTTGTTATTCCTAAGATAAAAGAAATACAGTACCACCTGCTTATTTAACCGAAAGCTTTGTTGTGACGATGTTTTGCAAAACATAGGGTACTATGTAATTGTAGGATATTTACGTCTAATTTGCTTAGAGTAAATGGCATCATTAGTGCAAATTATGGTAGCTATCATTTTATTCATTCACTATTGTGTGCCAGCCGCTGTCTTTGGCATTTTACACACATTTTCGCATTTAACTTCTTAAAAACCCTGCAAGAGAAGGACTGTTACCCTTATTTTACAGTTGAAGAAACATGCCCAGCATCACACAGCCATTAAGTAGCAGAGCTGGGACTCAAACAACGGCTTGTCCATTGCCAGGCTCTTACCACCATCTGTCGGCATCCTGAATATGCACCAGGTTAGGAGGAAGAGAAAGCTGAAGCAGCTACCTGCACAGTGTCCTCAGTGGGGCTCAGTGAAACCGAATATGGCTTGTTTGCCCCTAGCAGCTGACATGCTCCAGATTAATAATATTTTCAAGTTTAGATATCTTAGCTTTAAATGAATACAATATTTGGGGGCCCAGGAGAGGTGGGGGCAGCTGTTTTAGTGCATAGATATTAGAAATAAGTGAGTTTCAAAAGGGACTATATCTTATAAACCTTTTATTTAACGTAATTATATCATGTAAACCAAATTAAAAATGTCTTCAGTAACTCACTATTTTGCATATACCAAAGATATCTGGGATTGCCTAAAAATGAGAAGAAAAAAATAACTATATAAAATCCTAACTACTTTAGTGATAGAAACACAACAAATATATTGTGGTTATCAGTATTCACAGTGAAAGCCAGAATTTGAAATAAATGTTTATTTTCTTTAAAATGATGAAAAAGTTGAAATTACTTCTTTTCTGTGATGTGCTTGTTCATCTGCAGACAGAGCTGTGGTAAAATCATTTCTCAGGATTTGTTTAGCCACAGTTCTTACAAAAAGATCTGTCATTGCCACATTCTAGTCCTTGGTTTGCCTCTCCTTCTTAGTGTTCTCTTTCAGCCTTACAGCTACCTCCTGCACAGTAGGAAATGATCTTTTTAACTTTGTCACTGTAGTCAGAAATACCCCATCTGAGGCCATCCCAACATCACTAGCCAGCCATTTGCAGTTCAGCCAGTCACACTCAGAGCCCCATGCTATATACACTCTGGCAGGTTTAGTTTTTAATGGGTTACTTTAAAAAATCTTTTTAGAACAGTTGATTGGTTGCTTTTGGTATTTAGACTCCTGATTAAATGATCTACCCTCAAAAAGAAGACCATCATGGATTCTTCTGATCCTCTGCCATCTTGTTTTCACTTCCTTGGTATAAATTTTTACTTTACTGCTCATTGGTTGGCTCTCAAAACAGGAAGGCAAGTTTGACTTCATAAAACCAACAACTAAGATTTGCACAGTGGTTTACCATTTACAAAGGAAGCACTGTTCACATGATTGTTTCACTTCCAGTGCTTATGAGCAGTGCTGTGTGGCCAGCGTCATAGGATTCCAGATCACGAATGAGGAAACTGTATCTGTCCTGATCCGCCCCAGTGGTGCTCTTCGAAGCAATTGTATTAATAATTCCTACAGTTTCATCTTATATCTACTCCATGGTCAGATTCTCACTTGCAAGGACTATATATATATATATATGTATGTCTTTGTATCCCACCGAGCTTTTTGTATAGTGCCTTAAATGTGGCCTTCAGTAAATGTGTGATAGATAAAAGTGTGATTGAGTGAAAGACCAGTGGAAATTTTGGTCTGAACTCTTGAAATCAAGGTTTTCTAACTTAGGGTCCAAAGATAGGCTTCAGGGAAGGTGCGTGAAGTTCCTGACATGTTAGGCAAAAGTGTGCCTCTGTGGAGGCTCACATATATGTGTATTTTTCAGGGAAAAACGGTGGCCTCCTTAGTTTTCATCAGATTTTCGAAAGGGTCCATGACCCAAATAAAGTTAATAATCACTGCTTTAAAAAAAAAGCAAAAAAAAAAAACAGGTGTTTTAAGATTTTATTTAGCATTCATAACAAAAGACACAAATCATCAGAAAGTTAGATTTACTTTTACCTCAAGGATATCAACATTTTATGTCTGAGCTAATTGATTTGGTTTGTTAGAGCTTAAAACTAATGAGGTTGAAGCTTGGGGTTAATCTGTCTATTGGCTAATTAACTTAGTGTAGTTCTGTGGCCAAGGATTTCACTTGAGTCCCGCCAGCCATCTTAGAAATGCTCATCAAAAAACCCCAAACTAAACCCATTGCCAATAAGTCGATTCCAACTCACAGCGACCCTGTAGTCACCATGAATGCCCATGAATGGTTAAAATGCCTATGAATGCTTTAAAAAACAAACAAACAGGTATTCCAGTCTGCCGATCACGCCCTCACTGTATTTCTATGCTGTTTGTGTGTTCATAGCTACAGTGAGAATGTAACTTGTGTTTCAGCTGAGAAGTAGCTCACCACAGGCTAAAATCTAATTCTCTTTATTTCCCTCAGCTTTGAGAGAGTTTGTTAACCCAACTATTGACAGACAGAAATTTTATTTATTCACAAATTAAATTACAGACCTGCTACACTGGATGCCTCTTGAGAACAGGACCATTTCCTTTTTATTGCTATAAATCCAATGCCAGACGTATAGTATATATTCAGTTAATGTCAGTCATTGTTGTGAGGCTTTAGTGAAATAGTTGAGGGCATATTACACAAAATCACCAAGCTTGGGGAACTAATTACATTAATAGATAACCTAATGTACAGTTAACAAGCAAATAGTTGTCACTGAGTATCTTGCTATTATAGTAGAATATGATATAATCAGGCAAAGTAAGCCATTATCTCTTATCCTGGGCATATCATTCCATATCTTTTATCTCTTACAGTAGTCCAGGAATATTAAAAATAATCAAAAATGAAAATTTTATGAAAGTATACAAAAATTAGAAATGCAAGTGTATCTCCTTTATTCTCTAAAATGTCAGTGGGTAAATAATACTTATAACAGTTATAAAGTGCCAATTTTAACAAATTATGAATGTTTGAAAGAAAAAATATTTTTAATCAAAGCAAAATAAATATATATTATTGAATAATAGCCCACAAGAAATATTTATTTATCAAAGAATTAGGAAACATAGTGCTTTCATGGTTGAAGCAGAAGAGCTCCAAGATATGCATCCAAGTTTGAATTCTTTAATATTTTATTGGTCATATTTTGTAGACAGCAGGCCACATTAATAGCTTTCTAGAGTTATCCTTCCAATTAAATTTTTTAGAAGCAAATGATGAAAAAGTCATCTTTGTACTTTTTAAACATATCTCATTAATTATACTATCATTCTAAATATTTACAGTGTATTCTTTCAAATATTTGTAGCTATAATAGAAAGCATGTCTCCATGACATTATATGCCTTACTAAATTGACACTAGATATTCCTATGTTTACACTAATACATATGGTTAATGACTCATATTACCTATTAGAGTTTTCTGTTACCTGATTTAAAAGATATTTGAAGGCTAAAGTACTGAAATGTTTATTTTTGACCTCTAGATCTTACTGCTTCATATAGCAACTCATAAGCAGGCTGAATACTTATTTTAACACCACCAAACCCAATTTTTACCTTTTTTATAAAACTGAAATTTGGTCAGCTAAGGTCAAGTTGTATACTTAACATAGCTCCCGTTATAGTCAGTGAACTCTAGCAGAGAGTAGAGTCAAAATATAAACACTGAACATTTCTACAGCAGCTTAGAGCTGGGATTAACTTGGATCACCTAGTCTTCTGCTTTTAATGAAATTCCCTCTCTTGTATTTTCGTGTTTGTAGTCCAAAGTTATCTTGTGCTAATTTAGTTAGGCAGTGCCCTCTGGGGATGTCACAGGCTTCCCTGACCTCTCTAGAGAGAGAAAGAGTAGAAGGATGAGGAGAATTAAACATTCCTGAGAAATTGGAACACAGGAACCCCCAGAGAATTTTCAGAGAAACTCACTCCAGACTGCTAAGCTGCTGGAGACCCATGTCACCTTTTCAGCACTTCCTTGACGCCTCTCTCACTGGCCATCTGGCTGACCGAGGGATCAGCCTGGGGACTGGGGAGCAGTGCAGCTTACAGGATTTGAGGGAGGTCTAGCAAGCCTGTTTTCTGTGGTTGCTGCTGTTGTTGATCTGAAGTACACTCAAAAAGGTGGACAGAGCATGCGGTTGCAGGAATACATGATTTTGCTTGGCTGTCTTTTTTTTTTTTTTTTTTAAACCCCAAATTTACATTACATGAACTTGTATATTTCTCACATAATGATTTCCCTAATTATTTGATGATTGAAATTTAAGAGTTTTATTTTTGTTGCTTTCATTGTATAGGCCTTCTGCGGCTAATTATATTGTAATTATATTAGCTATTTTACAGAAGATGTTTTCTCTAGTGTATTTAATGAAATCTAGGGGGTTGGAAAGTATGTTTCAGATTTTAAAATTATAGTCTGTTTGTGGTTTACATTTCATATGTGAAGAATTTCAGAAAAATAAGAAAACAAATATTCTTAAGAATGGACTCTATATTGTAAAACAATAACTACATTTCATAGTCTGCCTAGTTTTGTTTTCCAGTGAACTGAATTCATAAAGTTCAGTGTACCCTGCAGCAGTGGTATGAAAAGGTTCTGGGATCCTTACACGATTTTACACTTAAATTCCTCAAGAAAAAAATAACTCTTACTAGGGTATGATTTCTTTGACCAGATTGCTAACTAGCCCTCTCTCCACTCCAGATCTGGCCTACTGGTATGCCTTTTTAGTCCAATCAGTGTTTTAAAATGTTGTTAGCTAGCAATTGAAAAAATTTTTTTTTAATTTTTAAGATAACTCAATTTTTAGCATTCCTGATGCCTGACTTCTCTTAAGTAACCCATCCCCTCCCACCCCCCATCTCCATCTGCCAAGACCAGCCCCACATTCTGACACAGGAACTGGCTGCCTGAGGGGACTGCCCCTTGTAGACAGGGACACTCTAGACAGGGCAGCAGAGGCCAGTCATCCCTCCTGCCGTGGCCCTGTGGGCATTCCAGCATGAGCCCTGCCTGAGGCCCTTTTCCTGGTGCCATTTAAAAAAGAGAAGTCATTTTTCAAAGTACTTTGTTCTCTAGAAAGTTATTCTTAATTATTTTTCATCTAGCAATAAACTCATTTCTTGATTGGCTGAAATTAAGAGTCTCTGAAGATCCTATTGATCTTCTACATGGTGAGGTAGAAAGAGGATTGCTCTAGAAGACGGAGGTGTGGGTTCCAGTGCTGGCCTGTCTCAGCCATCTGCAGCATCTCTTTGGACCCTAGTTTCTGTACCTCTAAAATCCAGGGGAACCTGCCAGCTCTCAGAAGCTCTGGGTTCTTTGCTCCTGTTCAATATCCAGTGTGACTCAATACACATTAGTTTAAGTTTCCTAATTTCCCTGGCTTCTCTGTCAAAAAAAAAAAAAAATTAACCATAGAATCAAACATTTTGATGCACTGAGGGTGTTGCACTGAAACAGAATCTTTGTAGAGAGAAAACTTGTTCCGTACTTTGAATAAAGCGCGTTTCGTTGTCCAGCTTCCCTAAAGTTTGGCAATAGTTATAGAGAACTGTCCAGCTGCTGGTGGAGGTGGAGTAGTTAAGGGCATGCAGGGTCTTTGCAGAGGACTCAGGTGAAAGGCTTCAAAATCCTCAGCCCTTGGAGTTAGGGCTGAAAATAGGAGGGGAGAAGGGGCCTGTGTTTAGTCTTGGAAATGCCTGCCCAGGGCTGTCTCACTTTACTGCTGCTTGCCCTTGTTGTTCCCAGTGTGCTGAAAGGGTTAAAGAGCTCTAAGCCCTAGCCCAGCACCAGGAGCGTCTGGGGCACTGGAGAAAGCCTGGCGCAAGATGTGTTTTCACGGAGCTGCTTATCAAAACCAAGCTTCTGCCATTTCACTTGACAGGGTAGACGGGTGGAAAGCTGGCACAGGAATCAGGAAATCTGGCTCTGTTCCGCATTCTGCCACTGTGTGATCCTCTGCAGGTCAGTCTTCCCCACGTCTCAGTTTCTCCACCTGTAAAATAAGACAAAGAAATTAATGTTACTTACAAGAAACGCTGGGGAAGTCCTTCTGATTATTTTCACTGAAACTGGGGCAAACGGTTGGGGGGGGTGCCTCTGCCATGATTAGTTCTCTGATGGCCTCGGGGCCTCGTGACAGCAGCCTTCTTGCTGCCTGTTAACGGGTGAGTTCCCACCCAGCCTTCTTTTCACACTGTCCCAGCTTTACCGAGAGAGAAGGTATAGAGGTGAGAGCGCTTCATGCCCAGGTAAACAATGAAGCTTGGAAACACTTAGACCAAGATAATTAGGGAAATGATATAGAGTAAAGGATGGCATTAGGATTGTTATTATGCATTCAGCTTAAGTTAGAATCCAGCTCCTAAAAACGCAGTCTCCAATTAACTGATCTGTTTTTTAAAGTTATTTTGTGTTTGTTTTCTTTTTTCCATTTATTTTTCATTTGTTTAAACCTCTGATCGTTCCTAAGTTCAAGCTCTACTTACGACTTTTTCTTTCTTTTTTTTTTTTTTTTCTTCCTCCTTCATTGAGAAGTCATGCTGGAAAAAAAAACTTTGTCAGCAGCTGTTTACTATTTAGGAACACAGTTGACAAAGGAACACTATTTAGCAATAAGTAATGAAGCTAACTATTCAGAAAAAACAGTTTAAGCACCTCTGAAATATCTACCTATATAATACAAATGTATTTTTTTAGAACATCAAAAACCCACATATAAAACAAATATATAAATCACCAGGATTTTTGTGCTGTTTCAAAACTTGAGTATAACCGGCCTATTTTGGGCCGAGAATCAGAAATTCTTAAGGATGAAAATGCTGAAACTTCAGTTCCATTCTAAAGTTTTTTTTTCTAATTAGTGCACAAAAAAAAATGCTGTATTTATATGTCAAGTATGATAACAGTCATGGAATTATCACATTATACCTTGATGATAGGTATTGAGAACTGATCTCCTAGGCTTTCTCCCAAGAATTTTTTCCAATAATACTATTCTCTTTTATAACACCAATAACATTTTATAAATGTTATAGATCAAAAAGTGTTTTCGATATAGTATCTAATGGAGTACCTAAAACCCTGTAACTGTGTAAGAAAATCAAGGTTCAAATAAGTTAGATGACTTGTCTCAAGTGACAGGGATGCTCAGTCCCAGGTCTTTCCTCTGCATCATACTGAGACTGTCCCTCAGTACTGCATATGTCCCTCAGAAAAGATGGGTAAACATGGAAGGACTTCACCACTTGCATCTGTTATTCCCTCAGCTCTCACAGCCTGCATATGGGTTTTTTGTTTTGAATTTGGGTTTCCATACTCAGTCTCACACCCACATTTCCCCAGCTTTAAATAGTTGTGCTCCCATCTTGTATAAAAGTACACATGTAAACACAGAAAGGTTCCTAGGCTACCAGCACTGTTTTTACTACTGGGAACGAGATCGTTAAAAAAAGAGAAAAAAAAATTTTTTTTTCCCTTCACTCTTAACCTCAAGGTCCAGTGACGCCATGAGGGTTAAATAAGACCAGGAGGAGGCAGTTCTTTGGTGCTCTGTTCTCCTGCAGACCCTCTAGACAGGCAGGGGAGGTGCAGAGAAGTGTCTCAGTCAGAGAGTGTTAGGGTTTCAGCAGGTGGCACCCTTCCCTCCATGAGAGCAGGAGATCTGTACCCCTGAGCTAGGGGCATCTTAGTTGTCCTGTTTCTCAGTGGTCCTACCCAAGTTTTAGACTAATTTGGCACTGAGCTGGAGACAAAAGTGAGTCGTGCGAACCAAGAAACAGGTTCCCGTTGCTTTGAAGATCATCGAACCACTGTAATGACTGAGAAGTCCCATTGTTCCTCCTAGAACAAACCTACAGCCCATTTTGCTGTGAGAAATATGATACTTGATTTTTCCCCTCTCTCTCTCTTTTTTTTTTTTTTTCCCCTGGAATCAGTCAGCAAGATACGTGAAAAAGGAAAGAAAGAAAGAAGGAGCAGTTTTGTTGCTGTCTTGACCTTTGGGTTGGGTCGTCCTCACGGGTAGCATGCTTGTTGCTGTCTTTGTCCACATAGGCCTGACCAGGGAGTGAGTGCAGTGCACTGGGATCAAGTACTCACCACACAACAGTCAGCATCCTCCTTGAAGACACTGGGATTGTCTCTGTGCCCTTGGAGAATTGATTCACTAAATGTGAATTAAGTCTTAAAGGCGTGATTCACTTTCATTGCCCTCTCACTGGACTATGAACTGAATTTTTATTTTCAGTTTTGCTTAAGAGGATACATTCTCGAGGACACTTTAGAATTATGGAGCTAGCCTAGTGTAAAAAATCCTTAGTTAATTGTCACATCTCTGCATGGCCGAGCAGCCCCCATGACCACATTGTAGAATATGACCTAAAGTACTCACAGCATGCTCACCCAGTTTTTCTTTCCTCTCTGTAATTTTAGTAAGGACGTAGTAGAAATGGGAACTGAAGATTAGACATAAACTGGGCAGATAGTATGATTAACACAGGTACTTACCAGCTCATTTTCAAGTGTTAAAAGTATACGATTTTGCCTGTAAACATATTAGTAGTTTTAAATGACCATTTTTTAATTAATTTCTGATTATTGAAGAAAAGGTTCAATAGCTGTTCTTTTAAATCAGTAGCACTGATTTTAAAACAAAAGTATCAACATTAATTAGTGTCTCAAAGCAAAAATATTTAGAAAAATGCATTTAAAAAATTTAGTTGTGAAGTTTATCAGTTTGAGGTCTTCTAAAAACTCATGCAGTGAAATGAAAACAATTCCACGTCCTTTGACAAACAGGTATGTGACTATGATGGGTTTCGCAGTCTTCATTCTGAAACCCCAGCACATTCCACATCTTCCTAAGAAGGTTAAATCATGGCGTGAGCATCTACCTTTTGGTAAACCCCCCTCTCAAAATGCTCTGTTTCTCTGGAAGAATGAAGCACAAATCCTCTACAGGCCAAGAGTTGCATCACAAACCCTGTGTGATCAATACGTACATTGTGATGGTTATTCCATCACTGATTAACTCCCCTGTCGACAAGCCAGCACTTGACTTGAAAGTCTGGTCTGGCTTCTTGTGGTGAGAGCGGCCCTTTGCTGGCCTCCCCTGGCAGGGAGCATTGGAACTGCGCCTTCCTGACTGCAACCAGGGTACAACCCTCAGTTTCGTAGTGAGTAATCTGTAAGCTGGAGCCTACCGCTTTTGTGAAAGGGTATTTGTCTTTTGGGCAGTATCAAAATGGCAAGACAACTAGTCTTAGGGAGGGAAAAGAGTGGAAAACCTTGTCGGATATCTGGTTGTGGACTCCTCAACTATGAGAAGACAGAAAACATGGTGGCATTGTTTTTCTTAGTAATTGGGATAAATGCGAACAATTATAAGCAAT
Source organism: Dugong dugon (assembly GCA_030035585.1). NCBI lineage: Eukaryota > Metazoa > Chordata > Mammalia > Sirenia > Dugongidae > Dugong > Dugong dugon. The sequence continues at coordinate 23,778,033 of CM057464.1, forward strand.
TGAGCATTTAATGAGGAGATGATGCAGAAAGGTGTAACTTAATAAAAATCACCCATGTGTTTCTTGGTTCATTGTTAAACCACACCGTCCTTCCAATGCATTTCTCAGCTTTTCTGTATCTTTATCCTTTATTGTCTTTTAATTCATGTCCAGATCTTAAAACTTCCTCCTACAGTTTTTGTATTCCTCCTTGCAAACTCTGTGTTTCATTTTTAGGGGAGTAGAACCTTTGTGCCTTACAATTGTTATCTCAAATATTGCTTTTAATTTTACCAGTTGCAGAGTAAGTAAACCATAGTGTACTTGAAAAAAATTGGCAGAAAAGCAGGATATTTTAAAGACTCTTGCATTTCATTGCTAGTGAGATTTCCCAATTGAAGCTTCTGTGTTTTACTTTGCCTCTGGCTGACATCTAAAGATCCATAATAAAGCTCTATGCTAATACTTCCATGTATTAAAAGAACAATATTTTGATGCTCATTGACACAAGCAAAAAAATACAACACTAGTGTTTAGGAAAAAAACAATAAAGACATTGTTCATTCACATGAATGTGAAAAATGTTGTGTTGTATTAACAGAAAATGTTGCTTCTTGGAACTTGACCTTTAGCATTTGCCTAGATGATGTTACTTATGGTGTTACAGTAGTAGTAGGCAACTTCTATTGTTAAAAATGGATCTTGTGCAGTCATCGATGCTTGTCAGACTACTGAAAATCTCACTCACTGAAAAATATATGTTCTTTCTCCAGAGACTGGTAATTTTCTCTATTGTTTTTCTAGGTATTTTAGAACTTTCAAATACCTGATAAGTTAAATATTTTGAAAATGTTAATTTAATTTATCATAGGCTAGTTTTTCTACTGGTAAAGCCCTGTGGGATTTTATCTAGAGTTATATAGAGTTAATAAAAAAAAAAATCTCCCTTGACCATCTGTGTGCTTTTAAAATACTTGAAGTTCTAGGAGCTCACTTTTTAAATCTGGGGGAATACAAAGGGTTTTGTTTTGTTTGGTTTTGTTTTCCAGTAGTGTGGTGGAGTTCTTGTTAGGTGGGAAGTTTTTCCTAAATTTTTTTTATAATGGAGTTTCTTTCCTCCTGTATCACTAGGCTCGATATTACTGCTACAGTATGTGTTTTCTTTAAATATAACTGGCTTCCCCTTTCCATCTGTTTCAGTCAAGGACATTATAAACTCAGCATCTAGGAAATAATTATGATAACAGAAACATTACAGTCATGAGTAAGAACAAGGCAGTAAGAGCAGTTTGAGCCCCCAGAAGAACAAAGCTTATATGCTGTTTATGTTGGGATGTTTTTATATTTAGTAATGAAAAATTAAAGGAAGGATGATTAAATCTGATTTTATTCAAGTGTATTTTTTAAGTGTACTGCATGGGAGAGTGACTTTTAAATTGAAATTCTGATTTTTTGTGAATGAAGATATTGTAGGAGGAAGATTTGAAATGAGCTGACGTGAATGAGTTGAGTGGGACCCTGAATTCCTAGTTACCAAGTTGGCACATATGTCCCACTGTGCTCTCTCCACAAGGAGCCGCGAGTAGGCTGTCCTCAGGGGCGTGGCACCGTAGTCACTGGAACCCACAACATACTAATGAGAATTCTCAGAATCTCTCCTGTTCTGCGGCCTGGGTTCATGCTCTCCTCCTTTATGCTTCCACACTTCTTTTCTTGCCAGCGTTTATCCCAGCGGCCTGGCCTTATCTTTGGTTGCTGGCTGGGTGCACAGCTATCTTTCCCACTTGACTCTGAGGTCAAGGGTGATGACCTATACCTCTTGATAGTAACTTCTCGGGCGTCCCTGGATGGCGCAAATGGTTAAGTGCTGGACTGCTAACCAGAAGGTTGGCAGTTGGAACTCACCCAGAGATGCCTTCGAAATAAGGCCTGGAAATCTGCTTCTAAAAGGTCACAGCCTTGAAAACCCTATGGAGCAGTTCTACTATGCACACATGGGGTCGCCATGAGTCAGAATCCACTTGAAGGCACCTAACAGCAACAACATTGCCTTCTCAGCACTGAGTACAGGGCCCAGTACATGACTGGTTCTGCACACTTATAGGCTGAACGAAGGTCAGTCGGTAAGTCTTGTTTGCTGTTTTCATCTGAACGTGTTGGCACAAGGAGCAGAAACCAGCTTAAACAAATTTAAGTAAAAAGGGATTTATCGTGAAGAGCATTGGACTACTTCACAGGAACTGGGAAATCACAGCTGCTGTCCTCTGTCTCTGTCCTCCTTCCCTCCTCCTGCCTCATCATCTCTCTTTTGCTGTTCTGTCTGGTGGAACAGTGGTTAAGAGCTTGGCTGCTAACTTAAAGGTCAGCAGTTCGAGTCCACCAGGTGCTCCTTGGAAACCCTATGGGGTAGTTCTACTCTGTCCTATAGGGTTGCTATGAGTTGGAATCGACTCGATGACAACAGGTTTGGTTTTTAAGGGGTATACCCAAAAAGTTTGCCTTATGCTCTGGTCCACAGTGCGACTTCCTCTGCAAGGCAAATCCCAGGGTTGGGCCTGCTCTGACCCACACAGTGTCTTACAGCTGTAGTGCTCAGCACTACCGCCACTGCTCCAGCCTGTGGCTCTCACTGAAGATGTTTCTGAGAATCTGATTGGCCCAGTGTCCATGATGATGACGGAGGGGGTGATACAGGAACAAGCCACCTGGTAGAAACATAGCTACCTTGATTTACCCTTCAGCAAGATCTGTGGGCAGGGGTAGTTTTCCTCAGGAGGAAGGTTTTGGAAAGGTAGCCAGGAGTGATGTCTCCTGGATACTACCAGGAGTAGCCTCAGAAGTTCTTTCTTAAATCAGATGCTGGATTTTTAGAGCTCTTTTTTCGTATCAGTGTTGGAACTCATAAGCCAGGCACAGTGTCTACCTGATCTATCCCTACCTGTTATAGCCCCAGACTCTAGCACAGTGCCAGGCACTCAATAAATGTTTGTTCACCAATCGATCAGGTCCCCACGTTAGCCCACAGAAGTCCATGTGACCACTCCTAACCACCATTTATAACAGGTTTTCTTTAGGAAAATGTATTTTATTAGTAGTGCAAATGAAAGAACACTAGGAAAGGAGTTAAGGTTCTAGTGCCAGCTCTGGCACTATTAGGTGTGTAACTTTGGGCAACTCACTTAAACCCTCTGGTTTCAGTTGCTTCATCTCTAACATTAGTTGAATTAAACTAGATGGTCTCTGAGGCCCCTTCCAGCTATAAAATTCTATGGCTGTGACTAACAGAATCAAGATTAAATTCACCTGATTCTTTGAACCCATCCCCGTGCCTTATATGGGTTCAAGAGTTTGGTCCTGGAGACAAACTAGATTCTCCCAGGCACCAATAACTCTATTAAGCTTTGGCATCATCATGGTAAATGATAGTTCTTGGGCATTTATGTCGCAGGCACTGTTCCTGGCACTTTACATATATTAACTAATTTAATCCTAAAGACAATCCTATGAGGCAGGTACTATTATTATTCTTATTTTACTGATAAGAATACCAAGGCGCTGGAAGGTTAAGTAACTTGCCAAAAGGTACACAGTAAGTAGTGCTTGTTCAGACTGTCTAAACCCAGGTGGTCTGATTCCAAGCCTGAGCACTGAATCACTATAGCAGTGGTTCTCAACATGAGGTCCCAGACCAGCAGCATCAGCATCACCTGGAACTTGTTTGAAATGCAGATTCCTGGGCTTTGCCCCAAGCCTGCTGAATCAGAAACTCTGGGGCTAGAGAAGGTCAGCAATCTGTGGCTTAACATTCCAGGTAATTCTAACGCATGCTGAACTCCTGCCTCCTCTCTTCAGCAGTGCATTTCAGTGTACCCATAAGTGCTTCTCGAGGTATTAACTCCCCAGATACTGCTGTTGGGGAAGAGGGGTGTGGCATTACTGTCCTTTTATGTATGAATGAGGCTGGCATTCAAATGTCAAATGACCATAAATTAGGAGCTAGTTGTATTACTTTTCAATCTCTCTCTCAGATGTCATCACTGATGAAATCATCCCCACAGAGAGTCAGGAGGTAGAGACAATTACAAAGAGGGAGTAGAGGGGAGTTTTCCTCTATCTATACTGTAGAGAAGATGAGAGGTCCCGGCAGGATCTCTTGACAGCTTGAACAAATAGGATTAGTGTAGCGTGTCATGTAGCCTTCCTTAGCACCAAGCTGACTTTTTAGACCCACACGGTCCAATAGGGTAGCTACGAGACACTTGGGCTGTTTACCACTTGAAATGTGACTAGTCTGAATTGAGATGTGCTGTTAAGGGCAAAATACATGCTGAATTGTGAAGACTTAGTACATAAAAAAGAATGTAAAATAGTTCATTAATAATATTTATATGGGTTGTATGTTTGAAATGATATTATATATAGGGTTAAATAAAATACAGTAAAATTAGCTTCACTTTTTTTTTTTTTACTTTTTTAATGTGACTGTTAGAAAATTTAAAATTACATTTATAACTATCGGACAGCACTGTTTTATACCAATCTTGTAAGTCCTATCTACATCTACCTTAATGCATGTAATGTGGTGTATGTACAGTTTTTATTTACTGGTAACAATGGTTATCAACACTGAAACTGACAGATCTATGGCAAAGCTAGGACCAGGAACCTAGAACAAGCCAAGAAGTTGGATTCCAAAGTTCTAAGAGCAAAAGCAGAATCAGGTGGTCAGGACAGGCTTGAAGGATAAGGTCAGTAGAAAGGCCAGAGCTGGCTTCCCAGGAACAGGTTTAAGCAGCAGGGCCAGGAATCACGAGCAGGGAGATTGACAATCAAGTGGTCATGAATGTAAAGAAACTTCCGCTGCATACCCAGAGCTTTTATATTGTTCCTGCTGAGCCAAGAACTAGTTCTAGAATGACTTACCTGGGTATGTGAGTGTGAGCAAGTGATTGGAAACACCTGGTTGAGGTAGGTGGCTGGGTGCACTCCAGGAAACCACCACTTGTGGAAGAATGTTCTGACAGTAATGATGTTAGGGCCAAATTAGGGCACTTGTTAAATGATAGTGACCTGAAAATGAGTTTCCATATTTCAAGTATTAGTCTATGAATTATTTTTACCCTCACACATCTAACTTTATGTCACTGCACAATGTAAAGATAAAGCTTTACATTGAAACTACAAGCTGAAGCAATAATGCTTATAGAAAAATATGATCATTTCATTACTATATTGAAGCAATCAGCTGATATTACAGCTATCACAAGATAGCCCTTTGTGTAGATTGTTCCTAAAGATTCCTGCAATAGTCCCTTCCATCCTGCATGCGCTTTTGTGATGTGATTTTACCACTCCTCCCATAGAGGAGGAGAGTCCATTTCTCTTTCGTTTGAATTTGGACTGACCCTGTAACCAAAAGTGTCTGGAGGAAGTGACGTGGGACAATTTTCATGCGTAGGCCTTATGAAACTGTACCTTCTGTGTTTGCCCTGTTGGAAGCATCCACCATGTGAAGAAACTTGGGCTAGATTAATGAATGATGAGAGACCACAAGGAGGGTAGTGGCTACGTGGAGGAGAACTGAGGTGCATTAGCACCAAGGGCCCAGATCAGAGGGGGAGGCTGTCTTGGATCCTGTATGTAGCCCCAGTTATACCATCTTAGCCAACACACAGGGAGCAAAAATGAGCCATCTCCACTAAGTCCTGCCCGAATCCCTGACTCTCAGAGTCATGAGCAGTAAAAAGGTTTACGACACCAAGTTTTTGGATAGTTTACTAAGCAGCAATAGATAAGTGAAACATCCTGTATTTGTACATGCATTTTTATTTAAAGTTCTTTCATATATTATTTATCATGATAACTTCAGGGGTACATGTAGTTACTTAAAATAATTCTTCATGCACTCAGAATATATTATGCTGAGCACTATATCCAGCAAATCATATAAGCTTAATCCTTATTTTTTTTGAGACATCATCCTTTCAAAATGAAGAGCAATTTCATTTTTAAATGACTAAATAAAGGCATTTTTACTCAACACTCCTTCCTTAAAACCCTCTGAAGCCTTCAAGAAAAAGAACAAAATATAGAGAAAAGAAAACATCATCTTCATTGTAACAATGAAATGCCCATGACATAAATTACAAGATATTAAGAATCTGAGATATATACCATGAAAAGGGACAAATATGAGAGAAGATACAAGGAACATAATACAGGCTGTGGATTTTGCTCGAGTTAATTCTCAGTTCTGAAAGGCGCACAAAATAATATTACATAGAAATGGAGACTATCCTTGTAGACATGGAGTTCTACACTGCAGAATAGCAAGGAAGATAGTACTGAAGGAGAAACCAATTTTATTGTCTGTGGCATAGCCTCCTAGCTGAGAGCCACTGTGAAGGCAGAGGGGAAGCATAATTGTCAGATAGCACCCTATTGGTCCTGCGACTTATGCACTATTCTGTGAGCCACATTAACCAATCAAATGCTAAAAACTGAAGGCAGCCATGTCCTGGGGCAGAGAATATAGTGGGTTTGGTGAGAGAGTTTTGAGAGAAGTCTGAATTGAAGCTGCAGGTTATCTTCAGTTTATTTTTCTGCTTCTCCTCATACAATTCTGCAGCAAATAGCCAGCCTTGTTTAAATATTAATAATAATTAGAAAGGCACTACCCCTGAATTGAAGCTGCAGGTTATCTTCAGTATACTTTTATGTTTCTTCTCACATGATTTTCCAGTAAATAGCCAGTCTTATTCAAATAATAATAATTGAAAGCATTACCCTAGTATCTATGCCTGGGGGTAGGAAAGGGGAGAGGGTTACAAGGAGAAAAAAAGGAGCTTAACAAAACAGATAAATAGCATATATCATAAGGAGTATTATTCAAAGAAAAATACATTGCTGGAGCTCAGATAATTGTTCTTCATCAATTCAAAGACATTACAGGCAACATGTTTTTGTTCATTTACTTGAAGCTGGGGAAGTAGGGGGGCAAATTACAATCTGTGGGCCAGTTGCCTGTTTGTGTAAAAGAAATTTTTTTGAACACAGCCACACCCATTTATTTCCTTATTGCCTATGACTGTTAATGGTGCTACAGTAGCAGAGTTGAGAAGTTGTGACAGGAACCATATGGCTTATAAGCCTAAAATATTCACCATGTAGCCCATTAAGAAAGGGTTTGCTGACCCCTGGCTTTAAGAAAATAACAGAAAGAGATAAAAAGAAAGCTAGCAGTAATCAGGAAAGATATGGAAACAAACAAAAAATCTTTCCAGAGATTGAAGGTATGATAGCAACAGAAATTAAAATAAATGTTACTAAAAACCATCAGATGGACAGACATGAGGAAATCACATAAAATGATATGGAAAAAAAACAAACGAAAATGATTAGATAGATGATGATGGATACAGAAGATACAACAAAGGAGATACATCATCCGTATAATTGGTATGCCTGTTAAAGAAATAGAATAGAAAAGAGAAATACATTCAAGGATAAACAGAAGAAATAAAGACATAACTTTTTAAAATAATATTTCACTGTGTTTTTGGTGAAAGTTTGCATAGCAAATTAGGTTCCCATTTGACAATTTCTGCACAAGTTGTTGAGTGACATTAGTTGCATTTTTCACAATAAGTCAACATTCTCATTGATTGTATTCTGGTTGTTCCATTTCCAGTACTCTTAATTTCCCTGCCTCCTTTGTCTTCTCATCTTTGCTTTAGAGTAGTTGTTGACCTTCTGTTCTCATATAGATTTTTTTTTGAAAACATTTTATTGTGTTTTAGGTGAAAGTTTACACAGCAAATTATTTCCCCATTCAACAATTCATACACAAATTGCTCCGTGAGATTGGTTGCTATCCCTGCAATGTGTCAGCATTCTCTCCTTTTCCACCCTACCATCCCCTTTTTATCCGTCCAGTTTCCCTGCCCATCCTTGCCTTCTCATCTTTGCTTTTGGGCAGTGTTGTCTGTTTGGTCTTGTATAGTTGATTGCTTTAAGGAGCACATTTGTAATGGGTGTTATTGTTTATTTGTAGGCCAATCTATTATTTGGCTGAAAAGTGACCTCCAGGAGGGGTTTCAGTTCCAGATTAAAAGCGTGTCTTAGGGCGATAGTCTCAGGGGTTCTTCCAGTCTCTATCAGTCTAGTAATCTGGCCTTTTTTATGAATTTTAGTTTTGTTGATAGTTATTTCACAAAAAGGTGACCTTAGGAGATAGTTTTGGTTCAAAGTGTAGAGAGTATCTTAGGGTGATAGTCTCAGGGAGTCCTCCATTTTTAACTGGTCCGGTAAGTAAAGACTTTGTTTAGAATTTGAGTTCCATTGCAAGTTTTTCTCCTGCTCTATCACAGTCCATCTATTGTGGCCCTGATCAGAATGGTCACTAGTTGTAGCCAGGCATCATCTACTTTTTCTGATCTCAGGATAGATGAGGCTGTGGCTTGTGTAGGCTATTAGCCCGGTAGACTAGTTTCTTCTCTGAGACTTTGGTTTCCTTCTTTCTATTTTGTTCCTAATAAGTAGAGACCAATAGTTGTATCTTAGATGGCCACTCTCAAGCTTCTAAGACCATTAAACACTAATCACCTCACTAGGATGCAGAACGTGAACACTGTGGTGCCAATTGACTGAGTTGTTCCTAAAGATATAACTTGAATTTGCATATTGAAAGAGCAGATGGTATTGATTGATTCTGAATGATTAACACAAAACTAGGAGCATTTAAGTTTTATATTGCTTCCAATGAAGAGAACAACTAACCCCCAACCTTGGAATTTATAGATTGGTGTACGTGGCTAAAGCAGCTGGTGGCACAGTGGTTAAGAACATGGCTGCTGACCAAAAGGTTGGCAGTTCAAACCCACCAGTGGCTCTGTGGGAAAAAGATGTGGCAGTCAGCTTCCACAAAGATTACAGCCTTAGCAGCTAACAGGCACATGAGGAAATGCTCGCAATCATTAGCCATTAGAGAAATGCAAAACAAACCTGCACTGAGATACCATCTCACCCCAACATTACTGGCACTAATCGAAAAAACAGATAATAAAAAATGTTGGAGAGGTTGCGGGCAGATTGGCACTCTTATGCTTTGCTGATGGGAATGTAAAATGGTACAACCACTATGGAAAATAATATGGTACCTCCTTAAAAGGCTAGAAATAGAAATACCATATGATCCACCAATCCCACCCCTAGGAATATATCCTAGAGAAATAAAAGCTGTCATATGAATAGACATATGCACACCCATGTTCACTGCAGCATTATTCAAAATAGCAAAAATAGGGAAATAACCTAAGTGCCCATCAACAGATGAATAGATAAAGAAATTATGGTACAGACACACAATGGAGTACTACGCAATGATAAAGAATAATGAATCTGAAATATCTCACAACATGGATGAATCTGTAGGGCATAATGCTAAGTGAAATAAATCAATCACAAAAAGACAAGTACTGTATGAGAACACATTTATTAAAAAACTCAAGAAAAAGTTTACACACAGAAAGAAACAATTTTTGATGGTTATGAGGGAGTGGAGGGTTGGAGAGGGAAAGTTACTAACTAGATAGTAGATAAGAGTTAATTTTGGTGAAGGGAAAGACAGTACACAATATAGGGAAGGTCAGCACAACTTCACCAAAGCAAAGTCGTAGAAGATTCATAGACACATACCAACACCCTGAGGGAACGAGTTACTAGGGCTAAGGGCTGGGAACCATGGTCATGGAAATCGTCTAGGTCAATTGGCATAATGTAATTCATAAAGAAAATGTTCTACATCCAGCTTTGATGAGTAGCATCTCAGGTCTTAAAAGCTTGCAAGTGGCCATCTAAGATACATCTACTGGTCCTATCCTGCCTAGAGCAAAGGAGAATGAAGAAAATCAAAAACACAAGAGAAATATTAGTCCAAAGGACTAGTGGACCACAAGTACCACAGCCTCCACCAGTGTGAGCCCAGCACAACTAGATTGTGCCTGACTACCACCAGCTGCTCTGACAGGGATCATAATAGAGGGAGCAGGAGAAACACGTAGAACAAAATTCAAATTCACAGAAAAAAGACCAGACTTACTGGTCTGACAGGGACTATGGCCCCTGGACACCCTTTTAACTCAGAACTGAAGCCACTCCCAAAGTTCATCCTTTACCAAAGACTTAAAAAAAAAAAAAAAAAAAAAAAACCCATTGCCACTGAGTCGATTGCAATTCATAGTGACCCTACAGGACAAAGTAGAACTGCCCTATAGGGTTTCCAAGGAGCAGCTGGTGGATTGGAACTGCTGACCTGTTGGTTAGCAGCCAGCCCTTAACCACTGTACCACCAGAGCTCCAGCCAAAGATTATACAGGTCTATAAAACAAACAGTAACACATGTGAGGAATGTGTTTCTTATTTCAGTCATATATATAACACCAAATGGGCAACACCTGCCCAAAAGCAATGACAAGAAGGCAGGAAGGGACAGGAGAAAGGGACAGATGGAAATGGGGAACCCAGAATGGTGAAGGAGAGAGTGTTGACATGTCACGAGATTGCAACTAATGTCACAAAACAATTTGTGTATAAATTGTTGAATGAAAAATTAATTTGCTTTGTTAATTTCAACTAAAGCACACATAAAAAAAAGATGACAGCTTTGGAAACCATAGGGGAGCAGTTCTACTCTTTCCTGTGAGGTCACTGTGACTCGGAATCGACACAATGGCACCGGGTCTTGGTATAGACCCTGCCTAGAATAAAAGGATAAAGGGCAAGGCGAATTTTAACACAGCCTCTTTGTTTTTGGTACATATGGTATCATTGTAAGATGATGTTTTACCAGCAAAAAAAAAAAAAAAAGAAGCAAGAACTATATAATTGTAAATAAATTCATAATTTAGAACACATTCTAAATTACATTCTATTTTTTATACTTTTATTTATTGGTTATATGCTTACCTTTTTCTTTTCAATAACTTTGTCTTTAAAATGTCCGAAGGACTCTTAACAGGAGGAATTTACATGCCATAGGATTTTCCCCGTGAAGAATAGTAACAGATTAAGAGGGCCATAAGGCCAGATTTTAGTTTTATGCTAGATGATTTTCTTAGTATAGTTTTAATTGAGTCATTTGATACTTGTTTCCCAACTATGTGAGAGTAGGGTCAACTCTCCCAGGCTAACCTTCAGACCTACCTTTGTGGATTCCACAAAGCATAAGACCTGGCCTAGCACAAGACTACTTGAAGTCCTGGCCCAAACTGTAAATACCAGGCTACCATCATGAATTATGAATTACACTTCAACATAAAACAAAAATCCTCACAACTGGACCAATAAGCAACATCATGTTAAATGGAGAAAAGATTAACATTGTCAAAGATTTCTTTTTACTTGGATCCACAATCAACGCCCATGGAAGCAGCAGTCAGGAAATCAAATGATGTATTTTATTGGGCAAATATGCTGCAAAAGAGCCCTTTAAAGTGTTAAAAAGCAAAGATGTCACTTTGAGGACTAAGGTGCACCTGACCCAAGCCATAATATTTTCAATTGCCTCATATGCATGCGAAAGCTGGATGGTGAATAAGGAAGACCGAAGAGGAATTGATGCCTTTGAATTACGGTGTTGGCAAGCAATACTGAATATACCGTGGACTGCCAGAAGAATAAACAAGTCTGTCTTGGAAGAAATATAGCCAGAGTATTCCTTGGAAGCGAGGATGGTGAGACTTCTTCTGTCATACTTTGGAGATGTTATCAGGAGGGACCAGTCCCTGGAGAAGGACATTATGCTTGGTAGAGTAGAGGGTCAGTGAAAAACAGGAAGACCCTTGATGAGATGAACTGACACAGCAGCTGCAACAATGGGCTCAAACATAACAATGATTGTGAGGCTGGCACAGGACCGGGCAGTGTTTCTTTCTGTTGTACATAGGGTCGCTATGAGTCAGAACTGACTAGACGGCACCTAACAACAATAACAACAACACCATCATGAAAACAGCTACTCAACAACTCTTAAGGATAAAATGTAAATGAATGGGTCCATACTTGGCATCTTTTTTTTGGAATTTTAATTTCCATTTGTTCAAATTCTTAGGATTTTTATTAGAATTATTTCGCAGATTTTCTCCCCTGAAATATATAGTCCTGTTTTAAATATTTTTTTTGGAAGCACAGAAGTACTAGACTAAAAAAAAAAAAAAAAAAAAAAAAAGCAACCATCAAATAAACATAGTTAAACATAACCTTGATTAACAAATCTTGTTATTCATGGATGACAGCTCAGTTAATAAGTGTTTGTGGCTTGGATACTGAACTGGTGGTTAATGGTAAAGTGGAAGCAATTGCAGAATTCAGATTGTTAAGACAAACACACTTCACACCCTAAAAGGCATGCACGGAATCAGGTGTAGTGAGTTGGCAGTGGTGATGCACTCTGAGTGTTCTCCTTCAGTGGTCCAGCTGCGAACGGCCACCAGAGCAGCAGCACCTGAGCAAGGAAAGGGACCACTGCTCCACTGTTAGTCTTCCTGCTGTACTTGCATGTTCATAATTTGAATGGTTGCCCAATAGTCACTGTGGAAGAGGGGTATTTGTATTTGAAATTTTTTTTAATTAAAAGTTTTATTTTGATCTCTCTAACTTCGATTTGCAGAATAGATAGGTTATATAATTTATATAACGTGTTACATGTCCAAATTTAACTAGTATTGATACCCATCTACACTTAGCCTTTAAATGTAAATGACATGCATTCAGGGTCTCCTTAAACTTCTTGTGCCTCAAAAGTGAAGTGCACGTGAGAGATGATGTGAAACTGCTGTTTATTTGCCCTTAAGGAATGTTTTTATGTTGAAGAATCTGAAACCTTGGTTCATTTCTTAACTGACTTCCTTTCCTCCCTGTGGGATGGATAAAAAGCAAGAAATTTTTTTTCATTTGCACTGGTGACCAGGTCAGAACTGAAAGTAAATAAGAATATGCAGAAATACACAAGTCAGTCATATCCTAAAAGAGTACTCAAAGCATGTGGGGAGTCAAAGAGAGAGGACTGATGTCTAAAACATGTAACCTCAGGATTGTGTCTATAGTCAGAAGCCAAAGCAGAGTGGTGATTTTATCATAGACTGTGGCCTGGCTGTGTCATGGGTCATATGGTTCAGCCTGTGAACAGGAAGGTGAGAGCTGGTGAACTTTTGCCTCAGTTGTGCCATCCATCAGAGAATAAATGGACCAAATCAACGTTTGCAGCTGTATACGGAGGTGACTGGCTGAGGGCCTCTCACACTGCAGCCTTTGTGTCCTGAGAATGATCTAACATCACGATGGGATGGATGCACTCGGCTTCGGCCCTGTGGCAAACTACTAACCCATTATCACAACAGAACACAGGATCATTTATCTTCTCATTCAGAGTGTCACCTGCTCGTCATTTACCAGTCAATAACCATTAATTATGCTTGGTGGAAATGCAAACAAAGCCCTTTCTCTCCGTGAAAACCAGTAAACTATTGACTACTAAGAAATAAGTCTGGAGTTGTATATTCTTTCCCTTCCCATTCCCAGACTGGAGCCTGGTGCAATATGAACTTGAGAGGAAATGCCTAGAAATTGATAGGTCAAAGGCCACAGATAGTCTAATGGAAAAGAGCAGACTCCTGGCCCTCACTCTCATGAAAGTGAGAAGCTCCTCCATCCCAGATTGCTGTCAGGGAACAAAACAAGCACCAGAGAACTCGTGCCCAGTGCTTACAAGGAATCCACCATTAACCAGTAATCATGTGGTTCTTACAAGCTCTTGCTTTTTTTCACATGACAAATAATACGATTTTTTTAGACTATTCTAGTACAACAAAGTGTTTAAAAAGCAATAAAATAATCTGAGAGGTCCTAAAAGACCTATTTGAAATGTTGTTTTTAGAATGGAAATTTGAGTAAAATGCATTTAAATGTATTTACTCTGTTACATCTAATCCGTCGAAAAAAATGTTCATGTAGCAGTTATAGCCAGAAGCATAATTTAATTTCTTCTAGACATTTAAAATATTTGATAAAAGCCAAAATGTGTGTGTGTGTGTGTGTGTGTGTGCACGTGCGCTTGCATGTGTGCACAACACACACACTTGAATGGAATGGCAGGGTTAGCTTAGGTGGGGAAGGATGGTGTCATGATGGTCAAAGGGCAGGTTCAATCCCAGAGAAGGCCAATCATGCTGTTGCCATTGGTCACAAGGGAAACCAAGCAAGATGATATGGATTCACTCCAGTTACTAGATTTGGGACTGTTACACTGAATCTAAAAGGACAGGTCAAACTGAGCAGACAGGGAGGGGAGAGAGAACTGCAGGCTGAGGGGACTTCATATTCAAAGGCAGACATATCACAGAGCAGGGCATGCCCCTCCCAGGCCTCTGGTAGTACACATGTGCCTTTGTGCATTACCAAAAGGCATCTTTTTGAGAAGCTTTATTACAAATGGTGCACCTTCCTTCAACTGACACATCCCTGAGATGAGCACATGGCCTAGCCTCTGAGCTGGGTTTCAGAACCTGTGCATCCTCTTAGCCAGGGCGTTTAGCAGTGTGTTGCAGCTCTGGCTTCATAGAGCTACGGAGCTACTGTATCTTCCTTCTTCTGCATAGGACTGTCCCAATAAAGAAAACACCTTGTATTTTGTGTCTTTTTAAAATTGATCAAGCTTTTTCATTATTATTAATATAGACTCAATTCTTGGTGTTTATGGTAGTTATGTTATATAAAGTTGTAGGAAACACTGAATTAGTGAATACTCAACAATTGCTTCTAGGCGAGATACAGGGTTATAAGGTTTCTGTGATCCTCTGGTCACATTCAACCAATCAATACACAGCCTTGTTTTTGTGTGTTTCTTTTTAAACACTCCTTGTTTAATATATATTGTTGATTCATTAACATTGAACTACACCCACTCACTTATCGACTATCTCCTTATCTGACATTTCACATTTATGGCAATAATAAAAAATCTACTGTCTGACTACTTTACATGTTAACAATGTATGTCTGGCAGTAAGGAATGCCAAGGTGTAAGAGTAGCACTGGCTGTGATGGTTAAGGTTATGTGTCAACTTGGGTGGGCCATGATTCTCAGTGGTGTGGCAGTTATGTAATGAAGTAATTTGGAAGTTGCATAATGATTAGTTTGGCAGTTATGTAATGATGTGATTTGGCAGCTATGTAATCCATTTTGTGATCTGATGTGGTCATCTTCCATTTTCACATAATGCCAACTTTTGCATAGCAACCTAGTCTTTGGAACCTAACCATGTTGATAAGTGAGGAGTGGGTGTATATTCATCAACATTCAATAGTACTATAACTCATGCCTGGACAAAGCTTATCTAACACATATTTTCTCCATAAGGCACATCACAGATTTCTGGCATTTAGGAACACTAGACCGCATTTCAGCACTGCAGTTGGAGGCCATTTTAAACAGTGAAATTGCCAACAAAAAGCACAAAATTGTGAAAAATGTGGCATTAAGTAGATCACAAAAAGGGCACTGTAGTATGAGAGCTGAAACAAGAAGACAGAGTAACTTCTCGTTCAGTCTTTGCTGAGAATGTGCACATAGAGCAGCTCTAATTTTTCACCTCTCTGTGCATGTCCACAAATGGCCATCAGAGTGCCAGGAGTGCTGATTTTTGTGTTACAAATAAATTTTAGCAAGTAGGCAAATTTGCAAATATGGAATTCATGAATAATGAGGATCGACTACAATTAGTATAAAAATTTAAAGTTCTGTGGCTACGTTTATCAACCATGATCTCTTAATACAAAATGGTTCTTCTGGTATTTCATTAATATGAACAAAACTGTCACCTGGCCAAAACTATTTCATCGGTCACTTAACTGAAATTATTGTCATTGTCCCACCCAGCCTGCCACATCTCTGAAGCATGTAAAATCTCCTGACATCTTATCTTCCATGGACTAAAAATGCTGTTTAAAACAATCTTGTAATAGACCAAATATACAAAAATAATGTCACAAGAAATGATTTCAAATAAAAGGGAAATACTTTATTATTATCATTAAAAGCTGCCCCAAATTCAAATAAATAAAGAGAAATTAAACTTTTTCAGGGGACAGTGGTGGTTCGGTGGTAGAATTCTCACCTTCAATACAGGAGACCTGGGTTCTATTTCTGGCCAGTGTACCTCATGCACAGCCACTACCTGTCTATCTGTGGAGGCTTGCATGTTGCTATGATACTGAACAGATTTCATCAGAGTTTCTAGACTAAGACAGACTAGGAAGAAAGACCTGGTGATCTACTTTCAAAAATCAGCTAATGACAGACAACTTTATGGATCACAAAGTTCTGATCCACAACTGTCATGGGGATGGAGCAGCAGGGCTGGGCAACATTTCCTTCCCTTGTGCGTGAGATCGCCATGAGTTGGGGGCTGACTTCATGACAGCTAACAACAACAAAACTTTTTCAATACACATAATATTGGGGACTGTAGTATAAGGAAATCCCTATTATTTTTAGCTATTCTATTTTGAAAAGTGGGTAAGAGTGATAAAAAAAAGATTGATTGTGTGCTTGGATCTTTTCCTAAAGAGACATATTTCTCTCAGATACCAGCTAAGCTAAAATTTTTTTTAAATCTGCATATCTTATCTATGTTAAAAAGTCTTTACACTATAGAAACTATAGGCCTGTAAGCTATTGGAAAAAGCTCTTCTAACTGAGTGGAACCTGGCTGTGACATTTGCCACTAGTTTGTACCTTAGACTCTGCAGCTGTATTTGTGCCCAGCTAGAATTTTCATCTCTCTTGGGAAAGTGCATCTGTGTGAAACATCCATTTTGATCAGGGAGTGGAAGTTGAGTCCCTGGCCTTGAAATGCTGCCCATGTGAAATACTTAACTCTGATGCAGACATTCTCATTGCTCTCAGACAGCTTTTTAAAAGTAGTAACACTATTTGTTATATGACTTTTTTCCAGTAATGATTCTTACTTACTTTGCTTTTTGATGTCACTGGGTTGGTAAATTGCCAACTTTAATGTTAAGAAATTAGGTTCTGCTTTTGAGGACAAAAATCTGTCTTGAAATCATTTTTCCTTGCCTTCCGTCTATAATACAAAGGATAATTAGACACACACGTATTTTTTCTTAAATATAGCATAAAAGTTATTCCCCACAGACGCTCTTAAACATAATGTTTCTCTCTACTGAAGTCTCCATTAGAAGTTAAAAATAAAGATTCCCGAGGGCACTGAGTTAGTGGAGGTACAGTAAGTGGGAAAAGGATAGTGACAATGATTGCACAGCATGAAGATTGTAATCAATGTCACATTAAAAATGATTGAATTGGCAAATGTATTGTGAGGTATATTTTTACCACCATAAATAAATAATCGATCAATCCTAAGATGTTCTCCAGGCCTACTGAATGAGAACCTCTATGGCTGTGACCCAGAAATCTATACTAAGAAGCTTCCCAAAGTATTTTGATGCACATTAAAGTTTGAGAACCATTGCTGTAGAACTTAGGATACTGTAATAAATTCATGCTCATTGTCTAGCTCTGTATGTTCATATCCAATTCTGTGCATTTGACAACATTGTGTTTCCTAAGTGGCCACTTAATACAACTTCATCTTGCTTTCTCCACCCCCTCCCCCGCAGGCTATGTGGCTGATGTTGCAGAACGATGAGCCAGAGGACTTTGTCATAGCCACTGGGGAAGTCCACAGTGTCCGGGAATTTGTAGAGAAATCATTTCTGCACATTGGAAAAACCATTGTGTAAGTATAGTCAAGCACTGATTTATGATCTTTCATCAGATATGTGCAGGCTGGTGTGTATATGTACTTGCTATCCTGCCTCAGTTTTCTTTTTTCTTTTTCCTCTTAACTCTCTTATAAAGAAATGTAAGGAGTTTCAATAGTGAATAGGGACTTTGTTCTTCACTATATCCATCCTCAATTATATGTTACATGTTTCTCACCATCTAAACCCAGTCTTTTACTGTGGCTAATTTTCTTCTTACCAGTGAAATTTTGAGATCAATGTGAAAACATTACACAGTCTTTTTTAATACTTACACTTTATTTATTTATTTTTTTTACTTTTTTTTTTTTATTGTACTTCAGGTGAAGGCTTACAAAACAAATAGTTTCTCATGAAACAGTACTACACATATTGTTTTATAACATTGGTTAACAACCCCACAACATGTCAACCCTCTAACTTCTCAACCTTTTTTTTTTTTTGGTGAAAATACACATAGCCAAAGATACACCGTTTCAAAAATTTCTACATGCACAGTTCAGTGACATTGACTACATTCTTCCAATTGTGCTGCTATTCTCACTTAAGATGAAGGCTTACAGAACAAAATAGTTTCTCATTTAACAGTTACTACACATGTTGCCATATGACAATGGTCAACAATCTCACAACACATCAGCAATATCCTTACTCAACCTTGGGTTCCCTATCACCAGCTTCCTTGCCCCTTCTGCCTTCTGGCCCTTGTCACTGGACTGCTGTACTTCATTAGTCCCATTTAGTTATACAGGGCAGTCCACTCCCAGGCTAAATGGTGAACCTCAGAGATAACTTCACCACTGAGCTAAAAGGGTGTCTGGGGGCCATACTCTCGGGGTTTCTCCAGTCTCCTTAAGACCAGTAGATCTGGTCTCTTTTTTGTGAGTTAGAATTATGTTCTACATCCTTCTCCAGCTCTGTCCAGAACCCTCTATTGTAATCCTGGTCAGAGCAGTCAGTGGTGGTAGCTGGGCACCATCTAGCTGTACTGGACTCAGTCCGGTAGAGGCCTTGGTAGCTGTTGACCATTAGTCCTTTGGACTAATCTTTTCCTTGTATCGTACTCTCTTCATTCTCCCTTGCTCCCGAAGGGATGAGACCAATGGGGTATCTTAGATGGCCGCTCACAGGCTTTTAAGACCCCAGACACTACTCACCAAGGTAGAATGTAGAACATTGTCTTTAACAACTGTGTTATGCCAGTTGAGCTAGATGTTCCCTGAGACCATGGTCCCCACAGCCCTCCACCCAGCAATTCAGTCCCTCAGGGAGTTTCGATGTGTCCATGGGGCGTCCACGACCTTTACTTGAACAAGTTGTACGAGTTTCCCCTGTATTGTATACTGTCTCACTCTCCACCCAAGATACCACTTATCTATTGCCTATTTAGTATTCCCCCCCCACCCCTCCCATCCCTGGTAACCAACAAAGAGTGTTATTTTTTGTGTGTGAACTTTTTCATGGGTTTTTACAATAGAGGTCTCATACAATATTTGCCCTTTTGTGACTGACTTATTTTACTCAGCATAATGTCCTCCAGTTTCATCCATGTTATGAGATGCTTCACAGATTCATTGTTGTTCTTTCTCGTAGCATAGTACTGCATTGTGTTTATGTACCATAGTTTGTTAATCCATTCATCTGTTGATGGGCATCTAGTTTGTTTCCATCATTTTGCTATTGTGAACAATGCTGCCATGAATTTAGGTGTGCATATGTCTATTCGAGTGACGACTCTTATTTCTCTAGGATATATTCCTAGGAGTGGGATTTCTGGATTGAATGGTATGTCTATTTCTAGCTTTCTGAGGAAGCGCCATATCATTTTCCAAAATGGTTGTATCCTTTTGCATTCCCACCAGCAGTGCATAAGAGTTCCGATCTCCCCGCAGCCCCTCCAACATTTCTTATTTCCAGTGTTTTTGATTTGTGCCAGTAATGCCGGGGTGAGATGGTATCTCATTGTGGTTTTAATTTGCATTTCTCTAATGGCTAGTGATCGCGAGCATTTCCTCATGTGTCTGTTGGCCATTTGAATGTCTTCCTTGGTGAAGTGTCTGTTCATTTCCTTTGCCCATTTTTTGATAGGATTGTTTGTCTTTTTGTTGTAGAGGTGTTGGATTTTCTTGTAGATTATGGAGATTAGACCTTTGTCTGACTTGTACTGTCCAAAAATTTTTTCCCAGTCTGTAGGTTCTCTTTTGACTCTTTTGGTGAAGTCTTTTGAAGAGCATAGATGTTTGGTTTTTAGAAGATCCCAGTTATCTAGTTTATCTGTTGGGTTTTTTGTGTTGATGTTTATGGTTTGTATCCTGTTAATGCCATGTATCAAGGCCTGAAGTGTTGGTCCTATTTTTTCTTCTATGAATTATATAGTTTGAGGCTTTATATTCAGGTCTTTGATCCATTTTGAAGTATTTTGTATATGGTGTGAGGTATGGGTCCTGTTTCATTTTTCTACAAATGGATATCCAGTTTTGCCAGCACCATTTGTTAAAAAGACTGTCTTTTCCCCATTTGATGGACTTTGGGCCCTTGTCGAGAATCAGGTGACTGTAGGTGGATGGGTTTACATCTGGGTTCTCAATTCTGTTCAATTGGTCAATGTGTCTGTCGTTGTACCAGTACCAGGCTGTTTTGAGTACTGTAGCTGTATAGTAGGTTCTCAAGTCAGGTAGTGTGAGTCCTCCAACTTTATTCTTCTTCTTCAGTAGTGCTTTACTTATTCGGGGTTTCTTCCCTTTCCATATAAAGTTAATAATTAGTTTTTCCATCTCTTTGAAGAATGTTGTTGGTATTTGTATCGGGATTGCATTGTATTTGTAAATTGCTTTAAGTAGAATTCCCATTTTCACAATGTTGAGTCTGCCTATCCATGAGCATGGTATGTTTTTCCATTTATGTAGATCCCTTTGGGTTTCATGCAGCAGTGTTTTGTAGTTTTGTTTGTATAGGTCTTTTACATTCCTGGTCAGATTTATTCCTAAGTATTTTATCTTTTTAGGGGCTATTGAAAATGGTATTGATTTCCTGATCTCCTTTTCATCGTTCTCTTTACTGGTGTATAGGAATACAGCTATTTTTGAATGTTTATCTTGTATCCTGCTACTCTGCTGAATCTTTCTATTAGTTCCAGTAGATTTTGGAGTCTTTAGGGTTTTCTATGTATAGTATCATATCATCTGCAAACAGGGACAGTTTAACTTCTTCATTACCAATTTGGATGCCCTTTATTTCTTTCCCTTGCCTTATTGCTCTAGCTAGAACTTCCAGCACAATGTTAAATAGGAGTGGTGATAAAGGGCATCCTTGTCTTGTTCCTGTTTTCAAGGGGAATGTTTTCAGCCTCTCTCCATTAAGAATGGTGTTGGCTGTTGCTTTTGCATAGATGCCCTTTATTATGTTGAGAAATTTCCCTTCTATACCTATTTTATTGAGAGCTTTTATCAGGAATGGGTGTTGGACTTTGTCAAATGCCTTTTCTGTGTCAATTGAGATGATCATGTGATTTTTTTCTTTCCTTTTATTTATGTGGTGGATTACGTTGATGGATTTTCTAATGTTAAACCATCCTTGCATACCTGGTATGAATCCTACTTGGTCGTGGTGTATTATTTTTTTGATATGATACTGAATTCTATTGGCTAGAATTTTGTTCAGAATTTTTGCATGTATATTCATGAAAGATATTGGTGTGTAATTTTCTTTTTTTGTGATGTCTTTGCCTGGTTTTGGTATCAGCGTTATGCTGGCTTCATAGAATGAATTTGGAAGTGTTGCTTCCTCTTCTATGCTCTGAAATGGCTTGAATAGAACTGGTACAAGCTCTTCTGTAAATGTTTTGTAGAATTCTCCAGTGAAGCCATCTGGGCCAGGGCTTTTTTTGGTTGGGAGTTTTTTTATTACCTTTTCAATCTCTTCTCCTGTTATGGGTCTGTTCAGATTTTCAATATCACTTTGTTGTAGTTTGGGTAGGCCGTGTGTTTCTAGAAATTTATCCATTTCCTCTAGGTTTTCAAATTTGTTGGAATATAGTTTTTCATAATATTCTGTTATAATCCTTTTTATTTCATTTGGGTCTGTTGTAATGTCCCCCATTTCATTTCTTATTTGGGTTATTTGTGCCCTCTGCTGTTTTTCTTTTGCCAGTCTGGCCAGTGGTTTGTCGATTTTGTTGATTCTTTCAAAGAACCAACTTTTGGTTTTGCTGATTCTTTCTATTGTTTTTCTGTTCTCTATTTCATTTATTTCTGCTCTGATCTTTACTATTTCCTTTCTTCCGGTGGTTGTAGGCTTTTTTTGTTGTTCTCTTTCTATTTGTTTGAGTTCTGTAGTTAATGTTTTGATTTTGTCCCTTTCTTCTTTTTTGATATGTGCATCTATTGCTATAAATTGTCCTCTGAGGACTGCCTTTGCTGTGTCCCAAAGGTTTTGGTATGATGTGTTTTCATTTTCATTTGATTCTAGGAATTTTTTAATTCCATCTCTGATTTCTTCTATTACCCATTGATGTGTAAGCAGATTATTATTCAGTTTCCATGTGTTTGATTTTTTTTCCTTGCTCTTTCTAGTGTTAATTTCTACCTTGATGGCATTGTGGTCAGAGAAGATACTGTGAATTATCTCAGCATTTTGGATCTTGTTGAGGATTGCTCTGTGGCCTAAGATGTGGTCTGTTCTGGAGAACGTTCCATGTGCATTGGAAAAGAATGTGTACTTTGCAGCGGTTGGATGGATTGTTCTATATATGTCTATGAGGTCCAGTTGGCTGATTGTGTCCTTTAGGTCTTCTGTATCTTTGCTGAGTTTCTTTTTAGTTGTTCTGTCCTTTACTGAGAGTGTTGTGTTGAAGTCTCCTACTATTATTGTGGAACTGTCAATTTCTCTTTTCAGTGCTGTTAGAGTTTTTTTAATGTATTTTGGAGCCCTGTCATTGGGTGCATAGATATTTATTATGGTTATGTCTTCATGATGGATCATCCCCTTAATCATTATATAGTGTCCTTCTTTGTCTTTTATGGTAGATTTTGTTTTAAAGTCTATTTTATCTGAGATTAGAATTGCCACCCCTGCTCTTTTTTTGGTAGTTGTTAGCTTGATATATTTTTTTCCAACCTTTGACTTTTAATAAATTCACATCTTTGTTTCTAAGGTGTGTCTCTTGTAGACAGCAAATTGATGGATCCTGTTCTCTTATCCATTCTGCCACTCTCCGTCTCTTTATGGGTGCATTGAGTCCATTTACATTCAGTGTAATTATTGATAGATGGAAGTTTGTTGCTGTCATTTTGTAGTGCTTTTTTTTGTGGTGCTGTAAGTTTTCTGTGTTCTTCTTACTCTCTTGTGCTGAGTTACTTTTGTTTGTGGATTTTGTGTTCATTTCTTTTGTTTTTGTAGGTTTTGTTTTTGTTGAGACTTTATGTTTTTCGTCTTTATTTTTATGAGTTGGTTTATTAACTTTCTTTGTGGTTACCATGAATTTTACCCTTATCTTTATAATTTTGAAGCAGTCTACCCTTACTTGGTATCGCCTTGCCTTCCTCTCCTTTAGAAGGTTCTATACCTATGCCGTTTGTTCCCTCTTTCATTGTTTTGATGTTGTTGTCATCCTTTGATTGATTTCTCTGATTCCCTGTTGTATTTCTTTTGTTTTTGGAAAGTCCTCTGTAGTTCATTTCCTAGAATGGTATCTGGTTCATATGAACCTGTGTCCTAGGTCCTAGGTCCTGCCTGAGGGCTGAAGCTGTTTGTCCTCAGATCGAAGAACTCCCTTTAATAATTCTTCTAAGTTTGGTTTGACTTTTGCATATTCCTTTAGTTTCTGTTTATCTGGAAATGACCTAATTTCACCATCAAATTTGAATGAGAGTTTTGCAGGATATATTATTCTTGGCTGACAATTTTTTTCTTTCAAGATTTTATATATGTCATCCCATTGCCTTCTTGCCTGCATGGTTTCTGCCGAATAATCTGAGCTTAGTCTTATTGTTTCTCCTCTGTATGTGACTTCTTGTTTTTCACGAGCTGCTCTCAGGATTCTTTGTTTGTCTTTAGTTTTAGCGAGTGTGAATATGATATGTCTTGGTGATTTTCTTTTGGGGTCTCTTCTATATGGGGTTCGTTGAGCTTCTTGGATGGCCAGCTTTTCATTTTTCATGATATTGGGAAAGTTTTCTGTCAGCAGTTCGTCAATGATCCTCTCTGTGTTTTCTGTTTTCTCCCCCTGTTCTGGTATGCCAATCACTCATAAGTTTCTGCTTTTAATTGTGTCCCACATAACTCTCAGGGTCTCTTCATTTTTCTTTGTTCTTTTTTCTGAGTTTTCCTGAAACAGAGTTGTATCCAAGTGTTTGTCTTCAGTTCCACTGATCCTGTCTTCCATGGTTTCAAATCTACTTCTCAGCCCTTCTATGACACTGTCCACCAAATGGGTTGTTTTTTGATCCGTGTGGTGAGTTAAATGTGTGTACATTTCTTTTGCCGATTGAGTGCTGGTTTTCACTGCCTCTGGAGGCCTGAGCAGACTCTCTGCTGCTTGGTCTCTCCTGTCGTGGAAAAGGTGGCCTGAACTCTGCTGTCCACCTCACTGCACATGCCAGCCAATCCAGCCCTCAGGGTCCCGGCTCCTGCTGAATCAGGTCTGGCAACTCCTTTTTGCTTCTGAACCATCTATCCCTCCCCCTGCCACCCAGTCTGATTCCTCAACTTTGCCTTTGATTTTCAGTGCTCCTAGATTGTCCTATATGATCGATTCACTTGTTTTGGGGGGGTCTTTGTTGTAAGAGGGACCCTGGAAATGTCTGACGACTACACCATCTTGACCCCGCCTCTCACCTTTTCAATTTCTTAACAGTACTTTTCAACTAACAGAAGTTTTAAATTTTGATTTATCAATTCTTTATGGGTTTTTGTTGTGTGTTTTTGCATTGAATCTACAGATCAATTTGGAGAGAAGGCAAGGATTATGCAGGATTCCAAAAGCAAGAACCATAAAAAAAAAGTCTGATAAAATGGATTTCACAATTAAAAATCTCTGCTATTTGAAAGTGATCATTAAAATAAAAAGGCAAGCCACAGTCTGGGAGAAAATAAGTGCAACATGTATATCTGACAAAGGACTTGTATCTAGAGCATACAAAGGGCTCTTATAGTTCAATAATAAGACAAATAAATTTTTTTTAAATGGGCAATATTTGAACAGATACTTCACACAAGAAAATATACAAATGGCCATTAAGCACATGAAAATATGTTCAACACAATTAGTCATCTGGGAAATGCTCATTAAAACTACCATGTGATATCACTACACTCCCTTTAGAGTAGCTTGAGTTAAAAAGATTGACAATGCTGAGTGTTCGTGAGTATGTGGAGCAACTGGAACTCTCATGTATTACTGATGGAAGTATAAAACGGTACAACCACTTTGAAAAAGGGTTTGACCAGCAATTCCACTCCTAGACATTTACCAAAGAAAAATGAGAATATATGCCCACACAAAGACTTGTACCTGAATATGCATAACACATTTATTCCTAATAAAGCATTACCTCCCATAGTGTCCAATCAGCCAGAAAATGGATAAACAAATGAATATTTGTTTATCTATACAATGAAATACTACTCAGTAATGAAATGAAAAAAAAAAAAAAACTACTGATACATGAAACAACATGAATGAATTTTAAATCATTTCTCTTCCTGCAGTAGTACTTGTTATTGGTAATTTCTCCCTCCCAGTAGAGGAGGCCCAGGAAAGCCAGGTCAGGCAATTTCACTGAAATTTATTTCAAATTTTAGGCAGCGACCTCTTTTAAAAGTTTTTATCAGCCTCCATTTTGTTTCAAATGACAGACTGAATCACAAATTAAGCTGTTAGTGGTATATTAAAAAGTACCTCTTAGTGGCATATAAAATTTTGCCTAAATCAAAACATTTTTTGATTTAGTTCTTTCAGAAAAGAGAGATGGATGTGAGGTGCTGATTATTCTGGATGAATAAAAACCTCGCTTTGTTCCTTTAGTGGGAGCTTTTTCAGTGGCAGCGGATCAGCTGGTGGCCTCCTCTAGAGGAGTCCTGCTGTCCATAGGCCCATCGTTTGTTTCAGGCCTGTCTCAGTCACATCAGTTGAGTTGTGAGTGCAGAACATTCACAATGCATATTCTTCATTGCTAGACCAAAAATATAAAATTCCTTCTTAAGGCCAGATAATAAAATCATGATGACTTTGTGAATGCTTTCAGTCATTTATGTAATAAAACAATAAAGTTTATTTTATTTTTTTTACTTTCCTTCCTCTGGATCTTCCTTAGGCCCCATGCATCAGCATACCAATCTCAGCTGGAAGAAGAGTTGGAAAGCCACAGTCAATTCCATGTGAGGGCCAGGCTGCACCTCAGCTCCAGGGTCCCTGGTGCAGCTGGTGAACTTTTGACAGGGCCAGTGAGTCTTTCTTGGGAACAGTGTCTTCACCATCAGTAACCCAGCAGACAAATAAAGAAAATGCTATGGTCTGAACAGATGTTAGAAGCCCAAGGATAGTGTTATACTTCAGTAATCTTAATTTTATTACAATTGGAGAAAACATGTTTTTATATTTTTTCACATGCCTCTCTCTCCCAAGGATGGTGTTTTAATTTATTTTGTGACTTGGTCAATTCTATTCCTAAGTCATTTGTCCTTATCTACACACGATGTAGCATAACACTGTGGTTGGAAGCACAGTTCCTGTGCCACAGTTACCTGGCTTTGAGTCCCAGCTCTGCAGCTTTCTTGGGGGGTTATTCAGCCTGTATCTCCCTCCATTTACTTTTAGCTTCTGAAGTTTCTCTACAACCTCACATTACATGGCTCTTCTGTGTCAGACATACCAGTATGTGGAACATGTTTACTTTAGCTGTTTTAAGATCTGTTGTTCTTACACTTGCTGCTACTATTTTTCAAAATTCAAATGGTTTTCCATACCTTTTGTAGTATTTACTGAAGAGACTTCAAGTATGTGTTGTCATCTATATAAATGATAGACTCGATGCAGATATTAACTACTAAAGTCTTTGACATCATTTGAGTAACGTTTGCTTTGAGTTTATTTAAGTTTGGGTTAGTAGGAGATATACCAGGAAGCAGTCAGTACCACATTGTGATATACTCAGAGGTTGCCTTAAAATTTTAAGCAGCAAATAAGACTGTTAGGACCAGGATTCCACCCAGTGGCATCAACTACTCCATGGGTGCTACTACATCCAATCAGAGCCTGAACATACAAGATGCTCCCAGTGTTAATACATGGAAAGTAGTAAATTTTATTACTTAAACAAAAAAGAAGCAGACAGCACATCAGAACAAATGCAGATCAGTTTTTGAGCCAGTCCCCCCTATGACTTGAAAAGGCCTTCTGGGAGGAGATGATGACTCTTCTATGTGTACCCCACTTTGTACTGTAGGCAAGGGACTCAAAGGGCCTTCCTTCAGCTGATCCACCCTGGCTAAGTGGGCTAGTTAGGTGGGATGAAAAACTCTACTACACATGCTCCCACTTGGCCGTAGGCAAGGGACTCTAAAGTCCCTCACCCTATCATTTTTATACCCCAAAGCCTATGTGCCTTGCTACATGGGGTATAGTGGGTCAGGGTGTGTGGGGGGCACAGGTTGTTCCTTAAGCCTAAAGATGCTAGCAGAGGGAGGAGCAGGGAGTAGATACAGCCATTTGGCTTATCTAAAGGACTGCTTCCTCACACACATGCAGTTCTGATAAAATGTATAAGGTAGTGTTTGCTAATTGAATTACTGAGATTAAAAGACCTATTTGGTCTTTTCTTTTGAGAAGGCACCCTTATGACAAGAAATGTTTTCTTCTTCTAAGAGCATTGGGTGTGTATTGGGGGGGGGGGGTGCATTGTTGCAGTTTTTAGTGTTATGTTTTGTGTTCATTTTCCTATCAACTTATTACTATGTAATATGAACAGGAAACTCTTTTCTCCTACAAGTAAAGTGAAGGTAGGATAAACCAAACAGGCAAACACTTGTATTGACTAATTTCTGTCATTAATCTTGTTAAATTTTGAGAAGAGGGTTGTAAGAACCACCTGCAGTCACATGAGGACCTGGGAGCATTAGGAGAAGTCTGTTGCAAGGGATAAGGATGTTTCAGGCAGCGGATGGTGGTTTGCAGTTTATGGTTCTGCATTTGCATTTTCAGTAGGGCAAAACTATTACACATTAAAAACAAAACATTTCTAAAATCCTACTGGCTGAGATAACAGGCTTTGTTGTGCTCATGCACATTCCTCCCTTAATTTGAAATTGTTTCCTGGTTGGTGGGATTTCTGATCCTGGGTGCTGGGAAGAGCTATGAAAAGGACATATGAAAAGGCTGCCAGTGGCTAGAGGTTCTTGGATCAGAAGTACTTGGTGAGTTGTGAACCAAGCATCAGTGCAGCTGGTGTATCTGCTGTCAGGCCAAAATTTAGTTTGTTTGGTTCTGAGGAGTCCTGGTAGCATGATGTTTAAGCACTCAACTGCTAACCAAAAGGTCGGTAGTGCAAACCCACCAGTAGCTCTGCAGGAAAAAAGACTTGGTGTTCTGCTTGCATAAAGATTACAGCCTAGGAAACCCTATGGAACAGTTCTGACCTTTCGTATGGGTTGCTATCAGCCGGAATCGACCTGATGGCACACAGCAGCAACATGACTGTGTTAGGCTGCACTATGGAAAAACCAAGTCTTTCCAGTCAGTCATTTTTAATTAACAGGATTCTAATACAACACACTTCTAAGGGTTATATTTAGGAGGAAGGTCAGAAAGAAATTCACAGTGGCTCTGCATTTTTCATCCAGGAAAATATTATGCCTTGAAATGTGCACAGTGCACCAAAGGGTTTCCTTCCCTGGCATGGTAGTGCTGCATCTGTTGTTAGACCGGCTGCCTCCTAGCTTTATCTCCCACCTGCAACTTGCTAAATCTTCCTTGGATGTCCCTACTGTCTAACGAAGTTGAGTAAAACCCATGAAACTGAGTTATACAAATATGACTCATCTTTATCATCACTCAGAATGTACCATTCAGAGCTACAAAAACCAATCGCTGTGAGAAAAATCTATCAGAGTGAGGAAACCTGCCCAGGAAAGCCTGTTCCTCAGTGTAGGTACTCTGAGAACTGTCTGGAGATATCCTGAATAGACTCAGACCTTCAAAAAGGTCTACATTCCATTTATTCATAATAAAGAGATTTGCACTTTCCATATAAGCTTCAACTTACCATTTAAAGGGGTATCTCTGTTTATCTCTGTCTCTCTCTTACCTTTCCCATTTTGCCTCTTTCTCCCCCAACCCCCTTTCCCTTTTCCCTGTCTGACTTCCCTCTCCCTCCCTCTTTCCTCCTCCCCTCTCTTCTTTCTCTCTCTGTCTCCACCTCTGAAAATCTAAGCATTATCCTATCTTTTTATTTTTGTAAACTAAGTTACTTGATTCTTTAATCTCCCCCACTCCCTTCCCCCTTTCTCTGTCTTCCTTCTTTCTCCCCTCTCCCTTCTCCTTCTTTCTTCTCTTCCCCATTCTTCTTTCTCTCTCTCTCTTCCTCCTGCCCTCCCCTACTCTGGAAGTCCAAGCCCTACTATCTTTTTATATTTATAAACTTCTAAGATACTTGGGTCTTTAACTGATAACAACCAAAATATAACAGCGTAAAGTCATGTGCACCTTTATTGAGGCAGCAGGCTTTTGAATGATTAGCATAATAATTCTGAGCCCTGAACACTTATCTGAGCCCTGGTGCCATTCTGTGTCTTAGAAGTTTGGGCAACCCTAATTCCGTTTCATATATGGTAGGTGCAACCCACTGGGTAGCAGGTCTACTCCATCTAAGTTCTCTCACTAAAGATCCATTTGATCCTCAAATAACTGCTGCCTTCGTAAGTCACCTAATTAAACAGCCAGCATAGGACCTAGTATGTTGTAGGTACTCAGTAAATGTGGCCTCTGCCCCCTCATTGTCTCTCAAAGCCAAAATCATCCGAGAGAATCAAAAGACATTTTCTTGCTTTCGAGAAGTATAGACTCTAATTGGGTTACCATTAATAAGAACACATTATTTATAAATATATACAAGTAAATAATGATATTGTACAAATTTATGTCAATACTGATATAATAGTATCATGATCAAAATTGAAGTGATATCCTCAAAATAAATT
Organism: Dugong dugon; assembly: GCA_030035585.1. Taxonomy (NCBI): domain Eukaryota; kingdom Metazoa; phylum Chordata; class Mammalia; order Sirenia; family Dugongidae; genus Dugong; species Dugong dugon. Next base: position 23,808,045 of record CM057464.1, read on the forward strand.
TAAGCTGGCTCTTTAGCCAAGTAGGCACGATGAATGATGGTTAAAAAGAGGGAAAGGATTCCACGTGGATGGAATGGCATGCGAAAAAGCATGGAGGCAGGAGTTCTTAATGTATATGGGTGATGGGCAAGCTAAGCCAATTGGACCAGACTGGCCACAACAGGGCACATCAAAAGATGTCCTCACATACTCTTCCCTCTGCTTCCTCCAGCCACTTCCCACGCAGCCTCCATCTGCCCAGCACCCTCCCCTCAACCACCCTTCCTTGTGCTCTAACAGCACTCTGTAGATGTGCTACCATTGTCATTGCACTTGAGTGGTGGCCCCTAGACTCTAAGCTCCTTAGGGACAGAGACCATGTCTAGGTTACTCATACCTGTATCATTCTTGTAGGTACTGTCAAGTCAGTTCAGACTCATATAGAGACTGTGTACAACAGACTGAAGCAGTGCCTGGTTCTGCGCCATCCTCACAATCTTTGCTATGCTTGAGCCCATTGTTGCAGCAACTGTGTCAATCCATCTTGTTGAAGATCTTCCTCTTTCTCGCTGATCCTCTCCTTTACCAAGCATGACGTGCTTCTCCAGAGACTGATCCCTCCTGATAACATGTCCAAAGTCTGTGAGATGAAATTTTGCCATCCTTGCTTCTAATGAGCATTCTGGCTGTAGTTCTTCCAAGGCAGATTTGTTCGTTCTTCTGATAGTCCACAGTATATTCAATATTCTTCGCCAACACCATAATTCAAAGGCATCAGCTCTTCTTCAGTCTTCCTTATTCATTGTCCAGCTTTCACATGCATATGAGGTGGTTGAAAACACTATGGCGTGGGTCATAGTCCTTAAAGTGACATCTTTCACATGCATACGAGGTGGTTGAAAACACTATGGCTTGGGTCTTAGTCCTTAAAGTGACATCTTTGCTTTTCAACACTTGAAAGCAGTCTTTTGCAGTAGATTTGCCTAATGCAATGTGTCATTTGATTTCTTGACTGCTGCTTCCATGGGCATTGATTGTGGATTCAAGTAAAATGAAATCCTTGACAAGTTCAGTCTTTTCTCTGTTTATCGTGATGTTGCTTACTGGTCCAGTTGTGAGGACTTTTGTTTTCTTTATGTTGAGGTGTAATCCATACTGAAGGCTGTAGTCTTTGATTTTCATCAGTAAGTGCTTCAAGTCCTCTTCAGTTTCAGCAAGCAAAGTTGTGTCATCTGCATATAGCAGGTTGTTAATGAGTCTTCCACCAATCCTGATGCCACGTTCTTCTTAGATTATTTGCCCAGCATACAGATTGAAAAAATATGGTGAAAGGATACAACCCTGTGGTGCACCTTTCTTAACTTTAAAACATGCAATATCCCATTGTTCTGTTAGAACAACTTCTTCTTGGTCTAAGTACAGGTTCCTCCTGAGCACAATTAAATGTTCTGAAACTCCCATTCTTTGCAATGTTGTCCATAATTTGTTATGATCCACACAGTCAAATGCCTTTGCACAATCAATAAAACACAGGTAAACCTCTTTCTGGTATTCTCTGCCTTCAGTCATGATCCTCTGACATCAGCAATGATACCCCATTTTCCGCATCCTCTTCTGAATCCAGCTTGAATTTCTGGCAGTTCCCTGTCTATCGTACTGCTGCATCTGCTTTTCAATGATCTTCAGCAAAATTTTACTTGTGTGTGATATTAATGACATTGTTCGATAATTTCCACATTCCATTGGATCACCTTTCTTTGGAATGGGTACAGATATGGATCTCTTTCAGTCGGTTGGCCAGGTAGCTGTCTTCTAAATTTCTTGGCATAGGCTAGTGAGCGCTTTCTGTGCTACATCCATTTGTGGGAACATCTCAATCGGTATTCCGTCAATTCCTAGAATCTTGTTTTTTGCCAATGCCTTCAGTGCCTGTATCATTAGCACTTGGTTTAATTAAGTAGCTAACATGGTGGGGCTTGGTGAAGATTTGTTGGAGAAAGGGAGATGGATAGATAAGACTGGGCAAATAGGACCAGGGCTGATACTCCTGTACAGAACTTGAGCACTGGCCCTTCTCACTGTGGCCTCTTCTAAGACCTCCTTACATTGTGCTTTGTCCTGTGAAGTAAGAGAAACTCCATCTACATTCTTTGGGGGTGGATAGCACACCCCAGCTGAGCTACAATAAGTAAATGAAAATAACGCAGGGCAAGTAGAGTGTGTTTAGCAATCCATGTAAAGAGAACATAGAAGGACTGAGGCTCATTGAAGCTCTAGCAGTGTGTGTTTGAAAATCCCCTCCCTGCTGTTCACACAGCTGAGCAGAGCATGCTCTGGTCTTTGTTACTTGCTCTCTAAAGCTACCCCACTAGGCCCTGCCACACAAGGCTTTTCCATGGAGCTCATCACACTAATCCCATTTCCTAGCAAGAAAGACAGTTTGAAAGTAGAGCCTTTCTGTTTAATAGTTTCTCAAAGATACTGAGGAAAAGACAGAAGCAAGGGAATATTGACCAATCTACAACTCTTACTGAAAGTAATGCTTGCAAGGGCTCCCTGTAAAAATAACAGCATCCTTCTAAGAGGGCACCATACCCATTCCGCTCATTCCAACTGTGTGAAACCAGCTATTGTCTGAGCCCAGGAGGAGATAGCCAGAAACCCTTGCTTTTGCAGATTGGCTCTGAAGCCACTTCCCTATGTGGGCTTGTGTAAATTCCTCAGGCCCTCTAAACTTCTTTTTACCTATGTATAAACTGCCTGACTTCTGGTGTAGGGATTAATTGACATTTATAAATGGCCCATTGATATCTGAAGCACAGAATACATGTAGTCATTAATCTAAGAAGTGCCTTCTGCATGAACACCTGTACAGTGGGTTCAAATTTTGCACTTTTTGTTGTGGTTGATATTCAGTAACTACCGTCTAACAACTGGGCTTATAGCTTCCTTAAGGGCAATTTTCATTAATATAGATAAAAACGTAAGAATCCTGAGCATAGACTGAGGCAAACAAAGCTGCATTTCAATAGCAATGCCAAAGACCTGTACAGAAATTAGTTCTTGTATATACATGGTACAGCCCTTAGGCCAATGTTATCTTTTAAAAATCAGACTTAGTTTTATGTTAAAATAGTGGTCACCCTTTTCAGTCCTCATCCCTCCATCTTGTCTCCTGCTCCACTAGAAGGGTGCCCTTGACCCCTCTCTGGGAAAACTTCTCCTCCTAGTCTCTGGCTTTCAGCCTTTCTGCCTTCTCAAGAAACAAACTCAATTATCCCTTCTCCCCTGCCTTCAACCTCCTTCACCTCTCCTACCATAAACATCTTATTGTCTTAACACTTTCAGGTCTCCTCACCTTTTATAAAACGCCCTTCCCTCTGGGCACTGCCCTTTCCTTTCCCTGCTCCCAGGCAAGATCTGAGAGAACCCTCTCTGCTCAAGGTCTTCTTTCCTCACCATCCCATCCCTCCTCAGCTAACATAAGCTTGCCTTCTGCTCCATCACCCCATCAAAACTGCTCTTCCTAGCATTAACCAACCCCCTCATCGCTTGGATGGTTTCTCATGTAGAGCCCTGCTTAGTTACCTAGTGTTGCTGTAACAGAAATACCACAAGTGCATGGCTTTAACAAAGAGAAATTTATTTCTTCACAGTAAAGTAGTCTAAAAGTCCAAATTCAGGGCATCAGCTCCCGGGGAAGACCTTCTGTCTCTGTCCGCCTTCTCATCTGTCTTCCCCTGGGCTAGAAGCTTCTCTGTGCAGGGACCCCGGGTCCAAAGGACACAGTTTGTTCCCGGCACTGCTTTTGTGGTGGTATGAGGTCCCCCTGTCTCTCTGCTCACTTCTCTCTTTTATATCTCAAGAGATTGCCTTAGGACACAATCTAATCTTGTAGACTGAGTCCTGCCTCACTAACACAACTGCTACCCATCCTCCCTCACTAACATCATACAGGCAGGATTTACAACACAGAGGAAAATCACACAATACCAGGAACCATGACCCAGCCAAACTGATACACACATTTTTTAGGGGACATAATTCAATCCATAACAAGCCCTCTACAAGTTTTGCTGCCTATTCTCAGCACCTCCTCAGTCTTCTACGCAGACGTGACCTTCCCACCCTGCTGGTGGTTTCCTTTGTGGTAGAGAGATACTTGCGTTAGAGTGTTGATAGCTCCAAAAACATCAGCTCCTGCCTTGTCCAGAGGTCAGGGTGGGAGGAAACCTGGTGGTGAAAGCCGGTGGGTTTTTAGGAGAGCCAGCCTCGGGGGGGCAGAATCACTTTCTCTGCAACTTACCAGGGCTGCCGAGGAGGGAGACTGTTCAGTCATACATCTGGTCTTTGTAAAGCTCTTGTTTGTAACTCTTTTTCCTTCCTTATTAGTTTTTATTTTTGTCAGTTGCCCAGCACATAATTTAAACTAACTATTCTACAGGAAGTCTCACAAACCCCAGCAGTGCCCTGCGCTCCATTCCCCCTCCTCCACATTATCCCGTCTAGTCCCATCCTTTAATTTGGTCACTCTGGGCCCTTTGGATCTGGAAATGCATGTCCTTCTGCTCTGATAAATTTCCCTGACTTATTTCAGTACAGTTGTTTGCTCTGCTCTATTTTTTCTGTTCTCTTTCTGAAAATCCTATTATACTCTTTCTGCGGATTATTTTGGTATTTACCTCTGTGTTTCTAAATAACATGTTTTTATTGATGGTTCATGAATTTTCACTTTTAGGCACTAGTTATTGGCCTCCTCCTATTCAAAATGAAGGTTTTGTTTTCTTGCACCTTCCTCCCATCCCTCCATTGTCTGAAAATATATTGTTATATTTTAGTTTTGGTTTGCTCAGTATTCAGTGTTACATTATCATGAGTGATAAATGGTATTCATTTCAGTAAAACATGATTACTTTTTTCCTTTTGTGTATAATTGTCATCTGTTTACTGTGGAGATAATGACTTTCTGCTTCCCCCTTTGCTTCATTATGTATTTGTCTCTAACTTACCCCAGACTCTTCCGCAGTTGTCTGGACCGCTTCTGAGGCTCTCAGGCCCCTGGGTCATCTCCCAGTCCCGTCTTCCTGAAGCGGTCACTCCAGAACCTTCCAGCCTGATCCAGTCTGGAATGGAGGCCCCTTGCTCACCCTCATCTGGAGGGTTTGCTTAGCTGCTCTCCTGAGTTGGACCCCTATTTCCTGCCATACAGACAGTCCTCAGGTTACCAACGTCCCACTGACGTACAACCCCGTAGTTACAAACCATAAAGCCTATTATATTAAAAATTCAAGGTAAGTACAATGGTTCATAGTAACAAATGAGTGCTAAAACATTATTATTATTACTGTATTATTATGTTAAAGATGTTTTAGTGTATCTGGAAGAGTTTCTTTAGTGTTTTTATGTATAGAGAGGTACACTATATACTATATACTAAGACAAACACTTGGCTAACGGAATGTAGATACAAATTGTACCTAATTGTTCCAATTTACATACAAATGCAATTTAAAGACAGATTTAGGAATGGAACTCATTCGTAATCTGGGGACTGCCTGTACTTTTAAAAACCCCTTGGTTTCGTGAAGCAAAATCTTAGTTTCCTGAGAAGGGTGAATGGGAAGTAAATGTTTTGTTACCAAGTGTATCTGAAAATGTCTTTATTCCATCCTCTAAATTAATAACTTGGCTGATATATATTTCAAGGTTAGAAATAATTTTCCTTCAGAATCTTTAGTATGTGCGTGTGCTTTAAGTGAAAGTTTACAGCTCAAGTTAATTTCTCGTTCAAAAATTTATACACATATTGTTTTGTAACATTGGTTGCCATCCCCACAATGTGACAATACACTCCCCCTTTCCACATCAGGTTTCCTGTATTCGTTGGTCCAGTTCCTGTCTGTTTCTGCCTTTTTGTCTTGCTTTTGGGTAGGAGTTGCCCATTTGGTCTCGTATGTTTGATTGAACTAAGAAGAACGTTCCTCGCCTGTGTTATTGTTTCTTCTACAGGCCTGTCTAATCTTTATCTGAAAAGTGGGCTTTGAGAGTGGTTTCAGTAATGAGTTAGCAGGGTGTCCATGGGCCCTAGTCTCTGGGTTTCCTACGGTCTCTATCAGACCAGTAAGTCTGGTCTTTTTTTGTGAATTTGAATTTTGTTCTACATTTTTCTCACATTCTTCTGGGACTCTGTTTTGATCCCTGTCAGAGCAGTCGGTGGTGGTAGCCAGGTACCATCTACTTCTCCTGAGCTCAGCCTGGTGAAGGCTCTGGTTCATGTGGTCCTTTAGTCCTTTGGGCTAATATTTTCCTTGTGTCTTTGGTTTTCATCATTCTCCTTTCTTCAGATGGGATGGGACCAAGAGTTGTATCTTAGATGACAGCTCGTAAGCTTTTAAGACCCCAGGTGCTACTCACCAAAGTGGATTTTTCTTTATGAACATGTTATGCCAGTTGACCTAGATGTCCCCCGAGACTACAGTCCCCGGCCCTCAACCCCACCAACTTGGTCCCTCGAGGTGTTTGGATGTGTCTAGGAAACTTCTATGACTTTGCTTTGGTCAAGCTGGGCTGACCTCCCCTATATTGTATGTTGTCTTTCCCTTCACCAAAGCTGACACTTGTCTGCTATCTAGTTAGTGATTTCTCGTCCTTCTCCCTCCCCACCCTCGTAACCATCAAAGTATGTTTCTTTGTTTTTCTGTGTAAACCTTTTTCTTGACTTTTTGTAACAGTGGTCTCATACAATATTGTCCTTTTGTAACTGACTTATTTCACTAAGCATATTGCCATCCAGGTTCATGCATATTGTGCGCTGTTTTGTGGATTCATCGTTGTCCTTTATCATTGCATAGTATCCCACTGTGTGTATGTACCATAGTTTGTTTATCCATTCATCTGTTGATGGACACTTACGTTCTTTCCATCTTTCTGCTATTGTGAATAGTACTGCAATGAACGTGGGTATGCATATGTCTATTCTGTGACAGCTCTTATTCTCTAGGGTATATTCCTAGGAGTGGGATTGCTGGATCATATGGTACTTCTATTTCTAGCTTTTTAAGAAAGCACTGTATCGTTTTCCAAAATGGTTGTACCGTTTTACGTTCCCACCAGCAGTGCATAAGAGTTCCAGTCTCCCTACAACCTCCCCAACATTTGTTTTTTTTTTTTGTTTGTTTGTTTGTTTTAAATTAGTGCCAGTATTGTCAGGGTGAGATGGTATCTCATTGTAGTTTTGATTTGCATATCTCTAGTTGCTAATGATTGCGAGCATTGCTTCATGTGTCTGTTAGCCACCTGAATGTCTTTTTTGGTGAAGGGTCTGTTCATGTCCTTTCCCCATTTTTTAATTGGATTATTTGTCCTTTTGTTATTGAGGTGTTGAAATATTCTATAGATTTTAGAGATTAGGATATGTAGGATATGTCGTAGCCAAAAGTCTTTTGATGAGCATTAAGTGTTTAATTTTTAGGAGCTCCCAATTATCTGGTTTCTCTTCTGGTGTCTGTGCATTGTTAGTTAAGGTTTGTATGCTATTTATGCCATGTATTAGGGCCCCTAGCATTGTCCCTATTTTTTCTTCCATGATCTTCATGGTTTTTGTTTTTATATTTAGGTCCTTGATCCATTTTGAGGTAGTTTTTGTGTATGGTGTGAGGTATGGGTCCTGTTTCAATTTTTTTACAGATGGACATCCAGTTTTGCCAGCACCATTTGTTGAGAGACTGTCTTTTCCCTATTTAACGGACTTTGGCCATTTGTCAAATATCAGCTGCTCATAGGTGGATGGATTTACATCTTTCTCCGTTCTGTTCCATTGGTCTATGTGTCTGTTATTGTACCAGTACCAAGCTATTTCGACTACTATAGCTGTATAATAGGTTCTAAGATTAGGTAGTGTGATACTCGCTCCCCCCCCCCCCCACTTTGTTCTTCTTCAGTAATACTTTACTTATCCAGGGCCGCTTCCCTTTCCATATGAAGTTGGTGATTTGTTTCTCCATCTCATTAAAGAATAATGTTGGAATTTGGATTGGGATTGCTTTATATCTGTAGATAACTTGGGGTAGTGTTGACATTTTCATAATGCTGAGTCTTCCTATGCACGAGCAAGGTATGTTTTTCCATTTATGTAGGTCTCTTTCGGTTTCTTGCAGTAGTGTTTTGCAGTTTTCTTTGTATAGGTCTTTTACGTCCCTGGTTAGATTTATTCCTAAATATTGTATCTTCTTGGGGGCTATTGTAAATGGTATTGATTTGGTGATTTCCTTTTTGAAGTTCTTTTTGTTAGTGTAGAGGAATCCAACTGATTTTTGTACGTTAATCTTGTGTCCTGCTACTTTGCTGAAATCTATTAGTTGCAGTAGCTTTCCTGTGGATTCTTTGGGGTTTTCTGTGTAAAAGATCATATCATCTGTGAATAGGGATAGTTTTACCTCTTCCTTACCAATTTAGATTCCCTTTGTTTCTTTCTCTTGCCTTATTACCCTAGCTAGGACTTCTAGCACGATGTTGAATAAGAGTGGTGATAAAGCGCATCTTTGTCTGATTTCCGTTTTTCAAGGGGAATGCTTTCAGACTCTCTCTGTTTAGAATGATATTGGCTGTTGAGGAATACCCTTTATTATGCTGAGGAATTTCCCTTCTATTCCTATCTTGCAGCGTTTTTATCAGGGATGGGTGTTGGACTTTGCCAAATGCTTTTTGGGGGTCAATTGATACAATCGTGTGATTCTTTTCTTTTGTTTCACTTATGTGGTGGATTACATTGATTGATTTTCTAATGTTGAACCATCCCTACATGCTTGGTATGAATCCCTCTTGGTCATGATGTGTTTTTTTTTTCTTTTTTTTTTTTTTTTTGACATGCTGTTGAATTCTATCGGGTAGAATTTTGTTGAGAATTTTTACACCTATGTTCATGAGGGATATTGGTCTGTAGTTTTCTTTTTTTGTAGTATCTTTGCATGGCTTTGGTATCAAGGTTATGCAGGCTTCATAGAATGAATCTGGGAGTATTCCTTCCTCTTCTATGCTCTGAAATTGTTTGAGTAGTATTGGTATGAGCTTTTCTCTGAAAGTTTCATAGAATTCTCCAGTGAAGCCATCCAGGCCAGGGCTTTTTTGTTGTTGGTGTTAGGAGTTTTTTTTATTACCTCTTCAGTCTCTTCTTTTGATATGGATCTGTTTAGTTTTTCTACCTCAGTTTGTCTTAGTTTAGGTAGGTGGTGTGTTTCTAGAAATTGTTCCATTTCCTGTAGGTTTTCAGATTTGTTGGAGAACAATTTTTCATAATGTTCTGTTATGATCCTTTTTATTTCAGTTGGGTCTGTTGTAATATCACCCATCTCCTTTCTTATTTGGGTTATTTTTCCTTCAGAATCCTGAAGGCATTGCTCATTGCCTGCTAGTTTGCAGTATTACTGAGAGAAACCAAGAGCTGCTCTCTCTGACTCCTAATCCCCCCCACCTCTGTTCTCTCTGGAAGTCTGTCAGATCTCCTCTTTGTCCTGGTGTCCTGAAGGTTCGTGTGAGTTGGCTCTAGTCTCACCTGTTATTTTGGGCACTCTGAGGGTCCTTGGGTCTAGAAATGCATGTTCTTCTGCTCTGATAAATTTTCCTGATTTATTTCAAGGTAATTATTTGCTCTGCTCCATTTTTTTTTTTTTTTTTTCCCTCCTTCTGGACATTCCACTATACTAACCTCCTGGGGCAGTCTTCTAATTTTCTTATCTTCCTTCTTCTGCTTTTTCATATCTATATCTTTCTTCTGTACACTCTACGAGATTTCCTCCCTCAACTTTATCTTTGAAATCTTCTCTTGAATATTCAATTTCTGATTTTTTAATTCAATTTCTAAAATTTCATGTCTTCCAAATTGTCATTTTTGTTATTATATCCTGTTCTTATTTCTGTAGATATCTTTCCTATCTCTCTGAGGATACAAATGGTGGTGTATGTGTGGTTTTTGTTTGTTTGTCTTGTTTTGTTTTTCTGTTTTATTTTTTTTTTTAAGTTCTCTTCCCCCCTGCTTGTTCTGTTTCTTCCAAGTTGCTTTTTTGGGTTTATTTTAATTTCTGTCTTTCAGGTATAAGATTGTCTGTCTGGTAATCCTTGGTTTTCTGCTCATTTTTAAAAGTAGTGACTAAAAATGTAATTGGGAGTTTCCAGAACATAGTCAGATTTTGTTGACTGTGTCACTCTAGGGCAATCTGGCTGGAGAATATGCTCCTAATCTGCCCCCTGGAAGGAGACAGGCTAGCTGCACCCTAGGGGTGGATTGAGGAGGTTGGACTGGAGGGTCTTAGTATTCACTGTGTATATTCACGTAATTCTCTGTTTTCAGTGTGGTCACCCTTCAAGGGCTGGGAACCTTCAGTCTAGCTACCTTCTGTTCTACCCTCTCCAGAAAATAATCCCTTCATCTTTTGCCCCAGTAAGGGTGAGGCAGTTGCCAAGTGATGTGGAGTCAGGGAAGGGAATGCTGCTTCCGAGTAAGGCTTACAGGCAGCCCTTCTCCAGCCAGTCCTGAAGAGCAGCCTGTGGCACTGTTTCCTGAGCACTGGGGGGCTTCTGCAGGTGTGAATTGGGGTCATGTCTAGCTCTCTCCACTGCTGGCTTACAAGTCTGCTTCCTTGGGCTTCTGCTAAGTCCTTTAACACTTATCAACTGCTTGCCAGCTTCCAGAATTTGATTTCTCTTACCTCTTTCCTCTTCACCCTTGTGGGATTATTCCTTTTTTGAAAAATCTGTTTACTGTCAGAAGTGTAGGGAGAGAGCAAAAGTAAATGTGTGTGTGTGCAAACCACTCTCGTTCTCCAGAAGCTATAGTTCTTTCAGGACAGCATTATGTTATCACTACATTTTAGCCACTGGCACCCTGCCTCTTCCATACTCATGTCCCAATAAAATAGCCTTTCTTAAAAATAATTCCTCAGAGCTTTTGTGATATTCAAGCCTGCAAGTTGTGCATCTCCCCACGCTTTAGCTCTAATAGCCCCCTACACTTGACTGACGGAGTTGACTTTGCTTTTATTGTTCCTTAAAGGGATTTACTAGCACCTCATTTCACCTTATTGTTCTTAATTCTGTTATTCTTCAGTGATCTCTATTATTATTTAATGCTTATTAGGAGCTGATAATTTATTTTAAAATTGACCTGTACAGAATCTCTGTTCAGTGAGCTATTGATCAAAATTAGTGGTTAGTAATTTCTGTTAATTGGCTAAATTCTCTACTCCCTGTCACGCCACCTTCATTTCATTAACATTGCAGCTCTGCTTCGAGTCATAATATAACTTGTTAAGACAAGTTAGCTGTTACCTTTTGCATGTTAATACAAATGTTTCATGTATTGCTGTAATTGAACGTTTTTTGGCCCTTAGCCAAAACTTTTCCTTACTCCCTCATGCAGACCGAGTGGGAAGTAAAAAGTCTTGCCAACTAAGTTCTGCCTTAAGCCATTTCCTGGCTGCAGTTGATTTTTCAGTATAGCTGTATTCATTGTGGAGAGCAGTGCCATGCCCTTAGACACTGTTTTGACTGTAGCATTTGCAAGATGGAAGTCCAGCAGACAGTGTCAGGAAGGGATGAGAAGGGCCTGTGTGCTGGGGACTCCTACCAGTAGGTGCTGAAGTGGCGTTAAACTCAAGTCTGACTTTCGGATTGTGCTTAATAAACCCTTCAAAGTAAGAATATCCTTCCTTCAGCCTTATCCCATTTCAACTAGTGTGACAGATCCCAAAGTTAGCATGTGACTAGCATAGCAATCAGAGAGCCTCAGTAGTGGACGTTCACAGTGAAGCATAAAAGCCAGCTATACAATCCATTGCCATACACAGGAATCAAATGCTTCCCTGTTGAGGTGAGGATAGACCATCAACCTTACAAGCTAAAGCCAGAGTGGGCAACCTCTGGCCTGTGGGCCAAATCCCACCTAGAACCTGTTTTTCTACTGTCCTGGAGGGAAGGATGAATTTTACCGTTTTAAAGAGATATAAAATAGAAAAGGAAGAATATGCAGCAGAGAACATATGTGGTCCATAAAACCTAAAATATTTATCATCTGCCTCTTTTTAGAAAGCTTGCCAACAACCCTTGGTCTAAAGACACTAATGGCTTTGCCTCATTTCTTTCCTGTCCCACATACTCTGCTCCCCAACTGGGGAAGGCTCTCCAAGTCTTTATTATGACCTTATTAATTTAAATGTGTGTGTGTGTGTGTGTGTGTGTAATTTCAAAAAAAAATTAATTATAAATAGATTAGAATCACCAGTTCTCAAGTATGACATCTGAGGAGATTTACCAATATGAAGGACAGTGCTATTAGGACAGGTATTCATAAATCAGTATGAGCCATCATAGATTAAATACGTAGCTATAAATGAAAAGAACCATTAGCCAGATTGTGAATAATGTTTCTGTTAACCCTTTTGCCGTAGTTGGAGATACTGTCTTGAACATATCTACTGAACTTTTCCTCTTTGTGAAGTACAAAATGTGAACAAAAAAAAGTTTAAAACATGCTTATGAAATACAAATATCCTTTCATTTACTGAAAGCCTAACCTTAAAAAATTAACTTTAGAATTAGATAGATAGTTTTTTATTGTGGTAAATATGTCTGTAAGAAAACATTGGCCAATTCAACATTTTTTACATGCACAATTTTAGATGAGCAATTTTTTTTTAAGTTATAACGCAACCTATTATTCTCCCTTAGTGTGCATATTAACCAAGATTTGGTCTTTGTTCATAAAAGACGTACAAGGGTCGTCACCACTTTCGGCTGTCTCATTCTGCAACATTTTCAATCTCCATATTCCAAAAGGCCCACATACCATTTCCAAGTGAATTTTCCAAAAACTTTCCAAAACTTCAATTCTGATCCAGCCATTCCCTTGCTTTAAAATCCTCAGTGGTTCCTCATTAACTGTGAAATCAGTCTAATCATAATCAGAAATTAAACCGAATAAGTACATTATACTCATTTTTGAGCTAGTTAATTAACTAATATAAAAGTCATGGAAAATGGCCTGTTTTACAGCTTTATATTGTTCAGCATACAATGATGTTACCGTTCTCTCTGGATGGGGGTGTTTTTCACATTTGCCTGAAGCCTACCAGCAAATCCCCATTACACCAGAGACCCCTGCAGTGATGAGGTATTGCCCCTCTGCCACCCAGAAGGGGACTGAGGACTGGCCAAGCAGAAGTGATGCTGTGAGGCCAGTTCATGACTCTAATACCCCACCTACATCCAAAATATCAGTTATGTGCCCTTCTAATACAAATATTATGAAATACAAATATCCTGTCATTTACTGAAAACCTAACCAAAGAAAAGTTTCCACCTTAAAAAACTGACTTTAGAATTAGATAGGTAATTTTTTATTGTGATAAATAATACGTAACAAAACACCTGTGAATCACATAATCAAGTAACTTAATTTTAACGTTCTATTTTTTCATTTGTCCCCACTCTGACTCTGACCCATGGGGCACAGAGAATTTTTCTGTGCACTTAGGGTTTGTTTCCACCTGGTAAAACAGACTCGTTCTGAGGATAAGCATTGAAGTCAAACATAAGTCATACTTTTATTTCTTTCTTTGCTGAAAGCTTTCATTTGTACAAATAAATAATCCAAATTATATCATATTTTTTGTCGTTTGGATGTTAGAATGTAGAAATCCAGAGGTCATCATTCAGCCAGTGGCTTCATTTATACAAAATGAGAGCCTCAACTGGGTCAAGTGCAGCCTCAGTGAGGAGCTGGTCTGGAAGCCCCTGAGCTCTCCCTACATGGAGCTCAGCGTGGACCAAGGTGGCCGTGGTGAGGAGCCTCACTGTTGCAGAGGGCAGCTCTTTAGGGGAGGGAACTCAGGTCCAAATAACACTTCGGCCAACACAGAGGAGGTTACAGTAGACTGTGCTGATGTACTCTCTCAGGAGGAAGAGAACCAATTAGTTCTGCACCTTTGGGAGGTTTAATCAGCTGAGATTTATTAATGAGGCCCACAGCTGACTGGGGTAGAGCAGGATAACTTAAATATAATACAGGGACAAATAGAATGGTTAATGAGGTTGTTAAACTTACTCCAAAACAGGATACACTGAATTGACACTAAATATCCCTATAACTACTAAAGGAAGAGAAAAAATAAAAAGGAGGGGACAGAAGACATTAATTAATTCATAGTAATGGACTTTATCAAGAATAGTATAAAGAGGTTCAAAATCTTCAAAATCCCTAAAAGTTGTTCAATCCCTTTTTCTGGGAATCTAATCTGTTCATTTCTGAAGTCTCATTTCTGAACTCATTGCGATTTTCTTCAAAAATTAAAAAAAAAAAAAAACCTACCCTTTCAAAGCAGATTGAGAGAAGCTTTGGGAGTCACTGCTGCTCTACCCTTGCTCACTGGCAGCCTGTGCTCCTGTTGGTGATGCCTTCCTCACTCCTGCAGGGAGAAAGCTAATGCGCCTGAGCAATTAGGAGCTGATTGTTTATCTTCTTTACAGGTGGGAAGGAAAGAATGAAAATGAAGTGGGCAGATGTAAAGAGACCGGCAAGATCCACGTGACTGTAGATCTCAAATACTATCGACCCACCGAAGTGGTAAGCAGCCTCTCCCACCACATCACCAGTCACAGGCCAGGGCCTGCTGCATCAGCTGGCCAGCTGCAAGATGGGCGTTGAATGCCTGCTGCCAGCCTTCAGAGCTCCCATTCAGCTCACTGCAGTCTTCAGCAGACATTTCCCACACCAGAACACAGTGAAGTGAACTGGGGGTATTATTCTTATCATAAAAGCCATTGCTCTGTAAAGGAAAATGAGTAAAACATACCCAAGGAAATAGTTGATTTCAGAACTGGAGATTCATGTCAAAGGCAGATCTAATCATGTTGATCTCCTGTTTTGATGTGTATCTTACACGGCCATCCATGACTCATAGGATCTCTGTGACCTAGTGGGCCTGTCCACCTCTCCAGCTCGCACACACATGCACACTCACACCTAAGCCGTAGCCATCTCCCAAATACATCAGGATGTTTCCTGCTCACGCTGTAACTTCTGTGTGCAATGCCCTTCTACTCCACACCTCTCCTGCTCTGCACCCACAGGCCAGGCACCATCTATTCATTTTTTAAGACTCAGCTAAGGTGCCACCTGGCTCTGAAACCTTTCCTGATCAATATGCTACCCACTAGCACTGAAATTTCTACTCCTTACTCAGCATCTACTTGTACGCTATACATAATTATAACACCTGCTATAAATTATTATATTGTTATATATAGCATTTATATTATTATGCTATATTATTTTTACCAACTGTGAACTCCTTGAGGATAGGGACTTTTTTTTTTAATATCATAGATTATAACAACCAAAACCAAAACCCATTGTCATCGAATCGATTCCAACTCTTAGCAAGTAGGTGCTAATAAATATTGCACAGATTGATGAATGGGTAGACAAATGGTTGGATAAATTTTTAAACACAGAAATTCCTGTATTAAGAAATGTTCTATAGATGGTTAAAATGTAACATCCTGCTTTCCTAAATTTATAAAAAATTCTAGTTTGGTGGTGTAGCTGTAATGTAGTCTGCCCTCACTACAGTGACAGAACTTAACATAGTAAGTATACCAGAGGTTATTAGAAAGTAGCAACCTCAGAGAGAAATGTTCAGACGTGATGGTTATCCAATGAAATGCATACTAACTGTGAAAATGGAATCTTTCTGCAACTGTTACCTGTGTCTTGAACATGTTCATATTTGTAGTACAACCTTTCAGAGACTGGAAAAATCCCAATGAGGAGAGATTGAAGGTGAATGTAAGGCACCATCAGCCACCCTGTAAAATGTCTCATTTCAAACAACAGAAATTTTGTTTAGTGCTCTCTTACACGTAAGAGGAGTAAAGAGGAAAGGAAACAAGCAGTGCTTGGGAGACAGGGGTGTAGTCCTTGCATTGTCCTGGCCGAGGGAGTGGCCCAGGTCTTTGACAACAGTGAACCATTGTTCCCTGTGCTCCTGGGAGCGGGTGTGCCGGAGTAGGTTTGCTCTGCCCTGGGAGGGAGATACCAGCGCCACTTCTGCTGATGCAGCCAGGGCTGCCTGCTGCACAGCCCCTGGGCCGCTGGCATCAGTTGCCCTGTTGTAAGGAGGTGTTGCTTTTCTGGAACATTGCACAGATCACTAGGCAGCCACACAGATAGGGCAAATGCGTTTCTGTGCTCACAAATAAAAGTGGTCATCTCAAAATGGAAAATTTAGTGAGCCAACAGAAATCCCTGTGCCTACAACAGTTTAAACATGGCTCTCTCTCTGTCTCTCTCGTTGAGAGTTTACAGTTTCAAAAACTAGGAAGTCATTAAGAATGACTTGTCTGTCATTCTTACTTAAGCAAGATGTGGGATTGATAAGGACACAGAACCCAAGAATTTGCTGAACAGGAAAGTACTCAGACTGAAAGCCTATGTTCTTGAAGTCTGTATTGGCCTTCTTTCCTGCCATGGCACTGCCTCCCTCCCAGTGTTTTTCATTCAAATATTACCATCTCACCTACACATCTGTCCACACAAACGTTATTTGAACCCAGGAGTGCTGCCCTGTTTCTTATGCTGGTTTATCTTCCACCGACCTGACTCTCCCCATGGGTTCACTATGCTGCTTGGTGTATTTTGACCTGCATTTCATCTTCCTAAGCCTCTAAACCAGAAAAACCCCAAACCCATTGCCCTCAAGTCGATTCTGACTCATAGTGACCCTATAGGACAGAGTAGAGCTGCCACATAGGGTTTCCAAGGAGCAGCTGGTGGATTCGAACTGCCAACCTTTTGGTTAGCAGCTGAGCTCTTAATCACTGCATCACCAGGGCTCCTCCTAATCCTCTAGGCTGCATTAATTTTCTTCACTCCACTTCAATTTACTGTTCCACTGACGAGATTTTCATGTATACTGAGAATAAACTTTTAACCTTATCTCTTAGAACAACAAGTTTTCCTAAAACTTGGATCAACTTAATAGCCTTATACTGAAACACCTTTGAGGTGATAACATTCTTGCAGTGGAAAGGTGGCCGGAACTGAAGCCTGCTTTGAAAGGAGCTTTCACCTGGGTGTAGGGGCAGCCATAACCAGCAGTACCTAGAGACTCATTCTGGAGGAGTCCTGGAAATCACTGGCTTGAGGTTTATAAGCACTTAAAGGAGGGTAGGCATGGACTTCTTCCATGTCTCAGTCTTCCGTATGTGAATCTTACTGTCTAAGTCCATCTTCTACATGCAGCGGCTTTTTTCATTCTTCCTAGGAGTCTGTAAAGGTTTGTTTCTTGATCAGCAGTCATCTGCCTCCCAAGATCTCCAGCATATAGGGACACTACTGAGCCAAAGCATAAACTAGTTCTTCTTAGAGCCAGATGGTTCCAGAATGACTGATAATGAAAAAAATACTGTAAAAAAAATCTGGGGAAAAAATTAGTGAGGATATATTAGGTCTCAGAACACAAATATCCTAAAACAAGACTAAAGGGAAATAGAACTTTATGTTGTCATCTGAGCAAGAAAGACTACGACAGGTCATAAGGAGGACTCTTTCTCAGCAAAGACCGGCACTAGCCTAAAAGAGGCTACCTGTGATCCTGTGTAAAGTGTATGTCAGCCTTGTGTGTACAATTGTTTCCCTCATTATATTAGCCACCATAAACCTTGAATCTTGCTTCTGAACCATCATGAAAAGTCTTGACAAGCCAACATGAAAAGTTCTGAGCTAAGGACTCCAGCATTCAATTAGAGCTGAATTAAGCCACATTTTTTTGGTTATCTACCTATTATTCCCTGGGCTTCCTTTGAAAGTTTAGGAATTTTGCTACTGTGGAAGAGAAGAGCTTGACCCTGGAAATGAGACTTTAAATTTCCCATTGCCCTGAATTCCAGGATATGACCATGCAATGTTAATACTTGAATTCTGTGTCTCTTAAAACATCTGTCTTGGGTACAGTTGTATATGTGTGCATATGTTTGCAAACAGATTCATTCCATTTTTCATTCATTCATGGAGAGAAATAGTGTTGTGTTTGAGAGTGTGGACCCTATGGCCAGGCTGCCTGATTCAAAAACTGTTACTAGCTATGTGGCCTGAGGTAAGTTACTTCTCAGTGCCTTTGTTAAAAATGGGTTTAATAATAGAACTTCTTTCAAATAATTGTTGGAGAATTAATGGAGTCAGTGTATACAAAGTGCATACCTTGGCACAAGGTGTTGTTAGTTGCTGTCAAGTCAACTCCGACCAGGGCTTGGGAACTGGTTAGTTCAGGTTGGAACCCCTGCTGAGAATTTGCATTTCTTACAAGTTCCCAGGCAATGCTAATGCTGCTGGTTACAGATCAATTCTGAGAACCACAGTGGTTCTCAAAATTTATTATACATAAGAATCACCTGAAGATCTTGTTACACTGTAGATTCTGACTCAGTATATCTGGGGAAATGCAAGTTCTAATCAGGGTTTCCATCCAGAATGAACCGGTTCAAAGCCATGACTCCTTCGTGATGACCTTATGAATAACAGAAAAAAACATTGCTATGGCCAGCACCATCTTTTTGATTGTTGGCATGTTTGAGTCCACACAGTAAATACTCAGTATTGTTGCTGTTGTTATTATTTATTTATTTGTTCACTCACCAAATGTCATCACACACTATGCCAGGCCCTGAGAATACTAGTGATGAACACGACAGACGTGGCCCCTTTCTGTGGAGAAAGTATCTATCAGTTACTTGAATCTAGTACTTTTGAAAAGTAAAATGGCATCATTAGTGATTTGCACAGATTAACAGGTAATAAAAGGATGACAAGGTATAATCAAGGCTTCTAACAGACATGAATATGTGCTTTGATTTTTTTTTTTTTTTTTTTTTTTTGCTTGCTTTATCTTGGTTTTCATCCTTTCTGATCCTCTTTCTGAAAGTTGTGATTCAGTGGTATGGAAATATCATGTAAATTTGAAAAATTTAATATTGACCTATTAATTAAAAATAACAACAAAGTTTTTTTTTTTTATTTGAGAATTTTTAACTTGGAAAATTAACTAGGGCAGTTTAATGAAGTATTTGTCCTAATGTGCCAAATAGTTAACCACATCGAATGGTCAATCTACTAAAAAAAGAAGCTAAATTTTTGTTGTTGTTTTTAGTGAAGAAAAAAGTCCTTTTGTCTGTAGAGCACTTTAGGTAATGGGATAAGGGACACATTCACAGACCAAAATTAAAATCAAATATTTTCATGAAAAATATTTTGACTTAAACTTTACTAATATGAACTGAGTTTTCGCCTTGCTATGCCATTTGTCTTGAACACTGATTTTTCTTGCCATCAGATTTCTAATGTGCTTCAGTTGTTACCAGTGTTTGTTTTATTTACTTAGATATCTTAAATCTGTATAGATATTAGAAAAATTCACAGGTTACAGTCTAGAACTGAGAAAGCAATACTTCAAAGAAGCCCAACAAGCTACTTAAAACAACATCTTCCTCCAGTAAAAACATGTGGCCTATTTTTAATCCAGTTGCAATATGCTTGTCGAGTCATTACTCCCCCACCCCCCACAAACTGCTCCTAGTACTTTTCTATAAATGATGTTAAATTAAATGGCCCATAATTGCTTGTTCTATCTCATAGCCCCGCTTAGAATAATGCGATGTAACACTTTGCAGACCTCAGGAATCCAATCTGTCACCAGAGGGCTGGGGTAAACACCAGGCAGAGCTTCCCTCTGCTTGGCTCTGTGAATCTGGAGTGAAAAGCCTTGCTTGTGTTCACCAGGCTGCCCTTTGTTCTGAGGGTCCCCCTTTTGCCCTGGAGCTCTTCTTACTGATTTCTCACACTCCCCGGCCCTTAGCCGGAAATTAGATCCTCCAGCTCTATCTCTTCATCTCTCCAGCCCTGTCAGAAGCCAGTTAATCTGTTCCTTTCCTGATAGCTCCAACCTCCAAGGCTCTAATCCTAGCCCTCTGCTGCTGTTTTTCTTTTTTGCTTTCACTGACCACTGGTAGCTGGGGCAAGAGGATGAAGAGAGCCGCATATTAAGGGCCACTTTCCTTCTGTGCCCCTGGTCCGTAAATTGAGAGGGTGGGCTGCTTGCTGTCATTGCAGAGTCCCTTCCGATGTTGGCCCCTGGCACTCTGCCATCAGAGCTATATGGCTGCAGTGGAGTGGAATGCTGTCACTGAGGACTGGCCATAATGCTTCCCCTTTTGTAATTATTCTCTGAACTTCTTACTACTTATATTTTATAAATAGTTTATATCTTTAAATCACTGTTTATATATTTTAAGCCTCCCTCTCAGGCTGCTCACACTAATCTTTATATCCTTCCTTAATCACATGGCCTTCTGCCTTTCTCCTTCCTTGGACTTAACCAAAAGAGCTTTACATTTCAGTCTCTTCAGTTGATTTTTGAATATCTCACTGTCTGTTTCCATACTTTATAGGATCTAGTAGGAACCCCTCGGGGCATACAACCTTCCTCCTCAAGTTTATATTCTTTCCTCAGTCGCTATCTCCCTTGAGAGCATTTTATATCTAATGGAATAGTAATTGTGTACCGACTGTAATTCCCCCAACTTCCTCTGATTTTTCCTTGAAGGTTCTTTTCTTATGATTAGATCCAGATTAGAACGATGACATTAAAGGTTCAAAAATCTTTATCAATATTTGTAACTATATATCTTTCCCTATTTAAAATTTTTTAAAATATTTATTCTAAAAATTTCTGATGTCCTTAATGTAGATGCTTTCATTACTTGCACCAATGAGGAATTCCTATAAAATCTTTGCCTTTTTCCAAAAAGCTGTCCAGGTAATGACAATCCTCATAATCCTAGTGTTGGCCTATTGGCATCCACACAATAATTTCCAAAATATTTTATCATCTTGGAAATTTATTTTAGCATCTGCAGCTACTTTCTCTAGGAAGAATAATTAGTAGTTGATCTCAGCTTTCTGTTCAAACTAGCTCTGGTACAGGTCACCCAAAGTATGGAATTACTGATGGGAGGCTCATCCATCACTGGTATGGTTACCTATTCCCTCTTTATTTCACATCTCTAGCCAATGAGGTCTACATTTTGGAATTTTAAAAACCCCTATTCCCTGGGCTTTTGTTTTGTTTTTAACAAATCAACATTGTTCTTTCCTTTCTATCAAGCACATTTATCTTCTAAAATAACTGCTAATCAAAAATCTGTTCATGAAGATTTCATAGACAATATTATCTGTGGTTTCCTTCCTTTGCCCTATTCTGCTTTATGCTCCCAATAAGGTTGATTATACCTTACCCATGTGTGATTTTTTTTTTTTTTTTTCTCTCTAGCACACTGTTCTCTTGGAAATGGTTGCTTTGTGGACATCACAAATTCTGGGCCTACCAAAATTTAGTCCAGGTGAATCTACTTTAGCACCTCTCACTGGAGATAACCTCCTCTTGCCTCACTCCCTACACCCTTGGCACATGCATGACTGGTTTCTTCATTCACTGCTGCATCTACTAACACAGTTGAGAGCTCATCTGACTACTTTTGTCATAAACCTCCAAGTGATTGTATCCACAGTGGGTGTTCTTGCTTCCTAACTCCGTGGCTCTCATCTGCCTCCTGGACAATCAGGCTTAACATGCTTGGCCTGCCAATAAATACCCAGTTCCATGCAGGAACTATCCTTAATAGCAAAATCTAGCATATAGATTTTGCAATGTTATGGTAAATTTGCTAGTTTCCTAGGTAAGTCAGTGTGTACTGCTTCATGAAAATCTGTTGTATAAATATCTAAAGCAAAGAATGGGTAGATGGGTAGGTACTAGAAGATTCTCTGATTTTTACTACTTATTACAGGAATCCTTTAAGAGTACACTCAGCATATACATTTAAAATACAATTCTCATTTATCTTCAGCTTCTCAGAAATATATCAGTGTATATAAAATAAAATATCCTCATATGATTGAGGTCTTAGAGGTCAGTTCTGAAATGTTTATTTAATTCTTACCATGGATAAAAGCCCTAGTCTGACACTATTCAAAAATAAAGATGGCTGAGATAAGGTCCTTGTCCTGTAGTAATGAGGAGGAGCAGAAGCTATTGGAGCCATCCAAAGAGGTGTAATGAGGGTGGACTGAATCAGGCAGTGGAGGTAAAAAAAACATGACAGATGCCAAAACATTGCAGAGATGGAGACCACAGGTTTAGGGACCAGAATGGATGGTGGTGTGTGAACAAGAGACAAGAACTGAGGATGACTCCCAGGACCAGAGGCTGATCAGTGGGAAGGTGATCAGAGATCCAGGCAGAGGACTCAGTTTGAAGGAGGAGGGTGATGATGAATTCTGTTACATTGGAAGTGCCTTAGCGACATCCATGTAGCAATATCAAGTAGGTAGTTGGTGCTGGAGGCCTTGTGTACAGGAGAGAGGTCAGATAGGACCCTATATGCAAGATGTGAGAGTTGAAGCCCTGAGATGAGATCACCAAAGGAGAGCATTTCAAGAGCATTTCAAGAAAGCATGCACAGAAAGTTTCTCACAAAGCCGGGCAAGTTCTCATTTCAGGGAAGTAAGTCTCAGAACCATATTTTGAGAAAGTGGGTTAAGAATTCACAAACTCAGCACTTGTATCCAAGAGTCATAAGACCAGGCTAGAGTGTCCTCCACCCTAGATTCCTTACCTTCAAGGCTCCTTAAAGATTCAAAGAACTAATACCCAAGAGTTTCCATTCACAGACAATATTATTACATGTCAGTCCAGGCAAAACTGAGTTTCAGAGGCAAGCAGAGACCCAGTTTCAAATTGATATGTCCTGGAAGTCAGGTTGCAAAGCATTTTAAAATTCTTTAAGATGAAAGAGTTTATATAAGTATAAGGTACTTTGCCCTACATATTATCATTTTTATTACTGTCATCATCAATTATTATCATCATCATCATGATCTTCTATGAAATCATTAGTTATCAAAAGACATCTTCTGAAAGGATGCTTTGGGCTTTTTAATTCCTGAGATTTTCTTTTATTTAAATATTCATTTCGTTTTATACCTATACAACTTCAAGTAGAAAAGTTATTTGCTACTTATTACTAACAGCTCCATACTTCTTCATCCAGAGATAGAAATGGTGGTCATGGTGGGAGGTAGAGATGTGTTGAGTTGGTGACCCTCTCTTCTCACTCTGCATAAACTGTACTGTGTGTTCCTAGGGGCTATGACAGGTCCTGAGACCCAGCAAGTTCTATGGCTACCCCTAGAATTTAAGTAACCCCAACAGGCTAGAGAGCAGTTATCAAGGAGAGGACATTGGCCACCATCTGTTTTCATGTTTATCTGCCAACCACCCCTTCACTTCTCCCTCAGAAATTTTCCTGCACAAACCTATCTTTATTTCCTACAGCCAGCTGGATATTACTTTTATAATCTAGAATCTGTGTTGATTTCCTATAGCTCCTATAACAAATTATCACAAACTTAGTGGCTTTAAACAACACAAATGTATTGTCTTACAGTTCTGGAGGTCAGAAGTTTGAACTGAGTTTCACTGGGCTAAAATCAAGGTGTTGGCAGAGCTGGTTCCTTCTAGAGGCTGTAAGGTTCTTGAACTGTAGGGCTTTCTGTTGGCAGAGAATACTTAACCACTTTGAACATTTGCTGGATCACGGTGTTTTCTGTTGCTTGAAGAGCAAGGTTATTAATCACATTGAGGAGAGAAAAGAAGTGAAAAACTCAGGCTCATTGTGAGTTTAGGATTTCATAATGTATACTCAAAAAACACCATTCACATGCACTTGGGCAACTGTAAGCAAGGACAAACCATGCTTCAGTCTGAGAAAACACGAGGCAGGCTTCCTCATGAAGGGGAGTTTTAGAGTAGGGTTTTGGGAAGATTTGTGGTTTAAAAAAAGAAAGAGAGAGGCATTTTAGGTCGGGGCAGGAGGTGCTGCTGGAATAAACCAACAGCACATGCAGAGTGACAGGGGCACGGACTCCATTTCATGGAGAGAAGATGACTGGCGGGCCTGCTGGGCCCAGCTGGGAGTGTTGAGAAATGAGGTTAGCATAGGCTAATCACTACATACTACCCTTGCCAGTCATTCCATGCATGGCCCACAGCTCACCCTCCATCCCATTCTGCTTTGCCTCCAGCATGTTTGTGGAGCCACTTGGACAGCTGCTCCCCCTCCATTGTTTGTGTTCCTCTTCCCTGTTCTCCCGTCTTGCTCTCATGAGGCTTGAAGCCGGCCCCATGTCATCCTTAAACTCTATGCGGCCACTCTTCTCTCTGTCTTTCCATACCTGTTATCTGATCCCTGACACGTTCACATTCTGGAAGTGTGTCCTGGCCTGTTCCATTAAGTTAGTTAAATAAGTTTTGTGTTTGAAAAGGTCTTCAATAGTTCTCAGCTGTTTTAGTGATTAAAAGGCAAAGTCAGGAATAGGGTGTACCTTACTTTCTTAAGAAGTATTTGTTTATATCATAAACATGGGTCCTTACACAGTCATGCCAAGAGGCTAAGTCTAAATATGCTTCTTTTTATTTTTAACATATACTTCATCTTTATAATTAAATGTTTCCCTATTGTACAGAGATTTTGTTGAGAATGGAGTTAATTCTATATAAATTAATTCTCTGTAAAGTAGTATTAGAAAGACATTGTACATTTAAAATTCAGGTTGTTTCTATTACTTTTTGAAAACAGGTCAGCAGAGAAAGTCATGTCAAGTTTTCTCTAAGGCAAGTTAATAAAATGTTGAAGATGAGCATTGGTTTCTGAATCCATTTTTGTTCTGGAAGTTAGAGAGTGCTACATTCTGTTATTAAAATTCTCAAATTTAAAAGAAAATGTAGTGATCATTTGAATGTGTCCTACTGGCTTGCATTATGAATTTAAAAGGCATAAACTTCAACACCTTTTATTCTTAGCTCTCAGGTGTTGAGAAATCTTTTTAAAACTCATAGCCACACCTTGCTTCTGTTTTTCCCACTGTAACATAGCAGTGAGTATTTTCCCACCAATCTAAATGGGCGTATTGAAGAAATAATGAAGTAGTAGTTTCAAGACCCTGCACCATGTCAGCCTTTGGTAGGCCTTCTCTTCTCCAGGTAGAGCCAGCACTCACCTCTTCTGAAGCACTTGTCACATTGTACTAGGATGTGTCATTTCCTTCTGGGACTGTGAGCTTGGGGGCAGGACTGACACCAGATGTGCCTTGGATAGTACCTGGCCCATCGTGGTTGGGGTGGGGGGGAGGGTGAGTGAATGAATGCAGGTGCACACCATCAGAGAGTTGTTGTCATGCTTTCCAGCCAGCTCGGTGGGGTAGCCAGCTTGCTCAAGCCAGTGTCATCAACTGTCCATTCTAAAGAGCAAAACAAATATAGTTTCCTCTTATTCTTTCTATATGAGATTCTGTGGCAAGTTCACAGCTTACTTTTGTACACCCAACCTATAAAAAAAAAATTACGTTTCTATTCCTTTGCCTGTATATATTCCCTTTTCATGAGTTCTTTTCTGCCCCCTTCTTATCATTTCGTTGTGCTTTGCTGACATGCCCTTCTTTTTCTTCCATCTTTTCTGAAAGTTTTGCTGTCATGGATTCTGTCTGTCTTCCCACCTCCCTCCATATGGCTTCGGTTTTAGTCTATCCTAGCCATCTCAGACGAGCTCGGCATGCCAGAGTTCTTTCCTGGTTCCTTTCTTCACAGAAAGAACTAGTACTGGTGATACTGCAGTACAGTTCTACTATTTGGACCCCTGGGGCAGGATGCTACTGGCATCAGCACAGTGCTATGTGGTGTCCACACTATAGGGTACTCCCCAACAGGAACTACCACAGGTCCTCTGAAGCCTCTGGGGGCTGCACCAATCACAATGCAAATGCAAAAGGCATCCTAGGTTGCTTATGTCTGAAGAAAGTACACCTACCAAGCTGAGGCATTTCTAGTTTTAGGCTGTTAATAAAGAAGTATCCCATCAGCAACTGCCACCTTTTTGTCTACTCTGAGACAGTATTTGTGTAGCAAGGTAGCATAGAGAAAAAGACACATTTAATCATTCCTTTCACTTCATCCATCGCACACATTCCTCTCCTGTTCTGTCTCCAAAACATTCTGAATAAAAATGTGAGGAGTAAGTATCAATCAGCAAATGACTGATATTTTTACTAGAGAAGCCAATGTCTGAAATTCTACCAGAAACCTTCCCTCACTTAGAATCTTGAATATTTTTCTATTACTGCTTTTGTAGTACAGACTAGGAATTTAAATAACGATTGTTTAAGGTAAGTGATAGTTGTTGAGAACAATTATTTTTTTAATGTTTCTGGAATAAATGTTGGGCTTACAGAGATTTCTCCTAGTGAGGCTTCAATGTCTTCCTCTCTGCACACTTTTGGTAATAAATTCAGTCAAATGTACTGGAATAGACTTTGGATATGCTTTCCAAAACCGTCATCTAAGATATATGTATTTTTCAATATTTCCCACATAAAGAGAAGTAGCCTAATCGAGCTTGACTCTATTGCTAAAAATGTTAATTTATAGTGGGGGATGTGAAGAGTTAAGCACTCTAACAGCTTCATGGATCTGATGAGTAGGACAGAGAAAAGAAAAGAGAATGTAAACCAAAACAATTACTGATTTTCCTTTAAGCTCCTTGTACTCTGTATTGCCGACTTGAGGTGAGAGAGAAGCCATTTTTAGGCAGTTTGGCACATCTGTAAATTGTAGTGTGAGTGTATTAATGTGTGTGTAGATGTGTGTATGAGTGTGCAGTGAGTGTGTGTGTATCCCTGTAGGTCAATGTGCATGTATGTATGTGTGCGTGTGTTGTGTGTGTGAATGTATGTGCTGTATGTGTGACTGTGTGTATTGTGTGTGTGTGCATGTGTGTGTTGTGTGTGAATGTGTGGTGTCTGTTTGAATGAATGTGTATGTATGTTTCTGTGTGTGTGTGACTGTGTATGTGTGAGTGTGCATGTGTGTGTGTGTCTTTGTGTGTGTGTATGTGAATGTGTGTGTAGGGAAATCCGTTAATCTAAAGCCTGTTTGTCTATTGAGCGTATGAAATAGTGTCTTCATGAATCAGCACCTCCCACTTGTCCAGAAAGGTTGAAGGGCTATTGATGCCAGTGTATTGTCTCCTCTTTCAGCTAGGGAGGGAGGTGGTGAGAGGCGGTGGTAGCCACAGGGTAGGAGATATTGAGCAAACTGCATGAGTGCCGGCTCCTTTGGGTAGGTGGGTGTGGGCACTGGGAGTGGCAAGGACTTGTCCCCATATTGCATGTGGAGGGAGTCTGAGCAGCCAGCAGGTGGTTCAAGGAGAAAGACAAAAAATAACTCAGCATACCCCGGAGTCCATTTCATCCCATCTAGGATAACAGTGGCTAAGCGAATGGCTTTCATCATGGTTTTATTTAACAAATTTATAAAAAGGCTAGTGCTCACCCTCTGTCACTTGGATTTGTCTGGCAAAACATCATAAGACAAAGTCAGTTGCTTATCTACTTACAGCATCCTGCTATAGTCACATTCTTCCATTGTCTCAGTCATGTATCAGTGGCTTGGTTCCACACAGTCATCTTTGCAGTTTGATCACCTTTGGATCAATTTAGAGGTACCAGGGCCATAGATCTCTGCCTTTCCACAACAGAGACAATTCCACACATCTCTTCCACTGTCCCCATCCCCATCAGCCTTTTAATGTCTTTCAGGCTTCTGATTCAGCTCACTCTCTCCTCAGCCATCCACCAACTAAAACATACGTATGTTGTTCTGCTACCAACCTCTACTGAAATCCAAAGTAAACAACTCCATTACTTACTAGAAATACTTTCCTTTCCATTTCTTCCTTTTCCTTGATGTTCTTTAAAAAAAAAAAAAAAAAATTCAATGTTCTTCTTTCTGTCTTTCCTTCTCCATCCCTATCATTTTTCCAGGCAGTTGAACTTCATTTGTGATACCTTATACTTTGTGGTCTGCATCACAGGCTTAAATCTAAAGCGTGTATTTGTTTAAACGTAAATTGATGATTAATCATTATTTCTTCTGAGTCTTCTATCCATATTAGTGACATTCTCTGTCCCCCAACTCTCACTATTGACAATAGGTTTAGAGGGTTTATTTTTTTTGCAGTTATTGTGGTAATGTAAACCATTGGCAATGATAATAGTTCATTTATCTGAAAGAAACAAGGAAAAACATTTTAGTCAGAATAATTAGGAATTAATATAGAATGCCACATTCAAACGTTTTAGTGCCTGCATCTTCACCTTTAAACAACACCTCAGGTTCCTGTCTTCTAAATGAAGGGTGAAATGCTAAACTTCACAAAATTAGTAGGAGGTGAAATTAATGTTTGTGAAACATGTTGAGATCTTATGATAAAAGATACTATATTATTGCAAACTTATGTGATTATTATCAAAGAAAAGAACTCCTGAAGCCAGGAGTCTGAATTAATTTGACTGAGTTAATCAGCATCTTCCTATTTGCTGTAAAGCCCCATAGCTCTAACCTCTTCCGTCTTCTGTCTTGATCCTCGATTCTGTTTCCAATGCTGGAGAATTAGAGTAGGTCATGAGCATGGAATTGTAAACAAAGGAAATGTGGCAAGCATTAGAAATGGCTCAGGTGAGGCATCTAACCAGGTTTGCAGGGTGTATTCTCCTCCCGGCTGACCTGGCCTGGTTTGTTGGCAGACCATGTCTGCCTGAACACTGGTGGTGGCATTTACTGTGTCATAAAAACGACTCCCCAGCCGAGTGAATCCTGCATGGCCAGAGGGACCTTTCATCCACACCACACCGGGTCTGGTGAGAAAGATGCCATCTCAGGATTTTCCCAGGCCTAGGGTGGGCGGGAGTGCCCAGGAGGGCAGAGTCTGAAAAGCAGAGGCTGATGGACATCACAGAGGTCTCAGAGGTGAGCTGGGTGGCCTCAACAGCCAGGTCTGCATTTAACACGTGGAGGATTGCACAGGAGTGCCACAAAAACTGCGGGAGCATGTGCAACAGGCTCTGTGTGGTGACAAAATGGCTCTCCATTTATTTCCCACTGATTTGTTTTATTTTGATTGTAAAGATCAGATTCTTGACTGATGTCTCTTTTCCAGGTGTTCTTAGAGAAGTGACCAGAGACATGGTTTATTATTCTACTTGGATAATACTACTACTGTAAGCAGAATTTTGGACATATTTTGTTAAGATGGCCACACTTGCTCAGTGTTCTCAAGCCTATCTGTACATCATAATCACTCAAGAAGCTGTTACAAATGCAGTTTCCCAGGGATCATTCTAAAACCAACTGAATGGTGGTCCTAGGGAGTCAGGAAGTCCTCCAGGTCCATAGGCAGCTGTGGACAGGTAGGCAAGCAGGTGGACAGGTGTCTGTGCTGGGGAGCAGCTGCACCCTTGGTCCACAGTCAAGGAGGAATGCAGATACTTTGTCATTTATAACCTCTTTGGCTTCATCAACCTCTTTGAGAATCAAATGAAAGCTAATTCTTCCCAGTGGAAAAAATGCCCAGAAACATAACATTCTGTACATAATTTTAGGGAAATCATTGTTTCTTTCAAGTTGTCCAGGTTAAGAAAATCAAACTGAAGTGTGAATTCTGGCACCTTTCTTCTCTAGTCCCAATCTGAGCTTGGCTTGGAGTAGCCTTTCATGTTGTTGTTGCTAGGTGCAATCAAGTCGGTTCCAACTTACAGCAGCCCTGGGTACAACAGAACAAAACACTGCCGGTCCAGCGCCATCCTCACAATCGTTATGTTTGAGTCCATTGTTGCACCCACTATGTCAGTCCATCTCATCAAGTGTCTTCCTCTTTTTCCACTGACATTCTTTTTTACCAAGCATGAAGTCCTTCTCCAGGGACTGATCCCTCCTGATAACATGTACAAAGTACATAAGATGAAGTTTTGCCATCCTCGCTTCCAAGGGGTACTCTGGCTGTATTTCTTCTAAGACAGACTTGTTCATTCTACTGGCAGTCCATGGTATATTCAATATTCTTCGTCAGCACCATAATTCAATAGCAACAATTCTTCTTCGGTCTTCCTTATTCGTTGTCAAGCTTTCACATGCATATGACACAATTGAAAATGTCATGGCTCGAGTCAGGCGCACCTTAGTCCTCAAAGTGACATCTTTGCTTTTCAACACTTTAACCACGTCTTTTGCAGCAGATTTTCCCAATGCAATACATCATTTGATTTCCTGACTGCTGCTTCTACTGGGTGTTGATTGGGGATCTGGGTAAAATGAAATCCTTGACAACATCAATCTTTTCTCCATTTATTATGATGTTGCTTATTGGTCCAGTTGTGAGGATTTTTATTTTCTTTATGTTGAGGTGTAATCCATACTGAAGGCTGTACTCTTTGGTCTTCATCAGTAAGTGCTTCAAGTCCTCTTCACTTTCAGCAAGCAAGGTTGTATCATCAGCATATTGCAGGTTGTTAATGAGTCTTCCACCAATCCTTATGCCACGTTCTTCTTCATATAGTCCAGCTTCTCAGATTATTTGTTTAGCATACAGATTGAATAAGTATGGTGAAAGGATACAACCCTGAAGCACACCTTTCTTGATTTTAAACCATGCAGTATGCCCTTACTCTGTTCCAATGACTGTCTCTTGGTCTATGTACAGATTCCACATGAGCACAATTAAGTGTTCTGGAATTCCTATGCTTCACAATGTTATCCATAATTTGTTATGATCCACACAGTCGAATGCCTTTGCATAGTCAATAAAACACAGGTAAACATCTTTCTGGTATTTTCTGCTTTCAGCCAAGATCCATCTGACATCAGCAATGATATCCCTGGTTCCAGATCCTCTTCTGAATCCAGCTTGAATTTCTGGCAGTTCCCTGTGGATGTACTGCTGCAACTGCTTTTGAATGATATTCAGCGAAATTTTACTTGCTTGTGATATTAATGATATTGTTTGACAGTTTCTGTATTTCTGTTGGATCACCTTTCTTTGGAATGGGCACAAATATGGATCTCTTCCAGTCGGTTGGCCAGGTAGCTGTCTTCCAAATTTCTTGGCATAGATGAGTGAGTACTTCCAGCGCTACATCCATTTGTTGAAACATCTCAGTTGGTATTCTATCAGTTCCTGGAGTCTTGTTTTTCGCCAATGCCTTCAATGCAGTTTGGACTTCTTCTTTCACTACCATTGGTTCTTGATTACATACTACCTTCTGAAATGGTTGAATGTTAACCATTTACTTTTAGTCTAGTGACTCTGTATATTCCCTCCATCTTTTTTTGATCCTTTCTATGGCATTCAATACTTCGCCCACAGAATCCTTCAAAATTGCAACTCGAGGCTTGAATTTTTTCTTCAGTTCTTTCAGCTTGAGAAATGCTAAGCGTGTTCTTTCCTTTTGGTTTTTTAACTCCAGGTATTTGCATGTTTCATTATAATATTTTACTTTGTCTTCTCAAGCTGCCTTTTGAAATCCTCTGTTCGGCTCCTTTACTTCATCATTTCTTCTATTCCCCTTAGCTGCTCTACATTCAAGAGCAAGTTTCAGAGTCTCTTCTGACATCCATTTTGGTCTTTTCTATCCTGTCTTTTTAATGATCTGTTGCTTTCTTCATGTGTGATGTCCTTGATGTCTTCCCAAAACTTGTCTGGCCTTTGGTCATTAGTGTCATTAGTGGTCTCTAAATTCAGGTGGGATAGACTCAGGGTCATATATTGGCTCTTCTGGACTTGTTTTAATTTTCTTCAGCTTCAACTTGAACTTGCATATGAGCACTTGATGATCTGTTCTGAACTCAGCCCTTGGCCTTGTTCTGACTGATGATACTCAGCTGTTCATCTCTCTTTGCACAGATGTAGTTGATTTGATTCCTGTGTTTTCCATCTGATGAGGTTCATGTGTATAGTCACCATTTATGTTGCTGAAAAATGTATTTGCAATGAAGAAGTTGCTAGTCTTGCAAAATTCTATCATGCTGTTTCTGGTGTTGTTTCTGTCAGTAAGGCCATATTTTCCAACTACCAATCCTTCTTCATTTCCAGCTTTCAAATTCCAATCACCAGTAATTATCAGTGCATCTTGATTGCATATTTGATCAATTTCAGACTGCAGAATTTGGTAAAAATCTTCAATTTCTTCATCTTTGGCATTAGTGGTTGGTGTGTAAATTTGGTAATAATTGTATTAACTGGTCTTCCTTTTAGGCATGTGGATGTTATCCTATCACTGACAGCGTTGTACTTCAGGATAGATCTTGAGATGTTCTTTTTGACAATGATTGCAACACCATTCTCTTCAATTGGTCATTCCCAGCATAGTAAATTGTATGATTGTCTGATTCAAATTGGCCAATACCAGTCCATTTCAGTTCATTAATGCCTAGGATATTGATCTGTATGCATTCCATTTCATTTTTGACTGCTTCCAATTTTCCTAGATTCATACTTTGTACATTCGATGTTTCAATTATTAATGGACATTACAGCTGTTTCTTCTCCTTTTGAGTCATGCCACATCAGCAGGTGAATGTCCTGAAAGCTTGACTCCATTCACGTCATTAAGGTTGACTCTACTTTGAGGAGGCAGCTTTTCCCCAGTCATATTTTGATTTCCTTCCAACCTGAGGAGCTTATCTTCCGGCACTGTACCAGACAGTGTTCTGCTGCTATTCACAAGGTTTTCCCTGGCCAATTTTTTTCAGAATTAGACTGCCAGGTCCTTTTTCGTAGTCTGTCTTAATCTGGAAGCTCTGCTGAAACTCATCCACCAAGGGTGACCCTATTGGTATTTGCATACCGGTGGCAAAGCTTCTAGTATCACAGCAACACACAAGCCCTCACAGTACGACAAACTGACAGACATGTGGTGGTGCCATTTATAGGCTTATTTATTTTCTAAATGTCTATTTTGAGTGACTAAGACTTTTATTTGTATGATTTCTGATAATGGATAGTCAACCCCTTCACAAGTCTGTAGTTAAACCCTTCACAGACTTACATGGCTGCTTTGGAAAATGCATGAGGCCTTCCTCTACCCAACAGAATGTGAAGGGAGAACATTCTTAGAACCCCACATTGAACTTAGAAATTTTCTATTCACTGATTAAAGTTAAATTGACAATAGAAATTTGTTGTTGTTGCTGTTGTTAGTTGCCATCGAGTGGGCGCTGACTCATAGTGACCCCATATACAAGAGAACAAAACATTGCCTGGTCCTGCATCATCTTCATGATCGTTGGTATATCTCAAGTTTGTTGTTGTGGCCACTGTGTATTTTGAGTGCCTTCCAACCTAGGAGGCTCATCTTCCATCACTGTATCAGACAATATTCTGAAATAGGTTTTCATTGGCTGACTTTCAGAAGTAGGCCTCCAGGCCTTTCTTCCTAGTCTGTCTTAGTCTGGAAGCTCAGCTGAAGCCTGTCTACCATGGGTGATCTTGCTAATGTTTGAAATACTGGTGGCATAGCTTCCAGCGTAACAGCAACATGCAAGCTACCACAGTACACAAACTGGCAGATGGATGGTGGGATAGAAATATAGAAGTCAAGATGTTGTGCCCAAGTAACCATGGTTTCCCCACCCCTGTACTCAAGGAGTTCCAAGCTGAAATGTGTCCTATCCAAGGAGACCCTCGATGTTTTATTTAGTTGTGTCTGTGCTGATTCAGTTTAGAATGTTTTGCATGAAGTACTGCATTGTTCTGCCCCTGTGTTGTTCTCTGAGAGGTGGTAGCTGTCAGATCTGGTCCTGGGGCCTGGTTGCCTCGTGCATGGTACAGTACATTCCACTGAGCACTTGATGATTGCATGAAAGCCACAGGTATAAATGGAAGAAAGTCAGGAATCAACTAGCTGTTTTCAGCATCTGATCAGTGTGATTGATTTTCTTGACCCAGTTGATGAATATATCTATTTGGTTTTGGGCTATCAT
Organism: Dugong dugon; assembly: GCA_030035585.1. NCBI lineage: Eukaryota > Metazoa > Chordata > Mammalia > Sirenia > Dugongidae > Dugong > Dugong dugon. The sequence continues at coordinate 23,841,995 of CM057464.1, forward strand.
GTGGTTAGGCTTTTTAGGACTCTATGCACATACAAATGTTCTCTCTGTCTGGTGGAGGGTGGTAATTTGAAGCAGAGTGTTTAGAGACAAATCTGACTTGACAGCCACGGTGGAGGTAAACACCCTGATTCGGCCAGAATGGTGTTGACAAGCAGTGATTATTGGGATGCCTCCATCTGCAGTGTGGGCTCTGACTTCAGGGATTTAGGCAATATAAAAACAATTTTTTAAAATATGAAGTCATTTACATTAACTGTGCCTGTATGGTTTGGGGTTTTATGTTATCGTTTTATATACATATGTATATATTTTTATTGAATATTTCCAGAAATAATTCTGCAGTGAAGCCAGTTGTTATTATGTGAGGCTAAGACTCCGGTGTCAGACACTCTGTCCTGCTTACTCTCCAGGTTGTCCTGGTTTACAGTGGAAAAACTGTTGTCTCTCAAAGAAGAGACATTTCCTTTGAGGCCACATCTTCTTTCTCCCAAAAACTTCAAATTCCGGTTTTGAGACATAACTCTCAGTCCCGAATGTAAGTTCTAGTTACAGCATAAGCTCCTGATAAGTTCCTCTGTCTCCCTTAGTTCTGTGAGGTAAGCAGCCATTTCACTAGCTGTCTCAAAAAGGGTGAAACAATAGACAGCTTGGACTAGTGAAGTCCTTGCCCTAGGAAACTGGCGAGGAGCCTTTGTTCACTCCTTTTTGCCTCTCTGATGGTTAGCTAAGAAAACCTGAGATTTCTCTGTAGCCTTGGAGGCCTGGCTGCACATCTGTTTGCCTGGACATTGGCAGAGGTGTGAGATGGCTGACCACATGTGTTCCTGGATCTCTCCAGAACTCTTGCTTTGAGAGCCTGGTTGTCATTTCTCGTGGTTGCCTCGGAAATGCTGTCTTTGCCATCCTCATTTCAGAAGAGGAAATCTGGACACTGAGAGGCCGGAGGACTTGCCCAATGTCATGCCCTGAGGCCATGGCAAAGGCAGTTTCCAGGCTGTAGTTTGCCCTTATGCCTTGTCCCCTTTCTCCCAGATCATACGTGCCAGAGTCATCGAAAACAGTGCCTTCTGCCCCTCTCCAGGGACACCTGCCCTTGGTCCACGTCTTCTAGCAGAGTGCTTCTCAGCTGTGACACTGAGCAGTCTTGCTGGCACTTTGATTCTGAGAGCACTTCCTCAGTTCTGCTATCCTGTGTGACACTGGGATGTGCTGTTGTTGTTGTTAGCTGCCATCGTGTCAATCCCTGCCCCATGGCAACCCCATGCACAATGGAATGAAGCACTGCCTGGTCCTGAGCCATCCTTATGACCAGTTGCAGATGGGACCATTGAGATCCACAGGACTTTCACTGGCTGGTTTTCAGAAATAAATCACCAGATTTATTTCTTAGTCAATCTTAGTCTGGAAGCTCTGCTGAAACCTATTCAGCATAATAGCAACGCACAAACCTCCACTGACAGGCAGGTGGTGCTGCACTTGAGGTGCATTGGCCAGGAATTGAACCCAGGTCTCTCATATTGAAAGTGAGAATTCTACCAGTGAACCCTGCTTAATGGCCTGGAACTGTATACCTGGAGGTTGGAGACCACGAATCTGTTCAAGGACATAAACCTGCCATGTGCCATCAGAGCTAAAGCAGTACACTCTCCCCCAGCAGTGCAGGCACAAAATGTAGGCTTCTGGAGAACTTTCCCCAAGTGTCAGGGGTCACAGCCCAGCTCAAGAGTTTCACACACACTACGTGAAAATGACTCTTTGTCCTGTTCGTGTGTAATTGGCATCCATTTTACTTACATTTAAAACTACCTTCTTGAGCAGTTCTCTGGTGTAGGTTTAAAGAAAAGGCAAAACTGTGAGATACAGCATAGTAAGACATGAGTGCTGAGGGCTTTTTGCCTCTCAGGTAACAGTATGGCTTCCCTGGTGCTAAGGGATGCAATCCAGGCCCAAAGCCCACCTTGTAGTCACTGTCCTTCTTTAAGGGGCCTTAGAATTCTTGCAATACACTAACCAGTAACCAGTTGCTATCAAGTTGACTCCGACTCATGGCGTCCCCAAGTGTGTCAGAGTAGAACTATGCTCCACAGGGTTTTCAAAAGCTGATTTTTCAGACGTAGATCACCAGGCCTTTCTTCTAAGGTACCTCTGGGTGGACTTGACCCCCCAACTTTTCAGTTAGCAGTTGAGCGTGTTAACCAAATTTATACCACCCAGGGACTCCTCTACAATAAACTACTAGGTTTTAATTTGAAAGGAGTGTTCTATCAGAGCAGTCAGTGTAGGCATAATTTCAGGGAACACTGAACCTGCTTTTCCCAAGATCTAAGCCATGTTATTGACCAGCAATCTGATGCGGTGAGGCTTTTGCACCTAAACATGTGGGCCGACACTGTGCACTTTCTGCTATCACTGCACTGACAGCGTTCCCAGAGGCAGATTCCAGCTTCACGCCTGTTGCCCTAATCCCTTCCTTCACCCCTTACTGGCCTCTGTGCTTCTCTGAGTGCGCTTCACTGGCTGCAGGGAATGCTGCCTCCTCAAGGAGGGGCGCCACAGGGCTGAGAAGTTACAGCCTAACTGTCGCTTCCCTCCCTGCCTTTGAGCACAGATGTAGCCAGAGGCCACTGTTTCACACGTGGGCAGACAGCTGCTGGTTGTGCCCCCAGCCTCGCAGGTTTGCATGCGCACCTTGCCCACTTGGTACTTCTGCATGACTCCTCCCTCTGCCACTAAAATTGGACAAGCAAATGTGTGCTTGTCTATTTGTTGGTTCTTATTTTATTTATGCTTTTCTTGATTCTAGAAGGTATTTAAGGCAATTTAGTTATTCATGTGAGCAGTAGGAATGAGTCCCTTGGTGGTGCAAATGGTTAAGCACTCAGCTACTAACCATACCAGAGACACCTCAGGAGACGTACTTCCAAAAAGTCACAGCCAATGAAAACCCTCTGCCCTAGGAAATGGGCGAGGAGCACTTGTTCACTCATGAGTCAGAACTGACTCAACAGCAACTGATTGGTTGATTGGTGAGTAGTAGGGGCGTGGTCTATATGGGAGGCCTTTATTGTAATAACAGATTTTGTACTTGAAAACATTTTCTCCCAGAAAGCATGTTTTAAATGATATGAGGGCCAACAAAATACTAATAAAAATAACTGCACCTAGTTGCTATATATAGAATTGCTTTTCTATGCACGTGCACATTCCGAGTTCCAAACCTGGATGCTAATAACACGTGTCTCTCAGGGAGAGTTTCAGGAGTGGAACTAACAGGGAGCTCTCTGTCCAGGCCCTCTGCAGCCGGGTTAGGAGACCTGGCCTCGGCCCAGTGCACATCTGGGCTCACAACCTGTCACCCACCCCAGGCTTACTGAGTTGAGGGGAAGGCACATGGATGGAGAAGAGCAGGGTGGGCAGGGAAGGGCAGGCAAGCATTCTACACTCCGATCTTCTGTGATCAGTCTGTGCAAGGAGGGTTGGCTGTGGAGGGTTGGCTAGGTGGCAAGGCCAGTAGGCCATTGCCATCTACTGCGTCATTCCTGGACCACCCAGCGTTTAAGGGGCCTCTGGAATGCAGCTCTGTGCAGGTTTCCCTAGAACTACTGGAGAAAGTTGTCCCTCATCGTTCTCTCAGCAACGCTGGCTGTTTATCCCACTTCTATGAGACTTGAAAGTATTTCTAAGCCATAGATAGGTGGACAGATACTTCTAAAAAAATCACAATCCTTTCAGCCCATTTTTTGACCTCGAAACCTTATGATTTGGTTTTGCTTTCTTAAAGTCACATAAAAAGTACAGTTAGCAGAGACATGGTCTGGTGGGCACACTGGAGATGTAATTTTAATTCCTTCTGTTCCCAACCAATAATAATATTGAAATGTTGGGTAAACAACATTTGAGGGGTACTGAAAGTTGAGATTCATTTAACTGCTAAAATACTACCCTGTTATCCACAAACCACCAGTTATAAATGTTTCCATACCCAGTTCAGTTGACAGCAAGAGAATCTGGAAAGTTATAAGCTAGAAACCAGTAAGAGATGCCAAACACTTCTTTGCCTTCCCTAAAATATTGGCATGAGTCCTCCTTTACAATAATTTCCTTAGGCTTTAGAGATCTGTTGAATGACATAATGTCCAACTGTCAGCAAATAAATGACCATAGTCCTTCAAATTGATATAGTACAACAAAGCCATTAAAAACAGCTTTCATTCAGACTGTGGAAACTTAGGAAAATGTTTCATGTAAGATGTTGAGTGAAAAAAGAAATACAAAATATGTACAAATAGTACCATCACAACAATATAAGAAAACTGACACATATGTAAGAAAAAGTTGGAAAGAATCATTCAACTACGTATTTTAAATATCTCCTGTGTTCCAGGCCTCATTCCAGCATAAATGTTAATAATGGTGGGCCCATGAGGGGTTTTCCCCTTATGTTCTGTTTTTCAAATGTTCACTAATGAACATGTATTGCTTTAAAAAGAAAAGGAAAAAAACATGAAACATGTTAGTCACAGGCCTCAAAGTTGTTGTCATCAGTTAAAGAAAAGCATGAGGAAAGAGACAAATATTTTTCACATGGCCTCAGGTTAGAACAAGTAGGGAGAGCAATCTGGATGTTTCCCTTGACTTCGCCCTTTCCCTCACCCCCTTCTAATCAATCACCAAGCCTTTGGATTCTCTCTAGTAAGTGTCTCTTGAAGGCATTAGCTCCTCCCCTCCCTGAGCCACCACCTTTGCAGAGGCTACCCCTACTCCCTGTATCCTGCATCAGACTCTGACTGTGCCCCTGCCTCCGGGCTCCTTCCACCCAGCCGCAGTGCTGCCAGAAAACTTTTTAAAGCACAAATCCGAGCTCATCACTTCTCGGCTTATAACCCTTCAGAGGCACCAGTTTCCTTACTAGGGCCTTCTGCCTCCCTGCTCACCATTCCTGGTCTGGAATGACTTGCTGAAGGAGCCCCCACTCCACCCCCGGACTGTGCTTTGATAGTCATTCCACTGGCTCCCAGGACCACCCACCTCCAATTCCCAAACTCCCCTTCCTCCCTCAGGCCTCAGTTGAAATGGCACTTCCTGGGAAACTTGCTCAGCTTCCCAGGACTGAACTGTGTGCCTCCCCTCCACTCCCCTGTGGCACCCGTGCTTAACTCTCTGGTCGCACCCCGCGCCCCACAGTCTGCAATCCTGCGTCTGCAATTCCAAAGTCCAGAAAGCTCTGGAAAAGTCAAAACTTTCCTGTAACCCATTTGGCAGCAATATCTGGTGTGGACTGATGCAGGATGATTCGTCATCTGTCTTACATCATCTATTGTGGATACATTTTGCTGAAGAAATATCAATATGTTTGATTATGGGGTGGTGCCCCGAGACTGCTGGGGTGTTATGACAATGTGAAGAGGGTAACTACATAATCCATTGTCCAAACTGTAGAGGGTAAAGGGGGCACTAGCCAGTGCACGCAGGACCAGGGCAAGCCAGGACAGTCCCAGGTAAGCCGGGGCAGATGCACACCTTTGCAGGCTGCACATAGCATGTGGTCTTTCTGAAACAGAACATCTGAACTACAAAATGCTCCCCAAAGTTTTGGGATGAGGGATTATGGGTCTATGTTATAATTGCTGGTTTACATGTCTATTTCCACCACTGCATTTTATACTCAAAGTAAATAAGGAATGTGTTTTGTCCCATTTGTATCCCCAGCACCTTGCCTGAATTTAAAGTTACCACTTTCTCTGCTAGTGGTATTTAACCATTGTCTATACAGCGAACATTTCATTAGCAAAAGTCATTGAACTGTGAATGTGGAAAGCTTCTGCATGGGCATTGTCCAGCATTTTAACCATGAGTGTTAGTTATCATTAAAGATTTTAATACCAGAACTAATTAATGATCCAATTTTTGAAAAAACTTTTTAGGTAGAACAAAAGTGTAATCAGCCCCCATCCAGCAATAGAGCAGCAGCTGTCAGAGCAAGGCTGCCCTAATACCGACAGAACAAGCTCCACACAGGCAAGGGTTGTGTGTTAGTTATTTCTCATCTCACACATGGAAATAATAACGAGTTCAAGTAGGTAATATTTATGGAGTACATATTACATACTAGGTGCATTATCTCATTCAATCTTTTCAATAACATTGTAAGGCAAACATTATTATTCTCCCCCATTTTACAGATGAAGAATCTGAGGTTGAGGGATTTTGAGTAACCTGCCCAAGGTTACCCAGCTAGAAAGTGGTGGAACAGAGAGTTTACCCAAATTCTATGTGATTCCAGAACTGTGTTGTGGAAGCTAACTATGAAAGTCAAGCACTAAACAAAGATGTCACCGTATAGCCTGTATCCTTGAATCCATGTCCGTGTATCCCAGTGGTGGCAGGCTCTTACCTGGGCATGCCATGGCTGGAATACCTGACCTACATAATGACAACACTGTGGTATGACTGCTCAGAGCATTGCTGTTGCTATACTCTCCATCCAGCGTTGGCCTCCTGGGACAGCAAATCAGGACTTGCTTCCCACTCATGTATGTTGACATATTTTAACTGGTTCGGGTAACATAGGCTGAGATTATCTAAATTCTCCATCTGTAATAATTTTGGAAACTGAAGGGAAATGTGCCTACTTCAGAGCTCTTTATGTTGTAATTTAAAATGTATGTGGAAACCAGTATGTTTTCAGGTAACCAATTGAAAAGACACAACCTATAAATAAGTATGTACCTGAGAGACTGTTTTGCTGTCTATCAAGTTAAAAGACCAGTTTTGACCTCCATTGTACCTGCTAATTTTTTAGTGCCAGGCCTTTCTCATATATTTACTATCTTTGTTGGCTTTTTAAAAAAAAACGAGTTGGTATCACTTGAAAAAACTAACATTAATTTTAACATAAATTAACATAAACAGATAATAGGTGACCAGCGCTAGGATTGATGGGACCTTCAACAGTTGGGTGTGCACAGACTTTCAGAAACACGTCTCACTTAGGACCATAGTCTTGTGGGACAACTCAGTCAATTGACATAATATAGTTCATAAAGTTATGTTCTACATTCTAGTTTGGTGAATAGTGTCTGGGCACTTAAAAGCTTGCAAGCAGCCATCTAAGTTACAACAAGTGGTCTCTACTAGTCCAGAACAAAAGGGAAAGAAGGAAATCAAAGACTCAAAGAAGAAGCTAGTCTACAGGACTAATAGTCTATACAAACCTTGGCCTCATCTAAACTGAGACTAGCAGAACTAGATGGTGCCTGGCTACTACTCCCACTGTTCTGATCAGGGCCACAATAGACGGACCCTCATGGAATGGGAGAGGAATGTAGAACAGAACCTCAAATTTTTTTTAAAAAAATCCAGACTTACTGGACCAGTTGAGACTGGAGGACTCCCGGAAACTGTTGCCCAGAGATACCCTTTAAACCTTGAACTGAAACTAGCCCCGGAGATCACCTTCTAATTAAATAACAGATTGGCTCACAAAATAAATACCACCCATGAGTACTGTGCTCCCTTAAAAAATCAACTATATGAGACTAAACAGTCAACAATTACTTCAAAACAAAGATGAGAAGATAATGGGGCAGCATGCATTGTGAAGAATGTAACCAATGTCACTGAACAATGTGTGTAGAGATTGTTGAATGGGAACCTAAACTGCTATGTAAACCTTCACCAAAAACACAATAAAGTATTATTTAAAAAAAAAGAAAGAAACACATCTCAGCATAAAGGGAAACTTGTGAGGACCATCTTCTTACATCCATTCTTACAAGAAACCTCTGTCAGTGGTGAAAGAAAAGGAAAAGAGAAGTGTGATGACTTCAAGTCCTAAACCTTAATCTAACCATCAAATTATGGAAAAGACACAACTTCACAGATTCGTGCCTGAAGAAAGACTTGGTGTTTCAGTTGTCTGTAACTCAGTATGAATCGAGAGTTTGATACAGTCTCCTCCAGGATGCCAGTTCAGTGTTGGAGTGCTTTCAGTGACATACAACTCTTGGTAAATAGAGGGCAGAGACTTAACACAGATACCCAGAGGACATGCCTGGAGGAGAAGGCCCATGCAGTCAACATATCATATTGGGGCGAGGGAAGAGGACTGTGTGTCCTTACTTATGCAAAGTAGTTTTTAATGGACTTCTACCTGTAGGGAAAATGTAATATGCAAGAGCAACTTTTTAAAAAATGTGAATGAAAGTATCTAAATACTTGAGTTGCAGCCTCCTTTTTGGTATGACAAGAGACATGTTTGGATATGTTGTATTACCACTTTCAGGTGGAACTGGAGATAAGAAAGGTGAACTCAGGTAACAACTGCCTGCTGTAAGAATATTTACAAACTTACAACCTACAGACTGGGAAAAAAATTTTGGCTACAACAAATTCAGTCAGTGTCTAATCTCTAAAATCTACAAGATACTACAAAACCTCAACAACAAAAAGGCAAATAACCCAATTAAAAAATGGGCAAAGTATATAAACAGGAACTTGACCAAAGAAGACATTCAGTTGACTAACAGATACATGGGGAAATGCTCATGATCATTAGCCATTAAAGAAATGCAAATCAAAACTACAATGAGATACCATCTCACCAACAAGACTAGCATTAATCCAAAAAACACAAAATAATAAATATTGGAGAGGTTGTGGAGAGACTGGAACACTTACATACTGCTGGTGAGAATGTAAAATGGTACAACCAGTTTGGAAATCAATTTGGCACTTCCTTAAAAAACTAGAAAAAGAAGTACCATACGATCCAGCAATCCCACTCCTTGGAATATATCCTAGAGAAGTAAGAGCTGTCACACGAATAGATATGTGCACAGCCATGTTCACTGCAGCACTATTCACAATAGTAAAAAGATGGAAACAACCTAGGTGCCCATCAACGGACAAATGGATAAACAAATTATGGTATAGTCACACGATGGAATACTTTGCAACAGTAAAGAACAACAATGAATCTACGAAACATCTCATAACATGGAGGAATCTGGAAGGCATTATGCTGAGTGAAATTTGTCGCAAAAAGACAAATACTATATGAGACCACTATTATAAGAATTCAAGAAATGGCTTAAACACAGAAGAAAACATTCTTTGATGGTTACGAGGGTGGGGAGAAAGGGAGACAGGTATTCACTAACTAGATAATAGATAAGAATTAGGTGAAGGGAAGGACAACACACAATACAGGGGATGTCAGCACAACTGGACTAAACCAAAAGCTAAGAAATTTCCTGAATACAACCATACACTTCGAGGTAGAGAGTAGCAGGGATGGGGGTCTGGGGACCATGGTTCCAGGCAACATCTAGGTCAATTGGCATAACAAAGTTTATTAGAAAATGTTCTGTATCCCTCTTTAGTGAGTGGCATCTGGGGTCTTAAAAGCTAGCAAGTGACCATCTAAGATGCATCAACTGGTCCCAACCTACCTGGAAAAAAGGAGAATAAAGAACACCAAAGACACAAGGAAAATATTAGCACAAGAGATGAAAGGGCCACATAAATCAGAGACTCCATCAGCCTGAGACTAGAAGAACTAGATAGTGCCTGGCTACCACCAATGACCATCCTGACAGACAACACAACAGAGAGTCCCTGATGGAGCAGGAGAAAAGTGGGATGCAGAACTCAAATTCTAGTAAAAAAGACCAAATTCTAGTAAAAAGACTTAATGCTTTGATTGAGACTGGAGGGACCCAAGAAGACATGGCCCCTGGACTCTGTTAGCCCAGAACTGAAACTATTCCCGAAGCCAGCTCTTCAGACAAAGATTAGACTGGACTATGGGATATACAGTGATACTCGTGAAGAGAGTGCTTCTTAGCTCAGGTAGATACATGAGACTAAATGGGCAGCTCCTGTCCAGAGACGAGATAAGGAGGCAAAAGGGGACAGGAACTGGCTGAATGGACAGGGGAAGTCCGGGATGGAAAGGAGGAGGATGTTCTCACATTATAGGGAGAGCAGCTAGGGTCACATTGCAGCGTATAAATTATTGTATGAGAAACTAACTTGAACTGTAAACTTTCACTTAAAGCACAATTTAAAAAAAACAAAAAAGAATATTTACAGACTTATTTAAAATATCTGCTGTCCCTGAGAAAGAGAATGGAAGAAGGAGGGCACTAAACACAATCAGTAGTGTCTGGTATGTCTGTCATCACCATGCCCGGCATGGCTGCCTGCCCCAGTCCCTGTCCCATAGAGGAGCTGTCCCTGAAGAAGGGCACTACACATTACCCTCATTATGCTAGGAAAGCCTTCAGCCCCTCAGACAGGATGGGTGCATGGTCTGCTGGCAGCACCTGTGGAACGACTCCGGAGCAGCTCTTATAGGGCAGCACAATTGGTCATCCCACTGCTTAGAGTGGACTAGGGCGGAGCTCTCATGGAGACTGAATCATCTTCATGGAGCAGGTGGTCCCCATATGGAGGCTGGGCTGCCAGAAGGACAGGGACCAAGTGATCATCTGCAGTGCCAGGCTCTGGACCTCTGAGAAGCAGTGCTTAGGGCTCAGGGCAGCCAACCAGGAAACCTGCAGAGGCTGACCCCAGATGCATGCATGCCATCACACCACCACCCTGACCCCAGGCCTTCACACGGCACCACCGGACTGATGATGGGGAGAGAGGGGACAAACATGCGTGCACTTCCCTTCACTGTGTCATTTCTCAGTACATCTCTGACCCTATCCCTGAGGAGCAAGATGCAGTAACCTCACTGGCCACCCTGCTTGATGCTCCTTTCCCCATGCTCTGGACGACACTCCCACCCCACAGTGAAATGATGAACGTGTTGCCAGCACCAAGGGCAACCCTGTGAGTGGGCAAAGGGTCTTTTAAATCAAGATTTCAGGTAACAATGCTGAAGGCTCTCCCACCAGGTAAATAGGTGTTTTCCTGGAGCCCAAGGGCTGCACAAGGGTTGCACCAGGATCCCGGGCACCTCCAGTCCTTTTTAATTCTTTTCAAGGTTCTTCGGCAGTGCTTGAGTTAAGTTATACTTTACAAAATGTCAGACTCAGAATATCTTGGACAAAAAGTGAAATTTTGTCAGGTATTGCAGAGAACGCAGGATGCTTTGATTATGTTGGGTTGTGGTGTCTTTTTCAGAATCATCTAGTCTTAAAGGCAGCATTCCAGTTTCAAGTTTGATAATACCCATGAGAGCTATGCGTCATTTAAGAAGAATCTCTCACACCCCCTCTCAAAAATCTTGGACATCTGACACTTTATAACATCATGTCTGCCTGTAATAGACAAACTCTTAGGTTGTGAATCAGCTTTTAGCCACTTTGGAAGAACAGTTTCTCTTTGAATCAGAGCATGTTTTGCTCCAATAAAATTATCTGTCATACCCATCAGTAAGCAAAATTAATGTAGTTTTAAGGAATTTACTTAAGCTTACAGAAGTAGAAGAAACATTTATAGGGGTATGGAAAGGAAGAAATTTATTTCCAAATAAATAATATTTGTTTATATTTAATTTAACATTAATATGACCTCTGGCCCTAGTGGAGTCCCTGGGTGGTACAATGGTTAATGTGCTCTGATGCTAACCTAGAGGCTGGTGGTTTGAGTCCACCCAGAGGCACTTTGTAAGAAAGGCCTGGGGATCTACTTCAGAAAAACCAACCATTGATAACCCTCCAGAGCACAGTTCTACTCTGACACACATGGGGTAGCCATGAGTTGGAACTGACTTGACAGCAACTGGTTTTTGCCCCCAGTGGCCTTAGATATGATGGCCTAACATAGGAAAATAGAATGGGATAAATTATTTTATTCTTAACTTTGCCATCACAGCCCAAGATATTATTAATGTCTCATAAATTTAAATATGTAGCCTTTAAATTGTATAGGCTTGTCTGTAAGTTCAGAAAATGCCTCAGTTAAAAATTTTGGTTGCTCTGCTGATAAGTAGGAGAGATGCTCAAAGTAGAAGTAGATCTTACTCTCTGAAAAAAAAACGTAAGCAAGTGCACATTATAGAGAAAGTATGGGGATGAGAAAAATCTTCTGTCACTTTTATGTCATTTTCTACACCTGAAACATTCACCAATAAAAGAAGGGTTGCCTTTTTGAAGAATAAATACAATTTACATGAAGAATTGGGATATATTGTTTAATGATTATAAACCAAAGGATAGCAAATATAGTTTATCCTTTGGACAGAATGATGAACTCATCTATAACAGAAGGCATGGATAGATTGGGGGAGAAAGAAGAAAGGGAGGATCTTGGTTATTTAGGGCTGCTGTAACAGAAATACCACAAGTAGATGGCTGTAACAAACAGAAGTTTATTCTTTTCACCGTCTAGGGGGCTAGAAGTCTGAATTCAGGATGCCAACTCCAGGAGAAGGCTTTCTCTGTCAGCTCTAGGGCAAGGTCCTTGTCATCAACCTTCCCCTGGTCTAGAAGCTTTTTAGCACAGAGACCTCTGGTCCAAAGGACACATTATTCTCCTGGATCTTGTTTCTTGGTGGTATGAGGTCCCCATGTCTCTCTGCTCACTTCTCTCTTTTATATGCCAAAAGAGATTGGCTTAAAGCACAACGAAGTCTTGTAGATTGAGTCCTACCTCATTAACATCATAGAGGTAGAATTTACAACACAGGAAAATCACATCAGATGACAAAATGGTAAACAATCCCACAATACTGGAAATCATGGACTAGCCAAGTTGACACACATTATTTTGGGGTGAACACAATTCAGTCCATAACAGGAGGGAAGGAAGGGAAAGACAGAAAAAGGATTTAACAAAGAAATAGACTATAAATGTGGGGGTGGGTGGGCTTCTAGTCATTGTACCTTTGATCACCAAAGCTTCCAGAATGCAGATATCACCAGATCCCCCCTACAGTGCACCCTGCTTTTAAGGAGTTGCTAACTGTGACTCTAGCTGTATCGCCAGAGTGAGGATCTTGTGCTTGGTTTTTCTGATTTATGAATGGGATCAGTTACATCCACCCCGTCTCCTTGACTCCTGTCCTTTTCATCAGTTATCTTTTTAAGTACAACGAGAGTCTCAGGTTTCAAGAACTGAGGCTGAGATGGATTCTTGAGTCAAGGGCATGTGTGTGTCTAGCAAACCAGCCTGAAGTCTAGACGACACTACTCACAAGTCAAGGGGGCAGATGAGAAGGGCCCACGAAGGTCTGGAAAATTGCCCATCACATAGTACATTCATCCAAAAAAAGACCTCACGTCCGTGAGACGCCATCCTTTTCCTCAAATCAGCATCCCTGTTATGCAGTCTCTAATTCATCTCTCTTTGGCTGCTCATAAGAATTTGAAATATAATGCAGAAACCTTCCTGTGCAGCTCCTGATCTGTTCAGAGTGAACAGGAGCCAAAAAACTATAACACAGAGTTTATGAAACTTGCTTCAAGTTTTCCCTTCCCCTCTGTGTGATACTAGGGAAATCTACTTAATCTGAACATCAAATTCTGTTTTCTCATGATGACTTTTGTGATTATGTTGTTGTTGTTGTTAGTTGCCATTGAGTCAGCTCTGACTCATGGCAACCTTATATATAACAGAACAAGATGGTGTATAGTCCTTCATCATCTTCATGATTGTTGGTATGTTGTTGTGGCTTTTATGTCAGTCCATCTTATTCAAGGTTTCCCTCATTTTCACTGACCCTCTACTTTCCCAAATATGATGTCCTTTTCTGGAGTTGGTCTTTCCTGATGGCATGCCCAAAGTAAGCAAGACAAAATTTCACCATTCTTGTTTCTAAGGACCATTCAGTTTTATTTCTTCTAAGATTGATCTGTTCATTCTTCTCGCAGTCCATGGTATATTCAGTATTCTTCACCAACACCACAATTCAGATGCATCAATTTTCATAACTATAGGAAAATAGAATTAAGGGATTGCTGGGGTTCTTTCCCAGCAAGCATGATAATAAAATTCAGAATAAAAATAAAACTTTTCATAGACTAGTTGAGAATACAAGTGAGAAGTTTTTTTATATAATTTTAAAAAATTTCATGCTCCAGATAAATTACTAGGAGCATGAAGACTTTCTTAAAAATGTATTACTTTTCCTGTAATTTTTCTGGCATGTTATTGTACACAGGCATTTAAAATGAAACAGTTGCTTCCAGAAAGTTTTTTAATAGATGGACAAAATGAGTAAGCAGGAACAGATCCAGTTTTTATGGAGGGTTATACATTTGGGGGCCACCACCCATCTGTCAGTTTGTCATACTGTGGTGACTTGCGTATTGCTGTGATGTTGGAAGCTATGCCACTGGTATTTCAGATACTAGCAGGGTCACCCATAGTAATGGGTTTCAGCAGAGCTTCCAGACTAAAATAGGCTAGGAAGAAAGGCCTTGCAGTCTCTTTCCAAAGATTAACCAATGAAAACCTTATGAATCACAAAGAACATTGTCTGATAAAGTGCTGGAAGACGGGCCCCTAGTCAGAAGACACAGGGACTTCAACAATGGACTTGAGCATACCAGTGATCACAAAGGTGGCGCAAGACTGGGCGGCATTTTGTTCTGTTGTACATGAGGTTGCCATGAGTCAGAGCCAACCTGACAGCAACTAACAACAACATATATTTGGGGAACCTCCCATGTAGAAAAAGAATGCAAAACTATCAAACTTTTGCAAATATTTTATGAAGACAGAGCCATGGCAACCATTGCCAGGACCCACTTGAACTGAACCAAACCTATTGCCTTCTAGTCAGTTCCTGCTTATAGCAACCCCATGTGTTACGGAATAGAACTACTCCATAGGGTTTTCTTGGCTGTGATCTTTACAGAAGCCAATCACCAGGACTTTCTTCTGTGGCACTGCTAGGTGGGTTCAAACCTCCAACCTTTCAGTTAGTAGTTGATCACAAACCACTTGTGCCATCCGGTGACCTTAGGACCCACCCAAGGCCTTGAAAATGCCATCAGAGGTACTGCAGCTTCACTGGATTGTTGAGAAGCCTCTGTACAAGGAAGCTTGTGTGTGTGCCATATGCTGCTCTAGAGAGAAGGGGGAGATGGTTAATTATGTTCATATATACCCAACACTTTTCATTTGTTGCATTTGTTTGTAGGGGACAGATCTTCCCCCATGACCTCTGTGGTAGACAGAATAATGGTCCCCCCAGAGATGTCCATGTCCTAATCCCAGGAACCTATGACTGTGCCACCTTATGTGACAGGAGGGACTTCGCAGATGTTCTAATTAAGCATCTTGAGATGGGGAGATTACCCTGAATTATCTGAGTGAGCCTGGTGTCCTCACCAGGATCCTCATAAGGGAGGCAGGAGGATCAGAGTCAGAGAGAAGGAGGTGTGATGATAGAAGCAAAGAGTGTGTGATGCAAGAAAGGGGCCATGAGCCAAGGAATGCAGGCAGCCTCTAGAGGCAGGAAAAGACGAATAGAATTCTCCTCTTGAGCGTCCAAAGGAACCAGCCCTACTGACACCTTGATTTTAGCGCTTCTGTCCCCTGGAACTGCTAGATAGTAGATGAGTGTTGTTTTCACCCATTCAAATTGTGATAACTGGTTACAGCAGCACGAGAAAGCTAATACAACTTCCCCCACTCTAGCATTTCCTCTCTGCCCATCCAGCTAATGCCCACTGTCCCACCCTGAGACCCCTCTGGCTGCCCTGGGCCCTGTTCCTTAAGTCACTCTTTAGTCCCCTCTTCCTCCTTTTCCTTTTCCCTACCCCCATCTTCTTTTCTCCATTCTCAAATCATAATCCTTCATGATCATTTGTCCACCTGATGTGCAGCCTTCCTTTCTTCTCTTTGATTTCTTCCCTGACCAGCTCCTTAATTTCTAAATAAACAAAGCCAGGCCCAGAATGCCACATTTTCCCCACTTCCCTGTGTCCCAGGGCCCAGTGCTCGTGGAAATCTAGCACCCACCATCTGCGCAAATTGCTTTTCTACTTCAATCCCAGCCTTGTCTTCTTGACTTGAAGCAGCTCTCCCAAACCAGCTTGTCTCCTGACTGTCTGATCATTTCCTCATTCAGGACATCAATGATTCCATGTATTTTTTCTGATAAGCGAAGTCCCCAAAGATAAAAGAAGCCACCACAAAGCACTTGACTCTTTCTGGAAGCAGAAAAAAGATCTGCTGAGCATGTTTGCATGGAGGAGAGGATGTTCTTCCGGATATACATACTTTTTTTTTTTTTTTTTTACTACTTGGGGCAAAAGGGCAGTTCTAGGGAAACCAAGTTTGCATTTACAAGATCTCAGTTCCTACTTCATAGTTGTTGCCCACCCATTCCAGCCTCATCTCCAGCGGTACTCACATACATGTCGTATATAAAGACTGCAGTGTATGTACATGTGTACGTATGCACAAAGCTAAAGTATACATTAGCCGAGGTAAACTGTGTTTGCCAGGCCTTTCATCTCCACAAGAGGCTGTTATTACTGGAGTCATGCTTAGACCCCCAGCTGAGGACAGGAAACTGGATTCTGGTGCGTGGACTGGGAAGGGTATCTCTTTGTCTACCCTGTTCTTTTGGAACACATGCATAAATTGCATCACATGTAGCCACAGACGATGCAATATGTATAACTTGTCCCTAAGATGCCTCCTTTGTCAGTGTGTTGCTTTTGGGAGATAATTTACACTTGATCATCTCCAGGCAAGGCTGGATTACAGTGGAGCAAGGGGCAGGATGTGCTTCAGTGGCATCTCCCCAGCTCAATTTCCATAATCAAAAATGGAAGTAAATGAGAATGTACAAAGGAACAAGACTTTCTCTCATGAGCTCTCATTGTTTGAATTCTACTTGACATCTAGTCCAACTTCTACTAGGAGTCTAGACCAGGGGCTCTCAAACCTGAGTGTGCATCAGAATCCCCTGCAAGCATGTTAAAAGACAGATTCCTGGGCTCCATAGCTGGTGTTTTGGATTCATTACGCCTGACATAGAACCTGAAAATTTGTTTTTCTAACACATTCTCAGGTGATGCTGAGGCTACTGGTCTAGGGACCTCGCTTTGAGAACCACTCACTTTGAGAACTGCTGGCTTAGCACATCAAAGGAGAATCAAAGGTCCATGGTTTTCACATTGCTTTCTGTTAAGAAGCAGGTTTTTGGTTTGGTTTGGTTTCATTACTATTTCAGTCTCTATGATAAGGTGACTAACCACCTGTTGTGCTCAGGACTGATAGGGGATTTTCAGGATGCAGAGGTTTCATTACTAAGACTGGGAAAGTCCTGGGGAAACGGGGATGAGCTGGTCGCCTTGACTATTGATCTGGCTTCCCAAAATGCTCTGCCAGTACTGACATTGTACTGTGTCTGTTAAGATCCTTACCCAGTACAGTGTGGTGGGTTTCTTTTATATATGACCTTTCTGGTCTTGGGTTTATAATTCTGCCAAAAATAATTGGTTGGGCTGCAGCCTGCCCTGTGATTGGTCTGTATTATGCTCTTTGTAGAGATTAGTCAGTCTACTATGTAAATAAGGTTTGTAAAATCACCCAATAGGAGTAAGTGACCTTGCAGGAATTGGTCGATAACTATGAAAATTAAGTGACTGTGGCCTCCCAAGGGGATTAGTTAGTTAGTAGTCCTGGTTGGAGGACCATACCTTGAAATTGACAAAGGGTTTCCTTACATAAGGGCCAATACCACAGAGGTTGAGGGGGGCCTCACTACTATCAAGAAGAGCCTGGTGTAGATTGTGTCCTCTGGACCTGGGGTCGCTGCACTGAGAGCCTCCTAGATCCAGGAGAGAGAGAGCTGTAACACTGAAGACAGCACAAGATGACAAGGAATGGCAGCAACCACAGCAAAGCCCAGTCGCAGAAAAATGGCAGCAGTAGTACCTGTGTCAAGAATCAGGAGACTGGCATGAGGTGGCTGCAGTGGGTTCCCCAGCCCACGGAGTGAAAGAGAGCTGAGTGCCTTCAAGTAGAAGCCTTGCTGATGGAGTAGGGTGCCTCCAAGCACTTGCCAGTGCAGCTAAAGAGCTGTAACACTTGCCAGAGCAGGGCAGAGGCTGAGAGAATGGCTGCCTGCCTACAGGCACAGCTGAGAGCTATCTTGGCTGAAACCTGTCCTGACTGAAGAACGGCATCCTGACTCCTAAGTTGTATCCTATTACTTCTAAGTTGATCCTGATCCTGGGTTGCAGCCTGTTACTTCCCTAATAAACCACATGCTCATGAGTATAGTCTGTGAGTTCCGTGAGGCCATTGCAATGGATTGTCAAACCCAGCAGAGAAGTAGAGAGTGGGAGGGATGACTGGTGTCAGAAATGGTGAAGAAGTTGGAGAGCAGAGGTATGTCTGACCTCCACCCCATAGGGATTAGCTTTAGGCTGATCCTGATTGTCATCTCTTCCCCTGAAGTTAGGTGACTTCTGACACTAGATTATACCCAGAAAGGCCATTTGAGATGGCTCCCTTGCCCCATTTGAAGGGCTGTGAATGTGTGTCCTTGGGCTTCATAGGTGAGGTGGCAGACATAATGGCACTTATAACCGGAGTGACACCCTCCATCAAAGCACAGCAATGATCTTTAGAGTTACTAAACTGCATGAGGAGCATGTAGGAACTCAGCCATCTGAAATATGGTGACCTGTGGCATTTAGGATCACACAGCAAAGCAGCTGCTACAGTCTTGAATTATATGTTGTTGAGTAGCTAGTATGTCCAGATGCACCCCTATGCCTTTTTCATGCACTGGTTTATTTCATGCTCCCTGCAGCCCTAACAGGTAATTATCATTATTTTCATTTTTCAAGAATGGAAGCTTAAAGGGGCTATTATTTTCGACAGGGCCACAGATCTCGTAAGTGGCAGACCCTAAAGTACATGGAATTTGACTCTCTTTATAGTAATCACTGTTCTCCCAGCCACTCTTGTTCTCTTACTCTCTTAGAGATAAAGCCATTCTAGAGTGAAGGCAGAGGAATTGGCATCAAATGCCCAAACTGGTGTCCTGCTTCGTCTACTTCCTAGCTGCGTTAACTTGGAGCAGATCACTTTTTAATCCCTCTGAGTCTCACTTTCCTCATCTGTGAAATGGGGATGATCATGCTGGCCCTGCCTTCTACTTTAGCTGTTTTAAAGAGCAGCTGAAAGAATGTTCGTTAAGCTGTTTATTATAACTCGTCAAAGTACTATAGAAATATGAGTGTGCTTGTTAGTAAACCTTCTGTTATTCCAAAAGAAAGATTTGGTGCATCAACTGAGGCATATTTGCTTAACTGGAGAAGATACAAAGCAATTAAAGTAGCCAGAATTAGCAAAGGACAGAGAACACTCCATAGACATAAACGCAGAGGGTGGCCCTGGGTTGTGTGTGGGCGAACTGTTCCGTTAGCCAACACTGGTTTACAAGACCCCAATCCAGTGTGTGGTGGAAGGCAGTATCTGAGCTAACCCTTCCTTAGTATTACAGGGTTCTCAAAGAATTTCATTACAGTTCTTTTCTTTTTGCTTAAAACATTAGGAACCCTAGAGCACTGAACAAAGATCATGGAACAAAATCACCCTCCTGTATTTTTTTGTTTCTGCCTCTTCTTGTCTTTTCCCCTTTCCTTTTCCTTGTATGTGTACAGGTTTGGCTGCTGGCATCTTAGCCATCTGAATTGATTCACACAGCTAAGGGATAGCCTCTCTCTCTCTCCAGCATGGTTTTTCTCATCAAAGGTCCAACCCCAAAAGTGTGAGGTGGTTCTCAGTTTCAGCCTTGTTTGTACCCAGGTTAAAGTCATTGGGTTCAGCTTGAGCCAGGAGAGGGGCACACAGGACTCAGAAGAGGAGGGGCGACAGGGCAAGGTTGCTTAGCACAGGGACTTAACAGGGACAGGTACACATCTGTTGCTTACAACCTCGGGATTCTGCCAAGAGCTACTTCCAGTCTCCATTTGTCATGGCCAAATGTGTCGATGTCTTGATATCTGCAGTGCCGAAGGACTGTTACTTCACCTGAGAGGGGGCTCTGTAATTACCAATAGCTAGAGTTTAGAAAATCTGTTTCCATGTATCACTGTCACTCCTCATTCTTGTGAAATAGGAAACATAATTAAAAACATTGTATTGCTAGGCCAGGATTATAGTAGTCTTTGCATGAAAATTCCTGTAATTTTGTAGGGGGTATTACTGATTCAAGGTCTCAAAGGGAATCACATTTCAGTCTACCGTTATAGACTGTGTAAGCTGTGCGTTGGCCCAGAGTCTCCACAGACGACTCAGTGATCCGTTCGTTCCTAGGATGAACTCTGGAGATTTATAACCCTTATCAGAAATGAGGTCCTACGCAATTGCCTAACTCTTCAGTGTCTTCCACACTGCATGTTGTACTACGATGCTGTGTAGACGGAGGATGAGGCATAGGCTACAGTGGTAAGCCACTGTAAGTTACCACTCACTTTTACCTTCAGGAAAGTTCTGTTTTCTTAATTTTTTTTCATGGAAAGAAGAATGAATCTGTTCTTTGATTATTTTTCACACAAAGGAGGGGGCAGAATTAACAAGAAAGCAAACACACAAAAAAAGTTATGCTTGGAGTCAAATCTTCCTCATGTAGTATTGTAAAGAGGCATTTCTTAATCAAAGAGCTCTATACAGTTATTCACACTAAGCAGAATTTGCCTTGAGTGGTTAATGTATTGAAATTAGTTATCAGCACCAGTACCATTTGGCATCAAGTTGATCCAGACTTATGGCACCCCATGTGTGTCAGAGTAGAACTAATCCATAGAGTTTTGAATGGCTGATCTTTCAGAAGCAATCTGCCAGGACTTTCTTCCGAGAAAAGCTTTCAGTTAGCAGTGAGCACATTAACCATTTGCACAACCCAGGACTCCTCAAACTAGATAGGACTCTATAAAAGCAATAGATGTTTTTCATTTGAACAGATGTCCTAGCTTGAGTGTCCTAATTTGACAATTAGTTCATTGCCACAGTGTCTTAATTATCTAGTGCTGCTATAACAGAAATACCACAAGTGGGGGCATTAACAAATAGAAATTTATTTTCTCACAGTTTAGGAGGCTAGAAGTTCTAATTCAGCGTGCTGGCTCCTGGTGAAGATTTTCTGTCTCTCTCGGCTCTGAGGAAAGGCCCTTGTCTCTTCTCAGCTTGTTTCTCAGTTCCTTGGTGATCTCCATGTAGTATGGCATCTATCTTCTCCATCTCTGCTTGCTTGCCTGGTTGCTTGCTCAGTGTGCTCTGTTTTTGTTTTTTGGGTTTTTTTTGTTTTTTTCTTCTTCTTCTTCTTAATTTTACTGTATTTTAGGTGAACATTTGCAGTACAAATTGGTTTTTCATTCAAAAATTTTATACACAAATTGCTTTGTGACATTAGTTGCAATCCCTGCAATGTGTTAGCACACTCCCCCTTTCCCTTTCCACCCTGGGTTCTCAGTGTTCATTTGTCCAAGTTTCCTGTCCCTTCCTGCCTACTCATCTTTGCTTTTGGACAGGTGTTGCCCATTTGGTCTCGGATACTTGGTTGAACTAAGAAGCATATTCTTCACATGTGGTATTGTTTGTTTTATAGGCCTGTCTAATCTTTGGCTGAAAGGTGGACTTCAGGAGTGGCTTCAGTTCTGAGTTAGTAGGGTGTCCAGGGGCCATAGTCTCAAGGGTTCCTTCAGTCATTGTCAGGCCTGTAAGTCTGGTCTTTTTTTGTGAATTTGAATTTTGTTCTACATTTGTCTCCCTCCCTGCTGGGACCCTCTATTGTGATTCCTGTTAAAGTGGTCATTGGTGATAGCTGGGCACCATCTAGTTCTGGGGTCAGGCTGGTGGAGGCTGTGTTTCATGTGGTCCATTAGTCCTTTGGACAAATATTTTCCTTGTGTCTTTCATTTTCTTCATTCTCCTTTGCTTCACACATGCTGGAACCAATAGATGTGTCTTCAGTGACCGCTTGCAAGCTTTTAAGATCCCAGATGCTACTCACCAAAGTAGGATGTGGAATGTTTTCTTTATGAACTGTGTTATGCCAATTGACCTAGATGTCCCCTGAGACTATGGTCCCCAGTCTCCAGCTCCAGTAACGTGGTCCCTCAAGGTGTTTGGATGTGTCTAGGAAGCATCTGTGACTTTGCCTTGGCCAAGTGTGATGACTTGCCCTATATTGCATGTTGTCTTTCCCTTCACCAAAGTTAACACTTATCTACTATCTAGTTGGACCCCTGGTGGCACAGTGGTTAAAGGTTTGGCTGCTGTTTCAGTTGTGAAGTGGCAGGTTCTTGACATTTGACACTAGTCTGCCCATTAAGCAGGGCCCTAACGTACCACATCAGGGGCCTAAGGACTGGAGGCTCCACGCACACCACCTAGCCACCTGCAATAGGGGCCCATGAATAAGAGGTTCCCTCCAGTCCTTACAACCAACAGCATTAGGTGCTCTTAGTACAGCTGCAAAACTCTCCCACCTACGTGCTCTAGGGAAAAGGGACACGCCTTCCTCCTGGACACTTAGGGGTGGCCGTCAGCCCCCTGCTTGCTCAGAGTGGGTCCCCCTGCTGCAGCAAGATTCCTGTGCCTACACCAATCACCCATGCCTGTCTAGGACTGTAAGTGAGATTCTGCACCACACACTTGGTGGCTATCTACCTGGGCACCTGAGCTCAATCCATACAGGAGGAGTGGGCGGACTCCTGAGCTCACATAGTGACATATCTAACCACCTTGTGACACGACATTAGAGCTTCAAAGGTGCCAATAATCAAACTAGCTCACATGAGCAGCCTATTTGGGCATATCAAAACAAAACAAGAAGCTAGGACACAGTAAGCAAACATAAAACAAAAAAATATAACTTATTGATGGCTTGGAGACAACAGTCAATATCAAATCACATGAGGAGGCAATCCATGATGGCTTCAGCAAGCTCCCCAAATAAAGAATCTAGAAATTTTCCAGAGGAGAAAGATTTCTTGGAATTATCAGAGGACGAATACAAAAGATTAATATACAGAACTCTTCAAGAAATTAAGAAGGAAATTAATCAAAATGCACCACACGCAATAGAAGAAATTAAAAAGATTAGAGAAGAGCATTATGACAAATTTAACAGGCTGCAAGAATCCATAGAGAGACAGCAATCAGAAATCCAGAAGATTAACAGTAAAATTTCAGAACTGAGGCAATAGAAGTCAGAATTAGTGAGACTAAAGATAAAGCACTTGACACCAACTTATTTGAGGAAAAGTCAGATAAAAGCCTTTTAAAAAAATGAAGAAACCCTAAGAATTATGTGGGACTCTATCAAGAGGAATAAACTACAAGCAACTGGACTACCAGAACAGGAGAGGACCTACCCACGCAGTTTGCACGGATGCACAGAGGGATCACTAGGGGGCATTTCTTTTTTCTTCTTCTTTTTTTTTGGGGGGGGGGTGTTTCTTGTTCTTTTTTTTTTTTTTTATTTGTTTGTTTTGTTTTCTTTTCCCTCTTTTTCCCTTTTTGACTTTCTTCATTGCTCAGTTTCTCTTCTCTCTATACTTTCCTTCTCTTCCTGTCCCCTGAATATCTGGCGCTCAGTGACACCTCTACCCCTTCTAGCCAGGCTGTACATCACAGCCTGGGAGCAACTTCCCCAGACCTTGTACCCACACCAGTGGGATCCCTGGGAGCTTTGCTTTTCTATTTTCTTTCTAATTTTTATTTCTTCATTTTTTTCTTTCTTTTCTTTTTTTTTCTTCTTCTTCTTCTCCTTTTTGTTTTTCTCCATTTCATAGTCTCTCATCTTTCCACTCCAATGGAAAGCTCCCCTAGCAATGTTTTTTGTTTGTTTGTATGTTTTTGGCTCCTGTTCCTCTCTCCTCTCTCCCATACGCATCACAGTCTACCCCCTCCATCCTGCCTACCTGTACCATGTGCTGAACATCACACCACGAAGCAGCCTAGGCACGACATACCAGAACCTGCCCTACACTGATTACCGACCTGCCCTGGTGACCGTAATAAGTGCCACAAACAACCCATTGCAGCAACTCCTCTTCAGGTAGACCTGCCCTGCTATACCATATCTGAGTGACTGACACTGCCAAATGGAGAAAGAGGCAAAAAGTATCGTGCCCATGGACGGGCAAACAACAAAGAACACACAGCCCACCTGCTCAGAAAAAAACAAATAAAACAACAGGAAAAAACAAACATATCTACAATCAATAAACGAGAAAAAGACAGCATACACTATCAAAACATTTACAAAAACAAGACAGGATGGTTCCAGTAGGTGTCCAAAATAAAACACTAGATGACTTTCCAGTAGAAAAGGCATTAGAACTACTAATAGGGAATTCAAATCTCTAATATTCAGAGCTATCCAAGAGTTGAAGCAAAAAGCAGACAAAAATGAAAAAAAAAATTCATGGAAAAGGAAGACAAATTCATGGAAAATACAGACCAAAAAATGGAAAAATTCAGGAAAGTAATGCAGAAACAAAATGCCAAAGTAAATTCACAGCTAGAAATCATACAAAAACAACAATTAGAAATCCAAAAGATAAACAACAATATTTCAGAAATGGACAGCGTCATAGAAGGGCTGAGGAGCAGATTTGAAACGGTGGAAGACAGGATCAGCAAAATTGAAGACAGACACTTGGATATAACTCTGTCTGAGGAAAAATGAGAAATAAGAACAAAGAAAAATGAAGAGACCCTGAGAATTATGTGGGATACAATCAAAAGCAAAAATCTGCGACTGGTCGGAGTTCCAGAACGGGGAAAAAAACAGAAAACACAGACAGGATCATTGAAGAACTGCTGACAGAAACCTTCCCCAGTATCATGAAGATGAAAAGCTGGCCATCGAAGAAGCTCAACGAACCCCATATAGGATAGACCCCAAAAGAAAATCACCAAGGCATATCATACTCACACTCACAAAAACCAAAGACAAACAAAGAATCCTGAGAGCAGCTCGAGAAAAACAAAAAGTCACATACAGAGGAGAAAAAATCAGACTAAACTCAGATTATTTAGCAGAAACCAAGCAGGCAAGAAGGCAATGGGAAGACATATATAAAACCTTGAAAGAAAAAAATTGCCAGCCAATAATAATATACCCTGCAAAACTCTAGTTCAAATATGATGGTAAAATTAGGACATTTCCAGATAAACAGAAACAAAGGAAATATGTAAAAACCAAATCAAACTTACAAGAATTATTAAAGGCAGACCTTCAGTCAGAGAACAAACAACATCAACTCACATGCTGAATCTAGGATGCAGGATCATACCAGCCAGATTCCAGTCTAGGAAATGAACTCTCAAGGACTATTCAAAACCAAAAGAAATACAGCATGGAATCAGAGCAGTTAATCTGTAAATGACAACAACATCAGAACAATAAAAGAGGGAATAAGCAATGTAGCTATAGAACCTTCTAATGGAGAGGAAGGCAAAGGGATACCAAGCAATAATAGATAAGTGGTAACTTTGGTGAAGGGTAAGACAGTACACAATACTGGGGAAGCCAGCACAACTTGTACAAGGAAAGGTCATGGAAACTTCATAGATACATCCAAACTCCCTGAGGGACTGAATTGCTGGGCAGAGGGCTTTGGGGACCATGGTCTCAGGGAACATCTAGCTCAGTTGGCATAACACAGTTTATAAAGACAATGTTCTACATTGTACCTTGGTGAGTAGCGTCTGGGGTCTTAAAAGCCTGTGAGCAGCCATCTAAGATACTCCACTGGTCTCACCCCTTAGGGAGCAAAGGAGAATGAAGAGAACAGGATACAAGGAAAAGATTAGTCCAAAGGACTAATGGAGCACAGCTACCAAGGCCTCCAGTACAACTAGATGGTGCCTGGCTACCACCACTGACTGCTCTGACCAGGATCACAACAGAGGGTTCTGGACAGAGCTGGAGAAGGATGTAGAAAAAAATTCTAACACACACAAAAAAAGACGAGATTTACTGGACTGACAGAGACTGGAGAAACCCCAAGGGTTTGGCCCCTGGACACCCTTTTAGCTCAGTGGTGAAGTCACTCCCAAGGTTCACCGTTCAGCCAGGGGTTGGACAGCCCCATAAAACAGTACGGGATTAATGATGCACAGCAGTCCAGGGACAAGGAGTAGAAAGCAGGAGGGGACAGGAAAGCTGGGGATAGTGAACCCAAGGCTGAGTAAGGACAGTGTTGACATGTTGTGGGGTTGTTATCCATTGTCATAGGGCAATATGGGTACTAACTGTTTAATGAGAAACTATTTTCTTCTGTAAACCTTCATCTAAAGTGGGAATAGCAGCACAACTGGAAGAACGTAATCGATGTCACTGAATTGTACATGTAGAAATTTTTGAAATAGTGTATCTTTGGCTATGTATGTTTCACCAAAATAAAAAAGGTCTTCCAAGGTCGTGAAGGGAGAGTGTTGACATGTCAGGAGATTGTTAACCAATATCATAAAACAATATGTGTACTGACTGTTTAATGAGAAACTATTTGTTCTGTAAACCTTCACCTAAAGTACAATAAAAAAAAATTTAAAAAGAAGGAAAAGACTAGTATAAACTTAGAAAAATAGGGGTAAATATTAAGGTAGCCACAAAGGAAACTAAAAATCCTGGACATCAAAATAAAAAACTAGAAAAATAGAAAGACTCAGCAAACACAAAATCAACAACAATGAAAAAGATGAAAAGAAAATACATAAAGAAAAACGACTCACCATAGAAAATTAAGTGGAACAAAGAAGCTGTGAACAACACACAAAAAAAAAGACATCAAAATGACAGCACTAAACTCATACCTATCAATAATTATGCTGAATGTAACTGGACTAAATGCACCGATAAACAGACAGAAAGTGGCAGATTGGATAAAAAAATACGATCCGTCTATATGCTGCCTACAAGAGACACCTTAAACCTAAAGACACAAACAAACTAAAACTCAAAGGATGGCAAAAATTTATCAAGCAAACAACAGTCAAAAAAGAGCAGAAGTGGCAATATTAATCTAGACTTTAAAGTAAACCCACCACAAAGGATACAGAAGGACACTATATAATGATTAAAGGGTCAATATGCCAGGAGGACATAACTATAATAAATATTTACGCACCCAATAACAGGGCTCCAAAATACATGAAACAAACTCTAACAAACTGAAAAAAGAGATAGACAACTCCACAATTGTAGTAGGAGACTTCAACACACCACTTTCAGTGAAGGACAGAACATCCAGAAAGAAGCTCAACAAAGACATGGAAGAGCTAAATGCTACAGACAACCAACTTGATCTCATAGATATATACTGAACTCTCCACCCAACAGCAACCAAGTGTACTTTCGTTTCCAACACACACGGAACATTCTCCAGAATTGACCACATATTATTTAGGCCGTAAAGCACACCTTAACAAAATCCAAAGCATCGAAATATTACAAAGCATCTTTTCTGACCATAAAGCCATAAAAGTAGAAATCAACAACAAAAAAAGCAAGAAAAAGAAAAATCAAACACATGGAAACTGAACAACACCTTGCTCAAAAACTACTGGATTATAGAAGAAATTAAGGATGGAATATAAAGAAATTCATAGAATCAAACGAGAATGAAAACACTTCCTATGAGAATCTTTGGGACACAGCAATAATTTATAGCAATAAATGCACACATCCAAAAACAAGAAGGCACCCTAATCAAAACATTAACCCTACAACTGGAACAACTAGAAAGACAATCAGCAAAAGAAGACCTCAGGCTCCAGTAGAAAGGAAATAACAAGAATTTGAGCGGAATTAAATGAAATAGAGAGTAGAAAAACAATTGAAAGAGTTAATAAGACCAAAAGCTGGTTCTTTGAAAAGATCTACCAAATTGATAAACCAGTGGCCAAACTGACAAAAGAAAAACAGGAGAGGAAGCAGATAACCCATATAAAAAATGAGATGGGTGATATCACAACATATCCAACTGAAATGAAAAGAATTATAACACAATACTCTGAAAAATTGTAGTCCAACCAATTTGAAAACCTAGAGGAAATGGAGAGATTTCTAGAAACTCACTACCTACATAAAGTAACACAAACAGAGGTAGAACAACTAAATAAACCCATAACAAAAGAAGTGATGGAAAAGATAATTAAAAAACTCTCAACAAAAAAAAAGCCATGGCCCAGATGGCGTCACTGGAGAATTCTGCCAATCTTTGCTAAAGGTATTTCAGCACATAGAAAAGGATAGAACACTCCCAAACTCCTTCTTTGAAGCCAGCATAAACCTGATACCAAAACCAGGTAAAGACACTACAAAAAAAGAAAATTAAAGACCAATATCCCTCATGAACATTGACTGAAAAATCCTCAACAAAATTCTAGCCAGTAGAATTCAGCAAGGCATCAAAAAAATAACTCACCACGATCAAGTGGGATTTATACCAGGTATTCAGGGATGGTTCAACATTAGAGAAACAAGCAATGTAATTTGTCATATAGATAAAAGACAAGAACCACATGATCTTATCAATCAATGCAGAAAAGGCATTTGACAAAGTCCAACACCCATTCATGATAAAAATGCTCAACAAAATAGGAATAGAAGGGAAATTCCTCAGTATAATTAAGGGCATTTATACAAAGCCAACAGCCAACATCATCCTAAATGGAGAGACTTTGAAAGTATCCCCCTTGAGAATGGGATCCAGACAAGGATGTCCTTTATCACCACTCTTATTTCAACATTGTGCTGGAGGTGCTAGCCAGAGCAGTTAGGCTAGAAAAAGAAATAAAGGGCACCCAAATCGGTAGGGAACTCAGAGTATCTCTATTTGCAGATGATATGATCTTATACACAGAAAACCCCAAAGAATCCACAAGAAAACTACTAAAACTAATAGAAAATTACGGCAAAGTTTCAGGATACAAGATAAACATAGAAAAATCAGTTGAATTCCTTTACACCAACAAAGAGAACCTCGAAGAGGAAATCACCAAATCAATACCATTTACAATGCCCCCAAGAAGATAAAATACTTAGGAATAAATCTAACCAGAGACGTAAAAGACCTGTACAATGAAAACTACAAGACATTACTGCAAGGAACCAAAAGAGACCTGCATAAGTGGAAAAACATACCTTGCTCATGGATAGGTAGACTCAACATTGTGAAAATGTCAGTTCTACCAAAAGTGATCTACAAATACAATGCAATCCTAATCCAAATTCCACCAGCATTTTTTAATGAGATGGAGAAACAAATCATCAACTTCGTATGGAAAGGGAAGAGGCCCCGTATAAGTAAAGTATTACTCAAGAAGAACAAAATGGGAGGCCTCACACTACCTGATTTTAGAACCTATTATACCACCATGGTAGTCTAAACAGCCTGGTACTGGTACAACAGATCCATAGACCAATGGAACAGAATTGAGAATCCAGACATAAATTGATCCACCTATGAGCCGCTTATATTTGAGAAAGGCCCTAAGTCCGTTAATTGGGGAAAAGACAGTCTGTTTTACAAATGGTGCTGGCATAACTGGATATCCCTCTGCAAATAACTGAAACAAGACCCGTACCTCACACCATGCACAAAAACTAACTCAAGAATGGATCAAAGACTTAAATATAAAATCAAAAACAATAAAGATCATGGAAGAAAAAGTAGGGACAAGGCTAGGAGCCCTGATTCATGGCATAAACACAATATGAACCATAGCTAACAATGAACAAGCACCAGATGAAAGACTAGATAAATGGGAGCTCCTAAAAATCAAACACTTACGCTCATCAAAAGACTTCGCCAAAAGAGTAAAAAGACATCCTACAGACTGGGAAAAAAAATTTTGGCTATGACAAATCTGATCACTGTCTAATCTCTAAAATGTACAAGATGCTGCAAAATCTCAGCAACAAAAAGACAAATAACCCAATTAAAAGATGGACAAAGAATATGAACAGGCACTTCGCCAAAGAAGATATTCAGGCAGCCAACAGACACATGAAGAAATGCTCACGATCATTAGCCATTAGAGAAATGCAGATCAAAAATAGAATGAGATATCATGTCACCCCAACAAGGCTAGCATTAATCCAAAAAGCACAAAATAATAAATGTTGGAGAGGTTCTGGAGGGACTGGAACACTTATACACTGTTGGTGGGAATGTAAAATGGTACAACCACTTCGGAAATCAATTTGGCGCCTTCTTAAAAAGCTAGAAATAGAAGTACCATATGATCTAGCTATCCCGCTCCTTGGAATATATCCTAGAGAAATAAGAGCCATCACACGAATAGATATATGCACACCCATGTTCATTGCAGCAGTGTTCACAATAGCAAAAAGATGGAAACAACCTAGGTGCCCATCAACGGATGAATGGATAAACAAATTATGGTATAGCCACACAATGGAATAATATGCAACGATAAAGAACAATGATGAAGCCGTGGGACATCTTATAACATGGAGGAAGGTGGAGGTCGTTATGCTGAGGGAGTTTAGTCATAGGACGAATATTGTATAATATCACTTTTACAAGAACTCAAGAAAGGTTTTAAACCCAGAAGAAAACATTTTTTGATGGTTATGAGGGTGGGGAAGGAGGGTGAGGGTTATTCACTAGCTAGATAGTAGATAAGAATTATCTTAGGTAAAGGGAAGGACAGCACACACTACAGGGAAAGTCAGCATAACTGGACTAATCCAAAGCTAAGAAGTTTCCTGAATACAGTCAAACACTTTGAGGGACAGAGTATCAGGGGTAGGGGTCTGGGGACCATGCTTTCAGGGAACATCTAGGTCAACTGGCATAACAAAGCTTGTTAAGAAAATGCTCTGCATCCTACTTTGGTGAGTGGCGTCTGGGGTCAAGCAGCCATCTAAGATGCATCAATTGGTCCCAACCACCTGCAGTAAAGGGGAACAAAGAATACCAAAGACACAAGGAAAGTATTAGCCCAAGAGACAGAATGGGCCCCGTAAACCAGAGACTTCATCAGCCTGAGACCAGAAGAACTGGATGGTACCTGGCTACCACCAATGACCGCCCTGACAGGGAACACAACAGAGAGTCCCTGACAGAGCAGGAGAAAAGTGGAGTGCAGAACTCAAATTCTAGTAAGAAGACCAGACTTAATGGTCTGACTGACATTGGAGGAACCCCGGAAAGCATGGTCCCTGGATTCTCTGTCAGCCGAGAACTAAATCAGTTTTCAAGGCCAGCTCTTCAGACAGGGATTGGACTGGACTGTGGGACATAAAATGATACTCGTGAGGAGTGTGCCTCTTAAGTAGATACAAGAGACTAAACGGGCAGCTTCTGTAAGGAGTTGAGAGGGGAGAGCAGAGAGATTTAGGAGCTGGTTGAATGGACATGGGGAATCAAGGGTGGAAAGGAGGAGTGTGCTGTCACAGTATGGGGAGAGCAATCAGAGTCACATAACAGTGTATGTATAAATTTTTGTATGGGAAAAATTTTTTAAAAAAGTTCGGCTGCTAACCAAAAGGTTGGCAGTTCGAATCCACCAGCCACTCCTTGGAAACCCTACTGGACAGTTCTTCTCTGTCCTATAGGGTCACTATGAGCCAGAATCGACTCAGTGGCAATGGGTTTGGTTTTTTGGTTTACTTTCTACTTTTGATTTCCCCTTCCCATCTTTCCTCTCCTTTGTAACCATCAAAGATTGTTTTTTCCTGTGTGAAAATCTTTCCTTGAGTTTTTATAAGAGTGGTATCATGTAATATTTGTCCTTTTGTGATTCACTTATTTCACTCAGCATAATGCCCACCAGATTCATCCATGTTCTGAGATGTTTTGAGGATTCATCATTGTTCTTTATTGTTGCATAGCATTCCATTGTATGTATGTACCATAGTTTGTTTAGCCATTCATCTGTTGATAGGCACTTAGGTTGTTTCCATCGTTTTGTTGTTGTGAATAATGCTACAATGAACATGGGTGTGCATATGTCTATTTGTGTGATGTCTCTTGTTTCTCTAGGATGTATTCCTAGGAGTGGGATTGCTGAATTCTATGGTATTTCTATTTCTTGCTTTTTAAGGTGGTGCCATATTGTTTTCTGTAGTGGTTATACCATTTTACAGTCCCATCAGCAGTGCATAAGAGCTCCAGTCTCCCCGCAACCTCTGTAACATTTGTTATTTTCTGTTTTTGTTGTTTTTGATTAGTGCCAGTATTATCAGGGTGAGATGGTGTTTCCTTCTAGTTTTGATTCACATTTCTCTAATGGCTAATGATCGGGAGCATTTCCTCATCTGTTTGTTACCGTCCTGAATGTCTTCTTTGGTAAGGTGTCGTTCATATCCTTCACCCATTTTTTAATTGAGTTATATGTATTTTTGTTGTTGAGGTATTGAAGCATTCTATAAATATTAGAGATTAGACCCTGGTCAGATACAATGTAGTCAAAAATTTTTTCCCAGTCTGTTGCCCCAGGGGATGGGGTGTGACTTATGGGGCTAGGTGGGAGGGAAATAAAAAATTAATTAATTAAATTAAATTAAAAAACGGCATGGGGGGGCTGGTGGGTGGGGGCGAGTGGGACCCAGGGCAGTAGTTGGCCTGTAGCTCTCTACCCACAGTGGTGTGGCGAGGCTTGGCAGGAAGGGGTAGATATGGTGTACAGGGCTAGGTGGGAGAGAGAAAGAAAAGATAGAAAGGGGAAAAAGAACAAAAAAAATTGTGCAGCGGGAGCCATCCGGTGGGGGTGTGGGCAGACCCAGTGTGGCAGTGGGCTGGTGCCTCTTTAGTCAGTGTGGCTCAGTGTGACCCAGCGAGAAAGGATAGAAGTGGCATAGTAGCTAGGTGGGAGGGAGAAAGAAAAAAAGGAGAGGGGAAAAAAATAAAAAATGAAACAGTGCAGCAGGAGCTGGCAGGTGGGGAGAAGGGGGGTCCAGGCTGGCATTGGGCTGGTAGCTCTCTACCTGCAGCAGGCCTGGCGGTAAAGGGTAGAGGTGTTGTACTGGGCTAGGTGGGTGGGAGAAAAAAAACGAAGAAAGGGAAAAAAGAAAAAAAATACCATAGCAGGTAGGGGCAGGGCGGGCCTGGGCTGAGGGCAGGCTGGTGTCTCTCTAGCCAAGGCAGTGCGGCGTGGCTCATGAGAAAGAGTAGAGATGGGGTACAGTGCTAGGTGGGAAGGAGGGAAAAAAAGTAGGAAAATGGGGGGGAATGTTAAGTGGTAGCGAGCAGGTGGGGGCGGGGAGGACCTCTGCTGGTAATGGGCTGGTAGCTCTCTACCTGTGGTGATCAGCATGGCCCACCAGAGGGGGTAAAGTGGCATACAAGGCTAGATGGGAGGGAGAAAGAAAAGGAAGAAAGGGAAAAAAAAAAGGAAAAAAAAAAAAGCGTGGCAGGAGCCAGTGAGTAGGGGCGGGGCAGACCCAGGCTGGTGGTGGGCCAGTGTCTCTCTAACAACGGTGATGCAATGTGGCCTGCTGGAAGGGGTAAAGGTGGGGTGTATGGGGCTAGGTGGAAGGGAGAAAGAAAAGGAAGAGAAGGAAAAAAAGAAAAAAACAGCATGGCCAGAGCCAGCAGGTGGGGGTGTAGACGCAGGCTGGCAGTGGACTGGTGTCTCTCTAGTCAAGACAACATGGCATGGCCTGAGGGAAGGAATAGAGGTGAGGTACATGGCCAGGTGGGAGGCAGAAAGAAAAAGAGGAAAAGGAAAGAAAAATGGTGTGGCAGGAGCCAGAGTCGACAGGTGGGGATGGAGACCCGGGCTGGCAGCAGGCTGGTGCCCCTGTAGCAAAGGTGGCTTTGTGTGACCTGGTAGGAAGGGGTAGAGGTAGTATACGAGGCAGAAGTGTGACTGATGAGATAGCATGTTTCTCTGGTTACCGGGTGCTCTGTCTGCTGTTGGGAGCTCTGTAGGGTTGCCTTCCTGTACTCCCTGTCCGGGATCGTTGATGGCTGTGCGCCAAGATGGCGACACTGCGCCGTGTTAGTTGGCAGGTGATCTCCACTCCGCATCTCTCCTCATTCTTTGTTTTCCTTCAGTTTCTTCTTCCATTTAGTGTTTGATCTATTTCTTTATCCCTTCATTTGATGCTTAACGTTCCAGGATTGGCATTTGTATCTAATTTACTTAGTTTTTCAGGACTTTGCTGTAGAGGGACTTCATAATGTGTCTATCCAGGGCGCCATATTGGCTGTACCTCTCAGTCTGCTCTTTTTATTTCTCAAAAGAGATTGACTTAAGACACATGCTACTTTAATACTGCGTCATCAACACAACAAGGAAAACCTGTTCCCAAATGGGCTTATAACCACAGGTATAGGGGTTCGGATTTACAACACATATTTTAGAAGGACACAATTCAATCCATAACACACATTAAATAAGTAATCTTTTTACTTTTTCTAAGTTTATGTAACATTCATGGTGTAATTGTTCTTTCGCTAGATTGTGGGCAGATGAGAAATTTTGTTCTGCCAACATTTACTGATCCTCAGCATTCTGCTAAAGCAGATCTAATCCTAGAGCACTCTCAGGAGCACACCTATGCACACACACACGTGCACATACACACACATAGACCTATGCACACAGGAGTAACATCATCATTAGCAAAACGTATGTTTGATGTAGTTAGACTGATTTTTTTAAAAAGCATACAAGAAGTATCAAAAGCCTGTGTCTGCCCTTTACCAGCCATCTGACCTCAGACATGTTACCTTTTCTCTAAGCTTCAGTATCAGTTTCTATAAAATGCCAGCTGTAACACCTACCTTCTAGGGTGTTTGAAAGAATCAAATGCAGTAATGGCACATAATAGGTACCCAGTAAATGAGACTATTTTATTGATTTTAACATGCATATTGTTTTATTTTAACAACTCTGAAATTGAGATCTATCCTAAAATCGATGCCATCTTAAATACTCTTAGTTTAATGGGCAGTTTTTTTTTTTCTTTCATAAGTGTAGATAAATAATGATACATCTTACAATTAGTAGCATCTTAACATTTATGAAATAAAGCAGTTATCATCATTATGTCTTTCCAAGTAATCAGGAAAGATACTGCACACTTAGAGGTTTAGTAATGCTACCATTGTGCCAGCCATTTCTTTGTGGTCTGAGCTTTTCTTTTAAGGGCATTCAGAAGCACAGTAAATAAGAACACTGTCTTCAGAATCAGACAAACTTGGTTTCAGCTCTCACCCTGCCACTTACTAGCTGTATGACCTTGGGTAGCTTACTGACTCTCCAAGTCTTAGTTTCCTCATATACAGAGTGGGGTTGATAGTGTTTACCTTGTGAAGTGGTTGTAAAGAATAAAGTGAGAAAACGTACATAAAACACAGTAAATTTGGGGGTATTACATGCTTAGCAAGTAAGGGGAAACAAACTAGTCATCATGCTTGCTAGTGACCTAGCTTCATCCTTTGTAATTTCACTTGATTTTTCTGAAATAAGCAAAAGTAATCCAAAGTCAAACTCTGTGAAGTTGATGATCAAGTTGAATGATAACATTTTGAGTCAAAAACTACGTATGGAGTAACAGGGACCAGATTTACCTCCTATCCAAAACAAAAGAAAAAGAAAAACAAATTATTTTTTGACACACTGAAATCAGGTAATAAAGCACAGTGATGCCAGAAAAATGGGAAACAGCCAAGGTGAACCCTTTAATTGCCCCAGCTTCCTGCCTTGAGGAAGTTCCCAAGATGCAGCCCAAGGCTGAGAGCCCAGGCAGAGCCACAGACTCCCTGAGTGAGAGAGCAGGGCTGAGTGTCTTGGGAGATGAGGCTGGCTGGGGTGCACATGACAGAGAGCCACTCCAGATGTGTGTGGAGAGCCCCAGGAGCATTCAGGGGAGCACTGACCAACACATATGTCTGAGAACATACCTGAGACTGGGGAAGAACCACCCAAAGGTTTAGAGGGAACAAACCTAGTGTTCCCACAGGACTGAGAGTATTGCTTGTTCCCAACAGCCAGACTGGAAAAACTCAAAGGTCACAGGACATTGGTTAGAGTATCCAGAGGGGTCTTGCCTCAAGCATGGGGACTTATTACCCTGAGATAGGGCACTGTTCCAGATCTGCCTAACAAATCATAAAAGGAAGACCCAACAAGATCAAACAGTTTCCAGGTAACTTAAATGTGACCCAGAACTGAGATCAAGAGTATTTCTAGGAAAACAAAAATATCTACCACCCACAAGGTAAATTTCACAGTGTATGGCATACAATCAAAAGTACCAAGCCTTGCGTGCAGCCATCCAAGGCACAACAATTGGTCTCTATTCACCTGAAACAGCAGAGGAAGAAGAAGAGTTTGGACAGGAGGAGGAAATGGAATGTGTGGCTAATTGCCTCCATGAACAACTGCCTCCTTTGCCATGAGACCAGAAGAATAAGATGTTGCCTGGCTACCATTACTGAACATTTTGATCAAAAATTCTATAGACGTAATCTGATCAAAAGGGGGAAAATGCAGAACAGAATTTAAAATTTTCATGGACTCTAGACTTTCTGGAGCCATGGAGGCTGGATGAACCCCTGAAACTATTCCCCTGAGATAATCTTTAAGCCTTAAACCAAAACTATCTTGAGGTCCTGTTAATACCAAATAATCATTTAGCTTAACTAGTAAAAAAGTTTTGCCTTGAGCATTATACTCTTTTAAGAATTATCTAAATGTGATCATATTGACAACAGCAACTTAAAAGATTAGAAACCTTAATGGGCAGTGAGTTAATGTTAATGGAGGGGGAACAACTCAGAAAAAGAGGGCAAGAGTAGTTGCATAACTAGAATGTAAACAATGCCATTGAACTGTACATGTAGAAACTGTTGAATTGGTTTATGTTTTGCTGTGTATGTTCTCAACAGCAACAACAAAATAAATAAAATTTTAAAAAAATGTTTAAGTACCAATCTTGCCAAGAAGCAGGAAAATATGTCCCATGATGAGGAGAAAAATCAGTCAGTCAATACCAGCCTAGAACTAACACGTGAGAATTAGCAGCCAGGAAGCCATTAAACCAATTATTAAAATATATTTTAAAAGTTAAGTAAAAGGAAGATAGAAAGGAGACACCCACATTGAACTTGTAGAGATGAAGTCTATGATGTCTGAGATAAAAATTTTATTGGGTGGAATTGATGGCGTATTAGACACTGCAAAAGGGAAGTTTAGTGAGCTGAAGACATAGCAATAGAAACTATCCAAAATGAAACAGAAAAAAAGAATTTTCAAAAAAATGAACAAAGCATATGTTCTGTGGGACTACTTCAAGTTCCCTAATGTATGTGTAATTGGAGTTCCCAAAAAAGGGGAGAACAAGAAAAATATGTGAAAAATAATAATTAAATTTTTTCTAAATTTCATGAAAACTATAAACCCATAGATCCAAGCAGCTGAATAAACTCTAAGCACAAGATACAAAGAAAACTACACTGAGGAACCTCGTAATCAAATTATTCAAAACCAAGGATAAAGAGAAAATGTTGAATGTAGCCAGAGAAAAAGAATAGATTACTTTCAGAAGAACAAAGATAAGGATATAGCTATTTACTGTGTGTTAATTATATGCTTAAATAAAGCTGTTAAAACAGGACGAAATTTAAAATACTGTAACTATACCATATAAAACTGGGTTTCTGGTGTGACTTGTAAATTCACTCATAGGCAGTTCCAAAGAGACATTCCAGTAGTCTTTTGTAATACTAACTTTGTAATAATATTACTAATATTACTACTTGTAATAATATTCCAAGATGACTTCTTTAAAATAATCAATACTCAGTTCATTTATATATATAAAAATATGTGCCCAGTTTTATTTTGTTTAACAAAAGTAGTCTTAGTATTGGTGGTCATGCTTTCCGTATTACCTGTGTGTATTTTAACCTGGTTTCTGTGATGTTGAAAGACAATTCATTTAGGATTAAGCCAGATCTGAACCACTTTACTTAAGGAAATTATGGCTCTTCTTTAAGGTTGTTATAATTTTACCATTCATCAGAAGGTCTTTATGAAGTGCCCATCTGTGTGGCACTACAGAAGATAAACCCTGTACTACTAGCCAAAAGGTTGACAGTTCGAACCTACCCAGAGGCACCTCAGAAGACAGGCCTGGCTATCTGCTTCTGGAAGGTCACAGCCTTGAAAACCTATGGTGCAGTTCTACTCTGCACATGTGGGGCTGCCATGATCAAAATTGACTTGACAGCAACTAACAACAACAGCATTCTAGTAGCTTGCATCTAAGGCAACCTTTGAATCAGACTTGTAGGCAACAGAAAGGCATCTTGAGTAAAAGCCCCAGGTAAATATATAAGGAACATAAAATAGTCATGAGACAAAAGAAAAAGGAAGGAGGTTTGCATGTCAGTGAGTGATGGGATTGACCCTGGAGTTTCAAGTTTACCTGCATGGGGTTGCCAGAAACATATTTATGCTACTGTCCAGTGACTTATATCAGAAGATAAAAGTACATCTGATTGAAAGATATGGGTGTGGTTTTTACAATTATACCTCTATTGCAGCTCTACATTAATTGTGACTCAGGGGGACAGCATCCAGGCTACTACATTACTAGATGACTGTTTTAGTCATCTAGTGCTGCTCTAACAGAAATACCACGAGTGGATGGCTTTAACAAAGAGAAATTTATTTCTTCACAGTAAAGTAGGCTAGAAGTCCAAACTCAGGGCATCGGCTCCAGCGGAAGGCTTTCTCTTTCTCTCTCTGTCGGCCTTCTCATAAATGTTCCCCCAGACTAGGAGCTTCTCTGTGCAGGGACCCCGGGTCCAAAGGACACGCTCTGCTCCCGGTGCTGCTTTCATGGTGATATGAGGTCCCCAGCTCTCTGCTTGCTTCCCTTTCCTTTTATCTCTCAAGATAAAGGGAAACTCCCTTTACATTGGGTCAGGGATGTAACCTGAGTAAGGGTAGTGTTACAATCCCACCCTAATCCTCTTTAACATAAAATTTAACATAAAATTACAGTCACAAAATTGAGGCCAACCACACAATTCTGGGAATCATGGCCCAGCCAAATTGATACACACATTTTTGGGGGGGGCATTCAATCCATGACAATGACATTAGTCATGAGTCAGTTCATTCAGAGGATAAAAAGTTACTTTATAATAGCTAGTGAAAGCTTTTAAGTATTCATTGCAAAGTCATTTTAAAGGCCTACACTTAAGTAGTTTTATGGGCACTCTTGGCTCATGTTTGCCATCATTGGGTGTGGGACAGTCAAGTAAAGAGGAAGAGAGAAGTGGCAGATGAATCCTTCTGTGATTTTATCTAACCAAGGATGAAATTTGGGACCCACACAACCTGCTCCTCTTGCATCTCTTAAATGTTTAAAAAAATTTTGTATCTGATACAATTAACAGCTCAGCTGGATAAAAAGGCCAAATACTTGTCTGTCTGTATAATAGGTTACTAGTTCTGATGATGGCACAAAAGTCGTAGTTTCAGAGAATCATTCTTAATACAGCCCTCATAACAAGTTCATTTCATAAGAAAGTAATATTTGGGGCAGTGACCCTACAAATATACAATCTTTAGCACTGATTTTAAGGAGACTGGATGGTGCAAGCCATTTGTGATTGGCTGCTAACTTAAAGGTTGGCTGTTCAAACCTACCCAGTGGTGCCACAGAAGAAAGGTCTGGCGATCTGCTTCCATAAAGATTACAGCCAAGAAAACCCTATGGAGCAGTTCTAGTCGCTATGAGTCTGGGGCTGACTGGATGGCGGCTAACAACAGCAGCAGCATTGGTTTTAGGTGATCTCCAGGACCAATGGCAGTATGTTAAAATCATTCGTTTTCCTTCCAAAACTTATCACTATATATGGTGAACTGACATTTTTTATAAAGTCACATCCAGATATGATGCCAGAAGTTAGAAAAGGCATCCCCCCAAAAAATGTGCAGACACCTCAAAAGTGTTAGTTGGCTATCTTTCATAGGATTTCTACTTTATCACAGATTGGCACTCATAGTGAAGACTATTACAGCAATATCTTAAAAATAAACCAAAATATACATAGGAGTATAAAGTCCCTAGACAAATTCTCCCACTTTGACTAGTACTTAAGATTGAGACATAATAAAAGCTAAAATGGATTGTGTCTCAGTAACTAAAGATGTGCTTCAAAAATATGGAAAGATTTCAGAAAGGAATCAGAGAGAGGATATTTGAGTTATCTAGTGTTGCCATAGCAAAAAATACCACAAGTGGATGGCTTTACGGAGCAGAAATTTGTTTTCTCATAGTTCAGTTGGCTAGATGTTCGAATTCAGGTCATTGGTTCTAGGGGGAGGTCCTTCTTTTTTTTTTTTTTCCTACTTCTAGTGGCCAGCAATCCTTAGAGCGCCTGGGATTGTCAATGCAGTGCCACGTGTGTCTGTCTTCACCTCGAGTTTTACCCTGTATATGTCTCTTGTCTTTTCTGCTCTTTTATAACTCAGAAGTGATTAGGCTTAGGACCCACCCTACTTCATTAACATAACAAAGGAAAAACGTGTTTCTAAACACAGTCATATTTACAGATATAGGGGTCAGGATATCAACACATATTTTGGAGGGGGGACATAAATCAATCCGTAACACAGGATTTGAGGTGGAAACACATATACGTACTTTTAGAAGGTAGAAACCAAAACCAAACCCATTGCCATCAAGTCAATTCCAATTCATAGCGACCCTACAGGACAGAGTAGAACTGCCCCATAGGGTTTCCAAGGAGCAGCTGGTGGATTCAAACTGCTGACCTTTTGGTTTGCAGCTGAGCTGTTAACCACTGTACCACCAGTGCTTCTTAGCAGATAGAGGACACTGGAATTGGGTGATTGCTGGAGGCAGATTCAAGTAGGAGAAAGAGCAAGACTTTGGATTCAGGCCTGTATTCTATTCCACACTTAACACCTGTGTGACCTCAGGCACAGTACTGAATCTATATGAGTCTGTTTTTGTTTTTTTAATATGTATAATGGGAATAATACCTACCTTTCAGAGTTTCTGAGACTGTTAGAAGTAATATGCCTGACTCATGGTAGATGCTCAGCAAATGCAGTGATTATTTTTGCTCAACCCCCAAACTTTGGGCTCAATTTTGACTCCTTTCTTTCACACCTCACATCTTATCCATCAGCGAACTCTGTGCATTCTCCTTTGGAAATATATCCAGAATCAAGGCAGACGCACCACTGCCCCACCATCTCCTTACACTGAGCCACCATCCTCTCTGCTGTGGATTCTGCCAGTAGCATCCTAACAGCTTCTTCTCTTGACTCCTACAGCCTACTCTCAAGGCAGAGTGACACTTTAAAATTAAGTCAGTTCACATTACTTCTCACTCAAAACCCTCCCTATGGCTTCCCATCGCCCTCAAGATGAAATCCAGAGTCCTTCCCACAACCTACAAGGCTCTCCATGATCTGCCCGCCACCACCTCCCACCCTCTCACTCACCTCTCTCCAACCACACTGACCCTTTGGACTGCTGCCTTAGGGCCTTGACACCGCTCTTCCTCCAGAAAACTGGGTTGCACAACTGACCCCTCCATCTTTCAGTCTGTGTCAAATGCTACCTTCTCAGAGAAGCTTCTATAAATAACAACTGCCACATCACACTCTATTCCTACCTTGTTATACCTCTCCTCCCATTAGAATGTAAGCTCCATAAGACAGACTTTGTCCATTAGTTCACTACTCTCTCCCTCATGTTGAGAGCAGTGCCTAATGCGTGGAAGTGCCCAGTGACTATTTGCTGAATGGATAAGTTAATATTGACCCCTGCACACCTTTGAGGAGGGCCTGGAATGAAATGGGACCAGCTGTGGGCTGAAATTCAGAACACCTGGGACCTGAATCCAAGCCCTGACCTTGATCCTTACCACATGTCTGACCGTGGGCACTACTAGACCTAGAACATAGCCTCATTCTTCTCCGTCAAATGGAAGGCTGGACCGTGCTCAGTGCTGAAGCCTAGTGATGCGGTCATGTGTGGGTGAGTTTTGTATGGCTTGTTCTGCCCAGCTGTTTGCTATCTTCACCAATATAAAGCCTCAGGAAATGTACAGGAGTTGAAGCATGAGCTATTGTTTTCAGTGATGGGGGAAATTCTCTGTTAGTGAGGAGGTTAGTAAACATTGGGGAGGTTACTGAGGTAGGTGAGGAACTTTCTCTGGGCCTTTATAAATAGGGTAGCTCCTCTGGTCTTGGAAAATATTGTGATTTTGCCTAACACTGGGCATGGACTAAATAACCCATGAAGTTTCAGGCCTACCTATGTTTCCAAATGTTTTTATCTGCCTATACTTAACAGTAAATATTCTTTGGGATAGAGGAAATGGAGTTTTGTAATATTTCAACAGATGACACCGCTGGTAGTCATTATCTGACTATGAAAAATAATTTCAGCTTTACAAACGTCAGTAATCTTGTTTTTAAAAGTTTTTATTGTGTTCTGGGATAATACATTAATTTGCTGATCCTTTATCTTACCAATTCCTCGGAGAGTGAATGGTCTTAACCTTTTTGTATAGTGATGCCAGCCTAGAAACATGGGGTTACTCAATTTCACAAGCTGCCCTTATTAATATATCATACACTTTACCAAGGGCCACCTAGAGAACATGCCTGAATGCTTTACTTAGAGGAAAAGAGAAGATCATTTGCACTTAAGTACAATTCAGTTTGGCTTATGACATCAACACAAGCCAGCCTGGGGGATCCATTTATCTAGATGTTTAAACTGTACACAAATATTTTCTTAAATGAATAGATGCATAAAGAACAACCCTATGAATCATTGGTGGGCATGGGGAAAGATGCATCTCTACTGGAGAATTTTAGCCCGTGTTCGTGATCCTATTTACACTCATGATAAGCCTGTCCACCCTTAACCAGTGTCTGCAGCTGCTCCTGGGCCTGATCACTCTAACTATGCAGCCTTGCACTTGCTTCTGGGTGTGGTTTCCCTCATTGTATATTTATGCACAGATTACAAATACTTGGCAGGGTTCCTCCACCTGTGGGAACCAGACAAGTCGTAACAGCACTGCACACTCACCACTGTTATGTAGGAGAGGCCATCATCTCAGGGCACGGCAGTCCAGAGAAGGCTTTGGTCTCAGAGCACAGGTATGAGAAACTTGCTTCAGTCCTCCTCTCCTCTCAGCTGCGCCTCCAGCCAGCAGAGGGATGTAGTTTATACTCTCCTTCTACTGCCACTTCTGGACACCCACAGCCATTCATAACCTGCCAAAGAGGCCCCAAACTGGAGTGACTTTTTTGCTCCAAAAGTGACTTTTCATACTCTAATTTATGGCATGATCACCCAGAATGGGAAAGAGAAATGAAGGTTCCAGTACATCTCTCTGTGATAAAAGAAGACTTTAATACGTGACAGTCGAGGAGAACTTATTGATAAGGTTAAAAAGATTGTCTCAAAGTGTTGGATCTTAAAAACTTAAAAACATGATTAATTAGCTAAACTCAGAAATGTTGAGTGATGCAGCCATTCTTTCCCCTTCAACTTGAACCTAAAACATGCCCTTCTGTGCCCTTCCAATTCCTTTCCATGCCCACATGCCCACCCAGCCCACCTACCCCTCCTTGCTCAGTGCAAGGGCTACGTGGTGAAATTAGAAAATTAGAATTTCAGGTGAAAGAGGAGATGGAACGTCTGTGAGGCCGCACCACACAGCAGGGACTGTTCCTCTCTGGACTTCAGAGCCCATGGCACAGTTCTAGAAACATCAGCACAAAGAGAAAGGAGAAACAGTATCAGATGACTTTTAATTACATTTTAAGATGAAATAGTTTTTGTGGTGTGTGTATGTGTTTACTTTATTACTAAAGGCCCTTAGCAAACAAAGAGCTGCACTATTTGTAAAGTTGAAAAAGAAAGAGCAATAACAACACTTGGCACTCCTGTATCACTTTTTATCCAAGTGTCTCAGGGTGCTTTATAAACAATTAATTCTCACTCCCTTTTCTCTGAGGTACGTAAGTAGCAAAACTGGGCAAGTTTTATGTTAAAAGTAATTGAAGAGGAAAAGCAACACTTACACCTCAGACCAGATATGGCTTCAGTGACACGTCAAGTTCATAATTCTGAATTACAGCTAAACCAGAAGAGGATTAACAATTTATTGTGCACTTATACCGGGTGCCAGGTACTGTGCTTGGCCTTTCTTCCCCAGCTTTAATGAGGTATAATTTACTTAAAATAAAATTCACCCACTTTCATGGTACAATTTGATGACTTGTAACAATATATATGTTTGTGTAACCATCTCCACAGTGAAGATGTAGAGCATTTCCATCACCCCAAATAGTTCTCTTATGCCCTTCACAGTCAATCCCACCCCAGCACCCTTTTTTGGCACTGTAGTTTTGCCTTTCCTAGAATGTCATATAAATGGAATCCTTTGTTATGTAGTCTTTTGTGTTTGACTTCTCTCACTTAGCATAATATCTTTGCAATTCACCCAACAGTCTTACATGTTCCAATAGTTCATTTCTTTTTAGTGCTGAGTAATATTCCTGTATATGGATAAAACACAATTTATTTATTCACCAATTGAAGGTCATTAGGGTTGTTTCCTTTTAGGATGATATGAACATTTACATACAAGGTTTGTGTGGATATATGTTTTATTCCTCTTGGGTAAATACTTATAAATAGAATTGCTTGTTCATATGGGACATATATTTTTAACTTTATGAGACACTGCCAGACTGTTTTCCAAAGTGGCTCTGCTGTTTT
Source organism: Dugong dugon (assembly GCA_030035585.1). Lineage (NCBI taxonomy): Eukaryota > Metazoa > Chordata > Mammalia > Sirenia > Dugongidae > Dugong > Dugong dugon. Next base: position 23,886,720 of record CM057464.1, read on the forward strand.
GCATTCCCTCCAGCAATGTATGAGAGTTGCAGGTGCTCCATGTTGTTAGGAGGTGCCACTGAGTCAATTTCAACTCATGGCAACCCCATGTGTGCAGAGTAGAACTGCTCCATAGAGTTTTCAAGGATGTGACCTTTTAGAAGCAGGTTGCCAGGCCTGCTATTTATATATTACTCCAATTAATCCTCACAATACTATGAAATTAGGCATTATTCTTTATTATTTCCATTTTACAAATAAGCAAACTGAAACCTAAAGAGATTTAAGTGATTTGTGTAAAATACATAGCTAACAGATGGCAGATTCAGGTTTTACAAAACTAGGTCCACCAGGATGCCAAAAATGCACTCTCTTTCTATTATAAAACTTACTGCACCTAAAAAATTTCTGTTAATAATCCAGAGGATTTTAGACCAGGTGAAATATGATTAGTTACACATTTAGAGGAAGAGCCTACTGCTTCACCTCATGAGTTGTAAATGCAAAATTGAACGTATGCAAAAGAACATCTTTAATTAACTGAAAAACAAGTTTAGGGAAAACACAAGTGAGATGACCCTGTGACCCTGGTCCACACGATGGGAGAAGGTACCAGAAGGGCCCCAGGGTGGACACCTGAATCACTGTCATCACAGAGTGCTTTGTCTATGGGCCTGACCTGAAAGGCCTCCCTGGCTTCCCATTTGATGGGGGTGAGGGGCTGAGCAGAGGAGGGCAGGGAGGAGAGTAGAACTCTGGGGCCTGAAGACATTGCTAGCTGTTTCCTGGTCTAAATGTTTGACATTTTCATTAGTGTGCTGAAGTTTTTTGGGCATAGAATCCTCTTATCTTCTCTTTGTGTCTTAGAATAAATTGTACAATGAAACATGAATCCCATTTAACTATTCACCATTGGCATCTGCTTGGGAAGATAAAATGTAGGTCTTTAGAAAACTTCAGAAGTTTTGGAAGAGAAGAACATTTCATAAACCTAAAACATGGTAAATACTGAAGGCTTGGAGGCTTGTAAGTGAGGGGTCCATAACTTGGAGCTGGGTCTTCTAAGCCTAAATCCCATTATCCTTCCATGAAAAAAGAAGAAATTTCCACATGAACATGCTAAATGGTTTTTTGAAAATCGGATTCACGATATTCTTTTTATTCAACGTCTAACTCTTTATTGTTGTGTTCTCAAAGAGAAAAATAGCTGGTGGATGTAACTGGTCCTCCCCACAGAGTGAGGAATGACCTCTCAGCCACAGGTTGCTACCTCGGCTGCCTACCACTTCTCTTTTTTCAAAACCACTCTACTTTCCATCTTTGTCCCACATGGAGAACCTTTTGTAATTCCTTGCAGCTTCAGATTCTGAACAACATAGGGCTATTTTCTTCCTGTGCTTTTTTGGAACCCTGCATGATAGAACATAGCAGGCTGAAAAATAAGTGACTTATCCAACAATGTGACAGAATTCGCAGTGTGATGTCATGCATGTCAGTCAAGTGGATGCTTTTGTCACATTCAGACTAGTAACAGCTTGTCAGGGTGGCAAGATCCCGCCAGGAGGCAGATGTGCAAATGCATTCTTCTCCCTTCATTGACACACACCCTGCACCATCACCCCTTTGTGTGTGTATGTGTGTGTGTGTGTGTGTGGTTTTGCTTTTTTCACCCTGTCTCCTGAGCAGGCAGCAGTAAAAGTGGACTGTCAGATCAGAGCACAAGTTAGGCCCATGCTGGGCCTTTTCCTTAGGAAACACCATCCAGGGTGGCTTGTCATGAAGAGCAGCCTTTTGGATCACTTGTATCCATTTCAGAAACAAGCTCTCTTGGGCACCCAGTGTGTGCCTGGCCAATGACAGGCATCCCCCTAGACTCATTTCCATCATTTGCCTGATAGGGAGCATTCTGAGGGGGACTTTTTCTGAGATTCTGACAGGTAAAGTGATGTATCTAGGACATATACTTTCAAGGACACTTTGCCTGTATATGCCCCTTTAATCTGAGGACCTCAAAGGGCTTTATCAATGGACATTCCACATTTTAGCACAGCTCCCAGGTGAGGGAGGCAGAAGGCAGCACCATTCCTAGTGTGAGGAATGGGGCCACAATAAGAAAGCCTGACCTGAGCCGTATGCGGGGCAGGACTCTGGAAGGCAGGAGGTGTGAGAGGAGAAGCAGCTATCATGGGCCACAAGATTCTGATATTTGGGGTTGGGACCCCAAAACACTTAAACCCTGATATAAGTCCCTGCAGATCACCTTCCCACCTGTCTTGTCCATTAACCTACTGTCTAGAGCCATAAATTGTCATTTTGGAAGATGCAGGAAGAAGTTAGACTGATGAATGGCACCAGTAGTTGGGCCCACATGTCAAGAATTTATGCATAACAGAGAAACACCTCATGTGTGAAGTCCACCTCTGAGGCCTGGTATGATGGTCTGTTGGATATCTGGACGTTAAATACAGTATACTCTCTTAGGCAGTAGAATGTCCTCTTCAGGACCGACTAAAAATTAATCTAAAAATTGACCATATATTCAGTTTACCATACCTAGCCTGTGTGTAAAATTAAAGGCTGGTTGAAATGAATTATCAGTTTGGCAGGTATTTGTGCAATACAGCTATGATTTGTCCATGCTGCAACATCAAAGAACAGTATATTCCATTGTCCAATCTTTTCTTTTTTGTCTTCAGAAGACCAATTAATTGTTCAAAGGTAATATATAGAGGAGATTTCAAGAGCATTTATTTTGGCACAGTCCCTGCCCCTTTGTGGTCTGGCTAACAATAAAGCTAAAATTTGTTTTGTAATGACAGTTTCAGTTCAACTAGAATCCCTTTGATGCTGTTGCATTTTGCTGCTGTGAGAGCTCAGGGTGTTATTTTACTGCAGCAAAACACTCTCTTTACATTATGAAAATGTGTTGCATGCTGAACTGTAGCAGCTGGCAGTGCCGGACTCCCCCTTGGTAGTGTTGTGCATGAGTGACATGCATATCACACAAAGACAGCTTTTCTGTGCATTTGCTTAGTGTTCAGCCATTACTCGATAGGCAGTTCATAGGCCTTGAACTTCCTGCAGTGTTGGTACCAGGAAGTATGGGAGCAAAGAGCAAGATTGAACAGTCACCTTCAGCCAGCGCACCCCTCCCTGGCCTAATAATTAAGATAGAGTACCATGTCGATAAAGGTTCAACCTCTTAGCTCTTGCATCAGCTAACCTAAAGTATTTAATGCTGTTACCTGCAAATAGATATAGTCATTTCCCTTGTCTCTATTTATATTTGAAACTCTTTCCCACCTACCTCACTGCTGGGACAATCAATATGCTTCCGTGGAAGAGGGTGTCACAGGCCTGTGTGCAAAGGTTTTGATCCAGTGCCAAAATCAGGCTTCAGAAAGTGTACTGCTCCTTCGAGATGTCACTGTGTCTATCACACTGGTGCAGAAGTATTTGGTAACCACTGTCTGTCTGCTCTTGACACAGGATTCATAACCAAAATGGTGTCTTCCTCTGTTTACGTGGTGAGTGTGTGTGTATGCATCCATGTGCATTTGGGATTATATAAATACTCTAAGAAGCAGTTTTTCTCTAAGGTTGTTTTGGCAAATGGCACTCATTTGGACACTGTGTTACTTTATTATCAGAATCATATTCCAAGTATCAGAATGTACTGCGGCTGGTACTTGTTTTAAACAAATCATGAAATCCTTCTCTTTAGCACTACAGCCAACTGGGTTCTGTTTTATTACTTGTGTAAATGAAAATATTTAAAGCTTTTTTTTAAATGATAAGTTTAAATTATCAAAAGAGATGCCTTAAAATATATTTTGGCACAGGAAAATTCCCCCTTACAGGAAATTATAAATGTGTCATGTGGGAGGATTATTAGAAAACTTATTTTTATCTTTTACCTCTGATTTAACCTTAAGTTAAAGTGTTCTACCTATCAACCTGTCAGGCTTTACTTCTGTCCCTGCCTTTCCATGCTTGATCTGAATTGCATTTTTTTAAGAAGAAAAAGAAATTAAAAAGTCATTGGACTCACTTCTGGTTTCCAGTGCAACATGTAAAGAGCTTAGAAGTCGTCACACTTGTCCTCACAACAAGAAAAAGCTGAACAAACTGAGAATCAACAACGTTTCTTCAATCTGTCAGAGAATTGAGGTCACAGGGCAAACCGCCACCTTGAAAACTGGAGAGACAGATAAAAACAGAGAATCATCGCTTACCCAGAATAGAAACTGCCCTTAGACCTAGCAACTACAGCACTTGAAGGTATTTCACAAATTTCTGGAGACTGAATGTGGACTATCTTGAGAGAGAAAATCTCCATTTTCATGAATTTTACCTCGGGAAGCCCCCCACCCCCCACCCCGCCAGAGGTTCTCATTGTAAAGATTAGAGAAAATGGGTTTTTTTATGGTTTAACCTACATGGAGGAAAGGAAATACCATACTCCAGCCCCCTTTCTAGAGGAGGGAAAAAAGCTGAGAAGTTCTCGTGCAGATCATAGCCCAGGGTCACAGACTCATTAAAGACTGAAACCTAATCATAGGATTATATAATGCTTCTCCACTCCTCCACACACACCCTACCATCATACCAACAGGGTCCTGTATAACAATAGGAAATTACAGCTGAAAGAACTGTAAGACGCAGACTCTATCTAAATATTCTTTAAGTAGGTGTCTCCAGGGAGACCCAAAGACAACAGAGAAGACAAAAACAGGGACACTAGAGGAAAGTTTAGCCACGACACCACAGCTACAGCAAACAATAAATACAGCACAACTCAAAGTCAGGTAAGCTTAAAACCTCACACTAAGGCTATTTACCATAGTTCCTTTAACTCAGTACATTACATCCAGCTTTCAACAAAAAATTGCAAGGCATCCTAAGAGGCAAAAAAAAAAAAAAAAAAAAAACTGTCTGAAGAAACAAAACAAACATCAGACCCAGACTCCAATATGGCACAGATTTTGGAATTATCGAGCAAGAAATTTAAAATAACTATAATTAATATGCTAAGGGATCTAATGTTAAGAGTGGATAACATGTAAGAATAAATGGATAAGGTAAACAGAGAGATGGAAACTATAAAAGAATCAAAAAGAAATACTAGAAATAAAAAACACTCTATCAAAAGTGTAGAATGCCTTTGATGAGCTCATCATTAGACTGGACATGGTCAAGGAAAGAATTAGTGAGCTTAAAGCTATGTCATTAGAAACGTCCCAAATTGAAAAGCAAAGAGAAAAAAGAATGGGAAAAAAAATGGAACAGAATATCTAAAAACTGTGGGACAATTAAAAAGGTGTAACATATGTGTAATGGGAATGCCAGAAAGAGAAAAAGGAACAGAAGAACTATTCAAAGTAATAATTGTTCAGAATTTTCCAAAATTAGTGACAGACACCAAGCAGGATAAACACCATAATATCTAAACTTAGGCATATTATTTTCAAACTGTAGAAAATCAAAGACAAAGAGGAAAAGACCATTAGAGATGGAATAAATGAAGGTAAAATAAAATATTTTTCATATTCTTAATTGATCTAACAGGTAACAGTTTGTTCAAAATAATAACAACAGTGTATCAGGTGATTATAGTTTATAGATATGTGAAATGAATGACAACAACATAATAAAAGGTAAGAGGAGGAACAAGGTACCTGCACTACCCAGGAAGCAGTATAGTGCTATTTGAAAGTGGACTTAGATTAATTGTAGTGTATTGCAGACCACTATATATATATATATATATATATATATATATATATATATATATATATATATATATATTAAGTATAATTTATATGCTACGAGAGGAGAGAAAATGGAATCATAACAAAATGCTCAATTAAAACCAGATAAGGCAGAAAAGGAGTGGAAGATAGAAAAATGAACACAAGCAAGGGAAACAAATAGGAAACAGTCACAAATATGGTAAATATTAATCCAATTATATCAATACATGTGAATAGTCTAAATACACCAGTTTAAAGACAGACTATTAGAGTGGGTAAAAATTTGAGACCCAATTATATGTTGTCTACAAGAAACCCATTTAAAATATAGACATAGACACATTAAAAGTAAAGAGATGGAGAAAGACATATCATGTTAACACTATTCAAAAGAAAGCTGGAGTAGCTATATCAATTTCAGACAAAGAAGACCTCAGAGGAAGGAAAATTATGAGGGAGAAAGATAGGCATAACATAATAATAAAGGGGCTAGTCTCCAAGAAGACATAACAATCCTTAATGTGTATGCCCCTAACAACCAAGCATCAAAATACATGAGGCAAAAACTGATAGAACTTCCAGTAGAAATAGGCAGATCTACTCTTATAGCTGGAGCCTTCAGCACCCCTCCATCAATAACTGATAGATCAAATAGGCATAAAATCAGTAATGACATAGTTGAACTGATTGGCAGCATAAATCAACTGAATCTAATTGAAATTTATAGAATACTTCATCCAACAGTGGCAGAATACGCATTCTTCTCAAGTTCACATGGAACGTTCACCAAGATAGACCACATTCTGGACCGTAAAACATACCTTAACACATTTAAAAGAATAGAAATCATAGAGTGTGCTCTCACACCTCAATGGAATTAAACTAGAAATTAATAACAGAAAGATAGCTAGAAAATTCCAAAATATTTGGAGATTTAACAACACACTTCTATGGGTCAAAGAAGCCTCGAGAATTTTTAAATACTTTGAACTAAATGAAAATGAAAATATAACTTGTCATAATCCCTGCGACACAGCAAAACCAGTGTTTAAGAGGGAAATTTATAGCATTGAATGTATATACTGGAAAAGAAATATTAAGTCAATAATCTAAATTTCTACCTTAGGAAACTCAAAAAAGAAGAGCAAATTAAATCCAAAGTAAGCAGAAGAAAAGAAATAATAAAAATTAGACCAGAAATCCGTGAAATTGAAAACAGGAAATTAATAGGCAAAATCAACAAAACCAAAGCCAGTTCTTTGAAAAGATCAATAAAATTGATAAACCTCTGGCCAGGATAACCAAGTAAAAAATGAGAGAAGACATAAATTACTGATATCAATAATGAAAGAGGGGCCATCACTACTGATCTCATGGACATTAAAAAGGCAATAAAAGAATATTATAAACAACTCTCTCTGGCCAGAAATTTTATAACCTAGATGAAATGGACCAACTCCTTGAAAGACACATCCACCAAAGCTACACAAGGAGATACAGATCATCTGAATAGGCCTATATCTATTTGAAAACCTGAAGCAACAATAATCTTCCAAAACAGAAAGCACCAGGCCCAGATGGTTTCACTGGTAAATTTTACCAAACATTTAAGGAAAAAATGATATCAGTTCTCTACAGTCTCTTCCACAAAATAGAAACAGAGGAAAACTTTCTAATTCCATCTTATCCAAATACCAAAACCAGACAAGGATATTACAAGAATGGAAAATTACAGACCAGTATCTCTCATGAACACAGATGCAAAAATCCTCAACAAAATATTTTTAAATGGGCAGAAGATCTGAACATAGAAATCACCAAAGAAGATATACAGATGGCAAATAAGCATATGAAAAATGCTCAATATCTTATGTTATTAGGAAATTGCAAATTAAAACAACAGTGAGATGTAGTCAATCCTCATTATTCTTGGATTCCATTTTTGCAAACTCACCTACTAGCTAAAATTTATTTGTAACCCTAAAATCAGTACTCACTTTGGTGGTCATTTGCAGACAGGTACAGAACAGAAAAAAATTTGAGTCCACTGATGCTGAACAAGTTGATGCTCTGCCTTTTTGTTTCAGCTCTCACACTGTAAACAGGTGTCCTATTCGTGGCATATTTACTGTGCCATGTTTTTTGCATTTTTGTGCTTTCTGTTGGTGATGTTACTGTTTAAAATGGCCCCCAAAGCATAATGCAAAAGTGCTAGCTAGTGTTCCTGAGTGCAAGAAGGCAGTGCTGTGCCTTAGGATTTGGTTCAGGCATGAGTTATAGTGCTGTTGGCCATGAGTTCAATAAATAAAACCAAATTCATTGCCACCAAGTTGATTCCAACTCATAACAACCCTATAGGACAGAATAAAACTGTCCCATAGGGTTTCCAAGGAAAGGATGGTGGATTCTAACCACCGACCTTTTGGTTAGCAGCCAAATGCTCAAGGAGTCTTTAAACAGAAACACACTTGAAATAAGGTTATTATAATCAGTTGTAAATGTTGTGTAAATGTTGCAACCAGAGGTTCACAGGAATCTAATGCCATATTTCCCCTAGGAGCAGTGGTTCAGTATTCACTAATTCAGTGTTCACAGTGACTGCGTAGAACATAACTGCCATGACTACTGAGAATCAGTCGTATCACTACACATCTGTTGTTGTTGTTGTTAGGTGCCGTAGAGTCGGTTCTGACTCATAGCCACCCTATATACAACAGAACAAAACACTGCCCTGTCCTGCACCATCCTCACAATTTTTGCTATGCTTGAGCCCATTGTTGCAGCCACTACATTAGTCCATCTCGTTAAGGGTCTTCCTCTTTTTTGCTGACCCCCCTCTACTTTACCAAGCATGATGTCCTTCTCCAGGGACTGGTCCCTCCTGAAATCATGTCCAAAGTAAGTGAGATGAAGTCTCACCATCCTTGCTTCTAAAGAGCATTCTGATTGTACTTCTTCCAAGACAGATTTGTTCTTTCTGGCAGTCCATGATACATCCATGCTTGCTGAAAACACACATCTATTAGACTAGCTAAAATATGAAACACTGACAACACTAAATGCTGGGGAGAATGTGGAGCAACAGGAACTCTCTCATTCATTGCTGGTGGGAGTACAAAATGGTACAGCCTCTTTGGAAGACAGTTTGGCAGTTTCTTAGAAAGCTAAACATAGGCTCACCATATCAAACAATTACATTCCTAGATATTTACCCAAATGAGTTGAAAACTTATGGCCTGTAAGAATAGCATGGCATGGGGGTGTTGGACTTCCTCATCTAACCTCACAAGGGGATAAAAGAATCATTATCATCATCAACAGCCCACAGCTGATTGCTGTGAGGTAGAGGGCAGACATACGTCCTCTCTCCAACCTTTTTACCAATTCTGACACCAGCCATCCCTCCCACAGCACTCTCTACTTCTCTGCTGGGTTTGAAAATTCATTGCAGTGACCACACAGAACTCACAGACAGTACTCATGATTATAGGGTTTATTAGGGAAGTGACAGGTTACAATTCAAGATCAAGAACAACTCAGGATACAGTTCTTTGATCAAGACAGCTTTTTCTCAGCTGTGCCAGCTCTGCCTCTGCCCTGTTAGAGCAAGTGTTACAAAGCTCTTCTAACTTTGACAATAAGTGCCTGGAGGCACCCCACTCTGCCAACAAGCCTCTACCCAAAGGTCCTCAGCTCTTTGACTCTGTGGGTCAGCACACCCACTGTAACTGCCTTACTCTGTAGGCCAGGAAGCCACTGTGCTGTCTCACGCTGGTCTCCGGATTCTGCTGCCACCTCTTCTAACCATCTTACACCAACTCTGGTGTTACAGCTCTCTCTCTGTCTTTCTCCCATGTCTAGGAGGTTCTCAGTACAGGGACCCTATGTCCAAAGGGTCCAAAGGACACAATCTACTCCTGTCTCTTCTTGGTGGTAGTGAAGTCACCCCTCTGCTCTGGGATTTGCTGTCCTTTAAGCCTAGTGCATGGCAAAACTAATTAATCCCCTTGCTAGGGTTCCATATACCTTATTTGCATGGTCTCATGCCCACAAGGGTGCCATGCACCTTATCTGCATTATTGGCAACATATCCAATTCTTGATGAGCCACAAGCACCTCATTTGCATAGCCCCACCCAGTCGTTTGGTAGGAATTATATGACTGTGGCAAGAAAGGCCATATAAAAGCCATCTGTTGCACTGCATGGCCACACAAAAGTCTGCACACAGTGTTTGTAGCAGCTTTATTCATAATTGCCAAAACTTGGAAGGAACCAAGATATCTTTCAGTAGGTAAGTGAATAAACAAACTACGGTACTTCCATACAGTGGAATATTATTCAGTGATTAAAAAAAGAAAACAAAGGTCCATAAAGCCATGAAAAGACATGGAGGAAACGTAAATGCATATTGTTAAATAAAAGAGGCCAATCTGAAAAGGCTGCATACTGTATGATTCAACTATATGGCATTCTGGAAGAGCAAAAAATAAAATTTTTTTCAAGACCCTAACATTTCAGAAGCAGACTGCCAGGCTTTTCTTATGAGGTGTCTCTGGATAAGTTTCAACCATCAGCCTTTTGGCTAGTGGTCAAGTGTTTAACTGTTTGAGCCACTCAGGGACTTTAATAATGGGCTAAAACACTTATAATATTTCTTTTTTGTAATAAGTGCTTTTTATTATGCTTTAGATGAAGGGTTACAGAGCAAATTAGTTTCTCATTAAACAATTAATACACACAATGTTTTATGACATTGGTTGCCAACCCTGTGATGTGTCAACACTCTCCACTTCTCAACCTTGAGTTCCCTGTTGCCAGCTTTCCTGTCCCCTCCTGCCTTCTAGTCCTTGCCCCTGGGCTGGTGTGCCCCTTTAGTCTTTTTTTGTTTTATGGGCCTGTCTAATCTTTGGCTAAAGGGTGAACCTCAGGAGTGACTTCATTACTGAGCTGAAAGGGTGTCTGGGGGCCATACTCTCGGGGTTTCTCCAGTCTCTGTCAGGCCAGTAAGTCTGGTCTTTTTTTGTCAGTTAGAATTTTATTCTACATTTTTCTCCAGCTCTGTCCAGGACCTTCTATTGTGATCCCTGTCAGAGCAGTCAATGGTAGCCAGGCACCATCTAGTTGTGCTGTACTCAGTCTAATGGAGGCTCTGGTAGTTGTGGTCCATTAGTCCCTTGGACTAATCTTTTCTTTGTGTCTTTGGTTTTCTTCATTCTCCCTTGCTTCAGATGGAGTGGGACCAGTAAAGTATCTTAGATGGTTGCTCACAAGCTTTTAAGAACCCGAACGCTACTCACCAAAGTAGGATGTAGAACATTTTCTTTATAAACTATGTTATGCCAATTGAGCTAGATGTCCCCCGAGACCATGGTCCGCAGCCCTCAGCCCAGTAATTCAGTCCCTTAAGGAATCTGGATGTGTCTATGAAGCTTCAATGACTTTGCTTTGGTCAAGTTCTGCTAACTTCCCCAGTATTGTGTAGTCTTACCTTCACCAAAGTTACCACTTATTTATTGTCTAGTTAGTGTTTTTCCCTCTCTACCTCTCCCCTCCCTAGAAACCATCAAAGATTGTTTCTTTTCTGTGTGTAAACCTTCTCATGAGTTTTTATAATAGCGGTCTCATACAGTATTTGTCCTTTTGTGATTGACTTATTTCACTCAGCATAATGCCCTCCATATTCATCCATGTTGTGAGATGTTTCAAAAATTCATCATTGTTCTTTATTGTTGCATAGTATTCCATTGTGTGTGTGTGTACCATGGTTTGTTTATCTATTCATCTGTTGATGGGCACTTAAGTTGTTTCCATCTTTTTGCTATTGTGAACAGTGCTGCAGTGAATGTGGGTGTGCATATGTCTATCCATGTGATGGCTTTTATTTCTCTAGAATATATTTCTAGGAGTGGGGTTGCTGGATCATATAATATTTCTCTTTCTAGCTTTTTAAGGAAGTGCTATATCGTTTTCCAAAATGGTTATACCATTTTATGTTCCCACCAGCAATGCATAAGAGTTCCAATCTCCCTGCAGCCTCTCCAATATTTGTTATTTTAAGTTTTTTTGATTCGTGCCAGAATGTCAGGGTGAGATAGTATCTCACTGTAGTTTTGATTTACATTTCTCTAATGGCAATTGATCGTGAGCATTTCCTCATGTGTCTTTTAGCAGCCTGAATGTCTTCTTCGGTGAAGTGTCTGTTCATATCCTTTGCCCATTATTTAACTAGATTATTTATCTTTTTGTTGTAGAGGTGTTGGATTTTCCTGTAGACTTTAGAGATTAGAACTTTGTCGGATATGTCATAGCCAAAAATTTTTTCCTAGTCTGTAGGTTCTCTTTTTACTCTATTAGTGAGGTCTTTTGAGGAGCATAAGTGTTTAATTTTTAGAAGATCCCAGTTATCTAGCTTATCTTCTGGTGTTTGTGTACTGTTAGTCATGGCTTGATCTTATTTATGCCACGTATTAGGGCCTCTAGCATTGACCCTATTTTTTCTTCTATGATCTTTGTAGTTTTTGGATTTATATTTAGGTCTTTGATCCATTTTGAGATAGTTTTTGTGTATGATGTGAGGTATGGGTCCTGTTTCATTTTTTTACAGATGGACATCCAGTTTCGACAGCACCATTTGTTAAACAGACTGTCTTTTCCCCATTTAATGGACTTTGAGCCTTTGTCAAAGATCAGGTGGCCATAGGTGGATGGATTTACATTTAGATTCTAGATTCTGTTCCATTAGTCAATGTGTCTGTCATTGTAACAGTACCAAGCTGTTCTGACTACCTTAGCTGAATAGTAGGTTCTGAGGTCAGGTAGTGCAAGGCCTCCTACTTTATTCTTCTTCAATAGTGCTTTACTTATCCAGGGCCTCTTTCTTTTCCATATAAAGTTAATGATTAGTTTTTCCATCTCGTTAAAGAATGCTGTTGGTATTTGGATCAGGATTGCATTGTATTTGTAGATTGCTTTGGGTAGAATTGAGATTTTCACAATGTTGAGTCTACCTATCCATAAGTATGGTATATTTTTCCATTTATATAAGTCCCTTTTGGTTTCTTACAGTAGTGTTTTGTAGTTTTCTTTGTATAGGTCTTGGAAAAGGCAAAATTTTAGAGACAGTAAAAGGTCAGTAGTTGGCAGAGGCTGAGGGAGGGTCAGGGATGAGTAGGTGGAGCACAAGACATTTTAAGGGTGGTGAAACTATTCTGCATGATACTGTAATGGTGGGTACAGGACATTATGCATTTTTTAAAACCATAGAACTGTACACACAAAAAGTGAACCCTGAAGTAAACCATAGACGTTAGTTAACAATAATGTATCAATATTGATTGGTTCATCAGTTATAACGATTGTACCACACAAATGCAAGGTGTTAATAGAAGAGACAGCAGGGGGAAAGGGCATATGTGGGAGCTCTCTGTACTTTCTGCTCAATTTTCCTGTAAACCTAAAACTTCTCTAAAAAAATAAATTTTATTAAAATTGAAAAAAAAAAAAAAAAAAAAGCCCAGTCTGCCTTGAGCATTATGCTCTTTTAAAACTATATGGGATAAAAGTGACATCAGCAACTCTAAAGATTAGATAGGAACCTTAGGGGCAGTGAGTTTATGTTAATGGGGAAGGGACAACTCAGAAAAGGAGGGTGAGAATTGTTGCACAGCTCGAAGAATGTAATCCATGTCAGTGAATTATACATGTAGAAACTGTTGAATTGGTGTGTCTTTTGCTGTGTATATTCTCAACAACAACAACAAAATAAAATAAAAATAAAAAGCCTATTGGCAACGTAACTGAGAATCATGAGAAACTAAAAGACTTGTTATGCCATAAAAGTAGTGGGGATGGGGTGAAGGGACATTGCAATACCCTAATCACTTGCCTTGCAGTTGCTGGTGGGTTCGTGCATCGTCAGTCTGCTGAGGGTGAGCAGATTTAGCCAGCATGAGATGTTGGAGAAAAAATGGATTGAAGTCTTAGTGATGGATGGAAACTAGACGGCTCTGTGAAACCCCAACTCTCATTTGTTCTTACCAAAGCCCGAGTCCCTGGAGGGCCTGCGTGATCCTCTGCCAGTTGCTGCGGGCTGGTCAGCGGTATGGCATGCTATGTTTGAAAATATGGGATCAGAAATGGGTGGCACATTCCAAATCCCTCTGAAATGTCTGACTAGGGGTGGAGGGAAGCACAGGCCCAGCAGTAAGTTGTCTCTCCTGACCTCAGTATGCTCAGAAAGGACACCAGAGAACAGTGTTCCCTCTTGCCTGTGGGGTCCCTGGCTTCTGACCCAGCAGGGCTTGGCGAGCATTGTGGTAATTTCCTAAGAAAGGGTCAGAAGAATACAGCATGAGACAGGGCCCTTAGCCATGAACAGCAAACTTCAAAACCACACATACCTCACCCTGCTGTCCCCTGGCATGTGTCAGATCCTCTGCATGCCCCATTTGAGGAGGAGGGTGCTCTCCTGGGAAGACTTTGCAGGCTGCCCTGAGATTAGGTCTTATCTTGAGTGCTCTTGTGAAAACTCTGCAGCCTGTCACATCTTGAGACTCTCTTAGCCAATCTTAGAATTCTATCTCCCAGCATTTGATTTTGCTTATTAAGGAAACCAGGCCTGACAAGATACCTCTTCTCACACTAATCTAACAGACTCAGATAATGGCAGGGAATGTTAGACATAGAACTGGAAATCTCAGAGAGACTTTTGTTTCTGAGAATCATTAACTTCAGTGCAAGAACTACCCAAAACTCTAGGTCTACTAATACCTATGCATGTGCACACACACACACATACACATACTCAGACCATCTCATCAATTGCTCATGGGCAGCCTTCTCTTGCAGCCACCTATTTCCTCCTCACTCCATTTTACCCTAGTTCTCTCCCAATTGCTTGGCCATCCCATCTAGGCTCTCACTCATTTATTGGACTTGGGCACCAGCCTTTCTTTATCATTTGGGAAGACACAGCAATGGCTTCAAATTTACCAATACCCCTAAAATTACCCTACACCCATCATCCCTCAAGCAGGATCAGAATGTAGTCATACTGGGTCACCACTACGCATCATTTAATCTGGGAAAAAACACTCCTTTGTAGAAATGTAAGCTGGAAATATGTGATCGTGTGGGTCTGTGACTTTGCCTTTTCTTCCCCTTTGATTGTAATTTTTTTGGGGAGGGGACATTTTTTATTGTGTTGAAAATATACACAACAAAACAATCACCAGTTTAAAATTTCACATGTACATTTCAGCTACATTGATTATATTCTTCATGTCATCAACCATTATCACTATCGTTTTCCAAATTATTCCACCACTATTAACATAAACTCAAATGCCCCCTAGGCAAAAACTCTTTTTCCCCCTCCTTCCTACCCCTTTAACCACTGATAATTTTTGGCTTCTATGTATTTGCTTATTTCATATAAGTGAGATCATATAGTATTTGTCCATTTGTGACTGACTTACTTCACTCAGCATAATTTCAAGATTCGTCTACATTTTGATATGCATCAGGACTTCATTTCTCTTTATGGCTGAATAATATTCTTGCCACCATGCACCTGTCACTTTGTACTGTGGTAGCTTACATGTTGCTGTGATGCTGGAAGCTATGCCATCGGTATTTCAAATACCAGCAAGGGTCACCCATGGTGGACAGATTTCAGCAGAGCTTCCAGACTAAGACAAACTGGCAAGCAGGACCTGGCAGTGTACTTCTGAAAAAATTTGGCCAGTGAAACCCTTACGAATAGCAGCAGAACATTGTCTGATATAGTGCCGGAAGATGAGCTCCTCAGGTTAGAATGCTCTCAAAATATGACTGCAAAAGATCTGCCTCCTCCAAGTAGAGTTGATCTTAATGATGTGGATGGAGTCAAGCTTTCAGGACCTTCATTTGCTGATTTGGCACGACTCAAAAGGAGAAGAAACAGCTGCAAACAGCCATTAATAAACAGAACATGGAATGTATGAAGTATAAATCTAGGAAAATTGGAAGTCATCAAAAATGAAATAATAAAGATAGCTATCATAGGCATTACTGAGCTGAAATGGACTAGTATTGGCCATTTCGAATCAGACAGTAGTATGGTCTACTGTGCCAGGAATGACAAATTGAAGAGGAATGATGTCGCAATCATCGTCAAAAAGAACATTTCAAGATCTATCCTGAAGTACAATGCTGTCAGTGATAGAATAACATCCATACGCCTACAAGGAAGGCCAGTTAATACAACTATTATTGAAATTTATACACCAACCAATAATGCCAAAGATGAAGAAATTGAAGATTTTTAGCAACTTCTGCAGTCTGAAATTGATGAAACATGCATTCAAGATGCGTTGATAGTTACTGTTGATTGGAATGCGAAAGTTGGAAACGAAGAAGGATCGATAGTTGGAAAATATGGACTTGGTGATAGAAACAATGCCAGAGATCATTCGAATGATAGAATTCAGATCTATTGAATGATAGAATTTTGTAAGACCAATGACTTACTCATTGAGAATATCTTTTTCAACAACATGAATAGTGACTATACACAGGGTCCTCACCGGATGGAAAACACAGGAATCAAATCAACTACATCTGGAGATGATGGAGAAGCCCAATATCATCATGCAGAACAAGGCCAGACTGCGGAACACACCATCAATTGCTCGTATGCAAGTTTAAGCTGAAGCTGAAAAAAATCAAAACAAATCCACGAAAACCAAAATATGACCTTGAGTATATCCCACCTTAATTTGGAGACCATCTCAAGAATAGATTGGACCCATTGAACATTAATGACCTAAGACCAGATGACTTGTGGGATGACGTCAAGGACATCACACATGAAGAAAGCAAAAGGTCATTGAAAAGACAAGAAAGAAAGAAAAGACCAAAATGGATGTCAGAAGAGATTCTGAAACTTACTCTTGAATGTAGAGTAGCTAAAGCAAATGGAAGAAATGATGAAGTCAAAGAGATGAACAGAAGATTTCAAAGGGCGGCTTGAGAAGACAAAGTAAAGTATTATAATGAAATGTGCAAAGACCTGGAGTTAGAAACCCAAAAGGGAAGAACACACACGGCATTTCTCAAGCTGAAAGAACTAAAGAAAAAATTCAAACCTCAAGTTGCAATTTTGAAGGATTCTATGTGCAAAATATTGAATGACACAGGAAGCATCAAAAGAAGATGGAAGAAATACAGAGTCACTGTACCAAAAAGAATTATTGGTCAATGTTCAACCATCTAAGGAGGTAGCATATAATCAAGAATTGATGGTATTGAAGGAAGAAGTCCAAGCTGCACTGAAGACATTGGCAAAAAACAAAGCTCCAGGAACTGACAGAATCCCAGTTGAGATGTTTCAACAAACCAGTTGCAGCACTGGAGGTGCTCACTCACCTATACCAAGAAATTTGGAAGACAGCTACTTGGCCAACTGACTGTAAGAGATTCATATTTGTGCCCATTCCAAAGACAGTTGATCCAACAGAATGCAGAAATTACCTAACAATATGATTAATATCACACACAAGTAAAATTTTGCTGGAGATCATTCAAAAGCAGTTGCAGCAGTATATTGACAGGGAACTGCCAGAAATTCAAGCCAGATTTAGAGAGGATGTGGAAGGAGGGATAACATTGCTGATGTCAGACAGATCTTGGCTGAAAGCAGAGAATACCACAAAGATGTTTACTTGTGTTTTATTGACTATGCAAAGGCATTTGACTGTGTGGATCACAACAAATTATGGATAACATTGTGGAGAATGAGAATTCCAGAGCACTTAATTGTGCTCATGAGGAACCTGTACACAGACCAAGAGGAAGTCGTTGGAACAGAACAAGGGGATACTGCATGGTTTAAAATCAGGAAAGGTGTACGTCAGAGTTGTATCCTTTCACCATGCTTATTCAATCTGTATGCCAAACAAATAATCCAAGAAGCTGGACTGTATGAAGAAGAACGTGGCATCAGAATTGGTCGAAGACTTGTTAACAACCTGCAATATGCAGATAACACAACCTTGTTTGCGGAAACCAAAGAGAATCTGAAGCACTTATTGATGAAGATCAAAGAGCACAGCCTTCGGTATGGATTATACCTCAACATAACGAAAACAAAAATCTTCACACTGGACCAATAAGCAACATCATGATAAACAGAGAAAAGATTAAAATTGTCAAGGATTTCATTTTACTTGGACCCACAATCAACACCTATGAAAGCAGCAGTCAAGAAATCAAAGGACGCATTGCATTGGGCAAATCTGCTGCAAAAGACCTCTTTAAAGTGTTGAAAAGCAAAAATGCCTCTTTGAGGACTAAGGTACGCCTGACCCAAGCCATGATATTTTCAATCGCCTCATATGTATGTGAAATCTGGACAATGAATAAGAAAAACCAAAGAACTGATGCCTTTGAATTATGGTGCTGGGGGAGAATATTGAACATACCATGGACTGCCAGAAGAAGGAACAAGTCTATCTTGGAAGAAGTATAGCCCGAGTGCCCCTTGGAAGTGAGGAAGGCAAGACTTTATCTCACATACTTTGGACATGTTATCAGGAAAGTCCAGTCCCTGGAGAAGGATATCATGCTTGATAAAGTAGAGGATCCGCGAAAAAGAGAAAGACCCTCAACAAGATGGAGTGATACAGTGGCTGCAACAATGGGCTCAAACATAGCAAGGACTGTGAGGATGGTGCAGGACCAGGCAGTGTTTCTTTCCATTGTACATAGGGTCACTATGAGTTGCAACCAACTGGAATGCACCTAACAACAACAATATTCATTGTATGCATATATCACATTGTGTTTATCCATTGGTCTGTTGATGGACATTTCAGTTGTCTCCACGTTATAGCTGTTGTGAGAAGTTATGCAGTGAACATTGATGTACAAGCTTCTGTTGCATTCCTGCCTTTCCTTCATCTGAGTATATACCTAGTTTTGGGATTGCTGGGTCCAATGGTAGTTCTGTATTCAGCTTTTTGAGAAACCATCAAATTATTTTCCACAGTATCTATACCATTTTAAATTCCCACCAGCAATGGATGAGGGTTCTAATTTCTCTACGACCTGGGCAACACCTGCTGTTTACTGTTTTTTATCATTGCCATTTTAATGGGAGTGCGGTGGTATTTCATTGTGGTTTTGATTTGCATTCCCCTGATGGCTAATGGAGGTGCACAGTGGGTAAAAGCTTGGCTGCTAACCAAAAAGGTCAGCGGTTCAAATCTACCAGCTGCTCCCTGGAAACACTTTGGAGCAGTTCTGTTCTGTCCTATAGGGTCACTTGAGTTAGAATTGACTTGATGGCAACAGTTTTGGAGGGTTTTTTTGTTTGTTTTTTATGCTAATGATGTTGAGCATCTTTTCATGTGCTTTTTGCCATTTGAATATCATTTTTGGTGAAATGTCTGCTCATGTCCTTTGCCCACTTTTTGATTTAGTTGTTTGTTTTTGTTGTTAAAACTGTAAAAGTTTTTAAAATATATTTTGGATATTAGACTCTTATCAGATATACAGTTCCCGAAAATTTTCTCCCAGTCTGTGTGTTGTCTTTTCACTTGTTGATAAAGTCCTTTGATGAACAAAAGAATGTTATTTTTATGAGGTCTCATTTATCTTTTTTTTTTTTTTTTTTTCCTGCTGGTGGTTTTGTTGTTATATCTGCTAATCCATCTTTAAAAACTAGGTCCTGCAGCCATGTCCCTATATTTTCTTCTAAGAATTTTATGGTTTTAGTTTTTACATTTGTATCCTTGATCCATTTTGAATTGTTTTTTGTGTCTGGTGTGAGGCATGGGTCCTGAGGCATTCTTCTGCATGTGAAAATCCGATTTTCTCAGCACCATTTTTTAAAGGGAGCCCTGGTGGCACAGTGATTAAGAGCTACGGCTGCTAACCAAAAGGTTGGCAATTTGAACCCACCAGCTGCTCCTTGGAAACTCTATGGGACAGTTCTACTCTTTCCTATAGGGTCACTGTGAGTCAGAATTGGCTCGACAGCAGTGGGTTTGTGGGTTTTTTTTTGGTTTGTTTGTTTGTTGTTTATTGAAAAGACTCTTGCTTCCCCATTGAATGATGTACTTAGCACCTTTGTTGAAAATCAGTTGACTAGATAGATTTATTTCTAGACTCTTAATCCTATTTAATTGGTCTATATGTCTATTATTATACTAATACCAGGCTGTTTTAATTACATGGCTTTATAGTATATTTTAAAATCAGGACATATGAGTCCTCCTACTTCATTCTTCTTCTTCAAGATTGCTTTAGTTATTCAGTGTTCTTTGCCCATCCATACAAATTTGAGGGTTGGCTTTTCTGTTTCTGCTAAAAAAAAAAAAAAAAAGGCTGTTGGAATTTTGATGGGGATTTGTGACTTTGCCTTTTCTAATTTATCTTATGCACATTTAGGAATGCACAAAATGCTTGTTTCTTAAACCATCAGAATGATGCTATTTATTTAGTGTTTCTTTTTATTTACTTAGTGGTTTACCTTTATGTCCATTTGTGAAATAAGCCTAGAAAATAATAATGTCCTTTATATGAGTAGCTTTCTGTGGTGGTGTGGAGTTGGGCGGGGGTGTGGGGGGTTTTGTTTGTTTGCTTTAGTTTTGTTTGTTTGTATGTGTTTTGGCCTTGTGGTCATTGAGGTGCTGCATAGAAGAGCAACCTAACATGAAATCCATTTTCAGTTGCTTCCTCTGCACAGGTACTGAATGAGAGGTTACCTTTTCAGCCCACCCACCGACATGACTGTGTGCTGAGCTCATCAACCTGAGCGCTGAGCCTACCAGCAACCCCCCCCCCACATGCTGGGACTTTGGGGTCACAGGGTAGTAGGAAGGCTAAGTTCACACCTCCGAGCAGTGACACTGTTTGGGGCCTTTGCGGGGAGCCCTCTGATGTTGGCCCTGAGTCTGTGGACACCAGCCTTCTGCAGGCCCTGCAGCTGCAGGGAGATAGCAGTCTTGACGTGAGCTCCCTTGTTTTGAATTCCGAAAAGCCCTGCAGCAATGTGGTGACAACAAAACAGCAGCAAAAATCAGCTCAGGAAGCTCAGGGAGAGGTGAACAGCTTGTCAGAGATGTGGTCCAGTGCAGCCCAGCCTCAGAGCAAGCCCGTTTTCATGGTTTCAGAATGAAGGGTGCATTTTTTAAAGAAGTACATGCACTTACCCGAGGCCATGATATGACCTGCAGATGACTTCACTTCAGCATTCGGCTTTTGGCACCATGGAATGCAGCACAAACACTAAAAATATAGTTGAAGACAAAGACACTAGTGAGATGATTATCTTGCTCGTACTACTGAAACTTAGGACGATTATGCTCAGAGAACAGAAGCCTATTTAATTTTCCTTATTTTAAATGCCATTTGTAATTATAAAACCAAACTAGGAAATATTCTAGGTTTTCATATAAATATATATATTTTTCTATCTTTCCCATGCGGCTAAATCAATTCCATTTAAATATCCAAGCTGCTCATTAACTAAGAAACACTTGGCATTGGTTACCAGCCATGATGCCTCAAAAACAATTATCATGGTTTCCCAAGGCATTCTTTTCTCACTCTTTGTTTCGGTGAAAAAACAAAAACCAAACAGAACACCTTGATATTGAAATAGCTTTTTCTGATCAAAGCAAGGAAAGTATTACTTCTGAAAGTTTTACACTGAAGTCTGTAAACAGTCCACTACTTTTTGCCTCTGATCTGCGTCACAAAGATTTCACAGCCTCTTCCTTTGTCAGCCCAGTACAGGGGTGGAGCGCCCCATTTTCATCTGGGGAGTTGCTGGCCATTTATTTGCAAAATTATTTTAGTTGATCCTTCCTGGAGACTTGATGGGTGTAAAAGCATCATTTGTGATGCCTCTCCCGTGTAATACAAAGGTGGGGTTCTCAGAAGTCCACCAAGCCGCTCCTCACTATGTCCACTCTCTGCGAGGCTCCCTTGGTCCTTGCCCACCACTGGGCTGTATTGGAAGGATAGTAACAGCCTCCCCGCCTCCCCTTGAGTTCACTCACTATGAAGTGCTGAGGAGTGGACTGACTTGGTTTTCTACACTCCTGTGTAAAGGATGAAACACACAGCCCCTTTGTTTATTTTCATTACCAGGGGACCGAGGAAGGTGTTTACTCACAGAGTTCACTTTTCTCTCTAAACAGATGTTTCACACATTTATTGAATCCTAAAGATGGGAAGAGCCTTAAAAGATTATTGAATCCAAAGTGCCTGCCAGAGACAACACAGGCTTTGGAAGCATAGAGTCAGAATCGGAGGGCCTGAGAGAACCTGAGCTATCGTCCCCTCTGAATGGCATGCTTTCAGATGAGAAGGCTGAACTCCAAAGAGGCTTGCAAAATTGCCAGAAAGCACGCAGCTAACTGGCAGCATCAAGCCTAAACCCTAACCTTCAAGTCTTAGTTCAGTGCTTTTTTCCCATTATTCTATGAACAAATGTCTATATATATTCTATAATAATTCTTTTAACCCAGCTAGTAAGACATTTGATGAAGTTTTCCTAGACTTCAGTACTATGAGGTTGCAGAAAGCTCTTCACTAGTTCATAGAGTATTGAACTTTGAGTTACAAGTATCTTCAATTCAAATCTGTGAGCCTTCACTAATTCCAGGTATGAGGTGTAGTATGAAAATCCCTTTTGATAACTTACTGGCTTTGTTTTCCTGAGCTGATGATACCTTGTTACTTGTTTGATTTGGCAAAAATCAGGTGATATGTTGCTAGGAGTAACTATATTCCAAGAAACTTTATTTCTAAATCATGGCATTTTTTTCCCCTTAATGGAGAATGTTCTGTTTGGATGTTTGAACTCCTTTTTCTTTCTGTCTTTCTTTTTTTTTTAAAGTTTACCATTCTTAAAAAATAATGATTTGTCAAAGTAATTTCTATAAGAGTTTATAAATCTTACAGTCATACATTCATTTAGTCACCAAATGATGTACTTTTTTAGTATTTTAATACAAAACAACAGTATCTTACTTACTTGGACGATAAGCTACAAAGAGGTTGAATAATATTTTTATACAAAGTAAAAAAAATGAAACATTTCTAAGGCTGGTCATCTCTTTTGAAATAGCCTTGCATCAAAGTATATCTATTTACAAAACATAAATATATGCTTTATATTTTATAGGTCATCTAAGTTTTGTTCATTTTAAATGTTAATAAATAAATGCCAATGTTATGGTCACCACCTCCATTCCTCCTGGGGCATGTTCATGGCCCCCATTTGCTGAAACGTCAGCAGCACGTTGTGCGTAGAAAGAATTGTATAGCGTTATCTGAGCCATTTGCGTGGGAGAGGGTCCCAATCTTCATTAGAAAGAAATTTA
Organism: Dugong dugon; assembly: GCA_030035585.1. Taxonomy (NCBI): domain Eukaryota; kingdom Metazoa; phylum Chordata; class Mammalia; order Sirenia; family Dugongidae; genus Dugong; species Dugong dugon. The sequence goes on from CM057464.1 coordinate 23,909,828, forward strand.
ACCAAGACAGTAAATATGTTCGATTCCTCTTAAAATGTTCAAGTAACTGATAAGCAGGACAATTTTTTTTCAAAAATATATCACTTAAAAAATGCAGAAGTGTTTCAGACCACAATCCTACCCATTCCAATGCTGTCATTCCACTCACTAGTCTTCAGAAAGGACTGTCACCATCAATTTTTCATTTTTCAAGGATTTTAATTCTTTCAGCATGTTCATATGGTTTTATAAAGCCCCAGATACACAGCAAATCCCCTTGGTGTTGTAAGACAAGATTGCTGTTAAAAAATGTTTAGGCTTAGTCAGCTTCTTCTCACCAGTGGATTCACAAGGGGCTCTGGGAAATGGTGTTTATACAAAGTTTAAATTGATAGGGCAAGTTTAATGCAATCAGGTCAAAGGTACAACTGCTTAGCCAGTCTCATCAACCACTCAGGTTTCAGCATGGGTTTATAAAGAAAGGTCTGTAATGATAACATCTGGCTGCTTGAGCATGGACTGTATTTTGCCCACAATGATTGAATGGACTTTAATGGTGGGGAGGAGAAAACCTCGGGGCAATTTCATTCTTGAATTATGGTTCCAGATAGATAAGGCAAAATGGCAGACTTTGATCCATCTAGGCCCAGCATATCTAGCAATTTGTTGAGCAGACTCGCTCCTTCCATCCCCTCCCAAGCATCTGTAGATGAGTACCCTCCCTAAGTCAATTCAAAGGCCCAGTGTGGGCACAGCTGCGACAAGGCTTGCTGCTCCATTACTCAGGATTCTCCCTTCCGTGTCACTCACTAGCCAAGCTCTGACTTGTTGCCCTGTAAGTACTCAAAGGGCACCTGAGAGAGCAGAAAACACAGTGTCCTTCCCCAGTGGGTGCTCCATTGGTGGCTGCTGGACAGCTAGCTGATTAACAGCTGACCTGCAGAAGGTGAATAAAAGGCTGGAGAAGAATCAGTGGTGCCACACTGAATTCATGTTGTCAAAGGAAAGAGATGAAAAGTGAGTTCCTAATCTCCATCATTGTTCCAGCCCATTTACTTAGTCCCGAGGTTACAAGGACACTGCGAACCTTGAGGACCAAAAACATAAATGTGTCATAAATCAACTGTAAACATTATCAGAAATGCCTGTTACTCAACTCCTCCTGGCAAGGGACCAATTCACGTTGTAGCCTAGGATCCCAAGGTACTGTGCATTCTGTGGATACTCAATATTTTGTTAACGTTCACAACAGCATAACATGAAAAGCTAGCTTTTTAAGTATAATTTCATATTGCTTAGTCTTTTAAAGTCTTCCTGACTTTTCCTTTGGATCACTGAATGTCTGTATAGCATTTTAAATTTGCAAGAATTTCCTTTTCATATAAACAGGTTGATAGAAAACAACTTGCATCAGTGATGGCGGGGATTTACCCCCTAGTGTGATAGCGCTGAAAGGGTAGAAAGCAGAGCACTTAGCATATTTGTTCTACAAATATGGAATAATGTTCTTGGTCTTGGTGAATCTTCAGGACCAGTACGGGAAACACCCTAACCCACCAGATCCACAGTATAAAATAAAGAGGGTGTAGAAAAGAAAGAGGCAGGCATTGTGGTGCAGGTGAGATGACCTTGGCCTGATCACAAAGACAAGCGTTGAATTCCCAGCTCTAGGACTTCCGAGATGTCTAACCAGGGGGCTCAGGAGCCTCTGTTTCTTGATCCATAATGTGGAGACAGATGCCTAATCTACTTACCTACTACATACTTACTTCCTGTGGCTGATGAGAATGAAAAATGCTGTACATGAAAGCACCTCTATATATTCAAAGTACTATATGAATGGAAGTGTCATTATCACTCCTGTATTGCTGGTCCAGGTCCCTCGGTGACACAAACAGTTTGTGCTTATCTACTGACCTAAAGGTTGGCAATTCGAAGCTACCTAGCAGTGCCACAAAGATAGACTTGGTAATCTGTTTTCGTAAAGATTACAGCCAGGAAAACCCTATGGAGACTTCTACTCTAGCACATGGGGTCACCATGAATCGGAATCAGTCCGATGGCAACGGGTTTGGGTTTTTTTGGTTATTGGTGGTCTAGAGTCTCTGGGTGATGCAGAGGGTTAATGAGCTCAGCTGCTAACCTAAACGTTACACGTTCCAGTCCACCCAGAAGCATCTCGGAAGAAAGCACTGGCAATCTACTTCCAAAAAATCAGCACAGTTCTACTCTGACACACAGGGGGTCACCATAAGTTGGAGTCAGTGGCAACTGGTTGGTTGGTTGGTTATTGATGGTCTGGATGGCTGACCTCATTAATGTGAACGGAGATCACGTTTAACTCCTCTAGTCACCGAAATCAGAAATAAGGTCCTAGAAAGAGCCTACCTAATACACGACTCAACTTGATATGCCAGATCTAAACATACCAAATAGTAGGAAAGCAGTCCTCACTTTAACTTAGCGGTATCTTTTTCAAAGAGCAAGCTTCCTTGTTGCAATTAAAACATGATTATATGTTTGAAAATTTATTTTTCTGGGGCTATATATAGCCACTGTGTGAAACAAGGCACAAATGCATCCTTCTCTCCCTTCTACACCACCCTGTCATTGCCTTCTTCAATGTTCTCTACTCCATTTTTCACTCAAATTCAGGGAACTTTGACAAAGCCCCATCTCCAGACTGCATACAAAGCAGGAATATATGGACACCAAAGAGAGGAAGGGGGGCCCTCTGCTGTGGTCCCATAAAAGAGGAAAACTAGGACGCCAAAAACAACAGCAAAACTTTCTGCCCTGTACATGTTCCTACCAGACACTCATTCCTCCTCCACAGGGTTTTCCCCCACAAGACAAGGGGGAGAATGTTACATATAAAGTGAACCTAAGACCAGCCTTAATTTTCTGTTGCAATAACAAGCCAAGATCTATCTCCATTCCTTTTTACATTAATATTTCATTCATCACTTTCAATTCCTAAGTTGGCCCATTTACCTCTCTCACACTTGAGATTTGAAACCCTTTAAAGTAATTGTGATTATATACTTTGTGCCCTTAAAAGCATAAGCCCCTTTGAATACAGTGGACAAAGATAAACTGCCAACTGCTGATCCCATGAATCATGCTCTGTCCAAGAGTGTTGCAGATGTGAGAAACCAACTGTATATGCATACAGAGATATATATTTACACAGCACATGTGTCATGGAAAAGGGGTCCTGATGAGCACTGTTGGAGTAAAATATGTTCTTCCTGCAGTAAGGACTATTTTAACTTTAGTTTCAAAATGTTTTTACTGTGCTATACCTCGGGTATCAAAGGAATAAAGAAACCTTGCCCCATCTGTGTAGCCTCTTTACTGCTATACTGTCACTGGTATTATCCAAATTAAATATTATGCTTAAATATTAAATATTAGCATTTTTCTCCTAATTGTTAGGCCAGCCCTACAGCCGACCAGGGAATGGTTTACATGAGGCTCAAGCACTTCAACATGGGCAGAGTCACAGTTAAATCATGTGTTATCCATCCGCCTTACCCTCAACAGAGCATGCCTTTCAGCTTGATGTGATGTCCATGTTGCAAGTGCAAAGGCTGTGCGAGACACAGTGGGCTGAGCATTCTTAGGACAAGGGGACACTCATTCATCTGCAGATTCATCTAAGGAGAAATTATTCCTTTCCACAAGGGGAAAAACTCCCAATCTTCCTTCCGTATGAGTGAACGATAAAGATGTAAAATGCACTCATCCTCACTCAATTGCCCCAGACTGTAGATTCGAGGAGGTGTGAGCAGGTGAGTCAGGGATGGTGGGGATCGAAGAAACCCCAACATCTTTCAGGGGCTAACACGTCAGCCCAGGCATGGATTGGTTTCGACCAAAGACCGACACAAGATTCAAGTAGCAAAGAGTAGTATGTTGATCTTTAAAAACTTTATAAAGATCCTGAGAGTTGGTTTTTCAGAGTAACATTTCAGACTTAATTTGATAAGAAGAATGACCAAAGTGAGACTTTACAGGTTTACTTTGTTCATATTGTAAGCAACTCTTACCCTGATTTTGTAAAGAAACTATAATAGGTGGTACATGTAAATGGTTAACATTTATCTAACAAAATTCTTACTGAGTGCCTGCTGTGTGCCAAGCACTGCTCTAGGTCTGAAGGTACAAAGTCTCTACTCTTAGGATGCTTACATTCTAGAGGGAGGACACAGACAATACAGAAATGAATATGTCAGGTGGAGCTGTGTGCTGTGAGGAAAAATAAGTCACAGTAAGGAATGCTCAAGGAAGGCCTTTCTAACAAGGAGATATTGAACAGCCATAAAGGGCAGGAGGCAAAGGCCAAGCAGATATTCCGGGAATAGTGTTCCAGGCAAAAGCCCTATGGCAGGTGTATGCTTTGCATAGGTGAGTCACAAAGTGTGTCATGGGCCATTGTTAGAAATTGGGGCTCTCGTGTATGTGAGAAAGGGAGCCATGGGATTCTCTTGACAGGGGAGTGACCCACTGTCACCTACATTCATAAGAGGATCACTCTGACTATTGTGGAAAGAACTCTATAGGGAATAAGGGGGGAAGCAGGGAGAAAGTAATGTGGTTGTTCTAGAAGATATGATAATTAGAATTTCTTCTAGGGAACTTTGGGGGGTTTCAGGTAAATAGGTCAGAACAAGAGACAATTTGGGAGATGGTTTGCTTGAGGGAGTTCATAAAGGAAAGTGGTGTCTGCCTTTCTCAGCCTCAACCTCAGTTCAGCTCTGTTAGTCCTACCTGCACACATATCCACTGCCACCACTCCCACTACTCCCTGGGATCCCTAACGGACATCTAAAAAACATCCCAAGCTGGATTTCTCTGCCTCTCCTTTTCCAATGCATGCTCTAGGGAAGATGATAAGAAAAGTTACTATCAGGTCCTAAATCTTATATTTGATCAGTGAGTTCTATAAAAATAAGAAATTCTACTTTAAGTTTTACATCTTCCCAAAGTGGATCAGAGAGGAAAAAGTCATATTTAAAATGGCAGGGTCAGGTCTCTCTTATGATATCCAGAGAGGGGGGAAATACGAAGCTTTTAGTAAAATAAATACAAACCTATGTTCTCATTCTGAGAGTCTCTTCCTGAGGATCCTCAGACTGTGGAAGTTTTGCTTCTGATCCTTTGCTCGGTCATTCATTCAGCAAACTTCTATTCATCGCGAAGTAGCATCCCTCCCAGCTGACTGAGCTCAGCATCTTGGCAGGAGACAGCACAAAAGGTTATGCAGAGGAAGCCCCAGATTTTTGTGTCCATCAAATAACTGGAAACATGTTTGGAAGATTTTTTTCATTCATCATTTTTTTAAAGTCAAGGTAAATGTTTCTCCTCAGATGTTCCAGCTCGTTACCCTTAGAGGGTCAGACTAAATTACTAAGAATGTGCTTGCCAGGGGTTCACATGGGCCTAGACCCTCCTCACTTTCCGGAGACTCTGTCCTCAAATCAACTGCAGTCTTCATGTTGTTATTAGTTGCTGGTGACTCATGGTGACCTTAAGTACAAAAGAACAAAATGTTGCCTGGTCCTATGCCATATCATTCGTATGTTTGAACCCATTGTTGCAGCCACTGTGTCAATCCATCTCATTGAGAGTTGCCTTCGTTTTCACTTTACCAAACATGATGTCCTTTTCTAGTAATTGGTCTTTCCTGATGACCTGTCCAAAGTAAGCAAGATGAAGTCTCACCACCCTTCCTTCCAAGGAGCATTCTGGCTGTACTTTCTCCAGGACTGATTTCTTCATTCTTCTGGCTGTCCTTTGTATATTCAATATTCTTTGCCAACACCACAATTCAGATGTATCAATTCTTCCTTTTTCATTGTCCCACTTTCACATGCATATGAGGTGATTGAAAAGGTGATTGGGTCAGATGCATCTTAGTCATCAAAGTGACATCTTTGCTTTTTAGAACTTTAAAGAGGTCTTTTGTCGCAGATTTACCCAGTGCAACACAGGTAGTCCTTGACAGGGTTCCATTCCAACAACGCCATTATGAGTCTATTTTCATGTAGGTCAAATATCTCATTTTTTTTGTTTCCATTATTATTTCCTTTTATTATCAGTATCTTTATAAATCCAACCTTTATTTGTCTTTGGGGGTTGGAAATGTTACATATAAACTTACAGATATATTTCAACACGTACATGTTTTTGTTATTGTTAGGTGCTGTCGAGTGGGTTTCGACTCATAGCGACCCTATGTACAACAGAATGAAACACTGCCCAGTCCTGTGCCATCCTCACAATCGTTGCTATATGCTTAAGCCCATTGTTGCAGCCACTGTGTCAGTCCATCTCATCAAGGGTCTTCCTCTTTTTCGCTGACCCTCTACCAAGCATGATGTCCTTCTCCAGGAACTGATCCCTCCTGATAACATGTCTAAAGTATGTGAGACATAGTCTCGCCATCCTTTCTTCTAAGGAGCATTCTGGCTGTATTTCTTCCAAGACAGATTTGTTCCTTTTTTTGGCAGTCCATGGTATATTTAATATTCTTCACCAACACCACAATTCAAAGGCATCAATTCTTCTTCAGTCTTCTTTATTCATCATCCAGCTTTCACATGCATATGAGGTGATTGAAAATACCATGGCTTGGGTCAGGTACACTTCAGTCTTCAAGGTGATAGCTTTACTTTTCAACACTTTAAAGAGGTCTTTTGCAGCAGATTTGCCCACTGCAATGTGTCTTTAGATTTCTTGACTGCTGCTTCCATGAATGTTGATTGTGGATCCAAGTAAAATAATATCCTCGACAACTTCAATCTTTTCTCCATTTATCATGATGTCATTTATTGGTTCAGTTGTGAGGATTTTTTCTTTCTTTCTATTCAGGTGTAATCCATACTGAAGGCTATAGCCTCTGACTTTCATCAGTAAGTGCTTCAAGTCCTCTTCACTTTCAGCAAGCAAGGTTGTGTCATCTGCATAACGCAGGTTGTTAATAAGTCTTCCTCCAATCCTGATGCCACATTCTTCTTCATATACTCCAGTTGCTTAGATTATTTGCTCAGCATACAGATTAAACAGGTATGGTGAAAGGATACAACCCTGATGCACACCTTTCCTGACTTTAAACCACACAGTATCCCTTGTTCTGTTCGAACCACTGCCTCTTTAATCTATATACAGGTTCCTTATGAGCACAATTAAATGTTCTGGAATTCCCATTCTTCACAATGTTATCCATAATGTGTTATGATCTACACAGTCAAAGGCCTTTGCATAGTTAATAAACCACAGGTAAACATCTTTCTGGTATTCTCTGCTTTCAGCCAAGATCGTCTGACATCAACAATGATATCCCTAGTTCCACATCCTCTTCTGAATCTGGCTTGAATTTCTAGCAGTTCCCTGTCAATATACTGCTACAGCCACTTTTTACTGACCTTCAGCAAACTTTTATTTGCGTGTGATATTAATGACATTGTTCGTTAATTTCCGCATTCAGTTGTATCACCTTTCTTGGGAATAGGCATAAATATGGGTCTCTTCCAGTCAGTTGGCCAGGTAGCTGTCTTCCAAATTTCTTGGCATAGACGAGTGAGCACCTCCAGTGCTTCATCTGTTGGTGGAAACGTCTCAGTTGGTTTTCCATCAATTCCTGGAGCCTTGTTTTTTGCCAGTGCCTTCAGTGCAGCTTGGACCTCTTCCTTCAGTACCATCAGTTCCTGATCATATGCTACCTCCTGAAATGGTTGAACGTTGACCAATTATTTTTGGTACAGTGACTCTGTGTATTCCTTCCATCTTCTTTTGATGCTTCCTGCATCGTTTAATATTTTCCCCCATAGAATCCTTAATATTGCAACTCGAAGCTTGAATTTTTTCTTCAGTTCTTTCAGCCTGAGAAATGCCGAGCGTGTTCTGCCCTTTTCGTTTTCTATCTCCAGGTCTTTGCACACGTTATTATAATACTTTACTTTGTCTTCTTGAGCTGCCCTTTGAAATCTTCTGTTCAGCTCTTTGACTTTATCATTTCTTCCTTTTGCTTTAGCTACTCAACATTCAAGAGCAAGTTTCAGAGTCTCTTCTGACATCCATTTTGGTCTTTTCTTTTTTTCTTGTCTTTTTAATGACCTCTTGCTTTCTTCATGTATGATGTCCTTGATATCATTCCACACCTCGTCTGGTCTTTGGTCATTAGCATTCAACATGTCAAATCCATTCTTGAGGTGGTCTCTAAATTCAGGTGGGGTATACTCAAGGTCATACTTTGGCTCTTGTGGACTTGTTTTAATTTTCTTCAGCTTCAACTTGAACTTGCAAATAAGCAATTGATGGCCTGTTCTGCAGTGGGCCCCTGGCCTTGTTCTGACTGCTGATATTGAGCTTTTCCATCATCTCTTTCCACAGATGTAGTCGATTTGATTCCTGCGTTTTTCATCCAGTAAGGTCCACGTGTATAGTTGCCGTTTATGTTGTTGAAGTCAGAGTTGTAACAGCTGTTGGGTGCGTGTGCAGTTCGATTGTCATATGTTGTTAGAGTTGAACATTGCCCAGCTTTCTACCCATTATGACTCCCGACACTGACACCAGCTTCACTGTACAACAGGCCATAGCCTGCTGTATGATAGTATTTTGGACAGTAAATCATAAAACTGAACATCTGCAAGTGAACATCTGATGAATGATAATATCAGCAAATTACGTGCTGCAAATTGTATGTAGTACATATTACTAATGATAAGATGTACAAAAAACAGATGGTCATTAAGTGCTGTTCGTCATAATACGAATACATCGTCAGTGACTACCTGTACATCTTTTAATTTCTTGACTGCTGCTTCCATGGATGGTGATCATTGATCCAAATAGAATGAAATTTTTGACAACTTCAATTTCTTTGCCATTTATCATGATGTTGTTTATCGGTCCAACAATTCCTCATGTGGGAGCTTTGATCCTTGGATTTCAAGTTACTAGTCACCCACAGCCACAGAGTTCCAGATAAAAGTAGAGCCCCCCTCCCAACACTTCACTCTTGTCATTTCTAAGGTGCTGCAAAATCTATGCCTTCTCCTTGATCTGTCTGCCATTTCCTTTATTTAAATGCTCAGAGTGCTTACCTGTCTTGGACTGTGTGCAAGTCAGTGTATGCTTTATCAGCACACAGACCTGGGTTTGAATTCTAACTCATCCAATTCCTAAAATGAGTAATAAAAGAAAGTATAATTCATGTTGGGGAGTTGACTTGAGGGTTAAGTGTGTAAATATTGTAAAGCCCTTGGTACACAGAAAGGACTCAATGAATACTGGTTCTCGTCTTTCTTTCCCAACTCCCCATACTCTTATATCTCCCAAGTCTGTTACCCAGGGTGGCTTATCCTTCCTGGTCCACAGCTCCTACACCATAGTATTCCACAGTATTCCGTTCAGTTCTCTGGTGTCACCTCCATTTCCCCAGTGTCAGGGAGTGGTGGTTGTTTAACCTCCCTCAGATGATAGACTCTTCTTGCCCTATTTTCTCCTCCCCTTCATTTTCTCCTCCCTCAACCACTCACCCTTTAGATATGACATCTGACTTGGCCCAGCTACCTGGCCCTGCCAGAGCATTTTCTTCCAGCCAGACCTGTAAGAGGACTTACCCATGTGGGTGAAGAGATGTTAAAGAAAAGGACACTTGGCCCTTCCACCACCCGGCTGTAGCGGGACATAGCAATGGATTAACTAGAGTACTTTCTCTTCTCTCTCTTTCTCTGTCTCTGTATCTTTTTATGTCTCTCTGCTTCTCTGTCTTTGTTTCTTTGTTTCTGTGTATTTTTCTGTGTCCTTATCTCTCTATCTATGACTCTCTGTCTCTCTCTCTCTGTCTCTGTGTCTCTCTGTGCCTCTCTCTCTCAGACTCTTATTAAGTATTCTGTGTTGGAAAGTGGTCATGCTGCCTGCTAGCTCAGGCCTGACCTAGTCCTGACCCAGGCTGGAGGGGTGGCCTCATCCATGAAATGGGACGGGGTCTGATGAACACTTGGAGGGTCTTCCTTCTCTGCCACTTGTCAGCAGCTCTCTGGCACCCTGGGCCCCTCTAACACAGTAGCTGCTTGGCTTCAAAGCAACAAAGGCACACCCCGCCACACCAGCCCTCCTTTCCAGGAGCTCATGAGCCAGCTACATCCACAGCACTGCCAGAGTATGAGCTTGGGTCAGGAGCTTCCAATTTAGGTTCCCAGCCCCACTCGGGATGTACAGCCTTTAGCAAGCCACTTAACCTGTCTGTTTCCTTGTATGTCAAACGGAGATAATAATACTTAACTACATCACAGGGTATAGTGTTTATTAATTAATTAATGTTTGTAAAGTGCTTTGAAGGCTATTTAAGTGTTTTAAGTATTCTGATTTTAGTCCTCACTTATTATTAGAACTTCCCAGGGTCCTGGGCCATTGCTCACAATTACAACAAAGTTCTAATAGTACCTGCTGTGCAGTCCACTCAGGGATCTAATGCACGACCCATGAGAATTCAACCCAAATGGAATTATAATTTGAAAAAGATGTCCATGAGGCCAGGACCCAGGCTTTGAGCCAGTCACGGAGCTCCCAGCAGTTTTCCAGAAGCAGGACTGCTACACCATGGTATTTGCTGTAAACGATGCTCATTGTAATTGCTTTCATCTTTTATGTGGTGCTGCTCAGATAGAGACTGAAAACTGCTTGCTGGGACCTGGGGTCTCCTTGGACCAAGATGGGAGAAAATGTAGGCCATATGGTGTGACTGGCACCGACTTATTTACAAATCCATGGAACTATGCTGGACAGAATAAGCGTTCCTAATACACTTATCTTCTAGGCTGTTTTCTGGAAGATTCCAGGTGCTGCATGGGGTGCTCTTTCTGCTTGTGTCTTCATTAGAGTCATACAAGACATTCCTGCTCCAGTAGGAAAGAGGAGAGTGAAAAATGGCATTCTGGTGTGCATATTAGAGTTAAGCAGCTGAAATGACTCTCTGTTGAGGCCAAAAAGGATTTTATGTTTAAAAAGACTTTTTGAGTGGGATTTAGTTTTCAGACTTGCCACCAACATCTTCTCTAATGTCATATTGCCTGTATCTCACACGGAACCTACATTCAGGTGCTGCGTAGCTAGCAATGAGACTAGAAAGAATCCATCCCTAAGTCTTGTTAGAGACTTGGCCTGTATCTAGTTGACCTAGGAAGTGAACATAAAAGGCTACATCACAATATTTTACGACTTTGGTGACAGTCTGTGCTTGCCGACTGACACAGGGTGTGATTCCTCTTTGTTTCTTGCATTGACACACAGGCTCCTTTTCTCCTCCTAGAGATACCATAAGTGACCCACATGCACTGTTTTCTCCCTGGGCCTCTCTGGAGAAATGCATGATACATTTGCAGGATTTTCGAAATTTTAGAAAGCTGAAATGGCTTTCTTAGTTTTTTCCGGGTGGTTTTTGAGTTGTTTTTTAGGATGTTGGCTGCTGTTAACTCTTAATTAAGATTTGCAAACTCTTGTAACTGAAGTCCTAGGCTTTACCTTAAACAAATTTTCCAGTCCCACTACAGCCCCTAGTTTCACACCCACTTTAAATTTAATTGGCACTTGGGTTGGTGGCTTTACCTCGCCTTTCCCATTATTACCCAGAGATGATTAGCGGTGGCTTTCCAGGCATGCTTAAGCAAGGAAGCTTGAACGTGTACTTAAAATAGCAACTGGGTTATTTTCTTCAAGGTGCTACTTAAGTACCTGCTTTAAGAACCAATCAGGTCTTTGGGACGGGGGGAGCTATGTGACACACATTTATGGCATGCAGCCAGCACACTTTGCTCTGAAAGAATGTACACATCTAGGACCTTCCAGAGCTCCTGCAGGGATGCCTCACAGGGAGCCAGAGCTCAAGAAGACTCCCTTGTTCTGGCTAACATATGTTAACTTGATTAGGGAAATGCATTGGGTTAAAAATGGATGCTACCATTAAAAACAATGGACATTACAAGTATGATCATCTTTTTGCTAGAAGCTGGCTTCAGTTTCTTGAATAATAGTCTTTTTCAAGTGATTCATTGTTCTAATGGGCTTTAAATTTCACCATGGTAAACTATCAGAGTTGAAAGTGTCTACTGCCTTAACCAGCTTTATTACACCTGAAACCTTCTCAGGCATTGGATTAGGACCAGCAAGAATGGAATATACTCCCACCTGTTGCCTTCTCCATGGTGCTTGCCTTTTTGCCCACCCACTGGCTTTCTGCCATCTATCCGCCACAGCCCTGCTCCACCCAGCCCCTGACTCTCCCAGGGACCTGGCGGCCCCCAGGCAGGCACAGTGGATGTTGTTCTTTGGTGCAGAGCATCGTCATGGTTCAATGTGAGTGAGACAGCTCCCTCACAAGGTAGCCATGGCCTGAAAGACATGCTTCAGCTAAAATGCTGTCCCCTTGGGATCTTACTGAGGTGAAGATGTTCTAAAACTGATTTATGGTGGTGATTGCACCAGTTTGGTAAAGTTACAAAAAAAAACCATTGAATTGTCACTTGAAATGGGTATAGTATATGATACGTAAAATATGCCATAATCAAGTTGTAAAAAAATGCCCGCCTCAAAGGTACTCCCAGCATATATTCTCCCACGTTCTTACCCAAACCCAGCAGCAGGGTGTTTCAACCTCCTTCCCAATGCCGAAATCCCTCCCAGAGGCCAAGCAGGCTCTGTTTTACACCCAGTGGTGAGGAGTTAGTCACTGACTCATGGGGCAACCCACTCCACTGTCAGAAGGCTGTTGTTATTAGAAACCTCTCCTCTTCTGTTAAATTAAAACCTTCCTCCATGTAACTTCTATAGCTATCTACACAAAACAATTCCATTTCCTCATCCACGTGGGAGCCTTCCAGATATTTGAAGGCTACTATCAGGTCTCCCCATGCCTTCTTCTCCCCATGTCTCTTCTCTAAGCAAACCATAGCCGTACTTCACTCTTCCTCACACAGCAGGGGCCACCTTTTTAACCACAAGTTTTGCTCAGGCAACACCACCACAGGGGCTAGGTAACTTTGCTGGTGCCTCCATGCCTTCACCTGTAAAACAAGAATGTTGAGCTAGATAATCTCTCAGGTGCTTCAGATATTCCAGATTCTATGGTTTTGAGACTAAGAATTGTGCATCTATATATATTGATTTGTTTTTCTTACTCTCATATTCTTTTTTAAAAAGATTAATATAACTAACCGTTCAATGAAATTGCTTTTTTCATGATCAACAGACTTCATATGACTGAGTATATCATAAAATAGATGAAGCATTCAATAGAAAATGCCTTCCATCTGCCCCATAATGCTGGTGGTGTATTCTCACCTTTACACAGAGTCTTATAACTGGCCTCTGGTGGGCTAGGGGTGACTAGCCAGAGGTTGACAGAACTATATTGTATGTCCTTCAGGGTAGTCCAGGCAGAAAAGTTATAGGTAGAACAAGACCTTACACATTGTGTCCTCGGCTTTGAAACAATGAGCAAGTTGAAGTATGCTCATTATAGAAGTGTGCTCATTATACCAATTTTAACTGGTATTTTCACCTTAATCCCCGTAAAGAGGTGGTGTCACCTACACCCTCGATAGAAAGGATAACATTATTTACAAAGTCAGTTCACGATGCACTGTCCAGATTGAAAGGAAGATAAACGACCCTCAAAATAGTAATGTCTTTTAGTTTAGCATTCAGGAGCATGTTCTCTAGATAATCCCCTTGCAAACACATGCCCTCAAAATCTCAGGCCTGAGGTAACAGGTGGGAAGAATTGTTTGAGGAGAATGCTCCAGATGTGCCAGACACCAGTGCTGTGCGAGGCCTGCCTGAGACAGACACCCCCTCTGGCTTGCATCATCCAGAGAGCTCACCTCATACTTGCAAAGGGAGGATGTGCTTATTATGATGTGCTTTTCTGCTTGAGTTTTTTGTTACAAGGATCTTTATAAGGAGTCAAGAGGATTAGTGAAAGAGAACTTTACCAAACTATAGAGGGAGAGAGAACACAAGTTGGGACTGGAGTGAGCAGCATGGTGCCTGGCCTCACTGTTGTTTTCATGGACACATTTTACAATGCTAAAGTGGCTGCTCCCTCAGGAACCCTGAGGGCAGGAAATCTGGCCTCACATCACTGTCGTGGAGAGTGAAAGAACTGTGTGGATACCATTAATAAATGCCCTGGTCTGTCTTTCACAATGGAGGGTATCGGTGTCTGGCTTGAAAGCATTCCTAAGTTAGTTGAAGTTGTAAAGTAATACAGAAAACTGACATTTTTATTGTGACACGAGTTCACATGGAGCGGCTATCTGCCAGCTCATCTGGTTTGTATGATCCACGAGGTAGCTGTCATATCAAGGCAAGGGGCCGCTGTCTAAGTGCACGAGCGCCACTCCAGCCCTGAGACTGATGGCTGTCTGCAGGCCTCCTCCTGCAGATAAGCTCTGGCCGCCACAGCACACATGCCCCACTGTCTCTCTTCCTCACTCATTCCTCCCTCTCACTCAACCTGGGGAAAAGCCATCTGTGAGGCGGAGCCTCTGCCGTGCCCCTGGCGCTCCTCATTGTGCCTTCATGCTCATCAGTCATGAGAGACCTCTGTGCAGGGCTTCCTGGTCAGACACCCATGAGTCAGTTGAGAGAAGCAGGCTCCTATGGAGCCTAGGCCCCTCCTGTGGCACAGCAAGCCCCTCGGGCGCCTCTCATCACAGGAGGAGCACTGGTCTGGCTGAACGCTCAACTCCACTTAGGAGCCACTTTAGCCCTTTCATGGGTGAATTATTATTATTATTATTATTTTTGGTGATGCCATGTTTTTTACTAATGGAATGGATACTGAATAATTGTTGGTAGTTTTTATTATTTGAAAAAATGGGGCGCCAGTTGCAAACGGGCCATATCGGTCCCATGTTCCATGAGGCACATCACACACATCTTACGTATCGGTCCCATGGCCCAGGAAGTGCATCACAAACTGTTTTCAGGGAGGCAAGCACTTTATGAAAGATGTCATCAGGGAGATGACTAAGGCACGCAGGCCATATCGGTCCCACATTCCATGAAGCACATCATACACATGGTACATATTGGTCCCATGGCCCAGGAAGGGCATCACAAACTGTTTTCACCCAAAAAAAATAACTCATTTACTTGAATATTTCCGCATGCCAGTAACCATACCTTCCCAATAACACAAAGGAAATAGTAAACATACTTGCAGGCCTTATCTCGCTGTACAGAAGCCAAGAGACACAAAAATTTTACACAGTCCTCCAGGAAGCACTCCGTCATATGAATGGCTCTCAACACTCAAATGTGTTGCAGACCAACTTCCTTGTTTTTTGAATGTTTGCACCAGTAACTGCCACGACAGAATGTGCTAAAGTGGCTCAAATGCATGCCAATAAACCTCCAGGGGTGGAAAATGTAGCTGGAACATATGTGTGCAATCGCTTGTTAAAGAGTTAAAGAACCCATTTTGATAGAGGGGGCAGTGGTGGTTCAGTGGTAGAATTCTCGCCTCCCAAGCAGGAGATCTGGGTTTGATTCCTGGCCAATTCACTTCATGCACAGCCACCACCCATCTGTCATTGGAGGCTTGCATGTTGCTATCATGCGAAACAGGTTTCAGCAGAGCTTCCAGACTGAGATGGACTAGGAAGAAAGACCTAGTGATATACTTCTGAAAATCAGCCAGTGAAAACCCTAGGTATCACATGGTCCAACCACAACCAATCATGAGGATGGTGCAGGGCTGAGCAGCATTTCGTTCTGTTGTGCAGGGGGTCACCATGAGTTGTGGGCCAACAACACTTGGATAGAGCAGTTTTCCCTGTAGATAAAGGAGCCTGGCTCAAATTGCCACACCCTGCAAGCTGGAACAGCTACACACACTCAGTGGTGGGGAGGCTCCTCTGCCATATCCACGTGATACTGCACACATGGCTGTTGAATGAAAGGATTCACTCAGCATCCTCTCATCATTCGTGTCTCTTGCAGGGTTGTGATGCATGACCCCAGGCTATAATACATCAGGGTGTTTCATGCCAGAAGCTTTTTCTCAGATCCGTGCCCCATTTTGTATTGTTAGTTTGACTTCTGCGGCCCCTTGGAGAAGTTGGTGCTGCAGTGGACAAGGCAGAGCCGACCTGGGGAATTTCTGTCCCCTGCACCTTGTTTCCAGCTGTGCTCTGGGGTGCCAAACTTCAGTTGTCCCTGTGTCCCATGGACATAATTGCAAAGACTGCTTTCTTGAGAGGGTCCATCTGAAAGAACCCCTGAGCACTTTTCCAGTCTCTGTTACATGGATGATGGCGTCACAGTGGGGAGCAGGAGCCAAGCTCAGATTCTAAAGACCAAAATCAAACCCACTGCCGTCAAGTCGATTCCAATTCATAGCAACCCTGTGAGGACAGAGTAGAACTGTCCCATAGGGTTTCCAAGGGTGTAATCTCCCCAGAAGCCGACTGCCACACTTTTCTCCCGAGGAGTGGCTGGTAGGTTCCAACCACCGACGTTTTGGTTCACAGCTGAGCACTTTAACCACTGTGACACCAGGGCTCCTTATTCCAAAGACATAAGCCTACATTTTCCAGCCATCTAATCAGCTTACCTTACTACACGTGCTGATTCACCATTTACAAAGCTCTTTTCACCTGCTACCTGAATTGAGCCGGAATCTGTGATCTGTTAGTGGTCAGCCTGGCTGAGGACAGAAGAGGAAGAAAAGAGTAGGGCAAAAGTGTTTTTCTCAAGATGAATAAATTGCTTCCTCATTGACCAAAAAAAAGAAAAGAAAAGAAAGAAAGAAAAGGATAAATCTGGGTCTAATTTAGCAATATAAGTTGTAACTGACTTTGGAAGCAGTAACTACCTCTGCCGAATCACACAGCTGTGTGGCCCGTGTGCACGTGCTCCAGAGAAGTCAGGGCTAGAGAAGCAAGACTGAGTGCTTAGAGATGTAGTGATGACATTTCCAAAGCTACAAATGTTTATTTTCCTTTTCAGAAAGTGTTAAATAAACTTATCTGAAAAATGGGCCACGAAGTCATCTGGGATAATCATGGAGGCAGACATAGTGGCCCAAGGGCCAGCCTGCCACTTAGTATCTTACTGTCTGCCTTTGTCCAGGTAACTTTGCCTCTCTCCACCTG
Organism: Dugong dugon; assembly: GCA_030035585.1. Classification (NCBI taxonomy): domain Eukaryota; kingdom Metazoa; phylum Chordata; class Mammalia; order Sirenia; family Dugongidae; genus Dugong; species Dugong dugon. The sequence continues at coordinate 23,926,975 of CM057464.1, forward strand.
AGTCCCCCGTACGTATGTGCACCAGGTGTTAGGGTGCACATGCACAGCCCTGCCGGAGTCACGGCTCACTACATAGCGCACAGCATGGCCACGTAAAAAATGGAATTGTTGAATCTAGGAGAGGTGTATGGAGGTTCATTGTGCTGTTCCTTCTAGCTTTGTATTAAAATTGTTTTTTAAAATTTTCAACCTAGAAAAATTTTAATGTAAAGATTATAAAGAAGTAGGAAATTTTTTAAATAAAAAACAAGTATACGTTCATGACAGTAGGACTCAAAATAGTTGAATGATCAGAATTAGGAATTTAAGAAAAGAATAATCAACAATCCATGTCTGCATTCTCTGCACCTGATTTTGAAGGCCAGCACAGCACCCTCTTGGTCACGGCCATGTCATCCTTTTCCCACTGCAGCACACAGTCCAGTTTGAGCATGGATGGACAGTGGCATGGGTGTGTGCTTCGGGTAGTGCTGCAGGGTCAGGGGGGAGGTGTCTCCTCCACCCTCCAGGAGAGACCGAGGCACTGAAATCCAAGATTCAGGATAGACTGACGGCATGGATGAGTGGACGTGAAGGTTAAGGTAGAAAGTGGGGAAGCCTAAACAGAAGCAGGTACCCTAGAGAAAGATGACCAGGGCAGAGCCCTGTGTGTAGCCGCAGCCTGTACACATCCAAAAGGAGGGCAGAACAAACAGCAGAATATGGAAAGCAAGGAGACCTTACAGAGTGTCAGGGCTGGCAAAAAAAAAAAAAAAAAATCCAATTTAGTAAGGCTAATCTTGGGAAGATGTCTGCTCTCAGGTCTACCAGTTCTACCAAGACACGTCACAAATAGCCATCTTGCTTAGCATCTCCAAGCTCTGCATCACCATCTCATCAGAGAACGTAAAACAAGGGGCCTTAGATTCCCAGCATGTACAGTGCAGAGGACAGCCAGCTGAGGGTGTGAAGTTACAGTTTGTGGGTTTTTTCTGTATAAGACATTTGTGTAGAGTTATGTACTGAGAGCAGGAAGGAAGCCCAGGTCAAAGGGGCTTTACTGGGTGTTATCATTTAATCCTCATCACCACTCTGAGGCAGGGACCATGATCCCCTAACAATGAAGAAGTAGGCACAGAGAGATCATCTTGGAACACCAGAACCATACCGTCCCATCATGTGGCACCCACTGAAGGCCCAGATCTGCATCTGCTCTCTCTGAGGTCAGACACAGGGGAGGGGAGAAAGTATGGAGTCAGCTAAACCTGGAGCTTCCACCCCCAGGGAAGAGGAGCCCAGACATTCTCTGTCTGGATCACAAGCATTCACACCTGCTTTTACCTCAAGAAGATTGTGGACACAGCATAGCTGGAACCTCGATGAGCCAGAGCCCAAAGTAGAAGCTTGCAGGGCATCTTAGAAGGGGGTTCTAGGAAAATGGCTTCTTCCCCTCTCTTCTTTACTGGAAGGACCAAAACGCAAAGCATAGAAAAGAACACATAGGACCACAAATGCCTGGCCTGCACCAGGCTTGAGCAAACCTCTTGAGTGCTCCTCTCAGCCTGACTTTTTGAACTCATAATTGAATTTTCCTAACCTGCATGACAGGTGTGAACTGAAGACCCTGAGAACAAGCCTGAGAAGTGAGTGTTGGCCCTGCTAACCTGCTGAAGCAGGCACAGCCACAGCCTCCAGTTCCATCGGGGCAGGGGTTGAGTGGGATTTACAAGGACCATCTCTAACACTGGAACCCAGGGTGGCCATAGTTCTTTATATACATCATTCACACAGGAAGGTGTACCTCTTGATTGCCGAACCTTGTTTCATTCCATCAAGGACCCCAGAGAGTCATCTACTGTTCACTTGTTGAGCTGGCTCTGTCCGCAGGCACTGGGGCTGTCCCACCTCCCAGAGAGGGCACCGCTGGTTACTTCCTCTTATGCTCATTTGTGGATTTACTTTTCAGTCTAACAAGACTGTTACGATTCTTGAAAACTTTTCATCAGTACACCACAAGAGTTAAGAGGTCTTTTCTTTCCTCTGTGCTTTGTTTTATCCCACTTGGTAATTAGAATATAATGAGAATCAGTGGACGGCTCCATTGGGCATTTCTGGTTCTGCTTCGTTACTAATAGGCTGTGGCATAGTTCTTGTATTGTTCTTACATGGGCCACTGTAATGGGCCATTTGGTCAGACACTCTGTAAGGGTATGGCAGCACCTAAAGGAGCATCTTCTAGTTTTCAGAGAAATAATTAACAAGTAATTACTGGTTGATTTTTTTCCTGGGCATGGAGGTTGTCTTCAGAGTGCTGTCAGAGAGAACTGTTGGAACCACATGCAGCAACCAATCCTTTTTGTCTTTGCTAGGTTCACTTCTGCCTTGGCAATTAAAGCCTTCTGTACTACAAGTACAGTTGTTAAAGCTGTGGACGCCAGGCTCAATGAAATGAGGAAAGGAAAAGATTCTAGACACAGAGCTGTAAAGCTGAAAGAGATCTTAACCATTCAGTCCCACCCTGCCATTTTTCAGAGAAAGATGCTGAGCCCACAGAAATTGTTACTTGCCCAAAGTCAGTCACCTAGGTTGTTATTTATGACCTTTTTCAGAAGGCATGGCACAGAGTCACTAGCCAGGAGATATGCTGGAAAGTTCCATCCTACTCTTCTCGGGGCTCTCTGAAAGATGAATTTGAAAGTTCTGTGAAAGCAGGAACTGGTTACCCACCTGAAGGAACAAGGCATGTGAGAACTAATTCCTTAAAGAGCAGCTAGGCACATGATATCTAAGGGATACTCTTTGAAGCACAGTAAAAATGTTTTTATTGGACAAGAATGCAGTAAACTTTTCTTCAAAAATAAGGAAAAGATGGTTTGGGCAGAATAACCTGGGGTGACTGGTCCTGTGTTTGAGAGTGAGTTGAAGTGTAGCAGAAGGAAGACATGCCCTTTGGCCTGCATGTAAAGATTTAGTAACTAGGGCAAGAACATTTAGATCTCTTAAATTTGCACGTCGTATAATGTGTTTTCATGTTACAAGGTACAATCATAAAGGACTTTAATTCCTCTAGGAATCTTAGCTTAATGGATGAATTAGAAAAATTAAAATGTATTATCAAACGTACTCTGAAAGAGGCTAACTGCATAACATTACACACATTTCTAATGCTGTTAGCGTGAGTATAATCTGTTAAATTTATAAATTGAGAGATTATCAGATATTCTTCTTTTAATTTTTTTTCATTATACTTTAGATGAAGGTTTACAGAACAAATAGTTTCTCATTAAACAGTACACATTGTTTTATGACATTGGTTAACAACCCCACAACATGTCAACACTCTTCCATTCTAGACCTTGGAGGACCTTTTTTTTTTTTTGGTAAAAAAATACATAGCCAAGGTTATACCATTTCAAAAGTTTCTACATGTACAATTCAGTGACATCAATTACATTCTTCTAGTTGTGCTGGTATTCTCACTATCCTTTTCTAAATTATTCCATCACCATTATCTTCAACTCACTGCCCCCTAGGCTTCCCATCAAACCTTCTGAGTTGCTGTTGTCAATTTGATCTCACATAGATAATTCTTTTTTTTTTTTTTTTTTGTACCTTAGATGAAGGTTTGCAAAACAAATAGTTTCTCATTAAACAGTATACATATTGCCCTATGACAATAGTTAACAACCCCACAACATGTTAACAGTGTCCCTTCTCAACCTTGGGTTCCTATCACCAGTTTTCCTGTCCCCTCCTGCCTTCTAGTCCTTGTCCCTAGACTGTTGTGCCTCATTAGTCCCATTTTGTTTTATGAGGCTGTCCAATCCCTGGCTGAACAGTGAACTTTGGGAGTGACTTCACCACTGAGCTAAAAGGGTGTCAGGGGGCCATACTCTCGGGTTTTCTCCAGTCTGTCAGGTAAGTAAATCTGGTCTTTTTTTTATGAGTTAGAATTTTCTTCTACATCCTTTTCCAGTTCTATCCAGGACTCTCTATTGTGATTTCGGTGAGAGCAGTCAGTGGTGGTAGCCGGGCACCATCTAGCTGTACTGGACTCAGTCTGGCGGAGGCCGTGGTAGCTGTGGTCCATTAGTCCTTTAGATTAATCTTTTCCTTGTATCCTGTTCTCTTCATTCTCCCTTGCTTCCGAAGGGGTGTGACCAGTGAAGTATCTTAGATGGCTGCTCACAAGCTTTTAAGACCCCAGACTCTACTCACCAAGGTAGAATGTAGAACATTGTCTTTATAAACTGTCTTATGCCAATTGAACTAGATGTTCCCTGAGATCATGGTCCCCACAGCCCTCTGCCCAGCAATTCAATCCCTTAGGGAGTTTGGAAATGTCTTTGGAGCTTCCATGACCTTTCCGTGTACAAGTTGTGCTGGCTTCTCCAGTATTATGTACTGTCTTACCCTTCACCAAAGTTACCACTTATCTATTGTCTATATAGTTCCCCCATCCCTCGTAACCAACAACGATTGTTTCTTTTTGTGTGTAAACTTTTACATGAGTTTTTACAGTAGAGGTCTCATACAATATTTTTCCTTTGTGATTGACTTATTTCACTCAGCATAATGTCCTCCAGTTTCATCCACGTTATGAGATGCTTTACAGATTCATCATTATTCTTTATCATTGCATAATACTCCATTGTGTGTATGTACCATAGTTTGTTTATCCATTCATCTGTTGATGGGCATCTAGGTTGTTTCCATCTTTTTGCTATTGTGAACAGTGTTGCAATGAACATGGGTGTGCATATGTCTATTCGTGTGATGGCTCTTATTTCTCTAGGATGTATTCCTAGAAGTGGGATAGCATTTTGTAGTGCTTTTTTTTGTGGTGATGATGTTTTCTTTGTTCCTCTTACTGTCCTGTGCTGAGTTCCTTTTGTTTGTGGACTTTTTTTCATTTCTTTTGTTTTTGTAGGTTTTGTTTTTACTGAGACTTTATGTTTTTCTTCTTTATTTTGATGAGTACGTTTGCTAACTTTCTTTGTGGTTACCTTGAAATTTACCCTTATTTTCCTAGATTTGAACCAATCTTTTATTACTTGGTATCACCTTGCCTTCCTCTCCATTAGAAGGTTCTATACCTATACCATTTATTCCTCTTTTAGTTCTGATGCTGTTGTCATTTACAGATTAACCTCTCTGGTTCCCTGTTGTAATTCTTTTGGTTTTGCATAGTCCTTGAGAGTTCATTTCCTAGCTTGGTATCTGGCTGGTACAATCCTGCATCCTAGATTCAGCCTGTGGTCTGATGTTGTTTGTTTTCAGTTCAAAGGACTCCTTTTAATAAGTCTTGTAAGTTTGGTTTGGTTTTTACATAGTCCCTTAATTTCTGTTTATCTGGAAATGACCTAATTTCACCATCATATCTGAATGAGAGTTTTGCGGGATATATTATTCTTGGCTGGCAATTTTTTTTCTTTCAAGGTTTTATATATGTCATCCCATTGCCTTCTTGCCTGTGTGGTTTCTGCTGAACGATCCAAGCTTAGTCTTATTGTTTCTCCTCTGTATGTGACTTTTTGTTTTTCTTGAAGCTGCTCTCAGGATTCTTTGTTTGTTTTTGGTTTTAGTGAGTGAGATTTATGATATGCCTTGGTGTTTTCTTTTGGGGTCTATCCTATATGGGGTTCATGGAGCTTCTTGGATGGCCAGCTTTTCATCTTTCATGATATTGGGGAAGTTTTCTGTCAGCAGTTCTTCAGTGATCCTCTCTGTGTTGTCTGTTTTCTACCCCTGTTCTGGAACTCTGATCACTCTCAGATTTTTGCTTTTGATTGTATCTCACATAATTCTCAGGGTTTCTTCATTTTTCTTCATTCTTTTTTCTTATTTTCCTCAAACAGAGTTGTATTAAGTGTTTGTCTTCAATTTCTCTGATCCTATCTTCCATCATTTCAAACCTGCTCCTCAGCCCTTCTATGACACTGTCCATTTCTGAAATCTTGTTATTTTTTGGATTTCTAATTGTTGTTTTTGTATGATTTCTAGTTGTGAATTTATTTTAGCATTTTGTTCCTGTATTATTTCTTGAATTCTTCCATTTTTTTGTCTGTATTGTCCATGAATTTGTCTGCCTTTTCCATGGATTTGTCTATTTCTTCCTCATTTTTGTCAGCTTTTTGACTCACCTCTTGGATAATTCTGAATATTAGAGATTTGAATTCCCTATCAGTTAGGTCTAGTGCATTTTCTTCTACTGGAAGGTCATCTGGTGTTTTATTTTAGACACCTACTGAAACCATTCTGTCCTGTTTTTGTACATGTTTTGATATTGTCTGCTGTCTTCGGGGCATTCAGTGGTTATTTTCCTCCTCTATTGACTGTAGATGTGTTTGTTTCATCCTGCTTTTTTGTTTTATTTGGCTATGTCTGAGCAGGTGGGCTGTGCATTCTTTGTTGTTTGCTCATCTGTGGGCACGATACTTTTCACCTCCTTCTCCAATGGGCAGGGTCAGTCACTCAGGTATGGTACAGCAGGGCAGGTCTAGCTGAAGGGGAGTTGCTGGGATGGGTTGTTTGTGGCACGTACCAGGGCTGACAGTGCAGACCAGGAATCAGTGCAGGGCAGGTTCTAGTAGGCCGTGCCTGTGCTGCTTGGGTGTGTGATGTTCGGTGCATAGTGCAGGTAGGCACAAAGGAAGGGTCGATTGTGATGTGTGGAGCTAAGATTGGTATGGGAAAGATGAGAAAGAGGAGAGAGGAACAGGATCCAAAAACATACATACAAACAAAAAAGAGTGCTAAGGGAGCTTGCTATTGGAGTGGAGAGATGAGAGACTGAGAAATGGGGAGAAATAAAAATTTAAAAAAAAGATAAAGGGTAAAAGAAAAAAATGAATAAATTGAGAAACTGGAAATGAATAAAGACAAAAAGCAAATAAGAGAGAGAAGAAAACAAAGAAACGAAAAACAAAAAAAGAGCAAGAAAAAAGAAATGTCCCCAGGGATGTCCCTGTGCGTCTGCACAGAGTAAGGGAGTAGCTTCAAAGCTGCACAGTACTGTCCAGCTAGAATGGGCTCCCAAGCCGAGAAAAGGAAAAGAAAACAAACAAATCAAAACAGAACAAATCAGAGCAAACAAAAAAGCCCCAGGGGTCCCACCAGCATGGCAGCACGGGCCAGGAAGCAGTTTCACAGTTGAGCGGTGTTTCGCAGCCTTTCAGGAAGAAGCAAAGATGGCACATGGAGCCAGGTATTTGAGAGAAAGGAGGGGGAGGTGGTGAGAGGTAAGGAAGAAATCTAAAGAAGCAGATAAAAGCAACACTAACAGCCAACAAAAGGTACTCAGGGAGCCAGCCAGTTCAGTGCGGGCAGGTGAAATCCAAGTGACACTGGAGTGAAGATGGTGCTTCCTGGCCAAGAGACTGTCTTGCAGGAAGCAGAGGAGGCTAAGTGGGGGTGAAGAAGGGGGAGTGGGGTGGGAAAGCCTATATCACTGGTTACCAGTTGTTCTGTCTCTTGCTGGAAGCTCCGTCAAGCTGCGTTCTTGTACCCCCTGTTCACTGAACTCCGATAGGAGTCCAAGATGGCGGATCCGTGCTGTGGAGCTGATAGGGGACCTCTGCTTTATCTCTCCTCGTTCTCTCTTCTCGGTCAGCTTCTTATTCTATTCAGTGCTTGGCTGAGTTCTTTATCTCTTCATTTGATGCTTAGGGTTTCAGGATTGACGTGTGACTCTGTTTGGCTTAGTTTTTCTGATCTTTGCTGTGGAAGGACAACGTGGTGCTTCTGACTATAGTGCCATGTTGCCCCTACCAATTATCAGATATTCTGACCTCCTAAATTTAAACTACAGGTAAGTCATATCTAAGGGATATCTAATGAGACAGAGTTGACCCATCTGTTAAGAAGAGTTAATGATATGTACTTAAAGCATGTGCTGAGGTGAGCCATAGCAAGACTGTATAAAACCCCAAAATAATAATAGGCTCATTTCTTTCTAGTGATTCTCTTGAGAGCACATCACAATATTAGTCTAAAGCAGTCCCTCCTGGCTAAAAATGAGCCATGTGCCCCTCGCCCTGATGAACAGCAGCCTACAACAAGTGAATTTAGCATGACCCGTAACCTAGCTTGTGAGTAATATCATGAAACCAGCATTATAAGTTAGCCCTCCATAAAAAATAAGGATCATAATTATTATTGTATATTTTAAAAGGTTACTTTAAAAATAAGCTTATATTATTCTCTTTATTTCTGATTCTGGAAATTATATCTGAAAATTTGGAGCATTGAGATTCAAGTAAGGATTCAGAGGAGAATGCTGTTTATGAGTTCAGCTCCTTTATCAGCAAACTGCCTATAATGGCCAGCAGAAAAATTAAGCAGTAAGTCAACAGGCGGATGACCACTACAATACTTTCGCACTTGGACTCATAAAACTCAGCTATTTTACACAACTGATTTCATTTTAAACTGTTACTAGTTACAATGTTTAATTATTTGGGAGTGACAATTCATTAAGGAGCACTAGTGGCACAGTAGTTAATCACTCAGCTGCTAACCAAAAGTTCGGAGGTTCGAACCTACCAGCCACTCTGTGGGAGAAAGAAGTGGCAGTCTGCTTCCAGAAAGATTACAGCCTTGGAAACCTTATGGGGCAGTTCTACTCTGTCCTATAAGGTCACCATGAGTCAGAATTAATTCGAGGGCAACGGGTTTGTTTTGGTTTTGGTAATTCAGTAGACTGTGAATTAAAGCATTACCAAACGCACAGATCTGACAACTGTCTATATGCAAAACGGTTTTGCATTGTTAGTGAGGAGGCAAGAGCCATGCTTTTCCTTGTGCAGAGGAAAATTTAATTGTATCTTTTTAAAATATATTCAAAACAATTCCTTACTATAATAGCAAGAAACAAGTGTTTAGCAGAACTAATTCTTGTTCTATGTTTTCATCACATGCAAACATGTAACAATATGTTGCTAGTTGTGAAATTAAGCCTAACCTTACAAAGCAACCCTTAGTGGTGAGGTAAAAATACTCCTGAGAACCTTCTGTGTTATTGAATACAACTCAACAGCTTCGGATAAGTGGGCAGGTCAAATCACAAAATTGGAGATTAAGGTTCTCTGCAGATGGAGGTAGATGCTAAAATGCCCATGTGCGTTAGACACGGAAGTCCGGCCAAAAGAACTTCCTCTGGACACTCTTCTACACAGAACAACCATACTGCGTCTAGTGTGAGGGTCCTGAGAAGAGAAGGTAAGACGGGCCAGTGCTGACATTACAGACGCCAGTCTGCTCTTATGTAATCAGGAGAAGGAGCTTTACACAGGAATGTGGTCGCTCTTTCAATTAGCGTATGTTGAGCTCTCACTGCATGCAGGGCAATTCCTCGGTTCTGGATGGGGTGGATCATGAAAAGCAGCATCCCTTTGTTGCTGGGAAGACACTGCCAGTGCACAAATACTCGGAAGTCGGTGGGCTAGGTGGCACATCTGTGAGGCACGCACAAGTGGGAGGTCACAGGAAGGTGGGTCACTTAGGATTGGGCCTCTCAGAGAGGATAGGGCATTGAAGCTGGTCTGAGGAGTGGAGATGGTGTGGTAGGTATAGGTGGAAAGAAGGCATTCCAAGGAAAGGAAATGGCTTGTCCTTTCCCACATTGGCCTGGTAAGGTTTTAATGATTCTTCAAGACCCACCTAGGTGTCTCTCTCCTCTACAAAGTGCTGTCTGTCTGGGCAAGCAGAGTGGATGCCTCTCCTTCCCTTCTTTCTTCCCACTGTGCCCAGTGACTCCCTCTATTGCCGTTCGTATTGTACTGGGTACCAGTTACTGGCTTTTGTGTATGTCTCCCCTACTGGTCTATGCACAGCTGGGGGTGCTGGAGCTTAATTCTGTAGCCACAGTATCAGCCACATGGATGCTTCCAGATCCTTCAGACCACTGGGGACACTGTTTTTTTAAATTAAGGCAAAATAAAAAAAAGCTATTTGAATTCCTGTCCCATGTACAAAAGGCAACTGGCTGTTTCTCCCAGGGTCGCTGAGGTTCACCTGGCTCCAGGAACTTCCTTGCATCTGCTAAACTCCCCACCCTTGCTCTGGATTGTCTGCATCTTCCATTTCCCACAAATACATAGCAAGTGAAATGTCCTGTGATTTTATATCTCAGCAAATAAACCCATTTAAAATCACAGACAGACCATTCTTAAAAGTCTCTGCTTATTCCTTCCTGTGGAACACTGGTCTTCCACAGGAGAGGGAAGAAGCATCTCTCCCTATGGCACCTGCCCAGTTCAGCAGCCAAGTCCCATTGCCTTTCTGCAAAGCAATTCAGCCCCCTCTTACCTCCAGCCTAGCCAGGCTGGGGAAGTGAGTAGGAAGCTGGACTGCCCATCTCCCAAGGGAGTCCTTGTGGGAATTTTGCTAGGGAGACCTGGACTGGCTGAGACAACAGGTTCTCTCTGGCCCTGCCTTCCAAGCAACTTCCTATCCCACTTGGGCCCACCCCACAACCTTGAGCTGGATGTGTCCAGCACCTAGTACCTGGAATATAGTAGGCATTCAGTTAGAGTTTCTTCATTGAATTTTTAAATGTGCAGAGGTGGAGGAGTCCTCACAGCATGTTCCTGATTCCTCGTTATCCAACTTGTCCTGAATGCAGGGTGTGGCTGGAAAGGAATGGGAAGTAAACCTGGAAAAGTAGGCTGGGATCAAATTGTCCAAGATACTGGAAGTCAGAGTGACAGTTTGGATTTTATTTGGCTGGTAGTAGAGGCTGTGACTGGGGAATGTCCCAGACAGCAAGTGGTGCTCTAGGAAGAGCGAGCAGCTCTGGGCAGAGAAGGGAGGCTGGTGCATGGAGGGGGCAGGTCTGTGAAGAAAGGCTGCCATTTGAGCATAAGAGTGGGACCACGAAGGGGTGAGGAGGGAACAAAGGAAGGAGTACGTGCAGAAGACACCGAAAGGTTTGGGAATGGCCCATGTGGGCAAACACAGAGAAGGAGCTGAAGTTGGCTGAGGCATTAGGCTTAGGTGTTGGGGGGTAATGGTGACAGAGCAGTAGGGAAGGGACAAGGAGTACTTAGTTGGGGGAAGAACATGCTGACTTCAGCTTTAAACATTTCTTTACCCATTCAGCACATCCCTGCTGAGGGCCTGCCCTGTGCTGGACACAGCGCGTAAAACAGGCTCTGCCCTCGTGGCACTTACACCAAAGTAACGAACTGATTGACAAACTCATTACAGGTTGTGAGAAAGGCTAGAGGACACTGTGATGGAGAGAAGCAGGCTGTGTATGGAGGTGCCTTCAGGGAAGGGCCCCACGCGTGTCCGTGGACAGTGAACTGGAGCTGCCAGGCAAGCAGTAAAACTGCAGACCCAGCAGCGAGAGAAAGGTGACAGGTGGCAATGTATGCACAGAGGTGACAGTGGAGGTCGTGAGCTTGAACAACCCACCCAGAGAAAGCCTGAAACACAAGGAAGATGATGCCAGGAACAGATCCCTGGGGATGCCTGCAATTAGGCGAGTGGGAGGAGAAAGAGTAACGGGCAACAGAGGGAGTAGAAAGGTGAGAGGTGGGAAGACAAGATAGTTGTGTGGGCACTAGAGAAGCGAGCAGGGAAGGAGTTTCAAGAAGGAGGGAGTGGCCTGCTGAGACCAGGCATCAGACAGGTCACAGAGCATGAGGGTGACACCAGTGTGGGTACAGCATGCTCTGTGGGAAAAAGTGTGGAAAGCACAAGGAGCCCATGCAGAGTGGTTGGAAGTGTTCTCTGTAGTCAAGATGGCCTTGCGCAGATGACTTCTAGCACTGCGTGTATAAGAAGCCATGTAGGGCACTGCAAAGAGCTGGGTCTGTTCTTTGCCCCTACATGGCTTTCACTGTCTTTGAGGGAAGGAAGGCGTCATGGTCCAGACACAGGGTCAAGAGTGAGGAGCCTAGGCTTGAGTCTCATCCCCTCCCCAGCTCACTATCGTGTGCCTTTAGGCCAGTAACTCACTGAGCCCAATTTCCTCATCTGCAGAATGGAGACACTATCTAGCCCTATGTTTGTTAGAACAATTAATGAGGGGGCAGACATGAAGCCCATGGTGAGTGGTCAGAAATGACAACTAGAGAAAGAGCCACACCTCCAAGACATATGGAGTAGAGAACATACTTAGTTGTGAGGTACAGGAAAAGAAAGATAGCACAGGGCAGCCAGTGGGGTCACAAAGGGGCATGCGTGCCAAGGCTTACAAGCTTGTTCGCAAATGTTTTCACTGTACCGAGCCCCTTCTCCTCACTAAAGTGGGGGCCTTGGCCCCTTTGCTGAGTGGCACCATCTGGGAGGATGCCTGGGAGAGCACATCCAATAGGAGACACTTGGAAAGTGTGGTCTGGGGGCCTAAGGGTCTGCAGGGAGTTGCTGGTGGGAGAGTCAGAGGAAGGCGTGTCCCTCCTGGAAGCACAGGCAGGAGACATGGAGGGGGGATTTCCAGAGACCACGCGGGCAAGAGGGGAGCCGCACCCCAGGAGCATGCCAGCCAAGGCAGGTCAGAAACGTAGTCCCCGAGAGTTCTTATTTTCAGAGAGCTTCTCCCTTCGTTCTCTTTCAGTATTTTTAAGACTCCACTTGCCCGTTTATGCCAAGGGAAGGGATAAGCAGAATACCCTGGGAGCCAGCTTGGTGCCAGGCATAAGGAAGCAAGAGAACCTCAGGAGTAGTTTGGGCCTGGGGGGGGGGGTGTCCAGCTAAACTGTGGGCATCTTGGGGTGTTTTTTGGTTTCTGTTTTTCCATTGTATTGTGTTTTAGGTGAAAGTTTACAGCTCAAATTAGTTTCTCATTCAAAAATTTATATACAAATTGTTTTGTGACATCGGTTGCAATCCCCGCAATGTTGTCAGCACTCTTTTCCTTTCCCTTTCCACCCTGAGTTCTCCGTGTCCATTCATCCAGATTTCCTGTCGCTTCCTGTCTTCTTGTCTTTGCTTTTGGGCAGGTGTCACCCATTTGGTCTTGTATAGTTGATTGAACTAAGAAGCATGATCCTCACGTTTGTTTAATAGGCCTGTCTAACCTTTGGCTGTAAAGTAGACTTCGGGAGTGGCTTCAGTTCTGAGTTAGCAGGGTGTCCAGGGGCCGTTGTCTTGGGGGTTCCTCCAGTCACTGTCAGACCAGTAAGTCTGGTCTTTTTTTGTGAACTGGAATTTTGTTCTACATTTTTCTCCCTCCCTGCAGGACCCTCTATTGTGATCCCTATTAGAGGGGTCAGTGGTGGTAGCCAGGCACCATCTAGTTCTTCTGGGGTCAGGCTGGTGGAGGCTGTGTTTCATGTGGTCCGTTAGTCCTTTGGACTAGTATTTTCCTGTGTCTTTGGTTGTCTTCATTCTCCTTTGTTCCAGACTTGCTGGGACCAAAAGATGTATCTTAGATGGCCCCTCCCAAGCTTTTAAGTCCCTAGACACTACTCACCAAAGTAGGATGCAGAACATTTTCTTTATGACCTATATTATGCCAATTGACCTAGCTGTCTCCCAAGACCATAATACCCAGCCCTTGGCCCCAGTATCTCAGTTCCTCAAGGTGTTGGGATGTATCTAGGAAGCTTCTATGGCTTTGCCTTGGTCAAGTTGTGCTTACTTCTCCTATACTGTATGTTGCCTTTCCCTTCATCAAAGTTAATACTTGTCTGCTATCTAGTTATTGATTTCCTCTCCCCACCCCTCCCCTCTGGTAACCATCAAAGGTTGTTTTTTCCTGTTCTGTGTGTTAATCTTTTTGGGGTATTTTATAATAGCGTCCTCATACAATATTTGTCCTTTCGTGATTGACTTATTTCACTCAGCATAATGCCCTCCAGATTCATCCATGTTGTGAGGCATTTCCTGGATTCATCACTGTTCTTCATCATTGTATAGTATTCCATTGTGTGTATGTACCGTAATTTGTTTATCCATTCATCTGTTGATCACTTAGGTTGTTTCCAGCTTTTTGCTACTGTGAATAATGCTGCAGTGAACATGGGTGTGTATATGTCTATTCGAGTGACATCTCTTATTTCTGTAGGATATATTCCTAGGAGTGGGATTGCTGTATCATATGGTATTTCTATTTCTAGCTTTCTAAGGAGGCGCCATATCATTTTCCACTGTGGTTGTACCATTTTACATTCCCACCAGCAGTGCATAAGAGTTCCAGTCTCCCCGCAGCCTCTCCAACATTTGTTATTTTCTGTTTTTTTGATTAGTGCCTGTAATGTTGGGATGAGATGGTATCTCATTGTAGTTTTGATTTGCACTTTTCTAATGGATAATGATCGGGAGCATTTCCTCATGTTGTCTATTAGCCACTTTGGGGTGTATTTTAATGAGGAAGGCCAGTTTTCCTTATAGTGCCTACCACATGCCCAGAAATTGTCTGGATTCTAGGGCCATGCAGCTGAATAAGATGCTGCCCCTACCCTCAGAAGGCTTCTGGTCTAAGGAAGTGATTCTAGGAAACCTTTGCTGAGAGCTCCCCTCAGAGGTTCTGATCCATTAGGCCAGCTGAGGTGCCCACCAACTATACCTTTCACAAACTCCACAAAATTTGTTGAGAATCACGGATTTCTCTCAAGAGAATGGGATAGAGAAAAACAACTAGATAAAAAAAGTAGAAGGAAGACTTGGCATGTTCTGCCCATTGCCCACCTCCTCAGCCATCATGTAACTGCTTTTCCACCTAGCGAGACTGGTGATATCTTCAGAACCCTGAGCAGTCCCTAGATGCAACTATTTCAAAACAGGAAAAAAACTAAATGACAGGCAAGTAACAGAAAACTCAGAACAGGGAGGGGGCAATGTATGAGGAGGAATGAAAGGCATTGTTGTGTCTGCCTGGGCTACTTCTCATGAGCGCTGGGAGCTGGGGGATACAAGTCCATTCCTGGGCACTCGCTAACTTCCTATCTGGCTTTGGAAGTCAAAACCTTTCTGTGCCCCAGCGATTCTGCCCCCCAAATGGGATCACGCAGCTGGCCACCGTGTCTTTCACAGGGACATTGTAAAGAGATAATGAAGGCAAGTTTTATAAGCCAAACTATGACACTGTGTCTCATTTATTCACAAGAATGAATAGACACGCTCCAAGATGACGGCCACGAAGGCCAGGTTACCGTAACCTTAAGAGAGGGGAGTATTTTGAAGGTATGAAAGGAAGAATTCATTTTCTCCCCCACAAAACCAAAAATTTCAGGCAAAGCAGAATAGTAGTTGTAGAATTGATGACTTTAAGGTGAGTTGAAGGCTTGAGCTAGCCCGATTTTGGCTGAAGCTTACTGCTGTCCTCCGATATCTGGAGAGTATGACATCTAGTCAAGAGAGGGCACAGAAAGGGAGAAAGGTGCCAGGACACCCTTCCTGAGCTGGTAACTGATAAGAAAAGTCAGGGGAAGCTCAAAGAGGTGAGTTCTGCATCTTTTGGGAGAACAAAGGAAATGTGATGACCTGTTGGAGCATTTCTATCATGCCCCTGTTCATGAAGGTGGGCCAGAGAAATGCAGTGGGAGCCCTAACACACACGAAACATGCAGTAGCAGGTCAGCTTACTGTAAATATTGAGTCCTCTAGAGGGGAGAGATTATTCCAGAGAGTGAAATGTGCCATCCGCGGCTGAGGCATATGTAATGCTCTACAGTCTTGAGAACTCAGACCATCTGTGTGGGGTGGCTCGTGGGCCCTTTCCATCTCTAATTTCTGTGACTCTTTGATGCTCCACCTTTGTTCAGGATTCAACCAGGAGTAGGTGGTGCCAGAAGCCTAAGTCACCTGATAGAGATGAGAGCAGCCTTCAGGTTCTGCCACAGCCTGAGGATCAGGCAGGTCCTTGCTGGGCTGCATGGGGCCCTGACCATCCAGCAGGTATTTCCCTTCTCTGACAAGAAGGAGATAAGTGTCTGTTCCTGAAAGAATGACTCCATGCCATGACCCAGGCAGTGCCTCCCCTGCAGGTGCCTTCTGCATGCCATCAGTTGGCAGAGTACGTTCGCTCCCTGTCTTTGCTAATATGGAAACAATGACATGGGTTGTCCCTGAGGAACAAGAATGTATCAGCGCTGGAGCACCCCTCCAGGAACTCTGGGGTCTTAGGAATGAGTGGGACAACTACCTGGGACAGAGTGTGCCCCATGGGAGGCTTTAGAGCTCCGGCAGAGGCAGGGTGTCTGAGGCCGCCCTGGCCTCCAGCCCATCCCCAGGACGTTCTAGAAGAGTTGACTCCAGCTGCCAGCCCCTGGGCCGACATCAGACTCCCCAGAGGGAACGCCCAAAGCCACCGCAGGATCTGGTGAAGGCCTAGAGGCAGACATCTATCTAGGAATTTTTCTTGGCGAAGCCACAAATCATTCCACCCTGTAAGCACCACCACCTATAACAACTTCCCTTACCCCCCACCTCATGGGCCACTTAGAAATTCAGAGGTCTGTGGCCAGTCAGCCCATCCCTACCCTGGGGCCTTCGC
This sequence comes from Dugong dugon, assembly GCA_030035585.1. Lineage (NCBI taxonomy): Eukaryota > Metazoa > Chordata > Mammalia > Sirenia > Dugongidae > Dugong > Dugong dugon. Next base: position 23,943,398 of record CM057464.1, read on the forward strand.
CCAAGCTGCTCCCTCTCCCAGATACCCCATGGTGGCTACTTCTTGCCACTATGGACCGCATAAACATCACATTCTCAGAGCAGCTGGTCCATCACTCAGTCTTGTTTTCATCATAGCCCTCATAACTGCCTGGCTGTTTGCTCACTTAGTTGTTTGCTGCCAGTCCCACTCAGTGGGATATAAGCTACACTCCTCCTCTGGACAGCACTGGGGACACATAAGTGTGTTAGCACAGCCATACCCTGAAACAGTCCACCCTGGAGCATGTGAGAAGTGTGTGATCCCTCAAACAGTGGCTTAGGGTGCGAGCAGCATCAAACATGGCCAGGTGCATGGGACAAGCAGCGAGGAGCAGTTTGAAGAGAAGAGGGTTGAGTGAGTGTGGGCCCAGGGAGAGGACTGACCATGAAGAGGAACATGGAAGTGGGAACAGAGTCAGCATTTGGGGACACACTCTTGGCACACTCTCCTTACCATGACTCTCAGCCGTGGTACAAAGGAGGCACATTGTGAATGTAGAATTTCCATCTGAGTCTCTGACTCCAAACCCCAGGTGCTTTTACGTGGGTACAGTTCAAATAAATGAAGAGGAGGAGCAAGAATATTCCAGGCTATAGAGAAGTATGTGAGTGAAAGGGGGCTGCAGATTGCTAGAATTTAGGGCAGTATTGAGTAAAAAGGTTGGAGAAATTGATCAGAGCTTGAGTGCCTAGGACTTGGGTGTCCACTGAGGGAATTATATGCCTGGACAGCAGCGACCAAACTGCAGGTGCTGTGCTGGGCACTTGTATTATCTCTGCTCTTTGTCATTGACAGTCATAACTGAACAGGTGTATAAATGACAAGTCCAAGTCCCCACGAGGCTCAGGTCACCCACATAGCAAGTGGTGGAAATGAGGATCAGCTTAGCCTTGATTCCAAAGCTCATGCTAAACAAGCGCCGTGCACATGGGAGACCACACAAACATGAGAGAATTCCCCCACCCTCAGCCACATCACAGTGCCTGCAGTTCCTCAAAGACCCCCTAACACCTATATGGCCTTGAACTCCTTCTACCTAGATGGCGTCTTACCTTTTTCTTTACCTTCCTACCTCCTGCTCATTCTTCATGACCCAGTTTAGAGATGGGAAGCATTTCCTGAGACCCATGGGTAGCCCTCCTCTGTTGCACTCTGAAGGTCTGAAGGTAATGTACTCCTAGTGGGAGAAGGTTAAATAAGTCATACAACCTTCTGCAGCATGCTGGGTACAGGCACTTCTTAGGCTCACTTTGCCCTATCTCCATGCTCCTCTTCATGCTCAGGCTCACTCGGTCTCCCCTCCACACTCCTCTTCACACTCAGGCTCACTCTGCCCCCTCCACACTCCACTTCACACTCAGGCTCACTCTGCCCCCTCCCCACTCCACTTCACACTCAGGCTCACTCTGCCCCCTCCACACTCCACTTCACACTCAGGCTCACTCTGCCCCCTCCACACTCCACTTCACACTCAGGCTCACTCTGCCCCCTCCACACTCCACTTCACACTCAGGCTCACTCTGCCCCCTCCACACTCCACTTCACACTCAGGCTCACTCTGCCCTATCCCCATGCTCCTCTTCATGCTCAGGCTCACTCGGTCTCCCCTCCACACGCCACTTCACACTCAGGCTCACTCTGCCCCCTCCACACTCCACTTCACACTCAGGCTCACTCTGCCCCCTCCACACTCCACTTCACACTCAGTCCTCTCCCTGTACCCTCAACTTGTTTCTATTCCCTTCTCTTTCAGACTGCTCCTTACTGCCTACCCTGCATGTTTGGCTTCTTTCCGATACTACCATTCACTTGTTACTCTCTACCACTGGACGCTGAGTTTCTTGAGGGCAGATATGTATAGCTGTTGAATGCATGAATGAATGGGATTAAATGAGAAAGGTTGGAAGGTTCTTTTTAAATAGTAAAGTGCTATACAGCTGTCATTTCTTGTGACAACTGTTACTATCATTACTGCTGTTACTCTGGTGGTAATGGTACAGGCACCTCTTTCTTTCTGAACTCTCACGATCCACACTCAGGAACTAAATAGGTTTTGTGCTCTCCAGACTCGCTGCCAAAGGCATGAGGTCTAATAGCCTTGGCTGATGTGGGCTGCTTCGCTATCCAGACCCAGAAGCCAAAAAGGCCCAGCCTCTAGGGGCCAATTGTATTTCTGTTAGTAGTAGTCATGGTGGCATGAACAAGGCCCAGATGATCCTTTTTAATTCTGTGAATTGTAGTCTTTTCATAGAAAAGGTTGCTCTGAGGGGGTCAGACACCGAGCAGAGGCCCTTTGGAACTTACCCAAGCTTGCTGAGTTAAGTCAGGCAGTTCTTAGTTATTTCTCCTTGTCCTAGAAAGCAGAAATCCAAGAATTTGACCCAAAGCCCAGTTTTGCCAGAGGAAGTCCACTGGGAGTGTCATAGCTGAGTGGTGTTGGGCATAGATAAAAAAGAATCCTTCCATGGCGAGTGGCCCATTGGTCTGTGCTTTGTTGTTGTTGTTATTTGCCAATGAGTCAGCTCTGAATCTTGGCAACCCCGTGCACAATACGACAAAATGCTGCCTGGTCCTTCACCATCTTCATGATCATTGGTATACTCAAGTTCATTGCTGCAGCCACTGTGTATTTTGAGTGCCTTCCAACCTAGCGTGCTCATCTTCCAGCACTGTATCAGACAATGTTCTGTTGTGATCCGTAGGGCTTTCATTGGCTAATTTTCAGAATTAGATCACCAGGACTTTCTTTCTAGTCTTTCTTAGTCTGGAAGCACCACTGAAACCTGTCCATGGGTGACCCTGCTGGTATTTGAAATATCTGTGGCATAGCTTCCAGCATCATAGCAACATGCAAGCCACCACAGAACAACAAACTGACAGATAGGTGGTGGGGTCTGTGTTTTAGCTATGCATAAATGTAAAGTCCATTATCACAGCCATCTCTGATGTACTTGAGGAATCAGTCTTTGTGAGAAAGCCACACTAATCATAGTAGTCAAACAAAGATGCTTTATCTTCAAGCAAGGTTCAATGCTCTTCCATGATGTACTGCTGTGACATAAAGAAGCTGTGCATTTACTTCAGCCTGATATGTCTCCTGACTTGTCCTTATTTTTTCTGACTCAGGTTTCCACTCCTATGTAGATTTATCTAACCTACACAAATAGTCTAACCAACAGCTTTAGTTGTTCTGGACCACTAGAGAGGGAAAGCATGTTATCATTCTCCTATCTACATCTTGAACAAGGTATTCTTTTCCAGAGTACCACCTCATCCTCATCAGAAGCATCTACTTGGTGGTGATGCTGGCTTTGCATATTGTTGTCCTCACCAATGGTCAACCCACTTAACTCAAGAGGGAGACCCCTGAGGAGGCGTCTGTAATAGTGGGGTGATACCGTAGTGTTTCGCATCTGATGCACCTGGGTTCGAGTCCAGGCTCCACCATGGAGTGATGCTGGGCAAGTCATGAATTGGGGCCTCAGTCTCCTTGTCTCCCTATAGGAGTGCTGGTGCCCAATAAATAGAAGTTGACATGGTTGGCTCTAAGGGATTCCCCGGTCACCCACCCCCAAACCAGTTACTGGGCCTAGAGGCCTCACAGAGCCCTAGGGTCACTGGTAGTGTGGGGCCCCACTGAGCAGCCTAGAATCACTTAAGGGCCCAGTGGCCCACTGCAGAGAGGTTCCCACTGCAGAGAGGTTCCCACTGCAGAGAGATTCCCACTGCAGAGCCTCCTAAGTGGAGACTTCACAACCCAGCAGCAGTCTCCATTGACTGAGCTTTGCCTCAGTGGGAAAATGGTAGTAAGCCACGCCATTATTTATTTCTGCAAGTGCTTCAGTGGTATGCTGAACACAGGGCAGGGCCCACACCACCCATGCCGACTTTGCCACCATGGAATAGCTTACATACCCAGAGAATCTGACCTGTTAGATCAAGGGGTGCTCTCAGGGGAAAGTCTGAAGCATTAGGCCCTGCAGGACCTGGTCAGCAAGTCAATACTGAATCAGGCCACCCCTCCAGGTCACCTGCCCAGACCTCATGTCCCTCTGTGGAGCCATCCAGGAAGCACCTGGACCTGCTGTGGGGAACCCTGGCAAGGGCAGCGGGGAGGGAGGCCAGGGCCTTGAGCCGCCTTTCTGTCACATCTATGCCCTGACTGCATGCTGCCTGGCTTCAGTCAAACTCGGTGCAAACTTGGGGTTCAGTGCTTACGTGAAGCCAGACGGCAGGCAGCCCAGCTCAGTACCTACATATGAGCACTGCAGTTCTGCTGCCCAGCCACTGTGAAAGTTACCTGCACTGGCGAGCAGATAAAGCACGGGGTCCCTGAGGTGCTGAGGCAGGCCCACAGCGCTTGAGCAAGCCCTCAGTCCTGGCCGGCCTTAGAAGTCCTCTATATAACTTCCCCTCTTTACGAATGAGGGAAGCAAGGCTCCAGAAGGGCAAGTCCCAGAACCAAAGCGGGTGGAGCCAGGCTGCAGCTCAGTGCCCGTCTCTACTTCTGCCACATTACTCCTGCCTGCCCATACTGAGGCCTTAGGGGATCAGGCAGGTGAGGCCTTCTGCAGGCTGCATGGCACAGTTAGGAAGTAAAGTCTGCAAGGGTGTCATGGAGGTGAGGCAGGGATCGCCTTATGGGGTAATAGGTGGTCCCTCTTGGGAGGATGACAGAGCCCAGGCTCCGAGTCCAGCAGACCAGGGCTCTTCTCCACATGGGCCACATTGGACACCTTCTTGGGAGCCACAGAGGTGTTGGGAGTTCAGCAGTAAAGTGAAGTGAAAGCAACTTTGAACTGAGGCAGATCAGCCCCAGACTCGTCCTTTGTCAGCCTCATTCAATCTTTATAACACCTTTCTTCCCAAAACTCAAGAATCCCAGAACCTTCAGTGTTGGCATTGCTTTGAAAAGAGAGGCCAACTTTCTATACCAACAAGCTTTTGTTTAATGGGTGTAGCCAGAATTCTAAAGCCATCTGAGATTCTAGTTCGCCCTTGTCCCTCTTTCCTGTATTTATTTGTAGAGGATGTCATGCACATCAAAGAGCTCAAGGTTCCTACTTGAAGGTTTTAGCAAATGACTAAATGAGAGAAACTATGGGGAGGGACAGACACTGCTAGGACTTCAGACCAATTCCTGTGGCACGAGGAATTCGTCCATTTATTTCCTCTGGCATTTTGGGGGTATTTCTTCTTTGTCATATCTTACCCCCTTTGTCATTAGGATTGATGCCGCTGTGGCACAGTATTCTAGAAATACTACATGGGAAAGTGCCTTTTTAGGAAAGGTTCCTAACGTACTAGGAAGTAGCAGAGAAGAGCACATCAGTAGATGTAGCACATGAAGTAGCATGGTTTGACTTGACTGTTTTGTTGGGGGATTACATAACAAGATGTGACTTTTATATTCCTGTAATCAATAATTTTTCATATTTATATAGAACTATCATTTCTAAGGAGTCCCTGAGTGGTGCAAATGGTTAATGTAATTGGCTGCTAACCAAAAGGTCGGAGGTTCAACTCCACACAGAAGCACCTTGGGAAAAAGGCCTGGTGATCTACTTCTGAAAGATCAGCCACTGAAAACTCCATGGAGCACAATTCTCCTCTGATACACATGGGGTCACCATGAGTCAGAGTTGACTGGACAGCAACTGGTTATCATCTCCAGAATATTTTCACATACACTGAAGTGTTATTTTAGGCAAGCCGGCAGAGTACAAACCGCAGTCTTATTTGTCTGTGAAAATTAAACCCAACCTCTCCTGTGGGTAGCTATGTAGCAGTGAGGGCAGTGAGGGCAGTTTCGAGGGTGGACAAAGCTCCGGTGAAGGGTTACTGCGCAGAGTGTCAGACCTGAAGTCCCCACTGAAGCGATCATCAAAGCAAATCTGATTATTTTCCACTTGATTTTCCTGAAAGGATGTTATGATTTTCTAGATGTTTGGTAGCTGGCGATAAATCAGGCTTTTATGATGTCATGTGAAAGGCCACCTCTTGGACTTCCTCCTGCTGCAGCCGAAGGATAAGTAGACAGTGTTGGTAGGGGTACAGGACCAATTTGACTTTAACCCCTTCCTGGTTTGTCCTGAGGCAGAGCTGGCACGGTCCCAGCCAGGGTCATGATGGAGGGAGCCGTCTCTCCTCAGCCTTCCTTTCACAAGGACACGGCCAGGGCTGTGGCAGTGGAGCTGCTTTCTCTCTGTTAAGCAGACTTCCTCAGCTAAGAGGCTTTGGCATCCAGTCAAGATTCAAAAAAAGAATGTGTGTTCCATGGAACAATATAAGAGATCAGAGGTAATTTTACAAAAGTAATTTTTTGAAAGAGTCCCTGTTTTGTAATCATTAAAATGAGAGGCTTCCTTTAAAAGGAGATAATATCTAATGGCAGTGGGTTGTAGAATGGTACACTCATGCATTGCTGGGAGCATTGTAAATTCATACAATGCCTTTGAAAGCAATAAAAAGTTTACATTCAAACCAAAATCCTAGGAGTTCTCAATAAATCATCTCTTCCCCTCACCCTCATAACCAGTCCATCAGTTCCTGTTTCTGCTGTACCTCCAGCATAGGTCCAAATGCACCCACTTCTTCCTGTCTCCTCTGCAGCCTCTACCACATCTGGCCAGCCTGCCATACCCTGTGCCCTGGATATGGCTGTGCCCTCACTGACCTCCACTCCACCTGGCCCCTCTAACCTGGCATAGCATCACTGTGCTCTTCGAGAACATACACAGAGCACAAGCTCCGGTGGTCAGAGCAAACCCAGACTCGATGCTTCACATACCAGGCTGGGCAGGATAGACTTTAAAGCGAAGCAGGTTTTTTCTCTGTTGATGAGAGGACATTTACACACACACATACACAGAAAGCCTCAAGCATTTCTTTCAGTCCTCTTGAGAACTGGGAGGAGAGGGGCTCCTTCGCCAGCCAGGGGGGTTAGGGTTACAGTTTTTTCCAGATGGGATTCAGCTTCCACAGGAGGAAGTGAAGGTTGGGGTCATCATCCAAGAGCCCTCAGGGGGCTGAATGTGTTCTCATCTGGCCTTTCCTTGGCACACCTCAGCTGGCCGAGCAGCACAGTGGTCCCTCAGGCTGGCCCTCAGACCCTCCATCTCAGAGGGCCAGCAGGCCTGGACCCAATCCCTTCTAGAGTGGCCAGGTGTTTATAGGTAGTGTGGCCCAAGTGCATCAAAGAGTGACATTTTTTTGAAGGGAGAGAGGTTGTGCATAGGATTGGGACATGCTAGGGAGAAATGACTCATCAACCCTGGGAAAACAGCTAGAAGTCAGTGCCCACTTACCTTCCAAAGCTTACAGTGGCTTCAGAACACCAGACTTCTGAACTACATTAGCTTACATTGGCCAGCTTTATAACTGAGGCCCATGGGCTGCATGTACCCTGAAGGACAATCAGGTGTGACTAGAGAATTATGTGTTGTGACCTCTTGGCTACTGCTGGGAACACCCATGGGGCTAGAAGGGACCTGACCTTTCCTACCCCTGCAGCCTCACCTGGGGCTCTTCCCCCTTGCTCACCATGTCCACACAGTGGCCTTCTCTCTGCTTATTAGAGCAAGCGTGTGGCCACCTGGAGGCCTTTACCCTTGTACCCTCCGAAAGACTCTCCCACCCCAGGTATTCCTGGGCCTGGCTTCTCCTTGTCATCCACTCTCTGATCAAGGGTCACCTCTTTAGGAAGGTCTTACCCTCCACTGCAGCCACTCTCCCTTGAGGTCACTTCCTCTCTAGTTTTCTTCCTAGCATTTCCCACTCTCTGAAAGGACCTTGTTCATGGATTTGTGTACTTGTGTGACCGTCTCTTCCTACTAGAATGTAAGCCCAAGACAGCAAGGGCCCTATCTTTTCACGGTTCCATAAAGTCTAAACAGTAAATGTTTGGCAAGAAACAATCAAGAACATGTAAATAGCATGTGAAATGTTTATAATAACTGGGGAAAGGCAGAATACAAAATCCTGTATACTCTGGGTGTTGTTAGTTGCAGTCGAATTGTCTGACTCATGACAACTATATATAAAAGAACGAAACATTGTCTAGCCCTTCCCTATCCACATGAGCCTTGGTATGTTTGAGTCCATAGTTGCAGCTATAGTGTTAATCCATCTCATTGAGGGTTTCCCTCCTTTTGCTGACTCTCTACTTTACCAAACATGATTTCTAGCAACTGATCTTTCCTGAAGACATGTCCAAAGTAAGTGAACTAAAGTCTCACCATCGTTGCTTCTAAGGAGCATTCTTGTATTTTGTGTAAAACTGATTTGTTGATTCCTCTGAAAGTCCACAGTATATTCAGTATTCTTCACCAACACCACAGTTTGAACACATCAATTCTTGTCGTCTTTTTCCTTACACAACTTTCACATGCATATGCAAAACACCATGGCCAAAAAAAAATTTTTTTTTTTAAAAGACCATGGCTTAGATCAGATGCACCTTAGTTCATCAGAGTGACATCTTTGCTTTTTAAAAAGCGTTTTAGAGGCCTTTTGCAGCAGATTTGCTCGATGCAACACATCATTTGACTTCTTGACTGCTGCTTCCATGCATGTTGATTGTTGATCCAAGTAGAATGAAATCCTTGACAACTTCAGTTTCTTCTCCATTTATCATGATGTCATTTATTGGTTCAGTTGTGAGGATTTTTTCTTTCTTTCTATTCAGGTGTAATCCATACTGAAGGCTGTAGCCTCTGACTTTCATCAGTAAGTGCTTCATGTCATCTTCACTTCCACCAAGCAAGGTTGTGTCTTCTGCATTTTGCAGGTTGTTAATGAGTCTTCCTCCAATCCTGATGCTGTGGTCATCATATAATCTAGCTTATCAGATTATTTGTTCAACATCCAGATTGAATAAGTAAAGTGAAAGGATACAACCCTATATCACACACCTTTTCCAATTTTGAGCCAAATACTCTGGTTACAAGTATTAAAAAAAAAAAAAAATTATGAAGTTAGGCTGGGGTATAGGGTAAAATGGCATAAAGCATGAAAGAAAAAATACAAGATGGCCCACTTAACATGATTACATTTTCACTCATGCTGTTACTACAAGAAATTAAAAGAATAGCTTTTTCTACACCTAGTGAACAATAGCTAGCCTTAACAGAAAACTTGCACGCAATGAACTAGAAATAGTACTAGCTACTTTCCATGTATAACTGAATTCTCACAGCAACCCTGCAAGATAGACTGTGTCATCCCCCTTTCACAGATTTAAAACTAGAGGCTCAGAGACATTAAAAAACTTGCCCACCAACGTCAGAGAGCTAAGTGGTCAAGTGAGGATATAAAGCCAGGTCTCTCCCGTGATGCCTATGTTGTTGTTGCTGAGTTTTCTTAATTGAGACACAATTTACATGCAGTGGGTTACATAGGTAATAACTGTACAATTAGGTCAGTTTTGACAAATACTCATGTAACCGATCCTCCTATCAATATAAAGAATACTCCCATCACCCTAGAACATTCCTTCATGCACTTTCCCACTCAACCCTCTTCCTCCGTAACCACTGATCTAATTTCCGGCATCATAGTGACGTCTGCCTGTTCCGAAACTTCATATGCATCGAATCACACAGTATGTACTCTTCTGTGTCGGTCTTCTTTCATTCAGCATGGGATATGTCGATAGTCCACGTGTTGATAAATCTTTATTATTTAGAGACATCTTTGCCACTCAAATTAATGTAGCATACTTTGCTTATAGTATTCACCATGGAGGGTTTTATCCTACTAAGCATTGTAACTGCTAGACTGAGAATCAAAAATCCTGGCTTCTAGTCCAAAACCTAACACTAGATGGCTTTGTGACATTGATCAAGATATTTGGCATAACTATCTCTACAGATGTATTCATGTATAGGATTCTGTTCCTTTAATAAAGATATGAAAGACAGAATGCCAGATACCATGCAGTATAGGTACCCCACAGCCGGGTAAAACTCTCTGTTAACCATGATAATAGGAAACCAAATGCATGGATAATGAAAATCATAGAAAACCTAAAGATTCATCTTAATAGTCATCTTTTCTCCATGCCTCTCAAAAACTTAGCTAATAAATGTCATAGTAGTTGTCTTACATTTTCCTCAAAAACAAAAGTCTCCAGAGGAACAACCAAAAAGCAAAAATTTGGATGTGGTCAGTTGCCTGGTTAGTCCTAGAGTTTCTTAAGAAGTTATAAGGGAATGAATGTTTGAATAGATGTTTGAGTGTACATTTGATTGACCCTGTTATGTCATTTCTATTTGTGTTGGGGAGAAGGACAGACGGATGGATGGGTTAGAAAGAGGTTTGTTGAATTGGAATGACCTGTTATGCTATATAAATTGAGAGAAGTCCCAAAGTAAAAAAAAAAATCCCATCTGTAGTGTAGGGCATTCATATTATTTACAATACTCTTTAGTCCTAGTGTTTAAAGGAAGGAGGACCCTTTTCTAAGGTGAGAGGTAGATTTCCTAGCAAGCTAGAATGCCCTTCAGGAAAGTCACCTTCACCTGTGCAGGTAGGCTCTCTGTGGCACCAAGTCGGCCTTTCTGGGTCGGAGGGAGACTTTCCCTCCTTGTGTGCAGGCTGAAGATAAGCAGGAATGAGAGTGGAGCTTCCCTCCACAGGTTCTCTCATCTCTGCCATGGCTAGGAAAATGTGCCACCTGAAACAGCTACAAGATCTCTTGAGTTGCATTTAGAGTGTGATTGTCTTGAGGCTTAATTAGTTGATGTTGTCAAGGGCTTTGAGGGTAGAAAGTACTATGTGGAAAGAGAAGGGCAGCATGCACCTGGGCTGCATAGGGCCACTGCCAATTACAGCACAGCAGATCTGTAATTGCTCCATTTAAAGGAGCTTTATCTCCTATCCTCTGGGTTTTGTCACTTCCTACCAGCATGGGTAACTCTTCGCACCCTAGATCCAGTTATTAACAGTAACCTTTAATTTCCGATGAAGATGGTGCAGGCTTTGAAGCCTGGAATGCTGAGATTACTCACAGTTCTATCTCCTTTGATTAAATTGCCCCTGAATTACAGCTGTGAGTCAGCCCCACCCACACCCTTATCAGCTGGTTAAAGTAAAGATCAGTGAAGTAATCAGAATCAAGAGGGCTCCAGTTACCGACACTAATCTAGCTTTCCCTAGGTTTATGCTCCTGTAGCACTAGGGATCAAGAAATAAAGCTAAATAATTATAATCATAACTCTACAATTGCAATTATAGATGTAGGACAGGTACAGGGAGACATAGTACCTCATAAGCTTGCAAAGTCTTAGTTGCTGGTTTTTTTTAAAGCAACAGAATAAAAACCTACCTATGAGCATACAGTTCCCAACAGGCTACTAAGGCACAGCTTCTGAGAAACGCTTTGCTCAGCCTGCTCAGACCAGAGCCTAGCTGAACAGAACAGACTCCAAGGTCAGCAGAGCTGGACAAAGCAGACAGCGGGGAGTGTTCCTGGGTAAGGACCCTGCCCTGTCACAGGCAGGGCTGAAGGCTGGGATGGCCAGGAAGAGCATAGCTAGGCAAAACCTTGGACTAATGTCTGAGAGGCTGATCCTGGGGTGGCATCAATCACAGTGCTCCAAGGGAGAGTGGACCCCTGCCACCATCTCTGGTCTCAAGGGAGTCTGCCTGTGAAGGCTTTCTCCAGAATATTTTTAAAACTATTCAAAGGGAAGTTAACGTGTTTAAGTCTTGTATTTCCTCTAAATAATTGTGTTGTCTGTGTGGCTTATAGAGTCCTTTTTGCCTCTTTCTCTTTATGCTAACCATATTTTAAGATATAAATGAAAAAAAAGTTATGTATCTTCATGTAGGCTGCAGTATAAATGCCATTAATTAAATCATCTCTTTATAAAGTGTTTTTTGTTTTGTTTTACCATGCTTGTTCCTTATCTACAAATGGACACATAAGATAGACGATATTTTCTTTCACTTCCCCAGAAAACTCTAACGTGATAGCTAGACTTTTTCATTATTGTCTGGGGACATACATATAGATAGGTGAACGTATTCCTTTTTGTTTAGTAGCTCTCCATAGCTGCTGATCCCAAATGACAAATACTACCAATTAAGAATAGGGGATTCCATCCCAGAAACACGGGATCCAAGAGGGGTCATTACTCTTACAGACCCCTGGACAGGATGCATGGTCAGACTCAGGCTTTGGCCCAAAAGCAGCAATGTGAGTCACGGCTCACATGCGAGGCCTGTGCCTGGACCTGGCTCTGGTGGCCAGCTGGGTAGAGGTGACAGTGTGGTAGCCAAACTGCTCAGTGGTTTGATTCCAAGGCCAAATGTTGGCCACTCTATCTCCCTGTCAGTGCGCATATCGGAGTTGGTGCTGACCGACTCAGTTTCCCTGCGGCTGAGCTCTGGCAATGCCTGCACCCTGACAGGTCCTGTCAGCTGCTGATGGACAGGCCCACTGATTGCAGCTTCCTGCGTACCCCAGACAGCCTGCTGCTCGCTCCTTGTCTCTTATCACCCCTTGTCGGCAGAGCAGCCTGGTTTCAACTCTAATATACGTATCAGTTTTGTCTTTCTAAAAAGAAGCATTACCCCAAGAGTAATGCTTTCCTGCTCACTTTACACTAATGTAAAGTTAGACCGAGAACCAAATTCACTGGCATTCTTTTATTCCCTTGGTACCTGAGCTACTCCTCAATTTTGCTTTTCTAAGAAAAGTAGAAGGAAAAAAAAAATGAATATCCAGTGCCACTCACAGTTTCATATCTTAAATTCCTGAAGATCTTTAACTGGGGTTTTCTCAGTCTTGGGTTCTCCTCACTAACATCACCTGTCTGTGCTCCTTCTCCTTATTTATGGCACTCAGGAGCTCATTTCTTCCAATATGTACATCAGAGATTTAACAACATCCTACCAAAAGGTCTCACACTCTTAAAATGTTTCTCTACCTAAGCAGATGTCTGTTGCAAAACTTACAAACAGGCCTGTTGATTGAACATGGTATCCAAAGAAAACTTGAAATAAATATTAATTAAAAGTATCCCCAGGCAACCTCAGTGAAAGATAAAGAAATAGACTGTGAACTTTGAAAAGTTATCCTACATCACACAATCTATTTAATAGCATCCCCCTCCCTACACACACACAAAGATTTTAGGGAAAGTAGGGGGTGTCAAAGGGATTTAATGTGTTAAAGAATGATCAAAATAAAATAAGATTGGAACTTAAAGATGTGTTGTTATCTTGATGGAGGTGAAAAGGTACCCAAGAGATTTGAAGAAAGGGCACACAATTAGGGTAGAAGATAATAGCAGTCTCCACTTTTCTGGATTTCACGTTAACTGCTGTGGGTTCAGCAACTGGCTTAATGACTTTTCCAGGATTTGGTCTGGCCCTTTATCAGTTCACTATAACAAGAACATAAGCCAGGAAAGCCTTAGAAATTGCTGCGGCACAACATGCCCTCCCATCCTCCTACCATTTGCAACTTTGACCCCTAGGTTTGAGCCTTAGGGCCAGACAGGACAACTCTGAAAGGCCATATGAACAAGCAGTAGTCAGGGAGTCAGAGAAAAATGACTGTGCTTCGGGCATTTGGATACGTACATTTTCTCTCTTTGCTCATGCTGTTTTGCTGCTGTAAAATGCTCAGTTAAACCTAACTGAATTTGACAATAATAAATGACATATTGAAACCATATAGTTCACCTAAGGAATAGCAATGAAAACAGTGAAGACACCAGAAGCCAGAGCTCAGGAAATGTCATATTCACATAGAAATGCTTTAAATTTTTCTCAGGGCTTTATTGTCTCTTTTTTAAAGGAACGTTCCAGACCACCCAGTGCAATAAGTCTTTTTGGAAACTCTACATGAAATCACCACTTTAATTCAGCATTTTGCCCCTGTTGTCATAAAATGGCCTTCAGCCTGTAAGGAAAGAAAGAACTGACTGTCAAAAAAAAAGAAGAGAAGAGTAAAACAGATAAACTCATTCTTCTTTCTTGTCCTGAAGAGCTGGGCATGCCCCGTTAAGGGAACTTGTGGAAGTTCAGAGTTTTTGTAAGGGTGTTAAATGTGAAATGAATGTATTCTGTGGGCTTATTTTCTCCTCCTCAACCCCCAGTGCTCGGTGAAGTCCTGTGTCTTAAAACAGCAGTGCTTGACTTCCTTGTAAGAATACAATTTCCACCATCTGTTTTGTTTTCTTTTCAGGCAGAGGAAGCCTTATTTACAGAACATGTTCTTGTCCTTCCTATCATTCCACTCATAATAAAGGAAGGGCCATAACCACAACCACTTCAACACCAGTCTCCTCTCCCTGACCCCTACCCCTATTCCCCACCCCTACCACACTTAAGTATGCCTTTTGCCTAAAACCTTGTAGACTAAACCATTTACTATATCTTTTATATAAATGACACAACAAGAAGTAGAAATTCTGTCAGGAGCAGTTAAGTATAAAGCATCTGGGATGTCCTTAATCTTTCCTGAGCAGTTGATTAGGAACGAGTATACTGGTCTAGATGTTGGTTCAGTAGCAGCTGGCTGAGAGAGCCCATTTTACTTTGATAGAACCTCATCCTTCCCCTTCACAAGGTCTCTTGGTCTAATTAAATTTCAGGGAGACAGAGCCTTGGCAGCAGGTTAAAGCAAGCTGCTAGACTGGAATGTAGGAGCTGGCCTCAAAACTAAATTGTGGAGTTTAACTGGGTGCGTCTCTGGTTTCAATGAAATACTTTTACAGCGTATGTTAGCAATGTCTGTTCCTACGCTTTTCAAAACCATTTTTCTTTTTCCTTCATTGTAGTTCCCTGGTTGTTTTTATATTATGAGCTACTTGTAGAAAAATACAGGAAGCATAATTACAATACAGAGCTCCCTTTCCCAAGCCTACTGAGATCATTTGAAGCCAAACTGGGTTTTAGGGTTTTGCTAACTCTAAGTTAAGAACCATGAATTGCATCCCATGAAATGCTGGTTGATTTACAGCAAGTGTTATGTGATTAAACAATAGCCGTGTTTCTTCAAGCTGTGTAACTGCTATAGAATTGAGGGAGGGAGGGACGAAGACTGTGCTGCTTCACGATGCCACATTTCACAGCTCCTTCTGGAGAAAAGAAAGAATAGCTTTGTGTGACTCTAATAGAAAAGTACAAGTATTGTAGAAATATGTACAAGTTTATTTAGGGACAGGAAAAAGAAAGAAATTACTTGGTTTTCCTTGTATATTTCCATCTCCAGGTGGCACTATGTTAAATTGCTAATTATTCATTTTTGTATCCTACTTTTACTGAAGAATCTGTGTATGGGCTTTTAGGGCCAGCAGAGATAACATGTTTTATTATTATTAACACTCTGGAAAGAACTTCAGTGTATTATAAAATGTAAAGCCTTTGGGAGCTTGATTGATTTTAGCCTAAAAGTAATGATGGATTTTTGAGAATGAGAATTGTTGAATGTAAGCAAACAGTATAGACCTTGGAAGTAGAATCCAAGCACCCTTTGGTGTAAAAGGCTTTGCAGTAAAGGGGGCACAAAGTATGTAGTGCAAAGCAGGTAGCACCCAGTACCCCCAACCTTTCCCACTATGCATCTGTAGCAGTGTCTTGTGCAGGCCAACCCTCGGGGAAGTCCGAGAAAAATAAATGGGAAGACTTTCAACTGCAGCTTGATTATCTGTTACATTCACTTGATGTGTGTTTTAGGTTGTTCTTTAATGTTGTGTGAAGCCAAAATAGGGTGTCTTAATGTTTTCACTGATTTGATTGTCTCAAAATGGGCATGCATCAGGTATGGTTAAAGTCAGACTCTTGTCATACTACCTTCACATTCTTCCCTTTGTCTTGGGAACTCACATCTTACCACTATTTGATGGATACATTTGTATATGGAAAAGCTAAATAATTATCTCACCCCCAACAACAGTCTATCTCAAAGTCTTTTTCTTTTTTTCTTTCTTCCATCCTTCCTTTCTTTTTTGCAACTCAACTTGAAATTCTCATCTCAATTTGCATCTAAGTCAGTGTTCAGAGAGCTGTAATAAAGAAATGGGCAAGTAAGTAAAGACTGAGACGCAGGATTTTCTTCTCTAGTTTTGTTTTGGCCTATGTTCCTTGGATGGAAATGAATTGCAGCCCTGGTGCGTGTGCGTTCACCTCCTCATACAGTAGAGCTGGGAGTGACAGGACTCTTTTTCTATATTGTGATAAAGCTCTACCAGTCAGGTAGGATGACAGATTGAGTATGAAGCAAATGCCGTCCCCAGCTGGGGTTCGCTTCAGAATTAACCTGCTCCACCACCAGAGCGGCTAGGGATCACGGAGAAAAAGGAAGGAGTGGGGAGAAGCTCCAGGGTGCTCTTGAAAGTCGTGGTTTTTCAAAATGCTAGTTGCAGCTCACCAGTGGGTGGTGAAATCAATTAAGTGGGTGGTGATCAGCATTTTCTATGGAATGGAGTAGAAGAGACAATATGTAGTACCCTGAACAGTAAGTACTGTGTCGTAAAACTTTAGTTTCATTTTGTGTGGGTGTGCTGTATGGCAGTGTAAAGTGCAGTTCTTACCGTGAGTCAAAAAGCCTGCGGCGCCCTGCGTGGGTTCCATCGGGCCTCCGGGCCTAGCCGCTCTTGGATACCACCCCTGGCTAATGCAGCCGCCGGGCACCCACGCCGATGCCCACGGTAGAGAAAGGAGAGAGAGTTCCTGCCAAGACCAGGTGGCCAGACTCGGAGGCCGCGCCGTGGGAACTGCGGCCGCTGCGGAGGGAGCTCGGGGACTGGGCCGCGTGCGCGGTCCGGCCATTCGCCCAGGGTCAGGCGCGCTGGCATCAACGCTCAGAGTCGCATCTTGAGTTCCCCGTTACCCATCGTAGCTGTAGCTGTTGACTTAGTCAGAATTAAAACATTCTGCTGTCGGAGCTGACGCTGTGTCACCGCGCGGCCCAGAGACTGTGTCGCATTGCCGTCGGGCGAGGGGAGGGCCCTCATGGTGATTTATTTACTTCTCTTTTTGATGGAGAAGTGCAGTAATTCGAAACAGTTCTCACAGTAGCGTCCCTGACAACTTAATGTAAAAAAAAAAAAATCATTAAAGCGTCCACGGGACGCGGTAGTGGGGGGCGGGGAGGAGGGAGGCTGGGAATGAGCTGGGGATTGATGGCTTTTTACGGTTTCCAAGTGGCCTGTGCAGTATATTCTTAATGCAGCCTCTGATGATTTATGGCTCCTAGCGCCGCAGCTGAAACTGCACCGCGGGAACCCGGAGGGCCACGACTTGGGGCTTGCTGCCGCGGAGCGCCCGGGAGCGCTGGGGAGGAGAGCGGGTGTAGGCGCGGAGTTGCGGCGCCCTCCAGGGCCGGGCCCATGCCTGCGCCCCATACAGACCTGCTCAATTAACACCCCACCCCACCCCCACTCCCGCGCAGGACTTTCTGCAGGGAGACTGCTCTAAAGCCAAGCAGAAGCTCAGCTGGCAGCCCCAGGTCACTTTTGATGTAAGTTTCTGTTTCATGGTGCTGGGTGGTGTGGGCCAGTCCTGGCAGTGGGAGCGGGGTGGCAGGGCGAGCTGGTCAGCCGCCCCCCTTCCCATTCTCCCACCCTTGAGCCGCTGCGCCCGGAGGCCGGGACCCCGGGACTGTGCAAGGCACGGAGGGCGGTGTAGGCGGCCCCAGGGGGAGCGAGCGTGGGGGCCCCTGAGGCAGAAACCCTCTCACCTCCCACCGTCTTCCCTGTGCCCCAGGAGTTGGTGCGGGAGATGGTGGATGCCGACGTGGAGCTCATGAGGAACAACCCCAACGCCTGAGGCCCTGGCGGAGCCCCACGACCCCGCCGCCTCAGGCTGGCTCTTCAGCATCGACACCGTGTGCTGCCGTCTGTGTACCCTCCCTGCCGAGTTTGTGGCAGCCGGGACGCGATGATCAGTCCTGCTTTCCCTTCGTGGAAGCCTCCTCTGAATGGTTTTGTGAAATCAAGATGACTTAATCACATATTCATTTCTCTTGAAAGTATATCGTCAGATAGCAGAAATTGTGGGGCCTTCAAATTGTGTTTCTCTTTTCTTATTAAACATTTGATCTTTTTATGAACAGCATTAACTGAGTTGATGTTGGTGATTTCTCCGAGTTACACAAAGCAGCTATAAGGGCCCCCAAACAAACCCCCAAATTGCTGCTGAGTGAGATCACCTCCTTTTGAGAGAGCCCCTGTGCTACATCAGGCCGGGTCCTTCCCTGTGGGAAGGTGGGGACCACCTCGCCTCTGGCAGACAGTTCCTGAGACGTCCCTTTCCCTGTGTTGACAATAAGCTCCTCTACCAGCTGATGAGGAAATCTAGTCCTTGCAAAAGTGAGGCATCGGTCACATCTCTGGTGGCTATAATTAGAACCCACCCGGAGCTTCCACCACCTCAAAAGATCGCTTGAGAAATAGAGGGGGCTTAGAAGAAGAAAGGAGACCTGGTGGTGCAGTGGTTAAGAGCTCTGCTGCTAACCGAAAGGTCCACTGTGCAAACCCATCAGCCACTGCTCAGGAGAAAGATGTGGCAGTTTGCTTCCAGAAAGCTTATAGCCTTGGAAACCCTATGGGGCAGTTCTACTCTGTCCTATATGGTCACTACGAGTCAGAATCAACTCGATGGCAACAGATCTGGTTTTTTGTTGTTGTTTGTTTTGTTTTGTTTGTTTTTAGAAGAAGAAACTTAAAGGTAAGTAAATATTGTTAGAACATTCCATGCCTAAGCCCCTGGGTTACCCAGCGGTCTCTGGGCCATGCCTTTCCTTTTGGTCTAGAATTTGTCACACAGTGCTCTTCTCAGCACTAGATCACTTTC
Organism: Dugong dugon; assembly: GCA_030035585.1. Classification (NCBI taxonomy): domain Eukaryota; kingdom Metazoa; phylum Chordata; class Mammalia; order Sirenia; family Dugongidae; genus Dugong; species Dugong dugon. The sequence goes on from CM057464.1 coordinate 23,962,229, forward strand.
TAACTTTGATTTATTCAGACAACAAATTTATGTTAAGTGCCTATTATATCCAGATACTGTGTTACACCCTTGAACTGTATCAGTGATAATTAGAAATAAGAGAGTTAAGGTCCAGCTTCAGATCACTGGGTCCAGTCTCACTGAGTGCATCATCTAGGCAGCCTGGGATTGACCACAGATGTATGTACCTGAGCTGTGTACAGTATGTCTGTACGTTTAAAGGAAGGCTGACATACAAACATACAGAACCTCTACAAGCAGCAAGGATTTGTGTACACACAATGGATAGTACAGGTGTATGCCTCCGCCAAAGACATTTTGCCCTAGAACACACCAGGTCAGGACTCTTCTTCTACCCTCCTCAAGCAAAATCAAACCTTAGAGGGAATGGAATCCCAGCCTCTGCACAGTGTGGCGAACCATTTCTGACTGTCTTCACAGGCAGGTTTATGACCTGGGGGAGGCTGCAGGCTCCAGGGCTGGCGGCAGGAGAGAGGGCTCTTTGTGTGGCTGCTGGAGATCAGTGTGAAAGCATGCCGACCAGGGGTGGCTTTGGCTTCCCTGGGGCAGCATTGGGGCCGCCTGACCTGCGCCCACCCTGTTTTCAGAAGCTGGCCAACCACGCCTTCCCCGCTCTACTCGGGATGCTACTAACTGGAAACAGATGGTCCCTTGAAGGTTGGGCCTCCATGACTGGGTAGTCTGGGACACACACACATCACATATACTGTCACACAGACAAATACACACAAATATCACACACAGATACATACATATCCAAACACAGAGTCACAAATACCCACTCACAAACACCAATACCCATACAAACAATTCACAAACATGCTATCTCACACTGTCACACACAAACACACAAGTACTTGCAAACATAACTCACAAACATGTATCACACGCACTCACACTGTCACACTCTCATAAACACTCGCCTATAAACACAAGTTCACATGTGCACATTGCTACCCTCCGCCCTCACCCTTACCGGCAGGCCACCTTCCTCTCTGGCCATCTGAGCCCCTTACCCAACCCCACACCCAGGAGAGTCCTTGTGGGGTCTTGGCGCTTGCAGTGGCCCCATTTAATTCAAAATTCTGTGGCTTCATAACATAAACTCGAAGCCATAATAAGCTCCTCAGTGGGGAACAGGAGGGATTCTAGGCAGGGGTTTAATGCAACTCAAGTGGAACCATAACTTTTAATTATACTTTTCAAAATGGACTGTAGTGTCCGTTTTTGGAGAAAACAAAAAAAGTATTTTAATTTGCAACCTTCTCTCTATTCCTGCACCTTCAATCACTGTGGTCCAAGGGGACTCATTTGACTTCCCAGCTTCCCCTAGGGGTGCGTGTGTATTTAAAAGGAGAAAAAGAACAGATTTGCTTTAGTATTTCCGTGCTTTCTTTCCTTGCTGTGAGAGAATTTCATCTGGACATCCTTCAAGACAATTCTTATTAAAGGGTTTCATAAAATCTTAACTCAATGTCAGTGAACTTATTTTTTCCCTTTTTGTCTTCTCTGCTTTGGCTATTCATTTTAGATGTGATAAAATATCTTCTGCCTTGATTTTTTCCAGTAAAAACTAGGAGTTAAACTTTCAGTACACAAATATTATGGCAAAACAGTCAAACCCACACTGTAGGCCAGATGAGAGACGAGGCCCTGGGATACCTGATCCACTGCAGTCTCATTTTCCATCTGACCTGCCTGCCAGAGCCCTGCCATGGGCTGTGTCTGAGGCCCTTTGTCTTAAGGAATTAGGAGCAGGCCAGGCCCAGCATAATAAACCTGCAACACCTCTGCAGCTGTTCAGGGACAGGCTGGCCACGACCTTTAAGGGAAGTGCTGAAATGCTTTGAAAGATTCTGCGCCACCAAGATGGCAGCAATAGTTTCCTTAACCAACACCAACAACCAAGGTGCTTTGGAACCCCTGGCTGCCCGATGATTGGCTGCTGGCCAAGGAAACCTTCCCCGTGTTATTAAAGCTCAGGTCGTAGCAGGAGGCAACAGTTCAAATTTTCATTTTAAAATAATAACCTTAAATGCATTGTTGACAAATAACTTTCTAAGTCCCAAGAGAAAGCCTCAAAGCACCCCAGACACCGTGTTTGTATCTGGGATTCCAACTAGGCATTCTCAGTGTGAAGATACACCCCCAGGGAATACAAGTTCACGGTACAACTCTTCTCCGAGCCGAGCCCTGTCTTGCGCCTTAAGTGGATGGCATTCAAGGGGCTAGGCGTGGGAGAGCTCCCACCTGGGTTTTACAAAAACATTGCTTTTCTGCGTGCTCGTGAACGTGCTTTTCGAACAGATCTACACGTCCCAACATACCACCGGCATCTCTCCAGAAGTTTTGGGTTTTACTCACTGAGGTGTTGAGAATTTGAACGAACAACAGCGACAACTGGAACACAAACGCGCTTCCGGGGGCTGGACCTGGTTGCGGCCCCGCCCTAGTCTGGGTGTCCCACTGTCCAAGATTTCCTTTGCATACACACAGGGTCAGGGCCCGATTTCCTCGGGGAGTCTTCTGGCTCCCCGCAACCTGCCTTGCTTTGACCCCACACACACAGAACAGGGGCCGAGAGCCCATCCCCCAAGGGTGTGTTGTCGGGGTTTGCTCCCCACGAATAGACCTGGCCATTTAGCTGTCCCCAGCCCGGAGAAGGCGCCCGGAGGGTCTGCACCGCAGGGGTCGCCACTGCTACCTGAGGCCAGAATCGCGGGGCTTCCGGTCGCTCTGCCTCCTGCCAGGCCACCCTGAGAGCACCTCCATCCCAAAGACCTTTCCAAGTCCCCGAGCCTTTCACGAAGGCGATGCAAGGGCCCACCCCACCTCAGCGCGGCTTCGTCCCCTAAGAGCGTCTCTTATGGGAAGCAAGACCTCGGTCCGACCCCAGCTTCGCCGGCTACACCCCGGTTCCCTCCCCTCTTCTAAGGTCAGCTGTCAAAGAGCCAGGCCCCATTCTAGACTGCCCTTTTTTATCTCTGAATTCGGGCCAGGGCGCCCGCATGTGTGTGCGCGCAGCAGAGGCGGTGACTGAGAATGCAGAAGCCTAGGATGGCCCGCGCTGTCCGCAGGCTAGCTAGGCGGCCTTGGGCTAGGGGCCCGGCTCCCGGCCGCCGACCGGCGCGCTCGGGGCGCATGCGCCGCGCCCCTCCGCCTGGGCCGCACGTGCCCCTACGCCAGCCCCTGGGCGCTGATAGCCACTCTCCCCAACGTGGGGAGAGACTGGAGAGCAGAGCTGAAGAGGTGGTGAGGGCCTTTCGCTTAGTGAAAATAAAACCCTCAACATCTGCAGCCCCGGCCCAAGTGCCTCAGGCGCTCAGAGCCACGGCCAAGCCGAGAGAGCGGAAGGGGTGATGACCTGGAGCAGGCGACTGAAACCCAGGCTTTAGCGTCCCCGCCACCCAAGGGAGGCCTGGGCCCAGCCAGACGGGAGGAAGCGGCGCAGCCCCAGGAGTGGCGGGCCGGGGACGGGAGAATGTATATTTGGAAGGGGTCAGGACCCCGGCTGGAGTCTGGCTTTTTATGGTGAGGAAGCGGGCCGGGAAGGGCTCTCTGGCGATGCTTTCCTGTTGAGTCCCTGTCCCGGCAGCGCCGGGCCGGGACCAGGCGGCCGAGCCGGGAGGGACGGAGGTCCTGTCCTGGCGGCATCCCGGAGTCAGGACCGGCGGGCAGGCCCGCCCAGGAGCCAGCTGACAAAGGAATGTCACCTCATTCCTCGGTCACAAGTCTAGCCCCACTCATTTGTAAATCAGGCCGTTTTCGTCACCCGGGCGGGAGTGGGGGTGCGCGGGCAGGAAGCCCCCGCAGGGACCCAGGCCTCCCTCGCAGTTCTCTCCTGGGATTCTAACGCGCAGACGGCCCTCTTCGGCCGGTGCCTCGCAGCCCCTCGCTGGGGGATTGGTGGGCCCTCTTCCTGGCCTGGCGCAGCCACGGCGTCTCCCTTCCGAGCCAGTCAGCGCCCACTCGTGCTCTTGCTTGGACCGCCACAGCCCGGCCACGGTCCGCTCACTCTTCGTGGATAATAAGAAGAAACGTAGTCATCGGACCCGCCAGGCAGTCCGCTTCCGGCCGGGCCCGGGCTCCGCGGCAGCGGCCGCACTGTGTGCCCCAGGCTCCAGCAAGGCCAGCGGCCAGCCTTGACCCGCTCGCCCCCCGCGGCTCGGGCAGCTGCACACCCCGCCCGGCGGGCCCCACGCGGGCCCCGAGCACGCCGGAGCCGAGCCGGGTTCAGAGGCAGGTCTTCGACAGCCACCAACTCCAGCTGCCGACCCGGCCGCCGCTGGTGCTCAACTTGAAGAACAGAGATTTCGTTTTTCCTCCACCCGCAGATTTTAAGGAATCCAACTCCCCCTTAACATGTGCGCCCACCCCTGTCCGATTTACACGTTTGTAGCCATTAACGAGCCCTCGGCCCGACCTCCAGGCCCAATGACCTGCTTTTGTACAGAAGGAAATGCGGCGGGCTTAGGAGTTAATGGCGCTAAATCTGTTGGTTTTCCTGCTTTTTCCCTGGAGTAGGTAATGGCGGGTGGGGGGGGGGGGTATCGTCTCAGTCTCTCTCTTTCTATCAATCTAAATAGCCCCCAAAACCATCCAGCAAACTTCTTACTTCCCCAGTCCAGCGTTCCAAGCCCCCCTCCCCCAGCCCCTCAGGTCTCCTCCTTGGCCCTTAGGCCCTGCTGGGGTCCCACCCCCAGGTCAAGAAGAGGCCTGATCGTCTGGCCCTGGCTCCGCACGCTGCTCACTCCCTGGGCTCACAAATGTCTCTCCCATGCCCACCCAAGTCGCACCAAGGTGTGCTGACTTAAGGGCCAAACAGGCAGGCCATCCTCCCCTTCCTGGAAGCGACTTGCAGGGACATGGGGTGGGGGGTGGGGTTGTAAGTCTGGTCGGAACTGACAAAGTGGAAACCAGGGCATGGAAGGGCCTGGAGATCGGCTTAAAGGGTCTGAGAGCTGATCAGTGGAAGAAGTTGCTCTTGGAAGAAGACTGGGAGGTGCCATGGGGAAGGACAAGGGACCTAGTGGAAGCCCCACCGAGGCTTGTAGGCCACTGTCCTGATCCCGATGTCCCTACAGCAGGCAGAGAGATTCTGAACAATGCTAGACCTTGTCTTAGGACCACGCAGACCCAGCCTCTTTTATAGCCCAAGTGGGAGTTCTGCCCTTCTCCAAAACATACCAGGCTTGTATGCAAGAAAATTCCAGATCCTATTGCGTCTCCTATAATACGCTCAATATGCTGCAAATTTAAAATCAGCCAGGGAAAAAATCAAGTAAACAACAACAAAAATAATATAAAACAGAAGGTTTCTTTGGAGCTAGAGAAAGATGGGAAGGGCGTACAACAAAGGTCCTAAGTCAAGCTGTATGCTCTCTGCACCTTATTTTGGTTTCCAATAAGGCGGACATGGTACATTTTACTCAATTTTCCACTCCTAATCATGTTGAGAACATTTGTGGAGAAGCAGCTTTCATTCTCCAGAATGAGTTTTGGAGCTGGAATTCATTTAATTAAGTGTTGCTCCTTTCCCCATTGGACTGGACCTGGAACCTGCCCTAACCTGCGCAGGCCGTGCTGCTGGAGTCCTGCTCCTGTGTCTGAGACCTGGCCCAGCTTGGGGGTCATGCTGCATCTGGCCCAGCTCTCAGAAGCCCAGCACACGGTGGGCATGAGGGCCACTGGGGAGGCACAGCAAGCTGGGAGTGGGGACATCCAGGAGAAACTTGGAAGCCCTAAGGTCTTCTGTAGAGGTCTGGGAGGAAGTAGGGGGTGACAGAGACACAGAGACAAAGAGAGAGCAATAGAGAACAAAGACATGGAGAATTTAATGATTACCTTGGATTCACGCTCAAAAGAGGGGAGCTACAAAGATTGAGCCCCAGTAGCCAAAGAAGACTTGGTTTACATAGGTGCAAGTGAAAAACAACACCAAGGACAAAAGCTCTTTGCAGGGAACTTCTTGCCCTGGTCATAAATTGAAATAGGAGCTTTCAGAAAGTAGGGTTTCTGAAGCTGGCATTTAGGGCTCCATGGCAAATCGAGAGAGTGAGTTTCTTTTCCTGTTGTTGTGGCCACTGTCTCAGTAGCTTAGGCTTTGCTTGATTCCATCTCTGGCTCTTGGGCTGCAGCCTCCTTGCCCACCTCATGGGGTGAGTGAGGACTCTGACATCCTCTGAGACCCCTTTTCTCCCTTCAACCTCCTGCTAGGCTGAAGAACGACAGCGTAGAATAGCGTTCCGCCCTGCCTGGCCGGCTTTACTAGTGGGCACATTAATCTTGCCCCTAATGCGACATTTGTTTATGACCGGGTGGGAAGAGCTAATGGCTTCATGAACCCTAGCGAACTGAGTCAGGAGGAGAGCGAGAAGGCCACGGCGCCACCAGGCTGAACCAAGCGGTGGGGATACGGAGCTGGACTCAGCAGCAAATGGGGCCTGCGCCCGGCGCCCCGCCCCCCTCCCCACAGAGCCCAGAGCAGTTAAGGTGCGTGTTCGGGGGGGATTTTGGAGTCGGTGCCTGGCGCCCTAGTCCCTCCCGCAGAGCCTGGAGAGAGCCTGGAGATGTTGGGGTGTGTGTGGGGGGGGGGGGGGTTGTCACGCCAGGCAGCAGGCCTTGCTTAGGGTGCCACTAACACCACGGAGACTACTGGTGTTGATATCGAGGCCCCATTGCCTCAATCCTCTAGCTCCTCCTTAGCAGCCCTACACCTCAGCCTGAACAAGCAGAGGGCTCCGGGCCTCTCTGGGGTCTTGCACCATTAAGAACAAAACTAATGGCCCTCCACCTTAAAACTGCAGCCCCCTAAGTGAATAGGGCAGGCGAGAAAAACTCTTATGTCCCTTGCTCACCTATCTAAGTTAAAGGAGCCAATAGAGCTACAACGCACTCTTGTTTTCTGACCCTTGTTTGCCGACCCGGCAGGAAACAGCCAAGAGCTTACAGGCCACCAGCACAATCACCCCTTATTCCCCGGCAAACATCGATTATTAATGACACAAACTGCGTAGAATGATAAATTGTAAAATGCATGCTTATTTGCATGCAGCCCGGTGAACAAGGCCTGCTAACTGCATAACCCTGTAGACCAGCACGTGTTCCCACCACATGTGCAATATGCCAAATGCAGGTTTTTATATATGTCACATTCTGGCCTTTCCTGGCTCATGGTATAAATTGCTAAGGAAAAAAAAAACAAAAAACCTGCTACATAAAGGACAAAATACTCATTATTCTAAAACTTTCTACAGAAGCTAATCTCAAAATGTACTATTACTTAAGGTATTCAGGAGTTTTTCTTATCCTACTCAAGTGTGACCCCATTTTACGCAAAAATTGTCCTTATTGCTTTAAAAGTGCAAATCAAACGTGCAAACCCATAAAGAATAAGCAGATTCTCCCGGGTTACAGAAGGCTGGCAGGACTTGATTTTTCTTAAGTTGGGTATAAGACTCTAAAAGCAAATGTATTACTAGTAGAAAAAAGTTATACATATATGTGCTTTTAAAAATCAGAATAATGCACAGAAATTCTGACCTTTCATTCAGTTTCTGAACTGTTATGTAAGCAACTCCTGTAGAAGCAACTGCTGTGTCTATATATGTGTAACACAAACACCTTCCTAGACGCATATACCTTCAAACGCCTAATTTCCAAACATTCGAATAAGAGGGCAAACAAGTTGCTGAAAAACTTTCCTCGGGTAAGTATGTACACACTGTCAGGGGCGGCGGCGAGGTCGCGGTAGCGCCCCGCTCACTCCGGGGGCTCTTGTTCAGCCTCAGGGACTCTGGGCCCAGGAAGGAAGAGCAAGGGGCCGTGAAACCCACTCCTCATGCCTGCGGGCTCTGGAAGGGCCCCGGCGGGGAGCCGAGCCGGTTCTTCCCCTCACCATGCTCACTCCAACACCCCGGCCCAGTTCAGGCCGCGTCCACTCCTCTGAGAGTGGGGACCGAGGCTGTCCCCCTACTCAGGCTGCTCGCACCGCTGCCCACCCCTTCCGGAACCGCATGCCGAGGACAGCCTCCCGAGGCCCAGCGCTAGCTGCGGCCGCGCTGTCCCTGGGCCAGCCAAGCCGAGGCTGGAGGGGACGCAGAAGTTCAGGGGCACGTGCCCTCCTAACACACAGTCCGCTGCCCCACTGACAAGGCTCGCTCGCCTCCATTCGGCCCAACGACTCCCCCTTACCAGCAATCCGAAGTGATTTGTGGCTTCTGTAAACTGATCTTGCAAACCAAGCAAGGACTCAGCTACTGCCAGGGAAGCCGCCGGACCCCAGCCTGGCTGTCCCTGCTGGGTCCGAGAGCGGGGCTGGGGTGCAGGGCGCGTTGAGGGGGTTTCCTGCCAGAGCGCGGCACAGAGGAGGCCGCGGGCGCAGCGATGGCGTCTGGGCGCGCTGTCACTCGTGAGCAATGCAATGCCTCTGACCTTCCCACCCCGGGCTGTGTTCCTAAACACACTTGTGTCTTCCAAACAAAGTCGGGGAGTGATGAGTAAATAGTTAATAATTATGGCCTGGGCCAGGGTGAGGAGGGAGTGCGGGGACGAGGAGAGCAAGAGGCACTGGCCGGCTAGGCCCTCCTCGGCCTAGGGTCCCGAAGGCTGCGGGGAGGAGAGGGCCGCGCTCCGGGTCTTGCTGGGCCTATCGCCCGGACCGCCTCGGCGACCCTCGTCGCCGCAACACATCCCCATGCTTCCTACCTGCCCCGCAGCGCGGGCTTCCCGGCCTCCCGGCCCCAACCTGTGATTAAATCACTAAACCTCACAGAGTTCTTTGACCCTTTGTATTTCTCCCTAGACAACTTATTTCAGGAGCCAGTCGGAAACAACAGCGAGGCTCGGGGGAGGGAGACGCTGGGTTCGGGGGCGTGGGGCTCGGGAGCAAGGAGCGAGCAAAAGCAAACAGAAGCCGGGCACCCGGGCTGCGGCGGGTAATTAAAGCTAATTAGCTGAAAAGCGTTACTGTCGAGGCTCTGCGTCAGGGGCTGCGTCGGGGGCCAGGCGCTGGGTCCCCGGCGGCCGCAGGAGGAAAGCCTGGCAGAAAAAGCAAGAGGTGGCCAAGAGCTTCTACTCTCCACCCCCATTGAACCCGAGAAATAGAGAGCCGTACAGTCTCTGGCTGAGGGGACTAAAGGCGTTGTCACCTGTCACCGCTCCCATTCCAGGCCTAGAACCAACTCAGCTCCGGCAACTGGACCGCTCTGTCCTCAAGTCCTGGCTCCACTCTCAGGTATCCAAAGTGGACAAGGCACAGACTCCCAGAGACGTGGCAGTGGATTCTTTCCCATCACCCCCCACCCCCACCCCGCCCCAAGGAGGCAGCCCGAGGCAGCCCAAGGCAGCGCGAAGAGCTGGGGCCGCCGCCGCCTAGCCATAGGCTTCCACGCTGCAGGCAAGCCAGCCTGCCCGGCTGACCCAGCAGGACCGCGCCCTGCGCCGCGGCGATCTTCCCGGCTATTAGGTTAAAGCTCTAGGGGAGGAGACGGAGCGAATCAGAAGCCACGTAAAGCAGTTTTTGACTAAAATTAGAGTGTATTTATTTGCAGCAATCCTTTAACAATGATCAAATTTTGACAAGCAACAGCAATTACTGCTAAGTGTTGCCTCTAGATAGATAGGAGCGGCAGATAGCAGGAAACTGTATTATCTCGAAAACAAACTGGAAGGCCCTGAATGTCTGTAATCAAATCGCCATCTCCCCAAAGTCTGATTGACAGGGCAGATCACCCCCAAGATAATGAATTTATTACATTTCCTGGGTTATTTACAAAGGGGGGGGGGCAATCCGGATTGCCCCCTAGGTTTAACTGTAAATTAAAAAGAAAAATTGGTTTGAAAAGAAACCACCTAGACTAAAATGTTCTGCTCTTCTCTCCTTCCTTTTTGTTATTTAAGCCTTTTCAAGAACGATTGTTCTACAAACTTGTCTTCTAAAATAGTTTCCCAAAGATTAAATATCCCTTTCCAACCCACAGTATATTTACAAAAAAAAAAAAAAAAAAAAAAAAATAACCCTTCTATGTAACACATTAAGGGCTGTAAATGCGGATGACTTATATACATGCATTTAAAAATTGGCTTATTTTTCTCTTAGAAAGGGCTGAAATTAGTAGGAAAATTTTGTTCCACATCTGTCTCACAGGGATGTATATAATAGACACCATAATTTTATATGTGAGATACAAGCCAAATCTTCACCTGTGTCTATCTGGAGACACATTCTCATCTCTCTGTGCACACAGGTATCACTGTGGTAAGACCACTGCCAATTCATGGGCTTAAGGTTTCCAAATCATGATGTATCTTTACTGAGGAAATTATTTGCTTATATGCGAACTCAGATCTATTTAGGAAAATATCTTTTTACTAGCCACAAAGCAAGTTGATTATATAGTACACTTTGCAGAATTTGCTGCAGAAAAAAAAAATCTAGGCAAAAACAGACGGTTATGTGAAATTTGACAGAGAATAGTCAGAGGACTTCTCCATTATTCAGAGATTTAGGCGGAGAATAGACAGCTTACTAGTGTTTTACCTCTGAAATCTTTTTTTTCTTATAATAATTAAGGCTGTATTAAAGTATCCAGACATATAGGTCTCATTCAAACTGAACGGTAATTTATTAATAAACAAACAATGAATATGTTGAACAAAAAGAAAGAAAAGATGATAGAATAAGATTAACACAGTTTCCCTTTTATAATGAAAAAAAAAGCACAATTTAAAGTTTCAGGCAATTTAACGTCAGGTTTTGGAAACACTTTCTGGCGTTTGGTCCACGACATCCAACTACAAATTAAAAAATAAATTACTATGTTGCAATTTACATTTTAAAACAAGTCCATGAATAAAAAGAAAGCGATTTTCATATACGAGGGCTTTCCCCCTCCTTTAAACATAGGATAAAATAATATCTTACAGATGCGAAGTCACGGAAGAAGGGCAGAGGATGGGACAGGGCAGAGGAGGAAAGCGTGATCTCTGAAAAGGAGAAGAAACTTACGTGTTATCTGGAGTAACACTGTCCTTTAACAGACCATGCTTTTGCGGTCTCTGTACACAATAGTTTATGGTTTTATTTAGATAAGGCAAAGTGGATGTGGCTCTGAAATAATCTTTTAAGAAAATACTTTTCTTTGTGCTGGTGAGTTGAATTTTTGGAGCAATTTTGTTGGCTGGTGTGGAGAATGATTTTTAATTAGATGTTTTTTGGTTTCGATTTTGCATTGATTCGTCGGTCCTTTGGGCTGCTCCTGCTTTGGGGTTCAATTCAGTTCGGTTATGAGGGTGCTGGGATGTCAAAATTTGCTGCAGTCGTAGACAAAAGCCCCGGACGTGCGGTACAGAGACTGGCTGGAAGGGAAGGCCATCTGACAGCTACTATTGCCATTCACCGGAGAGTTGTTCAAGCCAATCCTCTGCGATTCGAACATCTCCCGCACTGAGTGGAAGTTCTGCTGTTGCCCGGGGTAGCCCGCAGCAGCCGCTGCCGCCGCCGCGCTCGCCAAATGGCCCAGGTCTCCTGCCGCCTGGTTCAGGTACCACGAAGCGAGGCGGCCTTGGTGGGCTGTAGGGTGGTGGCCGGCCTCCTGGCCTCCCCCGCTGCCGCTGCTGCTGCCGTGACTCAGGGACGAGGAGCTGCTGCTGGTTACCGGGGGCAGCGAGTAGTCGGGTAGGGAGTCGTCCACCGCCGAAGCGCCGGCGCCCCCCGGCGCACCCTGCAGGTGGCCGCCGCGCTCGCCCGCAGCGTACAGGCTCATGGCCTGCATGTTGCAGTGGTAGGTCCCGGCACCCCCCGCGCCCCCCGCGCCGCCGCCGCCGCCGCCCCCGCCTGAGCTGCCCCCACTGGAGCTCTGGCTGCAGGGCGAGCCGTAGAGGGAGCTCTGGCCGGGAGAGTAGGCGCTGAGCGCGAGCGGGGGCGCCAGGCCCGGCCGTGAGGACGCGGCGGTCGCAGCCGAAGCTAGAAGGCCGGAGCTGAGCTCCGCAGTAGCGCCCTGCGGCGACCCTCGCAGCGACGTCATGATGTTGTCCACGCTGAAGCCCTGGCTGTGATGCTGCGGCGGCGGGGGCGGCGGCGCGGGCGGCGCCGGCGGGGGGGCTTGCGCGAGTTCCGCGCCGTCCAGGCTTAGCGGCCGCACCGCCGGCAGGCCGCCGCGGGGGCTGCTCCCGCTTGACAGGCTGCTACTGCTGCTGTCGGGGCTCTCGATTTTCGGCACAGCGGCGGCGGCAGCGCCGCTGCTCAGAGCGGCAGCCGGGGACAGGGGCTGGGGCGGCGAGGAGCAAGTACCGTTCTCGGTCTTAATGTCCTGAATGCGCACGGGCTGCGGCTGCACTCCGGGCGGCACCGCGGCCCCGGGCGCGCCGCTGTCGGCCTGCTCGGGCGGCGCGGGCGGCGCCGGCGGCTCCTTGAGGTGCAGTCGGTCCTTCTCCTCCTTGTCCTTCATCGCATCCTTCTTCTTGAAGCGCCGCCTGCGCCGCAGGAAGCTGCCGTTCTCAAACATGTTGTAAGAGTCCGGGTCCAGCGTCCAGTAGCTGCCCTTGCCCGGCTTCTTGTCATCGCGGGGCACCTTGACGAAGCACTCGTTTAGCGAGAGGTTGTGGCGAATGCTGTTCTGCCAGCCCTGCTTGTTGTCCCGGTAGAAGGGGAAGCGGTCCATGATGAACTGGTAGATGCCATTGAGGGTGATCTTTTTGTCCGGCGCGTTCTGGATAGCCATGGTGATAAGCGCAATGTAGCTGTAGGGCGGCTTCACCATGTCCTTGGGCTGCGGCTGAGGCGTGTACGGCCCGTAAGCGCGGGCCATGCCGCCGGGGTACTGCTCGGCGTGCGCCGCCGGGTGCGAGTACATGCTCATGGGCGCTGGCATGGCGGTGTAGCCTCCCCCGGCCGCAGCTGCCGCCGCGCGGTAGTAACTCTGCTCGCCGCCGAGGTATGGCACCACTCCCAGGGAGTTGGGGCTGGACACCGAGTAGCGTGCCTGCATGGCCGCCGCCGCAAGCCCCGCTCGCCGCCGCCCGCCGCCCCCCACCCTCGCCGGGCCCCGGGCCGCGCCGCACCCGGCCGCCCAGTCCGAGTCCCGGGCCCTGCGGGGCGCTGGCTCCCGGGCCCTCCGCCCTCTGTCGCCGGTGGCTCGCGCGGGCCTCTCGCTCGTCCCGCCCTGGGCTCCTCAAGGCCGCCTCCGGCCACCTCGGGGCCCCGCGCTTGCTGCGGAGGGTCGGGCCAGGAGAGTCTAGCGGTGGACGCAGGACCGACTGGGGAGGAACTAACGAAGTCACTTCCAGGCGCGGACGGGAAAGAAAGTCGAGGCGAAGAAATACCGGCGCCTTCCTCGTACCCTCCTGCGCCTTCTCCGGATCTGCAGCAAGCTGCCCGGACGGAGGCAAAGACACGGGATGGTTGCGCGGGGGCGGGGCGGTGCGCCACCCTGCCTGTGGCCAGCGAGCGCAGGCTCTCGCGCGGGCCGTTCAAGGCAGCATTGGGAACACTCCTGAACTTTTGAGCATCCGTCACCCGGGGAGGACTTTTTTACGCAGTTACATTTTTTCCGGGCCGCGGCGCCCCGCCCCCCGCGGCGGCGACGGCCAATGGGAAGCGAGAGCCGCGGTGAATGAGCCGGAGAGAAAGGTCCCGCGCGCCTCGCGCGGGAGCTCTGCGCCGCGCTGACCGCCCAGCGCCGCGCGCCCCGCCTGTCGCTGCTCCGCTAGCCCTAGCCCGCGCTGAGCTTGCCCGCAGCGGCCCACTGCCCGTCCGCACCTCGCCCTGGCCGGGTGTGGGCTCTGACTTTCCCGGTTCTTCCTCGCAGACTTTCATTGTTCCCGCAGACTTCCTCGGTCCCGCGGCCCACCGGTCTCTCGCGGCCACTTCGTCGAGCCCCCGGCCTCTCGCGTGGACTTTTACGCAAACCGTTGCCAACCTGGCGGTCGCCAGCGCCAAGTTGCCCGGACCTCGCTCCTCCCCTCTGCTTCTTCCCGTCGCCCTTTCCTCTCTCCTCCCAACTCTTTTGTCCCCTCCAGATCGCCAGTCTCACACATGGCACGGATATCTCATTTTCCCCACTTGTGGGTTCTCCTTCCTGATCTCAGTAGCAAAAGGCATGATTTTAAGGGCACAGTCAGAGCCGTTCTCCGTTACTGGGGGGAAACAAGGAGGTGTCACCATCACCTCACCCCCACCCCCCATGACCTCTCCCTGGTCGGAATAAAGAAAAGGGACAAGGGGCCCTGCTGGGAGCTTCGGGTGGGTCCTTCGCCCAGGTAGGCTGGTCAGCCCTACCTCGGGCCGCGTGCTCTTTGGCCCGCAGGCCCCTCGGTGTCCCCAGGGTGCGGGTGGCGCGGGCGGCGCGGGCTGCCGTCGCCCCGCGGCTGCCTGCGCTCCCACTGCTCACTGGAGACGGGTCGTGACAGGCGCGGCCCCTACCACCCTTCTCGTCCGGTTCTGCATGCTTTGGCTCAGAAGAGGGGTCAGGCTGCAGGCTCAGGGACATTAGCAGGTGTGATGACAAGAAGCAAATGATTACGTCCAAGAGCTCAGCGCTTTTCCGGGCCACTCTCCATCACAGCGCGCGGGGCTGCCGGCTAGCAGAGATAAAGAGTGTGTTGAGGGGTGTTCAGAATCACACTCGGGGAGGCTCAGGGTTGGAGGAGGGTAAACATAGGAGGACTCCTTTGCGCATATGCCTGATATTTGCAGCTCCTGGAAGCCTGGGATTGTCTTCTGATGGAAAGAAGAGAAATGAGAAGGAAAGAAATGAAGGAGCAGGATACAGAGACTGCGCGAGCCTGCATTTCGGCAACTCTATTAAAGACCCTTTCGCAGACGTAACATTAGATCCTTTGCTAGAGCCCGGGAAAGTGGCAAGTTTGGGGGAGTGTGACGACGTGTGCGTGACGCGTTTAACACCTCCGCTCCCACAATTTCTGACAATCTTTAACTCCCAGGACGTGTTGGGAGTCCCTTTTGGCTTCCCGTCTCGAATCCCGGCTTCCTCACTTCTGCACTAAATTTGTAATTGCAGCCTCGGTTGTCAGATGGAAAGGGCTCTGCCTGGTGTGGCAGGCAGTGATCCGTGTCACTTGAACATTAAGAAAAAAACCAGCGTATTTCAGAATGAGCATTTACATCGAGGAAAGAAGAGGATCTGCTAGTCTAGAATTCGCCTTAGGGGGTAGGGAATTGCCCGGAAGTTCCGAATTCTGGGGCAGCAGCCTCCAGGCCGTGCTGTGCACTCGGGTCATTTGTGACTCCTTTTCCAGAGTGTTCGCAAGCACAAGTCACTGATAGATTGGGGGAACCTGCAGATCTGACATCTGGAGGCTCAGTACTTGATGGCTCCTAAAACACTTGGGGGAGGGTAGAGGAAAGCCCCCATAATTGGAAAACCAAATTCGTGTCCAACTCCCAGCCCTTCTCCTCCACTGCCAGTTCATCAGCTCCCTTTTGGGAGACGCTCTAGCTTCAGCCTGGGGGACAATTAAGTAAATTGTCTCCCTGGACACCTCGGCATTTGGTGAATTCGGTCTTTAAACTGCGTTTCCACAGCTCGCGGGGCGCAGAGATAGACGCAGCGATAAGGACTTGTTTGTTTTCCTAATGCGGGAAATGCCAGCGGGCCCGAGCTTTGCAATGGATAGTTGTGCTCCTCTGTGCCCCCTCATCGGCTGCCTCCTCTCTTCCCTTCCCCCCATCTCGCGTCTTAGCCAGGCCAGCCCAGCCCAGTGAAGTGTAAACAGCTTTCTATGTAAATTGCTAATCTAAAGCAGCGGTATCCTTGGTTCTCCGCTTCGGGCATAAAAATCGATGTTGTGAAATTAGGATCTGGCATGAGGAAAAAAACAAAACGGAGAGTGCAGTTTTATAAAGATCAACTTTACACTGGTTTAGCGCTGGATATTCGCCAGAAAAAAAATATTTGCATTTGTGTTTTATAAGCTGACTCGGAAGCAAACCTCCAGCAAACGGCTTGTTTGTATTTCAGGCACTTTATTTACTATTGTTAGTGGTGGTGTTACTTGAACATTAAGACACAGACGTAATGTCTTTGGGGGACGGGTTAGAGTTTTTATTTTTAGGTTAAAGTTTTTGCTGCTACTTTTTTGCGGGATAGCTCAGTCATGCGTCTCCCCCTACAACCCTTGACCCAATGGGCAGAAATGTCCCAGCAGGAAGCCTTCAGCTACTTTCCAGACACCTTGCGTACTTGCAACCTGGGAGCCCCGCCGGCGACAGCAGTAATGGATGTTTGGTGGAACTGTCGCTCGGACCCCACATCCCTCGTTCCTGACCCGCCAGGCGGGGTTACAATTCCTGGGGCCCACTGATGGGCTCTTAGCTAGGAGAAGGCGTGACGTCACAGCAGTGTTTAAAACAAGGCCTCCCGGGCCCCTACTATAGCGAAAGGACCAGGAAGGGAGATGTGGCGACAACTCCAGGAAATGTCCGGATTTGGGACGTTGTGGCACCGCAGAAATGTGTGTGTGTGTGTTATTTTTTTGTTACTTTTCAAGTCAAGTAGAGGGAATGGAGCGGCGACGTGGGGCCCCGAGTCCAGGAAATAACCCCTGAGGCATTTGAGCCCAGCCCAGAGCGGGCAGACTGTCTTCAGTGTCAGAGACCCCTCGGGAACCTTCCAGCATGTCTCTCCGACATCCCTACACCTACCTCCCCGCCCCCGGTGCTGACTTATCCGCGCCCTTCGCTCTCGGGTCCGCCCTGGAAGTCCGGCTTGTCTCGGGCTAGGACGCCCACGCGACCGCCGGGGGAACAGAGCCTGGCCCGGGAGCTGCGGGAAACAGGAAAGGCAGGCTTATGAAATGAGGGAAGGAACGTTTCGCACTCCAAGCAATCCCGGGGCTCTGCACACCAGGACGGAGCCTGGAAGTCCGCAGCCGTCCAGCATCTCCTCCTTGGCTGCGGAAAACAAAGTGGACGATTAAGGCCATTGCCCCGACAATGCCACTGAAAAATTCCCAACTAACCTAAAATTCACAAACAACTGGAGCAAAGTCCGTTGGCGGGTGGGGGGGGGGGGCTGTCTTCGAACTATTTAGATAATTGTCTTAGTCCTTCATCTGGCCTCATTTGACCAGAAACCCAGCGGCAGGGAGGATAGCCTGCTGTCAATAACCGTCATTCGTTGTCAAACCGTCAGCCCGGCAGGTAGCGTTTGTCATCTGTTTTACTTCAGCGGGGGGGGGGGGGGGGGGGGGGAATCGGTACTGAGCATCTGGGTTGCTGAGATTGCCAGCGGATGGACTTCCTTCTATCTTAGTTGAGGGAGTGTATGAGTAGAAGTTCTGTTAACGCAGTTCCCTCCTTAGTAGAAAAATAATTCCTACAGTAAGGAAACAGAGCATTTGTTTTTCAATTCTGTTTTGAAGGGATGAGCCACATTGCCTAGCTATATGATTGAAATAATTAGGTAGCTGCTCTCTTAGGGCAGTCTTTCACGGCAAGTTTGTGTGATGGAATACTTTAATTTTATCCTCCATGTCCCCAAGACGGGCTGGTTCCACCAATTACTTACATGGGGAGCGGGAGAAGCGTGTCAACATCTGCTGGGGTTGGTTACCTCCTCTGGTCCGACAGCCGACCCCGCAGCACACCTGTCGCGCGACTGCAGTAAAGCCCCAGGCTCAGAAGCGTCTCCAGGCTCAGAGCGGAGCCGAGCAGCAAGAAGGGGCTACAGGGATGCAGGAAAGGGATCTTTCTTTTAACTTTGGAGTCTGGCTTGTCCTGGCAAAGAGGGGTGGAGACCAGAACTGTACCCTTTTTAAAAAAATCCAGAACAAGAACAAAATTTGTAAAAGGGTGGATGATCAGAAAGAATGAGTTCTGTATGAGTGTGTGTGCGTGTGCACGCGCGTGTGCCTCGGTTTCTCCCCATTCAGGTCTCCAGCCGACCCCGGGCGGCCACGCACTCCAGGGCCTGCACGGGCGGAGGCCGCTGCCTCTCGCGTTGGGGACCTTCGCTGGGCTGGCCCAGGCCCCAGGTCTCAGAGCTCTGGGCGCCGGCAGTCAGGCGGACCAAGGGCCCAGGTGTTGGGGAGAAAAGCGTGCGCGCCTGCACGGGACGCACCCTGGCAGTGGGTGTTGCAGGAAGGTCTTGATCAGTTGGACAGACTCATGGACGGTTCCGGAACCGCGGACGGGTGGAGTCGCCGGCACCTTGCAGGCGACTGGGCTCCTCGGGTTTCCCAGGCCCGCGCGGCAGCAAACGCGAGCGCCAGGGTTGCCGCGGGCCTTTCCTCTGCCTCCTAGAGCGACCTTTGCGGAGCCCGAGCCTGGCTCCCTCGGCTGTCCCGCGACGAGGCCTCCTCCCTCACCCACCTGGGGCGGCCCAACGCACGCAAGCTCAGCCAGGCCGGAGTGTCATAAGGCGCTGTCGGCCTCGCACCGCCGACCTTGTGAGGAGCAGCCGTGGGGACCCTCGGCGGGAGCTAGGTGTTTGCACCTCTCAGGGAAGAGATAGGCCGCCACCTGTCTCGGTGTACCCGCGACAGGCCTTTCCGAGGGCCCGAGAGTCGTTCCGGGAGCGGCTGATTGTCACATAAGGTCGCTGCTGGGAGCGGCGGGCCGGTGGCAGGCGCCCCTCCGCCCCCTCAGCTTCCCTTCTTTCCCGCGAATGGAGGGGAGAGCAGCGAAGGAGGCGTGGGAAGCGCAGAGGCCGCTTCCGACCCGAGCTAGCGGAGCCCAAGGACATTCCCCTGACCGTTTTCGCGCCCCGGAGGTTGCGGGCCTCGCGCGCCGCCCCTCGGCCGCACCTGCGCGCCCGCACCGGCACTGTGTGCTCAGAGCGCCCCCTGCTGCCCGCGCCTCCTCTCCAGTGCTCTCCCACCGCTCGAGGCTGCGACCTGCCGGTCAGGCCCATCCTTTTCCTAAGGGGCTGCCTAAGGAAGGCCACGCCGCTGGAGTGGGACCTCGCAGGACTGGGCTCCTTGTTTTCACACCTGCAACTTTCGGTCCAGGAGGGACTGGTCTGGCCGCGCGGCCCCATCGGAGAGACCATTCCAGCCTCAGGCACAGACCAGGGGCATATTTTTGCTTCTGGAGCCCAAGTTGACCCTGGACTTGGGCTTTCAGCCACCAGCTACATATTCCTTCCAGGAAGCCCCTTTTAATTGATGTGCACTGTACAGAAAAAGCAAAGCCGCTTCATCAAGAGAAGTTACATTCTGAGAGATGCCAAGGAATGTATTTACTGGCAGCCAGGTTTGCCAATAAAAGTTGCAAACGAAGACTGCTGGTTTCCAGGAAAATGAACTTCTCTTTTTAACACTCTTTAGTTTCCATCACTCAAAATTGAACCTCCAAAGACCCGTTCTTGGACAACAGGACGAATGGGTGGCAGTGATCATCCTTGCTGGTGACGGTCTCACACCCCCACGTACATTTACACACCCTCGGAGTAACCCGTGTGAAAACACAGACCATGGACACCCACAGCTTTATCCACGAGAGGCTTGCCAATATTTACATGCACAGCAGACTCCAGTACAAAGCTAGACACTGGCTCCCAGAAAGGGATGCATTCGGATTAGTACTATTTAGTTTGGAAGCCAAGATAGCAAAAAGATAAACGATGGCAAATAAAGAGGCAAAATTTTGCAGAATATTAAATAGAAATAAATTTACGAAAGGACAGGAGGCAGTTACTCCATAGTATTTAGCTGCTAATTCATAGTTGCCCTAGTATTTTTTTTAAGGCCAACAGTTTAGGGTTAAAATCTAAATTAAGGGCAAACAAACATGGTATTTACTTTTACCATAGGTCCCCTTTTGTTTGGGGCTGCAAAGACCCCATCTGGAATTAGAAAATCTCTCCACTCATCTAACGGGACAGCTTTTTGTTCTCTTAACAGTGTCACTGTTCCTCCAGACACTTGATTTTGGTCACAGTGTGAATACTAACAAAGGGTGAATTTGTTGGATTCTATTCTTAACTACAGACATTAACAACAATTATAAGGAGAGATAAGATGCATCGAGAGCACTAATAATGTTGTCATTCTGCCAAGTGCTTTAAGTTATCATTTCATTTAATCCTCACAAGGACCCTAGAGTGGGTACTAGTATCTGCATCTTATACAGGAGAAAACTGAGATTTAAAGAGACTAAATAATTTGCCCAAGGTTATGCAGTCCTTACAATTGTATTTTTCCCCTAAATTGAACCACTTAACGTTTTTTAGATACACTTCACAACTCTTGTGTTTTAAATATTTTCTCCAACATATTTATTTAAATAAAACTCAATATATTTTAAATGGTTGATAATCCTTGCAATTGTATTTTGCTGTGTCTTCTTGAATCTAAGATGCCATTTATGATAAGATACTTCATTTACCTGCCTCTAAGAAAGGAAAGGAGCCCCTGGGTGTCACAAATAGTTAAGTGTTTGACTACTAGCCGAAAGGTTGGCAGTTGAATCCACCCAGAGTTGCCTTGGAAAACAGGCTTCTAAAAGGTCACAGCTCTGAAAACCCTATGGAGCAATTCTGCTCTGCACACATGGGGTCGCCATGAGTCAGAATCAACTCAACAGCAACTAACAACAGCAACAAGAAAGGAAAAAATACTTCCAATTAAACTAGTACACGTCATCTCCATTTCAAAGATGTTAAAATGGGAAAAACATGTGCATTTTAGATCATGATGCGTTTTCTCCCTTATCCATTTAATCAACAAATGTATGGAGGCTTTCTTTGTGTTCTGCATTATTCTAATGACTGTATTATTCTAGGGGTTTGCTCTTTGCTGGACACCTATGTGAAGGCAAGCACTAATAACTATGGGGGGAATGTTTATCCACGTCAAGACTTGAATCTATTTTACATGGGTGACCATATTTGACTGGCAGTGGGCTGTTTTTTCTGCATACTTACACCAATCTAGAAATGCTAGCACTGATGATATAGGGAAAATGGTACAAATACATCTTTCTACAAACTCAGAAGATCCTGCTGGCTGGTGTCCCTTGCTCTCATCTTGAAGGCCACCTGGTAGTTCCTTTCCTGGATTTTACCTCCATTTATTTTCCCCTGAGATTCTTCAGGAAACACTCCAGCTCCCTGCTTTCAAAACGACCAGCTGACAGGACCTTCCAGGGTAGAAAAGCATAGAAAACAGGGAACGTGAACACTGCCTGTCAGTCCCTCACTTCCACTAGATTGGGGACCTAGGAGGCTGGGGGCCACAGTGGGGAAGTAGAGGCTGGGTTTTAAGCTGTGGCTACCTTTCAGGGTTCCACAGTGGATTGCTCAGCAGTCATCAAGATGAAGTCCTTGGTGTTATGGAGGAGAAAACTGAGACCCACAGAGGATATCTGGCCCCAGTCACCACTCCTTAAGTGTAGAGGCAGGACTCCAACCCAGGACTTTTGAAGTCTAGTCCAGCTCTCTACTCCCACATCACTATCTCCTGGGCTGGAGGTCCCACAAAGTCCCTGGTTTCCAATGGAGGGAAGGCCCTTTGCCATGTCTGCCCATTGGGGTCCAGGAGGGGAGAGGGGCAGGGAGGTAGGTGAGTGGAGGAAGCTGAGAGGAGTAGGGCAGGGCCTTTTTTCCCTTTCCAGGAATTCCTCTCCTGGCAGCCTTCGCGTGGTCTGGGCCTGGAATACTGACGCAAAGACCTACAGGAAACTGGTGGGGCAGCAGAGCCAGAGGAGGCCCTAAGTCTCGGTGGGCCAGGCCCGGGGGTGACCCACCACTGCTCTGGAAGGGCCAGTTTCGGGGAGCCCAAGGGCGATGGCCGCTAAGGAGTGAGTGGCGCAGGAAGGGATCTGCTCTCCCAAGAACAGGACAAGGGCGGCGTCGGCCGGCGGGGGCCAGCAATGGCGACAGGGGCTCCTCCTCTCAGCTGGTGGCCAAAGCAGGCGGTGGGCACAGGGCCACGGGGGCGCACACACCCTCAGGCCTGGGCAAGCCAGACTCTCGGCCTGGGAGACGGCGGTGTGCGACGTCCTGCTTCTCGTTAAGCCGGACCTGGGCGCCGGGTCTCCCTTTGTCCTTCTCAGCAGCGCGGAGGTCCTTTTAAAGGCCGCGCTGCTGTGTTCACAAATGAATACCCACCCCCCGCCCCCACCCCAACAATCCTGAACCAGGGCCTGTGTTTAGTCTACCTCGCTGACGTCTTTCCTGAACAGATGGGAAAAGGAAACGGGCCCATGAACCGCTCTTGCCTTCCCGGGCCGGCTCCATCCATCACTTTCTCACCTACCTGTCCCTGGTCAGCAGAATATTTACTGACCGTCGGAGCGGCAGAGACCCGCTAAATCCCAAGACTTCCCTCACCACCCACCCGGCTGAGGTTTCCTTCTTCCTCTAACACAAAGGTTTCCATTATTGGATATCCCTGTGATGAAACAGACTCCAGATTAGACAAGGTTAAATTACACGTTTATAAGGTGCCAGGTTACGTCTTGTGAGCCATTCTACTTTGTTTGTGAGTTTGTGCTTATAATAGTAGTTTGTTTTCATAGTCATCTCTCTCCTAACGTACAGAACATATATACACACACTCTGACTTATTAGGGACAGGACCACTTACTGCTCAAAGCAGGAAAATTAGTGACTTGCCAACAAACAGCAAGCTGCTAAAAGTTGCTGACTTCTGGGAACTGCCCAGTCAGCAACGTGGAACTATTTTGCTTTTGTGTGTGGTAATTCTACAAGCATAGCACTAAGTCATACACTATAGTATTTTTCATTGTTTGACTTTATGAGTATTTGCTATCAAAGATTATTTGTTAGGTGTATTTATTTTAGTAAGGAACCTGTCCAAATGCAGGCAGACGTGTCTCTGGGAAAGTGTTTTGGCAGGAGCCAGGCAGGGGTTTTACATAATAGGAAAACAAACAGGCCCCACCCTCACAACATCAAGGCAAACACATTCCCATATTTTGTTTGATATCAGTCACGTTGTCTACTGTCTCTTGGAAGTAGGTTAGTTTTCTAGTAAACATCACTGTCATCGATGTCAGCTGTTTTTTCTGGAACTGGCTGAGACTCACTCACGGTCAGGCTGGTTTGTCCGTTGTAGCTGATCTCTGAACACCTTAAAAGAGAGGGCTAATGCGTTACAATAACACCTTCTTTTACTTTTAACTAAGGTTTGAAACACTGTATCTTGTATTTTCCCTTAGTTTGGCAAATTATGAATTTCTCCTCAATTGTGCATTTAATGGGGGTAAAATAAACAAGTTTTTCTTATTCTTTTTTCCCTTCCTCTTTCTGGTTTATACATTAACTTTCCTGATGATATCTATATAGCTCTGCTGATTTCAAGGAGATTCAGTTATCAGATGGTGTTGACAGTCGACTGTAAATCCCATAAAAGGAGAGTTGCACTTTACTTTTTGACTCTGCCAGACAGTTTCCAAGTAGGTATTTTAGAACCCAGAAAGAGTCCCTAGCAGATTATGGTAACATGAAGCACAGGTCCAGTGCTGGATTCAAAATTCTTGGCAATGTCCCTTTAAAAACAAATTTCCCTGATATGCCTAGATACGCTTTTTCAATATTAACGTAACTTCAGTTTTATCCACCAGACAAATATTGTAAGTGTTTACATTTATGGAAAAAGAAAATGATATGCGCATAATTTGTTCTTTCTCTTAGGAAAACTTTATTGAATAGTTCACCCTAATGTACGTCTTGATGGATTCAATTTATCCTCCCCTACTGGGTCCCATTTTTGGGCATTTTGTATTATTTAAAAAATTTGAAGTTAGTTGGATGTAGGGGATATGAAGGGAAAATGAAGGTGGACTCAGAAAAGAGATCAAACCAAGGTCCAAAAATTTGGGGGGAAAAAAGACTTGAGGGGTGTTTTTGATACCACTTTCTCTTAGAAACAAAGTGGCTAGTTATTAACTCTCACGTGTTTGGAAAGGCTTGTTCACGGTCATACAGGGCAAGGAGTCTGAAAGTGGTAAAGCTCCCTGCCCTCTCCCCAGCTTGTCTGAATCCCCTGGTTGGGTGGGGACACTCAGGGTCCTCCCTTTGCCCATGGATAGATTTTTTTTTTTTTCGTGCAGAGGGTAGGGTTACTGTTGTTTGAGCATGCCTCTCCTTTTTTTAAATACAAGATAGAATAACTCTCTAACACTTCAGTGCAAATAGCTTTCATATCATCTGTTTTTCCTCCATGAGAGACACTGTTCCCCTAGGGGGTGGAGAGGAAGGTCACAGATGGGAGGTGAGTGAGGAGCGCTGGGGAAAAACTGCACCCACCAGCCCTCAGGTTGAGGGATCCCTGCCCCATGAGGGCCCGGCACCTGCCTGACTGAGGCCCAGTGTTTGAGGAAGTCCAGTGTAGTGCAAAACCTCTTCCTTCTCCTCAGGAGCCTCTGGCCAAGAACGGGAAAGGGTCAGAGGGGAATGAGTTCTATTTACCTAGCTGCCCTGCAAAACACAAGTACACACCACCAGTATTTACCTTTGATACAAAGCAGTGTTTGCAAATGAGAGCGAGCAAACATTTAGGCAATGTCTGTGGGCCTCTTGTTTTGGCCCAGAGAAAAATAGTATGTGTGGAAGACAGTCCTCATGGAGGGACACCGTGGCCTGAGCAGGGACCTGTTGTACCCCCCCTTCTCAAAAAATGTGCCTTGGGGGGAGGGGTTCATTTGGGGGGCAGCAAGAGTATGGCAGCAGGTGTGGGCGCCACCTTTATTGCTCAGTTCCATGTTCTGTCTGGGCCCAGCGGCCAGGGCTCTGCCCTCGTGCTCTCTGCACCAAGTGTGGGTGTTCTGGAGAATATTTTCCATCCTGCACAGAGCTCTGTGTCTGCCTGGTCCAATTTCTGCCCACATTCAGTATACACCATGAAAAGCTATTTTTCTTTTTGAAGCTTATCCAAAATAATACACGTGATGAAGTGCAAGCAGAAAGCCTGTGGAAAAAAGTAACTCCTCCTAGTTATTACAGTGGAGCTAGATGGTTGGACTCTCCAAGCAAAATCCAACAGAGATGAAACATTCTCCCTTTTAAAGCTGACACATTAGCTGCAGAAAGGAAGTTTGGAGGTCCAGCTGGCCCACGTGCCTGGTTCCTGAGGCTCCCACAAGGTACAGGGCTCTAGGAGGAGGTGCTTTGCCATGCCTCAGTTTACACTGTTTTCAAAAGAAAGAATAATATCTGTCCCTTACTTAAAAGTTAGAAGAGGGATTTTTATGAGATGATCTCTATGGAAAACCTTTGGAATGCCTTTGAAAGAAGAAACTGTAAATACAGGAAATTAAAAAATGATGATTATAAATAGTAAATGAGAGAGTTTACTAGTGTGCTAAAGTTCCAGCCAATGTCACTGACATTTAATGGCCACATTCTACTTTGACCCACTGGCACTGAAAGCAGCTGTGTGTTCAAGTCTGATCCTGTGTAGAAAGGAAACTGCAAGGAAGGAGACTGGAAGAATGAGAGGGGCAGAGGAGTCATGGCATGGTAGAGCCCATCGCCATGTCATCCTTTAAAGGCTTCTGTATAGACTACCTCATTAAGCTCTGGAATCAGTGTTACCGTGTAAAACAAGGAGAGCTCTACAGTTTAGGGAAAAAAGTCCTTTAAATATTGTAATAGATATTCTATTTTGTAAATGAAAATAAACTGCGCTGGCCACTCCAGTCTAAGATGGGTGCTAACACAACTGAGGTTTTTAATAGTGGACTATTTGAAGCACACTAGATGTCCATTAATGAGAACATAAACTTAATGGGGTTATGAAAGATAATAATTATAAAGACCTTGCAAAGCACGAATTGTGGGTTTACTGATGGACTCATTTGAACAAAGCGAGAAATAAAATGCAAAAATGGTAGTTGTCAGGGTAGTGCGGTAATGCTTCTTTTAATTTAAACATCACATATTTTCATCTAACCCACAACTATGCAGGTTTTTAGTTATAAAATGGGAAAGTGGGATTTGGAAGAACACTGTGTGAGATTTGAATTGTAAGATTTCTGGGAGAAGCCTGCCTGGAAAAATTCCTCGGGTTGGCATCTCAGACTGGAAATCCCTTCCAGAGCAGGAGTGGAGCAGGCATAGCCTCATGCTGAGATGAGAAGAGAAACACGTGGTTGTGTCCGGGGAAGGAGGTGCAAAGGGCCTGAAGTAATTTAGTGAAAGGAAGGGATAAACAAGGTGCCCAGCGTCCTTCTGAACGGAGGTGAGAAAAGCCTGGGGTACTCCCAATACCACTAGCATTGGTTTTCACGTACAACCCTTCATCTCCCTGGTCTGATGGTATCTCTGCTTTAGGATGGTAAATCGTTTGTGTGACACATGCTGACTCATGGAAGGAGACACTGCCAATCCACAGGAAGACAGAGTGGGCTAGTGCAGGGGAATCACGCTTTGGAGGACTGATTTCCTCTGTCATTTGGGGAATCTTCTCTTGTGGCCCTGCCCAGTGGAGAGGTGCGGGGACTAGGCACCCACCCCAGGAGTGGAGGAGCCTGCGAGCGGGAGGAAGGGGCCGGAAGAAGGCCATTTGTCTGAGAGCTGTTCTTCTGGTTTTTCTGGGCCCTGTGTGTGTGTGTGTGGGGGGGGTGCGGGTGTACGTGTGCACCTTCAGGGCAAATGGCTCAGGCTCCCCTAGTGAGAGAAGGACTTTTGGCAAGCCCACTCTGTGAGCTTCACTCTGTGCCCGGGGTGGGGGTGGGGATGGGGGAATGTTCTGTCAGTCTTAAACAGAGGTGAGGTTCTGTGAACAGGAAAGGGTGAGAAGAATTGAGAGGTCGGCTGTGTTCAACTACAGCCAAGAAAATTTCTATCACCTTTTACCATTTATGGAAAAGAAGTCATTGAAAAAAATCCATTATCAACTTGTTTTAGACATATTTAATGCAGCCAGTAGTGTTTCATTTGGGGTTGCAAATGAAAGGTAGAGTTCATCTTTTGTACTTATTTGCTGCAAATTTAGGTGTTCTGGGTTTTTATATATTGATACTAATAAGGCTTCTTTCATAGACCTCAGTTTGGAAGACTGGAGTAGTGGTTTAGTTCTTAAATCCCCGTTCCCGCCCCCCCCCCCCCCCGAGAATTGTCAAACTATGGGCTGCAAGGGACTGTGATGGAGCTGTGTCTCCATCTAGCGGGAAGAGATGAGACATGCATGTCACAGCCACTGGATCTGGAATGGCAATAACTGACAGGCTTTACCGCTTGATTGTTAGAATGACTCCAGCTCATTAGGGAGGAGGTGCAGCTGAAGTCAAATTGGGGTCCGTTTAGGTGGGTCTGTTTCCTATGGTGGGCCAAAAAAATATCATAAATGGATGTGGATTCCCTTGCTTTGTGACTTAGTCCACTTCATCTCCACATCCAAATGTACCCATGAGAGGCATCTGAGGCCTAGAAAGGTTCAAGGTGTGTTTACCACCAGGGATCTCTAATAGATCTGGGGTGGGTGGTCTGCAAGCATCAGTTCACACAGTGCCTCCATCAAAGACGTCCCCTCAGCCAAGCTGTCCCTTTGTCCTGTCCACTATGGTCAGCTTTAATGTGTGTTTGTGTAGAAGGGTGGGGAGAAGGGGCGGGACCTCCTGGAGCCCCCAGGCGCAGTCTCAGGTAGACTGATTTTAGAGAAAAATGTGTACGGAAGTTAGGAGATAAAGGTTGTATTCCCTCAAACCACACATACCCACGTACCTGCTGGAAGGTCTTTGTGTAGAGTACATGGACCCCAGGTAAAGATCCTCCACCTCACCCTGCTGTCCTGGAAGACATTTGAGAGAGGAAATGACCATGACCATCTCCCCAAATGTAGCACTGCAGTTCTGATCCGAGGGTAGCCCTGGGGGATGAGGCCCTCCTTGGCCAGGCTGGAGAAGAGCCAGGGGCATTGAGACCACTGGAGCCTTTCCCCCTGGTGGGCAGGACCACACAGTGCTGCCCAAAAGACCATCCTGAGGAGCCTTTTGAGGTAAA
This sequence comes from Dugong dugon, assembly GCA_030035585.1. Classification (NCBI taxonomy): domain Eukaryota; kingdom Metazoa; phylum Chordata; class Mammalia; order Sirenia; family Dugongidae; genus Dugong; species Dugong dugon. Next base: position 23,990,179 of record CM057464.1, read on the forward strand.
ACACCAACAGGTTGATGGCTGCTCCTTGTTGATCCCCTACATTCAGCCAGCTCACGTTTCCTGACCATCCCGGTGGCTAAATATTTGAATGTGTCGCCTAAAAATCTAGCCTTAGGGGAAGCCTCCACTATGGTTCATGTGAATGTAGTATCAGGGGCCTTGGGTAGCTGAAGTAACACATAAAACAAAGTGTTCAGAACTGTCTTAAAATGACCCCCAGGAACGATGTGACAGTTCCCTTTACCTATGGATGCATTAATTTAGTCTTCCTTATCCATTGGTTTATTTAGCACAGTGCCCTCAACAGTGCTTCTTTAGCTTTGCACTATTGCATATTACTTTGGCTTGGCCCCTCACCACTCAGCCATACAGATCCTTCCTCTTCTATCCTGCAGTGCCTGTGTGCTGAGACACTGTGGGGGAGAGAGACTTCGGCTGCCTTGGGGGGATGGGCGGTGATCAGGAAGAGCTTGGCTTCAAGGTGTCGGGGTTGCTGCATGTCTGAAAGAAGGACAGGCACCTTCATCTCTCCTGTCAGAAGGACAGACTTTCGGATGGTTTTCAGTAGTTATGCCATCCAGTTGATTCCAACTCATAGTGACCCTGTAGGACAGAGTAGAACTGCCCCATAGGGTTTCCAGGGAGCAGCTTGTGGATTCGTACTGCTGACCTTTTGGTAAGCAGCCGAACTTTTAACCGCTGTGTCACTGGGGCTACTCAGTAGTTATAGTGGGAATGGTGTTGGCACTGTGGCCTAGATGCATATTGGAAATTGATACACTTTATGAGAAGGTCCCTGAATTATTCATCACCAGTAAACCATGGGTAAGATGTCAAGGTGTCTCACACAACACCTTGCTTTAGTGGACTCAGAGGCCGACTTCAACCCTGATGGATGCATCCGGGCACCTGGCCCTCTTCTCCTCCCTTTGCCCCAGGCCAGCATTCAGAGTCAGTCCAGATGAGGAAGAGAGCAAATGAGGCCAGTCGGCTGGGAGCATTGCCTTGCCAGGACAACCGGGCCAGATGCAAGGCGTGGCTGTGTCATCTCGAGACACCCTGGGTATTATCAGGTCTGTGGCCCTGATGCCAAGGCTCTGCAGCCCCAGAGATGTGGCTATCTCCCCAAGGCTCCCCTGCAGAGTGATCGCCTGAGGGATGGCACATAAAACGTCTTTATGAGCTAAGGAGAGTGTGTAATTCATTCTGCAAGAACATAAAGTTCATTGTTTTCCTTCAGCTGTGGGTTACTTTCAGCTCAATTTGTCGATTACCAGGGCTCACTACCTTGTCTATAGGCAAATTTCCCATGGGCTTCATTCAGCAAGGCAACTTATAGACAAGAGAATTCTACCTCTTTGGAAATGAAAAAGAAAGTAGGGAGTTCTCTCCTTCCCATGACTATTAAAGTGCTTTTATTGAAGACTAGCCCTTAATAAGTTTCCTTATTTCATTGGCATTTTAAATCCCATATAATTCATAATTCAACCTGCACATTTATTTTAATCAGGAGCTTCCAGTTCACATACAAACGGCAACTTTAAATGTGGGCACCTTCTCAGTTGTGTCATTTGGTTTTCACGTTGATAGACTTGCACCTTGTATGGAAACGTTAGGGTTAACCCTAACAAGATTTTAGTAAAGAGGGTTCCCAGCAAGAAAGCAAATTCGTATCCTGGACTGTCTAAGCATTCTGGAGACCCACGAAGCCGCTGCAGGAAAGCTAATAGCTGGGTTCATCTGAACTTGCCGGCAGTTCCTTTCTTGGCCAGACAATCATTTTTTATGCTTTTGTCTGACTTTTTTTTTTAGGATAGTAAAACGAAAACAATTTTTTTTTTAATCATCTCTCTCTCTGTCACACGTACACAGACACACACACAGACACACACACACACGCACACACGTGACCTGGATTTATCTGTGGAAGTCACACAGACCTTATGGCCCTTAGTTTCCGGAAGGAAACCTTCCTTTTCCTACAACCTCCTCCCAGGATTCTGCTCTTGTTAAAACTCCAGATCAAAGAAAGAAGACCCATTAGTGCCCCTCCTCACTGTTTTCATCCCCAAAGGAAAGTGTTTTTGTTTCTTTGTCACTTTTGCCCTTTGCCCTCTTGAGAAACCTGGACCCCGTTTCTGTGCCAGTTTAAGTGTGGGAGGCAATGGTGTTGCAAGGGCTTCCTGGAAGGCATCTACCTTTGCCTTCGTTCCTGTGCAGCAGTGGTCATCAGTCTTCCATGCTCAGAGGCCAGCTCATCTTCAAAGACAATAGGGTCCGGGGTTCCTTTGGTTTGGCAAAGAGATGCCTACAAACACCACAAGTTCTGACAGCGCTGGTGGTCACAGGTGCTTGGTTTGTCAATGTGTTCATCTAGGTAGGAGTTGTTTCGGCAGGGCTTCCAGAAAACTCTCCGAAGGGGAAAAAGCTCCTCCTTAACCAATTGAGTTGAGGAGGTTGATTCTGTGCCTGCTGTTCTTGTGCCTGTTGTGTACTGGTACAAGCCAAGAAAAACCCCTTGTGAATCACTTTGCTTCTCGCAACAGGGCACAGCTTTCAAAACCGCCCAAGGATCTTTTCGTCAGTTCAAAGGAAAAACATACTATTTCAGTCTATGAACATATCTTCTTATAGTTATAGAATGATCACGTCATGTCATATGCACGCTGCACCTGGTGGGTGGGCGTGCCTGGTTGTAAAGGGCTTTCTAGGGGCTAAGTGCTTTCTTTGTAGTGTATGTTCCACTGAATATATGTTAAAGTCAGACTTATTTGGCTGTAACCTTCTATTCATGGGTTGAGTCTAGAAGTAGGTATTTTTAAAAACATTGAACAAAATCAATCTAGCTGAGTTTTGTGTGGGGGCTAGGGGGAGGGACAGGGGGAGTGTGAGGTAAGGATGTAGGAGTGTGGGTGTGTAGATTTTGTCCTTTTCTTTCTCATCTGAATGCTGGCCACTTGGGCTGCCATGGAACTCCAAGATGGCTGAACTGGAACCACTATTTTGTTCTGCTGGACAAACAGCTCCTCCATATTATGAGGCTCTCTCTGAAGTCAGTGGAAGCTCTGTGCCAGGCCAGACAGGGTGTTATAGGCTGGGGGCCTCATTAAAGAATGATCTCTTGGATAATTTAGAGAGAAGCAGTGAAGGTACAAGTGTACCTTTGATGCTGGCTGACTAGACAGGTTGCTTGAAATTACACCTTTGCTTGATTATTGCGTTGTTTTAACACACTAGGTCTCAACGTAAAGTGAGCCAAGGCAAGAGTGATACTTTAGAGTGGCAGACTCACTGGGTAGAACTGGCCCTGGTTTTAAGCCTCATTTACCTGTCACCACTGACAGAGTGTTGGGGGTGTCCTAAAGACTGAATTTCATCATTGTAGACCTGTTGAATATGGTGTGTTCAGTATATTACAAGGAGTAAATTATTTCACTTTGGGATGGTGTTTTTATTCTTTTAAGCTACTTTTAGGAAAATATTTCAAATAAAGGATCTCTTTCAGGTGTCCTCGTCACATTTTCATTATGAGAAAGAATGATCAACCTTCTCCAAAGTTGGATTATGAAGCTGTTTTTATAGGGCACCATTTTCTAAAGTGGGTTCTGTAGAACAATAGTAATATGGGTAATGCAATTGGACACATTGGGGAAATTCTGGACAAAGTCAAGCTAGTTTCTCTACTGCAGGCCTTCTCAGAGCCTTTAGCAGCTTATGTACATCTTGAAGTTCCATAAGATGTCTAGTGTGTCCCACATGGAGTTGACTGTGAAATTACCCCCAGGCCAGTGCAGGAAACACCACTACAGACACTGGAAGGTGCACAGAATATACAAGTTTCTAAAGCTGAGGGGATGCCTCTCTGCTTGGTTCAAAGGCACTGCTTCCACAGAGGATAGATGGGAGCAGTTGGGAGACAGACCACAATGGAAAGGTAAAACTTTCTCCTGATGTCTTGGGTAAGTGAAATCAGAGCCTCTCTCCTTTCTCTTTCACCACATATCAGGAGATTATTTCCCCAGTTTTCAGGTACTGAAATGGACAGGCTGCACTCTCATACTTGATTTTGTAAGAAGCATTTATTAACCACTGAGTATGTACAGATAAGATGCTAAGAGTAGGTAATGCAAAGATGAATGAGGTTTTGAGTTGCCAAAAGAAGGAAGAAATTCATAGTGACTTCCCTTTGATCTTGTTTTTCATGATGCATAGATAATCATCTCAACCTCAGTTACCAAATACAAATATTTCAGGAGGCATCTTACCGTATGTTCACTGTTCTTTGAACCCAGTTGAACACAAGTGGAATCGACACCAGTCCTGTAATTACTATTGTTGAAATACTGTGACATTGCTTTCTCTTTTTCACATTTCCCCTGTAGACAATGTCTACATATGTGTAACAGCTGAATGATGATAATAACTTTAAAAAACTACTCCAATATGGGCTTCTAGAGAAGGCATCAATCAATTATTTTACTTTGTGCAATTTGAGGCTTGATATCAGCCACGTCTGTAAATAAAGAAAACATGATAACATTATTATTAAACATGGATGGTGTGCCAGGCATTGTGCTAGGTACTTGGAGACAGGGTAAATGAAATTTAGTTCCAGTCCACGCTGAAAGAAGGTCTTGTACTCATATCTAAAGAGTAACAATCACAGTTACCATTTCTTCAATGCCCATTCTGTGCTAGACTCTGTTTGGGCCTTCAGGTTTGCTTTGAACAATAGCTGTGATATTGCTGGCGATGTTTGGAGCAGGGAATTTTTGAATGGAATTGACCACGATTGTTGGGTATTAAATGAAAGTGTTTGTTAAACACCTACTACAGTGCCTGGCTTGTGGTAGGTGCTTAAGAAAAGTAGCTATTATAATACACGCTCCTTTTCTACTAGGGTAACGTCTGTTTTTAATTCACCTTTGTCTTCTCAGTACTTGGCACAGAACAGATGCTCAATAAATGTTTGCTAAACAAATAATGATAACGACTTAAGAAGAAGTTACAATTGGCTTCTCAGTAAAACAGAGTAGATATAAGGTCACTTCTGTAATCTCAGTTTTTAAAAAAATCTTTCCATTTGATCATTTGGGAAACTGCTGACATATGCCAACTGAAGTGGAACTGAGTCAATTCATTGGGTATATCAAGCCAGTAGCATATATTTCCTTGCTTTATTTAGATAATTCCTACACAAATATTTTGGGATCATGTCTTATCTGGAAAATGGTCTCCCTTATCCCTTTCACTTTACGTATTGTCAGATGTTCTGGAACATTACAAACTCTTGCCATACTATGAACTTAATGACAAAATGCTTTTATATGTATGTCTGTATTTTATAAGAAGGATTATTATGATATTCTGAGTAGTTAAGGTCTTACATAAAGTAGATAGCTTTAGGCTATTATATAGATTTTTCTGTGAAATCTATAGTATGTGATATTTCCACAAAGGTCACTTAACATAAACTCACAATAGCTTCATGGTACTTAATTCTGCAGCCACCAGGCCAGGTGAGCTAACTCCTGTTGCCTGGGGAAATGTGTATGAATATAGACTGTAGAACCAGCTTTCCCTGGTGTTAACAGGAGTGAACAAGTTAGTTACAGTGAAATACTGAGTCTCATTTTGAAATTCTTTTATTCACTTGTTCATAACTTTCTGCCAAATTCTTTGGGACTGAAACTTTTTTGTCTGGTGCTGAGCCATGTCTGCCCAGAGGTACATTTTTCTGGAGAGTTTCTGCCAGAGCTATTAAGCCTTTCTTGAGTCAATGAAAAAAGAAATTCCTCATCTGCATTGGTTGGCTCTGGTTCTCCAGTAATTCCAAGTTTAACACGAGCCTCTTTCTCTCTTTCACAAGCACACACGCATGCACACACACACACACTATTTAGGGCCTACACCCTCAGGCTAGCCAGCGCAAACCCTGGACCAAGAGGTAATTTTTCCCTTGGGAGGACCAAAGGCTCTTACTGCTTGGTTATAAGTAACAGAGGGAAACTGGATTAGTACACAACCTCATCAGACCATGGTAATTTTTAAACACAGACAAACGTGCTTGCTGCTGGCTTCAAAACCAGGAGTGTGAAATATCAATCAGAAAGGAACTTTAAAGTCATAGCTAAAGTAACAGCAGGTGCGAAGGTTAGATCTCAATCATGTTTATTCAACATTTCTGTTATAAAAAGGGGAGAAGGGTCAGCCAAAGCCCCCGAGGGTTTGCCCTTTTATCATGAATGGTACAATTGACTCTCCAGCCAATCTCGCTGTCTGCACTCCTGTCTATTTCTGTGATCACAAAGAACATGTATTTCACACAGCGGCAGAAAAGAGTAACTCTTAGAAACAAGAGGAGGACATCTGTGGCTGGGGCAGTCGCAGAGGTGAGCACCGGCAGGCTGTGTTGTCCCGTCTCCCCCAAGCTGTCAATATTCTGTTGGCTGTTGTAAAAAAGTGCACACCCCAAATGCCATTCGTTAGGAGCTATCTTCAATAGCAATTGTTGATAGCTGGCCTTGACGAATTGTGTGACTTCTATTCTCACAGCTCTGGTTCCAGGAGCTAAAGCTGATTTGCTCTCCTCCTCAGCCTGCCGTACAACAGAAAGCTCTCTTCAGAAAGGCTCCCAGTAATAATTTGACCCTAACATTTCCTGAAGGCTTGGGAAAACCTGAAGTCTCCAATTTTCTACATTTAAACATTTTATTGCACTGTATGGTTTTATTTTATAAAAGGAAAACAGAAAGCTGAAGAACATGGGAGAGAAAAGGCCAAAGAATTTAGGACGATCAATGGAAGAAGAAAATGAAATTTTAAGGTCTGTTTGTTCTAGCACGTGCCTGGCTGGAATGGTAGGGGGCTCTCCAGGAGTTCAGAGAGCTGCCCCAGCCCTTGCATGTAAGTAGGATGCCTGCTCTGTCACCTGGGTGAGAACCAAGAACGCAGAGAAGGGCTTAGGCATTAACCCAAGGCTCGACCAGGGAATTGCACACTGGTGTGTATTTTAATTTTATTATGGTAAATTTATATAACAAAACATTAGCCATTTTAACCATTTTTAGGGTGATTTTCTTATTGTGGTAAATGTATATATAACAAAACACTTGCCATTTCAATATTTTTTATATGTACAATTTGTTGTTGTTGTTAGGTGTCATCAAGTCAGTTCCAACTCGTAGCAGCCCTATGTGTAACAGAACGAAACACTGCCTGGTTCTGCACCATCCTTATGATCATTATTATGCTTGAGCCCATTGTTGCAGCCACTGTGTCAATCCATCTCGAGGGTCTTCCTGTCTTTCACTGACCCTCTACTTGACCAAGCAGGATGCCCTTCTCCAGGGACTGAGTTCTCCTCATAATATGTCCAAAGTATGTGAGATGAAGTCTCGCCATCCTTGATTCTCAGGAGCATTCTAGCTGTACTTCGTACAAGATAGATTTGTTCGTTCTTCTGGCAGTCCATGGTATATTCAATATTCTTCGCCAACACCATGATTCAAAGGCATTAATTCTTCTTCGACCTTCTTTATTCATTTTCCAGCTTTCCCACGCCTATGAGGCGACTGAAAATACTATGGCTTGAGTCAGGGCACCTTAGTCCTCAAACTGACATCTTTGCTTTTCAACTCTTTAAAGAGGTCTTTTGCAACAGATTTGCCCAACACAATACGTCGTTTCATTTCTTGGCTGCTACTTCCATGGGTGTTGATTGTGAATCCAAGTAAAATGAAATCCCTGACCACTTCATTATTTCCTCTTTTTATCATGACGGTGCTTACCGGTCCAGCTGTGAGGATTTTTGTTTTCTTTATGTTGAGGTGTAATCCATACTGAAGGCTGTCGTCTTTCATCTTCATCAGTAAGTACTTTGAGTCCTGTTCACTTTCAGCAAGCAAGGCTGTGTCATCTGCATATTGCAGTTAATGAGTCTTCCTCCAATCCTGATGCCACATTTTTCTTCATTTAGTCCAGCTTCTCGGATTATTTGCTCAGCATACAGATTGAATACATATGGTGAAAGGATACAACACTGATGCACACCTTTCCAATTTTATTCTATGCAGTATCCACTTGTTCTCTTGGAAGGTCTGCATCTTGGTCTGTGTACAGGTTCCTCATGAGCTGATTAAATGTTCTGGAATTCCCTTTCTTTGCACTGTTCTCCGTAATTTGTTATGATCCACACAGTCAAATGCCTTTGCATAGTCATTAAAACACAGGTAAATATCTTTCTGGTATTCTCTGCTTTCAGCCAAGATCATCTGACATCAGGAATAATATCCCTTGTTCCACGTGCGCTTCTGAATCTGGCTTGACTTTCTGGCAGTTCCTTGTTGATATACTGCTGCAACCGTTTTTGAATGATCTTTAGCAAAATTTTACTTGTCTGTGATATTAATGATATTGTTCAATAATTTGCACATTCTGTTGGATTACCTTTCTTTGGAATGGGCACGTATATGGATCTCTTCTGGTTGGTTGGCCAGGTAGCTGTCTTGTACATTTCTCAGTATAGATGAGTGAGCACCTCTAGGGCTGCATCCGCTTGTTGAAACATCTCAATTGGTATTCCGTCCATTCCTGGAGCCTTGTTTTTTGCCAATGCATTCAGTGCAGCTTGGACTTCTTTCTTTAATACCACCAGTTCTTGATCATATGCTATCTCCTGAAATGGCTGAACATTGGTCAGTTCTTTTTGTTACAGTGACTCTGTGTATTCCTCCCATCTTCTTTCGATGCTTCCTGAGTCATTCCATATTTTGCCCACAGAATCCTTCAATATTGCAACTCGAGGCTTAAATTTTTCTCAGTTCTTTCAGCTCAAAAAAAGCCAAGAGTGTTCTTCCCTTTTGGTTTTATAACTCCAGGTCTTTCCACATTTCATTATAATACTTTACCTTCTCAAGCTGCTCTTTGAAATCTTCTGTTCAGCTATTTTACTTCATCATTTCTTCCATTTGCTTTAGCTGCTTTACATTCAATAGCAAGTTTCGGAGTCTCTTCTGGCACTTTGGTCTTTTCTTTCTTTTCTGTCTTTTTAATGTATAATTTAGTAACATTAATTATATCCACCTTGTTGTGGAACCATCACCACTATTCATTTCCAAAAGTTTTTTATCACTCCAAACAGAAACTCAGTGCCCCTTCAGCAATAACTCCCATTCTCTACTCCCCTCAGCCCTGGTAGCCACTAATAACCTTCAGTCTCTATGCATTTTCTTATTCTAGAAATTTCATACAAGTAGAGTCTGACTCATTTCACTCAGCATCATATTTTCAAGCAGAACTGTGTGAGTTGAGGATCCCACTTTGCTGCTCTTGCGCAGCAGCTGGAGACCTGTTGGCAAGTATGAGGGATTGACTTTGCTGTGGCAGCTATGGAAGACCACAGCCCTCCTCCTACAGGTCGCCAAAGAAAGGCATAATCACACACAGCAGGGCATCAGAATGTGAGGAGGGTAGGGAGACAATCAATGGAATTGCCCGAGCCTCCGTGTTCCCAATGTCATCTGCCTGGGCAGTATGGTAGCCTGGGAAGCTGGAAAATCACTTCAGTAGGTGGCTAAATTGAGCAAGATTTTCTGTGTTCTTTCCAAGAAACCAGCTTCTGGGTGAGGGCAGTGGGTTTTAAATGGAACTTAGGGTTCCCTGCACATATTATAGGCATTTGAAACTTTGGAGGCTGACCAAGGCCAAGCTCTTCTCTCTTGTGAATAGAAATGGAGTTAATGGAGTCAGTACGTGTGGCCTCTGGCAGCTGGGTGGCTCCACAGGGCGTGGGTGTATTTTGTGTTGGCTTTTGGATAGGGCCCATGTAGAGTGATGCTTATCCCCACCTTATTGAACTACAGCCAGTGCTCTGGGACGGCTGCTTTTCTCACCTCCATATTTGTTTATGAATGATCTGGAAAGGTAATTGTATTAGCTTATGAGTCAGATGGTACTCAGAGGCACCAAGAGGTACCCAGGCCATGTCTACACATGCAAAGTCAGGTGGGAGAGCTAATTGGGTAATTTAGATCAAATTCCCTGTTCCTAGTTATTGAAGAAAGGAGCTGTTTGTTCTGAATTGTTGAGATCAGTTCTCCACATGGGCTACATTCACCAGGTAGGTAGTTGGCTTATTATTTTGCACAATTTAGAAGAGATAATCTAGGTTATATAGATGTGGGGAATGAAGGTTTGGACAAGACCACCAATAGGAAAATCTTCAAGATAATTACCACAGACATTTAAAAATCATTTTATTTAAAAATCTGAAGATTTCCTTTCACTAAATTAAGCTTTATTGTTTGAATAGGCAATACATGAACATGGTTTAAATAGAGAAAAGATAAAAAGGTAGACACTGAGAAATCTCACTCCCGTCCAGGTCCCTGGCCTGTTCCCAAACGCTGCCACCCTAAATGTAATGACCTTTATTGGTTATGTGAGTGTGCCTGGGGATGTGCACAAGTGCTTCCTTCTGGTGTTTCTTTATGGAAATATAAATAAATTATATATATGTATATATATACACACACATACTTATTTTTCTTCCTTTCATAACAGAAGCACCTTAATTCTTTCACTTAACATTTCATCTTGATGATCTCTCCCTAGTACTCAGAAAGCTTTCTTACTCTACTTTATAGCGGCTGCCTGGTGTTCACTGGGGAGCCCTTTGGTGGTGCAAATGCTCTCGGCTGCTAACCAAAAGGTTGGTGGTTCAAACCTACCCAGAGATGCTTCGAAAGAAAGGCCTGGCAATCTGCTTCTGAAAGGTCACAACCTTGAAAATCCTACAGAGCAATTCTACTCTGCATACATGGGGTCGCCATGAGTGGGAATTGATTTGATGGCAACTAACAACAATAACATGTATGTGTGTATTCGTGTTGTTTCCAGTCTTATAGTGTAACAAACAACCATTCAATCAATTATCTTGTACACCTGTCATTATGCAAGTGTATCTATAGGGTCACTATGAGTCAGAATTGACTCAACGGCAATGAGTTTGGTTTGGTTTTGGTTTTATCCACAGGGTAAATTCCCAGAAGTGAGATTCCTAGGGTACACACATTTATAATTTTGATAGATATAAAATCCTTCTCCATTGGCATTTCACCATTTTGTTCACCAGCAATGTGTGATAGTGCCCATTTGCTCATGGCCTTGCCAGCTGATGTTTTGTCAATATCTTGGACTTTTGCCATATAGAAGCTTTTGATCTTTATACGTTTAGATTAACCCAGGGAAATAGAGACCCTCTTCATGGGTGGCGCCTTTCGATGATTGCCAGGTTGTTCTGCTTTGGTTGGTGTATAATGCTGCACCTACCTAGTTTAATGCTATTGACCCTCCCTTCATTGCTCAACCCTTTACAGTCTGTAATTCAACTTTGTGGCTCTTGTCTTGGAAGGCTTCCAATTTCTCAAAGCTCCTCTGAACTTGGGGTGTTCCAAACTGTCTGCGGTCTTCATAAAGGGCTGGAAACTACAGAATAAAGAAAGCCTTGTTACTTCTCAGGCACACAGTATTTTGCCTCTTTGTATTTTGTATGCACCTAGAGTATCAGAAGGTTTTTTTTTTGACCCTTTCTGTGACTATATTACATCATATGTTTATAAGTATTTGGCTGTTCACTGACACACCTAGGCCTTTCCTGGAATCATTTCTTTCCAGACATCATCATCCCATTGTTTCTCTACCACTGTCACGAAAACAGAAAATAACTGATAATGATGTGGCCTCTCTCCTTTCCAGGGAACCTTTAATGTGGCAATAAGGCTCACTCTTCCCAGGCAAAGACACCTCCAAAATAAGGCCTCTTTTCAGCTTGAGAGATGATGTACTTCAGGCTAAGATCTCTTTGTGTATTAGGGCTGCTAAACGTGGTCTGCAAAATCTCTCCAGAAATTAACCAGTAACCAGCAGCCATCAAGTCAACTTGACTCATGGCAACCCCATGTGTGTCAGAGTAGAACTGCACTTCATGGGGTTTTCAATGGCTGATTTTTTTGAAAGTAGATTGCTATGCCTTTTTTCCAAGGTGACTCTGGGTAGATTTGAACCTTCAACCTTTTGGTTAGCAGCTGAGTGTGTTAACTTTTTGCACCATCCATGGACTCCCTCTAGAAATGAGTCTGAGTTTTTATCTGAAAGTCAAGGGGGACTCCTCAGGATATGGGAGAGAGCAATCTACCATATCACCCCTTTGCCAGTGTCTCTTTAGTCTTCACTGCCCATTCTTTATATTATCTGGTCTTTATTTTCCTTTCTCTTGCAAATGGCAAGATTAAATCATGTAGTATTAGAGCTGGGAGGCTGTTAGCAACTATATATCTCATCCTTTATTTTAGGGAATGTGAATTTGAGCCCCAGAGGAAGTGTGATTGACTATCATCATGGTTTGTTACCGGTAGATTGGAGCATAACCCAGGAAAGAATGAGCTTTCCTGACATTTGTCCAAATGGCTAATCAATGGTTCAGGATATGGGCGAGAACTTGCTGGGCATTTTCACCAAATGTCTCATCCTCAATTTATGAAGAGGGACTTTGTAAGATTTTCCCCTTTTGTGGCCACTGGGCTTAAATCCATCATGCCTAGCCTCGCCTTTGTGGAAGGGACTGCTGTCAGACTCTGACTAATTCATCAATGGATTTATGGTCTGTTCAGAGCCCACTTAAGACATGGAAAGAACCATGGCCAGTCTGTGACAACAGCAGGATTTATTTGGTACAACATGGTTACCATAGATGGACTCTGTACACTTTGTTGGATATTAGGTTTTTGCAGTGGTGGAATTTTGAACATGTAGCACTATTGTTTTTGGAGAGATGGTGGAATACCCCAATCAATTATCAGTTGTGCTTGGATGAGTAATAAATTCCAACAGAGAAATTCGGAAAGCAGAATGGTAAGTTTTCTTCTTGAAAACGCTGGACTGTGTTCTGTAATCTTCTCTGCCCCTACTCACTCTCACCGATTTTTCCATGTGGTTCCTGTGAGCATATTTTTTGAGTTGTTCAAAACCAGGATCTTCTACATAAAATAATACAAACAAATGTAAAAACAAATACCACTGATGGCTTTTAGAGTCAGGTCGCTCAGAGCCCGAATGCTGGCTTCGCTTCTGAAAGTTGGGTGTCGTTGTCATTCTGGGAGATGGAGAACTCTGACCAACTCGATGTTCCTTCTTTCCAGGGATATCATGACACAAACAGTATCCAAGGTTTCCTTTGTCCTTCCTAGTACAGTTGTTTCTCACAGTTTAAAGACCACATTTGAAAAAATAATGTCAGGCTTTGAGGCTGCAGTTTATGTTTTTAAATACTTTCTTTGGCAGTTAAATTCAATTTTATAACCATGTATTCCTCTCCCTTTGGTGCCCATTTGCAGATATTCTTCCTTATCTGGGACTCTTGACCTGTCCCCAGATCCTTCCAAACATCTTGCCTGGTAGGAATGCTGCGGCCGAGGAGAGCGAGGAGGGTGTTTACCGCTGGCTTTGGTCACTTGAAGAGCTTTGCTCGTAGCCATGATTGATAGCGCACAACGAGCTGAGGGGCTCAACGTTTCCAGGGCACAGATTTTCACATCACAAATCTTTCCCACATCACAAATCCTTTGGCTGGGGAGTGGACACAGGGGATACTAGTTCTCTCATACTGTCCGATTCAGGTCCCTGGCCCCAGGCCTTGGCGCGCTGGAAGGTGGAGGACCAGCCCTTTGTCCTTCTAAGATGAGTTTGCAGCACTAGGTCCCCCACCAGAGGTAGCCCACCAAGTGTGGGCTGGGACAACCCTCTAGGTGGAGCTCTCTGACCACACTCCATGCTCTTTTCCATTTGCTGTTTACCTAAGTTATTGGTTAAGCATGAGTAAGAACCCATTTTAAATAATTTTCTCACAGGACTCTGAACAATATTTGAAATTTTGCATCTTAATTTCTCTGGTCCAAGTGTGTAGAGTACGTTTTATTTGCTGTAGAACAGGGTTCAGGAACTCAAAAGCTTACAGTGGTCTGGCACAGATGCCTGTGATGCCCTGGAGATGGTGCACTTACCTTGAGGGCTGGATGCTCCCAGCTACACAGGAGCTGCCATGCAGGCTGATCATGCAGCCACTGAAGAGAAGCCAGAAACCAGGACTTTTTTTTTATTATTAATTTTATTGTGTTTTAGGTGGAAGTTTACAGTGCAAATTAGTTTTTCATTCAAAAATTTTATACACAAATTGTTTAACATTAGTTTCAACCCCCCACAATGCATCAGCACTCTTCCCCTTTCCCTTTCCACCCTGGGTTCTCAGTGTTTATTTGTCCAGGTTTCCTGTCCCTTCCTGCCTTCTCTTTGCTTTTGGGCAGGTGTTGCCCGTTTGGTCTCATATACTTGATTGAACTAAGAAGCACATTCCTCACGTGTGTTATTGTTTGTCTTATACGCCTGTATAATCTTTGGCTGAAAGGTGGACTTCGGGAGGGCTTCAATTCTGAGTAGGGTGTCTGGAGGCCATAGTCTTGGAGGTTTCCCCAGTCTCTGTCAGACCAGTAAGTCTGGTCTTTTTTTGTGAATTTGAATTTTGTTCTATATTTTTCTCCTGCTCTACCAGGGACCTTCTATTGTGATCCCTGTCAGAGTGGTCGATGGTGGTAGCCAGGCACCATCTAATTCTTCTGGGCTCAGGCAGGTGGAAGCTGTGATTCATGTGGTCCATTAGTCCTTTGGACTAATATTTTCCTTGTGTCTTTGGTTTTCTTCATTTTCCTTTGCTCCAAACTTGCTGGGACCAATAGATGTATCTTAGATGGCCACTTGCAAGCTTTTAAGACCCCAGATGCTACTCACCAATGTAGAATGTAGAACAATTTCTTTATAAACTGTTATGCCAATTGACCTAGATGTCTCCTGAGACCATAGTCCCCAGCCCTTGGCCACAGTAACTCAGTCCCTCAAGGTGTTGGGATGTGTCTAGGAAGCTTCTACGGCTTTGCCTTGGTCAAGCTGTGCTGACTTCCCCTATACTGTGTGTTGCCTTTCCCTTCAACAAAGTTAACACTTGTCTACTATCTAGTTATTGATTTCCCCTCCCCAACCCTCCCCTCTGGTAACCATCAAAGGTTGTTTTTTTTCTTTTCTGTGTGTTAACTTTTTTTTTTGGTTTTTATAATAGTGTCCTCATGCAATATTTGTCTTTTTGTGATTGACTCATATCATTTAGCATAATGCCTTCCTGATTTATTTATGTTGTGAGACATTTCTTGGATTCATCATTGTTCTTTATCTTTGTGAAGTATTCCATTGTGTGTATGCACCACAGTTTGTTTATCCATTCATCTGCTGGTGGGCACTTAGGTTGTTTCCATCTTTTTGCTATTGTGAAAAATGCTGCAATGAACATGAGTGTGCATGTGTTGCTTTGTGTGACATCTCTTATTTCTCTAGAAATATTCCTACGAGTGGGATTGCTGAATCATATGGTATTTCTATTTCTAGCTTTTTAAGGAGGCACCATATCGCTTTCCATTGTGGCTGTACCATTTCATATTCCCACCAGCAGTGCATAAGAGTTCCAGTCCCCCCAAAACCTCTCCGATATTTGTTGTTTTCTTTTTTAAATTTATTTTTTATTAGTTCTGGTAATGGCGGGTTGAGATAGTATCTCATTGTAGTTTTGATTTGCATTTCTCTAATGGCTAGTGATCTGAAGCATTTCCTCATGTGTCTGTTAGCCACCTGAATGTCTTCTTTGGTGAAATGTCTGTTCATTTTCTTTGCCCATTTTTTAATTGGGTTGTTTGTATTTTCATTGTTGAGGTGTTGAAGTATTCTGCATCGATTGAGATGATCATGTGATTGTTTTCTTTTGTTCTGTTTATGTGGTAGATTACGTTGGTTGATTTTCTAATGTTGAATCATTCTTGCATACCTGGTGTGACTCCCACTTGGTCATGGTGTGTTATTATTATTTTTTATATGATGCTGAATTCTATTGGCTAGAATTTTCTTGAGAATTTTTTGCATGTATATTCATGAGAGATATTGGTCTGTAATTTTCTTTTTCTGTGGTGTGGTGGTTAAGAGATCAGCTGGTAACCAAAAGGTTGGGACTTCAAATCCACCAGCTGCGGCTAGGAAACCCTGTGGAGCAGTTCTGCTCTGTCCCATAGGGTCACTATGAGTCAGGCAATGAGGTTTTTTTTGCAGGGGGTGGTATGCCTGGCTTTGGTATCAGGGTTATGCTGGCTTCATAGAGTGAATTCGGGAGCATTCCTTCCTTTTCAATGCTCTAGAATAGTTTGAGTAGTACTGGTGTGAGCTCTTCTCTAAATGTTTGGTAGAATTCTCCAGTGAAGTCATCCGGGCCAGGGCTTTTTTTTTGTTGTTGGGAGTTTTTTTTTTATTACCTGTTCAATCTCTTCCTTGTTATGGGTCTGTTCAGATTTTCTATCTCAGCTTGTGTTAGTTTAGGTAAGTAGTGTGTTTCTAGAAATTTGTAAATTTCCTCTAGGTTCTCAAACTTGTTGGGGTACAATTTTTCATAGTATTCTGTTATGATCTTTTTTATTTCAGTTGGGTTTGTTGTAATGTCCCTCATCTCATTTATTCTTTGGGCTATTTGCTTCCTCTCCTGTTTTCCTTTTGTCCATTTGGCCAAAGGTTTGTTGATTTTGTTGATCTTTTCTAAGAATCCACTTTTGGTCTTGTTGATTTTATTGTTTTTCTATTCTTTATTTCATTTATTTCTGCTCTAATCTTTATTATTTCCATTCTTCTGGTGGCTGTGGGCTTTGCCTTTCTATTTGTTCCAGTTGTAGGGATAACGTTCTGATTTTGGCTGCTTCTTTTTTGATGCATACGTTTATTTTTTGTAAATTGACCTCTGAGCACTGGCTTTGTTGTGCCCCAAAGGTTTTGGTATGATGTGTTTTCATTCTCATTTGATCCTAGGAATTTTTTAATTCCTTCTTTGATTTATTCTATTACCCAGTTGTTTTTAAGCAAGGTGTTATTCAGTTTCCATGTATTTGATTTTTTTTTTCCTTGCTCTTCCTGTTATTGATTTCTGCTTTTATGGTGGTATGAGCAGAGAGAATGCTTTGTATTATTTCAAGGTTTTGGATTTTATTGAGGGTTGCTTTGTGGCCTAAAATGTGGTCTATTCTGGAGAATGTTCAATGTACATTGGAAAAGAATGTATACTTTGCTGCTGTTGGGTGGAATGTTCTATGTATGTCTATGAGGTCAAGTTGATTGATTTTGGCCTTTAGATGTTCTGTATCTTTGTTGAGTTTCTTTTTAGATGTCCTTTACTGAAAGTGGTGTGTTGACGTCTCCTACTATTATTGTGGAACTCTCTCTTTCTCTTTTCAGTGCTATTAGAGTTTGTTTAATGTATTTTGGAGCCCTGTCATTGAGGGTGTAGATATTTATTAAAGTTATGTCTTCTTGGTGGATTGTCCGTTTAATCATTATATACCATCCTTCCTTGTCTTTTACAGTTGATTTTGCCTTAAATTATGTTTTATTAGAGATTAGTATTGCCACTCTTGCTTTTTTTTTTTGGTTACTGTTTGCTTTATATATTTTTTCATTCTTTGATTTTTAATATATTTATATCTTTGTGTCTAAGGTGTGTTTCTTGTAGACAGCATATTGATGGGTCATGCTTTTTTTATCCATTCTGCCACTGTCTCTTTACAGGTGTATTTAAACCATTTACATTCAATGTGATTATCAATAGGTATGAGTTTATTGCTGTCATATTGTTATGCTTTTCCTTTGTGGTGCTGACCTTTACTTACTTTCCTGTGCTGAGTTCCTTTTGTTTGTAGATTCTCTTTTCTTTTTGGCTATTATAGATTTTGTGTTTACTGAGACTTTATGTTTTTCTTCTTTGTTATTCTCATGCGCAAGTTTGTTAACTTTCTTTGTGGAAACCTTGAAATTTTCCCTATCTTTCTAAGTTTGATCTGGTCTTTTATTTCTTGGTATCATGTTGACTTCCTCTCCATTTGAAAGTTCTATACTGCACTGTTTATTCTCCCTTTTATTGTTTTGGTGTTTTCTTCATTTACAGATTGACATCTCTGTTTCCCTGTTTTAAGTCTTTCAGCTTTGTTTCACTATTGAGAGTTCTTTACCTAGGTTGGTATCTGCCTGATGCTGTTCCTGTGTCTTAGACTCCAGTTGCTGTCTGATGTTGTTGGTTTTCTAACTGAAGGCTTTCCTTTAATATTTCTTGTAAGTTTGGTTTGAATTTCCCAAATTTCCTTAATTTCTTTTTATCTGGAAATGTCCTAATTTTGCCATCATATCTGAGAGAGAGTTTTGCAGGATATTCATGATTGGCAGTTTTTTTATGTCAAGGAGACAAGATTTTTAAGTGTAGTATTTTGACTTTTAATGTTGGCAACTAATTCAACTCCCTAAAACATGCCTTGACACCTCATTCCTACTAGAGTGACTATTACTAGAAAAATGGAAAATAGTAAGTGTTGGGGAAGATGTGGAGAAATTGGAACTCTTGTGCATTGCTGGTGAGAATGGAAAATGGTACAGCCGCAGTGGAAAATAGTATGACCGTTCCTCAAAATGTTAAGCTAGAACTACCGTATGTACCAGCAGTTCCACTCTCAATTTCAAGCCAAGATACTTGAAAGCAGAGAGTCAAAGCTGAATACCAGGGTTCACTGCAGCATGATATACAAAAGCCAAAAGTTGGAAACATCCAAGTGTTCATCAACAGATGAATGGATAAACAAATGTGGTATATCCATACAATGGAATATTATTCAGTCATAAAGAGAAATGAAGTTCTGATGCATGCCACAACATGGATGAACTTTGAAAACATTAAGACCAACCAACCAACAAACAAAACAAACCCATTGCCATCAAGTCAATTCCGACTCATAGCTATCCTATAGGACAGAGTAGAACTGCCCCATATGGTTTCCAAAGCTATAATCTTTAAGGAAGCAGACTGCCACATTTTTCTCCGAGGAGCAGCTGGTGGGTTTGAACTACTGACCTTTTGGTTAGCAGCAAAGTGCTTAACCACTGTGCCACTAGGGCTCCTTTGAAAAAATTATGTGGAGTGAAATAAATCAGACACCAAAGAATAAATATTTTATGATCTCATTTAAATGAAATACCTAGAATAGGTAATATAGGGACAGAAAAGTTTATTAGTGGTTACCAGGGCTGGGAGGAGGGAGGAATGGGGAGTTATTGCTTCATGGGTACAGAGTTTCTGTTTGGGATCATGAAAAACATTTGGAAATAGATAATGGTGATCAGTGCACAACATGGTGAATGTGATTAACGTCACTCAACTGTACACTTAAAAATGGCTAAAATGGCAAACTTTTTGTGGTATATATTTTGTTGCAGTAAAACAAAACAAAACATAATGCCACGCGAGCCGAACAAAACAAGCTGGGGTTGGTTTGCTTCCCATCGTCCCTAGTTTCCTCTAGATTCCTTCCATGGAGCCAAGGAGAGGGGCCAGCTTGTCCTTCTTGAAGAGCCTTGTTTCTTTACTCAGCCTGCTGCCTCTTTCTTCAACTCCTCCTTCACTTATTTTCAGGACTGGTTCTGCATATCATTTCATAAACTGACCTCAAAGAAATCCACAGTAAAATCACCATGTTTGCTCTGCAAATAACAGTGTGGTAGACTTCTGGAGCTGAAAAGGATGGAGAGTCAATCCATGATGCAGTATAGGCTGAGGGTGAAAATACTGCTTAAATTAATAGGCAGTTTGCAAATTTAAGTTTATGGCTTTCAGGATGTTATAGGACTTTCCTGAGGGTCTCAGGCAACTGTCCCTGGAATGTTTACTATTCGAAACAGTGAGTGCTGGGGCTACTTTGTGGTAGACATGGACCCTGCACACAGCCGTTCATGTCTGCGCCCGGCTGGGTTTTCTGAGCGCCGGGCGAGGACCCTGCAGCATTGTGGGTCATAACTGGAAATTAAAAATAAAGTTTTCATTTCCTTTCCCACTGAGCCAGAAGTTCAGAGAAAACAGGGCTGGTAGACAGCTCACTGGCAGCCTGTCTCTCCAAAGGCACCGGAGCGTGCGTCTTCACAAAGCCTATTGAAATGAGTGCTTCAGTCATCAGGGCTGCGTTTTCTAGTTGTGGGAGACGCAGCATCCTTCCCGATAGAACAAGGCCAGCCTTTCATCCCCAGCGCGAACTTGACTGGGACTCTGCCTTGGCGAAGGTCTGGGCGTGAAGGAAGTTTCCAAAAGGGCATCTGGGTTGCCATTTTCAGGAAAGGGACGTTTGTCTGCAGGAAGCTGTTCTTTTCAGTCATAAAGAGAAATGAAGTTCTGATGCGTGCCACAACATGGATGAACTTGGAAAACATTAAAACCAAAACAAACAAACAAAACAAACCCACTGCCGTGAAGTCGATTCTGACTCATAGCTACCCTGTAGGACAGGGTAGAACTGCCCCATAGGGTTTCCAAGGCTATAATCTTTAAGGAAGCAGACTGCCACATTTTTCTCCAGAGAGCAGCTGGTGGGTTTGAACTACCAACGTTTCGGTTAGCAGCAAAGTGCTTAACAACTGTGCCACAAACGAGCAAATGTGGAGCGCCCCATGAGGCGGAGGCCTCCACAGTTCTGCGGCCGCAGGTGCTGCGATCTCTCTGAGGCGGAGCGAGGCTGGGCAGCCACGCGGCGCTTCTGCGGGGCTGGATCTCTTTCTGGTGGAGTAGAACAGTGGCCTCTGTCCCTTCCAGCTTCCTGGAGAAATGACGTCTCCTCTGAGAGTGCCACTCAGGAGGTCTTTCCCTCCTTCCTGTAGCCTCTGCTCACAGCTTTAAAGCCGGCACTGTGGGTTGCTTGTGCTTTCTAAACTCCAGGCTTGGCACTTTTTCACCTTCCCAGGGAAGCTTCGGCCCACAGCCTACATTAGCTGCTAGGTGACATGGCCTGGTGGGTTGACAAAGAGCCTGGGAACTCGGAGGTTGCACGTTTTATAGTCCCAGATCTGCTTCTTCCCTAAATCCGCTGGGTCTGTTAAGGAATCGGTTCCCACACTTACCAAGGAGGGGGATGGGGCCGGGGGAGGGGGCTTGCAGCGGAGCTTTGGAGGACTCCGGGGGCTTTTGTGTGGGTGGGTGGTCATCACTCTGACAGCACAGCTCTGCTGAGATCAACTCTGGCGAGGAACACTAGCAGGAGGGGGCTTGTGTTTTCAGAGTGCCTGGCCAAGACCATGAGTCACAGTTCCAGGTGCAGGGAGGGGGGGCTAGTGCACTCAGATGCTTGGTCACCCTCCCTGCAGATTCCAGACCCTTAAAAAATCCTTGGGACAATTCTAGGAGGAAGGCTTGCTGCATCTTTTTCACAGAAGAGGAAACTGAGACCCTAAAAGGGTAAGTAGCACTCAGTGCTCAAGGACACACGGCTGGCCAAAGGTTGAAATCTGGTCCCAGGTTTTGAGTCCCTGGGTGGTGCAAATGGTTAATGCATGCTCAGCTGCTAACTGAAAGGTAGGAGGTTGGAGTCCACCCAAAGGCCCTCCCTTTTCACATGGGGTCTCTATGAGTTGGAGTCAACTCAACCACAACTTTGTTGTTAGATTCTAAAACCCTTGCATTTTCTATGGGAACTGCCTTTCTAGATCCTGTGGAGATATCTTCTGAAATAGAAAAATCCCATCACAAGATCCAATAAAGAACCACATGATTCATACCTGTAACTGTCCCAGAAAATCTAGGCTGTAGTCATCATGTAATTATGGGAAACGGGTAGGTGCTGGACTGTTTGTCGAGGCTGTTTGTCATGATGCTGGACTGACTGGTGTGCGTCCAGCTGAGAGGAGACAACAGGGGCAACAGGGAGTGCTTACAAAAGCTTGGACGACAGTGTTCTTCACAGTTGTCTCTCCCTGGTCCAGGCTTAAGGATGTGTGAGAACTGACACGAGGTTGGTCCAAGGTTGCTGTACTTGGGTTTACTTGTGAAGTAGGAAATAAGCCGTGACAACCAAGTAAACAAAATGAGGGTGCAGATGAGTGGTGCAGCTCTCCATCACTTCCCAGGGGTCTCACAGTGCTGTGCCCACAGTTCAGTGATCTCAGCCTACTGCATTGCCCAAGTTGTATGCCAGTTTGGAGGAATGTTGAGCCACCTGCTCACTGCCTTTTATGCTTCCAGCCACATCAGCACTCAGAAACAACAGATAAGCCCATGGAAGGCAGTCATTCTCCTCCTCAGTGAGCCGGGCCCCTAAGCTCAATATGAGGCATATTGTGGGGCCTGCCTCTTTCATCTGGGCCTGTGTGCAGGGCCTCAGAGTTTCCCAGTGATGTGCAGGGTCTTCTGCAAGCCCACACTCTGTCAGGAGACCTGATGTTCCTCAGAGGTGGCAACCTGGCTGCTTGCAGGCTAGATTCAGCCTGCAGATGTGTTTTGTTTGATCCACATACAGCTCCCAAACATTTTGAGTCAATTTTCTAAAAATTAGGAATTTAAAAATTAAAACCTAGATTTCTGTCTTCTTTTGCAGAAGTCACAAGATCTGGTAATACTGAGCCTCTATTCCCCTTGACAAGAAGTGGTAGGAAGGCCCCAGTGACCTAAGGAGAGGTATTCACAAATCTAAAGAAATGAGATGTCAGAGAGGAGCTGGATGAGCAAGGTCAGCATGCAGAGATGGGAGGCCTGAGGCAAAGGTGGGCTATGCCTGCCCCTGTCCTGCTCATGTTTTCTTGTGTGGGCAGATGTGTCTGCCAGCCTATTTGAATCTAATTTCCATTAATCATTTGCATTATTCAATAACACCCTTTGCTTTAATTCTTTGTTCACCAAGAAAACTTCCAGGGTTACTGTTGGCTTTAACACAGCACCACCTAGAATGAGAGCACGCTGAGGGCTGGTGGTTTGAACCCATCCAGTGGTGCTACCAAAGAAAAGGCTTGGTGATCTGCTTCCATAAAGATTGCAGCCAAGAAAACCCTATGAAACAGTCCTCTGCAACATGAGTTGCCATGAGTTGTAAAAAAAAAAAAAAATTGTTTTGTAGGCTTTTTGAATGCTGATCAAGTCAGGTTTCTGAGCTCACAAAGTTGAGCATCAGATCTCTGGACCGTAGTGAACTCAATGAAGTAAGCTCTCTCTTTTTGAAACTCTTCAGTCTCCTTCCTCACTGTATTCCTTCTTTTTAACATCTACATATGTGGGAGCTGACCTCTGTTTAGGAGTTCACAGGGCCCAGCTTGACGCCACTTGAAAGAACTTCTCTAACTTGTGGTAGCTCATTGGCTGGGGATTCCCCAGCATGATGGCAAGGGATCCTGGATCTTTCTTGCATCGCAGAATGTTTTCATTAATTTCTACCTGTGATCAGGATGTATAAGAAAAGGAAACACATGTGAATACAGAACTGTTATTGGAACACATCCTGAAAGTATCTCTCTTGTTCCAGATATCTGTTGTTGTGTGATTAAACCACACCAAACTTGGTGGTGTAAAACAACCATTTTATTATGCTGACAGAGTCTGTGGATCAGAATTTTGGACAGAGCCCAGCAAGGTCAACTTGTTTCTATTACACAATGTCTGATGCCTCAGCTAGGAAGACTTAGAACAGCTGGGGGTGACTTGAATGGTTGGGACTGGCACCTGGGCTGGGATGACTTGATGTCTGGGCTCAGCTGAGTCTTTCTATGTAGCTTGGCCTTCCTCACAGCATGGCTGCCTCAGGATAATCTTACAAGGTGACTTAGGACTCCTAGAGTGAGTCTTACAGTGAACAAGGCAGAATCTGCATAGTCTTTTACGATTTAGCTTTGAAATTGCTTATTTTTAAAGAAAAATAACTGATATTAAATGAAAGTAATTTTATCTCTCCCTTTACCTTTTTTGTACAAAATTTCTTGACTATTCATCTTTAAAAATTATTATGTATAAATGAGCACATATGATTGATCAACTTTTGGAACGGTGTTGTGAGGAACTCTTGGATCTGCTCCCAAGCCAAACTATCATAGTTGATGAGAATTATTTAAAAAAATGTTTAACCTCTGGAAATTGTCCTAGGGGCATACAGTAAATGAAGAAAAATTTATTTGGTAAGATATACTAATCTTGGTAAGAAGAGTGTAAAAATGGCAGTGTGGGGTTGTCTGACCTCCTTTAACTTCAGGAGGGGGAGAAGAGAGAACCACCATTAGCATCAGCCCAAGGCTGATTCCTATGAGGTGGAGGTCAGACATACCTCCTCTCTCCAAACTTTTTACCAATTCTGACACCAGCCATTTCTCCCGCGGCACTCTCTACTTCTCTGTTGGGTTCTATATGCAGTGGCCATATAGAACTCACAGACAATACTCACAGTTATGGAGTCTATTAGGGGAGTAACAGGTTACAATTCAAGATCAGGAACGACTCACGATAAATTCTTCAGTCAGGACAGCTTCTCTGCCATGCCTGCAGGCAGGCCTGTCTCTCAGCTCTCAACACAGCGGCCTCATGGCCTGGCCTCTGCCCTGCTTGTGCAAGTGTTAACAAAGCTCTTTAGCTCCTCCAGTAAGTGCCCTTTTGCCTGAAGGTGCTCAGCATTCTTGCTCCATGGGTCAGCATGCCCTCTGTAGCTGCCTTGTTCCATGGGCTGGGAATTCCCCTGCCCTGTCTTATGCCAGTCTCCTGGCTCTGCTGCAGCTGTTTCTCTGCTGCTGCTTCTCACTGTCTTGAGTCGTCTCTGGTGTTACAACTGTTGCTGTCTGTTATGGATTGAATTATATCCCCCCAAAATGTGTGGCAACTTAGCTAGACCGTGATTCCCAGTATTGTGTGATTGTCCACCATTTTGTCATCTGATGTGATTTTCCTATGTGTTGTAAATCCAGCTTCTGTGATGTTAATGAGGCAGAACTCAATCTACAAGGTTAGGTTGTGTGTTAAGTCAATCTCTTTTGAGATATAAAAGAGAGAAGTGAGCAGAGAGACATGGGGACCTCATATGACCAAGAAAGTAGAGCCAGGAGTGAGTGTCCTTTGGACCCAGGGTCCCTGCACTGAGAAACTCCTAGAGGAGGGGAAGATTGATGACCATGACCTTTCTCCACAGCCAACAGAGAGAGAAAGCCTTCCCTGGGAGCTGGCACCCTGAATTTGGACTTCTAGCTGTTGTCTGATTAGGGTCTGTGCCCTGGAGCAGTCAAGCCAGTGAAACGTACTCCAAGTCATGCGGAGCGAGGTAGTTTATTTAGGAGGTGGCCACCAGTGGGGATCTGACAGCAACGCAGGCTGTCTCTGTGGAGTCCTAAAAGGCGTTTTTACATTAGAGCTTATATATGATTTTTACAAAGGTTAGAAGTGTCTTTGTGGCCCACAGATGGCATGGCAGGATGAGTTATTCATTACAAAGTAATTACAAAAGACTCTTTATCATACTAAAGAGATACATGCCGGACATCTTATCATGCTAAAGATATATATGTCACACATTTGGGCTCTAATCTTCCTGTGGGGGTTGTAAGCCACAGATGGCCTGACAGAGCAAAACAAAATCCTTAACAAAGGAATGTGGAAAGGAGAAGGCAAAGAAAAAAAAAAAAACTTACAGGTTCATCATGGTGTTAGTTATGTCAAGCTCTTAGTCACCCATTTTGAAAAGGAGAAAACATGCTGAGGAGTATTAGGGTCACATAGCCTCCTAGACTGTGAGAGAATAAATTTCTCTTCATTAAAGCCATCCACTTGTGGTATTTTTGTTATAGCAGCACTAGGTAACTAAGACACTCTGTCTCTTGGGTATAGGAGGTTCTCAGTGCAGGGACCCCGAGTCCAAAAGACATGCTTTGCTCCCATCTCTTCTTCTTGGTGGTAGTGAGGTCTTCTCTCTGCTCTGGCATTGGCTGTCTTTTAAGCTTAGAGGGATGGCAAAACTGAACAATCCCCTTGTTAGGGTTCCATACACCTTATTTGCGTGGTCTTACCCCCACAGGGGTTTCATGCACCTTATTTGCATTATTAACAAGCTGTCCAATTCCCTTGGTGGGCCACAAGCACCTTATTTGCATAGTTCCCACCCAATCATTTTGTAGGAGTCACAAGACCATAGTGAGAAAGGCCATTTAAAAGTGAATTAATCACATTGCAAACAGAAAGAGTCTATGACACTCAAACTACAACCTGCTCCCTGCTACAAGCTCAGCATGATGTAAGCTACACTACAGGTGGGTGCATCCAAGAAGACAGGATCCTTCTCTTGCCATCTCTCAGTCAAGAACTGTAGTAGCTCCCTGAGATGGGCATATCACCAGCATTTCTCATCCTCTCCCCCAGCTCCATGTTGAGGAGATTTAATTCTAGGTGAGTGTGACTGAGAAGTTGGGGGTTCCCTTCCTCCACTCAGCACTCCTCATAGAACAGAAGCTCTACCCAGATGTTGCAAGCTGCAGATACTGAGGCCCCAGTTGCCCTCACCTTAGCTTGCTTGTAGAGAAAAGGTTCCATGCTGGGAGAAGCAAGCTGAAAAGGCCAGAAGCTACTTCCCCTGCCTAGTTCCCTGCTCATATAGCAGGGGTGTCACTCCCAGAGAAGCGGGCCACTGTATCTGCCTCCAACTCTGGAGCAGTAGCTCAGAGATTTTGCCTAGTGAGAGACAGGCCATGAGAATGGAGAGCTCTGAAGCTCTTCCCAAATAAACTGACTCTGTTTATAACAGTGCGAGGAATTTCAAGCCTAAGGGTGCTCTCAGAAACAATGGAGATTTTGATGGTAAGCAATTAAGAGAATGATGGTAGCTCCATGGGAGCCTTGGTGGCGCAGTGGTTAAGAGCTTGGCTGCTAACCTAAAGGTCAGCAGTTTGAATCCATCAGCTGCTCCTTGGAAACCCTATGGGACAGTTCTGCTCTGTCCTATAAGTTAACTGTGAGTCGGAATCCACTCGATGGCAGTGGGTTGGTAGCTCCATGAGCACATCAAGCTAAATCGGAGGTCAGATAATTTACCAGAGAGAAGCAGGAGAAGAGATAGCTAAGAAGAACCCTCCTGGAGTTAAAACAGTTCACAAAGACTGTCCACAACAACTAACCATGCAAAAAAAAAAAGAGAAAAACCCCAAAATCAAACCCGTTGCTGTCGAGTTGATTCTGACTCATAGAGACCCTATAGGACAGCATAGAAATGCCCCAGGGTTTCCAAGGTTGTAATCTTTACGGAAGCAGAGTGCCACATCTTTCTCCTGCAGAGCGGCTGGTGGGTTCGAACCTCCGACCTTTTGGTTAGCAGCTGAGCGCTTAACCACTGCGCTGCCAGGGCTCCTTAACCATACAAAGGGCCCCTAATTTAATTGAATTGATTGTGGATGAATTTATGCAACAGGGCATTATTGAAAACATTAGAGCAATCAGCTAGCAATTAGTGGATCCACACAGCTCGGTGTGATAACAACAGAGGCAGACAATATTTGCATGAGAGAAAGAGACAGTGGAAGATAACCCTGCTAAAACCACTGTCATCCCAGGATGACTGTGTGTGTGACCAAAGCTGTTCCTTTTATCAAAGGCTTCACACTGCAAGGTAACTTGACTTCACTTAAATAGGCCAGTCAAGTCACTGAACAAATAAACAAGCAAACAACAACAATCCCCAGAGGGAGGGGGGGATTAGTATCCAGAGTTGCTACAATATATTATCTGAAATATTCAGTTTTCAACAAAAATGATGAGACCTAGGAAAGTGTGGCCCATACACAGGAAAAGAAAGTCAGAAAACAAAAACTGTCTGTGAGAAGGCCTAGATATCATGTTTAACATAGCCTTCAAAACAGCTATTATACATATGTACAGAGAACTAAAGGAAACCACGCTTAAGGAAGTAAAGGAAGATATGATGATAATGTCTCATCAAATAAAAAATATATAAAAAAGACATAAATTACAAAAAGGTACAAATGGAAATTCTATAGTTGAAAAGTACAGTAAATGAAATGAAAATTTTACTAGAGAAGCTCAACAGTACATTTGAACTGCTGGAAAGAAGAATCAAAACTTGAAGATAGAGCAGTAGAGATTATGCAATCTGAAGCACCGAGATACAGAAAATAAAGAAAAAGTGAAGAAAGCCTCAGTGAAACATGGGCCACTATAAAGCACATACTGCTAACCAAAAGGTCAGCAGTTGGAATCTACCAGCTGCCCCTTGGAAACCCTATGGGGCAGTTCTTCTCTGTCCTATAGGGTCGCTATGAGTTGGAATCAACTTGACAGTAACGAGTTTTGTTTTGCAGAAAAATAATTCAGAGCAATATGGCTGAGAATTCCTGAAATTCGATGAAAACTTTAATCTATACATCTGAGAAAAAAGGTCCCTAGGTGGCACAAATGGTTTGCTTGACTATTAACCTGAGGGTTGACGTTAGAACCCACCCAGTGGTGCCACAGAACAAAGGCCTAGTGATCTGCTTCCATAAAAATTACAGCCAAGAGAACCCTATGGAGCAGTTCTCCTCTGTAAAACATGGAGTCACCATGAGCTGGAATCAATAGCAACAAGTTTGGTTTTTTTATTTTGGTTATACATCCAAGAACTCATCAAACTTCAGGTAAGATAAATGCAAAGAGATCCATGCCTAGACACATCGTATTAGAAATGTTGAACCCCAAAAGGATCAGCAGGTGACTTCTCATTAGAAACAATGGAGACAAGAAGGCAGTGGGGTGGCATATTCCAAGTGTTAAAAGAAAAAAGTCAACCAAGAATCTTATATCCAGCAAAATTAATTTTTCAAAAAGAAGACAAAATAAGAATATTCCCAGATAAAAATGGAGATTTCTTTGCTATTAGGCCCACCTTACAAGAAATGCTAAAGGAACATTTTCAGGCCGAGAGCAAGTGACCCCGTATGTGAATTCAAATTCACATGAAAACAAACCAACAAACCAACAACAACAACAAAAACAAAGCACAGGTAAAGGCAATTATGTAATTATAAAAGACAGTATAAATGCATATTTCTCTCTTAACTGATTTTAAAAAGCAGTTGCATAAAAATATGTATATAATTGTATTGTTGAGCTATAGGGTCACTATGAGTTGGAATCGACTTGATGGCAATGGGTTTGGTTTTATAACATTTAGAAATGTAATATATTTGACCATAACGACACAAAGGAGGGGCGTGGGAACAAAGCTCAGTCAGAGTAAGGAAATAACACCAGATGCTAACTAGAATCCACAGGATCAAATGAAGAGAACCAGAAAAGGTAAGTGGGTAATTAATATAACACACTCTCTAAATATAAACTTGCTCTCCTTTATTCTCTCAGCTCTTTTTTTTTTTTTTTTATATATATTTTATTGTACTTCAGTGAAAGCTTACAGAGCAAATAGTTTCTCATGAAATAGTAGTACACATGTTGTTTTTTTTGACATTGGTTAACAACCCCACAACGTATTAAGCCTCTAAATTCTCAACCTTTTTTTTTGATGAAAATTACAGATGGCCAAAGATACACCGTTTCAAAATCTTCTACATTCACAGTTCAGTGACATTGACTACGCTCTTCCAACTGTGCTGTTATTCTCACTTAAGATGAAGGCTTACAGAACAAAATAGTTTTTCATTTAACAGTTACTACACATGTTGCCCTATGACAATGGTTAACAATCTCACAGCACATCAAGAATATCCTTACTCCACCTTGTGTTCCCTATCACCAGGGGACTTCCTTGTCCCCTTCTGTCTTCTGGACCTTGTCAGTGGACTATTGTACCTCTTTAGTCTCCTTTGTTTGTTTATTTATTTATTTATTTTTATTTTATTTAAACACCATTTCAAAACTTTTTACTTACACATTTAAGTGATATTGACTATGCTCTTCCAATTGTGCTGCCATTCTCGCCCAAGATGAAGGCTTATAGGACAAAACAGCCTCCCATTTAATAGTTACTACAAATGTTGCCCTATAGCAGTGGTCAACAATCTCACAATACATCGACAGTGTCCTTATTCAATTTGTGTTCCTTATCATCAGTTTCCTACTCTCCCTCTGCCTTCTGGCCCTTGTCACCGGACTCCTGTACATCGTTAGTCCCATTTAGTTTTACTGGGGTGTCCATTCCCAGGCTTAACATCGAACTTTGAAGGTAACTTCCCCTCTGAGCTGAAAGGGTGTCTGGGGGCCACACTCTCGAGGTTTCTCTAGTATTCTTTAGGCCAGTATATCTGGTCTTCTTTTTTTTTTTTTTTTGGGAGTTAAAATTATGCTCTACATCCTACTCCAGCTCTGCCCAGAACCCTCTGTTGTGATCCTGGTCAAAGGAGTCATTGGTGGTAGCCGGGCACCATCCAGCTGTACTGGGCTCAGTCCCGTGGAGGCCTTGGTAGCTGTGGACCATTAGTCCTTCGGACTAATCTTTTCCTTGTATCCTGTTCTCTTCATTCTCCCTTGTTCCCGAAGGGATGAGATCAGTGGAGTATCTTAGATGGCTGCTCATAGGCTTTTAAGACCCCAGACACTACTCACCAAGGTAGAATGTAGAGCATTATCTTTATAAGTAGTGTCATGCCAATTGAGCTAGATGTTCCCCGAGATCATGGTCCCCAGAGCCCTCCGTCCAACAACTCAGTCCCTCGGGGGGTTTGGATGTGTCTGTAGGGCCTTCATGACCTTTCCTTGTGCAGGTTGTGTTAGTTTCCGCTGTACTATGTACTATCTCATCTCTCACCCAAGTTACCACTTACCTATTACCTATTTAGTATCCCCCCCCCCATCCCTGGTAACCAACAAGGATTGTTACATTTTGCATGTGAATTTTTTCATGGGTTTTTACAATAGAGGTCTCATACAATATTTGTCCTTTTGTGATTGACTTATTTCACTCAGCATGATGTCCTCCAGTTTCATCCATGTTATGAGATGGTTCACCGATTCATTGTTCTTTCTCGTTGCATAGTACTCCATTGTGTGTATGTACCATAGTTTGTGTATCCATTCATCTGTTGATGGACATCGAGGTTGTTTCCATCGTTTTGCTATTGTGAATAATGCTGCCATGAACATAGGTGTGCATATGTCTATTCGAGTGATGACTCTTATTTCTCTAGGATATATTCCTAGGAGTGGGATTGCTGGATCGAATGGTACGTCTATTTCTAGCTTTCTGAGGAAACGCCATATCCTTTTCCAAAATGGCTGTATCATTTTGCATTCCCACCAGCAGTGTATAAGAGTTCCCGTCTCCCCGCAGCCCCTCCAACATTTGTTATTTCCAGTGTTTTTGATTCGTGCCAGTAATGCCGGGGTGAGATGGTATCTCATTGTGGTTTTAATTTGCATTTCTCTAATGGCTAGTGATCGCGAGCATTTCCTCATGTGTCTGTTGGCCATTTGAATGTCTTCCTTGGTGAAGTGTCTGTTCATTTCCTTTGCCCATTTTTTGATAGGATTGGTTGTCTTTTTGTTGTAGAGGTGTTGGATTTTCTTGTAGATTATGGAGATTAGACCTTTGTCTGACTTGTACTGTCCAAAAATTTTTTCCCAGTCTGTAGGTTCTCTTTTAACTCTTTTGGTGAAATCTTTTGAAGAGCATAGATGTTTGATTTTTAGAAGATCCCAATTATCTAGTTTATCTGTTGGGTTTTTTGTGTTGATGTTTATGGTTTGTATCCTGTTAATGCCATGTATTAAGGCCTGAAGTGTTGGTCCTATTTTTTCTTCTATGAATTTTATAGTTTGAGGCTTTATATTCAGGTCTTTGATCCATTTTGAAGTAGTTTTTGTATATGGTGTGAGGTATGGGTCCTGTTTCATTTTTCTACAAATGGATATCCAGTTTTGCCAGCACCATTTGTTAAAAAGACTGTCTTTTCCCCATTTGATGTATTTTGGGCCCTTGTCAAAAATCAGGTGACCGTAGGTGGATGGATTTACATCTGAGTTCTCAATTCTGTTCCATTGGTCAATGTCTCTGTTGTTGTACCAGTACCAGGCTGTTTTGAGTACTGTAGCTGTATAGTAGGTTCTCAAGTCAGGTAGTGTGAGTCCTCCAACTTTATTCTTCTTCTTCAGTAGTGCTTTACTTATTCGAGGTTTCTTCCCTTTCCATATAAAGTTAATAATTAGTTTTTCCATCTCTTTGAAGAATGTTGTTGGTATTTGTATCGGAATTGCATTGTATTTGTAGATTGCTTTAGGTAGAATTGCCATTTTCACAATGTTGAGTCTGCCTATCCATGGCATGGTATGTTTTTCCATTTATGTAGATCCCTTTGGGTTTCATGCAGCAGTGTTTTGTAGTTTTCTTTGTATAGGTCTTTTATATTCCTGGTCAGATTTATTCCTAAGTATTTTATCGTTTTAGGGGCTATTGAAAATGGTATTGATTTCCTGATCTCCTTTTCATCGTTCTCTTCACCGGTGTATAGGAATCCAACTGATTTTTGAATGTTTATCTTGTATCCTGCTACTCTGCTGAATCTTTCTATTACTTCCAGTAAATTTCTCGTGGAGTCTTTAGGGTTTTCTATGTATAGTATCATATCATCTGCAAACAGGGAGAGTTTAACTTCTTCATTACCAATTTGGATGCCCTTTATTTCTTTCTCTTGCCTTACTGCTCTAGCTAGAACTTCCAGCACAATGTTAAATAGGAGTGGTGATAAAGGGCATCCTTGTCTTGTTCCTGTTTTCAGGGGGAATGTTTTCAGCCTTTCTCCATTAAGAATGATGTTGGCTGTTGGTTTTGCATAGATGCCCTTTATTATGTTGAGAAATTTCCCTTCTATACCTATTTTATTGAGAGCTTTTATCAGGAATGGGTGTTGGACTTTGTCAAATGCCTTTTCTGCATCAGTTGAGATAATCATGTGATTTTTTTCTTTCCTTTTATTTATGTGGTGGATTACGTTGATGGATTTTCTAATGTTAAACCATCCTTGCATACCTGGTATGAATCCTACTTGGTCGTGGTGTATTATTTTTTTGATATGATACTGAATTCTATTGGCTAGAATTTTGTTCAGAATTTTTGCATCTATATTCATGAGAGATATTGGTCTGTAATTTTCTTTTTTTGTGATGTCTTTGCCTGGTTTTGGTATCAGCGTTATGCTGGCTTCATAGAATGAATTTGGAAGTGTTGCTTCCTCTTCTATGCTCTGAAATAACTTGAGTAGAACTGGTACGAGCTCTTCTGTAAATGTTTTGTAGAATTCTCCAGTGAAGCCATCTGGGCCAGGGCTTTTTTTGGTTGGGAGTTTTTTTTATTACCTTTTCAATCTCTTCTCTTGTTATGGGTCTGTTCAGATTTTCAATATCACTTTGTTGTAGTTTGGGTAGGCCGTATGTTTCTAGAAATTTATCCATTTCCTCTAGGTTTTCAAATTTGTTGGAATATAGTTTTTCATAATATTCTGTTATAATCCTTTTTATTTCAGTTGGGTCTGTTGTAATGTCCCCCATTTCATTTCTTATTTGGGTTATTTCTGCCCTCTGCTGTTTTTCTTTTGTCAGTCTGGCCAGTGGTTTGTCGATTTTGTTGATTCTTTCAAAGAACCAACTTTTGGTTTTGTTGATTCTTTCTATTGTTTTTCTGTTCTCTATTTCATTTATTTCTGCTCTGATCTTTACTATTTCCTTTCTTCCGGTGGTTGTAGGCTTTTTTTGTTGTTCTCTTTCTATTTGTTTGAGTTCTGTAGTTAATGTTTTGATTTTGTCCCTTTCTTCTTTTTTGATATGTGCATCTATTGCTATAAATTGTCCTCTGAGGACTGCCTTTGCTGTGTCCCAAAGGTTTTGGTATGATGTGTTTTCATTTTCATTTGATTCTAGGAATTTTTTAATTCCATCTCTGATTTCTTCTATTACCCATTGATGTGTAAGCAGATTATTATTCAGTTTCCATGTGTTTGATTTTTTTTCCTTGCTCTTTCTAGTGTTAATTTCTACCTTGATGGCATTGTGGTCAGAGAAGATACTGTGAATTATCTCAGCATTTTGGATCTTGTTGAGGATTGCTCTGTGGCCTAAGATGTGGTCTATTCTGGAGAACGTTCCATGTGCATTGGAAAAGAATGTGTACTTTGCAGCGGTTGGATGGATTGTTCTATATATGTCTATGAGGTCCAGTTGGCTGATTGTGTCCTTTAGGTCTTCTGTATCTTTGCTGAGTTTCTTTTTAGTTGTTCTGTCCTTTACTGAGAGTGGTGTGTTGAAGTCTCCTACTATTATTGTGGAACTGTCAATTTCTCTTTTCAGTGCTGTTAGAGTTTTTTTTATGTATTTTGGAGCCCTGTCATTGGGTGCATAGATATTTATTATGGTTATGTCTTCATGATGGAGCATCCCCTTAATCATTATATAGTGTCCTTCTTTGTCTTTTATGGTAGATTTTGTTTTAAAGTCTATTTTATCTGAGATTAGAATTGCCACTCCTGCTCTTTTTTGGTAGTTGTTAGCTTGATATATTTTTTTCCAACCTTTGATTTTTAATAAATTCACATCTTTGTTTCTAAGATGTGTCTCTTGTAGACAGCAAATAGATGGATCCTGTTTTCTTATCCATTCTGCCACTCTCCGTCGCTTTATGGGTGCATTGAGTCCATTTACGTTCAGTGTAATTATTGATAGATGTGAATTTGTTGCTGTCATTTTGTAGTGCTTTTTTTTGTGATGCTGAAGTTTTCTTTGTTCTTCTTACTCTCTTGTGCTGAGTTCCTTTTGTTTGTGGATTTTGTGTTCATTTCTTTTGTTTTTGTAGGTTTTGGTTTTGTTGAGACTTTATGTTTTTCGTCTTTATTTTTATGAGTTGGTTTGTTAACTTTTTTTGTGGTTACCATGAATTTTACCCTTATCTTTATAATTTTGAAGCAGTCTACCGTTACTTGGTATCGCCTTGCCTTCTTCTCCTTTAGAAGGTTCTATACCTATGCCGTTTGTTCCCTCTTTCATTGTTTTGATGTTGTTGTCATCCTTTGATTGATTTCTCTGATTCCCTGTTGTATATCTTTTGTTTTTGGAAAGTCGTCTGTAGTTCAGTTCCTAGAATGGTATCTGGTTCATGTTAACCTGCGTCCTAGGTCCTAGGTCCTGCCTGAGGGCTTAAGCTGTTTGTCCTCAGATCGAAGAACTCCCTTTAATAATTCTTGTAAGTTTGGTTTGACTTTTGCATATTCCTTTAGTTTCTGTTTATCTGGAAATGACCTAATTTCACCATCAAATCTGAATGAGAGTTTTGCAGGATATATTATTCTTGGCTGACAATTTTTTTCTTTCAAGATTTTATATATGTCATCCCATTGCCTTCTTGCCTGCATGGTTTCTGCTGAATAATCTGAGCTTAGTCTTATTTTTTCTCCTCTGTATGTGACTTCTTGTTTTTCACGAGCTGCTCTCAGGATTCTTTGTTTGTCTTTAGTTTTAGCGAGTGTGAATATGACATGTCTTGGTGATTTTCTTTTGGGGTCTCTTCTATATGGGGTTCGTTGAGCTTCTTGGATGACCAGCTTTTCATCTTTCATGATATTGGGAAAGTTTTCTGTCAGCAGTTCCTCAATGATCCTCTCTGTGTTTTCTGTTTTCTCCTCCTGTTCTGGTATGCCAATCACTCGTAAGTTTTTGCTTTTAATTGTGTCCCACATAACTCTCAGGGTCTCTTCATTTTTCTTTGTTCTTTTTTCTGAGTTTTCCTGAAACAGAGTTGTATCCAAGTGTTTGTCTTCAGTTCCACTGATCCTGTCTTCCATGGTTTCAAATCTACTTCTCAGCCCTTCTATGACACCGTCCATTTCTGAAATCTTGTTGTTTATCTTTTGGATTTCTAATTGTTGTTTTTGTATAATTTCGAGTTGTGAATTTATTTTGGCATTTTGTTCTTGCATCATCTTCCTGAATTCTTCCAATTTTTTGTCTGTATTTTCCATAAATTTGTCTATCTTTTCCTCATGTTTGTCAGCTTTTTGCCTCAGTTCTTGGAAAATTCCGAGTATTAGTGATTTGAGTTCCGTATCAGGTAATTCTAGTGCATTTTCTTCCACAGGAGAGTTATCTGGTGTTTTAATTTGGACGCCTATTGGAGCCATCTTGTCTTGTTTTTGTAAATGTTTTGATATTGTTTGCTGTTTTCGGGGCATTCAGTAGATATTTCTCTCGTTTATTGATTGTAGATTTTTTTTTTTTTCGTTCTTGTGGTACAGCTGGGCAGATCTAGTTGAGGAGGAGCCACTGGGATGGGTTGCTTGTGGCACTCACCGCAGCCACCAGGACGGTCGGTAGTCAGTGCTGGGCAGGTTCCAATAGGGCGTGCCTGCACCGCTTGGTGATGTGATGTCTAGTGCACGGTGCAGGTAGGTAGGGTGCAGCGGGAAGATGGTTATGTGTGAAGCTAAGCTGGATATGGGAGAGAGGAGAGAGGAGGAGGAGCAAAATGTGTACAAACATAAAAGAATGCTAGGGGAGCTTGTCGTTGGAATGTACAGATGAGAGACTATGGGATGGAGGAAACCAGAAGGGGGAAGAGAAAGAAAAGGAAAGAATGACCAAATAAAAATCAGAAAAGTTAAAGAACTGCAAAGTTCCCAGGGATCCCACCAATGCAGCTATGAGGTCTGGGGGAGTCGGTCTCAATTTTCACAGCTCAGCCTGGCCAGAAGGTACAGAGGCATACATCGCCTGGAATTCAGGGATCAGAAAGAGAAGGAAGAGATAGAGAGACAAGAAATTAAGCAATGAAGAAAGACAAAAGAGAAAAAGAGGTAAAAGATGACAAAACTAATCAAAAAAGGAAGAAAAATAAAATTGAGAGAAAAAAAAAAAAAAGGGCAACACCAGCAGTCAGTGCCTACAAATGGGACCCAGAGAGCCCCCACTCAGGGGCGCGAATTCCAAGAAGCCGGTAGTCTCGGGGTTAAGTGACTGTGGCCACGGGAAGCAGAGGGGCCAACGAACAAAGGCCCCAGGATCCCACCCGCGCAGGAGCCCAGACCTGGAAACAGCCACACGCCCGAACGCAGCCCTACAGCCCCGCAGGAGAGAGCAGAGACGGCACTCGGAACCAGGCACCCAGGCAAAAGGAGGGGGAGGCGGCAGAAAAAGGCTCGCTAGCGGCCGGCAAACGGCTCCCAGAAAGCCTCCAGCCCGGGCGCGCGGAATCCAAGCACCGGTGCCCCCCTGCTCAGGGACTCCGGCCACGGAAAGCAGAGGGGCGAACAAACAAAGGCCCCGGGATCCCACCCACGCGGGGGCCCAGACCTAGAAACAGCCACACGCCCGCACGCAGCCCTACAGCCCCGCAGGAGAGAGCAGAGACAGCACTTGGAACCAGGCACCCAGGCAAAAGGAGGGGGAGGCGGAAGAAAAAGGTTCGCTAGGTGCCAGCAAACGGCTCCCAGAGAGCCTCCAGCCCGGGCGTGCGGAATCCAAGCATCGGCGCCCCCCTGCTCAGGGACTCCGGCCACGGAAAGCAGAGGGGCGAACAAACAAAGGCCCCAGGATCCCACCCACGCGGGGGCCCAGACCTAGAAACAGCCACACGCCCGCACGCAGCCCTACAGCCCCGCAGGAGAGAGCAGAGACGGCACTCGGAACCAGGCACCCAGGCAAAAGGAGGGGGAGGCGGCAGAGAAAGGTTCGCTAGCTGCCAGCAAACGGCTCCCAGAAAGCCGCCAGCCCAGGCGCGCGGAATCCAAGCACCAGCACCCCCCAGCCCAGAGACCCTGGCCACGGAAAGCAGGGGATCCCCAGCTGAGGCGGAGAGGGGTGGGTGGTGGGAGAGCGCGCACCGCAGTTTACCGGTCGTTCTGTCTCCGACCAGATGCTCTGCAAGGTTGCTCTCCCGTTTGCTGGTCTCCGATAGGAATCCGAGATGGTGGATCCGCGCTGCGTTAGCTGGTAAGGAATCTCTGCCTGAGTCTCTCCTCGCTCTCCGTTCTCTTTTAGTATTCTCACTCCGTTTGGTGTTTGGCTGCGTTCTTTATCTCTTCATTTGGTGTTCTAGGGTTTCAGGATTGTTGATTCTCTGTTAGGCTTAGTTTTTCGGATCTTTGCTGTGGTGGGACGGCGTGGTGTTTCTGCCTAGAGCGCCATCTTGCCCCCGACCTCTCAGCTCTTTTAAGAGACAAAAAATTGTATACATTTATGTAAAAATATATAATGTAATAACTATAATGATGCATTGTCATTTTTGTTATATATATGCATATATGTATACAGACACACATATATAATACATAACAATAGTAGCATAAAAAAGGAATAATATTTCTGTATCTCACTGGAATTTAGTATAGATTTGAATTATATTCTGATAAGTTAAGATGTATATTGTAAGCCCTAGAAAAACTACTAAGAAAATAAGTTAAAAAATAGTGAAAAATCATCAAAGGAATTAAAATATTACACTAGAAAATATTATTTTAATATTCATTTAATGTAAAAGAAAGAAATAATAGAGAAATAATGGAACAACAGAGGAACAGAAAAGACCTGAGATATATAGAAAACAAAAAGTAAAATAGTAAATGTAAATCCAAATACTTTAATAATAACATCAAATGTGAATGAATTAAACAGTACAATTAAGAGACAGAGATTGTCTGACTGGATGAAAAGCATGATCCAACTATATGCCAATTACAGGAGACACTCTTTAGATTCAAAGATACAAATAGGCTAAAAGTAAAAAGATGGAAGAATACATATGCAAACATCAACCATAATAAAGTAAGAGAGGCTATATTACTACCAGACAAAATAGACTTTAAAACAAAAAAAGTTACTAAGTATGAAGTGGGACATTTTATATTAATAAAGGGGTCAATCCATATGGAAGATATAACAATTAAAAATATATGTACCTAACAACAGAGACCCAAATACGTGAAGCAAAAACTAAGAATTGAAGGGAGAAATAGAAAATTCTACAATAATAGTTGAATATCCCAGCTCAATACCCCACTTTCAATAATGGATACAACAACTAGGCAGAAGATATTAGCAATGAAAGAGAAAACTACAGAATAGAACATTCCACCCATCAACAGTGGAATACACACTTCTCAAGTACACATGGAACATTCTCCAGGATAGACCATATGCAAAGCCATAAAACAAGCCTCAATAAATTTAAAAAGATTAAAATCATACGTAGTGTGTTCTTCAGCCACAATGAGATGAAGTTATAAATCAATAATGGAAGAAAATTTGGGAAATTCACAAAAATGTGAAAATTAACACACTCCTAGGTAACAAATGGGGCTTTGGTGGCACAGTGGTTAAGCGTTTGGCTGCTAACCAAAAGGTCAGCAGTTGGAATCCACCAGCCCCTCCTTGGAAACCCTATGGGGGCAGCTCCACTCTATCCTATAGGAGTGCTATGAGTTGGAATTGTCTCGATGGCAATGGGTTTGGTTTTTAATGGGTAGATTAAAAAAAAACAACCAAACCTGTTCCTGTGGAGTCGATTCTGACTCAGTGACCCTAGAGGACAGAGTAGAACTGCCCATAGGGTTTCCAAGGAGTGGCTGGTGGATTTGAACTGCCAACCTTTTAGTAGCAGCCGTATCACTTAACCACTGTGCCGAATTTCCAGAAAGATAAAACTAATAAGACTGACTCAAGAAGAAATAGATAGTCTGAATAGATGTATACCAAGTAAAGAGGTTGAATTAGAGGTTAAATAACTTCCCAAAAAGGAAACACCAGACCCAGATGGCTTCACTGTTGAATTGAAATAAATATTTAAAATAGAATTAATGGGGTGGGGGGAGGAGAAGAAGAACAAGAGGAGGGAACACTTTCCAACTCATTCTATGAAGTATTACCCTGATACAAAAACCAGGCCAAAAACCTCACACTAAAAAAGAAAACTGCAATTCAATATCTTTTATGAATATAGATGTAAAA
Source organism: Dugong dugon (assembly GCA_030035585.1). Taxonomy (NCBI): domain Eukaryota; kingdom Metazoa; phylum Chordata; class Mammalia; order Sirenia; family Dugongidae; genus Dugong; species Dugong dugon. Next base: position 24,030,050 of record CM057464.1, read on the forward strand.
ATTCTTAACAGAATCTAGCAAACCAAATTCAGCAACAAATAAAAAACATTATACCTCATGATTAAGTGTGATTTATTCCAGGAATGCAAAATTGATTTAACATCCAAAAATATATTAATGTAATACACTAATATCAATGGAATGAAGGACAAAAACCACATGATCATCTCAAAAGATGGCTGTACAAAATCAAAGCAATCCCTACCAAAACTCCATCTAGCTTCTTTGCAGAAATTGACAAACTGATTCTCAAATTCAAGTGAAAATTCAAAGGACCCAGAATAATCAAAGCAATCTGGAAAAAAAAAAAAAGATAACTCACACTTCCCAATTTAAAAACTTAGTATAAAGCTACTGACTTAAGCAAGGGAGGCAGTGTGGTGCTGGCATAAGGATAGACATATAGACCAATAGAATAAAAATTGAGGGTTCGGAAATAAACCTTGAAATTTATAGTGAATTGATTTTCAACAACGGTGCAAAGACAATTCAATGTGGGAAAGAATAGTATTTCAACAAATGGTGCTTGGATAACTGGATATCCACATGTGAAAAAATGAAGTTGGATCCCTTCTTCACACCATACACAAAAATTATCTTAAAATAGACCAGAGACCTAAATGCAAGAGCTAAAACAATAAAACTGCTAGAAGGAAATAAAGGAGTAATCTTTGTGACCTTGGGTTAAAGCGAAGACTTCTTAGATGTGACACCAAAGGCACAAGCAACAAAAGAAAAAATTGATAAATGGGACTTGGTCAAAATCAAAAACTACTGTGCTTTGATGAACACCATCAAAAAAGTGAAAAGACAACCTTAGGAATGGGAGAAAAAAACATCAATCTATCTTAACATCACAATAAGAGAGCAAGCAGACAAGGTGTGCCATCCAGCGGAATGTACACAGCACCATCCATGACGTTTTTTGCAAAAAAATAAGAACCTGAATTTTATCAAGACTGTCTAGACCAAAGTTCCAATTTATTGAAAATATGGAGAATAGAGAAATATGATAGACAATGCAAAATTAGCACATGATATGAAACAGAATCTGTGAAATTCTGCAAGACAAGTGACAAAGTTTCTTCAATAAATCTGTCAAGGAAAAAAAGAGGGAGGAGAACGCAAAAGAGATTTGAGAGAAGTATCAACGAAGTGTTATGCATGGACTTTGTTTTTATCCTGATTTGAACAAACCAACCATAAATATAAATTAGGAGATACAACCAGAAAAATTTTGACAATGACTGGATATTAATGGCATGAAGGAATTATTGGGTTTTAAACGGATGTAATAGGAGTCAGGGCCAAGATGGCGGAGTAGTCAGATGCTTCCGGTGGACCCTCTTACAACAAAGACAGGAAAAAACAAGTGATTCGATTATATATGGCCATCTGGGGGCCCTGAAAATCAAAGACAGAATTGAGAAACTGGACTGAGTGGCAGGGAGAGGGAGAGATGTTTCGGAAGCAGTGAGGAGTAGCCAGATCTGACCTGGCGAGATCCTGAGCCCTTCAGGCCTGATCAGCTTGGGGGTGAGCAGTGAGGCAGGCAAGCAGCTGTGCTCAGGAGGCGCATTTTCCACACTGGGAGAGACCCAGCACCATAGACTCTACAGGACTGCCCAAAACCAGTGAGAAGCAGCCCTCCACGAAAGATGAATGCTTGCCTATGGCTTACCGCATGGATCAAAAACACCTCCCTTAGGGAAAAACCTCTCTCCCATTTACCTCCCCACTCCCTGCTCTGCACTGGGTCCCAGACCAGCTTCAGCAATTGCCGAGTCCCCTGGGCCAGAAGTAGGATCCGTCACACACCCGGAGGCATTCTCCCTGCCTTGGAGAGTGAACAAATAAACAGGGAAAAAAACCTGCTGGCTCCCCTAAGCCAGGAACCCAGGGTAGGCACATCTCCTATGCCTAGGCACAGGCATAAGGGATCCATGGACTTTGAGTGCCTTTCCCCCTGCATAGACTTGTGTGGGCCCATCTCAACAGCTTAGGCCCTCATTACCGCAGTACAAGAGGATACATACCAGAAATCTAACCTCAATTGTTTCAGCTGTGAAGCAGCAGGTTCTTGACATGTGACACTGCTCTTCCCATTAAGCAGGGTCTTCACCTACCCACATCAGGGGCCTGAGGGCTGGTGGCTCCACCCATGCCACCTAGCCACCTGTGAGAGAGGCCCATGAATAAGCGGTGTCCCCCAGTCCTTACAGCCAACAGCATTAAGTGCTCTTAGTCCGGCTTCAAAACCCACCCACCTATGCATTCTAGGGAACAGGGACATGCCTTCCTCCTGGACACTCGGGAGTGGCCGTCAGCCCCCTGCCTTGCTTAGTGTGTCCCCCTGCTGCAACCAGATGCCTGTGCCTACACCAATCACCCATGCCTGTCTAGGACTATAAGTGAGAGCCTACACCACACTCTTGGTGGCTATCTACCTGGGCACCTGAGCTGAATCCATACAGGAGGAGTGGGTGGACTCCTGAGCTCACACACCTAGTAACAGATCTAACAACCTGGTGACAGGACATTAGAGCTTCAAAGGTGCCAATAATCAAACTAGCTCACATGAGCAGCCTATTTGGGCACATCAAAACAAAAGAAGCTAGGACACAGTAAGCAAACATAAATGTAATAACTTATTGATGGCTCAGAGACAACACTCAGTATCAAATCACATAAACAGGCAATCCATGATGGCTTCAGCAGGCTCCCCAAATAAAGAATGTAGAAATTTCCCAGAGGAGGAAAATTTCTTGGAATTACCAGAGGCAGAATACAAAAGGTTAATATACAGAACTCTTCAAGAAATTAGGAAGGAAATTAATCAAAATGCAGAACACGCAATAGAGGAAATTAAAAAGATTAGAGAAGAGCATAATGACAAATTTAACAGGCTGCAAGAATCCATAGAGAGACAGCAATCAGAAATCCAGAAGATTAACAATAAAATTTCAGAATTAGACAACTCAATAGAAAGTCATAGGAGCAGAATTGAGTCAATAGAAGTCAGAATTAGTGAGACTAAAGATAAAGCACTTGGCACCAACTTATTTGAGGAAAAGGCAGGTAAAAGGATTGAAAAAAATGAAGAAACCCTAAGAATTATGTGGGACTTTATCAAGAAGAATAACCAATGAGTGATTGGAGTAGCAGAATGGGGGGATAACAGAAAATACAGAGAGAATTGTTGAAGATTTGTTGGCAGAAAACTTCCCTGATATCATGAAAGATGAGAAGATATCTATCCAAGAAGCTCATCGAATCCCACATAAGGTAGATCCCAAAAGAAAGTCACCAAGACATATAATCAAACTTGTCAAAACCAAAGATAAAGAGAGAATTTTAAGAGTGGCTAGGGATAAAAGAAAAGTCATCTACAAAGGAGAGTCAATAAGAATAAGCTCAGACTACTCAGCAGGAACCATGCAGGCAAGAAGGCAATGGATGACATATATAAAGCCTTGAAGGAAAAAAACTGCCAGCCAAGAATTATATATCTAGCAAAACTGTCTCTCAAATATGATAGTGAAATTAGGGCATTTCCAGATAAACAGAAGTTTAGGGAATTTGCAAAAACCAAACCAAAATTACAAGAAATACTAAAGGGAGTCCTCTGGTTAGAAAATCAGTAATATCAGATAACAATCCAAGACTAGAACACAAGACAGAGCAACCAGATAATGACCCATATAGGGAAGTCACAAAAGTAAATCAAAGCTAAAACACTGAAAACAGAAACAGAGATATCAATATGTAAAAGATGACAACATTAAAACAAAAAAGAGGAAATTAAAAGATGTAGACATAGATTTTTCATATGGAGAAAAAGTCAAGGCGATATAAAGAAATAAAAGACTGGTATAAACTTAGAGAAATAGGGGTAAATATTAAGGTAACCACAAAGGAAACTAACAATCCTACAAGTCAAAATAAAAAACTAGAAAAATATAAAGACTCAGCAAACACAAAATCAACAATGAAAAAGATGAAAAGAAAATACATAAAGAAGAACAACTCAGCACAGAAAATTAAGTGGAACAAAGAAACTGAACAACACAAAAAAGAAGACATCAAAATGACAGCATGAAACTTATACCTATCAATAATTACGCTGAATGTAAGTGGACTAAATACACCAATAAAGAGACAGAGAGTGGCAGATTGCATAAAAAAACCACGATCTGTCTATATGCTGCCTACAAGAGACACACCTTAGACTTAAAGACACAAACTAAAACACAAAGGACGGAAAGAATGTATCAAGAAAACAATGCTGAAAGAGCAGCAGTGGTAATATTAATCTCTGACAAAATAGACTTTAAAGTAAAATCTGCCACAAAGGATAAGGAAGGACACTATATAATGATTAAAGGATCAATACACCAGGAGGACATAACTATAATAAATATTTACACACCCAATGACAGACCTCCAAAATACATAAAACAACCTCTAATGGCATTGGAAACAGAGATAGACAGCTCCACAATAAAAGCAGGAGACTTCAACACTCCACTATTGGTGAAGGACAGAACATCCAGAAAAAAGCTCAATAATGGCAAGGAAGATCTAGCTCTACAATCAACCAAATTGATCTCATAGACATATACCAAACACTCCACCCAACAGCAGCCAAGTGTACTTTCTTTTCCAATGCACACGGAACATTCTCCAGAATAGACCACGTATTAGGCCATAAAGCAAGGCTCAACAAAATCCAAAGCATCGAAATATTACAAAGCATCATTTCTGACCATAAAGCCATAAAAATAGAAATCAACAACAGAAAAAGCAAGAAAAAAACAAAAAACACATGGAAACTGAACAACACCTTGCTCAAAAACTACTGGGTTATAGAAGAAATTAAGGATGGAATTAAAAAATTCATAGAATCAAACGAGAATGAAAACTCATCCTACCAGACCCTTTGAGACACAGCAAAGCAGTGCTCATATGTCAGTTTATAGCAATAAATGCGCTCATCCAAAAAGAAGAAAGGGCCAAAATTAAAACATTAACCCAACAACTGGAACAAGTAGAAAGAGAGTGGCAAAAGAAACCCCCAGGAGCCAAAAGAAAAGAAATAATAAGAATTAGAGCAAAATTAAATGAAATAGAGAATAGAAAAACAATTGAAAGAGTTAACAAGACCAAAAACTGGTTCTTTGAAAAGATCAACAAAATCAATAAACCACTGGCAAGGCTGACAAAAGAAAAATAGTAGAGGAAGCAGATAACCTGTATAAGAAATGAGATTGGTGATATCACAACAGACCCAACTGAAATGAAAAGAATCATAACAGAATACTATGAAAAACTGTGTTTACTCCAGGTAGGTGGGGACCAATTGATGCATCTTAGATGGCTGCTTGCTAGCTTTTAAGACCCCAGACGCCCAAAGAGGGTTGCAGAACATTTTCTTAAAAAAATTTGTTATGCCAATTGACCTAGATGTCCCCTGAAAGCATGGTCCCCAGACTCCCACCCTTGTTACTCTGTCCCTTGACGTGTTTGGTTGTATTCAGGAAATTTCTTAGCTTTGGTTTAGTCCAGTTGTCCTGACTTCCCCTGTAGTGTGTGCTATCCTTCACTTCACCTAAGATAATTCTTGCCTACTTTTTAGCTAGTGAATACCCATCTCCTTCCCTATCCACCCTTGTAACCATCAAAGAATGTTGTCTTCTGTGTTTAAACCTTTTCTTGGGTTTTTATAATAGTGGTCTTATACAGTATTTGTCCTTTTGGAGCTGACTAAGTTTACTCAGCATAATACCTTCAAGATTCCTCCATGTTATGTTTCACAGACTCATCCTTCTTTATTTTTGTGTAGTATTCCATTGTGTGAATATACCATAATTTGTTTATCCATTCGTCTGTTGATGGGCACCTAGGTTGTTTCCATCTCTTAGCTACTGTGAATAATGCTGTAATGAACATGGGTATGCATATATATCTATTCGTGTGATGGCTCTTAATTCTCTAGGATATATTCAAGGAGCAGTATTGTTGGATCGTATGGTACTTCTATTTGTAGCTTTTTAAGGAAGTGCCAAATCGATTTCCAAAGTGGTTGTACCATTTTACATTCCCACCAACAGTGTATAAGTGTTCTAGTCTCTCCACAATCTCTCCAACATTTATTATTTTCTGTTCTTTGGATTAATGCTAGCCTTATTGGGATGAGATGGTATCTCATTGTAGTTTGGATTTGCATTTCTCTAATGGCTAATGATCGTGAGCATTTCTTCACGTGTCTGTTAGCCACCTGAATGTCTTCTTTGACGAAGTGCGTGTTCATACACTTTGTCCATTTTTTAATTGGGTTGTTTGTCCTTTTGTTGTTGAGGTTTTGCAGTATCTTGTAGATTTTAGAGATTAGACGCTGATCGGATTTGTCGTAGCCAAAAATTTTTTCCCAACTCTTGGTTGTCTACTTACTCTTTTGGTGAAATCTTTTGATAAGCATAAGTGTTTGATTTTTAGGAGCTCCCAGTTATGTCGTTTCCCTTCTGGTGTTTGTGCATTGTTACTTATGGTTCGCATTCTTTTTGTGCCATGTGTTAGGGCTCCTAGCATTGTCCCTATTTTTTTTCCCCATGATCCTTATCATTTTCGAGTTTATATTTAGGTTGTCTTTGATCCATTTTGAGTTTGTTTTTGTGCATGGTGTGAGGTATGGTGTCGCAGCGGCAGCGATTGTCAGGGTGGTGGAGACAGTAACCAATGCCACAACACTTACAGAGAAGCGGGACCAGGAGGGTCACTCTGAGGAGTCGAACCCCGGCTTCAGTCCCAGGAGTTTATTTTATAGTCAATACAGCAAGCAGTGAAGCAAATAACAGAACAATGGGCTTTGGGTGAATAACAATAAGTTTCGGGCAAGGGAGGAGGAATTCAGGTAAACAAGCCAATCAGTAACGGGTTTGGAAAAACAAGTCGTGACAAGTCTCAACATGTTGTGCAGCATAGAGGCCTTTATACATCCATATTTTAATGGCACATATCCCCACATTTCCCCCCGTCTGTTTAGTTAATGGAATAAGAATCAAGAGGATTTTCACTGGTCCAACAAATGCCCGTTAGGATAAAGTAAAATTTTCTCTACGAGATAAAATCCAAGATTATCTCAGCTACTATCTCCACACCTCAGGGCCTGGTGTCTTAGTGAGTCCTTGTGAGCCCAGCTTCAGCTGGGGCACACTCCATAAGTTTAAGGAGGAGAAGTAGCATAGCTATGAGTAACACCTGGACTTAGTCGAGCACCTAGATGGCGGCTACGGCAAGCTCTTTAAACTCACAGTTCTGGTTTTCCACCGGATACCATCTGGTTCTTCACCAGGTTACTAAACAAGAGCATTGCTCTTATCAGACGCAAAGTTGGAGCAGGGGACTCAATGTGCCTTTCCGGTGTGTAAGACAATAGAGGATGATCTTATGAGGATAATATAATCCTCTGCACTAGTAATATCCTGATTGTTGGACCCATGGGTTTCCTCTGACTCTCATTTTGTCAGGTAAACACTAACTTTTAACATCCACTGAAATTATTATTCTTAAAGGCTTAAAGACTTATAAAGGCTCAAAGATTCATTAACAATCAAACGATGATTTACACAGCTTCACTATTACTTGGAAGGGAATCACTAGGAAGGGCAATTTATCATCATAACAGATTTAACAATTAAACAAACACTGATTTACACAAATTTACTATCAATTGGAACGGAATCATCTAACTTAGAAATCTATCTATACAGAAGCATCTAACTAGGAGAAGCAGAAAATATAGAGGAGTTTACACATAACAAATTTTCACTGGGAACTTACTGATTAACCAAATACAGGTAATTACTGATTATCAAAATAATAACATAGGAAGGGCCTTCTTAAGAGGAAGTCTTTATTTTTCCCGTCTCCTGTTTAGGTAACTGGTAGCGAATGGTCCAGGCATAAAAGGCCGACTTCTGTTGGTGATGGGAGATCTTCAGGGAGTAGAGACATCGGATGACTATAAGGAGGCACAAGACTATTAAACATCCTATAGCAAAAAGGATCCAGACACGGAGATTGAGTCCAGAGAACCAATGTGTGGGATTGAGCCAGTAGGCAAAATCATTAAGTGTATTAAGTGTAGCCTTATTAGACTCTGATTATAATCTCAAGAGCTGTTCTTGTAATTGAAATTGTAAATTTTGAATATCACTTTTCAATGGAGAAGAGAACCTAGCTAAAAGATTATTTTTAACATCCTTCCTGGACTCATTATATGGAAGGGCTGTAACACAGAAGCGAGTGTATTCAGCATCACAGGTTAATTGGGAATGTTCCCATAGGGCTTCTTGTCGCTCTCCAAGCCAAAGGACTGAGGCTTCTAAAGCACCCAGACACTTGAGGATTTCTTGATCAATATGTGCCATAGTTTGCATTTCAGAAGTAACATTTTGCATGTAAGTGTTAAACTGTTGGGCGGTTTGAATAGATTGGGAGAGAGCTGCAATAGCAGTGGCTGTGTTAATAGAGGCTATGAGAATTCCAAGAAATCTTTTAGTTCGTATTTTTTGTAATGCATTAACAATCTGAGCAAGAGGGGAACTATCTTGCCAGGGACGTGTAAGGTTAACGGGCAGCCAAAGGTGGCCTTTTGGTTGAAGGACAAATACAGAATTGATGTTAAGAGTGGAGACATTTTGTCTGGACAGACATGGAGTAATCCAAGTAGAGCCATTGGATAATGTTAATTGAAAAGAGACATTTACTTTAATAATATCTGGAGGACTAGAAGTTATAGCAAAAATGTATTGTCGAGATGTGCACATAAGCACAGAATTGTTATGGTCATGGAGAGTCCATTCTAATTTGGAGAGTGGGTTCTTGGCATCCTTTGTCCCCCTCAGAAAGGCTCCTGAACGGGGAGTTCTTTCATAAAAAGGGAGACCTAATTGCCAAGAAAGGATTTTTAATGGGGAAAAACGAGTAGTTGAATAACATAAGTGAAGAATGGGTCCATCTAGGCCGGGGTTGCAGGACTTAGAATGTCCTAGGTAATGGTATGGGGTTGCCCACTGCCAAGTAGAGCGATTTGGTAATAAAATTAAACCTTGAGGGCCCCAATTTTCTAGTGAAATGTTGAAAGGGAGTGAGTATGAAGAAAAGTTAGTAGCTCGACAAATAACCCAAGTATTATCGATAGGGTCTGTAAGAGATAGCTGTGGGTGTTGACATACAGAGATGGAAGGGGGTGAGTGAGTAATATAGGCACTGTTATTACTGAATGTGCCGTTAATGCCTATAACTTTGATAAAAATTTGTTTAGAATAGGCTGGCTGTTTATAGGTATCATTGTAATAAATGTAATTCATATACCATTGTTCTAGTATAGGCACACATGCAGAAGCAGTGCATGGCTGAGTAGTGAAACACAAAGGAAGGGCGTCAGCATAGAGTGTCCCAATTTGTAGACAGTACAAACCATCCCTCTTCAGGGGAGTTAGTAAGTGGTTTGGAATAGGCCAAATATTGTCCTCCAGTAACGTTAGTATCATTAGAGGAAAGAGGGGGCTCTGGTTCTTCCCAAGTAACCAGGTGGAAGACAGGGGGGCTAAGAACATGAGCCCAATAGGTAGTTGGGGAAGAGGTTGCTGGTATATGAGAAAGGAGGAGGAGGAGAACAGATACCTGTTGAGAATTGAAGGTTACAAAGGAGACTATAGTTAGAGATAGATTTTCAGGTATAAGTGGGGCACCTGTAGTTGAGAGGATATGTTCAGCTTTGGAGGAGAGGGCTTTTAGACCTCCCCATGTTACCGGTATTGCAGAGCTCTTTTGTTCATTCTCCTTCCCTGGGGGATGAAAGGGTGGCGGCTGTTGCTGGATCATGATATGGTTTTACTAGTTGAGCGGGAATCCAAAGTGGACCTGTAGGAGACAAAACAGCCGCATACCCTCGCCCACAGGTTAATAATTCTGCAGGTCCTTGCCAGACAGAGGGATTTTGAGGATCTTTATAGAGGACCTGTGGGTGAGGTCGGGAGTCAGAGGGGATAAAATGTCATTCTGCAGCAGTGCGACCATCTTTGGCAACTAATAAAAAATTAAAAGTAAAGAGAGCTTTGGAAAGTCTTTCATTTTGGTCACATACTCTAGACCCATCATCTCCCCGCTTTTGTTTATTTAAGAGCTGTTTGAGAGTATGATGGGCACGTTCAACTATGGCTTGCCCTTGAGGGTTATAAGGAATGCCAGTGGAATGAAGAATATTCCAAGTGGCACAAAATTGTTGAAATTTAGCTGAAGTATATGCAGGCCCATTACCAGTTTTAAGAGCTTGGGGACATCCCATAGTTGCAATGGCTTGGGTAAAGTGACGATAGGCATGAGTAGAACGTTCCCCAGAAAGGGCTGTAGCATAAAGAAACCCAGAATATGTATCTATGGATACATGGAGATATTTAAGTTTCCCAAAGGGAGGATAGTGTGTTACATCCATTTGCCATAACTGATTGGCTACTAGACCACGTGGGTTGACACCAGCAGCAAAGGACGTGGGAGAAAAACGTTGGCAGTCAGGACAGGTGCGAACAATTTGTTGTGCTTCAGTAAGAGAGACAGAAAATTGTTTTTGAAATCCCCGTGCATTTTGATGAAAGAAATTAAGAGAAGTTCATGCATCAGAAAAGGCAGAGCCAGCAAGAAAATCAGTGCGAGAATTGCCGTCAGAAAGAGGCCCCAGCAAGGGTGTATGGGAGCGCACATGTACCACAAAAAAGGGAGAATTATGGCTATTAAGCAGGGTTTGGGGCCTTTTAAAGTAAATAACTCGTAATCGGGACTAAATCAAAGAGTTACATTGCTAACATGTTGAATATTGTGAACAGCATAAGCAGAATCAGCGACTAAATTGAAAGGCATTGATTTAAAAATTTCAAAAGCAGCAGCAGCTGCCGACAACTCGGCACGTTGTGTAGCGGAGGCTTTCTGTGTAATAAAATGCTGCCAGGCACCGTCCATCTGCCAAGTGACCACTCCCTTTCCAGTTTTTCCTGATCAGTCTATAAAGGCGGTAGGGGCATTAGCAAGAGGGGAAGGAGAGAGCAGTCTCTTCAGGGGCATGGGGGGGGGGGTCTGGCCTCCTGGCCAGCCCTGTGACCCACCCCACTTCAGTGCACGGGCAATGGAGCGGTGGTGGGCCTCGTGTGCCCGTGTGCTGCCCATCCCCTCCTGCCACCCAGGCCCCTGGGCATTCGCCAGGAGGAGGCGGCGGCAGCACATGTCCCGCCCGTGGGGCCACACTCCCTGCATCCCGCCGGAGGCGCCCCTTCCCCTTCCCCGCCAGGGGTGGGGACTGGCTGTGGTGGGGGAGGCTCCACCCCGCTCCTCCTCCTGGAGCCTGGGTTGACCAGGCGGGTCACGCGGCCGCAGCGATCCAGATCTCTCCCAGAGGAGGGGAGGGAGCGAGAGGGAGGGAGGGAGCATAGTAGAAAATTGTAAAGGAAGAAGCTGTAGGGTAGAGAGTGGCTTCGAAGTGGGATAAGAATAAATTATTTGCCCAGTAAAATCAGCCAGAGTGATCTGGAGCTCTTCAGAATTAAGAAGAGCATGATCAAAAGCTGTTCTTGTTACCCCAAAGTATATAAAATGAGGGTCAGAACCCAAAAGCTGTTGAGTGCGGGTGCATCCTTACATTAATAAGTTAATGTGCTGAGAGAAACGTGTAAACAACTCTTGCAGAGGGCGATAAGGAAGAAAAAGCCACTCAAGTGCTCCGAAGTCAGGAGTAAATTGACAGAGCACACCTGTAAGACTATGAGGAGTATTTAATAGGAGAAGGTAAACAGTATGATTTATCTGTAAATGAGTTAAAAATTTTTCTTTAATGGCTTGGTTAACAAGTAATAATTCATGCAGTGCTTGGGGAGAGAGCGTTCTCATAGAAGTTAGAGCAGGGTCACCCTTAAGGGTCTCAAATAAGTGGGTCAGTTGAGAGGTTGTTATGCTGAGTGAAGGTTGCAGCCAATTAATACGACCAAGGATCTTTTGGAGGTCATTTAGAGTTAAGGCCTTGGGAATTATAATTTCTGGTGTTTTAGGACGAATGATATGGGTATCAAGATAGTATCCCAGATACTGCCACAGGGTGAAAGACTGAACTTTTTCAGGGGCTACCTGTAAGCCAAAACCTTGTAACGGGTGTTGAACAGAGACAAGAAGTGAATCAAATTGTTCTGGTTTGGGAGGGATGGGCAAGGAGAATGTCGTCCATATAATGATATATAAGACATGAGGGAAAGGCTCTTCGGACTGGCTTAAGAGCCTTATCAACATAGTATGGACAGATAGTTGGACTATTGACCATGCCCTGTGTGAGAACAGTCCACTCAAAACACTGCATAGGATGACAATTATTTACAGAAGGAACTGAGAAGGCAAATTTAGCACAGTCATCGGGATAGAGTGGGATGGTAAAAAAACAATCTTTAAGATCAATAATAATAATATGATATGTTTGAGGAATACAGGCCGGATTGGGAATTCCTGGTTGGAGAGGTCCCATAGGGACAAGACGCTGATTAACAGCCTGTAAGTCATGAAGGAGCCTCCATTTTTTGGATTTTTTTAGGGACACAGAAAATAGGTGTATTCCAAGGGCTGCAGGAAGGCCAGATGTGTCCAGCCTCCAACTGTTCCTGGACAAGTTTTTTAAGGTGTTTTAATTTCTCTTCTTTAATGGGCCACTCTTCAACCCAAACAGGAGGGCCAGGTATCCAGGTTAACTTTAACAGAGGGTCTGTTTGAGCAGTGGCCCCTGTGAAAAATCCTGAGGGGTGCCAATTTGAACATCCCACTGGGAGAGTAAATCTCGTCCCCATAATATAGTAGGCAAAGGAAGGATAAAGGGACAGATAGAAGCGGGCTGTCCATCAGGGCTATAACAAACAATGGGAAGTGTACTTTGAAAAGGACACTGTGTTCCTCCAACTCCTGTGAGGGTTTCAGCGGTTTGCTTCTTGGGCCAAGAAGAGGGCCAGGAATCAGAGGAGAAGATAGTTACATCTGCCCCAGAATCCATGAGCCCTTTAAATATGGGATCATTGACTTGAACAGTAAGATATGGTCGGGAAGATTGTAACTTAGCAACCCAAAAAGCGTCAGTACTGCCGAAACCCCCAGCCCATCTTGGGGTAGTGCGAGCTGTGGGGACTACAAAGGGAAGTAAAATTAGCTGTGCTATTTTATCAGAGGGACTAATAGTCCAATAAGAGAGACTGGAAACCATAATTTTAATTTGACCTTTGTAATCAGAGTCTATTACACCAGGATGAACAGTTAGACCTTGAGATGTAATACTAGAGCGACCCATTAGGAGTCCTAAATATCCTCGAGGCAGGGGTCCCCAAACCTGTGCTGCTATAAGAAAAACTTTCCTGCCTCATTTATTATAGCCCCTTCTGCTAAGGGTAAATCTAGATCTGCACTCCCTTCCGTGGCTGCTTTTAAATCATTGGCTCGCAAACGTTGCTGTTTGGAGTTTATGCTGTGGTCTCCACACTCTATGCTCGGGGGCTCCCTGGATTTTTTGGGGCACGGGAGCTCTTGCCCCTCTTCCCATTTCCCGACCTAGGGCTGCCTTGATTGTTAAGTTGAGACCTGCACTGATTAGCCCAATGAAAGCCTTTACCACAGCGGGGACACTTTCGGGTTGGAAGTTTAGTGTTGGCATTTTTGTTTTTTAACCTATGACAGTCCTTTTTAAAATGTCCAGGTTTACCACACCCAAAACAGGTGGCAGTGGATGGACAGAGAGCTGCCGCTAGTACTTGTGCCTTTTGAGTTTCTGTGCCAACATTTTGACATGCTCTAATCATTTCAGCTAAATTAAGATTCTGTGCCTTTAAGGGGGCCAAAACAGCTCGACAGTCAGCATTAGCATTTTTGTAAGCAAACTGGAGACAAAGAACTTCAGCCGCTTGTTGATTATCTACCTGTCGGGAAATGGCCGTTTGGAGGCGGTTGATAAAATCAATGTAAGGCTCGTTTGCCACTTGGCAAATAGTGGTGAATGAGCTGGTGGGTGTTCTGGAGTCAGGGATTTTACTCCAGGCTTTGGTGGCAGCATCGGAGGCTTGACTGAATGCTTGCCTATTCATCTGACTCTGGGCCTGGGGAGTGGAATGATTCCCAACACCCAGGAGCATGTCAAGACTAACAGGGATATTATAGTTAAGATTGTCCATAGCATAAAGGTTACAATGTTCCTTGGATTCTTGACTCCATACGCTAAATTGAGCAGGGGTTAAGACTGTTCGCATTAAAACGTTCCAATCCCAGGGGGTCATCTCATAGTTTTGTCCTATACCTTCTACAATTCCTTTTGTAAAGGAACACTGTAAACCATTCTCTATCATGCTTTTACGGAGTTCTTTAAAAACTTGAAAGTCAAGGCCATCGTGACAGGGAGGTCCTGCTCCACGAGTGACAGGATAAGCAGAAAACCCTTCTTTCTCACGGACCTCTCGCAAACATCTCTCCATAAGAGACTCATGTTGTGAGGAATCAGCCTCGGGAGGCGCAGAAGGAGGATGGTCATAAACATTTTCTTTACTAGGGGAGGGAGCTGAAGGAACTGCCTGTAAGGACTGCAGGATAAGGTGACAGTGGTGCCAAGCAATAAGAACTGAAGCTGGGATGTTCATGTCACGAATGATGTTACCAATACGTTCCCATGCTTCTACATCAAGGTTTCCCTGCAAGGGATACCAAGGACAGGCAGATTCAATTAAAAGCAGAAGTTGGATAAGAGCTTCTTCTGACACGTTAAGCTTAGAGGACTTTAACAATCCTAACAGCTGGGTTTTATACTGACGTTGTTCAGAAGAAAGAGAATTCCCCATAGTGAGGGAGAAACGGAAAATGAAAAAGCAGAATGAGAGACAGTAAAAACTCCTGGCCTGAAGCCTGAAATCCCTTGAGAGTGCTCGGGAAGGCCCCGTCGCCCTTGGGCTGTAAACCCAGCCTGAATTGGACATCTGATACTCACCACCTGAAGGGATTGAGTGCGAGGGCGTCTACAGCTCTGTCCTCACAGGGGGCACCATCTGTCGCAGTGGCGGCGATTGTCAGGGCGGCAGAGACAGTAACCAATGCCACAACACTTACAGAGAAGTGGGGCCAGGAGGGTCACTCTGAGGAGTTGAACCCCAGCTTCAGTCCCAGGAGTTTATTTTATAGTCAATACAGCAAGCAGTGAAGCAAATAACAGAACAATGGGCTTTGGGTGAATAACAATAAGTTTCGGGCAAGGGAGGAGGAATTCAGGTAAACAAGCCAATCAGTAACGGGTTTGGAAAAACAAGTCGTGACAAGTCTCAACATGTTGGGGACAAGTCTCAACATGTTGTGCAGCATAGAGGCCTTTATACATCCATATTTTAATGGCACATATCCCCACACTATTGGTCTTGTTTCAGTTTTTTGCAGATGGATATCCAGTTATGCCAGCACCATTTGTTAAAGAGACTGTCTTTTCCCCAATTAACGGACTTTGAGCCTTTGTCAAATATCAGCTGCTCATGTGTCTGGATTCTCAATTCTGTTCTATTGGTCTAGGTATTTGTTGTTGTACCAGTACCAGGCTGTTTTGACAACTGTGGTGATATAATAGGTTCTAAAATCAGGTAGTGTGAGGCCTTGCACTTGGTTCTTCTTCTTGAGTAATGCTTTAGTTATCCAGGGCCTCTTCCCTTTCCATATAAAGTTGGTGATTTGTTTTTCCATCTCATTAAAAAATGCCATTGGAATTTGGATCGGGATTGCATTATATCTGTAGATCATTTTTGGTAGAATTGACATTTTCACTACCTTGAGTCTACCTATCCATGAGCAAGGTATGTTTTTCCACTTATGCAGGTCTCTTGGTTTCTTGCAGTAGTGTCTTGTAGTTTTCATTGTATAGGTCTTTTACATCTCTGGTTAGATTTATTCCTAAGTATTTTATCTTCTTGGGGGCTATTGTAAATGGTATTCATTTGATGATTTCCTGTTGGAGGTTCTCTCTGTTGATGTAGCGGAATGCAGCTGATTGTTGTATGTTTGTCTTGTATCCTGATACTTTTGCTGAAATCTTCTATTAGTTCCAGTAGTTTTCTTGTGGATTCTTTGGGGTTTTCTGTGTATAAGATTGTATCATCTGCAAATAGAGATACTTTGACTTCTTATTTACCAATTTAGATGCCTTTATTTCTTTTTCTAGCCTAATTGCTCTGGCTAGGACCTCCAGTACAATGTTGAATAAGAGTGGTGATAAAGGGTATCCTTGTCTGGTTCCCGTTCTCAAGGGGAATGCTTTCAAAGTCTCTCCATTTAGGGTGATGTTGGCTGTTGGCTTTGTATAAATACCCTTAATTATGTTGAGGAATTTCCCTTCTATTCCTATTTTGCTGAGTTTTTTTTATCATGAATGGGTGTTGGGCTTTGTCAAATGCCTTTTCTGCATCAATTGACAAGATCATATGGTTCTTATCTTTTGTTTTATTTATGTGATGGATTGCACCAATTGTTTTTCTAATGGTGAACCATCCCTGCATACCTGGTATAAATCCCACTTGATCATGGTGAATTATTTTTTTGATATGTTGTTGAATTCTATTGGCTAGAATTTTGTTGAGGATTTTTGCATCAATGTTCATGAGGGATATTGGTCTGTAATTTTTTTTGTGGTGTCTTTACCTGGTTTTGGTATCAGGGTTATGCTGGCCTCATAGAATGAGTTTGGCAGTATTCCATCCTTTTCTATGCTCTGAAATACCTTCAGTAGTAGTGGTGTTAACTCTTCTCTGAAAGTTTGGTAGAATTCTCCAATGAAACCATTCGCGCCAGGGCTTTTTTTTGTTGGGAGCTTTTTAATAATGTTTTTAATCTCTTCTTTTGTTGTAGGTTTATTTAGTTGTTTTACCTTTGTTTGTGTTAGTTTAGGCAGGTAGTGAGTTTCTAGAAATTTGTCCATTTCCTCTAGGTTTTCATATTTGTTAGAGTACATTTTTTCAGAGTATTCTGTTATGATTCTTCTAATTTCAGTTGGGTCTGTTGTGATATCACCCATCTCATTTCTCATATGGGTTATTTGCTTCCTCTCCTGTTTTTCTTTTGTCAGCGTTGCCAGTGGTTTATTGATTTTGTTGATTTTTTCAAAGAACAAGCTTTTGGTCTTGTTAACTCTTTCAATTGTTTTTCTATTCTCTATTTCATTTAATTTTGCTCTAATTCTTATTATTTCTTTTCTTTTGGCTCCTGAGGGTTTCTTTTGCCGCTCTCTTTCTACTTGTTCCAGTTGTTGGGTTAATGTTTTGATTTTGGCCCTTTCTTCTTTTTGGATGAGTGCATTTATTGCTATAAACTGATGTATGAGCACTGCTTTGCTGTGTCTCAAAGGGTCTGGTAGGATGAGTTTTCATTCTCATTTGATTCTATGAATTTCTTTATTCCATCCTTAATTTCTTCTATAACCCAGTAGTTTTTGAGCAAGGTGTTGTTCAGTTTCCATGTGTTTGATTTTTTCCTTTCTTTTTCTGTTATTGATTTCTACTTTTATGGGTTTATGGTCAGAAAAGATGCTTTGTAGTATTTTGATGATTTGGATTCTGTTAAGGCTTGCTTCATGGCCTTATATGTGGTCTATTCTGGAGAATGTTCCATGTGCATTGGAAAAGAAAGTATACTTGTCTACTGTTGGGTGTAGTGTTCATTATATGTCCATGAGATCAATTTGGTTGATTGTAGAGCTAGATCTTCCTTGCCGTTATTGAGCTTCTTTCTGGATGTTCTGTCCTTCACCAATAGTGGAGTGTTGAAGTCTCCTGCTTTTATTGTGGAGCTGTCTATCTCTGTTTCCAATGCCGTTAGAGGTTGTTTTATGTATTTTGGAGGTCTGTCATTGGGTGTGTAAATATTTATTATAGTTATGTCCTCCTGGTGTATTGACCCTTTAATCATTATATAGTGTCCTTCCTTATCCTTTGTGGTGGATTTTACTTGAAAGTCTATTTTGTCAGAGATTATTATTCCCACTCCTCTTTTTTGAGGGTTGTTTGCTTAATATATTTTTTTCCATCCTTTGTGTTTCAGTTTGTTTGTGTTTTTAAGTCTAAAGTATGTCTCTTGTAGGCAGCATATAGACAGATCATGTTTTTTTATCCAATCTGCGACTCTCTGTCTCTTTATTGGTGCATTTAGTGCATTTACATTCAACGTGAGTATTGATAGGTGTGAGTTTAATGCTGTCATTTTGATGTCATTTTTTGTGTTGCTGACAGTTTCTTTGTTCCATTGAATTTTCTGTGCTAAGTTGTTTTTCTTTATGTATTTTATTTTCATCTTTTTCATTGTTGTTGATTTTGTATTTCCTGAGCCTTTATATTTTTCTTGTTTTTTATTTTGATATGTAGGATTGTTAGTTTCCTTTGTGGTTACTGTAATATTTACCCCTATTTTTCTAAGTTTAAACCAGTCTTTTATTTCTTTATATCTCCTTGACTTCCTCTCCATATGAAGAATCTATGCCAACATTTATTAAGTCCCTCTTTTTTGTTTTAATGTTGTCATCCTTTTACATATTGACTTCTCTATTTCCCTATTTTCAGTGTTTTAGCTTTGATCTACTTTTGTGACTTCCCTGTCTGAGTCGATATCTGGTTGCTCTGTCCTGTGTTCTACTCTTGTGTTGTTATCTCATGTTATTGATTTTCTAATTGGAGGACTCCCTTTAGTATTTCTTGTAATTTTGGTTTGGTTTTTGCAAACTCCCTAAACTTCTGTTTATCTGGAAATGCCCTAATTTCTGCATCATACTTTGAGAGACAGTTTTACTGGATATGTAATTCTTGGCTGGAAATTTGTTTCCTTCAAGGCTTTATATATGTCATCCCATTACCTTCTTGCCTGCATGGTTCCTGCTGAGTAGTCTGAGCTTATTCTTACTGACTCCCCTTTGTAGATGACTTTTCTTCTATCCTTAGCCACTCTTAAAATTCTCTCTTTATCTTTGGTTTTGGCAAGTTTGATTATAATATGTTTTGGTGACTTTCTTTTGGGATCTACCTTATGTGGGATTCGATGAGCTTCTTGGATAGATATCTTCTCATCTTTCATGATATCAGGGAAGTTATCTGCCAACAAATCTTCAACAATTTTCTCTGTATTTTCTGTTATCCCCCCTGTTCTGCTACTCCAGTTACTCATGGGTTATTTCTCTTGATAGAGTCCCAAATAACTTTTAGAGTTTCTTCATGTTTTAAAATTCTTTTATCTGATTTTTCCTCAAATAAGTTGGTGTTAAGTGTCTTATCTTCAATGTCACTAATTCTGACTTCTACTGCCTCAATTCTGCTCCTATGACTTCCTATTGAGTTGTCTAATTCTGAAATTTTATTGTTAATCTTCTGGATTTTTGATTGCTGTCTCTCTATGGATTCTTGCAGCCTATTAAATTTGTCATTATGCTCTTGAATAACCTTTTAAAGTTCCGCTACTGCTTTGTCTGTATGTTCTTTGGCTTTCTCTGCATTTTGATGAATGTCCTTTGTAATTTCTTGAACAGTTCTGTATATTAATCTTTTGTATTCTGTCTCTGGTATTTCCAAGAAATTCTCTTCATCCAGGAAATATATTGATTCTATGTTTTGGGAGCTTGCTGAAATCATCATAGTCTGCCTCTTTATGTGATTTGATACTGACAGTTGTCTTCCGGCCATCAATAAGTTATTATAATTTTATTTTATATTTGCTTAGTGTGTCCTAGCTTCTTGTTTTGTTTTGATATGCCCAAATAGGCTGCTTGTGTGCACTAGTTTGATTATTGGCACCTTTGAAGCTCTAATGTCCTGTTACTGGGTAGTTAGGTTTGTTACTAAGTATGTGAGCCCAGGAGTCCATTACATTTTCCTGTATGGATTCAGCTCAGGTGTCTAGGCAGTAGGTCACCAAGTGTGTGGTGCAGGCTCTCACAGTCTTCGAGAGGCATGGGTGATTGGTGTAGGGACAGGTATCTGACTGCAGTAGGGGGTCACGTGCTGAGCAAGGCAGGGGGCTGACAGCTGTCCCTGAGTGTCTGAAAGGAATGAGTGTCCCTGTTCCCTAGAGCAAGTAGGTAGGTGAGTTTTGCAACCGGACTATGAGCACCCTACTCTGTTGGCTGTGAGGACTGGGGGGCAACACTTATTATTGGACCTCTGAGCAGGTGGCCAGGTGGCATGGGTGGAGCCACCAGCCCTCAAGCCCCTGATGCAGACAGGTAAGATGCCTGCTTAAAGGGCAGAGCAGTGTCAAATGTCACAAACCTGCTGCTTCACAGCTGAAACAGTTGAAGATAGACTTCAATATTTACCCTGTTGTATTGTGGTAGTGAGGGCTTATGCTGTTGAGATGCACTCACACAAGTCTATGCAGGGGTGAAAGGCACTCAAAGCCTGCAGACCCCTTATGCCTGTGCTTAGGCAAAGGAGCTGTGCCAACCCTGAGGTCCTGGCATAGGGTAGCCAGTAGCTTAATTTTTCCCTGTTTGTTAATTTGTTCCCTCTCCAAGGCCAGGGGAATGGGTCGGGGCACCTTATGGGATCTACTTCCAGCCCAAGGGACTTACAGATCACTGAAGCCGGCCAGGACCCGGTGCAGAGCAGGGAGGGAGGAGATAAACGGAAGAGAGGTTTTTCCCAAATTTTTTTTTTTTTTAATTTTAAATCCCTGCAGTAGGCCACAGGCAAGTACCTATGTTTAGCCACATGAGTGCTGCTTTTCACTGGTTCAGGGTGTCCGAGTAGACTCTCTGCTGCTAGATCTCTCTCGATGTGGAAAGTGACTCCTGAGCGAGCAAGCGCAGGTGTTTGTCAGCCTCACTGCACACCCTGAGCTGATCAGGGCTGAAGGGCTGTGGCTTCTGCTGGGTCAGGTCAGGCAACTCCTCACTGCTTCTGAACCGTCTCTCTCTCCCCGTCAGTCTGATTCCTCGACTTTGCCTTGTTCAGGGCTCCTAGATATTCATAAACAGTCAATTCACTTGTTTTTTCAGGTCTTTGTTGTAAGAGAGACATAATAAGCAATCTGACTACTCTGACATCTTGGCCCCCTAGGATGTTTTTTAAAGGTAAAAAAGAGAGAGAGTGGGGAAGAAAATATTGCAGATCTTATGCCTGATAAGAGACTTTTATCTAGATTACATAAAAAACTCTTACAACTCAATAATAAAAAGACAAATAGTCCAATTAAAAATGGGTGAAGGAAATAAATACATTTTTAGAAATAAGATATACAAATGATGAATATGCATATGAAGAAAGGCTCAACATCATTAGTTGTTGTTTTGTGCTGTAGAGTTGATTCCAACTCATAGTGACCCTGTAGGACAGAGCAGAACTGCCCCTAGGGTTTCCTAGGCTATAATTTGAACAGAAGCAGATGACCAGGTTTTTTCTCCTGCGGAGTCACTGGTAGGTTCAAACTGCTGACCTTTCAGTTAGAAGTCAAGCACTTAACCATTGTGCCAGCAGGGCTCTTCATTAGCCATTAAGGAAATACAAGTAAAAACTACAATGAAATACCACTTCACACTCACCAGTATATCTATAATCAAAAGGAGATAATACCAAGTGTTGACAAGGATATGGAGACATTGAGACCCTGATACCCTGTTGGTAGGAATGTAAAATGATGTAGTCACTTTGGAAAACAGTCTAGCTGTTCCTCAAATGATTTGACACAAATTTACTATATGACCCAACAATTCCACTTCTAGGTATACACCTAAGATAAATGAAAACATGTGTCCACCCAAACACTTGTACATGAATGTTCAGAGCCGCATTATTTACATAGCCAAAAAGTGGAAACAACCTAAATGTCCATCAACTGATGAGTGGATAAATAAAATATGGTATATCTAGACAATGGAATATTATTTGGTAGTAATAAGAAATGAAGTACTGATAGACACTGCAACATGGATGAACCTTGAAAATATTATACTAAATAGAAGAAGCCAGTTACAAAAAACACATATTTTGTGATTGCATTGATATGAAATGTCCAGAATAGGCAAATCTATGGAGACAGAAAGTAGATTAATGTTGCCTAGAGTGTGGGGTGGGGGCATTTTCGGGGAAATAAGGAGTGACTGCTAATGAGTACAGGGTTTCTTTTTGAAAAAATGATATGTTTTAACATTGATTTTGGTGCTGTTTGTACAACTCTATTAACAAACTAAAAATCAATAAATCATACACTTCACATGGGTGAACTCTATGGTATGTAATTATATTTCAGTGAAGTTGTTAGACAAGTATTTTTTAAAAAAAGAAACAAATGAAAAACTGAACACACATAGCAACCTTAAAATGATTTTTTCCCCCCAAGAAAACAATTATCTGGCACATTGGGAAAATGTTCCTGGGGCAATATGAACAGGGTTCATGACTCTCTGTGATGAAAGGAAAGGATATGATTATGTTACTTTTACTCAAGGTCCTGGAATGGAGAAGTGCTGATGGGTGAGAGGAAGGTATCACTATGTTTTCCTGAGAGGGTGGTTCAGTTCATGGTCATCAGTGAAGTACTTCCTCATGTTAACGGCTTGTGGAGAGGATCCATTCCTTCAAAGCTGGGCTCCGGCAGGTAATTCTTATCCTTTCCAGTGCTTTTCATTCCTTACTGCACTTCATGTTTCTATCTATGATAATTTTCCTTCAACCTGAAGAACTTCCTTGTGTATTTCTTGTTGTCTGCTGGAGATGAATTTTCTCAGCTTTCACTTGTCTACAAAGTATCTTTATGTTACCTTCATTTTCAAAGAACATTTTTACTGGGCAATGAATTCTAGATTGGCAGTTTTTTCTTTCAGAATGGTAAAGATGCCATTCTATTTTCTTGTTTCCATAGTTTCTGTCAAAAAGTCAGCTATCAGTTTTATTGTTTCTTCTTTGATAGTCATGTGTCTTTTATCCTCTGCCTGTTTCTCTGATTTTCGCTGTATCTCAGGTTTTCAGTTGTTTAACTGTCCAGTGCCTAGGTATGGTTTTCTTTGCTTTATCTTGTTTGGAGTTCCTGAGATTTTAAAATCTGTGCTTTGATGTCTTTTCACCAGTTTTGGAAAATTCTTGGTCATTATTTCTTCTCTTCCATATATTGCTTCTGCTCCAATCTCTCTCTACTGGGACTTTGATCACTTACATAGTATGTTTTTTTGACTATGTCTTTCATACTATTATTTTTTCCCTCTGTGCTTCAGTTTATATATTTTCTATTGACTTGTCTTTAATTTCTCATTTACAGCCTAATATTATACCCACCCAATGGATTTCTAATGTTAAATATTTTGCTTTTTAGTTTTAGAACATCTGTTTGTATAGATTCTAATTCTATGTTGAATTAGAATTTTTAAAATTGATTTAGAATGTTAATTATTTTCATATCCTTCTCTACTAATTCCAAAATCTGGATTCTCTGTAGGTCTACTTCTATTGTTCGTTTTTGTCCTGATTATTGGTCACATTTTTCTATGTCTTTGTATGCCTGTGTATAAAAGAAGCATAATGAATCCATATAGTATGTTCCATCAGTAAAGATATTTCTTTTCTTCTATGCAGCATATAGGGTGAGGAGATGATTACCTCAGTCAAAGCATGGGTTGAACCAAGCTGGGGCTGGGTTGCAGTTTTAGTAAAAATCAGTTCGTCTCTGGTTTATCCCTGTTCCTTGGACATGGCCCTTTTAAGCTTTTAATTGAGTCTGGCAATTTTCTGTCCCTTCAGCCTTGGAAATTTTGCCTTTCAGAGGTTTTAAGTTAGTTATTTCCCCCTCCTACTACATGCAGCTTTAAAATATGACAAATGTCTTGAGGTAGAGCCTGTTGTTAGTTTATTTTATATTCCTTCTCTTTAGTGGGACTTTGTCTAGAAAGCACCATGAGACAGTGGGAGATTTTACTCTACCTTTCTGACCAAGCTCCAAAGCCTTCTTCAACATCCCAACCCTCAGCTAATGGCTACTAGGTAAATCCAGTCCTGCATTTGAGGCTCTTCCTGTTTCCAACCCTTTAGGCCAGTCCCACACAACTGCCTAAGTTCTGAATCTTCTCCTTACTCCAGCTCAGTCCCTCTGTTTGGGCTAAGTTTGATCCTCAGCCTGTGCTCAGAGTCAGCAGATGCTTCCAGGAAAGAAAATGGCCAACAACCTTTGGTGCATCTAGAAGGGGCTTCTGTACTTTTTTGGAATTTAGTTTATCTAATCCTTGTTGCTTTTACAATCATCCAATATCTTTAAAAATATGGGAATTGCAATTATCTAGCATTTCAAATTGCAACAGAAATGTTGGTCTGTCATGACCTACTATATATACTCAAACGGCATTTTTTAAAAACTGCAACTCTCTTGGTTTTTCTCTGTGCACTGTTTGAACATAAGGAGCTACTTGATGGAGAGGACTGTTTGTCACACAGAGATCCCAGATTTAAAGTTGGAATGAGTACAGTTTATGTCGGCATGGCCATTTTAATGTATGAAAAGGAGAGTGTCTATGAATATTAGGAAGTTAAAGGGACGGACTATAGCTGACAATATTGGTTGTCCACTCAGGATTTATTTCATGCTTGTTTTCTCTTAACAGAACTTTAAATTCATCCAGGTATCCACTTTCCAATATGTAACCATATGCTTCAGGGAATGCTAATTTCATCTTCAGATCTCAGGAGTGGATCTAATTAGTCTAAGAAGAATCTCATCTCTCTTGCCAATGATTGGGTTAAGGAATAAATAAGTGGTTCTGTGGTTTGGAATGGATGGGTCCCTGCCAGTGCACTTTCATGTGGGAGGGTCACACCTGGGAAAGTTTGGAAATGACAGAATTATGAGGTTTTCTGATCTAGTTTCCTAAGTAGTATCAGAAGCTGCATAGTGGATTTTTTTTTCCTCTCTGATAGAATCTGTTAAATAATCCAGTGATCCTGATGTTGGCTTCTAACATGTGGCATAGTATGCCCCAAGCAGCCTTTTAGAGGTGAAGCATATCTATTTATATTCAGACTAATTTTTAAAAAAATATAATTAACGTGAAAGTCAATAAGGTCTCATTGTGATATGGGTATTTGGTCCCTTTGGAACTCATGGTGCCATAAATCAGAGCCCTGTGGCTGGCTTGGCCTTTTAGAGTTGTCTGTAGTAACAATTGAAGCTCTGTGCTCAGAACTAAAGTCATCCTGGAGAGTGATAGCTTTTCTTTGCCATTATATCTTAATTTCCTCTGTAATTCACGTGAAGAGGAATTTCTGTGGCTTAAGCCAAAAAATAGCAGCACATTCACATTCATAAGTGCTCCCAGGTAATTTTATATCTGTATTAATTGGGCCCTAGTGATGTTTAAGTTTTATGCCTATAAGTATATTTTATTTCTTTCCTTCCTTCAACAAACGCTGATTGATAATATTTTCAGGCAATGTGTTAGGAGCTGGATACAGAGACAAGACCTCCATCTTAAGACTTTCCCCTAGAAGAACACGAACATGTGAGGACAAGACACATGCTTAAGGCTGTCCATTGCAGCACTGTTTGTAGTAGCCAAAGGGTCAAGCCAAACCAACTATCCCTCAGTAGGAAAATGGCTAAATAAACTGTAATTTATTCATATAAGTTAGTACAATATAAAACTATACAGCAATAAAAATAAATGAGCAAAAGGTAGATGTTATGCCATGGATAAACTTCAAAAGCATAACATTAGTAAAAAAAAAAAAAAAAAAGCAGGTAGCAAAAGGATATGTATGGCATGATATCATTTATGTAAACTTTATGTGATAGTATATCTTGATCGGGAATTCATAAATATGAAATAAAAATCCAGAAACATGCTTTAAGATGGATATTTCCTCTGGGGAAGAAAAAATGGGGAAGAGATGAAGGTGAGGCTTTATCTGGGTCAGCAATATTATATTTTTTTTTAAGAGAGAAGGATGGATCCAGTTAGACAAAATGTTAATGCTTTTTTAATTTAATAGATGAGGTATATATATTTTTCTGTATGAAATATTTCATAATTAAAATAACACTTAAATAAAAATGCAGAGGTATTTTCTTTAAACAGCTCACATTTTAGTGAGAAACAGGGACAAGCAATAGTGGTTTGATAAATGCTGATACACACTACTCTGTGAGTACATAGAGGAGCTGCTGATAGCTCAGCCTGGGAACTTGGGGTACTGACTAGAGCAGGTAATGGTTGATCAGAGTCTTGAAAAGCATTAAAGGATTTGGGGACAGGGTGGTAAGAGCATTCTAGTAGACAGTAGAGCCATCCTTAATAGTTGAGAACATTAGGGTAATAACACTTACTCTTTATTGAAATAGGAGCCCTGGTGGTGCAGATGTTAAGAGATCGGCTGCTAACCAAAACGTCTGCGGTTCAAAATGGTGTTAAAATAAAATAAAATAAAAAAACAAACAAACAAAAAACCCAAATGAGACTAATGAGGTACAGTAGTCCAGTGACAAGGGCCAGAAGACAGAAGGGGACAAGGAAGTCCCTGGTGATAGGGAACACAAGGTGGAGTAAGGATATTCTTGATGTGTTGTGAGATTGTTAACCATTGTCGTAGGGCAACATGTGTAGTAACTGTTAAATGAAAAACTATTTTGTTCCGTAAGCCTTCATCTTAAGTGAGAATAACAGCATAGTTGGAAGAGCGTAGTCAATGTCACTGAACTGTGTATGTAGAAATTTTTGAAATGGTGTATCTTTGGCTATCTGTATTTTCATCAAAAAAAAAAAAAGGTTGAGAATTTAGAGGCTTAATATGTTGTGGGGTTGTTAACCAATGTCATAGAACAACATGTGTACTACTATTTCATGAGAAACTATTTGTTCTGTAAGCTTTCACCTGAAGTACAATAAAATATAAAAAAAAAAAAGGTCTGCGGTTCACATCCACCAGGTGCTCCTTGGAATATCTATGGGGAGTTCTAGCCTGTCCTACAGGTTCGCTATGAGTCGGAATCGACTTGATGGCAACTGGTGGTGTGTGGTGATTTATTAAAAAATTATGATGTGCTGGATGCTTTATATGTGTTACTCTCTAAAACTTTACAACAGTTTTTTAAGGACGACATCATTGTTCTATTTTACTGAGGTCTTACATTGTACTCAGAAATTGTTCCTATTATATTGTTCTTATATAACTGAGGCCTAAATAGCTTGGCTCAAGATCATGTAGCTAGTTAGGTGGTGGGTCTCCCAGTGAAGTCTGTTGGACTCTGAAATTTGTACATTTTATATACCACGCAAGAACATATGTTTCATCTCCACCAAAGAGTGCCACAGAAAAAAAAATCCTCATCCACAGTAGTTATAAACTGTATAGCATTGAGGTAATGGTATATATTTGCCCCTTTCAAGGGGAAGGGCAAATCATAAAGCTGATCGATTTTAGAAGAGGCAATACTGAATCTCATCAGTCTAGATATAACTAACGATTTGCAAACCAGTTTATAGGGAACACTTAAATGATACTACCGGCATGCAATCAGCAAATTTGAACTATGGAAAATGTTGTAGGACAGATAGCCTGGTTTCTTTAAGAAATGCATCTCAAAGAAAAAGAAAGAGGGAAACTATAGATTAAAAATAAAGAGCATATCAACCAACTACAACGAGTGGGATTTGTTTGGACCTGATTTGAACAGACCATAAAAAGAAGTTATGAGATAAAGAAATTTGAACACTGACTAGATATTTGATGTTGTTAAGGAATTATTTTCTTTTTTTTAAGTGTGATAATGGTAGTGAAGTTTTGTTAAGAAGAGTCATTATATTAGATAGACACCTAATGAAATATTTATGGATGAAATATTATGATATCTTGTATTTGCTTCAAAATAATTGGGGTAGGTAGGAAGTAGGTAAGAGTATATTCACACAAGATATGTATTGGCAGTTGTTGAATTAGGTGAAGAGTACAGGAAGAATCATTAAAATATTCTCTTTACTTTTGTGTATATTTTAAAAAGTTTGTACTAAAAAGTTAGAAAAAAATGGGTAGGCAGTATAGATTATCTTTTCTCCTTTTCACTTTGATGCTTGAAGCACTTTGTGGAATGTCATTTACATAAGTATGTGAACTCATCCATTCTTTTAAAGCTGGTTTTCTCTTCAAAGTTCTTCTTTTTTTTTTTTTTAAATAAAAAAAGTAAATCTTTGTGGCGGAGAAGGAGAAGCATGTTTTTCTTGGCGGTATTGTCTTGGGCCGGAAATGTTTTTATTATGTGACATTGTAAAGCTTAAATCTTTTCAGTGTAAAAATTAAGTAGCCTTGTTTTTCATTTGTGGAGGAAGTTTAAATATTTCATGATACATTTAGACTTAATTTAACCTGAAAGAATCAAATAAGTGCTGAACTGTTTGATTATTATTTAATTGTAGTGCTCTTTAGAGGAGAAGCACAGCAGAAAAGTCTCGAGTATGAACTAAATGTTAAAAACTTTTTTTATTTTAGCCTGTTGGTGTTATTTGGTTTTGTAATCATCATTCTTAATTCATATTTACCCAATGCTGATTGCATATAGGTATAATGAAGTAATAATGTGACTAATTAATTAATTAAAGACAAGTTTTAAAAGGAGACAATATGATGGTGATGGTTGAGCACAAGAGGCTGGCACCAGGCAGACTTGAGTTCAACTCCTGGGTTCCTTTATCTCGGACAAGCTAATTATCATCTTTAAGCCTCAGTATGCTTATGCATGCAAAAGCTGGACAATAAATAAGGAAGACTGGAGAACTGATACCTTTGAATTATGGCGTTGATGAAGAATATTGACTTATACCATGGTCTGCCAGAAGAACTAACAAATCTGTCTTGGAAGAAGTACACCCAGAATGCTCCTTAGAAGTGAGGATGACGAGACTTCATCTCATATATTTCGACACATTATCCAGGAGGGACCAGTCCCTGGAGAAGGACATCATGCGTGGAAGAGTAGGGGGTCAGCGGAAGAGAGGAAGACTCCCGACAAGATGGGTTGACACAGTGGCTGCAACAGTGGGCTCAAACATAGCAATGATTGTGAGGACGGCCCAGGACCAGGCAGTGTTTCATTCTGTTGTACGTAGGATCACTATGAATAGGAATTGACTCCATGGCACTTAGCAACAACAACATGCTTATGTGGAAAATACAGTCCCTATGTGAGACTGCATGTGATAATGCATGCCTGGCACATAGAGCACCCGCTTACTGAAAATTACTGGTATCCCTGTGTGTATTGTAAAAATAATATAGGCACAGTGGGGCAGTGACAGAGAATATGGGAGACCTGGCCACTGTCCTCTGATTTATCATCTAAAGTAGAAAAGCAAGGGATGCATCACAGGTACTTGCCCTGTCTGAGTGTCATGTGCAGTGGGGTGAAAAAGCTGGCCCTGAATGTTCTCTGACACCTGTCAACCACACTAAGCCTGGAAGCCCATGAAAGTAGACTTTGTTTACAATGATATTTCACATGTTTCAGGGCAAAAAATTAGACTTATGTTTCTGAAAATGATGAAAAGAAGGGATTTGAAACGTACATATGCACACATTTCAGGTAGCAGTTAGAACACTTCTGGTAACACATGCTTCTGTTTGTTACCAAATTTTATTTTTAATTGAAAAGACTACAGTATTTTAAAAAGAGGATAATAAAAGTGTATCTAGACCTTTGCTTTTATGTTAACATCAATTGTGAACACCTCTGCCTGATAATGTGACATTTGCATGAAATTAAGCACACTTTTTGAAGGGTTTTCAGTAATTACGTTTTCTTATTTTTTTAAGCTGAAATTGCAGGAAGTGTGGGAAGCTATTGGTTTGCTAGATTCCTTCCTGCCCTTTGTTTTTACCATGTCTTGTAAAAGAGAATGTACTTCAGGATGCTCTATTCCTGTAATGTTCCAAGTTTAGAGTTCTGTCAGGCAGTTGGGGCTTTTTTTGGGGACCCTCAAGTCAAGAAGCTCTAGAGCCTTCTACTTCTCAGTGTTTGCAACATGACAGTGGCAAATAATAAATATGCTTAGAATACCCAAAAATGCAACTTCTATCATTTGTGGGTCAGAATATGTTTCAATTCTTTTAATATCTAGTTGATTCCTAGTGAGACAAGCATTTGTACACAGGTGAATACAAAACATAACACATATATATGCAATAAAATTCACTGATTAAAGAATAATTCAAGTAGGAGCAGGTCAATGTCCTTAGTAAGAAAGATAATATTCCAGTTAAGAAATCTCTTCTAATTATGTTTCAGTTTTGAATCCTAAATGTTGATCTGGTGATGTTTCACACCTTCATCTCTTGAGTAGAAACCCTGGTGGTGTAGTGGTTAAGTGCTAACCCAAAGGTCGGCAGTTCAAATCCACCAGGCGCTCCTTGGAAACTGTGGGGCAGTTCTACTCTGTCCTATCGGGTTGCTATGAGGTTATTTCTTGAGTTGCTAGAGACAGTTTTGGTTTTCTTATTCAAAGAATACTGAGTTTTAGAAGCGACATATAGATGTACTGGATTGACTAACTAACTTGACTGTAATTTTTCTTTAGCTTTGATAAATATATAAAAATGCAGATGGTATTGTTAATTATCAGTTATTATCTCTTTTAATTTTCTAAATTTTTGATGCTTCTGTCAAAGTCATATGATGATTGTACATTGGGAGGTCAGATACCACTTTTGATTCAGGCAATAACAGGCTAAAAAAATAGTGAATTGGGGAATGGCAGATAAGAAGAAATACAATTTATGCATTTTCTCATTGTTTATCACATATTTGAGCCATCACACAGTATAGTTCTTGGAATAATCTCTTCTCATTTAGCTTTCCTTTGAAATTTTCTCCTTAAAACTGTCAGTAAGTTTGTTTCTGTGTCCTTACCTGATACTGCTCTGGGCCAAATGAGAAGTTTATAACTGAGAAGTGAAATGGAGACTGAGGGAAAGAGAGAAGCAGGAGGTGGGGCCCAGGACGCAGAGAGGTGGCATGCGCCATTGAGCTTCCCGCCTCCATGGGGGTTCTGCAGTGTCTTCACTTTAGAGATTGCATAGGCACAGTGGAGGCTGGCCCCGGGCCTCGGGGTCTTCCTGAAAGGTGGAGGTGCATTGTTGACAGGCTTGGGTGTTTTATTCTGAATGAATATTCATATTGGCATGATTAACTACCACTTAGCTTTGCTGCTAATTGCCAAGTGTTGGAGAAGGAGATAGATAAGGAAAAGGAAAGAGAAATACCTTGCAAGACTAGAGAAATGAGTATTCACATTGTTCCCCATCTTAGCCTTTAACTCCAGCCTTTATTTTGACTCCTTGTCTGCCCTGCTAAGATCAAAGTACTTTTTATTTTATGTGAAAAATGCATCCCAGGGGAGCATTCTGACTCCAGTTTTGGAACTGATTAATGTTCTTAAAGCCCCTCAAGAGCTATTACTAAGTGTCTTGGTTACAGTTTCAGAGGAAAGGGGATGTGTTTTTGAACTCATCTTAAATGGCTTCATGGAGTGTAAAGCTTCTGTTGAATTTTTAAAAGGGAAAGTCTGTGGTTTGGACAAGAAGAAAGAATAATATATCCTAGATTCATGTGTAGTGACTTTGTTTAGAAAAAAAGGTTACAGAGGGAAAGGAATAGTAACGAGTGTTACATGGTGTATTGCTCAGATTCACTTGCCAAGAATGGAATTCAATCTAGTTAATTTAAACAGAAAGGGATTTAATACAGGATATCAAATGAGAAGACTGAAGAAAATGATTCCAGACTGATCTTTTAAGGGCACTAAAAGCCACCCAGAAGAACTGAAGAAGCTGCTGCCTCTTCTCTAATTCAGGAGACAGGAGCCAAGTTGGGAAATGGTGGCCACAGCTGCACACTCCAGAACCCTGCTATCATCCATAATCAGGAAGCACCATGAAGGAGCTTTCACAAGTAGAAAGCTGCTGCCAAACCATGTTGTGCCTGGTGCAGAATAGGTCCCCTGTATAGTGCTTTTTAATCCCCCACAAAGTCAATCAATAGACACAAGACCACTCCTTGTGCTTTCACAGAAAACCAGCCTCCCCCTCTACCATGGCACTTATCAGCAGGAACATTAGACATTTGAACCTTCCTAATCTTTTGGTTTTTTTTTAAATTGTACTTTAGATGAAGGTTTACTGACCGAATATTTTTTCATTAAACAGTACACACATATTCTGTTATGACATTGGTTAACAACCTCACGACATGTTAACACTCTGCCTTCTAGACCTTGGGTTCCCTATTACCAGCTTTCCTGTCCCCTCCTGCCTTCTAGTCCTTATCGCTGGGCTGTCGTGCCCCATTAGTCTCATTTTGTTTTATAGGCCTGTTTAATCTTCAGCTGAAGAGTGAACCTCGGGAGTGACTTCATTACTGAGCTAAAAGGGTGTCAGGGGGGCCATACTCTTAAGGTTTCTCCAGTCTTTGTCAGGCCAGTAAGTCTGGTCTTCTTTTGTGAGTAAGAATTTTGTTCTACATTTTTGTCCAGCTCTGTCCAGGACCTTCTATTGTGATCTCTGTCAGAGCAGTCAGTAGTTGTAGCTGGGCACCATCTAGTTGTACTGGACTCAGTCTGGTGAAGGCCATGGTAGTTGTAGTCCATTAATCCTTTGGATGAATCTTTCCAGTGTATCTTGTTTTCTTCCTTCTCCCTTGCTCTTGAAGGGGTGAGACCAGTGGAGTATCTTAGATGGCTGCTCATAGGCTTTTAAGGCCCCAGATGCTACTCACCAGTGTAGAATGTAGAACACTTTCTTTATAGACTATGTTATGCCAATAGAGCTAGATGTTCCCAGAGACCATGGTCCACACAGCCCTCTACCCAGCAATTCAGTCCCTAAGGGAGTGTGGATGTGTCTATGGAGCTTCCATGACCTTTCCGTGTACAAGTTGTACTGGCTTCCCCAGTACTGTGTCCTGTCTTACCCTTCACCAAAGTTACCACTTATCCATTGTCTATTTAGTATTTCCCCCTCCCAACCCTCTCATCCCTTGTAACCATGAAAGATTGTTTCTTTTTGTCCCCTCCCAACCTTCTCATTCCTTGTAACCATGAAAGATTGTTTCTTTTTGTGTGTAAACCTTTTCATGAGTTTTTACAGTAGTACTGTCATACAATATTTGTCCTTTTGCAATTGACTTATTTTACTCAGCATAACGTCCTTCAGTTTCATCCATGTTATGAGATGCTTCGCGGATTCATCATTGTTCTTTATTGTTGCGTAATACTCCATTCCGTGTATGTACCATAGTTTGTTTATCCATTCATCTGTTGATGGGCATCTAGGTTGTTTCCATCTTTTTGTTATTGTGAACAATGCTGCAATGAACATGGGTGTGCATATGTCTATTCCTGTGGCGGCTCTTATTTCTCTAGGATATATGCCTAGGAGTGGGATTGCTGGATCATATGGTATTTCTATTTCTAGCTTTCTAAGGAGGCGCCATATCATTTTCCAAAATGGTTGTATCATGTTGCAGTCTCACCAGCAGTACATAAGAGTTCTGATCTCCTCCCAGCCTCTCCAAAATTTATTTCCAGTTTTTTTGATTTGTGCCAGTAATGCACTGGTGAAATGGTATCTCACTGTGGTTTTGATTTGTATTTCTCTAATGGCTAGTGATCACAAGCATTTCCTCATGTGTCTGTTGGCCGCTTGAATGTCTTCTTTGGTGAAGTGTCTGTTCATTTCCTTTGCCCATTTTTAAATTGGACTATTTGTCTTTTTGTTGTAGAGGTGTTGGATTTTCTTGTAGATTTTAGAGATTAGACTTTTGTCTGACTTGTAATGTCCAAAAACTTTTTCCCAGTCTGTAGGTTCTCTTTTTACTCTTTAGTGAAGTCTTTTGATGAGCATAGGTGTTTAATTTTTAGAAGATCCCAGTTATCTAGCTTATCTTCTGGAGTTTGTATGTTGTTGGCTATGGTTTGTATCCTGTTAATGCTGTGTTTTATGGTCTCTAGCGTTGATCCTGTTTTTTCTTCTATGAAATTTATAGTTTTTGGCTTTGTATTTAGGTCTTTGATCCATTTTGAATTAGTTTTTGTATATGGCGTGAGGTATGGACCGTGTTTAGTTTTTTTGCAGATGGACATCCAGTTTGGCCAGTACCATTTGTTAAAAAGACTGTTCCCCATTTGATGGACTTTGGGCCCTTGTCAAAGATCGGGTGACCGTAGGTGGATGAATTTACATCTGGGTTCTCAATTCTGTTCCACTGGTCAATGTATCTGTTGTTGTACCAGTACCAGGCTGTTTTGACTACTATAGCTGTATAGTAGATTCTGAGGTCAGGTAGTCTGAGTCCTCCTACTTTATTCTTCTTCTTCAATAGTGCTTTTCTAATCTTGGGCTTCTTCCCTTTCCATACAAAGTTAATGATTAGATTTTCCATCTCTTTAAAGAATGTCATTGGTATTTGGATAGAGATTGCATTGTATTTGTAAACTGCTTTGGGTAGAATTGTCATTTTCAGAATGTTGAGTCTATCTATCCATGAGCATGGTATGTTTTTCTGTTTATGTAGATCTCTTTTGGTTTCTTTCAGTAGTGTTTTGTAGTTTTTGTTGTATAGGTCTTTTACATCCCTTGTTAGATTTATTCCTAAGTATTTTATTTTTTAGGGGCTATTATAAATGATATTTTTTCTTGATTTCCTTTTCATCATTCTCTTTGTTGGTGTATAGGAATCCAACTGATTTTTATATGTTTATATTGTATCTTGCTACTCTGCTGAATCTATTAATTGCAGTAGTTTTCTCATGAAGTCTTTTGGGTTTTCTATGTATAGTATTATATCATCCACAAATAGGGACAGTTTAATTTCTTCATTACTAATTTGGATGCCCTTTATTTCTTCTTGCTTTATTGCTCTAGCTAGAATTTCCAGCACAATGTCAAACAGAAGTGGTGATAAAAGGCATCCGTGTCTTGTTCCTGTTCTTAAGGGGAACGTTTTCAGCCTGTCTTCATTAAGAATGATGTTGGCCATTGGTTTTTCACAGATGCCCTTCATTATGTTGAGATATTTCCCTTCTATACCTATTTTATTGAGAGTTTTTATCAGGAATTGGTGTTGGACTTTGTCAAATGCCTTTTCTGCATCAACTGAGATGATCATGTGATTCTTTTCTTTCCGTTTATATATGTGGTGGATTACTTTGATTGATTTTCTAATGTTGAACCATCCTTGCATACCTGGTATGAAACCTACTTGGTCATGGTGTATTATCTTTTTGATATGATGCTGAATTGTATTGGCTAGAATTTTGTTGAGAATGTTTGCATCTATATTCATGAGAGATATTGGTCTGTAATTTTCTTTTTTTGTGGCATCTTTGCCTGATTTTGGTATCAGCGTTATGCTGGCTTCATAGAATGATTTCACAAGTGTAACTTCCTTTTCCATGTTCTGAAATAATTTGAGGAATACTGGTGTAAGCCCTCCTCTGAATATTTGATAGAGTTCTCCAGTGAAGCCGTCTGGGCCAGGGCTTTTTTTTTGTTGGGAGTTTTTTTCATTACCTTTTCAATCTCTTGTATTGTTATGGGTCTGTTCAGATTTTCAACATTGCTTTGTGTTAGTTTGGGTAGGTAGTGTGTTTCTAGAAATTTATCCCTTTCCTCTAGGTTTTCAAATTTGTTGGAGTATAGTTTTTCATAATACTCTTTTATGATCCTTTTTATTTCAGTTGGGTCTGTTGTAAAGTCCCCCATTTCATTTCTTATTTGGGTTATTTACATCCTCTCCTGTTTTTCTTTTGTCAGTCTGGCCAGTGGTTTGTCAATTCTTTCAAAGAAGCAACTTTTGGTTTTGTTGATTCTTTCTATGGTTTTTCTATTTCATTTATTTCTGCTCTGATCTTTATTATTTCCTTTCTTCTGTTGGCTGTGGGCTTTTTTTTTTTTTTTTTTGCTGTTCTCTTTCTATTTGTTTGAGTTGTGTAGTTAATGTTTTTATTTTGTCCCTTTCTTCTTTTTTGATGTGTGCATCTATTGCTGTAAATTGTCCTCTGAAGACTGCCTTTGCTGTGTCCCAAAGGTTTTGGTATGATGTGTTTTCATTCTCATTTGATTCTAGGAATTTTTTGATTCCATCTCTGATTTATTCTATTACCCTGTAGTTTGTAAGGAGGGTGTTATTCAGTTTCCATGTAATTTTTTTCCTTGTTATTTCTGTTGTTAATTTCTACCTTGATGGCATTGTGGTCAGAGAAGATACTTTGTATTATCTCAATGTTTTGGATTTTCTTGAGGGTTGCCATGTTGCCTAAGATGTAGTCTATTCTGGAGAAGTTTCCATGTGCTTTGGAAAAGAATGTGTACTTTGCAGCTGTTGGGTGGAGAGTTCTATATATGTCTCTGAAGTCAAGTTTGCTGATTGTGCCCTTTAGGTCTTCTGTATCTTTGTAGAGTTTCTTTCTAGCTTTTTGTCCTTTACTGAAAGTGGTGTGTTGAAGTCTCCTACTATTATTGTGGAACTGTCAATTTCTCTTTTCAGTGATGTTAGAGCTTGTTTTATGTGTTTTGGAGCCCTGTCATTGGGTGCATAGATGTTTATTATGGTTGTGTCTTCATGCTGGATTGTCCCTTTCATCACTATATAGTGTCCTTCTTTGCCTTTTATGGTGGATTTTGTTTTAAAGTCTGTTTTATCTGAGATTAGTATTGCCACTCCTGCTCTTTTTTGGTTGCTGTTTGCTTGATATTTTTTCCATCCTTTGATTTTTCATAAATTTACATCTTTGTTTCTAAGGTGTGTCTCTCATAGACAGCATACTGATAGATCCTGTTTTTTTAATCCATTCTGCCACTCTCTGTCTCTTTATGGGTGCATTTAGGCCATTTACATTCCGTGTAATTATTAATAGGTGTGAGTTTATTGCTGTCATTTTGTAGTGCTTTTTTTGGGGTACTGATGTTTCCATTGTTCCTCTTACTCTCCTGTGCTGAATTCCTTTTGTTTCTGGATTTTTTTCATTTATTTTGTTTTTGTAGGTTTTGTTTTTACTGAGACTTTATGTTTTTCTTCTTTATTTTGATCAGTAGGTTTGTTAACTTTCTTTGTGGTTACCTTGAAATTTACCCTTATCTTTGTAGGTTTGAACCCATTATTATTACTTGTTATCACCTTGCCTTCCTGTCCATTAGAAGGTTCTATACCTACACCATTTATTCCCTCTTTTATTGTTCTGATGTTGTTGTCATTTACAGATTAACCTCTCTGGTTCCCTGTTGTAATTCTTTTGGTTTTGGATAGTCCTTAAGAGTTTATTTCCTAGGTTGGTATCTGGCTTGTATGATCCTGCATCCAAGATTCAGCCTGTGATCTGGTGTTGTTTGTTCTCGGACCGAAGGACTCCCTTTAATAATTCTTGTAAGTTTGGTTTGGTTTTTACATAGTCCCTTAATTTGTATTTATCTGAAAATGTCCTAATTTCACCATCATATTTGAGAGTTTTGCAGGCTATATGATTCTTGGCTGGCCATTTTTTTCTTTCAAGGTTTTATACACGTCATCCCATTGCCTTCTTGCCTGCATGGTTTCTGCTGAATAATCCAAGCTCAGTCTTATTATTTCTCCTCTGTATGTGACTCTTTGTTTTTCTCGAGCTGCTCTTAGGATTCTTTGTCTTTGGTTTTAGCAACTGTGATTACGATATGCCTTCCTTAGTGATTTTCTTTTGGGGTCTGTCCTATACAGGGTTCATTGAGCTTCTTGGATGGCCAGCTTTTCATCTTTCATGATATTGGGGAAGTTTTTTGTCAGCAGTTCTTCAGTGATCTTCTTTGTGTTTTCTGTTTTCTCCCCCTGTTCTGGAACTCTGATTACTCTCAGATTTTTGCTTTTGATTGTATCCCACGTAGTTCTCAGGGTTTTTTTTTTTATTTTTCTTTGTTCTTTTTTCTGATTTTTCCTCTAAGTTGTTGCCAAGTGTTTGTCTTCAATTTCACTGATCCTGTCTTCCATCATTTCAAACCTGCTCCTCATCCCTTCTATGATACTGTCCATTTCTAAAATCCTGTTTATCTTTTGGATTTTTAACTGTTGTTTTTATATGATTTCTAGTCGTGAATTTATTTTGGCATTTTGTTCCTGTATTATTTCCCTGAATTCTTCCATTTTTTGGTGTGCATTTTCTATGAGTTTGTCTGCCATTTCTATGAATTTGTCCATTTTTTCATGGTTTTTGTCTGATTTTTGCTTGAACTCTTGGATAGCTCTGAACATTAAAGATTTGAATTCCCTATCACATAGTTCTAGTGGCTTTTCTTCTACTGGAAAGTCATCTGGTATTTTATTTTGGATGTTTACTTGAACCCACCTGTCCTTTTTTTTTTTTTTTTTTTTAATATGTTTTGATATTGTCCGCTGTCTTCAGGACATTAGGTATTTTCCTTGTTTATAGATTATAGATTTGCTTGTTTCTTCCTGCTTTTTTGTTTTATCTGGTTATGTCTGAGCAGGTGGGCTGTGCACTCTTTGTTGTTTTCTGGTCTGTCAATGCAATATTTTTCACCTCCTTATCCAATGTGCAGGGCCAGTCGCTCAGGTATGGTGCAGCAGGGCAAGTCCAGCTGAAGGGGAGGCACTGGAATGGGTTGTTTGTGGTACGTACTGGGGCCGATAAGGTGAGCTGGTGGTCAGTGTAGTGCAGGTTCCAGTGGGTCGTGCCTGTGCTGCTCAGTAGTGCAATGTCCAGCACATGGTGCAGATAGGCAGGAGGGAGGGGGAGGGGGAGTGTGTGTTGTGTGGAGCTAGGTTGGGTATGGAAAAGAAGAGAGAGAGGAGAGTTAAACAGGAGCAAAAAAAAAAAAAAGTGCTGAGGGAGCTTGCCTTTGGAGTGGAGAGACAAGAAACTGAGAAATGAAAAAAAAAAAAAGTAAAAAAAAGAAAAGCCCCCAGGGATCCCACTGGAGCAGCTGTGTAGACTGGGAAAGTGGCTCCCAAGCTGTGCTGTACAGCTCAGTTAGAAGGGGTGGAGATGATACACAGCTCCAGGTATTCAAGAGACAGGAAAAGAAGGTAAGTAGAAGGAGACCAGAAATGAAGAAAGATTGAAAGGAAAAAAAGAGAAAGCAAAGAAACAAACAAAAAAGCCACCAGGGATCCCACCAGTGTGGACTTCAGACTGGGGAAGCAGTTCCCCAGCTGAGCAGCATTTCACAGCCTGTCAAGAAGAAGCAAAGATGGCACACAGAGTCAACTGTTTGTGAGAAAGGAGGAGGAGGAGATGAGAGGCAGGGAAGAAACCAAAAGAGGCTGAAAAAAGCTACGCTAGCAACAAAGAAATGGCAGTGAAGAAGCCCGCTGGTGTGGCCAGGGTGAATCCACACAGCACAGAACTGGCGCCTCCTGTGCTGTGTTCATGGCCCACTGGGAAGAAGTGGATCAGCCCTCTGGGAAGCTGGATATTGACCCACCGGTAAGCTACAGGTCAGCGGCGATGGTAGAGCAGGGGAAGGAAGGGTGGAGGGTGGGAAAGTGTGTCTCACTGGTTACTGGGTGCTCTGTCTCCTACTGGGAGCTCCGTGAATCTGCTTTCCCATACTCCCTGTCTCACCGATCTCCGACAGGAGTCCAAGATGGTGGATCCGTGCTGTGGTAGATGATAGGGGACCTCTGCTTGTAACTCTCCTCACTCTCTGTTCTCTGTCAGTTTATTATTCTGTTTGGTGCTTGATTGAGTTCTTTATCTCTTCATTTGATGCTTAAGAGTTCCAGGATTGATGTTTGTCTCTGTTCTACGTAACTTTTCAGGTCTTTGCTGTGGAGGGACAGTGTGGTGTTTCTGTCTGTAGTGCCGTGCAGAACCTTCTTAATCTTGCATGCATGTTTTTACATAAAAACAAAAAACCAAACCCTTTGCCGCTGAGTTGATTCTGACTCATAGTGACCCTATAGGACAGAGTAGAACTGCCCCATAGGGTTTCCAAGGAGTGCTTGGTGGATTCAAACTGCTGACCTTTTCAGTTAGCAGCTGTAGCATCAACCACTTTGCCACCAGGGTTTCCGTGTTTCTACATAGTGGAAGTTAATTACATATAGAACCCTAGATATGGGTTGGGGACACGTAGTAAAAATTCTTTAGTTTCTGAAATACATGAATGCACACTAGAAGGATGT
Organism: Dugong dugon; assembly: GCA_030035585.1. NCBI lineage: Eukaryota > Metazoa > Chordata > Mammalia > Sirenia > Dugongidae > Dugong > Dugong dugon. The sequence goes on from CM057464.1 coordinate 24,070,253, forward strand.
TGGAATGGATGCTGGTTGGGTCAATTCCCGATGCTCACCACAGCCCTCCCCTTTGGTTACTCAACACTCATACACTCCCTTCTTCCATGTTTAAATTTTCAAATATCAACAAATCCTCATAAAATAAAAAATTAACTGAGTTTCTTCCTAAAATGGAAAACTTAAAATCCCATCAGCTATTAACTGAAAGATTGGTAGTTTGAACCCATTCAGGGACATCTCAGAAGAAAGGCCTGGCAATCTGCTTGCAGAAGATCACAGCTGTAAAAACCCTATTTAGTACAGTTCTACTCTCACACACATGGGGCCACTCTGAGTTGGAGTTGACTAAATAATGGCACTGGTTCTTTTTTTTTTTTTTTTTAAGACTCATTAGCCACCATGTCTGTTTCTCTTTGATATCTTATGTGCTATTCTAGTTTGGTCATAATCCTATCTTGGTATTTTATGAACTACAGGCTAGATTTTAAAGTTACATCTTATATGAAATATTAAGGGAAAGAGAAAACCAAAACCAAACCAGTTGCCATCAAGTCTTAGCGACCACATATGTGTCAGAGTATCATTGGGCTCCATAGAGTTTTCAACGGCTGATTTTTTGAAAGTAGATCACCAGGCTTTTCTTCTGAGGTGCCTCTGGGTGGCTTCAAACTGTCAACCTTTCAGTTAGCAGCCAAGGTATGTGAGAGGAAGGAAGAAAATAAATTTTGTATAATAGAACAGAAGGAAAAAACAATACTCTTACATTCCTCATTTTTTTCAAGAATTGTTTAAGTCTGAAGTTGAGATCTTTAAAAGCCTTTTTTTATAGTAAAAAAATACATATAACACAACTTCTATCAATTCAAAAAATTTCTGGTGTACAGCTTTGTGATATCAATTACATTAATCACGTTGTGCAACTATAGCCCTTAATCAGTGCTCAAATTCCCGTTACTATAAACAGAAACTCACTACTTACCAAACAACAGCTCCTCCTCTCCTGCCCGTAATAACTACTAATAAACTTTGGTCTCTATTTGCCTATTCTTGTCATTTCATATAAGTGAGATCACAATATTTGTCCTTTTGTGGTTGGCTTATTTCACTCAGTATAATATTTTCAAGGTTCATCCATGTTGTAGCATGTATTAGGGCTTCATTTATCTTTATGGCTGAGTAGTATTCCACTGTGTGTATGTACCACTTTTTTTTTGTTGTTGTTTATCCATTCATCCATTCATGAACATTAGGTTTTTTCCACTTTTGGCTATTGTAAATAGTGCTGCAGTGAACATTGCTGTACATGCATCTATTTGTGTTGCTGATTTCAAGTCCCTTGGGTATATACCTAGGAGTGGAATTGTTGGGTTACATGGTAGTTCTATGTTTAATTTTTCTGAGGAACCTCTAATCTATTTTCCACAATGACTATACCATTTTACGTTCCCATCAGCAATGGATAAGGGCTCCAATTTTTGTACCTCCTCACCAGCATTTGTTCTTTTCCGTTTTTAAAATCTTAGCCAACTTAGTGGAAGTAAAGTGGTATCTCACTGTGGTTTTGGTTTGCATCTCCCTGATTACTAAAGACGTTGAACATATTTTCATGTATTTGTTGGCCATTTGAATATCCTCTTTGATGAAATGTCTATTCAAGTCCTTTGCCCAGTTTTTGATTGGGTTATTTGTATTTTTGTTGTTAAGTTGTACAAGTTTTATCACTATATTGGATATTAGACGCTTATGTGATATATGATTTCCTAAAATTTTTTTTCCCAATCTGTAGGTTGACTTTTCACTTTTTTAGAGAAAGCCTTTTGATGCACAAAAATATTTAATTTTTATGAGGTCCCATTTATCTATTTTGTCTTTTGCTGTTCGTGCTCTTGTCATACCTGATAATCAGTCACTAAAAACTAGGTCCTGCGGCCATTCCTCTGCATTTATGTGTAAGAATTTTATGGTTTTAGTTTTCACATTTAGGTCCTTGGTACATTTTGAACTGGTTTTTAGTGTATGATTTGAGGCATGGATATTGATTCATTCTTCTGTATGTGAAAATTCAGTTTTCCTAGCACCATTTATTGAAGAAACTCTTTCTTCCCCATTAAATGCTCCCTTGTAAAAAAATCAGTTGACCATCGATGTATGGGTTTATTTCTGGACTCTCAATTCTATTCAATTGGTCTATGTGTCTATTATTATACCAGTACTAGGTTGTTTTGATTATTGTAGCTGCACACTATGTTTTGAAATCAGGAAGTGTAAGTCTCCATATTTGTTCTTCTTCTTTAAAACTGCTTTAGCTATTTGGAGCCTCTTGCCATTCCATGTAAAATTGAGGAATGATTTTTCCATTTCTGTAAAGAAGGCTATTGAAATTTTGATCAAGATTGTGTTGAATCTATAGAGCGCTTTTGGTAGGATTGACATGTTAACAATATTGTTTTCCAATCCATGAACATGGAATTTTGTTCCATTTATTTAGGTATTCTTTAATCTCTTTCAACAGTGTTTTATAATTTTCATTGTATAAGTCTTTCACATCCCTGGTTGTATTTATTCCTAGGTATTTTATTTTTTTAGATGCTACTGTAAATGAAATTGTTTTCTTAATTTCCGTTTCATATTTCTCATTGCTGGTATACAGAAACCCAACTAATTTTTTGTCTTGTAGCCTGCAACTTTTCTAAATTCCTCTAGTAACTCTAGAAGATTTCTTGCAGATTCTTTAGGATTTTCTATATATAGGATCATGTCATCCGTGAATACAGATCATTTACTTCTTTCTTTCTGATTTGATACCTTTTATTATTTTTTTTCTTGCGTTATTGCCCTGGCTAGGACTTACAGTACAATATTGAATAAGAGTGGTGAGAATGAGCATCCTTACCTCACTCCCGATTTCAAAGGGAAAGCTCTCAATCTTTCTCCAGTGAGTATAATGTTGGCTGCTGGTTTTTCATAAATGTCTTTAATCGTACTGAGGAACTTCCCTTGTATTCCAATCTTGTTGAGAATTTTATAAAGAAATGGTATTGGATTTTATCAAATGCTTTTTCTGCATCAGTTGAGATGGTCCTGTGTGTATGTGTGTTTTCCACTGTATTATTAATGTGGTGTATTTTCTAATGTTGAACCATCCTTGCATTTGTGGAATAAATCCTAGATGGTTGTGGTGTCTAATTCTTTTATTTTATTTCATTTCAAAAAATTTTTATTTTGTTGTCGTTGAGAATATGCACAGCAAAGCATACACCAATTCAACCATTTCTACACTTGCAATTCAGTGACATTGATTACATTCTTCAGGTTGTGCAACCATTCTCATCCTCCTTTTCTGAGTTGCTCTTCTCCGATTAACATAAACTCACTGCTCCGTAAGGTTTCTATCTAATCTTTTTAGTTGCTGCTGTCAATTTCATCCCATATAGATAACTCTTAAAAGAGCACAGTGCTCAAGGCAGACATTTTTTACCAGTTAAGCTAAACTATTATTTAGTTTTAAAAAGGCATCGGGATATTTTTATTTTAAGATTTAAAGATTATCTTAGGGCAGTAGTTTCAGGAGTTCAACCAGCCATTATGGCTCCAGAAAGTCTGGAATCCATGAGAATTTACAATTCCATTCTGCATTATCCCCTTTTTGAATCAGGATTCTTTTATAGAATCTTTGATCAAAATGTTCAGTAATGGCAGCGGGGAACCATGTAGTTCTTTTGCTTTAATTTATGGCAAAGGGGGCAGTTGTTCATGGAGACAATTAGCTACACATTCCATATCCTCCTCCTGTTCCTGACTGTCTTTCTTCCTCTGTTCTCCAGCTGAATAGAGACCAATTGTCGTGCCTTGGATGGCTGCTTGCAAGCCTTTAAGACCCCAGGCACTACTCAAGGAACTAGGAGGTAGAAGCACTAAACATGTTATTAGGCCAATTAACTGGAATATCCCATGAAACCATGAGCCTAAACCTCCAAACAAAGGAACCAAACCCCATGAGGTTTTTGGTTGTACACAAGCAGTCTCAGCAGCTACTCTTTCTGTTGTTGTTTTTGTTACATCTATCACAAAACTTTCACCAGTTCAACTTTTTACAGGTGTACAACTTATTGACAGCAATTGCAATAATTGGCTGTGCAACCCTACCCTTAATCAATGCAATTTTTCCATCACTGTTAACCCCTCTTCCCCCTCCCTCGTGCCCCTGGTAACCAGTAATAAACTTTGGACTCTCTATACATTTGCTTTTTCTTATCTTTTTATATAAGTGAGGTCACACAATATTTGTCCTTTTATGATTGACTCATTTCACTCAGCATATCTTCAGACTCCATCCATATTGTAGCATGTATCAAGACTTCATTTCTTCTACTGGCTGAGTAGAATTCCATTGTACGTATGTTCTACGTTTCGTTTATCCATTCATCTGTTGATGGGAATTTATGTTGTTTTGACCTTTTGACTATTGTGATAGTGCTGCAATGAACATTGGTGGACAAGTCTCTGAGTCACTGCTTTCAAGTCTTTTGGGTGTATACCTAGGAGTGGAATTGCTGGGTCGGGTCGTATGGTAGTTCTATTTTTAGTTTTTTGAGGAACTGTCACACTGTTTTCCACAATGGCTGTACCATTTTGCATTCCCACCAGCAATGGGTAAGGGTTCCAATTTTCCCATATCCTCACTAACATTTGTTATCTTCTTTTTTTAAAAAATATTAGCCATCCTAGTGGGAGTGAAATTGTATCTCATTTTAGTTTTGATGTATACCTCTCTGATGGCTAATGATGTTGAACATCTTTTCATGTGTTTGGTGGCCATTTGAATGTCCTCTTCGGTGAAATGTCTATTCAAGTCCTTTGCTCATTTTATGATTGTGTTATTTGTCTTTTTGTTATTAAGTTGTAAAAGTTTTATATATATTTTGGTTATTAGATATTCTCCTAGTCAGTAGCCTGTTTTTTTCACTTTTTTGGTAAAGTCTTTTGATGAACAGAGGTTTTTTGTTTTTTTCCATTTTTTATGGTACTTTAGATGGAGGTTTACAGAACAAATAGTTTGTCATTGAACAGTTAGTACACACATTGTTTTATGACATTGGTTAACAACCCCACGACATGTCAACACTCTCCTTTCTTGACCTTGGGTTCCTTATTATCAGCTATCCTGTCCCCTCCTGCCTTCTAGTCCTTGTCCTTGGGTTGTTGTGCTCCATTAGTCTCGTTTTGTTTTATGGGCCTGTCTAATCTTTGGCTGAAGGGTGAACCTTGGGAATGACTTCATTACTGAGCTAAAAGGGTGTCAGAGGGCCATACTCTTGGAGTTTCTCCAGTCTCTTTCAGGTCAGTAAGTGCGGTCTTTTTTTGTGAGTTAGAATTTTGTTCTACATTTTTCTCTAGCTTTGTCCAGGACCGTCTGGCGTGATCCCTGTCAGAGCAGTCAGTGGTGGTAGTTGGGCACCATCTAGCTGTACTGGACTCAGTCTGGTGGAGGCCGTGGTAGTTGTGGTCCATTAATCCTTTGGATGAATCTTTCCCCGTGTATCTTATTTTCTTCCTTCTCCCTTGCTCTCGAAGGAATGAGACAAGTGGACTATGTTAGATGGCTGCTCACAGGCTATTAAGAACCCAGATGCTACTCACCAAGATAGAATAGAGAACGTTTTCTTTATAAACTATGCTATGCCAATTGAGCTAGATGTTACCCGAGAGAGAAGTTTTTAATTTTTATGCGGTCCAATTTATTTTGTCTTTTGCTATTTGTGCTTTTGTTATTAAACTAGATAATCTACTGTTAAAAGCTGGGCCCGACAGAGTTACCTCTGCATTGTCTTCTAAGAATTTTATAGTTTTAGTTTGCACATTTAGATCCTATTTGCTAATATTTTGTTGAGAATTTTTGCATTTATATTCATAAGGGATATTGATTTGTAGTTTTCTATTCTTGCAATGTCTTTGTCTGGCTTTTGCATCAGGGTAATGCTGGCTTTATGGAATGAATTCCAAAACCAAAACCAAATCCGTTGCCGTTAGTAGATTCTGACTTATAGTGACCCTATAGGACAGAACAGAACTGCCCCACAGAGTTTCCAACGAGTGGCTGGTGGATTTGAACTGCCGCCCTTTTGGTTAGCAGCCAAGCTTTTAACCACTGTGCCACCTATTACTCCTCTACATTTTGAACAAGATTGGTGCCAGTTCTTTATATATTTTGTAGAGCTCCCAAGTGAAGCCATCTGATCCAGGGTTTTTTCGTTGGGAGGTTTCTGATCACTGCTTAAATCTCTTCACTTGTTATGAGCCTGTTGAGATTTTCTCCTCCTTTCTTCATGCTTATTTCAGGTTTATTTTTCCCCTAACCGAGCACATCTGCTGGTTAGAGCTTTTTACTTAGTAGGGTGATCTAAATCTTTATTCCCAAGAAGTCCTATTTCTTCAGAGGTTTTTCTTGCACTGAGATGCTGGAGTCTCCCACTAACACCTATTACTGGATTTGGCAGAAGTTGACCCATTGAATCCCCAAACCTCTAGGGGGAAAATGCAGCCTTAGTTATGATTTCCCTTTAGAGCTTCTACAAGCACCATTAGTATCCTGATCTGCCATAGACATTTCAAATATGACTGAATCTGCTATGAGGCCCAGTTTCTGAAGCTGCTTGCACGTGGCCTGAACCCCTTGCTCTGGTTTCCTCCCAAAGCTGCCAGTGTAATGGTTATTCAGAAAATGGGTCAGAGCAACACACTCAAATGTAGTATGAAGTGATCGTCCCAAGTCTACAATCTCATTAAGTGCTGTAACTATTAGCAGTAGGCAGTGCAAGATGTGGCAATTTGTCTTTCACACTGAAGAGATATCCTATCATTCCCAGATCATTGAACACATCAACTGTACTGAGAAGGCAAGCCCTTGAGCTCTGAGCTGTAATATTCTCCTCTCTAGCACACATCTAGGCATCTAGGGTGCTTGTTCTTGCTGACTACGTTTAATAAGAATGATTTCATCAATGTGGTAGAACAGCATGGTGTCCTCTGGAATGGTTCAGTGAACAAGGTCCTCTGCAGATGAAATTATGAAAGAAGATGGAGATCTGACACAATTCTAGGGTGAAATTGTGAATTTGTATGTTGTCCCTAGCAGGTGAAAGAATATTGCTTCTGTAATTTTATTGGGAAATAGAAAAAAGCATTACCAACTTGATAGCTGCATGTCAGGTGCCAAGAGCTGTGTTGACGTGCTCTAGTAATGAAACTACCTCTAGTCCAGCAGCTGCAATTGGAGTCATCACGTGATAACAGTAAATCACTGTTATTCTCCAACTACCATCTGATTGCTACATAGGCCAAACAGGTAAAATAAACAGAATTGGAGGGTGAAGTGAGCTCGGCTTCCCAATGGACTTAGTTCACTCACCATGGCAGGACTCAGTGTACCTGTTTTTACCTACAAAGACAACTCTAAAACCAAGGTGTCCAAAGACAGTCTCTGTGTTTGGATACAGACTATGACAACAGTATTTGTCTAAGAGCATCTAGTTCACTCCCATTCCTATGCATTTCCAAAGACCCTATGAGGTGTTTAATATCTTAAGATTTTAATTTCACTATTCTCAGATTTCATGGTAAAGACCCAGAACGGGAGATGTCAAGGGTTCCTGGTGGCTTTTGGTTTTAATTTTCCCAGCCTACATCAAAGGTCAATTGTACATCATTTCAAGGAAAGTTTTTCAGGTGAATCTTACCTTCCCCCCAACCCCCAGCTTGTAATACACAACAGTGCAGGTGTGGACCATTTCATAAGTGTCTTGAAGTTTATTAAACAGTGATTGCAGGCAGGACTCATGTGGAAGGCGTTGCTAGTGCTCCCCCATATTTTCAGTTGTTCCCTTCCTGAGCATGAGAGGATTACCCTTCCCCAACCTTATGAAGTGAGGTGTAGCCATGAGACCTGCTTTGGATCCTGACATGGGAATGGAAGCGACATGTGTAGCTTCCTGATGGAAGCATTTCAGAGCTGGTGTGTGGTCGTCCATGCTGTCTTTCCCTGCAACAATGAATCTGAAGACTGTATTGAGATGGCAGTGTACTGTGATGGTGGAGCCACTGTCTGTATGGGTCCCTAATGGATTAAACTGAGTAGCGCATCCCCTGCCAACGAGCTGTGGACATGCAGTGTGAGAGAGAAATCAACCTCTGTCATTGTGAGCCATGGAGATGGTGCGGTTTCCTATTGCAGCATAGTTTGTTAGTAGCTGTCAAGTTGGCTCCAACTCATGGCGACCCCATGTACAATAGAACAAAATGTTGCTCAGTCCTGTGACATCTTTATGATCGTTGGTATGACTGAGTCAATTGTGGCCACTGTGTATTTTAAGTGACTTCCAACCTAAGGTGCTCATCTTTCAGCAGTCTATCAGACAATATTGTGTTGTGCTCCATAAGTTTTTCACTGGCTAATTTTTGGAAGTAGATTGCTAGGTCTTTCTTCCTAGTTTGTCTTAGTCTGGAAGTTATGCTGACACCTGTACACCATGGACAATTGATCCTTCTCATATCTGAAATACCAGTGGCATAGCTTCCAACATCACAGCAACACACAAGCCACCATCATATGACAAACTGACAAACTGGTGGTGGGCAGCATAACTTTGTTTACCTAATTTAGTTGAAAATGAAGCAAAGGTAGTAGTAGCTCTCTGGCCTGGGAGTCAGGAGTCTTGGATTTTAGGTGTTGGTGGAGGCCAAGGCCTTAGGCTGTTTGGGCTTCAGTTTCCTCATCAGTAAATGAGAGAATTGAACCAGATTTTCTGTCAGTTTTTTTCCAGTTCTCACATATTATGATTCTGGTAGGTTGTTTGGTGTGTCAGTCTGTCTATCTGCCTGTCCGTCTGTCCGTCCATCCATTCATCCATCCATCCATCCATCTATCATCTATTTATCATCAGTCTGTCTTTCTATCATCTATGTATCTATCTATCTGTCATCTCTACTTATTCTACAGACCAAAGCAAACTGCAAAGTGAAACAAAATTTTCACTAAATTCAACTCTTGCATTCCGCTTATAATTCTATGTGAAAGTTAGCTTAAAAGATGAAAGCAAAGTTTGTTACAGGCCTTTCTTATATGACATTATTTTTGAGATGACGAGGAATCAAACGTTTTCTCTCTGTTAAGCCTTTTGTTTCTGAGGAAGGCCTTGCTTTGTTTTTGTTTTGCAAACAGGCAGAATTAAATAAGAACTGCTGAATTTGGGTCAGACAGCTGGAAAAGCTATCTAAGCACAAATATTCTAATCAAAATAGTTTTGCTCCTCTTCTTATGTCAATTTACTGCATCAAAAAGAAACTTCCTCTTACTGGAAACTCAACTCCTGCAGATGGAGAAAAAGGAGTAGGAGCCTGGAGAAACAATCACAGTCTAGTGACATGACAACCTTGTGGTGAGAGTCTCCATCTAAAAGGGAGAGGCGTACATGAAAATGAAAATAAGATTGACAGGAGAAATTTATGTTGTGAAAAGCAAAAATCAGTGAAAACTCATGTTGTGTGACTCTATGAGGAATCTGGCAAGGGAAGCATAACTCCTATTCTGGAGAAAAGACAAAGGGCCACAGGCTAAGATTCTGGGGTGAGGAGGAATCCCTAGTTGGAAGGGGGATTTTGTTTTTGGTTATCAAGTAATAGATCATGTTTCACTTAGAGCAACAGCTGGGAAAACGGAAGTTTATTGGAAAGCTGGCTAGGTCTACACCAGAAATAGCAAAAAACTTTTTCAAGTAGTACTCTCTTTTCTTCAGTTAAGATACGGCTCCATTGTATATAAAAGAAAACACCAAATAACAGTAACTTAGACATACAAGTGCTTATTTTGTCACCTAAAACAGGTCCAGATATAGACATTCTTGGGCTGGTATAGCAGCTTTACAATGTCAGCAGAAATTCAGGCCCCTTCTGCCTTTCTGTTCCCACATACTGAGTGTGTAGCTTCCATTTTCAGGGTAACCTCATGGTCCACATGGCTGATGGAGCTCCTGCCATCACATCTGCTTTTTAGACAGCAAGGAAAAGGAGCTGTGAAAGGGAAAAATGGTCTCACTATGCAGCTGAATTAGTTCCTTCTAAGAAATCTTCTCAGAAATCCCACCAGCGCTGCCTCATTGGCCAGAATGTTGTTACTTGGCAATATATAGCTGTGGTAGCCTGGGAAATGTCTTTTAGTTGGGAATGTTGTCACCTCCAAATAAAATCAGAGTTCTGTGACTAGATAAAAAGGGGAGAGAGGATATTGTAAGGCAACTAGCAACTTTTATCACATTCCAGAAACAATGTTTCCCCAAGTCATTTGAGCACAGAGAACTTTTCCCCTAAGCATGTCCTAGAATTAGTTCTCTGTGGAACATGTTATTGAAATGCCCTTGTAGACCATGGTGCTATAGGGAGGAGGCTCAGTGTGTCTCTCCTGGGACAGGATTGGAAATGACAAGACAATACACTTCTGAGGACAGTAACCCTATATATTGCTTAGAATATTGCTGATATTCCTCAAGTAACCAAAATACATTTGCTAATTGCTGCTCAATAAATTGGGTGGTTGTGATCATTTAGTTGAGGACCCAAATAGAGAACTTTTGCCCTAGGATCAGAGACTGATTGGATCATGTGTGATTCCTGCCACCTATTGACCCTCCTTTTTTCCATCTGTAGCTTATGTTGTTGTTGTTTTTAGTTGCCATCCAGTCAGCTCAAACTGACTCATGGCAACCCCATGCACAACAGAAAAAGTGTTGCCTGGTCCTGTACCAAAATCATGATTGTTAGTATGTCTGAGTCCATGGTTATGGCCATTTTGTCAGTCCATCTCATTGAGGGTTTCCTTCACTTTTCCTGGTGCTTCATTTTACCAAACGTGATGTCCTTCTCCAGTGACAGGTCCCTCCTGATGATGCATCCGAAGTAAACAACTGTGATCTGGGTTTTCATTGGATAATTTTCGTAAGTAGATTGCTAGGTTTTCTTCTCATCTGTTTTAGTCTGGAAGCTCTGCTGAAGATTGTCCACCATGGCTGACCCTGATGCTATTTGAATTACTGGTGACAGAGCTTCCAGCATCATAGCAACATGCAAGGCACCACAGTACAACAAACTGGGGGGGGCTTATGTTAGTGTGAGTTTCCTGCTCATAATCTGTATCTATTCTGGGAATTGGGCTCACAGGACTTGTTCTATAGAGGGATACATTCTTTGACAATAGTTGAAGAATGCAAGAAGTAAAGTTATTAAACAAAAATTACCACACCACCGTATCATGTATCTGAATTTAGAATGTCCCAACATAGGCCAGAACCCTCACTTTCTGAAACAAGCCTTGCCCTGAACAGAATTAGTGTAGGGTAGGGGAAGGTGGAGAGTCCTTAGGTTTTTATAGTCGAGGACAAGGCCTCTGAGTCCCTTTGGGAAGGCTGAGGAAGGTTACTTTCTTTTGAGAAGTGAGAGAGGGTGGCTGTGAACTCCGGCAGGTTGCTGGGGGAAAGAGTCCATGTGGAAATTGAGGACTGGAAACTACTTCCCTCTTGCTGTCATCCTTGTTGTCACCCATCCTTCTCACCATGCTTGTCTCTCTGGCTGGGTCACTGGGGACCAGAATGCAATCTCCCAACTTCTCCTGCCCTCTAAACTGGAGGAGGTCACGTGGTGTTAGGGGCCAGTTGGGTAAGGCCAATAGTCACCCGCTGGGTGTAAACAGCAGGGCAGGGAGGGTTGTGTGATAGTGGGAGAGAACTGACCTGCCTCTTTAATTGGTATTAAAAGCATTTTTGACACTGTGCTGGCCAAATTCAATACGTCCCTGGTAAATTGGCCAAAGGGGTCTTGAGTTTATGGCTTTCTGGTAGAAGTATATTATCTTACAAAGTCAGCGTTATTCCTATTTTACTGGTGAGGAAATAGAGAGATAAAGGCAGAGTGGGATATGGGTCAGGCAGACTGCATGCTGACTCCAGCTATGTCCATGATGGGATGTGGGCTGAGGCCTGAGCTTCCGTTCTGTCCCTCTGGAGTATATGAGCCCTCCTAGTCTGCAGAGCCCATATAAGGAAAACTATAGATTGGATTTGCTGTGCATGGTTGTTGTAAAGATTAGAAATAACAAGTAAAGCACCTTGTATAGTTCCAGGAACACAGCAGGTCTTCAATACATAGCACCTGAAATTATTAAGGCAGTTAAGATAAGCTCTAAGTTATGTTTTCAATACAGCAAAGTACCTGGATATTGAGAACACGTTATGTTGACATAGTTTAAATCTTTATACTTGGGAACATCTGGATGGTTTGACCTTGTACAGGCTGAATTCAGACAGGTGAAGTGAGTGTTTTGAGGTCACAGAGTAGTAAGGAGAGCTCCGCATGGCCCCAGCCTTGAGGGTTTTCAGCGACTACTTCTAACTCCACTCTGTTAACATTGATAGGGCCTCTACCACATGGCAGATGTGCTCATGTAGGGGCTGGTCTGCGCTGGGGGGTCCAGGCCCATGTGTGTACATGTGCTAACGGTGCACCCAGTGATGGGGACCTGGCTTTTGTTGCAATGTCTGGAAGCACTTCAAACCTTCCAGCACCTATAGTTTCAACACTAGGGGGATGAGGGAAACCACAGTCACCTGCTTTCTCTGCAGCACATAAACTACAGCAGTCTCTGTTCTCAAGGGGCTGTGGCCTTAAAGGGAGGGGACATATCTGGGCCAATGAAGAAGAAAAATGAACCAGGTGGTACGGCCAGCTGAGGTGGGGTAGGGTGGGCAGGGCACCTAGGTCCAGAGGATGGAGAGTGCAATGTGCATTCCCAACCACCAGCTACCCTGAGTTCCCTTGGTCTTTGTCCTTTCACTGGTTTTGCATAGTAAGGTCTACTTTTTTTGTTGTTTTGCTTAAAAATTATTCTTTTTTTTTTATTGTGGTAAAATATACACAACATAAAATTTGCCTTTTAACCATTTTCAAGGGTACAATCCAGTGGAGTTAATCACACTCACAATGGTGTACAACCATCACCACTGTTTGTTTCCAATTTTTTTCATTGTCCCAAACAGAAGCTCTATACTCATTAAGCAGTTAGCCCTGTTTGCCTGGGAACCTCCAAAAACCTTTGGTATCTATGTATTTGCTTATTCTAGATATTTCGTATGTGTGGGATTGTACAGTATTTGCCTTTTGAGTCTGACATTTCACTCAGCATGTTTTCAAGGTTCATCCATGTTATAGCATGTATCTGGACTTCATTTCTCTTTATGACTGAATAATATTCCATTGCATGTATATACCACATTTTGTTTATCTGTTCATCCGTTGATGGACACATAGATTGTTTCCAGCTTTTGGTGTAATCAACATCGGTTTACTTAAAAACTATTCTTTCTCTATTATTGACTGCACATATACAAAGCAATATACAAAGCAAAAGACATGGCCCCTGAACAGAAGGTAAAAAACCAACAAAAACTGTGGCAGTGATTGGCCAGTTTTTCTGACCCAATCTACTACTTATTAGATTTATTAGATCACAAAGTAGATTTTGCCTGAGTGAACAGTCTTTCAATTCCAGTCAAATAAAGAAAACAGATAATTACCAAATCTCCTCTGTGATTTGTGGACAATGGGAAAATCCATGCTTCTACTGTAAATGAGGCTTACTCACTTTATGAGCTTCTGCAGAGAATACTTGTGCTCCTCAGAAACAAGGCCTGGTTTACATACAGTCTGTAATTCCTAACAGTTCCTCACAATGTTCCCCAGTAATGGGTCTGTATGAAGTACCTCCCACTCTCACCTGTGTCCTTGGTTTGTGTTCTTTCATCCTCTCTGTGTGCTGCTGACCACCCCGAGGTCTGGCTCCTGCTTCTGCATGTTGAGGTCTCTGTATTTTTACAAATGGCACAGTTGGTACTGAGAGGAGATCCAAATTATTTCATTTCTTCCTTTTTTAAGCAAACCTCCATTCTTTTCAGACCACTGAAAGCCAGGCTTTAAAAGAGGTTATTTATTTGGCAGTGTCTGTTATCTTTGGTTTGTTTGTTTACGTGTGTGTAGGTGGCTTTACAGAGGGCTATTTCCCTTGTCTTGGAGGTTTGGGCTCTTTTTAGGCCAGACCAGTGGTGCCAGGACTTAACCTTGACACTGCTGTTTCTGACCCTGTAATGAACACAAACAGCTTGAGAGGTATTTGGAGAGCACAGTCCACAGCTCTGTAATAAAACTAGATTCAGGAAATAAGCCTGTGAACTCTTCCTTAGGGCCTGCACATGCTGTGCTTTTTAAGGGTGGAAAGAAAGTTGGTTTCTCTGAAAACAAGGCATCTGAAAACTTGGTGTGCTATTTTGTCAGTTATGTATGTGCATGAGTGAGGTGAAGGAACACCTCATGTGGTGAGTTTTAAGACTTTTGCCCCTACTTTACAACTTTCAAAAGAGCATTAGGGAGCCAGGTGGGGCAAGATAGTAGTGTAGCAGTCGCACACTCCTGTTCTCATATAAGAAATCCTGAGGATAACAAGCAAAAACTGATGAAATCAATAGTCTCAGAAGTTTGAACATCAGTTGAAGGGTTGGACGACCAAGGTGAACACTGAATCAAGAAAAAGATATCAGACATGGTCGGGGGGAAGGAGGGGCAGAGGTTGGCCATGCATCTTCACCCTACCCCTCCCCAGCTCAGCACAGCTGTCTTGGGGTAGCTGCAGCCTGGACCCTAAGGCAAGGAGCCCAAGGTTGGAGCCGCATAGAGAACACAGAGTGGGTCTGACCTGGGACAGAGCAAAGAAGCTTTCCATGAGTCCTGGGAAAGAACAGTGTGGTGGGTGCAGTGCAGGCAACAGTACATGAAGAGTCCCGCTCCAGGTGGAGAGGCGCGGTGGGATCAGCACTAAGGTATCTGAGCGGTTGAACCTGGGACAGAGTGGCTTGGTGAGCATAATGTGGACAGAGTTCCTGTGAGTTCTGGGAAAGAGCAGCGCGGTGGATGCTGCATAAGCCACGGTGCATGAGTGGTCAGGCCTGGGGTGGGTAGGGGCACAGTGTGTGCTGAAACACCTGAGAAGTCAGACCTGGGACAGAGTAGTGCAGACTAGAGTTCCCCTAAGTTCCTGGAAGAAGCATGAGGTGAGCACAGCTCAGACTGGAGTTCATGAATAGTGAGGACATGTGGTGAATCATCATCAGCTACCGCTTCAGTGGTGGGGGGACTCTGAGGTTGATGTAGCACATCTGATGCTCCTGGAAGAGGATTCTTGTGGTGCATCTGAAACAGCTGCAGCTCCTAGGTGGACGATCTAGTACCAGAGATGTACAGCCAGCATTCACAGAAAGGAGATTTGTGGTGAGCAATTAGCAATTACAGTTGGTAATCTCAAAGGGAGGTGGGGTGCTGGAAGGGCATAGCCAGCATACCTGGCAGGGAGAGTCTTGTCCTGGAGTAATATGGTCAGCATTACCAATATCTGATGGGGAGGAGACCACATGAGGTGCTGCTAGCCATAGAGTTTGATGCTTAAGTAGCATGGCTAGCATCCCCACTCAGGGAACCTAGAGGTTAAAAAGTGGCAGCCAGAGCACCTGGGAAGGGAGACCAATAGGGAAAGGACAACAGCAGGTGCACCTAGGCAGGGAGTCTGGAGTGGGAACAGGAATTTATAACCTCCAATAATTTATAATAATAACAATAATAAAGAGGAAGAAGAGCAAACTCTATAGAAAGGGCAGAATCTAGTCTCCAGAGTTATCATACTAAAATAGCTTAATGCCTGATTAAAACAGAGAATCACAAAGTATATAAAGAGGAGGAAAGGATGGCCCATGCTATAGACCAAAATAAAGGGACAGAAACTGTCCCCAAGGAAGGACAGATAATGGAATCATTCAACAAAGACTTTAACACAACAGTATTAAGCATACTCAAAGAGTTAAAGGAAAACAGTGAAAGAACTAAGGGAAATTGGGAAAATGATACAAGAACAAAACAAAATTTCAATAAAGAGAGAAAAAAAAAAAAAGAAATACTGAAGCTGAAAAGTAAAATAACAGAAATGAATAATTCCCAGGAAGGACTCAGCAGCAGATATAAATTCTGAGAAAAAAGAATCAGCAAACTCAAAGCTAGAGTACTTGAGGTTGTTTAGTCTGAAGTACAAAAAGAAAAAGGAGTGAAAAAATATGAACAAAGCCTAAGGGATCTGTGGGACAGAATCATACAGACTAGTATATGCATTATGGGAATCCAAGGAGAAGAGAGAAAGAAGGGGACAGAAGTAACTTTTGAAGAAATAATGGCCAAAACTCTCCCAAATATGACAAAAGACAGGAACTTACACATCCAAGATGCTCAGTGAACTCCAAGTAGGATTTAAAAAAAAAAGGCCACACCAAAGCATATTATAATCAAACTCTTGAAAACCAAGAGCAAAGAGAAAAATTTGAGAACAGCATGAGAGAAGCAAAGTATCACCTACAATGGGTCACCAATAAAATTAAGTGTCAATTTCTGTTCAGAAACCGTGCAGGCAAGAAGGCAGTGAGATGACATGTTTAATGTACAGGTAGTCCCTGACTTACGATGTATTTGAGTTATGACAAACCACACTTACGATGGTTCTTTCTTTTTTTTGTACATTTTATCATTAATAATATGTATTGTACTACATACAGTGTTGCAGTGTGTAATTTGCGGATGTTATTCTCAAATGTTCACTCACAGATGTTCAATTTTATGATTTACTGTTCAAACCACTGCCAGATTTAGTTTTCTAAACTAAATCAGTGGCTTCAGTTGCTTGAAAACATGGACTCAAACACTGATCGCTTTGCTAAAGTCGATAGGCAGATTTGGGAAATATATGAAGAAAAAAAGGACCATACAGACAACTCTCACTAATTTTCTGACTAGAAAAGCCATTCCCATTCCCAGGGATAATCCAGGTGATCCAGAACCTTGCACAAGTGGAGTTTTTACTGGAACCAACAAAATGCCAATGTTGTCCAACTCTTCTTCATCATTGTAGTAAATTTTTATGATTTGTGTATTTTCTAATGTACGTATGTGCGATGGTTAAGGTTATGTGTCATCCTGGCTGGGCCATGATTCTCAGTGGTTTGGCAGTTATGTAATGATGTAATTTGGCAGACATTGGACCGATTGCTCTTCCATAATCACAACCATGATGAGATTTGATATAATGTAATCACCTCTGTGATGAGATCTGCTATGAGCAGAAAATCAGTTGTAAGAGGAGTTTCCTCAGGGATGTGGCCTGCATCCAATATACATGGACTTTCTGGCAAAGCTGGCTGGCTTTTGCTCACTCTGGATCCTGCACCTGGTTCATCATTATCTGAACTCTGGTTCTTGGGACTTGAACCAGTGGCCTGCCATATTGCTTGTTGATCTTGGGATTCGTTGGCCTCCACAGCCTGTGAGCCAGCAGCCTGCTGTCTTATATGCTGATCTTGGATTCATCAGTCCCTGTAGCTACATGAGCCAGGAGAAGCCTCCAGCCAGATGCCTAACCCACTGACTTGGGACTTGCCAGCCTCTACAGCTGTGTGAGCCATTTCTTTGAGATAAATCTCTGTCTATATATATATTTATATACACATATACACACATACACACACACACATATATATATATAGTCATGCTTTACTGGTTTTGCTTCTTTAGAGAACCCAGCCTAAGACAGTATGTATATATTATAATAATCTGTAAGTTCGTATGTAATGTTTCCAATCCCCAAAGACAAATAAAGATCAGATTTATAAAGATACTGATAATAAAAGGCAATAATAATAAAAACTAAAATAAATAAGGTATTCAGCTTACATCAGAACCGGCTTAAGATGGAATCATTGGAAGAGAACCCCGTCTTAAGTCAGGGGCTACCATACTAAAAAAAAAGAATTGTCAGCCAAGAATAATATACTTGGCAAAGCCGTCATTAAAGAATGAGGGCAAAATTAAGACATTCCCAGATAAACGAAAACCAGGGGAATTTGTTATTACCAGCCCAGCCCTACAAGAAATGCTAAAGGAGGTCCTCCAGAAGTAAGGACAGTAGACAGTAACTTGAAGTTGTACAAATAGGGAAAAACTTTTCCATTAAAAGAAATGTCTTAACAAGTATAAAGTTAAGATTTAAGGTGTTTTGGGTTGGAAAATACAACTGGTATGTCCTTCAAGTTTTATACAGACAAACACATTTAAAAAATGAAATAAATTACAATGTATCTGAGATATAAAGATGTAATTGGTGATAGCAACAACTTAAACACATCAAGGGGAGAGGACTGGCATAGGTATAGGGTTTTTATACGTTACTAAAGTTAAGTTGGTGTCAATATAAACCATGCTGTTATAAATGTAAGATGTTAAATGTAATCCTCATGGCAACTGCAAAGAAAGTCAATAAAAAATTATACACAAAAATAAAGAAAAAGTGAAACAGAAAGGTTTAGCACAAAGTAAAATAATCTATACACAAAAGAAGTCAGCACTGGAGGAAAAGAGGGACAAAGAAGTTGTAAGTCACACACAAAAATGAATAAAATGGCAGAAGTAAGTCCTCATTTATGTGTAGTTATCACAAATGTAAATGGATTAAATGCTCCAATCAAGAGGCAGAGAGTGGCAGATTGGATAAAAACAGAAAAAAACATGACCCACTTATATGCTGTCTACAAGAGACACACCTTAAGCACAAAGACACAAATAGGTTGAAAGTGAAAATACGGGAAAAGAACATTCCACATAAACAATAATCAACAGAGAGCAAGTGTGGCAATTTCAATATCAGACAAAACAGGCTTTAAGTCAAAATCTATTATAAAAGACAAAGAAGGATACTTTATAAGGATAAAAGGGTCAATTCGTCAAGAAGATATAACAATTATAAATATTTGTGCACCTAACCAAAGAGACCCAAAATTTATAAAGCAAACACTGGCAGAATTTAAGGGAGAAATAGATAGGTCTACAATAATAGTTGGAGACTTTAATACATCACTTTCAATAATGAATAGAACAACCAGAGAAAAGGTCAATAAAGAAATAGAAAACTTGAACAACACTATTAACCAACTAGACCTAAAAGATATATAGAACACCCAAAAACAGCAAAATAAACATTATTTTCCAGTGCAGATGGATCATTCTCCAGGATAGACCATATTTTAGGACACAAAGCAAGTCTCAGTAAATTTAAAAAGATTGAAGTTATACAAAGTATCTTTTCCAATCACAGTAGAATTGAGCTAGAAATTAATAACAGAAATTAAATGAAAACACATTCTAAAATCTGTGAGATGCAGCGAGGGAAGTACTCAGAGGGAAATTTGTAGGAATAAACACTTACATTAAAAATGATGAAAGAGGGACTTCCGGGCAACATGGCACTATAGTCAGAAACACCATGCTGTCCCTCCACAGCAAGATCAGAAAAACTAAGTCAAACAGAGTCACATGTCAATCCTGAAACCCTAAGCATCAAATGAAGAGATAAAGAACTCAGCCAAGCACCAAATGGAATAAGAAACGGACCGAGAACAGAGAGCGAGGAGAGACACATGCAGAGGTCCCCTATCAGCTACCACAGCATGGATCCACCATCTTGGACTCCTATCTGAGTTCAGCAAAGGGGGTACAAGAAAGCAGCTTCACAGAGCTTCCAGCAGAAGACAGAACAACCTGTAACCAGTGATGTGGCCTTTCCCACCCCACTCCCCCTTCTTCACCCCCACTTAGCTTCCTTTGCTTCCTGCAGCCACAGTCTCTTGGCAGGGAAGTACCAGCTTCACCCAGTGTTGCTTGGATTCCACCTGCCTGCACTGGCCGGCTCCCTGAGTGCCTTTTGTTGGCTGCTGGTGTTGCTTTTTTCCACTTCTTTAGATTTCTTCCTTACCTCTCACCACCTTCCCCTCCTTACTTTCAAATACCTGGATCCGTGCACTATCTTTGCTTCTTCCTGAAAGGCTGTGAAACACCGCTTGACTATGAAACTGCTTCCCGGCCCATGCTGCCATGCTGATGGGACCCACAGGGCTTTTTTGTTTGTTTGCTCTGATTTGTTCTGCTTTGATCTATTTGTTTCTTTTCTTTTTCTTTTCTCCTTCTAGCTGGGCAGTACCATGTGGCTTGGAAGCTATTCCCTTACTCTGGGCAGATGCATGGGGACATCCCAGGGGGAATTACTTTTTTCTTGTTTTTTGGTTTTGGGTTTTTTTTGTTTGTTTCTTTGTTTTGTTTTCTTCTCTCTCTTATTCCCTTTTTGTCTTTCTTCATTTCCAGTTTCCTGATTTATTAATTTTTTTATTTTACCCTTTTTCTTTTTTTCATTATTGTTTTTCCCCATTTCTCAGTCACTCATGTCTCCACTCCAATAGCAAGCTCCATTAGCACTCTTTTGTTTGTTTGTTTTTGGCTCCTGTTCCTCTCTCCTCTCTGTCCTCTTTTCCATACCCATCTTAGCTCCACACATCACAGTCTACCCCCTTCTTCATGCATACCTGCACTGTGTGCAGAATATCACACTCACAAGCAGCACAGACATGGCCTGCTGGAACCTGCTCTGCACTGATTCCTGGTCTGCACTGTCAGCCTTGGTACGTGCCACAAACAACCCATTACAGCAACTCCCCTTCAGCTGTACGTGCCCTGCTGTACCATACCTGAGTGACTGACCCTGCCCATTGGAGAAGGAGGTGAAAATTATTGCACCCACAGATAAGCATATGACAAAGAACGCACAGCCTGCCTGCTCAGACATAAATAAAACAAAAAAGCAGGACAAAACAAACAAATCTACAATCAATAAACAAGGAAAATAACCACTGAATGCTCTGAAGACAGCAGACAATATCAAAACATTTACAAAAAATGGGATAGAATGGTTCCAGTAGGCATCCAAAATAAAACACCAGATGACTTTCTAGTAGAAGAAAAGGCACTATACCTAACTGATAGGAAATTCAAATCTCTAATATGCAGAATTATCCAAGAGTTGAAGCAAAAAGCAGCCAAAAATGAGGAAAAAATAGACAAATTCATGGAAAAGGCAGACAAATTCATAGAAAATACAGACAAAAAAATGGAAGAATTCAAGAAAATAATACAGGAACAAAATGCTAAAATAAATTCACAACTAGAAATCATACAAAAACCACAGTTAGAAATCTAAAAAATAAACAAGATTTCAGAAATGGACAGTGTCATAGAAGGGCTGAGGAGCAGATTTGAAATGATGGAAGATAGGATCAACAAAATTGAAGACAAACACTTGAATACAACTCTGTTAGAGGAAAAATCAGAAAAAAGAATGAAGAAAAATGAAGAAACCCTGAGAATTATGTGGGATACAAACAAAAGCAAAAATCTGCAAGTGATCGGAGTTCCAGAACAGGGGGAGAAAACAGAAAACACAGAGAGGATCATTGAAGCATTGCTGACAGAAAACTTCCCCAATATCATGAAAGATGAAAAGCTGACCATCCAAAAGGTCAACGAACCCCATGTAGGATAGAACCCCCCCAAAAAAATCACCAAGGCATATCATAATCACACTTGCTAAAACCAAAGACAAACAAAGAATTCTGAGAGCAGCTCAAGAAAAACAAAAAGTCACATACAGAGGAGAAACAATAAGACTAAGCTCGGATTATTTGGCAGAAACCACGCAGGCAAGAAGGCAATGGAATGACATATATAAAACCTTGAAGGAAAAAAATTGCCAGCCAAGAATAATATCTCCTGCAAAACTCTCATTCAAATATGAATGAGAAATTAAGCGACTATGTAAAAACCAAACCAGACTTACAAGAATTATTAAAGGGAGTCCTTTGATCTAAGAACAAACAACATCAGACCACAGGCTGAATATAGGACACAGGATTGTACTAGCCAGGTACCAACCTAGGAAATGAACTCTTAAGGACTATGCAAAACCAAAAGAATTACAACAGGGAACCAGAGAGGTTAATCTGTAAATGACAAGAGCATCAGAACAATAAAAGAGGGAATAAACAGTGTAGGTATAGAACCTTCTAATGGAGAGGAAGGCAAGGTGATACCAAGTAATAATAGACTGGTTCAAATCTAGGAAGATAAGGGTAAATTTCACGGTAACCACAAAGAAAGTTAACAAACCTACTCATCAAAATAAAGAAGAAAAACATAAAGTCTCAGTAAAAACAAAACCTACAAAAACAAAAGAAATGAAAAAAAATAACCCCACAAACAAAAGGAACTCAGCACAGGAGAGTAAGGGGAACAAAGAAAACAGCACCACACACACACACACACAAAAAAAGCACTATAAAATGCAGTCCCACTCTTAGGAATATAACCTAGAGAAATAAGAGCCGTCACATGAATAGACATACGTCCACCCGTATTCACTGCAGCACTGTTCACAATAGCAAAAAGATGGAAACAATCGAGATGCCCATCAACAGATGTATGGATAAAGAAACTATGGTACATACACACAATGGAGTACTATTCAACGAGAAAGAACAACAGTGAATCTGTGAAGCATCTCATAACATGGATGAAACTTGAGGACATTATGCTGAGTGAAATAAGTCCATCACAAAAGGACAAATATTGTATGAGACCTCTATTGTAAAAACCCATGAAAAAGTTCACACACAAAATGTAACAATCTTTGTTGGTTATGAGGGGTGGGAGGGGTAGGGGGTAAATACTAAATAGGCAATAGATAAGTGGTATCTTGGGTGAAGGGTGAGACAGTACACAGTACAGGGGAAACCAGCACAACTTGTACAAGGAAAGGTCATGGAAGCTCCATAGACACTTCCAAACTGCCTGAGGGAGTGAATTGCTGGGCGGAGGGCTGTGGGGACCATGGTCTCAGGGAACATCTAGCTCAATTGGCATAACAAAATTTAGAAAGACAATGTTCTACATTCTACCTTGGTGAGTAGCGTCTGGGTTCTTAAAAGCCTGTGAGCAGCCATCTAAGATACTTCACTGGTCTTAACCCTTTGGGAGCAAGGGAGAATGAAGAGAACAAGACACAAGGAAAAGATTAGTCCAAAGGACTAATGGACCACAGCTACCACGGCCTCTACCAGACTGAGTCCAGCACAGCTAGATGGTGCCCTGCTCCTACCACTGACTGCTCTGACAGGGATCACAATAGAGGGTCCTGGACAGAGCTGGAAAAGGATGTAGAACAGAATTCTAACTCACAAAAAAGAACAGATTTACTGGCCTGACAGACTGGAGAAACCCTGAGAATATGGCCCCTGGACACCCTTTTAGCTTGGTGGTGAAGCCCCTCCTGAAGTTCACCATTCAACCAGGGATTGGACAGCCTCATAAAACAAAACAGGACTAATGAGGCACAGCAGTCCAGGGACAAGGACTTGAAGACAGGAGGGGACAGGAAAGCTGGTGATAGGGAACCCAAGGTTGAGAAGGGACAGTGTTGACATGTCATCAGGTTGTTAACCATTGTCATAGGGCAATATGTGTACTAACTGTTTAATGAGAAACTATTTGTTCTGCAAACCTTCATCTAAGGTACAAAAAAAAGAATTATTTGACAACAGCAACTCAAAAGGTTTGATGGGAAGCCTAGGGGACAGTGAACTGAAGATAATGGTGATGGAATAATTTGGAAAATGATGGTGAGAATAGCAGCACAACTGGAAGAATGTAATCAATGTCACTGAATTTTGCATGTAGAAACTTTCAAAATGGTGTAACTTTGGCTATGTATATTTTCACCTAAAAAAATTCCTTAAAGTCAAGAAGGGAGAGTGTTGACATGTTGTAGGGTTGTTAACCAATGTCATAAAACAATATGTGTACTGACTGTTTAATGAGAAACTATTTGTTTTGTAAACCTTCATCTAAAGTACAATAAAAAATTTAAAAAAAAATAGGGAAGGTACTGAGATAGTTCAAAGACAAGGAAGTACAAGTGGCTCTGAAGCATATGAAAAGATACTCAACCTCATTTATAATATGAGAAATACATCTCAAATGACAATGGTATGCTTTTTCATCTGTCAGCAATGAAGCACCATGAAGTGTGGGAAGACAGGCACCACCACACATTGCTGACATGAATGTAAACTTGCGTGACACCCATGGAGAGTAACCTGGCAATTTCTACCCTTATTAAAAATGCACATGCCCTTTGACCCAGCGATCCCACTTTAGGAATATATTCTACAGGTATAATTTCAGAAGAATATGCAGCAACACTCATAACAGCTGAAGAAAGAGACAACTTAAATCGATGGGGGATGGGTTAAATAAGTATGTTAAATCCACACAAGGGAATACTATGCAGCCATCAAAAGGAACAGGGCAGCTCTGTGTGTCCTGATATAGAACAGGCACCAAGATAATATGATGAGTGAAAAGAGCAAGTAGATTGTGCTGCCATATGAGAAAAATACAAGCTACATATATGTGTATATAAGGAGCTCTGGTGGCACACAGGTTAAAGTCCAGCTACTAACAAAAAGGTTGGTAGTTCAAATCCACCAGCCATTCTGCCTTAGAGACCCTATGGGGCAGTTCTACTCTGTCCTATAGGGTTGCTGTGGGTTGGAATTGACTCAACGGCATTGAGTTTTGGTCATATGTGTATATTACATGTGCATAAGATATCTTTGAGATGCTACCGAGGGTTTGGTGAGCACATAGCAGTGTCTAGCACAAATTGGGTAAAGCTGAAGCAAAGCACGGAGTACAGAATGAACTGATCATTTCAAGGGGGAGTAAGAAAAAACACAATCAAATACAAATGAATGTCGCCCACAGAGAAGCTTGTTTGAACTGGGGCCCAGTCATTTTCATTGTCAGGTTGTCACGGACTGCTGGTCCTAGGGGTGCCACCAGGATGGGTGACCATCTTTTGTGGCTGATAAAGTCCACGGTTGGTGTGACTGGTGCCCAGTCCCTGCTCAGGATGATGCCCCAGCAGGGTGTCAGCTCAAGAGGCAGCAGGCTGGTTCTTAAAAACCTGATGTCAGAGGTTCTGTCTCTAGGGACCTTGCTGGGTGGGGGTTGTGTGGACATCTGCCATGTGGGATGGTGGGCCAGGTTGCTCCTTGGGCCAGTGGTTGGAAAGGGTCTCTGTGCTGCTACCTTCTCTGTGCCAAGGCTGCTTTCCCAGGTCTGCATTATCTGCTTGCTCAGGGTGGATCGGGACTTGGCTCTGTGAAAAAGTTTGAATGTACGACCCAAAGCCACTCATTCACTCATTTATTCACTCATCACTCCTACCACGTGCCAGGTACTGGGAATAAGATCAGTAAGACATGCTTTTGTTTTCCAGACTTTGTCAGTCTCATGGGGGACCAAGAAATGAGCAGACAGCTGTGAAATGGGGCATTCTTGCCTGCTAGAGGAAAAACATGGCAAGATATTGAAACTCCAAGTACTTCAAGAATGAGATAGCCCCAGGAAACACTGTGATCGTTTACAGTGGGAAATAGCTCTCTAGGACAGTGGGAAAGCTTTTTTTGGGGGGTGCGTGGGGGTGGGAAAGGAGCTATTTAATATCAGAATACAGCACTGAATGTCGGAACAAGGTAAGGCCCAGGCCCTCCCAAGGAGAAATCTTCCTAGATACCCAACATGCAGGAAACGTGGTACATGCCTTACACTCAATTTCTTGCCGAGTTTTTTTCTCATCACCCAGAACTGGCCCTTACCCTCTTAAGAAGGCAACAGCAGGCCCAGTGGCTTCTGGAGGAGCCAGCGGTCGGCCCCTGTGAAATGCCCAGTGCAGAAGGCTCTGGGGTTCAGGGAGGGTCTGGGGTGGCTCCAGGAGCTATGCAGGCGCAGGTAGTGTGTGTGTGACTTTGCGAGGCTGGAATCTGGGTCTCTACCTGGAATCTGGGTTTCTACCAGACTCCTAGCAGCCTGAGTTTGAAAAGCTGAGAATGCTAATTTTGCTCAACACCTGGCTGCTGGGCCCACTGCCGCTAGGCCCCGTTCATAAAGGTGAAAGAGTAGAAACCTGTCACCACCACGGGTAAAACACCAAACAGCATGTGTTAGCAGCATTGTTTGTGAGTACAAAAGGGCTTTATAGCTTAAGTTTTGGGGGCATGTAATGAGGAAATGTAGCTAAGCCACCAGGACAGTGAGTGCCTCACAGAAGGGAACCAGCCCCAGGGAGGGAGCAGGTGTCAGCACAGAAAACCCATCACCACCCAGGAAGGGAGGGAAAATGGCCACAACCACCCTCCCAGGAAATTACTTCTTTGCACTGCTCCCCAACTCCCAGCTCAATCTCCCCTTCTTTCATAGTTAAGGGCAGCTGAGTGTGCACTTGGTCCTGGAAAGTCCATTTACCGGCCATCCACGAGGGTCTCCGCTCCCGTTTATGCTCAGGCCTCATTTACTTCTTTTGCTTTGAAGCCAGAGTCTAGAGAGAGTAGGGTGAAGGTGTAGCCACAAGCTATTTTAAAAATGCATGGTATTTAGAGAAGAAGAAACTTTCAGCAATCATCAAAGGAATGGAAATTAAAATAACCTTTTGAGGTTATTGTTTTTTAGCTACTAAATCAGCAAAAAGTAATTTAATTCCTGGCAAGTTGCAGTAAAAAAGAATTATGCTTGTAAATTGTAAATTGTTAAAACCTTTTCAGAAAGTAAGTTGGAATACAGTGAGTCCTGAAAATGATTCTACCATTCAATCAATTTATCTCACTCATGGGAATTCATCCGAAGGAAATAATTCAATGTAAGAAACACCCCCTGACAACACATTGCACCTAAATGTCTAACAATAGGGAAATGGCAGAATAAACCCCTGCCATTCTGGACCAACCAGTATCCAGGCATTAGAAATTATAACTGTGCAGGCTGTATGGAAAATGAAAAATTGTTTTAAATAATACGTTGAGTGAAAATATTCAATATCCAGTTGAAACTTAATAACATACGCATTCATATGATCAGGATTAGAAAATATGAATACTTGAAAATAATGGTATTGTGGTATTGTGGGTTATAGCTTTCCTGTTTAAAAAATTCTTTAATAATGCAAAATTGTTTTACAATGAAAATGGAAGATTTGAGAACATATTTTAGGAAATGCAGCCCATCGTGTCCAGTGGAGAAGGGAGGGACTCACCCATCAAACAAAGGGAGATCTCTGGCT
This sequence comes from Dugong dugon, assembly GCA_030035585.1. Taxonomy (NCBI): domain Eukaryota; kingdom Metazoa; phylum Chordata; class Mammalia; order Sirenia; family Dugongidae; genus Dugong; species Dugong dugon. Next base: position 24,097,413 of record CM057464.1, read on the forward strand.
TAGATCCCAGTGATAAAAACTGAGAAAAATTCTAGTACCTTCAGGCATGCCCCTTGTTGTCGTTGCTAGGCCCCAACTTATGGCAACGCCGTGTCTAACTGAACTAAATGCTGCCTGGTCCTGCGCCATCCCCACGATTGATTGCAGATCAGGCTGTATGATCCACTGGCTTACATTTTCAGCAGTAAGTCTCCAGGCCTTTCTTCTTAGTCTGTTCAGCATCACAGCAACACTCAAGCCTCCACTGACAGATGGGTGGTGGCTGTGCATGAGGTGCATTGACTGAGAATGGAACTCGAGTCTTCCACATGGAAGGCAAGAATTCTACCACTGAACTACCACTGTCCCTCAGTACACACCTTAAAGAGGCTGAATTCTTAGGCAAAGAGAACATGCTCTGGGGGGTCACCTTACTTAAATACCAAATCAGAATGATCATCAGACAGAAAGCACAAGGGAAGAAACAGGGTTTCGTCAAAACTGAGGAGAGCTTTTGGAGGGGAAAGCCAAAGGTCCTGGACCGCCTTGAAATGATTAGTGGTTTCAACAATGGCCTTGCATGGTGAGACCAAGCAGCCTGTGGTTGTAAATATACGGCACTAGTTTCCCACCTTGGGACGAGGGCACTGGTTCAGGACTACGTGGGCTGCTTGAGCCCCAAGGCCTGGACTGGGAGGGCACCCGGGACCCAGGCTTCTAGAGGAGCCAGACTGGCTGAGCCTGTAGAAAGGAAGCTGTCTGGTTTCACTTGAGGAGGTGTGGGGGCTGGTGGAGGACCGGGGCTGGAAGAATGACCCTTTTAGGGCTCACAGATGCAGCCTGGCGCACAGTCAGCTGGCTTGAGAAACCCAAGTGGGGCTTGAGAAACCTAAGTGGGCAATAACATTTTAAAATCTGCACGTATTCAAAGCTGTGTTTTAAATACCGCACTTGGCAGAGAATAAATGGGATGGTTTTTTCCAGTCTCTGGATGTGGAAGGCCTGTCACCTTTCACAACCTCAGAACATGTATGTGCACAGATGGCGTGTGTGCACACTGATGTGTAACTACATACTGCACACTCAGATGTTACACCCTATCTTGCCTCTGAAAGCTCTTGCCTGCCCACCATGGGTCTAAGTTTGGCCTGGACTAACTGCTGCTTTAGGATGGCTGCGTGCTTGGTGCTGAGCATGGTGACAGGTTGGCAGCTTCTAAGAAAACCTGTTAGTACCTGAAGATGATCGTTGCTAGTCTAGAAACCGTGCTTCGTGTGATCCCAGCAGTGGCACGGCTCTTAAGCCTTTGCACCAGAATTATTCTGTTCCCTGGCTTCCAGCTTATAATGTTCATTCCATGATGAGTAAAATGGCATAAACTGTTAGACCTGTGGGATTTCCAAGTCCTGAAATATGAGCTTCAAGCTGGCTTTCTCAGGGTGCCCCATCACCTCTTATCTCTCCTCCATTCTGTGCGCAAAGGCCCTGGCGTGCCTCTTTCTGGGGCTGAGGCTCTCCTCGGAGAGCCAGCTGGGCCGGGGTCAGAGAGAGGGCTTCATAACTCTGGCAGTCTCCAGCAGCCCCTCAAAGACAGCTGTTCACCTTGTAAAACTGCTGCTTAGTGAAATGCAGTGCAGTCGCCACAGGTCAAGTTGGGGTGCAGGCACTGGGACAAGAATCACAAGCCAGCCAAGTGCTCTATGGGGCTTGCTCATCCATCCAGCCAACTTGTCAGGACAAGTAGAGAAAAGAGGGGAGAGCAGGGGGCCAGATGATTCCTGAAGGTCCTGAGGAAACTTGGCTCAGAGTAATTGACACCAGGCTGTGGATTTGTGGCTAGGAGGGTCTGGGTTATGTACCCAAGTATGTTACCAAGTAGCTCCTTTGGAATCAGATCAGAAACCAAGCAGTGGGCAGGGCCAGCACATTTATTCTCCCCCTAGAGTGTGCTCCCTAGGAGAGGAGTCCAAGGCATCACAGCATCTTATCTACTCCTATATTTCAGAAGGTGCAGGTGCCCACTGCTCCTGAGTCTGTCGTTTTCTAAGAAGTATGTGCAGAACCAGCCTTCTCACTCCTCCTGCTAAGCTACTTCCTCTCAGCTCTGACTGCATGTGTGCTACATGGAGCTAGGTGCCAGTCAAATCTCAGAAAATTAGCACTCAAAGGACTCAGAGATCAACTGTCCAATGAGGAGACTGAGGCTTAGTAGGGATGAGGGACTGGTCTCAGGCGACACAGTGGCCCAAGAGCAGGCCAGGAAGCCAGATGTCCTTTCTGTTTCTTCTCATAGCTGCTAGCTGTTCTGAAGACAGAGGAAGTTAGATGTGCAAACGCTGAATAACAGATGAAAGCCTCAGTCTGTATTGGTAACAATGGAAATTATAAACTGGAAGGAAAATGTCCTCTTTGGAAAAGGGACAGGGCAGCACCCTCTCCCTTATCCTCCCCACATGCCTGGTTGGTTATCTGACGGTCCACAATTGTAACGGGAATAGGAAGTGGTATCAGAAGCAACATGTGCAAGGAACTGGCCAGTCACCTGGGGAGCTACAGGGGAGCTTGGAGCTGGGAAGAGCCTGGGGTGCAAGGTCTGGAGGGCAGCAGGGCGGAGGGCAGCGATGGAAAGTCTCTCCTCCCCTTGTTGCTGTTGTTAGCTGCCGAGAAATTCCAACTCATGGTGACCTCACGCACAGCCAAATGAAACGTTGCCTGGTCCTGTGCCATCTTCTCACTCGATATCTTTGAGTCCATTATTGTGGCCACTGGGTATTTTGAATGTCTTACGACCTAAGGGCTTCATCTTCTAGTACTATATTGGACAATGTTCTGTTGTGCTCCATAAGGTTTTCATTGCCTAATTTTCAGAAGTAGATCCTCAGGCCTTTCTTCTTGGTCTGTTTCAGTCTGGAGGCTCCACTGAGACCTGTCAACAATGAGTAATATTGCTAGTAGTTGAAATACCAGTGGTATAGCTTCCAGCATCATAGCAACACACAAACCACCACAGTGTGACAAACTGACAGATGGGTGGTGGCTCCTCCCCTTGACCTTACTGAAATTGGAGCAGAGGAAAGTGGTCAATAGCCTGCTTTGATTTTTCACTCAAACGTCTGGAGGCTCTTTCCTCCCTTTGGCCCACAATTGCCTGTGGTCAAGGAGCCAGGACTTGCTGGAAAGAGGCTGCTTTGCACTGGTGCCCTCTAGTGTTACTAGTGTTGAGGCAATATCCCTTCACTGCGCTTGGGCTGGCTTCAGGAGCTATCCACCCTTGACTCTGCATTTGGGTTGATTAGGAATATACCCCTTGGCAATTTTGTTGTATTCACAAAGGAAGGAGTCTGGTCCAGATTCCAGGAAAAGGAAAAAGCTACTAAGTTTGGGATTTTCACATTCTTTCATAAGATTTATAATGTAAGTGTGGCTTTAAAAATATTTTCTGGGATTTTTTAAATTAAATATTTTAGAGAAAACAGTTTTATATGGCTGACTTGCATTTGTGTCTTCTGAACTTTGTAAGTCCCCTAAGTATTATGGTGCACAATAACCGCTGAGCCTTGAAGGTGCCTGTGGAATGGATAGGTAGGTGTGACACCACCAGGTACCTTCTAGGTGAGTGTGCAGGCCCTGCCATCAAGAGGTTTTTTTTTTTCTCTTTTTCACATGAGACTTCCTGCGGGGGAGATTCACAGAAATAATTGAGTGCAACTTTGGCAGGGAACTGGGGCTGAAGTAGGTGAAGGGAGAGGGAGGATTAGTAGTTCTAAATTAGCAGCAAGTAGGGTCAAACGCCAAGAAATTGGATTACCGTGAACATTTCCCCATCTGTACTCACAAACCTGTGAGACCTAGAGATGCAATTTTGCATATGGAAGGCACCATGGAAAGACACAGTGCAGCTCTTGTCCTTCTAGAGTGCACAGTCTTGGAAAAGAACACATTTTATTTATAAGACTCCCTATTCCCCAAAGGAGAAGGGGAGTGGAGCTAATGCCCGTACATACAGGTGGCTGTTAGTTCCTTGTCTAAGGTGCAATGGTGAAATGGTGCATCTGAGACCCAAGGACCTGAGGGTGAGTGTCCACGACCTGGGAGCCTGTCCCATTTGTGGGGACCCTCTGATAGGACCCCACATGTGGGGCCAGTGATACCGTTCACATGGCTCTTTGTGCCTCCAGTTGGAGGGACCCAAACAGAGGGGTGGCCTATTCAGCTCTTGGCTCAGACTCAGAGGTTCTGACCACAGGGAAGGAGACATCTTGGCCATTTGAGCCACTCCACTGAGGAATTTTTAACCCACTGGGGGTCTGGTGAAGAACCTAGCCAGGCAAATCTTGCCTCAGCTCTTTCTGCTTTTCAGTGTTTGCCTGGCTTTGTCTCATAGCACAACTTGTCGAGGCAGGAATCTGGCCTGTCTTTTTTGCTAGGTCTTCAACACCTAGCCTGGTGCTGGGCCCACAGCAGGTCATGCTAAGTATTTGTTGAATAAAGGAGTAATATCTTGTATTACTCTCCTGCTACTATTACCACTATCTCTATTTACACGGTTTCTACTATTTATGAAGAATCTACTACATGCAGGCACTTTGCATAAATTAATAACCTAAAAAATCAGAAAATCAGGTATTACTATACCCATTCCACAGATGTGGAAATTGTGTCTCAAGTTATCAAGAAAGTTACCCAGGTCTCCCAGGATAAAGGAGTAGAACTGGGTCTGAAATCTGCATCTTTCCAACTTCAGAGCTCATGACCTTTCCTGATATGGGAGCTCAACTTGTCTTTCTGCCATTTCATGCAAGAGGAAGATGAATCAGTGAGAGAATAGGAAGCCCACCTCTAGACTACTCATTTCAGAAATGTCTGAGGAAGGAACACTCACTGCTGAGAGGACACCTGGTGCTCACCTGGGCTGCTTTGCCCACAGTTGGCCCAGCACCCAGAGGCCCCTCTTCCCTTTCTGACTCTCCTTGGCCTCTGCATTCCAGCCTCCTCCTCCAAGAAGCCCACCTACCTACTCACTCCTGGTCCATGATGCTTTCACCTTTGTTGGAGGCCTAGAGCCTCATAGCCTGTAATGATCACTTGGTGTGTCTCAGGCATCCCCTTGTGTGGCTGACTTGCCTGCCTCATTAATAAAAAGAACACACAAAACCATCTTAGTTTAAAATTTCATGTTTAGTCTTGCTTCCTGTGGTCTTGCAGGGAGAGCTCTGCAGAACAATGGCATATAAGGTAAAGTATAAAATCTCAAAAGTCATACTGGACTGGTAGATACTAGATGAATCCCTGAGATTATTGCCCTGGGATACCTTTAAACTTGGAACTCGAACTATTCCCAGAGGTCACCTTTCAGCCAAATGACAGATTGGCTCATAAAATAAATAATATCACCTGTGAATGCTGTGCTCCTCTAAATAATCATCCAAAGGAAACCAAACCATAAACATTTTCCCTAGACCAAAGATGAGAAGGTAAGGGGTGACAGGGAAGCTAGGTCAAGGGAAACAGAACAACCAAAATGGAAATAATGAGAAAGCTGATATATTGTGAAAAATATATCCAATGTCACTGAACAGTGTGTATAGAAATTGTTAAATGAGAGCCTAATTTTCTGTGTAAACTTTCACCAAAACACAACAAAATATTTTAAAAAATATTTAAAATAATTTCAAAAGCTGGATGCTCCCCAATCCTAGTGGACTTTCTGACTCATTCATGGGCTAACACCAAGTAAATGCACAAGATCAATAAGCTGCCTCAACTCTTTTTTCCCAAATATTTATTAGTCTCTGATTTCTCTGGGAGTTGTTGAGATGCTAAAAAGACGATCCTTTCAGAAAGCTAGTGGAGCACTAATACAGGTAGAGCACTATTAAAGGTGGAGCACTGGTACAGGTAGAGAGCACTGGTACAGGTGGAGCACTAGTACAGATGGAGCATTATTATGGATTGAATTGTATCCTCTCCCAAAATATGTTGAAGTCTAACCCCCGTATCTGTGAATGTGACCTTGTTTGAAAATACAGGTAGTCCCTGACTTAAATGACGAGATTCCATTCTCATGACTCTGTCCTAAGTCAGTTCTGACATAAGTTGAATATCTCATTTTTAAAAAAGTTTTCACTATTATTGCCTTTTATTATCAGTATCTTTATAAATCCAATCTTTGTCATTGGGGGTTGGAAACGGCATATAAACTTATAGATATATTTTAACTTTGTATGTAGTACATATTACTAATGATTAGCTGTACAAACAAAACAAAACCAGATGGTTGTAAGTGAGGTTCATTGTTACCTGACTGTGTCATGAGCTGGGGACTACCTGGAGTTTCTTTCTTTTGTTATCAGTAAAATTAATGAGGTAATACCAGAACAGGGTGGGCCATAATCCTAATGCTAATACTTTCTGAGTTGTGTCTTATAAAAGGAGAAAGCAGACATAGAAACAGCATCTCACACATGCAGAGGGGAAAGACACCATGTGAGGATCAGTCTACAAGCCAAAAAATGCCCAGAAACACCTGGGATTACCGGAAGCTGAGAGACAATGAAGGATATTCACCTATTGCAGACTGAGAGAGCATAGCCCTACTGAGTCCCTGAATTTGGATTTGCAGCCTCCAGAACTGTGAGAAAATACATTTCTATCTTTAGAGCCACCCAGTTTGTGGTACCCTGCAAAGCAGCCCTGGGAAATTAAGACGAGCACTCATGTAAAGGGTGAGGAGAAAAGGATCGGGTAAGGTCAAGGGTGGAGATGGCCTCCCTTCACCTCTGACCTCACATGACCTCACAATACCACAAGCCATGGAGAAGGAAAAACCACTCTCAGAGTCTGAGTATGGGTGGAACATGCTTAGTAAATATTTGTTGTCTTGAACTGAATTCTCTGTAGTGGGGGATGGGACTGGGTAAGGATGAAGCTAAGGCAATGGTTTGCTTTCTGCTCCTATTCACGATCTCAGCTTAACACATCTTAACTCTTGACATTTTGTGTGTATGGAACACACAAAGGGACTTGAAGGGGAATGTGGCTTTCAATGTATTCTCAAGGTCTACCAAACTCCTGTAACGTGCTGATGTAGAAACTGCAAGTGCTTCTTCTTCCACTCAACCTAAGCGTCAAACGTTGGCTCTGAGACCCTTAAGTCCTGTTCCTGCTTGGTGCTTTCCTTTCCACGGGATGCTGGGAGTCAGCTGGGAGTGGGAGGAATGGGCTTGGTCAAGATACTGCTCAGGGGGACCGAGAATGGTCATCTTCAGAATGGTCATTCTCATTCTCAGAAATGAATGAGGAGGGCTGAGCAAAGACACCGTTCAAGGAAGCCAAGTAATTTTATCTCCTGTTTTCCCTAATCCTACAGGCGTCTCTTTGGATTTTCAGCAGAACATTTTGTGTGTCTTAAGCTCCAGGTTTAAAAATGTTTCCCAAAGCTAGATGCAGTTGAGCTTGGATTAGCTGCCCTCCTTCGGTTGAATACACCATTCATTCCTGCTTCCTGCTCTTTATCTGGCTGATGGAGGAGTGAGTTTGCAGTGATATCTTGAGCTGCAGGTGGCTGATGTTGATCCTCTTATCTTTGAAATGGAATTTAATTATCACATCACTGTCCGGCCTGTCTTGTCCCTAGAAAATGGATGAACACCATCGCTGTTGGTATTCCTGATGAAGGTGGCTGCATTTTTCAGAACCCTATTCCCTCTGCCTTCAACTCTTAGGCAGGCCCTAAAAATACTCTTTGGTGGTTGCTGCACATCATTCCTTTTGCATATCTCCTTCTGGCGTCCACCCAGAGCTCCTGTTGGAAGCGCTGGTGCTTTGTGGAGTAGTGACCCCGACTAAAGTCTCAGAAGAATTCTCACGTAACAGTAACTTGTAATATAGGCTTTGTTGCGTGCAAGCTGGGGACTGTCACTTTGCAGTTAGAGCTCAGTAAATCCCATGGTCTTGAGTTGGCCCCTGGTGTATTGCCCTCCACCTTATAAAACTACTACTTAATTAAGTACAGCACAGTACAATTGGCAGCCTCTGCTTCTTGCCAAAGTGCCAGACCTGCACGTACATGTGCTTTAGTCACGTGTGTGCAAAGAACCTGGCGGGCCCTTAGGTGGAACTGAAGGGCAGGCCCCAGGAAAGCAGAGAACATATACAGTCACTGGAGAGCCCCTCCTGCTCAATCAGAACTCATGCCTTAGAAGCCTCTGAGGGGCTTGCTTTTGGAAAACTGAGTTTCGTACGTGTTGAAATGATTAAAAACAACAACAACAAAAAACATGATTGGGCAAATGCCAGGTCAGTGGTCATTTAGAAATATGAGTATGTCTTTTGCTTCAGCAGAGCTTTGAGAAAGGTGAATCTGATATTTAGATCCTAATTATCTGAATTAAAAATAACAGTTTCTGACTTTTCTAGTGATAATAATAAATTACAGTAATGAATGTCAATTGCTTCAGACAACTACTTTGGGCATCAGTCATAGGGAGATATCGCATGACTAAAATTTAAAAAAAATGAAATTCATGAGATATAAAGGGCCATGTGATGATGAGAGGAGGGCTTGGGGCTAACATAGGGGCCAGCAAAGAGCTCCTGCTGAGTCAAGCAAGTTACAAGAATCGCTGTGATCATCATGGATCATATGATGATTTGTTTTTTTTTTTTTTCAGTCAACACAACCAAGCCTTAATTAAATTTAAATTACAATTTTATAAATTCTAATGGAAAATGGGAAAGACTTTTACTGGATTATCCATAAGGTTCTTTCCAACAGCTATGAGGACTGTTGAAGACACTTTGAATACGTTTTTCTTACTTGAAGATATAGCTTATATAATAGAAAGAACATGAGCTTTGGGTCAGATATACTTGGATTCTGATCCTGGTTCTGCCACTTGCTGGTCAAGTGACTTTAAAATTACTTCACCTATAAGCCTCATCTCCTCATCTGGAAAATGATCCTTAACTTACGGGGTGGTGGTGAGGATTAAATGAGCAAAAACATAAAGAGCCTTTTCTCAGTTCACCCAATACATGTGACACAAAATATATTTCAAGGTGATTATTGTTTAAAACACAGTGGATACACTCATTTCACCTGTCTCCTAAGATGGAGACAGAACAGTCTCCATCACCTGTCTTTTTCCTTCTCACACATGGGACACTGAGGAAAGATTGACATTATCAAGGGAGAAAACACCTTTCTCAAGGAGCAGCTTGGCCCATTTTGGTGAGAAACATGGTTGCATCTCTGGTCTCTGCCCAACTTTCCCATAGGGTTGGGTGGGAGCCATCTTGCGATGGAGCTGAGGGCTGTGATAAATGATACGTTCAGAGGGTGGACTGAGTATCTGTGTTCAGGAAGTCCAAGTACTGTTGAAGCAGCCTGGCCTTATCACTGTGTTGTCTCTAACCATAGTTAGTTAGAGGTGGTGGCCATGAGCTGCACCCGGTCAACGAGTGCCCTGCTGTGTGCCCAGGCACTGTTATAGGCTCTGAGGATACAGCACTGGACAAAATAAATAAAGATCTCTGCCCTCTTGGTCCTCACATTCTGGTGGAAGGAAACAGATAGTCCATGGGATTTAGTGTAGCACAGAGGGGTCCCCACCACTCTTAAGCAAGAGCTCTGCATCCACATTCCTCCCCATTTTCTTCTAGCCTCTCATTGAGTCAAGTCGGAGAGATTTTAGGTTGGGAAGACCCCATTGCATGGCTGTTTGCTGAAGGACAGCAGGATAGCCCCGTGTACATGAGTCTTCTTTTTGAATTCCACACAGGAAGCCACGTTCATAGAGTAAAACATTAGCATGGATTACACAAGAGGCTGTGGAGCAGGATTTTCAGAATAGCAGTGGAAGGAACTAGGTAGACCCTCTGCCCAGTGAAACAACCATTTAACTAGTGAAAATTGTTTTTAAAAAGAACAATAACTGTAATACATTGTGAAAAATGTAACCAGTGTCACTGAACAAATTGTGTAGTATGGTAATTGTCAAATGGGAGTCTAATTTTCTTTGTAAGCTTTCACTAAAAATAATAAAATGTTATTTAAAACAAAACAAAAAATAAATATTTAAAGCCTCTAGAAATTGTCCAAAGGACATACAGCAAAGGGAAAACCATTATTTAAGAAAATCTGTTAAATCTTGATGAGAACAGTGAGAGTATGCAGCAATTGAACCATAGCTTGCTCCCACCCTCCCAACTCCTGGTCTAGGGCTACAGTTTCACCCCAGGAAGGGCCGGCTATCTGCATCTCTCATCCTCCTTAGCCTTGTGTTGTGGACGTGCTATTCCAGGTGGGTATGGCTGAAAGGACTGGGGCTCCCTACCTCATACAGCCCCCATTTGCAAGGTGAAGGATTCTGCCCAGGTGTGACAGGACAAGAGTATGGGGCTTGACTGCCCTGCTCTAGCTTGATCATAGAAAGGAGCTTCCACATGAGATGAGAGTGTGGAGGAACAAGAAGAGAAGACCAGTGTCTTAATTATCTAGTACTGTATAACAGAAATATCAAAAGTGGATGGCTTTAAGAAAGAGAAATTTAGTCTCTCGCAGTCTAGGAGACTAAAAGTCCAAATTCAGGATGCAAGCTCCAGGGGAAGGCTTTTTCTCTCTGTTTGCTCTGGGGGAAGTTCCTTGTCATCAGTCTTCCCCAGTGGAGAAGCTTCTCAGTGCAAGGACCCCGGGTCCAAAGGACGTGCTATTCTCCTGGTACTACTTTCTTGGTGGTATGAGGTCCCTATCTCTCTGCTTGCTTCTCTCTCTTATATCCCAAAAGAGATTGACTTAAGACATAATCTGATCTTGCAGATCGAGTCCTGCTTCATTAACATAACTGCCTCTAATTCTGCCTTATTAATAAGAAAATCACATCAGATGACAAAATGGTGGACAATTATGCAATACTGGAAATCATGGCCTAGCCAAGTTGACACACATTTTTGGGAGACACAATCCAATCCATAACAACCAGGAATCATCAGCCCTCTCAGTGTCTGCTTGTAGGGTGAGGTATCACTCTGGAACATGGGGCAGACTTGAAAGCATTCCCCAGGCCACACGCAGATTTATCAGCAAAGGGCCATGAGCCTTACTGGCACAGGGGCTTAACACAACCTCTGACCAAACACTGGTTCAACAAAAAGCTACTCTGACCCTACTCTGACCCTACTCTGACCCAGGAGTGACTCCTAGGAATGCAGGTTTACACATAAAATTGCACTTACTCGTGGCATCTGGAAGAGTATGCACATGCCCCAGGATGTGCTCTCTCAAAAAAGAGAAACTCTAAGTTACTAGTCCTTTGCTAAATGCAGGGAAGAATCACAAACTCACTGAACTGTGAAAGCAGTCTCTAAGCCTCACACATGTATACTGGTAAAGGGTGAAAATCTAACTGGCTAAGGGGATTTAGCACAACTTTTGACCAATAAGTAGTTTATACAGACCCAGGGGTTACCCCTGTGAAGCCAAAATGTCTGAGTAGGGACATCAAAGGCTACACACTGCACATGAAATAGATTTCACAGATTTAATCCAGCAAAGTAACAAAGTAAATAAACAATCAAACAAACAAGATAATCAGGTCCTTGAAGGGGAACAACAGCATTCAGAGCTGTTAAAATATATTATCTAAAAGGTCCAGTTTTGAAGAAATAATTGAGACAAGAAAGTGTGCCCTTACATAGGGAAAAAAACAGGCACTAGAAACTGCCTTTTGAGGTGGCCCAGATGTTGGACTTAGTGGACAAATACATTGAAACAGGTATTATAAATATATTCAAAGAACTAAGAAAACCATATTTAAAGAATTAAAGGAAAGTATGATAACAATGATTTACCAAATAAAGAAAAGCACTACATTTTACGTTAGAATTCAGCATGTGTTTGTATATATCAGAAACAGACATTTCATGAAATAATACTTACAATTTACTCTAATTTTTTCTTTTTTAAAAATTTTTTCCTATACAAAAATTTGTACATACATTGTTATGTGACCTTAATTGCTCTCCCCCTACTGTGACCTCACACACCTCCTTTCCACCCCTGATTCCCTATGTCCATTCAACCAGCTCCTAACCCTCTCTGCCTTCCCATCTCACCTCGAGACAGAAGCTGCCAATTTAGTCTCTTGTATCTACTTGAGCTAAGAGGCACACTCCTCAAGACTATCACTTTATGTCCCACAGTCCATTCCAATCCCTGTCTGAAGAGTTGGCCTCAGAAATTGTTTTAGTTCTGGGCTGATAGAGAATCCAAGGGCCATGCTTTCCTCGGTTCCTCCACTCTCATTCAGACCATTAAGTCTGGTTTTCTTACTAGAATTTGAGGTTTGCACCCCACCTTTCTCCTGGTCCATCCAGGCCTCTCTGTTGTGTTCCCTGTCAGGGCAGTCATTGGTGAGCTGGGCACCATCTAGTTCTTCTGGTCTCAGGCTGATGAAGTCTCTGGTTTATGTGGCCCTTTCAGTCTCCTGGGCTACTACTTTCCTTGTGTCTTAGGTGGTCTTCATTCTCCTTTACTCCAGGGGGTTGGGACCAATTGATGCATCTTAGATGGCCACTTGCAAGCTTTTAAGACCCCAGACGCCACTCACCAAAGTAGGATGCAGAACATTTTCTTAATAAGCTTTGTTATGCCAGTTGACCTAGATGCCCCCTGAAAGCATTGTCCCCAGAACCCTACCCCTGATACTCTGTCCCTCAAAGTGTTAGACTGTATTCAGGAAACTTCATAGCTTTGGTTTAGTCCAGTTGTGCTCACTTCCCCTGTAGTGTGTCCTGTCCTTCCCTTCACCTAATTCTTACCTACTATCTAGTTAGTAAATAACCCTCACCCCCCCCCCACACTTCCCACCCTCATAACCATCAAAGAATGTTTTCTTCTGTGTTTAAACCTTTCCTTGAGTTCTTATAATAGTGGTCTTATACAATATTTGTCCTTCTGTGACTGACTAAATTAACTCAGCATAATACCCTCCAGCTTGCTCCATGTTATGTTTCACAGCTTCATCGTTGTTCTTTATCATTGTGTAATATTCCATTGTGTGGCTATACCATTATTTGTTTCTCCATTCATCCGTTGATGGGAACTAGGTTGTTTCCATCTTTTTGCTATTGTGAACAGTGCTGCAGTGAACATGGGTGTGCATATATCTATTCATGTGATGGCTCTTATTTCTCTAGGATGTATTCCAAGGAGCAGGATAGCTGGATTGTATGGTACTTCTATTTCTAGCTTTTTAAAGAAGCTCCAAATCGATTTCCAAAGTGGTTGTACCATTTTACATTCCCACCAACAGTGTATAAGTGTTCCAGTCTCTCCACAACCTCTCCAGCAGTTATTATTTTGTGCTTTTTGGATTAATGCTAGCCTTGTTGGGGTGACATGATATCTCATTGCAGTTTTGATCTGCATTCTCTAATGGCTAATGATCGTGAGCATTTCTTCATGTGTCTGTTGGCCGCCTGAATATCTTCTTTGGCGAAGTGCTTGTTCACATCCTTTGCCCTTTTTTAATTGGGTTATTTGTCTTTTTGTTGTTGAGGTTTTTGCAGTATCTTGTAGATTTTAGAGATTAGACGCTGATGAGATTTGTCATAGCCAAAATTTTTTTCCCAGTCTGTAGGTTGTCTTTTTACTCTTTTGGTGAAGTCTTTTGATGAGCATAAATGTTTGATTTTTAGGAGCTCCCAGTTATCTAGTGTCTCTTCTAGTGTTTGTGCATTGTTACTTATGGTTCGTATTGTGTTTATGCCATGTATTAGGGCTCCTATCATTGTCCCTATTTTTTCTTCCATGATCTTTATCGTTTTCAATTTTATATTTAAGTCTTTGATCCATTATGAGTTAGTTTTTGTGCATGGTGTGAGGTGTGGGTCTTGTTTCCTTTTTTTTGCAGATGGATATCCAGTTATGCCAGCACCATTTGTTAAAGAGACTGTCTTTTCCCCAGTTAACGGACTTTAGGGCTTTGTCAAATATCAGCTGCTCATAGGTGGATGAATTTACTTCTGGATTCTCAATTCTGTTCCATTGGTCTATGTGTCTGTTGTTGTACCAGTACCAGGCTGTTTTGACTACCGTGGTGGTATAATAGGTTCTAAAATCAGGTAGTGTGAGGCCTCCCACTTGGTTCTTCTTAAGTAATGCTTTACTTATTTGGGGCCTCTTCCCTTTCCATATGAAGTTGGTGATTTGTTTCTCCATCTCATTAAGAAATGCCAGTGGAATTTGGATTTGGATTGCATTGTATCTCTAGATCACTTTGGGTAAAATTCACATTTTCACAATGTTGAGTCTTCCTGTCCATGAGCAAGGTATGTTTTTGCACTTATGCAGGTCTCTTTTGGTTTCTTGCAGTAGTGTCTTGTAGTTTTTGTTGTATAGGTCTTTTACGTCTCTGGTTAGATTTATTCCTAAGTATTTTATCTTCTTGGGGGCTATTGTAAATGGTATTGATTTGGTGATTTCCTCTTTGAGGTTCTGTTTGTTGGTGTAAAGGAATCCAACTAATTTTTGTATGTTTAGCTTGTATCCTGAAACTTTGGTGAAATCTTCTATTAGTTCTTGTGGATTCTTCGGGGTTTTCTGTGTATAAGATCATATCATCTGGAAATAGAGATACTTTGACTTCTTCCTTACCAATTTGAATGCACTTTATATTAGTACTTACAGCACAAAGTTGAATAAAAGTGGTGATAAAGGGCATCCTTGTCTGTTTCCCATTCTCAAGGGAAATGCTTTCAATGTCTCTCCATTTAGGATGATGTTGGCTGTTGGCTTCGTATAAATGCCCTTAATTATATTGAGGAGTTTCCCTTCTATTCCTATTTTGTTGAGAGTTTTTATCATGAACTGGTGTTGAACTCTGTGGAATGCCTTTTCTGCATCAATTGATAATATCATGTGATTTGTATCTTCTGTTTTATTTATGTGATGGATTACACTGATTGTTTTTCTAATGTTGAACCATCCCTGCATACCTGGTATGAATCCCACTTGATCGTGGTGAATTATTTTTTTGATAAGTTGCTGAATTCTGTTGGCTAGAATTTTGTTGAGGAATTCTGCATCACGTTCATGAGAGATATTGGTCTGTAATTTTCTTTTTTTGTGGTGTCTTTACCTGGTTTTGGTGTCAGGGTTATGCTGGCTTCATAGAATGAGTTTGGGAGTATTCCATCCTTCTCTATGCTCTGAAATACCTTTAGTAGTAGTGGTGTTAACTCCTCTCTGAAAGTTTGGTAGAATTCTCCAGTGAAGCCATCCATGCCAGGGCTTTTTTTTGTTGGGAGTTTTTAAATTACCCGTTCAATCTCTTCTTTTGTTATGGGTTTATTTAGTTGCTCTACTTCTGTTTGTGTTAGTTTAGGTAGGTAGTGAGTTTCTAGAAATTTGTACATTTCCTTCAGAGTACAATTTTTCATAGTATTCTATTATGGTTCTTTTCATTTCAGTTGGGTCTGTTGTGATATCACCCATCTCATTTCTTATACGGTTTATTTGCTTCCTCTCCTGTTTTTCTTTTGTGAGTTTGGCCAATGGTTTATCAATTTTGTTGATATTTTCAAAGAACCAGCTTTTGGTGGTGTTGATTCTTTCTATTGTTTTTCTGTTCTCTATTTCATTTATTTCTGATCTGATCTTTATTATTTCCTTTCTTCTGGCACTTGAGGGCTTCTTTTGCTGCTGTATTTCTACTTGTTCCAGTTGTAGGGTTAATGTTTTGATTATGGCCCTTTCTTTTTTTTGGATGTGTGCATTTATTGCTCTAAAGTGACCTCTGAGCACTGCTTTTGCTGTGTCCCAAAGGTTCTGGCAGGATGTGTTCTCATTCTTGTTTGATTCTATGACTTTCTTTATTCCATCCATAATTTCTTCTATAACCCAGTAGTTTTTGAGCAAGGCGTTCACTTTCCATGTGTTTGATTTTTTTTCCTTACTTTTTCTGTTGTTGATTTCTACTTTTGTGGCTTTATGGTCAGAAAAGATGCTTTATAATATTTCGATGCTTTGGATTTTGTTCGGGCTTGCTTTATGGCCTAAAATATGATCTATTCTGGAGAATGTTCCATGTGCATTGGAAAAGAATGTATACCTGGCTGCCGTTGGGTGGAGTGTTTGGTATATGTCTATGAGATCAAGTTGGCTGACTGTGGCATTTAGCTCTTCTGTGTCTTTGTTGAGCTTCTTTCTGGATGTTGTGTCCTTCACCAAAAGTGGTGTGTTGAAGTCTCCTAGTACTATTGTGGAGCTGTTTATCTCTCTTTTCAGTGCTGTTAGAGTTTGTTTTATGTATCTTGAAGTGCTGTCATTGAGTGTGTAAATATTTATTATAGTTATGTCCTCCTGGTGTATTGACCCTTTAATCATTATGTAGTGTACTTCCCTATCCTTTGTGGTGGATTTTACTTCAAAGTTTGTTTTGTCAGAGATTAATATTGCCACTCCTGCTCTTTTTTGAGTGTTGTTTGCTTGATATATTTTTTTCCATCCTTTGAGTTTTACTTTGTTTGTATCTTTAGGTCTGAGGTGTGTCTCTTGTAGGTAGTATGCAGACGGGTCGTATTTTTTTATCCAATCTGCCACTCTCTGTCTCTTTATTGGTGCATTTAGTCCGTTTACATTCAGCATAATTATTGATAGGTATGAATTTAGTGCTGTCATTTTGATGTCTTTTTTTGTGTGTTGTTCACAGTTTCTTTGTTCCACTTAATTTTCTGTGCTGAGTCGTTTTTCTTTATGTATTTTCTTTTCATCTTTTTCATTGTTGTTGATTTTGTGTTTGCTGAGTCTTTATATTTTTGATGTTTTTTATTTTGACTTTTAGGATTGTTAGTTTCCTTTGTGGTTACCTTAATATTTACCCCTATTTTTCTAAGTTTATACTAGTCTTTTGTTTCTTTATATTGCCTTGACTTCCTCTCCGTATGAAAAATCTATGTCTACATTTTTTAAGTCCCTCTTTTTTGTTTTAATGTTGTCATCTTTTACATATTGACATCTCTGTTTCCCTATTTGTGGTGTTTTAGCTTTGATTTACTTTTGTGACTTCCGCATTTGGGTTGACACCTGGTTGCTCTGTCTTGTGTTCTAGTCTTGGGTTGTTATGTTATGTTACTCATTTTCTAAAGTGAGGACTCCCTTTAGCATTTCTTGTAATTTTGGTTTGGTTTTTGCAAATTCCCTAAACTTCTGTATATCTGGAAATGCCCTAATTTCAGCATCATATTTGAGAGACATGTTTTCTGGATATATAATTCTTGGCTGGCAATCTTTTTCCTTCAAGGCTTTATATATTTTATCCCATTGCCTTCTTGCCTTCGTGGTTTCTACTGAGTAGTCCGAGCTTATTCTTATTGACTCTCCTTCGTAGATGACTTTTCTTTTATCCCTAGCTGCTCTTAAAATTCTCTTTTTATTTTTGGTTTTGGCCAGTTTGATTATAATATGTCTTGGTGATTTTCTTTTGGGATCTACCTTATGTGGGGTTCAATGAGCATCTTAGATAGATATCTTGTCATCTTTCACGATATTAGGGAAGTTTTCTGCCAGCAAATCTTCAACAATTCTCTCTGTATTTTCTGTTATCACCCCCCACCCCACCCCTTTCTGGCTGTTCCTCTTGATAGAGTCCTACGTAATTCTTAGAGTTATTTCATTTTTTTAAATTCTTTTTCTGATTTTTCCTCAAATAAGTTGATGTCAAGTGCTTTATCGTCAATCTCACTAAGTATAACTTCCATTGCCTCAATTCTTCTCCTATGACTTTCTATTGAGTTGTCTAATTCTGAAATTTTATTGTTAATCTTCTAGGTTTCTGATTGCTGTCTCTCTATGGATTCTTGCAGCCTGTTAAATTTGTCATCCTGCTCTTCTCTAATCTTTCTCATTTCCTCTATTGCATGTTCTGCATTTTGTTTAATTTACTTCCTAATTTCTTGAAGAGTTCTGTATATTAATCTTTTGCATTCTGCCTCTGGTAATTCCAAGAAATTTTCCGCTTCTGGAAAATTCCTAGATTCTTTATTTATTTCTAGATTCTTTATTTGCTGTAGCCATCATGGATTGCCTCTTTATGTGATTTGATATTGACTGTTGTCTACAAGCCATCAATAAGTTATTATTTTTTTTTATTTTATGTTTGCTTACTGTGTCCTAGCTGCTTGTTTTGTTTCGATATGCCCAAATACGCTGCTCGTATGAGCTTGTTTGACTTTCGGCACCTTTGAAACTCTAATGTCCTGTCACCAGGTGGTTAGATCTGTTACTAGGTATGTGAGCTCAGAAGTCTGCTCACTCCTCCTGTATGGATTCAGCTCAGGTTCCCAGGTAGATATCCACCAAGTGTCTGATGTAGGCTCTCACTTACAGTCCTAGACAGGCATGGGTGATTGGTGTAGGCACAGGCATCTGGCTGCACCAGGGGGACACACTCTGAGCAAGGCAGACGGCCACCCCTGAGTGTCCAGGAGGAAGGCGTGTCCCTGTTCCCTAGAGCGCATAGGTGAGTGGGTTTTGCAGCTGGACTAAGAGTACCTAATGCTGTTGGCTGTAAGGATGAGGGGGCACCTCTTATTCATGGGCCCCTATTGCAGGTGGCTAGGTGGTGCGGGTGGAGCCACCAGTCCTAAGCCCCTGATGTGGGTAGGTGAAGACCGTGCTTAATGGGTAGATCAGTGTCACATGTCAAAAACTTCACAGCTGAAACAATTGAGTTAGATTTCCGGTATGTATCCTCTTGTACTGCAGTAATGAGGGCCTAAGCTGTTGAGATGGACCCACACAAGTCTATGCAGGGGGAAAGGCACTCAACATCCATGGATCCCTTATGCCTATGTCTAGGCAAAGGAGCTGTGCCTACCCTGGGTTCCTGGCTTAGGGGAGCTGGCAGTTTATTTTTTCCTCTCTTAATTTGTTCACTGTCCAAGGCAGAGAGAATGGCTCCGGGTGTATGACGGATCCTACTTCTGGCCCAGGGGACTCAGCAATTGCTGAAGCTGTTCTGGGACTCAGTGCAGAGCAGGGAGAGGGAAGGTAAATGGGAGATAGATTTTTCCCTAAGGGGGTGTTTTTGATCCACGTGGTAAGCCATATGCAAGTACTTATCTTTCGTGTAGGGCTGCTTCTCACTGGTTCTGGGTGGTCATGTAGACTCTGGTGCTGGTCTCTCCCAGTCCAGAAAACATGCTTCCCGAGCACCGCTGCTTGCCTGCCTCACTGCTCACCCCCAAGCCGCTCAGGCCTGAAGGGCTCAGGTTCTCGCTGGGTCAGATCTTGCAACTCCTCGCTGCTTTTGATCCATGCCTCCCTCCCCCTGCCACTCAGTCTGGTTCCTCAACTCCACCTTTGATGTCCAGGGCTCCCAGATTGTCATATATAATTAATTCACTTGTTTTTTCGGGTCTTTGTTGTAAAAGTGTCTGACTACTCCGCCATCTTAGCCTCGCCTCCTCTAATTTTTTCTTTTTATAGAAAAATATTTCTTTTTAAATATTATTTGAATTAATGGTCATTGCCCACTGAAATGATCTTACAACCCTCTAATGGGTAGCCTGCAGGATGAAGAACACTGCTAGATGACCCTTCTGGCCACTCTTAACCAATAGATTAAGAAATATCCGTCCTGGCATAATTAGTATGTCTCAGCATCTGTCAGCTCCCTTATCTTTCCATAGCATTTGTATGATTCATTAAATATTCATTTATATTCCCAGTGAATGAATCAGTGATTTGTTGGGCACCAACTGTGTACCACTCTTCTAGGCTTTGGGGATATAGCATTTAATAAAAGAAAGAAAAAATCTCTGCCCTCTTAGTCCTCACATTCTGGTTGAGGGAAACAGATATTAAACAAGATAAATAGTGAAACATATATCCTGTTAGATGGTGATAAGTGCTGTGAAGAAAATGAAGCAGGGAATGGGAAGAGGGAGGGTTTGTAGGTGTGTACTTTAGTAAAGATCTGAAAGAGGTGAGGAAGAGAGACATGCAAACGTGTTGGGGAAGAGCATTATAGTCAGAGGAAATAGTATGTGCAAAGGTTTCTAGGTGGGATCATACGTGGAAAGTTCAAGAAATAGCAAGAAGGACCCAATGGCTGGGCTGGATTGAGCAAGAGGGACAATAATAAGAGAGGAGATCAAAGAGATAACAGGATCAGGTTATATAGGGCTTTGTAGCCTATTTCAGGACTTAGTTTGTCTTTCTTTCTGAGTAAGACGAGAAACCATTGGAGAGTTTTGAGCAGTGGGGTGACTTGATCTGACATGCATTTTAATGGGATCACTCTGGCTGTTGTATGGAGCTCAGATTGAAGGGGGCAAGGGAGGACCCAGTGTCTTAGGCTGGGTTCTCTAGAGACTCAAAACCAGTGAAGCAGATATATCTGTATCTATACCTTTATCTATCTATCTATATATATCAAGGAAATGGCTCACATGGTTATAGAGGCTGGAAAGTCCCAAGTCCATGATTAAGGTTGAAGGCTTCTCCTGACTCATGTAGCTGCAGGGGCTGGCAAACCCAAGATTGGCAGGTAAGCTGCTAGCTCAAGTCCTGAGAACCAGAAGTCAGATGAACAGCAGCCAGCTGGAGGATCCAGAGTGAGCAAAAGCCTGAGAGCCTTGCCAGAAACTCCATCTATACTGGATGCCGTCCACATTCCCAAGGAAACTCTCTTTCAACTGATTGGCTACTCACAGCAGATCCCATCATGGGACCGATCACATTATACAGATCTCATCATGGAAGTGATTACATCATTATACCACTACCAAACTACATAACTGCCAGGCCACTGTTGACACACAACCTTAACCATCACATCCAGGGAGAACAATTAGGATGCTTTTGCAGTAGTTCAGCTGAGAGAAGATGGTGGTGGATCAGACCAGGTGGTAGCAGTGGAAATGGTGAGTGGTGACTGGATTTTGTATCTCTTTTGAAGATAGAATGAACAGGATTTTCTGATGGGCTGGATGTAGGGTGCAGGAGATAGGAGTTGTTGATGGTATCTTCCTCAAACACTAAGATGCTCACCCCATGTCCCATTCTATTAAATATAAGTTTAGCTGATAGGGGCTAAGAGAGACATTGACATTAAAACAGAAGACACCTGAAGACCAAGATCCATTTAAAAAATAAAAAGCTATAATTCTGGCCGGAGAGGAAATTGGAACAGATGTATGGGATGGCACCCCTGTCCCAGTGCCCTTCTCTGTCCCTAAATCTCACACTACTGATCACTCTGGTGCTGTCCATGTGTGATCTTAGACTGCTAAGTGACCTGCTGGTGTCCTAGATAACTATGGTTTCATCCTTTTTCTTCATCTTTGTTTAATCTGACCAAAGCAAATTGATCAGGGGAAATTGGATATGTCCCCATCTGTGCCCTGCCTTGTGTTTAAACAGAATGGAAGTCTTCTGTAACCTCTGGGGACATCATCTGTGCCCACTTCCTGTTCTAGTAGTTCTGTCTGCTCATTTCTGTGTCAAAAAAGAGCTCCCCTTCATCAGCCACACACCTAGGACAGTCCCAGGTGGCCAGGGTCCCCTCCACCAGCACGTGCTAACATCGCCCCCTGCTGTCCCAGTGCTGTCTGGAATCTTTTGTGTTGTCTGTGCCCCAAGTATGATGCAGTGGAGCCGGGTAACCTCACCTCTTCCCAACTAAGCAAGGCTGTATGTCTGGAAGTGAATACAGAAAGTTAGTGTCCTCTTTTTCCATCTCTGAAAGCCTAGTTTAGTTGATACCGTTTTTGACAAACACTATGTAATTGTGCCCTAAAGTGATTATCTTTACATAGCTAGCAAAACTATATAAATCCTTTTAGGGATCCAAATATGATTTATTGGCTTTAATAGCTTCTCCGTAACAGGCTTAAACAGAATTCCATCTTTCATTTTGTAACACTTTCTTCACTGATGCTTTTTTTTTTTTCCTCCAGCATCCTTAAATGCTTTGCTTGCACATGAAGCAATATATGTGGATGGATGCCATGTTGTTAAATATGATCTTGCTGAGAATGAGTCTCTCTTATAAGTCTCAGCGAAAAATAAACTACATGTTTTTGGTGAGTGGATTGGCCCACCCTGTGTGCCCTGTAAAATATGCAGCATGGACACTTCCTGCTAAGTAGAACACTGAGCATTCAGCAGCGGAGAGCCTTGTAAAGGAAACCGCAAGTTCTAGTTTCCACGTGAGTTGATATCCTCCTGAGGCTGTCTTCATGTTTGGTGTAGACATGCTGATTTATCAGTGCCACATCTGTCAGCACTTGGGGGCTCACGAGGAAGGTGTCCCCAGTGCCATGGCTCCCTTTCTTACTTCATTAATGTTTTGATTGGAGCAGTCCTTTACTGGAGGTTTATTTGAGCAAATTGTCCTGTTCATCTTTAGATGGCTGGGTCAGCACCAGCTAAATGAAACCGTTCTTGTTAAATGGAGGCCATGCTGAATAATACTTTTTCCTGTGGAATTCATTTTTCTGCATCTAAATGAGATGTTGAAGGGCATTATGCATCATCAAAATGCATTTGCATGAAGAAAAAGGAGATAAAAGGGCCTCCCTGCTGCTGGGAGTCCCTGCTATTCTCGTCTGCTGCTGCAGCTCCTGGGTTTCCAGCCCACCAGGCTTCAAAACAGATTCTCCTGTGGTTATCATTGGAGTCCTCAAAAAAGTCTTGAGGGTCTGGCCAGAAAAGATTTTCAGAGCCAAATATCCAGGGTTTTTTTTTTTTTTTTTTTTTTAAGCTGACTTTGCTGATTTTGGCAAATTCTCCCATCTATAATACTCAGTGCATTTACAAATACTAGTGTGAATTGGGACAGGAGAGCAAGTGTTTCCTGAAGATATAATCAGATTTCATTGTTTAAGATATCACAACAGTAAGAGACAACCCAACGTGTCATACACCACGCACTATTTCAACATGTTTCTGTCAAGTGTTGTGCTGAGAAGCACATGGGGATGGGCGTGACATGGGTGTGGGCACGTGCATTTATAAATTCTTCATAAATTGAGATGGTTTATACACTAAACAGAGCCATTTGCAAATTGGTAGAAAGAAAGTGACTAAGTGCAGAGAATAGTTATAGATAATAAAAAACAATTATATAAAATAATATTTGATTGGAATAATAGGCAGTAAATTTAAAACAATGAAACTTTCAAAAAGGTTCCTGTGTTTTTAGCAGAAGGAGAAGCTATTTTACTTATTGCTGTATGCTCATGTGTGGAATCTAGCTGTGTCCCGAGTAGCAGGTCTAAGTGAGGCAATTTGTTATAAGGAGATGCAGAAAAGCTTGGGGGGAAAAAAAAAGTCAAAGTCCACTGAAGTGTCCAAATACTTCGAATACTTACACTGATGTCATAGATGTGAAGTTACCAACATCTAACTTTATCACGAACCAAAACAAACAAAATCCATTAGGAAACAGCTATGATAAATTCAGACTCCTCTGAGACTTGCTTTGAGGATTTAGAGTTCTCAGTTAGTGTTTTATTTCTCTGAGTGGCTTTAAACATTTCTTCGAATTTGAGCAGAATCAGTTTGAAGATGTGCCAGATTTTGTGCTTGAGTCATTACAGATACATTCTTTGTAAACTTCTTTTGTGTGTGTGTTTTATTGTGCTTTAAGGAAAGGTTGCAGTTCAAGTCAGCTTCTCATGCAAAAATTTATATACACATTGTTATGTGACCCTAGTTGCTCTCCTTATAATGTGACAGCACACTCCTCCTTACCACCTTGGATTTCCTATGTCCATTCAACCAGCTCCTGTCCCTTTTTGCCTTCTCATCTCGTCTTCATGCAGGAGCTGCCCGTTTCATCTCATGTATTTACTTCAGCTAAGAAGCACTCTCTTCACGAGTATCATTTTATATCTTATGGTCCAGTCTAATCTTTGTCTGAAGGGTTGGCTTCAGGAATGGTTTCAGTTCTGGGCTAACAGAGAGTCTGGGGGCCATGTCTTCCAGGGTCCCTCCAGTCTTAGACCATTAAGTCTGGTCTTTTTACTAGAATTTAAGTTCTGCTCCCCACTTTTTTCCTGCTCCATCAGGGCTTTGTAAACTGATTTTTAAATGATTTTGGAGTTAGAAGAAAGTTGTATTAAAAAAAAGTACAAAGAATTTCTATATACCCTTTATCCAGCTTTCCCTAATGTTAATATCTTACATATCTATAGTACAATGTTCAAAACCAGGAAATTAACACTGATCCAATACTACTGGAAACTACAGACCTTATTAGTTTTTCTATTAATTCCCTTTTCTGTCCAGGATGCAATCCAGGGTCCCACATTCCATTCAGTCATCAGGTCGTCTTAGTCTCCTTTAATCTCACAGGTACTTTCCATATAACAATCGTAGCAATCAGATTCTACATTTCCACGGTGTCTCACAGGTTCACACTGCTTAGATTGCATCCCAGGGGTGGCAGATCTCACCTAGCAGTGGATCACTCAAAGTCAGAATTTGATCATCTCCGGGAGGGAACTCTCCTGGCATGAAGCTCTCTGATCACTTCCCTATATCAGTGAGACTTGTTAGCTATCAGAAGAAAGTGGGATTTCTCCAGTTCGTGAAGTTATTCAGTATCAGAAAAGTACTAGTTGCACTCTACACAGCTTTGCAGAGAGATTATCAAATAAATACATAAACAAATCCACGAATAAATAAATAACTACATTTTACTAGGAATGACAGGAAACTTGCATCAACTTGATTTTTCTGTTTCCTCATTTAAAACTTTACTATTTTCTATGTTTTACCTTTTTGTATAGTCCCTTGTCCTGTTTCTAATCTTTGAAACTGAGATAATTTTGGATGGTAACACTTTTTGCAATTTGGTTTTTGGCATTGTCCTTTGAAATTATCATTTGGTATTACTGTTATAATGATGAGAATGAAGATGATGAAAACAGGCATTTTATGAACAATTTTCTATCCTAGAATTCATAGGGCTTTACTATCCATTCCCTGTTCATCCTAAAAGCGTACCTAGGAAATAGGAGAGAGTGTTGTTAGCACTACTGTTAAGCTGAGATAGACGCTGTAAGGGCAGGGAGTGACTTTCCTAATGCCTCAGTTGGTGGTGAGAGAAACAAAAGTCACCCCTTCAAACCTGGCACATATTGTTTTGTCAACTCTCTCTGCCATCTCAATTTGATTTGGATTGGCTCTGTACCTACTGCTCCCTCTTTGCCACTCTTTCTCTTCTTGGCTCTTGAGGGCAGACCCTGTTGCTAGTTCTTCTCTGTCTTGGTTCTTTCTGCAAACTACTCTTCTTCAGTCTTAGGTATTGATGTTCTAAACCTATTTCATCTTATTTAAAACTCTCTCCCTAGACAGACATATCCACTCCTGTGACTTAAATTGTTGTTTAGATACAGTTGCTCTGAGTCCCAAGAGGCAATGATAATATCTGCTTATCTCCTAATGTGCGCCTAGGACACAGTGGACAGCACCAGTATGTGATAGGAGCTCAGGAGGTATTTGCCAAATAAATTCTGAGTCCATCCTCATTTCTAGTCCTAACCTCTCTCCTAAGCTCTAGATCCACGTACCCAACTACTTTCTCAACATCTCCAAATTGATGTCTTGCAGAAATTTTAAACTTGGTATTTCCCAAGCAGGGTATCTCATTCACCAGGCCAAGGTTCTTCCTCTACACTATCCCACTTTCTAGAAAATGGCCCTATTCTACATCTCTGGGAGGCACAAATGGTTAAGCATGATTGCTTACTGAAAAGTTGGTGGTTCAAGTCCACTCAGAGGCACCTCAGAAGAAAGACCTGGTGATCTACTTCTGAGAAATCAGCCATTGAAAACCCTATGGAGCACAGTTCTACTCTGACACGCATGAGGTCATCATGAGCCAGAGTCAATTGAACGGCAACTGGTTTTTCTATATACCTAGCATCCTGGAACAACTTGACTCCCACATTACCTCACTTTGCACATTCAGTTTATCACCAAATCTTACTATTTCTCTTTTGTAAACATTTAAAAATTTTCTATTTCTCCCCATCCCCAGAGGCACTGCCCAGAGCTAAAGCAACATCAACTCTCTTAACTTCAATTGCCTCCCTTGCTTCTAGTCTTACTCCTTGTGAATTTTCTTCTCTGTAACCAGAGTGAAACTTACAAAATGCAATCTAGTCACATCACTGTGACTTAAAAGCATTCCATGGTTTCCCAGTGCATTCAGGATAAAGCACTATTTTCCAAGTTTTTTGATGAGAATGCAAGGTAAGAAATGCTTCTTACATCTAGACCCAGTAAACACACACACACACACACACACACACACACACACACACACACATATACACACACAGAGACTTTAATGTGTTATGACACTAAGATAAAGACTAAAGATGAATAGGACAAAGATAAATAAGATAAAAAATAAAGCTCCAAACTGTAACTTGGCTTGGGAAGCCTCCAAGGGTCTGGTTTCTGCCATCCTCCCCACACTCATCCCTCATCAGTTCTTGTATTCTTTGCCCACTCTGGCCTCTTGCTCCTACAGGTCTGGATAGTCTTCTTATCCTTGAATATGATATAGTCTTTCCTATATGGTGAACACTCGGTGTTTCCTCCAACTGGACCAGTACCCATTCCCTTACCCTTTTCACCCCAACCTTTAGAGCTGAGCCTGAATGTCTCTTCTTCAAGGAAGCCTTGCCTTACACTCCTTCCCCTACCAGGCCTCAGCTCAGGTCCCCCAGCCCCTTATAAGTTTTCATAGCACCATGCACTAATGCAATGAAGCACAATTCTTCCCTGGGCTCCACGAGGGCAGGAGCTGTATTTGTCCTGTAGTCAGAGTGTCTGGCAAAGGTCAAGCAATAAATATCTGTTAAATTGCCAGGTGGATCAATTAGCCTTTTTCTGTGTAATGGCCAAGCTCATTAACTTAAATCAGTGAAAATAAAATCATTGTTTCTTTGATTGGAAAATAATTATTTGGCAGTGTGGAACTGGGTTAGAATTTCTCAGCTAGGTTTCCAGGAATCGTACATCTTACATAGTTCAAGAGGACATTTATAGACCCACAAATTCATGTACACTTAATACCAGCTATTAAAATATTCTTACAGTAACTTTAGTATATCATAAATGTCTAAGTTAAACAGCCTTTGGTTTCTTAAGATAAAAAACAGCAAATGAGACTTTATGATCAAAATGAAAATTAACTTATAGAACCATAGAATATATAAATTCTGGCAATAACATTTTTACCTTAGTTTAAAATATATTTTGCTCATACGGTTGAATATATTTAGAATGCCAACATAACTGTGTTTTTAGTGTGATTATTGGCACATTACTTTTATCCAGCTAGATATACCAAAATATTAAAAACTGGGGAGAAATTTTTATATGACTTTATTAGTTACAACCATGTTAGAATGACACTCAGATCCAGGTTTTAGGTCCAAGATATTTAATATGCTATTATTTAGCTTTTTTCTTATTGTTCTATCTTTGCAAAGCTCCAAACTATATTTTATTTGTTAAAATTTCTCAGAATGATGGATTCTTAGAAATCTTCTCAGTCACCCAAACCAAAAACCAAACCTATTGCCATGAAGTTGATTCTGACTCATGGCAACCCCATGTGTTAAACAGAGTAGAACTGCTCCATAGGGTTTTCTTGGCTGTAATCTTTACAGAAGCAGATTGCCAGGCCTTTCTTTTGTGGTGCTGCCAGGTGTGTCCAAAGGTTGGCACTCAAGTACAAACCGTTTGTGCCACCCAAGGACCTAGAGTCACATCCCAATCCAATTTCTGTATCCCCTTCATAACTTCCCCACCAAGTGATTGTTTAACCTGCACCTCACTTATCTAGTGTGTGGTAGGGCAGACTCGGGATTTCACATCCAAACAGCTAGAATGATTAGAAGATTCTTACTTATACTGAGTTGGAATATTCCCCCTTACAGTTTTTGCTTGTTAGTGCTCCCACTAACTTCTGAGACCACCAGAACAAGCCCATATTCACTCCCATATGCCAGCCCATCAGCAATTTGAAGGTAGTAGATCACACCTGCCATATTTTCCTCCAACTGCCCCTGCCTCTGCACAATTATTCCTAATGTGGATGATTTCCATGTCCTTCACTGGCTTGGTCTCCCTCCTCTGGATGAAGACAACCAACACTGCTTTTCAGGGAAAAATAATAGCCACATAGGCAATGTATCGGTCATGACCCAACCAGAAGACAGAAACCACTTAGTAATCAAATAGCATAAGTTTAATATAAAGATTATTAACTATACCAGGGAATTGGATCACACCAAGATATGCCTACTCCGTACCTAACAAGTTCCAGGCACTGGTGCAGGCCTGGGGAGAGTGGGGCACTACAGTCAGGATACTGCCTCCCTCAATGAGAGGCCTTAGAGGCAGGGCCAGAGAGCGCAGGCACTGTCGTAGCTCCAGCCTTTCAGGGAACTTCTAGGCACACCAGGGAGGCTGTAATATGGGAGGGGGTGGCTTGAGGATTTCACACGGAAATGGAGCTGAGGTGAAGCCAGCAGGCTCATTTCTCTTTGGAGACTTTGGTAGCATTGTGAGGTCAGGGCAGAACTTGAGGTTCAGAGGGAAAGGCTCTTGGGGCCCCCTGAGGAGAACTGGTTACTTTGAACAAGCCCAGGTTGAATATTATGGCATGGCCTCACAGAGGAAGCCAAGTTTTTACAAAAAAGAAGGGTTGGGGGTGGAGAGGAATTCAGTTCTGTTGACAGGGATACTGGTCTGTGTTCCTACTCCAAAGAAAAGTCCTCTCCTGCAGGCTGCTGCTGCCAGAGCCCTCGTAGCTGATCTGGAACACCTATGGCTGGGCCTGGGCCATGTCCATCAGCCTGCTGAGAGCACACTTGCCAGGGGTTTTCTCACACTGCACAAACCGGCTCAGGCCCTGTTTGCCAAACCCACTTCTGCATGTGGGGCTGGGGGCTGGGACCTGAACCAGGCTCTGGAGGTGTGAAAGGTGAGCACACTAATCTGCTGCCCCCCACCTCACCCCACCCCAGCTCAGCATTCTTCTAAGTAATGACAAGAGCTTGCAGAGCTTCTCAGTAAAATGGAAGCTTATTGATGGACCCCTGGGTGTCTTGCTTGTTGGTGTTGTCAGCAGGTGAGAACTGTCCTGATGGCTGGAGCAGGTCCACAAGAAAGCCATTTGTGCTGGTGCAGAACAGGCCCGGAGGAGACCGCCCCCAGCATGTTCTGACAGAAGAGGCCCTGGCATCACAGTACAAGTGTGATGAGAACTCTGACCTACCTGGCCAGTTGCTATCATGGTCCTGGGGTGGGGGCCGGTGCTCCCATTGTACACAAGAAAATAGTTCACAAGGTCGTGATTTTCAGATTTTCACTCTTGCTTGTGTATATTATTTCAACTTCAGTTTAGTACATATTATTATTAAATGATCTATGCAAGTATAGTTGGTGCTTCTTTTAGAGTGGTCAGAACTGGTTACCTGGGGGTGTGATTGACAGGTCATTCTTCCTTTTAGGAGGGCATACAGTGCTCTAGTTATTTATTATTTCACAACAAACTACTCCAAAACCTAAAAAAAAAACAAACCAAAACCGTTGTCATCGAGTCGACTCCAACTCATAGCAACCCTGTTGGACAGGGTAGAACTGCCTCATAGGGTTTCCAAGGAGCACCTGGTAGATTTGAACTGCTGACCTTTTGGTTACAAGCCGAGCTCTTACCAACTGCGCCACCAGGGATCCAACTCCAAAACCAAGTGGCTTACAACAACCACCATTTTATTCTAGCCCACAACTAGATGGGCCAGGAATTCAGATGAGTCTCAGCTGGGCGGTTAGTTCTTCTGTTTTGTGTGACCTTGACTGAGGTCACTTGAAGGTATTCAGCTGATATGGATGGTCCCAGACTCACAAGTCTGATGCCTTGTTGGGGATGGCTAGAAGATTGGGCTCAGCGGGGTCTGGAAAATGGAGTGCATGCACACGGCCTGCCAAGTCCAACAGCCTCAGGGTAGCTGGACTTCTTACATGGTGGCTCAGGGATCTAAGATGGAGTATTCCAGCAAACAAAAAGGACACTGCATGGCCCTTTGTGACCTAACATTGGAACATAGCCTCACTTCCTCCACACTCTATGAGTTGAAAGAGTCACAAGCCCAGCCAAGTTTAAAGAGAGATGGGACAGACTTCCTCCCCACTGCCCACCTTGAATGAAGGAAGGTCAAAGTATTTGTAGCCATATTTTAAACTGCCACATGTGGTACATTTGGAAGATCCTGGAAAACAGTATGTTGATGCTCAGTGCACTAGCATTATTTCAGTAACGAGCTGAATAATTTTGGACAAATCATGTAGGTTTCAGTTTCCATCCTTGTAAAAAGATCAGATGAGATGGAAGTCTCTCAGAGTGTTAAGCACATCCAGGAAAATCTTTTACAAGTGATATGCCAAGTGATGACCACTATCTCTGGGAGTAAGGGTGTGGCCTGTGAATGGTAGGATACATTTTTGCTTTGTGTTTGTGGAGGAAATGAGTGAATAGAACTATACTCTGTGCAGGATCTGTTCTTTGGTTCTCTCTGGATCTGGAGGCTGGTATGCCTTTGAGAAGGTGATAGGGAGGACTCCCATGTGGGAAAAAGGACAGCCAGTCTCATCACCACCAGAATGTCTGGGGCTATGGAACACAGTACAGGTAGACAAATGTGAGTCCCAGAAAAACCTCCTCAGGGAGAACTGACAACCTTTAGGCTGAGAGGTTGGGTTGGGCCCCAGGGAGGACCAGAGGTGGTGGTCTTTGAGTAAGCAAGGGTGTTGTCATTCATTATGCTTGGTGATTACTACTTCATCTCTACTTAGAAAAATAACTAGGTACCTAATGGGGTCCCTCTGAGTGGCACAGAGACTCAGGTGGGATTCTGCCACAAAACATGGTTTTTACAGCTGGAGAAGGCAACCTTCTTCTCTCATGGTAGAGTCCTGGCATGCAGTGAAGAGGTGCTGGATTTCAGGGCTGGGCTATCTGCTGGGATCCTGGGGTTACCTGTTTGGCTAAGAGAAGGAACTAAGTAAGCCTCACAGAAGAGTAGATCCAGTTAGTGAGCGAGAGAGAAGTGGACCAGGGCCTAGGATGGGCAACCCCAAAGCCCAGAATGGAATCTTTAAGTCCATAAAGGGAAGTGCTTTCCTTACTTAAGGACCCTGAGTGGTGCAAATGGTTTGCATTTGGCTACTACCAAAAGGTTGGCAGTTTGAATCCATTCAGAGACATCACAGAAGAAAGGCATGGTGATCTACTTCTGAAAAATCAGTCTTTGAAAACCCCATGGAGCACAGTTCTACTCTGACACACATGGGCTTGCCATGAGTCAGAATGGACTCCATGGCTACAAGTTTTTTTTTTTTTTTTTTGCTTAGGATTCCAGCAGAACCTAGCTTGGATGGCGTCATGCTTGGTGTTGTGGATTGAATTGTGTCCCCTCAAAAGATAAATTGAAGTCTTAATCCCTGTACCTGTGAATATGAACTTGTTTGGGAATAGGCCCTTTCTTTGCAGATGTTATCAGTTAAGTTAAGGAGGTCATACCAGAGTATGGTGGATCTTAATCCCTTCTGGTGTCTTATAAATGGGGAAAGCAGACATGGAGACAGTCACACAGAGGGAGGTGCCATGTGAAGCTGCATCAGAAGAATTCCATGGATTGCAGGCAGCCACCAGAAGCGAAGTGAGAAGCATGGAACATTTCCTCTCTCAGAGCCTCAGAAGTAATTGACATGGACAAGAGCTTAAGCCGAATTATGCATGATGGGGGAGTGGAGCGTATCTGGGTACAAGAGGTAGTTTCAGCAGCTGAAATCAAAGTGGAGCCACAGGGAAGTAGGACACTCAAGTCTGGGGCCACTTAGCCAGCTCCCCTC
Organism: Dugong dugon; assembly: GCA_030035585.1. Taxonomy (NCBI): domain Eukaryota; kingdom Metazoa; phylum Chordata; class Mammalia; order Sirenia; family Dugongidae; genus Dugong; species Dugong dugon. Next base: position 24,129,340 of record CM057464.1, read on the forward strand.
TCCATCTGGAGATATTTTTTCTTGTTAAGCCCTTTACTTCTCAGTTTGGAGACCATTTTGTTATTCAGTGTGTAGCTGGGTGCTAGAAAAATCAGTAGAGTTCCTTTTCATGGTACTTTGGTTTCCTTACATTTTGTTAAAAATGAAACAGAGTTTCTGTAAAATGAAAGAAAAGTTTTATTTAGATTCAAAGATTTGCAAGTCGGGAAGTGCCAAAATGAAAGTTCAAAATGGTGTTCTGAAGAGGGAACATAAGTGCATATCTTTTATCAGAACTTTGTACAGGGTGGGGAAAGAGTACAGGGGAATATTTGATTGGTTGATATTCAACATGCTTTGTAAGACTCATTTATCAAGAATTTCTGTTGGCTGGGGAACTCAACCTTAGCCAGAGTTTCCTCCATTCCAGAGTTGGTTCCTACAATAATCTGGGTGGGCCACCTCAGAATGTTGCAGAACAACTTATTTTGTCCAAGAGTGTAGTCATAGGTCATGTACTCTAAAAAGCAGAAACAAGGGCCTAGGACAAAATGGAGTTCAATTCAGACCTGTGTCAGTCATTATAGTTATGTCAAGCACCTCGATTTTAGAGTGCTTTTTCATACTTCCGCCTTCTGATCATGAATCTCTGTAGAGATTCCTTGATCACTGTTGGAGTGTTTTCTTCTGCATGGATATTTTTTATAACCTGGATCTTCATCAACCTTTTCACCATACCATAACTCACTCTACTTCTGTGATCCTCTAGTTGGGGCATGTGTGGAGCAAGGCCACATTTGGAGGAACAAGTTAACATCCAAAGGGCTAACTCAAGGTGTCAGGTTGGTCTCCTCTAAAAACTTAGTTTCTTCAAGATACATGACCCTTTGAATAGCCAGAGGGACTTCAGTTTGGTTACAAGCATTAGACAGGCATTTCATTTAATTAGACCTAAAGTAATTATTATAGCAATCAAGATGATTAACCCTGTTTGTAGTATGGAGCCCAAACCAGGAACCAGTACTATTGGGTAACCAACTAAAGATATCTAAAAGGGAGAGTCAGGCATTGGAGGTATTGAATGTAGCCAAGTAGTCTTCTGGCAGGTTTTTCTAATATCTTATTCTATTTCTCTTATTGTATTTATCCAGGTGTAGCAGGAGGTATTAGCAATGCCATAAGCTCCTCCTCATTGAGCTAGAAGGAAATAAAAAGCTATCGTATTGCCTAGTACAACCTTAGCAAGAGATTCTAAAGATTTCTGTTGGGCTGACATTCCATCTGCAAAATCATCAGCAATTTGAGCCATCTTAGAACATAAATTGTGAATAGATTTTTCAAGCTGAAGAATGCCACAGTTGGGTAGAAGTGCTTGGAGGAATACCCATCCATCTCAGGTTTTTCAGCTGTTGGATTGTGTTGTGGCATAAAGTCTTTTATTCTGAATGAAGATTTTTAAATCACTAGGCCAGTGTATACTTTCATTATAGGGGTGGACATCTAAAGGAACTCCTAAAAGACCTAACTTGCATTGACCCATGTTCCAGCTATATAAGCAGGGTAATGCCCAGGCATGAGGTTTGTCACTTAGATTCAGTTGCTTTATTGTGGGATAATTTGATCCTCCACACAAAAATACTCATAAGGAGCACAAGTCAAGTGATTTCTGGTATAATTTTGTGGAATGGGAATGGTTTGATTGACTTGCTCAAGCTAATTTTCTGTTAAAGAATTGTTATAAATGGACAGTTGTCCCATCCTTAGGGAGTTCCAGAGTCTAATACAGAGGTGGGACAAGTTGCTTAAATCTGTCTTATTTTCCTTTAAGCAATTGGGTAGTTTTGTTGCCTGAACCTACTGGAAAGTTATTTTGGCAGCTATGATAAGGAAAATTTCTTTTTCCCTCAAGAAATTCTGTACTCTTTCTATGATTTGGGTTAGATTAAAGCATGGCATCTGAGTTTGGGCCAACAATCCCAGGGGAAGCCACAGTCTAACATGTATGCTCATTTTGAAGGTAATGTTAAAGTTAACAGTAGCAGTGGGTACAAGACTATAATTTAATATAAGGAGATGGTAATGGATCTGAATTTTCATGCCCAGATCATGGAGGGGGTGACAGATCCAACATTCAGTTAAATGCTGGCACTACCTACTGATTGTGCTAATTTGACAAATACGTTTTCTCTCCAAGCATTAGAAGAAATTGTTAGGAATAGAAGAATAAGGCTTAAGTGGACTTACATGGTAAATAAAACTATCAGGAAATAAGACAACAGGTATATAATAAGGCTAGTGGCATAAGGATAGCTACAACTACTAAGCAAAATCCACAAAATTTAGCAACATGCATGAGTTTTTTTCCATGATCTTGGGGCTTCCTGTCTACTTCCATAGTCATCTGCGTCTGGGTAACCTTGGTCTAGGTAAAGTTTGAGGTCATCTGCTTGTGTACTCATCTTATGATTGGGAGGTGCACGTTTAAGTTGACTCACGTGTATCCACGGGTCGATGCTGTTGAGTTTGGGTGCACACTGGTGGGTCAGCCAACCCTGAAATGGTCCCTTCCAGGGGCTTCCAAGGTTTGGAGCTGAAACTCTTTCAGTAGACTAGGTCTCAGGTCGCAGGCTGTTGTCAGAGAAGTCAGGAGCCTTGAGATGTTTATTTGTGAAAGATTGTTCTACCTGTGAGACATAAGCTTGAGAATAGGCCATCAGTCCTTTGCAATACTTAAGGATACTTGCATTAACAATGTGTGGATCAGTGTAAGTAATGTAACTTAGTGTGACTTAGGTCTTCCAGTGACTGTTTCATGAAGAGACAGCTTGTGTTTTCCAAATGGAAAACGAATGGAGAGGATCTGAGATTTAATACACCAAAGGAAGTACTTTAGGCCATGGCAGCTCTAGGCTTTCAGTTAATTTGGCTAACTGTTGTTTAATAATTACATTGTATTTTGTTAATCTAAAGGAAGAGGATGATAACGACTGTACAAAAACTGAGTGGTTGGAAAGATCTTGCAAATTTCTTTAATAATCTGTCCAGTAAAATGCATTCTTCTGTCACTGTGGAGTGCTGTGGGGGTGACCCATGATAGTATAATATTTTCTAGAACCTTTTTAGCAACAAAGGTGGAAGTTGCTTGGCAAGCAGGATAAGCGTCAATACAATTTGAGTACATACAATTCATTATTAAGGCAAATTTATAACCCGTAGAGGGAAGTTGAATGAAATCTGTCTGCAATTCCAACATTGGACCCAGAGGTGGAGGAAATTCTCCTGGTGATGCCTTTAAGGGCTTCCCTGGATTGTGTCTTTGACATTGCAGATAAACTTGTTTGGCTATAAGGCAGAAATTCCCTCACCAATGTTTTTCCATAATTTGGGCCATTTTATCAACTGCGTAGTAACTTAGAGAATGACTTGTGTACAGCATAGGCAAATTTAGGCTTTTTGGTAGTGTAGGTTTTTGATTTGGCCCCATCCATAACTTTAGATTTTTGTCATATTTGCACCCTTGTGATTTCCATTTATTTAATTCCTCACTAGGTGCTTGTGATTGTTTAGTGGCCAATTCATAGAGTGGAACTCACATATTAGGGCAGTGACTTCATTCAGCTCATATATAGGTACAGGCTGAGCAGTTACATTTGCAGCAGCTATAGCAGCATGATCTATGAAAGCATTTCCTTTAACCTCAGGAGAGCTTATTGGTATAGGTAGTTACAGCTTATCAGTTTGGTAAAAAGCATTAGAAGTCCTTAAATAAGACCAGTTCACTCAAATCTAGGCAACCATGGTAAGGAGTTCCATCATCAAGCAAAGGTAAGAGAGTAGCCAGATTAAGTAGTCTGCTATGATATAGATGCCTGAGCGGAGGGGATACAGGAATTTATAAGAAACGAGTCAGCTAAAAAAGAGGTGCTGAGTAAGAGCAGAATTTAATAAGGATTCTACCGAATGTGGGACAACACATCTAAATCATCTCCCACAGCAATGTCAGTAGTGGCTTAAATCAGTTTGGCAGTAGCTGCAACTGCTCTCAAGCAAGGTGAATAGGCTCTGGCTACAGGATCTAATTGGAGATTATAATATCCAATGGGTCTCTGCTGATTTCTGTGTGATTGAGTTAGGACTCCTAAGGCATTTCCATTTCTTCATGAACAAATAAGGAAAAAGATTTGTCATATTTAGGTAGGCCCAGGGGATTGGTTAGAGTCCCTTAAGTTTATGGAAACATTCTGTTTGTTCAGGAGTCCATTGCAGAGGCTCTGGGCTCTCTGTTTTAAGCAAAGGATTCAGTGGTTAAGCAATCAAAGAAAAGTTTCTAATGCAGTTGTGGCAGTAGCCACAAAGGTCAAAAAGTTCTAAGCTTTTTTTTTTTTTTGTATTTGGCTAGGGATGGCTACAAATGGTTTGAAGTCTTTGTAGATCTTATTGGATCCCCTGTGAAGTTAGAATATGGCCTAAGTACTTAACTTGAGTTTTAACAAATTGAAGTTTATCTTTAGAGGCTTTGCCTTCCAGCAGCCAAGGCATTAAGCAGATATATAAAATCTTTTTCACAGTCTGAGGGATTCCTGGAACAAAGTATCAAATCACCAACATATTGAATGAGGAGAGAATTATTTGGAAACATTAAGTTCTCTAAATCAGCTTTTAAGACTTGGGAGAAATAGCTGGGTGATTCAGTAAAGCCCTGAAACATGATGGTCCAGTTATATTGGTATCAGCCCCAAGTGAAGGCAAATAAATATTGACTATCAGTGTGGATCAGGATACTAATGAAGGCATTATACAGGTCAATTACAGTAAAGGCTTTAGCCTCAGGAGGTATTTGAGACAATGAAAGGTGAAGAAGATTTGGAACTACGAGAAATAAGGGAATCACCAGATGATTGATGGTTGTAAGGTCTTGAACAAACCTCCAAATCTTTCCATTGGATTTCTTAACTGGAAGAATTATGGTATTATGTGGGATAATGCAAGGTATTATTACCCTTTATTAACACATTCCTCAACTCCAAGGGTTAAGCCATGAATTGCTTCCTGTCTTAGAGGGTTTTGGGAAATACTGGGAAGTAGTTTCATTGCATGAATTTGAACTTTAATTGGTTGTGTACTATGTATGCTTCCCACGTCTGTGGAGGAAGAAGCTCTTAAGAGTAGGTACACAGAGTACAACAATGGGTACTCTTTTTCTAAAGTAGAGGTATCCTTATCCATTGTCAAAGCCTCTAAGTGACATAAGAAGTCTATTTGATGTTTCTCCAGAAATTGTAGGGTTACTTCCCTTTTTTATGAAAGATTATAGAGAAGTCCCATTAACTTAATAAATCTCATTCTAAAAGGTATAGTATCACATAAGAAGAAGGAGTGGCTTTCAGATAAGGATCCTAAAGGACACTGACACTGGCATAGTTTGGGGTGTATGTTGAATTTACAACAGTGCTTTTTCCAGTATCCAGGTATCTTACACTAATGGCATACTCTGGAAAGGGTGGCCTCTAAAAGGAATTTGCAGTTTTTGGAGCTGCAGAGCCATAATGTGATTTGGTTTCTTAGATTTATCTGTTTGGAGAGTGTAGGCCATATTTTCAGCTATGTTAATAAGTTCAGTTATGGGAATAGTCTCCCAGTCCAGTCGATGGTGCATTACTAACATTGCCAATTTTGGTTTGAGACCATTGATAAACATGGAATTGAAAGCTATTCCGACATTTGCAAGCTGTAGACCAGAAGGCTTAGAGAAATCCTTGGTAAGTCTTTTTTAAAAGTTACACACAGATTCATCAGGTTCTTATTTGCATTCCTGAATTCTTCTCCAATCAATTTTATGGGGGAAAGCCTACGGAATTGCATCTAGTAGTTCTTTAGCAATAGCTTTTGATTCATCATAATAGACTGCTGAACTGATGATTTTTGAGATCAGTTGATTTATTGGCTTCTTTCCAACTGGTGAGATTAAACCAATTTTGTGCCTCTCCTGATCCAACTATCTTATGGATTAACTGATACAGATCAGCCAGACAAGGTTGGTAATCCTGAATTAAAATGTGGAATTTGTCTTTATATTTTTGAGGGTCCTCAATGGGTTTTGGAAACTCCTTAGCTATTGCTCTTAATTCAGTTTTAGACCAAGTAGAGAAAGTAATTACAGAGGGTTTGTTCTCTTGCCTTTCAACTGGTTTAACCTTAAAGGGCATCTGAGACAGCAGAGGAGGTTTAGGGTCAAGAAACAGATCCATCATTTGCAAATAGCATTTTAGACAAATCAGGGTCCTTTCCAGGATATGGAGAGAGAGTAGGGTACAAAGATAGAGGAGGAGCAGAGGGATCAGAAGGAATGCACTCTTTGACTGTCTTGTGTGTTTCCACCTTAAGATATTTAATAATCTTGGTTAATTTGGATACCATGTCTTGTAAAGAAGCTAATTTAGAATCATTGACATGTTTTGAGAAGCTTCTAAGTACCAATCAAAATAAGTATCCTAAACCGTTGGTTTAGTTATATGATTCTCTAATTTAGATCTCAGATATACCAATTTTCCCAATTCAAATGAACCCAATGAACCCAAAAGTGGCCACTGGTAAAACAAACTTTCTTTGGTCAGGCCATGCCAGAGTTCTAAATACTAATATGACCAAGGCCCATAAGTCTTGGACATGTAGCAGGAAATTCACTAGGGAAATCTGCAGGCTTGGATTTGGCAGAACCTATGACCATGCAAAAAGACAGATACAAATGTCTGCAGACACAAACCAAAATCTGAATAAAACAGAGCTGGTCTGCAACGTAACAAGATGGAGCTCATGATCTAAGAGGACACACTAAACAGCCTCCAGGACTCCTTGTGGAAATGGAAAGCCTAAAAGGGCTTAGTGGGATCCTTTGCCCCTGTCCAATGACAACTTCAAGGCTGTAGGCTGGTAGTTTTGGTCCCACTTTTGATACCAAATAATTGATAAAAACAAAACAGGATTTCTGTAAAATAAAAGAAGAGTTTTATTCAGATTCAAAGATTTGCAAATTGGGAAACACCAAAATGAAAGTTCAAAATGGTATTCTGAAGAGGGTGCATAAGTACATGACTCTTATCAGAACTTGGTACAGGTTGGGGAAAATGTACAAGGGTACATTTGATTGGTTGACATTCAACATGCTGTGTAAGACTAGAATTTCTATTGGCTGGAGTACTCAACTTTAGCCACAGTTTCCTGTGTTCCAGAGTTGATTCATGCAATAATATGTGTAGGCCACCTCAGAATGTTGCAGAACAAGCCATTATGGTCAAGAGTGTAGTCATGGGTCACATAGTCTAAAATGCAGAAGCTGAGGCCTAAAACAAAATGGAGTTTGATTTAAGCCTGTCAGCCATTTTAGTTATGTCAAGCTCCTCAGTTTTAGAGTGCTCTTTCACAATTTATATCATAGCTTTGCTTGGTGGCTTTTTTTTTCTTTTTTTCTTTCTTTTCATTGTAAAACTACAGCAAAAGACAAAAGTGATCAGGGCCAAAGGAGATCCTGAGTTATGATCAAATCCTTCAATATGATTCAAGCTGGGTTAAATTCAGAGCTGTATAACCACTTGGCTACCAATTTTTAGTAGTGAAAACCATGTGAAGTTGTCCATTACAGATTAGTAAGTAAACACAATTATCCTGATATATACCTTGCTTACTAGTTAATCCACATCTGACCATAATCTGTCTCCTTCAGGAGCTCACAGTCTAAGAAATGTGAATCAATTCAAAATTAGTTTTTTTTTTTCCTAGGGTTCCCTGAGCATTACTTTTGGAAATCTGTCTTCATTTGTAGAACAGAGAGGACAGTTCTTAGATCTTCATTTGTAGAATGGGGAGGATAGTCTTTGGCAAGTTAGCATCTGTCTTAGTTATCTAGTGCTGCTATAACAGAAATACCACAAGTGGATGGCTTTAACAAACAGAAATTTATTCTCTCACAGTCTAGCAGGCTAGAAATCTGAATTCAGGGCACCAGCACCAGGGGAAGGCTTTCTCTCTTTGTCATTTCTGGAAGAAGGTCCTTGTCATCAATATTCCCCTGGTCTAGGAGCTTCTCAGCCACAGGGACCCTAGGTTCAAAGGATGCACTCCACTCCCAGTGCTTCTTTCTTTGTGGCATGAGGTCTCTCTCCTCTCTCTTTTACATCTCAAAAGACATTGACTCAAGATACAACCTTATCCTGTAGACTGTGTCCTGCCTCATTAATATAACTGCCTGTAATCCTACCTCATTAACCTAACAGATAGCTCATTCCAAAATACAATCACAACCATAGGCATAGAGGCTAGGATTTAAAACACATAGGATAATTACATCATCACAAAATGGAAGACAAACACAATACTGGGAATCATGGCCTAGCCAAGTTGACACACATTCTGGGAGGACACAATTCATTCCAACATTCCACCCTTTGGCCTCCAAAAATTCATGTCCTTGCCACATGTAAAACACATTCACCCCATCATATCAGCCCAAAAGTCTTAAAGCAACTCCAAGTGCAAATTCCATCCTGGAGCAAAATTTCTCTTCATCTGTAAAATCTAGAATACAAGTTATCTGCTTCCAAAGTACAATGGTGGAACAGACACAAGCTAGACATCTCCATTGCAAATGGGAGAAATTGGAGGGATAAAAGGGATAACAGGTACCAAGCAAGTCAGCAGAACACATTACGTTAGCTCTCAAGGCTTGAAAATAACCCCCTGTTCTCTGAGACCATGTAGGCAATGGCTCTGCCCTCCAGATTCTGGGTGTTAGACACAGTCTTCAAGTTCTGGGTGGAGGCCCCTTGGCCCTGGGCTTCAGCTCTGCCTTCCAGGCCCCTGGAACAGGTACTGTACTCCTTTGGCTTTGGGTGACCCCATTCTCCTAGTCCATCTGAGTGGCAATCCCACTCCCTCAGCCCTGGCAGGCCTTGCTCTTCTGCCCCTTGGGTGTGGCAGCCCCACCCCTTCAGCTTTGGGCAGCATATCTGGCCCCATCACACTGGCACTCATGAAAGGCAGCCCCACGCTCTGGAACCAAGTTGGTGAAGATCTGACTCTTTGAAACCTAGGAGGCTGTGGCCTCACACTTTGAGACCTAGCAGTCCCTGGTTCCACCCTTTGAGACCCCAGAGGTTATGGCCCCACCCTTTGAGACTGAGGCAGCTCTGCTTCCCATGCTCCTTGTCTCTTCAGCTTCTGCTTCCTGGTTCCTTGGCTTTTCGGACCCTCTACCCCTAAGGCCTCTTGGGCCAACCTAGCCTCTGCCCTGCTTGGGCAAGTGTTACAAAGCTCTCTAGCTTCACCAAAAAGTGCCTGGAGGCACTCCACTCCATCAGTAAACCTCGGCTAGAAGGCACTCAGCTCTCTTGCTCCGTGGGTAGGTAAGCCTAGCTCCACTGATAAATGCCCTGAGGCACCCTACTCTACCAGGAAGCTTCCTGCCTGAAAGCACTCAACTCTCTTGCTCCATGGGCCGACTCTCATGCTGTCTTGTGCCAGTCTCCTGGTTCCGCTGCTGCCATTTCTCTGCTGCTGCTTCTCACTGTCCGTCTCTGATGATATGGCTCTCCTCACTTTCTTCTGAGCCCTCGCCAAATTGTCTTTGATGTCCATAATTCCACCAACAGTATCCTCAAGGCAGTCTAGGCTTTTACTATTAGGCACTTTAAAACTCTTCCAGTCTCTACGCATTACTCAATTCCAAAATAGCGTCCACATTTTAGGTGTCTGTTAGAGCAGCACCCCACTCTTTCAGTACTAAATTCTGTCTTAGTTATCTAGTGCTGCTATAACAGAAATACCACAAGTGGATGGATGGCTTTAACAAAAGAAATTTGTTCTCTTACAGTCTAGGAGGCTAGAAATCCAAATTCAGGGTACTAGCACCAGGGGAAGAATTTCTCTCTCCTGATGGTTCTGGAGGAAGGTCCTTGTCATCAATATTCCACTGGTCTGGGAGCTTCTCAGCACAGGGACTCCAGGTACAAAGGATGCACTCTGCTCCTGGCTCTTCTTTCTTGGTAGCATGAGGTCCCTTTCCTCTCTGCTCACTTCTGTCTTTTATATCTCAAAAGAGATTGACTCAAGATACAACTTAATCCTATAGATTGTGTCCTACCTCATTAACATTACTCCCTCTAATCCTGCCTCATTAACATAAGACAGCTCACTCCCAAATAGGATCACAATCACAGGCATCCCCAAACCAAAACTAAACCCATTGCCCATCGATTCCTACTCATAACGACCCCATAAGACAGAGTAGAACTGCCCCACAAGGTTTCCATGGAACGATTGGTGAATTCGAACTGCCGACTTTTCGGTTAGCAGCCAAGCTCTTAACCACTGTGCCATCAGGGCTCTACCACAGGCATAGAGGCTAGGATTTACAACACATAGGACAATTACATTACCACAAAATGAAGGACAACCACACATACTGGGAATCATGGCTTAGCCAAGTTGACACACATTTTTTTTGGGATACAATTCAACCCATAATAGCATCCTATTGGGTTCTTCTGGATTTTCACAAAATAACCAAAAACCAAACCAAATTCATCGGAGTCGAGTTGATTCTGACTCATAGTAACCACAGAGGGCAGAGTAGAACTCCTGCAGAAAATTTCCAAGGTCGTAATCTTTATCAAAGCAGACTGCCAAATCTTTCTGCCACTGAGCAGCTAGTGGGTTCAAATTGCCAAACTGTTGGTTAGCAGCCGAGCAAGTGCTTAACCACTGACCCACGAGGGCTCCTTTTTCACAAAATAAAGATTCTCTAGTTCTGGGGCTGCCACATTTAGAACTCAGATATCCCTCTTTGCATTCCAGAAGGGGGAGGAAGCACGGTGCAGAGAGAGGAACCTCTCTCTCACTCTCCCTTTGCCAACATCCTTCTTGTTTGGTGTCTCTGTGTGCATACAAAGAAGCCAGCCAATAGCCCTTTAGCTGCAGGGGCCCATAGGGTATTTTCTTATGTGAATTATGAAGGAGAAGCAGGCTTCTTGCTGACTGGGTTGTGAGGCCTCATCTTAAGAACAGTGACGAAGCACAGTTTATCTGCAGGGGTTGGGTTGGGTTCTTCTCTAATGAGTTTATCATTGGAGGCACTGAAACTGCCAGGCTTTTAAATATTTAATCATCACAGTAATTCTGTGAGGGAGGTATTATGAGCCCATTTTACAGGGAGGAAAGTGAAGGGCTGAGCATTTACAGTAATTTGCTCAGGATCCCACAGCTAGTAGGTGGCAGATGAGGGTCAAATACCAAATTTGGAGAATTCTCAAGTCTGTGGTCTTGGCCCGCATGTCTGAGGAGCCGAGGCTGGTCCCAAGGAAGGGATGAAAATGATACTTTCCTGGGAAGCTGGTGTGTGGGGGAGATGCTTTAGCATTCTTTGCCCCAGTCTACCCCTGCCAGTGCCCTCTGCTGCCCTCTGCTTTTTCTCACTGGCTACAACTGACCCAGCCAGCAGAGGGAGCAGGGGCAGCAGGCAGAAAAGCAGTAGAGGAGGCATGGCACTTTGAGATGATCCTCGGGGTTCCTCACACAGGCAAACAACAGACACTTCCTCAATTTTGGCCAAAGCAGAGTTTCTGTCCATTCCCGGGGTCCTACCTTATTTCACAGAAATGCTCCAAGGTGCAGAAAGGAGGCTAAACACCCCCACCCCCACCCCCACCCCCGTTCCCATGAAAAGTGCCTTTCTACCTCCCCAGAAAGTCTTCCTCTGGCTTTTCTCACACAAATGCTGCCCACAGGGATGGGAACAACCTAAGGAGTTCTATGCATGGTGAGGCTTTGCTGCGGTGGTTTGTCCTCTCGACTGGGGTGGTAGGTTCTAGACCTAGCATCCCTTTGGGAGGCTGGGCTTGCCGGCCACTTGTGTCTCTGTGCTTGCTTGCAGTCAGAAGTTCCTCCTTGCCTTTAATGGCATCAAAGTTTGGGGATATCTGAGCAGAGAGTCCCTATAAAATGTCAATGATACATGACTGTCCTTGTATTTCTACATCAAAGTGCACATAAAAGAAAAGTGTGTACCTTGGAGACACTACAAAAATAGAAGCCTAAGCCCCTTCCCATTTTCCAGGGAAATGGCTGGCCTTGCCAGGCCTTGCTTAGGAAAATAGGTCATTTCAGATTCTTCAGTATGCACTTCTTGGCCCTTTATTAAACTAATTAGTTTAATATAAGAATTAAACCATTTTTGCTGGGCAAGAACAACTGGTTTAGGCCCCAGATAAAGCCATATAGAATTACACAGATGAGAGCCAGCATTATTCAAAGTCAAACACCCCTACCCTTAATTTAATTTATTAATTCAGCCGGGGACTTGGGGAATATACAATTTATACTGGAAAACAAGACTATAAAGGGTATTATATGTCAATCTGGTTACCAAAAAAGGAGGTTACAGTCCAGCTTCTCCTTGACACCATGTGGTTTTCTCAAGGGTTCCATATGCAAATCCGGAAGTCTGTGCTGACAAAGCCTTTTGATAAGATGAGCCTCAGAATTGACTATGGATATTTCATTGGGAAAACTAGAAAGAGTTTCGTGTTGAGTATGCCATATATTTAGAAGAGGCCCCTGCATTGTGCAGAAGCCCACCAGACAAGAAGGTCTGGGAGGCCCAACATGTGCATTTCCTTCAACACCCAGCAAGGGGCAGCAGTTTCAGGAGCTTTGAAAGACTTGACTGGGGTGGGGCTTGATGTGATTAAATATGGATTTATTGGGAGTGATAGACTTTCAGGGTCCTGAATGTAGTTACCTCTCTCTTTGTAATTAAGAATGACCTTTATTGGCCAGTTCCAAAGATTACCTGAGGACATCTTGATGTGACCTAGACTTAAACTTTCAGCTTAAAAAAATATTACAATGAAATGACCGAAACAGATGTCCTTCCTCCCTGCCTGCCTCTCACCCACCCTTCCCTACCTGTAGGGAGGAGTAATGTGAGAATCAAATCAGGGATGGGGTAAAGATCAGGGGTAGAGAAGGTCAGGAGCCCCTATAGGGAATCTTTCTTAACAAGTATGGATCTTACTGTATAAACTCAGATAGGCAAGAAATATCGCTTTTCTTTGTCTCTTTCATATCAATTAATTATTAATGGGGCTGTCACTAAGGGCTTTGCAAAGGTTTTATAAAGCCTTAAAGCTCAAGGAGGACTCTCTGGTCCCCACTAGAGGCCCTGCTCTAAGTATGCATGGGCTCTGGGGTCCATGCTTTCGACCACAGCTCAGGGCCTGCCCCCATCCTGGAGCAACCACAAAGGGGACCTCACAGTCCTCGTCCCCTCTCAGTTTTGAGGACCCTGTGCACAGCCCTCTCCTGGTCCCCTGCCCTTCCAGGACATGGCACATGTATATTGAAACGTATTTTGAAATATTTTGCCCTTTAAAAACTGGGTTGTTTGTCTTCTTATTATGAGTTGTAGGAGTTTCTTTATATACTCTGAATTTATCCTTTATCAACTATATGATTTCCAATTTATTCCTCCCATTCTGTGGCTTATCTTTTCACTTTTTTTTAAAGGTGTCTTTTGAAGAGCAAAAGTTATTAATTTTGACAAAGTCCAATTTATCAAAAAATTTTCTTGATCATACTTTTGGTGTCATATGGAAGTAATCTTTGCTTTACCTAAGGTCACAAAGATTTTCTCCTATGTTTTCTTCTAGAAATTTTATAGTTTTACTTTTTACATTTAGGTTGATGATCAGTTTTGAGTTGATTTTTGTGTATGGTGTGAGGTATGGTCTAAATTTAATTTTTTGCCTGTGGATTTGTCCCAACACCATTTGATGAACAACTATCCTTTCATCATTAAATTGCCTTGTCAATTTTGTTCAGAAAAGCAAGGGTTCACTTCTTGACTTCCTATTCTGTTCCATTGATCAATGTACATCTTTATGCCAATTCACTCTTGATTTCTATAGCTTTATGGTAAGTTTTGAAATTGCATAGAAGCTCTATTTAATCAGATACATTTGTTCATGCTCTTTGCCCACTCTCTGGAACTGTGAGCCTATTGATAGGTAACTTATAAACTTATTTTCTTCAAGCATAAACCTACTTATGGGAATCATAAACCTTAGATAAACTTATATGTAGAAGAAGAAACTTGCAGGGAAAATGGCAAAGACCAAATCCTATCTCTTAGTTACTTCTTTTGGAATCAATATCCACCATGGTTCCATTTATAAAGTGTAGCAGAGTCCAGGTCTAACTATTGTGATTTAAATAAATAGGGCCAAGAAGGCTCAATCTTCAAGTCTCCAGGAGGTTAGGGTCTTCCCTTAGTACCTATGAGGAATACATTGAGATCTCTGCCTGAAATATATACTGTGTTAACTCACTGGACTGCCAAGATGTCACCATTATCAATTATTATATTGTGTGCTGTTTTCTTGTATACATCTGGTCTCCCTCACTAGGCTGCAAGCTCCATGTCTTTTACTTTTTGTGTTTTACAGAGTAACGATCCCATGCTTGGTACACCAAACCAAAAAACCAACCGTGTTGCCATCGAGTCGATTCCAACACATAGCGACCCTATAGGACAGAGTAGAACTGCCCCATAGGGTTTCCAACGAGTGGCTGGTTGATTCAAATTGTTGACCTTTTGGCTAGCAGCCTAACACTAACCATTGGTGCCCACGCAGTAGGTACTAAACGATTAGTGTTGGCTGATGGACCAATTCATTTGTATAGGTATTGCCCTCTTTCTAAAAAAGTGACTTCTGCATTTAGTCCTTAACTCTTAGCTTTAATACTTTTTAAATCAATTTGCTTTATTCCCTTTATCAGTTATTTATTGCTGCACAATAAATTAACCCAAAATTAAGTGGCTTAAAATAATAACCATTTATTTGTCTACGATTCTGCAATATGGTCTGAGTTCAGCTGGGCAATTCTTCTATTGGTCTGGCCTGAGGTCATTCATAAAGCAGCAGTCATCTGGAGGCTTGTCTGGGGCTGGATGATCCAAGTTAGCCTCACTTACATATCTGGCACCTCAGGTGGGGCATCTGGAGAAGCTCCGGGCTGGCTGACCCTTTGTCTGTCTCTCTGTGGACTCTCCAGCAAAGTTGTTAGACTTCTTAACATGATAGCTCAGGGTTCAAGAAGAGAATGAATGTGGAAGCTGCCAGCCCTCTTAAGGTCTAGACTCCAGAACCCTCACACATCATTGCTTCTGCATTCTGTTGGTCATAAGAAGTTGCAGTGCCGTAATGCCAGAGGAGGGGAAAGAGACTCCACCTTCTGATAGGAGAAATACCATGTGCATTCAGAGATGGGAAGAACTTTTGGCTGCCATCTTTGCAGACAATCTACCATATTCCCCAACTTGAAAAGACTGGTGCTATATTTGATCAGATTTTTAAGGTGTCCAGCACAGAGTAAGTGCTCAAAAAATAGTCATTGATTGACTATATAGGTGTTTTCTGAAGGTGAGAATACCACAAAACAGAAAGGGGACGTTGGAGACATTGGAAATTAAACGTCACAATTTTGTCGAGCTCTTAGTCCCAAGTCCCATATTAGTAAGGTCAATTCTGCCAATCATAATGGAATCTTTTAGTGCAGCACAGGCTCAAACCAGTGCTTTTAGTTCATTTTATTAGAATAAAATTATCCTACTTCTTGTGCTGTAAAAACTCTACTTTCTATGCCATGCAGCTTCAGGACATTTTACCTTACTGGCCATCAAGTTCCGTTGATTCTACCTGTTAGATATCCCTCAAGTCTGTCCCCCGCAACCCCATTTCTCCTCTTCTGCTGCCTAGCCCATATGGGGGCATCCTCACTAATCTTCTAGCCTCTAGTCTTATCCCTCATCCTTACTGCTGCCAATGTGATTTATCCAAAATGCTCAGCTAACATGACACTTAATATGCCCATAGGATGAAGTTCAAACTCCTTAGCAGAGTGCTCAAAGTTGTTCATGATCTAGCCCCTGCCTACCTCTCTAGTCACATCTACCTCTGTTCTCTCTTACATTCTTTAATCCAGGCTTGCTAAATTATGTTGTTGTTGTTGTGTGCCGTTAATTTGATTCCAACTCATATCAACCCTATAGGACAGAGTAGAAATGCTCCACAGTTTCCAAGGCCATAAACTTTATGGAAGCAGATTGCCACACCTTTCTTCCAAGGAGCAGCTGGTAGGTTTGAACCACCAACCTTTTGGTTAACAGCTGAGTGCTTAACTACTGCACCACCAGGGCTGCCTTGCTAAATTATAGTATTTGAAATTCTTTGAATATATTCTTCTGTTTTAAGCCTCTGAGCCTTGGTACATGCTGTTCCCTGGGCCTGTAATAGCTAGCCCCTGACATCCAGCTGATGAAAATTCCTACTTAATGTATATGTCACCTTTTTGAAGGCTTATCACACCCCCACCCCATGCAACTAGATGAAATGATTTAAAGGTAACATTTCTGAGCTGTTTCAGCCTGGAGCAGTACTTAATGGTACCAAACAGAATATCAAACACTGGTGGTTCTTGCCCATAATTGGTCCTCCTCTTCTGTCCTTGCTAAAAGTCTTTGATTTGGCTCAGTTTTCCATAATCTCTGTGCTTCTGGGAGAAGACCTCAGCTCCATGGGGAAAACCATGGTTTGTCCAAGTCATGATTTACATATAGGCTTGTGATGCAATTGTGCCAATGCTGAGTAAGCAGAAATTTGCAGCGGGACTTCTAGGAAAGATTACTTCACTCTTATAAGGAGACACATAAGGAAGAAATGATTCTTCTCTTTCTGCTGAATATTGTCTGTTTATGACAACTTAAACCCCATCTTGGTAAGAGCATGATGACGATGACAGAGCTGCAACTTGAAATTGGTCCTTAATAATATCATTGAGCTGAAGAATTAACCAACTCTGGAATTGCCCTACATCTAGACTTTTTGTTGTGAGATATAAGTTCCTTTATTATATCTAGGCTTTTTGTTGTGAGATATAAGTTCCTTTACTATTTACATCATTTTTTATTGGATTTCCTATTACTTGTTGGCCCAAATTGAGTCATATACCCTTGTCTGAACTACTAACATGAGCAAGGATGGGAATGTGTTGATTAATTTATTCTGAGATATATACCTGAGTCTAAGAGGGGTCAGCTTCACAAAAGACCCTTGACTGCATGGGGAGAGTCCCAAACGAAAATCAAGTATTCGTTAAGGGAAGTGTGGGTGGATGTGGGGGAACAACCACAATGTTCTCTATAGTTGGGGTGTGAGGAACTGGTGAGTAGGGGTCACCCACTTCATCTACAAATTTATTTATAAGTTGAATTACACAGTCGGGGGTGGGGCAAGGAGGGAGGAAGACTATGAGAAGGAAGTGTTGAGCATGGGGCTTAGAGGGAGATTTGAGAGACAGTGGGACCTATTTCTTAGTCCAACTTCTTGGACAACAACAGTAATTATTAACATTAGATAAATGTGGATCTCATCCTCTGTGTTTCTTTTCTTTCAAGTCTAATCTTCTCCAGTTTCTGCCTCTTTGTTTGTTCTCCAGTGCCTCCAAATAGTAGTGTTCTATCTTTTGTTCAAAGTTTATAATTGATACTGGCAGGATGGTTGTTGTTAGTTGCTGTTGAGTTGATTCTGACTCATGGTGACCCCGTGTGTGCAGAGTATAACTGATCCATAGGGTTTTCAAGACTGTGGCTTTTCAGAAGCAGATTGCCAGACCTGTCTTCTGAGGTGCCTCTAGGTGGGTTCAAACTTCCAACCTTTCAGCTAGTAGTCTAGTGCTTAACCAGCAGGAGGATTAGTCTGGTATAAACTACTCTGCCATTACCAGAGTGGAAATCTTCAAGGCTTTAAATACACTACCTTATTTAATCCTCACTACATCTCTGTGGGGATCAGAATTATTTTAGAGAAGAAACTGAAACTCCAGGAAGGTAAGTAACTTACCAACAGTCACACAGCTAGCCAGTGATGAGGGGAATCTAACCGGGCAATCTGCCTCCAGAGCCATAATCACATGTACATATATACCTTATCATTATATACTTCTATCCATGTATATGTGAAAACTTGCACAGCTCCAAAGCAGTAAGTACTGATGGAATCTCAGTGCCATGTTGCACCTGAGATTGGCGGATCACTGGTAATATGGGGGACATAGATATCATCCTTGACAAGGTGGAAGTGTTCTTCAAGGGGGCACTCACAGAAGCAGAATGACAGGCACCTCATAGCTACAAGTCGCTTTATAGTGAGTAGCCATTATATTGGAGCCCTGGTGGTGTAGTGGTTAAGAGCTCGGGTACTAACCAAAAGATCTGCAGTTCAAATCCATCAGCCACTCCTCGTAAATCCTATGGGGCAGTTCTATTCTGTCATATAGGGTTGCTACGAGTAGGGGTTTGGTACGAGTATTTGGTACGAGTATGGGTTTGGATTGATTTTAGCCATCATATTGGAGACTTGAGAAGGCAGGCATTAGAAGAATATTGGTACATGCATTTGAGAGACCCTGAAACTTCCAGAAAAATAACGAGAAGAATTTAAAGGAAATGTACTGGGACTATAACATTATGCAGTTATGCAGATGGGGCACTGAGTTAGATTGAACTTTTTTTAAACAACACTTTATTGTGATTTAGGTGAAAGTTTACAGAACAAATTAGTTTCCCATTCAACAATTTATACACAGCTTGTTTTGTGACATTGGTCGCAAACCCCTCAATGTGCCATCACTCTCTCTCTTTCCTCCGTGGGTTCCCTGTTTCCATTCATCCACCTTTCCTGACCCTACCTACCTTCTGAACTCTGCTTTTGGGCAAGGAGTGAATGTTAATGTGAATCTTTTAATGGGCTGGTGGGATCTTGGGGCATTTTGGTTTCAAAGCTTTCATTAGGCATAATTGGGAACCCAACAACCATATATAATGTATCCTTGCGAAAAAGTGTTTAGGCAAGTTCCAAAAAATTGACTCAGAATAACCTTATGATTCTAATAATAGCTAATATTTATTGGCGTCCTATTCTGTACCTAGATTGTGATGAAATTCTTACCCACATTATCTCATTTAATTCTCACAACATCTCTATGGGATAGGTACCAAGAAAGTGAGCCTCAGAGAAATTAGTGATTTGATCAATGTCATGGTTTGAATTATGTCCCCTAAAAAATGTGTATATCAGTTTGGCTGGGCCATGATTCCTGGTACTGTGTGATTTCCCTATATGTTGTAAATCCTGCCTCTATGATGTTAATGAGGGAGGATGGGTGGCAGTTGTGTTAGTAAGGCAGGACTGGATCTACAAGACTGGACTGTATCCTGAGGCAATCTCTTGAGATATAAAAGACAGAAATGAGCAGTGAGACAGGGGGACCTCATACCATCAAGAAAGCAGTGCCGGGAGCAGACCGCGTCCTTTGGACTGGGATCCCTGAGCCGAAAAGCTCCTAGTCCGGGGGAACACTGATGAGAAGGCCCACAGAGAGACAAAGCCTTCCCCTGGAGCTGACACCCTGAATTTGGACTTTTAGCCTACTTTGACTGTGAGGAAATAAACTTCTCTTTGTTAAAACCATCCACTTGTGGTACTTCTGTTATAGCAGCACTAGATGACTAAGACAATCAAGTCACACGCACAGCAGTATGCCAGCCACTATGCTATACTGTCTATGGTAGTCAATTAAATGCTGCCCTAGGATGGTGATATGAATTGAACTGTGTCCCCTAAAAATGTGTGTCAACCTGGCTAGGCCATAATTCTCAGTATTGAGTGATTTGTCCACCATTTTGTCAACTGATGTGATTTTCCTATGTGTTGTAAATCCTGCCTTTATGATGTTAATGAGGCAGGATTAGAGTCAGTTTTGTTAATGAGGCAGGACTCAATCTACAAGATTAGGTTGTGTCTTAAATCAATCTCTTTTGAGATATAAAAGAGAGAAGCGAGCAGAGAGACAGAGGAACTTCATACCACCAAGAAAGTAGTGCCAGGAGCAGAGTGCAGGTCCTTGTGCTGAGAAGCTCCTAGACCAGGGGAAGATTGATGACAAGGACTTTCCTCCAGAGCTGACAGAGAAAGAAAACGTTCCCCTGGAGCTGGTGTCCTGAATTTTGACTTTTAGCCTCCTAGACTGTAAGAGAATAGATTTCTCTTTGTTAAAAAGCCTTCCATTTGTGGTATTTCTCTTATAGCAGCACTAGATAACTAGGACAGAATTTGGTACCAGGAGTGGGGTACTGTTCTAATAGATACATAAAATGTGGAAGTGATTTTGAAACTGAATGGATGGAGGCTGAACGAGTTTTAAAATGTCTAGTAGTAAAAGCCTAGAATGCCTTGAAGAGGCTACTGGTGGAATTATGGACATCAAAGACAGTTCTGGTGAGGATTCATAAGGAAGTGAGGAGAGCTGGTACACTGGAGATGAAGAAGATGGCAAGAAGCAGTAGCAGAGAAACAGCAACAGAAGAACCAGGAGAACAGCCCAAGACAGCATTGAGGTATACAAGATTAGATTGTATCTGGAGTCAATCTTTTTTGAGATATAAAAGAGAGAAGTGAGCTGAGAGGCAGAGGGACCTCATACCACCAAGAAAGCAGCACTGGGAACAGAGCGTGTCCTTTGGACCTGGAGTTCCCATGCAGAGAAGCTCCAAGACCACAGGAATCTTGATGACAAGGCCATTCCTTTGGAAGCGACAGAGAGAGAACACCTTACCTAGAGCTGGCACCTTGAATTTGGACTTCTGGTCTCTTAAATTGTGAGAGAATAAATGTCTCTTTGTTAAGGCCATCAACTTGTGGTATTTCTGTTATAGCGGCACTAGATGACTAAGACAGATGAGTATATCTCTTTCTCTCTCTCTGTTTTTATCATATCTATCTCTATATAATAATGAGAAAGAAATACAAACAATTATGTTAACATACCCTCTAACAAAAGCATTTACAAACTGTAGAAAGACCACAAAAGAAGGATGATGAAATCTTACCTGGGAATATTCTGGTAGACTTCATAGAAGAGGTGATATATTAGCTGGGTTGGGAAGATAAGCTCAAAAGATGAAAGTGGAGTCATGATGAGGGAGTGATGGGAAGACATGACTTCTCTCAGGGTGACCAGATTAGCTTTGAGATAGAGAATGCAGGAGAAAGATTGGAAAGGTAGACTGGTAGACCTTCAAAAAGTATTATATGTCAATCTGAGGAATTTGGATGATTTTTATGTTTGAGGTGCCTGCTTAGTCCACTCTGCAGCCATGTACATACAATGTGACCTTATGTACTGGCCATAGCTGAATGATGCCAATAAGATTTTTTCTTCTAAGAATTTGGAATTGAAACTTGAGTCACTAAACAGACTTGATTAGAACTTCAACTATGAGGACATACAACTCTGGGAACAGAGGAGCTATCTTTTGCCCTATGCACTTAGAAGCAGAGAAATATGGGAGATGGGGAGAAAGAGAGAAAGAGGTGGATATAAAAGAATTACGGGGTGCCAGAGAGATACATGGAGCCCTGGTGGCGCAGTGGTTAAGAGCTACAGCTGCTAACCACAAGCCACTCCTTGGAAACCCTATGGGGGCAGTTCTACTCTGTCTTGTAGGGTTGCTATGAGTTGGAATTGACTTGACAGAAATGGGTTTGGGTTTCAGGTTTTAGAGAGATAAATGGAAAACGTGACTGCTTTGGTTTTAGATGCTTTCCATTTCCTGGTCCTTGTTCCCCATAAAGCCTGCTATACTTCTTGTACTGGGCTTCTATGAGGTTCCCTCTGTATTCTTATGGTAACTCACTTTCCCCAAGCTACTTTTAATTAGTTTCTGTTCCTTGTAAGACGAAGGGAGAGGGCCATATTTAGGAAGGAAAGTAAACATTTTAGCTTTCAAAGGGTTGAGTTTGAGGTACCAGATAAAGCTTTCCAATAAGCAGATTAGAGCATAGCAATATTTAGGAGGAAAAGGACCACTCTACCCCAAGCACCTAGCCCTGCACCTGGAATGGAGGAGGCATTCAGTAGTCATTTATTAAATAAATGAAGAAAGATTTGCTAGATGGTCATAGACTTGTTTTCATGGTTGAAAATTTTGTGATACCTCAATCATTTCTGTTCTGAGTAGAAACTTTCTTTTCAAAGTCCTGTTAAAGGAGGAGGAGAAGGTATAGGAGATTGAGTTGATGATATACAGACTCCAGAAAATTCCCTGGAGGCTATTTCTTTGGTTTTTTTTTTTCTTGCTAAGTTTGATGTCAGCCTATAAAATCCACAGTATCAGATAATTGTCTTCTGATTTGCCTTTTCTTTCCTAAAAGTGGAGAGGGAAAAGCATTTGTACTTTCTTGTAAGCATTGTCGGCGTCAATGTGCTTGTTCTCTGAAGAATATATATTTTTGAGAATTAAAATTGGTTAATTAAAACCTCAGCTCAGGAATGAAGCTCATTTGAATTCTTTTTTAAGCTACTCAATGAATTTCTAAAATTTGCCTTCTTTTCAGGTGCTTTATCTTTGGGCCTAAGGCCAAAAATGTAACTTAAGAACAAGTAGGGAAGGATGTACTTGCCAAAACATTTAGTTGGGCACAAAGATTGGGGAGTGTCCATAGACTATAACTGCACTAAAGGAAGAGCTGGGGAAGAAGATAAAAGAAATCAGGTTATGGAAAAAATGGATTTGAATAAGACTCTCACAGAAGATTGACGGACTTAGTGGTTGTGCTACGGATTAAGAAACATAAGTGATTTTGGCCATTTTACTTGCTTTGAAAACTATACAAAATAGTTTTTCCATTTTACTTAGGGCTTGGGACCTCTATGCTCAAAATAAATTCAAACAGATGTGTTTGATTTCAAATATTCTCCCAAAGACCATGTCTGCACCTCTGCAGGGGAAAGTGACACATCACTCCTGGAAAATGCAGGTCCTTGTGCGACAGTGCTATTGATCTGAAGAAGAGTCAAACCCAAATCAAGTCTATTGTAGTGGCCTTTGAAAATGTATGACAGGTTTTATAAAGATTGAAATGCGAAATTAAACATTGTAATCCAAAGATTTCATTGAGCTCCAGGGAAGAAGAAGGTGGGAGGAGCAACCAGGGAAAGGGTAGAAC
Source organism: Dugong dugon (assembly GCA_030035585.1). Taxonomy (NCBI): domain Eukaryota; kingdom Metazoa; phylum Chordata; class Mammalia; order Sirenia; family Dugongidae; genus Dugong; species Dugong dugon. The sequence continues at coordinate 24,152,436 of CM057464.1, forward strand.
ATTTGAGGGAGAAGACCTGCTGAAAATCCCTAGGTTGTGTGTGTTTTAATTTTATATTTTACTCTTTGTAGTTGTCTATTAAAGTCCTTTGTAATGAGATTAGGCATGTCACTTATCTCGCTTGAAGGTTCTAGTTATAACTAACACACGCATGCGTGTGCACACACACACCGTTGGGTACACCATCACCACCACGTCATCACCATCCCCACCACCACCACCACCACCACCACCACCACCACCACCACAGATGTTTGAAGAAAAAACCCCAGGCTCAAGGCGAGGACAAAATGTTAGCATGCAGAACTCAGCCCACCCTAGATTTATATTTACTAAATTGGTTAAGAGAATTAAAGTACTAATATAACAGCCATCTGTTACAAAGTTCCTCCAAATCAGCTCTTCTCCTGTGCCCCAGATTATGCATCAAAATCAGGTATTGTTTAGTATTTTACTCCATAATTCACCCAAACCCTAACTAAAAGAAATTAATTTATTTCAAGCCTACATCTCATTTGATGTTCCTTGCATTTTTACTTAACTATATTCTTTTCTTTTCTTGTTTTACCCTTATCTTCCTAGGTTTGAACCAGTCTATTATTACTTGGTATCACCTTGCCTTCCTCTCCATTAGAAGGTTCTATACCTACACCATTTATTCCCTATTTTATTGTTCTGATGTTGTTGTCATTTAAAGATTAACCTCTCTGGTTCCCTGTTGTAATTCTTTTGGTTTTGCATAGTCCTTGAGAGTTCATTTCCTAGGTTGGTATCTGGCGGTACAATCCTGTGTCCTACATTCAGCCTGTGGTCTGATGTTGTTTGTTCTCAGATCAAGGGACTCCATTTAATAAGTCTTGTAAGTTTGGTTTGGTTTTTACATAGTCCCTTAATTTCTGTTTATCTGGAAATGACCTAATTTCACCATCATATTTGAATGGGAGTTTTGCAGGATATATTATTCTTGGCTGGCAATTGTTTTCTTTCAAGGTTTTGTGTATGTCATCTCATTGCCTTCTTGCCTGCATGGTTTCTGTCGAATAATCCGAGCTTAGTCCTATTGTTTCTCCTCTGTATGTGACTTTTTGTTTTTCTCGAGCTGCTCTCAGGATTCTTGGTTTGTCTTTGGTTTTAGTGAATGTGATTATGATATGCCTTGGTGATTTTCTTTTGGGGTCTATCCTATATGGGGTTCGTTGAGCTTCTTGGATGGTCAGCTTTTCATCTTTCATGATATTGGGGAAGTTTTCTGTCAGCAATTCTTCAATGATCTTCTCTGTGTTTTCTGTTTTCTCCCCCTGTTCTAGAACTCTGATCACTCACAGATTATTGCTTTCGATTGTATCCCACATAATTCTCAGGGTTTCTTCATTCTTTTTTCTGGTTTTTCCTCAAACAGTTGTATCCAAGTGTTTGTCTTCAATTTCGCTGATCCTGTCTTCCACTGTTTCAAACCTGCACCTCAGCCCTTTTATGACACTGTCAATTTCGGAAATCTTGTTTATCTTTTGGATTTCTAATTGTTGTTTTTGTATGATTTCTAGTTATGAATTTATTTTAGCATTTTCTTTCTGAATTATTTTCCTGAATTCTTCCTTTTTTTTTTTGTCTTATTTTCCATGAATTTGCTTATTTTTTGCTCATTTTTTGAATGCTTTTTGCTTTAATTGTTGGATAGCTCTGATTATTAGAGATTTTAATTCCCTATCAGGTAGTTCCAGTGCCTTTTCTTCTACTGGAAAGTCATCTTGTGTTTTATTTTGGACCCCTACTGGAGCCATCCTGTCTGTTTTTGTATATGTTTTGATATTGTTTGCTGTCTTCATTCAAGTAATTATTTTTCTCGTTTATTGATTGTAGATTTGTTTCATCCTGCTTTTTTATTTTATTTGGTTATGTCTGAGCAGGCAGGCTGTGTGTTCTTTGTTGTTTGCTCTTCTGTAGGCAAGATACTTTTTGCCTCCTTCTCCAATGGGTAGTGGCAGGCGCTCAGGTATGGTAGAACAGGACAGGTCCAGCTGAAGGGGAGTTCCTGGAATGCGTTGCTTGTGGCACGTACTAGGGCCGACAGAGCAGGCCGGGAATCAGTGCAACGCAGGTTTCTGTAGGCAGTGCCTGTGCTGCTTGGGGGTTTGATGTTCAACACACGGTGCTGGTAGGCAGGAAGGAAGGGGTAGATTGTGATGTGTGGAGCTAAGATGGGTATGGCAAAGAGGAGAGAGAGGAGAGAGGAACAGGAGCAAAAAACATACAAACAAAAAAGAGTGCTAAGGGAGCTTGCCATTGGAGTGGAAAGATGAGAGACTGAGAAATGGAGAAAAACACAAAGAAAAAAGGAAAATAAATAAATAAAAATTAGAAAAAAGAAAAGCAAAACCCCCGCGGATCCCACCGGTGTGGCTGTGAGGACTGGGGAAGTTGCTCAGGTCATGAAGTACAGCCTGGCTAGAAGGCGCTCCCAAGATGAGAAAATAAAAAGAAAACAAACAAACAGACAAATCAAAACAGAACAAATCAAAACAAGAGAACAAAAAAAAAGTCTCAGGAATCCCACTAGCATGGCATCACGGGCTGTGAAGCAGTTCCACAGTTGAGCAGCATTTCACAGCCTTTCAAGAAGAAGCAAAGATGGCACACGGAGCCAGGTATTTGAGGGAAAGGAGGGGGAGGTTGTGAGAGGTATGGAAGAAACCAAAAGAAGCAGAAAAAAGTAACACCAGCAACGAACAAATGGCACTCAGGGAGCTGGCTAGTGCAGGCGCGTGGAATCCAAGCGGCACCGGGGTGAAGCCTGTGCTTCCTGGCCAGGAGACTGTGGCTGCAGGAAGCAGAGGAGGCTGAGTGGAGTTGAAGAAAGGTGGGGGGTGGGAAAGTGTATATCACCGGTTACTGGTTGTTCTGTCTCCTGCTGGGAGCTCCATGAAGCTGCTTTCCTGAGCTCTGTGTTCCTTGGTCTCCAACAGGAGTCCAAGATGGCGGATCCATGTTGTATTAGCTGATAGAGGACCTCTGAATGTATCTCTCCTTGCTCTCTGTTCTCTGTCAGTTTCTGATTCCATTCAGTGCTTGGCTGAATTCTTTATCTTTTCATTTGATGCTTAAGGTTTCAGGATTGACGTTTGTCTCTGTTTGACTTAGTTTTTCGGATCTTTCCTGTGGAGGGACGGTGTGGCGCTTCTGTCTATAGTGCTATGTTGCCTGGAAGTCCTTAACTATATTCTTTGTACTTTGGCTAATGCATCACCCCATAGTTAGATGAAAATTCTGTGTTTTCTTAGATGTTAATGCTAAGGGGAGCACTTAATCTTTTGAGTATCTTAACAAGAAGAAGTCCAACATGAAGACAAGCACGCAGATTCTCGGTGCTGAGATTGTCCGAGATCATGACTAATGTCCAATGCAGAGCACACATAACAAATAGAAACCACATATCAAAATTAGTCAGTCTGGTTTTAAACATTTGAAAAGTAGCATTTAGTATGATTTTAAGAGTTTCTTGTGCTCCTTGAGAAGTGCTTCCTTTTCCCCTCTTGGTTATTATGAAAATAGGTATAATATTTACATAAATGCATAGTTTTTAAATCACCTTCTTGATATAGGTATTCTTCCAGACAATTTAAGATTTGTAAGCTCATTTAATTCTCCCATAAAATGACATGATTGGTGAGTGCTTTGCATAGGGCCTGACACATGGAAATTTAAGAAATATTAACTATTATAATATATATTATAAGTGTATGGATCATAAGAGTCAAGTCAGTTGCTCCTGGTCCCACAGCTAGTTAGTGTTAGGGTGAGAATCTAAATCCAGTTCTATGTGACTCTGAAGCCCACCTTTTCATCTCACCCTGAATATTTCACTGTGACAGCAGATCACATCCTTCACTTCCTGTACAGTGGGTTACCCAAGGGCAAGTATGGATCCACTCTTATTTCATTGCCTGGTCCCTTTGGGACCAAAGGGGTGAGATACATTCCATAGCTTTGGAACAAAACTAAGTTAGCCACAAAGGACTGACCCTGAAATCCCAGACTGAATACCACTGTGATCTATCCGGAGCCAGCTCTGGGGAAGATAGATAACTGGCAACCCTCTTTTCAGCAACCCCCTTCCCTACAACTCCAACACCCACATATGCACATGCACATGCACACACACAAGAGCCACACATCTCCATGCCTTGCCTTTCTCTTCTCCCCAGCCTTCCAAGGCCTATTCTACACTATTGCTACCAGATTGGTAGGTAGAAAATTCCTACTTCCAATAGGAAGAATTTGAGCCAGCCTAGGGAGGGTCTTGCTGATTTGCAGTTTCAGCATGGGTCATGGATTAAATTGTGTCCTCCAAAAATATCTGTCAATTTGGCTGGGTCATGATTCCCAGTATTATATGACTGTGTACCATTTTGTAATCTGATGTGATTTCCTTATGTGTTGTAAACTCTGTCACTATGATGTAATAAGATGGATTAGCGACAGTTATACTGATGAGGTCTACAAGGTTAGATAGTGTCTTAAGAAAATCTCTGTTGAGATCTAAAAGAGAAGCGAGCAGAGACATGGGAACCTCACACCACCAAAGCAGTGCCAGGAGCAGAGCATGTCCTTTGGACCTGAGGTTCCTGCATTGAGATGCTCCCAGACCAAGGGAAGACTGATGCATCACAAGGACCTTCCTCTAGAGCCAACAGCTACAGAAAGCCTTCTCCTGGAGCTGATGCCCTGAATTTGGACTTGTAGCTTATTAGACTGTGAGAGAATAAACTTCTCTTTGTTAAAGCCATCCATTTGTGGTATTTCTGTTATAGCAACACTAAATGATTAAGACAGCAGGAGTTGATGGCGCTTACATGAAGGGTAAGCTCACCTCTAAAGTCCTAGAGAAGATATCACGTCTTTATGATATCTGTCTCAAAGAATTCTTTCTCTGTCTCAAAGAATTCTTGATTTGTTGTTGCCATTGTTAGGTGCCATTGAGTTGGTTCCGACTCACTGCGACCTTGTGCACAACAGAATGAAACACTGCCCTGTCCTGCGCCATCCTCACAATTGTTGTTATGCTTAAGCCCATTGTTGCAGCCACTGTGCCAGTCCATCTCGTGGAGGGTCTTCCTCTTTTTTGCTGACCCTCTAGTTTACCAAGCATGATGTCCTTCTCCAGGGACTGATCCCTCCTGATAACATGTCCAAAGTATGTGAGACGTAGTCTCACCATCCTTGCTTCAAATGAGCATTCTGGTTGTACTTCTTCCAAGACAGATTTGTTCATTCTTTTGGCAGTCCATGGTATATTCAATATTCTTCACCAACACCACGGTTTGAAAGTGTAAATTCTTCTTTGATCTTCCTTATTCATCATCCAGCTTTCGCAGGCCTATGAAGCGATTGAAAACACCATGAAGTCAGGCACACCCTAGTTTCAAGGTGACATCTTTGCTTTTCAACACTTTAAAGAGATCTTTTGCGGTAGATTTGCTGAATGCAATGCGTCTTCTGATTTCTTGACTGCTGCTTCCATGGGTGTTGATTGTCGATCCAAGTAAAAAGAAATCCTTGATGACTTCAATCTTTTCTCCGTTTATGATGATGTTGCTTATTCGTCCAGTTGTGAGGATTTTTGTTTTCTTTATGTTGAGGTATAATCCATACTGAAGGCTGTAGTCTTTGATCTTCATCAGTAAGTGTTTCAAGTCCTCTTCACTTTCAGCAAGCAAGGCTGTGTCATCAGCATAATGCATGTTGTTAATGAGTCTTCCTCCAATCTTTATGGACCATTCTTCTTCATACAGTCCAGTTCTCGGACTGTTTGCTCAGCATACAGATTGAATACATATGGTGAAAGGATACAACCCTGACACACACCTTTCCTTACTTTAAACCATGCAGTGTCCCGTTGTTCTTGTTCGAATGACTGCCTCTTGATCTTTGTACGTGTTCCTCATGAGCACAATTAAGTGTTCTGGAATTCCCATTCTTTGCAATGAACACAGTTAAACATCTTTCTGGTATTCTCTGCTTTCAGCCAGGATCCATCTGATGTCAGCAATGATATCCCTGGTTCCACGTCCTCTTCTGAATCTGGCTTGAATCTCTGGCAGTATACTGCTGCAGTATATCTTGATTTAGCTAGCCAATTAACTTCTAGATTTTTTTCAAGAAAAAATTTTAACTATTTATTTTGTAAGAATTATAGACCAACAGGAAGTTGTAAAATAGTGAAGAATCCTGTGTACGCTTCAACTGGCTTCCCCCAATGATAACATCTTACTTAACTATAGTGCAATATCAAAACCAGGAAATTGACATTGGTATGATTCTGTTAACTAGACTACATACCTTAGGGAGATTTCACCAGTTTCTATCTGCACTCGTGTGTGGGTGTTTATATAGTTCTATGCATGTAACCTCACCACAATCAAGATACAGAAGCATTCCATCCCCACAAAATAACTCTCAAGCTGCTCTTTATAGTAGCACCCAGAATGTACACCCTACCCCGATATCTGTCCCCTGACAGAATCACTAATTTCATCACCATTTCTATAAATTAGTCATTTTGCTGATGTTATATAAATGAAATTATATATAACTTTGAGTTTTTCTTTTCATTTAGCATAACACCCTTGAGATCCAATCATGTATATTACATGTATCAATAGCTCATCCCTTTTTATTTCTGAGAACTATTCCATGGTATATAGATGTGCCATAGTTTGTTTAACTATTCACCCTTTGAGAGACGTTGGGTTGTTTCCAGGCCTTGGTTATTACAGAATTGCTATGAACGTTTGTATACAAGTTTTTATATGGACATAAGTTTTCATTTCTCTGGGATAAATGCCCAGAAGGGCAATTGCTACAGCATATGGTAAGTTGATTTAGTTTTATAGTAAACTGCAGAGAAATTTGCAGAGTGGCTGCACCATTTCACATTTGCAGCATATCCAGTATCTTGGCCTACTTGCCAGCATTTGGTATTATCATTACTTTTTATTTTAGCTGTTCTAATAGGTGTATAGTGATTTCTCAGCTATCTCATGTGGTTTTAAGTTGCATTTCTCTAATGGCTAACTATGCTGAACATCTCCTCATGTACTTGTTTCCCATCAATATATCTTCTGTGGTGTATATCTGTTCAAGTTTTTTCTCATTTTCTAATTGAATTATTTGTTTATTTACTGTTGATTTTTGAGTTTTTTTTTAAGAAATATTATTAGGTGAGTACTCATGAAAATACTTACTTCCTCCTACCTACCCTCGGTCGTTGTTGTTAGGTGCCGTCGTGTCGGTTCAGACTCATAACAACACTGTCTATGTACAACAGAACAAAACACTGCCTGGTCCTGCGCCATCCTCACAATAGTTGTTATTCTTGAGCCCATTGTTGCAGCCACTGTGTCAATCCAGGGTCTTCCTCTTTCTTGTCCAGCAAGCATGATATCCTTCTCCAGGGACTGGTCCCTCCTGATAACATGTCCAAAGTATGTGAGATGTAGTTTCACCATCCTTGTTTCTAAGGAACAATCTAGCTGTACTTCTTCCAAGGTAGATTTGTTCATTCTTCTGGCAGCACATGGTATATTCAATGTTCTTCGCAAACACCATAATTCAAATGCATTGATTCTTCTTCAGTCTTCTTATTGTCCAGCTTTCACATGCATATAAAGTGATTGGAAATACCGTGGCTTGGGTCAGGCACACCTTAGTCCTTAAAGTGACAGTATTGCTTTTTAACACTAAAGAAGTCTTTTGCAGCAGATTTGCTCAATGCAATGTGTCGTCTGATTTCTTTCTTTTTTTAAAATTTATTCTTTTTTTTCTCTTTTTTTAATTGTACTTTAGATGAAGTTTACAGAACAAATAGTTTCCCATTAAACAGTTAGTGCACATACTGTTTTATGACAGTGGTTAACAACCCCACAACATGTCAACCCTGTCCCTTCTCAACCTTGGGTTCCCTATTACCAGCTTTCCTGTCCCCTACTGCCTTCTAGTCTTTGTCCCTGGACTGTTGTGCCCCATTAGTCTCATTTTGTTTTATGGGGCTGTCTAATCTTTGGCTGAATGGTGAACCTCGGGAGTGACTTCATTACTGGGCTAAAAGGTTATTTGCAGGCTGTTGTTTGATTTCTTGACTGCTGCTTCCACGGCTGTTGATTACCCTCAATTAGTAATTAACAATTTCTGTCTTGTTGCCTTTGATTCTGTAGGTCCTCATGTATGAAATATCTTTCCCTATATCCTCAGCTTATCCTGATTTTATCCATCTTTAATGGTCCAGCTTAAATACTTTCTCTTCTAATAAATCTTCCCTAGTGAGTTGAATCCTTGCTGATCTCTCTTGCTTTGCTCTTCCATTGCATTTATACAGTCATGACCACACAGCCTAATAAAGGAAAATTAAGATCAAGAGTACCTACTGTGCTATCTATTTTCACATATATGGTTCTGTATTCTGGGCCTAAGACATTATCAGTTATAAGAAGGGTGCACTATTCTTTTACATACTAATAAGGAAGAAAAGATGTTGCAATTAAAATACGGCACACCATCAAATATAGACATGCTGATTTTAGAGAAGCTAAAGTGTGAGGGAAATCTACATCTTAGAATAGAAAAAAGGATATATTATCTAAACTCCAATTTTATAGATGGACTTAGTTAGTTTGAAGATACATGCTGGGCCTGACTAGAAAAATCTTTCCCCTCTTAACTCTCCAATAGTTTCATGTGTTTTGGTTCTGTCTTTTTGGGTTGATTAAAACCTTCTTGAGGGCTTAGACCACATTCAGATTTCTTTGAGATCCCCCAGAGCTGGACCATGGCAGATAATCAATAAGTAGATGTTGGTAGATGATTCAGAAATGAATTCCTGCCCTTAAGGAGCTTAAACCCCTATTGTAGTATTCTACAGTACATGAAGATATGCACAAAACCAACAATTCTAAGATTAAACAGAGGTACACAGGTGATAGTGTAGAAGAGTCTTTGCATTAAGGCTAAGGCAATTCTAAAAAAGAGAAATTCATTTTTAGAGGTGAAATAATCTAGGAAGACTTCGTTAAATAAATATCTTACTGGACCTTAAAGGAAACACGGGCTGTTTTAGTGGTTGGAGTGGAAAATGCCTCCAATGTTGAAGGAATAGCAGAAGAAAAGTCCTGGAGGCAGACGAGTGCAGAAAGTAGACAGGGGATGTAGGTGGCCAGTGTCAACAGGGAGAGAACTGAGGGAGAATGGGGAGAGATGGCACAGTATGGGAAGGGGCCAGCTGATAGAGGCCCTAGGAGGCAAGAATGAGAGGCTTATTTACATATTTTTTTATTGTTGTGCTTTAAGTGAAAGTTTATAATTCAGGTTAGTCTGCCATACAAAAATTTAAATATACATTATTATGTGATCCTGGTTGTTTTCCTTATACCGTAACAGCACACTCCTCCCTTTCACCCTGGGTTTCCTGTGTCCGTAAAACCAGCTCCTGACCCTCTCTGCCTTCTCATCTTGCCTCTGGAAGGGAGCTGCCCATTTAGTCCCATGTATCTACTTGAGCTAAGAAGCACACTCTTCACGAGTATCATTTTATGTCCCATAGTCCAGTCTAATCTTTGTCAGAAGAATTGACCTTGGGAATGGTTTTAGTTTTGGTCTAACAGAGAGTTTGGGAGCCATGTCTTCTGGGGTCCCTCCAGTCTCAATCAAACCATTAAGTCTGTTTTTTTTTTTTTTTTTTTTTTTAACTAGAATTTGAGTTCTGCATCCCACTTTTCTCCTGCTCCATCAGGGACTCTCTGTTGTGTTCCCTGTCAGGGCAGTCATTGCTGGTAACCGGGCACCATCTAGTTCCTCTGGTCTCAGGCTGATGAAGTCTCTGGTTTATGTGGCCCTTTCTGTCCCTTGGGCTAATACTTTCCTTGTGTCTTTGGTGTTTTTCATTCGTCTTTACTCCAGGTGGGTTGTGACCAACTGATGCATCTTAGATGGCCGCTCACTAGCTTTTAAGACCTCAGACGCCACTCACCAAAGAGAGATGCAGAAGATTTTCTAAATAAACTTTGTTATGCATATTGACCTAAATGTTCCCTGAAACCATGGGCCCCAGACCCCTGCCCCTGCTATGTCCCTCAAAGTGTTTGATTATATTCAGGAAACTTCTTAGCTTTGGTTTAGTCCAGTTGTGCTGACTTCCCTGTAGTGTGTGCTGTCCTTCCCTTCACCTAAGATAATTCTTGTCTACTATCTAGTTAGTGAATATCCCTCTCCCTCCCTCTCTACCTTCGTAACCATCAAAGAATGTTTTCTTCTGTTTTTAAGCCATTTCTTGAGTTCTTATAATAGTGGCCTTATACAGTATTTGTCCTTTTGTGACTGACTAAATTCACTCAGCATAATGCCCTCCAGATTCCTCCATGTTATGTTTCACAGATTCATCATTGTTCTTTATTGTTGCATAGTATTCCATTGTCTGAATATACCGTAATTTGTTTGTCCATTCGTCCATTGATGAGCACCTAGGTTGTTTCCATCTTTTTCCTATTGTAAACAGTGCTGCAAATAACATGGGTGTGCATATATCTATTCGTGTGACGGCTCTTATTTCTCTAGGATATATTCCACTTATGCAGGTCTCTTTTGGTTTATTGCAGTAGTGTCTTGTAGTTTTCATTCTATAGGTCTTTTACGTCTCCGGTTAGATTTATGCCTAAGTATTTTATCTTCTTGGGGACTATTGTAAATGGTACTGATTTGGTGATTTCCTCTTTGAAGTTCTCTTCGTTGGTGTAGAGGAATCCAATTGATTTTGTATGTTTATCTTGTATCCTGATACTTTGCTGAAATCTTCTATTAGTTCCAGTAGTTTTCTTGTGGATTCTTTGGGGTTTTGTGTATAAGATCATAGCATCTGCAAATAGAGATGCTTTGACTTCTTTATCAATTTTGATGTCCTTTATTTCTTTTTCTAGCCTAATTGCTCTGACTAGGACCTCCAGCACAATGTTGAATAAGAGTGGTGATAAAAGGCATCCTTGTCTGGTTCCCATTCTCAAGGGGAAAGCTTTCAAACTCTGTCCAATTAGGATGATGTTGGCTGTTGGCTTTGTATACATTCCCTTAATTATGTTGAGGAATTTCCCTTCTATTCCTATTTTGTTGAGAGTTTTTATCACGAATGGGTGTTGGACTCTGTCAAATGCCTTTTCTTCATCAATTGATAATATCATGTGGTTGTTGTCTTTTATTTATGTGATGGATTACATTGATTGTTTTTCTAATGGCGAACCATCACTGCATAGCTGGTATAAATCCCACTTGATCATAGTGAATTATTTTTTTGATATGTTGGTGAATTCTAGTGGCTAGAATTTTGTTGAGGATTTTTGTATCAATGTTCATGAGGGATATTGGTTTGTAATTTTTTTGTTTTGTGGTGTCTTTACCTGGTTTTGGTATCAGGGTTATGCTGGCTTCATAGAATGAGTTTGGAAGTATTCCGTCCTTTTCTATGCCCTGAAATACCTTTAGTAGTAGTACTGTTAACTCGTCTCTGAAAGTTTGGTAGAATCCTCCAGTGAAACCGTCCAGACCAGGGCTTTTCTTTGTTGGGACTTTTTTTAATTGCCATTTCAATCTCTTCTTTTGTTATAGGTTTATTTCTTTGTTCTACCTCTGTTTGTATTAGTGTAGGCAGGTAGTGAGTTTCTAGAAATTTGTCCATTTCCTCTAGGTTTTCAAATTTGTTAGAGTACAATTTTTTCATAATATTCTGTTATGATTCTTTTCATTTCAGTTCAGCCTGTTGTGATATCACCCATCTCATTTCTTACATGGGTTATTTGCTTCCTCTCCTGTTTTTCTTTTGTCAGTTTGGCCAGTGCTTTGTCCATTTTGTCAATATTTTCAAAGAACCAGCTTTTGGTCTTGTTAACTCTTTCAATTGTTTTTCTATTCTCTATTTCATTGAATTCTGCCCTAATTCTTATTATTTCCTTTCTTCTGGCACCTGTGGGCTTCTTTTGCTGCTTTCTTTCTGCTTGTTCGAGTTGTAGGGTCAATGTTTTTATTTTGACCCTTTCTTCTTTTTGGATGTGTGCATTTTTTTTTGTTATAAAATGACCTCTGAGCACAGCTTTTGCTGTGTCCCAAAGGTTCTAGTAGGGTGTGTTTTCATTCTCTTTTGATTCTGTCAATGTCTTTATTCCATCGTTATTTTTTTCTATAACCCAGTAGTTTTTGAGCAAGTTGTTGTTCAGTTTCCATGTGTTTGATTTTTTTCCTTACTTTTTCTGTTGTTGATTTCTACTTTTATGGCTTTATGGTCAGAAAAGATGCTTTATAATATTATGATGCCTTGGATTCTGTTAAGGCCTAATATGTGGTCTATTCTGGAGAATGTTCCATGTGCATTGGAAAAGAAAGTATACTTGGCTGCTGTTGGGTGGAGTGTTCGGTAAATGTCCATGAGATCAAGTTGGTTGATTGTAGCATTTAGCTCTTCTGTGTCTTTATTGAGCTTCTTTCTGGATGTCCTATCTTTCACTGAAAGTGGTGTTGAAGTCTCCTACTATTATTGTGGAGGTATGTCTCTTTTCAATGCTATTAGAGCTTGTTTTATGTATTTTGGAGCCCTGTCCTTGGATATGTAAATATTTATTATAGTTATGTCCTCCTGGTGTATTGACACTTTAATGATTATATAGTGTCCTTCCTTATCCTTTGTGATGGATTATACTTTAAAGTCTATTTTGTCAGAGATCAGTATTGCCACTCCTGCTCTTTTTTGATTGTTGTTTGCTTGATATATTTTTTTCCATCCTTTGAGTTTTAGTTTGTTTGTATCTTTAAGTCTAAGGAGTGTCTCTTATAGGCATCTTATAGATGGATTGTGTTTTTTTTTGCATTCTGCCACTCTCTGTTTCTTTATTGGTGCATTTAGTCTGTTTACATTCAGCGTAATTACTGATGGGTATGAGTTTTGTGCTGTAATTCTGATGTCTTTTTTTGTGTGTTATTGACAGTTTCTTTGTTCCATTTAATTTTCTGTGCTGAGTCATTTTTCCTTATGTATTTTCTTTTCATCTTTTTCATTGTTGTTGATTTTGTATTTGCTGAGTCTTCATGTTTTTCTTGTTTTTATTTTGATGTATAGGATTGTTAGTTTCCTTTGTGTTTACCTTAATATTTACCCCTATTTTTCTAAGCTTAAACCAATCTTTTCTTTTTATTGCCTTGACTTCCTCTCCTATATGAAAAATCTATGTCTACATTTTTTAGTCCCTCTTTTTTGTTTTAATATTGTCATCTTTTACATATTGACATCTCTGTTTCCCTATTTTTAGTGTTTTAGCTTTGATTTATTTTTATGACTTCCCTGTCTGGGTTGATAATCTAGTTGCTCTGTCCTGTGTTCTAGTCTTGCATTGTTATCTGATGTTATTGATTTTCTATAAAGGAGAACTTCCTTTAGTATTTCCTGTAATTTTGGTTTGTTTTTTGCAAATTCCCTAAACTTCTGTTTATCTGGAAATGCCCTAATTTTGCCATCATATTTGAGAGACAGTTTTGCTGGATATATCATTCTTGGCTGGCAATTTGTTTCCTTGAAGGCTTTATATATATCATCCCATTACCTTCTTGCTTGCATGGCTTCTGCCAAGTAGTCCGAGCTTAGACTTATTGACTATCCTTTTTAGATGACTTTTCATTTATTCCTAGCTGCTTTTAAAGTTCTCTCTTTGTCTTTGGTTTTGGCAAGTTTGATTACAGTAGGTCTTAGTGACTCTCCTAGTCATCTAGTGCTGCTATAACTGAAATGCCACAAGTGGATGGCTTTAACAAAGAGAAATTTATTCTCTCACAGTCTAGTAGGCTACAAGTCCAAATTCAGGGCGTCATCACCAGGGGAATGCTTTCTCTGTCAGCTGTGGATGATGGTCCACATCATCAATCTTCCCCTGGTCTGGGAGCTTCTCAGCACAGGAACCTCAGGTCCAAAGGACGTGCTCTGCTCCTGGTGCTTCTTTCTTAGTGCTTTCTTACCTTTCCTTTTATCTCTTGAGAGATGAAAGGTGGTTCAGGCCACACCCTAGGGAAACTCCTTTACATTGGATCAGGGATGTGACCTGGGTAAGGGTGGTGTTACAATCCCACCCTAATCCTCTTTAACATAAAATTAGAATAAAAAAATGGAGGACAATCACACAATACCGGCAATCATGGCCCAGCCAAATTGATACACACATTTTTGGGGTGACATAATTCAATCCATGACAGTGACTTTCTTTTGAGGTCTACCTTATGTGGTGTTCGATCAGCATCTTGGATAGATATCTTCTCATCTTTCATGATATCAGGGAAGTTTTCTGTCAAAAAGTCTTCAACAATTCTCTCTGTATTTTCTGTTATCCCGCCCCCCATTCCGGTACTCCAGTCACTTGTAGGTTTTTCCTCTTGATAGAGTCCCACATAATTCTTAGGGTTCCTTCATTTTTTTAAAATTCTTTTATCTGATTTTTCCTCAAATAAGTAGATGTCAAGTGCTTTATCTTCAGTCTCACTAATTCTGACTTCTATTGACTCAATTCTGCTCCTATGACTTTCTGTTGCATCATCTAATTCTGAAATTTTATTGTTAATCTTCTGGATTTCTGATTGCTGTCTCTCTATGGATTCTTGCAGCCTACTAAGCTTGTCATTATGCTCTTGAATTACCTCTTAAGATCCTCTATTGCTTTGTCTGTGTGTTTCTTAGCTTGTTCTGTGTTTTACCTCATCTCCTTCCTGATCTCTTGAAGAGTTCTGTATATTAATCTTTTGTATTCTGCCTCTGGAAAATTTCTAGATTATTTTGGGAGCTTGCTGAAGCCATCATGGTCTGCCTCTTTATGTGATTTGATATTGACTGTTGTCTCTGAGCCATCAATAAGTTATTATATTTATTTATTTTATGTTTATTTACTATGGCATATCTTCTTGTTTTGTTTTGATATGCCCAAATAGGCTGCTTGTGTGAGCTAGTTTGATTATTGGCACCTTTGAAACTCTAATATCCTGTCACCAGGTGGTTAGAGCTGTTACTAGGTATATAAGCCCAGAAGTCTGTTTACTTTTCTTGTATGAATTCAGCTCAGGTGTCCAGGTAGTTGGTCACCAGTGTGTGGTGCCGGCTCTCACCTGCAGTCTTAGACAGGCATGGGTGATTGGTGTAGGTACAGGTATCTGGCTGCAGGTGGGGTTCATGTGCTGAGCAAGGCAGGGGGCTGGTGGCTGCCCCTGAGTGTCTGGGAGGAAAGTGTGTCCCTGTTCCCTAGAGCACATAGGTGAGTGGGTTTTGCAGCCAGACTATGAGTGCTCTGTGTTGTTGGTTGTAAGGACGTGGGGGACCAATTATTCTTGGACCCCTATCATGGGTGGCTAGATGGCATGGGTGGAGCCACCAGTCCTCAGGCCCCTGATGTGGGTAGGTGAGGACTGTGCTTAATGGGCAGAACAGTATCAAATGTCATGAACATGTTGTTTCACAGCTGGAAGAGCTGAAGTTAGACTTCAGGTATATACCACGTTCTACTGCGGTAATGAGGGCCAATACAGTTGAAATGGGCCCACACAAGTCTCTGCAGGGGGAAAGACACTAGAAGTCTTTGGATCCCTTATGCCTGTGCCTAGGCAAAGGACTTGTTCCTACCCTGAGTTCCTGGCTTAGGGGAGCTGGCAAATTATTTTTCCCCTGTTTGTTAATTTGTTCCCTCTCCAAGGATGGGAGAATGGCTCAGGGTGCATGATGGATCCTACTTCCAGCCCAGGGGACTCAGCAATCACTGAAGCTGGACTGGAACCTGGAGCAGAGTGGGAAGCAGGGAGGAAAATGGGAGAGAGGTTTTTCCCAAAGGGGGTGTTTTTTGATCTGCACGGTAGGCCAGACGCAAGTACTTATCTTTTGCTTATTGAGCACTGCTTTTCACTGGCTCTGGTTGCCTGAGTAGACTCTCTGCCACTGGGTCTATCCTGATGTGAAAAATACCTCTCGAGCACCACTGCTTGCCTGACTGCACACCCATGCTGATCCAACCTGAAGGGTGCTGGCTCCCACCGAGTCAGATCTGGCAACTCCTTGCTGCTTCTGAACCATCTCTCCCTCCTCCTGTCACTCAGTCTGATTCCCCAACTTTGCCTTTGATGTTCAGAGTTCCTAGATTGTCATATATAATAGATTCACTTGTTTTTTCATGTCTTTGTTGTAAGAGGGACCACAAGCAGATCTGAATACTCTGCCATCTTGGCTCCACCTCTCAGAGGCTTATTTTTGAACTGCCATTTAAGAATTAGTCTTTGTTTAAGATGTTGGGAGGCCTGGAGTAGGTGTCTCAAGTTTATAGGGAAAAAATTCCCAATCAAGCTGGTTCAAATAAAGGGGATTTGTGGTGATGATAATAGCCACAACAATGGACTCCAACATACCAATGATCAGAAAGATGGCACAAGACTGAGCAGCATTTCCTTCGGTTATACATGAGGTTGCCATGAGTCGACACTGACCTGATGGCAGCCAACTACAACAACAACAGTGAGCAATAAGAGCAATAAGAGCACTCTCCATGAAGCCCAAGGATAGCAAATATAATGAGGTGGGGTCGGTGGCAGTGGTCCCAGATCTGAATTCACACTGGCCCTAGGGGTCTCAGAGTCCAAGCATCCTCCTTTGAGTGCTCTCAATTACTCTGTTCAGATTCTGGAATAGTTGCTGGTCAGTGGCTGTGCGTGATTAAAGCATAAAATATGGCCCAGAGCTGGACAGGGAGTAGCATCCTGGTCTGGGAAGGAAATCAATCATGTCCAAAAAAATATGGACGTAACTGAAGGGAGAAATAGATGGTTCTGCAGTAATAGTTGGAGACTTCAGTACCCTACTGTTATATATTGAACTTAATTCCCAAAAAATTGTGTGTTGGAAATCTTCACCCTTCTACCTGTGGATGTAATCACATTTGGAAATAAGGATTTATCTGTTATGTTAGTGTGATCATGTGAGTGTAGGGTAGTCTTAAGCCAATCACTATGAGATATAAAAGAGCAGATCAGGCACAGAACAAAGCAAGAACAAATGGGGGGAAATAGATGTCACATGGTGATCTCCAAGAAATGCTGAGAAGAATGCCAGAGAAACAGAAGCAGGGTTTTCCCCTAGAGCAGACAGAAAGAGCCTTCCACTAGAGCCAGCACTCTCATTTTGGACTTCTAGTCTCCTGAACTGTTAAAAAATAAGTTTCTGTTTGTTAGGTCATCAACTTCTGATATTTCTGTTATAACAGCATTAGATAACTAAGACACCTACTTTCAATAATAGAACAACTGGACAGAAGATCAGTAAGTAATAGAAGACTTGAACAACTGGAAGGAGCTGAATTCTGCCAACAACCACTGACCCTGGATGAGGACCCAAACCCTAAATGAAATTTTAGCCCTGGCCAACAACTTGAGTTCAGCCTGGTGAGACCCTGTGCAGAGGACTCAGTTAACCTGTACTCCTGACCCATGGAAAGATCATAAATTTGTGGTAACTTGTTATGCAACAAGAGAAAAAGAATACATTACACTAATTCTCTGTCCTACTGCACTACCAAGTCTGCACCTGACAAGATTAGCAATGGCTTCCATTTTACTAAATTTGAAGGTCATTTTTGTTCTTCATCTTACACCGTCTTTGAGCAGCATTCAACCCAGATGCTTACTTTTTGTTTTTTTTTTTAAGATCTACAGTGCAAATTAGTTTCTCATTCAAAAATTTATGCACAAGTTGTTTTGTGACATTGGTTGCAATTCCTGCATTGTGTCACACTATCTCCTTTTCCCTTTCCACCTTGGATTTCCCGTGTCCATTCATCCAGTTTTCCTGTCCCCTTCCTGCCTTCTCATCCTTGCTTTTGGGCAGGCGTTGCCGTTTGGACTCGTATACTTAATTGAACTGAGAAACACGTTCTTCATGTGTGTTATTGTTTGTTTTATAGGCCTGTCTAATCTTTGGCTGAAAGGTGGACTTTAGGAGTGGCTTCAGTTCTGAGTTAGTAGAGGGGCTATAGTCTTGGGGGTCCCTCCAGACTCTGTCATATCAGTAAGTCTGGGTTTTTTTTTTTGTGTGTGTGTGTGAATTTGAATTTTGTTCTATATTTTTCTCCCGCTGTGTCCAGGATCCTCTATTGTGATCCGTGTCAGAGCTGTTGGTGGTGGTAGCCGAGCACCATCTGGTTCTTCTGAGCTCAGGCTGGTGGAGACTGTGGTTCATGTGATCCGTTAGTCCTTTAGATTAATATTTTCCTTGTATCTTTGTTTTTTTTTTTTTCACTCTCCTTTGATCCCGACGTGATGGGACCAATAGATGTATCTTAGATGGCCGCTCGAAACTTTTTAAGACTCCAGATACTACTCACCAAAGTAGGATGTAGAACATTTTCTTTATGAAATGTGTTATGCCAATTGACCTAGGTGTCCCCTGAGACCATGGTCCCCAGCCCTCAGCCTCAGCAACTCGGTCTCTCAAGCTATTTGGATGTGTCTAGGAAGCTTCTATGACTTTGCCTTTGTCAGGTTGTGCTGACTTCCCCTATATCATGGGTTATCTTTCCCTTCACCAAAGTTAACACTTGTCTACTATCTAGTTAGTGATTTCCCCTCCCCGGCTTCCCTCCCTCGAAACCATCAAAGATTGTTTTTTTCCGTGTGTAAACCCATTCTTGTGTTTTTATAATCGTGTTCTCCATACAATATTTGTCCTTTTGTGATTGACTTATTTCACTCAGCATAATGTCCTCCAGATTTATCCATGTTGTGAGATGTGTCATGGATTCTTCTTTGTAAATCTTTATCATTATGTAGTACTTCATAGGGTGTATGTACCATAATTTGTTTTTAGCCGTTCATCTGTTGATGGGCATTTAAATTGTTTCCATCTTTTTGCTACTGTGAATAATGCTGCAGTGAACATTGGTTTGCGTACGTCTATTTATGTGATAGCTCTTATTTCTCTAGGATATATTCCTAGTAGTGGGGTTGCTGGATCATTATTTTTTCTTTTTTTAAAAAAAACACTTTCCCCTTTTGACTTCTGTGATCTCAGTCCTTTGCCTTTCTTTCTGTAACACTATCCTTGTTTCTTTATCTTTTTTTCCTGGCTTCTACTGCTCCTCTGTTCTTTCTCAGAATGTTGGAATGTCCTAGGGCTTAGTCTTGGCCATCTTCTCTTTTCTATTTCTGTTCTCTCTCTAGGTGGCTTTAAAAATCATCTATATGTCAGTGACTCACAGAATTATACCTAGAACCTTAACCTGTAGTATGAGCTCTAGATACATATACATTTGGCATTTCTTCTAGGTTGTAACATGTCTAACAGAGAATTCTTAATCTCATCCCAACCTCCAGAGACATGTTCCTCCTCCAGGAAATGACACCATCATTCACTCAATGGCTGAAGCCAAATACCTGGGCATCATCCTTTTACCTTCTTTTACCCACTCCCTACTTCCAATCCAAGTCTAGTTTTTCTACCTCCAAAAAATTCCCCCAATGGATTCACTTCTCTTCACATCTCCTGCCCCACCCTCGTCTAAGCCACAACATCTTTTTCTACTGCAGTAATATTCTAACTCATGTGCTTGCTTCCACTTTTCACCATTGTAATTCAGCGCCTTCCAGAGACTTGCCACCAAACCTGTAGAAAAAAAAATTCCAAATTCCTCACACTGCCCTACAAGGCCCTACTCAGTTACCATTTTGACTTCATGTTGTATTACTCTCTCCCTGTCCCACTCTACATATCTTTTTTTTTTTTTTTCATTTTTCAAACTTTTAAAAAGACTGTCCCCACATTAGGATCATTGCACATGGAAACAACACTGCAATCTCTCTTCTTCATCCTTCATGGCAATCAAATGAGGTTCTGTTTCTCTTCTTTACAAATTTTCTGCAGTGTTGTTTACTTTCTTCGTTATGCCTTTTCACCTGATACTCATTTTGATCATTGCTACTCAGTAAAATAAATTAATGTTGAAGATGAGATAGGGTATGTTGGTGTCAATACAAATTTTACTTGGCATATAGGAAGATTTAGAAGTGGGAAGTTTGCTAGGTTAAATGTAATTAGAGAGAAACTGTTTGATCAGCAACGTTTAAGACAGACTGTAAAGAGAAGAGGATGGAGCCAGGTAAAATGGTTCCAGGAATACAATGAGGTAGAAAAGCCCCTCTGTGAATTGGTCATGTGGCTTACTGGTGATGAGTTCCAGCTGAAACACATTATAGATGGCAGGGAAGATGACTCTACATTAAGGCAAGGACAGCCATTTTGCAGAAAGAAGGGTTCTCCGGAAGCCATTCCTCCATTTCCTGGGGTGGGCAGGAGACAGAGAAACCAAGGAGCATAAATTTAATTGTGAATTTCTTTGATTTTTCTTGGGCGGCCATTCTCAATGAAGAGTGATGTGATGAAATGAGTTCCTTTATGTGACCATTTGTTTTGGTTCTTTGGAAAAACAGCTTGGGATATTTTCTTCCTAAGCCCTGAGGAGTTGTTACCTTTGCCCTAGTTATTTACAGAAGCAACTTGGGGGACCTCCCAGGGTACTTTCTACCCTAAAGGGTTTGTTACTTTTGCCCAAGAGGATATCTCATGGATAATTGAGGATTGGTTGAACTCTGGCCTGGTGAGGGAGGTTCTTGTAACTGTTCTTATAACTGATGAACACTGTTTTATATATATGAAAACTTCTGTGAAAACACAGGGGTTTTCAAGGCCTCTTGGTTGACAGGAGCCAAGAGGGGAGCATGTCCTTTGAGACCTGGAAGCCCTGTGCTTAAAACCCTCCCAAGCCTGAGAGAGGCCAAGAACTGGGCTGGTGAGCTGAAAAAGCTGTAGCTGAGAGAGGCTATCCTGGTCATGAGCTGGGCCAGGTAACGGTGGAGAGGCCAGTGGCAGAGAGGCCTGATACCAGAGAGGCCTGATGATTGAGAGTCCTGCTAAGAGAGCAGCAGCTGATTGAGCTGAGTGAGTTTCTACACTGGCTTTGAGCTTGGCCAGTTAGCAGCAGAGCAGCTGGTGGGTGACAACCAATGGTGGACAGGCCCAATAGCAGAGAGGCAGACAGCAGCTGACAGAGCTGAGAGCTGCTACACTGGCTATGAGCTGGGCTAGTTAGTGGTAGAAAGGCAATGGTGGAGAGGCCCTATGGCAGAGAAGTCTGACAGCAGAGGCCTGACAGCAAGGAGTCTGACGGAAGGGTGCCCAACAGCGGGTAGCCTAAAGGTGAAGGGCTCAATGGCAGGGAGCATGATGGCAGGGAGGGCTGTCCAGCAAAGAAGATGGCCACCCAGCAGAGAAGCCAAGTTGAGGTAACTGCCTGACAGAGAAGGCAGCTTCCCAGCAGAGAAACTGCACCTGCTGGTCACTGGCCGCTGGCAATGGTGCCAGCCAAGAACAGTCTGACACGTGTTCCAGTGAAGAGCTAATTTGCTTCATGAGCCTTTTTACTCTGAGAGCTGTCCTGGTCAGAAGCTGTCCAACACTGAAGAAGGGAGGGAGGTGCTGTCAATTTTGGGGACATTCCAGACCTTGTCTGTGTGCTTCCTGATGCTGATTCTGACTTTTTCCTGTTACTTCCAAGTTGATCATGATCCTGAGTTGTAGCCTGTTACTTCTCTAATAGACCACATAACTGTGAGTATGGTCTCTGAGGTCTGTGTGGCTGTTGCAATGAATTGTTGAGCCCAACAACAGTGGCATCACTAGGAGTGGTGTCACCCAGTGTGGTAACTCATGGTGTCACCCCCCGTGGACCTCCTCCCATACTAGACCATACAGAATCCTTAGTTATATTTATTATCATTTTTCTTTTTCTTTTTTCCCACACAAAAATTTATACATTCATTGTTATGTGACCTTAATTTCTCTCCCCATACTGTGACAGCACACTCCTCCTTTCCACCCCTGATTCCCCATGTCCATTCAACCAGCTCCTAACCCTCTCTGCCTTTCCATCTCACCTCTGGACAGAAGCTTCCAGTTTAGTCTCTTGTATCTACTTGAGCTAAGAGGCACACTCCTCATGATATCACTTTAAGTCCCACAGTCCAGTCCAATCCCTGTCTGAAGAGTCGGCCTCAGAAATTGTTTTAGTTCTGGGCTGATAAAGAATCTAGGGACCATGCTTTCTGGGGTTCCTCCAGTCTCAGTCAGACCATTAAGTCTAGTCTTCTTACTAGAATTTGAGTTCTGCACCCCACATTTCTTCTGCTCCATCTGGGACTCTCTGTTGTGTTCCCTGTCAGGGAAGTCATTGGTGGTAGCCAGGCACCATCTAGTTTTTCTGGTCTCAGACTGAGGAAGTCTCTGGTTTATGTGGCCCTTTCTGTCTCTTGGGCTACTACTTTCCTTGTGTCTTAGGTGGTCTTCATTCTCCTTTACTCCAGGGGGTTGGGACAAATTGATGCATCTTAGATGCAGCTTGCAAGCTTTTAAGACTCCAGACACCACTCACCAAAGTAGGATGCAGAACATTTTCTTAATAAGCTTTGTTATGTCAATTGACCTAGACGTCCCCTGAAAGCATGGTCCCCAGAACCCTACCCCTGCTACTCTGTCCCTCAAAGTGTTTGATTGTGTTCAGGAAACTTCATAGCTTTGGTTTAGTCCAGTTGTGCTGACTTCCCTGTAGTGTGTGCTGTCCTTCCCTTCACCTAAGATAATTCTTATCTACTATCTAGTTAGTAAATATCCCTCATACTCCCTTCCCACCCTTGTAACCATCAAAGAATGCTTTTTTCTTGAGTTCTTTCTTATAATAGTGGTCTTATACAACAATATTTGTCCTTCTGTGACTGACTAAATTCACTCAGCATAATGCCCTCCAGCTTCCTCCATATTATAAGATGTTTCACAGTTTCATCGTTGTTCTTTACCGTTTGTAGTATTCCATTGTGTGGATATACCATAATTTGTTTATCCATTCATCCGTTGGTGGGCACCTAGGTTGTTTCCATCTTTTTGCTATCGTGAACAGTGGTGCAATTAACATGGGTGTGCATATATCTATTCTTGTGACAGCTCTTATTTCTCTAGGATATAGTCCAAACAGCGGGAGAGCTGGATCCTATAGTACTTCTATTTCTAGCTTTTTAAGGATGCACCAAATTGATTTCCAAAGTGGTTGTACCATTCTACATTCCCACCAACAGTGTATAAGTGTTCCAGTCTCTCCACAACCTCTCCAGCATTTATTTTCTCGTGTTTTTTGGATTAATGCTAGCCTTGTTGGGGTGACATGATATCTCATTATAGTTTTGATCTGCATTTCCCTAATGGCTAATGATCATGACCATTTCTTCATGTGTCTGCTAGCCGCCTGAATATCTTCTTTGGTGAAGTGCCTGTTCATATACCTTGCCCATTTTTTAATTGAGTCTTTTTGTTGTTGAGGTTTTGCAGTATCTTGTAGATTTTAGAGATTAGATGCTGATCGGATTTGTCATAGCCAAAAATTTTTTCCCAGTCTGTAGGCTGTCTTTTTAGTTTTTAGGTGAAGTGTTTTGAAGAGCATAAGTGTTTGATTTTTAGGAGCTCCCATTTATCTGGTCTGTCTTCTGGTGCTTGTGCATTGTTACTTATGGTTCGTATTGTGCTTATGCCATGTATTAGGGCTCCTAGCGTTGTCCCTATTTTTACTTCCATGATCTTTATGGTTTTCATTTTTATATTTAATTTTTTTATCCATTTTGAGTTAGTTTTTGTGCATGGTGTGAGGTATGGCTATTGTTCCCGTTTTTTGCAGATGGATATCCAGTTATGCCAGCACCATTTGTTAAAGAGACTGTCTTTTCCCCAATTCATGGACTTTAGGCCTTTGTCAAATATCAGCTGCTCAGAGGTGGATGAATTCTCAATTCTGTCCCACTGATCTGTGTATCTGTTGTACGAGTACCAGGCTGTTTTGACTACCGTGGTGGTATAATGGGTTCTAAAATCAGGTAGTGTGAGGCTTCCGACTTTGTTCTTCTTCTTGAGTAATGCTTTACTTATTCGGTGCCTCTTCCCTTTCCATATGAAGTTGGTGATTTGTTTCTGCATCTCTTTAAAAAATGCCAGTGGAATTTGGATCGGGATTGCATTGTATCTGTAAATCACTTCTGGTAGAATTGACATTTTCACAATGTTGAGTCTACCTATCCATGAGCAAGGTATGTTTTTCCGCTTATGCAGGTCTCTTTTGGTTGCTTGCAGTAGTGTCTTGTAGTTTTCATTGTATAGGTCTTTTATGTCTCTGGTTAGATTTATTCCTAAGTATTTTATCTTCTTGGGGGATATTGTAAATGGTATAGATTTGGTGATTTCCTCTTCAAGGTTCTCTTTGTTGGTGTAAAGGAATCCAACTGATTTTTGTATGTTTATCTTGTATCCTGAAACTTTGCTGAAATCTATTAGTTCCAGTAGTTTTCTTGTGGATCTTTTGGGGTTTTCTGTGTATAAGATCATATCATCTGCAAATAGAGATAGTTTGACATCTTCCTTACCAATTTGGATGCCTTTTATTTCTTTTTCTAGCCTAATTGCTCTGGCTTGTACCTCCAGTACAATGTTGAATAAGAGCGCTGATAAAGGGCATCCTTGTCTGGTTCTTGTTCTGAAGGGGAATGCTTTCAAAGTCTCTCCGTTTAGAATGATGTTGGCTGTTGGCTTTGTATAAATGCCCTTAATTATATTGAGGAATTTCCCTTCTATTCCTATTTTTTTTATTAAACTTTTTTTTATTGTACATTAGGTGAAGCTTTAAAGAACAAATGTTTTCTCATTAAACAGTCCGTACCCATGTTGTTCTGTGATACTGGTTAACAACCACATGACATGCCAAAACGCTCCCTTCTCAGCCTTGGAGGACTTTTTTTTTTTTTGGTGAAAATATACATAGCCAAAGATACACCATTTCAAAAACTTCTACGTGTACAATCCAGTGACGTCAATTCTGTTCTTCCAGTTGTGCTGTTATTCTCACTTTAGATGAAGATTTACAGAACAAAGTAGTTTCTCATTAAACAGTTAGTACACACATTGCCCTATGGCAATGGTTAAGAACCCGATTACATGTCAACACTATCCTTACTCAAACTTGGGTTCCCTTTCACCAGCTTTCCTATACCCTACTGCCTCCTGGTCCCCGTCCCTGGTCTGCTGCGCCCAACTAGTCATGTTTTTCTCTATGGGGCCATCCAATCCCCAGGTGAAAGGTGAACCTTGGGAGTGACTTCATCACTGAGCCAAAAGATTAGGGGCCACACTCTCGGGGTTTCCCCAGTCTCTGTCAGGCCAGCAAATCTGGTCTTCCTTTGTGTTTTAGAATTTTGTTCTACATGCCTCTTCAGCTCCGTCCAGAACCCTCAGTTGTGATCCTGGTCAGAGCAGTCAGTGGTGGTAGCCGGGCACCATCTAGCTGACTGGACTCAGTCTGGTGGAGGCATTGGTAGCTGTGGTCCATTAGTCCTTTGGACTAATCTTTTCTTTGTATCCTGTTCTCTTCATTCTCCCTTGCTCCCAAAGGGGTGAGACCATTGGAGTATCTTAGATGGCTGCTTGCAGGCTTTTAAGATCCCAGACGCTACTCACCAAGGTAGAATGTAGGACATTGTCTTTATAAACTGTGTTATGCCAGTTGAGCTAGACGTTCCCTGAGACCATGGTCCCTACAGCCCTCTGCCCAGCAATTCTGTCTCTCAGGGAGTTTGGAAGTGTCTGTGGAGCTACCATGACCTTTTCTTGTACAAGTTGTGCTCGCTTCCCGAGTATTGTGCTCTGTATTACCCTACACCAAAGTTACCACTTATCTATTGCCTATTTAGTATTTCCCCCCCAGCCCCCCCAGCCCTCGTAACCAACAAAGATTGTTACATTTGTTGTGTGAACTTTTTCATGGGTTTTTACAAAAGAGGTCTCATACAATATTTGTCCTTTTGTGATTGACTTATTTCACTCAGCATAAGGTACTCCAGTTTCATCCATGATATGAGATGCTTCACAGATTCATCATTGTTCTTTACTGTTGCTTAAAACTCAGTTGTATGTATCTACCATAGTTTGTTTATCCATTCTTCTGTTGATGGGCATCTAGGTTGTTTCCATCTTTTTACTACTGTGAACAATGCTGCCATGAACATGGGTGTGCATATGTCTATTCATTTGACGGTTCTTATTGTTGTAGGTTATATTCCTAGGAGTAGGATTGCTGGATCGTATGTTTTTCTATTTCTAGCTTTCTAAGGAAGTGTCATATAATTTTCCAAAATGGTTGTATCATTTTGCATTCCCACCAGCAGTGCATAAGAGTTCCAATATGCCGGCAGCCTCTCCAACATTTGTTCTTTCCAGTGTTTTTGATTCGTGCCACTAGTGCTGGGGTGAGATGGTATCTCATTTTGGTTTTAATTTGCATTTCCCTAATGGTTAGTGATTGAAAGCATTTCCTCATGTGTCTGTTGGCCATTTGAATGTCTTCTTTGGTGAAGTGTCTGTTCATTTCCTTTGCCCATATTTTAATAGGATTATTTGTCTTTTTGTTATAGAGCTGTTGGATTTTTTTGTAGATTATGGAGATTAGACCTTTGTCTGACTTGTACTGTCTAAAAATTTTTTTCCCAGTCTGTAGGTTCTCTTTTTACTCTTTCAGTGAAGTCTTTTGAAGAGCATAGGTATTTCATTTTTAGAAGATCCCAGTTATCTGGCTTGTCTTCTGGAGTTTGTGTGTTGATAGTTATGGTTTGTATCCTGTTAATGCTGTGTATTAGGGCCTGTAGGGTTGGTCTTATTTTTTCTTCTATGAACTTTACAGTTTTTGGCTTTATATTTAGGTCTTTGATCCATTTTGAGTTAGTTTTTGTATATGGTGTTAGGTATGGATCTTGTTTCATTCTTTTTGCATGTGGATATCCAGTTTTGCCAGCACCATTTTTTAAAAAAGACTGTCTTTTCCCCATTTGATGGACGCTGGGCCCTAGTCAAAGATCAGATGACTGTAGGTGGTTGGATTTACATCTGGGTTCTCAATTCTTTTCCACTGGTCAATGTATCTGTCGTTGTACCAGTACCAGGCTGTTTTGACTACTGTACCTGTATAGTAGGTTCTGAAGTCAGGTAGTGTGAGTCCTCCAACTTTATTCTTCTTCTTCAGTAGTGCTTTACTTATTGGGGGCTTCTTCCCTTTCCATACAAAGTTAATGGTGAGTTTTTCCGTCTCTTTGAAGAATGTTGTTGGTATTTGGATCAGGATTGCATTGTATTTGTAAATTGCTTTGGGTACAATTGTCATTTTCTCAATGTTGAGTCTGCCTATCCATGAGCATGGTATGTTTTTCCATTTATGTGGATCCCTTTGGGTTTCTTGCAGTAGTGTTTTGTAGTTTTCTTTGTATAGGTCTTTTACATCCCTGGTCAGATTTATTCCTAAGTATTTTATCTTTTTAGGGGCTATTATAAATGGTATTGTTTTCCTGATTTCCTTTTCATAGTTCTTCTTATTGGTGTATAGGAATCCAACTGACTTTTGAATGTTTATCTTGTATCCTGCTACTCTGCTGAATCTTTCTGTTAGTTCCAGTAGATTTCTCGTGGAGTCTTTAGGGTTTTCTATGTACAGTATCATACCATCTGCAAACAGGGACAGTTCAACTTCTTCATTACCAATTTGGATGCCCTTTGTTTCTTTTTCTTGCCTTATTGCTCTAGCTAGAACTTCCAGCACAATGTTAAATAGGCGTGGTGATAAAGGGCATCGTTGTCTTGTTCCTGTTTTCAAGGGGAATGTTTTCAGCCTCTCCCCATTAAGAATGATGTTGGCCATTGGTTTTGCATAGATGTCCTTTATTATGTTGAGAAATTTCCCTTCTCTACCTATTTTATTGAGAGTTTTTATCAGGAATGGGTGTTGGACTTTGCCAAATGCCTTTTCTGCCTCAGTGGAGACGATCATGTGATTCTTTTCTTTCCATGTATTCATGTGGTGGATTATGCTGATTGACTTTCTAACGTTGAACCATCCTTGCATACCTGGTATGAATCTTACTTGGTCATGGTGTATTATTTTATTGATATGATGCTGAATTGTATTGGCTAGAATTTTTTTGAGAATTTTTGCATCTATATTCATGAGAGATATTGGTCTGTAATTTTCTTTTTTGTGGCATCATTGCCTGGTTATGGTATCAGGGTTATGCTGGCTTCATAGAATGAATTTGGAAGTGTCACTTCCTTTTCTCTGTTCTGAAATAGTTTGAGTAGTACTGGTATAAGCTCTTCTCTAATGTTTGGTAGAGTTCTCCAGTGAAGGCATCTGGGCCCGGGCTTATTTTGGTGGGAGTTTTTTTTTTTCTACCTTTTCAATCTCTTCTCTTGTTATGGGTCTGTTCAGATTTTCAACATCACTTTGTGTCAGTTTGGGTAGGTAGCGTGTTTCTAGAAGTTTATCAATTTCCTCTAGGTTTTCAAATTTGTTGGAGTATAGTTTTTCATAATAGTCTCTAATGATCCTTTTTATTTCAGTTGGGTCTGTTGTAATGTCACCTGTTTCCTTTCTCATTTGGGTTATTTGCATCCTCTCCTGTTTTTCTTTTGTCAGTCTGGCCAGTCATTTGTCGATTTTGTTGATTCTTTCAAAGAACCAACTTTTGGTTTTGTTGATTCTTTCTTTCTTTTTTTTTAATTCTCTATTTCATTTATTTCTGCTCTGATCTTTATTATTTCCTGTCTTCCAGTGGCTGTGGGCTTTTTTTGCTGTTCTCTTTCTATTTGTTTGAGTTGTGTAGTGAATGTTTTGATTTTGTCCCTTTCTTCTTTTTTGATGTGTGCATCTATTGCTATAAATTGTCCTCTGAGGACTGCCTTTGCTGTGTCCCAAAAGTTTTGGTATGATGTGTTTTCCTTCTCATTTGATTCTAGGAATTTTTTGATTCCATCTCTGATTTCTTCTATTACCCAGTGGTTTGTAAGCAGTGTGTTATTAAGTTTCCATGTAATTGATTTTTTTTCCTTGCTCTATCTGTTAATTTCTACCTTGATGACATTGTGGTCAGAGAAGATTCTTTGTATTATCTCAACGTTTTCTATTTTGTTGAGGATTGCTCTGTGGCTTAAGATGTGGTCTATTCTGGAGAATGTTCTAGGTGCATTGGAAAAGAATGTGTACTTTGCAGCTGTTGGATGGAGTGTTCTATATATATGTCTATGAGGTCAAGTTGGCTGATTGTGCCCTTTAGGTCTTCTGTATCTTTGCTGAATTTCTTTTTAGATGTCCTGTCCTTTACGGAGAGTGATATGTTGAAGTCTCATACTATTGTTGTGGAACTCTGAATTTCTCTTTTCAGTGCTGTTAGAGTTTGTTTTATGTATTTTGGAGCCCTGTCATTAGGTGCGTAGATGTTTATTATGGTTATGTCTTCATGAGGGATTGTCCCCTTAATCATTATATAGTGTCCTTCTTTGTCATTTATGGGGGATTTTGTTTTAAGGGCTATTTTATCTGAGATTAGTATTGCCACGCCTGCTCCTTTTTGGAAGGTGTTTGCTTGATTTTTTTCCCAACATTTGATTTTTAATAAACTTACATCTTTGTTTCTAAAGTGTGTCTCTTGTAGACAGCATATTGATGGATCCTGTTTTCTTATCCTTTCTGTCACTCTCTGTCTTTTTATGGGTGCATTAAGGCCATTTATATTCAGTATAATTATTGATAGATATGAGTTTATTGCTGTGATTTTGTAGTGCTTTTTTTTGTGGTGATGACTTTTTTTGTTCCTCCTACTTTCCTGTGCTGAATTCCTTTTGTTTGTGGATTTTTTTTCATTTCTTTTGGTTTTGTAGGTTTTGTTTTTACTGAGAATTTATGTTTTTCTTCTTTATTTTTATGAGTAAGTTTGTTAGCTTTCTTTGTGGTTACCGTGAAATTTCTAAGTTTGAAGCAGTCTATTATTACTTGGTATCGCCTTGCCTTCCTCCCCTTTAGAAGGTTCTATACCTACACCGTTTAGTCCCTCTTTTATTGTTCTGAAGTTGTTGTTATTTACTGATCAACTTCTCTGATTCCCTGTTGTATTTCTTTTTTTTTTTCGGATAGTCCTTGAGAGTTCATTTCCTAGATTGGTATCTGGCAAGTACTATCCTGCATCCTAGATTCAGTCTGTAAGCTGAAGTAGTTTGTTCTCAGATTGAAGGACTCCCTTTAATAATTCTTGTAAGTTTGGTTTGACTTTTACATATTCCCTTAATTTCTGTTTATCTGGAAATGATCTAATTTCACCATCATATTGGAAGGAGAGTTTTGCAGGATATATTATTCTTGGCTGGCAATGTTTTTCTTCAAAGTTTTATATATGTCATCCCATTGCCTTCTTACCTGCATGGTTTCTGCCGAATAACTGAGCTTAGTCTTATTGTTTCTCCTCTGTATTTGACTTCTTGTTTTTCTCTAGCTGCTCTCAGGATTCTTTGTCTTTGGTTTTGGCGAGTGCGATTATGATATACCTTGGTGATTTTCTTTTGGGGGTCTGTCCTATATGGGGTTAGTTGAGCTTCTTGGATGGCCAGCTTTTCATCATTCCTGATATTGGGGAAGTTTTTTGTCAGCAGTTCTTCAATGATCTTCTTTGTGTTTTCTGTTTTCTTCCCCCTGTTCTGGAACTCTGATCACTTATAAATTTTTGCTTTTGATTGCATGCCACATAATTCTCCCCGTCTCTTCATTTTTCTTTGTTCTTTTTTTCTCAGTTTTCCTGAAACAGAGTTGTATCCAAATGTTTGTCTTCAATTTTGCTGATCCCGTCTTACACCATTTCAAATCTGCCCCTCAGCCCTTCTATGACATTGTCCATTTTTGAGATCTTGTTGTTTATCTTTTGGATTTCTAATTGTTGTTTTTGTGTGATTTCTAGTTGTGAATTTATTTTGGCATTTTGTTCTTGTATTATTTTCCTGAATTCTTCCATTTTTTGGTCTATATTTTCCATGAATTTGCTGCTTTTTCAAAGAATTTCTCTATTTTTTCCTCATTTTTGTCTGCTTTTTGCTTCAACTATTGGATAATTCTGAATATTAGAGATTTGAATACCCTATCAGGTAGTTCTAGTACCTTTTCTTCTACTTAAAAGTCATCTGGTGTTTTTTTTTGGACACCTACTGGAACCATCCTGTCCTGTTTTTGTAAATGTTTTGATATTGTCTGCTGTATTCGGGGCATTCAGTAGTTACTTTTTTCATTTATTGATTGTAGATTTGTTTGTTTCACCCTTTTTGTTTGATTCATTTGGCTATGTCTGAGCAGGCGGGCTGTGTTCTTTGTTGTTTGCTTGTCTGTGGCCATGATACTTTTTGCCTCCTTCTCCAATTGGCATGGCCATTCACTCAGATATGGTACAGCAGTGCAGGTCTAGCTGAAGAGGCGTTACTGGGATGGGTTGTTTGTGGCACTGACTACGGCCACCAGGGCCGGCTAATAATCAGTGCAGGGCAGGTTCCCATAGGCCGTGCCTGTGCTTCTTGGTGGTGTGATGTTAATCTCACTGTGAATGTAGGCA
Source organism: Dugong dugon (assembly GCA_030035585.1). Classification (NCBI taxonomy): domain Eukaryota; kingdom Metazoa; phylum Chordata; class Mammalia; order Sirenia; family Dugongidae; genus Dugong; species Dugong dugon. The sequence continues at coordinate 24,184,020 of CM057464.1, forward strand.
GGATGGAGGGAAGATTGTGATGTGTGATGCTAAGATGGGTATGGGAGAGAGGAGAGAGGAACAGTGGCCAAAAACATACAAACAAAAAAGAGTGCTAGGGTAGCTTGCCTTTGGAATAAAGAGATGAGAGACTATGAAATGGAGAAAAACAAAAAGGGGAAGAAGAAAAAAAAAAAGAAAAGAAAAAATGAATAAATAAAAATTAGAAAGAAAAAAGAAAAGCAAAGCTCCCAGGGATCCAACCGGTGTGGCTACGAGGTCTGGGGAAGTTCCTCTCAGGTGTTGAAGCACACCCTGGGTAGAAGGTGTAGATGTGTCACTCAGTACCAGGTATCCAGGGGACAGGAAAGTATAGAGAGATGAGAAACTGGGTAATGAACAAAGAAAAAAGGAAAAAGGAGGGAAAAGGAAAAAAAATTAAAAATAAGAAAAAGAAAACTCCCCAAAAAATAGAAAAGAAAAAAAAAACGAGAAAAAAAATGCTCTCAGGGATCCCTCTGAACGTCTGTGAAAACTGAGGGGTTAGGTCCCAAACCACGCAGCACTGCCCGGCTAGAACAGGCTCCCAATTTGAGAAAAGAAACAGGAAATAAACTAACAATTCAAATAAAACAAACAAAAAGACCTGGGATCCCACCAGCGTGACACCATGGACCGTGAAGCAGTTTCACATTCAAGTAGCGTTTCACAGCCTTTCTGGAAGAAGCAAAGATGGTGCATAGAGCTGGATATTTGAGAGAAAGGAGGGGGATGTGGTGAGAGGTAAGGAAGAAATCAAAAGAAGCAGAAAAAAATGACACCAGCAGCCAAAAAATGGCACTCAGGGAGTCGGCCAGTGTGGGCGGGTGTAATCCAAGCAGCCAGTGCTTCCTGGACAAGACACTGTGGCCACTGGAATCAAAGGAGGCTGAGTGAGTGTGAAGAAGGGTGGGGGATGTGAAAGTATATATCACTGGTTACTGGTTGTTCTGTCTCCTGCTGGAAGCTCTGTGAAGCTGCTTTCTGATACCCCCTGCTTGCTGGTCTCTGATAGGAGTCCAAGATGGCAGATCCGTGCTGCATTAGCTGATAGGGGACCTTTGTATGTATCTCTCCTTGCTCTATCTTCTCTGTCAGTTTTTTGTTCCATTTTGTGCTTGGCTGAGTTCTTTATCTCTTCATTTGATGTTTAGGGTTTCAGGATTGCTGTTTTCTCAGTTTGGCTTAGTTTTTCTGATCTTTGCTGTGGAGGGACGGCATGGTGCTTCTGCCTAGAGCACCATGTTGCCTGGAAGTCCGACTTCTATTCCTATTTTGTTGAGAGTTTTTATCATGAATGGCTGTTCGACTTTGTCAGATGCCTTTTCTGCATCAATTGGTAAGATCATGTGGTTCTTTTGTTTTATTCATGTGATGGATTACATTGATTGTTTTTCTAATGTTGAACCATCCCTGCATACCTAGTATAAATACCACTTGATTGCGGTGAATTATTTTTTTGATATGTTGCTGAATTCTATTGGCTAGAATTTTGTTGAGGATTTTTGTGTCAATGTTCATGAGGGATAGTGGTGTGTAATTTTCTTTTCTTGTGGTGTCTTTGCCTAGTTTTGGTATCAGGGTTATGCTGGCTTCATAGAATGAGTTTGAGAGTATTCCATCCTTTTCTATCTTCTGAAATACCTATAGTAGTAGTGGTGTTAACTCTTCTCTGAAAGTTTGGTACAAATATCTAGTGAAGCCATCCAGGCCAGGGCTTTTTTTTTGTTGGGAGTTTTTTAATTTCCCTTTCAATCTCTTCTTCTGTTATGGGTTTATTTAGTTGTTCTACCACTGTTTGTGTTAGTTTAGGTAGGTAGTGAGTTTCTAGAAATTTGTCCATTTTCTGTAGGTTTTCAAATTTGTTACAGTACAATTTTTCATAATATTCTGTTATGATTGTTTTTATTTCAGTTGAGTCTGTTGTGATATCACGCATCTCATTTCTTATATGGGTTATCTGCTCCTCTCCTGTTTTTCTTTGTCAGTTTGGCCAATGGTTTATCAATTTTGTTGATCTTTTCAAAGAACCAGCTTTTGGTCTTGCTAACTCTTTCAATTGTTTTTCTATTCTCTATTTCATTGAATTCTGCTCTAGTTTTTATTATTTCCTTTCTTCGGCACGCAAGGGCTTCTTTTGCTCTCTCTTTCTACTTGTTCCAGTTGTAGGGTTAATGTTTTGATTATGACCGTTTTTTCTTTTTGGATGTGTGCATTTATTGCTCTGAAGTGACCTCTGAGCACTGCTTTTGCTGTGTCCCAAAGGTTCTGGTAGGATGTGTTTTCATTCTCGTTTGATTCTATGACTTTCTTTACTCCATCCTTAATTTCTTCTATAACCCAGTAGTTTTTGAACAAGATGTTATTCAGTTTCCATGTGTTTGATTTTTTTTCCCTTGCTTTTTCTGTTGTTGATTTCTACTTTAATGGCTTTACAGTCAGAAAAGAGGCTTTGTAATATTTTGATACTTTAGATTTTTGTTAAGGCTTGCTTTATGGCCTAATATGTGGTCTATTCTGGAGAATGTTCCGTGTGCATTGGAAAAGAAAGTATACTTGGATGCTGCTGGGTGGAGTGTTCAGTAAATGTCCATGAGATCAAGTTGGTTGATTGTGGCATTTAGCTCTTCCATGTCTTTGTTGAGCTTCTTTCTGGATATTCTGTCCTTCACTGAAAGTGGTGTGTTGAAGTCTCCTACTACTATTGTGGAGCTGTCTATCTCTCTTTTCAGTGCTGTTAGAGTTTGTTTTATGTGTTTTGGAGCCCTGTTGTTGAGTGCATAAATATTTATTATAGTTATGTCTTTCTGGTGTATTGACCCTTTACTCATTATATAGTGTCCTTCCTTATCCTTTGTGGTGGATTTTACTTTAAAGTCTATTTTGTCAGAGATTAATATTGCCACTCCTGCTCTCTTTTGAGTGTTGTTTGCTTGATGTATTTTTTTCCATCCTTTGAGTTTTAGTTTGTTTGTGTCTTTATGTCTAAGGTGTGTCTCTTGTAGACAGCATACAGACGGATTATGTTTTTTTATCCAATCTGCCACTCTCTGTCTCTTTGTTGGTGCAGTTAGTACATTTAGATTTAGCCAAATTATTGATATGTATGAGTTTAGTGCTGTCATTTTGATGTCTTTTTTTTTGTGTGTGTTGGTCACAGTTTCTTTGTTCCACTTAATTTTCTGTGGTGAGGGTTTTTCTTTATGTATTTTCTTTTCATCTTTTTCATTGGTGTTGATTTTGTGTTTGGTGTCTTTATATTTTTCTAGTTTTTTATTTGACTTCTAAGAGTGTTAGTTTTCTTTGTGTTTACCTTAATATTTACCCCTATTTTTCTAAGTTTATACCAGTCTTTTATTTCTTTATATCGCCTTGACTTCCTCTCCATATGAAAAATCTATGTCTACGTTTTTTAAGTCCATCTTTTTTGTTTTAATGTTGTCATCTTTTACATATTGACATCTCTGTAGCCCTATTTTTGGTGTTTCAGCTTTGATTTACTTTTGAGACTTCCTTATATTGGTCATTATCTGCTCTGTCCTGTGTTCTAATCTTGGATTGTTATCTGATATTACTGATTTTCTAACCAGAAGACTCCCTTTAGTAGTCTTGTAATTTTGGTTTGGGTTTTGCAAATTCCCTAAACTTCTGTTTATCTGGAAATGTCCCAATTTCACCATTATATTTGAGAGACAGGTTTGCTGGATATATAATTCTTGGCTGACAGTTTTTTTCCTTCAAGACTTAATATATGTCATCTCATTGCCTTCTTGCCTTCGTGGTTTCTGCTGAGCAGTCCAAAGTTATTCTTATTGACTCTCCTTTGTAGATGACTTTTCTTTTATCCCTAGCTGCTCTTAAAATTCTCTCTTTATCTTTGGTTTTGGCAAGTTTGATTATAATATGTCTTGGTGACTTTCTTTTGGGATCTACCTTATGTGGGATTCGATGTGCATCTTGGATAGATATCTTCTCATCTTTCATGATATCAGGGAAGTTTTCTGCCAACAAATCTTCAACAATTCTCTCTGTATTTTCTGTTATCACTCCCTGTTCTGCTACTCCAATTATCTGTTGGTTATTCTTCTTGATAGAGTCCCACATAATTCTTAGGGTTTCTTCATTTTTTGTAATCCTTTTTTCTGACTTTTCCTCAAATAAGTTGGTGTCAAGTGTTTTATCTTCAGTCTCACTAATTCTGACTTCTATTGCCTCAGTTCTTCTGCTATGACTTTCTATTGAGTTGTATAATTCTGAAATTTTATTTTTAATCTTTTGGATTTCTGATTGCTGTCTCTCTATGGATTCTTGCAGCCTGTTAAATTTGTCATTATGCTCTTCTCTAATCTTTTAAATTTTCTCTATTGTGTGTTATGCCTTTTGCTTAATTTCCTTCCTAATTTCTTGAAGAGTTCTGTATATTAATCCTTTGTATTCTGCCTTCAGTAATTCCAAGAAATTTTTCTCCTCTGGAAAATTTCTAGATTCTTTATTTGGGGAGCTTGCTGAAGCTATCATGGATTGCTTCTTTATGTGATTTGGTATTGACTGTTTTATCTCAAGCCATGAATAAGTTATTATATTTATTTATTTTATGTTTGTTTGCTGTGTCCTAGCTTCTCGTTTTGTTTTGATATGCCCAAATAAGCTGCTTGTATGAGCTAGTTTGATTATTGGCAGCTTCAAAGCACTAATGTGCTGTCACCAGGTAGTTAGATCTGTTACTAGGTATGTGAGCTCAGGTGTCCACCCACTCCTCCTGTATGGATTCAGCTCAGGTGCCCACGTAGATAGCCACCAAGTGTGTGGTGTAGGCTCTGACTTACAGTTATGGACAGGCATGGGTGACTGGTGTAGGCACAGGCATTTGGCTGCAGCAGGGAGACACACTCTGAGCAAGGCAGGGGGCTGACTGCTGCCCCCCAGTGTCCAGGAGGAAGGCATATCCTTGTTCCCTAGAGCGGTAAGGTGAGTGAATTTTGCAGCCCCACTATGAGAACTTAATGCTGTTGGTTGTAAGGCATTGGGCTCACTTCTTATTCATGGGCCCCTATCACAGGTGGCTAGATGGCATGGGTGGAGCCACCAGTCCTCAAGCCCCTGATGTGGGTAGGTGAAGACCCTGCTTAATGGGCAGAGCAGTGTCAAATGTCAAGAAACTGCCGTCCATTGCTGAAATCTTGTTGTTTATCATCTTTTGGATTTCTAATTGTTGTCTTTGTGTAATTTCTAGTTGTGAATTTATTTTGGGATTTGGTTCCTGCATCATCTTCCTGAATTGTTCCAATTTTTTGACTGTATTTTCCACGAATTTGTCTATTTTTTCCTCGTTTGTTAGCTTTTTGCCTCAGTTCTTGGAGAATTCTGAGTATTAGAGATTTGAATTCCCTATCAGGTAGTTCTAGTGCATTTTCTTCTACAGAGAGTCATCTGGTGTTTTATTTTAGATGCCCACTGGAACCATCCTGTCCTGTTTTTGTAAATGTTTTGATATTTTCTGCTGTTTTCATGGCATTCGGTAGTTATTTTTCTCGTTTCTTGATTGTAGATTTGTTTGTTTCTTCCCTTTAAAAAAAAAATTTGACTATATCTGAGCAGGCAGACTGTGTTTTCTTTGTTGTTTGCTCGTCTCTGGGCACAATACTTTTTGCCTCCTTCTCCAACTGGTAGGTCAGTCACTCAGCTATGGTACAGCAGGGCAAGCCTAGCTGAAGAGGAGTTACTGGGGCGGATTGTTTTTGGCACTTACTACAGCCACCAAAGTGGGTCGGTAATCAGTGTAGGAGAGGTTCCAGTAGGCCGTTCCTGTGCTACTTGGTGGTGCACACAGTTTAGGTAGGCAGGATGCAGCGGGAAGACTTATGTGTGGAGTTAAGATGGATATAGGAGAGAGGAGAGAGGAATAGGAACCAAAAACATACAAATAAACAAAAAAGAATGCTAGGGGAGCTTGCTGTTTGAATGGAGAGATGAGAGACTATGAAATGGAGAAAAACAGAAGGGAAAAGGAAGAAAAGAAAAGAATGAATAAATAAAAATCAGAAAGGTTAAAGAACCGCAAAGTTCCCAGGGATCCCACCGATGCAGCTATGAGGTCTGGGGAAGTCGCTCTCAGATGTTGCAATACAGCCTGGCTAGAAGGCATAGAGGTATATAATGCTTGGTATTCAGGGATCAGAAAGTGAAGGAAGTTATAGAGGGACGAGAAACTGAGCAATGAATAAAGACAAAAAGGGAAAAAGAGAGAAAAGAAAACAAAACAAATTGAAAAAAAACAAAGAACAAGAAAGCCCCCCCCCCCCCAAAAATAGAAAAAAAACAACGAAGAAAGAAATGCCTTCAGGGATCCCTCTGCACGTCTGTGGAAGCTGAAGGGGAGTTCCTTGCCACGCAGCGCTGCCTGGCCAGAAAGGGCTCCCAACTCAAGAAAAAGAAAAGAAAACAAACAAACAATTCAAAACGAACAAACGAACAAAAGCCCCGGGATCCCACCAGCGTGGTAGCCCAGACCGGGAAGAAGCTCCACACTCGAATGGAGCTCCGCAACCCCTCAGGAAGAAGGAAAGATGGCTCATGGAGCCAGGCACTCGAGCAAAAGGAGGGGGAGGCGTCGAGAGGCAAGCAAGAAATCAAAAGAAGCAGAAAAAAAAAAAAAAAGGCAGCACCAGCAGCCAACAAATGGCACTCAGAGAGCCAGCCAGTGTGGGCTGGTGTTTCTGGACAAGAAACTGTGTCCACGGGAAGCAGAGGAGGCCGGGTGTGGGTGAAGAAGTGTAGAGAGTGGGAAAGCATATATCACTAATTGCCAGTGCTCTGGAGCCCCTCAGGAAGAACCAAAGATGGCTCATGGAGCCAGGCACTTGAGTGAAAGGAGGGGGAGGTGGCGAAAGGCAGGTGAGAAATCAAAAGACGCAGGAAAAAAAAAAAAGCAACACTAGCAGCCAACAAATGGTACCCAGAGAGCCGCCCGCTTGGGTGTGTGGAATCCAAGCAGCTGGCGCTTCCCGGTCAAGAGACTGTGGCCACAGGAAGCAGAGGAGGCCAAGTCAGGGCAAAGAGGGGTGGGGGGTGGGAAAGCGCACACTGCAAATTACCGGTTGTTTTGTCTCCCGCTGGAAGCTCCGTGAAACTGCTTTCTTGTACTCCTTGTTTGCTCGTCTCCGATAGGAGTTCAAGATGGTGGATCGGCGCTGTGTTAGCAGATAGGGGACTCTGCATGAATCTCTCCTCGCTCTCCATTCTCTGTCAGTTTTCTCACTCCATTTGGTGCTTGGCTGAGTTCTTTATCTCTTCATTTGATGTTTTAGGGTTTCAGGATTGTTGTATTCTCTGTTGGGCTTAGTTTTTCAGATCTTTGCTGTGGAGGGATGGCGTGGTGCTTCTGCCTAGAGCGCCATTTTACCGGAACTCCAATAATTCTCATAAGTTTTGTTTTGTTTTTACATATTCCCTTAATTTCTGTTTATCTGGAAATGTGCTAATTTCACTGTCATATTTGAACAAGAGTTTTGCAGGATATATTATTCTTGTCTGACAATGTTTTCTTTCAAGGTTTTATATATGTCGTCACATTGCCTTCTTGCCTCCATGGTTTTTGCTGAATAATCCGAGCTTAGTCTTATTATTTCTTCTCTGTATGTGACTTTTTTTTTCTCCAGCTGCTCTCAGGATTCTTTGTTTTTGGTTTTAGTGAGTGTGATTATGATATGGTTGGCGATTTTCTTTTGGGGTCTGTCCCATATGGGGTTCATTGAGCTTCTTGGATGGTCATCTTTTCATCTGGGGGAAGTTTTCTGTCAGCAGTTCGTCAGTGACCCTCTATGTGTTTTCTGTTTTCTCCTCCTGTTCATGCTGATCACTCAAAAATTTTTGCTTTTATTGTATCCAACATAATTGTCAGGGTTTCTTCATTTTTCTTCGTTCTTTTTTCTAATTTTCCTCAGAGTTGTATCCAAGTGTTTGTCTTCAGTTTCACTGATCCTGTCTTCCATCATTTGAAACCTGCTCCTCAGCCCTTCTATGACACTGTCCATTTCTGAAATCTTGTGGATTTTGGATTTCTAATTGTTGTTTTTGTATGAGTTTTAGTTGTGAATTTATTTGACCATTTTCTCCCTGAATTATTTTCCTGAATTCTTTCATTTTTTGTTCATATTTTCCAGGAATTTGTCTGCCTTTTCCATGAATTTGTCTATTTTTTCCTCATTTTTAGCTGCTTTTTGCTTCAACTCTTGGATAGCTCTGAATATTAGAGATTTTAATTCCCCGTTAGGTAGTTCTAATGCCTTCTCTTCTATTGGAAAGTCATCTGGTGTTTTATTTTGGACACCTACTGGAACCATCCTGTACTGTTTTTGTATATGTTTTGATATTGTCTGCTGTCTTTGGGACATTCAGTAGTTATTTTCCTCATTTATTGATTGTAGATTTGTTTTACCCTGCTTTTTTGTTTTATTTGCTTATGTCTGAGCAGGTGGGCAATGCATTGTTCATTGTTTATGCATCTGTAGGCACCATACTTCTTACTTCCTTCTCCAATGGGCAGGGGCAGGCACTCAGGTATGGGTAGGTCCAGCTGAATGGGAGTTGCTGGGATAATTGTTTGTGACACTTACTAGGTCCGATGGATGAGGCAGGAATCAGTTCAGGCCAGGTTCTGTAGGCCATGCCTGTGCTGCTTGAGGGTGTGATGTTCAGCACATGGTGCATGTAGGCAGGAGGGAGTGGGGAGATTGTGAAGTGTGGAGCTAAGATGGGCATGGGAAAGAAGAGAGAGAGAAGAGAAGAACAGGAGCCAAAAACATACAAACAAAAAAAGTGCTAATGGAACTTGCTGTTGGAGTGGAGAGATGAGAGACTGAGAAATGGAGAAAAACAAAAAGAAAAAGTATAAAAGAAAAAAATGAATAAATAAAAATTAGAAAAAATAAAATCAAAGCCCCCAAAGATCTCACCGGTGTGGCTGCAAGGACTGAGGATGTTGCTCCCAGGCCATGAAGTACAGCCTGGCTAGAAGGGGTAGAGATGTCACATAGCTCCAGGTATTCAGGAGACAAGAAGAGAAGGTAAGTATGGAGAGTCAAGAAATTGAGAAATGAAGAAAGACAAAAAGGGAAACAGAGAGAGACAAAAACCAACCAAACAAACAAAAAACAAAAACAAACAAAACAAGAAAAAGGAAATGCCACAGGGATCCCACTGCGTGTCTGCACAGAGTAAGGGCGTAGTTCTCAAGCTGAGCAGTACTGCCTGGCTAGAAGGGGCTCCTAAGCTGAGAAAAGAAAAAGTAAACAAGCAGACAGAACAAATCAGAACAAACAAACAAAAAAAGTCCAGGGGGTCCCACCAGAATGGCAGCTCGGGCTGGGAAGCAATTTCATAGTCAAGCAGTGTTTTGCAGCCTTTCAGGAAGAAGCAAAGATGGCACATGGAGCCAGGTATTTGAGAGAAAGGAGGGATAGGTGGTGAGAGGTAAGGAAGAAATCTACTGAAGTGGAAAAAAGCAAAACCGGCAGCTAACAAATGACACTCATGGAGCCGGCCAGTGTGGGTGGGTGGAATCCAAGCAGCATTGGAGGGAAGCTGGCGCTTCCCGTTCAAGAGACTGTGGCTGCTGGAAGCAGAGGAGGCCAAGTGAGGGTGAAGAAGTGTGGGGGGTGGGAAAGCATATATCACTGGTTACCGGTTGTTCTGTCTCCTGTTAGAAGCTCTGTGAAGCTGCTTTCCTGCACCCCCTGTTCGCTGAACTCCGATAGGAGTCCAAGATGGCAGATCCGTGCTGTGGTAGCTGATAGGGGACCTCTGCATGTATCTCTCCTTGCTCTCTGTTCTCTGTCAGTTTCTTATTCCATTTGGTGCTTGGCTGAGTTCTTTATCTCTTCATTTGATGCTTAGGGTTTCAGGAATAATGTTTGTCTCTGTTCGACTTAGTTTTTTGGATCTTTGCTGTGGAGGGACACCATAGTGCTTCTGTCTATAGTGCCATGTTGTCCGGAAGTCTCTGGGGCTTATTTTAATTCCCTGCACTGGACAACCTGGATTTGATGATGGGGACAATTAGGAGAAAGAGCCCAAAGGAAATCTTTTCCCATGTGGCAGAGCAGGCTGACATCCACCAAGGACTTCTGCTTCCCATTGGTGTGTGGTGGTTGCTGGGAAGTTGCTGCCCAGCTAAAGAGCACATTTTCCAGCTTCTCTTTTGTTTTTGTGGGGCTGTGTGATTGGTTTTTGCCAGTAGAAGTGAGGGGAAAGTCATGTGTATCACTTCTTGGTCAAAAGTGGTTCAGAGTGGATGTGTTTTCTCTACTTCTCTGTTCCTACCTTTGGTGAATGGGCTACAGATACCTCAGACAAGCTTGCAAGCATTATTGAAGATGGTGACGCTTCTATTAGCCTGGGTCTCTGAATAACTCTACGGATCTGAGCCTGCTGTTGATGACTGTCAGAAATATACATTTTGGACTTTAAGTAAATGAGAAATAAATTTGTGCCATGTGAAGCCATGGCGATTTTGAGATTTGTCTATGGAAAAGCTATAAAAGTGCATAGAGGGAGCCAGTTGGTCCCACCTAGAAAAAGAGCAGTGGAATACCAATTTCACATTATATATGTGGTTATTTTCCTTAGCTGCAGAGCACCCTGGGATAGCCTGGAAGAGATGGATTTAAGTAACCAAAATACCTCATTAATTACTACACAGTGGAGGTGGGGTAGGGTAGGAAGTCGATACCAAAGTCACATGATGTCATAAGAAAGCTATCATGGTTGGAAACTAGAAACCGTAAGTAAACTACTTTTGTTTAGAAAAAATATGGGTCCAATCTACCAACAGCTGAGGTAAAAAACAGAAATGTCATGTTTATGTTGGCATCCATTGCTAGGACTTTTCATGTGTAGTGTATTGTGTAATGTTTTCTGACTAAGTTATTTAATAAGTCACCAAATCAACAAGTAATTAAGAGGTGGGTGGTCTATGTTGATGGGTAAACAATATAATTTATCTGTGGTCATTTCACTTTCTGCTCTTGGAACGAGTTCCAAGTTCACAAAGTTCATTCCCAGCTAAACCTTAAGACTGTTCTTGGCTGTAAATGAGTTAATAGTCTGTGATCCAAACCTGGATGACACTGGGAACTTGCTACACCCAGTACAGTGCAATAGGCTGGGATGAGCTCAGGTCTGGAGCCTCACACAGGCACCAAGCTGTCCCTTCTTTCTCTAGGGCTGCTTCTGCTGCACTAAGGCTAACTTGAAATCACTCAGGACATCATTACAATAAAATTGTTACTTAGCTTTAAAGAGAAATGAAGAGCTGGTACATGCTACAACATGGATGAGCCTTGAAAACATTATGCTGAGTGAAATAAGTCAGAAACAAAGGACAAATATTGTGTGATCCCACTTCTATAAAGTATCAAGAATAGACAAATGCATAGTGATAGAAGTTTATTAGTGGTTACTAAGGCTGGAGGGAGGGGAGAATAAGGAAGCTTTAGGGGTACTGAGTTTCTGTTCAGGGTGATGACATCTTTTGAAATAAATAGCGGTGATGGTTGTACATCACACCATACACAAAAATTAATTCAAAAAGTATCAAAAACCTACGTACAAAATCTAAACCTATAAAGATCACGGAAAAAAATGGGGTCAACACTAGGGACCCTAATATATGGCATAAATAGGATACAAATCATAACTAACAATGCACAAATACCAGAATATAAACTAGATAACTGAGATCTCCTAAAAATTAAACACTTATGCTCATCAAAAGACTTCACCAAAAGAGTAAAAAGGAACCTACAGACTGGGAAAAAAATTTTGTCTATGACATATCTGACAAGGGTTTAATCTCTAAAATCTGCAATACTTCAACAACAAAAAGACAAATAATCCAATTTAAAAATGGGCAAAGGCAAAGATTAGACAGGCCCATAAGACAAAACGAGACTAAAGGGGCACGCCAGCCCAAGGGCAAGGACTAGAAGGCAGGAGGGACAGGAAAGCTGGTAATAGAGAACCCAAGGTTGAGAAGGGAGAGTGTTGACATGTTGTGGGGTTGTTAACCAATGTCATAAAACAATATGTGTCCTAAGTATTTAATGAGAAGCTAGTTTGTTCTGTAAACCTTCATCTAATGTACAATAAAAGAAAAACCTATATTAAACCACGCCTTAAAAAAAAAATGGGCAAAGGATATGAACAGACACGTCACCAAAGAAGACATTCAGGCAGCTAACAGACACATGAAAACATACTCGAGATCATTAGCCATTAGAGAAATGCAAATCAAAACTACAATGAGATATCATTTCAACCCAACATTACTGGCACTAATAAAACAAAATAAAACAAGGCAATAAATGTTGGAGAGGTTCTGGGGAGGTTGGAACTCTTATGCACTGCAGGTGGAAATGTAAAATGGTACAACCATGATGGAAAATGATTTGGCACCTTCTTAAAAAGCTAGAAATGGAAATACCATACAATCCAGCAATCCCACTCCTGGGAATATATCCTAGAGAAATAAGAACTGTCACACGAATAGACATATGCATACCCTGTTTACTGCAGCATTATTCACGGTAGCAAAAAGATGGAAACAACCTAAGTGCCCATCAACAGAAGAATGGATAAGCAAACTATGGTACATACACACTATGGAATACTATGCAACAATAAAGAACAATGATGAATCCTTGAAACATCTCACAACATAGATGAATCTGGAGAGCATTATACTGAGTGAAATAAGTCAATCACCAAAAGACAAATACTGTAAGAGACCACTAATTATAAAAACCGATGAAAAGGTTTACACACAGAAAAAAACAATTTTTGATGGTTATGAGGGAGGGGAGGGATGGGGAAGGAAAAACACTAGACAATAGATAAGTGGTAACTTTGATGAAGTGTAAGACAGTACACAATACTTGAGAAGTCAACACAACTTGACCAAGACAGTCATAGTAGCTTCCTAGACACATCCAAACTTCCTGAGGGACCAAGTTACTAGGCTGAGGGCTGGACTATTGTCTTGGAGGACATCTAGCTTTATTGGCATAGCAGTTTATAAAGAAAATGTTCTACATCCTACTTTGGTGAGTAGCGTCTGGAGTCTTTAAAGCTTGTGAATGGCCATCTAAGATATGTCTACTGGTCCCATCCAGTCTGGAGCAAGGGAGAATGAAGGAAACCAAAGACACAAGGGAAAGATTAGTCCAAAGGACTAATGGACTACAACTACCACAGCTTCCACCAGACTGAGTCATCACAACTAGATGGTCCCTGGCTACAACCACCCACCACTCTGACAGAGATTACAATAGAGGATCCCAGACAGAGCTGCAGAAAAATGTAGAACAAAATTCAAATTCACAAGAAAAATATCAGACTTACTGGTCTGAAAGAGACTGGAGGAACAGCAGTACTATGGCCCCTGGACACCTTTTCAACTCAGAACTGAAGTCACTCCTGAAGTTTACCTTTCAGCCAAAGATTAGCCAGGCCTATAAAACAATAACACTTGTGAGGAACATGCTTCATAGTTCAATCATGTATACAAGACCAAATGGGCACACCTGTCCAAAACTGAAGAGGAGCATGTGAGAAAGGACAGGAAAATGGGACGAATGGAAGCAAGGAACCCGTGGTGGAGAAGGGGAGAGTGCTGACACAAAGCGGAGATTGCAACCAATGTCACAAAACAATTTGTGTATTGTTGAATGAGAAACTAATTATTCTGTAAACTTTCACCTAAAGCACAATAAAAAGAAAAAAAATGGTTAAAATGGCAATTTTTTGTTACATATATTTTACCACAACAAAATTATTTAAAAAATATATCATAGACATAATATTGCTTACTAATTCTTTTTTTTAATTTAATTTAATTTTTGGTGAAAGTATGCACAGCAAAACCCTCTCCCATTCCACAGTTTCGAGATGTGATGATCAGTGACATTGGTTACTGTCTTCATATTGTGTCAATATTCTCATTATTTCTGTTCTAGTTGTCTCACTTCCATTTACTCAATCTCTCTGTCCCCCAACCTTCTCATCAAAGCTTTAAAATAGCTGTTGACCATTTGGTCTTAGATAATTTTTTAAAAAAGAAATACAATACTCAAGTGTGACAATTTTTACTCTTTGGGCTAAACTATTACTTAATTTAAAGGTGACTTCAGGGAATAGTTTCAATGCAGGGGTTGAAGAGTAATTCAGGGCCATAGTCTCAGGGACTTCTCCAGCCTGAATAGGTCCAGTAAGTGTGGATTCTTTAAGAATTTGAAGTTCTGTTATACATTTTTTTCCTTGTTTATCAGGATTCATCTATTGTGTTCCTGATCAGAATGTTCAGTAGTGGTAACTGGGCACCATCTAGTTCCTCTGGTCTCAAGGTAGAGGGGTCAGTGATTCATGTTGACAATTAGTCCTTTAGTCCAGTTCCTTCTCTGATTATTGAGTTTCCTTCTTTCTGTTTTGTTCCAAATGAATAAAGACCAATAGTTGTATCTTAGATGGCCACTCATAAGCTTTTAAGACCCTAGACGCTACTCTCTATACTGGGAGGCAGAACATAAACTTTAAGAACTATATTATGCTAATTGACTGGATTGTCCCACAAGGCCACAGGCCTAAGCCCCCAAACCAAGAGAACTAATCCCACGAAGTGATTGGTTATGTCTAATTAGTATCAGCATCTGTAGCACCCCCATTTTTTTGGTTGTTGTTACTGTTGCAAAACCATACACAACCTAGTATTTGCCCATCATCTCTTTTCCCTATGTACAGCTTGTAGACATCAGTTACATCAGACATGCTGTGCAAAATTCACCCATATTCGGTGCCATCTTTTCCATTTATATAGACAAAAATCGACTACTAGCTAGGGAATACTTTCCTCCTCCCCCTCCCCGTAACCACTAATGAACCTTAGTTTCTGTATATTTACCTATTCATGTTATTTCATAAAAGTGAGAACATACAATATTGTTTTTTTGTGATTGACTTAATTCTCCTAACATAATCTCTTCCAGGTTCATCCATGGGAACTCATTTTTCTTTATCACTGAATAGTATTCTAGTGTATCTATGTACCACATTTTACTTATCCATTCATCTGCTAATGGGCACTTAGGTTGTTTCCATTTTTTTGTTGTTGCTAATAGTGCTGGAATGAACATAGGTGTACTTGTCACTTCTATAGATCCCTACGATGTATACTTAAGAGAGGAATTCCTGAGTCATATGGCAGCTCTACCTCTAGTTTTTTGAGGAACCGCAAGACTGTTTTCCACAATGCTGTATCATTTCCTATTCCCACCAGCAATGGAGGAGCATTTCAATTTCTTCATATCCCCCCATCACTTGTTATTTTCTGTTTGTATGTGTGTGTGTGTGTTTTGTTTTTGAAATGATATCTCATTGTAGTTTTGATTTTCATTTCTCTGATGGCTAATGATGATGAACATTTTTTCATGTGTCTGTTGGCCATTCGAATATCCTCTTTGGTAAAGTGTCTGTTCATTGTCCTTTCCCCAGTTTTTGATTGGGATATCTGTCTTTTTGTTGTTAAGTTGTAGAAGTGTTCTATATATTTTAGATATTAGACCCTACCGGTCATATCATTCCTGAAAATTATTTTGCAATCTGTAGGTTGTCTCTGTACTCTTCTGACAGTCTTTTGATGAACATAGGCATTTAACTTATATGAGGTCCCGCTTACCAATTCTTTTCGCTTCCTTCTTCCAGGTTCATGGGGAGATTGTAATTCCTGTCCCACTTGAAGTTAGATGTGGCCATGTGACCTTTTTGGCCAATAACACATGAGCAGATATGGCGTGTGTCACTTCTGCATGGCTCATCATCTCTCCCCTGCTAATGCCATGGCTGGCACAAGTGAGCAACGTGAAATGTTGAGCTACCTCAAGGAACAGCTTGTCTGAGATGTTCTAGGCCTGCAATGGATTACATAAGAGTTTAACTTTTGCTTAGTCACTGAGATTTTTTTGAAGGGTTGTTTTACTTTGTTTTATTACTGCATAAGCTGGCACATTCTGACTAAAGCTCACCATAGCCCTGTGAAACGTCTCTCAGTGCTTACTGGGCCAGAAACTGCTACTAGTCCTTTAATATCTGTTCACTTCATCCTTCTCAGATTAATAGAGAAATTTTACCTGGGCATATAGCTGCATAAAATAAAGGTGATATTTCCCAACTTCTGTCAGAGCCAGGATGTGGTTATTCACCTGAGTTCTGGCTGTGTTGACCTGCTTATGTCCTAGATAACTGTGCTTTCACATTTATTCTTCATTGTTTAATCTGAGCAGAAGCAAACTTATCAGGGAAATTGGGTATGTCCCCATCTATGCCCTGACTCATGTATGAACAGAAAGAAAATGTCACTTCCAAGACTGTGTCTTCCATCTTGGGGGGCTCTCTCTTGCTTGCTTCCTCTTAAGGAAGCCAGCTGCCATGTTGTGAGCTGCCCTATGGAGAAGTCCATGTGGCAAGGAACTGAGGATGCTTCTGGCCAACAGCCCAGAAGGACCTGAGTGCTCAGTCCAATAGCCTGCATGGAACCAAACTACATCAACAACCATGAGAGTGAGCTTGGAAACAGATGTTCTCCCATCAAAACTTTAGATGACAGCACAGTGACTGTCAGCTTGACTGCAACTTCATGAGGGACCTTGAGCCAGAAGCACCCAGCTAAGCCTTGCCCAAATTCCTGACTCATAGTAATTGTGAAATAATAAACGTTTGTTGTTTTAAGTGACAAATTTTTGGGGGTAATTTGTTAAACAGCGATAGATAACAAATTCAAAGGGATAACTAATACAAAGTTGTCCAAAGAGATACTTATTACGCCATTAAAGAAAAAGGGCACACCTTCCCCTTCCCCTTCCCTGTCTTCTTGGTTGCTGGAATGTCACCGTGGAATGCCACCTGACCATGTGCACAAGGGAAATACTTAACGATGGCAGAGCAGTAGGGCAGAAGGAGCCTGGGATCCTGACAATTCCATGTGGCTGACCTGTCATGCCAGCTTGCACTTTTACATAGAAGAGAAACCAGTTTTTCTCTTGTTTAATCCAATGCAATTTTGAGTCTCTTGTAAGGAAGTAGAGTCTATATCATCGCTAAAATGCTTACTTTCATTCTGTACTGTGGGAAAGCACCAGAAAGCAAAATTTCTTGGGACCAGGCTTCTTTGAAGAAGCTGATAATGCTTGCATTATTGAGAATTTACTAAGAGATTTGAAGTCAGATATGTCAGAGCCACTGTCTTTCTTTACAATTGCAGATTACAGTAACTAGTCTCTTGAAAATGAAGCAAAGACTGGACCTGGGAATGTTAGGAACAGGAGCTGTGAGTGAACCCGGCTGCTGTGGCAGCTCACAGGCTGGCTAGTGGCTGGCATCCCTGTTCACAAGAATTCTTTTGCAGGTCAGGCTAAATGGCTCTTTTCAAAAGAAAAAAAAAGTGTCCACATGAGATTATATTTATCCTAAAAACTAAGAAAGTGGCCTTTTTAACATGTCACAATGTATGACTGTGTATGAGTGGCTGCCATCCACAGCAGCAGCACCTCTGAACCAACACTGAAAGAGGTCAGCTCTCCCTGGGTTAACAAATGAACTGAAGGGGTTTTCATCCACTGCAAAAAGTTATGGGCTGAGTAAAAAGATGGCATCTTAGCTGAATCTGGGGCTATTTGCTTCTCTAATCCTCAAATTTAGTGCTGTAATTTTTACAAATACTAAAATAGGACAGATGTGAAACACATCACTGACATGACCCAGTCTCCAGCCAGGCCAGTGATGGACTGAACCAGTGCTCTGCCAATGATTGCCTGTTTTCATTTCTGATTCTATACCTGATTCTGTGCATGCTGAATATGAAAACAGACTAAATGTAAACACCTGAAAAAAATCAACCTATCAGACACAATATTTTAATAGAAGGAAAGATCTATCTTTTCTTGAATTGGAAGACAGTATTATAAAGGATTGTTTTTCCTAAAGTATTTAATTCAATGTAATTTCAGGTTAATGTAACAACAGGATTTCAATTTCAGGTTAATGTCTCAACAGGAACTTGACAAAACCTTTCTAAAGTTAATCTGGAAAATAAATATTTAAAAATAACTGGGGACATTTTGAAAAAGATAGTAAAGGAAGACTTGTCTTATAAGAATGAATATAGTTTATTACTGCGACAGTAATAAAGACAGTATGGTTCTAGCACAGGAATAGACAGGTAGATTAATGGACTGGGATAGAGGAGCCAGAAACAGACTCAAATACGTATGAAAGTGCAGCACATAGAAAGAAACCGTGCCAACTCAAAAAGGAGAAAACAAACAAGTTAATAAAGAATTTGGCAAGATATTTGACAAGACGCTTCACCAAAGAAGATATAGAAATGGCAAAAAAAAAAAAAATCTGAAAGATGCTCAGCATCATTAGTCATTAGGGAAATATAAATTAAAACCACAAACCATTATACACTTATTATAATGAATAAAAGAAAACAAAACAAGCAAACAAACAAAAAACCCTGAAATACTAAGTGCTGGTGAGAATGTGGAGAAACTGGAACTCTCATTCATTTCTCATTAGAATGCAAAGTGGTACGGTTACTGTGCGAAACAGTGTGGCAGTCTCTTGTGACGTTAAGAAACACTTACCACTTGACCTCATAGACATATATAGAACACTCCACCCAAGAGCTGCAAAGGACACATTCTTTTCCAATGCACATGGAATGTTCTCCAGAATAGACCACATCTTAGGCCACAGAGCAATCCTCAACAAGATCCAAAACGTTGAGATAATTCAAAGTATCTTCTCTGACCACAATGTCATCAAGGTAGAAATTAACAACAGAAAGAGCAAGGAAAAAAAATCAATTACATGGAAACTGAATAATACCCTACTTACACATCACCGGGTAATAGAAGAAATAAGAGATGGAATAAAAAAATTCCTAGAATCAAATGAGAATGAAAACATGTCATACCAAAACTTTTGGGACACAGCAAAGGCAGTCTTCACAGGACAATTTTTAGCAACAGATGGACACATCAAAAAAGAACAAAGGGACAAAATCAAACATTAACTACAGAACTCAAACAAATCGAAAGAGAACAGCAAAAGAAGCCCTTAGCCACCTGAAGAAAGGCAATAATAAAGATCAGAGCAGAAATAAATGAAATAGAGAACAGAAAAACAACAGAAAGAATCAACAGAACCAAAACTTGGTCCTTTGAAAGAATCAGCAAAGTCGACAAACCACTGGCCAGAAAGACAAAAGAAAAACAGGAGAGGATGCAAATAACCCAAATAAGAAATGAAATGGGGGACATTACAATGGACCCACTGAAATAAAAAGGATCATAACAGACTATTATGAAAACCTATACTCCAACAAATTTGAAAACCTAGAGGAAATGGATAAATTTCCAGAAACACATGTCCTACCCAAACTACAGCAAAGTGATGTTGAAAATCTGAACAGACCCATAACAAGATAAAAGACTGAAAAGGTAATTAAAAAAACTCCCAACCAAAAAAAGCCCTGGCCCAGATGGCTTCACTGGAGAATTCTACAAAACATTCATAGAAGAGCTTGTACCAGTACTACTCAAGCTATTTCAGAACATAGAGAAGGAAGCAACACTTCCAAATTCATTCTATGAAGCCAGCATAACGCTGATACCAAAACCAGGCAAAGACATCACATAAAAAGAAAATTACAGACCAATATCTCTCATGAATATAGATGCAAAAATTCTCAACAAAATTCTAGCCAATAGAATTCAAGATCATATCAAAAAAATAATACACCACAGCCAAGTAGGATTCATACCAGGTATGCAAGGATGGTTCAACATTAGAAAGTCAATCAACGTAATCCACCACATAAATAAAAGGAAAGAAAAGAATCACATGATCATCTCAATTGACACAGAAAAGGCATTCGACAAACTTCAACACTCATTCCTGATAAAAACTCTCAATAAAATAGGTACAGAAGGGAAATTTCTCCACATAATAAAGGGCATCTATGCAAAACCAACGGCCAACATCATTCTTAATGGAGAGAGGCTGAAAACATTCCCCATGAGAACAGGAAGAAGACAAGGATGCCCTTTCTCACCACTCCTAGTTAACATTTTGCTAGAAGTTCTAGCTAGAGCAATAAAGCAAGAAAAAGAAACAAAGGGCATCCAAATTGGTAATGAAGAAGTTAAACTGTCCCTGTTTGCAGATGATATGATACTATACATAGAAAACCCTAAAGACTCAACGAGAAATCTACTGCAACTAATAGAAAGATTCAGTAGAGTAGCAGGATACAAGATAAACATTCAAAAATCAGTTGGATTCCTAAACACCAATAAGAGAATCATGAAAAGGAAGTCAGGAAAACAATACCATTTATAATAGCCCCTAAAAAGATAAAAATACTCAGCAATAAACCTAACAAGGGATGTAAAAGACCTATACAAAGAAAACTACAGAACACTACTGCAAGAAACCCAAAGGGATCTACATAAATGGAAAAACATACCATGCTCATGGATAGGTAGACTCAACATTGAGAAAATGACAATTCTACCCAAAGCAATTTACAAATACAATGCAATCCTGATCCAAATACCAACAACTTTCTTCAAAGAGATGGAAAAACTCATCATTAACTTTATATGGAAAGAGAAGAAGCCCTGAATAAGTAAAGAACTACTGAAGAAGAAGAATAAAGTTCGAAGACTCACAGTACCTGACCTCAGAACCTACTATACAGGTACAGTAGTCAAAACAGCCTGGTACTGGTACAACAACAGATACATTGACCAGTGGAACAGAATTGAGAACCCAGATGTAAATCCGTCCACCTACAGTCACCTGATCTTCGACAAGGGCCCAAAGTCCATCAAATGGGGAGAAGACAGTCTTGTTAACAAATGGTGCTGACAAAACTGGATATCCATCTGCAAAACAATGAAACAAGACTCATACCTCATGCTGTATACAAAAACTACTTCAAAATGGATCAAAGACCTGAATATAAAGCCTAAAACTATAAAGTTCATAGAAGAAAAAATAGGACCAACACTACAGGCCTTAATACACGGCATTAACAGGTTACAAACCATAACCATCAACACACAAACCCCAAAAGATAAGCTAGATAACTGTGATCTTCTAAAAATCAAACACCTATGCTTCAAAAGACTTCACCAAAAGAGTAAAAAGAGAACCTACAAACTGGGAAACAATTTTTGGACAGTACAAGTCAGACAAAGGTCTAATCTCCATAATCTACAAGAAAATCCAACACCTCTACAACAAAAAGACAAATAATCCTATTAAAAAATGGGCAAAGGCAAAGAACAGACACTTCACCAAAGAAGACATTCAAGTGGCCAACAGACACATGAGGAAATGCTCGCGATCATTAGGCATTAGAGAAATGCAAATTAAAACCACAATGAGATACCATCTCACCCTGGCATTACTGGCACGAATCAAAAACACTGGAAATAACAAATGTTGGAGGGGCTGCGGGGAGATCGGAATACTTATGCACTGCTGGAGGGTATGCAAACTGATACAACCATTTTGGAAAATGATATGGCGCTTCCTTAGAGAACTAGAAATAGACATGTCATATGATCCAGCAATCCCACCCCTAGGAATATATCCTAGAGAAATAAGAGTCGTCACTCGAATAGACATATGCATGCCTATGTTCATGGCAGCATTATTCACAATAACAAAACGATGGAAACAACCTAGATGCCCATCAACAGATGTATGGATAAACAAACTATGGTACATACACACAATGGAGTACTATGCAATGAGAAAGAACAAGAATGAATCTGTGAAACATCTCATGACATGGATGAAACTGGAGTACATTATGCTGAGTGAAATAAGTCAATCACAAAAGGACAAATATTGTATGAGACCTCTATTGTAAAAACCCATGAAAAAGTTCACACACAAAATGTAACAATCTTTGTTGGTTACCAGGGATGGGAGGGGTAGGGGTGAAATACTAAACAGGCAATAGATAAGTGGTATCTTTGGTGAAGGGTGAGAGACAGTACACAGTACTGGGGAAACCAGAACAATTTGTACAAGGAAAGGTCATGGAAGCTCCATAGACACATCCAAACTCCCTGAGGGAGTGAATTGCTGGGTGGAGGGCTGTGGGGACCATGGTCTCAGGGAATACCTAGCTCAACTGGCATAAAACAGTTTATAAATACAGTGTTGTACATTCTATCTTGGTGAATACCATCTGGGGTCTTAAAAGCCTGTGAGCAGCCATCTAAGATACTCCACTGGTCTCACCACTTCAGGAGCAAGAGAGAATGAAGAGAACAGGATACAAGGAAAAGTTTAGTCCAAAGGACTAATTGTCCACAGCTACCAAGGCCTCCACCGGACTGAGTCCAGTACAGCTAGATGGTGCTCGGCCACCGCCACTGACTGCTCTGGAGAGCTGGAGAAAGATGTAGAACAAAATTCTAACTCACAAAAAAAAGACCAGATTTACTGGCCTAAAGAAGACTGGAGAAACCCCGGGAGTATGGCCCCCAGACACCCTTTTAGCTCAGTGGTGAAGTCACTTCTGAGGTTCACCGCTCTGCCGGGGAGTGGACAGCCCCATAAAACCAAATGGGACTAATGAGGCACAGCAGTCCAGGGACAAGGACTAGAAGGCAGAAGGGGACAGGAAAGCTGGTGATAGGGAACCCAAGGTTGAGTAAGGACAATGTTGATGTGTTGTGAGGTTGTTAACCATTGTCTTAGGGCAACATGTGTACTGTTTAATGAGAAACTATTTTGTTGTGTAAACCTTCATCTAAAATGAGAATAGCAGCCAAAATGGAAGAGCGTAGTTGATGTCACTGAACTGTGCATGTAGAAATTTTTGAAATGGTGTATCTTTGGCTATGTATATTTTCACCAAAAAAAAAAAAAAAAAGTCAAGAAGGGAGAGGGTTGATGTGTTGTGGGGTTGTTAACCAGTCATAAAACTATATGTGTACTACTGTTTCATGAGAAACTATTTGTTCAGTAAACCTTCACCTGAAGTCCAATTAAAAAAGAAAGAAAGAAACATCATATGACCCAGTAATCCCAGTTCTAGGTGAGAAATTAAAACATATATTCTCACAAAAACCTGTAAGCAAATTTTCATAACAGCCTTATTCATAATTGCAAAAAACTGAAAACACCTTAAATGTCCTTAAATGGATAAACTGTGGAATAATAGAATGCTACAAGGAACTGTTGCACACACAGCATATGAGCCTCAGTACACTACCCTAAGTGAAAGAGCCAGACTCAAAAGGTTAAGACACTGTGTGATTTCATTTATATGACATTCTGGAAAAGACAAAATGGTTGGGATGGAGAACAGACCAGTGAGATGTCAGGGGATAAGCGGATGGGTGGGGTTGACTATAAAGGGGCAGTAAGAGGAAATTTTGGGGGTGGTTTATCTCTTTTGTAATGATAGTTACACAACTCTACACATTTGTTAAAACTCACATAACTATACACCCAAAGAGAATTTTACTGAATGTAAAACATAAAACAAATTTGAAAAGACATCATGCCATTTTTGAGTAAAAAAATGAATTATTTAATACATAGGGCTGTAATAACAGATTAGGGATTTAGACAAAAATAAAGGTAGATTGTTAACCTTAGTTCTTGCATTAAAATAAATTCCAGATGGATTGAGAATTTAATTGTAAATACAGAAATTATAAAATGTCATAACAAAACATGTTTGTTGGGAGATTCATGGCAAAATGGCACTCTAGGCAGAAGCACCATGCCGTCCCTCCACAGCAAAGATCCAAAAAACTAAGCCGAACAGAGAAAACAACAATCCTGAAACCCTAAAACATCAAATGAAGAGATAACTCAGCCAAGCACCAAATGGAGTGAGAAAACTAACAGAGAACAGAGAGTGAGGAGAGATTCATGCAGAGGTCCCCTACCAGCTAACGCAGCACGGATCCGCCATCTTGGACTTCTATTGGAGACCAGCAAACATGGGGTAGAAGAAAGCAGCTTCACAGAGCTTCCAGTGGGAGACAAAACAACCGGTAATTTACCATATAGGCTTTCCCACACCCCACCCTTCTTCACCCCGACTTGACCTCCTCCGCTTCCCTCGGCCACAATCTCTTGTCCGGGAAACACCATCTGCTTGGATTCCACACACCAGAGAGGGCCGGCTCTCTGAGAGCCATTTGTTGGCTGGTGGTGTTGCTTTTTTCTGCTTCTTTTGATTTTTTCCTTACCTCTCACCACCTCCCCCTCCTTTTGCTCAAATACCTGGCTCCGTGCGCCATCTTTGCTTCTTCCTGAGGGGCTGTGGAGCCGTTTGAGTGTGGAGCTGCTTCCCGGTCTGGGCTGCCCTGCTAGTGGGATCCCAGGGCTTTTGTTCGTTTGTTTCTTTTGAATTGTTTGTTTGTTTTCTTTTCCTTTTCTTGAGTTGGGAGCCCTTTCTGGCCAGGCAGTGCTGTGTGGCAAGGAGACTACCCCCTCAGCTTGCACAGACGTGCAGAGGGATCCCTGAGAACATTTCTTTTTGTGTTGTTGGTTTTTTTTTCTGTTTTTTGGAGGGCTTTTCTTGTTCTTTTTCTTTTTTTAATTTCTTTTGTTTTCTCTTCCCTCTTTTTCCCTTTTTGTCTTTCTTCATTACTCAGTTTCTCGTCTCTCTATATCTTCTTTCTTTTTCTGTTCCCTGAATACCTGGCATTGTATACCTCTACACCTTCTAGCCAGGCTGTACTGCAACACCAGAGAGCGACTTCCCCAGACCTCATAGCTGCACCGGTGCGATACCTGGGAACTTTGTGGTTCTTTAACCTTTCTGATTTTTATTTATTCATTCTTTTCTTTTCTTCCTCTTCCCGTTTTAGTTTTTCTCCATTTCCTTGTCTCTCATCTCTCCACTCCAACGGCAATCACCCCTAGCATTCTTTTTTGTTTGTATGTTTTTGGCTCCTGTTCCTCTCTCCTCTCTCCCATATCTATCTTACCTCCACACATAATAATCTCCCTGCTACATCCTGCCTACCTGCACCGTGTGCTTAACATCACACTACCAAGCAGCACAGGCAAGGCCTACTGGAACCTGTCCTGCACTGATTACCGACCCACCCTGGTGGCTGTAGAAAGTGCCACAAACTACCCATCCCACTGGCTCCTCTTCAGCTAGACCTCCCCTGCCATACCATATCTGAGTAACTGACCCTACCAATTGGAGAAGGAGGCGAAAAGTTTTGTGTCCACAGAAGAGCAATCAGCAAAGAACACACAGTCCACCTGCTCAGACATAGTCAAATTTTTTAAAGAAAAGGGATGAAAAAAACAAATCTACAATCAGTAAACAAGAAAAATAACTACTGAATGCCCAGAAGACAGCAGACAATATCAAAACTTTTACAAAAACAGGACAGGATGGTTCCAGTAGGTGTCCAAAATAAAACACCAGATGACTTTCCAGTGGAAGAAAAGGCACTAGAACTACCTGATAGGGAATACAAATCTCTAACACTCAGAATTCTCCAAGAGCTGAGGCAAAAAAGATGACAAACATGAGGAAAAAATAGACAAATTCATGGAAAATACAGACAAAAAATTGGAAGAATTCAGGAAAATAATTCAGGAACAAAATGCCAAAATAAATTCACAACTGGAAATTAAAGACAACAATTAGAAATCCAAAAGATAAACAACCAGATTTCAGAAATGGAAGGTGTCATAGAAGGGCTGAGAAGCAGATTTGAAATGGTGGAAGACAGGATCAGTGGAATTGAAGACAAACACTTGGATACAACTCTGTTTGAGGAAAACTCAGAAAAAAGAACAAAGAAAAATGAAGTTATGTGGGATACAATCAAAAGCAAAAATTTGAGAGTGATTGGAATTCCAGAAAAGGGGGAGAAAACAGAAAACACAGAGAGGATCATTGAAGAACTGCTGACAGAAAACTTCCCCAATATCATGAAAGATGAAAAGCTGGCCATTCAAGAAGCTCAACGAACCCCATATAAGATAGACCCCAAAAGAAAATCACCAAGGCCATATCATAATCACGCTCGCCAAAACCAAAGACAAAGAATCCTGAGAGCAGCTTGTGAAAAACAAGAAGTCACATACAGAGGAGGAACAAGAAGACTAAGTTCAGATTATTCCGCAGAAACCATGCAGGCAAGAAGGCAATGGGATAACATATATAAAATCTTGAAAGAAAAAAATTGCCAGCCATGAATAATATATCCAGCAAAACTCTCGTTCAAATTTGATGGTGAAATTAGGTCATTTCTAGATAAACAGAAATTAAGGGAATAAGTAAAAGTAAACCAAACTTACAAGAATTATTAAAGGGAGTTCTTCGATCTGAGGACAAACAGCTTCAGCTCACAGGCAGAACCTAGGACGCAGGATCGTTCCAGCCAGATACCAATCTAGGAAATGACCTCTCGAGGACTATCCAAAACCAAAACAAATACAACCGGGAATCATAGCAGTTAATCAGGAAATGACAACAACATCAAAACAATAAAAGAGGGAATAACCGGCATAGGTACAGAAACTTCTAATGGAAAGGAAGGCAAGGTGATACAAAGTAATGGTAGACTGCTTCAAACTTAGAAAGATAAGGGTAAATTCATGGTAACCACAAAGCAAGTTAACGAACATACTCATAAAAAAAGAGGAAAACCATAAAGTTTCACCAAAAACAAAACCTACAAAAACAAAAGCAATGAAAAAAAATCTACAAACAAAAATAACTCAGCACAAGAGAGTAAGAAGAACAAAGAAAACTTCAGCACCACAAAAAAGCACTACAAAATGACAGCAACAAACCCACATCTATCAATAATTACACTGAATGTAAATGGACTCAATGCACCCATAAAGAGATGGAGAGTGACAGAATGGATAAAGAAACAGGATCCATCAATATGCTGTCTACAAGAGACACACCTTAGAAACAAAGATGTGAATTTATTAAAAGTCAAAGGTTGGAAAAAAATATATCAAGCTAACAACTACCAAAAAAGAGAAGGAGTGGCAATTCTAATCTCTGATAAAATAGATTTTAAAACAAAATGTACCATAAAAGACAAAGAAGGACACTATATAATGATTAGGGGGATGATCCATCATGAAGACATAACCATAATAAACATCTACTCACCCAATGACAGGGTTCCAAAATACATAAAACAAACTCTAACAACACTGAAAAGAGAAATTGACAGTTCCACAATACTAGGAGACTTCAACACACCACTCTCAGTAAAGGACAGAACAACTAAGAAACTCAGCAAAGATACAGAAGACCTAAAGGGCACAATCAGCCAACTTGACCTCATAGACATATATAGAACACTCCATCCGACTGCTGCAAAGAACACATTCTTTTCCAGTGCACATGGAACGTTCTCCAGAATAGACCACATCTTAGGCCACAGAGCAATCCTGAACAAGAGCCAAAAGGTTGAGATAATTCAAAGTATCTTCTCTGACCACAATGCCATCAATGTAGACATTAACAATAGAAAGAGCAAGGAAAAAATCAATTACATGGAAACAACAATACCCTTTTTAGACATCACTGGGTAATAGAAAAAATCAGATATGGAATCAAAAAATTCCTAGAATCAAATGAGAATGAAAACACATCATACCAAAACCTTTGGGACACAACAAAGGCAGTCCTCAGAGGACAATTTATAGAATAGATGCACGCATCAAAAAAGAAGAAAGGGACAAAATCAAAACATTAACTACAGAACTCAAACGAATAGAAAGAGAACAGCAAAAGAAGCCCACAGCCACTGGAAGAGAGGAAATAGTAAAGATCAGAGCAGAAATAAATGAAATAGAGAACAGAAAAACAATAGAAAGAATCAACAAAACCAAAACTTGGTTCTTTGAAAGAATCAACAAACTCAACAAACCACTGGCCAGACTGACAAAAGAAAAACAGGAGAGGACACAAATAACCCAAATAAGAAATGAAATGGGGGACATCACAACAGACCCAACTGAAATAAAAAGGATTATAACAGAATATTATGAAAAACTTTACTCCAACAAATTTGAAAACCTAGAGGAAATGGATAAATTTCTAGAAACACATGGCCTACCCAAACTACAACGAAGTGATGTTGAAAATCTGAACAGACCCATAACAAGAGAAGATATTGAAAAGGTAATAAAAAAAAAAAAATCCCAAACAAAAAAAGCCCTGGCCCAGATGGCTTCACTGGAGAATTCTACAAAACATTTACAGAAGAGCTTGTACCAGTACTACTCAAGCTATTTCAGAGCATAAAAGAGGAAGCAACACTTTCAAATTCATTCTATGAAGCCAGCATAACCCTTATACCAAAACCAGGCCAATATCTCTCATGAATATAGTTGCAAAAATTCTGAACAAAATTCTAGCCAATACAATTCAGCATCATATCAAAAAAATAATACACCACAGCCAAGTAGGATTCCTACCAGGTATGCAAGGATGGTTCAACATTAGAAAGTCAATCAGCGTAATCCACCACATGAATACATGGAAAGAAAAGAATCACGTGATCTTCTCAACTGAGGCAGAAAAGGCATTTGACAAAGTCCAACACCCATTCCTGATAAAAACTCTCAATAAAATAGGTAGAGAAGGGAAATTTCTCAACATAATAAAGGACATCTATGCAAAACCAATGGCCAACATCATTCTTAATGGGGAGAGGCTGAAAACATTCCCCTTGAAAACAGGAACAAGACAAGGATGCCCTTATCACCATGCCTATTTAACATTGTGCTGGAAGTTCTAGCTAGAGCAATAAGGCAAGAAAAAGAAATAAAGGGCATCCAAATTGGTAATGAAGAAGTTGAACTGTCCCTGTTTGCAGATGATATGATACTATACATAGAAAACCCTAAAGACTCCATGAGAAATCTACTGGAACTAACAGAAAGATTCAGCAGAGTAGCAGGATACAAGATAAACATTCAAAAGTCAGTTGGATTCCTGTACACCAATAAGAAGAATGATGAAAAGGAAATCAGGAAAACAATACCATTAATAATAGCCCCTAAAAAGATAAAATACTTAGGAGTAAATCTGACCAGGGATGTAAAAGACCTATACAAAGAAAACTACAAAACACTACTGCAAGAAACCCAAAGGGACCTACATAAACGGAAAAACATACCATGCTCATGGATAGGCAGACTCAACATTGAGAAAATGACAATTGTACCCAAAGCAATTTACAAATACAACGCAATCCTGATCCAAATACCAACAACATTCTTCAAAGAGACGGAAAAACTCACCATTAACTTTGTATGGAAAGGGAAGAAGCCCCCAATAAGTAAAGCACTACTGAAGAAGAAGAATAAAGTTGGAGGACTCACACTACCTGACTTCAGAACCTACTATACAGGTACAGTAGTCAAAACAGCCTGGTACTGGTACAACGACAGATACATTGACCAGTGGAAAAGAATTGAGAACCCAGATGTAAATCCACCCACCTACAGTCATCTGATCTTTGACTAGGGCCCAGCGTCCATCAAATGGGGAAAAGACAGTCTTTTTTAACAAATGGTGCTGGCAAAACTGGATATCCACATGCAAAAAGAATGAAACAGGATCCATACCTAACACCATATACAAAAACTAACTCAAAATGGATCAAAGACCTAAATATAAAGCCCAAAACTGTAAAGTTCATAGAAGAAAAAATAAGACCAACCCTACAGGCCCTAATACACAACATTAACAGGATACAAACCATAACTATCAACACACAAACTCCAGAAGATAAGCTAGATAACTGGGATCTTCTAAAAATGAAATACCTATGCTCTTCAAAAGACTTCACTGAAAGAGTAAAAAGAGAACCTACAAACTGGGAAAAAATTTTTAGACAGTACAAGTCAGACAAAGGTCTAATCTCCATAATCTACAAAAAAATCCAACAGCTCTATAACAAAAAGACAAATAATCCTATTAAAATATGGGCAAAGGAAATGAAAAGACACTTCACCAAAGAAGACATTCAAATGGCCAACAGACACATGAGGAAATGCTTTCAATCACTAGCCATTAGGGAAATGCAAATTAAAACCACAATGAGATACCATCTCACCCCGGCATTACTGGCACGAATCAAAAACACTGGAAAGAACAAATGTTGGAGGGGCTGTGGGGAGATGAGAACTCTTATGCACTGCTGGTGGGAATGCAAAATGATACAACCATTTTGGAAAATGATATGGCGCTTCCTCAGAAAGCTAGAAATAGACATACCGTATGATCCAGCAATCCCACTCCTAGGACTATATCCTAGAGAAATAAGAGTCGTCACTCAAATAGACATATGCACACCTATGTTCATGGCAGCATTGTTCATAATAGCAAAACGATGGAAACAACCTAGATGCCCATCAACAGATGAATGGATAAACAAACTATGGTACGTACACACAATGGAGTACTATGCAACGAGAAAGAACAACAGTGAATCTGTGAAGCATCTCACAACATGGATGAAACTGGAAGACATTATGCTGAGTGAAATAAGTCAATCACAAAAGGACAAATATTGTATGAGACCTCTATTGTAAAAACCCATGAAAAAGTTTACACAACAAATGTAACAATCTTTGTTGGTTATGAGGGATGGGGGGGTTTGGGGGGGAAATACTAAGTAGGCAATAGATAAGTGGTATCTTTGGTGAAGGGTGAGACAGTACACAATACAGGGGAAACTATCACAACTTGTACAAGGAAAGGTCATGGAAGCTTCATAGGCACTTCCAAACTCCCTGAGGGACTGAATTGCTGGGCGGAGGGCTGTGGGGACCATGGTCTTGGGGAACATCTAGCTTGATTGGCATAACACGGTCTATAAAGACAATGTTCTACATTCTACCTTGGTGAGTAGTGTCTGGGGTCTTAAAAGCCTGTGAGCGGCCATCTAAGATACTCCACTCGTCTCATCCCTTTGGGAGCAAGGGATAATGAAGAGAACAGGATACAAGGAAAAGTTTAGTCTGAAGGACTAATTGTCCACAGCTACCAAGGCCTCCACCAGACTGAGTCCAGTACAGCTAGATGGTGCCTAGCTACCACCACTGACTGCTCTGACCAGGATCACAACAGAGGGTTCTGGACTGAGCTGGAGAAGGATGTAGAGCATAATTCTAACTCACACAAAAAAGACCAGATTTATTGGCCTATAGGAGACTGGAGAAGCCCAAGAGTATGGCCCCCAGACACCCTTTTAGCTCAGTGGTGAATTTATCTCTGAGGTTCACCGTTCAGCCTGGGAGTGTACAGCTCCATAAAACCAAGCGGGACTAATGAGGTACAGTAATCCAGTGACAAGTGCCAGACTGCAGAAGGTGACAAGGAAGCTGGTGATAGGGAACCCAAGTTTGAGTAAGGATAGTGTTGATTTGTTGTGAGATTGTTAACCATTGTTATAGGGCAACATGTGTAGTAACTGTTAAATGGGAAACTATTTGGTTCTGTAAGCCTTCATCTTAAGTGAGAATAGCAGCACAATTGGAAGAGCGTAGTCAACATCACTGAACTGTGCAGGTAGAAATTTTTGAAATGATATATCTTTGGCTATGTGTATTTTCACCAAAAAAAAGGTTGAGAAATTAGAGGGTTGACATGTTGTCGGGTTGTTGACCAATGTCATAAAACAATATGTGTACTACTGTTTCATGAGAAACTATTTGTTCTGTAAGCCTTCACCTGAAGTACTATAAAACAAAACAAAACATGTTTGTTGTTTGGGGGACACCTTTCAGATAAGCATTTCACAAACCCTCAAAGCCATGTATTCGAGTATATATAAATTTAAAACGACTGCATTGCAAAATAAAACAATAATTAGTTGAAAAACAATTTGGTAAAAATATTTGCAACCCACATGGTAAAAGTTAATTTTCCTATTAAACAAAGAACTTAAAAAAGAAAAAATAAAAGGAATCCTCTCCCAATGTAGAAAGAACATGAACAAGCAATACACAAATTAACCAATAAGAAAATGTGATCAACTTCATTAATGATAAAAGACAGAAATAATAACATATGTTTGCATATCAGATTGACAAAGAGCAAAGAGATTGATAAAATCGACTAGCAGGGTTTAGAAAATTGGAACTCCCAGGAACAATTTGTGGGAGTGTGAATTTGCATAGCCTTTGTGTAGAGCAGTACGTATACCTCTTTCTCCCACGGAAATAATAATACAACTGAAAAAACACATAGACTTAAAGATTAAGGATATTTACTGTAGCACTGTTTGTAAAGTCAGACATTTCTGCTGCAGCAGTTTTTATGAGCCTTTCAAATGCTAATGTTCTCTGTGACCTCCAGGAAGGAGTGTAGAGTGCAAAAGGGTCTCAGAATTATTTGACCAGAGAACCTGTCTCTTCTCCCTCCTTCGCCGAATAGGTCACACTTAGGTCATAAAGAGATGACTGGAAGAATAGTCATTAAAATGTTAACAGCAGTCACATCTGGGATGGTAAGATTTTACTCACTTCTTTGTGCTTTCCTGTACTGCTTAAATATTTTAAACAACGAACATTTATCATTTTGGTAACAATAATACAACTGTTTTCAAAAGGAGGAAAAAAGATGCAATAAGGATGAGTAACTTAAAACTCCATTATAAAGCAAACCTCTTTGTAAATCAGCATGGTGTAAATACGAGAGTCTGGTTTATAACAGACACTCAAAATATTTGAGTGAACTGGTAAAGACCAAAGGGTTCAGAGTCAAAGGATGAGGGTTCCAGCTCCACTTGTGGTTTACCTGCTATGCAACATTGAACAGATTACCCAACTTCTCTAAACCTTTAGGCTCCTCACCCATAAAGTGGGATGATGCTGTGCACCTTGCCTCACTCACAGACGGTTAAGAAGAGATAATCAGTGCAAAATTACTTTGTTTTATCCTTGAAATAATTCTAGGAAAAGTTATTTCCAGGATACTCAGAAGAATTTGAGGCTGAGAGAGATCAAACTTCCACTGGACCCCGCAGTCACTAAGTGATGCGGCCAACCTAAAAAATGGAGAAAACCTGACCTGTGTGCAGGTGTATGAAGAGCCTTGCTGCTCTGATGCTTGGACCAGTGGCATCAGAACCATCTGAGAGATGTGGATTTGTGTTTTAACAGGTCCCCAAGTGATTCACGAGCACTTTAAAGTTTGAAAAGCATTGTTTTACAGGATGTAGTCCAATCTACAGTGATAATAAATCTGTGTGATAATGAGTAGAATTTTTCTATTGGCAGTAGGAAGACTAAAAATTAGCTTTTGATCTGAACTGTTGCTACAATTGTCCTATAGAAAAAGAAGTTATTTAACTTTACCTCAAAATTTCCCAAGTCCTCTCTCTCTTTTTTTACGATACCAATTAACATGAATTAACTGATGTGCTGTGGAGCACATTTTGGGGCAGGACTAGCTACACAATTTGTGAGGCCCAGTGGAAAGCGAAAATGCAGGCCCCTTGTTCAAAAACTGTAAAGAATTTCAAGACAATGACAGTAGAGCATTAAAGCAAGCATAGACCCTGTGCACCTGCCCAGGTCTCGAACCCATGAAGCTGACCCTGCTTTGGGGAATATTTGCACTTATGAGGAGATATGAATGAAATAAACTCAAGCTGTTCTTCTGGTGGCACAGAGCCAGATTTACCATTCTCAAAGCCTTACTACATTTTTGGTGATTTTGGGTTTTTGCCAGATTCTTGAACTCTGCTACCCACTTCTTTTTCTTTTTTTGTTTTTTGAAGCGATTTAATCTTTAAAATAGAAAGAATAGGAAAAAACACAGAAAAAAAGTTACAGAAAATATCTTTTGGGTGCTTAGAGTTGTTTGATTTAAAAAAAGAACAACTGTGAGCTCTTTGAGAGTTCAATTATGTATCTAAGTGGCCCACAGAAGTCTTAACATTGCCCAAGAGTCCACAGATGGCAGGTGGTTGGAGATGAGGGCTTTTTGTTGTTGTTAGGTGCTGAGGAGTTGGCTCCAACTCATGGCGACCTTACGTACAACAGAACAAAAGTTTGCCTGGTCCTGCACCATCTTCATGATCTTCATGATCACTGGTATGTCTGCATGCATTGTTGTGTCCATTGTGTCAAGCCATCTCATTGAGGGTTTCCTGGGTTTTCGCTGGCCCGACCACCTCACCATACCCAAGATGTTCCAGACTCTCAGACCAAGCTTGATTAAAATGCACAAAATGAACATCCCAATATATTTTTAATTTTTTTATTACGCATTTGGTGAAAGTTTACAGAGCAAATTAGTTTCCCATTTGATAATTTGCGCATAAATGTTCCATGCCACTGGTTTCATTCCCCACAATATGTCAGCACTTTCCCCATTTCTGACCTAGGTTCCCTGTTTCCTTTTATCCCTTCCTGCCTTCTCATCTTTCCTTTTGGGCAAATGTTGCCCTTTTGATCTCATATAATTGATTGTTCTAAGGAGCACATTTGTCTCTGGTGTTATTATTTTATGGGCCTCACTATGGTTTGCCTGAAAGGTAGTCTCTGGGAATGGCTTCAGTTCCAGTTTATAAGAGTGTCTTAGGACCAAAGTCTCAGGGTTTCCTCCAGTCTCTGTCAGATCAGTAAGTCTGGTCTTTCTTGTGAAACTGTTTTTTGTTCTACAATTTTTCTCCCTCAATGAGATAGATTGACACAGTGGCTGCAACAGCGGACTCAAGCATAACAACAATTGTGAGGACAGCACAGGATGGGGCAGTGTTTCATTCTGTTGTATATAGGGTTGCTATGAGTTGGAACCAACTCGATGGCACCTAACAACAACTGTTGAGGACACTCCCAGTCAGAGTGGTAGGTAGTGGTAGCTGGGTACATCTAGATCTTCTGGTCTCAGGGTCATGTAGGCTGTTGTTCATGAGGTCCATTACTCCTTTGGACTAATTGCTCCCTTGAGTCTTGGTTTTTCTTCACTCTCCTTTGCTCCAGACATGAAGAGACCAATAGTTGTATCTTAGATGGCCACTTGCAAGCTTTTAAGACCCCAGGCACTACTCACAAAAGTAGGATGCAGAACTTTGCTTTTTATGAACTATGTTCTGCCAATTAATGTAGATGTTCCCCAAGTCTATGGTCCTTAGTCTTTGAGCCTAGGAACTTCATCCTGCAAAGTGTTTTGTTATGTCTAAGAAGTTGGAATGAACTTGTGTGCTCTATTGTCTATATTAACATATGAGCAGAACTTACAGTTATGTATGTAGAAATATCCACCAACAAACCTATATCTGCAGATGGATGTGTACCCTTACACTTTCCCACAACTCTTTTTTTTATAATTTTTTTTATAGTACTTTAGATGAAGGTTTAAAGAACAAATAGTTTGTTATTGAACAGTACACATATTGTTTTCTCCACAACTCTTGACATATCTACCTATGTACCCATTCATAAATTAGTGTTTGTAAATACTATTGTTGCAGGATTATCTATGCTATAGTAATTACCTTTGTTGCCCTTTGCTCTTGCGTTCCTCTATGTCCTCCCATGCCTTGGTCATGTTTTGCTGACTTCCCCCATATTGAGTATTGTGTTTCCCTTCACCAGTATTGTCTTTTATATATTTGGTAATATTCCCTGCCTCCCCCTCCCATCCCTCGTAGCCATGTTTCTTTGTTTATTTTTCTGTGTGTAAATGTTTTCTTGTTTCTTTGTAATAGTGGTCTCATACAATATTTGTCCTTTTGTGATTGACTTATTTCACTCAGCATAATGCCCTCCAAATTCATCCACGTTGTGAGATGCTTTGTGGATTTGTCATTATTCTTTATTGTTGTATTCCATTTACGTGTATGTACCACAGTTTGTTAATCCATTCATCTGTTGATGGGCGCTTAGGTTGTTTTCATCTTTTTGCTATTGTGAATAATCCTGTAGTGAGCATGGATGTGCATATGTCTATTTGCGTCACCATTCTCATTTCTTTAGGGTACATACCTAGGAGTGGAATTGCTAGGTTGTATGGTTTTCCTATTTCTAGATTTCTGAAGAGGTGCCATATCGTTTTCCATAGTGGTTATACCATTTTACATTCCCACCAGCGGTGTATAACAGTTCCAATCTCCCCACAACCTCTTCAACATTTGTTATTTTCTGTTTTTTTTATTAGTGCCAGTAATGTCTGGGTGAGATGGTATCTCATTGTAGTTTTGATTTGCATCTCTCTAATGGCCTTGGTGGTGCAGTGGTTAACTGTTTGGCTGCTTACCAAAAGATCAGCAGCTCTAATCCACCAGCCACTCCTTGGAAACCCTGTAGGGCAGTATACATAGGGTCACTATGAGTCAGAGTCATCTCAGTGGCAATGGGTTTGGTATTTTTTTGTTAATGGCTAATGATCCCCAGCGTTGTTTCCTGTGTCTGTTAGCTGTCTGAATGTCTTCTTTGGTGAAGTGTCTGTTCATATCCTTTGCCCATTCTTTAACTGGATTGTCTTTTTGTTCTTGAGATATTGAAGTTTTCTATAAATTTTAGAGATTAGACCCTTGTCGGGTATGTCGTAGCCAAAACTTTTTCCCAGTTTGTAGGTTCTGTTTTTACTTTTTTGGAGTCTTTTGATAAGCATAAGTGTTTAATTTTTAGGAGGTCTCATTTATCTAGTTCATCTTCTGCTGTTTCTGAATTTTTAGTTATGTTTGGTATTCTATTTATGCCATATATTAAAGCCCCTAGCATTATCCCTATTTTTTCTTCCATGATCTTTATCATTTTAGGATTTATATTTAGGTCTTTGATCTATTTTGAGTTAGTTTTTGTGTATGGTGTAAGGTGTAGATCCTGTTTCTTTTTCTTTCTTTCTTTTTTTTTTTACAAATGGACATCCAGTTTTGTCAGCACCATTTTTTAAAGAGACTGTCTTTCCCCCCATTTAATGGGCTTTAGCCCTTTGTAAAAGATCAGCTATCCATAGGTGGATGGATTTACATCTGGGTTCTCAGTTCTGTTCCATTGGTCTATGTGTCTGTCATTGTACCATTACCAGGCTGTTTTGACTACCATGGTTGTATAGAAGGTTCTGAAATCAGGTAGTGTGTGAGAATTCCTACTTTATTCTTTTTCAATAAAGCTTTACTTTTCTGGGGCCTCTTTCCTTTCCAAATAAAGTTGGTGATTATTTTTTCCATCTTGTTAAAGAATTGCTATTGAAATTTGAATTTGGATTGCATTATATCTGTAGATCTCTTTGAGTAGTATTGACATTTTCACAATTTTGAGTCCTCCTATTCATGAGCATGGTATATTCTTCCATTTATGCAGATCTCTTTTGATTTCTTCCAGTAGTGTTTTGTAGTTTTCTTTGTATAGGTCTTTTATGTCCCTGGTTAGATTTATTCCCAAATATTTTATCTTTATAGGGGCTATTGTAAGTGCTACTGTTTTCCTCATTTTCTTTTCAAAGTTCTCTTTGCTGGTGTATAGGAATCCAAGTGATTTTTGTGTGTAGATCTTGTGTCCTGTTACTTTGATGAATTCTTATATTAGTTCCAGTAGCTTTTGTGTGGAATCTTTGGGGTTTTCTATGTATAGGATCATATCATCTGTGAATAGGGATAGTTTTACTTCTTCCTAACCAATTTGGATGCCCTTTATTTCTTTTTCCTGACTTATTGCTCTAGCTAGGACTTCCAGCACAGTGTTGAATAACAGTGATGATAAAAGGCATCCTTGTCTGGTTCCTTTTGTCAAGGGGGATGCTTTCTGAATAAATGTCCTTTTTCACATTTAAGAATTTCCTGTCTATTCTATTTTGCTGTGGTTTTTTAAATTAGGAATGGGTGTTGGACTTTATCAAATTCCTTTTCAGTGTCGATTGAAATGATCATGTAATTCTTTTGTTTTCTTTATGTAATTGATTATGTTGATTGATTTTCTAATGTTGGACCATCCTTGCATACCTGGTAAGAACCCCACTTGGTTGTGATGTATTACTTTTTTTGTACACTGTTGAATTCTATTAGCTAGAATTTTGTTGAGAATTTTTGCATCTGTATTCATGAGGGATATTGATCTGTAATTTTCTTTTTTTGTGATGTCTTTGCCAGGCTTTGTCTCAGGGTTATGTTGGCTTCATGAATTCGGGAGTATTCCTTCCTTTTCTATACTCTGAAATAGTTTAAGTAGTATTTGTGTGAGCTCTTCTTTGAATGTTTGGTAGAATTCTCCAGGGAAGCATTCCAGGCCAGGGCTTTTTTCTTTGTTGGGAGTTTTTATAATCGCCTCTTCAACCTCTTCTTTTGTTATGGGTCTTTTCAGTTTTTCTACCTCAATTTGTGTTAATTTAGGTAGGTAGTGTGTTTCTAGAAATTTTTCCATTTCCTCTAGGTTCTCAAATTTGTTGGAGTACAGTTTTTCATAGTATTCTGTTATGATCCTTCTTATTTCAGCTGGGTCTGTTGTAGTGTTCCCCATCTCATTTCTTGTTTGGGTTATTTGCTTCCTCTCCTGTTTTTCTTTTGTCAGTTTGGCCAATAGTTTGTCCATTTTGTTGATCTTTTCAAAGAACCAACTTCTGGTCTTTTTGATTCTTTCTATTGTTTTTCTGTTTTCTATTTCATTTATTTCTGCTCTAATCTTTATTATTTCCTTTATTCTGGTGGCTGTGGGCTTCTTTTGCTGATTTCCTTCTATTTGTTCTAGTTGTAGGGTTAATGTTTTGATTCTGGATCTTTCTTCTTTTATGATGTGTGCATTTATTGCTATAAATTGGCCTCTAAGTGCTGCTTTTGCTGTGTTGCAAAGGTTTTGGTAAGATGTGTGTTCATTCTCATTTGAATCTAGCTATTTTTTAAATTCCCATATTTGATTTCTTCTATTACCCAGGAGTTTTTAGCAAAGTGTTACTCAGTTTCCATGTATTTAATTTTTTTTCCTTGCTCTTACCTGCTATTGATTTCTATTCTTATGGCATTGTGATCAGAGAAAATGCTTCATAATATTTTGATGTTTTGGATTTTGTTAAGGCTTGCTTTGTGGCCTAAAACGTGGTCCATTTTGGAGAATGTTCCATGTGTATTGGAAAAAAATATATACTTTGCTACTGTGGTGTGGAGTGTTCTGTATATATCTATGAGATCAAGTTGGTTGATTGTGACCTTCAGATCTTCCGTATCTTTCTTGAGTTTCTTTCTAGATGTTCTGTCCTTTGAAAATGGTGTGTTGAAGTCCCCTACTATTATTGTGGAACTGTCTATTTCTCTTTTGAATGTTGTTAGAGTTTGTTTTATGTATTTTGGAGCCCTGTCATTGGGTGCATATATATTTATTATGGTTATGTCCTCCTGGTGGATTGACCCTTTAATCATTATATAATGTCTTTCCTTATCTTTTATGGTGGATTTTGCCTTAAAGTCTATTTTATCAGAGATTAATATTGCCACTTCTGCTTCTTTTTGGCTATTGTTCGCTTGATATTTTTTTTCTGTTCTTTGACTTTTAGTTTGTTTGTCTTTGTGTCTAAGATGTGTCTCTTCTAAACAGCATATTGATGGGTCATGCTTTTTAATCCATTCTGCCACTCTCTGTCTCTTTACTGGTGTATTTAAGCCATTTACATTTAGTGTGATTATTGATAGGTGTACATTTACTGCTGTAATTTTGTTGTATTTTTTTGTGGTGTTGATGGTTTCTTTGTTCTGCGTAATTTTCTGTGCTGAGTTCTTTTGGTTTGTGGACTTTTTTTCATTTCTTTTGTTTTTGTTGATTCTGTGTTTACTGAGTATGTTTTTCTTCTTTATTCTGATGAGTAGGTATGTTAACTTTCTTTTTGGTTACCTTGAAATTTACCTTTATCTTCCTAAGTTTAAACCAGTCTTTTATTTATTGATATCACATTGACTTCCTCTCCATATGAAAGTTCTATAACTACACTGTTTATTCCTTCTTTTTTGTTTTGACAGTCATTTACAGACTGACATCTTCTCTGGTTCCCTTTTTGCAGTCTTTATCTTTGTTTTATTTTTGAGAATTCTATTTTCAAATTTTTTTTTATTGTACTTTAGATGAAGGTTTACAGAACAAATAGTTTCTCATTAAACAGTCAGCACACATATTGTTTTATGACATTGGTTAAGAACCCCACAACATGTCAACACTCTTCCCTTCTTGACCTTGGAGGACCTTCTTTTTTTTTTCTTTTTTGGTGAAAATATACATAGCCAAAGATACACTATTTCAAAATTTCTACATGTACAATTCAGTGACATCGATTACATTCTTCCAGTTTTGCTGCTATTTACTTTTGAGAATTCTTTATCTGAGCTGGTATCTGGCTGATGCTGTCTTGTGTCTTAATCTCATGTAGTTGCCTGAAGTTGTTTGTTCTCTATCTGAAGGACTCACTTTAATATTTCTTGTAAATGTGGTCTGGTTTTTACAAATTCCCCTAGTTTCTGTTGACCTGGAAAAGTCCTAATTTCATCATCATATTTGAGAGACAATTTTGCTGGGTATATAATTCTTCTTTGAAATTTTTTTTTCTTTCAAGGTTTTATATATGTCATTCCATTCCCTTCTTGCCTGCATGGTTTCTGCCAAGTCATTAGAGTTTAATCTTGTTGGTTCCCCTTTGTAGGTGACTTCATTTTTTCTGAGCTGCTCTCAGGATTCTTTCTTTATCTTTGGTTTTGGCAAGTTTGATTATATGTGTTGGTGACTTTCTTTTGGGGTCTACCTTGTATGGAGAGTGTTGATGGATAACTCCTTGGATGGATAACTTCTTATCTTTCATGATATTAAGGAAGTTTTCTGCCATCAAATCTTCAACAATTCTCTCTGTTTTCCATTGCTTTCCCCTGTTCTGGAAATCTGATCATGTGCAAATTTTTCCTCTTGATAGTGACCCACATAATTATTAGGCTTTTTTCATTTTTCTTTATTCTTTTTTCGGGTTTTTCCTCAAATAAATTGGTGTCAAGGGATTTGTCTTCAAAATTGCTGATTCTGTCTTCCATTGCTTCAATTCTGCTCATATATCCTTTTACTGCGTTGTCTTTTACTGAAATTTTTTTGTTAATCTTTTTGACTTTTATTTGCTGTTTTTATATGGCTTCTAATTGCCTATTTACTTTACCATTTTGTTTGTGTATTGTTTTCCTGAACTCTTCTGTTGCTTTGTCTGTGTTTTCCTTGATTTTGTCTATGTTTTCTCTGGTTTTCTCTGTGCCTTCCTTGATCGCTCCCTTGATCTCTTGGAGAGCCCTGTATATTAGTCTTTTGAATTCCTTGTCAGGTAGTTCTATTGCCATTTCTTTCTCTGGAAGATTTTCTGGTTCTTTATTTTGGTCACTTTCTGGAACCTCTTGTCCTGCTTCTTTATGTTATTTGATATTATCTGTTGTCTCCGAGGCATCGAGAAGTTATTGTATTTATTTATGGTATGTTTATTTGCTGTATCTTGAATTTTTGTTTTGTTTGGATATTTCTGAGTAGACTCTGGTCACTAATCTAGCTGCATTGAAACTCTTACTTTCTGTCTCTATGTGAGTGGGGCAGTGACTGGCTGTGTAAACTTGGGTCTTTGTTCACTGTTCTTGTGCAGCTTCTGAGGATGTGTCTGGCATTTCTGGTAAGGTGACATATCTGTCTGGCTGGTCATCTGGGGGCATGCTCCTTGGTCACTGGGTTGAGTGTTGTGTGTGCACTTTGCCAATTGCCGGGTGGTCAGGGTGAGGGTGCCCGTGTCGTCGATCACCAGGTGGGTGGTGCAGAAATTCTTACATACAGCCCAGGATGGGCAGGGCTGCACAGGGGTGTTTGGAGCAGGCACGAGCCTCTGGCTGCAGGGGAAATAATGCAGGGCGAAAGACAGGGATATCACCTGTTCATGGGTGCCATGTTGGAGGGAGTGTCCCTATCCACTAGAGTGGGTTGTGGGGGAGGTTGTGCAGCTGGTCCTCGGGCCCCCAGCATAGGTAGCTGTAGAGAATAGGAGGCACTGCTAGTCCTCAGGTCCCTGGCACAGGTGATTGGAGGGAGTGGTAGACATCCCTAGCCCTCAGGCTCCCAGCATGGACAGCTGGAGGGAGTGGGAGCACCACTAGCTCTCAGGCTCCTGGTGTGCGTGACTGGATGAAGTAGGAGGCACCACTGGCCTTCAGGCCACCAACGCAGGTGACCAGAGGGAGTAGAGGGCATTGCCAGTCTTCAGCCCCTGGCTCAGGTGGTTAGAGGGAGTGGAAGACACTGCTGGCCCTCTGGGTCCTGGCGTGGGTGGCCAGGGACATGAGAGGAACCACCATCTCTCAGGCCCCTGGTATGGGTGCCTGGAAGGAGTAAGGGCACTGCCAGTCTTCAGGTCCCCAGTGTGTGTTGGTGGAGGAAGTGGAGACATAGCCAGCCCTCAGGGCCCCAATGTGTGTGGCTGGACAGAGTAGGAGGCATCATTGACCCTCAAGCCCCTGGCATGGGTGGCTGGAGGAAGTAGGAGGCACTGCAAATCTGTGGGCCCCCAGCATGAGTGGCTAAGTGAAAGGGCAGTCTGTGGGCTTCTGGCTTAGGGAGTGAGACAATGGTGGGAGTCACTGGACTGTGATTGTGTGGGGGAAGGTGGGATGGACAAGGAGAATGAGGGCACCCACAGGCCTGCAGGGCTCTGGGGGGGGGTCTAAGGTGGGTGTGGTGGGTGGGATGCAAGCACTTAACTTTCACAGGGTGGGAAGCACCTGCCTAGTTCCCGCCTGGCTCTGGATGTGAGTGCAGAGTCACTCCTGCTTGGTTGCACCAGGTGATGGAGGTTTTTTCTGGGAACAGCTTGCTTTGTCTCAATATGGCCACACTGTGCATGCTCGGCTAGCAGAGTGCTGGTGATCTGTAATTCTCAGTGTTTGCTGTTTTTCTACTGTTTCTCCTTTCACTTGGCACTCAGTCCAATTCTTTAGCCTTCTTTTTGATGCTCAGGGTTCCAAAGTTGTCAACTATATCCAATTCACTTGTTTTCCCTGGCATTTGTTGTAAGAGGGACATTTTAAAGAGTCTGACTATGCCATCTTGGACTGCCTGTCTGTTACCCACTTCTGATCAGAAGGAGTTGAGAGACGCTTGGTTGGAGGAAGCCAGCAGCCAGAAGATACACTTCCAGTACATTGTCCAAACTTCTTAAAGGCTCCTAGGTGCTGAATCACACGATAGCTCATACATTTGACTTCTTTGAGATGCTTCAAGAGAGAGAAGTGCAGCATGTGAATGCTAGCACATTATTGAGAACACCCCGTGATACCCCGTCACTCCACCCGAGGGTCTGTGGGGACACTCTCCCAGTGCTGCTTAAGAGCCCCAGGAAAGCGGGACCTCAGAGCACCAAGCAGGTTTCATCTTGTAAG
Organism: Dugong dugon; assembly: GCA_030035585.1. Lineage (NCBI taxonomy): Eukaryota > Metazoa > Chordata > Mammalia > Sirenia > Dugongidae > Dugong > Dugong dugon. The sequence continues at coordinate 24,227,519 of CM057464.1, forward strand.
TCTAGAACATTTGACTCATTATTAATTGTGCTTTCTTCTTTGTTTTTTCTCGTAGAAAGCTGAGAGTCAAGTTTTTGAGTTACATTTGCTAGTATATTGGACTGCATTTTTGTATTTTACTTTACCGATGATTTAATCTTATTTTCTTGCTTACTGTTCATCCACATTTCTTATTAATATATATACATATAATTTTATTTTTAGCAGACTTATTGAGGTATAATTGGCAGAAAATAAACTATGTATATTTAAAGTGTATAATTCGATAATTTATGACATGTGTATACCCATGAAACCATCACCACAATCAAGACAGTGAACCTATCCATCACCCCAAAATGTTTCATCATTCCCTTTTGTAATTTCTCCCTCTCACTGCTCCCCAACCCTGGCCTCCCCATCCCTACAACAGGGAAGCACTTATCTACTTTCTTCCACTATAGATGAGTTTGCATTTTATAGAATTTTATATAAATGGAACTATGTATTGTGTATACTTTTATGTCTGACTTCTTTCACTCAGTGTAATTATTTTAAGTTTCATCCATGTAGTTGTGTGTATCAATATTTTATTCCTTATGTATCTTTCTTTTTTTTTTGATGAGTACTACTATTCTTACTATTCCATTGTATGGATAAACAACAGTTTGTTTATCCATCCGTCTGTTGATGGACATTTAGGATGTTGGTTATTTCCAGATTGGGGCTATTACAAACAAAGCTGTCATGAAGCGTCATGTACAAATCTTTGTATGGACATATGCTTTCATTTATTTTGGGTAAAAACCTAGGAGAGGAACGTTACCATCATATGATATATGTATGTTTAGGTATTAAAGAAACTGCCAAATTGTTTTCTAAACTGATTGTACCATTTTATCTTTCCATCAGCAGTGTATGAGTGTTCCAGTTTTTCCACGTCCTCTCCAACATTTGATATGGTCGATCTTTTTAATTAGCATTCTAGTAGATATGTGGTAGCAGCACCTTACTTTGATTTTAATTTGCATTTCTCTTATGACTAAGGGAGGAGTCCTGGTGGCGCAATAGTTAAACACTCCAAGCAAACTGAAAGGTTGGCAGTTCAAACCCACCCAGCTGCTCAGCAGGAGAAACAAACAAACAAAAAAAAAACCAAACCTGTTGCTGTCAATTCCGACTCATAGAGATCCTATAGGACAGAGTAGAACTGCTCCATAGGGTTTCCAAGGAGAGGCTAGTGGATTTGAACTGCTGATCCTTTGGTTAGCAGCCAAGCACTTAACTACTATGCCACTAGACCTCTCTAGTGGGAGAAAGACCTGGCAATTTGCTTCCATAAAGATTAAAGACAATAAAACACATGGGGCAGTTCTAGTCTGTCACATGGGGTCATTATGAGTTGGAATCAGAATTGACTTGATGGCATCCAATAACAACAACAACTGATGATGGTGAACATCTTTTCTTTGTTTATTTACCATACTTATATCTTCTTTGGTGAAAAGTCTGTTTAAATCTTTTGCCTATTTAAACAAAATCGGGTTGTTTATTTTATTATAGTTGAGTTTTGAGAATTCTTTATATATGCTGCATGCAGTCCTTTATCAGATATTTAATTTGCAAATATTTTCTCCCAATCTGTGGTTTTTCATTCTCATAACAGTGTTAAATTAAGAACAGAAGATTTTAATTTTGATAAAATCCAATTTATTTATTTCCATTTTTACAGCTCATGCTTTGGTGTTGTGCTTTAGAAATCTTTGACTAATACAAGCCAAACCTAGGATTCAAATCCTTACCTTGGCTCCAAATATCATGTACATTTCCATGACCCTATGTTGTGTCCATCAATTTGCCAGCAGGTTTTTCTGACATCTGCTCTGTGCCAGGCACTGTTCTAGGCACTGGGGAGGCAGCAGTGAATGAAACAGATGAAAGTTCCTGCCTTTATGGAGCATGTTGCTTTCAGGTGGTGATGGTGATACATTCTACGAAAATAATAAAAGCAGGGATGGGGGATGAGAAGTAACGTGGTCAGAGAAGGCCTGTCTGAGGCTTGAAGCTGGTGGAAGAGTGAGGTGGGCCCTAGGGAACAGGACTATACCAAGTCTACTCTCCTCACATTTCTGCCTGGAATATTTCTTACAGTTTAGGGAAAAACTTATTTTGGGGGCAGATTTAGATTATGGAATGGATCTTCCACATCTTATTCCTAAGGGCAGGGCTCCCTCTATGTCTTTGCTCTTTGTAAATCTAGCAACTCTACTGTGTGCCTGGTACACAGTAGAAGCCCAGTGGTGCTTGTTGAATGAAAGCCTGAGCCACGTAAAAAACACACTTCACTCATTTAAACCTTGATTTGGACAAGCAAGCGCAATATATTATACACTTCTAAAATAAAATTTTATGCAATGATACAAAAACAAAACATAACGTAGCCACAACAGCCCAGAAATAGACCAGAGACCAGGAGACCTGAGGTGCCCTAGTAAGATTCAAAGTTGCAAAATAAGGAAACTCAAACTTGACTTTAACTATGATGAAGGTGGAGGGGGTATTTTTCATTGTAGCTTGTTTCATTTTGTTGGTTCTGATAAAGTTTACTTTTACTCTTTCCTATCATAAGAATTTAATGTTTCTGTGGAGTATGCTTTAGTGGGAGTTATCTGTGAAACAAATGCTAGATGAAAAAAATAATTTCATCTGAAATCCAAGTGGAGACAACACAGGAATCTGATTTTTTCCCAAGTATTTGGCTTTCAAAAATGATGTCATCTTCTCTGGACTCCAGCTGCAAACACTGTGCGTTTAAAGCTGGGCGTTGGATGGTGTGGACTGCAATGTGGGCAGGCTGCAGGCAGAGGCTTACAGGAAGGCTCTTGTTCCCTTACAAGAGACCTTGTGTCATATGAACTTTGTCCGTGAGATGGCGCTGTTGTATCACAAAAGGAACCTTCCCTTTTAACTGCTTCTCTGAAAAACCCAGAACAGTAAGACAAGAGACCATCCTCCCGATTCACTGCGCCCTATTTTTCCATAAAACAATGCGGACCACCCTCGTCTCATGTTCTGAGCAGGGCACAGGGCTTTCCTCCAATGTCCCACCTTCTCTTGAACCCAGTGCTGGGAAAATGTGTGTTGATACCCTGCTCTCAGTCTTATCTGAGGCAGGTTTGTTCCTGAGGCTAATCTCCATCTGCCCTCATGAAAACAGTAGTGGAGCGATGGGGAGGGTCAGAGGCTCTGCCACGGTGAACCTCCACTGTACACGGCATCAGGGCATTGGCAGAGGCACAGCCAAGGCAGAAGCCAGGAAGATCCTGTCCTTTAATCTCAGGAGAGGTCATCAACCCTGCCCACTCAGGCAGGCTTGCCTGGCATCCACTGGTCATTCTTCTAAACGTGCCTGAGCACACCCATCTAACCTAACATGGGAGGAGAACTCTTCCAATAGCTTTCACTCTGCAGTACTGATGAGTATTTCTTATTAGGATGTCTACCAAGCATTTGGCAACTATTTCTTTTAATCCCTTCACCTTCCACTTCCCTGTTTTAGTGATGATCAGTTTATTTATTTATTATTGTACTTTAGGTGGAAGTTCACAGAACAAATTAGTTTCTCATTAAACAGTTAATACACAATTTTTTTTGTGACATGGATTGCCAAACCCCTAATGTGTCAACACTCTTCCCTTCTCTACCATGGATTCCCTGTTTCCATTTGTCCAGTTTCCCTGTCCCTTCCTGCCTTCTCATCTTTTCTTTTGAGCTGGTATGCCCATTTAGCCTCGTATACATGATTGAACTATGAAGCACGTTCCTCACAAGTGTTATTGTTGACTCTATAGCCCTGTCTAATCTTTGGCTGAAGGGTGAACCTCAGGAGTGACTTCTGTACTGGAATAAAAGGGTGTCTGAGAGCCATACACTTGAGGTTTCTCCAGTCTCTGTCAGACCAGCAAGTTTGGTCTTTTTCTGTGAGTTTGTATTTTGTTCTACATTTTTCTCCAGCTCTGTCCAGGATCCTCTATTGTGATCCCTGTCAGAGCAGTTAGTGGTGGTAGCTGGTCACCATCTAATTTTTCTGGGCTCAGTCTGGTGGAGGTTGTGGTAGTTGTGGTCCATTAGTCCTTTGGACTAATCTTTCCCTTGTGTCTTTGGTTTTCTTCATTTTCCTTTGCTCCAGCTGGGATGTGACCAGTACATGTATCTTAGATGGCTGCTCACAGGCTTTTAAGACCCCAGAAGTTACTCACCACAGTCAGATGTAGAACATTTTCTTTATAAGCTATGTAATGCCAGTTGAGCTAGATGTCTCCCAAGACCATGGTCCCCAGCCCTCAGCCCAGTAATTTGCTCCCTCAGGGAGAGGTGATGATCATTTTAAATAAAATGACACTAAACGTTTTCTTGTCAGGAAAACATTGTAGAGTTGTTTAAGTTTATGGTTGAAAGTCGATGAAGTATATGAAAGGAAAAACTTCAAAGTGCCATTTTATTGGTTCTCTAAGCAAAATGGTGAGGTGAGCATTATAGTTCAAGTTTTCAGAACGGAAGAAAGTTCAGAGAGGTAACTGCACAAGATCTCCCAGCTACAGGGCAAGGATTGAACCTTCCCATCTAAGATTAGAGAAAATGAACTATTGGTTGCTTATCATTCATGCATTAGCATTTAAGATGAAGGCATTGGTTCCAAACTCTCATTTCTTAAATCTTTATAAGCACCAAATATGATTTGCAGAAGGTTGACACGGAGAATGTTTTGTCCAAATTGACAAAAAAGCCATGCTCAGTTTTACTCAGATTTTGGTTTTTCTCCCTGTTGTAAGAATTTTATGTGGCAAGAAATGGCATTTTTTATAGAAATGATTCTTTGTTCCGTGGTCAACTGCAGAGTTAGCCAGCTCTTCATTTTAAGATTCATGAAAGCCCTTCACCTGGGTGACTGAGAGTTTGGAGCAAACAAAGGTGCAGGCAAGGCTTGATTGGGCTGGCCATGGTGAGGGCCTGCTAGGGGCCACTCAGTTACTCCCGGTGGGTCTGTCTTATTCTTCGTGTAGGAGCACTCAGAAATGGCATTGAGCAACAATTTTATCTAAAAATAAGACACACGTTGGCATAAATTTTGCTTATATTGTTCATAAAAATACAGCACTTTTTTTTAAAGCCCTAAGTTAAAGTCAACAATTTTACAAAAAGTTGCCTCTTTCCTGTGCAGCACATATAAGAGATGTTCCAGTGACTTGTGTCACTGCATAGATTAATAGGAATGTTTTAAGTTGGTAAACAGTCCTGGCACTCAGTTTCTGTATGCCTCAATCCTGAGATGATGTATGTCCACAGTCCCAAGACTACGTGTTCTGGAAAAGATGCCCAGAGAGGCAAGGCCTCAGAGCACAGGCCCTTCTTTCACTTAGTGACTTACTGAATTGTAATGAAGGGAAAAGGTATATTTCCACATAGCAGGCTCTCCCTATACGTGGAAAGAATGTCTGAGCTGCCTTTTTCCAATGTTGTCTTCAGGGCTTTTCCTAAATGCTTGAAGAGCTTGGAATTCTGGCCCTTCCACTCATTCACTGTGCAACTTTAGATTTGCTAAAACTCTTTGGATTTTCAGGCAAAAGAGGTGAGGCAAAGACCACACAAAATAATGTGTGCAAAGTCTTTGATAATGGAGTATACTTACACACTCTACTACTGGGTGAGTGGTACTATTATCCTGCAAGAGGGGGTGTTAGTTGAGTGGCTTCCCAAAATGTTTTCATGTGATTGTCCACTAGCACCAGGCAGGGTTGGTTTGGGGAAGATATTAATTACTTCATTCCTGAAGTGTATTTTTCAGGTAGGAAAGAAATGTGTGGGCTCTCTTTTCTGCATGACCTTGGAAGTTTCTGGAAGGGCCCTGGTTGAAGAGTTGTCAAGGGCTGTCTCCTGGTGTGTTCCCAGAGGAAGAGCTGCAGCTGGAAGCTCCAGTCTCAGTGCCAGGGGCCAACAGGACAGCTCTTCTGGTGGGGCCCAGGCCAACTCTTGGGAAGCAGGGGCCGGAGGGAGGTAACTGGGAGAGTAGCAGTCTGAGGCTGCCTGAGGCAGCCCACTCCCTGTTCTACAAACAGTGAGTCCATTGTGGACAGGGTGCTTGCTAAGAACCATAGTCAATCTTACATACTGAGATTGATCCAAGCAAGGGCCTTTGTTTTTGGCCAGACGGACAGAAATCAACCTTTCTTTGTGGAAATCTCTAGCCAGAAGTTTGTAGCAACAGGTATGGTAAGTGATTTGAGTGGGTTTTCCCACAGATTCATTTTGTAGGCATTTAAATAGAGAGAGATATCTAAAAATTAAATCAGAGATAGTCGAGTACTTCAGATGCATATTCTCCAGAATGGAGTCGGCTGATAGATACACGTCAAAATGATTGTAATCCTACATTAAAGGACTCTATTTTGTGTCAGTTGTATAGCAGAACTAGTGTTGTTGTGGCCTAAAAGAGAAAGTCAGTTTTATAACCCAACTTTTTGAAAAAAATATGGTCTTAAAAACAACAATTGAAACTACGTTGATTTTCTTTTCTGTTTGTTTAAAGAAAGAAGGCATTCAAGCCAGTAATGAAGAAATGGGGAACTAAATAGGCTAACAGATGTCAACTCTGGGTAGCTCCAAGTATTCGGGGTTACATCATAGGGTCTTCGTGGGAACATGTATCGATATCTCTGCGTCACAGTATAACAGTGCAATATACTCATGTATATGTTAACATTTGGCAAAGCGTTCATACGCAGCAATCGTGTAAGGAAACCAAGACACTCAGGAAATTGACATCCCTTGAACTCAGATCAGCCTTAATCAAAATCCTCTTTCCTTTTTCCTCCTCATCACTAATGGTAAGAATGTGTGTAATGTGCTTTGTAGGCTGCAGACACGCAAATATGGCTTAAGACGATCTCATGGATTCCACTGTCTGTTTTCTTCCTTGCCTCCTCAAATCTGATGGACCTGATTTCAGCTCTTACCCACCAAAATGTCTCCTTGTTGCACCAATCAGAACCTCTGGTGTTTGGCTGCTAAAACTTTATGAGTATCTTATGCAGAAAGGCAGTCTATACTTTCAAGATTATTAATAATAATAGCTAACATTCATATAGCACTGGCTATGTGACATACACTGTTTTAAGTACTTTAATGTGTTGTTAAATCTGCACAGCTACTCTACAAAGCAGGTACCGTTACCCAGCCACTTCATAGATGAGAAAATTGAGGGACAGAGAGGTTAAGTAATATCCAACAAGGTCACATATCTGTTAAGGACCCGAACTGGAATCCAAATCCTGGTAGTCAGGGCCCAGGTTCTTTTTTTATTATTATTTTTTATCATGCTTTAGGTGAAAGTTTATTGCTCAAGTTATTTTCTCACACAAAAATTTGTACACATGTTGTTATGTGACACTAGTTGCAATCCTTATAATGTGATAGCACACTTCCCCTTTCCACCCCAGGTTTCCCTTGTCCATCCAACCATCTCATGTCCCTTCCTACCTTTTCATCCTGCCTCTGGACAGGAGCCACCCATTTGGTCTTGTGTATCTGCTTGACCTAAGAAGCACACGCCTCACAAGTATTATTTTATTCTTTATAGTCCTGTCTAATCTTTGTCTGAAGAGTGAGTTTTGGGAATAATTTTACTTCTGGGTTAACAGAGCTTCTGGGGGCCATGGCTTTGGGGTTTCCTCCAGTCTCAGTCAGACGATTAAGTCTGGTCTTTTTACGTGAATTTGAGTTCTGCTTCACACTTTTCTCCTGTTCCGTCAAGGACTCTTTGTTGTATTCCCTGTCAGGGCGGTCATTGGTGGTAGCTGGGCTCCAACTATTTCTTCTGGTCTCAGGCTGATGGAATCTCTGGTTTATGTGACCCTTATGTCTCTTGGGCTAAAATTTTCCTTGTGCTTTGTGTTCTTCATTCTCCTTTGCACCAAGTGGGTAGGGACCAATTGATCCATCTTAGATGGCTGCTGGCAAGCTTTTAAGACTCCAGATGCCACTCACCAAAGTGGGAGAGCCCAGGTTCTTAACCACTTACACAGTCTTTAAATTAAAAACAAATTAAAATTCTAAACTCAGTTTACATATTTGAATTTGGGCTATTCCAATTCTAATTTTAGACTATCTGGCCACCAAACAGGTCTGTTTCCTTCTCTTCCAGTTGACAGAAGTCTGGGCTTGTGAGGCTGGGAAGTTGGGAGAAGCCACTCCAGAAATCACACAGCCCTGATGTCTGCCTCCAGACTTCCAACCAAGACTTTTAGAGTCACTCCGGACACACACCTTGGGCCACTGCACTCTGGAAAACAGCAAAATATGAGATGTAAAAATCTCAAAAAGAAAGAGTGGTTTAGAAAAACAGTGGATCTTCCAGGAGCCCCAGCCAAAGAGCGGCTCTTTAGTCCACTAAAGGCCCTGTCAACAATCTTCAGACAAAGAGACCATCCTCACACCTTGACTCCCAGGCCGCATGGCCACGTTCAACCACTCCAAGGAAGTGCTGTCTGTTCCTGAAGGTTTCTAGCTCTCATCGGCAGCCATCCCTGTATCTAGCAGCCTCCTGCAGTAGAATACGCCTGGGTAGTATTCTGCAGCGCCTTCCCAGGAACCCTACCCCTTGAGTCTGAGCTGGTTGGTGAAGGAGAGGGTGGAGCAGAAGGAATGTCCTGTGGATTTTAAAGCCCAGGCCTCAAGGGCCTTTGTACTCTCCACCTGTACCCTCTCGGAAGGCTCTGTCTCCATGTGAGGAAGCTCACCTAAGAAAGGGGCTGAGCCTTAAGACTGAACCTGGCCCTATAGACCCCAGCCCAGGCCAAGCCACCAGTTGAGTGTGGCTGCATAAGGGAGGACAGTCAACCCACAGAACCCACAGAGAAAAATAATACACCATTTTAAACCACTTAGTTTTGCTGTGGTTTTGATCCACCTCCCTATTAGGAAATTCTGTTTGTTGCGTATCCAAAGTTATTTCCATGACTTACAAAACCCTACAAGGCCCCTCTTGACCTGTTTCCTAACCCTTTTGCGTTCACTCAGCTCCACTTCCTCTGGCTCTGTGTCTGTTCCTAAGGCGGTTAAGTGCTTCCACCTCTGGACAAACATGCTTCTCCTCCAGGGCTCTGCCTTTGCTGTTCCTTCCTCTGCAATGTCCTGCTCCTGAGCTGTCTCCCTCACTCTCTTCTGTTCTCTAATGTTCTGCATCTAAGAGGCCTAATCACCACCTCCCCATTCATCCCTTACCCTGCTTTCTGTTTCCTCACAGCATTTATTGCTAGACATAGTTATTGCTTTATTGCTTTGTCTGCTTCCCCTCCTCTCCCCTTCTCTCACCAGTAAAATCTAAGCTTCATGAGTGCAGAGATTTTGTCTATTTACTTTGCATCCAAAAATAATAGTAGCTAATTCCTATATAGCATTTACCATCATCCCAATCAGGGCTTTGTTTACTCCTCACGGAAATCTTATGAGGTAGGTACTATTATCCCCATTTTACAGGTGAGGAAACTGAGTCATAGAAGGTTCAATAACTTGTCCAGGGTAACACAGCTACTAAGTGGCACAACTGGTATTTAAATCCAGGCAGATTGGTTCATAGTAGATACTTATTATGTATTAAATTGTGTTCCCCCAAAATAAGTATGGAATCCTGGTCCTTATACCTGTAAATATGATCCTGTTATGTTTATTACATCATACCTAAGTAGAGTGAGTTCTGAATCTAATCATTTCTGAGTGATAAAAAGATCAGGATAGAAACAGAGACACATATAAGGAGAAGAGGAGAACAGATGACAGAGACAGATGCATCTATCAGGATTACCACCAGCTACTAGAAGCTGAAATAGACAAAGAAGAACTCCCCCAGAGCTACACCCTGAAATCAGACTTCTAGCTTTCCGTCCTGTGAGAAAATAAATTTATGTTCTTTAAGGTCACTCACTTGTGGTATTTGTGTTATGGCAACGCTCGGTAACTAAGACAGTACTCAATAAATACCTGTTTAATGAATGAATGAATGAATGAACTTACTAATTCTCCTGCTGTGGCTGTGCTACCTCAGTGCAAGCGGCATTGCTGCCAAGTGATCCCCACTGATAGCCCTTCTTTCTTCATTTATAAAAATGAAACTGCTCCTCATCCTCCTAGTATTATGGGTAGACAGTTTAATTTCCTTTGGCCTTTTTTGATTCAAAGTCAGGTGGAATTATAGGGTACAAAATCAACAAACAAAAACTATTTCTATACACAAGCATTTAACAATCTGAAAATGAAATTAATAGAATAATCCCATTTATACAAACATCAAAAAGAATAAAATACCTAGGTATAAATTTAACAAAAAAAAATTCAAAATTTGTACTATGAAAACTACAAAGCATGTTGAAAGAAATTAAAGAATACCTAAATAAATGGAAAGACATCCCATGTTCATGGATCAGAATGTTATTAAGATGCAATGTTCCCCAATGTGATCTACAGATTAAATTCAATCTCTATCAAAATCTCAGCTGACTTTTTTACAGAAATTGACAAGTTGATCCTAAAATTCATATGGAAATGAAAGGACTCGGGAGCCAAACATTCTTGAAAAAGAAGAACAAAATTGGAGGACTCATACTTCCTGATTTCAAAGCTCACTACAAAGCTACAGTAACCGAGACAGTGTGAGATGGGAATAAGGATAGACATGTATATCTGTGGAAGAGTTGAGAGTCTAGAAATAAACCCTTACATTTACGGTCAATTGATTTTTGGCAAGAGTGTCAAGACAATTCAATGAGGGAAACAGTAGTCGTTTTAACAAATGGTGCTGGTAGATCTCCACATGCAAAGGAACTAAGTTAAACTCTTACCATACACCATATATAAAACTAACTGAGAGTGGATTTAAGACCTAAACGTAAGAGCTAAAACTATACAAAATTCTTAGGTGAAAACATAGAGTAACTCTTAGTGACCTTGGGTTAGGCAAACCATTCTTAGCTATGACACCAAAAACACAATCAAGAAAAAAAGAAAAATAGATGAATTGGAATTCATCGCAATTAAAAAAACTTTCATACATGAGAGGGCGCCATCCAGAAAGTGAAAAGACAATGTGCAGAATGGGAGAAAATATTTGGAAATCATATATCTGATAAATCTCTAGAACATATAAAAAACAACTTAGTAATAAAAAGATAAATGACCCAATTTAAAAATGGACAAAATATTTGAATAGACATTTATCCAAAGAACATATACAAAATAACCAATAAGCAAATTATTAGTCATCAGGGAGATGCAAATCAAAACCAGAATGAGATATCACTTCATATCCATTAGGATGGCTATTAACAAGAAGACAGACAATAACAAGTGTTGATGAGCATGTGGAGAAATTAGAACACACATACCTTGTTGGTGGAAGTGTAAAATAGTGCAGCCACATTGGAAAGCCTTCTTGCAGCTCCTTAAAATGTTAAACATAGAGTTACCATAACACCCAACAATTCCACTTCTGGGTATATACCCAAAAGAAATGAAAACCTATGCCCACACAAAAACCTGTACATGAATGTTCAAAGAAACATCATTCATCATAGCCAAAAAGTGTGGTAACAACTCAGATGCCCAACAACTGATGAATGGATGGATAAAATATAATATATCCATACAATGGAATATTATTTGACAATAAAAATGAAGTTCTGATGCATGCTACAACATGAATGAACCTTGAGAGTCTCATGCTAATTTAAAGAAGACAGGCATAAAAGCCTACATAGCGTATGATTCCACTATATTAAATGTCTCGAATAAGCAAATCTAGAGAGACATAAAGTAGATTGATGGTTTCCAGGAGCTAGGGGGTTGGGGTGGAGTGTGGAGTGATTGCTACAGGGTATGGGGTTTCTATTTGGGGTGATAAAAATATTATAAAATTGACTGTGGTGATGGTTGCACAACTCTGTGAATATACTAAAACCATTGACTTGTACACACTAAATGGCTAATTGTATGGTGTGTGAATTATAGCTCAATAAAGCTGTTTTAAAAATTCAATTTCAACTAGCTTCTACTTCACATCAACTGACTGGCTCTGCGACACACTCAAAAGCCCCAAAGGGAGATATTTTGAAGATGAGGAAACTGAGGATCCATGGCACACCATGCAGCTAATAAGTAGTGGGACAGAGTTAAACACTGGTTTGACTTGCCATTGCAGCACAGAATGTAGGCTCTAAAGTCAGTCTGACTGACTGGATGTCTCCTAATTCTGTAAAATTGGGTAAGTCAGTTGTCCTCTTTTGTGCCTGAGTGTCCTCATCTGTAAAATTGGAGTAATTATAGCAGTTCTTGTTTCAGATGGTTGTTGTGAGGCTTAAAAGAGTAAATACCTTAAATTGTTTACCTCCCATCACATTGGTGGTTAGTGGATTCCAACTCATAGTGACCCTGCAGGACAGAGTAGAATTGCCCCATAGGTAATCTTTTTGCCAAGTGGCTGGTGGGTTTGAACTGCTGACCTTTTGGTTAGCAGCTGAGTGCTTAACCTCTGTGCCACCAGGGCTCCATTGTTCACTTAGCATATAGTAAATGCCCAATAAATGTTAGCTATTTATAGTGTAAGCAGCCCTGGTGGCACAGTGGTTAAAGTGCTTGACTGCTACAACTGGACTAAACCAAAGCTAAGAAGTTTCCTGAATACAATCAAATACTTTGAGGGGACAGTGTAGCAGGGGTAGGGGTCTGGGGACCATGCTTTCAGGGGACATCTAGGTCAACTGGCATAACAAAATTTATCAAGAACATGTTCTGCATCCTACTTCAGTGAGTGGCGTCTAGGGTCTTAAAAGCTTGCAAGAGGCCATCTGAGATGCATCAACTGGTCCCAACCACCTGGAGTAAAGGAGAATGAAGAACACCAAAGACACAAGGAAAGTAGTAGCCCAAGAGACAGAAAGGGCCACATAAACCAGAGACTTCATCAGCCTGAGACCAGAAGAACTAGATGGTGCCTGGCTACCACCAATGACTGCCCTGACAGGGAACACAACAGAGAGTCCTGGATGGAGCAGCAGAAAGATGGGGTGCAGAACTCAAATTCTAGTAAGAAGACCAGACTTAATGGGCTGACTGAGACTGGAGTTACCCTGGAAAGCATGGCCCCTGGACTCTCTATCAGCCCAGAACTAAAACAATTTATGAGGCCAACCCTTCAGACAGGGTTTGGACTGGACTGTGGGACATAAAGTGATACTCGTGAAGAGTGGACCTCTTAGCTCAAGTAGATATAAGAGACCAAAGGGGCAGCTTCTGTCCAGAGGTGAGATGAGAAGGCAGAGAGGGTTAGGAACTGGTTTAATGGACATGGGGAATCAGGGGTGGAAAGGAGGAGTGTGCTGTCACAGAGGGGTGAGCAATTAGGGTCACATAACAATTTATGTATAAAATTTTGTATGGGAGACTAAATTGAAAAGTAAACTTCATTTAACTACAACAATAAAAAAAATTAATTAAAAAAAAAATTCTCAGCTGCTAACCGAAAGGTCAGTGGTTCAAACCTACCAGCCACTCCACGGGAGAAGGATGACAGTCTGCTTCCTTAAGGATTTACAGCCTTGGAAACCCTATGGGGCAGTTCTACTCTGTCCTATATGGTTGCTATGAGTGACAACTGACTTGACAGCAGTGGGTTTGGTTTTGGGTTATTAATAGAGTAAGTATCTCTGTAGTATTTTCTGTTATTTACTTAATATACTTCAGTATTTATGTTGGGATATGTGGGTTTGTATACTTGAAAACTATATGCTAGGGGCAGCTAGTTAACATTTGTGGTACCCCAATCAGGAATCTGAAGGACCTTGGTGGTACAGTGGTTAAAGAGCTTGGCTGCTAACCACCAGCTGCTTTTTCGGAGAAAGATGTGGCAATCTGCTTCCGTAAAGATTTACAGCCTTGGAAACTCTATGGGGCAGTTGTACTCTGTCCTATAGGGTCGCTATGAGTCAGAATCACTCAAGGGCAGGGAGTTTTAATCAGGAATCCACACTGTTTAGTTTTCGGAAGATCCCAGTTAAGAATCTACACTCTAGAGCAGGAGTTGGCAAACTACAGTCCACGGCCCATTTTTGGAAATAAAATTTTATCGGCATACACCCATGCCATTTAATTACATATGGCTGCTTTCCCTCTACAATGGCAGAATTGGGTAGTTGTGCTAGAGACCATATGGCTCGCAAAGCTAGAATATTTACTATATTTACAGAAAAATTTGACAACCTCTGTTCTAGAGGCAAGTCTTTCAAATGTCTCTAAATCTGCACCCGAGTGGACTATTTAGCAGGATAGAATGTTAAAAATAAATTTCCCAGGTTAACACACAAGATACTTGTTAGCAGGAAACATTGTATAGGCTTGCATGAAAGGAATATACACATTTGGTGAGCCTAGAACCCTAGAATCTTGAGGGAGCACCCTAGGTCTAGCCTCTGGTTGGCCCTGTATTTCCCTAGCCCCAGCCTAATGGAGGTTGTCTGATCCTATTAGAAAGGTGGCTGGCCTCACAGTGAATACTCCATTCAGTGTGAATGTCCCAAAGGACAGGAAGTAGGACCTCACTAAGCTCATAGCAAATTAAAACTTACTTGAGCTAATAAATGTTGTATGTGGGACAGAATTTGGCAGAAATTGGCTTAGGGCAGTTTGACATAATTGCCTAAGTAGTTACTTAGGGGGAACATTCAAAAATATAAAATACACTCTCTGTAATCAGTATGGAGCCTTGGTGGCATAGTGGTTAAGAGCTATGGCTGCCAACAAAAAGTTTGGCAGTTCGAATACACAATAATCAGTACACTCTTTGTTACCTGAGAGTCCTGCCAAGACCAAATTAACACAGAAGAAATCATTAGCAAACATTTATGTGCTAAGCTGTGTGATACAGGACATAGATATTGTAAAACTGGGGAAATGTCCACCCAAGCAGTTGAGGTGGGGAGCAGAGGGAGAAGGAGGAGGCTGGTGACCCAGGTAAGAGAGATGATGGCTGGGAGACAGAAGCGGCAAGTGTGAGGTCATGGGGCTCTAAGGAAGGCAGAGGTGCTGGACCTCTGAGCGGCAGAGCACAGTAGGGACGATATTGCAAGGAGATGACAGGGAAGCTGTAAGCAGGCAGGGCTGGAGGAGGACGCAGGAGGTGTCCATGGAGGAGAGGCCAGGGAAGAAACGACCGGAAAGGAGGATACCGTGTGCTCACACCTATAACAACAGGGCTTTGTCCACCAGACCAGTGGGGATGAAAAAGAGCAAAGATAAGACAATTTTATTTTCTTAAAAGCAAAGCCTTCTAATGACCCAGCTGCCACCTCAGTCCAAAACTTCCCATCTGGGTGTACAGGCTAGCAGGGGCCTGGGGAGAGTGCTGGGCCTGGCCTTGGCACACCCTGGGCTCTGAGTTCTCCTTGCTTTGTTGTTCAGCAATTTGTGTGTTTATGTGTGTTCTCCCTTGGTGTGAAAGTGAGACAGCAGGATGTGGTGGGATCACGGGCTGGATGCCCAGTCTCCCACTTAAGGGCTCTGTGGCCAGAGTAATGGCGTTACCTCTCACAGCCTCCATTAGTTCCTCCGTGCAAACTGGCTAATGCTACCCACACCTTGCCAGCTGCAGCACAGGTGCTCCAGAAAGACAGGGCTGTCAAGTGTTTGTGGAAGACTACAGGGCAACTCTCAGCTGGGAGAATGGGCACCTGGGGAGGAAAGCTAGACTCTAAGTGGGGGAGAAGGGCTATGCTTTGCATCTGGGTGGGCGTCCACGCCGAGGGAGGCTGGGAGGCATTTCACGGTGGTGACTTTCCCATCCCTATGCATCCATGCTCTCCTTGCACTGGGAAGCCTGATCCTGATTAGCCCTCCTCTCGGGTGGTCCATCCTAAAGACCTCAGGGTTTCTTTCTCTTTGGTCGTGAATGATATGGCAGCCTTGGTTTTTCCAACCAAGAAAAGCCACGTGGGGAAGAAATTTGAAAGTGGCTTTTCTTCACGGTACAGTCAGCATCCACAGCCTCCCTGTCAACCATTCACAAGTGGGTTATGGCTGCCCCAGAAGATGGGCGTCCCACTGCTTGCTGGCTGCCTCTCTCTGACCTAACCTGAGCAACCAGAAGCAGCTTATGTGCCTCAGGGCAGCACCACTGTCCCTACCCAAATGTTCACGGGAGCTGCTTATCTTATGCTAGCCAAGATGAAAGGGCTCCCTCTATTATGGTTTTATGCACGTTAATAAGAGTTCCTGCTAGAAAAGTATTCAGCAAATACCAGAGGGACAGGACACAGTGAGAGGAGAGTGCACTGTGGAGCCTTTCAACTCTAGGCTGCACCATGGAAAACTGAGGTAAGAGCTCTTGGTCCTTGGGCAAGTTACTTGCCCATTCTGAGCAATAAAAAAAGAAAATTTTTTTTTATCAATAAAAATCTCCCTGGCAGAATTATTGGAGTCCTGGTGGCACAGTTAGTTAAGAGGTCGGCTGCTAACCAAAAATTCGGCACTTAGAATCCACCAGCCACTCCTTGGAAACCCTTTGGTGCAGTTCAGCTCTGTGCTACAGGGTTGCTATAAGTTGGAATTGACTTGATGGCAGTGAGTTTTTTTGTTTGTTTGTTTTTTTGGTATCATAAAGATAAAAATTGTTATATATGTAAAACTAAACCAAAAACCAAACCCATTGCCATCGAGTCGATTCCAACTCATAGCCACCTTATAGAACAGAGTAGAACTGCCCCATAAGGTTTCCAAGGAGTGGCTGGTAGATTCTATCTCCTGACCTTTGGGTTAGCAGCTGAGCTCTCAACCACTGCACTACCAGGGCTCCCTTATATACATAAAGGTGACAAATTGTGAGTCACCCATGCTTTTGCCTGGAGACTTTCTGTGACCTGAATTGGGCAAGATACTGTATGATCCCTGTGACTCTGGAGGTTGTGCCAAATCTTAGCATCAAATGAGATTTTTTGACAAAGCCTTACCCCCATTTTATTCTGGAACTTGAGATCCTCAACAGGGGAAGGGGCCTCTATCTTTTCCGAAGATATTTCTGTTCCAAAAGACCTTGCGATAGGATTTTGTCTTCTAGCCATAAAGTTTTAGAGCTAGGAAGGAGTTTAGAAATCATCTGGCCCAATCTCTTCACTTTTTTTAAAATTCGATTTTATTTTTGATGAAAATGTACACAGCAAAACCTGCTCCCATTCCACAGTTTCTAGACATAGTAAGTGATGTTGGTTACATTCTTCACATTGTGTCAACCTTCTGTCAACATTCTCCTTATTTCTGTCCTAGTTGTTTCACTTCCATTTACTTAATCTCCCTGTCCTCCAACCTTCTCATCTATGACCCTGTGGTCTTATACAGATTTTTTTTTTTAAGAAATGCAATACACAAAGGCAAAGATCTTTACTCTTTGGGCTAAACTGTTACTTAGTTTAAAGGTGATGTCAGAGTATAGTTTCAACTCAAAATTTGAAAAACAACTCAGGGTCATAGTCTTGGGGACTCTTCCAGCTTCAATAGGTCCAGAAAGTCTGGATTCTTTAAGAATCTGAAGTTCTGTTACACGTTTTCCTCCCCTTTTTATCAGGATTCATCTATTGTGTTCCTGATCAGAACATTCAGTGGTGGTAACTGGGCACCATCTAGCTCCTCTGGTCTCAAGGTAGGGGGGCAGTGGTTCATGTTGACAATTAGTCCATTAGTCCAGTTCCTTCTCTAATTCTTGAGTTTCCTTCTTTCTCTTTGTTATAGATGAATAAAGACCAATTGTTGTATCTTAGATGGCCACTCATAAGCTTTTAAGACCTCAGACACTACTCACCATACTGGGAGGTAGAACATAACTTTAGGAACTACAGTAAAACCTGTGAAAGCCAGAACCAGTATGAGGTATAAACCAGAGAAAGAAATTTCAAGTGTTTTCCACTAAAATGAGAATAGAAAATTGGCAAGATTGCACCCTGACAAAGGCAGAAATCTTGTGAGACCCAGAAAAACAATGCAGTCTAGTCAAGTTCTGGCTCTTGTAGCTTTCATTGTATATTATGGCAATTGACCGAATTGTCCCACGAGACCACAGCCCTAAGCCCCCAAACCAAGAGAACTAATCCCATGAGGTGATTGGTCATGTTTAATTAGTATCAGCATTTATAGCTCTCCCCTTGTTTGATTGTTGTTAATATTGCAAAACCATATACAACCTAGCATTTGCCCATCAACCCTTTTCCCTATGTACAGCTTATTGACATCAGTTACATCAGTCATGCTGTGAAAACTTCACCTGTATTCAATGCCACCTTTCCTATTTCTATAAACAAAAAGTGACTACTACCTAGGGAGTACTTCTCTCTCTCCTACCCCTACACTCTCTCCTGGCAACCACTAATCAATCTCTTCGCTTTTGAAGAGGAAAGGCCCCAAACAGTTCAGTGGCCAACATGAAGTTGCCTGGCCAGTGAGTTGTGAGCAGGAAATCATAATGATGGCTAAATGGGTGGAGCATGGACTATGTACCAGGAAAAGTTTGAATCACTTGACCTGAATTGTCTTATTTAATCTTCATAGCCTGTTTTGTCCCCATTGTACTGATGAGGAAGTAGAGATTGACATGTCTTAGGATTTAATACCAATGTTTTACCTGCCACAGGATGGCTTCTCCATCCAGCTTTATAGACCTGCCTATGGTAGATGTTCAAAATACGAGTGTGCCTCAATGAAAGCCATGGTCAGAGTTTTGTCACTGTGGTGCTCAGCCTCTCTTAGCCCCACATATGTTCCCATAGAGTAATAGTAATAGTGAGCTTCAAGAAAGAACACCAGTGAGTGGGAATCTGCACGAGTTCTGGCATCCCTACCAGGATCATACTGTGATTGGCAATATAACAGTGGAGGGAGGAAACATATCCAGATTGTCATTTAAAATTGATGCTGCCTGTGAAAACCACATAGCCTAATTCTTGCTTCCATTCATAAAGAGGGAAGAGAATTCCAGAAAGAACTTGGCATTTTATTTCTTCACATGTCTATGAAGCAGGAGGAGGATTGACTGGTCAAACACTCCATAGCACCTCACTGACAACCCCTAACTCAAAATGTGCACAGCAGGGAACAAAAATAAACGTTTATTTGGGTATGTTTCTGTGGTCTGTATGTCCGCAGTAGCAAATCATTTTTGGTGGTGGTGAATTGTAAGCTTAAGAGGAAATGGCTTCAGAAAAACAGATAAAAAATTTTCTGGGGATTGGATGAGGATTTCCTCTCACCTAAAGTGAATCTGATGTATGGGAAGGGGTTGCACTAGAAAGTTACAAGACCCCTCTCAGGATTAAAAAAAACATTGCCGTTAAGTCGATTCCAAGTCATAGTGACCCTATCTGGCAGAGTAGAACTGCCCCATAAGGTTTCCAAGGAGCAACTGGTAGATTCGAATGGCTGACCTTTTTTTGGTTAACAGCCAAGCTGTTAACCACTGCGGTCTCAGAACTAGCAGTCTATTACAACCTACCAGTCTGTGTTATCATTTACTAGTCACTCCACCTTGTCACCCTCAATATGTAATGTCATTACTGTGAAAAATGGTTGTCCTGAGGTCATCTGATTGAAGCATCTTAAATCTGTCTCTTTCTGGTACTGAGGTACTTATTTCAAATGGTATCATGACTTTTAATTACAGCATGTAAATCATAATGATACTTCCTTCTTCATACTTTGAAGGTTCTCTCCCTGAACAACATTTATGCCTTTAATAGCTTTAGGCAAGAGCTCAGGGATGTGAAGTGGGTACGAATCACAGCCCTGATAGCAGGCCAACTGGATTTTTTTCCATTTATTTTTGGATGTGTATGCATAACTATATTCCAGGAACTCCTGTAAGTTGCTGCACTCCCTCATTGAACTTACCACTTTTTCACAATTAGAGATAGTTGGATACTTGTGTTTATTTCATGTCTCTTCCACAGGCCATGTGCTATACCAGGGCAAGGACTGTGTCTATTTTCTTCATCTCTGCACCCATAAAATCTAGGACATAGAAGGTGCTCAAAGAATAATGAACGAACATACTTTAGAACTTGCCTGAACTTGAGTTATGAACAAATAAACTTAGAACTCTGGCTTATGGCAGATATCCTCTACTGTGTATATCTGAAACAGCCAACCTTGTTCTCCTTACTGGAGAGATGAAAATCTCTTTATAGAAGTGTGTGTGCAATACTCCACCGTTACTCAACAGTAATATCCTCTTGATAAATGAGCTATAACTTAATTCATTTGGCTTGAGCATTTAAAAGGACCTTTTAAAAATTTTTAAAAAATAAAAAACAATAATTAATAAATTAACCATAATCTAATAATCCTTCCAAGGAGGCTTCTCTAGTTGTATTGTATCAGGAACCTGACCCTACCCAGTCATGGTGATATCATTGTCCAAGGATTTTTTTCAATTCTATACTCAGTTAATATACCCTTAACTTACTAGGAAATTTCTCTTGGTAAGCATGAGTTCTCAATTACACGAATGCAGCTATGGTGTACTGAGACATGTTTTCCTGGTAAAAATGCAGAATAAGGAGTTTTGATTCATCAACAGCTTTTCTTCAGCTACATTACTATTTCAACAACCTCTTAAGTTGAAAGTTCTAAGACCCATTAACATATAGAGAATCTTCTTTCAAATATGTTCTGATTTTTAAAAGTGTAAAAATCTGTTGACTTTTTCTTTGGATGCAAATTTCTTCTACTGACTTTTACTTTTTTTGGATACAAAATTATATACTCAAAGTTTCAAACTGGTGGCCCGTCATTTGAATTTAACCTGCAGATGTGTTCTCCATAGCTGGTACAGTACTTTAAAAAATACGAGCCATTGTTGAAAACCCAGGAGATTTTCCATAATAATCTGGATTTCTGACTTATTTTTAGACTATCAAACCCCCTTGCTACCAGCACTGGCTGTAGCTGTGCAGGCTTTCAGGTGGATTGCTCCTGCCCCATTGGCAGGTCCATTTCTGCCCCTCTTGTTCCTCTGTGTCTACTTTTTGAGTTCCTGAAAGTGTGGAAAACTGTTAAACTGTTTCATAACAATGAAGAAAAGAAGTTTTTGAGGAGTTTAAATTATTGGCTTAAGAATTAATCTGTGTGTCCTCTTATTTGTCAAATTGTATTTCCAGAATTAAAGAAAATTTTGGAATAGAAAAGTAGATGAAGAGAACTGAAGTTATAATGATTTACATTGCCAAAGGCTTTCCTCATCATTTCTTTGTTAACAAGTTGTGCTATTCTGTGTTTGACTTGTGATTTCTAGTGTTGCCAGATATAAGAATAGCCTGGAGGGAAGACGCAGTGAAGCAGCTGTGTTACAGACATCTCCTTTCTCACAGGGGAGGATGAGTCATCCTGCACTGGAACTTCTCCTGAGCCCACAGTGGGCTTGCTCAGCTCCAGCATGTGAGTCTGAGATGAATGTAGAATGATGAGAAACCAGTGCCACTGAGAAACGATACTAAAGTTCTTGCTGAGCCTGGAGAACTCTGGGAACATCATTTCATCAAGAGTCCTGTGGTAGTTCATATTATGCGTCAACTTGGCTAGGCCATGATTCTCAGTATCATGTAATTATTCTCCATTTTGTGATCTGATGTAATTATCCTTCATTTTACTAAATGTAGTAATCTCCAGGATGTGATGTGATGTGATGAGCCAATTAGTGGTAAGGGGAGTTTCTCTGGAGGATCGGCCTGCACCCAATATATATATGGACATTCTGACAAAGCTTGCTTGATTTCTCTGAATCTTGTTTCTGCTTGTCATCATCTGACCTCTGGTTCTTGGGACTTGAGTCAGCAGCCTGTTGCCTGACCTGCTCACTTTGGTATTTGCCAGCTCTACAGCCCTGTAAGCCAGCAGCCTGCCACCTGACCTGCTGATTCTGGGTTCATCAGACCCTGCAACCACCTGAGTCAGGAGAAGCCTCCACTTGATGCCTGACCCATGGACTTTGGGACTTGACAGCCTCCACAACTACGTGAGCCACTTCCTTGAGATAAACCTCTCTCTCTCTCTCTCTCTGTTGTTGTTGTTAGGTGCCATCGAGTTGGTTCCCACTCATAGCAACCCTATGTACAATGGAATGAAACACTACCCTATCCTGCGCCATCCTCACAATCGTTGTTATGCTTGAGCCCATTGTTGCAGCCACTGTGTCAACTCACCTCATTGAGGGTCTTCCTCTTTTTTGTTGACCCTCTACTTTACCAAGCATGATGTCCTTCTCCGGGGACTGATCCCTCCTGATAACATGTCCTAAGTATGTGAGACGTAGTCTCGCCATCCTTGCTTCTAAGGAGCATTCTGGCTATAATTCTTCCAAGACAGATTTGTTCATTCTTTTGGCAGTCTATGGTATATTCAATATTCTTCATGAGCTAATGTTTACGAGATGTAGTCTCAGCATCCTTGCTTTCAAGGAGCATTCTGGTTGTACTTCAATATATATTTCTTTGTCTCTCTCTATAAATAAATAAATAACGAACAAACAAACAAATAAATAAATCCACCCCACTGCCATGAAGTCATTTCTGACTCATAGCATCATTGCAACCCTATAGGACAGAGTAGAACTGCTTCCATAGGGTTTCCAAGGCTGTAAATCCTTATGGAAGCAGACTGTCACATCTTTCTCCCATGGAGCAGCTGGTAGGTTCAAACCGCTGACCTGTCAGTTAGCAGCCTAGTGCTTTAAACACAGTGCCACCAGGGCTCTTATATATATATATATGTAGTATGTATATATACACTTCACTAGTACTGCTTCTCTAGAGAATCCAGCCTAAGACATTTGGTACTGGAGTAGTTCTAGAGGAACAAAATTGTAAGGATGAGTTTTCTCAATTGAGTCTCAAGTCTGACTAGTCTTAAAGGTGCTAATGACTCTGCCTCTAGTAGTAGAGATGGCACTGCTAATCCATGGAATGAGGTGGCAATATTAATATGCAAAATATCACCACTAATAGATCACATACTGGTGAGAGGTGAGGCTCTGGGTGATTGTATGTTTGATACATTTCTACATTTTTGTCAGAATGAGAAGTATAGGGAAACTGGTTGGTTGGTCCTACTATCACTAGACAAAATGGTGAAAGAAAGAGATGAGATCAAGGCTTCAGAATCACAGCTCAAATGCCACATAAAAGACCTCAAAGTTGCCACTTGTGCCCTGAAAGAAAGCCTTATTTCTTGTAGTAACAGCTGATATTGCTGAAAACCAAACCCAGAGTCTTATCGTAAGAGTGGCTGGATTACAACATCAATTAAATTCTCAACCTCGAATGGTGGCTGAAGTTAAAGTGAGGGCATTGATTGGGAAGAAATAGGATCCTGAAAATTGGGATGGGGACATATGGGAAGATAATTAGGAAATTGGGGACATTGAACTCCTAAATTCTGCTGAATCCTGCCAACATAACCAGTCCTTTTACTATCATCTGATATTACGCTATCCTTGTCTGCTAAGCCACTGTCTTAGTTAGCTAGTGCTGCTGTAACAGAACTGCCACAAGTGGTGGGTTAAACAAACAGAAATTTATTCTCTGATAGTCTAGGAAGCTGTAAGTCTGAATTCAGGGCACCAGCTCTAGGGAGAGGCTTTCTCTCTTTTTCAGTTCTAGGGGAAGGTCTTTGTCACCAATCTTCCCCTGGTCCAGGAGATTCTCAACACAGGGACCCCAGGTCCAAAAGATGCACTCCACTCCTGACACTTCTTTCTTGGTGGCATGAGGTTCCCATCCTTTCTGTTTGATTCTCTCTTTTATATCCCAAAAGAGATGGACTCAAGATACAACTTAATCCTGTAGCTTGAGCCCTGCTTCATTAACATAACTGCCTCTAATTTTGCCTCATTAACATCACAGAGGTTAGGATTTACAACACATAGGATAATTACATCAGATCACAAAATGATGGCCAACCATATAATACTGGGAATCATGGCTTAACCAAGTTGATACACATTTTGGGGGGACACTCTTTAATCTATAAAATTCACTTTTGCCAGTAAAACAATTATCCCTTCTACCTCTATCAAATGAGAATAACCCAGCTGTGCCTGAAGAGTCTTTGTCTGAGATATCACCTAGGGAGTCACCTGGGGCATAGCCTGGAGCATTGCTTGAATTAGATGCTTTATAAGACATTGCTGAATGTCCCCAGGACCCACCCATACCACCCATTTTTGCTTGTAGACCTATAACTAGACTTAAGTCCCAGCAAGCTCCAAAAGGTAAAGTACAAAGTGTGACCCCAGGAAGCGATATGCTACACTCCATTTTTCTAATGTGTACAGAGTCCTGGGGAATATGTGTGGGAATGGCTACTAAGGGCGTGGGGTAATGGTGCAAGTAAAATAAAGTTGGATCAGTCTGAGTTTATTGATATGGACCCATTAAGCACAGATCCTTCATTTAATGTTTCAGCTCAGAGAATAGAAAAGGATACAATAGCTTATTTAGTTGGTTCGCTGAAGCATGGATTAAGCGGTGACCTTCATCAAATCAAGTAGAAGTGCCAGACCTGCCTTGGTCTATGGTAGAAGAAGGTATCCAAAAGCTTAGGGAAATTAGAATGTTAGAGTGGATTTCTCAGGTTAGACCCACAGACCCACACATGGAGTGCCCAGAGGACATACCTTTTACCACATAATGAAGAACAAATTTGTGAAGGGAGCCCCAGCATCCTTGAAGACTGCTGTGATTGCTATTTTATGTAAGTCATATTTGACAGTGGGAAATGCCCTAATTGAATTAAAACATCTAATGACAGTGAGGCTGATTGGACCTCCTGGTGGTAGGGGCCAAGTGGCAGCTCTCAACTGAGAAAGACTAGGTGGGTGTGGTTACCATAACAGACAGCAGAGTCAAAGTAGTAATCAGAATAGTTTCACTTGTATGGACTTATGGCATTGGCTACTTAGTCATGGTGTCCCTAGGAGTGAAACAGATAGGAAATCTACTAAATATTTACTTTATTTGTACAAGCAGAAGAATTCTAAGTCAAACGTAGAGCAGTCTAATCGAATCACCAGAATAGTCACAGCCCCTCTATCAATTCCCATGCTTGAGTCAGTTTACAGACGCACAACTCCTTGAATGAAGGGGAGGCCGGGTCCCCTTGAGAAAGTACTCCACTGCACTAACAAAAACTTATACTGTTAATCTTTCTCCCAGCCTTCCCCAAAGGGCTCTATGGCCTTTTATGAGAGTGACTGTTCATTGGGGAAAAGGAAATAATCAGACTTTCTTGGGATTACTGGATACTGGCTCTGAACTGACACTAATTTCAGAAGACTCAAAACATCACTGTGGCCCACCATTCAGAGTGGGTGGTATGGAGATAGATCTTGGAGAATGACAGTAAATTATCATAAGCCTAACCGGGTAGTGACTCCAATTGCAGCTGACGTTCTAGTTGTGGTTTCATTGCTTGAGCAAATTAATACATCTCCTTGTACCTGGAATGAAGATATTGATCTGGACAATGCTTTTCAAAGAATCTCCAGAAGCAGTTTGCCTTCAGTTGGAAGGCCAGCAATAATCTTCACTGTCTTACCGCATGGTGTAGTTAACTCTCCATAAATACCGATAGAACCAAAACAAAACAAAACTAAACTAAACTAATTGGCACTGAGTCAATTCCAACTCATAAATACCCATACCAGGGGTATTTAGTTCACAGGAAACTTGATAACCTTTCCCTTACACAAGACATCACACTGGTCCATTACTTTAATGGCATTATGCTGATTGGACCTAGTAAGGAAGAAGTATCAATGACTCTATACTTATTGGTAAGACATTTGCATGCTGTTGTTGTTGTTAGGTGCCGTCGAGTTGGTTCCAACTCATAGCGACCCTAGGCACAACAGAACAAAAAGCTGCCCAGTCCCGTGCCATCCTCACAATCCTTGTTATACTTGAGCCCATTGTTGCCACCGCTGTGTCAATCCAACTCATTGATGGGCTTCCTCTTTTTCACTGACCTTCTATTTTACCAAACATGATATCCTTCTCCAGGGACTGGTTCCTGCTGATAACATGTCCAAAGTATGTGAAACGTAGTCTCACCATTCTTGCTTCTAAGGAGCATTCTAGTTGTACTTCTTCCAAGATAGATTTGTTCATTCTTTTGGCAGTCCATGGTACAGTCAATATGCTTTCCCAACACCACAATTCAATGGTGTCAATTCTTCCTCTGTCTTCCTTTTTCATTGTCCAGCTTTCACATGCATATGAGGTGATTGAAAACACCATGGCTTGGGTCAGGTGCACTTCAGTCTTCAAGGTGACATCTTTTCAACACTTTAAAGAGATCTTTTGCAGCAGATTTGCCCAGTGCAATGCAACTTTTGATTTCTTGACTGCTGCTTCCATGGGTGTTGATTGTGGATCCAAGTAAAATGAAATCCTTGACAACTTCAATCTTTTCTCTGTTTATCATGATGCTACTTATTAGTCCAGTCGTGATGATTCTTGTTTTCTTTATGTTGAAGTGTAATCCATACTGAAGGCTGTGATCTTTGATCTTCATCAGTAAGTGCTTCAAGTCCTCTTCACTTTAGGCATGGAAGGTTGTGTCATCTGGGTAACACAGGCTGTTAATGAGTTGTCATCCAATCCGGATGCCCTGTTTTTCTTCATATAGTCCAGCTTCTAGGATTATTTGCTCAGCAGACAGATAGAATAGGTATGGTGAAAGGATACAACCCTGATACACACCTTTCCTGACATTAAACAATATCTCCCTGTTCTGTTCAAACGACTGCCTCTTGATCTATGTACAGGTTCCTCATAAGCACAATTAAGTGTTCTGGAATTTCCATTCTTCGCAATGGTATTTCTGGTATTCTCTGCTTTCAGCCAGGATCCATCTGATGTCAGCAATGATATCCCTGGTTCCTCATCTTCTTCTGAATCTGGCTTGAATTTCTGCCAGTTCTCTGTCAATGTACTGCTGCAGCTGCTTCTGAGTGATCTTCAGCAAAATTTTACTTGCATGTGATATTAACGGTATTTCTCATAATTTCTGCATTCGTTTGTATCACCTTTCTTGGGAATAGGCATAAATATAGATCTCTTCCAGTCAATTCGCCAGGTAGCTGTCTTCCAAATTTCTTGGCATAGACAAGTGAGCACTTCCAGGGCTGCATCCTTTTGTTGAAATATCTCTATTGGTTCTCTGTCAATTCCTGGAACGTTGTTTATTGCCATTCTCTGCAGTGCAGCTTGAACTTCTTCCTTCAGTACCATCAGTTTCTGACCATACGCTACCTCCTGAAATGATTGAATGTCAGCCAATTCTTTTTGGTGTAGTGACTCTGTGTATTCCTTCATCTTCTTTTGACGCTTTCTTCATCGTTTAATATTTTCCCGGTAGAATCCTTCAGTATTGCAACTAGAGGCTGGAATTGTTTCTTCAGTTCTTTCAGCTTGAGAAATGCCAAGCACGTTCTTCCCATTTGGTTTTCTGTCTCCAGCTCTTTGCACATGTCATCATAATATACTTTGTCTTCTAAACCTGCCCTTTGAAATCTTCTGTTCAGCTCTTTTGCTTCATCATTTCTTCCTTTTGCTTTAGCTACTTGATGTTCAAGAACAAGTTTCAGAGTCTCTTCTGACATCCCTTTTGATCTATTCTTTCTTTCCTGTCTTTTTAATGATCTCTTACTTTCTTTATGTATGATGTCCTTCCACAACTTGTCTGGTCTTTGGTCATTAATGGTCAACGTGTGAAATCTATTCTTGAGATGGTCTCTAAATTCAGGTGGGATATACTCAAGGCTGTACTTTGGCTTTCATGCATGCTAGAGGGTGGGAAATTAATCTGAAGAAAAAACTCAGGTGCCTTCCACTTCAGTGAAATTTCTAGGGGTCAGTGGTGTGGGGCATGTCGAGATGTTCCTTCTAAAGTGAAGACTAGGTTATCGCATCTGGTCCCTCCTACACTAAAAAGGAGGCACACTACCTGGTGGGCTTCTTTGGATTTGGGAGGCATTATGTCCCTCACTTGAGTATGCTACTCTGGCCTATTTATCAAGTGACTCGAAAAGCTGCTAGTTTTGAGTGGGACCTAGAACAAAAGAAAGCTCTGAATCAGGTTCAGGCTGTGGTGCAAGCTGCTCTGCCACATAGGCCATATGATCCAGCTGATCCAATGATGCTTCAAGTGTCAGTGGCAGATAGAGATGCTGTTTGTAGTCTTTGGAAGGCCCATATTGGTGAATCTCAGCGCAGACCATTAGGATTTGGGAACAAAACCTTGCCATCATCTGAAGATAAATATTCTCCTTTTGAGAAACAGCTTTTGGCCTGATACTGGGCCTTAGTAGAGACTGAAGGCTTAACCATGGGCCACCAAGTCACCAAGCAGCCTGAGCTTCCCATTGTGAACTGGGTGTTGTCTGACCCACAGAGTCATAAAGTCAGATGTGCATAGTGCATTCCATCATTAAACGGAAGTGGTATGTACAACATCAGGCTCAAGCAAGACCTGAAGGCACAAGAAAATTGCATGAGGAAGTGGCTAAAATGCTCATCTTCTGCACTTCTGTCACATTACCTTCCGTCTCCCAGTCTGCACCTATGGCCTCATGGGGAGTTCCTTATGATCAGTTGACTGAGAAAGAGAAAACACATGCCTAGTTACAGACAGTTTTGCACCATATGCAGGTAACACTTAAAAGTGGACAACAGCATCATTGCAGCCCTTTTCTGGGACCACAAGGAGTACATTAGTGACAAGAAATCCTGCCAATGAGCAGAACTTTGAGTGGTACACCTGGTTGTCCACTTTGTTTGGAAGGAGAAATGGCCAGATGTGAGACTGTAAGCTGATTCATGGTCTGTGGCCAATGGTTTGGCTGGATGGTCAGGAACTTGTAGGGAACATGATTGGAAATTTGGAGACAAGAAGTATGGGGAAGAAGTATGTAGATAGAGCTCTCTGAATGGGCCAAAGAAGTGAAGATATTTGTGTCTCATGTGAATGCTCACCAAAGGGTGACTTCCTCAGAGGAAGACCTTAACAATCAAGTAGATAGGATGACACATTTTTTGGAAACCAGTTATCCTATTTTCTCAGCCATTCTTGTCATTGCACAATAGGCTAATGAACAAACTGGTCATGGTGGCAGGAAAAGAGGTTATGCATGGGCTCAGCAACATGGCTTTGCCTTCCACTCACCAAGGACAACTTTGCTACAGTTACTGCTGAGTGTCCAATCTGCCAGCAACAGTGACCAACACTGAATCCCCAGTATGACACCATTCTTTGAGATCAGCCAGCAACCTAGTGGCAGGTTGATTACATCGGATGCCTTCCATCATGGAAAGTACAGCTTTTCATCCTTACTGGGATAGACACTTGCTCTGAATACAGATTTGCCTTCCTTGCATGAAATGTTTCTGCAAAAACTTCCATCTGTGGACTCACATAATGTGTTATCCACCATCATGGTATTCTACACAGCATTGCATCAGATCAAGGCACTCGCTGCACAGCAAATGAAATGTGGCAATGGTCCTATGCTCATGGAATTCACTGATCGTACCAAGCTCCCCATTATCCTGTAGCCACTGGCTTGATAGAAGAATGGAATGGCCTTCTAAAGACACAATTATGGCACCAGCTAGGTGGCCATACTTAGCAGGGTTGGGGCAATGTTCTCCAGGAGGCTGTACCTGCTCTAAACCAGAGTCTAGTATATGGTGCTGTTTCTATCAAAGCCAGGATACACTGTTCCAGGAACCAAGGGGTGAAATTTTTGCTTTCTGTCCTTGTGTCCCTGTGCTCTGTGGATTAGAGGTCTTAGTTCCAAAGGAAGGAATTGCTCCCGCCAGGAGACGTAACACTGATTCCATTGAACTAGAAGCTAAGAATGCCACCCAGCCACTTTGGGCTCCTCATACCTCTGGATTAACAGGCAAAAAAGGGAGTTACTATACTGGCTGGAGTGATTGACCATGACTGCCAAGGGGAAATAGGATTGATGTTGCATAATGGAGGTAAAAAAGAGTACGTCTGGAATATAGCAGATACCTTAGGGCATCTGTTAATACTACCATACCCTTTGATTAAAGTCAATGGAAAACTACAGCAACCCAATTCTGACATGACTTCTAATAGCCCAGACCATATAAGAATGAAATTTTGTGTCACCCCACCAGGTAAAGAACCACGAACAGCTGAGGTACTTTCTGAGGGTAAAGGGAATATGGAATGGATGGTGGCAGAAGGTAGTTCTAAATACCAGTTATGACCACGTGACCAGTTGCAGAAATGAGGACTGCAATTGTTATTAGTATTTCTTTCTTGTTTTATTGTACAGATGTGTGTGTATGCATATGTGTGTGTATACATACATACATATATATATATATATATATATATATATATACACACACACACACACAGAGAGAGGAGCCCTGGTGGTACAGTGGTTAAGAGCTCAGCTGCTAACCAAAAAGTCTGCAGTTTGAATCTACCAGCCGCTCCTTGGAAACCTTATGGAACAGTTCTACTCTGTCCTATAGGGTTGCTATGATTTGGAATCGACTCAATGACAGTGGGTTTATATACATAGAGAGAGAGACAGAAAATAATTTTGTTTTTTTCCTTCCCTTATCCCATCACTTATAAAATATAAGATGTAAATGAAGCTAGTGTGGTTTTGGTTGAATGCATGTTATTTGTACCATGTTAGGTGCGGGTATGACTTTATAATTGTCTTTATTTAGAGATTATGTATGGTTTAAGGAGATGTGTACAGGTGCCAAGTTGACAAGGGGTGGACTGTGACAGTTAATGTAATTGTAATTTATGTGATTGTCCTCCATTTTGTGATCTGATGTGATCAGCCAATTAGTTGTAAGGGGAGTTTCCCCGGGGTGTGGTTTGCACCCAATATATATATGGACTTTCTGGCAAAGCTTGTTTGTTTGCTCTGGATCCTCTTTCTAGCTCATCATCATCTGACCTCCAGTCTTTGGGACTTGAGCCAGCAGCTTATTGTCTGACCTGGCCACTTTGGAATTTGCCTGCTTCTGCAGTCCTGTGAACCAGTTTCCTGCCATCTGACCTGCCGATCCTGGGTTCATCAGCCCCTGCAACTATGTGAGTCAGAAGAAACCTCCAGTCAATGCTTGATCCATGGACTTTGGGATTTGCCAGCCTCCACAACAGCATGAGCCATTTCCTTGAGATAAATCTCTCTCTCTCTCTCTCTGTCTATATACATACTTCACTAGTTTTTGCTTCTGTAGAGAACCCAGCCTAAGAAAAGTCCAAAACAATAACTCCATGCCTAAGTAAATACGCAAGAGACTTGAAAGCAAGGATGCAAACAAATACCTGTACACCAGTGGTCATTGTAGCATTGTTCACAATAACCAAAATGTGGAAACAATCCAAATATCCACCAACAGGTAATTGAATAAACAAAATGTGGTCTATCCATACGAGGGAATATTATTCAATCATAAATAAAAATAAAGTCCTGATACATGCCACAACATGGAAGAACCTTGAAAACATGATGCTGAAAGAAATAAGTCAGACACAAAAAGACAAATGTTGTAAGGTTCCATTTACATGAAATATCTTGAATAGACAAATGCACAGAGACCAAAATTTATTTGTAGTTACTAGGGCTTTAGGGTAAGGGTAGGGGAATGAGGAGTTATTGCTTAGTGGGTACTGAGTTTCTGCTCAGGGTGATGAAAAATTTGTGCACCTGGATAGTGGTGATGGCTGCACAACATGATGAATATAATTAATGTCACTGAATTGTAACTTTAAAAATGCTAAAATGGCTAACTTTTGTTTTATATATATATATATATATGTATATAAAACCACAATAAAATTGTTTTTTAAAAAAGTCCAAAACAATTGCAGTGATTTGAAATTACAACGTTTCCAAATTCAATATGCTTTGTGTTCAGAAATTTCCTGCCATCTGTTACACAGACTCTGATGCTGCTCTTGGTGTGTAATGCAGACCCTGGCCAATTCCCATCTATATTCATAGGGAGCTTTACTTGCATCATGTTTTACACAATTGTTGAAAACAAGGAGTTTTTCTTTAGGCAGGTTTTATTGAGAATACACTTAGAGCGATGAGATCTCCAAATGACAGGAGCTAACAGGAGCATATCATTCACCAAAAGACTTTGAGAATTTAATTTGGGAGATAAGATACAAGGTAGCTATGGAAAGATATGCCCTCCTTAAAGATCTATAATGGTTTTTAAAAAGTGTTTAAACATTTATCAGTTTTGGCTTTTTAATGCCAACAGACCAGAGTTTCTCAACCTCTGTCAACCTCTACGACATTTGGGGGCAAATAATTTTTTGTTGTTGGAACCATTCTTGGCATTGTAGGATGCCCAATAGATGCCAGTAGCATCCCCTGCCCCCAAAGTAACAAGCAAAAATGTCTCCAAACACTTCCAAATATCCCCTGGGGGGCAGAATCATCCCCTGATGAGAACCATTGCTATAGACCTTTATCTCCTAAGATCTTTCCATTTCCTTGGAACTCTAAATGAACACATAAGTCAGAAAAACTCTGTTCCCTCTCTGGACCCCTGAAGGCAATAGGCTCACTTTTGAAAACAAAGCAAAACAAAACAAAACAAAGCGCAGTTCTCAATCTTGTTCCTTTGGTAACTCACTGTCATGGATTGAATTGTGTCCTACAAAAATATGTGTATCAATTTGGCTAGGCCATGGTTTCCAGTATTGTGTCCACCATTTTGTCATCTGATGTGATTTTCCTATGTGTTGCAAATCCTGTCTCTATGATGTTGATGAGATAGGATTAGCAGCACTGATGTTAATGAAGCAGGACTCAATCTACAAGACTGGATTGTGTCTTGAGCCAATCTCTTTTGGGATATAAAAGAGAGAAGAGAGAAGAGAGACATGGGGACCTCCTACCACCAAGAAACAAGAGCCAGAAGAATCACGCATTTCTTTGGACCTGGGGTCCCTGTACTGAGAAGCTCCTCAGCCAGGGAAGATTGATGACAAGGACCTTCCTCCAGGGCCGACAGAGAGAGAAAGACTTCCCCTGGAGCGAGCACCCTGAATTCAGACTTTTAGCCTCCTAGACTGTTAGAGAATAAACTGGTTTTTAAAGCCAACCACTTGTAGTATTTCTGTTATAGTAGCATTAAATAACTAGGAAACCCACCATATCACCACCCTATCACTTTATCTTTATTAGCCTCGTTTCATTTTTTTTTTTTTTTATTGAGAACTATCCAGTAAGGTTAATGTGAGAAATAAATGAGGTAATATATGTGAACTGGTTACCACACTGTAGGCAGTTGGATTCTTCCCATTACTAGCCCCTAGTCAGCTCTCACATGGGCACAATCTGTTTTCAATAAAATACAGACCCATTAGGTTTGAGCAACCACATCCTGTCTCCACTTCTAGGCAGTCAGGGTGCTGGGGCCTTGGTTAGCTGGCCACCCAGAAAAGGAGACTTGGACTGTTTATTACTCTCCTAGTGGATGGGATGATGATTGTGCCACCCTCAGCTGGGCTGTGGCCATGATGACTCAGGAGTCAACACAGACCATAGATGGTGCTTGTTGTCATATGCTCCATGCCCTCCTGCATTGCCACTTCACAATGCAGTTCAGTGAATTCTGCATCTACATATAAATAAAGCATATTTTCTCTTCTGATTCTTGTAAGAAACCCCAAAGCCACAAGATTATGTTTGGAGCTCTAAAGCTGACCACAACTGTAGGTTCCCCTCCCATAGAACACCCCATGTCCCCCATGTACACAAGAAGGTCACCACTGTCCTACTTGGACCCTGGGGACACCCTATTCAGTGATAACAGGAGACTGTGAGACCACCCTGTGCTACATGTGTTCTTGGAGTTCTACTGCCAATATCTGAGATCTAGACAAGCTTTAAGAGATGAAATTAATATTGTGATCTACCTTCAACTGCAGTAGACTATGTGAGCCATTTTAATTCCTTTACTTCATGGTTCTTTCCTTTATTTCTAGACTGTGAATCTTGTTTGGGTAATAGTTCAGGCAGCAAAATTTTTATCCATTTCTACACACTAAAAAAGCCACTCATGGGTAATTCTTGGAAGATGGAAGCATGAAGTCTAGGTTCCTGAACCTCTGCACTCATACATCGAGAAACGCAGATAGAAATCTGTGATCGGATCTGTGGGACTGAATTGGTGGACAGAGGACAGCGACAAAGAGCTATGGCTGGAGTCAAATCAACAAGAGTCTCATACAGTAGGAAAAATTCTTCTTCCACTGTCCCTGTCCTTCCTCCTCCTGGCACAGCAGCAGTCTGATGCAGACAGCTGAAGCAGCACACATACTGACGACTGCAGTGAAGTCTGCTCCCCCAGCTAATTCACAGCTCACCTGTGCACAAGGAAGCGTTCTGTGCTGTGGTTCCAAAATAAATATGACAGATCTCCCTAGTGCTCTAATCAGAGTGTACCCGCCCCTCCTTCTCCTGGCATGGAAGACTGTTGACTGCTCCAGATGGCTAAAGTGATGTACAAACTGACATCTGCAGCACAGCCTACTCCCCCAGCCAATGCACAGCTTGCCTAAGCTCATGCCCAATCTTTGACTCTGTTATGGTTTGAATTTTGTCCCCCAAAAATGTGTGTCAAATTGGCTAGGCCATGATTCCCAGTATTGAGCGATTGTCCATAATTTGTCATCTGATGTAATTTTCCTATGTGTTGTAAATCCTATCTCTATGATATTAATGAGATGGGATTAGTGGCAGTTATGTTAATGAAACAGAACTCTATCTACAAGACTAGATTGTGTCTTAAGCCAATCTCTTTTGAGATATAAAAGAGAGAAGTGAGCAGAGAGATGGGGGACTTCAAACCACAAAGAAAGTAGCGCCAGGAGCAGAGCACAGGATCCCTGCACTGAGAATCTCCTAGACCAGGGGAAGATTGATGACAAGGACCTTCCTCCAGAGCCTACAGAGAACGTTTCCCCTAGAGCTAGCACCCTGAATTTGGACTTCTGGCCTCCTGCACTGTGAAAGAATAAACTTCTGTTTGTTAGAGCCACCCACTTGTGGTATTTCTATTATAGCAGCACTAGATAACCAAGACAGAATTTGGTACCTGGAGTGGGATGCTGCTCTAATAGATACCTAAAATGTGGAAGGGGTTTTGAAACTGAATGGATAGAGGCTGGAAGAGTTTTAAAGTGCCTACTAGTAAAATCCTAGATTGCCTTGAAGAGACTGTTGGTGAAATTGTGGACATCAAAGACAATTCTGGTGAAGGCTCGGAAGGAAATGAGGAGAGCTGTTACACTGGAGATGGTGCAGACAGCGAGAAGCAGCAGCAGAACCAGGAGACTAGTGCGAGATGGCTCTGGAGTCAACTCATGGAGCAAGAGAGCTGAGTGTCTCTGGCAGGAGGCTTCCTGGCAGAGTGGGGTACCTCCAGGCTCTTATCAGAGAAGCTAGGCTTACCAACCTATGGAGCAAGAGAGCTGAGTGCCTTCTGGCTTAAGCTTACTGGTAGAGTGGTGTGCCTCCAGGCACTTATCAGTGGAGCTAATGAACTTTGGAACACTTGCCCCAGCAGGGCAGATGCAGGCAGTGAAGCTTGAGGGGCTGAGAAGCCAAGGAACACAGGAAGCAGAGTTGCCTTGGTCTCAAAGGATAGAGACTTCACTCAGACAAGGAGAAAGGGCTGCCAAAAGCTGAGGGAACAAAGTTGCCATTCCAGTGGGCCTGGAAGACAAAGCTGAAGCCCAAGGTCGAGGGGCTTCCATTCAGAATCCAGACAGTGTGGCCAATACCTAGAGTCTGGAGGGCAGGGCCATTGTGTAAATGGTCTCAGAAAACAGTGGATTATTTTCAAGCCTTGAGGACTAATGTAATGTGTTCTGCTGACTTGCTTTGTTTTTGCTATCCCTTCTTTCCCTCCAATTTCTCCCATTTGTAATGGAAATGTCTACTTTGTATCTGTTCCACCATTGTAGTTTGGAAGCAGATAACTTGTATTCTAGATTTCATAGCTGAAAAGGAATTTTTGGATTTTGGACTTTGAGTTGATTTAAGACTTTTGCTATGATATGATGGGGTGAATATGTTTTACATGTGGCAAGGACATTAATTTTGTGGGGCCAAAGGGTGGAAAGTTATGGATTGAATTGTGTCCCCCAAAAATGTTTGTCAACTTGGCTAGGCCATGATTTCCAGGACTGTGTGATTGTCCACAATTTTGTCATCTGATGTAATTTTCCTATGTGTTGTAAATCCTATCTCTATGATGTTTATAAGATGGGTTATTGGCAGTTATGTTAATAAGGCAGGACTCAATTTACAAGATTAAATTGTGTTTTAAGCCAGTCTCTTTTGTGATTTAGAAGAGAGAAGTGAGCAAAGAGACAGGGAGACCTCACACCATGAAGAAACAAGAGCCAGGAGAATAGCATGTCCTTTGGACCCGAAGTCCCTGTGGTGAGAAGATCCTTGCCCCTGGAAAGATTGATGACAAGGACCTTCCTCCAGAGCCAACAGAGACAGAAAGCTTTCCCCTGAGCTGGCACCCTGAATCCGGACATTTAGCCTCCTAAACTGTGAGAATAAACTTATTTGTTAGAGCCATCTGCTTGTGGCATTTCTGTTATAGCAGCACTAGAAAACCAAGACAGACTCCAAGATAAGGGGGCCCTCACAGAGCAAGAAAGGGAGTAGCAACCAAAGACTGAAGACTATACCCTCTCTGAGGCAATTCATTCAGTTTGGAATTTCTGACCAGTTTGGAAGCAGCCAAAGGATTAAAAACTCGGTATGGATGGAAACACAGCCCACAAAGAACAGAGAAGAAAGTGATAACAAAAGACTGAAGGCTGCATCACTTGGCAGACATATTGATTACTGTGTCCCCCCTCCTTTTTTTTAATTGGAGCTTCTAAAGAATGGAAACCTTGGTCTAGGCTGAAACAGAGTTATCACAGAGAGGGAGCAGTAACAAAGCCTGAAGATTCGGCCAACTTAAGAGTCTCTTGCAGAGAATATTGCTGTCAAAACACCAAATACTCGGAACAATTGAGAAATCTAACACCTTGTAAAATTCTAATGGCCTAGCTTCAACAACAACAAAAAATCATAAAGCACACACACAAAAAAACTAGAGACAATGGCTTACCTAAGTGAAGAAGACAAAGGGAGAGAAATTGTAATTATAGAAGCTCAAATATTAAACCAACTGGGAGAACATAATACAACAAAATTAAATAAGCTCAAATAACTAAAAGAAAACACAGACAAATAACTAAAGGAAATCAGAAAAATGTCGCATGAACAAAAAGAGAATTTAAATAAAGAGATAGATACTATAAAAAGAAATTAAATAGAAATACCAGAACTGAAAGAAACAACTGAAATGCAAAACTTACTGGAAGGGTTTAACAATAGATTTGAGCGGGTAGAATAAAGAATCGGTGAACTAGAGGATGAGGTAATTGAAATCATAAAGGCTGAAGAAAAACAAGGGAGAAGCCTCAAGACTACTGAGTACAATTTAATGGAATTATGAGACAAAATCAAGCAAACCAATATATGCATCAAAGGAATCCCAGAAAGAGATGAGAGAGAGAGATTGAGAGGGAAATAATATTTGAAGAAATAATGGCAGAAAAATTTCCAAATCTAACAAAGGACGTGAACCCACAAATCCGAAAAATTAAAAAAACTCCAAGAAGGATAAACCCAAAGATCCACACTGAGATACATTATAATCAGGCTCTCTAAAATTAAGGTGTGCCTGACGCAAGCCATGGTGTTTTCAATCACCTCATATGCATGTGAAAGCTGGACAATGAATAAGGAAGACCGAAGAAGAATTGATGCCTTTGAATTGTGGTATTGCCGAAGAATATTGAGTATACCATGGCCTGTCAAAAGAACGAAAAAATCTGTCTGGGAAGAGGTACAACCAAAATGGTTCTTAGAAGCAAGGATGCTGAGACTACGTCTCACATTCTTTGGACATGTGATCAAGAGGGATCAGTCCCTGGAGAAGGACATCATGGTTGGTATAGTGTCAGCAAAAAAGAGGAAGACCCTCAATGAGATGGATTGACCCACAATGGCTGCTACAATGAGCTCAAGCACAACAAAGATGTGAGGATGGTGCAGGACCAGGCAGTGTTTCGCTGTGTTGTACACAGGATGGCTATGAAATGGAACCAACTCTGCAGGACCAGGCAGTGTTTCGCTGTGTTGTACACAGGATGGCTATGAAATGGAACCAACTCAACGGCACCTAACAACAACAACAAAACTAAAGACAAAACGAAAATCCTGAAAACAGCCAGAGAAAGGCAAATAGTCACATACAATGAATCTCCAATAATATTAAGTGCAAAATTCTGCTCAGAAACGTTGAAGGCCAGGAGGCAATGGAATGACATATTTACAGTGCTGAAAGAAAAGAACTGTTAACCAAGAATACAACAGTGAGAAAAATTGTCCTTCAAGAATAAGGGGGAAATTAAGACATTCCCAGATAAACAAAAGCTGAGGAAATATGTTACCACTTGACCTGCCCTACAAGAAAAGTTAAAGGGAGTCCTTCAGATGGCAAAGAAAGAACACTACACAATAACTCATAGTCGTACAGAAGGGTAAAAAAGGGTAATTGCAGGAGCAAGGCTAAGGGCAAGTTTTAAGGTATTTTTGTTTAGCAGTTCTAGTGGCTATGTCCTTCAAGCTGTACAATGTTGTTATTGTTGTGTGCAGTTGAGATGATTTTGACTCATAGTGACCCTATATGACACCGCAGAACTGCCCCATAGGTTTTCCTAGGCTGAAATCTTTATGGGAGCAGATCTCCAGTTCTTTTCTCCCATGGAACCACTGGTGGGTTTGAACTGCTGATCTTTTGGTTAGCAGCCAAGTGATTAAGCATTGTACACCAGGGCTCCTTGCTTTACAATGACAAATGATAAAATAGGTACAAACGTATGTTAAAAGGCATATGATGTATAATGATATAATTGGTGAAAACATCATAAATAGGGATTTTTGTATGTTATTGAAAGTAACTTGGTATCAATTTATTCCACGTTGTTACACATGTAGGATGTTAAATGTAATACTCATGGTAACCACGAAGAAAATATCTGAAAAATGCACACAAAAATAAAGGAGAAGAGAATCACAATGGTTCATGACAGAAAATCAACAAAACACAATATTTGGCAGTATTAGAGAAATTAAGGGACAAAGAAGGCATAAGACACACACACACACACATTACAAAATGTAAGAAGACTCCTTCCTTATTGGTAATTACAGTGAATGTGAATGGACTAAATGCTACACTCAAAAGGCAGAGAGTGGCAGAATGGATTCAAAAACATGACCCAACTATATGCTATCTACAAAAGACAAGTTTTAGGCCCAAGGACACAAACAGGTTAAAAATGAAAGGATGAAAAAAATTTCCATGAAAACAATAAACAAAAGAGAGCTGGAGTGGTGATTTTAGTATCAGACAAAATAGACTTTAAGTCAAAATTTGTTGTAAGAAAAAATGGTGCTCTAGGCAGAAGCACCACCCCGTCCCTTCATGGCAAAGATCCGAAACACTAAGCCGAACAGAGAAGACAAAAATCCTGAAACCCTAAAACATCAAATGAAGAGATAAAGAACTCAGCCAAGCACCAAATGGAGTGATAAAACTGACAGAGAGTGGAGACTGAGGAGAGATTCATGCAGAGGTCCCCTATCAGCTAATGCAGTGTGGATCCACTATCTTGGACTCCTATCAGAGACCAGCAAACAGAAAGCAGCTTCACGGAGCTTCCAGCAGGAGACAAAACAACCGGTAATTTGCGATACATGCTTTCCCAACCCCTACCCTTCTTCACCCCCACGCGGCCTCCTCTGCATCCCGCGGCCACAGTCTCTTGTCCTGGAAGCACCAGCTGCTTGGATTCCACCCACCCGAATGGGCTGGATCTGAGTGCCATTTGCTGGCTGCTGGTGTTGCTTTTGTCCACTTCTTTTGATTTCTTCCTTACCTCTCACCACCTCACCCTCCTTTCGCTCAAATACCTGGCTCCGTGCACCATCTTTGCTTCTTCCTGAGGGGCTGCAGAGCTCTGTTCGAGTGTGGGGCTTCTTCCCGGTCTGGGCTGCCATGCTGCTGGGATCAAGGAGCTTTTGTTCATCTGTTTCTTTTGAATTGTTTGTTTGTTTTATTTTCCTTTTCTTGAGTTGGGAGCCCGTTCTGGCCAGGAGGTGCTGCGTGGCTTGGAAAATAGACCCTCGCGCTTGCACAGACGTGCAGCGTGATCCCTGATAACATTTCTATTTTCATTGTTTTTTTTTTTTCTGTTTTTTGGGGGGCTTTTCTTTTTCTTTTTCTTTTTTTTTTAAATTAGTTTTGTTTTCTTTTCCCTCTTTTCCCTTTTTGTCTTTCTTCATTACTCAGTTTCTTGTCTCTCTGTATCTTCCTTCTCTTTCTGTTCCCTGACTATCTGGCGTTGTATACCTCTATGCCTTCTAGCCACGCTGTACTGCAACACCTCAGAACAACTTCCCCAGAACTCATAGCTCCACCAGTGGGATCCCTCGGAACTTTGCTGTTCTTTAACCTTTCTGATTTTTATTTATTCATTCTTGTCTTTTTTTTCTTCCTCTTCCCCTTTTTGTTTTTCTCCATTTCATAGTCTCTCATCTCTCCACTCCAATGGCAAGCTCCTCTAGCATTCTTTTTTGTTTATTTGTATGTTTTTGGCTCCTGTGCCTCTCTCCTCTCTCCCATATCCATCTTAGCTCCGCACATACAAATCTCCCCACTACATCCTGCCTACCTGCACGGTGCACTTACCATCACATCAGCAAGCAGCACAGGAATGGCCTATTGGAACCTGCCCTGCACTGATTACCAACCCACCCTGGTGGCTGTAGTAAGTGCCACAAACAACCCTTCCCAGTAACTCTTCAGATAGACCTGCCCTGCCATACCATATCTGAGTGACTGACCCTGCCAGTTGAAGAAGGAGGCAAAAAGTATTGTGCCCAAGCAACAAAAAAAAACAAAGCCCGCATGCTCAGACACACCCA
Organism: Dugong dugon; assembly: GCA_030035585.1. Classification (NCBI taxonomy): domain Eukaryota; kingdom Metazoa; phylum Chordata; class Mammalia; order Sirenia; family Dugongidae; genus Dugong; species Dugong dugon. Next base: position 24,268,728 of record CM057464.1, read on the forward strand.
ATTTAAAAAAAAAAGGAATGAAACAACAAATCTACAATCAATAAATGAGAGAAATAACTACTGAAAGCCTCGAGGACAACAGACAATATCAAAACATTTACAAAAACAGGACAGGATGGTTCCACTAGGCATCAAAAATAAAACCCCAGATGACTTTCCAGTGGAAGAAAAGGCACTAGAACTACCAGATAGGGAATTCAAATCTCAAATACTCAGAATTCTCCAAAAGCTGAAGCAAAAAGCAGACAAAAATGAGGAAAAAATAGACAAATTCATGGAAAATACACTCAAAAAATGGAAGAATTCAGGAAAATAAAGCAGGAACAAAATGCCAAAATAAATTAACAACTAGAAATTATACAAAGACAACAATTAGAAATCCAAAAGATAAACAACCAGATTTCAGAAATGGATGGTGTCATAGAAGGGCTAAGAAACAGATTTGAAATGGTGGAAGACAGGATGAGTGGAATTGAAGACAAACACTTGGATACAACTCTGAGGAAAACTCAGAAAAAAGAACAAAGAAAAATGAAGAGACCCTGAGAGTTACGTGGGATACAATCAAAGGCAAAAATTTTCGAGTGATTGGAGTTCCAGAACGGGGAGAAAACAGAAAACACAGAGAGGATCACTGAAAAACTGCTGACAGAAAACTTCCCCAATATCATGAAAGATGAAAAGCTGGCCATCCAAGAAGCTCAATGAACCCCATATAGAAGAGACCTGAAAAGAAAATCGCCAAGGCATATCCTAATCACACTCAACAAAACCAAAGACAAACATAGAATCCTGAGAGCAGCTCATGAAAAACAAGAAGTCACATACAGAGGAGAAACAAGAAGACTAAGCTCAGATTATTCGGCAGAAACCATGCAGGCAAGAAGGTAATGGGATGACGTATATAAAACCTCAAAACAAAATAATTGCCAGCCAAGAATAGTATATCCTGCAAAACTCCTGTTCAAATATGATGGTGAAATTAGATCATTTCCAGTTAAACAGAAATTAAGGGAATATGTAAAAGCCAAACAAACTTACAAGAATTATTAAAAGTAGTTGTTCGATCTGAGAACAAACAACTTCAGCTCACAGGCAGAATCTAAGATGCAGGTTCATACCAGCCAGATACCAATCTAGGAAATGAACTCTCAAGGACTATCCAAAACCAAAAGAAATACAACAGGGAATCAGAGAAGTTAATCAGTAAATGACAACAACATCAAAACAATAAAAGAGGGAATAAACAGGATAGGTATAGAACCTTGTAATGGAGAGGAAAGCAAGGCGATACCAAGTAATGGTAGACTGCTTCAAACTTAGAAAGATAAGGGTAAAATTCATGGTAACCACAAAGAAAGTTAACAAACATACTCATAAAAATAAAGAGGAAAAACATAAAGTCTCATCAAAAACAAAACCTACAAAACAAATGAAAAAAGAATCCACAAACAAAAGTAACCCAGCACAAGAGAGTAAGAAGAACAAAGAAAACGTCAGCATCACAAAAAAAAACTACAAAATGACAGCAACAAACTCACATCTATCAAGAATTACACTGAATGTAAATGGATTCAATGCACCCATAAAGAGACCGAGAGTGACAGAATGGATAAGAAAACAGGATCCATCAATATGCTGTCTACAAGAGACACACCGTAGAAACAAAGATGTGAATTTATTAAAAGTCAAAGGTTGGAAAAAAATATATCAAGCTAACAAATACCATAAAAGAGCAGGAGTGCCACTTCTAATCTCAGATAAAATAGACTTTAAAATAAAATCCACCATAAAAGACAAAGAAGGACACTATACAATGTTGAAGGGGATGATCCATCATGAAGACATAACCATAATAAACATCTACTCAGCCAACAACAGGGCTCCAAAATACATAAACTCTAACAACACTGAAAAGAGAAACCGACAGTTCCACAATAATAGCAGGAGACTTCAACACACCACTTTCAGTAAAGGGCAGAACAACTAAGAAGAAACTCAGCAAAGATACAGAAGACCTAAAGGGCATAATCAGCCAACTTGACCTCATAGACATTTATAGAACACTTCATCCAACCACTGCAAAGTACACATTCTTTTCCAATGCACATGGAATGTTCTCCAGAATAGACCACATCTTAGGCCATGGAGAAATCCTCAACAAGATCCAAAACGCTGAGATAATACACAGTAACTTCTCTGACCACAATGCCATCAAGGTAGAAATTAACAAAGAAAGAGCAGGGAAAAAGAATCAATTGCATGGAAACTGAATAATAGCCTGCTTACACATAACTGGGTAGTAGAAAAAATCAGAGATGGAATCAAAAAATTCCTAGAATCAAATGAGAATGGAAACACATCATATGAAAACCTTTGGGACACAGCAAAGGCAGTCCTCAGAGGACAACTTATAGCAATAAATGCACACATCAAAAAAGAAGACAGGGACAAAATGAAAACATTAACTACAGAACTCAAACAAATAGAAAGAGAACAGCAAAAAAAGCTCACAGCTACTGGATGAAAGGAAATAGTAAAGATCCGAGTAGAAATAAATGAAATAGAGAACAGAAAAACAATAGAAAGTATCAACAAAACCAAAAGTTGGTTCTTTGAAAGAATCAACAAAATCGACAAACCACTGGCCACACTGACGAAAGAAAAACAGGAGAGGACACAAATAACCCAAATAAGAAATGAAATGGGGGACATTACAACAGACCCAACTGAAATAAAAAGGATTATAACAGAATATTATGAAAAACCATACTCCAACACACTTGAAAACCTAGAGGAAATGGATAAATTTCTAGAAACACACGTCCTACCCAAACCACAACAAAGTGATGTTGAAAATCTGAACAGACCCATAACAAGAGAAGAGATTGAAAAGGTAATGCAAAAACTCCCAACCAAAAAAAGCCCTGGCCCAGATGGCTTCACTGGAGAATTCCACAAAACATTTACCGAAGAGCTTGTACCAGTACTACCCAAGCTATTTCAGAGCATAGAAATGGAAGCAACACTTCCAAATTCACTCTTTGAAGCCAGCATAATGCTGATACCAAAACCAGGCAAAGATGTTACAAAAAAAAAAAAAAAGAAAATTACAGCCCAATATCTCTCATGAATATAGATGCGAAAATTCTGAACAAAATTCTAGCCAATAGACTTCAGCATCATATCAAAAAAATAATACACCACGACCAAGTAGGATTCATACCAGGTATGCAAGGATGGTTCAACATTAGAAAGTCAATCAACGTAATCCACTACATAAATAAAAGGAAAGAAAAGAATCACATGATCATTTCAGCTGACACAGAAAAAGCATTTGACACAGTCCAACACCCATTCCTGATAAAAACTCTCAATAAAATAGGTACAGAAGGGAAATTTCTCAACATCATAAAGGACGTCTATGCAAAACCAACAGCCAACATCATTCTTAAAAGACAGAGGCTGAAAACATTCCCCCTGAAAACAGGAACAAGACAAGGATGCCCTTTATCACCACTCTTATTTAACATTGTGCTGGAAGTTCTAGCTAGAGCAATAAGGCAATAAAAAGAAACAAAGGGCATCCAAATTGGTAATGAGAAGTTAAACTGTCTCTGTTTGCAGATGATATGATACTATACATAGAAAACCCTAAAGACTCCACAAGAAATCTACTGGAACTAATAGAAAGATTCAGCAGAGTAGCAGGATACAAGATAAACATTCAAAAATCAGTTGGATTCCTATCCACCAATAAGGAGAACGATAAAAAGGAAATCAGGAACACAATACCATTTACAATAGCCCCTAAAAAGATAAAATACTTAGGAATAAACCTAACCAGGGATGTAAAAGACCTATACAAAGATAACTACAAAACACTACTGCATGAAACCCAAAGGAATCTACATAAATGGAAAAACATACCATGCTCATGGATAGGCAGACTCAACATAGTGAAAATGACAATTCTACCCAAAGCAATTTACAAATACAATGCAATCCCGATCCAAATACCAACAACATTCTTCAAAGAGATGGAAAAACTAATCATTAACTTCATATGGAAAGGGAAGAAACCCCGAATGAGTAAAACACTACTGAAAAGAAGAATAAAGTTGGAGGACTCACACTACCTGATTTCATAACCTACTATACAGCTACAGTAGTCAAAACAGCCTGGTACTGGTACAACGACAGATACATTGACCAATGGAACAGAATTGAGAACCCAGATGTAAATCCATCCACTTACGGTCACCTGATCTTCGACAAGGCCCCAGCGTCCATCAAATGGTGAAAAGACAGTCTTTTTAACAAATGGTGCTGGCAAAACTGGATATCCATCTGCAAAAAAATGAAGCAGGACCCATACTTCCCACCGTATACAAAAACTACTTCAAAATGGATCAAAGACCTGAGTATGACGCCTAAAACTATAAACTTCACAGAAGAAAAAATAGGACCAACACTACAGGACTTAATACACAGCATTAACAGGATACAAACCATAACCATCAACGCACAAACCCCAAAAGATAAGCTAAATAACTGGGATCTTCTACAAATCAAACACCTATGCTCTTCAAAAGACTTCACCAAATGAGTAAAAACAGAACCTATAGACTGGGAAAAAATTTTTGGACAGTACAAGTTAGACAAAGGTCTAATCTCCATAATCTACAAGAAAATCCAACACCTCTACAACAAAAGGCAAATAATCCTATTAAAAAATGGGCAAAGGAAATGAACAGACACTTCACCAAAGAAGACATACAAATGGCCAAGAGACACATGAGGAAATGCTCATGATCACTAGCCATTAGAGAAATGCAAATTAAACCACAATGAGATACCATCTCACCCCGGCATTACTAGCACGAATCCAAAACACTGGAAATAACAAATGTTGGAGGGGCTGCGGGGAGATAGGAACTCTTATGCACTACTGGTGGGAATGCAAAATGATACAACCATTTTGGAAAATGACGTGGCGCTTCCTCAGAAAGCTAGAAATAGACATACCATTCTATCCAGCAATCCCACTCCTAGGAATACATCCTAGAGAAATAAGTGTCGTCACTCGAATAGACATACGCACACCTATTTTTATGGCAACATTGTTCACAATAGCAAAACAATGGAAGCAACGTAGGTTCCCATCAACAGATGAATGGATAAACAAACTATGGTTCATACACACAATGGAGTACTATGCAACGAGAAAGAACAACGATGAATCTGTGAAGCATCTCCTAACATGGATTAAACTGGAGGACATTATGCTGAGTGCAATAAGTCAATCACAAATGGACAAATATTGTATGAGACCTCTATTGTAAAAACCCATGAAAAAGTTCACACACAAAATGTAACAATCTTTTTTAGTTTCCTGGGATGGGAGCATTGTGGGGGGGGGGGGATACTAAATAGACAATAGATAAGTGGTATCTTGGGTGAAGGGTGAGACAGTACACAATACAGGGGAAACCAGCACAACTTGTACAAGGAAAGGTCATGGAATCTCCATAGACACATCCAAATTCCCTGAGGGACTGAATTGCTGGGCGGAGGGCTCTGGGGACCATGGTCTCAGGGAACATCTAGCTCAATTGGCATGACACAGCTTATAAAGCCAATGCTCTAAATTCTGTCTTGGTGAGTAGTGTCTGGGGTCTTAAAAGCCTGTGAGTGGCCATCTAAGATACTCCACTGGTTTCATCTCTTCGGGAGCAGGGAGAATGAAGAGAACAGGATACAAGGAAAAGATTAGTCCCAAGGACTAATTGTCCACAGCTACCAAGGCCTCCACCGGACTGAGTCCAGTACAGCTAGATGGTGCCCGGCTACCACCACTGACTGCTCTGACCGGGATCACAACAAAGGGTTCTGGACAGAGCTGGAGAAGGATGTAGAACAAAATTCTAACTCACAAAAAAAAAGAAACAAGATTTACTGGCCTAAAGGAGACTGAAGAAACCCCTACAGTATGGCTCCCAGACACCCTTTTAGCTCAGTGGTGAAGTCACTTCCAAGGTTCACTGTTCATCCTGGGAGTGCACAGCCGCATAAAACCAAATGGGACTAATGAGGCACAGCAGTCCAGGGACAAGGGCAGATGGCAGAAGGGGACAAGGAAGCTGGTGATAGGGAACCCAAGGTTGAGTAAGGACAGTGTTGATGTGTTGTGAGGTTGTTAACCATTGTTATAGGGCAACATGTGTACTAACTGTTAAATGAGAAACTATTTTGTTCTGTAAGTCTTCATCTAAAGTGAGAATAGCAGCACAATTGGAAGAGCATAGTCGATGTCACTGAACTGTGCATGTAGAAATTTTTGAAATGGTGTATCTTTGGCTATGTATATTTTCATAAAAAAAAAGTCAAGAAGGGGTACGGTTGACATGTTGTGGGGTTATTAACCAATGTAATAAAACAATATGTGTACTACTGTTTAATGAGAAAGTATTTGTTCTGTAAGCCTTCACCTGAAGTACAATAAAAAAATTTAAATAAACAAATAAAAATTTGTAAGAGACAAAGGACAGTATATAATTATAAAGGGGTTAATTAATCAAGAAGATACAGCAATTATAAGTATATATGCATTTAACAACAGATCCCCAAAATATATACAGAAAACTCTAACAGAATTGAAGGGAGAAGTAGAAAGCTCTACAATAAAGTTGGAGAATTCAATATACTACTTTCAGTAATAGATAGAACATTTAAAATAAGATCAGTAAGGAAATAGAGGACTTGAATGACACTATAAACCAACTATACTAACAGACATATATAGAACACTCCACCCAACAATAACACAATATACATTCTTCTCTAGTGCACATGGATCATTCTCCAGCATAGACCACGTTAGGTCACAAAGGAAGTCTCTTTAAGTTTAAACAGACTGAAAGCACACAAAGTATTTTCTCTTATCACAATGGAGTGAAATTACAAATGAAAAGTGGAAAATACACAAATATATGGAAATTAAACTACACATGATTAAACATCCAATAGATCAAGGAAGAAATCAAAAGAAAAATCAGAAAATAGAGTAGAATGAGAGTGAAAGCACAACATACCAAAACTTGTGCACACAGTAAAACATTGCTGGAGGGAAATTTACAGCTGTAACTGCTAAGTTAAAAAAGAAGATCACAAATCAATAAATAACCTAAGGTTACAACTTGAGAAACTAGAAAAGGAAGAGCAAACCAAACTCAAAGCAATCAGAAGGAAAGAAATAGTGAAGATCAGAGCAGAGATAAAATATAAAAACAAGAGAGAGAATCAATGAAACCAGAAGTGGTTTTTTGAAAGGATAATTAAAATTGACAAATCTTTAGCTAGACTGGCAAAGAAAAAAGAGGGAAGATGAAAATATCTAAAATCAGAAATGAAAGTGAGGACTTTACAACTGACCATACAGGAAAAAAAAATCATAAGATAATGCTATGAACAATAATAAGTGTATGCCAAAAAATTATATAACTTAGTTGAAATGGACAATTCCTAGAAACATTGACTCAAGAAGAAAAAGATCACAAGAAACCCATAACAATTGAAGTGATTGAATCAGTAATCAAAAACCTCCCCAAAAATAAAAGCCCTGGAACAGATGGCTTTACTGGGGAGTTCTACCAAACATATACTGAAGAAGAGACGCAAACCTTCCTAAATTTTTCGAAATAAATAAATAAAAGAGGAGGGAACATTTTCCAACTCACTCTATGAGGCTAGCATTACCCTGATACCAAAGCCAGACAAAGACACCACAAGAACAAAAAACTACATACCAACATCCCGTATGAATATAGATGAAAAAATGCTCAACAAAATATTAGCAAATAGAATCCAAAATAATATTAAAAATATTATACACCATGATCAAGCGGGATTTATTCCAGGAATTCAAGGGTGCTTTAACATTAGAAAATGAAGCAATGTAATATACTGCATTAATAGAACAAAGGAAAAGAACTACGTGATTATCTAAATCAATTCAGAGAGTTCTTTTGACAAAATTCAACACCCTTCCATGGGAAAAACACTCAACAAGCTAGGATTCAAGAATGGAACAAGAATGAAAATTCCTCAAAATAAAAAGTGACATTTATGAAAAACCCACATCTAATATCATACTCAATGGTGAAAGACTGAGAACATTCTCCTTAAATCAGCAACAAGACAACGATGTCTGCTCTCACCACTGCTATTCAATATGGTACTGGAAGTTATAGCTAGAGCAATTAGGCAAGAAAAAGAAATAAAATGTATCCAAATCAGAAAGGAAGACATAAAACTATCCCTTTTTGCAGTGACATGATCCTAAATATAAAAGATTCCAAAGAATGCACAAGAAAGCTACTAACCCTTTGACTCATTGCTGTCAAGTCGATTCCGATTCTTAGTGACCCTATAAGACAGAGTCGAACTGCCCCATAGAATTTCCAAGGAGCAGCTGGTGGATTTGAACTGCCGACCTTTTGGTTTGCAGCAGTAGCTCTTAACCACTTCGCCACATGGGCTCCAAGAAAGCTCCTGAAGCTAATAAATATTCAGCAAAATGACAGGATACTAGGTCAAAAGACAAAAATCAGTTGGGTTTCTCTACACCAGCAGCAAGAAATCTGAAAATTAAGAAAACAATTCCATTTACAATAGCATCTAAAAGAATAAGATACCTAGGGATAAATTTAACCAAGAAAGTGAAAGAGTTGTACATTGAAAACTATAAAACATTACTGAAATAAATGTTTAAGCGTTCAGCTGCTAAGCAAAAGGTCGGCAGTTCGAATCCACCAGCCGCTCCTTGAGGCAGTTGTACTCTGTCCTACAGGGTCGCTATGAGTTGGAATTGACTTGACGGCAAAGGGTTTTTAAGGAAAATTTTTTTATAGTGGTTATAATCCCTTTGGGGAATGGATTTTCTTCGTTATGTTAATTAGGCAGTAGCAGTGTAGGTTATGTCTTAAATCAATCTCTTTTGAGATATAAAACAGCAGATGAGGCAAGCAGAGATGGTGGAAGATAGATGCCATGCCACGTGAAGATCACCATGATTGCCAAGGGATAAAAACTGAAAAGAGACAAGGACTTTCCCCCAGAGCCAGCCCCCTGAATTTGGACTTATTGCCTTCTAAACTATGAGAAAATAAATTTCTGTTTATTAATGCCACACACTTGTGCTATTTCTGTTATAGCAGCACTAGATAACTAAGATGGGGTATTGTTTCAGGACCTAGCTTTTAAACAAATGAATTCTTAGATACGACACTGAAAGTATGAGCAACAAATGACAAAATGCATAAATGGAATCTCATCAAAATTAAAAACTATTTTTCATCAGAGGACTTTATCAACAAAACAAATAGCCTGCAGATTGGGAGAAAAAATTTGGAAATGATATATCTGATGTGTTTAATATATAGAATATATACAAAACTCCTACAATTTAACAACAAAAGATAAATAATTAACTCAAAAAATAGGCTAAGGAATTGAATAGACATTTCACCAAAGAAGAAATACAAACGTTCAACACATGAAAAGATGCTCAATGTCATTAGTCATTGTTGTTATTAGATGCCATCAAGTTGGAGTTGTCTCATGGTGAACTTATGTATAACAGAATGAAATATTGCACCAGTCCTGTGCCATCTTCAAGATCATTGGTATGTTTGAGTCCATTGCTGTGGCTGTTGAACACATTGTTGTGTTCAATCCATCTTGTCGAGAGATTCCCTTGTTTTTGCTTACCCTCTACTTTACCAATGATGATGTCCTTTTGTATTGATTAGTCTTTTCTGATGACATGTCAAAGTAAACAAGTCACCCCAGCGACTAAGGAACATTTTGGTATTTCTTCTAAGACTGATTTGTTTGTTCTTTTGGCAGTCCATGAATATATTCAATATTCTTTTCCAACACCACAGTTTGAATGCATCAATTCTTCTCTCTTCGTTTTTCATTGTCCAGGTTTCAAACACATATGATGTGATTGAAAAGACCATGGCTTGGTTCAGGCACACTTTAGACATCAGAGTGATATCTTTGCTTTTTAAAACTTTGAAGAGGTCTTTTGAAGCAGATTTTCAATGCAATACATTGATTTCTTAACTGTTACTTCCAAGGACAATGAAAAAGTAAAACCAAAGAACAACTGATGCATTCAAATTGTGTTGGCAAAGAATACTGAATATACTATGGACTTCCAGAAGAATGAACAAATCTGTCTTGGAGGAAGTACAGCCAGGATGCTCCTTAGAAGCAAAGATGGTGACACTTCATCTTGCTTACTTTGGATATGTCATCAGGAAGGACCAATCCCTGGTGAAGGATGTCATGCTTGGTAAAGTAGAGCATCAGCAAAAAAGAGGGAGACCCTCAATGAGATCAACTGACACAGTGGCTGCAATGATGGACTCAAACATAGCAACCATCCTGAGGATGGCACAGGATGGAGCAATATTTCGTTCTGCTGTGCATAAGTTGGAGCCGACTCAACGGCACATAACAAAAATAACCAACAGCTTCCATGGACATTGATTGTTGATCCAAGTAGAATGAAATTGTTGACTTCAATTTTCTTTTCTCCCTTTGTTATGATTGTGTTTATAGCTCCAGATGTGAGGATTTTCGTTTTCTTCATGTTCATGAGTAACTCATATTGAAAGCTATTGTCTTTGACCTTGATCAGTAACTACTTCTAGTCATCTTCATTTTCAGCAAGCAAGGTGTGTCATCTGCATATCGAAGGCTGTTAAACGAGTCTTCCAGCTTTTTGAATTACTTGTTCAGCAAATAGATTGAATAAGTAAGGTGAAAGTACACAAAAAACCCATTGCTGTTGAGTCAATTCTGAGTCATAGCAACCCTATAGGACAGAATAGAACTGCCCCCTAGGACTTCCAAGGAGCAGCTGATAGATTCGAACTGCCAACCTTTTGGTTAGCAGATGAGCTCTTAACCACTACACCACCATGGCTCCAAAAGGATACATCCCCTCTACATTTCTTTTCCAATTTTAAACCACACAGTGTCCCCTTGTTTCTCTTGATCCATGTACAGGTTCTGCATGAGCACAGTTAGGTATTCTGGAATTCCCATTCCCATAATGTTATCCATAATTTGTTATGACCCACACAGTCGAATGTCTTCTCATGGCTGATAAAACACAGGTAAACAACTTTCTGGTATTCTCTGCTTTCGGCCAAGATCCATTTAACAATACCCATGCTATCCTTCAGTCCACCTCCTCTTCTCAATCCAGCTTGCACTTCTGGCAGTTTTCTGTTGATGTACAGCTGAAGTCGTTTTTGCAAAATTTTGCTACTGTGTGATATTAATGATACTTATTTTTTGTAACTTCCACATCCCACTTGATTGATTTTCTTTGGGGTGGCCACAAATATGGATCCCTTTCAGTTGGTTGGCCAGGTAGCCATCTTCTAAATTTCTTGACATAGATGAGTAAGCGTTTCCTGCATTGCATTCATTTGGTGAATCATCTCAATTGGTATTCCATCAGTTCCTGGAGTCTTGTTTTTTGCCATTGCCTTCAGTGTAGCTTGAGCTTCTTCCTTCTGAACCAGCAGTTCTTAATCATATGCTATCTTCTGAAATGGTTACCATTGACCAATTTTTTTTTGGGGGGGGGGTAGAGTGACTCTATATATTTCTTCCATTTTCTTTTGATTTTTCCTGCTTCCTTTATTTATTTATTTATTACCTATAGAATCCTTCAGTATTTCAACTTAAGCCTTCAATTTTCCCTTCAGTTCTTTCAGTTTGAGAAATGTCAGTCATGTTCTTCCCTTTTAGTTTTCTAACTCTAGATTTTGCACATTTTATCATGATACTTTGCCTTGTCTTCTGGAGCCTCTCTTTGAAATCTTTTGTTCAGCTATTTTACTTCATCATTTCTTCTGTTCACTTTAGCTATCATGCACTCAAAAGCAACTTTCAGAGTCTCTTCTGACATCCATTTTGATCTTTTCCTTCTCTCTTGGCTTTTTAATGACTTTTCACTTTTTTCATGTATAATGTAAAAAGTTGTCTTTCTATAATTCTTCTGGTCTGAGGTCATTGGTATTTAGTGCATCAAATCTGTTCTTGGGACAGTCTCTAAATTCAGGTGGCTTGTGTTGAATGTCATACTTTGATCTTTGTGGACTTGCTTTGATTATCTTCAGCTTCAACTTGAATTCGTAGATGAGCAATTGATGATCTCTGCTGCAGTCAGACCCTGCCTTTGTCTTGATTGATGAACGTCTCCATCATCTCTTTCCATAGACATAGTTGATTTGATTGCTGTGTAGTCCAACCTGTGAGGTGCATAGTCGTCTATTATGCTGTTGAGCATAATATTAAAAAAAAAAGTATTTCTGATGAGTAAGTCGTTGGTTTTGCAGAATTCTGTCATGTGATCTCCAGCATAGTTTCTATCATCAAGACCATATTTTCCAGCTACTGATTCTTGTTTTCACCTTTCAAATTCCAATCACCAGTATTTACCAATATATCTTGATTGCAGGTTCCATCAATTTCAGACTGCAGCAGTTCATAAAAACCTTCAATTTCTTCATCTTCAGCATTTGTGGTTGGTGTGTAAATTTTAATAATAGTCATATTAGCTTGTTTCCTTATAGGCATACAGATATTAACCTAACGCTGACAGCCTTGTACTTCAAGATAGATCTTGAAATATTCTTTTTGACAGTGAATGCAACACCATTCCTCTTGAATTTGTTGTTCCCATCACAGTAGACTATATATGATTTAGGATTAAAAATGGTTAATACCAGCTCATTTCAGCTCACTGCTGATGTTGTTGATGTGTGCTGTTGAGTCAATTCTGACTCATAACTACCTTATAGGACAGAGTAGAACTGTCCCATAAGGTTTCCAAAGCTGTAATCTTTACTGCTTCCACATCTTTCTCCTACAGAGTGGCTGGGGGTTCGAACTGCTGACCTTTCAGTTAGCAGCTGAACACTTAACGACTGCACTACCAGTGCTCCTTTTCAGCTCACTAATGCCTAGAATATCAATCTTTAACTGTTCCATTTCATTTTTGACAACTTCCAAATTTCCTTGATTCATACTTTTTATTTTCCACTTTCTGATGACTAATGGATATTTGTAGCTGTTATTTCTCATTTTGAGTCATGCCACATCAGCAAATGAATGTCCTGAAAACTTTACTCCATCTGTGTCATTAAGGTCAACTCTGCTCTGAGAAGGTAGCTCTTCTCCCGTGTGGCCACTGTGTATTTTGAGTGACTTCCAACCTAGGGGGTTCATCTTCCAGCACTATATTAGACAATATTCTTTTGTGATTTGTAGGGTTTTCATTGGCTAATTTTTGGAAGTAGATCACCAGGACTTTCTTCCTAGACTTTGTCTGAAAGCTCCACTGAAACCTGTCCACCATGGTTGGCCCTGCTGGTGTTTGAAATACCAGTGTCATAAATTTCTAGCATCATAGCCACTACAGTATGACAAACTGACAGTTGGTGTCATTATTGTTAGGGAAATGCAAACCAAAACCACAGTGAGACGGTACACAATACTGGGGAAACCAGCACAACTTGTACAAGGAAAGATCATGGAAGCTCCATAGACACATCCAAACTCCCTGAGGGATTGAATTGCTGGGCAGAGGGCTGTGGGGACCATGGTCTTGGGGAACTTCTAGCTCAGTTGGCACAACACAGTTTCGAAAGACAATGTTCTACATTCTACCTTGGTGAGTAGCATCTGGGGTCTTAAAAGCCTATGAGCAGCCATCTAAGACACTCCACTGGTCTCATCCCTTTGGAACAAGGGAGAATGAAGAGAACAAGATACAAGGAAAAGATTAGTCCTGAGGACTAATGGACCACAGCTACCAAGGCCTCCATCAGACTGAGTCCAGTACAGCTAGATGGTGCCCGGCTACCACCACTGACTGCTCTGACCGGGATCACAACAGAGGGTTCTGGACAGAGCTTGAGAAGGATGTGGCACAAAATTCTAACTCACAAAAAAAAAGACCAGATTTACTGGTCTAAAGGAAACTGGAGAAACCTTGAGAGTATGGCCCCCAGACACCCTTTTAGCTTAGTGGTGAAGTCAGTTCCAAGGTTCACCATTCAGCTGGGGAGTGGACAGCCTCATAAAACCAAATGGGACTAATGAGGCACGGCAGTCCAGGGACAAGGACTAGAAGGCAGAAGGGGACAGGAAAGCTGGTGATAGGGAACCCAAGGTTGAGTAAGGACAGTGTTGATGTGTTGTGAGGTTGTTAACCATTGTCTTAGGGCAACATGCGTACTAACTGTTTAATGAGAAACTATTTTGTTCTGTAAACCTTCATCTAAAATGAGAATAGCAGCATAATTGGAAGAGCGTAGTCGATGTCACTGAACTGTGCATGTAGAAATTTTTGAAATGGTGTATCTTTGGCTATGTATATTTTCACCCAAAAAAAAAAAAAAAAAAAGTCAAGAAGGGAGAGGGTTGACATGTCATGGGGTTGTTAACCAATGTCATAAAACAATATGTGTACTACTGTTTCATGAGAAACTATTTGTTCTGTAAACCTTCATCTGAAGTACAATAAAAAAAAATTTAAAAAACCACAATGAGATATCACTTCACATCCACTAAGATGGCTATGCTTTAAAAACAAACAAACAAACAAAAAAAGAGGGTAACTAACAGGTGTTAGCAAGAATTTGGAGGAATTAGAACCCTCATCCATTGCTGTTGGTATTTTAAAATGGTACAGCCACTTTGGAAAACAGTTACGCCTTTCCTCAAAAAGGTGCAGGCCAAACAGAACTGTGTGGTTCTGGGTGGTGAGGAACAGAGTGAGGGCAGACAGACGTATTCTTGTGGGCAAAGCTAAGAGTGAGAAGTAATCACAGCCACATGACTTGAAGCCCATCAGTTAGAAGCAGACCGATACTTAGGAAAGGATGGAACAGAGCATTCCTTCACAGCCCTCCAGTAAACATGCTAGTGAGAGTCAAAGAGTCATTGGTGGTCATGTCCCTTCAATGCCAGTCTACAGCCAATGCCAAAGTACAATTCATGGGGCACCTACATGAGGCCAGAATTCCTTCCCAGGTACTTACTCCCTGGTGACCTGATGAGCTAAGGATAGAATTTAGAATAGATTAGCAGTGTATCTTTTGGCAACTTTCATGAATGTTACTTCTTAAAAATTAGCTTTTGATAAGACCCAAACAGCAGATTTTCAAGTCATAGTCTCTGGTATATTATCCCTGCGTACACGCCCGGCCCCCTCCCCACCAAAAAAATGCCATCAAGTCAATTCTGACTCATAGCAATCCTATAGGACAGAGTAGAACTACTCCATAGAATTTCCAAGGCTGCAATCTTTACAGAAGCAGACTGTCACATATCTCTCCCATGGAGTGGCGGGTGGGTTCAAACCACTGACCTTTTGGTTAGCAGCCGAGCACTTAACCACTGTGCCACCAGGGCTCCTTCCCTGAGTACAGAAACTCTAAATTGCTGAATAAGAGCAAATCCATACACTTTGATGATTGGCCACATCCCATGTCAGCTTTCTGCGTAGAGAAGTATAAAATTATTGGATTTTTTCTTTAAATAGGTAAAAAGTGAGAAGATACTTCTGATTCATGGGGACCTCATGTGTGTCAGATTGAAACTGTGCTCTGTAGAGTTTTCAATGGCTGACTTTTCAGAAGTAAGTCATCAGATCTTTCTTCTGAGGTGGTTCTTGGGTGTACTGAACCTCCAGCCTTTCAGTTAGCAGTCTAGTGCTTAATCCAGGGACTCCAAAAAACAAAAGAAAGTGGAAACTCTTCAGTTTTTAATCTGTCTAGAACAGACCTCAGAAAACTTCTGATATCATAAAAAAACATGCTGTGTGTCATTGTTTGAATTATGTCCCCCCAAAAATGTGTATATCCGTTTGGCTGGGCCATGATTCCTGGTACTGTGTGATTTCCCTGTGTGTTGTAAATCCTGCCTCTATAATGTTAATGAGGGAGGATGGGTGGCAGTTGTGTTAGTTAGGCAGGACCTGATCTACAAGACTGGATTGTGTCCTGAGGCAATCTCTTGAGATAAAAAAGACAGAAGTGAGCAGTGAGACAGGGGGACCTCTTACCATCAAGAAAGCAGTGCCAGGAGCAGAGTGCGTCCTTTGGACTGGGGTCCCTGCGCCGAGAAGCTCCTAGTCCGGGGGAACATTGATGAGAAGGCCGACAAAGAGAAAAAGCCTTCCCCTGGAGCTAACGCCCTGAATTTGGACTTTTAGCCTACTTTGACTGTGAGGAAATAAACTTCTCTTTGTTAAAATCATCCACTTGTGATATTTCTGTTATGGCAGCACTAGATAACTAAGATACTGTGTTTTTCCCCAAAGTGTTGAGCATGTTTCTGATGCATGGTGCTTCCATGGTGAGCCTTGTGTTTACACAATCAAATCTCCCTTTTACCATAAGCCTGACCTCAATCAATATTGTGACTGAGCATGGAGCGTACTCCATTTCAGTTAATCAGCATCATATCCTACTTTCCCATGCTCCTCTGCCCCTCAGCCCAGCTGTGTTCCAAAAGTGGGCGTTAGCATCACCTCAGGCCCAACCAGCACCAGGAGAGAAGCTTCCAGAAGTAGTGGTGTGCACTTTGCTGTGAGTTCCTGCTGCAGTGTTTTGTGAAGTGGTAGCAGTCACGGCATGCAGGCCTTCCACAGCTTTGGGAGGTGATTAAATGCCAAAGGGAAGCCGAAGAATTTAATTAAACTTAGTAGCCATTTACTGCTTCATATGTTGCAAAGCAAAGAGATTATGTCTTCATTACATGCTTTCAATTCTGAAAGGCGATATTCATCTATGGTGGCCACTAGTGTTTACATGGATGGAAAACATGTGTGTAGCCACTGAGGTTAATAATGTGCTGGTGATTTTTCCAGGAGTCAAACGGTCTCTATAATGAGGGGCAATTGCTACATTGGCTTAAAACACATGACAAGCGTAGTCATCTGAGTCATTTGACTTTAGCGCATTGTGGAGAATGTTTGGGCTCATCCTGGTTTCTCTTCGTGCTGGGGTGGGAGTGTGAGTGGATGGACAGGGGTGGCCCCAGCTAGCAGCCTCAGTGAGGCGGGGCTGCTTCCTGGCCCCAAACAGGGCTGTGGCAGAGGGCAGGGTCTCCCACAGGCCTTGATTGTCCCCTCAGAGGAAATGCGGCAGACATTTAAGCATTTCCAAAGCAAACAAGCAGCTAAAGGAGTCTCCTCTTGTGGCCTCATCATCCGCCCCAGGGAAGACTGGAAACCCTTGAACAATGCCTGACCAGGCAGTTTTCCTCTGAAACAATGCAGGCAGACCACATTGCACAGAACCCACGTTAGTGATGCTCACCCCCGCTCCCCCCACCCACAGGCCCAGAACAACTCCCAGGGAGCCCTTGGGGACTTAGCTGGGTATTACCCATTCTTCTTCACCTGGGTCCCTTGCTCTCAAGATTTTCATATACACTTCTCAGAGAGCATCCTTGTACCTCGACTTGTTCTAAAAACCCTCTGCATGGTCTCCCTACCTGTAATAGTCTAATCAGATTCATCCTTTTCACCTGGGCAGTGATGGTAAAGGAAACAAAAACACTGAGATTCAACCTTCGACTCTGACCACTGCCGTCTGCCCACAGTCCCCTCTCACTCCGTTAGACCCAAGCCTGCTTGGAACCTGAACCGTCTCATCTAGGGTCAGCACCATATTTGGGGAAGAAAAATTAAAGTTATAACTTTGTCCTTGTTCTGCATATAATTGTTAATAGAATGGTGGTTTCTTTCTCTTTTATAATCCTATTTTCCAAATTAAAGTCCTTCAGTGACTCAGCCTCCGCTGAGGTCTGAGAAACAGAGTCCAGGGAGAAAAATTAGGGAGCTGTCTCTGGAGGATGAATGGGCTGCAGAGTCAGATAGAGTTGAGGGAAAGGCAATCCTGAGCACAGCCAGTGCCTCCTCCCTCTCCAAAGGGCCTACCCTCTGCTGGGGCTGCGTCCTCTCCCCTAGCCTGGGCGGTGGGTGGCCCCCTTGGGAGCGGAGTTCATGTCCTTTATCAGGGAGCCAGGGCCAGACTCCTTCTGGACACTGAGGGCCAGCTCTCCTGTTGTCTATGCTTCCCTGATGTCACAGAGAGAGACTCCTTTAGATCAGACAGGCTCCCAAGGCCCCTCCCTCCAAGTCAGAGCTCCACCTGGGAACTCCTTCTTGCTTTGTCTCTGGGCAGACCAGCAGGAAGTGGGCCTCTGAGGGGAGATGGAAGCCTGCTCAGCTGAGTCCTCAGAGAACCCTCCCACTCACCACCACCTACCCTGCACAGCCTGCAAATCCCCAGGGGATGCGGTGGGGGGATGTTTCCTCAAGTGTGTGCCCACTGCAGAGCCTTGGGTGCTCCCCAAAGACCTTGGGTGCCTCTGCCTGGCTTCCTCAGCCTCATGCTGGGTGAGGGTGGGAAATCCACTATGCTGTGGACTGTGTCTTGGGCAGTGCATTAGCTTGGTAGGCCAGCAGGTGTGACCAAGGTGGTCCTGAGCCCTACATGTGCAGGGCAGGATGGGTCTCAGAGTGGAAGCCGGCCACCCTGGGATGCTGGGCACAAATACCCTTCCAGGGACGTCAGCTACTCTTCTGCATCTGCCCCCTCCCTGCCCTCAACGGATAGAGCTGGGCTGCGGTCAGACAGAGGTAGGCTGAGATCTCAGTTCTCCCATGCACTGGCTGTATAACGGAAATATGCTCAGTAACCCCTCCTCTAAAGAGTCCTGGTGGCACAATGGTTAAGCCTTGGGCTGCTAAACTAAAGGTTGGCAGTTCAGTGGCTCCATGGAAGAAAGACTTGATGATCTATTTCCATAAAGACTACAGTCTAGGAAACCCTATGACAGGGTTGCTATGAGTCAGAATCAACTCCAGGGTGCCGAACAACAGCAACCCTTCCCCTATAAGACGATGTCAAGGACTGAATGTGTGCACCACACTGGTTGCAGAGTGCCCAGCAAAAGCAGCTGCTGTACTAACACTCCGTGCCAGCAGTTCCTGCCTTACCCAGTTTAGGAAGCATCTTTCCCTTCTGGGAGGTGCAACCTCTGATTCAGAGGGATGTTTTAGGGACAATATCACTCTCCCAGGGGAGCTGTGGAGTCTGTCACTCACAGGTTTTGCAGTCCAGGTAGGGCTGGAGTTCAGCCACATGCTGACCTTAAAGTGTTTCTGAGAAAACATAATCTGACTTGTAGGTCACTCAGTACTCAACAGGATTCCACAGACAGAAGAGGATGGGCCTCCTCTGACCAGCTCTCCTCAGCATTCTTTGGAGAACTCATTTAACCCAAACAGTCTTGGGCCGCATGTGGATTGAGGACCAGAAGAAATCAAGGATATTTTTGTTCAGCTGTGTGCTTGGTTTATAACCTTACAACTCTTCCGTGCCTCAGATACTCCATCTGCATACACTGATGATGGCAGTCTTTCTCCTGTCTCTATTTAGGGCTTATTTGGGACTCAGCTTATATAGAAAGTGAAAGGGTCTGGCTGCCTTAACATAAGGCCCTTTCAGCTTTACCAGCCCCTGTTTTTGTGCTTGTAGAAGACCGAGGGTAGGAGCTGTTTCTTGATCAGCTATATCATGCCAGGAGCTAACTGCTGTGTAGCTTATTTAACCATCCCATCAGCACTGAGGTTGGTATTGGTATCTCCATTGCCTAGTTTGGGAAACTGAGGTCCTGGCAGGACTGGGATTCTGTATTCTGTGGAGCTAGCCTACTGTTTGCAAGGGGCTCAGGTGGGGGTGGGGATAGTGAGGACCCTCTCTGGAACATTTTGTTTCACCTTTGTACTTTCTCCAGGAGCTTTCTCAGGGTATGATAAGGAGCAGGATCTCACCCTGAAGCCTAGAGAGGACTGCTTGTGGGTGTCATTTATCCTAAGTCCTGCCCGGCCACCAGTGAAGACTCAGAGCTGGCTATTTGCCAGTGTATTGCTGGAATTTGCACTGAGGACTCTCTGCCGTGCCACTTGTAGGATTCTTCCTGGAACTTGTGACCTGCTTGGAAGGGAGGACTCTTCTGAAATCAGGAGGGGTCTCTCTGCCACCAAACTCTGTTCTCATCATTGTGATGGGAGTGCAGAGACTAAGAGTCAAAGCCCCCAGGACCTGGCCCCCTTCCCCCTGACCTGCCTGCATACTATAAAGGTGCTTATGTCAACAAGCATCTATACAGGACCCAGAGCTCCTGAAGAAGGCGGCTCACGTCTGGACAACTGCACCTGGTGCTCCATCCAGCTGGAGACCTTGTCTCTGGCCAGGGGCTCAGGTGGCCTTTGAAGGCAAAAGCAATATTTTAATTGAAAAGAGGCTGATTTTTCTTCTTCTCTGGGATTAGTGGAGGGGAAAGTCCTGCTATGAGAAAAAAAAGGAAAACTCAGAAAGTGAATATTAAACTGCTGTGATCCTTACAGAGATTTAGAAAGATGACAGGCATTTGGTATTTGGTATTTGGAGATAGAACTGAAACTGGATAGATCGTGTGTGTGTGGAGGGGGGAGGTTCTTTATGCAATTACTTAGACGCAGTTGGCCTCTTGTACAACAGCTCCAATAGCTGTGCTTTCTCTGGGTGAGCAGGGAGGGGTCCCTTATTGAAACTTATTGCTGGGCGGTAACCTGTCACTGCCATCATGTCAATTAGAATATAGACGACTGCCCTGTAGAAGGCCCCAGGCAGGACAGGCTGGGTCACTGACTTATCTATTGTCCAGACATCCTAGGTGCAGAGTGACAAGTTGCAGTGATGCTGAGTCCACACACAGCAGCCTTGACATGGACTGCCTGTTCTTGGCGCTTTTCCCTTCATGCTTTCCCTCCCCACACTGTCATCTTCATGCTCTGTGACTGATCAATGTGAAGTTATGACTGCATCGTTAGCTGCAGGGTTTGCTTGTGGAGGGGTCTGCCCTTAGCGGGCAGCGATAGGTCTTAGGGCAGGGCTCCAGCACAATTAGGACAGTACAGGAGACCACAAGAGCAGTAGTTCTCAGGTGGCTGCTCAGGGGGCGTGCCTGATGCCTTGGACCCCACCTCCCCCAGATTATGGTGTGACTGGCCTGGGCTTAGGTTTCGGTATGTAGATTTTCAAAGCCCTCCAGGTGATTGTAATGTGCACCAGGGTTTACAGCACTTACTTTATAGGCAGGAGAACTACTTTGAAGATCAGCCATGTTCCTTGCCTAACATATCTGAGGCTTGATTCCTCACCTGTAAACCAGGCATGCTTATGATGATAGGGATTTCTTCAAAGGATTTTTGTGAAAATTAGATGAGACACTGGACAGCCCTGGGTGTTTTTAGAAGCTCCCCAGGTCCCTTTAGCATGCACTTGTGTATGCAGATACCTTGCCAACTCAACTCCTAAGGATGCACATGTATTAGCTGATTTGATGTTCTTTGGAATCTTATTCAGATACTGAATACTAGCCTGTTTATTTTGTGTTTAAGCCTCATAAAGTAATTATTTCCCAATAGCTCATCCAGTTCCTTTCATGTTTCTTGAAGAATATCTACTAGCATGGTCATCACACAGCCCTGTGGTTCATCCAATTAATCAATGAGATGTTCAGTGCTGTGGCTGAACTGATGAAGGGGCCTCAGTGACCCAAGATCACGCAGATAAGGCACAGGGGCTGGGTGTTCTTCACACAGAATGCACTCTCCAAGAAGAGCGAGCATGTGGGAGCCCCTGAGTAGCAATGTGAGGTGGGTGGGGGACTGACACTTCCAATTCCTGGGCCTTAACATGAGGAGGAGGAGGACGAAGAGGAGGAGGAGAACAATATGCTTCACAGGACATGAGTGAAGGGGGAATCATGGTGAAGTAGTTAGAAAGTGGTGTTGAGGAGGTTCAGAGGCCCAGAGACTGTGGTTAATTTCATCTGCAGATGTATGACGGCATGCTTTTGGGGTGGGCATGAGATGAAAGGGCGGCCACCATGATGACTAGGAGAGAGGAATGAGGCATCCTCTCCTGCATTTCTGGCACTAACTCCATCTAATGATAAGCAGTGTGTGGCCCACAAGCTTCTTGGCGTTGGGTGGTGTGGCCCGGTGGCCACAGCTCCCTGGACCTCATTTTCCCCTGCTCTGTCTGCCATGATGACTGTGGGAAGGTCCGGCTGAAAGGGCAGGATGGGGCCAGGGAGAGCATTGATCTCTGCTTGTTTCCTCAGAACTGTATCTGTCTCATGAAGACACTCAGAGAGGACACAGGCTGAGAGGAGCCACCGGAAGTGGGACGACAGTGTCCTGCATCCTGCATGCCCCCGCGATTTGACTGAATATGCATCTCTCTGCTGAGCACTGGGGCATTCTGAACTCCAAAAGAACTCCCAGGACTTCCATTCTTTCCCCAGTGACCCCGACTTCCGTGTGCTGTGGCCCTCACTGGCCCAGCGTCTGAATCTGTAGTGCTTTTCCTTGGGAAGATAGTGTTTCATAGGGGCAAGTTTGGTAACATGCATTTCTGTTCTGATAAAATATATTTCCATCCTAAAAAAGTTGGTGCCTATTTTGAATTAATCACCATGATGCACAGTAATTAGGCATATATGAATCTACAAGATCATTTTCCTTCCAGGAAGGAGGTGATGATTACATTTTAATACTACTCAGTGGCTTGTGCTATGAGCCTGGTGATCCTCCTCGGACTGCTGCTTTCTAAAACATAAGGCAAGATTTTCCTCCCTAAATTGTCTAAATGTTGCTGCAGCAGTTCAGAGACTTTGAGCATGCATGAGTAGAGAATTTGCTTACTCACCTGAATCCAGTAGGAAGCCAAGAAAAACAAAGTATGCAGGTCTTTCAACCAAAAGGCAAATGAAAGCACGGAGACTTGAAGAGACTACAGTGCCTCAGAGGAGCTCAGTCCATTTTTAAGGCTCACTGTGGACAGGAACTCAGGAGATATTTTTCAGAGCCTCCTCCTTTCAAGATGTCTTTTTCCTTCCTTTTCTCTCTCTCTCTCTCTCACACACACACACTCACATATACATGGTCCTGTCTGACCCACTTGTATCTAGGGATCAAGCTCGCTGCACACTGACATCACAGCCCTTCTCTCTGTTCCACCCGCAAAAGGTTTTACAACCAATAAGGAAATTTCTTTTTCCTCGTGTTCCAACCACTACCTCCTTCTGCCTGGAGAACTCTCTGTGTAGATAGGTAGACCTGTTGCCCGACTGAAGCAGGCAGACCTCAGTGACTCCACCTGACTCCTCTCTGCAAGTTTACTAGAATAAAATCAGAGGCCTTACTGCTATGAATAAAAACAAGGTGTCCCATTTTCTAGAATAGGCTTCAAAATTTGGCCCTACAGTTCCCCAGGGGCCAGCAATCAATCAAAGAGATATTTGGATGGACAAATTATTTTTGAAAAAACTTTTTAGATCTTTACTAAACTACTTAATGGACCAGCCTTAACATCTACTCATCTAAACCTATAAAATATCTGCAATTCAAGTTGCTTTTCTAGAGCAGTGGTTTTCACGGTGTAGACATTGGACCAATACCATCAACATCACTGGGGACTCTTTAGGGACACAAACTGGGGGAAAGCCCAGCAGTCTTTGTTTCACAGGTCTTCTATGTTATTCTGCTGCATGCTCATGTTTGGGAAGCACTACTTAGAGCAAAGATGGACACTGCTCCTATGTCTGTAACGTCAGATTCAGTCATCATGTGCAACATTGGGAAATGTAGGACACAAACTGAAGTCAGAAGAGATGTTGTGAACCCTGACAGCCACATGGACTTGTGCAGACCTGCAGGAAGGATCAAATACTCCCATCACAGATTCTGAAAGGATGAACTGAGAGAACTGTGTGACTCATGCTCACTATTTACCTGACTCCTTGGCTCTTTACTTATACGGCCCTCACTAAAAAAAACAAAAAATAAAGAACATCACAATTCTTACACAAAATAATCAAATGCCTTTTTACATACACATTAGTATTTAAATTAATGAGCAGAAACTGTAAGCTTTCAAAATACATTTGTTAATAAAATAATAGAGGCATTGACCTCCCTTTGAATTAGTTCAATTTTTTTCACTCCTAAGTACAGTGTAGCACTTGCTTTAGAACTAATCACTAACATTTGAGCAACATTTAAAGCCAAGCACTGCATGTTTTGCCCAAGAAAAGGGGTGGGGGGAATAAATGGATGTAAGTGTGTGTGCACATGTGTGTGTCTGCAGGGCCAGTTAGGGGAGAAGGAGATCTTTTATTGCAAGCAATTTTGGCTTAGAGGGAAAGAAAACAACTTTGTTATTTGAGAAGAAATCTAGAAATAAAGATTACAAATATGGCAAGTCAGAAATTTTTTACAACACCTATTAAGTATGGTCAAGAAGTCCTGGCAGTGCAATGGTTAAGCATTTGGCTACTAAAGGAAAGGTTGGTGGTTTGAACCTACCCAGCGGCTCCTCCTCGGGAGAAAGACCTGGTGACCTGTTTCCCTGAAGAAGGTAGCCAAGAAAACCCTATGGGGCAGTTCTACTCTGTCACATGGGGCTATAAGTCAGAATCGACTCACTGGCACACAGGGAGTATAGTCAGGCTTGCTGTCAATGAATCAGGGCAAGGCATTAAAAGGAGAGTAAAACAGAAAAAGCAAAAGTATGTCCTAAAATCAGAAAGTATATTTCCTAAAAGTAATAATAATAAATATCTCTGTTGGAAAAGCACCACAAAATGTTTTTTTTTTAAGTTCTTGTTTTAAATAAGGAACCCTAGTGGTGCAGTGGTTAAAGCGCTCAGCTGCTAACCAAAAGGTTGGCAGTTCAAACCCACCAGCCTCTCCTCTGGAAAAAGATGTGGCCGCCTGCTTCCGTAAAGATTTACAGCCTTGGAAACCCTGTAGGGCAGTTCCACTCTGTCCTATAGGGTCGCTGTGAATCGGAAAGATGGCAACAGGTTTGGTGTTTTAAATACTGCACAGCTTGAAAGAAACTTGAATCTCTAGCTGCGGTCTCCTCGTTGCACTAGGGGGCGTGCTAACCTTTTTAATGCGGTCGGTCAGACGCGCAGTTTTTTTGTCTTTGAGGTCCTGTCATTCTCTGTATAAACAAGTTACGTTCAAGTGTTTAGGATATAAATTACGACCATGCAGGCTGCCTTGGAAGGAATGTAAACACAGCACTGTGGTCGGAGCAAACGCTGAAACTGACTTTATAATTTATAGCAGGCCCAGAGTAGCTCAGCTTAAAAGAAAAGGGGGGAAAAAGCCCTGTTTAACTGCAAATATGATAATGGAGATACAAAAAAAATTTTAAATCACTGCTTAACTCTGGAAAATATAAGAAGGAAGCCTAAGGATTAGGGAGATAGCTAAGACTTTCTGAAACAAGATGTTTTACAAATGTGACTGTCTTTGGATTCAATTGTAACACAAAAGCCCCATGTGTGAGGTATCTATTGAGTAGTATTCAGTGCAAGTAATTGATTGGGAGAAAGATTTTTTTAGGCAAGGAGAAACAAAGGTGAGTTTTCTAATCAGGGAAGGGACTAAAGCAAAGTAAAACAAAAATAACCAGGAGTTGGAGAGGAAAACGTCCACAACATGATCACGACTGTGACTGAGAATTTCTCTGACCCTGCTCAGGCAAGAGGCGTCAACCCTGCCCATGAATCTGAGGGACTGGTTAGACAGAGGCTGGCACCTGCCTAGTTGGCCCAATATTTTCTCTCTTTAATTCAGAGCTTCTCCAGCTATGTCTTGCACATTCATGGTTTGATGTCTTGGGAAACCTAGCAAGAAAGGTCTGATAAAGTCCTGAGGGAAAGAAATTGTTAGATCTCTTGTTGAAAGGAAGGAAACCAGCCAGTCCCTAAAGAGGAGTAGAGGGGACAGTGGAGAGGAAGAAGGAATGCATTTGGGTTGAGAGGCACAGCCAAGCAGGGCAGACCCTGAGTTTGAGGTGGAGAGAGACAGCAGCTGCAGCTTGCTCTGTAGGCCTGAATCTTTGCTTCTTGGGGAGCTAGAGTAAAAATTACTCTTTGAAGAAGTGTAAAAACTCTTTGGGATTCATGCAGATTGCCCCATTGTTCCTTGAGCTCCTGACCCTTTTCCCTCTGCCATCCCATTCAGGAGGCTGGGAAGCCTAGGTGGCCATTTTCCACTCTGCCCCACATCTAACCTGTCCCTGGGCTGGTGGGGAAGAGGAAAGAGCAAGACGCAAAGCTCTCCTTGGGCAAAGGAGACAAAACAAAAGGGGCACAAAACCTGGCTTCCTCAAATCAAACTTGCCTTTCATGATCTTGTCCTTTCACTGTCTGGTTTTTGTTTAGCCAGAAAAAGCTAGGGTGAAGGAAAAAAGAAATAACAGAAAACTTCTCTTCTTCTCTTTCCCTCCTTAGAAAACCTGCAGTCAGAACTTGGCCTGGGTTACTAGCGGCACAGACCCCACACCACGTCAATTAGACAACTGGGGGAAGTAGTGTAGAGTTGCATTACTGGCTGGGGGAGAAGGGACTGGGCCGTCCAGGATGCCCGCAGAGGAAATATGTCCCTCCACAACTATTTGTTATATACATTTTATTGAAAAAATTGTACATCAAAGTATTTTGGCAAACTTTAGAAGTATACATAAGTGCAAATATATCCTCCTTTTAAACTACAAGCAAGAGTGTGAGTATACACAATGATCATAAAAATATCTTTAAAATATGGTGGTAGAAAACAACCTCATAAAAATGTTGTATTGTCATAATACTGAAAATCATTTTCTTAAGCCAGGCACATTATTTTTAAACACTCTGGCACCTGCAACCAAAAGTAGTGTTTGGTGAAACAGAACTCTGCTATTTAGCTAAACAACAAGATGAGGTTTCTTGCAATCTTGTGCTTAGCACTTCCTTTTAAAAAAGCAAACAAGTTCTCACAGACAAAGAAAAAACAAAACAAAACACAGCTTGTCTGCTTTGTTCAGACCCTGATTACTGAAGGCAGTGGAGATCCCAGAGTTACATGTTTATGTTTTTCACCAAGTTAGTTTTTAACGTCTCCACTGAGGAAGATACTTTCTCCTTGGGTGCCTGCATGTATTCTGAGCATCACCTTGCCAGGGGTCGTCCTCCTATCACTGGTAGAAGACACCAGTTAACAATGTTGTCCTGGGTACTGGGACTAAGTGACCAGCGTGCTACTCACTGCTATCTGCGTGCACATTATGTCTGACCTCATGAGTCCACCAGAGTCTGTATCTGGCCCCGTGAGGAGAGGACTGCCGTGGAAGTGTCTGTCCATTCACATGACACAGGGCTTAATGTCCTGACAGACACTCTGGTGGTGGTGGTGGTGATAGTATGACCCGCTAGCTGAGGGGTGGAAAGAAGAAATGCCATTAAAATTGAGAACGAAGTCTTTTCTGTCACACACTGGGGTAGAGTGATGCTGGTAACGAGGCAGTCCCACTGAAAGAAGAAAGAAGAAAATCTGTTTTCAGAAACAAATTTATCCAGGTAATGACCTGGTACATTATTATTTTTGTAAATTTTATTTAACTTGTATCAGGATATAAGAAGGGCTGGTGTGTCTGTTGTATATTGCTATAAAACTAGTAGAGAAAACATAGCTCCAGAAGCTCCTCAAAGTTTCAAACTGTTGTCATAAGATACTCTGGAATCATCATGTTTTGTTTTGTTTTACTGCACACACAAACGTGGAGCAAGTTCCCCTCTAAGCCGCGTTGTTATATGCCTGAACCCCCCTATTCAGCCTCCCCTGAGGCTAGGGCAAGCGCTCTCATCCCAGGATGAGCACTGACCACAATCTGATCCAGGTGCTGGGTCCCGACCTCGGCGGCGCGGTGCCGTGCTGCCCTCGCTTGGGCGGCATCAAGGGCCAGGCACCCAGCCCCAGAAACACCCCGCGGCCTTCCCCTCTCCTTTTCAGCCTTCTTCTTGTCTCCCAGCGAACTGACACGGTCAGGGTGGTGGGCCGCAGCAGGGGTATCCCCTGTGCCAAAGGAGGATGATAGAAAACCCTACCTGCAGAGAAAGGGACAGAAAAGGAAACGCAGACCTCTTGCCCTCCACATGCCTCTTGCTGCTGCTGATAGGTCTGAGGATAAATTTGGGGAAGGTCGGACTTTCCCCGAGCAGAGTTTTGCGAACTTTCTCCACACCCCGAGGCCTGTGGCGGTGCGGAGAACCCCTACAGAGAGCCGAATTGGGCCGATCCAAGACAGCCCTGAGGTCCTTCCTCTAAGGCCTCGATCCCCAGGCCAAGGACCGCGTCTAGCACTTTTGCTTTCCCGGCGCTCCCCGGCCCTGGGGCGGCCTTGTCCTTTGGGCGGCGGCGCAGGCCTGGGCAGAGACGTCTCGGTGACACGGCTGGCAGGCTCCTGCCCCTCGCCCCGCCGGGCTGGTGAGGCTGCTTCGCCCAGGCCTTCTCTCCGAACCCGCGTGGCAGGTGATTATATCCCCACGTGTACAGCAGGCTTGACTCAGTCTGCGAGAGACTTTGCGGCGTGTGAGAAAAGCCCCCACCCACCCACTCGCCGGGACTTGGGCCCAGTGCGCCCCCTCCCTGCCAAGCCCTGGCCCCCCTGGCTGGAGAAGCAACAAGGTGCCAAATGGCTGGTGGTGTGGTTTTTGTTTATTGACTGATAAAACCGATTCTACCCTAGTACGCGCGGCGCTGCTCTAATAAGATGCATCGAGCCCGGTGTGCTCCCAGTTTGTGCCTGTCGCTCTGTGCTCGTGTACGTTCGTCTATCGCGTTCCAACACACTCTGGGGCCAACACACTCTGAGGCCAATCCGAAACCTTCCAACAGCGGGCCTGCCGGCCGGTGAAGCAGAGCTCTCACTACCGGCGGAAGGCCGTTGTCCCGACGCCCAAGGCCCACACGGCCTTCCAGAAGGGCACGCGGGGCTTCTTCACGGGCGCGGCGCCCCAGCCCAATCAGGTCGTGCTGGCTGCCATCGTTCCGTCGTGGAGTCCGAGTGGGGGCCCACAGCCTCCGCCCTCCAGCCCTCCCACACCTACCATTCCTTCCCGCCTCGGTGGGCCGTGGCCAGGCGAGCGGCACGCTCCGAACCCGACTCGGCTCCCTCAGGCTCTCCGTTCATGTTCATGACCTCCTTGGGGATGCCAACTAGTGCCGAGGGGAGAATCCTCGAGAGAGGTGAGAGTTAGAGGGCGAGGGAGGAAGGCACAGAGCATCCCGGGCGGGTGTCAGGCCCAAGCCACGGCGTCCTGGACGTTCCAGCCTGGGCCCAAACGCCTCGAGGCTCCGGGAAGGTCTTGCGCCTGTAGGGCGGTGGGCGGTGGCGCCGGTCAGCCTGCTCTGGCTCGCGGCTTTCTTCCCCTCCGACACAAAGTTGTGTTTCCCGACCCTCGCATTTCTGGTGGCTCTTGTGTACGTCTTGGGGTGGGGTGGGCGCGGGAGGCCTTATTTAAGGTCCGGAATCTCTTTCCTTCGTTGTTGTTTTTTTTTTTCCTTCAGTGTACTGTAGCGCGGTTTCTGCTGCAGCAGATGCCCTTAGAGTCTGGGTTCAAGTTGAGTAGGGCCTGGCCAGACAGAGATCGGGTCCGGCGGGGAGAGGGTGATTGACAGACTCTCTGAAAGGATTTAAAAAAATGAGCGGAGGGTCGTCTGTATTGGTTACTTGTTGAAATTCCCATAAAATTGAACAAGACTCTGCTCTCAGTGGGTTAAGTCAGGCTAAAATCCTCGTCGGTGTGGTCCTGCCGAGACTGTCTTTGTTTAGTTAACCTCTGAGACCCGCATTTAAAAGGCCTATTTGGGAAATTTCACAGTCAAGGGAACCAACATCTTTTGCCCATTTCTAGGCCTCCCTTCTTCCCCATCCTCCTGTCGCACATGGACACACGGCTATGTAATACATGCGTTATTGTGTGAAACGTTTTCTAATTGAGGATAAAGGTGAAAGCATCTTCTGTCCTTGCCACCCCAGAGGCACTAGCCCCTGCCTGCCTCAGAGGGGTTAATATAAGAGGGTTTATCTCCAGTCTCTGGATAAACCTGGCTAAATGGCCAAATCCCCAAATTCACTCCCATCCATTCTCTCTCACCTTTCTCTGCCTTTAGCAAGTTAATAAATTTTCATAATCTGCTACCAACACAATTTAAACCAGCAACACCACAAGTGGCTTCTAAGGAGCAGTCATTTATGAGGGTTGAGGCCCAGTCACAGCATTGACCTCGGGTCCTAGTAGCCCAGGCAAGATCCAATTGTCATCAACGCGGGTCCGCTGGGTGGGGGTGGAGCTCCTAAACAGCGGGATGCCCTGCCCACCGGCAATCTCTCTCTTGTGAAAGAGCCTAGGACTCTGCTTTCCTCTCTGCCCCTCCCTCACTCTCCCTTCTCTCAGCACTTGCCCAGTTGCAACCCCCTTCCTATCCACACCCTCCGCCCAGCACAGAGAACATCTCTTTCTGACATTTACTTTTGGACAAAAATAACTAAAAACAAACTTAAAAAAAAAAAAAAAAAAAGACTGAATAGACAAAGCCCCTTGGTCAAGATCCAGAAAGCCCACAACACTTTCATCCCAAAGCTAATCCCTCTGGAATCCCAGTCCCCTGACCTGAGACCGAAGACCCGCAGTCGATAGACACCCAGGTATTCCAGGAAGGCAGGCGAAGATGTACCACCCTTCAAGCAGGCGTGCAGTTCAGAGGCCAGGCTCCTGGCCAGGAGTCGGGGAGGGCAGCAAGACCTCTGATCCCCTCCCATCCTGTGAATAAGGTGCCAGCACCTGCCTCCTCCCCTAGTGCCCTCAGACCCCAGGCTGTGGCGACCTGGTGGAGTGAAAGCAGCAGGGGCCTCGGGGTCTGAATGCGGACGCCCCCAGCCGGCCGCCCGGGGTGAGCTGCGTTGTTACCTGAGAGGTCCTCGCGGGCGTTCTGGTGCAGGTAGCTCTGCTCCAGCGAGTAGGAGGACATGCTGGAGTGCAGGCCTGCAGAGGCTGCGGGGTTGCTGCTCGGCGCCAGGGCGGGCGGCTGCTTGAGGTAAGGAGAGGCGCCGGGCGAGCTCCAGTGCGCCGCGGGGCTCGTGTAGGGCGAGTGGCATTCAATGGCGCTCGCCATAGCCGGGGACGAGGGCACGGGGCTGCTGCTGCTGTCCGGCCCGTAGTCCCCTCCGCCGCCACCGCCGCCAGCCGCGCCGACGCCCCCGGGCCCGGCAGGCACCGGGCAGCTGGCCATGTAGGTGGAACCCGGGTTGGGCGACATGTGCGGGACGTGGTGGTGGTGGTGGTGCGGATGCGCGTGGCCCGGGGCGCCAGCGCTGGCGTCGTAGCCCGCAGGCATCATGTCTAGGCCGCCATAGCCGCCCTGGCCGTGGCAGCCGAGCGGTGCCGCCGAGGGAGCCTGGAAGTCGAAGCCTTGGGGCAGCAGCGAGGCCCCGAAGCCCAGGCCGCCCACCACGCGGTGGTACATAGGCTTGAGCGCCTGGCACTTCCGCCTGAAGCCGCGCGGCCGGCGGCGGAATGAGCCCTCCTCGAACATGAATTCGCTGGCCGGGTCGATGGTCCAGTAGTGGCCCTTGCCGGGCCGCCCGAGGCCCTTGGGCAGCTTGATGAAGCACTCGTTGAGTGAGAGGTTGTGGCGCACCGAATTCTTCCAGCCCTGGTAGGCGCCGCGGAAGAAGGGGAAGCGCGCCTGCAAGAACTGGTAGATCTCACTAAGCGTCAGGCGCTTGCTGGGCGAGCTCTGGATGGCCATGACGATGAGCGCGATGTACGAATAGGGTGGCTTCTCCGGCCGCCGCAGCCCCGAGCTCGCCTTCTTAGGGGCCCCACTGCCCGCGCTACCGCCCCCGCCCGAGCCTTTGCTGGCTACTGCCGAAGCGCTCGAGGGGGCCGGGGCGGCCGAAGCGCAGGGCGCGGAGGCCGCGGACGACGACGACGAGGAGCTCTCCAGAGAGGCAGCAGCGGCCGGCGGCGGGCTCATCAAGGCCGCCTGGAGCGCGCCGGAGCCCGGGCTGCGTGCGCGGCGGAGCGGGGCCGGCGGCGGGCCGCCCTCGGAGGTCATTGGGCAGCCGGGCGCGGCGCCGGCCCACGGGCCGGAGGAGCTCCTAAACCCGCTGCCCGCGCTGCAGCCGCGGCTCCTCTGGGCCAGCGCCTCGGCGGCTCCTCTTCAGCGCCGCGGGCGCTCCTGGCGGCTGCGGGCCGGCGGCACCACGCGGAGCATCCCTCCCCGAGCCTCCGGCCTCCTGGCGCAACGGCCTCCCCAGGCGGCAGAGCAGAAGCAGCCGGCCCGCAAGCCGGGACCCCGGGGACAGGCTGACGTCCCCCTCCGGCTCCCTCCTCGCTCTGTCTCTCGGACTTCCTCCCTCCCGCGGCCTCCCTCCCTCCACCCGCCCGCCAGCCCGCCCTGCCCCCTCCTCGTCCGAGCGCAGCCCGCGACGCCCTCCGCCCCGCCCCCTCTCAACCTGGCGGCCTGCGCCCCCCCCTTTATCTCCGTCCTCGCGCTCTAAGATCTCCTTTGCTTTTTAACTCTTCTCTTGGCCTCCAGCCCTTTTCCCCACCCCACGCCCTCTTAAGCGGAGAAGTCACAAGCTAAGTCACATTTTGCTAGGCGAGCGACCCCCATCCCAGCCAAACCCGACCCTTATCTGTCATGATGAAATCTTTCTCTTTGCCCCTTACAGCAGCCCAATTTCCCACCCCAGAAAACTGCGGCAGCCGCGGAGCGGACCCCCGCCCCCTCCTCCTTCTCCTCCTGCCCCTCCTCCTTCTCTTCCTCCTCCAGGGCCCGGGCCTCAGCCCCTGGTGCTGCCTCCGGTGCCGCCGCCGCCGCCGCCTGCTCGGAGCCTCCCTAGCTGCCTTTCCCAGTGCCCGCACTCACACCATTTGTCAACTTCACTTAGGCATTGCAGCCCCCAGCCACACGCCGGGGTGCCAGACGCCCGAAGGTAATGTGCTAATCCTCTCTCTCTCTGGCAGAGCCTGCCGGCTCCGCGACAGTTGGTTAGCAGAGGGCGAGCGCTGGGGCGCCCTGCGCCCCAGGGTGGTGGCCCCTGGGCTTTCCTGGGTATTGTCGGAACTTGGAGCAGAGGGGTTTGGTTACAGAAACGTAACCCAAGTTTTAGGAAGTTATGTTTGGATTTGCTTTCACTGCCTTTTCGTTTTCCACATAACGTTTTGTAAAAATGCAAAAAGAAGGTCGACTCGGAGATAAGTGAGATTGCTGTAATTATATTCAGTCCTGACGGAGTGTGTAACTGTGACAAGGTTTACATCCTTTGCCTCAGAGTTGCCCACCAAAATATGTGCCATCTTGAAGCTCCCTTCTGCGAGAGAGCACGCCACTCCAGTTGTGGCTAATTCCTCTCTAAGTAAGAGTCAGGCTTGGCGGGAGGATGTGCCCTCGGGAGAAATCATTTCCAATGAGACCCGACAGTTAGTTATTGGATTACACGTGCAAGGAAATGTAGTCTGACCAGGGATAGGGGCTGGGTAGTGGGAGGAGGCGGGAGCAGGAGGCCTGGTAGCTGCTTGAGCTGGAGGCTGATGGGAGAGGCCAGGGGGAGGTGCTGCTGAACAAGACCCAGTGGCAGCAGGGGTGGCACACCTTGGCGTCTGCCCTCAAAGGACCCAGGTGCTAGGGTGTGTGTGCTGGGGAGCCTGGGACTGTGGGGGGCGGGCAAGAGAAGGGGAGTTTATGCGGAAGTCTGTGGAAGGGGAAAAGCAAAGAGCCTTGGGCGGGGCAAAACTGGACAGACCTCTTAGGCCTGGACTAGTTGTCTGTACCTCCTGAGAGACCAGGCAGAGTGTGTTGGCGGGTCTGTGAAAGGAGAGGAGAAGGGAGGTGGCAGGGGGAGGTTGGGGGCTGGGCTGGCCTCAGACAGTGACCTGAAATTGAGTGGAAGCAGGCTTTTTCCATCAAACCCTGCCTGGATACCACACACAGAGACCAAGTGTCAGTTTACTGCCCTGAACCGGCTCCTTTTCCCTAAGCTCCACAGTAATTAGACAAAGAAAACCTAAATTAGCTGAACAGGCGTCGACAGCTTCCTCCAGAGCACCCCTGGTACCTACATGGGAATGTGCCCGAAAATGGCTTGATTGTAGCGGAGAATCAGCTAACAAAACACGGCCAAACTGAACTCAGTTTACCGCTCGTTTCCAATAGAAAAAAGAAACAACACGCTCTTTTCCGGGTGGGATGTTTTGGTTGGGTTGGGGTAGGGAGTTTGCAGTTGTTTCTACTTTCTAAGAATTTCTTTCTGACTGACTAGTGAGCGTTTTGGGGGGATGGCTGTTCTCATTTTTTTTTTTCTCTTATCCCTTTCAGTAATTTTACATGGACTAGTTTAAAAATAATAAATGTATAATTAAATCTAAAATATTCACTAAATCAGTGCTTAAAGAGTCTGAAAATAATTATTTAAATAAAATAGACACTGGAGTGAGGAGGACATATAGTGTCTAAAAAGAGCTACACTAACATTATGGCCTTCTAGTATGTGTGTGTGTTTTAAATAAGAAAATAGTACCATCTGAGAAGCATAGGGAGAAGAAAGGCAATCTCATTTGTAAGTGGAGTTGGTGAATAATGGAGTTGTCGGGAAATTCAGCAAGTCAATATCACTGTACTCAGCAATGGATCTCCTCTGATCTTCTTTGCCTGGGAGCTCTATGTACACTGGGTCTCAGAGATGTACCTGCTTTCAGAGTACACCCTAAAAGGTTTTAGGACCCAGAGACTAAAGAATAAAAAGCACTAACCCTAAAATGCAGTAGTTTCCAAACTTTCTGGGTCATGGGTCCTTTTGAGAATATGATGGAAGCTATGGAACCTGCTTCTAGAAAAAAAAAAAAAATCCCATTTTGCCTGGAATCTTAGGGGCCCACAGATCTCCTGAAGCTGACACTCATTAAAAACCCCTACTCTACATATTTTTATCTTCTACCAATTCAACTGGTTAAAATATCAAGAATTTTTAAGGCTTCCGCCCCCATCCAAGTGACAGTAGTATCCATTTTACTAGGCATGTCCTGAAAGGCAATAGGCATTCGGGACAGTTAGGAGTCCAGTGGGGGAAAGTGTCTGCTGACTTGGAGCCTTTTCTCTCTCCGGGGATCTAAATACTGCCCAGGAGCCCCTGCATGCCAGGACGATGTGGGGGTTGGTGGCCTTCTTAGTTCTCTGAGTGGGAAAGGTGCCTCTCCAAAACTCTTTCTTGAGGACCCCAATTCTGCCTATGGAAATGGTTCCCCTGGCATAGACCACTAGGACTAGAAATAATAAAGTTCTACGTGTGTTTATAGACTTCACAGAGCGCAATCCTTTCTGCAGACATCTTATCATCACCAAGTGGCCTAGACAGCATCATCGCCTTTGAGAGGTGAGGAAGCTAAGGCTCAGAAAGACTGAATGGCTTGTCACATATAGGCAAGGGGCAGAGCTGGCGTGAGCAGGGGTCTGGGGTACCAGACACAGTGCTCCTTCAGCCACATGCAGCAAACCCTCTCCGGATTTTGTTTTGTTTTAATAACCAATCTATACAAATCTCTTTGGGAAGAATGAATATAATAACAAATTATGTCATTTTAAAAAAATCCCTGGCAAGACTATCTTCATTTCTGTTAAGCAGACATTAAAAGGAAAGTTTCTAGCCTTTAAAAGGAACGTTGGATTTATCTTTGAAACATAGCCTTGCTTCCTCCGACGGAGGTAACTCCTCATGGGGGTGAGCTCTTCCCGATTGACTTTCATTGCCTTATAAACGACAAAAATCTTGATTTTTTTTTTCCTTAGGGGAAGGAAAGGTATGGTTCATTTAAATGATTATATATTAGCCCAGACGCTCCCTGGTTAACCAGAAATACACAGTATCTGGTGCGAACGGTCCTATCCAGGCTCGTTGCTCTCCATCCCTCCCCACCGCCCCCTTTGTCTAGGTCTTAGCTGCGGATTCCTCTCCAGCTCCAAACCCGAAGGCCCCGCCCTGCTCCCGCGCAAGGGAATGTAAACTTCGGGAAGCTTGGGTTTCTTCGATTTTGATCTGTAATCTGCGTTTTATTCTAGGAAATCTCTTTATTATTGCGGTTTAAATTTTATGTTCTTAAGCATGCTTCCTCTGCTTCGTGGGTTTTCCATTAAAAGGCTTAGACTAAACCAGTTACCGACAAGAGAGGCGCATCCGAATGGAGAATGTTGACAGCCATCTAAGATCTCGCCTTCCGAGCAGTTTGCTCAGCTGTACTCCTCTTTCCCTCTTTCGGCCTGGGCCGGACGGAGGAAAGCCTCTTCCCAATCCAGTCTGAAACTGCCCCAAGTTAACGTGCAGAAGGGATTTTCGCGCTCCCGCTGGGCCTTTCTGCGGAACGGCGGCATCCTAGGGATGTCGGTGTGTGTGAGGAAATGATGGAGGCGGACCGGCCTGTACGTCGCAGAGGCCTCTCAAGAAACTTATGATAGAAAATCCGGCCGGGAACAACATCAGGACGCTCCCAGGCTGGTGTTGGAGAGGGCAACCGCGTGAAGAGGGCTACCAGTCGAAATTTTACACTCGTTCCGGCGTCTGCTCTCTTTCCTCCGTCCAGAAACCCCCAGACCTCCGGGTTTGAACACTAGCCACCCAATTCCAAATGTTTATTTGGTTAGATTCTTCCTCTCTCCAAATGCCTGTGTCCCGAGTAGGGCTCTTTTTATAGCCACCTTCCTGAGACAGCCTCCAGATTTCTTGGCCTGGGGTAGGCAAGACCTGATCACCCGCTTGGCCAGGTCCGTGGGTGCCTGGGGAAGGAGGACAGAAGGGTTCCTTCTGCCAGATCCCCCATGCGAAGACCGCATCTCTCCCTATCTCTGCACTCGCACGATAGCGAGGTCCCGGGTTGGCAGACCGCACCCTTGGGGTGCTCCCGGGAGCCGGCTCACCTGCCCGCAGGCACTGACTGGGTGCAGACGCGGTGGTCGCATGCGGGCTACTGCGTGGGATGCGGTGGACCGGACTTAGGCGTCGCCTACGGCCTGCTGCGTTTATGGGTGGGAGGCCGGGGCTGCAGAAGAGGGTTTCCACAGCAGGGACGGCCGCTCCGCCTAACAGGCAGCTCAGACGGCGGAGGGAAAGAGGGAAAATGGGGCCGGAACGAAAGGGCTCCCGGTGGCGAAGGAACATAAGCAGAGACGCCTGTACCCCGGTGCCCAGTCTCAGAAGAAAGGAGGACGGAAGTTCGGGCGGTGGTGTCCGCAACGCGTTTACTTCGTAGGCACTGGGGCTGCTGCGAGGGAATGGCCTGCTATAGGGTGTGAGACGCAAGCTCGAGATGAGACGGAAACCCCGGGGAGCCGTGGGACCTGGGTGCGGCGCGCAGAGCCACGAGGCTGAGGCGGCTTGGCCCGGCTGTGCCTCCAGGCCAGGTCTTCAAGGCACCAGGCCGTGGGGCCCCTTAGTCTAGGGAGGAAGGCGGCCGGGCCTCGTCCGCACGCCTGGCAGCGCTGGCAGGAGAGGCGGGCCCATTCCGGAGGCGTCGCGGGACCTGGAGGGGTCGGCCCGGGTAGAGCCGAGGCGAGGTGCGCTCAGGGCAGCGGAAGGCCCCGGCGAAACGCGCCTGGGGGTCCGAGGTCGGGCCTTAAAGGGACGCGGCTTTCTGAGGCGCCCCCAACAGAGAGCGGAGGAGAGTCAAGCCCGCGCGCCGGGAGGCGCCCTGGAGGTCCCATCCCGCCGGGTCGGGTTTTCTCTTAGAGTTGGGCTTGTCTCCCTCCCTCCTGCCCCCCAAATAAACAAAGCTCTCGGAGGGCGGCGGACTCGGCAGAGTGCCGGGCCGCGCGCCTCGGGGCCGCAGAGCCACTTCCTGCGCATCAAAACGCCACTCTGCCCTCCCCGCTGGGCTCAGGATATGGGGCGCGCTCGCTTCTCTTCAGAAAAGGAAACAGAGCGCTTCCAAAAATATAAATCAACTCTGACGTCCAAATATTTCTTTTGTCCTACAGCATCCTCTGTGGGGATAAATAAAACGTGATAGGCGCCCAGAGCCCGACGCGGGACTTTGGGGCGCCCAGGGGCTTCCTTCGAGGAGCTGCCTTGCGGGAGCTCTCGCCGCCTGAGCTCTAGTCCCATTTTCCCCTGTACTTCCCCTGCCCGGCTGTTGATCCCCGCTCCAGGGATCCGCCTAAACCTCGTTTGCAGGACCTCGGCGGGCCGCCTTCGCAGAACGGCTGCGAGAGCCCGGGCCTTGGAGGATGAGAGCCCCGCGAGGCCTGGACCATGGGGAGGGAGGTCACGCTTGTGATGGGACAGAAAGCAGGCCGATTACGGCGCTTTGGGAACGCTCAAGACCCAACGATGCCTCTCCAGGCCAGCCTTGCCAACGAGGTTTCCAAATCCTTCCAGGGAGTGTGGGCTGGAGATTCCCAGTCTGGGCTCCCGAGCCCAGGGCAGCCTCCTCTTCGAGGCGCCGGCAGGAGTCCTGTTTGGGGCCTAGAGGACTCCGAGGGGGCATCTCTGATGGCGGCTGCTGCATGAGGAGGAAGGACTTTGCAGCTCCAGGAGCTGCGCCTGTCCACGGCGTGGCCTTCAGGGCTGCGAGCCAGTCAGACCCGCCGAGGTGGGCCTCTACCCAGTCCACCCAATTTGGGAGAGGTGAACAGGTTTTGGGTTGGGGCTTTGAAAAGAAATCTATAGCAAGCGTGGCTGAGGGGCCAGAGTGGAGCTTAATGGGGACAAAGGGCATTCAAGACACTTCGTCCTAGACGAGCAACGCTTGCAGACCGCCTGAAGGTAGCCGGGCGCCTCGGTCCCCAGTTTCGGCTTCCGCACCCATCTGGTGGCTGGGTAACTTTTCTGCCGTGTTTGAGGAACTGCCTCAGAGGGCCGAGGGGTCCAGCCAAAGAGGAATCTTTGCAGACGCCTGACACCCCTGCCCAGGGCCCCCTCACCGTCCTCTCATCCTCATTTCCATTGGGACCCAGGTCGCGCCGGTTCGGTTTCAGGCCCCAGGCCTTCGCACTGCATGGCGGGGGCTGTGTTCCAGCTGCCTCCCTTGTCTCTCCAGGGGGGTCTTTATTGATGAGCTGCCTCGAAAACCCCCTCCCAAATGTCCCAGAAGGGTTTAGACAGTTCATCAGCCACCACTTCAAGAATGTTTCCTCTCTTTCAAACACAATCCTCACACACCAGACGGGCTGCGGCGGGGAGGGGTGCGCACTTGAAAAGAGAACAGCTATATAATCAATGTCAAAGCCATCCCGAAACCTTTCGGAAACAGGGATTTGGGCCAGAAATCCTTCTGAGTGATTTACACGCCCCTCACCCTCACCCCACCCTCCACTTGACTCTCCCTGTGCCTGCAGTCGAGCGGCTTGCACAGCCAACGCACAGCCCTGCTCTTTGTCGGCCGTCAACACTAAAGGCTCCTCCGTGGGCATTTTGTACTGTAGGAAAGAGTGTTTTTCATCCTCGGGCCCAGGGGCAAAGGAGAATCTTGCCCGGCCGGCACGCTTTAGAAGGCCTGGTTACTGGTGGGGAGAGAGGCAAACTGGGAAGGCCGGGCCTGGTCTCTAGGAGTCGCCAAGTAAATGAGAGTCACCTTGCCTCCCTAGGAGGATCCTCGGATTTTGATCCTCGGATTTTGACTGCCTGGGCGCTCGCGAGGGAATAAGTCGGAGTTAGTATTCCGGCCGCTGGGTGGCGCCCGGCGCTAGGGAATGGAGGCCGGCGGATGTCGGGGCAATTTCGAGCCGGCGCGTGCGCGTGCGGAAGGTCCGGGCCCGCTCGGTGCTCTCTCCTTCACCTGCGCTAGGCTCGGCGACGGCAACCCGGGCCCTGCCGGCCGGGATGTGGTCGCTAGGCGGACAGATTCCTTCAAACATTGTCGCTTACCTCGTAGTCCGGTTGGCCACCTTAGG
The DNA here is from genome assembly GCA_030035585.1 of Dugong dugon. Lineage (NCBI taxonomy): Eukaryota > Metazoa > Chordata > Mammalia > Sirenia > Dugongidae > Dugong > Dugong dugon. The sequence continues at coordinate 24,308,668 of CM057464.1, forward strand.
ACACAGTCTGCTTTTCTTGCCCCCGCCTCCGAATTATTTTATAAAGAGAAAATTAGTTATATACTTGATACCAATCTATTGAAATGCGTCCTCTCGGTTGCAAACATGCTTAGGTCTTGCTGAAGAAATTGGTTCCTCGAAGCAAGGGGCAGGGACACTGGGTCTTCATTTTAAAGTTCATCTGGAGTTCCTGGAAAACTCCTCGTAGAAAACAAGCAAACAAAGCCACTGAGCACGTGGAGATCCGATTCCAGCTCCTGGATGAAGTGGCCCGAGAAAGATGCTCACCTTCTCTGGACCTTAGCTTTCTCCTCTGTGAGGCTCCAAGGCCACTTTCTTGTCTCTTGGTATCAACAGTGATAGAAGGACAACGTTTGCTTTTATTATCGTCCTTCATTTTAGCCAACTAACCTGCAGCTCCCTAAACTTGCCCTGGTAACGTTTGCAAGGTAAAAGGGGACTAAGAGTACTTTTGGGGCGGGCTGGTTACAAGGGAGAGGTAATAGGCAGAGCAGGGGCAGGTTGGGGATGAGAAATGGCCAGAGGGCACCAGATGTGGACCCCAGGCAGAGATGCCACCCGCTGGTCTCTTCCCTGTGACGTGTCTGTGAATGAATGGGGCTTTGTCTTTTGAGATAAAAAGACATTTTAAAAAAATCCTTCAAAATATATAACTTACACACAGTAAAATTTTAAGTGAAGAGGTTGGGTTTTCATTTTTATCTTTTCATATTTTTATTATGAAAAGCTTCATAATACACAGACGTGGAGAGGGTGTACAATGAACCACCGTATATCCATCACTTAGATTCAACTATTATCAAGAATTTGCCATACGTGCCTCATCTGTCCCTTCTTTCTCTTTATAATTTCTTGCTGAAATATATTTCAAATCCCAGACATGTTTTTTTCCACAGGAAAAAAAAAAAAGGTTAAAACTGCACCTTATATCTCATTTCCATGCCCTCCAGCTCTAGCTCTCCTACATAAAATTACATTTTGGTGTAGACAAGCACACCTCCCTTTGGGGAAGTTTGGAATAGGATTGGAAAATTGTTCTAGACATGTATTTTACAAACAGCTTTCCATCCAGGTCTCTCCTCCCCTTGCCAAGTGACTTCAAACCCTGAGTTTCTTAGCTTTTCTTTCTCACTCCAGACTGGGTGTGTTGCTTAACAGTGAGCTGTAAAAAGGAGCATTTTGTTTTGTTCAATTGTCAAAGAGTGAACTCCACACTACCTTCGTAAATACGTGCAGATCGTACATAGATTTTGTTTTATTGAAAGATCACACGTGTCCTTTGAAAATATCTGTACATAAGTATGCGTGTCTGTGTGTTTATCCGTGTGGACCACATAGTAGATTCAGACAGTGTCAAGCAAGGAGAGATTTCTCCCTGTCATTTGAAAGTGCCTTAGGAATAGGCTGGAGGGGTGAGGGTCTTGAGGAGTGGACCCAAGGGAGGGACTGCTGGCGCTTATCTCCAGTCCAAGCCAGGATGATGTATAAATGCTTTGCAAATAGTTGATTTGTCTGAAATTTTCCCTCCTCCCCCAAACATGTTACCATTCAGTGCACTTCCCTCACCCTCAGTGCAGCCCTGGGAAGATGGGTGGTGGTGTGGTGGTCACAGGCTGGCCCTCATTTACAGTTTGAGGACTTGCTGCTGCTCCCGTTGACCTTGGGTAAGCCACTTAATGTCTTTGAGCTTCAGTTTCTATTTCTGTAAAATGTGAAAAATAATAATAACGCCTCCTCCCACAGTGACTGTAAAGGTGAAATGAGATAATTGTTGCAAAAAGGTATTAACATTCTGACATAAACGCATACATATACCATTATTCTTGGCCCAGTTCATCAAAGGCGCTTTGTAGTTTTAAGGCGCCGGGTAAGTTTAGTGCTTGCTTGGGGCCTTTCTTTCCCTGAGCAATCTCACAAGGAGATTGCACGTTTGGTTTGTCCTCCCAGAGGAAAGATGAGTCTACTATGGGCCTACAACTTTAAGCCCACCTCCACAGGCTAGGGTGTGTTCAGGCTGTGCGTGGAGCCCCATGGCTCCACAGCGAAGGGGGGACTCTAGGGGCGATATTTCCCCTCGCTCGGATTCCACGGGCCCTCAAGGGATGAGACTCCTTCGCAGCACCAGGGTGGAGATGAGCCCCCGCGCAGCTGGTGGGTGGGCCGGGGCCTGGCTGGCTTGTGCAGGGCATGCACCATTGGCCTGGGTGTGGGGGGGGGGGGCGGTTGAGGTCTGTCAGGGGGCTCATTCGGAGGCAAACGGCCAGCGCGAGATACAGCGTCGTTTGTCCTGAGCCCCAGAACAAACTGGGCTTGGAGGAAGGGCCCACATCCTGACCGCCGTTCTCAAGACGCGTGGGCAGCCTCCCGTTTGGAAGACGTGGGCTCCCTCCTGAGAGTTAGAGTCGCATACAGCCAGTCTGCATTGCAGGACTTTCCTCGCTCCCGGAGATCCTGTTGGAGAAAGCGTGACAGCGCCGAAAGGAAAATGCCCCACACGCTGCAGGAGGAGCTGCAAGAGCGCCTAGTGGTGCGCCTCGGGACATGAGCTCCCGCCAGCAGCCTCCAGCGTGCGTTTGTCTTGGGCGCGGATGCCTCCTCCATTCCGCCCATTCCTCGTAGGCAAGAGACGCAGGCTCTGGGCCGCCCTGTGGGAGCCGCGGGGCAAGCAAAATACTTTGGTTGCTGGCACCACAACGACCGGAACTGGACAGCGGGCAGGGTCTGGGTCTCTGGCCCCAAGTGCACGCCAGGAAGCCAGGGCCTCCTCCTGGTATCCCACCCCTTCCCCTGTAGGCTCGTAGCTCCGACTTTGTGAAAATGTAACCTGCAATTTGAAACAGTAAGGTTATAAATGCTTTTTTGCCCATTTAATTTTTTTTCCTGTGAATCTTCCCCCGCCCTCTTCAATACACTAGCTTCGTGATCCTGAACAGTTACATAAACTTTCTGGACTTCAGTTTGTTGTTTCTATAATTCAGATCATAATAATGGATGCCCCATAAGGTTGTTTGGGGGAATTAAATGATTTAATACAAGCGAAGCGCTTAGAACAGCGTCCGACTCGGGGATCCCGCTCAGCGAACGTCGGTCCTGAAGCTGACGGTGCAGATGACTCCGACCTTGGGCCTGCGTGGGCAGCCCGGCCCGGTGTCTTTCCCCGGGCCGACTGCCGGCTGCGGCTCTCAGGCCTGGGGAAAATTGGGCCCTTGCGCCTGCCCCAGCCCCATGAAACTCCTGCGCTTTGTTTTAGGGTTTAAGAATTAAGGATTAGAAACGGAGCAGGGGGAAAAGGATGAAAGGGCTCAAAGCCAGGGGCAGCTGCGGCAAGCGGCAGGTGCTTGCCGGCGCGAGGGCGCGCGGGAGGCGGGGAAGCGCCTCCGCACGACTGGGCTTTATGTGTGTTTGGGCAGTTTAGCTCCCCTAGAAGGAGTCCTGTGGCTTTCGTCCGACTCCGATGTATTGCTACCTCTATTCCTCGGCGCACCACCCCGCCCGCTGGATGCGGCTGGGTAGCTTGGGTGCGGGTGCTTTCGGTAAGAGGCCGCTACTGTGACCCCGGAGTGGGAGGACGGCATCCGCGGGTGGAGAGAAAGGCGAACGCAGGCACCAAGGGCGGCAACTTTAGAAGCGGGGGTGGAAAGCGAGAGAACGTTTCTGTTCGTGTCTTCTTTTTCCTGAACGGCCCTCAGACAGCCTTGTCTCCGGCGAGGACGTGTCTTCTGACACTGCTTGGAAAAGGCAAAAAATAAGAGATCACTCCTGGGCCTGTAAGCTGTTTGCATTGAGACCAGAGCCGGCCTCTCCGCGGCCTGGGGCGGGGCGGTGTCGAGCGGGGAGGGCAGGCTGGCTTCTTTGGGTGACACTGGCCTCCGGTAGGTGTAGTGCGGCCGCCACCAGGCGCGAGGCGCGAAACCTCAGGCAGCCGCGCCGCTCCCCCCGCACTGCGGGCTTGGAGGGCGTTCAGAAAGGGGTTCAGAGACCGCCTCTCGGCCAGACCAGGAAGTGGGGACATGGAGGGGAACTGACCTCTTGAACCTCACCAAATGCAAATGCTATAAGAAGTTTTTTAAGAAAAGAAAAGCGGAAGGACAGGGAAATGGAGAAACACGGAGTCCACCTAAGGCTTGAATGACCGTTTAGAGTTCCAGGCCCCTGGGGTTTGCACACTTCTTTGCAGTATACCGACTACTGGTAATGAACTATGGTTTTTCCCCCGCAGGAGGGTGGAGGTACCAGCTGACTTTCTCCGCTATGCATATTTTACATATATAAACACCTTCGCAGTTTAATAGCGTGTAAATAAATCATTCATATAAGCTCTTATTCTTAAAACAACATGACACAAAATAGCTTTTCTTTATCCCGGGTCCTTTTCTCCCGTATTTCCTTTTTTTCATTACTGGCTTTTGCAGCTAAGATTTCATCTCCAGCTTGGTGGCCAAAGTGTTTTTATACGTGATTTGCTGTCTGTTCTATTGTAGCTTCACACATAGCTTCCCCAATCAAAGTGTACATAGGATAGATTCATAATTTAATTTTCCCAGTTGGAAGAATTATATGTTCTTTGCAAAAAGCAAATGTCCCTTTTGCTTGGCTCTTGTTGATTATTCGCTGGTGAATGAGATGAGACTGTGTTCTGCTGCATCAATCCTGAGGAGAGAGATGCAGCTGTGAGTTGTTCTTGGCTTGAAAAAGACTATGACCTACTCGATAAGCTGGATATTCACCTCTTTACTCTTAAGTCTCTGGAGCTAAAATATCTTAAGAATCTGAGAGACTGTGAGCTGTTTCCACATGTCAGCTTTTCATTCAGCAGAAGAGAGGACTCTTAAAGTACCCTTTCCCTTGAAAAGGAAATACTTTTTGGGGACTTGAAAACATGAACTAAAATTCCAGAATCCATGTCTTGGGACATGGGTGTGGCAAGTTTAGGATAATATGCAGACAGGATTTGTGCGGGGAGACTTCAGGAGGTAGAAGAGGGACAGTGGCTGGGCTACACAGATCATTTGTACAGGGATGTCCATCTGAGTAAGGGCACAGATGCATTTTGGGTGCTGCTCTGGTGTTAGTGAAGGGGCAAAATAAAGAGGCAGGGAGTGACAGATTTCCTTTAGGGGAAATTTTCCATCTGGAAAGCAGATTTAAGCACCGTCCTTCCATCTCTGGTAGAACGCTTGGTGTAGTTGGAGGGTGTATGTTGGCATCAAGCTGAGAGAATCTGCCTTTTTTGATCTCTGCAAAACTGAATTCAATAAACTTCTTTTTGTTTTGTGGTTTCTACCTAAGGAAAACTTTTCTGCAGTTGGAGGGCTTTCAGAAAATATCTGAGACTGAAGATCTTTCCATTTACAAATCAGGTTACAAAAAATGCAGCCGAATTGCTACACATTTTATGGACACAGGGATTTAATAAAAGAAAAACAACATAGATGCATATAGTAGGTAAGTATGACTAGAGAATAAGTTTATATTTTTTGTCTTATATTTTCTAACATCAGCATGTACAAGTCCATAGTAGTGTGAAAATATTAAGTAATTCTGGGTGTCTTGAATTCATTATACTTTCCTCTTGATCCCTTTCTAACCAGTAAATTATTTTGAGGTCCAAATTTGATTGATATCTGGACTTTAGATGTCTCTACAAGTGAAGATCAGACTTGGGAAGTGCAGCTAATTCTCCTTAAAAATATTTTTCCTGACTGGAATTATTTGTGCTTTGTCTTCAAGTTTTTATTCACTTTTCTGATATAAAGATACAGTGAAATTTACTTTCACACCTTAAGTTCAAAGTAGAATTTCAGTTGATGGCAGTAGAGGAAATCATGTTACTCAAATAATGCAGAGAAATTTATTTGCTTCATTAAAGTTACCTTCGAGGCTGCCACTTAAACTACTTTTTAAAATGGTAATTATTACTTGAAGAAAAGGGTTAAATTTTGAAAATTCAAATGATTTTAAAAGATTGTAATTCTTAATTTTAGTTTCATTTTTATGTGATAACTTGCATTATATTTACATATAATTCAACTTCCTTTTCTACAGAACATGGCAAATTTCCTATTAACCTTCATGTTAATCTTTTAAAGAGGAAAAGATAAACATCATTTTCACTCTTTGAAATGAGGAAAATGGAGTCATTGGAAGATCACAAGTAAGTCCTGAAGTCAACATAATTTGTTTTTATTAATAACTGGGAATTTCAAAAGAGAGCAATACATCAGCAGACGATAAAAATGTAAATACCTTGCTATAGCTAGAGCATTTTTACATATGTTTCTTTGGTTTGCCTGGAATCTCTTATTTCCTTCTACTGGTACAACATCTCTACATCCTTCGGGAAAGCTCTCTTCCTCCCACTCAGTGTTGTCCTGGTGCGGTCGCACTGGCCATGAGGTGGTCCTGTGACCTACTCCTGCTATACTACCCCATCCTATGGCCATAGTGATTGGCCAGGTAGAGGCACAGGATCAAACTTAGTTACTTAGAGTCCTTCCCTGCGATTGTTAGTAAAGGAAATATGAGGCTAACTCTTCTTCCATTGTAGATCAACAGCTCTCAGGAGGTATACCTGAAACTTTCTGCAGCTGTCTCATCACCTCCCTGGCTCCTTGAAGGAAGCCCATTTATGGTAGAAGAGAGTGGAGCCAACACACAAAGAAGCAGAGGAGGGAGAAAGAGTGTGGGCTGGCCACCCCTTGGAGGCTGGGGGCTGCCCAAGTCCCGGTGTTCTATTTAATCAGCCAATTCCTTTGTTCAGCAAATATTTTTGAGTGTCTATTCCGTGCTGTCCTAGGTGCTGGGAAAACATGGAGGAGAAGACAGCCAAAGTCTCTGCTTTCAAGGTCTAAATTCAGGGGATGGGGAGACAGACAACAAACTTTCAAATAGAGAAAAGTGGTATGAAGACAGACAGCAAACAAGTTCATACATAAACAGGAAAATTTCTGATGGAAGCAATTACCATGATGACAACACAACAGGATGATTCAGTCGGGAGATGGAGGCAGGGAGCACCTTAGTCTGGTGGTCCGGAAATCCTTCTCTGGGGTGACACTGAACTGAGACCTGAAAGATTCAGAGGAGGCAGCTATGGGAAAGTTTAGGGCAGAAGATACAAAGGCCCTAAGGAATGAGCTTGATGTGTTCAAAGGGTATCAAGAAACCCAAGGTGGCTGGACTGACCTCCACTCCTGGCGTGATTCCGTCTAGGTGCCAGTTGGTCAGAATCAGGGAGGCAGTGCTTATAAACAGTGATAAATCCTGACATTTGGCCCTTCTTTTTCTAGACAGTTACACCTGCAAATCTGGACAGTTCTGTTCAGCAACATGACATTGCCACAGATTTTTTTACAATATAGCGCAGTAGGTTACAATGTTTTTAACAGCCATCTGACCTTCCTCATTTTTCCATGAAACATTTATACTCTAGTTGCCTATGTTTATAGATATGTTGATTTTTCTCATTTCATTCACAGTCGTGTTATTCCTAAAATTTATGGGCAGTGAGGCTGGCTACAGGGTTACCATAGGTAAGTGACAGATTGGAGGAAATCCTTATTATGCTCAGCACTATTCAAACTGTCTGGAATCCAAAATGCTATGGAGTAGGCTCATAAGAGAATGAGGACTCTGAGTAAAGGGATGGAGGGTGACACTCATGCTAAAAAGATCACAAGGGTGAGGGTACTCTGTTTAGAGAAGGTTGAACAATGATTTTAGTTGTAGTCTTCAAGTAGATGAATGATTCATACCTTAATAATCAAAAGTGTTTGTTGAGTTTTTAATCCATAGCAACCCAAGAGTGTATCAGTTGGGATAATTTAGGCTGCAAGCAACAGAAATCCTTACTCAAGAAGGCTTAAACAGTAAGAGTAGGAAATCTTGGGGAAGGGCAGGTTTTGAGCTGGTTGCGTTACTGGGTCAAGGACCCAAATTCTTTCTGATTTTCTAGTTTGCTGACCACAGAATTCACTTTGTCCTAGAATTTGTTTATGTCCTGATTGTACGACAGCATCATCTGGAGCTATTACCTTCATTGTTTGCATCCAGAAGGTTATATATGCAAAATAACCCTCTCCTCTGAGGTGGAGTAAATGTTCACCCCTGTGCACTTTGATTGGGCCAGTTTAGATCCCATACTTCTCCTGGGACCAGCAGCAGTCTTGGGGGGGGAACTTCATTCACAGAGCATCTTAATCTGGAACCAGTCACAGGCAAGTGGAGTGGGGCTGGCCTGAACTACCAATGACACTGCTCTGGAGCTGGGAGTGGGATCAACCTCTCTTGAGTCATATGGTTTCATGGGTCTTGCAGGTCTCATAGGATTAAGAAATGAAATCTGAGTCCATTAGGAAGGAGGGATGGAGAAATTGATGCAGAAGAGGAAATGGGTCAATATACTAGCATGAGGGTTTTAGGGTAGATATAAGGAAGACAAATCTAATATAGATAGGGTTTGAATGCTGGAAAAACTTACCATGGAATGATATGGAATACCTTTCTTTGAAATTATATAACTATATGTGTCTGAAATGCTTTCTCAGATCCTGTCTGAATGTGGGGAGTGTGAGTTAGGAGCAAAAGGGAGTGCTTTCCAAAACTGCCCGTCAGAATCACCTGCATGCTGGTCAGTACACAGATGTCTGGGCCTCAAATCAGAGGGCTATATGTAGTAGTTTAGGGTGAGGCCTAGGCCTCTATTTTTAAGCAGTGATTCATGTGAGTTTAATGGAGCCTGTCAGCTGACTTCCATTTGGAAACCATTGGTAATGAATACAGAATAGACATATTCTTTTGAACACATAAGAAACGTTCACAAGAATTGATCATATACTAACCCATAAACGAAGTCTCAATAAATTTCAAAGGATTAACATTATATGGACCATATTCATTCACCACAATGCAATCAATTTAGATGTTTATAACAAGGACATAAAAAAATTAAAAAAAAAAAACATGTTGGGGAGCATCCAAAAAAACTACAAAATAATGATTGAGTTAAAAAGGTCATCATAAAAGAAATTATGAAATACTTAGAGCTGATAACAAGTGTCATCATGTCAAAATGCAGCTAAAGTTTCACTTAAAGGAAAATTTACAGCTTTGAAGCTAGTTATCAGAAATTAAGACTGAAAACAAGCTAATAGTCCAACCTAAGAAGCTAGAAAAAGAGCAGTAGAGGCAATCCAAAGAAACAATGAGTTCTTAGAGACAACAGAACCCACCCTGATTAGTTTAAGCAGAACCTGAATTTATTAAGGGGTAATTAAAGGCTCTCTGGATCCTTGGGAGGATCAAAGAGTCAATTTCATAGGTTACATCACCAGAAACAGCACCCAAACCCTGCCACAAAACAACTCCGCAGACTCCACTGCCATGACTGTAAGGCTCAGATGCTACAATGCTCACCACTAATGCAGGCCATTGGATGCTAGGAGCTCACGACTCATGCTTCTAATTCACCCTTGCCAGAAAAGAGTCTACATTTCACGCACTTGGAGTCTGCATGGTGCAAGAGTTCCTCAGTGGCTGTCTTTCCAACAGAAGTCTTATGTGGCCTACTGGGCAGAATCCAGGTCATGTGTGATCTCTGGCTACAGGGAGGCTGGGAAGGTGAGTTTTGGCTTCCACCTCAGGGAAGCCAACCTGTTATGTAGGAAATTCCTAAGACACAGGGAGGGAGTGTGTGTTCAGGTCAAATATCTCCTACATTCAAGAAAGAAGGAAAGAATAAAGATGATGGCAGAAAGCAATAACGAGATGATTTACAAAACCAAAAGAATAACAAGATCTTTGGTGAGACTTATAAAAGAGTGATATTACCACACACAAACACACACACACACACACACACGTACACAAGGAAATAGCTAGAGCTATAATAAAACCAAAAAACCCGTTGAAGTCGAGTCGATTCTGATTCCTAGTGACCCTATAAGACAGAGTAGAACTGTCCCATAGGGTTTCCAAGGAGTGGCTAGTGGATTTGAACTGCCGACCTTTCGGTTAGCAGCCAGCTCTGGAGCTAAAATTGAGAGTCTATAATTTATAAAGTCATAATTCTTCACTTGCTCAAGATTCAAGGTCCTAGGAGAGAGACAATGATTGGGCAAGTCTGAGTTGGATGCCTGCCTCTGGACATTCTGGGAGAAGAGAGACTCTGGCCCCTTTCCTTCCTAGTTAGCAGGCACTGCCTCCCAACAAGACTGTGCACAGCAGAAAATACTCCAGGGAGTAGCCAACAAAAGACAAATATCCAATACCTGTAATGTGAGCTATTTGACTAGTAGTCTTTGGGCATTGGTAAACTTTCCATTATTTCACTACTGTAAAGAAGCTTTAATAAACATCTATGTCATATTTTTTCCTAGAAATGAAATTACTGGCTGAGAAGATATGAATGCTTTTAAAGCTTTTGATTAAACTGTCAAATTACTTTCTCTAAGAGTTGTAACAATTTACAACCATGATAAGAGAGGGCCCAGCTCCTTGCCTTTCCAGCTTTGATTTTCCATCAGAAAAGTAGTATCTCGTTGTTTTACTTTGAATTTTAAAATATATATGAGGGTAAGCAATTTTACATATATCATATAATCTACTATGTACAATATTTTGTAAGGTAGGTATCAAAATCTCCATTCTACAGATGAGAAAACTGAAGCTCAAGGAAAATGAAAGAACTTTCAGCCCCTGGATTCAAACCTAGTTTTTTCTGACTCAATATCCTCATTTTTAACTCCTCCTTTAGTTCACAGAAGATAGATATATTTAACTAAATACATAAATTAAAATATCTGAATATAAAAAATGATACAGTTTCCCAAAAGTGTTTCAAGGAACACAAGACTTTAAAAATTCTCTGAGAAAAAAAGCAATTCAATGATCAAAAAGTTGGGCAATGCTAGATAATGCTTTCATTCTCAGAGACTCATAGCACATGTCAATATATACAAGGCTTTGAAAAGTCTATAGACAAGAAACTGTTTAACTCTGTTTTACGTTCCAGGAAAGTAGTGTTCCAAGGAACGTACTTAGGGAAATGCTGCCAAGCATTGTACCTCTCATTTCTGTTTCATGTTTTATTGCCTTGGCTAGAATGCCTAGACAATAGTAAATAATATTGGTGAGAGTGGGTATTTTTACCTCTTATTTTAATGAGAATGTTTCTAGTACTTTATCATTAAGTATGATGTTGCCATGAGTTTTAGATGTTGTTGTTGCTAGGTGCCTTAATTCGGCTCTGACTCATAGCTATCCTATGTAGAACAGAATGAAACACTGCCCAGTTCTGTGCTGTCCTCACAATTGTAGTGGTGTTTGAACCCATTGTTGCAGCCACTGTGTCAATCCATCTCATTGAGGGTCTTCCTCTTTTTTACCGACCCTCTACTATCCCTGGAGCCCTAGTGGCACAGTGGTTAAGAGCTCAGGCTGTTAACCAAAGGGTTAGCAGTTCAAATCCACCAGCCGCTCCTTGGAAACTCTATGGGGCATTTCTATTCTGTCCTATAGGATGTTTACGAGTTGGAATTGACTTGACAACAGTGAGTTTTTGGTTGGTTTTCTACTATCCCAAGCATGATGTCCTTCTCCAGGGATTGGACTAATAACGTATCCAAAGTAAGCAAGATGAAATTTCTCTCCTAGGAGGGAGGCATTTGCACTGATTTATCACCTTTACCCTAGGCTGGAGATTGAGATGGCTCCTACCTCACTCATTATTAGTTCAGCAAATATCTTTTTGAGTGTTTACTGTGTACCAGGCACAGTTTTGTGTGCTATGTGTCCAGCTCTAGCACAATGTTTAGCACATGTTGGTGCCTAATAAATATTGTCAGTCTGAGCCAAGTTTAAAAAGTTGGCCTTGGTGTGGTGCTGTTTGCATCCCCCCAAACCTAAAGGACTACTAAGATGGTGATGTTCTGTCTCTGGTTTCTTCCTCTCTTCCTCTTACCTCTCCTATTCCATTGTCTCCCACTCTCTCCCTCAGCAATGTTGTGTGTCTGCTACCTGCAGACACCAGGACTGAACACCTTTCAAAACCCAACACACCCTGGTTCACACATGGCATAAGTACTCAAAATGGAACCAGGGCAGGAAGGCTTTTACTACTCTGGACACAGGCCTTTGCTTTTGGCAGGGAACGTCCTTAGAGATGAGCTTGATGGTCCTCAGAACTGGCGGATGAGTGACTGCATTTAAACTTTGGAAACCATTTTTTTCACCAACAATTTCCTTGTCCACCAGTTTATGAGGCAGTAAATAGCCCCTGTGTGCATAATGAGTTCTGACATCATAGGTCTGTGGCACTTAAAAGCAGTGGGTTAGCCAGAACTTTTATTATCAAGTGCACCCTGAGGCGAAACAACTGCCCTTCTCCACCCACACTTTCTATTATAAATCTTACTATAAAATGTTCCCCGGAGTTTTCCCTGTCTTCAGTGAGGCCGCCTTTTCATGGTCCAAGTCATTTCCTACACACCTCCTCAAGGGTTGTTAGCATGAGATGCAGTCAGATTAAAAAACCCTAGTTGGTCCAGATGTCTTCAATTTCAGTTGTGGGTGCAAGGTGGTTTTTATGAGAAGCTGTATAATCCCAATCTAAGAAGGTGACAGTTTTTCAGGCATCTTTGACAAAACCTGGTATTGCTATCTTCCCTTTTGCTATTTATTTTCAGCTGGGGCCTATGAAATTTTGGAAATTGTATTTGAAAGAACAAAGAATATATAAGTTAAGGGAAGGTGAAGAAGGAAGGGCTGGAAGTTAGTAATGAAGTATTAATTCTTAGTCTTTGTGCCTTTTTTTTGTGAGGCTGAAAAGGTTTCAGAGGAACTTGGACAGATAACCAATAATGTACCTATGAGCTGAGGCACCATTATTTTGGAAGGGGAAGTAATGAAGGCACAGAGAATGTAAGTAATAAGATTTTGTACCACTGAGCTTGGCCTTCCCTCCCCAAGGGTCTCCTGTGCATGGCTGGAGAAGAGTTGGGATGGAGGGTTGGAGTTTACAAAAGGGAGTCTATGAGACATTGGATATCCACCTGGCTTAATTATTATAATTTAAGGGGGATTAGGAGAATTTTTTTATGATTCTACTTCATGGAGCAGACTATTGGTCACAAAATGTCTAATAATTATATACAAACTGCTTAGAATATGAATGCTGATTTATTTTGGAGTGAGCATAAATTCTCATTTGTTATCCTGTCCAACTTGATAGTGTTTCTCATTTAAATGTTATTCAGAAAGTCTCTGTTTTGCAATTCCAAGATTATGAAATGGTCTTATATCTTCGATTTCCAACAGAAAGTGTACGTCAAAGGGCCTATCCCTTAAGGATTACAACAAACAACATCTCTGTGAGGTGTGGGTTGGTGATGGGCTCATTTGGGACTTGCATTTCACCAGGATTGGGAGGGGTGAAGAGGATGGACATCTGAACCTGGGGTAATCCCAGTCAGGGCTTGTCCCTGGTGGACTTGACTGTCCCCCGGTTGGCTGCTGACTGGTCATGTCCTCCCCACCTGGTTCCCTAAGAAGAGAGCCTGGGGAGGTGAGGGTCACTGGTGCTGGTTTCCTCACCCACGAAACATCTGGGGGAGGCTCTGCTGCACTGGATCCTGTGACAGCTAATGCTTCAGGGTCTTCTCTGTGTTCTCCCTGCGTCCTCATCTTTGCTTCAACTCCCTCTCATGGAAAAAGGCTGCTTTTTAAAATTCTTGTTTTCTTTCCTATGATTTGAAGAGAACACTAGCTCTTTCAGGCTGTTATTCCAAGGCCCAGAGCCACCTCACTTTGTTTTTCATACTTTGATGCAAGTTTGTTAAATTCCTTATTTTAAAAAAAGTTTCCCTTTTCCAAGTGATAAAAAGTGAAAAACGAAAAAAAAAAAAAAAAAAATCAAAGATTTCCTGCTTTTCTGGGTCATTGTAATTTGACTGTGAAGACAAGATTTTGAAATATTTTTTGCTTGAATGAAATTCAGGAGTTTGTCAAGAAGCAGGGGAGAGTTCTAAGAGAATTCCACAGAAGATTTGAATTTCCTGAGCATGTTTTGCCTGGATTTTCCACTTAGTGGTCTACACAGATGAGGCGCTACTGTTTCCTTTGTGCTACTACTTGCAGTTGAGCACTTAGCAAATGGTTGTGATGAATTAAAATATACATATGTGTTGCGGTAAAATAAAATGTATGTATATAATTTGCCCTTTTAACCATTCTTAAGTGTACAATTCAGTGACATTAATCACATTCATCATATTGTGCAACCATCACCACTATTTATTTTCAAAGGTTTTTCATTATTCTAAACAAAAACTCAGTACTCCTGAAATTGGACTTCTGGCCTGTTAGACTGTGAGAAAATAAATTTCTCTTTGTTAAGGACATCCACTTGCGGTATTTCTGTTATAGCAGCACTAGATAACCGAGACACTTATCTACCTTGAGACCACAAGAACTAGATGGTGCCCGGCTACCATTACCAACCGTTCTGATCATGGACACAGTAGGTGGATCCTGAGAGAATAGGAGAAAAATGTGGAACAGAACTGAAATTCTTAAAAAGCCTAGACTTACAGGATTGGTTGAGACTAGAGAACTCCCTGAGGCTATCACCCTAAGACACTCTTTAAACTTTGAACTGAGACTATTCCCTGAGGTCACCTTTTAGCTAAATAAGAGATTGCCTCATAAAATAAAGAATATCACCCCTGAGTACTGTGCTCCTTTTAAAAATCATCTGTATGAGAACAAATGGTCAGCATTTACTCTAAAGCAAAGATAAGAAGGCAAGGGAGTAGGGAAACTAGATTACTGGAAACAGAACAACCAGGTTGGAAATAATGAGAATGATGAAAGGTTGTGAAAAATATAACCAATGTCACTGAACAATCTGTGCAGAAAACTGTTGAATGGGAACCTAATTTGCTGTGCAAACTTTCACCAAAAAACACAATAAAATATTATTTAAAAAAACAAAAACAAAAAACTCAGTACTCCTTAAGCAATAACTCCCCATTCCTCCCTCTCCCTAGCCCCTGGTAACCAGTAATAAACTGTTGTCCCTGTGCATTTGTCTATTCTAGTGGAATCACACAGTATTTGTCATTTTGTGCCTGACTTCCTTCACTCAGCATAATGTTTTCAGGGTTCATGCATGTTGTATCATGTATCAGAACTTCATTTCTCTTTATGGCTGAGTAATATTCCATTGTATGTATATACCACATTTTGTTTATCCATTCATCTGTTAATGGGCATTTGGGTTGATTCCACCTTTTGGTTGTCATGAATAGGGCTGCATTGAACATTGGTGTACTGTTTGCATTCCTGTTTTCACTTCTTCAGGGTATATACCTAGGATTGGAATTGCTGGGTCATATGGTAGTTCTGCATTCAGTTTTTTTAGGAACCGCCATACTGTTTTCCACAGTAGCTGGATAAAGATATTATTTTATATTTCTACCTGCAATGCACTGGGGTTCCAGTTTCTCCACATCCTCGCCAACACTTGTTATTTTCCATTTTTCTGGTAACAGCCATCTAGTGGGTGGGAAGAGGCCCTGGTGAAACATAGTGCACTGAGGACATGCCAGTGGTGCTGAGGGCATTGCCTACTCCTCAGTGCCACAGGGCTATCATTCATATCATGTTTACTTATTTACTTGAGGAAAATCACTTAAACAAGACTTCAGAACCAGGGGAGACCTGTTAAGGCATGATCTGAAGTATCTGAGATTTCAGTGACTTAGCTCCTGAATTAGTGACGCATTTCTTTTTCACAAGTTTGTTTTCCCTTTTCCTTTTTCTTCAAGTAAAATCTTTTTTTCAAGTTTCATTGTTGCTGAATAGGTTATCTGTGGGTCAGTGTGTTTACAGGTTGTTTGGATTTCCTAAAATTGTACTTTTCCCTAAGTGTGGCTGAAGAGATTGTTTACGGACTGCTTTGTGAAACAGGTCGGCTCAGGGAGCAACACAATGTGGCTATTTCTGTTTCTCTTTGTTGGCCCAATGAAGGCATTTCAGGGCCCTTCAGTATTTCAGTAGATGAAAATCAGCAGAGAAAAACCCTGGGCTTCTAAAGCTCCCAGCCCAGTCTGTGGCGTTCAGAACAATTTTTAAAAAGACTTTTTCCCCATGACCTTCAAGAAGCCAGCTATATTTTGCAATACTTTTCCTTTTGAGGAATAATTTTCCAGATACAGTATGTGGATGGCTTTCAGTTTAGGTACGCAGGCTTTGTAACTCCAGATGCAAATGCAGAAGTTTATGAGTTCATTGAATATAAGATATAAATGTCCTGACTTTGCTGTATGCCTTGAGAATCATCTATTCTTCTATTTAGAGAGAAAAAAAAACCAGATTTGCTTAATTTCCTGCTTTAAACACTTACAATTTAAAGGAGTTCATTTACATATGAAATTTGATCATGTGATAGCATATGTGGATTTTGACCCCAAAACGTTTTCCTTTAATCTGCACATGCTGTGGATTGTGGAAGTGCGTGCTCACACACAAAGTTACTTATTAGCATGGAAGGCTTTAGTCTATGTCAGGCACAGTTTAAAATAAACTTCACTCTGTTTAGCAACATTGTAAATTGGTTCTAAACCTCATTTTGAAAATGATTTTTTAGAAGTTTTTTTTGTTAATTCCCTTATCTTTAATATAAGAGTGAAGATATTATTTTGAATTACAACTCAGAAATTCATTTAAGCTCAATAATTCCACCACGTAATAATCTTTTGGGTCTAATGCCTTTGGGGCACTTTATATGAGAATACATGATTATTCTTTGTTATGAAATTATAGAATTGAGCCATTTTGGGACAGGAGTTTTAGGTTATTATGTTTTTTTAACTATGTGACACCAGTGGACCCACAAGTGAACATTTGTAAAACATTTATATTTTCAGCCAGTATTTCTGAACCATTGCTAAGTGCCAGGGACCTTCAGAGGAGCAAGGTAGATACGTACAGTCCCTGCCTGGCCCACATTGATAATGTTTAAGGGAGCATAAAGGCATAGCAGGATAGGTGGAAAGTTCCCTGATGAAATAGAAAGGGGATGGTACTTATGGATCCTGGGTCAGGTGCCAGCCCACTCTCATCCTGTTGGGCCCAATACAATATTGTGTGTGTGGAAGAACATGGATGCTTGCCACTATGCCTACAATAAAGGAGGCAGACACATTGCCACTGTTTTTTTACCACCACTTCTATTACTGTTATTATTTTGACAAAACTCCTGAA
The DNA here is from genome assembly GCA_030035585.1 of Dugong dugon. Taxonomy (NCBI): domain Eukaryota; kingdom Metazoa; phylum Chordata; class Mammalia; order Sirenia; family Dugongidae; genus Dugong; species Dugong dugon. Next base: position 24,325,951 of record CM057464.1, read on the forward strand.
ACACGGGGGTGATTCTGTTTATTGAAGCCTTATCCCTACCTGTATTTTTAAGGACAAGAAGGTAGAGGTGGTGCTTGATATTGATTCTAAACAAGGTCATTCTCAAAACTGGAAGATACAGTTATGAACCATGAATGTTGTTTTCAAGAAAGGGAAAATTGCAGGTTTTGTATGTTGTTACTATCCACATAATCTATTTTATCTGGTAATATGCTAAAGTTCTGCTTTCCAGTTGCATTTTTGTCTATGGTAAGTGGATAAATGTGTTTTGCATCACTCATTGCCTTGGGAATATCTTATGGGATATTTTTGGAATGGGCAAAGTTGAGCATAGTCTGGAGCCAAAAAGTCCCCATTATTGAGTCAATATACTTCAGATGTTTATGACCCATCTCCAGAATGGTGTACACATGTGTGAGGTTGACAGTGCAGTTGGACATACCTCCAGGAACTCAGGGAAAAGCTCCAAAGAAGCAATAATGATGTGAGGGTCGTCCTTGGCTTTTATTTTTTATTTTTGGAAGCCTGCAGCTGCAGGAGAAAGCCAACAGCACATAATGTTTACGAGATGCTTCCTGTTCAAGGAACCAAGCCCCTTGAGCCTGGTTAGAAGCCACAAAGGCTGCAGGAAAGCCCAGGTTCCCTATGCCCTGATTTTCTTTCCTCTATTCCCTGGATTCTGCCTTCAGGACCAGTTCCATCCAGGAGCCCTAAAGCTTCCAAAGGGAGTCATGTAGAACAGTGGTTCTCAAAAATGCTGTTTGTGGGCGCTGGCATCTCTGTGACCCTTCCAAGGGGGTCTGCAAGCCAAAACTATTTTCATAATACAGAGACATTATTTACCCTTTTCACTATTCTTCTCTCAAGGATGTACAATAGAGTTTCCTGGAGACTATATAGCATGGAAGATGCCATTGCTCTGATGGCTAATGGAACATGTGCTTGTGTATTATTATGTTCTCTAGAATTTTCTAAGCCACTAGTTATGAAGTGTATATATGTGCATTTTCAGAGACTAACTCAGCTTGTTCTCAGTACTTCCACTGTGTTCTTACTAGTTCTCTCCCATTACACCTGCTACAATATCTACAAACTGTTATTTTGAAATATCACTGGTTTCTTTCACCTATGCAGAAATACAACAAAAAGTAAGCACATTTTCTTGTCTTGTTTCAATAATATTTTAAATTTTTATTTGAAAACTTTTCTAAATGTTATAATTTTATTGAAAGCTGTTACTATTCTAAAATCTAGTGTCTTATTCTAAAATAAAATGAAGTTTATTTACATTTTAGTTACATTTCAGGATAGAGCATTGACTTTAAAAAGGAAGATTAAGAGATTTGCTTTCTGTTTCTCATCTATGTATAAAGGTGCTGAAGAGAATGAAATTAACATATCGGAGCATTCTCTCACTCATGAAAGAAGAAATCTAATCCAAGGAAAGTGGGTGAAACTGTAAATAAGAAATAAAAATATGATGAAAGGTATTTTCCCATCAGCTCTATAAATGTTAAGAATTTATTGCATCTTATGCTACAGAAAAGTGTTGAATTGTATTATGGTACCAGCTAAATTGTGACATTTTTGGAGCAATCATTAAGAATTTAAAGAAAAAATGAATCAAATAATTTAAACATAGACAAGATAAGCTTAAACCATTTGTTACAGCTTTTCAAACTACAAATGAAAAAGCCACAAAAGCATCTTCTGAGGAAGCTATCCTATTGCATTGACTGGAGAAAAGCTCACAATAGCTTAGAGACTAAGAAACCTCATGTAGTTGACTTTGCTGAATGTCTGCTGGTTGAAAAGTCCATAAAAGAAGTCATGACACTGCTGCTTCGAACAATACTGTGACTTGTTGGGTTAAAGCTTTAGCTGCAAACACAAAAACCGAGTTAATACCTCATCTTCAGAGCTGCACTTTTGTCTTATCAATGGATGCTGGTCAAAGTTGTTGAACAACTTTTTTGAATCTCATGGTTGACTCTGGAACAACTCTGTTGACATTTGTATTGATGGTGCAAAAGCAATAGTGAGTAGAACTTCTGGGGTCTTACCACAAATCAAGACTGTGAGGTGGCAAACTGTGCTAGTAGTCACTGTGTTCTCTCTGCCACACACTCACAGTAAAAAACAAACAAAAAAAGTCAGTTTTATTTAAGAATGTGTTAATTTAGAAGTAAAAATTATTAGTTTTATTAATTATCAACCCTTGGTTACATGTTTTTTCAATACTCTGATAAATTGGGAAGTACACGTAAATCTTTTCTATTGCATAGGGAAGCACAGTGGTCATCTTGAAGAAAAACCTTTGCACAACTGTTTGAGTTGCCAGCTAAATTCACTGCTTTTTTCATGGACCATCATTTTTCCTTGAAAGAACGACTGACAAACTGGCTATCCTGACTCAGTATTTGGTAGACTTTTTCTTGAAAACGAATGAAGTGAAGTGAGCCAGTCACTTCAAGGGAAAAAACAACTGACGGTATTTGTTGCCAATGATAGAATTTGAAAATTAGAATTTTAGAAAAAGTATATCCACCATTGTGAGCTTGACGGCTTCTAAAAACTTGAAAAAATTTTGGCTGAAATTAATGTTTATATTACAAATATTCTTTATTCAAAATTTTGTATATCAAATGTATCAAACTTGGAACATCTACATGCCTCACTGAATGAATTTTTCCAAAAGTCCAATGCATGAGGGTACAAAAATCATGCAAGGTAGAGCAGCAGATCTTTATGTAACAGAAATCATTGTAATAGTTTCACATTCCACATTGCAATTAATCTTCAAGAAACTCATACCAGTCAAGTTTTGATGCAGATGAAAGAAGAATAACCACAATTATCTGGAAAGGCAATTAAAATACTCCCTCCTTTCCCAACTACATATCTGTGTGAGGTTTGATTTCCTTCATACATTTGAACCAAAACAACATATTGCAACAGAGTGAATGCAATACAGATATGAAACCTTAACTGTCTTCTATTAAGTCAAACATTAAAGAGATTCGCAAAGACATAAAAGAATGACACCCTTCTTATGAATTTTCTTTGTTTTGGGGAATATATACATTTTTTGGTACTTTTTATTTTTTTTGTTGTACTTTAAGTGAAAGTTTACAATTCAAGTTAGTCTCTCATACAAAAATTTATACATACATTGTTATGTGACCCTAGTTGCTTTCCCTGTATTGTGACAGCACACTCCTTTCCACCTCAGATTTCCCATGTCCATACAACCAGCTCCTGGCCCTCTCTGCCTTCTCATCTCGTCTCCAGATAGGAGCTGCCCATTTACTCTCATATATCTGCTTGACCTAAGAAGCACACTCTTCGTGAGTATCATTTTATGTCTTATACTCCAGTCTAATCTTTGTCTGAAGAGTTGGCCTAAGGAATGGTTTTAGTTTTGGGCTAACAGAGAGTTTGGGGGCCGTGTCTTCTGGGGTCCCTCCAGTCTTAATCAAACCATTAAGTCTGGTCTTTTTACTAGAATTTGAGTTCTGCACCCTACTTTTTTCCTGCTCTGTCAGGGACTCTGTTGTGTTCCCTGTCAGGGTGGTCATTGGTGGTAGCTGGGCACCATCTATCTCTTCTGGTCTCAGGCTGATGAAGTCTCTGGTTTATGTGGCCCTTTCTGTCTCTTGGGCTAATACTTTCCTTGTGTCTTTGGTGTTCTTCATTCTCCTTTGCTGCAGGTGGGTTGGGACCAATTGATGCATCTTAGATGGCTGCTTGCTAGCTTTAAAGACCCCAGACGTCACTCACCAAAGTGGGATGCAGAACATTTTCTTAATAAACATTTTTATGCCAATTGACCTAGATGTCCCCTAAAAGCATGGTCCCCAGACCCCTGCCCTTACTACTCTGTCCCTCAAAGTGTTTGGTTGTATTCAGGAAACTTCTTAGCTTTGGTTTAGTCTAGTTGTGCTGACTTCCCCTGTAGTGTGTGTTGTCCTTCCCTTCACCTAAGATAATTCTTGTCTACGATCTAGCTAGTGAATACCCCTCACCCTCCCTCCCCAACCTAGTAACCATCAAAGAATGTATTCTTCTGTGTTTAAACCTTTTCTTGAGTTCTTGTAATTGTGGTCTTCTACAATATTTGTCCTTTTGCGACTGACTAAATTCACCCAGCATAATGCCTTTCAGATTCCTCCATGTTATGTTTCACAGATTCATCATTGTTCTTTATATTGTGTCGTATTCCATTGTGTGGATATACCATAATTTGTTTATCCATTCATCCCTTGATAGACACCTAGGTTGTTTCCATGTTTTTGCTATTGTGAACAATGCTGCCATGAACATAGGTGTGCATATGTCTATTCGAGTGACAACTGTTATTTCTCTAGGATATATTCCTAGGAGTGGGATTGTTGGATCGAATGGTATTTCTATTTCTAGCTTTCTGAGGAAGCGCCATATCATTTTCCAAAATGGTTGTATCATTTTGCATTCCCACCAGCAGTGCATAAGAGTTCCCATCTCCCCGCAGCCCCTCCAACATTTGTTATTTCCAGTGTTTTTGATTCGTGCCAGTAATGCCGTGGTGAGATGGTATCTCATTGTGGTTTTAATTTGCATTTCTCTAATGGCTAGTGATCGCAAGCATTTCCTTGTGTGTCTATTGGATGCTTGAATGCCTTCTTTGGTGAAGTGTCTGTTCATTTCCTTTGCCCATTTTTTAATAGGATTGTCTTTTTGTTGTGGCGGTGTTAGATTTTCTTGTAGATTATGGCGATTAGACCTTTGTATGACTTGTACTGTACAAATATTTTTCCCCTATCTGTAGGTTCTCTTTTTATTCTTTTGGTGAAGTTTTTTGAAGAGCATAGGTGTTTGATTTCTTGAAGATCCTAGTTATCTAGCTTATCTTCTGGGGTTTCTGTGTTGATGCTATGGTTTGTATCCTGTTAATGCTGTGTATTAGGGCCTGTAGCGTTGGTCTTATATTTAATTCTATGAACTTTATAGTTTTTGGCTTCATATTTAGTTCTTTGATCCGTTTTGAATTAGTTTTTGTATATGGTGTGAGTTATGAGTCCTATTTCATTTTTTTGCAGACGGATATCTGGTTTTGCCAGCACCATTTGTTAAAAAGACTGTCTTTTCCCCATTTGACGGACTTTGGGCCCTTGTCAAAGATCAGGTGAACATAAGTGGATGGATTTACATCTGAGTTCTCAACTCTGCTCCATTGGTCAATGTATCTGTCATTGTACCAGTACCAGGCTGTTTTGACTTCTGTAGCTGTATAGCAGGTTGTGAGGTCAGGTAGTGTGAGTCCTCCAACTTTATTCTTCTTCTTCAGTAGTGTTTTACTTATTTGGGGCTTTTTCCCTTTCCATATAAAGTTAATGATTAGTTTTTCCATCTCTTTCAAGAATGTTGTTGGTATTTGGATCGGAATTGAATTGTATTTTAAATTTCTTTGGGTAGAATTGTCATTTTCACAATGTTGAGTCTACTTATCCATGAGCATGGTATGTTTTTCCATTTATGTAGATCCCTTTGGATTTCTTGCAGTAGTGTGTTGTAGTTTTCTTTGTATAGGTCTTTTACATCCCTGGTCAGATTTATTCCTAAGTATTTTATCTTTTTAGGGGCTATTGAAAATAGTATTGTTTTCCTGATTTCCTTTTCATAGTTCTCCTTATTGGTGTATAGGAATGCAACTGACTTTTGAATGTTTATCTTGTATCCTGCTACACTGCTGAATCTTTCTATTAGTTCCAGTGCATTTATCGTGGAGTCGTTAGGGTTTTCCATGTATAGTATCATATCAACCACAAACAGGACAGTTTCACTTCTTCATTACCAGTTTGGATGCCTGTTATTTCTTTTTCTTGCCTTATTGCTCTAGCTAGAACTTCCAGCACAAGGTTAAATAGGAGTGGTGATAAAGGACATTCTTGTCTTGTTCCTGTTCTCATGGGGAATGTTTTCAGCCTCTCTCCGTTAAGAATGATGTTGGCCATTGGTTTTGCATAGATGTCCTTTATTATGTTGAGAAATTTCCCTTCTACACCTATTTTCTTGAGAGTTTTTATCAGGAATGGGTGTTGGACTTTGTCAAATGCCTTTTCTGCCTCAATTGAGATGATCATGTGATTCATTTCTTTCCTTTTATTTATGTGGTGGATTACGTTGATTGACTTTCTAATGTTGAACCATCCTTGCATACCTGGTATGAATCCTACCTGGTCGTGGTGTATTTTTTTTTGATATGATGTTGAATTCTATTGGCTAGAATTTTGTTCAGAATTTTCGCATCTATATTCATGAGAGATATTGGTCTGTAATTTTCTTTTTTTGTGGTGTCTTTGCCTGGTTTCGGTATCAGCATTATGCTGGCTTCATAGAATGAATTTGGAAGTGTTGCTTCCTTTTCTATGCTCTGAAATAGTTTGAGTTGTATTGGAAAAAGCTCTTCTGTGAAAGTTTGGGAGAATTCTCCAGTGAAGCCATCTGGGCCAGGGCTTGTTTTTGTTGGGAGTTTTTTAAATTACCATTTAAATCTCTTCTCTTGTTATGTGTCTGTTCAGATTTTCAACATCACTTTGTTGTAGTTTGGGTAGGTAGTGTGTTTCTAGAAATTTATCCATTTCCTCTAGGTTTTCAAATTGGTTGGAATATAGTTTTTCATAATAGTCTTTTATAACCCTATTTATTTCAGTTGAACCTGTTGTAATTCACCCCCTTCATTTCTTATTTGGGTTATTTGTGTCCTCTCCTGTTTTTCTTTTGTCAGTCTGGTCAGTGGTTTGTCGATTTTGTTGATTCTTTCAAAGAACCAACTTTTGGTTTTGCTGATTCTTTCTATTGTTTTCCTGTTCTCTGTTTAATTTATTTCTGCTCTAATCTTTATTATTTCCTTTTTTTCTGGAGGCTGTGGGCTTTTTTTTGCTGTTCTCTTTGTATTTGAGTTGTGTAGTTAATGTTCTGATTTTGTCCCTTTCATCTTTTTTGATGTGTGCATCTATTGCTATAAATTGTCCTCTGAGGACTGCCTTTGCTGTGTCCCAAAGGTTTTGGTATGATGTGTTTTCATTCTCATTTGGTTCTAGGAATTTTTTGATTCCATCTCTGATTTTTTCTATTACCCAGTGATGTGTAATCAGGGTATTATTCAGTTTCCATGTAATTGATTCTTTTTCCTTGCTTTTTCTGTTGTTAATTTCTACCTCGATGGCATTGTGGTCAGAGAAGTTACTTTGTATTATGTCACCTTTTTGGATGTTGTTGAGGATTGCTCGGTGACCTCTGATGTGGCCTATTCTGGAGAATGTTCCATGTGCATTGGAAAAGAATGTGTACTTTGCAGCAGTTGGATGGAGTGTTCTATATATGTCTATGAGGTCAAGTTGGCTGATTGTGCCCTTTAGGTCTTCTGTATCTTTGCTGAGTTTCTTCTTAGTTGTTCTGTCCTTTACTGAGAGTGGTGTGTTGAAGTCTCCTACTGTTATTGAAGAACTGTCCATTTCTCTGTTTAGTGCAGCTACAGTTTGTTTTATGTATTTTGGAGCCCTGTCATTGGGTGTGTAGATGTTTATTATGGTCATATCTTCATGATGAATCGTCCCCTTAATCATTATGTAGTGTCCTTCTTTGCCATTTATGGTGGATTTTGTTTTAAAGTCTATTTTATCTGAGATTAGTATTGCCATTCCTGCTCTTTTTTGGTAGCTGTTAGCTTGATATATTTTTTCCAACCTTTGACTTTTAATAAATTCACATCTTCGTTTCTAAGGTGTGTCTCTTGTAGACAGCATATTGATGGATCCTGTTTTCTTACCCATTATGTCACTCTCCGTCTCTTTATGGGTGCATTGAATCCGTTTACATTCAGTGTAATTATTGATAGATGTGAGTTTGTTGGTGTCATTTTGTACTGCTTTTTTTTGTGGTGCTGACGGTTTCTTTGTTCTTCTTACTCTCCTGTGCTGATTTACTTTAGTTTGTGTATTTTTTTCATTTGTTTTGGTTTTGTAGGTTTTGTTTTTGCTGAGACTTTATTTTTTTCTCTTTATTTTTTATGAGTATGTTTGTTAACTTTCTTTGTGTTTACCATGAAATTTACACTTACCTTTGTAAGTTTGAAGCAGTCAATTATTACTTGGTATCGCCTTACCTTCGTCTCCATTAGAAGGTTCTATACATATACCGTTTATTCCCTCTTTTATTGTTCTGATGTTGTTGTCATTTACAGATTAACTGCTCTGATTCCGTTTTAATTATTTTGGTTTTGGATAGTCCTTGAGAGTTCATTTCCTAGATTTTTTTCTGGCTGGTACCATCCTGTTTCCTTGATTCAGCCTGTGAGCTGAAGTTGTTTGTTCTTTGATCGAAGAACTCCCTTTAATAATTCTAAGTCTGGTTTGTTTTTTACATATTCCCTTAATTTCTGTTTATCTGGAAATGTACTAATTTCACCATCACATTTGAAGGATAGTTTTGCAGGATATATTATTCTTGGCTGGCAATGTTTTTTTTTTCAAAGTGTTATATATGTCATCCCATTGCCTTCTTGCCTGCATGGTTTCTGCCAGATAATCTAAGCTTAGTCTTATTGTTTCTCCTCTGTATGTGACTTCTTGTTTTTCATGAGATACTCTCAGGATTCTTTGTCTTTGGTGTTAGCAAGTGTGATTATGATATGCCTTGTTGATTTTCTTTTGGGTTGTATCGTATATGGGGTTCGTTGAGCTTCTTGGATGGCCAGGTTTTCATCTTTCGTGATATTGGGGAAGCTTTCTGTCAGCAGTTCTTCAATGATCCTTCCTGTTTTTTCTGTCAGCTCCCCCCCCCCCCCATTCTGGAATTCCAATCACTTGCAGATTTTTGCTTTTGATTGTATCCCACATAACTCTCAGGTTCTCTTCATTTCTCTTTGTTCTTTTTTCTGAGTTTTCCTCAGAGTTGTATCCAAATGTTTGTCTTCAATTCCACTGATCCTGTCTTCCGCCATTTCAAATCTGCTCCTCAACCCTTCTATGACACTGTCCATGTCTGAAATCTTGTTGTTTATCTTTTGGATTTCTAATTGTTGTTTTTGTATAATTTCTAGTTGTGAATTTATTTTGGCACTTTGTTTCTGCATTATTTTCCTGAATTCTTCATTTTTTTGTCTGTATTTCCCATGAATTTGTCTATTTATTCCTCATTTTTGTCTGTCTTTTGCTTCAACTTGAATAATTCTGAGTATTAGATATTTGAATTCCCTATCAGGTAGTTTTAGTGCCTTTTCTTCTACTGGAAATCATCTGTTGTTTTATTTTGGACACCTAATGGAACCATCCTGTCCTGTTTTTGTAAATGTTTTGATATTGTCTGCTGTCTTCCGGGAATTCCGTATTTATTTTTCTTGTTTATTGATGGTATATTTGTTTGTTTCATCCTTTTTTAAAATTTTGCTATGTCTGAGCAGCCGGTCTATGTGTTCCTTGTTGTTTGCTCGTCTGTGGGCATGATACTTTTCACCTCCTTCTCCAATGGGCAGGGTCAGACACTCAGATATTGTACAGTAGGGCAGGTCTAGCTCAAGAGTCGTTGCTGTGATGGGTTGTTTGTGGTGCTTACTACAGTGAATAGAGAGGGTCAGTAATCAGTGCGGGGGGGGGGGTTCCGTTAGGCATTGAATGTGCTGCTTTGTGGTGTGAAGTTAAGCGCATGGTGCAGGTAGGCAGGATGGTGGGGGGAGATTGTTATGCATGGAGCTAAGATGGATATGGGAGAGAGGAGAGAGGAACAAGAGCCAAAAACATATAAACAAACAAAAAAGAGTGCTAGGGAAGCTTGCCATTGGAGTTGAGAGATGAGAGACTGAAATGGAGAAAAAGAAAAAGGGAAAGAAGAAATAAAAGAATAGAAAAGAATGAATAAATAAAAATTAGAAAGAAAGAAGACAAGCAAAGCTCCCAGGGATCCCACCGGTGTGGCTACGAGGTCTGGGGAAGTTGTTCCCAGGTTTGCAGTGCAGCCTGGCTAGAAGGCAAAGAGGTATTCAGAGCCAGGTATTCAGGGAACAGAAAGAGAAGGAAGATATAGAGAGACGAGAAACTGAGTAATGAAGAAAGACAAAAAGGGAAAAAGAGGGAAAAGAAAACAAAACAAATTTTAAAAAAGACCAAGAAAAACCCCCCAAAAAACAGAAAAAAAAAACCCACGAGAAAAGAAATGCTCTCAGGGATCCCTCTGCGCATCTGTGCAATGTGAGGGGGTAGATCCCAAGCCGTGTAGCACTGCCCAGCCAGAACGGGCTCCTAACTAGAGAAAAGGAAAAGAAAACAAACAATTTAAAACAATCAAACAAACAAAAGCCCTGGAATCCCACCAGCGTGGCAGCCCAGGCCGGGAAGCAGTTCCACACTCGAATGAAGCTCTGCAGCCCCTTAGGAAGAATGAAAGATCATGCAGGGAACCAGGTGTTTGAGCAAAAGGAGGGGGAGGTGGTGAGAGTTAGGGAAGCTATCAAAAGAAGTGGAAAAAAGCAACACCAGCAGCCAACAAATGGCACTCAGGGAGCCAGCCAAGGTGGGCAGGTGGAATCCAAGCAGCTGGTGCTTCCCAGACAAGAGACTGTGGCTTTGGGAAGCAAGGAGGCCGATTGGGGGTGAAGAAGGGTGGGGCTTGGGAAAGAGTATATCGCAAATTATCGGTTGTTTTGTCTCCTGCTGAAAGCTTCCTGAAGCTGCTTTCTCGTACCCCCTATTTGTTGGTCCCTGATAGGAGTCCAAGATGGCGGATCCATGCTGCGTTAGCTGATAGGGGACCTCTGCATGAATCTCTCCTCACTCTCCATTCTCTGTTAGTTTTCTCACTCCATTTGGTGCTTGCCTGAGTTCTTTATCTCTTCATTTGATGTTTTAGTGTTTCAGGATTGCTTTTTTCTCTGGCTTAGTTTTTCGGATCTTTGCTGTGGCAGGATGACATGGTGTTTCTGCCTAGAGCGCCATTTTGCTAGAAGTCCTGACTTTTGGCCATTTTTTAATTGGGTTATTTGTCTTTTTGTTGAGGTTTTGCGTAGCTTGTAGATTTTAGAGATTAGACACTGATTGGATTCGTCATAGCCAAATTTTTTTTCCCAGTCTATAGGATGTCTTTTCACCCTTTTGGTGAAGTGTCTTGATGAGCATAAGTGTTTGATTTTTAGGAGCTCCCAGTTATCTAGTTTCTCTTCTGGTGCTTGTGCAGTGTTACTTATCGTTTGTATTCTGTTTATGCCATGTATTAGGGCTCCTAGCATTGTCCCTATTTTTTCTTCCATAATCTGTATTGTTTTAAATTTTATTTTTAGGTTTTTTTATCCATTTTGAGTTAGTTTTTGTGCATGGTGTGTGGTATTGGTCTTGTTTCCATTTTTTGCAGATGACTATCCAGTTATGCCAGCACCGTTTGTTAAAGAGATTGTCTTTTCCCCAGTTAACGGACTTTGGGCCTTTGTCAAATATCAGCTGCTTATAGGTGGATGAGTTTATATCTGGTTTCTTAATTCTGTTACATTTGTCTATGTATCTGTTGTTGTACCAGTACCAGGCTGTTTTGACTACCGTGGCAGTATAATAAGTGCTAAAATCAGGTAGTTCGAGGCCTCCCACTTTGTTCTTCTTCTTGAGTAATGCTTTACTTATTCAGGGCCTCTTCCCTTTCTGTATGAAGTTGGTGATTTGTTTCTCCATCTGATTAAAAAACGCCGTTGGAATTTGGGTCAGGATTGCGTAGTACTGTATATCACTTTGGGTAGAATTGACATTTTCACAAGGCTGAGTCTTCCTATCCATGAGCAAGCTGTGTTTTTCCACTTATGCAGGTCTCTTTTGGTTTCTTGCAGTAGTGTCTTGTAGTTTTCATTGTACGGGTCTTTTACGTCTCTGGTTAGATTGACTCCTAAGTATTTTATCTTCTTGGGGGCTATTGTAAATGGTATTGATTCGGCGATTTCCTCTTGGACTTTCTATTTGTTGGTGTAGAGGAATCCAACTGATTTTTGTATGTTTATCTTGTATCCCGATACTTTGCTGAAATCTTCTATTAGTTCCATTGGTTTTCTTGAGGATTCTTTTGGGTTTTTTGAGTATAAGATCATATCATCTGCAAATAGATATACTTTTACTTCTTCCTGACCAATTCCAATGTCTGTTATTTCTTTTTCTAGCCTAATTGCTCTGGCTAGGACCTCCAGTACAATGTTGTATAAGAGTGGTGATAAAGGGCATCCTTGTCTGGTTCCCATTCTCAAGGGGAGTGCTTTCAACCTCTCTCCATTTAGGATGATGTTGGCTGCTGGTTGTATAAATGCCCTTAATTATGTTGAGGAATTTCCCTTCTATTCCAATTTTGCTGAGGTTTTTTTTTAAATCATAAATGGGTGTTGGACTTTGTCAAATACCTTTTCTGCATCAGTTGATAAGGTCATGTGGTCCCTGTCCTCTTTTTTTTTTTTTTTTTTTTACGTGATGGATTACACTGATTGTTTTTCTAATGTTGAACCATCTCTGCATACCTGGTATGGATCCCATTTGGTCATGGTGAATTATTTTTTTGATATGTTGCTGAATTCTATTGGCTAGAATTTTGTTGAGGATTTTTGCGTTAATGTTCCTGAGGGATACTGGTCTGTAATTTTCTTTTTTTGTGGTGTCTTTACCTGGTTTTGGTGTCGGGGTTATGCTGACTTCACAGAATGAGTTTGGGAGTATTCCATCCGTTTCTATGCTCTGAAATACATTTAGTAGTAGTGGTGTTAACTTGTCTCTGTAAGTTTGGTAGAATCTCCATTGAAACCAGCTGGGCCAGGCCTTTTTTTGTTGTTGTTGGGAGTTTTTAAATTACCTTTTCAATCTTTTCTTTTTTTATAGGTTTATTTAGTTGTTCTACCTCTGTGTGTTAGCTTAGTAGGTAAGGAGTTTCAGGATATTTGTCATTTCCTCTAGGTTTTCAAATTTGTCAGAGTACAGTTTTTCATAGTATTCTGTTATATTCTTTTAATTTCAGTTGGGTCTGTTGTGGTATCACCCATCTCATTTCTTATATGGGTTATTTGCTTCCTCTTCTGTTTTTCTTTTGTCAGTTTGGCCAAAGATTTATCAATTTTGTTGATCTTTTCAAAGAACCAGCTTTTGGTTTTGTTAACTCTTTGGGTTGTTTTCCTATTCTCTATTTTATTTAATCTGTTATAATTCTTAATATTTCCTTTCATATGGCTCCTGAGGTCTTCTTTTGCTGCTCTCTTTCTACTTGTTTGAGTTGTAGGGTTAATGTTTTGATTTTGGCCCTTTCTTCTTTTTGGATGTGTGCATTTTTTATTATAAACTGACCTCTGGGCACTGTTTTTCCTGTGTCCCAAAGGTTCTGGTAGGATATGTTTTCATTCTCATTTGATTCTGTGAATTTCTTTTTTCATCCTTAATTTCTTCTATAACCCAGTAGTTTTTGAGCAAGGTGTTGTTCAGTTTCTATGTGTTTGAATTTTTTTCTTGCTTTTTCTGTTATTGATTTCTACTTTTATGGCTTTATGGTCAGAAACGATGGTTTGTAGTATTTCGATGCTTTGGATTTTGTTAAGCCTTGCTTTATGGCCTAATTTGTGGTCTATTCTGGAGAATGTTCCATGTGCATTGGAAAAGAAAGTATTCTTGGCTGCTCTTGGGTGGAGTGTTCAGTATATGTCCATGAGATAAAGTTGGTTGCTTGTGGCATTTAGATCTTCCGTGTCTGTATTGAGCTTCTGTCTGGATGTTTTGTCCTTCACCGAAGGTGGTGTGTTGAAATTTCCTACTATTATTGTGGATCTATGTCCCTTTTCAATTCTGTTAAAGTTTGTTTTATGTATTTTGGAGCCCTGTTGTTGGGTGTGTAAATATTTGTTATAATTATGTCCTCTGGGTGTATTCACCCTTTAATCATTATGTAGTGTTCTTCCTTATCCTTTGTGGTGGATTTTACTTTAAAGTCTATTTTGTCAGACATTAATATTGCCACTGCTGCTCTTTTTTGAGTGTTGCTTGCTTGCCATATATTTTTCCATTCTTTGAGTTTTAGTTTGTGTTTTTAAGTTTAAGGTATGTCTCCTCCAGGCAGCATATAGACAGATCATATTTTTTAAATCCGTTCTGCCACTCTCTGTCTCTTTTTTGGTGCATTTAGTGTGTTTATATTCAGTGTAATTATTGATAGGTATGAGTTTAGTGCTGTCATTTTGATGTCCATTTTTGTACATTGTTGACAGTTTCTGTGTTCCACTTAATTTTCTGTGCTGAGTTGTTTTTCTTTATGTATTTTCTTTTCCCCTTTTTCATTGTTGTTGATTTTGTATTTGCTGAGCCTTTATACTTTCCTAGTTTTTTATTTTGAGTTGTAGGATTATTAGTTTCCTTTGTGGTTACCTTAATATTTACCCCTATTTTTCTAAGTTTAAACCAGTCTTTTATTTCTTTATCTTGCCTTGACTTCCTCTGCATATGAAAAATCTATGATTACATTGTTTAGTCCTTCTTTTTTGTTTTAATGTTGTCATGTTTTACATATTGACATCTCTGTTTCCGTATTTTCAGTGTTTTAGCTTTGATTTACTTTTGTGACTTCCCTGTCTGGGTTGATATCTGGTTTCTCTGTCCTGTGTTCTAGTCTTGGGTTGTTATCTGATGTTATTGATTTTATAACCAGAGGACTCCCTTTAGTATTTCTTATAATTTTGGTTTGGTTTTTGCAAATTCTGTATACTTTTATTTATCTGGAAATGCCCTAATTTCACCATCACATTTGAGAGTCAGTTTTGCTGCCTGTATAAGTTTTGACTGGCAATTTTTTTCCTTCAAGGCTTTATATATGTCATCCCATTGTCTTCTTGCCTGCATGGTTTATGCTGAGTAGTCCAAGCTTAGTGTTATTGACTCTCCTTTGTAGATGACTTTTTGTTTATCCCTAGCTGCTCTTAAAATTCTCTCTTTATCTTTGGTTTTGGCAAGTTTGATTATAATATGTCTTGATGGCTTTCTTTTGGCATCTACCTTGTGTGGGTTTGATGAGCATCTTGTGTAGATATCTGGTCATCTTTCACGATATCAGGGAAGTTTTCAGCCAATAAGTACTCAACAATTCTCTCTGTATTTTCTGTTATCCCCCCCGTCTGGTACTCCAATTGTTTGTATGTTATTCCCCTTGATAGAGTCCCACATATTTCTTAGGGTTTCTTCATTTTTTAAAATTCTTTTATCTGATTTTTCCTCAAATAAGTTGGTGTCCAGTACTTTATTCTCAGTATCACTAATTATGACTTCTGTTGCCTCAATTCAGCTCCTATGACTTTCTACTGTGTTGTATAATTCTGAAATTTTATTGTTAATCTTCTGGATTTCTGATTGCTGTCTCTATGGATTCTTGCAGCCTATTAAATTTGTCATTATGCTCTCGAACAACCTTCTTAAGTTTCTCTGTTGCTGTGTCTGTGTGTTCCTTGGCTTGTTCTGCGTTTTGTATGGTGTCTTTCCTGATCTCTTTAAGAGCTCTGTATATTAATTTTTTGAGCTCTATCTCTGGTAATTCCAAGAAGTTCTCTTCCTCTGGAAGATTTCTCCATTCTTTGTTTTGGTGGCTTGCTGAAACCATAGTGGTCTGCTTCTTTATGTGATTTAATATTGACTGTTGTCTCTGAGCCATCAATAAGTTATTATTTCTATTTTTTTTATGTTTGCTTACTTTGTCCTAGCTTCTTGTTTTGTTTTGATATGTCCAAATACGATGCTTGTGTGAGCTAGTTTGATTATTGATGCCTTTGAAGTTCTTACGTCCTGTCACCAGGTGGTTAGAGCTGTTACTAGGTATGTGAGCCTAGGAGTCCATTTACTTTTCTTGTATGGATTCAGCTCAGGTGTCCAGGTAGTCGATCACCAAGTGTGTGGTGCAAGCTCTCACTTACAGTCCTTGATGGACAGGAGTGATTGGAATAGGCACAGATATCTGGCTGCAGTAAGGGGCTATGTGGTGAGCAAGGTGGGTGCTGACAGCTGCCCCTGAGTGCCTGGGTGGAAAGCGTGTCCCTGTTCCCTAGAGTGCTTAGGTGGATGGGTTTTGCAGCTGGACTTTGAGCACCCAGTTTTGTTGGCTGTAAGGATTGGGGGGGGGGGTGCCACTTATTCTTGGACCCCTGTCAAGGGTGGTTAGGTGGTGTGGGTGAGCCACTCACCAGTCCTCAGGCCCCTGAAGTGGGTAGGTGAAGACTCTGCTTAATGGGCAGAGCAGTATCAAATGTCACAAACTTGCCACTCCACCATATAGCTGAAATAGTTGAAGTTAGACTTCAGTTATATACCCTGTTATACTGTGGTAATTAGGGCCTACGCTGTTGAAATAGGCCCACACAGGTCTATGCAGGGGTGAAAGGTATTCAAAGTCCATGGACCCCTTATGCCTGTGCCTAGGCAAAGGCGCTGTGCCTACCCTGAGTTCCTGGCTTAGGGAAACTGGCAGATTATTTTTTCCCTTTTTGTTAATTTGTTCCCTCTCCAAGGCTGGAAGAATGGCTTGGGGTGCATGACGTGTCCTATTTCTGGCCCAGGAGACTCAGAAATCGCTGAAGCTGGCCTGGGACATGATGCAAAGCAGAGTGTGGAGGAGGGAGGTAAATGGGAGAGATGTTTTTCCTGAAGGAAGTGTTTTTGATCCGCACAGTAGGCCAGATGCAAGTACTTATATTTTGCCAATTGAATGCTGCTTTTCACTGATTCTGGATACCCGACTCTCTGCTGCTGTGTCTCTCCCGATGTGTAAAATGCCTCCCGAGTGCCACTGCTTGCGTCACCGTGCAAGCAAGCTGATCTGGCCTGAAGGGCACTGGCTCCCGCCGGGTCATGGCTGACAACTCCTTGCTGCTTCTGAATCGTCTCTCTCTCTGCCTGCCACTCAATCTGATTCCTCAACTTTGCCTTTTGTGTTTTGGGCTCCTAGATTGTCATATATAATCTTTCACTTGTTTTTTTGGGTCTTTGTTGTAAGAGGTACCACAGGAAGCATATGACTACTCTGCCATATTGGCCCTGTCCCCAATAATTTTTTTTAAATTATGCTTTAGGTAAGAGTTTACAGAGCAAATGAGTTTCTCATTAAACAACTAATACACAAATTATTTTGTGACATATTTGCCAACCCCGCATGATGTATCAACACTCTCCCCTTCTCCACCCTGGGTTCCCTGTTTCCATTCATCCAGTATTCCTGTCCCTTCCTGCCTTCTTGTCTTCACTTTTGGGATGGTGTAACTATTTAGTCTCGTATACATGGTTTTACTACGTGTGTTATTGTTTGTTTTATAGACCTGTCTAATCTTTGGCGAACTTTAGGAATGACTTCAGTAGTGAGTTAAAAGAGTGTTTGCGGGCCATACTCTCCAGGTTTCTCCAGTCTCTGTCAGACAAATAAGTCTGGTCTCTTTTTTTTTGTGAGTTTGAATTTTGTTCTACATTTTTTTCCCCCTCTGTTGGAGATCTTCTATTGTCATCCCTGTCAGAGCACTCAGTGGTGGTAGGTGGCCACCATCTAGTTTTTTTGGACTCAGTCTGTTGGAGGCTGTGGTAGTTGTGGTTCATTAGTCCTTTGGACTAATATTTCCCTTGTGTCTTTGGTTTTCTTCATTGTCTGTTGCTATAGACGGGGTAGAACCAGTAGATGTATCTTACGTGGTTGATCACAAGCTTTTAAGACTCCAGACACTACTAACCAAAATAGGATGTAGAACATTTTATTTATAAAATATGTTATGCCAGTTGAGCTAGATGTCCCCCGAGACCATGGTCCTCACAACCCTCAGCTCCGTAATTCTGTCCCTCAGGGAGTTTGGATGTGTCTATCAAGCTTCCAGGATTTTGCCTTGGTCAAGTTGTGCCGACTTCCCCAGTATTGTGTACTGTCTTACCCTTCACCGAAGGTACCACTTATCTATTGTCTGGTTAGTATTTTTCCCTTCCCACCCGTCCCCTCCCTTGTATCCACCAAATATTGTTTCTTTCTGTGTGTAAACCTTTTCATGAGTTTTTATAATAGTGGTCTCATACAGTATTTGTCCTATTGTGATTGACTTATTTCACTCAGTGTAATGCCCTCCAGATTCATCCATGTAGTGAGGTGTTTTGTGGATTCATAATTGTTGTTTATCATTGCATATTATTCCACTGTGTGTAGTTACCATAGTTTTTTAATCCATTCATCTGTTTGTAGGCACTTAGGTTGTTTCCATCTTTTTGCTATTGTGAATAATGCTGCAGTTAACATGAGTGTGTATATGCCTATTTGTGTGACAGCTCTTATTTCTCTAGGATCTATTCCTAGGAGTGGGATTGCTGAATCATATTGTATTTCTGTTTCTAGCTTTTTATTTATTTATTTGTTTTAATTTTTTTATTGTACTTTAGAAGAAGGTTTAAAGAACAAATAGCTTCTTGTTAAACAGTCAGTACACATATTGTTTTATGACATTGGTTAACAACCCCACGACATGTCAGCACTCTCCCTTCTCAACCTTGGAGGACCTTTTTTTTTTTTTAGTGAAAATATACCTAGCCAATGTCACACCATTTCCAAAAATTTCTACATGTACAATTAAATGACATCAGTTACATTCTTCCAGTTGTGCTGCTATTCTCACTATCCTTTTCAAATTTTTCTATCACCATTATATTCAATTCACAGCCCCCTAGGCTTCCCATCAAACCATTTGATTTGCTATTGTCAGTTTGATCTCATATAGATAATTCTTTTTTTTTTTTTGGTACCTTAGATTTAGGTTTACAGAACAAATAGTTTCTCATTAAGCAGTTTGTACACATATTGCCCTATGACAATGGTTAACAACCCCACGACATGTCAACACTCCCTTCTCAACTTTGGGTTCCCTATCACCAGCTTTCCTGTCCCCTCCTGCCTTCTATTCCTTGTCCCTGGACTGCTGTGCCTCATTAGTCCCATTTTGTTTTACGAGGCCGTCCAATCCCTGGCTGAACGGTGGACCTTGGGAGTGACTTCACCACTGAGCTAAAAGGGTGTTCGGGGGCCATACTCTCAGGGTTTCTCCAGTCTGTCAGGCCAGTAAATCTTGTCTTTTTTTGTTAGTTAGAATTTTTCTCTACATCCTTCATCTCTGTTAAGGACCCTCTGTTGTAATCCCAGTCAGAGCAGTCAGTGATGGTAGACGGGTACCATCTAGCTGTACTGGACTCAGTCTGGTGGAGGCCTTGGTAGCTGTGGTCCATTAGTCCTTTGGACTAATCTTTTCCTTGTATCCTATTCTCTTCATTCTCCCTTGCTCCCAAAGGGGTGAGACCATCTAAGGTGGCTGCTGACAAGCTTTTAAGACCCCAGATGCTACTCACCAATGTAGAACATAGAACATTGTTTTTAGACATACAGATGGACATCTAGTTTTGCCAGCACCATTTGTTAAAAAGACTGTCTTTTTCCCATTTAATGGACTTTGGGCCTTTGTAGAAGATCAGGTGACTGTAGGTGGGTGGATTTACATCTGTTCCATTGGTCAATATATTGGTTGTACAAGTACCAGGCTGTTTTGACTGCTGTAGCTGTATTGTAGGTTCTGAGGTCAGGTAGTGTGAGGCATCCTACTTTGTTCTTCTTCAGTAATGCTTTACTTACCTGGAGCCTCTTTCCTTTCCAAATAAAGTTAATGTTTAGCTTTTCTATCTCATTAAAGAATACTGTTGGTATTTGGCTTTTTTTTTTTTTTTAAATGGTTGGGTATTTGGATAGGGATTACATTATATTTGTAGAATGCTTTGGGTAGAATTGACATTTTCTTTCCATGAATATGGTATGTTTTTCCATCTATGTACGTATCTTTTGGTTTCTTGCAGTAGAGTTTTGTAGTTTTCTTTGTATAGGTCTTTTACATCCCTGGTTAGATTTATTCCTAACTATTTTATTTTTTTAGGGCTGTTATAAATCGTATTGCTTTCCTGATTTTCTTTTCATAGTTTTCTTTATTGGTGTACAGGAATCCAACTGATTTTTGTATGTTTATCTTGTAACCTGCTACTATGCTGAAGCTATTAGTTTCAATAGTTTTTTTGTGGAGTCTTTAGGGTTCTCTATGTGTAGTATCATATTGTCTGTGGATAGGGATAGTTTTACTTCTTCCTTTTCAATTTGGATGCCTTTATTTCTTTTTCTTGCCTTATTGCTCTAGCTAGAACTTCCAGCACAATGTTGAGTAGGAGTGATGATAAAGGGTATCCTTGTCTTGTTCCCGTTCTTAGGGGGAATGTTTTCAGCCTCTTTCCATTGAGAATGATGCTGGCTGTTGATTTTGTATAGATGCCCTTTAATATGTTGAGGATTTCCCCTTTCATTCCTATTTTTTTGAGATTTTTTTAATCAGGAATGAGTATTGGACTTTATAAAATGCCTTTTCTATGTTGATTGAGATGATCATGTGATTCTTTCCTTTTACGTACGGGGTGGATTATGCTGATTGATTTTCTAATGTTGAACCATCCTTGCATACCTGGTATTAATCCCTCTTGGTCATGTTATATATATATATATTATATGATGCTGAATTCTATTGGCTAGAATTTTTGCATCTATATTCATGGGAGATACTGGTCTGTAAGTTTCTTTTTTTTTGTGGAGGGTTTGCCAGATTTTGGTATCAGGATATGCTGGATTCATAGAATGAATTCAAAGGTATCCCTGTTTTTATATGTTCTGAAATAGCTTGAGTAGTACTGGCATGAGCATTCTCTGAATGTTTGGTAGAATTCTCTAGTGAAGCCATCTGGGCCAGGGCTCTTTTTTTTTGTTGGGAGGATTTTTTTTTTATTATTATTACCTTTTCAATCTCTTCTCTTCTTATGGATCTGTTCAGATTTTCCACCTCTCTTTGTGTTAGTTTAGGTAGTTAGAGTGTTTCTAGAAATTTGTCCATTCCTCTAGGCTTTCAAATTTGTTGGAGTATAGTTTTTCATAGTACTCTGTTATGTTCCTTTTTAATATAGTGGGGTCTGTTGTAATATCCCCATTTCATTTCTTATTTGAGTTATTTACTTCCTCTACGTTTTTCTTTTGTCAGTTTGATGAATGGTTTGTTGATTTTGTTGATCCTTTCAAAGAACCAACTTTTGGTTTTGTTGATTCTATTGTTTTTCTGTTCTCTATATCATTTATTTCTGCTCATATCTTTATTATTTCCTTTCTTCTGGGAGCTGTGGGCTTCTTTTGCTGTTCTTTTTATATTTATTCAAGTTGTAGAGCTAATGTTCTGATTTTGTCCCTTTCTTGTTTTTTGGTGTGTCCATCTATTGCTATAAATTGACCTCTGAGCATTGCTTTTGCTGTGTCCCAAAAGTTTCCATGTGATGTGTTTTCTTTCTCATTTGATTCTAGAAATCTTTTGATTCCATCTTTGGTTTTTTCTATTACTCAGTGGTTTTTAAGCAAGGTGTTACTCAGTTTCTTTGTTTTGATTTTTTTCCTTTTTTCTTCCGGTTATTATTTTCTACTTTCATGGAGTTGTGATCAAAGAATATGCTTTGTATTATCTCAGTGTTTTGGATTTTGTTGAAGGTTGCTTTGTAGCCTAAGATATGGTCTATTCTCGAGAATGATCTATGTGCACTAGAAAAGAATGTATACTTTGCTGTTTTTTGGTGGCGTGTACTGTATATGTCTGTGAGGTCAAGACGGTTGATTGTGGCTTTTAGATTTTCTGTATCTTTGCTCAGTTTCTTTCTAGGTGTTCTGTCCTTTACTGAGAATGGTGTGTTGAAGTTTCCTACTATTATTGTGGAACTGTCAATTTCTCTTTTTAGTGCTGTTAGAGTTTGTTTTATGTATTTTGGAGCCCTGTCGTTTGGTGCGTAGACATTTATTGTGATGTCATCATAGTGGGTTGTCCCTTTAATCATTATATAATGACCTTCTTTGTCTTTTACTGGATTTTGCCTTAAAGTCTACTTTATCTAAGATTAGTATTGTCACTCCTGCTCTTTTTTAGGTGCTGTTTCTCAATGTGTTTTTTTATTTCCTTTGATTTTTTAATATATTTATGTCTTTGTTTCTAACATGTGTCTCTTGTAGACAGCATATTGAAGGGTGATTTTTTAAAATCCATTCTGTCACTCTCTGTCTCTTTAAGGGTGTATTTAAACCATTTACATTCAGTGTGGATGTCTCTGGTGGTGTAATGGTTAAGTGCTACAGCTGCTAACCAAAATGTCAGCAGTTTGAATCCACCAGGCACTCCTTGGAAACTCTATGGGCCAGTTCTGCTCTGTCATATAGGGTCATTATGATTTGGAATCGACTCAATGGCAATGAGTTTACATTCAGTGTAATTATCAATAGATGTGAGTTTATTGCTGTCATTTTGTAATGGTTTTTTTTTTTTTGGTGGTTCTAACTTTTCTTTGTTGCTCTTACTCTCGTACTGGGCTCGTTTTGTATGTGGAATTTCTTTTCGTTTCTTTCATTTTTGTAGATCTTGTTTTTACTGAGACTTTATGTTTTTCTTCTTTGTTTTGATGAGTGGGTTTGTTAACTTTCTTTGTGGTTACCTTGAAATTTACCCTTATCTTCCTAAGTTTTAACAGATCTTTTATAACTTGATATCGCCTTGAATTTCTCTCCATTTGAAAGTTCTATACCTACACTGTGTATCCCCCTTTAATGTTCTGATGTTGTCATCATTTACAGATCGATGTCTCTGGTTCCCTGTTTTAAATGTTACTTTTGTTTTATTCTTGAGAATTCATTACCTAGGTCAGTATCTGGCTGATGTTTTTGGTTGTATAACCAAAGGATAACTTTTAATAATTCTTGTAAGTTTGATTTTGTGTTTACATATTCCCTTAATTTCTGTTTATCTGGAAATGTCCCAATTTCACTCTTATATCTGAGCAAGAGTTTTGCAGGATATATATTCTGGATTGGCAGTTTTTTTCCTTCAAAATTTGATATATGTCATCCCATTGCCTTCTTGCCTGCATTATTTCTGCTGAGTAACAAGAACTTAGTCTTATTGTTTCCCCTTTGTGTATGACTTTTTGTTTTTTCTTGAGCTGCTCTCAGGATTCTTTCTTTGTCTTTGGTTTTGGCGAGTGTGATTATGATAATTCCTGGTGACTTTCTTTTAAGGTATAACCTAATGGGGTTCATTGAGCTTCTTAGAAGGTCAGCTTTTCATCTTTCATTATATTAGGGGAGTTTTCTGTCAGCAAATCTTCAATAATTCTCTCTCTGTTTTCCATTTTCTCCCCCTGTTCTGGAACTCTGATCACATGCAGATTTTTACTCTTCATTGTAGCTCATGTCATTCTTAGGTTTTCTTCATTCTTTTATCTCACTTTTCTACAAACTGATATCCATGGATTTGTCTTCAATTTCGCTGATCCTGTCTTCCATTGTTTCAAATTTACTCCTAAAACTTTCTATTGTGTCATCCATTTCTGAAATTTTTGTTTATCATTTGTATTTCTAATTGCTGTTTTTGTATGATTTCTAACTATTTATTTACTTCACCATTTTATTCTTGTATTATTTTCCTAAATTATTCCATGGCTTTGTCTGTTTCCCCTGATTTTGTCTGTATTTTCCATGCTATTGTCTATTTTTTCCTTAGTTTTTCTGTGTTTTCCTTGATCTTTTTCATAATTTCTTGGAAAGCCCTGAATATTAGACGTTTGAATTCCCTATCAGGTAGTTCCAATGCCTTTTCTTCTACTAAAAGTTTATCTAGTGTTTTATTTTGGTCACTTACTGGAGCCATCCAGTCCTTTTTTTTTTTTTTAATATATTTTGGTATTGTTTGCTGTCTTTGAGACATTCAGTAATTATTTTCTTCATTTATTGATTGTAGGTTTGTTTGTTTTGTCCTCCTTTTTTGTCTTATTTGGCTATGTCTGGGTGGGTGGGCTGGGTGTGTTTTTTTGCTTGCTTGTTTATGGGAACAGTAGCTCTCACCACCTTGTCTAGGTGAGCTGGGCCAGTTGCTCAGCTATGTTGCAGCAGGGCAGGTCTAGCAGGGGATAGGCTGTGATGTGTCATTTTCTGGGGCACAAACTGGGGCCCGTGGGGTGGGTCTGGGGGTGGTGTGGTAAGGGATGGCCAGGAGTTCAGAGGTCCATGATGGTCCTGCACGGGGGCACTTCACTTAGGGCAGGGCCAAGGGGCTGCTTGGGGTGGAACAGGATCTGGGGGTCTGCACCAGTGCTACTTGGGGACATGCCACTCCATGGGGCAGGGCCAGGGGTGACATGGGACAGGATCTAGTATCAAGGAGTCTGGGCTGGTACTGCTTAAGGGAACAGCACTTGGCAGGGTGAGGCTATGGCAGGTGCATGGCAGGATCCAGTGAGCCACAGGATCCAGTGAGGTGCAGGTTGGTGCCTGGGGATCCAGAGGTCCTTGCAGGTCCTGCTTAGGGGCACGGTTCTTGGTGGTCCGTGCAGAGAGGCAGGAGGGAAGGGAGAGGATGTGATGTGGGGAGCTAGGAGGGAGGGAGAAAAAAAGAAGAGAGGGAAAAAAAGAAAAAGAAAATAAAGGTGTGGAGGGAGCCAGTGGGTGGGGGTGGGGTAGACCCAGGGAGTTGTGTGCTGGTGGCTGTCTAGCTAAGTGGAGTCACATGGCCCATCGAGAAGGGGCAAAGTCAGCACACAGGGCTAGGTGAGAGGGAAAAGGAAAATGGAGAAAGGGAAAGAGAAAAAAAAATATGGCGATGAAAGAGTCTGCTGGTGGGGACAATGTGGACCTGGGCAGCAGTGAGCTGGTGTCCCTCCACCTGAGTGGCCATGGCCCTTTGGAAAGTGGCAGAGTTAACATGCAGGGCAGAAGGGTGACAGGTTGGAAAGTGTGTATCCCTGGTTACCAGGTGCTCTGTCTCCTGTTGGGAGCTCCATGAAGTTGCCTTCTTGTACGCCCTGTCCAAGGTCGTTGCTGATTGTGGTTCATGATGACGAAGCTGGGCTTTTAGTTGGCAGCGGACCTCCACTCCGTAGCTCTCCTTGTTCTCTGTTCTCTGTCAGTTTCTTCTTCCATTTAGTGCTTGATCTAGTTTTTTACCCCTTCATTTGAGGCTTAGGGTTCTAGGATTGATGTTCATATCTGTTTTAGTTTTTTGGGTCTTTGCTGAAAAGGGATGGCATAGTGCTTCTGTCTACAGTGCCATGTTGGATCCAACTCCGGAAAATATATTTTTTATAAAATACTTCATGCTAAAAAAAACAAAACTCATTGCTGTCGAGTTGATTCTGACTCATAGTGACTACCCCATAGGTTTTCCAAAAGAGTGGCTGGTGGATTCGAACTACCAACCTTTTGTTTGGTTAACAGATGAGCTTTAAACCACTGTGTATGCTAACATGTAATATTTTTACTATTGCTATTTTTAAATGAAATAATGAATAATGTTTCTAAAACTTAGTTTTAATTTTAACACAGTAAATATTGACAAATATAAACCACCTACACAAAAGCTCTTTGTGGTCCTCAGCTTTTAAAGGTGTAAAGAGGTTTTGAGGCATAAAGTTGGAGAAGCACTACTATAGATGTTTCACTATACGGGATCAAGTCTAGTCTAACTAATTTCAGGATATGGACTTGTCTTTGAATAATTCTTAATATGTCGTGACCCATACCTGTCAATTCAATTCAACCAGAATTTGTCAAGGTGTCCTGGTCGCTCAGTGGTTAAGAGCTTGGCTGTTAACCAAAAGGTTGGCAGTCTGAATCCACTAGATGCTCCTTGGAAACCCTATGGAGCCATTCTACTCTGTCCGATAGAGTCTCCATGAATTGGAATCAACTCGATGGCACCAGGTTTACTAAGTTTTAATCATGGTTAGTGATGGTATAAAGCCAAAGTGTGAATTCAGATTTGAAGGAGCTGTGTAAAGAGCGGAGTGGTCCTTGAATCTCACTAGAGACAGGCAGGGCCTGATTAAGGCATGTGAGGGCCCTAAGCACTGATAATCTGTGGTGCCCCCTCCTCTGCTTACTCACACATTGGAACAGGATATGTGAGTTATATATATACACATATATATATATGTGCATGTGTCTTAGCTATCCAGGATGTAACTTCTTTTTAAATGTGACTGCAATATTAGTGATTGAAAGCAAAAGTGGCGTATGCCATTTTATCAGAATGAGATGAACTGGATTATAAAATTTTTAAGGGATGCAAAGTACTAAGATTCTTACTATATGTGACATTTTCTACAAAAAGAATATTCCTCATATTCTACGACAAAGAAAATGAGTCAGTGAACTTAGTTGTTTCAAAAATCAAGGTAAAATTCTGTTGATTTCCCACAATGAAAAACTGACTTTCACCAATTTTGCTTTAAATGGCTCATTCTTCAATTTTGATGCTTGTTTTGTAATAAATGCTATAATTATAAATGAGCAAGAGAAAAGATGTCATAAAAGAAAATTTAATAATCAGAAAACAAATATAACAAGTTACTATATTTTATTTTTAGACAGATCTTTCATCTCTAACATATTATAGTTAAAAACATTTCTATTCTTTGCTCTTACAAATTCTTCAGTGTTTTCATCACAATTAAGCTGCCAAACAATATCTACTTCCATGCATAATAAGGATAATGAATTGAGTCTTTTTTGAATCGTTGTGTTTGAATCGTTGTGAGGGATTTTGAGTCTCTTTAGGGACGGAAATGAGCAGTTTGAGTTCTGTTGTGCAGTTTGTGATCACTAAAGTTAAGAATATGTGTAAAGTAATTACATTGGGAAATACGCATTGTATTTTATCTTCTATTATGGAATCATACATGTCTACCTGAGTCAAATTTGTCATTTCTGAATCTGTAACCTAGTTCTCATGTAAGAATGAAATTGTTTCACTTCTCTGTAAAGGTTTGTATTTAAGTTATCGGGATAAGCCTGCACTAATTTCTTGGATGCCTTCATACATTCTTCATCATGTATATCAACATTGTTTAAGAAGGAAAATCTATTTGAAAGAACTTCATACACTTTTGCCTTTCTTTTTATGCAAGATTCAAGTGTGTCCGTGATGGTGTAGTATGTGGTTACACGAAATTGGTCTCTGGCACTCAGTGATACTTCTGGAGCACTTCCGCCATTTACTTGTTTCTTTCTAATGCTTCTGTGAGATGAACTGCTTGATAATCAGTATTTGTGTTTTCAAAATTTTAAAAATCTTCTCTTAAATTATACAAATACCCTGTTAATGACTGGTAGAGATCCGTGCATGTCTTTAAATTTACTTTTGAATCTTGGAGAGCTTGACTCATCCAGTGAAAATGCTGCAATATATTATTCCACATAACCAACATAAATAGACACTCTAGTGTTTGCATTTTGGTGGCAATGTTTTCAGTTTCTCTTTTGATATCTCCTTTTTGTGTTTAGTCTTCAGCAATATTTTCTAAAGCATCTGGAATCTGAGTGTGCTATTCCAGGATTGCACTTGTTGCTACAGCATGTGCTTCCCAATGTGTATTAGAAAGACACTTTAATACTCAATCGTTACCTAAATATGTTTTACAAACTGTACATAGGTGAGTAGAGGTGGAAAAAAAATGTGTAGAGCAACTGAACATTAGGGGAAAAAAAAAACTGCTTCTAGCCAACAATCTATTGCTCTACATCCTACAAGATTAAGTGAAGGTGCAGCACATGGTATGAAAATGGTATATTCATTAGGATCTAAAATTTTCTGCGACACCTTTGTAATGCCCTGACATATTGGCAGCATTGTTATAGGACCGGCGTCTACACTTAAAAAAAATCAATTTTGCAAACTTCAAATAAATAGTGAAGTACTTGATTTGCAACTTCTTCTCCTGTATGACTTTTTTTTTTTTTAATTGTACTTTAGGTGAAGGTTTACAGAACAAATATTTTCTCACCAAACAGTCAGTACACACATTGTTCCATGACATTGGTTAGCAACCCCACGACATGTCAACAAGCTCACTTTTCAGCCTTGGAAGACCCCCTTTTTTTTTTTTTTTGGTGAAAATATACATAGCTAAAGATACACCATTTCAAAAATTTCTACATGTACAATTCAGTTACGTCGAATATGTTCTTCCAGTTGTGCTGCTATTCAAACTTTAGATGAAGGTTTACAGAACAAAATAGTTTCTTATTAAACGGTTAGTACACATATTGCCCTATGACAATGGTTAACAGCCCCACTACATGTCAACACTGTCCTTACTAAACCTTGGGTTCCCTATCACCAGCTTTCCTGTCCCCTCTGCCCTTTAGTCCTTGTCCCTGGTCTGCTGTGCCCCACTAGTCCTGTTCTGTTCCATGGGGCCTTCCAATCCCTGGCTGAACAGTGAACCTCTGGAGTGACTTCACCACTGAGCCAAAAGGGTGTCCAGGGGCCACCCTGGGGGTTTCCCCAGTCTCTGTCATGCCAGCAAATATGTTCTTTTTTTGTGTGTTAGAATTTTGTTCTACATCCTTCTCCAGCTCTGTCCAGAACCCTCTGTTGTGATCCAGGTCAGAGCAGTCAGTGGTGGTAGCCAGGCACCATCTAGCTGTACTGGACTCAGTCTGGTGGAGGCCTGGGTAGCTGTGGTCCAATAGTCCTTTGGACGAATCTTTCCCTTGTATCTTATTCTCTTCATTCTCCCTTGCTCTTGAAGGGGTGAGACCAGTGGAGTATCTTAGATGGCTGCTCACAGGCTTTTAAGACCTCAGACACTACTCACCAAGGTAGAATGTAGAACATTGCCTTTATAAACTGTGTTATGCCAACTGAGCTAGATGTTCTCCAAGACCATGGTCCTCAGCCCTCCACCCAGGAATTCAGTCCCCCAGGGAGTTTGGATGTGTCTATGGAGCTTCTATGACCTTGCCTTGTACAAGTTGTGCTGGCTTCCCCAGTATTGTGCACTGTCATACCCTTCACCAAAGTTACCACTTCTCTAATGTCTATTTAGTATTTTCCCCTGCCCCTCCCATCCTTCGTAACCAACAGAGATTGTTACTTTTTGTGTATAAACTTTTTCATGAGTTTTTACAATAGAGGTCTCATATAATATTTGTCCTTTTGTGATTGACTTATTTCACTCAGCATAATGTCCTCCACTTTCATCCATGTTATGAGATGCTTCACAGATTCATCGTTGTTCTTTATCGTTGCAGAATACTCCATTGTTTGTTTATCCATTCATCTGTTCATGGGCATCTGGGTTGTTTCCATCTTTTTGCTGTTATGAACAGTGCTGCAATGAACATGGGTGTGCATATGTCTACTTATGTGACGGCTCTTATTTCTCTAGGATGCATTCCTAGGAGTAAGATTGCTGGATAGTATGGTATTTCTATTTCTAGCTTTCTAAGGACGCACCATATCATTTTCCAAAATGGTTGTATCACGTTGCAGTCTCACCAGCAGTACATAAGAGTTCTGATCTCGCAGCCTCTCCAACATTTGTTATTTACAGTGCTTTTGATTCGTGCCAGTAATGCCGGGGTGAGACGGTATCTCATTGTGGTTTCAATTTGCATTTCTCTAATGACTAGTGATCGCGTGCATTTCCTCGTGTGTCTGTTGTCCTTTTGAATGTCTTCTTTGGTGAAGTGTCTGTTCATTTCCTTTGCCCATTTTTTTAAATAGGATTATTTGTCTTTTTGTTGTAGCAGTGTTGGATTTTCTTGTAGATTATGGAGATTAGACCTTTGTCTGAGTTGTAATGTCCAAAATTTTTTTCCCAGTTGTAGGTTCTCTTTTTACTCTTGGTGAAGTCTTTTGAAGAGCATAGGTGTTTGATTTTTAGAAGATCCCAGTTATCTAGCTTATCTTCTGGGGTTTGTGTGTTGATGGTTATGGTTTGTATCCTGTTAATGCCATGTATTAGGGCCTGTAGCGTTGGTCCTATTTTTTCTTCTATGAACTTTATAGCTTTTGGCTTTATATTTAGGTTTTTGATCCATTTTGAATTAGTTTTCGTACGGGTGTGAGTATGGGTCCTCTTTCATTTTTTTGCAGATGAAGATCCAGTTTTGTCAGCACCATTTGTTAAAAAGACTGTCTTTTCCCCATTTGATGGACTTTGGGCACTTGTCAAATATCAGGTGATGGTAGGTAGATGGATTTACATCTGGGTTCTCAATTCTGTTCCATTGGTCAATATATCTGTTGTTGTACCAGTCCCAGGCTGTTTTGACTACCGTAGCTGTATAGCAGGTTCTGAGGTCAGGTAGAGTGAGTCTTCCTACTTTCTTCTTCTTCAATAGTGTTTTACTTATTCGGGGCATCTTCCTTTCCATATACAGTTAATGATTAGTTTTTCCATCTCTTTGAAGAATGTTGTTGGTATTTGGATCGGAATTGAATTGTATTTGTGAATTGCTTTGGGTAGAATTGTCATTTTCACAATGCTGAGTCTACCTATCCATGAGCATGGTATATTTTTCCATTTACGTAGATCCCTTTGGGTTTCTTGCAGTACTGTTTTGTAGTTTTCTTTGTATAGGTCTTTTACATTCCTGGTTAGATTTATTCATAAGTGTTTTTTTAGAGACTGTTATAAATGGCATTGTTTTTCTGATTTCCTTTTCATCATTCTCTTTATTGGTGTATAGGAATCCAACTGATTTTTGTATGTTTATCTTGTATCCTGCTACTCTGCTGAATCTTTCTGTTAGTTCCAGTAGATTTCTCATGGAGTCTTTAGGGTTTTCTCTGTATAGTATCATATCACCCACAAACAGGGACAGTTTCACTTCTTCGTTACCAATTTGGATGCCCGTTATTATTTCTTTTTCTTGCCTTATTGCTCTAGCTAGAACTTCCAGCACAATGTTAAATAGGAGTGGTAATAAAGGGCATCCTTGTCTTGTTCCTGTTTTCAGGGAGAATGTTTTCAGCCTCTCTCCATTAAGAATGATGCTGGCCATTGGTTTTGCATAGATGCCCTTTATTATGTTGAGAAATTTCCCTTCTGTACCTATTTTATTGAGAATTTTTATCAGGAATGGGTGTGGGACTTTGTCAGTGCCTTTTCTGTGTCGAGATGATCTCGTGATTCTTTTCTTTCCTTTTATTTATGTGGTGGATTACAGTGATGGATTTTCTAATCTTGAACCATCCTTGCATACCTGGTATGAATCCTACTTGGTTGTGGTGTGTTATTTTTTCGATATGATGTTGAATTCTATTGGCTAGAATTTTGTTGAGAATTTTTGCATCTATATTCATGAGAGATATTGGTCTGCAATTTTCTTTTTCTGTGGCACCCTTGCCTGGTTTTCATATTAGGGTTATGCTAGCTTCATAGAATGAATTTGGAAGTGTTGCTTCCTTTTCTATGTTCTGAAATAGTTTCAGTAGTACTGGTAGAAGCTCTTTTATGAATGTTTGGGAGAATTCTCCAGTGAAGCCATCTGGGCCAGGGATTTTTTTTTGTTGGGAGTTCTTTTTATTACCATTTAAATCTCTTCTCTTGTTATGTGTCTGTTCAGATTTTCAACATCACTTTGTTGTAGTTTGGGTAGGTAGTGTGTTTCTAGAAATTTATGCATGTCCTCTAGGTTTTCAAATTTGTTGGAGTACATTTTTTCATAATATTCTTTTATAATCCTTTTTATTTCAGTTGGGTCTGTTGTAATGTTTCCTATTTCATTTCTTATTTAGGTTATTTGTGTCCTCTCCTCTTTTTCTTTTGTCAGTCTGGCCAGTGGTTTGTCGATTTTGTTGATTCTTTCAAAGAAGCAACTTTTGGTTTTGTTGATTCTTTTTATTGTTTTTCTATTCTCTGTTGCATTTATTTCTGCTCTGATCTTTATTATTTCCTTTCTTCTGGAGGCTGTGGGCTTTTTTTTTGCTGTTCTCTTTGTATTTGTTTGAGTCGTGTAGTTAATGTTTTGATTTTGCCCCTTTCTTCTGTTTTGATGTGTGCATCTATTGCTATAAATTGTTCTCTGAGGACTCCCTTTGCTGTGTCTCAAAGATTTTGGTATGATGTATTTTCATTCTCATTTGATTCTAGGAATTCTTTTATTCCATCTATGATTTCTTCTATTACCCAGTTGTTTGTAAGCAGGGTGTTATTCTGTTTCCATGTCATTGTTTTTTTTTCCCCTGGTCTTTCTGTTGTTAATTTCTACCTTGATGGCATTGTTTTCAGAGAAGACACTTTGAATTATCTCGACGTTTTGGATCTTGCTGAGGATTTCTTTGTGG
Organism: Dugong dugon; assembly: GCA_030035585.1. Taxonomy (NCBI): domain Eukaryota; kingdom Metazoa; phylum Chordata; class Mammalia; order Sirenia; family Dugongidae; genus Dugong; species Dugong dugon. The sequence continues at coordinate 24,358,160 of CM057464.1, forward strand.
CCTAAGATGTAGTCTATTCTGGAGAACATTCCATGTGTGTTGGAAATGAATGTGTACTCTGCAGTGGTTGGATGGTGTGTTCTGTATATGTTTATGAGGTCCAGTTGGCTGATTGTTCCCTTTAGGTCTTCTGTATCTTTGCTGAGTTTCTTTTGAGTTGTTCTGTCCTTTACTGAGAGTGGTGTGTTGAAGTCCTCTACTATTATTGTGAAACTGTCAATTTCTCTTTTCAGTGCTGTTAGAATTTGTTTTATGTATTTTGGAGCACTGTTGTTGGGTGCGTAGATGTTTGTTATGGTTATGTCTTCATGACGGATCATCCCCTTAATCATTATATGGTGTCCTTCTTTGTCTTTTATGGTGGATTTTGTTTTAAAGTCTATTTTATGTGAGATTAGTATTGCCATTCTGGCTCTTTTTTGATAGTTGTTAGCTTATATATATTTTTTCCAACCTGTGATTTTTAATAAATTTATGTCTTTTTTTCTAAGATGTGTCTCTTATAGACAGCATATTGATGTATCCTTTTTTTTAAATCTATTCTCTCACTCTCCATCTCTTTACGGGAGCATTGAGGCCATTTACTTTCAGGGCAATTATTGATAGATGTGAATTTATTGCTGTCATTTTGTAGTGCTTTTTTTTTGTGTTGCCAACATTTTCTTTTTTCCTGTTGTTCTCCTGTGCTGAATTCCATTTATTGGTGGATTTTTAAAATTTCTTTTGTTTTTATAGGTTTTGTTTTTACTGAATGTTTATGTTTTTCCTCTTTATTTTTATGAGTATGTTTGTTAACTTTCTTTGTGGTTACCGTGAAATTTGGCCTTATCTTTCTTAGTTTGAAGCAGTCTATTATTACTTGGTATTGCCTTGCCATCCTCTGCATTAGAAGGTTCTATACTTACACTGTTTGTTTCCTCTTTTATTGTTCTGATGTTGTTTCCCTTTACAGAATAACTTCTCTGATTCCCTGTTATATTTCTTTTCGTTTTGGATGGTCCTTGAGAGTTCATTTCCTAGGTTGGTATCTGACTGGTATGATCCTGCATCCTAGATTCAGCCTGTGAGCTGGAGTTGTTTGTTCTCAGATTGAAGAACTCCCTTTACTAATTCTTGTAAGTTTGATTTGGTTTTTCAATACTCCCTTAATTTCTGTTTATATGGAAATGTCCTAATTTCACTATCATATTTGAAGGAGAGTTTTGCAGGATATATTATTCTTGGCTGGCAGTATTTTCTTTGAAAGTTTTGCATATGTCATCCCATTGCCTTCTTGCCAGCATGGTTTCTGCCAGATAATCTTAGCTTAGTCTTATTGTTTCTCCTCTGTATGTGACTTTTTGCTTTTCTTGAGCTCTTCTCAAGATTCTTTGTTTGTCTTTGGTTTTAGGGAGTATGATTATGGTATGAATTTCTTGGTGAATTTCTTTTGGGGGTCTATCCTATATGGGGTTCATTGAGCTTCTTGGATGGCCGGATTTTCATCTTTCATGATATTAGGGAAGTTTTATGTCAGCATTTCTTCAATGATCTCTTTGTTTTCTGTTTTCTCTCCCTGTTCTGGAACTCTGATCACTCGGAAATTTTTGCTTTTGATTGTATCCCACATAATTCTCAAGGTCTCTTCATTTTTCTTCATTCTTTTCTCTGATTTTTCCTCAAACTGAGTTGTATCCAAGTGTTTGTCTTCAATTTCGCTGATCCTGTCTTCCACTGTTTCAAATCTACTCTTCAGCCCTTCTATGACACTGTCCATTTCTGAAATCTTGTTGTTTATCCTTTGGTTTTCTAATTGTTGTTTTTGTATGATTTCTTGTTGTGAATTTATTTTGGCATTTTGTTCCTGCATTATTGTCCTGAATTGTTCCATTTTTTTTTGCCTGTATTTTACATGAATTTGTCTATTTTTTCTTCTTTTTTTCCTGTTTTTTGCTTCAACTTTTGGATAATTCTGAGTATTAGAGGTCTGAATTCCCTATCAGATAGTTCTAGTGCTTTTTCTTCTTCTGGAAAGTCACCTGGTGTTTTATTTTGGTCACCTACTGGAACCATCCTGTTCTGTTTTTGTAAATGTTTTGATATTGTCTGCTGTCTTTGGGACATTCAGTAGTTATTTTTCTTGTTTATTGATTGTGGATTTGTTTGTTTCATTTTTTTTTTTTTGTTTTATTTGGCTATGTCTGAGCAGGCAGGCTGTGTGTTCTTTGTTGTTTGCTCATCTGTGGGCACAATACTTTTCGCCTCCTTCTCCAATTGGCAAGGTCAGTCACTCAGATATGGTACATCAGGGCAAGTCTAGCTGAAGAGTAGTTGCTGGGATGGTTTGTTTGTAGCACTGACTACAGCCACTAGGGCAGGCTGGTAATCAGTGCAGGACAGGTTTTGGATGTCTCTCCTGTGCTGTTTGGTGGTGGGGTGTTAAGCGCACAGTGCAGGTAGGTAGGATGGAGGAGAGAGACTGTGATGTGTGGAGCTAAGATTGGTATGGGAAAGAGAAGACAGGACAGGAACCAAAAACATATAAACAAAAAAGAGTGCTAGGGGAGTTTGCCATTGGAGTGGAGAGATGAGAGACTATGAAATGGAGAAAAACAAAAAGGAGAAGAAGATGAGAAAAAAGAAAAAAAAATGAATAAATAAAAATTAGAAAGAAAAAGGAGAAGCAAATCTCCCTCGGATCCCACCAGTGTGGCTACAAGGTCTGGGGAAGTTGCTCCCAGGCGTTGAAGTACAGCCTGGCTAGAAGGCACAGAGGTGTCACTCAGGGCCAGGTATTCATGGGACTGGAAGAGAATGAAGGTATAGAGAGACAAGACACTGAGTAATGAAGAAAGAAAAAAGAGGGAAAGAGGGAAAAGAAAACAAAATCTACTAAAAGGGAAAAACCCTGAAAAAAAAAAAGAAAAAGAAAAAAATGCAAAAAGAAATGCCCCCTGAGATCCCTCTGTGCATCTGGGCAAACTGAGGAATTAGGTCCCAAGCCATGCAGTACTGCCAAGCTAGAATGGGCTCCCAGTTCGAGAAAAGAAAATGAAAACAAACAAACAATTTAAAACAAACTAACAAAAAGCCCTGGGATCCTACCAGCATGGCAGCATGGGCTGGGAAGCAGTTTCACAGTCAAGCAGAGTTTCACAGCCTTTCAGGAAGACACAAAGGTGGCACATGGAGTCAAATAGTTGCAAGAAAAGAGGGGGAGGTTGTGAGAGGTAAGGAAGAAATCAAAAAGAATCAGAAAAATACACCAGCAGCCAACAAATGGGACTCAGGGAATCGGCCAGTGCTGGCAGGTGGAATCCAAGCAGCTGGTGCTTCCCAGCCAAGAGAATGTGGCTCCCAGAAGCAGAGGAGGCCGAGTGGGGGTGAAGAAGGGTGGTTGATGGGAAAGTGTGTATCACTGTTTACTGGTTGCTGTGTCTCCTGCTGCAATCTCCGTGAAGCTGCTTTCTCGTAACCCCTATTCGCTGTTCTCTGATAGGAGTCTAAGATGGCAGATCTGCACTGTGTTTGCTGATAGGGGACCTCTGCATGAATCTCTCCTTGCTCTCTGTTCTCTGTCAGTTTCTGACTCCATTTGGTGCGTGGCTGAGTCCTTTATCTCTTCTTTTCATGCTTAGGGTTTCAGGATTGCTGTTTTCTCTGTTTGGCTTAGTTTTTCGGATCTTTGCTGTGGAGGGACGGTGTGGTGCTTCTGCCTAGAGCGCCATGCTGCCTGGAAGTCTCAGACGGTGATCTGTATGACTTCTTAAGCTAATAAATGTGATAAATCACTGGATAGGTTTTCTGCCTGCTAGAGATACATATCTTAAAACAATACTTAGCTGATCTGTAGGAGATGGATCAGGAGTGGAATATACAGACAAACTGAAATATCAAGCTGTACTTATTTTACTGAAAACAATTGATTGAACTTTATCAGTTATTAAGTTTATTAATTCTTTACACATTGTTTTAGACATATTGATGAGTTGCCCTTTCCTGGGTTAATATATTTTGATATGTGTCCTACTAAAAATGGATAAAACTGAACAAATTCAAGCAAACCCCCAAAATTTCCATTTTGTGGGAACACTTCATTTCTTCCTCAAAAAGATAATTCACATTCAGCGATTGTTATAATGATAGCAGCAGCACGTTGCCAAACGGTTTCTGATACAGACATTCTTCATTAGTTTGTTTCTAGTTCATGAGTTAAGCTAAAATCATGTCTTCAGTTTAAGTATAACAACATTCAATCTCTGTGAATTGAACTGTTTTCAGGTTTATCTATCATATTCGAGTTGCATGAATTGCTAAATCCATCTGTAGCAAATCCAGAATTAAATGATTTCGGACTGAATAGTTTGCAAAGAAAACAATATACAGAGCTGACTGATGGAAAATACAGTAAGCCACTCGATTTTATAATTTTCACCATTAGAAATATATTCTGGCTACAGAACCTTGCTTGTTTACCATCCAGAAATTTTTGACGTGAATTTTTAAATATTCCACTGTGATGTTGACAATCACTTGGTTTTCTTTCAATCCAATAATTTACATCAGTAGAAGAAAAATTATTCCAGAATTATTTTTGTTATTTATGGGATCTGACAATGTGACAATTTCAGATTCGAAAATAGTTTCACTTTCTACAAGGCTTTTTTTTTTTTTTTAACTACAGCAAGGAATGGATGCAGAAGTTAGAACAAATTCTGTTATATTCGTATTGCTATTAGTAATTTCAGCACTAGCTGTACTAGCACCCATTAAACTCCAGCATTCAATGGAATAAGTCTCTTCTGATTCATTACATTTTAAAAAGGAAGTTAATTTTGGAAATGTCATTAGGGATTCAGAAATCCTTTTTATTTTCTGTGAACTTTTGTTTTTGCGCTGCACTGAGTTGTTGCTGTTTCATTTTTTCTGAATATAAGTTTATATTACTTTTTAAATTTAGTTCTACCTTAGCAAATGTATTTGAATAATTGAAAATGAATAAAATGTATAAAACAAGTAAAATTTGTAAAATATAATTTACATTTGAATTTGCACATTAACACAAAGATTCAAATTTGAAAATTAGTAAGTAAAAAATGATTTGGAACATGTAATTTTGTTCGTCAGGTCTGAGATAGTCAAAAGAAATAATACTTTACAAGGCAGTTGGAAGTAATTTCATTCGTTTGTCATACAATGTTTGTGGGCGGGTTCTTCGCAGATCTCCACAAGTTTTTTTTGTCTTGAAATAATACTTAAAAACTTGCGCGTTCCCTTTCTGTTCCATGATGCTGCATCTTTACAGTTCATTGGACTACTGCTTTTACCCAAAGAGGGCGAGAGTGATCCCAAAGGGTATGATACAGATACAAGCGTATGCTCAATCTGAAGATGTGCTTTGGTTCGCTTTGTGCAGGAACAGATATGTCAGGAGTCATGTTATTATAGTGCCGCTGGAGAGTTCTTATGTAATCAGTTAGGGAGAATTGAATGCGAGGTTATATCCGGTTGGTCTGAAACGAAAAGGGAAATATAATTGTTATCGTATACAAAATTTATAAAATGGTATCAATTTCATTTAGTGCCCCGCCAGTTCCATTTCACTCTGGCACTCACTTTTCCTTGTGTCCTTCCTGCTTGGCAACTATGGGTCTTTGCTTTGGACAACTGGTGCCCCTGTTTTGTTGATGCCCTAAGCAGGTGCTTACCTTGCTTATTGGATAGTCCCTCCCTGGAGACAGGTTATCCACTTTGAAAATTTAAGGGGCGGCACATATAGGTATAGATTTAGGCAGGCTGGTAGATTTGGTGGTAGAAAGGAGGAATTTCTATTTGAATTGCTTCTGTTTTCACAGTGAGTGAAAAGTCGGGAAGAGTGTGGAGGTTTAAGAAAAGAGGATGTATGGAGTACTCTTTCTTATTTCTTGCTTTTTCAAATTATTCAAACCATATTGTAAAAATTTAAATGGCTATATAAAGGTAGAAGAGGCACCATAAACAAAAAGGGGGTAAAATCTTCATAAGGTGATAAAGGGTTAATACATCTACTGTACAAAGAGCTCTTGTAAATTGTTAAGAAAAAGGCAGAGAACTTAATATTAAAATAGGTAAAAGATAGTTTGGCAATTCATAGTTGGGGAAATCCAAATTACATATAAATATTGAAAGAAGCTCAATGAAATAGGGAAATGCACCTTAAATAATAATGGTATCATTTTTACCTGTTTGGCAAAAATTAAAAATAGACATATAGAATTCAGAGTAATGAAACCTCCCATAAATTATTGCTGCGAGTGTGAATTAGTGTAGCACTTTTGGAAAATACCCTGGAAATGTCTAAAATTAGAAAACAAAAACAACAGAAACAACAACATATACCTTTGACACTGCAGTCTCACATTTGGGAGTCTATCCTTGAGAGAAAATTCCAAGTGTGTAACAGTACATACACAAAGCTGTTTATTGCTGCAATTTTTCTATTTATTGAGATACAATTCACATTCCATAATAATAACCTTTTTAAGTGTACTATTTGGTGGTTTTTAATATATTCACAAAGTTGTGCAACCATCACCAGTCTCTAATTCTGGAACATATACATCCCTCCAAAAAGAAAACTGTATCTATTAGCCGTCCGTCTCCATTTCTCCCTCCTTTCATTCCCTAACAACCACTAATCTACTTTCTGTGTCTACATATTTGCCTATATTCGACATTTCATATAAGTGGAATTAAGCAATATGTGGCCTTTTGTGTTTGTGTTCTTGCCTTAGCATAATGATTGCAAGGTTTACCTATGCTGTAGCACGTGTCAGTACTTCATTCCTTTTTATGGACGAATACGATTCTATTTTATAGATATACCACATTTTGTTTATCCATGTATTAGTTGATAGGAATTTGGGTTCCTTCCACTTTTTACCTATTATAAATAATGCTTCTATGAACATTTATATGCAAGTTTTTGGGTGGATGTAAACTTATGAGTCATCTGGTAACTCTATGTTTAACAATTTGAGGAGCTGTGCAAACTGTTTTCCAAAGCTCTGCACCATTGTACATCCCCACTAGCAATGTATGAGCATTCCAATTTTTCCACATCCTTGCCAACACTTGTTATTGTAAGTCTTTTTGATTCTAGTCATCCTAGGGGGTGTAAAGTGGAATTCATTGTGGTTTTCATCTGCATTTCCCTAATGAGTGAAGCCTTCTTCCTCACAACTGAACCAATAAACAACATCATGATAAATGGAGAAGAAATTGAAGGTGTCGGTGATTTAATTCGACTCGGATCAGCAATCAACACCCATAGAAGCAACAGTCAAGAAATCAAACCATGTATTGCATTGGGTGAATCTGCTGAAAAAGATAAGGTGTGCCTGACCCAAGCCATAGTCTTTTCAATTGCCTCATATGCATGCAAAATCTGGACAATGAAAAAGGAAGACAGAAGAATTGATGCATTCGAATTGTGTTGTTGGTGAAAAATATTGACTATACCGAGGACTGCCAGAAGAACAAACAAATCACTCATAGAAGAAATACAACCAGAATGCTCCTTAGAAGTGAGGATGGTGAGTCTTTGGTTGGCTTGCTTATTTTGAACAAGTCTTCAGAAAGACCAATCACAGGAAAGGACATCACTTGCTAAAGTAGAGGGTCGATGAAAACAAGGGAAACCCTCAATGAAGTGAATTGACACAATAGCCACAATGGACTCAAACGTACCAATGATCATGAAGATGATGCAGGACAAAGCAGCATTTCATTCTATTCTGCATAAGGCCTCCAACTTGATGGCAACTAAGAACAACAATTACTATCTTAAACTAGATTCTCTAGAGAAGCAAAACCAGTGAAGAATCTCAAGGAAATGGCTCATGCGGTTGTAGAGGCTGGCAAGTCCCAAGTCTGTGGGTCAGGTGTCAGGCATCAGGCTGGAGGCTTCTCCTGACTCATATAGATGCAGGGGCTAAAGAACCCAAGATCCGCAGGTCAGATGGCATGCTGCCAGCTCACGGCTGTGAAGGCTGATGAATCCAAGGTCAGCAGGTAAGACTGCAGGCTGCTGTCCCAAGTCCCAAGAACTGGAGGTCAGATGCTTGTTGTAGTGGCGGCGATTGTCGGGGCGGCGGAGACAGTAACCAATGCCACAACTCTTACAGAGAAGTGGGGCCAGGAGGGTCACTCTGAGGAGTCGAACCCTGGCTTCAGTCCCAGGAGTTTATTTTATAGTCAATACAGCAAGCAGTGAAGCAAATAACAGAACAATGGGCTTTGGGTGAATAACAATAAGTTTTGGGCAAGGGAGGAAGAATTCAGGTAAACAAGCCAATCAGTAGTGGGTTTGGAAAAACAAGTCGTGACAAGTCTCAACATGTTGGGGACAAGTCTCAACATGTTGTGCAGCATAGAGGCCTTTATACATCCATATTTTAATGGCACATATCCCCACAGATGCTGATGAGCCTATTGCAGGACCCAGAGCCAGTGAGCTTTGCCAGAAAGTCCACATATATTGGATGCAGGCTATACCCCCAAGGAAACACCCTTTTAACTGATTGGCTACTCATAGCAGATCTTATCTTGGCGGTGACAACATATCAGATGTCATCATCGAAGTGATTACATCATCATACAACTGCCAGACTACAGCATAACTGCCAAACCACTGAGAATCATGGCCCAGCCAAGCTGACACACAACTTTAATTATCATAATGGCTAACGATGTTGAGCATCGTTTCAAGTACTCACTGGCTGTTTGTATGTTTTTGGAGAACCATCTATATACTTTCACCATTTTTAATTGAATATTTGTCTTTTTATTAATGAATTATAAAGACTTCTTTTTATGTTTTGGACACAAATGCCTTATCAGATATCTGATTTGCAGACAATTCTCCCATTCACTTTCTTGTTGTTATTATTAAGTGCCATTGAGTTGATTCTGACTCAAAGAGACCCTATGTACAACACAATGAAACATTGCCTGGTCCTGCACCATCCTCACAATTGTTGTTATACTTGAACCCATTATTGCAGCCACTGTGTCAACCCATCTTTTTTGCTGACCTTCTACCAATCATGATGTCCTTTTCCAGGGACTGGTCTCTCCTGATAACATGTCCAAAGTACTTGAGATAAATTCTCACCATCTTTGCTTCTAAGGAGCATTTAGGCTGTACATCTTCCAAGACAGATTTGTTCATTCTTTTGGCAGTCCAAGGTATGTTCTATATTCTTTGCCAACACCATAATTCAAAAGCATCAATTCTTTTTTATTCTTCCCTATTAATTGTACAGCTTTCATATGCATATGAGGTGATTGAAAATACCATGGCTTGGTCAGGCACAACTTAGTCCTCATAGTGGTATCTTTGCTTTTTAAGACTTTAAAGACGCCTTTTGTAGCAGATTTGTCCAATGAAATAGTCGTTTGATTTCTTGACTGGTGCTTCCAAGGGCGTTGATTTTGGATTCAGGTAAATGAAATCCTTGGTAACTTTAATCTTTTCTCCATTTATCATGATGTTGTTAATTGATTCAGTTGCGAGGATTTTGTTTTCTTTATGTTGAAGTGCAATCCATACTGAAGGCTGTAGTCTTTGATCTCCTTCACTTTCAGCAAGGAAGATTGTGTCATCTGTATATGGCAGATTGTTAATGAGTTTCCTCCAATCCTTCATATAGTCTAGTTCTCCTTCATATAGTCCAGCTTCTCGGGTTATTTGTTCAGCATACAGATTGAATACATATGGTGAAAGGATACAACTCTGACGCACACATTTCCTGACTTTAAACCACGCAGTATCCCCTTGTTCTGTTTGAACGACTGCCTCTTGGTTATGTACAGGTTCCTCATGAGCACAATTAAGTGTTCTGGATTTCCCATTCTTTGAAGTGTTATCCATAATTTGTTATGATCTACACAGTCAAATGCCTTTGTGCTGTCAATAAAACACAGGTAAACGTCCTTCTGGTATTCTCTGCTTTCAGCCAAGATCCATCTGACATCCTCAATGATATTTCACTTTCCATGTCCTCTTTGGAATTTGGTTTGAACTTCTGGCGATTGCTTGTTGATGTACTGCTGCAGCCACTTTTGAATGATCTACAGCAAAATTTTGCTTGCACTTGATATTAATGATATTGTTTGATAATTTCCACATTCTGTTGATAGTGTTCTTTAAAGCACAAAAAGTTTTTAATTTTGATGAAGTCCAATATATCCTGCTTTTCCTTGTGTTCCTTGTGCTTTTGGTGTATCTAGGAACACTTTGCCTAACCCACTGTCACGAAGATTTACTCCTGTTTTCTTCTAAGGGTTCTATAGTTTTCAGCACTTACATTTAGGTATATGATGCAATATGGAGTTAATTTTTGGATATGTTTATTTCTTTCTTTATCTTCTGTCTAGTTGTTTTATCCTTCATTGAAAGTGGAGTACTGAAGTCTCCAACTACTACTGTTAAATTGTTCATTTCTCCCTTCACTTCTGCCTGTTATTGCTTCATGTACTTTGGGGCTCTGCTGTGGGTGCATAAAAACCTAAACCAAACTTGTTGCTGTCTAGTCAATCCCGACTTATAGTGACCCTAGAGGACAGAATAGACCTGCCCCATAGGGTTTCTAAGGAGGGGCTGGTGGATTTGAACTGCAGACCTTTTGTTTAGCAGCGGAACGCTTAACCACTGTGCTATCAGGGCTCCATTAGGTGCATATGTGTACATAATTGTTAATTATTTTTGATGAACTGACTTGTTTATTATTATAAAATAGCCTTTGTCTCTAGTAAAAAAAATTATCTTAAAATATATTGTGTTTGATATTTGTATAGCCACTCCAACTTTCTTTTTGTTGCTGTATCTTACATCTTTTTATATTGTTTTCCATACTTTTACTTTCAACCTATTAGTGTCTTTGAATCTGAAGTGTGTCTCTCTTAGACAGCATACTGTTGAACTAAAAAAAAAAAAGTAATTCTGCCTATCTCTTCTTTTGATTGGATTGTTTAATCCATTTGCATTTAATATAATTAATGATGAGGTAGGATTTATGTCTATTATTTTGGTATTTGTATTCTATTTTTTTTTTGTTCTTCTACTTTACCGTTGCCATTTTCTTTTGTGTTACATAGATATTTTCTAGTATACCGTTTTAATTTCTTTGTCATTTTTTTTATTGCATTTTTTTGTGCTATTGTCTTAGTGATTACCCTGGGAATTACAGTTAACATTTTGTGCTAGGTGTTAGGTGCTGTCTGGCCTGTTCCAACACATAGCTACCCTATATGTAACAGAACGAAACATTTCATTATTTATTGTTCAGCTTTTGCATGCATATGAGGTGAACCGAAAATACCATGGCTCGGTCAGGTACACCTTAGTTCTCAAAGTGACATCTTTGCTTTTTAACACTTTAAAAAGGTCTTTTGCAGTAGATTTGCCCAATGCAATACGTTGTTTGATTTCTTGACTGCTGCTTCCGTGGGTGTTGATTGTGGATCCAAGTAAAATGAAATTCTTGACAATTTCAGTATTTTCTCCATTTATCATGAAGTTGCTTATTGGTCCAGTTGTGAGGATTTTTGTTTTCTTTATGTTGATGTGTAATCCATACTGAAGGCTGTAGTTTTTATCTACATCAATAAGCTTCAAGTCCTCTTCACTTTTGGCGAGCAAGGTTGTGTCATCTGCATGTTGAAAATTGTTAATTACTCTTCCTCCAATCCTGATGCCGTGTTCTTCTTCATATAATTCAGTTTCTCAGATTATTTGCTCAGCATACAGACTGAATAAATATGGTGACAGGATACAAACTGACCTATACCTTTCCTGATTTTAAACCACGCAGTATGCCCTTGTTCTGTTCAAATGACTGCCTCTAGGTCTATGTACAGGTTCCTCATGAACACAATTAAATGTTCTGGAATTCCCATTCTTTGCAATGTTTTCTATAATTTGTTATGATCCACACAGTGAAATGCCTTTGCACAGTCAATAAAACAGAGGTAAACATCTTTCTGGTATTCTCTGATTTCAGCCAACATCCATCTAGAGTCAGCAATGATACACTTCATTCCACATCCTCTTCTGAATCTGGCTTGAATTTCTGGCAGTCTTTATACTGCTACAACTGTTTTTGAATTATCTTCAGCAAAATATTTCTTGTGTATGATATTAATGATATTGTTTTATAATTTATGCCTTCTGGTGGATCAACTTTCTTTGTGATGGGCACAAATATGAATTTCTTTCAGTCAGTTGGCCAGGTAGCTGTCTTCCAAATTTCTTGGCATAGATGAGTGAACACCTCCGGCACTGTATCCATTTGTTGAAACATCTCAGTTGGTATTTCGTCAATTCCTGGAGCCTTGCTTTTTATCAATGCCTGCAGTGCAGCTTGGACTTCTTCCTTCGATACAATCAGTTCTTGATCATATGCTACCTCTTCAAATAGCTGAACATCAACTAATTATTTTTGGTACAGTGACTCTGTGTATTCCTTCCATGTTCTTTTGATGCTTCCTGTGTAGTTCAATATTTTGCCCATAGAATCTTTCAAAATTGCTACTCAATGCTTGAATTTTTTCTTCAGTTCCTTTAGCTTGAGAAATGCTGAGTGTGTTCTTCCATTTTGATTTTCTAACTCCAGGTCTTTGCACGTTACATTATAATACCTTACTTTGTCTTTTCAAACAGCCCTTTTGGAATCCTCTGTTCCATTCTTTTATGTCATCATTTCTTTCAGTAGCTTTAGCTACTCTGCATTCAAGAGCAAATTTCAGAGTCCCTTCTGACATCAGTTTTGGTCTTTTCTTTCTTTTTAGTGACCTTTTGCTTTCTTCACTTATGATGTCCTTGATGTCATTCCACAATTCGGCTGGTCATTAATGTTCAATGCGTCAAATCTATTCTTGAGGTGGTCTCCAAATTGAGGTGGGATATACTCAAGTTTGTATTTTGCCTCTTGTGGACTTGTTTTAATATTCTTCAGCTTCAACCCGAACTTGCATGTGAGCATTTGATGGTCTGTTCCGCAGTCAGTCCCTGGCCTTGTTCTGAATGATGATATTGAGCTTCTCCATCTTTTCCGTTGTCTGTTTCCACAGATGTACTCGAATTAACTCCTGCGTTTTCCATCCGGTAAACTCCAGGTGTATTGTTATCGTTTATGTTGTTGAAAAAAGGTACTTGCAATGAATAAGTCTTTGGTCTTGCAAAATTCTATCACGCGATCTATGACATGGTTTCTATCACCAAGGCCATATTTTCAAACTAAAGATCCTTCTTCCTAGTCTGTCTTAGTGTGGAATCTCAGCTGAAACCTGTCCACCATAGGTGACGTTGCTGATATTTGAAATACTAGTGGCATAGATTCCAACATAAAAGCAATACACAAGCCACTGCAGTACAACGAACTGACAGAAGTGTGGTGGCACAATACATGAACATTCTTATTATTTCTGTTCTGGTTGTTCTGTTTCCATTAATTTAGTTTCCCTGCCCTCTTACCTTCTCATCTTTGTTTTAAAGTTATTTTTGACCATTACCTTATAGATGATTTTTTTAAAGGAGCACAGTACTCACAGGTGATATTTTTTTGTGAGCCAATCTGTTGTTTTGCTGAAAGACAACTAAAAAATGACTTCAGAGACTAGTTTTGGTAGAAAGCTTAAAGAACGTCTCAGGGCAATAGTCTTGGGGAGTCTTTCAGTCTCAACTGTTTCAGTAATACTGCATTTTTCTTAAAGAATTTGAAGTTCTGTTCCACATTTTTCTCCTTTTCTATCATGATCAATCTATTGTCACCCTGATCAAAATGGTCGGTAGTGGTAGCCAGGCACCATCTAGTTCTCCAGGCCTCAGGGTAGATGAGGCTGTGGTTCATGCAGACTATTAGTCCTATAGACTAGTGTCTTCTTTGAGTCTTTGGCCTCCTTTTTTCTTTTTTGCTGTAGATGAATAGAGACCAATAGCTGTATCTTAGATAGCTACTCAGAAGTTTTTAAGACCCTAGACACTACTCACTAAAATAAGATGTAAAACATAAACTTTATCAGCTATGTTATGACAATTGAGTTGTCTCATGAGACTATGGTCCTAAGCCTTCAAACTCATTAAACCAACCCTGGGAGGTTTTGGTTATGTTTAAGAAATATCTGAAACTATGCCCTCTATGTGCTTTATTATATATATGAATATATATGCATACACACATATACATTCATATACATATGCATACACCATCTGCATTTTTTTTAACAACAAAAACCTGGAAGCAACCTAATGGTCCAGCTACCAAAAAAAAAAAAACAAAACCGGAAACCCATTGTCGTTGAGTCGATTGCAACTTATAGCAACCCTATAGGACAGAGTAGGACTGCCTCACAGGGTTTCCAAGGAGCTCCTGGTGGATTCAAACTGCTGACCTTTTGGTTAGCAACCATAGCTCTTAACCACTACACCACCAGGGTTTTCAATGGACCATCTATGGAGAGGGTTAAATACACTGTTGAATGTTCATCACTGGGATATTATGAAACCACTCAAAAGAATGAGTTAGAGTCATATTTTTTGACCTGGATGGGTGTCTCTGATTTTTTGAAGTTTGTTTTATTGTGATAAAATACATATAACATAAAATTTGCCATTTTAACTATTTTAAGTGGAGGTGGGCCAAGATGGTGGAGTAGTTAAACCCTTCCAGTGGACTCTTTTACAACAAAGACCCGAAAAAACAAGTGATTTGATTATATATGGCAACCTGGGATCCCTGAACATCAAATGCAGAGTTGAGGGCCCAGACTGAGTGGCAGGGGGAGGGAGAGACAGTTCTGAAGCATTGAGGAGTTGCCAGACCTGACCTGGCAAGCGCTTGAGCCTAATCAGCTTGGGGGTGAGCAGTGAGGCAGGCAAACAGCTGTGCTCGGGAGGCACATTTTCCTCACTGGGAGAGACCCAGCACCAGAGACTCTACATGGCCACCCAGAACCAGTGAGAAGCAGCCCTCCGTGAGAGATAAGTACTTGTGTACCACACTGATCAAAAACACCCCCCTTAGGGAAAAACCTCTCTCCTATTTAGCTTCCCGCTCCCTGCTCTGCACTGTGTCCCAGACTGGCTTCAGCAATTGCTAAGTCCCCTGGGCTGGAAGTAGGATCTGTCCAATGCCTGGAGCAATTCTTACCGACTTGGAGAGTGAACAAATTAACAAACAGGGAAAAAATAAACTGTCGGCTCCCCTAAGCCAGGAACCCAGGGTAGGCACAGCTCCTTCGCCTGTGCACTGGCATAAGGGATCCACAGACTTTGAGTGCCTTTCCCACTGCATAGACTTGTGTGGGCCCATCTCAACAGTGCAGGCCCTCATTACCTCAGTACAACAGGGTATATACTGGAACTCTAATGTCAACTGTTTCAGCTGTGAAGTGGCAGGTTCTTGACATTTGACACTGCTCTGCCCATTAAGCAGGGTCTTCACCTACCCATATCCACATCAGGGGCCTGAGGACTGGTGGCTCCACCCCTGCCACCTAGCCACCTGAAAAAGGGACCCGTGAATAAGAGGTGTCCCCCAGTCATTAGAGCCAACAGCATTAGGTGCTCATAGTCTGGCTGTAAAAACCACTCACCTATGTGCTCTAGGGTCTAGGGATATGCCTTCTTCCTGGACACTCAGGGGTGGCTGTCAGCTCCTTGCATTGCTCAGAGTGTGTCCCCCTGCTGCAGCCAGATGCCTGTGCCTACCCAAAACACCCATGCCTGTCTAGGACTGTAAGTGAGAGCCTACACCACACACTTGGTGGCTATCTACCTGGGCACCTGAGCTGAATCTATACAGGAGGAGTGGGCAGACTCCTGTGCTCACATACCTAGTAACAGATTTAACCACCTGGTGACAGGACATTAGAGCTTCAAAGGTGCCAATAATCAAACTAGCTCATATGAGCAGACTATTTGGGCATATCAAAACAAAACAAGAAGCTAGCACACATTAAACAAACACAAAATAAATAAATACAATAACTTATTGATGGCTCGTAGACAACAGTCAATATCAAATCACATAAAATTTCTTAGAATTACCAGAAGCCGAATACAAAAGATTAATATACAGAACTCTTCAAGAAATTAGGAAGGAAATTAAGCAAAGGCACAACACGCAATAGAGGAAATGAAAAAGATTAGAGAACAGCATAATGACAAATTGAACAGGCTGCAAGAATCCATAGAGAGACAGCAATCAGAAATCCAGAAGACTAAAAACAAAATTTCAGAATTATACAACTCAATAGAAAGTCATAGGAGCAGAATTGAGGCAATGGAAGTCAGAATTACTGAGATTGAAGGTAAAGCACTTGACACCAACTTATTTGGGGAAAAATCAGATAAAAGAATTTAAAAAAAGTGAAAGAACTCTAAGAATTACGTGAGAGTGTATCAAGGGAAATAACCAACGAGTGATTGGAGTACCAGAACGGGGGGGGGGGGGGAATAACAGAAAATAGAGAATTGTTGAAGATTTGTTGGCAGAAAACATCCCTGATATCATGAAAGATGACAAGATATCTATCCATGATACTCATCGAACCTCAAATAAGGTGGATCACAAAAAGAAAGTCATGAAGACATAATCAAACTTGTCAAAACCAAAGATAAAGAGAGAATTTTAAGAGTGGCTAGGGATAAATGAAAAGTCATCTACAAAGGAGAGTCAATAAGAATAAGAGACTACTCAGCAGGAACCATGCAGGCAAGAAGGCAATGGGATGACATATATAAAGCCTTGAAGGAAAAAAACTGCTAGCCAAGAATTACATATCCAGGAAAACTGTCTCTTAAATATGATGGTGAAATTAAGCCATTTCCAGATAAACAGAAGCTTAGGGAATTTGCAAAAAACAAACCAAAATTACAAGAAATACTAAAGGGAGTCCTCTGGTTAGAAAATCAGTAACATCAGGTAACAACCCAAGACTAGAACACAGGAGAGAGCAACCAGATATCAACCCAAATAGGGAAGTCACAAAAGCAAATCAAAGCTAAAATGCTGAAAATAGGGAAACAGATGTCAATACGTAAAAGATGACAACATTAAAGCAAAAAAGAGGGACTTAAAACATGTAGACATAGATTTTTCAAATGGAGAGGAAGTCAAGGCAATATAAAGAACAAAAGACTGGCATAAACTCAGAAAAATAGGGGTAAATATTAAGGTAACCACAAAGGAAACTAACAATCCTACAACTCAAAATAAAAAACTAGAAAAATATAAAGTCTCAGCAAATATCAATCAACAACAATGAAAAAGATGAAAAGAAAATACATAAAGAAAAACGACCTAGCACAGAAAATTAAGTGGAACAAAGAAACCGTGAACAGCACACAAAAAAAGACATCAAAATGATAGCACTATCAATAATTACCCTGAATATAAATAGGCTAAATGCGCCAATAAAGAGACAGAGAGTGGCAGATTAGATTAAAAAACATGATCCATCTATATGCTGCCTACAAGAGACACACCTTATTCTTAAAGACACAGACAAACTACAACTCAAAGGATGGAAAAATCATATCAAGCAAACAACACTCAAAAAAGAGCAGGAGTGGCAATATTAATCTTTGACAAAATAGACTTTAAAGTAAAATCTACCACAAAGGATAAGGAAGGACACTACATAATGATTAAAGTGTCAATACATGAGGAGGACATAACTATAATAAATATTTACGTACCCAATGACAGGGCTCCAAAATACATAAAACGAACTCTAACAGCACTGAAGAGAGAGACAGACAGCTCCACAATAGTAGTAGGAGACTTCAACACAGCACTTTCGGTGAAGGACAAAACATCCAGAAAGAAGCTAAACAACGACACGGAAAAGCTAAATGCTACAATCAACCAACTTGATCTCATAGACATATACTGAACAATCCACCCAACAGCAGCCAAGAATACTTTCTTTTCCAATGCACATGGAACACTCTGCAGAATAGACAACATATTAGGCCATAAAGCAAGGCTTAAGAAAATCCAAAGCATCGAAATATTACAAAGCATCTTTTCTGACCATAATGCCACGAAAGTAGAAATCAACAACAGAAAGAGCAAGGAAAAAATATCAAACGCATGGAAACTGAACAACAAATCCCTCAAAAACTACTGGGTTATAGAAGAAATTAAGGATGGAAGAAAGAAATTCATAGAATCAAACGAGAATGAAAACACATCCTACCAGAACTTTTCGGACAAGGCAAAAGTTCAGAGGTCAGTTTATAGCAATAAACGCACACATCCAAAAAGAAGAATGGGCCATAATCAAAGCATTAACCCTACAACTCAAAGGAGTATAAGGAGAGCAGCAAAAGAAGCCCTCGGGAGCCATAAGAAAGGAAGTATTAAAAATTACAGCAAATTCAATGAAATAGAGAATAGAAAAACAATTGAAAGAGTTAACAAAACCAAAAGCTGGTTCTTTGAAAAGATCAACAAAATTGATAAACCATTGTCCAAACTGACAAAAGAAAAACAGGAGAGGAAGCATATAATCTGTTTATGAAACAAGATGGGTAATATCACAACAGACCCAACTGAAATTAAAAGAATCATAACAGAATACTATGAAAAATTGTACTCTAACAAATTTGAAAGCCTAGAGGAAATGGACAAATTTCTAGAAACTCACTACCTACCTAAACTAACACAAACAGAGGTAGAACAACTAAATAAACCCTTAACAAAAGAAGAGATTGAAAAGGTAATTAATCAACTCCCAACAACAAAAAAAGAAAGCCCTGGCCCGGATGGCTTTACTGGAGAATTCTACCAAACCTTCAGAGAAGCGTTAACACCACTACTACTAAAGGTATTTCAGAGCATCGAAAAGGATGGAATTCTCCCAAACTCATTTTATGAGGCCAGCATAACCCTGATACCAAAACCAGGTAAAGACACCACAAAAAAAGAAAATTACAGACCAATATCCCTCATGAACATTGATGCAAAAATCCTCAACAAAATTCGAGCCAATAGAATTCAGCAACATATCAAAAAATAATTCACCATGATCAAGTGGGATTTATACCAGGTATACGGGGATGGTTCAACACTAGAAAAACAATCAAAGTAATCCATCACATAAATAAAACAAAAGTCAAGAACCACATGATCTTATCAATCAATGCAGAAAAATCGTTTGACAAAGTCCAACACCCATTCGTGAGAAAAACTCTCAACAAAATAGGAGTAGAAGGGAAATTCCTCAATATAATTAAGGGCATTTATACAAAGCCAACAGCCAACATCATCCTAAATGAAAAGACTTTGAAAGCACTCCCCTTGAGAATGGGAACCAGACAAGGATGCTCTTTATTACCACTCTCATTCAACATTGTGCTAGAGGTTCTAGCCAGAGCAATTAGGCTATAAAAAGAAATAAAGGCATCCAAATTGGTAGGGAAGAAGTCGAAGTATTTCTATTTGCAGATGATACGATCTTTTATGCAGAAAACCCCAAAGAATCCATAAGAAAACTACTGAAACTAATAGAAGATTTCAGCAAAGTTTCAGGATAGAAGATAAACATACAAAAATCAGTTGGATTCCTTTACACCAACAAACAGAACCTCGAAGAGCAAATCACCAAATCAATACCATTTACAATAGCCCCCAAGAAGATAAAATGCTTAGGAATCAATGTAACCAGAGGTCTAAAAGATCTATACAATGAAAACTACAAAACACTACTGCAAGAAACCAAAAGAGATGGGCATAAGTGGAAAAACATACTTTGCTTATTGATAGGTAGACTCAACATTGTGAAAATGTCAGTTCTACCCAAAGCGATTTACAGATACAGTGTAATCCCGATCCAGCTTCCACCAGCATTTTGTAAAGAGATGGAGAAACAAATCACCAACTTCATATGGAAAGGGAAGAGGCCCCAAATAAGTAAAGCATTACTCCAAAAGAAGAACAAAGTAGAAGGCCTCACACTACCTGATTTTAGAACCTATTGTACTGCATAGGTAGTCAAAACAGCCTGGTACTAGTACAACAACAGATACATAGACCAGTGGAACAGAATTGGGAATCCAGACATAAATTCATCCACCTACGAGCAGCTGATATTTGACAAAGGCCCAAAGTCCGTTAACTGAGGACAAGACAGCCTCTTTAAGAAATGGTGTTGGCATAACTGGATATCCATCTGCAAAAACTGAAACCAGATCCATACCTCACACCTTGTACAAAAACTAACTCAAAATGAATCAAAGACTTAAGTATAAAATTGAAAACGATAAAGATCATGGAAGAAAAAATAGGGACAATGCTAGGAGCCCTAATACATGGCATAAACACAATGCAAACCATAAGTAACAATGCACAAGCACCAGAAAAGAGACCACATAAACGGGAGCCCCTAAAAATCAAACACTTATGCTCATCAAAACACTTCACCAAAAGAGTGGAAAGACAACCTACAGACTGGGAAAAAAAAATTTGGCTACGACAAATCCGATCAGTGTCTAATCTCTAAAATCTGCAAGATACTGCAAAACCTCAACAACAAAAAGACAAATAACTCATTTAAAAAATGGGGAAAGGCTATGAACAGGCAGTTTGCCAAAGAAGATCTTCAGGCGGCTAACAGACACATGAAGAAATGCTCACGATCATTAGCCATTAGAGAAAGAAAGATCAATTAGCATTAATCTAAAAAAACACAAAACAATAAATGCTGGAGAGGTTGTGTAGAGACTGGAACACATATATACTGTTGGCAAGAATGTAAAATGGTACCACCAGTTGGGAAATCGGTTTGGCTCTTCCTTCAAAAGTTAGAAATAGAAGTACCATATGATCCAGCTATCCCGCTCATTGGAATATATCTTAGAGAAATAAGAGCCTTCACACAAGTAGATATATGCACACCCGTGTTCATTACAGCACTACTCACAATAGCAAAAATATGGAAACAACCTAGGTGCCCATCAATGGACGAATGGATAAACAAATTATGGTATATCCACACAATGGAATACTACGCAACGATAAAGAACAACGATGAAGCTGTGAAACGTCTTATAACATGGAAGAAGCTGGAGTTCATTATGCTGAGTGAATTTAGTCAGTCACAGAAAGACAAATATTGTATAAGACCACTATCATAAGAACTCAATAAAAGGTTTAAACACAGAAGAAAACATTCTTTGATGGTTATAAGGGTGGGGAGGGAGGGTGAGGATTATTTACTAACTAGATAGTAGATAAGAATTATATTAGGTGAAGGGAAGGACAACACTCACTACAGGGGAAGTCAGCACAACTGGATTAAACCAAAGCTAAGAAGTTTCCTGAATACAATCAAACACTTTGAGGGGCAGAGTAGCAGGGACAGGGGTCTAGGGACATCTTTCAGGGGACATCTAGGTCAACTGGCATAACAAAGTTTACTAAAAAAATGTTCTGCCTCCTACTTTAGTGAGTGGAGTCTGGGGTTTTAGAAGTTTGCAAGCGGCCATCTAAGATGCTTCAATTGGTCCCAATCACCTGGAGTAAAAGAGAATGAAGAACACCAAAGAACACTACAAGGAAGGCAGTAGCTCAAGAGACAGAAAGGGCCACATAAACTAGAGACTTCATCAGCCTGAGACCAGAGGAACAAATGGTGCCTGGCTACCACCAATGACCGCCCTGACAGGGAATACAACAGAGAGTCCCTGATGGCGTGGGAGAAAGGTGGGGTGTAGAACTCAAATTTTAGTTAAGAAGACCAGGCTTAATTGTCTGAGTGAGACTGAAGGTACCCCAGAAAGCATGGCCCCCGGATTCTCTATCAGCCCAGAACTAAAGAGGCCAACTCTTCAGACAGGGATTGGACTGGACCGTGGGACATAAAGTGATAGTCATGAGGAGTGTTCCTCTTAGCTCAAGTAGATACAAGAGACTAGACGGGCAGCTTCTGTCCAGAGGTAAGATGGGGAGGCAGAGAGGTTTAGGAGCTGGTTGAATGGACATAGGGACTCAGGGGTGGAAAGGAGGAGTGTGCTGTCACAGTATGGGGAGAGCAATTGGAGTCACATAACAATATATGTATAAATTTTTGTATGGGAAAAAAACCGAACTATTTTAAGTGTATAATTCAGTGACATCATTTATCTTCACAATGTTGTGTAACCATCACCATTTCCAAAACTCCCAAGCTGAAACCCAGTAAATAATTAAGCAATAACTACCTGTCTATGATGTCTAAGTAAAAAAAGTTGCAGAGATTGTGTGTGTGTGTGTGCGTGTGTGTCTGTGTATATATGCCTGTATGTATACACATATCTTCCATTTTTCTAAAAACATAGAGCCAAAACCTGTATGTTTTTATCTGTGTTTTCCTTTGAGTGTGAAGATAATACTGGGATGTCAATATTGATTGTATGAGGTTGTGAAAATAAATGCAGAAAGGGTATATAGGATAGCCTGTGAACATTTTCTTTATTACCTTTGCATTCTTTCAGAGATTGTGGTGAGCATGTGCTGTATTTGTCATTTCCAAAGATGGCATTATCTTAAGAAATATTTAGGTGCACAACACTTTCCATTACTCTACAATCTTAAAGGATTTTATATTTAAAGTTTTCTGGTGCGAATATGTGCTTTCTATAACCATATCTATACGTTTTCTTTTTTTATGTAATTTATTATTTTTGTTGTTGTTAAAAATATACACAGCAAAACATCCACAAGTTCAACAGTTTCTACATGTACAATTTAGTGATATTGATGATATTCTTTGAGTTGTTCCACCATTCTCACCCTCCTTTTCTAAGTTGTTCCTCCCCCATTAATATAAACTCATTGCCCCTAAGTCTCCTTTCTGATCTTTTGAATTTCTGTTTTCAATTTGATCCCATATGAATAAATCTTAAAAGAGCCTAATGCTCAAGGCAGACATTCTTTACTGTTGTTGTTAGGTAAGTCAACAGAGAATCTCTGTTCATTGCCCACACTGGGAGCTGCCAAACTTCCTCACAGACTGAAGCACGCCAGAAGAATGCCTTTGTCTGTCAGGCTGCTCCAGCTTCGTCCACAATCAATGCCTCCACCTCTGCAGCATCCACAGTGAAAGATGATCAAACATGATTTATACTGATATATCTGGAGAAAGAGCGGCTCCATCAGAGTGAGGAAATCAGAGATGCAAGATGTTTGGAGTCAGGAGAATGCCCAGGTTCTAGAGTAGGAGCCTTACGTAGGGGCTTCAAGGTTCCCTATACACAGGCAGCCCAGAAGTTGGCTATCAGGCTATGTTGTGCAACTGACCACATTTCTAATCTATTCCCTCTTGATAGAATCATGCAATTTGCCACACATCCACAGCCAAGTTGACATCATCTTCCCTTTGTCCAGGCTTTGTTCCATCCACATTCAGCCACTTATGAAGCATTGCTGTTAATTTTCTATATTTGTTGTTGTTAGTTGCCATCCAGTTAGCTCTAACTTATGGCAACCACATGTACAGCAGAACAAAATGTTGCCCAGTCCTGTGCCATCTTCATGATCATTGGTGTGCTTGGGTCATTGTTGTGGCCACTGTGTATTGTGAGTGCCTTCCAACGTAGAGGACTCATCTTTCAGCTCTATATCAGACAATGTTCTGTTGGGCTCTGTAGGGTTTTCATTGGCTAATTTTTAGAAGTCAGTCACCAAGCCTTGCTTCCTAGTCTGTCTTAGTCTAGAACATCTGCTGGAACCCGTCCACCATAGGTGGTGACTCTGCTGGTATTTGAAATACCAGTGGCAGAGCTTCCAGCATCACAGTAACATGCAAGTCACCACAGTATGGCAAACTGATAGATTGGTGGTGGATTTTCTTTATACCACTTATTTTATGTCAATTACAGAAGAATTTCAATAGTAGCTGCAACTTGTTGAATTACCTCTTTTTTTTAGTTCTGGTATCAACTTTAGGTGGCATGAGATTCACTTTATTATACCTGATGATGACCTTGCCCTGGAAGATCACCCAAGGAAGCCCTCATGCCATGAGAGGGTGATTAATCAGATGGCCACTTTGCTAGTTTGCAGAGCAGGACACCTGTTTCTAGTGATCAGAACTCATGCTGTCAGAACTGGAGCCTCTTCTGTTTTGGTTTTCACCGTCTCATTGATCCAGCTACTCTGCTCCTTCCAGCTGGGTTTGTGGCTATCTCCAAACCCGGCAGCAAGGGGGCACTGTGGTCTACCTCACTGAGGGGCCTACACTTAAACAAATTCCTTAACCCTTTCGTGCCCAGTGGTACATAGAACGACCATGAACTTTTTCAGCCTATGGAGTTTATTGGGAAACTGCTATACCAGTGACAGTGCATGCTGCCACAGGGCAAGGGACTTTATGACTGTTAGAAACTGAAGAAATGGGCTTATGCCTCAAATTACTGTTTTTACAGGATATTGTATGAGGTGTCTGAATTTTTGGTAGGAAATATAGAAATTTTAAAAAATTTTCACATATGTACCAATAGACCCTGGTGGGGACTCTGAGGTATAATTAGTGGTACTTCATGTTTACCACTAAACACTTAGGACAGGTGTGTGGAGGGGAGCTTTAAAAAAATCCATACTACCTACCAAAAATTCAGACACACGCAATGATTCGGCGTGCTTTCATTAATGAAAACATATGGTATCAACAAAAAATTCAAAGCAGAAATTAATTGGGTCACCAAAGGGTTAATCTCTTGTTGTATGCTGAAGAGTTGATTTGGACTCATAGTGAGCCTGTATGACCGAGTAGAACTTCCCCATAGGGTTTCCTACTCTGTGATTTCTATGGGAGAAGATCGCCAGATCTTTCTCCTGCAGAGCAGCTGGTGTGTTTGAACCACCAACCTTTCAGTTAGCAGCTGAGCGCTTAACCACTGCACCACTAGGGCTCCTTCTTAATGTTTTACCTCATTCAAAATCAAGTTGGAATTTTTTCTGAATGAGCTATATTAAGCAACCAAAGAGTTAAACCAAACTTGTGAACTAAAATACAAAGGCAAAGAAGCAGACCGTCATAAGCCAATTTGTGGCTTAGGTAGTTTGCTGCCTCAACATTCATGAATTCCTCCCAGTTCCCCTTTCACCTAATTTCTGACATGGCCGTTCCTATCTTGTCACAAGTCTTTCAACAGTTGTGGGCTCCAGCTAGCCCTCCTGGCCATGCTCGATTTGGTTTCTTGTAACACCTGGTCTCTTAACAGCCCTAGTTACTCCTTGCCCCTCCCAGCCATGCCCCATATGATGCCCATGATTAAAACTTCTCATTCCCCCGCCCCCCACTCACAAATGAACTAGAAACTTTAAACTGACCAGTAAGACTTCAGCCTGCTAAATCTAGCTAACCCCACCTGCTTACCATACATGAGCCCTCTTTTCTTACAGTTGCAACTTGTTGCCTTGTCCTTGGGTGCAACTCCCTGTGTGGCCTGTATCCAGGCGTGCTCTAGTGTCCTCCCTGGGACCTACTGCATGAGTGCTACCTGGCCTTGCTGCACAAGTCTCATTTTCTCGTGCCTTGCCTGACAGAATATCCAAAACATCCACAAAACCCTTTGGGTCAAAATGAATACCTAGACATGTCATAGGTATTTACACTTGCCACACACTGGCTTGGTTCTTAGTCTGGCTCAGGCAAGATACCTGCTGGTGATATTCTGTCAACACCCACAGTCTCTGCTGAATCCAAAGATGCTGTGTTTGGCTTAGAGGATGCCTTCAGCTCCCTCACCTTCTGCAGGTTGTCCCTGGTGACTCAGAAAAGTGATTTCTCAAAAACTCTTATTAAAACAGGTCTACAATATAAGTATATTCCAGGCATGAAGTTATGTTGTTGTTGTTAGGTGCCGTCGAGTCAGTTCCATCTCATAGTAGCCCTATGTACAACAGAATGAAACACTGCCCTGTCCTGTGCCATCCTCACAATTGTTGCTATGTTTGAACCCATTGTTGGAGCCACTGTGTCAGTTCAACTAATTGAGGGTCTTCTGAAATACTAGGATGGCCTTTCACTGAGAGGCTATACTGGGAGACCTAATTACCTTCTCAAGATGGTTATTTTGGAAAGAAATTACAGAAAAAGGGAACTTGGATAATGAAGCTAATAATGCTTTAAAGCAATCTAAAATAGTTTTAAAATTCAGAAAATATGATAATAAAATTTTTATAAACTAGGTTAAAAATAATCACCTTTAATCATATAACCTAATAAAAACAACCATTTTACTTTTCAACAGTCTTTTCTATAGGTTATGTAACCCAAGTCTTTGTCACCTCGATTATCTCCATACTGTTGATCTTATGGAGTCAGCCATTCCCTTAAATTCCAGGTGAATGGCTGGCTCCCCCACCTCATGCAATGTCAGAAATCCAGAGCCCCCGCTATATCTCTGAGGGGCTTAGGGGGAACAGAGCTGACTTTCTCCTGGGTCAGTGGCCTCTGCTGCCTGTGTTCTCCATCTAACCAAACTCTGTCCCTCTCTTGAGTGTCTTCTGCTGACCACCCCTCTCCTCCTCCATTCCTTTCGAACTTCATTTCTGAAAGCTGTTGTGGGAAGCTGACTTTTACAGAAGGTTTGGGAGCAACTGAGGGGTTACATAATAAAACAGGACCGTTAACAACTTCAGACTGTAATTTAGCATCATGGTCCTAATCCCGTAGCCATCCCTGCTGTGGGTAACTCTCTGCAAACCTTATTGTCAGGACCCATCATCTACAGCCTGCTTACTGCTCAGGACCCTCTCTTCTTGGGTGCCCCTGCCCCCAAACCAGCTGCCAGAGACACCTCTTAAACTCTAGCTACTTTTGTATACAGAGCTGTTCATCTCCAAACCTCCCCAGACTGGTCGAGACTACATTTTCGTAATTTAAAAGGGCCCACTAACAAGCTTTTCTAGACAAGAAAGGAAAATTAGGGGCAAAGAGCGTTACTCTTGTTTTACAGGTAAGGAAATGGAAGTTCAGAGGTTTTCACCTAAATGATGACAAAGTCTGATTTCTCAAGTTCAGAAAGCCGGTGTGTTGACGTGTGCTTCTTTCCTAGAGACAGTGTCTAAGTTCCCTACTCTCCAAGGGCAAACAACTTACTTATTCATTCAAAACATGATTTAGTGATTGGCTGCTATGTTAGAGCTACCAGGGTCTGAAGATAATCGTCCCACCCTTTCAGTTTTCCAACAGCTCTTGAAAGGGTGAAACGACCTAACTCAGGCCTCACCTTCGTAAGTGGCAAGGCTGGGTCCAGCTGGTCACAATGCCCATTTCCAGCGAGCTAATACTAAAGGGCCACTTCTGAAGTCTTTTCCTATGAGTCATCCTGGGCCCAATTTCATTATGGGCTTTGCTTTCTGGACCCTTTACATAATTTCTAGGGACCCCTTGGAGTCTAGAGTTCTTCTTCTTTCCGTTGGAGGGTTGACCTATGTGTTCTGAAAACTATCTGATTTATTATAAACTTTGATGGTAACCTTTGAAATGAATGTTTAAAAATCAATTATATTTGAGTGTGTGCAGAATATTAGAATTTTTCCAGCAGAAAGAAAATATAATTGACACCCAAAAAGAAGTTGAAATCAATGTGTGGAGTTAGACATTGTTGTTCACAGTCTAAATTGTGTTAAGATTTCAAGACCATTCAGTGAACTTTCTGCACATCACTTCTCATCAATATTTCAAAAGCACTAATATACATCAGTGACAGTAATATCCTACATTACTTCTTAAAATTAAGCAAAGGTTTATGTAATCTGCTAAAGGTAATTAGGCTTATAACTTTCAGTTTTATTTTTTATTTTTTTTATTGTACTTCAGGTGAAGGCTTACAAAACAAATAGTTTCTCATGAAACAGTAGTACACATATTGGTTTATGACATTGGTTAACAACCCCACATGTCAACCCTCTAACTTCTCAAACTTCTTTTTTTTGGTGAAAATAGACATAGCCAAAGGTACACCATTTCAAAAATTTCTACAAGCACAGTTCAGTGACATTGACTACAGTCTTCTAATTGTGCTGTTATTCTCACTTAAGATGAAGGCTTACAGAACAAAATAGTTTCTCATTTAACAGTTACTACAAATGTTGCCCTATGACAATGGTTAACAATCTCAGAGCACATCAACAATATCATTACTCAATCTTGGGTTCCCTATCACCAGCTTCCTTGTCCCCTTCTGCCTTCTGGCCCTTGTCACTGGACTACTGTACCTCGCTAGATTCATTTGGTTTTACAGGGCTGTCCACTCCCAGGCTGAACGGTGAACCTCGGAGATAACCTCACCACTGAGCTAAAAGTGTGTCTCGGGGCCATACTCTCGGGGTTTCTCCTGTCTCCTTTAGGCCAGTAAATTTGGTCTTTTTTTTGTGAGTTAGAATTATGTTCTACATCCTTCTCCAGCTCTGTCCAGAACACTCTGTGTGATCCTGGTCAGAGCAGTCAGTGCTGGTAGCTGGGCACCATCTAGCTGTACTGGACTCAGTCTGGTGGAGGCCTTGGTAGCTGTGGACAAGGAGTCCTTTGGACTAATCTTTTCCTTGTATCCTGTTCTCTTCATTCTCCCTTGCTCCTGAAGGGATGAGACCAGTGGAGTATCTTAGATGGCCGCTCACAGGCTTTTAAGACCCCAGACACTACTCCCCAAGGTAGAATGTAGAACATTGTCTTTATAAACTGTGTTATGCCAGTTGAGCTAGATGTTCCCTGAGACCATGGTCCCCGCAGCCCTCCACCCAGCAATTCAGTCCCTCAGGGAGTTTGCATGTGTCTATGGAGCTTCCATGACCTTTGTACAAGTTGTGCTAGTTTCCCCTGTATTGTGTACTGTCTCACCCTTCACCCGAGATACCACTTATCTATTGCCTATTTAATATTTCCCCCCCACCCCTCCCATCCCTGGTAACCTACAAAGATGGTTACATTTTGTGTGTGAACTTTTTCATGGGATTTTACAATAGAGGTCTCATACAATATGTGTCCTTTTGTGATTGACTGACTTATTTCACTCAGCATAATGTCCTCCAGTTTCATCCATGTTATGAGATGGTTCACAGATTCATTGTTGTTCTTTCTCGTTGCATAGTACTCCACTGTGTGTATGTACCATAGTTTGTTTATCCATTCATCTGTTGATGGGCATCTAGGCTGTTTCCATCATTTTGCTATTGTGAACAATGCTGCCATGAACATAGGTGTGCATATGTCTATTTGAGTGATGACTCTTATTTCTCTGGGGTATATTCCTAGGAGTGGAAATGCTGGATCGAATGGTATGTCTATTTCAAGCTTTCTGACAAAGCGCCATATCATTTTCCAAAATGGTTATATCAGTTTGCATTCCCACCAGCAGTGCATAAGAGTTCCTATCTCCCCGCAGCCCCTCCAACATTTATTATTTCCAGTATTTTTGATTCGTGCCAGTAATGCCGGGGTGAGATGGTATCTCATTGTGGTTTTAATTTGCATTTCTCTAATGGTTAGTGATCGCGAGCATTTCCTAATGTGTCTGCTGGCCATTTGAATGTCTTCTTTGGTGAAGTGTCTATTCATTTCCTTTGCCCATTTTTTAATAGGATTATTTGTCTTTTTGTTGTAGAGGTGTTGGATTTTCTTGTAGATTATGGAGATTAGACCTTTGTCTGACTTGCACTGTCCCAAAATTTTTTCCCAGTCTGTAGGTTCTCTTTTTACTCTTTTGATGAAGTCTTTTGAAGAGCATAGGTGTTTGATTTTAGAAGATGCCAGTCATCTAGCTTATCTATTGGGGTTTGTGCGTTGGTGGTTATGGTTATGGTTTGTATCCTGTTAACGCCGTGTAGTAAGGCCAGAAGTGTTGGTCCTATTTTCTCTTCTATGAACTTTATAGTTTTAGGCTTCATACTCAGGTTTTTGATAAATTTTGAAGCAGTTTTTGAATACGGCGTGAGGTATGGTTCCTGTTGGATTTTTTTGCAGATGGATATCCAGTTTTGCCAGCACCGTTTGTTAAAAAGACTGTCGTTTCCCCATTAGATTGACTTTGGGCCCTTGTCGAAGATCAGGTGACCGTAGGTGGATGGATTTACATCTGGGTTCTCAGTTCTGTTCCATTGGTCAATGTATCTGTCATTGTACTAGTACCAGGCTGTTTTGACTACTGTAGCTGTATAGTAGGTTCTGAAGTCAGGTAGTGTGAGTCCTCCAACTTTATTCTTCAGTAGTGCTGTACTTATTCGGGGCTTCTTCCCTTTCCATATAAAGTTAATGATGAGTTTTTCCATGTCTTTGAAGAACGTTGTTGGTATTTGGATCGGGATTGCATTGTATTTGTAAATTGCTTTGGGTAGAATTGTCATTTTCTCAATGTTGAGTCTGCCTATCCATGAGCATGGTATGATTTTCCATTTATGTAGATCCCTTTGGGTTTCTTGCAGTAGTGTTTTGTAGTTTTCTTTGTATATGTCTTTTACATCCCTAGTCAGATTTATTCCTAAGTATTTTATCTTTTTAGGGGCTATTATAAATGGTATTGTTTTCCTGATTTCCTTTTCATCGTTCTTCTTACTGGGGTATATGAATGCAACTGATTTTTGAATGTTTATCTTGTATCCCGCTACTCTGCTGAGTCTTTCTATTAGTTCTAGTAGATTTCTTGTGGAGTCTTTAGGGTTTTCTATGTATAGTATCATATCATTTGCAAACAGGGACAGTTTAACGTCTTCATTACCAATTTGGATGCCCCTTATTTCTTTTTCTTGCCTTATTGCTCTAGCTAGAACTTCCAGCACAATGTTAAATAGGAGTGGTGATAAAGGGCATCCTTGTCTTGTTCCTGTTTTCAAGGGGAATGTTTTCAGCCTCTCTCCATTAAGAATGATGTTGGCCATTGGTTTTGCATAGATGCCCTTTATTATGTTGAGAAATTTCCCTTTTATACGTATTTTATTGAGAGTTTTTAAATCAGGAATGGGTGTTGAACTTTGTCAAATGCCTTTTCTGCGTCAATTGAGATGATCACGTGATTCTTTTCTTTCCTTTTATTTATCTGGTAGATTACGTTGATTGATTTTCTAATGTTGAACCATCCTTGCATACCTGGTATGAATCCTACTTGTTCGTGGTGTATTATTTTTTTGATATGATGCTGAATTCTATTAGCTAGATTTTTGTTAAGAATTTTTGCACCTATATTCATGAGAGATATTGGGCTGTAATTTTCTTTTTTTGTGATGTCTTTGCCTGGTTTTGGTATCAGCCTTATGCTGGCTTCATAGAATGAGTTTGGAAGTGTTGCTTCCTCTTCTATGCTCTGAAATAGCTTGAGTAGTACTGGTATAAGCTCTTCTGTAAATGTTTATAGAATTCTCCAGTGAAGCCATCTGGGCCAGGGACTTTTTTGGTTGGGAGTTTTTTTTTTTTTTATCACGTTTTCAATCTCTTCTCTTGTTATGGGTCTGTTCAGATTTTCAACATCACTTTGTTGTAGTTTGGGTAGGCCGTGTGTTTCTAGAAATTTATCCATTTCCTCTAGGTTTTCAAGTTTGTTGGAGTATAGTTTTTCATAATATTCTGTTATACTCCTTTTTATTTCAGTTGGGTCTATTGTAATGTCCCCCATTTCATTTCTTATTTGGGTTATTTGTGTCCTCTCCTGTTTTTCTTTTGTCAGTCTGGCCAGTGGTTTGTCGATTTTGTTGATTCTTTCAAAGAACCAACTTTTGGTTTTGTTGATTCTTTCTATTGTCTTTTTGTTCTCTATTTCATTTATTTCTGCTCTGATCTTTACTGTTTCCTTTCTTCTGGTGGTTGCGGGTTTAGTTTGCTGTTCTCTTTCTATTTGTTTGAGTTGTGTAGTTAATGTTTTGATTTTGTCCCTTTCTTCTTTTTTGATCTGTGCATCTATTGCTATAATTGTCCTCTGAGGACTGCCTTTGCTGTGTCCCAAAGGTTTTGGTATGATGTGTTTTCATTCTCATTTGATTCTAGGAATTTTTTTATTCCATCTCTGATTTCTTCTATTACCCACTGATGTGTAAGCAGGGTATTATTCAGTTTCCATGTCATTGATTTTTTTTCCTTACTCTTTCTATTGTTAATTTCTACCTTGATGGCATTGTGGTCAGAGAAGATACTTTGAATTATCTCAAAGTTTTGGATCTTGTTGAGGATTGCTCTGTGGCCTAAGATGTGGTCTATTCTGGAGAACATTCCACGTGCATTGGAAAAGAATGTGTACTTTGCAGCAGTCGGATGGAGTGTTCTATATATGTCTATGAGGTCAGGTTGGCTGATTGTGCCCTTTAGGTCTTCTGTATCTTTGCTGAGTTTCTTCTTAGTTGTTCTGTCCTTTACTGAGAGTGGTGTGTTGAAGTCTCCTACTATTTTTGTGGAACTGTCAATTTCTATTTTCCGTGTTGTTAGAGTTTGTTTTATGTATTTTGGAGCCCTGTCATTGGGTGTGTAGATGTTTGTTACGGTTTTCTCTTCATGATGGATCATCCCCTTAATCATTATATAGTCCCCTTCTTTGTTTTTTATGGTGGATTTTGTTTTAAAGTCTATTTTATCTGAGATTAGAATTGCCACTCCTGGTATTTTTTGGTAGTTGTTAGCTTGATACATTTTTTACAAGTTTGACTTTTAATAAATTCACATCTTTGTTTCTACGGTGTGTCTCTTGTAGACAGCGTATTGATGGATCCTGTTTTCTTATCCATTCTGTCACTCTCCTTCTCTTTATGGGTGCATTGATTCCATTTACATTCAGTGTAATTATTGATTGATGTGAGTTTGCTGCTGTCGTTTTGTAGTGGTTTTTATTGTGGTGCTGAAGTTTTCTTTGTTGTTCCTACTCTCTTGTGCTGAGTTACTTTTTTTTGTGGATTTTTTTTTCATTTCTTTTGTTTTTGTAGGTTTTGTTTTTGCCGAGACTTTATGTTTTTCGTCTTTTTTTTTTAATGAGTATGTTTATTAACTTTCTTTGTGGTTACCATGAATTTTACCCTTATATTTCTAAGTTTGAAGCAGTCTACCATTACTTGGTATCGCCTTGCCTTCCTCTCCATTAGAAGGTTCTATACCTATGCCATTTATTCCCTCTTTTCTTGTTTTGATGTTGTTGTCATTTACTGATTAACTGCTATGATTCCCTGTTGTATTTCTTATGGTTTTGAGTAGTCCTCGAGAGTTCATTTCCTAGGTTGATATCTTGCTGGTAACATCCTGTGTCCTTGATTCTGCCTGTAAGCTGAAGCTGTTTGTCCTCAGATCGAAGAACTCCCTTTAATAATTCTTGTAAGTTTGGTTTGACTTTTATATATTCCCTTAATTTCTATTTAACTGGAAATGACCTAATTTCACCGTCATATTTGAATGAGAGTTTTGCAGGATATATTATTCTTGGCTGTCAATTTTTTTATTTCAAGATTTTATATATGTCATCCCATGCCTTCTTGCCTGAATGGTTTCTGCCAAATAATCTGAGCTTAGTCTTATTTTTCTCCTCTGTATGTGACTTCTTGTTTTTCACGAGCTGCTCTCAGGATTCTTTGTTTGTCTTTGGTTTTGGCAAGTGTGATTATGATATGCCTTGGTGATTTTCTTTTGGGGTCTCTTCTATATGGGGTTCGTTGAGCTTCTTGGATGGCCAGCTTTTCATCTTTCATGATATTGGGGAAGTTTTCTGTCAGCAGCTCTTCAATGATCCTCAATATGTTTTCTGTTTTCTCCCCCTGTTCTGGAATTCCAATCGCTCGAAAATTATTGCTTTTGATTGTATCCTACATAACTCTCAGGGTCTCTTCATTTTTATTTGTTCTTTTTTCTGAGTTTTCCTGAAATGGAGTTGTATCCAAGTGTTTGTCTTCAATTCCACTGATCCTGTCTTCCACCATTTCAAATCTGCTTCTCAGCCCTTCTATGACACCGTCCATTTCTGAAATCCTATTGTTTATCATTTGTATTTCTAATTGCTGTCTTTTTTGTAATTTCTGATTATGAATTTATTTTGGCATTTAGCTCCTGCATTATTTTCCTGAATGCTTCCAATTTTTTGTCTGTATTTTCCATGAATTTGTCTATTTTTTCCTGCATGTTTGTCAGCTTTTTCCCTCAGCTCTTGGAGAATTCTGGGTATTAGAGATTTTGAATTCCCTATCAGGTAGTTCTAGTGCCTTTTCTTCCACTGGAGAGTCAACTGTTGTTTTGTTTTGTAAGCCTACTGGAAGCATCCTGTCCTGTTTTTGTAAAAGTTTTGATATTGTCTGCTGTGTTCCAGGCATTCAGTATTTATTTTTCTCATTTATTGATTGTAGATTTATTTGTTTCGTCCCCCTTTTTTTTTTTTTTTTAAATTTGACAATGTCTGAGCAGGCGGACTGTGTTTTCTTTGTTATTTGCTCGTCTGTGGGCACAATACTTTTTGCCTTCTTCTCCAATTGGTAGGGTCAGTCACTCAGGTATGGTATGGCAGGGCAGTCTAGGTTAAGAGGAGTTACTGGGACGGGTTGTTTTTGGCACTTACTACAGCCACCAGAGTGGGTCAGTAATCAGCGCAGGGAATGTTCCAATAGGCCGTTCCTGTGCTGCTTGGTTGTATGATGTCAAGCCCACAGTGCAGGTAGGCAGGATGCAGCGGGGTTTTGTTATGTGTGGAGCTAAGATGGATATGAGAGAGAGGAGAGTGGAACAGGAGCCAAAAACATACAAACAAACAAAAAAGAATGCTAGGGGAGCTTTCCATTGCAGTGGAGAGATGAGAGACTATAAAATGGAGAAAAATAGAAAGTGGAAGAGGAAGAAAAGAAAAGAGTGAATAAATAAATATTGGAAATGTTAAAGAACCGCAGCTTTCCCAGGGATCCCACCAGTGCAGCTATGAGGTCTGAGGAGCTCACTCTCAGGTGTTGCAGTGCAGCCTGTCTAGAAGGCATAGAGGTATACAACACCGGGTATTCAGGGAACAGAAAGAGAAGGAAGATATAGAGAGATGAGAAACTGAGCAATGAAGAAAGGCAAGGAAAAATGAGGGAAGAGAAAAGAAAACAAGTTAAGAAAAACAAAGGCTTACAAAAAAGAGAAGGAAAAAAAAAAAACCAACAAAAAAAGAAATGCGCTCAGGGATCCCTCTGCACGTCTGTGGAAGCCGATGGGGAAGTCTCCTTGCCACGCAGCACCGCCTGGCCAGAAGGGGCTCCCAACTCAAGAAAACGAAAAGAAAACAAACAAACAGTTCAAAACAAACAAATGAACAAAAGCTTTGGGATTCCACCAGACCAGGAAGCAGCTCCACACTTGAACGGAGCTCCACAGCCCCTCAAGAGGAAGCAAAGCAGGTGCACGGAGCCAGGTATTTGAGCAAAAGGAGGGGGAGGTGGTGAGAGGTAAGGATGAAATCAAAAGAAGCAGAAAAAAAGCAACACCAGCAGCCAACAAATGGCACTCAGAGAGCCAACTAGTGTGGGCTGGTGGAATCCAAGCAGCCAGTGTTTCTCGGACAAGAGACTGTGTCCGCGGGAAGCAGAGGGGCCCAGTGTGGGTGAAGAAGGGTGGGGAGTGGGAAAGGGTATATCACAAATTACTGGAGCTCTGCAGCCCCTCAGGAAGAAGCAAAGATGGTGCACGGAGCCAGGTATTTGAGCGAAAGGAGGGGGAGGTGGTTAGAGGTAAGGAAGAAATCAAAAGAAGCAGAAAGAAAGCAACACCAGCAGTCAACAAATGGCACTGAGAGAGCTGGCCCATTTGGGTGTGTGGGATTCAAGCAGCCGGTGTTTCCCGGTCAAGAGATTATGGCCGCGGGAAGCAGAGGAGGCCAAGTGGTGGTGAAGATGGGTGGGGAGTGGGAGAGCGTATATCGCAAATTACCAGTTGTTTTGTCTCCCGCTGGACGCTCCGTGAGGCTGCTCTCTTGTACCCTGTTTGCTGGTCTCCGATAGGAGTCCAAGATGGCAGATCCATGCTGCGTTAGCTGATAGGGGACCTCTGCATGAATCTCTCCTCGCTCTCCATTCTCTGTCAGTTTCCTCACTCCATTTGGTACTTGGCTGAGTTCTTTATCTCTTCCTTTGATGTTTTAGGGTTTCAGGATTGTTGTATTCTCTGTTTGGCTTAGTTTTTTGGATCTTTGCTGTGGAGGGACGGCGTGATGCTTCTGCCTAGAGTGCCATTTTGCCAGAACTCCTCAGTTTTATTTTTAAAAAATTATTTATATTTTGAATAGGTAATAAATTCACATCATCCAAAATTTAACAGATGAAAGGGCCTGAAGTGAAAATTCTCTCTCATGTCCTCCAGCCAACCAATTGCCTGGTGGAATCGTGCACTGCTATCAGTTTCTTGTGCATTCCTTCATTAAAAAAAAAAAAGTTGCTATAGAGTCAGTTGAGACTCATGGTGACCCCATGTAAGTCAGAGTAGAACTAGGCTCCACAGGGTTTCAATGGCTGATTTTTTTTTTCAGAATTAGATAGCCAGGCCTTTCTTCTGAGGCACTTCTGGGTGGATTCTAGCCTCCAACCTTTTGATTAGCAGCTGAGTGCTTAACTGTTTACACCACCCAGGGACTTCTGTGTTCTTCATAAGGTAGGCTTAATTCATTAAAGTTTAAATGTAGTATGAAAATTTTTATAAGACCACCAGCAGCAGTCCCTCTTATAATTCAGCTATTTTTGAAATTCTCAAGTTTCTTATAGAAGAACCATCACATATATTTGTGATTTGAAGCAAATTCTTTTAAATTTTCTTATGAGGTAAATTAATTTTGAACTTAATGTTGGAATTAGTGATGGCATATTTTAGGAAATAATCCCCAATTTAAGGAAAAGGAACTGTATGATTGATGTAAGTTTTATTAAAATGTAAATACTGTGGTTTATCCCTACAACTACTAATTTGACCAACTGACTTTTCTATTTTATTCTTGGCAATCATGGCTTCCTGATTGTAAAAGTGTTATAAAGTAGATTATAAAATTTAGTTTTCTTTGTAAATTAGCTGATGTTGAGTATATTCAGAGCATGCAAAATGTTGCATCATTTAAGGACTTGAATACCACAGGATTTGTTTAGGTGGATATGCAAGTTAGAAATTTAGTAAGCTAATAGGAACTATCTAAGTTTTAATATCTTTCTTAGATTTGTTGTTGTTGTTAGATGCTGTCAAGTTGGTTCCAACTCATACTGACAGTACGTACAGCAGAAAGAAACATTGCCAGGTCCTTCCCCATCCTCACAATTGTTGCTATGCTTAAGCTCATCGTTGCAGCCACTGTATCAATCCATCTCATTGAAGGTTTTCCTCTCTATTTCAGACCCTCTACTTTACCAGGCATGATGTCTGTGATCCTTAAAATTTTGTGTCAACTTGGCTGGGCCATGATCCTCAGTGGTTTGGCAGTTATGATGCAGTTTGACAGCCATATAATGATGTAATAGCCTCCATGATGAGGTCTGATATAATGTGATTACCTCCATGATGGGATCTACTGTGAGTAGCCAATCAGTTGAAAAAGAGTTTTCTTGTGGGGATGGCCTATATCCAACATATGTGGCCTTTTTGGCAATGCTCACTGGCTTTTGCTTGCTCTGGATCCTTCAGCTGGCTCCTGTTAATCTTACCTCTGGTTCTTGGGACTTGAGCTAGCAGCTTATCTGCTGTGTTGCCTGACGATCTTGGGATTATTTGCCCTCTGTAACCTGTGAGCCAGTGGCCTCCTATCTGACCTGCTGACCTTGGGTTCACCAGCACCGGTAGCTACCTGAGTCAGAGGATGCCTTCAGCCTGACCCACAGACTTGGGACTTCCCAGCCTCTACAACCACCTGGGCCATTTCCTCAATATAAATCTCTCTCTCTATATATTTATACGTTTTGCTTCTCTAGAGCGCTCAGCTTAAGACAATGTTCTTTTCCAGGGATTGGTCCTTCCTATAATATGCTCAAAATATGTGAGATGAAGTTTTGCCATCCTCACTTCTAAGCAGCATTCTGGCTGTACTTCTTCCAAGACAGATTTGTTTGTTTTTCTGGCAGTCCAAGGTATAGTCAATATTCTTCACCAACACCATAATTCAAAGGCGTCAATTCTTCTTTCATCTTCCTTATTTGTTGTCCAGCTTTTGCATGCGTATGAGGCTATTGAAAATACTGTGGCTTGGTCAGGTACACCCTAGTCCTCAAAGTGACATCTTTAGAGCAGATTTGCCCAGTGCAATAGGTCATTTGATTTCTTGACTGCTGCCTCTATGGGTATTGATTGTGGATCCAAGTAAAATGAAATCTATGACAACTTCAATATTTTCTCTGTTTATCATGATGTTTGCTTATTGGTCCAGTTGTAAGGATTTTTTTTTTAATTTTTATGATGAGGTGTAATGCATACTGAAGGCTGTGTTCTTTGATCTTCAGCAGTAGCTACTTCAAGTCTTCTTCAATTTCAGCAAGCAAGATTGTGTCATCTGCATATTGTGGGTTGTTAGTGACTCTTCCTCCAATCCTGATGCCATGGTCTTCTTCATATAGTCCAGCTTCTTGGATTATTTGCTCAGCATATAGACTGAATAAGTACGTTGAAGGGATAAAACCCTGACACACACCTTTCCTGATTTTAAACTAAGCAGTATCCCTTTGTTCTATTCCAACAGCTGCCTCTTGGTCTACGTACAAGTTCCTCATGAGCACAATTAAGCGTTCTGAAATTCCCATTCTTTGCATTGTTATCCATAATTTGTCATTAGCCACACAGTCGAATGCCTTTGCATAGTCAATAAAACAGGTAAAAATCTTTCTGGTATTCTCTGCTTTCAGCCAAGACCCATCTGACATCAGCAATGATATCTGTTGTTCCACGTCCTCTTCTGAACCTGGCTTGAATTTCTGGAAGTTCCTTTTCAATGTACTGAATTATCTTAAGCAAAATTTTACTTGTGTGTGATATTAATGATATTGTTTTATAATTTCTACCTTCTGTTGGATCACCTTTTTTTGTGATGGGCAAAAATATGAATCTCTTCCAGTCAGTTGGCCAGGTAGCTGTCTTCCAAATTTCTTGGCGTAGAGCACCTCCAAGCCTGTATCCTTCTGATGAAACATCTCAGTTTGTATTCCATCAATTCCTGGAGATTCGTTGATTGCCAATGCCATCAGTGCAGCTTGGATTTCATCCTTTATTACCATCGGTTCTTGATTATATGCTACCTTTTGAAATGGATGAGCATCGACCAGTTCTTTTTGGTACAGTGACTCTGTGTATTCCTTCCATCTTTTGATGCTTCCTGTGTAGTTGAATATTTTGCCCATAGAATCCTTCAAAGTTGCAACTTGAGGCTTAAATTTTTTTCTTCAGTTCTTTCAGCTTAAGAAATGCTGAGTGTGTTCTTTCCTTTGGTTTTCTAACTCCAGGCCTTTGCACATGTCATTATAATACTTTACTTTGTCTTCTCCATCTATCCTTTGAAATCTTCTGTTCACTCTTTTACTTTATTATTCCTTCCATTTGCTTTAGCTACTCTACATCCAACAGCAAATTTCAGAGTCCCTTCTGATATCTATTTTTGCCTTTTCTTTCTTTCTTATCTTTTTAATGACCTTTTGCTTTCTTCATGTATGATGTCCTTGATGTCATTCCACAACTCATCTGATCTTCTGTCATTAGTGTTTAATGAATCAAATCTATTCTTGAGATGGTCTCTAAATTCAAGTGGAATATACTCAAGGTCATATTTTGGCTCTGATGGACTTGTTTTAATTTTCTTCAGCTTCAGTTTGAACTTGCTTATAGCAATTGATGGTCTGTCCCACAGTCTGTTCCGAACTTGTTCTGATTGATGATATTGAGCTTCTCTATCCTCTCTTTCCACAAAGACACAATTTGATTCCTTTGTATTCCATCTGTCGAGGTCTAAGTGTATAGTCACCATTTACATTGGTGAAAAAAGGTATTTGCAGTGAAGAAATTGTTGGTATTGCAAAATTCTATCATGTGATCTACAGCGTGATTTCTGTCACCAAGGCCACCTTTTCCAACTACTGGTCTTTCTTTTTTGTTTCCAACTTTTGCATTCCAATCACCAGTAATTATCAGTGCATCTTGACTACATGTTTGATCAATTTCAGACTGCAGAAGTAGGTAAAAATCTTCAATTTCTTCATCTTTCGCATTAATTGTTGGTGCATGAATTTGAATAATAGTTGTATTAACTGGTCTTCCTTGTAGGCGTATGGATATTATTCTATCACTGACAACATAGTGCTTCAGGATAGATCTTGAAATGCTCTTTTTGATTATTAATGCCATGCCATTCCTCTTCAATTTGTCATTCCCAGCATAGTAGACCATATGATTGTCTGATTCAAAATGGCCAATACCAGTCCCTTTTTGCTTACTATTGCCTAGGATATTTATCTTTATGCATTCCATTTCTCTTGTTTGTGACAACTTACAACTTTCCTAGATTCATACTTTGCACATTCCACATTATGATTATTAATGGATATTTGCAGCTGTTTCTTCTCATATTGAGTAGTGCTACATCAGCAAATGAAGGTCCCCAAAGCTTGACTCCATCCACGTCATTGGACTCTACTTTGAGGACACAGCTCTTCCCCATTCGTATTTTGAGTATCTTCCAACATGAGGGGGTCATCTTTGGTCACTCTACTAGACAATGTTCCACTGCTATTTATAAGGTTTTCACTGGCCAAGTTTTTCAGAAGTAGCCTGCCAGGTCCTTCTTCTTAATCTTAGTCTGGAAGTTCCAATGCATCACAGTAACATGCAAGCCAGCATACGACAAACTGACAGAAGAGTGGTGGCTTTCTTGGTTAGAGCCGTGCTTACACTAAAATCTTTATTAGTCAGAATGTTTGAGAAATGGAATATTCTGGATAATTTCATTTTCTGATTATTGCAGGTCAACCAGAAAAGTATTGTGGTTTTAAACATTTTTAAAAATGCATTTGTCACAAAAAGAAAGGGCAGATTTATAATAGAGCAGTCTGTCAGAGAGTACCCAAACAAAGTGATCAAACTCAGCATCACAAATACTGGGACCACCTGACTCCACGCCATCCTGATAAGATGCAAGAGTAAGTACAGCATCACCATGTGACATTCTTACCAAAAAGTGTGGAGTCTGAAGTGAATCATGAGGAGAGATCAGACAAATTCAGATTGCAGGGCACTCTTCAATCAGTTGGCTTAGGCTCTCCAAAAAAAAAAAAAAAAAAAAAATTCTGTATGATGTCAATGTAGAAAGGAAGGGGCTTGCTCTTGGTTCAAGGAGAGTAAAGAGACAACAGAAGGCTGTCTGTTCCCCTTCATTCCATTGTGGATCTGGGGGGTGTGAAGGCAGCGTAAAGGAAGTCAGGAAAAATTTGGATTGGGAAAATTTGGATATGGATGTTAAATTTGATATTATTATTCTATTTTATCAATGTTAAACTTCTTGGGTGTGCTAATGTATTGTGATCATTTAGAAAAATGTCCTTATTCATAAGATAAGCATGCTGAAATACTTATGGATAAAAGTTTTGATGTCTGCAACTTAAATACTTCAGTAAATTATACATACAGAGCAAATGTGGCAAAATGTTAAGATTTTGGTGAAGGGGACATTATGCTCATTGCACTATTTCAACTCCTACGTAATTTGGAAATTTTTCAAACCAAAATGTTGGAGAGAAAAAGAAAAAAAAAGTATTAGCTTATTTACATATCTTAGTAACTTCTTGTTGTTGTGTGAGTCGATTCCGACTGATAGCAGCCCTATATATAGGACAGAGTAGAACTGCCCCATCGGTTTCCTAGACTGTGATCTTTACAGGAGCAAGTGACCAACAGAGCAGCTGGTGTGTTTGAACCTGCGACATTTCAGTTAGTAGCTGAGTGCTAAACCTTTGCATCACCAGGGCTCCTAAATTTACTAATTTATGTTTTCTTTTAAAGATAAGATTTTTCAGTTGCCTAAGGGTTAGCTCTGAGTATCAGTTATTATAGACCCAGAGGTAGAAGACTGGGGTTGAAAGTGTCTTATACCCTACCTCTCCATGCCTGCCTCCCTGTCCCCAACACAAAATTGAAGTTAAGCTTTAAAATAAATTCATGTTAATTTTTTTACTTATCATTTGCCTCTTTCCTCTCAAATTTAAGTGAATTAATCATTTGTTAAGTTTATTAATTTAAATTTATGAACTTAAGTTTATTAATGAATTTATAAACACATAAACCAAAGGTCTGCTGAATTGTGGGGTGGGGTTCTAGCTCCTTGAGGTTGTAGAGAATCTCACCTGCTGGAGATGAAGGGCCTAAGATGTCCAGTAGTTCACCCCTTTAAGCCTGCAGCCCCTGCCTATAATCTAAGATGATTTACAGATGATGTGCTGTCCTGTAGTGAGATCATGGTGCCCTCCTCTGTTTAGGAGATGTGATCTCTGGAATAATACTCTCTGGCCAGTCTGGGACCCAGGGCTAGAACAAACCTTGCCCCATAGGACCAGGATGCCCCTGACTCTAGCTGAGCTGTCCATCCCTGGATTGGGGGAGTGGTTAGTGTTGAAAGCAGTGATGGGGTCTGCCAAACTGCATGTTCCTCCCAGCAGCTCAGAGGTGGCCCCTGGGATGCACAAAATCAAATCAATCTCACTTTCATTACCCACTGTCAGTGTCTCCTGTGTTTCAGGACAAACACACTTGGCTTGCAGCCATACTGACCAGTTCTGGTACACCTCCTTACTGTCTTTCAGGGATGTATCCATGTGGGGCCCACAAAATGAACACTTCCTTGCTGGCTTCTGGTCTTTCCCGAGGTCTTCAAGTGTTAGATATAGCATCCATTCCTCTAGTCAGTGTTCCAGGTCTACTCTTGGTCAACAAAAATACCCTGAAAAGCTCTTTTCTACTATCTATCTCTTTTTATTAAGTATGAGCCCCAAAAAATTTGAATAGGAAACCACTGGCAAAAAAGAGTATAAGACCACAGGCACATTTGGAATGCCTACAGAAGGGCTAACAGGAATCTCTGCAAAAACATTGTTGTTGTTGATAGTTTTGGTGGGATTGGCTCTGACTCATGGTAACCTTATGTGTAACAGAATGAAATGTCGATCATTTTCATGATCATTGGTATGTTTTAGTCCATTTTTTTGGCTATTGTGCCAGTCTATCTCATGGAGGGTTTCCTTCATTTTTGCTGACCCTCTACTTTACCACTGCAAGAAGACAGACTATAGCAACTTTTAATTGTAATTTGTAATTTTTTTGATCCTTTCCTTTGAGACCAGGATAGTTTGAGGAATTCCTGATATAAGGCATAGTATTTTATTTAAACTTTAATTATATTAATGACCTCATTCTTGTTCTTATCAAAATAGTTCTTACCACTATTACTGCACTTTTAACAACATAAATAATAAAATTTGTGACTAATAGGTACTTTTCTTATCTTGATATTCTTCTGAATTCACCCACCCTGTGGGGGACAGGTACCCTGGTACCCTCACAGGACAGAGGATGATAGGCAGGGAAGCAGGGCACACAGACAGTAGTGACCTGAAGACATGCTAACAAAGTGCAGTGAAGTAATTACTTCCTACAGAGTGGAGTCCCTGGGTGGCATTAACGCTGGATGGGTTAACACGCTCTGCTGCTAACCAAAATGTTGGAGGTTCAAGTCCACCCAGAGGCACCTTGTAAGAAAGGCCTGGTGATCTACTTCCAAAAGGTCACAGCCATTGAAAATCCTGTGGAGTACATTTTAACTCTGATATACACAGGGTCGCCATGAGTTGGAGTCAATTTGACAACAACTGGTTGGTTAGAGAAAGGAGCAGTTTATGCTGGAGAGAAGAGCTTCCATGGCCTATTTCTTGTTTGGAGGAAGAAGAAAAGACAGGGAAATATATGAAGTGTCTTTTATATAAACATTGAATATAATTTTTTTAATGTATAGGTCTCAGATTTGAACATTCTAAACCAAAACCAAACCAAACCCATTGCCGTCGAGTTAATTCCGACTTACAGAGACCCTATAGGACAGAGTAGGACTACCCTGCAGGGTTCCCAAAGAGTGGCTGGTGCATTTGAACTGCTGACCTTTTGGTTAGCAGCTGAGCTTTTAACCACTGAACCACTCCTAACTAATCCTATAACCAAAAAACAAACCTGTGGCCATCGAGTTGATTCCAAAGCATAGTGGCCCTATAGGAATGAGAACTGTCCCATAGGGTTTCCAAGGAGTAGCTGGTGGATTTGAATTGCTGATCTCTTGGTTAGCAGCCGAGCTGTTAACC
The DNA here is from genome assembly GCA_030035585.1 of Dugong dugon. Lineage (NCBI taxonomy): Eukaryota > Metazoa > Chordata > Mammalia > Sirenia > Dugongidae > Dugong > Dugong dugon. The sequence goes on from CM057464.1 coordinate 24,402,445, forward strand.
ACTGTGCCACCAGGGCTCCTCAAACATGCTACAGGTGAGAAAGTTTTGGCTCCCCAATAGTAAAAAATAGGACAATCACTTCTTTAGTAATGGACACCGTATCTCTGTTAAATAAGGCATCTGTAGACATCTCATGAACAATGTGGACCTCATCCTCTGGTCAGTGACTGCCAGTATCCATGAAATTCCATCCAAACTCCATATTTCACACCCAAAGTGCTTGAGTACCACTTAGACCAGCATCTGTGTGATGTTTCTGGCTCTGCATGCTAACGGGGTAGGCATCATGAGCTATGTGTTGCTGTCAAGGCTGGGAATGGACCAAGAGATAGTGCAGGGGCTGGCCAGATAGCAGCTGGAGCAGAAGGCAATCACTGACACATCAGTTCTTAGGAGAGAGGAGGCAGCATGTGTCCCTGACAGCTCCGTGATGGATGGTCCCACAGAGGTGACAGGGCTGCTCTATGCCTTCATGGTTTCCTAACTGCAGGTGAAGGTGGTGCCACGTTGTGGTGGTGTCATCAGCTTTGAATCAGGAAAGAATCACAGGGCTGATTCTGAGAGGCTAGCCGAGAGGCTAGCTCCTTGGAGGAGAGTGCCTGGCTGAGGCTAGGCTTGTGCCAGCTGGGCTGAACCTTTGGATGATGACTTCTGGCAGGAGTTGGCTACAGAAGGCATTGTGCCCTGAGCTGTGTGCAGTGGAAAAGCACAGTACTCCCCGCAGCAGAAGGCCCTGTGGTTAGCTGAGCCTGAGCAGAATCAGTGGCAGCAATAGCAGCTCAGTCATAGACACTTTTGAGCTAATCAAGGGGAATCTAGCTGCTGCCCAGTTGACTCCAACTCCTGATGACCCCATGTGTGTCAGAGTAGAACTGTGCTCCGTAGTATATTCAATGGCTGATTTTTCAGAAGTAGATCACCAGGTCTTTCTTCCAAGGCACCTCTGGGTGGATTCAAAGTGCCAGTCTTTTGGTTAGCAGCAGAGCATTTTAACCCATTCACGGTTAATACCACCCAGTTACTGCCACCTAGGGACAATCAAGAGGAAGGGTCCTGCAAAATCCAGTGTTCCTTCAAGTATTCTGGAGAACTTTCCAGACATGAATGCAAGGCCATGTGAAATGTTTAGGGCTCCCTGGTTCAGGAATAAGAAGGAGGATTACCACAATTGATGTTGGAGAGAAAGGTTAACAAATCCTCCTCAAGGTTTTGATGGGGGGCAGGGCAGAGTGGGTTAAGTGTGTATTCTGAAACAGCACTTCTCAAAGGAATCTTTTGGACGTCTTATTAAAATACAAATTATGTTTTAGCAGGTCTGGGATGGGCCTGATATTCTGCATTTCTAACTAGTTCCCAGGAAATGTCTATGCTAATGGTCAAAGGATCACATTTTGAGTAGCAAGTGTCTAAAGCCTAAAGCAAGCTTAGCATTTATTCTTTTTTGTTAAATCTCTCTCCCTTTCTCTACCTCTCTTTCCATCCATCTACCTACCTACCCACCTTAGAGATTTCTCTGTATCAGTATATTGAGAACTTCATTCTTTTTTAAAGACTGTATTGTATTCCAGAGTACAGCTTTTCCTCGTTTATTTAACCAGTTCCTTATTGATGAACATGTAGGTGACTTCTCATCTTTGCTCTAACAATCCATGCTCCAAGGAATAATCTTGTTCACATAACATTTTACATGAATATATGAAAAGATGTGAGTTCAAATTAAGGAATGCATGTGAGAGCATTTTGTATACTGAGAAGTCTGATTATTTTACTGATGACACCCCAAAGCACACTCTTTTTGCATGTGCAATTATTTAGCCACTTTATCTTTCCCATCTTGTTCTTGTGCAATTGTTTTTCTTAAATCTAAGTGTAGGACCTTATCCATATAGCCAGTTAAATTCCATCTTGCCAGCTTCAGACTGTTGTTATCACCTGTTGAGGTGATTCTGGTTGTTGACTTTGTCATCTAGTATTTTTCCCAAACTTTCTGGGTTTATGTGATCTTCACATTTGATATGTGTGCTATCTGTATCATTCATTCATTCAGTGACTATTTATTGAGCACCCTGCTAGGTGCTGTTCTAAGCTCTGGGGACACAGTGGTGAACAAATCATGGAGCTGTCATTAACATGGGGGAAAACAGATAATATGCAAAGATAGATAAATGACATGTTTGGTATGCGTGGTAGTAATAAGTGCCAAGGGGAAAAGTAAAGCACAGAAGAGAGATAGGAAGTGATTGGGAGGATGTTTTGTAATCTAAGATAAGGTGGCCAGAGAAAGCTTCACTGAGGAAGTAACATTCAAGGAGAGATCTGAAGATGTTTCTATCCAACTCACTGCAAAATGTGGTGAAAAGGATTCTTTGATTTGTCACTAGGGAGCTACCTATAGGTTAATCCATTAACTGGCACCTTGGGGGTCTCATTGATTGGTTCACTACAACCTTCTCTCACTTACTTATCCAGCTTACGTTTCTCCATACTGTTCATGAAGGTATTTTGAGACACACTGGAACCTGGTTTTCAGCATCCGTGGCATTTCTAGTCTAGTAAAGCCTTCACAGAAGGAAAGTTTACTGTGAAAAGAGTGTTTTGCCTTGTGAGTTGGTCAGCAATTTGCCACAATTGAGCCACCGTAGCTTCAAGGGAAGAGGGATGAGTAGCCCACCAGGGGCCATTCCTATCTAGGAGGACCTGGTCTACAAAGCACAGACCAAAGACTCAGTTCTATTGGCAACAGGGCAGGAAATTATGCCTTTCTCCCAGTAAATTGTGGCAAATATAATTCTGAATAGTAAATCACTGCTTTGGCTCAATCATTTCAGCCCAAATAGTCCAGCCCCAGGCCCACCTGTCTAATGACACTTCCCCACTCACTGCAGGCATGAGGATGTCTGTCACAGGCCTGCTCACCTTCGTGGATAGACTTGTCAGATAGTTCTATCCAGGTGCACTGCTGTTATCTTAAAACTTACCTGCAGGCTGCAGTGTTGCCATGATTATCTACTAACCCATACTCAAAGCTGCGTTTTCTAAGTGTACAAACAGGTTGGGTGGAGGTTCAGGGTAGATACTGAATTTATATAGGAGACAGAGAGAGTTGTGAGGCTATCATGTAGTCCAAGAATGAAGGTGAAACCAAGTGCCTAGGGTCCAAAAACGTTTGTGAGGAAGCTCATCTCTTGGCTTCTCTGGGCCTTGGTTTCTTCATCTGCAAAATGAGGGGACTAGAATAGGTTATTTCTAAGTCTGGTTCTCTAGCCTTAAAATTCAAATTCTATGTATACATTTAATTAGGAGTAACCAGGACATCAATAGTATAGAAACCTGATTTCATAAATATTTAGTCTGAAGAAAAAGAAACTTCGTGGCACAAGAGAACAACAAACACAATAACTAACAATCCCAACAGAGTTCATGTTCTGAAAGAAACTCTTTGAACCACCTCCTTTCCTACCCTATCTCTATCCTTCCTTCCTGATCCCATTTATTCCCTTACAGGGAAGGATGTGTAAGAAATTTCTCCTTTCCTGAAAACAAATACAATCTTCTGCCACCTTGATCATAATGGCCCTTTGTTCTGATTCTTAATGACTAATTATTATGCTATGAAAAGTCTTATGCAACCTTACCAGGGCTGGCCCTTTACCTGAGCTGCTGGCAGTGTGTAATCTTCACAACACTATAACTGGGGCCTGGCATTGCGTAAGAAATAATTACAGAATCCAGCTGAGGCTTGCTTTCTTATTATAGGCTCCAGGTTTTTACCCCCAGTAGCTTTGCGTGCTTGTTAATATTAAACTGTTAAGTAATAGTAGAATATTTTTTAAGCTTTAGTAATAGTTGCAGAGGTCAAGGTGGGGCAAGGAACCAGGAAAGGCAGGTAGAAGGGGGAAAAGAGAGTAGGTCCCATTTTTTTCCTCCTGGAGGACTTTTGTCCTCCTAGAAATCTTGGCCCTGTCGTAGGTCTAAACTTCCCTCCTTTTCCATAGAAAAGAAAACAAAAAAAAGCCCTTTTAAAGTCTTTCAATTTTAAAAAAACAATTCTTTTTAAAAAAAATTCTCTGTAATAACCATTATTTTTTAAAATAGACCTCAAATATGATTTAAACTTTAAAAAGTAAGGTAAAAAATTCAGTGTAGCTTCTGGGCAGCTGCCAGTATCTAAAGGGGAAGAAGAAAAAGTACTTTATCTGGTTAGAACTCCCCACTGGATGACAAGATGAGGCTGCAGCTCTAATATGCCCTGGATGACTGGATCTTTCCACCTGAATCCTGATGGACTCATGGCCTTTAGACAGAAAGCCTCTTGACTTCCAAGTATCTGGCTCCTTGCTGCAAAACCAGGGCAGACTATCCATCCTATGTGTACTTTTGTGTCGCCTATCACTGTGGGATCTAGGCACAGAGACAAAAATATCAGGAGAAACACATTTGTGTATTATGGGAGGAAATGCTGTCTGGCTTCCTGGAGTCACACTTGGCTGGTTGCAGTAAGGACTTTATCCTGGGGTGTTTTGTAAAGACTGAGGACAAGTGTGGACATATCCTATTTTCATTTATAAAAGAAGTAGCAGGTTAGTTTTTGTGAGGTTCAGTAAAATTGCTAGAATTTTAAAATATGCTAATAGTCTACCTCTGTCTATAACAGATAAAGGGCACCTCTACTTAAATGCATGAGAAAATATCTCTTCTCCTTACCAGCCATCCACACCCCCTCTCTTTCTCTCCCTGCCTTCTTCCCTCCTTTCCTTCTTTCCTTTCTTCCTTTCTTTCTCCTTCCCGTCCTTGTCCCTCTCTCTCTGCTTTTTTCTTTCCTACTCACTCCCTCCCTCCTTTTCTTTCTTTTGTTTTCTTTCCTTTTTAGTAAACTGTTTGTTCAAATTATAAAGAATGCACATTAATGGTAAAAAATATTTATTCCAGAATAAAAGTGTATAAGTTAAACATAAAACACTTTCTCCACATCCCCGACCTTTGTAGCCCCATTTCCCAGAGGTAACTACAATTTAGCATTTCTTCATCTATTTCTGAAAATTTTCTCTGCATATACAAGTACTTATACATCTGTGTGTGTGTGTGTGTGTGTATTTAAAGATCTTTAACCTGAATGGAGTCATAGTCAATGTATTGTCCTATAACTTGCTTTTCCCTCCTCCCACATAACAGTATATCTCGGAAAATAACAGAGATCCACGTGTTCACTTCATAACTGCTTAGTATTCCATTGTGTGGCTGTATCCTAATTAATTTAACTAGTTTCATAAATTGGTATTAAAAAGTTTTTCCAGTCTGAGGGGATTGAAAACAATGCTGCAACACACATATTAGTACACATGTAAAATTTTGCACAGTTGAGAGAGTATAAATTCTTAGAATAAATTCCTAGCAATGAAATTGCTGGGTCAAGGGGCAAGTGCATTTTAAATTTTAATAGATATTGCCAAATTGCCTTGCAAAAAGATTGTACCAATTTACAACTTCATTAGCATTATATGAACTGCCTATTTCCTCAAAACCTCACCAACTCCATGTTCTATCAAACTTTTAAATCTGTCTATAGGCAACAAGTGGAAAGTCATTATTGTTTTAATTTTCCTTTTAATTATGAAAATGGAACACTTTTACGTATTTACGGACTATTTGCATGGTTTGTGTGTGTGTGCGTGTGTTTAAGCTATCTGTCCTTGACCATTGTCCATTTCTAATGGGTTTTTAGTAATTTAAAAAAATCTATATTTAGTAGTTTTAAAAATTTATAAAAGCTTTTACTTGTCATTAGCCTTTATTTGTCATATAAGTCATAAATATGGTCCTGTTTATCTAACTTTTAAACAAATAAAAGTTAAAAATATTTATGGAATCAAATTTAGCTGGCATTTCTTGAACAGCATTTAGTTTCCGTGCCATGCTTAAATAAGCCTTGTCCATGTAAAGAATATTTAAAAACTCATGCAAGGCCAAGATGGCAGAGTAGTCAGATGATTCTGGTGACCTCTTACATCAAAGATCTGAAAAAAAAAGTGATTTGATTATATATGGCAATCTGGGAGCCTTAAACATCAAAAGCAGAGTTGAGGAACCAAACTGAGAGGTAGGCTAGGGAGAGATGGTTTGGAAGCATCGAGTAGTTGCCAGACCTGACCCAGCAAGAGCCTGAGCCTTTCAGGCCTGATCAACTCAGGGGTGAGCAGTGAGGCAGGCAAGGAGCCATGCTCGGGAGGCACATTTTCTGCACTGAGAGACCCAGAACCAGCGACTCTACACAGTGACCCAAAAATCAACGAGAAGCAGCCCTCCACGAAAGATAAGTACTTGCGTACGGCTTACCGCACGGACCAAAAACACCCTCTTTAAGAAAAAACTTCTATCCCATTTACCTCCCCACTCCCTGCTCTGCACTGGGTCCTGGACTGACTTCAGCAATTGCCGAGTCCTCTGGGCCAGGAGTAGGATCCGTCACACGCCTGGAGCCATTCTCCCTGCCTTGGAGAGTGAACAAATTAACAAACAGGAAAAAATAAACTGCCGGCTCCCCTAAGCCAGGAATGCAGGGTAGGCACAGCTTCTTCGCCTAGGCACAGGCATAAGGGATCCACTGACTTTGAGTGCCTTGCTGGCTGCATAGACTTGTGTGGGCCCATCTCAACAGCATAGGCCCTCATTACCACAGTACAACAGGGTATACACTGGAACTCTAACTTCAACTGTTTCAGCTGTGAAGTGGCAGGTTCTTGACATTTGACACTGCTCTGCTCATTAAGCAGGATTTTCAGCAAAGTTTCAGGATAGAAGATAAACATACAAAAATCAGTTGGATTCCTTTACACCGACAAAGAGAACCTCGAAGAGCAAATCACCAAATCAATACCATTTACAATAGCCCCCAAGAAGATAAAATACTTAGGAATCAATGTAACCAGAGGCCTAAAAGCTCTATACAATGAAAACTACAAAACACTTCTGCAAGAAACCAAAAGAGACGGGCATAAGTGGAAAAACATACTTTGCTTATTGATAGGTAGACTCAACATTGTGAAAATGTCAATTCTACCCAAAGCTATTTACAGATACAGTGCAATCCCGATCCAACTTCCACCAGCATTTTTTAATGAGATGGAGAAACAAATCACCAACTTCATATGGAAAGGGAAGAGGCCCCAAATAAGTAAAGCATTACTCAAGAAGAAGAACAAAGTGGGAGGCCTCACACTATCTGATTTTAAAACCTATCATACCACATCGGTAATCAGAACAGCCTGGTACTGGTACAACAACTGATAGATGGAGTAATGGAACAGAATTGAGAATCTAGACATAATTCATCCACCTATGAGCAGGTGATATTTGACAAAGGGCCAAAGTCCGTTAATTGGGGAAAAGCCAGTCTCTTTAACAAATGGTGCTGGCATAACTGGATATCCATGTGCAAAAAACTGAAACAAGACCATACCTCACACCATGCACAAAAACTAACTCAAAATTAATCAAAGACTTAAATATAAAATTGAAAACGATAAAGATCATGGAAGAAAAAATAAGGACTATTCTAGGAGCCCTAATACATGGCATAAACACGGTACAAACCATAAGTAACAATGCACAAGCACCAGAAGAGAGACCAGATAAATGGGAGTTCCTAAAAATCAAACACTTACGCTCATCAAATGACTCCACCAAAAGAGTAAAAAGACAACCTACAGACTGGGAAAAAAATTTTTGGCTATGACAAATCCGATCAGCATCTAATCTCTAAAATCTACAAGATACTGCAAAACCTTAAAAAAAAAAAAAAAAAAAAAGACAAATAACCCAATGAAAAATGGGGAAAGGATATGAACAGGCACTTCATCAAAGAAGATATTCAGGTGGCTTAGAGACACATGAAGAAATGTTCATGATCTTTAGCCGTTACAGATATGCAGATCAAAACTACAATGAGGTATCATCTCACCCCAACAAGGCTAGCATTAATCCAAAAAAACACAACAGAATAAATGCTAGAGAGGTTGTGGAGAGACTGGAACACTTATACACTGTTGGTGGGAATGTAAAATGGCCCAACCACTTTGGAAATCTATTTGGTGATTCCTTTAAAAACTAGGAATAGAAGTACCATACAATCCAGCTATCCTGCTGCTTGGAATACATCCTAGAGAAATAAGAGCTGTCGCACTAGTAGATATATGCACACCCATGTTCATTGCAGAACTGTTCACAATAGCAAAAAGATGGGAACAACCTAGGTGCCCATCAATGGACGAATGGATAAACAAATTATGGTGTATCCACACAATGGAATAGTACGCAATGGAATAATATTTAAGAACAACGTTGAAGCCATGAAACATCGTATAACATGGAGAAAGCTGGAACTTATTATTCTGAGTGAATTTAGTCAGTCACAGAAGGACAAATATTGTATAAGACCACTATTATAAGAACTCAAGAAAAGGTTTAAACACAGAAGAAAACATTCTTTGATGGTTACGAGGGTGGGGAGGGAGGGAGAGGGTTATTTACTAACTAGATAGTAGATAAGAATTATCTTAGCAGCACAATACAGGGGAATCTAACACAACCTGTACAAGGAAAGGTCATGGAAGCCCCATAGACACATCCAAACTCCCCAAGGGACTGAGTTGCTGGGCGGAGGGCTCTGGGGACCATGGTCTCGGGGAACATCTAGCTCAATTGGCATGACACGTCTTATAAAGACAATGCTCTACATTCTACCTTGGTGAGTAGTGTCTGGGGTCTTAAAAGCCTATGAGCGGCCATCTAAGATACTCCACTGGTCTCATCCCTTCGGGAACAAGGGAGAATGAAGAGAACAGGATACAAGGAAAAGATTAGTCCAAAGGACTAATTGTCCACAGCTACCAAGGCCTCCACTGGACTGAGTCCAGTACAGCTAGATGGTGCCCAGCTACCACCACTGACTGCTCTGACCAGGATCACAACAGAGGGTTCTGGACAGAGCTGGAGAAGGATGTAGAGCATAATTCTAACTCAGAAAAAAAAAAAAAAAAAAAAAAAGACCAGATTTACTGGACTAAAGGAGACTGGAGAAACCTCGAGAATATGGTCCCCAGATACCCTTTTAGCTCAGTGGTGAAGTTACCTCTGAGGTTCACTGTTCAGCCTGGGAGTGGACAGCCCTATAAAACCAAATGAGACTAACGAGGTACAGGAGTCCAGTGACAAGGGGCAGAAGGCAGAAGGGGAAAAGGAAGCTGGTGATAGGGAACACAAGATTGAATAAGAATATTGTTGATGTGTTGTGAGATTGTTAATCATTGTCATAGGGCAACATTTGTAGTAACTGTTAAATGAGAAACTATTTTGTTCTGTAAGCCTTCATCTTAAGTGAGAATAACAGCACAATTAGAAGAGCACAGTCAATGTCACTGAACTGTGTGTGTAGAAATTTTTGAAACGGTGTATCTTTGGCTATGTGTATTTTCACCAAAAAAATAAAAATAATAAAAAAAAAAGGTTGAGAAGTTAGAGGGTTGATATGTAGTGGGGTTGTTAACCAATGTCATAAAACAACATGTGTACTACTGTTTCATGAGAAACTATTTGTTCTGTAAGCCTTCACCTGAAGTACAATAAAATAAAAAAAAGAAAAAAAAAGAATTATCTTAGCTGAAGGGAAGGACGGCACTCATTACAGGGGAAGTCAGCACAACTGGACTTAACCAAAGCTAAGAAGTTTCCTGAATACAGTCAAACACTTTGAGGGACAGAGTAGCAGGTGTACAGGTCTGGGTACCATGCTTTCAGTGAACATGTAGGTCAATTGGCATAACAAACTTATTTAGAAAATGTTCTGCTGAACTTGCGGGCAACATGGCACTATAGTCAGAAGCACCACACAGTCCCTCTGCAGCAAAGATCAGAATAACTAATTCAAACAGAGTCACAAGTCAATCCTGAAACCCTAAGCATCAAATGAGGAGTTAAAGAACTCAGCCAAGCACTGAATAGAATAAGAAACTGACGGAGAACAGAGCGCGAGGAGAGATATATGCAGAATTCCCCTATTAGCTACCGCAGCAAGAATCTGCCATCTTGGACTTCTATCGGAGATCAGCAAATGGGGTAAGAGAATGCAGCTTCACGAAGCTTCCAGCAGGAGGCAGAACAACCAGTAACCAGCGATATAGGCTTTCCCAACCCCCACCCTTTTTCACCTCCACTTAGGCTCCTCTGCTTCCTGCAGCCACAGTCTCTTGACCGGGAAGTACCAGCTTCACCATAGTGTCACTTGGATTCCACCTGTCCACACTGGCCAGCTCCCTAAGTGTCTTTCTTGGCTGCTGGTGTTGCTTTATTCCGCTTCTTTAGATTTCTTGCTTACCGCTCACTACCTCCCCTCCTTTCTCTCAAATACCTGGCTCCGTGTGCCATCTATGCTTCTTCTTGGAAGGCAGTGGAGCACAGCTTTACTGTGAACCTGCTTCCCGTCCCGTGCCTCCACAATGATAGGACCCCCGGGGCTTTATTTGTTTGCTCCAATTTGTTCTGTTTTGATTTGTTTTGTTTCTTTTTCTTTTCTCAGCGTGGGACTACCACTTGACTTGGAAAGTACTCCCTTACTCTGCGCAGACGCACAGGTACATCCTTGGGAGCATTTCTTTTTTCTTGTTTTGGTTTTTTTTTGTTTCTTTGCTTTGTTTTCTTCTCCATCTTATTCCCTTTTTGTCTTTCTTCTTTTCCAGTTTCTCGATTTATTCATCTTTTTTCATTTACACTTTTTCTTTTTTTTTCATTTTTGTTTTTCCTCATTTCTCAGTCTCTCGTCTCTCCTCTCCAATAGCAAGTTCCCTTAGCAGTCTTTTTTCTTTCTGTGTATGTTTTTGGCTCCTGTTCCTCTCTCCTGTCTCTCATCTTTCTCATACCCATCTTAGCTCCACACATCACAACATACCCCTCCATCCTGCCTACCTGCACTGTGCACTGGACATGACACTCCCAAGCAGCACAGACACAGCTTACTGGAACTTGCTCTGCACTGATTCCCAGTTCGCACAGTCAGCCCTGGTACGTGCCATGAACAACCCATCCCAGCAACTCCCCTTCAGCTGGTCCTGCCCTGCAGTACCATATCTGAGCAACTGACCCTGCCTATTGAGAAGGAGGTGAAAAGTATCGTACCCACAAATGAGCAAACAACAAAGAACACAGAGCCTGCCTGCTCAGACATAGAAAAATTTAAAAAATAATGTATGAAACAAACAAATCTACAATCAATAAATGAGCAAAATAACTACTGAATGCCCAGAAGACAGCAGACAATATAAAAACGTTTACAAAAACAGGACAGGATGGTTTAAGTAGGTGTCCAAAATAAAACACCAGATGACTTTCCAGTAGAAGAAAAGGCACTAGAACTACCTGACCGGGAATTCAAATCTCTAATACTCAGAATTATCCAAGAGTTGAAGCAAAAAGCAGAAAAAATGAGAAATAAAAGAAAAATTCATGGAAATAGCAGACAAATTCATGGAAAATACACTCAAAAAATGGAAGAATTCAGGAAAATAATGCAGGAACAAAATGCCAAAATAAATTCACAGCTAAAAATTATACAAAAACAACAATTAGAAATCCAAAAGATAAACAACAAAATTTCAGAAATGGACAGTGTCATAGAAGGGCAGAGGAACAGATTTGAAATGGTGGAAGATAGGATCAGCAGAATTGAAGACAAACACTTGGATACAACTCTGTTTCAGGAAAACTCAGAAAAAAGAACGAAGAAAAATGAAGAGACCCTGAGAATTATGTGAGATACAATCAAAAGCAAAAATTCACGAGTAGATGGAATTCCAGAACAGAGGGATAAAACAGAAAACACAGAGAGGATCATTGAAGAACTGCTGACAGAAAACTTCTCCAATATCATGAAAGATGAAAAGCTGGCCATCCAAGAAGTTTAACAAACCACATACAAGATAGACCCGAAAAGAAAATCACCAAGGCATATCATAATCACACTCACCAAAACCAAAGACAACCAAAGAATCCTGAGAGCACCTCAGGAAAAACAAGGAGTCACATTCAGAGGAGAAACAATAAGACTAAGCTCGGATTATTTGGCAGAAATCATGCAGGCAAGAAGGCAATGGGACAACATATATAAAACCTTGAAAGAAAAAAATTGCTAGCCAAGAATAATACACCCTGCAAAACATTTCTTCAAATATGAAGGTGAAATTAGGTCATTTCCAGATAAACAGAAATTAAGGCAATATGTAAAAACCAAACAAAAGTTACAAGAATTATAAAAGTAAGTCCTTCAATCTGAGAACCAACAAATTCAGCTCACAGGCTGAATCTAGGAAGCAGGATAGTACCAGCCAGATACCAACCTAGGAAATGAACTCTGAAGGGCAATCCAAAAGCAAAATAAATACAAGAGGTAATCAGAACAGTTGATCTGTAAATGACAACAACATCAGAACAATAAAAGAGGGAATGAACTGTGTAGGTATAGAACCTTGTAATGGAGATGAAGGCAAGGCAATACCAAGTAATAATAGACTGCTTCAAACTTAGAAAGATAAGGGTAAATTTCACAGTAACTACCAGGAAAGTTAACAGCATACTCATAAAAATAAAAGGAAAAACAGAAAGTCTCAGTAAAAACAAAACCTACAAAAACTAAAGAAATGAAAAAAAATCCACAAACAAAAGGAATTCAGCACAGGAGAGTAAGAAGAACAAAGACAATGTCAGCACCACAAAAAAAAAAAAAAAAAAAAAAAAGCTCTACAAAATGACAGCAATAAACTCACATCTATCAATAATTACACTGAATGTAAATGGTCTCAATGCACGCATAAAGAGACAGAGAGTGACAGAATGGATGAAAAAACAGGATCCATCAATATGCTGTCTACAAGAGACAGACCTTAGAAACAAAGATGTAAATTTATTAAAAATCAAAGGTTGGAAAAAATATATCAAGCTAACAACTTCCATAAAAGAGCAGGAGTGGCAATACTAATCTCAGATAAAATAGACTTTAAAACAAAATCCACTATAAAAGACAAAGAAGGACAGTATATAATGATTAAGGAGATGATCCATCATGAAGATGTAACCATAATAAACATCTATGCACGCAATGACAGGGCTCCAAAATACATAAAGCAAACTCTAACAGTACTGAAAAGAGAAACTGACAGTTCCACAATAATAGTAGGAGACTTCAACACACCACTTTCAGTAAAGGACAGAACAACTAAGAAGAAACTCAGCAAAGATACAGAAGACCTAAAGAGCACAATCAGCCAACTTGACCTCATAGACATATATAGAACACTCCATCCAACAGCTGCAAAGTACACATTCTTTTCCAATGCACATGGAATGTTCTCAAGAATAAACCACATCTTAGGCCACAGAGCAATCCTCAACAAGATCCAAAACGTTGAGATAATACAGAGAATCTTCTCTGACCACAATGCCATCAAGGTAGAAATTAACAACAGAAAGAGCAAGGAAAAAGAAAAAAAATCAATGACATGGAAAGTGAATAACACCCTGCTTACAAACCACGGGTAACAGAAGAAATCAGAGATGGAATAAACAAATTCCTAGAATCAAACGAGAATGAAAACACATCATACCACAACCTTTGGGACACAGCAAAGGCAGTCCTCAGAGGACAATTTATAGCAATAGATGCACATATTAAAAAAGAAGAAAGGGACAAAATCAAAACATTAACTACACAACTCAAAGAAATAGAAAGAGAACAGCAAAAAAAGCCCACAGACACCAGAAGAAAGGAAATGATAAAGATCAGAGCAGAAATAAATGAAATAGAGAACAGGAAAACAAATAGAAACAATCAACGAAACCAAAAGCTGGTTCTTTGAAAGAATCAGCAAAATCGACAAGCCACTGGCCAAACTGACAAAAGAAAAACAGGAGAGGACACCAATAACCCAAATAATAAATGAAATGGGGGACATTACAACAGATCCAACTGAAATAAAAAGGATCATAACAGAATATTATGAAAAACTATAGTCCAACAAATTTGAAAACCTAGATGAAATGGATAAATTTCTAGAAATACACTACCTACCCAAACTCCAACAAAGTGATGTTGAAAATCTGAACGACCCATAACAAGAGAAGAGATTGAAAATGTAATAAAAAAAACTCTCAACAAACAAAAGCCCTGGCCCAGATGGCTTCGCTGGAGAATTCTACAAAAAATTCAGAGAAGAGCTTGTAGCACTACTACTCAAGCTATTTCAGAACATAAAAAAGGAAACAACACTTCCGAGTTAGTTCTATGAAGCCAGCGTAACCCTGATACCAAAACGAGGCAAAGATGCCACAAAAAAAGAAAATTACAGCCCAATATCTCTCATGAATATAGATGCAAAAATTCTTAACAAAATTCTAGCCAATAGAGTTCAGCATCATATCAAAAAAATAATAGACCACGACCAAGTAGGATTCATACCAGGTATGCAAGGATGCTTCAACATTAGAAAATCAATCAACATAATCCACCACATAAATAAAAGGAAAGAAAAGAATCACGTGATCATCTTAACTGATGCAGAAAAGGCATTTGACAAAGTCTAACACCCATTCCTGATAAAAACTCTCAATAAAATAGGTATAGAAAGGAAATTTCTCAACATAATAAAGGGCATCTAGGCACAACTGACAGCAAACATCATTCTTAATTGAGAGAGGCTGAAAACATTCCCCTTGAAAACAGGAAGACGACAAGGATGCCCTTTATCACCACTCCTATTTAACATTGTGCTGGAAGTTTCTAGCTAGAGCAATAAGGCAAGAAAAAGAAATAACGGGCATCCAAATTGGTAATGAAGAAGTGAGACTGTCTCTGTGGATGATATGATACTATACATAGAAAACCCTAAAGGCTCCATGAGAAATCTACTGTAACTAATAGAAAGATTCAGCAGAGAAGCAGGATACAAGATAAACATACAAAAATCAGTTGGATTCCTATACCCCCATAAGGAGAATGATGAAAAGGAAATCAGGAAAAGAGTACTATTTATAATAGCCCCTAAAAATGTAAAATACTTAGGAATAAATCTAACCAGGGATATAAAAGGCCTATACAAAGAAAACTACAAAACACTACTGCAAGAAACCCAAAGGGATATACATAAATGGAAAAACATACCATGCTTATGGATAGGTAGACTCAACATTGTGAAAATGACAATTCTACCCAAAGCAATTTAAAATACAATGCAATTCCGGTCCAAGTAACAACAACATTCTTCAAAGAGGTGGAAAAACTAATCATTAACTTTATATGGAAAGGGAAAAAGCCCTGAATAAGTAAAAGACTACTGAAGAATAAGAATAAAGTTGGAAGACTCACACTACCTGACCTCAGAACCTGCTATACAGCTACAGTAGTCAAAACAGCCCGGTACTGTTTTCAGATACATTGACCAATGCAACAGAGTTGAGAACTCAGATGTAAATCCATCCACCTATGTTCACCTGATCTTTGACAAGGGCCCAAAGTTCATCTAATGGGGAAAAGACAGTCTTTTTAACAAATGGTGCTGGCAAAACTGGATATCCATCTGCAAAAAAATGAAATAGGACCCATAACTCATACCATATACAAAAACTAATTCAAAATGGGTCAAAGACCTAAATATGAAGCCAAAAACTTTAAAGTTCATAGAATTAAAAATAGGACCAATGATACACGCCCTAATACACGGCATTAACAGGATACAAACCATAGCATCAAAAACCCCAGAAGATAAACTAGATAACTAGGATCTTCAAATAATCAAACACCTATGCTCTTCAAAAGACTTCACCAAATGAGTAAACAGAGAACCTACAGATAGGGAAAAAAGTTTTGGACAGTACAAGTCAGACAAAGGTTTAATTTCCGTAATCAACAAGATAATCCAATACCTGTACAACAAAAAGACAAATAATCCTATTAAAAAATGGGCAAAGGAAATGAACAGACACTTCACCAAAGAAGACATTCAAATGGCTAGCAGACACATGAGGAAATGCTAGTGATCACTAGCCATTAGAGGCATGCAAATTAAAACCATAATGAGATACCATCTAACCCCAGCATTACTGGCACGAATCCAAAACACTGGAAATAGCAAATGTCGGAGGGGCTGCGGGGAGATGGGAACTCTTATACACTGCTGGTGGGAATGCAAAATGTTACAACCATTTTGGAAAATGATATGGCGCTTCCTCAGAAAGCTTGAAATAGACATACCATTCGATCCAGCAATTCCACTCCTAGGAATATATCCTCGAGAAATAAGAGTTGTCACTCGAATAGACATATGCACACCTATGTTCATGGCACCATTGTTCACAATAGCAAAAAGATGGAAACAACCTAGATGCCCATCAACAGATGAATAGATAAACAAACTATGATACATACACACAATGGAGTACTATGCACCGAGAAAGAACGACGATGAATCTGTAAAGCATCTCATAACATGGATGAAACTGGAGGACTTTATTCTGAGTGCAATAAGTCAATCACAAACGGACAAATATTGTATGAGGTGTCTATTGTAAAAACTCATGAAACAGTTTACGCACAAAAAGTAACAATCTTTTTTGGTTACGAGGGATGGAAGGGATGCGGGGGGAAATACTAACTAGGCAATAGATAAGTGATATCTCTGATGAAGGATGAGACAGTACACAATACTGGGGAAACCAGTACAACTTTTACAAAGAAAGTTCATAGAAGCTCCACCGACACATCCAAACTCCCTGGGGGACTGAATTGCTGGGCGGAGGGCTGTGGAGACCATGGTCTTGGGGAACATCTAACTCAATTGGCATACCAGAGTTTATAAAGACAATGTTCTACATTCTATCTTGGTGAGTAGCGTCTGGGGGCTTAAAAGCCTGTGAGCAGCCATCTAAGATACTCCACTGGTCTCACCACTTCGGGAGCAAGGGAGAATGAAGAGAACAAGGTACAAGGAAAAGATTATTCCAAAGGACTAATAGACCAGAGCTACCAAGGTCTCCACCAGACTGAGTCCAGTACAGCTAGATGGTGCCCAGCCACCATCACTGACTGCTCTGACCAGGATCACAATAGAGGGCTCTGGACAGAGCCAGAAAAGGATGTGGAACAAAATTCTAACCCACATAAAAAGACCAGAATTACTGGCCTGACAGTCTGGAGAAACACCAGGAGTATGGCCCCTGGACTTCGTTTTAGCTCAGTGGTGAAGTCACTCCCGAAGTTCACTGTTCATCCGGGGATTGGACAGCCTCATAAAACAAAATGGGACTAATGAGGCACAGCAGTCTAGGGACAAGGACTAGAAGGTGGAGGGGACAGGAAAGCTGATGATATGGAACCCAAGTTTGAGAAGGGACAGTGTTGACATGTCGTGGGGTTGTTAACCATTGTCATAGGGGAATATGTTTACTGTTAAATGGGAAAATATTTGTTCTGAAAACCTTCATCTAAGGTTCAAAAAAAAAATTATGTGAGATCAAAGTGACAAGAGCAACTTAAAAGATTGGATGGGAAGCCTAGGGGGCAGTGAGCTGAAGATAATGGTGATGGAATAATTTGGAAAAGGATAGTGAGAATAGCAGCACAACTGGAAGAATGTAATCGATGTCACTGAATTGTACATATAGAAACTTTTGAAATGGTGTAACTCTGACTATGTATATTTTCACCAAAAAAAGTGATTTAAGGTCAAGAAGAGAGAGTGTTGACATGTCGTGGGGTTGTTAACCAATGTCATAAAATAATATTTGTATTGACAGTTTACTGAGAAACTGTTGTGTAAACCTTCATCTAAAGTACAATAGCAAAAATTAAAAAATAAATAATTTAAAAAAAAGGTTATGCATCCTACTTTGGTGAGTGGCATCTGGGGTTTTAAAAGCTTGCATGCAGCCATCTAAGATGCATCAATTGGTCCCAACCACCTGGAGTAAAGGAGACTGAAGAACACCAAAGATACAAGGAAAGTAGTAGCCCAAGAGACAGAAAGGGCCACATAAAGTGGAGACTTCATCAGCCTGAGACCAGAAGAATTAGATGGTGCCCGGCTATCTCCAATAACTATCCTGACAGGGAACAGAAAAGAGAGTCCCTGATGGAGCAGGAGAAATGTGGGGTGCAGAACTCAAATTCTAGTAAGATGATGAGACTGAATTGTCTGAGACTGGATGTACCCTGGATAGCATGGCCCCTGGATTCTCTATCAGCCCAGAACTAAAACAATTTCCGAGGCCAACTCTTCAGACATAGATTGGACTGGACTGTGGGACATAAAGTGATACTCGTGAGGAGAGTGCCTCTTAGCTCAAGTAGATACAAGAGACTAAACAGACAGCTTCTGTCCATAGGTGAGATGGGAAGGCAGAGAGGGTTAGGAGCTGGTTGAATGGACATGGGGAATCAGGTGTGGAAAGGAGGGATGTGCTGTCACAGTATGTGGAGAGCAATTAGAGTCACATAAAATGTATGTATAAATTTTTGTATGGGAAAAATATTTAAAAACTCTTAAATGTTTTCTTCTAGTACTATTATGTTTCTGCTCTAATCATTTAAATCTTGGCTATTTCAGAAATTTATCTCGGTGCATGGAGTGAGGTAAGGATTCAGGTGAAGGAGATTTCATTGGCTCTGTGTAGTTCTGCATATGGACTATTAGCTATACGGACCTACTGCTAGTGCAGGGTTTGTGCTTCCTTGGGAGTTAAAAGTATTCAGACAGAGTTTTTGCAGGATCCAAAGTGCAACTTGCCTCATTCTCTTTTCTTCTTGGATCATAGATTCTGCCCTTTTCCAGTCAGGAGAATATTTGGCTGACCTTTGAAGGAGGCCTCAAAGGATAAAGGAGAAAATAGCAAAAATGTCAAGAAAAAAATGGAAATTCAAGGACTTCTGGTGGGAAGAGAGAAAAAGAAATTTAAAATGCGATCAATCACTATATGCATAAACCACAGATCTAATAGGGTCTACTTCTACTGTAAGAATATGAACATAGAAAAAACAATTGATCATATGGATTCTGTTTATCTTGCGTCCATCTAGCTCTGCTCAAGAAAGAAGCAAGGAATATAAAAGTTTTACATTGCTCTCATTTCAACAATATTTCTGCAGTTTATTTTCTTGGTTTAACAGATGAAAACTCTTATGAGAATTTCAAGGTATCTTATTCACTATATAGCCTAGATTTTTAGTTTTCATCCTATAAATAATTCCTAAATGTGTGGAGTATTTTTATTCTGAAGACCAAATAAGTTAATTGCACAATCAGTAACAGAGGTTCATATTTCTTGGTCTGAGTGATATGATATGCGTGTTGGCAAAGACCAACATGACTTTGATTTAGAATATAAGTAACATAATCCTGTAGTTCAAATTCCAGGTAATTTAGTCAAAATGTGTTGAAGGACTTTTTTCCCCAAATGTCTACCTCGTGGTAATTTGTACAATTTGTATTATAAGTTGCTTGTTGAGGATTTTATTTCACCTATTAAAGGCCAAGGTATAGTGCTATTATTGTTAATACTACCATTTGTTAACTGTCCACATTGTGCCATGCACTGTACAAATACACGTGTGTATGTGTTTGTATATGTGTAGTGTATACTCTGATTTAATCCTGATACCCCCTACAAGGTCTACAGGGCTGTTCCATTTTGTTCACTTCACAGTTGAAGAAACAGAGGCTCAGGCTAACTAAATACCTAGTATAAGATGAGACAACTATGGCGTGCAGAGTGAGACCTAACCCTGGACTGTTTGACCCCAACCTCTGAGCTTGTCCCCTGACTTTGTACTGTCCTTTCACTCAAAGATAGGTCCAGACACAGTAAAAGGCAGGGCAACTTCCAGTGGAAGTTTAATTCCACATCACCTTTAGGAATCAACTTCCATCACGCTATCTCTTCCTGCAGCCCCTTCACCAGTTCTGCCGTCTACTAATTGCAGTGGAAGCTTTAGTGAAGGGGCTGCTCCTTCCCTTACCTAGACAGCCTGCCCTCGCTCTCACTGCTATTCCAACCCCCAAGTCACTCAGAGTCCTGGGTGGCCCGGGAGCCTCTCCCAGCCAGGCCACTCTGGCTTTAGCCTGGAATGTTGGCTGGGACAGGCAGATGTGGGGTTGGGAAGAAGAGATGGCAGTGGCTCTTACACCTGCACCCACAGTCCTGGGCTTCTATGGACCAGTCCCGGTCCACCTTCTGGGGAGTCACAATTTCTAGATTATGACCACCCCCAAATCTAGCCCTCACTCCACCTTCAAGGGTCTATAACCTCTTGTTTAAGAATGTTCAAGCTTTTTTCCCTCAAAAAAGGTGAGTAATCCTCTCTAGATCCTCTGTCTGTCTCCATCCCTTCCCTAATCTGACTTCACCCCTTCACAGTCAAACTTCTTGAGAGGATTTATCACGTAACTGCCTTCATCCCTCACCTACCCCACTTCTCACCTATTGCCTTCTGGGTTTCAGTTCTATCATGTCCCTGTCCCCCACAAATCATTCAGTTTGTCCTACTGTGGGGCTTGAGTGTTGCTATGATGCTGGAAGCTATGCCACTGGTATTCAAATACCATCAGGGTCACCCATGGCAGACAAGTTTCAGCTGAGCTTCCAGACTAAGACAGATCAGGAAGAAGGACCTGGTCGTCTACTTCTGCAAAGAATCAGCCAGTGAAAACCTTATGAATAGCAGTGGAACATTGTCTGATGTAGTGTGAGAAGATGAGGCCCTCAGGTTGGAAGGCACTCAAATACGACCGGGGAAGGGCTGCCTCCTCAAAGTAGAGTCGACTTTAATGACGTGGATGGAGTCAAGCTTCTGGGACCTTCATTTGCTGATGTGGCACTACTCAAAATGAGAAGAAACAAGTGAAAACATCTGTTAATAATTGGAACGTGGAATATACGAATTATGAATCTAGGAAAATTGGAAATTGTCAAAAATGAAATGGAACACATAAACATCGCTATCCTAGGCATTAGTGAGCTGAAATGGACTGGTATTGGCCATTTTGAATTGGAGAATCAGATGGTCTACATGCTGGGATTGACAAATTGAAGAGGAATGCTGTTTCATTCATCGCCTAAAAGAACATTTCAAGATCAATCCTGAAGTACAGTGCTGTCAGTGATGGGATAATATCAATATGCCTACAAGGAAGACCAGTTAATATGACTATTATTCAAATTTACGCATCAACCACTAAGTCCAAAGATGAAGAAATTAAAGATATTTATGAACTTCTGCAGTCTGAAATTGATCAAACATTCAGTCAGGATGCATTGATAATTACTGGTAACTGGAATGCAAAAGCTGGAACCAAAGAAGAATTGGTAGTTGGAAAATATGGCCTTGGTGATAGAAACCACGCCACAGATTGCATGATAGAATTTTGCAAGACCAACGAGTTCTTCATTGCAAATACCTTTTTTCACCAACATAAACAGCAACTATACACGTGCACCTCGCCAGATGGAATACACAAGAATCAAATTGACAACATCTGTGGACAGAGACAATGGAAAAGCTCAATATCATCCATCAGAACAAGGTCAGGGGCTGACTGCGGAACACGCCATCAGTTGCTCATTTGCAAGTTCAAGTTGAAACTGAAGAAAATTAGAACAAATCCATGACAGCCAAAGTACGACCTTGAGTATATCCCACATGAATTTAGAGACAATCTCAAGAATAAATTTGACACGTTGAACACTAATGACCGAAGACCAGATGAGTTGTGGAATGACATCAAGGACATCATACATGAAGAAAGCAAGAGGTCATTAAAAAGACAAGAAAGAAAGAAAAGACCAAAATAGATGTCAGAAGAGACTCTGAAACTTGCTTTTGAACGTCGAGTAGTTAAAGCAAAAGGAGGAAATGATGAAGTGAAAGAGATGAAGAGATGATTTCAAAGGGTGACTTGAGAAGATAAAGTATTATAATGACATGTGCAAAGACCTAGAGTTAGAAAACCAAAAGGGAAGAACACACTTGGCATTTCTCAAGCTGAAAGAACTGAAGAAAAAAATTCAAGCCTCGGGTTGCAATATTGAAGAATTCTACAGGGAAAATATTAAACGACGCAGGAAGCATCAAAAGAAGATGGAAGGAATATAAAGAGTCACTATACCAATAAGATCTGGTCAACATTCAACCATTTCAGGAGGTAACATATGATCAGGAGTGATGGTACTGAAGGAAGAAGTCCAAGATGCACTGAAGGCATTGGCAATAAGCAAGTCCCTAGGAAGTGACAGAATATCAATTGAGATGTTTCAACAAACCGATGCAGTGCTGGAAGTGCTCACTGGTCTATGCTAAGAAATTTGGAAGACAGCTACCCAACCAATTGACTGGAAGAGATACATATTTATGCTTATTCCCAAGAAAGGTGATCCAACCAAATGCAGAAATTATTGAACGATATTATTAATTTCACATGCAAGTAAAATTTTGCTGAAAATCATTCAAAGGCAGCTGCAGCACTATATGGACAAAGAACTGCAGAAATTCAAGCCAGATTCAGAAGAGGATGTGGAACCAGGGATATCATTGCTGATGTCAGATGGATCCTGACTGAAAGCACAGAATACCAGAAAGATGTTTACCTGTGTTTTATTGACGTGCAAAGGCATTCGACTGTGTGAATCATAACAAATTATAGATAACATGGCAAAGAATGGAAATTCGAAAACACTTAATTGTGCTCGTGATCAACCTGTATGTAGAACAAGAGGCAGTCATTCAAACAGAACAAGGGGATACTGCATGGTTTAAAGTCAAGAAAGGTGTGTGTCAAGGTCGCATCCTTTCACTGTAAGTATTTAATCTGTATGATGAGCAAATAATCTGAGAAACTGGACTATATGAAGAAGAACAGGGCATCAGGATTGGAGAAAGACTCATCAACATCCTGCGTTAAGCAGATAACACAACCTTGCTTGCTGAAAGTGAAGGGGATTTGAAGCACTTACTGATGAAGAGCAAAGACTACAGCCTTCAGTATGGATTACACCTCAACATAAAGAAAACAAAAATCCTCACAGCTGGACCAATAAGCAACATTATGATAAATGGAGAAAAGCTTGAAGTCATCAAGGATTTCATTTTACTTGGATCCACAATCAACACTCATGGAAGCAGCAGTCAGGAAATCAAAGGACGCATTGCGTTGGGCAAATCTGCTGCAAAAGACCTCTTTAAAGTGTTAAAAAGCAAAGCTGTCACCTTGAAGATTAAGGTGCGCTTGACTCAAGCTATGGTGTTTTTAATGACCTCATATGCATGTGAAAGCTGGACAATGAATAAGGAAGACTGAAGAAGAATTGATGCCTTCGAATTGTGGTGTTTGCAAAGAATATTGAATATACCATGGATTGCCAAAAGAATGAACAAATCTGTGTTGGAAGAAGTAAAATCAGAATGCTTCTTAGAAGCAAGGATGGCAAGACTACATCTCTCATACTTTGAACATATTATCAGGGGGGATCAGTCCCTGAAGAAGGACATCATGCTTGATAAAGCACAGGCTGAGCAAAAAAAAGGTAGACTCTCAGTGAGATGGATTGATACAGTGGCTGCAACAATGGGCTCAAGCATAACAACAATTGTGAGGATGGCACAGGACTGGGCAGTGTTTCGTTCTGCTGTACATAGGGTCACTATGAGTCGGAACTGACTCAAAGGCATCTAACAACAGCTACAATAAAGTCCCTGCTGTAAGGCCCCAAGTTAACACTGCTAAGTCAAACCTTATTGTCCTTGACTTCTCTGCTGTATGCTATCTTAGTATAAGATAAGACAGTCATTGAGTGGGGAGTGAATTTAGTCCAGGACTGTTTTACCCAAATCTTTTTGCTCCTCTTCCCTTCTTTAAACAATTTTTCCTTGTTTTCATGACTCCACACTCTCCTAGTTCTCTCTTTTTCAGTTTCGTTTTCTCATCTCTTAAATATAAGTACTGCATCCTGGCTCTGTGGCTTCTCCCTTTGCTCAGAGGCACTTTACTATTTGCTTTAGGAATGCTGGTACTCTCCCTGCCCCACCCTGCCTCAATACACATATACTTAGTTTAGTATATTTGTGTATTTCTTTTAACTGCCAAAAAAGTCCATTATCCCTCACAATGAAGACCCCCTGCTAGCTTGTACTCTCCTGGATGACACTGTTTCTATGGTGCTAAAAACTCTCTCTGTGAGGTTAATCTGCAAATGACAACAATGTCAAAACAATAAAAGAGAGAATATACAGTGTATGTATAGAACCTTCTAATGGAGAGGAAGGCAAGGCGATACCAAGTGATAATAAACTGGTTCAAACTTAGGAAGATAAGGGTAAATTTTAAGGTAACCACAAAGAAAGTTAACCTACTCATCAAAATAAAGAAGAAAAACATAAAATCACAGTAAAAACAAAATTTACAAAAACAGAAGAAATAAAAGAAAAATCCACAAACAAAAGGAAATCAGCATAGGAGACTAAGAGGAACAAGGAAATTGTCAGCATCACAAAAAAAAAGCACTACAAAATGACAACAATAAACTCACATCTGTCAATAATTACACAGAATGTAAATGGCCTAAATGTGCCCATAAAGAGACAGAGAGTGACAGAATGGATTAAAAAAACAGGATCCATCAATATCTACAAGAGACACACCTTAGAAACAAAGAAACAACAACAACAACAAAAAAAACCCTCTGTCTGGGCTGATGCCTCCCATTCTAAATCTCCAGCCAAGATATCTCTTGAACTTCAGACGCATATGCTCACAGTTACCTGGCAGCTTCTCATAGCTGTGCTATAGGCAGCTCAGACTCAGTGTCCCCAAATCCCAACTCTGAACAGTGGCTAGCTCACATGGTACCTTTGAGATTAGATTAGAAAAAAATGCACACTCTTTTCAAAATGCTTTACTTCCACTGGTGAAAAATTGTAATCGGTATAAAAATGATCATGACCATGATTTGAATGACACCCCCTTTAGTTGTGCTCTATGTCAGGACTCTGGCCCATTGCCCTGACACACACCCCAAATGCTTAAGCCAAGTCTGCCCCTCCTTGATTGCCCTTGCTTCACGAATGTTCTCACTATCCACCCACTGTTCTCTTTCTCCTCTACATCTAGTCACAAACCTTGCTGATCAGCCTCTAAGGGTTATCTGCAGCCTGCCTCCTCTCCATGCCCACTGCCCACACATGACTCAGGCCACAGTCTCTCTCCCTGTATGGATGCAACAGCCTCTAGCTTTGCCTCTTCATAGAGCAAATTGAGTTATCTTTATAGGATGTCAAGTTTTTGCTAACAACACTTCAGTTATTCCCCGTTATCCCCGGAATGACCAGTAACACCCTTCCTGACCTGGCTTATGCTTACCTTTCTCTCTAGTCTCCTCTGACCCACCCACCAGTCCCTGCAGCTCCCTAGTGCAGACACTTCGCCCTTCACTGAATGTTCCATGCACTCTCTGGACTCCATCCTTTGTACATGCTGTTCCCTCCACTCGGAAAGCTTCCCTCTCACTCCCTGGCCCTTTACCACCAACTTAACCATGGCTCAGGTTTCAGCTTATACACCACTGCTTCCAGGCAGCCCTCTCTAATGCCCTGAGCCAGGGAACATGCACTCTTATATGCCCACACAGTATCCGACACTGGGCACTATCATAGCACTCACCACATTATGCTCTATTTGCCTGCTCACGCACTCACCTCCCCACTTGCTTGAGGGCAGGGGCTCTGTTTTGCCCTTTGCTTTTTTTTTTTTAATTCTACTTCAGATGAAGGCTTACAGAACAAAGAGTTTCTCATGAAATAGCAGCGCACGTATTGTTTTATGACATTGGTTAACCACCCTACAACATGTCAACCCTCTAACTTCTCAAGCTTTTTTTTTGGTGAAAATACACATAGCCAAAGAGACACCATTTCAAAAATTTCTACACGCACAGTTCAGTGACATTGACTACGCTCTTCCAATTGTGCTGCTATTCTCACTTAAGATGAAGGCTTACAGAACAAAATAGTTTCTCATTTAACAGTTACTACACATGTTGCCCTATGACAATGGTTAACAATCTCACAACACATCAACACTATCCTTACTCAACCTTGGGTTCCCTATCACCAGCTTCCTTGTCCCCTTCTGCCTTCTGGCCCTTGTCACTGGACTACTGTACATCATTAGTCCCGTTTGGTTTTATGGGGCTGTCTACTCCCAGGCTGAACAGTGAACCTCGGAGATAACTTCACCACCGAGCTAAAAGGGTGTCTGGGGGCCATACTCTAGGGGTTTCTCCAGTCTCCTTTAGGTCAGTAAATTTGGTATTTTTTTTGTGAGTTAGAATTATGTTCTACATCCTTCTCCAGCTCTGTCCAGAACCCTCTGTTGTGAGCCTGTTCAGAGCAGTCAGTGGTGGTAGCCTGGCACCTTCTAGCTGTACTGGACTCAGTCCAGTGGAGGCCTTGGTAGCGGTGGTCCATTAGTCCTTTGGACTAATCTTTTCCTTGTATCCTGTTCTCTTCATTCTCCCTTGCTCCCAAAGGGATGAGACCAGTGGAGTATCTTAGATGGCTGCTCACAGGCTTTTAAGACCCCAGACACTACTCACCAAGGTAGAATGTGTTATGCCAGTTGAGCTAGATGTTCCCTGAGACCGTGGTCTCCACAGCCCTCCACCCAGCAATTCAGTCCCTCAGGGAGTTTGGATGTGTCTATGGGGCTTCCATGACCTTTCCTTGTACAAGTTGTGCTAGTTTTCCCTGTATTGTACACTGTCCCACCCTTCACCCAAGATACCACCATCTATTGCCTATTTAGTATTTCCTCCCCACCCCTCCCATCCCTGCTAACCAACAAAGACTGTTACATTTTGTGTGTGAACTTTTTCATGGGTTTTGACAATAGAGGTCTCATATAATATTTGTCCTTTTGTGATTGACTTATTTCACTCAGCATAATGTCCTCCAGTTTCATCCGTGTTATGAGATGCTTCACAGATTCATTGTTCTTTCTCGTTGCATAGTACTCCATTGTGTGTAAGTACCATAGTTGCTTTATCCATTCATCTGTTGATGGGCATCTAGGATGTTTCCATCGTTTTGCTATTGTGAACAATGCTGCCATGAACATAGGTGTACATACGTCTATTCGAGTGATGACTCTTATTTCCCTAGGATATATTCCTAGGAGTGGGATTGCTGGATCGAATGGTATGTCTATTTCTAGCTTTCTGAGGAAGCGCCATATCATTTTCCGAAATTGTTGTATCAGTTTGCATTCCCACCAGCAGTGCATACGAGTTCCGATCTCCCCGCAGCCCCTCCAACATTTATTATTTCCAGTGTTTTTGATTCGTGCCAGTAATGCTGGGGTGAGATGGTATCTCATTATGGTTTTAATTTGCATGTCTCTAATGGCTAGTGATTGCGAGCATTTCCACATGTGTCTGCTGGCCATTTGAATGTCTTCTTTGGTGAAGTGTCTGTTCATTTCCTTTGCCCATTTTTTAATAGGATTATTTGTCTTTTTGTTGTAGAGGTGTTGGATTTTCTTGTAGATTATGGAGATTAGACCTCTGTCTGACTAGTACTGTCCAAAAATTTTTTCCCTATCTGTAAGTTCTCTTTTTCCTCATTTGGTGAAGTCTTTTGAAGAGCATAGGTGTTTGATTTTTAGAAGATTCCAGTTATGTAGCTTATATATTGGGGTTTGTGCGTTGATGGTTATGGTTTGTATCCTGTTAATGCCTGTAGTGTTGGTCCTATTTTTTCTTCTATGAACTTTATAGTCTCAGGCTTCATACGCAGGTCTTTGATCCATTTTGAAGTAGTTTTTGTATACGGCGTGAGGCATGGGTCCTGTTTCATTTTTTTGCATACGGATATCCAGTTTTGCCAGCACCATTTGTTAAAAAGACTGTCTTTTCCCCATTAGATGAACTTTGGGCCCTTGTCAAAGATCAGGTGAACATAGGTGGATGGATTTACATCTGAGTTCTCAACTCTGTTGCATTGGTCAATGTATCTGTCACTGTACCAGTACCGGGCTGTTTTGACTACTGTAGCTGTATAGCAGGTTCTGAGGTCAGGTAGTGTGAGTCTTCCAACTTTATTCTTCTTCTTCAGTAGTGCTTTACTTATTCGGGGCTTCTTCCCTTTCCATATATAAAGTTAATGATGAGTTTTTCCATCTCTTTGAAGAATGTTGTTCGTATTTGGATCGGGATTGCGTTGTATTTGTAAATAGCTTTGGGTAGAATTGACATTTTCTCGATGTTGAGTCTGCCTATCCATGAACATGGTGTGTTTTTCCATTTATATAGATCCCTTTGGGTTTCATGCAGTAGTGTTTTGTAGTTTTCTTTGTATGGGTTTTTTACATCCCTGGTCAGATTTATTCCTAAGTATTTTATCTTTTTAGGAGCTATTATAAATTGTATTGTTTTCCTGATTTCCTTTCCATTATTCTCCTTATTGGTGTATCGGAATCCAACTGATTTTTGAGTGTTTATCTTGTATCCTGATACTCTGCTGAATCTTTCTATTAGTTCCAGTAGATTTCTAGTGGAGTTTAGGGTTTTGTATGTATAGTATCATATCATCTGCAAACAGGGACAGTTTAACTTCTTCATTCCCAATTTGGATGCCCCTTATTTCTTTTTCTTGCCTTATTGCTCTAGCTAGAACTTCCAGCACAATGTTAAATAGGAGTGGTGATAAAGGGCATCCTTGTCTTGTTCCTGTTTTCAAGGGGAATGCTTTCAGCCTCTCTTCATTAAGAATGATGTTGGCCATTTGTTTTGCATAGATGCCCTTTATTATGTTGAGAAATTTCCATTCTATACCTATTTTCTTGAGAGTTTTTATCAGGAATGGGTGTTAGACTTTGTCAAATGCCTTTTCTGTACCAATTGAGATGATTATGTGATTCTTTTCTTTCCTTTTATTTACGTGGTAGATTACGTTGATTGATTTTCTAGTGTTGAACCATCCTTGCATACCTGGTATGAATCCTACTTGTTCGTGGTGTATTATTTTTTTGATATGATGCTGAATTCTATTGGCTAGAATTTTGTTCAGAATTTTTGCATCTATATTCATGAGAGATATTGGTCTGTAATTTTCTTTTTTTGTAGCATCGTTGCCTAGTTTTGGTATAAGCATTGTGCTGGCTTCATAGAACTAATTTGGAAGTGTTGCTTCCTCTTCTATGCTCTGAAATAGCTTGAAGAGTACTGGTACAAGCTCTTCTGTAAATGTTTTGTAGAATTCTCCAGTGAAGCCATCTGGGCCAGGGCTTTTCTTGGTTGGGAGTTTTTTTTTTTATCACCTCTCAATCTCTTCTCTTGTTATGGGTCTGTTCAGATTTTCAACATCACTTTGTTGTAGTTTGGGTAGGCCGTGTGTTTCTAGAAATTTATCCATTTCATCTAGGTTTTCAAATTTCTTGGAGTATAGTGTTTCATAATATTCTGTTATGATCCTTTTTATTTCAGTTGGGTCTGTTGTAATGTCCCCAATTTCATTTCTTATTTGGGTTATTTGTGTCCTCTCCTGGTTTTCTTTTGTCAGTCTGGCCAGTGGTTTGTTGATTTTGTTGATTCTTTCAAAGAACCAACTTTTGGTTTTGTTGATTCTTTCTATTGTCTTTTTGTTCTCTATTTAATTTATTTCTGCTCTGATGTTTACTGTTTCCTTTCTTCTGGTGGTTGCAGGTTTTTTTTTGCTGTTCTCTTTCTATTTGTTTGAGTTGTGTAGTTAATGTTTTGATTTTGTCCATTTCTTCTTTTTTGATCTGTGCATCTATTGCTATAATTGTCCTCTGAGGACTGCCTTTGCTGTGTCCCAAAGGTTTTGGTATGATGTGTTTTCATTCTCATTTGATTCTAGGAATTTTTTTATTCCATCTCTGATTTCTTCTATTACCCACTGATGTGTAAGTTTCCATGTCATTGATTTTTTTTCCTTACTCTTTCTATTGTTAATTTCTACCTTGATGGCATTGTGGTCAGAGAAGATACTTTGAATTATCTCAACGTTTTGGATCTTGTTGAGGATTGCTCTGTGGCCTAAGATGTGGTCTATTCTGGAGTACATTCCACGTGCATTGGAAAAGAATGTGTACTTTGCAGCAGTCGGATGGAGTGTTCTATATATGTCTATGAGGTCAGGTTGGCTGATTGTGCCCTTTAGGTCTTCAGTATCTTTGCTGAGTTTCTTCTTAGTTGTTTTGTCCTTTACTGAGAGTGGTGTGTTGAAGTCTCCTACTATTATTGTGGAACTGTCAATTTCTCTTTTCCGTGTTGTTAGAGTTTGTTTTATGTATTTTGGAGCCCTGTCATTGGGTGCGTAGATGTTTGTTTCGGTTTTCTCTTCATGATGGATCATCCCCTTAATCATTATATAGTTCCCTTCTTTGTCTTTTATGGTGGATTTTGTTTTAAATTCTATTTTATCTGAGATTAGAATTGCCACTCCTGGTATTTTTTGGTAGTTGTTAGCTTGATACATTTTTTACAACTTTGACTTTTAATAAATTCACATCTTTGTTTCTAAGGTGTGTCCTTGTAGACAGCATATTGATGGATCCTGTTTTCTTATCCATTCTGTCACTCTCCGTCTCTTTATGGGTGCATTGATTCCATTTACATTCAGTGTAATTATTGATTGATGTGAGTTTGCTGCTGTCGTTTTGTAGTGGTTTTTATTGTGGTGCTGAAGTTTTCTTTGTTCTTCTTACTCTCTTGTGCTGAGTTACTTTTGTTTCTGGATTTTTTTTTTCATTTCTTTTGTTTTTGTTGGTTTTGTTTTTGCTGAGACTTTATGTTTTTCCCTTTTTTTAATGAGTATGTTTGTTAACTTTCTTTGTGGTTACCATGAATTGTACCCTTATCTTTCTAAGTTTGAAGCAGTCTACTATACTTGGTATCGCCTTGCCTTCCTCTCCATTAGAAGGTATTATACCTATGCCGTTTATTCCCTCTTTTATTGCTTTGATGTTGTTGTCATTTACTGATTAACTGCTCTGATTCCCTGTTGTATTTCTTTTGGTTTTGGATAGTCCTTGAGTGGTCATTTCCTAGATTTGTATCTGGCTGGTACAATCATGCACCCTAGATTCTGCCTGTGAGCTGAAGTTGTTTGTCCTCAGATCGAAGAACTAGCTTTAATAATTCTTGTAAGTTTGGTTTGATTTTACCTATTCCCTTAATTTCTGTTTATCTGGAAATGACCTAATTTCACCATCAAATTTTAAAGAGAGTTTTGCAGTATATATTATTTTTGGCTGGCAAATTTTTTATTTCAAGATTTTATGTATGTCATCCCATTGCCTTCTTGCCTGCATGGTTTCTGCCGAATAATCTGAGCTTAGTCTTATTTTTGTCCTCTGTATGTGACTTCTTGTTTTTCATGAGCTGCTCTCAGGGTTCTTTGTTTTGTCTTTGGTTTTGGCAAGTGTGATTATGATATGCCTTGGTGATTTTCTTTTGGGATCTCTCCTATATGGGGTTCGTGGAACTTCTTGGATGGCCAGCTTTTCATCTTTCATGATATTGGGGAAGTTTTCTGTCAGCAGTTCCTCAATGATCCTCTGTGTTTTCTGTTCTCTCCCCCTGTCCTGGAACTCCAATCACTCACAAAGTTTTGCTTGTGATTGTATCCCACATAACTCTCAGGGTCTCTTCATTTTTCTTTGTTCTTTTTTCTGAGTTTTCCTGAAATTGAGTTGTATCCAAGTGTTTGTCTTCAATTCCACTGATCCTGTCTTCCACTATTTCACATCTGCTTTTCAGCCCTTCTATGACACCATCCATTTCTGAAATCTTGTTGTTTATCTGTTGGATTTCTAATTGTTGTCTTTGTATAATTTCTAGTTGTTAATTTAGTTTGGCACTTAGTTCCTGCATTATTTTCCTGAATTCTTCCAATTTTTTGTCTGTATTTTCCATGAATTTGTCTGTTGTTTCCTCATGTTTGTCAGCTTTTTGCCTCAGCTCTTGGAGAATTCTGAGTATTAGAGATTTGAATTCCCTATGAGGTAGTTCTAGTGCATTTTCTTCCATTGGAGAGTCATCTGGTGTTTTATTTTGGACACCTGCTGGAACCATCCTGTCCTGTTTTTGTGAATGTTTTGATATTGTCTGCTGTCTTCAGGGCATTCAGTAGTTATTTTTCTCATTTATTGTTGTACATTTGTTTTTTTTGTCCCTTTTTTTCCAAAAAAATTTGACTATGTCTGAGCAGGTGGACTGTGTGTTCTTTGTTGTTTGCTTGTCTGTGGGCACAATACTTTTCACCCCCTTCTCCAACTGGCAGTGTCAGTCACTCAGATATGGTACAGCAAGGCAGGTCTAGCTGAAGAGGAGTTACTGGGACGGGTTGTTTTTAGCACTTACTACAGCCACCAGGGTGGGTCGGTAATTAGTGCAGGGTAGTTTCCAATAGGCCGTGCCTGTGCTGCTTGGTGTTGTGATGTTAAGCGCCCGGTGCAGGTAGGCAGGATGTAGCAGGGAGATTGTTATGTGTGGAGCTAAGATGGATATGGGAGAGAGGAGGGAGGAACAGGAGCCAAAAACATACAAACAAACAAAAAAGAATGCTAGGGGAGCTTATGGTTGGAATGGAGAGATGAGAGACTATGAAACGGAGAGAAACAGAAAGGGGAAGAGGAAGAAAAGAAAAGAAAAAACTGAATAAATAAAACTCAGAAAGGTTAAAGAACTGCAAAGTTCCCAGGGATCCCACCGGTGCTGCTATGAGGTCTGGGGAAGTTGCACTCTGGTGTTGCAATACAGCCTGGCTAGAAGTCTTAGAGGTATACAATGCCAGGTATTCAGGGAACAGAAAGAGAAGGAAGATATAGAGAGATGAGAAACTGAGTAATGAAGAAAGACAAAAAGGGGAAAAGAGGTAAAAGAAAAAAAAACAAATTAAAAAGAAAAAAGAACAAGAAACCCCCCCCCCCAAACAGAAATAATCAAAAAATAATAATTTAAAAAAAAAAAAAACCCAAAAAGAAATGCTCTCAGGGGATCCCTCTGCATGTCTGTGCAAGCCAACGGGGTGGTTTCCAAGCCACGCAGCACTGCCTGGTCAGAACGGGCTCCCAACTCAAGAAAAGGAAAAGAAAACAAACAAACAATTCAAAGCAAACAAACGAACAACAGCCCCAGGTTCCCACCAGCTCAGCAGCCCAGACCGGGAAGCAGCTCCACACTCGAATGAAGCTCCACAGCCCCTCATGAAGAAGCAAAGATGGTGAACGGAGCCAGGTATTTGAGTGAAAGGAGGGGGAGGTGGTGAGAAGTAAGGAAGAAATCAAAAGAAGCAAAACATAAAGTGACACCAGCAGCCAACAAATGGCACTCAGAGAGCCAACTAGTGTGGGCTGGTAGAATCCAAGCAGCTGGTGTTTCTCGGACAAGAGACTGTGTCCGCGGGAAGCAGAGGGGGCCGAGTGTGGGTGAAGAAGGATGGGAAGTGAGAAAGGGTATATCACAAATTACTGGAGCTCTGCAGCCCCTCAGGAAGAAGCAAAGATTGTGCACAGAGCTAGGTATTTGAGCAAAAGGAGAGGGAGGTGGTGAGAGGTAAGGAAGAAATCAAAAGAAGCAGAGAAAAGCAACACCAGCAGCCAACAAATGGCACTCAGAGAGTGTGTGGAATCCAAGCAGCCAGTGTTTCCTGGACAAGAGACTGCGGCCACGGGAAGCAGAGGAGGCCGAGTCAGGGTGAAGAAGGGTGGGGGGTGGGAAAGCATATATCGAAAATTACAGGTTGTTTTGTCTCCTGTTGGAAGCCCTGTGAAGCTGCTTTCTCATACCCTTTGTTTGCTGGTCTCCAATAGGAGTCCAAGATGGCGGATCTGCGCTGCGTTAGCTGGTAGGGGACCTCTGCACGAATCTCTCCTCGCTCTCCATTCTCTGTCAGTTTTCTCACTCCATTTGGTGCTTGGCTGAGTTCTTTATCTCTTCATTTAATGTTTTAGGGTTTCAGGATATTCTCTGTTCAGCTTAGTTTTTTGG
Organism: Dugong dugon; assembly: GCA_030035585.1. Lineage (NCBI taxonomy): Eukaryota > Metazoa > Chordata > Mammalia > Sirenia > Dugongidae > Dugong > Dugong dugon. The sequence goes on from CM057464.1 coordinate 24,436,534, forward strand.
ATCTTTGCTGTGGAGGGACGGCGTGATGCTTCTGCCTAGAGCACCATTTTGCGGGAACTCCTTGCCCTTTGCTTTTTTGTCAGTGCTTATGGTGCCTGGCACACAGTAATGTGCTCCACAAAAGTTTTGAGTTGAACTGAAGTCCATGGAAGGAGGTCGTCTCATTTTACTAATCTTACCGTTTGGTTTCCTATTCATATGATTCAACCAAAACTTCCTTATTCTGTTTAAAGTGTAACCACCACTAACAGACCACAAAGCCATAGATATAAAAGAAGGGTAAGGCATCTATTATTGAAAATAGCTTCAACCTGAGCCTGATGCTGGACAAGCCCCCAAATGTGATAGATCTGCCCTTCTAAGACCTCTGGGTTTAAAACAACTATTGCATCTACTGCGTGTTATGGATTGAATTGTGTCCCCCCAAAATATGTGTTGTAAACCCTAACCTCTATGCTTGTGTTTATAATTCCATTTGGGAATGGATTGTCTTTGAGACAGGATAAGTGTTTTGTGTATCTTAAGTCAATCTCCTTGGAGATATAAAAGGCATTAAACAAGCAAGTGAGTAAACAGAGATGGGGGAAGAGAGATGCCAAGGCACATGAAGATGACCCAGGAGCAGAAGCTCAAAGAGACAAGGTCCTTCCTCCAGAGCCAACAGAGACAGAAAGCCTTCCCCTAGAGATGGCACCCTGAATTCGAGCTACTAGCCTCCTAAACTGTGAGAAAATAAATTTGTTTTTAAAGCCACCCATTTATTGTATTTCTGTTAACAGCAGTACTAGATAGCTAAGGCGTTGTGGCATTAAAACATTTGTGTCATAAAGGAGAGTCTCAGTGTCAATTTCTGTCTCTCTCCTCTGTCTATCTCTCTCTGTCTCTCTCTCTCTCTCCCAGGATTAATTCTGAGTTTAATTCTAGCTGATAGAGATGTAGCATCTTCAGGATGAACAAGACTGCTTCATTGTGACCTTAAGGTCCTGGATTACCATTACATCTCATTCCCACTCCTAAATAATGGTAGCTAACTCTTATATGGAGCCCTTGTTGTGCAGTGGTTAAGAGTTTGGCTGCTAACAAAAGGTCAGCAGTTTGAATCCACCCGCTCTCTTCAGAAACCCTGTGGAGTAGTTCTATTCTGTCCTATAGGGCCGCTATGAGTTGGAATTGACTCGATAGCAATGGGTTTGGGTTTTTTTTGGTAACTCTTATGTAGTGCACACTGTGTACCAGGCACTGTTCTAAGCACTTCACATATAATAACTCATTTAATCTTTATAAGAACTCTATGAGGTAATTACTACTATTATCATTATTATTCTCATTTCATAGGTGAGGAAGCTGAGGCACAGAAAGATTAAATAACTTGCTCAAGGCTTCAGTCAAAGATTAGACAGGCCCAGAAAACAAAAGAAGACTAAAGGGGCACACCAGCCCAGAAGCGAGCACTAGAAGGCAGGAGGGGACAGGAAATCTGGTAATAGGGAACCCAAGGTTGAGAAGGGAGAATGTTGAAATGTTGTGGGGTTGGTAACCAATGTCACAAAACAATATGTGTACTAATTGTTTAATGAGAAGCTCGTTTGTTCTATAAACCTTCATCTAAAGTACAATAATAAAAAAAAGAAAAAAAAACTTGCTCAAGTTTACAACGAATAATGCATGGTAGAATTTAGATTCAAATCCAGGCAGTCTGGCTTCAGAGTCTATGCTTCAATTGTACACTATATTGCCTCCTAACCCTAAAGTCAACCCTCAGACCTTAAAAATCAGCTATAGACGTAAGAGCTTCTACTGTGTTGAGGATTCCATTGTGGACATCAACAGTGACCAAGAGCCCTGCCCTGCCCCCAGATGACAGCAAATGATGAGGCTGAGGCCAGTGACCAGACACCCTAGCCTAAGGCTATGGGTCCCTGTCCTATCTCAGTGGTGTGCTGAGCCAGCTCTTGTAGCTCATGAGAGCTGGTTGCTAAATATTCAGTAATGTTGCTTCCACTGTAGGACTGCTGTGACTTGAAATCACCCCGGTGGGAGTATTTACACCACGGAAATTGACAAATGCTACAAATCAGAGGTCATATTCCAACAGCATCCCTGCTACAGGATCCCAGTCTTAGTGGAAAAGCTTTTCTCTTTGGGCCTGGCTAGGCTGGGGGTGGGTGGGGACTCAGAGGCATCTGCTTGAAGGCTCTCTTGGACTGCAGGGAGAGCCATCAGAATGGCAGCCCAGAACACCAAGGAATTCACATCCCATCCCCATCAGCCCCAGGACCTTTCAACTTCATCACCAGGAGATAATCCTTAGGTAGGCATTTTATGCTGTCCCACAGTTTCCACAGTTACAAAAAGTGAGTTGGTAACTCACCCTTTATTTGCAGACTTCTTTCCCCTGTCTCATTTCCCTGCTTCCTCTCCCACTGGTAGTTCTTGTGCCTCCCAGATAAACTAGTACTCACATTCTTTTCTGGGAGTTTGCCTCTGGGGCCTCAAACTAAGAGAGGAGCTAGAAGGCAGGTCCCCCTACTCTGCCAACAAAGTGACCACAAGAGTGTAACTTCCTGACCCAGGATGCCCTGTGGCCTCAGCCCTTCCCCACAGAGGCCTCTTGCTCCTTATTACAGATGCTTGATTCTGGGGGTTTGCTGGCCTGCCAACAGGTTTCACCATCAGTGACCCTGCTGTCCCATTGTGCTCCTGCCTTCTCTGCCCTCCCAGAGATAACTATGCCTCCTCTATTCAGCATTGCTGACGCTGGCCATTTGGCTGGGGGGCTCCACTTCTCCAGGGAAGATAAGGTGGAGTCGGACAAAGTTTCCCTCAAAGAAAGGAGGGAGACAGCTCAACATCATCATCCCAGCACTTGCTGGGCGGTGCTCAGCCCCCAGTCCTAGAGCAGACACCACCCAGGACTCCAGGAGACACTGGGAACTTGTTGGAGGAATTCACAGGCCCGCATGGGTGACAGTGTGGGGCTCTTACCAGCATTGACAGACATCTCTAGCAAAGTGTTTCGGGGAAGCCATATGTTTGAGCTGGTCTGTCTGGGGTCTGGCAGGGAACAGAGATCTTGAGCTGATATGTTAGATCCCAGCGATCCAGTTCATCCTCTAGATTGCTCTGACTGACAGCTAAAGCCTGCCTGTAGCTACTGGGAGTGCTCAGCGCTGACCACATGTTCCAGTCTCCAAAGGGCCAACAGAAGAGGTGAAAGGAGGATTGGCCCAGCCAGAACCTCAGAGTTGACCCTAGTTGCCCTGAGGGGGCCACCAGGGGGTTGCTCCTGACCAACACACTACACTCCACCATCTGTCCTGCATCCCTCCATCCGTCTGGAGCCTGAGTTCTCCATTTAGATTGTGCATTTTATTAACCCTGCATTTGCTTTTTAACTTTGCTAAAAAGTTATAGCAGGAGTAAAATGATCTGCTGAAGGAATTTAAAAGCAAACTTATTCAAATAGACAAGATGATATTATTTCACATGCTGGGGCAAAGGAAAAGTGGCTACCAAGAGGGAAACAGACTGTACCCTATGGGCAGCAAAATGTCACATCTGATTCACTGTGTGGATTTAATTCACTGCTGGTTAGCAGAAGTATGATGGTATTTTGCTCATATCTCATACCTCAGCTAGTGAGCTATGGGAGATAAAAGCTTACAATCGGCAGCAGGGTTTTTGAAGACTCTGTTGTTGTGCTGGTCTATGGACAGATGAGTTGCTATGTGGGCTGTGAGTCCTCTGAGGCCACTGGGGTGTGCACTTAGCAAAGGTGTTAAGAATGGGAGGTTGGGTATGTAATGGAACAATGATCACCTCTGTCCCCCTTACTCCTTTTTCCTTTTTAGTAGAACCCATGACCCATTTTTATTATGCAACTCAAGAGAATGACTCAAATGATGACGTTTCAGGCAGCAGACTGGGCTTGAGTGGGTGGGTGGGGGCAAACAGGGAGTTGTGGGGAGAAAGATTTGTCTGGCAGACGTCTTGGCTCCCTCTATGAATCATTTGTGCAAGCAACCAGCTACCAGCATGAGATGTGGGCTGGACCTTGATTCTGTTGAATCAACCCTGCCTCAAAGATATAGTAATTTTAATTTCCTGTGACTCACTAAGATAGGCCTATTGGGTAAAGTTTGTTCCTAAGACCAAGTATTTTAGCTCAAGCACTTGGATTTTGCTCATGTGCACAGCAGGAAGAGGGTGACTAAGGTCATCAGACCTCTCTTTTCAGTCACGAGTCATTCCAGGATTGTATTTTGGAAAGTATGGGCTCAGGTTTATCTTTACTGGGTCCAAATTGACTGGCAGATCTTACTGAGTTAGAACTGTTGAGTAAGTCCAGCAAGTATTTATGTGCAGGGGTTGCTTGTGTGGCAAGGCTAGCTGTGCAGAGGGGTGAGAGAAGGTCTTGGCCAGTGTCCACCCTCCATGGATCCCCTGAGTGGCGTGAGTGCCTGCTCTCACCAAGGTCTGGAGGCAGCCCCAGCATTTTGTACTTAACAATGATGATGTTTTTTATTGCATTTATAAATGTTCCCAGAGGCTACTACTCAAAAAGCTCCAGCTAATAAACCTGAGAAATAATAATTACCTTGTTTAATATTGCTGACTGTGTGCATCAGCTAGGAGGGTCAAAAAAGGGTCTGGTTTGCTCAACATTACCTCAGCATGTCTTAACCTTGTGGTGATAGAATCAGGGTGCAGGTAGGGGTCAGGAGTAAGGGAATCAATCGTGTGGCTGTTTTTGAAATCTGGTGTTGGTGGTATGAGCGTGTGTAATAGGTGTAGGTGATCCACATAGTCCTGTAGTTCAATTTTGGGTCTCTCTTTTGGGGACCTATTGTTGCAGGGATGTTGCATTGATCCTGGGTTTAGAGGTTGGCAGCATCTACCAGGAGTCATTTTTTAACAAATTCCAGTTTCAGGGAGTGTGTGAGACAGTGGGGAAGCCTCTCAGTCCTTTGCAGCCCACCTGCTAGCTGAAGAATTTGGGGAGAATGTACACAAGGCAAATCCCACAAGATGTCCATGTTGGACGGTGACCCTTGAGACAGTTCCTATTGAAGCAGAGGGGACAACAGTGCCATAGGCTGCTTTGCCCAGAGGTGGGCAAAGGGCCGATTAAAGAGGCGCTGGAAAGTTTACCTTGCCTCCTAAAAGACTCCCCTAACTACTTACAGTTGGTTGAAATTCCATCAAAAAAGCTTTAATCCCTTTAACTTCAGCTGTTACTGGCAAACATCCCTGGTTTGGGCAATATAGTAGTAAGTCTCAGCATTCATTTGTACTCTATAAGTTTACTTTTTAAGTCAGGGTAATTGAAGCATAATTTTCAGGTGTGTAGTCTGTGAGTTTAGACCAACCCATGTGGTAATGAAACCACCATGGCAATCAAGATGTAGAGGATTTCCAGCACCTCTCCCCTACCCCAGCCCCTGTTGTTGTTTTTGTTAGTGCAGTGGAGTTGGTTCTGGCTCATAGCGACCCTAAGTACAACAGAACGAAACACTGCCCGGTCCTGTGCCATCCTCACAATTGTTGCTATGCTTGAGCTCATTGTTGCAGCCACTGTGTCAATCCATCTTTTTGAGGGTCTTCTTCTCTTTCACTCATTTCTATCCCTTTGCTTTTTCCATAATGTCATAACAGTGGAATCACACACTACGTAGCCTTATTCGACTGGCTTCTGTGACTTAGTTTGATGCTTTGTTGAGTCACCCATGTTGGTGTGTGTGTCAGTGGTTTGGTCCCTGGGCTGCTGAGCAGTACCCCGTAGTACTGAGGTTTTGGTTTGTTTATTGTGAAACAGTTTTTAAAAGCCTTCCTAGAAAGAGGAGAGAGCTTCTTGCAGTGATTACCTGACTCCCCATGTCACACTTTTTCCTTAGCCTCTGCTACTTCACATCCTCCGACTAGGGACTGTAGGTGTCCCCAGAGGGCCAGTAAGAGGAGATGGGGAACAGGAGAATGGAATCAGCCTGCCTGCCACATATTTGTGCCTGGTTGCCTGTGCACAGTTGTCAGGGGGAGCAGGGCTCTTTGCTGGCTGATGTAAGCAAACAGGATTTTATTAGAAGGATTTTCCATACAAGAGAGAGGGGCCAGGACAGCCCCAGAAGTCTATGTAACAAGAACTGATAGGCCAATTCATTGGGACACCAGGAACAAATCATCCCAACTGTGCCTGCCTGGAGTCCTGCTCCATATAGAGTCCTGAAGAGAGAAGATCTGTTTGGCTTGCCTTAGGCTGGGGAGGGACCCCCAAAGCTGCCAGTGCAAGGGAAAGGCTATGCTATCAAGGGAGGTCAGTGTGCAGGAGCCAGTGGGTCTACCTGCAGGGGTAATGCAATTCCTATTGATATTTTCTCTGGGTCTGAGAACTTATCTAGAATACACTTTTTAAAATAATACTAGTTGATATTTCCAGGGCTTTTCTCTAGTTATCCTTTTTCATTCCCACAGTTATTTTATTTTAGTATTAATATTTTCATGTCACACACATGTATACATTGTTTACATGCCTTGAATTCCTTGGTTGACTTTTTAGGTTATGTTGACACTATGAACCTGAAAATGACCTTTGATGTCTTTGGACTTCATTTAAATAAACAAATGAAAGACTGATCTGATCGTCTTCTACCAGGGTCTGAGCACTGTCCTGAGAGCCACTGTTGGAGCCAGAAAAGCATCCTGGATGCCTAGCTTATGATGAAAACCCTTGAAAATAGCCTAACCTCAGCCTCAGCATTTCTGCCTGGGAAATAAACAAGCTAGTGCTTTACATCTAGTTCGCAAAACTGGGATTGTGTATAAAATATAAGTTGTCTAGAATACACTGGAGGAAAATGCTATTGAATGTACATCAGAATGACAAGTTGTATGTATCCATTGTATGATATTGGTCTCCACTATATTTTTCTGTGTCTATGAGTATTTTAATTATGTTGAATAATGTTATAATAAAACAATTTGATTCCAAATTGATTGAGTTTAGGAAAAAAAAATTCATTAGCATGTCATCTTGGACATTTTATGGGAGTTTTCATAGATGTGAGAAAGGTTCTACTCCAATCCCCTTGTCCTGCTGAGGCTGAGAGGGCTACCTGAATTCTCCAAGGTCACTCAGCTGCTAGAGACACAGCTGAAATTTAGACTCAGTTTTCTTGAGTTTTCAGTCTGAGTTTTTTCTTGAATGGACCACTTCTATGATTTTGAGTCTTACCAGACATTTAACTACAGTGGGCAGAGCCAGCTAAGGGTTGCAAAATTTTTCTACCTTTTTTCTTAACGGTTAGGAATTGGTGATTAGAAACAACAAATACACCTCAAGGAGGTTGAGTAAGTATATTATTTTGGGCTCCAAGCAGACGTGATTAAAAGTCTAAATTATGACAAGTCTTCTAAGTTAAACTTTTCCAGAAAAGAGCAGCAAAGAGAGTCCAGGAGTGAAAGGGGACTGTAGTATGATGTTAATATTTATGTTTGACTGTAGTTCACCCCAAATGAAGGTTGATACAGTTCTCCCTTCCAGTGTGTGTATAAGTTGGCAGATGACAGGAACATTTGCTTCTAATCACCCATCCATTTTAATAATGCTGAACAGATACAGCACAGAAACTATTGCACAACAACCAGCATTTCACGACATTGGAATCTTTGCCAATTTGAAAGAGGACCTCGAATCCAGGGAGTTACGTTTTTATGTTTCTGATCACGATCTTCTTAGAAGATACTTACAAGGGCCATTTGTTGACAACATTCTGAATTAACAAATTATGTTGTTAAAGCATAGCAAAAGTTTACTGGTTTCATTAGAGGACTATAAAGTCTGTTACTGAAGAGAGAAATACTGTGGTGTTTGAAAGCAGGAAATATTTACTGAAGGACTCTGCAGGGTCTTGCTTCTAGAACCCAGACAAAGCTCAGCTAGTGTGATCTAAAGAATTAAAAAGGAATAAAGCAGAGGAGCAAGATCATTGTTCAATGCCAACAAAGTCCCTAAAACCAAGGAAAGTTATTGGTCATGGGAATACATTGAGTTGGAATTTTTGTAAAGCTGAGCAAGAAAGACAAATTATTGTTGAGAAGTTCTACTTCTTCTGCATGTGAGAGAAGGGCCATTTCTGTTGTTTTTGGGCCTGGTGTGGCACTCTGGCAGGGCATGTGTCGTTATGTGGGAAATTAGGAGAGTTGCCCTGGGGAATGCCCATCTCTTAGGACCTGTCACCAGACAGTAGGGACCCCTAAGCCACACCCAGTCCTTCTGCAGACCTTCTCTGTGACACACCTTCCCCAGGGCATGTGTTTGCCACTGTGCAGAATTGAGAGAAAGTAGTGCCAGTCTCCACTGTGGAGGCATGAGCATGAAGATGAGTATCCCAGGCAGGGGTGAACCTTGCCTCATCCAGAAAAGGACAATTATGGGGGGAGGGGAAGGGGGAAGGGTAGTGAGTACTTAGTAATGAAAGCAACCATTTACCAGTTTGGGACCACTGTAATAAAAGTAAATTGAGACAATTATCTGACTAGTTCAACTAAGAGGCCAAAGTATGTTTTGGTCTGAATTACCCAGATAATTGTGTTTCAGTGGAAGAACTCTGAACTCGTGATGTGAGCCCCTGGGTTCCAGACCTAGGTCTGCCGGTAATGAGCATGTGAACACCTCTGTAGGTCCCAGTTTTCTCTTCTATAAAATTAGGGTTTATTACTTAGCTTGAAAGTGTGTGAGTCCATCTCAGAGTCAACGAATATTATAGTGTATTTTCTGTGTGAACACACATATCCATCCCAAGGCAGAAAAATGTCAACTTTGTGAAATCCTGTCATAGTGGAACCAGAGTGGGCAGAAATGATTCCTCTTATGGATGCTTCCAGATCAGCAGGGTCCACCTGGGGGACCTAGGGGAACCCGTCTTGATCCACTGTGGGTGGGACTTTCTCTGGATTTTTATTTTATTTTTTTCTCTTGAGAATTCATGTAGGATCAAACCAGACTCACAATACTAGTAGCGAACTTAGTTGGGTTCCTCATGCATAAAATCAGTAAGTTGGATTGAATTATCTGCAGTGATGGGAGTCGCTCCTTGCCCTGGCCCACACAGGCGCGCGTGGAGTGCGGCTGTCCTTGCGCAGGGTTCAGGGCACGTAGAAGACTGACGTAGGAGACTGATCAGAACGTGCAGCGTAGCTTCAAAGAGGCAAGGCGGCTGACCTGATCGCTGAGGCTGAGGAAGCCTGCGGGACACCCCGGGCGGTCCCGACGGCGCACCCCTGAGGCGGGTGTGGAGGCAATGCGCTTTTCATCCACGCGTCTGTCTACCCGGCCTGGATGATTCCTCGAGGGGATGAGGGGACCGAGACCCACAGAGCTGACGGGCCAGGAGTGCTCTTTGAAAACTGACCCCGGCGCCCTCACCCCGCATCCCAGGCCTGGACAAATTCCAGGCAGGCCCGACAGGTGTCAAAGGGCGTTTCCCAAACCAAACAGGCCCCTGCCCTACGGCCAAAGGTCAACCAGGCGCCTCTCCGCCCGTGTTTGCACAGGTGGACCGACGCCTGGGCGGCCGGCGCGGGGGGCTGCGGCGAGTAGCCCCGCCCCGAGCGGCGGCTGCGGGGCGGGCGGCCGGTCCTGGCTCCAGGAGTCCACCTTTCCCAGAGGATGCCGGAAAGGGCCGTCCTGGTGGGCCCAGAGTAGACAAGGAGCGAAGGCCGGAGGCGGGATCCTGCGTGTCCTGGGGCTCAGTTGGGACGCCAGCACGATCGGGGATCGTCCCCACGGACCGCGCTCCCGCCTTGCGCGTTGGGGTTCGGGCGTTCGACTTGACCCCTTCACTTCAAAACCTCGAGAGGTTGGAGCTCCCGGGGAGGATTAGGGAGGCGGCGACAGCGCCACAGGACCCCCCATTGCCCTCCCCCAGGCCCCCTAAGCATGGTTTTCTTGTGGGTCTTGAAATAGGACCCTGGAACTGGTCATCCACCGGAACCCGAGGATATGGGTGCAGGAGAGGCCCTCAAGAGAGATCGCCGAAAAGGGCACCAGGTGCATGCTGATTCTGACAGTCTCTAGAAAACAGAACTAGAGAGATAGCGACAGGGACCAGAGGCGAGGGAGGAGACCCCAGTCAGGCAGACTCTGAGGTTTCCATTAGGAAAGAAGGACTTTACTGAAGGGAAGGCAGCTGTGATTTTAAAACAACGCCTTTCCTTTCTCATCTTTTTTATATTGCTGTTTTTGCACTCTGAAATAAATCAGCAGTGGATTTTAAGTCTACGTTTGCCCAACTGTTTTCATGCGTCAAAGTAGAAATGAAAATAATGGTTTTACTAGAATGGTTTAGAAGTAGGCAGCACCTTGCCTATGGAGGGAAGTGGTCTACTGGGATCAGAGATGGTCTTCAGTCTCTGACTCTCTGCTCTTTTTTCCCTTAGTGCCAAAAGACAGTATCCTGAAATAACTTCCACTTTCCTTCCCCACTTCCTAACATGTGGATTCCAAATCATTCTCTGGTCTTGGATAAGTTAGGGTCTCTCCAAGAAGGGCAGTGATGACACTGGGCTTGAATTCCCAGCCTCTGAATTCCCTGTTGTGTTGTTCTTTAGATTATTACAACCCATAAATTGTTAGAGCAATGCTGTCCCTGAGTGTACTGAGAAATAGGTGTTTACATTGTTTTCTGGTACTTCCACAGTACTTAAACTTTCCCCTACAGTTTTAATATGGAAAACTGTCTCCCCCCATCTACAGGTGGTGTTTTCTCTTCAGACTACAACTAAAACAGGCCTGGCACCCCCACCCCACAACTGATATCTTCACAGATGGAGGGGAGAGCTACACTACTTCTGATTGGTTCACTCCCAAGTGAACTTTTGTATTCCTGAAAAAGTGATGGTTTTGTTTTGACAAAAACACTGACATTCAAGTTGCTCTTAAAACTGCTCTGGTGACATCTTCAGTGTGTCAGGATAATCTTATTCTATGATTAAGTTTACACATTTGCAGGTCTGAAATCAGAACCAATTTATCTGAAAATGTCTGCTTGACTGTAAGCTTGTTAATAGCTCAACTTCTCTGGTAAGGGAGTCTTTGGGGTGAGGGGACACACCTAGTCATTTTCTCTGGCAACTCTTCAGTGAATTCTTGCGGAGGTGACTGGTTTCAAGTTTAAGAAATTGTATTAATGAAAGTCCCACTTGGGAGATTTGTACAGTAATATGTACCATAAGAAAACCTGCAGGCTACTTTTACCTTTATTGAATTATTCAGCAAAATATTTGATTCCTTCAGGAAGTTTCTTGAGACCCAACCATAAGCCATTTTGGGGGGTAAAAATTCTCCCCACTAGACCATCACCACAAAGTGCTTAAGTTAGCTGTAAGATTTATTAAAATATAAGCACTATGCCTGGGTTCCACAAGATTTATACATTAATATATACACAGACAAAATAAAATAATATCAAAAATAAAAATCACACTTGCTTTCCCGTGGCGGTGGTCCTGGCATCCCACACACTAGTTAATTTTTTCTTTTAAAGACACACTTGGCCCTAGGAGACCACACTTAGAGATCACTGAGCCACTGATAAAGCTGTAGCTGGTTGCCTGCAACATTTTCAATTCAGGTTTTAAAAATATATAAATAATTTAATTACAAAAACCCAGCAACTTTTTTTTTCTTTTCTCTTTTGGCACAGTGATGCATTGGTCGATAGCAGAGAAATTACCGACGATTCTGTGGCAACTCTCACACACTAAGCTTTACCTGTAAATGCCACAAACATAACACAGAGCGGGGCTCACAGGCCTCAAACAGTAGACAGATCACTTATCTTACGGAATGATTCCCTGATGTGCTTTTTTTTTTTTTGGCTGAGGGCGGTAAATCAGTGAAACGGAAGGTGCACAAAAACAGCAGGAATAAGGGGGAGCCGGCAATAAGGAGATAGAAAAAGACTTCGTTAAAGTGAAGGGAAGGGCAGGCTTCGTCAAGAATCTAAAAACACGGTAAAGAATTGCTTTGGTCTTCTGCAAAGTCCTATAAAAGACCAAAAGAAAATATTCCAGAATAAGTAAAAACGCTCGGCCAAAATGCTTTCGCTTTAAGGCACGTTTGAGTGGGATTTTGTTTTAGTCTTTCTCGGAATAGAAAGTGCAGATCCCGGCCGGCCCTGGCCCCGCGCCTACCACCCCACCGCCGGCCCTCAAGCCTGGAGCGTCTCCATCGGGCTGGGCGGATACACGCGGGGACCGCAGGCCCGGGCTGCCTGCAGGGCGCCGGGCGGCCGCAGGGGGCAGCATGGAGGCGAGCCGCCCCCAGCCAACGGGCCTCGAAAGGGCTCGCTGGTGCCGAAGGAGGCCAAGGAGGCGAGCAGGAGTGGCGGCGCCTCCCCAGCCCGGGCACCCAGCAGCAGCGCCGGCTCGCGCGCCCCGAACGCGTAGAGCGGGAGCGAGGCCGCGCCGGACGCAGGACAGGGCGCGGGCCGAGTGGAGAGTGCGCAGCCGGCGCCCCATAGCAGGCGCGCCTCGGTGTCCGCGCCAGGCTCGCAGCGGCTGCGAAAGGGTTTGCTGAGGATGCTGTCGATGGCGAAGGAGCTGGAGAACTTGCCCCTGGGGCTCGCGCTGTCCTCCTGGCGGGCCGGCGAGCGCGGGCGCGGGCGCCGGCGAGGCGGGGGCACGGCGGGGCCCAAGCCGCCTCCGGGAGCGGCGGTGGCGGCGGCAGGCGGGACCGCGTCCTCCTCGGGCCGCAGCATGGCCGCGGGCGCGGGCGCGGCCGCCTTGTGGCCGAGGCGCTTACGGCGGCGGCGAAAGACCCCGTCAGCGAAGGTGTACTCGCTGTTGGGGTTGAGCATCCAGTAGTTGTCCTTGCCCCAGGGCCGAGAGGGGTCGCGCAGCACTTTGACGAAGCAGTCGTTGAGCGAGAGGTTGTGGCGCACCGAGTTGCGCCAGCCCGTGTAGCTGCCTCGGAAGAAGGAAAACTTGCCCATGAGGTACTCGTTGATCTCCGCCAGCGTCAGGCGCCCGCCCGCGGAGTCGCGGATGGCCATGGCGATGAGCGCGATGTACGAGTACGGGGGTTTGGGCCGCCGCGTGTATGGCTTGCTACGGCCGCCCTCGCCGGGCCCCGCCGCGCTGGCCTCCCGGCCACCCGCGCGCCCCGCCCCCGCCGCCGCCGCCGCCGCGTCCTCCTCCTCTGCCCCCGGCCCGCCGCGCGCGGGCTCCCCGGCGCCGCCACCCGCAGCCGGGCTGTTGGCTGCACAGTCCCCGTCCGAGCCCAGGGAGTCGTCGCTGCCTGCCGACAGTGGGGACGGAACGTTGCTTCCGCCTGCGTCCTCCAGGTCACCAGCTGGCTTGTCCGCGCCGGCCGGGCAGGGGGAGGACACCTTCAGCTTCATCCTCGCGTCGTCCACGCTCTCCACCGCGACACTGCCTCCCGGCGCTCTCGGCCCGTTGGCGCCCTACCCTGCTCCTCTCCGCAGTGCTTGGAGCTAGTGCTGGGCGCGGAGTGGAACCCGGGGCAGGGGCCGTGTCCTCTCCTGGAGATATCTCCCTCCTTCGGCCGGCTGGAGAGAGTCACTTTCCGTAGAGGAGTCCTCTTCCGCTGGGATCTTTCTTTGCAGGGACTGTGGTGCGTGTTGGTTAGACAAGGAGGGGTGGAGAGGGAGGAGTTGGGTGGATGCTGTCTTCAGTTACAGGATCAGGGCTTTGAGGGAATGTGTGCGGGGGCGCGGTCACAACCCCTGTGCCCAAGCTGTGCTGGGCTTAGAAGGATTCCTTGGTGGGGGGAAGAGGCGTTCGCATCTGCTATCCAGCAAAGAGGCCCGGAGTTCGTGTCCTCACTGGAGATCCAGGGCCCGGGCAGACCTCCTCAGGGGACTTGAAAAAGGTGCGAGGCTGGTGTGTGCACCACCGGGGGAAAGAGTCTCCGCGCCTTCAGCCTCGAGCTCCCGCGGAGCTGAGTACCCGAGGCGAAGGCGTTGGCAGCCGCCTTCCCGCCCGCAGCCTCCCGGCCAGCATCTCTGGAACGGGCTACCCGCGGCTCCTTGTCGCCTCCACCTTCAGCTCGGCCCAATATAACCCCGCGGCAGCTCGGCGGAGGCGGGGCCTGGGCACCGGCGGAAAGGGGGTGGGTAGGGAAACGGGTGGCCTAGGTGGGCCGCAGCTCCCGGCGGGCGAGGCCAAGCTGCGTTGCTGGTCCGCAGTAGCTGGGCACAGGTTGTTTGTTTTGGGTCAGAGGGGCCTGCCTCCTCCTCCAGCCAATGGGAAACTTGCGCGCTGAGGGGGCGGGGGGCGTGCGCGTGTGAGCGAGCGGCGCGTGTGAGCGAGCGCCGCGTGTGCGCGTGAGGGCGGCCCCACCCCACGTCCCTCCGCTCAGGTGTGAGCGCCGCGGAAGACGATGGCGGCGGGGACCGGGCGGGAAGACTGGGCGGGAACACCTCAGAGGGCTGGACCGGAGCGGCGGCAGGGAACCTGCTCAGGCCTGCGGCCTTCCTAAACCGCGCTGCTTCTCTGCAGTAAACCGGGCGCTTTTTCTGTAAAGAAAGCCCCTCCGGTCACTGACAAGTGCTGAACAGCAGAAACAGCATAGGACCTACTCTGCCGGGGGCCTTTTACGGGAGCCCCCGTGGTGTCCCCGCCCTGTAGTGTCCTTTCAAGGACTACCTTTAAAAAAAAAATACTGGGCTTGAAATTAAGCTTCTTTGAATGACTTTTATACTTTCTTAATACTTTAGCCATTTAGTGGCGCCGACTTTCACTTTTTCTTTTATATTACTTTACCTTTTTCTTTTCCTGGCTGATGGCTGGGGGGAATTGGGGAGCAACGTGCCCTCTTCGTCCACTGGGACTGCTGGTGCCTGACGCCGGGTGACGGGCTCTGCCTGCTCCTGTGCTCGGGCGGAAGCCTCCAAACTTGGCCAAGCCAACTGCATTTTCCCTGGTTCAGACAGCCAGCAGGAACGAGAAGGCGGGAGCATTCCCATGGGCGGGCCAGGACCAAGAGCAGGACATGTTTGCGGCCATTTCTTTCCAGTGCTGCTTCTTTGGAACTGTGGTTTCAAGGGCCAGGAAGGTGGGAATCTTTCTCCATCCCTAGGACGCTCTAGGCCTGGCGCCAACGCGGGGTCATTATTCTCGGCCCCCGGGAAGGGTGTACTTCTAACCGATACCCCTCCCAAGTTGAAGTTTCCTCCTTTTTCCTGCCTTTGTTGCAAGTAGCAACAGAGCCCCGAGAGTACGTGGGAGCGCACCTTTGATGTTTATTACTTTTCCACTATTTGTGTAGAAACTATACACAATCCTCTCTTATCACTATTAAAGGAGTTTTAAAGTCATTCAGAATGGGGCGGGCAAAATGACAGACCCATCCATGACTCTTATTTTGTGTTTGGAGAATGATCGGGTTTGAGATTAGACCGATGGTTACTGTGGATGCGAGTTGGGAGCAGACAGGGAATGGCTTCTTGTTGGGAGATGAGACAGCCTGGAGGGGGTCTGTTAGGTGCTGCAACGCTGATGGCTCCACTCTAGCCCTGGAAGTTTATGGACCACTGGACCTGGAGGGAGGGTAGGCTGGGACAAGAAAGCAACCAGGTAAAGAGGCATTGCTTTGGCCAGGGATAAATGGCATCATGATAAATGTTATATCCTCTAATGGACTCCGTGTAGTGGGCGGGGCAGGAAGACACACGCCTCTTACAGGTGAGATAACCCAGAGGGTTGAGGTGGGGGCCCAGGGTCACCTACAGAGGCTAAGAGAGGCCGCTGCGAGAGTCTCCAGGGCGAAGGTGTCCTGCCGACAGACACCCAATTTCACGTTAGAGAACGCTCAAGTGAGCTGCTGCGTGCCTGAAGCCACCCTGCCGCCCCCCTTACCCAACCCGTTGGACTACAACCCTTCAGACCTGGTCTGCAGCAACACCTCCCTCCCCAATTTGCAGCAATACCCACTTTGGCTGGCACAACCTCCCCTCCTCGGCTTCAGCTTACAGTACTCCTGCCTCTTCCCTCCCCAGTCCGTGATCTGCAGCCCTATGGTCCTAGTGCCACCCAGTTCTGCAACACAGTCCTATCCCCATCCTTCCCAAAGCAGTTGCTTCCCAAAGCCCCCCAACTGAGCTGCCTAGAGGCCATCGCGTGAGTCTGGGACGCCCCAAAGAGCTGCAGCCTGTTGACAGGCTCCAGAGGAAAATATTGGCTCTGTTATTTTGCTCTTCTTCGCCAGTTTCCTCCTCCATAAGGAGAGGCTGATCGGAATGAACCTCAAGCCTCCTTGCAGCTCCTGCTCGGAGGGTTTTAGCATTGTTTTTTTCTTTGAGTTGGGAGTCTAGAGAGGTGCATTTCCGTTGCTGGGGAGTTTGCTCAAGCCTCAGGGCCTGGTGGGTGTGAACCTCCAGTGACCCAGCTAAAGCTCTTCCTCTGTGCCTGCTCCATGTGGGGGGAGTGGGGAGCACAGTGTCCTGGCCTGGGGGGTGAGTGGGCAGCCTAGGACCTCTCACCTCTGTGAGTGCTAGTTGCCGCCACCCCTTGTCCTCCACTTCCACCTTGTTTTACCTATTCCACCCCCTCCCAGCTGCTGGGGACACTTCTCTCTCTGCCAGGAGGTTGTGTCTAGAGACCTTGATCGCAGCTGGGGCCAGGACCTGTGATTGCTCCCATCCAGTAGGCCTCCGCTTTGCCCCAGGGCTAGGATAGCTGTCCCACAGCTTAGAGCCTGAAAAGGTTTGTGGAAGGGACGACAGTGGAGGTAGGAGAATTTTCAGCAGGAAAGCCTTCCTTGCTTTCAGTTAGAGTGTTTAGAGATCAGAATGGGCCGGGAGGAGTTGTCTGCAGCCACCTGAGTGGACTTTGGAAGGCCCAGCACGAATTGCGGAGGTAGGCCCTTTGGAAAGGGTAAAAAGATCCCCAGGAAGGAGACTTAAGCTTCACAGGGCAGGATTCTTGTCTGATCTGTCTGTTTTCCGTTGCCTAAAATCACTTCAAGGAGGCCACAAGATCATGGAAATATGACCTCATCCTTTGCCGTAGTTTGTTCACTTATCTCCACATGCTTGCTACACGGAAGGCAGATGAAAAATCTCCAGGGAATGCATTACTGAGAGGCTCTGCCTTCCACTGAGGTTGCATTGCATATACCATCAGTTCGTGACCAGAAATAAAATTGCTCTTCCCATCCGCAGCTGGTGTTGGTAGTGTTATTGTCCTTAACTGTTGTTTCACAGCAGGGAACTCCATCCACCTTTTAAACCCTAAGAACAGTGGTCCTCGACAGGAAATGACACCCATCCTTTACACCCCACACCACAGCACCCTTAAGTTGGCATACAGTTTAAGACCCTAAGCACTGCAAAACATCTGTGTGCATTATTTTGTTAGTTTCATAAGTGTCCTAGAAATGTTTGAAGATTTCTACTCCTTCATATTAAATCCTTTGAGAGTATGCTATTGATGGGTTAATAATAAATGCTGTAGGTGAAGTCTGACCAAATACTTGTAGGTATTGAAGACCCATTACCTTATTTTTTCCCTTGTCCTTTAATTTCTGTGAAGATAAGTGAATAAACCATGGCAAAGGATGAGGTCACATTTCCATGATTTTGTGGCCTCCCTGAAGTGATTTTAGGCAAAGGAAGATTATGCATGTATCTCCAGACATCAGAACTGACTTATTTAACTATGAATGAAAACAATCTGCAAATTTAAGACTTTTCGTAATGACAGTGCCTCATTGCCCCCATTCCTAAATCTAATCTGGGAAGGAAGTAATTTAATTCCTAAAATACTTAAGATGACTTGGTAGACTGTAAGTTGACTCCAAATAGAAATATTGATAACTTGCTCCATGCATTGAGAGAGCACACAGCCTCCTAGCACAAAGGGAACTAAGAAATAATCCTAATAGCATTCACCCAGGTCACCTGGTAACACCTCTGCATTTCTTGCCCCATTAACTTCTGCCAGTAGTCATGATGTTAGCCCCTGCATCTAAAAAGAAGGTAAGTTTGCCCCCAAGAGAGGACCTGAGACTCTAGATAAGTCTATAATGTAATGCTTTCAAGGCCCCAAGAGCCCTAGGCACACAGAGAGGGCATGGCTGATTCATGGGAAGTCTCATGGGGACCATAGGGTCCTGATTTGGGGTTGAAGCCAGGTGGCAGTGATAAAACACAGCTCCTCCTTTATCCCTTTCTCCCCCATCTCTTAGTACTTTATACCCTGTTTTAATCTACATCATCATAGTCTACCTGATTCTCTTGTAGATCCTAGCACTTTCGGAAGAATCCTGTAGAGATTGAGGATGGAGGTGGGAGTAGATAGATAAAATTTAGGTAATTTTTCCCATGTATATTTCTACTCCTTTCCAAAAATGGTTGAGTAGAATTGCGTTTGTTTCCTTGGTTGCATACTTGCCACATCCGTTGTGCTCTGACAAATATACCACAGTTTATGGAAATGGATTAATCAGAGAATTCTAGCATCAGGCTGGCGTTATTGACTTGGTACAAACCAAAGGTTGGGCTTGTAGTTTCATTTGGAGAGTTCAGGGTCACAACCAGCAAGGAACTCCTTGGGCTTTCAAGGAGCTGAGGAGTTGTGGGGCCTAAGTGAGTGTTACCTCTAGCTAGTGGGCCCCGGGGAGTGGAGACAAGCAGGGATGCAGACCTAATGGTAGAAAAGAGGGAAAGTAGCTAAAGATAAACTGGGAAGGACAAAGGGGAAGAGAGAAAACATGCAGACAAAATATATCATACACAGGAAAATAGAGATCATGAGACAAAACCCTGAATGCTCCAGTGCTGTGTGTAAAAAAATTATTGACAATGAAAGAAAGTCCCAGGGGTGATTCATTACAAGATCACACCTTTCCATTGACACTGCACCATGGAATCCATGGCTTCCAGCTGTCCAAGCCTGAGGGGCCCTCTTCATCTAGTCTCAGTCCAGTCTTCCTATTAACTGAAGTTAATACTTAAACAAGTTAAAACTTAGCTTCCTTTTGCCATGAATTATCCAATCCTCTCTTTTTAACCTTGAGGCTATAACATTCCATAGTAAATTAAAAATCAAACACTCCCCATGTTGGTTCCTCCATGAGAGGAACTGAGATTGGCACCTCTGACACTTAGCCCTTGTGGATTGCTCCATCATTACCATGGTCCTAAAACCTGGGTAAAAGAGGGCACGTGGCAAATGGAATCTAGTTAGTTTCCTTGGATACACAAACATCAGGATGAATAAATAAACAAACAAACCAGAGTACATTCAGGGCTCCACTAAGTCCTTCCTGTAGAGCCAGGATCATGTCATTCCTGTCTTGGCCAGTTGTCCCCAGTTCCTGGTCCTACAGCCTTGGTTTGTGCATATGGGGTGGAGGTGGGGGTGAAGACCCCCATTTAATTCCAGAGAAGGCATTGCCACTCTTCGGATAGGTATGCGCTTTGGAGACAGATAACATTGGGTTTGTATCCCTGCTCTATCAAGCAAGCTAACTGAACTTCTTGAAATCTCATTTTTTAAAATTTATATAAAGGACTATTGTTAGAATTTACAAAACTAAACTACTAGGCTCTAGGTAATTATGAAATGTTGTTTGTCTCTCCCATTCCCTTTCATCCTGGATAGGTCATCTTGCAGAGACAGACTGTCTTCATAAACCCAGATGGGCAAATTCCCTGACAGTTTTCCCAAGAAGAAAGTAGGTAAATAGGAAACTCTCTGGGGGCTATTTAATCCTGTTATATGCCTAATCTTGTAACCAATGTTCCAGGAAGAAAAAGTCAGAAGCCCCTTGTTCTTCTTCCAGAAAGTTCCAGGAAGCACATTTAAGCTGCCCAAAGAGGGTAGAACGCATATTAGCAAACATAAGAAAGATTTCGGTAGAGCTGGGAAGAGAATATCCATCTATCTAAATCTTTTATTATGGAAAATTTCAAACAAATACAAAAGTAAAGAGAATAGTATAATAAAGTCCCATGTAACCATTGTCTAGTTCAACAATTAGTAATTTATGGTAATCTTGTTTAACCTATATCTCCTCCCCATACTTCCCAGCGTCCACTAGGTTTTTGTGACATAAATCAAACATTATATTATTTCTTCTGTGATTTTTCAGTATCTCTGAAGGTATGGATTTATTTTTTAAAATAGAAAGATGATTACAGTACCATTAACGAACTGCAAAAAATTGTCAACATTTCTATATTACCAAATATCTAGTCGGTACTAAAATTTTCTCAGTTGTCTCATTGTAAAAGATACAACTGGTTTGACTGAACGAGGATCCAGGTAAGTTCCTCTCATTATGTTTGGTTGATAAGTCTTTCAATTCTCTTAAATTTATTGACACTCCTTTCCTGTTTTTAATTTCCATTGAAATTTATTTGTTAAAGAAATTCGGTTGTTTGGCCTGTAGAATTTTTCTGCAATTTAGATTTTGCTGATTACATCTGTGATAGTGCTTAACATGTTCTTTTGTCACCTATATTTCTGGTGAGTTAGTGGTTAGAACTAGTTGTTATTGTTGTTTTTAATTGCGTTTGAGCCGGTTCACATTCATAGCAGCCTTATGTAGTACAGAACGAAACACTGCCCAGTCCTGCCATCCTCACAATTGTTGTTATGCTTGATCCCATTGTTGCAGCCTCTGTATCAATCCATCTCATTGAGAGTCTACCTCTTTTTTGCTAGCCCTCTACGTTACCAAGCATGATGTCCTTCTTCAGGGACTGATCCCCGCTGATAACATGTTCAAAGTATGAGAGATGTAGTCTCGCCATCCTTACTTCTAAGGAGCATTCTGGTTGTACCTCTTCCAAGACAGGTTTGTTTGTTCTTTTGGCAGTCCATGGTATATTCAATATTCTTCACCAACACCACAATTCAAAGGCATCAATTCTTCATCAGTCTTCCTTATTCATTGTCCAGCTTTCGCATGCATATGATGCAATTGAAAATACTATGGCTTGGGTCAGGCACACCTTAGTCTTCAAGGTGACATCTTTGCTTTTCAACACTTTAAAAAGGTCTTTCTCAGCATATTTGCCCAGTGCAATGTGTCTTTTGATTTATTGACTGCTGCTTCCATGGATGTTGATTGTGGATCCAAGTAAAATGAAATCCTTGACAACTTCAATCTTTTCTCTGTTTACCACGATGTTGCTTATTGGTCCTGTCGTGAGGATTTTTGTTTGCTTTAAGTTGAGGTGTAATCCATACTAAAGGCTGTGGTCTTTTATCTTCATCAGTAAGTGCTTTAAGTTCTCTTCACTTTCAGCAAGCAAGGTTGTGTCGTCTGTATAACACAGGTTGTTAATGAGTCTTCCTCCAATCCTAATGCCCTGTTCTTCTTCATATAGTACAGCTTCTAGGATTATTTTCCCAGCATACAGATTGAATAGGTATGGTGAGAGGATACGACCCTGATGCACAACTTTCCTGACTTTAAACCATGCAGTATCCCTTTGTTCTGTTATAACAACTGTCTCTTGATCTATGTACAGGTTCCTCATGAGCACAATTAAGTGTTCTGGAATTCCTATTCTTCTCAATGTTACCCATAATTTGTTATAATACACACAGTCAAAGGCCTTTGTATAGTCAATAAAACACAGGTAAACATTTTTCTGGTATTCTCTGCTTTCAGCCAGGATCCATTTGACATCAGTAATGATATCCCTGGTTCCATGTCCTCTTCGGAATCTGGCCTGAATTTCTGGAATTTCCCTGTCAATATACTGCTACAGCCACTTGTGAATGATCTTCAGCAAAATTTTACTTGCAGGTAATATTAATGATATTGTTTGATAATTTCCGCATTCAGTTGGATCACCTTTCTTGGGAATAGGCATAAATATGGATCTCTTCCAGTCAGTTGGCCAGGTAGCTGTCTTCTAAATTTCTTTGCTTAGAAGAGTGAGCACTTCCAGCGATATATCCATTTGTTGAAACATCTCAGTCAATATTCCGTCAATTCCGGGAGCCTTGTTTTTCGACAATGCCTTCAGTGCAGCTTAGACTTCTTCCTTTAGTATCATCGGTTCCTGATCATATATTACCTCTTGAAATGGTTGAATGTCGACCAATTCTTTTTGGTATAATGACTCTGTGTACTCCTTCCATCTTCTTTTGATGCTTCCTGCATCATTTAATATTTTCTCCATAGAATCCTTCACTATGGCAACTTGAGTCTTGAATTTTTTCTTCAGTTCTTTTGGCTTGAGAAATGCCGAGAGTGTTCTTCCCTTTTGTTTTTCTATCTCCAGGTCTTTGCACATGTCATTATAATACTTTACTTTGTCTTCTCTAGCTGCCCTTTGAAATCTTCTGTTCAGCTCTTTTACTTCATCATTTCTTCCTTTTGCTTTAGCTACTCGACGTTCATGAACAAGTTTCAGAATCTCTTCTGACATCCATTTTGGTCTTTTCTTTCTTTCCTGTCTTTGTAATGACCTCTTGCTTTCTTCATGTATGATGTCCTTGATGTCATTCCACAACTCATCTGGTCTGCGGTCGTTAGTGTTCAACACATCAAATCTGTTCTTGAGATGGTCTTTAAATTCAGGTGGGATATACTCAAGGTCATACTTTGGCTCTTGTGTATTTGTTCTAATTTTCTTCAGCTTCAGTTTGCACTGCATATGAGCAATTGATGGCGTGTTCCGAAGTTAGCCCTTAGCCTTGTTCTGACTGATGATACTGAGCTTTTCCATGGTCTTTTTCCACAGATGTAGTCGATTTGATTTCTGTGTATTACATCTGGTGAGGTCCATGTGTATAGTTGCCGTTTATGTTGGTGAAAAAGGTATTTGCAATGAAGAACTCGCTGGTCTTGCAAAATTCTATTAGGCAATCTCCAGCATCGTTTCTATCACCAAGGCCGTGTTTTCCAACTACTGATCCTTCTTTGTTTCCAACTTCTGCATTCCAATCACCAGTAATTATCAATACATCTGATTGTGTGTTCGATCAATTTCAGACTGCAGAAGCTGGTAAAAATCTTCAATTTCTTCATCTTTGACCTTAGTGGTTGATGCATGAATTTGAATGATAGTCATATTAACTAGTCTTCCTTGTAGGCGTATGGCTATTATCCTATCATTGACAGCATTGTACTTCAGGATTGATCTTGAAATGCTCTGTTTGACAATGAATGCTTCAAGTTGTCTTTCCCAGCATATTAGACCATATGATTTTCCAATTCAAAATGGCCAACACCCATCCATTTCAGCTCACTAATGCCTAGGATATTGATGTTTATGCATTCCATTTCATTTTTGACAATTTCTAATTTTCCTAGATTCATACGTCGTACATTCCATGTTCCGATTATTCATGGATGTTTACAGCTGTTTCTTCTCATTTTGAGTCGTGCCACATCAGCAAATGAATGTCCCAGAAGCTTGACTCCATCCACGTCATTAAAGTAGACTCTACTTTGAGGAGGCAGCTCTTCCCCAGTTGTCTTTTGAGTGCCTTCCAACCTGGGGGGGCTCATCTTCTGGCACTATACCAGACAATGTTCCACTGCCATTTATAAGGTTTTCACTGGCTAATTCTTTTCAGAAGTAGGCTGTCGGGTCCTTCTAGGAAGAAGGAAGTTAGAACTGGAGACTTGACTATACTCAGGTTTGATGTTTTTTTCTCCCAAAAATATTGCCTTGATGATGTTGTGGACTCTCATCAGAAGGCTTGTAATTGCATTTTGTGTGTATGACATTAAGATTAGTCAGTAAATTTGGGTGTAAGCTTGATTCTTCTCTTATACAATTTCCCATCAGCTTTCACATCATGATTTTGGCAGCCATTGATGACAATTGCTTAGAACAATTATTTTATTGAAGTTGCAAGATAGTGACATTCTCACCTCCTCACTCCTTCTTTATGTATGAGTTGGAATACTTACATCAAGAAAAACTTTTCCTTATCAACTATTCGTTACTTAGAAATAAAGTTTGTGCAGAAAAGGCTAAATGCTTGGCTTCATTTACATGTTTTCAAAATAATATGCTGGTTCTTTTAGAATCCTCCAAAGGAGGCAAACACACACATGAACACATACGCATACGTATCATAATGAAGCAATAGACTTTTAACATATTTACTGCATTTAAATCCATTGTGGTATTTTATGATGATGAAGAAGACGATGATGACGATGATGATGATGGTGATGATGATGATGTTCAAACCATTTCCTGTTTTGCTAATACGAGTTCCTTCAGTTTAGGGTTCTGACTCCTCAGTCTTTTTGACACAACTCCAGGAGTCATTCATTGCTTCCTGACTTTCTAGATGACAAGATATTCCAGCCTCATCTTGACATTTCCTGTCTCAGAATCATCTATTTTTTCCAAAGAGTCCTGGTTCTTTATAGATGGAAATAGTATAAAGAGACCAAACTCTGAGTTCTAGGGGTCTGGGTTGGCCATTGTTTCTAGGACTTTTCAATGGACAGTGCTAGGAAGAAAACATGTTCTTAAAGAAAATATACGATATTGCCAGTTTAACTACAATATTACAAGGTTTTTGCTTAACTTTTTTGATTTTATACCTGTATCTCTTATAGTGAATATCACATCAACTTAGTTACTTATTTCCTTTATCATTTATGTGTGTATAAAAACCACTGTAGTTCAGTCAATTCTGACTCATAGCAACCCTATAGGACAGAGTAGAACTGCCCCATAGAGTTTCCAAGGAGCGCCTGGTGGATTTGAACTGCCAACCTTTTGTTAGCAGCCGTAGCTCTTAACTACCATGCCACAAGGACTCCTATGTGTGTATATATCTATATAAATCTATGTATTCTTATTTAAGAATATAAATTCAAATTTCATTATTAACAATATGATTACTAAAAAAAGTCTGAGTTTTACTTGCTATTTTGTTTTGCCTTTAGGAGATACAACCCACTAGCTACACAGTCAAATCACTGAGTGTTAAAGTAACTTAAAATAATTGCTTTATGAGTAATTAAACCATCAGTTTGATATTCAGTTAACAACATTGGTACATTTTGCTTTTTATTTATTTCATTTGTTTTCAGTTTGTTTTATAATTATGTAATATTTACATGGTTTCAAAGTTAAAGCTGTAACATGAGATGTAATCAGGGAAATTTAGTTTTCTTCCCTATTTCTTCCCCTTTTCTCCCTCTTCTACCCTATAGGCAACCGTTTTATAAAAGTTTTAAAATTATCCTTCCACTGAAAATAACCAAGCCAACATACATATATTCCTTTCTCCCTCCACATAGATAGTGTTAGCATATTACATACAGTTTGTTCTCTCTATTTTATCTTCTCAACAATATATACAACAATATATCCTGGAGATTATTCCATGGCAGTGTATAGACATAATGCCATTTGGAAGATAATATTTTGACTGTCCACTGAGCTCAGAATTTTCTGACATTAATTTTCAATCTACTTTATGACTTCAAAGGTGGTAGAAGAGATAGCTAAACCATAAAAATAGAAAACTTCATTTGGCTGGGATGGCCTGAGGTCTTCCCATGTACCTCTGACTCGGTGACCTTTGAGAACCACATGTCTTGTTAAACTACCTGTTCTTGTATATAAAATAGAGGAAAAGATATTAGGAAAAAAGCATGGAGTGCATATGTGAGTCAGAACATTTTTCTGACATTATCAAAAGACAGAGGTGCTATACAGATATGTGACATCAAAATATCAAGAACCTGGCCAATGAAAGTTGACATCATATAATTGGTGGTATGTGTTGCGTGGTATATAGTGAGTCCTTATAAAATGATGTGATTAACTGTTTATTAGAACTGCTATGGTTTTAGATGTCTGACCTTACCTCTCAGTTGCCCAGGACAGTCTCCACTTCTGATTATTGCCCCCATTTCATTACTAATATAGGGTGCCCTCTCTTTAAATGTGTTCTTATTTTGGACAATAAATTCTGTGGACATGCTAGATTTAGAGGGGCAATAAATAATAAATTTCTGTCATGTGGGTTGAAAATACTAGGGCTATTACTCTGTAGGCACAATTTGAAATCGGACTTCTACATTATTCCAATTAGCTGTTTGGCAGATTCTACAGCTAAGCTAAAATCTACCTGCTCTAAGTACTCCTTCAATTCTCTCATAAATGATCCCATGAGCCCTAGACTTTGGGGCTCAGTGTTTGCTTAGCTAAGACTTGTCCTGGTCTATCCAAGCCTCCTATTGCCATCGAGTCGATTCCAACTCATAGCAACCCGATAGGACAGAGTAGAACTGCCCCATAGGGTTTCCAAGGAGCCACTGGTGGATTCAAACTGACAACCTTTTGGTTAGCAGCCGAACTCTTAACCACTATGCCACCAGGGTTTCCATTGGAATCAACTTGATGGCAACAGGTTTGGTTTTCTGGTTTTACCCAAGCCTAGCCTGGCACGTTCAAGAAGTTGTCAGCTACTTTTTAATGAACTCAGCCTCCCAAGATGGAGGCTGTGCTGTTACCCAAAGTAGACTACGTATCAGTATGTTGGTATACTCTGTGGTATGCTCAGACCACCTAGACTGGTTGGAATTATATAAGAATTATATAAGGCTACATCATGAAATGTTATGCAGAAATTTTAATGCAGGGTATGTTCAGAAACCATGTTGGCAATGCAGACTGAATTAATCAGCATTATATTTGTTTGCAAAAATAAAAATAACCTGTCTTACACAATAGTATTGCATTGGGTAAATCTTCTGCAAAAAATCTCTTTGAAGTGTTAAAAAGCAAAAAATGTCACTTTGAGGACTAAAGTACACCTGACCGAGCCATGTATTTTCAATCGCCTCCTATGCATGTGAAAGCTGGACAATGAGTAAGGAAGACCAAAGAAGAATTGATGCCTTTGAATTATGGTGTTGGTGAAGAATATTGAATATACCATGGACTGCTAGAATTAAAAACAAATCTGTCTTGGAAGAAGTACAGACAGAATGCTCCTTAGAAGCAAGGATGGCGAGACTTCATCTCACGTACTTTGGACATGTTATCAGGAGGGACCAGCTACTAGAGAAGGACATTGTGCTTGGTAAAGTAGAGGGTCAGGGAAAAAGAGGAAGAACCTCATGAGGTGGATTGACACAGTGGCTGCAATGATGGGCTCAAGCTAGTAACGATTATGAGGATGGTACAAGACCAGGCTAGTGTTTTGTTGTACGTAGGGTTGCTGTGAATCGGAACTGACTCCATGACACCTAACCGCCACCACCACCACAACATAATAGTGATAAGAATTTGCTGTATTTCTCTCCTTTGAGTTATAGGAATTCCTATAACTTCTTTACCAAGTTCTTTCCAAGTTATAGGAATGGAGCCATCTGCCTATATTGTCCCTGTTTTCATGTGCAGCTAGAATTGCCCCTCAAGTTTACGTTCCTAACTTTTAAAGTCTATTATATGTTGCTTGTTCTTGCATCTTGCCTTCACCCATCCACTAAAGTCCATGGGGCCCAGCACTGTTCTCAGGCCAGACTGCCACCAAACTCTTCTTTGCTGAGCTTCTGTTAGGTATCCTCTGAGGGACTATTGTAACCAATACAGTTTTACCACTTGTAATTCACCATCAGGAAGTTTGGATTACTTCTCTTCCTCTTTACTTTTCATTTAAACCCTATATCTGTGAGATAGAAAATTATCCTAATCATATTTAATGAATATCAGACTAGTGCTGATGCTGTTATTGCTATTTGTCATCAAGTTGGCTCTGACTTATGGCGACCATATATAACAAGACAAAATGTTGCCCAGTCCTGCACCATCTTCATGATCGTTTATATGTCTGAGCCCATTGTTAGGGCTATTGTGTCAGTCCATCTCATTGAGGGTTTCCCTCATTTTCTTGGCTCTCTACGAAGTATAATGACCTTTTCTATTGATTGGTCTAGCTAGTGATGCTATATTAAAAGAAAAGAATGTGCAAGTTATGATGTGCAATTTGACTTAGTGAAGAATAGCGATGTTCTTAAGAATGTTCAAAAATTATTTTCAAAATTGCCACAAAGTCTCTATCTAATTGCATAATCTAATTAAACTGACTGTCGATAGTGAAGCAATAATAAGGAATATTACCAAAATGCTTTACAATTTTTTCACTGAAAACATTTCAGTATTCTCCTCACTGGACTGAGTAAAAGCTAATGAAATCCTAATTGTGCACGACAGCATTCCAGGTTGATTTCTAACAGCTTTGATGGCTCTGATAGAGCTTCCAGTTCTAGAAAGACAAATAAACTTCTTATTTACATTTCTGTTACTGTTTCTTTCACTTGGAATTGAACCTAATCTCAACTAATATAAGTTCTCACATGGGTCTTAGCATGTAATTCTTTCTACTGTTTGGCATTTCATAGGTTCTGAATTAAACCATTAATGCCTGGAGAGCAGAGGCTTTAGTTATGCTTCTTTTGAATGCCTCATAGTATCTGTCACTCAAAATAGTCGCTTAGTTCATATTTAAAATTTTTTTTTATTGTACTTTAGATGAAGGTTTACAGAATAGTTTCTCATTAAACAGTCAGTGCACATATCGTTTTATGACACTGGTTAACAACCCCATGACGTGTCAACACTCTCTCTTCTCGTCCATGGAGGACCTTTTTTTTTGGTGAAAATATACATAGCCAGAGTTACACCATTTCAAAAGTTTGTAGATGTATAATTTAGTGACATCGATAACATTCTCCCAGTTGTCCTGTTATTCTCACTATCCTTTTCCAAATTATTCCATCACCATTATCTTCAACTCACTGCCCCCTAGGCTTCCCATCAAACCTTTTGAGTTGCTGTTGTCAATTTGATCTCACATAGATAATTTTTTTTTTGTACCTTAGATGAAAGTTTGCAAAACAAATAGTTTCTCATTAAACAGTTAGTATACATATTGCCCTATGACAGTGGTTAACAACCCCACAATATGTCAACACTGTCCCTTCTCAACTTTGGGTTCCCTATCACCATCTTCTCTGTCCCCTCCTGCCTTCTAGTTCTTGTCCCTGGACTGCTGTGCCTCATTATTCCTATTTTGTTTTATGAGGCTGTCCAACCCCTGGCTAAACAGGAGAGTGACTTCACCACTGAGCTAAAAGGGGTGTCCGGGGGCCATACTCTCGGGGTTTCTCCAGTCTGTCAGGCCAGTAAATCTGGTCTTTTTTGTGTGTGTGAGTTAGAATTTTGTTCTACATCATTTTCCAGCTCTGTCCAGGACCCTCTATTGTGATCCTGGTCAGAGCAGTCAATGGTGGTGGCCGGGCACCATCTAGCTGTACTGGACTCAGTCTGGTGGAGCCTGTGGTAGTTATGGTCCATTAGTCCTTTGGACTAATCTTTTCCTTGTATCTTGTTCTCTTCATTCTCCCTTGCTCCTGAAGGGGTGAGACCAGTGGAGTATCTTAGATGGCTGCCCACAGGCTTTTAAGACCCCAGACGCTACTCACCAAGGTAGAATGTAGAACATTGTCTTTATAAACTGTGTTATGTCAATTGAGCTAGATGTTCCCCAAGACCATGATCCCCAGAGCCCTCTGCCCAGCAATTCAGTCCTTCAGGGAGTTTGGAAGGGTCTGTGGAGCTTCCATGACCTTTCCTTGTACAAGTTGTGCTGGCTTCCCCAGTATTGTGTACTGTCATATCCTTTGCCAGAGATACCACTTATCTACCACCCCTCCCATCCCTTGTAACCAGCAAAGATTTTGTTTGTGTGTGTGTAAACTTTTACATGATTTTTTACAGTAGAGGTCTCATAAAATATTTGTCCTTTTTTGATTGACTTATTTCACTCAGCATAATGTTCTCCAGTTTCATCCATGTTGTGAGCTGCTTCACAAATTCATCACTGTTCTTTATCTTTGCATAATACTCCATCGTGGGCATGTACCATAGTTTGTTTATCCATTCATCTGTTGATGGGCATCTAGGTTGTTCCCATCTTTCTGCTACTGTGAACAGTTCTGCAATGAATAGGGGTGTGCACATGTCTATTCATGTGACGGCTCTTATTTCTCTAGGATATATTGCTAGGAGTGGGATTGCATTTTGTAGTACTTTTTTTTTTTGTGGTGCTGATGTTTTCTTTGTTCCTCTTACTCTCCTGTGCTGAGTTCCTTTTGTATGTGGGTTTTTTATTTTCATTTCTTCTGTTTTTGTAGGTTTTGTTTTTACTGAGACTTTATGGTTTTCTTCTTTATTTTGATGAGTAGGTTTGTTAACTTTCTTTGTGGTAACATTGGAATTTACCCTTATCTTCCTAGATTTGAACCAATCTATTATTACTTGGCATCACCTTGCCTGCCTCTCCATTAGAAGGTTCTATACCTACACCGTTTATTCCGTCTTTTATTGTTCTCATGCTGTTGTCATTTACAGACTAACTTCTCTGGTTCCCTGTTGTAATTCTTTTGGTTTTGCATAGTCCTTAAGTGTTCATTTCCTAGGTTGGTATCTGGCCGGTACAATCCTGTGTCCTATATTCAGCCTGTGGTCTGATATTGTTTGTTCTCAGATCGAAGGGCTTCCTTTAATAAGTCTCATAAGTTTGGTTTGGTTTCTACATAGTCCCTTAATTTCTGTTTATCTGGAAATGATCTAATTTCACCATCATATTTGAACGAGAGTTTTGCAGGATATATTATTCTTGGCTGGCAATTTTCTTTTCTTTCAAGGTTTTATATATGTCATCCCATTGCCTTCTTGCCTGCATGGTTTCTGCCAGATAATCTGAGCTTAGTCTTATTGTTTCTCCTCTGTATGTGACATTTTGTTTTTCTTGAGCTGCTCTCAGGATTCTTTGTTTGTCTTTGGTTTTAGCACGTGTGATTATGATATGCCTTGGTGATTTTCTTTTGGGGTCTATCATATATGGGGTTCTTTGACCTTCTTAGATGGTCAGCTTTTCATCTTTCATGATATTGGGGAAGTTTTCTATCAGCAGTTCTTCAATGATCCTCTCTGTGTTTTCTGTTTTCTCCCCCTGTTTTGGAACTCTGATTACTTGAAGATTTTTACTTTTGATAATATCCCACATAGTTCTCAGAGTTTCTTCATTTTTTTTTTCTGATTTTTCCTCAAACAGAGTTGTATCCAAGTGTTTGTCTTCAACTTCACTGATCCTATCTTCTATCATTTCAAACCTGCTGCTCAGCCCTTCTATGGCACTGTACGTTTCTGAAATCTTGTTGCTTATCTTTTGGATTTCTAATCGTTGTTTTCGTATGTTTTATAGTTGTGAATTTATTTTGATATTTTGTTCTTGTACTATTTTCTTGAATTCTTCCATTTTTTTTGTCTGTATTTTCCATGAACTTGTCTGCCTTTTCCAAGAATTTGTCTATTTTTTCCTCATTTTTGTCTGCTTTTTGCTTCAACTCTTGGATAATTCTGAATATTAGAGATTTGAATTCCTTATCAGTTAGGTCTTGTGCCTTTTCTTCTACTGGAATGTCATCTGCTGTTTTATTTTGGATACCTTCTGGAAGCATCCTGTCCTGTTTTTGTAAATGTTTTGATATTGTCTGTTGTCTTTAGGGCATTCAGTGGTTATTTTCCTCATTTATTGATTGTAGATTTGTTTGTTTTGTCCTGCTTTTTTGTTTTATTTGGTTACATCTGAACAGGCAGGCTGTGTGTTCTTTGTTGTTTGCTCATCTGTGGGCACGATACTGTTCACCTCCTTCTCCAATGGGCAGGGTCCATCACTCAGATATGGTACAGCAGGGCAGGTCCAGCTGAAGGGGAGTTGCTGGGATAGATTGTTTGTGGCACATACCAGGGCTGACAGTGTGGACTTGGAATCAGTGCAGGGCAGGTTCCAGTAGGCCGTGCCTGTGCTTCTTGGGAGTGTGATGTTCAGCACTTGGTATAGGTAGGCAGGAAGGAAGGGGTAGATAGTGATGTGTGAAGCTAAAATGGGTATGGGAAAGATGAGAGAGAGAGAGGGAGGAACAGGAGACTAAAACATACACACAACCAAAAAAGAGTGCTAAGGGAGCTTGCTATTGGGGTGGAGAGATGACAGACTGAGAAATGAGGAAAAACAAAAATAAAAAAAATAAAAAGTGTAAAAGAAAAAAATGAATAAATTGAGAAACTGGAAATAAAGAAAGACAGAAAGGGAATAAGAGAGAGAAGATAACAAATCAAAGAAACAAAAAACCGAAAAACAATTAAAAAAAAAAAAAAAAACCAAGAAAAAAGAAAGGCCCCTAGGGTGTCCTTGTGCATCTGCGTAGAGGAAGGGAGTAGCTTCCAAGCTGTGTGGTGCTGCCTGGCTAAAAGGGGCTACCAAGCTGAGAAGAGAAAAAGGAAACAAACAAATCAAAACAGAACATATCAAAGCAAACAAATAAACAAAAATGCCCCGGGGATCCCACCAGCGTGGTGGGAAGCAGTTTCACAGTCAAGTGGTGTTTCACATTCTTTCAGGAAGAAGCAAAGATGGTGTGCGGAGCCAGGTATTTGACAGAAAGGAGGGGGAGGTGGTGAGAGGTAAGGAAAAAATCTGAAGAAGTGCAAAAAGCAACACCGGCAGCCAACAAAAGTCACTCAGTAGCTGGCCAGTGTGGGCGGGTGGAATCCAAGCGACACTGGGCTGCTTCCTGGTGAAGAGACCGTGGCTGCAGGAAGCAGAGGAGGCTAAGTAGGGGTGAAGAAGGGTGGGGGGTAGGAAAGCCTATATCGCTGGTTACCAGTTGTTCTGTCTCCTGCTGGAAGCTCCCTGAAGCTGCTTTCTCATACCCCCTGTTCCCTGATCTCCAATAGGAGACCAAGATGGCAGATCCATGCTGCGGTAGCTGATAGGGGAAGTCTGCATGTATCTCTCCTCGCACTCTGTTCTTGGTCAGTTTCTTATTCCATTTGGTGCTTGGCTGACTTCTTTATGTCTTCATTTGATGCTTAGGGTTTCAGGATTGATGTGTGACTCTGTTTGACTTAGTTTTTCTGATCTTTGCTGTGGAGGGACAGTGTCGTACTTCTGACTATGGCACCATGTTACCCGGAAGTAGTTCATATTTTTAATTGAATAATTTATGATGTTATTCATGTGTTTAAAGCAGTTGAATATTTCCATAATAATGTTTTTATTATAGAAAGTTTCAAATAGTTATAAAAGTAGATAGAAATGTGTAATGAATCTCCATATACCAAATATCTAACTTCAACAACTATCAACTTATGAGCAATGTTATTGTTTTATCTATACTCCTTCCCATTTCCATCACCTAAATTTTTAAAGACAAATCTCAGACATTGTATCATTTTATCTGTAAATACTTCACTGTATAGTTCTAAAGATAAGAACTCTTTTTAAAAGCATAATCAAAATATTATTATCATACCTACAAAATTAAGAATCTTTAATATCATCAAATACACAGTAAGTGTTCAAATTTTCAATTGTCTTAAAAATATCATAATATTTTAAAATCAATTCTATTGAAGTATGCTTTACATACAATAAAATGTACCTATTTTAAATGCACAGTTAAATGAGTTTTGACAAGTGTATACGCGCCTGTAATCACCATCACCATCAAGACATAGAACATTTTCATTATCACAAAAAGTTGCCTCATGCCTCTTGCAGTAAATACCACCCCCTTTGTCATGGATTGAATTGTGTTCCCCAAAAATGTCTGTCGACTTGATTGGGTCATGATTCTCAGTACTGTATGACTGTGTAATTTGATGTGATTGTCTTATGTGTTGTAAACTCTATTACTATGATGAGGTTATGTGTGATTTCCTTATGTGTTGTAAACTCTATCACTATGATGAGGTTATACTGATGAGGTCTACAAGATTGGATAGTGTCTTAATCCAATCTCTTTTGTGATATAAAAGGGAGAAGTGAGCAGAGACACATGGGAACCTCATACCACCAGAAGGACAGTGCCAGGAGTGAAGTGCATCCTTTGGACCTGGGATTCCTGCTCTGTGATTCTCCCAGACCAGGGGAGGACTGATGCATCACGGGGACCTTTCTCTGGAGCCAATGGAGAGAGTGGGCCTTCTCCTGGAGCTGATGCCCTGAATTTGGACTTGTAGCCTGCTGGACTGTGGGAGAGTGGACTTCTCTTTGTGGAGCCATCCACTTGTGGTATTTCTGCTTGGGAAGCACTAGATGCCTAGGACACCCCTTTTACCCTCAGCCCCAGGCAACAGCTAATCTGCTTTCTGCCACAATAAATCACTTTCTACTTTTATAGAAACTCATGTAGATGGACTCATACAGCCTTTTGTGTCTGATTTCTTTTACTCAGCATAACGTTTTTGAGACTTATCCAGGTTGTGACTTGTATCAGTAGTTTATCCATTTTTATTGTTGAGTTAATATTCCATTGTATGAGTATACCACACTTCGTTTATCCATGTTGACAGACATTTGGATTATTTCCAGTTTTTGAAACATTCATGTATGAGTTTTTGTATGGGCAGATGTTTTCATTTCACTTGAGTAAATGTTGTTGTTCATTGCCGTTGAATCAGCTCTGACTCTTAGGGACCTTATGCATAACGGAATGAAAGATTGTCTGGTCCTGGCCATCCTCACAATTCCTGGTATGTTTGAGCCCACTGTTGGCAGCCACCATGTCAATCTACCTCATGGAAGGTTACCCTTGTTTTCACTGACCCTCTACTTTACAGAACATGATATCCTTTCCTAGAGATTGATCTTTCCTGAGGACATGTCCAAAGTAAGCAAGAAAAGTCTTGCCATTTTTGCTTCTAAGGAGCATTCTGGCTATACTTCCTCCAAGACAGATTTGTTCTTTTTTTCTGGCAGTCTGTGGATATATTCAATATTCCTTACTATTCAATTCAATTTACTTGAATAAATACCTAGAATGAAATCCTGGGTTGTATGTTATGTGTTTTTTTTTTTAACTTTGTAAGAAACTTCCAAAGTCTTTTTCCATAGTGAATCCCCACCAGCAATATATCAGGATTCCAGTTGCTCCATATCCTCCCTGATAATTTGTTTTGGTAATCTTTTGAATTTTACTTCTTCTAGTGAGTGTGAAGTGGTATCTCATTGTGGTTTTAATTTTTATTGCCTTGATGAGTACAGATGAACATTTTTTCATGTGCTAATCAATTATTCCTATAACCTCATTTGTGAAAGGTCTGTTTAAATATTTTCCCCATTTTTTATTGGATTTGTGTCCATTTATTATTGAGTTGTAAGAGTTCTTCAGAAATTGTTGATACAAGTCCTTTTGTCAGATATATTCATTGCTAATATTTTCTCTTAGTCTATAGCTTCCCCCTCTCCTTTTCTTAATGGTGACTTTCAAAATGCAGAAGTTCTTGTTTTGATGAAGTTCAGTTCATTGACTTTTTTCTTTTATGATTTGTGCTTACTGTGTCTAATTTAAAAAATTTTTGCCTATTTCAAAGTCTCAAAGATTTTCTTGTATGATTTTTTTAAGAAGCTTTGTAGATTTACATTTTATATTTAATTCTACGATCCATTTTGAGTTAACTTTTTGTATATGTTGTGAGGTAAAAGCAAAGATTTATTTTTCCGGTTATCTCAGTACCAATGTTAAGTGGATCTCAGTACCAATGTTAAGTGGATTCACATTTAGAATTGTTATGTCTTCTTGGACAGTTAACCTTTTTAACATTATGTAGTGTCCCTATTTATTCCTGGTAATGTTTCTTGTTCTGAAGTCTATTTTGTCTAATATTAACATGCTACTCCAGCCTTCTTAAAGAAATTAAGGAACAAGAAACAAAAGAACCAATATTTTCCCACATATTTGCCATTTCTTTCATTTGTTATTCTTTTCTATACATCCAAGTTTCTTTGTGATGTCATTTTTCTTTAGCCCGAAGAACTTTCTTTCACATTTTTTGTAGTGCAGACCTGCTTGCAAAATTTCTCTCAGCTTATATTTTTCTAAAAAAGTATTTCATTTTTGAAAGATATTTTCGCTAGATATATAATTCTGGGTTCTAGGTTGACAATTTTTTCTTCCAGCACTGTAGAGATATCATTCCACTGTCGTTTGACTATCATACTTTCTGACAAGAAGTTCGTGATTACTCTTATTTTTGTGTCCCTATATGTATGTATGTGTACATGTATACTTTTTTTTCTGGACTCTTGAACTATTTCCTGCTTATCACTGGTTTTCAATAATTCAACTATGGTGTGCCTTGCTGTGGTTTGTTTGAGTTTATCCATCTTGGGTATCACTGAGCTTCTTTGGATCTGTGGATTTATTGTTTGCGTCAGAGGTGGAAAATTTTAAGTCATTTTTTTCTTCAAATAAGTTTTGTTTTTCCACCTATTTTTTATCTTCTTCTTCTGGAATTCAAATTACATGTATGTTTGACTGCTTGATATTGTTCCACAGGTCACTGAGCTTTTATTCTTTTTTTTAACTTTTTTTCCTCTGTCCAGTATTTTAATATTTTCTATTGCAATGTTTTCATATTCAATGACCCTTCTTTTGCAGTGTCTGATCTGCTGCTATGATTATTCAGTGAATCTTTTTCCTACAAAGATTGTGTTTTTCTTCTCTAGAATTTCTGTTTGGTTTTTTAAAATATTTTGCATTTCTCTCTTCATTATGTTTTTATTTAAAATCTTAAATATACTCATAGTAGCTCTTTATGTGTCATTATCTGCTATTTCTAACATCCCTGTCATTTATGATTTTTTTTGACTATTTTCCCTCCTTGCTATGGTCACAACTTGCTGTGTTTTTGCATGTATGGTACTTTTTGATTGGATACAGGACATTCTGAAGTTTAGGTTGCTGAGTACTTGGATTTGTTGTCACCTTAAAGATTATTTAAGTTTGTATTGGTGGCCAGATATGTGACATGTGTTTCAGATTAATGCTTATCAGACTTGTTTTTAAGCTCTTTATGGCAGTTCTAAAATAGTCCGTACTTTAGGGCTAATTTAGCCCTACTACTAAGGTGTGACCCTTCTGGCATAACCACAGATTGCCCTGAGTGTTCAAGAAGATACATTTATTCTGGCTAGTTAGAATTTGTATGTCTCCCAGCTGTGCGTAATCTCTGAGGACCGTTTTGATTATAGTTCTTTTTCAGTAGTTTGTCCTGCAATGTGAATTTTTATCTTATGAATGCACAGATTAGTATTCAGCTGAAGATTCAAGGGTCCCCATGTAGAGATTTCTGGAACTTTGTCTTTGCATAGTTCAAAACTCTCTGATACTTTGCCCCACAAATTCCAGCTAGCTCAGCCTCTCCAAACTCTGATCTGTTTCTCCTCAACTCAGTGAGAACTGTGCTCTTCTTGGTCTCCCCTTTTCCTTAGCTGTTGTTTACAGTTTCTTTCAGGTAGAAATCCAGGACTGTTGTAGAACTCAGCTCCTTTTCTCCCCTTCTCTCAGGGTTCACAGTCTTGACTTGCCTGCTATCCCATATCTGAAAAATATTTTTTATATATTTTGTACAATTTTCTAGTTGCCTAGGGGAGTAAGAAAATTCTATGCCAGTTTCTCCTTCATGGCTAGGAGCTGAAGTCATAAGTTTTTAAGCAGTTTAGGTATTTGAATTAGGATCCAAATAATGTCATATTCTGTTTGGTTGATATGTCTTTTTACCTTTGTTTAATGGACTGGACAATGTTACATTCTGTTATACATAAGGTCACCGCGAGTGGAGCCAACTCAATGACACCTAACAACAACAAAAAAATTATTAAGTCTATCTTTCACCTTTCTCTTTTTCCTTCCATTTTCTTTTTTTCAAAGAAACTGAAATGTTTACTTGTAGAGTTTCCCACATTCTGGATTTTACTCACTGCATCCCCGTAGTGTCTTTTAACACTTTCCTCCACACGCATTTTCTGTTAGTTGGTAATTGAATTTAGAGAGTCAATCAGATTCAGATTAGATTTTTTCTTTTTTTTTTTGCAAGACTACTTTAAAAGCGGTAGAGTGCTTTTCCATCAAGAGGCATGTAATGTCTGGTTGTCTCTTGTTTTTTAATGTTAGCAGCCACCTACTGTCAATAACTAGACCAAAGCACTTACTTTAATTTGGTGATTTATGATAGAAACTGTGATTCAGCTATATTGAATTTCTAAACTATGCAAACTGGACTATTATTTTTAGTACTTATTTTCAAAATATCTATTACAACGACAAATTGGAGCTCCAATAAAAAGTGAAATGTTTTTAACTTGCTCAAGGAGAACTTGACCAATTGTTACCAACTGGAAGGAGGTCAGTCTGGATTATCGTTTAGATTAAAAACGATCAAGATGTTACTTTCGAGGTTATGCTCTAACTAAAGCTGGGCTCAGGCAGTATTGCCAGAACAGAAGGCACCCTCAGACATCCTTTAGTGAGAGATGGGAATGGCTTTTGCATATCCGTCATAAACCAAGGATACTTCCGCAGTGCTTGAGGGTACGTAAGAGTCATTTGTAGTCTAAATTAAATATTTCTTTTCATGCTAGTTTAGGAGGCTGATATACTAGCTATGAACATAGGATTTTCTTAGCAGAGGTGAATGTCTAGTCTAGCTATCACACTATTGGACGTGAAATTATTTGTTTTTACAAAGCACTTTCTCCTACAAGCTTTTATTTGTTCTTCCTCAGGATTTTCTCTGATAATATCATCCTAATTTTGTAAGACTTAGGAACTGGTGCCCAGAATGATTCAGGATCTCGGAGAAACTTACTTAGCCAGGTCTCCCTGCTTTCCATCTCCAGATTGGCTCACGTCTGTGTTCCATGCCCTAGGATGTTCTCTTCAGTCTCAGGCAAGTTCTCTAGTCTCCCTACTCACCACACCTGTGCAGAAGGACCAATGTCATTTTCTTTTCCTTGTAGCTTTTTGTCAGTTACTGCCGCTCAGCCCTGCTTGTTGTGTCTAACTATGATCTCCATTTCCTGGCAATGTCTTAGAAACTCAGGAACATTTTCCTAGTGTGTTGGTTGGACTTGACTGGTATGCTCAATCAGACATGCATGTAGGTGTACTCCCAAAGGTGGTACTGAGCTATGCAGGCAGGTAATCTTATTCCTTATACTAATATGCAGTTAACACTCATTCTTTTGGAATGTTCCCATGATCTTTTGTATATTCGATAAAACACAATATTGGTTTCTCAAGTTCTTTCTTGTTTATTTTTGGAGTGTTTTGGTATTAGCATTCCTTCCTCCACCACACTTCAGGTACATCTTAGAGGCCAATCTTCTCCTCTCTAAATTAAAATATGTATTTATGTGGGATTTATTAGTCTAAACTTGCTA
Source organism: Dugong dugon (assembly GCA_030035585.1). Lineage (NCBI taxonomy): Eukaryota > Metazoa > Chordata > Mammalia > Sirenia > Dugongidae > Dugong > Dugong dugon. Next base: position 24,475,795 of record CM057464.1, read on the forward strand.
GAAACTATGTTTTAAAAGGACCAGCTATCTCAGCCATGTAAAATTGTGTGTGCTGATAACCTCTTAGTATTGATGTGGCCAATGCTACATTGCCATACTAAAACTGATAGTCTTTGTTCCTCTGTCTCACTCTCTTGAGGGAAATGAAGCAAAACTTTATTTTCATTCTTCTTGCAGAGTTGTTATAGCAAGCTTCCATCCCAGATTTGGTAAATAGCCCTATTTCAAATTTCCTGACTAATTATCCACACAACTCATTAAGATACTCTGGAATTCTGTACATCTCAATGTCCAGTCTGTCTCTCAGACAGTATTCTTAAAGTAGAGATGGCACAGGAACATCTCTAAAATCACATGTCCTGATTGCTGAGTTAACAAATACAGCCTGAATTTTACTGCAGAAAATGACTTGTCTTAGCCTGGGTTCCCCTGAACTAGAGCCAGAAAGTAGGCTTGCATGCAGGTGGTTTACTTGGGAAATGATCCCAGGGAGCAAGAGTGAGCAGCAGGGAGAGTGAGACAGGGAAGGTGCATCATGGAGCTAGGATCATCTCACAGAGACCTCCTAAGGAGCAGGGATGGATTACCGAATAAGCAAGGTAAGCACGTGCTTGGAGCATCAATAAAATGTGAGCACTAGTTGTCCAAAGCAGAGACCCGTAGATGCCAAGCAGACAGGGCACAAGGAAAAATGAATGCCACAGTGGAAGGGAACTGGCAAGGCACTAAATGAAACTGATACCAGCTCCAGTTTGTGAGAATGTGCTGACCAGAAATAAAGCTCACATAGGGTCATGAGACTGCCCATGTGCAAGGTTGTTTAAGCTATGAGGCCCCTACCACTGCAACACCTTCATTGACATCTGCCTCTTATGATCCATTCCTGTATAATTGAAACTCTTTATCTTGGTGGGTCTCTTGGGAGTATACTATTTCTTTCTAATAAACAAGAGGTGGGGTGGGCTGTTGCGTCTAACTCTTGCTACATTCACCCAATATGCAACTAGATCCAACATGAGTGGTTACTGGGCAAGGACAGATTATATTAATAGTTAACAGATCTCTGATCCATTTTGAGAGAGCCATCTTGTACCTTCATGTCTGCTGATCCAGCAACTTCAGCCAGGGAGCCAGCAATGCTCTTTGCTGTGATACAAACACAAGGGTATGCTCTTGTTCACGTCTGGTAAACAACCAATGGGAACTCCATTACCAGATGATGGGCAAAAGTGAGGGAACTAGAATAAGTCTGCTATTGCAATGAATTCAATCAAGTTACTTTTAAACTGTTTAGCAATTACTTACAGAGTTATGTTCTAAGTTTTGGAAACAATAATTTTTATAACTTTAAAATATGTTTGGCATACATGTGGATGCAATCTAGCATACATTTAATATAATTCTAACATGGTTAATAATTTAATCAAAAAATACCGGAAGTATTAATATTCATCTAACATAAAAAGTTTTAATTTATGTATCAAGTGAGTTTCATCTTTTATTGTCTATTGCGTGGACACAGTGCTTGATATTACTCTATTTATGCTAATAAACAAGGTATTAGGCACATTATGAGGACATAAAATTCAATATTTATTTATCAGGTAAAATATGTTTCTGTTTGCAACAATGAGTATGTTTCTAAATTTCTCTTTCAACAAAACAAAAGGGCATTTATCAGAACATTACACTTGTATTTTATCAGAATATTTACATATCTCCATGTAAGGAAATTGAACAATTCCTTGAGGAAATAAATTAAATGAATATTTAGATAATAAAAATTAAATCAATGTATTTTATTTTCCACATCTCTTCAGACTGACTTCCTTTAAAGAAATTGATTGATATTATTATGACTCAAAAAACAAACTTGTGGAGAAGTAGTGCTATTTTTATATCAATTATTTAGGTATCTCCAGATATGACAGTTGAACAATTCCACAAAGAAATAAAGTGTACATTTTCTAAATTTTATATATGATAACAGTTATATTTTCCTTTTCATTTTGGACAGATTGTGTATAACCTCACATTCAGTTCTCTCTCATTGACCACGTAAGAGCATGCCAGCGGCACTATAATCACATGACTCATTTTATTTAACTCATATCTGGTCTTGTCTTTTGCAACGCAGTGCTAAACGCATCTTCAGATTGAGCTTACCCTTATGTATATGTATGTATCTTGATCTTTATGATCACTCTCGCTCCTGTCAGGTATCAGCAGTAGTCCAATGAATTTTACATTGATTTTTGAAACAACCTAGTTCACTGACTCAATTTCTTTGTTGTAGAATATGTGGAATATTCTTTTTGTAGAAAATGTGACATATAGTAAAAATATTAGTACCCTGCATCCACTAAAAATTTTATAATCCAGTTCATCTCATTCTGCATTCAGTTGCTAATATTATTGTCACATTTTAAAAAAAAGTTACACCATGGATAGCTAAAATACACACACGTATGTATATACATGTATATTTCTAACTCACATATCCCATTCCAATTCATGAATAAGCAGAGGAGGGGCACCTCAGATTGTAAGAGTTTAGGCACCTCACATTCCTTAATCCAGCCCTGCGAAGGAGCCTTAAGAAACACATCTTGGAACTACTTGCTTTCCCTCAGAAGGGTAAGCATTTATTCACTGGCTCTGTCTCCCATTATCCAAGTGGTGGGTGGGTGTTAACCCCTGTGCTTCTGGGTGTGACTGTGGTGGGGGGCTGCGGTGCCAGTAGGCATTCCACTCCCCCAGCACCACAGAAGGGGTTAGGGTGGGTGCTGGCCAGTCACACCTGGTGAGATCAGGCCAAAGCCAGCTTGAACTGGTCATGCAGAGAGGCTGGAATGAGACATGGGGTGATTAAGAGAGATGCCCGCCGAGAAGTGTTGATATTTTATGGGGGCAGAGGAGAAATCAAATGTCAGCATGTGTATCTTTAAATGAAAATACCTTCTTAAATTTTTACCAGATTTAAATTCCCATTGGTACGTGAGTAACAATAAGAGTCTACACTGGTAGAACTCCTAACAAACACTGGCTTCCCCAGCACCCATTTCAGTGGTGTAAATTCTGAGTGTGGACCTGGCTGTGCACTTAGAACAACACCTGCCTTGAGGGGCTGCATGGTTCCCCCTAGGACGGGTGTCAATTCAGGCAATATATGGGTCCTTCTCAATATTCTCTTGATCTTTTTAATTTTTTGGAGGCCATTTAAGGATTACTAAAACTGTAGGGAGGGACTGTACAAATTTAAATGTATTCTGTTGGTTGTGCACAAGCACTTAATAACAACCAAGTCTGTATTAAAGCTAAAGGAGTGGCCAGGGAGGTGTTCTTGTCCACAGTAGATGACAATTTAATGTCCCAAAGGAAAACCAGCCTCTTTCTACCCAGGACTGGAGAGGTGTGGGGGCTGTGCTCATTAAGAGTACTGCCTGCTTTCTCTAAGGTTCTACCAAAGAGTGAAGAAGAGTGGGCTTGTGCTGGCAGAATGGGGTCTCAGGAAATAATGCCAGCAACCACAGCCAGAGGAGCTGCCTTCCTTTTACTGAACACTTACTATGTGCCAGTCATTGTGTTAAACTCTTTATATATTTTAACATCTGCAGTCCTCATAATCCTATGAGGATGATATTATTAGGAAGAATAATGAAGAAGAAAGCTCAAGGGCACTCAGCTAGCCAGTGGTGAAGGAGACATTTGTGTTTAGATTCAGTTGAGGCCAAATGTGAGCTTCTATTTATTTCTAGCAGTGTAATCTTGTCAACCACTGCCTGTCCGTCAGTTTGTTATACTGTGGTGACTGGCATGTTGCCGTGATGCTGGAAGTTATGCCACCAGTATTTCAAATACCAGTGGGGTGACCATGGTGGACAGGTTTCAGTGGACTTTCAGACTAGGAAGAAAAGCCTGATGGTCTACTTCTGAAAGAAAGGCATGATGATCTACTTCCAAAAATTAGCCATTGAAAACCCTATGGATCACAGAATATTGTCTGAGACTTTGACTTGCTTACTTTAGACATTTCATCAGAAGGGACCGATTGCTGGAGAAGAACATCACATTTGGTAAAGTGAAGGGCCAGCAAAGGCAAGGGAAACATTCAATGAGATGGATTGGCACAATGGCTGCAAAAATGGACTTGTGCATACCAACAATCAGGAAGATGATGCAGGACCAGGCAATGATTCATTCTGTTGTACATGGGGTCACCATTAGTCAGACCCAACTCAATACTAACTAACAACAACAACAATAACAACAAACCTTTTCAAGTTGCTTAGTCTCTCTGCAGCTGTTTCCTCCCCACTGGGGAAATAGGATTAAATTATATATGTTTCTGAAACAATCAGCTTAGAATAATTGCTCAATAAATGATGATGATTTTAGAGGGTAAGAGAACAGTTTATGGAAGACATATATTATCAGGGTTGAGTCCTTAACCGTTTCCTCTACTTTCCCTATGAAAAGACAAGTGCTTTGAAAAGCTGTGATGTGATGAGACCAGAGGCCATTTCCACCATGGTCGTGATTGAGCTTGGAGGTGGCTCAGGCTGAACCAACTGTCTGGTCTAGACATTGCACCTCAGCAAAGGACGTGTGAACAGTGAAGGGTGGGGTGGGGAGTCTTTTTCAACACTAGCCCTTCTCACAGTTAACTCTCCCAACTCATGACTCTTTCTCTTATCTCTTGTCTCCTTGCTTCTGATACTTTCCAATTTGAGGGCTGAGTGTAGAGCCACACTTCTTTGCCAGCCTGACATTGCAGCTTAAAGCACAGGAGACCTCAGAGTGTCTGAGCTTGTTCTGAGACCAGGCCATTCTGCGACCCATCTGCCTTGTTCCTCCTGGTGGGCCTCTGCCCTCACACATGTGGACTCCAAAGAGGAGCTTGTGGCCAGGATGTGCAAAAAGAAGGAGTAGTTGTGATCTCACTGCACCTTTTCCCAGGCTATTAACCACACAATGAACTGAGCCTCTGTACGGTGACTTTAGTAGAGGCTCTCACAAGATACCAGAAGACTTGCTTCAAGGTTTACCTAAGGTGGAAGGAAAGATATTTGGGCAACAGGCACTTGAATTCCTCCTGGGTCAAAACGTTGTATTAGCTGATATGGGGTAATTATTGCCCTGAAGGGCATTGTGATTTATCTGGGAAGAGCAAACAGATGAAGTGACTTGAAAATTCTTAGAAAGCAACTTAACAAGTGTAAAGTAATACGGTAGTGCTCAGTCCTGAGTGTCTACAAGGTAAGAACCCATCTAAGCCAGCTCAAGTTACTTGGCAAAGACTTCCTGATTAGGTGAGTTTTGAAAGGCTTTGGAGGAACTTCTCTTTTACAGAAGTGGACTGATGACATCCACACCCAATGCTTTGGTACTATGGAAACTACAAAACTCACTCTCAAGGAAGACACTCTAGACCTGGATGTTTGGAAAGAAAGAGGCAAGATAGCACATTTCTCCACCAGATGCAGATTACAAACCTGGTGCCTTTCTGTTTATTTGCTGTTGACTTGGTGGGGAGTGAGGCAGCCAGCGTGCATCATCTCATCTGCTTCTTACAGCAACCCATGACATATAGGTGAGGGTGGGCCGCCTACTCAAAGTGAGGGCAGAGGTTGAGTCTCCACCTAGGTCCCCTTACCCCAAGATCCCCTGCTCTTTCCGCAAGGCCTCTGCCTACCTGGTGAGCAATGACACATTCTTATACGTGACATTATTGAGTGTTCACTGTACATTAGGCACTGTGCTAAGCCCTTTGTGAACATTTTCACATCTAGTATTTTCAACATCTGTCATGGATTGAATTGTGTCCTCCCCAAAATATGTGTATCAGTTTGGCTAGGCCATGGTTCCCAGTATTGTGTGATTGTCCACCATTTTGATGTGATTTTCGTATTGTTGTAAATCCTACCTCTATAACGTTAATGAGGTGGGATAGGCAGCATTATGTTAATGAAGCAAGACTCCAACTACAAGATTGGATTGTGTCTTGAGTCAGTTTCTTTTGAGATAGAAAAGAGAGAAGTGAGCAGAGAAATGGGGATCTCATACTACCAAAAAAGCAGTGCCAGGAGCAGAGTGTGTCCTTTGGACCTGGGGTTCCTGCGAGAAGAAACTCCTAGTCCAGGGGAAGATTGATGACAAGGACATTCCTCCAGAGCTGACAGAGAAAGCCTTCCCCTGGAGCTAACACCCTGAATCTGGACTTCTAGCCTACTAGACTGTGAAAGAATAAACTTCTGTTTGTTAAAGTCATCCACTTGTGGTATTTCTGTTATAGCAGTGCTAGATGACAAAGACAACATCCTTATAGGTAAATAGGAGTGGAGCCCTGGTGGTGCAGTGGCTAAGAGCTTTGGTTGCTAACAAAAGGTTGGCAGTTTGAATCTGCCAGCTGCTCCTTGGAATCCCTATGGGGCAGTTCTGCTCTCTCCTGTAGGGTTGCTATGAGTCAGAATTAACTTGACAGCAATGGGTATAGGTAAACACAAAGTCCCTGGGTGGTGCAAGTGGTTAACGTACTCAGCTGCTAACTGAAAGGTTGGAGACTTGAATTCACCCGGAGGTATCTCAAAAGAAAGGCCTGGTGATCTACTTCTGAAAAATCCGTCACTGAAAACCCTATGGAGCATAGTTCTACTCTAACACACATGGGGTTGCCATGAGTCAGAACTGACTTGATGGTAACTGTTTATTGTTTTTTTTAAATAGGTAAATACCATCATTGTTCTGATTTTCAATTAAACAACAGGTTCAAAAGTAAAGCTGAAGTTAAACAAGATCTCTTCTAGTGTGCAGATTTTCTCTCAGTAAGCTTCAGGAGCCCTGTTGGCACAATCGTTAAGCACTTGGCTACTAACTGAGTTCAAATCCACCAGCAGCTAGGCAGTAGAAAAGACCTGGTGACCTGCTCCAGTAAAGATCTCAGCCTAGAGAACTCTATGAGGCAGTTTTACTATGTTCTTTGGGGTTGCTATGAGTCGGAATAGACTTGACAGCACACAGCAACTACAAAGCTTCTTGATCAGCCATGGTACCTAAATTATATTCCTGCTTTAATGTGCAAAAGGGCTTGATAAGGACATGGTCTATGGGGTCTGAGACATAGGGTGCGAGTGTGCCTGTGCACATATAATGCTGGAGAGGGAGGAAGAAGAATTGGAGAAAAGTTTATTTGGCTTCTTAAAAAACGTGTGTGAGGATTTTAGTGGAGCTTTTCCACCTGGCTCCTGGTCATTTTTCTGCTACTGGCCAGCTATGTGACTTTGAGCAAGTCATTTAACCTATTTGGACATTCCTTCCATCAACTCTTAAGTAAGTGGACTGGACTGGATCATTCCAGAGATACTTCTCAGCTTGAAATGCCTAGATTCCACAGGAATGCGCAGAAGCATTAACCATGCCTCCCAGAAAGAGGCTCGACATGATGGCGAGCTGACCATGCTGAGGCCTCCTCTCACGGCAAATGGTGCTTATGCTCATGCCTGTGTACAATGCCGTATGTGTGTTTCATCGTGCCTGCTGTTGTGAGTTTATTTTCACCCTCATCTCAGGCAGTATTTGTCTTGGCTGCATTTCTTTGCTTCCTTCTCAAGAGCTGTGCTTGGTTTTACTTCTCACTCTGGCCCTCAGAGGCTGATTTATTGGTCAACTCCATAAGAAAATTGAGCTGGGGAGATAACCTCGGGGTGAGGCTGAAGGACTGTGGGGGCAGCACCCCCTGGTGAGCCACAGTGACCACCCTGGGAAGAAGGGTGAATAGTCCGGGGCCTCTGAATTTAGGTTCACCTCAGGGAGTTGGTCAAAATTGACTTAGGTCTTGCTTAAATACCCAGAAGAATTTTCAAATGGGGTATTTTTGGTCACAAAGATAATGTGAACCTTTTTGCCTTCCTTTAAAAGAGGACTTGTCCATGACCCCGGAGATGGCAGCTGGGTGCCTCCAGGACCGGGCTGTGGAGGCTGTGTGGTGGGGTGTAAGCTAGCCTCTAGCCCTGTTGTGGTGTGAGTGCATTCTGCAGCTTCCTTCAGACTGCACCTGTGAGTGGAGACAACAAGAACTGTGCTACTTTAAGGGATCCCAGGGAGACCTGGGAATTCATGTATATGAAAGGTTGGGTGAGATGCGGTGGGAGGATTTGGGGCAGCAGCACCTGGATTGGATTGCATTTTGGTTGTGGCCAGTTATGTGGCTTTGGAGACTGCTGGGACCCTGGATTACAGTGTCCTCTTTTGTGAAGTAGCTAATGACACTGCTCTCACTGGGTTGTGAGGCGGGATGAGATGTCCATTAGACCTGTTGCCATTGAATCAATTCCAACTCATAGTGACCTTATAGGACAGAGTACAACTGCCCCATAGGGTTTCTAAGGCTATAAATCTTTACAGAAGCAGATTGCCACATCTTTCTCCTGTGGAGCGGATGGGTGGGTTTGAACTGCTGGCTGACCCTTCAGTTAGCAACCCAGTGCTTAACCACAGTGCCACCAGGACTCCTTTGCCCATGTACAAAGGACTAAGGCCCTGGTGGGTCCACCTCCTCTAAGCTACAATGTCTTACAAATGAGGTCAAAGAGGGTACAATGGGGTAGGAGGGATGGCTTTGAACTAGTAGGTATGCATTGAAAAATGAGGGGACTGTTTTTGTCCTTAGAGTAAATTAAGAGGATCAGCTTTCTCATGTTACTTTTAAGACATTCTGATGTATTGGGGAGTTTTCTCTGAATAAATATCAATGTTATTTCATTTAAATTATAGCTCTGATATCCTGTATAATGAAAGCCAAAAGCAGAGGCTTCTGGAGCCATGCAGTATTTCAGGGAAACCATAAGAGATAAATGACTGCAGGTTACAGGACTAGGCCTCAGCTGAAACGCTTGTGGTGTCTGAGCAGATTAGGGAGTAAGCTGGCCTACTGGGCCTGTGGTGTCCTGCTACCTTACTGTGTAGCTCTGGCAGTACCTCTTGGGACACTTTTGAAGCCACATAAAATGAGATCTAGTTTAGTTGCAGGGCAACTGAGTCACAGCAGTCCTTTGCATTTCTGAAGGGAGAGTACACAAGGACTCTCACATACACCACTTCTGAAAGCCCTGGGAGGCATGGCCATCCACTCATCACTCAGTGTCACATTAGGCACCTCCACTTTATAAATGTCTCCTTACATAGCTTTCAAGCTGTTTTGTGACATAGTCACCACTATCTCCATTTTGCCAATGAGGGAATCAAAGCGAGGAGAGTAAAATAATGTGCTTAGGGCCATACAGCAAGAACATGGCCCAGCAGAATTGAAGGCTGAGTCCCATAGTTTGCACACATGCTGCTTTCCAGAAAATGGCACCTGGCTCATGTTTGGTCTTTGCTTTGATATAAGCTGATTTATGTTTGGGAATGAAAGGAAGAGATCTTAGAGCCCTGCAAATTCTACTAAGTAATAAAACACCATTTCTTGGGGGATGGTGGCAGACGTGGAGAGAAGCAGCAGAAAAAAGCCCATCAGAGGAGGAAAACTCAGAAGAGCATGCTTCACAAAGCTAGCCATTGAAGAGAAAATTGCTGTTTTATGACTGGATCTGCTTCTGTCCTCTTGTACTTCTCCTTCCCCACAACTGCGATGCCCTCTGTCATCCTCTATCATTTGGGCTACCAGTAAGATTTAACACCACCAACTTAATTAAACTTTATTTTATTGTGGCAAATATTATATAATAAAACATTTGCCAATTCAACATTTTTTATAATTAATTTTATTTTTTTTTGTTGAGATTATACACAGCAGAACATACACCAATTCTATGATTTCTACGTACAATTCATTTACACTGATTACATTCTTTGAGTTGTGCAGCCATTCTCACACTCCTTTCCAGAGTTGTTCCTCCCCATAAACATAAACTCACTGCCCCCTAAGTTTCTTATATTATCTTTTTAGTTGCTGTTGTAAATTTGATCCCATATAGATAGCTCTTAAAAGAGTGCACTGCTCAATGCAGACATGGTTTACTAGTAAAGCTAAACTATAGTTTGGTTTTAAGAAGGCTTCAGGGGATATTTTTGGTTTAACGTTTAAAGATTATCTCAGGGCAATAGTTTCAGGGGTTCATCCATCCCCCCTGGCTCCAGAAAATCTGGAGTCAACAAGGGTTTGAAATTCTGCTTTGGATTTTCCACCTTTTGATCAGGATTCTTCTACGGAATCTTTGATAAAAATGTTTAGTAATGGTAGCTGGGCACCATCCAGTTCTTCTGGTCTCATAGCAAAGGAAGCAGTTGTTCAAGGAGGCGATTAGCCACACATTCCATATCTTTATTCTGTTCCTGAGTCTCCATTTTCCTCTATTGCTCCAGGTGAGTAGAGACCAATTGCTGTGCCTTGGATGCCTGCTTGCAAGCTTTTAAGACCTTAGGCACTATGCAAAGAACTAGGAGGTAGAAAAGAAGGACTAAACACATTATTAGGCCAATTAACTGGGATATTCCATGAAACCATGACCCTAAACCTCCAAACCAAGGCAGCTCCCAAGAGGTTTTTGGTTGTATATAAGCAACCTCAGCAGCTGTTCTTTGTTTTTTGTTGTTGTCATTGTTGTAAATATATCTATCACACAACTTTTCCCAGCTCAACTTTTTATAGGTGTACAACTTAGTGATAGCAATTACAATAATCGTCTGTGCAACTCTACCCTTAATCACTGCAATATTTCCATCACAGTAACCCTCCACTTTCCCCCTCCCTCTTGTCCCTGGTAACCACTAATAAACTTTGGTCTCTATACATTTGCCTTTTCTTGCCTTTTTATATAAGTGAGGTCATACAACATATGTCCTTTTGTGATTGACTTATTTTGCTCAGCATAGTGTCTTCAAGCTCCATTCATATGGTAGAATCTATGAAGACTTCCTTTCTTCCATTGGCTGAGTAGTATTCCATCGTATATATGCACTACATTTTGTTTATCCATTCATCTGTTGATGGGCATTTAGGTTGTTTCCGTGTTTTTGGCTATTTCAAATAGTGCTGCAATGAACATTTGTGTACAAGTCTCTGTTTGAGTCTCTGTTTTCAAGTCTTTTGGGTATATGTCTAGAAGTGGAATTGTCGAGTCATATGGTAGTGCTAGTATTAGTTTTTTGGGGAACTGCCACATTATCTTCCACAACAGCTGTATTATTTTGCATTCCCACCAACAGTGGATAAGGGTTTCAATTTCCCCAAATCTTTGCCAACACTTGTGATTTTCTTTCTTTCTTTCTTTTTTTTTAAATCTTAGCCATCCTAGTGGGAGTGAAATGGTATCTAATTGTGGTTTTGATTTGCATCTTTATGATGGCTAAGGACATTGAGTATCTTTTCATGTGTTTGGTGACCATTCGTCTTCTTTGATAAAATGTCTATTCAAGTCCTTTGTCCATTTTATGATTGGTTTGTCTTTTTGTTGTTCAGTTGTCGAAGTTATATATATATATTGCTTATTAGATTCTTATCAGATATATAGTTTCTGAAGATTTTCTCCTAGTAGTAGCTTGTCTTTTCACTTTTTTGGTAAAGTCTGTTGATGAACAAAAGTTTTAAATTTTTATGAAGTCCTCTTTATGTATTTTGTGTTTTACTGGTTGTACTTTTGTTATTATATTAGATAACCCATTGTTAATAGCTAGGCCCAACAGCCTTGTCCCTGTATTTTCTTGTAAGAATTTTATGGTTTTCACATATAGGTCCTTAATCCATTTTGGATTTTTGTTTGTTTGTTTGATTGTACTTCAGGTGAAGGTTCACAGAACAAATAGTTTCTCATTAAACAGTAGTACGCATACTGTTTTATGACATTGGCTAACAACCCCACAACATGTCCACCATCTCCCTTCTAGACCTTTTTTTTTTTGGTGAAAATAAACATAGCCAAACATACACCATTTCAAAAATTTCTACATGCACAGTTTAGTGACATCGACTACTCTCTTCCAGTTGTGCTGCTATTCTCACTTCATATGAAGGTTTACTGAACAAAATAGTTTATCATGAAACAGTTAGTACACATGTCGCCCTATGACAAATGTTAACAACCCCACTACACGTCAACACTCTCTTTACTCAACCTTGAGTTCCCTATCACCAGCTTTCCTGTCCCCTTCTGCCTTCCAGTCCTTGTCCTTGGACTTCTGTGCCTCATTAGTCCAGTTTTGTTTTATGGGGCTGTCCAATCCCTGGCTGAACGGTGAACCTCTGAAGTGACTTCACCAATGAGCTAAAAGGGTGTCTGGGGGCCATACTCTCGGGGTTTTTCCAGTCTTTTTTAGGCCAGTAAATCTGGTCTTTTTGTGTGTATGTTAGAATTTTGTTCTACATACTTCTATAGCTCTGTCCAGAACCCTCTGTTGTGATCCCGGTCAGAGCAGTCAGTGGTGGTAGCCGGGCACCATCTAGCTATACTGGACTCAGTCTGGTGGAGGCCTTGGTAGCTGTGGCCCATTAGTCCTTCGGACTAATCTCTTCCTTGTATCCTGTTCTCTTCATTCTCCCTTGCTTCCGAGGGGGTGAGACCAGTGGAGTATCTTAGATGGCTGCTAATGGACTTTTAAGACCCCAGATGCTACTCGCCAAGGTAAAATGTAGAACATTGTCTTTATAAACTGTGTTATGCCAATTAAGCTAGATGTTCCCCAAGACCATGGTCCCCACAGCCCAGCAGTTCAGTCCCTCAGGGAGTTTGGATGTGTCTATGGAGCTTCCATGACCTTTCCTTGTACAAGTTGGGCTGGTTTCCCCAGTATTGTGTACTGTCTCATCCTTCACCCAAGATACCACTTATCTATTGCTTATTTAGTATTTCCCCCTTGGATCTGTTTTTTTGTATGATGTGGGGTGTAGATCCTGTTTCATTTTTCTGCATGTGGAAATCCAATTTTCCCAACACCATTTATTAAGAGACTCTTCCTTCCCTATCAAATGGGCTTAGCACCTTTGTCAAAAATAAGTTGATCATAGATATGCAGACTTATTTCTGAACTCCCAATTCTATTCCATTAGTTTATGTATCTATTAAACAATGCAGGAAGCATCAAAAGAAGATGGAAGGAATACAGAGTCACTGTATCAAAAATAATTGGTTGACGTTCAACCATTTCAGGAGGTAGCATATGATCAGGAACTGATGGTACTGAAGGAAGAGGTCCAAGCTGCACTGAAGGCATTGGTCAAAAACAAGGCTGGAGAAATTGATGGAATAACAATTGAGATGTTTCAACAAAAGGAAGCAGCTCTAGAAGTGCTCTATCATCTATGCCAAAAAATTTGGAAGACAGCTACCTGGCCGACTGACTGGAAGAGATGTGTACTTATGCCTATTCCCGAGAAGTTGATCCAACCAAATGCGGAAATTATTGAACAATATCATTAACACCACATGCAAGTAAAATTTTGCTGAAGATCATTCAAAAGCGGCTGCAGCAGTACATTGACAGGCAACTGCCAAAAATTCAAGCTGGATTCAGAAGAGGATGTGGAACTAGGAATATCATTGCTGATGTCAGATGAATCTTGGCTGAAAGCAGAGAATACCATAAAGATGTTTACCTGTGTTTTATTGACTATGAAAAGGCATTCGACTGTGTGGATCATAACAAATTATGGATAACGTTGGGAAGAATCGGAATTCCAGAACACTTAATTGTGCTCATGAGGAAACTGTACATAGACCAAGAGGCAGTCGTTTGAACAGAACGAGGGGATACTGTGTGGATTAAAATCAGGAAATGTGTGTGTCAGGAATGTATCATTTCACCATACCTATTCAATCTGTGTGTTGGGCAAATAATCTGAGAAGCTGGACTATATGAAGAAGAACAGAGCATCAAGATTGGAGGAAGACTCATTAACAACCTGCGTTATGCAGATGACACAACCTTGCTTGCTGAAAGTGAAGAGGACTTGAAACACTCACTGATGAAGATCAAAGACTACAGCCTTCAGTATATATTACACCTTAACATAAAGAAAACAAAAATCTTCACAACTGGATCAATAAGCAACATCGTGATAAATGGAGAAAAGATTGACGTTGTCAAGGGTTTCATTTTACTTGGATCCACAATCAATACCCATGGAAGCAGCAGTCAAGAAATCAAAGGATGCATTGCATTGGGCAAATCTGCTGCAAAAGACCTCTTTAAAGTGTTAAAAAGCACATATGTTATCTTAAAGACTAAATGGCACTTGACCCAAGCCATGGTGTTTTAATCGCCTCATATGCATACAAAAGCTCGACAATGAATAAGGAAGACCAAAGAAGAATTGAAGACTTTGAATTATGGTGTTGAGAAGAATATTGAATATACAGTAGACTGCCAAAAAACTGAAATAGGTCTCAGAAAAAGTACAGCCAGAATGCTCCTTAGAAGCAAAGATGGTGAGATTTCGTCTCATGTACTTTGGAAATGTTGTCAGGAAGGACCAGTCTGTGGAGAAGGACATCATACTTGCTAAAGTAAAGGGTCATGGAAAAAGAGGAAGACCTTCAACAAGATGGATTGACACAGTGACTGCAAAAACGGGCTCAAGCATAAAAACGATTGTGAGAATGGTGCAGGACCAGACAGTGTTTCGTTCTGTTTTACATAGGGTAGCTAAGAATCGGAACCGACTTGCCGACACCTAACGTGTCTGTTGTTATACCAGTACCAAGATTTTTGGTTACTGCAGCTGTATAATATGTTTTAAAATTAAGAAGTGTGAATCCTCCTACTTTGTTCTTCTCTTTCAACTTTGCTTTAGCTATTGGGGGCCTCTTGCCATTCTATATAAAGTTCAGAATTGATTTCTCCATTTCTGTAAAGAAGGCTGTGGGAATTTTGATCAGGATTGTGTTGAATCTACAGATCACTTTGGGTAGTATTGTCATCTTAACAATATCAAATCTTCCAATCCATGAACCTGGAACATCTGTCCATTTATTTAAGTCTTTTTTAATTGCTTTCAGCAGTGTTTCATAATTTTTGTTGTACAGTAAAACCTGTGAAAGCCAGAAACCTGTGTAAGGCAGAAACCTGTCAGAGAAGGAAAACTCAAATATTTTCCACTAAAACAATTACTTCAGCCTAATAAATATTCTCTGAAAGCTGGAACCTGCGAGACATGGATGGCATAGAGAATTGTTGATATCGCATCCCAAATATGTGGAAGTGCAGATGTGAAAGCCAGAAACAGTTCTAAAAAGCACAAGAGTCAGAGATGAAGGCTCAGTCTTCTGTTTCCTTTTCCATTGTTACTATGTGAGTGCACACTGTACATCACTACTGTTCTCTAAGTATGTCTATTCCTTACATGTTAGCCTTTTTTGTTCATTTTTTTTTTTTTTTGCCTGTAAATATTTTCCAGTGAAGAACAACATCCATAAGTTTGGAAGAAGATAAGAGATACTAATAAATGCCTCTATTTTCATTAAAATCTAGCAAAGCACACTTTTTGGTTCTTTTTCTTGAGAGGTTTTACTTTTCTTCTTATCTTTAGTTTTTGCTTTAGCTATTTATAATTTTAATGTACATTAACTACAATTTTCAAAATGCACCCCTTCATTTCCTTGAAATTCTGCCCTTTAAAATTTCAAGTTTTGTCCAAAAAATAGAGAAGCATTTCCGTTTCCTCACTTAACACATTCAATACATGTACAAAAGCAAAATCATCCTTCTCATATTTTTTTTATTGAATATTTTACTGAAGTGTCCTAACTTCATCATATAATGATTGTGATAGTTTTCATTTTGTTTGAGATCTGCATATTTTTGAGAAGATAAAATCACTAATTTCTTAATTTTTATAAGAACCTATTTCCTTTTTTGTTTCTTTAAAAAAAACAAAAGCTTATTCCTTTACAGCCATGAACACAAGAGTGAGAAATTTATCTCTGAAGGAAAAGTTTAACACTGTCAAAATAATAACAGAAGAGATACAGACTGTCAAATAAGCTGTAACTTGGTTCAAGTGTTGCAAAATACAAATTTACTCAATTATGAAAGAAAAGGATAAAATAATGAGCAAAATACATGAGCAGCACCAACGTAAATGTTAAGACAGGGAGGGATGGAAATTACACAGAAATCAACAAATCTGTTTCCGAGTGGTTTCTTCAAGCCTCCACCAAAAACTCTACCATTTCAGGGCCTATCCTGAAAGCAAAGGTGAAGGAAATGGTAACAGTTTAAAAGTTGATGGATTCTCACATCTAATGGATGGCTTCAGAGCTTCAAAAACAAACAAACAAACAAACATGAAATCACTTGCAATGTAGCTTGTGGGGAGTCAAATGAAGTTGACAAAGACTTTGTTCAAAACTGGTGCACAAAATTAAAAGAGATCATAAAGGGATATGATCCTAAAGACTTTGCAAATTCCATGAGACTGCTCTATTTTACAGGGTAATGCCTAACAGGACCCTGAAAATGAAGGAGGAAAAATGCTTGTAGGGGCATTTTTTGAAAGAGTGGCTTACTTGACCTCTTGACCATGTTTGTGGATGGGACTTTAGAGAAACCACAGGAAACTGGAAAGAGCGAGAAATCATGGAGCTTCAAGAATATTGAATTTAATCAGCTTTCAGTAGAATGGAAATGGAATAAAAAAGCTTGGATGATGGGAGAAATTTACGAAGAGTTTTTAAGTAAACTCAAGAATAGCATGAATAAACAAAAAGCATTCCTTTGTTGACAGTGATACTTGTCCTTGGTCACTGCCCCTGTCCAATATGAATTTTTTTTTTCCCACCGTCCATGATGTTGATCCTACAACCTCCTGGATAATGACATTATCCAAAATATTAAAGTAAACTACAGGAAGCTATTGCTTGAAGAAGTGATTGCCAACATTGAGATGTGTAAGATGGCATCGGTGATTTCGGGGAAAATTTATGTTCTTGATGTAATTTCATTTCTTAAGTGATCAATCCAAATGATTAAAAAGAAAATGTAAGAAAATGCTTAAAGAACTGTGACAATAGTATACAAAATGAAACAGTTATTGAGCCTGATAACATCATGCAGATTCAGAATGAAATAAACGACATTTATAGCGATGTTTCATAAAATTGTGTCACATCTTACATTGATATCGACAAAGAAATTGCCACAGAAATGGATGATATAAACTTGAAGGAAATTGTGGACTCACAATCTAAATATGATGAAGATGAGGATGGTGAAGACCTACCATTAGAAGAGCCTGAGCCTTTAAGTCAAACACAAGTTTTCAGCTAAATAAAGGCTTTGAAGGAATTTGGAAAAGTTAAAGGAGAAGAAGAGTTTTTCGATAAGGCTGTGGACTTAGACAATGAATAAGAAGACTGAATAATTGATGCCATTGAATTACAGTGTTGGTGAAGAATATTGAATATACCAGGATTGCCAGAAGAACGAACAAATCTGTCTTGGAAGAAATACAGCCGGACTGCTCCTTGGAAACGAAGATGGCGAGACTTCCTCTCACATACTCTGGACATGTTATCAGGAGGGACCATTCCCTGGAGAAGGACATCATGCATGGTAAAGTAAAGCGTCTGAGATAGAGAGGAAGACCCTTAATGAGATGGATTGACACCGTGGCTGTATCAGTGGAATGAAGAGTAACAACAATTGTGAGGACGTAGAGGACCAAGTAGTGTTTCGTTCTGTTGTGTGTAGGGTCGTTATGAGTCTGAAACGACTCCATGGCACCTACCAATAATGGACTTAGAAATTTGTTTTAATAATTTAATCAGAAAACCCAAACAAATGAAATAGTTGGCGTTAGATGTTTTTTATTAAAAAGTGGATTTTATCCCTATCTTTCTTTGAATAGTATATGCATATATCTGTACATAATTTGAATAAACATGCAAATCATAAAAAATGGTTTAGTTTCTTTTCCAGTCCTATAAAATTGAAAAGAAACATTTTATGGGTGTTTATGAGGTAGGATTCTTAATAGTGATGGAAAAGTGGTAAGACTGCACCCTGCTAAAGGTGGAAAACTTGTGAGACTCAGAAAAAACAAGTTCCATCAAGTTTTGACTCACAGGTTTTGTTGTATAAGTTCTTCAGATCCCTGGTTAAATTTATTCACAAGTATTTTATTCTCTTAGATGCTGTTGTAAATGGAATCATTTCCCTAATTTCCCTTTCAGATTTCTCATTGCAGAAGTTTAGAGGCCCCACTGATTTTTGTTTGTTGACCTTATAACCTGCAACTTTACTAAATTCCTTTATTAGCTCTAGACATTTTCTTGTGGACTCTAAGATTTTCTATATAGTGCATCATGTCATCCAGAATAGAGATAATTTTACTTCTTCTTTTTCCAAGCTGGATGACTTTTATTTAATTTTCTGTCTTATTACAGTGGCTAAGACTTCTAACACAATATTAAATAGAAGTGGTGAGAGTGAGCACCCTTGTCTTGTTCCAGATTTCAAGGGGAATGCTCTCAATTCTTCTCCATTAAGTATGATGTTGGCTGTTGGTTTTTCACATATGCCCTGAATCATACTGAGGAACTTTCCTTTTACTTCAATCTTGTTGAGGGTTTTCATCAAGAAAGGATGTTGGATTTTATCCTTGGTTCTTTTCCTTTGTTCTACTGATGTGGTGTATTATGGTGATTGAGTCTTTAATGTCAAATCATACCTGCATTTCTGGAATAAATCCCACTTGGTCATGGTGTATAACTCTTTTACTATGCTGTTGGATTTTATTTGTTAGCATTTTATAGTGGATTTTTGCATCTATATTCATAAGGGATATTGGCCTGTAGTTTTCTTGTGGTGTCTTTCTCTGGTTTTGCTATCATGGTTATGCTTGCTTCCTTTAGGGAGTATTCCTACCTTTTCTGCCTTTTGGAAATGCTTAAACAGGATTGGTGTCAATTCTTCATAAATGTTTGGTAGAATTCCCCAGTGAAGCCATCAGGTCCAGGACTTTTTTTTTTTTTTTTTTTTGCTAGGAGGTTTTCGATCACTGATGCCATCTCTTCACTTGTTATGGGTCTGTTGAAACTTTCTATTTCCTCTTTAGTCAGTTTCAGTAGGTTGTGTGCTTCTAAGAATTTGTCCATTTCATCTAGGTTATCCAATTTGTTGCCATACTGTTGTTCAAAATATTCTGTCATAATTCTCTTTATTTCTATCAAGTCAGTTGTAATGTCTCCACTTTCATTTCATTTCTTATTTTGTTTATTTGCATCTTTTCTCTTTGACAGTATAGCTTACGGTTTGTCAATTTTATTGATCTTTTCAATGAACTAACTTCTGATTTTGCTGATTCTATTGTTTTTCTGTTTTTGATTTTATTTATGTCTGCTCTGATCTTTGTTATTTCTCTTCTTCTGTTAGGTTTAGGCTTAGTTTGCTTTACTCTTTCTAGTTCTTCGAGTTGTAGAGTTAGGCTGTTGATTTGAGGACTTTATTCCTTTCTAACATAGGCATTTATTGCTATAAGTTTTCCTTTGAGTACTGTCTTCGCTGCATCCTGTAAGCTTTGGTATGTTATACTTTCATTTTTATTTGACTCTAAGAAATTTGTGATTTCTTCCTTGACCTAATGGTAGTTTAATAATGTGTTAATTTCCTTAAGTTTGTGTATTTCACAATTTTTTTTCTTTTATTGATTTCTAGCTTCACTCGGTTGCAGCCAGAGAAAATACTTTGTGTGATTTTAATCTTTTTAAATTTATCAAGACTTGTGTTGTGACTTAACATGTGATATCTCTTGGAGAATGATCCATGTGCTGTGGAGTAGAGTGCATATTGTGCTGCTGTTGGGTGGAGTATTCTGTATATGTCTGTTGAGTCTAGTTGGTTTATAGTTCATTCAGGTCCTCTGCTTCCTTGTTGATCTTCTTTCTAGATGTTCTGTCTAGAAATATTGAAAGTGGTGTATTAAAGCATCCCACTATTATTGTAGTCCTGTCTATTTTTTCCCTCAATTCTATCAGTGTTTGCTTATATATTTAGGTTCTCCAATGTTGGGTGCATATATATTTATTATTGCTAAATTGTCTTGATGAAATGATTATTTTATTACTGTATAACATCCATCTTTGTCTCTTCTAACATCAACATTATTTTACCATGTGCAATTCAGTGACATCAATTACTTTCACCATGTTGTGCAACCACCACTGCTTTCCATTTCCAAAATTTCCCCTACCCTTACCAGAAACTCAGTATCTCTTAGGCAATAACTTTACCTTTTCCCTTACTCTTGCCCCTGGTAACTACTAATAAGCTTTTGTCTCTATGCATTTGTCTACTCCAGATATTTCATATAAGTGGGATAATTCAACATTTGTCCTTTTGTGATTGACTTATTCTACTCAGCACGATGTTTTCAAGTTTCATCCATGTGGTAAAGTGTATCAGGACTTCATTTCTCTTTATGTCCAAGTAAAACTTCATTGTATGTGTATACCATAATTTGTTTTTCCTAAATGTTGATGGACATTTAGGTTGTATCTGCATTCCTCCTTTCAATTTTTTTGGTATTCACATAGGAATGGAATCTGCTGGGCCACATGGTAATTCTATTTGTAAGTTTTTGAGGAATTGCCAAACTGTTTTCCATAGTGGCTGCACCATTTTACAATCTTACCAGCAAGGAATGGGAGTTCCAATTTTTCCGTATCTGTGTCAACACTTGTTTTTTTCCATATTTTCTGATCCACTACCATCCTAGTGGGAATGAAATGATCACTCACTGTGGTTCTGACTTACATCTCCCTAATTACTAATGATGTTGAGCATCTTTTCATATGTTTGCTGGTCATTTATTATCTTTGGTGAAATGTCTCTGCAAGGCCATTGCACACTTTTTGATTGAGTTGTTTATCTTTTTGTTGTTAGGTTGTAGGAGTTTTTTTTTCTTTTCTTTTTTTAATATTCTGGATGTTAAACCCTTATCCATTATATGGCTCCCAAATATTTTCTCCTATTCTGTAAGTTACCTCTTCCCTTTATGGATAAAGTCTTTGAGGCACAAAAGTTTTACTTTTGATAAAGTCCAATTTACCTGTTTTTTTCCCTTTGTTGCTTGTGCTTTCCATTGTCGTATCTAAGGATCAATTGTCAAAAACTAGGTGCTGAAGCATTACCCCTACGTTTTAATCTAAGATTTTTGTAATAGTTTTAGTTCTTATATTTAGGTTGTTGATCTATTTTGAGTTAATTTTCACATATGGTGTGAAGTGTAGATCCATTCATTCTTTTGCATATGAAAATCACTTGTCCCAGCACCATTTTTTAAAAAGACTCTCCTTTCCCTATTGAATGGTCATGGTAACTTATCTAGTTGACCATAAATATATGGGTGTCTTTCTGGACTCTCATTTCTATTCTATTGGTCTATAGGTCTATCATTATGTCAGTACCAGACTGTTTTGATTGCTGTAGATTTGTAGTATGTTTTAAAACAAGGAAGTGTGAGTCCTCCTACTTTGTTCTTTTTTTTTCAAGATTGCTATTTGGGGCCCCTTGCTTTTCCATGAAGGAGTCCTGGTGGAGCAGTGGTTAAGTGCTCAGCTGGTAACCAAGAGGTTGTGGTTCGAACCTACCAGTGACTCCATAGGAGAAAGATGTGGCAGTCTGCTTCTGTAAAGATTACAGCATTGGAAGCCCTATGGGGCAGTTCTACTCTGTCCTATTCTGTCACTATAAGTTGGAATCAACTCGACGGCAACAGGTTTGGTTTTCGTTTTTGCTTTTCCACATAAGTTTGAGGGTTGGCCTTTCCAATTCTGCAAAGAAAAGTGTTGGAATTTTGACAGAGATTGCGTTAAATATATAGACTGCTTTGGGTAATATTGACATCTTAGCAATATTAAGTCTTCCAATCAATGAACCTGAAATATTCTTCTATTTATTTAGGTTTTCTTTCATTTCTTTCAGTATTATTTTATAATTTTCATTGTATAAGTCTTTCACCTTCCTGAACTAAATTTATTCCCAGGTATTTCATGCTGTAGATACTATTGTAAATGGAATTGTTTCCTTAATTTCCTTTTTAGATTGGTCATTGCTGGAGTATAGAAACTTGACTGATTTTTGTGTACCCTGCCACTTTGCTGGATTCAGTTATTAGCTCTAGTAGCTGTCTTGAGGATTCTTTGGGGTTTTCTATATATAATATCAGGCCATCAGCAAAAAGGGATAGTTTTACTTCTTGCTCCTGATTTGGATACTTATTTTTTCTATTTCTTGCATAACTGATCTGGCTACAACTTCCAGTACAATATTGAATAGTAGTGGTGAGAGCAGACATTCTTGTCTTGTTTCTGATATTGCGAGGAACGCTCTCAGACTTTCTCCTTTGAATTTGATGTTAGCTGTGGGTTTTTCATGAATGCTCTTAATAAAATTGAAGAATTTCCTTTTTTTTTTTTTATATTTTATTGTACTTCAGGTGAAAGCTTACAGAGCAAATAGTTTCTCATGAAATAGTAGTACACATGTTGTTCTATGACATTGGTTAACAACCCCACAACATATTAAGCCTCTAAATTCTCAACCTTTTTTTTTTTTTTTTATGAAAATACAGATAGCCAAAGATACACCGTTTCAAAAATTTCTACATTCACAGTTCAGTGACATTGACTACGCTCTTCCAACTGTGCTGTTATTCTCACTTAAGATGAAGGCTTACAGAACAAAATAGTTTTTCATTTAACAGTTACTACACATGTTGCCCTATGACAATGGTTAACAATCTCACAGCACATCAAGAATATCCTTACTCCACCTTGTGTTCCCTATCACCAGGGGATGTCCTTGTCCCCTTCTGTCTTCTGGCCCTTGTCACTGGACTACTGTACCTCTTTAGTCTCATTTGTTTTTTATTTATTTATTTATTTTTTATTTTATTTTATTTTAACACCATTTCAAAACTTTTTACTTACACATTTAAGTGATATTGACTATGATCTTCCAATTGTGCTGCCATTCTCACCTAAGATGAAGGCTTACAGGACAAAACAGCCTCCCATTTAATAGCTATTACAAATGTTGCCCTATAGCAGTGGTCAACAATCTCACAATACATCGACAGTGTCCTTATTCAATTTGTGTTCCTTATCATCAGTTTCCTACTCCCTCTCTGCCTTCTGGCCCTTGTCACCAGACTCCCGTACCTCGTTAGTCCCATTTAGTTTTACTGGGCTGTCCACTCCCAGGCTTAGCATTGAACCTCGAAGGTAACTTCACCTCTGAGCTAAAAGGGTGTCTGGGGGCCACACTCTTGAGGTTTCTCTAGTATTCTTTAGGCCAGTAAATCTGGTCTTTTTTTTTTTTTTTTTTTTTTTTGGGAGTTAAAATTATGCTCTACATCCTTCTCCAGCTCTGTCCAGAACCCTCTGTTGTGATCCTGGTCAGAGCAGTCAGTGGTGGTAGCCAGGTACCATCTAGCTGTACTGGACTCAGTCTGGTGGAGGCCTTGGTAGCTGTGGACAATTAGTCCTTTGGACTAATCTTTTCGTTGAATCCTGTTCTCTTCATTCTCCCCTGCTCCCGAAGGGATGAGACCAGTGGAGTATCTTAGATGGCCGCTCATAGGCTTTTAAGACCCCAGACACTACTCACCAAGGTAGAATGTACAGCATTATCTTTATAAGTAGTGTCATGCCAATTGAGCTAGATGTTCCCCGAGACCATGGTCCCCAGAGCCCTCCGTCCAACAACTCAGTCCCTCGGGGGGTTTGGATGTGTCTATAGGGCCTCCATGACCTTTCCTTGTGCAGGTTGTGTTAGTTTCCCCTGTACTGTGTACTATCTCACCTCTCACCCAAGTTACCACTTATCTATTACCTATTTAGTATTTCCCCCCCCCCTCCCATCCCTGGTAACCAACAAGGATTGTTACATTTTGCATGTGAATTTTTTCATGGGTTTTTACAATAGAGGTCTCATACAATATATGTCCTTTTGTGATCGACTTATTTCACTCAGCATAATGTCCTCCAGTTTCATCCATGTTATGAGATGGTTCACAGATTCATTGTTGTTCTTTCTCGTTGCATAGTACTCCATTGTGTTTATGTACCACAGTTTGTGTATCCATTCATCTGTTGATGGACATCGAGGTTGTTTCCATCGTTTTGCTATTGTGAACAATGCTGCCATGAAGATAGGTGTGCATATGTCTATTCGAGTGATGACTCTTATTTCTCTAGGATATATTCCTAGGAGTGGGATTGCTGGATAGAATGGTATGTCTATTTCTAGCTTTCTGAGGAAACGCCATATCATTTTCCAAAATGGTTGTATCATTTTGCATTCCCACCAGCAGTGTATAAGAGTTCCCATCTCCCAGCAGCCCCTCCAACATTTGTTATTTCCAGTATTTTTGATTCGTGCCAGTAATGCTGGGGTGAGATGGTATCTCATTGTGGTTTTAATTTGCATTTCTCTAATGGCTAGTAATCGCGAGCATTTCATCATGTGTCTGTTGGCCATTTGAATGTCTTCCTTGGTGAAGTGTCTGTTCATTTCCTTTGCCCATTTTTTGATAGGATTGTTTGTCTTTTTGTTGTAGAGGTGTTGGATTTTCTTGTAGATTATGGAGATTAGACCTTTGTCTGACTTGTACTGTCCCAAAATTTTTTCCCAGTCTGTAGATTCTCTTTTGACTCTTTTGGTGAAGTCTTTTGAAGAGCATAGATGTTTGATTTTTAGAAGATCCCAGTTATCTAGTTTATCTGTTGGGTTTTTTGTGTTGATGTTTATGGTTTGTATCCTGTTAATGCCATGTATTAAGGCCTGAAGTGTTGGTCCTATTTTTTCTTCTATGAATTTTATAGTTTGAGGCTTTATATTCAGGTCTTTGATCCATTTTGAAGTAGTTTTTGTATATCGTGTGAGGTATGGGTCCTGTTTAATTTTTCTACAAATGGATATCCAGTTTTGCAAGCACCATTTGTTAAAAAGACTGTCTTTTCCCCATTAGATGAACTTTGGGCCCTTGTCAAAGATCAGGTGACCATAGGTGGATGGATTTACATCTGGGTTCTCAATTCTGTTCCATTGGTCAATGTCTCTGTTGTTGTACCAGTACCAGGCTGTTTTGAGTACTGTAGCTGTATAGTAGGTTCTCAAGTCAGGTAGTGTGAGTCCTCCAACTTTATTCTTCTTCTTCAGTAGTGCTTTACATATTCGGGGTTTCTTCCCTTTCCATATAAAGTTAATAATTAGTTTTCCCATCTCTTTGAAGAATGTTGTTGGTATTTGTATCAGGATTGCATTGTATTTGTAGATTGCTTTAGGTAGAATTGCCATTTTCACAATGTTGAGTCTGCCTATCCATGAGCATGGTATGTTTTTCCATTTATGTAGATCCCTTTGGGTTTCATGCAGCAGTGTTTTGTAGTTTTCTTTGTATAGGTCTTTTACATTCCTGGACAGATTTATTCCTAACTATTTTATCTTTTTAGGGGCTATTGAAAATGGTATTGATTTCCTGATCTCCTTTTCATCATTCTCTTTACTGGTGTATAGGAATCCAACTGATTTTTGAATGTTTATCCTGCTACTCTGCTGAATCTTTCTATTAGTTCCAGTAGATTTCTTGTGGAGTCCTTAGGGTTTTCTATGTATAGTATCATATCATCTGCAAACAGGGACAGTTTAACTTCTTCATTACCAATTTGGATGCCCTTTATTTCCTTCTCTTGCCTTATTGCTCTAGCTAGAACTTCCAGCACAATGTTAAATAGGAGTGGTGATAAAGGGCATCCTTGTCTTGTTCCTGTTTTCAAGGGGAATGTTTTCAGCCTCTCTCCATTAAGAATGATGTTGGCCGTTGGTTTTGCATAGATGCCCTTTATTATGTTGAGAAATTTCCCTTCTATACCTATTTTATTGAGAGCTTTTATCAGGAATGGGTGTTGGACTTTGTCAAATGCCTTTTCTGTGTCAATTGTGATGATCATGTGATTTTTTTCTTTCCTTTTATTTATGTGGTGGATTACGTTGATGGATTTTCTAATGTTAAACCATCCTTGCATACCTGGTATGAATCCTACTTGGTCGTGGTGTATTTTTTTTTTTATATGATACTGAATTCTATTGGCTAGAATTTTGTTCAGAATTTTTGCATCTATATTCATGAGAGATATTGGTTTGTAATTTTCTTTTTTTGTGATGTCTTTGCCTGGTTTTGGTATCAGCGTTATGCTGGCTTCATAGAATGAATTTGGAAGTGTTGCTTCCTCTTCTATGCTCTGAAATAGCTTGAGTAGAACTGGTACAAGCTCTTCTGTAAATGTTTTGTAGAATTCTCCAGTTAAGCCACCTGGGCCGGGGCTTTTTTTGGTTGGGAGTTTTTTTATTACCTTTTCAATCTCTTCTCTTGTTATGGGTCTGTTCAGATTTTCAATATCACTTTGTTGTAGTTTGGGTAGGCCGTATGTTTCTAGAAATTTATCCATTTCCTCTAGGTTTTCAAATTTGTTGGAATATAGTTTTTCATAATATTCTGTTATAATCCTTTTTATTTCGGTTGGGTCTGTTGTAATGTTCCCCATTTCATTTATTATTTGGGTTATTTGTGTCCTCTACTGTTTTTCTTTTGTCAGTCTGGCCAGTGGTTTGTCGATTTTGTTGATTCTTTCAAAGAACCAACTTTTGGTTTTGTTGATTCTTTCTATTGTTTTTCTGTTCTCTATTTCATTGATTTCTGCTCTGATCTTTACTATTTCCTTTCTTCTGGTGGTTGTAGGCTTTTTTTGTTGTTCTCTTTCTATTTGTTTGAGTTCTGTAGTTAATGTTTTGATTTTGTCCCTTTCTTCTTTTTTGATATGTGCATCTATTGCTATAAATTGTCCTCTGAGGACTGCCTTTGTTGTGTCCCAAAGGTTTTGGTATGATGTGTTTTCATTTTCATTTGATTCTAGGAATTTTTTAATTCCATTTCTGATTTCTTCTATTATCCATTGATGTGTAAGCAGATTATTATTCAGTTTCCATGTGTTTGATTTTTTTTCCTTGCTCATTCTAGTGTTAATTTCTACCTTGATGGCATTGTGGTCAGAGAAAATACTGTGAATTATCTCAGCATTTTGGATCTTGTTGAGGATTGCTCTGTGGCCTAAGATGTGGTCTATTCTGGAGAACGTTCCATGTGCATTGGAAAAGAAAGTGTACTTTGCAGCGGTTGGATGGATTGTTCTATATATGTCTATGAGGTCCAGTTGGCTGATTGTGTCCTTTAGGTCTTCTGTATCTTTGGTGAGTTTCTTTTTAGTTGTTCTGTCCTTTACTGAGAGTGGTGTGTTGAAGTCTCCTACTATTATTGTGGAACTGTCAATTTCTCTTTTCAGTGCTGTTAGAGCTTTTTTTATGTATTTTGGAGCCCTGTCATTGGGTGCATAGATATTTATTATGGTTATGTCTTCATGATGGATCATCCCCTAAATCATTATATAGTGTCCTTCTTTGTCTTTTATGGTAGATTTTGTTTTAAAGTCTATTTTATCTGAGATTAGAATTGCCACTCCTGCTCTTTTTTTATAGTTGTTAGCTTGATATATTTTTTTCCAACCTTTGATTTTCAATAAATTCACATCTTTGTTTCTAAGGTGTGTCTCTTGTAGACAGCAAATTGATGGATCTTGTTTTCTTATCCATTCTGCTACTCTCCGTCTCTTTATGGGTGCATTGAGTCCATTTATGTTCAGTGTAATTATTGATAAATGGAAGTTTGTTGCTGTCATTTTGTAGTGCTTTTTTTTGTGATGCTGAAGTTTTCTTTGTTGTTCTTACTCTCTTGTGCTGAGTTACTTTTGTTTGTGGATTTTGTGTTCATTTCTTTTGTTTTTGTAGGTTTTGTTTTCGTTGAGACTTTATGTTTTTCATCTTTATTTTTATGAGTTGGTTTGTTAACTTTTTTTGTGGTTACCATGAATTTTACCCTTATCTTTATAATTTTGAAGCAGTCTACCCTTACTTGGTATCGCCTTGCCTTCCTCTCCTTTAGAAGGTTCTATACCTATGCCGTTTGTTCCCTCTTTCTTTGTTTTGATGTTGTTGTCATCCTTTGATTGAGTTCTCTGAGTCCCTGTTGTATTTCTTTTGTTTTTGGAAAGTCCTCTGTAGTTCAGTTCCTAGAATGGTATCTAGTTCATGTGAACCTGCGTTCTAGGTCCTAGGTCCTGCCTGAGGGCTGAAGCTGTTTGTCCTCAGATCGAAGAATTCCCTTTAATAATTCTTGTAGGTTTGGTTTGACTTTTGCATATTCCTTTAGTTTCTGTTTATCTGGAAATGACCTAATTTCACCATCAAATTTGAATGAGAGTTTTGCAGGATATATTATTCTTGGCTGACAATTTTTTTCTTTCAAGATTTTATATATGTCATCCCATTGCCTTCTTGCCTGCCGAATAATCTAAGCTTAGTCTTATTGTTTCTCCTCTGTATGTGACTTCTTGTTTTTCACGAGCTGCTCTCAGGATTCTTTGTCTTTAGTTTTAGTGAGTGTGAATATGATATGTCTTGGTGATTTTCTTTTGGGGTCTCTTCTATATGGGGTTCATTGAGCTTCTTGGATGGCCAGCTTTTCATTTTTCATGATATTGGGAAAGTTTTCTGTCAGCAGTTCATCAATGATCCTCTCTGTATTTTCTGTTTTCTCCCCCTGTTCTGGTATGCCAATCACTCGTAAGTTTTTGCTTTTAATTGTGTCCCACATAACTCTCAGGGTCTCTTCATTTTTCTTTGTTCTTTTTTCTGAGTTTTCCTGAAACAGAGTTGTATCCAAGTGTTTGTCTTCAGTTCCACTGATCCTGTCTCCCATGGTTTCAAATCTACTTCTCAGCCCTTCTATGACACCGTCCATTTCTGAAGTCTTGTTGTTTATCTTTTGGATTTCTAATTGTTGTTTTTGTATAATTTCGAGTTGTGAATTTATTTTGGCGTTTTGTTCCTGCATCATCTTCCTGAATTCTTCCAATTTTTTGTCTGTATTTTCCATAAATTTGTCTATTTTTTCCTCATGTTTGTCAGCTTTTTGCCTCAGTTCTTGGAAAATTCCGAGTATTAGTGATTTGAGTTCCGTATCAGGTACTTCTAGTGCATTTTCTTCCACAGGAGTGTTATCTGGTGTTTTAATTTGGACGCCTATTGGAGCCATCTTGTCTTGTTTTTGTAAATGTTTTGATATTGTTTGCTGTTTCTTGGGCATTCAGTAGATATTTCTCTCTTTTATTGATTGTAGATTTTTTTTTTCGTCCTTGTGGTACAGCTGGACAGATCTAGCTGAGGGGGAGCCACTGGGATGGGTTGCTTGTGGCACTCACCGCAGCCACCAGGACGGTCGGTAGTCAGTGCTGGGCAGGTTCCAATAGGGCATGCCTGCAGAGCTTGGTGGTGTGATGTCTAGTGCACGGTGCAGGTAGGTAGGGTGCAGCAGGAAGATGGTTATGTGTGAAGCTAAGCTGGATATGGGAGAGAGGAGAGAGGAGGAGGAGCAAAAAGCATACAAACATAAAAGAATGCTAGGGGAGCTTGTCGTTGGAATGGACAGATGAGAGACTATGGGATGGAGGAAACCAGAATGGGGAAGAGAAAGAAAAGGAAAGAATGAACAAAGAAAAATCAGAAAAGTTAAAGAACTGCAAAGTTCCCAGGGATCCCACTGATGCAGCTATGAGGTCTGGGGGAGTCGGTCTCTGTTTTCACAGCACAGCCTGGCCAGAAGGTACAGAGGCATACATCGCCGGTCGTTCTGTCTCCCACCGGATGCTCTGCAAGGCTGCTCTCCCGTTCGCTGGTCTCCGATGGGAATCCAAGATGGTGGATCCGCGCTGCGTTAGCTGGTAAGGAATCTCTGCATGAGTCTCTCCTCGGTCTCCGTTCTCTTTTAGTATTCTCACTCCGTTTGGTGTTTGGCTGAGTTCTTTATCTCTTCATTTGGCGTTCTAGGGTTTCAGGATTGTTGATTTTCTGTTAGGCTTAGTTTTTCGGATCTTTGTTGTGGAGGGACGGCATGGTGCTTCTGCCTAGAGCGCCATCTTGCCCCCAAAGAATTTCCTTTTTTAAAATTTTTTTATTGTACTTTAGATAAAGGTTTACAGAACAAATAGTTTCTCATTAAATAGTCAGTACACAAATTGTTTTATGACATTGGCTAACAACCCCACAACATGTCAACACTCTCCCTTCTCAACCTCGAGGACTTTTTTTGGGTGAAAATATATAGCCAAAGTTACACCATTTCAAAAGTTTCTACATGAACATTTCAGTGACATCGATCACATTCTTCCAGTTGTGCTTTTATTCTCACTATCCTTTTCCAAATTATTCCATCACCATTATCTTCAACTCACTGTCCCCTAGGCTTCCTATCAAACATTTTGAGTTGCAGTTGTCAATTTGATCTCACATGGATAATTCTTCTTTTTTTTGTACCTGAGATGAAGGTTTGCAGAACAAATACTTTCTCATTAAACAGTACACATAATGCCCTACGACAATGGTTAACAACCCCATGACATGTCAACACTGTCCCTTCTCAACCTTGGGTTCCCTATCACCAGCTTTCCTGTCCCCTCTTGCCTTCTAGTCCTTGTCCCTGGACTGCTGTGCCTCATTAGTCCTGTTTTGTTTTATGAGGCTGTCCAATCCCCGGCTGAACGGTGAACTTCTGGGGGGGCTTCACCACGGAGTTAAAAGGGTGTCCAGGGGCCATACTCTCGGGGTTTCTCCAGTCTGTCAGGCCAGTAAATCTGGTCTTTTTTGTGAGTTAGAATTCTGTTCTACATCCTTTTCCAGCTCTGTCCAGGAGCCTCTATTGTCAGAGCAGTCAGTGGTGGTGGCCGGGCACCATCTAGCTGTACTGGACTCAGTCTGGTGGAGCCTGTGGTAGCTATGGTCCATTAGTCCTTTGGACTAATCTTTTCCTTGTATCTTGTTCTCTTCATTCTCCCTTGCTCCTGAAGGGGTGAGACCAGTGGAGTATCTTAGATGGCTGCCCACAGGCTTTTAAGACCCCAGACACTACTCACCAAGGTAGAATGGAAAGCATTGTCTTTATAAGCTATGTCATGCCATGATCTAGATGTTCCCCGAGACCGTGGTCCCCACAGCCCTCCACCCAGGAACTCAGTCCCTCAGCGAGTTTGGAAGGGTCTTTGGAGCTTCCATGACCTTTCCTTGTACAAGTTGTGCTGGCTTCCCCAGTAATGTGTACTGTCTTACCCTTCACCAAAGTTATCACTTATCCATTTAGTTCCCCACCCCTATCCCTGGTAACCAACAAAGATTGTTTCTTTTTGTGCGTAAAATTTTACATGAGTTATACAGTAGAGGTCTCGTACAATATTTGTCCTTTTCACTCAGCATAATGTTCTCCAGTTTCATCCAGGTTATGAGATGTTTCACAGATTCATCATTGTTCTTTATCTTTGTATAATACTCCATCGTCTGTATGTACCATAGTTTTTATCCATTCTTCTGTTAATGGTCATCTAGGTTGTTTCCATCTTTTTGCTATTGTGAACAGTGCTGCAGTGAAAATGGGTGTTCATATGTCTATTCATGTGACATCTCTTATTTTTCTTGGATATAATCCTAGTAGTGAGATTGCATTTTGTAGTGCTTTTTTTTTGTGGTGCTGACGTTTTCTTTGTTCCTCTTACTCTCCTGTGCTGAGTTCCTTTTGTTTGTGGGTTTTTTATTTTCATTTCCTCTGTTTTTGTAGGCTTTGTTTTTACTGAGACTTTTTGTTTTTCTTCTTTATTTTGATGAGTAGGTTTGTTAACTTTCTTTGTGGTAACATTGGAATTTACCCTTATCTTCCTAGATTTGATCCAGTCTATTATTACTTGGTATCGCTTGACTTCCTCTCCATTAGAAGGTTCTATACCTACACCGTTTATTCCGTCTTTTATTGTTCTCTTGCTGTTGTCATTTACAGACTAACCTCTCTGGTTCCCTGTTGTAATTCTTTTGCTTTTGCATAGTCCTTAAGCGTTCATTTCCTAGGTTGGTATCTGGCCGGTACAATCCTGTGTCCTATATTCAGCCTGTGGTCTGATATTGTTTGTTCTCATATCGAAGGGCTTCCTTTAATAAGTCTCATAAGTTTGGTTTGGTTTCTACATAGTCCCTTAATTTCTGTTTATCTGGAAATGATCTAATTTCACCATCATATTTGAACGAGAGTTTTGCAGGATATATTATTCTTGGCTGGCAATTTTCTTTTCTTTCAAGGTTTTATATATGTCATCCCATTGCCTTCTTGCCTGCATGGTTTCTGCCAGATAATCTGAGCTTAGTCTTATTGTTTCTCCTCTGTATGTGACTTTTTGTTTTTTTTGAGCTGCTCAAGATTCTTTGTCTTTGGTTTTAGCAAGTGTGATTATGATATGGCTTGGTGATTTTCTTTTGGGGTCTATCCTATATGGGGTTCGTGGAGCTTCTTGGATGGCCAGCTTTTCATCTTTCGTGATATTGGGGAAGTTTTCTGTCAGCAGTTCTTCAATGATCCTCTCTGTGTCTTCTGTTTTCTCCCCCTGTTCTGAAACTCTGATCACTCGCAGATTTTTGCTTTTGATTGTATCTCACATAATTCTCATGGTTTCTTCTTTTTTCTTCTTTCTTTTTCTGATTTTTCCTCAAACAGAGTTGTATCCATGTGTTTTTCTTCAGTTTCTCTGATCCTATCTTCCATCTTTTCAAACCTGCTCCTCAGCCCTTCTATGACATTGTCCATTTATGAAATCTTGTTGTTTATCTTTTAGATTTCTAATTGTTGTTTTTGTATTTCTAGTTGTTAATTTATTTTAGCATTTTGTTCCTGTATTATATTCTTGAATTCTTCCATTTTTTTGTCTGTATTTTCCATGAATTTGTCTGCCTTTTCCATGAATTTCTCTACTTTTTCCTCATTTTTGTCTGTTTTTTGCTTCAACTTTTGGATAATTCTGAATATTAGAGATTTGAATTCCCTAACAGTTAGGTCTAGTGCCTTTTCTTCTACTGGAGGGTCATCTGGCGTTTTATTTTGGATGTCCACTGGAACCATCCTGTCCTGTTTTTGAAAATGTTTTGATATTCTCTGCTGTCTTCAGGGCATTCGGTAGTTATTTTCCTCGTTTACTGATTGCAGATTTGTTTGTTTCATCCTGCTTTTTTGTTTTATTTGTTTATGTCTGAGCAGGTGGGCTGTGTGTTCTTTGTTGTTTGCTCATCTGTGGGCACGATACTTTTCACCTCCTTCTCCAATGGGCAGTGTCAGTCACTCAGGTATGGTACAGCAGGGCAGGTCCAGCTGAAGGGCTGTTGCTGGGATAGGTTTTTGTGGCATGTACCAGGGCTGACAGTGCGGACTGGTAATCAGTGCAGGGCAGGTTCCAGTAGGCCGTGCCTGTGCTGCTTGGGAGTGTGCAGGTAGGCAGGAAGAAGGGGTTAGACTGTGAAGTGTGGAGCTAAGATGGGTATGGGAAAGACAAGAGAGAGGAGAGAGGAACAGGAGCCAAAAACATACACACAAACAAAAAAGAGTGCTAAGCGAGATTGCTGTTGGAGTGGAAAGATGAAAGCCTGATAAATGGGGAAAAACAAAAATGAAAAAAAAAAATAAAAGAAAAAGGGTAACAGAAAAAAATGAGTAAATCAAGATCTGGAAATGAAGAAAGACAAAAAGGGAATAACAGAGAGAAGAAAACTAAACAAAGAAATGAATAACAAACAAACAAAAAAAGAAATGCCTCATGGATGTCCCTGTGCATCTGTGCAGAGTAAGGGACTAGCTTCCAAGCCACATGGTACTGCCTGGCTAGAAGGGGTTCCCAAGTCGAGAAAAGAAAAATAAAACAAACAAATCAAAACAGAACAAATCAGAGCAAACAAAAAAGACCTGCGGGGGGGGGGGGGGGCACCAGCGTGGTGGCAAGGGCCGGGAAGCAGTTTCACAGTCCACTGTGTTTTTCAGCCTTTCAGGAAGAAGCAAAGATGGTGCACGGAGCCAGGTAGTTGAGAGAAGGGAGGGGGAGATGGTGAGAGGTAAGGAAGAAATCTAAAAAGTGGAAAAAAGCAACACCAGCAGCCAACAAATGGCACTCAGGAAGCTGGCAAGTGCAGGTGGGTGGAATCCAAGTGGCACTGGGGGGAAGATCATGCTTCCCGAACAATAGACTGTGTCTGCAGGAAGCAGAGGAGGTTAAGTGGTGTGAAGAAGGGTGGGGGGTGGGAAAGCCTGTATCGTGGGTTACCAGTTGTTCTGTCTCCTGCTGGAAGCTCGGTGAAGATGCTTTCTCCTACCTCCTGTTCTCTAATCTCCGATAGGAATTCAAGATGGCGGATCCATGCTGCGGTAGCTGATAGGAGATCTCTGCATATATCTGTCCGCGTGCTCTGTTCTTGGTCAGTTTCTTATTCCATTCGGTGCTTGGCTGAGTTCTTTATGTCTTCATTTGATGCTTAGGGTTTCAAGATTGACATGCGACCCTGTTTGACTTAGTTTTTCTGATCTTTGCACCAGAGGGACGGCGTGGTTCTTCTGACTATAGTGCCATGTTGCTGGGAAGTTAGAATTTTCTTTTTATTCCTAGGTTGTTGAGTGTTTTTTATCATGAAAGAGTGTTGTATTTCGTCTAATATCTTTTCTGCATCAATTGAAATGATGATCAAGTGGTTTTGTTTCTTTCGTTGTAACAATGTGGTGTATTATATTGATTGATTTTCTAATGTTGAGTCACCCTTGCATTTCTGGGATAAATTCCACTTGATTTTGGAGAATAATCCTTTTACTATGTTGTTGGATTAGGTTTACTTTTTTATTTTTATTTTTTTTGTTGTACTTTAAGTGAAAGTTTATAATTCAAGTTAGTCTCTCATACAAAAATTTATACATACATTGTTATGTGACCCTAATTGCTCTCTCTATATTGTGACAGCACATTGCTCCTTTCTACCCCTGATTTTCCATGTCCCTTCCACCAGCTCCTGACCCTCTATGCCTTCTCATCTCACCTCTGGACAGGAACTGCCCATTTAGTCTTATGTATCTACTTGAGCTAAGAAGCACACTCTTCACGAATATCATTTTATGTCCCATAGTCCTGTCTAATCTTGGTCTGAAGAGTTGGCTTCAAGAATTGTTTTAGTCCTGGGTTCACAGAGAGTCCAGGGATGATTATTTCTGGGGTTCCTCCAGTCTCAGTCAGACTGTTAAGTCTGGTCTTTTTACTAGAATTTGAGTTCTGCACCCCAGTTTTATACTGCTCAATCAGGGACTCTGTTTTGTTCTCTGTCAGGGTGGTCATTGGTGGTAAGCTGATGCAGTCTCCAGTTTATGTGCCCTTTCTGTCTCTTGGGCTACTACTTTCCTTATGTCGTTGGGTGTTATTCATTCTCCTTCACTCCAGGTGGTTGGGACCAATTGATGCATCTTAGATGGCCGCTTACAAGCTTTTAAGACCCCAGAAGACACTCGCCAAAGTAGGATGCCAAACATTTTCTTAATAAACTTTGTTATACCAATGGACCTAGATCTCCCCCGAAAACCATGACCCCCAGACGTCTACACCTGCTACTCTGTCCCTCGAAGTGTTTGGTGGTATTCAGGAAACTTCTTAGCTTTGGTTTAGTCCAGTTGTGCTGACTTCCCCTGTAATATGTGCCGCCCTTCCCTTCACCTATGATAATTCTTGTCTGCTATCTAATTAGTGAATAACCCTCTCCCTCCCTCCCTCCCCTTGTAATCATCAAAGAATGTTTTCTTCTGTGTTTAAACATTTTCTTGTGTTCTTATAATAGTGGTCTTATACAATATTTTTCCTTTTGTGACTGACTAAATTCACTCAACATAATGCCTTCCGGATTCCTCCATGTTATAAAATGTTGCACGGATTCATTGTTGTTCTTTATTGTTGGGTAGTATTCCATTGTGTAAATATACCATAATTTGTTTATCTGTTCTTCTGTTTAAGGGCACTTAGGTTGTTTCTATCTTTTCGCTATCGTGAACTGTGTTGCAATGAACATGGGTGTGCATATATCTACTCATGTGACGGCTCTTACTTCTCTAGGATATAGTGCAAGGAGCAGGATAACTGGATTGTATGGTACTTATATTTCTAGCTTTTTAAGGAAGTGCAAAATCAATTTCCAAAGTGGTTGTACCATTTTACATTCCCACCAACACTGTTTAAGTGTTCCAATCTCTCCAAAACCTCTCCAGTATTTATTATTTGGTGATTTTTAGATTAATGCTAGCATTGTGGGGTGAGATGGTATCTCATTGTAGTTTTGCTTTGCGTTTCTCTAATGGCTAATGATTGTGAGCATTTCTTCATGTGTCTGTTAGCCACCTAAATGTCTTCTTTGGTGAAGTGTCTGTTCATATCCTTTGCCCATTTTTTCATTGGGTTATTTGTCTTTTTGTTGTTGAGGTTTTGCAGTATCTTGTAGATTTCAGAAATTAGACACTGATTGGATTTGTCATAGCCAATTTTTTTTCCCCAGTCTGTAGGTTGTCTTTTGTCTCTTTTAGTGAAGTGTTTTCTTTTATTTATCAATTTATTTGTTTGTTTATTTATTTATTTATTTTACTTTAGGTGAAGATTTACAGAACAAATAGTTTCTCATGAAACAGTAGTACACATATTGTTTTATGACATCGGTTAACAACCCCACGACATGTCAACCCTCTCCCTTCTCTACTTTTTTTCTTTTTCTTTTTTTTTGGTGAAAGTATACATAGCCAAAGATACACCATTTCAAAAATTTCTACATGCACAGTTCAGTGACATTGACTACCCTCTTCCAGTTGTGCTGCTATTCTCACTTCTGATGAAGGTTTACAGAAAAAAGTAGTTTCTCATTAAACAGTACACATGTTGCCCTATGACAATGGTTAACAACCTCACAACACACCAACACTATCCTTACTCAACCTTGGGTTCCCTATTACCAGTTTTCCTGTCCCCTTCTGCCTTCTAGTCCTTGTCCCTGGACTGCTGTGCCTCATTAGTCCCATTTGGTTTTATGGGGCTGTCCACTCCCCGGGTGAATGGTGAACCTTGGAACTGACTTCACCACTAAGCTAAAAGGGTGTCTGGGGGCCATACTCTGGGGGTTTCTCCAGTATCCTTTAAGCCAGTAAATCTGGTCGTTTCTTTGTGAGTTAGAATTTTGTTCTACATCTTTCTGCAGCTCTGTCTCTGAACCCTCTGTTGTGATCCCAGTCAGAGCCGTCAGTGGTGGTAGCCGGGAACCATCTAGCTGTACTGGATTCAGTCTGGTGGAGGCCTTGGTAGCTGTGGTCCATTAGTCATTCGGACTAATCTTTCCCTTGTATCCTGTTCTCTCCACACTCCCTTGCTCCCGAAGGGATGACACCAGTGGAGTATCTTAGATGGCCGCTCATAGGCTTTTAAGACCCCAGATGCTACTCACCAAGGTAGAATGTGGAACATTGCCTTGATAAAGTGTGTTATGCCAATTGAGCTAGATATTCCTCGAGACCATGGTCCCCACAGCCCTCCTCCCAGCAATTCAGTCCCTCAGGGAGTTTGGATGTGTCTATGGAGCTTCCGTGACCTTTCCTTGTACAAGTTGTGCTGGTTTCCCCAGTATTGTGTACTGTCTCACCCTTCATGGTGAAGTGTTTTGATGAGCATAAATGTTTGATTTTTAGGAGCTCCCAGTTTGTAGTTTCTCTTCTGGTGTTTATGCATTTTTAGTAATGTTTTGTATTCTGTTTATGCCATTTATTAGGGCTCCTAGCGTTGTCCCTATGTTTTCTTCCATGATCTTTATCACTTTAGACTTTATATTTATGTCTTTTATCCATTTTGAGTTAGTTTTTGTGCATGGTGTGAGGTATGGGTCTTGTTTCATTTTTTTTATAGATGGATATCCAGTTATGCCAGCATCATTTGTTAAAGAGACTGCCTTTTCCCCAGTTAATGGA
Organism: Dugong dugon; assembly: GCA_030035585.1. Classification (NCBI taxonomy): domain Eukaryota; kingdom Metazoa; phylum Chordata; class Mammalia; order Sirenia; family Dugongidae; genus Dugong; species Dugong dugon. Next base: position 24,513,725 of record CM057464.1, read on the forward strand.
CTTTGGTTCTTTGTCAAATATCAGCTGCTCATAGGTGGATGAATTTATTTCTGGATTCTCAATTCTGTTCTGTTGGTCTATGTATCTGTTGTTGTACCAGTACCATACAGTTTTGGCTACTGTGGTGGTATAATAGCTTCTAAAATCAGTTACAGTGAGGCCTCCTGCTTTTTTCTTCTTCTTGAGTAATGTTTTACTTATCTGGGGCCTCTTCCCTTTCCATATGAAGTTGGTGATTTATTTCTCCATCTCATTCAAAAATGCCATTGGAATTTGGATCAGGATTGCATTGTATCTGTAGATCACTTTGGATAGAATAGACATTTTAACAGTGTTGAGTCTTCCTATCTGTGAACAAGGCGTGTTTTTCCACTGATGCAGATGTCTTATGGTTTCTTGCAGTAGTGTCTCATAGTTTTTTTTGTATAGGTCTTTTACATCTCTGGTTAGATTGATTCCTAAGTATTTTATCTTCTTGGGGGCTATTGTAAAATGGTATTGATTTAATGATTTCCTCTGGGAAGTTCTCTCTGTTGGTGTAGAGGAATCCAACTGATTTTTGTATGTTTATTTTGTATCCTGATAGTTTGCTGAAATCTTCTGCTAGTTCCAGTGGTTTTCTTGTGGATTCTTTGGGGTTTTCTGTCTGTAAGATCATATCACCTGCAAGTGGAGATGCTTTTACTTCTTTACCAATCTTGATGCCCTTTATTTCTTTTTCTAGCCTAATTGCTCAGGCTAGGACCTCTAGTACAATGTTGAATGAGAGTAGAGATAAAGGGCATCCTTGTCTGGTTCTCATTCTAACGGGGAATGCTTTCAGACTCTCCATTTATGATGATGTTGGCTGTTGGTTTTGTTTAAATGCCATTTATTATGTTGAGGAATTTCTCTTCTATTCTTATCTGGTTGAGAGTTTTTATCACGAATGGGTGTTGGACTTTGTCAAATGCCTTTTCTTCATTGTTTGATAAGATCATGTGGTTCTTGTCTTTTGTTTTATTAATGGGATGGATTACATTGATTGTTTTTCTAATATTGAACCATCCCTGCATGCCTGGTATGAATCCCACTTGATCATGGTGAATTATTTTTCTGATATGTTGCTGAATTCTATTCGATAGAATTTTGTTGAGGATTTTTGCGTGAATGTTCATGAGGGATATTGGTCTGTAATTTTCTTTTTTTGTGGTGTCTTTACCTTGTTTTGTTGTCAGGGTTTTGCTGGCTTCGTAGAATGAGTTTGGTAGTGTTCCACACGTTTTTATGCTCTGAAATACCTTTAATAGTAGCGATGTTAACTCTTTTCTGAAAGTTTGGTAGAATTCTCCAGTGAAACTGTCAGGGCCAGGGCTTTTTTTTTGTTGGGAGTTTTTTAAATGACCTTTTCAATCTCTTCTTTTGTTATAGGTTTATTTAGTTGTTCTACCTCTGTTTGTGTTATTTTAGGGTGATAGTGTGTTTCTAGAAATTTGTCTATTTCTCCTAGGTTTTCTAATTTGTCGGAGTACAATTTTTCATTGTATTCTGTTATGATTCTTTAAATTTCATTTGGGTCTGTTGTGATATCTCCCATCTCATTTCTTAATGGGGTATTTGCTTCCTCGCCTGTTTTTCTTTTGTCAGTTTGGCCAATGGTTTATCAATTTTGTTGATCTTTTCAAAGAACAAGGTTTTGGTCTTGTTAACTCTTTCAGTTGTTTTTTTATTTTCTATTTCATTTAATTCTCCTCTAATTTTTCTTATTTGCTTTCTTCTAGCACCTGAGGACCTTTTTTGGCTACTCTCTTTGTACTTGTTCAAGTTTAGGGTTATTGTTTTGATTTTGGCCCTTTCTTCTTTTTGGATGTGTGCATTTATTGCTCTAAAGTGACCTCTGAGCACTGCTTTTGCTGTGTTCCAAAGTTTCTGGTAGGATGTGCTTTCATTCTCATTAATTTCTCTATTTTATCCTTAATTTCTTCTATATCCCAGTAGTTTCTGAGCCAGGTGCTATTCGGTTTCCATGTATTTTTTTTTCCTTGTTTTTTTTGTTATTAATTTCTATTTTAATGCTTTATGGTCAGAAAAGATGATTTATAATATTTCCATGGTTCAGATTCTGTTAAGTCTTGCTTTATGGCCTAATATGTGGTCTATTATGGAGAACGTTCCATGTGCATTGGAAAAGAAAGTATTCTTGGCTACTGTTGGGTGGAGTTTTCTGCATACGTCTATGAGATTAAGTTGGTTGATTGTGTCTTTTGGCTTTTCCATGTATTTATTAACTTCCTCCCAGATGTTCTGTCCTTCACCAACAGGGATGTGTTGAATTCTCCTACTATTATATATATATTTTTTATTGTACTTCAAGTGAAGATTTACAGAACAAATAGTTTCTCATTAAACAGCAGTACACATATTGTTTTATGACATTGGCTAACAACCCCATGGCAGGTCAACCCTCTCCCTTCTCGACCTTTTTTTTTTGTGAAAATATGTATAGCCAAAGATACACCATTTCAAAAATTCCTACATGCACAGTTCTTTGACATCGACTACGCTCTTCCAATTGTGCTGCTATTCTCACTTCCAATGAAGGTTTACAGAAGAAAATCATTTCTCATTAAACTGTTAGTACACATGTTGCCCTATGACAATGGTTAACAACCTCACTATACATCAACAGTGTCCTTACTCAACCTTGGGTTCCCTATCACCAGCTTTCGTGTCACTTCTGCCTTCTAGCCCTTGTCCCTGGACTGCTGTGCCTCATTAGTTCTGTTTTATTTTCTGAGGTAGTGCAATCCACGGCTGAACAGTGAACCGCAGAAGTGATGTGACCACAGAGCTAAAAGGGTGTCTGGGGGCCATAATCTTGGGGTTTCTCTAGTCTCTTTTAGGCCAGTAAATCTGGTCTTTTTTTTTGTGATTTAGAATTTTTTTCTACATCTTTCTGCAGCTCTTTCCAGAACCCTCTGTTGTGATCCCGGTCATAGCAGTCAGTGACGGTAGCCAGGCACCTTCTAACTGTACTGGACTCAGTCTGGTGGAGGCCTTAGTAGCTGTGGTCTGATAGTCCTTTGGACTATTCTTTTCCTTGTATCCTGTTCTCTTCATTCTCCCTTGCTCCCGAAGGGACATGACCAGTGGAGTATCTTAGATGGCTGCTCACAGGCTTTTAAGACCCCAGATACGACTTACCAAGGTAGAATGTGGAACATTGCCTTGATAAACTGTGTTACGCAAACTGAGCTAGATGTTCCCTGAGACCATGGTCCCCACAGCCCTCCACCCAGCAGTTCAGTCCCTCAGGGAGTTTGGATGTGTCTATGGAGCTTCCGTGACCTTTCCTTGTGCAAGTTGTGCTGGTTTCTCCAGTATTGTGTACTGTCTCACCCTTCACCACAGATACCACTTATCTATTGTCTATTTAGTATTCCCTCCCACTCCTTCCATCCCTGGTAACGAACAAAGGTTGTTATTTTTTGTGTGTAAACTTTTTCATGGGTTTTTACAATAGAGATCTCATACAATATTTGTCCTTTTGTGATTGACTTATTTCACTCAGCATAATGTCCTCCAGTTTCATCCTTATTATGAGATGCTTCACAGATTCATCATTGTTCTTTCTCGTTGCATAGTACTACATTGAGTGAATGTACCATAGTTTGTTTATCCATTCATCTGTTGATGGGCATCTAAGTTGTTTTCAACTTTTTCTATTGTGAACAGTGCTGCCATGGACATAGGTGTGCATATGTCTATTCGAGTGATGACTCTTATTTCTCTAGGATATATTCCTAGGAGTGGAATTGCTGGATTGTATGGTATTTCTATTTCTAGCTTTCTAAGGAAGCACCATATCATTTTCCTAGATGGTTGTATCATTTTGCATTCCCACCAGCAGTGCATAAGAGTTCCAATCTCCCCATAGCGCCTCCAACATTTGTTATTTCCAGTGTTTTTGATTCGCGCCAGTAATGCCGGGTGACATGGTATCTCATTGTGGTTTTAATTTTCATTTCTCTAATGGCTAGTGATGGCGAGCATTTTCTCATGTGTCTGTTGGCCACTTGAATGTCTTCTTTGGTGAAGTGTCTGTTCATTTTGTTTGCCTATTTTTTTAATAGGATTATTTGCCTTTTGTTGTAGAGGTGTTGGATTTTCTTGTAGATTATGGAGATTAGACCTTTGTCTGACTTGTACTGTCCAAAATTTTTTTCCCAGTCTGTAGGTTCTCTTTTGACTCTTTTGGTGAAGTCTTTTGAAGAGCATAGGTGTTTGATTTTTAGAAGATCCCAGTTATCTAGCTTGCCTTTTGGGTTTGTGTGTTGATGGTTATGGTTTGTATCCTGTTAATGCTGTGTCTAATACCAACGCCTGTAGCGTTGGTCCTATTCTTAATTCTATGAACTTTATAGTTTTGGGTTTTGTATTTAGGTCTTTGATCCAGTTTGAATTCGTTTTTGCATAAGGCATGAAGAATGTGTCCTATTTCATTTTTTTGCAGATGGATATCCAGTTTTGCCTGCACCATTTGTTAAAAGACTATCTTTTCTCTATTTGATGGAATTTGGGCTCTTGTCAAACATCAGGTAACCATATGTGGATGGATTTACATCTGGGTTCTTAATTCTGTTCCATTGGTCAATGTATCTGTCATGGTACCAGTACCAGGCTGTTTTGAATACCATAGCTGTATAGCAGGTTCTGAGGTCAGGTAGGGTGACTCCTTAAACTTTATTCTTCTCTTTCAGTAGTGCTTTATTATTTGGGGCTTCTTCCCTTTCCATATAAAGTTAATGATTAGTTTGTCCATCTCTTTGAAGAATGTTGTTGGTATTTGGATCGGGATTGCATTGTATTCGTAAATTGCTTTGGGTAATATTGTCATTTTCACAATGTTGAGTCTACCTATCCATGAGCATGGTATGTTTTTCCATTTATGTAGATCCCTTTGGGTTTCTTGCAGTAATGTATTGTAGATTTCTTTGTATCGGTATTTTACATCCTGGTTAGATTTATTCCTAAGTATTTTACTTTTTTTAGGGGCTATTATAAATGGTATTGTTTTCCTGATTTCCTTTTCATCGTTCTCCTTACTGGTGTCTAGGAATCCCAGTAATTTTTGTATGTTTATCTTGTATCCTGCTACTCTGCTGAATCTTTCTATTAGTTCCAGTAGATTTCTCATGGAATCTTTAGGGTTTTCTATGTATAGTATCATATCATCTGCAAACAGGGACATTTTCACTTCTTCATTAGCAATTTGGATGCCCTTTATTTCTTTTTCTTGCCTTATTGCTCTAGCTAGAACTTCCAGCATAATGTTACATAGGAGTGGTGATAAAGGGCACCCTTGTCTTGTTCCTGTTATCAAGGGGAGTGTGTTCATCCTCTCTCCATTAAGAATGATGTTGGCCATGGTTTTGCATAGATGTCCTTTTTTATGTTGAGAAATTTCCTTTCTGTACCTATTTTATTGAGAGTTTTTATGAGGAATGGGTGTTGGACTTTGTCAAATGCCTTTTCTGCATCAATTGAGATGATCATGTGATTCTTTTCTTTCCTTTTATTTATGTGGTGGATTACATTGATTGATATTCTGATGTTGAACCATCCTTGCAAACCTGGTATGAATCCTACTTGGTCGTGGTGTATTGTTTTTTTGATATGATGCTGAATTCTATTGGCTAGAATTTTGTTGAGAATTTTTTCATCTATATTCATGAGAGATATTGGTCTGTAATTTTGTTTTTTTTTGTGACATCTTTGCCTGCTTTTGGTATCAGCCTTATGCTGGCTTCATAGAATGAATTTGGAAGTGTTGCTTCCTTTCCTATGGTCTGAAATAGCTTGAGTAGTACTGGTACAAGCTCTTCTGTGAATGTTTTGTAGAATTCTCCAGTGAAGCCACCTGGGCCACAGCTTTTTTCTGTTGGGAGTTTTTTTTATTACCTTTCCAATCTCTTCTCTTGTTATGGATCTGTTCATATTTTCAACATCACTTTGTTGTAGTTTGGGTAGGTAGTGTGTTTCTAGAATTTTATCATTTTCCTCTAGGTTTTCAAATTTTTAGAGTGTAGTTTTTGATAATATTCTGTTATAATCCTTTTTATTTCAGTTGGGTCTGTTGTAATGTCACCCATTTAATTTCTTATTTGGGTTATTTGCATTCTCCCCTGTTTTTCTTTTGTCAGTCTGGCCAGTGGTTTGTCGATTTTGTTGATTCTTTCAATGAACCAACTTTTGGTTTTGTTAATTCTTTCTATTGTTTTTCTGTTCTCTATTTCATTTATTTCTGCTCTGATCTTTACTGTTTCCTTTCTTCTGGTGCTTGTGGGCTTTTTTTGCTGTTATCTTTCTATTTGTTTGAGTTGTGTAGTTAATGTTTTGATTTTGTCCCTTTCTTCTGTTTTGATATGTGCATCTATTGCTATAAATTGTCCTCTGAGGACTGCCTTTGCTGTGTCCCAAAGGTGTTGGTATGATGTGTTTTCATTCTCACATGATTCTAGGAATTTTTTGATTCCATCTATGATTTCTTCTATTAGCCACTGATGTGTAAGCAGGGTATTATTCAGTTTCCATGTCATTGATTTTTTTTCCCTTGCTCTTTCTGTTGTTAATTTCTACCTTGATGGGGTTGTGGTCAGAGAAAATACTTTGTATTATTTCAGTGTTTTGGATCTTGTTGAGGATTGCTCTGTGGCCTAATATGTGGTCTATTCTGGAGAATGTTCCATGTGCATTGGAAAAGAATGTGTATTTGGCAGCTGTTGGATAAAGTGTTCTATATATGTCTGTGAGGTCAAGTTGGCTGATTGTGCCCTTTAGGTCTTCTGTATCTTTGCTGAGTTTCTTCTTAGTTGTTCTGTCCTTTACTGAGAGTGGTGTGTTGAGGTCTCCTACTATTATTGTGGATCTGTTAATTTCTCTTTTCAGTGTTGTTAGAGTTTGTTTTATGTATTTTGGAGCCCTGTCATTGGGTGTGTAGATGTTTATTATGGTTATGTCTTCATGATGGATAGTCCCATTAATCATTATGTGGTGTCCTTCTTTGTCTTTTATGGTGGATTTTTTTTTAAAGTCTATTTTATCTGAGATTAGTATTGCCACTTCTGCTCTTTTTTGGTAGTTGTTAGCTTGATATATTTTTATCCAACCTTTGACTTCTAATAAATTCACATCTTTGTTTCTAAGGTGTGTCTCTTGTAGACAGCATGTTGATGGATCCTGTTTTCTTATCTATTCTGTCATTCTCTGTCTCTTTATAGGTGCATTGAGTTCATTTACATTCAGTGTAATTATTGATAGATGTGAGTTTGTTGCTGTCATTTTATAGTGCTTCTTTGGTGGTGCTGATGTATTGTTTGTTCTTCTTACTGTCCTGGGCTGAATTCGTTTTGTTTGTGGGATTTTTTCATTTCTTTTCTTTTTGTAGGCTTTGTTTTTGCTGAGACTTTATGTTTTTCCTCTTTTTTATGAGTATGTTTGTGAATTTTCTTTGTTGTTACCATGAAATTTACCCTTATCTTTCTAAGTTTGAAAGAGTCTGTTATTACTTGATATCGCCTTGCCAGTAGAAGGTTGTATACCTACACCATTTATTCCCTCTTTTATTGTTCTTATGTGGTTGTCATTTACAGATTAGCTGGTTTGATTCCCTATTGTATTTCTTATGGTTTTGGATAGTCCTTGGGTGTTCATTTCCTAGACTGGTACCTGGCTTTTACAATCTTGCATCCTAGATTCAGCCTGTGAGCTGAAGTTGCTTGTTCTCAGATTGAAGAACTCCCTTTAATAATTCTTGTAACTTTGGTTTGGTTTTTACATATTCCCTTAATTTCAGTTTATCTGGAAATGTCCTAATTTCACCATCATATTAGAAGGAGCGTTTTGCAGTATATATTATTCTAGGCTGGCAATTTTTTGCTTTCAAGGTTTTATATATGTCATCCCATTGCCATCTTGCCTGCATGGTTTCTGCAAAATAATCTGAGCTTTGTCTTATTGTTTCTCCTCTGTATATGACTTCTTATTTTTTCATGAGCTGCTCTCAGGATTTTTGTTTGTCTTTGGTTTTAGCAAGTGTGATTATGATATTTCTTGATATTCTTTTGAGGTCTATCCTATATGGGGTTCGTTGAGCATCTTAGATGGTCAGATTTTTATCTTTTATGATAGATTTGTGTCGGACTGTTTTTCTTCAATTCCGCTGATCCTGTCTTCCACCATTTTAAATATGCTCCTCAGTCCTTCTATGACACGGTCCATTGCTGAAATCTTGTTGTTTATCTTTTGGATTTCTAATTGTTGTTTTTGTATAATTTTTAGTTGTGAATTTATTTTGGCATTTTGTTCCTGCATTATTTTCCTGAATTCTTCCTTTTTTTTGTCTGTATTTTCCATGTATTTGTCTGCCTTTTCCAGGAATTTATTTTTTCCTCATTTTTGTCTTTTTTTTTTGCTTCAATTCTTGGATAATTCTGAATATTAGAGATTTGAATTCCCTATCAGGTAGTTCTAGTGCCTTTTCTTCCACTGGAAAGTCATCTGGTCTTTTATTTTTGATGCCTACTGGAACCATCCTGTCCTCTTTTAGTAAATGTTTTGATATTGTCTGCTGTCTTCAGGTCATTCAGTAGTTATTTTTCTCATTTATTGATTATAGATTTGTTTCATCCTTTTTTTTTTAATTTGGCTATGTCAGACAGGTGGGCTCTGTATTCTTCGTTGTTTGCTTGTCTGTGGGCATGATACTTTTTGCCTCCTTCTCCAATTGTCAGGGTCAGTCGGTCAGATATGGTATAGCAGGGCAGGTCTAGCTGAGTAGGAGTTGCTGTGATGGATTGTTTGTTGCACTTACTGCAGCCACTAGGGCGGTTCGGTAATCAGTGCAGGGCAGATTCCAGTAGGCCGTGCCTGTGCTGCTTTGTGGTGTGATGTTAAGAGCACAGTTCAGGTAGGCAGGGTGGAGGGTGGAGATTGTTATGTGTGGAGATAAGGTGGATATGGGAGAGAAGATAGCGGAACAGGAGACAAAAACACATAAAAAATAAAAAAAAGTGCTAGGGGAGCTTGCCTTTGGAGTTGAGAGATGAGAGACTATGAAATGGAGAAAAACAAAAAGGGTAAGAAGCAGAAAAAAAAGAAAAGAGAAGAATGAATAAATAAAAATTAGAAAGAAAAAAGAACAGAAAAGCCTCCAGGGATCCCACCGGTGAGACTATGAGGTCTGAGGAAGTTGTTCCCAGGTCTTTCAGTACAGCCTGGCTAGAATGCTTAGCAGTATTACAGTGCCAGTTATTCAGGGAACAGGAAGAGAAGGAAGGTATAGAGAGATGATAAACTGAGTAAGGAAGAAAGACATAAAAGGAAGTAGAGGGAAAAGAAAAAACACAAGTTAAAAAAAAAGCACAAGATATGCCCCCGAAAAAACAGAAAAAAAAAAACCCCACAAAAAAAGAAATGCCCTAAGAGATCCCTCTGTGCATCTGCACAAGCTGAGGGGGTAGGTCCCAAGCCAGGTATCACTGCCTAGCGAGAATGGGCTCCTAACTTGAGAAAAGGAAAAGAAAACAAACAAACAATCCAAAACAAACAAACAAAAGCCCCAGGAGCCCACCAGCTTGACAGCACAGACCAGGAAGCACTCAAATGGAGCTCCGCAGCCCTTTAGGAAGAAGCAGAGATGGCTCACAGAGCCAGGTATTTGAGAAACAGGAGGGGGAGGTGGTGAGAGGTAAGGAAGAAATCAAAAGAAGTGAAAAAAAGCAACACCAGCAGCCAACAATTGGCACTCAGGGAGCTGGCTAGTGCAGGTGGGTGGAATCCAAGCAGCACTGGGGGGAAGCTCATGCTTCCCATCCAATAGACTGTGTCTGCAGGAAGCAGAGGAGGCTAAGTGGTGTTAATAAGGGTGGGGGGTGGGAAAGCCTGTACAGTGGGTTACCAGTTGTTCTGTCTCCCGCTGGAAGCTCCATGAAGCTTCTTTCCCCTAAGTCCTGTTCACTAATCTCCGATAGGTTTCCAAGATGGCTAATCCATGCTGCGTTAACGCATGGGGGTCCTCTGCATGAATCTCTCCTCGTTCTTCGTTCTCTGTCAGTTTTCTCACTCCATTTGGTGCTTGGCTGACTTCTTTAGCTCTTCATTTGATGTTTTAGGGTTTCAGGATTTCTGTTTTCTCTGCTTGGCTTAGTTTTTCGGATCTTTGCTGTGGGGGGACAGTGTGGTGCTTCTGCTTAGAGCACCATGGTGCCAGAAGTCTGTATCCTACTAGTATTGTGGTGCTCTCTATGTCTCTTTTCAATTCTGTTAATTTGTTTTACGTGTTTTGGAGCCCTGTCATTAGGTGTGTAAATATTTATTATGGTTATGTCCTCCTGATGCATTGACCCTTTAATCATTATGTAGTGCCTTCCTTACCCTTTGTGGTGGATTTTACTTTAAAGTCTGTTTTTTTCAGAGATTAATGTTGCCACTCCTGCTCTTTTCTGATTGTTGCTTGCTTAATATATATTTTTTCATTCTTTGAATTTTAGTTTGTTTGTGTATTTAAGTCTAAGGTGTGTCTCTTGTAGGCAGCATATAGATGGATTGTGTTTTTTTAATCCATTCTGCCACTCTCTGTCTCTTTATTGGTGCATTTAGCCCATTTACATTCAGTGTAATTATTGATAGGTATGAGTTTAGTGGTATAAATTTTGATTTTTTTTTGTGTGTGTTATTGACAGTTTCTTTGTTCCACTTAATTATGTGTTCTGAGTCGTTTTTCTTAATGTATTTTCTTTTCATCTTTTTCATTGTTGTTGATTTTGTATTTGCTGGGTTGTAAAGTTTTTCTTGTTGTTTATTTTGATGTGTAGGTTTGTTAGTTTCCTTTGTGGTTACCTTAATATTTACCCCTAGTTTTTGTAAGTTTAAACCAATCTTTTATTTCTGTATATAGCCTTGACTTCTTCTCCATATGAAAGATCTATGACTACATTATTTAGTTCCTCCTTTTTGTTTTAATGTTGTCATCTTTTATATATTGAAGTCTCTGTTTCCTTATTCACAGTGTTTTAGCTTTCATTTATTTTTTGGCTTCCCTATCTAGGTTTATATCTGGTTGCTCTGTCCTGTGTTCTAATCCTGAGTTCTTATCTTATATTATTGATTTTCTAAGAAGAGGAATCCTTTCAGTATTTCTTGTAAGTTTGGTTTGGTTTTTGGAAATTCTCTAAACTTCTTTTTATCAGGAAATGCCTAATTTTTCCTTCAGTTTTAAGAAACAGTTTTGCTGTATATATAATTCTTGACTGACAATTTTTTTTCCTTCAAGGCTTTATATCTGTTGTCACATAGTAGTGTTGCTTGCATAGTTTCTGCTAGTAGTCTGAGTTTAGTCTTATTGACTCTCCTTTGTAGATGACTTTTTGTTTATCCCTAGCTACTTTTAAAATTCTCTCTTTGTGTTTGATTTTGGCAAATTTGACTGTAATATGTCTTTGTGACTTTCTTTAGGGTCTACCTTGTGTGGGGTTTGATGAGAATCTTGGATAGATATCTTGTCATCTTTCATGGTATCAGGGAAGTTTTCTGCCAACAAATCTTCAACAATTCTCTCTGTATTTTCTCTTATCCCTCCCATTCTGTTACTCCAATCACTTGTAGGTTATTCTTCTTGATTCTTAGGGTTTCTTCATTTTTTAAAAATTCTTTTATGTGATTTTTCCTCAGATAAGTTGGTGTCAAGTGCTTTGTCTTAATCTTACTAATTCTGACTTCCATTGCCTCAATTCTCAATTCTACTCCTATGACATTCTATTGAGTTGTCTAATTCTGAAATTTTATTGATAATCTTCTGGATTCTGATTGCTGTCTCTCTATGGATTCTTGCAGCCTATTAAATTTGTCATTATGCTCTTCTTTAATCTTAAGTTCCTCTGTTGCTTTGTGCATTCCTCAACTTGTTCTGCATTTTATATGATCTTCTTCTTGATCTCTTTAAGAGTTCTGTATATTAATCTTTTGTATTCTACCTCCAGTAATTCCAAGAAGTTCCTTCCTCCAGAAAATTTCTTGAGTCTTTGTTTTGGGAGCTTGCTGAAGCCATCATAGTTTGCCTCTTTATGGGATTTGATAGTGACTGTTGTCTCTGAGTCATCAATAATTTATTACATTTATTTATTTTATGATTGCTTACTGTGCCCAGCTTCTTGTTTTCTTTTGATATGCCCAAAGAGGCTGCTTGTGTGAGGTAGTTTGATTATTGGCACCTTTGAAGCTCTAACATCCTGTCACCAGGTGGGTAGATCTGTTATTAAGTATATGAGCCCAAGTGTCCGTTTACTTTTCTTGTATGGATTCAGCTAAAGTGTTCAGATAGTAGGTCACCAAGTGTGTGGTGCAGGCTCTCACCTACAGTCCTAGTAGGCAGGGATGATTGGAGTAGGCATAGGTATCTGGCTGCAGTAGGTGGTCACGCACTGAGCAAGCCAGGGGGCTGACAACTGCCCATGAGTGTCTGGGAGGAAAGTGTGTCCTTGTTCCCTAGAGTGCATAGTTGGGTGAGTTTTACAGCCAGACTATGGGCACCCAGTGCTGTTGGCTGTAAGGACTGAGAAGCACCACTTATTCTTGGCCCCCTATCACAGGTGGCTACATGATATGTGTGGAGCCACTCATTCTATGGCCCCTGATGAGGGTATGTGAGGACCCTGCTTAATGGGCAGAGAGATGTCAAATGTCACGAGACTACCACTCCACCATATAAATGATACAGGTTAAGTTAGGCTTCAGGTATGTACCCTGTTGTATTGTGCTAATAAGAGCCTACGCTGTTGAAATGGACCCACACAGGTCTACGCAGGGATGAAAGGCATTCAAAGTCCATAGACTGCTTATGCCTGTGCCTAGACAAAGAAACTGTGCTTGCTTTGATCCCCCAGCTTAGGGGAGCTGGCAGATTATTTTTTCCCCTGTTTGTTAATTTGTTCCCTCTCCAAGGCCAGGAGAATAACTCAGGGCAAGTGATGGGTCCTAATTCTGGACCAGGGAACACGACAATCGCTGAAGCTGGCCAAGGACCTGGTGCAGAGCGGGGAGGAGGCAGGTAAATGGGAGAGAGGTTCTTCCCAAATGGGGTATTTTTTTGATCCTCACAGTGGGTTAGACACATGTACTCATCTTTTGCTGATTAAGAGTGACTTTTCACTGGTTCTGGAGGCTTGAGTAGATTCTCTGCTGCTTGATCTCTCCTGATGTGGAAAATGCATCCCGAGCAGCACTGTTTACCTCACTGCATGCACCAGCCTATCTGGCCTGCAGGGTGCCAGTTCCCACTAGGTCAGATCTGGCAACTCCTCTCTGCTTCCAAACCATCTCTCCCTCTCCCTTCCGCTCAGTTCAATTCCTCAACTTTGCCTTTGATGTTCAGGGCTCCTAGACTGTCATATATAATCAATTCATTTGTTTTTTGGGGCCTTTGTTGGAAGAGGGACCACAGGAAGTGTCTAGCTACTCCACCATCTTGGCCTCGCCTCTTTAAGAGTTGTTTGATGGAGACACACAATTGTAAATTATGAGGCTACACACACACATTCACACACTCACACACATATTTCCACTCTCACATACACTCACACTCACAGTCACACACACATAGGATGAAAGAAAAATTTCATAAGCAAAGTTTATTTTTATTATACAATGATCCAGATATTTTCTAGTCTAGCCCATCTATTTCATTTCATTCTATTATTCTCTTTCAAAAAAGGGGGTGGGGGCAGGGAAAAAGAAAGCTGTTTTGTGCCTCAGTAAATTGTTTTCCAGACAGCTGGGGACTGTTTTCTAGCTGATCTTGCGCAGTGCTCTGCATGCGAAGCTTTGGGTTTCTGTACACACCATAGGAGATGCAGATGACCTGGCCCCAAATGGATGATGGGATTGGAGTGGAGGACAGAAGACATAAGGTAAGTAATCTCTGCCTCGAGGAAAGGGTCACTGGGGCACAGTGGGGAACAGACTGAGCTAAGGAGGTGTCTCAAGGCAAGGTGCCAGAGATTTTCTTCCTTTTTGGGCCTCATCTTTCTCTTCCACTGAGTATTTCACCACCTCAGATTTCACATGTGCCTCAGAAGAAAGGCTTGCCAATCTACTTCTGAAAAACCAACCATTGAAAACCCTATAGAGCACAATTCTACTGTGACACACATGGGGTTGCCATGAATTGGAGTTGCCTCATGACAATGTTTTTTTTTTTTTTTAAATGGGGACATGAATGTGCTGGGAAGGCTGAGGTTCAATTTATGCCTCCTTCACAATGATCTATGAGGCTGGCCCTAGGTGTTCCTGCCTGTCCTTGGGGCAAGGTGGGTTGAGGGGACAGCTGGAATACATGCTGCTCTATGTTTCACTTGTGGTCAGGTGCAGCGTCTATGTGGCTGTGCCATTGAGGATCTCCTGGCCTCTTTCCCATGGCACTGGTCTCCAAGATCCTTGTAGTCAGAATAGAGCATCAGAAGCCAGGAGAAGGATCCCAGTGGAGCCACATCCCTGTAGAGCCACCATCTGGCTCTCTGCAAGACAGCACTAGGGCAGGGCTCTAAACTTTTTATGTCATGATCCCTTTGCAATCTGATGAACACCATGAGCCCCTTCTTATAAAAATGCACACATGCACATGTACAAAAATGTTTTACCAAGTTTCTTTGATATCCCAGCTGCTGCAGTCAAGGTCTTGGCAGAAGCCTGGAAGGAGGTGTTGACCAGAGGATCCTGAAGGCCAGAATTCAAAGATGGTACTACAGCATGAATGCAGAAACACACAGAAAAGTTCTTCCTTGCCAACTTACTTTTATCTACATCACCTAATGAATATCACTATCTGTTTTTGGTGTCACAAAATTAGCTCTCTTATTTCCATAGTCTTTCCTAAATATTTGCAGGTTTTCCTCTTATTTTAGGCTGATTATAACTAATGCTGTCTGCCACGTGGTTATAAGAAGGAAGGACTTAATGGTATCAAAGTACCTCTTCCCTTCACACTGTTGGGAGTGTGTGTTACAGGGGATCATGGCTCAGTGGTGCTGGTTACTTCCACTTTGGGCCAAGGGTCTGGGTATTGCTTCCTCCTAGACCCAGGTGCTCTGGCTTTTTCCTCATCTTTTCCCCTTGTTAGATCTGTGTCCATATCTGGAAAGTGAGGATTAAATATCTTCCCGTAAATTTACAGTGACTTTTCATTTAGATCATTTATGTAACGTGCTTAGCACATCTGGCAAATAGCAAGTGTTCAGTAAAGGCTCATTATTATTATTGGCTACTGTCTTCATTTTCAAACTCTATCTATCAACTGTATTATTTAATCTACACTCTGTTAAAATATATTCCATCATTTAGATTTTGAAAGCATATGGTCAACCATTGGTGTTGTGTTTTCTCAGTACCAATTTACACATTTTTAACTTTTGGTTTAGATGCAGATTCGACCGATATTTATAGCGCTATTTCTATGTGGAGCCCTGTGTTAAGTATTTCACATGTGCTGTCAAATTTCATGCTCAAAACAGCACTTGGAGGTAGACATCACTAGCCCCATGTTTGAAATGAGAACATTCAAGAATTAAGTAGCTTGACCTGGGTTGCTCACCAATTAAGTGGTAGATCTGAAATTTGACTCTAAGTCTTCATGTCAGATCTAGTGGTCTTTCTAATTACTATACCTTAAGTTTTGTCTAAGAATCTCTGGTAGTTAAACACTCAGCTGCTAACCAAAATGTTGGCAGTTGGAACTCACTAGCTGCTCCACAGGAGAAAGATGTGGCAGTCTGCTTACATAAAGATTACAGCCTTGAAGACCCTATGGGGCAGTTCTACTCTTTCTTAGAGGATCGCTAAAGTCAGAATCAACTCAATGGCAATGGATTTAGTAACCATGGGAAAAATAAATAAATTAAGAAGATAGCACAGCATGACCAGAGAAAGCCAGTTTAAGAACAGATTGAATCACTCCCTGAGGCCTTACCAGGCAAGATTTGTCAGCCCAGTGCCCTCTGAGGACATGACTTCTCTTCTGGTTCACAAGAGACAACCTTTGTGAGTTGTCAGCAGAAAGGAAGAATCTTGGGTTTTGTTATGGATTGAATTATGGATTGAATTGTATATCTCCAAAAATGTGTGTTAAATTGGCTAGGCCATGATTCCCACTATCGTGTGGTTGTCCTCCATTTTGTGATCTGATGTCATTATCCTATGTGTTGTAAATCCTAACCTCTATGATGTTAATAAGACAGGATTAGAGGCAGTTATGTTAAAGAGGAAGGACACAATCTACAGGATTAGGATGTATCTTGAGTCGATATTTTTTGAGATATTAAAAAGAGAAGCAAGCAGAGGAGAGGGACCTCATTACCACCAAGAAAGAAGAGTCAGGAGTGAAGTGTGTCCTTTGGATCTGGTGTCCCTGAGGTGACACAGAGAGAAAGCCTTTCCCTGGAGCTGGTGCCCTGAATTTGGACGTCTAGCCTCCTAGACTGTGAAGAAATAAATTTCTGTTTGTTAAAGCCATTCATTTGTGATATTTCTGTTATAGTCGCACTAGATAACTAAGATAGATTTCTACTGGGGGCTTGCTATTTGGGGTGATGTGTATGCAATGTGAAGCCTTTTGTTGCCTGTATGGGGGCAGATGTTATGGCCAATGAAGGGTTTTGGGTTCTGTGGGTCAGAAGATTATTTGAATTTAGGTTAGTATTTAATTACAGGAACAAAAGTCATTCACAGGATTTGATAGATCAGAGCACAAATTACTGGGTGGAGCAGCACGCTCATTCAGCTGTGGAATGTTCCACAGTCTGTTCTGGTTGTCTTCTCCCCTGATATAGCAAGATGTGGAATGGAGATACACATAAACATCCCCTCATGCTTACACAGTCTTTCCTGAATCACTTAGCAGGTGACAAATGCTTAATTTTGAGAAACAATAGGAAGTAGCAATAGATCCACCACAATTTTGTTGCCTGTATGAGTCAGGAGGGAATAAAATTAAATATTAGTGTTAAAAGAAAAACATCAAATTAGAGAGGTGGGGCCAAGACGGCAGAGTAGTCAGACACTTTGGTGGTCCCTCTTACAACAAAGACCCCAAAAAACAAGTGAATTGATTATATGTGACAATCTAGGAGCCCTGAACATCAAAGACAAAGTTGAGGAATCGGACTGAGTGGCAGGGGGAAGTAGAGACTGTTTGGAAGCAGTGAAGAGTTGACAGACCTGACCTGGCTGGAGCTGGAGCCTTCCAGCCCAGATCAGCAAGGGGGTGAACGGTGAGGCAGGCAAGCAGCAGTGCTCGGGAGGCGTTTTCCACACAGTGAGAGACCCAGGGGCACAGAGTCTACTAGGCCATTCAGAACCAGTGAGAAGCAGCCTTGGATCAGGGAAAGATAAGTACTTGCATCTGGCCTACCGTGTGGATCAAAAACACCTCCCTCAGGGAAAAACCTCTCCCATTTACCTCCCTGCTCTCTGCTGTGCACTCGGTTGAGGATGGCTTTAGGGATTATCGAGTTCCCTGGGCCAGAAACAGGACCCATCAAGAGCCCTGAGTCATTCTCCTGGCCTTGGAGAGGGAACAAATTAACAAACGGGGGAAACATAATCTGCTGGCCCCCCTAGGCCAGGAACTCAGGGTAGGCACAGCTCCTTGCCTAGGCACAGCTCCTTTGCCTAGGCACAAGCATAAGGGATCCATGGACTTTGAGTGCCTTTCCCCCTACAGAGACTTGCGTGGGCCCATTTCAACAGCATAGGCCCTCATTACTGCAGTACAACAGGGTATATACCTGAAGTCTAACTTCAAATATTTCAGCTGTGAAGTGACAGGTTCATGACATTTGACACTGCTTTGCCCATTAAGCAGGGTCTTCACTTACCAACATCAGGGGCCTGAAAACTGGAGGCTCCACCCATGCCACCTAGCCACCTGTGATAAGGGCTCAAGAATAAGAGATGACCCCATCCTTACAGCCAACAGCATTAGGTGCTCATAGTCTGGCTGCAAAACCTATCCAGCTGCGTGCTTTAGGAAACAGGGACACGCTTTCCTCCTGGACACTCGGAGGTGGCTGTCAGCCCCCTACCTTGCTTGCTGTATGTCTCCCTGCTGCAACCAGATGCCTGTGCCTACACCAATCACCCACACGTGTCTAGGACTATAGGTGAAAGCTTGTACCACACACTTGGTAGCCAACTACCTGGACACCAGAGCAGAACTCATACAGGAGGAGTGGGCAGACTCCTGGACTCACATACTTAGAGGCAGCTCTGGCCACGTGGTGGCAGGACACTGGAGCTTCAGGAACAGTGGTGGCCAAGCTAACCTGCACACCAGCCTATTTCAGCATATCAAAACAAAATAAAACAAGAAGCTAGGACACATAAGCAAACATAAAACAAATAAATATAATAACTTATTGATGGCTCAGAGACAACAGTCAATATCAAATCACATAAAGAGGCAGACCATGATGGCTTCAGCAAGCTCCAAAAATAAAGAACATAGAAATTTTCCAGAGGAAGAAAATTTCTTGGAATTACCAGAGGCAGAATACAAAAGGTTAATATACAGAACTCTTCAGGAAGGAAATTAAGGTAAAACGCAGAGCACACAATAGAAGAACTTAAGGAGATTAAAGAAGAGCATAATGACAAATTTAATAGGCTGCAAGAATCCATAGAGAGACAGCAATCAGAAATCCAGAAGATTAACAATAAAATTTCACAATTAGACAACTCAATAGAAAGTCATAGGAGCAGAATTGAAGCAATGGAAGTCAGAATTAGTGAGATGAAGATAGACATCAACTTATCTGAGGAAAAATCAGATAAAAAAGATTTTTTAAAAAACGAAGAAACCCTAAGAATTACATGTGATTCTATCAAGAGGAATAACCTACAAGTGATTGGAGTACCAGAACAAAGAGGGATAACAGAAAATACAGAGAGAGTTGTTGAAGATTTGTTGGCAGAAAACTTCCCTGATATGGTGAAAGATGAGAAGATATCTATCCAAGATGCTCATCAAACCGCACATAAGGTAGATCCCATAAGAAAGTCACCAAGACATATTATAATCAAAATTGCCAAAACCAAAGATAAAGAGAGAATTTTAAAAGTGGCTAGGGATAAACGAAAAGTCATCTACAAAGGAGAGTCAATAAGAATAAGCTTGGACTACTCAGCAGAAACCATGCAGGCAAGAAGGCAATGGGATGACATATATAAAGCCTTAAAGGAAAAAAATTGTCAGCCAAGAATTATATATCTAACAAAACTGTCTCTCAAATATGATGGCGAAATTAGGGCATTTCCACATAAACAGAAGTTTAGGGAACTTGCAAAAACCAAGCTAAAATTATAAGAAATACTAAATTGAGTCCTCCGGTTAGAAAATGAGTACCATCAGATAACAACACAAGACTAGAACACAGGACAGAGCAACCAGGTATCAAACCACATAGGGAAGTCACAAAAATAAATCAAAGCTGAAACACTGAAAATAGGGAAACAGAGATGTCAATATGTCAAAGATGACAACATTAAAACAAAACAGAGGGACTAAAAAATCCAGACATAGATTTTTCATATGGAGAGGAAGTCAAGACAATATAAAGAAATAAAAGACTGGTATAAACTTAGAAAAATAGGGGTAAATATTAAGGTAAACAAATGGAAACTAAAAATCCTACATGTCAAAACAAAAAATGAGAAAAATATAGAGACTCAGCAAATACAAAATCAACAACAATGAAAAAGATGAAAATACATGAAGAAAAATGACTCAGCACAGATAATTAAGTGGAACAAAGAAACTATCAACAATACACAAAAAAAGACATCAATATGACAGCACTAAACTCATATTTATCAATAATTATGCTGAATGGAAACGGAATAAATGCACCAGTAAAGAGACAGAGAGTGGCAGATTGGATTAAAAAACACTATCCATCTATATGCTGTCTAAAAGAGACACACCGTAGAGTTAAAGACACAAACAAAATAAAACTCAAAGGATAAAAAAAATGAATCAAGCAAACAACACTTAAAAAAGAGCAAGAGTGGCAATATTAATCTCTGACAAAATAGACTTTAAAGTAAAATCCACCACAAAGGATAAGGAAGGACACTACATAATGATTAAAGGGTCAGTACACCAGAAGGACATAACTATAATAAATATTTACACACCCAGTGACAGGGCTTCAAAATACATAAAACAAATTCTAACAGCATTGAAAAGAGAGATAGACAGCTCCACAATAGTAGTAGGAGACTTTAACACACCACTTTCGGTGAAGGACAGAACATACAGAAAGAAGCTCAACAAAAATACACAAGAACTAAATGCTGCAATCATCCAACTTGATCTCATAGACTTATACAAAACACTCCACCCAACATCAGCCAAGTATGCTTTCTTTTCCAATGCACATGGAACTTTCTCCAGAATAGACTACATATTAGGCCAAAAAGCAAGCCTTAACAAAATCCAAAGCATCAAAATATTACAAAACATCTTTTCTGACTGTAAAGTGTTAAAAGTAGAAATCAATAACAGAAAAAGCAAGGAAAAAAATCAAACACATGGGAACTGAATAACACCTTGCTAAAAAACTACTGGGTTATAGAAGAAATTAAGGACAGAATAAAGAAGTTTACAGAATCAAATGAGAATGAAAACACATCCTACCAGAACCTTTGGGACACAGCAAAAGCAGTGCTTAGGGTTCAGTTTATAGCAATAAATGCACACATCCAAAAAGAAGAAAGGGTCAAAATCAAAACGTTATCCCTACAACTCATACAAGTAGAAAGAGAGCAACAAAAGAAGGCTTCGGGCACAAGAAGAAAGCAAGTAATAAGAATCAGAGCAGAGTTAAATGAAATAGAGACTAGAAAAACAGTTGAAAGAGTTAACAAGACCAAGATCTGGTTTTTGAAAAAATCAACAAAATTGATAAACCACTGGCCAAACTGACAAAAGAAGAACAGGAGAGGAAGCAAATAACCCAAATAAGAAATGAGATAGATGATATCACAACAGACCCAACTGAAATTAAAAGAATCATAACAGAATAGTATGAAAAAATGTACTCTGACAAATTTGAAAACTTAGAGGAAATAGACAAACTTCTAGAAACTAATTACCTTCCTAAACTAAGACAAACAGAGGTAGTCAACTAAATAAACCCATAACAGAAGAAGAGATTGAAAAAGTAATTCAAAAACTCCCAATAAAAAAAAGCCCTGGCCCTGACAGTTTCACTGGAGAACTCTACCAAACTTTCAGAGAAGAGTTAACACCATTACTACCAAAGTTATTTCAGAGCATAGAAACAGATGGAATACTCCCAAACTGATTCTATGAAGCTAGGATAACCCTGATACCAAAACCAGGTAAAGACACCACAAAAAAAGAAAATCACAGACCAATATCCCTCATGAACATTGAAGCAAAACTCTTCAACAAAATTCTAGCTAATAGAATTCAGCAACATATCAAAAAAATAATTCACCGTGATCAAATGTGATTTATACCAGGTATGCAGGAATGGTTCAACATTAGAAAAACAATCAACGTAATCCATCCCATTAATAAGACAAGACCCAGATGATCTTATCAAATGATGCAGAAAAGGCATTTGACAAAGTCCACCACACATTCACGATAAAAACTCCCAACAAAGTAGGAATAGACAAGAAATTCCTCAACATAATTAAGGGCATTTATACAAAGCCAACAGCCAACGTCATCCTAAATGGAGAGACTTTGAAAGCATTCCTCTTCAGAAAGGGAACCAGACAAGGATGCCCTTTATCACCACTCTTAGTCAACATTGTGCTGGAGGTCCTAGCCAGAGCAATTAGGCTAGAAAAAGATATAAAGCACATCCAAACTGGTAGAGAAGAAGTAAAAGTATCTCTATTTGCAGATGATATGATCTTATACACAGAAAACTCCAAAGAATTCTCAAGAAAACTGCTGACACTTAGTGGAAGATTTCAGCAAAGTATCAGGATACAACATAAACATACAAAAATCAGTTGGATTCCTCTACACCAACAGAGAGAACTTCCCAGAGGAAATCATCAAATCAATACTATTTACAATAGCCCCCAAGAAGATAAAATACTTAGGAATCAATCTAACCAGAGATGTAAAAGACCTATACAATGAAAACTACAAGACACTATTGCAAGAAACCAAAAGACAGCTGCATAAGTGGAAAAATATACCTTGTTCACAGATAGGAAGACTAAACACTGTGAAAATGTCTATTCTATCTGAAGTGATCTCCAGATACAATGTAATCCTGATCCAAATTCCAATGGCATTTTTGAATGAGATGGAGAAACAAATCACCAACTTCATATGGAAAGGGAAGAGGCCCCAGATAAGTAAAACATTACTCAAGAAGAGCAAAGTAGGAGGCCTCCCTCTACCTGGTTTTAGAACCTATTATACTGCCACAATAGTCAAAACTGTATGGTACTGGTACAACAACAGATACATAGACCAATGGAACAGAATTGAGAATCCAGACATAAATTCATCCATCTATGAGCAGCTGATATTTGACAAAGGCCTAAAGTCCGTTACTTGTGGAAAAGACAATCTCTTTAACAAATGGTGCTGGCATAACTGGATATCCATCTGCAGAAAACTGAAACAAGACCCATACCTCACACCATGTATAAAAACTAACTCAAAATGGATCAAATACCTAAATATCAAATGTAAAATGATAAAGATCATGGAAAAAAAAATAGGGACAACGTGAGGAGCCCTAATACATGCCCTAAACAGAATACTAAGCATAAGTAACAACACACAAGCACCAGAAGAGGGACTAGATAACTGGGAACTCCTACAAATCAAACACTTATGCTCATCAAAACACTTCACCAAAAGAGTCAAAGCACAACCTACAGACTGGAAAAAAAATTTTGGCTATGACAAATCCAATGAGTGTCTAATGTCTAAAATCTACAAGATACTGCAAAACCTCAACAACAAAAAGACAAATAAGCCAATTAAAAAATGAGCAAATGATATGAACAGACACTTCAGGAAAGAAGACATTCAGGCGGTTAACGGACACATGAAGAAATGCTAACTATCATTATCCATTAGATAAATGCAAATCAAAACTACAATGAGATACCATCTCTCCTCCACAAGGCTAGTATTAATCCAAAAAGCACCAAAGAATAAACGTTGGCAAGGTTGTGGAGAGACTGGAACATTTATACACTGTTGGTGGGAATGTAAAATGGTACAACCACTTTGGAAATTGATTTTGCACTTCCTTAAAAAGCTAGAAGTAGAAGTAACATAAGATCCAGCAATTCTGCTCCTTGGAATATATCCTAGAGAAATAAGAGCTGTTACACGAATAGATACATACACATGCATGTTCACTGCAGCACTGTTCACTATAGCAAAAAGACAGAGACAACCTAGGTGTCCATCAACGGACAAATGGATAAACAAATTATGGTACATTCACACGTGAATACTATGCAAGTATAAGGAACAATGACAAATTCGTGAAACATAACATGGAGGAAGCTGGAGGTCATTATGCTGAGTGAATTTAGTCAGTCAGAGGACAAATATTGTATAAGACCACTGTTATAAGAACTCAAGAAAATATTTAAACACAGAAGAAAACATTCTTTGATGGTTACGAGGATGGGGAGGGAGAGTGAGGGTTATTTACTAACTAGACAGTAGATAAGAATTATCTTAGGTGAAGGGAAGGACAGCACACACTACAGGGGAAGTCAGCACAACTGGACTGAACCAAAGCTAAGAAGTTTCCTGTATACAACCAAACACTTTGAGGGACAGAGTAGCAGGGGTTGGAGTCTGGTGGCCATGGTTTCAGGGGAGATCTAGGTCCATTGGCATAACAAAGTTTATTAAGAAAATGTTCTGCATCCTACTTTGGTGAGTGATGTATGGGGTCTTAAAAGCTAGCAAGTGGCTGTCTAAGATGCATCAATTGGTCCCAACCACCTGGAGTAAAGGAGAATGAAGAACACTAAAGACGCAAGGAAAGTATTAGCCTAAGAGACAGAAAGGGCCACACAAACTGGAGACTGCATCAGCCCGAGACCAGAAGAACTAGACAGTGCCCAGCTACCACCAATGACTGCCCTAACAGGGAACACAACAGACAGTCCCTGATGGAGCAGGAGAAAGGTGGGGCGCAGAATTCAAATTCTAGTAAAAAGACCAGACTTAACGGTCTGACTAAGACAGGAGGAATCCTAGAAAGCATGGCCCCTGGATTCTCTATCAGCCCAGAACTAAAACAATTTCCGAAGCCAACTCTTCAGACAAAGATTGGACATAAAATGATACCAGCAAATAGGGGGTTCAAGAAAGCAGCTTCACGGAGCTTCCTGCAGGAGACAGAACAACTGGCAATTGGTAATATATGCTTTCCCACTCCCCACCCTTCTTCACCCTCACTCGGCCTCCTCTGCTTCCCGCAGCCACAGTCTCTTGGCCGGGAAGCACCAGCTGCTTGGATTCCACCTGCTCACATTGGCCGGCTCTCTAAGTGCCATTTGTTGGCTGCTGGAGTTGCATTTTTTGCACTTCTTTTGATTTCTTCCTTACCTCTCACAATCTCCCCCTCCCTTCACTCAAATACCTGGCTCCGTGCACCATCTTTGTTTCTTCCTGGGGGGCTGCGGAGCTCTGATCAAGTGTGGAACTGCTTCCTGGTCTGTGCTGCCAAGCTGGTGGGATCCCGGGGCTTTTGTTTGTTTATTTGTTTTGAACTGTTTGTTTTCTTTTCCTTTTCTCAAGTTGGAAGCCCCTTCTGGCTGGACAGTGCTATGCGGCTTGGTACCTACCCCCTCAGCTTGTGCAGATGCACAGAGGGATGTCTGAGGGCACTTTTTGTGTGTGGGATTTTTTTCCTGTTTTTTGGGGGGCTTTTCTTGTTCTTTTTTTTTTTTAATTTGTTTTGTTTTCTTTTCCCTTTTTGTCTTTCTTCTTTACTCAGTTTCTCATCCCTCTATACCTTCCTTCTCTTCCTGTCCTCTGAATACCTGGTGCTGAATTCCTCCATGCTTTCTAGCCAGGCTGCACTGCAACACCTGAGAACAACTTCCCTAGACCTTGTACTGCACCAGTGGGATCCCTGGGAGCTTTGCTGTTCTTTTTTATTTCTAATTTTAATTTATTCATTCATTTCTTTTCTTCTTCTTCTTCTTCCTCTTTTTGTTTTTGTCCATTTCATAGTCTCCAATCTCTCCACTCCAATGGCAATCTCCACTAGCACTCTTTTTTGTTTGTATGTTTTTGGCTCCTGTTCCTCTCTCCCATACCAATCTTAGCTCCACACATCACAATCTCCCACCTCCATCCTGCCTAACTGCACCATGCACTTAACATCACACCACCAAGCAGCACAAGCATGACCTACCGCAACCTGCCCTGCATGGATTACTGACCCACCCTGGTGGCTGTAGTAAGTGCCACAAACAATCCATCCCAGCAACTCCTCTTCAGCTAGACCTGCCTTGCTGTACCATATCTGAGTGACTGACCATGCCAATTGGAGAAGGAAGCAAAAAGTATCATGTGCACAGATGAGCAAAGAACAAAGAACACACAGCCCCGCCTGCTCAGACGTAGCCAAATTTAAAAAAAAAAAAAAAAAACAGGATGAAACAAACAAACCTGCAAGCAATAAACAAGAAAAATAACTACCGAATGCCCTGAAGACAGCAGACAATATCAAAACATTTTCAAATACAGGACAGGATGGTTCCAGTAGGTCTCCAAAATAAAACACCAGATGACTTTCCAGTAGAAGAAAAGGCACTAGAACTACCTGATAGGGAATTCAAATCTCTAATACTCAGAATTATCCAAGACTTGAAGCAAAAAGCAGACAAAAATGAGGAAAAAATAGACAAATTCCTGGAAAAGGCAGGCAAATTCATGGGAAATACAGACAGAAAAATGGAAGAATTCAGGAAAATAATGCAGGAACAAAATGCCAAAATAAATTCACAACTAGAAATTATACAAAAACAACAATTAGAAATCCAAAAGATGAACAACAAGATTTCAGCAATGGACAGTGTCATAGAAGGGCTGAGGAGCAGATTTGAAAGGTGGAAGACAGGATCTTCAAAATTGAAGACAAACACTTGGATACAACTTGGTTCGAGGAAAACTCAGGAAAAAGAACAACGAAAAATGAAGAGACCCTGAGAATTATGTGGGATACAATCAAAAGCAAAAATCTTCTAGTGATCAGAGTTCCAGAACAGGGGGAGAAAACAGAAGACACAGAGAGGATTATTGAAGAAAGGCTGACAGAAAAATTCCCCAATATCATGAAAGATGAAAAGCTGACCACCCACGAAGCTTAACAAACCCCATATAGGATAGACCCCAAAAGAAAATCACCAAGGCATATCATAATCACACTCACTAAAACCAAAGACAAACAAAGAATCCTGAGAGCAGCTCAAGAAAAACAAGAAGTCACATACAGAGAAGAAACAATAAGACTAAGCTCAGATTATTTGGCAGAAACCATGCAGGCAAGAAGGCAATGGGACGACATGTATAAAACCTTGAAAGAAAAAAATTGTCAGCCAAGAATAATATACCTTGCAAAACTCTCATTCAAATATGATGGTGAAATTAGATCATTTCCTGATAAACAGAAATTAAGGGACTATGTAAAAACCACACCAAATTTATGAGACTTATTAAAGGAAGTCCTTCTATCTGAGAACAAACAATATCAGACCACAGGCTGAATATAGGACACAGGATTGTACTGGCCAGATACCAATCTAGGAAATGAACTCTTAAGGACTACGTGAAACCAAAAGAATTACAAAAAAGAACCAGAGAGGTTAATCTGTAAATGACAACAGCATGAGAACAATAAAAGAGGGAATAAATGGTGTAGGTATAGAACCTTCTAATGGAAAGGAAGTCAAGCAATACCGAGTAATAATAGATTGCTTCAAATCTAGGAAGATAAGGGTAAATTTCCTGGTAACCACAAAGAAAGTTAACAAACCTACTCAGCAAAGTAAAGAAGAAATCAAAAAGTCTCAGAAAAAACAAAACCTACAAAAACAAAAGTAGTGAAAAAAAAAAAATCCACAAACAGAAGGAACTCAGCACAGGAGAGTAAGAGGAACAAAACTGGAGGACATTATGCTGAGTTAAATAAGTCAATCACAAAAGGACAAATATTGTATGAGACCTCTAAGTGTAACTCATGTAAAAGTTTACACACACACAAAACAATCTTTGTTGGTTACAAGGGATGGGAGGGGTTGGGGGGCAATAAATAGATAAGTGGTAACTTTGGTGAAGGGTAAGACAGTGCACATTACTGGGGAAGCCAGCACAACTTGTACAAGGGAAGGTCACGGAAGCTCCATAGACACTTCCAAACTCCCTGAGGGACTGAATTGCTGAGCGGAGGGCTGTGGGAACCATGGTCTCAGGGAACATCTCTCTCAATTGGCGTAACAGTTTATAAAGACAATGTTCTACATTCTACCTTGGTGAGTAGCGTCTGGGGTTTTAAAAGCCTGCCAGCAGCCATCTAATATAGTCCACTGTTCTCACTTCTTCAGGAGCAAGGGAGAATGAAGAGAACAAGATACAAGGAAAAGATTAGTCCAAAGGACTAATGGACCACAGCTACCAAGGCCTCCACCAGACTGAGTCCAGTACAGCTAGAACCACCACCACTGACTGTTCTGACCAGGATCACAATAGAGGGCTCTGGACAGAGCTGGAAAACGATGTAGAACAAAATTCTAACTTACAAAAAAAAAGACCAGATTTACTGGCCTGACAGACTGGAGAGACCCTGAGACTATGGCCCCTGGACACCCCTTTTAGGTCAGTGGTGAAGTCCCTCCCAAAGTTCAACATTCAGCCGGGGATTGGACAGCCTCATAAAACAAAATGGGATTAATGAGGCACAGCAGTCCAGGGACAAGGACTAGAAGGCAGAAGGGGATAGGAAAGCTGGTGAGAGGGAACCCAAGGTTGAGAAGGGACAGTGTTGACATGTCCTGGGGTTGTTAAGCATTGCCATAGGGCAATATGTGTACTAACTGTTTAATGAGGAACTATTTGTTCTGCAAACCTTCATTTAAGGTACAAAAAAAAAAAAAAAGAATTCTCTATTTGAGATCAAATTGACAACAGCGACTCAAAAGGTTTGATGGGAAGCCTAGGGGACAGCGAGTTGAAGATAATGGTGATGGAATAATTTGGAAAAGGATAGTGTGAATAGCAGCACAACTGAAAGAATGTAATTGATGTCACTAGATTGTACACGTAGAAACTTTCAGAATGGTGTAACTTCGGCTATGTATGTTTTCACCAAAAAGAAAAGCTCCTCAAGGTCATGAAGGGAGAGTGTTGACATGTCATGGGGTTGTTAACCAATGTCATAAAACAATATGTGTACTGACAAAAAAAATAAAAAGAAAGAAATGATGCCCATTTTTACCATCGGTGACTGGGAGCAAAGACGAAGCCACAGAGCTGGAAACCTGCTCTCTAGAGCCTTGCTAGTTAAGGCCCCGCCGAGGTGGTCACAGAAGCACCTGCTGTTGGTCTGTTGCCTGCTCTGGTTGGCTCTGAGGTGCTCTTACGGAAACATTACTCAGGATTCGTGCCATTCTCCTCAGCTTGATGTCTTCACATTCTTTCCTTACCACCAATCCTTCCTCAGTAGTTACAGCTTCATGTCACTGCTCCTGAATATTATGTCTTTAAGTTTGCACTTGATAAAAGCATGAGACAGTAGGGAAATGTGATAGAAATAACAATCATGAGTCAAATCAGAGGAAAACATATCAGAAAGAGGTAGAATAGTCAATAGTTCAGGACTTTTGAAATACATTTGTCTTTACCTAAAGTCTTAAATTCTCACCAAGCTTAAGATGATAGCCTCCAATGGCACATCCTTTGAGAATGACTAAATTCTGGAATGTGAAAAAAGTTATACAAAAGGATTTCTGACTCGTTGCCCGTGTCTGATTCTGCACAGCCGACTGCCTACACTGGACATTTCCAATGGGGACTTCACACTCAGCATTTCCCACACAAAACTAGTTATCTCCTCTTGTGTTTCGTCTCTTACTGATGGCACCTCCACCATCAAGTCAAGTCAGCCAGAATACTGGGAGTCATTGTAGACTCATCTCTCCCTCCACCACCCACATACATGCTAACAACCTTTTAAGTAGATATTATTTAAAAACCTAGCCCAGTCTCTCCTTGCCTACTGCAGCAGTCCCACTCAGATCTTCATCCTTTCTCTCAGAGTGCTTGCAGCAGGCTCTGAATGTGGACTCCTCTGTGGGCCACCTGCCATAGCGTCACTACAGTGATCCTTTCACATCACAAGCCATCTTCTTGGCCATCTTCTGTGGCTCCCAGCACTTTCAGGACAACAACCAAGCTTCTTTCCTGGCTCTTCATGTTCTGTGACCTCAGATACCTGGCCAGTCACCCCTTTTGGCCCCTCTGTACAAGACATCCCCTGCTTTAGACCAATCAAATGCTTCCGGAGCATGCCAAGCTTGTTCTCTCCTGACTGCCATTGGGCAAGTATTTCCTGCAGTCTGAAAGGTCCTCCCTTTGTTTGCCTACTCCTCCAAGTCCATGTTGGATCATATCTCCTCCACAATCCTATAGCACCTTAAGCAAACTCTATTATAGTGATTGTCATTGTTTATATGTCTATCATATCTCTGTGGATTCATTCATTCATTCAATTATTCAACAAACTACTTTTAATTGAATTTCTATGTTTGTGTTAGCTATAAGAGGTACAACTCAGATATCCTCCCCTGGGAAGCTTCTACTGGTTTGGATTTCATGTCTCCCCTAGGACCTATGCTTGCATGATGTGCTTATGATACTGTGCTGCCAGATATTTGTCTGCTTTCTTTCCTAGACTGGGATCTCTTTAATGATAAACTGGAGTGCTTTGCATCTGTGTAAGAATGTATGTGTGTGTGTCCTCAGCACCTAACACAGGATATTGTTGTTGTTGTTAGGTGGCATCAAGTTGATTCTGACTCTATAGTGACCCTATGTACAACAGAACAAAACACTGTGGGGTCCTGCACCATCCTCACAATTGTTGTTATCCTTTAGCCCATTGTTTCAGCCACTGTGTAAATCCATCTCATTGAAGGTCTTCCTCTTTTTCACTGACCCTCTACCATACCAAGCATGATGTCATTCTCCAGGGACTGGTCCCTCCTGATAACATGTCCAAAGTACATGAGACAAAGTCTTAGTGTTCACATTTCCAAGGAACACTCTGGCTGTACTTTCTCCCAGACAGACTTGTTCATTATTCTGGCAGACCATGATATATTCAATATTCTTTGCCAAGGCCGTAATTCAAATGCATCAATTCTTCTTTGATCTATCTTATTCATTGTCTAGCTTTTGCATGCATATGAGGTGATTGAAAATACCATGGCTTGGGTCAGGCATACCTTGGTCTGAAAGTGACATCTCTGCTTTTCAACACTTTAAAGTGGTCTTTTGCAGCAGATTTGCTCAATTAAATACGTCATTTGATTTCTTGTCTGCTGCTTCCATGGGTGTTGATCGTGGATCCAAGTAAAATGAAATCCTTGACAACTTCAATCTTTTCTCCATTTATCATGATGTTGTTTATTGGCCCAGCTGTGAGGATTTTGTTTTCTTTATGTTTAGGTGTAATCCATACTGAAGACTCTAGCCTTTGATCTTCATCGGTAAGTGCTTCAAGTCTTCTTCGGTTTCCAAATAAGCAAGGTTGTGTCATCTGCATATTGCAGGTTGTTAATGAGTCTTCCTCCAGTCCTGACTCCCTATTCTTCTTCATATAGTTCATCTTCTTGGATTATTTGCTCAGCATACAGATTGAATAAGTATGGTGAAAGGATACAACCCTGATGTACACCTTTCCTGATTTTAAACACACAGTAACCGCTTGCTCTGTTCAGACGACTGCCTCTTGGTCTATGTACAGTTTCCACATGAGCACAATTAAGTGTTCTGAAATTCCCATTCTTCTCAATGTTATCCATAATTTGTTATGATCCACACAGTCGAATGCCTTTGCATAGTCAATAAAACACAGGTAAACATCTGTCTTAGTTATCTAGTGCTGCTATAAGAGAAATACCACAAGTAGATGGCTTTAACAAATAGGAATTTATTTTCTTACAGTTTAGGAGGCTAGAAGTCCAAATTCATCATGCCTACTCAAGGGGAAGGCTTTCTCTCTCTGTCAGTGCTAAAGGAAAGTCCCTGTCATCAATCTTTCCCTGGTCTAGGAGCTTCTCTGTGCAGGGACCCCGTGTCCAGAGGACGATGCACTCTGCTCCCGGCACTGCTTTCTTGGTGGTATGAGGTCCCCCTGTCTCTCTGCTGGTTTCTCTCTTTTATATCTCAAAAGAGATTGACTTAATACAAAACCTAATCTTGTGGATTGAGTCCTGCCTCATTAACATCATAGAGGTAGGATTTATAACACGTAGGCAAATCATATCAATAAAAAAATGATGAACAATCACACAATACTGGGAATCTTGGCCTAGCCAAGTTGACACATATTTTGGGGGCACACAATTCAATTCATAACTATATCTTTCTGGTATTCTCTGCTTTCAGCCAAGATCCATCTGATATCAGCAATGATGTCCCTCATCCGATGTCCCCTTCTGAATCCGGCTTGAATTTTTGGCAGTTCCCTGTTGATGTACTAATGCAACCATTTTTGAATTACCTTCAGCAAAATTTTACTTGTGTGTGATATTAGTGATATTGTTCTATCATTTCCACATGATATGACACAGGATATGACTCAATAAAGGTTACTGAATGAATAAATGAATGAAAGATGTTTGGGAGCTGACTTACTCAAAATAGTCTAGCAAGTCCCTAGAGCATGCTTCACTTTGCATTTTTATGGCCAGAAATATTAAGTCATTTGGGAACACTCTTGAAGGTGCAACATATTATCTAGCTACTTGTTCTGTCAGGGCATTCTAAGGGGAGAGGGTTCTTACAGTTGTAAAGGAACTGTATTTAGCAAGTCTGTGGATCTGTTGTTGAAGAATCTTGTTTGAATGTATTCAGTGCAATATCTGTCTTATGTTAAGAACAGCTACTAATGATTAAAAAGAATAACCTTCATGGTTCTGGAGACTGTGCTATACCAGTTTTGTCAAAATACTAGTGAGTGTTGTTGATTATATTTAGAGTTGAACTTGAGGGATAGAGAAGGGAGAGAAGGAAACTTCTCCAAATTAATTATTGAGATAGGTTCCTGAAAGGTATAAACTGGACCCTTATTTTGCTTAGCAGACCTCAGAGTTAAGCTAACAAAGGTTTATTTCTGCAAAATCATTGTGAAGTTGCATGAAATTTGGCTAGGAGGACATGTTGTCATCCTAGTTAATGGGCTAGACTAGGTAGTTGGTTTGGGCCATGATTTAATTTGGTTACTTTAATAGTTTCATAAAACATGAATGGGGCTTACAGAGGATGACACAGAGGCTAAGGGTAAGAGGAGCGGTCCAGCAGGACTAGAGAGGCCGAACTGCAGTGCGGAGGCTTGAAGATTATGCATTGATGCATTTTATAGAGCTGTTCTAGACCTAGAGAGGCCTTCAAACAAAACAATTGGGGTTAATATTCTAGCATTGACTCTAGCAGTACATCACGGTGGGTGAGAGCTTGGGCTCAAATTAGGCAAATCAAGGTTCAAATATCAGTCCTGCCACCTACAAGCTAGGTGACCTTGAGCACGTTTACATAACATCTCTAAACCTCAGTTTCCTAATCTGCAACATGGAGGTAATAATAGTCACTATCTCAGAGGATTATGGTGAGGATTTAGTGAGACAATGCAAGTGAAGTGCTTAGCAGAGGGTCTGGCCCATAGGAAGAGAGCCCTATCACTAACGTGCGCTGATGCCCATGAACGGTGTAAGCAGGGATAAGGAGAGTAAGGGAGTGCTACTAAGGCTGAGACTAGGTAGCTGTGGTTGGTTTGAAAGAAAGACACACACACACACACACTCACACACATCTTCATTCTAAATGCTGGGAATTGCAAAATAGTTTAAAAGGATCTGTAATGAATGGCTCATTACAAAAGTTTACAACTTCAACTTTAAAATTAAGTTGAAAGAACAGTGTAAAACCTTGTTTTTTCTCAGTAATTTAGTAGCATTCTCTCCTTCCATTGCAGCAGCTCTGGACTGGGAGGCAGGAAAATTGTGGTCTTGTCCCAGATCTAGCATTAATCAGGTTACTACGGGCAAGCCCCTCACTGCCCAGGGCCTCATCTATAAAATGAGGTGATTGGCTTATGAGGTCCCTTCAAGCTCCAAAATTCTATGACTCCCCAACTATCATGGATTGAATTGTGTCCCCCCAAAATATTTGTTAACTTGACTAGGTCATGATTCCCAGTATTGTATGATTGTCTACCATTTTGTCATTTGATGTGATTTCCCTGTGGGTTGTAAATTTTATCACCATGTTGTAATAAGATGGACTTGTGGCAGTTATACTGATGAGGTCTACAAGATTAGATAGTGTCTTAAGCCAATCTCTTCTGAGATATAAAAGAGAGAAATGAGCAGAGAGATAGGGGACCTCATACCACCAAGAAAGCAGCACCAGGAGCAGAGTGCTTCCTTCGGACCTGAGGTTCCTGGGCTGAGATGCTCCCAGACCAAGGGAAGATTCATGACGCTGATCTTCCTCCAGAGCCAACAGAGAAAGCATTCCCCTGGAGCTGACGCCCTAAATTTGGACTTGTAGCCTACTAGACTGCAAGAGAATAAATTTCTCTTTGTTAAAGCTATCCACTTGTTGTATTTCTGTTATAGCAGGACTAGATGACTAAGACACCAACTTAATGCAGATCAGCTTAACATTGGCCACACGTGGCTGGTGGTTACTGTATTGGACAACACAGATCTGGACAAAATCATGTTGACTGCATCATACGTTTCTTTGTAAATGGGGTTTTAAATAACTAAGGCTGTCCCTCAACAAATATTTTCCCTGAGTTTTTCTTTGATAATTTTAGCACCTGACTCATAGGTTTCTGCCCTACCACACCTGCTATCACCTTGAATGACTTCAGTGTTTGTGTGAGTAACCCACCCAACACTCTGGCCTGTCAGTTCCTTGACTTCTTCCTCAACAGTGACCTTCAGCTCTGTCCCATGTAAGCTACCATTTTCTGGAGCCAATCCATGCTCTTGTCATCACCTGGGATTGTTCTTCCTTTGAAATCTTAGAGAAAATGTGACCACAGTGCTCCCCTCAGACCTCCCACTCATTATTTCCCCATTACACTCTTGGCTTTGGGGGACTCATTTAGACTTCCATTTCCTTGACTCTCCTTTTCCCATTCGTGGCCAAAATTGTTGTTCTAACACTCCCTTGACTTTTTTTAGGCCAGATTGTACTTTTCTGAGCACTCACTCCTTCCCATGGCTTAGTTTACCCACATCAACACCTCTTTTACTGAGTGCACAGTGCAGGGTGATACCATACTGCAGGCAGGGTGCTAGGTACTGGATGTGAGTCAGAAAACAGACACAGCCCTTCCCCTATGGAACTTAAAGTGTGATGGGGTCAGTGGACATTAATGCTCACACTAAAGAATGCATTAGGACAGATGTGTTAAGTCCACAAAGAAAGCTCCTAATAGAGGACTTGACTTAATCCAGTTGGGTCCCAAATACTTTTGTTTCTCTCTCTTAAACACCTTTTTACTTCTATATATGTTGTGTACCCACTAGCAATACTATAGTTCAGGGAACCATTTTCTCCTGCCTGGTTTTTAGTCACAGCCTTCTAACTGGTCTCCCTGTCTAACGTCTCCTATTACCTCCTTCTCCCTGCCCTGTCCTCTAACTCTGATTGTAGCTCAAACAGCAATGTGATTACAGCCAAGCTCCTTAACTACTTAGTATAGGAGACCCTCTGGGTCCTGACCTCTGTTTGTCTCTCCAGCGGAATCTCTCCCTTTATGCTCCCCTTCCACTTTCTATTTCCTCCCATGGGTTAGCTCCTACTCCCCTTGCAGGTCTCAGCTCAATCATGCCTGCTGCTAGAAGCCAGCCTCCTCTTCCAAGTCTGTGTCGGTGTCCTGCCCATGGGATTCACCACTTACCCACTGTCCTGTAACTGCCTTTCTCCCCACTGTTCTCCCGAGGGTGTGAGCAGCATGGGCTGGCAACTTTTCTGACTAGTCATTACTGGGTTCCCTGCTAGAGCCACAGTAGGTGCACACCAAGTATCTGTGGGGTGTAGGAGCTGTGCTTTTTATTGTTTACTGTGCTATGTGTTTAAAGCTGTCCTATGCATATGACAGAGACTGCCTTTCCCCCATCCATGCTCTTTCTACTAGCAGACAGTGATCCTGCATTCACACATACACACCCCTAAGCAGGTCTTCAGAGGGAGAGGTGGGAGTGAAGTCATGGGCTACCCTCAGGATTTAGCTAGTCAGCTGGTCATGGGAGAACGGTGGAGCCCAGCTCCTAGTCATTAGCATATGATTTTGACCTATATTTGTGTTCATATTCATGGCAGAGTTTATGCTTGTGTGGTTTGACCTTGGAACATGTCAGGAAACCCTTGTCAGTGGAATTGTTTTCAGATTTTTGCAGACTGGAAAGGAGAAATCATCATGACCTGGTTGGAATTTGTTTCACAGATCTGTTCCCTGTGGAATATGATGGCAATTCCTCCCCTAGCAGAGCTGGGGGACTCCAGCAGCCACTCATAATGGTGCATTGGACAGGCAAACTGACCGGTTTCCATGCCCTGGGAGTGATGCAAGTTTTTTTTTTAATGATTTTTATAGAAAAATTACTTTCGACATATGTTTCTTTAGGTTATGTGTAATTTTTCAAGAACTCTTCCTCTCAGTAAATAATTCTTTTTTTTTTTGTAGCAAACAATTACCTTGTATTTTTTTTTCTTTTTTTTATATTTTATTGTACTTCAGGTGAAGGCTTACAGAACAAATAGCTTCTCAAGAAACAGTAGTACACATGTTGTTTTATGACATTGGTTAACAACCCCACAACATATTAACCCTCTCACTTCTCAACCTTTTTTTTTGGTGAAGATACACATAGGCAAAGATACACCGTTTCAAAAATTTCTACATGCACAGTTCAGTGAAATTGACTACGCTCTTCCAATTGTGCTGTTATTCTCACTTAAGATGA
The DNA here is from genome assembly GCA_030035585.1 of Dugong dugon. Lineage (NCBI taxonomy): Eukaryota > Metazoa > Chordata > Mammalia > Sirenia > Dugongidae > Dugong > Dugong dugon. The sequence continues at coordinate 24,550,052 of CM057464.1, forward strand.
AGACTTACAGAACAAAATAGTTTCTCAGTTAACAGTTACATGTTGCCCTATGACAATGGTTAACAATCTCACAACACATCAACAATATCCTTACTCAACCTTGGGTTCCCTATCTCCAGCTTCCTTGTCCCTTCTGCCTTCTGGTCCCTGTCACTGGACTCCTGTACCTCACTAGCCTCATTTGGTTTTACGGGGCTGTCTACCCCATGCTGAACGGTGAACCTCGGAGGTAGCTTCACCACTGAGCTAAAAGGGTGTCTGGGGGCCATACTCTCGAGGTTTCTCCAGTCTCCTTTAGGCCAGTAAATCTGGTCTTGTTTTTTTTTTTTTTTGTGAGTTAGAATTATGTTCTACATCCTTCTCCAGCTCTGTCCTGAACCCTCTGTTGTGATCCTGATCAGAGTAGTCAGTGGTGGTAGCCAGGCACCATTTAGCTGTACTGGACTCAGTCCGGTGGAGGCCTTGGTAGCTGTGGACAATTAGTCCTTCGGACTAATCTTTTCCTTGTATGCTGTTCTCTTCATTCTCCATTGCTCCCGAAGGGATGAGACCAGTGGAGTATCTTAGATGGCTGCTCACAGGCTTTTAAGACCCCAGACACTACTCACCAAGGTAGAATGTAGAGCATTGTCTTTATAAGCTGTGTCATGCCAATTGAGTTGGATGTTCCCTGAGACCATGGTCCCCACAGCCCTCCACCAAGCAATTCAGTCCCTCAGGGAGTTTGGATGGGTCTATGGGGCTTCCATGACCTTTCCTTGTACAAGCAGTGCTACTTTCCCCTGTATTGTGCACTGTCTCACCCTTCACCAAAGATACAACTTATCTATTGCTTATTTAGTATTTCCCCCCCACCCCTCCCATCCCTGGTAACCAACAAAGATAGTTACATTTTGTGTGTGAACTTTTTCATGGGTTTTTACAACAGAAGTCTCATACAATATTTGTCCTTCTGTGATTGACTTATTTCACTCAGCATAATGTCCTCCAGTTTCATCCATGTTATGAGATGCTTCACAGATTCATTGTTGTTCTTTCTCGTTGCATAGTACTCCACTGTGTGTATGTACCATAGCTGCTTTATCCATTCATCTGTTGATGGGCATCTAGGTTGTTTCCATCGTTTTGCTATTGTGAACAATGCTGCCATGAACATAGGTGTACATACGTCTATTCGAGTGATGACTCTTATTTCTCTAGGATGTATTCCTAGGAGTGGGATTGCTGGATCGAATTGTATGTCCATTTCTAGTTTTCTGAGGAAGTGCCATATCATTTCCCAAAATGGTTGTATCATTTTGCATTCCCACCAGCAGTGCATAAGAGTTCCCATCTCCCCGCAGCCCCTCCAACTTTTGTTATTTCCAGTGTTTTTAATTCGTACCAGTAATGCCGGGGTGAGATGGTATCTCATTGTGGTTTTAATATGCAATTCTCTAATGGCTAGTGATGCAAGAATTTCCTCATGCGTCTGTTGGCCATTTGAATGTCTTCTTTGGTGAAGTGTCTGTTCATTTCCTTTGCCCAATTTTTAATAGGATTATTTGTCTTTTTGTTGTAGAGGTGTTGGATTTTCTTGTAGATTATGGAGATCAGACCTTTGTCTGACTTGTACTGTCCCCAAATTTTTTCCCAGCCTGTAGGTTCTCTTTTTACTCTTTTGGTGAAATCTTTTGAAGAGCAGAGGTGTTTGATTTTTAGAAGATCCCAGTTATCTAGCTCATCTGTTGGGGTTTGTGCGTTGATGGTTATGGTTTATATGGTTTTAATGCCAGGTATTAAAGCCTGAAGTGTTGGTCCTACGTTTTCTTCTATGAACTTTATAGTTTTAGGCTTTATATTCAGGTCTTTGATCCATTTTAAAGTAGTTTTTGTATACGGTGTGAGGTATGGGTCCTGTTTCATTTTTTTGCAGATGGACATCCAGTTTTGCTAGCACCATTTGTTAAAAAGACTGTCTTTTCCCCATTTGATGGACTTTGGGCCCTTGTCGAAGATCAGGTGACCGTAGGTGGATGGATTTACATCTGGGTTCTCAGTTCTGTTCCATTGGTCAATGTGTCTGTCGTTGTACCAGTACCAGGCTGTTTTGACTACTGTAGCTGTATAGTAAGTTCTGAAGTCAGGTAGTGTGAGTCCTCCAACTTTATTCTTCTTCTTCAGTAGTGCTTTCTTATTCGGGGCTTCTTCCCTTTCCATATAAAGTTAATGATTAGTTTTTCTACCTCTTTGAAGAATGTTGTTGGTATTTGGATCGGGATTGCATTGTATTTGTAAATTGCTTCGGGTAGAATTGACATTTTCACAACTTTGAGTCTACCTACCCATGAGCATGGTATGTTTTTCCATTTATGTAGATCTCTTTGGGTTTCTTGCAGTAGTGTTTTGTAGTTTTTTTTGTATAGGTCTTTTACATCCCTGGTCAGATTTATTCCTAAGTATTTTATCTTTTTAGGGGCTATTGAAAATAGTATTGTTTTCCTGATTTCCTTTTCATCGTTCTCCTTATTGGGGTATATGAATGCAACTGATTTTTGAATGTTTATCTTGTATCCTGCTACTCTGCTGAGTCTTTCTATTAGTTCCAGTAGATTTTTCATGGAGTCTTTACAGTTTTCTATGTATAGTATCATATCATCTGCAAACAGGGACAGTTCAACTTCTTCATTACCAATTTGGATGCTCTTTATTTCTTTTTCTTCCCTATTCTAGCTTTAGCTAGAACTTCCAGCACAATGTTAAATAGGAGTGGTGATAAAGGGCATCCTTGTCTTGTTCCTGTTTTCAAGGGGAATGCTTTCAGCCTCTCTCCATTAAGAATGATGTTGGCCATTGGTTTTGCATAGATGCCCTTTATTATGTTGAGAAATTTCCCTTCTCTACCTATTTTATTGAGAGTTTTTATCAGGAATGGGTGTTGGATTTTGTCAAATGCCTTTTCTGTATCAATTGAGATGATTATGTGAATCTTTTCTTTCCTTTTATTTATGTGGTGGATTACTTTGATTGATTTTCTAATGTTGAACCATCCTTGGGTACCTGGTATGAATCCTACTTGTTCATGGTGTATTATTTTTTTGATATGATGCTGAAGTCTATTGGCTAGAATTTTGCTCAGTATTTTTGCATCTATATTCATGAGAGATATTGGGCTGTAATTTTCTTTTTTTTTTTTTTTTGATGTCTTTGCCTGGGTTTGGTATCAGCCTTATGCTGGCTTCATAGAATGAATTTGGAAGTGTTGCTTCCTCTTCTATGCTCTGAAATATCTTGTGTAGTACTGGTAAAAGCTGTTCTGTAAATATTTTGTAGAATTCTCCAGTGAAGCCATCTGGGCCAGGGCTTTTTTTGGTTGGGAGTTTTTTTTTTTTTTTTAATTACCTTTTCAATCTCTTCTCTTGTTATGGGTCTGTTCAGAGTTTCAACATCACTTTGTTGTAGTTTGGGTAGGCTGTGTGTTTCTAGAAATTTATCCATTTCCTCTAGGTTTTCAAATTTGTTGGAGTATGGTTTTTCATAATATTCTGTTATACTCCTTTTTATTTCAGTTGGGTCTGTTGTAATGTCCCCCATTTCATTTCTTATTTGGGTTATTTGTGTACTCTCCTGTTTTTCTTTTCTCAGTCTGGCCAGTGGTTTGTCGATTTTGTTGATTCTTTCAAAGAACCAACTTTTTGTGTTGTTAATTCTTTCTATTGTTTTTCTGTTCTCTATTTCATTTATTTCTGCTCTGATCTTTACTATTTCCTTTCTTCCGGTGCTTGTGGGCTTTTTTTGCTGTTCTCTTTCTATTTGTTTGAGTTGTGTAGTTAATGTTTTGATTTTGTCCCTTTCTTCTTTTTTGATCTGTGCATCTATTGCTATAAGTTGTCCTCTGAGGACTGCCTTTGCTGTGTCCCAAAGGTTTTGGTATGATGTGTTTTCATTCTCATTTGACTTTTAGCAATTTTTTTTATTCCATCTCTGATTTCTTCTATTACCCACTGCGGTGTAAGCAGGGTATTATTCAGTTTCCATGTAGTGGATTTTTTTTCTTGATCTTTCTGTTGTTAATTTCTACCTTGATGGCATTGTGGTCAGAGAAGATACTTTGAATTATCTCAACGTTTTGGATCTTGTTGAGGATTGCTCTGTGGCCTAAGATGTGGTCTATTCTGGAGAATGTTCCATGTAGATTGAAAAGAACGTGTACTTTGCAGTGGTTGGATGGAGTGTTCTATATATGTCTATGAGGTCAAGTTGGCTGATTGTGCCCTTTAGGTCTTCTGTATCTTTACTGAGTTTCTTCTTAGTTGTTTTGTCTTTTACTGAGAGTGGTGTGTTGAAGTCTCCTACTATTATTGTGAAACTGTCAATTTCTCTTTTCAGTGTTGTTAGAGTTTGTTTTATGTATTTTGGAGTCCTGTCATTGGGAGCGTAGATGTTTATTATGGTTATGTCTTCATGATGGATCGTCCCCTTAATCATTACATAGTGTCCATCTTTGTCTTTTATGGTAGATTTTGTTTTAAAGTCTGTTTTATCTGAGGTTAGAATTGCCACTCCTGCTCTTTTTTGGTAGTTGTTAGCTTGATATATTTTTTCCAATCTTTGACTTTTAATAAATTCACGTCTTTGTTTCTAAGATGTGTCTCCTGTAGACAGCATATTGATGGATCCTGTTTTCTTATCCATTCTGTCACTCTCCGTGTCTTTATGGGTGTATTGAGTCCAGTGTAATTATTCGTAGATGTGAATTTGTTGCTGTCATTTTGTAGTGCTTTTTTTTGTGGTGCTGAAGTTTTCTTTATTCTTCTTACTCTTTTGTGCTGAGTTACTTTTGTTTGTGGATTTTTTTTTTCATTTCTTTTGTTTTCGTAGGTTTTGTTTTTGCCGAGATTTTGTTTTTTGTCTTTATTCTTATGAGTTGGTTTGTTAACTTTCGTTGTGGTTACCATGAATTGTACCCTTATCTTTCTAAGTTTGAAGCAGTCTACCATTACTTGGTATCGCCTTGCCTTCCTTTTCATTAGAAGGTTCTATACCTGTGCCATTTATTCCCTCTTTTATTGTTTTGATGTTGTTGTCATTTATTGATTAACTGCTCTGATTCCCTGTTGTATTTCTTTTGGTTTTGGATAGTCCTTGAGAGGTCATTTCCTAGATTGGTATCTGGCTTGTACGATCCTGCGTCCTAAGTTCTTCCTGTGAGCTGAAGCTGTTTGTCCTCAGATCGAAGAACTCCTGTTAATAATTCTTGTAAGTTTGGTTTGACTTTTACATATTCCCTTAATTTCTGTTTATCTGAAAATGACCTAATTTCACCATCAAATTTGAATGAGAGTTTTGTAGGATATATTATTGTTGGCTGACAATTTTTTTCTTTCAAGATTTTATATATGTCATCCCATTGCCTTCTTGCCTGCATGGTTTCTGCCGAATAATATGAGCTTAGTCTTATTGTTTCTCGTCTGTATGTGACTTCTTGTTTTTCACGAGCTGCTCTCAGGATTCTTTGTTTGCCTTTGGTTTTGGTGAGTGTGAATATGATATGCCTTGGTGACTTTCTTTTGCGGTATCTTCTATGTGGGGTTCTTTGAGCTTCTTGGATGGCCAGCTTTTTGTCTTTCATGATATTGGGTAAGTTTTCTGTCAGCAGCTCCTCAGTGATCCTCTCTGTGTTTTCTGTTTTCTCCCCCTTTTCTGGAATTCCAATCACTCATAAATTTTTGCTTTTAATTGTGTCCCACATAACTCTCAGGGTCTCTTCATTTTTCTTTGTTCTTTTTTCTGAGTTTTCCTCAAACAGAGTTGTATCCAAGTCTTCAATTCCACTCATCCTGTTTTCCGCCATTTAAAATCTGCTTCTCAGCCCTTCTATGACACCGTCCATTTCTGAAAGCTTGTTGTTTATCTTTTGGATTTCTAATTGTTGTCTGTATAATTTCTAGTTGTGAATTTATTTTGGCATTTTGTTCCTGCATCATCTTCCTAAATTCTCCCAATTTTTTGTCTGTATTTTCCATGAATTTGTGTATTTTTTTTCTTACGTTTGTCAGGTTTTTGCCTCAGTTGTTGGAGAATTCTGAGTATTAGAGATTTGAATTCCCTATTAGGTAGTTCTAGTGCATTTCCTTCCAGAGGAGAGTCTTCTGGTGTTTTATTTTGGATGCCTACTGGAACCATCCTGTCCTGTTTTTGTAAATGTTTAGATATTGTCTGCTGTTTTCAGTGCATTCAGTAGTTATTTTTCTCATTTATTGATTGTAGATTTGTTTGTTTCATCCCTTTTTTTAAAACAAAATATTGACTATGTCTGAGCAGGTGGACTGTGTGTTCTTTGTTGTTTGCTCGTCAGTGTGGTCAATACTTTTCGCCTCCTTCTCCAACTGGCAGGGTCAGTCACTCAGACTTGGTACAGTAGGGCAGTTCTAGCTGAAGAGGAGTTACTGGGATGGGTTGTTTGTGGCACTTACTACAGCCACCAGAGCGGGTTGGTGATCAGTGCAGGGCAGGTTCCAGTAGGCCATGCCCGTGATGCTTGGTGATGTGATGTCAAGTGCACAGTGTAGGTAAGCAGGATGCCGTGGGGAGATTGTTATGTGTGGAGCTAAGATGGATATGGGAGAGAAGAGAGAGGAACAGGAGCAAAAAGCATACAAACCAACAAAAAATAATGCTAGGGGAGCTTGCTGTTGGAATGGAGAGATGAGAGACTATGAAATGGAGAAAAACAGAAAGGGGAAGAGGAAGAAAAGAAAAGAATGAATTAATAAAAATCTGAAAGGTTAAAGAACTGCAAAGTTCCCAGGGATACCACCAATGCATCTATGCATTCTGGGGAACTCACTCTCAGGTGTTGCAATACAGCCTGGCTAGAAGGTGTAGATGTATACAAAGCCTGGTATTCAGGGATCAGAAAGAGAAGGAAGATATAGAGGGACAAAAAACTGAGCAATGAAGAAAGACAAAAAGGGAAAAAGAGGGATAAGAAACAAAATAAATTGAAAAAAAAAAGAACAAGAAAGGCCCCCCAAAAAAACAGAAAAAAAAAAAAAGAAAGAAAACAACAAAAAAAGAAATGCTCTCAGGGATCCCTCTGCACATCTGTGGAAGCTGAAGGTGAGTTCCTTGCCCTGCAGCTCCATCTGGCCAGAAAGGGCTCCCAACTCAAGAAAAGGAAAAGAAAACAAACGAACAATTCAAAACGAACAAAAGCCCTGGGATCCCACCAGCGCGGTAGCCCAGACCAAGAAGCAGCTCCACACTCGAATGGAGCTCTGCAGCCCCTCAGGAAGAAGCAAAGATGGCGCACGGAGTCAGGCACTTGAGTGATAGGAGGGGGAGGTGGCGAGAGGCAAGCAAGAAATCAAAAAGCAGGAAAAAAAAAAAAAAAAGGAACACCAGCAGCCAACAAATGTCACTCAGAGAGCCAGCTAATGCAGGCTGGTGTTTCTGGACAAGAGACTGTGTCTGAGGGAAGCAGATGAGGCTGAGTGTTCGTGATGAAGCTTAGAGAGTGGGAAAGTGTACATCACAAATTGCTGGGGCTCTGCAGCCCCTCAGGGAGAAGCAAAGATGGCTCGCGGAGCAAGCCCCTCTAGCAAAAGGAGGAGGAGATGGCCAGAGGCAAGGAAGAAGTTAAAACAAGTGGAAAAAAGCAACACCAACAGCCAACAAATTGCACCCAGAGAGTCACCCGTTTGGGTGTGTGGAATCCAAGCAGCCAGCGCCTCCCGGTCAAGAGACCGTGGCCACGGGAAGTAGAGGAGGCCAAGCCGGGGCGAAGAGGGGTAGGGGGTGGTAAAGCACACACTGCAAATTACCAGTGGTTTGTCTCTCACTGGATGCTCCGTGAGGCTGCTTTCTCGTACCCCCATTTTCTGGTCTCCATTAGGAGTCCAAGATGGTGGATCTGTGCTGCTTTAGCTGTTAGGGGACCTCTGCATGAATCTCTCCTCGCTCTCCATTCTCTGTCAGTTTTCTCACTCCATTTGGTGCTTGGCTGAGTTCTTTATCTCTTCATTTGATGTTTTAGGGTTTCAGGATTGTTGTATTCTCTGTTCAGCTTAGTTTTTCAGATCTTTGCTGTGGAGGGACGGCGTGGTGCTTCTGCCTAGAGCGCCATTTTGCCAGAACTCAGTAAATAATTCTTAAGTTTTAGAGACAGACAGAGGCTCCCTAGGGGAGCTTTTTCTAGACAAAAATTCCTGGAGGGAGTGTTCAAGCTATCAGTGTGAGTAGGGTTAGTCTCCTTATGTGTCTGGCACCCTCTGTTACCCAGAACACTGTACAAAGGCAGAGGAGATGAGAAGGATCACATCTTGTTGGGCAATGTGAGCTCTTCTGGTGGACCTTAGAGGAGTGCTTTTCTTAGGGTATGAAAGACAAAAAGGGAAAGACAGATGGGGCAGATGTGAGAATTTCTGAAAGGCAGGCCCAGGAATTTGGGCTTCCCTTTGTATGAAGTGGGAACAAGCTGGGACATTTTCGGATTCATCTCAGGGATCTGAGGCTGTGGCAGGAAGAGGAGTCAGAGCTGGTCATGGTAATCCGAGGCAGCACCTATGGGGACAGAGAGGCAATGGTCGATATGGGGAATACTCAGGTGATGCTGATTGAGCTTCGTGTCTCTTTGAACCTGAGGGGAGAGAGGTATGGAAAGTCCATAACTGACTTAGGTAATTGGGTCATTAGTGGAGCTTTGGGTCAGAGTAGAAATTTTCAAAATGCAAAGTGGTTTGTGAGAAATATTTCAAGTCACTTTTGGATAGAAATCTCATTTAGTTGACATATATTTTACTACCAAAGGTAGAAATAATGTAGGCAGCATAAGGAGGCCTTCCGGGATGTGAAATCACTCCTTACTCAGCCCATATGGTGGGGAGGACTCCTCCTGTCTCCCTCGGAGGGGAGCTGTCATGTGGACAGCTCATCCTTCAAGCCCAGACAACAGTGCTAGAACAGCCATGAGTCTGCCTCACATCTTCGTCAGACCTGAGGCCTCCTCCTCAGGTGCCCCATCACTTGGTGAAAGAGACCAGACCTAATACCTATAGCCTTCTTTGGGCTGGCAGACTTTGTTTTTCATCCAACAGGCATTTTTGAGCACATCCTGGTTCCCAGAATAGGGGAAGCTACACAGGTGAATGAGGCACCATTACTGCCATGGAGATGTTCATAGTCTCTAGTTTCAAAGACAAATACATAGGAATTATTCACTCATAATATGGATAACGGTCTTGCCTTGGATGCCAGAGTTGTAGTAACTAACTTTACCTGGGGCACAAAGAGAGATGCTCCAGTGGTGGTGATAGCCGAATTCAGTTAAGTGAATGTTTTCCAAGTGAAGATGAAAGAGAAGAACATTTGGCAGAGGGCCACTTGCAAAAGTTTGGGGCACCTTTGAGTGCATTGAGTACAAGGAATAGCACAGAGCTCTGAGGCTAGAACCAGGGTGCTTTTAAGCAGGTGGAAAGAGTGAGGAATGAGGCAGTTAAAATAGATTGAACTTGATGAAGCAGAGTCTGCATCTCTTGATAAAACATCTGGAGTTTAGCGGACAACGGAGGTTATTACTGGCTTTACATCCAGGAGCAATGCCATTATATTTACACATTTTAGGTCCTATGGAAGCAGTTGGAGACTTTAACTTGATGACCTCAGCAACCCTCCCTCTGCCTGAGTCACTGTCTGGGAGTTGGGAACAGTGTTCGAGGTTATTGGGAGGGATAACTAAATGAAAAACTGTAAGTGCTGTCTAAAGATGAAGATTTTTCTTAGGAAGTGAGTTACAACTGCACTTGCCTAATTACAGGCATGCTGGCTACCTGCCCCGCCAATGAGCTGACTGCAGGTGGAATTAGTTTGCAAGAACAATTTTGTACACAGGTGCACATTTTCTGAAAGTGCAAAGCAGAGTGTGTAGAAAAACTAGGCCAACTTGAATTCCTTTAAAGTTTGTCCTAAATATTTGTTAATGCATAGCCTGAAGGAATGTTCTTTTTCTTCTTGTCATTTATATATGGCTTGCTTAAGATGCACTCCTATTTATTTCACCGTCTCTGAGGTGTCTCAGGGTTAGGAAATTCTCAAACTTCAAAGCCTGTGAGCAGAGAAGGCAGAAGTAGTGGCATCATAAGAGGAGATCTTTCAGTGCCCTATTTGCTTCTTGGGATGCCTGGCTGACAAACTCATAGTGTGCAGGGGCTGCAACCTGGGGAGGGCTGGCCAACTTGGGCCCCATGGGGGTAAAATTATCATCTCTCCCCAAAGAATTATGCGTTGGGAGTGGGTTGGTGGAAGAAGTGGTGTGTTGGTAAGTGATTATCAACCACTGAATCTCTAAATGTGGTTCCAATATGAATGTTGGTTGATGTTTTGTTTATCATTACGCATTGGGAGTAGGGGTGGTGGAAGAAGTGGTGTGTTGGTAAGTGATTACCAACCACTGAATCTCTAAATGTGGTTCCAATATGAATGTTGGTTGATGTTTTATCATTAATAAGCAAGACGAAAGTGAAACAATGAAGACATGAGGTGAACAACTGCTTTGCTGAGTGAAGTAGTAGTTTCAAATACTGGAAGAATATGTGCTCACTTATTTTGAGCTATTCACTGTGTATTTAAGTTTAATCTGCACGAGCAACATCTTCTCTATCACTTTGTTAAGTCTAGACAATCAACAAAGCAATAAATCAAGCCCTGATTCATAGCATTTGCCAATTTCCATGATGTAAATGATTTTACTGAGGCCGTTTCAAGTGACCAATTGTTTCACAGATTCTTGAAAATTGAACCATTGGTTCTGGTGAGTCAGCATGAATTGACTCCAGTATATCATTGGTCCTAGTAGAAGTTAAAGAAAACCTTTAGAAGCTAGTGACAGACTGCATCTTAGTTTCCTGATCTGAGAGAAACATGGAGATGTGGAATGGATGAGAAGTATTGTGTGGCTGCATACACAATGGTGCCTTGAGGAAACTGTTCCTCTCTGTGAGAGATAATCAGGTACATGACAATAGAAAAGAGGACCACCCAAAATGGTGTGGACCTGTGAGGAAGCAGGATGGGGAAAGGGTCAGCCACTTCAGTTTTTTTTTAAATGATACATCAATGACAGCTTTTTCTAGGGCCTTAAGTCCCAGGATTTCAAGTACTCTGATGAGTGCTGATTCTCATAACACCCTGGTGAGGTACTGGCACCATCTTTATTTTGAAGATGAGGAAATTGAGGTCCACAGGTCACATTACTTGCCTGAGGCACTGAGTCGAGCAGAGTTAGAGATGAGAAGACAGGCTGTTGTTTTAGACTATTTTAGGCACTGCTTATTAATGGAAACAGAACAGAAACCCACCCAGTAATCACAGCACTGCAGAAGGTTTAGTGAGGAATGAAAAGCATTTAATTTGTTGAAACACCTATTAGGCACTCTGGTGTGCTGGATCTGAGTGTGTAACTTGGGGCAGCCTCTAGGCAGGATGAAGTGGGAGGGTCTGGACCAGGAAGGCAGGCTTCAGCTCCTTATGCTCAGTGGAGCAAGGGAAGCATCTCCCATGGCTTCCTATTCCTCCCCACACCTGGCTTCAGTCCATTTGGTTTTCAAAGCTCCATGCCCATCTTATTTCTATAAACAATGGTTGTTCCTCTTCCCAGTGGACACCAGCACACACACAGATCCTCTCCCCATCCCATACACAGGCTGGCTCCTTCCCCTTTGGCTCACACTATTAGCTAATACGTGAGAGCATGGTGCACTGCACTTCACTAAGGGCTTCACAACATTGTCATTTTATCCTCACGCAACTATTTGAGAAAGTCACTATTATTTTCTTCATTTTACAGAGGAAACCGAGGCAGAGAGCGTCTAAGGAACCTATTCAAGATTATATGGTTAGTAAGGAAGTGCAGCAAGCATTTTAAAACAAGGCTGACTGTCCATGTCCATGCCCACAGCCTGACATTAAAATGATCTCAGTTCACATGGCTCCTTTTATCTGACATCGTCCCTTTTCAGGCCAAAGCCTGTCTCTCTTTTACATTCCCATTGCTCAAGACCCTCTTCTTCCATGTAGCTTCCCTAATTTATATAGCGCCTGTTGCTCTCTTCTGAGTTATTCCAGAAATTTGTCTATAGTATACAGTTTGTCATCTAAATGTATTCTTTCTTGCCTGATATAGTATTGCATGTACTGTTTGTCCAACAAAACTATAGGCTATTTAGGGAAAGCAAATATGTCTCTTACTTATTCTTTGTGTCCTATTGTGTCTCTTCAGTTGTTGATAGATTGACTCAGGTCTATGGTCTGCCTCATTTCTCTATAGGAACCAGGAACTTAACTGAACAAGGTGAAAGACATTTGCTGTCTCAAGGAACTCCAGGTTGTAGTGGCGAAAGCTGATTAACCACCAGTTACAATGCAATGTGATCAGTACTCTAAAAGAGGGGTGCTAGGGGAGTCCAGTTAGGAGTGTAGTCCTTTCTCTGGGTAGGACTCTCTTGAGATAAGCAGAAACAGGAGTTTTCCAGGAGGAGAGAGTCCGAAGTATTGGGGCACCACGCACAGGCAGGAAGTTGTGGACATGAGGGGTATGTTTGGAGATTAAGAAGTATAACAAACTCATGGTATGTAAAACTTCAGGGGACCCTAGATGTCCATAGCATGAGGAAATGTGTGATTTTCCAGGCTGTGAACTGAGTCCCACTTAACAGAAGATTACTCTGCAGGAGGTCATCACTCTGTCATTGAAACCTACCCCTTGTCTATGCTATTTTCTATTCAAGCATTGTTCGTGAATTTTGTGGAATTTTGAGATTATGAACTATAGTGGTCTTTGCATATCTAAGTGCTTTGAGATGGTATTTGGTCTAACTCCTGTAAATGTCGAAGTCCTTTGGTGGCTCAGAGTGACTGACACCCTGCCCTGGGGCATCCTTCTCCCAGGTTGGGCAGACATAATTTCTAAATATTGGGAGAACACCAAGGGAAATGTTGAGAAAGAAGACTGCAGAAATATTTGGAGTTTATAACAAATCTGAGCTTTTTGTATTTTGCATTCCATAGAATGCATATTGTGAAACCCAAACCCTACAAAGTCAACCTGTATCTGACTTTATACTAGCATAATTTAAGTGAAGTTTAATGCATACCTCTGATTTATACGAATCAAAATGAGGTCTGTTTACTGAACTGCAGGACCAGTAGTTACATAGGGAGGGCATAGGCACCGACTGGAACCCCCCTCTCTGAAGTAAGAAGGGAGGGGGCTAGGAGGCTACGTAGGACCAGTGGTGCCCACCCACTCTCTGTGGTCATATGGTCTCTCTGATATCCGGTCCATCGAAAGGTGTAGATGTGGGAAGGGGTCACCATTCCTCTTCTCTTCATCACGTGTACATCCCTCCTTTCTATTCCTGGTGAAGAATGGCAAAGAGAAGCCAGACATACTAGCACCTAGCCCCATACCAAGGATATCTTTGGGTGTGCCCTGGTTCTGTGACATAGTGGAAGAGAGGTGTGGGTGATGCTTCTTACAGTGTTTGATACGAAGTGCTTCATTTGAAAACTCTGATTTCCTCTGGTTAGTTTCTGTCCTACCTGAGCCCTTATCTTTGTTAAGCAGTTGTTGTCAAGGGTGACCACTTACTGGACAGAGGGATCATGTAGTCCCTGTCTTGAAGCAGCTCATGCTGGAAGATAGATAGATACACATGTATTTTTTATTTCTATAAAACCAACTCAACCAGAAAATTCTTATATCCCCTTCTCTTCCCTTGAAAAACACATGTCCACTCACTCACCCCACATCCATCCCATATTACTTGGGAAGTAAAAGACACAAATACCACACATAACACACACAAAGTAGGGGAATGGAAGGAGAGAGTATCTCATAGCTGCTCAAACTTTTTGAACATGATGGAATAGAAATACTATTTCTTGAAGGAAGAAGAGAGACTTAGGAAGCTGGACAGACCTTTAGAGTATCAGAGTCATTAAATTTCATCTCTGTACTTTCAAGTTCAGGTTGTGGATTCATGCAGCTCCTTGAATTTAAAGACAAAGGAAAGAAAGTCTGGATTGACCTCATACACATCCATCCCCCAAATCAGAGCCCCCACTAGAACATTCCTGTCTCATATCCACTTTTGAAGACATTTCAGGTGTAATACCATCATTAAAAAAATAAGCCATTGAAAAAATCTGTTTGATATTTAAGAAGCCTTACAAAACCTATTCATTACATTAATATATTTTTTCTCTCAAGAGAAGTTTACAAAAAATAAATAATATTCTGCTAATAGGAAATTCATTTGTTTGTGATTCCATCCTTTAAGATTTCTGGATTCAAGAATGAAGACACATAGATAAGAAGGGCACATGGGTTTCAGTTTAGGTACCCACTCAGATGGATGGTAGATGTTGCCTAGCCTTCAAGGGACAGGGTGAGGGTCATGACCAGTTAGCAGAGTTTGACATGGGCTCAAGAAGGAGGAGAGTGGTGCTTGTGTCTTTTACATTCCAACCTTGACCCGAACCTACACGAGTGTGCTCATGTGTGCATGTATATTTAACTGTGTGTGTGATGTGGGGGAGGCCCATGCCTCCCAAACTCTTCTCTGATCCTTCTGATAGAATCCCACTTTGCTTTGTGAGTTTCAACTCTCTCCACGTTATCTATAAGGAAAAAGAACATTGGGTAATTCTGCGTTGGGTATGGAAGCTATGCTAAATTCTGAAAGCCCGTCCTGTTCTTTGTGCGTGCTGAGAGGCTGGGTGCATCCTGGAGAGCCCTTTCCCCTTTAGTGCAGGGGAGTGAGCAATCTTCTCATGCGGAAGTGAGGTGAGGTGGCCAAGGTCGAGCCAGATCGTCCAACTCCGTGTTCTCCTGGTTGCATTTTACTGCTGTTTTCCTGTGCAAAGTTGACCACAGCTCGGAGATCTCAGCCTACGCCCTTATGCTCAGTTAGGCCATCATGAATTTTTTCCTGTGTGATTTTAAAACCAGTCGGTGCCCGGGGTAGAGGTGAGGAAATCCTGTTGATACTTCACACCATGTGACTTCAAACCAATCTGGTTTTATTTTTTTTTTTAAAAGCTTTTAGTGAATTCTTTTGTGGAACTTGCTATTGCTCAGTCTATTTACAACGTTAGTTTTTATAGAGGCCCTTATTTTCAAAGAAATGGAGGCTGCATATTTACATAATGGTCCAGACAATGACTAAGGAGCAACTTACATAAAGATGATTATAGACACTTAGCGTGTGTGCTAGTTCTATGACTCATGGGCAACTTGTTTGTGTTGCATTTAAGGGCAGAGATGTCTTAAAAAAACATTATGTAGAGCAAGAATTGTGAAAGAATACCAGTCATCAAAAACCTCTGCCAAAATGTGATGCTTTTACGACTGGAGACAATGCTGAAAGTGCCGTTTAAGTTAAAAGGTGCGGTATCAAATGCGAAAGAGCTCTCCACAGCTCAACTGCCTCAACAAGGCGCTTACCCCATTAGAGAGCTACTTCAAAGTTTACACAGAAACCACTACTTTAGAAATATCGCCACATCTTGCAAAGTGCCTCGATTCCAGGTTTGATGAGGAGAGACAGCATTCATAATGTTATCCATGGTCTAAAAGCCAAGATTGGGAAGATACTTGCTTTTGAAGCTGAAGAGGCAGTGTATGAAGGAGTCCGTGACTTCTCTGGGGTACAGTTTTATCTTCTTATTTTTTCTGGACAGTTTAATACAGCTCTTGGGATGAGGAGTGTTAGGCATGGGTGAGCGGTGTAGATTTCCTCCTCCCTCCTATTGCTGAGCCTTGGTTGTGTTTGAACAGCATGGCCTTTAGGAAGCAACTTGTAGTTGACATCAAGTCCATTCAACTCCAGGCTCCCTCATAGCTCCAAGATAATTGTTCTTGTGATGCTTGCTGACAGTGTTGCTCCCAACATAAGGTTAGTGACCTACAGGGAAAGAAAGTATTTCCACCTCAGATCCTAACCAGGCACATGAGGCTGCTGTTGTGTCCTTCAGCAGATCTTTATAGCATGAAATTTCCAGGCAGTGACCTAGGGGCAAATCTGCTTCATCCTCCACCCATTTCTTCACCACCAAGTTTATCCTCCCGCTACAATAATCACTTCATAATGACTTCTGTTCAACTAGAATTGCTTCATTTGGAATTTCTTTGTGATTATAGAAATGTCATCTCTCTCTCTTTTTTAATGCCTAAAGAGGAATTCAAGTGTTGTTTTAACTCTTGACATCAGGCAAATGGATGGGTACACAGGCTCAGCTAATCCATTCATGCCTAAAAGAGAAAAATTATATTTCCTATTGAAATGCGTTGCAGAGTTGCATTGGGCTGAACTTCCTGATAATTTTTCTCATAGGCTAGCAGTGAAATTAGCATTTGCATTTTCTAAATTAATTGGCAGTCCAGATATATCTGTAGGCATGGGAAAAGTTTGTTAACTTTGCAATGGCTAAGATGGAAGAGATGTTGAGTTCTCCCTGCTCTTGTGTCCCAAGCTGTAAACGACCTACAGCCAGGGAGGTGCTGGGGATGCCCCCACTTCTCCAGAGCACCATTTCCTGGGCTGGCCATAGCTATTCAGAGAAAACTGGACTCTGTGATGCAGGTTTGGAAATGCTGGGCTCCACAAAGTTAAATAGGTTTCTTTAGGAAAGGACTTCGCAAGCCTGCCATTCACCCATCTACACATTCATTTAATAACTTTCACTGAGTGCGGACAGTAGTTGTGTCAGGCTTTGTATGGGGCACTGGGATACAGGACAGATGTGATCCCTGCCTGTGTAGATTGAAGTCTGACAGAGCCTTTAAAACAATCATTTCAAAAGGGGAAATAAAGTCGGCAGTGTTGCCAACATACTTAAAAATGAGACATCTTTGAGAGAGCATTTTGTAGCATATGTGTTTTGTGTTTGTGGGACACACATTGGAAATGGTCCTGTACAGAAAGGAAGACTCAGGTAAGTAGAAAAGGTGTGGCAGTGTGAGAACAACCAGCACATGCCCAACTCCCTACACTCACCCTTCCAGATTCTTACCACCACCCTGAAAGTTGGGAATACTTTCATTCTATTCGTGAGGAGACTCAGTGTTAAAATGAACAGCCCAAGGCCACATGTTTGGTAAGAAGGAGAGCTGGAGTTGAAATCCAAGTCTGTTTCTCTCCAAATATTTAGTTTCTCCATCACTCTTCGCTGTCTCTCTCCTGAGCTTGCATTAACCTTTCCACAGCTGACTAACTAGCCGGGCAACCTTGGTAAATCCCTCAAACTCTCTGAGCTTTACAGTCTTTAACTGGAAACATAGTGATAGGCAACTTCCCTGCTTACTATAAGTTGTTAGGATCAGATTAAATAATGTATGTTTTTGTGTTTGGAAAAGTACACAGTATACAGTGCTATCTGCATTCCAAGCGTGAAATATTATCAGCAGGTATAGAGAGGAGAATTGACTGCATTTGACTCAACACATGAATAGTTGGTCTCCCGGGAGTAGCCCTGCTCACTCATGTCTGAAGCTACTGCACAGGATGGAGTTTCTTTAAAAAATTCTCTACAGAGGCGTCTTCCCTAATAGCTGCCTCTGAACATGACCTCAGTCCTCCTAAGTACTTGTTAAGGATTTCTGTTCAAGAGCAGTAACACCTGGAGGCGAATTTATCATTGTCTATGTCCACTCGCCATCCACCCAACACTGAAGAATGATGACAAAAAATAATATTTATGCAATAAACCATTTAAAATATGTGAAAAGAGCCCTTCTGTGTTGAAGGTAGAGATTACCGACCTATTTGTAATGATTTTAAATGGCATTCTGATCAGTAAGATTTGTGGCTTTGCAAACACAGAGGATTCTTACACCACTGTTATTGGGGAGAAATACTTTTCTCTGGAATCTGAACAGACAAGTGGTACATTATCAGTCCGAGGCAAGATCACAGGCCCCATCCATTTTTATCTTTAGTTTGATCAGCATGCTTTATGTAGTTACTGCTGTGGAGTTCTTTGCAACATAAATTCATAAAGGCAGCCCGGGGAGGCACAGATAGAGACTGCTTTCTGGCAGTGCTCTTAGGCCTGGTGAAGGGCAGCAAGAGGGCGCAGGGGCTAGGAGTCATGTGGAGCAAAGCAGGTGCCAGAGACTTGTTTTGAAGGATGGACACGGTCTGAGACCTTTCTCTCTGGAGGAGCAGAGTGGCTGGACTACCTGATACCCAGCCGCCCTGTGGTATGTCTGAGGAGCCCCCAAGACCACTCTCTAGTGCTCTATTGTCCTGTCAGGGACCCACGAAGGAAAGCCCACCCACCTTATTGGGAAATGCCCAGTAGACTCTGAGGGCATCAGTGGTTCCAGTGCTTTTGGGCCACGCTTCCTTTTCTCCTGTGGTTTGTCTTCTCTGTGGAGGCGTTGGCCATTATTTATGTGAAGGGACTGTGGTTTTTACTCTGTTTTGTGAATAATTTCAACATCTACATCTAGATCTAGCCTATTCCCTTTGCTGATGGCTCCCAGTCCCTTTCAGGGATGCTAGGGGCAGGTAGACCTGGATAGTCAGTACCGTGAGACCATTTCCTCCTGATGGAGAGTTCTAAATTGGGTCAGAAATGCAACTCAGACAGAGAAATCAGCACAGACATTCCACATGATGTGAGGTGCTAAGCTATAAGCTAGGATGGGATCAAAGAGTAAGTATAATTTCGATTGAGGAAGAACCCATTAGGAGAAGCAAATAGGAGGTGTGTGTGTGCACATGCATGTGTGCATGTGTGAGTACACTTGAGTGCATCATGTGTTCCCATGTACGTACACATACATGAGCGTGTGCATAAATTTGCTTGCCTGGATGTGTGAGTGTATGTGCACATGTGTGCACACACATGACTGTATGTATGTGTGTGTGTGTGCATGCATGTGTGTGTACATGTGATTGTGTGAGTGTATGTATGGAGGAGCAAGGCCCTCCTACAGTAGTTTTTATGCATGCCTGGAGTACTGCTTGGGTGGCCTGCATCCACTTAAAGGGCTAGGGCAGGTCAGATACATGAGTGGGCGTTTGTTTAGCTGGTGCGAGCATGGTGTTAATTAGACTGCAGATCCAGACTTTAGCTCTGTGCTGTCTCTTTTGGATATTCAGTGTAAACTCTGCCTCTTCCTAAGAATGCCAGGTACATGGAAATTAGGAATGAAACAAGAAAACGTGAAAGACATTTTATATTCCATTCCCTGGGCAAGCAAAACAACTCAGAACCAACTTGTACAGGTGGCAAAGCAGGACTTTCATCTCTGATCAAATGCAAAAAAAAGGCAGAACACTAAACATTGGTTGAATGGTATGAGAGCTGAATGTTTTCTTAATTTCTCAAACACATTTGTTTCAATTGTTGAGCTCAGGGCCAAATATATCATGAAGAATACTTTAAGAAACCCTCTTAAGTGAGGGAAGGAGGGTATCTAGCTTTGTAAATTTGTGTTCTTTAAGGGCTAACAGGCCCTCCCTCCTGGTCCTGCGTGCTCATTGAGGTAGGCTTCTAAGAAAGACAGAGCACGTTTGACAAGGACAGGCTGGAAATGTTTTCCTTACTGTGTTCAGCTGCTAGTGAGAATGCTGTAATGAATACTTTCAGAGCTCTTTTTTTTGTCAAATACACCAGCTTGGTATGGTCAGAATTCTTTTTGGCTTTTCTGAAGAGAATGTTACCCACTGGCCCCAACGCTTCAGCAAGAATAAGAAAACATGATGGCAAAATATCAGAATGGGCATCCCTGAATGCACTTTAGTGCAGGTCATGAATTTATCTGTAATACCAAAACGTACCAATAAATATCTGCACAATTGGTAAAATGAGGGCAGGCCTTCTCCCAACCATTCACGCATTCACATACAGACAGAAGCAGCACAAGGCATTGAGATGACCACAAGGGGAGAGGTTGCTTCTGGCCCAGCTGGAACGAGTGCTTGGTGGGCCTGTCTTCTGTGTACGTGTGTGTGTGTGTGTGTGTGTGTGTGTGTGTGTGTGTGTGTGTGTATTCATGCCTCCTATTTACCATTTCTGTCCCCGTGATAAAGAAAAAAACAGGTTTGCTTACCAGCTCCATGAGATCTTTGAAGTGCTGTTTGTCTTGCTATAATTCCCCATTATAAGTTACTTGGCCTGTCTCGTGTAGAGTTGCAAGTAGATGCTGTGTAAATGAGTGAATGGATACCACATCTGCATGCTAAGATATTGATAACCATCCCAAGATGCCTCTTTGCCAGCAAAACCTGACCTACCAGGCTGTCATGAAGTTTAAACAGATAATGCACGTAAGCGTGTTTTGTAAACTGTAAAGCACTGTGCCGACATTAGCCATGTTGCTATCCTGAGAGGAAAACTGGCTGTGAGAAAAACGTGAATGTGAGCTCCAAGAAGGATGACTTCTTCGCCTTGATGCAGACTAGCCCACATGGTCAAGATTACTGCCTGCCAGGAACCTCCAAGAGGCAAAAACCTCATCACCTTTGCAATACAATCAATGAATTCAGCCTGTGAAAAGAGGCCAGGAGAGGGCTCAGAAAGGATGCCTGCCAGTTCAGAGGTGGGAAAAGAGGAGGGGAAGGGGCGCTGCAGCCCTGGAACAGGAGGAAGCTATGATCACCACTGGTCAGTGTAGAAGGGCCCCACAACAGAGAAGGCTCAGGCTCCGAGAGCTCCGTTCCCCATTGGACAGGCATTTACTGAGTCACCCTGCCATATGACCACCCCCTATAGTCTCTGCTCTAAAGATTGGTGCAGTTTCTGTCTGGGCTGGTCGTCACCATGTGGCCGAAGCGTACCAGTCAGCCAACACATGCTGAAGCACATGGGGAGTGGCCCTTGTGAGATCTCCACACTGTCCTGGTCCACGCAACTCCCAATACCCATGGAGACAAGCATTTGATAAGAAAGCATTCTGGTTATAAATCTGTCATTTTGTCTGGCTTCTTCCCACCCTCTGTGTCCATTTGGCTGTGTTTCTCACTGGGCAGGCCATGCAGAGAGATGGCCTAGTGGAGCCGGGCAGCCCAAGCACCAGTAGGGTTGCTCTGACATAGGCGTCTAAGCGAGGTGAAGGTCTAGGTCCCAAATGAGAGGCGAGCAGCACCGAAACCCACATGAGTAAGTACATGGATGCAGTACTTGCAGCTCCCAGAGCAGCCAGGCCTACCACCCACTGCCTCTGGTTGCAGTTCTTTCTGTCCTTAATTTTATTTTAGCCTAAAACATTTCTTGAAAGGGTTGGAGGATGCCAAGATGAACAAGACTGTTCTGCCAGATAAAGGGACCTTGAAGTGAAGGAAAAGAGCGTCAGGGCCCAGCACGTTGAGGGAAGAGTGCAGACGCCTCACGACAAGCATCGGATTAAGCGTTCAGGGTTTGCCAAGCTGGAAAGCGGGGTGTTTGCTAATAAGACTATCTGAAATGCTGTTGGAGGGGAAAACTAGATGAATGGAAATAGAACAATCAGAATGGAAATGTTGAGAATGTTCATGCATAGTGAAGAATGTAACCAATGTTACTGAACAATTTGAGTAGACATTGTTGAATGGGAACCTAAACAGCTGTGTAAACCTTCACCAAAAACACAATAAAATATTATTTTAAAAAAAGAAAGAAAAGAAATGCTGCTGGAGGGACAAATACATAGCATGTATTTTTGTACCTCAATCAGACATAATCTTAAACATTTTTTTTTAAATTGTATTTCAGGTGAAGGTTTACAGAACAAATAGTCTCTCATTAAACAGTAGTACACATATTTTGTTTTATGACTTTGGCTAACAACCTCACGACATGTCAACCCTCTCCCCTCTCGACCTTTTTTTTTTTTTTTTTTTGGTGAAAGTACACATAGCCAAAGATACACCATTTCAAAAATTTCTACATGCACAGTTTAGTGACATCAACTATGCTCTTCCAGTTGTGCTGCAATCCTCACTTTAGATGAAGGTTTACAGAACAAAACAGTTTCTCATTAAACAGTTAGTACACATGTTGCCCTATGACAATGGTTAATAACCCCACTACCTGTCAACACTGTCCTTTCTCAAACATGGGTTCCCTCTCACCAGCTTTCTTGTCCCTTTCTGCCTTCTAGTCCTTGTCCCTGGACTGCTGTGCCTCATTAGTCCCTTTTTGTTTTATGGGGCTGTCCAATCCCCGGCTGAACAGCGAACCTTGAAAGTGACTTCACCACTGAGCTACAAGGGTGTCTGGGGGCCATAATCTCGGGGTTTCTCCAGTCTCTTTTAGGCCAGTAAATCTGGTCTTTTTTGTGTGTGTTAGAATTTTGTTCTACATCCTTCTCCAGCTCTGTCCAGAACCCTCTGTTGTGATCCCGGTCAGAGTACTCATAATCTTAAACATTTTATCACCTGGGGAGTTCCATTCTTCATAGCCTGCTATCTCCAGAAAGCCAGTTTCTAATTCTCTTTGGGGCTACAGTATGTATTTCTCATTAAAAATCAGGCAGTTTTAGAAACCGCAATTGTTCATTCAGTCACTAGGTCAATTTTTAGTGAAAGAATGCTTTAGTATATTCCGAATATAATAGACATTTGAAGATGTTTTTATTATTTCTGTTTCCTTTTTATCCTTTATCTCCAAATACAAAAGAATACAGAGACTTTTCACTCTGTACTGTTTGTGAGCATTTAGAAAATGTGGATTAAAAAGTCTAGGCCCAATTTTATACACTTGTATTTTCGAAGAAATGTTTCTTCTTCTTCTTCCTTTTCATGCCTGAAAACTTTGTCCAAAACAACCTAACTCTGCTACCATTATTTAAAGTTCTTGCATTTAGTTTTGGCTTAACAGTTTCTTTCATAAAATAGAAAGGAAACAAAAAAAGAAAATAAAAAAATTACCTTAATCCTACAACTCTAACACATTACATTTCTTTAAAAACAAACAAATCTTGATAATATTAAACATTCTCTTGATAATTAGTGAAAATAAAATGTATACATCTGTAAATAAATGGCATGAACCAATTATTTAAGAAGACAGAATTTCCAGTTCATGCACAGACTTTCCCACATGGCATTGCTACCTTTGTACACTGAACAAATAGCAAATGATAAGGAGCAGTTCCTTCTTCCTTGTTGAATGACCAAGCAACACAGAAGGAATCATTTTGTTTAGAAAGAAACTAAAACATTTTACAGACAGGGAGAGTTGTTAGCACCAAAGTATTGGCCTTTCTTGATTCTAATGTTGTCCCACATTGTCCCACATTCCATCTCCAGACCCAGCTCCCTGAGGCTTCTGGGCATGGGCTCTCTGAACTGTTTTCTTTGTCACACCCATTGTTGAGCTTGAACATCTCAGTCCTCATAGGCATCCTGGGGCAAACAGCAGGCTCTGCGGGGCCACTCCCAGAGAAACAGAAGGCAAAGTTAGGCGGTGTTACGGGAGGCTTGAAACCCCAGCAATGCAATCACACGATGTACTCTGTAATTAAGCAATTACTATGATCTCAAATGAAGGACGTTTTGTTACTGTTTTGACGTTCCTGACCTGTACTGTCTGCAAGCCTTAATCTACGTGAACAACCACTTCCCCTGCTTAGCTCTCCTTCCACTGGGAAAAGCCAGGGGTTTGGGAAACATCCTCTTGGTCAGCTTGGTCATGGAGTTGATCACTGGCTTTTCCACTGACACGATGAGGTGGTGCCCAGCCCTGGTCATTAGAATTGGCAAAAGGTGTAGTGTGAGGAAGAAATGGAGGTGATGAAAGAATTTGAAAGACCCTTGCCGTTGACTGAGAGTCAGGGGAGAGGATCCATTCTGTCTACTGTGACTCTCCTTTGGTTCTGCCCCTATCTACAATTTATATGGAGGCTCTTCTCTGCAAAATGAAGGACCTGAGGCATCTGAGTGCTAGCTATCAGTCCTGTTCCAACAATCTACAGTTGTATCTCATTTTAGAGAGGCAGGGCCATGGTTCAGAGCAGACTCGAGGGTCCCTCAAGTTTCTTATCCTGGGTGAATAATAGTATCTACCTCATAGTATTACTGTGGGGAGCAATAACTCGTTGTGTGTAGTGTTGGCACTGCGCCTGGGGCATCGGATGAGCCGACTGATATTGAGTAGTCACTATTCGCTTAGCTGTGGATGAGCCCTCGCAGCAGGGCTTCTAAGGCATTTGGTGTTAATTCGGTTGAATGGTGTGTTTATTGTAGAACAGAATTCATCAAACTAATTTGAAAGATTACCCACTGGCTGCTGCCTCATAGAGAAGGACAGATCTCATGGTCTGGAGGGGACTGGGTACATGGTGCTCTATAAATATATGTTTAAATTCAGGGGGACCCTCGTTCCTATCGTTCCAGAATTCTCCCTTTAAGTCATCTGATCACTGGTGGGATTCTACTCAGCTCTACAAGTCTACAAGTATGTCTTCTGCTTTTTTCTTTTTTAATTGATGTAATTAAATGAAGTTTACGTTTCAAGTTAGTCTCCCATACAGAATTTTTTTTTTAACATACATTGTTATGAGACCCCAACCGCTCACCCCATTTTGCAACAGCACACTCCTCCTCTCCGCCTCTGATTCCCCATGAACGGTCAACCAGCTCCTAGTCTGTCTGCCTTCCCCTCTAACCTCTGGACAGAAGCTGCCCCTTTGGTCTCTTATATCTACTTGTCTAAGAGGCACATTCTTCACGAGTATCACCTTATGTCCCACAGTCCAGTCCAATCCCTGTCTGAAGAGTTGGCCTCAGAAATTGTTTTAGTTCTGGGGTGATGGAAAGACCAGGGGCCATGCTTTCTGGGGCACCTCCAGTCTTAGTCAGACCATTAAGTCTGGTCCTCTTACTAGTATTTGAGTTCTGCATCCCATCGTTCTACTGCTCCATCAGGGACACTCTGTTGTGTTCCCTGTCAGAGCAGTCATTGGTAGCCAGGCACCATCTAGTTCTTCTGGTCTCAGGCTGATGAAGTCTCTGATTTATGTGGCCCATTCTGTCTCTTGGGCCAATATTTTCCTTGTGTCTTTGGTGTTCTTCCAAGTATGTCTTCTTGTTGCTATTATGTTTTTAATATTGGGAGAGGCAGTGGAGCATGGTGGCTTATGAGTAGGGGTCTGGAGTCGGATGTCCTGCACTGGAATTCCAGCTCTGCTGCTAAACTTCAGTGCTTACCCCCTACTCACTCAAGCCCCACTTAGAGAACGAAGAGATGGAAGACCAAGGCCTAGGGCCACCACCCACCACTTCCCAGCTTCCTGATCTCAGACTCTTCTTCTATAAAAGAGAGATCATATTAAGCCCTGTTCATCTCACAGATTTTACAAGTGGAGGGAAAGCATCTGTAAGCTCTTAGGAAATTGTAAAGGGCTGTGTATAAGTAATGTACTGTCGTTAGGCCTAAATCCTACTTATCTTCTTCCTGATTGTTCCAGCCCATACTCAAGTTTCCTATCTCATAGAACTGTGAATCACTGTCTCACAGGTTAACTTGTCAATGTTCCCAAATTATTTCTACGTATTTGTTTTATTTCTCTTACCAAATTTTATGTTCTTTGCAAAGGAAATCAGGCTTTTGCTTCCTCTGTACCTTTTACTGAACCAGCATGCTTAGACATCTATTCAGTACTTGTTAACTTGCTCAAAATTACTGTAGCTTAAGTTTGGTCAGTTGCCTCAAATATTTGTAATTTTATCTGAGTTAAAGCAATTGCTTTCTATTTATTTTTGACCTTTAAGTTAAACGAAACGCCTTTCAATCCAAATTCAGTACATTCTGTTGGCTGTCATGCATCTCCACTCCATCAGGTGTTAGGCCAAATCTGGCAACTTGTTTCCTGATGCACAAAAGAGCACAGGACAGTTTCTTAAATTCTAGGTCACCTGGCCTCAGTGTGACATGTCATTGGTAAAACACACCTGGTAGTCTTGCTGGGCTGACCAGCAGGCACAGACCCACACTGTCGGGTTCTACGACCCTGTTTTAGAGATGCAAGATCTGCCCCGGGCAGGAGAAAGAAGGGACAAAACAGTCCTGTATGAGTTTGTGAAGTTAAAAAATGTAGTTATTAGGAACTAATGACCTTTGAGAATTTTTTCCCAACACTTTATTATGAAAAATTTAGACATACCACAAAGTTGAATAAATTTCACAGTGAACACCCTATGTCTACCACCTAAACTATACTTGGTTTATGACATATCTATTCATCTATCCATTCCCTTATTCATCTATCAATCTACCTTATTTTTAAATGCACTTAAAGAAATGTACTCTTTCCCCTAAATACTTTAGCCTAATTGTCATTAAGAGAGTTTGCTATTTATTTACAGTTTTTCTCTTTTGAGGTAGAATTTACAAAACTAAATGCAAATCTTAAGTGTACTATTCTCTGAGTTTTGGCAAATGTATATACTTGTGAAACCCAAACTCCTACCAAGACATAGACAGTTACCATCACTCCTTACAGTTTCATCATGTCCATCAATCTCTGTCCCCATCATTCTCAGATTAATTTTGTCTGTTGTAGAAATTCAGACAGATAGAATCATACAATACGCATGCTTGTGGAAGGCTTCTTTCATTCAACAAAATGCTTTTAATATTCATGTGTGGTTTTGTGTGTGCCAGTAGTTCATTTCTTCTTATTGCTAAGTAGTATTTCATTTGATGAGTACACCACAGTTTATTTATCTATTCTCCTATGAATGGACACCCAGGCTGTTTCCAACTTTTTTGCCTATTATAAATAAAGCTGTTACAAACATTCTCAAATATTTTTGTAGATAGAAATATGCTTTCATTTTCCTTGGGTAAGTACCTAGCAGCAGAATTGCTGGGTCATAGTGTAGGGGTATGTTTAATTTTTAAGAAACTAATAGACCTTTGTCCAAAGAGGTTGTACCATTTTATACTCCCACCAACAATGTATGAGAGATGTGTTTGCTTCAAATACTCATCGATTTCTTAATTTTAGTTCTTTAGTTGGTGCACAGTAGTGTCTCATTATAGTTTTAATTTACATTTCCCCGATTACTAGTGAAGCTGAGCATTTTTTCATGTGTGTTCCTTCTTTTGTGAAGTGTCTGCTGAAATCTTTTGCTTGCTTTTTAATATTTTTTGGCTTTTTATTGAGTTTTGGAATTCTTTATGTAACTTGAATATCAGTCCTTTTCCAGATATGCGTTTTGCTAATATTTTCTCCAAGATTGTGTCTTATCTATTCGTTTACTTGTGTCTTTTGATGAATAGGTGTTTTTAATTTCGATGAAGTATGTATATATATATATCTACCACGTGTCTGTCAGTTTGTGGTGACTTTTGTGTTGCTGTGATACAGGAATCTTTGCCACCGGTATTTCAAATACTAGCAGAGTCACCCTTGGTGGATAGGTTTCAGTGAAGCTTCCTGATTAAGATAGACTAGGAAGAAGGACCTCACAGTCTACTTCTGAAAACACTGGCCAGCGAAACCATATGAATGGTGCATAGAGGATAAGCGAAAAAGAGGAAGACCATCAAGGAGATAGATTGACGCAAGAGATGCAACAAAGTGTAACAAGGATTGTAAGGACGGTGCAGGACTGAGCAATGTTTCTTTCTGTTGTACACAGGGTTGCTATGAGTCAGAACCAACTCAACAGCATTTAACAATAACAACAACATGTCCAGGGAGATAATATACCCCCCAAAACCAAACTTGTTGCCATTTAGCTGATTATGACTCAAAGCAACCCTATAGGATGGAGTAGAACTGCCCCACAGGGTTTCCAAAGAGCAATTGTTGGATTCGAACTGCTGATCTATCTTTTGGTTAGCAGCCACAGCTCTTAACCACTGTGCCACCAGGGCTCTCTCTCTCTCTATATATATATGTATATATTTATAATTTTATTTTAATTTTTAAATTAGGTTAAAAATTAATTTTTTAAATGTTTTTCTAATTTAATTTTTTTTTCATTTTATTGCTTTCCATGTCCTGTCTGAGCCTACCCAGAGTCACAAAGATACTCTCTTAAGCTCTCCTCTAAAAGCCTCATGATTTTAGCATTCACTTTTTGGTTTATGACGCATTTCATAGTAATTTTTGTAGATGGTATAAGGTAGGGGTCAAAGTGCATGTTTTTCCACAAAGATATCCAATTATTTCAGAATCATTTATTAAAAAGATTGATTCTTCCCCATTGGATTGCTTTGGCCCCTTTGGAAAAAATCAAACGACTGTATAAGTGTGGGTCTATTTTGGGGCTCTTTATTCTGTTCAATTCACCTATGGTCAAGCCTATGCCAATAGTACACTCTCTTGGTTATTGTAGCTTTATAGTACATCTTGAAGCCATGTAGCATAAGGCTTTCAACTCTGCTCGTCTTTTTCAAGACTGCTTTGGTTGTTCTAGGTCCTTTGAATATCTATAGAAATTTTTAGAGTTAGCTTTGTATTTTTTACAAAAAAACCTGCCATGATTGTTGTATTTAATCTACAGATCTATTTGTAGAACATTGGCATCTTAACAATATTGAGTCTTCCAATCCATAAACATGGCATATATAACTTTTCTCAGTAGTATTTTGCAGTTTCAGTGTAGAGATCTTGCATATCTTTTGTTAAACTTATTTGTAAGTATTATGTCTTTTGGTGTTAATGTACATAAACCTTAAAAAAATTTATTTTTCCAATTGTTTGTGCTAGTATTGACCTCTGTATATTAATCTCATATCCTGAGACTGATAAATTTTCATATAAGTTCTAGTGATTTTTTATAGATTTCATAAGATTTTCTAAATAAACAACCATATCATCTGCAAACAGACTGTTTTATTTCTTCCTTTGTAATCTTTTTAACTTTTATTTCTTTCTCTTACCTTATTATGATGGGTAGAACTTCCAGTACAATTTTGAAGAAAACGGTGAAAGTGGACCTTCTTTCTTGTTCTCAGTCTTAAGGGAAAAGCAAAACATTCAATATTTCACTTCAATTTTTGTTTCTAGATTCCCTTTGTCAGTTTGAAGGCATTCCCTTCTATTCTTTGGTTTGCTAATATATGTGTTTTTAAATCTGTAACAGGTTTTAAAATTTGCCTAATGCCTTTTCTGCAGGTATTGAAATAATCCCATAGTTTTATTGGTTTTAGTTTTAATATGTTTGTATCTCTAGCCTTTGAGATGTATCAAAATGTTTTATTTTCATTGAATTCTGAAGATGCAAGTCTGAATTGAAAAGGGACTGAGATTTCAGGAAGTTTCTAAGCACTCCAGTCTGAATTAAATAAAGGCAGACTGTAGTAAGTCTTTCAAAGAGCAATACCTAGTCCTTGGATGATTTGATGACATTTGGACTACGTTGTTTTTCAGAGTCCAAAGAACAATGTTACTTTTCCCCATATCCACTTGTCCTTAATCTCAAAAGTCCAAAGGAAGCCATTCTACTTTCTGAACAATATTATGAGGAAGATATTTATTGTGTAAGAGTATAAAGTCCAAAACAAAGCATGCCAAAATTGTTTGAAAATAGTTTCAGTAACTCAAATCAGAGATCACCTCTCCAAAATTGAATCATTTTGGTACATCATCACCTCCTAGTTTCTGTCTTGTTGTTTTCCTTTACTCATCTCCAATACTTTCAGTTAATACAGTATTTAGAGCACTACACTTCAGTGCAGTAATATTCAGTTGTTGGATTCCATAGTCTAAATCAGACATAAAGTTTTATTTCATGACTCATATAAGTAAACAAATCATTTTGTTCATCAAGAGTGTCTCATCTCATGATGATGGAAAAGAATTCGGGGATTAACTAAATGATGGATGTAGAATTTAATAGGTGTGACAGATCTGAGGCAAAATAATCATGTTTAATCTTTCATGAATGTGTTTATATACACACTGTGCTACATAAATACTGAGTGGTCAATATCCTTGGACACTTATGAAGTCTCCTAGATGTTTAAAAGCATAACAATTACTATATGCATAAATTGTCCAGTCATTTTGGATTATTTATTTATTTTACTGTGGTTAAAAAAAAATATATATATATATAAATTTGCCAATTTAACAATTTTTACATGTACTATTCAGTAACATTGATTATGTTCATCCTATTATACAATCATTACCATTATCCTTTTCCAAATTATTCCACCATTAACAGAAACTCAGTGCCCCTAAGTAATGACTCCTCCTTTCTACTTCCCTCCTGCCCCTGGCAACCAGCTTTGGTCTCTATACATTTGCCTATTTCATGTAATTAGAATTATACAGTGTTTATCCTTTTGTGACTGATTTATTGCACTCAGCATATTTTCAAGGGTCTTTCATCTTTTAGCATGTATCAAGACTTCATTTTTCTTTATGGCTAAATAATAGTCCGTTGTGAGTATGTACCATATTTTGCTTATGCATTCATCTGTTGATGGACATTTCAGTTGTTTCCACCTTTTGGTTATTGTGAAAAATGCTGCAATGAACATTGGCATACATGTTTCTGTTTGTGTTCCTGTTTTCAATTTCTTTAATTTATTTTTGATAATTACCAATATTTTAAATGCTTTATGAGAATCTCTTTAACAGATAATGGGCCAACATTTACTTATTCTTTACCATATATTAGGCATGCTGTTTAGCAGATTTTCCACAGGTTATAAAATTTGAATTCAACTTTCATCATGTAGAAAGAGTCCAATGAGGCCCTTTCTCTTCAGTAAGGGCAAATACTTTCATTTAGATTTATCCTTCCCGGAGAAAGACATAGAAGCTAGGAAGGTCACTTTTCTTTCCCCTAGAATATTCTCTTTGCTGTACAATGGAATTTGATGTAAGATGAGAACATCTTGGGCTTCAAGGACAAAAGTCTTGTGGCTGAAGAACTAAAGGACACCATGATAAGATGGTACCTCTGTGTGGACCACTTTAGGGCAGGACTCTAGAATATTGCCAATAATATCAGGTTGAAATAGTATACCAAGGATTTTTTAATGATTGTGTGTGTGTGTGTGCACGTGTGCACATGTATGTGTGTCATTGTATGTATCGATTAGATAATGTATTATTTACCTGTTGCTGAGTAACAAATTATCCCAAACTTAACAGCCTAAAAAATGTACATTTACTATCTTACAGTTTTTGTGGATCAGGGACCCAGGAGCACTTGGCTGGGTGGTTCTGACTCAGGTTCTTTCTTGAGGCTGCAGTCAAGCTTTTGGCAAGGACTACAGTCCTCTAGAGGCTCAACTCAGGAGAATCCATTTTATGTGGTTGTCAGCAGGCCTCAGCTCCTGGCAGAATGTGACTGAGATCTCTGTTCCTTGACATGTAGACCCCTTCAACGGCTGCCAGAGTGTCTTCAGGACATGGAGCTACTTCACCCTGAGCCAGGGATTCACAAGAGAGCCACCTCAGTCTTTTACCATCCCTTCTGCCATATTGTGTAGCTTACCCAAACTATCTCTGGTGCTGCTTGGTAGGGGCTTATATAAGGACCATCTGGAGGCTGCTGCAGCAGATTTGTTTCTAAAATAGAACATGGAGTCTTGGTAATTTTATTCTACCTAATACAGAAACAGATGAGGCTCTATTTCATTGGCTTTAAATAACAATTCTCTATCAAGAAACATATCTATAACAATGTTTCTTTATTCCAGCTGGGTAATTATAGGTAGAATAACAAGGCTTTATTATTTTTGGAAAAAAAATAACCTGTTTCTATATAACTCCACCCTCTGAGAAGACAGACATTTATGAGTTACAGAAACATCCGAACCAAGTATCTTCATAGCGTGTCTGTATGGTGGGCAGACACCACAGCAGCTGTTACAGATACCCATTTGAAAAAATAAGAGCAGTTAAAAAGAATGAATGACTTGCCTGGATTTCATATATGGGGAGGAGGAAACTGACATTCATCATGTGTCACTTTTCATTTAAATTCTCACCATGACCCTCTGAGGACAGCACAGGGTTATTACCTGTTTTATTGGTGAGTAAGTTGAGGTTTAGTAACTTGCCTAAGACCATAAAGTTAGTAAGTAAGCAGAGCAGAGATTCCAGCTCAGGACTTCTGACTCCAAAGCCCACTTTCTGTCTCCCTAAGGAGAGCCACAGAACTCTGCATTATGTACCACAGGCATACTAAGCACTAAATGGGGGCACAGCAGCTCTCCAGGCAGGACCCTAGCTGTGTGATTTCATGCTCAGTCTTTATCACCTGATGATAGCTGTCCATCTGAGGCATGGGTTAGCCTGCGTGTGTGATGCTGCATACAATGCATCTCTGAACCAGGGCTATCAGTTCCCCTTAATTCTGATGACTGTTTTGTTGTTGATATGGTCACACTTGGCCCTTATGGCCACTGGGTTTTTGTAGCAAATGAAGTGACTTGTGAATTGAAAGTTGGAGAACTACATTATACCATTGCTTCTGACATGCCACCATCGCACGCTGCTCACAAAGATCCCTGACATCCCTGTCCTCTCCCCAGAGTCACTCACAGCCACCACCAGAGACCCTCCCATCAGCGTACTATACTAAATTAAAAGAAAATGTGGTAGTCAGCCATTTGAGGTGATGCTGTGATGTGGGAAAAACTGTGACTTTCATCCATGGTGGATACTTTAGGAGCAAAATGTCTGTGACTGTTCAGGAATTCCCTCAGAAGGCTCTTTTCCTTTCTTTTTCTCTCTCCTGCTCCAGGTTTATTTATTTAGTTAGTGAGGCTGTAATTGTGTGCGCTTATTTGATACCACAAGAGATAGTAAAGGGTTATTTATTCTGACTGGACCTTTCCTACTGCACCATTCCTATTCAATCTTCCTTAATAGTTATGCATTTCATAATAATGTTAAGCTTTTAATATCTTTTTAAAAAAAGATATTTTTTGTATCTTTTCTTAATTTACCCTAACATCCTATTCTTTGTTTACATTTTCACTCTCCAAAACAGTCCTGTGTGTAATGAAAGAGAGAGCCACAAAGAGAGAGACAGAGAGTGCACATTTCTGGGGAGGAGGTAGTGGGACGATCTGGGATAATCTGGTTGAGTTGAACCAATGTCACCTCTAAGTTTTCAAGCCATGAACGGGTAAGCATACTAACAGGACAATAGAAGACTGAACAAACAAGAATGAGTTTAGTATTGTTTTAAAATAAAACCTGCTATGAATTTAATGTGACACATACTGTCATACCTAATTATCCATAAGAGACAATAAATTCTTCTATGAACTGCAATTATATATACACTTTAGAGTTAAAGCAAGATTATAGTTCTTTTCCTCCCTTTAATAGCTTGTGTCATCTGGAAGAATAATGATTTTTTTCCCTTGAATCTGTACACAATGTATTATGTAAACACAACTTCTTTCTCACAAACATACTAATTTCTAGGGTCATTAAAAGCCATACGCCCAGTCTCTGACTCTGTCCCCTGGATGGTGGCTGCTGCCCCCCTATCTCTGCTGCTCTCAACCTTGGTCCAGGTCTGGGCTTCCCTAACCTGGCTGTATCACACCCTAGAGTGATGTGGATGGACTCACAGCATTCGGCTTCCTGGGTGGGGTGTGTCAAGGGCACTAGAAGAATGAGCACCTGGGAGTGTTTGGGAAGAGAAAGCAGGAAGGGAGAGGAAGCCTGGGGGCAGAACTTGTTGGGCAATCAAGCCCCTGTGGCTTGGCCCTGGGATGAGTTCCCACTACTGGAACACAGGACAGGGAGCACCTGCTGTGTGGCAGGCATCAGGTTGCACGTTTGGAAGACTCTTGCCTGGCTTACCCAATGGACACATGGCCTTCCAAGTGAGCTCCCAGGTCCCACTTGCTGCCAGGTCAGAATCCCACTCTTCATCCCCAGTTCTCTCTACCAGCCTTGTTTTTTCCAAGGTATGCATAGACAGAGTGCTTTCTCTTCTCTGGGATGCTGTTCTGTTAGGAAATGGGGGTCAGCTTGAGATGTCAATACAAAGGGTCTTCCCATACTTGAGCTTGCCTAGAGAAACTGAGCTCAGATGACAGTCTCCGTGCTCCCTCTCAGAGGCATTTCTGCTCCTCAGTGCCATCCACACTATTCACTCGAAGTTCTCAGGGCAGCAGAAACCAACTGTGGCTAATTTCAAAAGAAAATAATTTATTAAAAAGATAAAGGGTAGCTCACTGCCTTGCTGGGAGGGCTGGAGAATCAGGCTTGGAGAATACAGAGCCAGGAATACTTTCCAAAATCACACCACAGACTGAGAACAAGGTCACATTCCTATTCCACTGGTGCCTGCTATGCTGACATCGCCCAGGTTGAACCCCTGTGGCTACCACTAGAATGTCACCTCAGGAAATAGAGATTCTATTGCCAGAAGGGGTTCCCTACATCACTTGCTTCTTTGTATCACTAGCCCCTGAGTCAGAGCCAGAATGGGGGCATTGATTGGCAGAACCTAGGCCCATGCCTGTACCCTAGCTGTAAGAGAGGTAGGGAAGGCAAGAATCCACTGCCTACAGTGGGAGAAGTCTCAGCCTTCATTCAAGACCCACAGGGTAGAGACACTCTAAACTTAGGAAAGAATTTAAGATGGCGGGTAGCTAAAAAGGAGGAACAAATGTCCATTACAGCTCCACTTAAAGTCCTTTACTTCCTTTCTCCACTCTTTTTGACGTGGCAGAGAACATCCTGTGGGGGTACCATTGTAGCCCATTCTAGTTAATTTCACCTCAAAGTGAGGCAGAGAACCATGAAGGAGGAATTGGCGGTCCAAAGAAAATGGTGCAATTTTTACTAGAGCTGATCCATTTACCTTTTATTGTGTTAAGTTTCCCTGTAATTTACACTCTGTACTCATTGATCCAGTCCACAGTGGTTGCCATAGGCTGTTCTAGTTTTTAACCTATTTCAACAGGTAGCCTTAAGGAGATTCTTTGGAAAGCAGTCTAAATTATTCCTGTCTTTGCTTACCCTGTTTCTTTTGCTTAAACTCTTCTCTCCCTACTTCCTGTACCAGTCTTTTATATCAGCATGAACCTTTCTCTGTTGAGAACAGAATCATGTCTTACTCATTTCTCTAGAGTACCAGCATCCAGTACTTCCATGGACAAAGCACAGGGCACATGGGAGTGCAAAGGAAGATGTCCCACCTCAACTGGGGTCTTCAGTAATGACTTCCTGAAAGAGGGGACGTCTCAGGCAGAAGTTTTAGGGAGAATAGGAGTTAGCCAGTCTAAGAGTCAGGGGAAGAACGTGTATCTTCCTCAATCCATCTGATTTTCATGAATGTTCACCCCCTACCCCCAGCAAAGGGCTTGGTGACATATATGAAGAAGTCAGGTAAAAACTTGTGAATAAACACACATGCAGTAAGTACTTGGAATGCAATCATCTTTGTGCCTTGTGTCCATGGCAGTATTTTAAAGCAAATGCCTGTCAAACCTATGGCAACTTCAGTCTGAGGATATTGTTGAGCCAAATAGCTTCATAAAATTTTAAAAAGGATTAGCAATGCATATGAATAGGACCAGGTAGTGTAATTATTCTTGCAGTAGTTTCTCAATGGGCAATTACAGGATTAACCATACAATTTGATCAAATGTTCAGATCATTTACATACATATCATGCCTAGAAACAGATCTATTTGTCTTAATATAACAGTCAACCTTAACAGAATCACTCAGCTAAGTGATTTACCATCAGTAATTTAACCGAAAGAATTACCAGTCAGAATAACAACAACAAAACTTAACGATTTGTATGTCTTCAACATCACAGAGAATTTCAGCCCTCCCGTGAATTTCACAATCATGTGTTATTAGTCCTATGTCAATGGGAACAAGTAGGATAAGAACCCCAGACCAAAGACCATGCATATATACACAACTTTTAAAGCATAATCTAGGCAATTCTTATGTAAGAAAAATGGTATGACTAAAGGTTAATTGTTGAACTACAAGGAATAATACTATGTGTATTATTAAGTCAGTGAGCAATGAATAGATGTTCTTAAGAATAAGCTTCCTGCTTCTTAGTAAGTGAGTCACTCACATTAGGGTAATAGTTTTCTTTATATGTGAATTCAGATTTTCCCAATCAAGATTCCACCTTAAAGCTCGGCATCTGCCATTTCCTTCGCATGAAATTTTTACTTTGAAAATAATGAGACTCTTCACAATGATTATATATGTATGCATATATATATATCCTTTCTCTAAGGACTTTATTTAAAACTATTGTTACCCTTGAGAAGTTGCTTGTGCTTTAGAATAAAATGATGAAGACTATAGTTATTTACGTTGTTCTTACATGGATTTTTTTTCCTTTTGGGAGGAGTACCGTGCTGTGGTTTGGGATTGCAGTGGGAAAAGATGGTGCACTGTGGACTTGGTTTTTCTGGTATTGCTTACAGTATCTTTATGCTATGGATAATGCAATTTAGAAAGCACAGTTACATCCAGCAGGGGACTGGGTAAGGAGATAGACCAGAAGTCCTCAAGAGACAGGCTTGATTTTTGTCTTTTTCCTTGGCAGATTGGGGTGGAGAGCCTCTCTCACAAATCCCTGCCATACCTGGCTTCTACCAGGGTTCCCATCTCCTCTTAGTGTGGTGATCCACCTAGCTTTCTAAAATAGCAGTACCCAAGGGTTGCATTACAAGTGGAGACTACCCAGTTCAAAAAGGAAGAGAAACCTCAAAAAGCTACGTGTACCTCAGACTCAGTGCCTCTTTTTTGACATGATTTGGGGTAGTGTGAGCTCTGTGCTGAGAGATACACTGGCATTCTGTCCACCAGGTCACTTGAAGATGGAGGGCTCAAGGGACTGCAGAATTGTCTGGGTGCTTTTCTTTTGGTTGTCTCCTGGAAGGCTGTCAAGAGCAAGACTTTGGAGCCAGACTGAGCAGGGTTCTAATCCTGCTCCATTTACCAGCTGTGTAAACTTGGGCAAGGTATTTGATTTCTACTACCCTCTGTTTTCTTATTGTAAATGGGAATAATAATATCTATCTTGAAAGGTTGCAGTGATGTTTAAATTCAATAATGTTTCTAAAAGTACATTCAATTCAACAAATATTTATTAGTTGTCTATTTAAATATAGCTTTATAGATCCTGTTGTCTGGTTTATATCACTTATTTAACTTTGTTTGGCTACTTTCAGTTAAAACTGTAAAAACAAATAAAACATAGTCCATTTTTACTAAAACTGTGAAGGCATCTGTTAATAAAAAGATACAGTAAAACCTGTGAAAACTGAAACCCAATGGAACTGCCTTGTTTTTCTGAGTCTCAGAAGTTTTCTGCTTTTAACAGTGTGCAGAAGAGGGTACCACTTTTCTATTGTTCTCTATTAGTGGAAAATATTTGAGTTTTCCTTCTCTGACAGGTTTCTGCCTTACACAGGTTCTGGCTTTTGCGGGTTTTACTGTACAATGAATGCAAAAGCATCAGAATAATACTTAGCACATTGTAGTCACATAGAAAATGCTCCCAGAATTAGATCTTTGTAAGGAAAAGAAGGGTGAATATTTTCTTATTCAGCGTGATGGGAGAATATTAAAAGGTATAAAATCTTTGATAATCCTTCAATAAGTGTTATTTTAGTTTCACAACACACTTCAAACATGGTGCTCCATGTTGTGTAACCTCCTAGAGGCTGCTATTTGTTGGTTAGGTTTGGCTTGTTTTTCAGAAAGAGAGCTAGAAATCTGAGTACTTGTAGAGATTATCAGCGGAAAATCTTAATGAGCCAGACTCTCCCTGTTGCCTGAATCATTTCCTGGTAGAAAGCTGGGAGCTTAAAAAGGCACATCTCTCCACTCTTAGGGGGACAATGGTTGACCAAGAGTGAACCACAGAATAAGTGGGGAACACAGATTCCATTATGAATGAAGTTCATAAGCTCCTGCTGGGCTAGGTGGGTTGGAGGGAGATGCAGAATAAAGCCCCTATATTCTTTTAGGGGCTGACTGTCTAGCTGAAGGAATAGGACCTAAACATGAAAAGATAAATAACAACTATGAAACCATGTGCTAAGAGTCCAAATAGTGGAGTAGAAGGTAAGAGCTGCAAGTGTTTAGAGAAGGCATGGGAAAGCCACACCAAAAAGGTAGCCTTAAGTTAGGGCTGAGGCCTTGCAGAGAGGGGAAGCATCTGGTAAGAGACAGGCTGGCTGGAGGGGCGGAAGCTGAGATGTTCATGGGGCAATGCTCAGGGCGCAGGTTCAGCAACATTAGAAGACAGAATTGGCTGGAGTCCAGGATTCATGTAGAGGAGTGGAAACACAACTAAAGGCCACCTCATGCACCGCAGGGAGGGAAATGGTTTTCATGATATTAATAGTGAGTTACAGTGGTTTAGAAAGGAGAAGCTGAAGTAAGGGGTCAGACAGGACCCTACTGGATTAGCCAGCAGCTGAAGGGTGAAGGCCACAAGAATGGGGAGGAGCAAAAGGCCCTGTGGAGGAGGATTAACAAGACTTGGTGAGTGACCTAGGTGATGAGATGGAGGGAGGAGTCAAAGATGGTTCTGACTTCTTGGCCTGGGGGACCATAAGAGTCATGGGGGGAAGCAGGAACATGGAGGCGAAGGGGTGTTTTGGTGATAATATGGAGATTGTGCACCATAAACTACGAGGGGTGAGGCATAGTATCCAGTTAGAGAAGCATCGTGAAGCACCTTTGACTCATATTATCAATGTTTCTCTGAAGCATCCTCTCCACCCACTCAAGTTTTCTAGCTCACCCCTGCCCACTTGCTGCCTGAGCCATCTTTCTGAGAGGAGATTTAGATTCGAGCCCCACTGGTGCTCAGCATCTGCACAGCCAGGTACTGAGTCCTGCAGCTGGCCTCTCTGGCCTCCTGTCTGCCCCAAAGCACTCATGCTGCCCCATTGTCTGGGCTCTGGCCACCCTCTGACTGCCCATATGTGAATGTGAATGCAGAGGGAAACTCTCTCCGTCATCCTTGTTTTCCCAGCCCAGGGAAAAGCAGGGCATCTTCCAAGATGAGAGGGTAGGTAGAGGCAACGGGACTGGGGCACAGGGGAGAGGAGGCATGAAGGTGGCAGCCATAGGACAAATCTAGGGAGAAGTGAAACTGCTGAAGGAGAAATGCCAGCAACATGGGATGAGAGAGTTTAAAAAGGAGGGTGCCAGGGAGTGCAGAGACAAAGAAGGCTTGGTGTTCCTGTCCCCAGTGGGCTTACAATAGAGTCAGAGGACATATGCAGGAGCACAGTGGATGATTCTAACAGAAGGCAGAATAAAGCAAATAGCTTAATGGATAGTACAGAGGATTCTGGGAAGATGGTAGCATAAACAGACCATCATTCCAACCCTTCTCCACAAATACAACAAGGAAGCGGTGCTCAGCTTTGAAAGACTCTGAACTGGGGAGCAGAGGAAGGCATTGAACAGAAAACAGGCAAGAATCAATGAATCAACAAGTCACATACAGTAGGAAAATCACTTCTCCTATGGTACCTGCCCCTCCCCCAGCCATACAGCCACTGACTGCCTTGAACTGGGGAAGCGCCTGCAGAAAAGGAGCCTGCTTCCCTAACCATCATAGCCCCTGTCTCTACAAAGAAATAGGACTCAAAGCTTCTGCTCTAAATTCAACTAGGCAGACCTCTATAGGGGTCCGTTTGGAGTGTGCCAACACCTCCTCCACCCGGACACTGTTGGCTGCAAGCCTACTATGAATTACTACAGAAGGCCCATACAGTACAGTCCGCTCTGATAGTCAACACTCTACCTGCCTCCCCATGCACCCCATAGCCTAGGCCTCTGAAACCACCAGGACAGATGTCCTAGGGAGTCAGGTCTGGTCTGTCTGCTCCCCCTTCCAGTCAGTGCTGAGGATTCCTGACTGAGGCTACTGGGTGCCTCAGTAAGCACACAGTAGACATTTTTAGTGGAGGCTACACCCACAGCCAACATACTACAAGCAGAATAAAACAAATAGCTTAATGGATATTAGATATCAGCCCCAACCAGAAGTAAGGAAAGATAATGAAGGTCTGTCTGCCCCCCCACCCCGATTTCAGTTGGTGCTGAGGACTGCTGACTAAGGTTGCTGTGTGCTAGGAAGAAGACATCTTCAGTGAAGGCTACATCTACAGCCTACATACTATGGGGACGAGGGCTCTGACAGCAACAAGCCAGACCTCCCTGGGAGTCATTTGGAATATGAGAATCCCTCCCTCACCCAGATACTGTCACCTGCAAGTTGTTTGTGAATTGCTACAGAAGATTCCTGCAGTGGAGTCTGCTCCCAAAGTCAGCATTCTACCTGACTCCCTGCACACCCCATGGCTCTGGTCTCTGAAACCAAAAAGTAAAACCTCTCTGGTTGTCTATTAGTGTTAGTCTGCCCCCACTTCCTGTTGGTGCTGAGAACTGTTGACTGAGGCTGCTACGTGCTAGGAAGCAGGAGTCTTGAGTGGAAGCTACACCCACAGCCAACATACTACAGAGAGGGCTCTGATAGCAATAAGGCAGATCCCCCAACCAGTGATCCATTTAGAGTGTG
The DNA here is from genome assembly GCA_030035585.1 of Dugong dugon. NCBI lineage: Eukaryota > Metazoa > Chordata > Mammalia > Sirenia > Dugongidae > Dugong > Dugong dugon. Next base: position 24,590,554 of record CM057464.1, read on the forward strand.
ACAACCCCTGCCTCAACCAGTAACTGTTGGCTACTGGACTGATACAAACTCCTACAGAAGGTTCCCCACAGTGGAGTCAGGAAATGGATCATCTAAGTGGAGACTGCTGTCCCAATCACCACAGGGCCACTGGGGCTCATATCAACAACAAAGATCTCTCAAAGATCCTCTTGGGGAGTTCCACTCCTCCTCCTGAAACAGAAAAGTCTGCCTGGCTTCTCCTGAATGCCAGCTCAGATATAAGTAGCCCCCACAGAACAGGGAAGGAAGCCTTGGGTAATACTGGAGGGCAACATCCATTCCCAAAGGGGGCTTGCTGGGTGTGAGTTTTCCAACTAAAAATGTGGTTGCAGAAGCAGAGAAGGGAAGAGAGTAATAACCAGAGAGAGAGGACTGTGCCTCCTGGTGGAACGATTGATTAGTACACCACCTGAGTGGTGGTGCCTGCTGGTGGACAGAATGACCACAGAGTATTCTCTGGTGGATCTGGGAGAGATTGAAGGTTGAAAACCGAGACCTGGAACTTTCAAACCCCAATTAAACCAGAAGAGAGAAGAAGCTATCACAGAAAGGGAGAGGAAATGATAAGCAAAGACTGAAGGCTATGTCCACCTAAGAGTTTTCTGCAGAAAGTAGCATGGGCAAAAACACCAAATACTGGTAAAAACTGAGAAAGTGAACACCTTTAAAAATTCCAATGCCTCAACGAGAAATCACAAGACACACAAAGAAATAATGGCCCATTCAAGTGAACATGACAAAGGGAATGAAAGTTCATCTAGGGATAACAAAATAATGAAAAAAAGGAAGAATATAATACAACATTAAACATAATTAAAGAATTAAGGGAAAACATAGACAAAGAGCTAAAAGAAATAAGGAAAATAATGCAAGAACAAAATAAGGATCTAAAGAAAGAACTATTGCAACTGAATGGGACAATAACTGAAATGAGAAACACAATAGAAGGACATACCAACAGATTTAATCAGGCAGAAGAAAGAATCAGTGAATTAGAGGACAAGACGGTTAAAATTACAGACACTGAAAAGCAACAAGAGCAGAGGCTCAAGAAGGCTGAGCCCTTTTTAATGGAATTAGGGACAATAACAAGAGACCTAATACATCATGAGAATTCCAGAAGGAGATGAGAGAGAGAAGGGATAGAAAGAATATTTGAATAAATAATGACAAAAAATTTCTTGAATCTAATGAAGGACATGAGTCTACAAATCCAAGAATCTCAAAGAACCTCAAGCAAGATAAACCCAAAGACATCTACACCAAGACACATCATAGGCTCTCAAAAAGTAAAGACAAAGAGAGAATTCTGAAAGCAGTGGGAGAGGAGCAGTCGCGTACAAAGGATGCCCAATAAGATTATGTGCTGATTTCCCCTCAGAAACTTTGGAGGCCAGAAGGCAATGGAATGATATATTTAAAGTGCTGGAAATAAACAAACAAACAAAAAACCTGTCAACCAAGAACCAAGAATACTATACCCAGTGAAACTATCCTTCAAGAATGAGGGTGAAATTAAAACATTCCCAAACAGAAGCTGAGAGAGGTTATAACCACCAGGCTGGACCTGCAAAAAATACTAATTGGAGTTCTGTATATGGAAGGGAAAAGACACTAGAAAGTAATTCAAAACTGTACATAAAAAGAAAAATCCCTAAAAAAGGGAAATGCTTGGAAAAATATAGAGACTAATAAGAAGGTACTCATGCTTGATAATTCTAAAAGTTTTGTCCTTCATGTTTTTAATAACAAACATTTAAAAGGCAAGAATAAAATTACGTTACAGGGCACTTGAATTATGAAGACATAATTTGTGATAACAACAACAAAAGGGGAAATAGATATAGAATAATTTGTATGTTATACAAGATATAGATACAGAATTTTTTGTACGTTACTGAAATTAAGTTCATACAGAATTACCCTAGAATGTTATAAATAAAACTGTTAAATGTAATTTTCATGGTAACCACTAAGAAAATATATAAAAAACATATGTAAAAGAAAAGGAGAAGGGAACCAAAAAGGCTCACTACAAATAAAAACACAAAAAACAAGTAGTAGTAAAGAACAAAGACAAAGAAGGATTAAGACACACAAAAAACAAATAACAAAATGGCAGAAGTAAGTCACTTCTTATCAGTACAGCTACTCCTCACTCATCAAGTATCTTGTTATCTGACATTTTAAATTTATAATAGTAAAAAATCTGCTATCCAGCTATTTTGCTCATTAAGGAGGCAGAGGGCATGGCGGCAACTGCTGCAGAGCATCCTCTCCCTCAAAGAGGATCTCAGGGTGGCCTCTGGGAAGCTGGACCACCCTGCTCTATGCCCTCCACACCCTTCTGCTAGTGGGGGTACTGCGTCTAGTGGCCATACAGAGCTGGTCTCCTTTGTGGCCACAGCCTCCAAGTAGATGGGCAGGCAGCACCAAGCCAGTGAATGCCTGTTCTGGGTTCCAAGCTTCCATGCAGCCTGAAGTCCTGCAGCTCAAAATTGCTGTGGGGTGGGAAGAGAGGAAAGAAAGAGGCATTGGAGAGGTGTTTGGAAGAAATGCGTGCAAGTTTACTGACATCCCACAGTGAGCAGAACTGGGCCTGAAGCCTCTGCCTGGGTGGGGCTGGGTGCTCGACTAGGCTCCTGGCACCCTCACAGGAAGCCCTGAGCCTCAGTGACTTGCCAGGCCCAGAGGGTAGAGAAAGCTCCTGGATTGTGAACACAGGGCTTTCAGGGGTGGGAATGGAGTCCTGGAGGTGGCACCTCAAGGGAAGCTCCGACCCAGCACAGGAGGAAGGTGATGTGGTTAAGCCATGGGCCCTCCAGTCACACAGTTCAGCTTTATCTCCTCCAAGCCTCCTTCTCCACGGAGGAAAAATCCATAAATGGACTCATCACAATGATCAGCAAATCAGTAAATCTTAGCTGGTATTATTTCTATGATCATGTTTCCTAAATTAAAAAAAAAAAAGGACAAATAGATGGTCTGAAAATGGAAAAAAAATCTATTTTTGAATAACATTGATTTTTGCACAACCTGGTCTTTGGAACATAACCATGTCAATAAGTGAGGAGTTGGTGTAATTACAGTGAATGTAAATGGACTAAATGCTTCAATAGTCTAGGAATGAAGGGATGGTTAAACATTAGAAAATCAATGTAATACACCACATAAATAAGATGAAGGAAAAGAACCACATGATCATCTCTATGGATGCAGAAAAAGCATTTGCTAAAATCCAACACCTTTTCTTGATGAAAACCCTAGAGAATGTTAGAATAGAAGGGAAATTCCTCAATATGATTCAGGGCATATATGAAAATTGTCTTAGTTATCTAGTGCTGCTATAACAGAAGTACCACAAGTGAATGGCTTTAACAAAGAGAAATTTATTCTCCCACAGTCTAGTAGGCTACAGGTCCAAACTCAGGGTGTCAGATCCAGGGGAAGGTTTTCTCTCTCTGTTCATTCTGGAGGAAGGTCCTTGTCATCAATCTTCCCCTGGTTGAGGAGCTTCTCCATACAGAGACACTGGGTCCAAAGGATGCACTATTCTTCTGGCTCTTGTTTCTTGGTGGTAGGTCCCCATGTCTCTCTGTTCACTGTTTCTTTTATATCTCAAAAGAGATTTGCTCAAGACACAATTCAATCCTGTGGATTAAGTCCTGCCTTATTAACATAACTACTGCTAATCCCACCTCGTCAACATCATAGATTTACAACACATAGGAAAATCACATCAGATGACAAAATGGTGGATAATCACACAATACTGGGAATCATGGCCTAGCCAAATTGATACACATATTTTTAGGGGACAAAATTCAATCCATAACAAAAATCCAACAGCCAACATTATACTTACTGGAGAAAAACTGAGAGCTTTCCCCTTGAAATCAGGAGTAACACAAAGGTGGCTGCTCTCATCACTTCTTTTCAATATTGTATTAGAAGTCCCAGCCAGAGTAATAAGACATGAAAAGGAAATAAAAGTTATCTAGATTGGAAAGGAAGAAGTAAAATTATCTCTATTTGTGGATAATACAATCATATATATAGAAAATTCCAAAGAGTATATAAGAAAACTTCTAGAGCTAATAGAGAAATTTAGCAAAGTTGCAGGTTATAAGGCCAACAAACAAAAATTAATTGGGTTTCTATACACCAGTAATGAGAAATCTGAAAGGGAAATTAGGGAAATATTTCCATTTACAACAGAATCTAAGAGAATAAAATACCTAGAAATAAATCTAACCAGAGATGTGAAGGACATACAATGAAAACTATAAAACACTACTAAAAGAGATTAAAAAGATTTAAATATGTGGAAAGATGTTCCATGTTCATGGATTGGAGGACTTAATACTGTTAAAATGTCAATACTACCCAAAGTGATGTATAGATTAAATGCAATTCTGTTCAAAATTCTAACAGCTTTCTTTACAGAAATAGAAAAACTAATCCTCAACTTTATATAGAATGGCAAGAGGCCCCTGTTAAGGATTGAATTGTGTCCCCCAAAAATGTATGTCAACTTGGCTAGGCCATGATTCCCAGTATTGTGTGGTTGTCCACCATTTTGTGATCTGATGTGATTATCCTAAATTTTGTAAATCCTAACCTCTATGACATTAATGAAGCAGGATTAGAGACACTTATGTTAATGAGACAAGACTCAATCTGCAGGATTAGATTGTTTCTTGAGTCAATTTCTTTTGAGATATAAAAGAAAAAAGCGAGCAGAGAGAGGAGAAGGATGTCCTACTACCAAGAAAGAAGAGTTAGGAATGGAGCACTTCCTTTGGCCCTAGGGTCCCTGTGATGAGAAACTCCTAGACCCAGGGGAAGATTGATGCCAAGATCTTCCCCAAGAGCTGACAGAGACAGTAAGCATTCTGCTGGAGCTGGGATCCTGAATTCAAACTTCTAGCCTACTAGAAGTTTAGGAGAGAATAAATTTTTGTTTGTTAAAACCATCCACTTGTGGTATTTCTGTTATAGCAGCACTAGATAACTAAGACAGAATTTGGTACCAGAAGAGTAGGGTGCTACTCTAACAGATACCTACAATGTAGAAGTAGTTTTGGAAGTGAGTAATGGGTAGAGGCTGGAAGAGTTGTAAAATGCCTAATAGTAAAAGCCTAAGTTGCATTGAAGAGACTGTTGGTGGAATTATGTAAATCAAAGACAATTCTGGTGAGTCCTCAGAAGGGAGTAAAGAGAGCTGTAACACTGGAGACGGTGCAGATGGTGAGACGCAGCAGGAGAGAAACGGCAGCAGCAGAACCAGGAGACTGGCATAAGATGGTGCAGGAACTGACCCACAGAGCAAGAGAGCTTAGTGCCTTTGTGCAGGAGGCTTGCAGGTGGAGTGGGTAGCCTTGGGGCACTTATCAGTGGAGCTAGGCTTGCTGACCAATGGAGCAAGAGAGCTGAGTGGCTTCCAGCCATGAATGATATACTGGTGGCATGCATTCAGGCACTTATCAGTAGAGCTAAAGAGCTTTGGAACACTTGCTCAAGCAGAGCAGAGGCCAGGCTGGCCCAAGAGGCCAGAGGGGCCAAGGGGCCTAGACCAAGAAACCAGGAAGCAGAAGATGAAGAGATAAGGAATACAGGAAGCTGATCTGCCACAGTCTCAAAAGGTAGGGTCATGACTTTGGGGTCTCAAAAGTTGGAACCATGGCCTCCTGGGTGTCAATGGGTGGGGCCATGGCCTCCTAAGTTTCAAAGAGTCAGATCTTCACCAACTCGATTCCTGAGTGTGGGGCTGCCTTTCACAAGTGCCAGTGGGATGGGGCTGGATCTGCAGCCCAAAGTTGAAGTGGTGGGGCTGCCATGCCCAAGGCGCAGAAGAATGAGGCCTGCTGGGGCCAAGGGGGTAGGATCACCACTCAGACAGACTAGGAGAATGGGGCCACCCAAATCTGAAGGAGCAGAGTTGACATCCCAGTGGGCCTGGAAGGCTGAGTTGGATGAAGCCCAAGGTTGAGGGGCCTCCATCCAGAGTCTGGAGAGTATGTCCAACAATCATAGTCTTGAGGATAGGGCCATTGCCTAAATGGTCTCAGAGAACAGAGGATTATTTTAAAGCCTTGAGAGCTAATTTAAATTGTTCTGTTGGGCTTTTGACTTCTTTTCCTCCAATTTCATCCATTTGTAATGGAAATGTCTATATTGAGCCTGTTATGATGTGACAGGGGTAAGCATGTTTTACATTTGGAAAGGACATGAATTTTGGGGGGTCAAACGGTAGACTGTTATGAATTGTGCCCCCCAGAAATGTGTGTCAACTTGGCTAGGCCATGATTCCCAGTATTGTGTGGTTGTCCACCATTTTGTCATCTGATGTGGTTATCCTATGTGTTGTAAATCCTAACCTCTATGATGTTAATGAAGCAGGATTGGAGGCACTTATGTTAATGAGGCAGGACACAATCTACAGGATTAGTTTGTATCTTGAGCCAATTTCTTTTGAGATATAAAAGAGAGAATCAAGAAGAAAGGAGCAGGAGCAGAGCATGTCCTTTGGACTTGGGGTCCCTGCACTGAGAAACTCCTAGATCCAGGGGAAGATTGATGTCAAGACCTTTCCCAGAGCTGACAGAGAGAGAAAGCCTTCCCCTGGAGCTGGTGCCCTGAATTTGGACTTCCAGCCTCCTAGCTGTTTTTTTAAAACTTGTGGTATTTCTATTATAGTAGCACTAGATAACTAAGACAGCCTCAAATAGGTAAAGCAATTTTGAAAGAGAAGAACAAAGTAGGAGGACTCACATTTCCTGATTTTAAAACATACTATTCAGGTACAGTAATCAAAACAGCCTGGTACTTATATAACAATAGACACATAGACTGATGGAATAGAATTGAGAATACAGAAATAAACCCACATGTCTATGGTCAATTGATTTTTGACAAGGGTACTAAGTCCATCTGATGGGTAAAGAAGAGTCTCTTCAATAAATGGTGCTGGGAAAATGGATTTCCACATGCAGAAAAATGAAACCTGCCTCCTACCATACACAAAAACAAATTCAAAATGGATTAAGAACCTAAATGTGGAAACTAAAGCCATAAAACTCTTAGAAGAAAAAGCAGGGGCAATGCTATCAGTCTTAGCTTTTAACAATGGATTATCTAATTTACTAACAAAAGTACAAACTGCAAAAGACAAAATGGGACCTCATAAAACTTAAAAACTTTTCTTCATCAAAAGATTTTACTGAAAAAGTAAAAAGACAAGCTACTGACTAGGAGAATATCTTTGGAAACCATGTATCTGACAAGAATCTAATAACCAAAATATATATAAAACTTCAACATCTTAACAACAAAAAGACATATAACCCAATCATAAAAAGGGCAAAGGACTTGAATAGAAATTGTATCAAAGAGGACATTCAAATGGCCACCAAACACATGAAAAGATGTTCAGTGTCATTAGCTATCAGAAAGATGGCAAATCAAAACCACAATGAGGTATCATTTTACTTGCACTAAGCTGGCTAAGATTAAAAAAAGAAAGAAAGAAAAAGAAAACAACAAATATTGGCAAGGATGTTGGGAAATTGGAACACTTACTCATTGCTGATGGGAATGTAAAATGTTACAGCCATTGTGGAAAACAGTGTGGTGGCTCCTCAAAAAACTAAAAATAGAATACTACATGACCCAGAAATTCCACTCCTAGGTATATACCCAAAAGACTTGAAAGTGGAGACTCAAACAGAGACTTGTATGCTAATAATGTTCTTTGCAGCACTATTCACAATAGTCAAAATGTGGAAACAACCTAAATACCCAACAACAGATGAATGGATAAACAAAATGTGGTATATACATACAATGGAATACTAGTCAGCCAGTAGGAGAAAAGAAGTCTTGATACATGCTACATTATGGATGTAGCTGGAAGACATTATGCTAAGTGAAATAAGTCAATCACAAAAGGACAAATATTGTATGACCTCACTTATATAAAAAGACAAGAAAAGGAAAATGTATAGAGAACAAAGTTTATTAGTGGTTACCAGGGAGGGAGGAAGGAGGATAGGGGTGGTTAACAGTGATGGAAATACCATGTTAATTAAGGGTAGGACCACACAACCAATTATTGTAATTGCTGTCAATATATTGCACACCTATAAAAAGTTGAATTGTCAAAAGTTGTGTGATAGATGTATCTACAAAAACAACAAAAAAGAAAGAAAGAGTAGCTGCTGAGGCTGCTTATGTACAACCAAACACCTCATGGGATTTGGCTTATTTGTTTGGAGGTTTAGGGTCATGGATTCATGGGACATCCCAGTTAATTGGCCTAATAACATGTTTAGTGCCTCTGTTATACTCCTAGTTCAATACGTAGTGCCTGGGGTCTTAAAAGCTTGCAAGCGATCATACAAGGCACAGCAATTAGTCTCTATTTACCCGGAGCAACAGAGGAAAAAGGAGAGTCAGGAATAGAAGGAAGATATGGAATGTGTGGCTAACTACCTCCTTTGCCAGGAGACCAGAAGAACTGGGTGGTGCCCAGCTACTGTTACTGAACATTTTGATCAAAGATTCCATAGAAGAGTTCCGATCTAAAGAGGGAAAATGCAGAACAGAATTTCAAATTCTCATGAATTCCAGATTTCTGGGAGCCATGGAGTTTGGATGAACCCCTGAAACTATTGCCCTGAAATAATCTTTAAACCTTAAACCAAAAATATCCCCTGAAGTCTTCTTAAAATCAAACAACAGTTTAGCTTAACTGGTAAAAAACATCTGCCTTGAGCATCATGCTTTTTTTAAGAACTATCTATATGGGGTTGAATTCACAACATCAACTCTAAAGATTAGAAGGGAACAATAGGGGGCAATGAATTTATGTTAATAGGGGAGGAACAACTCAGACAAGGAGGGTGAGAAAGGTTACATGACTTGAAGAGTGTGATCAATGTCACTAAAAGGTACATGTAGAAACTGTTGAATTGGTGTATATTTTGCTGTGTATATTCTCAACAACAATAACAACTAAGTAAATAAAATTATGTATAAAAATTGCTTAAGTGGTCTGAGTAGCTATGGGGTAGCTTTTAAAAAAATTAACAGACTATTTTTAGAGCAGTTGTAGGTTTACAGAAAATTGCACAGAAATATATAATTGAAGGCAGTTTCTCCTGTTATTCACATCTTGCATTTCTGTGGGACATTTGTTACAATTGATGAATCAATATTGATACATTACTATTAACTAGAGTCCATAGTTTACATTCAGGTTCACTCTTTGTGTTGTACGGTTCTATGGGTTTTGACAAATTTATGTCATGTGTCCACCATTACAGTATCATACAGAATAGTGTTACTACCAATTCATCCCTCTCTCCCTCTGAACCCCCCGGGAACCACTGATCTTTTCAATGTCTCTATAGTTTTGTCTTTCCCAGAATGTCATATAGTTGGAATCATATAGTATATGTAGCCTTTTAAGACTGGCTCTTTCTCTTAGTATGTCTTTTTGTAGCTTGATACCGCATTTCTTTTTATCACTGAATAATAAATACTCCATTGTATGGAAGAACCAGTTTGTTTATTCATTTACCTATTGAAGTACATCTTTGTTGCTTCCAATTTTTGGCAATTGCTATAAATAGTTGTGTGCCTGGGGTAGCGTTTTTTACACAGTATTCCAAGGGATATTCTATATGATGTTAATAGGTGTTTACTTCTTAAATAAGTTTGGGAATGCTGGGTTTGTTTCTGCAGAACTTTTCAGAGCCTTTGGTGTGCCAACATGCAGACTCTGGGGTGGGGGTAGGCGAGTTGGTGAAATAGACCATGCTGTGTTTTTGAAATGTATCTGCCAAGGGATCTTCTAAAGCGGGTAGGTAGATGATGAGAGACACTTGCTAATATCTCTCGGACACTGTTGTTGTTAGCTGCTGTAGAGTCAGCCCCCGGCTCATGGCAACCCATGCGTAAAGGAACTAATTGCTGCCTGATCCTGCTCCATTCCATGATCAGTTTTGGATTGGACTGTTGTGATCCATAGCATTTTCATTGGCTGATTTTTGGAAGTAGATTGCCAGGCCTTTCTTCCTAGTTCATCTTAGTCTGGAAGCTCGTCTGAAATCTCTTCAGCATCCTAGCAACACATAAGCCTACAATGACAGATGAGTTGTGGTTGCACATGAGGTGCATTGGCTGAAAATAGCACCTTGGTCTTCCCCACAGAAGGCAAGAATTCTACCACTGAACCACTCCTGCTCCCTCACAGATACTAACCAGTTTCCATTGAACTGACTCTGACTGATGGCGACCCCCTGTGTTGCAGAGTAAACTGTGCTCCACAGAGTTTTCAATGACTGATTTTTTGGAAGCAGTTCATGAGGCTTTTCTTCTGAGGTGCCTCTGGGTGGACTTGACCCTCCAACCTTTCAGTTAGCTGCTGAGTGCCTTAACCATTTGTACCACTCAAGGACCTCACAGATACTAGTGCTTCTTAAAACATTGTTTGGACAACACAATAGGGATTCTAACAAAGAAACAGCCCCAAGTTGGAGGGCTCAGAGATGGGTTCCTTGAGAGGGCTGTGGTCCCCGCCCTTTTTCCCTCACCTGCTTCCTGCAAGGCTCTGATGCCCTTCATGTCTAGACATGGGCCACAGGGCTTGGTTTAATCCCAGGTGAGGCAGGGAGAGTGTGTGTGACTCAGACCACAGGTTGGGGAAGCTCAGTGTTCTTCCTGAGGCCCAGAGGCCCTGAGCCCTGGGCTGCTCCCTGCCACTGGATCTCTGTGCCAATCTGTGTGAGCTGTGGCCAGAGTTTCCTCTTGCAGTGGACATGCTTGGGCAACCTGTGCAGCCCACATGATTTCTTTGCAAATGTTCCCCTTACTCCGCAGAATAAACTAGGATCAGTGGCTCTGTGGCACCGATTTACCACACTCCCACTGCCACAGCTAAACAGACCAAGTGTAGACCTCATCTGTCAGTGGGCTGTTCCACGCCTTTGTGAGAAGTGGCAAAAGATAAGTACAAGCATCTAACCTACTGTGTGGATCAAAAAACACCCGCTTTGGGAAGACCCTCTCTCCCATTTACCTGCTCCCTCCCTGCTCTGCACAGGGTCCAGGCTGGCTTTAGTGATTGCCATGTCGTCTGGGCTGGAGGTAGGAGTTGCTGTGTGCCCTGAGCCATTCTCCTGGCTTTGGAGAGGGAACAAATTAACAAACAGGAAAAAATAATCTGCCAGCTCCCCTAAGCAGGGAACTCAGGGTAGGCATAGCTCCTTTGGCTAGGCCCAGGCATAGAGGGTCCATGGACTTTGAATGCCTTTCACCCCTGCATAGACCTGTGTGGGCCCATTTCAACAATGTAGGGCCTCATTAGCACAGTACAGCAGGGAATATACCTGAAGCCTAATTTCAACTGTATCAGCTATAAGGTGGAGTGGCAGGTTCATGACATTTGACATCGCTCTGCCCATTAAGCAGTGTCCTCACCTACCCACATCAGGGGCCTGAGGACTGGTGGCTCCACCCATGACACCTAGCCACCCGCAACATGGGTCCAAGAATAAGTGGTGCTTATCATTCCTTACAGCCAACAGAATTAGGTACCCGTAGTCCGGATGCAAAACCCATCCACACACTTTTCTCCCAGACACTAAGAGGCAGCCGTCAGCCTCCACCTTCCTCAGCACATAGCCCCCTACTGCAGCCAGATACCTGTGCCTATTCCAATCACCCATGCCTGTCTAGGACTGTAGGTGAGAGCCTGAACCACACATTGGTGACTACACCTGACTACACCTGACCTGACTCCATATAAGAAAAGTAAATGGACTCCTGGCTCACATGCATAATAACAGCTCTAACTACTTGGTGACAGGACATGAGAGCTTTAAAGTCACCAGTAATCAAACTAGCTCACATGAGTAGCCTATTTGGGCATAACAAAACAAAACAAGAAGCTAAGATACAGTAAGAAAACATAAAATAAATAAATATAATAACTTATTGATTGCTCAGAGACAACAATCAATATCAAATCACGTACAGAGGCAGACCACGATGGCTTCAGCAAGCCACCAAAACAAAGAATCAAGAAATCTTCTGGAGGAAGAGAACTTCTTGGAATTACTGGAGGTACAGTTCAAAAGATTAATACACTGAGCTCTTCAAGAGATCAGGAAGGAGATCAGGCAAAATGCAGAACGAAGGAACACATAGACAAAGCAACAGAGGAATGTAAGAAGGTTATACAAGAGCATAATGACGAATTTAATAGGCTGCAAGAATCCATAGAGAGAAAGCAATCAGAAATCCAGAAGGTTAACAATAAAATTTCAGAATTAGACCACTCAATAGAAAGTCATAGGAGCTGAATTCATGCAATAGAAGTCAGAATTAGTGAGATTAAGATAAAGCACTTGACACCAACTTATTTGAGGAAAAATCAGATAAAAGAATTTAAAAAAATGAAGGAACCCTAAGAATTATGTGGGACTCTATCAAGAGGAATAACCTAAGAGTGACTGGAGTACAAGAATGGGAGGTTTAACAGAAAATACAGAGAGAATTGTTGAAGACTTTTTGACAGAACACTTCCCTGATATCATTAAAGATGAGAAGCTATCTATCCAAGATGCTCATCAAATCCCACACAAGGTAGACCCTAAAGAAATTCACCAAGACATATTATAATCAAACTTGCCAAAACTAAAGATAAAGAGAGAATTTTAAGCGCAGCTAGGGATAAACAAAAAGTCATCTACAAAGGAGAGTCAATAAGACTAAGCTCGGACTACTCAGCAGAAACCATGCAGGCAAGAAGACAATGGGATGACATATATAAAGTCTTGAAGGAAAAAAATTGCCAGCCAAGAATTATATATGTAGCAAAACTGTCTCTCAAATATGATGGTGAAATTAGGGCATTTCCACATAAACAGAAGTTTAGGGAATTTTCAAAAACCAAACCAAAATTACAAGAAATACTAAAGGGAGTCCTCCAGTTAGAAAATCAATAACATTAGATAACAACCCAAGACTAGAACACAGGTCAGAAGAACAAGATGTCAACCCAGATAGGGAAGTCACAAATAAATTAAAGCTAAAACACTGAATACAGGGAAATAGAAATGTCAATATGTAAAAGAGGACAACATGAAAACTAAAAAGAAGGACTAAATAATGTAGTCATAGATCTTTCATATGGAAAGAAAGTCAAGGTGATATAAAGAAATAAAAGATTCCTTTAAACTTAGAAAAATAGAGGTAAATATTACATAACCACAAAGGAAACTAACAATCTTACACATCAAAATAAAATAGGAAAAACAGAAAAACTAAGCAAATACAAAATCGACAAAAAAGAAAAGAATGAAAAGAAAATACATAAAGGAAAACGACTCAGCACAGAAAATATAGTAGAACAAAGAAACTGTCAACAATACACAAAAAAAGGCATCAAAATGACAGCACTAAACTCATACCTATCAATAATTATGCTGAATGTAAATGGATTAAATGCAACAATAATGAGACAGAGAGTGGCAGAATGGATAAAATAAAAAGTCCATCTATATGCTGCCTACAAGAGACACACTTTAGACTTAAAGACACAAACAAACTAAAACTCAAAGGATGGAAAAAAATATATCAAGCAAACAAAAATCAAAGAAGAGCAGGAGTGGCAATATTAATCTCTGACAAAACAGTCTTTAAAGTATAATCCTCCACAAAGGATAAGGAAGGATGGTATATAATGATTAAAGGGACAATATACCAGGAGGATATAGCCATCATAAATATTTATGCACCCAATGACAGGGCTCCAAAATACATAAAACAAACTCAAACAACATTTAAAAGAGACATAGACAGTTCCACAATAATAGTAGAAGATTCCACACACCACTTTGGGTGAAGGACAGAACATCCAGACAGAAGGTCAATAAAGACACGGAAGATCTAAATGCCCCAATCAACCAACTCGATCTCACAGACATATACAGAATACTGCACTCAACAGCAGCCAAGTATACTTTCTTTTCCAAAGTACATGGAACATTCTCCAGAATAGACCACATATTAGGCCATAAAGCAACAGAATCCAAAGCATCGAAATATTACAAAGCATCTTTTCTGACCATAAACCATTAAAAGTAGAAATTAATAACAGAAAAAGCAAGGAAAAGAAAATCAAGCACATGGAAATTGAACAACACCTTGCTCAAAAACTACTGGGTTATGGAAGAAATTAAGGACAGAATAAAGAAGTTCACAGAATCAAATGAGAATGAAAACACATCCTACCAGAACCTTTGGGACACAGCAAAAGCAGTGCTCAGAGGTCACTTTATAGCAATAAATGCACACATCCAGAAAGAAGAAAGGGCCAAAATCAAAACATTAACCCTACAACTCGAACAAATAGAAAGAGAGCAGCAAAAGAAGCAGAAAGCAAACAATAAAGATTAGAACAGAATTAAATGAAATAGAAAATAGAAAAACAATTGAAAGAATTAAGAAGACCAAAAGCTGGTTCTTTGAAAAGATCAACAAAATTGATAAACCATTGGCCAAACTGACAAAAGAAAAACAGGAGAGGAAGCAAACAACCTGAATAAGAAATGAATGGCCGATATCACAACAGACTCAACTGAAATTAAAAGAATCATAACAGAATACTATGAAAAATTGTACTCTGACAAATTTGAAAACCTAGAGGAAATGGACAAATTTCTAGAAACTCACTACCTACCTAAACTAACACAAACAGAGGTAGAACAACTAAATAAACCCTTAACAAAAGAAGAGATTGAAAAGGTCATTAAAAAACTCCTAACAAAAAAAAGCCCTAGCCCTGATGGTTTCACTGGAGGATTCTACCAAACTCTCAGAGAAGAGTTAACACCACTACTACTAAAGGTATTTCAGAGCACAGAAAAGGATGGAATACTCCCAAACTCATTCTATGAAGCCAGTATAACCCTGATACCAAAACCAGGTAAAGACACCACAAAAAAATAAAATAAAATTACAGACCAATATCCCTCATGAACATTGATGTAAAAATCCTTAACAAAATTCTAGTCAAAAGATTTCAGCAACATATCAAAAAAATAATTCACCATGCTCAAGTGGGATTTATGCCAGCTATGCAGGGATGGTTCAACATTAGAAAAACAATCAATGTAATCCATCCCATTAATAAAACAAAAGGCAAGAACCACATGATCTTATCAATCAATGCAGAAAAGGCATTTGACAAAGTCCACCACCCATTCATGATAAAAACTCCCAGCAAAGTAGGAATAAACAAGAAATTCCTCAACTTAATAAAAGGCATTTATACAAAGCCAACAGCCAACATCATCCTAAATGGAGAGAGTCTGAAAGCATTCCCCTTGAGAAGGGGAACCAGACAAAGATGCTCTCTATCACCACTCTTATTCATCATTGTGCTAGAGGTCCTAGCCAGAGCAATTAGGCTAGAAGAAGAAATAAAGTGCATCCAGAATCATAGGGAAGAAGTAAAAGTATCTCTATTTGCAGATGATATGCTCTTATACACAGAAAATCCCAAAGAAGCCACAAGAAAACTACTGGAACCAATAGAAGATTTCAGCAAAGTATCATGATACAAGATAAACATACAAAAAATCAGTTGGATTCCTCTAAACCAACAAAAAGAACTTCGAAGAGGAAATCATCAAATCAACACCATTTATAATAGCCCCCAAGAAAATAAAATACTTAGGAATAAATATAACCAGAGATATAAAGGACCTATACAAAGAAAACATACACTACTGCAAGAAACCAAAAGACACCTGCATAAGTGGAAAAACATACCTTGTTCATGGATAGGAAGATTCAACACTGCAAAAATGTGTGTCCCATCTGAAGTGATCTACAGATACAATGCAATCCGAATCCAAATTCCAGTGGCATTTTTGAATGAGATGGAGAAACAAATCACCAACTTCATATGGAAAGGGAAGAGGCCCTGGATAAGTAAAGCATTACTGAGAGAGAAGAACAAAATGGGAAGTCTCACACTACCTGATTTTAGAACCCATTATACCGCCACTGTAGTCAAAACATCCTGGTACTGGTACAACAACAGATACAAAGACCAATGGAACAGAATTGAAAGTTCAGATGTAAATTCATCCACCTATGAGTATCTGATATTTGACAAAGGCCCAAAGTCCGTTAACTGGGGAAAAAACAGTCTCGTTAGAAATGGTGCTGACATAACTGGATATCCATGTCCAAAAACTGAAACAAGACCCATACCTCACACCATGCACAAAAATTAACTCAAAATGGGTCAAAGACCTAAATACAAAACCTAGAACGATAAAGATCATGGAAGAATACATAGGGACAGTGCTAGGAGACCTAATACATGGCATAAACACAATACAAACCATAAGTAACAATGCACAAACACCAGAAGAGAAACTAGATAACTGGGAGCTCCTAAAAATCAAACACTTTTGCTTATCAAAAGACTTCACCAAAAGAGTAAGAAGACAACCTATAGATTTGGAAAAAATTTTTGGCTATGACGAATCCTATCAGCATCTAATCTCTAAAATCGACAAGATACTTCAAAACTTCAACAACGAAAATACAAATAACCCGATTAAAAAATGGGCAAAGGACATGAACAGACAATTCACCAAAGAAGACCTTCAGGCAGCTAACAGATACATGAGAAAATGCTCACTATCATTAGCCATTAGAGAAATGCAAATCAAAACTATAATGAGATACCATCTCACCCCAACGAGGATATTTAATCCAAAAAACACAAAATAATAAATTTTGGAGAGTGTGGAGAGACTGGAACACTGATACACTGCTAGTGGGAATGTAAAATGGTCCAATCACTTTGGAAATTGATTTGGTGCTTCCTTAAAAAGCTAGAAATAGAAGTGCTATACAATCCAGCAACCCCACTCCTTGGAATATATCCTAGAGAAATAAGAGCCATCACATGAATAGATACAAGCACATCCATGTTCACTGCAATACTGTTCACAATAGCAAAAAGATGAAAACAGCCTAGGTGCCCTTCAACAGACGATTGGATAAACAAATTATGGTATATTCACACAATGGAATACTATGCAATGATAAAGAACAATGATGAATTCATGAAACATCTCATAACATGGATGAATCTGTAAGGCATTATGCTGAGTGAAATTAGTCACAAAAGGAGAAATATTATATGAGACCACTTTTATAAGAACTCAAGAAAAGATTTAAACACAGAAGAAAAACTTTCCTTGATGGTTATGAGGGTGGGGAGGGATGGTGAGTGTTATTTACTAACTAGATAGTAGACAAGAATTATCTTAGGTGAAGGGAAGGACAACACACAGTACAGGGGATGTCAGCACAATTGGACTAAACCAAAAGCTAAGAAGTTTCCTGAATGCAACCAAACACTTCAAGGGACAGAGTAGCAGGGCCAGTGGTCTGGAGACCATGCTTTCAGGGGACATCTAGGTCAACTGGCATAACAAAATTTATTAAGAGAATGTTTTGCATCTCACTTTGGCCGGTGGCATCTAGGGTTTAAAATCTAGGGAGTGGCCATCTAAGCTGCATCAATTGGTCCCAACCACCTGGAGCAAAGAGAACGAAGAACATCAAGGACACAAGGAGAGTATTAGCCCAAGAGACAGAAAGGACCACATAAACCAGAGACTCCATCAGCCTGAGACCAGAAGAACTAGACGGTGCCCAGATACCAACAATGACCTCTCCGACAGGGAACACGACAGAGAGTCCCTGAAGGAGCAGGAGAAAAGTGGGGTGCAGAACTCAAATTCTAGTAAGAAGACCAGACTTAATGGTCTGCCTAAGACTGGAGGGACCCCAGAAGACATGGCCCCCGGACTCTTTGTTAGCCCAGAACTGAAACCATTCCCAAAGCCAACTCTTTAGACAAAGATTAGACTGGATTATGGGACTTAAAATGATATACCCATGAAGAGAGTGCTTCTTAGCTCAAGTAGATACATAAGACTAAATGGGCTGCTCCTGTCTGGAGGCAAGATGAGAAGCCAATAAAGGACAGGAGCTGGTTGAATGGACATGGGAAATCTGGGTGGAAAGGAGGAGTGTGCTGTCACATTACAGGGAGAGCAGCTAGGGTCACATAGCAATGTGTGTATAAATTTCTGTATGAGAAACTAACTTGAACTTTCAACTTTCACTTGAAGCACAATACAAAAAAAAAAAAAAAAAAGAAAGCAACTTAATGTGGAAAAAAATTTTTTGAGCCCAAAATGTAGATAATTGTACTGGACTGTTCTGAACTTCTGAGGAGGATCTCTCCTTGCAGTGTAAGTCCAGGTGTATCGGTTTAAGTAAAGCAGTTTATGTAAGATGGGTGTGTGGGTTTGTTAGCTCAGATTTACCCAGCGTTAAGGAGAAGGGTGGTTAGTATCAACAAATGAAGAGCTGTTGATAGGAGACTGGGAGATAAAATGTGATATTGTGGTTCTGTTGTGAAATGCCCTGGGATCATACCTGGGAGCACTTTCTAAGTCCCTGGCTTTCTGACTCCAGAACTGTTTCAAGGGAAATGTTGACACCTGCTTCCTATGTTCCTATTGGGTTTCTACTTGAAATGCCATGTTTACGTACTTTCTTATCTAAATACTTTGAAAACTTTTAATAGGAAATATCCTAAAGATTACAACAAAATTAAATAAATAAAGAACATACATGTCCCCAACCACAAGATGCCCCTAATTTGTGCAGTGAGACCTGGGAAGAGCCATGGAGTAGGTGAACTCCAACCTGCCCTGCCTTCTTATTGGTAAAACAGAAGAAGCACTCACCTTGTTCTTGTTTCCTGGGGATTCTGTGTGAAGGAGAATCAGGTGCAGTGAAAGCTTTAAGCCCCTCAGAGATTTGGATAACATTTTAGGAGTATTGAATTACAACGTCCTCCAGGTGTTGAGAACTAAATTACATGACTTTGGGAAACCTGCTTCCCAAATTGACATGAAGTAGATCCTTTAAAGATCTAGCAGCTGGGTCTTGTAATTAACGTTTATTGGAAGAAATGCCGTTCTCAAGACAAGCGGTGTCCAGGCCCTCCTCTTCAGTGAATAAAAGTTCAAATGATCATTCCTGCTTTGTGTTCACAGCTAAGTCAGGTGTGAGGCTCTCTTCTCCTTGATATAGCTTAGGAACCTGAAGTAGCCCTGGCTTTGGTGCCAAATGCTTTTCTGTACTTGGCCACTCCCAACACACTGCTGGCCCTGGGGTGATGCAAGCATGCCATGGAATTGCCAAATCTCTCACCTTCACTCCCCTCAATGAGCATGTCATTTCTAATCCTGGAGTCTAATCACCTCCTGTAGTGAGGAGCTGGCTTATTTTCCACAGGAGTGAGGCAATGTATGCTTAGAGAATTCTGAACATAGAAGTTTAAGTTTTCTTCACCAGATATGTGATATCAGATCAAATACCCACAGGACTTCGGGCAAGGCACCCTAGACTTAGTTTCCCTAGCAGTAGAAGGGAGCTATTAATTTAGATCTCCTCTGCTTCCAACATTCTACCACTTCGTGCTTGTTAGAGTAAGTGGGTGCGTATGTCTGTGAGAGCATATAAATTGTTGTAACTCAGGACCAAGAGGCTGTCTTCCTTGTATTTGTGGGGATATTTTATTTGGGGAAAAATATTCTTAAGTAACTGCCACTCTTTAATATAATGCAGTATGAGAACACCTTTGTCTACAACAGAAGTAGGCAAACTACGGCCCTGGGGTCAAATCCAGCCTCTTGCCTGGTTTTATAAATGAAGTTTTATTGAAACCTTATTTTTACTTATCAGACAATCAGTCATACTCACTCATTTACATACAGTCTATGGAAGCACCTGCACTACAACGTAGTTGAGTAGTTGGTACAGAGACCATCTGGCCTGCAAAGCCAAAAATATTTACTGTCTAGCCCTTTACAAGAAATATTTGCCAACCCTGGTCTAGACCATCGTTCATTCAATAACACTGTGGGGCTGTGATGCCCCAGGACTCTCTGCTAGGTTTTGGGCCTAGAGGTGAATCGGACACCAGTCCCGGCTTTTGAAAATCTCACAGCCTGGTGGATTTCAGATGAAAGAATTAGAGGCTTCTTTGTTAAAAATGATACAACAATAAAATTAATATTAGTCTTAATAAGAATTGTTAAGAGGGCTGTGGGGACCATAGTCTCAGAGAACATCCAGCTTAATTGGCATAACATATTTTATGAAGAAAATGTTCTACACTCCACTTTGGTGAGTAGCATCTGGGGTCTTAAAAGTTTGTGAGTGGTCATCTAAGATACTCCACTGGTCTCACCCCGTCTGGAGCAAGGGAGAATGAGGAAAACCAAAGTCAAAAGGGAAAGATTAGTCCAAAGGACTAATGGACCACAAGTACCACTGCCTCCACCAGACTGAGTCCAGCACAAGTAAATGAGAACAAAATTCTAACTCACAAAAAAAAAAAAAAAAAGACCAGACTTACTGGTCTGACAGAGGCTGGAGAAACTCTGAGAATATGGCCCCTGGACACCCTTTTAACTCAGTAATGAAGTCACTTCTGAGGTTCACTCTTCAGCCAAAGAATAGACAGGTCCATAAAACAAAATGAGACTAAAGGGGCACACCAGCCTAGGGGCAAGGACTAGAAGGCAGGAGGGAACAGGAAAACTGGTAATAGGGAACACAAGGTCCAGAAGGGAGACTGTTGACATGTCATGGGAGTGGTAACCAATGTTACAAAACAATATGTGTACTAATTGTTTAATGAGAAGCTAGTTTGTTCTGTAAGCCTTCATCTAAAGTACAATAATAAAAAAAGTTTAAAAACTGTTAAAAACTTTTTTTACAAGTCAGTAATGAACATTCTGTCTCCTTTTATCTATCTATCTATCCACCCATTCGTGCTTATTTATAATTAATAAATATTGTATATTTATTTATTTTATAAATATTTATTTAATATTTATGTTAATAAATATTAAAATATTTATTATTGTATCTGTATGGAATGTGGCTACATGTTTAGTAATGTTTCCTATGTGTCTTTTTTCATACTAGATTTCAATTTTCCTTAGAGCAATGACAATGTATTTCTGTCAGTGGAATAAAAAAAAATAAAGAGAAAATGTGTTCATGTTATAGCCCTATGTAAGACATTCCACCTGCACCTGGTTTTTACAGATGAAAGGGGGCCAAGGACTTTTCTATGGAGTCTCCAGGTATTCATAATCTGGCTGCTGCTATCCTCTCCATCTCCCTCTCACATTAGCAGCTCACACATTTTATGTTCTGGTCTTTCTTGAGTGCTTGAGATTTCTTGCAGTTTTTTATCTTCTTTACTATCTGCCTAGATGGCACACCCCACCTGTGGTCTTTCTTGTCTACCCATTGAACTCCAACTTTTTGTGCAAGGCCCTGTCCAGGGGTCACCTCCTCTGAGTTCTTCCTAGGCAAAGGTGTTTAGACTCTCTTTTGTATGATAACCAGAGTTTGAATATAACTCTATGACTAAAGCTATTATTGTTGTTAGCTGCCATTGAATCAACTCCAACTTTTGGAGACCTTATCTACAACAGAATGAAACATTATCTGGTGCTGTGTCATCCTCACAATTGCCAGAATGTCCAAGTCCATCACTATGACTATTGTGCCAGTCCATCTCACCAAGGGTCTCCCTTTCTGGCCCTCTTCTTCACTAATCATGATCTTCTCCTCTAGTGATTGATGCGTTCAAAGCAAAAGAGTTGAATAATGTTCAGTTGTGTGCCAGAAAACCCAGTGAAATTAGGGTTTTCATTGACTAATTTTTAGAAGTAAATTATCAGCCTTTCTTCCTAGTCTGTCTTAGTTTGGAAGCTTCTCTGAAACCTGTCCACCGTAGGTGACCCTGCTGGTATTTGGCATAGCTTCCAGCATCAGAACAATACACAAGCCTTCACAGTATGACAAACTGACAGCTAGATGGTAGGAATTTATTATGGAGCTCTGGTGGCACAGTGGTTAAGTGCTCAGCTGCCAACTTGTAAATACTTGTCTATGTCAGTTCTCAATGAGAGAGGGCAGCAGCAATTTTGTCCTCTAGAAAACATTTGGCAATGTCCAGAGACACTTTTGTTTGTCAGAACTTGGGGTGATACTAATGACATCTACTGGGTAGAGGTCTAAACATCTTACAATACAGAGCACAACCCCTGCAACAAAGAATTACATGGCCCAAAATGCCAATAGTGCTGTAGTTAAGAAATCCTGGTCTACATATATGCCTTTCCTGTAAGACTGAGTTTCTTATCTGCAGGATTGTTCATTGTTATATGTTTGGGCACTCTGCTAATCTTGTTGAAAGACTGACTGTTTTCCATTTATTTTGTCTCCAATCTGAAGTCCACAGGACAGAGCTAGTTTTACAGCAGGTGCTAAGTAACCACCTGTTGATAAATGGTTTAACTGAAGAAACGAATGGAAGAAGAGATGCCCTTGCTTTTAATATGGTGACTGATGTTCCTCAGTTCCCTCAGCTCACTTTTCAACTCTTTTGCAGCGAAATCTGCACAAACAAATTGCTCTCTGATCAAATTTGTTTCTATCAGGTCACTCTATTTCAGATGAAAAATTCTTCTCCCTGTTTAGAATTGCTTTGCATATAAAACATTTTCTCCTTTTCACCCTCCTATTCACAAAGGGAAAGGAAGTAAGAAAGGGCAGCGGGACACAGAAGCACTCCTCCCTTGCCAGACAGGGCCTGTTGGGGAGTGCAGGCTGTGTGGATAAGTATTGGTTATGGGCTCACCTGGAAATTATGCCTCTTAAAGTATCAGTGATGATGATGCAAAAAATCTTGCTCAGTGCTTTGCAATTGTTGCATCTAGGGAGGGCTGCATCTTCCTTGAGAAGTGTGAGGGATTCTAGGCTGGAAATACACAGAACACCACCAGCCAGTTCTAATAATGGAAGGCTGGAGAGCTTAACTAAAGAAATGTTACAGATCACCTTAGACATTGCTTCAGTTTATAATTTTACCTGCCACACATCTTTTTGAAGAGTGGTTCATTAACAGTGCAGTGGACCTCTCTGGTCTCCCATTCTCTTTTTCTCTTGCCCAACCTTTGAAAAAGTTGGGTGCTAATGACCATCAAACTAACCAGCAGATAAAGGTGAAAGACAGAGAGAGAACACATTTGCTGAATATCTAATCCCTCCTCATAGTGGTCTTTGTGAGCTTTGATCCACAGTGTCTAAGATATGGGAGTTCAAATGAAATCCCCAGGAAGGAATTACCCTTGTGCACCAAGAAGGGCAGAAGTATAGTTTCTCCAGAAATGGAGGTCACACGTCCATATGTTTCTGTCTCTAGTCTACAGCAGTCTAGGGAAATCTGTTCTTTTTGAGCTGGTCCCCAGGAGTCTCTTAGAAAAATTCTTGATGGGGAATAATCTCTAGCTTTGACTGTGGGAAATTGGTGTATGACATGATCACCCAGCCCATCAATGGTTAACTGATGAAATGGGCTTCCCAAAGGAGGCTATTTGTTTTAGATGTTGCTATTCTGGTTACTTCAAGGAAACGGAGTGAGATTGTATTTGTTTGTATGTGTGTGGCTTCTCCTTCTTTAAACACAGAGATTAAAGGGTGATTACATTGTTGTTTGGAAATCAGTGATTCTATATTGGACTTGAGTGTGCTGACAGAGGGAGGGTGAGATTGCACAAAGATGATATTATAGGTGGTGCAACCCTCTCACAGTCCAGGTGCAAGCTTTTGCAAAGATATGTTAGTGTGTCCTATTGTGATTTACTCACATATGTCTACAGAACATGGTAACAAGGCACATGCTCCATGCAGAATCTGCAGCTCAATCTTTGTGGTAAGGCCAGTACTTTCTAGGAAATCCAGGCTTTCGTATAACCTGGTAGAGACATGTGTAGTCATTTCTGGGGCTTAAATTTTTTTTGTTTATTGTTGTAGTTTAAGTGAAAGTTTACATTTCAAGTTAGTCTCTTACACAAAAATTTATACATACATTGTTATGTGACACTAATTGCTCTCCCTATACTGTGACAGCACACTCCTCCTTTCCACCCCTAATTTCCCATGTCCATTCAACCAGCTCCTAACCCTCTCTGCCTTCTCATGTCACATCTGGACAGAAGCTGCCCATTTAGTCTCATGTATCTACTTGAGCTAAGAAGCACTCTCTTCACTAGTATCATTTTATGTACAATCTTTGTCTGAAGAGTTGGCTTCGGAAATTGTTTAAGTTCTGGGCTGATAGAGAATCCAGGGGCCATGCTTTCTGGGATTCCTCCAGTCTCAGTCAGACCATTAAGTCTGGTCTTTTTACTAGAATTTGAATTCTGCACTCCAGCTTTCTCCTGCTCCATCAGGGACTCTCTGTTGTGTTCCCTGTCAGGGCAGTCATTAGTGGTAGCTGGGCACTGTCTACTTCTTCTGGTCTCAGGCTGATGCAGTCTCCAATTTATGTGCCCTTCCTGTCTCTTGGGCTAATACTTTCCTTGCATCTTTAGTGTTCTTCATTCTCCTTTACTCCAGGTGGTTGGGGCCAATTGATGCATCTTAGATAGCCACTTGAAAGCTTTTAAGACCTCTAGGGCTTAAATTTTACAGCCTTGAAGTTTTAGGTGCAAGTACTGAATATACTAGTTATGATCTATGGTAAATCAATTCCACCCCAATGTTTAGGGCTAGTGGAAAATGTGAGACATAGAGTGGTTTCTTTAGATAGACTTCTTTAGGTTGTTTTTGAAACAGGGATAGCACTGGAGTCACTAGCCGCTTGATTTATGTTCTTGAAAGGAGCTGATCCTTCATGGGATGTAGCATTATCTCCTCTGTGGCTCAGATTAGTCAATTTATGTAGGACAAAAGGGGGATGGTATCAAGGTTGTCAGGGTTATGCCAGGTGTTCTCAACTGGGGGCAATTTTATCCCTCAGGGGATATTTGATAATGTCTGGAGACACTTTTGGTCACAAGTAGGGGGTAGGTACTACTGGCATTAGGAGGTAGAGACCAGGGATGCTGCTCAACATCCTACAATACATGAAACAATCCCCTACAACAAAGAATGATCCAGCCCCAAATATCCTTAGTGCCTAGGCTGAGATAAATGAATATGAAACATCTTCCCTACTTTGCTCTGATACCACTGACACCATCATTTATTCATGAAACCTACCAGACTGGCAAGGACATTGCTTACCCTACAATACTCAAGAGTAGCTGTGCTTCCTCCCCAGCCCATCAGAACACTGGGCCTGGAGCTGGAGTTAGTTGTCCCCTTGCTCCTCTAGGCACTTTCCTACCATTCTCTTCCTTGCCCTGAAGAATCCCATCCCTCAGATGAGACCATTCTCCACATTTCTTGGGGGCAGTTTTCTACAGGACTACTGCTTCCTTTCCTTGTGCACTAAAGATTTTGCTGGCTTTCCTCTGCCTTCACTCTTAGCAACTTCAAATTCATGTGGATGATTCCTTAGGACTCTAGCCTTTCCAGTAAAAAATTTACTGTTACAGACCTTTTCATCCACCTTATTTCAATCATCTCTTTGCACAGTTATTCCTTAGACTTGCCATTATCAATAACTTCATATTTTCATCCCCCACCACCACCTCCTATCCCTGCAGCCTGCTTCTGCTATTACGCCCCTTCCAAGAATCCTCCTCTGCCATCATGACCCCCCAGAGACCCATGTACCAAGCCTTCCATCACCTGGATCGGCATCCCAGGCATCACTATACTCACTTGTTTGCATGCACCTCCAGGCTGTGGTTTCTCTTCTTCCCTTATACTAATTTGGCAAAACCTCCAACCCTTATTAAGTCTATGCTCACCCTACTCTACAAATGCATCCAAGTAGGAGAAGAGCTTTACTTCCATTTATGTCCAAAGACCTCAAGTGGGTGCTTGATTTCTTGCTTCTGGGACATTAGCTTCACACCTTTCTTCTCTTTTAAATTAGAACACTCTTCTCATCTCCTCTCAGCTGGAGTTTTCACTGAGAAAAGAGAAGCAATCAGCACAGAACCTACTCCTCCCCTGGTCTGTATCCCTGTGCTGTGCTTCCCTCCTTGATATGTTGGCCTTTTCTGCTCGCCTACTGTGCCCTGGGCCCACCTACACCCACCACTCAGGGAGTGAACACCACAGTTACGTCCTCTCTCCTGCAGCATTAATGTCTCCTTCCCCTTTGGACTACCCCAAACAGCATACAAGCATTCTAGACTCTCTCACTTAAAAAAAATCCTCTCTTTATCCCATAGCCATCCCAGCTACTGTCTTATTTCTCTCTCCCCCCTTACAACAAAACTGTTTCAAAAAAGTTGTCAAGACTGTTTCCACTTTTTCTCTTCTTATTCGCCAGTGGATTCCACATTGCCAAATCAAATGGCCAGTTCCCAGTCTTAATCTTATTCTGTCACTCAATAGCAGTTGGCATAAAATAGAGTACTCACTCCCTCTTTCTTCCTTGGGTTCTGGAACATACAATCTTGTTTTTGTTTTGTTTTGCACACAGGTCACTTTTCTCATCTTCTTTGCTGGTATCCTGTCCTCTTTCCAGTCGTTAGAGATCAGAGTGCTCCAGGACACAGGCCTTGGCTCTCTTCCCTTCTGTCTCTTCTTCTTCTCTCTCAGCAATATCACTTGAAACTTTAACTGCCGTCTATTAAATTAGGTGCCTTCTGCTGATTCCCAAATTGGTATCTCTCGCCTGAGTCCTATACTTGTATATCAAACTGTCTACTGGACCTCTCAACTTAGATGGGGTACAAGGCATCTCAAACTTAAAAATGCCTAAATTAAAACTCATGATTCCTGCCCCCTGCACCTCAACTTTTTGCTTTCCCATTCTTCCCCATCTCAGAAATTAGCACCAGTTATCCCCTGGCCAAGGATTTATCCCTGATTCCTTTATCTTGCTTTATT
Organism: Dugong dugon; assembly: GCA_030035585.1. Lineage (NCBI taxonomy): Eukaryota > Metazoa > Chordata > Mammalia > Sirenia > Dugongidae > Dugong > Dugong dugon. Next base: position 24,617,569 of record CM057464.1, read on the forward strand.
TTCTGCACGGTGCTGATTATAATTGTATACATTTTTACTTGTTTATTCTGACTTCCCCACTGGAATATCAGGACCACAAGGCAGGGCCTTCATTTCTTTTATTCACAGTATGCCTCCAGTGCCTGGAGAATGATGTAGGCAGAAAGATGCTCAGTAAGTATTTGTTGAATGATTATAGGGTCTAGGATATCTGTCTCTTCACTCAGACATACAATGAGAAGAGAGGAACCATGGGCTTCAGTTTCAACAGCCCTGGGAGTGTCACATCACAGAGTCTTTGGGATCAGTTTTAAAGGTAGGTACACCAGGTAACTTTCAGGAATTCTTCTCTTTTCCTCAAAAGGAGGGTGGTAGATAAACTGGCCTGAGATTCTGGAGACCCCATGCTTGTCTGGGCACTAGCTCTGCTGAGTTGGTTGATCTAGGCTATTAATGTCATCTCACTGGTCCCCAGTATCATCTAGTGTCCCTTCTGGCTCCAAAATATTCTGTAACTAGAGATTCATTTATTTGCTCCTACTAAAATGCAAATACCTTTAGGAGAAGTAACATGCAACAGCTCTATCGGGCAGTTAAGTCTTGGTGAAATTTCTTTGTCAAAGAGTCTTCTCAAAGCCAATTTGGTAAGGGAGAATGAGCATAGGCCAGCTGGATGTATCAAGTGGGAGGAAGAGAAGGAACTGAGGTGTAGAGAACAAGGGAGCAGAAAAGTAGAAGATGGACCCACCACAGTCAAACATCAGAGATTTCACAATCTTGCCAATGGCCAGATGGGGATGCTCTGCTGTTTCTTGAGGGGCAAGGGGTAGTAGTAAGAATGGCTATTGCGTATGTTCAGAGAGAAGTGTGCTGACACGGGAGTGGGCATGACCTTTTGATGATTCACACAAGACATGAGCAGAAGTTTGCTTTTGAATTAGCTACAAGGAAAGAATTTAACAAGCAAACTGTTACTGAAAACAAATCACAAGTAGACTTTTTAAACTACTCAATAGAATGGACTGTTCTAGAGATATTAGAATAATGTTTCACAACTGGGGTTCCAGGGAACATGAGATCCACTGGCATCTTGGTAGGAATTTCAGAGAAAGATGTTCTGTGGTCAGGCAGGTTCTTGGTGTGTGAACATGTCTTATAAATCTCTAAGAGGAGCGTACAGAGTGGGCCATTGCTATCTGACTATGGAAGCTTTTTTCCTTCCAACCCCATATGAATGCATCTTCCTTTGGGACACAGTTTGGGAAATACTGGTTTGGAAGTAGCCATTTGCTTTACAGGAATTTATAAAGTGATTATAATTCTTTCTGTTCATTAAAACATCTTTTCTACAGAGATCTACCAATAAAGCACTGATAGAATGGGTCTAGTTCAAGTTAATGGATTTTCTCTAACATGGGAAATAGCTTTATCATTAAATGCAGCTGATATTTTAGCATGTTCCTCCCTCTTTCCTGCCTCTCCCCCTTACTGATAATTGATCTGTATTAAGGACCACAAGTCAACTGACGAGGAGAGTCAGATTGAAAAGACATAACTTATTTCTGCATTAATAAATATCAGAAGGCTAAAGACTTAAATCCAATGTGATTTGCATGTTTTGTAGGTTTTCCTTCTTTCTGTTTTTTTAGAAAAGGACTGTTTTTTGCATGGCAGATTCTTGCCAAACACCAGCATCAGCATAATCACTGGATAAAGGCCAAAGTTAGAGCAATTGCTAGTCATCACTTTAACAAAAGTTGTTTCACATTTTTTCTAAACCGTTAAGACCATTTGAATATAAGGAAAAACACTGCTTATTTCTTCATTATTTGGCTTAAAAGAAAAGGGAAGTTCATTCCACATGTTAGAAGTCACTGTCACTTAGTATTTAAGCCCCAAAGAGGAGAAACTTGGGTGAAAAGAAATGAAGAGTCTTGTGGTTTAGGGGATTAGTCAGTGGTAATGTCATTGGATATAGTGATGTCCAGAGGTCTGACATTTCCATGCCATTGGTGCTCAGTTGGTTTGTTATATAACTGATGCTAGCAGCATTGCTTCAGTGCAGAAGATGGAAAACTATCAGGCTGTTTAAAGGGAAGGTGGGGCAAAGTGATGATGCACTCTTGAGATGCCCGTGGTGGTCTTTCCCTGAGCTGCTGGGCATCTGGGCTCAGTGTACAGACCAAGGGAGGCTGGGAATGCTCCTGGCTGAACCTATGCTGACTCCTGTGGACTGTCCACTTCTAGCCTGATTCCTCTTTAAAGTTCTGGGTGATGATCTGTGTGCTGGGACTCCCACCAAATCCAGCCCCACCGTCCTGTGTTCCCATAAAGAAGCTCACTCTGCTTGTCAGAAAGGAATTGCACTACCTGCCCTCTCTCATCTCTAGCCTGGCCCCCACTAGAGCAACCAGAAAGCTCCTCTCTCCAGCTCTACTAACCGGGGTTGGACGAGAGAAAAGGAGCTCATTCTTACCCTGATAATCAGATAATCAAGAGTTTTAGACATTATTACTTTTTCCCCAAAAATGATTTGAGGCAAACAAGAGCAACAAAAATTTATGTATTTATTAAAAAATATGTATTATTATTATTAAAAAAATCTCTGCAACCCATAAAGATAACTCTCAGGGATGGAAAAAAAAAAAACTATATTGATCAAATAACTGTGACTCTGGCCTTAGTTCTTTTTAAACTGGAGTTAAAGTGATATTTTGCACAATTTACTTCACTTAACTTGGCCTCAGTTTGCCAGTCTTGTGCAAATGAGTGAGAGAGGTGAACTGGATGATCTTTAAGGCCCAACTTTGCTCTGAACCTTGCGTCTGTCTTCCACAGAGGCTTCTTTCCCAAAGTTCAGCCTTGAGTACTCATGCTTTAGTTGTGTGTTACATGCTGGATTTTAAGACAGGATATATATTTATAAAGAAAATAAATTTAACATTAAATCCTTTTTGTAACAAGGTAAAGATAAATAAATGGATAGATACAAAGTTTTTGCTCAATTGGGCAGAATGCATTTGGATGATTATTATCCTTGACCTAGATTTCTGGGTTTTGCTAAGAAAGTAGAAAGTAGTTTTGCAACTACAGTGGTTTAATTTTGGTTTCCTGACTCCTCTAACAAGTTTTACGAAGGATGTTTACTCAATTGAACTCACAGCCAAACCTTGCCAAAGCAGCAAACAAGTTACTCTGTCATTCTTATCACCAACAGTCATAATAACGCTGAATTGCATCACTTTTCTCTTATACAGATTATCAGCCCTGGAACCATTTCATTTTAGTGTTACCATTTTCCCCTTTGGCATAAAAACAGATTTATTAAGCTAATACAGTATTCTTGCTTTTAAAATATAAGCATTGATTGACAAGTGCATGTCAAACATCTTTCATAAGTTTCTCCTGGCAACTGTAAAATCTCATCTGAATGGGAAAGTAGGAACAACTCTTAGAGATGTTAATATCATGTACGCTGAGATAACTTTCTTTGGTGCTGTCCAGTAATCTTCATAGTGTTTTTTTTTTTTAATTGGAAATTGATCCAAAAGATTGTGATTTTTCACGCAGATTACAAAATTAATTCAAGTATTTGATCCTTCTTGACACGATTACCATTTTAGACCAGATAATTTTTTGCTGTGGGCAGCTGTCCTGTGCATCGTAGGGTGTTCAGCAGCATCCCTGGCCTTTACCCACTAGATGCCAGTAGCACTCCTTCCCCCCACCCCCGACTTGTGACAACCAAAAACATCTCCAGACATTGCCAAATGTTCCCTGGAGGCAAAATCATCCTCTCTCCCCCCACTGAGAACTACTGCAACTGCTCTGTCCTATCTCCAACATTGCTACAAAAAAGAAGCAAAAATAGAAATTGCTTTGCTCTAAAATATGTTATTAATGTCCTTCCAAATGCATAAGTGTTCTGTAGGTAATGCTATAATATTCAGCATGCATTTGCTACCTCTATGTTTTTTTTTTTTTTAAGGCCAGTTTGGAGAAATTGGACAGGCCCTTATCTGTCTGTTTAGAGGATTTCACATAATAAGGTATTAAGTGGCAACAAATAAAGAACTTTGCCTAATGGAAATTAAGATATTAATGTCTTAACACAATGTTGCACAAATATGGATACTATTACCCAAACAAATTAATTGCTTCATATGCTGTGATCATGTTTCATTCTAACTCTCAAATAGCTGCAATGAAACAGCATTTTAACATCAATAAAAAGTAGAAACTTAGTTACTTTGGAAGCATTTCATTTATTTGGTTGAAAAATAGTTCTTTTTGAGTGGGATTAATTAACAACACACACTTCACGGCTGTTGTCCTCCTAAGTTTTTAGATAAGAACAAAGCAGTGATATGTCCAAGTAGCTGCCATTGCTCTGGTCTCCCAGCTTCTGTGTTGTTCTGTGTCCTTGCTCAGCTTAGAGCTATGGGGGTCAGTCGATGTCTGACCCCAACAGGAGGGATGTAAGCAGCTCTAGGTCAGTTCTCAGGGGCTGGAAGTCAAGTCACACTTGAGCAGGGCAGTCGTGACCATAAGGGCTGATTCTGATAAGCAGGCTTGCTCTGTGACCCCCATTATACCCTGGATCTAATCACAAAGTTGGGCCTTGGTCCCTGTACCTGAGTTTGTCTTTAGAAATTTAGGCCTGAGCTTTCCTCTCACCAGCCTCACTTGCTGGCATTACAGCCCTGGCCCTGAAGCCCAGCCCCATGACTTGCTAGTGGGACCAGTGCCTCTGCTCTCAGGGGTGCTCCTTGTCCACCCACTCCCAGCCCAATCCCTGTAACAGGCAGGGTTTGCTCTGTCCTGCTTGGTTAAGCAGCCAGTCCTGAGCTACGACAATGCGCTTGTTGAAAACATTGTATTAGGGAACACTGGTTGGTGTAGGAATTTTTAAATGCCCATAAGGAAAAAAGTTCCAGCCCCTTGAAAAAAGCTATGTTTGCAGAGAGAGATGAAATCAGTCATTTAGGTGTGAAGTACTGACATGGGAGTGTGGCCTCAGAGGCTCAGAGTTCCACAAGGCTGGGGAGAAGCAATGGAGAACAGTTAGTGATCAGAAAATACCATACCAGTTGCTGTTGATTCTGACTCATAAACCAAAACCAAACCCGTTGCCGTTGAGTCAATTCCAACTCATAGTGACCTTATAGGATGGGGTAGAGCTTCCCCATAGGGTTTCCAAGGAGCGCCTGGTGGATTCAAACGGCCAACCTTTTGGGTAGCAGCCGTAGCTCTTAACTACTATGCCACCAGGGTTTCCTCTGACTCATGGTGACCCCATAAAATAACAAGTACGTTTTAATTTAAAATGTACCCACATTTACTGTATCAGGAACCCCATAGGCTTTGGAGGTACAGATTGGAGTAAGACATGTCCCTGTTGGGACAGAGCTCCTCACGTCAGCTGCAACTCAGACTGGGTTGGAACAGGCAGACTGGGCCTTCAAACAGCAAAGGGAAGTGAATATTTAGGTAAGTGAGAGAGTTAATTAGTGACAAGGCTATGCAACTCATGCTTAGAAAGTTTTTTTTTTTCTTAATTCTTCCTTTTAATTGGAAAAAAAAAATTAAGTTGCTATAAATGTCATTTTCTTATTAAGATATAATATTTTCTATAGAAAAACCATGCATGACTATGTTGTTTGTTATAGTCACACTGGTTTTTTCTGTGAATCATTCTGAAAATACCCCATCTGATTCGCCAGAGTTAATATAATGTGGCATCTTCATTCCTAGCAGCAATGGTTTAGGGTGGACGAATAATATCTAGACAGCCAGTTAACATTTTAGAAAAATTACATACATGTTTTTTAAAATATTCATATAATAATAATAAAATAGCTCACATTTGTTAATTCCTATGTGCCAGACACTATTTGTATCATCTCATCTAAACCTCTCAACCACCCCTGTGGCCCCTCTATTATTATCTTCATTTTATGGGGGAGGCTTAGGCTCAGATCAGTTGGGTGACTTGCCCAAGGTCACACAGCCAGAAGATCTTGCAATCAGCCTCCCAAATGCCTGCTTTTAACCCCTGCTGCCCAGCCTAGTGGAAATCCTGGTGGCATAGTGGTTAAAAGCTACAGCTACTAACCACAAGGTCGGCAGTTCAAATCCACCAGGCGATCCTTGGAAATGCTAGGGGGCAGTTCTACTCTGTCCTATAGGGTGGTTATGAGTCGGAATCCACTCAACGGCAATGGGTTTGGTTGGGTTTTGGCCCAGCCTAGCACTAGGAACAGCTTCCTTACTTTAGGCTGTTGACAGTTCCACTTACATTTGCAAGGGGAAGATATGGGGCATTTCAGACACTTGTTCTAAATTGTTGAGTTTGTTCATCCAAGAGAAATCGGCGCTCAGGCCAACTCTGGTACCGTTTGCAGCCTGGTGCGGAAGCAAAACGGCTCACATCAACAGTCACCGCAGCGTTTGCCCTAGGTCATCAGTGTGTCTGTACACTGCACTTGGACAGGCTAAGGCTAGAGTGAGGCGAGTGGGGCACCGTCAGAGGGGAGCCCCACTTGCTCACTTACAGGACCCTGAGAATGTGCACCTACTTAAATCGTGCGCTCTAGGCCCCTCCCTACCTCTCCTAAGCGAAAAACCAAACCCATTGCCCTCAAGTCAATTCTGACTCATAGCGACCCTATAGGACAGAGCCGAACTGCCCCATAGAGTTTCCAAGGAGCAGCTGGTGGATTCCAACCGCCGACCTTTAGGTTAGCAGTGTAGCTCTTAACCACTGTGCCACCCAGGGCTCCTCCCTACCACCCCTGGGAATTAGCAAAGAGGCAAGGACCGCTCCCCTCTTCAGAGAAGTGTGAAAATGGGGTGTGCTTCTGACTCAGGACCAGTGCTGCATCTCTGTGCATCACTTTGGTTCTGAACGTGTCCTTTGCGTTTGGAAGTTGAGGACAGAAGAGTTGCTTGGCTCTTTACATTCTAGCTTCACGTGGAGGAAAAGAAATCAGTAGCAGGTTTAGATTCTCGCAGTCTGACTCTGGGACTTCCGCTTTAACCCCTCCAGGTCCCCTCTCCCTCCTGCTCAACACGCTCGTGCCCCTGCGGCTGCCTCAGCGGCTACAAGAGCTCAAAGGCTCTTTTGCCCTCTGACTTCACTCTGGTTTTGCCTGTTGGGAGTCCCAGCGCGCTATGGAATGAGGGAGGAGAGCGGAGTAGTGGTATTTATTACCTGATCACCAAGTTCCTTCGTCACCAAGTTCACGCTAACAGAGCCCTGAGCCGTTGGCTGCGTCCAGCACCTGCCCACCCGCTGAACCCCACATGCTTCTGCCCCCGCCCCCCACCCACGAAGCCCCTTACCGTGTGTCTTCTCTCAGGGCCGCTGGGCGGTTCTGGCGTGGGCTGTCAGCTGGGTATCCTTCAGAGGCCTGCGTCCAAGAGGACCCAGGCCCATGTCTGCAGGACGCCCCTCGAAACACAGCTGAGCACGCAAGGGCCCTTGGTGGGACAGCACATCCTCAGTGAGCAAGCAAAGCGGGTTTTCTACTGTCTTTCTGGTTGTCCCAGGTTGGCTGCCTTGAGAAGATGAAGAACCTGGCTGGCTGGTGTTTCTGTTTCCTGATCTGAATTGCCCTCATTGTGGCGAAGAGCTGACAAGAAACAGTAAACTTCTCTGAACCCTGGCTTTCTGGAGCCTTAGGCAAGATGATTTGGGAGGGCCCTTTAAGAAAGGTTCCTGAATGGTGTAAATGATTTGCGTTAGACTACTAACTGAAAGGTTGGCAGTTGGAACCCACTCAGTGGGGCAGGAAGAAAGGCCTGGCGGACTACTTCTAAAAGATCACAGCCAAGAAGTACAATTCTACTCTGGCACACAAAGTGTTGCTGAGTCAATCAACTTGATGGCCACTGGTTGGATTTTTAGGAATAAGAACGTAAAATTCTTTTTTGCTTGTTTAGTTTTATACTTATCCAAAACAAAAATAGCCTTTTTATATGAATAAAAAATGATCATTGTGGAAATTATTTTTAACTAGTATAGAAAATTGTAAGAAAGAAAATGAAATCATCTGGAATTCTACTACCTGAGCTAACAGCAGCATGCTGGTAAGCATGCTTGTATCTCCTTATACAAATAAGTATTTTCCCTCTTATTATTTTGCCCTCACTTCTCACCTTCCATTCTCAACCTACATATTCCAAGAAGTGTGTGTCTTTATATAATTTTCTTCATGTTCATATAACTGTATAGGATTTTTTGAACAAATACCCCCACATGTTTTTGTCATTGTTTATTTTACAAAATATAATCTTATGTACACTTTTGCTACACCTTGTCAGTAGAAATCCTTTCAGTCATTTGTTACAATCTCACCCATTCTCCCCCCCCCCCACATTGTATGATGACAAATTTCAAACATATAGAAAAGTTCAAAGATTTTTAGAGTAAGCATCCTTATACTCACCACCTGGATTCTCCATTAACCTTTTACTATACTTGATTTTCCATCTATTCATCCCTCTAACCATGTATCAATATATCTTATCTATCTTATTGTTTTATTGTTGTAAAAATATCTTATTTTTTGTGCATTTCAAAATAAAAGTTGCAAATATCAATCAGTACACTTCCCCTTAAATACTTTGTAAGCATATTATTAACTAATGTTGAATATTTCTCTTTTAGGTTAAAATATCTGTATATTCTAAAGCACTAATTTTGAGTTATCATTTGCTGAGTTTTGACAAATGCATACACCTATGTAACCCAAATCCCTGTTGAGATATGTGGGTCTATATCACCTCAAACTACCTCCCTCAGAAGTTCTCTCAGGCCCCTGAGGTAACCTCTGTTCTGATTATTTCCACCATACAGGGGTGAATTACCCAGTAATCAAGGGAAGCATGGGCTTACTTGTGCTTATGTACTAATCTCTAGTGAACAATTTCAAAGATGTGGTGAAACCCAAGTGAAATTGTTCACTACAGGTTAGTAAGTAAGCACAAACGAACCCATGCTTACCTCGATTACTGGGTAATCTGCCCTGTCAGGGACTGTAAATTTGAAAAGAGGCTTTGATTCTGTAGGGAGGTGCTGTAGGGTTGGTAGAGAGACAGATGCCAGCCATACCTAGAAACAGAAATTTTTTGTTGTTGTTTATTGTTGTAGTTTAAACGAAGTTTACATTTCAAGTTAGTATCCCATACAAAAATTTATACATACATTATGTGACCCTAATTGCTCTCCTCATACTGTGACAGCACAATCCTGCTTTCCACCCCTGATTCCCCATGTCCATTCAGCCAGCTCCTAACCCTCTCTGCCTTCCCATCTCACCTCTGGACAGAGGCTGCCAGTTTAGTCCCTTGTATCTACTTGAGCTAAGAGACACACTCCTTACGAGTATCACTTTATGTCCCACAGTCCAGTTCAATCCCTGTCTGAAGAGTTGGCCTAAGAAATTGTTTGTTCTGGGCTGTTAGAGAATCTGGGGGCCATGCTTTTCAGGGTTCCCCCAGTCTCAGTCAGACCATTAAGTCTGGTCTTCTTACTAGAATTTGAGTTCTGCACTCCACCTTTCTCCTGGTCCATCCGGGACTCTCTGTTGTGTTCCCTGCCAGGGCAGTCATTGGTGGTGTTCGGGCACCATCCAGTTCTTTTGGTCTCAGGTTGATGAACTCTCTGGTTTATGTGGCCCTTTCTGTCTCTTGGGCTAATACTTTCCTTGTGTCTTTGGTGTTCTTCATTCTCCTTTACTCCAGGTGGTTGGGACCAATTGATGCATCTTTGATGGCTGCTCGCAAGTTTTTAAGACCCCAGATTGCCACTCACCAAAGTGAGATGCAGAACGTTTTCTTAATAAGCTTTGTTATGCCAATTGACCTAGATGCCCCCAGACGCCTACCCTTGTTACTCTGTCCCTCAAAGTGTTTGATTGTATTGAGGAATCTTCTCAGCTTTGTTTTAGTCCAGTTGTGCTGACTTCCCCTGTAGTGTGTACTGTCCTTCCCTTCACCTAAGATAATTCTTATCTACTATCTAGTTAGTAAATAACCCTCACCCTCCCTCCCCACCCTCGTAACCATCAAAGAATATTTTCTTCTGTGTTTAAACCTTTTCTTGAGTTCTTATAATAGTGGTCTTATACAATATTTGTCCTTCTGTGACTAAATACACTCAGCATAATGACCTCCAGCTTCCTCCATGTTATGTTTCAAGACTTCATCATTGTTCTTTATCATTGTGTAGTATTCCATTGTGTGGATGTACCATAATTTGCTTATCCATTCATCCGTTGACGGGCACCTAGGTTGTTTCCATCTTTTTGCTACTGTGAACAGTGCTGCAGTGAACATGGGTGTGCATATATCTATTCGTGTGACAGCTCTTATTTCTCTAGGATATATTCCAAGGAGGAGGATAGCTGGATAGTAAGGTAATTCTATTCTAGCTTTTTAAGGAAGCACCAAATCGATTTCCAAAGTGGTTGCACCATTTTACATTCCCACCAACTGTGTATAAATGTTCCGGTCTCTCCACAACCTCTCCAGCATTTACTATTTTGTGTTTTTTGGATTGATGCTAGCCTTGATGGGGTGAGATGATATCTCATTGTAGTTTTGATCTGCATTTCTCTAATCGCTAATGATCGTGAACATTTCTTCATGTGTCTGTTAGCAGCCTGAACATCTTCTTCGGTGAAATGCCTGTTCATATCCTTTGCCCATTTTTTAATTGGGTTATTTGTCTTTTTGTTGTTGAGGTTTTGCAGTATCTTGTAGATTTTAGAGATTAGATGTTGATCGGATTTGTCGTAGCCAAAATTTTTCCCTGTCTGTAGGTTGTCTTTTGACTCTTTTGGTGAAGTCTTTTGATCAGCATCAGTGTTTGATTTTTAGGAGCTCCCAGTTATCTAGTCTCTCTTCTGGTGCTTGCACATTATTACTTATGGTTAGTATTCTGTTTATGCCATGTATTAGGGTAGAAGCAGAATTTTTGATGTGGTCAAAAAATGTGAAATTGTTCACTATAAATGTCTTTTGGATAATCCACCCCTGCACCACACATTGGTTTTACCTCGTCTACAACTAGAACTGGATGGGCACCATCCAGTTCTTCTGGTCTCATTGCAAAGGAGGCAACTAGACAGGCATTTGATTTCCACCTCTATTTCCTGACTCTCCTTCTTCCTCTGTTGCTTCAGGTGAATGGAGACCAGTTGTTGTACCTTGAATGGCTGCCTGTTAACTCTTAAAGACCCCAGTCACTACACAAGTAACTAGGAGGTAGAACAGAAGTTTTAAGAGACAATATTAGACTTCTGGGCAACATGGTGCTGTAGTCAGAAGCACTATGCCGTCCCTCCGCAGCAAAGATCCGAAAAACTAAGTCAAACAGAGTCACACGTCAATCCTGAAACCCTAAACATCAAATGAAGAGCTAAAGAACTCAGTCAAGCAGTGAATGGAGTAAGAAACTGACCGAGAACAGACAGCAAGGAGAGATATGTGCAGAGGTCGCCTATCAGCTACCTCAGCATGGATCCACTATCTTGGACTCCTATAGGAGATCAGGGAACATGGGGTATGAGAAAGCAGCTTCATGGAGCTTCCAGCAGGAGACAGAACAACCGGTACCCGGCGATATAGGCTTTCCCACTCCCCCACCTTCTTCACCCCTTCTTAGCCTCCTCTGCTTCCTGCAGCCCCAGTCTCTTGGCCAGCACCCTGGAGTCACTTGGATTCCACCCACCTGCACTAGCCGGCTCCCTGAGTGCCTTTTGTTAGCTGCTGATGTTGCATTTTTCCAGTTCTTTAGATTTCTTCCTTAGCTCTCACCACCTCCCCCTCCTTCCTTTCAAACACTTGGCTCTGTGCACCATCTTTGCTTCTTCCTGAAAGGCTGTAAAACACCACTTGACTGTAAAACTGCTTCCTGGCCCATGCTGACATGCTGGTAGGACACACTTTCTCATCTGTTTGTTTGTTTGCTCTGATTTGTTCTGTTTTGATTTGTTTGTTTTTTTTCTTTTTCTTTTCTTGGCTTGGAAGCCCCTTCTAGCTAGGCAGTGCTGCTTGGCCTGGAAACTACTCCCTTACTCTTACACACAGGGACATCCCTGGGGGCATTTCTTTTTTCTTTTCTTTTTTTTTTTTTGTTTGTTTGTTTTTCCGTTTTATCTTCTTCTCTCTCTTATTCCCTTTTTGTCTTTCTCATTTATAGTTTCTCAATTTATTCATTTTTTTCATTTTTGTTTTTCTTCATTTCTCAGTCTCTCATCTCTCCAGTCCAATAGCAAGCTAAGAGAGCTTTTTTGTTTCTGTGGGTGTTTTTGGCTCCTGTTCCCCTCTCCTCTCTCTCTTCTTTCCCATACCCATCTTAGCTCCACAGATCACAATCCACCCCTCCCTCCTGCCTACCTGCACTGTGCACTGAACATCACCTTCCCAAGCAGCACAGACGCGGCCCACTAGAACCTGTCCTGCACTGATTTCAAGTCTGCACTGTCAGCCCTGGTAAGTGCCACAAACAACCCATCCCAGCAACTCTCCTTCAGCTGGACCTGCCCTGCTGTACCATGACTGAGTGACTGACCCTGCCCATTGGAGAAGGAAGTGAAAAGTACTGTGCCCACAGATGATCAAACAACAAAGAACACACAGCCCACCTGCTCAGACATACCAAATAAAACAAAAATGCAGGACAAAACAAACAAATCTACAATCAATAAACAAGGAAAATAACCACTGAATGCCCCGAAGATAGCAGACAATATCAAAACATTTACAAAAACAGAACAGGATGTTTCCAGTAGGAGTCCAAAATAAAACAACAGATGACCTTCCAGTAGAAGAAAAGGTGCTAGACCTAACTGATAAGGAATTCAAATCCCTAATAGTCAGAATTATCCAAGAGTTGAAGCAAAAAAACAGAAAAAAATGGGGAAAAAATAGACAAATTCATGGAAAATACAGACAAAAAAATGGAAGAATTCAAGAAAATAATACAGGAACAAAATGGTGAAATAAATTCACAATGAGAAAGCATACAAAAACAACAATTAGAAACCCAAAAGATAAACAACAGGATTTCAGAAACGGATGGTGTCATAGAAGGGCTGAGGAGCAGTTTGGAAACGATGGACGATAGGATCAGCAAAATGAAGACAAACACTTGGATACGACTCTGTTTGAGGAAAAATCAGAAAAAAGAATGAAGAAAAATGAAGAAACACTGAGAATTATGTGGGATACAATCAAAAGCAAAAATCTGTGAGTGATCGGAGTTCCAGAACAGGGGGAGAAAACAGAAAACACAGAGAAGATCTTTGAAGAATTGCTGACAGAAAACTTCCCCAATATCATGAAAGATGAAAAGCTGGCCATCCAAGAAGCTCAACAAACCCCATATAGTATAGACCCCAAAAGAAAATCACCAAGGCATATCGTAATCACACTTGCTAAAACCAAAGACAAACAAAGAATCCTGAGAGCAGCTCAAGACAAACAAAAAGTCCCATACAGAGGAGAAACAATCAGACTAAGCTTGGATTATTTGACAGAAACCATGCAGGCAAGAAGGCAATGGGATGACATATATAAAACCTTGAAAGAAAAAAATTGCCAGCCAAGAATAATATATCCTGCAAAACTCTCATTCAAATATGATGGTGAAATTAGGCCATTTCAAAATAAACTGAAATTAAGTGACTATGTAAAAACCAAACCAAACTTACAAGACTTAATAAATGGAGTTCTTCAATCTGAGAACAAACAACATCAGACCACAGGCTGAATATAGGACACAGGATTGTACTAGCCAGATACCAACCTAGGAAATGAACTCTTAAGGACTATGCAAAACCAAAAGAATTACAACAGGGAACCAGAGAGGTTAATCTGTAAATGACAAGAGCATCAGAACAATAAAAGAGGGAATAAACAGTGTAGGTATAGAACTGGCAAGGTGATACCAAGTAGTAATAGACTGGTTCCAATCTAGGAAGATAAGGGTAAATTCCAAGGTAACCACAGTTAACAAACCTACTCATCAAAATAAAGAAGAAAAACAAAAAGTCTCAGTAAAGACAAAACCTACAAAAACAAAAGAAATGAAAATAAAAATCCACAAACAGTACTCAGCACAGGAGAGTAAGAGGAACAAAGAAAACGTCAGCACCACAAAAAAAAAAAAAAAAAAAATGCACTACAAAATGCAATCTCACTACTAGGATTATATCTAAGAAAAACAAGAGCTGTCAAATGAATAGACATATGCACACCCATATTCATTGCAGCACTGTTCACAATAGCAAAAAGATAGAAACAACCTAGATGCCCATCAACAGATGAATGGATAAACAGACTGTGGTACATACACCCAATGGAGTATTATGCAAAGGTAAAGAACAATGATGAATCTGCAAAGCATCTCATAACATGGATGAAACTGGAGGACATTATGCTGAGTGAAATAAGTCAATCACAAAAGGACAAATATTTTATGAGACCTGTACCATAAAAACTCATGTAAAAGTTTACACACACACAAACAAAATCTTTGTTGGTTACAAGGGATGGGAGGGCAGGGGGGGAACTAAATAGACAATAAATAAGTGATAACTTTGGTGAAGGGTACGACAGTACACAATACTGGGGAAGCCAGCACAGCTTGTACACGGAAAGGTCATGGAAGCTCCATAGACACATCCAAACTCTCTGAGGGACTGAGTTACTGGGTGGAGGGCTGTGGGGACTATGGTCTCAGGGAATGTCTAGCTCAATTGGCATAATACAGTTTATACAGACAATGTTCTACATTATACCTTGGTGAGTAGCCTCTGGGGTCTTAAAAGCCTGTGAGCAGTCATCGAAGATACTCCACTGGTCTCAACCCTTCAGGAGCAAGGGAGAATGAAGAGAACAAGATACAAGGAAAAGACTAGTCAGAAGGATTAATGGACCACAGCTACCACGGCCTCCACCAGACTGAGTCCAGTACGGCTAGTTGGTGCCTGGCTACCACCACTGACTACTCTGACTGGGATCACAATAGAGGGTCCTGGACAGAGCTGGAAAAGGATGTAGAACAAAATTCTAACTCACAAAAAAAAAAAAAAAAAAAAAAAGATTTACTGACCTGACAGACTGGAGAAACCCCAAGAGTATGGCCCCTGGACACCCTTTTAGCTCAGTGGTGAAGTCACTCCCAAAGTTCACCATTCAGCCAGGGGTTGAACAGCCTCGTAAAACAAAATGGGACTAACGAGACATAGCAGTCCAGGGACAAGGACTAGAAGGAAGGAGGAGACAGGAAAGCTGGTGATAGGGAACCCAAAATTGAGAACAGAAAGTGTTGACATGTCATGGGGTTGTTAACCATTGTCATATGGTGATATGTGTACTAACTGTTTAATAAGAAACTATTTGTTCTGCAAACTTCCATCTAAGGTACAAAAAAAAAAAAAAAAAAAGGAATTATCAATGCGAGATCAAATTGACAACAGCAACTCAAAAGGTTTGATGGGAAGCCTAGAGGGCAGTGAGTTGAAGATAATGGTGATGGAATAATTTGGAAAAGGATAGTGTGAATAGCAGCACAACTGGAAGAATGTAATCGATGTCACTGAATTGTACATGTAGACACTTTTGAAATGGTTTAACTTTAGCTATGTATATTTTCACTAAGGTCGAGAAAGGAGAGTGTTGACATGTTGTGGGGTTGTTAACCAATGTCATAAAACAATATGTGTACTGACTTGTTAATGAGAAACTGTTTGTTCTGTAAACCTTCATCTAAACTACAATTTAAAAAAAGTGCAAAGAAAAAAAAAAAAAGAAACAATATTAGGCTAATTGATTGCAATGTCCCTCGAAACTATGACCCTAAACCTCCAAACTAAGAAAACAAATCCCATGAGGTGCTGGGTTAGGCATACGTAACCTCAACAGCTGCCTTCTTCTTCTTTTTTTTAGAGGGAAAATATATATATAGCACAACGTCTGCTAATTCAGCATTTTTCAGGTGTACAGTTTAGTGATATCAATTCCATTAACTGATTGTGTAACCACTACCCTTAATTGATGCAGTTTTTCCCATCACCATAAACAAAAACTCACTGCTTCCTATACAATGGTTCTCTTTCTCCCCCTCTCTCCTGCCCTGGTAACCACTAATTAACTTCAGTCTCTATATATTTGCCTGTTTTTATAATTTTATGTAAGTGAGATCATACAATATTTTTCTTTTTGTGATTGACTTATTTCACTCAGCATATTGTCTTCAAGATTCATCCATGTTGTAGTATGTATCAAGATTTCCTTTCTCTTTCTGGTGGAGTAGTATTCCATTGTAGGTATGTACCACATTTTGCTTATCCACTCATCCGTTGATGAGCATTTAGGTTGCTCACACCTTTTGGCTATTGTGAATAGTGTTGCAATGAACATTGCTGTACATATATCTGTTGATGTCACTGCCCTCAAGTTCCCTGGGTATATACCTAGGAGTAGATTGCTGTGTCGTACGGTAGTTCTATTTTTAGTTTTCTGAGGAATTGCCACATTGTTTTCCACAACAGTTGTACCATTCTGCATTCCCACCAGCAATGAATAAGGGTTTGAATTTCTCCACATCCTTGCCAACATTTTTTTTTTTTTAATATTAACCACTTTGCGGGAGTGAAGTCATATCTCATTATGGCTTTGATTTGCATCTCTCTGATGGCCATCATGTTGAAGATGCTTTTAATTTTGTAAGGTAGATCCCTGGAAGTGAGATTGCTGGAGTGAAGGGCCCATATTTCTTTACATTTATTGTAATAAATATTGTCAAACTGTTTTGCAAAAAAGGCTGCAACCATTTACATTGCCACCAGAAAAGGTGAGGGTATTCTTTTCCAGCTTCCCTGCAAGTAGGGTGTCACCATGTTTAAAATATTTATGCTTACTAACAGATGAAAATTGGAAACTTGCCATTAGTTTTTCTTTCATTTTCCTGACTGCCAGAGGGTCTGAGTATCTTTTCATACATGTGTTGCCATTTGGATGCCTTTTGTGAATTGCCTCATTTCCTTTGCCAACTTTACTTTTGGGTTGTGTGTCTTTATCGTAATTTGTGAAAGCTCTTTGTCTATCATGGATAATTCCTTTTATCTATAATATGCATTATTGATAGTTGCCCCTAGTATATCATTTGTCTTTTGCTTTTATTTATACTGTATTTTTGATTTAATATTAAAAAAAATTTCTGAAATCAATTAAATATATTTTTATATACCTTCTGAGTTCCCTCTTTTTTTGAAAGGTCTACCTATTTTCTAATTAATATGAATAATCTCCTAAAACTTTCTTTAAATTTTTATTATTATTTACCAATTTTTTACATTTGACTCTTCACTGTATTTAGTGTTAGTTTTATATGTAGTGGGAGGTGGGGTCCAATTTTCTTTTCTTCTAGACCGACAGCCAACTTCAACTTCACTTGTTTAATAAACCTAGCACTACCCACTGGATTGAATACCAACTGTGTCATTTATTAAATCCTCCTGTAAGCTGAGATCTGTTTCTGGATTCTCTGTTTTGCTTCATTAACCTACTTGTCTATTTCTATGCTAATATAATTTTATTTTGATTACTCCTCACTTATCAGTTATCTCATTATCTGACATTTCACATTTAAAACAATAGTAAAGAGTTTGCTATCCAACTATTTTGTGCATTAACTACATATGTATGGCATAACAAATGCCTAGGTGGAAGACGAGAGTAATGCTGGCTATGATGGTTAAGGTTATGTGTCAACTTGTCTGGGCCATGATTCTCAGTTGTTTGTCAGTTATGTAATGATGTAACTTGGTGGTTATGTAATGATGTAGTCATCCTCTCCTTTGTGATCTGATGTGGTCATCCTCCATTTTCACATAACACTGATTTTCTCATAACAACCTGGTCTTTGCAACCTAACCATGTCAATAAGTGAGGAGTGGGTGTAGTGATTTTGTAGTATGTCTTAGCTGGTAAAGCAAATTCACAACATCTTGCCCCCATATTTTAAAATAATTTCTTTACTGTCTGTGGACAATTATTTTTCCATATGAACTTTATTCAACTGACATCTCCTTCCGCCAAAAATTCAAGAGGATTAAAATTGCAATTGTAATTATATATACATATTATATTTTGGAGAATTCATATTTTATATTAAATCTTATTCAAGAACATGGAATAGTTTTTCCATTTAGTTAGCTCTTATTTTATTTCCTCCAGTGAGATTTGATAGCTTTCTTCACATAGCCTGAACATTTCTTACTAGATTATTTTCCCTAATAATTTTATAGATTATGAATAAAACATTTCCTCAATTTCCATTTTCAGTGGTTTAATGCAACTATAGAAAAAAGTTACTGATTTTTGTATGGTTATCTTGTATACAATTATCTTACCAAATTCCTCAATTAATTTTAATGGCATTTTTTTCCCTCAAAGTGTCTTGAACTATATTAATAAAATTATATAACCAACGAAGAAAGAAAATTTATCTTTACTTTTCCAATATTTATATGGACTGTTTTCTTTTATTATTTTATTTGCCAGGACTGTTAAGAGCTATGTGGAATAATATTGGCGACTGTGGCATCCCTGCTTGCTTCTGATTTTAGTGCAAATGTCTTTAGCATTTCTCCATTTATAATGAGGTTTGTGGTTGGATTTTGGTAAGGATCCTCTATTATATTTAGTATTTAATTTCTATTTAACTGAGGAGCCTTAGTGACACAGTGGTTAAGAGCTTCGCTGATAACCAAAGGGTCAGCAGTTTGGATCTACCAGCTGCTCCTTGGAAACCCAGTGGGGCAGTTCTACTCTGTTCTGTAGGGTCACTATGAGTCAGAATCCACTTGATGAAAATGGATTTAACCGAGGTTTTGGTAGGAGCAGTTGTTGAAGTTTTAAAAGTGGTCCTTTCAGTATCTAATGATATGCTTGTCTGATTTTTCTTCCTGTGGATGCAATCAATTATGTTGATATGTGTTCTTGTATTAAATACCCTTTCATTCTTGGGCTAAACCTGACTTGATTGTAGTCTCAAAAGAATATTTTGAGCACCATGAATTTCATTTGTCTATCTTTTATTTAGAACTTTCATCAGTTTTATTTATAAATTATATTTGTCTATAGGAATGTGGGGTACTAATTGTATCAAGTTTCGTTTTTGAGAATATACTAGTTTTAGAGGATGAATTAGGGGAATTTTCATCTTTTTATGTGCCAAAATAACTGTGAATAACATTAAAATTAACTTTTAAAATATTATATAGGACTCAGCTATGAAGCTAACTGACCATGGGACCTTGTTTGATGGTAGGTCTTTAATCACTCTTTGAGTATTCTCATGGTATAGGTATATTCAAATTTTCTTTCCTCATGGAGAAATTTTGGCATTTTATATTTGCTAGAAAATCACTAATTATTTCTAGGTAAAGCAAAGTTGCATATGTTGTTACATATGTTGTCGTTGTTGTTGTTAGGTGCTGTCAAGTCAGTACCGACTCATAGCAACCCCACGTCCAATAGAACCAAACACTGCCCTGTCCTGCACCATCCTCAAAATTGTTATGCTTGAGCCCATTGTTGCAGCCACCGGGTCAATCTATCTAACTGAGGGTCTTCCCCTTTTTTGCTGACCCTCTACTTTACCAAGCATGATGTCCTTCTCCAGGGACTGGTCCCTCCTGATAACATGTCCAAAGTACTTGAGGCAAAGTCTCGCTATCCTTGCTTCTAGGGAGCACTCTCGCTGTACTTCTTCTGAGATAGGTTTATTCTGGCAGTCCACTGTATATTTAATATTCTTTGCAAACACCGTAATTCAAAGGCATCAATTCTTCTTTAGTCTTCCTTATTCATTGTCCAGCTTTTGCATGCATATGAGGCAATTAAAAATATCATGGCTTGGGTCAGGCACACCTTAGTCCTCAAAGTGACATCTTTGCTTTTGGACACTTTAAAGAGGTCTTTTGCAGCAGATTTGCCCAATTAATTGCATTGTTTGATTTCTTGACAACTGCTTCCATGGGCATTGATTGTGGATCCAAGTAAAATGAAACCCTTCACGACTTCAATGTTTTCTCCATTTATCATGATGTTGCTTATTGGTCCAGCTGTGAGGATTTTGTTTTCTTTATGTTGAGATGTAATCCATACAGAATGCTGTAGTCTTTGATCTTCATCAGTAAGTGCTTCAAGTCCTCCTTGCTTTCAGCAAGCAAGGTTGTGTCATCTGCATATCGCAGGTTATTAATGAGTCTTCCACAAATCCTGATGCCACATTCTTCTTAATATGGTCCAGTTTCTCAGATTATTTGCTCAGTATACAGACTGAATAAGTATAGTGAAAGGATACTACCCTGATGCATACCTTTCCTGACCTTAAACCATGCAGTATCCCCTTGTTCTGTTTGAACTACTGCCTCTCGGTCTATGTACAGGTTTCTCATGAGCACAATTAAGTGGTCTGGAATTCCCATTCTTTACAATGTTATCCATAATTTGTTATGATCCACACAGTTGAATGTCTTTGCATAATTAATAAAACACAGGTAAACATCTTTCTGGTATTCTCTCTTTCCGCCAAGATCCATCTGACATCAGCAATTATATTCCTTGTTCCACATCCTCTTCTGAATCCAGCTTGGATTTCTGGCAGTTCCCTGTCAGTGTTACTGCTGCAACTACTTTTGAATTATCTTCAGGAAATTTTACTTGTGTGTGAGATTAATGTGTTATTGTTAGGGACCTTTGAGTCGGTTCCAACTCATAGCGACCCAGTGTACAACAGAACGAAACACTGCCCAGTCTTACACCATCCTCACGGTCATTGTTATTAATTATATTAATGATACTGTTCAGTAATTTTCTCATTCTGTTGGATTACCTTTCTTTGGAATGGGCACAAATATGAAACTCTTCCAGTCACTTGGCCAGGTAGCTTTTTTCAAAATTTCTTGGCCTAGACAAGTGAGCACCTCTAGTACTCCATCCATTTGTTGAAACATCTCAGATAGTATTCTGTCAATTCCTGGAGTCTTGTTTTTCGTCAATACCTTCAGTGCAGCTTAGACTTCTTCCTTCAGTGCCATTGGTTCCTGATCATATGCTACCTCCTGAAATGGCTGAACATCAACCAATTCTTTTTGATAAAGTGACTCCGTATATTCCTTCCATCTTCTTTTTTTCTATTGTTGTGCTTTAAGTGAAAGTTTACAATTCAAGTTACTCTCCCATACAAAAATTTATACATACATTGTTTTCTGACCCTATCTGCTCTCCCTGTACTGTGGCAGCACTGTCTTGCTTTCCACTCTGGATTTCCCGTGTCCATTCAACCAGGCCCTGACCCTCTCTGCCTTCTTATCTCACCTCTGGATGACAGCTGCTCATTTAATCTCATGTATCTACTTGAGTGAAGAAGCACACTCTTCATGAGTATCATTTTATGTCCCATAGTCCAGTCTAATCTTTGTCTGAAGAGTTGGCCTCGGGAATGGTTTTAGTTTTGGATTAACAGAAAGCCCAGGGGCCACATCTTCCAGGGTTCCTCCAGTCTCAATTAAACCATTAAGTCTGGTCTTTTTACTAGAATTTGAGTTCTGAATCCAACTTTCCTCGTATTCCATCAGGGACTCTCTGTTTTGTTCCCTGTCAGGGCAGTCATTGTGGTAGCGGGGCACCATCTAGTTCTTCTGGTCTCAGGCTGACGAAGTCTGTGGTTTCTGTGGTCCTTTCTGTTTCTTGGGCTAATACTTTCCTGTGTCCATGGAATTCTTCAATTTCTTTTACTCCAGGTGGGTTGGGACCAATTGACACATCTTAAATGGCCACTCACCAGCTTTTAAGACCCCACATGCTACTCACCAAAGTGGGATGCAGAACATCTTCTTAAAAAACTTTGTTATGCCAATTGACCTAGATGTCCCCTGAAACCATGGTCCCCAGACCCCAACCCCTGATACTCTGTCCCTTGTCATGTTTGGTTGTATTCAGAAAATTTCTTAGCTTTGGTTTAGTCCAGTTGTGCTGACTTCCCCTGTAGTATGTGCTATCCTTCCCTTCACGTAAGATAATTCTTATCTACTTTCTAGTGTAGTGAATACCCATCTCCCTCCCTCCCCACTCTCGTAACCATCAAAGAATATTGTCTTCTGTGTTTAAACCTTTTCTTGGGTTTTTATAATAGTGGTTGTCTTGGTCATCTAGTGCTGCTGTAACAGAAATACCACAAGTGGATGGCTTTAACAAAGAGAAGTCTATTCTCCCACAGTCCAGTAGGCTACAAGTCCAAATTCAGTCCAGGGGAACACTGTCTCCATTGGCTCTGGAGGAAGGTCTGTGTCATTAACCTTCCCTTGGTCTGGGAGCTTCTCTGTGCAGGAATGTCAGGTCCAAAGGATGTGCTCTGCTCCCTGCACTGCTTTCTTGGTGGTATGAGGTTCCCATGTGTCTCTGCTTGCTTCTCTCTTTTATATCTCAAAAGAGATTGGATTAAGACACTAATCTTGTATATTTCATCAGTATAACCTCATTATAGTGATAGAGTTTCCAGCTCATAAGGAAATCACTTCAGATTTACAAAATGGTACACAATTATACAATACTGGGAATCATGACCTAGCCAAGTTGACAGAAATTTTTTGGGGGCACAATTCAGTCCATGACAGTGGTCTTATACAGTATTTGTCCTTTTGCGACTAAGTTCGCTCAGCATAATACCTTCCAAATTCTTCCATGTTATAAGATGTTTCATGGCTTCATCGTTGTTCTTTATGGTTGTGTAGTATTCCATTGTGTGAATATAGCATAATTTGTTTATCCATTCCTCCGTTGATGGGCATTTAGGTTGTTTCCATCTCTTAGCTATCGTGCTGCAATGAACATGGGTGTGATGGCTCTTAATTCTCTAGGATATATTCCAAGGAGGAGGATTGCTGGATTGTATGGTACTTCTGTTTCTAGCTTTTTAAGGAAGCACCAAATCGATCTCCATACTGGCTGTACCATTTTACATTCCCACCAGCAGCATATAAGTGTTCAAGTCTCTCCACAACCTCTCCAACATTGATTATTTTGTGTTTTTTGGATTAATGCTAGCTTTGTTAGGATGAGATGGTATCTCATCATAGTTTTGATTTGCATTTCTCTAATGGCAAATGATCGTGAGCATTTCTTCATGTGCCTGTTAGCCACCTGAATGTCTTCTTTGGTGAAGTGCCTGTTCATATCCTTTGCCTATTTTTTAATTGGGTTGTTTGTCCTTTTGTTGTTGAGGTTTTGCAGTATCTTGTAGATTTTAGAGATTAGATGCTGATCGGATTTGTCGTAGCCAAAAATTTTTTTCCCAGTCTGTAGGTTGTCTTTTGTCTCTTTTGGTGAAGTCTTCTGTTTTTTTAAATTTTTTTTATTGTACTTTGGATGAAGGTTTACAGAATAAATAGTTTCTCATTAAACAGTCGGCGCAAAATTGTTTTATGACATTGGTTAATAACCCCACGACATAGCAACACTCTCCCTTCTCGACCCTGGAGGATTTTTTTTTTTTTGGTGAAAATATGCATAGCCAAAGTTACACCATTTCTAAGTGTCTACCATGTACAGTTCAGTGACATCGATTACATTCTTCCAGTTGTGCTGCTATTCTCACTATCCTTTTCCAAATTATTCCATCACCATTATCTTCAACTCACTTCCCCCTAGGCTTCCCATCAAACCTTTTGAGTTGCTGTTGTCAGTTTGATCTCACATTGATAATTCCTTTTTTTTTGGTACCTTAGATGAAAGTTTGCAGAACAAATAGTTTCTCATTAAACAGTTAGTACACATATTGCCCTATGACAATGGTTAACAACCCCATGACATGTCAACACTTTCTGTTCTCGATCTTGGGTTCTCTATCACCAGCTTCCCTGTCCCCTCCTGCCTTCTAGTCCTTGTCCCTGGACTGATATGTCTCATTAGTCCCGTTTTGTTTTATGAGGCTGTCCAAACCCTGGCTGAATGGTGAACTTCGGGAATGACTTTACCATTGAGCTAAAAGGGTGTCTGGGGGCCATACTCTGGGGGTTTCTCCAGTCTGTCAGGCCAGTAAATCTGGTCTTTTTTTTTTTTTTTTTTGTGAGTTAGAATTTTGTTCTACATCCTTTTCCAGCTCTGTCCAGGACCCTCTATTGTGATCCCAATCAGAGCAGTCAGCGGTGGTAGCCAGGCACCATCCAGCTGTATTGGACTCAGTCTGGTGGAGGCCGTGGTAGCTGTGGTCCATTAGTCCTTTGGACTAGTCTTTTCCTCGTATCTTGTTCTCTTCATTTTCCTTGCTCCTGAAGGGGTTAGACCAGTGGAGTATCTTAGATGGCTGCTCACAGGCTTTTAAGATCCCGGACGCTACTCTTGGTGAAGTCTTTTGATGAGCATAAGTGTTTGCTTTTTAGGAGCTCCCAGTTATCTAGTTTCTCTTCTGGTGTTTGTCCATTGTTACTTATGGTTCATATTCTGTTTATGCCATGTATTAGGGCTCCTAGCATTGTCCCTATTTTTTCTTCCATGATTCTTATCGTTTTTTATTTTATATTTAGGTCTTTGATCCATTTTGAGCTAGTTTTTGTGCATGTTGTGAGGTATGGATCTTGTTTCAGTTTTTTGCAGATGGATATCCAGTTATGCCAACACCATTTGTTAAAGAGACTCTCTTTTCCCCAATCAATGGACTTTGGGCCTTGGTCAAATATCAGTTGCTTATAGGTGGATGAATTTACATCTGGATTCTCAATTCTGTTCCATTGGTCTATGTATCAGTTGTTGTACTAGTACCAGGCTGTTTTGACTACTGTGCCAGTTTAATAGGTTCTAAAATCAGGTAATGTGAGGCCTCACACTTTGTTCTTCTTCTTGAGTAATGCTTTACTTATCCAGGGCCTCTTCCCTTTTCATTAGAAGTTGGTGATTTCTTTCTCCGTCTCATTAAAAAATGTTGTTGGAATTTGGGTCAAGATAGCACTGTATCTGTAGCTCACTTTGGGTAGAATTGACATTTTCAGAAGATTGAGTCTTCCTATCCATGAGCAAAGTGTGTTTTTCCACTTATGCAGGTCTCTTTTGGTTTCTTGCAGTAGTCTCTTGTAGTTTTCACTGTATAGGTCTTTTATGTCTCTGGTTAGATTTATTCCTAAGTATTTTATCTTCTTGGGGGCTATTGTAAATGGTGTTGATTTCATGATTTGCTCTTGGAGGTTCCCTTTGTTGGTGTAAAGGAATCCAACTGATTTTTGTATGTTTATCTTGTATTTTGAAACTTTGCTGTAATCTTCTATTAGTTCCAGTAGTTTTCTTGTAGATTCCTTGGGGTTTTCTGTGTATAAGATCATATCATCTGCAAATAGAGATACTTTGACTTCTTCCCTACCTATCTGGATGCTCTTTATTTCTTTTTCTAGCCTAATTGCTTTAGCTAGGACCTCCAGCACAATGTTGAATAAGAGTGGTGATAGAGGGCATCCTTGTCTGGTTCTCGTTCTCAAGGGGAATGCTTTCAAAGTCTCTCCATTTAGGACAATGTTGGCTGTTAGCTTTGTATATATGCCCTTAATTATGGTGAGGAATTTCCCTTCTATTCCTATTTTGCTGAGAGTTTTTATCATGAATGAGTATTGGACTTCGTCAAATGCCTTTTCTGCATCAATTGACAAGATCATGTGGTTCTTGTCTTTTGTTTTATTTATGTGATGGATTACATTGATTGCTTTTCTAATGCTGAACCATCCCTGAATACCTGGTATAAATCCCGTTTGACCATGGTGAATTTGTTTTTGATATGTTGAATTCTACTGGCTAGAATTTTGTTGAGGATTTTTGTGTCAATGTTCATGAGGGATATTGGTCTGTAATTTTCTTTTTTTGTGGTGTCTTTACCTGGTTTTGGTAGCAGGGTTATGCTGGTCCCATAGAATGAGTCTGGTAGTATTCCATCCTTTTCTACGCTCTGAAATACCTTCAGCAGTAGTGGTGTTAACTCTTCTCTGAGAGTTTGGTAGAATTCTCCAGTGAAACCATCTGGGCCAGGGCTTTTTTGGGGGAAGTGTTTTTAACAACCTTTTCAATCTCTTCTTTTGTTAAAGGTTTATTTATTTGTTCTACCTCCGATTGTGGTAGTTTAGGTAGGTAGTGAGTTTCTAGAAATTTTTCCATTTCCTCTAGGTTTTCAAGTTTGTTAGAGTACAATTTTTCATAGTATTCTGTTACGATTCTTTTCATCTCAGTTGCGTCTGTTGTGATATCACCCATCTCATTTCTTATATGGGTTATTTGCTTCCTCTCCTGTTTTTTTTTTGTCAGATTGGCCAGTGGTTTATTGGTTTTGTTGATCTTTTCAAAGAACAAGCTTTTGGTCTTGTTAACTATTTCAATTGTTTTTCTATTCTCTATTTCATTTAATTCTGCTCTAATTCTTATTATTTCCTTTCTTTTGGCACCCGAGGGTTTGTTTTGCTGCTCTCTTTCTACTTATTCATGTTATAGGGTTAATGTTTTTATTTTGGCCCTTTCTTCTTTTTGGATGTGCGCATTTATTGCTATAAACTTACCTTTGAGCACTGCTTTTGCTGTGTCCCAAAGGTTCTGGTAGGATGTGTTTTCAGTCTTGTTTGATTCTATGTATTTCTTTATTCCATCCTTAATTTCTCCTATAACCCAGTAGTTTTTGAGCAAGGTGTTATTCAGTTTCCGTGTTTTTTTTTTCCCCCTTGCTTTTTCTGTTATTGAGTTCTACTTTTGTGGCTTTATGGTCAGAAAAGATGTTTTGCAATATCTCGATGCTTTGGATTCTGTTAAGGCTTGCTTTATGGCCTAATATGTGGTCTATTATGGAGAATGTTCCATGCGCATTGGAAAAGAAAGTATATTTAGCCGCTGTTGGGTAGAGTGTTTGGTATATTTCCATGAGATCAAGTTGGTTGATTGTAGCATTTAGATCTTCCCTGTCTTTATTGACCATCTTTCTGGATGTTCTGTCCTTCACCAAAAGTGGTGTGTTGAAGTTTCCTACTGTTATTCTGGAGCTATCTCTCTTTCCGATGCTGTTAGAGTTTGTTTTATGTATTTTGGATCCCTGTCGTTGGCTGTGTAAGTATTTTTTATAGTTATGTCTTCCTGGTGTACTGATCCTTTGATCATTATATAGTGTCCTTCCTTATCCTTTGCAGTGGATTTTACTTTAAAGTTTATTTTGTCAGAGATTAGTATTGCCACTCCTGCTCTTTTTCGAATGTTATTTGCTTGATACATTTTTTCCATCCTTTGAGTTTAGTTTCTTTGTGTCTTTAAGTCTAAAATGTGTCTCTTGTTGGCAGTATATAGATGGATTGTGTTTTTTTAATCCAATCTACCACTCTCCATCTCTTTATTGGTGCATTTAGTCCATTTACATTCAGCGTAATTATTGATAGGTATGAGTTTAATGCTGTCATTTTGATGTCTTTTTTTTGTGCG
The DNA here is from genome assembly GCA_030035585.1 of Dugong dugon. Classification (NCBI taxonomy): domain Eukaryota; kingdom Metazoa; phylum Chordata; class Mammalia; order Sirenia; family Dugongidae; genus Dugong; species Dugong dugon. The sequence goes on from CM057464.1 coordinate 24,645,064, forward strand.
TTGCTAACAGTTTCTTTGTTCCATTTACTTTTTTGTGCTAAGTCATTTTTCTTTGTATTTTTTTTTCATCTTTTTCATTGTTGTTGATTTTGTATTTATTGAGCCTTTATATTTTTCTTGTTTTTTATTTTGATGTGTAGGATTATTAGTTTCCTTTGTGGTTATCTTAATATTTACCCCTATTTTTCTAAGTTTAAAAGTCTTTTATTTCTTTATATTGCCTTGACTTCCTCTCCATATGAAAAATCTATGTCTACATTTATTATTCCCTCATTTTTTTTAATGTTATCATCTTTTCACATTGATATCTATTTCCCTATTTTCAGTGTTTTAGCTTTGTTTTATTTTCGTGACTTTCTTATCTGAGTCAATATCTGGTTGCTCTGTCCTGTGTTCTAGTCTTGGATTGTTATCTGATATTATTAATTTTCTAAACGGAGGACTCCATTTAGTAGTTCTTGTAATTTTGGTTTAGTTTTTGCAAATTCCCTAAACTTCTGTTTATCTGGAAATGCCCTAATTTCACCATCATATTTGAGAGACAGTTTTTCTGGATATATAATTCTTGGCTGGCAATTTGTTTCTTTCAAGTCTTTATATATGTCATCTGATTGCCTTCTTGCCTGCATGGTTTCTGCTGAGTAGTCCGAGCTTAGTCTTATTGACTCTCCTTGGTAGATTACTTTTTGTTTGTCCCTAGCCACTTAAAATTCTCTCTTTAGCTTTGGTTTTGGCAAGTTTGATTATAATATGTCCTGGTGACTTTCTTTTGGGATCTACCTTATGTGGGATTCTATAAGCATCTTGGATAGATATCTTCTCATCTTTCACGATATCAGGGAAGTTTTCTGCCAATAAATCTTCAACAATTCTTTCTGTATTTTCTCTGCTGCCTCCACCCCCCGCCCCTTTCTGGTACTCCAGTCACTCATAGGTTATTTCTCTTGATAGAGTCCCACATAACTCTTAGAGTTTCTTCATTTTTTAAAATTGTTTTATCTGATTTTTCCTTGGGTAAGTTGGTGTCAAGTGCTTTATCTTCAAATCTCACTAATTCTGACTTCTACTTCCTCAATTCTGCTCCTATGACTTTCTATTGAGTTGTCTAATTCTGAAATTTTATTGTTAATCTTCTGGATTTCTGATTGTTGTCTCTCTGTGGAGTCTTGCAGCCTATTAAATTTGTCATTATGCTCTTGAATTACATTTTTAAGTTCCTCTACTGTTTTGTCTGTACGTTCTTTGGCTTTCACTCCATTTTGACGATTTTCTTTCCAAATTTCTTGACGAGTTCTTTATATTAATCTTTTGTATTCTGCCTCTGGTAATTGCAAGAAATTCTCTTCCTCAAGAAAATTTATTGATTCTTTATTTTGGGAGCTTGCTGAAGCCATCATGGACTGCCTTTTATGTTATTTGATATTGACTGTTATCTCTGAGCCATCAATAAATTATTATAATTTTTTAATTTTATATTTGCTTAATGTGTCCTGGCTTCTTGATTTGTTTTGATATGCCCAAATAGGCTGCTTGTGCGCACTAGTTCGATTACTGGAGCCTTTGAATCTCTAACATCCTGTCACCAGGTAGTTAGATCTGTTACTATGTATGTGAGCCCAGGAGTCCATTAAATTTTCCTGTATGGATTCAGTTCAAGAGTCCAGGCAGTCAGTGACCAAGTATGTGGTGCAGGCTGTCACCTACAATCTTAGAGAGGCATGAGTGATTGGTGTAGGCACAGGTATCTGGCTGCAGTAGGGGGTCACTCACTGAGCAAGGCAGGGGGCTGATGGCTACCCCTGAGTGTCTGAAAGGAAAGTGTGTCCCTGTTCCCTAGAGTGAGTAAGTAGGTGAGTTTTGCAGCTGGACTCTATGCACCCTACTCTGTTAGCTGTAAGGACTGGGGGGCACCACTTATTCTTGGACCCCTGTCACAGGTGGCTAGTTGGCATGTTGGTGGAGCCACCAGTACTCAAGCCCCTGATGCGGACAAGTAAGGAGCCTGCTTAAAGGACAGAGCAGTGTCAAACATCACAAACCTGCCACTTCACAGCTGAAACAATTGAAGTTAGACGTCAGGTATTTACCCTGTTGTACTGTGGTAGTGAGGGCTTATGCTGTTGAGATGGGCCCACACAAGTCTATGCAGGGGTGAAAGGCACTCAAAGTCTGCGGACCCCTTATGCCTGTGCCTAGGCAAAGAAGCTGTGCCAACCCTGAGGTCCTAGCTTAGGGGAGCTGGTAGCTTATTTTTTCCCTGTTTGTTGATTTGTTCCCTCTCCAAGGCCAGGAGAATGGGGCAAGGCACCTTATGGGATCCACTTCCGGCCCAAAGGACTCTTCAATCACTGAAGCTGGCTGGGAGCTGGTGCAAAGCAGGGAGGGAGGAGATAAATGGGAGAGAGTTTTTTCCCAAATCATTCTTTTTTTAAATACCCTACGGTAGGCCGCATGCAAGTACTTATCTTTAGCCATTTGAGTGCTGCTTTTCACTGGTTCTGGGTGTCCGAGTCTGCTGCTGGTTCTCTCTCAGTGTGGAAAGTGCCTCCCGAATGAGCACAGCATTTTCCCCGGCTCACTGTGCATCCTGAGCTGATCCAGGTGAAGGGCTGCAGCTCCTGCCAGGTCAGATCTGGCAACTCCTTTCTGTTTCTGAACCGTCTCTCTCTCTCCCCCGTCACTCAGTCTGATTCCTCAACTTTGCCTTTGATGTTCAGGGCTCCTGGATATTCATATAAAATCAATTCACTTATTTTTTCAGGTCTTTGTTGTAAGAGGGACATAGGAAGCCATTTGACTACTCTGCTATCTTGGCCCCCTCTCTTTATCTTCTTTTGATGCTTCCTGTGTCTTTCAATATTTTGCCCATAGAACCCTTCAAAATTGCAATTGGAGGCCTGAATTTTTTCTTCAGTTCTTTCAGCTTGAGAAATGCCAAGTGTATTCTTCCCTTTTGGTTTTCTAACCCCAGGCCTTTGCACATGTCATTATAATACTTTACTTTGTCTTCTCCATCCATCCTTTGAAATCTTCTGTTCAGCTCTTTTACTTCATCATTTCTTCCATTCACTTTAGCTACTCTACGTTCAAGGGCAAGCTTCAAAGTCTCTTCTGACATCCATTTTGGTCTTTTCTTTCTTTGTTGTCTTCTTAATGACCTTTTGCTTTCTTTGTGTATGATGTCCTTGATGTCATCCTACAACTCATCTGGACTTTGATTGTTAGAGTTCAATGTATAAAATGTATCCTTAAGGTGGTCTCCAAATTCACGTGGGAGATATTCAAGTTTGCATTTTGGTTCTCGTGGACTTGTTTTAATTTTATTCAGCTTCATTTTGAACTTGCATGGGAGTAATTGATGGTCTGTTCTGCAGTCGGCCCCTGGCCTTGTTCTGACTGATGATGTTGAGCTTTCCCATTGTCTCTTTCGACAGATGTAGTTGATTTGATTTCCATGTTTTCCATCCAGTAAGGTTCACCAATATAGTCACCATTTATGTTGTTGAAAAAAGATATTTACAATGAATAATTCATTAGTCTTGCAAAATTCTATCATGCAATCTTCAGTGTTGTGTCTATCACCAAGGCCATATTTTCCAACTACAGATCCTTCTTCTCTGTTTCCAACTTTCATATTCCAATCACCAGTAATTATCAATGCATTTTGACTGCATGTTTGATCAATTTCAGACTGCAGAATTTGATAAAAATCTTCAATTTCCTCATTTCTGGCATTAGTAATTGGTGTGTAAATTTGAGCAATAGTCATATTAACTGATCTTCCTTGTTTTTGTATGGATATTATACTGTCACTGACAGACAGCATTATATTTTATAGATAGATATATAGATAGATCTTGAAATGTTCTTTTGGACACTGAATGCAATGTCATTCCTCTTCAATTTATTATTCCCAGTGTAGTAGACCATATGATTAGCAGATTCAAAATGGCCAATACCAGTCCATTTCAGCTCACCAGTGCCTAGGATATCGATCTTTGTGTGTTTCATTTCACTTTTGATGACTTCTAATTTTCTTAGATTCATATTTTGTATGTTTCTCATTCTGATTATTAATGGATGTTTGCAGCTGTTTCTTCTCATTTTGAGTCATGCCACATCAGCAAAGGAAGATCCCGAAAGCTTTACTCCATCCACATTATTAAGGTTGACTCTACTTTGAGGAGGCAGCTCTTCCCCAATAGTATTTTGAGTGCCTTCTAACCTAAGGGGCTCATCTTCTGGCACTATATCAGACAATGTTCCACTGCTATTGATAAGGTTTTCCCTGGCCAATTTTTTCAGAAGTAGATTGCCAGGTCCTTCTTCCTAGTCTGTCTTAGTCTGAAAGCTCCACTGAAACTTGTCTACCCTGGGTATTCCTGCTGGTATTTGAAATATTGGTGGTGTAACTTCCTGCATCACAGTAACAAGCAAGACACCACAGTAGACAAACTGCAGAGGATTGGTGGGAGTTACACATACTATTTACTTATCGTTCATATAATCCCCTCTATGTCTGTATTTTTTTTCTTTCCTGACTTTCTATAGTTTGTTCTTTTATTTTTCTTTTATCAGGCCCATTAATGTGATTATCATTTTTAAGGGTCCTTCCAAATAATTAGCTTTAGGATTTATTTTTTCTACATATTTTTTTTTCTAATTTTTACTTGTTTCAGCTTATATCTTTATTGATTTTTTCTATTTTTTTTTTCTGGATTTTTTTTTTTTACTCATTTTTTCTAATGTCTTAAGATGAACAGTCAATACTGCTTTAGTTATATCTGTTTTAGTATAGAGTATTATTTCATTGATTTCTAGATTTATTTAAGTTTAATTTCGATTTTTAACTTTATTAAGTGGATTTGTCTTAGTTATCTAGTGCTGCCTATAACAGAAAACACCACAAGTGGGTGGCTTTAACAAAGAGAAATTTATTTCCTAACAGTTTAGGATGTTAGAAGTCCAAATTCAGGACTGACTCTAAGGGAAGGTTTTCTCTCTCTATTGGCCCTGGAGGATGGTCCTTGTCTCTTTTCAGCTTGTTTCCATTGGCAATCATGTAGTATGGCATCCGTCTTTTCCCATCTCATGTTTCTTGCTTGGTTGCTTGCTCAATCTTCTCTTTTTATATCTCAAAAGAGATTGACTTAAGACATACTAATATTGCCTCATTAACATAACAAAGAAAACTCATTCCCAAATGAGATAAAAACCACTGGTGTTGTTGCTAGGTGCCTTCGAGTTGGTTCTGACTCATAGCGACCCTATGTACAACGAAACAAAACACTGCCTGGTCCTGCACCATCCCCACAATCATTGTTATGCTTGAGCCCATTGTTGCAGCCACTGTGTCAATCCATCTCTTTGAGGGTCTTCCTCTTTTTCATTGACCCTCTACTTTACCATGCATGATGTCCTTCTCCAGGGACTGATCCCACCGGACTACATGTCCAAAGTACGTGAGATGCAGTCTCACTGTCTTTGCTTCTAAGGAGCATTCTGGCTGTACTTCTTCCAAGACAGATTTGTTCATTATTCTGGCAGTCCATGGTATATTCAGTATTCTTCGCCAACATCATAATTCAAAGATGTCAGTTCTTCTTCGTTTTTCCTTATTCACTGCACAGCTTTCTCATGCAAATGAGGATAATGAAAACACCATGGCTTGGGTCAGGAGCACCTTAGTCCTCAAAGTGACATCTTTGCTTTTCAACACTTTAAAGAGGTCTTTTGCAGTAGATTTGCCCAGTGCGATGCGTTGTTTGATTTCTTGACTACTGCTTCTATGGGTGTTAATTGTGGATCCAAGTAAAATGAAATCCTTGATAACTTCAGTCTTTTCTCTGTTTATCATGATGTTGCATATTGGTCCACTTGTGACGATTTTTGTTTTCTTTATGGTGAGGTGTAATCCATACTGAAGGCTGTAGTCTTTGATCTTCATCAGTAAGTGCTTCAAGTCCTCCTCACTTTCAGCAAGCAAGGTTGTGTCATCTGCATAACACAGGTTGTTAATGAGTCTTCCTCCAATCCTGATGCCCCATTCTTCTTCATATAGTCCAGCTTCTCAAATTATTTGCTCAGCATACAGATTGAATAAGTATGGTGAAAGGATACAACCCTGATGCAGACCTTTCCTGACTTTAAACCACGCAATATCCCCTTGTTCTGTTCGAATGACTATTTCTTGGTGTAAGTACAGATTCCTCATGAGCACAATTAAATGTTCCTGAATTCCCATTCTTCTAAATGTTATTCATAATTTGGTATGATCCACACAGTTGAATGTCTTTGCATAGTCAGCAAAACACAGATAAACATCTTTCTGGTATTCTCTGTTTTTAGCCAAGATCCATCTGACGTTAGCAATGACATCCCTCATTCCACATCCTCTTCTGAATCTGGCTTGAATTTCTGGCAGTTACCTGTCAATGTACTGCTGCAGCCACTTTTGAAAGATCTTCAGCAAAATTTGATTTGTGTATGATATTAATGATATTGTTCAATAATTTCTGCATTCAGTTGGATAACCTTTCATTGGAGTAGGCATAAATATGGATCTCTTCCAGTTGGTTGGCCAGGTAGCTGTCTTTCAAACCAAATGTCTTAGTATAAATGAGTGAGCACTTGCAGTACTGCATCCATTTGCTGAAACATTTCAACTGGTATTCCAACAATTCCTGAAGCCTTGTTTTTCACCAATGCCTTTAGTGCAGCTTGGACCTCTTTCTTCAGTACCATCGGTTCCTGATCATATGATACCTCCTGAAATGGTTGAATGTCAACCAGTTCTTTTTGGTATAGTGACTTTTTGTATTCCTTCCCTCTTCTTCTTCTTCTTCTTTTTTTTTTTTTTAAGTTGAACTTCAGATGAAGGTTTACAGAACAAACTAGCTTCTAATTAAACAGAGCATATATTGTTTTATGACATTGGTTAACAATCCCGTGACATGTCAGTACTCTCACTTCTCGACCTTGGGTTCCTTATTACCAGCTTTCCTGTCCCTTCCAACCTTCTAGTGCTTGTCCCTGGGCTCTTTTGCCCCATTAGTCTCATTTTGTTTTATGGGCCTGTCTAATGTTTGGCTGAAGGGTGAACCTCAGGAGTGACTTCATTACTGAGCTAAAAGGGTGTACGAGGGCCATACTCTCGGGGTTTCTCCAGTTTCTGTCAGCCAGTAAGTCTTGTCTTCTTTTGTGAGTTAGAATTTTGTTCCACATTTTTCTCCAGCTCTGTCTGGTACCCTCTGTTGTGATCCCTGTCACAGAAGTCAGTGATGGTAGCCAGGCACCATCTAGCTGGACTGGACTCAGTCTGGTGAAGGTCATGGTAGTTGTGGTCCATTAGTCCTCTCTTGTATCTTGTTTTCTTCATTCTCTATCGCTCCTGAAGGGATCAGACCAGTGGAGTATCTTAGATGGCTGCTTACAGGCCTTTAAGACCCCAGATGCTACTTACCAAGGTAGAATGTAGAACGTTTTCTTTATTAACTATGTTATGCCAGTTGAGCTAGATGTTCCCCAAGACCGTGGTCTCCACAGCCTTCTGCCTAGCAATTTGGTCCCTCAGGGAGTTTGGATGTGTCTATGGAGTTTCTATGACCTTTCCTTGTACAAGTTTTGCTGGCTTCCCCAGTATTGTGTACTGTCTACCTTTCACCAATGTTATCACTTATCTACTGTCTTTTTAGTATTCCCCTCCACTCCTCCCATCCCTTGTAACCATCAAAGATTTTTTCTTTTTATGTGTAAACCTTTTCATGAGTTTTTATAGTGGTGGTCTCATACAATATTTGTCCTTTTGTGGTTGACTTATTTCACTCAGCACAATGCCCTCCAGATTCATCCATGTTATGAGATGCTTAGAAGATTCATCATTGTTCTTTATCTTTGCATAGTACTCCATTGTGTGTATGTACCATAGTTTGAAGAGTTAAACTATTTTTTGTTGCTCTTTCTCTTATTTATTTCTAATTTATTGGATTGTAATTAGGGAGTATCCTAACTTACTTTTCCTATGAGGTCTATATTCTAAAAGGAGTGTATGAACAAATCCTGCTTTACTTGTTCTTTTCTGGTGAACACACATCTATAACTGTCATATATTCTTTATTTTGCTTAATGCTTTAAAAAACTTTTAAATACCTTTAAATTCCATCTTTTTGATGTTAATATTGTGACTCCTACTTGCATTTTGTTTGCTTTTGCTTAATATCTCTTTGCCTGCCTCTGCTATCTCATTTCTCATATATTCTGTCCATTTTTAAAGGCTAGCTTGTGTATCAATGTTATAACACTTTAACATATAGGTATACATTATAAAGTCTTCCCATAACAAGGAGGAGAATGAATGTGAAAGAAGGAAAAAGAAAGAAAATAACTTATCAGTCAATAGGTAATGAAATGAAATTTAGAGATTTAAGTATAAGATTAAGCAGAGATGTCATTTTGAAAACTAAGATGTGCCTGACCCCAGCCATAGTATTTTCAATTGCATCATATACTTGCAAAAGCTGGACAATGAGTAAGGAAGACCAAAGAAGAACTGATCGTTTGTATTATGGTGTTGGCAAAGAATATTGAATATACCATGGACTGACAGAAGAATGAACAAATCTGTCTTGGAGAAAGTATAGCCAGAATGCTCCTTAGAAGCAAGAATGGTGAGACTTTGTCTCATGTACTTTGGACATGTTGTAAAGGAGGGATGAGTCCCTGGAGAAGAATATTATGGTTGGTAAAATAGAGGGATCCTCTACAAGATGGATTGACACAGTGGCTGCAACAATGGGCTCATATATAGCAATGATTGTGAGAATGGTGCAGAACTGGGCAGTGTTTCATTCTATTGTACATAGGGCTGCTAAGGGTAGGAACTGACTCGACAGTACTTAACAACAACAACAAGCATAAGACCAGGCAAGGCCTATAATAAGGAGGATAATTGAATATTCGCTGAAGTAAAAATCATTTATTTATTTATTCTGGTCTTCACTTTGAAATATATCTTTGTTCTCGAATATTTCTTAATCTGAAATAAGTATAAATATGTGTACACACATACACATACATTTAAAATAAAACTAGCATAGGTTCTACTTCCATTCAATGATTAGTCCCTAAAAGGATCCCATAAACAAGGAGATCAATTAAAGATAGTTTTTAGTTTTTGCTTTGAAATTGCCTGATTTAGTTAGACCAACTCCAACATCGCATAATGTGTATTGGTAAATGTTTAACAACAAGCTATTGGGGGCAGGAGGGAAGGTAGGTGGAGGTAAAAAGCCCTGACTGGTAGCATTTGCTGATTTCTGTGGTATAAATACTGGTGACTGGCAAGCTGTTGATGTGATGTCACTGAATACGAAGTGGGGAAAAGATGCCAGGCAGGGAGTAGGCTCTAGCATCTCACTGCATTTGTTGGAAGTGTAGATCATTTCATTCTCTACAATAAGTTTCAGGAAGAACCTCAGGTTCCTGTTTACACCAGGAGCCTGACCTCACTAGGTGGACAAGTGAGCATTCCTGGATGTGGGCATGGAAATGACACAAAATACCTGATGGACAAGCTTCTCAGAGGCATCCCTGTGGTTTGCTCGTTGTTTTTTAGCAACTTAGTCATTACTTTAAGTTTCTAATTACAGGATTTGGTTTTTATTTTTAAAAACAATGTGTTTTTTAGGGTACATTCTGTGTGTTATTGATGATTTTTCTAACGAATCCAATTTAGTTATAGCCTGCTTATCCTGGTGCTTTAAGGAATTTCAATTGTAATGAAGATAGGAAAAGCAACGGTTCTTTAAAGCCCTTTTCTGGTTGCATACGGTCAAGGAGAGTGCTGAAGAGATGAACTAAGCTGCTTAAGGAACTGCAGCTGGTTATTATCATCATTGGAAGCCAGAACATGTGCACTTTGGATCTCAGTTTGGTTCTCTTTCACTGTATTTACCAAATTTTAACAGGATTTTATCTCATATGGCTTAGGACCATTTAGGCTATTATTTTATACTGGGAAAAAGTTCCATCACCTGAGCAGGAAAATATATAAGTCTAGAAAATTAACTTTAAATGTCTTCATGTGGAGTTTGACTTATATAGTGATGAATATAGAACTTAAGTGAGATTATTCTAGAAAAAAGGGATGAATATTTATTAAATGCCTACATTGCCAGGCATCATGCCAAGTGCTCTACATACCTCCTCTCACTGAGTCCTCACTTTCATCAGACAGGGGGCCTGAGGCACAGTTGAATCATTTGGCTAAGGTCACTCATGCAACCAGCCAGTGGCTGAGCCAGAATCAGAATTCAGGTAGTGCTCTTAACTACTGTGCTCTGTGTGACCAAGTAGCTTCCTTGGCTATTGAGCCATCAGTAGTTTCATATATCAGGATATATGAAAAAGCCATGGATGTAGATGTAAAGGGGAGGAGAGCTGCCAGACAAGTAGCTTTTCTGAACAGAGCTGAGCACAGGACCTCACAGCTCCTCGTGCTCCTTTGGCAATGCTGGCCTACTGTGCTGTCCAGCCACTGTCGTTGCATAAAGCAGTCCCTGGAGCTCAAACATGACACAGAGGCCAGAAAACAAGTAAAGTATGCTCTGTGTAAAATTCACTTTGTACAAACCACTTAAAAAAAAAAAGACACTTGATAAATTTAAAGGACTGTCTCATTCCAAGAATGGATTGGTCAAGCGGTTAATTTGTTTTACTTATGGCTGAAGGTGTTTCACCTTTTTCTTATCCTTCTCCCCCACCAAAATTTTATCCTCACATTAAAAGTAATGTCTGAAATTGGAAAAAATATTTCTCAAACCACTTTCTCATTCTCAGACGCAGTAAGCTCTGCTGCTCTTTGGCAACGTGGAAGGATAATCTGGGCATTGGGAGTGCCTGGGGCCACAAAAGTTTTAGGCCACAGGAGAGTGTTCTGGCTTGCTTGTGTATTTGTTTTGATTTTAATTTTCTGTTATTACTACCAGCAAAGGCCTACACTGCATATAACACATATGTACAATATAAAGCAGTCATAAAACAGATGCCTGCAGGGGCTGTAGCATGGAAAGTGTCAGAAGTCATGACATTAAGAAAAACTAGCAAAAACTTTGGGGCTGATATAAAAAGGTGATTAGAGTGGCAAGTGGGAAGAAATAGACCGTCCAGTAAACAAACCAACAAATAAATTGCTGTTATTGTGATGTATCACAGTTCTCTAGAGAAGAGAGAGAGTGGCCCTGGACATTTCCCAGTGGTTCTGAGGGAGGAGGTAGCACACACATAGACCCCCAAGGGCTGTGGTGCCAATGGAGTGTAGTCTCTGAGAGGACCAGGGAAAGAGTTCTTGGAAGAGCGGTTCTAGGAAGCACCCAGGCCTGCTGGTGAGGAAGAGGAAATGAAATCACTCACAACTGCATCTAGCCCTCCGAATGGCCAACAGTAGGCTTAAATGTCTTTGGACACTTAGCTGGGGATGAAGGAGAGTGAGAAAGAACTGCCTGGTTGTTAGCAGCAGTACGATGAGCTGAATATTCATAACTTTCAGGCCCTTATACTTTAGTGTAGTGGGATGATTTAGCAAATAGTAGTAGATTTAGCAAATAAAATAGATCCCAGTTAAATCTGAATTTCAGGTAAATAAGTTTTTTTTTTCTTTTTCAGTATAAGTATGTCGCAAGCAATGTTTAGGACATACTTATACTAAAAAATCGTTCATTGTTTACCTCAAATTCAAATTTAACTGGGTGTTGTATACCTCATTTGGCAATTCTAAGTTTGTATAGGGAAAACAGTGAAATTTGAACAAGGCCAGGAATGCTTTAGGCAAGCTAGTTAATCTCTCTGAGCCCCAATTTCCTTTAAAACGGTCTTAATTGAAGCTAACTCACGAAGTCGTGGTGAAGATTAGATCACATATGCTGGAGCACTTACTGTGGTGTCTAATACACAGACAATGCTCACTAGGACCACCACGAGCTAATATGGCACTAGGGTACAAACTAGATAAAGGACCTCGACTTTCGCTCCAGCTCAGGTCCTCAGCGGGGCCCCTTGTGCAGTGCACAACATGCGTAATGGCACAGGGCAGCCGTGCACTTAGTGCTTGTCAATTGCTGCTTACTATTTGAAAGGATGAAATGGAAACGGAGAGCCTGCCTTCCTTCTCATTTCTCCCTTCCTTTACTTCCTTCCTCCTTCTCTCCCCTTCCTTCCTTGGACAAGTATTTGTGGGTTGGGTACTATACTAGGGCTGAAGATACAGCAGAAAACAACATGCAGATTCTTGCCTTCATGCTCCAACAGTCCAGTGGAGGAAGAGGGGGCAGAGATGAAGCAAATGATAATTTAGTTACAAAAATGATCAACTTTATCTTGAAAAATTACAGTGGGGTATGCCAGTCATGACCAGGGACCTGATCAAATGGGGATGTGTGGGTAGTTAATTGGGGACACTTGGGTGCAGGGAAGGGTGCCAGGGAGAGGGAACAGTCTGTGTGAAGTCCTGATGCAGGAAGGATTGTGGCATCCTCTCAGAACAGAGAAGGCCTCTGCCAATGGAGCTGGCACAAGAGAGAGGGGTGGGAGGACTTCCCCAGCTAGGCAAGATCTGAGGTAGGCGGGGGCTCCTTTGCTCTGCTAAGGAATTAGAAACTGACCCAAGTGGCAAGGAGAAGTCATGGGAGGATTTTAACAAGACACAATGACAGTGAACTTTACTTTCATTCTGACTTTTCTTTCATTAAACGTACGCTTAGAGTTTCCGACTGCTAAGTGCTGAGCTTTGCGTGGTGAACAACTTGGTAACCACCACTGTCATTAGTGTCATAAATAAAGTTATAGGGATTCTCCTCTTTGCCAATTGTATGGTGAAATTCCATGACCTTGATTCTTGGCCCAGATTCTCTTATTAAATGACTTGTGGTAAGAGAAGGACGAGATATAAACTTATAATGCAAAAGGCAAACAACTAATGGAGTCCTCAGTATGGAAAGACTGTGCTGGGCTTTATCCTGCCCTCAGTCCCCAGATGGCATCAGTCCTCAAGAAGACATATGGCACTGGTCATCCTCTGCCTCTTTAACACCATCTTCTCAGGTGGAGAAGCTTAGTGGCCGAGTATTTGGAGGTGGAATTCAGGCATGTCTGAGTTTGCATCTTAACTCAACTCATGACATAAAAATGAATGAGTAAAACGAACCTGCCTCATAGGGTTGTTATGAGATTAAATGAGACAATAAATGTGCAAGGCTTATCATAGTTCCTGACATTTTTTTAAAAATAAATGTTAGTAAATAAATTTTTCCAATTCATTCCCAAGTCAGCCAAATATCACTTAGGTTCATATAAAACTTACTACTAATTATTTTGTAATATACTATGAATGTGAATCAGAGTTTCAAAAGCAGTACCAAAGAGAATCAACCTTCCTTAAATAATTAAGGCTAAGAAATACACTTGGCCTTGGGATTGGCCTGGTTCCTAAATGTTATATGGCATTACTTATCACTCATGGACAACAGTAAACCCATACTCTTGGTAGATCAACCATAAGCTGATTAATGTAAACTCTGGCCATTGACTTTCTCATGTCTCAAGCCACATGAGGTTGTTTTATGTTGTCTCTGACTTCCATGCTGTCTCTGACTGTTCCTCAACAGGAGGATTCTTGGAGAAAAAGAAACAAAGTATTCAGGGCTGAGGGTGGGCAAGGAAGCATGTGACAACAAAGTGAGGAGGTGGACATGAGGACTGGGCCTTTCCATCCCTCTTAATTCTACGTTGCTGGTAGCTGAGCAAAGAAGGTTTGGAAACCAGGAATGGAGGCTGAAGTCAGGGAAAACTGAGACTTGCCCCCAACTTGCATTTTCATGGTGTCCCAGGTCTATAGTGAAGATTAAATTGGTGCTTTGCCCAAGTCTTTGATTGGCCTGCTTCCCAGACTCGCTACCTAATTACAGGGAAGCCCCTCTTGCATTTGTCATTGATATTTCCTGTACTTTGCACCATTCCCTGCTCTCTTGCTGTGTTCTAACTCCTGTGCTGTTGATGCAGCCTTTCTCCACTTCCTCATTTTTCAAAGATCTGCATTAAAATCTTTGCTCAGAAACTTGGAAACCTCAAGTGCAGACTGGTTAGCAGGGACTTTCTATCACACTTTGTCATGCTGGTTGGCCCCTTCTAGTGGTTTTCTTTGGCTCCTCAGACCAGTGGGGTCTGCTTCAGGCCCTACCACTCTCACCACTGAAGACTTTTGACCTTGATCTTCCTTGATGTCTGAACAGCACTGGGCACTGTTGATTTTTCCCCTTCCTGTCACCTCTGTACAGGGTCCTCCTGCCTTTTTCTGTGTGCCTTCTCATCTCCTTCCTCTGCCTGCCCCTAAAAGGTTGGCGTTCCTTTGAGGTTCATCCCATGCTTCCTTCTTTCTCACCTCTCCCTCCTGCCCTGGGTGGTCACATCCCTTCCTAAGTGATCATGGCTCCCAAATCTACACCTCAGCCCTGAATTTAGTCATTAGCTGTAGACTAAGGTATCTGGTCTACATCTGCTGCTGGATATCCCACAGGCATTAACACTGACCTGCGTGGAACTCATCATGCCACCAAGTCTGTTTCTTCTCCAGTGTTTCTATCTCTATGAATAGCATCACCATCTGGACAGCTGACCAGGCCAGAAAATTGGAAGCTACCCTAGAGTTGTCCTTCTCCTCAATCCCAACACCCAAATCAATCGCTACCTGAGAATTCATTTGTTTCTCTCCATTACGACAGCATCTTAGTTCTGCCTAAAATTAACTCTCACCTGGACTCCTGTGGCAGCTCCTGCCTGGCCACCCTGCTGTCAGTATCTTCCTCTAGAGGTCATTCCTTAGGGTGTCTTGTTAAAATAGAATCAATCCTCCAATTCTCCTATGGCCTTCAGAATGTTGTTGTTGTTAGGTGCCCTCCAGTCAGTTCCAACTCATAGTGACCCTATGTACAACAGAATGAAACACTACCTGGTCCTGCATCATCCTCACAATCATTGCTATGCTTGAGCCCATTGTTGCAGCCACTGTGTCAATCCATCTTGTTGAGGGTCTTCCTCTTTTTCACTGCCCTCTACTTTACCACGCCTGATGTCCTTATCTAGGGACTGATCACTCCTGATAACATGTCCAAAGTCTGTGAGATGTAGTCTAGCCATCCTTGCTTCTAAGGAGGATTCTGGTTATACTTCTTCCAAGACAGATTTGTTCATTCTTTTGGCAGTCCATGGTATATTCAATATTCTTCACCAACACCACAATTCAAAGGCGTCAATACATCAGTCTTCCTTATTCATCATCCAGCTTTCACATGCATATGAGGTGATTGAAAACACCATGACTTGGGTCAGGTGCACCTTAGTCCTCAAGGTAACATCTCTGCTTTTCAACACTTTAAAGAGGTCTTTTGCAGTAGATTTGCTCAATGCAATACGTCTTTTGATTTCTTGACTACTGCTTCTATGGGTGTTGATTGTGCATCCAAGTAAAATGAAATCCTTGACAACTTCAATCTTTTCTCTGTTTATCATGATGTTGCTTATTGGTCTAGCTGTGAGAATTTTTGTTTTCTTTATGTTGAGATGTAATCCATACTGACGGCTGTGATCTTTGATCTTCATCAGTAAGTGCTTAACTTCACATTCAGCAAGCAAGGTTGTGTTACCTGCATAATGCAGGTTGTTAATGAGTCTTCCTCCAAACCTGATGAACCATTCTTCTTTATATAGTCAAGCTTCTCAGATTATTTGCTCAGCATACAGATTGAATAGGTATGGTGAAAGGATACAACCCTGAAACACACCTTTCCTGATTTTAAACCACGCAGTATCCCCTTGTTCTGTTCAAATGACTGTCTTTTGGTGTAAGTACAGGTTCCTCATGAGCACAATTATGTTTTCTGGAATTCCCATTCTTCACAGTGTACCCATAATTTATTATGATCCACACAGTCAAATGCCTTTGCATAGTCAATAAAACAGATAAACATCTTTCTGGTACTCTTTGCTTTCAGTCAGGAACCATCTGACATCAGCAATGATATTCCTGGTTCCACATCCTCTTCTGAATCCATCTTGAATTTCTGGCAGTTCCCTGTCAATATACTGCTGCAGCCGCTTTTGAATGATCTTCAGCAAAATCTTAGCATGTGATATTAATGATATTGTTCAATAATTTCCACATTCGGTTAGATCACCTTTCTTGGGAATAGACATAAATATGGATCTCTTCCAGCCAGTTGGCCAGGTAGCTATCTTCAAATTTCTTGGCATAAATGAGTGAGCACTTGCAGTGCTGCATCCATTTTCTGAAACATTTCAGCTGGTATTCCATCAATTCCTGGAGCCTTGTCTTTCACCAATCCTTCAGTGCAACTTGCACTTTTCCCTTCAGTACCATCAGCTCCTGATTAAATGCTACCTCCTGAAATGGTTGAACGTCAACCAATTATTTTTGGCACAGTGACTCTGTGTATTCCTTCCATCTTTTTCTTTTTTTGTACTTCAGGTGAAGGCTTACAGAACAAATAATTTCTCATGAAACAGAAGTACACATGTTATTTTATAACATTGGTTAACAACCCCACAACATATCAACCCTCTAACTTCTCAACCTCCTTTTTTTTTTTTTTTGATGAAAATACACATAGCCAAAGATACACCATTCCAAAAATTTCTACATGCACAGTTCACTGACACTGACTACGCTCTTCCAATTGTGCTGTTACTCTCACTTAAGATGAAGGCTTACAGAACAATATAGATTCTCATTGAACAGTTACTACAAATGTTGCCCTATGACATTGGTTAACAAACTCACAACACATCAACAATACCCTTACTCAATCTTGGGTTCTCTATCACCAGCTTCCTCGTCCCTTTCTGCTTTCTGGCCCTTGTCACTGGACTCCTGTACCTCGTTAGTCTCATTTGATTTTACGGGGCTGTCAACTCCCAGGCTGAATGGTGAACCTCGGAGGTAACTTCACCACTGAGCTAAAAGGGTGTCTGGGGGCCATACTCTCGGGGTTTCTCCAGTCTCCTTTAGGCCAGTAAATCTGGTCTTTTTTTTTTTTTTTGTGAGTTAGAATTATGCTCTACATCCTTCTCCAGCTCTGTCCAGAACCCTCTGTTGTGATCCTGGTCAGAGCAGTCAGTGGTGGTAGCCGGGCACCATCTAGCTGTACTGGACTCAGTCCGGTGGAGGCCTTGGTAGCTGTGGTCCATTAGTCCTCTGGACTAATCTTTTCCTTGTATCCTGTTCTCTTCATTTTCCCTTGCTCCCGAAGGGATGAGACCAGTGGAGTATCTTAGATGGCCAGTCACAGGCTTTTAAGACCCCCGACACTACTCACCAAGGTAGAATGTAGAGCATTGTCTTTATAAGCTGTGTCATGCCAGTTGAGCTAGATGTTCCCTGAGACCATGGTCCCCACAGCCCTCCGCCCAGCAATTCAGTCCCTCAGGGACTTGGAATGTGTCTATGGGGCTTCCATGACCTTTCCTTGTACAAGTTGTGCTACTTTCTCCTTTATTGTGTACTGTCTCACCCTTCACCCAAGATACCACTTATCAATTATCTATTTAGTATTCCCCCCCACCCCATCCATGGTAACCAACAAAGATTGTTACATTTTATGTGTGAACTTTATCATGGGTTTTTACAATAGAGGTCTCATACAATATTTGTCCTTTTGTGATTGACTTATTTCACTCCGCGTAATGTCCTACAGTTTCATCCATGTTATGAGATGCTTCACAGATTCATTGTTGTTCTTTCTCGTTGCGTAGTACTCCATTGTGTGTATGTACAATAGTTTGTTTATCCATTCATCTGTTGATGGGCATCTAGGTTGTTTCCATCGTTTTGCTATTATGAACAATGCTGCTGTGAACATAGGTATGCATATGTCTATTCGAATGACGACTCTTCTTTCTCTAGGATATATTCCTCGGAGTGGGATTGCTGGATCGAATGGTATGTCTATTTCTAGCTTTCTGAGGAAGCGCCATATCATTTTCCAAAATGGTTGTATCATTTTGCATTCCCACCAGCAGTGCATAAGTGTTCTGATCTCCCTGCAGCCCCTCCAACATTTGTTATTTCCAGTGTTTTTGATCCGTGCCAGCAATGCCGGTGTGAGATGGTATCTCAATATGGTTTTAATTTGCATTTCTCTAATGGCTAGTGATCGCGAGCATTTCCTCATGTGTTTATTGGCCATTTGAATGTCTTCTTTGGTAAAGTGTCTGTTCATTTCCTTTGCCCATTTTTTAATGGGATTATTTGTCTTTTTGTTGTAGAGGTGTTGGCTTTTCTTGTATGTTATGGAGATTAGACCTTTGTCTGACTTGTACTGTCCCCAAATTTTTTCGCAGTCTGTAGGTTCTCTTTTTACTCTTTTGGTGAAGTCTTTTGAAGAGCATAGGTGTTTGATTTTTAGAAGATCCTGGTTATCTAGCTTATATATTGGGTTTTGTGCATTGATGGTTATGGTTTGTATCCTGTTAATGCCAGGTATTAAGGCCTGAAGTGTTGGTTCTATTTTTTCTTCTATGAACTTTATAGTTCTAGGCTTTATATTCAGGTCTTTGATCAATTTTGAAGTACTTTTTGTATACAGTGTGAGGTATGGGTCCTGTTTCATTTTTTTGCAGATGGATATCCAGTTTTGCCAGCACCATTTGTTAAAAAGATTGTCTTTTCCCCATTTGATGGACTTTGGGCTTTTGTCAAAGATCAGGTGACTGTAGGTGGATGGATTTACATCTGGGTTCTCAATTCTGTTCCACTGGTCAATGTATTTGTCATTGTACCAGTACCAGGCTGTTTTGACTACTGTAGCTGTATAGCAGGTTCTGAAGTCAGGTAGTGTGAGTCCTTCAACTTTATTCTTCTTCTTCAGTAGTGCTTTACTTATTCGGGGCTTCTTCCCTTTCCATATAAAGTTAATGATTAGTTTTTCCAACTCTTTGAAGAATGTTGTTGGTATTTGGATCAGGATTGCATTGTATTTGTAAATTGCTTTGGGTAGAATTGTCATTTTCACAATGTTGAGTCTGCCTATCCATGAGCATGGTATGTTTTTCCAATTATGTAGATCCCTTTGGGTTTCCTGCAGTAGTGTTTTGTAGTTATCTTTGTATAGGTCTTTTATGTCCCTGGTCAGATGTATTCGTAAGTATTTTATCTTTTTAGGGGCTATTGAAAATGGTATTGTTTTCCTGATTTCCTTTTCATTGTTCTCCTTATTCGTGTATAGGAATCTAACTGATTTTTGAATGTTTATCTTGTATCCTGCTACTCTGCTGAATCTTTCGATTAGTTCCAGTAGATTTCTCGTGGAGTCTTTAGGGTTTTCTGTGTATAGGATCATATCATCTGCAAACAGGGACAGTTCAACTTCTTCAGTACCAATTTGGATGACCCTTGTTTCTTTTTCTTGCCTTATTGCTCTAGCTAGAACTTCCAACACAATGTTAAATAGGAGTAGTGATAAAGGGCATTCTTGTCTTGTTCCTGTTTTCAAGGGGAATGTTTTCAGCCTCTCTCCATTAAGAATGATTTTGGCCATTGGTTTTGCGTAGATGCCCTTTATTATGTTGAGAATTTTCCCTTCTATACCTATTTTCTTGAGAGTTTTTATCAGGAATGGGTGTTGGACTTTGTCAAATGCCTTTTCTGCATCAATTGAGATGATAATGTGATTCTTTTCTTTCCTTTTATTTATGTGGTGGATTATGTTGATTGATTTTCTAATGTCGAACCATCCTTGTATAACTGGTATAAATCCTACTTGGCCGTGGTGTATTATTTTTTTGATATGATGCTGAATTCTATTGGCTAGAATTTTGTTGAGAATTTTTGCATCTATATTCATGAGAGATATTGGTCTGTAATTTTCTTTTTTTCTGACATCTTTTCCTGTTTTTGGTATCAGTGTTATGCTGGCTTCATAGAGTGAATTTGGAAGTGTTGCTTCCTCTTCTATGCTCTGAAATAGTTTGAGTAGTACTGGTACAAGCTGTTCTATAAATGTTTTGTAGAATTCTCCAGTGAAGCCATCTGGGCCCAGGGCTTTTTTTGGTTGGGAGTTTTTTTTTTTATTACCTTTTTAATCTCTTCTCTTGTTATGGGTCTGTTCAGATTTTCAACATCACTTTGTTGTAGGGTAGGCTGTGTATTTCTAGAAATTTATCCATTTCCTCTAGGTTTTCAAATTTGTTGGAGTATAGTTTTTCATAATATTTTGTTATAATCCTTTTTATTTTGGTTGGGTCTGTTGTAATGTCCCCCATTTCGTTTCTTATTTGGGTTATTTGTGTCCTCTCCTGTTCTTCTTTTGTCTGTCTGGCCAGTGGTTTGTCGATTTTGTTGATTCTTTCAAAGAACCAACTTTTGGTTTAGTTGATTCATTCTATTGTTTTTCTGTTCTCTATTTCATTTATTTCTGCTCTGATCTTTACTATTTCCTTTCTTCCGGTGCTTGTGGGCTTTTTTTGCTGTTCTCTTTCTATTTGTTTGAGTTGTGTAGTTAATGTTTTGATTTTGTCCCTTTCTTCTTTTTTTGATATGTGCATCTATTGCTATAAGTTGTCCTCTGAGGACTGCCTTTGCTGTGTCCCAAAGGTTTTGGTATGATGTGTTTTCATTCTCATTTGATTCTAGCAATTTTTTTTATTCCATCTCTGATTTCTTCTATTACCCACTGATGTATAAGCAGGGTATCATTCAGTTTCCATGTAGTTGATTTTTTTCCCTTGCTCTTTCTATTGTTAATTCCTACCTTGATGGCATTGTGGTCAGAGAAGATACTTTGAATTATCTCAACGTTTTGGATCTTGTTGAGGATTGCTCTGTGGCCTAAGATGTGGTCTATTCTGGAGAACATTCCATGTGCATTGGAAAAGAATGTGTACTTTGCAGTGGTTGGATGGAGTGTTCTATATATGTCTATAAGGTCCAGTTGGCTGATTGTGCCCTTTAGGTCTTCTGTATCTTTGCTGAGTTTCTTCTTTGTTGTTCTGTCCTTTACTGAGAGTGGTGTTTTTAAGTCTCCTACTATTATTGTGGAACTGTCAATTTTTCTTTTCAGCATTGTTAGAGTTGGTTTTATGTATTTTGGAGCCCTGTCATTGGGAGCGTAGATGTTTATCATGGTTATGTCTTCATGATGGATTTTCCCCTTAATCATTATATAGTGTTCTTCTTTGTCTTTTATGGTAGATTTCATTTTAAAGTCTATTTTATCTGAGATTAGAATTGCAATTCCCGCTCTTTTTTGGTAGTTGTAAGCTTGATATATTTTCTTCCAAATTTTGACTTTTAATAAATTCACATCCTTGTTTCTAATGTGTGTCTCCTGTAGACAGCATATTGATGGATCCTGTTTTGTTAACCATTCTGTCACTCTCCCTCCCTTTATGGGTGCATTGAGTCCATTTACACTCAGTGTAATTATTGATAGATGTGGGTTTGTTGTTGTCATTGTGTAATGCTTTTTTTTGTGGTGCTGAAGTTTTCTTTGTTCTTCTTACCGTCTTTTGCTGAGTTACTTTTGTTTGTGGATTTTTTTTTTCATTTCTTTTGTTTTTGTAGGTTTTGTTTTTCTGAGACTATGTTTTTCCTCTTTTTTTTAATGAGTTTGTTGGTTAACTTTCTTGTGGTTACCATTAATTTTACCATTATCTTTCTAAGTTTGAAGCAGTCTACCTTTACTGAGTATTGCCTTGCCTTCCTCCCCATTTGAAGATTCTATACCTATACCATTTGTTCCCTCTTTTATTGTTTTGATGTTGTTGTCATTTACTGATTAACTGCTCTGATTCCCTGTTGTATTTCTTTTGGTTTTGGAGAGTCCTTGAGAGTTCATTTCCTAGATTTGTATCTGGCTTTTATGATCCTGTGTTCTAGGTTCTGCCTGTGAGCTGAAGGTGTTTGTCCTCAGATCAAAGAACTCGATTTAATAATTCTTGTAAGTTTGGTTTGACTTTTACCTATTCCCTTAATTTCTGTTTATCTGGAAATGACCTAATTTCACCATCAAATTTGAATGAGAGTTTTGCAGGATATATTATTTTTGGCTGGCAAATTTTTTATTTCAAGATTTTATGTATGTCATCCGATTGCCTTCTTGCCTTCATGGTTTCTGCCGAATAATCTGAGCTTAGTCTTATTTTTCTCCTCTGTATGTGACTTCTTGTTTTTCACGAGCTGCTCTCAGGACTCTTTGTTTTGTCTTTGGTTTTGGCGAGGGTGATTATGATATGCCTTGGTGATTTTCTTTTGGGATCTCTCCTATATGGGGTTCGTGGAGCTTCTTGGATGGCCAGCTTTTCATCTTTCATGATATTGTGGAGGTTTTCTGTCAGCAGTTCCTCAGTGATCCTCTCTGTGTTTTCTGTTTTCTCCCCTTTTCTGGAATTCCAATCATCGCAGATTTTTGCTTTTGATTGTGTCCTAGATAACTCTCAGAGTCTCTTCATTTTTCTTTGTTCTTTTTTCTGAGTATTCCTGAAATAGAGTTGTATCCAAGTGTTTGTCTTGAATTCTACTGATCGTCTCTTCCACCGTTTCAAATCTGCTTCTGAGCCCTTCTATGACATCATCCATTTCTGAAGTCTTGTTTATTTTTTTGATTTCTAATTGTTGTCTTTGTATAATTTCTAGTTGTGAATTTATTTTGGCATTTTGTTCCTGCATTATTTTCCTGAATTCTTCCAATTTTTTGTCTGTGTTTTCCATGAATTTGTCTATTTTTTCCTCGTGTTTGTCAGCTTTTTGCCTCAGTTCTTGAAGAATTCTGAGTATTAGAGATTTGAATTCCCTATCAGGTAGTTCTAGTGCCTTTTCTTCCAGAGGAGAGTCATCTGTTGTTTTATTTTGGATGCCTACTGTAGCCATCCTGTCATGTTTTTGTAAATGTTTTGATATTTTCTGCTTTCTTCAGGGCATTCAGTAGTTATTTTTCTCATTTATTGATTGTAGATTTGTTTGTTTCGTCCCTTTTTTAAAAAAAAGTTTGACTATGTCTTAGCAGGCAGACTGTGTTTTCTTTGTTGTTTGCTCATCTCTGGGCAGAATACTTTTTGCCTCCTTCTTCAACTGGCAGAGTCAGTCACTCAGATATGGTGCAGCAGGGCAGGTTTAGCTGAAGAGGAGTTACCGGGATGGGTTGTTTGTGGCACTTACTACAGCCACCAGAGCAGATCGGTAATCATTGCAGGGAAGGTTCCAGTAGGCCATGCCTGTGCTGCTTGGTGTTGTGATGTCAAGCGCATGGTGCAGGTAGGCAGGATGCAGCAGGGAGATTGTTATGTGTGGTGCTAAGATGGATATGGGAGAGAGGAGAGAGGAACGGGAGCCAAAAACAAACAAACAAACAAAAAAAAGAATGCTAGTGGAGCTTCCCATTGGAGTGGAGAGATGAGAGACTATGAAATGGAGAAAAACAGAAAGGGGAGGAGGAAGAAAAGAAAAGAATGAATAAATAAGAATCAGAAAGGTTAAAGAACCACAAAGTTCCCAGGGATCCCACCAGTCCAGCTATGAAGTCTGGGGAAGTTGCTCTCAGGTGTTGCAGTACAGCCTGGCTAGAAGGCGTAGAGGTATACAATGCCAGGTATTCAGGGAACAGAAAGAGAAGGAAGAGAGAGATGAAAAACTGAGCAATGAAGAAAGACAAAAAGGGAAAAAGAGGAAAAAGAAAACAAAACAAATTAAAAAAATAAAATAAAACAAGAAAAGCCCCCAAAGAAATAGGAAAAAAAAAAACAAACAAAAAAAACAACGTAAATAGAAATGCTCTCAGGGATCCTTCTGCGTGTCTGTGGAAGCTGAATGGGCGTCTCCCCACCACGCAGCCCAGCCCAGCCAGAAAGGGCCCCCAACCCAAAAAAAGGAGAAAACAAACAAACAATTCAAATAAAACAAGTGAAGAAAAGCCCCGGGACCCCACCAGCACGGCAGCCCAAACCAGGAAGCAGCTTCACACCCGAGCAGAGCTCTGCAGCCCCCCATGAAGAAGCAAGAATGGCGCACAGAGCCAGGCACTTGAGCAAAGAGAGGGGGAGGTGGCGAGAGACAAGTAAGAAATCAAAAGAAGCAGAAAAATAAAAGCAACACTAGCAGCCAACAAACAGCACTCAGAGAGCCAGCTAGTGCGGGCTGGTGTTTCTCGACAAGAGACTGTGTCCGTGGGAAGCAGAGAGGGCTGAGGGTGAAGAAGGGTAGGGAGTGGGAAAATGTATATCACAAATTACCAGAACTCTGCAGCCCCTCAGGAAGAAGCAAAGATGGCGCAGGGAGCGAGGTACTCAAGGGAAAGGAGGGGGAGGTGGGGAGAGACAAGGAAGAAATAAAAAGAAGCGGAAAAAAAGCAACACCAGCAGCCAACAAATGGCACTCAGAGAGCTGACCACTCAGGTGTGTGGAATCCAAGCAGCCACTGTTTCCTAGTCAAGAGACTTTGGCTGTGGGAAGTAGAGGAAGCCGAGTCGGTGTGAAGAAGGGTGGGGGGTGGGAAAGCGTATATCGCAAATTACTGGTTGTTTTGTCTCCCGCTGGAAGCTCCATGAGGCTGCTTTCTTGTACCCCCTGTTTGCTGATTTCTGATAGGAGTCCAAGATGGCGGATCCACAGTGCGTTAGCTGGTAGGGGACCTCTGTATGAATCTCTCCTCCCTCTCCGTTCTCTGTCAGTTTTCTCACTCCATTTGGTGCTTGGCTGAGTTCTTTATCTCTTCATTTGATGTTTTTGGGTTTCAGGATTGTTGTATTCTCTGTTCGGCTTAGTTTTTCAGATCTTTGCTGTGGAGGGATGGCATGGTGCTTCTGCCTAGAGCGCCATTTTGCCAGAACTCCCCCCTTCCATCTTCTTTTGATGCTCCCTGTGTCATTTAATATTTCCCCTGCAGAATCCTTCAATATTGCAACTCGAGGCATGAATTTTTCTTCAGTTTTTTCAGCTTGAGAAATGCCAAGCGTGTTCTTACTTTTGGGTTTTCTACTTTACTTTGTCTATTCAAGCTGCCCTTTGAAATCTTCAGAATAAAGTCCCAAATTCTTAGAATGGCACCCAGGGCCTTCATGATCTCACTTCTGCTTTTAGAAAATTCCTGTGTGAGGTGCCAGTGAGGTGTGAGCACACCTTATTCCTCCCAAATACTGACCTCTTCCCAGGCTAGTGTTAGACTTTCTGCTTCTGCTTGGAGATGTACATCACAACATTTTCCAATTAAGGTCAGTATTGCTGTGTATTGCATAGTATTCTTATTGAGAGGAAATATAGCCAGGATCACTTCTGTGGAAATGAAGTTTGGGAATAATGGCTTAATGACACCTGAGAGGATGCTGGGACTAAGGACGTGTTGGGGAATGTGACTCATGTGCTCTTATAGGGCAAAGGCTGACAGCCCCTTTCCCAGGCTGAAGTCTGTGCTAGCAACACAGGGCACAAGAACGCGAAAGCATGACTTTCCCACAGGGGTTTACTGCCCAGTGAGGGAGTATGACAAACTCAGATGGAGCAAGTGTAGCATTGACTTAGTGAGGACATGCAGGAGACAGCAGCAAACTGCCCTTGCATTTCCAAGGAGGCCTGAGTCACACAAAGCTTAGGGGAGTGGAAGGTGTCCAGAGTTGCTTGTAGAGGGAGTGCCTAACCAGTCCTAGGCCCCAGGGAAAGATGCCCTGAGAACCTGGCCCCACCCCAGTGATCACTGAGCACAGTTGTGCTGTGAATGCACATTTTAACAATCTTCTGGTTTTATCCAGGGAAATTTTGGAGAAGGGATGACAGACAGAAGGCACAACTGAAGCAAAGGCATGCACTGGAGTGCTCAGCGCTTGCTGGGGGAGATAATTCTGGAAGCAGCTCAGAGCTGATTGTGGAAGGTCTCAAATACCAGATAAGGAATTCTCTCACTGTACTTCCATATTTTGAGTGGGGACACGTTTGGGACTTTTCTAGAAGAGGTGCTGAGTGCTCAGACACCAGCTGGGGAATGCTGCCCTGGGAGTGGGGCTGCAGTGCTGGTTGGGAGGTGGCCTGTGGGCACCTGCTGCACAGTGTCTGGGAGAGTGGTGGGAACCTCGGCTGGAAAGTTGCCGAGACTGAGAACGGGATAGACCTGTGGGCTCCTGTAGAGATGCAACTGGCATCGATAGTCTTTACATCTCAACTGTGGCTGCTAAATAAGCCAACAATTAAGAGATACTGCAGAAGATACATTCAGAATGAGCACCTAATCACTCCAGAGGTTTGAAGGAGTCTGAGATCAAAAGAGCCACAAATGAAGTTACAGGGCTCACCTGCCATAGGGTTCTTTGTTTTCTAACTTCAAAGTGGCTGACTGAGGTTTTGACCTCCAGCAAATTGTTATTCTTTTTCTTACTACTATTGAGAAATGATCACTTCCCCATAAACATGTGATTTGAAAGAATGTTTTTCTCTTTATTCTTAAGAACTTTGTTTAGGGACATCTCTACCTCTCCAAAGCGCATTGAATGCTGTAGTTTAGGTTTGATTCTCAAATTCAGGTAGATAGGGAGACGTGCATGCTGTCAGGTTTCCATGTGGGATTTGAGACGCAGGCTGGGGAAGGGACAACTTTGCCCTCTGATCCTCGGGAGCACTTCCATCACCTGCCTAGTCTCTGAGACAGTGCGTCTCCAGACTAAGGGGACTGATTTCCAAGAGTAATGCTGGCTGGAAATGCCAGGGTGAGCCCTGCTTCGAACAGGGTATTATGTTGGCCTGGGGCTTAGAGACCGCGGATGAAAGCCCTGTAAAACAGAGACGACATGGGAGCGTGGCCACCCACCCTCTCTGCACACCTGCCTCTCCCCTCCAGACCTCCCCTCTGTGCCTCTGGTAGAGGCCGCTGGGGCACTCACAGGCCGCTTGACTGGGTGCCACATCACTCTGTCTCTCCTCCCTTGCTCTTGCCTCGTGGTGGCTTACCCGAGGCAGCCCAGCCTAGGACTTTAGCACTCTGGTGCTTCAGCATCAAACACTTTTCTGTTTGCTCCTCCCTCTGCTACTTGCTAGCTGACCTGACCTGAGCAAGTTCCAGAGCTGTTTTGAGCCTCAGTTTCTTCATCTTCCTTTGTGAGAATTAAGTGAGAAAGTTATCTAAATTGCCTGTCATTTTATAGATTGTCAATGGATTATAGATTTTATTATTATTATTAAGAGCATTCTCATTTTATGGAACTTCATGGTCAAGGTAGAGAAATTCCCACTCTCAAAATCTCTGAAGCTCCCCCCTACCCCGCTTCCCCCAGCAGCCTCCTCCCCTCCTTCAAGAACTTTGCACTGGCAGATCAGCGTGGAGTGGCATCGGGGCCGGGACACGCAGGAGCAGGAAGGGTCCAGATAGAGGGTCCTGGCACACATGGGGCGTCAGGTCAGCCTCCAGCAACAAGGCTGTTTGTGTGGGCACTTGCGTGGAGTACTGCTGCTTCTGTAGACCTAGTTAACAATTGCCACACCCAGTTATTGTGCCTTGTGAGAACAGATCAAAGCGAGAGAGAGGCTCTGCACAGTTTGTGAAAACACTGAGCATACTTGGTTGTCGTTTTCCTTTGGAGCCAGAGGCAAGAGGTATTGATCACAAAACAACCAAAACCAATGAAGGAGCCTGTGTGTTGTGCAACTGAAGTGCTTGGTGGCAGCCTGACGAGGGTAGCCACTGACTGAGAGGACAGAGGGCATCGGGCGGGTGGGGCCCAAGAGCGCTGCCAACAAGAAACCCACCCTATTCCCCTCCTGGGAGAAGGCAAGGCAGTTTTCACACCAGCTAAGAACAGTTGGGTGAACTCTGCTTCCTTTCCCCTTGGGTGCTGGCTTTGCCTGCCAATGTCTCCCTAACTCCCCTGCCCCTTCTAGGGGAGAAGTCAGCCCTTTGGCCAACCTAGCATCCAGAGGATCCCCATTTTGCCTCTGACATGCAGAGAGCTCAGAAACGGTTGGAGTAAGCCCTCCTTTGGCATAGGTTTAAGGAGAAAGGAAACTTGGGATTGCCAATTGTTGAAATATCTGTAGCCCTGCTCATAAGCAGAGTAACTACTGGACTCTTTATAGGCTTAGGACCTGGGAGGTGTTCTTATGAAACAGGAAAGCATTTTATACCACCACTGTCCACAATGAGAATCAGACCACTTTTCTATCAAAATGCATCTGACACCAAGTCCCCACTTAGCCAGGGTAGCCAGACATTTAACATGTGTCTCTGTTGCAGCCCCTGTGCCTGCTGAACAGTGCTGTCCCACATAGTCCTGTGGGGGTCCCAGGATCTTATGCAGGCCAGAATATTTGGGTATAGCCCTTGGCTTTAGTCCAGATTGAGCCGTATCTGTGTGGTCATCTGAAGCACAGTAATTCTGATGCTTATCAGGCTTACTTTATGCTCTTCATCTGGGCTGGGAGTCCCAGGCCCAGAACAGCCTCCCCGGGGCTCCTTGCAGCTGTCCGCTTGAAGTTACCTCCAAGGGGCTCTTCAGAGGAGTAGGCCTGAGTCCTTGGTCTAACAGAACCCCATTCTGCTGTTCCATTCCCGTGTAGCCTCTGCTCGCAAGCGCTTGTCTCTCTGTTCTTCCTTTCAGGGCTCCACCTTACCACACTCACTGGACAAAGAGTCTCTTAGTTTTTCTACCAATTCAGTTACCAGCCTATCTTTCAGCTCACACACACCTGGGGAAACTCCAGCAGGAGGCAGGCCTGATGAGCTCAGGGTGGAGAAAAATAAGTCTCTGTTCTCTGCTCTTCCCTCCTCCCCATTCTATGGCCCTGCCTTTAAGGCAGAAATCAAAACAAACAAAAGCAATGTTCTTTTACAAAGCCATTTTTTTTTAAATTGGATAAATATTGGAGGAATCTGAGGGCAAGCTGCACCCTTCCTCCCTCTTGTACAAAGGCAGCATTGGAAACAATGAGGGAGGGAAGGGCCGACTCTGAAACAAGCTGTAGAAACCCCAAGGGACAACTGGAGCTCCACACTTCGTGCTCAGCACCATTCCCAAGCAGGGTCCCAGGCCAGGCACAACACCAGTGTGGTTGGGTGAATCTATAAATATTTGGATTTTATTTTGGTTTTATCGTTTTAATTCTCTGAATGCTTTTAAAAAATCTTTTGTGGATTTATGCTATGATTAAAAAAAAAAAGTGGAGATAGAAAATTATGGAAACAAATGAAATAATAGAGCTAATCCTTAGGAATTCATAATTTTATCCATTGATGTCTTCACGTAGAAGGTGGTTTGGAGAAAAGATGAATGTTAAGTCTGAAACTGATGGATCTGACATGTTACCCACTGGCAAGGTAACAAGTTAGTCTGCTGCAGTTTGGATAGATAGATAGACAGATAGACAGACAGATATACTAACTGATACATGTCAGTCAGGATATCAGTCTTTTAGAATTTATAACATATATAAACATGAGACCTCTGGATCAAGGAACAGAACATTTACTTATAAAGTACTTATGTCAGTTCCTCAGGCTGCAGTTCTCATGTGGTGATGGATGCTGTGAGGGCCAGATGTGCCCATGTGTGCAGGGTGTGCGTCCCAAGGGACGAGCCCTTGGATTATGAAACTCTGAGTTTATATAGGAGTTGCTGGCACATCTGCCTTTCTGCTCCTTCCAGGGGAGATGGAGACACACACACACAGAATGAGTCACAGAGAAAGAGAGAAATAAATAGATCTTTGCTCTGGAATGTGAAACAATTCCCTCCGGGAGAATAGGGAAAACTCTCTAAGTTTACAACCCTTGAAATGTAGACAACTGTTTCCAAAGGAGATATCCCTGACTCTCTCCAGAGGTCTTTAACTTCCAGGGCTTGTTAGTCATCAATCATCCTTTAGCCCAGGTTGCCAGTGATTTTTGCTCTGACCACATGCAGAAACATGAAAACTCATGGAGCATTTTCTCTCAACAGGAAATGGAAGATTTGTTCCAAGAGTTAGATACATCATAGGTGAAAGCTCAGGGTTAAGAATAGGAGGCACAGTTAGAAAGAAGGTTGACTTGGCTGAAGGCATGAGTTGGATAGTAGATAAGTGGAGATTCCAATCTGATATTCTGGAGGAAGCTAAGGGGCAGAGCTTTAAAATCAAAAGAGTGGAGTTGGGATTTTTTAGGGGATGGGTTAAAAATGTGCATTTAAATAATTAAAATAAACATTCTGGGATCCCAAACAGACTGGTGTGACCTAAGAGAAATTTCTAGATCAAATATATAATCTATTTGATGCATCGGGCTTAAAGGTCCACCTCCCCCCAAGGCAACAATAATTAAAATGGAGAGTATTACATATACTCTCAGGAATTCCCATGGAGAGATATAATTTGGTAGTAAGAGAGTGGAATAAACTCACAGTTGACTGTGAAGTTAGAAATTCACATGTAGTTCCTCCCTAACACTCACTGAGTGTTTCAAATATGTCAGGAATTGTTCTCAGTACTTCACATTTATTAACTCAATTTAATTCTCTAAATGACCTTATAAGGTAGGTGCAATAACTATTCCAATGTTATAAATTAGGAAATAGAAACACAGAAAAGTTAAGCAACTTGACAAAGATAATACACCTCAGTGAGTGGCAGAGCTGTGATTTGAACCAGGTAAACTGAGTGCTTGCTTTTAACCATTATACTCTCTTGTGCAACTAAGCCTTTTCTTTTATTCTGTTCAAACACCATCAGAATTCTTTGGAGGTAAGTTAGAGAAATTTTTAAGATCATTGATTCTATTTTCTTCTGTTTATTTTTATTAAATTCTATACATTCCCCACATGCCCCATCCAACAAAGAACTAAAACTTCCTTTCTGTGCTCTATCAAGGTGCTCCTGGGGGAAGCGGTACTTCAGCATAGACCCTGCTGAGAGAGAAGGGGAGATTCAGGTCTAAGGTCTCCATCCTGGTGGAAACCTCACGGTCATTGTTATTTCAGTTCTTTATCCAGTTCTCCAGGTCTGACAACACAATGCAGCCATTAATAGATGCCTCGCACTGCCTGGAGGCCCTGTGAAAAATCAGGGCCCATGCTGAGCTCTGCACCCCTCAGGACTGAGCACATAAAGCCTATTTTCAACTTTAGAGGTTCCCCCCTCAACCTTCTGCAGGAAGATTTTGGGGTTGTATGTTTGTTTTCCTCTTCTGAATCCTAAGAACACTAAGTGGAAGAAGTAAGCAAGATCTCTAAAGAGTGCTCATTTATTTAAGGTGGGCTTGATTACCTCCATTAAACTTAATTGTCATAATGATTGCTTCACTGTCGTAATTGTTATTCCTATTGTCTTTACAAGAATCACCAAAGGCATTGTGAGCTTTGGTGGCTGTGTACATGGTGTATTGATGTTTCACGTTGTTTACTTCCTGCTCTGGAGGGACTTCATTCATAGTCCCTTAGAGGACACCCTGCCCTGTCTCCAGATCTTTGAGCATGGGACAAAGAAATCTGATGGTAGGAGGAAGTTAACCACATAGATACAGTAAATTATGCAAATGCACAAATATTCCCTAAAAACCTTATTACTACTACAAAAAGCTAACATTTATTCAGACTTATTGTAAGTCGGGTGCTTTACATATAGTCTCATTTAATCTTCTCAACAACTCTATAAAGGGAAAATTATTATTATCATAGTTTTGCAGGTGAGGAAACTGAGACACAGTGAAGCAAAGGGACCAAGGTCACAGAGCTAGGAAGTGGCAATGCTAGGATATAAACCTAGGCATATTTTTGGGCCAGAGATATACTGTGAATTTATACACTACAGTAATTAGGCTGCTAGGCTTCGGTTGGAGCCTTGGTGGTGCAGTGGTTAAGAGCTCAGGCTGTTAACCAAAAGGTCAGCACCAGTTCGCATCCACTACCCGCTCCTTGGAAACACTGTGGGACAGTTCTACTCTGCCCTATAGGGTTGTTGTGAGTTGAAATTGACTCCACCGGCAATGGGTTTGGTTTTTTTGGTTTAGGCTTTAGTTCCTTGATTTTAGATATATGAGGCAGGAGAGAAAACAATCTGTCGCAGATGCCCCTAAAAAAAGATCTCACTTGATTTCTGATATTTTCACCTTTAGAGTTCTTTCTTTTTTTATCATTGTTTTAGACAGAATTTCGTCTATATTATTTTTTCTGTAATCGTGCTTTTTATTTTGTTTTTTTTGTGTGTGTGTGTGTGTTGAAAATCCTTTATTAGAAGTAAGGATTATTTTATCTCATGCTTTTATTTTTTAGCCTTTTATTTATTACACAGAAATGTTAATGCAAATAAACTTAAAAAAAAAAATCAGTCATAGTTCATGTATTCACCAACAAGCCAAACTAATTTCATTGAACATGTTCTATGGAAGGTTCCTGTTGAAATGCCCATGCGTTACCTGGGGGTGGTATCATCTTGATATGTTGACTTTGAGTTATTTATCCATTTATTTCACTCCTGTTTTGCAGATTTCTGGGGTCAGTTTGCAGAGAATGGTAACTAGGAAAAAGTGAGTTTTGATGTATTGAGGGTGTCAGGTGGTCCAGGCATGGTCAGATACCTGGTATGGTCAAGTTTCCCATTGGGGCCACTGGGCAGAATGAAGGCAGTTGGTACAAAAGTGGGCAAAGAAGCATTTGATTAGGTCCTAAAGGATATTCACTATCTTTTTCTCCTACAATGCCTTCTATTTTCCTTATTTCATTGATTTATACACCATCTCCTCTGTTGCCTAAGCTGGACAGTTGGGAGTCAACCTGACTCTTCCCTCTCCCTCAGTACACCTACTCCTTGAGCCAACCTGTGACAAGTTCTATTTATGTAATCGATATGTCTCAGTCAAACCGTCTCTTCTTCCTTTCCACATTTTCTGTTTCCTCCAGTGCATTCTCCATACAGTCAGAGTTATTTTTATAGAATAAAAATTTGCTTAGGTCACTCCTTGTTTAACATTTTTCAGAGACTCCAAATGTCTACTGGACGAAGTCCAAACTCCTTAGAAGACACTCCATGATCTGGCTTTGCAACTTAGTATGCATCTTCTCTTATTTTCTCCTTCCTGCATCCTGGGCTCTAACTAGGACAAACTATTGGGAGATTCCCAAATGGGCCATTCTCTTTTATTCCCCTTTACATTTTCTTATGTTGTTCCTCCTAACTAGATGCTGTTTCCCAGTTCCCATACCATTTACTTGCGTATATCTATTCATAGTTTAATGACAACCAACTATCACTTTTGTACAAAATCTTTTCTTGATTGCCAACTTCAAACAGATAGAAAAGGTTATCCCTCTTTTTTGCCTCATCTCACCCTGTGCATGTCCATCATCATCATCATCACCACCATCATTATCACAGCTTTCACCACTGAGTATTTACTGTCCTGTGATTGATTCGCCAAGTATTTACTGAATACCTACTATGTGTAAAAAGCTATCCTAGTGCTGAGAAACCCAGATATGATCACTGCCTTCCTGGAGTCTGAAGTATAAGAGAGACAAATCTTAAACAGCCAATAACTATATAACTTTTTTAAAAATGAAATTGTAATAATGTAAATATACTTACAACTATTTATTCAATTATATACTTACATATAAGCACTTACACAAACTTATAAAAAAATGTAAGAACATTAATTCATAACGTTTCACTGAAGAATAAACAGAATTTTCAATGATTTCCTAGAGGAGATGCATAACTCATTCTTTAGGGATGGTCCCTCAAAATCCTACCATTAGAAACTATATTCTATGACTGTGTACCAGCAACAGATAAGCATCTTTTTGTTGTCAAGGGAGTGATTTTAAAGTAGATGAAATCCTACTAAAGATCTCTGAGCAACAGTAATTTATAGCAAGTAGAAGAATCAATCTAAATCCCTTATTGACAAAATAAGTCATTTTATATTATGGTTTAACAAGTTGAAGAAACCTGCTTTATTTTAAATGTCAGGGAAAACATTTACTAAGAGACATGTAAGCTGAGACCTGACCTGATGAATTTAATTTCTCAAAACAAAACAGTTTTATGTTTCATTGATTTTCTCTATTGTTTTCTGTTTTCTATTTCATTGATTTACACTCCAATATTTATTATTTATTTTGCTTATTGTGAATTACATTTGCTCTTCTTTTTCCAGTTTATTAAGTACAAGGCTGAGATCTTTGATTTGAGACATTTCTTCTTTTCTAATATAGGCATTTTAGCGCTATAAACGTTTCTCTAAATACTGCTTTAGCTGCATCCCACAATTTTTGGAAATGTGTTTTTATTTTCTTTCCTTTCAAAGTACTTTCTTATTTCCCTTTTGTTTTCTTCTTTTATCTATGGGCTATTTAAGAGAACATTGTTTAGTTAACAAATACTTGGGGATTTTACAGATATCTTTCCATTATTAATTTCTAACTTAATTCTATTGTGATCAGAGAACATACTTTGTATGATTTGAACCCTTAAAATTTACTGAGACTTATTTTATGGCCCAGAAAATGGTCTATAATGGTAAATGCACTCGAAAAGAACGTGATTTTTCTGAAGCTGGGTAGTTGTTGTTGTTATTAGGTGCCATCAAGTTGGTTCTGATTCATAGCAACCCAATGTACAGCAGAACGAAACACTGTCCAGTGCTGCACCATCCTCACAATCGTTGTTATTCTTAAGCCCATTGTTGCAACCACTGTGTCAATCCATCTCCTTCAGAATCTTTCTATTTTTCTCTTACCGTCTACTTTACCAAGTATCATATCTTTTTCCAGGGACTGATCCCACCTGATAACATATCCAAACTATGTGTGAGGAAGTCTCGCCATTCTTGTTTCTAGGAGCATTCTGGCTATACTTCTTCCCAGACAGATTTGTTAGGTAGAGTGTTCTATAAATATCAATTAGGTCAAGTTGGTTCATAGTGTTATTCAAGTGTTCTATACCTTTACTGATTATCTGCCTACTTGTTCTGTTGACTATTGAGAGCACTGTTGAAATCTTTGATATAATTTTGGACTTGTTTATTTCTCCTTGTATTTCTATCAGTTTTTGCTTCATGTATTTTTAGGCCCTGTAATTATAGGCATACATGTTTAGGATTACTATGCAATGTTGGAGATCTCCAGGAATTGATGCTGTTTCTTTTAGCTTTACATACCATCTCTGGCTAATATTATCAGAACTTCAATTATAATCAAATTTTCTGAGATTTATACTCATATTTCCAAGTGCTTACTGGATAAATCTAACTGGATATTATACAGGTACCTCAACTACAACATAACAAAAACATCTCTTGGTGTCTCCCTAAATTTTCCCCCATTTTCTGTGTTCTTCATATTAGTTTAATGATGACTATCTTAGCACTTAGCAGAACCCAAGTAAAAGTGGCTTAAACAAGACAGAGATTTATTTTTAATGAAAATAGACAACCCAGGGCTAGTATGGAAGCTTGGACATCCTCAGGAGTCCATGATACTTCTATTTTTCTGCTCTATCATTCTTGAAATGTGTATTTTATCCTCATTATTACCTTCTGGTCCAAGTTAGCTTTGGAGCTCTGTCCATCACCTCCAGTTTTCAAGTAGGATGTAGGAAAAAGACGTAGAGAGGAAAAAGGGTACAATCAGTTGTCCTTTTAAGGAGGTCTCCTGGAAGTCACCTAACAATTTCTACTTATATTTGGTTGATTACTGTCATGGCAACACTGAGCTGCAGGAGAAGCTGGTGAGAGTGGATAAAAGGTTGACAAATAGCAATATCTGTTACAGTGCCCCAATCTCAATAATTTTCTTAGAAAGAAATCTAAGAATCATTCTTAGTTCTTTCCTCTCTCATCCTTTTCACATCCAAGCAGCCACTCATCCTCCACTCTCAAATCTAGCATCTCCTCTTTAGTCATGGTGTCTTGGATTCTTCCTCATTATCTTTCACAGGACTATTCAACAGTCATTCATTTTATCTCCCCATTTCTATCATCTGCACTGCTATTACAGATACTTTGCTAAGTGGCAAATGATCATACTGCTCTTCTCATTTAAAAGCTTCCTTTAGCTCCCAAGTGATCATAGAATTAAATTCAAATTCTCTAGATGGACTTTACATCACAAGTTACTCTCTGTCTCACACAGAAATTCTCAGGCTTCTCCAAGCTCATACTACATTCAGAATGCTGACCCAAGGCCAAGGGATCCACGAGGCTGGGATTCTACCCTAGCATTATAAGACTCCAAATCCAGTGCTGTTTGTATATGCCTTTACTTCCTGAAAAGGGGGCTGAAGGAAAGGGGAGTAGTAGTAGAGGTGGTCAGCATGATTGTGTTGGTCAAGCAAGAAGTTAGACTAGACAGAGAGTCTTTATGGAGGTACTCACAGCACAGTTCAGTGGGCATAGAACCTTTACTGGGTGAATGGCTTCCCTTCATGACTTCAAATTTGAGATAAAAATAATAGCTTTAAAAGTAAGTAATATGAGATAAGGGTAAAAGTGATCTTAAGGGCCATATGATAGTTAAGGTTGTGTGTCTGCTTGGCTGAGCCATGATTCTCAGTGGTTTGGCAGTTATGATGTAGTTTGGCAGTTATGTAATGATGGAATCACCTCCATGATAAGATCTGATATGATGAAATTACTGCCATGATGAGATCAGCTATGAGCAGCCAATCAGCTGTAAGGGAGTTCCCTTGGGGGTGTGGCCTGCATCCAATATATATGGACTTTCTGGCAAAGTTTGCTGACTTTTGTTCTACTCAGGGTCCTTTGGTTCTTGGAACTTGAGCCAATCTTGGATTCATCAGCACCTGCAGTTATGTGAGTCATGAGAAGCCTTCAGCCTGACCCGTGACCCATGGACTTGGGACTTTCTAGCCTCTACAACTGCATGAGCCATTTCATTGATATAACCCCCCTGCATATATATACATATATGCTTCACTAGTTTTACTTCTTTAAAAAAGCCAGCTTAAGACATTTGCTATTGAGAGTGGTTCTAGAGAATCAAAATTGTAAGGATGAATTTTCTAAATTGGTTCTCAAGTCTGGTTAGTCTTAAAGATGTTGATGACTCTGCTTCCATTAGTAAAGAGGACACTGTTAATCTACTGCATGAGGCGGCAATAGAAATACACAAAATATCACTATCAATAGATCAAGTATTGGTGAGAGGTGAGGCTCTGGGAGATCGCATGTTTGATACTTTTCTAAAATTTTGTCAGAATGAGGAATATAAGGAAACTAGTTTGTTGGTCCTACTTTTGCTAGACAAAGTGGTGAAAGAAAGAGGTGACGTCAGGGCTTCAGAGTCAAAGCTTAAGGGCTACATAAATGACCTCAAAGTTGTCAATTGTTCCTTGAAAGAAAGCCTTATTTCTTGCAGTAACATAGCTGATATGGCCAAAACCCAAACTCAGAGTCTATCCCAAGAGTGACTGGATTACAACGCCAATTGAATTCCCAACCTTGAATGTGTCTGAAGTTAAAGTGAAGGCATTGATGGGGAAGAAACCGGATCCTGAAACTTGGGATGAGGACATATGGGCAAATAATCAGGAAGCTGGGGACACTGAGCCCCTAAATTCTGTTGAATTGCTCCTGTCAACAAAACCATTAGCTCCTCCACCCTCATCTGAGAAGATTAACCCAGCTATGTCTGAAGAGCCTTCATCTGAGTCATTGCCTTAGGGAGGTGTCTGAGTCATTTCTTGGGGCATTTCCAGAGGCAGATGCCTTCAGAGGTTAGGAAAGGATCTAATAGTTTATTTGGTTGGGTCGCTGAAGCACAGATTCCACGGTGGCCCACAGTAAATCAAGTTGAAGTACCAGACCTGTGTTGGTATACTATAGAAGAAGCTATCCAAAGGTTTAGGGAAATTGGCATGTTAGAGTGGATTTATCAGGTTAGACCCACAGCCTCACGCATGGAGTGCCCAGAGGACACACCCTGTACCACAACGGTGAGGAACAAATTTGTGAAGGGAGCCCCAGCATCCTTTGAAGACTGCTGTGATTGTTATTTTATGTAAGTCAGGTTTGACAGTGGGAACTGCCCCAACTGAATTAAGACACCTAACTATGATGGGGCTGATTGGACCCTCTGGTGTAGGGGCCAAGTGGCGGCAGTCAATCAGCAAAGATAAGGTGGGCATGGCTACTGTAAAGGACAGCAGAGTCAAAGCAGTAATCAGAATAGTCTGACTCGTATGGACTTATGGCGTTGGCTACTTAGTCATGGTGTTCCTAGGAGTGAAATAGATGGCAAATCTACTAAATATTTACTTGACCTGTACAAGCAGGAGAATTCTAGTTCAAGTGAATGGCAGTCTAACTCAAATTGCCAGAATAGAGAGTCATGGCCCCTCAATCAATTCCCAGACTTGAACGAGTTTACAGACCCACAACCTCTTGAATGAAGGGGAGGCTGAGTCCCTGGAGGAAGGACCCCACTATACTGCCAAAAATTTATATTGTTAATCTTTTTCCCAGCCTTCCTCAAAGGGATCTCCAGCCTTTTATGAGAGTGACGGTTCATTGGGGAAAAGGACATAATTAGACTTTTTGGGATTATTAGATGCTGGCTCTGAACTGACACTAATTCCAGGAGACCCAAAACTTCACTGTGGCCCACCAGTCAGAGTGGTGGTGTATGGAAGTCAGTTTATTAATGGAGTCTTAGCTCAGGTTCATCTCACAGTGGGTCCAGTGGAGGTCTCTGAACACATCCTGTAGTGATATTCCCAATTCTAGAATGCATAATTAGAATAGATATACTCAGCCACTGGAAGAACCCACACAACTGATCTCTGACAAGTGGAATAAGGGCTGTTTTGGTAGGAAAAGCCAAGTGGAAGCTATTAGAACTGCCCCTGCCTAGGAAAATAGTAAACCAAAAGCAATACCACATTATTGGAGGTATCGCAGAGATTACTGCCACCATCAAGGACTTGAAGGATGCAAGGGTGGTGATTCCCACCACATCTTCGTTCAACTCGTCTATATGGCTTGTGCAAAAAACGTATGAATCTTGGATAATGACAGTGGATTATCAAAAATTTAACCAAGTGGTGACTCCAATTCCAGCTACTGTTCCAGATGTACATCTCATGGTACCTGGTATGCAGCTATTAATTTGACTAATAATGCCTTTTCCTCCATACCTGTTTCTAAGGACCACCAGAAGCAGTTTACCTTCAGCTGGCAAAGCCAGCAATACTACTTCAATGTCCTACCTCAGTGGTACATCAACTCTCCAGCCCTGTCATAATGTAGTTCAAGGGAACTTGATCGCTTTTCTTCCATCACACTGGTCCGTTACATTGATGACATTATGTTGATTGGACTTACTAAGAGGTGTCAATGACTCTGGACTTATTGGGAAAACATTTGCATGTCACAGGGGTGGGAAATTAATCCAATAAAAATTCAGGTGCCTTCCATCTCAGTGAAATTTCTAGGGGTCCAGTGGTGTGGGACATGTTGAGATATTCCTTCTAAAGTGAAGGATAAGTTATTGCATCTTACCCCTCCCACAGCTAAAAAGGAGGCAAAATGCCTGGTGGGCCTCTTTGGATTTTGAAGACAACATGTCCCTCATTTGGGTGTGATACTCTGGCCTATTTACAAAGTCACTTGAAAAGCTGCTAGTTTTGAGTGGCGCCCAGAGCAAGAGAAGGCTCTGCAACAGGTTCAGGCTGCTGTGCAAGCTGCTCTGCCACATGGGCTGATCCAATGGTGCTTGAAGTGTCAGTGGCAGATAGAGATACTGGTTTTAGTCTTTGGCAGGCCCTTATTGGTGAATCACAGTGCAGACCCTTAGGATTCTGGAGCAAAGCCCTGCCATCCTCTGCAGGTAACTACTCTCCTTTTGAGAAACAGCTTTTGGCTTTTTATTGGGTCTTAACAGAGACTTAACCATTGGTCATCAAGTCACTATGCAGCTTGAGATGCCCATCATGAACTGGGTGTGGTCTGACTCACAGAGACATAAAGTCAGACATGAACAGTGGCACTCCATCATTAAATGGAAGTGGTATATATGAGATCAGGCCTGAGCAGGACCTGAAGACACAAGTAAGTTGCATGAGGAAGTGGCCCAAATGTCCATGGTCTCCACTCCTGTCACATTACCTTCCATCTCCCAGTCTGCATGTATGGCCTTATGGGGAGTTCCTTATGATCAGTGGACTGAGGAAGAGAAAACTCATGCCTGGTTTACAGATGGTTTTGCATGATAGGCTGGCACCACTTGAAAGTGAACAGTGGCAGCCTTACAGCCCCTTTCTGGGATCTCCCTGAAGGATAGTGGTGAAGGGAAATCCTCCCAAAGGGCTAAACTTTGAGCAATGTGCCTTGTTGTTCACTTTGCTTGGAAGGAGAAATAGTCAGATGTCTGGTTGTATACTGATTCATGAGCTGTGGCCAATGGTTTCACTGGATGGTCATGGACTTGGAAGGAACATGATTGGAATATTGCAGACAAGGACGTATAGGGAGGAGGTATGTGGACAGACCTCTATGAATGGGCCAAAGAAGTGAAGACATTTGTGTCTCATGTGAATGCTCACCAAAAGTTGAACTTAGCAGAGGATGATTTTAACAATCAAGCGTATAGGATGACGCCTTCTGTGGAAATCAGTCATTCTCATTCCCTAGCCATTCCTGTCATTGTCCAATGGGCTCATAAACAAAGTGACCATGGTAGTAGGGACATAGGATACACATAGACTCAACAACATGAACTTCCACTCACCAAGGCTGACTTGGCTACAGACCCTGCTGTGTGCCCCATCGGCCAGCTGCAGAGACTGAGTCCCTGATATGGCACCATTCCTGCAGGTGATCAGGCAGCAACCTGGTGGCAGGTTGGTTACACTGGACCACTTCCATCATGGAAAGGGCAGTGTTTTGTTCTTACTGGAATAGACAATTTAGATATGGATTTGTCTTCGCTGCACACAATGCTTCTGCCAAAACTAACATCTATGGACTTACAGAATGCCTTATCCATCATCACGGTATCCCACACAGCATTGCCTCGGATCAAGGGAATCACTTCACACAAATGAATCAAATGCTCATAGAATTCACTGGTCTTACCATGTTTCCCATCATTCTGAAGCAGCTGGCTTGATATAATGATGGAATGGCCTTCTAAAAATACAATTATGGTGCCAGGTAGGTGGCAATACCTTGCAGGGTTGGGGCAATGTGCTCCAGGAGGCTGTATGTGCTCTCAACCAGAGTCTAATATACGGTGCTGTTTCTCCCATAGCCAGGATTCATGGGTCCAGGAATCAAGGAGAGGAAATGGAAGTGGTACCATTCACTATTACCCCTAGTGACCCACTTGCAAAATTTTTGCTTCCTGTCCCCGTGACTCTGTGCTCTGCAGGTCTAGGGGTCTTAGTTCCAAAGGGAGGAATGCTCCTACCTGGAGAACACATCACTGATTCCATCGAACTGGAAGTTAAGAATGCCACTTTGGGCTCCTTATGCCTCTGGATCAATAGGCAAAGAAGAGAGTTACCATATTGGCTGGTGTGATTGATCCTGATTACCAATCAGACTGATATTACATAATAGAGATAAAGAAGAGTATGCCTGGAATGCAAGAGATCTCTTAAGCTGTCTCTTAGTGCTACCATGCCCTGTGATTAAACTACAGCAACCCAATTCTGACATGATTACTAATGGCTCAGACCCTTCAGGAATGAAGAAGATTTGGGTCACCCCACCAGCTGAAGTGATTGCTGAGGGTAAAGGGAATATGGAATGGGTGGGGGAAGAAGGTAGTTTTAAAATACTGGCTATGACCACACGACCAGTTGCAGAAATGAGGACTGTAATTGTTATGTATATTTCTTGCTTGTTTCCGTGCATCAAATATTTTTTCTTCATTTACAAAATATAAGATGTAAACAGGGCTAGTGTGTTTTTGGTTGTACTCATGTTAGTTTTATCATATTAGACCCAAGTATGACTTTATAATTGTCTTTATTTAGAGATTATGCATGGTTTAAAATATATGTACAGGTACCAAGTTGACAGGGGGTGGACTGTGGTAGTTAAGATTGTGTGTCGACTTGACTGGGTCATGATTCTCAGTGGTTTGACAGTTTTGATGTGGTTTGGCAGTTATGTAATGATGTAGTCACCTCCATGATGAGCTCTGATATAATATAATCACCTCCCTGATGAGATCTATCAGCAGCCAATGAATTGTAAGGGAGTTCCCTTAAGCGTGTGGCCTGTATCCAATATATATGCACATTCTGGCAAAGCTCACGGGTTTTTGCTCTGCTCTAGACCTTGCATTTGATTCTTCATCATCAGACCTCCGGTTCTTGGGACTTGAAGGAGCAGTCTGCTATCTTACCTGCCAATCTTGGATTCGTCAGCCCCTGCAGCTACGTGAGTCAGGAGAAGCCTCCAGCCTGATACATGGCACTTGCACTTGGGACTTTTCTAGCCTCTACAACTGTATAAGCCATTTCCTTGAGATAAATCTCTCTCTCTATTTATATATATATATTTCACTGGTTTTGCTTCTTTAGAGAACACAGCCTAAGACAGACTATTAAAAGATAATATTTGTTGCATTTTTTCTAATAATAAAAGTGATACACATCAATTGTAGAAAGTTTGGAAAACAGAGACAGGTACAAAGAAAATACAACTATAAAAATCACCAGCACTTCCATTAGCCAGATACACACACTGCTTAACATAGCAGTATATTCATTTCTGTTTTATACGTACATAGACATACATATACATGAACACATACGTATGC
This sequence comes from Dugong dugon, assembly GCA_030035585.1. Classification (NCBI taxonomy): domain Eukaryota; kingdom Metazoa; phylum Chordata; class Mammalia; order Sirenia; family Dugongidae; genus Dugong; species Dugong dugon. Next base: position 24,687,856 of record CM057464.1, read on the forward strand.
ATATACCTTTAATATAGGTCTCTCCCTATATTATAAAAATATGTAATTTTATTACCAAATTGAAATGATATATAGAAAGTGTTATAACTTATTTTTTTATTGAACAAGTATTGTGAACATTTTTTCCATGCTACTATATATTTTTATACAATTTCAATTTTCACTGGTTACACAGAATTCCATTGCATGGATGGAACTAATGTTTCTTTGTTGGGCCTTAAGTTGTTTCTTATATCCTATTATGATGAATAATCTTGATGCATTTTTTCTTTTGTAGCTACATGATTGTTTCTTGAGGTAAATTCCTAAAAGTAGAATTATTGGATCAAATGTTAAAAACTTGTTTGAAAGATTTTTGATACATTCTGATAAATTTCCTCTAGGGGGATTATACTAGTTTACACTTTCCTCAACAAGGTATGAGAATTTTCCCAATGCCCTGTATGTTATCATTCAAAAATATTGTTGTAATATAATTGTTTAGGTAGCTAATGAGCAGGTATCTTTTTTTTTTTTGTCATTTATATTATTATGGCTTGAGTTGCCTTTTCAAGTCTTTGCACATATAGTTCTATTGAGGTGTTTAATAATAATAGTGGTAATAATGACAGCAAACATTTTGTAAGCATTTCACTGTGCTAATGCTTTAACATATTATCCCTTAATCTTCACACAATCCTATGAAATACATTCAATTATTATCCTCATTAGAATGAAATAAGTTTATGAAGGTTAAATGACCCCTCCAAAGTCACAAAGCCAATAATAGGCAGACTGATTTAAGAGCTCTTAATTTAGAATATTAACCATTTGCCTGTCGTATTGTTTAAAGCTCTCTTCTTCTGGTTTATTGTTTATCTTTTAATTTAATTAATGTTCTTTTTTACAGACAGAATTTAAATTTTTCATATAGTTCTGCATGTTGATCTTCCCTTTATTATATGCATATGCTTAGGAACACTTCCCCTAGTTCTTTTATTGGTAATTTTCAGTATGTAACTCTATAATCCATTTGAACTTTATTTTGGTATATTATGTGAGTTAGGGACAGAGCTCTTTATTAAATAATCCATTTCCCCTTTGGATTTTAAAATCTAACATTTGTTATATGTGAAACACATCTATATATCTCTATATCTATATTTGGATCTATACTGTGTTCAATTAATTTTTTATTGATGCTTCTATAACTTTATAACACATGTTAGTAGGTGATTGGGCATGCCCTCTGTTTCTTCTTTGGTCAAAGTTTTCTTGGCTATTCTTTCAGATGATTTTTAATCAAGGCTAATCTCTAAGTCCCTGAGTGGTGCAAACAGTTAATGTGCTTGGCTGCTAACAAAAAGATTGGTGGTTTGAGTCTACCCAGATACCTTGGATGAAAGGCCTGGCAATCTGCCTCTGAAAAATCAGCCATTGAAAACCCTGTGCAGCACAATTCTACACTGACACACATGAGGTCTCCAGGAGTTGAAATCAACTTGATAGCAACTGTTTTTTTGGAATCTCCCAGTGGATTTCTCCCAAGGCTCTGGCTAGCTTCTGCCCCATAAACAAACTGTTTGGTATTTGGTTGGTGTCTTAGTCATCTAATGCTGCTATAACAGAAATACCACAAGTGGATGGTTTTAATGAAGAGAAGTTTATTTCCTCACAGTTAAAGTAAACTAAAATCCCAAATCCAGGACGTCAGCTCCAGGGGAAGGCTTTTTCTCTCTGTCAGCCTTCTCTTCGGTGTTCCCCTGGACTAGGAGCTTCTCTGCAGGGACCCCAGTCCAAAGGATGCACTCTGCTCCCAGCACTGCCTTCTTGATGGTATGAGGTCCCCAACTCTCTGCTTGCTTCCCTTTCCTTTTATCTCTTGAGAGATAAAAGGTGGTGCAGACCACACCCTAGGGAAACTCCCTTTACATTGGATCAGGGATATGACCTGGGTAAGGGTGGTGTTACAATCCCACCCTAACCCTCTTTAACATAAAATTACAATCACAAAATGGAGGCCAACCACACTATTTTGGGAATCATGGCCCAGCCAAACTGATACACACATTTTTTGAGGGACATAATTCAAACCATGACAGTTGGTCAACCAGAATCCTTTGAGTTGTTTTTGAGAAATGCCATTTCTTGTTGATAGAATTAAGGAAATGTCCAATGGAGGATCTTAGCTGACCCCTCGATGGTAGTGTGGTGCCTGGGCCTTTCTGAGCATTGGTCAGCAAGACTGGGGAGTTCACAGACCTAAGCAGTGTATGGAGATTGGTTGTGTACTATTTTCTTGGCTGCTGCTCTGAGCCCTCATCTTTAGCTTCTCACCAATATTGTGCTTGGTTAATCCAATGAGAGTTCATCTAGACAGGCACTTGGAAGAAGAGTTACCAATCTCTGCACCAGCACAGGTGGTAGAAAGGCTACTTCAGACATTACCAGAGATTCCTGGAGCAGCATTAAAGCTAAAAGAAACCTTAGAGATGATCTGTTCTGGACCTGTTATTTCACAGGTGAGGCCTCCCCCAGCAGCTGCGAGTATCCTAACAACCCCCAGGTAGTTAGTGAGGAAACCAGCAGTGGGATCCAGGTGCCCTTGTTTCTAGTCTAGTACCCTCTTTTGGGACTTGCTGCTTTCTTGACCTGGGACTGTCAATGTCAATGGCAAGGATTAAATACATCCCCTAAACATGTGGAAAAAGATTTCCCATGACATCTTCAGGGGTTTCCCTCTGCTCAAGCACATAACTTTCATCTTATCTTGATTGAATCTTGGCCAGCTCACTTTCAGGCCCTCTTTCAGCCAGATGGGAAATTGTCTCATTGGGCCTGGATGGAATGAAATGTGGACTGACATGCTGACATTGCCATACTGCAAATAAAAACAGGCAGAGGCTTCCTACTGGGACGACAAATGACTGACTCTGGGTAACAATGTCAAGGTCCTGAAACTCAAAAAGGTTCTAGGTATCCACTGATAAAAACTTAAAACCTAAGTTCTTTCTTTCCTTAAAACTAGTTGCTCACATTCCCCATTCTTTATGGCATACTTTTACTTTATTCTGAAAGTAGGATGGCAAAGAGAAGGTAAGATTTGGGAAAGTAACTTATGGAACTAATTTTTTTGACATATATTTACTGAGCACCTACTATGAGGTAGACACTGTGCTAGATGCTTTGTGGGTAAGGTACAGATCCCTGCCCACGTGGAACACGTGCTCTAGTGAAGGGAATTAAACAATACACCATAGAGAAGTTGTCAGTACATTTTATAGCATGATAAGAGGTAAGCAATGTTCTGGAGAAAGAAAAAGCAGAATAGGGTAAGGGAAATCAGGAGTGCACATTGAAAAACTGACCTTTGGACAAAGACTTGAAGGAGGTGAGGGCATTCATCATGGAGTCCCACAGAGAAGAGCGTGCTTTGAAAACATGTGCGACTACAAATCCATATATCAGCTCTTGCACAGTAGACGTGCCTTGAATGTTGGTTGAAGAGTACTGAGTACACACACATGCATGCACATACACACACATGCACACACACACTCACACAGGCACACACACTCATACATATACTTACACACACATCACTTTCTCTAAAGGAGAGGAAGAATATGCTCCCTTTAATGTGATTGTATTATGTTATATGTATTAGCATGTATACATATATATTATATGTATGTTAATGTAGAGATTAACATGTTTTACATGTAGAAATATTATTTCTAATTGTATACGGGAAATCATACACATATATCTCTGTGCACATGATAATGGGAGATGGAAAAACTAAGCATTGTAGTCTTCCTTCCTTTGGTCAAGTGGGGGATTTATGTGTTGATTTACCATAGTTACATTTGTTCTTCTTGCATTTATATTCAAAGAAACAAAGAAGAAGCCAAGAAAGGAAATAAGAGCAGCAGGTAGATAAGAGGCAGGAAGAGTTGGTAGATAAGCAAGAGGAGAGCATCCCTCAAGCCCTCCTGTGCCAGGAATGTGGTCCCAGATGTACCAGGCTGCAGGGGCTGGCACGGGAGGGGTATGAACTCAAGGTGACAGTGCTGTGTGGAGTGGCAGGGGCAGGCCTGGTTTCTGCTTGGCCCTGGGCCAAGCCCCACAGGGTGTCTCACCTGCCACAGGACCTGGGTGTCCTGGGAATCCTGGGAAGACTGCCCTTGGCAGCGGCCATTGTTCTGTGCCTGCTGTTTCTTCCCCATAAGGTGTCTTTCCTTCCCACCAGGCCTACCCAGTGCCACACCCATTCAGCGGTCAAGCATAGCAGCCTTTGAGTGTCCAGGGTCCTGACTTTCTGATGTTCCCATTAGGGCCACTCCATCTCATTGCTCTGAGACCTCTTGGTAGAGGATTGAGGAGAGCTTTTCTGCCAGCATGTTCCATCGGCAGTGGTCATTGCTAATGGAACGGCTCTCCAGGAGCTTACTAAGACTCATGAGGAAAAGCAAGCCATCGCAGGGAGCAGGAGCAGTCCCGGCCTCTCCAGGGTGACATGTTCATCTAGGGTGGTGTTTATCAGACTTTTAGACAGAAACTAGAGACAGAGCTGCTACTACTAGAGGGCTGAGGCCCCAAATGACCTACCATGAAGTAAAACATCTCCAAGTCTCATGTTTTAGATTCAAATTTCTTAGAAACTATGCATAACACCCTAAGTCATCCATATTTTAATATAAAAAACCTTGGACTTGCTCTTAAACTGAGAGAAAATTTCTTAACTCTCCCTCCCCCTCAGTCTTCTAGTGAAACTGTTGCTCAGGGTAATCTGTTGTAGGCGTATTGTGTGGATTTACATGTCCTGGTATACCTCTGCATATCTCCAGTGGAAAACCTGATTCTAACTAGAGAAGTATGGATTTCTGAATCTTTTAAAAGATCAAATTCTGGGCACCAAAGCACAGGGAGGTCTGGGTGAGAGTCCTCATGAACTTCATCTGTTGGCTGTCCCTGGTTCTACTGAAGTCAGCTCGAGTCCGGGCATGTGCTCCTGTAGGCAAAGGCTGAGGGAGTAAGAACTGAGAGCATTGAAGATAAACTAAATCCAACCATTTGTTTTTCCACTACTCCAGCCTTCATTGACAACTTTTAGCTGCTAAGCAGACATTTACAAAGGTCTGTTTATTTAAATGCCCAAATGCTTGAAGACCTGATTCACTGTAAGTATATTACAGGAGAAGGAATGTTTTCACTTGTCTTCAAGGCTGATGTTTGTCAGTTTTGTCTTCCCAAGACTACATCTGACACTGACAGGTAAGACATTTTTCCTGCATCTCTTTGCAGGTATTTGAATTTTGCCGCATAAGGAGGCTGCTCCACAGGTTAAGACTGCTTTCTGCTGTAAGCCAAGGCTGAGTTTTAGTTCTTGTTTACCTGAAGGCAATAGAGGATTCCAAGTATCATCAGCGGCAGATGAGATGCCACTTTTTTGGCTCTTTTCCACAGAAGATTCATATCTGAGATCAGCCTGCTTTGTGTGTTTCTCTGTGCATGCCGGGACAAGCCTGTGTTTGAAGACAAGACTCAGGAGCAGAGAGAAAATGCTTATTTTCACACATGTCCATCAGTCTAGCATGAGTTCTCTCCAACATGTTTGAGTTCCCCTCACCACAGAAGTGATTTCGCTTTGGCCAATCTGTCCCAGGTCCCTGGAGCCTCCTGGGATGGATTTTTCTACCACAACCCCCCTCCTGGGACCTGCCCTTTAGCTGAAAGAAAGACACCTTCTTTTCCCCTTTTGATGTTTTATCTGATACCTTGCAAAATTCTAGCTTATATATATATTTTTATTAAGTTGCCTGAATTTGAGAAGGTGGTGACAAGTGAGATTCAGGCTTATCTGGTTTATCACATGCTCTGGGACAAGTTTAGGTCTGGATTTCAATCAAGTTGCAACAGGAAGTCAGGATCTGTGATAATTAATTATTCACTGGAACAGAGGCTCACTGAAATCAGTGGAGATGCTCAATAAGCTCTGGAACTTTTCACTCTATGCCTCTTGGATTGAAGTTTCTCAGTGCTAGACTGGAGCTTTAAGGTTAATGAGACTTCTTATAAGATTATCTTTCTCTTAGGCAACCATTAGTATTTTGGCTCATTTGGGCAAATATTCTGGAGTACTGAGGGATTCAACCTGTCAGGGGATTCGTCAATACACAGGCAAAAGGAAGCTACCAAAATGATGTAAATTGAGGGCTGCCGGAAAGGCCAGATTCACCACACAATCCCTCCTGCCTTAGAGGGTGCCTGGAAGGTTCACTCTTGGGGTCACTACTTGATGCATTACCTTCAATAGGTGACCTTAAGGTACAACTATCTCACTAAAGGGGTAACTCATTGACTCACAACTCTTCTGTGGATGCCCTCTTATATTACTTCCTATCAAAAATAGACAATAGAGCCCTGGGTGGGGGTAGGGACTTGGCTCAGCTAAGTGTGATAGAGGAGAGGACTCAAGTCAGACTAGAGCACACACAGAGAGACCAGTGTCAGTCACAGAGCAAAATGGAGAAGTCTGCAGAAGACAAACTACTTTCAGATAGCTTTATTGTGTGAATTAGTTTGGTTGTCTGAGATTTCCAAAAAGCCAAAGATTATCTCATTAAGTACTAGAACTTTATAGTGTCGACTGTTTTTGACAGTCATGTAGTTCCTTGCTCTAAGCTTTTGGAGGAAGTGTTTGGTTCATCATACATCACACTTAATCTATAGTCTCAGATTATACTTGTGATCCCAAGGTAATTAATAGTACCCCTTTACCCCTTTGACTCTCAAAAGTGTACTTATTTACATAATACATTTTATGATCACGTTAGATAATGCAAGTGGATATTTCTGCTTCCTTCTCACATGTAGTACAGATAAGACAAGCTTTGAGGTGCTTCTCTTCCAAATTTAGGGCTGTTTTATATCTTCCATGGGTTCCTTAATATGTTCATACTATTCACTACCTTCTTGAACATATGGAATATAATTATAACTATTTTAATGTCCTTGTCTACTAATTTTTTAGCTGTGTCATTTCTGGGTCTGTTTATACTGATCAATTTTTTCTCTTCATTGTGGTTTGTATTTTCCTGCTAGTTTGCACGTCTGGTAATTTTTGAGTGGATGCAAGATGGTGATTTTTATCATGTTGGATGTTGGGTATTTTTGTATTCCTTTAAATATTTTTGATTGTTCTTGTACAGTTAAGTTACTTGGAAACAGTTGATCCCTTTGAGGCTTTCTTTTCATCTTGGTGAAGTAGGATCAGAGCAGCCCTTAGTCTAGGGCTATTTTTTCCCTTCTGAGTATCCTTATGCCCCATGTATAACAAGACATTCCCACTTTGGTTATGTGAACGTGAAAATTCCCTGCCTCATGTAAGCTCAGGAATTGTTCTGCCTTCTTATTTCTGGTGCTTTTTCCCCCACCTTAAGTAGTTTCTTCACGTCTGTGTGCTGATCAGCACTCAGCTGAAGACTAGAGGGGAATCCCCTTCAGATATCTGTGAAGATCTCTCTGTAGCTCTCTCTTCTCTGTGCAAAGCCCCCTTCTTTATGACTCTACCCTGCAAACTTAGCCACCTTAACAAACAAAACAAAACAAAACAAAACATCAAACCCATTGCCGTCGAGTCGATTTTGACTCATAGCCACCTTGACATCCCTGAATTCTTGATTCAGGGAAACAGTCAGGTTTTGTTTGTATTTCCCCTTCCTGCACTGTCGCTTGACTGAAACTCTCTCCAACCAGTAAGCTGGAACAATCATAGGCTCACCTTGTTTTTTTCCCTTCTCTCAGGAATCACTATCTGTACTGCCTGTTGTCCCATGTCTGAAAACATTTTTCATTTTGTCCATTTTTTCTATTGCTGTAGTTTAGTGCAGAAGGTTAAATCTGATCCCTGTTATTCCATTATGGTCAGAAGTGCAAGTCCTGCATTTAGCACTGTTCTCACTCCCATATGTCTCTTGTGCTCTCCTGTGCTGTGCTCTTCTCCAAGTTCAGTGTGACTGTTCTTTTCTCTCTGCTCTGATGCTATTGCTATTGGCCAACACCCTTGCTGCTGTTCCTCTACATCCTCATCTTTCCCATCTTCAGTTCCTCTCTTGACTTGCTCAGTTATTATCTCATTTTTATCTTATTCTTGCCAGATTTTGCTTCAGAGGCTGGTTTTCCACAGACATCATCATCTTTGGGATCAGACCACAACTTACTTTTCAGGGATGAACTGACTATGGTACTCTGTCAGTCCATTGGCTTCCACCTTTTAGATATCAGCACTTTTTGCTTTCATTTGTTGTTGCAAATTGTTCCACTACTGTATCTTCACCAGCAAAGAAGTATAGTCACTCTCTGTCTCTCACTATCTTTATCACTACCTACCTACCTGCACACCTACATATCTGTCTATCTATTTGTCGTGATTATTATTTTTACCACTACTTCTTCCGTGACTGAGGTAGTTCTGCATGGAGGAAGGTTCTAGCAGGCTGGCTCCACTCTTTGTCAAGGGCTGTCTCCAGAGCCCAGTGCAGAACATATCCATTTCCCCAAAGACTTTATTGTAGACATTATTAGATTTGGGATATTTGTGAACTGGTTTGCTCTTCAGCTGATGAATTCATTCACACTTCAGCTGATGAATTCATTTGTCCCTTGAGGCAATTAAATGCTTCAATTATGTTCTTTATTTTTTGTTAACATTTGAGATCAGGCTTCCTTTTATTCCTCTTAGTTCCCTGCTGAAGTCCTGAATTCTGAAAACGTAATACCTCATCTTTGTCTGATAGTTGCTAAAATGTGTCTATAAACTCTCCCTCCAACACAATGGCACTCCGCCCTTTTTCCCTTTACTCTTTTCTGAATTAATTTATTCAACAACCTTTATTGATCCCTTGTTATTTTCTAGATATTATATTAGGTGATAGAGGTACAAAGATGGATATAATACATTCCTGTCTTTGCTCTTCTTCTGATCATAACACCATGTTCTAAGTGCCATGACAAAGGTAAGTGCAGGATACTATGAAAGGACAGAAGATGGGTGCCATTTACAAATTTCCTAGGAGAGACCTTACCTGAGACAGAAGTAGGGATGGGTTAGCAGGCAGAGTATGAAAAGCATGAAAGGATTTTTATTTATTTTTTGGTCTGTTTTTTAAAAGGACAACCTTTATAAAAATCACAGAGATGAGAGTACACACCATTTGAAATAGAGTATGGAGTTTCCTTTGATTAGATTATAGAAGGACAGGTTAGGAACAGAAAGTGTCAGAGGTAGAGTGGTAAGAAGGTGAAAGTTCATGAAGGATCTTGTATGGCATTTGAAGATGTTTGGCCTCTATACAGAAGTGGCTGAAGAAAACTGAATGCTTTTTGCAGTGAGGTATGATAAGATCAGATTAGATTTCATAAAGATTACTCTGGATGCAGTTGTGGAGAGTGGCTTACGTTGGAGCAAGACTAGGGAGAGAATGACTGGGACACTTGGTTTAATTCAATTGAGAAATGACAAAAAACTAAGAGATTGGTGCTACAGTGAGCTAGAGATGATATCAAGGAATGTACTAAGATAGAACTGACAGAACTTGGCGGCTGTTTGGATGTGGATGAAGAAAGAGAGAGTGGAGTCAAGATGTCCCCTGGATCACTAGCTCTAATGACTGTGAGATGCCTGGGCTATTTACTGGAATAGGGGATACCAAAGAAAGAACATTCTTGGATTCCAAGTGATGAGTTAAATTTTTGATATATTGAATTTGAGACGTGTTTGTATTATATAACTGGAGTTATCTGGAAGCCAATTAGATCTATGATTTTGCAGCTCATAGATCTTGGGGTTGATTTAGGAGTCTTCAGTTTATAGATGATATATAGATGATGGTGGAGACCATGAATTACCCTGGAGTGGAGACCGGTTGCTCCTATGGAGCAAAATTACACTTCCAGTCTGTGCTTAAGTACTTTCCATATCTATGTGTAAAGAGTTATGAAAGCAAGACCTCTAACATTCACTCTCTTTGTTATTACATTTGATATCTAAAAGAAATTTCAGCAATGGTTTAAATGGTTTTCATATTTATACTTGAAACTTTCACACCTACATTTCTCCACTAGCTAAAGAGAAAGAAGGGTGTACAAACTACTTGCCTGCATGAGGCTGCATGAGGCTTTACCATATAGTATACACAAACTCTGCTAGTGGAAATATGGAGGTTGGGGTAAACAATTGGCCGTCATTGCCTTTTTGGAATGTTTTTATCTTTAACCCCATAACATTGAACTTCTTTGATACATATAATGCCATGTGATTTGCCAACACAGTGGGTATCTTTTTGAGTTTCTTGACCTATATTCTCAAATTGACCAATATTCCTATATTGGCCTAGCTTAATCTTATGCATTGATTTTTAGTTACTCGTTCATGTTAAGGCTGAGTTTTTAGAACATTGCTCCAGTTTTTCTGTGCAGTGGTAGAATGTGACCTTTGAAGTCTGACAAACCGGGTGTTGAGCTCCAGCTCTATTACTGACTATCTCTGTGATAACAGGCATACCCTTTAACCAATATAAGATGGGTTTCTGCTTCTAAAAATTAAGGATGAAATAATTGATATTTTATAGGGTTGTTAGACGGATTAAATTTGATAATATATGCAAAGTGCTTAAGAAAGTGACTGAAGCACACAAGTGTTAAATAAATTGACCATCGTTTATGTTGTTGCATAATTATTATCTTCTGTAGTGATTAATTTAGTTCAACCAGTAATTAATGGAACCTTGCAGCTTGCAAAAGGCACCACACTGGCATTCTTTGTGGGAGGGAACATTCAACGATTAAAAAAAAAAAAAGCAAAAAAAACCCTAATTAACGTCCTCAAAGAATTTGCCCTAAAGTTTAGTTGCCATTATTTCTATTTTACTTTTGTCTGTGGCGCCCCTTCCCCCTTTCCTCCATCCAGGGAAAATTTTGTTTAAGATTTTTCCAATCTTTTTTGTACTTTGGGAGACTTTTGGTTTGTGGTAATGGGTCTTTCTCACTCCATGTTGCCATCTGAAACTCTTTGTTCAGGCCTTGGTTAGAAAAAATAAAAGAAAACAAAAATGAGGGGAAGAAAAACACACTAACTTAGGAAAATAACATTTGGTAGGTACTTGGCAACAATTATCCCTTTGTTGCCAGGATCCTTGTTCACAGTATGGCTGGCTCAGATGACAGTTAATTAAATGTATTTTCTTACAAATTCTCAGCAGTGTGCTCATTTTTACTGATGATTAATAACTACCTTATTTCTAAGGCAACCAGATTTCACAGCTTGCAGAATAGGGAAATCAGCATATAAAAAATAACATGTTGGTTTTGTTAGTACCCAGCCATTCCTCATCATTCTCAGAGTGACAACAGACCTATTCATTATTTTCTCCTTTTTAATGCTTTGTTATTCAGTGCTTTCCTCCTACCTGGTAGATGAGTATGCCTATATAATAAAAAATAATAACTGTCATTTTGAGTCCCTGGATGGCACAAATGGTTAAGTACTCAACCACCAGCCAAAATGTTGGTGGTTTGAACCCACTCAGAAGTCTTGGAAGGCAGGCCTGGCAATCTGCTTCCAAAGGTCACAGCCTTGGAAACCCTATGGAGCAGTTCTACTTTGCACACGTAGGGACGCCAAGAGTCAGAATAGACTTGATGGCAACTAACTGCAACAACAACCATTTGGAGTGCCATCTGTAAGTCATTCTCTATACTGGGTGCTTCACATTCATTATGTCATTTAATCTTCACAACTCTTTGAGGCAGTTGTTAGTATCATTTCAAGAAGAAAAACAAGGCTCAAAGAGGTTAAGTACCTTGGTCAAGGTCATACAGCTGGAAAGTGATGCATTTGAAGACTGCAGTATTTTTACACAAATACTGTGTGCCTTCCACTTTTGTTTGCCAACCACACCCTTCCCACTTGAGGTATTTTCATAAGTGCCACCATGCCAGTTTTTTTTTTTTCCCCACATATATCTGTAGCTGACACTCTCCTATTGACTTTTTTGAATCTCATTCCACACAGTTTAGGAATTGACAAATACCTCAAGGTGAAATGCAATGCAGAACGTTGTATTTATTTATTAGCGTTTTTTTTTTCCCTCCAAATTCTTGGCTTCTCCACTACTGATGCCTTAGGAGTCCTGGACTCCACTTTTATTGTCTCCATTGTCCTGTGACACCTGCTAAAAGCTCTGAATCTCTGTTTTCTTCTTGTGATGGAGTGCTGCTTAGGAACTAGCAAATACTTCAAGAGGAAAAGCAAGGAGAATCTTGAATTCATGTTTTCTTTTTGGTTGCTCTTCATTGTCTTTCAACAATGCATTTTGTATTTTATCCAGCTTTTAAAGTTCTTCTCAGCAGAATGGTTGGATTGATATAAGCTACTGAATCACTGCCAAAGGTGGCAATCATATATCAATTAGTCTGAATTACAAGTTTCATTTCTTTTCTTTGGTCTCATTTTACATACTCAATAAAATACATGTTAGCTGGGTCACAGTACTGAAATTAAACTGAGAAAATTGGGTTTTCATTTCAGAATTAACAGGAAAATGCTTTGTGATCATGGGTCTCCTGGGTCTGAATTTCTTCATCTTTCCAAATGAAGAAATGACATACCACTTCTTCTGTATAATTGTCAGAGTCTATTGAAAATAGTCAAAGGAAGTAGTGAGATTTATTTTTTCCAATAAAATGCTTTCTTATTATCTTTATTCATTCTTTTATAAATTAGTTCCATGTGGAAACTGAGAAATGAATTCTTAATTGAAAATCTTCCTTAAAAAACCAGCAGTAGCAATCAATCTAGCACTGTGCCATGCCTGTGTTAGCATTATCCGCCCATTGAAGAAAACTTAAAAGAGGAATGAACAGATGTTAACTCAATGTGATACTGTAGTCAGAGTGTAGCTTGCATTGAATTGGCAATATTATTAAAGGCCTAGGTTTGTATAGCATTTGGAATAGATTTTAAGCTGTTTTCTAAGAGGAAAGAGAAATGCATTTGTTCACAAAGGCCACTCTTACTTAGCTAGATCACCTGGGTCCATTTCAGAACACCACAAAGAGCTATGAGAGTAGATAAGTAGTGCTAATTTGAGCACTGCTAACCACATAAACAGGTTTGCCATTAATCTACACATTCTTGGTCATCTTAGTAAGCTAAAACTGAGTCAACTTTGTTCTAGGTTAACCTAATCTAAAAATAACAGTTTCATCTTTTATTAATAGGCTAGTTATTATCTACTGTTTTGCTGCGGGTTCAGGGCTCCAAATAAATCTGGCTTTGATTATAGGATGGCTTGAGTTGTGCTGACTCACTCAGGGCAGGGCTGGACAAAGGGTTGTGCCCTGTCTCAGGGTCTCAGCCGGGACAGGCTCATCAAATTCGAGGTCCTGTTTGTATCACACAGGAGCAAGTACAAAAATTTATTGTATTTGATCTGGCAAAAGGCAAAGTGGGGCAGGAAGATGGGAGGGAACCATCTGAAAAATATTTTTTCTTGCTTCTACTTCCACTAAGAGATTTTGTCCCATTATTAACTCAAGTCAAGAACTAGAAAGGAAGTCAAGAAGTCCTGGGGATTAACTGAAGGCAGGTATACACCTTAGGCCTCCAAGTTCCGTGGTCCTTTCTTCATTTTAAAATCTCTCCAAGTTCAGAAACTCTACTTCCTTCTCATTTTGACAAGGTCTTGTGGACCTTTCTCAGGTTTCAAGAGACACTCAGAGTATCTAAGTTACTGCCATTTCATTTTGAAATTACACGAGTAAGAAATAAAGAGCAGGGAGAATTGTCTACAGTGGCCCACTAGACCTCAGGGAAGCAGAGGTGTTGTACAAGGTATGATACCTCTAGGGATCAAGTTAACTTATCACCCACTCAGCACTCGGTGCATGCAGCTTCCTATACTAGGGCTAAGCCATATGGTCAGGAGCTCACTTATGCTCTGCTTCTTCTTCTCCGGCCCCTACTGACACACATCTCCCTGTTCTTCAACCATTCTTTAAACACATATTTATTGAACACCTACATATGAGGCAGTGATGGTTCTAGGTATTGGGGATTGACAGTGTATATAATAGATCTGTTTTCTTCTTTCATCATGCTTCTGCTTGCTGGTATCTTATGCGATTCATAGATTCTGTCCACTGCTTTCTCAGTGCCTCTCCACTGTCTGTTCTTTTTCTATATGTAGCACAATCACCCAACCCAAAAGACATGATAGTTCCTGCCAGTCTCTCTTCTATATTTGGAACTCATGTTGAACAGAGCTCTTGTTCCAGACCAGACACCCAACTCTGGTCCAGGCAATTGTTGCCAAGATAGCAAGATCCCAGATGTAATAGTAACTGATATAGGAGACCCCAACAGGAGGCTCTGAGTGTGGCAGAGCTGTTCTAGGCCACACAGAGCCTGTCCAGTATAGTTAGCTTATCAACCTAGGCAATGTGGGGCAGATGAAGCTCAGAACAGAGGCTCCTGCAGCCCAAGCTCCCTCCAGGAGAGTGAGGGGGGAGACTGGAGCCTACCTTCACTGACCTCTCTCCTCTCAAAGCACAGTAAGGCCACTCTTGTGAAACTGCGATGCTGACCAGAGCCACACCTCTTTGGAGCAGGATGTGTCCAACTTGTCTCTTGCCCCCAGTGCCTGTGATGGACCTGGCACATAGGAGACACTCAGAGATGCTGGGCTGAACAGAGAGGCTTTAGAAGGGGTCCTGCAGAAGCCAGGTGTGATGTTATTCAAAGGGCCCTGGAAGGCCTCTCCCCAGCTCAACTTCTCCATTGCCCTCCTCTACCCAGGTACAAAGCCTTTTCTCTGTTACTCAGCTGTGGTGACCCTGGTAAAGCAACATGATTGCATTTTTTCACATTAGAGTGTAATTTATTGCCTTCACCACAGATTTTGATCTTCAGAAGATTCCAGAGGAGAGATGGGGGGTATGAGGTGTACATGGGGACTGGAACTGTGAGAAGACAGAGAAGAGAGGGGATAGGAGGTGTATGTGATGCCTGGAGCAGCGGCAGGATAGAGAGGAGAGAGGGGGATATGAGGTGTATGTGGGGCCTGAAGCCACAGGAGGAAGGAAAGGCATTGACTGCGGGGCTGGAGGAATGATGAGTGAGGAGGCTGATGGTGGAGGACTAGTACTCTATGCTGTTGGCCAGCAAACGCTTTGTGGAGAGAGCTTTGAGCCCTGGTCTTGCCTCACTGGCCCACTGGTCTTGCCTCACTGGCCCACGTTTCCATCTAGCTCATGGGCATCTCCTCTGTGGAGCACATAGAGCTTCACGGGCCCTTGGAACAGTCCTTCTGACCCTTTCTGTATTACAGGCCCTCTCTGTTCTGTTCTAGGTCTGGTCTAGGCATCCTCTCATGCCCTGGGCTAGGGTGCTTTTCAAGGATCCTGAACAGTGGGTTGTCTGCAGGAGGGCTACTTTTCTGGCAGTGGCTCCAGGATAATGGTTCTAGATGACTCTTGTTTTGTTTGATTAATGAAGACTTGGACCTTGTTTTTCTTTACTGTCACTGCCTCAAAGGCTTTAATCAAAAGCCATTAGAAACACTGCCAGCTAATTAGCTGTTTATGATGCAATAAGGGCGACTCTCCCTTAGTGCCTTAAACCTTTCACCCGAAACACAAACATGCCACTCTTGAGCCATAATTATCTAGGAAGATTAAATGCACCCGATCACTTTTTGGGTGGAGGCGTCACTGTTGACATGTGCAACAGGCACACAGAGGCCTGTCTCTGCGGGCCACCTCACTTTGAGCCCGCTGTCACTGAGGCGTGATGAATGCTGGTCTGACCTCCCCGAGCTCTTAATGGTGAGCACTAAGGCCTTAACACCAGCCACTGTGTCTCCCAGTTGTGTTCCTGAGGATTACCTGCAAAAATCAGATCAGCCCAAATTCCTTGCTTGAATCAGAGCCTTCAAAGAAAAAGATGAAATGCGATTTGAATGTGTGTTTTGTTTCCTACATTTTTATATTTGTTAGTGGTTTTAGGAAGGGCTCTGATTCTTTCATTCACTCAACAACATTTCTTCAGCATCTACCACGTGCCAGATGCTGTAGATACAAAGATGTGAATCCTTCCAAGAAGGTGCTGGCAGTCCAGAACCAAGACCAACAGAGGATGACTACAGAGTGGCACTGTTACAGAGGGACCCATGGGTTCTGTGAGGGACACTTGGGGGAGGTGAGGTGGAATCACGGAAGCAAGTGATGGGACATAAGGAGAAGAGGAGTTATACAGGCACTGAAAAATATTTCAATATGGATTGCTGCAAATCAGAGTTGTGGTTCATGTTGAAATTACTAGGCTAGTGTTAGTATCTACCATGTTCATTTGTTAATAACCTAAATGTGTTTGGGCAGTAGTAAGTCCACCTCTCCGCCATCCGTCAGGTTGTTATTCTGTGGTGGCATGTGTGTTGCTGTGATGCTGGAAGCTATGTCATGAGTATTTCAAATACCAGCAGGGTCACCCATGGTGGACAGGTTACAGAAGACCTTCCAGACTAAGACAGACTAGGAAGAAATGCCTGATGATCTACTTCAGAAAATTAGCCAATGAAAACCTTTCGAATCACAACAGAATCTTGTCCTATGTGGTGCTGGAAGATGAGCCCCCTGGGTCTGAAGGTACTCAAAATGCATGGTGGCTCCAATGAACTCTAGCATACCAACGATTATGAAGGTGGCACAGGGCCAGGCAATGTTTCCTTCTGTTGTACATGGGGTCTCAATGAGTCAAAGCTGGCTCCATGACAACTAACAACAAGCCCATCTCTACCCTGCTACTGTTGCTTTGGTAACAATGTTGTTTGTCTAATCTATAGAATCCATTCCTTTCCCTTTAACATTTTTCTCAGTGATGAGATTAGCCAATGTTGATGCATTAACTAGTTTCAACATTAGCCATTGTCTGCTTTGGTACATGAACATCTTTTAACTATTTGCATTTGTGCTATATAAACCATTTGACTTGAAGTCTTGTAGTTGACATATGTTATAATTTAGGCAGAAGTTGAAATGATTTACTTTGAACTATCAGTAAAATAAAGGATTTTTTTAAATTACAGGGATTCTAAAAGAGAACCAATCGTTTTAAAGTCTCTTCAAGTTTGACAAGTATCCATTTACTTTCAAAAAAATAAGAATTTTATTTAATGCATTTTCCTAAAGAGCTAAACATAAATATTAAAGCCTAGTTCTATTATTTACATTTCTTAAATATACTCAAGTTGAATTTCCTTAAAAAATTTTATAATTAAGACATTTTACTAAATCAAATAGTATAAGTTAGTGTCATTTTGACCTTTTTACTGAGATATTAATATCAACTAAATGGTTCAAATAAGGGTTTTGGTATAGAAGAGGTAATGGAGTGGTTCTTCAGCTTTCTAAGGACATGGGCAGCTTTGAGAATCTTATGAAAGATAGGATAGACAGTTCAGAAGAATGCATATTCACACAGAGTTTTGCATGCTGCTTTATGTGATCTCAAGAGAAGTCTTGATATATCAGCTATGCATTTATTTCCAAAGTACAGTTTCCCCTTACTCTCATAAGCACTGTAGTTTAAAAATTATATGCCTTATCAAATATACATGACACGTGTTTGTCTATAGTCCTTATTTTTGACATATTTAAAAAATAGTCAAGCAACAGCTTTAATTTGGACTAACAGACTATTGAGGCATGTTTTTGCCTATCTCAGAACACCTCCCATTCACACTCAGGGCCTGGGTTTTTTTGTGGAGCTTTGACATTTGTGGGGACCCTGGGTGGTACAAATAGTTAACGTGCTTGGCTGCTAACCAAAAATGTTGTAGGTTTCAATCTACCCAGAGGTATCTTGGAAGAAAAGCTAGTGATCTCTTTCCCAAAAATCAGCCATTGAAAACCCCTTGGAGCACAGTTCTACTCTGACACACATGGGGTTGTCATGAGTTGGAGTTGACTCAATGGCAACAAGTAGTTTGTTTTGACATCTGTTTAGGCTTTTTTATTTTTAAAGTTCAAATACGTGTAGATAAAGGCAGAAGGAAATGTCAAAACATAATAAATTATTTGGTGGTGAAGTGGTTAAGAGATCAGCAGTTCAAATCCACCAGCCGCTCCTTGGAAACCCTATGGGACAGTTCTGCTCTTCCTGTTAGGTCACTATGAGTTGGAATCGACTCAACAGCAATGGGTTTGTTTACTTGGCAAGTAGGAGCTTTTTTTTTTTTTTTCTTTTTAAGCTAAATAGCCTAAGCTTTAAAAGTGCTTCCTAGACTTCTGTTATCTGGTAATTGTTCTCAGGTTGTAGTCAATTGTGGGATCTCTTCCTTTAGGAGTCAAGGTGAAACTGTGAATACAGAAGAAAGGAATGGAAGCAGGGAGCACATCCCCCTCTTCTTTTAGTGCACATCATGGAGTATTAGGACAAGGTGAGATGGCATCATGGGATTGGGAGCTGGAAGGGCCTGAACAGTGGAATAAAACTGTTATCAAGAACCTTGACCCACCTGGTGTCACCTGGTGTCCTCAATGCAGGTGGGAGGGCACCATTCTTCACTGGAGGTAGCTGCAGGGAGATTCCAAAATGATGTTGCTCTTCATCTGTAGACAACCATTTGCACCCTTCTCTTACTGGAGCGTCTGGCAGAAAATCAAGTGAGTAGTAAATCTTCAGGCCAAAAGGGGAAATGTGAGAGGCCTGGATAATGCCCCAAAACTGAAATAATCAGTTTCTGGATTATTCTTGGGTTCCATTCCCCTTAGAGCTGGAGGGTTTTCTTGCCATACAAAGATGCTGTCACTGTGGTGACATTATCTATGGGGACGTGGCTGAAAAGATCATGGACATGCACCCCCGTCTTTCTGACCCGAAGCCTAGGGAGGCCACCTTGGGGCACAGCACTCTTGTCCCTCATGAGAACATGCCCCTTGGACAGCTCAGTCTGTTTCCTGGCTGCTCCATGCCTCTGTAATTGAACACAGGGAAATGGAGGTACTTGAGGTCCTTTTTGGTTTTATGTATTTATATTCTGCCTACTTCAAAATGGACTGAGTCACTTTCAACGAAAGCAGATGCCATAAGAACAATATTGGCTAACACAGGTTAAGAGCCAAGAGCTAAACAGGAAAGTCAGAGGATTTCTTCCCATGGACACATAGATAGACATACTCCACAACCAAAGGAAACAGTCACCCAAGATACACAGAGATCTCTTTTTATCCTGTCCTGCCCTCACCTCTCCTTTCCATTTATTTAAGTTTCTGGCCACTTGTGTTAGAACTGGAGGGAGTTTAGGAATGATCTTATCTGGCTCCCCCATCTGAGAATGAGGACCCTGAGGCCCAGGAAAGGAGACTTACTTAACCCCTCCCCAAGTGCTTCCTAAGCTCCAGCCTGCCTCGAGTCTCTCTCTTTTCTTCTTTCTGTTCTTCCTTCCCAAACTGCAAGATCCGATTGTGTGCATAGCCCTGCACATGAGCCTTCCCCTTTGGAGTGAGTCCATCCTGCCAACTCCATTTACCTGCCAGCCAGGTACATTGGAAGGTACAGTTTTATTTGCCAAATGCTGGATTGCAATCATGCAGTTGTTGGGATTAATTTTATTCTTGGATGAACTATTCAGGTTAGGCCTACCTTTCTCGAACTTCTGAAACAGACTTGTCATTTCCCAAGAAGAATTTATCAAAGACAGAGTATGAGGAGAAATCATAAATACCCAGGGTCTGGTTTTGAGGGTGGAGGAGAAGAGGGGTTGAGGTGGCTGTCAGGATCACACAGACTGAGAATGGATACATTTTATTGCAAGTGAAAAATGGAGATCATAATTGCTTAAATATTTCAAGGTATAGCTAGACCACATTGCCTTTAGGGGTTGCTAGATCTAAGATCTGTGCTTCTAAACTGGGTTCCTCTGGTCTCAGACATGTTAATCCAAGCTGAAGATGGATCACTCTATAGATGGTCTCCATGGCCGGCCACCATCACTCCTCCCTCCTGGATGAGCGTCCTGTTCCTCCAATTAAGAGGCAGAGCCTAGTTCTCTCCCTGGAAATCACACTGTTGTAACAGAAATACCACAAGTGGGTGGCATTAATTAAAGAACATAAACTTGTTGTGGAGGCTAAAAGCCCAAATCACAGTCTCTGCTGTGTTGATGTTTTCTTTGTGAGTAGTCCCAGGCATACCTTGGTTCCTTGGTTTAGACAATCCTCACATGCTGTCTGTCTTCCTCTGTGTGTGTGTGTGTGTGTGTGTGTGTGTGTGTGTTTGTGTGTGTATCTCTGTGTCTAATCTGCTCTTTTTATAACTCAGGTGTGATTAGATTTAGAACTCATCCTTCTCAGGTGTAGTCTAATTGATATAACAGAGAAAACACTATTTCCCAAACTGGATTACATCCACAGGCACAGGAATTATGATTCTATCACATATTTTGGGAAGATATAATTTAATCTATAACACCTGGCCTTAGCAATTTGCATGGCCAATGGAAAGTGGTGGTGCATTCTGAGACTTCATGGCTAGGTCATAGTTCTGCCCAGGTCCCTTGGGAGGCTTGCTCCTGGGGAGATCTCTCTCTGAACCCAGTCACCTACTGGTGGATGCAGAGGCTGTCTGGTTGAAAGACCAGCTAAGCTCCCAGCCAACAGGCAGCAGTAATTTCCTAGACATTTAGTTGAGATGTTAGATGACTGCAGCCCCAGCTGACATCTCACTGCATCTGCAGGAGAGACCCCAGACTACAAGTGCCAGCTGAGCCCAGACAGCTCACAGAGACAGGAGAGAAAATAATAAACTGCTGGGTTGCACAATGGACCAGCAACTCCCCCACTTTGGTGGCTCCATTTCCAGACATAACATACTCAGGAGGAGTGAGCCTGGCACCGTTGTCTAAGACAACTTTAGACACCTCCAAGCACTTGAATCCATGGGGTGAAGTTAAAGAAGGTCTGACTTGGCCTCTCTGCTGCAGAAGAGCCTGCAGGAGAGCCTGATTCATTAGGCTTTTCTGAACTTTCATAATGAAGACTGAGAAGGCATTGGGCACAGCCAGGCAAGCACTTGGTTCAGATATTTGTGAGCCTGTGGCCAGAGACACTGCGAGGAGACTTGGTTCAAGAAGGCTGGGAGGCATTAAAAAATGATATAGTGGCAAGATTCCCACATGATCCAGGCAAGGAAGGAGGAGGAGCACCTCAGGAAACTGAGGCCACCACACAGGAGCTGGTGGATGAGGAAGGACCACAACAGAGGACACAAACACTTGGAATGAGTGGACTCGCAGAAGCAGTTCCAGGAAAGCAAAAGTAGGGAATGAGCTGTGCCTTATGAAAAATGCCAAAGACACAACAAATGGTTCTAAAGGCCATATTTGGAGTAAGTGCCACATGGTGTATAGACGCTGTGCTTGAGGCAGGTGGTGTGATGCCAAGAGATGAAATTATGACTGCAGAACCACTTGATCCTACATTTACACCTGTGTTTTCCTATAAGGAGGATGACATGAAAACTCAAAGGCATAGAACAAATAGGACATCATTAGGAGGGCTTTGAAACCCAGAATATGTGTGTGATAGGTTGCTTAGTAGCCTTAGATGAAATTTGGTTTTAGCATGGGATTTGGTAGTGTCTTGTGATATCCTTGGAGTCCCTGGGTGGTGCAAATGGTTGATATGCTCGGTTGCTAACTGAAAGTCTGGAGATTCAAATTTACCAGAGGTACCTTGGAAGAAAGGCCTGGCAATCTACTTCTAAAGAATCAACCATTGAAAACCCTGTGGAGCACAGTCCTACACTGACACAAATGAGGTAGCCATGAGTTGGAATTGACTGGTGTGATATCCTTGGGGGAGGGTGTGAAGAAATTTGGGCTGAATTATAGTACATTTGGGTGGATTCATGGGCTGACTAACTGAAGGTGGATAAATTTGACACATCAGGCTTCTGGCCGCTCAGGGGTGGTGAGGTTGGTGGTCTCAGCAGTCAGCCTGCATATGGCCTCTCACACTCCCTTGCTCTCGCCACAGGAACTATGCCCTCGGCTATACCTGGAATGCACTGTTCAGAATTCCTCTTTTTTATGTCTCAGTCTGGCTGGAGTTTGGAAGGGGCAAAGGGCAGGGGGCATCCACCTTGTGTTGCCTGGTGGGGGCCTGATGCAGAGGTGATCAATGACATAACTATTCTTAAAGACTGTGTGAAACAAAGAACCCAGTTTGGCCTTTGTCCTTGGTTCCTAGAGATACCCATTGCTATCCAGTCAATTCTGACTCATAGCAACCCTATAGGACAGAGTAGAACTGCCCCATAGGGTTTCCAAGGAGCAGCTGGTGGATTCATACTGCCGGCCTTTTGAATTTCCTAGTAATCAAGGTGCCTTTATTATCTAAAACCTCCAAACAACACTTGAGGATTTGTGTAAATGAGTGGGGGCTGGCCAGGCCACAAAGACCACCTGGTTAACTAACCTCAGGAAGGAAGGGGGCATGATTTCATCAATTATGCATTTTCAGTGAGGTCCAAATCATGACTATGCAATGAGGCCAAATAAAGGCCTGACATGGAAGTTCCATGAGCCTCCTGGTTGGCAAGAACATCTGCTCTCTGGATGGTCACACATCCCTGGGGACATGGGAGCTCCACACCAGGACCCCTCCCAGACCTCATTCTATGCATCACTTTGTTTGTATCCTTTTTGGTTGCGATAAATCAGTAGTTCTAAGATTCTGTGAGTTGTTCTATCAAATTAACAAACCCAAAGAGGGAGTGGGAGCCAGCAGGTCAGAAAGTCAGGGCATCATGTGGATTCCTGAGCTTGCAGCTGGCATCCTTAAAGAGATAGTGGAAAACCAGCCTCAACTTTGTGACCAGCAGGGCAGAAGACTGGGTGTTATGTGGGCTCTCCAAGCTTTGGCTGGTGTCTGTCTAGTTGGCAGTCTGAAGGATGGTGTCCTTTTAACTTGTGATCTCTGACCTAGTTCTGGGTGGTTATTGTCAGAGAAGGGCTGCATGGGCAGCTGGTCTGAAGGACAGTGTCCATCTAACTTGTGAGCTCTGATCCAGCTTCAGGTGGCTAGGGTTGAAAGAATGCTGCTTGAGCAGCTGGTGATGAGGATGGAGAAATGGGACAGTAAGGACTGGATGATCCTCACACTTTGGGGATTGGATTCATGCTGTTTCCTACCACAAAGTTAGCAATGAAGGTGGGATTTACCCACTTTGTCCCTTGCTTAGTGCAGAGTGGTATCCAATTTTCCTTATTTTAGCTTCCTTTTTACCCCCAGTTCAAGAAGGAGCTGGAAGGGCAATCTCTGAATTTTTGGTGATCACATGATGTAATTTGGGTTGAATTTCAGCCTTTCCCCACTGCCGGCTAAGAATTTGGCTTTCTTGCGTTTGCATCTGCTTTCCAGCTTTCAAAAGCTGGTGGCTGTTTTCTCCTGTTCTCCCCACCCTTGTGGGTTTATAGCTTTAAAAAAAAAAATCTTTTACTAGTTTTAGTAAGATTTCCACAGAGATAAAACTTGAATTCAAGCAACTTTCTTAGCCTGAAACTGGAAGCCAGTGTTTTACCTTTCCATATGTAAAACTGTAATAGGACTCATCAAGCATGTTAGAGGGGAAGATACTGTGTATTTTTCCTATGTGGAGGCACTGATAATCAAAGCTGCACTGTAGATTTTCCAGAGAATGCTAAATTCTGCAAAAGGGGGAAGTTTATCTGGAACTTTTAGCTAAATTTGTCCTTTTAAGATTGTAGGTCATAAGGACCCCAGATAACAAAGAGTCTTTCAAAGTAATCCTAGAGCCATTAGACTCAATACCAGGAGAGAAATGTGATTCTAGATGTTCAACTATAAGTTCACAGTGTTGACGTTTACCTCTTAATTTGCTATAGTCTTTCTAATTATTTCCCCATTTTTTTCTTGTTTTTGTTTTGTTTTCCCAGCCTTACCAATTAGTAGACACTATACGTAT
This sequence comes from Dugong dugon, assembly GCA_030035585.1. Classification (NCBI taxonomy): domain Eukaryota; kingdom Metazoa; phylum Chordata; class Mammalia; order Sirenia; family Dugongidae; genus Dugong; species Dugong dugon. The sequence continues at coordinate 24,711,884 of CM057464.1, forward strand.
AACTTATGGTTATTAAATAATAGAGATTGCAAATAGTTAGGCAGTGTAATGATAGTCTTGGATGCATAATATCTGCACATAGTCTTCATGGAATTTTAGGGGAGAAAACTAATCTATTAGGTTTAAGTATTTAACAAGTTACATAATGTGTGGATTGACTCCATTAATGCATGAATGGAAAATCTTAGCAACAATCTCCTTACATACTTATGAATGAAAGGTGTTTATAACTTCAAAGGGAAATTGACCCAGCAGCCACTGAAATGAGTCCTGGTGTGTAAATTATTCAAGGCATGGCAGCTGTTGGTCAGTGTAAAGAAGAGTACATGAGATTACCTGACAGCCCACAAAGAACATTCTTGTTCGTTGCAGCTGGCCTCACTGAAGGGGCCGCATTTGCTGGTTCTATCTCTGTCAGTCGCACACTGGCTCTTGGCAGCAGGAGGGGTGTTAGTCTGGATGCCCTCAGAGAATTCCCTCTGATACAGCACGAAGCTTTCTATCATGGCACTGAGGCTCCTTACTTCACTGGAGCCATTTCAGAATGTAGGGTGTGGGGCTTGGTTTCTGCCTCTTCTTTTTCTGGGGCCAGAATGTGAAGTGCTCTGAATGAATGCCATATGCCTCACACAGTGCTAAGAGCCCCGTTGGAACTTAACCAATATCACTGAATGCCCAACTGACTACTCTTCATAGACTCTTGTTCAAGGTGCCATGTTGTAAGCCAGCCTGAATTTGTCATTTGTGCTAGACCAATGCACTAGGAATTCAAGATCATAAGCCAGACCTTTGGAAGATCACATCTTCTTAAAGCAAGAGTCCACATTAAACAGTCATGGTTAGTGGCCTTGTCATGAACTTCTTAGCCCCTCTACCCCTCTTTGCCCAGTCTCTGTGACTTTACTTGTTCCAACTGGTTACAACTTCTGCCTGACAGGAAGTCCAGTCTACCCCTCTCCCGTTAGGATCTTTCTCTGGGTTCATCTGTTCAAAGTCCTTAAGGACAAAAAACTAACTTCTCCTATCTTGAGTTGTACCCTTGGCTCTGCCACTGTTGTAACTCCATGATCTTAATCCACCACCCATCTGTTAGTCGGTCATAGTATAGTGGTTTGCAAGTTGCTATGATGCTGAAAGCTATGGCATTAGTATTTCAAATACCAGCGGAGTCACCCATGGTGGACAGGTTTCAGTAGGGCTTCCAGACTAAGAAAGAGTAGGAAGAAATCCTGGGAATCTACTTTTGAAAATTAGCCAATGAAAACCTTATAGATCACAGCAGAATATTGTCTGATATAATTCTGGAAGATGAGCACCCTAGGTTGGAAGGCACTCAAAACACACTGTGGTTGCAACAATGAACTTGAAAATACCAGTAATCTTAAAGACAGCACGGGACCCGGCAGCGTTTTGTTCTGTTGCCATGAGTTGGAGCTGACTCGATGACAACTAACTACATGATCTTAATATCTTCTCTTAACTTTTCTGAGTCCCAGTTTCATCACTTATAAACTAAGAGTTTTTACTAGGTAATCTCTAGGTTCTTTTGTTTGATGTGCTATGATTCTATTATCAGTTTTTCTCTTATTCTATTCTCTCCCTCATTTTTCCATTTTGTTTGACTCACTAACTTTATAAGGGATGCCATCCTCCCTCACCTTTCTCTTGTGTCGATATTTCACCATCTCTCTTGCTTCTTTCTCTATAACATCACTCACCCCATTCCCCTCTCCCATTTTCGTAGGTCTGATCATCTGCTCAGGGAATTTTCTGTTGTGCTTTATTTCTACTCCCTCTTCTTCTGTCATGAACCAGTTCCCATGTAGGAGGAAATGAGGTTTGACACTCTTCCCATAATCCCAAGGTGATGATGCACATCTGTAGTCTAAGAGGTTGCACCATTTATTCTAATACTTTCTGAACATACTACTCTTTATCCTTCATTTTGGAAACTTAGCTTCAGCTTTATTCAATGTTGTGCATACTTAAGAGCATGCAATGTGCTTGTCTGCCTGTAAAACTTTAATGAGGCTTCTGAGAAGGCTGGGGCAGTACTTATGTTTTTGTGCCAGGCACTGTTGAAACACTCAGTACTGTTAAACTCTCACAAATACAATATTCTTTCACCCATTTTGCCAAAAATTTAATTTTACAAAACTTTGGCCCTACATAAGCAATACCTATTGAATTTACCTGAACACAGAAATAGAATATTCAAAATAGGAGGTGGCCAGGCAAATAAACAGTGTAACAGGCCCAAGTTTGATGTCATAGCAGGCTTTCCTTCATCTTATGGTGAGCTCCAGAGACTCAGTTTTTTTTACGTTGTTCGTTCTCAGCCAAGCAGGGAAAATAAGTGCGACTGCATGAATGGGCCCTAACCTCATTTTTGACCATTCATTTGTTTCAACTTTTCCCACCACAAATTCTCAGCATTTCTAGCTACTAGACAAAGCTACTGATTCTAGTCTCACTTTTTCTTTGCTCTTGCTCATCTCTTGTTAATAATCAAGGGCGTGTGTTAACAGAAGCCACAAGGAAAGAAAACAGTAATCCAAGTGTTCAGAGAAAGGAAAGGACTGATTGTAGTCAATGCTTGAAAAGACAACTTTACCATCAGTTTTGGTGGCTGTGCATGACAAATACAAATGTGTTCAGTGATGAAAAGTTTATTGACATTGACTTAGGATCTGTACCAGGAGGTCTTAGTTGCTTACTTCTGTTCTTGTTAACTGTCATTGAGTCACACCTGACTCATGGTAACCCCATGTACAATGGAACAAAATGCTATCCAGTTCCTATGCCATCTCCATGATTGGTTACAGATTGGATGGTCGTACTCCATAGCATTTTCAGTGGCTGATTTTTGGAAGTAGATCACCAGGCCTTTCTTTCCAGTCTGTCTTAGTCTAGAAGTTCCACCGAAATCTGATCAGCATCATAGTAACACACAAGCCTCCACTGACAGAAGGGTGGTGGCTGCACATGAGGTGCATTGGCTGGGAATCAGACTTGGGTCTCACACATGGAAGGCAAAAATTCTACCACTGAACCACCATTGCTCCCTCTTAGTTGTCTATTCAATACTTATTCTGACTTTGTTTCTTCTTGCTAACAGAACTCCAGTCATTTTGGGAAGGGGGATAAAGTCAGCTGCTTAATTTGTATTCTCCCTTGTAGCTAGGAATGACACATTTATCACAGTGAAACATTGTCAATTCCAGTCAATTAGAAATAAGTATAAACTTGCTTTGGATTTCTGGGAATGCATCCTCTTTCCTGATAAAAGAGGGCAGATATAGATGGTGTGGTCTTCTCTTCTTCTCTTTGCCTTGAACCATTTACTCTAATACTTTCTGAACATATTACTCTTTATCCTTCATTTTGGAAAGTTAGCTTCAGCTTTATTCAATGTTGTGTATACTTAAGAGCACACAATGGGCTTGTTTGCATGTAAAACTTTAATGAGACCTCCACCCTTCTGTCAATGTAGTGGTTGGAGCTACAGCAACTATCTTGCAACAATGAGGGAAAGACCAAGAGGTGCTCAATCAACATTAGCAACTGCTTGCAGCAAAACTTATTATGTTGAGGGAATTCCGGCAAAATGGCGCTCTAGGCAGAAGCACCATGCCGTCCCTCCACAGCAAAGATCTGAAAAACTAAGCCAAACAGAGAATGCAACAATCCTGAAACCCTAAAACATCAAATGAAGAGATAAAGAACTCAGCCAAGCACCAAATGGAGTGAGAAAACTGACAGAGAACGGAGAGCGAGGAGAGATTCATGCAGATGTCCCCCACCAGCTAATGCAGCGCGGATCCACCATCTCGGACTCCTATCGGAGACCAGCAAGTAGGGGGTATGAGAAAGCAGCCTCACAGAGCGTCCAGCGGGAGAGAAAACAACCAGTAATTTGTGATATACGCTTTCCCACCCCCCACCCTTCTTCACCCGGACTCGGCTTCCTCTGCTTCCCACGTCCACAGTCTCTTGACCGGGAAACAGCGGCTGCTTGGATTCAACACACCTGAACGGGTGGCTGTCTGAGTGCCATTTGTTGGCTGCTGGTGTTGCTTTTTTTCCACTTCTTTTTATTTCTTCCTTGCCTCTCCCCACCTCCCCCTCCTTTTGCTCTAGTACCTCCCTCCATGCGCCATCTTTGCTTCTTCCTGAGGGGCTGCAGAGCTCCGGTAATTTGTGATATACGCTTTCCCACTCTCTACCCTTCTTCACCCACACTCGGCCCTCTCTACTTCCCACGGACACACAGTGTCTTGTCCAGAAACACCATACCTCACTAGCTGGCTCTCTGAGTGCCATTCGTTGCCTGCTAGTGTTGCTTTTTTTTATTCTGCTTCTTTTGACTTTTTACTTGCCTCTCGCCATCTCCCCCTCCCTTGGCTCAAGTATCTGGCTCAATGTGCCATCTTTGCTTCTTCCTGAGGGGCTGCAGAGCTCCATTCAAGTGTGGAGCTACTTCCCGGTTTGGGCAGCCATGCTGCTGGGAACGCGGGACTTTTGTTCGTTAGTTTGTTTTGAATTGTTTGTTTGTTTCCTTTTCCTTTTCTTGAGTTGGGAGCCCTTTCTGGCCAGGCTGAGCTGCGTGGCAGGGAGACTCCCCTTCGGCTTCCACAGACGTGCAGAGGGATCCCTGAGTGCATTTCTTTTCACGTTGGTTTTTTTTTTTTTCCTATTTCTTTGGGGGCCTTTCTTGGGTTGTTTTTTTTTTTTTTTTTTAAATTTGTTTTGTTTTCTTTTTCCTCTTTTTCCCTTTTTGTCTTTCTTCATTGCTCAGTTTCTCATCTTTCTATATCTTCCTTCTCTTTCTGTTCCCTGAATACCTGGCGTTGTATACCTCTATGCCTTCTAGCCAGTCTGTACTGCAACACCTGAGAGCAACTTCCCCAGACTTCATAGCTGCACTGGTGGGATCCCTGGGAACTTTGCAGTTCTTTAACCTTTGTGATACTTATTTATTCATTCTCTTCTTTTCTTCTGCCTCCCCTTTCTGTTTTTCTCCATTTCATAGTCTCTCATCTCTCCACTCCAATGGCAAGCTCCCCTAGCACTCTTTTTTGTTTCTTTGTATGTTGTTGACTCCTGTTCTTCTCTCTTCTCTCCCTTATCCATCTTAGCTCCACACATAACAATCTCCCCACTGCATCTTGCCTACCTGCACCATGTGCTTGACATCACACCACCAAGCAGCACAGGCACGGCCTACAGGAACCGGCCCTGCACTGATTACCGACCCACTCTGGTGGCTGTAGTAAGTGCCACAAACAACCTGTCCCAGTAACTCCTCTTCAGCTAGACCTGCCCTGCCATACCATATCTGAGTGACTGACCCTGCCAGTTGAAGAAGAAGGTGAAAAGTATTGTGCGCAAAGATGAGCAAACAACAAAGAATACACAGTCTTCCTGCTCAGACAAGGTCAAATTTTTTTTAAAAAAGGGATGAAACAAACAAATCTACAATCAATAAATGAGAAAAATACCTACTGAATGCCCCAAAGACAGTAGACAATAACAAAACATTTACAAAAACAAGACAGGATGGTTCCAACAGGCTTCCAAAATAAAACACCAGATGACTCTCCTCTGGAAGAAAAGACACTAGAACTACCTGATAGGGAATTCAAATCTCTAATACTCAGAATTCTTCAAGAACTGAGGCAAAGGGCTGACAAACATGAGGAAAAAATAGACAAATTCATGGAAAATACAGACAAAAAGTTGGAAGAATTCAGGAAAATAATGCAGGAACAAAATGCCAAAATAAATTCACAACTAGAAATTATACAAAGACAACAATTAAAATCCAAAAGATAAACAACAAGATTTCAACAATGGACCGTGTCATAGAAGGGGTGAGAAGCAGATTTGAAACCGTGGAAGACAGGATCAGTGGAATTGAAGACAAACACTTGGATACAACTCTGCTTCAGGAAAACTCAGAAAAAAGAACAAAGAAAAATGAAGACACCCTGAGAGTTATGTGAGACAGAATCAAAAGCAAAAATCTGCAAGTGATTGGAATCCCAGAACAGGGGGAGAAAACAGAAAACACAAAGAGGATCATTGAAGAACTGCTGACAGAAAACTTCCCCAATATCATGAAAGATGAAAAGGTGGCCATCCAAGAAGCTTGATGAACCCCATATAGAAGACACCCAAAAAGAAAATCACCAAGGCATATCATATTCACACTCGCCAAAACCAAAGACAAACAAAGAATCCTGAGAGCAGCTCGTGAAAAACAAGAAGTCACATACAGAGGAGAAACAATAAGACTGAGCTCAGATTATTTGGCAGAAACCGTGCAGGCAAGAAGGCAATGGGATGACATATATAAAATTTTGAAAGAAAAAAATTGTCAGCCAAGAATAATATATCCTGAAAAATTCTCGTTCAAATTTGATGGTGAAATTAGGTATTTCCAGAAAAACAGAAATTAAGGGAATATGTAAAAGTCAAACCGAAACTTACAAGAATTATTAAAGCAAGTTCTTCAATCTGAGGACAAACAGCTTCGGCTCACAAAAAGAACCTAGAAAGCAGGATTGTACCAGCCAGATACCAATCTAGGAAATGAACTCTCGAGGACTATCCAAAACCAGAAGAAATACAACAGGGCATCAGAGCAGTTAATCAGTAAATCACAACAACAACAACAAAAAAGATAAAAGAGGGAAAAAATGGCATAGGTATAGAACTTTCTAATGGAGAGGAAGGCAAGGCGATCCCAAGTAATGGTAGACTGCTTCAAACTTAGAAAGATAAGGGTAAAATTTATGGTAACCACAAAGAAAGTTAACAAACATACTCATAAAAAAAAGATGAAAACCATAAAGCCTCAGCACAAACAAAACTAACTCAGCACAAGAGAGTAAGAAGAACAAAGAAAACTTCAGCACCATGAAAAAAAGAACTACAAAATGACAACAACAAACTCACACCTATCAATAATTACTCTGAATGTAAAATGGACTCTATGCACCCATAAAGAGACGGAGAGTGACAGAATAGATAAGAAAACAGGATCCATCAATATGCTGTCTACAGGAGACACACCTTAGAAACAAAGATGTGAATTTATTAAAAGTCAAAGGTTGGAAAAAAATATATCAAGCTAACAACTACCCAAAAAGAGCAGGAGTGGCAATTCTAATCTCAGATAAAATAGACTTTAAAACGAAATCTACCATAAAAGACAAGAAGGACACTATATAATGATGAAAGGAACGATCTATCATGAAGACATAACCATAATAAACATCTGCGCACCCAATGACAGGGCTCCAAAATACATAGAACAAACTCTAACACACTGAAAAGATAAATTGACAGTTCCACAATAATAGTAAGAGACTTCAACACACCACTCTCAGTAAAGGACACAACAACTAAGAATAAACTCAGCAAAGATACAGAAGACCTAAAGGGCACAATCAGCCAACTTGACCTCATAGACATATATAGAACACTCCATCCAACCACTGCAAAGTACACATTCTTTTCCAATGCACATGGAATGTTCTCCAGAATAGACCACATCTTAGGCCACAGAGCAATCCTCAACAAGATCCAAAACGTTGAGATAATTCAAAGTATCTTCTCTGACCACAATGCCATCAAGGTAGGAATTAACAATAGAAAGAGCAAGGGAAAAAAATCAACTACATGGAAACTGAATGATACCCTGCTTATACATCAGTGGGTAATAGAAGAAATCAGAGATGGAATAAAAAAAATTGCTAGAATCAAATGAGAATGAAAACACATCATACCAAAACCTTTGGGACACAGCAAAGGCAGTCCTCAGAGGACAACTTATAGCAATAGATGCACATATCAAAAAAAGAAGAAAGGGACAAAATCAAAACATTAACTACACAACTCAAACAAATAGAAAGAGAACAGCAAAAAAAGCCCACAAGCACCGGAAGAAAGGAAATAGTAAAGATCAGAGCAGAAATAAATGAAATAGAGAACAGAAAAACAATAGAATGAATCAACTAAACCAAAAGTTGGTTCTTTGAAAGAATCAACAAAATCGACAAACCACTGGCCAGACAGACAAAAGAAGAACAGGAGAGGACACAAATAACCCAAATAAGAAACGAAATGGGGGACATTACAACAGACCCAACCAAAATAAAAAGGATTATAACAAAATATTATGAAAAACTATACTCCAACAAATTTGAAAACCTAGAGGAAATGGATAAATTTCTAGAAATACACAGCCTACCCTACAACAAAGTGATGTTGAAAATCTGAACAGACCCATAACAAGAGAAGAGATTAAAAAGGTAATAAAAAAAAAAACTCCCAACCAAAAAAAGCCCTGGGCCCAGATGGCTTCACTGGAGAATTCTACAAAACATTTATAGAACAGCTTGTACCAGTACTACTCAAACTATTTCAGAGCATAGAAGAGGAAGCAACACTTCCAAATTCACTCTATGAAGCCAGCATAACACTGATACCAAAAACAGGAAAAGATGTCAGAAAAAAAGAAAATTACAGACCAATATCTCTCATGAATATAGATGCAAAAATTCTCAACAAAATTCTAGCCAATAGAATTCAGCATCATATCAAAAAAATAATACACCACGGCCAAGTAGGATTTATACCAGTTATACAAGGATGGTTCGACATTAGAAAATCAATCAACATAATCCACCACATAAATAAAAGGAAAGAAAAGAATCACATTATCATCTCAATTGATGCAGAAAAGGCATTTGACAAAGTCCAACACCCATTCCTGATAAAAACTCTCAAGAAAATAGGTATAGAAGGGAAAATTCTCAACATAATAAAGGGCATCTACGCAAAACCAATGGCCAAAATCATTCTTAATGGAGAGAGGCTGAAAACATTCCCCTTGAAAACAGGAACAAGACAAGAATGCCCTTTATCACTACTCCTATTTAACATTGTGTTGGAAGTTCTAGCTAGAGCAATAAGGCAAGAAAAAGAAACAAGGGTCATCCAAATTGGTACTGAAGAAGTTGAACTGTCCCTGTTTGCAGATGATATGATCCTATACACAGAAAACCCTAAAGACTCCACGAGAAATCTACTGGAACTAATCGAAAGATTCAGCAGAGTAGCAGGATACAAGATAAACATTCAAAAATCAGTTAGATTCCTATACACGAATAAGGAGAACAATGAAAAGGAAATCAGGAAAACAATACCATTTTCAATAGCCCCTAAAAAGATAAAATACTTACGAATACATCTGACCAGGGACATAAAAGACCTATACAAAGATAACTACAAAACACTACTGCAGGAAACCCAAAGGGATCTACATAATTGGAAAAACATACCATGCTCATGGATAGGCAGACTCAACATTGTGAAAATGACAATTCTACCCAAAGCAATTTACAAATACAATGCAATCCTGATCCAAATACCAACAACATTCTTCAAAGAGTTGGAAAAACTAATCATTAACTTTATATGGAAAGGGAAGAAGCCCCGAATAAGTAAAGCACTACTGAAGAAGAAGAATAAAGTTGAAGGACTCACACTACCTGACTTCAGAACCTGCTATACAGCTACAGTAGTCAAAACAGCCTGGTACTGGTACAATGACAGATACATTGACCAGTGGAACAGAATTGAGAACCCAGATGTAAATCCATCCACCTACAGTCACCTGATCTTTGACAAAAGCCCAAAGTCCGTCAAATGGGGAAAAGACAATTTTTTTAACAAATGGTGCTGGCAAAACTGGATATCCATCTCCAAAAAAATGAAACAGGACCCATACCTCCCACCGTATACAAAAACTACTTCAAAATGCATCAAAGACCTGAATATAAAGCCTAAAACTATAAAGTTCATAGAAGAAAAAATAGGACCAACACTTCAGGCCTTAATACATGGCATTAACAGGATACAAACCATAACCATCAACGCACAAAACCCAATAGATAAGCTGGATGACGGGGATCTTCTAAAAATCAAACACCTATGCTCTTCAAAAGACTTCACCAAAAGAGTAAAAAGAGAACCTACAGACTGCGAAAAAATTTGGGGACAGTACAAGTCAGACAAAAGTCTAATCTCCGTAATGTACAAGAAAATCCAACACCTCTACAACAAAAAGACAAATAATCCTATTAAAAAATGGGCAAAGGAAATGAATAGACACTTCACTAAAGAAGACATTCAAATGGCCAACAGACACATGAGGAAACGCTCACCATCACTAGCCATTAGAGAAATAGAAATTAAAACCACAATGAGATACTATCTCACCCCGGCATTACTGGCACGAATCAAAAACACTGGAAATAACAAATGTTGGAGGGGCTGCGGGGAGATCGGAACACTTATGCACTGCTGGTAGAATGCAAAATGATACAACCATTTTGGAAAATGATATGGCGCTTCCTCAGAAAGCTAGAAATAAACATACCATTCGATCCAGCAATCCCACTCCTAGGAATATATCCTAGAGAAATAAGAGTCGTCACTCAAATAGACATATGCACAACTATGTTCATGGTAGCATTGTTCACGATAGCAAAATGATGGAAACAACCTAGATGCCCATCAACAGATGAATGGATAAACAAACTATGATACATACACACAATGGAGTACTATGCAATGAGAAAGAACAACAATGAATCTGTGAAGCATCTCATAATATGGATGAAACCGGAGGACATTATGCTGAGTGAAATAAGTCAATCACAAAAGGACAAATATTGTATGAGACCTCTATTGTAAAAACCCATGAAAAAGTTCACACACAAAATGTAACAATCTTTGTTGGTTACCAGGGATGGGAGGGGTTGGGGTGAAATACTAAATAGGCAATAGATAAGTGGTATCTTAGGTGAAGGGTGAGACGGTACACAATACAGAGGAAACCAGCACAACTTGTATAAAGAAAGGTCATGGAAGCTGCATAGACACATCGAAACTCCCTGAGGGACTTAACTGCTGGGTGGAGGGCTGTTGGGACTATGGTCTCGGGCAACGTCTAGCTCAATTGGCATAACACAGTTTATAAAGACAATGTTCTACATTCTACCTTGGTGATTAGTGTCTGGGGTCTTAAAAGCCTGTGAGCGGCTATCTAAGATACTCCACTGGTCTCATCCTTTCGGGAGCAAGGGAGAATGAAGAGAACAGAATATAACGAAAAGATTAGTCCAAAGGACTAATGGACCACAGCTACCAAGGCCTTCATCAGACTGAGTCCAGTACAGCTAGATGGTGCCCAGTTACCACCACTGACTGCTCTGACCAGGATCACAACAGAGGGTTCTGGACAGAGGTGGAGAAGGATGTGGAACAAAATTCTAACTCACACACACACACACAAAAGACCAGATTTACTGGCCTAAAGGAGACTGGAGAAACCCCAAGACTATGGCCCCCAGACACCCTTTTAGCTCAGTGGTGAAGTCATCTCTGAGGTTCACCGTTCAGCCTGGGAGTGAAAAGCCCCATAAAACCAAATGGGACTAATGAGGTACAGCAGTCCAGGGACAAGGGCCAGAAGGCAGAAGGGGACAAGGAAGCTGGTAATAGGGAACCCAAGGTTGAGTAAGGACAGTGTTGATGTGTTGTGAGGTTTTTAACCATTGTCATAGGTTAAATGAGAAACTATTTTTTTCTGTAAGCCTTCATCTTAAGTGAGAATAGCAGCACAATTGGGAAAGTGTAGTCGATGCCACTGAACTGTGCATGTAGAAAATTTGAAATGGTTTATCTTTGGCTATGTATATTCCCCCCCTCCCCCAAAAAAAAGGTCAAGAAGGGAGAGGGTTGACATGTTGTGGGGTTGTTAAGCAACATCATAAAACAATATGTGTACTACTGTTTCATCAGAAACTGTTGTGTAAGCCTTCACCTGAAGTATAATAAAAAAGTAATAATATGCTTACATACTCTATATTTCTCCCATGTTTATTTTTATAAAAACAACATATGGACTTTTAATGTTTTCTATTTCTAAATGTTAAATAAACCAAAACCAAACCCATTGGCATCTAGTTGAATCTGACTCACAGTGATCCCATCGGACACAATAGAAATGCCCCCACAGGTTTTCCAAGGCTGTAATCTTTATGGAAGCAGACTGCCACATCTTTCTCCCACTTTTCAGTTAGCAGCAGAGGGCTTTAACTGTTGCACTACCAGGGATCTTAAATGTAAATAGAATCCTTTAAAATCAAAATCAAACGGCTTTCTTCCAGGTCAACATAGAGATATACAATGATGAATTATGTAGTTCAGTATTTTCCTTCCTCTTCTTCTGCTGTGTTATCTTTGGAACAGATAACAAAGACAAGTTTCCTTAGTTTTCAAATCATTAAATCATTAAATGATTTTTTTTTTTCGTTTTGACCTAAATTAGTTCAAAAGAAGAAAATGTTTTTTCTAGAGCTGTAGAAGTTCTAATGTTAAAATAATTGTCCCTTCAGTAGTTCCTGAGATTATAGGTGCTTAATCATCTTTCAGTAGTTCACTTGGGACTTCCTCTAACAACGCAAAAACCCAGCTATGTTTTAAATGATTTTCCCTAAGTGCTAAACCTTACTAAACTTGGAGTGCATGAGTCTTCCACTTTTCAGAATAACTAGTTAAGGACATTGACACTAGGACTAAATATTTAAAAGATATGCAAGAAAATGATCTGGGAATAAGACACAACAGCACATACACTGTTTTTAGAACTTTCTTTAAAAGTCCACATGACTGTATCATGTTCTATTAAAAATAAAAATTCCTATGCAGTGATGTTGAATTTTCAGTTTTAACATATTCTAAGCAAAAACTGCCTTTGAACACATTTGATCAAAATAATGCTTTGGGTTTTGTATTTAAAAATTAATTTTTGTATAGCCTTTGACACCTTGTAAAGTTCAACTCCTATTTTCTGTTGTTTTGCCATCTGTAGGAAATATTCTCCTAGCTTTATCTGAAAGTGAGCTTCCTAGAGGGTCTCTTCAGGTCAGTATTCTTCCCTAGTGAATCCTGTATATCCTCATCAACATATTTTTTCTTCTGCTTGGAAACCTTTAGTGAGTCTCTTTTCTCTTACACCACACTCAATCTTCTTAGGTTTCAGGGGCATCTGTAATCTGGTCCTTTGCTGCTGATGTGACCTTACTTTGCTCCACTCTTGAGAGGCGCCCTTCATGGACGCCCAAGGCTCCTCCCTGTCACACACACATGACTGTCCTCTCTCCAGGGACACCTTTGCTCCCCTTGTTTCTCTACCCATCATCTTGTTTTCGTCACTAAAACTACTCAAACACTCTTATTCAAACTTACAGAGGATTCTTAATTTGTATGTGCATGGTGTGTGTGTGTGTGTGTGAGAGAGAGAGAGTGTGCATGTGTGTAAGGGATGAACACTGCACCTGTGAGAATTTTATGAATGCTATTGGCGCTCCTCTCAGAGCACTGCTCACACAAAGGAGTATCTGCATACATTCAGAGAGGCTCATGGGCACGCTGAGTGTCCACGGACTCTAGATATCAACCCAGCTCAATGATCTTCACTTGAGAAATGCTCATTGAAGAAGCTGGCTTCAAGAAAGCTGTTGGTGGAATGAAGAGCACCACACACATTATTCATTTTATACTATCCCTTAGTGCTTTTTAAATATTCACTGGTTTCTAAATATTTTGTCTCTTCACTTAAATTGCAAGCTCCTTGAAAGAAGGGGCAACAGACCTTAAATGAAAATACAAATAATTTTGATTAAACAAGATAAACACAGTTAAATACATATCAGTCAGTAAACTAGGTGGCACAAACAGTTTGCAGTCTGTTGCTTACCTAAAGGTTGGCAGTTCGAACTCAGCCAGTGACACCATGGAAAACTGGCAAACTGCTTCCATAAAAATTACAGCCAAGAAAACCCTATGGAGCAGTTCTACTCTGTAACACATGGGGTTGCCATGAGTTGGGGGCCGACTCAAAGGCAGTTAACAACAACTACAAACATTAAAAAGATTAAAGCAAGAAACTTTCTGTGGCCTAAGGTAATGAGTCTGAGATAACAGAGACCATCATGGTGAAGCTAAATGTGGTCCTGTCACTCTGTGACTTCAGTGAAGGTGAAATAGGGCCTCTACTGCTGAGCTTCCCTCACTCCATTATCAGGGAGAGGTTTGGCAGGTAAGAGAGGAAACAGAGAAACAGAAAAGAAAGTAAGAAAAATAAAGCAAAAGAGAAGGAGGAGATGAGAGAAGAATGGGAGGACAGATGGAAGGTATACGGAGGACGGAAAGAGGAGATGTCATCAAGGTAAGCCACCATCCGTCTGTCGGTTTGTTGTACAGTAGTGTCCTATGTGTTGCCGTGATGTTGGAAGCTGTGCCTATGTCACTGGTATTTCAAATATCAGCAGGGTTACCCATGGTGGATAGCTCTCAACGGGGCTTGTTGACTAAAACAGACTAGGAAGAAAGGTCAAAAATTAGCCAGTGAAAATCCTATGGATCACAACTGAACATTGTCTGACTCCTTTGTTTTGGACACATCATCGGGAGGCATCAATTGCTGAGAAGGACATCATGTTTGTGAAGCAGAGAGTCAACAGGAACAAGGGAGACCCTCAGTGAGATGGATAGGCACAATAGCTGCAAAGATAGAATTGAACATGCTGGCAATCATGAGGAAGATGGAGGACCAGGCAACGTTTCATTATGTTGTACCTAAGGTCCCCATGAGTCAGAGTCAACTCTACGGCAGCTAATAACAACAAGTTAAGAAAAGGTGCCAGGGTTTTCCAAATTCAAGTTCCTTAAAATGTTTTTGAACAATTCATTTCTACCTTTTGAGAATTTACCCTTTTTCACTTTTGTTGTCACTGACAGGCCTGAGAAATGCCAGGGTAGGCAGAAACACATCCACAATTCCACGCTGGATGATGTGTCATTTGTTATCTACTGTAAAAGCCTGTCTGTTACTTGTTTGCTCAGCCTCAGAACTGGTCAGTTGTGCTTCTTGGTTTCCACTCATCCTTACATTCTATTGTTGCACTCAACTCCAAATAGTACTTGTATGCATCTTATTTCACCACTAAACTAATATTTTCAATTCATAGACTAAAGGTAACTTCATTAATAATTATCTAATCATCATCTTTTCTTAGTGGGCATTCACAATAATGTCACTTTTATTAGCTTTTTCCAAAGACCCCCTCCCCCTCGTAAAAAAGCTATCTGATAAAATTTAAAAGGTCACAGGATGAGAAATATTGTGACATTTAATGAATATTTGCATATACATTTAATTTACTTGGGGGAGATAAAGAATAGCTATTACAAAACCAAATATAATAATTGTCTTAATTAGTGGTAAGGCTGGAATAGATATTTTAGGTGAGTTAGAGTCAATATGCTAAACAAATATTTATATAAGATGTAACTTCCGATGAGTACCTACTTGAACTGTCTTAATTGATTTCATTTTTAATTATCAGACATATGTTTGTTCTCCTTCTGAGATTTTTATATTTATAAATATACACAGACAGTGGACCCTTTATTAAATATGTGATGAAGAGAGAGGACCAGCAACCATGTTCTAGGTCATGGTTTTGCAGAGTTCAATCCTCAGAACGATAGTCTAAGGCAGGTTTGGCAAACTTTTTCTCTAAAAGGCCAAGTATCAAATAGTTCAGGCTTTGTGAGCCATAGGGTCTTTACACCAACTGCACTCTGCTGTTGAAGTTCAAAAGCAGACATAGACAATACATAAGAAAACAGGTATGGCTGTGTACCAATAAAACAGTATTTACAAAAATAAGCAGCATAAGTACATGTAGCTTATAAGAATATTTTAAAAATAGAAGTAAATCAGTTGGGAAGGAGCCCTCATGGCACAGTGGTTAAGTGCTCAGCTGCTAACCAAAAGATTGGTGGTTCAAACCCACCCAGAAGCTCTGCAGAAGAAAGATCTGGTGATATACTTCCATAAAGATTACAGGCAAGAAAACCCTATGAGGCAGTTCTATTCTGTCACATGGGGTCTCTATGAGTTGGAATTGATACCACAGCACCCAACAACAACAATAACAAATCAGTTGGGACTAAGGACTTGACAGTATTCTATACATAAAGTGCAGGAGCTTTGGTTCACAAACTTTCTGACGTCTGTTTTGGTTGTTTAGAGGCTCTTTGTTTTCTCCTCTTAGGTTTCTCTCTTTTTTATTGTGCTTTAAGTGAAAGTTTACAGTTCATCTCAGTTTCTCATAGAAAAATTTATATACACATTGTACTTCCAGGGAACATGGCACTATAGACAGAAGCACCACGCTGTCTCTCCACAACAAAGACAAAAAAAACTAAGGCAAACAGAGACAAATGTCAATCCTGGGACCCTAAGCATCAAATGAAGAGATAAAGAACTCAGCCAAGCACTGAATAGAATAAGAAACTAACAGAGAACAGAGAGCAAGGAGAGTTACGAGTGGAGGTCACCATCTTGGACTCCTGTCAGAGATCAGCAAACAGGGAGTATGGGAAAGCAGCTTCACGGAACTTCCAGCAGGAGACAGAACAACCAGTAACCAGCTATATATGCTTTCCCATCCCCCAACCTTCTTCACCCCTACTCGGCCTCCTCTGATTCCTGTGGCCACAGTCTCTTGACTGGGAGGCAATGGCTTCAGCCCTGTGCCACTTGGGTTCCATCCACTCATACTGGCTGGCTCCCTGAGTGCCATTTGTTTGTTACTGGTGTTGCTTTTTTCCACTTCTTTTGGTTTCTTCCATACCTTTCACCCACTTCCCCTTCCTTTCTTTCAAATACCTGGCTCTGTGTGCCATCTTTGCTTCTTTAAAGGCTGTGAAACACTGCTCAGCTGTGGAACTGATTCCCAGCCTGTGCCACCATGCAGGAGAGATCCCCAGTGCTTTTTCTGTTTTTATTTGTTCTGTTTTTTTTTCTTCCCCCCTGGCTTGGGAGCCCCTTCTAGCCTTGCTGTACTGCGCGGCATGGCAGCTACTTCCCGTCTGTGCAGCTGTGCAGTGGGATCCCTGGGAGAATTTCTTTTTCCTTTTTCTTTTTTTTTTTGTTTTCTTCTCTCTCTCCTTTTTTTTTTTTTTTTTTTGTCTTTCTTCATTTCTCAGTTTCTTGTCTCTCTCTACTTACCTTCTATTCCTGTCTTCTGAATACTTGGCACTGTGTGACACCTCTACCCCTTCTAGCCAGGCTGTACTTCATGGACTGGGAGCCACTTCCCCAGTCTTCATAGCCTCATCAATGGGATCCCTGAGAGCTTTGCTTTTTTTTTTCTTCTAATTTTTATTTATTTGTTTACTTATTTTTCTTTTTGTTTTTATCCAATTCTTGGTTTTTCATCTCTCCACTCCAGCAGTAAGTTCCTTTAGCACTCTTTTGTCTGTTTTTGGCTCCTGTTTCTCTCTCCTCTCCCTTTTCTTTCCCATACCCATCTTAGCTCTACTCATCACAATCTCCCCCCACCTTCCTTACCTGCACCATGCACTGAACATCACACCCCCAAGAAGCACAGGCACGGCCTACTAGAACCTGCTCTGCACTGATTAGTGGCCTGTCCTGTTGGCCCTAGTACAAGTAAGTGTCACAAACAACCCATCCCAGCAACTCCCCTTCAGCTGGACCTGCACAGCTGCACATTAGCAAAGCAACTGACCCTGCCCATTGGACAAGGAGGTGAAAAGTATCATGCCCACAGACAAGCAAACAACAAAGAACACACAGCCCACCAACTCAGACATAACCAAATAAAACAAAAAAGCTGTAACAAACAAAAAAATCTACAATCAATAAACAAGGAAAATAACTACTGAATGTCACAAAGACAGAAAAAAAGAAAACATATTACAAAACAGGACAGGATGGTCCCAGTAGGCGTCCAAAATAAAACACTAGATGAACTTCCAGTAGAAGAAGAGGCACTAGAACTACCTGATAGGAAATTCAAATCTCTAATATTCAGAGATATCCAAGAGTTGAAGCAAATAGCAGACAAAAATGAGGAAAAAATAGACAAATTCATGGAAAATACAGACCAAAAAAATGGAAGAATTCAGGAAAAGAATACAGGAACAAAATAGTAAAATAAATTCACAACTAGAAATCATACAAAAACAACAATTAGAAATCCAAAAGATAACAACAAAATTTCAGAAATAGACAGTGTCATAGAAGGGCTGAGGAGCAGGTTTGAAATGATAGAAGACAGGATCAGCAAAATTGAAGACAAACACTTGTATACAACTTTGTTTGAGGAAAAATCAGAGAAAAGAATGAAGAAAAATGAAGAAATCCTGAGAATGATGTGGGATACAATCAAAAGCAAAAATCTTCGAGTGATCAGAGTTCCAGAACAGGGGGAGAAAACAGAAAACACAGAGAGGATCATTGAAGAACTGCCAACAGAAAACTTCCCCAATATCATGAAAGATGAAAAGCCAACTATCCAAGAAGCTCAACGAAATCCATATATGATAGACCTCAAAAGAAAATCACCAAGGCATAGCATAATCACACTTGCTAAAACCAAAGACAGAAAGAATCCTGAGAGCAGCTCGAGAAAAATGAAAAGTCACATACAGTGGTGAAACAATAAGACTACACCCGGATTATTCAGCAGAAACCGTGGAGGCAAGAAGGCAATGTGATGACATATACAAAACCTTGAAAGAAAAAAACTGCCAGCCAAGAATAATATAACCTGCAAAACTGTCACTGAAATATGATGGTGAAATTAGGACATTTCCAGATAAACTGAAATTAAGGGACTATGTAAAAAAAAAAACCAAATTTACAAGAATTATTAAAGGGAGTCATTTGGTCTGAGAACAAACAACATCAGACCACAGGCTGTATCTAGGACCCAGGATAGTACCAGCCAGATACCAACCTAGGAAATGAACTCTCAAGGACTATCCAAAACCAAAAGAATTACAACAGGGAGCCAGAGAGGTTAGTCTGTAAATGACAAAAGTGTGAGAACAATAAAAGAGGGAATAAACAGTGTAGGTATAGAACCTTCTAATGGAGAGGCAGGCAAGGTGATACCAAGAATAATAGACTGGTTCAAAACTAGGAAGATAAGGGTAAATTTCAAGGTAACCACAAAGAAAGTTAAAAAACCTATGCATCAAAATAAAGAAGAAAAACATAAAGTCTCAGTAAAAACAAAAGCTACAAAAACAAAAGAAATGAAAACAAATCCACAAACAAAAGGGATTCAGCACAGGAGAATAATAGGAACAAAGAAAACGTCAGCCTCACAAAAAATTTAAAAAAAAAAACAAAACTACAAAATGACAGCTATAAACTCACACGTATCAAAAATTACACTGGATGTAAATGCCCTAAATGCACCCATAAAGAGACAGAGAATGACAGAATAGATTAAAAAAACATGATCTATCAATATGCTGTCTAGAAGAGACATACCTTAGAAATAAAGATGTAAATTTATTAAAAATTAAAGGATGGAAAAAAACCTATCAAACAAACAACTACAGAAAAAGAGCAGGAGTGGCAATACTAATCTCAGATAAAAGAGACTTTAAAAGAAAATCCACCATAAAAGACAAAGAAGGATACTATATAGTGATTAAAGAGATGATCCATCATGTAGACATAACAATAATAAACATCTACACACTCAATGACAAAAAAAACTCCAACAGCACTGAAAAGAGAAACTGACAATCCCACAATAGGAGACTTCAACACACTACTCTTGCTAAAGGACAGAACATCTAGAAAGAAACTCATCAAAGATACAGAAGACTTAAAGGGCACAATCAGCCAACTTGACCTCATAGACATATATAGAACACTCCACCCAACAGCTGCAAAGTACACATTCTTCTTCAATGCATATGGAACATTCTCCAGAATAGACCAATTCTTAGGCCACAGGGCAACCCTCAACAAAATCCAAAACATTGAAAGAATACAAAGCATCTTCTCTGACCACAACACCATGAAGGAAGAGCAAGGAAAAATAATCATTTACAGGGAAACTGAATAAAACCCTACTTACAAACAACTGGGTAACAGAAGAAATCAGAGATGGAAACAAAAAATTCCTGGAATCTAATGAGAATGAAAACACACCATACCAAAACCTTTGGGACACAGCAAAGGCAGTGCTCAGAGGATAATTTATAGTAATAGATTCTCATATCTAAAAGGATGAGACAAAATCAAAACATTAACTACACAACTCGAACAAATACAGAAGAGCAAAAAAGGCCCACAGCCATAAGAAAAAAGGAAATAATAAAGATCAGAGCAGAAATAAATGAAATATAGAATAGAAAAACAATAGAAAGAATCAACAAAAGCAAAAGTCGTTTCTTTGAAAAGATCAACAAAATCAACAAACCACTGGCCAAACTGATGAAAGAAAAACAGGAGAGGATACAAATACCCCAAATAAGAAATGAAATGGGGGACATTACAACAGACACAACTGAACTAATAAAGATCATAACAGAGTATTATGAAAAACTATACTCCAACAAACACTTAGACAAAATGGATAAATTTCTAGAAACACACTACCTACCCAAACTAACAATACCTGATATTGAAAATCTGAAAAGACCCGTAATAAGAGAAGAGATTGAAAAGGTAATACAAAAAACTCTGAACAAAAAAAAAGCCCTGGCCCAAATGGCTTCACTGGAGAATTCTGCCAAACATCCAGAGAAGAGCTTACACCAGTACGATTCAAATTATTTTAGAACATAGAAAAGGAAGCAACACTTCCAAATTCATTCTATGGAGCCAGCATAATGCTGATACCAAAACCAGGCAAAGACACCACAAAAAAATTACAGACGCAAATATTCTCAACAAAATTCTAGCCAATAAAATTCAGCATGATATCAAAAAAATAATACACCATGAACAAGTAGGATTCATAACAGGTATGCAAGGATGGTTCAACATTAGAAAATCAATCAACATAATCCACCACATAAATAAAAGGAAGTGAAAGAGTCACATGTTCATCTCAATTGATGCAGAAAAGGCATTGGACAAAGTCCAACACCCATTCCTGAGAAAAACTCTTAATAAAATAGGTATAGAAGGGAAATTTCTCAACATAATAAAGGGCATGTATGCAAAACCAATGGCCAACATCTTTCTTAATGGAGAGAGGCTGAAAACATTCCCTTTGAGAACAGGAACAAGACAAGGATGTCCTTTATCACCACTCCTATTCAACGTTGTGCTGGAAGTCCTAGCTAGAGCAATAAGGCAAGAAAAAGAAGTAAAGGGCATCCAAATTGGTAATGAAGAAGTTAAACTGTCACTATCTGCAGATGATATGATATTCTACATAGAAACCCAAAAGACTCCACAAGAAATCTACTGGAACTAATAGAAAGATTAAGCAGAGTAGCAGGATACAGGATAAACATACAAAAATCAGTAGGATTCCTATACACCAATAAAGAGAATGATGAAAAGGAAATCAGGAAAACAAAACCATTTATAATAGCCCCTAAAAAAAGAAAATATTTAGGAATAAATCATACCAGGGATGTAAAAGACCTATACAAAGAAAACTACAAAACTCTACTGCAAGAAACCCATAGGGATCTACATAAATGGAAAAACATACCATGCTCATGGATAGGTAGACTCAACATTGTGAAAATGACATTTCTACCCAAAGCAATAAACAAATACAATGCAATCTCGATCAGGATACCAACAACATTCTTTAAAGAGATGGAAAAACTAATCATTAATTTCATATGGACAGGGAAAAAGCCCTGGATAAATAAAGCAATACTGAAGAAGAATAAAGTAAGAAGACTCACACTACCTGACCTCAGAGCCTACTATATAGCTACAGTAGTCAAAACAGCCCGGAGCTGGTAAAACAACAGATACGTTGAACAATGGAACAGAATTGAGAACCCAGATGTAAATCCATCCACCTAGGGTCACCTGATCTTTGACAAGGGCCCAAAATCCATCAAATGGGGAACAGACAGTCTTTTTAAAATATGATACTGGCAAAACCGGATGTCCATCTGCAAAAAAATGAAACAGACCCATACCTCACACAGTATACAAAAACTAATTCGAAATGGATCTAAGACCTAAATATAAAGCCCAAAACTATAAAGTTCATAGTAGAAAAAATAGGATCAACGCTAGAGGCCATAATACACAGCATTAACAGGATACAAACCATAACAAACAACACACAAACTCTAGAAGATAAACTAGATAACTGGGATCTTCTAACAATTAAATACTTATGCCTATAAAAAGACTTCACCAAAGGGTAAAAAGAGAACCTATAGACTGGGAAAAAATTTTGGCCATTACAATTCAGACAAAGGTCTAATCTCTAAAATCTACAAGAAAATCCAACACCTTACAACAAAAAGACAAATAATCCAATTTAAAAATGGGCAAAGGAAATGGACACTTCACCAAAGAAGATATTCAAGTGGCCAACAGACACATAAGGAAATGCTCACGATCACTAGCCATTAGAGCAATGCAAATCAAACCCACAAAATGAGATACCATCTCACCCCAGCATTACTGGCAGGAATCAAAAAAACTAGAAATAACAAATGTTGGAGAGGCTGTGGGGAGATCAGAACTCTTATGCACTGCTGATGCGAATCCAAAATGATACAACCATTTTGGAAAACAATATGTTGCTTCCTTAGAAAGTAGAAATAGAAATACCATACAATCCAGCAATCCCACTCCTAGGAATATATCCTAGAAAATAAGAGCCATCACACGAATAGACATATGCACACCCATGTTCATTGCAGCATTGTTCACAATAGCGAAAAGATGGAAACAACCTAGATGCCCATCAACACATGAATGGATAAACAAACTATGGTACATACACAAATGGAGTATTATGCAACAAAAAAGAATAATGATGAATCTGCAAAGCATCTCATAACATGGATGAAACTGGAAGACACTATGCTGAGTGAAATAAGTTAATCACAAAAGGACATATATTTAACCAGTACTGTAAAAACTCATGGAAAGATTTACTCAAAAAAAGAAACAATCTTTGATGGTTACAAGGGATGTGAGGAGTGGCAGCGAATACTAAATAGTCGATAGGTAAGTGGTAACTTTGGTGAAGGGTAAAATAGTACACAATACTGGGGAAGCCAGCACAACTTGTACAAGGAAAGGTCAAGAATGCTCCATAGATAAATCCAAACTCCCTGAGGGACTGAATTGCTGGGCAGAAGGCTGTGGGGAGCATGGTCTTGGGGAACATCTAGCTCAATTAGCATAATATAGTTTGTAAAGAAAATGTTCTACATTCTACCTTGGTAAGTAGTGTCTAAGGTCTTAAAAGCCTGTGAGTACCTATCTAAGATACTATCTGGTCTCACTCCTTCAGGAGCAAGGGAGAATGAAGAAAACAAGATACAAGGGAAATATTATTCCAAAGGACTAAAGGACCACAACTACCACGGCCTCCACCAGACTGAGTCCAGTACAACTAGATAGTGCCAGTCTACCACCACTGACTGCTCTGACAGGGATCACAACACAGGTCCCAGACAGAGCTGGAGAAAAATGTAGAACAAAATTCTAACACACACAAAAAAAGACTAAACTTACTGGCCTGACAAAGACTGGAGAAACCCCAAGAGTATGGCCCCCAGACTCCCTTTTAGATCAGTAATGCAGTCACTCCCAAAGTTCACCCTTCAGCTAAAGATTAGACAGCCCCATAAAACAAAATGAGGCTAATGGTGCACAACAGCCCAGCGACAAGGACTAGAAGGCAGGAGGGGACAGGAAAGCTGTTAATAAGGAACCCAAGGTCGAGAAGGGAGAGTGTTGACTGTCGGGGGTTGTTAACCAATGTCATAAAACAATATGTGTATTAACTGTTTGATGATAAACTATTTGTTCTGTAAACCTTCATCTAAAGTACAATAAAAAATTTAAAAAAAGAAAGAAAATAAACATGTTCAACCAACATTAATAAAAAAATAATAATAATTCATCATGACCAAGTGGGATTCATATTAGGTATGCAGGGATGGTTCAAATTAGAAAAACTATCAATGTAATCCATCACATTAATAAAACAAAAGACAAGAAACACATGATCTTATCAAGTGATGAAGAAAAGGCATTCAACAAAGTCCAACACCCATTCATATTAAAAACTGTCAGCAAAATAGGACTAGAAGGGAAATTCTTTGACGTTACACATTTATACAAAGCCAAGAGCCAACATGGAGAGAGTCTGAAAGCATTCCCCTTGAGATCGGGAACCAGACAAGGATTCCTTTTATCTCCACTCTTATTCAACATTGTGCTGGAGGTCCTAGCCAGAACGATAAGGCAAAAAAAAAAAAAAAAAAGAAATAAACGACATTCAGATTGGTGAAGAAGAAGTCAAAGTATCTCTATTTGCAGATGATATGATCTTATACACACAAAACCCCAAAGAATCCACAAAAAAACTACTGGAACTAATAGAAGATTTCAGCAAAGTATCGGGGTACAAGATAAACATACAAAAATCAGGTGGATTCTTCTACACCAACAAAGAGAACTTTGAAAAGGAAATCACCAAATCAATACCATTTACATTAGCCCCCAAGAAGATAAAGTACTTAGGAATAAACCTAACCAGAGATGTAAAAAACCTATACAAAGAAAACTACAAGACACTACTGCAAGAAACCAAAAGAGACTTAGATAGGTGGAAAAACATACCTTGCTCATGGATAGGAAGACTCAATATTGTGAAAATATCAATTCTAACCAAAGTGATCTACAGATACAGTGCAATCCCGATCCAAATTCCAACGGCATTTTTTAATGAGGTGGAGAAAGAAATCACCAACTTCATACGGAAAGGGAATAGTCTCCGGAGAAGTAAGTCATTACTGAAGAAGAAGAACAAAGTGGGAGGCCTCACACTACCTGATTTGAGAACTTATTATACAGCCGTGGTAGTCAAAACAGCCTGGTACCGGTACAACAACGATACATAGACCAATGGAACAGGACTGAGAACCTAAATGTAAATTCAACCACCTATGAGCAGCTGATATTTGACAAAGGCCCAAACTCCGTTAAGTGCAGAAAAGTCTCTTTAAGAAATGGTGCTGGCATAACTAGATATCCATCTGCAAAAAAAGAAAGAAACAAGACCCATACCTCACACCATGCACAAAAACTAACTCTAAATGGATCAGAGACCTAAATATAAAATCTAAAATGATAAAGATTATGGAAGAAAAAATAGCAACAACGCTAGAAGCCCTACTACATGGCATAAATAACTTACAAACCAGAAGTTACAATGCACAAATACCAGAAGATAAACTAGATAAATGGGAGCTCTTAAAAATCAAACACTTAAGCTCATCAAAAGACTTCACTAAGAGTAAAAAGAAAACCTACAAACTGGGAAAAAAATTTTGGCTACGACATATCTGATAAGGGTCTAATCTCTAAAACTCTACAAGATACTGCAACCCTTCAACAATATAAAGACAAATAACCCAATTAAAAAATGGGCAAAGGATATGAACTACACTTCACCAAAGAAGACATTCAGGTTGCTAACAGACACATTAGGAAATGCTCACAATCACTGCCCAGCCCTGCACCATCCTCACAATCATTGTTAAGCTTAATTCCATTGTTGTAGCCACTGTGTCAATCCATCTCATTGAGCGTCTTCCTCTTTTTCACTGACCGTCTACTTTGCCAAGCATAATGTCCTTCTCCACGGACTGATCCCTCCTGATAACATGTCCAAATTATGTGAAACATAGTCTTGCCATCCTTGCTTCTAAGAAGCACTCTGGTTGTACTTATTCCAAGACATATTTGTTTGTATTCAATATTCAGAAGTACCATAGGATCCAGCAATCCTACTCCTTAGAATATATCCTAGAGAAATAAGAGCCATCACACAAATAGATATATGCACACCCATGTTCATTGCAGCACAGTTCACAATAGCAAAAAGATCGAAACAACCTAGGTGCCCATCAACAGACAAATGGAAAAACAAAGTATGGTACATTCACAAATGGAATACTATGCAACAATAAAGAACAATGATGAATCCTTGAAACATCTCACAACATGGATGATTCTGGAGGGCATTGTGCCGAATGAGATTAATCAGCCACAAAAGGACAAATATGGTATGACACCACTATTATAAGAACTCAACAAAAGGATTAAACACAGAAGAAAGGGGGAGGAGAATTCACTAACTAGGTAGTATACAAGGATCATCTTCTGTGAAGGGAAGGACAACACACAATACAGGGGAAGTCAGCACAACTGGACTAAAGCAAAGCTAAGAAGTTTCCTGGTCACAATTCAAACACTTTGAGGGCAGAGTAGCTGGGGCTGGGGCCTGGAGACCATAGTTTCAGGGGACATCTAGGTCAATTGGCATAATAAATTTTATTAAGAAAATGTTCTGCATCCCACATTGGCAAGTGGCGTCTGACGTCTTAAAAGCTTGCCAGCAGCCATCTAAGATGCATCAGTTGGTCCCAACCACTTGGAGCAAAGGAGAATGAAGAACAGCAAAGACACAAGGAAAATATTAGCCTAAGAGACAAACGTCCACATAAACCAGAGGCTCCATCAGCCTGAGACCAGAAGAACTAGACCGTCCTGAGAGTCCCAGACAGAGAGTCCTGGACAGAGTGGGAGAAAAGTGCAAAGCAGAACTCAAATTCACGTAAAAAGACCAGACTTAATGATTTGACAGAAACTGTAGGAACCCCAGAAACTATGGACCCCTGACACTCTGTTAACCCAGAACTAAAAGCTATTCCCAAAGCCCACTCTTCAGACAAAGATTAGACTGAAGTATAAAACAAAAAATAATACTCACGAGGAGTGTGCTTCTTAGTTCTATCAGATACGCGAAACGAAATGGGTGGCTCTTGTCCCGAGGCAGGATGAGAAGGCAGGAAGGGACAGGAACTGGTTGAATGAACACAAGAAACTTGAGGTGGAAAAGAAGAGTGTGCTGTCATATTGTAGGGATTGCAACTAATGTCACATAACAATATGTGTATAAATTTTTATATGAGAAGTTAACTTGACCTGTAAACTTTCACCTAAAGCACAATTTAAAAAAAAAAGAAAGAAAGAAACCCACACATCTATGGTCAACTGATTTTTGACAAGGGAGAAAAGTCCATCCGATGAGGAAAGAAAAGTCTCTTCAATAAATGGTGTTGGAAAAATTGGATTTCCACATGCAGAAAAATGAAACAAGATCCATGCCTCATACTATACACAAAAACAAATCCAAAATGGATTAAGGACCTAAATGTGTAAACTAAAACTGTGAAGTTCTTAGAAGAACAAACGGGCAAAACTTTCAGGCCTAGCTTTCAACAATGGATTATCTAATAGCAAAAGCACAAACAGCAAAAGACAAAATAAATAAATGGTACTTCATAAAAATTAAAAAAATTTTGTACATCAAAAGATTTTACCAAAAGAGTAAAAAGAGAAGATACTGACTGCAAGAATATCTTTGGAAATCATATGTCCAACAAGAATCTAATAACCAGAATATATATATAAAACTTCAACAACTTAACAACAAAAAGACAAATAACCGAATTATAAAATGGGCAAAGGACTTGAATAGACATTTCCTGTAAGAGGACATTCAAATGGCCACCAAACACATGAAAAGATGCTTAGTGTCATTAGCCATTAGAGAGATGCAAATCAAAACCACGATAAGATAGCATTTCACTCCCACTAGAATGGCTAAAATAAAAACAAACAACAACAAAAAAACCTGGAAAATAACAAATGTTGGCAAGGATGTGGTGAAATTGGAACCCTTATCCATTGCTAGTGGAATCGCAAATGGTATAGCTGTTGTGGAAAATAGTGTGGTGGTTACTCAAAAAACTAAAAATAGAACTACCATATGACCCAGGAATTTCACTTCTAGGTATATGCCCAAAAGACTTGGAAGCAGAGACTCAAAAAAACCTGGTGCACCAATATTCATTTTCAGCACTATTCACAATAGTCAAAAGGTGGAAACAATTTAATACCTATCAACAAATGAATGGGTAAACAAAATGAAGTAGGAGAAATGAAGTCTTGACACATGCTACAGCATAAATAGAACTAGAAGGCACTATGCTAAATGAAATAAGCCAATCACAAAAGGACAAATATTGTATGCCTTCACTTATATAGAAAGACAAGAAAAGGCAAATGTACAGAGACCAAAGTTTATTGGTGGTTAGCAGGGGTGGAAGGTTAACAGTGACAGAAATATTGCATTGATTGAGGGTGGAGTTGCACAGCTGATTATTGGAATTGCTGTCAATAAGTTCTATACCTATAAAAAGCTGAACTGACAAAATTGTGTGATAGATATATTTACATAAAGGACCAAAAAAAAAAAAAAAGGAACTGCTGAGGCTGCTTATGTACAAACCAATCAGCTCATGGGATTTCATTCCTTGGTTTGCAGGTTTAGGACCATGGTTTCATGGACATCCCATTTAATGGGCATAATAACATGTTTAGTGCTTCTGTTCTGTCTCCTAGTTTGCTGTGTAGTGCCTGGGATCTCAAAAGCTTGTAAGTGGCCATTCAAGGCACAGCAATTGTTTTCTGCTCACATGGAGCAACAGAGGAAGGAGAGTCAGGAAAAGGAGGAAGAAATGGAATGTGTGGCTAGTTGCCTCCATGAACAACTGCCTCCTTTGCAATGAGACCAGAACTGGATGGTGCCTGGCCACCATTATGGAATATTTTGATCAAATATTCCATAGAAGAATCCTAATGAAAAAGGGGAAAATGCAGAACAGAATTTCCAACTCTCATGGACTCCAGATGTCTTGGAGCCATGGAGGGTGGATGAACCCTTTAAACTATTGCCCTGAGATAATCTTTAAACCTTAAACAAAAAATACCTCCTGAAATCTTCTTAAAGACAAACAACAGTTCAGCTTAACTAGTAAAAAAAGATCTGCCTTGAGCACTATGCTATTTTAAGATCAAATTGACAACAGCAATTCCAAAGATTAGGTAGGAATCTTAGGGGGCAGTAAGTTTATGTTAATGAGAGAGGGAAAACTCAGAAAAGGAGCGTGAGAATGGTTGCACAACTTGAAGAATGTAATCAGTGTCACCAAACTGTGCACATAGAAACTGTTCAAAACAAAGAGAGAATGTTCACAGATTGTGATAAATGTAACTAAAGTCACTGAACAATTTGTGTGAAAATTGTCAAATAGGAACTTAACTTACTGGTAAACTTTTATTCAATCTCAATAAAATATTATTTAAAAAAAAAGACAGGAAAGAAAGAAAAGACCAAAATGGATGTCAGAAGAGACTCTGAAACTTGCTCTTGAACATAGGAGTAGCTAAAGCAAATGGAAGAAATGATGAAGAAAAAGAGATGAACAGAAGATTTTGAAGGGTGACTTGAGAAGACAAAGTAAAGTATTATAATGGGATGTGCAAAGACCCAGAGTTAGAAAACCAAAGGGGAAGAGCATACTGGGCATCTCTCAAGTTGAAAGAGCTCAAGAAAAAATTCATGCTTTGAATTGCAATACTGAAGGATTCTATGATAAAAACTAGGCTTTTAAAAATTTAAATAAACATTTTATTCCTGGTTTTAACATGCAAATATTTATAATGTGGATGATTATTATTTCCTTAACTATATCAGTGGTGAGTTTTGGTAATGAGTCAAACAAATCGTCATTAATCACCCCCAGGTCTGGTGGAGCCATTCCATTTTTTAGGTATGTTGTCATTGTTCCTCTGGTTTTTCAGGCTTTGCTGGATGATCACTTACTGTCTTACCAAATACACCACAATGTGAGCTTCATAAAAACAGCAGAAACAAAACACAGGGAAACGTCTAGAGATTCCTCCAATTATTATTTCCCTCAAATGAAGAAACTGATGGGACATTAAATTTGACACCCTCATTTCCTGCCCTTGAGGTTATAGTTGGAGCTCTCTTGTCATTTTCTGCTGTATAAATTATCTTCCAAGTATGACAGTCTTAAATAAAGTATGCCTACATGTGAGCCAGAGAAGGAGAATCCTACTGCTTTGCCATTGTGCTATATCACTTAGGCGCAGAAGGTGATCCACCAAGATTATTTTGAACGGTATCTAACAACCCTGGGCTTAATTTAGCACTTTAATAAAAGCTTTAATGAAGATGGCTCTTAGATAAAAATCCCACAAGCCTGAAAAGCAATCCTCAACAATATCCAAAACATTGAAATAATACAAAGTATCTTCTCTGATCACAAGGCCATCAAAGTAGAAATTAACAGCAGGAAGAGCAAGGAAAAAAACCAAATACATGGTAACTGAATAACACCCTGTTTTAAAACCACTGGCTAATAGAAGAAATCAAAGATGGAATCAGAAAATTCCTAGGATCAAACGAGAATGAAAACACATCATACCCAAACCTTTTGGACACAGCAAAGGCAGTGTTCAGAGGTCAATTTATACCAATAGATGCACACATCAAAAAAGAAGAAAGAGATGAAATAAAAACATTAGCTACACAACTCGAACAAATAGAAAGAGAACAGTAAAAGAAGCCCACAGCCACCAGAAGAAAGGAAATAATAAAGATCAGAGCAGAAATAAATGAAATAGAGAATAGAAAAAGAATAGAAAGAATCAACAAGACTAAAAGTTGGATCTCTGAAAGGATCAACAAAATTAACAAACCATTAGCCAAACTGACAAAAGAAAAACAGGAGAGGATGCAGATAACTAAAATAAGAAATGAAATGGACATTACAACAGATCCAACTGAAATAAAAAGGATGTTACCAGAGTACTATGAAAAACTATACTCTAACAAGTTTGAAAACCTAGAGGAAATGAACAAATTACTAGAAACACACTACCTACCCAAACTAACACAAACTGAAGTTGAAAATCTGAACAGACTCATAACAAGACAAGAGATTGAAAAGGTAATTTAAAAAACTCCTACAAAGAAAAAAAAAAAAAAAGCCCTGGCCCAGATGGCTTCACTGGAGAATTCTACCATTTAGAGAAGAGCTTATACCAGTACTACTCAAACTAATGGACCACAACTATCACAGACTCCACCAGACTGAGTCCAGCACAACTAGATGGTGCTCAGCTACCACCACTGACTGCTCTGACAGGGATCACAGCAGAGGGTCTTGGACAGAGCTGGAGAAAAATGTAGAACAAAATTCTAACTCACAAAAGAAGAGAGATCAGACTTACTGGTCTGACAATGACTGGAGAAACCCTGTGGGTATGGCCTCTGGCCATCCTTTTAGCTCAGTAATGAAGTAACTCCTGAGGTTCACCCTTCAGCCAAAGATTAGACAGGCCCATAAAACAAAATAAGACTAAATGGGCACACCCCATTTAGGACAAGAAGGCAGAAGGAAACAGGAAAGCTGGTAATAGGGAACCCATTATCCGAGAAGGGGAGTGTGTTGACATGTCATGGGGTTGGCAATCAATGTCACAAAACAATATGTGTACTAATTGTTTAATCAGAAACTAGTTTCTTCTGTAAATCTTCATCTAAAGTACAAATAAAAAAATTTTTAAAAAATGATTTTGATAGTGTTAAATGCATAAATTCCATCAGCCTGCAGAGTCAACTCAACTCAAAAAATATGAATTGAGCCCTCACCAATGTAAAGGTAAGCGTGGGTAACTAGTGATGAAAAGGCCTGGCACCTGTGTCCACCACGGCCGGAAGCCTTGGCCTGTCTTTTGGTGCGCTTGCAGATTTTTCTTCACAAGAGATTCCACACATAGGTCTCCCTTAGCCCGTCAGTCAACACTGACAGCCTCCCTTCTTGCTGTGCATCTGTAATAAAAATGTGGTAATGATAGGACATCCCAAACATCTTAATACTTTTGGAGCATGTCAGGACGTGGCTGGCACGGTCTAGCAGGCACTGGGGGTCTGGGAGGCCTCCTCAGGCAATGGGAGCGCCAGTGTGGCTGGATAGGCTGTGTCATCACAGAGTCCTTGGTCCGATGGAGGCCAAGAAGGTGATTTAAGTGTTTGTAATCAGACTCCTCCTACCAACCTGCATCAGTGAGAGAGCATGTCAACATGCTTTAACCTCTGGGAGGTATGACCTGGGGATCCCAGGGACCTGGATTCCCAGAGGAAGGTCGCACACGATGAGGAGGCCAGCCTGCTGGAGAGACCCCTGGTGTGTGCGCCTCCGGCTCTTCCCCCAGGCAGTGCCCAGGGCAAGGCTGGCCCCTTGGGCAAGGGGGGAAATGCAGGGCCCCAGGCAAGTCAATGGGCAGCGTTCCCACCAGCCCCATCCAAACACAACCACACCACCTTTTTCTTCCAAGCAGGAGAAGTAAGCTTGTTTAATGGAAAAGAAATGGCAGGCAGGCACCTCTGCCCCCTCTCTGTTTCTGTCTCTCCGTCTGTCTCTGTGTCTCTCTCCCTTTGTACGGAACGACTGTGGGATGACCCTAGTCTCTGACTCCCCACCACCATTCGCTGAGGGTGGAGGGGTATTTGTACGTACTGGCTCGCCCCTTTTCCTTTGCCCTCTCCCTGGAGTTTTCCCGCCCAGCCTCCATGGGTCAGGTGAGCGCCTTCAGGGTCAGCTCTGCAGCACGTGCGTGTTCTGAGTCTCTGTTCTGGTCACTGCCTGCCGTGGGGGGGAGGGGGGCCTCCGCGGGACGGCTCCGCTGGCCCACCGGCCGGGCTTTTCTCAGTGGCTCCGTGGACGCCAGGGAGTCCGGGTTGGAGCAAGCCAGGGCGGCGCGGCTCACTTTGCGCGCTGCGTTTGAGGCAAGCTCGTGGGTACTGGACTCCACGAGTATGGACGGCCGCCAACTCCCGGCTCCCTGCGCCGGGAAATGGGTAGTCCTTGCAGAGGGCCCCTGGGAGCCGACGGGAGCCCCAACGTGGTCAGAATCCTCGGGCTTCCGGGAGAGAAGGACCGGGCGGCGGGTTTTGGAATCATCTTATGACTTGCGGCGGAGGCTGTTTGTTGATGGGAAGCCACTCTTCTTCCAGGGTCGCCGCTGAGGAGGGCCGGCTCGCTGCGTCGAGGCAGGAAGCACCTGTCGTGTTTCATTGCTGTGCTGAATTACCTTTGAAATCTCGAAACCCAAACAGCAAACATGAAAGCCCCAAAAGTTCCTTGACTTTCCAGACTGTAGCGCTGCCTGCCCTGGAGGGCCCCGCAAAGGTATGTGAAGGCCCCCCTGTGGGAAACCGGCTGCAGAGTCCTGGAGGCCTGCAACGGAGGCTTGGAAACAACGCAGCGTTCCTTTCTTGTGCAAGGTGATCATTTAACCATCACTCTGATGACTCCCAGGGGCCCTCTGCAAGCAGTACCCATTTCCCCGGTAACTTTTCTGTTTGAAGTAGTTGATACTCCAAGTTCAGCTACTGCGATGCAGGTTTACCAGAGCTGCTTCAAAACCAAACCCGTTGTGGTCGAGTTGATTCCCATTCTTAGTGGCCGTATAGGACAGAGTAGAACTGCCCCATAGGGTTTCCTGGGCTGTAATCTTCACGGAAGCCGACTGCCACATCTTTCTGCCACAGAGCGCTGTTGGGTTCAGATCGCTAACTTTTAGGTACTCAGCTGAGCGCTTAACCGCTGCACCACCAGGGCTCCTTCCAGAGCTGCTTACTGGAAGATAATTAAGAACTATGTCTTATTTGGGAATTGACTGACACTTGGGGTGTTTCCTTAGCATAATTTCGTTATGAAAAGAAGTGGTTTATACAGTGAGCCTGCCTTAGTGGAAAGCGTTCTCTTTCATCTTTTTCACGTGAATGGTCATCGGCCCCAGACTCTCTTACATTCTGCAGAGTAGTGTGCAGACTAAGGTTGGTCATGTCAGAAAACAAAACAAAAATCTGAAGGACTTCAATGTGCTTTGGTCAGGAAATATTTTAACTAGTAGTGCTACGTGGGGAGGTTTAATTGTAATATTTAAAATATTCCCAAAGATTGAAAAAAGTGATATTTCCCCCTTGTTAAAATTAATTTCCAGTAGAAGAAATCCATAGTATCTTACATGGTGGGAAATGTAATAAGAAATTACAGGCTTTCTGAGCAACAAAAGAACCTTAGAGAACATCTAGTTTAATGGTTTTCAAAATGTATTTAGTAAATGGACTTCTACTATAGAGAAGAGATAAAAGTGAGGCTGGTTTGGTTGAGGCAGGTGGGGGCCTTGGGAGGACTGCACACATGGTCACCCTGTCACCCCCTCCACCCTCGCAATGAGTGCACCATGAGGCCCCTCTGAACCTGGGTTTTCATAGTGGAGACACAAAGGACTAGTGGGCATGTGGGGAGAAAATGTGAGAAAGCCCATTTGTTTTTACCTTATCTTTAAAAAAATTATTTTTGTGACTTTTGGCAATTTATATAGGATACACAATATATGCAATTTATGTATTATATGCAGTATATGCATATACTCGTATTGGTATGATAGAATATATGTATATAAACAAAACAAAACCAACTGCCCTTGAGTCAATTCCAACTCACAGGGACCCTATAGGAGAAAGTAGAACTGCTCATAGGGTTTCCAAGGCTATAAATCTTTAAAAAAGCAGATTGCCATATATTTCTCCTGTGGAACAGCTAGTGGGTTCCAACCACTAACCTTTCTGTTAACAGCCAAGTGCTTAACCACTGCACTGCCAGGGCTCGCTCTCTCTCTCTCTCTACCTATCAATATATATGTATAGTAAATAAATATATAGCAAGTGAATGTAGATACTCGAAAATTTTACTGAAGGGGTATATAATTCAAAGAGTCTGGAGACCAATGAATATAGCTTAAAAACACTCATTTAATCCATCCTCTTCCTTTTAGCTATGAGAGAGCTGAGTCTCTAAGAGGTGAGGAGCTTCATTAGGGTGCAGGCAGGCAGAGTAAAAGTCCTTTGTATCATGCCTTGCTGTCCTCCAGGCTCCCAAGCTTTGCAAAGACAACTATTAAGTTACTAGGCTGCTTCAAAAGACCTTTGGTTTGCACAATCCCCACTGGGTTAGCCTTCATTGACCAAGTCCTTAATCTGACTAGTCTCAATTCCTTCCTTTCACTTTTTCTCTAACAGAACACATTTTCCTTTTTTCTCCCCACAGATAGATCACTTTAAATATCAGATTAAAATGATCTGAAAAAGGACACAATAAATTCATTTGCACAGGCACATGTTTGGATATTGTCACGATGGATTTTTGAAAGCCAACTGGCACTTGGGATTGTGAACACATGCCCTTTTTCATGGCTGTGAGATAATTTGGGAAAATTCAGTCTAAGGAGTCATCACTTTGGTGACTTGAGTTCTTTCAGGTCACATTTGAATGAAAAGATTCCAAATTTACAAAATTGAGAGTTTATCTAGGGGTATGTGTAGAGGGATGGAATTTCAGGACAAGTCATAGAATATGCCATCACTTTTCCTCCTTAATTCTCAGGCCCAATTAAGTATTTTTACATAGTTAAAATATAATTGAAAAATACATTTTGGGCATCGTCATGGAGTAGGATGAGGATACTACAAAAAGACATGATCTGAAACCCAAAAGAAGGTGGTTCAGGAGTGTGAAAGGGAAGATAGATAAAGTATCACCGGGAACCAAAGTTATTTCTCAACATTTCTTGATTTAGTGAAGTTTCTTTTGGTTATAAGGGACAACCAGAGGGAACTGCATGCACAGCCAGACTTAGGAAATGAAGTCAGAATTTGGGCTTCACCCTTCACCTGTCAGGGCCAGCTGGTTTCTAATGTCTCTCTTTGTGGTCTGAATTGCTCTGCTTGGTCTTCAGTGCACATATCGCAGTCAGTGGGCTTCTGGCTCTGCATGGCTGTTTGTTCTTAGTGCCAGTAGGCTCCGTGTTTGGTTGTATACGTTATCCAGATGGAGAATGTGATCGGTCACTGGTGCCCTCCCCGGTTCAATCAACTGTAGCCATAGGGAAGAGTCTCATGCCCTAACAGAAGAGCCAGCCTTTTTAGAAGGGGAGATGGATAGGGCAGGCCCATTGACTGACTTCTCTGGTACCACTTATTTTAGGTGTTATTAATGCCAAAATTAATACCTTTCCTCAACAGGTGATTTCCCAAGTTATTGCCCATTTCCAATGGTCAATTTGGTCTTTATAGATAAAATATCTATAAAGAGTGTGAAACCTAGAGTAACTGTTCCATGCATAAGGGATGGTTCTCTATGGATGAACTTTTAGAGAAACGTAGTCAGTTTACCAAAGATAGAAGTTAGATGTAGCATATGTTTGCAATTAGACCTTTTTTATTTTTTTAATTACAATTTTTAGCCTTAGGCACTGGTAAGACCTGGATAGAACTAACTGCTTTGTGAAGAAAGGCTACAACAGAGGGCTGTATAAGCACAATATTGTCAAAGAACAGACCCATATATCTGTGGGCCTATTTCTGAACTCGATTCTATCCCATTGATGTATGTATCTGTTTGCCAATACCATGCTCTTTTGTTTACTGTAACTTTATAATTAGTCTTGAAATCAGATAAGATTTGCCCTCCAACTTTATTCTTCTTTTTTCAGAGTTGTTTCGGCTATTCTAGGTTCTTTGCATTTCCATATTAATTTTAGAGCCAGTGTGTCCATTTCTACAAAAAAGCCTCCTGGGATATTGATTGAGATTGTGTTGAATCTATAGATCAACTTGGGGAGAACAGACATCTTAACAATATTGAGTCTTTCAACTAATGAACAAGGTATATTAAAGAAGTCGTACTGTCCATTAAAGTAGGACTTCTTTAATTTCTGTCAGCAATGGTTTATAGGTCTTTCATATCTTGTGTCAGATTTATCCCTAATTTGTACATACAAATTACATAAATTGTTCCATGACATTGGTTAAAATTTTCACAATGTGTCAACATTCTTATTATTTCCATTCAGTTTGTTCTGTTCTATTGCCTTCTCATCTTTGCTTTTGGGTAAATGTTCACCATTTGAACTTATATAGTTGATTGTTTAAGGGAGCACCTTACTCATGGGTGATATTGTTTATTTTATAAGCCAATCTATTATTTGACTGAAAGTTGACCTCTAGGAGTGGCTTCAGTTCCAAGTTCAAAGGGTATCTTAGGGTGATAGTCTTGGGGGTTCTTCTAGTCTCTAGAAGTCCAGTAAATCTGGCCTTTTTTAGGAATTTGAATTTTGTTCTACATTTTCTCCCATTCTATCCAGAATCCTCTATTGTGTCCCTTTCCCGAACAGTCAGTAGTAGTAGCCAGGCACCATCTAGTTCTTCTGGTCTCAGGCTGGAAGAGGCTGTGGTTCATGCAGGCTCTAAGTCCTGTGGACTAGTTTCTTCTTTGAGCCTTTGGTTTCCTTCATTCTCTTTTGCTCCAGACACACAGAGACCAATATTTGTATCTTAGATGGCCACTCACAAGCTTTTAAGACCCCGGACGCTACTCACCAAACTAGGATAGAGAACATTATTTTTATGAATTATGTTATGCCAATTGAGTTGTCCCACGAGACTATGGTGCTAAGCCTTTTAACCCAGTAAACCAATCATTTGAGATGTTTGGACATATCTAGGAAGTCTCCACAACTGTGCCCTCTATGTGCCTCATTATATATTAATATATATGCAATACACAGAAACATGTATATATGTATACCTTCAGATACACCTGTGCATGCATGCACATGTATTTGTATATGCCTTCCTATACATATATATGCATACATATCTACCTATGTAACCACACACATATTTTTTGGTTGTTATTACTGTTGTTGCAAAATTGTATATGTTATAGCATTTACTGAAATTGTCCCTTATTCTTGCATACTTCTTAGTGTCTTCATTTACCTTGGTCAAGTTATGCAGACTTCACCTATATTAGGTATTGCCTTTTACATCATCAGAAATAACAAGTATCTGCTATCTAGAAAGTGATTCTCCCTTCCTCCCCCTCCCATCCCTGGTAACCATCAAAGAATATCACTTTCTGTATGTATACCTATTCTTGACTTTTTATAATAGCAAGACCATACAATATTTGTTCTTTTGTGATTGACTTATTTTACTCAGCATAATGTCCTCCAGATTCATCCATGTTATGTTTTGTAGACTCCTCATTATCCATTATTGTTGTTGTTGTTGTTAGGTGCCATCAAGTTGGTCCTGACTCATAGTAACCCTATGCGCCACAGAACGAAACACTGCCTGGTCCTGCGCCATGCTCACAATCATTGTTATGCTTGAGCCCATTGTTGCAGTCGCTGTGCCAGTCCACCTTATTAAGGGTCTTTCTCTTTTTCACTGACCCTGGACTTTACCAAGCATGGTGTCCTTCTCCAGGGACTGATCCCTCCTGACAACGTGTCCAAAGTATGTAAGACATAGTCTTGCCATCCTTCCTTCTGAGGAGCATTCTGGTTGTCCTTCTTCTAAGACAGATTTGTTCGTTCTTTTGGCAGTCCATGATATATTCAAGTATTCTTCGCCAACACAATTCAAAGGTGTCAGTGCTTCTTTGGTCTTCCTTATTCATTGTCCAGCTTTTGCATTCATATGATGCGATTGAAAATACCGTGGCTTGGATCAGGCACACCTTAGTCTTCAAGGTGACAGCTTTGTTTTTCAACACTTTAAAGGGGTCTTTTGCTGCAGATTTGCCCAATGCAATGCGTCTTTTGATTTCCTGACTGCTGTTTCCATGGGTGTTGATTGTGGATACAAGTAAAATGAAATCCTTGACAACTTCAGTCTTTTCTCCATTTATCATCATGTTGCTTATTGGTCCAGTTGTGAGGATTTTTGTTTTCTTTATGTTCAGGTGTAATCCATACTGAAGGCTGTGGTCTTTGATCTTCACCAGTAAGTACTTCAAGTCCTCTTCACTTTCACCAAGCAAGGTTGTGTCATCTGCATATCTTAGGTGGTTAATGAGTCTTCCTCCAATGCTGATGCCCCTTTCATCTTCATATAGTCCAGCTTCTTGGATTATTTGCTCAGCATATAGATTGAATAGGTATGATGTGTCTGTCAGTTTGTCATACTGTGGGGGCTTGCATGTTACTGTGATGCTGGAAGCTATGCCACTGGTATTCAGATACCAGCAGGGCCACCCATGACGGACTGGTTCTCGCTGAGCTTCCAGACTAAGACAGACTAGGAAGAAGGACCTGGCAGTCTACTTCTGAAAAGAATTAGCCAGTGAAAACCTTATGAATAGTAGCAGAACATTATCCTTTATAGCTAGTATAGTATTCCATTATATGTCTGTACCACATTTTGTTTATCCATTCATCCATTGATGGGTACTTCGGTTGTTTCCATCTTTCTGCTATTGTACATAATGCTGCAGTGAACATAGTTGTGCATATGTCTATTCGTGTCACTGCTCTTATATCTCTTCGGATATGCCTAGGAGTGGAAATGCTGCATCATAAGGTATTTCTAGCTTTATGAGGAAGTGCCATACCGTCTTCATAGTAGTTGTACCATTTTAAATCCCACCAGCAGTGTATAAGAGTTCCAATCTCCCCGCAACATCACCAACATTTGTTATTTTCTGCTTTTTGACCAGTGCCATTTTTGCAGGGGTGAGATGGTATCTCATTGTAGTTTTGATTTGCATCTCTCTGATGGCTAATGATCATGAGCATCTTTTCATGTGTTTGTTGGCCACCTCAATGTCTTCTTTAATGAAGTGTCTGTTTATGTCCTTTGCCTATTTTTTTATTGGATTGTTTATCTTGTTGTTGAGTTGTTGAAATTTTCTATATATTTTAGAGATTAGACCCTTATCAGATATGTTGTTACCAAAGATTTTTCCCAGTCCATAGGTTCTCTTTTTACTCTTTTAGTAAAGTCTTTTGATGAGCATAAGTATTTAATTTTTAGGAGGTCCCAGTTATCTAATTTATCTTTTGTTGTTCATGCATTTTTAGTTGTATTTGGTAGACTATTTATGCCAAAAATTAGGTCCCCTAGTTTTGTCCATATATTATCTTCCAGGAACTTTATACTTTTAGCTTTAACATTTAGGTCTTTGATCCATTTTGAGTTAGTTTTTGTGTATGGTGTGAGGTATGGATCCTGTTTAATTTTTCTGCAAATGGATATAAAGTTTTGCCAGCACCATTTGTTAAAGAGACTGTGTCTTCCCCCACTGAGTGGACTTTGACCCTGTGTTGAAGATCTGCTGCCTATAGATGGGTGGATTTACTTCTGGGTTCTCAGTTCTATTCCATTGGTCTATGTGTCTGTCATTGAACCAGTACCAGACTGGTTTGATTACTGTGGCTGTATAGAAAATTTGGAGATCAGTAAGTGAGGACTTCTGCTTTGTTCTTCTTCTTCAGTATTGCTTTAGCTATTCGAGGCCTCTTTCCTTTCCATATAAAGTTGGAGGTTAGTTTTTCCATTTCATAAAGGAATGTTCTTGGGATTTGGATCACGACTGCATTATATCTGTAGATCACTTTGGATAGTATTGACATTTGCACAATGTTAAGTCTTCTAGTCCATGAGCATGGAATATTTTTCCATTTATGTAGGTCTCTTTCGTTTTTTTATAGTAGTGTTTTATAGTTTTCCTTGTATAAGTCTTTTACAACCCTGGTTAGGTTTCTTCCTCCTATGTATTTCATCCTTTGGGGGGGATGCTGTAAATGGTATTGTTTTCTTCCTTTTCAATTTGGATGCCCTTTATCTGTCCCTTTCTTGCCTTATTGCTCTGGCTAGCACTTCCAGTACAATACTGAATAAGAGAGGTGATAATGAGCATCCTTGTCTCATTCCCATTCTCAAAGGCAATGCTCTCAATCCTTCTCCATTGAGAATAATGTTGGCTGTTGGTTTTGCAGATATGCTTTTAAATATGTTGAGGAATTCCCCTTCTATTCCTAGTTTGCTGAGAGTTTTTATCAAGAAAGGGTGTTGAATTTTATCAAATGCCTTTTCTGCCTCGATTGAGATGATCATGCCATTCGTTTCCTTTGTTTTATTTATGTGGTAAATTGTATTGATTGATTTTCTGATGTTGAACCACCCTTGCATCCCTGGTATGAATCTCAGATGATCATGATGTATTATTTTTTTGATATGCTATTGAATTCTGTTGACTAGAATTTTGTTGAGAATTCCCATATATTTTCCTCGCCTCCCTAACCTCCTCGATTTCATTCTGTGCCCTACAATAGGTTGTGCTGTCAGATGAAATTCCAGGACCACCAAACCAACTTCTTTGGACCCATGATGCATGACTCTTGCAGGAGAGAGGTGAGGCACACAGGGTGATGGGAGTCATGGCAGCTGAGAATGGAATAAGGACACAGAGTGGGTGGGAGATGCCTTCCTGGGGCTCAGAAATCTGTTATTGAGTATTTATAAAAGGTCTTCTGTTGCATAGCTGTATACTGAGCCTGGGTTAGTATCAAGAGCAATTACATTATTCAGTTTTTGCCTTCATCTTAAGATTCATAAGAAAAGATTCTTCAAAGCAGTTTATCAAAAAAATTGAATGCATTCCATCATTTACTATGCTATATACAACTTGATATATATAATAAATAGTATACATATGTGTATATAAATATTTACACTTATGAAACTTGTGATATAATTCAGTAACTCCTACCAAACTACCAGTTTACCAACATATAAAATTTTGAATACTTATAATTTTACTTCTGTAGACCTTTTTGGAACCCTGAGATTTCAAAATATGATATTGAGAAAAAAACTAGGGATGGGCAATAGAAAAGAAGTTATAGAAGCAGTGGCAAAAGGAGCAAAAGTTTTGCCATGAAGCTTTGGGGAAAATAAAAGAAGATGGAGAAATGTGAGTCTAGGCTTTAGAAATGCTCTTTGGTGGCATCTGTGAAAAAGAATGTAGTTAAGATTTGTCTAAAAGGGGCTGATGGAGGTGGGACCTAGCAATTCTGGAGCCATAAAATCAGACCCAGAAAGACATAGACTTTTGGACACAGGATTAGGTATACCCCAAAATAGGCTTTTAATAAAGTATATATTACTTTCAAAAAAAACAGTAAAGTGTATCTCTAAGTATATTGTTGAAACTTCAAACTAAACCAAACCCGTTGCCGTTGAATCAATTTCAGCTCATAGCAACCCTATAGGCCAGAGTAGAACTGCCCCATAGGGGTTTGAAGGCTGTAATCTTTATGGAAGCAGACTGCCACATCTGCTGGTGGCTTCAAACTGCCTACCTTTCTATTAGCAGCTGAGCACTTAACCACTGTGTCACCAGGGCTCCTCTTTTGAAACTTACAGAGGCAAAATCCTGAAATTTCCACTGTATAAGGAATCATGAATGAAAATAATATAGAACATACTTACTATAAATTTAAAAGAAGCAGAAAATAGTGGATATTTCTTAACTTGGGTGCTTATTTGTTTTCTTTATTTTTAATATAAAAATATATACACTCTTATGGTTCATAAGTTTAATCATAGGTGTAAAGCAATCAGTGTCCCACCACTGAGTATAGTGTTGACTGTAGGGTTTTCATAGTTGCTGCTTATCAGATTGAGGAAGTTCCTTTATATTCCTAGTTTTCCATGAGATTAAATTTTAAAATACTTTTTCTGTGTCTATTGAGATGACCATATAGTTTTTCTTTTTTAGAGTATTAATGTAAATTACACTGATTGATTTTTGAATGTTAAACCAACCTTGCATTCCTGGGATAAACCGAACTTGGTATGTTTTTATGTATATTGTTGGTTTGATTTGCCAAAATTTTGTTTAGTATATTTGCATCTATGTTTGTGGTACAAAGAATTAAGTTTGACCTTTTGTTTCTAGTTTTTTCAAATGGCCTGAGCAATTGAGGTGCTCTTTGTCTTTCTAAAATATCGAGGTAA
This sequence comes from Dugong dugon, assembly GCA_030035585.1. Taxonomy (NCBI): domain Eukaryota; kingdom Metazoa; phylum Chordata; class Mammalia; order Sirenia; family Dugongidae; genus Dugong; species Dugong dugon. The sequence goes on from CM057464.1 coordinate 24,754,852, forward strand.
GTAGAGGCTGCACAGGCCCCGTACCTATCGAACTAAGTTCAGGAAGGAAGGGAGGTATGATGCACTCATGCATATTCACTGATTGGATCTATCATAGCTATGCATTATAGCCCAGTCATGCTTATTCATTGAGGTACCAATGACTAAGAGACCCCAGACCTTGAAGTTTCCTCTTTGGGGCTTCTGGGATTGGCAAGAACAGCCATGCATGGGAGAAGGTACAGCACATCCCTCGGGACAATTGAAACCTCATACCAGGACCTTTCCCAGACCTTGCCTAATGCATCTCTTGGATCGTGTCCTTTCTGGTTATAATAAATGGGTAACTTTAAGTATAGGTAATAGTTTCCATGAGTTATGTGAGGCATTCTAGTGAATTATTGAAACCATTGTGGGCAGTTAGAACCAGCAGAGAGGCTGGCGTTTGCCTATTTGGCAGGAGCTGGGAGGACAGAGTCCGAACTTATGGAGACCCAACTTTGGATGATTAGGGTCAGAGAGAGGAAGTGCCACATGGGTGGCTGTGTCAGAATGATCAAGTGGGAGAATAAGGATATGAATTAACTTCACATTTTGTAAATTAGCCTTATGTCAGCTATTCATGAAAAGTTCATGAGAGATATTGGTCTGGTTTTTTCTCCTTGTAATGTTTTAACCTAGTTTTGGTATCAGGGTAATTCTCACCTCAAGGAATATATTGGGATATATGCCCTCCACTTCATTGTTCTGGAAAATTTTACATAGAAATTGGTAATATTTTCTCTTTAAATATTTGGTAGAATTCCCCAGTGAAGCCATCTTCACTTGGAGGCTTTTAACTATAAATTTATTTTCTTTAATAGATGTAGGGATATTCAGGTAATCTATTGCTTCTTAAGTGAGCTTTGGTGGTTTATGTTTTTCAAAGACTTAGTCCAATTCATCACTCATCTATGCCAAGGAATTTGGAAGATAGCTACCTGGCCAACTGACTGGAAAAGATCCATATTTATGCATATTCCAAAGAAAGGTGAACTAACAGAAAGCAGAAATTATCTAACAATATCAATAAATATCACATATAAGCAAAATTTTGCTGACAATCATTCAAAAGTTGCTGCAGCAGTACATCAAGAGGGAATTGCAAGAAATTCAAGCTAGATTCACAAGAGGACGTGGAATGAGGGCTATCCTTGCTGATGGCAGATGGATCCTGGATGAAAATAGAGGAATAACAGAAAGATGTTTACCTGTGTTTTGTTGACTAGGCAAAGGCATTTGACTGTGTGGATCATAACAAATTATGACTAGCACTGTGAAGAATAGGAATTCCAGAACACTTAATTGTGCTCATGAGGAACCTGTACATAGATCAAGAGGCAGTCGTTTGAACAGAACAAGGGGATACTGCGTGGTTTAAAGTCAGGAAAGGTGTGCATCAGGGTTGTATCCTTTCACCATACTTATTCAATCTGTATGCTGAGCAAATAATCCAAGAAGTTGGACTATATTCAGAAGAACATGGCATCAAGATTGGAGGAAGACTCATTAACGACCTGTGTTATGCAGATGACACAACCTTGCTTGCTGAAAGTGAAGAGGGCTTGAAGCACTTACTGAGGAAGATATAGCCTTCAGTATGGATTACATCTTAACATAAAGAAAACAAAAATCCTCACAAGTGGATCAATAAGCAACATCATGATAAACGGAGAAAAGACTGAAGTTGTCAAGGATTTCATTTTACTTGGATCCACAATCAATGCCCATGGAAGCAGCAATCAAGAAATCAAACAACGCATTGCATTGGGCAAATCTGCTGCAAAAGACCTCTTTAAGGTGTTAAAAAGCAAAAATGTCACCTTGAAGACTAAGGCACGCCTGACCCAAGCCATGTGTTTTCAGTCATCTCATATGCGTGTGAAAGTTGGGCAATGAATAAGGAAGACTGAAGAAGAATTGACACCTTTGAATTATGGTGTTGATGAAGAATATTGAATATACCGTGGACTGCCAAAGGAACGAACAAATCTGTCTTGGAAGAAGTACAGCCAGAATGCTCATTAGAAGCAAGGATGATGAGACTACGTCTCACATACATGTTATCAGGAGGGATCAGTCCTGGAAGAAAGACGTCATGCTTGGTGTAGAAGGTCAGCGAAAAAGAGGAAGACCCTCAATGAGATGAACTGACACAGTGGCTGCAACAATGGGCTCAAGCATGAGGATGGCACAGGACTGGGCTCTGTTTCCTTTTGTTGGACATAAGGTCACTATGAGTTGGAACTGACTTGACAGCACCTAACAACAACATAGGAATAAAGTTTTTTAAAATAGTATTTCCTTATTATTTTTTCAATATCTGTAAAGTCTTTTGTGTTGGCAAGACTTTCATTCCTGATATTGTATCTTCTTTCTTTTTTTCTCATCAGTCTCACTAGTGATTTACCAGTTTTATTGATTTTCTCAAACAACCCACTTTTGGTTTCATTAACTTTCTCTGTTTTTCTGTTTTCTATTGCACTGATTTTGACTTTGATCTTTATTATTTCCTTCTTTCTGCTTAATTTGTGTTCAGTTTGCTCTCCATTTTCTACTGTCTTCAGGTGAAAGCAGAGGTCATTGATTTGAGGGCTTTCTTCTTTTCTAATACAAGTGTTTAATACTATACAATTTCCCTTAAGTTCTGCTTTAGAAGCACCCCACAAGTTTGAATATTCTGTATTTTCATTTCTATTTAGTTCAAAATGCTTTCTAATTTTCCTTTTAATTCCTTCATTGACCCATATATTATTTTAAAAGTGTTATGCTATTTAGTTTTCAAATATTTGAGAACTTTCCAGATATATTTCTGTTACTGATGTTTAATTTAATTCCATTGGAGTCCAAGAACATACTTTGTACAACTTTAATACTTTTAATTATAGAGATTTGTTTTGTGGCTCAGAATATGCCCTGTATTGATAAATGCTTCATGTGCACTTTAAAAGAATGTTTATTCTGCTTTTGTTGGGTGGGATACTCTATACATGTCAGTTAAGTCAGATTGGTTTATACCCATTGTCCTCGAGTCGATTCTGACTCATAGCAACCATATAGGACAGAGTAGAACTGCCCTGTAGTGTTTCCATGGAGTGACTGGTCAATTTGAACTGCTGTCCTTTTGGTTAGCAGTTGTAGCTCTTAACCACTGGACCAACAGGGCTCCAGGCTGGTTGACAATGTTGTTCAAATCTTCTGTATTTTTTGCTGATTTCCTTTCTATTTATTTTTACTCATTATTGAGAGAGTTTTTGAAATCTCCAACTATAGTTGTGAAATATATCTATTTTTTCATTGCAATTCTATCAGTTTTGCTTCATGTATTTTGAAACTCTGTAATTAAGGACATAGACCTTTATGATTATTATGTCCTCTTGATTGACTCATTTATCATTATGAAATGACCATAGTTGTACCTGATCAAGTATTCTTTGCTCTGAAATCTACATTGTCTGATATAAAAATAGCCATTCCAGCTCTTTTTTACTAGTGTTAGCACAGCACATCTTTTTCTGTCCTTTTACCTTTAAATCATTTGTATCTTTGTATTTAAAACATGATTCTTACAGGCAATAAATAGTTTGGTCTAGCTCTTTTATTCAGTCTGACATTTCCTGCCTTTAAACTGGGGTATTTAGACTATTTACATTTAATGTGATTGATTTAAGTCTGCCATCTTGCTCTTTGTTTTTCTTTGTCCCATCACTGTTCCTTCTTTTCTTTTTTTTTTTAATTGTACTTCAGGTGAAGGCTTACAGAACAAATAGTTCCTCATGAAACAGTAGTACACATATTGTTTTATGACATTGGTTAACAACCCCACAACTAGTCAACTCTCTAACTTCTCAACCTTTTTTTTTTTTTTTGCTGAAAATAAACATAGCCAAAGATACACCATTTCCAAAATTTCTACATGCCTAGTTCAGTGACATTGACTACGCTCTTCCAGTTGTGCTGCTGTTCTCACTTAAGATGAAGGCTTACAGAACAAAACAGTTTCTCATTTAACAATTACTACAAAAGTTGCCCTATGACAATGGTTAACAATCTCACAACACATCAACAATATCCTTACCCAACCTTGGGTTCCCTATCACCAGCTTCCTTGTCCCCTTCTGCATTCTAGCCCTTGTCACGGGACTACTGTACCTCGTTAGTCTCATTTGGTTTTACGGGGCTGTCCACTCCAGGTGAACATCGGAGATAATTTCACCACTGAGCTAAAAGGGTGTCTGGGGGCCATACTCTTCGGGGTTTCTCCAGTCTCCTTTAGGCCGGTAAATCTGGTCTTTTTTTGTGAGTTAGAATTATGTTCTACATACTTCTCCAGCTCTGTCCAGAACCCTCTGTTGTGATCCTGGTCAGAGAAGTCAGTGGTGGTAGCCGGGCACCATCTAGCTTTACTGGACTCAGTCCAGTGGAGGCCTTGGTAACTGTGGACAATTAGTCCTTCAGACTAATCTTTTCCTTGTATCCTGTTCTCTTCATTCTCCCTTGCTCCCAAAGGGATGAGACCAGTGGAGTATAAACCTTTTCATGAGTTTTTATAGTAGTGGTTTCATACAATATTTGTCCTTTTGTGATTAACTTATTTCCTTCATGATACCCTCCAGATTCATCCATGTTGTGAGATGCTTTGCAGATTCATCATTGTTATTTATTGCTGTGTAGTACTCCATTGTGTGTTTGTTTATCCATTCATCTGTTGATGAGCGTCTAGGTTCTTTCCACCATTTGGCTATTGTGAACAATGCTACAATGAACATGGGTATGCATATGTCTATTCATGTGATGGCTCTTATTGCTCTAGGATGTATTTCTAGGAGTTGGATTGCTGGATCATAAGGCATTTCTATTTCTAGCTTGTTAAGAAAGTGCCATATTGTTTTCCAAAATGGTTGTACCATTTTGCATTCCCACCAGCAGAACATAAGAGATCCAGTCTCCCTGCGGCCTCTCCAACGTTTGAGATTTCCTGTTTTTTTGATTCGTGCCATTAATGTCACGGTGAGATGGTATCTCATTGTGGTTTTGATTTGCATTTCTCTAATGGCTAGTGATTGTGAACATTTCCTTATGTGTCTGTTAGCTGCTTGAATGTCTTCTTTGGTGAAGTGTCTATTTATATCCTTTGCCCATTTTTTAAATGGATTATTTGTCTTTTTGTCATGGAGGTGTTGGATTTTCCTGTAGATTTTAGAGACTAGACCTTTATTGGCTTTGTCATAGCCCCAATTTTTTCCCCAATCTATAGGTTCTCTTTTTACTCTTTTGTTGATGTCTTTTTATGAGCATAAGTATTTAATTTTTAGAGGATCCCAGTTATGTAGCTTATCTTCTGAAGTGTATGTGTTGTTAGTTATGTTTCATATTCTGTTATTGCTGTGTATTAAGGTCTCTAGAGTTGATCCTATTTTTTCTTCTATGGTCTTTATGATTTCTGTTGTATGTTTAGGTCTTCGATCCATTTTTTATTAGTTTTTGAGTATGATGTGAGGTATAGGTCCTGTTTCATTTTTTTGCAGATGGACATCCAGTTTTGCCACCACCATTTGTTACAAAGACTGTTTTTTCCCCATTTGGTGACTTTGGACCCTGGTTGATGATCAAGTGACCATAGGTGGATGGATTTACGTCTCGGTTCTCAATTCTCTTCCACTGGACAATATGTCTGTCATTGTACCAGTACCGGGCTGTTCTGACTACCGTAGCTGTACAGTAAGTTCTGAAGTCAGGTAGTGCAAGTCCTCCTACTTTATTCTTCTTCAATAGTGGTTTATTTATCCGGGGCCTCTTCCCTTTCCATGTAAAGTTAATGATTAGTTTTTCCATGTCTTTAAAGAATTCTGTTGGTATTTGGATTGAGATTGCATTGTATTTGAAGATTGCTTTGAGTAGAATTGTCATTTTCACAATGTTGAGTCTACCTATACATGAGCATGATATGTTTTTCCATTTATGCAGTTCTCTTTTGGTTTCTTGCAGTAGTGTTTTGTAGTTTTCTTTGTATAGGTCTTTTACATCCTTGGTTAGATTTATTCTTAAGTATTTTATTCTTATAGGAGCTATTATAAATGGTATTGTTTTCTTGATTTCCTTTTCATCATTCTCTTTATTGGTGTATAGGAATCCAACTGATTTTTGTATGTTTATCCTGTATCCTACTACTCTGCTGAATCTATTAGTTCCAGTAGTTTTCTTGTGGAGTATTTTGAGTTTTCTATGTATAGTATCATATCATCTGCAAATAGGGACAGTTTGACTTGTTCATTACCAATTTGGATTCCCTTTATTTCTTTTTCTTGCCTTGTTGCTCTAGCTAGGATTTCCAGCACAATGTTAAATAGGAGTGATGAAAACATTCCCCTTGTCTTGTTCCTGTTCTCAAGGAGAATGTTTTCAGTCTCCATTAAGAATGACATTGGCTGTCGGTTTTGTATAGATGGCCTTTATTATGTTGTGGAATTTCTCTTCTATACCTATTTTATTGAGAGTTTTTGTCAGGAATGGGTGTTGGACTTTGTCAAATGCCTTTTCTGGGCCGGTTGAGATGATCATGTGATTCTTTTCTTCATTTTGTTCATGTAGTGGATTACAGTGATTGATTTCCTAATGTTGAGCCATCATTGCATACCTAGTATGAATCCCACTTTGTCATAGTGTAGTATTTTTTTGATGTGATGCTGACTTCTACTGGTTAGAATTTTGTTGAGAATTTTTGCATCTGTGTTCATGAGAGATATTGGTCTATAGTTTTCTTGTTTTGTGGTGTCTTTGCCTGGTTTTGGTATCAGGGTTATGCTGGCTTCATAGAATGAATTTGGAAGTATCCTTTCCTTTTCTATGTTCTGAAATAGTTTGAGTAGTACTGGTGTAAGCTCTTCTCTGAATGTTTGATAGAATTCTCCAATGAAGCCATCTGGGCCGGGGTTTTTTTTGTTGGGAGTTTTTTTAATTACCATTTCAATTTCTTCTCTTGTTATGGGTCTGTTCAGATTTTTAACAGAAATTTGTGTTAGTTTGGGTAGGTAGTGTGTTTCTAGAAATTTGTCCATTTCCTAGATGTTTTCATATTTGTTGCATCATAGTTTTTCATAGTACTCTGTTATGATCCTTTTTATTTCAGTTTGGTCTATTGTAATGCCCCTCATTTCATTCTTATTTGGGTTATTTGCCTCATCTTTTGTTTTTCTTTCATCAGTTTGGCCAGTGATTTGTTGATTTTGTTGATCCTTTCAAAGAACCAACTTTTGGTTTTGTTGATTCTTTCTATTGTTTTTCTAGTCTCTATTTCATTTATTTCTGCTCTGATTTATTATTTCTTTTCTTCTGGTGGCTCTAGGCTTTTTTTGCTGTTCTCTATTTGTTCTAGTTGTGTAGCTAGTGTTTTGATTTTGTCCCTTTCTTCTTTTTTGATATGTGCATCTATTGCTATAAATTGACCTCTGAGCACTGCCTTTACTGTGTCCCAAAACTTTTGGTATGATATGTTTTCATTCTTGTTTGATTCTAGGATTGTTTTTTTAATTCCTTCTTTGATTTCTTCTGTTAGCCAATGGTTTTTAATCAGGGTGTTATAGAGTTTCGATGTATTTGATTTTTTTCCTTGCTCTTCCTGTTGTTAATTTCTAGTTTGATGACACTGTGGTCAGAGGAGATACTTTGAATTATTTCAGTATTTGGGATTTTGTTGAGAGTTGCTTTGTGGCTTAAGATGTGTTCTATTCTGGAGAACGTTCCATGTGCTTTGGAAAAGAATATGTATTTTGCATCTTTTGGGTGAAGTGTTCTATATATGTTTATGAGGTCTAGTTGGCAGATTGTGGCCTTTAGATCTTCTGTATCTTTGTTGAGTTTCTTTCTAGATGTTCTGACCTTTACTGAGAGTGGTGTGTTGAAGTCTCCTACTATTATTGTGAAACTGTCCATTTCTCTTTTCAGTTCTGTTAGAGTTTGTTTTATGTATTTTGGAGCCCTGTCACTGGATGCGTAGACATTTATTATGGTTACATCTTCATTATGAATTGTCCCTTTAATCGTTATATAATGCCCTTCTTTGTCTTTTATGGTGGATTTTGTTTTAAAGCCTGTTTTATCTGAGATTTGTGTTGCCATTCTTGCTCTTTTTTTGTAGCTATTTGCTTGATATATATTTTTCCATCCTTTGATTTTTAATAAATTTATGTCTTTGTTTCTAAGGTGTGTCTCTTGTCAACAGCATATCGATGGATCCTGTTTTTTTTATCCATTCTGTTCCTGTCTGTCTCTTTATGGGTGTATTTAAGCCATTTATATTCAGTGTAATTTTTGATAGGTGTGAGTTTATTGCTGTCATTTTGTAGTGCTTTTTTTGTGATGCTGATATTTTCTTTTTTCTTCTTACTCTCCTGTGCTGAATTCTTTTTGTTGGTGGATTTTTTTTCATTTCTTTTGTTCTTGTAGATTGTGTGTTTACTGAGACTTTATGTTTTTATTCTTTATTTTGATTAGATTTGTTAACTTATTTCATGGTTATCTTGAAATTTATCCTTGTTTTCCTAAGTTTGAACCGGTCTTTTATTACTTGATATTGCCTTGCATTCCTCTCCATTGGAAAGTTCTATACCTACACCATTTATTCTCTCTTTTATTGTTCTGATGTTGTTGTCATTTACTGATTCACTTCTGTAGTTTCCTGTTTTAAATCTTCTGGTTTTGATTAATCTTTGAGTGTTTGTTACATAGGTTGGTATCTGGCTGATGCAGTCTTGGTTCCTAGATTCAGTCTGTTGTCTGATGCTGTTTGTTCTCTAACCAAAGGACTCCCCTTTAATAATTCTTGTAAGTTTCTTTGGTTTTTACATATTCCCTTAATTTCTGTTTTTCTGGAAATGTCCTAATTTCACCATCATATTTGGGCGAGAGTTTTGCAGGATGTATTATTCTTGCTTGGCAATGTTTTTCTTTGAAGGTTTTATATATGTCACCATGTTGCCTTCTTACCTGCATGGTTTATGCTGAGTAATCAGAGCTTAATCTTATTGTTTCCCTTCTGTATGTGACTTTTTGTTTTTCTTGAGCTGCTCTCAGAATTCTTTCTTTGTCTTTGGTTTTAGCACGTGTGATTATGATATGCCTTGGTGATTTTATTTTGGGGTCTATCTTATATAGGGTTCGTTGAGCTTCTTGGATGGTCATCTTTTCATCTTTCATGATATTGGGGAAGTTTTCTGTCAGCAGTTATTCAATGATCCTCTCTGTGTTTTCCATTTTCTGCCCCGTTCTGAAACTCCAATCACTCACACCTTTTTGCTTTGGATGGTATCCCATATCATTCTCAGGGTTTCTTCATTTTTCTTCATTCTTTTCTCTGATTTTTCCTCAAACTAAGTGGTATCCAAGGATTTGTTTTCAATTTTGCTGATCTTGTCTTCCATTACTTCAAACTTGCTCCTCAAACCTTCTATGACACCATCCATTTCTAAAATCTTGTTGTTTGTCTTTTGGATTTCTAATTGCTGTTTTTGTATGATTTCTAGTTGTGAATTTATTTTGACTTTTTTTCCTGTAATGTTTTTCTTAATTCTTCCATTGTTTTGTATGTCTTTTCCATGATTTTGTCTGTCTTTTCCATGATTTTGCCTATTTTTTCCTCATTTTTATCTGCTTTTTGCTTCAATTCTTGGATATCTCTGAATATTAGAAATTTGAATTCTCTATCAGGTAGTTCCAGTGCCTTTTCTTCCATTGGAAGGTCATCTGATGTTTTATTTTGGCTGTCCACTTGAACCACCCTTTTCTGCTTTTTAAAAATGTTTTATTATTGTCTGCTGCATTTAGGACACTCAGTAGTTATTTTCTTTGTTTATTGGTTATAGATTTGTTTGTTTCATCCTGTCTTTTTGTTATATTTGGTTATGTCTGAGTAGGTGCACTGGACATTCTTGGTTGTTTGCTTGTCTGTGGGCACAATACTTCTCACCACCTAGTCCAATAGGCAGGGCCAGATGCTCAGCTATGGTGCAGCAGGGTAGATCCAGTGTAAAGGGAGGGGCTGGGATGGGTCATTTGTGTTATGTACTGGGGTTGACAGGACAGAGTGACGGTTAGTGCAGGGCAGGTTCTGGTTGATCGTGCCTGTGCTGCTTGGGGGTGCAATGCTCAGTGCATTGTGAAAATAGGCAGTAGGGATGGGGGAGGTTGTTATGTGTGGAGCTAAGTAGATGTGGGAAAGAAGAAAAAGAGGAAACAGAAATAGGAGAAAAAAAAAGTGCTGAGGGAGCCCACCGTTGGAGTGGTGCAGACCCAGGGTAGCTGTGTGCCCATGGCTTTCTAGCCAGGTGGTGAGGCACATCCTATCAAGAAGGGACAGATATGGCACACACTGCTTAATAGGTGGGAGAAAGGAAAGGTAGGAAGGGAGAGAGAGATAAGAAACTAGATTAAAAAGAAAAAGAGAGAAAGGCACACGTGGCTAGGTGGTCATGGAAAGGAATGGATGGAATGTAGAAAGAGACAAGAAACCCAGAAGAAAAGAAAAAAAAAAAAAAGATACCAGTTGGTTGGGACGAAGGGAAGAAAGGAAGGTAGAGAGAGACAGGAAACCAAGAAAAAAAGAAAAATAATGCCCCAAGGAATCCCTCCAGAAGTGGGTCCCAGCCTAGCGATGCTGCACAGCCTGTCCAGAAGGAGCAGAGATGGCACACAGTGCCAGGTGTTCAGGAGACGGGTAAGAAAGGAAGGTACAGAGAGACAAGAAACAGAAAAAAGAAGAAAGAAATGAAAAATGCCCCAAAGGAGCCCACCAAAAATGGGTCTCCAGCTGAGAGGTGCTGCACAGCCCATCAAGAAGGAGCAGAGATGGCATACGGCACCAGGTGTTCATGAGAAGGGTAAGGAAGGAAGTAGAGAGAGACAAGAAACTGAGAAAAAATTAAAAAATGCCCCAAGGGATCCCCCAAGTGTGTCAGTGCAGACCAGAGAAGTGGTTCCCCAGCTGAGGAGCCCTTCACAGCCTGTCAAGGAGTGGAGATGGCACATAGAGCCTGGTGTTTGAGAAAAAGAAAGGGAAGGAGGTGAGATGGAGAGAAGAAACCAAAAGAAGCTGAAAAAAGCAACAACAGTAACAAAAAAAATGGCACTGAAGGAGGCGGCCTGTGTAGGCAGGGTGAATACAAGCATCAAGGAACTGGCACCTCCCTGGCTGAGTGACCACCTCCCACCAGGAAGTGGCAAAGGCCTAGCAAGGGGAAGAAGAGTGTGGGGTAGGAAAGCGTGTATCGCTGGTTACCGGATTCTCTGTCTCTTGCTGGGAGCTCCTTGAAGTTATCTTCCTGTACTTTCTGTACACTGTTCTTGGTGGCTGAGGAGTCCAAGATGGCGAATCCTTGCCACATTAGCTGATAGCTGACCTCTGCTCTGTATCTCTCCTTGGTTGAGTTCTTTATCTCTTCATTTGATGCTTAGGGTTCCAGGACTGTGGAGGGATGGTATAGTGCTTCTGTGTATAGTGCCATGTTGGTTCCTCTTTTTTTTTTCTATGATTCCACTTTATCTCTTTTGTTGGCTTATTAGTTATAACTCTTTTTTTTTTTTTTATCATTTTAGGAGCTGCTTTAGGGATTGTAATACGTATCTTAACTTAATAACAGTTTACCTCTAAGGGATGTTATACCATTTCATTTATAGTATAAGAATCTTACATTAATGAACTTTTTTTCTTCCCTCCCAGCCTTAATTCTATTGTCATGGATTTTGCTTATACACATATTATAAGCCCATAATACATTGTTAAAATTCGTGCTTAAAGCACAATTCTCTTTTATAAAAAGTTAAGTAATAAAGCTATAATCTTATATACTTACTTATGTAGTTACCATGTCCAGTGCTCTTCAGTTCTTTGTGTGGAACCATGTTTTTGATCTAGTATCATTTTCCTCCTGTCTGAAGGACTTCCTTTAACATTTTTTGAAGTATGAACCTTCTGGAGATGAATTTTTTCAGTGTGTCAATGTCTGAAAACATTTTTATTTCACCTTCACTTTTGCAAGATATTTTTCACTAGGTATAGAATTATAGGTGACAGGTTTTTTTTTTTCTTTCAATACTTAAAGATGTTCCTTCACTATCTTTTCACTTGTATTGTTTCCAATGAGAAACGTGATGCCATCCTTATCCTTTTCCTTTCTCTACTTTATTATTATTATTTTTACAATTGTAGTTTAAATGAAGTTTACATTTCAAGTTAGTCTCCCATACAAAAATTTATACATACATTGTTATGTAACCCTAATTGCTCTCCCCATACTGTGACAGCACACTCCTCCTTTCCACCCCTGATTCCCCATGTCCATTCAACCAGCTCCTAACCATCTCTGCCTTCCCATCTCACCTCCAGAAAGAACTTGCCTGTTTAGTCTCTTGTATCTACTTGAGCTAAGAGACACACTCCTTACAAGTATCACTTTATGTCCCACATTCCAGTCCAATCCCTGTCTGAAGAGTTGGTCTCAGAAATCGTTTTATTTCTGGGCTGATAGAGAATACAGGGGCCATACTTTCCAGGGTTCCTCCAGTCTCAGTCAGATCGTTAAGTCTGGTCTTCTTACTAGAATTTGAGTTAACTGCAGCCCACCTTTCTCCTGCTCCATCAGGAACTCTCTGTTGTGTTCCCTGTCAGGGCGGTCGTTGGTGGTAGCCAGGCACCATCTAGTTCTTCTGGTCTCAGGCTGCTGAAGTCTCTGGTTTTATGTGGCCCTTTCTGTCTCTGGGCTAATACTTTCCTTGTGTCTTAAGTGGTCTTCATTCTCCTTTACTCCAGGTGGTTGGGACTAATTGATGCATCTTAGATGGCTGCTTGCAAGCTTTTAAGACCCCAGACGCCACTCACCAAAGTAGAATGCAGAACATTTTCTTAATAAGTTTTGTTATGCCAGTTGACCTAGATGTCCCTAGAAAGCATGGTCCCTAGACCCCTACCCCTGCTACTCTGTCTCTGAAAGTGTTTGATTGTATTCAGGAAACTTGTTAGCTTTGGTTTAGTCCGGTTGTGCTGACTTCCCCTATAGTGTGTGCTGTCCTTCCCCTCACCTAAGATAATTCTTATCTACTATCAAGTTAGTCAATAACCCTATCCCTCCCTCCCCACCCTCATAACCATCAAAGAATGTTTTCTTCTGTGTTTAAACTTTCCTTGAGTTCTTATAATAGTGGTTTTGTACAACATTTGTCCTTCTGTGACTGACTAAATTCACTCAGCATAATGACCTCCAGATTCCTCCATGTTATAAGATGTTTCATGGCTTCATCGTTGTTCTTTATCATTGCGTAGTATTCCATTGTGTGGCTATACCATTTGTTTATCCGTTCATCCATTGATGGACATCTAGGTTGTTTATATCTTTTTGCTATTGTGAACAGTGCTGCAATGAACATGGGTGTGCATATATCTATTCTTGTGATGGCTCTTACTTCTGTAGGATATATTCCAAGGAGCGGGATAGCTGAATTGTATAGTACTTCTATTTCTACCTTTTTAAGGAAGGGCCATATTGATTTCCAAAGTGGTTGTAACATTTTACATTCCCACCAATAGTGTATAAGTGTTCCAGTCTCTCCACAACCTCTGCAGCATTTATTATTTTGTGATTTTTGGATTAGTGCTAGCCTTGTTGGGGCGAGATGATATCTCATTGTACTTTTGATCTCTATTTCTCTAAAGGCTAATGATCGTGAGCATTTCTTCATGTGTCTGTTAGCTGCCTGAATATCTCCTGTGGCTGAGTGCCCATTCATATCCTTTGCCCATTTTTTAATTGGGTTATTTGTCTTTTTGTTGTTGAGGTTTTGCAGTATCTTGTAGATTTTAAAGATTAGACGCTGATCTGATTTGTCATAGCCAAATTTTTTTTTCCCCAGTTTGTAGGTTGTCTTTTTACTCTTTTGGTGAAGTCTTTTGATGAGCATAATTGTTTGATTTTTAGGAACTCCCATTTATCTAGTCTCTCTTCTGGTGTTTGTGCATTGTTACTTATGGTTCGTATTGTGTTTACGCCACGTATTAGGGCTTCTAGCATTGTCCCTATTTTTTCTTCAATCATCTTTATAATTTTCGATTTTATATTTAAGTCTTTGATCCATTTTGAGTTAGTTTTTGTGCATGATGTGAGGTATGGGTCTTGTTTCAGTTTTTTGCAGATGGATATCCAGTTATGCCAACACCATTTATTAAAGATACTGTCTTTTCCCCAATTAATGGGCTTTGGGCCTTTGTCAAATATCAGCTGCTCATAGGTGGATGAATTTATGTCTGGATTCTCAATTCTGTTCCATTGGGCTATGTATGTGTTGTACCAGTAGCAGGCTGTTTTGACTACCGTGGTGGTATAATAGGTTTTAAAATCAGGTAGTGTGAGGCCTCCCACTTTGTTCTTCTTCTTGAGTAATGCTTTATTTATTCAGGGCCTCTTCTCTTTCCATATGAAATTGGTGATTTGTTTCTTGATCTCATTAAAAAATGCTGGTGGAATTTGGATTGGGATTGCTTTGTATCTGTAGATCACTTTAGGTAGAATTGACATTTTCACTATGTTGAGTCTACCTATCCATGAACAAAGTGTGTTTTTCCACTTATGCAGGTCTCTTTTGGTTTCTTGCAGTAGTGTCTTGTAGTTTTCATTGTATAGGTCTTTTACGTCTCTGGTTAGATTTATTCCTAAGTATTTTATCTTCTTCAGGGCTATCGTAAATGGTATTGATTCGGTAATTTCCTCTTCAAGGTTCTTTTTGTTGGTATAAAGGAATCCAACTGATTTTTGTATGTTTATCTTGTATCCTGAAACTTGGCTGAAATTAGTTCCAGTAGTTTTCTAGTGGATTCTTTGGGGTTTTCTGTATATAAGATCATATCATCTGCAAATAGAGATACTTTGACTTTTTCACTACCAATTAGGATACCCTTTATTTCTTTTTCTAGCCTGAGTGCTCTGGCTAGGACCTCCAGCATAATGTTGAATAAGAGTGGTGATAGAGGGCATCCTTGTCTGGTTCCCATTCTTAAGGGGAATGCTTTCAAAGTCTCTCCATTTAGGATGATGTTGGCTGTTGGCTTTGTATAAATGCCCTTAATTATATTGAGGAATTTCCCTTCTGTTCCCATTTTGTTTAGAGTTTTTATCATGAATGGGTGTTGGACTTTGTCCAATGCCTTTTCTGCATCGATTGACAAGATCATGTAGTTCTTTTGTTTTATTTATGTGTTGGATTACATTGATTTTGTTTCTAATTTGAACCATTCCTGCATACTTAATGTAAATCCCACTTAGTCTTGGTGAATTAATTTTTTGATATGTTGTTGAATTCTATTGACTAGAATTTTGTTGAGGATTTTTGCATCAATGTTCATGAGGATATTGGTCTGTAATTTTCTTTTTTTGTGGTGTCTTAACCTTTTTTTGGTATCAGGGTTATGCGGGGCTTCATAGAATGAGTTTTGGAGTATTCCATCCTTTTCTTTGCTCTGAAATACCTTTAGTAGTAGTGGTGTTAACTCTTCTCTGAAAGTTTGGTAGAATTCTCCAGTAAAGCCATCCAGGCCAGGGCTTTTTTGTTGTTGCTAGCTTTTTTTTTTAATTTATTTTTTTATTGTGATTTAGGTGTATTTTTACATAGCAAATTAGTTTATCATTAAACGTTAATGCACAAATTGCTTTGTGACATTTGTTCCCAACCCTTCGATGTATCAACGCTCTCCCCTTCTCCACCCCAGTTTCCATTCGTCCAGTTTTCCTGTTCTTTCCTGCCTTCTCACCTTTGCTTTTGGGCTGGTGTGCCCATTAGTGTCATATACATATACAAAGCACGTCCCTCGTGTGTGTTATTGTTGGCCCTATAGACCTGTCTAATCTTTGACTGAAGGGTGAACCTCAGGAGTGGCTTCAGTGCTGAGTTAGAAGGGTGCCCAGGGGCCATACTCTGGGGTTTTCTTCAGTCTCTGTCAAACCAGCAAGACTGTTTTTTTTTTTTTTTTTTTTTTTTTTTTGTGAATTTGAATTTTATTCTACATTTTTCTCCTGCTCTGTCTGGGACTCTCTATTGTGATCCCTGGTAGAGCAGTTGGTGGTGATAACCCGGCACCATCTAGTTGTTCTGGGCTCAGTCTAGTGGAGGTTGTGGCAGTTGTGGTCCATTAATCCTTTCGACTCATCTTTCCCTGTGTCTTTGGTCTTCTTCATTCTCCTTTGCTCCAGCTGGGATGGAACCAGTAGATGTATCTTAGATGACCACTCACAGGCTTTTAAGACCCCAGTCGCTACTCACCACAGTTGGATGCAGAACAGTTTCTTTATAGACTATGTTATGCCAATTGGACTGGATGTCCCCCATATCCTCGTTCTTCTGTATATGTCCTTTTCTCTGGCTGCTCTTAAGGTTTTCCCTTATTACTAGTTTGACAGTTTTATTATGATTATGATATACCTTGATGTGCTTTTCTTTATGTTTCTTGTGCTTGGAGTTTGTCGAGTTTCTTAGATCTCTGGATTTATAGTTTTCATCAAATTTGGGACCATTTTGGCCTTTATTTCCTCAAACTTTTTTTTTTTTTGTCTAGTGACTCCAACTGCACAGATATTTAAAGTGGTCTCACCGCCCAGTGTTACTCTTTTTGTTATTATTATTATTATGTTTTATCTCTGTATATCATTTTGGATAGCTTTTCTTTTGTCATGTCTCAAACGCCATTTATTCCATCCAATGTATTTTTTTATCTCATATATTTTAGTTTTTATCTCTAGAAATTTGAGTGTTTTTTTTAATATCTTCCACATGTCTACTTAATTTTTAAACACATGAAATATAACTATTTTAACATTATTGTCTGATGATTCTAAATATATGTCAGTTCTGGGTTGGTTTCAATTAATTGATTATTTTATTTATTGTGGGTCATGTTTTCCTCCCTGGTAATCTTTGCTGGGTAATGAATCAGAATCAACTTGATGGCAACGGGTTTGGTTTGGTTTTTTAGGTGATGAATATTTTTGAATTGCTATTGATATTCTTGATCTTTGTTTTGGAATGCAGTTAAATTACTTGGAAATAGTTTGGTTCTCTTGGGTCTTGCTTTTTTGATTTGCTAAGTGGGTCTGGAGGAGTGCTCCATCTAGAGCTAATTGTTTCTCACTACTGAAGCAAGGCCTTCTTGAGTACTCCAACCAACATCCCATGAAATTGTGAATTTTTCCTATCTGGCTGGTGGGAATAGGCATTATTGTAAGCCTTGTGTGAGCACCATGGACTACTCCTTAATTCTTCAAAAGGTTCTTCCTTGGGCTCAAGTAGTGTCCTCACACAAATGCACTCATTGGTCTCCTTCTGAATACTAGGAGAGACCTTGGAAGATCTCTGGAGTTCATCCTCTGTGGCTCTCATCTCTTCAATTCTCTGCTCTAAAAACTAGCTGCCTTGGTCTCCTTGAACATTAAGTTCTGTATCATCAACTCATAAAATCTTCTGGGCTCTCTCTGGGTTCTCCCTCCCTGTGCCGTGGGCTGGAAGTTCTCTCAATGCAGTAAACTGGGGTTTACTTATGATTATAAAGCTTCTCTCATTTGTGTCGCATCTTTCAGGGATCCTCATCCTTTGCTGCCTGATGTCCAGTACATTGAAAACTATGTTTTCATATCTTTTGTCTCCTTCTCTGTGTGACTCCCTTGATTGACAGCAGCCTCAATTCCCTGGAAGAATGCTGATCTGAGTTTAGAGGGAGGGCTCCACTCTAACATCTGGAGGCTCAGCATCAAGTTGTACTTGCCATGGCTTCTGTCAACCCCTTACTGTTGGGATCCTCAACTGATTTTTCTCAGACCCAAGAAGTGACTGCTTGTCTGTACCTAAATTTATTGTTGCCCTGTCCTTTAGTATCAAGTTGTGCCTATAAGACTGAACTGTCAGGAGGTGATGCCAAGATGGGAGTAGCCAGATACTTCCTGTGGTCCCTCTTACAACAAAGACACCAAAAAACAAGTGAATCGATTATATACAACAGTCTAGGAGCCCTAAACATCAAAGACAAAGTTGAGGAATTGGACTGAATGGCAGGGGGAGGGACAGATGGTTTGGAAGCAGTGAGGAGTTGCCAGACCTGACTCCGTGGGAGCCGGCACCTTCAGAGTGGATTGGCTGTTGTGTGCAGTGAGGCAAGTAGTGGTGCTTGGGAAGCATTTTCCACATCAGGTGACACCAAGTGGCAGAGAATCTACTCGGACCTCTTGAACCAGTGAAAAACGGCACTCAATCAGCAAATGATAAGTACATGCACTGACCTACCACGAGAATCAAAAAACACCCCTTTTAGGAAAAACATCTCTCCCATTTACCTGCCCGCTGCCCACTCTGCACCTGGTCCCAGGCCAGCTTCAGTGATTGCTGAGTCCCCTGGGCTAGAAGTAGGACCTGCCATGCACCCTCAGCCATTCTCCCAACCTTGGAGAAGGAACAAATTAACAAGCTTGAAAAAATAACCTGCCAGCTCCCCTAAGCCGGAAACTCAGGGTAGACACAGCTTCTTTGTGTAGGCACAGGCATAAGGGGTCCATAGACTTTGACTGCCTTTCACTCCTGCATAGCCCTCAGTGGGCCTAGTTCAACAGTGTAAGCTCTCATTACCACAGTACAACAGGATATATACCTGAAACCTAACTTCAACTGTATCAGCTATATGGTGAAGCGGCATGTTCCTGACATTTGACACTGTTCTGCCTATTAAGCAGGGTCCTCACCTGCCCTCATCAGGGGCCTGAGGACTGGTGGCTCCACCCACGCCACCTAGCCACCCAGGACAGGGATCCGAGAATAAGTAGTGCCTCTCAGTCCTTACACCCAACAGCACTGGGTGCTCATAGTCCAGCTGCAAAACCAACCTACATATGCAGTCTAGGGAACAGGGACACACTTTCCTCTCAGACACTCAGGGGCAGCTGTCAGCTCCCTGCCTTACTCAGCACATGACCCCCTACTGTAGCCAGATACCTGTGATACCTAGTCACCCCTGCCCATCTAGGACTGTAGGTGAGAGTCTGCATCACACACTTGGTGACTGATTACCTTGACACCTGAACTGAATCCATACAAGAAAAGTAAACAGATTCCTGGGCTCACATACCTAGTAACAGATGTAACAACCTAGTGACAGGACCTTAGAGCTTCAAACGCGCCAAAAATCAGACTAGCTCACACGAGCAGCCTATTTGGGCAATTCAAAATGAGACAAAACAAGAAGCTAGGACACAGTAAGCAAACAGAAAATAAATATAATAACTTATTGATGGCTGAGAGACAACAGTCAATATCACATCACATACAGAGGCAGACCATGACGGCTTCAGCAAGCTCCCAAAACAAAGAATCAAGAAATCTTCCTGAAGGGTAAGACAGTACACAATACTGGGGTAGCCAGCACAACATGTACAAGGAAAGGTCATGAAAGTGCCATAGACACATCTAAACTCCCTGAGGGACCAAATTGCTAGGCAGAGGGCTGTGGGGAACATGGTCTCAAGGAACACCTAACTCAATTGGCATAACATAGTTTATAACGAAAATGTTTTACAGTCTACCTTGGTGAGTAGTGTCTGGGGTCTTAAAAGCCTGTGAGCAGCTGTCTAAGATAGTAACTGGTCTCACCCCTTCAGAAGCAAGGGAGAATGAAGAAAACAAGACACAAGGGAAACATTAGTCCAAAAGACTAATGGACCACAACTACCAAGGCCTCCATCAGACTGAGTCCAGTCCAACTAGATGGTGCCAGTCTACCACTACTGACTGCTCTGACAGGGATCACAGCAGAGGGTCCCGGACAGAGCTGGAGAAAAATGTAGAACAAAATTCCAACTCACAAAAAAAGACCAGAGTTACTGGCCTGAGAGAGACTGGAGAAACCCTGAGAGTATGGCCCCTGACACACTTTTAGCTCAGTAATGAAGTCACCCCTGAGGTTCACCCTTTATCCAAACATCAGACAGCCCCATAAAACAAAATGAGACTAATGGGGCACACCAGCCCATGGGCAAGGACTAGAAGGCAGGAGGGAAGAGGAAAGCTGCTAATAGGGAACCCAAGGTCAAGAAGGGAGAGTGTTGACACATCATGAGGTTGGCAGCCAGTGTCATAAAACAATATGCATACTAACTGTTTAATGAGAAACTATTCTGTAAACCTTCATCTAAAGTTCAATTAAAAAAGCTTTTTTTTAAAAACGAAATCTTCTTGAGGAAGAGAACTTCTTGGAAGTACTGAAGGCAGAATACAAAAGATTATTATACAGAACTGTTTAAGAGATCAGGAAGGAGATCAGGCAAAATGCAGAACAAGTCAAGAAATACACAGACAAAGCAATAGAGGAACTTAAGAAGTTTAGAGAAGAGCATAATGACAAATTTAACAGGCTGCAAGAATCCATAGACAGCAATCAGAAATCCAGAAGATTAACAATAAAATTACAGAATTAGACAACTCAATAGAAAGTTGTAGGAGCAGAATTGAGGAAATGAAAGTCAGAATTAGTGAGACTGAAGATAAAGTACTTGCACCAACTTATTTGAGGAAAACTCAGTTAAAAGGATTTAAACAAAATGAAGAAACCCTAAGAATTATGTGGGACTCTATCAAGAGGGATAACCTATGAGTGATTGAAGTACCAGAACGGGGGTGGGGGTGGGGGTAACAGAAAATACAGAGAGAATTGTTGAAGATTTGTTGGCAGAAAACTTCCCTAATACCGGGAAAGATGAGAAGGTATCTATCCAAGATGCTCACTGAACCCCATACAATGTAAATCCCAAAAGAAAGTTACCCAGAAATATTATAGTCAAACTTGCTAAAACCAAAGATAAATAGAGAATTTTAAAAGGGGCTACAGATAAACGAAAAGTCATCTACAAAGGCAAGTCAATA
This sequence comes from Dugong dugon, assembly GCA_030035585.1. Classification (NCBI taxonomy): domain Eukaryota; kingdom Metazoa; phylum Chordata; class Mammalia; order Sirenia; family Dugongidae; genus Dugong; species Dugong dugon. Next base: position 24,775,804 of record CM057464.1, read on the forward strand.
AGACTAAGCTCAGACTGCTCAGCAGAAACTATGCAGGCAAGAAGAAAATGGGGTGACATATATAAAGCCTTGAAGGGAAAAAAATTGCTTGCCAAGAATTTTATATCCAGCAAAACTGTCTCTCAAATATGATGGCAAAATTAGGGCATTTCCAGATAAACAGAAGTTTAGGGAATTTACAAAAACTAAACCAAAATTATTAGAATACTAAAGGGAGCCCTCTAGTTAGAAAATCAATAACATCAGATAACAACCCAAGACTAGAACACAGGACACAGCAATCAGATATCAACCCAGATAAGGAGGTCACAAAAATAAATCAAAGTTAAAACTCTGAAAACAGGGAAACAGAGACGTCAATATGTAGTAGATGACAATATTAAAACAAAAAGAGAGAGACTAAAATATGTAGTCATAGATCCTTTGTATGGAGAGGAAGCAATAAAGAAATAAGAGAGTGCTTTATAACTTAGAAAAATAAGAGTAAACATTAAGATAACCACCAAGGAAACTAACAATCCTACACATCAAAATAAAAAACAGAAAAACATAGATTCAGCAAATACAAAAATCAACAACAATGAAAAAGATGAAAAGCAATTACATAAAGAAAAATGACTTAGCACAGAAAATTAAGTGGAACAAAGAAATTTTGAACATCAAAAATGACATCAAAATGACAGCACTAAACTCATACCTATCAATAATTATAATAAATGTAAATGGACTAACTGCACCAATAAAGAGACAGAGAATAGCAGAATGAATAAAAAAGATACCTATATGCTGCCTATAAGAGACACACCTTAGAATTAAAGACACAAACTAAAACTCAAAGGATGGAAAGCAATATGTCAAGCAAACAACACTCAAAAAAGAGCAGGAGTGGCAATATTAATCTCTAACAAAATATACATAAAAGTAAAATCCACCCCAAAGGATAAGGAAGGACACTATTTTTTTTTATTATTCATTTTCATTTTTTTCCTTTACAAAAATTTATACATAAATGTTATGTGAGGCTAACTGCTCTCCCCATACTGTGACAGCACACTCCTCCTTTCCGTCCTTGATTCCCCATGTCCATTCACCCAGCTCCTAACCCTCTCTGCCTTCCCATCTCACCTCCGGACAGAAGCTGCCCGTTTAGTCTCTTGTATCTACTTGAGCTAAGAGACACACTCCTCACGAGTATCACTTTATGTCCCACAGTCCAGTCCAATCCCTGTCTGAAGAGGTGGCCTCAGAAATTGTTTTCATTCTGGGCTGGTAGAGAATCCAGGGGCCTTGCTTTCCTCGGTTCCTCCACTCTCATTCAGACCATAAGTCTGGTCTTACTAGAATTTGAGTTCTGCAGCCCACCTTTCTCCTGCTCCATCTGGGACTTTCTGTTGTGTTCCCTGTCAGGGCAGTGATTGGTGATAACCAGGCACCATCTAGTTCTTCTGGTCTCAGGCTGATGAAGTTTCTGGTTTATGTGGCCCTTTGTGTCTCTTGGGGTAATACTTCCCTTATGTCTTTGGTGTTCTTTATTCTCCTTTACTCAAGGTGGTTGGGACCAGATGATGCATCTTAGATGGATACTTGCAAGCTTTTAAGACCCCAGATGCCACTCACCAAAGTTGGATGCAGAACATTTTCTTAATAAGCTTTGTTATGCCAAGTGACCTAGATGTCCCCTGAAAGCATGGTCCCCAGACCCCTACCGCTGCTACTGTGTCGCTCAAAGTGTTGATTGTATTCATGAAACGTCTTAGCTTTGGTTTAGTCTGGTTGTGCTGACTTCCCCTGTAGTGTGTGTCATCACCTAAGATAATTCTTATCTACTATGTAGTTAGTAAATAACTCTCACCCACTCTCCTCACCCTCGTAACCATCAAAGAATGTTTTCTTATGGGAAGGACACTATATAATGTTTTAAGTGTCAATATACTGAGAGGGCATAACTATAATAAATGTTTATGCATGCCACAACAGGGCTCCAAAATACATAAAACAAACTCTGTAACAGCATTAAAAAGAGATAGACAGCTCCACGATAATAGTAGAAGACTTCAACACACCACTTTTGGTGAAGGACAGAACATCCAGAAAGAAGTTCAGAAGAGACACAGAAGATCTACATGCTGCAGTAAACCAAGTTGATCTCATAGAGCTAAACGAAACACTCCACCCAACAGCAGCCAAGTATACTTTCTTTCCCAGCGCACATGGAACGTTCTCCAGAATAGACCACATATTAGGTCGTAAAGCAAGCCTTAACAGAATCCAAAGCATTTAAACATTACAAAGCAACTTTTCTGACCATAAAACCATAAAAGTAGAAATCAATAACACAAAAATCAAGGAAAAAAAAAGTCAAAAACATGGAAACTGAACAACACCTTGCTCAAAAACTACTGGGTTATAGAACAAATTAAGCATGGAATAAAGAAATTCACAGAATCAAATGAGAATGAAAACACATCCTACCAGAACCTTTGGGACACAGCAAAAGCAGTGCTCAGAGGTCAGTTTATAGCAATAAATGCACACATCCAAAAAGAAGAAAAGGCCAAAATCAAAACAGTAACCCTACAACTGGAACAAGTAGAAAGAGAGCAGCAAAAGAAGCCCTCAGGCCCCAGAAGAAAGGAAATAATATGAATTAGAGTAGAATTAAATGAAAGAGAGAATAGAAAACAACTGAAAGAGTTAACAAGACCAAAAGCTGCTTCTTTGAAAAAAATCAAGGAAATCAATAAACCATTGGGAAAACTGACAAAAAAAATAAAATAAAATAACTGGAGAGGAAGAAAATAACCCAAATAAGAAATGAGATGGGTGATATCACAACAAACCCAACTGAGATGAAAAGAATCATAACAGAGTACTATGAAAAACTGTACTCTAACAAATTTGAAAAGCTAGAGGAAATGGACAAATTTCTAGAAACTCACTACCTATCTAAACTAACACAAACAGTGTTAGAACAACTAAATAAACCCATAACAAAAGAAGAGATTGAAAAGGTAATTAAAAAACTCCCAACAAAAAGAAGCCCTGGCCCAGATGGTTTCACTGGAGAATTCTACCAAACTTCCAGGAAGAGTTAACACCACTACTACTAAAGGTATTTCAAAACATAGGAAAGGAAGGAATACTCCCAAACTCATTCTATGAAGCCAGCATAACCCTGATACCAAAACCAGGTAAAGACACCACAAAAAAAAGGAAATTACAGACTAATATCCCTCATGAACATAGACACAAAAATCCTCAACAAAATTCTAGCCAATAGAATTAGCAACATATCAAAAAAATAATTCACAATGATCAAGTGGGATTTATACCAGGTATGCAGGGATGGTTAAACATTAGAAAAACAATCAATGCAATCCATCGCATAAATAAAACAAAAGGCGGGAACTACATGATCTTATCAATTGATGCAGAAAAGGCATTTGACAAAGTCCATTACCCGTTCATGATAAAAACTCTCAGCAAATAGAAATAGAAAAGAAATTCCTTGATATAATTAAGGGCATTTATACAAAGCCAACAGCCAACATCATCCTAAATAGAGAGACTTTGAAAGCATTCCTTTTCAGAATGGAAACTGGACAAGGATGCCCTTTATCACTACTCTTATTCAACATTGTGCTGGAGGTCCTAGCCAGAGCAATTAGGCTAGAAAAAGAAATAAACAGTATCCAAATTGTTAAGGAAGAAGTAAAAGTATCTGTATTTGCAGACAATATGATGTTATACACAGAAAACCCCAAAGCATCCACAGGAAAACTACTGGCAGTAAGAGAAGATTTTGATAAAAGTATCAGGATAGAAGGTAAACCTACAAAAATCAGATGGATTCCTGTACACCAACAAAGAGAACTTCCAAAAGGAAATCACCAAATTAATACCATTTACAATAGCCCCTGAAAAGATAAAATCCTTAGGAATAAATCTAGCCAGAGACGTTAAAGACCTATACAATGAAAACTACAAGAGACTACTGCGTAAGTGGACAAACATACCTTACTCATGGATAGGAAGACTCAACATTGTGAAAATTTCAATTCTGTCAAAGTGATGTGCAGATACAATGCAATCCCGATCTTGATTCCAACAACATTTTTTAAGGAGATGGAGAAACAAATCACCAACTAATTATGGAAAGGGAAGAGGCCCTAGATAAGTAAAACATTACTGAAGAAGAACAAAGTGGGAGGCCTCACACTAACTGAGTTTAGAACCTATTATACCACTACAGTAGTCAAAACAGCCTGGTACTGGTTGAACAACAGATACATAGACCAGTGGAACAGAATTGAAAATCCAGAAGGAAATTTATCCACCTATGAGCAGCTGATACTTGGCAAAGGCCCAAAGTCTGTTAATTTGGGGAAAGGACAGTCTTTTTAACAAGTGGTGCTGGCATAACTGGATATGTATCTGCAAAAAACTGAAACAAGACCTATACCACACACCATGCACAAAAACTAACTCAAAATGGATCAAAGACCTAAATATAAAATCTAAAATGATACAGATCATGGAAGAAAAAATAGGGACAATGCTAGGAGCCCTAATACATGGCATAAAGAGAATACAAAACTTTACTTAAAATGCACAAACACCAGAAGAGAAACTAGATAACTAGAAGCTCCTAAAAATCAAACACTTATGCTCATCAAAAGACTTCACCAAAAAAGTAAAGGACAACCTTCAGACTGGGAAAAAAACTTTGTCAATGACAAATCTGTTCAGCTTCTAACCTCTAAAATCTACAAGATACTGCAAAACCTCAACAACAAAAATACAAATAACCCAATTAAAAAATGGGCAAAGCATATGAACAGGCACTTCACCAAAGAAGACATCCAGGTGGCTAATAGACACATGAGGAAATGCTCATGATCATTAGCCATTAGAGAAATGCAGATCAAAACTAGAATGAGATACCATCTCACCCCAACAAGGCTAGCATTAATCCAAAAAACACAAAATGATAAATGTTGGAGAGGTTGTGGAGAGACTGGAACATTTATACACTGTTGGTGGGAATGTACAATGTTGCAACTGCTTTGGAAATTGATTTGGCACTTCCTTTAAAAAGTAGAAATAGGAGTACTATGTGATCTAGCAGTCCCACTCCTTGGAATATATCCTAGATAAATAAGAGCCATCACACCCATGTTCATTGCAGCACTGTTCACAATAGCAAAAAGATGGAAACAACCTTGGTGCCCATCAAGGAATGAATGGATAAACAAATTATGGTATATTCACACAATGGAATACTACACAACAATAAAAAACAATGATGACTCCATGAAACATAACATGGAGGAATCTGGAAGACATTATGCTGAGTGAATTTAGTCAGTTGCTAAAGGACAAATGTTGTATAAGACCACTATTATAAGAACTCAGGAAAAGATTTAAACACAGAAGAAAACATTCTTTGATGGTAACGAGGGTGGGGAGGGACGGAGAGGGGTATTTACTAACTAGACAGTAGACAAGAATTATTTTAGGTGAAGGGAAGGACAACACACACTAACGGGAAATCAGCACAACTGGACTAAACCAAAAGCTAAGAAGTTTCCTGAATACAACCAAACACTTTGAGGGACAGAGCAGCAGGGGCAGGGGTCTGGGGACCATAGTTTCAGAGGATGTCTATGTCTATTGGCATAACAAAGTTTATTAAAAAAATGTTTTGCATCCCACTTTGGTGAGTGGCATCCAGGGTCGTAAATGCTAGCTAGTGGCCATCTAAAATGCATCAATTTGTCCCAACCTACCTGGAGCAAAGGAGAATGGAGAGCACCAAAGACACAAGGAAAGTATTAGCCCAAGAGACAGGGCCATATAAACCAGAGACTTCATCAGCCTGAGACCAGAAGAACTAGATAGTGCCCAGCTACCACCAATGACCGCCTGACAGGGAACACAACAGAGAGTCCCGGATGGAGCAGGAGAAGGGTGGAGTGCAGAACTCAAATTCTAGTATGAAAACTAGAGTTAATGGTCTGACTGAGACTGGGGGAACCCTGGAAAGCATGGCCCCTGAACGCTCTGTCAACCCAGCACTAAAACCATTACCAAGGCCAACTCTTCAGACAAGGATCGGACTGGACTATGGGACATAAAATGATACTCGTGAAGAGTGAGCTGCTTAGCTCAAGTAGATACATGAGACTTAATAGGCAGCTCCTGTCTGGAGGCAAGATGAGAAGGCAGAGAGAGAGTCACCCTGGACACGGAAAATCCAGTGTGGAAAGGAGGTATGTGCTGTCATAGTATGGGGAGTGCAACCAGGGTCACATAACCATGTGTGCATAAATTTTTGTATGAGAAACTAACTTGAATTGTAAACTTTCACTTAAAGCACAATTAAAAACATAAGACTGAACTGTCATTCCACACCTGCCATGGGGTAGCCAGAACTTTGGTGGGCAAATTTGCTTTCTGTTCTTGGTCTTACCTCTGTATTCCATCCACTGAGCCAAGTTCAGCCCAAAATCTGTCATTGACGTTATGCCCTTATGTAAAATGCAGAGGATAGCTGTAGCCTACCTGGAGACTACTAAATAATGGTTCTTAACTTTTAGTGTTTCTTAATCTTCTGTCCCCTGAAAGAAGTGTATACACACAAGACTTGAGATATAATTGGTGGGGGGGCATGTTAGTTGTAGGAGGAGCCCTGGTGGTGCAGTGGTTAAGCACTCAACTGGTAACCGAAAGGTCAGGGTTTAGAATCCACCAGCTGCTCCATGGGAGAAAGATGTGGCAGTCTGCTTCCGTTAAGACTACAGCCTTGGAAACCCTATAGGGTAGTTCTACTCTGTCCTATAGGGTCTCTATGAATTGGAATCGACTTGATGGCAACAGATTTTTGTTGTTGTTGCTGTTAGTTGTAGATCTTCAAAAGTATATCCATGGGTCCTTCCAGCTTAAGAGCTCTGACTATGAAATTATGGTAAAACCGTATTTTTATGATTAATGAAGTTTTTATGGTGAAGATGTTTCTTGGGTTTTGATTTCTAGCTATTTATTCTTAGAGGTCAGCCTCTTTCTAACTGTATATTGATAGTCAGACGTTATAGAATTTGTCAAGGAAGAAAAGTAATTCATTGTAAATGATCAGAATCTCTAAGCTTAGGAAAATTTCATATCATGGATCTCATAGTTTTATTTTCAAATTCTAGTACTTAGGTAGACATTATTATTTATCAAAAATCAATTTAATCTTTACTAGTCCTATAAGGACTTGTTCCTATTAGAAACCATGTGATCTAGGGTAGAAGTTAGGGTAGGAAAATAAGAAACTAGGTTAGAAACTGGAAATAAGACCCCTACAGTCATCATAATTCACCAGTCCAAAATGAAGCATTAGCTATAAGCATTTATCAATATAAACAAAGCTGACTGAAGAAGTTGGATTAAGGAAGAAACACTGGTGCTCTGTGTCCTTAAGAGATGTCATTCATTCCTTCAACAAATTTTATGATGTGAGATGTAGTGGTGAACAGAATAGATACAGCTCCTGTCCTCATGAAGCTCTAGGGATAGAAAACTTGCATTTAAAAAATATCGATGGATACTTTGTACAAAAAAAGGGGGAGGAGTGAAGGGCACTATGCAACCATCTAGGAGAGGGAAGAACTTAGTCTAGGGACAAGGGAAGTAGCTATTTAAGCAGAGGAAGAGGCCTGACCAAATTTTTGTTTTCAGGCAATCACCCTAGCTATGGAGTGAAAAAGTCTATCTTCTTGGCATGTTGGAATCCATGGTACGACAGAAGTGCCATGGCTATTTAGCTGTTCAGTGCCTCAAAAAACATCTTTTCTGATTCCAAATGCCTCCTTTTAACTTGAGTCATTTCCAATCCCCTCACATCATGAGAATATGTTTTCAAGTCCAGGAGTGTATCAAGGCCATGATTACAGATCTTAAGGAAGTCATTTTCCTCCACTACCTCCTTTGCTCCAGTGTCTAACAGAGCTGGGATATGACACTAGAATAACAGAGTGGAATTGTACACATAGTCCTGCAATATGAAAAGTTCTTAAGCTTCCAGTCTGGAATCATTTACAAAGAATTATTTTCCCATATTACAAATTCTATAATCTCAAATTTCTGATTATGTCAAGAATGAAGGATATTAGGATTTAAAACAGACCATTTGGTGTCACTAGAATGCCAGTTGTGATGCCATTCCTCTTCAATTTGTCATTCCTGGAATAGCAGACCATATGATTGTCCTACTCAGAATGCCCAATACCAGTCCATTTCAGCTCACTAATGCCTAGGGTATCAATCTTTATGCATTCTGTTTCATTTTGACGACTTTCAATTTTCCAATATACTTCATACATTCCACATTCCTATTATTAATGGATGTTTGCAGCTGTTTCTTCTCATTTTGAGTCATGCCACATCGGCAAATGAAGGCCCCCAAAAGCTTTATTCCATCCACGTCACTAAGGTCGACTCTACTTTGAGGGGGCAGCTCTTCCCCAGTCATATTTTGAGTGCCTTACAACATGAGGGGTTCATCTTCCTGCACTATATCAGACAGTGTACCACTGCTATTCATAAGGTTTTCACTGGCCAGTTTTTTCAGAAGTAGATCATCGGGTCCTTCTTCCTAGTCTGTCTTAGTCTGGAAGCTCTGCTGAAACCTGTCCACCATTAGTGACCCTGCTGGTATTTGAAATACTGGTGGCATAGCTTTCATCATCGCAGCAACATGCAAGCCATCACAGCACAACAAACTGACCAATGAAGGGTGGCTTTGCAATCATTGTCAAAAAGGGCATTTCAAGATCTATCCGGAAGTACAACACTGTCAGTGATAATATCCATACGCCGACAAGGAAGACCAGTTAATAAGACTATTATTCAAATTTACAGACCAACCACTACACAGATGCCAAAGATGAAGAAATTGAAGATTTTTGCCAACTTCTGCAGTCTGAAATTGATTGAACATGCAATCAGGGTGCATTGATAATTACTAGCTATTGGAATGTGAAAGTTGGAAACAAAGAAGAAGGATAAGTAGTTGGAAAATATGGCCTTGGTGATAGAAATGATGCTGGAGATCACATGGTAGAATTTTGCAAGATCAATAACTTAGTCATTGCAAATACCTTTTTTTCAACAACATGAACAGTGACTTCACACGTGAACCTTGCCAGATGTAATACACAGAAATCAAATTCACTACATCTGTGGAAAAAGACAAGGGAGAAGCTAATATCATCAGTCAGGATAAGACCAGGGGCTGAATGCAGAACAGACCATCAATTGCCTATATGCAAGTACAAGTTGAAGTGAAGAAAATTAAAACAAGTCCATGAGAGCCAAAGTACAACCTTGAGTATATCCACCTGAATATAGAGACTATCTCAAGAATAGATTTGACACACCAACACTAATGGCTGAAGACCAGGCAAGGTGTGGGATGACATCAAGTACATCATACATGAAGAAAGCAAAAAGTCATTAAAAAGACAGGAGAGAAAGAAAAGATCAAAATGGATGCCAGAAGAGACTCTGAAACTTGCTTTTGAATGTAGAGAAGCTAAAGTGAATGGAATAAGTGATGAAGTAAAAGAGCTGAACAGAAGATTTCAAAGGGCGGCTCGAGAAGACAAAGTAAAGCATTGTAATGAAATGTGCAAAGACCCGGAGTTAGAAAACCAAAAGGGAGGAACACACTCAGCATTTCTCAAACTGAAAGAAATGAAGAAAAAATTCAAGCCTTGAGTTGCAATAGTGAAGGATTCTATGGGGAAAATATTGAACGACACAGGAAGCATCGAAAGAAGATGGAAGGAATACACAGAGTCACTATACCAAAAAGAATTGGTTGACATTCAGCCATTTCGGGAAGTATCACATGATCAAGAACTGATAGTATTGAAGGAAGATCTTCAAGCTGCATTGAAGGCATTGGTGAAAAACAAGTCTCCAGGAGTTGACAGAATACCAATTGAGCTGTTTCAACAAATGGATGCAGCACTGGAGGTGCTCACTCGTCTATGCCAAGGAATTTGGAAGACAGCTACCTGGCCAGCCAACTGAAAGAGATCCATATTCTTGCCCATTCCAAACAAAAGTGATCCAACAGAATGTGGAAATTATCAAACAATATTATTAATATCACATGCAAGTAAAACTTTGCTGAAGATAATTCAAAAATAGTTACAACAGTTCATTGACAGGGAACTACCAGAAATTCAAGCCAGGTTCAGAAGAGGATATAGACCAAGGGATATCGTTGCAGCTGTTAGTTGGATCTTGGCTGAAAGAAGAGAATACCAGAAAGTTGTTTACCTGTGTTTTATTGACTATGCAAAGACATTTCACTGTGTAGATCACAACAAATTATGGATAACATTGTGAAGAATGAGAATTCTAGAACACTTAATTGTGCTCATGAGGAACCTGTACATAGACCAAGAGACAGTCGTTTGAACAGAACAAAAGGGATACTGTGTGGTTTAAAATAAGGGAAGTTATGCATCAAGGTTGTATGCTGAGCAAATAATCTGAGAAGCTGGACTCTATGAAGAAGAATGTGGTATCAAGATTGGAGGAAGACTTATTATCAACTTGTGATGTGCAGATGAAAGAACATTGCTTGCTGAAAGTGAAGATAATTCGAAGCACTTACTGATAAAGATCAAAGACCACAGCCTTTAGTATGGATTACACTTCAACATAAAGAAAACAAAAATCCTCACAACTGGACCAATAAGCAACATCATGATAAAAGGAGAAAAGATTGAAGTTATCAAGGATTTCATTTTACTTGGATCCATAATCAACGGCCATGGAAGCAGCAGTGAAGAAATCAAAAGACTCATTGATGGGGCAAATCTGCTGCAAAAGACCTTTTTAAAGTGTTCAAAAGCAAAGATGTCATCTTGAAGACTAAAGTGCCCCTGACCCAAGCCATGACGTTTTCGATTGCCTCGTATGCGTGCAAAAGCTGGAGATGAACAAGGAAGACCAAAGAAGAATTGACGCCTTTGAATTGTGGTGTTGGTGAAGAATGTTGAATATACCATGGACTGCTAAAAGAAGGAACAAATCTGTCTTGAAAGAAGTTCAACCAGAATGCTCCTTAGTGGGAAGGATGGCGAGACTATGTCTTGCATACTTTCGACATGCTGTCAGGAGGGATCAGTCCCTGGAGAAGGACATCATGCTTGGTAAAGTAGATGGTCAGCGAAAAAGAGGAAGACCCTCAGCGAGATGGATTGACACAGTGGCTGCAACAATGGGCTCAAGCATAATAATGATTGTGAGGATGGTGCAGGACTGGGCAGTGTTTGATTCTGCTGTACGTAGGGTCACTATGAATTGGAACTGACTGGATGGCACCTAACAACAACAACAACATAAGTATGCATGGGAAAGGTGGACAATTAATAAGGAAGACCAAAGAAGAATTGATGCCTTTGAATTATGGTGTTGGTGAAGAATATTGAATATGCCACGGACTATGAGAAGAATGAACAAATCTGTCTTGGAAGAAGAACAGCCAGAATGCACCTTAGAAGGGAGAATGGTGAGACTTCATCTCACATACTTTGGACATATTATCAGCAGGGTCCAGTACCTCTGGAAGGACATCTTGTTTAGTAGAGTGTCAGTGAAAAAGAGGAAGACCCTCAATGAGATGGATTGACACAGTGGCTGCAACAGTGATCTCAAGCATAATGATTGTGGGAATAATGCAGGACCAGGCAATGTTTCGTTCTATTGTACATAGGGTCACTATGAGTCAGAAGAGAATGGATCACACCAAACAAGAAAAGAATTCCTGATGCTGCAATTGAGAGAACATCACTGTGTGGGATTTTTGTAATTTACTTGATTTTACAAAAAAGCAGTCTCTTTTAAAAAATTCCATTCACTGTAATACAGCAAGGCATATTATTTATGAAAATTGCAAAAGGCCACATTACGTTACAGAGCTTAGTGTCTGGTTCAGCCAGGTTCTGTGTTGCTTTGTGTTCATCCAACAGAAGTGCAGTTGGAGCCTATTTGTAAACTTCAGCACAGACCCAGTCCATGCCCCCATCTCAAGGCACATTTGTGTCTGTTATGTGACAGACCTTGTTGTCTTTTTTTAAGTGTATGCATGCGGGTTGAAACACATGAATCACTTTTCAAAACCCTTCAAGTATTTGTGTGGAAATTTCAATAAACTCCATTTCAAAGCAGGTGGGCACGTTGCCAACATGTGGGGCCTAGCCTGGGTGGAATTCTGGCACTTCTTATTGCATGCTACGTGTTTCAAACAAGAGGGAGGGTCCAATTATGCCAAGCTGTGCAGTTTCTTTTTTTTTTTTTTAATGTCCTGTTTTTTACAACAATTTAAGGTTTTGTGCCAAGCCACAAATATTTCTAATTTTAGTTCAGATCCTTTCCTCAAACTCTATATGCATCTTTGCCTATTTGATTTCTAAATACTCCATGTTGTAAAAGCCCAGGAAGGCAGCAGTGCCCTCCCCTCTGACCGTGTGGCCACTCACTGACAGTGCCCTGACCATGCTCGGTGACCTTGAGGCTGCGCACTGGTGCCTGACAGCTCTAATGGGCTTATTACAATGGAGAAGCTAGTGCCTCGTTTACTATGAGTTGGCACTGGCAGTAACACTGAAAAAGATCCCAAGTTTCAGCTGACGTGCTGACGCTTCCCTGCCAAAGTCAATGAAACACTGACAGCAGTAGATAACTAAAACCTCACCTTGTGCAGTCCAATTGGCAGCTTGCACCTTTTTCTAATAGTATGTTTTTAATATTCCTCCTGATAATGATGTTGATAATAATGGAGATACGTAGTGAAAGGTAGAAAAACTAGTTTTCATTTTCTCTGTATGGAGCCTTAAAAAGTGGTACCGAAGTTGGCAGTAAGGATTTAGCATAATTTATCACTGTGGACGGATTCTCATGAGCCTGGGCCACACTCCACTGCCTGTGCTGTTGGCCCCACGAATCTGTGTAATTGGCCTCAGTTGAAAGGCTAGTTTCTGGTCTGCTGGAACAGATCAAACAACTGAGAATGAAGCCCTTCAGTAAGCCTCTTGGTCTCTTTGTTCTGGAGAAATGTATGGAGAGCTGTATACTGGTTGTTGTTTGCTTAGCTAGACATACCTCTTCAAATTCTTAATGCCCAAAGAACACATGTGATTTTGCAATTTTATACTTTCTAGGTGACCTGGGCAGCATATGCCCTGGGAAACATAGGTGGATTCAAAGGCCATACACACCCATCAATCTGAGAAGAGCAGTGAAGAGATAATGGAGCTTGTTTGTGGCACCCAAACCCAAGTGGTTGGAGTGACACCTCACATTCTTGTTAGGTCAAGGACATGAAGAAATATGCCTAAATATTAAATTGATCTGGCTTCATCTGTTGCAAATTTAAGATCTTCCTTTTGGAAAGGGAAAATCACTGAAGTTTCAGGGCTTATTCTATTATCTTGTGGGATAAACTGAAAGCTAAAGGAAAGCAAGATGTTTTCTTTGATACCTTCCTGAATGTATGCTTTCTTTGCTTACAAATCTATGCCATGTTTTTAAGTTCAACAATATTTCAGATTTAAACTTTTGTTTCAGAGTTAAAAATACTTAAAAAATTACTGCATATTAAATTAAAATAACAATTTAGGAACAACTAGATCCTATAAGGAGCCTTAGTGGAGTAGTGTTTAAGAGCTGGGCCGCTAGCCAAAAGGTTGGCAGTTCAAATCCACCAGCCCACAGAAACCCCAAACACTATCTCCCCCTAGGTGAACTGTGGACTTCTCCCACTTCTGCTTTCTTTTGCTGCTGTCCACTGCCTTGTTGTTTTTGACATTGGCTGCCATGGAGTTGTTCCCCAACTCATGGTGACCCCATGCCCAACAGAACAAAATACTGCCCAGTCCTTCACCATCCCTATGATTGATTGCGGATCAGACTGTCGTGACCTATAGTTTTTTTCGGCTGATTTTTGAAAGTAGATTGCCAGGCCTTTCTTCCTAGTCTGTCTTAGTCTAGAAACTCCCCTGAAACCTGTTTAGCATCACAGTAAGATGCAAGCCTCCGCTGACACACGGGTGTTGTCTGCGCATGAGATGCATTGGGTGGAGATTGAACCCTGCATGGAAGGAGAGAATTCTACCACTGACCCACCAATGTCCTCTTTTCCGCTGCCTTAGGTCATTGTTTTTTTATATTTTAATCAGTGCTTATAGTTGTTCTTTGTGGCAAGATTGGTCCCATAGGAACTACTTTTCCATTACTAAAGCTAGAAGTCCTTTGTACTCTTTTGCACTATCAGATTTTAGGATAGTCCTATCTGAGGTGTCTATTTCTATGCATGATTGTTTATAAATTATGTCTTTTCTATGGGCTGTCAAAATCCTATGTTGTTGTTGTTGTTAGGTGCTGTCAAGTTGGTTTCAACTTATAGCGACCCTATGTACAGCAGAATGAAACACTGCCTGGTCCTGGGCCATCCTCACAATCGTTACTATGTTAGAGACCATTGTTGCAGCCACTGTGTCAGTCCATCTCATTGAAGGTCTTCCTCTTCTTCGTTGACCCTCTATTTTACCAAGCATGATGTCCTTCCCCAGGGACTGTCTCCTCCTCATAACATGTCCAATGTATGTGCGACAAAGTCTCACTATCCTTGCTTCTGATGAGCATTCTGGCTGTACTTCTTCCAAGACAGATTTTCTCATTCTTCTGGCTATCTGTGGTACATTCAATATTCAAAGGCATCAATTCTTCTTCAGTCTTCCTTATACATTGTCTAGCTTTTGCATGCATATGAGGTGATTGAAAACACCATGGCTTGGGTCAGGCGCACCTTAGACTCAAAGTGACATCTTTGCTCTTGAACACTTTAAAAAGGTATTTTGCAGCAGATTTGCCCAATGCAATGCGTCTTTTAATTTCTTGACTTCTGCTTCCATGGCCATTGACTGTGGATCCAAGTATAATGAAATCCTTGACCACTTCAGTCTTTTCTCCATTTATCATGATGTTGCTTATCGGTCCGGTTGTGAGGATTTTTGTTGTTTTTATGTTGAAGTGTAATCCATACTAAAGGCTGTGGTGTTTGATCTTCATCAGTAAGTGTTTCAAGTCCTCTTCACTTTCAGCAAGCAGGGTTGTGTCATCTGCATATCACAGCTTGTTAATGAGTCTTCCTCCAATCCTCATGCCAAGTTCTTTTTCATATAGTCTAGATTTTAGAATTATTTGCTCAGCATACGGATTGAATAAGTATAGTGAAAGGATATGCTGAAGCATACTTTTCTTGACTTCAAACCACGCAGTATCTCTTTGCGTTTTGGAATAACTAGCTCTTGGTCTATGTACAGCATAATTAAGGATTCTGGCGCTCCCATTTTTCTAAATGTTATCCATAATTTATTATGATCCACCACAGTATGACCAACTGACAGACACGTTTAAAACCCTATAACAGACCCAAGGATCATGCTGGAATTTTTGATACTGTGTATAACAAATTCGTGACATGTTTTCTTTACTCATGCTTATGTCCATCAATCCATCCATCTATCCATCCAATAATTATTTATTAGAGACTTACTGTATGCCAGGCACTGTATTCTTGGTGGGGATGAAATACAGAATAAGTCAGGCGAGGTACTGGCTCTTATGGAGCTTATATTTCAGTGATTTCTCAGTTCTCTATGTATAAGAGAGGAGAAAAAGAGTGACAGCGAAGCTTGTCCAAAAGAATTCTACTGGGATAAAATAAGACAAAATGGCCTCAAAGCAATGGTCTTCTCGCAGACCCTGGAAAATACCAAATAGAGGGCAGAGGAATCTAGTTTGGGAGTCAGTGTGGTGGGTATTCTGAGCGCTCTCCCCTCAATACTGCAGTGATCTTACTTAAAACAGTAACTGGCATATTTGTCTCGAGAGTATAAAATTATTAGACATCTGTGTTCTGTGCTCCGGTCCTTGTGTTATGTTGGATTATTCCACTGGGACAGGCTTCCAACCTAGTAGTCCCTTAAATGCAGGGGAAATCTACGACCTAGCCATCTCACTTCCTGACTGAGTTTCAGGAGGACATTTCCTGGGATTTGAAAATGAGGGTGGCAGAGCTGATTTAATTTGACCCTGTGACCTGGGAAATGGTAGTTTCTGAAGATGAGTTGCAACATGCTGTCTTGGCGTACCGGCCGGTTGTCAAGGGCCTGATTTCTCTTCTTACACCGGCTGGTATGGACTAGTCACTGCCCCTGTAGGGAGCTCAATTTCCTGATGCACAAAGTGTGCAGGTTGGACAAATTGATACTCCAGTCAAAACCAGCTTTCAGTAAAAGATAAGGGGCACTTCAATTCTGAGAAAGAAATGTCTAATGAAACAGATGGATATTTGCATTTTAGTAGGAAACAGGCCCTCATTACTCTCCAGCCCCCACCCCACCTTTAATTTTTAAGCCCAGAAGATGAACCCTAATTGTAGAGGTCTGAGTGTTTTTTGGGATGAGGCAGAGAATATTTTAGAGCCTAGGCAGTTCTCCTAAGTCCCTAAAATGTCAAGCATGCACACGCGTGCGCACACAGCTCTCATGAGTCTAAGTCAGCACTGAAAATAGACAGCTTTAAGTAAAAAATGCAGTCTTCTCTGAGCCTGTGACTATTCCAACCTGGAGGCTGTAGCTTCATGTACATAACAGCTGCACTGTGAACATTCCCCAAGTTTGTTTAGTGTCGAGAGCTGTGCTTGCGTGGCAGAGCTGGGAACAAGCCCATCTGTGGTCTCTGCTCTTCTGGGGCATGCTCTGTGCTCTGTGACTAATGCAGTGAGCCAGAATAAGGGCTGTTGGATCACGGCAGCCCACAGGACAGACATGCCAAGTGACTGGGAACACCACCAAGTGACAGAGAGAGAGAGAGAGACAGAGACTGATCCCTGGGGCAGGGAAAGGAACGATTGGAGGTGGGTGGTAGTCAGTTGTCTTGCCGGGTCAGTCAGTGAGAAGGGGGTCACTCAGAACTTTTAATATATTCTTCCTTCTAGAAGACATTCCTACCAAAGATGGCTCCTGTCCAGACCTGGGGTGAACCTATTTGTCCCCAAATATCCAAACCCAACCCCCTTAGACTCTGCTCCCTTCTCCCACAAAGTCTATTTCAAGGCCTTGGCCAGCTCGCTTGCCCCCTTCAAGAGTGACTTGGTCTGTGTCACTCCTCGTGGCCCCTAGGGAATACTGCACAGTGTTTCTTAGGTGATTCGGATGTGAGGCAGTAAGCCCCCTGAGGACAGTAGCTGTAGGCGTTGCTTCTTCATAGCAGCAGCACTTCATATGCTTTAGAACTTTTGGTCACTAGGTTCTTACAAAGATTATTCTCTGACTTACTAATTTAGTGACCTATTATCAGGTTTTTCTTCATTGAAGTAGCTTTACAACTAAATGTGAGTTCTTCAGGCCAGGCTACAGCCTAGTCTGTCCAGTGCTTATATGTTTTCCCTCCTGTTAAAGATATCCCTGTTCCACCAAAGTCACAAGGAAAGTAGTAGCCCAAGAGACAGGAAGGGCCACATAAACCAGAGACTGCATCAGCCTGAGACCAGAAGAACTAGATGGTGCCTGGCTACCACCAATGACCATCCTGACAGGGAACACAACAGAGAGTCCCTGATGGAGCAGGAGAAAAGTGGGGTGCAGAACTCAAATTCTAGTAAAAAGACAAGACTTAATGGTCTGACTGAGACTGGAGGAACCCCAGCGACCATGGCCCCCAGACTCTCCTGTCAACCCAGAACTAAAACCATTCCCTAGGCCAACTCTTCAGACCAAGATTAGACCAGACTATGGGACATAAAATGATACTTGTGAAGAGTGTGCTTCTTAGCTCAAGTAGACACATAAGACTAAATGGGCAGCTCCTGTCTGGAGGTGAGATGAGAAGGCAGAGAGAGTCAGGAGCCAGCTGAATGGACACGGGAAATAAGGTGGAAAGGAGGAATATGCTGTCACAGTATAGGGAGAGCAATTAGGGTCACATAACGATGTATGTATAAATTTTTGTATGAGAGACTAACTTGAATTGTAAACTTTCACTTAAAGTACAATAAGAAAATATTAAAAAAAAGAAAACAAAAAAGATATCCCTGTTCCTAGGTCCGTCTCTGCCAGAATAGCCAGGCTGAGGGCCACAGAACTAGCAGAAAAGGACTTGGAGTGATATGACAAGGATGTCCTTTGTTGAGACACAAAATCCTGTGCTGCTGAGGTGGAGGCCTGGTCCCCCTATGTTTCTGATACAACCACACCACCCAGAAGGTCCTTCCTTCCAGAAACCATGATGCTGTCAGCTCTGATGAAAATGATGTGAGAGAGCCAGGCCAAACATTGCTTCACACACCCCCAGCAGGCTCAGAGCCCATACAGAAAGGGTTTCAACATGAGTTTAAAGAAAAAGTGATTTAAATTCAGTACCATTGGAAAAGTGGCCTCCCATAGGTGAGGCCATGGGGCTGTAAAGCCCTCTGGGGCTCCTGAGCAAAGTTGTGCTGCCACTTGTCTCTGTCAAGGCCCATTCACACCGGCCACACCTGGTTTGCACTTGGCGACTGCCCAACGGCTGAACGTAAGTGATTGACAGCCCGACTGCCAGACTGGCACAAGCAATTGCCCCTCTTCTAGGGAATCTCAGTGACTGCAAAACAAAGAGAGAGTCTTTTGAGCTCAGACTACACCCTAAACCCCAAGGAGGTATCATTTCTGTTCTTCATAGCACCAGCCAGGGTCAAGTATTGAAAACCCTGATGCTGGAGTAACCCTACAGACCCAAGGCATCAGTAGCTTGCTGGCAGAGACCCCAGCACTGAAGGGGGTCTGTGCCTGCCACTCTTTTGCAGTTATTAAAGAGCCAGAGGAATCACGGCACTGGAGCACAGCTTCATTTAAAGTTGGGAAGGAATAGTAATCTCAACTCCTGGCCTTATGGGTCAGGGATCTTAGCAAGGAATCATATTTTGAAATAAGAGATAAGGAAAAAAGAACAAGGGAACTGAGCCTCCCAGCCAGTGCCCTGAGCTGCATATATACCTTGAGGAGCTAAGGGAAAAGGCCTAGAGCAGCACTTTCTTGTCCATCCCCACAGGTCTGAGCTCGAGTTTCCCACAGGTGCTTTTTCCCCAGAGAGCTCAGCAACACTGGAGTGATCTACTGTGGTCTAGAGGAACATTTTACTTCGGGATTAGAATAAGGCAGCCTCTGG
Organism: Dugong dugon; assembly: GCA_030035585.1. NCBI lineage: Eukaryota > Metazoa > Chordata > Mammalia > Sirenia > Dugongidae > Dugong > Dugong dugon. The sequence goes on from CM057464.1 coordinate 24,795,076, forward strand.
TGTCAGCCCTGAGTCTGCTCTCACGTGCCCTCTTGGCGTGCCTGCCCCCCTTTCTGTCACCGTGGCGTTTCCTCCTGAGATGTGAAAACGTCAAGCTATGACACTGTTGGCATCTCTGTCTGTCTGTCCTATGCAGCTAGTTTTCAACAGTACCTTCTTTCATTTAAGTAGAATGCTGGGATTCCTGAGCCAGATCAGGCTTACTTGGGAAGCCTGTTTTCCCACTGTGCTGACTGTTAGGCTGAGAGGGAGGGATGAGGCGTGTGTTTCGTGAACAGGCAGGGAACTGGTGGGCCATAGTAGCCCAGACTTTGGGCAGCAAGGTCATGGGGACGGAGCTAACACCTTCTCTTTTGAACTTAAGTCACTCTCTCCTCAAATTATTGGACTTCATTTGGAATTGTTCAGAGGAATTTCTATCAGACGGCTTTTATTTCCTATAGACGGAACGTATGGTACAGAAGATGAAGCAATGGTGATAATAACAATTATAGCTGCCCCAAGGTAGCATCAAGACGCTGGACTAGTTTCCATCCTGTCTCACAACGTTTTGGTGAGGCTGGATGCTCCATGTGGCTTCTCAAGGCCTACCTTTCCTATAATACCTGCTGGTGGCTAGCAACCATGGTGTTTTGTTTCTGATTACAATATTTGGAAGAGACATTGTGATTAATTATGCATTTTCATCATTGGTCAGCTTCTGACAATTTGACACAAACTGGGTAAAATTGGTTCAGTAAATGGGTTGTCATTGGATAACTTTCAAAAATATGTGTTACAAAAGCATGCATAAAAGTTAAATAACACAAAACAGCTCTAAAATTGCAGTGAATCAACTACAACTGCCTAACCCTCATTCACGTCAGGCCATAACACGGATAACCTCTGATGGATTCATTCACGTGACTTTCAGCTGCAACCGACTTTAAAAGTGGAAAAGAGTTGATGTATATGAAGTGGTATCCAGAAGGGGATATAAATTGGAGCTTTAATTTCTGGAAACCTGTCTGCTTTGGTTTTACTTCCACTTACAGTAGTGACCGGAGCCTCTGTACCTGTCCTGGGAGCAGACGTGCAGTTTCTGGTGTTCCTGCCCCTCGAAGGTGTGCCAACAGTGCTGTGAGAGGCTTCCATGGGATCTCAGCTCCTCATACTCAGGGCACAGGCTTTTATAGCTTTGGAAGTTATCAAACACTGATAGGGAAAAATAACCACACATGGTCCATGGAAATTGTGGGATAGTGATAAAGTCAGTCTCTCTCATAGTAGTCTTGATCTCCAACTTCTGTTTCCTTTTCCACTTTCTTCTGGCTATCCCTTCTCCCTGTACGAGCATCCCATCATTATGCCTGTTACCTTCTCCTGAGTCACACACACACACATCGCTCTCTTAGTTGTCTTTGCAGTGGATAATCCCAAGGTTTTGTTATTGCTGCTGATGCAGTGCCTTGCTGGCCAGCATCTGAACTCCCTTCCTATAGAAGGAGAGAGGAATACCCCAGTGTGTGATTCCTAGTAGGAGACAGGGGGCTGCCTCCATCTGTAGAACCCTGAAGGGGCTAGCCATTGCCACAGCCTGCCCCTGTATGTGAAGTGTGGGCAAGGCTTGGTCACCTAGGAATATGGAAGGAAAGGAGCAAGATGCAGAGGCAGGTCAGGTGACTCATGTGCTAGCTATGGACTCATGGTGGAGATGAGTACAATAAAACCTGCAAAAGGTGGAACCTGTGTAAAGTGGAAACTTATCAGAGAAGGAAAACTCAAGTATTTTTCACTAAAAGGAGAAAGAGAGAAAAGTGGTAAGACTGCACCCTGTCAAAGGCTGAAAACTTTCGAGAAAAGTTTTTCAGAAAACAGGGTGCTCTCCTCAATTTCCAGCTCTCACAGGTTTCACTGCATTTGCTTCCATCGATGGGACCTTGGCCATGTCCTTAGCTGCCCAGATTACTCTGCTTTCTGCCTATTTCAAAAGCCTAGTTTTTGGCCTTCCTGAAGATTCTATGGTGGTGGTTGTTGTTAGGTGCCCTCAAGTCAGTTCCCATTCATAACAACCCTATGTACAACAGAACAAAACATTGCCCAGCCCTGCACCATCCTCACCATTGCTCTTATGCTTGAGCCCATTATTGCAGCCACTGTGTCAGTCCATCTCATTGAGGGTCTTCTTCTTTTTCACTGGCCCTCTACTTTACCAAGCATGATGTCCTTCCCCAGGGACTGGTCCCTCCTGATAACTTGTCCAAAGTACATGAGACAAAGTCTCACCATCCTTGCTTCTGAGGAGCATTCTGTCTGTACTTCTTCCAAGACAGATTTGTTCGTTCTTCTGGCAGTCCATACTGTATTCAATATTCTTTGCCAACACCAAGATTCAAAGACATCAATTCTTCATTCTTCCTTATTCATTGTCCAGCTTTTGCATGCATATGAGGCAACTGAAAACACCATGGCTTGGGCCAGGCACACCTTAGTCCTCAAAGTGACATCTTTGCTTTTTAACACTTAAAAGTGGTCTTTTGCAGCAGAGTTTCCCAGTGCAATATGTCATTTGACTTCTTGACTGCTGCTTCCATGTGCGTTGATTGCGGATCCAAGGAAAATGAAATCCTTCACAACTTCAATCTTTTTTCTGTTTAGCATGATGTTGTTTACTGGATCAGTTGTGACAACTTTTGCTTTCTTTATGTTGAGGTGCAATCCATACTGAAGCCTGTGGTCTTTGATCTTCATCAGTAACTGCTTCAAGTCCTCTTCACTTTCAGCAAGCAAGTTTATGTCATCTGCATATCACTGGTTGTTAATGAATCTTCCTCCAATCCTGATGCCCTGTTTTTCTTCATATAGCCCACCTATACGGGTTATTTGCTCAGTTTACAGATTAAGTAAGTATGGTAAAAGGATACAAATCTGACACATACCTTTCCTGATTTTAAACCAAATGGTATACCCTTATTTTGTTCAAACAACTGCCTCTTGGTCTAACTACAGGTTGCTCACGAGCACAATTAAGTGTTCTGGAATTCCCATTCTTCTCAATGTTATCCATAATTTGTTATGATCCACACAGTCAAATGCCTCTGAATAATCAATAAAACACAGGTAAACATCTTTATGGTATTCTCTGCTTTCAGTCAAGGTCCATCTCACATCAGCAATGATATCCCTGATTCCACGTCCTCTTTTGAATCTGGCTTGAATTTCTGGAAGTTCCCTGTTGATGTATTGCTGCAACCATTTTTGAATTATCTTCAGAAAAATTTTACTTGCATATGATATTAATGATATTGTTCAATAATTTCCACATTCTGTTTGACCACCTTTCTTTGGAATGGGCACAAATGTGGATCTCTTCCAGTCAGTTGGCCAGGTAGCTGTCTTCCAAATTTCTTGGCACAGATGACAGCACCTCCGTTGCTGCATCTGTTTGTTGAAACGTCTCAAATGGTATTACATCAGAGCCTTGTTTTTCCCCAATGTCTTCAATACAGCTTGAACTTTTTCTTTCAGTACCATCGGTTCCTGATCATATTCTGTGTCCTGAAATAGCTGAATGTTGACCAATTCTTTTTGGTATACTGACTCTATGTATTCCTTCCATCTTCTTTTGATGCTTCCTGTGTCATTCAATATTTTCCCCCATAGAATCCTTCAATATTGCAACTCGAGGCTTGAATTTTTTCTTCGGTTCTTTCAGCTTGAGAAATGCCAAGAGTGTTCTTGGCTTTTGATTTTCTTACTCCAGGTTTTTGTACATTTCATTACAGGACTTTTCTTTGTTTTCTTGAGCCACCCTTTGAAATATTCTGTTCAGCTCTTTTACTTCATCATTTCTTCCATTCACTTTAGCTACTCTATGTTCAAGAGCAAGTTTCAGAGTCTCTTCTGACATCCATTTTGGTCTTTTATTTCTTTCCTGTCTTTTTAATGACCTCTTGCTTTCTTCACGTATAATGTCCTTGATGTCATTCCATAACTCGTCTGGTGTTTAGTTGTTAGTGTTCAATGCATCAAATCTATTCCTGAGATGGTCTTTAAATTCAGATGGGATAGACTCGAGGTCATATTTTGGCTCTGGTGTATTTGCTCTGATTTTGTTCAGCTTCAATTTGAATTTGCATAGGAGCAACTGATACTCTGTTCAGCAGTTGGCCCCTGACCTTGTTCTGGATGATGATATTGAGCTCCGGCATCTCTTTCCACAGATAGAGTCTATTTGATTCTTGTGTATTCCATCTGGTGAGGTCCACGTGTATAGCTGTCATTTGTGTTGCTGAAAAAGGTGTTTGCAATGAAGAGTTTGTTGGTCTTGCAAAATTCTATCATGTAATCTCTGGTGTCACTTCTACCACCAAGGCCATATTTTCCAACTACTGATCCTTCTTCTTTGTTTCCAACTTTTGCATTCCAATCAACAGTAACTATCAATGCATCTTGATTGCATATTTGATCAATATCAGACTGCAAAAAAAAAAAAAAAAAAAAAAAGACCAATGTTGTTACCATTGAGTTGATTCTAACTCATAGTGACCCTATAGGACAGAGAAGAACTGCCCCATAGGGTTTCCAAGGAGCTACTGGTGGATACAAACTGCCAACCTTTTGATTAGCAGCTGAGCTCTTAACCACTGTGCCACCAGGGCTCCTTCAGACTGCAGAAATTGGTAAAAATCTTATATTTCTTCATCTTTGGTCTTAGAAATTGGTGCTTAAATTTGAATAATTGTTGTATTAACTCGTCTTCCTTGTCGGCGTCTGGATATTAGCCTATCATTGACAACTTTGTACTTCAAGATAGATCTTGAAGTGTTCTTTTTGACAATGAATGTGACACCATTCCTCTTCAATTTGTCATTTCTGGCACAGTAGAGCATATGATTGTCTGATTCAGAATGGTCAATATCAGTCCATTTCAGCTCATTAATGCCTAGGATGTCAACCTTTATGCATTCCATTTCATTTTTGATGACTTCCAATTTTCCTAGATTCGTACTTTGTACATTCCACATTCCAATTATTAATGGATGTTTGCAGCTGTTTCTTATCATTTTGAGTCATGCCACGTCAGCAGATAAAGCTTCCAAAAACTTTACTCCATCCATGTCATTAAAATCTACTCTATTTTGAGGAAGAAGCTCTTCCTCAGTCTGTTTTGAGTGCCTTCCAACCTGAGGGGCTCATCTTGCAGCACCATATCCGACAATATTTTTGCTATTCAAAAGATTTTCACTGGCCAGTTTTTTCAGAAGTAGACTGCCAGGCCCTTCTTCCTAGTATTTCTTAGTCTTGAAGCTCTGCTGAAACTTTTCCAACCTGAGTGACCCTGCTGGTATTTGAAGTACAGGCCGCAGAGCTTCCAGCATCACAGCTACAAACTGCAAGTCACCACAGTATGACAAACTGACAAAGGAGTGGTAGTATGATTCTATACCTACCTAATAACCTTCCAGTAATTTTTTTTTTAAATTACATTAGCTATAGTCCATTACTGATAGGAAGAAGTCCAAGCTGCACTGAAGACACTGGTGAAAAGAAAGGCTCAGGAATTGACAGAATACCAATAGAGATTTTTCAAAAATGGATGCAATGCTGGAAGTGCACACTCGTCTATGCCAGGAAATTTGGAAGGTAGCTACCTGGCCAACTGAATGGAGGAGATACATATTTATGCCTATTCCCAAAAAAGGTGTTCCAACCATATTTGGAAATTATTGAACACTATCGTTAATACCACATGCAAGTAAAATTTTGCTGAAGATCATTCAAAAGAGTTGCAGGAGGTGACGCCAATATGGCAGAGTAGTCAGATGCTTCCAGTGGACCCTGTTACAACAAAAACATGAGAAAACAAGTGAATCAACTATATACGGAAATCTGGGAGCCCTGAACATCAAAGGCAGAGTTGAGGAACTGGACTGAGTGGCAGGGGGAGGAAGAGATTGTTCAGAAGCAGCGAGGAGTTGCCAGTCCTAACCCGGAAAGAGCCTGAGCCCTTCAGGCCTGATCAGCTAAGAGTGAGTGGTGAGGCAGGCAAGCACTGGTCATTGGGAGGTGGGTTTTCTGCACAGGGAGACACCCAGCACCAGAGAGTCTACACGGCCACCCAGAACCAGTGAGTAGCAGCCCTGGATTGGTGAAGATAAGTACTTGCGAACAGCCTACTGTGCAGACCAAAAACACCTCCCTTAGGGAAAAACCTCTCTCCCATTTACCTCCCCGCTACCTGCTCTTCACTGGGTCCTGGACTGGCTTCAGCAATTGCCAAGTCCCCTGGGCCAGAAGTAGGACCCATCACACACCTGGAGCCATTCTCCCTGCCTTGGAGAGTGAACAAATTAACAAAAGGGAAAAAATAAACTGCCAACTCCCCTAAGCAAGAAACCCAGGGTAGACACAGCTCCTTTGCCTAGGCACAGGCATAAAGGATCCATGGGCTTTGAGTGCCTTCCCCCCCCCCCCCCCGCCATAGACTTGTGTAGGCCCATTTCACAGCATAGGCCTTCATTACCATAGTACAACAGGGTATATACTGGAAGTCTAACAGCAACTGTTTCAGCTGTGAAGTGGCAGGTTCTTGCCATTTGACACTGCTTTGCCCAGTAAGCAGGGTCTTCATCTACCCATATCAGGGGCCTGAAGACTTGTGATTCCACCCACGCCACCTAGCCACCTGCGATAGGGGCCCATGAATAAGAGGAGACCCCCAGTCCTTACAGCCAACAGCCTTAGCTACTCATAGTCTACCTCCAAAACCCACCCACCTATGTGCTCTAGTGAACAGGGACACACTGTCCTCCTGGACACTCGAGGGCAGCTGTCAGCCCCCTGCCTTGCTCAGAGTGTGTCCCCCTGCTGCAGCCAGATGCCTGTGACTATACAAATCACCCATACCTGTCTAGGACTAAAGGTCAGAGCCTACACCACACACTTGGTGGCTATCTACTTGGGCACCTGAGCTGAATCCATACAGGAGGAATGGGCGGACTCCTGAGCTCACATACTTAGTAACAGATCTAACCACCTCGTGACAGGACATTAGAGCTTCAAAGGTGCCAATAATCAAACTGGCTCACACGAGCAGCCTATTTGGGCATATCAAAACAAAACAAGAAGCTAGGACACAGGAAACAAACATAAAAATAAATAAATATAATAACTTATTGATGACTTGGAGACAACAGTCAATATCAAATCACATAAAAAGGCAATCCATGATGGCTTCAGCAAGCTCCCAAAATAAAGAACATAGAAACTTTCCAGAGGAGGAAAATTTCTTGGAATTACAAGAGGCAGAATACAAAAGATTAATGTACAGAACGCTTAAAGAAATTGCAAAGGAAATTAAGCAAAACACAGAACACTCAATAGAGGAAATTAAAAGAATAGAGAAGAGCATATGAAAAATTAAACATGCTGCAAGAATCCACAGAGAGACAGCAATCAGAAATCCAGAAGATTAACAATAAAGTTTCACAATTAGACAACTCAACAGAAGGTCATAGGAGCAGAATAGAGGCAATGGAAGTCAGAATTAGTGAGATTGAAGATAAAGCACTTGACACCAACTTATTTGAGGAAACCTCAGATAAAAGGATTTAAAAAAATGAAGAAACCCTAAGAATTATGTGGGACTCTATCAAGAGGAATAACCTACAAATGATTGGAGTACCAGACCAGGGCAGGGGAAAACAGAAAATACAGAGAGAATTGTTGAAGATTTGTTGGTGTAAAACTTCCCTGATACCGTGAAAGATGACAAGATATCTATCCAAGATGCTCATTGAATGCCACATAAGGTAGCTCCCAAAAGAAAGTCACCAAGACATATTTAATCAAACTTGCCAAAAGCAAAGATAAAGAGAGAATTTTAAGAGCAGCTTGGGATAAATGAAAAGTCATCTACAAAGGAGAATCAATAAGAATAAGCTCGGACTACTCAGCAGAAACCATGCAGGCAAGAAGGCAATGGGATGACATTTATAAAGCCTTGAAGGAAAAAAACTGCCAGCCAAGAATTACATATCCAGCAAAACTGTCTCTCATATATGATGGCAAAATTAAGACATTTCCAGATAAACAGAACTTCAGGGAATTTGCAAAAACCAAACCAAAATTACAAGAAATACTAAAGGGAGTCCTCTGGTTAGAAAATCAGTAACATCAGATAACAACCCAAGACTAGAACACAGGACAGAGCAACTAGATATCAACCCAGACAGGGAAGTCACAAAAGTAAATCAAAGCTAAAACACTGAAAACAGGGAAACAGATGTCAATATGTAAAAGATGAAAACATTAAAACAAAAAGAGGGGCTTAAAAAATGTAGACATAGTTTTTTCATATGGAGAAGAAGTCAAGGTGATATGAAGAAATAAAGACTGGTATAAACTTAGAAAAATTGGGGTAAATATTAAGGTAACCACAAAGGAAACTAACAACCCTACAAGTCAAAATAAAAAACTAGAAAAATATAAAGACTCAGCAAACACAAAATCAACAATAATGAAAATGAGGAAAAGAAAATATATAAAGAAAAATGACTCAGCACAGAAAATTAAGTGGAACAAAGAAACTGAACAACACACACACAAAAAAAATCAAAATGACAGCACTAAACTCATAGCTATCAATAATTATGCTGAATGTATATGGACTAAATGCACCAATAAAGAGAAAGAGAGTGGCAGAATGGATTAAAAAAATACTATCCATCTACGTGCTGCCTACAAGAGACACACCTTACACTTAAAGACACAAGCTAAAACTCAAAGGATGGAAAAAATATATCGAGCAAACAACACTCAAAAAACAGCAGGAGTGGCAATATTAATCTCTGACAAAATAGACTTTAAAGTAAAACTCACCACGAAGGATAAGGAAGGACACTATATAATGATTAAAGGGTCAATAAACCAGGAGGACATAACTATAATAAATATCCAACCAACAACAGGGCTCCAAAATACATAAAACAAACTCTAACACCACTTAAAAGAGACATAGCTCCACAACAGTGGTAGGAAACTTCAACACGCCACGTTCGGTGAAGGACAGAACATCCAGAAAGAAGCTCAACAAAGACATGGAAGAGCTAAATGCTACAGTCAACCAACTTGATCTCATAGACATATATACCGAACACTCCACCCAACAGCAGCCAAGTATAGTTTCTTTTCCAATACGCATGGAACATACTCCAGAACAGACAACATATTAGGACATAAAGCAAGCCTTAACAAAATTCAGAGCATTGAAATATTACAGAGCATCTTTTCTGACCCTAAAGCCATAAAAGTTTAGAAATCAACAACAGAAAAAGCAAGGGAAGAAATCATACACATAGAAAATGAACAACACCTTGCTCAAAAACTACTGTGTTATAGAAGAAATTAAGGATGGAGTAAGAACTTCATAGAATCAAAAGAGAATGAAAACACATCTTACCAGAACTTTGAGACACAGCAAAAGCGGTGCTCAGAGGTCAGTTTATAGCAATGAATGCACACATCCAAAAAGAAGAAAGGGCCAAAATCAAAACATTAACCCTACAACTGGATCAAGTAGAAAGATAGCAGCAAAAGAAGCCTTCAGGTACCAGAAGAAAGTAAATAATAAGAATCAGAGCAGAATTAAAAGAAATAGAGAATAGAAAAATAGTTGAAAGAGTTAACAGGACCAAAAGCTGGTTCTTTGAAAAGATCAACAAAATTGATAAACCGTTGACCAAACTGACAAAAGAAAAACAGGAGCGGAAACAAATAACCCATATAAGAAATGAGATGGGTGATATCACAACAGACCCAACTGAAACTAGAAGAATCATAACAGAATGCTATGAAAAATTGTACTCTAAGAAATTTGAAAACCTAAAGGAAATGGACAGATTTCTAGAAACTCACTACCTACCTAAACTAACACAAACAGAGGTAGAACAACTAAATAAACCCATAAAAAAAGAAGAGATTGAAAAGGTAATTAAAAAACTCCCAACAAGAAAAGCCCTGGGCTGGAAGGCATTGAGAATTCTACCAAACTTTCAGAGAAGCGTTAACACCACTACTACTAAAGGTATTTCAGAGCATAGGAAAGGATGGAATACTCCCAAACTCAATCTATGAAGCCCCGCATAACCCTGATACCAAAAAAAGGTAAAGACACCACAAAAAAAGAAAATTACAGGCCCATATCCCTCATGAACATTGATGCAAAAATCCTCAACAAAATTATAGCCAATAGAATTCAACAACATATCAAAAAAATAATTCACCACGATCAAGTGGGATTTATACCAGGTATGCAGGGATGGTTCAACATTAGAAAAACAATCAATGTAATCCATCACATAAATAAAACAAAAGACAAGAACCACATGATCTTATTAATCAATGCAGAAAAGGCATTCAAGAAAGTCCAACACCGATTCATGATATAAAACTCTCAGCAAAATAGGAATAGAAAGGAAATTCCTCACCATAATTAAGGGCATATATACAAAGCTAACAGTCAACATTGTCCTAAATGGAGAGACTTTGAAAGCATTCCCTTTGAGAATGAGAACCAGACAAGGATGCCCTCTATCACCACTCTTATTCAACATTGTGCTGGAGGTCCTAGCCAGAGCAATTAGGCTAGAAAAAGAAATAAAGGGCATCCAGATCGGTAGGGAAGAAGTCAAAGTATCTCTATTAGCAGATGATATGATCTTATACACAGAAAACCCCAAGGAATCTACAAGAAAACTACTGGAACTAATAGAAGATTACAGCAAAGTTTCAAAATACAAGATAAACATACAAAAATCAGTTGGATTCCTTTACACCAACAAAGGGAACCTCCAAGAGCAAATCATGAAATCAACACCATTTACAATAGCCCCCAAGAAGATAAAATACTTAGGAATAAATCTAACCAGAGACATAAAAGACCTATATGCTGAAAACTACAAGACACTACTGCAAGAAACCAAAAGAGACCTGCATAAGTGGAAAAACATACCTTGCTCATGGATAAGTAGACCCAACACTGTGAATGTCAGTTCTACCCAAAGCAATCTACAGATATAATGTAATCCTGATCCTAATTCCACTGGCATTTTTTAATGAAATGGAGAAACAAATCACCAACTTCCTATGGAAAGGGAAGAGGCCCCGAATAAGTAAAGCATTACTCAAGGAGAAGAACAAAATGGGAGGCCTCACACTACCTGATTTTAGAACCCATTATACCACCACGGTAGTCAAAACAGCCTGGTACTGGTACAACAACAGATACATAGACCAGTGGAACAGAATTGAGAATCAAACATAAATTTATCCACCTATGAGCAGCTGATATTTGACAAAGGCCCAAAGTCCATTAATTGGGGAAAACACAATCTCTTTAACAAATGGTGTTGGCATAACTGGATATCTATCCACAAAAAACTGAAACAAGACCCATACCTCACACCATGCACAAAAACTAACTCAAAATGGATCAAAGACCTAAATATAAAATCGAAAACGATAAAGATCATGGAGGAAAAAATAGGGACAACACTAGGAGCCCTAATACATGGCATAAACACAATACGAACCATAAGTAACAATGCAGAAGCACCAGAAGAGAGACTAGATACATGGGAGCTCCTAAAAATCAAACACTTATGCTCATCAAAAGACTTCACCAAAAGAGTAAAAAGATAACCTACAGACTGGGAAAAAATTTTTGGCTGCGACAAATCTGATCAGCATCTAATCTCTAAAATCTATAAGATACTGCAAAACCTCAACAACAAAAAAGATAAATAAGCCAATTAAAAACTAGGCAAAGGATATGAACAGACATTTCGCCAAGGAATATATTCATGTGGCTAACAGACATATGAAGAAATGCTCAGAATCATTAGCCACTAGAGAAATGCAGATCAAAACTACAATGAGATATCATCTCACCCCAACAAGGCTAGCATTAATCCAAAAAACACAAAATAATCAATGGTGGAAAGGTTATGGAGACACTGGAACACTTATACACTGCTGGTGGGAATGTAAAATGGTACAACCACTTTGGAAATCAATTTCGTGCTTCCTTAATAAGCTAGAGATAGAAGTATTATATGATCCAGCTAGCCTACTCCTTGGAATAAATCCTAGAGAAATGAGAGCCGTCACACGAATAGATATGTGCACACCCATGTTCACTGCAGCACTGTTCACAATAGCAAAAAGATGGAAACAACCTAGGTGCCCATCAACAGAAGAATGGATAAACAAATTATGATATATCCACACAATGGAATACTACGCAAGGATAAACAACAACGATGAAGCCGTGAAACATCTTACAACATGGAGGACTCTGGAGGGCATTATGCTGAGTGAAGTTAGTCACAGAAGGACAGATATTGTATAAGACCACTATTATAAGAACTCAAGAAAAGGTTTAAACACAGAAGAAAACATTCTTTGATTGTCATGAGGGTGGGGAGGGAGGGTGAGGGTTATTTACTAACTAGATAGTAGATAAGAATTATCTTAGGTGAAGCGAAGGACAGCACACACTACAGGGGAAGTCAGCACAACTGGATTAAACCAAAGCTAAGAAGTTTCCTGAATACAATCAAACACTTTGAGGGACACAGTAGCAGGGGTAAGGGTCTGGGGACCATGCTTTCAGGGGACATCTAAGTCAACTGGCATAACAAAGCTTATTTAAGAAAATGTTCTGCATCCTACTTTGGTGAGTGGCATCTGGGTCTTAAAAGCTTGCAAGCGGCCATCTAAGATGCATCAATTGGTCCCAGCCACCTGAAATAAAGTTGAATGAAGAATACCAAATACACAAGGAAAGTATTAGCCCAAGATACAGAAAGGGCCACATAAACTGGAGATTGCACCAGCCAGAGGCCAGAAGAACTAGATGTTGCCTGGCTACCACCAATGACTGCCCTGACAGGTAACACAACAAAGAGTCCCTGGTGGAGCAGGAGAAAGGTGGGATGCAGAACCCAAATTCTAATAAAAAGACCAGACTTAATGGTCTGACTGACACTGGAGGATCCCCAGAAAGCATAGTCTCTGGATTCTCTATCAGCCGAGAACTAAAACAATTTTTGAGGCAAACTCTTCAGACGGGGATTGGACTGGACTGTGGGACATAAAGTGATACTCATGAGGTGTGTGCCTCTTAAGTAAATAGAAGATACTAAACCGGCAGCTTCTGTCTGGAGGTGAGATGGGAGGGCAGCGAGGGTTGGGAGCTGGTTGAATGGTAATGGGGAATCGGGTGGAAAGGAGGAGTGTGCTGTCACAGTATGGGGAGAGCAATTAGGGTCACATAACAATGTATATATAAATTTTTGTATGGGAGACTAACTTGAAATGTAATCTCCATTTAAAATACAACAACAACAAAAAATAATAGAAAATAAAAAAAAGTGGTTGGTTTAGTACATTGATGGGGTACTGCCAGAAATTTAAGCCCGATCCTGAAGAGGACATACGACAAAGGATATCATCGCTGATGTTAGATGGATCCTGGCTGAAAGCAGAAAATTCCAGAAAAATGTTTACCTGTGTTGTATTGACTATGCAAAGGCATTCGACTGTGTGCATCATAACAAGTTATGGATAACATTGAGAAGAATGGGAATTCCAGAACACTTAACTGTGCTCATGAGGAACCTGTACATAGATCAACAGGCAGTTGTTCAAACCGAACACAGGATACTGCATGGTTTAAAGTCAGAAAAGTTGTGCATCAGGGTTGTATCCTTTCACCATACTTATTCAATCTGGGTGATAGGCAAATAGTTCAAGAAGCTGGACTATATGAAGAAAAACAAGCATCAGGATTGGAGGAAGACTTATTAACAAACTGCATCATTTAGATGACACAAACTTGTTTGCTGAAAGTGAAGAGGACTTGAAGCACTTACTGATGAAGATCAAAGACTACAGCCTTCAGTACAGATTACACTTCAATATAAAGAAAACAAAAATCTCCTACTATTATTGTCGAACTGTCAATTTCTCTTTTCAGTGTTGTTAGAGTTTATGTATTCTGGAGCCCTGTCATTGGGTGCGTAGATATTTATTATGGTTATGTCTTCATGATGGATCGTCCCCTTAATCATTATATAGTGTCTGTCTTTTATGGTGGATTTTGTTTTAAAGTCTATTTTATGTGAGATTAGTATTGCCACTCTTGCTCTTTTTTGATAGTTGTTAGCTTGATGTATTTTTTTCCAACCTTTGACTTTTAATAGATTCACATCTTTGTTTCTAAGGTGTGTCTCTTGTAGACAGCATATTGATGGATCCTGTTTTCTTATCCATTCTATCACTCTCTGTCTCTTTATGGGTGCATTGAGTCCATTTACATTCAGTGTATCCATTGATGGGTGTTAGTTTGTTGCTGTCTTTTTGTAGTGCTTTTTTTTGTCGTGCTGAAGTTTTCTTTGTTCTTCTTACTCTCCTGTGCTGAGTCACTTTTGTTTGTGGATGTTTTTTCATTTCTTTTCATTTTGTAGGTTTTGTTTTTGCTGAGACTTTATGTTTTTACTCTTTATTTTTATGAGTATGTTTGTTAACTTTCTTTGTGGTTACTGTGAAATTTACGCTTATATTTCTAAGTTTGAGGCAGTCTATTATTACTCAGTATTGCCTTGCCTTCTATTTCCATTAGAAGTTTCTGTACCTACACCGTTTATTCCCTATTTTATTGTTCTGATGTTGTTGTCATTTACGGATAACTGCCCTGTTTCCCTGTTGTATTTCTTTTAGTTTTGTATAGTCCTTGAGAGTTCATTTCCTAGATTGGTATGTGGCTGGTACGATCTTGCCTCCTAGATTTTGTCTGTGAGCTGAAGTTGTTTGTTCTCATATCGAAGAACTCCCTTTAATAATTCTTGTAAGTCTGGTTTGGTTTTTACATGTTCCCTTAATTTCTGGTTATCTGGAAATGTCCTATTTTCACCATCATATTTGAACGAAAGTTTTGCAGGATATATTATTCTTGGCTGGCTATTTTTTTCTTTCAAGGTTTTATATATGTCATTGCATTGCCTTCTTGTCTGCATGGTTTCTGCCGAATAATCGGAGCTTAGTCTTATCGTTTCCCCTGTGTATGTGACTTCTTGTTTTCCATGAGCTGCTCCCAGAATTCTTTGTTTGTCTTTGGTTTTGGTGAATGTGATTATGATATACCTTGGTGATTTTCTTTTGGGGTCTCTCCTATATGGAGTTCGTTGAACTTCTTGGATGGCCAGCTTTTCATCTTTCATGTTACTGGGGAAGTTTTCTGTCAGCAGTTTTTCAATGATCCTCTCTGTGTTTTCTGTTTTCTGGAACTCCAATCACTCGTAAATTTTTGCTTTTTATTGTATCCTACATAACTCTCAGAGTCTCTTCATTTTTCTTTGTTCTTTTTTCTGAGTTTTCCTGAAATAGAGTTGTAGCCAAGTGTTTGTCTTCAATTCCACTGATTCTGTCTTCCACTGTTTCAAATCTGCTCCTCAGCCCTTCTATGACACCGTCCATTTCTGAAATCTTGTTGTTTATCTTTTGGATTTCTAATTGTTGTTTTTCTATAATTTCTAGTTGTGAATTTATTTTGGCATTTTGTTCCTGCATTATTTTCCTGAATTATTCCAATTTTTTGTCTGTATTTTCCATGAATTTGTATGCCTTTTCCATGAATTTGTCTATTTTTTTCCTCATTTTTGTCTGCTTTTTGCTTCAACTCTTGGATAATTCTGAGTATTAGAGATTTGATTCCCTATCAGGTAGTTTTAGTGCCTTTTCTTCCACTGGAAACTCATCTGGTCTTTTATTTTGGATGCCTACTAGAACCATCCTGTCCTGTTTCTGTAACTGTTTTGAAATTGTCTGCTGTCTTCAGGTCATTCAGTAGTTATTTTTCTCATTTACTGATTGTAGATTTGTTTGTTTCATCCTTTTTTTTATTTCACTATGTCTGAGCAGGTGGGTTGTGTGTTCTTTGTTGTTTGCTTGTCTGTGAGCACTATACTTTTCACCTCCTTCTACAATTGGCAGGGTCAGTTGCTCAGATGTGTACAGCAGGGCAGGTCTAGCTGAAGAGGAGTTACTGGGATGGGTTGTTTGTGGCACTTACTTCAGCCACCAGGGTGGGTCGGTAATCAGTGCAGGTAGGTTCCAGTAGGCCGTGCCTGTGCTGCTTGGTGGTGTGATGTTAAGCACACGCTGAAGGTAGGCAAGTTGTAGGGGGGAGATTGTTATGTGTGGAGCTAAGATGCATATGGGAGAAAGGAGAGAGTTACAGGAGCCAAAAACATACAAATAAAAAAGAGTGCTAGGGGACCTTGCGATTGCAGTGGAGAGATGAGAGACTATGAACTGGAGAAAAACAAAAAGGGAAAGAAGAAAGAAAAAAAGAATGAATAAATAAAAATCAGAAAGGAAAAAGAACAGTAGAGCTCCCAGGGATCCCACCGGTGTGGCTATGAGGTCTGGGGAAGTTGTTCGCAGGTGTTGCAGTGCAGCCTGGCTAGAAGATGTAGAGATTTTCAGTGCCAGGTATTCAGGGAACAGAAAGAGAAGGAAGGTATAGAGAGATGAGAAACTGAGTAATGAAGAAAGACAAAAAGGGAAAAGAGGGAAAACAAAACAAAACAAATTAAAAAAAAAAAGAAAAGCCCCCCCAAAAAACAGAAAATAAAAAACCCACGAGAAAAGAAATGCTCTCAGGGATCCCTCTGTGCGTCTGCACAAGCTGAAGGGGTACGTTCCAAGCCGCGCAGCACTGCCCGGCCAGAAAGGGCTCTCAACTCAAGAAAAGGAAAAGAAAACAAACAAACAATTCAAAACAAACAAACAAAAGCCCCGAGATCCCACCAGCATAGCAACCCAGACCACGAAGCAGTTCCACACTCGAACGGAGCTCTGAAGCCCCTCAGGAAGAAGCAGAGATAGTGCACGGAGCCAGGTGTTTGACCGAAAGGAGGGAGAGGTGGTGGGAGGAGAGGAAGAAATCAAAAGATGAGAAAAAAAGCAACACCAGCAGCCAACAAATGGCACTCAGAGAGCCACCCAGTGCAGGCGGGTGGAATCAAAGCAGCCGGTGCTTCCTGGACAAGAGACTGTGGCCACGGGAAGCAGAGGAGGCCGAGTGGGGGTGAAGAAGGGTGGAGGTTGGGAAAGTGTATATCTCAAATTACCAGTTGTTTTGTCTCCTGCTAGAAGCTCCATGAAGCTGCTTTCTCGTACCCCCTATTTGCTGATCTCTGATAGGAGTCCAAGATGGTGGATCCCCGCTGCATTAGCTGATTAGGGGACCTCTGCATGAATCTCTCCTCACTCTCCATTCTCTGTCAGTTTTCTCACTCCATTTGGTGCTTGGCTGAGTTCTTTATCTCTTCATTTGATGTTTTAGCATTTCAAGATTGCTGTTTTCTCTAATTGGATTAGTTTTTCAGATCTTCGCTGTGGAGGGACGGGGTGGCGCTTCTGCCTAGAGCACCATTTTGCTGGAATTCTGGACTCTGATTCTTACTGACTTGAAACAATAAAGTAAAATCATCTCTTGTTAACTGTATTTTCCTTACAAAGATTATTTATTCACCTCAAGCCTTCTTAGTGTTAGGATATGACACTTGTAATTATGACTTTTGAAAAAGGGAAGAACTTAAAGGAAAGTGTCTATGTAGGAGTGAAAAAAAATTATCACTTGATGAAACATGAGATAAAAAGACAGCTGCCCTTTTCAGTTGAAATGCTCACATTCAAGTTCACTAGAAATATCCACTCTGCAGCGACCTTCCTGAAGCCTGGGCTCCATCTTATTCCGCTTTCTATTCCCAGGACCCAAGCCAGGGGCTAGTCCATCATTGGTGCTTGGTGTTAATATATAAACACAGATATTGGCTCCCCTTCATGGTGGCAAAGGTGGGAGTTGTCATTATTAGTAGCAGACATGTTACTTTATTAATATACTTCATATTTTCATAAGCAACCATCATCATCTACATGATCACTGAGCTGATATGGCATAGTAGCCAGTTGACTATTTTTCCCAGAGAGGACTGTGAGGTTTTTGTGGGTCAGTGTTTCTCATGTATGAGGACAGGCATGATTCCTCATCTGTTTCTCATTCTCATGAGGTTCAGAAGGCCAGATAGGTCCCATCTGTAAAAATGGATACCCCTGTGAAAGTGCCTCCAGGGCAAGCTCTCAAGATGGAGGTCTCCTGGAGGTCTCCACCATTGGTGCTCCAATCAAAACCACCTTGTCTTATTGGACATCTGTTTGTCCTCAGAGGGGCTTATTCTGATCTCTTCATGTCTCTCACTGCAAGACAATCTGATTCTAATGCAGCAAACATGAAACAGGAAGAGTTCTAAAGGAAGGGAAGAAGCCAGCTCGCCCACAGTCTTTGCCCTATGTTCACACGCGGCTGATGTGCACTGCACCATACACTTATCTGCATCACCATGGACAATGCTCAGCTTGTAGGCTCAGCAAATGGATGCTTAACAAGAGTTTTAGAAAGAAAACTCTTCTCCCCCTGGTTTACAACTAATGCATGTTCATTGTTGTAAAATGCAAAAAAGCATTAAGAAGAAAAAAACAAGTAATGAATCTCACCATGTAGATATAAGCAATCTTATCATTTTTGTGGATTTCCAGTCAATTTTTCCATATATCTATTTTCATATAGTTCAGACAATGCAGTATTTTGATTATTTTTTAACTTATTTTTCATTATAACATAAACATTTTCCCATGCCATAAAAACTAATTTTAGTGACTGAATAATCAATCCTTCTCTGTATGCCAGGATTTCCTGAAGTTTTCAACTGATAGAGGCATTCCTTATGGTGTATAAGGTTATTTTAGCTGGTACATGAATAAATACTTTTATTTTACTAATTATATGTTTGTTTTAGGAAACTGGTGCCTGAGTGGTTAAAGTGCTTGGCTGCTAACCAAAAGGCTGCTGGTTTGAACCCACCAGCGGCTCTTTGAGGGAAAGATGTAGCAGTCTACTTCTGTAAAGATTTACAGCCTTGGAAACCCTACCGGGCAGTTCTACTCTGTCCTATAGGGTTGCTATGAGTCACAATCAGCTTGACAGCAGTGGGTTTTTTGGTTTGATGTGTTTATTTTAGTGTGTATCTGAGACAAATATCTAATTATAAATATCCTTGTTATATCATGCATATTAGTGCTTAGAATGAGGCTAAGTAAAAAGAGAGGCACTGGATTTAAGTGAAAAGTGTTAAATAAGTGGAAGTATAAATTGATTATGCATGTAGAGAACTTGTGAATCAAGTCTGGGAAGCCTTGTTCTTAATGATTTTCTTTGTGTTGGATAGTTAAGTATTCTCCAACGTCTTGCTGCAATAAACAATGCTATGATGAACAGCTCTGTGCATAGTTCTTGTTCTCATGTGTGATTTTTTTTTTAGGATGGATTCCTAGAAGTAAGACTTAACTTAAATATCAGTCTTATAAATTGTAGCCCTGGTTCAGACTCCACAACAGTGAAGTCTTGGAAAAATAATTTTGCCTCTTGGTTTCCTAGTGCTTTCGTCAATGGAAAAAAAAAAAAAAGTCAAATCCTCAATTCACAAGATTATTATTAAGTAATGCAGATCAATTGAATATATCCTTGAAGACCTTTGAGCTCTTCAGGTGTCTCCTCTATTATGGATCTGATGGTAGCACTATGGGCAGGTACTCTCCTGTCAGAAGGAAAAGTGCTTTGAGAGCATCTGACACAGGCAGTGGAGTCCTGTGGGTCACCTTCTTCCTCTTACCCACATTATCAGAAGAACTGGAGTGGAAACGCAGGTCATGGGGCAGGGTTCAATGTCCCACTCAAGGAAACCTAGGGCAAACCTACAGCCAGGCCCCAGAAGCTGGCATGAAACCTGTATCTTGGGCAGAACAAGATGCAGAGGAGAATTCCAGAGGTGGAGCCACGCAAGTGAAGCATGGTACTCAGGGAACACTTGGATGTTGGCCCTGGTCCACCAAATGGACACTCTTTAGGTGATACGAATAGGATAGCAGGGGTCCAAATGATAGTCATGGTGTTAGGAGCAATTGATACTGCAGGCAGATCATTACCTGGAAACTGGGTGCAGGCAGGAGGCACATTTAACTGCCTCAAGTCCAGATTGGTATATGAACTTTCATGTGGAACCATCAGAGACAGAAACAGCACCTGGGGTTGACTGAGGTGGAAGAAGTAGGCATAGGCTGACAGGACAACCTACCAGCAAAGAATGGAATGAGATTAACTAGCACATCTGGCTGGGACTTACAATGAATTTGTGAGGATGGCCTGATTCTAAGAAGATCTCTAGCTGAGCCAACCAGCCAAAGATACCTTATGTGACAAACTACATGTTCTTGTCTACCTTGTAGCTAGGTGTGGCCAAGTAGTTAATTGTGATCTAATGACTTGTGAGTAGAAGTAATGGCACATAGTTGTTGTGTGCCATTGATTTCTGTAGTGACCCAACGTGTTACATTAGGGACATCTTTTTTGAAGCCACATATCTGAGACTCTTTCTTGCTAGTCAGAAAATGGTGATGATTGGAGCTAACTTGTAAATCAGGTGCTATGGGTAGTACCCCACCTTGGACCATTCATCATTGACTGTTATCCAAGAGATAAATAAACTCTATCTTATTGGAGGTCGTTGTTACAGCAGCTTAATCTGTACCTAATGAATACCCCGCAATAAGCAGATTGCATAAGGTCTTCTCATGTGCATTCTGAAGGGGACTATTTTGCACAACTGGTTATCAACCCAATTCTAGATAAGGGAGTTTTAGTGGCTGTGACGACGGGGAAGAGAACGCAGTTGTTTAGGTCTGATATGAATCACGAAAAAGCTGTGCCCTCCAAATCCTCAAAATACAGCAAACACCTTCGTTTTGCTTTATTACCTAGGGTCATCACATGGGCAGATGGGGCTTATTTAGCTCTTTTTCCTCTGTTCATCTGCCAGAAGAGATGGAAATAAATTAAAAGTCACGCTGCAGACAAGCAGAGAAAAACTTCCCTGTGGCATTCTGGGTTAATTAATCTGGACTGAGGAAGATGCTGGGGATGATAGTACTGGCCACAGTCCCTCCTGAGGCCATTGCCCCTCCCTCTTCCTCCCAGGTCTGGACACAACCTACTGCTACATGCAGTGTCTTGTCCTGTAACTGGGGAGGGGTTGCAGCACGACCATCCCCAGTAGAGATGTACCAAGTTCAAAGTGAGAGGGAACGAGTATTATTTGGTCATATGTGGACAATATTTGGTTTATTTTGAAATTAACTTTAAAAGGGTGCATAATATTTTTACATTTCTCAGAAATCGGAATATTTTGTATAAAAGTTGTAAAGTGATATAGGAGTTCTGGAAAAATGGCACTCTAGGCAGAAGCACCATGCCATCCCTCCACAGCAAAGATCCAAAAAACTAAGCCGAACAGAGAATACAATCCTGAAACCATAAAACATCAAATGAAAACATAAAGAACTCAGCCAAGCACCAAATGGAGTGAGAAAACTGACAGAAAATGGAGAGCGAGGAGAGATTCATGCAGAGGTCCCCTACCAGCTAACACAGCGTGGATCTACCATCTTGGACTCCTATCGGAGACCAGCAAATGGGGTACAAGAAAGCAGTCTCACAGAGCGTCCAGCAGGAGACAAAACAACCGCTCCACATGTAACAATTTCCCCGCTGCATCCTACCTACCTGCACCATGCGCTTGACACCACAACACCAAGCAGCACAGGCATGCCCTACTGGAACCTGCCCTGCACTGATAACCAACCTGCTGTGGTGGCTGTAGTAAGTGCCACAAACAACCCATCCCAGTAACTCCTCTTCAGCTAGACCTGCCCTGCCATACCATATCTGAGTGACTGACCCTGCCAATTGGAGAAGGAGGCAAAAAGGATTGTGCCCACAGACAAGTAAACAACAAAGAACACACAGTGTGCCTGCTCAGACATAGTCAAATTTTTTTAAAAAGGGACGAAACAAACAAATCTACAATCAATAAATGAGAAAAATAACTACTGAATGCCCTGAAGACAGCAGAAAATATCAAAACATTTACAAAAACTGGACAGGATGGTTCCAGTAGGAATCCAAAATAAAACACCAGATGGCTCTCCAGTGGAAGAAAATGCACTAGAACTACCTGATAGGGAATTCAAATCTCTAATGCTCACAATTCTCCAAGAGCTGAGGCAAAAAGCTGACAAACATGAGGAAAAAATAAAAAATTCATGGAAAATATGGACAAAAAATTGGAAGAATTCAGGAAAATAATGCAGGAACAAAACACCAAAATAAATTCACAAGTAGAAATTATACAAAGACAACAATTACAAATCCAAAAGATAAACAACAAGATTTCAGAAATGGACGGTGTCTTAAAAGGGGTGAGAAGCAGATTTGAAACAGTGGAAGACAGGATCAGTGGAATTGAAGACAAACACTTGGATACAACTCTGTTTCAGGAAAACTCAGAAAAAAGAACAAAGAAAAATGAAGAGAACCTGAGAGTTATGTGGGATACAATCAGAAGCAAAAATTTGTGAGTGATTGGAATTCCAGAACGGGGAGAAAACTGAAAACACAGAGAGGATCATTGAGGAACTGCTGACAGAAAACTTCCCCAATATCATGAAAGATGAAAAGCTGGCCATCCAAGAGGCTCAATGAACCCCATATAGGAGAGACCCCAAAAGAAAATCACCAAGGCATATCATAATCACACTCGCCAAAACCAGAGACAAACAAAGAATCGTGGGTGCAGCTCATGAAAAACAAGAAGTCACATACAGAGGAGAAACAGTAAGACTAAGCTCAGATTATTTGGCAGAAACCATGCAGGCAAGAAGGCAATGGGATGACATATGTAAAATCTTGAAAGAAAAAAATTGCCAGCCAAGAATAATATATCCTGCAAAACTCTCATTCAAATTTGATGGTGAAATTAGGTCATTTCCAGATAAACAGAAATTAAGGGAATATGTAAAAGTCAAACCAAACTTACAAGAATTATTAAAAGAAGTTCTTCAATCTGAGGAAAAACAGCTTAAGCTCACAGGCAGAATATAGGAAGCAGGATCATACCAGCCAGATACCAATCTAAGAAATGAACTCTCGAGGACTATCCAAAATCAAATGAAATACAACAGGGAATCAGAGCAGTTAATCAGTAAATGACAACAACGTCAAAACAATAAAAGAGGGAATAAACGGCATAGTTATAGAACCTTCTATTGGAGAGGAAGGCAAGGTGATACCAAGTAATGGTAGATGGCTTCAAACTTAGAAACATACACGTAAAATTCATGGTAACCACAAAGAAAGTTAACAAATGTACTCATAAAAATAAAGAGGAAAAACATAAAGTCTCAGCAAAAACAAAACCTACAAAAAACAAAAGAAATGGAAAAAAAAATCCATAAACAAAAGTAACTCAGCACAAGAGAGTAAGAAGAACCAAGAAAACTTCAGCACCACAAAAAAAAAGCGCTACAAAATGACAGCAACAAACTCACATCTATCAATAATTACACTGAATGTAAATGGACTCAATGCACCCATAAAGAGATGGAGAGTGACAGAATGCATAAGAAAACAGGATCCATCAATATGCTGTCTACAAGAAACACACTTTAGAAACAAAGATGTGAATTTATTAAAAGTCAAAGGTTGGAAAAAATATATCAAGCTAACAACTACCAAAAAAGAGCAAGAGTGGCAATACTAATCTCACATAAAATAGACTTTAAAACAAACTCCACCATAAAAGACAAAGAAAGACACTATATAATGATTAAGGGGACGATCCATCATGAAGACATAACCTTAATAAACAACTACGCACCCAATGACGGGGCTTCAAAATACATAAAACAAACTCTAACAACACTGAAAAGAGAAATTGGCAGTTCCACAATAATAGTAGGAGACTTCAACACACCACTCTCAGTAAAGGTCAGAAGAACTAAGAAGAAACTCAGCAAAGATACAGAAAACCAAAAGGGCACAATCAGCCAACTAGACCTCATAGACATATATAGAACACTCCATCCAACAGCTGCAAAGTACACATTTGTTTCCAATGCACATGGAACGTTCTCCAGAGTAGAACACATCTTAGGCCACAGAGCAATCCTCAAGAAGATCCAAAATGTTGAGATAATTCAAAGTATCTTCTCTGACCACAATGCCATCAAGGTAGAAATTTACAAGAAGGAAAAAAGAATCAATAACATGGAAACTGAATAATACCCTGCTTACATATCAGTGGGTAATAGAAGAAATCAGAGATGGAATAAAAAAATTCCTAGAATCAAATGAGAATGAAAACACATCATACCAAAACTTTTGGGACACAGCAAAGGCAGTCCTCAGAGGACAATTTATAGCAATAGACGCACATATCAAAAAAGAAGAAAGGGACAAAATCAAAACATTAACTACAGAACTCAAACAAATAGAAAGACAACAGCAAAATAAGCCCGCAACCACTGGAAGAAAGGAAATAGTAAAGATCAGAGCAGAAATAAATGAAATAGAGAACAGAAAAACAATAGAAAGAATCAACAAAACCAAAAGTTGGTTCTTTGAAAGAATCAACAAAATCGACAAACCACTGGCCAGACTGACAAAAGAAAAACAGGAGAGGACACAAACAACCCAAATAAGAAATGCAATGGGTGACATTACAACAGACCTAACTGAAATAAAAAGGATTATAACAGAATGTTATGAAAAATAATACTCCAACAAATTTGAAAACCTAGAAGAAATGAATAAATTTCTGGAAACACACAGCCTACCCAAACTACAACAGAGTGATGTTGAAAATCTGAATAGACTCATAACAAGAGAAGAGATTGAAAAGGTAATAAAAAAAACTCCCAACAAAAAAAAGCCCTGGCCCAGATGACTTCACTGGAGAATTCTACAAAACATTTACAAAAGAGCTTGTTCCAGTACTACTCAAGCTATTTCAGAGCATAGAGGAGGAAGCAACACTTCCAAATTCATTCTGTGAAGCCAGCATAATGCTGATACCAAAATCAGGCAAAGACGTCACAAAGAAAGAAAATTACAGACCAGTATCTCTCATGAATATAGATGCAAAACTTCAGAACAAAATTCTAGCCGATAGAATTCAGCATCATATCAAAAAAATAATACACCACGACCAAATAGGGTTCATACCAGGTATGCAAGGATGGTTCAACATTAGAAAATCAATCAACGTGATCCACCACATAAATGAAAGGAAAGAATCACATGATCATCTCAATTGACACAGAAAAGGCATTTGACAAAGTCCAACACCCATTCCTGATAAAAACTCTCAATAAAACAGGAAGAGAAGGGAAATTTCTCAACATGATAAAGGGCATCTATGCAAAACCAATGGCCAACATCATTCTTAATGGAGAGAGGCTCAAAATATTCCCCTTGAGAACAGGAACAAGACAAGGATGCCCTTTATCACTAATCCTATTTAACATTGTGCTGGAAGTTCTAGCTAGAGCAGTACGGCAAGAAAAAGAAATAAAGGGCATCCAAATTGGTAAGGAAGAAGTTAAACAGTCTCTGTTTGCAGATGATATGATACTATACATAGAAAACCGTAAAGACTCCACAAGAAATCTACTGGAACTAATAGAAAGATTCAGCAGAGTAGCAGGATACAAGATAAACATTCAGAAATCAGTTGGATTCCTATACACCAGTAAGGAGAATGATGAAAAGGAAATCAGGAAAACAATAGCATTTTCAGTAGCCCCTAAAAAGATAAAATACTTAGGAATAAATCTGACTGGGGATGTAAAAGACCTATACATAGAAAACTAGAAAACACTACTTCATGAAACCCAAAGGGATCTACATAAATGGAAAAACATACCATGCTCATGGATAGGTAAACCCAACAATGTGAAAATGACAATACTACCCAAAGCAATTTAAAAATACAACGCAATCCCAATCCAAATACCAACAACATTCTTCAAAGAGATGGAAAAACTAATCATTAACTTCATATGGAAAGGGAAGAAGCCCCGAATAAGTAAAGCACTACTGAAGAAGAAGAATAAAGTTGGAGGACTCACACTACCTGACCTCAGAACCTACTATACAGCTACAGTAGTCAGAACAGCCTGGTACTGGTACAACGACAGATACATTAACCAATGGAACAGAATTGAGAACCCAGATGTAAATCCATCCATCTATGGTCACCTGATCTTCAACAAAGGCCCAAAGTCCATCAGATGGGGAAAAAACAGTCTTTTTAACAAATGGTGCTGGCAAAACTGGATATCCATCTGCAAAAAAAATGAAACAGGACCCATACCTCACACTGTATACAAAAACTACTTCAAAATGGATCAAAGACCTCAATATAAAGCCCAAAACTATAAAGTTTGTAGAAGAAAAAATAGGACCAATACTTCAGGCCTTAATACACGGCATTAACAGGATACAAACCATAACCATCAATGCACAAAACCCAACAGATAAGCTAGATAACTGGGATCTTCTAAAAATCAAACACCTATGCTCTTCAAAAGACTTCACCAAAAGAGTAAAAAGAGAACCTACAGACTGGGAAAAAAATTTTGGACAGTACAAGTCAGACAAAGGTCTAATCTCCATAATCTACAAGAAAATCCAACACCTCTACAACAAAAAGACAAATAATCCTATTAAAAAATGGGCAAAGGAAATGAACAGACACTTCACCAAAGAAGACATTCAAATGGCCAACAGACACATGAGGAAATTCTCGTGATCACTAGCCATTAGAGAAATGCAAATTAAAACCACAATGAGATACCATCTCACCCCGGCATTACTGGCACGAATCAAAAACACTGGAAATAACAAATGTTGGAGGCGCTGCGGGGAGACCGGAACTCTTACGCACTGCTGGTGGGAATGCAAAATGATACAACCATTTTGGAAAATGATATGGCGCTTCCTCAGAAAGCTAGAAATAGACATACCGTTCGATCCAGCAATCCCACTCCTAGGAATATATCCTAGAGAAATAAGAGTCGTCACTCGAATAGACATATGCACACCTATGTTCATGGCAGCATTGTTCACAATAGCAAAATAATGGAAACAACCTAGATGCCCATCAACAGATGAACGGATAAACAAACTATGGTACTTACACACAATGGAGTACTATGCAATGAGAAAGAACAACAATGAATCTGTGAAGCATCTCATAACATGGATGAAACTGGAGGACATTATGCTGAGTGAAATAAGTCAATCACAAAAGGACAAATATTGTATGAGACCTCTATTGTAGAAACCCATGAAAAAGTTCACACACAAAATGTAACAATCTTTGTTGGTTACCAGGGATGGGAGGGGTGGGGGGGAACTACTGAACAGGCAATAGATAAGTGGTATCTTGGGTGAATGGTTAGACAGTACACAACAGGGGAAACTAGCACAACTTGTACAAGGAATGGTCATGGAAGCCCCATAAACACATCCAAACTCCCTGAGGGACTGAATTGCTGGGCACAGGGCTGTGGGGACCATGGTCTCAGGGAACATCCAGCTCAACTGGCATGACACAGTTTATAAAACAATGTTCTACATTCTACCTTGGTGAGTAGTGTCTGGGGTCTTAAAAGCCTGTGAGCAGCCATCTAAGATACTCCACTTGTCTCATCCCTTCGGGAGCAAGGGAAAATGAAGAGAACAGGATACAAGGAAAAGATTAGTCCAGAGGACTAATGGACCACAGCTACCAAGGCCTCCACCGGACTGAATCCAGTACAGCTAGATGGTGCCCAGCTACCACCACTGACTGCTCTGACCAGGATCACAACAGAGTGTTCTGGACAGAGCTGGAGAAGGATGTAGAACATAATTCTAACTCACAAAACAAGACCAGATTTACTGGCCT
The DNA here is from genome assembly GCA_030035585.1 of Dugong dugon. Taxonomy (NCBI): domain Eukaryota; kingdom Metazoa; phylum Chordata; class Mammalia; order Sirenia; family Dugongidae; genus Dugong; species Dugong dugon. The sequence goes on from CM057464.1 coordinate 24,823,026, forward strand.
AAAGGATACTGGAGAAACCCCGAGAGTATGGCCCCCAGACACCCTTTTAGCTCAGTGGTGAAGTCTTCTCTGAGGTTCACCGTTCAACCTGGGAGTGGACAGCCCCGTAAAACCAAATGGAACTAATGAGGTACAGTAGTCCAGTGACAAGTGCCAAAAGGAAGAAGGGGACAAGGAAGCTGATGATAGGGAACCCAAGGTTGAGTAAGGATATTGTTGATGTGTTGTGAGATTGTTAACTAGTGTCATAGGGCAACATTTGTAGCAACTGTTAAATGAGAAACTATTTTGTTCTGTAAGCCTTCATCTTAAGTGAGAATAACAGCACAATTGGAAGAGCATAGTTAATGTCACTGTAGTGTGCATGTAGAAATTTCTGAAATGGTGTATCTTTGGCTATGTGTATTTTCACCAAAAAAAAAAGGTTGAGAAATTAGAGGGTTGACATGTTGTGGGGTTGTTAACCAATGTCATAAAACAATATGTGTACTATTGTTTCATGAGAAACTATTTGTTCCCTAAGGCTTCACCTGAAGTACAATTAAAAAAAAAAAAATTTTTAAATTTGTAAAGCACTACTCTAAGAAAAAGTTACTTGTATGGCTTCAGGATCTGTGAAGTCCCCCAAATTTGTACCTGGTTATGAATTTTTCTGGAGAGAGGGTCTCAAGGATTCCTGGCCTTCAGAAAATTCTGGACCACTCAATTTATAGTTTCAGTTGAGCAGTCTAGCAAGGATCACAGCTCATGGTGGCTATGTTGGTGGGTCAGATGCGGAGGGTTGGGTTTCCTTCCCATCCATGAGAATTGGTATCATGCGCTGTCGGTTGTCTGGGTGATGGGCTGACAGGTTCTTTTTATCAAATGTGAGAAGGCTGACTTTAGAAGGCCTGACTTCCATGCATCCTGGTCCCTTATACAAATGGCAGCAAACTCAGGGGTTTTTCCTCTCCACCTGCTGTCCTCTTGGGATTGCCTTCTCCTACTCTACCTCCATCTTCCTTATTGCTACTCATCTGGCATTGATGCCTGGCACCTTCCTCCCTGCCCCACCTGAGTTCTGTACCCCAGTTTGTGGGTTTCCAGGCTGAGGAATCCAGAGTGAGAGTGTGCTTGTCCACAAACCAGCATCTCCAAGTGAAAGGAAGCTTAGCTCCATGCCCTCTCAGTCACTTGGCCCAGGCCTGTGACCTGACCCAGGCCAGAGACAGTGGCCATGGATGTGAGGTCTGCTGTCTCAGAACCCCCCCACCCCCTGCAGGCTCTGAGGGAAGGCAGGGATCTGCATATGCCTCTCCACAAAGCTGATGGCCCCAAGATCCCAGGAGCAGAAGGCTGCCTCTACAATCAAGTAATTACCATATTTTATGCAAATAACGCACACCTTCTAAGTTTGTTTGCCAACAGTGGCCTTCACCTGGAGGTATTTTCATCAGTGTGGTATGCTAATTGTTTTTCACAGCAGCATGTAAAAAAATTGGTATAGTAGGGCTTATGAAAGTGGGGGCTGGGGAGGAAAGCATGGTTGGCAACAAAGTAGAAAGGGTGTGTTATATGCTTAAAAATATGGTAGTTCTTTTTTACTATAATGTCTCAAAACCCTCACATTTCAACTTAAAAGAGATGTTTGTTTTTAAAGCTGCCCTGGTTAGAGAAAGAGGCAGAGCCAAAGCACACAAGGGGACTTGAGACAAGAACTTTTGGTTGGAAGGGCTGGCCTCCCCTCCGCCCCAGGTCCTGTGCTCCCCACTAGGGTGCAAAGTAGATGCTTAGGGGAACTTCCTACACAGCTGACATGGAGACTTGTCAACACATCATGTCTCAGGTCTAGGGTGGGGATGAGATCCAGGAGGGAGACAAATTCTGTGGGAAGAAATACTCCCCCTCAGGAAGGGGGGTGACCTTTCAGGTGGAGATACGGAGAAGGAGGAGTCTAGGGAGTATAGAGAAAACCAGAGAACAGGTTAGCCAGAAGTCCAGGGACTTGTCCACAAGGGATCCCCTCTTTGTGAAGGGGATCACAGGGAAAGTGCAGTTATTCAGGAATTCAGCACTTTTATGCCTACGACAGAATTCCCTTTTGAAATGGTCCCATTTGAACACTAAGAAATGTACATACACATCGCAGTATTAGGGAGACTGAGAGGGCTGGCTGACCTACAGGAGGGGTTTATTCTGACTCACCTCTTCCAACAGAGGGGCACCACATATGTGAGGAACTGAGCCTTAGAGCTATAAGGCAGGACAGGTGGTTCCTGTAGGGTCAGCTACAGTGATGGGAAGAATCTGGGCAATGACTCTGGATGCTGGAGGGGCTCTCCAGAGAGACAGATACAAGGGGCAGGCAAGCTACCTTTCCATCCAGCTCTGGGTGGTGGGTTACTCTTCCCTGGGAGAAGGAGGGGGGCATCTGGGTCACAGCTGTAAACTGCCCCCTCCATGAAGACACTTTATCCCAAGAGTCCCCCCTGTTGGCTGTAGTTTAGAGTGCACACAGGCTATCTGGCCTGCAGGAATTTGCTGTTTGACTTCCTGCCAGGAGGAGTTCTAGTGGCATGACTAGCAGAGAAGTAGGAGGAGGGGTGTCAATGAAGTGAGGTCAAGGAGGGGTCATGTAACTGGATAAGCCCTGAGGACTCCTTCCCCAGGACTACCTGCTTGTGTGCTGAAACTCCGGCTTGGTCTGGGCCTAGTATGAGGCCACTTGGCTTTACCCTTGATTGGAAAAGACATTCTGGAAAAGTAGACCCTAGATTTCCAAAGATAGACAAGACAAGACCTTCTGACTTTAGAGCATATTGTTGTGTGTCTTTGAGTCAATTACTTTAGGGTATAGGAATGGTAAATTGTTGATAGCTCTTAGAGGAAAACCAGTCATCTTGCTCATTAATCATAGAGTAGAAGTAGCATTTAAACAAATAAAAAATGGTGAAAGAAAGCAACCAAGGACTTCTCAGGTGTGTTCAGCAGTGTGAGAGGCTGTGCTTGGAGTAGGGAAGAATGAAGAGCTTGGGAGAGGATTAGACACCCTCTTACTCCCAACCTCACCTGCAGAACCTCCTGATTCTGGCCCAGGGAGATGGAGAAAGGCAGGGGGAAAAAAAAAAAAAAAGGTAATCGAGATTCAAAAATGTAAAACCAAGCTAACCAATACAGCCTAGACACAGAGACACCCTCCTCTCATTGTCAGCCTTTCTCACTGAGGCTCTCGTCTCTCTGCCTGGGGGACACCTGGCTATCCTCTACAACACAGCCTTCACCCCTGTCAAGGGGTGGTCACTATTTGTCCTCCTTCTTGGGGTCACTACAGCCCATTTCTGCCCTCGAGTCCTACTGTGGCCCTTCTCACCAAGGTGACCAGTGGTGCCTAATCATTAGACTCAGGTGTGCGGGAATCTGAACACATTCTTTGTTTGGTTTTTTTTCTTGCTACTGTGATCACTTCTCATTTTCTTTTGTCTTCACTGTTTCCTTCTCCTGACCCTTAAATGTTAAAGTTATCAGGCTTTCTTCCCTTTAGATAATCTCAGGAACTTTCATCACTACCATACCCATTGCTGTCAAGTCGATTGTGATTCATAGCAACCCTATAGGACAGAGCAGAACTTTCCCATAGGATTTCCAAAGAGTGGCTGGTGGATTTGAATTGCTGGCCTTTTTGCTTAGCAGCCATGGCTTTCTGTAGCTCTTAACCACTGTGCCACCAGGACTCCTTCATCACTACAGTTACTATCAATTCTCCAAGAACTGCTACATAACAACTTGAAAAAAAAGTTTCCTACTGAAAGGAGGAAATTTATTGTGGGTTACTCTTAGGTTAACTGATAACAATCCCAAAGTATTTTTAAAAGCAAGCAACTTTAAAAGATGCAGCCAATATGGAAAACAATTTAGCAGCTTCTTAAAATATTAAATATAGATTTACCATATGACCCAGCAATTTCACTCTAGATAAATGAAAACATATGTCTACATAAAGACTTGTCAGCAAATGTTCACAGCAGCATTATTCATAATAGCCAAAAAGTGGAAACAACCCAAATGTCCATCAACTGGTGAATGGATAAAAAGATTGTGCTATGTCCACACAATGGAATACTGTCTGGCCATAAAAAGGAATGAAGTTTTGATGCATGCTATAAGGTAGACGAATCACAAACATATTATGCTAAGTAGAAGAAGCCAGTTACAAAAGACCACATCTTCTATGATTCCATTTTATGAAATCTCCAGAAAAGGCAAATTTATAGAGTCAGAAAACAGATTGGTAGTTGTTGGGGCTGAGGTAGAAACGGGCACTGCAGATGGGCACAAGTTTTCTTTTTGATGTGATGAGGATGTTCTAAAGTTAGTTGGTGATAATGGTTGCACAGTTCTGTAAATTTACTACAAATCATTCAATTGTATACTTCTTGTTGTTGGGTTCACCCAAGTCAATTTTTGACTCATAGTGACCCTATAGTATAGAGTAGAACTTCTCTGTCAGGTTTTCTTGTCTGTGATCTTAACAGCAGCAAATTGCCAGGTCTGTCTCCCATGGAGGCGCTGGGTGGGTTCTAAGTGCCAACTTTTCAGTTAGCAGCTGAGCATTTAACCATTGTGCCACTAGGGTTCTTTTTAATCAGATATTTTAAAGGAGTGAATTTTATGGTACGTAAATTATACCTCAATAAAGTTGTTTTCTTTAAAAAAAAGTTACATACTTTTGTTCCCAAATTTATTTTCCCCATTCTCCCTGGCCCACTTTTGTTCTACGAGTTTAACGAGGTCTGTGTTCATGCAGGCACAAACACTCTAAGGAATTCCCTCAAGTCAAATTTGCCTAGATAATATCATAGGCACCACATGACCAGTTTGGGTTATTTTAAAATACATTTCAGAAGCATTAAAACAAAAAAAACAGCTCGGCAAAAAACCTCCAGCAGCAAGCTCCTCCGGATTAGCCTTTGGAATTTGCCTCTCCAGAAATGCAATGTGTCTGTAGGTGTGGCCGGAGTGGAATTCGAGGATCTCAACCTAACAAGCAATCAAAAATCAATTACCTTGTTCACCCTCTTCTTCAGGAGAAAAGAGCTCGACATTTTTCTGAGGTAAAAATACGCTCAATGGGTAGATGCAAAGAAGATAACGCCTATAGACTCCTATGAAGCTATTAAAGGAGGTGAGGTAGTTCCATAGGTTCATGGAAAGAGAACCACAGCACCTTGTTGACTAACAAAAAGCAAGGTGCTGAAAAGATGTATGACATGACCTAAGGCATTGAAAATGCTTTAAAATAGCACAAGCATGTATATTATGTATGTACATGCATTTGTATTTACATAGTAAAGTGTTTACATAGGAAAGCTGCCAACAGCAATTTGGGGAGGAAATGAAATTTGCTGAGAAAGGGCTGTGGCAGGGTCTTTTATTCATGTGGAGCCCCTGGATGGCCTGTCTTCAGAAGCACCTCTAGGGGGGTTCTAACCACCAACCTTTGAGCACTTAACAATTTATGCTACCCAGAGACTCTAAGAATGGCTTACGCACTTTTAAATTTTGAAAAGAAGATCCAAAGAAGAATAATATTTTGTGTCATGTGAAAATTATATAAAATTCAAATTTCAGTGTCCATAAATAAAGTTTTATTGGAACACGACCACACTCGTTCTTTATGTATTCATGGTTATTGTTGTTGTTAGGTGCCGTCGAGTCAGAGAAATTCTATGCACAACAGAATGAAATGCTGCCCAGTCCTGCACCAGTCTCACAATCCTTGTTATTCTTGAGCCCTTTGTTGCAGCCACTGTGTCAATTCATCTTGTTGAGGGTCTTCCTCTTTTTCACTGACCTTCTACTTTATCAAACATGATGTCCTTCTCCCAGGGACTGGTCATGTCCAAAGTACTTGAGATGACATTCGGCCATCCTTGCTTCTAAAGAACATTTTGACTGTACTTCTTCCAAGACAGACTTGTTCATTCTTCAGGCAGTCCATGGTATATTAAATATTCTTCACCAATACCGTAATTCAAAGGCATCACTCCTTATTCATTGTCCAGCTTTCCCATATGTATGAAGCGATAGAAAGTTCCATGGCTTGGGTGAGGTGCACGTTAGCCTAAAAGTGACATCTTTGCTTTTAAACACTTTAAAGGAGTCTTTTGCAGCAGATTTGCCCAGTGCAACTCATCCTCTGATTTTCTGACTGCTGTTCCCATGGGTGTTAATTGTGTATCCAAAGAAAATGAAATCGTTGACAACCACAAACCTTTTCTCCGTTTATCATGATGTTGCTTATTGTTCCAGTTGTGAGGATTTTTATGTTGAGGTGCAATCCATCTGAAAGCTGTAGTCTTTGATCTTCATCAATAAGTGCTTCCAGTCCTCTTCACTTTCAGCAAGTAAGTTGTGTCATCAACATAAAGCAGATTGTTGAGGCTTCTTCCAATTCTGATGCTGCATTGTTCTTGTATAGTCCAGTTCTCGGATTATTTGCTCAGTATACAGATTGAATAAGTATAGTGAAAGGATACAACCCTGATGCATAGCCGTCCTGATTTTAAACCATATGGTATACGTTGTTCTGTTTGAATGACTGCCTCTTGGTCTATGTACAGGTTCCTCATGAGCACAGTGAGTGTTCTGGAATTTCCATTCTTTGCAATATTATCCATAATTTGTTGTGATCCACATAGTTGAATGCCTTTACATAGTCAATAAAACACAGGTAAACCTCTTTCTGTTACTGTCTTTTTTCAGCCAAGATCCATCTGACATCAGCAATGATATCCCTTGTTCCACATCCTCTTCTGAATCTGGCTTGAACTTCTGGCAGTTCCCTGTGGATGCATTGCTGCAACCATTTTTGAATCATCTTCAGCAAAATTTTACTTGCATGTGATATTGATGATATTGTTCGATAATTTCCACATTATGTTGGATCACCTTTCTTTGGAATGGGCACACATATGGGTCTCTTCCAGTCAGTTGGCCAGGAAAGCATGAGCACCTCCCGCTCTGCATCTGTTTGTTGAAACGTCTCAATTGATATGTCGTCAATTCCTGGAACCTTGTTTCTTGCCATTCCCTTCACCGTAGCTTGGACCTCTTCCTTCAGTAACATCAGTTCTTGATCATATGCTACCTCCTGAAATGGTTGAATGTCAACCAATTCTTTTTGGTACAGTGACTCTGTGTATTCCTTACATCTTATTTTGATACTTCTTGTGTCATTCAATATTTCCCCCATAGAATCCTTCAATATTGCAACTCAAGGCAGAATTTTTTCTTCATTTCTTTCAGTTTGAGTAATGCTGAGTGCGTTCTTCCCTTTTGGTTTTCTGAGTCCAGGTCTTTGCACATTTCATTACAATGCTTTACTTTGTCTTCTCGAGCTGCCCTTTGAACTCTTCTGCTTGCTCTTTTGCTTCATTATTTCTTCCTTTCACTTTAGCTACTCTATGTTCAAGAGCAAATTTCAGAGTCTCTTTGACATTCATTTTGGTCTTTCTTTCTTGTCTTTTTAATGACCTCTTGCTTTCTTCATGTATGATGTACTTGATGTCATTCCACAGTTCATCTAGTCTTCAGTCACTAATGTTCAATTTGTAAAATCTATTCTTGAGATGGTCTTTAAATTCAGGTGGGATATACTCAAGGTCATATTTTGGCTCTCAAGAACTTGTTCCAATTTTCTTCAGCTTCGGCTTGAACTTGCATCTGAGCAATTGATGGTCTGTTCTGCATTCAGCCCCTGGCCTCATTCCAACTGATGGTATTGAGCTTCTCCATAGTCTCTTTCTGCAGATGAAGTTGATTTGATTCTTGTGTATTCCACCTGGTGAGGTCCACGTGTACAGTTGCCATTTATATTGTCAAAAACGGTATTTGCAGTGAAGAGGTCGTTGGTCTTGCAAAATTCTATCATGCAATCTCCAGCGTGGTTTGTATCACCAAGGCCTTATTTTCCAACTACCAGTGCTTCTTTGTTTCCAACTTTCACGTTCCAGTCACCAGCGGTTATTAATGCTTCTTGATTGCATGCTTGATCAATTTCAGACTGCAGAGGTTGGTAAAAATCTTCAGTTTCCTCATCTTTGGGATTAGTGGTTGATCGCATAAATTTGAAAAATAGAGGCATTGACTGGTCTTCCTTGTAGGCTTATGGATATTATCCTGTCACTGACAACTTTGTACTTCAGCACAGAGCTTGAAATGTTCTTTTTGACTATGAATGTGATGCCATTCTTCTTTAATTTGTCATTCCCAGCATAGTAGACTATATGATTGTCCAATTCAAAATGGCCAATACCAGTCCATTTCAGCTCACTAATGCCTGGGATATTGATCTTTATGCATTCCATTCATTTTTTATGACTTCTAATTTTCCTAGATTCATATTTTGTACATTCCATGTTCTGATTATTAATGGTTGTTTGCATCTGTTTCTTCTCATTTTGAGTTGTGCCACCTTAGCAAATGAAGGTCTCAAAGGCTTTACTCCATCCACCTCATCAAGGTTGACTCTACTTTGAGGAGTCAGCTCTTCTCCAGTCAGATTTTGAGTGCCTTCCAACTTGAGGGGCTCATCTTCCAGCACTATATCCGACAATGTTCTACTGCTATTTATAAGGTTTTCAGTGGCCAACTTTTTCAGAAGTAGACCACCAGGTCCTTCTTCTTAGTCTTTCTTAGTGTGGAAGTGCTGCTGAAATCTGTCCACCCTAGGCGACCCTGCTGGTATTTGAAATACCGGTGGCATAGCTTCCAGCATCACAGCAACGTGGAAGCCACTATAGTAGGACAAACTCACAGACGTGTGTGGTATTTGCGGTACAAGGGCAGAGTTGAGAAGTTGGAGACCTTATGGACTGCAAAGCCTAAATACTATCTGGCCCTTTACAGAAACAGATTTTTGACCCCTAACTGTGTAGTAATATTGGCATTAAAGTTGTTGGTAGTAAAAGCTAGGGAGGAGTCTGAACTGAATTTCTCCTTTAAGATTCCAGTGAATGGGTGATTCTATAAGGAGTTACTCTCATGCTGCAAGGAAGCATAGCAAGTTACTTATCCTGCAGTTAGATGAGGTGAAAGCCTTACACTGCCCTGCCTTTCTTCATTTCTAAGACATGGTTCATTGTAGTACACACCATTGCTTTAATTTAAGAAAAAAAAAAAAAAACTAAAAAAAAAACCTGTTGCCATCAAGTTGATTCCAACTCATAGCGACCATATAGGACGAGTAGAACTGCCCCATAGGGCTTCCAAAGAGCAGCTGGTGGATTTAAACAGCTGACCTTTTGGTTAGCAACAAAACGCTTAACCACTGTGCCACCAGGGCCCCTTGATTTAATAAATGACATTAAAAATGCATATCACTTGCATAATACATACAAATTTCAGAAATGTTAATGAGAAAATATTTGATTATTTGTAATGTGCTTGCTTCACCCTCTGTGAGTGAGCTTCCTGAGGACTGGGACTGTGTATGATCCATTTTTGCAACCGAAGATGCCCACCTGGAGCCCAGAGATGTCAGGAATCCCGATAGAATTGTGTATTTCAATCACTGGTGGATTGTGACATTGATTTAGAGGACCTTCTTCCAGCATTTTAAAAATGATACATAACAGGGTAGGATTAGGAGATTAGAATAGAAAGACTAGAACAGAAAGTTAGGAAATACACATCACAAAGTAAGCTTCCTTTCTTGAGATTTTCTTTCAGTTGGATACCTGTGTGGTGGGCTGTGCTATAAATATATTTCTTACCGTGGGTTGTAGTAAAAAGCCTGCAAGCCCTCCTCTAATGGATGTATTGAATTGTGTCAGCTGGGGTACTGGTATGTGGTGGCATAAATGGGTGAGTATCACAGGGCATTGCAGAGCAGAGGGTGCAGTGTAAAGGCCCTCCACAGCTCAGCAAGGAGGGGTCATCCTCTTGCGAGTACTTACTTCCCCAGCACCTACCACTCACTTCACTCTGTGCCCAATTTGCTGAAGGCTGTAAAACAACAGATGATGTGACTCTTGTCAACAAGAAGCTGGTGGCCTAGCTGGGGAATGAGATTCTTGTCCTCAAAGCAATAAGGAGCAAAGCAAGAATGTCTGTTAGAGACCTCAGTGGTGTAGAATCTAGAGGGGGAGGGGAAGAAGTGGGGAGAGCAAAGGACAGCTGTGCTGTGTTTGTGCCTGCTGGGTGTTTAGCTGGGACCCAGCATTCTGATCCCTGAATTCCTAACCAGCCGTGTAGCACTACACCAGTTTCCAAACACTGCTGTCATCTCCTGGTGAGTCAGACGGGATCACCAAGTGTCGCTGGGATTCCTGGAGAGTAGGAGGGTCAGTGGCATAGGATGCAAACAGTGTGTGTAGACTCCTTGTTCCCACACCCAAATCTCAAGCCTTAGGTCTTATAACTTCGATGGGAGAGGGGAGCTCAAAAGAAAGGAGGAAAAGGAGGAAGTGTCTTCCTGGTCTGGGCAACCTGTTAGGTTTGAGCAAGGGACAGAGCTGTGAGGATAGGAAAGGCAGAGAGTCCCGGAGATGCCCCACAAGGAGAAACCAACACACTGTTAACACTCTGATGGTCCAATAAATGCTCTGGATTCTGACCCACACACTGGGAGCCTGGCAGTGGGCAAGGAGGGAGCTCTGACCTCTAACCCCCACCTCCGTATAATTAACATTCCCCTCTATTGGCAAGATGAGCCAGGAACTTGTAATGATGAGAAGAGATGGGACATGTGCTGGTCCCTAGCCTCAGGTTGTGTGCAGACAGGAAGCAGCCAGAGCCACAGGGCAATAGGGCTCAGAGAGACTTCGCAGACCTGGAGCCAGGAGGAGGATGTCAGGCCCACCAGGAGGATCCAGGAACAACTTTGAATGATTTTGATTCATTCAGTGCAGCATATATATTCTTCAAGGCTCGACCAAAACATGATACCCTCTTTGGCAATCCAGTGTGGCCCCCTCAGGGAGAAGCTGTCTCTCCCTCTTCTCCAATCCCGGCTCCTTCTACAATTGGGGTATGTGTCAGCAATCTCCTTAAGGCAGGGGTCAGGACCCTAGTCCTCACAGGCCCACAGTGCCCCTGCTCAGCACCTGTTTCAGAGAAGACATGCTGTTGATTCTGATGACTACATGAATGCATGAAGAAATTTGGAGGACAATTACTGAGTCATCTTCCAACTGTAGAAAGGGCTCTTAGTGGATGGTGAGCTTTAAAATACCCACTCTGGTCTAGAAAGGGAAAATTGGCTTAATCCGAGCCTCAGGGATATGCTGTAGCCAGAGAGGAGAATTTCCTGTTCTAGGATACGATCAGAGGCTGAGATAGGTACAGGAAAGTTGTAAGATTCCTTTAACAGTGTCACATGGCCCATCTAAACATGATGGGCTAAGTGTGGGTGTCACAAAGGAGGTTGATGCGCAAACCGTTTAGAAAAAAATCTCAGAAAGTCTTTCAGCTCAGAGTCTGTGATTTTACGTAAACTAAGATTTTGACTCATATCTAGATTTCCTTCATTCAAATCCAAGCTTTCGGCATTGGGTTTGGGGACTGCATCTTGCTCATCTCTGAGTCGTTTGAACCACCTATAGTTGTTCAGTGTATGTTTGTTTGATTCACATTTGATTTTGTAGCAATTGAGTTGAATATGAGTTTTACTTTTTTAAATTATTGCTTTTTTTCAAGTAGGAATAGTTGGCATGAGTCACCAACTATTTAAACTTTTACTAAGACTTTACATCAGAAATGATGGACATCCTTTTCTCCCACAAAAGAACATGTATTTAAACTAGAGTTTAGTGACTTCCATGGGACTTATGTGGCTTACATCCTAGATTATTTGACAAAGAAGAAGATGCAGCCCCTTCCAAAAGCAAGACTAGTTGAGAAAACATGGCTTTCTGAATGGAAAAGCATCATGAGGCCTGTATCTGTGGCTCTAGTAGCATCACTTGTGGGGCAAAGACTCCTGCTCATGGCTCCCAGCAGGAGACAGAACAACCAGTAACCAGCTATATACACTTTCCCACACCCAATCCTTCTCTCCCCAGCTTGGCCTCTGCTGCTTCCCGGCTAGCTGCAATCACTCATCTGAACAGGAAGTGCAGGGTCCATGCTGCTTGGATTCACCCCACTCACAATGAAGAGTGGAAAACAGGGAATATGGGAAAGCAGTTTCATGGATCTCGCAGCAGGAGACAGAGTACCCGGTAACCAGCAATATACCCTTTCCCACCCCCCACCCTTCTTCCCCCCACTTGCCCTCTGCCATGCACCCTAGCCACAGTCTCTTGGCCAGGAGACTCCAGCTCCAGCGCCAAGCCACTTGTATTCACCCTGCCCACACTGGCTGACTCCATTAGTGCCATTTGTTTGTTGGTTGTGTTGCTTTTTTCTGATTCTTCAGATTTCTTCCCTGCCTCTCACCACTTCCCCCTCCTTTCTCTCGAACATCTGGCTCCATGTGTGAGCTTTGCTTCTTCTTGAAAGGCTGTGAAGTACCGTTGGCTGGGAACTGCTCCCTGGTCTGTGTCGCCACATTGGTGGGAACCTTGGGGCCTTTTTTCCTTTTTATTGTTTTGTTCTGTTTTGTCTTGTTTGTTTATTTGTTTTCTTATCCTTTTTGAGGCTTGGGAGCCCCTTCTAGCCAGGCTATGCTGCCTGGCTTGGGAGTCACTTCTCCAGTCTGTGCAGCTGTACCAGTGGGATCCTAGGGGCCTTTCTTTTTTTTTCTCTGTTTTCCTTTTTGTCTTTTCTTCATTTCTTGGTTTCTCATCTCTCTATACTTACCTTCTTTTCCTGTTTCCTGAATACCTGGTGCTGTGTGACACCTCTGCCCCTTCTAGCCAGGCTGTATTTTGCAGCCTGGGAGCCACTTCCCCAGTCTTTGCAACTGCACCAGTGGAATCCCTGGGGGCTTTTCTTTTCTTTGTTTTTTTTCCCCTAATTTTTATTTGTTTTATTATTTTTTCTTTTTCTCTTTTTGTTCTTTTTTTCTTTTTGTTTTTCTTCATTTCTGAGTCTCTCATCTCTGTACTACAACTGCAAGCTCCCTTAGCTCTTTTGTGTGTGTGTGTGTGTGTGTGTGTGTGTGTGTGTGTGTGTTCTTTTTGCTTATTTGTTTTGCTTTTGGTTTTGTTTGTTTTTGGCCCCTGTTTCTCTCTCCTCTCTCTCATCTTTCCCATACCCATCTTAGCTCCACACATCACAATCTCCCCCCTCCTTCCTGCCTACCTGCACCATTTGCTGAACATCACACCCCCAAGCAGCACAGTCTAACCGGAACTTTCCCTGCACTGATTCCTGGCCCACCTTGTTGTACCTAGTATGTGCCACAAACAACCCTTCCCAGCCCCTTCCCTTAAGATGGACCTGCCTTGCTACACCATAGCTGAGTGACTGGCCCTGCCTATTGGACAAGGAGGTGAAAATTGTCCTGCCCACAGAGGAGTAAAACAAAGGAACGCACAGCCCACCTGCTCAGACATAATAAAAATAAAAAGTAGGACAAAACAAATAAATCTACAATCAATAAACAAAGGGAAAAAAATACTAAATGTAACAAAGACAGCAAACAATATCAAAACAAAAAAAAACAGGATAGGATGGTTCCAGTAGGCATCCAAAATAAAACACCAGATGACATTCCGGTAGAATAAAAGGCATTAGAACTACCTGATAGGGAATTCAAATCTCTAGTATTCAGAGCTATCCAAGAGTTGAAGCAAAAAGCAGACAAATATAAGGAAAAAATAAATTCATGGAAAATACAGACAAAAAAATGGAAGAATTCAGGAAAATAATACAGGAACAAAATTCCAAAATAAACTCACAACCAGAAATCATACAAAAACAACAATTAAAAATCCAAAAGATAACAAGATTTCAAAAATGGACAGTGTCATAGAAGGGCTGAGGAGTAGGTTTGAAACAACGGAAGACAGGATCAGTGACATTGAAGACAAACACTTGGATACAACTTTGAGGAAAAATCAGAAAAAAGAATGAAGAAAAATAAAGAAACCCTGAGAATGATGTGGGATACAATCAAAAGCAAAAATCTGCAAGTGATCAGAGTTCCAGAATGGAGGGGAAAACGGAAAACACAGAGAGGATCATTGAAGAACTGCTGACAGAAAACTTCCCCAATATCATGAAAGATGAAAAGTTGACCATCCAAGAGGCTCAACGAACCCCATATAGGATGGACCCGAAAAGAAAATCACCAAGGCATATCGTAATCACACTCACCGAAAGACAAAGAATCCTGAGAAGAACTCGAGAAAAATGAAAAGACACATACAGAGGGGAAACAATAAGATTAAGCTCTGATTATTCAGCAGAGACCATGTAGGCAAGAAGGAAATGGGGTGACATATATAAAACCTTGAAAGAAAAAAACTACCAACCAAGAATAATATAGCCTGCAAAACTATCATTCAAATATGATGGTGAAATTAGGACATTTCCAGATAAACAGAAATTAAGAGAATATGTAAAAAACAAATAAAACTTACAAGAATTATTAAAGAGTCCTTCAGTTTGAGAACAAACCACATTAGACCACAGCCTGAATCTAGGACACAAGATTGTACCAACCAGATACTAAACTAGGAAATGAACTCTCAAGAACTATCAAAAACCAAAAGAATTACAATACGGAACCAGAGAGGTCATCTGTAAATGACAACAATGTCAGAACAATAAAAGAGGAAATAAACAGTGTAAGTATAGAACTTTCTAACAGAGAGGAAGACAAGGAAATACCAAGTAATAATAGACTGGTTCCAACCTAGGAAGATAAGGGTAAATTTCACTTTAACCACAAAGAAAGTTAACAAACCTACTCATAAAAATAAAGAAGAAAAACATAAAGTCTCAGTAAAAACAAAATCTACAAAAACAAAAGAAATTTTTAAAAAATCCACAAACAAAAGGAATTCAGCACAGGGGGCTAAGAGGAAAAAAGAAAATGTCAGTACTACAAAAAAAAAAAACCTCTACAAAATGATGCAATAAACTCACACCTATCAATAATCACACTGAATGTAAATGACTTAAATGCACCTATAAAGAGACATAGAGTGACAGAATGCATAAAAAAACAGGATCCATCAATATGCTGTCTACAGGAGACACACCTTAGAAACAAAGATGTAAATTTGTTAAAAATCAAAGGATGGAAAAATATATATCAAGCAAACAGCTACCAAAAAAGAGCAGGAGTGGCAATACTAATCTCAGATAAAATAGACTTTAAAACAAAATCCACCAAAAAAGACAAAGAAGGGCACTATATAATGATTAAAGGGATGATCTATCATGAAGACATAACCATAATAAACATCTACGCAACCAATGATAGGGCTTCAAAATACATAAAACAAACTCTAACAGCACTGGAAAGAGAAACTGACAGTTCCACAATAACAGGAGGAGACTTCAAGACACCACTTTATAGACAGAACATCTAGAAAGAAACTCAGCAAAGATGCAGAAGAGGTAAACAGCAGAATCAAGCACCTTGGCCTCATAGACTCCACTCAACAGCTGCAAAGTACACATTCTTCTCCAATGCACATGGAACGTTCTCCAGAATAGACCACATCTAAGGCCACAGGGCAACTCTTAACAAAATCCAAAACACTGAGATATTACACAGTACCTTCTCTGACCACAAAGCCACCAAGGTAGAAATTAACAGCAGGAGGAGCAAGGAAAAAAATCAATTACATGGAAACTGAATAACACCCTGCTTAAAAACCACTTGCTAATAGAAGAAATCAAAGATGGAATCAAAAATTCCTAGAATCAAACGAGGATGAAAACACATCATACCAAAACCTTTGGGACACAGCAAAGGCAGTCCTCAGAGGACGATTTATAACAATAGATGCACACATCAAAAAAGAAGGGACATGGTGATAGGGAACCCAAGGTTGAGAAGGGACAATGTTGACATGTTGTGGGGTTGTTAACCATTGTCATAGGACAATGTGTACTAACTGTTCAATGAGAAACTATTGTTCTGTAAACCTTCCTCAAAGATACAAAAAAAAAAAAAAAAGAATTATCTATGTGAGATCAAATTGACAACAGCAACTCAAATGCTTTGATGGGAAGCTTAGGGGACAGTGAGTTGAAGATAATGGTGATGGAATAATCTGGAAAAGGTTAGTAAGAATAGCAGCACAACTGGAACAGTGTAATCGATGTCACTGAATTGTACATGTAGAAACTTTTGAAATGGTGTAACTTTGGCTGTGTATATTTTCACCAAAAAAAAAAGGTCCTCCAAGATCAAAAAAGAGAGTGTTGACATGTCCTGGGTTGTTAACCAATGTCATAAAACAATATGTATACTGACTTTTTTATGAAAAACTATTTGTTCGTAAACCTTCATCTAAAGTACAATAAAAAATTTAAAAATAGACATCTATTTGATTCTTAAAAAAAAAGGGACAAAATCAAAACATTAGCTACATAACTCGAACAAATAGAAAAAAAAAAAAAGCCCACAGCCACCAGAAGAAATGAAATAATAAAGATCAGAGCAGAAGTAAATGGAATAGAGAATAGACAAACAATAGAAAAAAATCACCAAAACCAAAAGTTGGTTCTTTGAAAGGATCAACAAAATTGACAAATTATTGGCCAGACTGACAAAAGAAAAACAGGAGAGGATACAAATAACCAGATAAGAAATGAAATGACATGGGGGACATTACAACAGAGCCAAATGAAATAAAAAGGATCATAACAGAGTATTATGAAAAACTATACACCAACAAATTTGAAAACCTAGAGGAAATGGACAAATTTCTAGAAACACACCATCTACCCAAACTAACACAAAAAGATGTTGAAAATCTGAAAAGACCCGTGATGGTTAAGATTATATGTCAACTTGGCTAGGCCATGATTCTCAGTGCTTTAGCAGTTGTATAATGTTGTGATCACTTCCCTTTTGAAATTTGATATGTGATCATCCCTGTGATGGAATCTGCTGAGTGGTACCGGTGGGGGCAGGGCCTGTGGCAGCTCACCGCTCCCTCAGCTTCATCTCTCTGCCTTCCACTGGTTACTTTCTGCCTGCTCACCTTGCCAAGGTTTCTGGCTTTTTCCAGATTCAGCAGCTACCTCTTGCTGTCTCACCTCTGTTTCTTGAGACCTGAGCTAGCAGCTTACCTGTTCATCTTGAAATTCATCAATCTTCACAGCCTGTGAGCAAGAGTCCAGTTCCCTGACCTGCTGAACTTGGGTTCGCCAGCTTCTGCAGCTCCGTGAATTGGGAGAGGCCTCTACCCTGATCCACTGACTTGGAAAGTTTTAGCCTCTACAATTGTGTGAGCTGTTTCCTTGATATGAATCTCTCTATAAATATACGCTTTACTGGTTTGCTTCTCTTGAGAACCCAGCCTAAGACAAGACCGATAACAAGAGAAGTGATTGAAAAGGTAATGAAAAAAAAAAAAAAAATCTCCCAACAAAAAAACAGTCCTGGCTCAGATGGCTTTTCTGGACAATTCTACCATTCAGAGAAGAGCTTACACCAGTACTACTCAAACTATTTCAGAACATAGAGAAGGAAGCAAAACTTCCAAATTCATCCTAAGGAGCCAGCATAACCCTGATACCAAAACCAGGCAAAGACACCACAAAAAAAGAAAATTACAGACCAATATCTCTCATAAATATAGATGCAAAAATTCTCACCAAAATTCTGGACAATAGAATTCAGCATCATATCAAAAAAAATAATACACCATGACCAAGTAGGATTCATATAAGGTATGCAAGGATGGTTTTAACATTAGAAAATAAATCAGTGTAATACATCACATAAATAGAGGAAAGAAAAGAATCACATGATCATCTCGATTGATGCAGAAAAGGCACTCAACAAAGTCCAACACTCATTCCTGATAAAAACTCTCAATAAAATAGGTATAGAAGGGAAATTTCTCAACATAATAAAGGGCATGTATGTAAAACCAACAGCCAACATCATTCTTAATGGAGAGAGGCTGAAAACGTTCCCCTTGAGAACAGGAACAAGACAAGGATGCCCTTTATCACCACTCCTATTTAACATTGCTATGGAAGTCCTAGCTAGAGCAATAAGGCAAGAAAAAGAAATAAAGAGCATCCAAATTGGTAATGAAGAAGTTAAACTGTCACTATTTGCGGATGATGTGATACTGATACTGTACATAGAAAACCCAAAAGTCTCCACGAGAAAACTACTGGATCCATTCAAAATGGATCAAAGACCTAAATATAAAGCCAAAAAGTGTAAAGTTCATAGAAGAAAAAATAAGATCAACACTAGAGGCCCTAATACATGGCATTAACAGGATACAAACCATAACTAACAACACACAAACTCTAGAAGATAACCTGGATAACTGGGATCTTCTAAAAATTAAACACTTATGCTCATCAAAAGACTTCACCAAAAGAGTCAAAAGAGAACCTACAGACTGGGGAAAAAATTTCGGCTATTACAAATCAGACTAAGGTCTAATCTCTAAAATCTACAGGAAAGTTCAACACCTCTACAACAAAAAGATAAATAATCCAATTAAAAAATAGGCAAAGGAAATGAACAGACACTTCACCAAAGAAGACATTCAAGCAGCCAACAGACACATAAGGAAACGCTCGCTATCACTAGCCATTAGAGAAATGCAAATCAAAACCACAATGAGATACCATCTCACCCCGGCATTACTGGCATGAATCAAAAAAACAGAAAATAACAAATGTTGGAGAGGCTACAGGGAGATCGGAACTCTTATGCACTGCTGGTGGGAATACAAAATGATACAACCATTTTGGAAAATGGTATGGTGCTTCTTTAGAAAGCTAGAAATAGAAATACCATAGGATCCAGCAATCACACTCCTAGTAATATATCCTAGAGAAATAAGAGTCATTACACAAATAGACATAATGCACACCCATGTTCACTGCAGCATTGTTCACAATAGCGAAAAGATGGAAACAACCTAGGTGCCCATCAACAAATGAATGGATAAACAAACAATGGTACATACGCACAATGGAATATTACACAACGATAAAGAACAATGATGGATCTGAGAAACATCTCATAACGTGGATGAATCTGGAGGGCATTATGCTGAGTGAAATAAGTCATTCACAAACGGACAAATATTGTATGAGATCACTACTGTAAAAACTCATTAAAATGTTTACACACAAAAAGAAACAATCTTTGATAGTTACAAGGGAGGGGAGGGGTGGGAATGGAAAAACACTAAACAGACAATAGGTAAGTGGTAACTTTGGTGAAGGGTAAGACAGTACACAATAGTGGGGAAGCCAGCACAACTTTTCCAAGGCAAGATCACAGAAGCTCCATACATCCAAACTCCCTCAGTGACAGAATTGCTACACTGAGTGCTGTAGGGACCATGGTCTCTGGGAACATCTAGCTCAACTGGCATAACATAGTTTATAAAGTAGATGTTCTACATTCTACTTCGGTGAATAGCATCTGGGGTCTTAAAAGCCTGTGAGCGGCCATCTAAGATACTTCACTGGTCTCACCTCTTCAGGAGCAAGGAAGAATGAGGAAAACTAAAGATACAAGGGAAAGATTAGTCCAAAGGACTAATGGACCACATCTACCACAGCCTCCACCAGACTGAGTCCAGTACAACTAGATTCTGCCCAGCTATCACCACTGACTGCTCTGACGGGGCTCACAATAGAAGATCCCGGACAGAGCTGGAGAAAAATGTAGAACAAAACTGTAACTCACAAAAAGGGACCAGTCTTACTGGCCTGACAGCAAATGGAGAAAGCTTGAGAGTATGGGCCATGGACACCCTTTTAGCTCAGTCATGAAGTCACTCCCAACTTTCACCCTTCCACGAAAGATTAGACAGGCCCATAGAACAAAACAAAACTAAAGGGGCACAACAGCCCAGGGACAAGCACTAGAAGGCAGAAGGGGACAGGAAAACTGGTAATAGGCAACTGAAGGTGGAGAAGGGAGAGTGTAAATATGTCGTGGATTGTTAACCAATGTCATAAAACAATATGTGTACTAACTGTTTAATGAGAAACTAGTTTGTTCTCTAAACCTTCATCTAAAGTACAATTGTAAAAAAATGGAAAAAAATAAATAAAAGTAGCTCTGTTCTAGTTAAACTGGGATAGGGTACAGACAAATCTGACTTTCTTGACATCCCTTTGTCCCTGCAGTAACCTCCTAATTCACCCCTTTCAAATCTCAAGAAAATTCAGAGAAATTTGGAAAACTCCTGACCTGCAGAATAAATTCAAAATTTTTTAAAGAGTCTGGATTTAAGGCCTTTCATCATCTTATTCCAACATGTCTTCCCCCGCTTACCTCTTGTAACCCACTTACATATTGAAGTCCTGCTCCTGTAGGGCCGAGTGCTATGTCAGTCTGCCTCAGTCTGGGTCTGGTCGGCACGTGGAAACCACTCTGGATGCTTAATTGGAGAAAGTTTTTCAGGGGTTGAGACCCATGCAGGATGATGAGGTCCCCCTTAGACTGTCAGCAGCACGTGGCCACTGCCTTTCCCAGGGCTGGAGGAACATAGGAGTAAGGATATCCCAGAGCCCAGGGTTTGGAGTCACTTGGCTGCTGGCAGAATCATGGCAGGCTGCCTGGTGGGAGTGGGTGCTGTAGCCCAGGAGAAAGTGCAGTGCTAGTAGAGAGAAAGGAAGAAATGCTGTAGCTTCTCTCCAGTTTCCCAGTAGTGCCTCTCACTGCCCAAACCCAAAGACAGTCAAAGGGCAAGGTGCCCTGGGAAGCATAGTTCCCCGTGAGGTTCAGAGAAGTGGGGTGAGCCTGGTTTTGATGGCAGAAAGGTAATGACAAGCACACTACCCCACAGCTCCCAGCACAGGTTGCCTCTCTGTCCAAAACCCTAGGCCAGTGCAGTGTGCAAGATCTGGCAGACTTTTTACCTCACCTCACTGTCCACCTGTTCAATAATATCCAAATGACTTTAAAATAGGGAAAAGAAATTTCATAGAAATTTTTTTAAAAGACTCATTGCATAGTAAAATTGGGTCTCATGGAATTGAACCACCATCCCCCCAATTCAACCACCACCTCCCCTTCCCTGTGTGTGTTTTCATACTTCTGCTACCAGCGGCTTTCCTGATCTCTATGTCCTTTCCCATAATTTACTCGTAATTTTACTTCTTCTCGACTCTAGGATCCTGGTGGTGTTGACTTGTTTGTGGCCTGTGTCAGCATCCTTTAAGCTCTAATTCCCAGTGTTTACTACCTACTTATCTTAGAATTTTCAAATTCAAATTATTGAGCATAGAATCTGATTTGCCCCATTTGGCGAGAGCATTTCTGTGCCCGGCCACTTCTGGCCTTGCCTCCAGTGCATTCCCTTTGTCCAATGGGCTTGGCTTAGAGGGTGGCTGCTGTTTCAGGAAACAGAACTTGAGTGCCATGGGCTACATGACAGCAGAGAATAGAAGTGTGGTAGGTTTCCTGAGAAAGAGGTGGTATGTGGGGTACCTCTAGTTTTGTGTGTTGCTGTTAACTTTGTGAATGTGTTACTTTTCTCTTCAACTTGATTATAAGCTTTTTAATTGCACTGAGTATTGACTATGTTGTATCTTTTGTGTCCTTCACAGTATCCAGCCCAGTTCATTCATTCATTCAATTATTCAACAAATATTAGTGAATTGTTTCAGGCATTGAGTTCTATCCATGGAGACAGAAGATAGAAAGATCAAGGCCTCCCTTATTATGATCTCCCTGCCCTGTGCCTTCCACATCATAAAGCCTCTTGCCCTCTGCACTGCATAATGTTTCAGGAATGAGTCTGGGCCTTAGGAACACCAAGAACCAGAGAACTTCAAAGACCGCCAGGTCTCATTTTAGCTCTTATACCTGCATCTCTCTGCAAGTCAGCTGCTTTCTTCCTGCAAGCAGGCTTCACCACTGGACATCAACATGGCTGCTGGTGCTTTTTCCCCTGTGGTTGCACAGTGGGCTTGGTCTTGTCTTGGTTTCCTACTTCACTCAGTTCTCTTGACTTTCACATTGTGACTCTTGTGTTTCACCCTTTGAAAGGGAGAGGGATTCAGACAATAATAATCTACAGACACACCTTTCTCCCAGCCCTGATTCCTATTGTTCTCATTCTGACTTCCAGTCCAAAAGTTAGGAGGCTTACCTACTGATCTCTAGGTCTCAGTCTCCTCAAAACATAATTGTAGACATCGTCAGTCCATTTAAAACCAACTTATATTTTGAACAATCTGGTCTCAAAGACTGAAATTTCTTCTAAAATCTACATCCTACTTCTCTTTTTAAATAATTCTTACTCTTCTTTATTATTATAACTTTGAAGCATGAAAAAGGGAGATTTCCCAGTGCTGACGTGGTGTTTTGGTGAGCAAGCTGCAGCACTCCTCGCCCTCCTGTTCCAAATGAAGTGAGGCCTGGTTAGGAGTTTATTTTTCAGACTGTAGATGTGTAATCACCTGAGGTAGTTATGATATGGCTACAACAGGAAAATAGTTTGTAGAATCTGAGCGGTCCCAGTAGTCATAAATCTAAATACCATGTGGAGTTTGTTTTACCCAAATACAAGCTAATTCCACTTCACTGGAATCTGTCCCTCTTTCTTCTCTCCTGAGGGGCCTGGGTACAACTGAGGGGCTTGGTGCATGGTTTCTTGGATGCTTCTAGAAGTAGCTTAGCTCTATATTGACCTAAAACTTACATAAAAAAAAAAAAAGAAAAAGAAAAAAAAAAAAACTTACATCAATTTGGTTTGGAAGTTGGTATTGTTTTCAAGCTATATCTACAAAAAATTATTTTTGTTTGTTTGAGACATAATGAGTACTGAATGGGTTGTATTAGGTTGAAAGTAATTGATTCCCAAGAAATAAACTCTGCCAGGCTGTGTCCACGAGCCATGAACATGCAGTATTTACTGGCACTTATCTGGAATAATCAAAGGTTATTCTTCTTCCTTTTGTTTCTCTTCTTTCTCATCTCTTCCTTTCTTTCTTCATACTTGGCTTCCTTTACTTGCTATTACAGGGAAAATATTAATTACCTTTTTAACTTCTACATTCTAGCATGTCACTTCATAAAATTCTCCTGGGTGTGTCCTTTTTAAGTTAATGTTACCAAACAAGCAAACCTCAAAGGGACTCACAAGTGCACACACATGCACTCACACACTCAGAGGAACACACACACATTCATGCATGCCATGATCCCCTATTACAATAAGATTAAGCCCAAAGTTAGGAAATTCAGAGCTCTGATTTCTGCCTTATGTTTGCCTGTTTATGTCTAGAAAGGCTACATTTTTATGTGGGTAGTTTACAATATTAATGTTGCTTAAAAGGAATGAGGTTCTATTTCTTTTAGAGTGGCAATTGCACATTTTAACTCCCAGACCTATTCTTAGGGACCTTAGGTGGTATTCTGCATATTCTTTTGTAGAATAAAGAAATGTTTATATTACGCAGTCCCATTGTAAGATCAATCAGTCCCTGATCGTGGATTTATAAACACTGTCTGCAGGTGGTCCTCATGTCTCTTCTCAGAAGACAAGCCTTCATTTGCAGGAAGCTGACCTCACACCAGTTCCACAAGGCTGCCGGAGATGCGAGATCCAGCACTGGACCCACAGGTCCTCGTGGCCCAGACAGTCATTGAACATGTTGTCATGCATCTTGGGCCTGAAACAGCCATGGTTTAAATTCCTGTTTCGCCAGAGCATCCAGGGGATGATCTCTGAAGGCAGAGACATATGATTCCAGGCCCCCTTCTGAGCAGTGGCACATCAGGGCTTCTCTGAGATGGGAAGTTGGCCCAGAATATCTAGATTTTGCCTGGGCAACCTCTCCCCTGCTTTTGTAGCTTACCTCTCTTCTTCCCATTCTTCAGCATATCAACCTCTTCTTAAAGATGAGATGAATTTTTGCCTTATCTTTCAAGTGGCATTTTATTTCAGTCACTAGGGTTTCTCAAATAAGACAATGAATTTAATAAACAGCATTTTAAGGTTTCATACCATATTTGGTGTCATGGATTGAATTGTGTCCCCCAAAAATATTTGCCAACTTGGCTGGGTCATGATTCCCAGTATTGTATAATTGTGTACCATTTTGTAATCTGATATGATTTCCTTATGTGTTGTAAATCCAATCACAATGATCTAATAAGACGGATTAGCAGCAATTATACTGATGAGGTATACAAGATTGGATAGTGTCTTAAACCAAGCTCTTTTGAGATATAAAAGAGAGAAGCGAGCAGAGACACATGGGGATCTCATACCACCAAGAAAGCAGTGCTGGGAGCAGAGAGTGTCTTTGGACCTGAGGTTCCTGTGCAGAAAAGCTCCCAGACTGAGGGAAGATTCATGACAGAGACCTTCCTCCAGAGCTGACAGATAGACAAAGCCTTCTCCTGGAGCTGATGCCCTGAATTTGGACTTGTAGCCTACTGGACTGTGAGAAAATAAACTCTTTGTTAAAGCCATCCACTTGTGCTATTTCTGTTACAGCAAGACTAGATGACTAAGACATTTGGTTTTTCAGCAAGAGGTTGTCCCTTCTCTTAGATAACATTCTAGTAATTAAGATAGCCTTCTAATTCCTTGGAAGAACTACTGGGTTGTATTTTTTTTAATTTACCTGAGGGTGTTTACTTAAGGATGATAGCAAAGAAAACTAGTCCAAAGAAAGTGTGAGCATTTTTCAGGGGATAATAATTGTACAATTTTGTTCTTCTTTTACATCTGTTCAATCAGTATCAATTCCTAGCATTAAGCAGTGTGATTTATAGGCGAAGGCATAAGCAAGGAGGGACTCAGAAGATAGGGTTCAAATGCTGCGTTGCCTTTAATCAGCCATAGGGGCTTGGATAAAGCCTTTGACCTTCCTGGAGGTCCCCTCGAAGAAGAGGTTGAGCTAAATGGGCTCTGGAGTATCTTTCAGCTCTCCAAGTTCTGTTATTTTGAACTTCATGCTTTATTATAATCTGTGTGACTCTCGTAGAGATTTGGCATAAATCCAAGGATATGTTGTTGGCTTAGAGGAAATAAACATTTCTGGGTCTCTGAAATCATGGGATTAGCTTTTGAAGGTTTGGAGGTGTGTAGCGTATCATAGGTACAGCATGACAAGAGATCCCACAAGCAGAAAACTTTGTTTAAGAGAAGTGTTAAAAGGTGTGGGACTATGCAGTGAAGAATAGTCCGCTGAGGGCAACTTGTTGCTTTTATTCCCCCTGTAATTTATCTGTCAACAGGCTAACTGGAGAAGAAGCAATAAACTATGAACTTGTAAGTGTCAGGGCTTGATTATGGTGGGGCAATTTTCAGGCCCTCTTTGAGTTAGAGTTGTACTAAGCAAGTACATTTTAGCATCTCACTGGTGTTTCTTGACCCCAGAGCACAGGACTCAGTACTAAATCCATGGGAAACAAAAGGAGACCTCAGCCCACAGGGAAGAAGCTCTCTTTGATTTTCTGAAACCAGGAAGTACAGACAGGAGGCTACTCAAGTCAAACCAAACAAATCTTCCATTGAGCCCAGCAAGTAAACCAAAGGGCTTGGCCTTGTAATGTTTGCTGTCTCCTTGGGCTACCTGCCTCTGCTGGATTTCTATGGTCCTGGAACATAGTCCTTAGTTGGACCCCTGTTCCCTCTGACCCTGTGCACCTTCATGCTGAGCCTCAGAAGCTTTGGTGCATCCTTGCCTTTGCATGGGCAATGTTTGTTGTCTGTGTGATTTTGATGAATGTCTGAGACCAAGCCTCACTTCCTCCTGCCACCCAGATAGTTTTGGACCTTCTCCAGACTTCTCTGTGCATTCCCAAAGTGTTATGCAAGGGGCTGTGTGGGGGTCATGATGACACTGGCTGTTTGCAGCTTCTCTGTATAGACCTTCTGTATAAAAAGTCCAGTTTGTCAATATGGTTTTA
This sequence comes from Dugong dugon, assembly GCA_030035585.1. NCBI lineage: Eukaryota > Metazoa > Chordata > Mammalia > Sirenia > Dugongidae > Dugong > Dugong dugon. The sequence continues at coordinate 24,848,998 of CM057464.1, forward strand.
TATTATATTTAGATTTTCAAGAAAACATTTAAGAGGTTGCTCCTTCTCTCTTAGATAACATTCTTGTAATGTGGTTATAAGTGAAGAGGTGGTTATGCCCATTGCTAGAGGATTTTTCCCACTTTAAGAATTGTCCATATATTTATTTATTTTAAATTTATTTTTTGTTCTCTTTAAGAGTATACTCAGCAGAGCATACACCAACACAATAATTTCTACGTATATAATTCTGTGACATTGATTATATTCTCAAAAGTTGTGAAATCATTCTCAACCTCCTGTTCTGAATTATTCCTCCCCCATTAACATAAACTCACTGTTCCCAAGCTTCTTATCTAACCTTTCAATTTGCTGTTTTCAATTTCATCCCTTGTGGATGGTTCTTAAAAGAGCATAATGCTCAAAGCAGACATTCTTTACTGATTAAGCTAAACTATTGTTTGGTTTGAAGAAGACATCAAGGAATATTTTTGGTTTAAGTTTTAAAGATTGTCTCAGGGCAGTTGTTTTGAGGGTCCAGCCAGCCTCCACAGCTCCAGAAAATCTGGAGTCCATGAGAATTCGAAATTCTGTTCTGCATTTCCCCCACTTTGATCAGAATTCTTCTATGGACTCTTTGATCAAAATGTTCAGTAATGGAGGCAGGGCCAAGATGCTGGAGTAGTCAGACACTTCCAGTGGACCCTCTTACAACAAAGACCTGAATAAATAAGTGATTTGATTATATATGGCAATCTGGGAGCCCTGAACGTAAAAGGCAGACTTGAGGAACCAGGCTGAGTGGCAGGGGGAGGGAGAGGAAGAGATGGTTCAGAAGCAGTGAGGAGTTGCCAGACCTGACCTGGTGAGAGCCTGAGCCCTTCAGCCCCGATCAGCTCTGGGGTGAGCAGTGAGGCAGGCAAGCAGCCAAGCTTGGGAGGTGTGTTTTCCACACCTGGAGAGACCTTCACCAGAGAGTCTACACAACTGTGCAGAACCAGTGAGAAGCAGCCCTCCACGAAAGATAAGTACTTGCATCCAGGCTACTGTGTGGATCAAAAACACCTTCCTTAGGAAAAAAAACTCTCTCCCGTTTACCTCCCTGCTCCTCACTCTGAACTGGGTCCAGGACCAGCTTCAGCAATTGCTGAGTCCCCTGGGCTGGAAAGAGGATCTGTCACACACCTGGAGCCATTCTCCCTGCCTTGGAGAATGAACAAATTAACAGGGGAAAATATAAACTGCTGGCTCACCTAAGCTAGAAACCCAGGGTAGGCACAGCTCCTTTGCCTAGGCACAGGCATAAGGGATCCACAGACTTTGAGTGCCTTTCCCCCTGCGTAGACTTGTGCAGGCTCATCTCAACAGTGTAGGCCCTCATTACCACAGTACCACAGGTTATATACCGGAACTCTAACTTCAACTGTTTTGGCTGTGAAGTGGCAGGTTCTTGACATTTGACATGGCTCTGCCCATTAAGCAGGGTCTTCACCAACACATCAGGGGCCTGAGGACTGGTGTGGCTCCACCCATGCAACCTAGCCACTTGTGAGAGGGGCACATGAATAAGAGGTGCCCCCAGTCCTTACAGCCAACAGCATTAGGTGCTCATAGTCCAGCTGCAAAACCCATTCACCTATGATCTCTAAAGAACAGGAACACGCCTTCCTGATGAACATGCAAGGGCAGCCATCAACCCCCTGCCTTCTTCAGAGTGTGTCCCCCTGTGGCAGCCAGATGCCTGTGCCTACAACAATCATGCATACCTGTCTAGGACTGTGAGCAAGAGCCTACAGCACACACTTGGTGGATGTCTACCTGGGAACCTGAGCTGAATCCCTACAGGAGGAGTGGGGAGACTCCTGAGCTTACATACCTAGTAACAGATCTAACCACCTGCTGACAGGACATTGGAGCTTCAAAGATACCAATAATAAAACTAGCTCATACGAGAAGCCTATCTGGGCATATCAAAACAAAACAAGAAGCTAGGACACACTAAGCAAACATAAAATAAATAAATGTAATAATTTACTGATGGCTCGGAGACAACAGTCAATATCAAATCACATAAAGAGGCAATCCATGATGGCTTCAGCAAGCTCCCAAAATAAAGAATATAGAAATTTTCCAGAGGAGGAAAATTTCTTGGAATTACAGGAGGCAGAATACAAAAGATTAATATAAAGAACTCTTCAAGAAATTATGAAGAAAATTAAGCAAAATGCAGAACACACAATAGAGGAAATTCAAAAGATTAGAGAAGAGCATAATGACAAATTTAACAACCTGCAAGAATCCATAGAGAGATAGCAATCAGAAATCTAGAAGATTAACAATAAAATTTCAGAATTAGACAACTCAATAGAAAGTCATAGGAGCAGAATTGAGGCAATGGAAGTCAGAATTAGTGAGATTGAAGATAAAGCACTTGACAACAACTTATTCAAGGAAAACTCAGATAAAAGGATTTTAAAAAATGAAGAAACCCTAAGAATTATGTGGGATTCTATCGAGGAATAACCTATGAGTGATTGGAGTAGCAGAATGGGGGGAGGAAAACAGAAAATACAGAGAGAATTCTTGAAGATTTGTTGGCATAAAACTTCCCTGATACCACGAAAGATGAGAAGATATCTATCCAAGATGCTCATTGAACCCCACATAAGATAGATCCCAAAAGAAAGTCACCAAGACATAATCAAACTTGCCAAAACCAAAGATAAAGAATTTTAAGAGCGGCTAGGGACAAATGAAAAGTCATCTACAAAGGAGAGTCAATAAGAATAAGCTCGGACTACACAGCAGAAACCACGCAGGCAAGAAGACAATGGGATGACATTTATAAAGCCTTGAAGGAAAAAAACTGCCAGCCAAGAATTACATATCCAGCAAAACTGTCTCTCATATATGATGGCAAAATTAAGACATTTCCAGATAAACGGAAGTTTAGGGAATTTGCAAAACCCAAACCAAAACTACAAGAAATACTAAAGGGAGTTAGTTAGTTAGAAAATCAGTAACATCAGATAATAACCCAAGACTAGAACACAGGACAGAGCAACCAGATATCAACCCAGATAGGGAAATCACAAAAGGAAATCAAAACTAAAACACTGAAAATAGGGAAACAGATGTCAGTATGTAAAAGATGACAACATTAAAACAAAAAAGAGGGACTTAAAAAATGTACGCATAGATTTTTCATATGGAGAAGAAGTCAAGGTGATATAAAGAAATAAAAGATTGGTAAAAACTTAGAAAAATAGGGGTAAATATTAAGGTAACCACAAAGGAAGCTAACAACCCTACAAGTCAAAATAAAAAGCTAGAAAAATATAAAGACTCAGTAAACATAAAGTCAACAACATTGAAAAAGATGAAAAGAAAATACATAAAGAAAAATGACTCAGCACAGAAAATTAAGTGGAAAAATGAAACTGTGAACAACACAAAAAAAAAAAAGACATTAAAATGACAGCACTAAACTCATACTTATCAATAACTACCCTGAATGTAAATTGACTAAACACACCAATAAAGAGACAGAGAGTGGCAGATTGGATTAAAAAAATATGATCCATCTATATGCTGCCTACAAGCGACACACCTTAGACTCAAAGACACAAACAAACTAAAACTCAAGGGATGGAAATATATATATTAATCAAACAACACTCAATAAAGAGCAGGAATGGCAAAATTAATCTCTGACATAATCGACTTTAAAGTAAAATCTACCACAAAGGATAAGGAAGGATGCTATATAATGATTAAAGGGTCAATACACCAGGAGGACATAACCATAATAAATATTTACCCACCCAATGACAGGGCTCCAAAATACATAAAACAAACTCTAACAGCACTGAACAGAGAGACAGACAGCTCCACGATAGTAGTACGAGACTTCAACACACCACTTTTGGTGAAGGACAGAACATCCAGAAAGAAGCTCAACAAAGACAAGGAAGAGCTAAATGCTACAATCAACAAACTTGATCTCATAGACATATACCGAACACTCTACCCAATAACAGCCAAGTATACTTTCTTTTCCAAAGCACATGGAACATTCTCCAGAACAGACCATATATTAGGCCATAAAGCAAGCCTTAACAAAATCCAAAGCATCGAAATATTACAAAGCATCTTTTATGACCAGAAAGCCATAAAAGTAGAACTCAATAAAAGAAAAAGCAAGGAAAAATATCAAACACATGGAAACTGAACAACACCTTGCTCAAAAACTACTGGCTTAGAGAAGAAATTAAGGATGGAATAAAGAAATTTATAGAATCAAATGAGAATGAAAACACACCCTTCCAGAACGTTTGGGACACAGCAAAGCAGTATTCAGAGGTCAGTTTATAGCAATAAATGCACACATCCTAAAAGAAGAAAGGGCCATAATCAAAACATTAACCCTACAACCAAAACAAGTGAAAGACAGCAGCAAAAGAAGCCCTCAGGCGCCAGAAGAAAGGAAATAATAAGAATTAGAGCAGAATTAAATGAAATAGAGAATAGAAGAACAATTGAAAGAGTTAACAAGACCAAAAGTTGGTTCTTTGAAAAGATCAACAAAATGATAAACCATTAGCCAAACAGACAAAAGGAAAACAGGAGAGGAAGGAGATAACTCGTGTAAGAAATAAGATGGCTTATATCACAACAGAGCCAACTGAAATTAAAAGAATCATAACAGAATACTATGAAAAATTGTACTCTAACAAATTCGAAAAGCTAGAGGAAATGACAAATTTCTAGAAACACACTACCTACCTAAACTAACACAAACAGAGGTAGAGCAACTAAATAAACCCATAACCAAAGAAGAGACTAGAAACGTAATTAAAAAACTTCCAACAAAAAAAAAAAAGCCCTGGCCTGGATGGCTTCACTGGACAATTCTACCAAACTTTCAGAGAAGAGTTAACACCACTACTACTAAAGGTATTTCAGAGCATAGAAAAGGATGGAACACTCCCAAACTCATTCTATGAAGCCCTTCATAACCTGATACCAAAACCAGGTAAAGACACCACAAAAAAAGAAAACTATAGACCAATATCCCGCATGAACATTGACGCACAACTCCTCAACAAAATTCTAGCCAATAGAATTAAGCAACATATCAAAAAAAATTCACCATGACCAAGTGAGATTTATACCAGGTATGCAGGGATTATTCAACATTAGAAAAACAAACAATGTAATCCATCACATTAATTAAACAAAAGACAGGAACCACATGATCTTATCAATTGATGCAGAAAAGGCATTTGACAAAGTCCAACACCCATTCATGATAAAAACTCTCAACAAAATAGGAATAGAAGGGAAATTCCTCAATATAATTAAGGGCATTTATATAAAGCCAACAGCCAACATCATCCTGAATGGAGAGACTTTGAAAGCATTCCTCTTCAGAAAGGGAACCAGACAAGGATGCCCTTTATCACCACTCTTATTCAACATTGTGCTGGAGGTCCTAGCCAGAGCAATTAGGCTAGAAACAGAAATAAAGGGCATCCAAATTGGTAGGGAAGAAGTCAAAGTGTCTCTATTTGCAGATGATATGATCTTATACTCAGAAAACCCCAAGGAATCCACAAGAAAACTACTGGAACTAATAGAAGATTACAGCAAAGTTTCAAAATACAAGATAAACATACAAAAATCAGTAGGATTCCTTTACACCAACAAAGCGAACTTCGAAGAGCAAATCACAAAATCAACACCATTTACAATAGCCCCCAAGAAGATAAAATACTTAAGAAAAATCTAACCGGAGACATAAAAGACCTATACAATGAAAACTACAAGAGACTACTGCAAGAAACCAACAGAGACCTGCATAAGTGGAAAAACATACCTTGCTCATGGATATGTAGATTCAACATTGTGAAAAGGTCAGTTCTACCCAATGCGATCTACAGATACAATGCAATCCCGATCCAAATTCCACAAGCATTTTTTAATGAGATGGAGAAACAAATCACCAACTTCATTTGGAAAGGGAAGAGGCCCCGAATATGTAAAGCAGTACTCAAGAAGAAGAACAAAGTGGGAGGCCTCACACCACCTGATTTTAAAGCCTATTATACTGACACAGTAGTCAAAACAGCCTGGTACTGGTACAACAATAGATACATAGACCAATGGAACAGAATTGAAAATCCAAACATAAATTCATCCACCTATGAGCAGCTGATATTTGACAAAGGCCCAAAGTCTGTTAATTAGGGACAAGACAGTCTCTTTAACAAGTGGTGCTGGCGTAACTGGATATCCATCTGCAAAAAACTGAAACAAGACCCATACTTCACACCATGCACAAACACTAACTCAAAATGGATCAAAGACTTAAATATAAAATCGAAAACGATAAAGACCATGGAAGAAAAAATAGGGACTATTCTAGGAGCCCTAGTACATGGCATAAACACAATACGAACCATAAGTAACAATACACAAGCACCAGAAGAGAGACTAGATAATTGGGAGCTCCTAAAAATCAAACACCTATTCTCATCCAAAGACTTCACCAAAAGAGTAAAAAGAACCTACAGACAGGGAAATAATTTTTGGCTATGACAAATCCGATCAGCATCTAATCTCTAAAATCTACAAGATACTGCAAAACCTCAACAAGAAAAAGGCAAATAACCCAATTAAAAAATGGGGAAAGCATATGAACAGGCACTTCACCAAAGAATATATTCAGGTGGCTAACAGACATATGAAGAAATGCTCAGGATCATTAGACATTAGAGAAATGAGATCAAAAACTACAATGAGATATCATCTTACCCCAACAAGGCTAGCATTAATCCAAAAAACACAAAATAATATACACTGGAGAGGTTGTGGAGAGACTGAAACAGTTATATGCTGTTCTTGGGAATGTAAAATGGTACAACCACTTTGGAAATCGATTTGGCGCTTCCTTAAAATGTTAGAAATAGATGTACCATATGATCCAGCTATCCTGCTCCTTGGAATATATCCTAGAGAAATAATAGCGGTCACACAAATAGATATATGCACACCATGTTCATCGCAGCATTGTTCACAATAGCAAAAAGATGGAAACAACCTAGGTGTCCATCAACAGAGGAATGGATAAACAAATTATGGTATATCCACACAATGGAATACACAATGATGAAGAACAACAATGAAGCCGTGAAACATCTTGTAACATGGAGGAATCTGGGGTCTTTATGCTGAATGAATTTGGTCAGTCACAGAAAGATAAATATTGTATAAGACCACTATTATAAGAACTCAAGAAAAGGTTTAAACACAGAAGAAAACATTCTTTGATGGTTACAAGGGTGGGGAGGGTTATTTAATAACTAGATAGATAAGAATTATCTTAGGTGAAAGGAAGGACGGCACTCACTACAGGGGAAGTCAGCAGAACTGGACTAAACCAAAGCTAAGAAGGTTCCTCAATACTGTCAAACATTTTGAGGGATAGAGTAGCAGGGGTAGGGGTCTGGGGACCATGCTTTCAGGGGACATCTAGGTCAATTGGTATAACAAAGCTTATTAAGGAAATGTTCTGCATCCTACTTTGGTGAGTGGCATCTGGGGTCTTAAAAGCTTGCAAGCGGCCATCTAAAATGCATCAATTGGTCCCAACCACCTGGAGTAAAGGAGATTGAAGAACACCAAAGACACAAGGAAAGTATTAGCCCAACAGTCAGAAAAGGCTAGATAAAGTGGAGATTTCATCAGTCTGAGACCAGAAGAACTATATGGTGCCCGGCTACCACCAATGACCGCCCTGGCAGGGAACACAACAGAGAGTCCTGGATGGAGTAAGAAAAAGGTGGGGTGCAGAACTCAAATTCTAGTAAGAAGACCAGACTTAATGGTCTGAATGAGACTGGAGGCACCCTGAAAATCATGGCCCCTGGATTCTCTATCAGCCCAGAACTAAAACAATTTCCAAGGCCAACTCTTCAGACAGGGATTGGACTGGACTGTGGGACATAAAGTGATACTAGTGAGGAGTGTGCCTCTTAGCTCAAGTAGATACAAGACACTAAATGGGCAGCTTCTGTCCAGAGGTAGATGGGAAGGCAGAGAAGGTTAGAAGCCAGCTGAATGGACATGGGGAATCAGGGGTGGAAAGGAGAAGTGTGCTGTCACAGTATGGGGAGAGCAATTAGAGTCACATAACAATGTATGCATAAATTTTTGTATGGGAAAAAATAAAATTAAAAAAGGAAGGAATAAAGGGCTGCAACAAAAACAAAAATTTTCAGTAGTGGTAGCCAGATACCACCCAGTTCTTTGGGTCTCATGACAAAAGAGGCAGTTGTTCATGAAGGCAATTAGCCACACATTCCATTTCGTTCTCCTATTCCTGACTTCTCTTCCTCTGTTGCTCCAGGCAAATAGAGACCAATTGCTGTGCCTTGGATGGCCACTTGCAAACTTTTAAGACCCCAGGCACTGCGTAGCAAACTCGGAGGCAGAACAGAAACTGTAAACAAGTTATTAGGCCAATTAACTGGGATGTCTCATGAAACCATGCCCTAAACCTCCAAACCAAGAAACTAAATCCCATAAGGTATTTGGATGTATATAAGCAGCCTCAGCAGCTGCTCTTTTTTGTTTTTGTTGTTATTGTTGTAAATATACCTGTCACACAACATTTGGCAATTCAGCTTTTTACAGGTGTGCAACTTATTTATATCAATTACATTAATGGGCTGTGCAAGACTTACCCTGGGAGTTTCTTATCACTGTAAACCAAAAATCAGTGCTCCATAAGCAATAAGCTCCCTCTTTACCCCTCCCTCCAACCCCTGGTAATCACTAATAAACTTTGATCTTATACATTTGCCTGTTCTTGTCTTTTCGTGTAAGTGAGGTAATACAATATTTGTCCTTTTATGATTGACTTATTTTACTCAGCATAATGTCTTCAAGATCCCTACATGTTATAGCATGTATCAGGACTTAATTTCTCTTTATGGCTGAGTAGTATTCTATTCCATGTACATACCACAAATTTCTCTTTATGGCTGAGTAGTATTCTATTACATGTATGTACCATATTTTGTTTATCCATTCATCCATTGATGGACATTTGGATTGTTTCCACCATTTAGCTATTGTGAATGATGCTGCAATGAACATCAGTGCACATATGTCTGTTCGTGTCACTGCTTTCAAGTCTCTTGGGTATATTTCTAGCAGTGGAATTGCTGGGTCATATAGTAGTTCTAATTTTATTTTTTTGAGAAACTGCCACACTGTTTTCACAGTAATGAGTAAGGGTTCCAATTTCCCTGCATTCTCTCCAACATTTGTTATTTTCCTTCTTTTTTTAGTTTTAAATTTTTAGCCATCCTAATGGGAGTGAAGTGGTATCTCATTGTAGTTTTGATTTGCATCTTTCTGATGCCTAATGAAGCTGGACATCTTTTCATGTGTTTGGTGGCCAGTTGGTCTCCTCCTTGGTAAAATGTCTATTTGTGTCCTTTGTCCATTTTTTGATTGGGTTATTTGTCTTTTTGTTGCCAAGTTGTTGAAGTTATATATATATATATTGGTTATTAGATTCTTATCAGATGTATGATTTCCAAAAATATTCTCCCAATCAGTAGCTTGTCTTTTCACTTTTTTGGTAATGTCTTTATAGGAACAAAAGTTTTTAACTGTTATGAGATCCAATTTATTTATTTTGTCTTTTGCTGTTTGTGCTTTTGTTATTGTATTAGACAATCCATTGTTAAAATCTAGGCCTGACAGCCTTGCTCCTCTATTTTCTTCTAAGAATTTTATGGCTTCAGTTTTCACATTTACGTTCCTAATCCACTGTGAATTTGTTTTTGTGTATGGTGTGAGGCATGGCTCCTGTTTCATTTTTTTGCATGTGGAAATCCAATTTCCCTAACACCATTAATTTAAGATACTCTTCCTTTCTCATTGAATGAAATTAGCATCCTTGTCAAAAATCAGTTGACCATAGATGTGTGGGTTTACTTCTGGACTCTCAATTCTATTCCATTGGTCTATGTGTCTATTATTATACCAGTACCAGGCTGTTTTGATTACTGTAGGTATATAGAATGTTTTGAAATCAGGGAGTGTGTATCCTCCTACTTTGTTCTTCTCCTCTTGCCATTCCATACAAAGTTGAGTATTTGTTTTTCCATTTCTATAATCTCCATATATTTAAATAGAAACTCCTGTACCCATTTCTCCCTGGCTCTGCCTCTCCCCCATTTGGAGTCATTTTCTGGTTTCCAGGGCAGTAGGAAGGTGACCTGAAGGGCAGTAAGCCTTGTATCTTCTCATAGCCACTTGTCTTAGTTATCTTAGTGCTGTTAGAACAGAAATACTGCAAGTGTATGGCTTTAACAAAGATAAATTTATTCTCTCACAGTCTAGGAGGCTAGAAGTCCGAATTCAGGGTGCCAGCTTCAGGGGAAGGCTTTCTCTCTGTGTCAGCTCTAGGGGCAAGTCCTTCCCATCAATCTTCTCCGGTTGAGGAGCTTCTCAGTGCAGGGACCCCGGGTCCAACAGATGTGTTCTTCTGGGTCTTGTTTCTTGGCAGTATGAGGTCCCCCTGTCTCTCTGCTTCCTTCTGTCTTTTGTATCTCAAAAGAGATTGACTTAAGATACAACCTAATCTGGTAGATTAAATCCTGCCTCATTAATATAACTGCCACTAATTCTACCTCATTAATATCATGGAGGTAGGATTTACAACACATAGTAAAATCACATCAGATGACAAAATGGTGGACAATCACACAATACTGGGAATCATGGCTTAGCCAAGTTGACCACATTTTTGGGGGATACAATTCAATCTATAACACTACCCTTCTCCAATCTGCTGGTTCTGCTCTCCCCTGGGGAGGTAGGAGTACAACTTAGGAGCAATCGAGTCCTGTCACTTGAGTTCCCAAAATCAAGAGACAGAGGGCACAGAGACAGCAGAGGGCATGGTTAGGAGTCACAGGCCTAGTGGGAAGAGGCCTGGATGTGAATCTAACTCTACTACCAGTTCTAGATGTGAATTTAGGCCAGCAAGGTCACCTTTCTGGGCCTCAGTTTCTTCACCTGTAAAATGGATAGAGTTCACTGAATGATTTCTAAGGTTATCCCCAGCATAAATATATTATGATTGAGCTTGAGAGAGAGACTGGATTTGATGTAAGGAGGGTAAAGTTGAATACAGGCATTTGAAACTAAAATCTTAGGTTCCATCACCATTTGGAGATGGAAAGATAGAGGATTCTGGAGTTTAACTAAACGTAAACCTGTATTTGATGACTAACATCTTCCCCCTTTACTAGAATGTTTGATCTACAGGCAGAACTTTGCTAGTTCACTGCTATCTCCCTACCATCCAGAGCTGTGTCTGGCACAAAGCCTGCCCTCCACCAGTAATTATTGCATGAGTGAATGAATGAATAAAATCACAGTGTCTGCCATTACTTGGGCTATCAAACCCAGACTCCATTCCCATGTTGCAGAGGCCTGCCATCCTGGCCCTGGCACCCTCCTGACCTGTCCACTGGCCATCGATGTGCATACTCTGCCACAGTGAAGCTGACCCTCACTGTGACCTTCTCCATATCCCCTGCTCATTGCCACTTCCATGGCCTTGCTCATTCTGTTCCACCTGCCTAGAATGCCTTCCATCTTAAAGTAATGCAAACGCTCCAAGGCCCTGAGTTCCATCTCCTCCATGAAATCCTCTGATCTTTGGGCCCTGGTCAAATTCATTGTTGGTAACACCCAAGTTAGCTGCTTAATTCTTGCATCCAGCCAAAGTGAGCTTGTCAACACCCCTTGCACACCTGCTAAGGCCAACACCCTCATCCAGACTGTATGAAGCAGCAGCACAGAGGACTAGAAAAGCACAGCAGTTGGAATTAGACAGATGGGGCCGTGACCCTTTCGGCATGGTCATCTGGGTTGAGCAATCCCACCTCTCCTCGCCTTGGTTTCCTCACCTGAAAAGGGACTGCACACCCAAAGTGTGTTGTGAGGACTAACTGAGGAGTTCTCAGAAGCCCTTAAGTCCCTGTCGTCAGAGACAGTCCATGAAAATTGCATGTCATTGCTGAAGCTCAGGGATGAATATGAAATCTGATTCTATCCTTATTTATGGCATCAGGCCACCACCTCTGCAGTTTTTATGAAATGAACATCTGATCTGACAAAATACTGTGTCATCTGTACACCTCAGAGGTAAATTTACAAAATCAAATGATGCATGCTCGTGGTTCCAGATTTGTAGGTTTCTCAAGGGGTAGAAGAAAGAAGGGAAGAAGAGAAAGATGAGTGTGGACTGAAATCTACTTCCCTTAGAAGTCTCGGACACGAATTCCATGTGAAATAAAGCTTCATAAAAATCTCATATTTTCCACAAATTTTTGGAAACATAAAAACATAGATGGAGGTTTGCTATTTTAGCAGTAACCACAGTGGTCATGTTTCAGGGCTTTGGTGTCCTGGGGCAGAACCAGGGGTCGCATTGCTCTTTTCTCTCAGAGATGCTGAGGGACTGCAGGCTCCACGCACAGGTGCATTGCTAGATATGTTAGGATTTGGAAAAGCAGAGGGCATTTACAAGAGGTGAGGAAAATCAGCATTCAGGAGCTGTGTGTACAAAAGCCACCTCCACAGAGGTCATAGTGTGATCCTACAACATCAGAGCATGGGGTTCCTGGGAAGGAATCCAGGCCCTGTGACTGCCCTCTTGAAAATCAGTTCAAGAAGAGGGTGCTTAGAAGATATCAAAGTACCACCCAAACTGTGGTCTCCTCAGGGTGGTGGGAGTGCTTTCAACAGGCCTCCTCACTCTTATTCTGTCTAACTTTTAGAAACTTCTATTTCCTCTTCCGGTTCTTTTCCAACCTCACAATCCACAGAGATGGAATAAGCTGAAACTGAAATGAGCCTTCAGTGTTCTCCTTGCTCTCCTTTCACTGGACTCAGAAGTTTGACTTCTAGACAGAAAGTTAAATCTCCATGCTGCAGCCTCTGCTGTCTTCCCATACAAGGGTTTGCAAACCCACACAGTGAGACCTTCTCCAGAGGAAAACTGAGGAACAAAAATGGTGTGGTTTTTAAGATGACTGTTGTTGTTGTTGTTAGGTGCCATCGAGTCAGTTCTGACTCATAGTGACCTTATGTACAACAGAACGAGACGCTGCCTAGACCTGGACCATCATCACAGTCACTGCCATGTTTGAGCTTATTGTTGCAGCCACTATGTCAATCCATCTTGTTGAGGGCCTTCCTCTTTTTTGCTGACCCTCTACTTTATCAAGCATGATGTCTTTCTCCAGGGACTGGTTCCTCCTGATAACATGTCCAAAGTACATAACACGAAGTCTCACCATCATCTCTTCTAAGGAGCATTCTGGCTGTACTTCTTCCAAAGCAGAATTTTTGTTCCTTCTTCTGGCAATCCATGGTATATTCAATTTTTTTGCCAACACTATAATTCTTCTTTAGTCTTCCTTATTCATTGTCCAGTTTTCACATGCATATGAGGCGATTGAAAATACCGTGGCTTGGGTCAGGCACACCTTAGTCCTCAAAGTGACATCTTTGCTTTTTAACACTTTAAAAGAGGTCTTTTGCAGAAGACCTTTAAGATGGCTAGCCATATTCAATCATCAAGTTATTTCCCACACCAGTGCTAATGTTATTTCAAAACAGGTTGCTGCCTGTGACCATTTAACACCAAGTCTTTTAAGATATAATTAAAGAATCTAGAAACATCTCACAACATGGATGAATCTGGAGGGCATTATGTTGAGTGAAATAAATAAATCACGAAAAGACAAATACTGTATGAGACCACTATTATAAACACACACGAAAATGTTTCCACACAGAAAGAAACAATCTTTGATGGTTACGAGGGAGGGGAAGGATGGGAAGGGAAAAACACTTAACTAGATAGTAGATCAGTGGTAATTTTGGTGAAAGGTAAGACAGTACACAATACTCGGTAAGTCAGCACAACTTGACCAGGGCAAAGTCATAGAAGCCTCACGGACACATCCAAAAACCCTGAGAGACCAAGATACTGGGCTGAGGGCTGGGGACCATGATTTCAGGGGACATCTAGCTCAATTGGAATAACATAGTTTGTAAAGAATATATTCTGCATCCAACTGTGGTGAGTAGCATCTGGGGTCTTAAAAGCCTGTGAGTGGCCATCTAAGATACATCTACTGGTCCCATCCCCGCTGGAGCAAAGAAGAATGAAGAAGACCAAAGACACAAGGGATAGATTAGTCCAAAGGACTAATGGACCACAACTACCACAACCTCCACCAGACTGAGCCCAGAAGAACTAGATGGTGCCAGGTTACCACCGCCAACTGCTCTGGCAGGGATCACAATAGAGGGTCCAGACAGAGCGGGAGAAAAATGTAGAACAAAATTCAAATTCACAACAGTCTTGCTGGTCTGACGAAGACTGGAGAAACCCCGAGAGTATGGCCCCCAGACACACTTTTAACTCAGTACTGAAGTCATTCCTGAGGTTCACCCTTCAGCCAAAAATTGGGCAGGTCTATAGGGCCAACAATAACACATGTGGGGGTCATGCTTCATAGTTCAATCATGTATGCGAGACTAACGGGCACACCAGCCCAAAAGCAAAGATGAGAAGGCAGGAAGGGGCAGAAAAACTGGACGAATGGAAACAAACTGGGATGGAGAAGGGGAGAGTGTTGATATCTCATGGGGTTGGCAATCGATGTCACAAAAATAATTTGTGATTAGGTGTTTAATGAAAAACTAATTTGCTCTGTAAACTTTCACCTAATCACAAAAAAAAAAAGATTTAATTAGAGAGCTCAGGTGAGAGATTGAGAAAAACAAAAGTTAAGTATGATATCAATAGAACGAGTGAAGTGAGGTTTTTTTTTGTCTTTTTTTTTAGCTTTTAAACTTTTCCTACTGTTTGGTCATAATTATTGCTTTTTAAGTGAGGGTCAAATGCTTCTTGTCTCTGAAGTGCTCAGCAGCTTTCTAAGTAAACCACCTAAGACTCCACAGCAGCGAGTGGTAACTTGTCTGGGTAGTTCCAAGAGACCCAGCTGGTACTGTTCTTAGCAATGTTTGCTCAGTTCCATCCATCAGAATGTTCTTAACAATGGGAGACATGTCATAGTGATTTGATGCAATAATCCTGAATTTACAGAATTTCTCCACAGTGTGTGAAACTAGTCCTGATTCTTAACTTCACATGATTGACCCTCAGAGGTAAAGTAACTGAGACTGGAAGAGAGAGCTCTCCTGCTTCCTTCCTGCCCTCCCCGAGTCCACCATCCCTGCCCAGCCTTCCAAAGGAATCTGATTTCTTTTCTTGTCTCAGCTACAATGGCACAGTCCGTCAGGTAGTCTCCATGCCTGGCTCAGTCAGGACTTTGCCAAGTTTTCCACACAGTTCTGATACAACCGAAATTTATCTTCAAGGCCAATATCTTTTTTTTTTTTTTTTTCTTAGCTTGGATAGGACTCTGCAGGAAACAGCTGTTTGAATGATAGCACATCAGAGGAAGCTACTACTCTATCCATTTATTAATATCAGCAACCTTAAATATTTTTTATCCTCCTCACATATAGATGTACACAAGCTTGATATTTATTTAACAATGCGGTATTTTAAAGCAGACCTTTAATTTATGTGTATCAAATCTATCTACATGAATTATATTAAGTCATCATTCTTGAAAGTTGCAGTCAACATCAAAAGTGAAATCTCTTAATTGTCTAATTTAAATTATTAAATGTTCTTTTTACACAGTAAAAAATATCAGTTACAGTAATAGTGAAGGTTTTGATCCATTATTAGAACTATATTTGTAGTAATTAGGAACTTCACAGACTACAGGCACCAAGGATAATCATAAAAGAAAAATTCTTCTAAATGTCTGTTGAATAATTCAAACAAACAAGAATTGGCAAATGATTATAAGATACAGAGGTGTGCTGAATAAAACGTGATTTTTAAAAATATTTTAAATATTAAGTGACAATTTAAATTAATAAACATTTTGTTAAGTTAAACATCAGGAAGACTCAGCTTGAAGCTATCTTGAAAAAGAACTGAGTAGGACGACTCTCACTTGTGGATCTCAAAAGATATTACAAAGTTGCAGTGATTAAAACAGTCTGGTACAGTATAATGATAGACATATAGACCAATGGAACAGAAATGAGAGTCCAGAGGTAAGTGCACACATTGACAGTCAACTAATCTTGGACAAGGATGCTAAATTCATCAAATGGGTGAAAAATAGCCCCTTTCATAAATCGTACTGGAACAACTGGATTTCTACATGCAAAAAGAATGAGGTTAGACCTATATCTCACACCATATATAAAAACTAACTCGAAATGGATCGAATACCTACATGTATGACTTAAAACCATAAAACTCTGAGAAGAAAATTGTGGTGTGCTGCTTCAAGGCATTCGCCTCAACAACAAATTCTTGGACATGACACCAAAGTCATGGTCAATAGAAGACAAACTAGATAAATGGTGGCTTATCAAAATCAAACATTTCTGTTCATCAAAGGAATTTGTCAACAAAACAAAGAGACAACCTACAGACTGGGAGAAAATTTTGGGGAACTATATAACAGACAAGGGTCTAATATCCAGAAGATATAAAGTACTCCTACACCTTAACAAGAAAAAGACAAACAACCAAATCAAAAATTGGGCAAAGGACCTGAATAGACATTTCACCAAAGAGAATATTCAAATGGCCAATCAATACATGAAAAGATGCTCAATGTCTTTAGCCAACACAAAGATGCAAATCAAAACCACTCCCTGCAGGATGAGTAAGATTAAAAAAAAAAAAAAAAAAGAATGGAAAATAACAAATGTTGGCAAGACTGGGAAAATTGGAACCCTTACCCGTTGCTGGTGGGAATGCAGAAGGTACAACTGTTGTGGAAAACAGTGCGGTGATTCCTCAAAAAACTAAAAATAGAACTACCATATGACCCAGCAATCCCACTCCTTGGTACATACCCGAGGGACTTGAAAGCATTGATGTGAACAGACATGTACACCAATGTTCATTGCAGCACGGTTCACAATAGCTAAAAGGCGGAAATAATCTAAATGTCCATCAATGAACAAATGGACAAGCAAAATGTGGTACATACATGCAATGGAATATGACCCAGCCATAAAGAGAAACGATGTCCTGATACAGACTAAAACCTTGATGACATTATGTTAAGTGAAATAAGTCAATTACAAAAGGACAAATATCACTCATAATAATCTCACTTACATAGAATGACAAGAATAGGCAAATAAATAGAGACCAACCAAAGTTTATTAGTGGTTACCAGAAGCTGGAGGGAGAGGTAGAAGGGGAGCCATTGTTTGAGAAGCAATGAGTTTTTGTTTATGGTGATGGAAATTTTAGCATCAATTAAGGGTAGTGTTTGCACAATCAATTAATGTAATTGATATCACCAAGCTGTATGCCCTAAAAACGCTGAATTGGCAAATGTTGTATTATGTATAGTTATGGATTGAATTATGTCCCCCAAAAATACGTATTGTAAATCCTAACCTCAATGTCTGTGGTTATACTCCCATTAAGGAGTGGGTTGTCTCTGTTATGTTAATAAGGCAGGATTAGTGTAAGGTGTATCTTGAGTCAATCTCTTTTGAGATACGTTGTTGTTGTTAAGGGTCCTTGAGTCAGTTCTGACTCATAGCAACCCTAGGTACAACAGAAAAAATCATTACCCAGTCCTGCACCATCCTCACAATCATTGCTGTCCCTGAGCTCATTGTTGCAGCCACTGTGTCAATCCATGTTACTGAGGGCCTTCCTCTCTATCTCAAACTTCTACTTTACCAAGTATGATGTCCTTCTTCAGGGACTGGTCTTTCCTGACAACATGTCAAAAGTACATGAGATGAAGTCTTGCCATCCTGGCTTCTAAGAAGCATTCTGGCTGTACTTCTTCCGAGGCAGATTTGTTCATTCTTCTGACAGTACATGGTATATTCAATATTCTTTAACACCATAATTCAAAGGTATCACTTCTTCAGTCTTCCTTATTTACTGTCCCGTTTTCACATGTATATGAGGCGACTGAAAACACCATGGCTTGGGTCAAGGCACACCTTAGTTCTCAAAGTGACATCTTTGCTTTTAAACACTTTTTTTGTTGTTGTTTATCGTTGTAGTTTAAATGAAGTTTACATTTCAAGTTAGTTTTCCATACAAAAATTTATACATACATTGTTATGTGACTCTATTTATTCTCCCCATACTGTGAGAGCACACTCCTCCTATCCACCCTTGATTCCCCATGTCCATTCAACCAGCTCCTAACTCTCTCTGCCTTGCCATCTCACCTCCAGACAGAAGCAGCCCGTTTATTCTCTTGTATCTACTTGAGCTAGGAGGAACACTCCTCACGAGTATCACTTTACGTCCCACAGTCCACTCCACCACGTCTGAAGAGTTGGCCTCGGAAACTGTTTTAGTTCTGGGCTGATAGAGACTCTGGGGCCATGCTTTCCAGGGTTCCTCTAGTCTCATTCAGACCATTAAGTCTGGTCTTCTTACTAGAATTTGAGTTCTGCACCCCACCTTTCTCCTGCTCTATCAGGGACTCTCTGTTGTGTTCCCTGTCAGTGCCATCATTGGTGGTAGCCAGGCACCATCTAGTTCTTCTGGTCTCAGGCTGATGAAGTCTCTGGTTTATGTGGCACTTTCTGTCTCTTGGGCTACTACTTTCCTTGTGTCTTTGGTGTTCTCCATTCTCCTTTACTCCAGGTGGTTGGGACCAATTGATGCATCTTAGATGATTACTTGCAAGCTTTTAAGACCCCAGACACCACTCACCAAAGTAGGATGCAGAACATTTCCTTAATAAGCTTTGTTATACCAATTGACCTAGATGTCCCCTGAGAGCATGGTCCTTAGACCCCTACCCCTGCTACTCTGTCCCTCAAACTGTTTGATTGTATTCAGGAACATTCTTAACTTTGGTTTAGTCCAGTTGTGCTGACTTACCAGGTAGTGTGTGCTGTCCTTCCCTTCACCTAAGATAATTCCTGTCTACTAACTAGTTAGTAAATAAACCTCACCCTCCCTCCCCACCCTCCTAACCATTAAAGAATGTTTTCTTCTGTGTTTAAAACTTTTCTTGAGTTCTTATAATAGTGGTCTTTTACAATTTTTGTCCTTCTGTGACGGACGAAATTCACTCAGCATAATGACCTCCAGATTCCTCCATGTTATGTTTCACAGCTTCATCGTTGTTCTTTATTGTTGCATAGTATTCCATTGTGTAGATATACCATAATTTGCTTATCCATTCATCCATTCATGGGCACCTAGTTTGTTTCCATCTTTTTATTATTGTGAACGGTGCTGCAATGAACATAGGTGTGCATATATCTATTCGTGTGATGGCTCTTATTTCTCTAGGTTATATTCCAAGGAGCGGGATAGCTGGATCATATGGTACATCTATTTCTAGCTTTTTAAAGAAGCACGAAATCAATTTCCAAAGTGGTTGCACCATTTTACATTCCCACCAACAGTGTATAAGTGTTCCAGTGTCTCCATAACCTTTCCAACATTGATTATTTTGTGTTTTTTGGATTAATGCTAGCCTTGTTGGGTGAGATGATATCTCATTGCAGTTTTGATCTGCATTTTTCTAATGGCTAATGGTTCTGAGCATTTCTTCATATGTCTGTTAGCCACATGAATATATTCCTTGGCAAAGTGTCTGTTCATATCCTTTGCCTATTTTTTAATTGGCTTATTTATCTTTTTTGTTGTTGAGGTTTTGCAGTATCTTATAGATTTTAGAGATTAGACGCTGATCGGATTTGTTGCAGCCAAAAATTTTTTCCCAGTCTGTAGGTTATCTTTTTACTCTTTTGGTGAAGTCTTTTGATGAGCATAAGTGTTTGATTTTTAGGAGCTCCCATGTATCTAGTCTCTCTTCTGGTGCTTCTGCATTGTTACTTATGGTTCGTATTGTGTTTATGCCATGTATTAGGGCTCCTAGTGTTGTCCCTATTTTTCCTCGATGATCTTTATCATTTTCGATTTTATATTTAGGTCTTTGATCCATTTTGAGTTAGTTTTTGTGCATGGTGTGAGGTATGGGTCTCGTTTCAGTTTTTTGTGGATATCCAGTTATGCCAACACCATTTGTTAAAGAGATTGTGTTTTCCCCAATTAATGGACTTTGGGCCTTTGTCAAATATCAGCTGCTCATAGGTGGATGAATTTATGTTTGGATTCTCAGTTCTGTTCCACTGGTCTATGTATCTATTGTTGTACCAGTACCAGGCTGTTTTGACTACTGTGCCAGTATAATAGGTTCTAAAATCAGGTTGTGTGAGGCCTCCCACTTTGTTCTTCTTCTTGAGTAATGCTTTACTTATTCCGGGCCTCTTCCCTTTCCATATGAAGTTGGTGATTTGTTTCTCCATCTCATTAAAAAATGCTTGTGGAATTTGGATCGGGATTGCATTGTATCTGTAGATCGCATTGGGTAGAACTGACCTTTTCACAATGTTGAATCTACATATCCATGAGCAAGGTATGTTTTTCCACTTATGCAGGTCTCTGTTGGTTTCTTGCAGTAGTCTCTTGTAGGTTTCATTGTATAGGTCTTTTATGTCTCTGGTTAGATTTTTCTTAAGTATTTTATCTTCTTGGGGGCTATTGTAAATGGTGTTGATTTTGTGATTTGCTCTTCGAAGTTCGCTTTGTTGGTGTAAAGGAATCCTACTGATTTTTGTATGTTTATCTTGTATTTTGAAACTTTGCTGTAATCTTCTATTAGTTCCAGTAGTTTTCTTGTGGATTCCTTGGGGTTTTCTGTGTATAAGATCATATCATCTGCAAATAGAGACACTTTGACTTCTTCCCTACCAATTTGGATGCCCTTTATTTCTGTTTCTAGCCTAATTGCTCTGGCTAGGACCTCCAGCACAATGTTGAATAAGAGTGGTGATAAAGGGCATCCTTGTCTGGTTCCCTTTCTGAAGAGGAATGCTTTCAAAGTCTCTCCATTTAGGATGATGTTGGCTGTTGGCTTTGTATAAATGCCCTTAATTATATTGAGAAATTTCCCTTCTATTCCTATTTTGTTGAGAGTTTTTATCATGAATGGGTGTTGGACTTTGTCAAATGCTTTTTCTGCATCAATTGATAAGATCATGTGGTTTCTGTCTTTTGTTTTCTTAATGGATGGATTACATTGATTGTTTTTATAATGTTGAACCATCCCTGCATACCTGGCATAAATCCCACCTGATCATGGTGAATTTTTTTTTTTTTTTTTGATATATTGCTGAATTCTATTGACTAGAATTTTGTTAAGGATTTTTGCAATAATGTTCATGAGGGATATTGGTCTGTAATTTTCTTTTTTTGTGGTATCTTTACCTGGTTTTGGTATCAGTGTTATGCTGGCTTCATAGAATGAGTTTGGGAGTATTCCATCCTTTCCTATGCTCTGAAATACCTTTAGTAGTAGTGGTGTTAATGCTTCTCTGAAAGTTTGATAGAATTCTCCAGTGAAGCTGTCTGGGCCAGGGCTTTTTTTGGTTGAGAGTTGTTTAATTGCCTTTTCAATCTCTTCCTTTGTTATGGGTTTATTTAGTTGTTCTGCCTCTGTTTGTGTTAGTTTAGGTAGGGGGTGAGTTTCTAGAAGTTTGTCTATTTCCTCTAGCTTTTCAAATTTGTTAGAGTACAATTTTTTCATATCATTCTGTTATGATTCTTTTAATTTCATTTGGATCTGTTGTGATATCACCCATCTCATTTCTTATACCAATTATTTGCTTTCTCTCCTGATTTTCTTTTGTCAGTTTGGCCAAAGGTTTATCAATTTTGTTGATCTTTTCAAAGAAAGAGCTTTTGTTCTTGTTACCTCTTTCAATTATTTTTCTATTCTCTATTGTATTTAATTCTGCTCTAATTCTTGTTATTTCCTTTTTTCTGGCTCCCGAGGTCTTCTTTTGCTGCCCTCTTTCTAATTGTTGCACTGGTAGGGTTAATATTATGATTACGCCCCTTTCTTGTTTTTGGATATGTGCATTTATTGCTATAAACTGACGTCTGGGCACTGCTTTTGCTGTGTCCCAAAGGTTCTGGTAGGATGTGTTTTCATTCTCATTGATTCTATGAATTTCTTTATTCCATCCTTAATTTCTTATATAACCCAGTATTTTTTGAGCAAGGTATTGTTCAGTTTCCATGTGTTTGATTTTTTTTCCCTTGATTTTTCTGTTATTGATTTCTACTTTTATGGCTGTATGGTCAGCAAAGATGCTTTGTAATATTTTGATGCTTTGGATTTTGTTAAGGCTTGCTTTATGGCCTAATATGTGGTCTATTCTGGAGAATGTTCCATGTGCATTGGAAAAGAAAGTACATTTGGTTGCTGTTGGGTGGAGTGTTCGGTATATGTCTATGAGATCAAGTTGGTTGATTGTAGCACTTAGATTTTTCATAGCTTTGTTGAGCTTCTTTCTGGATGTTCTGTCCTTCACTGAAAGTGGTGTGTTTAAGTCTACTAATATTGTGGAGCTATCTCTCTTTTCAATGCTGTTAGAGTTTGTTTTATGTATTTTGGAGCCCTGTCATTGGGTGGGTAAATATTTATTTTGGTTATGTCCTCTTGGTGTGTTGATCCTTTAATCATTATATAGTGTCCTTCCTTATCCTTTGTGGTAGACTTTACTTTAAAGTCTGTTTTGTCAGAGATTAGTATTGCCACTCCTGCTCTTTTTTGAGTGTTGTTTGCTTGATATATTTTTTTCCATCCTTTGAGCTTTAGTTTGTGTCTTTAAGTTGAAGCTGTGTCTCTTGTGGGCAGCATATAAATGGATCATGTTTGTTTATCCAATCTGCCACTCTCTGTCTCTTTATTGGTACATTTTGCCCATTTACATTCAGGATAATTATTGATAGGTATAAGTTTAGTGCTGTCATTTGGATGCCTTTTTTTGTGTGTTGTTCACAGTTTCTTTGTTCTACTTAATTTTCTGTGCTGAGTTGTTTTTCTTTATGTATTTTCTTTTCATCTTTTTCATTGCTGTTGATTTTGTATTTGCTGAGTCTTTAAATTTTTCTAGTTTTTATTTTGACTTGTAGGATTGCTAGTTTCCTTTGTGGTTACCTTAAGATTTGCTTCTATTTTTCTAAGTTTATACTAGTCTTTTATTTCTTTATATCTCTTTGACTTCCTCTTCATATGAAAAATCTATGTCTACATTTTTTAAGTCCCTCTTCTTTGTTTTAATGCTGTCATCTTTTACATATTGACATCCGTTTCCCTATTTTCAGTGTTTCAGCATTGGTTTATTTTTGTGACTTCCCTATCTGGGTTGATATCTGGTTGCTCTGTCCTGTGTTCTAGTCTTGGGTTGTTATCTGATGTTATTGATTTTCTAACTGGATGACTCCCTTTAATATTTCTTCTAATTTTGGTTTGGTTTTTACAAATTCCCTAAACTTCTGTTTGTCTGGAAATGCCCTAATTTTGCTATCATATTTGAGAGACAGTGTTCCTGGATATATAATTCTTGGCTGGCAGTTTTTTTTCCTTCAAGGCTTTAAATATGTCATCCCATTGCTTTCTTGCCTGCATGGTTTCTGCTGAGTAGTCCGAGCTTATTCTTATTGACTCTCCTTTGTAGATAACTTTTCTTTTATCCCTAGCTGCTCTTAAATTTCTCTCTTTATCTTTGGTTTTGGCAAGTTTGATTATAATATGTCTTGGTGACTTTCTTTTCGGATGTACCTTATGTGGGGTTCAATGAGCATCTTGGATAGATATCTTGTCATCTTTCATGATATCAGGGAAGTTTTCTGCCAACAAATCTTCAAGAATTCTCTCTGTATTTCTGTTATCCCCCCCATTCTGGCACTCCAATCACTCGTAGGTTTTTCCTCTTGATAGAATCCCACATAATTCTTAGGGTTTCTTCATTTTTTAAAATCCTTTTATCTGAGTTTTCCTTGAATAAGTTGTTGTCAAGTGCTTTATCTTCAATCTCACTAATTCTGACTTCCATTGCCTCAATTCTGCTCCTATGACTTTCTATTGAGTTGTCTAATTCTGAAAATTCATTGTTAATCTTCTGGATTTCTGATTGCTATCTCTCTATGGATTCTTGTAGCCTGTTAAATTTGTCATATGCTCTTCTCTAATCTTTTTAGTTTCCTCTAGTGTGTGTTCTGCATTTTGCTTAATTTCCTTCCTAATTTCTTGAAGAGTTCTGTATATTAATCTTTTGTATTCTGCCTCCTGTAATTCCAAGAAATTTTCCTCCTCTGGAAAATTTCTATGTTCTTTATTTTGGGAGCTTGCTGAAGCCATCATGGATTGCCTCTTTATGTGATTTGATATTGACTGTTGTCTCTGAGCCATCAATAAGTTATTATATTTGTTTATTTTATGTTTGCTTACTGTGTCCTAGCCTCTTGTTTTGTTCTGATATGCCCAAATAGGCTGCTCTTATGAGCTAGTTTGATTACTGGCAACTTTGAAGCTCCAATGTCCTGTCAGCAGGTGGTTAGATCTGTTACTAGGTATGTGAGCTTAGGAGCCCACCCACTCCTCCTGTATGAATTCAGCTCAGGTGCCCAGGTACATAGCCACCAAGTGTGTGGTGTAGGCTCTCACTTACAGTCCTAGACAGGCATGGGTGATTGGGGTAGGCACAGGCATCTGGCTGCAGCAGGGGGACACACTCTAAGCAAGGAAGGGGGATGATTGCCACCCCCGAGTGTTTAGTAGAAAGGCGTGTCCCGGTTCCCTAGAGTACATAGGTAGATTTTTTTGGCAGCAGGACTATGAGCACCTAATGCTGTTGGCTGTAAAGACTGGTGGACACATCTTTTTCATAGCCCCTATCACAAGTGGCTAGGTGGTGTGGGTGGAGGCACCAGTTCTCAAGCCCCTGATGTGCGTACATGAAGTCTCTGCTTAATGGGCAGAGCCATGTCAAATGGCTAGAACCTGACACTTCACAGCTGAAACAGTTGAAGTTAGACTTCCAGTGTATACCCTGTTGTACTGTGGTAACGAGGGCCTACACTTTTGAAAGGGGCCCACACAAGTCTATGCAGGGGGAAAAATACTCAAAGTCCGTGGCTCCCTTATGCCTGTGCCTAGGCAAAGGAGCTGTGCCTACCCTGGGTTCCTGGCTTAGGGGAGCCGGCAGTTTATTTTTTCCCCTGTTAATTTGTTCACTCTCCAAGGCTGGTAGAATGGCTCAGAGCTTGGATGTATCCTCCTTCCGGCCCAGGGGACGCAGCAATTGCTGAAGCCAGTCCAGGACCCAGTGCAGAGCAGGTAGCGGGGAGGTAAATGTAAGAGATGTTTTTCCCTAAGGGGGGTGTTTTTGATCCACGTTGTCACCTGGACGCAAGTACTTATCTTTCGCCAGATTGAGGGCTGCTTCTCACTGGTTCTGGGTGGCCAAGTAGATTTTCTGCGTCTGGGTTTCTCCTGGTGCAGAATACGCCTCCAGAGCACTGCTGCATGCCTGCCTCACCGCTCACCTACCAGCTGATCAGGCCTGAAGGGCTCAGGCTCTCGCAGGGTCAGTTCTGGTACCTCCTCACTTCTTCCAAACCATCTCTCCCTCCCCCTGCCACTCAGTCTAGTTCCTCAACTTTGCTTTGTATGTTCAGGACTCCTATATTATCATATATAATCGATTCACTTGTTTATTCTGGTCTTTGTTGTAAGAGGGTCCACCAAAAGCATCTGAGTACTCTGTCATCTTGTTCCCACCTCCTGCTTTTAAACACTTTAAAGGGGTCTTTTGCATTAGATTTGTCCAATGCAATGTGTCATTTGATTTCCTGACTCCTGCTTCCATGGGTGTTGATTGTGCATCCAAGTAAAATGAAATCCTTGACAACGTCAATATTTTCTCTGTTTATCATGTTGCTTATCACTCCAGTTGTGAGGATTTTTTGTTTTCTTTATGTTGAGGTGCGATCCATACTGAAGTCTGTAGTCTTTGAACTTCATCAGTAAATTCTTCAAGTCTTCTTCATTTTCAGCAAGCAAGGTTGTGTCCTCTGCATATCACAGGTTGTTAATGAGTCTTCCTGCAATCCTGAAACCCCATTCTTCTTCATATAGTCCAGCTTCTCAGATTATTTATTCATCATATAGATTGAAGAAATATGGCAAAAAGATGCAATCCTGACACACACCTTTCCTGACTTAAAACCATGCAGTATCCTCTAGTTCTGTTCAAATGACTGCCTCTTGGTCTATGTACAGGTTCTGCATGAGCACAATTAAGTGTTCTGGTATTGCCATTATTCACAATGTTACCCATAACTTTTTATGATCTACACAATCAAATGCATTTTCATAGTCAATAAAACATATTTCTGGTATTCAATTTCAAGCAAGATCCATCTGACATCAGCAATAATATCCCTGGTTTCACATCTTCTTCTGAATCTGGCTTGAATTTCTGGCAGTTCCCTGTCAATGTACTGCTGCAACAACTTTCAAATTATCTTCAGCAAAATTTTACTTGTGTGTTGTATTAATGGTATTGTTCGATAATTTACACATTCTGTTGTATCATCTTTCTTTGGAATGGACACAAATATGGATCTCTTCCTGTCAGTTGGTGAGGTAGCTGTCTTCCAATTTCCAGAGCTGCATCTGTTTATTGAAACGTCTCAATTGGTATTCTGTCAATTCCTGGAGCCTTGTTTTTCACTAATGCCTTCGGTATAGTTTGGACTTCTTCCTTTAATACCATCAGTTCTTGATCATAGGCTACCTCCTAAAATGGTTGAATGTCGACCAATTTTTGGTACAGTGACTCTGTGTATTCCTTCCATTGTCTTCTGATGCTTCGTGCATCATTCAATCTTTTGTCCACAGAATCTTGAGGCTTGAATTTTTGCTTCAGTTCTTTCAGTGGTATAAAAGAGATTAAACAAGTGAGCAGAGCACAAATGGGGGAAGATTGATTCCAAGCCACATGGAGATCTCCAAGAAACCAGAAACAGAAGCTGAAGAATCAAAGACATTCCCCCAGAGCTGACAGAGGGAGAAAGCATTTCCCTAGTGCCAGTGCCCTGAATTTGGACTTTCAACCTCCCAAACTGTGAGAAAATGAATTTCTGTTTGCTAAAGCCATCCACTTGTGGTATTTCTATTATAGCAGCACTAAATAACTACAACATGTATTTTTACAAAAAAAGAAAAAAGTAGCTATTGAGGCTGCTTATGTACAACCAAACATCTCATGGGATTTGTTTTCTTGGTTTAAAGGTTTAGGGTCATGGTTTTGAGAAACAACACAATCAACTGGCATAACATTATTTCTCAGTATTTCTGTTCTACCTCCTTGTTCATTGCATAGTAACTGGGGTCTTAAAAGCTAGTAAGTTGTCGTTCAAAGTACAATACTTGGTCTCCATTCACCTGAAGTATCAGAGGAAGAAGGAGAGCCAGGAATCAAAGGAGGAAATTAAATGCCTGTCTGGTTGCCTTCATGAACAACTGCCTACTTTGTCATGAGACCATAAGAACTGAATTGTGCCGGCTGTCATTATCAAACTTTTGATCAAAGAATCTATAGAAGAATCCTGATCATAAGGGGACAAATCTGGAAGAAAATTAAAAATTTTCAATAGAACCTAGACTTTCTGGAGCCATTGAAGCTGGGTGAATCCCCGTAATTATTTCCCTCAGTTAATCTTTAAACTTTAAACCTTAAACTAAAGCTATCCCCTGAAGTCTTTTTTGAATTAAAAAATAGCTTATCTTAATTAGTAATGTGTGTCTGCTTTGAGCATTATGCTATTTTAAATAATTATCTATGCAAGATCAAATTGACAATGGCAACACGAAATGTTGGATGGAAACCTTCAGTGAGTTTAAGATGATGCTGGTGGAGTAATTTGGAAAAGGATAGCAACAACAGTAGCACAACTCAAAGACTGTAATTGATGTCACTAAATTGTACATGTAGAAATTGTTGAAATGGTGTATCTTTGGCTGTATATACTTTCACCAAAAAAAAAAAAAAAAAAAAAAAATCAGGAAGGCTTTAATTAATTGAATTACGTAGAAAATTACCAGTATATTCTTTGTGTTGTGTACAAGTTTAATTTTTTTTATTTTTTATGATTAGCTTACCTTAGGAGTTGGGATTAAAAGATAAGTAGTTCTTAGTTTTTGTTTGAACATTTTTATACAGAATACGATTGTCATTTTTCCCCTTAGAAAAATAGAAGAAACTCATATACTATGTTTAGTGAGATATTGACTATGTTTTATTATATACATCAGTGATGATCTTCCATTGGCCAGCACAACCTGCACAAAGAAGTGTTTTGGTTGTGATTTCTGCTTTTTGTCAAATGCTGTCTTCTAATGATTAGATCCTCACTGCTCTGATTGGCCCCATCGGAAGGTTAAGCCCTCCCTTTTGATGAAATGTCCTAAAGGATTATGGCCTACCCCTACCACCACAAGTGGAGAGCCAGAATTGACAGGGCTTCCTGGGAGGTGTGTAGTTGGCATCGCAACCATTCTCCTAAACTGAGCCCTGAGGTCCTATTTTACATGTCTGTCTGGTCTTGGTAAGAGATTCACAGCTGAGTCAAGAGCCACGAGCAGGGTATCTACTCTCTTGGCCACCTCCACCCAAAGGGAAGCTTTCCACAGCACCCTTAACACCAAAACCCAAGCACCACCAGTGCTCCACCCTTAAGACATAGGTACAAAAATGGAGATGTAGAGTCTTATGTCCTGCATAACAACCAAATTATATAGGCCCTTTATTCGTCTGGTCAGACCTGACTAGTGGGCCAGGGAGACTCAAACTAGACTAACCATAAGTCATTCAAGCTGACCCAGTAGCCTGATCTGCTTGTCCTTACCTACAGAGTAGACTTTACAATTAGTCAGAGGATTATAAAAATACTCTTCCAGCATGACATAATAAGATGGACAAATCCTCTTAACCAAAAGCAACAATCATGCTAGACAAAACTGTCAAAACAATCATTTTGGAACTCTGGAAGTTGACAAAGCAGCCCTCCCAGCTCTGTCAGAGAGACTGTTGACTCAGGTGAGGCAGGCAATGCCTGCAGGTGTTGGGGGGCTCTCCTGATTTGGAGTATTATCAGTGAGAGTGGTGATCTGGGGCAAGCCACAAAGAAGGTGGTGGCTCCACTAGCTTGAGGTTGCAGTCATATTTGGGACACACAACAGACTGGCAGATTGGCTGGGAATTCGAGGAGGTGAGACAGTCTTTGTGAGCTTGATAAACACTCCACATATCCATAGCTGACCGGAGGCTGTGCACAAATGCAAAAGAGACCAAAGTAGCCTCAAGCTATTCATGCATCCCTGGTGGGGCCACATACCTAGGAGACACAGAGGACCCTGTGGAAAGTAAAATCTGGGGCAATCTTGAAATGGCCTGAACTTGGAGTGTGCTTCCCAGCCCACATACAGATCCATCAGAAGACAGTGAAAGGTGAAAAATCACGAATTCTAATCAATCTGCCTCTGATCACTAAGATACACAGACAAATGGGAAACTCCTAAGAAGACAAACCTAAAAAAATTTCAAAAGAAAGAAAAAAATCTGAGCAGAGTCACCAGTGGCTAAATATTTAGAAGGACAAAAAAATTTACAAATTAATCCAGTCAAGTTTCTAAACAAATAAACAAACAATAATAAAAAAACAGTAACAACTCCCTTGGGAGAAAATCATAATCCATAATCCTTATATTATGTAAAATTTCCAATATTCAACAAAAAAATAACAAGACATGCAAAGAAACAAGAAATTATGACCCATACTCAGGAAAAAAGCTAGTCTCTGACTTGGATTGGGGACATCTGGGATGAAGCACTCAACATTCTCAAAATCTCAGGCTCTCCTGAACGCTCTAACCTTCAGAAGTGATCCACTCTTTCCTATTAAATTCTAGCACTCCCTAATTTGCTTGAAGTCAATATATATTCCTCCTCAGGACCTACTTCCTTCTTGGTGACTAGACCAATAATTAGGATCAGGTCACGATATAACCCAGCCAAGGAAG
The DNA here is from genome assembly GCA_030035585.1 of Dugong dugon. Lineage (NCBI taxonomy): Eukaryota > Metazoa > Chordata > Mammalia > Sirenia > Dugongidae > Dugong > Dugong dugon. Next base: position 24,879,120 of record CM057464.1, read on the forward strand.
TTCTAGCCTGCTAAGGGAGAAAAGTGACTAGACAGGGAAGGAACTATATGACCTTGCCACAGACTCTCAGAAAAAGTGTCCCCATGCTACTAGAACAGCTCATGGAAACTTAGATAAAGTCATGGCCCACACTAAGTGAACTAAAAGTGCTAGGACTGACATGGCAAGAGTGGCGAAAAGGACCAAAAACATGCATAGAAATGGGCCTGCATACATAAGGCTGGAAAACGCACCAGCTGACAATTTTCTGTAGGAGGGCCCAAAAGAGAGTTCATTTGTCAAAGTAATAAGGAGTGCACTGGTGACAGGGGTAACAGCATCGCTGAGAAACTCAGTGGTGACTGTCTCTATAACCCAGGGCTGAGAGTTGTTACAGGGCTAGTTACAGAAGTGGGGTCCCTGATATCAATGGGGAAGTGATAGGATCTTGAAATAATAAAGGTGAACTAGTGGTACTTCACTGTCAGAAGCAAGGTGGACACAATTTCTATGACAAGCAGCAAGCAAGAGTAGCTGCCAGGGGATCCTGAACACAATGTCCTTAGGTGTAAAATGGATGGGCAGCCAACAAAGATATTGCTTAATTTCTACAACCAAAAGTCATAATGTCTTGCTCAGTTTCTGGAACCAAGAAAGTTCTCAGACTTGAAACCCATTGACTGAAGGAGAGGCTGGGTGTCAATGAAGAAAGACCAGACAACACCATGGCAAGTGTATGAGAGAGTGAGTCTCCCAGTCCTTTCCCAAATGAACCTATGACTATTACTTGTGTAACCATAACCGAAGAAAGGAGAATACTCAGACATTTTGGGAAGTGTTGGACACAGGATTGATACTGACACCAACCTTCTGAGTGGAAGACGGTGGCTGTGGTCTTGCTTCCATCCACATCTCATAAAATTTCTCTTGTCACCAACCCTAACTGAACCACACAGGGGAGGGCATGTTGTGAAATGTAATACCAGCTTACCTGAGTTGGCAGAGTGCAAAGCCTCCTCCAATGAGCCCACCACATAGTGAAGCTCTTAAGGAGCCAGCAGTCCAGACCACTCCATCTAGAAGTGAACGCAAATGATCACATTTCACACTTGCCTCTACTAGGAAGGAAGCATGACCCTCAGTTGTTGTCTTCAGACTCTGGAAGCAGCAGAGTCCTTTCTTTCTGATACTGCTTCAACTCATTCTCCAGGTGACACAGAAGGCCTCCAGGGCATACAGGACCAAGAACAGAAGCAGGCTCTGCAGCAGCGGTTCCAGGCTTTGGTGCAACAACCCTGCCACGCGGGCCAGGAGACCTTAGACCCATGGTCCTGGAAGGTAGCTGTGGTTGAAAACAATGACATGTGTAGTGTATGGCAAACTCCAATAGGGGAATCAAAACATGGATCCCCTAGGGTTCTGGAGCAAGACCATGACAGCTGCAACAGAGAAAAGCACACCAGTTTAAAAGAACTCTTGGTGAACCACTGGATCCTGGTGAGAACTGAGTCTGATCTTGGGACTTCAAGTGATTCTGTGGCCAGAAGTCCTGTCCTGAGATAGGTTCTGACAGACCCTGCGTCTTACAAGGTCAAGAAGATGCGGCATAAACCCATTTTAAGACAGAGTGTTACATCTGGAACTAGGCACAAGAAGGGTCAGAGGATACAAACTGGTACATGCCAAAGGTTTAGACCTCGTGTTGTACTGGCTTCTCTCCCTCAGCTCAAACCTACATGGAGGAAATTTATGAACAACTGACAGAGAGGAAAAGGCTGATGATGGCTCCGGGTGGGTTGACTCTGTATGTGGTTACAAGCCAAGAAGTGGCCCTGAAAGACAGCAGTGAGGGCAGACCCTCCTAATGGGCCCCAATTCTAATGGCTCACACAGTGGGACTATACATAGATCCATGGGCAGTGGTGACCAGCCTGGCTGGTTAGTTAAGGCCCTGCAAGGAGCCATATTGAAAGACTGGAGACAAGGAGGTCTGGGAACAAGGTATGGGAGTGTGGGGGTGCATGAGACCTGTGGAGAGTCAACATGGTGATAAGGGTGGAAGCTGTGCCTTGGCCACAAGCATGGGTTTCCAATCACCAATGCCAATCTAGCTGCTACCACTACCCAATGTTCAGCCTGTCTGTAGCAACACCAGGGTGAGCCCCCAAAATGGCACAGTTGTTGGTAGAGACCATCCAGCTTACATTGAACTCTTCCACACTGGAAGGGGCAGAGGTCCATCTCAAAAGGAGCAAACACATTTTCCAGATGTGGGTGTGCCTTCCTGCCCTCTGAGCCTTGTAACACCACTATCCCATGGCTTATAGAGTTTTTGATTGACTAACACAGGATCTTGCTTAACATTGACTGGAGCCAAAGGAGCCACTTAACAGCAAATGCATTGTGGCTAAAGGAAAATGACCTTGGGATCCTGACCTGTCACCTGCTTCATCACCCAGAAGCCACCAGCCCAGTGGAGTCATGGAACAGTCTTTTGCAGACACAGCTGAGGTGCCAGTTTGGAGATGATGCTCTGCAAGGGTGAAGCCTGATTCTCCAGCATGTGGTAATTACCCCAAACCAATGACCATTGTATGGTTCTGTGACCCTAAAGGTAGAATATGTGGGTCTGGAAACTAACACTCCCAGGGAACGACTAGGGTGCGTGTGCTTCCCATCCCATGACTTTAAGCTCCAGAGCACTCAATAATAATACCACTAAACTTTAAGCTACAGCACCACCTGGTCACAGTGGCTCCTTGGCAAGAGCAATCCCTGTTCCCCATCAGGAGGAGGTGGGCAGCTGCCCTCCAATGTGCACAGGAAAGAACACCTTTGGCACACAGGGCTCTCTGAGACATCGCTTAGTGCTCTCTGCTCAATTTTGATGATAAATGAACAGGTGAAGCAGTCACAGCCTGAAGGACATGGAGGTCTTTCAGTGATGGAGGTTTGGTCACCTCCCTGCGTGGGCTGCTAGACTAGCTGAGGGCATCTGTAGCTGATTTCAGTACCTTGGGGGTAGTTTTCAAATTTCCCTAAGAAGAGAGACCAACCAGAACCCTAGAGGTGCTGTTCTCAGGTGGGACAAGCCTGCTATAGTGATCACATGGAGCTGAGTAGTGCAGGAGGCTGCAGGGAATGCTGTGGTGTGTCACTAGATCCTCCCATCAGTTGCAGAAGTGCTGACTGCTGATGGCTCACAGGTGAGTCACTTCTGGCAATGCATTCCACAGGAGGGAGCTTCCTCACCCCAGGGTATGCCCATTCCCCACTGGCACTGCATGTCCCATGACTGAGAGATGCGGGGATACGAAGACCTGGCCCCCTCACCTGAATATGGGGATAACTCTGAATGAACACCCAGCTCCTCAGCTCTCCATGGGGTCTGTTGAAGCTTTGGCAGCAACTTCATCGCACTCCCACTTCTTCCTTCACCAGTTCTGCTTCCCTCACTCTTAGAGTTGTGTTCCTGAGAGCACCACCCAGAAAACCTTCTACATGAAAATCTCCATCCCACAGTCTGTTTCCTGGGTGTCATGGATTGAGTTGTGTCCCCCAAAAATATCTGTCAGCTTGACTGGGTCATGATTCCCACTGTGGTATGATTGTGTAATCTGATGTGATTTCTTTATGTGTTGTTGTAAATTCTATCACTATGATGAGATTATATGTGATCTCCTTATGTGTTGTAAATTCTATCACTGTGATGAGGTTATACTGATGAGGTTGACAAGATTAGTGTCTTAATGCAATCTCTTTTGAGATATAAAAGAGAGAAGCGAGCAGAGACACATGGGAACCTCATTCCACAAGAAAGCAGTGCCGGGAGCAGAGTGCGTTGTTTGGATCTGAGGTTCCTGTGCTGAGATGCTCCCAGACCAAGGAAAGACTGATGACAAGGACCTTCCTCCAGAGCTGACAGAGAGAGAGAGCAAGACTTTTGGAACTGATGCCCTGAATTTGGACTTGTAGCCTACTGGACTGTGAGAGAATAAACTTCTCTTTGTAAATACTTGTGGTATTTCTGTTGGAGCAGCACCAGATGACTGAGACACTGGGAAACCCATTCTGACACAGAGGGAAATGTACAGTTTGCAAATAATCACAGAAGTAATCATGTAATTATAATCTTCCAAAATGCCATGAAGAAAAAGCACTGTTATACAGTGGTCACTTGTCTATGGCAAGAAATTTGGAAGACAGCTACCTGATCAACTGACTGGAAGAGATCCATATTTATGCCTACTCCCAAGAAAGATAATCCAACCAAATGTGGAAATTATTGAAAAATATCATTAATGTGGTATTAAAGTAAAATTTTGCTGAAGATCATTCAAAAGTGACTGCAGCAGTATATCAACAGGGAACTGCCAGAAATTCAAGCCTAATTCAGAAGAGGTTGTGGAACCAGGGATGATGTCATTACTGATGTCGGATGGATCCTGGCTGAAAGCAGAGAATACCAGAAAGATGTTTACCCGTGTTAATTGACTATGCAAAGGCATTTGACTGTGTGGGATCATAACAAATTATGGATAACATCTCAAAGAATGGGAATTCCAGGACACTTAATTGTGCTCATGAAGAACCTGTACATAGATCAAGAGGTAGTTATTTGAAAAGAACAAGGGCATATCGCATGGTTTAAAGTCAGGAAAGGTATGCATCAGGGTTGTATCCTTTCACCATACTATTCAATCTGTATACTGAGCAAATAATCTGAGAAACCAGACTGTATGAAGAAGAACGGGGCACCAGGATTGGAGGAAGACTCATTAACAACCTGAGTTATGCAGATGCCACAACCATGTTTGCTGAAAGTGAAGAGGACTTGAAACATTTATTGATGAAGATCAAAGATCACAGTTTTAGTATGAATTACATCTCAACATAAAGAAAACAAAAGTCCTCACAACTAGACCAATCGGCAACATCATGATAAATGGAGAAAAGATTGAAGTTGTCAAGGATTTCATTTTACTTGGATCCACAATCATCACCCATGGAAGCAGCGGTCAAGAAATTAAAAGACACATTCCACTGGGCAAATTTACCACAAAAGACCTCTTTGAAGTGTCCAAAAGCAAAGACGTCACCTTGAAGACTAAGGTGCGCCTGACCCAGGCCATGGTGTTTTCAATCGCCTCCTATGCATATGAAAGTTGGATGATAAATAAGGAAGACCGAAGAAGAATTGATACCTTTGAATTGTGGTGTTGGTGAAGAATATTGAATATACCATGGACTGCCAAAAGAATGAACAAATCTGTCTTGAAAGAAGTACAACCACAATGCCCCTTAGAAGGAAGGATGGTGAGACTACATCTCAATTTCTTTGGACATGTTATTCGGGGGGATCAGTTCCTGGAGAAGAAAAGTCAGTGAAAAAGAGGAAGACCTTCAACAAGATGGATTGACACAGTGGCTGCAATAATGGGCTCAAGCATAATAACAATTGTGAAGATGGGACAGGACCGGGCAGTGTTTTGTTCTGTTGTACATAGGGTCACTATGAGTCAGAACCAACTTGACGGCACCTAACAACAACAACAACAGTATATCTGATGCAAAGAGGAGAGCTGTAATACTGTATTGTAAGTGAACTCAATCTAGACTCGATACTCTGAGAAAGAACCCCTGAGGAAGCTGAGGCTGGAGGTGTGGGCATGTGCAAAGGCCCTGAGACAGGAATGGAGCTTTGTATGCTGATAGCACAAGGTGATTTCCTCATTTTGTTTATCCATTTACCTGTTGATGGACACTTAGGTTGTTTCCATCTTTTTGCTATTGTGAATAATGCTGAAATGGACATTGGTGTTCATATGTCTATTCGTATCACTGCTTTTATTTCTCTAGGATATATACCTAGGAGTGAGATCACTGGATCATATGATATTTCTGTTTCTGGTTTTTTGAGTAAACACCATACCATTTTCTATAGTGGTTGTACCATTATACACTGGCAATGGAAAAGAGTTCCAATCTTGCTACAACCTTGCTAGCATTTGTTGTTTTCTGTCTTTTTGAACAGTAGCATTTTTGCAGGGGTGAGATAGTATCTCATTTTAGTTTTGATTTGTATCTCTCCTATGAGTCAGAATCAACTCAACTGCAATGGGCTTGGTTTTTATGAATGGCTAATGATCGAGAGCATCTCTTCACGTGTTTGTTAGCCACATGAATGTATTGTTTGATGAAGAGTTCATGTCTTTTGCCCATTTAAAAAAATTTTTTTTGTTGTACTTTAGATGAAGTTTTACAGAACAAATAGTTTCTCATTAAACAGTCAGTACACATATAGTTTTATGACATTGGTAAACAACTGTATGACAAGTCAACACTCTCCCTTCTGTACCTTGGAGGACCATTTATTTATTTTTTCTGTGAGAATATACATATACATATACATATACATATAAAAGTTACACATTTCAAAACTTTTTACATTTACAATTCAGTGATAGCACTTACATTCTTCCAGTTGTGCTGCTATTCTCACTATCCTTTTCCAAATTATTCCATCACCATTACCTTCAACTCACTGTCCCCTAAGCTTCCCATCAAACCTTTTGAGATGCTGTTGTCAATTTGATCTCACATAGATAATTCTTTTTTTTTGTACCTTAGATGAAAGTTTGAAGAACAAAGTTTCTCATTAAACTGTTAGTACACATATTGCCCTATGACAATGGTTAACAACCCCACGACATGTCACCACTGTCCCTTCTCAACCTTGGGTTGCCTATCACCAGGTTTCCTGTCTCCTCTTGCCTTCTAGTCCTTGTCTCTGGAATGCTGTGCCTCATTAGTCCTGTTTTGTTTTATGAGGCTGTCCAATCCCTGGCTGAATGGCGAACATCAGTAGTGATTTCACCACTGAGCTAAAAGGGTGTCTGGGGGCCATATGCTCTGGATTTCTCCAGTCTGTCAGGCCAGTAAATCTGGTCTTTTTTTCGTGAGTTAGAATTTTGTTTTACATCCTTCTCTATCTCTGTCCAGGACCCTATGTTGTGATCCCAGTCAGAGCAGTCAGTGGTGGTAGCCGGGCACCAACTAGCCGTACTGGACTCGGTTCGGTGGAGGCCATGGTATCTGTGGTCCATTAGTCTTTTGGACATATATTTTCCTTGTGTCTTGTTCTCTTCATTCTCCCTTGTTCCCGAAGGGGTGAGACCAGTGGAGTATCTTAGATGGCTGCTCACAGGCTTTTAAGACCCCAGATGCTATTCACCAAGGTAGAATGTAGAACATTGTCTTTATAAACTGTGTTATGTCAATTGAGCTAGATGTTCCCCAAGACCATGGTCCCCACAGCCCTCCGCCCAGCAGTTCAGTCCCTCAGGGAGTTTGGAACAGCTTCCATGACCTTTCCTTGTGTTGGATTCCCCAGAATTGTGTATTGTCATACCCTTCACCAAAGTTACCACTTATCTATTGTCTATTTAGTTGCTCCCCCATCCCTTGTAACCAACAGATTGTTTCTTTTTGTGTGTAAACTTTTACATGAGTTATACAGTAGAGGGATCATACAATATTTGTCCTTTTGTGATTGACTTATTTCACTCAACATAATGTCCTCCAGCTTCATCCATGTTATGAGATGCTTCACAGATTCCTCATTGTTCTTTGTCTTTGCATAATACTTCATTGTGTGTATGTACCATAGTTTGTTTATCCATTCATCTGTTGATAGGCATCTAGGTTATTTCCATCTTTTTGCTATTGTGAACAGTGCTGCAAGGAATACGGGTGTGCATATGTCTATTGGTGTGATGGCTCTTATTTCTCTAGGATATATTCCTAGGAATGGGATTGCATTTTGTAGTGTTTTTTTTTTTTTTTTTTTTTTGTGGTGCTGATGTTTTCTTTGTTCCTCTTACCCTCCTGTGCTGAGTTCCTTTTGTTTGTGGATTTTTTTTCATTTCTTCTGTTTTTGTAGGTTTTGTTTTTACTGAGACTTTACGTTTTTCTTTATTTTGATGAGTAGGTTTGTTAACTTCCTTTGTGGTTACCTTGGAATTTACCCTTATCTTCCTAGATTTGAACAATTCTATTATTACTTAGTATCACCTTGCCTTCCTCTCCATTAGAAGGTTCTATACCTACATTGTTTATTCCCTCTTTTATTGTTCTGATGCTGTTGTCATTTACAGATTAACCTCTCTGGTTCCCTGTTGTAATTCTTTTGGTTTCACATAGTCCTTAAGAGTTCATTTCCTAGGTTGGTATCTGGCTAGTACAATCTTGTGTCCTATATTCAGCCTGTGATCTGGTGTTGTTTGTTCTCAGATCAAAGGACTTCCTTTAATAAGTCTTGTAAGTTTGGTTTGGCTTTTACGTAGTCCCTTAATTTCTTTTTATCTGGAAATGACCTAATTTCTCCATCATATTTGAACAAGAGTTTTGCAGGATATATTATTCTTGACTGGCAAGTTTTTTCTTTCAAGATTTTATATATATCATCCCATTGCTTTCTTGCTTTCATGGTTTCTGCCAAATAATCCGAGTTTAGTCTTATTGTTTCTCCTCTGTATGTGACTTTTTGTTTGTCTCGAGCTGCTCTCAGGATTCTTTGTCTTTGGTTTAAGCGAGTGTGATTATGATATGCCTTGGTGATTTTCTTTTGGGGTCTATCCTATATGAGGTTCATTGAGCTCCTTAGATGGTCACCTTTTCATCTTTCATGATATTGGGGAAGTTTTCTGTCAGCCGTTCTTCAATAATCCTCTCTGTGTTTTCTGTTTTCTCCCCCTGTTCTGGAACTCTGATCACTCGAAGATTTTTGCTTTTGATTGTATCCCACATAATTCTCAGGGTTTCTTCATTTTTCTTCATTCTTTTTTCTGATTTTTCCTCAGAGTTGTGTCTGTTTGTCTTCAATTTCACTGATTCTATGTTCCATCATTTCAAACCTGCTCCTTAGCCCTTCTATGACACTGTCCATTTCTGAAATCTTGTTGTTTATCTTTTGGATTTCTAATTGTTGTTTTTGTATGATTTCTAGTTGTGAATTTATTTTAGCATTTTGTTCCTGTATTATTTTCTTGAATTTTTCCATTTTTTTCTTTTTTTTTCCATGAATTTGTCTGACTTTTCCATGAATTTGTCTATTTTTTCCTCATTTTTGTCTGCTTTTTGCTTCAACTCTTGGATAATTCTGAGCAGTAGAGATTTGAATTCCCTATCAGGTAGTTCTAGTGCCTTTTCTTCTACTCGAACATCATCTGGTGTTTTGTTCTGGATGCCTACTGGAGTCATCTTGTCTTGCTTTTCTAAATGTTTTGTTATTGTCTGCTGTCTTCAGTGCATTCGGTGGTTATTTTCCTCATTTATTGACTGTAGATTTGTTTGTTTGTTTGTCCTGCTTTCTTATTTTATTTGGTTATGTCTGAGCAGGTGGGCTGTGTGTTCTTTGTTGTTTTCTTGTCTGTTGGCATGATACTTTTCACCTCCTTCTCCAATGGGCAGGGTCAGTCGATCAGGTATGGTACAGCAGTGCAGGTCCAGTTGAAGGGGAGTTGCTGGAATAGGTTGTTTGTGGCATGTACCAGAGCTGACAGTGTGGACTGGGAATCAGTGCAGGGCAGGTTCCAGTAGGTTGTGCCTGTGCTGCTTGGGAGTGCGTTGTTCAGTGCACAGTCCACATAGGCAGGAAGGAGGGGGTAGATTGTGATGTGTGGAGCTATGATGGGTATGCAAAAGAGGAAAGAGAGGAGAGAGGACTGGAGCCAAAAACATACCCACTAACAAAGAGTGCTAAGTGAGCTTGCTATTGGAGTGGAGAGATGAGAGACTGAGAAATGAAAAAAAAATAAAAATAAAGAAAAAGGGTAGAAGAAAAAATGAGTAAATCAAGAAACGGGAAATGAAGAAAGACAAAAAGGCAATAAAAGAGAAGAAAATGAAACAAAGTAACAACAACAACAAAAAAAAAAAAACACAAGAAAAAAGAAATGCCTCCAGGGATGTCCCTGTGCATCTGTGCAGAGTAAGGGAGTAGCTTCCAAGCTGCATGGTACTGCCCGGCTGGAAGGGCCTCCCAAGCCAAGAAAAGAAAAAGAAAACTAGCAAACAAATCAAAGCAGAACAAATCAGAGCAAACAAAAAAGCCCAAGGGGTCCTACCAGCATGGTGGCATTGGCTGGGAAGCAGTTTCACAGTCAAGCGGTGTTTTGCAACCTTTCAGGAAGAAGCAAAGATGGCGCACAGAGCCAGGTATTTGAAAGAAATGAGGTGGAGGTGGTGAGAGGTAAGGAAGAAATCTAAAGAAGTGGAAAAAAGCAACACCAGCAGCCAACAAACGGCACTTGGAGCCAGCCAGTGCAGGCAGGTGGAATCCAAGCCACACCGGGGTGCTTCCCAGCCAAGAGACTGTGGTTACAGGAAGCAGAGCAGGCTAAGCAGAGGTGAAGAAGGGTAGGAGGATGGGAAAGCCTATATCGCTGGTTACCAGTTGTTCTGTCTCCTGCTGGAAGCTCTGTGAAGCTTTCTCATACCCCCTGTTCACTGATCTCCAATAGGAGTCCAAGATGGCGGATCTGTGCTGCAGTAGCTGATAGGGGACCTCTACATATATCTCCCCTCGCTGTCTGTTCTCAGTCAGTTTCTTATTTCATTCAGTGCTTGGCTAAATTCTTTATCTCTTTATTTGATGCATAGGGTTTCAGACTGATGAGTGACTGTTTGACTTAGTTTTTCTGCTCTTTGCTGCGGAGGGACAGTGTGGTGCTTCTGACTAAATGCCATGTTGCCCAGAAGTCCCAACTTCTGCCCATTTTTTTTATTGAATTGTTTGTCTTTGTGTTGTTGAGATGTTGAAGTTTTCTATATGTTCTGGAGATTAAACCTTTGTCAGATGTCATTGCCAAAAGTTTTTTCCCAATCTGTAGGTTCTCTTTTTACTCTTTTGTTAAAATCTTTTGATGAGCATAAATACTTAATTTTTAGGAGGTCCCAGTAATCTACTTTATCTTCTGTTGTGTGTGCATTTTTATTCATGTTTGATAGTGTATCTATGCCATAAATTAAGACCCCTAGCTTTGTCTCTATGTTTTATTCTAGTAGCTTTATAATTTTAGGCTTAACATTTAAGTCTTTGATCCATTTTGAGTTAATTTTTGTGTATGATGTGAGGTATGGATCCAGTTTCATTCTTCTGCAAATGGATATCCAGTTTTGCCGGCAATATTCAGAAAAGAGATTACCTCTTCCTTGTTGAATGGACTTTGACCCGTTGTTGAAGATCAACTGTCCATAGCTGGATGGGTTTACTTCTGAGTTCCCAATACTGTTCCACTAGTCTATGTGTCTGTCATTGTACCAGTACTAGGTTGTATAGTAAGTTCTGAGATCAGGAAGTGTGAGGACTCCTACTTTGTTCTTCTTCAGTAATGCTTTATCTATTTGGAGTCTCTTTCCATTCCATAAAAAGTTGGAGATTAGTTTTTCCATTTCCTTAAAAAATGTTATTGGATTTGGATTGTGATTGCATTGTATCTATAGATTATTTTGGGTATTGACATTTTCACAATATTAAGTCTTCCAATCCATGAGCATGCTATATTTTTACATTTGTGTAGGTCTTTTTTGGTTTCTTGCAGTAGTATTTTGTAGTTTTCCTTTATGTCCCTGGTTAGATTTATTCCTAGACATTTTATTCTTTTGGGAGCTATTGTAAATGCTATTGTTGATTCTTTATTTCCTTTTAACAGTTCTCCTTATTAGTGTAGAGGAATCCAATTGATTTTTGTATGTTGATTTTGTAACCTGCCACTTTGCTGAACCCTTCTATTAGTTCCAGTAATTTCTTGTGAACTCTCTGGGATTTTCTATGTATAAGATTATGTCATCTGCAAATAGGGATAGTTTCACTTCTTCCCTGCCAATTTGGATGCCCTTTATTTCCTTGTCTTGCCTTATTGCTCTGGCTAGGACTTCTAGTACAATACTGAATAAGAGTGATGATAATGGGCATCCTTGTCTTGTTCCCATTCTCAAAGGGAATGCTTTCAATCTCTCTCCACTGAGAATAATTGTGGCTGTTGGTTTTGTATATATACCCTTAATTATGTTGAGGAATTTCCCTTCTGTTCCTATTTTGCTAAGAGTATTTTTCAGGAAAGGGTGATTGATTTTACCAAATGCCTTTTCTGCCTCGATTGAAATGATCATGTGATTCTTTTCCTTTGTTTTATGTGGTGAAATACGTTGATTGATTGTCCAATGTTGAACCACCCTTGCATCCCTAGTATGAATTTCACCTGATCATGATGTAGTATTTTTTGATATGCTGTTGTATTCTGTTGCTAGAATTTTTTTTCTTTTCTTTTTTTTAATTGTACTTTAGGTGAAGGTTTACAGAACAAATAGTTTCTCATTAAACAGTCAGTATGCATATTGTTTTATGACATTGGTTAACAACCCCACGATATGTCAACCCTCTCCCTCCTTGACCTTTTTTTTTCTTTTTGGCGAAAATATACATAGCCAAAGATACATCATTTCAAAAATTTCTACATGCACAATTCAGTGACATTAATTACGTTTTTCCAGTTGTGCTGCTATTCTCACTTTAGATGAAGGTATACAGAACAGTTTCTCATTAAACAGTTAGTACACATGTTGCCCAATGACAATGGTTAACAACCCCACTACATGTCAACACTGTCCTTACTCAGCTTTGGGTTCCCTATCACAAGCTTTCCTGTCCACTTCTGCCTTCTAGTCCTTGTCCCTGGACTGCTGTGCCTCATTAGTCCCGTTTTGTTTTATGGGGCTGTCCAATCCCCGGCTGAACAGTGAACCTCAGAAGTGACTTCACCACTGAGCTAAAAGGGTGTTTGGGGGCCATACTCTCAGGGTTTCTCCAGTCTCAGGCCAGTAAATCTGGTCTTTTTTGTGTGAGTGAGAATTTTGTTCTACTTCCTTCTCCAGCTCTGTCCAGAAGCCTCTGTTGTGATCCCGGTCAGAGCAGTCAGTGGTGATAGCCAGGCACCATCTAGCTCTACTGGACTCAGTCTGGTGGAGGCCTTGGTAGCTGTGGTCCATTAGTCCTTTGGAATACTCTTTTCCTTGTATCTTGTTCTCTTTATTCTTCCTTGCTCCCAAAGGGGTGAGACCAGCGGAGTATCTTAGATGGCTGCTCACAGGCTTTTAAGACCCCAGACACTACTCACCAAGGTAGAATGTAGAACATTGTCTTTATAAACTGTGTTATGCCAATTAAGCTAGATGTTCCCCGAGACCATGGTCCCCACAACTGTTGCTAGAATTTTGTTGAGAATTTTTGTGACTATATTCATGCGTGATATTGGTCTGTAATTTGTTTTTTTTTTTTTTTTGTGGTACCTTTGCCTGGCTTTCATATCAGGGTTATGCTGGCTTCATAGAATGAATTACTGAGTATTCCTTCCTTTTCTATGTTCTGGAATAGTTTGAGTAGAATTGATGTCAACTCTTCTCTGAGTGTTTGTTAGAACTCTCCTGTGAAGCTGGGCTGAGGCATTTTTTTGTTGTTGTTAAGATTTTTTTTTTAATAATGTCTTCAATTTTTTTATGGATTTATTTAGGTTTTCTACCTCTGTTTGTGTTCGTTTAGGTTGATAGTGTGTTTTTAGAAATTTGTCCATTTCTTCTAGGTTTTCAAATTTGTTAGAGTACAATTTTTCATAATATTCTGTAATAATCTTTATCTCAGTTGGTTCTGTTGTATTGTGGCCCATTTAATTTCTTATTTTGGTTATTTGCATCTTCTCATTTTTTTTTTTTCCTTTATCAGTTTGGCCAGTAGTTTGTCAATTTTATTGATCCTCTCAAAGAACCAACTTCTAGTTTTGTTGATTCTTCCTATTGTTTTTCAATTTCATTTATTTTTGCTCTAATTTTATTATTTCCTTTCTTCTGGTGACTGTGGACTTCTTTTGCTGCTCCTTTTCTATTTGTTCAAGTTGTCAGGTTAAGGTACGGATTTTGGCTCTTTCTTCTTTTTGACACATACATTTATCGCTATTAATTTTCCTCTGAGCACTGCTTTTACAGTGCCCTAGAGGTTTTAGTACGTTGTGTCTTAATTCTCATTTTATTCTAAGAATTTTTTAATTTTTATTTCTTCTATGATCCAGTAGTTTTTAAGTAAGGTGTTATTTAGTATCCATGTATTTAATTTTTTTTCCCTTGCTCTTTCTGTTAGTGATTTCTAGTTTTATAGTGTTACGGTCAGAAACTATGCTTTGTATTGTGCTGATGTTTTTTAATTTATTGAGCCTTGCTTTGTGGTCTATAATATAGTCTATTCTGGAGAATGATCTATGTGCATTGGAGAAGAATGTGTACAGTGCTGCTTTTGGGTGGAGTGTTCTGTATATGTCTATGAGGTCAAGTTGGTTGATTGTGTTATTTAGATGTTCTATATCTTTACTGAGCATCTTTCTAGTTGTTCTGTCCATCTTCGAAAATGGCATGTTAAGGTCTCCTCCTATTTATTGTAGCCCTGTCTATTTCTCTTTTCAATTCTGTTAGCATTTGTTTTCTGTATTCTGGAGCTCTGTCATTGGGTGCATAAATATTTATTATTGTTATTTATTCTTGATGGATTGACCCTTAAATCAATGTATAATGTCCTTCTTTGTCTTTTATAATGAATTTTGACTTAAAGTTTATTTTATCCAAAATTACTATTGTTACCATCTTAGTTATTTAGTGCTGTTGTAACAGAAATACTGTAAGTGAAAGGCTTCAAGAAATAGAAATTTATTTTCTCACAATTTAGGAGGCGAGAAGTCCAAATTCAGGGTGCTGTCTCTAGTGGAAGCCTCACTCTCTGTTGGCTCTGGAAGAAGGTCCTTGCCTCTTTGGCTTCTGCTTCCTGGTCCTTGGAGATCTCCTTATGTCTTGGCATCTATCTTACCCCATCTCTACTCACTGACTTGCTTATTTAATCTCTTTTATATCTCAAAAGAGATTGACTCAAGACACACCCTACACTAATCCTGTCTCATTAGTATAACAAAGACAACCCATTCCCAAATGAGATATAACCACAGGCATAGAGTTAGGATTTACAACACGTATTTTGAGGAAATACAATTCAATCCATAACATTCCACCCTTTGGAACCCCAAATTTCATGTGCTTGCCATGTGCAAAACACATTCACCCAATCACACCATTCCAAAAGTCTTAAATCAACTCCAGTTCCAAAATCTCATCTTCTGAATCATCTGAATCAAATATGGGTAAGACTTTAGGTATGTTCCATCCTGGGACAAAATTCATTTTCATCTGTGAACCTGTAAAATCTAGATTACAAGTTATCTGTTTCTAAAGTACAATGATGGAACAGGCACAAGGAAGACATTTCCATCACAATTGGGAAAAATTGGAAAGAAAGAAGGTATAACAGGCACCAAACAAGTCCAAAACCCAACAGAACAATTTACATTAACTCTCAAGGCTTGAAAATAATCCTCTGTTCTCTGAGACCATCTGGGCAATGGCCCCACCCTCCAAACTCTGGGTGTTGAGCATGCCCTCTGGATTCTGTGTGGAGGCCATTTGGCCCTGGGTTTCAACTCTGCCTTCCAGGCCCACTGGGACAGAGACTGTGCTGTCTTGGGTTTAGGCAGCCCCATTCTCCTAGTCCATCTGAGTGGCGACCCTACCCCCTCAGCCCCAGCATGCCCTCGGGCATGGCATCCTCACCTCCTCAGCTTTGGGAAGTGGCCCCATCCTCCTGGCACACCTTAATGGCAGCCCCACACTCTGGAACCAAGTTGGCAAAGATCTGACTGTTTGAAACACAGGAGGCTGTGTCTCCACCCTTTGAGATCCAGGAGATCATGGCCCACTCTTTTAAACCAAGAAGGCCCTGCTTCCCAGGCTCCTTCCAACAGTTCAGTTGATGTCTGAGCTGCTCCAAGGATGGTCCCTTTCTTTTCTTGGAGGACAACAGATGTAGCTCCTTTGGCCTGTTTCCTGCCTGTAAATTCCAAGAAGCAGTGTTCTTTCCTTTCATCCTGCCTCTGACCCCTTAAGTCTAAGCTAATGGCTTTTCTACTGTGGTAGTTTGTTGGTTCCATCAGTCAAGGCTTAATCTCTTTAACAAAAGATGTGTAGTCAAGTCCTTAGTGAACATTCTAGAACAAGTATTCTTAGTTTGTACAGTAGAATTTTCTAAATCTTTAAGTTCTGTTTTCATTTTGCACAGTTCACTTTAAAGTCCATTTCTTTCCTCCTGAATTTTACTGTAACCAGCAAGGAGAAACCACACAGCCCCTTTAAGATCTTGTTTAGAAATCTCATCAGCCAGTTGATCACTTACAAGTTCTACCTTCCACTAAATTTTGAACATAATTGAGACAAGTTCTTTGCTACTGCATAAAAAAGCATCACCCTTCCTCCATTGTTCAAGCACATGTTCATCATTTTCTTTTAAAGCCTCACCAGAAGCACGTTTGGAGCACTAGTGAAACAGTGGTTAAGAGCTCGGCTGCTAACCAAAAGTTCTGCAGTTTGAATCCACCAGCCGCTCCTTGAAAACCCTATGCAGAAGTTCTACTCTGTCCTATAGGCTTGCTATGAGTCAGAATCGACTCGACAGCAATGGATTAGAAGCACATTTAACATCCACATTTCTAGCAATATTCTATTGCTGGCACCATATGTATTCTCTAAGATGACAGAGACTTTCTCTACAGCTCTCCTCTCTTCCTTCTGAGCCCTCACAAGAATTGCTTTTGACCTCCATAATTCTACTAACTGACTCTTCAAGGTAATCTAGGCTTTTATATTATGCAGCTTAACACTCTTCCAGTCTTTCCCCATTACCCAATTCCAAAATGCTTCCACATTTTAGGTATCTGTTAGAGCAGCACCCCACTCTCTTGGTATGAAATTCTGTCTTAGTTTTCTAGTACTATCTAGATTAAAGTCAAGCTGTAAATTCATGTAGCAAGTGTGAATTCTTAGAAGAGGAGCTCAGCCTTGGCATGTGCCTTAGAGGCTGACTTTGAGGAGGAGACTCAGGCTAGTGTGCACCTTTCATTGGATAAGTCCTCATATGCACAAAGTGCTCTTACCCTCATTATTTGATTTGTTAGACAGGAGAGCTGAACTGGCAGTAAGAAGAAAAAAGGGAGTGTCTTAGTTATCTAGTGCTGCTCTAACAGAAATACCACAAGTGGATGGCTTTAACAGACAGAAATTTATTCTCTCACAGTTTAGGAGGCTAGAAGTCTGAATTTAAGATGCCAGCTCTAGGGGAAGGCTTTCTCTCTCTGTCAGCTCTAGAGGAAGGTCCTTGTCTCTTCAGCTTTTGCTTCCTGATTCCTTGGAGATCTCCATGTGTCTTGGCATCTATCTTACTCCATCTCTGCTCACTCATTTGCTTGTTTTATCTCTTTTATATCTCAAAAGAGATTGACTCAAGACACACCCTACACTAATCCTGTCTCATTAACATAACATACATAACATTCCCAAATGGGATTATAACCACATGCATAGAGGTTAGGATTTACAACCCATATTACTGGGGGATACAGATCAATCTGTAACAGCTACTCCTGCTCTCTTTTGGATACTATTTGCTTGATATATTTTTTCCGTCCTTTGATTTTTAACTTGTTTATGTTTTTGTGTCTAACATGTGTCTCTTGTAGTCAACATATTGATGGGTCATTTTTTTTTAAATCCATTCTGCCACTTTCTATCTCTTGACTGGTGTATTTAATCCTTTTACATTCAGTGTGATTAATGATAAGTATGGATTTATTACTGTCATTTGGTTATACTTATTTTTGTGGTGTTAGTGGTTTCTTTGTTCCTCTTAATTTTTTGTGCTAAGTTCTTTTTTGTATATGGATTTTCTTTTCCTATCAATTGTTATTGCTGTTGTTTTCATTTTTACTTCATTATTACTCTTCTTTGTGGTTACTCTGAAGTTTACCTTAATATTCTTAAAATCAAAACAGTCTGTTATATTTTGAAATGTCTTGACTTCCTCCCCATATGGAAGTTTTATAACTACATCTTTTGGAAAGTTTGGTTGATATATCTTGGTGATTTTTTTGGGGGGAGGGGGTTCTATCTTGTATGGGGTTTGTTTAGCTTCTTGGATGGTAATCTTCTTGTCTTTCATGATATTTGGGAAGTTTTAAACCAATGTATCTTCAAAAATAATCCCAGTACTTTTCTTTTTTTCCCTCTTCTTCTGGAATTCCTATTATACATAAATTATTCCTCTTGATGGTGTCCCACTGTGATCATTAAGGTCGTGTGCCACCCTGGCTGGGCCATGATCTCAGTGATTTCGCCGTTATGATGTAGTTTGGCAGTTGTATAATGATGTGATCACCTCCATGATGAGATTTAATATAACGTGATGACCTCCATGATAAGATATGCTATGAGTAGCCAATCGGTTGAAAGGATATTTCCTTGTGGGTGTGGTCTGCATCCAATATAGGTGAACTTGCTGGCAAGGCTCATAGTCTTTTGCTTATTCTTGTTCTTGCAGCTGACTCCTGTTCATCTGACCTCTGGTTCTTGGGACTTGAGCTAGCAGCCTACCTGCCGTCTTGCCTGCCTGTCTTGAGATTTGTCAGACTTCGCAGCCTGTGAGCAAAATCCCTGCTGTCTGACTTTCCAATCTTGCGTTCGCCAGCCCCTGTGGCTATGTGAATCATGAGAAGCCTCCAACCTGACCCACGGACTTGGAATGTTCCAGCCTCAACAACTGTGTGAGCCATTTCCTTGATATGAATCTCTCTCTACATATATTTATATGCTTTAATGGGTTTGCTTCTCTAGAGAACCGAACCTAAGACACCCACATAACTCTTAGGCTTTCTTCATATTTCTTCATTCTTTTTTCTGATTGTTTCTCAAACAAATTAGTATCAAGTGATTTGTCCTCTATTTCACTGATTTTTTCTTCTATTGATTCAATTCTATTTCTGTGTCCTTTCGTTGAGTTGCCTACTTTTGATATTTCATCATTAATCTTCTGAATTTCTAGTTGCTGTTTTTGTATGCTTTCCAATTGTCTATTGAATCTGTCATTTTGTTCTTGTATTGTTTTCCTGAATTCTTCTGATTTTTTTCTGTGTTTTCCTTGATCTCTTTGAGGATTCTAAACATAAGTCTTTTTAATTCCTTTTCAGGTAGTTCTATTATTATTTCTTCCTCTGGAAGGTTTTGTTTCCCTTTATTTTGCTCACTTGTTTGAGCCATCTTAACTGTTCTTTTTTTCATATGATTTGTCATTATCTGCTGTCTTTGAGACATTAAGAAGTTATTTATTTATGTATTTATTGATTGACTATGTTTGTTTTGTCTTGAATTTTTTCTTTTTGTATTGTTTTGTTTGGATATATAAGGGTGGATGGGGCAGGTGTCCTCCACTGTCACTCACTTGGTAGCATTGGAGTGCTCACCACCTGTCACTGGGTGGGCAAGGAAGTGGCAGGCAGGGCTAGTGCACATCACCACTCTTCACCAGGCATGCAGGGTGGCTAAGGGTGAGCTGGGTTCCCATATCCTTTTGTAAAATTCACTATTCTGAGGAAAAGTAATTAAATGACATTAATCTGCCAATGATTTAATACACTGGTTGTTTCTTTCCCCCATAGTACAACTTTAAAGTAGAAGGTAAGAAGAGCAAATGGTAAGGTAAAAGAAGAGGGGACTCATTCTAGAATAGGGGCAGCTGTTTAGAATTCAGATCTACTTAACAACCTATAGCCGGCCTACTGTGTCTGATTTTTCCCAAAAAAAGCACCAAAAGCTAGCAAAAAGTCACAATATGGTCAAACCCTAAATTCTCATTCATCAGAATTTTTTCTGATAATTGACATTAGTTTTGCGCCTTTCCTAATCAAATACAAAATAACTTTTATTATAAGGCAAAATAGCCACAAATAGGGGCTGGATTAGAGGATAGAACAGAAGAAAGGAAAAAAGAAAGGGACCATGAATTAAGGGAGATCCTTAGTTTGGGATTAAGAAAGTTAGGGCCTCTCCAGTGTGTGTGTGTGTGTGTGTGTGTGTGCATGTGTGTTGGGTGTGTCTTCAGATGACAGATAACATTGTGTGGGTGGGTGGTTTGTGTGCATATGTTGGGTATGTAAGATTATTTGTGGGTGCTGTGTGTTTTATGTGTGTGTAGAGTTTGTGGATATTGCATGTGTGTATGTTAGGTGTGTGTAGGGTTGTTTGCGGATATTGGGTATATGTGTGGGTGTTGTGTGTAGGGTTGTCTACATTTTCTGTGTGTGCTTGGGGTGTGTGTAGGGTTGTTTGTGGATGTTGAGTGTGTGTATATGTGTGTGTGTTTGAAATGTACCTTCCTTTAAACTTGGATTTTTGATGTTGGAGGTTTTGCCCTTAGGTTTTGGGGTTCTAAGACCACAAGAGAAGTGATATTTTCTTAAGAGAATCAACATCAATATGATCTTCTGAACTGTAATCTTGTGGAGTCATTTTCTATTAGCCCTTAGGATAAAATATAAAAACTCTCACTCCTCTTAAACTGTGGACCAGATTTTTAAAATAAATAAAATAGAAAATCAGCACAGATATTCAGAAATGGGCCAAGAGACAGAGCCAAATAAGAAACCTCTCTTGTTTTGGGAAAAAATGAGTCACTCACCCAAAGAAGTACAGTCCTGGGAGAAGTAATACCTACCCTTAAAACTCCAAGTTAGCTTGTTGTGGGCTGGGGAATTTTTTAGTACCCTGGAATTATTGTTTTTTACTATAGAATTTCTGGGAACCTATGTGGGAAAGAAATTCCTGGATGGAATTTAAATGATAATAAGAAGAATATTTAAGATTATATTCAACATTTTAATGCTAACTTATGTTTATGTGAATAATTTTCCGTTAACTCATCTATCCATCATCCACCTACCCATCAATCCATCCTTCCATCCATACACAAAACATTTACTTTGTATTTACAGTGCACGGGCAGTGGTGACACAGACAAATATGACACAGCATCAGGGTGGCACTCACAATTCATTCAGCAAACATTCAATTTCCTGTTCTGTGATAGCCATACAGGCTGTCTCCACCCTCATAGAACTCACATTCTAGCAGGGAATTCAGACATGAAGTAATTATAAGTTTATTTTGAAGATTATTTTAGGTGATGTCTGGGGGTCAAGGAAGGATTCTTGGAGAAAGTTACAGAAATTCAGAGATCCTGGGCATGACAGGAGTTAGCCATCCAAAGCAAAGGTGGTGGAAGGGAAGGGAGAGGCAAGAGATTATCCCAAATATAGAAATATCTTGTGAAGGTTCTGGAATAGCCCTAAGCCAGAAGTGTAGGATGTTGGAGGAAATGAGAGAAGACTTGTGTGGCTGGGGATGGGGAGAATAGGGTGGCATGGGGCTGGTAAGCGAGGCAGAGCAGGATTAAGTGGAGTCTTAGAGGTCATATTTTGAACTTGATCCATGATAAGATCAAAGGATATCAGTTTATCTGTTGATGATGAGTGTTTCAGGGTGTTGGGATAAGTGTTCTGAAGGGGCCTCCCTGAGTCTACCATCTTCAGTTGACAGGGGGACACATCTTCCTCAGGCCAGGCCTCTAGGCCACAGCTAGGTGCCCCATTGTGAATGCAGCCTGTGGGAGTCAGTCTAAAGTGAAATTCTATCTTCACTTAAGGGCAAGGTTTGCATTTTGGGTTCAAAAGGAAGAACTAGCTATGAAAATAGAATGTAAAAAGGAGGAAATATTGTTTCTGGTTTTTTATTGTTGTGTTGATCTTGGTGTTCATCAATAAATAGTAGACAACACCAGTGCCTTTGTTTTTCTGTATTATCTACTAAATTCTAAATGTGCATGAACTAATGTTCATTTTTCATTCAATACAGACAATTTCTGCATCTGAACTGGATTGGACCTGACTATAAATTTTTGTTGACTCACTATAGAGTTGAGTTTGTGGATTACATAATAAATTAACCTAATTCTGCATACCATGTACTTAGATGTAATACCCATTATAGATTTGAGAGTGTGTGCAATTTCTTGACTCTCAAAGAATAGGAGTTAGAAAGGCTTGATATATTTTTTTTCTTTTTCTTTTTATATATTTTATTGTACTTCAGGTGAAGGCTTACACAACAAATAGTTTCTCATGAAACAGTAGTACACATGTTATTTTATGACATTGGTTAACAACCCCACAAAATATTAACCCTGTAAATTCTCAACCTTTTTTTTTTTTTTTTTTTGGTGAAAATACACATAGCCAAAGATACACCGTTTCAAAAATTTCTACATACACAGTTCAGTGACATTGACTACGCTCTTCCAATTGTGCTGTTATTCTCATTTAAGATGAAGGTTTACAGAACAAAATAGTTTCTCATTTAACAGTTACTACAAATGTTGCCCTATGACTATGGTTAACAATCTCACAACACATCAACAATATCCTTACTCAACCTTGGGTTCCCTATCACCAGCTTCCTTGTCCCCTTCTGCCTTCTGGCCCTTGTAACTGGACTCCTGTACCTCGTTAGTCTTGTTTGGTTTTACGGGGCTGTCCACTCACAGGCTGAACACTGAACCTCGGAGGTAACCTCAACACTGAGCTAAAAGGGTGTCTGGGGGTCATAATCACGAGGTTTCTCCAGTCTCCTTTAGGCCGGTAAATCTGGTCTTTTTTTGTGAGATAGAATTATGCTCTACATCCTTCTCCAGCTCTGTCCAGAAACCTCTGTTGTGATTCTGGTCAGAGCAGTCAGTGGTGGTAGCCGGACACCATCTAGCTGTACTAGACTCAGTCCGCTGGAGGCCTTGGTAGCTGTGGTCCATTAGTCCTTTGGACTAAGTTTTCCTTGTATCCTGTACTCTTCATTCTCCCTTGCTCCCGAAGGGATGGGACCAGTGGAGTATCTTAGATGGCCGCTCACAGGCTTTTAAGACCCCAGACACTACTCACCAAGGTAGAATGTAGAGCATTGTCTTTATAAGCTGTGTCATGCCAATTTAGCTAGATGTTCCCCGAGACCATGGTCCCCAGAGCCCTCCACCCAGCAATTCAGTCCCTCAGGGAGTTTGGATGTGCCTATGGGGCTTCCATGACGTTTCCTTGATATGATGCTGAGTTCTATTGGCTAGAATTTTGTTCAAAATTTTTGCATCTATCTTCATCAGAGATATTGGTCTGTAATTTTCTTTTTTTCTGACATCTTTTCCTGGTTTTGGTATCAGCGTTATGCTGACTTCATAGAATGAATTTGGAAGTGTTGCTTCCTCTTCTATGCTCTGAAATAGCTTGAGTAGTACTGGTACAAGCTCTTCTGTAAATGTTTTGTAGAATTCTCCCGTGAAGCCTTCTGGGCCAGGGCTTTTTTTGGTTGGCAGTTTTTTTATTACCTTTTCAATCTCTTTTCTTGTTATGGGTCTGTTCAGATTTTCAACATCACTTTGTTGGAGTTTGGGTAGGCCGTGTGTTTCTAGAAATTTATCCATTTCCTCTAGGTTTTCAAATTTGTTGGAGTATAGTTTTTCACAATATTCTGTTATAATCCTTTTTATTTCAGTTGGGTCTGTTGTAATGTCCCCCATTTCATTTCTTATTTGGGTTATTTGTGTCCTCCCCTGTTTTTCTTTTGTCAGTCTGGCCAGTAGTTTGTCGATTTTGTTGATTCTTTCAAAGAACCAACTTTTGGTTTTGTTGATTCTTTCTATTGTTTTTCTGTTGTCTATTTCATTTATTTCTGCTCTGATCGTTACTATTTCCTTTCTTCCGCTGCTTGTGGGCTTTTTTGCTGTTCTCTTTGTTTTTGTTTGAGTTGTGTATTTAATGTTTTGATTTTGTCCCTTTCTTCTTTTTTGATATGTGCATCTATTGCTATAAATTGTCTTTTGAGGACTGCCTTTGCTGCCAAAGGTTTTGGTATGATGTGTTTTCATTCTCATTTGATTCTAGGAATTTTTTGATTCCATCTCTGATTTCTTCTATTACCCACTGTTGTGTAAGCAAGGTATTATTCAGTTTCCATGTAGTTGATTTTATTTCCTTGCTCTTTCTGTTGTTAATTTCTACCTTGATAGCGTTGTGGTCAGAGAAGAATGTTTAAATTAGCTCAACTTTTTGGATCTTGTTGAGGATTGCTCTGTGGCCTAAGATGTGGTCTATTCTGGAGAAAGTTCCATGTGCATTGGAAAAGAATGTGTACTTTGCAGTGGTTGGATGGAGTGTTCTATATATGTCAATGAGGTCAAGTTGGCTGATTGTGACCTTTAGCTCTTCTGTATCTTTGTTGACTTTCTTCTTAGTTTTTCTGTCCTTTACTGAGAATGGTGTGTTTGAAGTCTCCTACTATTATTGTGGAACTGTCAATTTCTCTTTTCAGTGTTTTTAGAGTTTGTTTTATGTATTTTGGAGCCCTGTTATTGGGGGCATAGGTGTTTATCATGGTTATGTCTTCATGATGGATGGTCCCCTTAATCATTATATAGTGTCCTTCTTTGTCTTTTACGGTAGATTTTGTTTTAAAGTCTATTTTATCTGAGATTAGAATTGCCACTCCTTCTCTTTTTTGGTAGTTGTTAGCTTGATATATTTTTTTCCAACCTTTGACTTTTAATAAATTCACATCTTTGTTTTTAAGGTGTGTTTCTTGTAGACAGCATATTGATGGATCCTGTTTTCTTATGCATTCTGTCACAATCCGTATCTGTATGGGTGCATTGAGTCCATTTACATTCAGTGTAATTATTGATAGATGTGAGTTTTTTGCTATCATTTTGTAGTGCTTTTTTTTGTGGTGCTGAAAATTTCTTTCTTCTTCTTACTCCCTTGTGCTGAGTTAGTTTTGTTTGTGGATTTTTTTTTTTCATTTCTTTTTTTTTCGTCGGTTTTGTTTTTGCCAAGACTTTATGTTTTTTGTCTTTATTTCTATGAGTTGGTTTGTTAACTTTCTTTGTGGTTACCATGACTTTTACCCTTATCTTTCTAAGTTTGAAGCAGTCTACCATTACTTCGTACCTCCTTGCCTTCCTCTCCATTAGAAGGTTCTATACCTATGCCATTTATTCCCTCTTTGATTGTTTTGATGTTGTTGTCATTTATTGATTAACTGCTCTGATTCCCTGTTGTAATTGTTTTGGTTTTGGATAGTCCTCGAGAGTTCATTTCCTAAATTAGTATCTCGCTCGTACGATTCTGTGTCCTAGGTTCTGCCTGTGAGATGAAGCTGTTTGTCCTCAGATCAAAGAACTCCCTTTGATAATTCTTGTAAGTTTGGTTTGACTTTTACATATTCCCTTAATTTCTGTTTATCTGGAAATGACCTAATTTCACCATCAAATTTGAACGAGAGTTTTGCAGGGTATATTATTCTTGGCTGACAATTTTTTTCTTTCGTGATTTTATGTATGTCATCCCATTGCCTTCTTGCCTGCATGGTTTCTGGCAAATAATCTGAGCTTAGTCTTATTGTTTCTCATCTGTATGTGACTTCTTGTTTTTCACAAGCTGCTCTCAGGATTCTTTGTCTTTGGTTTTGGGAAGTGTGAATATGATATGCCGTGGTGATTTTCTTTTGGGGTCTCTTCTATATGAGGTTCGTTGAGGTTCTTGGATGGCCAGCTTTTCATCTTTCATGATATTGGAGAAGTTTTCTGTCAGCAGTTTCTCAATGATCCTCTCTGTGTTTTCTGTTTTCTCCCCTTGTTCTGGAATGCCAATCACTGGTAAATTTTTGCTTTTAATTCTGTCCCACATAACTCTCAGGGTCTCTTCATTTTTCTTTGTTCTTTTTTCTGAGTTTTCCTGAAACAGAGTTGTATCCAAGTGTTTGTCTTCAGTTCCACTCATCTTGTCTTCCACGGTTTCAAATCTGCTTCTCCGCCCTTCTATGACATCATCCATTTCTGAAAGTTTGTTGTTTATGTTTTGGATTTTTAATTTTTTTTTTTTTTTGTATAATTTCCAGTTGTGAATTTATTTTGGCATTTTGTTCCTGCATCATCTTCCTGAATTCTTCGGATTTTTTTCTGTATTTTCCATGAATTTGTCTTTTTTTTCATCATTTTTGTCAGCTTTTTGCCTCAGTTCTTGGAGAATTCCGAGTATTAGAGATTTGAATTCCCTCTGAGTTACTTCTAGTGCATTTTCTTCCACAGGAGAGTCATCTGGTGTTTTAATTTGGATGCCTACTGGCACCATCCTGACCTGTTTTTGTAAATGTTTTGATATTGTTTGCTGTTTTTGGGGTATTCAGTAGTTATTTTTCTCATTTATTGATATTAGATTTGTTTGTTTCGTCCCTTTTTTCAAAAAAAAAAATTGACTATGTCTGAGCAGGCAGACTGTGTGTTCTTTGTTGTTTGCTCGTCTGTGCGCTCAATACTTTTCACCTCCTTCTCCAACTGGCAGGTTCAGTCACTCAGATATGGTGCAGCAGGGCAGTTCTAGCTGAAGTGGAGTTAGTGGGATCAGTTGTTTGTGGCACTAACTACAGCCACCACAGCGGGTCAGTAATCAGTGCAGGGCAGGTTCTAGTAGGCTGTGCCTGTACTGCTTGGTGGTGTGATATCAAGTGCACGGTGCATGTAGGCAGGATGCAGTGGGGAGATGGTTATTTGTGGAGCTAAGATGGATATGGGAGAGAGGAGAGAGGAACAGGAGCCAAAACCGTACGAACAAACAAAAAAGAACGCTAGGGGAGCTTGCCGTTGGAATGGAGAGATGAGAGACTATGAAATGGAGAAAACAGAAAGGGGAAGAGGAAGAAAAGAATGAATAAATAAAAATCAGAAAGGTTAAAAAACTGCAAAGTTTCCAGGGATCCCACCAGTGCAGCTATGAGGTCTGGGGAAGTCGCTCTCAGGTGTCGCATTACAGCCTGGCTAGATGGCGTAGATGTATACAACGCCTGGTATTCAGGGATCAGAAAGAGAAGGAAGATATAGAGAGACGAGAAACTGAGCAATGAAGAAAGACAAAAAGGGAAAAAGACGGAAAAGAAAACAAAATAAGTTAAAAAAAAAAAGAACAAGAAAGTCCCCCCAAAAAAACAGAAAAAATAAAAGCCACCAAAAAAGAAATGTGCTCAGGGATCCCTCTGCAAGTCTGTGGAAACCGAAGGGGAGTTCCTTGCCACACAGCTCCACCTGGCCAGAAAGGGCTTCCAACTCAAGAAAAGGAAAAGAAAACAAACAAACAATTCAAAACGAACAAATGAACAAAAGTCCTGGGATCCCACTAGCACAGTAGCCCAGACTGGGAAGCAGCTCCACACTCAAATGGAGCTCCGCAGCCCCTCAGGAAGAAGCAAAGATGGCGCATGGAGGCAGGCACTAGAGCGTAAGTTGGGGGAGGCGGCGAGAGGCAAGCAAGAAATCAAAAGAAGTAGAAAAAAAAAAAAAGAAAGCAACACCAGCAGCCAACAAATGGCACTCAGAGAGCCAGCTAGTTCGGGCTGGTGTTTCTGGACAAAAGACTGTGTCCGTGGGTAGCAGAGGAGGCCGAGTGTGGGTGAAGAAGGGTGTAGAGTGATACAGCATATATCACAAATTGCCGGCGCTCTGCAGCCCTTCAGGAAGAAGCAAAGATGGCTCATGGAGCCAGGCACTCGAGTGAAAGGAGGGGGAGGTGGCGAGAGGCAAGTGAGAAATCAAAAGAAGTAGAAAAAAAAGCAACACTAGCAGTGAACAAATAGCACCCAGAGAGCCGCCCGCTTGGGTGTGTGGAATCCAAGCAGCCGGTGCTTCCTGGTCAAGAGACAGTGGCTGCAGGAAGCAGAGGAGGCCGAGCCAGGGTGAAGAGGGGTGGGGGCTGGGAAAGTGCAAACTGCAAATTACCGGTTGTTTTGTGTCCCGCTGGAAGCTCCATGAGGCTGCTTTCTTGTACCCCCATTTGCTGGTCTCCGATAGGTGTCCAAGATGGTGGATCCGTGCTGCGTTAGCTGGTAGGGGACCTCTGCATGAATCTCTCCTCGATCTCCATTCTCTGTCAGTTTTCTCACTCCATTTGGTGCTTGGCTGAGTTCTTTATCTCTTCATTTGATGTGTGAGGGTTTCAGGATTGTTGTGTTCTCTGTTTGGCTTAGTTTTTCGGATCTTTGCTATGGCGGGACAATGTGGGGCTTATGCCTAGAGCGCCATTTTGCTGGAACTCTCTCGATATATTTTTTAATAGAATAGAATTATAGGCTTGTGATTGATTTTTTTTTCTTTTTACTTCTGTGCTATTCCACATTTGCCAATGAAATAAAAGGACAGTAAATTCCAGACACAAATTTAAGAAAGTGTAGTACCACTTAAGCCAGCAAGTCACTCCAGGAGTGATACTTCTAGTCAAATCCAGCTGATCACCTTGTAGGCACTTGATTTTGATCCATGGATGGGTTCTGAGGGCTGTATGAAACTCCTATACCCTGTAAGCTTTTATGAAAAGGTGCTCAACCTCACTCATAACAAGAGAAATGTGAATCAAGTGAGGTACCTTTCTTTTTACCTAGAAGATAGGCAAAAATTCAAGGTTGCTGGCACATTCTGTTGGAAAGGCTGTAGGGAAATAAGCACTCCCTCAAATTGCTGGAATATGTAAAATCTGGTTGATTACTACAGAGTTGAATTTGACACCATTAAGAAAATGATAAAAGTGTTTATCTTTTGACTAGGAAATTTCACTCCTACACATATGAGTAGATGGACATCAGCATTATTCATGGCAACATTGTGTGAACAGCAGAAAATGGAAACCACCTAAGTTTTCATCAATATGGAACTGTTTAAATAAATGATGGCACATCCTTATGGTAAATACTATGTAGAAAAGAATGAGGAGAAGCTCTTTATAAACTGATGTGAAAAGAGCTCCAAGATAGATTAGCAGGAAAAAGCAAAGTGTGTATAGCATGATACCTTTTATGTAAGAAAAGGAGCAACATAGGAATGTATATTTGTTTGTGCTGGAATTTGTGTAGAAAACTCAAGAAAGATACACAAGAAACTAATAAAAATAATTAACCTGATTACTGGGAGTTGGAGTGGGTGGTGGGCAAAGAGAAGGAGGCAGACCAGAGTGGGAGCACGCTTTTCCCTGTATGTCTTTTTAGATTGTTTTGAGTTTTGAACCATGTGAATATATCACTTAGGCAAAAATGAAATTAAGAAAAGGAAACATGGGCTCCAGAATTTGCCTTCTTAGGTTAAAATCCTATGTAAGCCACTGAGTAGATGTGTGACCTTGGGTGGCTCATGCTTCTTAGTGATTTATTTTCCTCACTGGTAAAATGCCAATGATAATTATAGTATCCATATCATTAACCATATAATACGTTTGCCATAGTAATTTCTTATTCAGGGTTTCACTGGGAGAGTGGTAAAATTGGTCCGGAGGAGAAGTGCATTCTAAGATTAGGGTACAGAACACCAATTGCAAACATTGAAGATATTTTAGAAATATGTTCTTCTTATGCACAATTAATTTTGATTTTGAGAACTAAACTTGAACTATGATGTCACCAAAAACCCATTGCCATCAAATCAATTCCAACTCATAGAGACGGTATAGGACAGAGTAAAACTGCCCAACAGGGTTTCCAAGGAGCGGCTGGTGGATTTGAACTGCTGACCTTTTGGTTAGCAGTCAAATGCTTAACCACTAGGCAACCAGAGCCCCTGTGATGTCACAGAGGAAGTATATGGATAAATTTTGTATTCATTGTAACCCTGCAGTGCTTAAGATCAAAGGAACAACAGTTCCATGGAACCTGCTTTAGCAGTGATAACAGTATCATCTTTTGTTTCTGTATGGCTCTGTATCATCTTTTGTTGTGTATCATTTTACACGTAAACATTGTATCATTTAATTTGGTTAGAATAGTCCACCCAGCTGCATGATTCAGCATTTTAATCATCTGTTGGCAAACATGATGGTAAAATGAGAACAAGCCAGGGATAGAAGTTTCTAATTTCTATTTGTACAACCTTGAGCCCATGGCTTCACCACCGTAGGCAGTTTCTATGTGGATTAAGGTGATAGCAATGAATGTAAAAGTTTACCAAGTACTATATACAGAAAATTAGTTTAGTGATCCAATACTGATTTATTTAATTTTACCTGGTGCTGTGCTTAGCCCTGATGACACAAAGATGAATAAGGTATGACCTTTTACCTTGAACAGCTCAGAGATGGAATAGGACTGTCAACAAGAAGCTGTGGTCAAGGAAGCTGAGCTCTATACCAGAGCTTTGGGAGGCTCAGGAGTGAAGGGGAGGCCAGTAAAGGTTTCAGAGAAACACAGTGCTTGCTGTGGTTCAGGTAGAAGATTACCGCTATGGCATGAGAAGGTCTAAGACTTTAGAATCAACTGGGCATAGCTTTGAATCACTAAGGTAGGTTCATTATTCTCCATGGGACCCAATTTCTTCATCTGTTAAATGGGATACTAATTCACCTTTCAGGGAACTTAAGAGAACAAAAGGTAACGTGTACATAAAGCAGCAGGACAGAGCCTAGAGTCAGCAGGCGCTCAACAGACAGCAGCAATAATGATGGCATGTCACTGGAATGCAAGTTCCTTGGGAACAGGAATCTTTGCTGGTTTTATTCACTTTTGTATCCCTTTACGTACCTAGAGGAGTCCCTGGGTGATGCAAACAATTAAGCATTCAGCTACTAACCGAAAGATTGGCAATTCAAATCCACCCAGAGGTGCCTCGGAGGAAAGCCCTGGCAATCCACTTCCAAAAAACCAGCTATTAAAACCCCTATGGAGCACAGTCCTACTCTGACACACATGAGGTCACCATGAATTGGAGTCGACTCGACGGCAACTGGTTTGGTTTTTTGACTGTGCCTAGAATAAAATCTGGCACATAGTAGACACTTATACATTTTTAAATGAATGGCTGATGGAAGGATGCAGCAGTAGAGAACATGGCACATATAAAGGAACCACCTAGTCAGGTGGAAGCTGTAGTCACTTGATTGCAGCAGACGTGTGCATATAGGAGAGGCAGGGGTGAGGCTGCAAAAAGGATGGCAGGAGGTGCTTTGTTAAAAGAAGCTTGAAAAGCTGATGCTGCCTTCAAGCTGATCTGAGATTTGAGGGTAAACTACCCATAAAATAATTTTTTATAATGCCAAATACTTACTTTTGGAAGGAGACAGAAGACAAGGGCTGATAGGAGGAATTTGGGATTTAGTGTTATGGAAAAAAGCCACATCTTAGGTTCATTTCTAACTGGTACAGCATGTGATTTACGTAACTGTACTTAGATTTATGCTCTACCTTTTCCTGTAAAATGCAGGGTTGCTTTGGGGGGAATTAAATCTACATAGTCAATCTGCATATTTTGCATTTTCAATGCTCAGTTGCCTAATAAACCCAAATCCCTCAGGCCTCAACTTACCGAAGCTGAAGGTTGTTAAACTCTGCCTGATTTAGCAATGGTGTGGGGGGTATTTGGAGCTCCTTTCACAAACTCCCAGATGACCTAAAACTTGTTTCTCTAACTTTCCATTGAAATGTGAAGTGCTCTGAGAGCTTCATTTTGGGGACAGGGTGTTAGGGGATAGAGGGTTGGTGCAGTTAATTTTTGAATAAACTTTAGAGAAAAGAGGAAATGAAGGTGAGAAAAGTCAAGTCATTCCTGGCTTTCAAAAATACTTCTATGGAAAGATTTCTGGTTTCAGAAACATGGTGGACAAATAATATAAAATCTCTCCAACTACAAATATCTCTAAGTGCTAGAAATATTCTAGCAAACACCCTTTTAAGTGTACAGATGAGATTGCAAGAAAGTACAGTATATTTCAGGGGTCAGAATTGAAAAGGGAGCTAAAAGACAGATAGTAAGCCAGTGAGGTCACACTGTGACTCAGGGGTTGAGAACTGAGGGATGAGGTCCATCCAAAGCAAAGGAGGAGGCACTCAGAATTAAGAACCTAACTCAAGCCGGGGCTGCAAAGGTTATAACTTCAGTGACCAAGTGGAAAAAAGGAAATGAGTACTGGCAAAGAGAGGTAACAAAAAACCTTCTCTGTCTTGTCCTAGATTTGGGGTGGACAAAAAAAAAAATCTCTGCAGGGAATTCATAACAGTGGCCGCCTCACATGCAAGTGTACTATGCAAATACTAGGGAAAAGTAAGCAGGAATAGCTATAACAATAACAACAAATCTGACTTTAGGGCAAAAAAAGCATTATTAGTGTTAAATGAAATAAAAATGGAGCTACGTGGTTGACAAAATGGCATCAGCAGTCTAGTGGACAGTACTCATATGACTTGTCTTTATGGAAATATAAGCCTAATAAAACTTCTTGTAATCACCTAGCTTTCCTGTAAATCAGCTCACCCTCATTTACCAATGACATTCTGACAGCACTTCAATGGTAAATTGTATAAGCCAATCAGAGATAAGTTTCTTTTGTTTCCATGTTTTGTCATTAAAAGCCATTCACTGACTTCCAGCAACATGGTGCTCTAGGAAGAAGCATCATGCCATCCCTCCACAGTGAAGATCTGAAAAACTAAGCCAAACAGAGAAAACAGCAATCCTGAAACCCTAAAACATCAAATGAAGAGATAAAGAACTCAGCCAAGCACCAAATGGAGTGAGAAACTGACAGAGAACGGAGGGCGAGGAGAGATTCATGCAGAGGTCCCCTATCAGCTAACGCAGCATGGATCTGCCATCTTGGACTCCTATCAGAGACTAGCAAATGGGGGTATGAGAAAGCAGTTTCACGTAGCTTCCAGCAGGAGACAAAACAACCGGTAACCAGTGATATAGGATTTCCCACCCTTCTACCCTTCTTCACCCCCACTTAGCCTGCTCTGCTTCCTGCAGCCACAGTCTCTTGGCTGGGAGACACCCCAGTGTTGCTTGGACTCCACCTGCCCACACTGGCCAGCTCCCTGAGTACCATTTGTTGGAGCTGGTGTTGCTTTTTTCCACTTCTTTTGATTTCTTCCTTAGCTCTCACCACTTCCCCCTCCTTTCGCTCAAGTATCTGGCTCCATACGCCATCTTTGCTTCTTCCTAACAGGCTGCAGAGCTCCGTTTGAGTGTGGAACTGCCTCCCAGTCTGTGCTGCCACACTGGTGGGATACTGGGGCTTTTTGTTCGTTTGTTTGCTTTGAATTGTTTGTCTGTTTTCTTTTCCTTTTCTCAAGCTGGGAGCCCATTCTGGCCGGACAGTGCTACGGGGGCTGGAACCTACCCCCTCAGCTTGTGCAGATGTACAGAGGGATCCCTGAGAGCATTTCTTTTCTTCTTTTCTGTTTTTTGGGGGCTTTTCTTGTTCTTTTTTTAAATTTGTTTTCTTTTCCCTCTTTTCCCTTTTTGTTTTTATTCATTACTCAGTTTCTCATCTCTCTATACCGTCCTTATCTTCCTGTCCCCTGAATACCTGGCACTGAAAACCTCTATGCCTTCTAGCCAGGCTGTAGTTCTACACCTGGGAACAACTTCACCCGACCTCATAGCTGCACTGGTAGGATCCCTGGGAGCTTTACTGTTCTTTTTTCTTTCTAATTTTTATTTAGTCATTCTTTTCTTTTTCTTCTTGTTCTTCCCCTTTTTGTTTTTCTCCATTTCATAGTCTCTCACCTCTCCACTCCAATGGTAAACTCTCCTAACACTCTTTTTGCTTTGTTTGTATGTTTTCGGCCCCTGTTCCTCTCTCCTCTCTCCCATACCCATCTTATCTTCACACACCACAATCTCCCCCCCCCATCCTGCTTACCTGCACTGCGCACTTAACATCACACCACCAAGCAGCACAGGCATGGCCTACTGGAACCTGCCCTGCACTGATTACCGACCTGCCCTGGTGGTTGCAGTTTAAGTGCCACAAACAACCCATCCCAGCAACTCCTCTTGAGCTAGACCTGCCCTGCTGTACCATATCTGAGTGACTGACCCTGCCAATTGGAGAAAGAGGTAAAAATTATCGTGCCCACAGACGAGCAAACAACAAAGAACACACGGCCCACCTGCTCAGACATAGCCAAATTTTTTAAAAATGTATGAAACAAACAAATGTACAATCAACAAATGAGAGAAATAGCTACTGAATGCCCCGAAGACAATAGACAATATCAAAACATTTCCAAAAACAGGACAGGATGGTTCCAGTAGGCATCCAAAATAAAACACCAGATGGCTTTCCAGTCAAAGAAAAGGTACTAGAACTACCTGATAGGGAATTAAAATCTCTAATACTCAGAATTATTCAAGAGTTGAAGCAAAAAGCAGACAAAAATGAGGAAAAAATAGACAAATTCCTGGAAAAGGTGGGAAAATTTCATGGAAAATACAGATAAAAAAATGGAAGAATTCAGGAAAATAATGCAAGAAAAAAATGCCAAAATAAATTCACAACTAGAAATTATACAAAAACAACAATTAGAAATCCAAAAGATAAACAGCAAGATTTCAGAAATGGACCGTGTCATAGAAGGGCTGAGGAGCAGATCTGAAATGGTGGAAGACAGGATCAGCAGAAATGGAGACAAACACTTGGATTCATCTCTGTTTGAGGAAAACTCAGATAAAAGAACAAAGAAAAATGAAGAAAACCTGAGAATTATGTGGGATATGATCCAAAGCAAAAATCTGCAAGTGATTGGAGTTCCAGAATGGGGAGAAAACAGAAAACACAGAGAGGATCATTGAAGAATTGCTGACAGAAAACTTCTCCAATATCATGAAAGTTGAAAAGCTGCCCATCTAAGAAGCTCAATGAACCCCATATAAGATAGACCCCAAAAGAAAATCACCAAGACATATCATAATCACACTCACCAAAACCAAACAAAGAATCCTGAAAGCAGCTCATGAAAAACAAAAAGTTACATACAGAGGAGAAACAATGAGACTAAGCTCAGATTATCTGGTAGAAACCATGCAGGCAAGAAGGCAATGGGATGACATATATAAAACCTTGAAAGAAAAAAAATTGCCAGCCAAGAATAATATATCCTGCAGAACTCTCTTTCAAACATGATGGTGAAATTAGGACATTTCCAGATAAACAGAAATTAAGGGAATATATAAAAACCAAACCAGACTTACAAGAATTATTAAAGGGAGTTCTTCGATCTGAGAACAAACAACTTCAGCTCACAGGCTGAATCTAGGACACAAGATCATACGAGCCAGATACCAATCTAGGAAATGAACTCTCAAGGACTATCCAAAACCAAAATAATTAAAACAGGGAATCAGAGCAGTTAATCTGTAAATGACAACAACATCAGAACAATAAAAGAGGGAATAAATGGTGTAGGTATAGAACTTTCTAATGGAGAAGAAGACAAAGTGATACAAAGTAAGAATAGACTGCTTCAAACTTAGAACGACAAGGGTAAATTTCACGGTAACCACAAAGAAAGTTAACAAACATAAAAATAAAGAGGAAAAACATAAAGTCTCAGTAAAAACAAAACCTATAAAAATACAAGAAATGAAAAAAAATCCACAGATGAAAGGAATTCAGCACAGGAGAGTAAGAAGAACAAAGAAAACGTCAGCACCACAAAAAACGACTACCAAATGACAGCAATAAACCCACATCTATCAATAATTACACCGAATATAAATGGACTCAATGAACTCATAAATAGACGGACAGTGACAGAATGGATAAAAAACCAGGATCCATCAATATGCTGTCTACAAGAGACACACCTTAGAAACAGACTTGAATTTATTAAAAATCAAAGGTTGGAAAAAAAATATCAAGCAAGCAACTACCAAAAAAGAACAGGAGTGGCAATACTAAAAGCCATTCAGTGCTGGTACTATACACATGGACCTCACCAGATGCAATACACAGGAATCAAATCGACTACATCTGTGGAAAGAGATGATGGAAAAGCTCAATATCATCAGTCAGAACAAGGCCAGTGTCCGACTGTGGAACAGATCATTAATTGCTCATACGCCAAGTTCAAGATGAAGCTGAAGAAAATTAGAACAAGTCCACGAGATCCAAAGTAAAATCTTGAGCATATCCCACCTGAATTTAGAGACCATCTCAAGAATGAATTTTACAAATTGATCACCAATGATGAAGACCAGACAAGTTGTAGAATGACATCAAGGACGTCATATATGAAGAAAGCAAGCGGTCATTAAAAAGAAAGGAAAGAAAAAGAAGACCAAAATGGAAGTCAGAAGAGACTCTGAAACTTGCTGTTGTACATAGAGTAGGTAAAGCAAAAGAAAGAAATGATGTAAAAGATCTGGACAAACGATTTCAAAGGGCAACTCAAGAAGACATTGAAGTATTATAATGAAATGTACAAAGACTTGGAGATAGAAAACCAAAAGGGAAGAACACTCTTGGCATTTCTCAAGCTGAAAGAACTAAAGAAAAATTCAAGCCTCAAGTTGCAATAGTGAAGGATTACATGGAAAATACTAAACTATGCAGGAAGCGTCATAAGAAGATGGAAGAAATATACAGAGTCACGGTACCAAAAAGAATCAGTCAATATTCAACCATTTCAGGACACAGCATATGGTCAAGAACCGATGGTACTGAAGGAAAAGATCCAAGCTGTGATGAAGACATTGGCAAAAAATTAGCTCCAGGATTTGATGAAATACAATTGAGATGTTTCAACAAATGGATGCAGAGCTATACACACTCATCTATGGCAAGAAATTTGGAAGACAGCCACCTGGCCAACTGACTGGAAGAGATCTATATTTGGACCCATTCCAAAGAAAAATTATCCAACAAAAATGTGGAAATTAGCAAACAATATCATTAATATCACACACAAGTAATATTTTGCTGAAAATCATTCAAAAGCAGTTATAGCAGTACATTGAGAGGGAACTGCCAGAAATTCAAGCCAGATTCAGAAGAGGATGTGGAACAAAAGGTATCATTGCTGATATCTGATGGATCATGGTTGAAAGCAGAGAATACCAGAAAGATGTTTACCTGTGTTTTATTGGCTATGAGAAGGCATTTGACTGTGAATCATAACAAATTATGGATAATATTGCAAAGAATTATAATTCCAGAACACTGAATTATAGTCATGAGGAACCAGTACGTAGACCAAGAGGCAGTCGTTTAAACAGAACAAGGAGATACCGCGTGGTTTAAAGTCAATAAAGGTGTGTGTCAGGGGTATACCCTTTCACCATAGTTATTCGATCTATATGCTGAGCAAATAAGCTGGACTATATGAAGAAGAATGTGGCATCAGGATTGGAGGAAGACTCATTAACAACCTGTGATATGCAGAAGACACAACCTTTCTTGCTGAAGGTAAAGAGGACTGGAAGCACCTACTGATGGAGATCAAAGACCACAGCCTTCAGTATGGATTACTCCTCAACATAAAGAAAACAAAATTCCTCACAACTGGACCAATAAGCAACATCATGATAAACAGAGAAAAGATTGACGTTGTTGAAGTTGGAACCATAGTCTATGCCCATGAAAGCAGAAGTCAAGAAATTAAAGGACACATTGAATTGGGCAAATCTGCTGCAAAAGACCTCTATAAAGTGTTTAAAAGCAAAGTTGTCACTTTAAGGGCTAACGTGTGCCTGACCCAAGCCATGGTGTTTTCAGTCACCTCATATGCATGTGAAAGCTGGGCAGTGAATAAGGAAGACCAAAGAAGAATTGATGCCTTTGAAATACAGTGTTGGTGAAGAATATTGAATATACAATGGACTGCCTGAAGAATGAACAAATCTGTCTTGGGAGAGGTACAACCAGAATGTTCCTTAGAAGCAAGGATAGTGAGACTTAGTCTCATATACTTTGGATATCTTATCAGGAAGGACAAGTCCCTGAAGAAGGACATCATGCTTGGTAAAGTAGAGGGTCAGCAAAAGACAGCAAAACCCTCAATTAGATGGATTGACATAGTGGCTGCAACAATCGTCTCAAGTATAACAATTGTGAGGATGGTGCAGACCAGGCAGTGTTTCATTCTGTTTACATAGGGTCACTATGAGTCAGAACTGACTCTTTAGCACCTAACAACAACAACAAGTTAAAGCATCTCGGAGGAGCCCTCAAGAAGTCTGACTGTAAGGCTTTTCAGAAGGAATGGGACACATTCTTTGATGGAGAGTACAAATTCTTTGGAAGAGTACAAATACGAAATCGACCAGAAATTAACTTCTCTAAAAGATACTGTTGATAAATTATCAGAAACTAATCAGTTAATTTCTAAAGTCAAGAACTTCAGCCCATGCAACACACCTGATCCTCCCTGTCCATAAACCAAACAGCTGAGGATGGAGGTTTGTGCAGGACCTGTGGGTTATTGATAAAATAATTATTCCCAGGTTTCCCACCGTGCTCAACCCTAATGCCTTGCTGTCCCAAATGCCAGCTTATGCTAATTGGTTCACAGTAATGGGTTTGCTCAGCCTTTTTCAGCATCCCTGTTAATCTGGATAGTCAATATTTGTTTGTCTTTTCTTGGAAAAATCAACACTATACCTGGACAGACATACCTCAAAGAGTTACTGAGGCTACCTCACAATTTTCTCAAGTATTGCATCAGGATTTTAGCATATTAAATTTTCCCTCTGATTCCACTTTAATCCAATACATTGATGATTTACTTTTTTTTTCTTTATATGCGTGTTTAATTCAGATACATAGAATTTTCAAGAATTTAAGAGGAAGGAAATATTTAAACCCTAATAGAAAATTGTCAGTCATTTGTTTGTTTAAATGCTTACGTAACTCTTCAATCCATCTGATTTTATAAAACTGAAACTTTGAACACAAACAAAAGCAGCAAAGTTCTCATTTTCTTTTATATGTTCCTAAGTATCAAATTGCATCAGTTTATTATGAGTTAAATTTGAAGAACACCACAGATTTAAAAACAAGAGAACAGAAGTGCCTGATTCGTTTTAATTCCACGAATACCTAGCATCCCAAAGTAACACATAAACAAGCCTCTATGCTGCTCAATGAATTATTTCCAGTCTCTACAATAAATTAAATGGTATCAGTTCTAATATATGAATTTTATGTAAGTTATGGTTTTATTCATTACTATGACTGTATTACTGATGTAGCAAAGGGGGGAAAATTTCCAACTACTGTATTTATTTAAAACAAATTGACAGGTTCAAGAACCTATCTTTAGAAAAGCCAGCAGCATTTCTTAATATACTCAAAGTAAGATTTGGCTTAAGCCCTTAATACCTTCCTGGACAGCCATGCAACTAAACACCCTTAGGAGATGCTGCATAGGGAGAACAAGATAGAACAATTTGCACTTTTTTCCCCTGGATACTAGAAACAAGGTAAAGCAACTCCAGATCTTTTTGAATGAATGGCTGTCATGTTTAATACACTCGGAGCTCTATAAAACTAGAGCCACTATCATATATGCTTATATAGATATAAACTTATTATTTTTTAATAAAGTCTTGCTTGCTTCAAAATTAAGGATGATCTTTCTTCTGGTCAGTCACTTCAAGGGAACAATAAATAAAGCAGAAAAGGATGAACTGTTTTGCATATTTCTGTGGAAGAATGGAAAACATTTATACTTTGAGAGGTTCAGAAAATTCGAATGAACGGCTTGTATACACTATCTGTGCAGTTTTTTCTTTGCTGGGGTATTTAAACGCAAGAGCTCCTCCAAGACGAGAAGCCACATTCATTCTTGTCCAAATATCTCTGTCTCTTCTATTGCAAAAAGAAGCTTTTCCTTTAGTTGTTCATAACCCTTATACGGTGGTAGATCTAAGCGATTAAAAATGGTGTCATGAATCCTTTTAACTTTTCTTGGGTTAAAAGTGTTCCATTCATTCATCAGTGATTTAAAAACATCTTTTATATACCAGGTATTGTTCCAGTAGCACATGTGGCTTCTTGGTAACCAGGTATCTTTACCAACTTCTTCAACACAAAATTTTTGAGGCCCATTACTTCCCATGAGCTCAGCAAATCCTCCTAGAGATAAACGGTAGGTTCCGGTGACAAACTGCAAAAGTCGCATTCTTAACTTCATTGTCTGTCTCTTTCACAAACTACCAAAACCAAATGATTTGTTTGCTGTTTCTTGTATAATGTCTATAAACAGTATTTCTTTGCCATTCTGTGAAGTCAACCTCCTGCATGCCATACAACATAACCTCTAATCCTTTTTAATCAAAGTACTGCAGCCATGGAAGGGGAACAACTTCATTAAAGCCATCAAGGAAAGCTTTGGTCTGTTCTTGCACTCCTCAAGAAAAACGCCATTCTGTCATTAGACCAATATATTCATCTTTGTTCTCCTCAGTCACTAGGATATTAGAACCTTCCAATTTCAGATCATGTGAAGTAACTTTTCTGAAAATGTCCATGTCAACAGAAAAGTACATTTCTAAGCCACATTCTTCAATGTTATTCTCTTATCCAGAAAAGGGAGTTATAAAATTCAGTATCAATATATTCCAAATCCTTAATAGCAAGTTTTTTACTTAGCATACGCTTGTAGAATGGTAAAGAGAAACCAGTATCGATAAATTTTCCATGAAAAAGTGCCATAGCGATAAAGTGACCAATGAAACAGAAGTATGAAAGATGATCAGGATTAATGGTTGATGCTGGATTTATCTGAAGGCACTAGTTGTTCTTGCCAGCATACTCAAATAAACAATACATTGGGTTCAAAACTTCATGTGAAAGCAAGAAAAACCATTCTCTTGCTAAACCACCATAATCAAGTCCTTCTTCTCCTCGAAATATTACATACAATCACCTCCTCAAGTCGTATGGTTTTAATGCCATAATCTGTTGGAAGGAATCTTCAAACAATGTCTGCTGGGACACATTGATCTTCACATGACTGGGTATCTCATTAGACTGACACAGATAAAGGAAGTGAGCAAGTTTTCACCTAAAGCTGCATTAGTAAGCAATTTGTGGACCACCTTTAGTTACAGATGACTACCCATTTCGAGGATCTTTGAATGTCGTTCTTGTGTTATGATCAATGAAGTATCTAACGCCTTCTCGAGTATACGTAATTTCCCAGCCTTCTGGCAGGGGTTCTTCATTCTGTAGGCCTTGAGTTCTTGGATCTTCCCATTGGGTTGTTTTTGTGTTATGATTCACAAAGTAAACTCTGTCCTTTGAATCTACTCTTTTTTCCCAGCCTGGTGGCAAAGGCCCATATGGGTCATTTTCTGCAGCTAACATTGAAGCCGGATAGAGGTATCATTGGATGAACTGTTGCATAGCTCCCTGCAGTTGGTTCTGCTGAGACTGCCACTGTTCAAAGTTTCTAACAGACTCCATGTTGGGCCACTGCCATGTTGTTGTTCTGGTGTTATGATCCATATAATAAACTCTTCCATGATCATCAACTCTTATTTCCCAACCTGGAGATAACGGTTGTGGTCTCTCCCACGTGGTGGTTCAGGTGTTATGATCCACATAATAGGTTCTACCATGAGGATCTTTTTTCTGTTCCCGCCCTGATGGCAAAGTTTCTGTGTTGCATTTCCAGACTGTTGCAGTATAGGTTCTACACACCCATCTGACTGTCTTATTTTGGCTGCTTCAAAAGCAGAACTATTTCCTGAATTAGAGGTGGCAAGGTCTAATATATTTCTGGCTTCTGATTCCAATGATGCACTGGTAGAAGGAATACATTCATTGTTTTCTAAGGAAGCCAGTATTTCTTGAACTGAAGGATCTTCGACAGTAGTACTAGTCCAATTTGAAGACAAGATGGTTTCTTCAGATACTACTGCAATCCCCATGGCAGATGTATTATCAGTTGGTGCAGATGAGGATGACTGTCCATTAACTGGATTCATCCTCTTAATAAGAGATGGGAGATCATACGAGGACATCAGTCAAGTGGTTGCTACCAACAGAGAAGGTTCCAAAAGTCTTTTAAGCCAGCCAATGGAATGAATACAGTTGAAAAGTTTTGTCAGATGCTGCCAACAGTGTCATTGGCAGGCTCAGATGTGTGTGGTTTTGGAGCTGGTGTATTTTTGGGTCTGGCAGCAACCTGAGATGGAGATGAAGATGTGTTGTCTCCATTAACTACATATGAACAGCATGAGTTTTGGACTAGAGTGCTTGTAGGTACATGATTATCTATCCCATTAGTACCTTCAACAGCCAACACTATAGTTGTCCTTGCTGAAGGCTCTCCATTTTCATGTAAGGCATCACCATTTTGCTGTATTTCTATGGTTGGAGACGAACTGCAGTTTGCCAGATTTTCTTGCTCAACCTCCAATCCATCAAGTACAACTGTCAATTCACCAGTTTGCACTATACCATTCTTGTTTTCCAACGAAAGTTTTAATTGTTCTTTCACTCTTTCCAATTTTCTATTGTGTTTTAACAGAGCCTGTTTCAAATCTACTGTTTCTCTTCTCAACATAGCATCTGCTTTTAAAGTGTGATGACTCAAGACTCAAAATTCCAATGTAGAATGTAGGGTCACATTTACAGTTAGCTGTTCATCTCATTTTGGATTAGAAGAACTACTGGATTTTGCTGTTTTCTTAATTTCTCCGTCTACGGCTACTTCTGTATATATTGCTGTTGCAAACCAGTTCTTTTTTCTTTTTAATTTGGCACTAGAAACAGTTACCTGTAACTGTAACCTTCCATTGTGGTTATTACTAGTATCAGACCTTGGTGAAGCAGTGGCCATGTCCCAAAATTCAGCTTAAACTATGTACCAAGAACTGTGCCAGACACTGAGGATACAAAGATGAGTAAGACACAATTCCTTCTTTCAAGGAGCTCATAGTCTAGTGAGGAGACAAACCTTTTGAGGCTGAAGCAGCTTGGCTTCTTGTGCCCCTTGTCTCTTCAGCTTCTGCTTCCTATGGCCTCTCGGCCCTCGGGCCTCACGTCCAGATCTGCCCTGCTGGGGCAAGTGTTCCAAAGCTCAGTAGTTCCACCGGTATAAGTGTCCGGAGGCACCCTACTCCGCCAGGAAGCCTCCTGCTCACAGGCATTCAGCTCTCTCGCTCCGTGGGTTGGCTCCAGCACCGTCTTTCACCAGTCTCCTGGTTCTGCTGCTGTTGGTTCTCTGCTGCTGCTGCTTCTCTGCTGCTATAGGTTCTCTGCTGCTGGTGGTCCTCTGTCACTGCCGCACGTCTATCCATTTACAGTTTTAAAACTGCTTCCACATTTTAGGTATCTGTTAGAGCAGCACCCCACTCTCTCGGTACCAAATTCTGTCTTAGTTATCTAGTGCTGCTATAACAGAAATACCACAAGTGGATGGTTTTAACAAAGAGAAATTTATTTCCTCACAGTCATAGTAGGCTAAAGGTCTAAATTCAGGGCATCAGCTCCAGGGGAAGGCTTTCTCTTTCTTGGCCTTCTCATCAGTGTTCCCCCGGACTAGGAGCGTCTCTGTGCAGGGACCCCAGTCCAGAGGATGTGCTCTGCTCTTGGCACTGGTTTCTTGAGGTATGAGGTCCCCCTGATGATTTACTTTTTATATTCAGAAACCAAAGAAAGATGCCAACAAGACTCTTTTTATTTATTGACTCAACCCAGTATGTCCATAAGACCTCAGAAGAAAAGCTTCAATTATGCAAAGAAAATGTTCACTATCTTGGGCATGACTTTTCAGCAGAAGGAGTTTTCTCACCACTGAACACATAAGAATGATCCAAGATTATCCCAAACCCCAAACCAAAAAATTGTGAAGATTTTGGGGACTAACTGGATATCATTGCAACTGGGTCCCAAATCACTCTTTATCGGCTATACTTCTTTAC
Organism: Dugong dugon; assembly: GCA_030035585.1. Taxonomy (NCBI): domain Eukaryota; kingdom Metazoa; phylum Chordata; class Mammalia; order Sirenia; family Dugongidae; genus Dugong; species Dugong dugon. Next base: position 24,922,843 of record CM057464.1, read on the forward strand.
CAACTAACTTAAAAATTCAGTCCCTGAAACTTTACTATGGCTACCCAACAAAGATAAAGACTTTCATGAATTTAAACTGTCACTAGCCCACCCTCTAGCTTTAGATCTGCCAAATCACTCCAAATAATACCATTCCCTACAATGAATCTGTTAATAATGCCACCAGTTCGGGTGTCCTCTGTGCACCCAAAGGCTATGTTTTCCATTGTGGAGGATCTAGCTGGTATAAAGATCATGAAACTTTTCAGAACTTAGATGAAACCTGGGCCCTTCAATGCCTCGATGACTGCAGAATGTTATGAGGCTGCACTCTTGGAACCCTTTGGGGTCCCACTAGAACTCCACTCATAAAATGAAAGTATGCAGTGGACTAACACCCTAAAGATCTTTGAAAAAATTAGAAACAAACAAGATGTCTTGCCAGCAGATGTTAATCCCACAGCCTTTGCTTCCTTTGTTAGGTCCTTACTTCCCTCACTGAGAGTCAGTACAAATGAAGTCATGATTTGTAACGTATCAAACTATGGCAGCAATAGCTGAGTCAATAGCTGAGGCTATATAAGCTCAACAGAAGTCTCTAAACTCTTTAACTAAGATTTTGCTAGATAATAGAATTGTTTTATATTTCCTCTGGCCCAACAAGGAGTTGTCTGCTATAGTTAACTCTTCCTGTTGCATATGGATAAATTCCGCTGGACACATTTAACAATTTGTAACCAAAATTCAATAACAAGCACACTGGTTACACCAAGTAGACTCTCATCCCAACTGGGGATTTGGTCGGTTTAACTGGCTCCCTACTAATGTAGAGTCTTGGATGCATACTTTAATGTAAACAGGAATTATAATTTTAATCATGATTGTTGTTTTTTGTGGAATGATCAGATGTATTACAAAATTGTTTTCAGGATGTTTGTAACCACTCTACCAACACTCATTCCTTCCACAGAATAACGCTTCTAGAAGAAACTGTTTATGCCTCTGACAGTAAAAATAATCAAACCATGGAGCTTGACCCGCTTGACTCAGCTGACATTTCTCAAACACACTGTTACTCCTTTAATCAATCAATCACCCCCTCAGCCTCTGGTTAACACTACCTAAGGCCTTAGCTGTGGCTTGGTGAAGTCCTGGAAATGAGAGGCCATCATTGGACATCAGTTGGTGAAAGTCCATGCAGAAGAAGGCCTACAAAAAGTCAAAATGAGATGCCAGTAACTATCAAATACCTTCTTCGCAGGTCTTGATCAGAAGGGTGGGTTATTAAAGAAAATAAAGATGAAATCATTTGGTTGACAAAGTGGTGTCAACAGTTGAGTGGACAACACCCCTAAGACTATTTTTTTATTGAAAAGCCTAATAAAACTACTTGTAATTGACTAACTTTGCTGTACATCAGTCACCCTCATTGACCAATGAGATCCTGAAAGTGCTTCAATAGTAAATTGTATAAGCCAATCAGAAATAAGCTTCTTTTGTTTCCATGTTCTGTCAATAAAAGCCATTCACTGCTGATACTTGGCAGAACACCATTCCACTTTCGGTTTGGTGCTGTCCTATTTGTGAATCTTTTGCCCAAATAAGCCTCATCCGTTATATTAATTTTGTTTTGACTCATTTTCTTTTGACATTAGGGGGAAAAAAGTTACCTAATAGTGTAGAAATAAACAACTCTGAGATTGTATAACCCCAATGACATCATCTCAATATATTTAAAGCAGAAGTTGACGGGGTTCCCAAGGAGAAAATGGAGTGTCTCCCACCTCTCAGGCATCCCTAATTTATTCACCTTCTGAGGGCAGGGACTCCATCAGCTCTGCTCACTCTTCATCCCAGGGGCCTCACAACGCAAGTGCACAGTTAATACTTGTTGAAAGAATTGGGAAATAATGCAGGGAAAAAGCTCCAGATTTTTGCCTCAGCCCTTTGCAGTCACTCGGAGTGGTTTGGCAGAGGTAACCCCGGTCCCAGAGGGCACATCACAGGCTGCACCCTTGCCTGGAGGGCTCCTGCTACTGGCTGAGGCTTCTTTTATTTTTTAAATTAATATTTTATTTTTGGTGAAAATATACGCAGCAAAACTTATTCCCATTCCTCAGTTTATAGACATAATGATAAATGATACTGCTTAAATTCTTCACGCTGTGTTAATATCATTTCTGTTGCAGTCGTTTCACTTCCAATAACTTAAACTCCCTGTGCCCAAACTTTTCATCTATGCTTTACTATAATCGTTGACCATTTGGTCTTATATAGATAATTTTTTTAAAAAGAATGCAATACTCTAGGGTGACAATCTTTACTTTTTGAGCTAAACTGTTACTTAGTTTAAAGGTTACTTCAGAGGGTTTGAAGAGTAACTCAGGACCATAGTTTCAGGGACTTTTCCAGCCTCAATAGGTCCAGTAAGTCTCGATATTTTAAGAATTTGAAGTTCTGTTCCACATTTTTCTCCCTTTCTTTCAGGAGCCATCTATTGTGTTCCTGATCAGAACGTTCAGTTGTGATAGCCAGGCACCATCTAGTTCTTCTGGTCTCAAGGTAGAGGAGGCAGTGGTTCATGGAGACAGTCCTGTAGTCTAGTTCCTTCTCTGATTCTTAGGTTTCTTTCTTTCTCTTTTGTTCTAGATGAACAGAGACCAGTAGTTTTATCTTAAATGGCCACTTGTAAACTTTTAAGATCTCAGGCACAACTCACCATACTGGGGTGTAGAACATAAACTTTAGGAAGTATATTATGACAATTGACTGTATTGTCTCAAGAAACCATGACCCTAAGCCCTCAAACCAAGAGAACTAACCCCTTAAGGTTATTGATTATGTGTAATTAGTGTAATTAGTGTCAATGTCTGTTGTTCTCCCCCCTTTTTTTGATGTTTATTATTATTGCAAAATTATATATAACTTAATATTTATCAGTTCATCCTTTTTCCTTATGTACAGCTTATTGACATCAATTACATCAGTCAAGCTGTTCAAACTTCACCCACATTTGGTGTCACCTTTCCCATTACCATAAACAAAAAGTGGCTACTACTTAGGGAATTCTTTCTCCCCCCCACCCCCTACTAATGAACATTAATCTCTGTATATTTACCTATTCATTTCATAAAAGAGGGAACATACAATATTTGTCTTTTTTATTGACCTATTTGGTTTAACATAATGTCCTCCAGGTCCATACACATTGTAAAATGTTTCAGGAACTCATTTTTCTTTATTACTGAGTAGTATTCCATTGTATGTATGTACAACATTTTGCTTATCCATTCATCTGTTGATGGACACTTAGGTTGTTTCCATCTTTTTGCCATAGTGAATAGCGCTGCAATGAACAAGGGGTGCATATGTCTGTTTGTGTCACTTCTATTAGATCTGTAGGTATATATCTAGGAGTGGAATATATTGGGTTATATGGTAGTTCTATGGTCTGAAATTTTGTAGAGGAAGTTCAAGCACCCAGAGGGTCAAATGAATATGCTGGTTCTGTGGTTCCGTTGAGCTTGGAATAGTTCTTTCTGCTGATGACCTATGCTCAGCCCAGTGGGCAACTTGGATCCCAGCCTTGGAATTGCTTTATGGCTGGGCACAGAGCATGCTCAAAATAATGAGGAGTACAAGCGGTTTGGAGCACAATGTAACAGTTCCTACATTGCTTCTAGCCATACTGTTAAGAAGATTCCTCCCATTAACTGTCTATAGAGAATTCTGGATCCCCAAGTTAGAAAACACACGTTCTATTCAAGTGAGAGCTTGTCTAAAGTTACGACTCTCTAGAACAGAATGCAAATCTCAATGAAACAAAGAACCGTTATCACACAATATCTAGTTAAATTAGAAATCAACAACAGCAAAAAAACCCACCACGCCACATGCGGAATTACTACATTTTTATATTTTCCTTTGGATCTATAGTCCATTTCTTCATTTTGTCTTATGTACTGGCCAGACTTTCCAGGATAATGGTAGACACAAAGGGGCAAGGTGGCCATACTTGTCTTGTTTTTGAATTCAGGGGAAGAGCACATGAAGTACGTTGGTAATTGTAGAAAATGTATAGCTTCACTTTTTAGTTTAAGGATTTTCCCCTCTATTCCTGTTTTCCTAAAAGGTTTAATGAAACAGTGTTCAAATTTATCCTATGGTAAATTTGACAAAGCTGAGGGTTGGGATGTGTGAGTGCATTATTTATTCTCTATCCTTTTCTGTACACTTTAAATATTCCACAATTAAAACATGCTTTCTGGCAGCAATCACCAGCTCAGATGTCCTTCTTAACAACAGCAGGTAGTGGGCACCAAACCACACACAATATTTTAGACAATTTATGCTGAGTAATAAATATATTCAGGAGATTCTGGGAAGAATCATTGTTCCAACCCTCCCCCACTAATACACAAAGAAATACAACAAGAAAATGTTGCTAGACCTTGAGGGACTCTGAATTGAGGAGCAGAGGACAGCAGCAGGAAACTACAGATGAGCAAGAATCAATGAGTCAATGATGAGTTGCATACAATAGGAAAATCGCATCTCCCACAATCCCTGTCTGTGATGGTTAAGACTGTGTGTCAACTGGCCTGGGCCATGATTCTCAGTGTTTAAATGTGATCACTCCCATTGAATATACTGTGAGTAGCCAATCAGATGAAAGGGAGTTTCCTTGAGGGTGTGGCCTGCATCTGAATATCAGCAGATGTTCTGGCTTTTTGCTCACTCTGGATCCTGCAGCTGCCTCCTGTCATCTCATCTCTGGTTCTTGGGACTTGAGCTGTCAGCTTATCTGCCAAACTTGGGATTCGTTGATCTTCACAGCCTGTCAGTGGAGCCCTGCACTCTGACTTGCCGATCTTGGGTTAGCCGGCCCCTGAAGCTACATGAATCAGTAGAAACTTTGCAGTCCTGCCTGCTGATCTTGGAATTTGTCAACCTTAACAGCCTGTGAGTGGGAGCCCTGCTCTCCTACCTGCCGATCTTGAGCTCACCAGCTTCTGCAGCTGTGTGACTTGAGAGAGACCTCTACCCTGATCCACAGACTTAGGACATTCTAGCCTCTACAATCACGTGAGCTGTTTCCTTGATAAATCTCTCTCTATATATATGTTTATACGCTTTGCTGGTTTTGCTTCTCTAGAGAATGCAGCCTAAGACACTGTCCTTCAACCCAGCCATGCGAGCTGCAGTTGCTGTGAACTGGGGAAGTGGCTCCAACAAAATAATCTGCTTCCTTAGCCATCACACACCCTGCCTGTGCAAAGAGGCAGGACCCTAAGCTTCTGCTCTAAAATCAACAAGACAGACATCCTTGGAGGTCTGTTCAGAGTGTGCCAGCCCCTTCTGTACCTGTTAACTGTTGGCTACCAGCCTGCTGCAAATTGCTACATAAGGACCCCTGTAATAGAATTTGCTAGTGTAGCCAGAACTCTGCCAGCCTGCACACCTCATAGTTCAGGCCTCTGAAATTAACAAGACAGATCTACCTGGAGGTCATCTGGGTCTATCTGTTCCCCCTTCTTGTCAGTGCTGAGAATTGTTGACTCAGGCTGCTGTGTGCTAGGAAGCAGGCACCTTGAGTGGAGCCTGCATTCACATCCAACATACTACTAGAAGGGCTTAGATATCAACAAGGCAGATGTTCCTGGGATTTATTCAGAGAATGCAAACCCCTTTTCCACCTGGTAACTGTCACCCTGGACTGATATGAACTGCTACAGAAAGTCCCCCATTGTGGTGCTATGAGATGGGTCACTTAAGTGGAGACTGCTCCCCTCAACCAATACAGGGTCACTGGGGCTCTGAAATCAAGACAAATCTCTTGGAGGTTGGTAGGGGAGTGCCAGCCTCTCCTCCTCCTCACATAGAAGAAAGTCTGCCTGTGCTTCCCCTGAATGCCAACAGATATAAACTGCCCCCACACAGCAGGGAAGAAAGCCTCAGGCAAAACCTGAGGGCAACACCCAGCCTCACAGGGGCATCACTGAGTGTGGGCTTTCTGATGGAAAACATGGTTGAGGAAAGAGAGCTGAGAAGGTAGTGTTACCCAGAGAGAGAGGACTGTGACCCCCTGGTGGACAGAATGATTAGTGCACCATATCTCACCTGAGTGGTTGCACCCTCTGGTGGACTGAATGATCACTGCATGGTCTCTGGTGTGTTCAAGAGACACTGAAAGTTGAAGACTGAGATCTGGAACTTTCAAATCCTAATTAAATCAGGGTGGGAGAAGGAGCTATCACAGTGAGAGAGAAGAAGTGATAAGCAAGGGGCTAAGACTCTGCCTTCCTAAAAGTTCCTTAAAGAAAGTAGTAGAGGCAAAAACACCAAATACTGGGTAGAACTGAGAAAGTTAACACTCTTGAAATTTCCAATGCCCCAGTAAAAAATCGCAAGACCCACAAAGTTAAGAAAAATGATCGCCCGTCCAAATGAATAAGACAAAGGGAGTGAAATTACATCTATGGAGGCCCGAATAATGAACATAATGGAAGAATATAACAATGTCAAACATAATCAAAGAACTAAGGGAAAGCATAGACAAAGATCTGAAAGAGGAAAACAATGCTTGAATGCAATGAGGATTTAAAAAAAAGAGCCACTCAAAAGAAATCAAACAAATATTGCAACTGAAATACAATAACTGAAATGAGAAACACAATGGAAGGATTTAACAACAGATTTAATCAGACAGAAGAAAGAATCAGTGAATTAGAGTATAAGATAGTCTAAATAATGGAGGCTGAAGAGCAACAAGAATAGAGGCTCATGAAGGCAGAGAACAGTTTAATTGAATTGTGAGACAACATCAAGAGATCTAATATAGGCATCATGGGAATTTCAGAAAGAGGTGAGAGAAAGAAAGGGACAGAAGGAATATATGAAGAAATAATAACAGAAAAGTTTCCAAATCTGATGAAGGATATGAATCTACAAATCCAAGAAGCTCAAAGAACTCCAAGCAAGATATATCCAAAGAGATCAACACTGAGACACATCATAATTAGGCTCTCAAAAAGAAAATATAAAGAGAAAATACTGAAACAGTGAGAGAGAAGTGAATAGTCACATATAAAGGATCCCCAATAAGATTAAATACCTATTTCTCCTCAGAAACATTGGAGGACAGAAGGCAATGGAATGATATATTTAAATTGTTGGAAGAAATTAAGTGTCAACTAAGAATATTATGACCAGCAAAACAGTCCTTCAAGAACGAAGGTGAAAGAATTCTGGAAAGATGATGGCATAAATAGACCATTGTTCTGATCCTACTCCACAAATACAAGAAATACAAAAGCAAACTGTACTCAGTTTCAAGGGACTCTGAATCAGGGACCAGAGGAAAGCAGTAAGAATCAATGAATCAACAATGAGTCACATATGGTAGGAAAATTACTTCTCCCACTATTCCTGTCCCTCACCTCAGCCATGCAGACTACTGGCTGCTGTGGACTGGGGACGTGGCCCCAGAAAATCACCACAGCCCTTGCCTGTACAAAGAGACCGGACTCTAAGCTTCTGATCTAAAATCAACAAGACAACCTACCCCAGGGGTCTGTTTGGAGTGTGACAACCCCTCTCCCAACAGAGACACAATGGCCCATCAAAATGAACATGACAAAAGCAGTGAAAGGACATCTAGGGATGATCAAATAATGAAAAACATGGAAGAATATAATATTAAAAATAGTTAAGTAACTAAGGGAAAACAGACAGAGATAAAAGACATAAAGAAAACAATGCAATAACAAAATGAGGATCTAAAAAGAGATATTGCAACTAAAAGGGAAAATAACTGAAAAGAGAAACACAATAGAAGTTCTTACCACCAGCTATAATCAGGCAGAAGAAAGAATCAGTGAATTAGAGAATAAGATAGTTAAAATTCTAGATGCTGAAGGGCAATAAGAATGGAGGCTCAAGAAGGCCAAGAACACTTTAACTGACTTATGAGACAACAACAAGAGACCTAATATATGCATCATGGGAATTCCAGAAGCAGATGAGAGAGAGAAAGGAAGTGAAAGACTATATGAAGAAATAATAACAGAAAATTTCCCCAATCTAATGAAGGACATGAATCTACAAATCCAAGAAGCTCAAAGAACCCCAAGCAGGATAAACCCAAAGAGCTCTACAACAAGACACATCATAGTTTGACTCTCAAAAAGCAAAGATACAGGGAGTATCTTGAAAGCAGTGAGAAAGAAGCAAACAGTCACATACAAAGGATCCCCAATAAGATCAAGTGCTGATTTCACTTCAGAAATACTGGAGGTTAGAAGGAAATGGAATGACATATTTAAAGTGCCGAAATTAAAAAAAAAACAACAAAAAAAAAACAGTCAACCAAGAATACTATACCCAGTGAAACGATCCTTCAAGAATGAGGGTGAAATCAAAACATTCCCAGACAAACAGAAGTTGAGAGAGAGTTTATACCCACCAGGCTGGGCTTACAAAAAAAATACTAATGGGAGTTCTGTAGATGGAAGGAAAAGGACACTAGAAAGTAATTAAAAGCCATAAACAAAAAGAAAGATCCCTAATAAAGGAAAATGCATGGACAAGTATAAGAGCTACTAATAAAATATTCACGTTTGATAATTCTAAACGTTTTGTCCTTCATGTTTTTAAATAACAAATATATAAAAAGCAAGGATAAAATTATGTTACAGGCACATGAAATATAAAGACACAATTAGTGATAACAGCAACACAAAGTGGGGGGAGAGGAATGGTATAGATATAGAATTTATTGTAAGTTACTGAAGTTAAGTTGGTACCAACTTACCTTAGAAGGTTATAAATACAAGCTGTTAAATATAAGATTCATGGAAACCACTAAGAAAATATATTTAAAAAAAATACACAAAAGGAAAGGAGAAGGGAAACAAAAAGTGTCACTACAATAAACCAACAAAACACAAAAACAAGCAGTGGTAAAGGACAAAGACAAAAAGGATTAAGACATACAAAAAATAACAAATAACCAAATGGCAGAAGTAAGTCACTTGTTATCAATAATTACAGTGAATGTAAATGGACTAAATGCTCCAATCAAAAGGCAGAGGCGTCAGAATGGAAGGAAAAAAAATGATACAGCTATATGCTGTTTACAAGAGACACAAATAAGTTAAAAGTGAAAGGATGGAAAAAAATATTCCATGCAAATAACCAAATGAGAGCTGGGGTGGCAATCTTAATATCAGACAAAGTAGACTGTAAGACAAAATCTGTTAGAAGAGATAAAGATGGACATTATATAGTGATAAAAAGGTCAATTCATCAAGAAGATTTAACAATAGTAAGTATATATCCACCCAACATTGGGGCACCTAAATATATAAGCAAACACTGATAGAATTGAAGGAAAAAATAGTACTACAATAATAGTTACAGGAGGGATCAGTCCTCAGAGAAGGACATCAAGCTTGATAAAGTAGAGGGTCAGTGAAAAAGAGGAAGACCTTCAACAAGATGGATTGACACAGTGGCTGCAACAATGGGCTTAAGCATAATGATTGTGAGGATGGTACAGGACCAGGCAGTGTTTCATTCTTTCTGTTGCTATGAGTTGGAACCAACTTGATGGCACCTAATGACAACAACAACAACATTAATAGTTGGAGACTTCAATATACCACTTTCAATATTGGACAGAACATCTAGAAAGAAGATCAACAAGGAAACAGAGGACTTGAATGACACTGTAAACAATTCAAGAGTTAACAGACATATGTAGAACACTCCACCTAAAAACAGCACAATATACATTCTACTCCACTGCACATGGGTCATTCCCCAGGATAGACCACATGTTAGGTCACAAAGCAAGTTCTGATAAATTTAAAAAGTTGAAATTATACAAAGTATTTTCTCTGATCACAACAGAGTGAAACTAGAAATCAATAACAGAAAAAAAAAAACCTGGGAAATACACAAACATGTAACAACACACTACAAACTACCAATGGGTCAAGGAGGAAATCAAAAGAGAAATCACAAATTTCCTAGAGTCAAATGAAAATGAATGCACAACATACCTAAACTTAAGGCAGTACTCAGAGGGAAACTTATAGCAATAAATGCCAACATGAAGAAAGAAGATCTCAAAGCAACAGCCTGAATCAACAACTCCAGGGACGAGAAAAAGAAGAGCAAACCAAAACTAAACCTACAGAAAAAAGAAAATAATGAAGATCAAAGCATAAATAAATAAAATTGAAAACAGAATATCAATAGAGAAAATCAATAAAACCAGAAGTTGGTTCTTTGAAAAGATGAATGAAATTGACAAATCTTTAGCTAGATTGACAAAGAAAAGAAGAGAAATATGCAAATAACAAAAATGAAAAATGAAAGAGGGGACATTACAACTGACCAGTTAGAAATAAAAAGAACTATGATAGAATATTATGAGCAAATGTACAGCAACAAATTGTATAACCTTGATGAAATGCACAAATTCTTAGAAGCACACAACCTACCCAAACTGACTCAAGAGGAAATAGAAAGTCTCAGCAGACCCTTAACAAGTGAAGAGATCGAATCAGTGATTAATAGCCTCCCAACATAAGAAAGTCCTGGACCAGATGGTTTCACTGGGGAATTTTACCAAACATATAAAGAAGAATCGACACCAATACTGTTTAAACTCTTCTAAAAGATACAAAAGATAGGAACACTCCCTAAATTCATTCTGTGAATTATAGCAAACGTAACCCAGATACCCAAAACACACAGACACCACAAGAAAAGAAAACTACAGACCAATATCTTTATGAATATAGATAAAAAATCCTCAACAAAATACTAGCAAACAGAATTCAACAGCATATTAAAAGACCCATACACCATGACCAAGTAGGATTTATTCAAGGAATGGAGGGATGGTTCAACATTACAAAATCAATTAATGTAATAAAACAGATCAGTGTTGTAGTTGTTAGGTGCCATTGAGTGTGTTCTGACTCACAGTGACACTATGTACAACAGAATGAAACACAGTCCAGTCTTGTGCCATCATCAGAATTGCCATCATCAGAATTGAATGTTTCAGCCCATTGTTGTAGCCATTGTGTAAATCCATCTTGTTGAGGGTCTTCCTCTTCTTCCCTGACCCTCTACTTTACCAAGAAATATGTCCTTCTCCAGGGACTGGTCCCTCCTGATAACATGCCCAAAGTATGAGAGACAAAGTCTCTCCATCCTCGATTCTAAGGCACATTCTGGCTGTATTTCTTCCAAGACAGATTTTTTGTTGTTTAGGTAGTCCATGGTATATTCAATATTCTTCGCCAACACCGGAGTTCAAAGGCACCAATTCTTCCTCAGTCTTCATTAGTCATTGTCCAGCTTTTACATGCATATGAGGCAATAGAAAATACCATGGTTTGGGTCAGGCACATCTTCGTTCTCAAAGTGACATCTTTACTTTTTAACACTTTAAAGAAGTCTTTTGCAGCAGAATTGCCCAACTTAATATGTAATTTTATTATTATTATTTATTTATTTTTTATTGTACTTCAGGTGAAGACTTACAAAACAAATAGTTTCTCATGAAACACAAGTACACATGTTGTTTTATGACATTGGTTAACAACCCCACAACATATCAACTCTCTAAATTCTCAACCTTTTTTTTTTTTTTTGGTGAAAATACACATAGCCAAACATACACCATTTCAAAAATTTCGACATGCACAATTAAGTGACATTGACTACACTCTTCGAATTGTGCTGTTATTCTCACTTAAGATGAAGGCTTACAAAACAAAATAGTTTCTCATTTAACAGTTATTACAAATGTTGCCCTATGACAATGGTTAACAATCTCACAACACATCAGCAATATCCTTACTCAACGTTGGGTTCCCTATCACCAGCTTCCTTGTCCCCTTCTGCCTTCTGGCCCTTGTCACTGCACTCCTGTACCTCATTAGTCTCATTTGGTTTTACGGGGCTGTCCACTCCCAAGCTGAACAGTGAACCTCGGAGGTAACTTCACCACTGAGCTAAAAGGGTGTCTGGGGCCATACTCTCAGAGTTTCTCCAGTCTCCTTTAGGCCAGTAAATCTGGTCTTTTTTGTGTGTGTGAGTTAGAATTATGTTCTACATACTTCTACAGCTCTGTCCAGAACCCTCTGTTGTGATCCTGGTCAGAGCAGTCAGTGGTGGTAGCCAGGAACCGTCTAGCTGTACTGGACTCAGTCCGGTGGAGGCCTTGGTAGCTGTGGACAATTAGTCCTTAGGACTAATCTTTTCCTTGTATCCTGTTCTCTTCATTCTCTTTGCTCCCGAAGGGATGACACCAGTGGAGTATCTTAGATAGCCGCTCAGAGGCTTTTAAGACCCCAGACACTACTCACCAAGGTAGAATGTAGAGCATTGTCTTTATAAGCTGTGTCATGTCAATTTAGCTAGATGTTCCCCGAGACCATGGTCCCCAGAGCCCTCCGCCCAGCAATTCAGTCCCTCAGGGAGTTTGGATGTATCCATGGGGCTTCCATGACCTTTCCAAGTACAAGTTGTGCTAGTTTCTCCTGTATTGTGTACTGTCTCACCCTTCACCCAAGATACCACTTATCTATTGCCTATTTAGTATTTCTCCCCCAAGCCCCGCATCGCTCGTAAACAACAAAGATTGTAACATTTTATGTGTGAACTTTTTCATGGGTTTTTACAATAGATGTCTCATATAATATTTGTCCTTTTGTGATTGACTTATTTCACTCAGCATAATGTCCTCCAGTTTCATCCATGTTATGAGATGGTTCACATTTTCATTGTTCTTTCTCGTTGCATAGTACTCCATTGTGTGCATGTACCATAGTTTCTTTATCCATGCATCTGTGGATGGGCATCTAGGTTGTTTCCATCGTTTTGTTATTGTGAACAATGCTGCCATGAACATAGGTGTGCATATGTCTATTCGAGTGATGACTCTTATTTCTCTAGGATATATTCCTAGGAGTGGGATTGCTGGATCGAATGGTATGTCTATTTCTAGCTTTCTGAGGAAGCGCCATATCATTTTCCAAAATGGTTGTATCATTTTGCATTCCCACCAGCAGTGCGTAAGAGTTCCGGTCTCCCCGCAGCCCCTCCAACATTTGTTATTTCCAGTGTTTTTGATTCGTGCCAGTAATGCCGGGGTGAGATGGTATCTCATTGTGGTTTTAATTTGCATTTCTCTAATGGCTAGTGATCATGAGCATTTCCTCATGTGTCTGTTGGCCATTTGAATGTCTTCTTTGGTGAAGTGTCTGTTCATTTCCTTTGCCCATTTTTTAGTAGGATTATTTGTCTTTTTGTTGTAGAGGTGTTGGATTTTCTTGTAGATTATGGAGATTAGACCTTTGTCTGACTTGTACTGTCCAAAAATTTTTTCCCAGTCTGTAGGTTCTCTTTTTACTCTTTTGGTGAAGTCTTTTGAAGAGCATAGGTGTTTGATTTTTAGAAGATCCCAGTTATCTAGAGTATCTATTGACATTTGTGCACTGATGGTTATGGTTTGTATCCTGTTAATGCCATGTATTAAGGCCTGCAGTGTTGGTCCTATTTTTTCTTCCATGAACTTTATAGTTTTAGGCTTTATATTCAGGTCTTTAATCCATTTTGAAGTAGTTTTTGTATACGCTGTCAGGTATGGATGGGTCCTGTTTCATTTTTTTGCAGATGGATATCCACTTTTGCCAGCACCATTTGTTAAAAAGACTGTCTTTTCCCCATTTGATGGACTTTGGGCTCTTGTTGAAGATCAGGTGACCGTAGGTGGATGGATTTACATCTGGCTTCTCAATTCTGTTCCATTGGTCAATGTATCTGTTGTTGTACCAGTACCAAGCTGTTTTGACTACTTAGCTGTATAGTAAGTTCTGAAGTCAGGTAGTGTGAGTCCTCCAACTTTATTCTTCTTCTTCGGTAGTGCTTTACTTATTCAGGGCTTCTTCCCTTTCCATATAAAGTTAATGATTAGTTTTTCCATCTTTTTGAAGACTGTTGCTGGTATTTGGATCGGGATTGGGTTGTATTTGTAAATTGCTTTGGGTAGAATTGTCGTTTTCACAATGTTGAGTCTGCCTATCCATGAGCATGGTATGTTTTTCCATTCATGTAGATCCCTTTGGGTTTCTTGCAGTACTGTTTTGTAGTTTTCTTTGTATATGACTTTTACATCACTGGTCAGATTTATTCGCATTTTATCTTTTTAGGGGCTATTGAAAATGGTATTGTTTTCCTGATTTCCTTTTCAGCGTTCTCCTTACTGGTGTATAGGAATCCAACTGATTTTTGAATGTTTATCTTGTATCCTGCTACTCTGCTGAATCTTTCTATTAGTTCCAGTAGATTTCTCGTGGAGTCTTTAGGGTTTTCTGTATATAGTATCATATCATCTGCAAATAGGGACAGATCAACTTCTTCATTACCAATTTGGATGCCCTTTATTTCTTTTTCTTGCCTTATTGCTCTAGCTAGAACTTCCAGCACAATGTTAAATAGGAGTGGTGATAAAGGGCATCCTTGTCTTGTTCCTGTTTTCAAGGGGAATGTTTTCAGTCTCTCTCCATTAAGAATGATGTTGGCCGTTGGTTGTGCATAGATGCCCTTTATTATGTTGAGAAATTTCCCTTCTATACCTATTTGATTGAGAGTTTTTATTAGGAATGGATGCTGGACTTTCTCAGATGCCTTTTCTGCGTCAATTGAGATGATCACGTGATTCTTTTCTTTCCTTTTATTTATGTGGTGCATTACGTTGATTGATTTTCTAATGTTGAACCATCCTTGCATACCTGGTATGAATCCTACTTGGTCGTGGTGTATTATTTTTTTGATATGATGCTGAATTCTATTGGCTAGAATTTTGTTCAGAATTTTTGCATCTATCTTCATCAGAGATATTGGTCTGTAATTTTCTTTTTTTCTGACATCTTTTCCTGGTTTTGGTATCAGCATTATGCTGACTTCATAGAATGAATTTGGAAGTGTTGCTTTCTCTTCTATGCTCTGAAATAGCTTGAGTAGTACTGGTAGAAGCTCTTCTGTAAATGTTTTGTAGAAATCTCCAGTGATGTCATCTGTGCTAGGGCTTTTTTTGGTTGGGAGTTTTTTTTTTATTACCTTTTCAATCTCTTCTCTTGTTATGGGTCTGTTCAGATTTTCAACATCACTTTGTTGGAGTTTGGGTAGGCCGTGTGTTTCTAGAAATTTATCCATTTCCTCTAGGTTTTCAAATTTGTTGGAGTATAGTTTTTCATAATATTCTGTTATAATCCTTTTTATTTCAGTTGGGTCTGTTGTAATGTCCCCCATTTCATTTCTTATTTTGGTGATTTGTGTCCTCTCCTGTTTTTCTTTTGTCAGTCTGGCCAGTGGTATGTCGATTTTGTTGATTCTTTCAAAGAACCAACTTTTGGTTTTGTTGATTCTTTCTATTGTTTTTCTGTTCTCTATTTCATTTATTTCTGCTCTGATCTTTACTATTTCCTTTCTTCCAGTGGTTGTGGGTTCTCTTTCTATTTGTTTTAGTTGTGTAGTTAATGTTTTGATTTTGTCCCTTTCTTCTTTTTTGATATGTGCATTTATTGTTATAAATTGTCCTCTGAGGACTACCTTTGCTGTGTCCCAAAGGCTTTGGTATGATGTGTTTTCATTCTCGTTTGGTTCTAGCAATTTTTTTATTCCATCTCTTCTATTACCCAGGGCTGTGTAATCATGGTTTTATTCAGTTTCCATGGAATTGATTTTTTTTCCTTGCTATTTCTATTGTTAATTTCTATCTTGATGGCATTGTGGTCAGAGAAGATACTTTGAATTATCTCAACGTCTTCAATCTTGTTGAGGATTGCTCTGTGGCCTAAGATGTGGTCTCTTCTGGAGAACTTTCCATGTGCATTGGCAAAGAATGTGTACTTTGCAGCTGCTGGATGGAGTGTTCTATATATGTCTATGAGGGCAAGTCAGCTGATTGTGCCCTTTAGGTCCTCTGTATCTTTGCTGAGTTTCTTCTTAGTTGTTCTTTCTTAGAGTGGTGTGTTCAAGTCTCCTACTATTATTGTGGAACTGTCAATTTCTCTTTTCAGTGTTGTTATAGTTTGTTTTATGTATTTCGGAGCCCTGTCATTGGGTATGTAGATGTTTATTATGGTTATGTCTTCATGATGGATCGTCCCCTTAATCATTATATAGTGTCCTTCTTTGTCTTTTATGGTAGATTTCATTTTAAAGTCTATTTTATCTGAGATTAGAATTCCCACTCCTGCTCTTTTTTGGTAGTTGTTAACTTGATATATTTTTTTTCAACCTTTGAGTTTTAACAAATTCACATCTTTGTTTCTAAGGTGTGTCTCCTGTAGACAGCATATTGATGGATCCTGTTTCCTTAATTATTCTGTCACTGTCCATCTCTTTATGGGTGCATTGAGTGCATTTACATTCAGTGTAATTATTGATAGATGTGGGTTTGTTGCTGTCATTTTGTAGTGCTTTTTTGTGGTGCTGAAGTTTTCTTTGTCCTGCTTACTCTCTTGTGCTGAGTTACTTTTTTTTGTGGATTTTTTTTTTTCATTTCTTTTCTTTTTGTAGTTTTTTTTTTTTTTTTTTTGCTGAGACTTTATGTTTTTCCTTTTTTTTATGAATATGTTTGTTAAATTTCTTTGTGGTTACCATAAATTTTACCCTTATCTCTCTAAGTTTGAAGCAGTCTACCATTACTTGATATTGCCTTGCCTTCCTCTCCATTAGAAGGTTCTATACCAATGTTGTTTAGTCCCTCTTTTATTGTTTTGTTGTTGTTGTCATTTACTGATTAACTGCTCTGATTCCCTGTTGTATTTCTTTCAGTTTTGGATAGTCCTCGAGAGTTCATTTCCTAAATTAGTATCTCGTTCGTACAATTCTGTGTCCTAGGTTCTGCCTGTGAGATGAAGCTGTTTGTCCTCAGATCAAAGAACTCCCTTTGATAATCCTTGTAAGTTTGGTTTGACTTTTACATATTCCCTTACTTTCTGTTTATCTGGAAATGACCTAATTTCACCATCAAATTTGAACGAGAGTTTTGCAGGGTATATTATTCTTGGCTGACAATTTTTTTCTTTCATGATTTTATGTATGTCATCCCATTGCCTTCTTGCCTGCATGGTTTCTGGCAAATAATCTGACTTAGTCTTATTGTTTCTCATCTGTATGTGACTTCTTGTTTTTCACAAGCTGCTCTCAGGATTCTTTGTCTTTGGTTTTGGGAAGTGTGAATATGATATGCCGTGGTGATTTTCTTTTGGGGTCTCTTCTATATGGGGTTCGTTGAGGTTCTTGGATGGCCAGCTTTTCATCTTTCATGATATTGGAGAAGTTTTCTGTCAGCAGTTTCTCAATGATCCTCTCTGTGTTTTCTGTTTTCTCCCCTTGTTCTGGAATGCCAATCACTGGTAAATTTTTGCTTTTAATTCTGTCCCACATAACTCTCAGGGTCTCTTCATTTTTCTTTGTTCTTTTTTCTGAGTTTTCCTAAAACAGAGTTGTATCCAAGTGTTTGTCTTCAGTTCCACTCATCTTGTCTTCCACGGTTTCAAATCTGCTTCTCCGCCCTTCTATGACGTCATCCATTTCTGAAAGTTGGTTGTTTATGTTTTGGATTTTTAATTTTTTTTTTTTTGTATAATTTCCAGTTGTGAATTTATTTTGGCATTTTGTTCCTGCATCATCTTCCTGAATTATTCAGATTTTTTTCTGTATTTTCCATGAATTTGTCTTTTTTTTCATCACAGCTTTTTGCCTCAGTTCTTGGAGAATTCTGAGTATTAGAGATATGAATTCCCTCTGAGTTACTTCTAGTGCATTTTCTTCCACAGGATAGTCATCTGGTGTTTTAATTTGGATGCCTACTGGAACCATCCTGTCCTGTTTTTGTAAATGTTTTCATATTGTCTGCTGTCTTCAGGGCATTCAGTAGTTATTTTTCTCATTTCTTGATTGTAGATTTGTTTGTTTCATCCCTTTTTTGAAAAGAAATTTGACTATGTCTAAGCAGGCAGAATGTGTGTTCTTTGTTGTTTGCTTGTCTGTGGGCACAATACTTTTTGCCTCCTTCTTCAACTGGCAGGGTCAATCACTCAGATATGGTACGGCAGAGCAGGTCTAGCTGAAGAGGAGTTACTGGGATCAGTTATTTGTGACACTACAGCCACCAGAGCAGGTCGGTATTCAGTGCAGGGCAAGTTCCAGTAGGCCGTGCATGTGCTGCTTGGTGGTGTGATGTCAAGCACACGGTGCAGGTAGGCAGGATGCAGTGGGGAGATTGTTATGTTTGGAGCTAAGATGTATATGGGAGAGAGGAGAGAGGAACAGGAGCAAAAAACATACAAACAAACAAAATAATGCTGGGGGAGCTTGCTGTTGGAGTGGAGAGATGAGAGACTATGAAATGGAGAAAAACAGAAAGGGGAAGAGGAAGAAAAGAATGAATAAATAAGAATCAGAAAGGTTAAAGAACCACAAAGTTCCCAGGGATCCCACCGGTGCAGCTATGAGGTCTGGGGAAGTCACTCTCAGGTGTTGCAGTGCAGCCTCGCTAGAAGGCCTAGAGGTATACAACACCTGGTATTCAGGGATCAGAAAGAGAAGGAAGATATAGAGAGACGAGAAACTGAGCAATGTAGAACGACAAAAAGCAAAAAAGACAGAAAACAAAACAAACAAAAAAAAAAAAATAAAAGAAAGGCCCCCAAAAAAACAGAAAAAAAAAAAAAAGAAAAAGAAATACCCTCAGGGATCCCTCTGCATGTCTGTGCAAGTCGAGTGGGAAGTCTCCATGCCACACAACACAGCCCGGTCAGAAAGGGCTTCCAACTCAAGAAAAGGAAAAGAAAACAAACCAAGGATTCAAAACAAACAATGAACAAAATCCCCGCATCCCACCAGCACGTCTTTCCAAACCGGGAAGCAGCTCCACACTCGAACGGAGCTCTGCAGCCCCTCAGAAAGAAGCAAAGATGGCGGAGCGAGGTACTAGAGCGAAAGGTGGGGGAGGTGGGGAGAGGCAAGGAAGAAATAAAAAGAAGCAGAAAAAAAGCAACACCAGCAGCCAACAAATGGCACTCAGAGAGCCACCCATTTGGGTGCGTGGAATCCAAGCAGCCGCTGCTTCTCGGTCAAGAGACTGTGGCCGCGGGAAGCAGAGACAGCCGAGTCGGGGTGAAGAAGGGTGGGGGGTGGGAAAGCGTATATCCCCAATTACCGGTTGTTTTGTCTTCCGCTGGTAGCTCTGTGAGGCTGCTTTCTCGTACCCCCTGTTTGCTGGTCTCCAATAGGAGTCCAAGATGGTGGATCTGTGCTGCATTAGCTGGTAGGGGACCTCTGCATGAATCTCTCCTCGCTCTCAGTTTTCTGTCAGTTTTCTCACTCCATTTGGTGCTTGGCTTAGTTCTTTATCTCTTCATTTGATGTTTTAGGGTTTCAGGATTGTTGTATTCTCTGTTCGGCTTAGTTTTTCAGATCTTTGCTGTGGAGGGACGACGTGGTGCTTCTGCCTAGAGTGCCATTTTGCCGTGTAATTTTCTTTCTTGACTGCTGCTTCCATGGGCATTGATTGTAGATCCAAGTAAAATGAAATCCTTGACAACTTCAATATTTTCTCCATTTATCATGATATTGCTTATTGGTCCAGCTCTGAGGATTTTTTTTTTCTTTATGTTGAGGTGTAATCCACACTGAATACTGTAGTCCTTGATCTTCATCAGTAAATGCTTCAAATTCTCTTCACTTTCAGCAAGCAAGGCCTTATGTCATCTGCATATTGAGGTTGTTAATGAGTTTTCCTCCAATCCAGATGCTGCTTTTTTGTTCGTATAGTTCAGCTTCTAGGATTATTTGCTCAGCATACATAGGAAGTATGGTAAAAGGATACAAATCTAACACACACTTTTCCTGATTTTAAACCATGCAATATACCCTTGTTCTGTCTGAACGTCTGCCTGTTGGTCTATGTACAGTTTCCTCATAAGCACAATTAAGTGTTCTGGAGTTCCCATTCTTTGTAATGTTATCCATAATTTGTTATGATCCACACAGTCAAATGTTTTTGCATAGTCAACAATACACAGGTAAACATCTTTCTGGTATTCAGCCAAGATTCATCTGACATCAGTAATGATATCCTTCAATCTATGTCCTCTTTTGAATCTGGCTTGAATTTCTGGCAGTTCCCTCTCAATGTCCTGCTGCAACCATTTTTGAATAATCCTCAGCAAAATTTTACTTGTGTGTGATATTAATGATATTGATTGATAATCTTCACATTCTGTTGGATAGTCTTTCTTTGGAATGGGCACAAATATGGATCTCTTCCAGTCAGTTGGCCAGCAAATTTCTTGGCATAGACAAGCGAAGTCTTCTAGTGTTCCATCTGTTTGTTGAAACATCTTAATTGATATTCTGTCAATTCCCAGAGGCTTGTATTTTGCCAGTGTCTTCAGTGCAGCTTGGACTACTTCTTCCTTCAGTACCATTGGTTCTTAATCATATGCTGCCTCCTAAAATGGTTGTATGTCAACTAAATCTTTTTGGTAGATTGACTCAAAACGTGTCAATAGAACAAAGGACAAGTACCACATGATTATCTCTATGGATGCAGAAAAAGATTTTGATAAAATCTAAACCCTTTCTTGATAAAAACCCTCAAGAAGGTTGGAATAAAAGCGAAACTCCTCAACATAATTCAGGACATACGTGAACAGCCAACAACAAACATTATACTTAATGTAGAAAGATTGAGAGCTTTCCCCTTGAAATCGGGAACAAGACAAGTGTGCCTGCTCTCACCACTCCTATTAAATATTTTATTAGAAGTCCTAGCCAGAGCAATAGGACAAGGAAAGAAATTAAAAGGTATCCAAATTGGAAAAGAAGAAGTAAAATTATCTCTATACATGGATGATATGATCCTATATATAGAAAATTCCATTGAATCCGCCAGAATGCTTATAGAGATAATAGAGGAATTTAGCAAAGTTTCTGGGTACTGGGTCAACAAACAAACATCAATTGGGTTTCTTTACATAGCAATGAGAATTCTGAAAAGGAAATTAGGAAAATGATACCATTTACAATAGCATCTAAGAGAATAAAATACTTAGGAATAAACTTAACCAGGGATGTGAAAGACATACAATAAAAATTATAAAACTCTGAGGAAAGAAATTAAAGAAGACTTACATAAATGGAAAAGACCTAAATGTGAAAATGAAAACCACAAAATTCTTAGAAGAAAATACAGGAACTAGGCTGTTGGGTCTAGCTTTTAAAAATGAATTATCTGATATAACAAAAACACGAATAGAAAAAGATAAAATAAGTAAACGAGACCTAATAAAAATTGAATAGTTTAGCTCATGAAAAGACTTTATCAAATTTTTTTAAAAAAATTTTTGATTGTACTTTAGATGAAGGTTTACAGAAAAAATAGCTTCTCATTAAACAGTCAGTACACATATTATTTTATGACATTGGTAAACAACTGTACGACATGTCAACACTCTCCCTTCTGGACCTTGGAGGACTTTTTTGTTTTGTTTTGTTTTGTTTTGTGAAAATATGCATAGCCAAAGTTACACCATTTCAAAAGTTTTTAGATTTACAATTCAGTGACAGTTGTTACATTCTTTCAGTTGTGCTGATATTCTCACTATCCTTTTCCAAATTATTCCATCACCATTATCTTCAACTCACTGTCCCTTAGGCTTCGCATCAAACCTTTTGAGTTGCTGTCATCAATTAGATCTAACAATTCTTTTTTTTTTTTTTTTGGTACCTTAAATGTAGGTTAGCAGAACAAATAGTTTTTCAATAAACAGTACACATATTGCCCTATGACAATGGTTAACAACACCAAGACATGTCAACACTGTCACTTCTCAACCTTGGGTTCCCTATCACCAGCTTTCCTGTCCCCTCCTGCCGTCTAGTACTTGTCCCTGGACTGCTGTGCCTTATTAGTCCTGTTTTGTTATATGAGGCTGTCCAATCCCCGGCTGAATGGTGAACTTCAGGAGGGGCGTCACCACTGAGCTAAAAGGGTGTCTGGGGGCCATACTCTTAGGGTTTCTCCAGTCTGTCAGGCCAGTAAATCTCGTCTTTTTTTTGTGAGTTAGAATTTTGTTCTACATCCGTCTCTAGCTCTGTCCAGGACCCTATGTTGTGATCCCGGTCAGAGCAGTCAGTGGTGGTAGCCGGGGACCATCTAGCTGTACTGGACTCAGTTTAGTGGAGGCCATGGTAGATGTGGTCCATTAGTCTTTTGGACAAATCTTTTCCTTGTGTCTTGTTCTCTTCATTCTCCCTTGCTCCCAAAGGGGGTGAGATCAGTGGAGTATCTTAGATGGCTGCTCTCAGGCTTTTAAGACCCCAGACACTACTCACCAAGGTAGAATGTAGAACATTGTCTTTATAAACTGTGTTATGCCAATTGAGCTAGATGTTCCCCAAGACCATGGTCCCCACAGCCATCTTCCCAGCAATTCAGTCCCTCAGGGAGTTTGGAAGTGTCTATGGAGCTTCCATGACCTTTCCTTGTACAAGTTGTGCTGGCTTCCCCAGTAATGTGTACCGTCTTATCCTTCACCAAAGTTACCACTTATCCATTTAGTTCCCCCCCCCCACCCCTCCCATCCCTCATAACTAACAAAGATTGTTTGTTTTTGTGTGTAAACTTTTACAAGAGTTATACAGTAGATGTCTCATACAGTATTTGTCCCTTAGTGATTGACTTATTTCACTCAGCATAATGTCCTCCAGTTTTATCCATGTTATGAGATGCTTCACGGATTCATCATTGTTCTTTATCTTTGTATAATACTCCATTGTGTGTACGTACCATAGTTTGTTTATCCATTCATCTGTTGATGGGCATCTAGGTTGTTTCCATCTTTTTGCTATTGTGAACAGTGCTTCAATGAATATGGGTGTGCATATGTCTATTAGTGTGACGGCTCTTATTTCTCTAGGATATATTCCTAGGAGTAGGATAGCATTTTGTAGGCTTTTTTTTGTGGTGCTGATGTTTTCTCTGTTCCTCTTACTCTTCTGTACTGAGTTCCTTTTGTTTGTGGATTTTTTTTTTCATTTCTTTTGTTTTTGTAGGTTTTGTTTTTACTGAGACTTTATGTTTTTCTTTTTATTTTGATGAGTAGGTTTGTTAACTGTATTTGTGGTTACCTTGAAATTTACACCTATCTTCCTACATTTGAACCAGTCTATTATTACTCGGTATTGCTTGACTTCCTCTCCATTAGAAGATTCTATACCTACACCATTTATTCCTTTTATTGTTCTGATGCTGTTGTCATTTACATATTAACTTCTCTGGTTCCCTGTTGTAATTCTTTTGGTTTTGCGTAGTCCTTAAGAATTCATTTCCCTGGTTGGTATCTGGCTAGTACAATCCTTTGTCCTATATTCAGCCGGTGGTCTGATGTTGTTTGTTCTCAGATCAAAGTACTCCCTTCAATAAGTCTTGTAAGCTTGGTTTGGTTTTTACGTAGTCCCTCAATTTCTGTTTACCTGGAAATGACCTAATTTCACCATCATATTTGAACGAGAGTTTTGCAGGATATATTATTCTTGGCTGACAATTTTTTTCTTTCAAGGTTTTATATATGTCATCCCATTGCCTTCTTGCCTGCATGGTTTTTGCCAAATAATCTGAGATTAGTCTTATATTGTTTCTTCTCTGTAAGTGACTTTTTGTTTTTCTCGAGCTGCTCTCAGGATTCTTTGTCTTTGGTTTTATGGAGTGTGATTACGATATACCTTGGTGACTTTCTTTTGATATCTATCCTATATGGTGTTTGTTGAGCTTCTTGGATGGTCAGCTTTTCATCTTTCTTGATATCAGGGAAGTTTTCTGTCAGCAATTCTTCAATGATCATCTCTGTATTTTCTGTTTTCTCCCCCTGTTCTGGAACTCTGATCACTCACAGATTTTTGCTTTTGATTGTATCCCACATAATTCTCAGGGTTTCTTCATTTTTCTTTGTTCTTTTTTCTGAGTTTTCCTCGGAGTTAAATCCAAGTGTTTGTCTTCAATTCTGCTGATCTTGTCTTCCACCATTTCAGATCTGCTCCTCAGCCCTTCTGTGACACTGTCCATTTCTGAAATCTTGTTGTTTATCTTTTGGATTTCTAATTGTTGTTTTTGTATGATTTCTAGTTGTGAATTTAATTTAGCATTTTGTTCCTGTATTATTTTCTTGAATTCTTCCATTTTTTGTCTGTATTTTCCATGAATTTGTCCACCTTTTCTATGAATTTGTTTATTTTTTCCTCATTTTTGTCTGTTTTTTGCTTCAACTCGTGGATAATTCTGAATATTAGAGTTTGAATTCCCTATCAGTTAGGTCTAGTGCCTTTTCTTCTACTGGAATGTCATCTGGTGTTTTATTTTGGATGCCTACTGGAACCATCCTGTCTTGTTTTTGTAAATGTTTTTATGTTTTATGCTGTCTTTGGGGCATTCAGTGTTTATTTTCCTCATTTATTGATTGAAGATTTGTTTGTTTTGTCCTGGTTTTTTATTTTATTTGGTTATGTCTGAGCAGGCAGGCTGTGCATTCTTTGTTGTTTGCTCGTCTGTGGGCACAATACTTTTCACCTCCTTCTCCAATAGGCAGGGTCAGTCGCTCATGTATGGTACAGCAGGGCAGGTCCAGTTGAAGGGGAGTTGCTGGGAAAGGTTTTTTGTGGCATGTACCTGGGCTGATAGCGTGGACCAGGACTCAGTGCAGGGACGGTTCCAGTAGACCGTGCCTGTGCTGCTTTGAAGAGTCATGTTCAGCACACAGTGCAAGTAGGCAGAAAGGAGGGGGTAGATTGTGATGTGTGGAGCTAAGATGGGTATGGGAAACATGAGAGAGAGGAGAGAGGAACAGGAGCCAAAAACATACACACAAACAAAAAAGAGTGCTAAATGAGCTGGCTATTGAAGTTGAGAGATGAGACTGAGAAATGGGGAAAAACAAAAATTGAAAAAAAAGAAAAAGGGTAAAAGAAAAAAATCAATAAATCGAGAAACTGGAAATGAAGAAAAACAAAAAGAGGAAAAGGGAGAGAAGAAAGCTAAATAAGGAAATGAAAAAAAAACCTAAAAACAAACAAGCAATAAAAAAAAAAAACAAGAAAAAAGAAACGCCTTCAGGGCATGCCTCTGCACAGAGTAAGGGACTAGCTTCCAAGCTGCACAGTACTGCCCAGCTAGAAGAGGCCCCCAAGCCAAGAAAAGAAAAAGAAAACAAAGAAACTAATCAAAATAGAACAAATAAGAGCAAACAAATAAACAAAAAAGCCACAAGGTCCCACCAGCGTGGCAGCATGGGCTAGGAAGAAGTTTCACAGTGGAGCAGTGTTTCACAGCCTTTCAGGAAAAAGCAAAGATGGTGCACAGAGCCAGGTATTTGAGAGAAAGGAGGGGGAGGTGGTGAGAGATAAGGAGGAAATCTAAAGAAGCAGAAAAAAGCAATACCAGCAGCCAACAAATGGCACTCAGGGAGCTGGCCAGTGCAGTTGGGTGGAATTCAGGTGGCACTGGGGGGAAGTTCGTGCTTCCCGGCAAATAGACTGTGGCTGCAGGAAGCAGAGGAGGCTAAGTGGGGGTGATGAAGGGTGGGGGGTGGGAAAGCCTATATCGTGGGTTATTGGTTGTTCTGTCTCCTGCTGGAAGCTCCGTGAAGCTGTTTTCTTGTACCTCCTGTTCGCTAATCTCCAATAGGAGTCCAAGATGGCAGATCCATTTTACGGTAACTGATACAGGACCTCTGCATGTATCTCTCCTTGTGCTCTGTTCTCCGTCAGTGCTTGACAGAGTTCTGTATCTCTTCATTTGATGGTTAGGGTTTCAGGATTGACGTGTGACTCTGTTTGACTTAGTTTTTCTGATCTTTGCTGTGGAGGGATGGCGTGGTGCTTGTGACTATAGTGCCATGTTTCCCAGAAGTCTCAAATTTTTATATATTTTTTGTTATTAGATTCTTATTGGATATATGGTTTCTGAAGATATTCTACCAATTGGTAACTCGTCTTTCACTTTTTTTGTAAATTCTTTTGATAAAAAGTCATGCTGAGTAAAATAAGTCAATCATAAAAGACAAATGTTGTATGATCTCACTTATATAAAAAGACAAATATAGGCAAATGTATAGTATAGAAACCAAAGTTTATTAGTAGTTACCAGTGTGGCAGGAAGGGGGATGGAAGAGGTTCTTGCCTATGGAGAATTGAGTTTCAGTTTATGGTGATGGAAAAATCACATTGATTAAGTTTTTTAAGTTTTACACAGCCAATTAATGTAATTGATGTCAATAGTTTTACACCTGTAAAAAGTTGAATTGGCAAATGTGTGACAGATGTATTTACAATAATAACAAAACAAGAGCAGCTACTGAGGCTGCTTACATACAACCAAACACATTATGACATTATGATGGTTTCTTGGTTTGGAGGTTTAGGGTCATGGTTTCATGGAACATCTCAGTTAATTGGCTTAATACCATGTTAAGTGCTTCTGATCTACTTCCTAGTTTGTTTCATAGTGCCCGGGGTCTTAAAAGTTCCAGGTACCCATCCAAGGTTCAACAATTGTCTCTATTCACTTGGAGCAGCAGCAGAAGAAGGAGCGTCAGGAATAGGAGGAGGAAATGGAATGTGTAGCTAATTACCTCTGTGAACAACTACCTCCTTTTCCATGAGACCGGAAGAACTGGATGGTGCCTGGCTATCATTACTGAACTTTTTGATCAAAGATTGTATGGATAATCCTGAGCAAAAGGGGGAAAATGCAGAACAGAATTTCAAAATCTCATGGTATCCAGTCTTTCTGGAGCCATGGAAGCTAATAAACCCCTGAAACTATTGCCTGATATCATCTTCAAACCTTAAACCAAAAATATCCCCTGAAGAACTATCTATATGGGATCAAATTGACAGCAGCAACTTGAAAAATTAGATGGAAAGCTTAGGGGGGCAATGAGTTTATATTAACGCGGAAGGAACAATTCAGAAAAGGAGGGTGAGAATGGTTGCACAACTTTAAGAAAGTAATCAATGTCAATGACTTGTACCATGTAGAAATTATTGGATTGGTGTATATTCCGCTGTGTATATTTTCAACAATAACAAAAATATAATAAATTGTTTAAAAATAAATTTATTCATAAAAAAAGAAACATGAGCTCAAATTTTCTTGGAGAGTATTTTTTGATAATATGGGACATATTATAAGGCCCCCTAAATTACTATACCTATTTCTCACATGCATTTGGGGCCAACTTCAGGTTTCATAGATTTATAATTTTGTGTTTCACTTACTTTATGGTAAAAAGAGTCCTCATATAGTAATGTTCACAGTCATATATTCTACTGTGTGTGATATGAATAATAATTAATCTGTTTAATGAAAATATAATATTATCATCATTTCTTAAATGTCAACTATACTTACAGGTAGGAGTCCCTGTGTGATGCAAATGGTTAACACACTCAGCTGCTAAGTAAAAGGTTGGCTATTGGAGTCTGCCCAGAGACACATTGGAAGAAAGGCCTGGTCATCTACTTCTGAAAAATTAGCCTTTGAAAACTCTGTGGAGGACAGTTCTACTCTGACACACATGGGCTTGCCATGAGTCAAAGTGGTCTCAGCAGCAACTGTTTTTGTCTTATACTTACAGGATAGTGTAGAATTGGAGTTAAGAGTACAGACTCTAAAGTCAAATTGTCTGCCTGAAATACCAGTTCAGTCACTTCCCGGCTGTGTAGCCTTGGGCAAGTCACTGTACATCCATAGGCCTCTATTTTCTCAGTTTTAAAATTGGAATATTAATAGCACCTACCTTTGAGCACTGTTGTGAGGATTATGAACCAACAAAATGTGAAGAGTGCCTACACATGCCTAATAGCTAATAAAAGAGCTCAAATATTTTAAGAGCACATGCTATAAGCTAGGCATTGTGTCAGTGCCTTACTTACATCACTTGCACTAACCCTTCAATATGATGGGCTAGATTCCTCTATTATACCTATTCTACAGATGAGGTAATTGAGGCTTTAGAGAGATTAAAATTATTTTAAAGTTTTGTAGTTGTTTAATCTTTGCCCTGAAGAATGTTGTTACTCATATGTATTATCTGTTTGATGCAAGTTCTTGATTAGCAATACAACCCCTGATTTTATCATTGTTCGCATGAGAAAATATTACCTACTTTGCAACGATTTACTTATAGTGGTGTTTTTGGAATGCACTAAAGCAAAACATAAAATGAAATGAAATACACTAAAAAAAAATAAAAGGACTCCAAAGCCAGCATGGTGCAGTGAATAGAATATAGAACTGGGAATTGGAACACCTGGATTCTCTTCCCAGTTCTTCTAATTGCCATCTGTAATATTGCAGGGCTGGTACACATTGTATATAGGTTCCCTCTATCTCTGTAAACTGTGGCTTGAGAACTAGGAGACCTGACTCCTTCTTCTTGTGTCTTTGCTCCACTGACTTCAGGTTTCTGTCCTTAGGGGGTGAAGCCAAAGATCTCAAGGTTCTCTTCCTTGCCCTACCTGTCTTGAAGGTTTTAGAGACAATCAGCCCTGAAGAAGTAGCAAAGTTTAAAACAGTTTACAGACTAATTTGTGGAGATTCACTGCTCAGATGTAGCTACAACCTTCTAAATCTCGCTCTGTGACATTGCCATTTGTTTTTTATTATATGGACATTGGGGAAGGATTTATATTTTAGGAAGACAAGAGCAGGTTACTCTTGTTATAATAGTTAATATTCCTGTTCTGTGAACTTCTACATTCACACTACACAATTTGGAAATTTTTTTCTAACAGATGACATACACAAATCCAGATGAAATTGATTATTCAATCAGATTAACCTCTTTCCTTGGCAGATTATATGAACTTTACAGCACTCCAATTTAACTTTTAAATTTAATTGGTTTGAACCCCCTTGGTTTTACAGTTTCTGTATCAGAAACAGTAACATTTAGAAAAGTATTTGAAATCTTTCCAAATCCAAAAGCGAAACTTTTAAAAAATATTTTATTTTTGGTGAAAATATACACAGCAAAACCTGCTCCCATTCCAGTTTCTAGACATAATGATCAGTGGCATTGGTTAGATTCTTCACATTGTATCAACATTCTCGTTGATTCTGTTCTAGTTGTTTCACTACCATTAACTTAAACTCCTTGCCCTCTAATGTTCTCATCTATGCTTTATAATAGATGTTGATCATTTGGTCTTATATGTAGTCATTGTTAGGTGCCACTGAGTTGGTTCCAACTCATAGTGACCCTATGTACAACAGAACAAAACATTGCCTAGTCTTGCACCATCCTCGCAGCTGTTGCTATGCTTGAGCTCATCATTGCAGCCACTGTGTCAATTCACCGTGTTGAGGATCTTCATCTTTTTCACTGACCCTCTCCTTTACCAAGCATGATGTTCTTTTCTAGGGACTGGTCCCTCCTGATAACATGTCCAAAATATGTGAGATTTTATATTATATAGATATAATAATATATAATGATGTATAATATCATATTATGATACATAACACATTATATAACATTATATACACTATTATATAGTATGTATGATATAATATTATCTAGATAATTATTTTTAAAGGATGCAATACTCAATACTTTTTGAGCTAAACTGTTACTTAGTTGAAAGGTGACTTCAGGGGATAGTTTCAATTTAAGGTTTAAAGTATAACTCAGGGTAATAGGGGCTCCTCTAGCCTCAATAGGTTCAGTACAAATATGAAACTTTTTAAAAGAGGTCTATAAGGAAAGAAAATTTAGGAAGAAAAATGGATAAACAACAAACATTGGGAACTCAGAAATTTCAGATTTTGCCTTTATTTTAGATACTGACTACTTTTAGGGCTGAGGGCAACTGCATCTACATCTAAAAAACCAAAAACTTAAACCCTTTGCCATCGAGTTGATTCCGTCTCATAGGGACCCTACAGAACAGAGTAGAACTGCCCTGTTAGGGTTTCCAAGGAGTGACTGATGAATTTGAACTGCTGGCCTTTTAGTTAGCAGCAGAGCTCTTAACCACTGCGCCACCAGGGCTCCCATCTACCATCTAGGTCTTATGTATTCCTACTGTAAAATGAGGATAATAATCACTGTTTATATACCTTGATGGGTAAGGTGGTTATTAATTAGTTAATCTTTTTAGTGCACTTTGACATGCTAGTTGTTATTAAACTTCATTTAGATTAATAATTTCATGAACTCAGGGTTCTCTTCCCTAGCTGAGGAGTTGCAAGCTCTTGATCACATTTCTCAAATGGCCAAACAGTTTTAATGCAAACTCCTTTTCAAAACTGGTACAGATTATTATTCACAATTTAAAAAAAAAAATTAAAAGCTTGAGCAATCACCAGGTCTGAGTATACCACAGGGCAGAATAATCTCTTCAGTGATAATGGAGGTAAACATTAGTTCCTTTCCCCCTTTCTGCTTGATTCCTTCTCCTCTAGCCTCTTACATCTCAGTATCTTTTACATTGTCACAGTTTAGAGAGTTTGAAACAGAAATTCAAGGCAATGACATTTTGCAGCTCAAGAGCCATGTTCAGCAGAATTCTGACCAGAGGCTTCTTGCTGCTGGGACGTGTGAGGCACTGGGGTGTCTGGGGTGGGGCTCACTGCTGCTACCACACAGCTGTAACACACCTAATCAAGCCTGAGTTTATTACCTACACCCTCCTGGAGAAAGTCCCAGAGTAAGATGGAGGTCTATGAAGGGCCTACTCTGAAGAGGCACTAAAATATTTTAAAACAGCTTATTTAAAATTAGAAGGAGTCTTGTTGGCACAGTGGTTAAGCACTTAGCTGTTAACTGAACGATAGGCAGTTTTAATCCACCCAGTGGTTCTGTGGGAGAAAGACTTGGCGATCTGCTTCCCTAAAGATTAAAAAAAACAAAAAAACTCATAGCAACCCTATAGGACAGAGTAGAACTGCCCCATAGGATATCTAAGGAGTGGCTGGTGGATTCAAACTGTCAACCTTTTTGCTAGCAGCCAGAGCTCTTAACCACTGCACCACCACGACGCCCCTGTGAATATCACAGCCTAGAAAACCCTATCACATGGAGTCACTAAGAGTTGAAAATTGACTCCAAGGCACCCCTGGGAAGGTCCAGTGGTCAGGCCACAGAGAGGCAGTGCAGGGCTGGTGTGGTCTGGGGATTTGGGTAACTTTGTTAGTGGGCAGATGAAAACGCAGACCACTCCTTCTTGCACCAGGCAGTGCATTTAGAAGTGATTCCAGATCTGTTAGCATGATGTGGGAAAGCACTGCTTTGAAGTCAGTCAATAGAGTCCATTTCTCAGCCATGCCAGTGGCCAATAGGAGACTCATTCAGTACCAGGACCAGTCCTTGCTCTTCCAGTCTAAGAGTTTCCCAGGGGCCCTGGAATAATGTGTGGGACATCATTAGGGGTAGGAGTGCATTCACCCCTCCCCCTTTTTATTTTACTGAATAAAATTATACTCTTAAAATCCTATGGCCCTTCCTTCCCTTTCCTTTGTATGTATCTTCCATGTTTGTCTGCTATGTGGGGATTGTGTGACATGTACTTCTTATCTTTTACTTGATTATATTTAATCAGCATTTTCTAAATCAGGATATAACAGAAATACTTTGTATTTTTTAACTTAGTAGACTTGCATGACTTTGATATAAGATAAAACACGCTTGATTGGTTTTGCATTTCCCGTTGGATAAACATTTCTGGAATATATATATATTTCCATGAGCCATGCTTCTCTTCTTCCATTGTGTTAGCTTGAAAGCATGTGTGTGTGTGTTTGTATGAAACAACCTAAGCAGCAGAAGGGAGGTAACTTGCTGGATGTTCATAGGGGCATGGGATAGTTGTTTGATTCCAGGCCTTCCAGGTGGTGCTGAGGCTCCTGTAATCTGACTGGTAGCTCTGACTCTCCTGCAGGACCAGCTTCAATTCTCACAAAGCTCTTGGTGTGTTTATAAGCGAGTGCTAGAACGAATTCTAGCTGGATGGAACATTCGACCAATAGGAGGTATCTCAAAAAACAGAGGCTTCAGGAATGAAAATTCCTCTTAAACCACTTACTTAAGTAAATTTTGTGGAGGAACAATTCACTACAATTGTAATATACATTTTTTAAAGCCTATAACTGTTAAATTAGACTTGAAAGGGGCATTAACCTGTATTAGACAGCATGTTGTTATTATTAGTTACCATCGAGTTGATTTTGACTCATAGTGACCTCATGTGACAGAGTAGAACTGTGCCATAGGGTTTCCTTGACTGTAATGGTTATGGATGCAAATTGTCAGGTCTTTCTCCCACAGGGCTGCTGCATGGGTTCCATGTGCCAACCTTTCAGTTAGTAGCTGAGCCCTTAACCATTTGCACCACCAGTGTTCAGTATCAGACAGCATAAGTTAATATAAATCATGGTGAGCACCTTGTAGAGAAAAACTGGAACACAGTAGTTGCTTTGGGAAGTGAGTTGAGTGAGTTTAACTCGTTTTTCTTGCTATCTTGCTGGAGATTGAGCAAAACATCCTTTATTTTTCTTTCAAGTCTTTGCACAAATATTTCTAAAATTATTAGCATATATTTTCCTGCTTTACTACATTTAGCATTATTGAAGCTAGTTAGATGGTTTTGATTAATAACCAGTAGACTCATCCTGTCTACCAAGTATTTTCCCAAGGGCTGCTCACAGCAGTAGGGCTCCCTGGCTGTAGTGCCCACCTGTCTCCTCTGTCCTGGCTTTAGCTTCAGGTAGTTGCTATTAAAGTAACACAATGGAAGAAGAGAAGCAGAGCTCATGCGTAACCCACAGTCCTGGTGATCAGGCATAAAGAGATGAAGAGTTGATTATTGTCAGATGGAAAAGTAAGCACCATTGGTACAAACATGCCTGTACTCAGTAGCTGCCACATGTGGTCCCTGGACCAGGCTGAGCCGAGGAACATGCTGTGCAGGGATCTCTCTGCACCTAGGGCTCCATCTGGCCACCGGTACCTTGTGACCATTGTCATGGGGCTTATAAGGAACAAAATGGCCAGGTCTTTGTTATCAAATACAATTGTCAAATACAGATGGGTTCTTATATTTTCTTCCGGGCTCTTTCCAAGGAATGGTAAACCCCATGTAGCTGCAAAGGGTTAATCACCTCTCCCTCTCCTGTGCCCAGCACTGTATGCTGAATTATGTTACAATGTCTTGCTCCTTCTGGTTGCTGTCAGTGTGACTGCTTCTTGTATCAGGGCATTCAGTAGGTATTGCAACAAATTCTAGGTTTTCCTGTCTCCTCTTGCTAGCTCAGACTTTATGTGATGAGTCTTTATCACCTGTGTGTCTATAGCATTCGCGATGACTACTCAGACTAAAAGAAGAGACTCTCTGCCTTCAAAACCTTCTTCAAAAGACTGCTGTCTGGTCTACCTCAGAATTTGTTTCTATCTTCATGGGACTGTCGCTTTCTACTTTAGCTCTCGTTGAGTGCCTTACTACTGTAGGGCCCTGTGGGCAAAGCTTAAGTGAGGATAGCAGATTTCAGATTGGGACTAAATTGAAAAAGGCTCCTCAATTACACAAAAGTTATAGCACATGGAATCAATCATGAGTGTATCTATCAAATACCCTTCTGATGTCAGCTTCCAGTAATTTTCCTCATTAATTATTTTATCCCACAGTGTGTTTAACTAAGTGATTCTATTGCATTGGTGTCTTCTATAATTTTTTTTTTCAGTTTCTGGTTGCAATATATCCTGACCACTTGAAGAAATAGCAAAAGGCTTTCTATTCAGTTTTCTAATCGCTTTGGTAGTTAATCATCCCTGCTTCAGATAAACTTATAATATCATTTTCTATTTCATTTCCAGCTTTTTGAAGGCACATGGTAATTGTTTTCTGTTTGTGTATTATTAGGTATATTAGCAAGGTTGTAATCTTCCTGAGGAGTCCCGGGGTGGTTCAAATGGTTAACACACTCAGCTGCTTCCTAAAAGGTTAGAGGTTTGAGTCCCCCCAAATGTGCCTCATAAGAAAGGCTTGGAGATCTACTTCTGTAAAATCAGCCACTGAAAATCCTGTGGGGCACCATTCCACTTCAATACACACAGGTTCACCATAAGTTGAAATTGACTTGAAGGCAACTAGTTGCAAACTTCCTGAGGATAGCAAACTTCTGTAAAATTTTTATTTTATAATCCACACAGAATTTAACACTATGACATGACACAATACAGAATGGAAAAAGTGAGCTTACACAGACAAAGCCATAAGGCCAAGTGAGGCAGTGAGGAGAAGACAAAGTTCTTTACCCTAGCCTGGGTCAGTCCAGCTAAACTCTTTACCTTACATCCTGACACAACAACTGTGGCATAGTTGAGTGATAACCTCCTCACCCACACCAGAAAAAAAAAAAAAATCTATGTGGAAGCCTGAGAACAAATTCATAGCTTATCTAAGAAAGCAGTCAATATTGGTCAAGGGTAAGGTTTCTGATAACATTTTCACTGAAACGCCAAATAGAATAACCTCATTTGCCACTTCCATGAATTTAGAGTCTGAAGTAGGTTTAGCCATGAAGAAGAAAGTACTAGAACTCTTGCAGGAGTTATCCTCATGCCCATGACTCAGTGTAGAACAGGGGTTGGCAAGCTTTTTCTGTAAGAGGCCTGATGGTAAATATGTTAGGCTGTGAGCCACCCAGTCTCTGTTGCAATGACTCAAGTCTGCTGTTGTAGTGTGAAGTAGACATAGATATAACTAAATAAGCCATAAATAAATAACAGTGACTGTTTTCCAAAAAAGTTTATTTACAAAAGCAGGTGGCATGGTGGGCTGGATTTGGTCTGTGGCTGTAGTTTGCCAACCCCTAGTCTAAAGATCAAGGATATAATGTGGCTTTAAACTCTTGGATGTGGGCTTTACCCAGTAGCCAGGTTTGGAACTGTGCTTCCTGGAGGCTTCACAGAGGCCAAGATGGAAGCAGAAGAGACCTGTCCTTCCCCAGGAGTGCAGGAGGGCCAGCCTCTGCTCTGCCTCTGCCCACCTTCCTCCCCTCCACACTGTGTTCATTTCTTCCATCTCTCCTGAGAAGTCCTCAGACACCAGTGTGATTACCTTGCTGGTATCCTTTGTTCAACAGGAGCACTGAGTCATTCTGCTTAATCTATATAACTGAACTATTAATTTAAATGTTTTTCCCTTTGTCTATAAGCCTAGATTTTACTTCAAAACTTGCTATCTCTAAACGAAATCTCCAGGTCTCCCAATTAGTTTAGAGCAGAAGAAAATTTAGGATTATCACTTCCATGGAGATCACCCAAGCTACCGTGAATATATTTAGCCTTAAACAAATTTGCAAATAGACTAAAATGATCTGAATTAGAGATTAATGGGAAAGACAAATAGTTACTCAACTGTTTTAAAGTTCAAATCTAAATGGTTCTCTGAATAGATTTTGTTAGTTTTGGTAGATAAGGTATTTGAAATTTAGCGTCATGTTCATATCACCTTTGTTCTATCAAATGTTCAAGATATTAAGTGACTAGGAGGCTATGAAAACATGAATACTGACTTTTTTATATGTTCTGCCTAAACTGTTCTTCCTTGTGTCTGTGTTAATGGGAGTACAACAGGAAAATCCGTACCACTAAATAGCACTCACAGAAAAGCTGTTGAAGAAGAAACATTCTGGACATGCTTTGGGAACAAAAGAATGTTAACAAACATTCGCATCTCTCATTTGTAGGACATTGCCACAATAAATTCAGTTCTTACCTGAGTAAATTCAGAGTTTGGTTAAATGGCAGAACTGCCCCTGAACTTACTAAAAGGAGACATTTACTGGAAATACACAGGGGTAGCTCCCAGACCCAAGGGTAGGTATAGGGACTTGATATGGGACCTGAAACACCGCCAGTTCTCTTCTTCCCTTCTTCCCTCTTGCCACCATGTTTCTTGCCTCTGTTTTGACATGGGAGTTTCTACTTTTTCCAGCATTTCTTTGCAAATCAGCTTTCTCTACTTCCTTATTGGTGTGCTTGGCTTGAAATGGTCAACCCTAGAGAAGCATCTTATTCTTAGAATCCCATCACCTCAAAGAGTATCAGACACATGAAGGCTCTTAGTGAATATTGATTGACTAACCTATTGACGCAATTAATCAGCTCGGTGTCCACAGTTAATGAGACAGTCCATGTCTTGTTAGTCACATTCCTGGGAGGGAGGAATTAGTTGGCCTGTTTTGAGCCTACTGCCCATTTTCTGTCCTGTCTGCTGTGAGGTGTGGCTCCAGGACAGTAGGGGCATACCTGGTATTAGTGGGGCAGTTTTTAACAGAGGTCTGGACACCCTAAAAGTGCTTACTCTAGTGTCTTCACTTAATCTGGAAACCTGGTTATTGAAATCAAAGAGCACCTTTAGCCATGTCAGAGACCAAACAACTCAACAGGTTCCCAAGTTGTTTCCCTACAGAGGGGCTCCTCAGGCCTGGTTTCACAGTGTCTATATCTTGACAGAGCAGGGAGTGTGGACTTCAATGAAATATGTGCTCTGCATATCAACCTAGACTGCTGCTTCTGCCATTGATTCACATACGCCATATGTGGTGAGGCACATCAATTGATTAGAAATGATTTGCCTTTTATCAGTGCATCTTTTTTTTTCTTTTTTTTTTTTAACTGTACTTTAGATGAAGGTTTACAGAACAAACTAGTTTCTCATTAAACAGTTAGTGCACATTGTTTTATGATATTGGTTAACAACTCCACGACATATCAACCCTCTCCCTTCTCAACCCTGGGTTCCCTATTACCAGCTTTCCAGTCCCCTTTTGCCTTGTAGTCCTTGTCCCTGGGTTGTTGTGGCCCTTTAGTCTCGTTTTGTTTTACGGGCCTGTCTAATCTTTGGCTGAAGAGTGAACCTCGGGAGTGACTTCATTACTGAGCTAAAAGGGTGTCCGGGGGCCATACTCTCAGGGTTTCTTCAGTATCTGTCAGGCCAGTAACTCTGGTATTTTTTTGTGAGTTAGAATTTTCATCTACATTTTTCTCTAGCTCTGTCCAGGACCCTCTATTGTGATCCCTGTCCAAACAGTCAGTGGCGGTAGCCAGGCACCACCTAGTAGTACTGGACTCAGTCTGGTGAAGGCCGTGGTAGATGTGGTCCATTAGTCCTTTGGACTAATCTGTCCCTTGTATCTTTAGTTTTCTTCATTCTCACTTGCTTCTGAAGGGGTGAGACCAGTGGAGTATCTTAGATGGCTTCTCACAGGCTTTTAAGACCCCAGACGCTACTCACCAAAGTAGAATGTAGAACATTTTCCTTATAAATTATGTTATGACAATTCAGCTAGACGTTCCCCAAGACCATGGTCCCCACAGCTCTTAGCCCTCAGCCCAGCAATTCTGTCCCTCAGGGAATGATTTGCCTTTTAGTATCATGTAAGGTTAAACATTGCCATATATCATATTCTATGCTAGAATACTCCACTGGAAAGAAAGACTTTGGCCTTAACAGCATAACTCTGTGCTTGGGTGACCACCTGTCCTGGTGTGCTGGGACTGTCTAGCTCTAGCATCAAAAGTCCCACGTCCTGGGAAACTCCCCAGTCTTAAGCAAACCAGAATGACTGGTCCCCCTGACCCTACCATCAGCCTGAGCCAGCCAAGGAGGGCTGTAGGCAGCCAGCTCACTTCTCAGTCAGCTTTGGAGGCCTGGAATACCCTAATTCTGGAAGTAGCTTCTGAGTTAACAATGGTCCCTGTTGTGTGGGTGCATTGCCTTACTGTGTAAGATGTGCTCAGCTCATCCCAGCACTTCTCAGAAGCTGCACCCTCCAAGTATTGAGATTCTGGGAGCCATGCATGCAGGCTGGAAATAGGCAATATTCACCAAGTTCTCCCTCTGCCCACATGGCAGGTACCAACCCTCCTAGGCCCTCTCCACTCTACTGTCAGACACAGGAGCTGCCCTTGGGCAGTCTTCAGGGAAAGACAGAACCATCTATAACACCACATATGCAGACACATCATTTCCACTACTGCATCATGCCACTGTAGTACAGGGGAGCATGATGTTATAATAATGTTTGTTTACCCACACCTCCTATGGACTGTACACATCCTGCAGACAGAAAAGTTGTCTGTTTTAGTGCTGTAAATGGATCTATTCTTAGGACCTGAAACAGTGAGTAGCACATAGTAGGCTCTTAATTAATATTTATTGAATGAGTGAGTAACTGAACAAATGAATTAAGGAACTGGAAGTAGAAGGACAATGTGACAATCCAGGAGAGAGAATATAGAGTTGACTAGGGCCTAGGTGAGAATTTAAAAGGTGCTATTGCTGTCTGCCTGGGCTTTCCACGTTCATATATTTTCTTCGCTTGGAATGTTTCCAACCACCTTCTCCTGTTCCTACCTCCCTTGCCCCCACTAAGCTTGGCTTCTCTAATTTTTACTTACAATAAATAAATATAGATAGATAGACTTTTTAAAATGTCTTATAATGGAAATTTTCAAACGTACAAAATTGGAAAGAATGAACTCCGTGTACCCTTCACCAGCTTCCACAATGATCAACTTGGCATCAATCTTTCCTCCATAGCCTACCCTACCTCTCCCTCTCTCATATTATAAAAATAAATAAGTAGATCTCAGAAATACAGATTCATCTGTATGCTATTTGATTTTAAAATAACCACCTACTATTGTTAAAATTGCTGGGTCTTTATTATTAGCTCAATTTGAGGAGGAGGAAACAGACAGGAGAAGTAATGAACCTAGTGTTTTTTAAAAAGCTCCCCCAGGGCTAATATGCAGCCAGGAGTGAAAATAACTTATCATCTCTTCAGCTTCTGTGTTCTCCTGGAATCCTGTGGTTATGTGTGTACTTGATATTCTTTCTGGGCCTGAAGATATCTTTGGAGGAATGCCTCCCTGTGGTTCTGACTCCCCTGTATGTCAGTGCCTCCCTGCTAGCTTGTGAGCTCCATGAAAGCAGGAACAGTGTCCTATTCATTGTAGTATCCCTAATACTCAACACACAGAAAGTCCCTAATAAATATATATTTAATAACTATTAAGGTATGATCAATAGGATTTTTAAACTAATTGTATAGAGAAATGGGTTAAGGTACTGGGTAGAGTTATAATTTATTCTTGGAGCTGGAGGGAGTGATTGAAAAATCGATGACACCATTACATAAACAAGGAAGCACAGAAGAGGAACTGTTTTGAGGGGAAGGTGATTAAGTCTGTCTGGCAATGTTGAATTTGAGATGCCTGTTAGGTACTGAACTAAAGAAGTTCAGCAAGCTGTGCAAAATGTGCATTTCAGAATCAGTGGGGAGGCTAAATATGGAGATAGAGATTTGATGGTTAACCAGTTAGAAAAGGCAAATACAGATGAGAGAGGCTGGAGGGAGCCAGTGTGGAACATTGTAGGGAAGGCAGTGAGAAAGGGGATTTAAAGACTGGGAGGAGGAAGAGACTGTAACAAAGAATTTTTACAAATAAGAATTTGAGAAGTACAAAGATGATTTGGACAGTCCAATGTTATTAAGGTAAAGAAATTGAAAGCTCCACATAGTGAAGAGTTGGCCACGTCAAAAACCAGAGACAGGGCCACAAGAGCTGAATAAAGGCTGCTCATTTGGTAAAAACATGACCACCAGGTAATCATCCTAAAGTTCTTTTCATTGAAGTGGGGTCAAGGAAGGCAGATAACAAGGGGTCAGAAAGAAGAAGTTGGAGGGGAGACCAGCCAGAAGTAAGGGAGAATTTCTCTTTCGAGAAAGATGGTATAATCTTGCAACAATGACTTTAGGAAATTATTTCTCAAAGTGTGGTCCTTGAGTCAACCCCATCCCCCATCAGAATCATCTGGAATATTCATTAAAAGACAAATACATTGAATTAGACATTGTAGGCAGGTGAGCACAGGCTCTGCTTCCAGACAAGCCCCCAGGGTCTTATGAGCACCAAGGTTAAGGATCACAGTCAAGCTAGAAGATTACCAGGTCAGAGAACACATTAAAGGATGAGCACGCTGAGCGTGTCTATGGAGAAGGTGAGGAGAGGAAGATGTGTATAATTTGGTGGGGAGGGGGAGCGGCCTCAGATTACTAAGGAAAACAATTCTGAGGAGGCCGAAAGTGCTAGGATCTCTTGCCCAGGAAATAATGACTGGTCCTTTCTTCTCCCAGAGATATTGAAATAGAAGAACTAGCAGAGAACTGTAGGAGTGGAGAGGAGGGCGGGGTAAGGACATACATTGGACAGACCAGATCTAAAGGAAGCTCAAGGGTGGGGCAGAGGCCCAAGAAGAGCCATTGTCACCTGAGAGAGGCAACCAGGGACTCTACATAAGCTATCCAGCAGAAGGCTGCCAAGACTTGACAGAACCCTGGCAGATGGTTTTGTGATGCTTGAGCAGTGCTCCCACGCCTCAGAAAGATGAGAAATTGATGTTACCCAGGATATAGCACTGATCTTAGCAGCAGAACTTCAAACCGGTTCATTCCTAATAAGTTCCCAGGTGATGCTAATGCTGCTGGTTAGGGCACAACTCAGAGAATCACTAGTACAGCAGTGGTTCTCAAATTTTATTATACATAAAACTCACCTGAGGATCTTGTCAAAATGTAAATTCTGATTCAGTATATCTGGGGTGTAGATGCAAATTCTCAGCAGGTGTTTGAACCAGAATGTACTGGTTTGAAGTCCTGCCTAGCAGAAGACTGAGTAGGCAGGATACCATGGCTGGCAAAAGCATCTTTGGGAGGGCTTGACTGTGTCCTGGTTGGAGGGTTGTCAAGCGAGGCCAGAGAGAGGTGATGCATGCTGAGAACAAACACGGCTGAGGGACAAACCACCTTCATGAGGACAAGAAGCAGGTACAGTGTGGGTCAGGGAGAGGGAGACTTGAGGGATGGCCTTGCTCCCCGAGGTGCTAAAGGGGGTATCTGGGAGTTAGGTTAGGAGTCCAGTGTTAGAATTGGCAGAGCATCTCCATGAAAGACATAAGTAGGTTATGGGGCTACTTGGCTGGAATAGGCAGAACTGCATTTCATAGAGATTCTGTCACTTACTTGGTCAGAAGTCTTTCCCACCATGGCTCTGTCAAAAGGCTGTTATTCCAACCCATGAGAACTTGGCTACCTGGTACATCTTCCATCTGGGTTTCTCTTACATTCCCTTTGAGGGAAGAATCTTTGGCAGGAAAGGTATGGCAGGTAACATGATGTGTCAGTCACCAGAGTCTGGGGTGGCTATGGTCACAAGCAGCCTTGCAGACACACCTGGAGCTAAAACCTACACCACCAGCACTGGACTCTTTGAGCCTCCTGTTCCTCATTTCATAACATAGAGATAATAATACCTATTTCTGTCAGTTTGTCCTACTGTGGTGGCTTGCATATTGCTGGGAAACTGGAAGCTTTGTCACCAGTATTTCAAATACAAGCAGGGTCACCCTTGGTGGACAGGTTTCAGCAGAGCTTCCAGACAGACTAGGAAGAAGGACCTGGCAGGCTACTTCTGAAAAAAAAAGGCCAGTGAAAACCTTATGAATAGCAGCAGAATATTGTCTGATGAGCCCCTCAGGTTGGAAATCACTCAAAATATGACCAGGGAAGAGCTGCCTCCTCAAAATAGAGTCTACCTTAATGACATGGATGGAGTTAAGCTTTTAGGACCTTCATTTTTTGATGTGGCATGACTCAAAATGAGAAGCAACAGCTGCAAACATCCATTAATAATTGGAATGTAGAATGCACAAAGGAAAATTGGAAGTAGTCAAAGATGTAATAGAACACATAAAAATTGATATCCTAGGCATTAGTGAGCTGAAATGGACTGGTATTGGCCATTTTGAATTGAACAATCATATGGTTTACTATACCAGGAATGACAAATTGAAAGAGGAATGGCATCATGTGAATCATCAAAAAGAACACTTCAAGATCTATCCTAAAGTACAGCACTGTCAGTGATAGGATTGTATCTATACACCTACACGGAAGACCAGTTAATATGACTATTATTCAAATTTACCCACCAACCACTAAGGCCAAAAATGAAATTGAAGATTTTTACCAACTTCTGAAGTCTGAAATTTATCAAACATGCAATCAAGACACATTGATAATTACTGGTGATTGGAATGCAAAAGTTGGAAACAAAGAAAAAGGATTGGTAGTTGGAAAGTATGACCTTGGTGATAGAAAAGACGCTAGAGATCACACAATAGAATTTTGCAAGACCAACGACTTCTTCATTGCAAATACCTTTTTTCACCAACATAAATGGTGACTATACAAGTGGACATCACCAGATGGAATACACAGGAATCAAACTGACTACATCTGTGGAAAGAGATGATGGAAAAGCCCATTATCATCAGTCAGAATAAGACCGGGAGCTGACTGTGGAACAGACCATCAACTGCTCATATGCAAATTCAAGTTGAAGTTGATGAAAATTACAACAAGTTCATGACAGCCAAAGTATGCCCTTGAGTATATCTCACCTGAATTTAGAGACCATCTCAAGAATAAAGTTGATGCATTGTACACTAATGAATGAAGGACAGATGAGTTGTGGAATGACATCAAGGACGTTGTACATGAAGAAAGCAAAAGGTCATTAGAAAGACATGAAAGAAAGAAAAGACCAAAAAGGATGTCAGAAGAGACTCTGAAACTTGCTCTTGAACGTAGAGTAGCTAAAGTGAAAGGAAGAAATGATGAAGTAAAAGAGCTAAACAGAAGATTTCAAAGGGTGGCCAAGAAGACAAAGTAAATGAAATGTGCAAAGACCCGGAGATAGAAAACCAAAATGGAAGAACATGCTTGGCATTTCTCAAGCCTTGTTTTGAACTGAAGAAACAATTCAAGCCTCAACTTGCAATATTGAAGGATTCTTCAGGAAAAATATTAAATGATGCAGGAAGCATCAAAAGAAGATAGATGGGGAGGGCAGAGCCAACATGGCACTATAGACAGAAGCACCATGCCATCTCTCCACAGTAAAGACCCGAAAAACTAAGTAAAACAGAGACAAACATCAATCCTGGAACCGTAGGCGTCAAATGAAGAGATAAAGAACGCAGCCAAGCACTGAATGGGATAAGAAACTGACAGAAGAGAGAGCGAGGAGAGATACAGGGTGGAGGTCCCCTATCAGCTAAAACAGCACGAATTTGCCATCTTGGACTCCTCAGGTGCCAAGATCGACGGACAGGGAGTACTGGAAGGCAGCTTCACAGAGCTCCCAGCAGGAGACAGAGAACCCAGTAACCAGCGATATACGCTTTCCCACCTCCCACTCTTCTTCCCCCATGCTTGGCCTCCACTGCTTCCCGGCAGGCCAAGGTCACTCAGCTGTGCAGGCGCCAGCTCCATACCACTGGATTCATCCTGCCATACCAGCCAGCTCCTTCAGTGCCATTTTTTAGTTGCTGTTGTTGCTTTTATCAGCTTCTTTTGGTTTCTTCTCTCTCTCTCACCTCCTTCTCATCCTTTCTCTCAAACACTTGGCTCCCTGTGCCATCTCTGCTTCTTCTTGACAGGCGGTGAAGTGCTGCTTAGCTGGAGAACTGCTTCCCCAGTCTGAGCTGCCATGCCGGTGGGATTCCTGGGGGCATTTTTTTTCTTTTTCTTTTTTCCTTTTTGT
Organism: Dugong dugon; assembly: GCA_030035585.1. Lineage (NCBI taxonomy): Eukaryota > Metazoa > Chordata > Mammalia > Sirenia > Dugongidae > Dugong > Dugong dugon. The sequence goes on from CM057464.1 coordinate 24,966,597, forward strand.
TTTTCTTCATTTCTCAGTTTCTCATCTCTCTCTACTTTCCTTCTTCTCCTGTCTCCTGAATTCCTGGCACTGTGTGCCATCCCCATCCCTTCTAGATGGGCTGTGCAGTGCCTAGCAGCTTGTGAGCCACTTCCCTGGTCTGAGCCAGTGGGCTCCCTTGGGGATTTTTTTTCTTCTTTACTTGATTTCTCATCTCTCTCTACCATCATTCCCTTCTTTAATCCTAAACACCTAGAGAAGTGTGCCATCTCTGCTCCTTCTAGATGGGCTGTGCAGTGCCGTGTGGATGCAGAGCCACTTATCTGGTCCATGACATCACATCAGTGGGCTCGCCTGGGTACTTTTTTTCTCTCTTGTTTTCTCTTCTCGATTTCTTGTCTCCATCTAACTTCCTTCCTTACCCTTCTCCTGAACACCTGTCACCCTGTGCCATCTTCACTCCCTCTTAAAGGGCTGTGCAGTGCCACTTGGAGATCTGCTTCTGTTGGGCTCCCTTGGGACATTTGTTTTTCTTTACTTTCTTTCTTCTTTTTTTCTTGGTTTCTTGTATCTCTCTACCTTCCTTCCTTACCCTTCTCCTGAACACCTGGTGCCATGTGCCATCTCTGTTCCTTCTGGACAGGCTGTGCAGCACTGCTGAGTTTGGGACCCACTTCTTTTCTTTTCTGTCCTTTTTTTCCTCGGGTTCTTGTCTCTCTTTACCTCCCTTCCTTACTCTCCTCCTGAACGCCTGGCACTGTTTGCATCTCCACTCCTTCTGGATGGGCTGTGCAGTGCTGCTCAGCTGGGGACAAACTTCCAGAGGGCTCCCTTGGGGCAATATATTTTCTTTCTACTTTCTTCTACTTTTTCTCAGTTTCTTGTCTGTCTCTACCTCCCTTCCTTTCTTCCTCTCAACCAGCTGGCATCTTTTCTTTTTATTGGTTTCTTGTCTCTCTTTACATTCCTTCCATTACTTTCTCTTGGATACCTAGCCACATGTGGCTTTCTGTCTCATTTTTTTAATCTAGTTTCTTATCTCTCTCTCCTTTCCTTCCTATCCTTTCTCCTGCCCATCTAGCTGTGTGTGCCGTATCTGTCCCTTCTTGATGGGCTGTGCCTCACCACCTGGCTAGAAAGCCATCAGCACACAGCTTCCTTGGGTCAGTGCTACTCCAATGGCTGGCTCCCTCAGCACTTTTTTTGTCTCCTGTTTCTCTGTCCTTTTTCTCTTCTTTTTCCCACACACTTAGCTCTACACATCACAACCTCCCTCCTCCCTCCTTCCTATCTGCACTGTGGACTGAACATTGCACCCCTGAGCAGTACAGGCATGGTCTACTGAATCTGCCCTATATTGACCCCTGGCTCTGCCTTGTAGGCCCCATTACATGCCACAGACAACCCATCCCAGCACCTACCCTTCCACTGGGCCTGCACTGTTTCACCATAGCTGAGAAACTGGCCCTGTCCATTGGACAAGGTGGTGAGAAGTATCATGCCCATAGATGAGCAAACAACAAGGAACACCCAGGCTGCCTGCTCAGACATAACAAAATAAAACAAAAAAGCAGGATGAAACAAATAGATCTACAATAAATAAATTAAGAAAATAACTACTGAATGTCCTGAAGACAGCAGACAATATCAAAACATAAAAAAACAGGACAGGATAGTTCCAAGAGGCATCCAAAATAAAACACCAGATGACCTACCATTAGAAGAATGGGCACTGGAACTACCAGATAGGGAATTCAAATCTCCAATATTCAGAGCTATCCAAAAGTTGAAGCAAACAGCCGATAAAAATGAGGAAAAAATAAAATCATGGAAAAAGTAGGCAAAATCATAGTAAAGACAGACAAAACAATGGAAGAATTCAGGAAAATAATACATGAACAAAACGTCAAAATAAATTTACAACTAGAAATCATACAAAAACAGCAATTAGAAATGCAAAAGATAAACAACAAGATTTCAGAAACGGACAGTGTCATAGAAGGTCTGAAGAGCAGGTTTGAAACAATGGAAGACAGGATCAGTGAAATTGAAGACAAATCCTTGAAATCCTTTTTTTGAGGAAAAATCAGAGAAAAGAATGAAGAAACATGAAGAAAACTTGAGAATGATGTGGGATACAATCAAAAGCAAAACTCTTCGAGTGATCGGAGTTCCAGAACATGGGGAGAAAATGGATAACACAGAGAGGATCACTGAAGAATTGCTGATAGAAAACTTCCTTAACATCATGAAAGAAGAAAAGCTGACCATCCAAGGAACTCAATGATCCCCATATATGATATACCCCAAAAGAAAATCACCAAGGCATATCATAATCACACTCGCTAACGCCAAAGACAAAGAAAGAATCCTGACAGAAGCTTGAGAAAAATGAAAAAGTCACATTCAGAGAAGAAACAATAAGACTAAGCTCTGATTACTCAGCAGAAACCATGCAGGCCAGAGGCAAAGGGATGACATATATAAAACCTTGAAAAAAAATTGCCAACCAAGAATAATATATCCTGCAAAACTCTCCTTCAAATATGATGGTGAAATTAGGACATTTCCAGATAAACAGAAATTAAGGGACTATGTAAAAAACAAACCAAACTTACAAGAATTATTAAAGGGAGTCCTTTGGTTTGAGAACAAACAACATCAGATTACAGTCTGAACCTAGGATGCAAGACCACATGAGCCAGATGCAAACCTAGGTAATGAACTCTTAAGGATTAATCAAAGCTAAAAGCTTTACAACAGGTAACCAGAGAAATCAATCTGTAAATAACAACAGCATCAGAACAGTAAAAGAGGGAATAAATGCTGTACGTATAGAACTTTCAAATGGAGAGGAAGGTAAGGAAATACTAAGTAATAAAAGACTGGTTCAGACTTAGGAAGATAAGGGTAAATTTCAAGGTAACCACAAAGAAAGTTAACAAATCCACTCATCAAAATAAAGAAAAAAAGCATAAATTCTAAGTAAAAACAAAATCTACAAAAACAAAAGGAATTTAAAAAAAAATCCACAAACAAAAGAAATTCAGCACAGGAGATTAAGAGGAACAAAGAAAATGTCAGCACCACAAAATGACAGCAATAAACTCACACGTATCAAAAATTACACTGAATGTAAATGGCCTAAATGTACCCATAAAGAGACAGACAGTGACAGAATGGATAAAAAAACAGGATCCATCAATATGCTTTCTACAAGAGAAACACCTTAGAAAAAAAGACATAAATTTACTAAAAATCATGTGATGGAAAAAATCTATATCATGCAAACAGCTACCAAAAAGGAGCATGAGTGGCAATACTAATCTCAGATAAAATAGACTTTAAAACAAATCTATCATAAACAACTAAGAAGGGCATTAGATAATGATTAAAAGGACAATCTGTCATGGAGACATAACCATAAGAAACATCTATTCATCCAATGACAGGGCTCCAAAATACATAAAACAAACTATAACAGCACTGAAAAGAGAAATTGACAGTTCCACAATAATAGTAGGAGACTTCAGCATACCATTCTTGGTAAAGGACAGAACATATAGAAAGAAACTCAGCAAAGATACGGAAGATCTAAAGGCCACAATCAGCCAACTTGACCTTATAGATATATAGAGAACACTCAGCCCAACAGCTGAAAAGTACACATTCTTTTCCAACACACATGAAACATTCTCCAGAATAGACTACATCTTAGGCCATAAAGCAACCCACAACAAAATCCAAAACACTGCGATAATACAAAGTATCTTCTCTGATCATAATGCCATCAAAGTAGAAATCAACAACAGGAAGAACAAGGAAAAAAATCAATTACTTGGAAACTGAATAACACCCTGCTTAAAAACAACTGTCTAACAGAAAAAATCAAAGATGGAATCAAAAACTTCCTAGAATCAAACAAGAATGAAAACACATCATACCAAAACCTTTGGGACACAGCAAAGGCAGTGCTCAGAGGTCAATTTATAGCGATAGATGCACACATCAAAAAAGAAGAAAGGTATAAAATCAAAACATTAGCTACACAACTCAAACCAATAGAAAAAGAACAGCAAAAGAAGCCCACAGCCACCTGAAGAAAGGAAATAATGAATATCAGAGCAGAAATAAATGACATAGAGAATAGAAAAACAATAGAATCAACAAAACCAAGAGTTGGCTCTTTGAAAGAATCAACAAAATCAGCAAACCACTGGCCAAATTGCTGAAAGAAAAACAGGAGAGGACACAAATAACCCAAATAAGAAATGAAATGGGGGACTTTACAACAGACCCAACTGAAATAAAAAGGATCATAATTATCATAACAGAGTACTATGAAAAACTGTACTCCAACAAATATGAAAACCTAGAGGAAATGGATAAATTTCTAGAAACACAATATCTATGAAAGTTAACACAAAATGATATTGGAAATCTGAACAGACTCATAACAAGAGAAAAGATTGAAAAGGTAATAAAAACAAAAAAGCCCTGGCCCAGAAGGCTTCACTGGAGAATTCTACCAAACATTCAGAGAAGAGCTTACACCAGTATTACTCGAACTATTTTAGAACATAGAAAAGAAAGGGATACTTCCAAATTCATTCTATGAAGCCAGCATAACCCTGATACCAAAACCAGGCAAAGACATCGCAAAAAAAGAAAATTGCAGATTAATATCTCTCATGAATATAGATGCAAAAAATCTCAACAAAATTCTAGCCAATAGAAATCAGCATCATATAAAAAAAATACTATACCATGACCAAGTGGGATTCATACCAGGTATGCAAGGATGGTTCAACATTAGAAAGTCAATCACTGTAATCTACCACATAAGTAAAAGAATCACATAATCATCTCAATCAATGCAGAAAAGGCATTCAGTAAAGTTCAACATCCATTACTGATAAAAACTCTCAAAAAAAAAATATAGAAGGGAAATTCCTCAACATAACAAAGGGCATCTATACAAAACCAACCACCAACATCATTCTTAAAGAAGAGAGGCTGAAAACCTCCTTCTTGAGAAGAAGAACAAGACATTGATGCCCTTTATCACCACTTCTATTTAACAATGAGCTGGAAGTCCTAGCTAGAGCAATAAGGCAAGAAAAATAAAGGGCATCAAAATTGATAATGAAGAAGTAGAAGTGTCCCTATTTTCAGACGATATGATACTATAGATAGAAAACCTGAAAGACTCCATGAGAAAATTACTGGAACTAATAGAAAGATTCAGCAGAGTAGCAGGATACAAGATAAACATACAAAAATCAGTTGGATTCCTATACACCAATAAAGACAAAGATGAAAAGGAAATCAGAAAAAACAATACTATTTATAATAGTCCCTAAAAAATAAAATACTTAGGAATAAACCTAACCAGGGATGTGAAAGACCTATACAAAGAAAACTACAAAACACTACTGCAACAAACCAAAAGATATCTACATAAACGGAAAAACATACCTTGCTCATGGATAGGTAGACTCAACATTGTGAAAATGCCAGTTCTACCCAAAGCATTCTACAAATACAATGCAATCCCGATCCAAATATCAAGAGCATTCTTTAAAGAGATGGAAAAACTAATCATTAACTTTATATGGAAAGGGAAGAGGCCCTGGTAAAGCACTATTAAAGAAGATGAATAAAGTAGGAGGACTTGCACTACCTGACCTAAGAACCTACTATACAGCTACAGTAGTCAAAACAGCCTTGTACATGTACAACAATAGATACAATGGCCAGTGGAACAGAATTGAGAACCCATATGTCACCTGATCTTCTACGTGGGGAAAAGACAGTCTTTTTAACAAATGGTGCTGGCAAAACTGGATGTCCATCTGCAAAAATATGAAACAGGACCCATCAGACCATATACACAAACTAATTCAAAATGGATCAAAGACCTAAATATAAAACAAAAAACCATAAAGATCATAGAAGAAAAAAAATAGGATCAATTCTAGAGGCCCTAATACATGGCATTAACAGGATATAAACCATAACTAACAATACACAAACTCCAGAAGATAAGCTAGATAACCTGGATCCTCTAAAGATTAAACTCTACCCTCATCAAAAGACTTCACCAAAAGTGTAAAAAAGAAAACCTACAGATTGGGAAAAAGTTTTTGGCTATGACAAATGCGATGAAGGTCTAATCTCGAAAATCTACAAGAAAATCCAACACCTCTCCAACAAAAAGACAAATAATTCATGTAAAAAATAGACAAAGGAAATGAGCAGACACTTCACCAAAGAAGACATTCAAGCGGCTAACAGACACATGAGTAAATGCTCGTGATCACTAGTCGTTAGAGACATGCAAATCAAAACCACAATGAGTTACCATCTCATTCCGGCATTACTGGCACGAATCAAAAAAATAGGAAATAACAAATGTTGGAGAGGCTGAGGGGAGATCAGAACTCTTATGCACTGCTGGTGGGAATGCAAAATGGTACAATCATTCTGGAAAACGACATGGTGCTTCCTTAGAAAGCTAGAAATAGAAATACCATATGATCCAGTAATCCCACTCCTAAGAATATGTACTAGAGAAATAAGAGCCATCACATAAATATGCACACCCATGTTTACTGCAGCATTGTTCACAATAGCAAAAAATATGGAAACAACCTAGAAGCCCATCAACAGATGAATGGATAAACTCTGGTACATGCACACAATGGAGTACTACGCAACAATAAAGAACAATGATGAATCTGTGAAGCATCTCACAACATGGATGAATCTGGAGGGCATTATGTTGAGTGAAATAAGTCAATCACAAAAGGGCAAATATTGTATGAGACCACTACTATTAAAACACATGAAAGGTTTAACACACAAAAAGAAACAATCTTTGATAGTTGTGAGGGAGGGGAGTGATGGAGATGGAAAAACACTAAATAGGCAATAGATAAGTGGTAACTTTGGTGAAGGGTAACACAGTACACAGTATTAGGGAAGCCAGCACAACTTATCCAAGGCAAGGTCATGGAAGCTCCATAGACACATCCAAACTCCCTGAGGAACTGAATGACTGTCCTGAGGGCTATGGGGACCACGGTCTTGGGGAAACATCTAGCTCAACTGGCATAACATAGTTGATAAAGAAAATGTTCTATATTCTAGTTTGGTGAGTACTGCCTAGGGTCTTAAAAGCTTGTGAGCAGCCATCAAAGATACTCCACTGGTCTCGCCACGCCTTGAGCAGGGAGAATGAATAAAATCAAAGACACAAGGGGAAAAGTAGTCCAAAGGACTAATGGACTACAACTACCACAGCCTCCACCAGACTGAGTCCAGTACAAATAGATGGTGCCTGGCTACCACCACCTACTGCGCTTACAGGGATCACATAGAAGGTGTAGAACAGAGCTGCAGAAAAATGTAGAACAAAATTCTAACTTAAAAAAAAAGACCAGACTTACTGACCTGACTGAGACTGGAGAAACCCCGAGAGTATGGCACCAGACACCTTTAGCTCAGTAATAAAGTCACTCCTGAGGTTCACTCTTCCACCAAAGATTAGACAGGCCCATAAAACAAAATGAGACTAAAGGGGTACACCAGCTCAAGGGCAAAAACTAGAAGGCAGGAGAGGACAGGAAAGCTGGTAATAGGCAACCCAAGTTTGAGAAGTGAGAGTGTTGACATGTCATGGGGTTGGTAACCAATGTCACAAAACAATATGTGTACTAATTGTTTAATGAGAAGCTAGTTTGTTCTGTAAACCTTCATCTAAGGTACAGTAATAAAAACCAAAATATTAAAAAAGAAGATGGAAGGAATACACAGTCACTATAACAGGTTTGCATATGATCAAGAACCATGATAGATATTGAAGGAAGAGGTCCAAGCTGCACTGAAGTCACTGGCAACAAAAAAGGCTCCAGGAATTGATGGCATACTAGTTGAGATGTTTCAATAAATGGATGCAGCACTTGAGGTGCTAACTCGTTCATGCCAAGACATTTGGAAGACAGTTACCTGGCCAACTGAGTGGAAGAGATCCATATTTGTACCCATTCCAAAGACAGGTGATCCAACAAAATGCAGAAATTATCAACAATATAATTAATATTACACATAAGTAAAATTTTGCTAAAGATCATTCAAAAGTGGTTGCAACAGTACGTCAACAGGGAACTGCCAGAAATTCAAGCTGGATTCAGAAGAGGATATAGAACACGGGTTATCATTCCTGAGGTCAGATGGATCATGGCTGAAAGCAGAGAATATCAGAAAGATGTTTACCTCTGTTTTACTGACTATGCAAAGGAATTCAACTCTGCGGATCATAACAAATTATGGATAACATTGTGAAGAATGGGAATTCCAGAACACCTAATTGAGCTCATGAGGAACCTGTACTTGGACCAAGAGGCAGTCGTTCAAACAGAAGAAGGGGATACTGCATGGTTTAAAGTAAAAAAAGGTGTGTGTATTTTTTCACCATACTTATTCAATCTATATGCTGAGCAAATAATCCTAGAAACTGGACTATATGAAGAAGAAAGCGGCATCTGGATTGGAGGAAAACTCATTAACTACCTGCAATATGCAGATGACACAGCCTTGCTTGCTGAAAGTGAAGGAGACTTGAAGCACTCACTGATGAAGATTAAAGACTACAGCCTTCAGTATAGATTATACCTCAATATAAAGAAAACAAAGATCCTCGCAACCTGACCAATAAGTAATATGATAAATGGAGAAAATACTGAAATTGTCAAGGATTTCATTTTACTTGGATCCATAGTCAACACCTATGGAAGCAGCAGTCAAGAAATCAAAAGATACATTGCATTGGGCAAATCTGCTGCAAAAGACCTCTTTAAAGTGTTAAAAAGCAAAGATGTTACTTTACGTTCTAAGGTGTGCCTTACCTAAGTCATGGTGTTTTCAGTTGCCTTGTATGCATGTGAAAGCTGGACGATGAATAAGAAAGACCAAAGAAGCTTTGATGCCTTTGAATTATGGTAGTGGCAAAGAATATTGTATACATGGACTGCCAGAAGAAAGAGCAAGTTTGTTTTGGAAGGAGTACAGCCAGAATGCTCCTTAGAAGTGAGGATGATGAGATTTAGTTTCACATAGTTTGGACATGTTATCAGGAGGGACCAGTCCCTGAAGAAGGACATCATGCTTGGTAAAGTAGAGGGTCAACAAAAAAGAGGAAGACCCTCAACGAGATGGATTTACACAGTAGCTGCAACAATAAACTGAAGTATAACAACGATCATGAGGATGGCACAGAACCTGGCAGTGTTTTCTTCTGTTGTACATAGGGATGCTATGAGCTGAAAGCGACTTGATGGCACCCAACGACAACAACAACAACAACATTTCACTGGGTAAAAGTGATGATTAAATGAAAAAAAAATTACATTAAATACATAAAATGTCTAGCTTACTATCTAGTACATGTAAGCATTTAATAAATGGTAGCTGTTATTAAGATAAAAACCAGTAAAACCAGTTGCCGTGGAGTCAACTCTGACTCATGACAACCTCATGTGTGTCACAGTAGTACTGTGCCCTATAGGGTTTTCAATAGCTAATTTTTCAGAAGTAGATTGCCAAGTTTTTCTTTCAAGGCCCCTCTAGGTGGCTTCTAACTGCTGACCTTTTGGTTGGTAGCTGAATGTGTTAACCATTTGCACAACCAGGGACTCTGTTGTTGAGGTAGTAGTGATTTATTATTCCTATTTTTATCATTATATTTGGATAAATGCAAAGACATATTTCATTGGGAAGGAGATTGTTCTGATGAAACCAAGAGACAACACCAACTGCAGTGACTGCAACGGAGCCCTGAGACATTTCCAGTGACTCACCACCCTCACCTCATGCCTTCCTGCAGCTCAGTGTCTAAACACCTAGCTACACATTGAAATCAAAGCGTATGTCCATCCACAGATGAATGGATAAACAAAATGTGGTATGTACATACAATGTAACACTACTCAGTCATAACAGAAATGAAGTTCTGATACATGCCACAACATGGATGAACCTGGAAAACATTATACTGAGTGAAATAAGTCAGTCATGAAAACAAATGTTTTATGATTCCACTTATATGAAATATCTGGAATAGACAAATGCATAGAGACCAAAGTTCATTAGTGCTTTCTAGGGGTGGGAGGTAGGAGGAAAGTCAGAGTCATTGCTTAGGGGCCACTGAATTTCTGTTAATGGTGTTGGAATAATTTGGAAAAGGATAGTGGTGATGCTTGCACAACATGATGAGTGTAATCTATATCAATGAATTATACATGTAAAAATGTTGAATTGCATAAATTTTGCTATATATATTTTTATGGTAATAAAAAAAGATCAAAGGGTGCTGCCCAGGTCCTACCCCAGACTGAATCAAAACTGCCAGGGATGGGCCCAGGTAGTGCAGGTTTCAAAAGCCCCTCAGTAATGTCCCAATTCTGCCCGAGGTTGACACCATGGAACCCACTGTACACTGATGGGGGGGGGGGGGAGGTCTGCCAGTAGCAGCATTTAATGTTACAATTTATTGTCACACAGAGTTTCAAGTGACTAAGGAACAGTCTCTGCACTGCCCAACTCCTCCCACCCTTCCCCAAGGCTGTGTGCTCTCTTGATAACTACACTTCCCTCTGGGACTAAATTGATGTTTGCTGTAGATGGACATCTCGACTTACAGGAAAACAATTGTTGGAACAAAGAGTAAACGTGGGGATACATCGGTGATTTTCTTAGGTCTGCCCTTCCCAGGGCAAAGCCCTGGTAGACACAAGTCACCCCCTGGCTTTTCTTGCTGGATGGGAACTTGCAGCCCTTCTTCCCCTGTACTCTTCACTTCAGCGTGGTTTTTCTATTCACAGTGAAGTCTTGGATGATCTCTGTAGCAACTTTCTTCTCTCATGCTCAGAGATATACTAGTGAGTGTGGAGGGGTAGAGGTGGCCTATGTCTTCAGCCATGTTTCCTTAATGCTTCTTGGGAGCATCCTTTGGGGACAAGTGCTATTGAAGCAGTATTCCAGTCATTGCACAGGCTGAGGCTCCATTAGATTTGTCCTGAAGAACCTGCCACAGGGTGGGAAGGTAGTGATCTCAGGTAGAAATAACATGATATTAAAGCCTGAAGCTCGGCAAATACCAGACTCAGGCTCACGTTCCTGGTGCTTATCAATCGTTGGCTTGATTTTCAAGGTTCAGTCGCAGTGAGTGGAATCAATATGTCTACCTGAGTGTGGAGAGGTAAGAAATTGGGGTGGAGAGGAAAGGATAGGAAATCAGGAGGCAAGAATTCTAGTCCAAATCCCACCATAAATCAGTGCTATAGACATGGACAAATTACTTTCCTGACCTCAGTCTCCTCAGTCCAAAAAAACCACTGGTGGTTTTCAATATCTGTCCTTGCTTCATGCTGGCCACAGACAATGTGTTTCACATGGGGACCTGGAGGACTTTTTAATAATTCAGAGCCTGCTGGAATGCCTCAAAGCCCAGAGCACACCAGTTGAGGACCACTACATTAATGACCTTTGTGGTCCCTCTGGGTTGGGCCCTGGTAAACCAGGAAATACCCAAAGCTACCTGTGGGAGATGCATTCCAGTGCTGTAGTGAATGGGAGTTGTGTGTTGGCTCTTGGAATTGTTTTAGGTAATGAATCTGGCCAAGAAAATTACCATGTGCCATGTCCCCTGGCTCCTCTGCACCCCACTCCTCCCCAAGTGGCACCTCCTCTGGCTGGCTGTTGCTGGCTTTGCCTACACATATGGCAGTTGTGGGTTTAATGTAAAGAGGGCAAATTAAACGGTAATTGCCCTTCCCAGTCATCCTAATAATTAGGTGGTTAGGCCATATCTGCAAGGCTCTTAGTGTTTGGAACAAATGGTTCAGTGTTGCAACCCCTATTGCCACATGGCCTAGGGTGACTCCAGAACATTCTTTTGCCAAGAGACAGCAATGCCTTCCTCACAGAAAACTCCTAAGATCGCTCAGAATGCACAGGTGAAAGGTGTCCCAAAAGCAAAAATTCTGGTTTCCAACCAAGAAATGGATGAGTTTCCTCTTGAGATGTGGGGAAGTTTTAAAACTGGGTTGCTTGAATAGAACACCATTTTACCCTGTGTCCTGCCTTCCCCTTTCCTTAGCTAGAGGTACTAAAATGGAAGGATCTGACTGAGGACATGGCATTTGCTCATTTGCAGATATTCACCAGTCAGTTGAGAGCCGAGTATATGCCCAGCCAAAGCCAGCTTGTTGGCACAAGTAGTTTTTCCCTTGAAATGTTGCCCTTTTGTCTACATGAGCTAATACAAACCCTCACCCACCATCAAGGCTCAGCACAGACATCACTCTTTCATGACGGGCAGTGTAAGCCTGGCCTCTTCTGAGTCCTGTGGTACTTGCTATCTTGTTAACCTATTTACCTGGCTCCTGCCTCTACACACTTGCCAGGGTGCAGGTTTCTGGAAGGTAGGCAGTATACCCTAACCACTCTTGTACACTACCTCCATGCTCAGCATACTGCTGTGCACATAGCAGGAGGACCATCAGTTGTCTCCACATGCATATTAAATCATACGCAAATCTTTTTGGTTTGGGCTCTTCCGACGTTATTAGAGGGAAAAAGGGAAATACCACAGTAAGAAGAACTTTGAAGTCCTTTGGAGGCATCAAGTGAGTGTCTGCAATATCCTTGAGGGTTTAGACTAGTGTTCAGCAGAGACTGAGATATTTGGCCCAACAGAGAGAGAAGGAATAGTTGCTGTTTTCTGTGGTTCCTGGTGGTTTTTCTGGTTCCAATTTCAGTTCTTTCCTCCCAAGCTATTGCTCTCTGGCACCCAGGGCCATGGGCTGCTGCTCATCAACCCTTCTGGGCCCAGTGCTGTTGGGAGGCTTTGATTTCACAGGGACTTTCACCGGCTGCCCGGGGACGCAGCATCAGGGTGACCAGCTATCCTAGTTTGTCAAGGGATGAGGGACTTCAGGACTAGGACCAGAAGTCCTGGCTGGCCCTGTGAGGCAGCATCCATGCAGCTTCAGGCATCTGATGGACCATGCAGGGTCAGGAGGGAGGGAACCTGGTCACACAGACAATGATAGCTAAGACAGTCAAGGTAGGAGGCCCAAGCTGAAGCAACCCCAGCTAAACTGTGCTCTCTGGGAACCAAAGCACTTGGCAATAAAAGAGCCCAGACAAGACTTACCATGCCAGCTCCAGCTTATCATGCAGAAGATTTATATGCCGAGCACTGAAGGCCCAGCCACCACATCAGACAGAGGTAAACAGAGAGTGAGGGACAGGCCAGCCTGGGTCTCCTCTAAGGGCACAGGGAGCCCTGGAGCCTCACTTAGAGAGGCCTGAGGTGAGTTTGAGCAAAGTTGCAGGGAGAGGAGCGGTGCTCTGGAGCAGGCCCAGGGCCAAGGGCAGTGGAGGCCCACACTCCCTGCCCACAGCCAGGGCTCCATCAGCAGAGGGGCTTCAGACCCAGTGTGAGCCGGTGGATTTTGGATGAGTTGATTTCTGACGTCTTTGCCCAGTGGTGATGCAGCTCACAACGTTTATCTCTCCTTTAATTATTAAAGATATCAAAGTCAGTGCCTTACTTCAATGAGAGACTCAGTTGGTAAGCTATCTGGGGAAAGTCATGTTATTTTGATCTTTTTATCCTTTTTGGCAAGTCAATATAGTCTTCAAAAATACCAAGTGAAGAGAAAGTGGCTTCATGTTCACAGTCCCCTTAGGACAAAGTGTTTTTAAAATCCCTGAAGAATACTAAATATATCTTTGGAAAGTAACAAAATTAGTCAATTTGCTGGATGTTGGAAGATTAATAAAACCACTTACATTTGTCTTTGAAGAGATTCTGTGCACTGCTGCAGAAGATGTTGTTTTACCTGATGGGGAGACACCACAGCAGCAGGCTTGCCAAGGCAGAGACATGAGAGGTGGGTTATGACCTGGCAGTCTCCAGAGAGCGGGAGACAGTAACTGCTTACTGGAGAGCTTATACTTGTTCTGGCTCTAGGTCCAGCCCACATACAGCCTCAAAATAAACCCCTTCTCCATGGTAATGTCAGTGAGTTTCTATTGTCTACACCTAGGACAGCAGACAGCTAGACACCATGCCTATCCAATAACACAGGACATCAACAACCCCAACTCAGCACTTAGATACGGAGCTTGAGGAGAATTTTTTTTTTTTTAATGGAAAGGGAAAAAAATCTACCATAAGGGTAATTTTGAATGTAGAAAGAGTTACTTTTTCAGGACCTGGTACTTTTCAGAATTGTGTGTGTACAAACCATCACTGAAACTAAAAAAAAAAGAATTTAAGCCATTTTTTCCTATCCAGCAGTGGCTATTCTGGTGTTGCTGATGATTTCACAAAGCCTGAGTTATTTATTTTTTGAAGAATGTTATTTCTGGAGACAATTTTCATCAGTGAGTCAACCTTTGTTGCTTGTATTGCTTTCACCTTTTATTTTCTTTTCCCTGCTGCTGTTTCAGCTTTCACCGTTTATTAAACCCTGATCTAAAGAAGGATGTCTGCTCACTGACATGCTGACAACTGATAAGTCACCCCACACATTCACCACACACGCAACACACACACACCTTACATACCACATCATATCACACATACCACATACACACCTCAGATACCACATCTCTCTCTCTCTTTATTTCACATGCACACATGCACACACACACACCTCACATACCACACTACCCCCCCACATACCTCACCAAACCACACCAATATACCACAGACACACATCTCATACACACACTTCATCACACCATACATATCACACATACATCACATACACACACAAACCACACACACATACACCACACATGCACACCTCACATACCACACCACACACATACACACATGCCACATACACTTCACCACACCACACATACCGCACACATACCTCACCATACCAAATACACACCACACATGCAGACATGCACATACCTCATCACACCACACATACCCATACCACATACACCACACATGCCACACATACACCTCACCACACATCACACATGCATATACCTCATCACACCACACATAACACAAACACTGCACACACAGAACACACAGAACACACAGAACACACACACCACACACACACTTCAGCACAGCACATATACCACAGACACCCCCTCATTGTACCACACATACAACACACAAACCACACATACCACAGACTCCCTCACTACACCACACATACTACACATAAACCATACATACCACACATACCTCACTACACCACACATACCACACACCACACACACAGACATACATACCATACCACACCCACACGCAACACATGCAGACACATGCACACTTCACCATACCACTAAGGTGCACACATGACACACACACAAAACACATGACACACACACACACACCAGACTCACTCACTTACACAGAGTGCAGAGTGTAAATTTTTCTCCAAAGCTGACTGCATCATAAATACTCCATTTTCCAGAAACTTATGCATGTCTCTTCTTACTGCTATCAGTGAAGAGGTTGATGACCTTATGGTGTTTGGCATGCTGGTTTTCACGAGGAAAGTTCTTATGGAGAGGAGCGCGCTAAGGCAGGTTGTTACTGCCTATCAGTGGCTGACTCTGTGAGTTTCCCCATGTGGAGGCAGAATGGCTCTTCCTGGATGAGAAAGCTGAAATCTGTGGCTTCTATTCCAGGCCTCTCGGTCAATAAAAAGCAGCAACTTTGGATAGTTCAGGAAATGATAGGGAAAATTGCTCAGTTCCATTATGAATGTGAGGAGCAATCCCTGAAGTTCTAACTGATCTCCTTCTAGCATCTTTGTTTTTTATGGCACTTGAAAACCTCAAAGAACTCTTCTATACCATGTTTCATAACATCTGTTCCACTGCAGAGTGGAGATGTGTTGGCCTTCTCACCAAATGCTCGCCAAGCAGTCAGAACCTCTGAGAGACTAACTGATCGATCCCTGATCACACAGTCTTCAGAATTTGCCAGGAGAAGCTCAAGAGTTGCCCTGTTTCTCTTTACATGGCAAAGAAACTTAGTTCTTTAACTTGATTGCTCTACGATCTTTCATTATGCTGTTTAGCCAGTCATGTGATTTAAGTTAACAGAGCTAGCATGCAATTCGGTAGATTTCCAAGGGCAGTCTGTAAATTAACCTAGATAAAGCATGTAAGTTGTTATTTCACAGCAGTGGAGCTGGTACAGCCTCTGCTCTGAGAGCAGCCTACTGCTCCAACAGCAGCCTACTGCTCCTTTCGTCGCAACACCTGCTTCTGAAATGTAAGACAGGCCTTGTATGCAGGCCTCTCAGTTCCTGCTGATGACACTTGAAGAAGTGCCTTTTTGGAGCTTTTATATAATCTTTTCTTCAGCACTTCCTCTTGCCCTCTAGTTTAATGTATGCCAAAGATACTGGTAAAGAGAGCAACGTGTGTTTCACAGCCTCACCAGTTTTTCTTGCATGCCGGAAAATGCTTGAAGTGGTCATGTTGGTGACTGATGAAGACATGCTTGAGGGAGGATGAGGATTTTCCACATGAGTCCCCTCCAGTCTTTAGCATGCCTTTGTTCACCTAACTGAGGTTGTGCAGGAGGGAAGTGGTTCATCTGAAACTGACTGTTCCAGAACTTTGCTATTTCTCTGAGAGCAGTAGCCACCTAAACTCTCATTGTAAAGAGCAGGGCTGGTGACCCTGATCTAGCCTGAAAGTGGGGATTCTATTGTTTGTTCCTGTTTCTTTTATATAAATCCTGTATCTCCAGTTTCCTTGGGGGTAGGAATCATGATTTATACTTGTTGATTGTTTAGCAAGTGCTCTGGAAATGCCCCCTAGTGAATTGATGGGTGGGGAGACATTGATAAAATCCATACTGCCTGTATTTCTGGTCAGGACCTTGTCTACCCAGACTAGAGAATCCCACCTAAACAAGAATCCCTCCAGGAATGTTGGAATTTCCTGGTGGAGGAGAAGAGCTATAAATCTCTGTTAGTCCATCTGATCTCTTCACCCACAGTCTTGGGAGCTTTCTGTTCCCTCAGATCAGGGCATATACCAGCAAAGTGGCTGAGAGCATGAGTTTAGTGTCAGGCTCCCTGATTCCCAGAGTCACCACTCAGGTGAGTGACCTTTATTTAGGCCAGTTACTTAACTGGGGACTCTGCTTCCTCACCTTTAAAAGGGGATAATAATGGTAAGTACCTCACTGAATGAAGGCATTGGTAGTCCAGTGGTAGAATTCTCACCTTCCATGCGGGAGACCCAGGTTCAATTCCCGCCAATGCATCTCATGAACAGCCACCGCCTGTCTTTCTGTGGAGGCCTGCCTGCTGCTATGATGCTGAACAGGTTTTAGAGGAGCTAAAGATTAAGACAAACTAGGAAGAAATGCCTGGTGATCTACTTCCAAAAAATCAGCCAGTGAAAACCCAATGGATTACAATAGTCCCGTCTGCAACCAATTATGGGGATGGTGCAGGACAAGGCAGCTTTTCTTTCTGTTGTGCATGGGGTCTCCATGAGTAGGTGGCCAACTTGACAACCACTGACAATAATAACAACCTCATAGGATTATGAAGGTAAATGATTTAATCCATGTATAGAGCTTAGAACAGTGCTTGACATGTACCATGTGTTTAGTGAATGTTTAGTGAATGCTTGTGGATTTGGGTTGGTTATAACCCCTTTCCATCTTCTCTTTGGTTTTACTATTGGCATCTTGAACGTGCACAGTTCTTCAGGCTATATACACAGTTGTACCAAACAATTTTTCCTCAACTCTCTTTCTTCAAGTTCAGCCCCTTGTTTCCAGTGGCTGAGCAGAAGAGGAAGCTCCTCTCCTTGTAACTTGATGGGCTTTGCAATGCCAGTCTTCGTTTGGCTTCCTCAGAGTTGGAATCGACTCGATGGCAATGGGTTTGGTTTTTTTTTTTTTTTTTTTTTTTTTGGTTTCTGCAGAGACAGGAGAAGGGAGACTTACTCCCATTTAGATCATCTCCTTTGTTCAAACCTAAGTCCAGATTTTTACCTTTCCAAAGGAGAGATCTGTGCATTTTTATTTTCTTTGGGATCCCTGTCTCCTTTTTTGTCTTCTACCTTCTCTGGCAGACTGTATGCCCAGATAAGGTCCAGAGATTCTCCAGGACAGCAGGCACAACCCTATAAGCCAAATTCAGTTTACAGTTACACTACTTAAAAAACAAATCAAATGAGAGGCCAACACAAACACTTACAATTAGGACGCTTTCAAAATTTGGGGTTTCTGGCTTCTCTTGAAGAACAGAGGATCAGGCAACACTGGCCTTTCTTGCCCAGGGCAAGCCCCTGCTAGAGCTGAGGAAATGTGACATGAGGGCAGTTTAACAGCTCTCTTCAGGTCACCACCCTCCACACCAGCTTCCACTGACCTCCCTCATCTGCCCACCACCTGGATCGTGGAGCAGCAGGAAAGCCTGAGTATAGAACCAGCCTGATGTAGAGGCCTTGGACCAAGACCTGCTGTCTGGTCATGGGCTGGTCCCTACACTTTTTCTTTCTTAATCTGTGGTAGGGGCCCTGGTGGTGCAGTGACTGAGAGCTACGGCTACTAACCAGAGGTTGACAGTTAGAGTCCACCAGCCGCTTCTTGGAAACCCTATGAGCAGTTCTACTCTGTCCTATAGGGTTGCTAAGAGTTGGAATCTACTTGATGGCAATGGGTTTTTTTTTGTTTGTTTGTTTCTTTTTGGTTAATCTGTGGTAAGAGATGAGTGCGCTGGGCCTCTCACTTGCATAGCCATTGAGAAGAACTCAGGAGCTCATGGGCATAACAGTGATTTGTGAAGAGCAATGCAAATATTGGCTCTCTCATTGTTCTCATGGAGCTTCCCAGGGGCCATCTGCCTTGCCTGCTCGAGATGTTGTGCCAAATGTCCCTCACCTTTGACTCTGAAGACAATGACTTCTGCTCTGGGTGTTGGAAGCCATAACACTAGCTATCAATCCAGGAAAGTCATTCTCTTCCCTCTTTTGCGAGCTTCTCAAAGAAGGGTGTGAAGCAGGGGTGCATAATGTGCTATTTCTCACTTCAGCTGCTTCCTTGATCATTCCTGCACATCCACCTCCATGACCATTCTCACTGCACAGGTTCTCACACCTACATACTGCCCATGAGCTGGCATATTGCCAGTGTAAATAAAGCATGTATTTTTGTTGTTAATCACCAATATAAAAACACATGGCCTCTCTGTATTGTTCAGCACCTGGTTCATACCCAATATAATTTCATACTGTTCCTACAGCCCTGACATGTCCAAAGCTACAACTGGCACTGATTCACTGACTTGCAACAGGTGTTATCTGTTCTCAGTGTCCACACTGAGCTCTCTGGGAATTGCACAAGCAGTGACTCAGACCCCAGGAGGGCAGTGCACGGAGAGGCCACATACCAGGGGAGTTGTCTGCACTGAGAGCCTTGTGTCTGGGCAAACACACTGAGCTTGATCCACACTTGTCAACTCTGTGGGAGCAGACTCATGACAACTTTGAGCTTAACCCCTACATTTACTTCTTAAATCACCTAAAATTCCCTTGTAATTAGATCCATTCTATACCTACTTTAAGGGCAAGCTCTTTAAAAGGGAGCCATTATGAGACAGCATGCTGACAAAAATACTTGTGGCCTTTGAAACAGTCCTTGCTAGCTCTGAATATCTGCAAAGGTTATTTTTCCTTGTGGGAAGGAGATATTCATTGGGCACAACTCACTACAAACACAAAGATCCAGGGAAACAAGTCCAGTGCTGTGGATGTGCTGAGCATGAGGGTGTCAACTTCTGAGCCAAACCTTGGTGGAAGAAAATAAAACAGTGTAAAATATATCCAAAATAAAAAATAATTCTCCAAGTTAAAAAATACAACAACAAAATTCGCCTAAATTGAAGCTTATGTTCACAAATGATCTTTAAGTGAGTTAAAGAGTTTTATTAATAACACATTTCCTCCATTCCAAGACATATTTAGCTCTCTCATTTTTAACATATTTGAAGTTAGGGAATGATACAGTGTAGAGAGATTGTCATTGCTCTCTAGGTATCCATGTGCTCCTCTGCATTTCCCAGCCTTCTCTGCAGTTACTCTGGGCCCATGAATACAAGAAGTACTATGTGTCCCTTACAGAGTGAGGCAGTTAAGAGCCTGTGAGCCTCCTTTATTTCTCTCATCCCCTACTTCTACAGCCTTAGATGCCACGCGTTCCAGATAGCATAGCCATAACATAAAGAAAGGCTACTCAGTCTGCATTTCACTGTGCCACAAAGAGGAAAGAAACCATTATTATGCCAAGTAAAATTTGTGGAGGTTATCTGTTACTGCAGTATAGCCTAATCTAGCCTGCCTAATACAGACATTTAATGTAAGAGAATTTTCCTCCTGAAAAAAAATAGTAAATTTATGATAAAATTTGTAACCATTGTCATAGAATACAGAAAATACATAATTTATTTATTTTAGTTTCAGTGGAAGAAAGATGAGAAACTATTGAGGAGCAGTAAGTGTATCAAGAGCAGTGGTTCTCAATTGGAAGTGGAGATGGCTTACTGAGAATCACCTGGAGAACAGTTTCAAACCTCCATACTCACTCAACCTTAACTCTATTACCTTCCCAGATTTGCGTACAACTTTTTTTCTACACACTGTTGAGAACCACAAATTAGAAAGAAAAACATTTCATAAGCATAGTAAACCAGTTGCCATTAAGTCAACTCTGACTCATGGCAAGCCCCTGTGTGTCAGAGTAGAACTGTGCTCCATAAGGTTTTCAACAGCTGAATTTTTGGGAGTAGTTCACCAGGCCTTTATTCAGAGGTGCCGCTGTGTGGACTTCAATCTAATGTTTTGATTAGCAGCCAGATATCACTGTGGGCATAGTAATATTGTTTTAATTGAAATCTCTGCCCTTTCTTTTGTTTACATTTCCTTTCTTTGTTTTATTTTTAAAAAATATGTATTGGAAGAGGCCAAAGAGGTATCCAGTGCAGAATGTGGCTGGCAGGGTTAGATCCAAGAAAGTGGCTGGCAAGTTAGATCCAAGAAGGCAACTCAAGAGGCACTCAGTGTGGTCAGGGCTACAGGGATAGCTGAGGAAGCAGCTGTTAAGGTCAGGGCTAAGGGTGCCAAGAAGATAACTGGTGAGGTCAAGGCCAAAGGCTGCTGAGCAAGGAGGCAGCCTGGAAGGTTAGAGTTGAGGAGGTAGCTGGTGGGGTTGGGGCAAAGGGATGGCTAAGCAGGAGTCAGGTGAGATTGGGGCTAAGGGAATAGCCAAAGAAGAAACCAATGTGGTCAGGATGGAGGAGGCAGCTGGAGAGGAGGCCAACTAGGCCAAGGCTGAGGAAATTACTGAGGAGGAGGTCAGCATGGGCAGGGCCAAGGGGGAGACCAATGTAGAGGCTGGTTACATACAGGGAATGGAGAAAAATAAGTGCATATATTAAGGATAATGCCAGCCAGCTTCCTCACCATTGAAGAAGACAGTTATACATATAGAAAGTGGGAAGACTAGAATAAACCCTATAGTGCTGGATTGGAATTGGAGGTATCAGTGTGAACTTGTGGTTTGGTGGTGCAGTGCTTACACACTCAGCTGCTAACCAAAAGGTTGGCAGTTCGAACCCACCAGCTACTCCATGGAAGAAGATGTGGCAGTCCGCTTCTGTAAAGATTTATAGCCTTGGAAACTCTATGGGGCAGTTCTACTCTGTCCTACGGTATGAGTCAGAATCAACTCGATGGCAGTGGGTTTGGTTTTTGGTTTGGTTGGTTAGTGATAATGTGTGTATGTGTGTGTAGTATATGCATACATATGTATATTTCCTACCTCTCTACTGAGAAGATCTAGAAGCAATTACACAACAGTAGCAATGAGTATATCTACCACCAGGTCTTATTTTCTAAATATAATTTTCTGCTGAAAGTGTCCAGGACTTCCTAGAGAAATGGCTGATGCCAGGCTGGAGCAGGATAAGTACAAGATGACCCTGGAACATCTTGTTCTACTAGAAAGTAGAGCTCAAAAATGATGGGATGAATTCCGGCAAAATGGCACTCTAGGCAGAAGCACCACGCCATCCCTCCACAGCAAAGATCCAAAAAACTAAGCCAAACAGAGAATACAACAATCCTGAAACCCTAAAACATCAAATGAAGAGATAAAGAACTCAGCCAAGCACCAAATGGAGTGAGAAAACTGACAGAGAATGGAGAGAGAGGAGAGATTCATGCAGAGGTCCCCTACCAGCTAACGCAGCGTGGATCCACCATCTTGGACTCCTACTGGAGACCAGCAAACGGGGGTATGAGAAAGCAGCCTCATGGAGCATCCAGCAGGAGACAAAACAGCCAGTAATTTGCAGTGTGTGCTTTCCCACCCCCCACCACTCTTCGCCCTGGCTCGGCCTCCTCTGCTTCCCGCGGCCACGGTCTCTTGACTGGGAGGCGCTGGCTGCTTGGATTCCACACATCCAAGCGGGTGACTCTCTGGGTGTCATTTGTTGGCTGTTAGTGTTGCTTTTTTTTTCCTGCTTCTTTTGATTTCTCACTTGCCTCTCACCACCTCCCCCTCCTTTCTCTCAAGTGCTTGGCTCCGTGCGTCATCTTTGCTTCTTCCTGAGGGGCTCCAGAGCGCCGGCAATTTGTGATATACACTTTCCCACTTTCCACCCTTCTTCACCCACACTCGGCCTCCTCTGCTTCCCACGGACACAGTCTCTTGTCCAGAAACACCAGCCCACACTAGCTGGCTCTCTGAGTGCCACTTGTTGGCTGCTCGTGTTGCTTTCTTTTTTTTTCCTGCTTCTTTTGATTTATTGCTTGCCTCTCACCACCTCCCCCTCCTTTCGCGTAAGTGCCTGGCTCCATGCACCATCTTTGCTTTTCCTGAGGGGCTGCGGAGCTCCATTTGAGTGTGGAGCTGCTTCCCAGTCTGGGCTACCATGCTGGTAGGATCCCGGGGCTTTTGTTCGTTTATTCGTTTTGAATTGTTTGTTTGTTTTCTTCTCCTTTTCTTGAGTTGGGAGCACTTTCTGGCCAGGTGGAGCTGCATGGCAAGGAACTCCCCTTCGGCTTCCACAGAGGTGAGGAGGGATCCTTGAGGACATATCTTTTTTCGTTGTTTTTTTTGGGGGGGGGGAGGCCTTTCTTGTTCTTTTTTTTTAATTTGTTTTGTTTTCTTTTCCCTCTTCTTCCCTTTTTGTCTTTCTTCATTGCTCAGTTTCTCATCTCTCTATATCTTCCTTCTCTTTCTGATCCCTGAATACCAGGTGTTGTATGCCTCTGTGCCTTCTGGCCAGGCTGTGCTGCGACACCTGATAGTGACTTCCCCAGACCTCATAGCTGTACCAGTGGTATCTCTAGGAACTCTGCACTACTTTAACCTTTTCAATTTTTATTTATTCATTTTTTTCTTTTCTTCCTTTTCCCCTTTCTGTTTTTCTCCATTTCATAGTCTCTCATCTTTCCATTCCAATGGCAAGCTCCCCAAGCATTCTTTTATGTTTGTTCGTATGTTTTTGGCTCCTGTTCCTCTACCCTCTCTCCCATATCCATCTTAGTTCCACACATAACAATCTCCCCAAGGCATCCTTCCTACCTGCACCGTGCACTTGACATCACACCACCAAGCAGGGCAGGAACGGCCTACTGGAACCTGCCCAGCACTGATTACCGACCCGCCCTGGTGGCTGTAGTGAGTGCCACAAACAACCTGTTCCAGTGGATCCTCTTCAGCTAGACCTGCCCTTCTGTACCATATCTGAGTGACTGAACCTGCCAGTTGGAGAAGGAGGCAAAAAGTATTGAGCGCACAGACGAGCAAACAACAAACAGCATGCAGTCTGCCTGCTCAGACATGGTCAAATTTTTTTTAAAAAGGATGAAACAAACAAATCTACAATCAATAAATGAGAGAAATAACTACTGAATGCCCCGAAAACAGAAAACAATATCAAAACATTTACAAAAACAGGACAGGATGGTGCCAGTAGGCGTCCAGATTAAAATACCAGATGACTCTCCTGTGGAAGAAAATGCACTAGAAGTACCTGATAGGGAATTCAAATCTCTAATACTCAGAATTTTCCAAGAAATGACGCAAAAAGCTGACAAACATGAGGAAAAAACAGACAAATTCATGGAAAATACAGACAAAAAATTGGAAGAATTCAGGAAGATGATGCAGGAACAAAATGCCAAAATAAGTTCACAACTAGAAATTATACAAAAACAACAATTAGAAATCCAAAATATTAACAACAAGATTTCAGAAATGGATGATGTCATAGAAGGCCTGAGAAGCAGATTTGAAACCATGGAAGACAGGATCAGTGGAACTGAAGACAAACACTTGGATACAACTCTGTTTGAGGAAAACTCAGAAGAAAGAACAAAGAAAAATGAAGAGACTCTGAAAGTTATGTGGGACACAATTAAAAGCAAAAATTTATGAGTGATTGGCATTCCAGAACAGGGATAGAAAACAGAAAACACAGAGAGGATCATTGAGGAACTACTGACAGAAAACTTCCCCAATATCATGAAAGATGAAAAGCTGGCCATCCAAGAAGCTCAATGAACCCCATATAGAAGAGACCCCAAAAGAAAATCATCAAGGCATATCATATTTACACTCACAAAAATCAAAGACAAAGAATCCTGAGAGCAGCTCATGAAAAACAAGAAGTCACATACAGAGGAGAAACAATAAGACTAAGCTCAGATTACTCAGCAGAAACCATGCAGGCAAGAAGGCAGTGGGATGACATATATAAAATCTTGAAAGAAAAAAATTGTCAGCCAAGAATAATACATCCTGAAAAACTCACGTTCAAATTTGATGGTGAAATTAGGTCATTTCCAGATAAACAGAAACTAAGGGAATATGTAAAAGTCAAACCAAACTTACAAGAATTATTAAAAGGAGTTCTTCAATCTGAGGACAAACAGATTCAGCCCACAGGCTGAACCTAGGACACAGGATTGTACGAGCCAGATACCAATCTAGGAAATGAACTCTCGAGGACTATCCAAAACCAAAAGAAATACAACAGGGAATCAGAGCAGTCAATAGATGAATGACAACAAAATCAAAACAATGAAAGAGGGAATAAATTGCATAGGTATAGAACCTTCTAATGGAGAGGAAGGCAAGGTGATACCAAATAATGGTAGACTGCTTCAAACTTAGAAAGATAGGGTAAAATTCATGGTAACCACAAAGAAAGTAAACAAACCAACTCATAAAAATAAAGACGAAAAACATAAAGTCTCAGCAAAAACAAAAGAAATGAAAAAAAAATCCACAAACAAAAGTAACTCAGCACAAGAGAGTAAGAACAAAGAAAACTTCAGCACCACAAAAAAAAGCACTACAAAAATGAGAGCAACAAACTCACATCTCTCAATAATTACACTGAATGTAAATGGACTCAAACCACCCATAAAGAGTCAGAGAGTGACAGAATGGATAAGAAAACCGGACCCATCGATATGCTGTCTACAAGACACACACCTTAGAAACAAAGATGTGAATTTATTAAAAGTCAAAGGTTGGAAAAAAAAATATCAACCTAACAACTACCAAAAAAGAGCAGGAGTGGCAAATCTAATCTCAGATAAAAATAGACTTTAAAACGAAATCTATCATAAAAGACAAAGAAGGGCACTATATAATGATTAAGGGGATGATCCATGATGAAGACATAACCATAATAAACATCTATGCTCCCAATGACAGGATTCCAAAATACATAAAACAAACACTAACAACACTGAAAAGAGAAATTGACAGTTCCACAATAATAGTAGGAGACTTCAACACACCACTGTCACTAAAGGACAGAACAACTAAGAAGAAACTCAGCAAAGATACAGAAGAGCTAAAGGTCACAGTCAGCCAACTTGACCTCATAGACATATATAGAACACTCCATCCAACCACTGCAAAGTACACATTCTTTGCCAATGCACATGGAATGTTCTCCAAAATAGACCACATCTTAGGCCACAGAGAAATCCTCAACAAGATCCAAAACGTTGAGATAATTCACAGTATCTTCTCTGACCACAATGCCATCAAGGTAGAAATTAACAATAGAAAGAGCAAGGAAAAAAAATCAACTACATGGAAATTGAATAATACCTTGCTTACACATCAGTGGGTAATAGAAGAAATCAGAGATGGAATCAAAGAAATCCTAGAATCAAATGAGAATGAAAAAACATCATACCAAAACCTTTGGGACACAGTAAAGGCAGTCCTAAGAGGACAATTTATAGCAATAGATGCACATATCAAAAAAGAAGAAAGGGACAAAATCAAAACATTAACTACACAACTCAAGCAAATAGAAAGAGAACAGCAAAAAAAGCCCACAAGCACTGGAAGAAAGGAAATAGTAAAGATCAGAGCAGAAATAAATGAAATAGAGAACAGAAAAACAATAGAAAGAATCAACAAAACCAAAAGTTGGTTCTTTGAAAGAATCAACAAAACCGACAAACCACTGGCCAGACTGACAAAAGAAAAACAGGAGAGGACACAAATTACCGAAACAAGAAATGAAATGAGGGACATTACAACAGAGTGAACTGAAATAAAAAGGATTATAACAGAATATTATGAAAAACTATACTCCAACAAATTTGAAAACCTAGAGGAAATGGATAAATTTCTGGAAACACACGGCCTACCCAAACTCCAACAAAGTGATGTTGAAAATCTGAACAGACCCATAACAAGAGAAGAGATTGAAAAGGTAATAAAAAAAACTCCCAACCAAAAAAAGCCCTGGAACAGATGGCTTCACTGGAGAATTGTACCAAACATTTACAGAAGAGCTTGTACCAGTTCTACTCAAGCTATTTCAGAGCATAGAAGAGGAAGCAACACTTCCAAATTCATTCTATGAAGCCAGCATAATGCCGATACCAAAACCAGGCAAAGACATCACAAAAAAAGAAAATTACAGACCAATATCTCTCATGAATATAGATGCAAAAATTCTGAACAAAATTCTAGCCAATAGAATTCAGCATCATATCAAAAACTAATACACCACGACCAAGTAGGATTTATTCAACATTAGAAAATCAATCAATGTAATCCACCACATAAATAAAAGGAAAGAAAAGAATCACATGATCATCTCAATTGATGCACAAAAGGCATTTGACAAAGTCCAACACCCATTCCTGATGAAAACTCTCAATCAAATAGGTATAGAAGGGAAATTTTTCAACATAATAAAGGGCATCTATGCAAAACCAACAGCCAACATCATTCTTAATGGAGAGAGGCTGAAAACATTCCCCTTGAAAACAGGAACAAGACAAGGATGCCCTTTATCACCACTCCTATTTAACATTGTGCTGAAAGTTCTAGCTAGAGCAATAAGGCAAGAAAAAGAAATAAAGGGCATCCAAATTGCTAATGAAGAAGTGAAACTGTCCCTGTTTTCAGATGATATGATACTATACATAGAAAACCCTAAAGATTTCACGAGAAATCTACTGGAACTTATAGAAAGATTCAGCAGGGTAGCAGGACACAAGATAAACTTTCAAAAATCAGTTGGATTCCTATACACCAGTAAGGAGAATGATGAAAAGGAAATCAGGAAAACAATACCATTTTCAATAGCCCCTAAAAAGATAAAATACTTACGAATAAATCTGACCAGGGATGTAAAAGACGTATACAAAGAAAACTACAAAACACTACTGCATGAAAACCAAAGGGATCTACATTAGTGGAAAAACATACCATGCTCATGGAAAGGCAGACTCAACATTCTGAAAATGTCAATTCTACCCAAAGCAATTTACAAATACAATGCAATCCCGATCCGAATACCAACAACATTCTTCAAAGAGACGGAAAAACTAATCATTAACTTTATATGGAAAGGGAAGAAGCCCCAAATAAGTAAAGCACTACTGAAAAAGAAGAATAAAGTTGGAGGACTCACACTACCTGACTTCCGAACCTACTATACAGCTACAGTAGTCAAAACAGCCTGGTACTGGTAAAACGACAGATACATTGACCAATGGAACAAAATTGAGAAGCCAGATGTAAATCCATCCACCTACGGTCACCTGATCTTCCACAAGGGCCCAAAGTCCATCAAATGGGGAAAAGACAGTCTTTTTAACAAATGGTGCTGGCAAAACTGGATATCTATTTGCAAAAAAATGAAACAGGACGCATACCTCACACCGTATACAAAAACTACTTTAAAATGGATCAAAGACCTGAATATAAAGCCTAAAACTATAAAGTTCATAGAAGAAAGAAATAGGACCAACACTACAGGCCTTAATACATGGCATTAACAGGATACAAACCATAACCATCAATGCACAAAACCCAACATATAAGCTAGATAACTGGGATCTTCTAAAAATCAAACACCTATGCTCTTCAAAAGACCAAAAGAGTCAAAAGAGAACATACAGACTGGGAAAAAAATTTTGGACAGTACAAGTCAGACAAAGGTCTAATCTCCATAATCTACAAGAAAATCCAACACCTCTACAACAAAAAGACAAATAATCCCATTAAAAAATGAGCAAAGGAAATGAAGAGACACTTCACCAAAGAAGACATTCAAATGGCCAACAGACACATGAGGAAATGCTCGCGATCACTAGCCATTAGAGAAATGCATATTAAAACCACAATGAGATACCATCTCACCCCGGCATTACTGGCACGAATCAAAAACACTGGAAATAATAAATGTTGGAGGGGCTGTGGGGAGATGGGAACTCTTATGCACTGCTGGTGGGAATGCAAAATGATACAACCATTTTGGAAAATGATATGGCGCTTCCTCAGAAAGCTAGAAATAGACATACCATTCGATCTGGCAATCCCACTCCTAGGAATATATCCTAGAGAAATAAGAGTCATCACTCCAATAGACATATGCACACCTATGTTCATGGCAGCATTGTTCACAATAGCAAAACGATCGAAACAACGTACATGCCGATCAACAGATGAATGGATAAACAAACTATGGTACATACACACAATGGAGTACTATGCAACAAGAAAGAACAACAATGAATCTGTGAACCATCTCATAACATGGATAAAACTGGAGGACATTATGCTGAGTGAAATACGTCAATCACAAAAGGACAAATATTGTATGAGACCTCTATTGTAAAAACCCATGAAAAAGTTCACACACAAAATGTAACAATCTTTGTTGGTTACCAGGGATGGGAGGGGTGGGGGGAGAATACTAAATAGGCAATAGATAAGTGGTATCTTGGGTGAAGGGTGAGACAGTACACAATACATGGGAAACTAGCACAACCTTTACAAGGAAAGGTCATGGAAGCCCCAAAACACATCCAAACTCCCTGAGGGACTGAATTGCTGGGCGGAGGGTTATGGGGACCATGGTCTCGGGGAACATCTAGCTCAGTTGGCATGACACAGCTTATAAAGACAATGCTCTACATTCTACCTTGGTGAGTAGTGTCTGGGGTCTTAAAAGCCTTTGAGCGGCCATCTAAGATACTCCACTGGTCTCATCCCTTCGGGAGCAAGGGAGAATGAAGAGAACAGGATACAAGGAAAAGATTAATCCAAAGCACTAATTGTCCACAGCTACCAAGGCCTCCACTGGACTGAGTCCAGTACAGCTAGATGGTGTCCTGCTACCACACTGACTTCTCTGACCAGGATCACAACAGAGGGTTCTGGACAAAGCTGGAGAAGGATGTAGAGTGTAAGTCTAACTCACAAAAAAAAGAAAAAGACCAGATTTACTGGCCTGAAGGAGACTCGAGAAACCTCGAGAATATGGCCGCCAGACACCCTTTTAGCTCAGTGGTGAAGTTACCTCCGAGGTTCACTGTTCAGCCTGGGAGTGGACAGCCCCGTAAAACCAAATGAGACTAACGAGGTACAGGAGTCCAGTGACAAGGGCCAGAAGGCAGAAGGGGACAAGGAAGCTGGTGATAGGGAACCCAACGTTGAGTAAGGAGATTGCTGATGTGTTGTGAGATTGTTAACCATTGTCATAGGGCAACATTTGTAGTAACTGTTAAATGAGAAACTATTTTGTTCTGTAAGCCTTCATCTTAAGTGAGAATAACAGCACAATTAGAAGAGCGTAGTCAATGTCACTGAACTGTGTATGCAGAAATTTTTGAAATGGTGTATCTTCGTCTATGTGTAGTTTCACCAAAAAAAAAAAAAAAGGTTGAGAATTTAGAGGGTTAGTATATTGTGGGGTTGTTAACCAATGTCATAAAACAACATGTGTACTACTGTTTCATGAGAAACTATTTGTTCTGTAAGCCTTCACCTGAAGTACAATGAAATATAAAAAAAAGAAAAAAAAGATGGGACATGTCAAAAGGACACAGGAGCCAGCTTGTAGGGGCTCCCACTGGCCAAATCTCAGATGATTTGAGCATCAAAATAATCATAATAATAGATTATAACACACTGATGTAAATAAATAAATGAATTAATACATGGGGAAAAAGAAAAACGGAAAAATTCTTCCTTACAGTAGAATGTCAATTATTAAAGGTAAACAGAAATATAAAATTAGAACATCTCCATTAGCCCATAGTAGTAATAACTGATTCAGGCAAGAATCTTGATGCTAAAACTAGTGGTTGAAAGTATATAAAGAACAAGGTATTTTCCTAGTCTCAAAGTATTTCACCACAAACTACTTTTAATTATAAGAGAAAATAATAACTTTATAGTGGAGAAACCTGGAAGACATCCCCTTAGCCAAATGATCTGAGTTAACATCACCAGCGATGACATATCAAAATAATGTATCTTATGAGATGATGCACAGAGAAGAACACAAAATCAGTTTCTTGACATTCCTGCCAAAAATGCATAACCTCAATCTAATTATGAGAAAATTCCAGATAGATCAAAACTGTGAGACACTTTAGAGAATAACTGGCCTGTTCTCTTAAAAATGTTAAGGTCATGAAAGACATGAAAAGACTGAGCAACTCTTGCAGATCAAAGGAAAGTAAAGAGAAATGACAAGTGATGAAGTGCATGATCTTGAATTAGACCTTGGACCAGTCTTTTTTTTTTTCCCTATGAAAGACGATATTGGGATAAATAGTGAAGGTTGACTGGGGTCCGTGGATTAAGTGTTGTTGTTGGGTGACGTCAAGTTGGTTCTGACTTTTAATGACCCCATGGGACAGAACAGAACTGCCCCATAGGGTCTTTTTGACTGTAATCTTCATGGGAGCAGACCACCAGATCTTTCTCCCACGGAGCTGCTGGTTGGGTTTAAACCACTGATATTTTGGTTAGCAGCCAAGTGCTTAACCATTGCACCACCAGAGCTCCCTGGATTAGTGGGTAGTAATGAATTAATGTTAATTTCTTGATTTGTGTGGTTGTTCTGTGGGAGTAAGAAAGTCTTTTTTGTTTTTAAGAAATACTTATCTACAGGTGATCTTATGGAGCACCATGTTCAAAAAAGAAGTACAGTCAATTCACATTACTCCTGGTAGTTACATTCTGTAAAGTCACCAGAAGCAATGTGTTAGCTGATACTGAGCCACTGCTTCTTGAAGAAATACAGGGGTAGGTTTCTACAAGCTTCTGGTCATGATATTTTTGTCAACCAATCAAGGCATAGCCTGTTTTATATGTACTTCTGTTTAAAGACACCTTATTTAATACTGTCTTAGGCTGGGTTCTCTAGAGAACCCAAAACATTAAGCATATAAAAATATGTAGAGAGAGATGTATATCAAAGAAACAGCTCACTCAGTTGTGGAGGCTGGAACATCCCAAGTCTGTGAGTTAGGACAGAGGCTTCTCTCAATTCATGTAGCCGCAGAGGCTGGTGAACCCAAGATTGACAGGTCAGAAAACAGGGCTCTTGCTCACAGGCTGTGAAGATTGATGAATCCCAAGATCAGCAGATAAGCTGATGGCTCAAGTCTCAAGAAGAGGACAGACGAATGGAGGTCAGCTGAACAGAAGACAGCTTCAGGATCCAGAGCAAGCAAAAAGCCAGAATGTCTGCTTATATTTGGATGCTGGCCACACCCCCAAGGAAACTCCCTTTCAACTGATCGGCTACTCACAGCAGATTCAATCATGGGAGTGATCACATATAAACGTGCAAATTATGGCCCAGCCAAGTTGACACACAATCTTAACCATCACAAATACATATTGTTGATTCATTAATACTGAGTTCACGGCCAACAGCACTGTAACTCATGCCTGAACAAAGCTTATCTAACATAAGTATTTTGTCCATAAGGCACCTCACGGCCTTCTTGTACTTAGGAACACTAGATAGCACTTCAACACTTTACTTTGGGGTCATTTTAAACAGTGAAATCACCAACAAAAAACACAAAAACATGAAAAATGTGGCACTAAGTAGATCATAAAGAGGACACTGTTTGCAGTATAACTGAAACAAGAAGGCAGAACTTTGCCTCGTACAACCTCAGCTGGAAATGGGCATATTGGATGACTCAAAAGTTTTTGCCCCTCTGCACATGCCTATGAATGACCACTAGACTGCCTCAAGTATTGGCTTTGGGTTTACAAATAAATTTTAGGTAGTAGGCAAATTCACAAATACAGAATCCCTGAATAACAAAGATCGACTGTATATGTATATACACATACACCATATATGTCTATGTTGTTGTTGTTAGGTACCATGGAGTTGATGCTGACTCATAGTGATCCCATGTGACAGAATAGAATTGCCCCATAGAGTTTTTTAGGCTATGATCTTTACAGCAGTAGAGCACTAGGTCTTTCTCCTGTGGAGCCACTGGGTGGGTTTAAACCATTAACTTTCAGTTAGCAGCCAAAGGCTTAACCATTGCACCACCAGCGTTTCATAAAAAATCCATTGCCGTCGAGTCAATTCCAACTCATAGTGACCCTATAGGACAGAATAGAACTGCCCCATAGGGTTTCCAAGGAGCAGCTGGTGGATTTGAACTGCCAACCTTTTGGTTAGCAGCCTGAGCTCTTAACCACTTTGCCACCAGGGTGCCATATAGATATAGAGCCTCATATAGCTATAGATATATAAGCGAGAAAGAAAATAATAAAGCAAATGTGGTAAAATAATAATTGGAGAAACTGGATAAAAGATATACTGGAATTCTTTGTACTATCCTACAAACTTTTCTGTAAATTTGAAATTATTTTAAAATAAAAAGGAAAATATTCTAACTGCTATGTTGCCTCTGATTCTCACCTACCCATCCCACTACTCACTTCCTTTCCCTGAAACCATAGGAACCTGTTTGTCATCAGCCCTCTGTGAGTCTGGGATTCTCTGTAAAGAAAAGAAGAAAAGAAAAAAAAGGAAGGAGGGTGTTTCTAATGAATAGTAAAATGGCAAATATTGAACAGAAAACCAAGTGAGAGAAGCTAGTACAGCTGATAGCTGATACTCATTACCCCAAGGCATCATAATGAAAAAGAAATTCATCCCATTACTGTTGAGTTCCAACTCTTTCTCTCAGCCTCTCAGTCCTACCAGGCTCTCAGCTTCCTTGCTCTCTCCTCCACCAGCCTTCCTTCCTATACACTGGCCTGAACTTTCCTGCTCTGGCCACTTACAGAAGTTAATTCACAATACGCCAAACTGACCCTTCATTGTCCTGAGGAAATTTCCTGTTGTCTTCTGTGTATGGCTCACAAAAGCAAGGTTTTAGTTTTTACCTCTGTCATGGATTGAATTATGTCCCCCCAAAAATGTGTAGGTCATGATTCCAGTATTGTATGATTGTGTAAATTGAAGTGATTTCCTTATGTGTTGTAAACTCTATCACAATGACGAGGTTATACTAATGAGGTCTACAAGATTGGATAGTGTCTTAATCCAATCTTTTCTGAGATATAAAAGAGAAACAAACAGAGACATATGAGAACCTCATACCACCATGAAAGCAGTGCTGGGAGAAGAGTGCATCCTTTGGACCTGAGGTTCCTGTGCTGAGATGCTCCCTGACCAAGGGACTACTGATAGATCATAAGGAAATTTTTCCAGAGCCAACAGAGACAGAAAGCCTTCCCCTGGAGCTGATGCCTTGAATTTGGACTAGTAGCCTACTGGACTGTGAGAGAGTAAACTTCTCTTTGTTAAAGCCATCCTCTTATGGTATTTCTGTTAGAGCAGCACTAGATGACTAAGACAACCTCCTTCCTGTCCCCCTTGTCAACAAGCTCGTACTGGTAAACACTTGGACCTTACGTCATTTAAATTAAGAGGTTTTATGATAAAATCATCATCACACCATACTCTCATACTTTGCTGACCAGACCAGTACCAGTTGCCATTGAGTTCAACTAGCACTTATGGTGACCCTGTGTGTGTCAGAGTAGAACTGTTTTCCATAGGGTTTTCAATGGCTGATTTTTTGGAATTAGATTACCAGGCCTTTCCTCCAAGGTGCCTCTGGGTGGACTCAAACCTCCAACCTTTCAATTAGCAGTGAAGCATGTTAACTGTTAGCACCACCCAGGGACAGCACTGGGTAAATCCACAGGTAGGTCTCACATTGTTACAAGCTCACTCCCATAGCACCTTCTTCCTCAGGTCTGAAACCAAAAGAGTGTAAAAGTGGGAAGGAGACTCAGAGGTGATCTAGTGTAAGTTATGAGAGATAAGTAGGTCTTTTCTCCAAACCTATTATAGTGGTGCCACTAGTACCTGTATGTGAAGTGCTTACAAGGTATGTGTGTGGGTATAAAATTACTGCAAACATATTTTTAAGCTGCACATATACAAAATAATAATGTTTGGAATCCTTGAAGGTATGCTTATGTCCCAGAAAATCAGGAAGTGTAAGGTAAGGTATTAAAGAAATTTCCATCGTGTTTAAAAAACAAAAACAAAAACTGCCAGGAGAGTTTTTAAAATACTCTTGCTATTAGAATTAGCATTTTCTGATCACAAATAGAAAATGTGCCTTACTGTAAACCTGGCATGTATACGAATTCATTAGGATCTTCAGGACCTCACTATTTCTGTCCACAAAGGACTAAGTTACCATTCAACTTTGCCAAACCCAAGAGGCACAATAAATCCCCTCTTACCACTTCAGGAAGGTTAAGCAGCTGGCAAGCCCTGCTGAGACTAGACTGGGTGGCTGTGAGATTGTCCAGGTGCTGGAAAACAGGGGTCTGGAATTCAGATCCCTCCTCCCATGTCTATAAGTTTGGCCACTGCGTCCTGGGGGTCATGGGAATAAAAGCCACACTAGAGGTGGAGGGGGGGACAACGACTATGCTAGATTGTAGCCTAGTTTTTAATTCTTTAAGTTGATGGCCCCACCCTTAAGCCTACATATATCTGAATTGCAAAACACATTCAAAACATGCCCTGTTCATTATTCTGAGTAGCTCTTCCTAGGGTGGGAGATGTGACCTGGAGGCTGAGGATGGGGTCAGGCAGACACAAGTGTCTAAGGGATAGCAAGAGGGCTGAAGGGGGGCAAAGACAGGACTTGATGGAAGACCTGGTCTGGTCAGCTGTTTATAACATAGGAAGACTGTGCCTGCCCAGGGAAAGGGCACTGGCAGAAAGCCTGGTCTGGTCAGCTGTTTATAACATGGGAAGACTGTGCCTGCTCAAGGAAAGAGCACTGGCAGGAAGGCCTAGAGGGAACTTTCCATTCTGGGTTGCACAATGTAATCACCTGGGGAGCTTTTACGTATCCAGATTTCCAAGGATAACTCAGGCATCAGTATTTTAAAACTCCCTGGATGAGAATGATGTTCATGAGAGTCAGAGAATTCTTGCTCTGAGTCCACACTCAGTTATCACATCTGTGATACCCTCCAAAAGGTCTCATAACTTTGGTGAAGTTATTAATGAAAAGCATTAAACAAATTTTGCGAAAAAAAAATGCATCCTTGAAGAGAACAAAACTGGATGAGTATAGACAAAATGTTAGCAGTTATCCTTCATGGTGCAGCGCATTTTTTTTTTTTTTAGCCTTATTTATTTTGTTATTGTTGTTGTTGAGAGTACACACAGCAAAACACAATTCAACATTTTCTACATGTACAATTTAGTGACTTTGATTGTATTCTTCAAATCGTGCAACCATTCTCACCCTCCTTTTCTGAGTTATTCCTCCCCCTTTAACATAAACTCATTGCTCCCTAAGGTTCCTGTCTAATCTTTCAAGTTGGTGTTGTCAAATTGATCCCATACAGATAGTTTATAAAAGAGCATAATGCTCAAGGAAGACATTTTTAGAATTGCTTTTATATGGTCTTTCTAGCCATGGTCTTGTAACTACCACAGAATGATTGGTTGAGATTATGCAAATAAGATGTGTAAAACCCTTGCAGGTATTCAACAGTTTGCTGTTGTTGTTGTTAGACGCCATTGAATCGCTTCCGACTCCTAGCGGCCCCATGTACAACAGAATGAAATAGTGCCTGGTCCTGTGCCATCCTCACAATCGTTGCTATGCTTAAACTAATTATTGCATCCAAGGACTGGTCCCTCCTAATAACATGTCCAAAGTACTTGAGATGAAATCTGGCCATCCTTACTTCTAAGGAGCATTCTGGCTGTACTTCTTCAGATAGATTTGTTTGCTCTTTTGGCAGTCCACAGTACATTCACTATTCTTTGAAAACACTATAAGTCAAAGGCATCACCTCTTCAGTCTTCCTTATTTATTGCCCAGCTTTCCCACGCACCTGAGGCGACTGAAAACACCATGGCTTGGATCATGCGCACCTCTTCAAGTTGACATCTTTGCGTCTTAAAACTTTAAAGCTGTCTTTTGCAGCAGATTTGCCCAGTGCAGTGCGTCCTTTGATTTCTTGACTCCTGCTTCCATGGTAGTTGATTGTGGATTCAAGTAAACTGAAATCCTTGACAACTTCAATCTTTTCTCCCTTTATCATGATGTTGTTTATTGATCCCATTGTGAGGATTTTTGTTTTCTTGATGTTGAGGTGCAATCCATACTGAAGGTTGTGGTCTTTGAACTTCGTCAGTAAGTGCTTAATCCTCTTCCCTTTCAGCAAGCAAGGTTGTGTCATCTGCATATCACAGGTAGTTAATGAGTCTTGTTCCAATCCTGATGCCACTTTCTTCTTCATATAGTCCAGTTTCTCAGATTATCTGCTCAGCATACAGATTGAATAAGCATGGTGAAAGGATACAACTGTGACACATACCTTTCCTGACTTTAAACCGTGCAGTATCCCCTTGTGTTCTGTTTGAATGACTGCCTCTTTGCCTATGTACATGTTCCTCATGAGCATGATTAAGTGTTCTGGAATTCCCATTCTTCATAATGTTATCCATAATTTGTTATGATCCACACAATCAGATGCCTTAGCACAGTCAATAAAATACAGGTAAACATCTTTCTGGTATTCTCTGTTTTCAGCCAGGAGCTATCTGACATCAGCAAAGATATCCCTCATTTTATGTCCTCTTCTGAATCTGGCTTGAATTTCTGGCAGCTCCTGTTGAAGTACTGCTGCAACTGCTTTTGAATGATCTTCAGCAATTTTACTTGTGTGTGATATTAATGATATTATTCAACAATTTCCACATTCTTTTGGATTACCTTTTGTCTTAGGCTGGGTTCTCTAGAGAAGCAAAACCAGTAAAGTGTATAAATATATATATATATATAGAGAGAGAGAGAGAGAGAGATTTATATCAAGGAAACAGCTTATGTGATTGTAGAGGTTAGAATGTCCCAAGTCCATGGATCTGGGTAGAGGCCTCTCCCAAGTAATGCAGCCACAGAAGCTGGCAAGCCCAAAATCAGCAGGTCAGAGAGCAGGGTTCCCACTCACAGGCTGTGCAGGTCGACGAATCCCAAGTTCAGCAGATAAGCTGACAGCTCAAGTCCCAAGAACTGGAGATGGGACGACGGGAGGCAGCCGCAGGATCCAGAGAGCGCAAAAAGCCAGAACGTCTGGTTATATTCAGATGGGGGCCACACCCCCAATGAGACTCCCTTTCATCTGATTGGCTATTCACAGTGTATTCAATCATGGGAGTGATCACATTAAAACGCTGAGAATCATGGCCCAGCCAAGTTGACACACAATCTTAACCATCACATCTTTCTTTGCAATAGGCATAAATATAGATCTCTTCCACTCGGTTGGCCAGGTAGCTGTCTTCCAAATTTCTTGGCATAGACAAGTGAGCACTTCCAGCACTGCATCAATTTGTTGAAACATCTCAATTGGTATTCTGTCTATTGTTTTTCACCAATGCTTTCAAGGCAGCTTGGACTTCTTCCTTCAATACCATCAGTTCTTGATCATATGCTACCTCCTGAAATGGTTGGACATTAACCAATTTTTTTTAGTATAGTGACTCTGTATTCCTTCCATCTTCTTTTGATGCTTCCTTCATCGTTTAATATTTTCTCCATAGAATCCTTCAAAATTGCAGCTCAAGACTTGAATTTTTTCTTCAGTTCTTTCAGCTTGAGAAATGTGAATATGTTCTTCCTTTTTGGTTTTCTAACTCCGAGTCTTTGCACATGTCATTATAATACTTTACCTTCTCTTCTCGATTTGCCCTTTGAAATCTTCTGGTCAGCTCTTATATTTTGTCATTTCTTCCATTCGCTTTAGCTACTCTACATTCAAGAGCAAATGTCAGAGTCTCTTCTAACATCCACTTTGGTCTTTTCTTTTTTTTCTGTCTTAATAACCTCTTGCTTTCTTCGTGTATGATGTCCTTGATGTCATTCCACAACTCGTCTGTTCTTTGGTCATTAATGTTCAATGTGTCAAATCTATTCTTGAAATGGTCTCTAAATTCTGGTGGGATATACTCAAGGTTGTCCTTTAGCTCTTGTAGACTTGTTCTAATTTTCTTCAGCTTCAACTTGCACTTGCATATGAGCAATTGATGGTCTGTTCCACAATCAGTACCTGGCCTTATTTTGACTGATGATATTGAGCTTCTCCATCATCTCTTTCTACAGATGTGTTTGATTTGAATCCTGTGTATTTAATCAGGTGAGGTCCATGTGTATAGTCACCGTTTATGTTGTTGAAAGAGGGTATTTACATTGGAGAAGCACTTGCTCTTGCAAAAGTCTATCATGTGATCTGTGGCATCATTTCTATCACCAAGGCCATATTTTTCAACTAGTGATCCTTCTTTGTTTCCAACTTTCACATTCCAATCATCAGTAATTATTAATGCATCCTGATTGCATGTTTAATCAATTTCAGCCTGCAGAAGTTGGCAAAAAGCTTCAATTTCTTCATCTATGGCCTTAGTGGTTGGTGTATAAATTTGAATAATAGTCGTATTAGTCTTCCTTGTGGGCATATGGATATTATTCTATCACTGACAACATTGTACTTCAGATAGATCTTGAAATGTTCTTTTTGAAGATGACTGCAATGCCATTCCTCTTCAATTTGTCGTTCCCAGCATAGTAGACCATATGACTGTTTGATTCAAAATGGTCAATATTAGTCCATTTCAGCTCACTAAAGCCTAGAATATCGATATTTATGCATTCTATTTCATTTTTGACAACTTCCAATTTTCCTAAATTCATACTTCGTACATTCCATGTTCTGATTATTAATGGATGTTTGCAGTGGTTTCTTCTCATTTTGAGTTGTGCCACATTAGCAAATGAAGGTCCTGAAAGCTTGACCCCATCCACATCATTAAGATCAATGCTACTTTGAGGAGGCGGCTTTTCCCCAGTGGTATTTTGAGTTCCTTCTAACCTGAGGGGCTCATCTTCCAACACCCTATCAGACAAATGTTCCACTGATATTCATAAGGTTTTCCCTGGCTAATTTTTTTCAGAAGTAGACTACCAGGTCTTCCTAGTCTTATTTTAGTCTGAAACCTGTCCACCATGAGTGATCCTTCTGGTATTTGAATACCAGTGGCATAACTTCCAGCATCACAGCAACATGCAAGCTCCCACAGTATGACAAACTGGCAGACATGTAGGGGGACAGTTTGCTATGACTATGTAAATAAGGTTACTGTGGCCATCCTGTTAGGCTTAAAAGTGCTAATACCACAGGTTCAGGGGGACCTCACTATAATCAAGAAGAAGAGGAGGAGGCAGGGCCAAGATGGTGGAGTAGTCAGACAGCTTCCTATGTCCCTCTTACAACAAAGACTTAGAAAAACAAGTGATTTGATTATATATGAATATCTAGGAGCCCTGAACAAGGCAAAGTTGAGGAATCGGACTGAGTGGCGAGGGGAGAGAGAGATGGTTCAGAAGCAGTGAGGAGTTGCCTGTCCTGACCTGGTGGGAACCACAGCACTTCAGCCCAAATTGGCTTGGTTTGCAAAGAGATGCAGGCACATGGCTCTGCTCACTTGCTCAGGAGACAGTTTCCACATCAAGAGAGATCCGGCAGCAGAGATTCTGCTTGGACACTCTGAACCAGTGAAAAGCAGCACCCAAATGGCTAACGATAAGTATATGCATGTGGCCTTTCACAGAGATTTAAAAAAAAAAAACCCATTTGGGAAATACCTCTCTCCCATTTACCTCCTCCCTCCCTGCTCTACACTGAGTCCAGCCAGCTTCAGTGATCTCTGAGTCCCCTGGGCCAGAAGTAGATCCCATAAGGCACCCTGACCCATTAACCCAGTCTTGGAGAGGGAACAAATTAACAAACAGGGGAAAAATAAGCTACTGACTCCCCTAAGCTGGGAAATCAGGGTTGGCACAGCTCCTTGGCTTAGGCACAGGCATAAAGGGTCCACAGACTTTGAGTATTTCCACACCTGTATAGACTTGTGTGGACCCATCTCGACAGTGTAAGTCCTCACAGTACAACAGGATAAACACCTGAAGTCTAACTTCAACTATTTCAGCTGTGAAGTGGCAGATTTCTGAAGCTTGACACTGCTCTTCCCTTTAAGGAGGCAACTTACCTGTCCGCATCAAGGGCTTGAGGACTGGTGGCTCCACCCATGCCACCTAGCCACATGCTACAGGGGTCCAAGAATAAATGGTGCCCCCCAGTCCTTATGACTAACAGACTAGGGTGCTCATAGTCCCATTGCAAAACTCCTCTACCTACTAACTCTAGGGAACAGGGACACACTTTCCTTTCAGACACTCAGGAGCAGCCATCAGCCCCCTGCCTTGCTCAGTGCATGACCCCCTACTGAAGCCATATATCTAGGCATACACCAATCACCCATGCCTCTCTAAGACTGTTGGTGAGAGCCTGCACCACACAATTGGTGACCGACTGCCTGGACACCTGAGCTGAATCCATACAGGAAAATTTAACAGCCTCCTAGGCACACATACTTAGTTACACACCTAACTACCTGGTGACAGGATGTAGCAGCTTCAAATGCACCAATAATCAAACTAGAGCACATGAGCAGCCTATTTGGGCATATCAAAAGAAAACAAAACAAAACAAGAAGCTAGGACACACTAAACAAATATAAAATAAAATTATAATAACCTACTGATGGCTCAGAGAAAACAGTCAATATCAAATCACATAAAGAGAAAGTCCCTGATGGCTTCAGCAAGCTCCCAAAATAAAGAATCAATAAATTTTCTGGAGGAAGAGAACTTCTTGGAATTACCAGAGGCAGAAAACAAAAGATTAATATACAGAACTATTCAAGATATTAGGAAGGAAATCCTACAAAACGTAGATACAGCCAAAGAACATACAACAAAGCAGTAGCAGAACTTAAAAAAGTTATTCAACAGCATAATGACAAATTTAATAGGATGCAAGAATCCATATAGAGACAGCAATCAGAAATCCAGAAGATGAAGAATAAAATTTCAGAATTAGACAAATCAATAGAAAGTCATAGGAGCAGAACTGAGACAGTAGAAGTCAGAATTAGTGACGCTGAA
Organism: Dugong dugon; assembly: GCA_030035585.1. NCBI lineage: Eukaryota > Metazoa > Chordata > Mammalia > Sirenia > Dugongidae > Dugong > Dugong dugon. Next base: position 25,008,540 of record CM057464.1, read on the forward strand.
GATAAAGCACTTGACACCAACTAATTTGAGGAAAAATCAGATAAAATGATTTAAAAAATGAAGGAACCCAAAGAATTATGTGGTACTCTATCAAGAGGAATAACCTATGAGTGATTAGAGTACCAGAACGGGGGGGGGGGGGGGGTTGAAAATACAGAAAGAATTGTTGAAAATTTGTTGGCAGAAAACTTCCCTGATATCGTGAAAGATGACAACATAGCTATTCAAGATGCTCATTGAACCCCACATAAGGTAGACCCCAAAAGAAAGTCACCAAGACATATTATAATCAAACTTGCCAAAACCAAAGATAAATAGAGAGTTATAAAAGCGGCTAGGGATTTAAAAAAAAAAAGTCATCTCTACAAAGGAGAATCAATTAGAATAAGCTCGGACTATTCAGCAGAAACCATGGAGGCAAGAAGGCAATAGGATGACATATATAAAGCCCTGAAGGAAAAAAATTGCCAGCCAAGAATTATATATCCAGCAAAACTGTCTCTCAGATATGATGGTGAAATTAGAGAATTTCCAGAAAACAGAAGTTTAGGGAATTTGCAAAAACCAAACCAAAATTACAAGAAATACTAAAGGGAGTCCTCCAGTTAGAAAATCAATAACATCAGATAACAATGCAAGACTAGAACATAGCACACAGCACACAGATATCAACTCAGATAGAGAAGTCACAAAAATATATCAATGCTAAAACATTGAAAATAGGGAATCAGATGTCAATATGTAAAAGATTAAAACAAAAAAGAGGGACTTAAAAATGTAGACATAGATTTTTCATATGGAGGGGAAGTCAAGGCAAGATAAAGAAATAAAAGACTGGTATGAGCTTAGAAAAATAGGGGTAAATATTAAGGTAACCACAGAGGAAACTAACAATCCTACAAATCAAAATAAAAAACTAGAAAAATATAGACTCAACAACAAAACCAACAACAATGAAAAAGATGAAAAGAAAATACATAAAGAAGAACAACTCAGCACAGAAAATTAAGTGGAACAAAGAAACTGAAGAACACACAAAAAAAGACATCAAAATGACGGCACTAAACTCATACCTATCAATAATTACGCTGAATGTAAATGGACTAAATGCACCAATAAAGAGAGAGAGAGTGGCAGATCGGATAAAAAAGGACAATCCATCTATATGCTGCCTACAAGAGACACACCTTAGACTTAAAGACACAAACAAGCTAAAACTCAACGGATGGAAAAAATATATCAAGCAAACAACACTCAAAAAAGAACAGGAGTAGCAGTATTAATCTCTGACAAAATAGACTTCAAAGTAAAATCCACCACAAAGGATAAGGAAGGACACTATATAATGATTAAAGGGTCAATACACCAGGAGGACATAACTATAATAAATATTTATGCACCCAATGACAGGGCTCCAAAATACATAAAACAAACTCTAACAGCACTGAAAAGAGAGATAGAGAGAGCTCCACAATAGTAGGAGACTTCAACACACCACTTTTGGTGATGGACAGAACATCCAGAAAGAAGCTCAACAAAGACACGAAGAGCTAAATGCTACAATCAACCAACTTGATCTCATAGACATATACAAAACACTCCACCCAACAGCCGCCAAGTATACTTTCTTTTCCAGTGTACATGGAACATTCTCCAGAATAGACCACATATTAGGCCAAAAAGCAAGCCTTAACAAAATCCAAAACATAAAAATATTACACAGCATCTTCTGACCATAAAGCCATAAAAGTAGAAATCAACAACAGAAAAAGCAAGGGAAAAAAAATCAAACACACGGAAACTGAACAACATCTTGCTCAAAAAATACTAGGTTATAGAATAAAGTAAGGATGGAATAAAGAAATTCACAGAATCAAACGAGAATGAAAACACATCCTACCAAAACCTTTGGGACACAGCCAAAACAGTGCTCAGAGGTCAGCTTATAGCAATAAATGCACACATCCAAAAAGAAGAAAGAGCTACAATCAAAACATTAACCCTACAATGGGAACAAGTAGAAAGGGAGCAGCAAAAGAAGCCCTCAGATGCCAGAAAAAAAGGAAATAATAAGAATTAGAGCAGAATTAAATGAAATAGAGAATAGAAAAACAAAAGAGTTAACAAGACCAAAAGTTGGTTCTTTGAAAAGATCAACAAAATTGATAAACCATTGTCCAAACTGACAAAAGAAAAATTAAGAAATGAGATGGGTGATATCACAACAGACCCAACTGAAATGAAAAGAATCATAACAGAATACTATGAAAAATTGTACTCTAACAAACTTGAAAACCTAGAGGAAATGGACAAATTTCTAGAAACTCACTACCTACCTAAACTAACACAACAAATAAACCTGTAACAAAAGAAGAAAGTGAAAAGGAAATTAAAAAACTCCCAACAAAAAAAAAGCCCCAGCCTGGATGGCTTCACTGGAGAATTCTACCAAACTTTCAAAGAAGAGTTAACACTACTACTACTAAAGGTATTTCAGAGCATAGAAAAGGATGGAATACTCGCAAACTCATTCTATGAAGCTAGCATAACCCTGATACCAGAACCAGGTAAAGACATCACAAAACAAGAAAAATACAGACCAATATCCCTCATGAACATTGACACAAAAATCCTCAACAGAATTCTAGCCAATAGCCTTGAGTAACATATCAAAAAAATAATTCACCGTGATCAAGTGGCATTTATACCAGGTATGCAGGGATGGTTCAACATTAGAAAAGCAATCAGTGTAATCCATCACATAAATAAAACAAAAGACAAGAACCACATGATCTTATCAATTGATGTAGAAAAGTCATTCAACAAAGTCCAACACCCATTCATGATAAAAACTCTCAACAAAATAGGAAGAGAAGGGAAAATCTCAAGATAACTAAGGGCATTTATACAAAGCCAAGAGCCAACATCATCCTAAATGGAGAGACTTTGAAAGCATTCCCCTTGAGAAGGGGAACCAGACAAGGATGCCCTCTGTCACTACTCTTACTCAACATTGTGGTGGAGGTCCTACCCAGAGCAATTAGGCTAGAAAAAGAAATAAAGCACATACAAATTGGTAGGGAAGTAGTCAAAGTATCTCTATTTGCAGATGATATGATTTTATACACAGAAAACCCCAAAGAAAGCACAAGAAAACTACTGGAACTAATAGAAGATTTCAGCAGAGTTTCAGGATACAAGATAAACATACAAAATCCTGTTGGATTCCTTTACACCAATAAAAAGAACCTCGAAGAGGAAATTACCAAACTGATACCATTTACAATAGCCCCCAAGAAAAAATACTTAGGAATAAATCTAACCAGAGACATAAAAGATCTATACAATGAAAACTACAAGACACTATTGCAAGAAGCCAAAAGAGACCTGCGTAAGTGGGAAAACATACCTTGCTCATGGATAGGTAGACTCAACAAAGTGGAAATGTCAATTATACCCAAAGTGATCTACAGATACAGTGCAATCCTGATCCAAATTCCACCGGCATTTTTTAATGAGATGGAGAAACAAATCAACAACGTCATATGGAAAGGGAAGAGGCTCCAAATAAATAAAGCATTACAAAATGGGAGGCCTCACAATACCTGATTTTAGAACCTATTATACCTCCACAGTAATCAAAACAGCTTGGCACTGGTACAACAACATAGACCAATGGAACAGAATTGAGAATCAAGACATAAATTCATCCACCTATGAGAAGCCAATATTTAACGAAGGCCCAAAGCCCATTAATTGGGGAAAAGACAATCTCTTTAACAAAATGGTGCTGGCATAACTGGATATCCATCTGCAAAAAACTGAAACAAGACCCATACCTCACACCATGCACAAAAACTAACTCAAAATGGATCAAAGACCTAAATATAAAATTGAAAACAATAAAGATCGTGGAAGAAAAAATAGGGACAACACTAGGAGCCCTAATACATGGCATAAACACGATACGAACCATAAGTAACAATGCACAAGCACCAGAAGAGAGACTAGATAACTGGGAGCTCCTAAAGATCAAACACTTACACTCATCAAAATATGTCACCAACAGATTCAAAAGACAACCTACAGACTGGGAAAAATTTTTGGCTACAAGAAATCAGATCAGCGTCTAATGTCTAAAATCTACATGTAACTGCAAAACATCAACAACAAAAAGACAAATAACCCAATTAAAAAATAGGCAAAGGATATGAACAGGCACTTCACCAAAGAAGATATTCAAGCAGCTAACAGACACATGAAGAAATGCTCACGATCCTTAGCCATTAGAGAAATGCAGATGAAAACTACAATGAGATATCATGTCACTCAAACAAGGCTAGCACTAATACAAAAAACACAAAATAATAAATGCTGGAGAGGTTGTGGAGAGACTGGAACATTTCAATGCTGCTGGTGGAAATGTAAAATGGTACAACCAGTATGGAAATCGATTTGGCGCTTCCTTTAAAAGCTGGAAATAAAAGTACTGTACTATCCAGGTATTCCACTCCTTGGAATATATCCTAGAGAAATAAAAGCTGTCACATGAATTGATATATGTGCACCCATGTGCATTGCATCACTGTTCACAATAGCAAAAAGATGGAAACAACCTAGGTGCCCATCAATGGATGAATAGATAAACAAGTTATGGTATATCCACACAATGGAATACCATGCATGATAAAAACAACAATGAAGCAGTGAAACATCTTATAGCATGGAGGAATCTGGGAAGCATTATACTGAGTGAATTTAGTCAGTCACAGAAGGACAAATATTGTATAAGACCACTATTATAAGAACTCAAGAGAAGGTTTAAACACAGAAGAAAACATTCTTTAATGGTTAGGAAGGTGGGAAGGGGGGGTAAGGGTTATTTGCTAACTACATAGTAGATAAGACTTATCTTAGGTGAAGGGAAGGACAGCACACACTACCTGGGAAGTCAGCACAACTGGACTAAACCAAAGCTAAGAAGTTTCCTGAATACAATCAAACACTTTGAGAGACAGAGTAGCAGGGGTAGGGTTCTGGGGACCATGCTTTCAGGGGACATCTAGGTCAATTGGCATAACATAGCTTATTAGGAAAATGTTCTTTATCCTACTTTGGTGAGTGGCCTCTGGGGTCTTAAAAGCTTGTAAGTGGCCATCTAAGATGCATCAATTCATCCAACCACCTGGAGTAAAGGAGAATGAAGAACACTAAAGACACAAGAAAGGTATTATCCCAAGAGACAAGAGAGGGCCACATAAACCAGCGACTTCATCAGCCTGAGACCAGAAGAGCTAGATGGTGCCCGGCTACAACTAATGACTACTCTGACAGGGAACACAACAAACAGTCCCTGATGGAGCGGGAGAAAGGTGGGTGCAGAACTCAAATTCTAGTAAGACCAGACTTAATGGTCCGAATGAGACTGGAGGAACCCCAGAAAGCATAGTCGCTGGATTCTCTATCAGCCCAGAACTAAAACAATTTCTGAGGTCAACTCTTCAGACAGGGATTGGACTGGACTGTGGGACATAAAGTGATACTCATGAGGAGTGCGTCTCTTAGCTCAAATAGATACAAGAGACTAAACAGGCAGCTTCTTTCTGGAGGTGAGATGGGAAGGCAGAGAGGGTTAGGAGCTGATTGAATGGATATGGAGAATCAAGGGTGAAAGGAGGAGTGTGGTGTCATAGTATGGGGAGAGTAATTAGGGTCACATAACAATGTACATCTAAATTTTTGTATGGGAGTATAACTTGAAATGTAAACTTCATTTAAACTACAACAATAAAAAAAATTTTAGAAAAAGAAGAAGAGTCTTGAGCGGAGTGCATCTTTTGGACCAGGAACCCAGGCTCCCTGAGCTGAGAACCTCCTAGACACAGGAGAAAGAGCAAATGCTGATGACAGTGAGAGACAGGAATGATGAGCAATGAGCCCGCCTGGCCTGCAGAGTGAGAGCTGAGCACCTTTGGGCAGGAGGCTTGCCGAAGACGCTAAAAGAGTTGTAACATTTTCTTGTGTGGGGCATAGGCCTGTGTATGGCCCATGCGGGGGTTGCCTTGGAGAATCCTGTGCAGGGGTCTTCCTACAGCCAGGAAGGACCCAGAGGCTTCTGCAAGGGAGGCTTGCCAGCAGAGCTAAAACACTTGCTTGTGCAAGGCAAGAGAGGCCCAAGTGTTCCCTGTGCATCAGTGCATGCTTCCCTCTCAGGCATCTGGTAGCTTGGTGGCAAGAGAGCCCCACAGGCCCAGGTAGCATGGCAGGAGCCACTGCAGAGGCTTAGAACGGCTCAGTGACAGAGGCTCGGGAGGTCCTGTGCAGGGGTCTTCTTGCCAGCAGCGAGTCCCAGCAGCAGAGCAGAAGCCTAGGGAGCTATGTAGTCCCCTTACACACACACAGCACAGTGGTGGTAGCTAGAGGCAGCAGTGACATGAACACAGCATCTGACCTGAACCATGCCTTCCCAGCAACATAAAAATGGACATAGGTGATACGGCGAAGGGTAAGCATTTCTCTTTCGGGAATCTGTCGTTATTGTTTACTATTTGTTTTCTATAAATAATAATAGTGGCTTTCTTTCACTTTCCCAACACTTTGTGTCTAGTGTGTCTGGCTCGATCACAGCTGAACGTAGCACCCATGGAATTGTTGATGCTGCTGGGTATATGTGCCTCATTCCTAGCTGTCTGACGGCTTCCTGGAAGTTTGAGGCACAGCCTGTCTGTGTGTGCAGTGGGTGAGTCCCGACTCACAGCAACCCTATGTACAACACAACGAAACACTACCTGGTCCTGTGCCATCCTCACAATCATTGTTATGCTTGAGCCCATTGTTGCAGCCACTGTGTCAATCCATTTCTTTGAGGTTCTTCCTCTTTTTCTCTGACCCTTTGCTTTACCAAGCACGATGTCCTTCTCCAGGGACTGATCCCTCCTGATAACATGTTCAAAGTACATGAGATGAAGTTTCATCATCTTGCTTCCAAGGAGCGTTCTCGCTGTACTTCTTCCAGGACAAATTTGTTCGTTCGTTTGGCAGCCCATGGTATATTCAGTATTCTTTGCCAACACCATAGTTCAAAAGCATCTATTCTTCTTTCATCCTCCTTATTCATTGTCCAGCTTTCACATGCATATGAGGCGATTGAAAACACCATGGCTTGGGTCAGACACACCTTGGTACTTAAAGTGACATCTTTGCTTTTTAACACTTTAGACATGTATATACATCCTTGCATGGTAGTGTGGGGCTATGGTTAGTTTTCTTTTGCTTATCTATATTTTCCAAACATTCTGTGTAGTAAATCTCTAATCATTTGTGAGAAAATTAATGCAATTTATTTTTTAAAGAATAGTTGTTAATAACTTCAGATTTCCTCACACAAGTGAGATTCTGTTATTTAAAGGATGGGATGCCTTGGAGACTAACATAGCTTGGTATGCTCCTGGGAGAGCCTTCATCACTAAAGTGGGGTCTTGGGCACCCCAGGGGCATGTGGGGCCACCACCCTGACACTGAGTTTATATTAGTTGCAATTGCGTCTCCAGGCACTATGAAGTTGAAAGGTAGGACTGACAGTAGTCTAGCTTCCCAGGACCCCTAGGGAAAGACACCCCCCAGGGGAGGGAAGACATCAGCTGGATGAACCTCCTGCTTCCAGGATATCAGTGAATTTCTGACTGACCTGGGAAGGTCACCTCACCCACGCCACAGTACCAGCCCTCCTCTGAAGAGCACTGTGTTGTGATGACACTCACAAGAGTTTGTGAAGGGCTGGTTTCTCCCTAGCAATCTCCTTCTGTGCAAAACACAGGGCACAAAGACTTAAAGACACTTCAGGTGTGTCCTCCAGAATGTTGGGAGAGGACTCTGCCCAGACGATTCGGGTTAGGATGTCCTGGGAAGCCCTTCTGCTCCAGCTGTGATCTTAAAGCTGTGGGGGTGTTATTTTAGAAACACTGCTGTCACTGACCTCCATTTTTCAGTAGAACTTCTGATGTTCATTTGCTCTAATACTGGTCTTAGTTCTTTTCATGGAACCACCTGCCATCCTATGCTGAATAAGGTGAGCTCAAAGAAGCAACTTCTTCCTGTTTATTAAATATCAAAATGTACCTTTCAATTTTTCTATTTTTCAGAGTAATGACATGAAGTAAAAAATTCCTTAGATGAATGAATAGGTAATAATCTTTACCTGGTAGATTCTACACACCTGGTCAGGAGCTGGGGCAGCTTCCCAAGGGCAGAGAGAAAAGGTTGAGGTTGGAGATTTTAGACTGACTTTTCTCAATCAAGTTTTAAAGAGAAGGTTGGAATAGAGAAGAGCTGTTTCCTTCCATCACATTTCAGGTCATAGCTCACTGTGTCAAAGGTGGATAATCTAGACCTTGTGTCTTCCCCACCCTATTCCTCCCCCAGTTGCCCCACATGGTAGCCAGAGATCTCCTCTCAAAATGCCTCTCCTGCCCTCAGACCCCAAGCCCAGCCCAGGTCACTGCCTCTCTGGGCCGTTTGCCTGGTCAGAAGATGGAAGCACAGAGAACCTCCCTCCTCCCCTTCTCAAGATTCACTTCTGTCCTGGTCTCATGTTTTACTTAGCTTTTATGGCTTCCCCAGTTTCCACTGCTGGTGTCAGGATTGGAGGACAGGAAAGAAGAAGAAAGAGGAAGGGAGGGAGGGAGAAAGGACAAGAAGAGGTGTCTGCCCTTGCCTTGTTTGCATGCCTTAAATCACTGACTAATGAGCCTTCCTATTGTCTAAGCCCCTGTCTACACGTGGGCTTGGCAACATGTCCACCCAGGGAGTCCACAGGGAATGGAGAGGGCCTTTTACAGCAGGACAGGACATCCCCCCCACCCCACAGCAGAATCAAAGGGGTGATGGTCAAGGCAAGTGGATGTGATCTGGACGCCAAGAGCATGACAGGAATAGGATCAGGGAAAGAGGAAAGAATGTGCACAGTTGGGCAAAGCAAGAAGCTAGGGGAAGGAGAGTTGTCAAAATTCAAGTTAAAATTAAGTCCTACTAAGATAACTTCTTGATGTATTTGCTCACCTGACTACAAACATTCTTACAGAGTGGTGAGACTGAGGAGAATAAGATGAATGCCTTTCCCTTATTTAGTGCCTACTCCTTTTCATACTCCAGATGCCAGTGGTTGTTAATTGGTACTGGTGGCAGTGAGAGGTGTTGATTGACAGTTGGCAATATCTGGAGATACGGGCTGTCACAACTTTGGGGTGGGGGGTGTTTGCTGCTGGCATCTAGTGGATGGAGACCAGAGGTGCTGCTAAACATCCTGCAATGCACAGGAGGGTCATCACAGAAAAGAATTATCAGGTCTCAGTGTCAGTAGTGTAAGGTTGAGAAACTCTGCCATAGCCATTTATTCCTAGCATAAATGAAATCAGAAGAGTAATACTTGTGTTCTTTGATGTGATTTCTGAGAAGTGTTTTATTGTTGCTGTTTCTGAGTTTTACCCTCACATTCATTACCCTCATATTTACCCCAGTTGTCAGACTGAGGGAGGTTGGACTACTTTTGTCTCAGGGTCTTCCAGAGCCTTATAAATATCTCACAAGTCAAACACAAACCTTCTGATAGTTCTATACTTCTCTTTTATTATGTCTTCCTTATCAACTTCATGATCTCTTTCTCTTCCATCTCATCTTATTTTTCCCTCTATAAATTCTGTACTTTATTTTCAGATCTTTCTTCTGCTGCTTCAAAAATCAAATCCAAACTCACAGCAAAGTGTCTCAGGCTCCCAAAGCTGGTTGAGGGAAAGTTCTGATTCACATAGGGAATTTAAGGATTACATCTGAAATCATGTATCAGATGACCAAAGGCTTTCATAGCTGTCTCACTGTAATAGAAGATACTTTGTTTTTCTGATTGCTACTGTTAAGTTGGCAATCAAATCACTTTTCATGTCAGGCTACCTCAGAGACAGATGATTTGCTGATTTGCTACAGTTGAAACTTGATTCCTTATGAAGGGAAGGAAGAGTGGGTGAGAGGCATAAGTCACTGTGATTGTTCAGGTTGTGTGTCGACGTGGCTGGGCCATGATTCCCAGTGGTTTGGCAGTTATGTAACAATGTATTTACCTTCCATTTTGTGATATAATGTAATCATCTCCATGATATGATCTGATATGATCAGACAATCACTGGAAAAGGATTTTCCTAGGAGTTGTGGCCTGCATCCTATATATATATATATATATATATATATAGGCAAAACTCTCTTTCTTGCTCTGGATCCTGCATCTGGCTTGTCATCTTCTGACTTCTGTTTCTTGGGACTTGACCCAGATACCTGCTGTACTGCCTACTGATCTGGGGTTTCCTCAGCCTCCACAGGCTGTGAGCCAGTGGACTGCTATCTTACCTGTCAATCTTAGGATTCCTTGGCCTCCACAGCCTGTGAGCCAGAGGTCTGCTCTCTGATCTGCCGATCTTGGGTTCATAAGCCCCTGCAGCTGGGTGAGTGAGGAGAAGCTGCCAGCCTGACATTTGGGACCTGCCAGCCTCTACAACTGTGTGAACGATTTCCTTGAGATAAATCTCTCTCTCTCCCTCTATATATATATATTATATATACACACACACACACATACACACACACACACACACATATATATACATAAGCTCTTCACTGGTTTTGCTTCTCTAGAGAACCTAGCTTAAGACAGAATTTGATACCAAAAAAGTAGGATGCCGCTCTAATAAATTCTTTAATATCGAAGTGGTTTTGGAATTGGGTAATGGGTAGAGACCGGAAGAGTTTTAAGGTGCATAATAGTAAAAGCTTAGATTACCTTGAAAATGATGTTGGTAGAATTATGGATGTCAAAGCAATTCTGGTGAAGGTTCAAAAGGAAATGAGAAGAGCTATAGAGAAAGTCTCTATCAGCTTAGAGAATACATATGACATGAGCAACAGAATATTACTAGAAATGTGGACTTTAAATGTGCTTCTGGTGAAGCTTTAAAAGAAAATGATGAACATGTCATTGGACAATGGAAGAAGGGGGACCTGCTACCACCAAGAAAGAAGAGCTGGGAGTGGAACACTTCCTTTGGACCCAGGGTCCCTGTGCTGAGAACCTCCTAGACCCAGGGGAAGATGGACGCTAAGACACAAGGAGATTTCCAAGGAAAGCCAGGCCCACAGATGTTGAAAGGAGACAAGGACCTTCCCCCAGAGCAGGCAGAGAGAGAAAGGCTTCCCCTAGAGCTGGTGCCCTCAATTCAGACTTCTAGCTTCCTAGACTGTGAGAGAATAAATTTCAATTTGTTAAAGCCATTCACTTGTGGTATTTCTGTTACAGCAACACTAGATAACTAAGACTGTCTCTTGCAATCCTGTATTACTGATAGCGCTGAATAATCATTTAAATTAGTAACAAAAAAATAAAGCATAAAATACTAAGGAAATTCATCATAAGAATTTGTGTGAGGAGAGAGTCCGGCAAGATGGCACTCTAGGCAGAAGCACCACGCCGTCCCTCCACAGCAAAGATCCGAAAAACTAAGCCAAACAGAGAATCAAAAATCCTGAAACCCTAGAACATCAAATGAAGAGATAAAGAACTCAGCCGAGCACCAAATGGAGTGAGAATACTGAAAGAGAATGGAGAGAGAGGAGAGATTCATGCAGAGGTCCCCTACCAGTTAACGCAGAGCGGATCCACCATCTTTGACTCCTATCGGAGACCAGCAAACGGGGGTACGAGACAGCAGCCTCACGGAGCGTCCAGTGGGAGACAAAACAGCCAGGATGAAACAAACAAATCTACAATCAATAAACGAGAGAAATGTCTACTGAATGCCCCCAAAACAGAAAATAATATCAAAACATTTACAAAAACAGGACAGGATGGCTCCAGTAGGTATCCAAATTAAAACACCAGATAACTCTCCTGTGGAAGAAAATGCACTAGAAGTACCTGATAGGGAATTCAAATCACTAATACTTGGAATTTTACAACAACTGAGGCAAAAAGCAGACAAACATGAGGAAAAAACAGACAAATTCATGGAAAATACAGACAGGAAGATGATGCAGGAACAAAATGCCAAAATAAATTCACAACTAGAAATTATACAAAAACAACAATTAGAAATCCAAAAGATAAACAGCAAGATTTCAGAAATGGATGATGTCATAAAAGGGCTGAGAAGCAGATTTGAAACCGTGGAAGACAGGATCAGTGGAACTGAAGACAAACACTTGGATACAACTCTGTTTAAGGAAAACTCAGAAAAAAGAACAAAGAAAAATGAAGAGACCCTGAAAGTTATGTGGGACACAATTAAAAGCAAAAATTTATGAGTGATTGGCATTCCAGAACAGGGGGAGAAAACAGAAAACACAGAGAGGATCATTGAGGAACTGCTGACAGAAAACTTCCCCAATATCATGAAAGATGGAAAGCTGGCCATCCAAGAAGCTCCACGAGCCCCATATAGAAGAGACCCCAAAAGGAAATCACCAAGGCATATCATATTCACACTTGCCAAAACCAAAGACAAACAAAAAATCCTGAGAGGAGCTCATGAAAAACAAGAAGTCACATACAGAGGAGAAACAATAAGACTAAGCTCAGATTATTCGGCAGAAACCATGCAGGCAAGAAGGCAGTGGGATGACATATATAAAATCTTGAAAGAAAAAAATTGTCAGCCAAGAATAATATATCCTGCAAAACTCTCATTCAAATTTGATGGTTAAATTAGGTCATTCACAGATAAACAGAAACTAAGAGAATATGTAAAAGTCAAACCAAACTTACAAGAATTATTAAAGGGAGTTCTTCAAACTGAGGACAAACAGATTCAGCCCTCAGGCAGGACCTAGGACACAGGATCGTACGAGCCAGATACCAAAGTAGGAAATGAACTCTTGAGGACTATCCAAAACCAAAAGAAATACAACAGGGAATCAGAGCAGTCAATCAATGGATGACAACAACATCAAAACAATGAAAGAGGGAATAAACAGCATAGGTATAGAACCTTCTAATGGAGAGGAAGGTAAGGCGATACCAAGTAAGGGTAGACTGCTTCAAACTTAGAAAGATAAGGGTAAAATTCATGGTAATCACAAAGAAAGTTAACAAACCAACTCATAAAAATAAAGACGAAAAACATAAAGTCTCAGCAACAACAAAACCTACAAAAACAAAAGAAATGAACACAAAATCCACAAACAAAAGTAACTCAGCACAAGAGAGTAAGGAGAACAAAGAAAACTTCACCACCACAAAAAAAAGCACTACAAAATGACAGCAAAAAACTCACATCTATCAATAATTACACTGAATGTAAATGGACTCAATGCATCCATAAAGAGACGGAGAATGGCAGAATGGATAAGAAAACAGGATCCATCAATATGCTGTCTACAAGACACACACCTTAGAAACAAAGATGTGAATTTATTAAAAGTCAAAAGTTGGAAAAAAATATATCAAGCTAACAACTACCAAAAAAGAGCAGGAGTGGCAATGCTAATATCAGATAAAATAGACTTTAAAATGAAATCCACCATAAAAGACAAAGAAGGACACTATATAATGATTAAGGGGACCATCCATCATGAAGACATAACCATGATAAACATCTACGCCCCCAATGACAGGGCTCCAAAATACATAAAACAAACTCTAAGAACACTGAAAAGAGAAACTGACAGTTCCGCAATAATAGTAGGAGACTTCAACACACCACTCTCAGTAAAGGACAGAACAACTAAGAAGAAACTCAACAAAGATAAAGAAGACCTAAAGGGCACAATCAGCCAACTGGACCTCATAGACATATATAGAACACTCCATCCAACCACTGCAAAGTACACATTCTTTGCCAATGCACATGGAATGTTCTCCAAAATAGACCACATCTTAAGCCACAGAGAAATCCTCAACAAGATCCAAAACGTTGAGATAATTCACATCAAGGTAGAAATTAACACTAGAAAGAGCAAGGGAAAAAAAATCAACTACATGGAAACTGAATAATACCTTGCTTACACATCAGTGGGTAATAGAAGAAATCAGAGATGGAATCAAAGAAATCCTAGAATCAAATGAGAATGAAAAAACATCATACCAAAGCCTTTGGGACACAGCAAAGGCAGTCCTCAGAGGACAACTTATAGCAATAGATGCACATATCAAAAAAGAAGAAAGGGACAAAATCAAAACATTAACTACATAACTCAAACAAATAGAAAGAGAACAGCAAAAAAAGCCCACAAGCACCGGAAGAAAGGAAATAGTAAAGATCAGAGCAGAAATAAATGAAATAGAGAACAGAAAAACAGTAGAAAGAATCAACAAAACCAAAAGTTGGTTCTTTGAAAGAATCAACAAAATCGACAAACCACTGGCCAGACCGACAAAAGAAAAACAGGGGAGGACACAAATAACCCAAATAAGAAATGAAAGGGGGACATTACAACAGACCCAACTGAAATAAAAAGGATTATAACAGAATATTATGAAAAACTATACTCCAACAAATTTGAAAACCTTAGAGGAAATGGACAAATTTCTAGAAACACACGGCCTACCCAAACTCCAACAAAGTGATGTTGAAAATCTGAACAGACCCATAACAAGAGAAGAGATTGAAAAGGTAATAAAAAAACTCCCAACCAAAAAAAGCACTGGCCCAGATGGCTTCACTGGAGAATTCTACAAAATATTTACAGAAGAGCTTGTACCAGTTCTACTCAAGCTATTTCAGAGCATAAAAGAGGAAGCAACACTTCCAAATTCATTCTATGAAGCCAGCATAACGCTGACACCAAAACCAGGCAAAGACGTCACAAAAAAAGAAAATTACAGACCAATATCTCTCATGAATATAGATGCAAAAATTCTGAACAAAATTCTAGCCAATAGAATCCAGCATCATATTAAAAAAATAATACACAACGACCAAGTAGGATTCATACCAGGTATGCAAGGATGGTTTAACATTAGAAATTCAATCAACGTAATCCACCACATAAATAAAAGGAAAGAAAAGAATCACATGATCATCTCAATTGACGCAGAAAAGGCATTTGACAAAGTCCAACACCCATTCCTGACAGAAACTCTCATTAAAATAGGTATAGAAGGGAAATTTCTCAACATAATAAAGGGCATCTATGCAAAACCAACAGCCAACATCATTCTTAATGGAGAGAGGCTGAAAACATTCCCCCTGAAAACAGGAACAAGACAAGGATGCTCTTTATCAGCACTCCTATTTAACATTGTGCTGGAAGTTCTAGGTAGAGCAATAAGGCAAGAAAAAGAAATCAAGGGCATCCAAATTGGTAATGAAGAAGTTGAACTATCCCTGTTTGCAGAAGATATGATACTATACATAGAAAACCCTAAAGACTCCACCAGAAATCTACTGGAACTAACAGAAAGATTCAGCAGAGTAGCAGGATACAAGATAAACATTCAAAAATCAGTTGGATTCCTATACACCAGTAAGGAGAACGATGAAAAGGAAATCAGGAAATCAATACCGTTTTCAATAGCCCCTAAAAAGATAAAATACTTACGAATAAATCTGACCAGCGATGTAAAAGACCTACACAAAGAAAACTATAAAACACTACTGTATGAAACCCAAAGGGATCTACATAAATGGAAAAACATACCATGCTCATGGATAGGCAGACTCAACATTGTGAAAATGGCAATTCTACCCAAAGCAATTTACAAATACAATGCAATCCCGATTGAAATACCAGCAACATTCTTCAAAGAGATGGAAAAACTAACCATTAACTTTATATGGAAAGAGAAGAAGCCCCGAATAAGTAAAGCACTACTGAAGAAGAAGAATAAAGTTGGAGGACTCACACTACCTGACTTGAGAACCTACTATACAGCTACCGTAGTCAAAACAGCTTGGTACTGGTACAACGACAGATACATTGACCAATGGAACAGACTTGAGAAGCCAGATGTAAATCCATCCACCTACGGTCACCTGATCTTCGACAAGCGCCCAAAGTCCATCAAATGGAGAAAAGACAGTCTTTTTAACAAATGGTGCTGGCAAAACTGGATATCCATTTGCAGAAAAATGAAACAGGACCCATGCCTCACACCGTATACAAAAACTACTTCAAAATGGATCAAAGACCTGAATATAAAGCCTAAAACTATGAAGTTCATAGAAGAAAAAATAGGACCAACACTGCAGGCCTTAATACATGGCATTAACAGGATACAAACCATAACCATCAATGCACAAAACCCAACATATAAGCTAGATAACTGGGATCTTCTAAAGATCAAACACCTATGCTCTTCAAAAGACTTCACCAAGAGACAAAAGAGAACCTATAGACTGGGAAAAAAATTTTGGACAGTACAAGTCAGACAAAGGTCTAATCTCCATAATCTACAAGAAAATCCAACACCTCTACAACAAAAAGACAAATAATCCCATTAAAAAATGAGCAAAGGAAATGAAGAGACACTTCACCAAAGAAGACATTCAAATGGCCAACAGACACATGAGGAAATGCTCGCGATCACTAGCCATTAGAGAAATGCATATTAAAACCACAATGAGATACCATCTCACCCCGGCATTACTGGCACGAATCAAAAACAATGGAAATAACAAATGTTGGAGGGGCTGCGGGGAGATGGTAACTCTTATGCACTGCTGGTGGGAATGCAAAATGATACAACCATTTTGGAAAATGATATGGCGTTTCCTCAGAAAGCTAGAAATAGACATACCATTCGATCCAGCAATCCCACTCCTAGGAATATATCCTAGAGAAATAAGAGTCGTCACTCGAATAGACATATGCACACCTATGTTCATGGCAGCATTGTTCACAATAGCAAAACAATGGAAACAACGTAGGTGCCCATCAACAGATGAATGGATAAACAAACTATGGTACATACACACAGTGGAGTACTATGCAACGAGAAAGAACAACAATGAATCTGTGAACCATCTCATAACATGGATGAAACTGGAGGACATTATCCTGAGTGAAATAAGTCAGTCAATCACAAAAGGACAAATATTGTATGAGACCTCTATTGTAAAAACCCATGAAAAAGTTCACACATAAAATGTAACAATCTTTGTTGGTTACCAGGGATGGGAGGGGTGGGGGGGAAAATACTAAATAGGCAATAGATAAGTGGTATCTTAGGTGAAAGGTGAGACAGTACACAATACGGGGGAAGCTAGCACAACCTCTACAAGGAAAGGTCATGGAAGCCCCATAGACACATCCAAACTCCCCGAGGGACTGAGTTGCTGGGCAGAGGGCTCTGGGCACCATGGTCTCGGGGAACATCTAGCTCAACTGGCATGACACAGCTTATAAAGACAATGCTCTACATTCTACCTTGGTGAGTAGTGTCTGTGGTCTTAAAAGCCTGTGAGCGGCCATCTAAGATACTCCACTGGTCCCATCCCTTCAGGAGCAAGGGAGAATGAAGAGAACAGGATACAGGGAAAAGATTAGTCCAAAGGACTAACTGTCCACAGCTACCAAGGCCTCCACTGGACTGAGTCCAGTAAAGCTAGATGGTGCCCGGCTACCACCGCTGACTGCTGTGACCAGGATCACAACAGAGGGTTCTGGACAGAGCTGGAGAAGGATGTAGAGCATAATTCTAACTCACAAAAAAAAAAAAAAAAAAAAAAAAAGACCAGATTTACTGGCTTAAAGGAGACTGGAGAAACCTCAAGAATATGGTCCCCAGACACCCTTTTAGCTCAGTGGTGAAGTTACCTCTGAGGTTCACTGTTCAGCCTGGGAGTGGACAGCCCCATAAAACCAAATGAGACTAATGAGGTACAGGAGTCCAGTGACAAGGGCCAGAAGGCAGAAGGGGACAAGGAAGCTGGTGATAGGGAACCCAAGTTTGAGTAAGGATATTGCTGATGTGTTGTGAGATTGTTAACCATTGTCATAGGGCAACATTTGTAGTAACTGTTAAATGAGAAACTATTTTGTTCTGTAAGCCTTCATCTTAAGGGAGAATAACAGCACAATTGGAAGAGCGCAGTCAATGTCACTGAACTGTGTGTGTAGAAATTTTTGAAACAGTGTATCTTTGGCTATGTGTATTTTCACCAAAAAAAAAAAAAAAAGTTGAGAAGTTAGAAGGTTGATATGTTGTGGGGCTGTTAATTGATGTCATAAAACAACATGTGTACTACTGTTTTATGAGAAACCATTTGTTCTGTAAGCCTTCACCTGAAGTAGAATAAAATATTTTAAAAAATAAAAAATGAAAAAAAAAAGAATTTGTGTGAGGTTGGAGGATGCTCCATTTTTATTAAAGCTATTAATAAAGTCATTATGAAGTACTCCTCTAAAGGTTGTAATGTTTGAGCCAGTTACAAGTTCCACGAGGCTGAACATCGCAGGCCAGAGCCCAGGATTGTCCAGTGTGGAAAGCCTCACAAAACTGGATCAGGTTTGAGATCTGTATGTGAGAAGGCATAGATTGGTACATCATTTGGCTACATTTAGATGTGAAAGCAATACATCAATGAGGAAATGTGCTGAAACCCACCTCATATGGGCAGATCACATAAGCCCATTGTTGTCAAGCCTTGGGAACTCATCTGTGAGCGTTATGAATAGAGGGCTGGAGACCAAGAGTGAGGACACTGTCTTCATGAAGAGTTTGTGGGACCCAGTACTTAGGGGTAAGATGTGGCAAAGGGCGTGGCGGGGAGGGCACAGGATCTCTCTGGCAAAGAAAAGCTGAAGAACACACAGGATGGTTGTGCATCTTAAGGCTGATGGCTTTAGGAACATGGAAGAGGACATCACATGTTTCAAAGGCACAGAGGTAGGCTTGGTGAAGTGCCCATTCAGTGAGGTTGGGTTACTTGCAGATACCTCAAGAAGGGAATGGATGAAAGAGGATGGAGGACCCTTGATGCGCCACTGTGAAAGAAGCTCAGATCAGATAATTGGGTGTCTCCAGAAGGGGCCTGCAGTGGGAGCAAACCAGTGGAATTTGAGTTGTTCCAACTAATGTAAGCCCCTATGGATCTGCAGAAACTCAGACAAAGAATCATCTCCTCTTTCCAGTCTTTCTGAGATGCCAAAACCTGTGTTTGTCTTTGACGTTTTCTTCTCTCCCAACCATTGTATTCACCCAGCTATGGAGTTGGAAGAGCCCTGGTGGCACAGTGGTTAAAGTAGCTAGGCTGCTAACTGAATTGCTTTGTGGGAGAAAATGGGCAGTAGCTTCTGTAAAGATTTACAGCTTTGGAAACACTGTCGGGGCAGATCTACTCTATCTTATATGGTCACTATAAGTTGGACTCAATGGCAATAGGTTTTTTTTTTTTTCCCGATGACATTCTAGTGTGCTTGCCTTGCCTTTTTACATTTGTGTTTCTTTCTTCCTTTGGTCTGAGCCTTCATCATTCCCCTCTGAAATGACTTCTTAGTCTCCCACCTGCATCCCTGCTGTCAGTTTTCCCATTCAGAACCCACCAGATATGGCTGACACAAAGCATACAAACACCTCTCCCCCCGTGTCATTTCTTATTCAGAAGTCCTCTCACACTGTCCCAGGCCTCACAAGCCTACAGTCTAGCCCCTCTGTGCTTGCCCTCCCTATTTCTCATGACTACCCAGACTGGCTGGGCCATCTCTCCAGGAGGTTTCTCCACCTGTCAGCCCTGTCTTTATGTCAGAGACTTCAGCCATGTTGATTCCCTTGCTGAAATGAGCCACATGGGTATGAGACAAACTCCTGTGGAGTAGAGAAAACTTACCCACTCTTCAAACTTCAGCTCAACACCCATATCCTCCAGAGACCCTTCCCTAACCACTTTACCTCTGTCCTGAATTTTTTTCCCTTTTCAAATTTTACATTATGCTATTGGTCCCATGGGCATATACTTTAATATTTAGCCATTTTCCATAACTGTATCTGGATTTTTCCTTAAGGTGTTTATTTCATTTAACTAGTGAGCATCCTCCCCTTCAATCTTTGTTCTCTCCATACACATCAGTCAAAATGTTCATAGGGTCACCCTATTCCTGTTCAAGACCCTCCAGTGACTTTCCACCCCACTGGAATAAAACCCAGTGTCTGATTGGCCGATGACAGCCTCATCAGTGATTCTCACTCAGCTTGGCTGCAGATGACACTCACCTGTAGAGCCTCAGCCCCAACCCACAGCAGCTGAAGCCAGATTTCAAGAACTGGGCCCAGGAATCAGTATTTTTTATCACTGCAGTTATTCTAAGGGGCAGCCATGGTAGAGCACCATCTCCCCATGTGATCTGTCCTAGCTGCCCCTCTTGCTCAGACCTGCCTCCTGCCCCTGCTCATCCTGCTGCTGCAGAGCTGGCCTCTAGGTTCTTCCCCTACATGCCACGCTCTCAGGGCCTAGGCACTCTCCTGCTTTCACTCCTGGGAACGTTCTCCCACGTGCCCACGTGGCCCTCCCTCAATCCATGCAAGTCTCGCTCAAATGTCACTTCCTCAGAGAGGCCATCCCTGACACACTGCCCCACTATGTTCTCTTCCTTTAGCCAGTTTCATTTTTATTCATAACATTTACCACTATCTGACATCATATTACATATCTATTTTCCTTTTTTAATATATCTTTTTTACTGGAATATAAACTTTATGAGGGTAAAGAATCTGTCTGCTTTGTTCACTGCTGAAGCCTCAGGGCCTCAGGCAGAGCGTATCTTAGGTGCTCAATGAAAATCTATTGAATGAGTTTTTCAAATGAGATTGTGCATGTCCTTGGTGATAGGGACTAGAGCTAAAACTAATTTTATATAGTTCTAGTGCTAAGGATTTGGAAGTCAGAATGTTGGAATGTTATTAAAACTTTCCATATATTTTCTTTTCCATGAGATTGAATGATACTTCTTTTCCTTGACTGTTAAGGCCTAAAAGTTTTAAATCTGCTTAACTACTAGGTGCCCAACACAAATACCTGGTGCTTCCAAGCACACAGGAAAAATCAGCACTCATTTTCTTTGACAATCTCCCAAGATTTTAACTTAAAAAAAAAAAAAATCAAAGCATATTTTCCAGGCCACTTTGAGGGTTTTGAAGAATAAAAGATGAATCTTTGTCTATCATTTTGTAGCTGTCCTAAGTTCCTTGATCTGACTCATGCAAAGTTTCAAACAGCATGGAAAACATGCTTTTAATGGTAATAGCTGTTATGGATTGAATTGTGTCCCCCAAAAATATTAACCTCTATGCCTGTGGTTATGATCCCATTTGGGAATGGGTTGTCTTTGTTATATTAATAAGGCAGGATTAGTTAGTGTGTGTCTTAAGTCAATCTCTTCTGAGATATAAAAGAGATTAAATTAGTAAGCTGGAAGCAGAGATGGAGGAAGAGAAATATCAAGTCACATGAAGATCACCCAGTAGCAGAAGTTCAAAAGAGACAAGGACCTTCCCCCAGAGCTGACAGAGAGAGAAAGCCTTCTCCCTAGAGTTGGCATCCTGAATTCAGACTTCTAGCCTCCTAAATCATGAAAGAATAAATTTCTGTTTGTTAAAGCCACTCATTTGCGGTATTTCTGTTATGGCAGCACTAGATAACTAAGATAATAGTAACACTAATAAAATATTGATGACCTATTTTATGGTAAGCACAGTACAAGAGATTTTGCATGGATTACTTTCAATTAAGAATAAAAACAAATGAAAAAAAATACCCTGAAAGGTAGAAATTAGTATCCCTAATTTTAAAAGCAGAGAAATTGGTATTCAGTGAAGCCACTCTGTGCGTAAGGGGTCCACAATGATCAAATGATTCAACTACAAAGACTTTGTTCTTCTCACTGCACCTTTTTGTTTTCCTAATCACCAAGTTCAGAGAAGAAAGAGCTGCTCCCACAAGAGACAGAATAGTACTTGCTTCTTGGTAGTGTTTGTCAACAGGCTTGACACTCCTGGATGAGGAACTGGGGGAGAGAAAGCAGAAGCAAGAAGCTGACATTTTTCCACCAGGTTTCAAAATGCATTTGGCAGAACGTAACAAAGAGGTGGAAAATGGCAATGCACTGAGCCTTTCATTCTGTGGGCACTGGTGAACATAAAGTCACCTCAGTCCTCAGCAGCAACCTCTCCCAGACCACTAGACTATTAGCCTAAACAACCAAGACAACAGGAAACAGATAACGAAACACTGGTACTCAGCCCCAGAGGTTGCTGGTAGGTCTTGAAAGAAGGTCAGTCAAAGCTTAAGTAGCCCCCTGGTTTTTATATCTGAACTCAGAGTCTTGGAGAACATGTTTTTTTCAAAAAGAAAAAAGTTTAATTAGTTTTGAAAGCTGGCAGAAGTCCAGGATGCAAAAATGTTTTCGTTCTTTTGTGCAATTCCAGTGAGCAAGGGAGAAAAGTGTATGTGTTTGAAGGAGAGGAGAATGGAAGTTACTATTTTGGTGCATGAGAGCAAGCAACATAGAAATGTGAAGGAGTCGGACTCTCCACAAAGCTGCTGATCAGAGAACATTTGGGAGGCCATGGGGTGGGGATTAGGGTGAGCTCTGTTCTGGAGGGAAGTGTTGAGGGGATGGAGGCAGAGAGAGTACACATCACTCCTGCCTTTCCTCTTTTTTCTTCTGAGCAGAGGTTGGGGTGGGTGGTGAGAAGGATGAAGAAGCTGGAAGGAGGACAAGACTTCTCTTTGTAGGAAATCATCCGTGGAATCAAGAAATGACCTGCTGTCATTGGAACTGTGTATATGTTTAACAATGGAAGGCAGAAGTTAAAAATTGTTGTAATGACTTTGCGCATGAGAGCAGCTATCAAGATTTTAGCAAAATTATTTAAATTATTACTAAACAAATTGAGTACAAATTCTGCCAAGGTGAGATGTTAAAAAGTTGAAAAGAAATTTCAATGAGTGAATGATGTCTATAAGATACAACCCACACAGAACTGTTCGTGAGACTTCACGTCTATCAAGAATTTAGTGGCTGAATATTTTTGGAAGGAAAACCTACCCCAGACACAGTACTGCCAACTGAACCATTGGAAAAACTAAAAAACAGAGCGTACTAGTACTCTACTTTCTAGTTTATGTTCCTTCGATCCTGTGCAGATGCCATTCAAGCTACAAGAATGGACATCAGAAAATTATAAAGAGAGTTTCAGTTCCACACAAGCTTGCAATGAAAGTGTTAAGATGCAACATAAGCACCAGGTGACTCTCGGTCTGCAAACTCAAGTATGAAAAAAATGGAATTTATTGTTTACTAATTAGATTCAATTTATCTTAGGAGCTGACATTCCACTGGTTACAAGCTTCTGATAGGAATATGTAGTTGGAAAAAACTTCCCAGGCAAACCTGAAGAGAATTCCTGAGAAAAAATGTAGACCTTGCACGAAGAAGCTAGCTCTGAAGAGAGTTAGGAAGAGTTTGGAAGAGGGGAAAGAAAGAAAAGAAGGCTCAGGATTCAGGTGGGGGTCTGCACAGCACCCCTGAGGACAATGGAGGAGAATGGATCCTATGTCCAGAGATGGGCAATATAACTAATGTAGACAGTGGGGAAAAAGTTCATAGACAAATACACTGTCTGAGGATCCAAAAATCACTCAACAAATCCTAGGTCTTCAATTATTTGGTTTCTACAGTCAGGATTAATGCAAAAAACAGAGATCTCAGGCTAGCCCCCGTGAGTGTGAGTGGAGGGTATGTCTCATCTTCAGACACCTCCTTCCTCAGAAACCACCTTCCTGCTGGGCCTGACTTCAGGAATAGAGATACTGCACCCACCTAGGAATAAGCAGACAATGTGCCGGGCATGCTGATTGCTGGCAGAGTCATCCTTTTCATTCTGTGTCATCTAGCTAACGTGAGGTAACAATTTAGGATGAATCTACTTGGCAGCATCTTGACAGTTTTCCAGAAGAAAGAACAATAAGCACCTATTTTCTGCTGGGAAAGCCCCTGTCTCTCTACTTCTCAGCCCTGATAAAGTCTGGAAGCAGTGTGTCATTTATTACTTTAGGCCACTTTGGAGACATTCAGTCTTCTCAAATTCGTTGCACATTTATCTGGAGACCCAACAAATAGCTAAACATGTTGCAATCTATTTAACGTAATTTATTTCCTTATGTCTTTGAGCAGAAAAGCTTTGGAAATTTAGTAACAAAAAGTTAAAATTTATCACAAAACAAGTTAAAATTCATGTAATTTCTAACAAAGAATATTTTAAAACATGTTTGATGATGATATCTCTCCCTAGCTCATGCTCTCTCTCTATATATACACACACACACACACACATATATATATAGACATTGTCAAGGATTTCATTTTTCTTGGATCAACAATCAACACCCATGGAAGCAGCAGTCAAGAAATCAAATGATGTCTTGCATAGGCAATTCTGTTGCAAAAGACCTTTTTAAAATCTCAAAAAGCAAAGACATCACTTTGATGACTAAGGTGCACCTGACCAAGCCATGGTCTTTTCAATCACCTAGAATGCATGTGTAAGCTGGGCAATGAATAAGGAAGACTGAAGAACTGACACATTTGAATTATAGTGTAGGTGAAGAAAATTGAACATACCATGGACTGCCAGAGGAATAAACAAATCTGTCTTGGAGAAAGTACAGTCACAATGCTCCTTAGAAGCAAAAATAGCAAGATTTTGTCTTGCTTATTTTGGACATGTTAGCAGGAGGGACCAATCCTTGGAGAAGGACATCATGTTTGATAAAGGAAATGGCATGTTTGTTAAAGGAAATGGCATGTTTGATAAAGGAAATGGCCAGCAAAAAGAAGAGGAAAATCAATGGGATGGATTGGCACAGTGCCTACAATAATGGACTCAAACATACCTACTATTGTGAGGAGGGCGAAGGACCAGGCAATGTTTCCTTGTGTTATACCTAGGGTTATTATGAGTCAGAGATGACTCAACAGCACCTAATAGCAACAATAGGAAAAAAAAAAAAAAAAAAACCTGTTGCCGTTGAATGGATTCCAACTTACAGCGACCCTATAGGACAGAGTAGAGCTGCCCCATAGGGTTTCCAAGGAGCAGTTGGTGCATTTGAACTATTGACCTTTTGGTTAGCAGCCGAATGCTTAACCACTGCACCAAGAGGGCCCCAACACAACAACCTATGTTTTTTATGGGATTCTTGGGTGGCACAAATGATTTGTGCTCAACTACTAACCTAAAGGTCAGTGGTTCGAACCTACCCAGTGGCACTGTGGAAGAAAGCCCTGGCTATCTGCTTCTGTAAAGATTACAGCCAAGGAAAGCTTAAGGAGCAGTTCTATTCTGTAACATACTGAGTTGCCATGAGTCGGAATTTAGTCAAAGGCAATGTATTTACACGTTTAGAGTTGCCAGTTTTTACCAAAATTTCATTTAGAAGCAATTGTTCAGAACCTCCAATACATTTTCCTCAAAAAACAATGCTGCAGATGATGATAAAGTTTCAGATTAATCCATAAAATCCTGATTAATCTATAAAGCAGTTGATTTAGAATATCGACAGTACTATTTGTCCTAACCAGTGCCTGGCACATAGCAGACATTTAGAAATGTCATGCATTGTTCTTTTTTCCCTCACTTGCTCACGGCAAACTCTTTTAAAGAAACAGTTAACGAATTCATGTTTATTGCAATTTGGCTATATAAAGGGTACTTTCACTCTTATGAATTGGCATCAACTTGACAGCGATGGATTTGGTTTGGTTTGGTTCACTCATTAATCTCATAAATTCTCAAAAATCCCATGAGATAGGAGTATACTCCCACTTCCCAAATTGGATGACCCGTTCTTTCTATAGAAAACTCAGTCTGTGTTCCAAGTTGCAATGCCAAGAGCACTCTCCTCCTTTGGCAGGAACAAGGATTGCTCCCTGGTCCTCAGAGCTCCAGAGAGGGGGTTGGGGAGAGACTCACCTCTGTGGGAGAGGCTCCACTGGCAAGAGCCACAGAGGACCGGACATCCAGGGTCAAAAAACAGAGAAACAAGGACCTTCGTAAGTTACATGCACAGAAGCTGGGACTGGCTACATACTACAGAGAGGTAGAAAATGACTTCTGTCTTTGTCTTTGTTGTGACACTGCTAGTGGAACAGCACATTCTTTGTTCTCTAATGACAGCATGTTAGTTTTGCCACCAAATAAAAATATCCTAATTATTGAGTATTTTTCCTGGCATATTCAGAGGAAAATGTACTGTTTTCATTTTGGAACGTATAAGCAAATGTTTCAGCCCATCTCCGCCCTGCCCGAATGAACCCGTAAAAACGTCCGTAGGAGAATCAGCGATAAACATACTCCCAGTTCAGGGCCCCCGAAGCCTTTTTATGACAGTACTAATCAAGTGAAAACTTTCTCACTGTTCCTTACAGACCGCCCCCGCCCCCCGCCCTGCACATATACGCACACCATGCCCAGGTTATTTCTGGTAAGCAGAGACATAGAGAAGACCAAGCCCAAGCTCCCTCTTCCCTCAACCCCATACAGTACTATAAGTCGACCCACAGACAACCCAGCTGGGGCAGGCGGTTGAATGTTTAATTTAGTAACACTTTTGGAGTTCTGTTTGCAGTCTGGACTGAGCACTGAAATTTCCTGAGTCTGCTTTTATATCTTAAATTGTTGGTAGGATTTTCTAATACAAAAAGGTAGTCAGAGAGCCATGGAAATGGCTTGATTTTTCATTCAGGATCAGAGGACAGGCTTCGCTTTCAAACTCATTGAGCACTTTAAAAGGGTAGTTGTTGCTGTTAGGTGCCGTCTGGTTGATTTCGACTCATAGCGACCCTCTGTGCAACAGAATGAAACACTGCCTGGTCCTGCACCAATCAGTGTTGTGTTTGAGCCCATTGTTGCAGCCACTGTGTCAATCCATCTCTTTGAGGGTTTTCCTCTTTTCACTGACCCTCTACCTTATCCTTCTCCAGGGACTGGTCCCTCCTGGTAACATGTCCAAGTATGTGAGATGAAGTGTTGCCATCCTCCTTCTAAGAAGAATTCTGGCTGGACTTCTTCCAAGACAGATGTGTTTGGTCTTCTGGAAGTCCATGGTATATTCAATATTCTTCACCAGCACCATAATTCAAAGGCATCAATTCTTCTTCAATATTCCTTATTCCTATTAAAAGGGTCGTAGAAGAACAAAAATTAAAATTGTTTTTAAGATTATACCTAAGTCTCGCTTGTTCAGTGTGCCAGTTACAGTTACCAAAATGCTTCTACTTACGTTTCAAGTTCACTTACAATCATTTCACTAACTCCGCATTTAGACTTCATTGTTTGCAAAACAAGTATCTCTGGGAAGAGGATCTATCCCTCTCTTCTTCGGTACTGCCCTCCCTTCCCTCCCTTATTCCTGCTTCCTTGGGGGATTCTGATGCCTTTTACCCCTTCCTGCCTATATAGGGAGCATATTTTGCCAGATATTTAACCCTGACTTTTGCTCAATTGCCTTGCCTCATATGAGGTAGGAAGGAAATCACAGTTTCTGCCATTCTGTATGTCAAAGGAGGTTTGTTTGTCCTATTAGTAAAGTCAATAGACTAGTGACTTCCTGCCAAGTACTGCATTGTGGGACAAGAAGCCAAGCTGATAAAAACGTTTGTTGTAGGCAATTGTTCTGAAAATGTGCTAATGGTGCACCTGATAACTTCTGTCTCCTGAAATCCACCCATGGAAGAGGAAGTATGGGTGTTCACTGAGCCAGAAAGGTTTGGTTACAGCTCACCGCCCTGTTGACAGGAATGTTTAGCTCTCACCAGTTATAGGAATGGTGAAGTGGAAGCACCCAGGGCTGCACCCTTAAGGAGTGTGTCACTGTCCTAGCTCAGGACCCACCAGTGCACCAATGGACTGGAATTTCCAGTCAATGTAGTTCCTGGATTCAAACCAATCATCTCCAGGGGACTTTGCTATTTTGACAAGACCTGCTCAGAGCAACAGACTGACTACATTTTCTTGTGACCCTCTGTGAAAGGTCAACTTAAGCCACCTCTGAACCCCTGGGGTATAAGCATTGTCCTTTTGTAACCCTTACCACACCAGTGATTGTGTACTACCTTCCCAGAGGATTTCAGGAATGGACCTTCCCCGGGTTCATCCACAGTGTTCCCTGTATCTGCCACCGTGTAGTACTCATTTGATTTTGAATAAATGAACGAACAAGTGGTATTAAAGCTGGGTGCCACCATACTCAGAGGATGACATACTCAGAGCAGTGAGCTGCAGGGAGGAGAAGAAGGCAAAGTGGTGATGGCAGCAGTAACCTGCATGGGGCAGCTGTGCCACTACAAGGACCAGGCAGTAGATCTGAGCACATGTGAACCCAACCAGTCAGGAAACTACCCCGGAGACACACTTTTCTTAGTAAAAGACTGACCTCCAAAAACTCAGAGGAAAAAATGAATCATCACATGTCCTTCCCCTTGGTCCTTCACTATGCCAATAAAGGAATGAGACCTTCAGAGCAAAACCATTGCACATCTTGTGAGGCAGAAACTCTCTCACACAGAAGCAAAACAAAGCTGTATAAAATGGCTGCATCTTATCCCCTGTGATGAAGCAGAGATTAGAAGAGAATGCACAGGGCTTGGTCCTAGCACCCTGCCTCATGTCTGGACTGGATCTTCTTTTCAGTCATTCATACAACAAAGTATTGATCAGAAGAAAGAGCCTTTTCTTTTCTTACTTAGCAACTGAATTAGTTTGGTCAGGTAACGTCACTCTTCTCCAGAGATGCACAGGCATGCCCGACTAGTACCACTGCCCACCCTGGGAAATTTATCTATCAAGGTGGCAGAAAGGAAAGGGAGTGAGAAACACCTGCCCTGTGCTGGACACTAGCACAAATATCAGGTAATACTTATCATAGTCTTGTGAAGTTTGTTTGTTTGTTTTATAATTGTTACCTCTATTTTACAGTAAAGGAAACAGGTTCAGAAAGGTTAAGTAGCTCACCCTGATAACAGAGCTAGTAAGCAGCAGAGCAGGATTTAAACCCTGATCTGGCATTCAAACCCAGCCTTGTTCTCTCCACAACTCAGCAATCACTTGTTTTACTATTATCATGTAAATGTGTTGTCAATAAAATATTTATTCATTACCACAAGAAAAAACTATACCAACTCAGAAATTGTAATGGTTTATTCCTACTTTTATACTTATTTCATGCTTATTAAAATAATAATAAAGTGTTCTTTTTAAAAATTACATAAATATTCTGTTAAGTTTTTTCCCATAGGTTGTAACTTCCTGTAGAGTTTAATTACCCTTAAGGAGCATTTTCTATATTGATGACGTCTCATTGTAAGTGTTCCTTCATTCTCGTGTTTTGCCTGCTGTTTGATTATTTAGGCTGTCAGAGCCATACTCAAACTTGTTAATTAACCCAAGAAAATTTCATAGCCTTACACCTACTTGACCCTTTATTATTTTTTCTTGTTACACTGCACTTTAATTCATTTCAACCAAGATTCTTATCTCTAACGTGTCACAACTTTGTTTCAAACCTTAAAGAGAATTGGGATTAGAAATTATAACTCTCAAGAAAGCTCCAGTTAATAACTTTTGGGAAGTTTGAAGGAATAATCTAAACCTTTTTTTACTAAGATCGCCTACTACAGGGCCCAAAATTCTTGTAAAAGGGAACAGCGGACTCAAGACCTGGCCCAGCTCCTGGAGCAACTACAGAGCAATAGTTCCCGCTTTGGCTCTGAGCTCTGCAAGGCCACAAGTGTAAGCGAGGCCCTGAGGTAGGCCCCAGCCCTTCTTGGTCGGCGTGCCCGGGGCTGTTTCAGAGGAAATGTTCCTGTTATGCAAAAGACACACCTGGATTTAGTACTGTTCTCTGTACTGATGGCTTTATATTTTGGAGTATTTTAATTAGATTTTATTCCTAGGAATGACCAATAAATTTTAAAATGTAGTTTATTCTTGCTAAATATTTGGGTTAAGAATGAAAAACCATTAGTTTTCATTTTATCTTTGTTCAATGAAAGTTTTTTTCCTTTAACCTACTGACTTTTGTCCATGTATTTTAACACTAGCCATCTATAATCAGTGAAGGAAATGCTGTCATTATTTTTCTTTAAGCATTTCCCCATTTCTTTGGTTGAGATGTGGGAGCAGGGACCAAGGTGATGTGGCACTAGAGTGGATGCAGCTCAGGGCTGCTCCGCCCCCTTCCTGCTCCCTCTCCCCTTTCCCCTGTCCTATTTCTACACCTCTGACCCCAATGATTAGCACTCCTATTTTTGAAGAGACATAATCTCATAGTTTTAGAAATCTCGTCTACCTACCATGCCAAGGACTAAGATGCTATCTCTCCCAGGGACATCTGTGTGTAAAAGAAGGGCCTACTGCTAACTGAAAGGATGAAAGTTCCAGTCCACCCAGAGGTGCCTCAGAAGAAAGGCCTGGTGATCTACTTCCCGTAAATCAGCCATTGAAAACCCTCTGGAGTACAGCTGTACTCTGTCACACATGGGGTCACCAGTAGTCTATGGCAACTGGTTTTAGAGGTGGAATTCCAGGTGTGAAACCATGGGCCAAGGGGGAAAGAATTCTTATTTCAATGATGGGTGAGAGGAAGGCACTTTTTAGGATCCTCTCATCTGTCCCCCACCACATGAATATACCTTCATGTATGATAAAGAATGGAGCCCTGGTGGCACAACAGTGAAGCACTCAGCTGCTAACTGAAAGGTTGGCAATTCAAACCCATCCAGCGGTTCCACAGGAAAGACCCAGAGATCTGCTTCCATAAAGACTTACAGCCAAGAAAACCCTATAGGGCAGTTCTGCTCTGTCAAGTGGGGTCATTGTGAGTCAGAGGCGACTTGATAGCATCCAATAACAACAGCAACATGATAAAGAAGGGTTTGTTTACTCCTGAAATTCAATTTTTCTAGGGTGAATAGGAATTTCACAGTAACCAGCCCGAATGTGCATGGAGTCCCATTTTCCCTGGTGCCCACTATGCCCTCAGGTTTTCAGCCATTCCTCCCCTAGCACTGGATGTTTAATGAACCACAGCAGCAGAGAGTTGAAAAGAGTCCTGCGTGCTTCCTGGCCACACCCTATTCAAGGCCCTGGAGACTTCTGTCCCCTGAGCCAGCAGCAAATCAGGGCCTGCCCTCTCAAGGTGACTTCTAAGTCATCTCTTCTTTTGTCTTAGCCTTTGTGTCACTGCCCTCTACCCCTAAAACAGCTTACAGAGTTGCCTTCAGCCTTGAGAAATGCAAAGTGAAGCCATGAGCAGAAGGGCATCAGGCAAAGTTGGGGTCAAAAGGAGGGACTGATGAGCCCTTAACACACCACGTCGAAACGTGAGACCACATGTACAGCCTGCGTCATCGTGACCAGGCAGCTCACAGACAGAGTGAGGGCTTGGGCAATGGCCATGCATCAGATATAATTGGTAATGACTTTCAGCTTGACTCTTGGATGGTGCAACTCTCAAGAAATCTAAAACCTTCACTGCTAGCAAAGCTCAAAGTCAACAGCAGCAACACCTAGTTGCGTGGGTGGCAATCAATCAGGCAGCTGGTGAGATCTACTTGCAGAATCTCTTTATTTCTTTGTTCCTTGTCCCCACCCTTTGGCATGGTTCCCCTGGGGAATTTTTTTTTTTTTTTTTCTTCCTGGAGCTTGGCTTATGCACATATGCATACAGTAGGTCAAATGCCAACAGATGACTTCAGGTTACAAACTCCCTCATAGTCAGAGCAGGACCCAGAATCCACCTATTCAAGTAAGAGTTCCTGCTAGGACCTTTACTGGCAAAGTGACATTGGGCATGTAACGTTGTTTTCTTGACTGAAAACATTCGTACAACAATGTCTGTTTTACCTACTTCATATGTGTATGAAAGTATTTTAGCATCTTCACTAATATTAAGCCTCCTAGGAAGAGATGAGAGGCCCAGATGTATGTAGGGAAGATTTGAATAGCATCTTCAAAATTTGTGGATTTGAGGTTTTATGTTGGACAAAATTAAACCACTCATCTTTCCAAAAGGGGGAGATGCTTAGAATGTATCCGAATCTATGTAAAGGTTTTGAGGACTAGTAGATAGTAAGTGTTGTTTATAGCTCTTAAAAATGAAGTTTCAATTTAGGAAAACCATTTTTAAAGTGTGTCTTGGTTATCTAGTGTTGCCATAACAGAAATACCACAAGTGGATGGCTTTAACAAAGAGAAATTTATTCCCTCGCAGTCTAGTAGGTAACAAGTCCAAATTCAGGGCATCAGTTCCAGGGGAAGGCTTTCATTGTCGGCTCTGAAGGAAGCTCCTTGTCATCAGTCTTCCCTTGTTCTGGGAGTGTCTCAGCCCAGGAACCTCAGGTCCAAAGGATGCACTCTGCTCCTGGCACTGCTTTCTTGGTGGTAAGAGGTCCCCAACTCTCTGCTTGCTTCTCTTTCCTTTTATCTCTTGTAAAACAAAAGGTGTGGGGGCCACACCGTAGGGAAACTCCCTTACTTTGGATCAGGGATGTGACCTGGATAAGAGTGGTGTTACAATCCCACCCTAATCCTCTTTAACATAAAATTACAATCACAAAATAGAAGACAACCACGCAATACTGGGAATCATGGCCTAGCCAAACATTTTTGGGGGGACATAATTCAATCCATGACAAAGTGCCAGTTGATTAAATATCATTGGAAGAGCTTATGTTTAAAATCAAGGGTGAAAATCACTTAAGCCAAACACAGTTGTGATTTAATTGTACCAGAGCCACTTTGAAAGCAGAAGCATTCTGGATCTGGTCAGGTTTACCTGTCCTTTAGCCCATGACCTTCCTTGCCCTGCTGGGTGTGATGCCTGCAGGTGACTCTGGCACCCTTCCTCTGTCTCGCTCCCTGACCCAAGGCCTCTTCCCTCAGAATGTTCCCCAAATGTCTGGAGCACGAGTTTCACATTCCAGGGGCCCAGAGCAGCTTACATACAGAGAGTCTAGATGTTTCCCCTAAATTTACAAATGAAGCACCTTCAGTCCTGCCCCCAACATTCACTCCAATTCCTCATCTACTTTTGGACACACCGCCTTAGCCCTGCACACAGAAACTAGTGGTCCAGAAATGCAGCAGTGGACTAAGAGGGATGAGGTCTGTGTAAAAGTAAGATCAACCACTGTTCTTTAGACTATGCCTTTCTTCCCATACATTGCCGAGGTCATTTCCTGTAGGCTCTTACAATGCAATGTGCTCTTGTTGATTAATTAGTACTAGGCCTACAGCTAAATGAATACCTAACATAAATCACTGTGCTAGGCATGTTACACGTAGTTATCCAGTGTTACTCAGAACCAGCCTATGAAATGGGTGTTAGCAGATGAGCCTGGGTTAGGTTATCTGCCCAAGGGCCATACAGCTAGAGAATGGCTAAGTCTGGGCTCCTCTGTCCCACTATGTAATATCTTTTGATACCTCACAGAAATTACAAGAAAAGTGTCTGGCTCTATTTTTTCAAACTGTGGCCTTGGGCACTCTGGAGGAGTGATGGGATGTCTAGCAGAGGATCATAAGACAGAGTAGCATCTGTACCATTGTGTCCAGGAATTGGCTGTTACTGTGGTTTCTAAATGATGACCCAGGACATCTGGGTCCATGGATATGCTTCAACAAACCTGCAAATGTTTTTTCTGATTTAATTTTGAAAAGTACATTTTTTAACTGTTTGAAACACCATAGGAAAAAGATGTGCCCTCAGATGTGTTATCCATGACCATTTCACACTTTGCAATAACTTGGGCCCCTAGTTTAAGTCATCTTTTATTTTTTAACACTTTTGAAAATTGCTTCCTCTCAATCTCTGTATTTAAAAATTTAACTTGCTGTGTATAAATCAGTGATTAAAAAGGTCCTGTATTGATCTTGAGTTAAGTCAAGATCTGTGAAGTCATGCAGGCAGCTGACCAGGGGGCATGAGACCACACCTCCTTGAATTGCCAGTGGCATCTGTTCAGGGCAAGCACTCATAAATGCCAAATAATTTTCCAATATCAATGAGAATTCTCCACATATTCCTAATATTATATTCTAGATGGTTTTCAGAATAGTCTAGAATTCTTTTTCTAATTTTTTAAAGTGTACTTTAGATGAAGGTTTACAGAACAAACTAGCTTCTCATTAAACTATTAGTACACATATTATTTTGTGACATTGGTTACTAACCTGATGACATGTCAACGCTCTCCCCTTCTCAACCTTGGGTTCCCTGTTACCACTTTTCCTGTACCCTCCTGCCTTCTCGTCCTTGCCCATGGGCTGGTGCGCACTTTTAGTCTCAATTTGTTTTATGGGCCTGTCTAATCTTTGACTCAAGGGTGAACCTAAGGAGTTATTTCATTACTGAGCTAAAAGGGTGTCTGGGGGTGCCATACTCTCGGAGTTTCTCCAGTCTCTGTCACGCCAGTAAGCCAGCTGTTTTTTTAAGAGTTAGAATTTTGTTCTACATTTTTCTCCATCTCTGTCCAGGAACCTCTATTGTGATCCCTGTCAGAGCAGTCAGTGGTGGTAGCTTATTATGATCTGGTTGTGCTGGTCTCAGTCTGGTGGAGGCTGTGGTAGTTGTGGTCCATTAGTCCTTTGGACTAATCTTTCCCTTGTGTCTTTAGTTTTCTTCATTCTCCCTTGCTCTAGATGGAGTGAGATGCTTTTAAGACCCCAGGCACTACTCACAGAAGCAGAATGTAGAGCATTTTCTTTATAAACTGTGTCATGCCAATTGAATTAGATGTTCCCAGAGACCATGGTCTGTACAACCCTTGGCCTACTAATTTGGTCCCTCAGGGAGTTTGGAAGGGTCTGTGGAGCTTCCATGACCTTGCATTGGACCACCTTTGCTGGCTTCCCCAGTATTGTGTACTGTGTATATCCTTCACCAAAGTTACCACTTAACTACTGTCTATTTAGTATTTTTCCATCTCCACTCCTTCCCATGCTCGTAACCATCAAAGATTGTTTCATTTCATGGGTAAACCCTTCATGTGTTTTTATAGTAGTGGTCTCATAGAATATTTCTCCTTCTGTGATTGACTTATTTTACTCAGCATAATGCCCTCCAGATTCATCCACATTGTGAGATGCTTCACAGATTCATCATTGTTCCTGATTGTTGTGTAGTATTCCATTGTGTGTATGTACCATAGTTGGTTTATCCATTCATCTGTTGATGGGCATCTAGGTGGTTTCTATTTTTTGCTATTGTGAACAATACTGCAGTGAACATGGGTGTGTATATGTCTATTCATGTGACGGCTCTTATTTCTCTAGGATATATTCCTAGGAGTGGGATTGCTGAATCATATGGTATTTCTATTTCTAGCTTTCTAAGGAAGTGCCATATCATTTCCCAAAATGATAGTACCATTTTGCATTCCCACCAGCAGTGCATAAGAGTTCCAGTTTCCCAGCAGCTTCTCAAACATTTGTTATTTTCTGTTTTATTGATTCATGCCATTGATGCCAGGTGAAATGGTATCTCATTGTGGTTTTTTCTTCCCCATACAAAAATTTATATGTACATTGTTCTGTGACTCTAATTGCTGTCCCCATACTGTGACAGCACACTCCTCCTTTCCACCCCTGATTCACCATGTCCAGTCAACCAGCTCCTAACCCTCTCTGCCTTCCCATCTCACCTCCAGACAGAAGCTGCCTGTTTAGTCTCTTGTATCTACTTGAGCTAAGAGGCACACCCCTCACAAGTATCACTTTATGTCCCACAGCTCAGTCCAATCCCTGTTTGAAGAGTTGGCCTCAGAAAATCTTTTAGTTCTGGGCTGATAGAGAATCCAGGGGCCATGGTTTCTGGGGTTCATCCAGTCTCAGTCAGACCATTAAGTCTGATCTTCTTACTAGAATTTGAGTTCTGCAGCCCACCTTTCTCCTGCTCCATCCGGGACTCTTTGTTGTGTTCCCTGTCAGGGTGGTCATTGGTGACAGCCGGGCACCATCTAGTTCTTCTGGTCTCAGGCTGATGAAGTCTCTGGTTTATGTGGCACTTTCTGTCTCTTGGGCTACTGCTTTCCTTGTGTCTTTGGTGTTCTTCATTCTCCTTTACTCCAGGTGGTTGGGACCGATTGATGCATCTTAGATGGCCACTTGCAAGCTTTTAAGACCCCAGAGGTCACTCACCAAAGTGGGATGAAAAACATTTTCCTAATAAGCTTTGTTATGCCAATTGACCTAGATGTCCCCTGAAAGCATGGTCCCCAGAACCCTACCCCTGCTACTCTATCCCTAAAAGTGTTTGCTTGTATTCAGGAAACTTCTTAGCTTTGGTTTAGTCCAGTTGTGCTGACTTCCTCTGTAGTGTGTGCTGTCCTTCCCTTCACCTAAGATAATTCTTATCTACTATCTAGTTAGTAAATAACCCTCACCCTCCCTCCCCACCCTCCTAACCATTAAAGAATGTTTTCTTCTGTGTTTAAACCTTTTCTCGAGTTCTTATAATAGTGGTCTTATACAATATTTGTCCTTCTGTGACTGACTAAATTCACTCAGCATAATGCTTACCAGATTCCTCCATGTTATAAGATGTTTCACTGCTTCATCGTTGTTCTTTATCGTTGTGTAGTATTCTATTGTGTGGACATACCATGATTTGTTTATCCATTCGTCCATTGATAGGCACCTAGGTTGTTTCCATCTTTTTGCTATTGTGAACAGTGCTGTAATGAACATGGAAGCACATATATCTATTCGTGTGACAGCTCTTATTTCTCTAGGATATATTCCAAGGAGTAGGATAGCTATATTCTATGGTACTTCAATTTCTAGCATTTTAAGGAAGCACCAAATCAATTTCTAAAGTGGTTGTACCATTTTACATTCCCACCAACAGTGTATAAGTGTTCCAGTCTCTCCACAACCTCTCCAGCATTTATTATTTTGTGTTTTTTGGATTAATGCTAGCCTTGTTGGGGTGAGATGATATCTCATTGTAGTTTTGATCTGCATTTCTCTAGTGGCTAATGATCATGAGCATTTCTTCATGTGTCTGTCAGCCACCTGACTATCTTCTTTGGCAAAGTGCCTGTTCATATCCTTAGCCCGTTTTTTAATTGGGTTATTTGTCTTTTTGTTGTTGAGGTTTTGCCGTAACATGTAGATTTTAGACATTAGATGCTGATCTGATTTCTTGTAGCCAAAAATTTTTCCCAGTCTGTAGGTTGTCGTTTGAATCTATTGGTGACATCTTTTGATGAGCATAAGTGTTTGATTTTTAGGAGCTGCCAGTTATCTAGTCTCTCTTCTGGTGCTTGTGCATTGTTACTTATGGTTTGTATCGTGTTTATGCCATGTATTAGGGCTTCTAGTGTTGTCCCTATTTGTTCTTCCACGATCTTTATCATTTTCGATTTTATATTTAGGTCTTTGATACATTTTGAGTTAGTTTTTGTGCATGGTGTGAGGTATGGGTCTTGTTTCAGTTTTTTGCAGATGGATATCCAGTTATGCCAGCACCATTTTGTTAAAGAGACTGTCTTTTCCCCAATTAATGGGCTTTGGGCCTTTGTTAAATATTGGCTGCTCATAGGTAGATGAATTTATGTCTGGATTCTCAATTCTGTTCCATTGGTCTATGCATCTGTTGTTGTACCAGTCCAGGCTGTTTTGACTACTGTGGCAGTATAATAGGTTCTAAAATCAGGTAGTGTGAGGCCTCCCACTTTGTTCTTCTTCTTGAGTAATGCTTTACTTATTTGGGACCTCTTCCCTTTCCACGTGAAGTTGTTGATTTGTTTCTCCATCTCATTAAAAAATGCCAGTGAAATTTGGATCAAGATTGCATTGTATCTGTAGATCACCTTGGGTATAATTGACATTTCCACTTTGTTGAGTCTACCTATCCATGAGCAAGGTATGTTTTCCCACTTATGCAGGTCTCTTTTGGTTTCTTGCAGTAGTGTCTTGTAGTTTTCATTTTTATGTCTCTGGTTAGATTTATTCCTAAGTATTTTATCTTCTTGGGGGCTATTATATATGGTATGGGTTTGGTGATTTCCTCTTCGAGGTTCTCTTTGTTGGTGTAAAGGAATCCAACTGATTTTTGTATGTTTATCTTGTATCCTGAAACTCTGCTGAAATCTTCTATTAGTTCCAGTAGTTTTCTTGTGCTTTCTTTGTGGTTCTCTGTGTATAAGATCATATCATCTGCAAATAGAGATACTTTGACCTCTTCCCTACCAGTTTGGATGTGCTTTATTTCTTTTTCTAGCCTAATTGCTCTGGGTAGGACCTCCAGCACAATGTTGAGTAAGAGTGGTGATAAAGGGCATCCTTGTCTGGTTCCTGTTCTCAAGGGGAATGCTTTCAAAGCCCCTCCATTTACAATGATGTTTGCTGTTGGCTTCGTATAAATGCCCTTAATTATCTTGAGGAATTTCCGTTCTATTTGTATTTTGTTGAGACTTTTTATCATGAATGGGAGTTGGACTTTGTCAAATGCCTTTTCTACGTCGATTGATAAGAACATGTGGTTCTTGTCTTTTGTTTTATTTATGTGATGGATTACATTGAATATTTTTCTAATGTTGAACCATCCCTGCATACCTGGTATAAATCCCACTTGATCATGGTGAATTATTTTTTTGATATGTTGCTGAATTCTATTAGCTAGAATTTTGTTGAGGATTTTTGCATGTTCATGATGGATATTGGTTTGTAATTTTCTTTTTTGTGATTTCTTAACCTGGTTTTGGTATCAAGGTTATGCTGGCTTCATAGACTGAGTTTGGGAGTATTCCATCCTTTTCTATGCTCTGAAATACCTTTAGTAGTAGTGGTGTTAACTCTTCTCTGAGAGCTTGGTAGAATTCTCCAGTCAAACTATCTGGGCCAGGGCTTTTTTTGTTGTTGTTGTTGGAAGTTTTTTAATAACCTTTTCAATCTCTTCTTTTGTTATATATTTATTTAGTTTTTCTACCTGTGTTTGTGTTAGTTTATGTAGGTAGTGAGTTTCTAGAAATTTGTCCATTTCCTCTAGGTTTTCAAATTTGTTAGAGTACAATTTTTCATAGTATTCTGTTATGATTCTTTTCATTTCAGTTGCGTCTGTTGTGATATCACCCATCTCATTTCTTATACAGGTTATTTGCTTCCTCTCTTGCTTTTCTTTTTTCCATTTGGACAATGATTTATCAATTTTGTTGGTCTTTTCAAAGAACCAGCTTTTGGTCTTGTTAACGCTTTCAATTGTTTTTCTATTCTCTGTTTCATTTAATTCTGCTCTAATTCTTATTATTTCCTTTTTTCCTGGCACCTGAGGGCTTCTTTTGCTGCTCACTTTCTACTTGTTCCTGTTGTAGGGTTAATGTTTTGATTATGGCCCTACTTCTTTTTGGATGTGT
Source organism: Dugong dugon (assembly GCA_030035585.1). NCBI lineage: Eukaryota > Metazoa > Chordata > Mammalia > Sirenia > Dugongidae > Dugong > Dugong dugon. Next base: position 25,047,930 of record CM057464.1, read on the forward strand.
GCATTTATTGTTGTAAACTGACTGCTGAGCACTGCTTTTGCTGTGTCCCAAAGTTTCTGGTAGGATGTGTTTTCATTCTCATTTGATTCTATAAATTTCCTTATTCCATCCTTACTTTCTTCTGTAACCCAGTAGTTTTTGAGCAAGGTTTTGTTCAGTTTCCATGTGTTTCATTTTTTTTTTTTTCCTTACTTTTTCTGTTGTTGATTTCTTCTTTTATGACTTTATGGTCAGAAATGATGTTTTGTAATATTTTGATGCTTTGGATTTTGTTAAGGCTTGTTTTATGGCCTAATATGTGGTCTACTCTGGAGAATGTTCCATGTACACTGGAAAAGAAAGTGTACTTGGCTGCTGTTGGGTGGAGTGCTCGGTATATGTCTATGAGATCAAGTTGGTTGATTGTAACATTTAGCTCTTGCGTGTCTTTGTTGCGCTTCTTTCTGGATGTTCTGTCCATCACCAAAAGTGGTGTGTTGAAGTCTCCTACTATTGTGGAGCTCTCTCTGTCTCTCTTTTCAGTGCTGTTAGAGTTTGTTTTATGTATTTTGGAGCCCTGTCATTGGGCATGTAAATATTTTTTATAGTTATGTCCTCCTGGTGTATTGACTCTTTAATCCTTATACAGTGTCCTTCCTTAACCTTTATGGTGGATTTTACTTTAAAGTCTGTTTTGTCAGAGATTAATACTGCCACTCCTACTCTTTTTTGAGTGTTGTTTGCTTGATATATTTTTTTCCATCCGTTGAGTTTTAGCTTGTTTGTGTCTTTAAGTCTAAGGTGTGTCTCTTGTAGGCAGCTATAGATGGATCGTGTTTTTTAATCCAGTCTGCCACTCTCTGTCTCTTCATTGGTGCATTTAGTCCATTTACATCCAGCATAATTATTGATAATTATGAGTTTATGCTGTCCTTTTGATGTCTTTTTTTGTGTGTTGTTCACAGTTTCTTTGTTCCACTTAATTTTCTGTGCCGAGTCATTTTTCTTTATGTATTTTTTGTTCACCTTATTCATTGTTGTTGATCATGGGTTTGCTGAGTCTTTATATTTTTCTAGCTTGTTATTTTGACTCGTAGGATTGTTAGTTTCCTTTGTGGTTACCTTAATATTATCCCTATTTTTCTAAGTTTATACTAGCCTTTTATTTCTTTATATCTCCTTGACTTCCTCTGTATATGAAGAATCTATGTCTACATTTTTTAAGTCCCTCTTTTTTGTTTTAAAGTTGTCCTCTTTTACATATGGACATCTGTTTCCCTATTTTCAGTGTTTTAGCTTAGATTGCCTTTTATGACTTCCCTATCTTGGTTTGATATCTGGTTGCTCTGTCTTGTGTTCTAGTCTTGAGTTGTTATCTGATGTTCCTGATTTCAACGGGAGGACTTCCTTTAGTATTTCTTGTAATTTTGGTTTGGTTTTTGCAAATTCACTGAACTTCTGTTTATCTGGAAATGTCCTAGCTTTGCCATCATATTTGAGAGACAGGTTTTGCTGGATATGTAATTCTTGGCTGGCAGTTTTTTTCCTTCAAGGTTTTATATATGTCATCCCATTGCCTTCTTGCCTGCGTTGTTTCTGCTAAGTAGTCCGAGCTTATTCTTATTGACACTCCTTTGTGGATGACTTTTAGTTTATCCCTAGCCACTCTTAAAAATTCTCTGTTATCTTTGGTTTTGGCAAGTTTGATTGTAATACATCTTGGTGACTTTCTTTTGGGACCTACCTTATGTGGGGTTCGATGAGCATCTTGGATAGATATCTTGTCATCTTTCATGATATCAGGGAAATTTTCTGCCAACAAATCTTCAACAATTCTTTCTGTATTTTCTCTTACGCGCCTGTTTTCTGGTACTCGAATCACTCCTAAGTTATTCCTCTTGATTGTGTCCCACATAATTCTTAGGGTTTCTTCATTTTTTTTTTAATCCTTTTATCTGATTTTTCCTCAAACATGTTGGTGTTAAGTGGTTTATCTTCAATCTCACTAATTCTGACTTCCATTGCCTCAATTCTGCTCCTTTGACTTTCTATTGAGTTGTCTAATTCTGAAGTTTTATTCTTCATCTTCTGGATTTCTGATTGCTGTCTCTCTATGGATTTTTGAAGCCTGTTATATTCATCATTTTGCTCTTTTCTAATCTTTTTAATTTCCTCTATTGCATGTTCTGTGTTTTTCTTAATTTCCTTCCTAATTTCTTGAAAAGTTCTGTATATTAATCTTTTGTATTCTGCCTCTGGTATTTCCAAGAAATTTTTGTCCTCTGGAAAATTTCTAGATTCTTTATTTTGGGAGTTTGCTGAAGCTATCATGGATTGCCTCTTTATGTGATTTGATACTGACTGTTTTCTCTCAAGCCATCAACAAGTTATTATATTTATTTATTTTATGTTTGCTTACTGTGTCCTAGCTTCTTGTTTTGTTTTGATATGCCCAAATAGGCTGCTCTTGTGAGCTAGTTTGATAACTGGCAACTTTGAATCTCTAATGTCCTGTTACCAGGTGGTTAGATCTGTTACTAGGGTTGTGAGCTCAGGAGTCCACCCACTCCTTCTGTATGGATTCAGCTCAGGTGTCCAGGTAGATATCCACCAAGTGTGTGGTATAGGCTCTCACCTATAGTCCTAGACAGGCATGAGTGATTGCTGTAGGAACAGGCATCTGATTGCAGCAGGCAGACACACTCTGAGCAAGGCAGAGGGCTGATAGGCACCCCCAAGTGTTGAGGAGGAAGGCTTGTCCCTGTTCCCTAGAGCGAGTAGGTCGGTGGGTTATGAGCACCTAATGCCGTTGGCTGTAAGGACTGGGGAACACCTCTTATTCATGGCTATGATGCATGGGTGGAGCCACCAGTCCTCAGGTCCCTGATTTGGGTAGGTGAAGACCCTGCTTAATGGGCAGAGCAGTGTCACATGTCAAGAACCTGCCACTTCACAGCTGAAATAGTTGAAGTTAGACTTCTGGTATATATCCTGTTGTACTGTGGTAATAAGGGTCTACAGTGTTGAGATGGGCCCCCACAAGTCTATGCAGGGGGAAAGGCACTGAAAGTCTGTGGATCCCTTATGCCTGTTCCTAGGCAAAGGGAACTGTGCCTACTCTGGGTTCCTGGCTTAGGGGAGCTGGCTGTTTATTTTTTCCAGTTTGTTAATTTCTTCACTCTCCAAGGCTGGGAAAATGGCTCAGGGTGTGTGATGGATCCTACTTCCGGCCCAGGGGACTCTGCAATTGCTGAAGCTGGTCCAGGACCCATTGCAGAGCAGGGAGCGGGGAGGTAAATGCAAGAGAGTATTTTCCCTAAGGGAGGTGTTTTTGATCCGCGCGGTAGGCTGTACACAATTACTTATCTTTCACCCATGAGGGCTTCTTCTCACTGGTTCTGGGTGGCCATGTAAACTCTCTGACTCTGGGTCTCTCTCAGTGCAGAAAATGTGCCTCCCAAGCACAGCTGCTTGCCTGCCTCACCGCTCACCCCCGAGTTGATCAGGCCTGAAGGGCTCAGACTCCCTCTCTGTCAGGTCTGGCACCTCCTAGCTGCTTCTGAACCGTCTCTCCCTTCCCCTGCCACTCAGTCTGGCTCCTCAACTCTGCCTTTGATGTTCAGGGCTCCCAGATTGCCACATGTAACCAAATCACTTGTTTTTTCAGGTCTTTGTTGTTAGACAGTCCACCAGAAGTGTCTCACTACTCTGCTGTCTTGGCCCCGTCTCTCATTGTGGATTTGATTTGCATTTCTCACTTGAATCTTTTCTTTGGTGAAGTGTCTGTTGATTTCCTTTGCCCATTTTTTAATTGGATTATTTGCCTTTTTAGTTGTAGAGGTGTTGGATTCTCCTGTAGATTTTAGAGATTAAGACTTTGTCGAATTTGTCATAGCCAAATTTTTTTTTGCCAGCCTGTGGATTACGTTTTTACTCTTTTGGTGAAGTCTTTTGATAAACATAGGTGTTTAATTTTTAGAAGATCCCAGTAATCTAGTTCGTGTGTTCTTAGTTATAGTTTGTACCCCATTAATGCTGTGTAGCAGGGCCTCTAGCATTGATCCTATTTTTTCTTCTATGAACTTTATAGTTTTTTGTTTTATATTTAGGTCTTTGATCCATTTTGAATTAGTTTTTTTTTATGGTGTGAATTTGGGTTCCTGTTTCACTTTTCTGCAGATGGACATCCAGTTTTGCCAGCACCATTTGTTAAAAAGACTGTCTTTTCCCTGTTTGATGGACTTTGGGCTCTTGTCAAAGATCAGGTGACCGTAGGTACATCTGGCTTCTCAATTCTGTTCCATTGGTCAATGTATCTGTCATTGTACCAGTACCAGGCTGTTTTTACTACCTTAGCTGTATAGTAGGTTCTGAGTTCAGGTAGTGTGAGTCTTTCTACTTTATTCCTTTTCAGTAGAGCTTTACTTATCCAGGGTCTCTTCCCTTTCCATATAAAGTTAATGATTAGTTTTTCCTTCTTTTTAAAGAATGCTATTGGTACTTGGAATGGGATTGTATTGTATTTGTAGATTGCTTTGGGTAGAATTGACATTTTCACAATGTTGAGTCTACTTATCCACGAACAAGGTATATTTTTCCATTTATGTAGATCTCTCTTGGTTTCTGGCAGTAGTGTTTTGCAGTTTTCTTTGTATAGGTCTTTTACATCCCTGGTTAGATTTATTCCTAAGTATTTTATTTTTTTAGGGGCTATTATAAATGGTATTGTTTTCCTGATTTCATTTTTGTCATTCTCTTTATTAGTGTATTAGAATCCAACTGATTTTTTATGTTTATCTTGTATCCTGCTACTCTGCAGAATCTTTCTATTAGTTCTTGCAGTTTCCTTATGGAGTCTTTTGGGTTTTCTATGTATAGTATCATATCATCCACAAATGGGACAGTTTTACTTCTTCATTAGCAATTTAGATACCTTTACTTCTTTTTCTTGCCCTATTGCTCTAGCTCTGACTTCTCGCACAAGGTTAAATAGAAGTGGTGATAAATGGCATCCTTGTTTTGTTTGTGTTCTCAAGGCAGATGTTTTTCGCCTCTCTCCATTAAGAATGATGTTATCTGTTGGTTTTGTATAGATACCTTTTATTATGTTGAGGAATTTTCCTTCTATATCTATTTTATTGAGAGTTTTTATCAGGAATGGGTGTTGGACTTTGTTGAATGCCTTTTCTCTGTAGATTGAAATGTTCGTGTGATTCTTTTATTTATTTATGTGGTGCATTAAGTTGATTGATTTTCTGTTATCGAACCATCCTTGCATACCTAGTATGAATTCCACTTGATTGTGGTGTATTATTTTTTTGATATGATGCTGAATTCTATTGTCTAGAATTTTGGTGAGAATTTTTGCATCTCTATTCGTGAGAGATAGTGTTCTGTAATTTTTTTTTTTTTTTTTTTTTGGTAGTGTCCTTGCCTTGTTTTGGTATGAGGGTTATGCTGGCTTCATGGAATGAGTTTGGAAATATCCCTTCCTTTTCTATGTTCTGAAATCATTTGAGTAGTACGGGTGTGAGCTCTTCTCTGAATGTTTGGCAGAATTCTCCAATGAAGCCATCTGGGCCAGGGTTTCTTTTTTGTTGTTGTTGGGATTTTTTTTATTACCTTTTCAATCTCTTCTCTTATTATGGGTCTGTTCAGATTTTCAGTATCATTATGTGTTAGTTTGGGAAGGTAGTGTGTTTCTAGTAATTTCTCCATTTCCTCTAGGTTTTCAAATTTGTTGGAGTGTAGTTTTTCATAGTATTCTGTTATGATCCTTTTTATTTCAGTTGGGTCTGTTGTAATGTCCCCCATTTCATTTCTTATTTGGGTTATTTGTGTCCCCACATGTTTTTCTTTTGTCAAATTGGCCAGTGGTCTGTAGATTTTGTTTATACTTTTGAAGAACTAACTTTTGGTTTTTTTTTTTTTATTCTTTCCACTGTTTTTCTAGTCTCTATTTCATTTATTTCTTCTCTAATCTTTATTATTTCCTTTCTTCTGGTGGCTGTGGGCTTCTTTGGCTGTTCTTTTTCTATTTGTTTGAGTTGTGTAGCTAATGTTTTTATTTTGTCCCTTTCTTCATTTTTGATGTGTGTATCTGTTGCTATAAATTGTCCTCTGAGGACTGCCTTTGCTGTGTCCCAAAGGTTTGATTATGATGTGTTTTCATTCTTTTTTGGTTCTAAGCATTTTTTTTATTCCATCTCTGATTGCTTCTATTACCCAGCGGTTGTAAGCAAGGTGTTATTCAGTTTCCATGTAATTTATTTTTTTCCCTTGCTCTTCCTTTTGTTAATTTCTAGTTTGTTGGCATTGTGGTCAGAGAAGCTACTTTGTATTATCACAATGTTTATGATTTTGTTGAGGGCTGCTTTGTGGCCTAAGATGTGGTCTGTTCTGGAGAATTCTCCATATGAGTTGGAAAAGAATGTGTACTTTGCAGCTGTTGGGTGGAGTGTTCTATATATGTCTATGAGGTCACGTCGGCTGATTGTGGCCTTTAGATCTTCCGTGTCTTTGCTGAGTTTCTTTGTAGATGTTCTGTCCTTTACCGAGGGTGGTGTGTTGAAGTCTCCTACTATTATTGTGGAACTGTCAATGTCTCTTTTCAGTGCTGTTAAAGTTTGTTGTATGTATTTTGGAGGCCTATCATTAGGTGAGTAGATATTTGTCATGGTGATGGATTCATTATGGATTGCCCCTTTTATGTTTATACAATGCCCTTCTTTGTCTTTTATGGTGGATTTTGTTTTAAAGTCTATTTTCTCTGAGATTAGTATTGCTATTCCTGCTTTTTTTTGGTAGCTATTTGCTTGATATATTTTTTCCATCCTTTGAATTTTAATAAATTTACTTCTTTGTTTCTAAGGTGTGTCTCTTGTAGACAGCATATTGATGGATCCTGTTTTTTTAATCCATTCTGTCACTCTCTGTCTCTTTATAGATTCCTTTAGGCCATACAATCAGTGTATTTATTGATAGTTGTGATTTTATTGCTGTCATTTTCTAGGTTTTTTTTTTTTTTTTTTTTTTTTTTTGTGGTGCTGACATTTCTTTGTTCTGCTTACTCTCCTGTTCTTAATTCCTTTTGGTTGTGGACTTTTTTTTCATTTCTTTTGTTTTTGTAGATTTTGTTTTTACTGAGACTTTATGTTTTTAGTCTTTATTTTGATAAAATAAAGATCTGTTAACTTTCTTTATGGTTACCTTCAAATTTACCCATATCTGCCTAAGCTTGAACCAGTCTTTTATTACTTGGTATCACCTTGCTTTCCTCTCCATTTGAAAGTTCTATACCTACATAGTGTATTCCTCTTTTATTGTTTTGACATTGTTTTCATTTACAGATTGACTTCTCTAGTTCCCTATCGTAAATCTTTCAGTTTTGATTAATCCTTGAGAGTTCATTACAGAGGTTTGTATCTGGCTGATGTGGTCCTGCATCCTAGATTCAGGCCATTCTCTGATGTTGTTTGTTCTCAAAATAAACCATAAGAACACTTCAGTGTGGTGGCTCTGCAGAAGCTTCACAGGATTGTGTTCAGGAGGCAGAGCTGACTGCCCAGCAAATCCCAGTTATGAAAGTAGCTACAGCTTTCCAAGGAGCTGGAAAGCCCCACACAAATTTGACAATCTTATGAAGAAATGTGCTTATTTTGCTTCATTTCATATATTTCATTTGTTAACTTTGGAATAGGAAACAAAATTTATTTTTCAAGATAAAATTAAAATTATGACAATAAATTTACAAAAAGTTTATTTGGTGAAAATCCTCCCCTCTTCCCAGACACCAAAGTTCCCTGCATTGAAGGAAATTAGTGTTATCAGATTCTTGCGTATCTTTCCAGAGATATTTTCATGCATGTTATCCTCCTTTTAAAAAAATAAATGGCAACATAATATATTCTCACTTCTAATCATGCTCTTTTTAAAAACTTTACAATATATTGGAGGCATTGTTCCATATGATACATATAAGAATCTCTCACTTTTTATTTCAGTTGCATAGTACTCCACTGTCTGGTACCATGGTTTATATTGTATATTTATGTTGTCTCCTATTTCTTCCTACTCGAATAATAAATAATAACCTTACACAAACATCACATAGCATAGGTTTAAGTATTCCAGTAGGGTAAATTCCCAGAAATGGAATTACTGGGTCAATGAGTATAAGTGTTTGTAATTTTGATGGATATTGTCAAAGTGCTCACCCTAGAAGAGGTACCAATTTATTTCCACCAGCAATGCTTAGCCAAGTTGTTCCCACACCTACGTAATATGGGGTTTTATCAAGCTGTTAGATATGTGCCAATCTGATAGGTGAAAAATCGCAACTCAGTGTAATTCTAATTTGCATTTTTCTAACGACTGAGGTTGAGCATGTTTTAATTTGAGTCATTTATAGTTAACAGTTTACATACTTTCCTTATTTTTCTATTAGATTATCAGTCTTTTTTTCAAACTGATATATACTCACAGACACACACACACACACATATAGTTGTTGTTAGGTGCTGTCAAGTTGATTCCCACTCAAAGAGACCTCATATACAACAGAATGAAACACTGCCTGGTCCTGCGTCATCCTCACAATCATTGTTATGAGTAAGCCCATTGTTGCAGCCACTGTGTCAATCTATCTCGTTGAAGGTCTTCCTCTTTTTTGCTGACCTTCTACTTTATCAAGCATGATGTCCTTCTCCAGGACTGGATTCTCCTGATAACATGTCCAAAGTATGTGAGACTAAGTCTCGCCATCTTTACTTCTAAGGAGCACTCAGGCTGTACTTCTTCCAACACAGATTAGTTTCTTCTTCTGGCAGCCAACGGTATGTTCAATATTCTTCGCCAACACCATAATTCAAAGACATCAATTCTTCTTCAGTCTTCCTTATTCATTGTCCAGCTTTCACATGCATATGAGGAGATTGAAAACACCATGGCTTAGGTCAAGTACATCTAAGTCTTTAAGGTGACATCTTTGCTTTCTAACACTTTAAAGAGGTCTTTTGCAGCAGATTTGTCCAATGCAATGCATCTTTTGATTTATTGATTGTTGCTTCCATGGATGTTGATTGTGGATGCATGTAAAATGAAATCCTTGACAACATCAATCTTTTCTCCAGTTAACATGATATTGCTTATTGGTCCAGTTGTGAGGACTTTTGTTTTCTTTACGTTGAGGTGTAATCCATACTGAAGGCTGTAGTCTTTGATCTTCATCAGTAAGCGCTTCAAGTCCTCTTCACCTTCAGCAAGCAAGGTTATGCCCACTGCATATCACAGGTTGTTAATGAGTCTTCTTCCAGTCTTGATGCCACATTCTTCATTAAGTCCAGCTTCTTGGATTATTTGCTCAGCATACAGATTGAATAAGTATGGTAAAATGATACAACCCTGATCCACAACCTTCCTCATTTTAAATCACTCAGTATCCCCTTGTTCTGTTCGAACGACTGCCTCTTATGTAAGTACAGGCTCTTCATGAGCAGATTTAAATGTTATGGAATTCCAGCTCTTCTCAATGTTATCCATAATTTGTTATGATCCACACAGTCAAATGCCTTTACATAGTCAATAAAACACAGGTAAACTTCTTTCTGGTAGTCTCTGTTTTCAGCCAAGATCCATCTGACATCAGCAATGATATCCTTCCCTCCATGTCCTCTTCTGACTCTGGCTTGAACTTCTGGCAATTCCCTCTTGAGGTACTGCTGTAACCACTTTTGAATGATCTTCAGCAAAATTTTGCTCGTGTGTGATATTAATGATATTGTTTGATAATTTCTGCATTTTTGTTGGATCACCTTTCTTTAGAATGAGTACAAATATGAATCTCTTCCAGTCTGTTGGCCAGGTAGCTGTCTTCCAAATTTCTTAGCATAGACGAGTGAGCACTTCCAGTGCTGCATCCATTTGTTGAAACATATCAATTGGTATTCCGCCAATTTCTGGAGCCTTCTTTTTTTGCCAATGCCTTCAGTGCAGCTTGGATTTCTTCCTTCAGTACCATTGGTTCTTCATTATATGCTACCTTCTGAAATGGTTGAACATCAACCAATTCTTTTCGTTACAGTGACTGTGTATCCCTTCCATCTTCTTTTGATGCTTTCTGCATCATTTAATATTTTCCCCATATAATCCTTCAGTATTGCAACTTGAGGCTAGAACTTTCTCTTCAGTTCTTTCAGCTGGAGAAATACCTGATCTTCCCTTTTAGTTTTCCAACTCCGGCGCTTTGCACATTTCATTATAATACTTTACTTTGTCTTCTTAAGCCACCCTTTGAAATCTTCTGTTCAGCTTTCTTACGTCGTTATTTATTCCTTTCACTTCAGCTATTTTACATTTAAGAGCAAGATTCAGAGTCTCTTCTGACATCCATTTTGGTCTTTTCTTTCTTTCCTGTTGTGATGGTTAAGATTGTGTGTCAACTTGACTGGGCCATGATTCTCAGTGTTTTGGTAGTTATATAATGTGATCACTTCCCTGTTGAAATCTGATGCACAATCACTCCCATGATGGAATCTGCTGAGTGGTACCAGTGAGGGTGAGGCTTGTGGTGGCTCGTCCCCCCCTCAGCCTTCATCTCTCCGCCCTCCTCCACCTAGTTACTTCCTGCTCACCTTGCTGGGGTTTTTTGCTTATTCTAGATCCTGCAGCTGGTTCCTGTTTGTCTGACCTCCAGTTCTTGGGACCTGAGTTAGCAGCTTGCCTGCCGATCTTGAAATTTGTTGATCTTCTCAGTCTGCTACAGCTTCGCTCTCTGGCCTGCCGATCTTGAGTAGCCCCTGTGGCTATGTGAATCGGGAGAATCCTCTTTCCTGCCCCAAGGACTTGGGACATACCGCCTCTGAAAAACATGTGAGACATTTCCTTGATATAAATCTCTCTATATATATGTATATATACATTTTACTGGTTTTGCTTCTTTAGAGAACCCAACCTAAGACACCTGTCTTTTCAACGACCTTTTGCTTTCTTCATGTATGATGTCCTTAATGTCATTCCACATCTAATCTGGTCTTTGGTCATTAGTGTTCAATATGTCAAATCTATTCTTGAGATGATCTCTAAATTCAGGTGGGATATACTCAAGGTTGTATTTTGGCCTCAGTGGTTGGTGCATAAATTTGAATGATAGTCATATATTGTTAATAGTCATAAAAGAGTCAATCTCTTTTGAGATATGAAAGAGAGAAGTGAGCAGAGACAGAGAGACCTCATATCACCAAGAAAGGAGTTCCAGGAGTGCAGCACATCGTTTGGACCTGGGATCCCTGTGCTGAGCAACTCCTAGACCAGGGGATGATGGATAACAAGGACATTCCCCCAGAATGGACAGAGAAAGCCTTCCCCGGGAGCTGATGCCTTGAATTAGGACTTCTAGCCTCCTAAAGTATGACAGAATAAATTTGTCTTTGTTAAAGTCATCCACTACTGTTATTTCTGTTATAGCAGAACTAGTATTTATTAATTTGTATTAATCAAATATAACCTTTCTTGATTCTCTGCTAAAGTATCTGAGGACATCAGCAGACTTAAATTTTATCCTACTCTCTTCCCATTCTCCATCTAGACATTTAAGTTAAAATATAATTACTTTTACTCAGTGAAGAATTATGACATTTATATGCTCATCTGTAGCTACAGTTGTTTTCTAATCTTATTTTTCCTCATTTCTTGATAACAGAAATACCATTTATATATTAGGAATTAACATTTATATATATTAACATATATAATAACATATATATTTATATACAAATATATAAAAATCTGTTGCCATTGAGTAGATTCTGACTCATCGCAACCCTATAGGACAGAGTAGAACTGCCTCATAGAGTTTCCAAGGAGTGGCAGGTGGATTCCAACTTCCATACTTTTTTGGTTAGCTGCCGAACTCCTAACCACTGTGCAAACAGGGCTCCATATAAATATATATACATATATGTGTGTGTATATGTAACATATATACCATATATATATATTGAGGAATTAACATTATCCCTGTAATATGGATTGCAAATGTGTTTTATCATTTTATTGCTTACCTTTTAACTCTTCTTCTGGTGGTTTTTTGCCATGCAGAAATTGTTTATTTTAATGTAGTCTAATTTATCAATCTTTTTTTTTGACTTCAGGGTTCTGTTCATATTAGTGCTTCTTCATTCTAATATTATGAGAATCAAAAATTTTTCCCATGATTTCTTCTATTTTCTTTTTATACTTTCTCGTTTTGTATTTTAATTTTTTGATCATTCTGGAATTCATTCTGATCTATATGGTTTGAGGAGTCCCTGGGTGGTAAAAATAATTTAGTACTTGACTACTAGCCAAAAGTTGGTGGTTCAAACCCACCCAGAGTCACCTGAAAGACTAGCCCGGAAATCTGCTTCTGAAACCCTATGGAGCAGTTCTGCTGTGTACCCACGGGATCATGAATCAAAATTGACTCAAAGACAACCACTCAGAATATGGCTTGAATCTAAATTTATATTATATTATTTTCCAGCTGGATATATCATTTTATGATAACAATTTATATTTGTTGAATAATTCATCTTTTCCCCACGTATTCAAATTTGCATCTTTACATATACTAAATTTCCAGAGGTAGATGGATCTATTTATCAACTTTCCATCCTGTAAATTGATTTTTCAGCCTGTTAATATAGAAATACTTCAGTGTTGAATATTGACTATACTGTAAACTGCCAAAAGAATAAACAAATCAGTCTTAGAAGAAATACAATCAGAATCCCCTATAAAGGTGAAGATGGTGAACTTCAGTTCATTTACTTTGGACACATTATCAGGAAAGAACAATTGCTATGAAAGGACATCATGGTTGGTAAAATAGACAGCAAAAACAAGAAACACCTTCAGTGAGGTGGATTGACACTATAACTACAACAATGTACTCAGAAAAAACCAACGATCATGAAGATGGCACAGGACCATGCAACATTTCCTTCTGTTATATGTAAAGTCACCATGTGTTGGAGCTGACTCAACAGCAACCAACAGCAACAATAATTCCACTGTTTTTATTTTCACTTTATATTTTCATAGCTAGTAGGGTAATTTCACCTCATTACTTTTTTTTTTTTAATTTCTCTGGGAATTGCATATTTATTTTCAATTTAAATCATTTCTCCACATCTTCAGTCGAAAAATATTTTTCTATTGAACTGGACTGTGGGACTAAAGTGATACTCGTGAAGAGCGTGCCTCTTAGTCAAGTAGATACAAGAGACCAAAGAGGCAGCTTCTGTCCAGAGGTGAGATGAGAAGGCAGAGAGGGTTAGGAGCTGGCTGAATGGACATGGGGAATCAGGGGCGGAAAGGAGGAGTGTGCTGCTGCAGAATGGGGTGAGCAATTAGGGTCATGTAACAAAGTATGTATAAAACTTGAAATGTAAACTCCATTTAAACTACAACAATAAAAAAAATATTTTTCTTATTTTATTTGGATTGAGTTACATTTGCAGATTAATTTAGGAAAATTGTCATTTTTTTTTTTAATAACACTGGGTCTTCTTATTCAAGAACATAGTATGGCAATTATTGTTTTCAAATGGTGAGAGATAACAATATATTTTTTATAAATCTTTTTAGATATATCTCATAGAATTCTTGTAAAGTTTTTTCTAGATGATTTGTATATTTTTTGGTGCTTTAAAAATGGGGCCTTCAGTTAGCTTTTTCTGACTGATTGTTGTTTGTATATATGAAGGCTATTGGCTTCCATATATTAATTGTATACCTAACCATCATTCTGAACTCTGTTTTTTTCTTTTTTCATATTAGTTTCTGAGTTCTTTTTTTTTTAACCCATGTATATAATTATATCAGATGATGATTATTTTCTTCTTTCCAATTTTTATGTATCTAGTTTTTTTCCTCTTTTCTAATACCCATTAGGTACAGTTTTCTATTGAAAAATTTTTAGTTATTTAACAAGAGGTGGATAGTTATTTTCAGAATTTAATTTTTCATTCCAACATTCACTGTTATTTAGAAGTAACACTAAAATAAATACTTCAATATGCAATAAATCTCTATTTTTAGTTGATAAAGAATCCTCATTAACTAAAATATCATCATAAGTTGGTTATAAGATCTTTACGTTTTGCTGATATAATTAATAAGCTAACAGGACTCAGTATTACTGTGTTTACAGTTACCTATGGTATAAATGATGTTTCTTATATTTTGGGTTAATGTGACACTCTCAATAAATGTTATTTAGACCCTGAGGTATCTGAGATTTCTAAAATTGATATTGTGGAACATATTAAGCTATTACTAGGTATATTTGAAAGGCATTTCCTGTGAAATAATACATACATGAATTGGTTGAGGAACCTGCTCATTGATCCCCTCTCAATTAAACATTTATTGATCAAGGAATGTGAGCAGGTATTATCTACTCTTAATCAGCCTAACATCAAAATTTAGTACTCTGATTTCATACTTCCTAGGCTAATTTGATCAGAGTATCCTGGGATTCTAAGGCTAGCTGCTAAAAAGCAAAACAAGCAAACAAAAAAAACTTGTCAATTGCAACTAATTATCTGTATGTATTGGGAGTTTCTCAATTCTGTGTCACCAAAATAAATACAGAAATAAGGTATATAAGCTGGAGGCTGAAGTCTATATAAAGCTATAACAAATCCATACCCTTCATTTCAAATTTTATGGTCACCAAGAAATCTTATTCTCATTTGTTTACTCTCTAAATATTTTTTTAAGTTGGAACTTTAAAAGCAATTTATATTAATCAAATATAACTTTTCTTGATTCTCTGCTAAAGTATCTGAGGACATCAGCAGACTTAAATTTTATCCTACTCTCCTCCCATTCTCCATCTAGACATTTAAGTTAAAATATAATTACTTTTACTCTGTGAAGAATTATGACATTTATATGCTCATCTGTAGCTACGGTTGTTTTCTAATCTTATTTTTCCTCATTTCTTGATAATTTATTTATCCCAGAATTGCTATTACTGTTTAAAAACTGACAGAGTTGATTTGGCCTTATTAAATGAATACATTTAATTAGCCCTATAATTATATGTAATGTCAACAATGAGTTATTTCATTTTGCTCCCTCTGCATTCCTGAGGGTTTTTTTTTTTTTTTTTTTTTTTGAGTCCTTTTACTTGGGGTAAATACAATCATCAAGTAATTTTTCAGAAACGTGTTATGGTTGTTACATGCCCTAAATTTTTACGCGATGAATTAAAATTTGGCTGTGTAGGAAACTCTTAGGTCACACATTTTCCCCTTTGGAATCCTAGAGCAATTTTTACTTTATCTGGTAGCATTGAACACTCCCATAGAGAAGTTTGAGGCCTACCTCAGTCTCCTCTTCACAGGCACCCTACTTTTTGCCTGGATACCCATAGCATTTGCTCTCTATTCTTAAAGCTCAACAGCTTTACTAGGCTATAATTCATGGTTGATAATTCTGTATTTTTTTTTTTTTCCTGCTACAAAATTTGCCTTTTTTATCTTCAGTTTCACGTCTTTTTATTTTAGAAATGTTTTATTATATTTGAGTACTTTCACTTTTCTCTTTATTCTCTTTGCTTTTGGAACACCAATTATATTTAATTTATTTCTTTTCTTCCTGTTTTAGATATTTTTCCTTTTATTTTTATTCACTATCTCTTTTTATTTTTATCCAGCTTTAGGTGATTTTCTCAAAATACTAACTCTGTGTTCAGTAGTTCATATTTTGATTTTTAAATGAACATCTTTTTTCCTTGTAACAGTTATACTGTTGTCTTCAGTTTTCTGCAGTCTGCAATCTCATTTTAGATGTCCTGTGTCTCTTTGTAAAGGTATTTCTCAATCACCAACTAAGAAATCTATTCACTCTTCAATTTATTTGAGCATATAGAGAAATGTTTAACTGAAGTTTTCTTCTACTACCTAGACTGATTCTTCTTCTTAAGTGCGTTCTTTGCTCTTTGCTTATAATTTTCCTTCTCTTCTGTTTAAAAATTTGTAGTGTTTATGCAAATGGTCCATTTCACATCTTTTTGGCTTATTACTCATGTTTTTATTGGGATGGTTTTGTTTGGACCTGCTATTTGCTCATAAAACAGGGTAGGGAGGGCAGAAGGTGTTAGCTGGTAGAGGCAATAGCTTCCTATTGGCGTTGTTGTCACCACATACTTTTCCACAAAATCTACTCTCTCCTCTGCTCTGGGAACACAGCCCTCCTTTCTTAGATTGGGGGGCTTTACCTTATTGGGGTAAAATAACCCCCAAGCAGAAGTGGGGCAGTGATTGTCAGTAATATCTCTTAGCTCAAAACCATTAGGTAGGTGATTCATCATTGACTTGTCTATGTTCAGGTAACTGGTTAACAGTGTCTTATTTCCAAATGTTTATCCAGAAAAGGGAGTCATGTTTGTAGAAAATAAATGAGAATTTCCAGAGCTGACCCTCCCAGCTTCTCAGGGTGGAAATGGTGTGTTTTCTAAGACTCCTCTCACATGTCCATATTGTCATTGTTTGCGTTTCAATAAAGGATTCTCAGGTCCCTCAAGGTCCTCTTCCTTCCAGAGCAATTTAAAACTCATCAGAGTTGTGCACCACCTTTGGAATGGTTCCAGTTCAGAGTCATTTGCAAGCTATAGAAAACCCAGCTGAAACAGTTCTAACTATAAACAAAGTCTATTGCTTCCCATAACTGAATAGCCCAGGGGCAGATCTGGCTTCAAGTGAGATTTATCCAGGGCTTAAGCAATGTGATCATGAACGAGTTTCTCCCTATTTCTTGGCTCTGCCCCCCTGGAGTTGCCTTTATTCTCAGGCAAGCACTACACGGTGGCTTCAAGATGTCAGGTAGAATCTTCCGGTCAACAATGATTTCTGATTCACTTTCAATGGGAAAATAAGAAACTGCTTCTCCAATAGGTCAATCAAAGTGTTGGAATTAAGTTCAAGGCCCTGGTGGATCTAACATGGGTCATGTGCCCACTCTTGATCAAATTCTTGAGTCTCTTGAGCATATCAGGGTCTACTGTTTGATCCAGGAAAAGTTCACTTCTACTAAAACTACACTGCCAGGAAATTGGAGTACAGTTAGGAAGAAGAAGGGAGAGTGGATGTTGGGCAGGCAACCAGTAAGTATTCTCAGCTAATCAAAATGTCACTCTATTTGGTAGAAATTCTTCCTATTCTTGAATTGGAGCTATTTGCCTTTCTTAATTGAATTAAATATGGAATTTTCTTCTTTATGTTCATATTTTGTTCACTTTGTGACTTCTAGAGGTATAATCTCTTTATTTCTTCATCTTTAATTAGAAGTCGTAAGTTAGCAATTTTATCAGCTTTACGATTTGGGTTTTTTTTTTTGTTTTGTTTTGTTTTTTTTGTATTCACTAAGCCAATATATTTTGAGCATCTGCTATGTGGCCAGTATTGTTCTAGGACTGCAGTTTCAACAGAAATCAAGGCAGACATTGCCACTGCCCTCTTGGAGTTTATAGTCTAGTATATGAGATATAATTTGGGGGCGGTGAGAATGGGCCCTACTTTTCAAAAAGTTTAAAAACCACTAACTTTCCATGTAATCTCCCCTTTCATTTATTTAGGGTTAAGGGTATAAAGGATGAAGTGTGATCTAGGAGTGGGAAGTTTTAGTAAATAGTAATGGAAGTCAATATGGGACTGTTCCAGAAAGATGCTGTACATTTCTGGATTTTCTTGGCTTTAGGTTTTTAAGGCACCCAAAACAAACAACTTGCACAATTATATGGATAGCACAACCATTCAGTATGACTTGGTACATCTGCAAAGCCTGGACTTAGATGTAATGATGGGTGGCTTGCTCTTCCCTTTGCTTGCCCTTCTAACCCATCTCCTCTCACCTTCCCTCCTGACATTTCTCCAGGTAGCCATGAAAGCAGCGACCCAGGATCCTGTGAGCACCACAGGACTTGTGTGAGGCTGACAGGTTACTAACAACTAAAAGAGTAACTGGGCCCTCATCTATGACATGTGGACATAGAATCCATAGACTTGTGCCAAGTCAAGGCCTATTCAAGGTTTGCCCACATGCCGTGGCCATCCAAACCTGGAAGAACTAGGTCAGGGCAACTGGGTAGGTCTGGTGCCAGCCCACCTCTGCAAAGACAATGAGGGCACCCTGTGGGTCAGGCCCTGTGCACAGTGCTTCGTGGGTCATTTCACTCACTTCTGACACCTCTGCCAACAGGCAATCTTGTTATTTCCACTCACTGACAGAGGAGGTTGCTGGGCTCAACCAAGCCCATCATCCTGCCCAAGTCCCACAGCTGGAAAGTGGCAGGTCTGGGACCTCATCGTGGGTCTCTCAGGCCCAGAGTCAGAGCAATTCCTTACCTGGGCAGTTCCTCTTTCTGCTGGGGGCAGCCTCTGGAAGGGAGGACTACATTTCTGAGTTGTGGCAGCCGCCTTACTGATTGCATGCCTTCTCCCTCTTACATAGCAGCATCTCTCCCATGGAAAACAAGCAGCAGAATGGGAGTGGCAGGGACTGGAATGGGAAGCTCTGCCTGACAGGCAGAGTTGTGCTGCTGGAAAAACCTGGGCCCTAGGGGATGTGTGAGGAATGGAGCTCTCCCAGGCCTCTATAACAGAGCTTTGAAGACCTACTGTTTTTATGCTTTTTGTCTTTTCTTTGTTCCTTCATTGTTTGTTTTCCCATGATGGTTTAGTGAAATTTCTTTTGAAAATCTCAATCTTTCTCAGCTGTGCAAATGGGAACAAAGAAAGGGCTTCCGCACTTTGTCCGTGGCTGAACAGGTGTTCCCAAATCAGTTGAGGCTAGGAGGGTGTGGGGAGATGATGGCAGGGCCACATCTATGCTTTGACCACAGCGGGGTTTGCTTCCTTTTCCATCCCTGCTTTTCCTGATTCAGAAACTCTGGTGGCATAGTGGTTAAGAGCGATAGCTGTTAACCAAAAGGTCAGCAGTTCGAATCCACCAGGCATTCCTTGGAAACTCTATGGGGCAGTTCTACTTCTATAGGGTCACTATGAGTTGGAATCAACTCGACGGCAAGTGGTTTGGTTTTTTGTTTTTGTTTTTTTTTCTCCCTGCTTCAGATGCTGCGTAGGGCTTGCCCTTGCACATGAAGAGCCACCACATCCCTTTATCATTTAACCAGATCTTCCAGGAAGGTTACCCTTTTATCCCTAGAAAGGATCGAGGTCAAATCCTACTGTCCTAGCCCTTGTCAACAGGCATTCAGTTGAGAAGTCTGCAGGAAGCAGGTGGATAAGATCCAGGGGGAGAGAGGCCACTGAGAGCCAGAAAACCCCTCAGAGCTGCCAAGTTCTAACAGTGTGGCCTTGCCACTTACAGAACATCAGCTGCCAACCCAAAAAGGAAGAAATAGTACTTACTTCACGGGACTGCTAGAATGATTGAATGGGACCATATATGTGGAGATACTTTGTAATAGTAAACCAGTTGCTATGGAGTCATCTCAGACTTATGGCAACTCCATGTGTGCAGGATAAAACTGTGCTCCATAAAGTTCTCAGTTGTTGGTTTTTCAGAAGTAGAGCAACAGGCCTTTCTTTCCAGGTGCCTCTGGGTGAACTTGAACCTTCAACCTTTCCCTCAGCATCCAAGCACTTAACCATTTACACCATCAATAACCCTGTCTAAACCCTTGTGTTAATATTTGCATAGAGGGTGTAGAGCACTTGCATGGTATCTGTGCTGTTAGGGCCAGAGTTTTTATTAGTCTACAAATCAGTGATGATAGGGGCCAGGTAGAGACTAGTTTGATAGCAGTGCTGTTCCAGAGCCTTCTGCACACCCCTTCCCAGTGACACATGATCCAAGTTAGAGCCATCAGGTTCTCCAGACTCAATTCCAACACTTTGGTTGACCTATTAGAGAAGGAGTTTCTTGTTTTCCCACTGGAAGTAAATTAGAAATCATGTTGGCCACTTGCACATTCAATGACATCATGCTGATAGCTGGAATCAGCCGTGGTAGGTGCAGTCACATGACAAAAATTAGGGAGTGCTACAAATCAGGAGTCTTGATCACAGAGCCAGTTTTTCAGCACACCACTGATTGGTAGGCTAAAAAAGGAAGGTTTCCAGATGATGTCTTAGTTATTATTTAAATGATAAGTAAAAACATATAAAGCGGATAAAGTTTAATTATCAGTGTATTATGAATGTATCAACATTACCTGAAGATTCTCAGTAGATGCTTAGTGCTCACAATTAATTTTTATCATAATCACAAGGCATTTCATTATTACTATAAACTTCTCTTTTTTAAGATTGAAAAATATGTTTATTTTTTCTTAATTAAAACATGATTGTTAATTAGCATGCTTGGTTGAAATATACTATTAACATATAAAAAATAAAATCCAGAGAGAAATAAAATTGGATTAAAAAAAAAAGTCTAAAAATGGGATAGGCACAAGTTAAATCAAACAAAACAGAAATGTAATGAGTTAAAGGATAGTGGAGGAAACTTCATTTCATAGTTTAGTTCAAAAGCAGTCTCAGAAATATCCTTTGTCAGGAAGAAGCTACAGTGACAATTGTTTTTAACAAATTGCCTCTTGGAAGGATTTTTATTAAAAGGACAAGTAAACATAGGAAAATATATAAGGAAAAGCGTACTTTCAAATAATTACCAGTAGCTTAGTTTAGTTTAGTAGACATTTAAGTTCTTAAATGCATTGGAACAACATGGACATACAATACCAATTCATTACATTTAGTACATTAAATAGTTCATTTAGAACATCTTAAAATGGAAATTTCCTGCACTTTTCATTCGAGATTTGTTGCCTAAGAACGAAACCACAGTGGCACCAAATCCTGTCTTAGTTATCTAGTGCTGCTATGACAGAAATACCACAAATGGATGATTTTAAAAAGAGAAATTTATTCTCTCACAGTCTAGGAAGATAGAAGTCCAAATTCAGGGCACCTGCTCCTGGGAAGGCATTCTTTCTATGTTAGTTCTGCGGGAAAGCCCTTGTGATCAATCTTACCCTGGTCTAGGAGTAGGAGCTTCTCAGTGCAGGGACCCTGGGTCCAAGGATGCTCTCCCTTCTGGTTCTTCATTCTTGGTGGCATGAGGTCCCCTGGACCTTTGGGCCAGCCATCAACTGCTCTGCTTGACAACTGTTCCAAAGTTCTTTAGCTCAACTGATAAGTGCCTGGAAGCACCCCACTCCTCTAGGAAGCCTCCTGCCCAAAGGCACTCAGCTCTCTTTCTCTGTGGGTCAGTTCCAGTGCCATCTCGTGCAGGTCTCCTGGTTCTGCTGCTGCCATTTCTCTGCTGCTGCTTCTTGCCATCTGAGGAGCTTCTCAGTGCAGGGACTCCTACCACCAAGAAAGCAGAGCCAGGAGCAGAGCACGTCCACTGGACTCAGGATCTCTGCACTGAAAAGTTCCTAGACCAGGGGAAGATTGATCACAAGGGCCTTCCCCCAGAACTGACAAAGAGAGAAAGCCTTCCCCTGGAGCCGGTGCCCTGAATTTGGACTTCTATCCTCCTAGACTGTGAGAGAATAAATTTCTCTTTGTTAAAGCCATCCACTTGTGGTATTTCTGTTATAGCAGCACTAGACAACTAAGACAAGCATCTGTTGAGGCTTTGGCCCCTCCAGAAAGCGCCTTGAATAAACATCCTTCTTCTGGTGGTTTCTGGCAAGTACCACACCCTGAGGTTCTTTTGCTAACTTGGCACTACAATTTTTTCATAGTTGTGTCCTAATAAGAATGTATGTTTCTTAAGGCTTTAAAACCCCATGGCTGCTGAATGTGAGCAAGGACACTTCAGGGACAAGTCATTGTGAACAGCCTGGGACTCTTGGGGAGGGAGCTTCGTGAAGGGAGGTGGGCTGGGAGTGGCTGTGAGTTCACTTCTCCAGTGCCTCACCTGCAAAGCACTGACAACTCCAAACTGAAACACCAGTGTAAGGGCATAACCTTTCATATAAGATGGGCCTGCCACTGTGTCCTGGTTTCTGCAGACCTCTTCAGCCATGACACTTAGCTTCTCTTTTTGTGCACTGAAAGAAAGTTCAAAATCTGCTCTAAACAGAGCGTATATGAATACCACATATTCTCGGGCTTATTGTATTTTGATAGCAATGGGCTCCCAGTAAGAGCTCTGCAAGGAAGAAGTGTGCTTCCACCCTGGCTATGCTGCAGTGGTGAGCACGGCCTCACTGGCCTCCTCTGGACCTGTCTTCACATTGTGCCAAGGCCCTGCTCACACATGCTTCTCTCAGCCGGAGCGGATTGCCCAGGGACCCCAAGGAGCAGGGACCGCTCCAACGGCCGGCTCCACTGAGGATGTCCAGAGAGCCTGACTGCAGGCAGCCTAGGATGCCTCTACCCCACCTTTGCTCCTTCTCTCTGATTTGCATCATGCGTGGCTGCTCTTCAGTCTTCTCCATTTCCTTCCCATCCACCTCCACATACAGGCATTCCCCACAATAAAATCCTCCCATTTTAAGGATACATAATTCCATCTTGACATCTGCTTCTTAAAGGACCCTAACTAACTCAGGTGGTACCAGCAGTGGTCTGAGAAAACAGGCAGCAAGATGGGGATTTGGGACTGGTTCACCCTGGCTGATTGGTAAAGGGGAGGCCATCCTGCCAGTGCGTAAGCACACAGATATCATGGTACAAACAGCAGCTCGACTGCTAAAGATTTCACTGGTGGTAGCCTTGGACTATGAGCCAGTAGAGGAATGTTGAGGCAAATGCAATGACACAGCTTTGAAAAATATGGAAACAGTGCTTGCAGAAACAGCAGGGTTGGCTGCTTAGTGCTAGGTGTAACTGATGTCCACAGCAGGAAAAGAAGAGGCTGAGGGCTGTTGACAAGAGATTTACGCTTAGTTGAGTTGGGGAAGCTTCATGATAGCTTACAAGGAGGCCCTCATTCTCTGTCTGGAGGGACATGCAGGTGGAGCAGCAGGCTGAAGAACACTGTGGGGGTTCCAGAGCTACAAAGAAGTCTGCATGCTCAGCCAGGGCAGGTCTATGAGTGAAGGTCAAGACTCTAGGGCCCTGGAAACTGGAACAGGGACATCTGGATAGATATCCCCAAGAGTGCTGGCTCCGCACAGCACACAGGCCCTTTGGGACTGCAGAGGTGACCCATCCTTTCTGAGCAAGAGCACAGAGACTTTCCCGACAAGGCAGCAGTTGCCTTTCCTCTCCTGGCTGCCAGGACAATAATAGGAAACTAATTCCTTGCATCACCCAACTGGGGATGTGCTGCCCCTGATAAGGGAGGAAAAACATCATCCTTTAAAAAACTGAAAGAACTAGCTGGCAGGTGCCCCAGTGGGAGCTGGGGGGCACTTCTGGGATCAGATTTTGAGGGTGGTTGATCCAGGGACCAGAATGTAAAGTTGGTGTCATGGATTGAATTATGTCCGCCAAAAAATGTATCAATGTATCAGTTTGGCTGGGCCATGGTTCCCAGTATTGTGTGGTTGTCCTCCATTTTGTGATTGTAATTTTATGTTATATAAGATTAACCCTTACTAAGGTCACATCCCTGATCCAATGTAAAGGGAGTTTCCATGGAGTGTGGCCTGCAACACCTTTTATCTTACAAGAGATAAAAGAAAAGGGAAGCAAGCAGAGAATGGGGGAACACATACCACCAAGAAAGTGGTGCCAGGAGCAGAGCGTATCCTTTGGACCTGGGGTTCCTGTGCTGAGATGCTCCCAGAACAAGGGAAGACTGATGTCAAGGACCTTCCTCCAGAGCCAACAGAGAAAACCTTCCCCTGGAGCTCATGCTTTGAATTTGGACTTATAGCCTACTAGACTGTGAGAGAATACATTTCTCTTTGTTAAAAGCCATCCACTTGTGGTATTTCTGTTATAGCAACACTAGATAACTAAGACAGTTGAGTAAGCAATAATTAGGAAATGGAATTTAACACTCTAGCAAAGACCCAAGGAATGGGGCAAATTCGCTACTGAGGTGGTTTTTAGAAGCTTGGCAAAAACGATAACCGAATCTCAGCAAAGCTGGAGTGCCTGAGGCCCCTGGCCAATGGTAGAGGAAGGAATGAAGAAGCTGAGGGAGGGGGCATGCAGGAATGGGTATGGTGAGGTCAAAAGACCCACCAAAGGACCATGTTCCTTGAGAGGGCCCAGAGAACACACTTCACCAAGGTGGTCAGGAACACACTGGAGAAAGGACACCAGCTCAGTGAACAGGTAAAGGGGGATGGCCAGAGAGGCGCCACACAGCTGGGCTTATTAACACCTGTAGGATCATGAGGCCCCAGAGTAACAAAGGCCAAACACCATAAGGCCACAACAGCTGTGATGGACATGAGGCTGGGAGTAACCAGGGGGCCTGACATACAGGGAGGTTTAGAGATGGTTGATAGAGCAGAATGATCCTGGGGCAAAAACATGAGCCGCCACAGGATGCTTCTTACCACCTACAATAGTAAAAAAGGAAGAATCGGGGAGCAGGGGGCTGAGGGCTGTCTCCCCAGTAGAAAATATCAGTATCTTGCTCAGTTCCCAGACCTGAGACCGTTTTCAGGTTTGAAATCCATTGAAGAAAAGTGGCTTATCCCTAGAAAGAAGGGCCCTGTGATGCGGTGGCAAGTCTGTGATGATACCCATCCTTCCCCAGAGGGTCACTGGGCTGCTAACTTAGTGACTGGACACTGGGGAAAGGGGACCAGACATGTCACAGACACAGGTCCAAGTCCACGAGGATGCCCAGAAACCTGGGTGTCACCACAGCCCTCCTGCTAGAATGGGGCTGACTGGGCCACGTCATGAAGCAAGTCTTGGCTAATGCCCAGCTCCTAAATGACACTGGGTCTGGGCTCCACCCAGTGAATATTTCCCTGGATACTCAGTAAAGAGTTGCATAGTTGCCAGTTGGATCACCCCCACATTAGGGTCTTGGTGCGTGGGTGTCTTAGGCTGGGCTCTCAAAGGAAGTAAAACATATAAATATTTATATAGAGATTTATATCAAGGAAATGGCTCATGTGGTTGTAGAGGTTGGAATGTCCTGAGTCCTTGAGTCAGGCTGGAGGCTTCTCCTGATTCACATAGCCACAGGGGCTGGAGAAACCAAGATCAGCAGGTCAGACAGCAGGGCTCTTGCTCACAGGCTTCAAAGACCAATGAGTCCCAAGATCAGCAGACAAGACAGTAGGTAAGCGGCTAGTCCCAAGAACCAGAGGTCAGATAAACAGGGACCGGCTGCAGGACCCAGAGTGAGCAAAAGCCTGTGAACCTTGCCAGAGAGTCCACCTATATTGGATGCAGGCCACACCCCTAAGGAAACTCCCTTTCAAATGATTGGCTACTCATAGCAGATCTCATCATGGAGGTACTCAATTATATCAGATCTCATCATGGAAGTGATCACATCATCATACAACTGCCAAACTACTTCATAACTGCCAAACAACTGAGAATCATGGCCCAGTCAAGTTGACACAAACCTTAACCATCACAGTGGGTTATGATTTTTAATGTTATGTGTCAACTGGGCCAAGCCATGTTTCTCAATAGTTTGGCAGATATTATTTAATCATCTCCATTTTCTGATTTGATTGAGCAGCCAATCAGTTGAAAGGGGATTTTTCTTGGGGGTGTGGCCTGCATCCAATATATATATATATGAATGTTCTGTAAAAGCTTTCTCTCTGTCAATCCTGCATCTGACTTGTCATCCTCTGACCTCTGGTTCTTGGGATGTGAGCCAGTGGCCAGCCTCCTGATCAGCAGATTTTGGGATCTGCCAGCTCCTGCAACCCTTAGATCCTGCAGTCTTCCGCCTGACCCACCGTTTTTGGGTTCATCCGCCCCTGCAGCCATGTGTGAGTCAGGAGAAGCCTCCAGCCTGATGCTTAACCCATGGATTTGGGACTTGCCAGCCTCCACAACTGTGTGAACCATTCCCATGAAATAAATCTCTCTCTATATATTTTTATATATGTTTCACTAGTTTTGCTCTTCTAGAGAACCCAGCCTAAGATGGTGAGGTAAGAGCTATCATAATGGGGAAGGACAGACAAAACATAAACACCTGACCTGCTCCAAATTTTAGCCAGAATGGTAAATTAAAACCAATATTGAATCTTGGTGGGGATCGGGGAAGGAAGACAGAGCTATTTGCCAGCACCAATGACCTCAGAGTGCAAGGGGTGGTACTGGCCACATCTCCACTTAATTTTTCAGTCTGGGCCCTGCAGACCAGATGGGTCCTGGAACAAGACTGTCAATGACAGGTTTGACCACAGCAGCTGTGACTGTGCAAAGTTCCTACAGAGACCCTAATTGGAGCAGGCCACTGGCACATGCAGGCACAGAAAAGAATGACAATGCATCTTCACCATTGCAGTTATAAAAAAGGATCAGGGACAGTTCCTGTTTAGGTTGGACTGATGGCAATATTCATGGATAAATTTGGCCTTGTGCTACATTAACTCTTCATCGTTCTGTCACAGTATAGTTTAAACATGTCTGGACTATCTGAACCTACATAGGATGTTATACTGATATAATACTGACACTTGTTTGGACAAAACAAGCAATAGGGGCCAGCATACCTAAAGCTTTGGTAAGACATGCGTGCTCCAAAGGGTGGGATTACACCCACAAAGACTCAGGAATGACCACTCCAGGAATGTTTTTAGGGGTCTTGTGGTCAGAGGTTCTGACTCATAGAAACCTACAGGGAACTGACTCGACGGCACCTAACAACAAAATGCTACATTTTGCATCCTCTACCACAAAGAAGTAAGCCAAATGTCTGGGTTCTGGTGACTATTTATCCCACTCTTAGATATTGAGTGTACTGGTTAATTTTATGTGTCAGCTTGGCTAGACTACAGGGCCCAGTTGCTTGGTCAAACACTAGTGTGGATGTTGCTATGAAAGTATTTACACGTAATTAACATTTACAATCTGTTGACTTTAAGCAAAAGATCATTCTCCATAATATGGGCAGTACTCATTCAATCAGATGAAGGCCTTAAGAGCTAAAACTGAGGTTTTCTGGAGAGAAGAAATTCTGCCTCAAGACTATAACATAGAACTCTTGCCATAGTTTACAGTCTGCAGCCTGACCTACAGATTTCAGACACAAGACTGCTGGAGTTTCCAACCTGCTGCCTAACCTACAGATTTTGGACTTACAAGCCCCCACAAGTGTATGAACTGATTCTTCAAAATAAAATTTTTTTTCTCTCTCAAAATATATATATATATATAATATATATAACGTGTATATATAAAACACGTATATGCATATATTATATATTTTATTTTATGTATATATATGTTATATATGTGCAGAATCCTGACTAATACATATTTTGGTCCCAGGAATGGTTCTAGAGGAACAGAATTTTAAGGATAAATTTTCTGGTTTGGTTCTGGGGTTTTGGGAATTGATTCTGTAATCTAATTTGATTTAGAGACACTAGTGATTCTGTTTCTAGTAGAAAAGAAGGCACCGATAGCCCGTGGTGTCATGTGGCAATAAAGATACACAAAATGTCACCTTTAGATACTCCTAACCAAATACTTATGAAAGACAACGTTCTGAGTGACCATGTATTTGGTATCTTAGAATAGTTTTGTCATACCGACTAGTATAATGACATTGACTGGTTGCTCCTAATTTCACTGGACAAAGTGCAGAAAGGAAAAGATGAGCTCAAAGTTTCAGATTTCTAGCTGAAGTGTGGCATAAATGACTTGAAAACTTCTATGGTCCCTGAAAGAAAGCCTTATCTCTTGTAGCTGCAAAGCTAAAATTGCTGAAAACCAAACCCAGAGTCTCATCCTAAGAGTGCTGAATTGCAACACAAATTGAATTCCCAAACTTACTAGGTGTCTGATGTTAAAGTGAGGGCAATGATTGGGAAGAGAAGGATTCCTGAAAATTGAAATGGGGACATATGGTCAGATCCTGACAAAGCTGGGGACATTGAGCCCCTAAATTCTGCTGAGTCTTATTTGTCAGTAGAAGCAGTCCCTCTAGCCCCATCTGAAAAGATGAACTCTGCTTTGCCTAAAGAACTTGTATTGACCTCCCCTGAGGTAGTTGCCTTGCAAGACACTGCTGATTCTCCTCAGGACCCACCCTCACCATCCATCTTTGCTTCTAGACCTATAACAAGACTCAGATTCCAGTGGACCGCAAAAGGTGAGGTACAAAGTGTGACCCATGAGGAGGTGCACTACACTCCAAAAGAACGACATGATTTTTCAAATTTATACAGACAGAAACTGGGGAATATGCATGGGATTGGATATTAAAGATGTGGAATTAATGGTGGAAGGAATATAAAGCTGGATCAGTCTGAATTTATTGATACGGGCCCACTAAACAGAGATTCTACATTCAGTGTTTCAATTTGAGGGGTTAGAAAAGGATCTAACAGTTTATTTGGTTGGTTGACTGAAACATGGACCAAAAGGTGGCGTACACTAGATGAAGCTGAAATTCCAGAACCTCCTTGGTATGCTATGGAAGAAGGTATCCAAAGGCTTATTGAGATTGAAATGTTAGAATGGATTTATCGTGTAAAACCTGCCCACCCACCTGAGGGGTCTAGAGGACACAAGTTTCACTATGACTATGAGGAATAAATTTGTGAGGAGTGCCCCAGAATCCTTGAAGAGTGTTGTGATCATTCTTCTTTGTAGGTCAGATATTACAAGGAGAACTGCTGCCACTGAATTGGAAAACCTAAATACAATGGCGGTGATTCAGTCCTGGGGTGGCAGGGGCCAAGTGGCAGCACTTAACTGCTAACAGCAGGTGAGTGTGGTTATTGTAATGGACAAAATAATTAAAACAGTAATCAGAATAGCAGAGACCTATGATGTTGGCTAATGAGTCATGGTGTCTCTAGGAGTGGAATAGATAGGAAACCTACTAAATATTTATTTGATCTGTACAAATGGAAGAGTTCTAGGTCAAGCCTTGAGGAAGAACCCCACTACGCTGCCAAAAATTTATACCATTAATCTTTCAGCCTTCCGCTATAGGACCTACAGGCTTTTACCAAAGTGACTGTACATTAGGGAAAAGAAAATCATCAGCCTTTTTGGGAATTATTAGACACTGGCTTTGAACTGACACTAAGACCCAAAGTGTCAATGAATCCTCAATGCTGGAATCATGTCCTTTCTTTGAGGCTTCTAGAGCACAGATGTGGCTACCCAATGGGACATTAATCACACTGTGTTGAAATTGCCTGTTAGCTAATCTGTCCTACTTCCCTGGATTGACTAGGGGCTCTGGGAGGGAGGAGCTGGGCTTTATCCATTGCACTCCTGGAGCCAAGCATGATGGCAGCATGCAGAAGATGCTCAGTAAATGGTTACCAGGAAATGAATGACAAAAGTTATAGGTTAGTCTAATTTACAGTATAAGACACAATGAAATCCTGGGTCAATCATTGGAGCTGTTTTAACACTCTATTCATTTCTTCATTGTAAAATGAACACTATTTGGACTCTCTAAGTGAACTTTGAATTCCCTTCCAGCTGTAAAGGTCTGTAATACTCAATAATACACGTATGTGGCAAAAGCTTAAAATCATGTACTTATCTGCTCAGTAAGAAAGAATGATGAGAAATTAATTACTATCTTCCTGGTTCCGTGGTTTTAGGTAACAGTTAATGCTACTAAATCTAACATTTTGTTTATATATATCAGTGTGGGAAATACATCAGCTATGAATAGGAAAAGTGACATGTCTTGAGGGAATTCACATGCATTATTTACAGACAGACACAAAAATTCTAATAAAGTCTGAGAAGCATTACTCACACAAGGATTACAATTGGCTGTGAAAAGTCCTTATTAACGAGTATTTCACTTATTTTTATAAATGTGTATGTTAGAATGATAGATGCACAGCACAGATCACTGAAATTTTAGAGAATATGAATTTCTTAAATCAGCAGCATACTTCTTCTGGTAACTTGAAGAAGAAATTTGTTCTTCCCATTATAAATGTGTTTTGAGTGGAATTTTTTTGGAAACTGAGAAAAGCAGATCGCATAAGTCAGCCTGGGGTATACAGTGTGTATGTGTATCAATGGAGCCCCTAACTTAAACAGGATTGGGTTAGTTCTGGGATGCACAGGTGGAAACTCTTAGTGGGAACTGTATCCACTGTCACACACAGGCATCCTAATGAATGGAGAAGGATGCTCACCAAAGAATAAAGAGCCCTTTAGATTTTCCCAACAACATAAAGGCAGGCCATCTCTCACTGGGGTAGGGTCATCTCCCTGGCCCTCCTTGTACTGAGGAGTGGACACATCGGAGGTGGGGTGTGGTGGCCCAGGGCTCTCAGTCTAGTGGAATTCCTACAGTTGGTTACACTAAGACGAAAATCCCTAACGGCTTCCTTGCCCATTGACCTAAAAGCAGAGTGTTTTAAACTCCTGTCTCAGTGAGGCTATTGGAAGTGGCTTTGACTCAGAATCTATTTTTGGCCACAATGCCTAATGTTCATAGTCTAAACTTTGCAAAATTGCCAACTATTCAATTAGTATATATTTGCCTTCAAATCAAATAGCTATGTAGTCTTACTGAAATGTTAATTCTTCCCAGTATATGTTAAGATATTTGCTTGATTTTGAGCTGTCTTTGCTTGTTCCAGTCTACTCAATTAGTGGTGTTCTTTTTTTAAATGTGGAGCCAAAAAAAGAAAAGAAAAAAAGGTAAATGAAGACCCCATTCTCTTCACTGGTGTGGAAGGCACATTGATTTTGGAGATAATGCTAAAAATGTATCACTAATAATAATACTTAGCTTTTATTGAGCATTAATTTTGTGCAAAAGGAGCCCTGATATCACAATGGTTAAGCGCTCAGTTACTAACCAAAGTTGGCAGTTTGAACCCATCCACCAACTCCATGGGAGAAAAGACCTGGGGATCTGCTCCCATAAAGATTACAGCCTAGGAAATCCTATGAGGCAATTCAACTCTGTCCTATAGGGTCACTATGAGTTGGAATTGACTCAACAGCACACAACAACAACAACAATTATGTGCAAAGAGTTTCCGAGGCACTACTCATTATTGTTGAATTTTCACAGCCACCTGTATGTTCCCTCTTCTACAAATGAGAACTTAAGTCTCATAATTTTGCACAAGGAGAGACTGGAGGTTTGTGTTACACCTGGGGTCCTCTAGGACCTTTATTCAAAGGAAATTGAACACTAGGTCCCAGGAACACTTGTTTCTTGATAGCCTTTTGGTAGGAGGCATGATGATGGTGTTCACAGGCCTGCCATAGCTGTTAGTAAACAAGAATAAGAAAACAAATGTGACAACCACAAACCTATTTCCTTTATTTGTGCTCTCTTTCCTGTCCT
The DNA here is from genome assembly GCA_030035585.1 of Dugong dugon. Classification (NCBI taxonomy): domain Eukaryota; kingdom Metazoa; phylum Chordata; class Mammalia; order Sirenia; family Dugongidae; genus Dugong; species Dugong dugon. Next base: position 25,079,331 of record CM057464.1, read on the forward strand.
TAGATTAATTTCTATAGCAGAAGCATTGGAAGCAGTTAATGTGCTTGTCTTTAATTGTGTGTGTAAGTATATGTGCCTGTGTGCTTCCTGATGTTGAACTGAAGAGCTAAATTTTAATCAAACAAGCTATTAACAAGATTTTCCAAGGTTATAAACACACTGACAATCATTGATACTCCATCTTTCAATGTGTCCCCTGGACTTTCAAGAACAGTTATGTGTCTTCAGGTGGAAGGGATGTCTGATGATTTATTCTGTCCCCCAGAACTACCCCCTTGGTTGTTTATAAAGGAGCACAGATGAGCAGGGCCAAAGTAGCTATGCATTCCAAAGTGAGTTTACAGCCCCAGAATGTTCTAGAAACACAAACAGAAGTGTGGACCTCTTGCACCGTGAAGTCCACCTCCTGCTTGGGGACACCTAGTGGAGTAGGAGAGCTCAGCAAAGGCCTGGTTGTGCTTGGTCCTCAGTGACCCCAAGGCTGTGGATTCCATTACCCAGAGGCCTTTGAGCTACAATTTACTGGCAAACGAGGCCTGAACTCATTTCTGAGAGACCTAGGAAACACTCCTGGTCCACAGTAATTTGCTATATTCTTGGGCAAACCATTCGGCCTTGTTGGATTTCAGTGTTCTATTGAATCCTCTGAAAGGATTGTTTTTGGGACATCCAATTCTATGAAGAAACTGAAAGCTCCAAGCAAACTCCCAAAGCTGAGCTGGGCCCCCTATGACAGTTCCCTATGGTTGCAAACCTACTTGATGGACCTCCAGGACAAGACTTTCATTTAAGTGCACAGCCCCCTGCAGATTTGCACCTGAGTTAAAGGTACTATGAAAGCACTTAAGATGTGGGCAGAAAAGACAAAATACATATTTCCTCTGGTTTGGATTTGTGATGCTAAGTAGAACGAGGCAAATGACTGGCTCTCTGGAGGAATTTTACTTCACCCATGTTAAGCTTCTATTGATACTCTACTTGTTAAAAAATATGCAGTTTGATTTGCTAAGAGGAAACACCCTAAGACTAAGGGGCAACATTATTAACAATCAAGACTCTGAGAAGTATTTCAATTGGAAATGCTTCCTTGAGTCAGTGGAAAGTGAAAACACTGCATAGAGACTACTTATTATAAAATGCTAAGGCTCATGAAAAATCTGTCTTGTAGAGATAGGAAAACAACGTCAAGCATAGCATAAACTCACTAGTGAAATGTTTTTATAAGGTGAATTTTGAGTCTGTTACAGCTTTACCAAGTCTAATGGTTATCTACATCAAAAGAAAAAGATCATAAATTTAGTATGATTTCACAAGATTTACCTAAAATACATTTTTAATGTCAAGGCCATAATGGGTTTTCAGAAGAGAATGGGAAGAGTTGAAGATTCAAGAGAAAAAAGAGAAAAGGGCAAAATCAACCAAGATGTAGACCAGTGGAGGAGAGTAACATTTTCTGCAGAGTTCTTGAAAATAGAAGTCCACGGAGAGTGCTCTGAGCTCACAATTCTACAAATGAGATGGAAAAGGACAGAGTTACACGAAGTGAGTAGAATTTGAACAGTGTCACCAACAGCTCCAAGAACACAAGTCATTTGGTTGTGGATGTCAATTATAGAGAGGGAGAGAAAGGCTACTTGTGAATGGACCGGGGGCAGGCTTATCATAGTTGGGGATGTTGAATGTGCCATGGATCTCCTTCTTCTAAGATGGACACTTAGGGAAGGGGAGGCATAAGCCAACATAGGTGAGTGGCCTGGGGCAAGACTCCACAGGCTCAGGGCACGAATCTGTATTTGAGCTCATAACTGAGCTTCTCCTCTCAGACAGTCCTGATGGAGAGAGCATGGTCCTTTCTCTTGGAAACCCTGCAGTATTAGAGCCATTTTAAGAAAAGCCCAGGAAAATTAATAAGACTAGGGATGCTGTCTGGCACCTTCAGGTAGAACTGTTCCTAAATGGCTTTGGAGTTATAACTGGTGTCTACAATCCATGTGCATACCAGCCCAGTCTGTAGGTCAAATATACAAGGTCTCTTACACATACTTGTACTGCATAGATGCCATTGTGATTAATAAAATACAAATTAATTTATAATAATTACTTAACTCATATAGTAACTTGTAGTTCATGATGTATTTAAACAGTCAGCACATTCTGAAATTACAGATAATCACATAGGGAGATTTCCTTGAAATTTCTGGTTTGTTTGTTTGTTTTCTAAATTTTATTTATTTTGTTTTTGTTTTTGGGAATATACACAGCAAAACATACATTGATTCAACAGTTTCTACATGTACAATTTAGTGACACTGATTACATTCTTCAAGTTGTGCAACTATTCTCACTCTTCTGAGTTGTTTCTCCCTCATTAACATAAATTCATTGCCCCCCAAGGCTTCTGTCTAATCTTCTGACTTGCTCTTGTCAATTTGATCCCATATAGATAGTTCTTAAAAGAGCATAATGCTCAAGGCAGGCCTTTTTAACTAGTTAAGCTAAACTGTTGTTCAGTTTTAAGATGAATTCAGAGGATATTTTTGGTTTAAGTTTTAAAAATTATTTCAGAGCAATAAGTTTCAGGTGTTTAGCCACCCTCCATGGCTCCAGAAAGTCTAGAGTCCATGAGAATGTGACATTCTGTTCTACTTCTCCAACCCCTCCTTTTGATTGGGGTTCTTCTGATCAAAACTTTCAGTAATGGTAGCCAGGCACCATCCAGTTCTTCTGGTCTCATGGCAAAGGAGGCAGTTATTCATGGAGGCAATTAGCCACACATTCCACATCCTCCTCCTATTCCTTACTCTGCCTTCCCTGTTGCTCCAGGTGAGTAGAGACCAATTTTTGTGACTTGGATGGCTGCTTATAAGCTTTTAAGACCCCAGGCACTACACAGTGAACTAGGAGGTAGGACAGAAGCACTAAGCAAGCTATTAGGCCAATTAACTGGGATATCCCATGAAACCATGCACCTGAGGTTGATCATTGACAGTGCAGTGAGGGTACTCAGAGTTGGCATTACCACGTGTGTACATGGTAGTCAGGAGTCGGGAGCTCAGAAGCCAAGGAATTCGTCCAACAAGAAAGAGCTAAAGACTGTGCCACACTCTGTGAGATTAAAAAAAAAATCCTAGATATCAGGGTGGCTTCTCAGTTTACTGATGAGGAAAACAACCTCAACCACCATGCTAGAAAGCAGCAGGATTGTAAGTGGATGGCAGGTCTGGGTTGGGAGACGTGGTGCATGCTGCTTCCCACCATGACTCTTGATGAGGAAGACCTGGTTTCTGCATTAGGATGTTTGCAGTCTAGTGCAGGGTGCAAAAAGATATGAATGAAAACACAGAAGAGTAGCATTCCACCCAAAGTCCAAAGGTCCAAGTTCAATGGTACTCAAGAGTTGAGGAGCCATGCTGAGTATGTCAATATTCTGGAAACTGCCATTGAGGAGGGAGGACTTTGTATGTGTAGGACAGGTAAAACTAGGTTACTTGAGAAAAAGGTGGGAGACAGTTCGGTACTAGGAAGCAGGGAGCAAAACTCAGAAAAGAAATTGTTCCTTCAGTGGACAGTGAGAAAACTAATGAATGAATGAAAGAATGAGTGAGTGAAGAGTTGGGTTGGGAGAAAATTGGAAGAGGATGTTAAAGTCAAACTGTAGCAAGCCATAATTCTTAGGAGTCTGGCCTAGCCTGAGCCGTAGAGGGTGACATTAAGGAGGAGGCTCAGGCTAGTGCACACCTTTCATTGGATAAGTCCTCACATGCACACAGTGCTCTTACCCTCATTGTTTGATTTGTTAGAGAGGAGAGCTAGACTGGCAGTAAGAAGAAAAAAAAGTGTCTTAGTTATCCAGTGCTGCTATAACAGAACTACCACAAGTGGATGGTTTTAACAAACAGAAATTTATTCTCTCACAGTTTAGGAGGCTAGAAGTCTGAATTCAGGGCACCAGCTCCAGGGGAAGGCTATCTCTCTCTCTATCAGGTCTGGGGGAAGATCTTTGTCATCAATCTTCCCCTGGGTCTAGACGTTTTTCAGTGCAGAGACCCCAGGTTCAAAGGACACACTCCACTCCTGACTCTTCTTTCTTGGTGGTAGGAGGTTCCTCTCGTCTCTCTTTGTTTCTCTCTTTTATATCTCAAGAGACTGACTCAAGGTACAACCTAATCCCTTAGATTGTGTCCTGCCTCATTAACATCATAAAGGTTAGGATTTACAACACATAGGATAATTACATAAGATCACAAAATGGAGGACAATCACACAATACTGGGAATGATGGCCTAACCAGGTTGACACATATTTTTGGGGGGGGACACAATTCAATCCATAACAAGAGGAATGGCTATGAGAAAAGTCATCAATTTTGAATGACCTAGGAGCTATGAGCAGGAGGGGAAAATAAGAAGAAACCATGACGCCAGCATTTAAACAAGGTATACTCACTAGAACCAGGGTTCCAGGGTTCATGGTCTTAAGCCCTCTTCCACCAGTCCTGTCAGAGAGGGCTGATTTTTCAACTTCAAATTCCCCTCAGAGCCACAGATTTCATGTGGCCTGCTTTAAATAGGTAGCTGCCTGGGCAGACAGAGGTGAGATTCCAATTGGGGATACAATTGTAAAAGAGGTTCAACCATATGAATAGTACATATGAATCTAGGAAAATTGGAAGTAGTCAAAAGTGAAATCAAATGTAATGCATAAACATCAATTTCCTAGGCATTAATGAGCTGAAATGGACTGGTATTGGAAATTTTGAATCAGACAATCATATGGTCTACTGTGCCAGGAATGACAAATTTAAGAGGACTGATGTCAAGTTCATCATCAAAAAGAACATTTCAAGATCTATCCTTAAGTAAATGCTGTCAGTGATAGGATAATAGCCATACACCTACAAGGAATACCAGCTAACCAGCTAATATGACTACTATTCAAATTTACACACCAACTACCAATGCCAAAGATGAAGAAACTGAAGATTTTTACCAACTTCTGCAGGCTGAAATTGATCAAACATGCAATCAAGATGCATTGATAATTACTGGCAATTGAAATATAAAAGTTGGAAACAAAGAAGAAGGGTCGATAGTTGGAAAATATGGCCTTGATGATAGAAACATTGCCAGAGATCACATGATAGAATTTTGCAAGACCAACGATTTCTTCATTGCCAATACCTTTTTTCAACAACATAAATGGCGACTACACACTTGGACCTTGTCAGATGGAATACACAGGAATCAAATCGACTATATCTGTGGAAAGAGACAATGGAAAACCTCAATATCATCAGTCAGAACAAGGCCAGGGGCCAACTACAGAACAAACCATCAATTGTTCATATACAAGTTCAATTTGAAGTTGAGGAAAATTAGAACAAGTCTACCAGAGGCAAAGATTGTTCAAAAAGCAGTTGCAGCAGTACATTGACAGAGAACTGCCAGAAATGCAAGCTGGATTCAGAAGAGGACACGAAATGAGGGATATTATTACTGATGTCAGATGGATCCTGGCTGAAAGCAGAGAATACGAGAAAGATGTTTACCTGTGTTTTATTGACTATGCAAAGGCATAGTGGATCTGTGTGGATCATAACAAATTATGGATAACCTTTCAAAGAATGAGAATTCCAGAGCACTTAATTGTGCTCATGAGGAACCTGTACTTACAACAAAAGGCAGTTCTTCAAACAGAACAAGGGGATACTGTGTGGTTTAAAGTCAAGAAAGGCATGCCTCATGGTTGTATCTCTTCACCATACTTATTCAGTCTGTATGCTCAGCAAATAATCCGAGAAGCTGAACCTTACGCAGAAGAAAAGGGCTTCAGGGTTGGAGGAAGATTCATTAATAGTCTGTGATATGCAGATGACACAATCTTGCTTGCTGAAGGTGAAGAGGACTTGAGGCACTTACTGATGAAGATAAAAGACTACAGCCTTCAGTAAGGATTACATCTCAACATAAAGACACAAAAATCCTCACAACTAAACAAATAAGCAAGATGATAAATGGAGAAAAGATTCAAGTAGTCAAGGATTTCATTTTACTTGCATCCACAACCAATGCCCATGGAAGAGGTAGTCAAGAAATCAAACAACACGTTGCATTGGGCAAATCTGCTGCAAAAGACCTCTTTCAAGTGTTAAAAAGCAGAGATGTCACTTTGAGGACTATAGTGTGCCTGACCCAAGCCATAATGTTTTCAATCACCTCATATGCATGCGAAAACAAGACAATGAATCAAGAATACCAAGTAAGAACTGATGCCTATGAATTATGGTGTTGGCGAAGAATATTGAATATGCCATGGACTGCCAAAAGAACGAACAAGTCTGTCTTGAAAGAAGTACAACCAGAATGCTCGTTAGAAGCAAGGAGGAACTTCATCTCACATACTTTGGACTTATTATCGGGAGGGACCAGTCCCAGGAGAAGGACATCATGCTCAGTAAAGCAGAGGGTCAGGGAAGGAGAGGAAGACCCTCAGCGAGAGGTATTGACACAGTGACTGCAAAGATGGGCTCAAGCATAACGATTGTGAAGATGGCGCAGAAACAGGCAATGTTTCATTCTGTTGTACAAAGGGTCCCTATGAGTAGGAATTGATCTGATGGCATCTAACATCAAACAACCCTAACAATAACAGCCACAAACAATTATTTGCCAACAATTAAAGAAGTTGCAATGGGTTCTGGATAGATAGTTGAGCTCAGAATGAGAAGCCCTGGACTCTAGCTTGGTTCTTACCTCTCCAGTCAGTAAACAACTTGGGAACAATGCCCCTGCCACCTCTGTGGACCTCAGTTTCCCTACCTGTATACAGGGGTTTGGACTGAACCATCTTTAAGATCCTTTCCAATCTTATTGAGTCCTGTTTCTAAGATGGTTTGGGGCCAGGCTACCAAATCTGGCATATTCAAATTCTGACTGATGAATATTACAATATTGTAGCAATATTAGCAACTTGTCTGAGATGGTGTGATCTAATATCCCAAATCCAGGAGTGAGGAAAGTGTATTCCAGATTAATGGAGCTATCCTCAGGTCAAATCTGCTAACACCGTGACTCCCCCAGTTTCTACGGGACTGGAGAGGGGAGTAAGGACCATTGTCAAACTGACTCCTTGGCTTCCAGTCCCTACCTGGGAGAGCTAATGAGACCCAGTCATTCTTTCTCCATGCTCTGGCAGCTCCCAAGGACACTCTTGAGCCATGGTGCTCGTGCCACAAGAGATTCTACACCTGGCATCCTCTTTGGTGGTCAGCTCTCCCACTACCCTGGAAATCAGCCCCTGGTGCTGGTGTCCTGGTCCCCATGGTATTTGGCTCTTTGATGTAAGGCCAGCTGTGCCCCTGGAGACACAGGAGACCACTCTCCCCAACCCGAGTACAGACAGCACGAGGAAGTCTGGCCTAATAGGGAAAGCTCTTCTTTAAGATCACCACAGAGAGGAGCTTTTCCCAGTATTGACAATCCCGTCCCCTGAGAGACTTTAGGGTGGCGCTTCAGGAAGGGTTAGACCATGTGTGAATACAGCCTTACCTGCTCAACAGGATGACAGTGACACTGACAGTTGATATTGCACCCCTGCCCTTGCTGGAGTGCAGGTGCTGACAGATGGACAGTGGCAGACATAGGACGCTTGTCACAGGTACACAAAAGCTAAGCTCAAGGTTTTCCAGAATGTCCATAAACAACTGGCATTGTTCCCACTAATGCTCCCTGTCACCTAGCCTCACTGCCCTGTTCACTAGCTGACGGCAAATCAGTTTATCCTCACCCGTGCAAACTGTCTGCATTTTCTTCTTCTCTCTCTGCTCTTATTCTTATATAAATCTCCTTTTTCCTTTGAAACATAACATTGAGAGATTGATTAATTTATCTCTTCTGTATACAAGTAATCAACTGATAATAATGAACTAGGTGTCTTTGAGTTACTCTTTGACAGTTTCTGCCTGCATAAGGTTGGGGCAATGTTTTTGTCCCTTCTTGTCAGAAACAAATAATTTTGGGGTCTCAGACTTAACAACACCCTAGACCTTTCTTCTGTTGACGTTCCAGGATCCTGAGGTTCTCAGGGGGCTCTGAAATCCTGCCCAGCAGGCTGGCCTGTGAAGGGGATACTGCTTCTTTACCAGCTTGGAAGCAGGTCATGTGGATGGCTGGAGGACAGCTCTAAGAGTCTGTTTCATGATTTGGAGTTAAACCTTCTGAACTGCCCTATGAGATGTGACCAGATCCTCAGTGACAACTGAGCCTGTGCTTTGGAGCAAAAAGTTAATTAAAGTTTTTATTTTGAAAAATTTAAAACCTACAGAAAAGTTGCAAGAACATTACAATGTACCCTTTTGCCACCCAAGTACCCTTTTGCCACATTTGCTTTCTTCCCCTATGCCTCCATCTCTGTCTTCATTCCCCCACATTATTATACTGATTCATTTTATTTCAATTATTTGGCCTAAGTTGCAAAGATCACGACCCTTCACCTTGGTATCCAGTGGATCTTAATGTTAAATTGTGCTGTCCTACTCTCTGAAGTTTTGCTCTGTCAAAGTTACACAGTCTACTCTGAGGAAGCTGACCTTCCTGCCCTTCTCCAGAAGGAATGCAAAAAACCACAAGAATTCAAGCCAACATCATGAGTCATCTCAAAGTCAAGCTTTTGAGTATGATTTGCTTATACTCTCATGTAAAAGAAAATCTCCAATCTCATTGCGGCGGCTTTTGACACAATATATTTATGCATTCCCAGATGAGAGAAAACATTTGTTACTTATTCTGTTCCTTAAAAGGTGTAAGTACTGCATCTTATTAATGAGTTCTCAAAAAGGGGAAACCTGTGCTTGATGTAGCGTCTCCATGCTTGTTATGTAACTCATACCAGTCGAGGCCCAGCACTTGGTAGAAACACACATCTCTAAACAGATATTATTTGAATCCATATCAGTGCTTAAAGTGTGTGTGTGTGTCTGTGTGTGCCTAGGGGAAAAGATAGAGACAGAAGTGGAGTTTGAGGAGGTGAGGGCATATCTAATAGGTTAGATATTAGCTATCTTGGAAATTTTTGGATTTGAAACTAATATTTTCTAGGGCAGAAGTTTGTAGCCCAGGTTTGTTTGTTTGTTTGTTTCTGGGGCACAGGGGGAGGTGCATGGACGGAGGGGTCCTGTTTGGGCTAAGAGGTTTTTGGAAGACATTGGGAACTGGATCTCCAGCTTTCATTTTTCATCTTAGGCCTCAAAAATCTTGGTTGTCATATGATTTGAAGTTCAAATTGTGTTGCATTCGCAGCATATTTCAATAGCCATAAAGAATTAAAAAATAAATGATATCTTTATGTCCTTGGGAGATCTACAATAAGTCCACCACAAATTACTAAAATGCTCTTTCTTCCTAATCACTTCTCTCCTTCTCTGCCTCCAACAAAGCCACCTTCCCTCTGCCCCTTCTTCTTACGCAGCCTGCTGTTATGCTCATCGGCTTAGTCCCTCTTCCAGCAAGAAAGTCCTCTTTAGGGTGTTGAGGAAGTGAAATGGGGCTGGTACTTTAATTAGAGGATCTCTTTTGCAATACAGGTCAGCAGGAAATCTATGAATATTTTCATGTTAATAATTTTTACCGATAACATCAGTTAAATTATTTTCCTTCTCCATGAATTTGTTTTCATTACTAAAAAATTCAGATTCTAATTTGAGTAGAATATTTTTAAGACTAAAATGTATTATATAAACCCCAAATTGTTTATCAACACATCTTCAAAACATCCATGAACCCTCTTAAATCGTCTGCAAAATTTTGTGTTTTTCTCTAGGGGAGGGTCAGGGCGCACAATTGTCATTAGTTTAACCCCCTGAGGTTAAGGTTGCCTCTCCTGAAGTAATCGGATGAGTTCCTCCTCTGATTGTCCACCAAGCATTCTGGCGACTGCCACCAGATAGTTTGGCTTAGACAGTTATAGGTCCAATGGGATAAGGTATTTCATGCATGAACTGTTGATGTTTCCATGTGAAAATACTTAGTGATTATACTTATTCAACAACAAATAACTTTTCACTAATATTTTGTTGTTGTTGTTGTTAGGTGTCATCCAGTCTATTCCGACTCATAGCGACCCTGTGTACAACAGAACAAAGCACTGCTCAGTTGTGCATCATCCTCACAATCATTGTTATTGCAGCCACTGTGTCAGTCCCTCTTAAGGGTCTTCCTTTCCTTCACTGACCTGGTACTTTACCAAGCATGATGTCCTTCTCCAGGGACTAGTTCCTCCTGATAACATGTCCACAGTATGTGAGACAAAGTCTCACCATCCTTGCTTCTAAGAGCATTCTGGTTGTACCTCTTGCAAGACAGATTTGTTCGTTCTTCTGACAGTTCATGATATATTCAACATTCTTTGCCAACACCATAATCCAAAGGCATCAATTCTTCTTTGGTCTTCTTTATTCACTGTCCAACTTTAGCATGCATATGAGGTGATTGAAAACACCAAGGCTTGGGTCAGGCACACCCTTAGTCCACAAAGTGATATCTTTGCTTTTTAACACTCAAAGAGATCCTTTGCAGCAAATTTGCTTAGTGCAATACATCATTTGATTTCTGGGCTGCTACTTCCATGAGTGTTGATTGTGGATACAAGTGTAATGAAATCCTTGACAACTTCAACATTTTCTCCATTTATTAGGATGTTGTTTATTGGTCTAGTTGTGAGAATTTTTGTTGTCTTTATGTTGAGGTGTAATCCATACTGAAGGATGTGGTCTTTGATCTTCTTCAGTAAGTGCTTCAAGTCCTCCTCATTTTCAGCAAGCAAGGTTGTGTCATGTGCATAAAGCAGGTTGTTAATGAGTCTTCTTCCAAACCTGATGCCCCATTCTTCTTCATGTAGTCCAGCTTCTCAGATTATTTGCTCAGCATACAGATCGAATAAGTATGGTGAAAGATACAACCCTGACACACCCCTTTCCTGACTTTAAACCATGTAGTATCCCCTTGCTCTGTTTGAACAACCATCTCCTGTTCTATGTACAGTTTCTGCATGAGCACAAGGAAGTGTTCTCGAATTCTCATGTTAACCATATTGTTCCAATGTTATCCATAATTTGTTATGATTCACACAGTTGAATGCCTTTGCGCAGTCAGCAAAACACATGTAAACATCTTTCTGGTATTCTCTGCTTTCAGCCAGGATCCATCTAACGTCAGCAATGATATCCCTTGTTCCACATGCTCTTCTGAATCCAGCCTGAATTTCTGGCAGTTCCCTGTCAATGTACTGCTGCAACTGCTTTTGAATGATCTTCAGCAAAATTTCATTTGTGTGTGATATTAGTGATACCAAAAACCAAAAAACACCCATTGCCATCGAGTCGGTTGCGACTCATAGTGACCCTATGGGACAGAGTAGAATTGCCCCACAGGGTTTCCAAGGAGCAGCTGGTGAATTTGAACAGCCGACCTTTTGGTTAGCAGCCGTAGCTCTTAACCACTGCAGAACCAGGGATCTGATATTAGTGATATTGTTTGATAATGTTCACATTCTGTTGGATCACCTTTCTTTGGAATAGGCATAAATATGGATCTCTTCCAGTCAGATGGCCAGTTAACTGCCTTCTGAATTTATTTATTTTTATTAATATAGCATGGGTAAATAAAATAGGCCCTAGTATAATTGCTCCTAACCCTTTCCTCGCAAAGGAAGTTCACATTTAAGTTAGTCCAAGTGGCTTCTTAATGGATAACTTTACCAAATCCATTACCTTTTTAAATATGGAAAAATCACTTGGACTCTGTTTACCACAAAGTGGATCCTTGGAGAGATGGTAATCTCAGACTGAAATTCACTATTCTGTAAAGTGAACAATACATAAATACAAAATGAAGTAACATTTACAAGGAAGAATAGGCCTAGAAAAAACATGGTACTTTCTCTATAATCAACTGTTATTAAAGTCTACTTACATACGTTTAACTTATTATGTCCCAAGGACAGCTGGATAACACTGTCAGGATGCAATACATGAGTAATACAAGGGGATCAGCTAAGAGACAGATTGCACAGCAACACTGCCTGAGTTTAACTCTCACTTCTCCACTTGGCATGTTACCACGGACAAGTTACTGGACTATGCCTCCCTTTCTTCATCTATTGAACAGTGTAAGAGTGGGGTAATTGTGAGGATTAAATGAGCTAGCATAGATGTATCAGTGCTTGGCCCAGAGCAAATGCTACAGAATATCCATTATTTTGTATTAACTTGGGACTTTGTTTGCAATGGGTAACTTTACCAAATCCATTAGCTTTTAAAATACGTAAATATCACTTGGGCTCTGTTTACTACAAAGTAGATCCTTGGGGAGATTATCATCAGGTGTCTTTCAGGACATTTTCTTGCTCATCATCACTCAGTCTCCCCCTGCGCTATTTTTGCTGCCTGCCTCTCCCCACACCATCCTCTTGCACTCGGCCTACACAGGGGCTGAACACTGACCCAAAAGCCAGGCTATGATGCCCTTAACGCAATCTTTTCCCAAATGTGAAGACTGAGTCATTAAATCTCAATTACATTTTCCTTTCTGAACAACAACTAATAATATAAACTTGTTGTTGATAGGGGCCGCCCAGTTTGTTCCGACTCATAGTGATCCTATGCACAACAGAACGAAACACTGCCCGATCCTGTACCATCCTCACAATCATTGTTACACTTGAGCTCACTGTTACAGCTACTATGTCAATCCGTCTCGTTGAGGGTCTTCCTCTTTTTTGTTGACCCTCTACCTTAGCAAGCATGATATCCTTTTCCAGGCACTGGTCCCTCCTGATAACACATCCAAAGTATGTGAGATGAAGTCTCACCATCCTCACTTCTAAGGAGCATTCTGGCTGTATTTCTTCCGAGACAGACTTGTTCTTTCTTCTGGAAGCCCATGGTGTATTCAATATTCTTTGCCAACACCATAATTTATAGGCATCAATTCTTTGGTCTTCCTTATTCGTTGTCCAGCTTTCATATGCATATGACGCTATTGAAAATACCATGGCTTGGGTTAGGCCCACCTTAGTCCTCAAAGTGATATCTTTGCTTTTAAACACTTTAAAGAGATCTTTTGCAGCAAATTTGCCCAATGCAATAATGTCATTTGATTTCTGGACTGCTGCTTCCGTGGGTATTGATTGTGGATACAAGTGAAATGAAATCCTTGACAACTTTTACATTTTCTCCATTTATTATGATGTTGCTTATTGGTCTAGTTGTGAGGATTTTTGTCGTCTTTATGTTGAGGTGTAATCCATACTGAAGGCTGTGATCTTTGATCTTCATCAGTAAAGCTTCAAGTTCTCTTTGCTTTCAGCAAGCAAGGTTGTATCATCTGAGTATCACAGGCTGTTAATGAGTCTTCCTCCAATCCTGATGCTGAATTCTTCTTCATATAGTCCAGCCTCTCAGATTATTTGCTCAGCATATAGATTGAATAAGTATGGTGAAAGTATACAACCCTGACACACATATTTCCTGATTTTAAACCACACAGTATCCCCTTGCCCTGTTTGAATGACTGTCTCTTGGTCTATGTACAGGTTCCTCATGAGCATAATTAAGTGTTCTGGAATTCCCATTCATCACAATGTTATCCATAATTTGTTGTGATCCACATAGTCGAATGCCTTTGCATAGTCAATAATTAAAGTAAGTAACTCAAACTGATGTTCAACACAAATATGGATTACAAAATGCAGAGCTATTTCTAGCAGAAGTATTTCTTTAAGGAACAAGTCTTCCTTCTCAGTAATTTAAATCTATTTTGAACACACGAAAAAATTTACCCAGGTCTTCTCCTAAATATCTAAAGTGGACTTTTAAATAGAAGTCTACTTGGAGCCTCCCTCATTCTTTCTCTTCCTTAGCTGCTCCTGTCCTTTTCTTCTTTCCTCAGTATTTGCCTTCCACATCTCAAAGTGATGGTCAGATCGAAAGCAAGTAAACAAACAACTACAAAATTAACTTCTGCTAGAGATAACTGCTACAAATAAATATAGAGGGCCATGCAAAACAAGTACACAATGTAACATTAGAGATGAGGGAAGGAAGACTCGGGCCACATATGGCAGAAGAAAGAGCAGACCAAGCATGGCAGAAGAGAGAGCAAATGCAAAAATGAGAGACCATGTGGCAAGGGCAGGACGAAGCCTAGAGGGCTGGACCACCTGGGGCCTAGGTGGGTGGTAGGCATGCAGGGGTGTTGTGGGTGCAGGGTATGGTAGGAGCTGAGGTCAGAAGAGCCAGTTGGGTCCTGATGAACCAGTGTCTGTAGTCTTTGGTAAGGAGTTTGGCTTTTCCCTAAGCACCATGGGAAGCCACTTGATTTCCAAGCTTCAGAAATTAATTTGTCAGTTGTGTGGGGGATGGCTTGTAGTGAATCAAGAGTAAAACGAGGAGAAAATTGAGGAGGTTATGGTGGTCTCCACAAAGGATGGTGATGACTTAGGCTGGCTGGTAGACCACGATGAACTGAAGATAGGTAGGTGGAGTCTTGATGTCTTTGGAAGGTGGAATTGGCACCAAGAATCAAATGGGTTAAACTAAAAAAAAAATCCTAACCACTAGCCTTTGATTCCAACTCATAGTGACCCTATAGGACAGAGTAGAACTGCCCCATAGGGTTTCCAGTGAACAGCTGGTGGATTCGAATTTCCAACCTTTTGGTTAGCAGCTGAGCTCTTAACCACTGCACCATCAGGGCCCCAGAATTGATTAGTAAGGAGGTCAGATTAGGGCCAGGGAAGGGGGGAAGCCAGATGACAACTGGTTCAAGTGTGATGGAAGGTGAAGAGTTGAGGGCTGTGAATACATACCACGTTATGTGTTCGTTTTGAAGATGCTTATCCTTGAAAGAAGGAGCCCTGGTGGCACAGCAGTTAAGCACTCGGCTGCTAGTCAAAATGTCGATGTTTCGAACCCGCTAGCATCGGAGAAAGATGTGGCAGTCTGCTTGCATATAGATTTACAGCCTTGGAAACCCTATGGGGCAGTTCTACTCTGTTCTATAGGGTCCCTACAAATCAGAATAGACTCGAAGGCAGTGGCTTTGGTTTGGTATGATCTTTGAAAGAAAGGGAAAGCCCAGGCTGGTAGCAGGAGAAGGGGCAGAGAAGGGAGCCACATGAAGTGCGGGGAGAGGCCTCTGAGCACCTCACCCAACATCAAGCTTCTGCTGCCTTGTGATTGGGTTCCGAGCCCACTTCTTGGCCCTGGGCTTACTCCCCTGGAGGTGTGCTCTCTGAATCATGAGTTCCTAGAACCCAGCTTCCCTGTCACTACCCACCAAACATCTGTTGATCCCACGTGTAAGCACCTTCTACAAAGTAACTGGCCGGGACTCTTCATGGTGACAAGTCCTGAGACAAAGACTGAGAACTGCCCAGATCTGAGGAGACCAAGCAGACATGAAGGCTAAATGCAATGTGGGGTCCTGGGTTGGCTCTGGGACTAGAAAAAGGGCATTTGTGGGGAAACTTGCAAAATTTGAATCAAATATATAGGCAAGATAATAATATTGTATCACTGTTAATTTGCTGATTTTGATCATTGTGCTATGGTTATAGAAGTTGTTAGTATTTGGGGAAGTGGGTGAATAGTACAGGAATTCTTCATACTATTTTTGGAAATGTTTTGTAAGTCTAAAATAGTTTTAAAACAAAAAGTTAAAGAATAAATAACTTAAAAATCTAGGCAAAAAATCACAACACCAGAAATAACGCCTTTTGATTTAATAGGTGCCTAGTAAGCATTTAAAGTACTGAAAGCAGAGATGTCACTTTGAAGACTAAGCTGCACCCGACCCAAGCCATGATATTTTCAATCACCTTGTATGCATGTGAAAGCTGAACAATGGATAAAGAAGACCAAAGAAGAAATGACACATTTGAATTATGGTGTTGGCGAAGAATACTGAATATACCGTGGACTTCAAGAGAACTAATATGTCTGTCTTGGAAGTACAGCCAGAGTGCTCCATGGAAGTGAGGATGAGAAGCCTTTCTCTCACACACTTAGAACATGTTATTAAGAGGGAACAGTCCCTGGAGGACGACATCATGCTTGGTAAGGTAAAAGGTCAGTGAAAAAGAAGAAGACTTTTGACAAGATGGATTGACACAGTGGAGGCAACAATGGGCTCAAACAAAGCAGTGGTTGTGTTGATGGCGCAGGACCAGGCAGTGTTTCGTTCTGTTGTACGTAGGGAAACTGAGTCAGAACTGACTTGATGGCACCTAACAACAACAACAACAAGCATTTCTTTAATGCCACTTGTCTCTTGAAGAACCTAAGGGGCTGTGCAGGTCATCTTGGTTGGCAGCAGATGAAAGTACCCAAGAATGGTATTACTGAAAAATCAATACATACCTTAGTGTATTTCTAATTTCCCAGTCTCTTCTTTTGGCATGAAGGCATTGTTTTCAAGAAAATCTTGTCTTTTAAGCAACAGCTTAAAGTGAAGAGTGAGGGGTGAATTGGGGGCACTCACTGACAGGGAGTAAAACCTGGCCTTTTGGAGCAGGGCTGATAGGCATGAGCTCCTGCCCACATAGTTAGGCTGGTCTTCTATTCCCTTTGTTATTTTCTCTTTAACTCCTCCTCCCCATCTTTGGGTCTCCCTGCTCCATGTTCTTAACCTAGTATGCATGGTGCCAAAATTAAAGGTGTTCTTTTCTTCATAGCAGTATGTTACAGCATGGAGCATCTTATTCTAGATATAACATAAAGCATAATGCTCCAGATGTTGGTTTAGTTTTGCTCATAAGCCCTGGCTCTTCCTGGTCATCTTTTATTTATTTATCACATCCCTAAACAAAATGTATACATAAGATGACATACTATAGATGCACTTTCCTCTGGCAGCATAAATTTTCATGAAATTAAGGTATATAAAAGAAAAGTAAGACTACCAGAGTTGTTTCAGACCTCTGTGTGATTTTTTTATGACTCAGGGCATTTGTTTACTTCCATGGCTGCAAATAAAGCCTGGAGCAAAGGGAGATGTTTTCCATATGTTCCCACATTTTGGAGAGAGTTCACTAATGTGGATTATGTGGGGAGAATTTGCTATAAATGTAAAAACAATGATCATTTGAGGCCTATAGGACCACTGTCTCATGTCATTCTCATGCATTGATGTTAAATCAACATCAGTTGATGGGAGAGCCCATACTGCTTTGAAAATGATTGAGGCCTGGGGCCACAGTTATACAGCCTGCTTCTGAGTTGGTGGGTCTCATGCTTGTGTCTTTCTTGTACAGATGGTTAAACTAGATCAAGCCCATTCAGTAAATCACGGATTACTAAGAACAAACCCTCTTTATGTTCTTGACTCCAAACCTACCACCACTTGTTTGGGTTTCATTGTGGAGTTTACATTAACGCATTCCGCAGCTCAGTTAGTGGGAAGCGGGTAAACATCAAAGACTTCGAGTGAGGTGGGAGCCAGTCCAACCAACCAGCCTGGCTTTCAGCTGTATGTGCAGACATCATTGGTCTACCAAATTAGGCTGGAAACCTTATATGAAGACAAAATTTCTCCTTCCCAGTCTTTCAAAACAGCAGTAGAGACCACCTCAGAGTGTTTTAATGCTGCTCATCTTGACCTCAAAAAGAATCTGTATGTTTTCAAAGCTTCAAGTGACCCCTGAACACCAGAATATTGGGGCCATCATGCTGGTCCTTCCCAAAGATTCTCTCCACCATTAACATGAGGTGATCGACTCCCACTACAATAAGTGAAACAACTTCTGCATTTAACAAAAGGCATTTTCAGCCTCCAGCAGCCTAGTTATTCTGGCAGTTTTTCATACACAAAACTTCAGGGCAACAAAGTATCAGAATGGTCACATAAAATATTCTTATGAGACATTTGGCCTGATGTGGGTCCCATTTGACACATGGCCTGCCCTCAAGATGAGACACAGTTCTCAATTCTGCAGAGCAGAGATCACCTACTGACAAACCCTTCCCCCATATTTTACCTTCCCTAAATCAGACCCTAACCTCATTGCACATATTTGTCTTTTGTTGGTTGTTTTGAAGGTTGTTGGTAGTTTTATGTTTTTAAGCATTATTTTAGAATTTCTTTCCTGATAAAAATGTTCCTAGATGAAGCCATAATCACATAGGGTGTGGTATTGAAAGAACACACTGGTAGTTTTGCCCAGGAGACTGTGTGCGAGTTAGAGGCCCAGGGACACAGGTGCAGCTTGGGTGCAGGGAGCAGATGAAGAAGTGAGCAGGAGGCAGGAGGCTGCAGGCTCACAGACTTGGGTCTTCACACCGATGCTGGCAGGATGAGAGGTGCTGGCAGGAAAAGGTCCTCTTCTGATTCAGAAAAGGCGCTGGCAGCCTAGGGGTGTCTTACAGGTTGAGGTGGGGCTGTTGGTCTTGAGTGGTTCCACAAACCATCTAACCACATGGAACTTACAGAGAGAGACTGCACCTCTGACATCACAGCATGATATAACCCTGCTAAAAAGACTTCCTCTTCTAAGTGGTAGAGTAAAATACCTACAGTTGCTTGAGAGTTGGTACTAGGTGGTTTTTCTCCCCCCCCCCCCCCCCCGAGAATAGGAGCACAATTCACTGGGGTCATCAGAGGGCAGGTGAATGATGAGTTTAGTATATTTTCTCTTCTTATTGGAAGAAAGACCTGGCAATCTAATTCCAAAAAATCAGCGATTGAAAACTCCATGGAGCACAGGTCTACTCTGACAACATGGAGTTTCCATGAGTCAGAATTGACTTAACAATTAATTTTTTTTTTTTTTTTTTTTAATGTAAGAGAAAGAGAAATTTGCCCAACAGCCCATGACTTATTTGGGGCAATGGTCGATGAAAATTACTGTAAGGCAGAAATACAGCATCACAGAAGTGTACAGGACCAATTGGGAAGGCATATAGTTATTTGTCTTTTGTATCTTATGTATGAAACTGGAGCATATAAGACAATACCTTGGCCCCTAGCAGTCACCATGCCAGATGTAGACCCTGCCAGAGGTGTTCTACTTCTTGTTTCTTCCTTCTAGATAGAGCTCACTGTTTCTGTGGGTACAGCTCTGAACACATTTACTTGGATCCAAAAAACGTAACAGTTCAGTTCAGAGGCAAACCATATGGCTAGAGATAGTTTCTTTGATCATTTGTCTACAGCAGCTCCATTGTCAGTGGACAACTTTCCAAAGGACAGTGTAAAACAACTCAGAAAGCATAGCACAAAGGGAAATTCATTAAGGCTTCACTGTCAACAGACTTCAAAAAGTCTTGCTAACAAATGTTTCAGATTCACCTGGGCACCAAGCATGAATGGCTTTAGGAAGGGCACATCCAAAGCGTCTCTCAGGTTTCCACTTGAATAAATGCATATACTGTAAGGAACTGAGTTTAAGAACAAGTTGAAAAAAAATCATGACCATTTTGAAATTTATTGAATTGCTTAACTTCTCACCCAACCACCTGAAAGTGCTTACACCATTATATAGGATAAATACTTGTTGACTAGAAGTAGAGAGAATCGTTAGTATCTATGATGTTATTTGCTGTTGAGCCATCTCTGACCCATGGTGACCTTATGTATAGCCAAACTATATGTTGCTCGGTCCTGCACTATCTTCATGTCTGTTGGTATGTTTGAGTCCATTGTTGGACCTATTGCGTCAATCCATCTCATTGAGGGTTTCACTAACCCCCTACTTTACCAAACATGATATCATTTTCTAGCAATTGGTCTTTCCTGATGGTGTGTCCAAAGTAAGCACGACAAAATCTCTCCATCCTTTCCTCTAAGGACTACTCTAGTTGTATGTCTTATAAGACTGATTTGTTCATTCTTCTGGCAATCCACAGTAGAGTCAACCTTCTTCTCCAATACCATGATTTGAATGCATCAATTTTTCTGTCTTCCTTTTTCATTGTCCAGTTTTCACATGCATATGAGGTGATTGAAAATACCTTGGCTTGGATCAGGCACACCTTAGTCATCAAACTGACATCTGTGTCTTTTAAAACTTTAAAGAGGTTTTTTTCAGCAGATTTGTCCAATGCGGTCAGTGTTTTATTCCTTTTTATGGGGAAATCATACTCTGTTGCGTGGCTGAACCACATGTCTGCCCCGTCACCCACTGATGGATTGATTGCCTCGTGTTTAATTCCCTTCTTGACAGCCCCGTATGACCCATCTCTCACAAGTCCTAAACTCCATAAGCAGCTCTTTGACTCATGCTGCATGGAGACCAGCAGAGGGGACTGGTGGGTGATGGGGAATGGGGGGGGGGGGTGTGAGGGCTGGAGGCCACCAGTAGGACAACCATCGAGACACACTGAGACTCTGGATTCATTTTCTCTCTGATTTCCTCTGTCTCCCCTTGCAAACCATAAACTGACAAAGATATCCTGTCTCCTCCTGTACCCCAACCTTGATTGTATCTTGGGGAATCCATGAATTATGCAGATTGCTTCAACACAGCCATGCTTTCAAATGCATGACTCTCAGGCCATCTGAAATCTATTGAATTGCTTAACTTCTCACCCAGCCATCTGTATAGGATAAGTACTTGTTGACTAGAAGTAGAGAGAATCATTAGTATCTATGTTGTTATTTGCTGTCGAGCCAGCTCTGACTCATGGTGACCTTATGTATAGCCGAACTAAACGTTGGAACTATTTCTGTAAGAGGGACTTTCTTGCCCATCTCCCATGGCAGCTTTCTCAAGTCTTTGCTGCAGGTCCCAAACTTTACTCCGGCCCTTTGTTAGTTAGACTATACCTCTCTTCCAGCACATGCACAGATTTTTTCTCCATCACACCCCTGGCAGTATGAGCTTCTTGAGGGCAGGGTCCAATACTTGCTCATCCTGGGAACCCATAGCCTTTCACCCATGTCCTCACCTACAGCAGGTATAGTGGAGCTGGAAGTGCTGCCCAGTCCTCTTCAGAACGGAAGGGCTGAGGCTCACCCGCTCTCCCCCCGGTGCTGATGTGCTGGGCAGTCAACTCCCGATGTACTCACCTCTAGGAACTGCCCTCAGTCAAGAAGAGCTGCCCTGACCAGGTCACAAAAGCGCCATGCACCTAGTGAGTGGTCAGTGTGGCAGAAAGGCCACTCTCTCACCTTAGGGTGGACAACTGTGGAGGAATCCTAGCCTTAGAGGTCCTCCCATGGGGCTGGTGGAGGCTTTTGTTCAGATGCATTGAAGCCCGGCATCACCCAGCCTGATCCTGCTTCCTTCCCTTTCCCCATAGGCGTGATCGAAGCACATTCCCTAATAAAGTTCCTGCATGGTGGTCTCCGTTGCAAAGTTGGCTTCCTGGTACATCTGATTTGCAAGAATAGTTAAAGAACATCGATTTTTTGAAAGATGTTGACTGAAACTAATTTATAATTCAGAAAAAGAAAACTTGCCTCATGAATAAAAACATTTATTATTACTTAGCTAAAAGACCAAGATAAAAAACCAAGCCAATTCTGACTCACAGTGACCCTATAGGACAGAGTAGAACTGCCCCATAGGGTTTCCAAGGAGGGCTGGTGGATTCGAACTCTGACTTTTTGGTTAGCTGTCAGCTCTTAACCACTAGCCACCAGGGCTCCTTAGTTAAAAGAGTCATAGTTAATTTACTAATTTTACTACTTCTCTGGCTTAGAGACCAATCTATTCTTTTTTTACTTTTTTTTTAATTCCAATTTAAAATATATGAATATGTAAATGTTTAAATCAACTATCTCCTTACAAAATAAATAGTGGTGTAAAGACATGAAAGGGAAAAAAATGAGACAACGTAAGACTTTGCCCTATTATTTTTTTGAAATACATTTTTCACACAAAAGAGTACATATAATGTCCATGTTCCATTTAAATAACAATAAAGCAAATACCCACCTATCTACTAAACAGCTTATTAGGAAATAGAATATCAACAATAACTTAGGGTGAAGCTCCTTTCTGCTCTCCCTGTTTACACTATCCTCCAACTCAGTTACCTGCGACCTGAATATTTTGGTGATCATTTATTTGCTTTCTTTTAAGGTAGACAGATAGATGTAGATATAGACATATAAACATGTACACACACACCGACTGTAGCTTTTACTTTTTGTTTGTTAGCTTTGTCTCTGCATTTAAGTGGAATTTAATATTACATATTTCTGTGACTTGTTTTACTGAACAATTATTGAGAGACCTGTATGTAGATGTGTGTGACTGTAGTTCACTCCTGGATAGTATTCATTGTAAGGCCACGTCACAGTTTATTTATGTAGTCTACTGTTGTTAGACGTTTGAGTCGATTCCAGGTTCTTACAAACTTTTCCACGTTTACAGGCTGTGTTGACAACTGATTGTTAAGCATGGTGTTGCTACGGATGTTGCTGCTCATGTCCTTTATATACCTGTGCAACCATTTTTTGGGGGGTGTGTCCAGAAGGAGAGCTGCTGGCTGGTAGGGTAGAAGCATGATCAAGTTTATGAGGGCATTCCAGGATTTTTCCGGGTGTTTATGCCACATCACACTCTCACACACTGTGGGTCAGAGTCTGTGTTCCTCACTCTCTCACTAGCACTTAATGTGTCTGACTATAATATCTTGCCAACCTGGTGGAAGTGAAATGGAAGCCCCTGATTTTAATGTGCCCCTCCCCATTTCCAATGAGGTTAAGCATCTTTTCATCTGATTATGGGCTATTTGTGTCTCCTCCTCTATGAAGTGACCGGTCAGGGCTTTTGCCCTTTTTTTCCTATTGGATTGTCTTTTTATTATAAATTCATATTTTTTAAATATATTCTGCACACAAATATTCATTAGCTTTATATGATAAAAATATTTTCTCCCAGTTTTTCTCTCTTTACTCTCTTTTTATCGTATTTTGATAAATGCACATAATTAAACAAATTAAAATCAAATTCTTAAATTTTAATGTGGTCTAATCTATCCAGCTTTTTCTTTAATATTTGTGCTTTTCTGTCTTGTATAATATATCGGTCTCTATTCTACATTTATAAAGTTATTTTCCTATATAATCTTCTACAAGTTTTATTAGTTTGCCTTTCATACTTATTTATTCCACCTGGAATTGATTTTTATGAATGTTGTTAAATAGGAATTTAATTTTGTTCTTTTCTACGTGGATAACTAGAAACGTTAATGTTTTTAAATGTCTGAATTGATAGTATACTTACATGAATCAAAAAATTAAAGTATTATCAAATGATCTAAAGTGAACATTCTTATTTTACCTGGCCTCAAGAGCGCATACCCCACCTCACTCACTTAGATAAGCACTTCCAGTAATTATTTTATAAACTTCCAGGGCATCTTAATCAAATACAAAAAAAAGAAAATATTTCCCCATTTTCCTTCTTTGCTAGACTCTTATGAAACGTGCCTTTTTACAACTAGCAGTGCACCTTGAAGATTGTTCACGTCATGACCAAGACTTTCCTCATTCTTTTTTATGCTATACTCACTCTTTTTCACACTGGGTGGTAAAACCACAATTTAGAGATTTCCATTTTCAGCCATGATGGATTTACCTTCCCACCATAAACAAATAGAATTTGTGAAGCTAAATGCTGGGAAGGAGGTTGCTGGAGAGAGAGAGAAACTCCAGAGATCTGCAAAGGTTGCTACTTGAATCTTGGTTGGTAATGGCCTGCATGTGCACTTGAGAAAACTGCCAAGGCCAGGGTGGAATGCAAGGGGGTAGGCAATGGAAAAGAGTAGGGGGAAACATCCTCAGGTCAAACAGGGCTGGGAAGAGTTAGTGCTCCCACCAGCCAGAGCAGAAGGACCTGCTCCTATACAGAGCAAAGGGTAAAGATCTCCGTATGATATTGACCCAAAAATAGGGCCACATCAGCCTTGAACAATTAGGATTTTCTAGACTCACTTCAACTTAACTTAAAAGAAATATACGTAAATTTGATCAAACTGATTCCAGGCAATATAACTGTGTTCCAGAACATAGACTAAAAATATATTTTGTTGTTGTTAGTCACCGTCAAGTCGATTCTGACTCCTGGCAATCCCACGTATGCAGAGTACAACTGCTCCATAGGGTTTTCAAGGCTGTGAACTTTTCAGAAGAAGATCATCAGGTCTGTCTTCTGAGGCACCCCTGGTTGGGTTCGAACTGCTAACCTTTCCGCTAATAGTCAAGCACTTAACCATTTGCATCACCCAGCCTATGCTACAAAATTCAGCACCCAATAACATAAAGTTATCAACGTCTAGCTTCCAATCAGAAATTTCCAGTCATGCAAAAAAGCAGGTCAATGTGGTCTTTCTTTTTGGTACTCTGCTCCACCAGTTCTGGCCACTTCCGCCTCCCTGAACTCAGCTCCATCTTCCTTAGCTCAGCATTATGGTTGTGTTTCTCTTGGTTTTCCCTGCCTGTGTCACAGTTCAAAAAATGTCTCCAGGCAGAGATAGCTGGGCTGTTTAAGTGTCACCTTGCTTGTTTGCTTCCGTGCTCTCAGGAATTCTCCTCCCACACTGCCTGTTTGGTTGACCAAAGTCTAAAAACAGCTTTGCCCAGTGTTCTGCTGGTTTGGAACCATTTACTCTGTCACATCTGAAAGCAAATTGATGATTCATTTTTACAACTGAAATTTAGAAATAACTTGCTTGATAAAAACAATCCTCTTCATATTTTTATTGAGCTCATTCTTACTTTGTAAATTAATTTAGCAAGAACTGATTTCTTTAGGATGTACAGTTTTCTATCCAAGAACATGAACTTCTCTATGCACTCAACCTTTTTTTAATATATTTTTCAGAACCTCTTTAATGTTTTCCTCATTTAAGTTTTGCACATTTCTCGTTAGGCTTATTCCTTGGCATTTTATTGGTTTTTTTTTAATAATATTGTAAGTGGAGTCTTTTTTCCATTATAAATGCTGTGTTGTTGTTTGTATATATGAAGGCATATCAATCAGCTTTCTTTGGATTTTGCTGCTGAGGTTTGGAGTTGTTTATTATGCAGCTAACACTACTGGAAATAGTTTTTTCAATAAGATGTCTTGAACCACCTGAGTTCATATCTGTTTCCTGTAAGGAAAACCTTGTAGATTTCTAGAAAGAAAATATATGACATTGACTACAAATAAATAAGAATTAGTCTGGCATAAGACTTCAAAATGGTGAGGGAAAATACATTTGAACCTAAAACTCTACACAGCCAAACTGTCATTTGACAGTAAAGGTAAAATAAGTACACTATGAAGCACATAAGGACTCAGGATTCAGCACGTCTCCGTGTCTCCCCTCACACATCCCGCTGCAGTTCCCTCACATCCTCCTTGGAAGCACCGGGACCTGCCGCAGCTTCAGGCGTTGTTGTTCTTTCTTCCTGTAAACCTACAAAATTCTTCTCGGAGACTCGGTTCACAGCCTCAGAGAGGCTTCCTTGGACTCCAGTTTCCCACTCCCAAGTAGAGTGAGGTGCCTGTTTCTCTGTGTTCTCATAACCCTGATTTTTTTTTCCCTCAAAGCACTGAGCTTGCAAGGTTCTTTCCTTCACTTCCTCCCACACCTGTGGATATGGAATGCCATGTCTGAGATGTGATTGGCAATTGAGGACGCAGAGGCTAGCGAGGACAGGACAGAGGGGAGCACTTGCCCCTGGCCGCAAGTCCAAGGGGGCGCCAGATGAGGAGCCAATGACATTCTGAGGCGCCACAAATATGAAAGGCACCTGACTGAGGCAGATGGACAATGGGGGCAAGGGGTTTCTGCTGACGCCATCTCTGCCGTCAACATCTATTCATCTTGAAATTGGGGCGGGGGGGATGGGAGAGCACAATTTAGAGATTGCCCCTGGGAAATCCCTACGCCCCTATGAGGACGTGCTGTGTTAAAGAGCAAAGGACTGAGGGAGGGGGGACAGGGCTGACATTCTGTCTTTTCTAACCAGTCCCGCCTGTCTCTGGTCTCTGACCTCCATTCTTTCTTCCCCTCTACCTCTCAGCCCGGAAGAGCTCATCTGACACAATCATGCCGGTTAGATACAGCAGCAG
Organism: Dugong dugon; assembly: GCA_030035585.1. NCBI lineage: Eukaryota > Metazoa > Chordata > Mammalia > Sirenia > Dugongidae > Dugong > Dugong dugon. Next base: position 25,105,395 of record CM057464.1, read on the forward strand.
AGCCAGTAACAGAAATCTATGCTTTTTCATCCATTCGGCTTGCTTTTGATTAACCCTGACTTTCCTCCCCTTCTTGCCTGGGCAGCCGGGGTAATGCAAGCTCAAGGTGGCCACGAACCCACCCTCGTAGAATGAGAGAAAATCCATTACCACACCCTAGCACACACCCAAATGAGTGAGTGTATGGAGCATTCTTTCCCCCAGTGAAATGAAAATGGGCCAACAAAGATTTTATTTTAGTTCCCAGGTCCCTAAACCACTTTGCTGTGGATATCACCTTGCTCACCTAACTCGGGGTAGCTGTTTAAGGACTCACAAGAAATAGCAACAGAAGTAAGAGAACTATTTTAGTTATGCATTAATGCTTAACCTTCATCTCTAACAAAAATTGCTTTTTAAAAATAGTCCAGTCAGTCTGCATTTTCTTAAAATTAAATTAACTTATTGAAAGAGATAATTTAGCAATGCACTTTCCTAGACAATCTAGCGGCAAGGGGCTACAACTTCTTCAACAATGTTCAGCAAGACACACTTACACCCATTTCTGTGTGAAATAAAAATGATTGGAAGATAATATTGCATTTTTACGTCATTACTTAGCTGAAGATTTCTTAGTCTAAGTGCAAAAGTGAAGGGGTGATAACTGGAAATATTCATACCTTAAAATTACTTATATACTGGTGATACAGTATAATATACAGAGATAATATGTTAGTTTACATATATAGTAGTTTTATATATGTGTGTGTGCTAATCCCACTTTAATAAATGCTGATTTAAGCCCATTTTTCTTTTCATGGAGGGTGTGTGGAACACAGTGGAAAGTGAAGAGGATTATTGAGAAAATCACTCAGCTAATTACCTTAAGAGTAACATTTTCCATCAGCACACAGTTGCAAATTATTGTAAGTAGCCAAATGGCCAAATTGTTTTTCCAGCTAAATTTCAAAGAAAAATGGTTCTGATTTCTCTACATCCTTGCTAACATTTAATATATTCCCATTTTTTTAAATTGCCATCCTAGTGTGTGTGGGCCAGTATTCCATTGTGGTTTTGATTCGCATTTCCCTAACAACTAATGAAAGTTGTTGGACATTTTTTTGTGTGAATTTTGGATGTTTGATTACCTCCCTTCTTTGGAGAAATGTCTATTCTAGTTCTTTGTTCTTTTTTTTTTTTTTTATTGCTGTACTTTAAGTTTACAATTCAAGTTAGTCTGTAATTCAAAAATTTTTACATGCATTGTTACATGACCCTAATTTCTCTCCCTATACTGTGACAGCACCTTCCTCCCTTCCACCCCTGATTTCCTGTGTCCATTCAACCAGCTCCACCCTCTCTGCCTTCTCATCTCACCTCCGGACAGGAGCTGCCCATTTAGTCTCATGTATCTACTTGAGCTAAGAAGCACACTCTTCACTAGTATCATTTTATGTCCCATGGCCCAGTCTAATCTTTGTCTGAAGAGTTGGCCTCAAGAATGGTTTTAGTGTTGGGTTGACAGAGTCCAGGGGCCATGCTTTCCAGGGTTCCTCCAGTCTAACTCAGACCATTAAGTCTGGTCTTTTTACTAGTATTTGAGTTCTGCACCCCACTTTTCTCCTGCTTAGTCAGAGACTCTCTGTTGTGTTCCCTGTCAGGGAGGTCATTGGTTGTAGCCTGGCACCATCTAGTTCTTCTGGTCTCAGGCTGATGCAGTCTCTGGTTTATGTGGCCCTTTCTGTCTCTTGGGATAATACTTTCCTTGTGACTTTGGCGTTGTTCATTCTCCTTTATTCCAGGTGGGTTGGGACCAATTGATGCATCTTAGATGGCCGCTCACTAGCTTTTAAGACTCCAGACGCCACTCACCAAAGTAGGGTACAGAATATTTGCTTAATAAACTTTGTTGTGAGAATTGACCTAGATGTCCCCCAAAACCATGGTCCCCAGACCTCCACCAGTGCTGCTCTGTCCCTCAAAGTGTTTGGTTGTATTCAGGAAATTTCTTAGCTTTGGTTTAGTCCAGTTGTGGTGACTTCCCCTGAAGTGTGTTGTGTCCTTCCCTTCACCTAAGATAATTCTTATCTACTATCTAGTTAGTGAATAACCCTCTCCCTCCCTCCCCACCCTCATAACCATCAAAGAATGTTTTCTTTTGTGTTTAAACCTTTTCTTGAGTTCTTATAATAGTGGTCTTATACAATATTTGTCCTTCTGTGACTGACTAAATTCACTCAGCATAATGCCTTAGAGATTCCTCCATGTTGTAAGATGTTTCGCTGACTCATGGTTGTTCTTTATCATTGAGTAGTATTCCATTCTGTGAATATACAATAATTTGTTTATCCATTCATCCGTTGATGGACACCTAGGTTGTTTCTTTTTGCTATTGTGAATAGTGCTCGAATGAACATGGGTGTGCATATATCTATTTGTGTGATGGCTCTTATTTCTCTAGGATATATTCGAAGGAGCAAGCTGGATCATAGGGTACTTCTATTTCTAGCTTTGTAAGGAAGTGCCAAATCGATTACCAAAGTGGTTGTACCATTTTACATTCCCACCAACAGTGTATAAGTGTTCCAGTGTCTCCATAACCTCTCCAACATTGATTATTTTGTGTTTTTTTAATTAATGCTAACCTTGTTGAGGTAAGATGGTAACTCACTGTAGTTTTGATTTGCGTTTCTCTAATGGCTAATGATCATGAGCATTTCTTCATGTGTCTGTTAGGGGCCTGAATGTCTTCTTTGGCGAAGTGCCTGTTGATATCCTTTGTCCATTTTTTTATTGGGCTATTCGTCTTTTTGTTGTTGAGGTTTTGCAGTATCTTGGAGATTTTAGAGATTAGAAGCTGATAGGATTTGCCATAGCCAAAAATGTTTTCCCAGTCTGTTGGTTGTCTTTTTACTCTTTTGGTGAAGTCTTTTGATGAGCATAAGTATTTGCTTTTTAGGAGCTCCCAGTTATCTAGTTTCTCTTCTGGTGTTTGTGCATTGTTACTTATGGTTCATATTGTGTTTATGCCATGTATTAGGTATCCTAGCATTGTCCCTAATTTTTCTTCCATGATCTTTACTGTTTTTGATTTTATATTTAGGTCTTTGATCCATTTTGAGTTAGTTTTTGTGCATGGTGTGAGGCATGGGTCTTGTTTCAGTTTTTTGCAGATGGATATCCAGTTATGCCAGCACCATTTGCTAAAGAGACTGTCTTTTCTCCAATTATTTGCTTCCTCTCCTTTTTTCTTTTGTCAGTGTGGCCAACGGTTTATCGATTTTGTTTATCTTTTCAAAGAAACAGCTTTTGGTCTCACTGACTCTTTGAATTGTTTTTCTATTCTTTATTTCATTTATTTCTGCTCTAATCTTTATTATTTCCTTTATTCTGGTGCCCAAGGGCTTCTTTTGCTGCTCTCTATTTGTTTGAGTTGTAGGGTTAATGTTTTGATTTTGGCCCTTTCTTCTTTTTGGATTGTGCATTTATTACTATAAATTGAACTCTGAGCACTGCTTTTGCAGTCCCAAATGTTCTGGTAAGATGTGTTTTCATTCTCTTTTGGTTCTATGAATTTCTTTATTCCATCATTGATTTCTTCTATAACCCAGTAGTTTTTGAGCAAGGTGTTGTTCAGTTTCCATGTATTTGATTTTTTTCCCCTGCTTTTTCTGTTATTGATTACTACTTTTATGGCTTTATGGTCAGAAAAGATGCTTTGTAATACTTCAGTGTTTTGGATTTTGTTAAGTCTTGCTTTGTGGCATAGTATGTGGTATATTCTGGAGACTGTTCCATGTGCATTGGAAAAGAAAGTATACTTGGCTGCTGTTGGGTGCAGTGTTCTGTATGTATCTATGAGGTCAAGTTAGTTGATTGTGGCATTTAGATCTTCCGTGTCTTTATTAAGCTTCTTTCTAGATGTTCTGTCCTTCACTGAAAGTGGTGTGTTGAAGTATCCTGCTACTATTGTGGAGCTGTCCATTACTCTTTCCAATGCTGTTGGAGTTTGTTTTATGTATTTTGGAGTCCTGTCGTTGGGTGCATATATATTTATTATGGTTAAGTCCTCCTGATATATTGACCCTTTAATCATTATATAGTGTCTTTCCTTATCCTTTGTGGTGGGTTTTGCTTTAAAGTCTATTTTGTCAGACATTAATATTGCCACTCCTGCTTTTTTTAGTTGTTGTTTGCTTGATATATTTTTTTCCATCCTTTGTGTTTTAGTTTGTTTTTGTCTTTGAGTCTAAAGTGTGTCTCTTGTAAGCAGTGTATAGATAGATAGGTTTTTTTTTTTTTTTTTTTTTTTTTCCGTTCTGCCACTCTGTCTCTTTATTGGTGCATTTAGTCCATTTACATTCAGTGTAATTATTGATAGGTATGAGTTTAGTGCTGTCATTTTGATGTATTTTTTTGTGGTGTTGACAGTTTTTGTTCCACTTAATTTTCTGTGCTGAGTTGTTTTTATGTATTTCTCTTTTTCATTGTTGTTGATTTTGTATTTGCTGAGTCTTTATGTTTTTCTTCTTTTTTATTTTGATGGTAGATTTGTTAGTTTCCTTTTTGGTTATCTTAAAATTTACCTCTATTTTTCTAAGTTTAAACCAATCTTTTATTTCTTGATATCTCCTTAACTTCCTCTCTATATGAAAGTACTATGACTACATTATTTAGTCCCTCTTTTTTGTTTTGATGTTGTCATCATTTACATATTGACGTATCTCCCGATTTTCAGTGTTTTAGCTTTGACTTACTTTTATGACTTGACTTCCCTATCTGGGTTGATATCTGTTTGTTCTGTCTTGTGTTCCAGTCTTGGGTTGTTATCTGATATTGTTGGTTCTCTAGCTGAAGGACTCCCTTTAGTATTTTTTGTAATTTTGGTTTTGTTTTAACAAATTCCCTTAACTTCTGTTTATCTGGAAATGCCCTAAATTCACCTTCATATTTGAGAGACAGTTTTGCTGGATATATAATTATTGGCTGACAGTTGTTTTCCTTCAATGCTTTATATATGTCATCCCCTTGCCTTCTTGCCTGCATGGTTTCTGCTGAGTAGTCAGAGCTTAGTCTTATTGAATCTCCTTTGTAGTTGGCTTTTTGTTTATCCCTAGCTGCTCTTAAAATTCTCTCTTTAAATTTGGTTTTGGCCAAGTTTGATTATAATATGTCTTGGTGGCTTTCTTTTGGGATCTATCCTATGTGGGTTTCAATGAGCTTCTTGGATAGATATCTTCTTGTCTTCATGATCTTAGGGAAGTTTTCTGTCAGCAAAACTTCAACAATTCTCTCTGTATTTCCTGTTATTCCCCCTCTTTTATGGTACTCCAATCACTTGTAGGTTATTCCTCTTGATAATCTCCCACATAATTCTTAGGGTTTCTTTATTTTTAAAAATTCTTTTATCTGATTTTTTCCTCAAATAAATTGGTGTCAAGTGCTTTATCTTCAAGCTCACTAATTCTGACTTCCATTGTCTCAATTCTGTTCCTATAACTTTCTATTGAGTTGTCTAATTCTGAAATTTTTTTGTTAATCTTTTGAATTTCTATTTGCTATCTCCCTATGGATTCTAGTCCCCTGTTAAATTTGTAGTTCTGATCTTGTATAACTTTCATGAATTCCTCTATTGCTTTGTCTGTGTATTCCTTGGCTTAGTCTGAGTTTTCCCTGATCTCCTTCCTTATCTCTTGAAGAGTTCTGTATATAAATCTTTTGAATTCTACCTCTGGTAATTCCAAGACATTCTTTTCCTCCAGAAGGTTTCCTGGTCCTTTGTTTTGGTCACTTGCTGGAGCCATCTTGATCTGCTTCTTTATGTGACTTGATATTGACTGTTTTCTCTGAGCCGTCAATAAGTTATTATATTTATTTATTGTATGTTTGCTTACTGTGTCCTAGCTTTTTGTTTTGTTTTGATATGCCCAAATAGGGCTACTTTGGTTATTGACATTTTTGAAGCTGTCACATCCTGTCAACAGGTGGTTAGAGTTGCTACTACATGTGTGAGCCCAGGAGTCCATTTAGTTTACTTGTGTGGATTCAGCTCAGGTGTCCAGGTCATCATGAGTTGCTTATTGGTCCAGTTGTGAGGATTTTTGTTTTCTTTGTGTTGAAGTGTAATCCATACTTAAGGCTGTGACCTTTGATCTTCATCAGTAAGCGCTTCAAGTCCTCTTCACTTTCAGCAAGCAAGATTGTATCATCTGCATAACAGGTTGCTAATGAGTCTTTCTCCAATCATGATGCCCCATTCTTCTTCATATGGTCCAGCTTCTCAGATTATTTGTTCAGCATACAGATTGAATAAGTATGGTGAAAAGATACAACCCTGACACACATCTTTCACGACTTTAAACCACACAGTATCACCTTGTTCTGTTCAAATGACTGCCTCTTGATCTATGTACAGGTTCCTCGTGAGCACAGTTAAGTGTTCTGAAATTCCTATTCTTCCCAATGTTATCCATAATTTGTTATGATCCATACAGTCAAATGCCTGTGCATAGTCAATAAAACACAGGTAAACATCTTTCTGATATTCTCTGCTTTCAGTCAGGATCCATCTGACATCAGCAATGATATCCCTGGTTCCATGTCCTCTTCTGAATCTGACTTGCATTTCTAGCAGTTCCCTGTCAATATACTGATGCAGCCACTTTTGAATGATCTTCAGCAAAATTTTACTTGCATGTGATATTAATGATACTGCTAGATAATTTCCACATTTGGTTGGATCATCTTCCTGGGAATAGGCATAAATATAGATCTCTTCCACTTGGTTGGCCAGGTAGATGTCTTCCAAATTTCTTGGCATAGTCTAGTGAGTACTTCCAGCACTGCATCTGCTTGTTGAAACATCTCAGTTGGTATTCTGTCAATTCCTGGAGGCTTGTTTTTCATCAAAGCAGCTTGAACTTCTTCCTTCAATACCATTGGTTCCTGCCTATACGGTATGTCCTGAAATGGTTGAACTTTGAACAATTCTTTTTGGTATAGTGACTCTGCATATTCCTTCCATCTTCTTTTGTTGCTTCCTGATTCGTTTAATATTTTCCCTATAGAATCTTTCAATATTGCAACTCAAGGCTTGAATTTTTCCTTCAGTTCTTTCAGCTTGAGAAATGCAGAGTGTGTTCTTCTGTTTTGGTTTTTCCATCTCCAGGTCTTTGCACATGTCATTATAACACTTTACCTTGTCTTCTTGAGCCACCCTTTGAAATCTTCTGTTCAACTCTTTTACTTCATCATTTCTCCTTTCACTTTAGCTACTTGATGTTCAAGAGCATGTTTCAGAGTCTCTTCTGACATCCATTTTGGTCCTTTCTTTCTACCCTGTCTTTTTAATGACCTCTTGCTTTCTTCATGTATGATGCCCTTGATGTCATTCCACAACTCGTATGGTCTTCGGTCATTAGTGTTCAACTCATTAAATCTATTCTTGAGATGGTCTTTAAATTCAGGTGGGATATACTCAATGTCATATTTTGGCTGTCATAGACTTGTTCTAATTTTCTTCATCTTCAGCTTGAACTTGCATATGAGCAATTGATGGTCTGTTCCAGAGTCAGCCCCTGGCATTGTTCTTACTGATGATATTGAGCTTTTCCATCGTATCTTCTCACAAATGTAGTCGATATGATTCCTGTGTATTCCATCTGGCGAGGTCCACGTGTATTGTCACTGTTTATGTTGGTGAAAAAAGGTATTTGCAATGAAGAAGTCGGTCTTGCAAAATTCTATCATGCGATTTCCTGCATCGTTTCTATCACCAAGGCCATATTTTCCAACTACCAATCTTTCTTCATTTCCAACTTCCACATTCCAATCTCCAGTGATTATCAGTGCATGCCGATTGCATGTTCAATCAATTTCAGACTGCAGAAGTTGGTAAAAATCTTCAGTTTCTTCATCTTTGGCCTTAGCGGTTGGTGGGTAAATTTGAATAATAGTCTTATTAACTGGTATTCCTTGTAGGTGTATGGATATTATCCTACTGACTGCATTATACTTTAGTATAGATTTTGAAATGTTCTTTTTGACAATCAATGCAACGCCGTTCCTCTTCAGGTTGTCATTCCCGGCATAGTAGACCATATGATTGCCCGATTCAAAATGACCAATACCAGTCCATTTCAGCTCACTAATGCCTAGGATATTGATGTTTATGCATTTTATTTCATTTTTGACTACTTCTAATTTTCCAAGATTCATACTTTGTACATTCCACGTTCAGATTATTCGTGGATGTTTGCAGCTCTTTCTTCTCATTTTGAGTCGTGCCTTATCAGTAAATGAAGGAACCAAAAGCTTGACTCCATCCATGTCATTAAGGTCAACTCTACTTTGAAGAGGTAGCTCTTCCTCAGTCATCTTTTGAGTGACTTCCATCCCGAGGGGCTCATCTTCCAGCACTATATCAAACAATGTTATCTGCTATTCATAAGGTTTTCACCGGCTAAATCTTTTCAGAAGTACACTGCCGGGTCCTTCTTCCTAGTCGATCTTAATCTGGAAGCTGAACTAAAACCTGTCTGCCATGGTGACCCTGCTGGTATTTGAATAACAGTGGCATAGCTTCCAGCATCACAACAACATGCAAGCTCCCACAGTATGATCAACTGACAGACATGTGGGGCATACATGAATAGTATCTCAATAAAGCCACTCAACAAAGAATGATTGAGATTTGAAATGGTATATATTACTCCCTCTAGAAGTTTGACAGTGGGAAGAAGGAGGGCAATAAGGCACTATCTTAAGAAGAGAGATGATTAAGGAAAGGTTCTTCTGATAGAAAAGACTTGGAAATGTCTATAGCTAGAAAGGAAGGAGTCAGGGGAAAAAAAAAGTGGAAGATATGAAAGAAACTGAAGAAAGTAGTGATAATTCATGTCTCGGAACAGATGGAAAATGAGGAGATCCTGGAGAAGGAAAGCTCAGTTCTTTCCTGGACTGAGGTGTGAAAGAACTGAGATAGTGTGGTAGGCACAGAGATGCACCACCTAGACTCCCTTCATGAAAGGCTCTGCTGCCTGTGATAGTTAATTTCATATGTCAGGTTGACTAGGCTATGGTTCCCAGGGATTTGGCAAACACTAGACTAGCTGCTGTTTCATAATGTAATCTAATGCAGTATAATGTAAGCACCTTCATTAATGTAATTTAATGCAATGTAATCAATCAGTTCAAAGGGGAGTTCCTTAGGTGTGGTCTGCCTTAAGACTATAAATAGATGTTTTGACAAAATTGATCTCTGCACTCTTCCTGTCACCTGACCTAAGGATCTTGGGATGAAAGCCTGCAGAAGTCTCCAGCATGCCACCTGACCTATGGATTTTGGACTTGCCAAACCGATTGCCTTCAAGTCTATTCTAACTCATAGCAACCATATAGGACAGACAGAGTAGAACTGCCTCATAGGGTTTCCTAGGCTGTAATCTTTACAGAAGCAGACTGCTGCATCTTTCTCTCAAGGACCAGCTGGTGGGTTTGAATGACCAACTTTTCAGTTAGCAGCTCAACATTTAACCACCATGCCACCAGGACCCTCTAGGACTAACCAATCCCCTCACAATCCCAGAAACCAACAGGAATCTCCAGCCTGTTGCCTGGCCTATGGATTTTGGATTTTCCAGCCCCCACAATTGCGTGAGCTAATCTCCTCTTATATATATATATATAATTGTACTTTAGATGAAGGTTTACAGAACAAATAGTTTACCATTAAGCAGTCAGTACACATATTGTTTTATGACATTGGTTAACAACCCCACGACATTTCAACACTCTCCCTTCTTGACCTTGGAGGGCTTTTTATTTCTGAAAATATACATAGCCAAAGTTACACCATTTCAAGTTTCTACATGTACAATTCAGTGACATCGATTACATTCTTCCAGTTGTGCTGCTATTCTCACTATCCTTTTCCAAATTATCCCAACACCATTATCTTCAATGCACTGCCCCCAGGCTTCCCATCAAACCTTTTGAGTTGCTGTTGTCAATTTTATCTCACACAGATACTTTTTTTTTTTTTTTGTACCTTAGATGAAGGTTTGCAGAACAGATAGTTTTTCCGTAAACAGTACACATATTGCCCTATGACAATACTTAACAACCCCACAACATGTCAACACTGTCGCATCTCAAACTTGGGTTCCTTATCACTGGCTTTCTTGACCCCTCCTGCCTACTAGTCCTTGTCCCTGGACTGCTGTGCCTCATTAGTCCCATTTTGTTTTATGAGGCTGTCCAATCCCTGGCTGAATAGTGAACTTCGGGAGTGACTTCAGCACTGAACTAAAAGAGTGCCTGAGGGCCATACTCTCGGGATTTCTCCAGTCTGTCAGGCCAGTAAACCTGGTCTTATTTTTTTGTGAGTTAGAATTTTGTTCTACATCGTTTTCCAGCTCTGTCCAGGACCCTCTATTGTGATCCCGGTCAGAACAGTCAGTGGTGGTAGCCGGGCACCATCTAGCTGTACTGGACTCAGTCTTGTGGAGGCGGTGGTAGCTGTGGTCCATTAGTCCTTTGGACTAATCTTTTCCTTGTATCCTGTTCTCTTCATTCTCCCTTGCTCCCGAAGGTGTGAGACCAGTGGAATATCTTAGATAGCTGCTCACAGGCTTTTTAGACCCCAGACGCTACTCACCAAGGTAGAATGTAGAACATTGTCTTTATAAACTGTGGTATGCCAACTGAACTAGATGTTCCCCGAGATCATGGTCCCCACAGCCCTCTGCCCAGCAATTCCATCCCTCAGGGAGTTTGAATGTGTCTATGGAGCTTCCATGACTTTTCCTTGTACACATTATGCTGGCTTCCTCAGTATTATGTACTGTCTTACCCTGCACCAAAGTTACCATTTATTTATTGTCTATTTCGTACCCCCTCACCCCTCCCATCCCTCATAACCAACAAAGATTGTTTCTTTTTGTGAGTAAACTTATACATGAATTTTTACAGTAGAGGTCTCATACAATATTTGTCCTTTTATGACTGACTTATTTCACTCAGCATAATGTCCTCCAGTTTCATCCATGTTATGAGATGCTTCACAGATTCATCATTGTTCTTTACTGTTGCATAATACTCCATTGTGTGTGTGTGCCATAGTATGTTTATCCATTCATCTATTGATGGGCATCTAGGTTGTTTCCATCTTTTTGCTATTGTGAACAGTGCTGCAATGAATATGGGTGTGCATATGTTTATTCGCGTGCTAAGGTGTGTCTCTTGTAGACAGCATATAGATGGATCCTGCTTTTTTATCCATTCTGTCACTCTCTGTCTGTTTATGGGTGCATTTAGGCCATTTACATTCAGTGTAATTATTGATAGGTGTGAGTTTATTGCTGTCACTTGGTAGTGCATTTTTCTGTGGTGCTGACGTTTTCTTTGTTCGTCTTACTTTCCTGCGCTGAGTTCCTTTTGTTTGTGGACTTTCTTTTGCACGTCTTTTCTTTTTGTAGGTTTTGTTTTTACTGAGAATTTATGTGTTTCTTCTTTATTTTGATGAATAGGCTAACTTTCTTTGTGGTTACCTTGAAATTTCCCCTCATCTTCCCAGGTTTGAACCAGTCTATTATTACTTGGTATCGCCTTGCTTTCCTCTCCATTAGAAGGTTCTATAACTACAGTGTTTATTCCCTCTTTTATTGTTCTGATGCTGTTGTCATTTACAGATTAATCTCTCTGGTTCCCTGTTGTAATTCTTTTGGTTTTGAGTAGTCCTTAAGAGTTCATTTCCTAGGTTGGTATCTGGCTAGTACAATCTTGTGTCCTAGATTCAGCCTATGGTTTGATGTTGTTTGTTCTCAGATCAAAGGACTCCCTTTAATAACTCTTGTAAGCTTGGTTTGGTTTTTACATAGTCCCTTAATTTCTGTTTATCTGGAAATGACCTAATTTCACCATCATATTTGAATGAGAGTTTTGCAGAATATATTATTCATAGCTGGAAATTTTTTTCTTTCAAGGTTTTATATGTCATCCCACTGCCTTCTTGCCTGCATGGTTTCTGGTGAATAATCCGAGCTTAGTGTTATTGTTTCTCCTCTGCATGTGACTTTTTGCTTTTCCTGAGCTGGTCTTAGGATTCTTTGTTTGTCTTTGGTTTTAGCGAGTGTGATTATGATATGCCTTGGTGATTTTCTTTTGGGGTTTATCCTATATGGGGTCCATTAAGCTTGGATGGTCAGCTTTTCATGTTTCATGACATTGGGGAAGTTTTCTGTCAGCAATTATTCAGTGATCCTCTCTGTTTTCTGTTTTCTCCCCCTTTCTAGAACTCTGATCACTCAAAGATTTTTTGCTTTTGATTGTATCCCACATAATTCTCAGGGTTTCTTCATTTTTCTTCATTCTTTTTTCTGATTTTTCCTCAAACAGAGTTGTATCCAAGGGTTTGTCTTCAATTTTGCTGATCCTATCTTCCATCATTTCAAACCGTCTCCTCAATCCTTCTATGACCCTGTCCATTTCTGAAATCTTGTTGTTTATCTTTTGGATTTCTAATTGTTGTTTTTGTATGATTTCTAGTTGTGAATTTATTTTAGCATTTTGTTCTTGCATTATTTTCTTGAATTCTTCCATGAATTTGTCTGACTTTTCCATGAATTTGTCTATTTTTTCCTCATTTTTGTCTGCTTTTTGCTTCAACTCTTGGATAATTCCAAATATTAGAGATTTGAATTCCCTATCGGTTAGGTCTAGTGCCTTTTCTTCTACTGGAAAGTCGTCTGGTGTTTTCTTTTGAACGCCTACTGGAACAATCTTGTCCTCTTTTTGTACATGTCTGCTGTCTTCGGGGGCATTCAGTAGTTATTTTCCTCGTTTATTGATTGTAGATTTGTTTGTTTCATCCTATTTCTTTGTTTTATTTGGTTATGTCTAAACAGGTGGGCTGTGCGTTCTTTGTTGTTTGCTCATCTCTTGTCACGATACTTTTCACCTCTTTCTCCAATGGGCAGGGTCAGTAACTCAGATATGGTACAGCATGGCAGGTCCAGCTGAAGTGGAGTTGCTAAGATGGGATGTTTGTAGCACATACTAGGACTGGCAGTGCAGTCTGGGAATCAGTGCAGGGCAGGTTTGTGTAGGGTAGGTTTCAGTAGGCTGTGCCTGTGCTACTTGGGAGTGTGATGTTCAGTGCACAGTGCAGGTAGGCAGGAAGGGGGAGGGAGATTTTGATGTGTGGAGCTAAGATGGGTACGGGAAAGATGAGAGAGAGGAGAGAGGAACAGGAGCCAAAAACATACACATCAACAAAAAAGAGTGCTAAAGGAGCTTGCTATTGTATTGGAGAGATGATAGACTGAGAAATGGGGAAAAACAAAAATGAAAAGAAAACGGGTAAAAGAAAAAAAAATGACTAAATAGAGAAACTGGAAATGAAGAAAGACAAAAAGGGAATAAGAGAGAGAGGAAAACAAAACAAAGAAACAAAAACACACACACACACACAAAACCAAAAAAAAAGAAAAAGAAACAGAGAAAAGAAATGCCCTCAGGGATGTCCCTGTGCGTCTGTGCAGAGTAAGGGAGTAGCTTCCAAGCCTGGTTAGAAGGGGCTCCCAAGCCAAGAAAAGAAAAAGAAAACAAACAAACAAATAAATCAAAACAGAACAAATCAGAGCAAACAAACAAACAAAAAAAGACCCGGGGGTCCCACCAGTGTAGCGTCACTGGCCAAGAAGCAGTTTCACAGTTGAGTGGTGTTTCCGCAGCCTTTCAAGAAGAAGCAAAGATGGCACATGGAGCCAGGTATTTGAGAGAAAGGAGGGGGAGGTGGTGAGAGGTAAGGAAGAGATCTAAAGAAGCGGAAAAAAGCAACACCAGCAACCAACAAAAGGCACTCAGGGAGCTGGCCAGTGCGGGTGGGTGGAATCCAAGTAACACCAAGGTGAAGCCGGTACCTCCGGCCAAGAGACTGTGGCTGGGGGAAGCAGAGGAGGCCGAGTGGGGGTGAAGAAGGGTGGGGGATGGGAAAGCACATATCCTTGGTTACCAGTTGTTCTGTCTCCTGCTGGAAGCTCTGTGAAGCTGTTTCTCATACCCCTTGTTCCCTGATCTCTGATATGAGTCCAAGATGGCGGATCCGTGTTGCGATAGCTGATAGGAGACCTCTGCAAGTATCTCTCCTCACTGTCTGTTCTCGGTCAGTTTCTTATTCCATTCTGTGCTTGGCTGAGTTCTTTATCTCTTCATTTGTTGCTTAGGGTTTCAGGATTGACATGTGACTCTGTTTGACTTAGTTTTTTGGATCTTTGCTGTGGAGGGATGGTGTGATGCTTCTGACTACAGCACTATGTTGCCTGGAAGAGGACAGAGCCAATCTCCTCTTGAAGTATCTGTCTCTCTCTCTCTCTACTTTGTTGTAGTTTTTAGATGCTGTCGAGTCAATTCTGACTCATAACTACCCATGCGACAGAGTAGAACTGCTCCATAGGGTTTTCTTGGCTGTAATCTTTACAGAAGCATGTAGCTAAGTCTTTCTCCAGCAGAGCTACTGGGTGGGTTGAAGCCACCAATCATCTAGTTAGAAGCTAAGCACTTAATGTTGCACTACCAGGACTCTTTCTATATATATACACATGTTACTAGTTATGTTCCTCTAGAGAATCCTAAGACTGCCTAATGTGGGGAACGGGCACACAGACTCCCCTCAGCCCTCAGCTCCCGCAGGGTCTGCCTCAGCTGCAGAGCCACTTCACCTGAGGCCCTGCCCTTCCTGAGGCAGCCTGCTGCTAAAATCTAACCTGCCACAGATATCCACAGAGGTAGCTTGAGAAGGAGATGGGGAGAATGGGGGGGGGGGGGGGTGGACAATGAAAACCGTATAAATGGGTCAATTTCTAAGAGAGGTGAACTTAGCAGGAGATTCACAGGTGACTGAGAGGTTGACAGCTGGTTTGACTTCTATTCATTCAACTTACAGGCACTGAGCATCTCCTTCATGCCAAGGAGTAAATTGTGTGGTTTTAATATTTTCTCCAAGAAGTTTAGAACTCCTATCTGCAGATACTTCCACAGTTTCTAGCTCAAGTGGAAGTGTGCCACTAAGGCAGGTTGTGACAATTTAACTTTGTACAGTGAGGACGATGGCTTGAATTTATTCAACACTCCAAAAGTAAAACAATTAGAACCCCAGGCAACACTGAAACTGCCATGGAATATAAACGTTCCTGATGGGTGACATAGTAGTTAAGAGCAACAGCTGCTAACCAAAAGGTCAGCAGTTCAAATCCACCAGGCACACCTTGGAAACTTTATGAGGCAGTTCTACTGTCCTGTAGGGTCACTGTGAGTTGAAATTGACTCGACAGCAACAGATTTTGTTTTGTTTTATTTTCTGATGCTCAGAAATGTTCCTGCTAAGGTGTATCTGAAGCACTAAATTTTTCCACTTTGGATCCAGGTGGACAGAGAAGAGCAGCAAGAAATTTCAGATTAATCCTTTTGTCTTCATAAGGAATTGTGCATCAAATATAAAATGCAAGCATGGCTTACATCCGTTAATGTCAGCTGAGACTCTTTCACACGCACTGTCATTATCTTCTGGCTAAAACCCTCTCCTTGAAACAAACTGAAGCCGCTCAATAAAGCATACCCAGTTGGATTTTCCCTAACAGCCCCACCCGATCCTTAACGTGTGTCCTCATGAGCCCTTGTTACCACGAAATTTAGCCTTGGGCTGTGTGGCTGAGTCACTGAATCATGATCCTTAGTGTTGGAACATGCTCAATGTCTTTAAAAAACACCTAAATATTGAACTAAGTAAAGTTTACTAGGGTGACTGTAGCTTGGTATGAGCCAGATAGTATAGCACAAACAGAGGGGAATTAGGAGAAGGAAGAGGGCATCAAAAACTCCTGCTCAGATTGCTAATTACACTGTACACATTCACCTGTACACACAGGTGAACACCAGGGGTGGTAAGGCAACCAACCTCAGGTTTTCTATTTCTGCCGAAATCTATAGGGGTGGAAGGTTCATGGCCTGCGGCAGCTGGATTTCATTGCCATCAGTCTTCATGCATCGAATCTTCTTCTTACAATTTACTTTTCAAAAAAAATTTCCTTCAGATTTTCTTTGTAGTCTTTAAACCCTCTTTTAAAAAAAATTTTTTTTAATTTTAGCCAATAGAATTCAGCATCATATCAAAAAAAAAAAAAAAATACACAACGACCAAGTAGCATTCATACCAGGTATGCACAGATAGTTCAACATTAGAAAATCAATCACATCATAATCCACCACATAAATAAAAGGAAAGAATCACATGATCATCTCAATTGACACAGAAAAGGCATTTGACAAAATCCAACACCCATTCCTGATAAAAACTCACAATAAAATAGGTATAGAAGGGAAATTTCTCAACATAATAAAGGGCATCTATGCAAAACCAATGGCCAGCATCATTCTTAATGGAAAGCAGCTGAAAACATTCCCCTTGAGAACAGGGACAAGACAAAGATGCCCTTTATCATCACTCCTATTTAACATTGTGCTGGAAGTTCTAGCTAGAGCAATAAGGCAAGAGAAAGAAATAAAGGGCATCCAAATTCGTAATTAAGAAGTTAAACAGTCCCTGTTTGTGGATGCTATGATACTATACATAGAAAACCCTAAAGACTCCAAGAGAAAACTGCAGGAACTAGTAGAAAGTTTCTGCAGAGTAGCAGGATACAAGATAAACATGCAAAAATCAGTTGGATTCTTATACACCAATAAAAAGAATGATGAAAAGGAAATCAGGAAAACAATACCATTTATAATAGCCCCTAAAAAAATAAAATACTTAGGAATAAATCTAACCAGGGATATAAAAGACCTATACAAAGAAAACTACAAAACACTACTGCAAGACATCAAAAGAGATCTATATAAATGGAAAAACAAAACTTGCAAATAGATAGGTAGACTCAACATTGTGAAAATTACAATTCTACCCAAAGCAATTTACAAATACAAAGCAATCCCAAACCTGATAAACAACAACATTCTTTAAAGAGATGGAAAAACAAATCATTAACTTTATTTGGAAAAGGAAGAACCCCTAATAAATAAAGCACTACCGAAGAAGAAGAATAAAGTTGGAGGACTCACACTACCTAACCTCAGAACCTAGCATACAGCTACAGTAGTCAGAACAGCCTGGTACTGGTACAACGACAGATACACTGACCAATGGAACAGAATTGAGAACCCAGATGTAAATCCATCCACCTGCAGTCACCTGATCTTCGACAAGGGCCCAAAGTCCATCAAATGGGGAAAAGACAGTCTTTTAAACAAATGATGCTGGCAAAACTGGATATCCATCTGCAAAAAAATGAAACAGGACCCATACCTCATGCCGTATACAAAAACTACTTCAAAATGGATCAAAGACCTGAATATAAAGCCTAAAACTATAAAGTTCATAGAAGAAAAAATAGGACCAACACCTCAGGCCTTAATACATGGCACTAACACGATACAAACCATAACCACCAACGCACAAAATCCAATAGATAAGCTAGATAACTGGGATCTTCTAAAAATCAAACACCTATGCTCTTCAAAAGACTTCACCAAAACAGTCAAAAGAGAACCTACAGACTGCGAAAAAATTTTTGGACAGTACAAGTCAGAAAAAGGTCTAATCTCCATAGCCTACAAGAAAATCCAACACCTCTACAACAAAAAGACAAATAATCCTATTGACAAATGGGCAAAGGAAATGAACAGACACTTCACCAAAGAAGAAGACATTCAAATGGCCAACAGACCCATGAGGAAATGCTCGCGATCACTAGCCATTAGAGAAATGCAAATTAAAACCACAATGAGATACCATCTCACCCTGGCATTACTGGCACGAATCAAAAACACTGGAAAGAACAAATGTTGGAGGGGCTACGGAGAGATCGGAACTCTTATGCACTGCTGGTGGGAATGCAAAATGATACAACCATTTTGGAAAAAGATATGGTGCTTCCTTTGAAAGCCAGAAATAGAAATACCATACGATCCAGCAATCCCACAACTAGGAATATATCCTACAGAAATAAGAGTCCTCACTCAAATAGACATATGTACACCTATGTTCATGGCAGCATTTGTTCACAATAGCAAAACGATGGAAACAACCTAGATGCCCATCAACAGATGAATGGATAAACAAAACTATGGTACATACACACAGTGGAGTATTATGCAACCATAAAGAACAATGATGAATCTGTGAAGCATCTCCTAACATGGATGAAACTGGAGGACATTATGCTAAGTGAAATAAGTCAATCACAAAAGGACAAACATTGTATGAGACCTCTACTGTAAAAACTCATGTAAAAGTTTACTCACAAAAAGAAACAATCTTCGTTGGTTACGAGGGATGGGGGGGAACTAAATAGACAATAGATAAGTGGTAACTTTGGTGAAGTCTAAGACAGTACACAATACTGCGGAAGCCAGCACAACTTGTACAAGGAAAAGTCATAGAAGCTCCATAGACACATTCAAACTCCCTGAGGGATGGAATTGCTGGGCGGAGGGCTGTGGGGACCATGGTCTCAGGGAACATCCAGCTCTATTCGCATAACACAGTTTATAAAGACATTCTACCTTGGTGAGTAGCGTCTGGGGTCTTAAAAGCCTGTGAGCAGCCATCTAAGATACTCTACTGGTCTCACCCCTTCGGGAGCAAGGGAGAATGAAGAGAACAGGCTACAAGGAAAAGATTAGTCCAAAGGACTAATGGACCACAGCTACCACCGCCTCCACCAGACTGAGTCCAATACAGCTAGATGGTGCCTGGCTACCACCACTGACTGCTCTGACCGGGATCACAATAGAGGGTCCTGGACAGAGCTGGAAAAGGATGTAGAACAAAATTCTAACTCACAAAAAAAGACCAGATTTACTGGTCTGACAGACTGGAGAAACCCTAAGAGTGTGGCCCCCAGACACCCTTTTAGCTCAGTGGTGAAGTCACTCCCAAAGTTCACTATTCAGCCAGGGAATGGACAGCCTCATGAAACAAAATGGGACTGAGGCACAGCAGTCCAGGGACAAGGACTAGAAGGCAGGCGGGGACAGGAAAGCTGGTGGTAGGGGACCCAAGTCTGAGAAGGGACAATGTTGACATGTCGTGGGGTTGTTAACCATTGTCATAGGGCAATATGTGTACTAACTCTTTCATGAGAAACTATTTGTTCTGCAAACCTTCATCTAAGGTACCGGAAAAAAAAAAAAAAGAATTATCTATGTGAGATCAAATTGACAACAGCAACTCAAAAGCTTTGATGGAAAGCTTAGGGTGCAGTGAGTTGAAGATAATGGTGATGGAATAATTTGGAAAAGGATAGTGAGAATAGCAGCACAACTAGAAGAATGTAATCAATGTCACTGAATTGTACATGTAGAAACTTTTGAAATGGTGTAACTTTGGTATGTATATTTTCGCCAAAAAGAAAGGGTCCTCCAAGGTTGAGAAGGGAGAGTGTTGACATGTCATGGGTTGTTAACCTATGTCATAAAACAATATGTGTTCTGAATGTTTAAGGAAAAACTATTTGTTCTGTAAACCTTCATCTAAAGTACAATAAAAGATTTTTTTTAAATTAAAAGAATCATAAGGACAATCTTACTAAGCAGAATAACTCATTAGTGTGTGAGGATATTCAATAAATGAAGGGTTAACACAGAAGACCTTAGCCAGTTATGTTTAACATTTCTCCAAGACCAAGAATAGCAAACATTGGCATAGATAATCAGATGGTATAAGCCTTCACCTACTTAGAGATAAATGGAGTAAAATAAATTTCTTGATTGCCTGAATTTCTGGACTAAAGTCTACTACTTGGGGTAACATTTCAAAATAATCCAAACGTTAACAGTTGCTAAGCTGCCCCAACTTTTACCTAGTAGGTAACCTCTTGCTTTTTCTATAAATCTAAATAATAGAAAAAACAACAGTAAATGTTATACTACTATCAAAATAAAGGTTACCTGATGCATGTTATCAGCAAAAAGAAAAAAAAATATTATTCCCTCTCCACACAATCTTAAAACTAGCTCTAAAAAAACAAAAAACTGGAGACCCTAGAGAGGCACTGCAAATCCTTCTGCATATGGGAAGTAAGGGAAGTCACAGTCATAAGCACCTGCCATGGCCAGCACCCACTTTTATGACTTCACTGTATCCTCAAAATGACTTTGTGTGTTGGATATTTTTTCCCAATTTCTAGATGAGAAAACTGAGGCACAGCAATCCATGGCCAAAGTCAGTAAGTGGGGGTGAGAGGGAGATTTTCCATTGTGACATCCTTTTGTAACTTTTTATTTTTTAATTATATGAATGTGTTAGTTATTCAAAATAAATGATAAAAATTTAAAAATATGTATTTCAAATTTTGAGTTCTGGAGAATTTGGCTTGGGGTCAAGGAGTTATGGGGACACCAAAAGTTGTGAGGATATTTGCAACTAGTGGTACTGGCCTCCAGGAAACTTCCTAATGCCAGATGCTCTGGGGATTCGGAAGCAGAGTCTGGTTCACATGTGGTTTAGACATGTGGAGAACTTTTTCCGCACCTTTGTGTAAGAAACAACAGTTTGACCCTTCAGGGGCATACAGAGCACTGTTAAAGTTTTCATCTCGATAGTGATTTGGTGGTGGTGTGTCCCAACCTTGAGTGGCAGATAGTGGGGGACTGTAAAGAGCCTTTAAGGAAAAAATCAGTTCGGCACATAGTGGCAGTTTCTCCTATCCTCTGACCATGTACCCCTTCAGCTGTTTTTAAAGCAAAGAGAAAGAAATTCAATGTGATGTATTTCCCAAGTTGTCACAGAATACATCTTGTGAAAAACCAAGTAAGTTATAAAACAACTTTAAAAGTCTTTAAGAATTTGAAAACCATCCCTGCAAATGTTTGGATTTCCAAATAACTCTATTACTGCTGTGCCAAAACGAAATGATCCATAGTCTCCAGGAGCCGGCAGGAGATAGTGGGGTCGCTTCTCGGCTCTCTTGCCAGACTTTAGCCCCTACTTCTATTTCTCTACCTTTGTTTAAATTTAATATTGTATATTGAATTTTGACCAATTATCATCTGAGTCTTGTAAGTCTCCTGAATGTTGTAATATGACAGTGCGTGCTGAGTCTCACAAGTGGAAAGAATAGCCTAGCTTTCACTAACCCTCAGCGCCTCTTTGCACCTCTTTCTCCTCTGCTGAGTTATTTTTTTTTTCTTTCAATATTAAATCTTTTTGTCGAATATTTGGCTAAAGGATTAACAAAAACAAATAATTCAACCAGGCTGCTAGTTGCAAATACTTTTTTTTTTCTTTTCATCAGTGTTGTGTGCTATAACTACCATTTGCGTATTGTTCATAAATGCTAAAAACGAAGAATGTCAATTCGCCATGGATGTTTGCCCTGCTTACCCCATCATGACCAGAGCTGTCTTCCAGCTCTGTGTTCAGAGCACCCACTCATAGGTGCCGCAAGCAGGCAGGTCACCTGAGTGAGCACAATCATTCCATTCAGGAGACTCAGATTATTACCCCGACATGCGCACACTTTGCTCTTCTGAGCTTTCAGTACAGGGTAAATTTGAGCAGGTTAAATACAACCACATGTGTTTAGTAACTTTGAATATCTACTTTCTTAATCAGTTTTCCAGAGTTGCCATCTGACAGTCAATCTTTAAATTAGAAGTCCTTCAAGGAGGTGGCTACCTTTGAGAAGGAGACTAGGGAAATATAAAGGAATTAATGTAACATTTGAATGTCTTGAAGGGCAAAGTAGGAATGCAATTGCTTTATGGATTAGCAACTGCATTGAGAGTACGTAGTGAAGTAAATATATTTTATGAACTCAAACCGGTGACATAGTATTCGTCATTACAACTCTATTTATACGGATACTGCAAGCCAAATACATGGAATATTTTTGTAAGTTTACCAAATAAACTGCTCATACTGATGACTCCCAGGAATGGCTTCTAAGTGGATGGGGGAGAGATGTAGAAGTGAGCCTCACTTTGTACTATATATCATTGCATAGTTCTTGAATTGTGTAACATGTTTTAGTAGTTATCTTTCTTTTTTAAAAATTTTTTTATTGTACTTTAGATGAAGGTGTACAGAACAAATAGTTTTTCCTTAAACATTCAGAACACATATTGTTTTATGACATAGGTTAACAACCCCATGACATGTCAACACTCTCCCTTCTCAACCTTGGAGGACCCTTTCTTTTCGGTGAAAATATACATACCAAAGTTACACCATTTCAAAAGTTTCTACATGTACAATTCAGTGACATTGATTACATTCTTCTAGTTGTGCTGCTATTCTCACTATCCTTTTCCAAATTATTCCATCACCATTATCTTCAACTCACTGCACCCTAAGCTTTCCATCAAAGCTTTTGAGTTGCTGTTGTCAATTTGATCTCACATAGATAATTCTTTTTTTTTTTTTTCCGGTACCTTAGATGAAGGTTTGCAGAACAAATAGTTTCTCATGAAAGAGTTAGTACACATATTGCCCTATGACAATGGTTAACAACCCCACGACATGTCAACATTGTCCCTTCTCAGACTTGGGTCCCCTACCACCAGCTTTCCTGTCCCCGCCTGCCTTCTAGTCCTTGTCCCTGGACTGCTGTGCCTCATTAGTCCCATTTTGTTTCATGAGGCTGTCCATTCCCTGGCTGAATAGTGAACTTTGGGAGTGACTTCACCACTGAGCTAAAAGGGTGTCTGGGGGCCACACTCTTAGGGTTTCTCCAGTCTGTCAGACCAGTAAATCTGGTCTTTTTTTGTGAGTTAGAATTTTGTTCTACATCCTTTTCCAGCTCTGTCCAGGACCCTCTATTGTGATCCCGGTCAGAGCAGTCAGTGGTGGTAGCCAGGCACCATCTAGCTGTATTGGACTCAGTCTGGTGGAGGCGGTGGTAGCTGTGGTCCATTAGTCCTTTGGACTAATCTTTTCCTTGTAGCCTGTTCTCTTCATTCTCCCTTGCTCCCGAAGGGGTGAGACCAGTAGAGTATCTTAGATGGCTGCTCACAGGCTTTTAAGACCCCAGACGCTACTCACCAAGGTAGAATGTCTTTATAAACTGTGTTATGCGAATAGAGCTGGATGTTCCCTGAGACCATGGTCCCCACAGCCCTCCGCCCAGCAATTCCATCCCTCAGGGAGTTTGAATGTGTCTATGGAGCTTCTATGACTTTTCCTTGTACAAGTTGTGCTGGCTTCCGCAGTATTGTGTACTGTCTTAGACTTCACCAAAGTTACCACTTATCTATTGTCTATTTAGTTCCCCCCCATCCCTCGTAACCAACGAAGATTGTTTCTTTTTGTGAGTAAACTTTTACATGAGTTTTTACAGTAGAGGTCTCATACAATGTTTGTCCTTTTGTGATTGACTTATTTCACTTAGCATAATGTCCTCCAGTTTCATCCATGTTAGGAGATGCTTCACAGATTCATCATTGTTCTTTATGGTTGCATAATACTCCACTGTGTGTATGTACCATAGTTTGTTTATCCATTCATCTGTTGATGGGCATCTAGGTTGTTTCCATCGTTTTGCTATTGTGAACAAATGCTGCCATGAACATAGGTGTACATATGTCTATTTGAGTGAGGACTCTTATTTCTGTAGGATATATTCCTAGTTGTGGGATTGCTGGATCGTATGGTATTTCTATTTCTGGCTTTCAAAGGAAGCACCATATCTTTTTCCAAAATGGTTGTATCATTTTGCATTCCCACCAGCAGTGCATAAGAGTTCCGATCTCCCCGCAGCCTCTCCAACATTTGTTCTTTCCAGTGTTTTTGATTCGTGCCAGTAATGCCAGGGTGACATGGTATCCCATTGTGGTTATAATTTGCATTTCTCTCATGGCTAGTGATGGTGACTATTTCCTCATGTGTCTGTTGGCTGCTTGAACGTCTTCTTTGGTGAAGTGTCTGTTCATTTCCTTTGCCCATTTTTTAAGTGGATTATTTGTCTTTTTTGTTGTAGAAGTGTTGGATTTTCTTGTGGATTTTAGGGATTAGACCTTTTTCTGACTTAATAATGTCCAAAAATTTTTTCCCAGTCTGTAGGTTCTCTTTTTACTCTTTTGGTGAACTCTCTTGATGAGCATAATTGCTTAATTTTTAGACTAGCCCAGTAATCTAGGTTATCTTCTGGGGTTTGTGTGTTGTAAGTTACAGTTTGTAGCCTGTTAATGCTGTGCATTAGGGCCTCTAGCATTGATTCTATCTTTTCTTCTATGAACTTTATAGTTTTTGGTTTTATATTTAGGTATTTGATACATTTTGAATTATTTTTTGTGTATGGTGTGAAGTATGGGTCGTATTTCATTTTTTTGCAGATGGATATCCAGTTTTGCCAGCACCATTTGTTAAAAAGACTGTCTTTTCCCCATTTGATGGACTTTGGGCCCTTGTCAAAGATGGTGGATGGATTTACATCTGGGTTCTCAATTCTGTTACATTGGTCAATGTTTCTGTTGTTGTACCAGTACCAGGCGGTTCTGACTACCGTAGCTGTGTAGTATGTTCTGAGATCAGGTAGTGCATATCCTCCTACTTTATTCCTCTTTTTCAATAGAGCTTTACTTAACCAGGGCTTCTTCTCTTTCCATATACAGTTAATGATTAGTTTCTCAATCTCTTTAAAGAAAGTTGTTGGTATTTGGATCTGGATTACATTGTATTTGTAAATTTCTTTGGGTACAATTGTCATTTTCACTATGAGCATGGTATGTTTTTCCATTTATGTGGATCACTTTGGGTTTCTTGCAGTAGTGTTTTGTAGTTTTCTTTGTGTAGGTCTTTTACATCCCTGGTTAGATTTATTCCTAAGTATTTTATTTTTTTAGGGGCTATTATAAATGGTATGGTTTTCCTGATTTCCTTTTCATCATTCTCTTTATTGGTGTATAAGGATCCAACGGATTTTTGTATGTTTATCTTGTATCCTGCTACTCTGCTGAATCTTTGTATTAGTTCCAGTAGCTTCCTTGTGGAGTCTTTAGGGTTTTCTATGTATAGTATCATATCATTTGCAAACAGGGACAATTTAACTGTTTCATTAAGAATTTGGATGCCCTTTATTTCTTTTTCTTGCTTTATTGCTCTAGGTAGGACTTCCAGCACAATGTTAAATAGGAGTGGAGATAAAGGGCATCCTTGTCTTGTTCCTATTCTCAGTGGGAATATTTTCAGCCTCTCTCCATTAAGAATGATGCTGGCCATTTGTTTTGCACAGTTGCCCTTTATTATGTTGAGAAATTTCCCTTCTATGCCTATTTTATTGAGAGTTTTTATCAGGAATGGGTGTTGGACTTTGTCAAATGCCTTTTCTGCTTCAATTGAGATGATCATGTGATTCTTTCCTTTTATTTACGTGGTGGATTTTGTTGATTGATTTTCTAATGTTGACCATCTGTGCATACCTTGTATGAATCCTACTTGGTCATGGTGTATTATTTTTTTGGTAGAATTCTGAATTCTATTGGCTATAATTTTGTTCAGAATTTTTGCATCTATATTCATGAGAGATATTGCTCCGTAATTTTCTTTTTTTGTGACGTCTTTGCCTGGTTTTGGTATAAGGGTTATGCTGGCTTCATAGAATGAATTCGGAAGTGTCACTTCCTTTTCTATGTTATGAAATATTTTAATAGTACTGGTATAAGCTCTTCTCTGAATGTTTGGTAGAATTCTCCAGTGAAGCAATCTGGGCCAGGGCTTTTTTTGTTGTTGTTGAGAGCCTTTTTATTACCTTTTCAATCTCTTCTCTTGTTATGGGTCTATTCAGATTTTCAGTGTCATTTTGTGGCAGTTTGGGTAGGTATTGTGTTTCTAGAAATTTATCCATTTCCTCTAGGTTTTCAAATTTGTTGGAGTATATTTTTTCATAATACTCTGTTATAATCCTTTTTTTTTCAGTTGGGTCTGTTCTAATGTTGCCCATTTCATTTCTTATTTGGGTTATTTGCATCCTCTCCTGCTTTTCTTTTGTCAGTCTGGCCAGTGGTTTGTTGATTTTATTGATCCTTTAGAAGAACCAGCTTTGGTTTTGTTGATTCTTCCTATTGTTTTTCTATTCTCAATTTCATTTATTTCTGCTCTGATCTTTATTATTTCCTTTCTTCTAGTGGCTGTGGGCTTTTTTTGCTGTTCTCTCTATTTGTACGTGTTCTGTAGTTAATGTTTTGATTTTGTCCCTTTCTTCTTTTTTGATGTGTGCATCTATTGCTATAAATTGTCCTCTGAGGACTTCCTTTGCTGTGTCCCAAAGGTTTTGGTAAGATGTGTTTTCATTCTCATTTGAGTCTAGGAATTTTTTTATTCCATCTCTGATTTCTTCTCACACCGTGATGTGTAAGCAGGGTGTTCAGTTCCCATGTAATTGATTTTTTTTTCCTTGGTCTTCCTGTTGTTAATTTCTACCTTGATGGCATTGTGGTCAGAGAAGATACTTTGCATTATCTCAACGTTTTGAATCTTGTTGAGGATTGCTCTGTGGCCTAATTTGTGGTCTATTCTGGAGAACATTCCACGTGCATTGGAAAAGAATGTGTACTTTGCAGCTGCTGGTTGTAGTGATCTATATATCTCTATGAGGTCAAGTTGGCTGATTGGGCCTTTTATTTCCTCTGTATCTTTGTTGAGTTTCTTTCTAGATGTTTTGTTCTTTACGGAGAGTGATGTGTTGAAGTCTCTTACTATTATTGTGGAACTGTCAATTTCTCTTTTCAGTGCTGTTAAAGTTTATTTTATGTATTTTGGAACCCTGTCATTGGGTGCATAGATATTTATTATGGTTATGTCTTCATGATGGATCATCCCCTTAATGATTATATAGTGTCCTTCTTTGTCTTTTATGGTGGATTTTGTTTTAAAGTCTATTTTATCTGAGATTAGTATTGCCACTTCTTTTTATCTGAGATTAGTATTGCCACTTCTGCTCTTTTTTGGTAGCTGTTTGCTTGATATATTTTTTCCATCCTTTGATTTTTAATAAATTTATGTCTTTGTTTCTAAGGTGTGTCTCTTGTAGACAGCATATTGATGGATCCTGTTTTTTAATCCATTTTGTCACTCTCCATCTCTTTTTGAGTGCATTTAGGCCATTTATATTCAATGTAATTACTGATAGGTGTGAGTTTATTTCTGTCATTTTGTAGTGTTTTTTTGTTTTTGTTTTTTTTGTGGTTCTGACGTTTTCTTTGTTCTTCTTACTCTCCTGTGCTGAGTTCCTTTTGTTTGTGGATTTTTTTTTCATGTCTTTTGTTTTTGTAGGTTTTGTTTTTACTGAGACTTTGTTTTTCTTCTTTATTTTGATGAGTAGGTTTGTTAACTTTCTTTCTGGTTACCTTGAAATTTACCCTTATTTTCCTAGATTTGAACCTGTTTATTATTATTTGGTATTGCCTTGCCTTCTTCTCCATTAGAAGTTTCTATACCTACACCATTTATTCCCTATTTTATTGTTCTGATGCTGCTGTCATTTACAGGTTAACCTCTCTGGCTCCCCGTTGTAATTCTTTGGTTTTGCATAGTCCGTAAGAGTTCATTTTCTAGGTTGGTGTCTGGCTGGTACAATCCCATGTCCTAGATTCAGCCTGTGGTCTGATGTTGTTTGTTCTCCGATCAAAGGACTCTCTTTAATAAGTCTTGTAAGTTTGGTTTGGTGTTTACGTATTCCATTAATTTTTGTCTATCTGGAAATGACCTAATCTCACCGTCATATTTGAACAAGAGTTTTGCAAGATATATTATTTTTGGCTAGCAATTTTTTTCTTTCAAGGTTTTACATATGTCATCCCATTGCCTTCTTGCCTGCATGATTTCTGCTGAATAATCCAAGCTTAGTCTTACCGTGACTTTTTTTTTCTCGAGCTGCTCTCAGGATTCTTTGCTTGTCTTTGGTTTTAGTGAGTGTGATTATGATATGCTTTGGTGATTTTCTTTTGTGGACTATCCTATATGGGATTGTTGAGCTTCTTGGACGGTCAGCTTTTCATGTTTTATGATATTGGGGAAGTTTTCTGTCAGCAATTCTTCAATGATCTCTGTGTTTTCTGTTTTGTTCCACTGTTCTGGAACTCTGATCACTAGCAGACTTTTGATTGTATCCCACATCATTCTCAGGGTTTCTTCATTTTTCTTCATTCTTTTTTCTGATTTTTCCTCAAACAGAGTTGTGCCCAAGGGTTTGTCTTCAATTTCGCTGATTCTTTCTTCCATCATTTCAAACCTTCTCCTCAGCCCTTCCATGACACTGTCCATTTCTGAAATCTTGTTGTTTATATTTTGGATTTCTAATTGTTTTTGTATGATTTCTAGTTGTGAATTTATTTTAGCATTTTGTTCCTGTATTATTTTCTTTAATTCTTCCCTTTTTGTTTATATTTTCCATGTATTTGTCTATTTTTCATCATTTTTGTCTGCTTTTTGCTTCAACTCTTGGATAATTCTGAATATTAGAAATTTGAATTCCCTATCAGTTAGTTCTAGTGCCTTTTCTTCTACTGGAAAGTCATCTGGTGTTTTATTTTGGACGCCTACTGGAACCATCCTGTCCTATTTTTGTAAATGTTTTGATATTGTCTGCTGTCTTTGGTGCATTCAGTAGTTACTTTCATCATTTATTGATTGTAGATTTTTTTTGTTTCGT
The DNA here is from genome assembly GCA_030035585.1 of Dugong dugon. Classification (NCBI taxonomy): domain Eukaryota; kingdom Metazoa; phylum Chordata; class Mammalia; order Sirenia; family Dugongidae; genus Dugong; species Dugong dugon. The sequence goes on from CM057464.1 coordinate 25,134,080, forward strand.
CAAGCTTTATTGTTTTATTTATGTCTTAGCAGGCTGGCTGTGCATTCTTTGTCTGCTCATCTGTGGTCACAATACTTTTCACCTCCTTCTCCAATGGGCAGGGCCAGTCATTCAGGTATGGTACAGCAGGGCAAGTCAGGCTGAAGGAGAGTTCCTGGGATGAGTTGTTTGTGACATGTACTAGGGTTGACAGGGCAGACCGGGAATCAGTGCAGGGCAAGTTTTGGTAGGTCATGCCTGTGCTGCTTGGGACTGTGATGTTCAGTACACATTGTAGGTAGGCAGGAAGGAGGGGGGAGATTGTGATATGTGGAGCTAATATGGGTATAGGAAAGAGGAGACATAGGAAAGAGGAATAGAAGCCAAAAACATACACACAAACAAAGAGTGCTAAGGGAGCTTGCTATTGGAGTGGAGAGATGAGAGATGGAGAAATGGAGAAAAACAAAAATGAAAAGAAGAAAAAGACTAAAAAAAAATCAATAAGAATTAGAGGAATAAAAGAGAAAAGAAAACAAAGAAAGAAAATCCCCCAGAGATACTACCAGGGAAGCTACTAGGATGGGGAAAGTTGCTCCCAGGCCATGAAACACAGCCTAGAAGGGGTAGAGGTGTTACACAGCACCATGTATTCAGGAGACAGTAAGAGAGGGTAAGTATAGAGAGAGGAGAAACTGGAAATGAAGAAAGACAAAAAGGGAAAAAAGAGAGAGAATAAAACAAAACAAAACAAAGCAAAAAAAGAAATAAGAAATCCCCCAGAGACATCACTGTGCGTCTGGGCAGAGTAAGGAAGTAGTCACAAGCCACGCAGTACTGCTAAGCTAGAAGGGGCTCCCAAGCCGAGAAAAGAAAAAGAAAACTAGCAAACAAACTAATCAAAACAGAACAAATCAGAACAAACAAAAAAAGCCCCGGTGGTCTCATCAGCATGGCAGCACAGACCAGGAAGAAGTTTCACAGTCGAGTGGTGTTTTGCAGCCTTTCAGGAAGAAGCAAAGATGGCACACGGAGCCAGGTATTTGAGAGAAAGGAAAAGGAGGTCATGAGAGGTAAGGAAGACGTCTAATGAAGTGGAAAAAAGCAACACCAGCAGCTAACAAATGGCACTCAGGGAGCTGGCCAGTGCGGGTGGGTGGAATCCATGGGACACTGTGGTGAAGCTGGTGCTTCTGGCCAAGAGACTGTGGCTGCGGGAAGCAGAGGAGGCTGAGTGGGGGTGAAGGAGGTGGGGGATGGGAAAGCATATATCACTGGTTACCAGTTGTTCTGTCTCCTGCTGGAAGCTCCGTGAAGCTGCTTTCTCATACCCCCTGTTCGCTGTCTCCAATAGGAGTCCAAGATGGTGGATCCGTGCTGTGTTAGCTGACAGGAACCTCTGCATGTACCTCTCCTCACTCTCTGTTCTTGGTCAGTTTCTGTCATGGATTGAATTGTGTCCCCCCAAAAATGTGTGTAGCAATTTGGCTAGGCCATGAGTCCCAGTGTTGTAACACCACCCTAACCCAGGTCACATCCCTGATCCAATGTAAAAGGAGTTTCCCTGGGGTGTGGCCTGCACCACCTTTTATCTCTTGTAAGAGATAAAAGGAAAGGGAAACAAGTGGAGAGTGTGGGACCTCATACCACCAAGAAAGCAGTGCCAGGAGCAGAGCCTGTCCTTTGGACCTGAGGTTCCTGTGCAGAGATGCTCCTAGTCCAGGGGAAGACTGATGATGATGAGAACCTTCCTCCAGAGCCGACAGAGAGAGAAAGCCTTCCCCTGGAGCTGATGCTTTGAATTTGGACTTCTAGCCTACTAGACTGTAAGAAAATAAATTTCTCCTTGTGAAAGCCATCCACTTGTGGTATTTCTGTTAGAGCAGCACTAGATGACTAGGACAGTTTCTTATTCCATTCGGTGCTTGGCTGAGTTCTTTATCTCTACATTTGATGCTTAGGGTTTCAGGATTGATGATGTGTGACTCTGTTTGACTTAGTTGTTTAGATCTCTGCCGTGGAGGGGCGGCATGCTTCTGTCTATAGTGCCATATTGCCTGGAAGTCATAATTATCTCTTAATATAAAAATATTTTCAAAAATTATAAACTATGACTTTGATCAACTCTATGCAAATAAATTTGAAAAGCTTAATGAAATGGATGGTTTTTCTAAGAACATATTAAGTACTAAAACTGACTTCAGAAGAGCGGAAACTCAAAGTAAGCCACAAAAAAAAAATAAAGCTAATCCTGAAAAGAGCACCAGGCCATGGAATGAAGAAGATATGTGTTAACTCTGAGTAACAAACAGGGACAGGTAGTGTCTCTTGAGGGATGTGGAAGCAGCTGCTAACTCTTCTACAGAGGGAACTGGGTGACTGTGGGCAGAGGGAGGAAAGCTTTTCACAAAGTCCCCTCTGGACTTTGTATAATCTACTCAAAATGGGTAAAAATCATTTACTTTTCAAAATTTTTCAGTACCTCAGTCACTGAGCACCCCTTACTGAAAAGTTTTAAAATTTGTGTTTGGAAACTTACTTTCCTACCTGCAATTTTTCCAGCCTCAGCTGCTGCTGGAGTCAAACTCACCCTTACATTCTAGCTGGGAAGCTTGGGTATAGGATATGTTCTTGTGCTTCTGTGCTTGCCTGGGGCAGGTTACCCAACAGGCAAGTTAAGCACAGTGCTTACTTTGCTTAGCAGATCATCTGTAGTGAATTGTTCACTACAGATTAGTAAATAAGCACAAGTAATCCCATTCTTACCTTTCTTGCTTGGTCATCTGTCCCTGTCGGGGATTGTAAATTTGAAGAGGCTTTGATTCTGTAGGAAGGTGCTGAGGGGTTGGGAGAGAGACAGATGCCAGTTATACCTAGAAGCAGAATATTTGAAGTGGTGAAAAAATGTGAAATTGTTCACACAGATGATCTGGTAAGCAAGACAAGCATCAAGCTTACATTGCCTATTGGATAATCTACTCCTGGTGCCTGCGCTGCCTTGTCTCTTTCCCTCCTGTCCCTCGTAGTCCACATGGTGATCTCTAAATACTCAGGAGTCATCTTCTCTGTGAAGTCTCTTCTGTGTCTCTCTCGCCATCCATTAGCCCTGGTAAAAGGAGTTAAAGGTGGGTTTCCTTCTCCTCCTCCCATAAAGCCAGACACTGTTCTAAGTAGATCACATGTGGTATCGCTTTTCATCCATACAAGAAATCTTGGAGATAGGGAATGTAATAATCCCAATTGCAATCTGGCAACTTTTTAATTTCTAATACACATTCATCCAAAATACATTAACTGATACAGCCTGAGGTTTCTAATATAAATGTCTAGTACATCTTTCCCCCAGAAAACCCTGGCAACCACTGATCTTTTTACTAACTTTATAATTTTGCCTTTTCCAGAATGCCATATTACTGGAATCATTCAGTATGTAGCCTTTTCAAACTGGTTTCTTTCACTAAGCAATATGCATTTAAGGTTCCTCCATGTCTTTTCATGGCTTGTTAGTTAATTTATTTTTATTGCTGAATAATACTCCATTGTGTGGATATACAACAGTTGGTGTTTTTGAAAGAAATTTCAATAGTTTCCAATTTTTGGCAGTTATGAATAAAGCTGCTGTAAATATTCATGTGCGGGTTTTCATGTGGACATAACTTTTCAACTCATTTGGGTAAACACCTAAGAGTGGGATTGCTGTGTCTTATGGTAAGCCTATCTTTAGCTTTTTAAGAAACTACCAGATTGTCTTGTAAACCGTCATTCTTGCCATCAGTGAATGAGGGTTCCTGTTGCTCCACATCCTTACCAGCATTTGGTGTTGCCAGTGTCTTGGATTTTAGCCATTCGAATAGGTGGGTAGTGGCATGTCATTGTGGTTTTGATTTGCAATTCCCTTATGACATATGATGTTGAGCATATTTTCATACACTTATTTGCCATCTGTATACCTTCTTTGGTAAAGTGTCTGTTCAGCTCTTCTGCCCATTTTGTAATTGGGTTGTTTATTTTCTTATTGTTGAATTTTAACAGTTCTTTGTATATTTTGGATACAAGTCTTTTATCAGATACGTGTTTTGCAAATATTTTCTCCCAGTCTCTTAACAGTGTCTTTTGAAGATCAGAAGGTTTAATTTTAATGTGGTCCGACATATCCATTTTTTTCTTTCATAGGCTGTGATTTTGGTGTTGTATTTAAAAACTCATTGTCAAACCCAAGGTCACCAAATTTTCTCCTATGTTATCTTTTTATAGTTTTATAGTTTTTCCTTTTACATTTAGGTCAATGATCCATTTTGAATTAATTTTTGTGAAAGGTGTAAGCTCTGTGTTTAAATTCATTTTTTTGCATGTTATTTCCATTCTAGCACCACTTGTTGAAAAGACTATCCTTTCTCCATTGGATTGCCTTCACTCCTTTGTCAAAGAACAGTTGACTGTATTTGTGTTGGTCTTACTTTTGGGATCTCTGTTCTGTTCCATTGATCTAATTATCTACTCTTTTGCCAGTACACACTGTCTTGATTATTGTAGCTGTACATTATGTCTTAAATTTGGATAGCTAACTTGATTTTAAGAATTTATTTCATTTTTTTTTCTTTTTTTCTTTTTTGCTTGTTGATCATATCCACCCAGGCATGGGATGAATGAGGATACTCATTCAAAGGGAAACAATTGTATTTCATCTTCAGAATGTGGGGACAGAGATTTTTAAAGAGGAAATACTTTTGAAACAAATGTATGTTCTTTTTGAGGAATTAGAGGAACTTAGAATGCTTTATCCTTTGACTTTACCAACTTAAATTTTTAAAATGGTGTATCTACTCAAAAGTCAGTTTAAGTCTTGATTCTTTGGGTTAAGTGAACACAGTCTATTCCTTGATACTATGTTATATAACTAGAAGCCCAGTGAAAGGATGCTAGGTACACCTGTCATTTTTTTTCACACTTAGCCATATAAAGCAACTTAACACACAATGTGAATGTGCATGATAATCAGGAATGAGATCTTTATTCAAGGAAAAGTTAACATTCTGCTCAGCAAAATCAACTTATTTAACTCACACTAGTAACCTATGAGCCCTGGTGGAGCAGTGGTTAAGTGCTAGACTGCTAACCAAAAGGTTGGCAGTTTGAGAGTAGCAGATGCTCTGTAGGAGCAAGATGCAGCAGTCTGCTCCCATAAAGATTTATAGCCTTGGAAACCCTATGGGGCAGTTCTACTCTGTCCTATAGGGTTACTAAGAGTCGAAATTGACTTGACGACCGTGGGTTTGGTTTTAGTTTGAGTATGAAACTGTGTATCAGTCTGAGTATCAGTCCATGAGGGAAATTCAAAGATGAATCAAAGGTAATCTGTGCCCTATTAGGGAACTAGCACTCGAGTGATGTATTTGAGTTCAGCCAACTTTCCAATTATAATCGAAAAGGTTATTTTGCCACAGTTTGCCTCCCTCCCCATCCCTGCCTCCCAATGCACTAAATAAAAATTAATGTGTTTCTGGTGCAAATCTCTGGACTAGTTTATGGCACTCATTACTTAAATGATTATAGAGTTCTCATCTCCTTCAATCTGCCTTTTAAAGCATATAGATGGGAAACAGTATCAATCAAGTTTAGGGTCATCTGCTTTTCACAGTTATGTCTTGGGGTTCAATGTTTCATCTGTTCCCACCCTGGAAACATTTGAGGTTGAGGCAGTGGCAGGAACATTTACTACTTGTGTTCCTCCTGCAGAGATGTTTGAGTTAGGCTCAAGTATTAAATTCATTTATCTTCTACTTCAGGACTCTCCAGATTGCTCTTGGCTCGTTTCCTAATTTACTTGTCTCTCAAACTCTCCAGAAAAGTCTTTTCCAGTGTACTCTTGTTCAATACCCTGACTTCAGTTTCCCCCCAGGCTTCTCTCCTATCTGGAAGACTTCTCTAGATAGAGTTACCCATTCTTCCTTTGCTAAGAAGTAACCTAAAGATAGTGAGAAAGTAGGAAGCCTCTCTATCTACCATGTAGCTCACTCTCATTCAACACTCTACAGTGTTTACACACTCTTTTCCTTGTCCATGGAGTTCATATGGTTCAGTTTATTTAATATTGTTTGTGTGAACAAGCACTGTGTGGTTTAAATTAAATAGAGAGAAAGAGAAATATCACAACCTTAAAGTTACAGCAGGTTTACTGAAGAAAACAAATTTGTTCCCAAGTTGCTCATGGCCACCAGGTCATGGGATGGATGAGAATATTCACTCACAGAGAAACAGTAATGCTTCATCTTCGAAATTGTGGGGACAGAGATTTTTAAAGATAAACTACTTACAGAAAAGATAAGCTTATTGCATGAAAGAAAATCCAGGTGGGTGTTCTGGTAAGAAAGATCTTAATTTTACATAAATCTGATCATGGTTTTGAGGTGCAATGCAGGTCTGCTTCCAGAAATTACTGTTCACAGATTATAGTTCCACAATCTGGGCTGGTTAAGATTTCCTCCAAATATCCAAGAGTCTAAAAATCTCCCTTTTTCACACCCACTAAGCTTACCAAAAAACTGGCCAGCAGACTTTTAATGGTGAAATGAGTTTTTTAAGAAGCAGGATTAAACAGTGTGAATATTTAGGCTTTGGAGTTAGGCACACCACCTGGGACTCAGACCCAGCTCCACCATGAATAAAGGATGAGGCTGTGGACTCATTTCTTCACCTTAATCAACCTCATGTCTTCATGTGGCAGGTGCAGTATTAGACACCAAGTACCCAAACATGAAGAAGACAGATTCAATCCTTTCCCCAAGAGTTTACAATTGAGTGGAGAAGGCAATCATTAAACCAGTAATTACAAAGGCAACGACTGTTACAAAGCATGTAGCAGAGAATTTAATGTCCTAGATTAGAAGAGTGGTTCTAAAACTTTGCTAGTCATTAGAATCATCCAAAGAGCTTTAAAAAGTGTCAGTACCCAGGCCACAACCCCAGACTAATTAAAACAGAATCTTTGGGGGCAGGACCCAGGCATGAGGGTTTTATAAACACCCAGGTGATGCCAATGTACAGCCAAGTCTAAGAACAGTGGTGTAGGGTTGGGAAGATATGCTCCTATGACTTGAAAGTAACAGAATTGATAAAATCAAAATAAGGTGTTATTTCACATGACACACCAGCCTCATGAAAGAAAAGATGTCTTGCTGTTCCACAAATACCAAATGGGGATGCCAGGGCCTATGACTGTGTGTCACCAGCGGAACAGTGGGCAGGAGGTGTGGCTCCAGGACCCCTGCAGCTAGGCTAGCTCTCCAAGGACAAATGTACAAGAGTTGGGAACTGTCACAAAGACTCTTCCCCACGCTTGTTGTGTTAAGGAAAACCTAGACAAGACCAGCCACTCCTCCTGGGCACATTTACCCTATTCTCATCAAACTGTTGAATCCAAAATCACATTTGCAGGAAATGCTAACTTTGTTAATAGCTTCCTAAGAGTTTTCCTACTTATTTGACATAACCTCATAATTCATTCAGTCCCTTAAAAAAACTGTTTTAGCAAACATTTGCTGTGTGCCTGCTGAAATAGCACAATTATACTCATGACTGTGTGATTTCCTACCACTCTGGAGAGCGTGATTTCTGAAACATGCCTTCCTAAATAGAAATCAGATGTTGCTTTTTGCCTTTTCTTTTCCAGAACCTATGTGTATTAGTGTGTTTTCAATTTTCAGATACTTCTACTTTCATGTAACGTCAACTAGAAGTAAAAATATAAGTCCTCATATATCACTGTTCCCAAATTGAACTGTTTAGTACTTAGTTTAGACCATGTTTACCTTTTGAAAGCTGTGTGACTGTTCGCTCATTATTTTTTATATATATCACTTTTAATTATGATTTATCTGGCTTGTTCTGTTCACATGGCTTCTAACCAGATAAGAAAAAGTATTAAGTGATTTTCAGGAGTTTTCACTATATGATATTATACTGGAATATAGTGCAAATTTCCTAATGAAAATCATTTTTTTTTTAAACTCATTTTCCCCTTCCTTCATCCCCTGGTACTCACTAATCTTCTCTATGCATTTGCTTATTCTAGATATTTCATGTAAGTGGGATCATCCAATATGTATCCTTTTGTCTGACTTATCTCACTCGGCATAATGTTTTCAAGGTTAATCCATGTTGTGGCACGTATCAGAACGTCATTTATCTTTATGGTTAAATAATATTCCATTGTATGGATGTACCACATTTTATCCATTCATCTTTTGATGGACTCTTGTTTAAAAATATCTCCCAGTAAGTTTGTCACATGATCTTAAACCAAGAAAGATCACAGAAAGGATGTTCATTATAATCTCATTTTGGGAAAAAATATATAGAGACAGAGATACATTTAAAGGGCTATACACTTGTAGTGGAATTCACCTGGGTACTTACCCTCACACTCATCCCTCTCCACATTCTTAATAATGGTGCAGATTTCCCAGACACATATTGGATAAGAGAGACTCAACTCCAGCTTCTGTGATGAACCCCTAATTGAATAAGTTCCTCCTTATTCTCCTGACCACAGTGATTGGTTCAGGAATAGATCCCAACTCAGGCCTGTTTACTTGCGTTTTCCAGAGAGATTTTATATTTTCACTGGATTTGAGCCTAGAAGCATGTAACCCAGGAAGCTTCTGGCAGCCTTTTTTTTTTTTTTTTTACCATGAGGTAGCAGACCCCAAATGGAGCCAGATGGGAAAAATGGAAAGAAACTGTGTCCTGCCTCCTGGTCTCATCACTTGAGCTGCAAGATCAAATCTTACCTGAAGAACCATCTCTGGATTTTTCAACCAATTCTGTTTATTGTTTAAGGCAATCTGAGTTTTCTGTTATTCAGCAAAAAAGCATCCAAACTAATAAAACAGCAATATGTTAAAATTGTTATCTCTATAAGATTTTTTAAATTTATTTTATTCTTCTATATTTTAAAACTATTTCAAAATGAAAGTGTCTTTTTAACTTTGAAATGTGAAGTATTTCTGCATTTACAATGGTTCCATTTAATAATATTTTCTGACTATGTACTTTATTCCTTTTTGGAAGCTATGCTGCATTACCTACTATATACCTAGCAATCTTCTTTGATTAGATACTCAGTAAATTTCATTTGGTTTTAAACTCTTGCCTCTCAGGTGGTCTTCCTACAGACGACTAAATGTCAATTACTGACTTAGCTTTAGTTACTCTGTCTCTTATAATTAAGAAATCCATCATGAGTGTATTATTCCCAGTTAGAGATGGCTTCATACTTGCACATTTTTAATGAGTGTGCAGGAGTTGTAAATGTTTCCTCTTCTGTTTTGACACTTTCATCATCATCTTGGCAGTTCTCTCCCCATCCCTGCAGATCAACTGCTGTCGTTGCAACAATTTGGAGGAGAAAGGAGACACCAACTAAGCAAACCCCAGGCCCACATGCTTGCTCTACAGAGTTTGAAGTTTCCCCTCCCCATTCAGTAAGTGAGGACTAGTCCAACTCCGCCCAGAGGACACTGGCAGCCCTACTTCCCAAAGCTTTATTTCTGCCCCATCCTACCCTACCACCACGGACACTCTTTTTTTAGGTTTCTCCCACCTTTTTCTAGTAGAGGTCTGCTTCACGCCACTGCTGCCTTCCCAGGACCAACATGGAGGGTAAGGGACCCTTACCAGTGGCCTGAAGAGTCTGAGGCCAACGGTACCACATCTCAATACAATAAATGGATCAGAAAAGATTTTGTCATAAGTCTAAGCTCACTTTCTAGAGTTTTGGTTGCTTGCACAAAGGGTGAGTTAAGAGTGAGTTGGTCCATGTAATGAAGTAGGCACTACCAAAGACAGCTCTGAGATTCCCCACTTCAGTCTCTTTATTGTTGCCTCTGAGAATTTCTTGTCACCACCCCAGAAACAGAAAGAAGCCGTTTAAAGAACTTCCCTCCCTCCTCTTTCTGATATTCATGTAATTCCATCCTTTCTTATTCACCTGTTTCCATCTCAACACTCTCCATTGGCTTAGAGGATGTGCTCAGTTGGATCAAGAATACTACATTTAACTTAGGGGAGTGATGGGTGCACAGTTTGAAATTATTTTCTTGGCTTGTCCAAAGTTTAAAACATTAAATAATCTTTCAACAATTCTTTCCTCCTAGCTTATCCTCCTCTCTTCATATACTTGTCCCAAGGGACTCTGGGATCTTAAGATTCACCCTTCCAGTCTTTGATCACAACCCTTCTCCAGGACACACAAACAAAAAATTCTGATTGACTTGTCTTTATTTGAGGGATTCAAAGTCTCTCTCTCTCTCTCTCTGTCTCCTAACCCCTTCTCCTTATTACAGGATGAGTTTTATTTTATTCCTTTTGGAAACTATGGTACATTACCTAGAAAAAATCCTAAAGAAACACATACATGAAGAGTGTGTCTCCTGTACACAGCTACAACCTAACCACTTTGTTCCTCTGCTCCACAGAGGCAACCAGCTTCACACATATTCTCCCAGAGATATTCTGTTTCTATCTAAAACATTGCCCTTATTCTGACAGACTTGAGTTTCCATCTTCACTGCTGTCTACGCGGATCAGAAAGTTCTTGTCAACATGATTCACCAGGTGTCAGTGTAACTGCTCATATAGGAACGTACTTTTCATCTTACCATTCCTCTCAGCCGTGCCCAAGCCTCACCCTTGTGAACCTCATCAGTAAAACAGGAGGTTCCACTGACTTCCATAATATCCCACATTCTAAACCATGCAGGTGAACTAAGGACACAGAACCCTGCATGTTCCTGGCCTGCAAATATTGGAACAACTCCAATCAGGACTGATTGGTCTCCATTCCTGGTCCATCACAGTCATTGTTCAGGTCTTCATTTAGAAACATCCTTGAGATTCATTTGACCACATTCCTGCATTGGATCTCCTGTTTTCTGGGCCCCATTTTATTCTTTTTCATGATTTATTAATTTGTGGAGCACATCTCCATTATCTTAAGAAAGAATTTGGGAAAAAAAAATCTCTTTCTTCTATCATCCCACTCGATTAATAGTTTGGCTGGGAATAGAATTTTAGGTTGGAAATAATCTTCCTTCAGAACTTTCAAAGCATTGTTTGTTTGTAAACTAGTTTCCAGTGTCGCTGTTGAGAAAAAAACAAAACTGAATTCTAATTCCTGTCCCTTTTTTGTGACCTGTTGATGTTGTTGCTGCTGGTGTTTTTGTTTTGTTTTCCTTTCTGGAAGCTGGTAGGATCTTATTTTATCCTTATGCTTTTAAAATTTCAAAATGGTGGGACTTGATGTTCTAGTTTCATTAATGTTTTGGGCTTACTGTTTCCTTCAGTCTAGAAACTCGTGTACATCAGTTATAAGGAATCATTCAAATTATTTCATTGCTGTTTTCTCCTATTTTCTCATTATTTTTGAAAATCCTATTATTTAAATGTTGCATTTGTAATTTTCTTAACTTTCCTTCTGTCTTAGTCATCTAGTGTTGTCATAACAGAAATACCACAAGTGGATGGTTTTAACAAAGAGAAATTTATTTCCTCACAGTCAAAGTAGGCTAAGAGTCCAAATTTAAGGTGTCAGCTCCAGGGGAAGGCTTTCTCTCTCTCAGCCTTCTCATCAGTGTTCCCCTGGACTAGGAGCTTCTCTGTGCAGGGACCCAGTTCCAAAGGACACGCTCTGCTCCTGGCACTACTTTCTTGATGGTATGAGGTCCCCTTGTCTCACTGCTCACTTCTGTCTTTTATATCTCAAGAGATTGCCTCAGGACACAATCCAGTCTTGTAGATCAGGTCCTGCCTTACTAACACAACTGCCACCCATCCTCCCTCATTAACATCATAGAGGCAGGATTCACAACACAGTACCAGGAATCATGGCCCAGCCAAACTGATACACACATTTTTTGGGGGACATAATTCAAACCATGACACCTTCCTTGTTTTTTATCTTTTCTACTTTTGATACACTTTGCTCTATTAGGCTTCATTTTTTTAAAGCTTCCTATTACTTTTTAAAATTTTTCTGGTACCTTGATTTAATTTTCAAGGTCACTCTTTTATTTGCAAAAATTCCTTTAGCATCCTGTTCTTGTTTCATAGATGAAGTATCTGATCTGTTTGTTCGTTTTTTTTTTGAAGAAATCCCAATGGCAATTTTCTGATCTTATCTATGGAGCTCATCTTCTGGTCAGGTTTCCTCTTCCAATATTCTGTTCAGGGATCAAAAGTCTCACCATCAGACTCTGAGAGTCAAATAGGGAAGAGGTCTGAGGGTCTCATTATTTCCCATTCAGTATGCATGATGACAAAGAAAAATTATCTCACACCTGGCTAGGGCAAAACCATTTTATGTGATATAATTCATAGTCTCCTTCTTCGAAGAAATTACAATTCTTGATCAAAAGTTTTCAGCAATAAGCTGGTAAACTTTAATGGAATTAAGATCTCATTTAGGACACTAGCTTCTAACCCTCTCAGCTAACCATCTGTCAGAAGTATTAATAATCTCTAAGCAGATATTCTTTTCCTTATATTCAGGATAGCAGTGGTATCTAACCTTTCTCTTTTTCTCTAAAACGTTCCTACCAAGAACGAATATTTAAATAGGCCTGTTTAAGGTCACTTTTCTTATAGAAAGTTTAAAATAAAACATTAATATATTATGATGCTACATTAGCTGCTGTCTGGCTGACTCTGACTCATGGCAACATCATGTACAATAGAATGAAATGTTGCTGGGTCCTGAGTCATCCTTACCAGTATGTTCAAGTCCATCTTTGTGGCTATTATGTCTGTCTCCCTCACCCTTATTGGCCCTCTACTTCATCTCCAGTGATGTCATGATGTCCTCTTCCAGTGACTGATCCCTCCTGATGACATGTCTAAAGCAAGTGAGCTGGACAATGTTCTGTTGTGATCCAAATGTTTTTCATTGGCTAATGTTCTGAAGTAGATTGCCAGAAAACCTCTTAGTCTGTCTTAGTCTGGAAGCTCTGCTAAAACATGTCCACCATAGGTGACCCTATTAGTACTCGAAATACCAGTGGTATAGTGTTCAGCATTCAAACAACATGCAACCCACCACAGTACCACAAACTGACAGATAGGTGGTGGCTTTGTTCATCACTAAATTATATGACAATTTTTTAAACCATACTGTCAATTAACATCTGTGGTTTTGGTATAAAACAGCTGTGCCTGGAGCCTGTCTATTTTTGTCTATCTGCACTGCACATGCAGACAGGCTGTATCTCAAACTTCCAGGCAGCCATAAGACTGCTAGGAATGAGACACATACACCCATTGACATGAACCATTCCATGGGTGCTATGTTCATCTGTGATCAAGTCGGACACACGAGACAGTTACACAATGTTGGGAAAATGAAAGCCATTATTATTATTTATAGAAAACAAACAGTAAGCAATAACAACAGACTCCCAAAGGAGAAATGATTACTCTTCCCCAAATTACTTATGTCCGTTCTTATGTCACTGGGCAGGCATGGTTCAAGTCAGATGCTATGTTCATGTCACTGCTGCGTCTGGCTACACCATGTTGCTCAGGAGCCTACATGGCTCTTGAGGCCACTGGGCCTCACTAGCCTCTGCTGCCAGCTCCCACCATGCTACCTCAGCCTGCAGAGCTCTCTTGCTGCCATGCTACCCAGGTCCCTGCTGCCCAGAGGGAGAGGCATGCAACCACTGCAGAAGGCACACTCAGGCCTCTCTTGCCCTGCATATGTGTTACAGCTCTTTAGCTCCATTGGAAGGCATCCCACCCAGAGGCATCTGGCTCTGCCCTGCTGTAGGAAGACCCTTGCACAGAATCTTCCAAGGCAACCCCTGCATGGGGCACACTCAGGCCTCTGCCCTCCATGGGCAAGTGGTACAGCACTTTTAGCTCTGCTGGCAAGTCTCCTACTCAAGGTAGTCAGCTCTTGCTCCGGAGGCCAGCAAGCCCACCGCAGCCATCTTGATCCATGGACCAGCAAGCCTACCACACAACCTCCTCACTCTGTGGGCCAGCAAGCTCACCACTGCTGTTTCTCACCATCTTGTGCTATCTTCAGTGTTATGGCTCTTTCTCCTGAGTCTAGGAGGTTCTCAGTGCAGGGACGCTGGGTGCTTAGTCCAAAGCACATATTCTGCTCCAGACTCTTCTTAATGGCACTGAGATCCTCTGAATCTCTGTGGAATTGGCCCTTGTATAAACCTCCTCCTTCAAAATTTCAAGACATGGTCCTCCCACCAGGATCATGAACTGGCCAATCCCCTTGGTGGACTATAATTCACCAATCTGCACAGTCCTAGCCAATCATTTTGTGGGAGTTACAAGACCACAGCCAGAAAGGGTCATAGGAAAAGGATTCATTGTACTGAAAAGCACTCTATTTTTTGGCTTTCCGGAGAATAATTCTTCCTATTTCAGCCAGTTAAGAGAGAGGGCACAGAGGGATTTATCTGCTTCTCAGATTGTATTCACAACTCTCCCTATTTTAGCCACCATCCCTCCTCCCAGTTCCAGAAAACTAAAATGCTGCTAGTTTTTCCCCCTTAGATAGTCCACTGCCATCCAAGACTTACCTGTCTCAGGACTACTTAGTCAGTTACTTCTTCCCGACAAACTTTCCAGCTTCCACAATTCAGCTGCTTCCAACCCTTCCACACCACACTGTCCCTTTTCTATAATACAGAAGAATTTGGGAAGCAGCATTAAATGCCACCTTACCCTGAATGTTCTTGTCCTTATTTTTTATTTTCACTTTTTTTTCCCATACAAAAATGGATACACACATTGTTATGTGACACTAATTGCTCTCCCCATACTGTGACAGCACACTCCTCCCTTCCACCCTTGATTCCCCATGTCCATTCAACCAGCTCCTAAACCTCTCTGCCTTCCCATCTCACCTCCCGACAGAAGCTGCCCGTTTAGTCTCTTATTTCTACTTGAGCTAAGAGGCACACTCCTCATGAGTATCACTCTACGTCCCACAGTCCAGTCCAATCCCTGTCTGAAGAGTTGGCCTCGGAAATTGTTTTAGTTCTGGGCTGATAAGAGAATCTGGGGGCCATGCTTTCCAGGGTTCCTCCAGTCTCAGACCATTAAGTCTGGTCTTCTTACTAGAATTTGAGTTCTGCACCCCACCTTTCTCCTGCTCCATCAGGGACTCTCTGTTACATTCCCTGACAGGGCGGTCATTGGTGGTAGGCAGTCACAATCTAGTTCTTCTGGTCACAGGCTGATGAAGTCTCTGGTTTATGTGGCCCTTTCTGTCTCTTGGGCTAATACTTTCATTGTGTCTTCGGTGTTCTTCATTCTCCTATACACCACGTGGTTGGGACCAATTGATGCATCTTTGATGGCTGCTTGCAAGCTTTTAAGACCCCCAGATGCCATTCACCAAAGTAGGATGCAGAACATCTCCTTAAAAAGCTTTGTTATGCCAATTGACCCAGATGTTCCCTGAAAGCATGGTCCCCAGACCCCTACCCCCGCTACTCTGTCCCTTAAGTGTTTGATTATATTCAGGAAACTTCTTAGCTTTGGTTTAGTCCAGTTGTGCTGACTTCCCCTGTAGCGTGTGCTGTCCTTCCCTTCACCTAAATAATTCTTGTCTACCATCTAGTTGATAAATAACCCTCACCCTCCCTCCCCACCCTCATAACCATCAAAGAATGTTTTCTTCTGTGTTTAAACCTTTTCTTGAGTTCTTATAATACTGGTAGTATACACTATTTGTCCTTCTGTGACTGACTACATTCATTAAGCATAATGCACTCCAGATTCCTCCATCTTATGTTTCACGGTTTCATCGTTGTTCTTTATCATTGCGTAGTATTCCATTGTGTAGATATACCATAATTTGTTTATCCATTCATCTATTGATGGGCACCTAAGTTGTTTCCATCTTTTTGCTATTGTGAACAGTGCTGCAATGAACATGGGTTTGCATATATCTATTCGTGTGACAGCTCTTATTTTTCTAGGATATGTTCCAAGGAGTGGGATAGCTGGATCGTATGGTACTTCTACTTCTAGCTTTTCAAGGAAGAGCCAAATCAATTTCCAAAGTGGTTGTACCATTTTACATTCCCACGAACAGTGTATAAGTGTTCCAGTCTCTCCACAACCTCTCCAGTGTTTATTATTTTGTGCTTTTTGGATTAATGCTAGCCTTGTTGGGGTGAGATAATATCTCATTGTAGTTTTGATCTGCATTGGTCTAATGACTAATGATCGTGAGCATTTCTTCATGTGTCTGTTAGCAGCCTGAATATCTTCTTTGGCGAAGTGCCTGTTCATATCCTTTGCCCATTTTTTAATTGGGTTAATTGTCTCTTTTGTTGATGCGGTTTTGCAGTATCGTGTAGATTTTAGACATTAAGACGCTGATCAGATTTGTCGTAGCCAAAATTTTTTTCCTAGTCTCTAGGTTGTCTTTTGACTCTTTTGATGAAGTCTTTTGATGACCTTAAGTATTTGATTTTTAGGAGCTCCCATGTATCTAGTCTCTCTTCTGGTGCTTGTGCATTGTTACTTATGGTTCATATTGTGTTTATGCCATGTATTAGGGCTCCTAGTGTTGTCCTATTTTTTCCTCCATGATCTTTATCATTTTCGATTTTATGTTTAAGTCTATGATCCATTTTGAGTCAGTTTTTGTGCATGGTGTGAGGTATGGGTCTAGTTCCAGTTTTTTGCAGATGGATATCCAGCTATGCCAGCACCGTTTGTTAAAGAGACTGTCTTTTCCCCATTTAATGGGCTTTGGGCCTTTGTCAAATATCAGCTGCTCATAGGTGGATGAATTTATGTCTGGATTCTCAATTCTGTTCCATCGGTCTATGTATCTGTTGTTGTACCAGTACCAGGCTGTTTTGACTACTGTGGAGGTATAGTAAGTTCTAAAATCAGGTATTGTGAGGCCTCCCACTTTGCTCTTCTTGAGTGATGCTTTACTTATTTGAGGCATCTTCCCTTTCCAAACGAAGTTGGTGATTTCTTTCTCCATCTCATTAAAAAATGCTGGTGGAAATTGGATCGGGATTGCATTGTAGATTGCTTTGGGTAGGACTGACATTTTCACAATGTTGAGTCTACCTATCCATCAGCAAGTTATGTTTTTCCACTTAAGCAGGTCTCTCTTGGTTTCTTGCAGTAGTGTCTTGTAGTTTTCATTGTATAGATCTTTCACGTCTCTGGTTAGATTTATTCCTAAGTATTATTTATCTTTTTCGGGGCTATTATAAATGATATTGATATGGTGATTGCCTCTTCAAGGTTCTCTTTGTCGCTGTAAAGGAATCCAACTGATTTTTGTATGTTTATCTTGTATCCTGAAACTTTGCTGAAATCTTCTATTAGTTCCAATGGTTTTCCTGTAGATTCTTTGGGGTTTCTGTGTATAAGATCATATCATCTGCAAACACAGATACTTTGAATTCTTCACTAGCAATTTGGATGCCATTTATTTCTTTTTCTAGCCTAATTGCTCTGGCTAGAACCTCCAGCACAATGTTGAGTAAGAGTGGTGATAAAGAGCATCCTTGTCTGGTTCCCATTTTCAAGGGGAATGCTTTCAAAGTCTCTCCATTTAGGATGATGTTGGCTGTTGGATTTGTATAAATGCCCTCAATTGTACTGAGGAATATCCCTTCTATTCCTATTTTGTTGAGAGTTTTTATTATGAATGGGTGTTGGACTTGGTCAAATGCCTTTTCTGCATCGATTGGTAAGATTATGTGGTTCTTGTCTTTTATTAATCTGATGGGTTACATTGTTTTTCGAGTGTTAAACCACTCCTGCATACATGGTATAAATCCCACTTGATAATCGTGAATTATATTTTCGATATGTTGCTTAACTCTATTGGATAGAATTTTCTTTTTTATTGTACTTCAGGTGAAGTCTTACAGAACAAATAGTTTCTCATGAAACAGAAGTACACATGTTGTTTTATAACATTGGTTAACAACCCCACAACATATCAACCCTCTAACTTCTCAACCTTTTTTTTTTTTTTTTTTTGGTGAAAATACACATAGCCAAAGATACACCATTTCAAAAATTTCTACATGCACAGTTCAGTGACATTGACTATGCTCTTCCAATTGTGCTGTTATTCTCACTTAAGATGAAGGCTTACAGAACAAAATAGCTTCTCATTTAACAGTAACTACAAATGTTGCCCTATGACAATGGTTAACAATTTCACAACACATCAACAATATCCTTACTCAACCTTGGGTTCCCTATCACCAGCTTCCTTATTCCCTTCTGCTTTCTGGCCCTTGTCACTGGACTCCTATACATCGTTAGTCTCATTTGGTTTTACGGGGCTGTCCACTCCCAGGTTAAACAGTGAACCTCGGAGGTAACCTCACCACTGAGTTACAAGGGTGTCTGGGGGCCATACTCTCAGGGTTTCTCCAGTCTCCTTTAGGCCAGTAAATCTGGTCTTTTTTTTTTTGTGAGTTAGAATTATGCTCTACATCCTTCTCCAGCTCTGTCCAGAACCCTCTGTTGTGATCCTGGTCAGAGAAGTCAATGGTGGTAGCCGGACACCATCTAGCTGTACTGGACTCAGTCCGTTGGAGGCCTTGGTAGCTGTGGACAATTAGTCCTTCGGACTAATCATTTCCTTGTATCCTGTTCTCTTCATTCTCCCTAGCTCCTGAAGTGATGAGACCAGTGGAGTATCTTAGATGGCTGCTCACAGGCTGTTAAGACCCCAGACACTACTCACCAAGGTAGAATGTAGAGCATTGTCTTTATAAGCTGTGTCATGCCGATTGAGCTAGATGTTCCCCGAGAACATGGTCCCCACACCCCTCCGCCAAGCAATTCAGTCCCTCAGGGAGTTTGCATGTGTCTATGGGGCTTCTATGACCTTTCCTGGTTCAAGCTGTGCTAGTTTCTCCTGTATTGTGTACTGTCTCACCCTTCACCCAAGATACCACTTATCTATTATCTATTTAGTATTCCCCCTGCCCCCACACCTCTCATTCCTGGAAACCAACAAAGATTGTTACATTTTGTGTGTGAACTTTTTCATGGGTTTTTTACAATAGAGATCTTATACAATATTTGTCCTTTTGTGATTGACTTATTTCACTCAGCATAATGTCCTCCAGTTTTATCCATGTTATGAGATGGTTCACAGATTCATTGTTGTCCTTTCTCGTTGCATACTACTCCATTGTGTGTATGTACCATAGTTTGTTTATCCATTCATCTGTTGATGGGCATCTAGGTTGTTTCCATCGTTTTGCTATCCTGAACAATGCTGCCATGAACATAGGTGTGCATGTGTCTATTCGAGTGATGACTCTTATTTCTCTAGGATATATTCCTGGGAGTGGGATTGCTGGAACGAATGGTATGTCTATTTCTAGCTTTCTGAGGAAGCGCCATATCATTTTTCAAAATGGTTGTATCATTTTGCATTCCCACCAGCAGTGCATAAGTGTTCCGATCTCCCCGCAGCCCCTCCAACATTTGTTCTTTCCAGTGTTTTTGATTCGTGCCAGTAATGCCGGGGTGAGATGGTATCTCATTGTGGTTTTAATTTGCATTTCTCTAATGGCTAGTGATCGCATTTCCTCATGGGTCTGTTGGCCATTTGAATGTCTTCTTTGGTGAAGTGTCTGTTCATTTCCTTTGCCCATTTGTCAATAGGATTATTTGTCTTTTTGTTGTAGAGGTGTTGGATTTTCTTGTAGGCTATGGAGATTAGACCTTTGTCTGACTTGTACTGTCCAAAAATTTTTTCGCAGTCTGTAGGTTCTCTTTTGACTCTTTTGGTGAAGTCTTTTGAAGAGCATAGGTGTTTGATTTTTAGAAGATCCCAGTTATCTAGCTTATCTATTGGATTTTGTGCATTGGTGGTTATGGTTTGTATCGTGTTAGTGCCATGTATTAAGGCCTGAAGTGTTGGTTCCTTTTTTTTCTCCTATGAACTTTATAGTTTTAGGCTTTATATTCAGGTCTTTGATCCATTTTGAAGTAGTTTTTGTATACGGCATGAGTTATGCATCCTGTTTCATTTTTTTGCAGATGGATATCCAGTTTTGCCAGCACCATTTGCTAAAAAGACTGTCTTTTCCCCATTTGATGGACTTTGGGCCCTTGTCGAAGATCAGGTGACTGCAGGTGGATGGATTTACATCTGGGGTTCTCAATTCTGTTCCATTGGTCAATGTATCTCTCCTTGTACCACTACCAGGCTGTTTTGACTACTGTAGCTGGACAGTAGGTTCTGAAGTCAGGTAGTGTGAGTCCTCCAACTTTATTCTTCTTCTTCAGTAGTGCTTTACTTATTCAGGGCTTCTTCCCTTTCCGTATAAAGTTAATGATTAGTTTTTCCATCTCTTTGGAGAATGTTATTGGTATTTGGATTGGGATTGCGTTGTATTTGTAAATTGCTTTGGGGAGAATTGTCATTTTCAAAATGTTGAGTCTACCTATCCATGAGCATGGTATGTTTTTCCATTTATGTAGATCCCTTTGGGTTTCTTGCAGTAGTGTTTTGTAGATTTCTTTGTATAGGTCTTTTACATCCCTGGTCAGTTTTATTCCTAAGTATTTTATCTTTTTAGGGGCTATTGAAAATGGTATTGTTTTCCTGATTTCCTTTTCATCGTTCTCCTTACTGGTGTATAGGAATCCAACTGATTTTTGAATATTTATCTTGTATCCTGCTACTCTGCTGAATCTATTAGTTCCAGTAGATTTCTCGTGGAGTCTTTAGGGTTTTCTGTGTATAGTATCATATCATCTGCAAACAGGTACAGTTTAACTTCTTCATTAGCAGTTTGGATGCCCTTGATTTCTTTTTCTTGCCTTATTGCTCTAAGCTAGAACTTCCAGCACAACGTTAAATAGGAGTGGTGATAAAGGGCATCCTTGTCTTGTTCCTGTTTTCAAGGGGAATGTTTTCAGCCTCTCTGCATTAAGAATGATGTTGACTGTTGGTTTTTCATAGATGCCCTTTATTATGTTGAGAAATTTTCCTTCTATACCTATTTTCTTGAGAGTTTTTATCAGGAATGGGTGTTGGACTTTGTCAAATACCTTTTCTGCATCAATTGAGATGATCATGTGATTGTTTTCTTTCCTTTATGTGGTAGATTACATTGATTGATTTTCTAATGTTGAACCATCCTTGCATACCTTGTATGAATCCTACTTGGTCGTGGTGTTTTATTTTTTTGATATGATGCTGCATTCTATTGGCTAGAATTTTGTTCAGAATTTTTGCATCTATATTCATGAGAGATAATGGTCTGTAATATTCTTTTTTTGTGACATCTTTGCCTGGTTTTGTATCAGCGTTATGCTGGCTTCATAGAATGTATTTGGAAGTGTTGCTTCCTCTTCTATGCTCTGAAATAGCTTGAGTAGTACTGGTACAAGCTCTTCTGTAACTTTTTTGTATAATTCTCCAGTGAAGCCATCTGGGCCAGGGCTTTTTTTTGGTTAGGAGTTTTTTTATTACCTTTTCAATCTCTTCTCTTGTTATGGGTCTGTTCAGATTTCAACATCACTTTGTTGGAGTTTGGGTAGTCTGTGTGTTTCTAGAAATTTATCCATTTCCTCTAGGTTTTCAAATTTGTTGGAGTATAGTTTTTCATAATATTCTGTTGTAATCCTTTCTATTTCAGTTGGGTGTGTTGTAATCTCCCCCATTTCATTTCTTATTTGGGTTATTTGTGTCCTCCCCTGTTTTTCTTTTGTCTGTCTAGCCAGTGGTTTGTCGATTTTGTTGATTCTTTCAAAGAGCCAACTTTTGGTTTTGTTGATTCTTTCTACTGTTTTTCTGCTATTTCATTTATTTCTGCTCTGATCTGTACTATTTCCTTTCTTCCGGTGGTTGTGGACATTTTTTTGCTGTTCTCTTTCTATTTCTTTGAGTTCTGTAGTTAATGTTTTGAATTTGTTCCTTTCTTCTTTTTTGATATGTGCATCTATTGCTATAAATCGTCCTCTGATGACTGCCTTTGCTGTGTCCCAAAGGTTTTGGTATGATGTGTTTTCATTCTCATTTGATTCTAGGAATTTTTTGATTCCACCTCTGATTTCTTCTATTACCCGCTGATGTGTAAGCAGGGTATTATTCAGTCTCCATGTAGTTGATTTTTTTTCCTTGCTCTTTCTATTGTTAATTTCTACCTTGATGGCATTGTGGTCAGAGAAGATACTTTGTATTATCATCTCAACGTTTTGGATCTTGTTGAGGATTTCTCTGTGGCCTAAGATGTGGTCTATTCTGGAGAATGTTCCATGTGCATTGGAAAAGACTGTGTACTTTGCAGCAGTTGGATGGAGTGTTCTATATATGTCTATGAGGTCAAGGAGGCTGATTGTGCCCTTTAGGTCTTCTTTATCTTTGCTGAGTTTCTTCTTAGTTGTTCTGTCCTTTACTGAGAGTGGTGTGTTGAAGTCTCCTACTATTATTGCCGAACTGTCAATTTCTCTTTTCAGTGTTCTTAGAGTTTGTTTTATGTATTTCGGAGCCCTGTCTTTGGGTGCGTAGATGTTTATCATGGTTATGTCTTCATGATGGATCATCCCCTTAATCATTATATAGTGTCTTTCTTTGTCTTTTATGGTAGATTTCGTTTTAAAGTCTATTTTATCTGAGATTAGAATTGCCGCTCCTGCTCTTTTTTGGTAGTTGTTAGCTTGATATATTTTTTCCAACCTTTGACTTTTAATAAATTCACATCTTTGTTTCTGAGGTGTGTCTCCTCTAGACAGCATATTGATGGATCCAGTTTTCTTATCCATTCTGTCACTCTCCATCTCTTTATGGGTGCATTGAGTCCATTTACATTCAGTGTAATTATTGATCAGATGTGGGTTTGTTGTTGTCATTTTGTAGTCCTGGTTTTTGTGGTGCTGATGTTTTCTTTGTTCTTCTTACTCTCTTGTGCTGAGTTACTTTTGTTTGTGGATTTTTTTTTCATTTCTTTTGTTTTTGTAGGTTTTGTTTTTGCTGAGACTTTATGTTTTTCCTCTTTTTATGAGTATGTTTATTAACTTTCTTTGCGGTTACCATGAATTTTACCCTTATCTTTCTAAGTTTTAAGCCGTCTACCATTACTTGGTATCGTCTTGCCTTCCTCTCCATTAGAAGGTTCTATAGCTATGCCGTTTATTCTCTTTTTTATCATTTTGATGTTGTTGTAATTTACTGATTAACTGCTCTGATTCCCTTTTGTATTTCTTTTGGTTTTGGATAGTCCTCAAGAGTTCATTTCCTAGATTGGTATCTGGCTGGTATGATCCTGCGTCCTAGGTTCTGCCTTTGAGCTGAAGGTGTTTGTCCTCAGATCAAAGTACTCGCTTTAATAATTCTTGTAAGTTTGGTTTGACTTTTACGTATTCCCTTAATTTCTGTTTATCTGGAAATGACCTAATTTCACCATCTAATTTGAATGAGACTTTTACAGGATATATTATTCTTGGCTGGCAATTTTTTTCTTTCAAGATATTATATATGTCATCCCATTGCCTTCTTGCCCGCATGGTTTCTGCCGAATAATCTGAGCTTAGTCTTATTGTTTCTCCTCTGTATGTGACTTCTTGTTTTTCACGAGCTGCTCTCAGGATTCTTTGTCTGTCTTTGGTTTTGGCGAGTGTGAATATGATATGCCTTGGTGATTTTCTTTTGGGGTCTCTTCTATATGGGGTTCGTTGAGCTTCTTGGATGGCCAGCTTTTCATCTTTCATTATATTGGGGAAGTTTTCTGTCAGCAGTTCCTCAATGATCCTCTCTGTGTTTTCTGTTTTCTCCCCCTGTTCTGGAATTCCAATCACTCAAAGATTTTTGCTTTTGATTGTGTTCCACATAACTCTCAGGGCCTCTTCATTTTTCTTTTTTCTGAGTTTTCCTGAAACCGAGTTGTATCCAAGTGTTTGTCTTCAGTCCCACTGATCCTGTCTTCTACTGTTTCAAATCTGCTTCTGAGCCCTTCTATGACATCATCCATTTCTGAAATCTTGTTGTTTATCTTTTGGATTTCTAATTGTTGTCTTTGTATAAATTCTAGTTGTGAACTTATTTTGGCATTTTTTTCCTGCATTATTTTCCTGAATTCTTCCAATTTTTTGTATTTTCCATGAATTTGTCTATTTTTTTCCTCATTTTTGTCAGCTTTTTGCATCAGTTCTTTAAGAATTCTGAGTATTAGAGATTTGAATTCCCCATCAGGTAGTTCTAGTGCCTTTTCTTCCACTGGAGAGTCATCTGCTGTTTCTATTTTGGATGTCTACTGGAACCATCTCGTTCTGTTTTTGTAAATGTTTTGTTATTGTCTTCTTTCTTCGGGGCATTCAGTAGTTATTTTTCTCATTTATTGATTGTAGATTTGTTTATTTCATCCTTTTCAAAAAAAAATTTGACTATGTCTAAGCAGGCAGACTGTGTGTTCTTTGTTGTTTGCTCGTCTGTGGGCCTCCTTCTTCAACTGGCAGTGTCAGTCACTTAGATATGGTATGGCAGGGCAGGTCTAGCTGAAGAGGAGTTACTGGGATGGGTTGTTTGTGGCACTTCCTACAGCCACCAGAGATGGTAGGTAATCAGTGCAGGGCAGGTTCCAATAGGCCATGCCTGTGCTGCTTGGTGGTGTGATGTCAAGTGGACAGTGCAGGTAGGTAGGATGCAGTGGGGAGATTGTTATGTGTGGAGCTAAGATGGATATGGGAGAGAGGAGACAGGAACAGGAGCCAAAAACATACAAACAAAAAAGAATTCTAGGGGAGCTTGCTGTTGGAGTGGAGAGATGAGAGACTATGAAATGGAGAAAAACAGAAAGGGGAGGAGGAAGAAAAGAAAAGAATGAATAAAAATCAGAAAGTTTAAAGAACCGCAAAGTTCCCAGGGATCCCACCGGTGCAGCTATGAGGTCTGGGGAAGTCGCTCTCAGGTGTTGCAGTACACCCTGGCTAGAAGGTGTAGAGGTATACAATGCCAGGTATTCAGGGAACAGAAAGAGAAGGAAGATATAGAGAGATGACAAACTGAGCAATGAAGAAAGACAAAAAGGAAAAAAGAGGAAAAAGAAAACAAAACAAATTAAAAAAAAAAAAACAAGAAAGGCCCCCAAAGAAACAGGAAAAAAAAAAAAAAACCGAACATGAAAAGAAATGCACTCAGGGATCCCTCTGCGTGTCTGTGGAAGCCGAAGGGGAGTTTCCCTGCCATGCAGCTCAGCCTGGCCAGAAAGGTCTCCCATCTCAAGAAAATTTTGTTGAGGATTTTTGCATAAATGTTCATGATGGATATTGGTCTGTAATTTTCTTTTGTGATTTCTTTACCTGGTTTTGGTATCAAGGTTATGCTGGCTTCATAGACTGAGTTTGGGAGTATTCCATCCTTTTCTATGCTCTGAAATACCTTTAGTAGTAGTGGTGTTAACTATTCTCTGAGAGCTTGGTAGAATTCTCCAGTGAAACTATCCGGGCCAGGGCTTTTTTTGTTGTTGTTGTTGGGAGTTTTTTAATAACCTTTTCAATCTCTTCTTTTGTTATTATTTATTTAGTTTTTCTACCTGTGTTTGTGTTAGTTCAGGTAGGTAGTGAGTTTCTAGAAATTTGTCCATTTCCTCTAGGTTTTCAAATTTGTTAGAGTACAATTTTTCATAGTAATCTGTTATTATTCTTTTCATTTCAGTTGCGTCTGTTGTGATATCACCCATCTCATTTCTTATACAGAGTATTTGCTTCCTCTCTTGCTTTTCTTTTTTCCATTTGGACAATGGTTTATCCGTTTTGTTGATCTTTTCAAATAACCAGCTTTTGGTCTTGTTAATGCTTTTAATTGTTTTTGTATTCTCTATTTCATTTAATTCTGTTCTAATTCTTATTATTTCCTTTCTTCTGGCACCTGAGGACTTCTTTTGCTGGTCTCTTTCTACTAGTTCCAGTTGTAGGGTTAATGTTTTGATTATGGCCCTTTCTTCTTTTTGGATGTATGCATTTATTGCTATAAACTGAACCCTAAGCACTGCTTTTGCTGTGTCCCAAAGGTTCTGGTAGGATGTGTTTTCATTCTCATTTGAATCTATGAATTTTGTTATTCCATTCTTAATTTCTTCTATAATCCAGTAGTATTTGTACAAGGTGTTGTTCAGTTTCCATTTTGTGATGGTTAAGATTGTGTGTCAACTTGGATGGGCCATGATTCTCCGTGTTTTAATGTAATCACTCCCATGATTGAATATAATGTGAGTAGCCAATCAGATGAAAGGGAGTCTCCTTGGTGGTGTGGCCCACTTCTGTATATAAGCGGACGTTCTGTCTTTTTGCTCTGTCTGGATCCTGTGGCTGCTTCCTGTCATCTCATCTCCCATTCTTGGGACTTCAGCTGTCAACTTATCTGCCGAACCTGGGATTCGTCAATCTTCACGGCCTGTGAGTGGGAGCCCTGATCTCCGACTCTCTGATCTTGGGCTTGCCAGCTTCTGTGGCTGTGTGACTTGGGAGGGGCCTCTGTCCTGGTCCACTGACTTTGGACGTTCTGGCCTCTGCAATCTCTTGAGCTGTTTCCTTGATATAATCTCTATATATATATACATATTTATACACTTTACTGGTTTTGCTTCTCTACAGAACCCAGCCTAAGACACATGTATTTGATTTTTTTTCCTTGTTTTTTCTGTTGCTGATTTCTACTTTTATGGCTTTATGGTCAGAAAAGATGCTTTGTAATATTTCGATGTTTTAGATTTTGTTAAGGCTTGCTTTATGGCCTAATATGTGGTCTATTCTGGGGAATGTTCCATGTGTGCTGGAAAAGAAAGTATAGTTGGCTGCTGTTGGGTGGAGTGTTTGGTATATGTCTATGAGATCAAGTTGGTTGATTGTAGCATTTAGCTTTTTGATGTCTTTGTTGAGCTTCTTTCTGGATGTTCTGTCCTTCATCGAAAGTGATGTGTTGAAGTCTCCTACTACTATCGTGGAGCTGTCTGTCTCTCTGTTCAGTGCTGTTAAAGTTTGTTCTATGTATTTTGGAGTCCTGTTGTTGGGTGTGTATTTATTTATTATTTCCTCCCAGTGTGTTAATTGGCAATTTAATCATTATATAGTGTCCTTCCTTATCCTTTGTGGTGGATTTTACTTTAAAGTCTATTTTGTCAGAGATTAATATTGCCACTCCTGCTTTTTACTGAGCGTTGTTTGTTTGATATTTTTTTTTTCCATCCTTTGAGTTTTGTTTGTGACTTTAAGTCTAAGGTGTGCCTCTTATAGGCAGCATATAGACAGATCATATTTTTTAATCCAATCTGCCACTCTTTGTCTCTTTATTGGTGCATTTAGTCCGTTTACATTCAGCATAATTATTGATAGGTATGAGTTTCGTGCTGTCATTTTGATGTCTTTGTGTGTGCGTTGTTCACAGTTTCTTTGTTCCACTTAATTTTCTGTGTTGTCATACTTCTTTATGTATTTTCGTTTCCGCTTTTTCATTGTGGTTGATTTTGTGTTTGCTGAGTCTTTATATTTTTCTAGTTTTTTACTTTGACTTGTAGGATTGCTAGTTTCCTTTGTGGTTACCTTAATATTTACCCTTATTTTTCTAAGTTTATACCAGTCTTTTATTTCTTTATATCACCTTTGCTTTCTCTCTATATGTAAAATCTATGTTTACATTTTTTAAGTCCCTCTTTTTTGTTTTACTGTTGTCATCTTTTACATATTGACATCTGTTTCCCTATTTTCAGTGCTTTAGCTTTGATTTACTTTTGTGACTTCCCTACCTTGGTTGATATCTGGTGGCTCCATCCTGTGTTCTAGTCTTGGGTTGTTATCTGATGTTACTGACTTTCTAACTGGGGGACTCCCTTTAGTATTTCTTGTAATTTTGGCTTGGTTTTTGCAAATTCCCTAAAGTTCTGTTTATCTGGAAATGCCCTAATTTTGCCATCATATTTCAGAGACAGTTTTGCTGGATATATAATTCTTGGCTGACAGGTTTTTTTTCCTTCAAGGCTTTATATATGTCACCCCATTGCCTTCTTGCCTGCATGGTTTCTGCTGAGTAGTCCAAGCTTATTCTTATTAACTCTCCTTTGTAGATGATTTTTCATTTATCCTTAGCCACTCTTAAAATTCTCTCTTTATCTTTGGTTTTGGCAAGTTTGATTATAATATGTCTTGGTGACTTTTTTTTGGGATCTACCTTATGTGGGGTTCGATGAGCATCTTGGATAGATATCTTCTCATCTTTCCTGATATCAGGTAAGTTTTCTGCCAAGAATCTTCAAAAATTCTCTCTGTATTTTCTGTTACCCCCTGCCCCCATTCTGGTACTCCAATCACTTGTAGGTTATTCCCTTTGATAGAGTCCCACATAATTCTTACAGTTTCTTCATTTTTTTAAATCCTTTTATCTGATTTTTCATCAAATAAGTCAATGTCAAGTGCTTTATCTTCAATCTCACTAATTCTGACTTCCATTGCCTCAATTCTTCTCCTATGACTTTCTATTGAGTTGTCTAATTCTGAAATTTTATTCTTCATCTTCTGGATTTCTGATTGCTGTCTCTCTATGGATTCTTGCGGCCTGTTATATTTGTCATTTTGCTCTTCTCTAATCTGTTTAATTTCCTCTATTGCATGTTCTGCATATTGCTTAATTTCCTTCCTAATTTCTTGAAGAGTTCTGTATATTAACCTTTTGTACGCTGCCTCTGGTAATGCCAAGAAATTTTCCTCCTCTGGAAAATTTCTAGATTCTTTATTTTGGGAGCTTGCTGAAGCCATAATGGATTGCCTCTTTATGTGATTTGATATTGACTGTTGTCTATGAGCCAATCAATAAATTATTATATTTATGTTTGCTTACTGTGTCCTAGCCTCTTGTTTTGTTTTGATATGCCCAGATGGGCTGCTCGTATAAGCTAGTTTGATTATTGGCACCTTTGAAGCTCTAATGTCCTGTCACCAGGTGGTTAGATCTGTTACTAGGTATATGAGCTCAGGAGTCCGCCCACTCCTCCTGTATGAATTCAGCTCAGGTGCCCAGGTAGATAGCTCCCAAGTGTGTGGTGTAAGCTCTCACAGTCCTAGACAGGCATGGGTGATTGGTGTAGGCAAAGGCATCTGGCTGCAGCAGGGAGACACACTCTCAGCAAGGTAGGGGGCTGATGGTTGCCCCCAAGTGTCCAGGAGGAAAGCGTGTCCCTGTTCCCTAGAGTGCACAGGTCAGTGGGTTTTGCAGCCAGACTATGATCACCTACTGCTGTTGGCTGTAAGGACTGGGGGGCACCTCTTATTCATGGGCCCCTATCGCAGGTGGGTATGTCTCATGGGTGGAGCCACCAGTCCTCAGGCACCTGATGTGGGTAGGTGAAGACCCTGCTTAATGGGCATAGTAGCATCAAATGTCAAGAACCTGCCACTTCACAGGTGAAACAGTTGAAGTTATACTTCCTGTATATACCCTATTGTACTGCAGTAATGAGGGCCTACGCTATATAAATGGGCCCACACAAGTCTATGCAGGGTGATAGGCACTCAAAGTCTGTGGATCCCTTATGCCTGTGCCTAGGCAAAAGAGCTGTGCTTACCCTGGGTTCCTGGCTTAGGGGAGCCGGCAGTTCATTTGTTAATTTCTTCACTCTCCAAGGCAGGGAGAGTGGCTCAGGGCGTATGATGGATCCTACTTCCGGCCCAGGGGACTCGGCAATTGCTGAGGCCAGTCCAGGACCCAGTGCAGAACAGGGAGCAGGGAGGTAAATGGGAGAGAAGTTTTTCCCTAAGGGAGATGTTTTTGATCCGTGCAGTAGGCTGTATGCAAGTTCTTATCTTTTGCCGTTCCAGGGCTGCTTCCCGCTGGTTCTGGGTGGCCGTGTAGACTCTCTGGTGCTGGGTCTCTCCCGGTGCAGAAAACCCACCTCCCGATCACTGCTGCTTGCCTGCCTCACTGCTCACCACCGAGCTGATCAGGCCTGAAGGGCTCAGGCTCCCACAGGGTCAGGTCTGGTCACTCCTTGATGCTTCCGAACCGTCTCTCCCTCCCCCTGCCACTAAGTCCAGTTCCTCAACTCTGCCTTTGATGTTCAGGGCTCCCAGAATGCCACATGCAATGATTCACTTGTTTTTTCAGGTCTTTGTTGTAAGAGGGTCCACTGGAAGCGTCTTACTCTGCCATCCTGGCCCCGCCTCCCTCTTGTCCTTCTTTTTAATGTTTTATTTCTTCCTAGTGTTCTAAAGTCTGACAAATTTGGAGGAAATATTTTCAATTTGGAAATAAAAAGAACTTTAAAATCTTAGCGATTTTTTTTTCTTTTAGTTTTGTCCCACGTTTTCTTCTTTATGGTCTGCTCCATAATGGTCCACTTAATAAGGTCACCTGGGTTATTCTCCCTATTCTCAGCACATTCAGATCTTTCCAGCCTCTCTACAAGATCAGTCCCTTGGAAACCAAGGCTGAAATTTTTATTTCTATGCTTTTTATCTCCGGATATTGCTTCCTTTTTTCACCTGATCACTGGCATAGCCAGAGACACATTTCACCAAAGAAATATCCATTGAAAAGTTGGGGCAAGGATCTAAGATAGGAGATTTTGAGGCTCTCACAAAATATTTCTTTTAGGAACATTTCTTGCTCTCCAAAAAATACAGCTTAAATGCTTCATGCTCCCAGAGAGAAGGAAAGATGCACAGTGCTGGCAAGCTTGATCTATTATTGGGTCTCCTGTCCTAGTAAAGACTGCCACCACCTCCTCCAGTGCCCTCATTCCACAGATGATGGGAAGGAGGCTCAGGTAGATCACACAGTCAGAATCACCAGTTGCTGCCATCCTCCCTGCCCCAACTGAAACAACTGCAGTTGTGGCTGACTGTCATGGATTGAATTGTGTCCCCCAAAAATATCTGTCGACTTGGCTGGATCATGATTCCCAGTATTGTATAATTGTGTACCATTTTGTAATCTGATGTGATTTCCTTATGTGTTGTAAATTCAATCACTATGATCTAATAAGATGGATCAGCAGCAGTTATACTGATGAGGTATGCAAGATTGGATAGTGTCTTAAGCCAATCTCTTTTGAGATATAAAAGAGAGAAGCAAGCAGAGACACATGGGAACTTCACACCACCGAGAAAGCAGTACCAGGAGGAAAGCATGTCCTTTGGACCTGAGGTTACTGCTCAGAGAAGCTCCCAGTCCAAGGGAAGATTTATGACATGGACCTTCCTCCAGAGCTGACAGAGAGAGAAAGCCTTCCTCCGGAGCCGGCACTCTGAATTTGGACTTGTAGCCTACTAGACTGTGAGAGAATAAATTTCTCTTTGTTAAAGCCATCCACTTGTGGTATTTCTGTTACAGCAACACTAGATGACAAAGACACTGACCAAACATTATGGCCCTCTTACAAAACACTGCCTTCCAAGAACCATGTCTTTCTGCATACCCATCACATGGCACTTAGTGTGAGGTTCAGGCCACCTTAATGTGTTTCTAGTGTTTCACACTATTTCTCAAATGTTTTCAGTCTGGCCAAACCCCAAATGTATCTTCAATCTGTCTATGTTCCAAAAAAAAATGTTGAGCTATCTGTTGCTGCTTCACTGGCTTCACAATTCAAAAGTCTATTTGGTAAAAACTAAGTGAAAAAAATCTTTTAAATCTCTGTTGAAGCCTCTGCACCCTTCCCTGAAGCATCTCCTAGTGAAAGGGCTGCAGAACTGAGTTCTCTTCAGAGCTCCTCATTGGACTGAAGGCCTTGCCCCATGTCTTCTCAGCATGCACCTGCTTACTTGGTGGGCGAGTCCAGGAGTGCAGGCCCTTTCAGAACAGCTGGGTCACCTACTCTGACACCCTGTCCTTGCTCCAACATGCAGTGCTCTCTGTCCTTAGGGGATCCAGATACAGCAGTCTGCAAAGGAAAGGAAGGCAAAAATGGAAGCTATCAAGATAGCACTAGATTTTAAATAAAAAGAGCAAGATCAGGGCCTCAAGTCCTTCGCTTATTAGCACTTGACTTAACTGAGTCTTCCTTACCGAGTTTGTAATGTGCAATTAATAAAACCTTCCCCCTTGTGCTACTTGGAATTTCTGTTAGGATGGAAGTCTTTTGTAAGCCGTGAGTGCCATGTAAATGTATGCTGTTCTTTTAACATCTCTTACCTGGGACCAAGGAGACCTTCAGAAGTTATCGCACTGAGAGATTCTTGATGTAATCTCAGAGACAGAGGTGACCCCCCCATCCCTGTCATTCTACTGACCGAGATATAAAACTCAAGACCTGCTGAATTCCCTGAAATAACTCATCCATACAGCAGCTTCAGTCAGCAATGTAGATCTTACTGAAGATCCCATAAGTGGAGATGCAGGTGAACCAAATCAAACACAGACAAATCCACCTGTGATATTTCTTTCTGGACCTTCCCTCTTCTTCCCTAATACAAAGTCCATCCTCACTTGCTCCCTGCTCCTTCTCCCTCTCCCTGTGTCACACAGAACAATGAAGCTTTCTCAGTCACTACTCCCAGGATTACAAACAGAATTCTTTCAAAATGCTCAGGAAAAACACGCCTTCCCTTTAATGGGATGCACTCTTTAGAAAGCAGTTGGGATAATGGAAAGCAAAATCCAATAGTTAATGAAAAATTAAAAAAAAAAAACTTTTACATACAAAACAAACCACTAGAAGAAATCTTACTACTTTACTGGAATATTATACAACAATTTGTTTATTAACCAAACCATTTCTGGTATCCAGTGGAGAGCTTACGTGAACTAAGTAACACAAGGAGGACAGCAGAAGGAAGACCTGGTACAAGCTCACAAAGCAAGCCTCAACTATTTGAAACAAAGACCCCCAAATCGAAGACTCTCAAGGAATTTCTTCCATGTCAGTATAATCTTGCAGGGAAGAAAAGGGGTACATGGGTAAGAGGTACATGAAAAATACATGGCAGAAATGAGATCACTTAAGACAGAAATATTAGAGGCACAAAAACAAAATGAAACAAAAAATGCAGTACCCAATTTTGTATCAAAGAGTGCTTTCATCAACCAGTGCCATGAATATGAAGAGAGCACTAAGGGCTAGTACCATGGGGGCATGGCTCCTGGAAGAGACAGGCCTGCACTGTGCAAGGGTGACCACTGGGTGAGGGTTTGGAGAAGGCAGGGCTAGGGGCATGGTGTGTGGGAAGTCACTGGAATGCAGAGTATGCAGGCTTCACCAGAAGAGGTCTGAGACACAGGGCTGAGCACTGCATCAAGAACCTTGACTGTGAGGCTGGCACATATCCTATAGGAAACAAGGACCTGGCGCTGTGGAATGCTGTCATAAAGCAGAATGTGGGGTGACTGGTCTTCCAGAGCCTGCAGGATGGATTCCAGCAGCTGCCCTTAGGCAAGCAGTGACTATAATGCTCTAGCTTGAGATGATGTGATGGCAGAGAAAACATGAAAACGAAATCTGCAGGATTCAGTAATTGATTAGATATGAAGATGAGGAGGTTAAGGGTATGGAAGGTGTCCAAATATGTAGAGCGAAGAGTCTGAAAAGTGAGGAAGACAAGTCAGGAAAAAAACCAAGGAACTACGTCATAGTTACAGACCAGAGCAAATCTTCACAGCCGATCCCTTGGCGGATTTACCAAAGGTTCACACGACCCCCTCATCCTGGAGCCACTGCTGGAAGGTCCACGTGTGTCTGGAGCAAGCAACAGGCCTCAAGCCCAGGACGAGGAGGCCAGGCCCAGGCGGAGTGAGGCTGCGTGCTGGGCTCCAGATCAGTGGGAGAGACCAGGGCAGGGCCTGGTAACCGTGCAGAGGTCCCTAGCCAGCAGAGCAAACCAAAAAGGGCAATCAGAGAACTGGGAGCGTTCCTAAAACTGAGGCAAGCTGCCGCCTGAGCCCCGAACCGAGGGGAAGCTAGCAGGCTGAGCTCCACCAGGACAGCGCCTTGTAAATGGTGCTGCTTTTCTGTCATTGAACTGACTCCAGATGCTCTCCCTGGGGCAGAATACTGCAGGCAACTAGTGGCGCTGTGTCTTGTCGAATACTGAAAAGGAACTGGACACATGCCAGCGAGCTTCTCAGATACTGTCGTCTTTGATTCTGTATCTGGAAAAGTAGTGTGGCTGTGACTGTCTTTTTCCAATGGAAACAGAAAGGAAAAAAAAAAAAAAAAACCTCATTCAGCTAGATCATGCTGACCCTAAACATTACATCCTCTTGTGCAACCACTTGGCTTATAAACCACATGTAAAATATTCCAACTACTTGAAACATTAACTTTTTAATGAACAAAAAAATCCTGAGTTTGTAAATAAATGTAATCTGTTGCCTTAATGTTTCTAGTCTATAATGAGAATAGCTACTGTTTAACGGAGCATTTATGGTTGTTTTAATCACTAAAGCATGTCATTTCATTAAACTGCTTTTTAACAAACCACCAATGAATATTTTACACTAGATATTAGTTTTTTTAACTAATCATGTTTACTAAATCAATCTAGCTTTTTCTCCTCTTCTGTTTTGATTTAATGTTGTCTGGTAGGACAAAGAGAACACCCTTGGACATTTGTCTTTTATGGAAGAAAAGAAGTTAAGGAGGAGCATTATACAGAGGACAGAGATAAACAGTGAAAACAAACTCACAAAGAATATTTTAAAAAACTCACCAGGAGGGACATTTGATGATCTATACAAGCATGAAAACAAGTCCTTACTGTTATAGCAGAAAGAGCATCATATGTAAATGACCACAAACACAGACATGGCCTCCAGGTGTCTCCATGGGCACTGAAGCTGTAGTCAAGTATTTCCATCACTCTGGCATGGTTGTCGTTGGAATTAAAGAACCAGCTTCTCACTTCGGTTTAAAGAATGCCTGCTACGCTAGGTTAAACTGGGAAACTGATGGGAAAAAAGAGATTATCTACCAGCATATAAACAAACAAGAGTGAATTACTTTTACAAGTCATTACATGTGTTTCTGTTTTACTGATTTGATAGGAGAGTAATTTAATAACTAATTATGCCTAGCTGTTAAGAAGCTAATTTTATATTTAAAATGTCTGCCAGTTTACCAGTAGCTAAGAAGGAAAGCAGGGAGACAGTTACCTAATCATATAGTTTTACAGTATAAGTATACGATTAAGTTATATGCAGTATATATCACAGTATATATAAACTTACATATAAATGCATTCTTGGAGTTTTCTACTACTTGTTCCTTATAAACCATAATTGTGAATTAATTCCTCTTGGTTTATTAGTATTACTATCAATTAAAATTTATTATGATAAACCTTTCCGATGAAAATCACTCTCTGCTTGTAAAGAGAACACATTTGGAAGGAGAATTAACTGCTTTTTGCCACTAGGGTACAAAGATGGTCTCACTGAATTTTTTTTTTTCCATTTTTGAAAACAATCTTTTTTTTTTATTATTATACTTTAGTTGAAGGTTTACAGAACAAATAGTTTCTCATTAAACGGTTAGTAGACATATTGTTTTATGACAATGATTAACAACCCCACGACATTTCAACACTGTCTCTTCTCAACCTTGGGTTCCCTATTACCAGCTTTCCTGTCCCCTTCTGCCTTCTAATCCTTGTCCCTGGACTATTGTGCTCCATTAGCCTCGTTTTGTTTATGGGGCTACCTAATCTTTGGCTGAACGGTGAACCTCGGGAGTGACTTCATTACCGAGCTAAAAGGGTGACTGGGGACCATAGTCTCGGTCGGGTTTCTACAGTCTCTGTCAGGCCAGTAAATCTGGTCTTTTTTTGTGAGTTAGAATTGTGCTTTACATCCTTCTCCAGCTCTGTCCAGAACCCTCTGTTGTGATCCAGAGCAGTCAGTGGTGGTAGCTGGGTACCAACTAGTTGTACTGGACTCAGTCCAGTGGAGACCATGGTAGTTGTGGTCCATTAGTCCTCTGGACTAATACTTTCCCTTGTATCTTGTTTTCTTCATTCTCCCTTGCTCCCGAAGAGGTGAGACCAGTGGAATATCTTAGATGGCTGCTCACAGGCTTTTCAGACCTCAGACACTACTCACCAAGGTAGAATGTAGAGAACATTTTCTTTATAAAATGCGTTATGCCAATTGAGTTAAATGTTCCCTGAGACCATGGTCCCCACAGCCCTCCACCCAGCAGTTCAGTCCGTCAGGGCTCACTGAATTTTTGAGAGGGAAACTGGGTTAGGAGAGTTCCTCTGCTTGTACCGAGGACTGGAAAACCAGAAAGGGGCTTACTGTTTCCCGGGAGACTCCAAGTCAGTGCTGGTCAACAGCAGCAGAACAAGAATGGACATTCAAGCATGTGTCATTTTAAATTTTCCAATAGCCACATTATTAAAGAGGAAAAAAGTAAAATAACTTTAATAAAGTATGTTATTTAACCCAATATATCTGAAATAATATCAATTCAGCATAGAATCAATTTAAAAATTATTGTGAGGTCTTCCATTCAGAATCCAGTGTGCATTTTACACTGACAGTATATCTCAACCTGGACCAGCCACATTTCAAGTTCTCAATAGTCACATGATGTATACTGGACAAATTGCTCTAGATCATTCAATGTGCTCTCAAAAATAGATGTAAAGTGCAAATTACACTGTAATAATTAAATAGAAATTGCGTCAACTGTTACAATTATTGTCCTATTTTGTTTTCTTTATTGTGGGAAAAACAAAAATAGTAGCTTGTGGGAGACTGACATGATTAAATATACTGTAAATCTTCTCTTTAATTACTAATTCAGAACATGGCCACATTTGGAAAAACAACAAAGTACAATAATAGAAATAACTCACAGGAGATGATAACCTTTGTTGCCACTTGCCTTTCATATGAGAACAGATGAATTACACAGGGAAGCACCTGATCAGAACAACTTGAATGCTACATTCTTCTAAAGCCTCACTGTGACTTACTTTTAAGTCAGCGACAACTTAGTGGGAAACAACTTCTAAAGTGTAAATATCAGCGAGGATCATTCTGATGTATGCCTTAAGGTGCAGCCTTGAGAAGGAGCTGAACAGTGCTAGACATTGTCCTAGCAACATAGGAAATATTTAAAGACTATGATAAATAAAAAAATTAAAAAAACCTAAGAAAAGCAATCTTAGAAGCGCTTGTGGTTAAAACACTCAGTTGCTAACTGAAGGGTCAGCAATTTGAACCCACTAGACGCTCCCCAGGAGAAAGATGTGGTAGTTTACTTCAGTAAAAATTTAACCTCCCCCCCAAAAAAACCCCTTTGCTGGAGAGTCAATTTGGACTTACAGCTACCCTACAGGACAGAGTAGAACTACCCCATAGGGTTTTCAAGGAGTGGCTGGTGGATTCAAACTGTCAGCCTTTTGGTTAGCAGCCAAACTCTTAACCACTGTGCCACCAGGGCTCCTCAGTAAAGATTTATAGCCTTGGAAACCCTATGAGGCGGTTCTACTCTATCTTACATGGTCGCTATGAGTCAGAATCAACTCAGCAGTGGGAAAGAAATCTTAAGAATAGAGTCTTGCAAGATTGCCACTGATCTGCACTTTACCATATCAAAGCTGCTGTGTGAATTGGATGGATTTTATTCCCAGGTCTCTACTAGTGACAGCAATGGTCTACATGTTGGCCCCTGGGTCAGGGAAGGGCAAGTCTTACTCCTGAGTGGTGCACAATCTCTTCACTGGATGGGTGACATAGTGGGTGTTAAACTCCTGGAAACCACAGGCTCAGCCCACAGGCTGGCTCCACTATTTGCCCACCCCTCTCATCTGCCTTCTATAGAGAATTTTCCAGATGGAACTCTGGAGACAGGTACTGAGCCCACTGCATGTCATCAGGTCTCTGGACACTTGGAGACTTTTCAAGTTCCTGTGTTTCTGGAGATGACTAAGTCTAAAGGAAACATACAATCAATGATATGAAAGCACTGGTAATTCAAAGAGCAATTAAGAGAAGGATATTATTAGTCTTGGCTCCACAAAAACCCCAAGCTTTAGTATTTCAAAGAAAAAATGATTTATTTGTAAGGATGCTGTAGTCATGGGAAGAGCATAGCTTTGGAATTCAGACAGACCTAGGTTCAAATTCTACCCCTATTATTTATCAATTGTGTAACTTTCAGTTTCAGGGTGGTTTGAGCCTCATTTTTCCAACTCATAAGATAGAAATAGCATCTATGTCATTGAATAGTTAAAAGAATTAAATGAGATAACATATTCAAAGCATCCAATATACTGCTTGGCAAGTCATAGGCAGTCAACTAAATGTAGCAACTATTACTAATTAATGAATTCAATGAGATTTTAGAAAGTAATTTTCATTTTTATGCTAAAAAAAAAAAGGACTCAGTAAGGTATATACCTAAAGACAAAATCAAAGCCACATGAAAAAAATCCCTCAGAAGAGTTGACTTTGCCAACATCTGTAACCAAATTGGGGTCCCTGGGCAGTATAATATTTAACACACTTGGCTGTTAACCAAAAGGGTGGCATTCAAGTCAACCCAGAGGCACCTCAGAAGAAAGGTCTGGCAGTTTACTTCTGAAGAATCAGCTACTGAAAACCCTACGAAGCATAAATCTACTCTGACACACATGGAGTCGCTAGGCATTGGAATCAACTTGACAGTAACTGACTTTGTTTTTGTTTTGTTGTTATTCAATTTATTGTTAGTTTTGTTAGATGAGGTTACCAGGTCTCTGAAGTTCTGTGCAGAATGATGCTGTTCCCACCTTTAGTCTGGGGTAGTTCAGATAATCTAATGATAATGTCTTAGAGGAAGATGAGAGGCTTTATGCAGATACTGCTCACACATTAGACATTTAGGAAGCAAGTTCTGGTTTCTGGAGCGATTACACAAAGGTAAATTGACATGCACTGAGGAAAGATACCACACCTGTCTGTCAACTTGTTGTGCTGTGGTGGGTTGTGTGTTGCTATGATGCTGGAAGCTACACCACTAGTATTTCAAATACCAGCAGGGTCACTCATGGTAGACATGTTTCAAAAGAGTTTCCAGAAAAAGACAGCTAGGCAAAAAGCTTGGTGATATAATTTTTAAAATTACCAATTAAAACCTTATGGATAACAACAAAACATTGTCTGATATACTGCTGGAAAATGAGCCCCTCAGATTGGAAGCTACTCAAAATATAACCAGGAAGAGCTGCGTCCTCAAAGTAGTGTCGACCAAAATGATGCAGATGGAGTAAAGCCTTTGAGATCTTCATTGCTGATGTAGCATGACTCAAAAGGATAAGTACCCTCTGCAAATATCCATTAGTAATTGGAATGTGGAATGTATAAAGTATGAATCCCAGAAAATTGGAAGTCATCAAAAATGAAATGGAACACTTGAAGATTGATATCGTAGGCTAAGTGAGCTGAAACGGACAGGTATTGCCCATTGTGAATCTGACAATCATATGGCCTAGTATGCCAGTAACAAAAAATTGAGAAGGAATGACATTGCAGTCATCATCAAAAAGAACACATCAAGATCTACCCTGAAGTACAATGCTGTCAGTGTTAGGCTAATATCCATATTACTATTACCCAATTTACACACTAACCATGAATGTCAAAGACTGAAGATTGCTACGAACTGCTTCAATCTGAAACTGATAAATGTGCAATCAAGATGCATTGAAAATTACTGGCAACTGGAATGCAAAAGTTTGGAACAAAGAAAAAGGATCAGTACTTGGAAAAATACGGCCTTGGTGACAGAAACTATGCTGAAGATCACATGACAGAATTCTGCAAGACTAATGACTTACTCACCAGAAAGACCCTTTTTCAACAACACAATTGATGACAACACATGTGGCTCTTGCCGCATTGATTACACAGGAATAATATTGACTACATCTGTGGAAAGAAATGACAGAGAAGCTCAATATCGTCAATCAAGATGAAGCCAGGGACTGACTGTGGAACTGAACATCAATTGCTCATATGTAAGTTCAAGTTGAAGCTGAAGAAAATCAGAGCAAGTCCACGAGAGTCGAAGTATAACACTGAATACATTCCACCTAAATTTAGAACATCTCAAGTATAGATTTGACACACTGAACACTAATGACTGATGACCAGAAGAGTTGGGAGATGACATCACGGACATCATACATGAAGAAAGTAAAAGGTCATTAAAAAGACAGGAAAGAAACAAACTATGGTACATACACACAATGGAGTATTATGCAATGATAAAGAACAATGATGAATCTGTGAAGCATCTCGTAACATGGATGAAACTGGAGGATATTATGCTGAGTGAAATAAGACAACCACAGAAAGACAAATATTGACCTCTACTGTAAAAACTCATACAAAAGTTTACACAGAAAATGAAACAATCTTTGTTGGTTATGAGAGATGGTAAGGGTGGGAAGAAATACTACATAGACAATAGATAAGTGGTAACTTTGGTGAAGGGTAAGACAGTACGCAATACTGGGGAAGCCAGCACAACTTGTACAAGGAAAGTTCATGGAAGCTCTATAGATACATCCAAACTCCCTGAAGGACTGAATTGCTGGGTGGAGGGCTGTGGGGACCATGGTCTTTGGGAACTCTAGGTCAATTGGCATAACACAGTATACAAAGAAGATGTTCTACATTCTACTTTGGTGAGTAACTTCTGGGGTCTTAAAAGCCTGTGAGCAGCCATCTATGATACTCCACTGGTCTCACTCCTTCGGGAGCAAGGGAGAATGAAGAAAACAAGATACAAGGGAAAGATCAGTCCAAAGGACTAACAGACCACAACTACCATGGCCTCCACCAGACTGCATCCAGTACAACTAGATGGTGCCGGCTACCACCACTGACTGTTCTGACTGAGATCACAACAGAGGGTCCTGGACAGAGCTGGAGAAAAATGTAGAACAAAATTCTAACTCACAAAAAAAGACCAGACTTACTGGCCTGACACAGACTGAAGAAACCCTGTGAGTACGGCCGCCAGATACCCTTTTAGCTCAGTAATGAAGTCACTCTCGAAGTTCACCGTTCAGCCAAAGATTAGACAGCCCTTAAAACAAAATGAGACTAATGGGGCACAACAGTCCAGGGACAAAGACTAAAAGGCAGGAGGGGGCAGGAAAGCTGGTAACAGGGAACCCAAGTCTGAGAAGGGACAGTGTTGACATGTCGTGAGGTTGTTAACTATTGTCATAAAACAACACGTGTACTAACTGTTTAATGAGAAACTATTTGTTCTGTAAACCTTCAACTAAAGTACAATAAAAAATTTTTAAAAAAGACAGGAAA
The DNA here is from genome assembly GCA_030035585.1 of Dugong dugon. Taxonomy (NCBI): domain Eukaryota; kingdom Metazoa; phylum Chordata; class Mammalia; order Sirenia; family Dugongidae; genus Dugong; species Dugong dugon. The sequence continues at coordinate 25,175,337 of CM057464.1, forward strand.
GAAGGAAAAGTCCAAAATGGACATCAGAAGAGACTCTGGAACTTGCTCTTAAGTGCAGAGTACTTAAAGCAAACAGAAGAAGTGATGAAGTAAAAGAGCTGAACAGAAGATTTCATAGGGTGGCTCAAATAGACAAGGTAAAGTATTATAATGAAATGTACAAAGACCTGGAGTTATAAAACCAAAACAGAATAACACAATTGGCATTTCTAAAGCTGAAGAATTGAAGAAAAAATTCAAGCCTCAAGTTGTAATACTGAAGGATTCTGTGGGTGAAAAATTGAATGATGCAGGAAGCATCAAAAGAAGATGGAATAAACACACTGTCACTGTACTAAAAGGAATTAGTCAACATTCAACCATATCAGGAGTTAGCTTATGATCAAGAACTGCTGATACCGAAGGAAGATGTTCAAGCTGCACTGAAGGCATTAGTGAAAAGCAAGAGTCCCAGAACTGATGCAATACCAATTGAGATGTTTCAACAAATAGATGCAAAATTGGAAGTGCTTACTGGTCTATGTCAAGAAATTGGGAAGACAGCTACCTGGCCTACCAACTGGGAGTGATCCATATTTGTGCCCATTCCAAAGAAAGGCAATCCAAAGAAATGAAGAAATTATTGAACAATATATGAGTGCTATATGCTAGCAAAATTTTTACTAAAGATAAATAAACAATGGCTGCAGCTATACACAGGCAAGGAACTGCCAGAGGTTCAAACTGGATTCAGAAGAGGATGTGGAATAAGGGATAGCACTGCTGATGTCAGATGGATCTTCGCCGAAAGCAGAGAATGCATAAATATGTTTACCTGGGTTTTGTCAACTACACGAAGACATTCAAATCTATAGATCATAACAAATTATAGATAATGTTATGAAGAAAGGAAATTCCAGAACTCTTAACTGTGCTCATGCAGAACCTATACATAGATCAAGAGGCAGTTGTTCAAACAAAACAAGGGGATACTGTGTGGATTTAAATTGGAAAATGTGTGCACCGGGATTGTACCCTTTCACCTTAAATATTCAACATGTAAATAATTCAAGAAACTGGACTATATAAAGAACACAGAATCAGGACTGAAGGAAGGCTCATTAACAACCTGCAATATGCAGATGATAAAGATCAAAGACCACAGCTTTCAGTATGGATTACACCTCAACATAAAGAAAACAAATATCCTCACAACTGGGCTGATAAACAACATCACGATAAATAGTGAGGAAATTGAAGTTGTCAATGATTTCATTCGACTTGGATCAACAATCAATACCCATAGAAGCAGCAGTCAAGAAGTCAAATGATTTATTGCACTGGAAGATCTGCTGCCAAAGATCTCTTTAAAATCTTAAAAAAGCAAAGATGTCACTTTGATGACTAAGGTGTGCCTGACCCAAGACTTTTCAATTGCCTCATATTCATGCACAAGCTGGACAGTGAAAGAGGAAGACCAAAGAAGAACTGATAGATTCAAATTGCGATGTTGGCGAAGAATACTGAATATACCTTGCACTGCCAGAAGAATAAACAAATTAGGTTTAGCAGAAATACAACCGGTAAGTTACTTAGAAACAAAAATGGTGAGACTTCAACTTGCTTACTTGGGGCATGTCATCAGGAAAGACCAATCACTAGAAAAGGACACCATGGCTGGTAAAATAGAGGGTCAGGGAAAATGAGCAAAGCCCTCCATGAGATGGATTGACACAATGGCTACAACAATGGGCTCAAACATATCAAAGATCTTGAAAACGGTGCAGAACTGGACACTGTTGCATTCTGTTATACATAATGTTTCCATTAATTGGAACAGACTTGATAGCAACTAACAACAAGGACAGATGCATTGACAGTCATCTGATTTTCATTCCACTGACACTGCACCCTTGAAGGGAAGACAACAGGAGAAGCATTTCAAAACATGGCCTCACCCTTCGCAAGACCACACACCTCCTGGACCATTTCTCCACCCCAAATAAGCACAGAAACAACCATTACTAAGTTGTCTTATGTTATAAAAATGCAGTGTGGTGTGAGAAGGCAGTTTAAAGGCAGCTGCCTCACACTCCTCTTTCATGTTCTTTCTTAGGTTGAATGAAAAAAAATAACAAGAGGTTTGTCTTAAGAAAGGTGCATAATCTGTTTATGACTAATATTACCATATTCTCTCAACAAGGAGGTGAGACCTGGCTGCAGGAACGATTTGGTCAGATTAAGCAATGGATCAGAAATAGAGCTGACACAATTCTTAAAACAATCTAAATAATCAGTTACAGATTTAGTTAAATCTAATGGGTACTTTGAAATCACTCACTTTTAAAAGAAGAGTATAATAAGGGATAGATTTATAACAATAAACTATCTTGTAATTTCAAATAGTTGAACATTGGGTTCCTTGTTATATTCACATATACAGGGGTTTCCATTAGGGCATTTTGTTGACTGACATTTTCAGAACCATTAAATTTGTTTCTACAGCTATTTTTTAAAGGGCTAATAAGAAAAAATAATAGAACTTAATTGGAAAACTAAACAGAGTTGAGCCCAGAACATCTCAGTTAATGAGCAATACAGATTATATTGATTTCATTTTGTAAATAACATTAACCCTCAATAGCAATTAACACAGAGAGAGATTGCTTGTTTAAGTTATCTGATAAGACAGGTTCATGTATTTAGAATACTAATCTAAAACGGATATTAGTATCCAGGAAATCATTGATATGTTCACCCGAATTAATGTCAATGAAAACTCTGCAAGATCTGCACATTTAACCAGGCACTGAAATCTGAAACCTTGCTCCAACTATTGATAGGAGAAAATATATATATGCCACACTAAAGGAAAATATTTTAAATTCGTTTTTCTGTTTTACAAGCATTAAACCTTGCATATTGGCATATCCACTGAAAAACACCTACAGTTATGGCTAAGAAGAAAAGGAGAGGAGGGGGAAGGAAAGGGAGGGGAGGGGAGGGAAGAAAAGTTGTTATGGTGGCATTAGTGAAACATGTTCAAGTGCAAAAATAAAACCACAACCAACCAGTCTATGGCTAACAGTTTTAAATTTACAGTGGAGTGATCCTTTTACAAAGACCACATAATATTCTACAAAAATAATAGAAAACACTCAATGGATCAATTTATAATCTTTATTATTATTACACAAGAAAGCACTGTCTTTTGCTACCTCTAGATCCTTCCATGATCCCGAGGGCTCCTGACTAAATTACTCAAGTTTATTTTTCAGTGTTCAACATTTTTAAGGATAAGGTAAAACAGTCAATCAATATACCACGAATAACAAGCAACCTCAATTGTTCCTATGCTGTGATCCTCTGGCCAGAACATTGTCAAGCTTCCAGCTTTTATAGCTATTAAAATGTTTTTACTGCTAATCAGAAATGGAGCTGATTTGATTCTTAAAACAATCTAAGTAATCAGCTACACATTAAATTAAATCTAATGGGTACTTTAAAAATATGTTCTATGAATGCATGCAAAGCAGTGATTGTTATCATCAACACATACTCTCATATATACAGGGAAAGTAAAAAACAAACAAACAAAAAGAGTGTATAGAGAGAAAGCAACACAAGCATGTATAGGACAACCCAACAGACACAAACTGAGCACATACTGTATGCTGGAAAATTGAGTGACACTATCTCTTGGTTGACACTAGAGACACTAAGATAATCTATTCAGTTACGGACCTCAAAGAGCTCAAAGGAGAATATCATCCCACTAACAAATAAATATCTTATGGTAGCTTCTATAACAAAAGGGAAATTTAAGTGAAAAATGCTTTTTGTCTAAGGTATCAAGTTAGCTGCAGAAAGGAAGTGACATTTGAACTGTGTATTGAAAGATGAGTTCACAAAAGAGAAAAGGGGAAGAAAATTCCATCAAGGGAAAAAGTGAGCAAAGAAAGAGGACACAAAAAAGACATGGTCTGTAGTTGGTATGGCCAGAGTGTATAAGCAGATGAGATCACTTGAGTTAGCCTTATGATGGTAAACTGGGGCTATAGTGTGAGGAAACATCTGTGCCATATTTAAGAATCTGGTCACAAATCTCTAGGTGATGAATGTTAAAACAGGAGACTTTCATGATCCTATCTATTTTTTAAAAGATATTTCAGGAATTCTAAGAAGGAAAAAATTAGAAGGTGAAAAGTTGAGTAATTGAAAAAAAAAAAGCAAGGGATGTAAAAGGCCAGACAAGATACGACTGCAGTCCAAACTAGGGAAATGGCAGCAGAGAAAGCAAGAGGCAAAGGACATTTTGGTGGTGGACTAACCAAAGGTAGATGAGGGAGTGACTAGTTCCTAGTTTGGAAAACTAGGTGAATAGTAGCACCAATAACCAAAGTAGAGAAGGCAGACGGAGAAAACTAGTTTTAAGGAAAGATGATTGTCTTTGGAAAAATTGTGGCTATGGTACATGATGGACATCTGGGTGAAAAATTTAGTTGGTAGCAGGAGGTATTAATCTGGATATACCAGTCAGCATAGGTAGCTGTAGCCATGGGAAAACATACTAAGGAAATATCTCTGTTGGATTCTGTTTTCTTTGCCTAATATAAAGGAGGCAATGCAGTGCAGTGAAAAACATCCTCCTGGAACACTTAGAAACTCTTGTAGGGAATATAATTTAGTATCAGTTCCTGGAAAGAAAAGTTTCACAATGTATTGTCTTCCAGGGACTCCACTTCTAAGAATTTATCCTAAGAAATCACCGAAAATATTATCAGGATGTTACTTTCAAAAAAAAAACATTGCAGCAAACATTTTAATAGCTAAATATCAGAAACCATGTATATGTCAACAAAAAGAATAGTTAAACTATGGTATTTTCACAGTAAAATATTATACTATAGCTAAACCATATATCCAATAAGAATCTAATAACCAAATATGTACTTCAAAAACTTAACAACAAAATGACAACCCAATCATAAAATGGGCAAAGGACTTAAATAGACATTCCACTGAAGAGGACATTCAAATGACCATCAGACCCATGAAAAGATGCTCAGCATCACTACCCAACAGAGATGCAAATCAAAAACACAATGTGATGTCATTTCAATCCTACTAGGATGGCTAAGATTTAAAACAAAACAAAACAGAAAATAACAAATGTTGGTGAGGATGTGGAGAAATTGGAACCCTTATCCATTGCTGGTAGTACTGCAAAATGGTAGAGCCATTGTAGAAATAGTGTGGTGGTTCCTCAAAAAAAACTAAAAATAGAATTACCACATGACCCAGAAATTCCACTCCTTGGTATGTTCCCAAAAGACTTGAAAGTAGAGATTCAAACAGAGGCTTGTACACCAACATTCACTGCAGCACTATTTATAATAGCCAAAAGGTGGAAACAACTTAAATACCCATCAACAGATGAATGGATAAGCAAAATGTGGTACACATATACAATGGAATACTATTCAGCCAGAAGGAGAAAGGAACTCTTGATACACGCTACAATATGGATGGAACTTGAAGACATTATGCTGAGTGAAATAACTCAATCACAAAAGGGCAAATATTGTATGACCTCACTAATATAAAAAGACAAGAAAAGGCAAATGTACAGAGACCAAAGTTTATTAGTGACTACCAGGGGCAGGAGGGAGAGGGAAAGGGGTAGTTAACGGTAATGGCAAAATTGCACTGATTAAGGGTAGGGTTGCACAGCTGATTAACGTAATTGCTGTCAATAAGTTGTGCACCTGTAAAAAGCTGAATTTGTAACAGTTGTGTGATATATTTACAACAACAACAAAAAAGAGTAGCTGCTGAGGCTGCTTATGTATAACCAAACACCTCATGGGATTTGGTTCCTTAGTTTGGAGGTTTAGGGTCATAGTTTCATTGGATGTCCCAGTTAATTGGCCTAATAACGTGTTAAGTGCTTCTATTCTATCTCCTAGTTCATTGTATAGTGCCTGGGGTCATAAAAGCTTGCAAGCAGCCATCCAAGGCAAGACAATTTGTCTCTATTCACCTGGAGCAACAGAGGATAAAGGAGAGTCAGGAATAGGAGGAGGAAATGGAATGTGTGGCTAATCTGCTCCATGAACAACTGCCTCCTTTGCCATGAGACCAGAAGAACTGGATGGTTCCAGGCTACCATTACTGAACATTTTGATCAAAGATTTCGTAGAAGAATCCTGATCTAAAGGGGGAAAAATGCAGAACAGAATTTCACATTCTCATTGACTCTAGGCTTTCTGGGGCCATGGAGGTTAGATGAACCCCTAAAACTGTTGCCCTGTGATAACCTTTAAACCTTAAGCCAAAAATATCCCCTGAAGTCTTCTTAAAACCAAACAATAGTTTAACTTAACTAATAAAAATGTCTGCCTTGTTGTTGTAAATATATCTTGTGCTCTTTTAAGAGCTATCTATATGGGCAACTCGAAAGACTAGATAGGAACCTTAGGGGGCAGTGAGTTTATGTTAATGAAGGAGGAACAACTCAGAAAAGGAAGGTTAGAATGGTGGCATAACTCAATGTAATCAATGTCACTAAATTGTACATGTAGAAACTGTTGAATTGGTGTATGTTTTGCTGTGTATATTCTCAACTAACAACAACAAAATAAAAATTTTTTAAAAGGGATACTTAATGCCATGGAAAAATTTTCATGATAATAAAATACGTGCTATGATTCAGTTGACTTATTATGTACTATCATACAAGCCTGGAAAAATTTTTAGAAGGAAATACCTTAGTATCTGATTTTCTCAGGGTAGTAGAATTGTGGATAGTTTTCCTTTCTTTCTTTATGGTTGTATTTATTGTCTTCAGTTTCTTTAAAGAACATGATTACTTCTTTGAACAGAAAAATATCTTTAAATAAATACAGAGATATATAAATATATATCTAGTTACATAATCAGAGGAGAAGGAAAAATGAAATAAATTCACTTGGAAGAAATGTGAAGAATCTGAAGAACAATGCGATAAACTTAGGCAAAAGGCAGCAGAACAAAATTGAATTGGCAACTGATTAATTTTTTTTCCTTAAGATTTCTCAAATTAAAAAGGAAAAGATGCAAATTTTGTTGTGCAAGAAAAGACATCCATTCCAATGCAGTTTTTTTATCAGACAAGAATATTCTGACACCTCCTATATCTCTGTGGCAATTGTTTCACATTATATAGTAATAAATTTCCATTTGGGGATCAAAAATAAAATGAAATTTGCACAGGAAAGCATCTTTACTGGTGATAAAGCAAAAAACAGTTAACGTCACACCCTCAGATTCCTGGCTAAATGTGATGTCTTCTCATGGTTCTTAACTGACATTGATTGCAAGACTGGTAAATATTTGCTGACTATATATTTACAAATTGTCTCATTCATTATTTGCTAAGTCAGTTGATAATATCCCAGCACCTAAATATCATAAAATGAAATGGTCTGTGAAAATTAAGCATTAAGATTTGATTAAAGTTCCCTCCCTGGGAACTCCCCCTCTTAAAAAAAAAATCTGATTATTTTTATTATTAGTGGTGCTAGGCTACATTTGAAAGAACTGAACCAATACAATGAAGGAAGGAAGTTATTTTTGCTGACAGCTTTCTTATGTTTCATAGGCACACATCTAAGTGTTCGTCGATGTTGCCTTCTCTTCTTTGGTATAGCATGTGCGGTTGTATTCTTCTTTGGTTCTACTCTCTCCTTATAACCCAACAAATAGATAACTATGTAGTTTACACTCATTACAAGAACTTATAGGCTAGTTGAAGCGGCAAGACATGTACACTAAGCAATTAGAGAGCTAAAGAAGATAAAACCGACCAAGTGCTCTGAAAATCCTTTTCCCTCAACAGAAGACATGCTCAGTAAACATTTGTTAAGGGATGAATGAATGCAGTACCAAAATATGTGATGCAGAAAGTAGGTATTATAATAAATTCGATAAGAGAGGTAGAGAGGTAAGCTAAGGGAGTGATGGAAGGCAAGTTTATGGACAGGACATGGAAAGGTGTGAAGTCACAGAAGGGAACAAAGCAGCATTAGGCAAAGCTCAGAGGCAGGAGCAAGACTAGCTGAGGAGGAGAAAGGAGAAAGATTGTGCTCCATAAAGTTTATGTTGGAGAGCGGAACAACCAAATTTGAATGAGTGAAACAGCTCTACTTTAAAGATGATCTTGGCTGGGAAGCAAGAACTTTGGACTTAAGAAGTGGGAGTTCTTGACCCAGGGAGGGAGAAGCTAAAAGAAGTTATTTTTGAGAAGGTTGATTGATTGGAGCCAAGAGCGATGGCCCATAGGGGGTTAGAATTAGGAACTTTACTGCCACCTCGGGCTGAGAAGAGCAGAGTTTGGTCTAAGGTGGTGTCCATGTGAATAAAGACAAGTAACAACACCAGGAGATAGTTCAAGGGGAGAACAAGCTGATTTGTTGACTTATTCGGATATAGAGAATAAAGAAGAACAATAGGAAAAATACTCCTAGTTTCCCAGTCTGGCTTCCTGAGACAATCACAATTCATAAGCTAAGTTAAGAAGTTGGAGAAAGGCCTAATCACAGCTTAGGGCACCAGCAGAGTAGACACACCAACAGTTTACAAAATAATTTGATATTTTAGACAAAAAGAACTCATACAGTTAAGTTGGGAAATATCAGAACTTAAACTTTCTTACATTTACTTTATAATTTAGTATTTTGAATTACTTTGAATCACATATGGTGGGTTGGGGGGAAGGGGTCACATACTTTTCAGTTTTGAGAGATGATAAAGATTTGGGAGGAGCCAATATGGCAGAACTGAACTGTGTTTGAGACACTGAACTGGGATGAAAACACAGAAATCTGATTAGATCCAGCAAGCCATTGAGAATATGGTTATAGAATCCATCACTGTCAGGCGAGAACATAAGAAGAATATTACAAATTTATTTTTGAGAAAAGATAATTCCACCATGCAAATAAACATTTTTCATTATATGATATTCCATTTTGGTATTTGACTATATCTACACATGTGCTGTGTAGCTGCAATAATATATGTATGGGATTTTGTATTCTAGGTTTTTTCCCTTATAGTCTCATAGGCAGTTCACCATAATTCTACAATCTCCACAAAAAATCATTTTTAATAGCTGTATAACAGTCCGTCAAGTTAACGTATCACAATAAACAATTCTACAGTTACTTGGGCTATTTCCTATTTTTCTCCATAGACAATGCTGCATTAAACACCTTCATGCATACAGCATTGTTTTCTATTGAATTTTCTGTTTTCATTTAGGATAAATTTCGAGGACACCAAATCAAATTATATAAACAATTTTATAATTCTTTGTTGCCATGTTCCTTTTTTTATGTTTTTTGTGATCACCAAATAGTTACATGTAATTTACCCAAACTTCAAACTTCATAGAACTACATGACAGAGAAAAAGAAAATTCCTCATGATCTCAGCTCCCCAAAGTAAACATTATCAACAGTTTTATTTATCCTCCAAACTACTTGTTCTTCTATATACTAACATATAATATTATTATTAATTTACATAAAATTTTGATCATGCTCTACTGACATATAAATACTTTATTCTTTTTAATGGAGTCATAAGATACCTTTGTATAGCTAAGCCATACTTTGCTTATCCATTCCCCTGCCGACGGAAAATTATTTATAATTCTTTGCCATTGTAAACAATGCTATAATAAATGCATCTGTGTGCCTGTGTGCACATGTGCATGTCCATAATCATGCTTCTGGGAGTGTTTAGGTGGAATTCAAAGATTCTGCACTAAAGGGTCTGAAAAAAATTGAATTTAATAAGCACTCTGAAATTGTGCTGAAAAACATTGCTTAAGAGTAATAAGTCAATCACAAAAGATCACGTATTATATGATCCCATTTGTACAAAATGTCCAGAATAGGCACATTCATAGGGATAGAAAGTAGATTAGTGGTTGCCTAGGGATGAGGCACTGGAGGCAAGGAGGTGCGGAAATACTGATAATGAGCGCAGGGTGATGGTTGACAACTGTGAACACACTAAAAATCATCCAATTGGAAAATAAAACAAACCAAAAAACCATATTGCATTTCAAACTAATTTCCAAAGTTACACTCAACACTCCCTTGACCTTGCTCTAACAAGAACCTACCTCTTGCAGGGGGACAGTACTGCCTCTGCACGTACAGCCCCAGTGGTATGAAGGGTGACTTTTCCTCTACATCCTTCATACCACTAGGGCTGGAGACGGGTGTCTTCTTTGCTCCTCATTTCCATTTATATTCCTTTCTCCCTCTTTTCTAAAAACAAAACAAACTAACAAGCAAAAATAACCAACTCTGACCCTCTCATCACTGGGCTACACACCTAGGTCACCGTCTCATTCCCAGAAGATGTGGCCCGAGGCCACTGTCACTGTCTTCAACACTACTCCTGCCTTGAACCTTTGTGAGGTTGATATCCAAGTAGATGATCCTCTTAGCACCTTGATCTCACCATCCCCTGGTCTTCTCTCCTTGAATACTCTCATTCTCCACCTCAACTCTTCATTATGCCCTTAACCTTGTCATGTCAATAGCTGAGCCCCTCCATCAGTGTTGATTGTAAATCCAAGTAAAATGAAATCGTTGACAACTTCAATCTTTTCTCCATTTATCATGATGTTGCTTATTGATCCAGTTGTGAAGATTTTTGTTTTCTTTTATATTGAGGTGTAATCCATACTGAAAGCTGTGGTCTTTGATCTTTATCAGTAAGTGCTTCAAGCCATCTTCACTTTCAGCAAGCAAGGTTGTGTCATCTGCATATTGCAGGTTGTGAATGAGTCTTCCTCCAATCCTGATGTTGCTGTGTTCTTCTTCGTATAGTCCAGCTTCTCAGATTATTTGCTCAGCATACAGATTGAATAAGTATAGTGAGAGGATACAACCCTAACACACACCTTACCTGATTTTAACCCACACAGTATCCCCTTGTTCTATTTGAACAGCTATCTTTTGGTCTAGGTACAAGTTCCTCATGAGCACAATTAAGTGTTCTGGAATTCCCATTCTTCCCAATGTTATTCTTAATTTGTTATGAATGATCCACACAGTCGAATGCCTTTGCATAGTCAATAAAACACAGATAAACATCTTCTTCATATGCTCTGCTTTCAGCCAAGATCCATCTACATCAGCAATGGCATCCCTCATTCCACATCCTCTTCTGAATCCAGCTTGAATTTCTGGCAGTTGCAGCAATATACATGTATATAATTTAATATTTTATGGTTATAATACTTATATTTAAATATTTTATTTAAATTAAATAATATATTCATTTTTATTATAATGTTTATATTTATATGTTTATACTTTTTATATATTTACAGATAGTTATATGTCTATATACACATCTGTGTTTATATATAGCAAAATGCTATCAACTGTCAAATCTAGTCAGAGGTTATATTGATTTTCATTATACCATTCTTTCAACAGTTCTATGTATTAGAAATTTTTCTTAACAAAAAAATTGAGGAAAAGTTTATGGCCCCTCCAAAATATCTTTTGACTAAAACCAACTTGCAAAATTGCACCGCAGCAACAACACTTGAGAGTTTGTAAAAACAGTCACAATTCAGAGACTGTAACTATTTTAAATGATGCATACATTTTATGCAAGCTTACAGACTTATTTAGCTCTAAATATACTAAAAAAATAACTCGATTCCAACTCACAGCGACCCGGTAGGACAGAGTAGAACTGTCCCCGCAGGGTTTCCAAGGAGCAGCTGGTGGATTTGAGCTGCCGATCTTTTGGTTAGCAGCCAAGCTCTTCACCACTGCATCACCAGGGCTCCCTAAATATACTGAAACCCCCTTAAAGTTCTTGAGCTATTTTCTTTGCTTTGAAGAAGCCACTCTCTGAGGTATACCCTAAAGCAGAGACAGTATTTTGTCATCTGTCCCTTTGAAAGCAGGTGGATGATTTTTGGCTTTTTGTGATGGCTGTCTTTGGTATCATAGAACATATCTTTTGAACCACTCTCACAGGCCCTACCTGTGTTACTCTTTTTTAGGTTTGATTGACAGTTCCAAATTTCACATTCACATCTACTTCTACAGAGCTTAATCTATGGGTTAGTCTTAAATGCACTGAGGGTTTTGTTGTGACGATTATTAGCAGAGCACACACACACAAAAAAAAAAAATGCCCGGTATTACAGAAGACTCCTCACGTTGTGTTTGATACATTTGTTGCTCATGCTTTTGGTGTCATATCTAAGAATCCATTGTTATAAAACCAGATCCCAAAACTTTATCCCTGTGTTTTCTTCAAAGCATCATATGGTTTTAGTTATTATATTTAGGTCATCCGTCCATTTTGAGTTATTTTGTATATGGTATGAGGTATGGCTCCATCTTCATTCTTTTGCATGTGGAAATCTAGCTGTCCTAGTAGCATTTATTTAAAAAAAAAAAAAAAAAAAAAACTATACTCTCCCCACATTGAATGGATTTGGCACCTTTGTCAAAAGTCAATTGGCCATAGATGTGTGGGTTTGTTTCTGGACTCTCATTTCTATTTCGTCTATGTGTCCATTCTTATATTAGTACCACAATGTTTTGGTTGCTGTAGCTTTATAGTACAATTCCAAATTGGGAAAAGTGAGACCTCCTGTTTTGTTCTTATTTAAGATTGCTTTGACTATTTGGTGAAACTTGCAATTCCATATGAAGTTTAAAATTGGATTTTCCATTTCTGCAATAAAAGGCTGTTGGAATTTTGATAAGGATTGCATTGAATCTACAGATCACTCCAAAGTATTGACATCTTAACAATATGAAGTCTTCCAGCCCATGAACATGGGATGTCTTTCCATTTATTTAGGTCTTCTTTAATTTCCTTCAGTAATGTTTTACAGTTTCCAGTGAACAAGTCTTTCACCTGATTAAATTTATTCCTAAGAATTTAATTCTTTCGGATGCGTTTGCAAACGCAATTGTTCTCTTAATTTCCTTTTCAGATTGTACACTTCTGGTGCATAGAAACACAACTGACTTTTGTGTGTTGATCTTGTACCCTGTGACTTTGCTGAATTCATTTATTAGCTCTAGTAGTTTTCTTGTGGATTTTCTGGGATTTTCTATACGTAGGATCATGTTATCTGCAAACAGAGGCAGTTTTACTCCTTCCTTCCAATGTGGATATCTTTTATTTCATTTTCTTGACTAATAACTGGAACTTCTAGTACATATTAAATTGCAGGGGTGAAAGTTGGTATCCTTGTCTTGTCCCTGATCTTACAAGGAAAGCTTTCAGTCTTTCACTATTGAATATGATGTTATGGGTTTTTCATAAATGTCCTTTAACACATTGAGGAATTTCCCTTCTATTCCTAGATTGTTAAGTGTCTTTATCATGAAAGGGTATTGTAGTTTGTCAAATGCCATTTATACATTAATTGAGATGATAATGTGGTTTTTTTTTTCTTCATTCTATTAATGCAGTGTATTACTCTGATCGATATTCTTACATTAAACCACCCTTGAAATCCTGGGATAAATCCCACTTGGTCATGATGTAAGACCCTTTTAATATGCTGTTGAATTTTGTTTGCTAGTATTTTGTTGAGAGTTTTGCATCTATATTCATAAAGGATACTGGTCTGTATGTAGTTTTCTTTTCTTGCGGTGTCTTTTGTCTGGCTTTGAATCAGGGTAATACTGACTTCATAGAATGAGTTAGGAACTGTTCCGTCTTTTTTGATTTTTTTGGAAACAGTTTGAGAAGGATTGGTGTCAATTCTTCTTTATATGGTAGAATTTCCCAGTGAAGCCGTCAAGTTTGGGATTTTCTTTTTTTTTAATAATATTTTATTGTGTTTAAGGAGAGAGTTTACACAGCAAATTAGGTTGCCATTTAACAATTTCTACATAAATTATTCAGTGATTCTGGTAACATTTTTCACAATGTGTCATCATTCTCATTCATTCCGTTCTGGTTGTACCATTCCCTGTCCCTTTATCTTCTCATCTTTTCTTTAGAGCAATTTTTGAGCATTTTGCTCTCCTATAGAAAATTTTTAAAAGAAGCTCATTATTCCCAGGTGATATTCTTTATTTTGTGAGCCAATCTGTTGTTTAGCTAGAAAATGACCTCCAGGAATAATTTCTGTTTAAAGTTTAAAGAGTATCTCAGGATAATTACAGGGAGTCCTCTAGTCTTAACTGGTCCAATATGTTTGGACTTTTTAAGAGCTTTAGCTCCGTGCCACATTTTTTCCCCATTCTATCAGGATCCATCTATTGTGTCCCTGATCAAAATGGTCAGTAGTGGTAGCCAGACACCACATAGTTCTGGTCTCAGGGTAGATGAGGACATGGTTCATGTAAACTATTAGTCCTATAGACTACTTTCTCCTCTTTGATTTCCTTCTTTCTCTTTTGTTCCAGATGAGTAGAGATCAACAGTTGTAACTGGTATTTTCTTTGCCATGATTTTTTTTTTTTTTTGATTACTGATTCATTCTCCTCACTTATTATGGATCCGTTGCAATATTTTATTTTTTCTTGAGTTGATTTAAGTAGTTTATGTGTTGCAAGGATTTTTTCCATTTCTTCTAAATTATCTAATTTGTTGGCATACAATTATTCACAGTGTTCTTATAATCCTTTTTATTTCTGCACAGTCAATGTAATGTTCCCACTTTCATTTCTGATTTGTTATTTGCATCTTCTCTCTTTTTTCTTTGTTAGTCTAGCTAAAGGTTTGTCGACTTTATTCATCTAAAAAAAAAAATCTGGTTTTGTTGATTCTCTCTATTGCTTTTCTAGTCTCTATTTATCTCCACTCTAATCTTTATTATTTCCCTCTTCTGGTAGATTTGGGCTTAGTTTGCTCTTCTTTTTATAGATTCTCAAGGTGTAAAGTTAGGTTATTCACTTGAGATCTTTCTTCTTTTCTAATATTGATTTTACTGTTACAAATTTCCCTCTGAGCACTGCCTTCACTGCATACAATAAGCTTTGGTATGTTGTACTTTCATTCATCTCTAGCTATTTTCTGATTTCTTTTTTTTTAACCTATTAACTGTTTAACAGTGTGTTGTTTAATCTCCACATATTTGTGAAATTTCCAGTTGTCCTTCTGTTACTGATTGCTAGTTTTATCCTACTCTGTTCAGAGAAGATCCTCTGTATGATTTCAGTAGTATTTTTAAATTTATCAAGACTTATTTTGTCACCTAACAAAAGGTCTATACAGATAATGATCTATGTGTACTGGAGAAGAATGTATGTATATTGTTCTGTTGTTGAGTGGAATGTTCTAATTGGTTAGATCTAATTGGTTTATGTTGTTGCTGTGTTCTGTTGAGTCAATTCTGACTCATAGTGACCCTATAGGACAAAGTAGAACTGCCCTATAGGGTTTCCTAGGCTGTAATCTTTACGGGAGCAGATCGTCAAGTCTTTCTCCCATGGAGCCACTGGAGGGTTTGAACTGCCGACCTTTCCACTAGCAACAGAGTGCTTTAAACGCTGCACTACCAGGGTTCCTTAGTTGGTTTACAGTGTTGTTCAAATTCTTTATCTCCTTATTGATCTTCTGGCTAGAGGGTCTATCCATTATTCAAAGTGATATATTGAAGTCTCCAACTATTAGTTTGAAATACTCTATTTCTCCCTTCTGTTCTGTCAGTTGCTTCATATATTCCAGGGCTCTGATGTTAGGTGCATATAATTGTTATATCTTCTTGACGAATAGACCTTTTCATCATTATATAATGTCTTTCTTTGTCACTTATAACAGATTTTGACTTAAAGTCTATTTTGTCCAATATCAGTATTGCTACTCCAGCTCTCTTTTGGTTACTATTTTCATGGGATATATATTTTTTTCTATCGTTTCACTTTTAACCTATTTGTGTCTTTGGTCTAAAGTGTCTCTTGTAAGGCAGTATATAGATGGATCATGTTTTTTAATCCATTCTGCCAGTTTCTGCTTTTTGATTGGAGAGTTTAATTCATTTAAATTTAAAGTAATAACAGGTTAGGAAGGACATATTTCTGCCATTTTGCTATTCTGTGTTTTGTGTGTCTTATATCTTTTTTGTCCCTCATTTCCTCCAATACTGCCTTCTCTTTATTTAGTTGATCTTTTTATAGTGAACCATTTTGATTCCCTTCTGCTTTCCTTTTGTGTGTGTTTTTTAGATTTTCCTGGTGGTTACCATGTGCATTACATTAAACATCCTGAATTTATAACAAATCAGTTTAAATTGATAACAACTTAACTTCAGTAACACACAAAACATTATTCCTATACTATTCCTCCCCATCCTTTTATGTTATCATTACCACAAATTACATCTTTATACATTAACTGCCAGTAACATAAATTTATAATTATATTTTATGCATTTATCACTTTAAATCACGTAGGACATAGCAATTAGAGTTACAAACCAAAAACAACATAAAACTGGTCCTTATATTTGCCCATGAAATTGCCTTTACTGGAGATCTTTTTTTCTATGTACAGCTTCAAGCTATTGTCTAGTGTTCTTTTATTTAAATCTGAAGGACTCTCTTTAGCATTTCTAGTAGGGCAGTTCTAGTTATAACAAACTCCCTCAGCTTGTGTTTATCTGGAAATATATTAATTTTGCCTTCATTCTTGAAAGACAGTTTTGCCAGATATGGAATCCTTGGTTGGCAGTTCTTTTCCTTCAGCACTTTAAATCTGTCATCTCAATGCCTTCTGCCTCCAAGATTTCTGAGGAGAAATTAGCACTTAATCTTATTTAGGATCCTTTGTATGTGATGATTCACGACTCTCTTGCTACTTTCAGATTTCTCTCTTTCTATCTTTGTTCTTCAAGAGTTTAATTATATTGTGTCTTTGTGTGGGTCTCTTTGGGCTTCTCCTACTTGGAATTTATTAGATTCTTGAATGTATAGATTCATGTCTTTTATCAAATTTAAAAAGTTTTCTGCCATTATTTCTTCAAAAATTCTTTCTCTTTCTCTTCTTCTTCTGAGACTACATAATGCATCAATGGTTCCCTTGATGGTGTCCCACAAGCCCTCTAGGCTCTGTTCACTTTTCTTCATTCTTTTTTTTTTTTTTCCTTTTTCCTTGTCTGACTCAGTAGTCCCTGAATGGCACAAACAATTAAGCACTAAGCTACTAATTGAAAGGTTGGCAGTTTGAACCCACCCAGAGGTGCCTCAGAGGAAAGGCCTGGCAATCTGTTTCTGAAAAACTACAGCCATGAAAACCCTATGGAGAGCAGTTCTACTCTGCAACATATGCAATAACCATGAGTCAGAATCAACTCAAAGGCAACTGGTTTGGTTTTTTTTATCTTCTAGTTGGCTGATTCTTCTTCTGCCAGCTCAGATCTGCTGTTGAACCCTTCCAGTAAATTCTTCCATTCAGTTATCGTATCTTTCAACTCCAGTAATTTTGTTTGGTTCTTTTTTATATTGCCTATCTCTTTATTAATGTTCTCAGTTTGGTCATGTACTGTATTCCCAGTTTCCTTTAGTTCTTTGTCCATGTTTTCCTCTAGTTCTTTGAGCATATTTAATACTATTGTTTTAAAGTCTTCTAGTCTGTGCACTATCTGAGCATCCACAGGGATGTTTTTTTCACCTTATTTTGTTCTTTTGAATGGGCTATTCTTTCTATTTCTTTGAATGTCTTGTGATTTTTTGTTGAAACTGAAACATTTGAATATTATGTCTTAGCTGTGGAACTCAGATCCTTCTTCTTCCTTAAGCTTTGGATTTTTTTTTAGTTGTTGAAAGCTGTAGTATTCTGTCTTCTCAGTGACCTCCTCTAACTATGTTTTCAGCAACTGCCCTCCTGGACATACATGGACATCGAAGACTCTGTTCCCTAGCCTCGACCAAGCTAATGTTTCTTGTACTCCAGAGGGGGGGAAAAGAAAAAAAAACAAGCAAAAAACTCTCCAAGTCTTGTTAACTTGGCTCTGTTTCAGGGTCTGTCTTTAACAATTAGGCTGGCTTGGAGTACACTTAAGGATCAGCCTAAGATGAAAGCATAGTGTCTTCTTAGGTGTTTTCTACACATGCCTTTTTTCCTGAGAATGCATGTGGCTTTATCAAATCTTCTGCCTTTTAAAGTCTTAATTTCCCAAAGAAATTTTTACTCTGGCTCCTCATTCAGCCTTTAGGTACTAATTTTATGCTCCAGTTGCACTGTTTAGCCTCAGGTGGCTACAGGCGATCATAGCTTTTGGATATTGCCTGCTGCTCCTCCCTGCCCCACTTGATCTTCAAAATAAGCCAAACCAAGAGGAGTGCCCCCCTTCAGTCTTTCAGACAGCTCCCAGACAGATCAGAACAGACACACACACTAATCTACTAACAAAGTCTGCTATGCTCAGTCCAGAACCAGAGATTAGGCCCCTTCACTGAAAGCACAGTCCACTGCTGCCACCACCACCTTAAGATGGCCAAGCCACCTAGCTGTAGAGGGGAAATGGTAGACGGGAAATGGTACAGGCAGTAGAAAATCAAAGTTTTCCTACAGTTTAAAAGTTGCCTTTATCTTGATTCAGCATTTGCGTAGCTGCTGCAACCCTCTGGCTGCTTTTCAGAGTTTTTACAGAGTTGAGTCTGCCAATTTTGGTTGTTTTCCTTGATTATTTGGGGGAGGGGGAAACAGGAGCATGGAACTGCTCACGCCACCATCTTTTAGGAAGTCTAGTGCTGTGTTTTTAAGACCCTAGGTCTCAGTATAGTCCCTGGCTCATAGTAAATGCCCAACAAAAGTTTAGAGGAATGAATTTTAACCTTTTTTGGCTGAAACTCATAGTAACTTACACTTTAATTGCAACTGAGTGGACACACACACCTCTACATAAACTGTAACAAAAGTTTCATGGAAATGTATTTAATCACTATGTGCAATACTTAGATATTTTCCACTGTGTTCTGTCTCATTTTTTACAAAGATTGGTCAAGACCACTAAATTTCAAATCTATTAATGAATCACTAAAATGCCACTAAACTTTACTTTTAAACTATAGAAGTCATCCACCTGCTAATGCTCAGTTAATTGGCTTATTTAGGATTGGTACAATGGAACAATAGTCTTTCATCAAAGGCAAATACAGGTTTCATTGGAGTCTATATGTTTATTGCTAGTCTAATATATATCAAGGGAAGAGTCACTATCATGGATGCTACACCAACTTCCTTTCAGCTATTGCCCACCTAAGAAGGTATGGCAATGTCATCCTCTGCATAGTTTCTTCTACTCTGTCCTCTACAGAGGTACTTGTTTGGTCCAGATTCCTTGTGACCTCAGTCTTTGAGCCAATCCTGAGAAAGAAACTGGACAGAAACCCCATCACTCATCACTCAATGAATTTGGAAATTGAGCCACCATACTTAGTCCCAGGATTTGGTGACCAGCCTCCATTCTGGGCTGTCGTGCTTGTCCTTCTCCTTCCCCAGTCCTCTGTGCCCAAGTAGTCTGAGTGCTAATGTCCACATAGCCCTACCTCAATGCTTGCATAGACACCCTGCCAAGATCCTCTGTTCTTCTTTAGAAGTGGGTTCCTGCCCTGAACCCCATAGAGAAGCTGGGACCTTGGGGCCCCGGTTTGGTCTTGCTATACCCCTGCTTGTGGTACAGTCACAGGTCATTCTCTAATGTTTCCTACATGCCTAGCACTGCCTGCCATAGGGTGATTGGGTGGAGAACAAGACCCCTCTTACACTGGTCTTGCTCATAGTAGCCCCACCTACTGACAAGGATCCCAGCTCTGCCACTTATAGCTGTGTGACCTGAAGCATAGTACTCAACCCTCTGAGTCTCAATTTCCTTTTCTGTAAAGTTGGGAGAATAACAATGCCTACCTCATAGAGTTGTTATTAGAATCAAATGAGATAAAGAACTAACATGCTTAGAATGGCGCCTAAGAGAGAAGGACAAAGAGAAGGAATCACACAAAGAGAAATGAATCATTTCTTACATAAGGAGGCTAAGATCCAAGGAGGTAAAGGGGCAAGCTAAGTTCACATACATCTGAAAGAGGAAGAGCCAGGGAACTAGAATCCCACCAAAAAACACAGGAATTTCAGAAGCTTTTCTGTCTAGGTTTTTCCCTTCACTCTCTTTCATATGCCCTTGAAGCATTTGATAGGTAGAATATTTATTTAATCTGGTCTGCAAGAGGCAAGGGAGAGACAACGAAAAGTACTCAGAGTCACAGGAGAGAGCAGCCATTTTCCACTGAGAGACCCTGCACAGCAGGGAAGCAGGGATGGGTTTGATGGCCCTAGATGTCCTTCCTGAGCCTCTTTTGATTGTTGTGCATATATGATGGAGATCTTCAAAGTAATCTTGTGAGGAAAATACTATTCCCATTTTATAGATGAGGAAACTCAGGCACGAGCTAAAAACCATACCAACATTAACTAAGGGGGTGGGAATCAAACCCAAGATGCAGACTCCATCTTGCATTGGGCTCCACTATCTACATCTCCACCCTTTACAAAGGGAGACGCGTTTCCCCAGACACACACTGCCATTCTATCAGAAAAATTCTAGAGGTATCAGAAGGCCATCTCTCACTTATTCAACTGATGTAACTTTGTGATCTACTCTGTTAATAAGGTACAAGACTTTTCCTATATTTTTCGTTTTTTATTACATGAGTGGTTTCTGAGTAGTTTATATGCTGTAACATCTGGAATTTCTTAAAGATTTGGTAAAATCTGGCAGATGGTAGTGAATTACGTTTTTAGGAATGAGCTCATACTTGTGTTGTGAAATGATTCCTTGTACTGTAGGAGAATTTTCCAGAATGCAACTTTTAAACAGCAGGCTTACCCAATACATTTAAAGTATGATTCAATTTCCAAAAATCTGATTTCCATACAACTCTCCAGGAGTATGGCTATTGTGAAAAGGAAGGCACATCCATGACTATGTAATTATTTTCACTGAGCTGTCTCCTAGCTCTTTACAAACCAGTGTCTGAGCCTGCCAACCAGAGGTGAGCACTGGCTTCCCAGCTGTGAGCATGAGGAGCAAGACCCAGCATTGAGCAGAGGAGATCTGGGCCTTTGTCTCTTTGCCCAGGCCTCCACTGAGTCAAACCTTTGTCTGAAGTAATGGTGCACACTGCTACATGCTCTATAATGAATACAGGACTGTCACAGGCTTGGGATCAGGGGCACTATGGTGATCGATCCCCTCCCGCCTCTACAGAGGACTTAGCAAAGGCAAATTGAAGCTCCACTTCATAACCTTTGACCCCACCACACCACCCAACTCTATTCAACCTACATAAAATCTTAGTTTTTAATGATTTGTCCTCGCATCCATCACCCACCTACCAGCTTAGAAGGATGAGTTAACTCTCCTGTTCACCAGACTCTGTTCTCTGCCTCTGCCCTTGTTTCTGATGTGTCCATTGGGAATGACCTTCCCTCTCCAGCTTCTCCTTCTCATCATTCAGGGCCTGCCGTAAAGACATCACTGGCCCCTGCTATGACTTTTGTACCAGCAATGCTCAGAGGCAGGGAGGTGTGGGGGCAGAGGAGAGCTGCATCAGAATATCAGGGAAGGCTGTTTTGAGTTGCACATCACTCTCCTCCTCCTTCCTCCACCCCAGATTCTGCTACCCCCAACAGTCCTCCTTTCGAGAATCACTTCCATGACCAAAAGTGTGCTTGAAGGGAGCTTGCTGGCATATGATGAGTGAGGAGAGAACTTCTGAGGGCCACTGTGGAGGGACTTCTGCAATAGCCTGAGCGTGTGGAGGTGGGGGCACTGGGGCAGTCCAAGCTCCTGGGACAAGGGGACATTGGGGCCGGCAGGGTGTGGGGCACCTGCCCTGACCTCACCAGACCTGGGCCTTTCTCCTACCCTTGTCCAGAGCAGCTGCTCCCTCCACTCATGGTGTCCATAGCAGGAGTAGTTGCCTCCTGCACCAGCCTTATTCCTCTCTCTCCTGGTGCTGGGAAGGAAGGCTGGAAAGAAGAAACATAGTACGTTTCAAATGCAAGGATGCAAAATTGCCACAGTAAATTTGAGCACACTAGTAAGAGTGCTCTTCTTCCAGCAAAGTGATAGCAGTTGATGCTTATGAGTAAGAATAGCTACTGTCTGCTCCCTCCTCAATAAAACACTATTATTTACCAGGGTAGGCAAAGGAACAAACCAATGTGGTTATGAGCCAGGCCCTGGACCCAGAAGACCTTGATATACATCCTTCCATCAGCTCTCTATGCGGCCTTGAGCAAGTCACTTAACCTCTCATCAGCACAGTTTCATCTATAAAATAGTGCCAGTATCGTAGGCTTTTTAGAGGATTAAATCAGTTAATAATATAAAATACTTAAAACAATGACACATTGAAATTACTCAGCAAACCCTACTTGGTATTATTTTCTTCTTTGACGTACAGATGAAGAAACTCGGGCTCTGAGAGGTTAAGTAATTGGCCCAAGATTACAAAGCTATTGAGAGAAAATAAGGATTTGAAGGCGACTGGCCTGGCCTATTATGGTGGTCTGGTTTCCACCTATATACCTATGAGAACTGCGCCTCCTCTTGGTCTCCCTTCTGTCCCCATGTAGAGAAGAAAGATTGGGCGCTTCCCTGGATGGGAGCCCAGGCCGAGTCTGCCTCCTGCCTCAGCCCTGCTGCGGAGCCTGCCTAGCCGCTGCGCTCCAAGGTCATAGAGAGGGAGAATGCCATCTTGTCGGGCACCGGGACCCAGGGCAGGGCCATATGAGTCAGGGTCAGGATTTCAGCACTCACCCAGCTGCCACTAACAGAAAGAAATCTAAATTAAGAGGCTGAGAGATTAAAGGTGGAGCAGGCCAACGAGAGCCAATTTGGGTGACACTACAGCCTACGCACATCTTTCAAAGATGGCGCCGGGTAGATGTCAGACTGCGGCAGCGCAGGCCCGGATGTGACCAGCGGAGAAGCCTGCCCGGATGGTGCCCTGAGGTCGCGGAGCCTGGAGGGCACGTAGACTGTTCAAATGAGAGGCAACTATTGCCAATCTGGCCATCAGAAGTTCTGGCTTTTAGATGGGGTGGCCATGTGCCTTCATAAATGCTGCTTGGGGAAAATCATTAGGTTGTAGTCTGTTGAAAACTGGCAGCGGCCTTGGGAAAAGCAAGGCTGGGGTAAGCAGATTCCCTCTGGGCCCTGGGCATTTCACACACAGGGAGTATGCCACAGAGCCCAGAATGTCCGCATCAGGGGGGTCCTTCAGTTTCTGCTATTCAGTCCTGTGGTTTGCAGACTACAACTCTGAGAATGGAGACCATTTGTCCAAGGTCACACAGCCAAATCAAGGCAAGAAAGCCTCTCTCACCCGCAGACTCACTCTGTGATGCCCAGAGGAAGCTCCTGGATTCTAACGGGGCTCAATGCATTACTTACTTTTTTTTTTCTCTAGAGAAAGGAAGGCTAAGGGGAGCACTGCACGGGTTGTATGTCTTACAGGGGTCAAGGCTGTATTTAGAAAAGTAATGGGATCATTACCAGCTCTTTCCCTAAAAGCATAGGAGTGTTGTGCTGCAGAAAGCGTGCTGGCCTGGGCTGAGGATCCCACACTCTGGACCTCAGTTCCATCTGTAGAGATGCAGAATACTGCTCCTGCAAAAGGGATAAAAGGGTTTCAAACACCCCTCTCTTACTTGGGAAACAAGATGGTTTGAAGACTCTTTTGTTACTGCATGCCAGCGTTGGGTTCCTGTTGAGGTGACTGTGATTTAGAGGTTTCTGTTCTGCTGCTAAGGAGCTCTGATGGCACAATGTTAAATGCTGGGCTGCTAATCGAAAGGTTGGCAGTTCGAACCCACCAGGAGCTCAGTGTGGGAACGATGTGGCAGTTTGCTTCCATAAAGATTAACAGCCTTGGAAACCCTGTGGGGAAGTTCTACTCTGTCCTATAGGCTCTCGGTGAGTTGGAATTGACTCAATGGCAACAGGTTTGGATGTTTATGTTTGCTTGTTTGTTCTATTCTGCTGCTATTATAACATTTCATTTCTTCAAACTAGGGTTCAAAGTCTCTGACGTTCTTAAGTAATTTTTCCTAGTGTAAAGTCATTATGCTTTATACATGAATTCATACTAGCAAAAATTTCGTGATTATTCATTAATCTGACAGGATCCTAGCACAGAATCAGGTTAAGGAAAAGGTTTCTTAAACAATCCAAGAATAATGTACACTGAAGGGGCCTTTTCTCCACCAAAAAAGGGCTCCAGCCTCCAGAAACTTCCCACTTAACCTTAGCAGTGATCTAGTGATCTGGTCTTCCTTGGGCCAGGGCGTTCTTAGTTTTTCATTTGTTCGTTCTTTCTTTTTATTCAGATTTGTATCATATTGATCAAGTCCAGTGAATGACTCCTGGCATTTGATGCATGAAAAAAGAAAAAAAGTTATTACTGTTCTCTTTTAATGTACAGTCAGTAACTACTGGGGTGTGGAGAGGCTGTAACTCATTTCACAGACAAAGACAGTAAGTTCAGGAACTCATCATTTCCTGCCCAGACATGGTGGAGCATGGAGTAGGACTCTAGGCCTTGTGTCTCTTTGTCCGAGGACTCCACTTTGTACCTTTTCCAAGGTAGTTTTTTCAACTGGGAAAGGGAATTTTGAATAGACTTGTGCTAAATAAGGAGGAGGCTAAGCTATGCCCAGCAGAGGACTATGAATTTGGGAAACTCTAATTTGTAGTCTCAGTTGACCTAAAAATTCTGTAACTATGCATTTCTGGTGCAAGTAGGGATGAATTACCTAATAAGCAAAGTAAGCACATGCTTAAGGCATCAACAAAACAGGGCACCGGGTGTCCAAAGCAAAGACCCATAGATGCCAAGCAGACAGGACACAAGGAAAAGTGAGTGCACAACAGTGATTCAAGAAAGACTCAAATCGTTATCTTTATTAAGTAATGAAGTAGATATTGTTTGGCAGCCTTAATTGTGACAAAATCATTGAAGAATTTGTAAAAGCAAAGAATAGAAAGAGATGCTTTTAATTATAACATGTTAAAGAGGAAAGATCTATCTAAAAATAAAATATAGTTATATTTGTTTTCTGGGCATTAAATTTTTTTATGACATCTTTTCATTTGCTCATTTATAATTATTGCATTTATTACAAAACAAGCCTCGAAATTGAAGTATGAGAGTTCCTGCAAAAGGGCGCTCTAGGCAGAAGCACCATGCCATCCCTCCACAGCAAACACCCGAAAAACTAAGCCGAACAGAGAAAACAACAACCTTTAAACCCTAAAACATCAAATGAAGAGATAAAGAACTCAGCCAAGCACCAAATGGAATGAGAATACTGACAGAGAACAGAGAGCGAGGAGAGATTCATGCAGAGGTCCCCTACCAGCTAACACAGCGCGGGTCCGCCATCTTGGACTCCTATCGGAGACCAGCAAACATGGGGTACGAGAAAGCAGCTTCACGGAGCTTCCAGTGGGATAAAAAACAACCGGTATTGACGATATATGCTTTCCCACCTCCCACCCTTCTTCACCCCAACTCGTCCTCCTCTGCTTCCCGCGGCCACAGTCTCTTGACCGGGAGACAGCAGCTGCTTGGATTCCACACACCCAAACGGGTGGCTCTCTGAGTGACATTTGTTGGCTGCTAGTGTTGCTTTTATTTTTCTGCTTCTATTGATTTCTTGCTTGCCTCTCGCCACCTCCCCCTCCCTTCGATCAAATACCTGGCTCCATGTGCCATCTTTGCTTCTTACTGGGGGGCTCCGGAGCTCCGTTCGAGTGTGGAGCTGCTTCCCAGTTTGGGCTGCCGCGCTGCTGGGATCCCGGGGCTTTTGTTCGTTTGTTTGTTTTGAATTATTTGTTTGTTTTCTTTTCCTTTTCTTGAGTTGGGAGACCTTTCTGGCCAGGCTGAGCTGCGTGGCAGGGAAACTCCCCTTCGGCTTCCACAGATGTGCAGAGGGATCCCTGAGCGCATTTCTTTTCATGTTGGGTTTTTTTTTTTTTTTTTCTGTTTGGGGGCCTTTCTTGTTTTTTTTTTTTTTAATTTGTTTTGTTTTCTTTTTCCTCTTTTTTCCTTTTTGTCTTTCTTCATCGCTCAGTATGTCGTCTCTCTATATCTTCCTTCTCTTTCTGTTCCCTGAATACCTGGCGTTGTATACTTCTATGCTTTCTAGCCAAGCTGTACTGCAACACCTGAGAGTGACTTCCCCAGACCTCATAGCTGCACCGGTGGGATCCCTGGGAACTCTGCATTTCTTTAATCTTTGTGATTCTTATTTATTCATTCTTTTCTTTTCTTTCTCCTCCCCTTTCGGTTTTTCTCCATTTCATAGTCTCTCATCTCTCCACTCCAACGGCAAGCTCCCCTAGCATTCTTTTTTGTTTGTTTGTATGTTTTTGGCTCCTGTTCCTCTCTCCTCTCTCCCATATCCATCTTAGCTCCACACATAACAGTCTCCCCGTTGCATCCTGCCTACCTGCACCGTGCACTTGACATCACACCACCAAGCAGCACATGCACAGCCTACTGGAACCTGCCCTGCACTGATGACCGACCAGCTCTGGTGGCTGTAGTAAGTGCCACAAAAACCTGTCCCAGTAACTCTTCTTCAGCTAGACCTGCCCTACCATACCATATCTGAGTGACTGACCCTGCCAGTTGAAGAAGGAGGCGAAAAGTATTGTGCCCACAGACGAGCAAACAACAAAGAACATACAGTCTGCATGCTCAGACATAGTCAAATTTTTTTTTTGAAAAAAGGGAGGAAACAAACAAATCTACAATCAATAAATGAGAAAAATAACTACTGAATGCCCCAAAGAAAGCAGACAATAACAAAACATTTACAAAAACAGGACAGGATGGTTCCAGTAGCTGTCCAAAATAAAACACCAGATGACTCTCCTGTGCAAGAAAATGCACTAGAACTACCTGATAGGGAATTCAAATCTCTAATACTCAGAATTCTCCAAGAACTGAGGCAAAAAGCTGACAAACATGAGGAAAAAATAGACAAATTCATGGAAAATATGGACAAAAAATTGCAAGAATTCAGGAAAATAATGCAGGAACAAAATGCCAAAATAAATTCACAACTAGAAATTGTACCAAGAAAACAGTTAGAAATCCAAAAGACAAACAACAAGATTTCAGAAATGGATGATGTCATAGAAGGGCTCAGAAGCAGATTTGAAACAGTGGAAGACAAGATCAGTGGAATTGAAGACAAACACTTGGATACAACTCTGTTTCAGGAAAACTCATAAAAAAGAAAAAAGAAAAATGAAGAGACCCTGACAGTTATGTGGGACACAGTCTAAAGCAAAAATCTGAGAGTGATTGGAATTCCAGAACAGGGGGAGAAAACAGAAAACACAGAGAGGATCATTAAGAAACTGCTGACAGAAAACTTCCCCAATATCATGAAAGATGAAAAGCTGGCCATCCAAGAAGCTCAACGAACCCCATATAGAAGAGACCCCAAAAGAAAATCACCAAGGCATGTCATATTCACACTCGCCAAAACCAAAGACAGACAAAGAATCCTGACAGCAGCTCATGAAAAACAAGAAGTCACATACAGAGGAGAAACAATAAGACTAAGCTCAGATTATTCGGCAGAAACCATGAAGGCAGGAAGGCAATGGGATGACATATATAATATCTTGAAAGAAAAAAATTGCCAGCCAAGAATAATATATTCGTAACTCTCATTCAAATTAGATGGTGAAATTATGTCATTTCCAGATAAACAGAAATTAAGGGAATACGTAAAAGTCAAACCAAACTTACAAGAATTATTAAAGCAAGTTCTTCAATCTGAGGACAAACACCTTCAGCTCACAGGCAGAACCTAGGACGGAGGATCGTACTAGCGAGATACCAATCTAGGAAATGAAGTCTCCAGGACTATCGAAAACCAAAAGAAATAAAATAGGATATCAGAGCAGTTAATCAGAAAATGACAACAACATCAAAACAATAAGAGAGGGAATAAATGGCATAGGTATAGAACCTTTTAATGGAGAGGAAGGCAAGGCGATACCAAGTAATGGTAGACTGCTTCAAACTTAGAAAGATAAAGGTAAAATTCACGGTAACCACAAGGAAAGTTAACAAACATAAAAAAAAAAGAGGAAAAACATAAAGTCTCAGAAAAAACAAAACCTACAAAAACAAAAGAAATGAAAAAGAATTCCACAAACAAAAGTAACTCAGCACAAGAGAGTAAGAAGAACAAAGAAAACGTCAGCACCACAAAAAAACAGCACTACAAAATGACAGCAACAAACCCACATCTGATCAATAATTACACTGAATGTAAATGGACTCAATGCACCCATAAAGAGACGGAGAGTGACAGAATGGATAAGAAAACTGGATCCATCAATATGCTGTCTAGAGGAGACACACTTTAGAAACAAAGATGTGAATTTATTAAAAGCCAAAGATTGGGAAAAAAAGATATCAAGCTAGCAACTACCAAAAAAGAGCAGGAGTGGCAATTCTAATCTCAGATAAAATAGACTTTAAGATGAAATCTACCATAAAAGACAAGGACACTATATAATGATTAAGGGGATGATCAATCATGAAGACATAATCATAATAAACATCTACGCACCCGATGACAGGGCTCCAAAATACATAAAACAAACTCTTACAACACTGAAAAGAGAAATTGACAGTTCCACAATAATAGTAGGAGACTTCAACACACCACTCTCAGTAAAGGACAGAACAACTAAGAAGAAACTCAGCAAAGATACAGAAGACCTAAAGGGCACAATCAGCCAACATGACCTCATAGACATATATAGAACACTCCATCCAACTGCTGCAAAGTACACATTCTTTTCCAATGCACATGGAACATTCTCCAGAATAGACCACATCTTAGGCCACAGAGCACTCCTCAACAAGATCCAAAACGCTGAGATAATTCAAAGTATCTTCTCTGACCACAATGCCATCAAGGTAGAAATTAACAATAGAAAGAGCAAGGAAAAAAAATCAACTACATGGAAACTGAATAATACCCTGCTTACACATCAGCGGGTAATAGAAGAAATCAGAGGTGGAATCAAACAATTCCTAGAATCAAATGAGAATGAAAACACATCATACCAAAACCTCTGGGACACAGCAAAGGCAGTCCTCAGAGGACAATTTATAGCAATAGATGCACACATCAAAAAAGAAGAAAGGAACAAAATCAAAACATTAACTACAAAACTCAAACAAATAGAAAGAGAACAGCAAAAAATGTCCACAACCACCAGAAGAAAGGAAATAGTAAAAATCAGAGCAGAAAAACAGTAGAAAGAATCAACAAAACCAAAAGATGGTTCTTTGAAAGAATCAACAAAATTGACAAAACAGCGGTCAGACTGACAAAAGAAAAACTGGAGAGGACACAAATAACCCAAATAAGAAATGAAATGGGGGACATTGCAAGAGACCCAACCGAAATAAAAAGGATTATAACAGAATATTATGAAAAACTATACTCCAACAAATTTGAAAACCTAGAGAAAATGGATAAATTTCTAGAAACACACAGCCTACCCAAACTCCAACAAAGTGATGTTGAAAATCTAAACAGACCCATAACAAGAGAAGAGATTAAAAAGGTAATAAAAAAAAACTCCCAACCAAAAAAAGCCCTGGCCCAGATGGCTTCACTGAAGAATTCTACAAAACATTTACAGAAGAGCTTGTACCAGTACTACTCAAGCTATTTCAGAGCATAGAAGAGGAAGCAACACTTCCAAATTCGTTCTATGAAGCCAGCATAACGCTGATACCAAAACCAGGCAAAGACGTCACAAAAATAAATTACAGACCAATATCTCTCATGAATATAGATGCAAATATTCTGAACAAAATTCTAGCCAATAGAATTCAGCATCATATCAAAAAAATAATACACGACGACCAAGTAGGATTCATACCAGGTATGCAAGGATGGTTCAACATTAGAAAATCAATCAACATAATCCACCATATAAATAAAGGAAAGAAAAGAATCACATGATCATCTCAATTGATGCAGAAAAGGCATTTGACAAAGTCCAACACCCACTCCTGATAAAAACTCTCAATCAAATAGGTATAGAAGGGAAATTTCCCAACATAATAAAGGGCGTCTATGCCAAACAAATGGCCAACATCATTCTTAATGGAGAGAGGCTGAAAACATTCCCTTTGAAAACAGGAACAAGACAAGGATGCCCTTTATCACCACTCCTATTTAACATTGTGTTGGACGTTCTAGCTAGAGCAATAAGGCAAAAAAAAGAAATAAATGGCATCCAAATTGGTAATGAAGAAGTTAAACTGTCCCTGTTTTCAGATGATATGATACTATACACAGAAAACCCTAAAGACTCCACGAGAAATCTACTGGAACTAATAGAAAGATTCAGCAGAGTAGCAGGATACAAGATAAACATTCCAAAATCCATTGGATTCCTATACACCAATAAGGAGAACGATGAAAAGGAAATCAGGAAAACAATACCATTTTCAATAGCCCCTAAAAAGATAAAATACTTAGGAATAAATCTGACCAGGGATGTAAAATACCTATACAAAGAAAACTACGAAACACTACTGCAAGAAACCAAAAGGGATCTACATAAATGGAAAAACATACCATGCTCATGGATAGGCAGACTCAACATTGTGAAAATGACAATTCTACCCAAAGCAATTTACAAATACAACGCAATCCCGATCCAAATACCAACAACATTCTCCAAAGAGATGGAAAAACTAATCATTAACTTTATATGGAAAGGGAAGAAGCCCCAAATAAGTAAAGCACTACTGAAGAAGAAGAATAAAGTTGGAGGACTCAAAGTACCTGACTTCAGAACCTACTATACAGCTACAGTAGTCAAAACAGCTTGGTACTGGTAAAACGACAGATACATTGACCAATGGAACAGAATTGAGAACCCAGATGTAAATCCATCCACCTATTGTCACCTGATCTTCGACAAGGGCCCAAAGGCCATCAAATGGGGAAAAGACAGTCTTTTTAACAAATGGTGCTGGCAAAACTGGATATCCATCTGCAAAAAAATGAAACAGGACCCATACCTTACACTGTATACAAAAAATAATTCAAAATGGATCAAAGACCTGAATATAAAGCCTAAAACTATAAAGTTCATAGGAGAAAAAATATGACCAACACTACAGGCCTTAATACATGGCATTAACAGGACACAAACCATTACCATCAACACACAAAACCCAATAGATAAGTTAGATAACTGGGATCTTCTAAAAATCAAACACCTATGCTCTTCAAAAGACTTCACCAAAAGAGTAAAAAGAGAACCTACAGACTGGGAAAAAGTTTTTGGACAGTACAAGTCAGACAAAGGTCTAATCTCCATAATCTACAAGAAAATCCAAAACCTCTACGACAAAAAGACAAATAATCCTATCAAAAAAAAGGGCAAAGGAAATGAACAGACACTTCACCAAGGAAGACATTCAAATGGCCAACAGACACATGAGGAAACGCTTGCGATCACTAGCCATTAGAGAAATGCAAATTAAAACCACAATGAGATACCATCTCACCCCGGCATTACTGTCACGAATCAAAAACACTGGAAAGAACAAACGTTGGAGGGGCTGCGGGGAGATTGGAACTCTTATGCACTGCTGGTGGGAATGCAAAATGATACAACCATTTTGGAAAATGATATGGCGCTTCCTCAGAAAGCTAGAAATAGACATACCATTCGATCCAGCAATCCAACTCCGAGGAATATAGCCTAGAGAAATAAGAGTCATTACTCGAATACACATATGCACACCTATGTTCATGGCAGCATTGTTCAGGATAGCAAAATGATGGAAACAACCTAGATGCCGATCAACAGATGAATGGATAAACAAACTATGGTACGTACACACAATGGAGTACTATGCAACAAGAAAGAACAACAATGAATCTGTGAACCATCTCATAACATGGATGAAACTGGAGGACATTATGCTGAGTGAATTAAGTCAATCACAAAAGGACAAATATTGTATGAGACATCTATTGTAAAAACCCATGAAAAAGTTCACACACAAAATGTAACAATCTTTGTTGGTTACCAGGAATGGGAGGTGTAGGGGGGGAATACTAAATAGACAATAGATAAGTGGTATCTTGGGTGAAGGGTGAGACAGTACACAGTACAGGAGAAACTAGCACAGCTTGTACTAGGAAAGGTCATGGAATCCCCATAGACACATCCAAACTCCCTGAGGGACTGAATTGCTGGGCAGAGGGCTCTGGGGACCATGGTCTCGGGGAACATCTAGCTCATGGCATGACACAGCTTATAAAGACAATGCTCTCCATTCTACCTTGGTGAGTAGTGTCTGTGGTCTTAAAAGCCTGTGAGCGGCCATCTAAGATACTCCACTGGTCTCATCCCTTCAGGAGCAAGGGAGAATGAAGAGAACAGGAAACAAGGAAAAGATTAGCCCAAAGGACTAATGGTCCACAGCTACCGAGGCCTCCACCAGACTGAGTCCAGTACAGCTAGATGGTGCCCGGCTACCACCACTGACTGCTCTGACCAGGATCACAACAGAGGGTTCTGGACAGAGCTGGAGAAGGATGTAGAGCATAATTCTAACTCACAAAAAAAAGACCAGATTTACTGGCCTAAAGGAGACTGGAGAAACCTCGAGAGTATGGCCCCCAGACACCCTTTTAGCTCAGTGGTGAAGTTACCGCTGAGGTTCACTGTTCAGCCTGGGAGTGGACAGCCCCGTAAAACCAAATGAGACTAACGAGGTACAGGAGCCCAGTGACAAGGGCCAGAAGGCAGAAGGGGACAAGGAAGCTGGTGATAGGGAACCCAAGGTTGAGTAAGGATATTGTTGATGTGTTGTGAGATTGTTAACCACTGTCATAGGGCAACATTTGTAGCAACTGTTAAATGAGAAACTATTTTGTTCTGTAAGCCTTCATCTTAAGTGAGAATAACAGCACAACTGGAAGAACGTAGTCAATGTCACTGAACTGTGGATGTAGAAATTTTTGAAATGGTGTATCTTTGGCTATGTGTATTTTCACCAAAAAAAAAAAGGTTGAGAAGTTAGAGGGTTGATATGTTGTGGGGTTGTTAACCAATATTATAAAACAACATGTGTACTTCTGTTTCATGAGAAACTATTTGTTCTATAAGCCTTTACCTGCCGTACAATAAAAATAAATAAATAAATAAAAATTAAATAAATAATTCAAAATACAAAAAGAAAAAATTGAAGTATGAGCCATTTAAGGCAAAATTGGCGAAATCCAATTTTTCATTTTGGGAGAGCAATAGATTTTTACATTGATTGTTGAAACAACTAAGTTCACTGACTCATTTTCTTTGTTGCAGAATATGTGGAATACTCTTTTTGTAGAAAATGTGGCATATAGTAAAAATCTTAGTGCCCCGCATCCACTAAAAAAGTTATAATCCAGTTCATCTCATTCTGCTAAAATGGCATATGCCACTTTTGTGTTCAATCACTAATATTATAGTCACATTTAAAAAGAAGTTGCATCATGGATAGCTAACACACACACACACATATATACATGTATATATCTAACTCACATCTCCCATTTGAAAGCATGAGTAAGCAGAGGAGGCGGCACCACAGATTATCAGTGTTTAGGGCCCTCACATGCTTTAATCCAGTTTTGGGTGCAAGTGAGACTGAAGTCTAAAGTTTCATCTGCCCTCAAGGCCCCACATGAACCTCTTGCAACCAACCTCCCTTTTTGGCTGCCAGGGCCAGGAGGCCAAAGGAGACATCTTGGAATCTTACAGAGAACCTGTGAGTGTAAAAGGAGAAGAAAACCAGCAACTAGGAAGAGCAAGAAAAATGTGTGGGGACTCGTTGGCCCATATGGTGGCTCATTTATCTACTCCTCAGACCTAAAATATCTTTATATCCCTTTCCCATGTGCCTTTTCTTGCATTTTTTTATTACTCCTTGAAATTTTACTCTTAAAATCCAATTGACTAGTGTAATTAGTGTCACTGAATCATGCACATAAAAGTGGCTGAAATGGCAAATGTTTTTTAATGTATATTCTACCACAATAAAAATGTGAAAAGACACAAGTGAAGTTAATTTTTAATATATTTAATTCAACCAATATATCCAAAATATTATCATTTAAAAGTGTAATCAGTATAAAAAATCATTAATGAAAGATTTTGGAAGTAGATTAGTGGGGATGGTTGCATATATTCAGAAATTGTTAAAATGGAGAATTTTGTTATATATATTTTACCACAGTAAAAAAGAAAAAAAGTTTTTTTAAAAAACCTTTAACTGACCAGTAAGGATCCTCTTCTAACACCAAATAATTCACACCTTAATATGATTGAGAATTGTTCTTGGGAGATGGGGAGCCGATCAGTAACTTGAGAATGCGCAGCCCTCTTCAGCAGATAGGGACAGCATGGTGTGAACCGGGTGACTAGGAGAGGGAAGCCAAGGAGTGAGGTAGGCAGCAAGGCAGGGAAGGAGTCACAGACAAATGTTGCTTAGAACTGCTATCAGAGTAGTTCTTCCTGTTTTCCCTGCTCCCAAGTCCATTTCCACTCATAGCAACCCTATAGGACAGAGTAGAACTGCCTCATAGAGTTTCCAAGGCTGTGAATCTTTACAGAAGCTCACTGCCACTTCTTTCTCCCTTGGAGTGCTGGTGGGTTCCAACTGTCTACCTTTTGGTTAGCAACCAAGTACTTTAACCACAGCACCACCAGGGCTCCTTTTCATTAGCCGTTAGATGCAAATGAAAACCACAGTGAGATACCTCTTCACTCCCATTAGGATGGCTAAGAACAACAAAAAAAGAGAAAATAACAAATGTTGGCTGAAGATGTGGAGAAATTGAAATCCTTACCCATGGCTGGTGGGAATGCAAAATGGTAGCCACATGTAAACAATTGGGCCGTCCTCAAAATGTTAAACATAGAACTACCATAACCAAATCCACTGTCATCTAGTAGATTCCGACTCAAGCCACCCTATAGGATGGAGTAGAACTGACCCATAGGGTTTCCAAAGGGCAGCTTGTGGATTCATACTGCTGACCTTTTGGTTAGCAACCCAAGCTCTTAACCACTGCACCACCAGGGCTCCAATCCGTACCCTAGCTTAGGTTAAATTGAAAAATATGTTCCCAGGTAACACATCTGAACCGAAGACAGACCCTTGCCACACAAGGGCACTGTGTGAGTTGTCTTAGGGACCACACTCAGGCTGCCTCCTGCCGCTTGGCAGTCCTCCAGGCCCAGGGGCTCTGTTTGGACGCAGGTCACAGATCCTGCCCTGGGCCAGGGAACACACACTCAAGTCGCCTCCTATAATGGGGGGGGCCTTTTGTCCCCACCCTGTCCCCCTACACACCCCGTGTCCCATCGCCAGTCGCGCTCTGGCCGCTTGCAGGCTTGCACTGGAACCCCTCTGGCGTGCTGTGTAGCAGTTCTCTTCCCAGGACTCGGACACTGCCTGGGGTTGGGGTCTGAGGCGGGGCCAGCGAAGCACCTGGACCCTCCGATGACGCGCCGTCTCCCACTGCGGCCTGGTCCGGCCCTACGCCGGTGCGCGGGGCGGGGGCTGTGCATTGTACGCCACGCGCCCTTCGGCCAGCACCTCTCTACTTACATCATCCTCTCTCACATGAGCCTTCTGTAGGCTCGCGGTTCCCTCCCCACAGTCTTTGCCTCCAGGCCCCTCGAGCCCATCGCTTTGGGCCTCGCTCCTCAGGCGTTGTATGGGGGGCATTTTTCATCTTCACAGCTTTGCGTGACTCCACAGCCAACACTCACTCAGTTCCTTTCCTCTGTAGGGCTGCTTCAGGGCTTTGTCAGAGGGGGCAACAGAGGGAGTTCCCAAGGCCGAGGACTGAGCCCACACCCCCACCCCACCTCAGCACCTGTTTCCTTGAGTACAAGTCTGGGCGTCTGGCTGTCCTGGACCCTGAGTTCTGAGGACGGGCTCTCGCGCCAGTCACCCCCACAAGCGACCCAGAGGTTTACCGTGTTCGGTGTGTTCCCGCACGGGCATAATTGAGGGGCCTTCGTTCAAGGCATTATGGACAATTGCACCTTTTGCACTGAACAAAAGCACCTGGCTGAAATCCTACCTGTGCTCTGCTTGCCAGGCTGTGTGCTCCACAAAAGGAGCCCCTGCCTCATTCTTCCAAGCAAAAGATTCATTTTTCTGATTTGCACAAAACTGTCATGCAAGTTAACGGCCTACCCTCACTGACTCCTGTTTTAGAACTTCTCTCCCACCCACTTAGAGCCTTCTGACAAGCTGCATGGTGTTCTGGTTTTTAGGTGTCTCTCCAGTATTCCTTGCATTTTTTCTCTGGGCCAACCTTACACCTGTGGAGAGCAATATACACAATGAACCTTTAATGTGCAGGAAAAGCTCTATGAGGCCATGCCTGTTCTATTCCCTTTCTGACTCCAGAGCTACCAAGCAGAGCCCGACACCCAGAAAAACTCGTTGTCCTCCAGTCAATTCCGATTCATAGCGACCTTATAGGACAGAGCAGAACTGCCCCATAGGTTACCAGGGAGTGGCTGATGGATTCAACCTGTCAACCTTTTGATTATTAGCTGTAGCTCTTAACCACTGTTCCACCAGGGCTCAAGGGGCCCCATTTACTGGATGAATGAATTTCAGGTTGTCTGCGTGGCTCTGCAAGTACCGGCCGCAAGTCCCTTCTGCCATGATATATGCCCAGCTGCCTGACCCATCCGGCCAGCACTTTTCATCCTGCAGGATTTGGTGTACCAACCAGCATCCCTGGTGAGACCTCCCTGTCCCCTCTTGGCCACTGGGAGGATCCACACCCCTGTGACAGATGCTACCATGTTGGTGGTCCCAGTATACACCCTTGTGTATTTAAAAGTCATGAAAACTGTGCTACATGACAACATTTTATCCCTTGCTTTTAATAATTCAACACTTTATTTAAATTTACACATACTTATTCATGTGGATCTAGTTCATTCATTTTACCTGCTGTTAAATTGCATCCATTCCATCAAAACACTTGTACTTATCTCCTGGTACATGACTATAAGCATTAACCTAAGGTATATACCTGGAAATGGAATTTCTAAGTTGTTCACGATATGCAACTTCAACTTTATTAGATATTGCCAAAGTGATTTCAAAGTTTCAGCAATGCATACTATGACTAGAAATGTCTCAGGGCTCTTGTTTTTCCCACCTCCACCAATACCTGCATTACACACACAGTAAAGCACTAACTTTGGTTGATTTACTGGGTGTGGTATGGTGTCTCATTTTAATTTACATTTGCTTAAACATCTTTTCATATGTTCATTGGTTGTTTAGATTTTGTTCTCTTTGAATTCCCTTTTATATCAGTAGTCCATTTTTCTATTCTTTGTTTCTCCTTTTCTTATATATTTGAATAAGTTTCTTTTGTTATATTCTGAGTATTACTCTTTTGTCAGTTTTGTTTACTATAAATAACTTCTCCCACTCTGTGGTTTGTTTATTTTCACTTTTTTTATAGAGTTTTATGGAGTAGATATTTTTATTTTTAATATAATAAACTTATCAATCTTCCCTTTATGATTTGTGCTATTTGTAGCTTATTTAAGAAACCTTTTTCTAACCTGATAGTCTCTGAAATTTCTAAAA
The DNA here is from genome assembly GCA_030035585.1 of Dugong dugon. NCBI lineage: Eukaryota > Metazoa > Chordata > Mammalia > Sirenia > Dugongidae > Dugong > Dugong dugon. Next base: position 25,213,076 of record CM057464.1, read on the forward strand.
GTTTTCCTGTCTAAAAGTTTTACACTGTGCTTTCCAAATGTATATCTTTAATATTTTTATGTATAATGTTATGTAAGAACTAATTTAATTTTTTTCTGCATGGGAAGCCAGTCATTCCAGCACCATTTATTTAGTGATCCATTCTTTCACCTATTGACCTATGCTTACACTCCTATCATATGCTGGGTTTCACATATGTGGGGATCTGTTTCTGGTCTATTCCTTTGGTCTTCTTGCCTAAGACCACAATGTCTTAATTAATATAGCTTTTGAGTCAGTCTGTCTATGTGATACGATAACTCTCACTTATTCTTCTTCAAAATCGTCTCAGCACTCTTTTGTCCTTTGCTCTCCCATATTTATTTTAGGATGAGCTTATTAAGTTCTTCAAAAATTTCTATTTTGCTGTAATTGTGTTTAATTTGTTTATTAATCTGAGGGAAATTACTTACAGTCATGAATCTTCCCATTTGTTAACATTTATTTGGGGTCCTCGTTTATGTACTTAAGCTAATGATTTGCAATTTTCCTCTACAGAGGTATTGTTATGTATTTCTGGGATTCATTATAATTTTTGATGCAGTTGTGAATGGAATTTTTCTTCTGATTGGGAGATTTTGTTGTTTTTGAATTCTGATCTTTTATTCAGCAAATTTGGTGAACAATCTTATAAGCATTCTGAAAATAACTTTGAGTATATTCCTTCCTTTCCAGTTCCCATAACTCTTGTTTCTCCTTTTTGTCTTACGCACATTGGCCAGGACTTCAACCCAATTGGAGAAATGAACTATAGTCCTTCTCAGATTCTTGACATTACCAGGAATTTTTCTAAACTTTCACAATTAAGTACTGTGCTTGCTGTACTTTTTAATAGATATCACTTTCTATTTCATCTTTTATAAAATGTGTTGATTATATTTTGTCTAGGAAATTTCTTATTGATCTCCATTATCACATTAACTTGAATAAGATCTGTTTATGTTTGCTTATGATTTCAGTCTCCACGGTGTTTGCAGTACTCTGATCTTTTCGATCCTAATATTTTATCTGGATCAAGTCTTTTGTCTTGATATTATTTGCCAGGGTTTTGTTTATATCATGAGCCTGTTCAAAACAACAGGTTATATCCTTTTTATTATTCTTTTTATTTCAATTATTTCTGTTATTTTTATAATTCCTTTCCTTCTGGTTTATTTGAATTTTTTGTTATTTTTTTCCTTATTTCTATAATAGGAATATTAGCTCATTATTTTTTCTAATATATTTATTAAAGTTATAAATATTCCTTTAAGTACTGCTTTAGCTTTATATTACAAGTTTGTTATATAGTGTATTCATTGTGGACCAATTCTAAATGTGTTTGAATTACACTATGACTTTTTTGGTTATCCTTCGATTGTTTGTTTTTGTCCTTAGTTATAAATTGCTTAAAGAAAACAAAAGCCTAACCCATTGCTGTTGAGTCAATTCTGACTCATGGCGACCTCATGTGTGTCAGAGTAGGGTTTTCTTGGCTGTAATCTTTATGGAAGCAAATCATCAGGACTTTCTTCCATGGTGCCACTGGGTGGGTTTACACTGCCAACCTTTAAGTTAGTAATTGAGTGCAAACCATTTGCCTCACCCAGGGACCTATAAATTGTTCAAGGTGCGCTAATTTTAATTGTGGAGCCCTGATGGCACAGTGGTTAAGAGCTACAGCTGCAAGCCAAAAGGTTGGCAGTTTGATTCCACCAGCCACTCCTTGGAAACCCTATGGGGCAGTTCTACTCTGTCCTGTAGGGTCACTATGAGTTGGAATCGACTCGACAGCAACATGTTTGGTTTTTGTTTGTTTGTTTTAATTTTAATTATGCATTTGATTGATTTTATTTATGTACATACCTACATAACAACCACCCAGATCAGATATAAAACCTCTTCAGGTTTCCTCATAGCTCTTTCTAGTCCATAGCCGCCCCCTCACCCATCCCCAGGAAACTACTGTTCCAACTTCTATTAAAAAGTATGAATTTTGCCAATTCTTTTGTATTTCCATATAAATTTGAGAATCTGCTTGTTAATATCTAAAAATATGGCTGAAACTTTGATTGGTTATTGTACTGAATCTATAGGTCAATTTGGGAATACGTGAGATCTTTATTATTAAGAGTCTTCCAAAGCAAAGATGGTATATTTCATCATTTATGTAGTCTTGTGTAATTTCTCTTAGCAACACTTTGCATTTTTTAGTGTAGTAGTTTTGCACATCTTTTCTTAGATTTCTTCCTACATATTTGATGATTTTGATGCTATTGTAAATTGTGTTGTTTAAATTTAATTTTCCTACTATTTGTTGCTAGGACATAGAAATGCAATTGTGCTTTATATATCTACCTTGTTTCCTGTGACCTTCTAAATTCATGTATTAGACTAGTAGCTTTTTGTAAATCCTTTATGATTCTTTCTGTACACAATTTGGTTTTCTGTAAAAAGGCAGTTTTAGTTCTTCCTTTCCAAACATTATGTCTTTTACATATTTTTCTGCCTTATTGCACTGATTAGGATCTCCAGTACAATGATGAAGAGAAATGATAATGGTGAACATATTTATCTTTTCCTGATTTCAGGGAGAAAACATTCAATATATATATTAAGTATGATGGTGGCAGTAGAATTACCCTTATATCACTAGTTTCCCAAGTGTGTATAATATGGACAAGTTTTTAATTCTTTTAAACGCTGTTTCTCTGCATCTATTAAGATGATCATATGGTTTTTCTCCTTTATTCTGTTAATGTCTTGAATTGCATTGATAGATTAATGTTAAGCTAAACTAACATTCCTAGAATAACCCAGCTTGATCATGTTATATCATCTTTTTTTTTTTTTTACTTTACTTTTCAGAGCAGTTTTAAGTTTACAGGAAAAAATTGCAGAAAGTACAGAGAGTTTCTATATGCCTCCTCTCGCCCTTACGTACAATTTCTCTATTGTTAACATCTTGCATTGGTGTAGTACGTTTGTTGCAATTGATGGACCAATGTTTATGCATTATTTTTAACTAAAGAGGGAGCCCTGATGGCACAGTGGTTAAAGCACTCCGCTGCTAACTGAAAGGTCGGTGGTTCAAGCCCACCAGCCACTCCACAGGAGAAAGATACAGCAGTCTGCTTCCATAAAAATTTATAGCCTTGGAAATCCTGTGGGGCAGTTCTACTCTGTCCAGTAGAGTCGCTATGAGTCAGAATTGACTGAACAACAGTGTGTTTGGTTTATTTTTATTAACTAAAGTCCATAGTTTACATTAGGGTTCACGCTTTGTGTTGTACAATTGTATGGGTTTGCACAACTGCATAATGGCATGTGTCCACCATTATAGTATCATGCAGAATAATTTCATTGCCCTAAAGATGTCTTCAGCTCCTCTTATTCTTCCCTGCCCCAAACCCTAATCACCTGTAAACCACTGATGCTTTTATTGCCTTTTCCAGAATGTCATGTAGTTGGAATCATACAGCATGTAACTTTTTCAGACTGGCTTCTTTCACTTAACAATACACATCTAAGGTTCCTCCATGTCTTTTTGTAGCTTGATAGCTCATTTCTTTTATAGCACCTCATTGTATAGCTGTACCACAGTTTGTTATTTCATTCATCTATTGAAGGCTTTCTAGGTTGCTTCCAATTTTTGGCAATTCTAAATATAAACATTTGTATGCAGGTTATATGGACATATATTTTCAACTCATTTGGATAAATATCTAGGCATCCAAATGCTGGATCCTATCATAAGCCTGTGTTTATCTTTGCAGGAAGCAACCAGACTGTCTTCCAAAGTGGTTGAACCATTTTGCGTTCCCACCAGTGATGAATGAGAGCCCCTGTTGCTCTACATCTTCATCAGCGTTCGGTGTTGTCATCATTCTTTTAGGTGTGTAGTGGTATCTCATTGTTGTTTTAATTTGCAATTCCCTAGTGAAGTATGACGTTGAAGAACTTTTCATATGGTTATTTGCCATCTATATATCTTCCTTGGTGAAGTGTCTGTTCAGATCCTTTGGCCATTTTTTATTTGGTTGTTTATTTTCTTATTGTGGAGTTTTAAGGGGTCTTTGTATATTTGGATGTGTTTTGCAAATATTTTATATAATACGTATTTTGCAAATATTTTCTTCCAGTCTGTGGCTTGTCTTTTCGTTCTCTTAACAGTGTCTTCACAGATTAGAAGTTTTAGTTTTAATGAAATCCACCTTATCAATTTTTCTTTTATGAGTCATGCTTTTCATGTTGTATCTAAAAAGTCATCACCAAACCCAAGTTCACCTAAGTTTTCTCCTATATTTTCTTCTAGAAGTGGTAAAGCTTTGTGTCTTACATTTACATCTATGATCCATTTTAAGTTAATTTTTGTGGAAAAAATTTAGCTCTGTGTCATTTTTTTTTTTTTTTTTGCACTTGGATGTCCAGTTTTCCAGCACCACTTATTGAAAAGACTATTCTTTCACCACTAGGTTGACTTTGCTCCTTTGTCAAAGATCAGCTAATTGTATTTCTGGGCTCTTTTTCTGTTCCATTGATCTATTTGTTTATTCCTTTACTAATACCTGTCTTGATCACTGTAGCTTTATAGTAAGTCTTGAAGTCAGGGAGTATCAGTCTTTCAACTCTGTTCTTCTTCAGTATTGTGTTGGCTATTCTGGGTCCTTTGCCCTTCCACATAAACTTTAGAATCAGCTGGTCGATATCCACAAAATAACTTAAGGTTTTGATTGGGATTGCTTGTATTATCTTTTATTAAAATAAAATACTTATGGATTTTATTCTTGGTTGACAGTTTTATTTTCTCTGTAGCATTTTAAAGATGCCATTCCATTGTTTCCTGGACTCCATTAATACTGCTGCTTTTAATATTTTCTCTTTATATCACATTTTCAGGATTTGACTACTTATTTCCCTACATGTAATTTTCTTGTATTCACCCTGTATGGTGTTTGAATAGCTCCTTAGATTTACAAAAATTAATGATTTTTTAATAAATTTGGGCACATTTCAGCCATTATTAACACCTCCCTACCACTACTCCTCTTTTGGGAATTTATTGTATAAATGAGTGTGTATTATGCGCACATATATATACTGTACACATATGTTATTCTGTATGGTAGGCCTCCAATGTCATTGAGGCTCTGCTCAGTTTTAAATCATTTGTACTGATTTGTCTTTAAGTTCACTAATCCTTTCTTCTTCTGCCTCCAATGTGCTGTGAAGCCATTAAGTAAATTTTCTATTTCAGATATTGCACTTTTCAGCTCTAGAATTTCCATTTGTTTTGTTTTGTATTTTATAATTTCCCTTTCTTTTAAGTCCTTGAACAAATTTATAGTAGCTGTTTTACAGATCTTGCCTGGGGTCTATTTATATTATCTGTTTCTCATTCTTACTTACAGGCCATATTTTCCTGCTTTGTTTTATTTATTTATTTGTTTATTTATTGTTGCCTAAGTATATTTTTTATTTTATTTCATGCTGGACTGGCAATAAGTTGAAGGGATTCTGGATTATGTTGTCTTCCTTTAAAGGGTGTTAATATTTTCTTCTGATGGGTAGTTAAATTGCTGGTGGTCTCTCTCGCTCTTAAATTTTATTGTAGTAAAATATATATAACAAAAAAGTTGATATTTTTATCATTTTATAGTGTACAATTCAGTGATATTAATTACATTCACCATGTTGTGCAGTCATCACCACTATCCATTTCCAAATGTTTTTAATCATGCCATACAGAAAGCCAGCATCCCTTAATTAAGCAATAACTCTCTCAACTGCCCCCTTCACCTTCTCTGCTAACAGTAATGAACTTTTGTTTGGATGGATTTGTCTATTCTAGATGTTTCATATAAGTGAAATCATACAGTATTTGTCCTTTTGCAGCTGGCCTATTTCACTCAATGTGATGTTTTCAAGGTTCATTTCTCTTTGGCTGAGTAATATGGCAGTCTGTCTTTATTTTGCCAGACTTTGTTTATTCTTTTTTAGTTTTGGTTGGTTCAGTTTTGTCCTTAGTCTGGGCTGTGGGTTCCTCCCTAGGGTGTGGTCTTTCCTCTTATGAACTGGCCTTTCTGAGGTCTCAGCTGGGCACCTAGCATGCACTGTGTGAGCTGCGGGAGCTCAGTCAAACTCTCAGCCCCAAGCTATGGCTCTCACGGGGCCTCGCAACATCTCACCCTGTGCAAGCACCACACAGCCCCTGACAGAGGACACCTGGCCAGCCACCATGCAGCCTTCTCCCAGGTTCTGCCCCACTGTCCATGCTTTAATGGGTCTCCATCTCCCTGCTCCTTAGGCTTCTCTGGGCTGTGACACTTTTCTCAGACTTTCCTTGCTTTTGATGACCTTGATAGTTTTGAGGAGTTGCTGTTGTTAGCTACTGTCTTATGGTGACCTTATATATATAAGAAACAAACATTACCCAGCCCTGCTCCACCTCCATGATCTTTGATGTGTTTGAGCCCATTGTTGCAGCTATTGTGTCAATCCATCTCATTGAGGGGTCAGGTATTTGTAGAATGTCCTTCTACTGGGATTTGTCTGATGCTTTTCTCATGATTAGACTGGGATTATGGGCTTTGGAGGAAGACCACAGAGGTAAAGTGCATCACACCAAAGATACATAGTATCAACATGAATTATCCCTGTTGATGCTGACCTTGACCTGCCTGAGGTAATGTTTCTCTGGTTTTATTAAACTTTCTAAATGGGTATTGCCCTAGCTCTTCCCCCAACCAACAAAAGGGAAATTTTGTTGAAAGTTGAGAATGTGCTAATTCTTTATAACTTCCTAGTGACTAGCAGAGTGCTACGCTCATGCAGTAAAAATCTTTTACGTGAATTAACAAGAATGCAATGGGGAAGTTCTGTTATACAGATGATGAGGAGGAGATAGGTTGTATTTGATGTCCTCTGTCTCATCGTGAGCTGCTGGTGAAGCCGTGTCCCTGAGGACCCAATATTTACTGAGTGAGAGTTTACTGGACTGTGCTTTCTTATCCCTGGGGTCCGGGATGAAACTTCCACTGACCATTGGCCGGGGGTTAGCTGTTAATCTAACCTGAATCAGGTATTAAGAAAGAGGAAAAAGGGCAAAATTATTAAGTGCTCATATAATTCTGCAACATCATACTGCAATGTTGCTAGAACACACCTTGCAAATATTTGAAATTTTTGTAATTCTGCCTTGAAAATATCCGTCTAGTTGCTGTTTTTTACAACTAATTATCCCTTTTAACAGATTCCATGAATAGCTTAAAATATCTGCTTCTCCTTGATCTTCCCATGAGTGAAATTAGAACTGGAAACAACTCTTAAATACCTAGAAATTTCCCATTGAGATTTATGCCCTTAATACAGACGATAACATTTAAATACTTCATTACAGTGAAATTTTGGTTCATGCTCATGCATTTAAAAAAGTTCCAGCCAGAGGCTCTTAAAGTAATTCTATAACCGCATAATGTTCCTCTGCCCATTAAGTTACAAAAATTTGTTACAGAAAGCATTGTACGAAGTTACTCCATGTTTACTAAATTACTCTTATCAACAATTAAACCTAAAAAATAAGTTTATCTGATCAGTATTTTCATTCCTTTTTGTTCTTTTATTATCATTGCAACCACTTTCTAGTATTCATTTACTTAGAAAGAGCTTAAGGATTATTTTTATTAACTGATCATGATCTTGTCCTTGGAAGATAACACAATGTGACCATTCCCTTAGAAAATAGAGGAGACTTGTGCCAAGACTGGAGGCAAGCTGGTGAAGGAATTCTATTTGAAACACAGCACCATATGCTATATTGTCTACAGGCTCTGCTATCTCATTAGGAATGAAAAGTGGCAAAAGACCATAACATGACCTCTGAAGGATGTGTGATCTGGGACAGGTCCCAAGAAGGAAGAAAACTGCTTAGCTTCAGGACTGTTTGTTCTTCTGGGTTTCATTATGTAAATAACCTATTTCAGGTAGTAAGTGTTACCCAAAGGCCCTGAATCACTGCAATATATAGAATGTGTAATCTTATTTTGTTTTGCAAACCCATCATAGAGAAAAAGAACATACTCCATGTAAGCAAATGCTCTTCAAAGAGAAGAGAAAGTTCTTGAGAGAAGCGTACCAGTGGGGGTAGGGGTTAGGGAGTGAGAGGATGATAGTATCAGCTGAGCCAAATTTTTCTTTTGAGTTTTCAGCTCATCTCAAGTCCCTCCACCTCCACCCTGGCCCTTGGCCCACATATGGACCTGCCATTTTTCTTTAGTCTTAATTAGTCTGGCATTCTGCAAATGAAATTCAACAAAAAGTAAAAGATGAAAGAAAGAGAAGACAAAAGACATAAAAAGCAGTGTCTAGGTTTTCTGATTTTAAACCTATCAACAATTCTCTATGGAAGAGGGAGCCTGGGCTCAGCATCACACTCCACTTCACTACTGCTGTGCCTGTGCCCTCCTTGCCTGCCTCCCTCTCCCAGCATTCTGAAGGCTAACGTCTTTCCAGGCACCAGGGGACGAGTCTTATTCCATTCAGGGGCACATTCTGATTTTCCAAAACAGAACCTTTTCTTTTGTCTGAGATGAGAACTCAGTTTATCACTCATTTCCAATTTCTCTTCCAGAAAAAACTTTACATTCACCTGTTTTCCCTCAGTGGTGAACCCCAGTGAACAAGGCAATTCTTCCTGGCTGAGGTTATCAACTCTGTCTCCCTTCTGACCTTCTCAGATGACTCATTAAGGCAAACCTCACTCACACACACACATGCATGCACACACGTATATGTGCCCAACCACACACATGCATACATGTACACACATGTGCACACACGTGCATGTGCATACAGAAACACACACACATGCACATGCAGCCGCACACACACATCATAGAGATTTAAGAGTCTACCCATTCTAGGTGAACAATTTAACAACATTTTAATCATATAATAAAAATAATATTCATGCAGTAAAAACTTGATGCACATATAGCCACAAAAGATAGCTCCTCTCACACCTGTGTAACCACAATAATGGATCTCACAGCAACACTCTGTCTAAAAATAATATAAAATACAGCCTGAGCAAAATAAATAACAATTGAAGCATTTTATTAAAAATTGGGCCTGTAGTTAATATCCTTTAGCCTTCAGGTATAAAAGAATGTAAAATTTCATGATTAAGATAAAAAATGTTTTTAAACTACATAATTTTCTTATTTCTCACTTACAGCACCAGCCTGATAATTAATCTTTTATATACCCACAGGCATATAGGGTCCTGGCAGGAAACAACCCTAACCTGTATTTTAAGGTGGGAAAATTTGGCTTTATGTTTTTCCCTTGACTCTCTTTCCTGAGTCCATCTCTACAAACACATCTAAGATTCTTACTAAAATGTATTGTTTCCATAATTCCCCATATTCCTAAATATTCTGCCCTAATCTCCAATTAAAGCCATATCCTTAAATTCTAATTTCTGTTGAAAGTTGAGTGGAAAGCAATCTGATTAAATGAGCCTGCTCAGCCTGAAGAACTTACAGGTCAGTGAAATTGAGTCCTCATTCCATGCCGTTTAAAAAAAAAAAAAAAAACCTAATGAAATCCTCTCTCCATTTGGCTTCTGCCACACCATAATTCTGGTTGTTTAAGTTGTTTCTGCCCGCCTCCTCCTTGGCTGCCAGTTCTCTGTTTCTTTTGTGAGCCTAGTTTCTTTTACTTGATATTAAATACTAGTGTTTCTCGAAATTCCTAGACCCTGTTAGACTTTCCCTCTATACTCCCATCTTGGACAGTCTTTAACCATGTTCTCCTTCTACCCAGAAAGCATCTCTCTCTCCTCTTTACTTGGATAATTCTACCACCTTTGGATCAATGTAAGCATCCACTCTGTCACAAAATCATCCCTGATCACTCTTGGTACCCCCTGGTTGTCACCAGTTTGTGTGATATGCCCTGGTGTGTTCCTACAATGCCCAGTGACTAATTCCACCCAGTGATCCACTAAAGTCTATCTCCTCTACGAGGCAGAAACCCTGTTGCAGACATCCTCCAGGCCCCAGTGCTGCCAGAGTTCCTGGGGCGTGACAGAAACATAAATGCTTTTTGAAGAAAAGAATTGGGAGAGGCAGAAAACAGGAGCTGATTCTTGGAAGTAATGGCAGAGTGAATTCCAGGCACATGCAGGCTCCTTAAAGAACACATAAGGCCTGGGAGATGAAGAGCATCAGGGAGGGAAATGGATCAAGTTTTTCAATAACAATATTTTTATAAGCCTTTGCAGTTAAATACTTCTTCCTATTATGTCCTCACAGTCACCTCATGAGGTGGGCAAAGTACACATTATCCCCATTTAACAGATGTAGAAACTATGGCTCTGGGAGATAAAGTGACTTACAGATGGTTACAGGATTTTCACATTTTAGAGGCAGATTAAGAACACAAGTTTTAAATTTTGATCTAGTACTTTTTCCACAATATCTTAGAGGTGATTTTCCCCCTGAGTAATTTGAAGTGAAAAGAGAAAAGACTCATCAATATATAGTGACACAGTAAATGTTTCCTCGTGTAAGAGTGCACCTTTAATTATGCCACAGAGAAAGCTTGGCAAGACAGACTTAATTACAGCTGTTAAGGCTATCTTTGTCTTATAGGTCATTTATGTCTCTAGAACCCTGTGATACTGGCACAGCCACCGCCTTCAGCTTATCTAGAGAGATGGTAGCTTGGTGTTCAGACAGAGTAGGGGTGCAGAGCTGGCAAACTGGCATGTCAGAACCACAAGGAGGGCCCAATGACGGGGAGAGGGCATGAAACCAGGGAGTGTCCTGGAACTGAGCTGCCTTCACTGCCTCCCAGTCACCTGCTGACGATGTTGTCTCCTCAGCTGGGGAAGTCACAGAGGAGACACTACAGGGCCACATTGTTTGGTTGTAGAGAGCATTGCTGTGGAGACTAGTGGCTGAACCATCTGGGCTTTTCCCAACCTCCATGATTCATAGAATTATTTTTCTACCAAAGTATTAACAAAATGAAGCAGTAAAACCTTGGGCATCATCAAAATTTCTTCACGAGGTCTCACAGAGCCAGCGAGATGGTCCCACCACAGTGCATTTCAGTGCATTTCACAATGAAGAAAAGAAAATTGAATACATAAGTGCATCAGACATGTTGTACAGCTATGATGTGCTTTCATAGAACTCCTGCTATGAGCAAACGGTGCTATTACATCCACAGGGATGACACTGGGGAGGGGCATCCAAACGAGGACTCTTTCCATTCACTGTGTTCAGAAAGACTAATGGATATTTTTAAATAGAACATAGAATTTTGTTTTTCATTTCAAGAATGAACATTAAAAAGAATGATCTCAAGACCAAGAACCTACCATGATCTATATCTACACAATATAGATATTGATTCAACCAAAGTCATGTTCAGGGAGATAATAAAGTATAAAGAATAAAGAACAAATATAATAAAAAATTTTAAAATTTTGAAAATGCTGACCAGTAAATAGGAATTGTTGTCATGGGTATCTAAGAGATAAGTAATCAAGAGTCTTTAAATAATGCATAACCTGAGAAGATAACCAAGCCGGTGAACAGACCCTGAAGTGACAATTGAGAAATTACAGATCGCTCTTCTCATGGGAAGCTCAGGCAATCACCACAAAGAAATATTTAGGAGACCAGCAGGAGGACCAGAAGTTTAGCTTTTAAATGAGTAGAATTTGTCTTCTATACTCATTCATTTGTTTATTCATAATGAATACTTATTGAACATGTCAGTACCTGTACTCAGCACAAGAAATATCACAACAAACAATACATAGCCCCTGTCTTGAGCTTACAGTTGCTATGACAAGTGGTATCATGATGTTGTTAGTTGCTGTCCAGTTGGCTCTGATTCATGATGACTTTATGTATAACAGAATGAAATATTGCCTGGTCCTGCACCATCTTCATGATCATTGGTATGTTTTAGTCCATTCTTGTGGCTATTGTGTCAATCCATCTCATTGGGGGTTTTCCTTATTTTGTTGGCCCTCTACTCCTTTTCTAGCAATTGATCTTTCCTAATGATGTGTCCAAAGTAAGGGAGTCAAAGTCTCGTTATACTCTCTTCTAAGGTGCATTCTGGTTGTATTTCTTCTAAGACTAATTTGTTTGTTTTTCTGGCAGTCGATGGTATAGTCAATATTTTTTGGTATATTCACTATTCTTGCCAACACCACAGTTCAAATGCATCAATTCTTCTTCTGTCTTCCCTTTTCATTGTTCAGCTTTTGCATGCATGTGAGGCAATTGAAAAGACTATGGCTTGGGTCAGGTGCAGCTTAATCATCAAAGTGACACCTTTGCTTTTAAAAAATTTAAAGAGATCTTTTACAGCGTATTTGCCAATACAATATGTCATTTGATTTCTTGACTGCTACTTAATGGACATTACTGTTGACCCAAGTAGAATGAAATCATTGACTTCAATTTCTTCTTCATATCATGATGTCATTTGTTAATCTAGTTGTGAAGATTCTCATTTTCTTCACAGATATTGTAATAAATAAAGCCAAATGAGTCATAGCCAAGGATAGGAGCCAATGGAAGGGACCTGATTCAGTCCACCCTGAGCCCAGGCTCCTGCGTCCACCTCCGAGGAAGGGAACGGAACTGTTGCTTCCTGCCTGTGTATCATGGTGAGCTTCAAGAAACTTCTGTTGTTTGAATTGTTGGACTTCTGGGCAAGGAGGCTTTAACAGGGAATGAGGAGTCCAAACCAGGAGCCCAGAAGACTGAGTCTGAAGTGACAGGGAACAATGGCAAGAGCTTAGGCTTTGAAGTCTCAGGACCTAGATTCAAATCTCATCATCTCACCTATTGTAAGACTCAGACAATTTAATTAGCTTTTCCAAACCTTAGTTAGTTGTCTAAGCTGGAAAACTGTGTAGTAATCATGCCTTTCTCCTCAGTTTGCCACCTGTACTGAGATGATGCGTGTAAAGCTGTGAGCATGGTGCCCAGCAAAGGACAACGCTCCACTCACTGTTGGTTGTATTATCATGAAGCCGGTGTTTTGAGGTGAGGAGGAGAAGTTAAATAATTTCCCCAAGGGAACACTTCATCCTAGCATTTCCTTCACTGATGGTCTCCCAGTACCTGCCCTCAACCCATCAGTCCCCCCAGCCCTTCATGAGAACTACACACAACACTGTCAGATTGAATTTTAATTTATTAGTTAACACCTCTGTCTCCTGCTTGTGCAGAACTGTGGCTTGTACCAATCTGTATTCCTAGTACAGTAAGTGTTCAGTAAATGTTTCTTTTTTGAGTAAAATATGTGTTTAATAACAAAAAGTTAAGAGTCATAAAGTTTTGTTAGATCATTGAATAAAATTAATGGTTAAGTGTAAAATATGGAAATAACACCTGTGTAGTGTTGAGCATATTCCATTAAACATTTTAAATGACACCCCAATTCTGACCATGTAAACCATGAGCCACAAAAGAACTTGTTTCTGCTTTGCCCTTTAAAAAAGTGATATTTAAGTAAGTCATTTCATGTTTCCTCAGTGAGACTCTGATAGTAGAGATAACAGTGATGTCAGAATATTCTGGAAGAGCAGAAAACACTGCACAGATTCAGCTTGGAATACTGAAATCAGTAAAACATTCTGGGATTTTTCCAACACGTTCATTAATAAAGATCTCTTCAAATTAGAGTCCTGGAACAGGTTGGCAAAACAAGTTCTTAAATCATGCAAGTAACACGTCATTTTGATCCTTAGGGGAAAGCCAGAGCAGGTTATCAGCAACCTAGTTACCTAATACCACTGCTGTCCTCTTGTGGCCTGTGATTTTCAAGCCAGTTTTGGCAGAAACTAAAGCCTCCTGGTCTACCCTCCTAATCCTCTAACCCCTGCACAGGAGCTGAGCTTATTTTTTTTTTCAAAGATCTGATAGTAAGGAAGAAATATCTGTTTAGTGTATTACACAAGGTTGAGTGTTACCTGCTGAAAATGGATTCCTTTCCCTGACAGGAGAGAGTATGATTTTTTTTTTTTAAACTGTGTTTATAAAGTAAGAAGATTGCATTCTGGAGTAGAATTCATCTTGACGCTTGTCCTCAGAGACCATGTTCGTTGAGTGATAGACATGTGGACACTGGGAAATTAGCACCACTGTGGTGAGACAGACAGCACAAGGCAGTGGTGACCAAGCAGGTCTTGTCCTGGCACAGCCCTGCATGCAAGCAAGTGGCTGAACATATCCAATCCCCAATTTCTCCCCTCCTAAAATTTAGGAATTCAGAGAGGTGAGTGAGTTACAATATTCTACCATGAATTATTATTTTTGTTCTATGAGTCTCTTGTTTTGAAGTGGATCAAAATGCACTCCTGTCATTTTTATTCTTCATTCATCCAATTAACAAATACATACGGAACACCTACATGTGCCAACTGCTCTCTGAGGGGCTGGGGACACCTAGGGAGCAGACAGTACACCCTGTCCTCTTGGAGTCCACATTTTCTAATATCAGACTTCCATCCCTCTGTCTCTCTCTGTCTGTCTCACTCATGTTTCTACTCAACAAACTATAAGAATATCTTCACTTTGTTGTTTAGAAATTTATATCTTGCGTTGAAAGGACTCCATGGATGGGCAGTGCCCACCAGGGTGTGAGTTTCTGTGCTCTTCATGAGATTATCGTTGTAACTCATTTTAGCTAAAACACGCATGGGCTGCTGTGAAGCTCTCGCAGAGATGACAAGACACATTTCTGCTTGGAGCAGATTGAATTCAGAGTGCATGCTAGGCACAAATGACACTCACGTTGAGGCCTTCTCAGTCTCCAATGTTCTCTGCCTTGGGTATAAGAGGGAAGGGGTCCACTTAGGCCAGAAGCTCCAAGATACTTCACTTCCGAGGTGAAGACAAAGGAAGGGCCACTGTAGATGGCTGCGCCAGAACTGGCTTCTTGTGGGGAGGTGGTGATTTGTCCTCCTGGCTGTTTCATGGTATTTAATGCCTGCTGGAGGATGAAAAGGCTCCTTTCCAGGACCTTCCCTTCTTTCAAAATGTTTTACTTGATTTATTTTCTCATTAACAAAATAATGAATGCTGCATATAGAACATTTGGAATGTTCTATGAGTGTTCCATCCAGCTAGTTCCAGGGTTGCCAAATCCTGGATCTGTTGGGATTGTGGGGCTACAGCCTCAGGATGACTGAAGGCCACCGCCCAGAGGAAGAAAAGACCCCTGTCCAGGCCGACAGCAGAGTTCGCACCAACTACCCTGCTCTGCATGGGAGGCAATAGGAGAGTAAGTTGTTTTCTCAAGGCTCTTCATTTTGCATTGCTTATTTTCTCCCTCAGGACTGCCTGCGCATTCATTTTAATAACCTTTCAATGTGAATAAAAAAGTTCCAGGAAAGGTTTGGCTTGGGGTCCCTCATCTACCTATGGATGGCCCAAAGAGAAGTGTGTGTGAAATAGGAAGAAGGGAGAAATTATCAATCCCCTTCCATAAGCCCCTAACCTCCGCACACTCTTGAAGGGGAAACTCAGCAATGCCATTGAGAAAACATAGCAAGGAAGCAATGTATCATAAAATAAAGTCAGGCTGACCGTGTCTGAATCTCAGCTCTTCTATGTAGCTGTGTGTGACCCACGTAAGTTATTCAACCCCACTGATCTTGTTTCCTTATCTGTAAAATGGATATAATAGTGTAAGCTTCGTAAGATAGTCATAAGGTTTAAATAAGTTAACTTATGTAAAATGTCCAGAACAGTGTCTGGCACATTAATTACTCAATAACCGGTAACTAGTTGTGTACATTGTGTTTTTGCCTGAAAGGAAATGGGAGGCACCACAGTCTTCAAAATAAAAATTAATATGTTAGCAACAAAGGAGAAAAAGGAATATTATCCCACTCTCAAAAAAAGGTGGCATCTGAAGGTACAATTAGACACCCATTAAAATGTAAAAAGTACAGTTTAATAAATTACTGGTCACTTCTTATCTCTTCTTTCTTCCTTCTGCTTCTTCCTGCTTTTTTTTGTTCTGAAAAACTTCTGTGGGGATGACTGCACATATAAACAACACATTATCAACTTCAGGGCGTGGTCGCTCCCAGCAGAGGCCACAGACTGACCAATCCCCTCTTAATACAACACAGACGCTTAATTTGCATAGTAGGCTACAACTCACCTCATTTATATAGTCTATTGACCAATCCACGCAAGGTGCATACCAATCACAGGGCAGACTGATGCTCAGGGTTAGGCAGAAAATATGAAGCCATGTTTGTTTACAACTTATCCAGGAAATGTTAATCAACCTAGACAAAAGTAACAAACCCACTGGGGTAGAAAACTAGGGCAAAGGTAACTCCTCAGGGCTTAGGGGAAAAATCTCTCAAGCTGTTTTTCCAAAGAAGAAAAGCAAAAGGCCACATAAAGTAATTCATTTCAACACAGCCCTCTTTTAAAACATGTAACGTGCTGGAGCAGAATGGCCAAAGGGAGGCCTTACCTGACATTCTGGCCTGCCAGATCTAAGGTGGATTCTGTCCCTGGGGATAGGACAGTACCTTACTAGACTTAACTTCTGGCTCCCCACCCCCAAGTTACCCCAGCTGAACTAGCATTGTTAGCTTAGTGCTTGCCTCCGAAGCCACACCATCAAGATCTTGAGTACAGGCTATCTCTGGCAGCCGTGGTGCCATGGCCAGTACTCACACGCTTATCTGCATCTGGATCCCACTCTTCCTGAGTGGTCCAGTCTAAGTCACATTCCAACACCTGTGTCCACATCTGCCAACGGAGCCGCTCATATGCCACAAATACCATTGCTAATATTATATTGATATAAACGTTTATTAAAGACTGTTACTTTTTTCTCATTTTAATATTGATCCTCAAAACCATCCAGTGAAGAAAGCAAGAGCAGATATTATTGTTTCCATTTACTAAGGTCTGGAGAGGTTAAGTGATTTGTCTGAGTCCACAGAGCTCATGTGTGTGTGGGTGCAGGTGTAGGTGGGTGTGTGTGTGTGTGTGAAGGTGAAAATCACTTGGCCTGCTCATCTCTCAGATGTGGGAGATCTACGTGAAACAGCTTTGCTATTGTAGAAAGCATTATGTAAATGACAAGATTTTTATTGTTAATAAGCATTTAAATAAAGCAGAATACTCAGAGATATTTTCTTTGGTCCCAACTACCAATAGATGCAGGTTTTTTATTTCTGGCTTCTTTAAGAAGCATTTCAGGTAAAAGGAAAAATATAACTTGATCCTCATTTTCAGAACTCTATAAGAGTTCACAGTGAGTAGCAAACACTGGAGAAATACATGTACAGGTTTTTAAATGTGGTTGTGCTCACAGTTGTGCTGCAATGGACCCCATGGGTTCCCGGGTAGCCCACTCCTCCTTTGGTCTGCCTGCCCTGGGTGGTGCGCCGAGGCCGGGCTGGGTGCCAGGGCTTGAACAGACGGGGACTTCTGCACAGGTGTGCCTGCATTACCTCTTTATTTCATATCCGGGCTAATGTTCATTGTTAACCCTGAATTTGGGGGCAGTCTGTTTGAAAGACACTTTTCAAAGGCCGTCCTGTTGTGTGATGCCTCAGGAAGTTACTATGGCTGCAGGAACCAGTGACTCACGCTTTGGCTTGGGCAGATTGTAGAGACCTATCAGTTATTTTGTCTACACCGAGGGAAGGCTACAATGAGTTGATGTCATTGTGACGGACACTGTTCTGCTCCCATCCAGGAATTCATCGCGGTGGTGGGGGGTACCTGTTAGATCTCTGTTTATCCCAGCCATGCATGTTCATGGAACTTTGAATTGCCAACTCTTGTGAAATAATCCTGAGGACCAAAGAATCCTCTCTTTTTCTTCCTGATACAAAAAGACATTTTTGTTGTTGTTGTTGACAGAGAGAAAAGGAATTTGCTTTCTGAATATTTTCTTTAATATTTTCAAATACCTGTGAAAGAGGGCAGGCTTTGGTGGATCCAACAATTGACAGAAATGTGTGACATTTCTCATATTAAGGTATTACAAAAAAGATAAGCACAGTAATAGAAACGCTAATGTAATTTATTTTTGTTGAGGAATTATTCTAATTTACTGAAACTATATACTTACTATGTACAAATTAATAAGTTCCTGAGAATACAGTACAGTAAAATATATCTGTTTTTGTTCTTAGCTGCCATCGAGTCAGCCCCCGACTCATGGTGACCTCATGCACAATGGAATGAAACACTACCCGGTCCTGCACCAATTCCTGCACCAATTGCTGATGGGACCTTTATGATCATATGGTTTTCACTGGCTGATTTTTGGAAGTAGATTGCCAGGCCTTTCTTCCTAGTCTGTTTTCATCTGGAAGCTCTGCTGAAATCTGTTTAGTATCACAGCAACAAGCAAGCCTCCACTGACAGATGGTTGGTGGCTGCCCATGAGGTGCATTGGCCAGGAATTTAACCCATGTCTCCTGCATGGAAGGTGAGAATTCTACCACTGAACTAGCAATGTCTCCTAAAATATATATATGTACCAAAGAGGAAAAACTAGAAATGATAATATAATTTTTCTTGAATGAGTATTTGACCTTTGTGATCATTTTGATTCTGGATAAGTAGGGGTTTAAAGTATAATTGCATCAGTAAATATAGGCAGTTTAATACTCCAATAACAAGTAAACAAATTAAAAACAAAAATGAATCTCAGAAGCATAAAACAACAACCAGTTACTCCCCCTCCATGCTGCTTGTACGTTGTGAGTTGGCAGGGGGCTCTGCTCACCAAGCTAATGGAGCCTCCGTATCTCAAACATTCCAGTCACCAGGCCAAGGGAAGAGGCTCTGGAGAGTCCCACTGGTAGCCCAGTGCTCCAACCCAGAGGCATCCCTGTCAGCTTTGCTTACAGCATATTGGCCCCTCTTGACCATAAAGTCGAACCACAGGGGGTCAGGAAATACCATCTGACCAAGTGCCTGGAAGTTAGAAAGCCAGGGCTATTTGGTGAACAGAATCAATGACAATCGTGATAACATTGTACTTATTAATAATAGCCTAAATAATTTTTAAAGTTTCAGAATCACTACCGGAGTTCAGCTGTCTTATTCAGAAACAATAGATTAGTATGGCGGAGACTGCTACGTGCCTTCTCCTTTTCCTTACTAATAAGAGCCCGATTTTGATAAGTGAAGGTATGTGCTACGTTTCCGAGCCTCCCTTGCAGCTCATAGTAGCTACATGGCAAAGTTCTGGCCAATGCAATGTAAACAAAAATCTTTGGGTGAAACTTAGGGGAAACCTCCTTAAAAATGAACAGATTTGGCTAGATTGTCTGTTTTGTCCTTCGTCCCTTGCCCTATGCTTTCTTTGAAACCAGGAACATGAATGTGATGGCCAGAGTGCCAGCAACCATTCTGTGAACATAGCAAAGAAGCTCATACCCTAAGAATAGCAGAATGGAGATTTATAATGAACTTGAGTCCCAATGACATCAATTGCTTACTTTCTTATGTGAAGGAAAAATAAATATCTATCTTATCTAAACCACTTACTGTTTGAATTTTCTGTTAAATAGAGCCAAACAGAACTTCTAAATGATAAAATTATGAAAAATAAGGAATAAACTGCTAAGATAAGAAGAACATTAATATTGTGTTCTTATTGTATATTTCTCATTCATGATTATTAATGAGAGATAAACAATATGTCCAAAAAGCTTGAACTACTGTGGGGAGAGGGCTGAAAATAAAAATTTACCAAGCCATCTTGAGCCAATGCCCTCCACATTTACTCCTTTTTTCCCACACTTTTTATGAGAATCCATTACAAGGGAATAGCTATAGACAGATAGACAGACAGATGGAAGAACAGAGTGTATAAAGCAGGAAGAGTAATCAAACAAGCACCACATTAAGGAGCAGAACATTACTGCCCCCTGGAAGTTCCTTGGTGTTCCCCCAGCCTCACATCATGCTCCGTCTCTTCCCAAAGAAACCACTGTCATGAATTTTATGTTTATCATTCCCTTGATATTCCTCATACATATGTACACATCCTCAAGCAATGTTGTTTAGTTTTGTGTGACTTTATACAGATGATATTATGTCATTTACATTCTTCTGTGACTTCTTTTTTACCTGGCACTACGTGAGACATCCACATTCACGCATGTGTGCACATGCGAAATTGAGTGGGGAAGGCAAAGAGAAGGAAGAGGGAGGAGCAAGCTAGGGAGCTTACGCACACACACATGCATATGCTTGTGTGCACCCCCACACACACATATGCACACACATACACTCGACCTCCTGCCATACAGCAAGAGCTTACCATACACAGCATATTAGGACATTTTTAATGTGATCATCAATATCTGATGGACAGTTTATAGAAAGAAGAATTTCATTACCTCTTTTATAGACAATGTTAAAGAAGAAAAGAAATTGCTCCAATGTGTATATACTGTGCAAGAAATCTCCAGCATTTCTAAATCTTTTTCTGCTTCAGTTTAAGATGGTCCCATAAAATAAAATTTCTTAAAAGCTGCATGTCATTGTGTTTTGACTTAAAATTAGAAGAACACCATAATTCTTTTGATTTTGTTAATATTCCAAAAATAAATATTTTATTCATGAAGACTAAAGAAAATTCATTCCTGTTTACACCCTAGCATATGTCCTGCTCTGTTTCCAAGTCTGTCGGCCAAACAGCTGTCCCCTCCACAGCTCCACAGCCAGCTGGGTGCCCTAGGCTGCTTAGGGATCTGCTAAGAAGTGTTTACTGACTTTAATATGGACAGGTGTCCCCGCAAAAACTAAATCTGTCTTCTGAAGAATGTAATAAGAATCACACATTTAACACCATAAAATATTTTAAATTGAAGCAAGTAATAAAAGGAATGCCCAAATAACATAAACAATAAGTTATTCATTCAACACAATGCCTTTTGCCTTTGCTGAGCCGGGTACCTGCTCTGCTCTAGCAGCTCTCCCTGTTGGTCAGAGTGCTACTTCTGGAGACTGAGGCCGGGCCCGCCTCCCAGTGGAAAACACCTCCCAGCGGAGTTCGTGGATGCTACAAAATGTGTTCAGCGCTAGATAAAGGGACTCCTCAAGCAGAGATACCTTCAATGCCCATTTGTCAGGATGGAAGTCTTTAATGGGAATTTCTCCAGGTGCAGTATTTAAGTTATAGAGAAAAGCTGTTTTTGCACGTTAGTGCAAAGCCTATTAAAGGACATTGTAATTTTTGCTAGCTATCAGCCGATGTGTTAGAAACATTCAAACTCAATCCACTTGATTATAGCTCAGTGTTGCTCAAAATTCCTCTTCACAAACTGTAAGCACCCCTTCCCTGGCAAGATAAGAACAGAAACTGAGAATAAACGTTTAGAAACTTCTCTAGCAAATTTTTAACTTTTTTATTTTGAAATAATTGCAAGTTTACAGAAAAGTTGCAAAAGGAGTACATATAGTCTTCACCCAGACACCCTGTGTTGCCGTCTTATCACACTTGCCTGAACATTCCGTGTGGGTGGCTTGTTCCCAAACTGTCTGATTGTTGCAGACATGCTGCCCATTACTCGTTAGTACTTCACTGTGTGTTTCCCACAAACAAGGACATTCCTCTACATAAGCACAGTATAACCATCAAACTCAGGATTCAATGGTACCATCAGATGTGCAAATTTTCCTGGTTGCACCAATGATGCCCCTTATAGGCTCAGGGTCCAATCAGGGTCACAGGTTGTATTAGTTTCACTTCTCTGCTCTTTCAGTCTGAAACCATTTCTCAGCCTTTCCTCGTCTTTTGTGATCTGGACATTTTTGAAAAGTACAGACCTTGACTTGACAAAAAAAAATGTTCCTCCATTTGGGTCTGTCTGCTGTTTTCTTGTGCTTTATGCATTTTGCACAAGAACACCTCAGAAGTGATAACATGTTCTCCTCAGGGCTCCATGCCTGGAGATTCACGAGTTTCATCCACCACTTATTTATTAATTTATGCAACACTTGTGTATTGAGCATAACAACCTGTATTCCTGGAGTCCTACCAGAAACTGCAATTTTCCCCAGGCCTACGGGCATGGAGCTGCCATCAAGCTACCTAAGCACCTTCAGGAAGCTGACTCTTAGCCAACTATGCAGCCCTGCTGTGCACTGGATACCTAAACACTGCAGAAGCCACCATGAAGAAAGCAGATAAGATCTCAGACTTCCTCAAGCGCACAGTACAGTAGAGAAGTGGCTACAGTTGGTGGAAATGCTGGGGAGCCAAGCTGGGGACAGTGATCTATCAAGACACTAGAAAAGCAGGAGTCTGCTGACAACCCTAGGGCTAGAGGGACAATGGGAGGAAGCCAGAGGTTGAGGCATCTGGCAGGAACCAAACCTCCAGTGAAGTTTCAAGGTGAGCTGGAGCCACGGATGAGACACCGCTACTGCCAAAGTTACCACTTCTGGAGAGAGACTAGGAGAAACACCCTGGCTTCTCCCCACTTCTGCCCCTCCATCTGTCTGTCCTCCCTCTGGCCACATTCACCTGGAACCAGAGGACCAGGCAGCCTGGAGAAGCAGGATGCCGGTACACAGAGCAGGGAAGGGGAGGGGCAAAGGGTGGCCATGGAGCACAAGGCAGAGAGCAGCACGCACCCTAACCGTAAGCTCCCACAACAATGAACTTAGGTGAGTAGGAAGAGGAGAGGAGAAGGTGAAAATACTTTGTTTGGATAGGAAATAAGGTAGACCAAGACCAGTCACATCTGCACATACTCTGCCAGGACCTACATTTGAGTAAAATAATTACAGGTTTAGGTACTTCTGGGCTTCCAAATACTTCCCTCAGACTATTCGACATAAATGCCTCTAAACATCTTTGCAGACAATTCAAAAATTTGGCCTTCCAGAAACATTTGCTGCTAGACTTCTTACCCTTAAAGTGCCTACACTAAGAGTGAATTGAGAACAACTATGTCTCACCAGAAAGTGTGACTGACCCAGCATAAGGCACTGAGCAACCTGCAAGGCTACCTACGTGCCTGCCAGAGGCTCTGCTCGTAGCTGATTAGCCACAAAGCTGAAGAAACCCTGGCTCTTCTTAGAGAAAACCTGTCAGGATAAAGCAGGACTCCAGTCCTTTCAAACACAAAATGGAGTCCCCAGCCATGCGGACCACCCACACAGCTGCTCCCCACCCCCATTTCCACGTGTAGGCGGGAGGCACTTTCCTGGGAAATAGGAACAGGTCTTTGGTTGGGTAAATTAAACACTTCTGAGTCATTTTTTTAAGAGTAGGAAGGTATTTTAATTGACGCACTTGCTGTATCTCATGGCAAGTTTACAAAGAATCATAAAACCTCAGGATCAACAAGAATAATAATACTTTGCTTGTAAAATGCTTTTTTTCCCCATATTGTAAGAAACCCTAAGCCCTTCACAAATTTTGTTTTATTAATAATTAATAACTTCCATATCTCTGTAAGTAACAGAGGAGAAAATATTATGGTCTTTATATTTCATCACTGCAAAAATGCAGGGGCCACTTGTAATGAGTCTGGGAATGAGCTAGGATTTGATCCCAGGCAACAAGTTCATTCTTGACACATCACTTCAGCTATGTCAGCATGTGGAATTAAGAGTGGGGAAGCCAAGAGGCACCTTGACTTTGTAGGATGCCCCCAAATAAAACTGAACCTGTTCCCACAGTGTCCAGGACTGCAGGAGGGCGAGGAGGATGAATGCTGCTGAATGGAGGTGGAAGTGATGGTGGTGGAGATGGTGGTGATGGTGATGATGGTGGAGGTGATGGTAGAGGTGGTGGTGGTAGAGGCAGAAGTGGTGGTGATGGTGGTGGTGGTAATGGTGGTGGTAGTGATGGTGGTGGTAGAGGTGGTGGTAGAGGTGATGGAGGTAGAGTTGGTGGTGATGGTGATGGTGGAGGTGGTAGTGGTCACCAAAGTCAGCACAAAAGAATGAGAGAGTTTGGTATCAAGCCACCCTTATTAGAGCATTGATACATGAAGGAAATATTTTAGCGGCCTCCCAATATCCCCTTGCACCTGCCCTCCTTTCCAACCATACTGTCAGTATACATGCCATTGATTTGATAATGCTCAGGGACAACTTTTGGTTTATCGCCTTGTATTGCTCTTTAGCTCCTAACATGATTTAAATTTTCATGTATTTATGTATCATATGTCCAACTGCAGGTCAATTCTCTGAGAGCAGGGATTCCCTCTTTTTCCCCTCACTGCCCCTACACCTAGTCCAGGCCTGCCTGCTGTGCAGTCAGTGAGTTGGGCTGAGTGGAAGCTGGCTGATCATGAGAGCGCCAGTCCATTCCTGACAGCTGCATTTACAGGCTGAGAAGCAAGCAGGGGCTGCTGTTAGCATGGGCAGGTGGGAGGGCAGGCCCTCGTCCTAGACCCTCTCCAACCTGGAGCTTGCTGAGGGCAAGTGGCCATCCTCATGCCCAACCAGCCTCTATGGGCAGATGGAGCAGGGGGTCTGCCACTCCCTCTGTAGCATGGTCCGATTATCCTACACCTCTGCCTCCACTCCTGGCCCACCTCAAGGACAGGGCAGTTGTGGAGGGGTTGGAGATATCTTTGAGAGCATTCCTTTCAGGGGCTGCAGGTCACTTCCAACAGCTGCCCAGACAGGCTTACAGGAAGACATCATCATATTTTCACAGGTTTGGGTTTTTTTCCTATTAAATTTCTTCTCATTTCTGTTAACTTTGCTAGTTAAATTGCCAGGCCAATTTTGAAAGGGAATAAAATCCTTGTCCCTCCTCCCATTCTGAAGACAAAATCTATTTTGGTTCATATAAAAATGATCAAATTACAGCTTTTGGCATATTATGTAACTAGGAAAAAATACTTGGATTAACTAATGCCAATAAACTAAGTATTTTCAATTAAATTCTAACATTAGTAAAAATATCAGTCATACCAGTCAAAATCCTAACCAACCTTAAAACAGTATGTGTAACCCTCAAAGCAGCTGTCTACAAAATAGCTTCTATTACTCATATGAAACTTAGGGCAATAAAAGGAGTTGCTTGAAGGACTCAGCAAAAGAACACGTCTTAGGCTCAAAGATAGCGCAGGCAGGACCAGGCCTTCCGTAAGAGGTCTTTTAAGCAACAGGCAAGGAAGCACCTCCTTCCCCAGCTTCTGGCCAGCAGAAGGGGGCTGATTTCCAGGACCAGGATGGTGGAGGCAGGTACAGTGACCCTTTGAGTCTTTCTGGTTTAAGTCAAGGAGAAGGCTGACTCCAGCACGTTCTTGTTGTTCAAACCCCTCCCACCTGACTTCGCCCACACTGGAGTCCTAACATGAAGGCTAACAGAAAAGCTATGGTGTGTGCTCCTCCTGCCTGGTTCTCCCAGATGTGTGCCTGGGGGTAGGGTATCTTCCAGGCGGGGAGTGGAGTGTGGGGCAGGGCATGGTAAGCTATTGGCTTTCTTCTTCCTCTGTGTGTGGAGGACCTGGCCAAAGACCAGCATCCATTCTTCCACCCAACATACCTTCACTGAGCACATTGGGTGCCAGGCAATACATCATTCACAGTCTACAAGGATGATTACACATGATCCCGTGGTTTGATGGGAATGACAGAGGTTAGTAGATTGTTCAGAGGGCCCTGATTGATGTAGATGTGTGTGTGGCACAATCACAGGAAGAGAGAGGGGCATTGGGCCCAGGAGGGGAGGATGGGCAGGTGGAAGGCCCAGCACCTGCAGACAGGAACCAAGCTGGAGACAGCGTGCAAACTGGACAGACTGCACATACACATATGGGCGTGCAGAGGAGGAAGGGTTCCATGTCAAATATTGATGCTCTCTGCAGTCTGAAATAAACATACAAAGTTCATTAATCATGATCTGTTTAAGTTTTAGAATAAAGACTATTGCTTACATTAAGATCTTACAAGTTTGCAAAGGCCATTAACATAAGATTACTTGCATTTAAAGTGATTTTAGTTTTCAAATCAAAAAAGAGGAAATAAGCAAACTTATATTCGACATTTGTAAACTATGCAGAAGATATTTACTTAAACAAGTAATTGATCTTAATTTTATGAATGTAAACAGTTCAAGTAATTCATCTTAGCCAGGTGTTGATATTTTCTACTCTAGTAAATCAATCTCAGATGCTAAAATGAAAGCAAAATCTTTTTGCTTAGAAAGTAACAGTTTTCAGAACTGAACTGCACATTGCAGGGTGGTGAGCAACCTAGCTAATACTCAAATGCTAGTGAAAAAAACTAATAAAATGCAAGACTAATCATTTAATGTGTACTTTTAGTTGTAAAATGGTTGTATCAGATAGGGTCCAATAAAAAAAATGAAGTCATACCTGTAAGTTCAATAGAAGGAATTTAATGTAAGAACTTTGGTAAATAGAAGCCCTGGTGACACAGTGGTTAAGAGCTATGGCTGCTGTCTTAGTCATCTAGTGCTGCTCCAACAGAAACACCACCAGTGGATGGCTTGTAACAAGAGAAATTTATTCTCTCACAGTCCAGTAGGTCACAAGTCCAAATTCAGGGCATTAGCTCCAGGGGAATGCCCTCTCCCTCTGTCGGCTCCAGAGGAAGGTCCTTGTGATGCATCAGTCTTCCTTTGGTCTGGGAGCATCTCAGTGCAGGAACCCCAGGTCCAAAGGATGTATTCTGCTCCCGGCACTGCTTTCTTGGTGGTATGGGGTTCCCATGTGTCTCTGCTCGCTTCTCTCTTTTATATCTCAAAAGTCATTGCATTAAGACACTATCTAGTGTTGTCAACCTCGTCAGTATAACCTCATCACAATGACAGAATTTACAACCCATAAGGAGATCACATATAATTTCATCATAGTGATAGAGTTTACAACACATAAGGAAATCACATCAGATTACACAATCATACAACACTGGGAATCATGACCCAGCCAAGCTGACAGATATTTTTGGGTGACACAACTCAATCCATGACAGCTGCTAACCAAAAGGTTAGCAGTTCGAATCCACCAGCCACTTCTTGGAAACTCTACAGGATAGTTCTACTCAAAGGCAATGAGTTTGGTTTTTTGGTTTGGTAGATAGGTGCTGGAGAGTTAAACAGTCAGACATGGAACCTGGAGATAATAACTGTAGGAAGCACTACAACCCCTGTGGCTGTGGAGAGAGAACAGAGGCCGGGATCATCAATACCTAAAGCTCTGAGGAAGGGTCCTGCCAGAGGTGCTGGCCCATCTGAGGGGACAAGATAAAGCCGCCTCTGGTGGTGCAGGAGAAAATAAAGCTGAAAGATGTCACCTCTATTGCCAGGGCTTACGGGGGTGACACCGAAAGGAGCAGACTGGTACAGAAAAGAAAAAGTCCTTCCCTCCTCCAGACTAGCACTTTCCCTTTGGAGTCCCTTGTGGCTGGAACCCAACAAGAAGCCAAAGGGCAAATGAAAGACAATAGTTTGAAGAGTTCTAGCCCAACATCACAGAGCAGAGTCTACGACAGTTGAATGTAAAGTAAAAAGATAATAGCTTAATAACTGGCCCAATGGCCAGTTATTAGATTTTACTTGGTTATTAAGACCAAACATCAGGTAAGATCTAAAGAAATACAAGAGGATGATTACCAATTAATTGCAGCATTAGTACTTTTCCAACAATCAACTTCAAAATAATTTATAGAAAGTTTCTTTGAGGGTAAGAAACAAATTATGGACAAAGCAGAACCCATTCCTATTCTCAAAACAAAGGCTCCTGGTTTTAGGTAAATTTTCACAGGATCTCTTGTCTCTGTCACCCCTTGACATCTAGTATACTTTTGCCACATAGTGAGTGTAGCTGACACCAGGGTTCATCAATATCTGTTCTCCTCCTCCTCCTCCTGGCACACAGCTACACTGTACTCCTCAGCCGTCTGGTACTTTGGTTGGGGCCCTGTGACATGAAACTAAAGAATTATCAGCAGAAGCAAGGGGTGTGCACCAATTCCAGACGTGGTCATAAAAATTCTCTGTGTGCGATACTCCATTCTCCCTCCTCCTTCAAGGTTTTGGAAGTCAGAGGTTGAAGATGACACTGCCACCACGGGGAGCCTATGTTCCTGAAGAGCTGCATGAGGAATCCCATACCTCTCCCTCCAGTAAGGTTGAACTGAGACAGTAGTAAGTGGGCAATAACCTGGATTGTGTCAAGCTGTGAAAAGTTTGAGATATATTTATACTGCAGCCCAGGCCAACCTACTCTAATTAATGTAGTAGGCACTCAATAGGAGTTTATTAAATGATGTGAAATTTTAATAATGAATGTAGGTATGCGATACTCATAAATGACTATAGAAATAAAATTTAGGGCTTGGCTCATTTTATTCCTAACAAGAGTGATCCAAATGCAATGGTCTCATGTTATCTTGTTCTTTGAAAACCTAGAACAGTTGGTTTGGATTGCAAACATATTCCCTACTCTTTCTCATGTGACTGACCCAGAGTCACATTGCTAGTTGGTAACAGAGGTTGAACCTGCATTCAGCTCTTCTCACTCAGAATCCAATGCTCTGTCACCAAAGTAGAAGTTGCTACAGTCTGTTTTGTCAGTGTTTGCCAGACCAGTGGGAGCACAGGAAGCAATGAAGGTGGAAGCATGGAATGGTGAGAGAAAAATGAAAGGCAGGACACAGCAAGCTACAACAAAGGCAAAACACCTAAAGAGAAGAGGGAGAGGCTGTTTAATTGGGAAAGTCCCTGAGTTCTTAAAATAACCAGAGGGCCATTTTAATTGATGTGTCATACCTACATGGAAAATGATATTGATAATAGCATTTGCAGAAGTAAAACAAAAAAAGATTAGAGAATTCTGTACATAATACATTTCCCTTCATCAAATATTTTCCTTTCCCAAGCATGCTCAAGTGGGAGTAACTGCTGTGTATTGTAATGGTTAAGGTTGTGTGTTTCAACTTAGCTAGGCCATGATTCTCAGTGGTTTGGCAGTTATGCAATTGCAATTTGGCAGTTTTTTAATAATGTAGTCAACTCTATGATGAGATCTGCTATGAGCAGCCAGTCAGTCAAAAGGAGTTTCCTTGGGGGTATGACCCACCTCCAGTATATAAATGGATGTTCCAGCAAGGCTTTCACTCTCAGTCTTGCATACTGATCATCATCATCTGACCTCTGGTTCTCAGGACTTGAGCTAGTAGCTTACCTGCCAGCCTTGGGATTCATCGGCCTTTGAAGCCAGTGAGCCAGAAGCTTGCCATCTGACCTGCAGATCTTGGGTTTGTCAGCTCCTGCAGCTACATGAGTCAGGAGAAGCCTCCAGCCTGACACTTGACGTGTGGACTTGGGACTTGCCAGCCTCTACAACCATGTGAGCGATATCCTTGAGATCTCTCTCTCTCTCTGTAAGTATATACATATATGGAAACCCTGGCAGTATAGTGGTTAAGAGTTAGGCTGCTAAAAAAAAGGTCAGCAGTTTGAATCCACCAGGTGCTCCTTGGAAACCCTATGGGGCAGTTCTACTCTGTCCTATAGGTTCGCTATGAGTTGGAATCAACTCAACGGCAACAGGTTTTATATATACATACATATATATATATATATGTATATACACACATACATATACACACTGATGAAGAACAAAGACCACAGCCTTCACTATGGATTACATTTTAACATAAAGAAAACAAAAATCCTCACAACTGGACCAGTAAGCACCATCATGATAAACAGAGAAAAGACTAAAGTTGTCAAGGATTTCGTTTTACTTGGAGCCACAATCAACGCCCACAGAAGCAGCAGTGAAGAACTCAAATAATGTATTGCATTGGGCAAATTTGCTGCAAAAGACCTCTGTAAAGTGTTAAAAAGCAAAGATGTCACCTTGAAGACTAAGGTGCACCCTGACCCAAGCCATAGTGTTTTCAATTGCCTCATATGCACGGGAAAGCTAGGCAATGAATAAGGAAGACCGAAGAATTGACACCTTTGAATTATGGTGTTGACAAAGAATATTGAATATACCATGAACTGCCAAAAGAATGAACAAATCTGTATTGAAAAAAGTACAACCAGAATGTTCCTTAGAAGCAAGGATGGTGAGATTACATCTCACATACTTTGGACATGTTATCAGGAGGGAACAGTGCCTGGAGAAATACATCATGCTTGGTAAAGTAGAAGGTCAGTGAAAAAGAGGAAGACTCTCAAGGAGATGGATTGACACAGTGGCTGCAACAATAAGCTCAAGCATAACAATGACTGGAAGGATGGTGCAGGACAGGGCAGTGTTTCATTCTGTTGTATTTAGGGTCACTATGAGTCAGAACTGACTTGACTGCACCTAACAACAGCAACAACAAACACACACATACACACACATGTGCTTTACTGGCTTTGCTTCTCTAGAGAACTCAGCCTATACTAAATAAGAGATTTCTGGCATCCTACCTATGGGACCAAACGAACCTGAGTTACTCTTCAGCATTACTCTAGCTCAGGGGTCCACAAATTTTTATGTAAAGGGCCAGTTAGTAAATATTTTTAGCCCTATGTGTCATGTAGTGTCTGTCCCAAGTACTCGATGCTTTCATTGTAGAGGGAAAGTAGCCATAGACAGTATGTAAACAAGTGAACTTGGCTGTGTTCCAATAAAACTTTATTTATAAAACAAATAGTAGACTGGATTCAGCCTGAGGGCAACAGTTTGCTGACCTCTGGTCTATCTAATTAACTTGATAAGACCCTGGAGCTTCTGAAGAGCTTGCTATAGTCACAGACACAAAAAAATGTAATAAAGCCCTATCTCATATCTCCAATCATGCAGTTGAATGCAGTACCTGGGGCCCAGAAAGTATGTATGAATGACTCACACAAAACCTCAGTCGTCCAGGGAAAGCAGCTTAAAATGCATCTACCACTCAAGTGGGCGGGTCCAATTTTCTGGCAGCTGACTGGAATTGGGAAGTTTTTTGCTTCCAAAGTTGAATAAGAGGAGAAACAGGGATCTTCTTATGAAAGCCTCTTGCCCTAAGGGTGAAATTAGCATCCTCTTTTGTTAGCCCCTGCACATTAGTAGATATGGTAGCAGAACTGCCATCTTTCCGTCTGGATTCTGCAATTCTAGCCTTCAGTCACTTGTACAGTGTGTGGATCACCTTAGGTAACACTGGACACAAAACATCCTGAGTCCCACTGAAGCACAATGCCAGCAAGATGCAGGAATTTGGGAGCCTAGGTTTTCTTCTTTTTTTTTTTCCTGAACATAACAAAACTATAATGAGGATGCAGTTTTTAAGTAAGTGCATACTATACATAAAGGATGCCCTTCCTCAGATCCTCAGAGGTTCAGCAATGGAGTGGAGTAAGGACAGGCTCTGGGGGCTGACACGCATTAAGAGGCCACCTCGTTCAATGATATAAAAATAATGCCGCTTTATAGATCACCCCTCTGTATCATGGAAACATCTATTCACAGAAAAGACTGATGATAAAAGAAATGCATCCATGAATTCATTTAAATTTTCAAGAAATTCAGAAGAAAAATAAAAGAAAGAGACATTTAAATTTACTTTGGGGAGCAGGATTGGAGGAAGACTCATTAACAACCCACAATATGCAGATGACACAACCTTCCTTGGTGAAAGTGAAGAGGATTTGAAGCACTTACTGATGAAGATCAAAGACTACCACCTTCAGTATGGATTACACCTCAACATAAACAAAACAAAAATCTAAGAGAAAGATTAGTCCAAAGGACTAATGGACCACAACTACCACGGCCTCCACCAGACTGAGTCCAGTACAACCAGATGGTGCCCGGCTACCACCGCTGACTGCTCTGACAGGGATCACAGCAGGAGGGCCCAGACAGAGCTGGAGAAAAATGTAGAACAAAATTCTAACTCAAAAAAAAGAAAAAAAAAAACAGACTTACTGGCCTGACAGAATCTGGAGAAATCCCGAGAGTGTGGCCCCCAGACACCCTTTTAGCTTGGTAATGAAATCACTCCCGAGGTTCACCCTTCAGCCAAAGATTAGGTAGGCCCATAAAACAAAATGAGACTAATGGAGCACAACGGCCCAGGGACAAGGACTAGAAGGCAAGAAAGGACAGGAAAGCTGGTACTAGGGAACCCAAGGTCAAGAAGGGAGGGTGTTGACATGTCGTGGGGTTGTTAACCAATGTCATAAAACAATATGTGTAGTAACTGTTTAATGAGAAACTATTTGTTCTGTAAACCTTCATCTAAAATACCATAAAAAAAAAACCAAAAGAAAACAAATGCCCTCACAAATGGACCAATAAGCAACATCATAATAAACGGAGAAAATATTGACATTGTCGAGGATTTCATTTTACTTGGATTCACAATCAACGCCCATGGAAGCAGCAATCAAGAACTCAAACAATGTATTGCATTGGGTAAATCTGCTGTAAAAGACCTCTAAAATATTAAAAAGTAAAGATGTCACCTTGAGGACTAAGGTGCACCTGACCCAAGCCATGGTGTTTTCAATCGCCTCATATGCATGGGAAAGCTGGGCAATGAATAAGGAAGATGGAAGAAGAGTTGACACCTTTGAATTATGGTGTTGGTGAAGAATATTAAATATACCATGGAGTGCCAGAAGAACAAGCAAGTCTGTCTTGGAAGAAGTACAGCCAGAATGCTACTTAGAAGCAAGGATGGTGAGACTTCATCTCATGTACTTTGGACATGTTATCAGGAAGGACCAGCCCCTGGAGAAGGACATCATGCTCGGTAAAGTAGAGGGTCAGTGAAAAAGAGGAAGACCCTTAACGAGATGAATTGAAGACCCTCAAAGAGATGAATTGACACAGTGGCTGCAACAATGGGCTCAAATATAGCAACCATTGCGGAGATGGCACAGGAACAGGCAGTGTTTCATTCTGTTGTACGTAGGGTCACTGTGAATTGGAACCGACTCAACGGCACTTAACAACAGCAACAACAACATATCGATGTGGCAAAGGAAGAGAGAGGAAACTCAAGTCCACATTCCCTTTGTTGATACTAACTTCTTTTAAGCATTTTTAAACATCTTCATCAAGTAGAAGATTTATAACCCCAAAGCAGGAAATTATCTGTCAATTCAGGAAAGATTAGAACAAGAAGTGGCCCAACAATTGTACCTTTTCTTTGCCTTTCTAGGGTGTGGACTGAAGTTTGATTTTGTTAAGAAACACCCACAAGTAAAGGTTAACAATCTCATTTCCTCTCCTTACATAAACTCATTAGCAAAAATATTGATTAGAGTTTTTATTCACTATCTAGAGTTATATTTCCTTTTGTTTCTATTATCCTACAGGGCTTGCTTCAAGGAGACCCAGTTGGAATGGTACTGAGAGTTGTTCACTGGTACACCACTTGTTAGCTGCTGTCAAATCAGCTCCTACTCCTGACAACCTTATGAACAGAAGGAAATGTTGCTGGGTCCTGCATCATCCTCACAATAGCCAGCATGTTCGAATCTATCATTGCAGCTATTGTGCCAATGCATTTCACTGAGTGTCTCTCATTTCCTCCTTGAACCTCTACTCACCAGCAACTGATATTTCCTGATGATATGTCCAAAGCAAGCGAGACAGAGAAGGTTCTGTTGTGATCCATAGAGTTTTCATTGGTTAATTTTCAGAAATAGATCATCAGGCCTTTCTTCTTAGTCTGTCTTAGTCTGGAAGCTCTGTTAAACCTGTCATCATGGATGAACATACCGGTATTTGAAATACTGGTGACATACCTTCATGTAAGTCACCACAACAGGACAAATTGATAGATGGGTAGTGGGGTACATCACTTAGAACCTTCCAAAAATATTCCGTCACCACCCATTGGGGCTGGGTTTGAACTTATGACCTTGAAGCAAAAGGCCCGAGGGCTTGTTGGCAGCCCCACTTTATCATCCTACCCACACGCCAAATCATGCACTTCTTGGTTGTTCCAAACTTTTCATTTCTACCCTTTTAAAAAAGTTCTTGGTACATCCCGATTCTACTATGTGCCTTTGAATAATATCATTAGGTTTGTGGTTATTTTCATCCCTAATAACTTTTGGTGTTTACTTAACTTTGCTTTGATACTGTTATTGACTTTGCAGCTATAGTTACAACCACTAATTGAGAAAGCTTGATGATAGATTGAAGCAAATTGACCAACCACTAAGTGAAAAGCAGTGCTATAGCAGTTATTAGAAACTAGATGGCACAGAACAATTTTAAGTGGACATGACTCACATCAGCTGCCTCTGTTTTCAGGGCAATGAAGGCATGAAGTTCAAGAACATTAAAAGTCACATTACCTTGTTTGATCTTGAGACGGGAGGGGCTGGCAAGCTTGCCTCTAAGTGTTCCTTTGGCTCATTTTAAAATGAATTTGGCTTTGATTTAGGATTAAGCAGCTGGCTGTTTCCTACTCGTTTGAAAAAGTCATTCTGTGAGGCTTATGATTAACAATATGGAGAGGTAAAAGTCATCCTCTAGATATTTGGAAAGCACAAGAGAGCTCTTTGCTCCTTCTCTTTGCTAAAGACCAAATCCTTCTTAATGAAAACAAAGGTGGTAGAATCTGGGTTGCCCAGTCCTTGTCCTCTCATAGAAGTGGAATTGTGCTTTAGGGTATAGTTATCAATGTTAAGTGTGGCCCAAATGTTAATATAAGGACAGCTATGATTTTTTTTTAATCCTGTTATGGGGTCCTGGCGGCATAGTGGTTGAGAGCTCGGCTGCTAACCAAAAGGTCGGCAGTTCAAATCCACAAGCCACTCCTTGGAAACTCTATGGGGAAGTTTCTACTCTGTCCTATAGAGTCACTATAAGATGGAATGGACTCCATGGCAATGGGTTTGGGTTGAGTTTAACCCTCTTATTGGTAAGTAATCCTGAAACAAAGTCATCCCACTGAAATAAACCTCACCAGGAAAGGAGAGCTGTACCTCAGAGGAACTTCTGCTGAGACTTCAGTCAGGGTCAAGAATTCTTTTCTCTTATGTTCTATCCCTGAACCATCATATTCACCACTGGAGATTCAGCTACCATCCCTGTGCAGACTTCTCCCTTCTCTACGTATACCTCAAGCCTCGATTTCCCACTTTATCTCATGCTGCTTTCTACTGAGCATCTTCATCTATCCAGATGAAGACATCCCTGCTGATGCTCCAAACCAGATTCCCCTCTGCCCTCTGCCCTCTCTGTTAATAGTGATCCTACCTCCAGGCTACCTGGGGCTGAAACACACACCCTTCTCTTCTTCTGAATCCATCCGGTGGCAGTGTAGTGGGTTTTTATTTCTGACTGGTGTTTCCATCCCTATCGTCACTTTCTGAGGTCAAGATGTCCTCACTGACGCTTCCAAAACTATTGACACAACCCACTGTGTTGACAAATAGCCTTTTCTGCTCCTTTTGGTTTCCCTGCTGAACCCCCTCCATGCTGCTAGCAGGGCCATCATAACCAGGGCCTACTTGAAATATGTTCTCTGCTAACTACAAACGTCACTAAGCCTGCAAGGTAAGGCCCAAGCACTGCCAGATTCTGACAGGGCCATCTGCGATGGCCCACATGCAGTATAAACTTTAACTCCCTAACACCTTTCCTCACTTAACACCTTTCCTAGTTGACTGTAGAAACCCTTGCCTCAGGCTTACAAGCAAGGCCTCTAGGGTTCCCAGTGGACCGTGGCTTAGAGGCAAAATTTTCATCCAAAGTTACATCAGTATGAAGCTCAAGCTGGCTTCCTGTGTAAAAGACCTGCTCTGCTTTCCTTCACTTTGGGTTAAAGAGAAATAAGTAAGATGCCAGGAAGGAGAGGGAGCCATCACTCAACACCATGGTGGTGCCATGAGCACAGGTGCACCCTCAGATGCTGCACCCAAAGTATTCAGGTGGAGAGGGGTAAGCCCACAGAAGCAGGCCAGAAAGCTGAGACTTGCAAGAAAGGGCTAGAATATTAGTCATGGTCTCGTTGAACGAGCACAGGACTAGAAATCAGATCTGGTATCTGATTCTGCTGACATCTGCCACTGAAAGGCCATCTATCATTGGCTCTGAGTCAGAAAGACTCAGATTCAAATTCCAGCTACTTAACCTTTTCACTTCTCCTTTTCCTCTTCTAGAAAACACAGTAGCCTGCATCACAGGGCTTTCACATGGATTACATGAGATAATACATGCAAAAGGCCTAGCAAGGTGTCTTTGCTCATGCCATACATTCAACACATTTTTATTAGTGGTCGTTGAGCCAGATACGACTCATGTCAACCCCATGTACAACAAAATGAAATGCTGCATGGTCCTGTGCCATCTTCACCATTGTTGGTATGCTAGAGTCCATGTTTGTGATCACTGTGTATTTTGAGTGCTTTCCAACCTATGGGACCAATCTTCCAACACTGTATCAGACTATGTTCTGTTGTGATCCACAGGGTTTCCACTGGCTGATTTTCTGAAGTAGATCACCAGGCCTTTCTTCCTAGTCTGTCTTAGTTTGGAAGCTCCCTGAAACCTGTCCAACATGGGTGGCCCTGCTGGTGTCTGAAACACTGCATTTGAAATTTGAAATCCAATGCATAGCACCCATTATTCACTCAACTCTAACAGGGAACACAGAGGAAATGGCCACATCATAACTCATGTTTAAATGACTGAAACAATGCAGAGATCTGTATTGGTGATTTTATTTTAAAAAACCTAACAAGGAATGCTACCGATGAGAAGAGAAAAAGAGAAGCTAGGAAGGATGTTATCTTGGTTATCTCCTGCTGCTGTAAGAGAAATACCACAAGTGGGTGGCTTTAACAAACAGAAATTTATTTTCTCACAGTTTAGGAGGATAATAATCCGAATTCAGGGTGCCAGCTGCAGGGGAAGGCTCTCTCTCTCTCTCTGTCCAATCTGGGGGCAGGTCCTTCCTTGTGTCTTTTCAGCTTCTGTTCCTTCATTCTTTGGTGATTGTCATGTGGCATGGCATCTATCTTCCCCTATCTCTGCTTGCTTAATCTGTTCTTTTATATCTCAAAAAAAAAAAAAGATTGATTTAAGACACACCCTACAACTAACACTTCCACATTAACATAACAAAGAAAATTAATTCCTAAATAGGTATAGGGATTAGGATTTACACAGGTATAGGGGTTAGGATTTATAACACATATTTTTTGGGGACACAATTTTTGGGGACATTTTGGGGGGACATAATTCAATCCATAATAGGTACTATTTCAGTGCAAGTGAAAATCTAAAAATCACAGAATGTTTAATAAGAAGAATTTGATTTCAAATTTCATTCCACCACTTTCTAGCTTTGAAATCTGACCTTGGCAAATCCTCTAACACCTCTGAAACTGTTTCCTCAAAAATGGGATTTAACATAATTCCTATGCATGTTTCAAAGATTGTTGTTAATAAAAAGACTAAATGCTTGAAAATTATACAGCAATTTACTAATAGAAAGAAGTCTTTTTATCTTGCCACTGGGAAACAAAGGTCTTCAGTAAATTCAAAAAGTCCTTGACCAAAATCAAACCCTAGCTGAAAGGACAGTCTCAATATGGAAATGAAAGTACAAAAAAGGTTGGATAAGGCAGCAGATTTAGGTAGAAGAGTCCATCTACTGTGGAAGAGAAAGCATGTGGTTAGAGGCCATGGCTTCTACCTGATGACTCAAGTAGAAGAACCTCACCTCTAAGAAAGGCTGAACGTCTTCATATCTGAATACATGCATACATTCTCATATTCTGTTCATTATAGTGTGAGAACTAATAGTTCATTGACTCTAGAGTGCTTTAAGAATCTCAGGGATTGAAGACCTTCCACTGAAATTATTGTGAAATTGCACCTAGGAAGGAAAAACGAAAGCTTAACTTTATTGATTTTTCCTCACATCCTCACAACTATCTATGGGGTGGGTGCCATTCTCTCCACCATCCAAGGAGGTGGGTGACTTGCCCAAGAACAGGGCAGTGAGAAGGATAGTCTGCCCACCCCTGGCTCTCTCAGAGGTGGAGTGCTGCTGACCGGGCTTTGGTGCATTTGTGTTCTTTGTTTCTGCTTCTCTTCCATTAGTAATCACCTTCGTAAAACATTCTCTATCTCTTACTGAATTACTCCTTCGAGTTTGAGTTGGTGAAATGGAGGGATGACCCTTTTCTTCTGGAATTTGGGATAGAAGATTTTTAGGCCATAATAGAAGATGGCTACCTCATTATGAATACATTTTTTATTTAAAAATTATATACATGAATGTTCATAAAGGTAAAGATGAATGGTACTGAGCAAAGCCTTCGAGTTGGGAGGCAACTCCATTAATCTTCCAAAGCTTGCACGAATGCAGATGTTGCCCAGCTCTTTGCTCAGCTCTCCTGGGCACTGGACTTATCTTGTCTCAGACCTCTTCGCCCTGTCGTTGGCAGCCCAAAATTGAAGGCTCCAGATTAGCCAGTTCAATGACCCAGAAGGCCACAGGGAGGCAGGGGAAGCACACTTGGCTGGCAGAGGCTACAACCAGCTGTGCCTGCTCCGAGACAGGTGCAGGCTCTGCAAGGGAAGTAGGTGATGACAAGCTGCAAAGCTGGCTCCCTACCTGAATCTGAGTAGGACAGCACAGAGTCCCTCTCACTGGTTACATCTGGTGGCAAGAGTATTTTATTGTATTTCTGTGTTTTCCAAAATAAACATTCCAAAATTTCAGAACCAAAAAATCATCTTTAAAAATATCTTACACATTCCTTAATATCCAGTTTATACATTATTCTCTCAACGAAATTTTAATGGCTTGCACATATACAGAACTTTACATAACACTTATACGATGTATATTGCACTTTTAGAAGTTTTATCTCTTTCAGAATTCACTATAACTATGGGAGGAGAAAAAGACACATGTATTTTCCCATTTTACCAACTGAGGGATGGACTCCGAGAGGTAGCATGGTATCCACAGAAGTAACTAGATCCCAAGTCATCTGACCACTAATCCATTGTATGTCCAGGGTCAAAGTGCAGTCCTTGATTTTCTTTGGCAAACTGAATCTCTCCCTGATTGAAGACAGTGCCCCCAAAATTGAGTAAATTATTTTGATAAAGCAAATTGTTTAAGAAATTTGTGTATGATAGAAGCAAACAAAAAGCCTCAGGAAGAGGAAGCTTCTCACTAAAGACAAAAGGAGGCTGACCTGAGCTCTGTAATGGCTGGGCCCTGCCTAGTTTTGCTCACCTCTGGAACTCCAGAATTTAGCAGAGCACCTTGTCCATAGTGGGTGCTGCAAGACCACTTTTTGAATGAATAACTGAGGGAGTAAGTTAGAGAGATAAAAAGCAAGTGGATTGTGTCTACACAGGTACACATGCCCTATTCCAGCACAATGTTTTTCACAGATATATTCCTTTTTTTTTTTGTACTTTAGGTGAAGGTTTACAGAACAAATATTTTCTCACTAAACGGTCAATACACATATTGTTTTATGACATTAGTTAACAACCCCACGACATGTCAACACACTCCCTTCTCAGCCTTGGAGGAACTTTTTTTTTTCTAGTGAAAATATGCATAGCCAAGGATACACCATTTCAAAAATTTCTACATGCACAATTCAGTGACACTGATTACATTCCTCCAGTTGTGCTGTTATTCTCACTTTAGAGGAATGTTTACAGAACAAAATACTTTCTCATTAAACAGTACACATATTGCCCTGTGACAATGGTTAACAACCCCATGACATGTCAACTCTGTCCTTACTCAACCTTGGATTCCCTATCACCAACTTTTCTGTCCCCCTCTGCCTTCTAGTCCTTGTCCCTGGGCTGCTGTGCCTCATTAGTCCCATTTTGTTTTATGCGGCTGTCCAATCCCTGGCTGAACGGTGAACCTCAGGAGAGACTTCACCACTGAGCTAAAAGTGTGTCCGGGGGCCATACTCTAGGGGTTTCTTCAGTTTCTGTCAGGACAGTAAATCTGGTCTTCTTTTGTTTGTTAGAATTTTGTTCTACATCCTTCTCCAGCTCTGTCCAGAGCCCTCTGTTGTGATCCCTGTCAGAGCAGTCAGTGGTGGTAACTGGGCACCATCTAGCTGTACTGGACTCAGTTTGGTGGAGGCCTTGGTAGCTGTGGTCCATTAGTCCTTTGGACTAATCTTTTCCTTGTATCCTCACAGACATATTGTTGATGCCTTTGAATTATAGTGTTGGTGAAGAATACTGAATATACCATGGACTGCCAAAAGAACAAACAAATCTGTCTTAGAAGAAGTACAGCCAGAATGCTCCTTAGATGCAAGGATGGTAAGATTACATCTGACGTACTTTGGACATGTTATCAGGAGGAATCAGTCTCTGGAGAAGGACATCATGCTTGGTAAAGTAGAGGGTCAGTGAAAAAGAGGAAGACCCTCAACGAGACGGATTGACACAATGGCTACAATAATGGGCTGAAGCATAACAATGATTGTGAGGATGGTGCAGGGCTGGGCAACATTTTGTTCTGTTGCACATAGGGTTGCTATGAGTCAGAACCAACTCAGCGGCACCTAACAACACATTCTTGATTACTGTGGGTTCTCTATGGGAATTTTTAACTCATGGCTTTCTTTTTATGATCTAAAAAGATTAATGTAAGCAGACTGTGAGTGACCTTTCAGGGTCACCAAGTTATCCCGGTGTGCCAGGGACTTTCCAAAGTCCCTGGAAACCCCTCAGTCCCAGGCACACCGGGAGGTTGGCCACGCACATCTAGATGACCTCCTAGGACAGAATACAGCTTTGAGAATGCATAAATCTGTTTGTGTTTGAGGTCCGTGGTCACCTAAAGCAAAAGCACGCATCTTTGAGCACTGATGCTCTATAAAAACAGGTGATTTCTCTTAGAGGTCACACAACTTGTGCCTTTAAAAGGCACTGTACTCAGTGAGAGATGGGAGATGAGGCTGGACTTAGGAAAGCTTCATTTCAGCCTCCTGCCTGGACTGAATAGCCCTCTGTTCAGAAATTGTCAGGAGAGCCCTGGCACTGATTTGGCTGACATGTCACTCCTGATCGTCTTCTTCCCACCCCTTATACACCATTGAAGCTGGCCATGTCTCAAGCCCTTCTTAAATGTAGCCTGTCCTTCCTGGTCTCACTGGCTGGTTGAAAGTGGCCCTCTGGGCTTGCTCAGGATTACCCTTCTCACCTCCTATGCTGAGATTTGGAAATGTCATCCCTTCCTCATCTCAAGCACTGCCTCTGTAGTGAAGCCTTTCTGGGCCCTCCAAACCCTCTGTCACTTCATTAAGTGTTCATTACACTGAAGAGCTCAATATGGCAATTGAATGAATGGACTTTGGAGTAATGCAGACCTCAGTCCATACACCCACAGTGTGTGAGCTTGTGGAAATGTCACCTTTTCAAGCATAAGTTCCCTACTTGTTAAACAAGGATGATAGTACCTGTGGAATAAGGTTTTTATAAGGATCCCATCTCCACCATGCCCCTGAAGGAGAAGACATTTTTTCCCTAAATGTGGGCTGTTTGTTGTTTTACTTAAGATATTTTGTGTGCAAATAAAACAATAATATGTGCAAAACACCTTTCACTCCTCAGGAGGAGTAGGTGGCACTGAGCAGAAAGAGTATAAACCATGAGTAAACTGAGCTGGGTTTGGATAATGGTGCCACCACTTACAACTATCATAATTTACTCAGGCAGGTTACTTCCACTCACTGGGCCTCAGTTCCTTTATCTGCAAAAGAAAGATGATAGCACTCAACAAGCATCATGAAATGTAAATGGGATAATGAGTGTATAATGCTTGGTAGAGTGTTAAGTACAATACTGTGTGTTGCCCTTTCTCCTTCTGCAAAGATGGTGTCAAAAGAGTACGCCAATCTCAAGACTTGTGTGTCCTTGGGCAACAGTTGAATTCAGAATCAAGGGTTGGGTGTCTATTCAGCAAAGTGCCTAAGTCTGAAGCCTCGTGTCTAAGGAAACTAGAACACTAGTAACAGTTTGATTTCATGAGACTGTGGCAAAAAGTTCATTTTTTTTTATATGAGTAAATTAAATCTACCGAAGAATTTTCTTATAAAATTTCTTTATGGAGTTTATATAACTTTATGTTTTAAATTTTGACCTAATTTCAGACTTACAGAAAAGTTGTAAGAAGAAATGCAATGAAATCCCAGATATCCTTCACCCAGAATCCTCAAATTTTACTACATTTGCTTTATCTTTCTTATACCTAGAACGGACCATAAAGAATATTTATTCCAAGTTCCTTATATTTTAGATTAGGGAACTGGGCCAGCACAATTCCGTCTCTACCCACAGTAATGACAAGAACACACAGCTTCTGACCCCAATAATCAATCATTCACTCCCATTCCCCAACCCCATGTCACCATGTTATTCAGGCAGACACCATTTCAGCGCTAACTCTGCGATGCTTAGAGGTATGAAGCACACTTCTCAACTCTTCTAGAGATGTTTTGCAGATGTGACTTGCTCCCACTGTAAATTCCATGAATCACACCACTCTTAACATCATCAACTCTTTTAGAAGAATGGGTTTGAGTCAGCAATCACATCTACCTTGGTGAGTAGAAATAGTTCCATAGAAAAAAGTGAGAAATTTCTTTGAATCCCTCCTAAGTTTGGGTGAGAAACTTTAAATCAAAGTCTGTATGAAATTTTTATTGTCCTAAAGTGCCCCCACCTCCCCACACACACACCTCACTCCCAGTGGAAAAGTAAAACATTTTTGCTTTCGCAAAATTGCACAGTCAGCATACTTGGAGATACTGCCTTTCTTTTCTCTGGCTCCCTTTTTGAGCTTGGAGTGGGGAAAGCCATAAAGGGAAACCAAAGAGAGAGAGATGAAATTTGATATAGAGAACATTCTATGTTTCTTCAAAGCTTATCTCTCGCCTGAGGCAATGGCACTTAAGTTTGCTTGCTCTGCACCTGTAGCTCAATTGATAATGTCTTACAAGCAATAAGGCTACTCATGACCATTAGTAATATTCCTGCAGCAATGATCTGTGATTGTAGGGAGCTACAGATTCAGTTATAAACCTAAAACAAATTAGCAAAGGCAGTTATCCTGTACTATAGCCAACCAATTTATCTAGGTGAACAAACTCTGCCTTGAACATACAGTAAATCTGAATGCAGTCAAGCACATTCTCACAAAGGGATCAGATCTGTGTGGAGATTCGCAGCAGTGCTCACACGTGCACAGGTTTTCATGAGGCTTTTTGCCAATCCTCAAGTGGGCACGAGCATTTGAGAACAACAACCTTGCTTGGTTGTGGGGACATTGATCTCTATGTGCTTTAGTTTTCCCATCAACCTATGATAACTTCCCTTCAGGAAAGAGTTAGGAAGTTCTTTAGAAACCTTGCATTGAATTTCACAGGTTGCACTAAAATATGGATGTTTTCGTGGGTCAAGTTAAGACCATAAATATATAAAGCTTACACTGCCCAGGTGGGGGGCCTGCAGCTGGGAACTGGCCTTCCTACTTAAAATTCATTTGTCAGTTAAATTGTAGGAGGGGGTGAAAAGATGGAGAGGCGTAAGCAATATGAATAATTCTCTGATCTTGTCTAAGTCCAAGTTAGATGGTGTTTTGTAAGCCTATCTGTGTGGATTTCTAAATTCTCAAGTGTATTCTGAACACTGTAAACTCCCTGTTGTTTTTCAGATACTGATCGAACATAGATGGGGTTGCAATGAGTCAGAATCAACTCAATGGCAAATGGTTAGTGGAGCCCTGGTGGTGCAGTGGTTAAGAACTTAGCTGCTAAAAACAAGGTCAGCAGTTCAAATCCACCAGCTGAGCCTTGGAAACCCTATTATGAGTTGGAATCGACTCGATGGCAATGGGTTTGTTTGGTTTGGTTTGATTACAAAGAATCTTGTTTGGGGAAGAGCGTTACTCCCAGAGTAGGGAAAGGCAAACATCTTCCATTTCATACATCAGGAATTGCATTCTAAGTCAAAGAATAAAGGATATGGATTTTATTCTGAATTACTATTAAGACTGAACTGAAACATCTGGGACTGAATTATCTGAACTACTACTACTGTTAACACTAAATTCACATTGGGCTGGAGAAATTTTGTATATAGAGTGCTGTGCAGGTGCTGTGAGTTTACACAGAGTGGTGGTACCGCTGCACAGGGTCTTGTGCATGACACTGTGCTTCCTTACATCATGGCCTATGGCACAGCCCAGAGAAGCCAAAGAAATGTGGTTATAACTGAGAAGAGAGAAAAAACTGAGGATGTGTTTGCTTCTTCAAGGTTGGTACTGAGATCATGTTGCAAAGAGGGTCACAACAGGGTAGGATGGAGGAAAATGAGTTTTCCTTAGGGAACCATTTAAGCTACAAAAGGTTTCAAGTAGTCGTTGCAAAAATGAGCTCAGAGGATCAAGGATTTAGGCTTGGGATACTGAAAGCAACTGACCCTAAACTGGGAAGCTGAATGAAGAAAACTATACTCTTTGAGGTCATGTTGACCAGTTAGCCCTCACTGAACTAGTGAACCCTATCTACTCTGCAAATTTCTAAGTGATGTTGGGAGATTAAAAAGCAACATAGAAACTCTACTGAATCTTTCTGTATCAGCTACAGGAACTGTTCATTATGGACAGCAACAATAATC
Organism: Dugong dugon; assembly: GCA_030035585.1. Taxonomy (NCBI): domain Eukaryota; kingdom Metazoa; phylum Chordata; class Mammalia; order Sirenia; family Dugongidae; genus Dugong; species Dugong dugon. Next base: position 25,257,774 of record CM057464.1, read on the forward strand.
ATATCTTTGAAGCCCCTGCTCAGTCTGTCTTCTGTGATGGGTGCAACACCCATCCACCTCCTGCAAGCCCCCGAAGATCACAGCCAGATCACATTACAAACTCCTGTCCCCAGGCCACAAATGTAACCTCCATTTAACAGTTTTGACAAGGTCCTTGTTGCCATTAAAAAGACAATTTATGTTTTGATTGATGCTTAATATTTTATGTTGTGATATTTTTTAAAGTAATTTAGGACATTTGAGGGTTCCCTCCCCCCCTCTTTTGGATAAAATATGGACAGGAAGGCCCCAACTATCCAGAGATATTCCTGCAGGAAATTATGGGCACCTGAGTATTTGGAACGGGAACTGAGAATTTGGCTTGAGGGGAGCATGTGTCCCTCACAGGACCAGAGGCTATGGAAATATCCGGCTTCCCATCTCTTGGAGAGGATCAGGGTGGGTGGAAGGGTCAGGAGAAAGAAAGATCATCAAAGAAGAAAGTCAGTTGAAAATTGAAAAAAGAATAGACCCATCCCATTATTTCCACTGAATCCACGTCATGAGAACAAACTCCTGGGGTCCCATTTCCTGTCTCTCCTACACTTTTCTCATGAGAACACAACCTCAGGCTGTGGGCCTTTTACAGTTTCTGACTGAGTTAATGGTACCAGGCTACCAGCTGAGAATAAGGAGTGGGGAGAGGGAGATAAACTCACTGGCAATCAAATTACAAAACCAAAAAGACAGAACACCAGCCTTCAATTAAACTCTCAGGGTAGCTAAGTACTCATTTCCTAAAAGATCTTATCTAGACCAGAGAAAGAGTATGAAATATGAATGCCAGTCTGGTTAGTTAACATTACATTAGAAGTTCAGTTAATTACTATGCCTAATCCTGGCTTTAACCGTTAAAAAAACAAACAAAAATGTATAAAATATGAACCTCAGAAAACAAAAAGCTAGAACACCACTGGGAGAAATCACCTTTTCTGGAAACATTTGAGGAGAAAACACCAGGTTCTTATCTGGCAATGTGGTTTGCTCTCATGTACTCAGAGAGGCTGGGGTTAAGCTGCATGACCTCACAGAACCTCTTTTTCTCTCTCCCGTCAGGGCCATAGAAAACGGGAGACAACAGGGTCACTTTTCTCAGGCCCAAGGACCTGCCAAAGGTCAGTGGAGTTATATTTTCACAGCCAGCAGAGCTAGTGTTTCCACTGAAAATGTGAGGTGAGAGCCTTCTGTGCTTTTCTGGTTTCCTCTCAAATTTAGATAGCTATAGATAGATTGATAGGTAGCTAGGTCGACAGAGCGAGCATATAAAAGAGAAGACAAAAGAATGAGAAAAATGACCAAGAAGACTTAAAGTAGTCTATTCTGTGTTTAGGGGTTTGTTTGAGTGTTTTTAAAATGGAGTATAATGATAGTGAAGACTGTGGCTGAGTTAACTCTTTGTCACAAAGCCCTAAACTTCTCACCTAGCTTGGTTGTAAGATTTATCACCAGGACACAGAAAAGGATACTTGAGAGGTCACCTCTCCACTTGATCCCATTTTCTCAGTGGGTACCAGTGTCAGAGGAAATGTTAGCCCTCTGAAAAACCCCTCACAATAATTGGGAGCCACCTGCTAATTTCAACCTGTGCCAAGGTCTACACTGACATCCACATGCTCATTAGCCCTCTAAAAATAACAATAGCCATGCTTCCCTCCAGCTGCAGGCTCAGGACAAGAACTTTCTTTAAAAAAAAAAACCTTCCTGTTTCATTAGTACTATACACAGACAGCCAAAGGTTCCTCACGCAGATACTCTAAATTTCAAATCAGCCAGATCAAGATGACTTTAAGGATGGACACAAGCTACTCCTTACTGTTATTAGAGAACAGGAAATGGGGCAACCCCCAGGGGCCTGCACCAGGGCTTCAGAGAAGGAAGTCTTGGCATTAAGGAGGCAAGAGGGCCTATTTTCTGCCCTCTCCGCAAAATAGGGGAAGGTTTCTCAGGAAGGCAGTGATATTTCATCCCCACAGAGGGACATCACTGTGCACACAAGCCTTCTCTTAGGTGTTGGTTCCACCATCTTGAGCTACTAAGCAGTACAGCACTGGCATTCTGCGGAGAGAAGGGCAACCTGGGCCTAAGGTTGATCCTTTAGCTAACCCTAAAAACAAAGGACAGATAAGGTTCCCTCATGTCATGCACTGAATTGTTGTCTCCCCAAAATATATGTCAATTTGACTAGGCCATGATTCCAAGCATTGTGTGATTGCCCACCATTTTGTCAATTGACTTGATTTTCCTATGTGTTGTAAATCCTACCTCTATGATGTTAATGAGGTAGGATTATCGGCAATTATGTTAATGACGTAGGACTCAATCTACAAGATTAGGTTGTGTCTTAAGTCAATCTCTTTTGAGATATAAAAGAAAGAAGCAAGCAGAGAGACATGGGAGACCTCATAAGACCAAGAAAGCAGAGCCAGGAGCACGAGTCCTTTGGACTCGGGGTCCCTGGACAGAGAAGCTCCTAGAGCAGGGGAAGATTGATGACAAGGACCTTCCCCCAGAGCCGACAGAAAGAGAAAGCCTTCCCCTGGAGCTGGCATCCTGAATTCGGACTTCTAGCCTCCTAGACTATTCGAGAATAAATTTCAATTTGTTAAAGTCATCCACTTGTGTTTCTGTTATAGCAGCACTAGATGACTAAGACACCTCCACAAAGAAAAGTTCAATTAAAGAGACTGGCACATTCCAGGGTTCCCTGCAGAGCTCCTTACACTGTTGCTGTTGCTGTTAGGTGCCATCTAGTCGGTTCTGACTTATAGTGACCCTATGCACAACAGAAGGAAACGCTGCCCAATCCTGCACCATTCTCACAATCTTTGCTACACTTGAGCCTATTGTTGCAGCCACTGTGTCAATCCATCTCATGGAAGGTCTTCCTCTTTTTCACTGACCCTCCACTTTACCAAGCAAGATGTTCTTCTCCAGGGACTGATCCCTCCTGAGGACATGTCCAAAGTATATATGACAAAGTCTCGCCATCCTTGCTTCTGAGGAGCATTCTGGCTGTATGTCTTTCAAGACAGGTAGACAGGTTTGTTTGTTCTTCTGGCAGTCCATGGTATATTCAACATTCTTCTCCAACCCTATAATTCAAAGGCATCAATTCTTCTTCTGTCTTCCTTATTCCTTACACTAGCAGCACGCAAACCACCAGCAGCACACTTTCCTCCTGACGGGCTTTGGTGAAAAGACACAATGTCCCAGGCACCAGGCTGCAGGTGACCTTTCCCACCCCATAGCATCTCTGTCCTGAGTCACTTCAGCCCTCAGTGTTGGGCAACATGTCTGGGAACCAGAAAATGTCAAGCTGTTTCTACAAAACCTGCAGCACCTCATCCTATTCTGCACAGGCCCCTTCTTGGGTATTTATTAAAAATGAAATAAAATTTTATAAGAGCAGGTACTATATTATCTACTTTCACAGATTTTTACATAACCTTATTCTGTATAGGTACATAATTTAGGCTTGATTACATATAGTGCTTTTGTTCTTTGTATAACTATTTGGGAATCAAGCCCTAGGTCTATACTATAAACTTCATTATAACATTTTTTTCTGTTAGTAAATTACATTAGACTTACATCATTTCAATTTATAACAACTTTCCCAGAAACAGAACCAGTCATAAGTTCTAGGAATGTAGTTCTGACTTGAGAGAAAGAAGATTCAAGGTCAAAGATTCAAGTTTTTTCTCTGCTGGTTGAAGTTTCCTAAGGAAGTTGCTTAGTTTCCTCCTTTATAAACTGTAGCTAATAATAATAACCACCTCATTTGCCTGTTTTAATGATCAAATGTGAAGATAAAAATAAAAGTAGTTTATAAATGCTTTACAAATGTCAGCTAGAAAGATAAATACCTTTGCTTGAAGTAATCAGTAGTGAAGGACTGCATACAAGCTAATTAAAATCCCCCTTACTGTTACCTGTTCACCATTCCTAAAGGAAAAGAAACATTCTTTCACAGAAGTCAGTAAAATAGTTGGATACGACAAAACCTGTGTGAACTTGATCTTGTCCAGTTACTTTTTTCATTCTTCTGTTTCAATAGGCAAGCCTAGAAATCCTGTGGCTGGTCTAATTTGTTCTCCGGCTTGATTTACAGCCACATGTAGGAAACCATAGTGCCTCAGTATCACAGAAGAAAAGAAACATCATACCTCAGTCAAATTCTGGGTGCTCCTGGGTCCCGGCCTGCTGATACTGGCCTGTTTCTCTCACCCTCCCTGGGACACACCTGGCAGTTCAGAACTGAGCATTTTCTCATGGTTTTCCTTTCCTACAAAGGCTTTTCAAGTTTGCTTTTCCTGACCCTCCTAGCTAAATTCAGAAAAGGAAAGCTGACTTCCTGTGTGCTCCTCACAGGGTCTCCAAACAGCCCAAAAAAGCTTTTTTCACCATCTAAAAGACCCTGGCTCCCTCTCAACAGTGCTACTGGTCCCAGGATAAGATACAAAATAAATTTAACAAAGAGAACTATAATTTTACCAAGGAATGTATGCCAAAGTCACTATTTTCCTGCACAATAATTGACAGAAATATTCTAAAGAGTATGTTGACATATTGCCATAAACCCAACCAAAACCCACTGCCGTAGAGTCTAGTCAACCTTATAGGTCAGAGTAGAACTATCCCACAGGGTTTCCAAGACTGTGAATCTTCACAGAAACAAACTGCCACATCTTTCTCCCGCAGAGCAGCTGATGGGTTTGAACTGCTGACCTTTTTGGTTAGCAGCCCATCCCTTTAACCACTGCACCACTGGTCCATGAAGGTGGGTCTTCTATTTAGTAGAAAGAGAGCTATCATTTTGTATCCATAATGAAAAAACCACCACCTCTTGCCTCTAAGCTAAAAAATACTTTCTATTCAACATCATATTTTAAATATCTTGTTATCATCTCTTTAGAGGTAATGGCATTCAAAATTACTTATTTGCTTATGATCAAGAGGCTGTGTCCTGAAGCAACAAAGAAAAAATAAACAATCAATTGAACTTTATCAAATTTTAAAACTTCTGCTTCAAAGGACAGCATCAAGCAAGCAGAAAGACAACCCGTGGGAATGGAAGAAAATATTTGCAAATCATATAGCTGATAGAGACTTGTATCTAGCATACATAAAGCACTCTTACAACTCAATAATAAAAAAGATAAATAGCCAGATTAAAAAAGAGGCAAAAAGCTTGAATAGGCATTTCTCCAAAAAAATATACAAATGGCCAATAAGCACATGAAAAAATGCTTGACATCATTAGCCATTAGGGAAATGCAAATCAAAATCACACCCACTAGGATGACTATAATTAAAAAGATAGACAATAACAAATGGTCACGACATGGAGAGATTGTAACCCTCATACATTGTTGTTGAAAATGTAAAATGGTACAGCTGCCATGGAAAACAGTGTGGTAGTTCCTTAAAAAGTTAAACATAGAGCTACCAAATGATTCCACTCCTAGATAAACTCAAGAGAATTGAAAATGTAATTTCATACAAAAACTGGTACGTGAATGTTCATTACAGCATTATTCACAATAGCCAAAAGGTGGAAACAACCCAAATGTCCATCAATAGATGAATAGATAAACAAAATGTGGTATATCCATACAATGGAATATTATTTAGCCATAAAGAGAAGTGAAGCTCTGATTCATGCCACAACATAGACGAAACTTGAAAGCATGAGGATGAGTGAAATAAGTCAAACACAATATGACAAACAATGTATGATCCCACTTCTATGAAATTTCTAGACCAGGCAAACGCATAGAGCCAGAAGGATTATTGGTTGCCAAGGGCTGGAGTGGCAGGGTGAGGAGAGTGACCGCTAATGTGCGTGAAGTTTTTTGTGGAAGTGAAGAAAATATTCTAAAATTGATTGTGGTTATGAAATTGTGGTGATGGCTGCACAATTCTGTGAATATACTGAAAGCCATTGAATTGCACTTTTTATATATATAGATAATTCTTTATTTGACAGAGAAGTTGGGTAACAGAACAACAACAACAAAATAAACAACAAAAATAAAGCAGAAGATTGCTAGGTTACATACTTTACAAATTAGTAAGAAAAATATGACTAGACTAATGGAAAATGAACAAAAAGTTAATTTAAAAAACACAAAATGGTCCATAAACGTATGAAAAGTTTAGCCTCCCTGGCAGAGCAAAGTAAATGCCAATTAAATTGAACTATTAAATACCATTTTCAATACATCAAATTGATAAAAAGGCTGGTGCCAGTCCAAGGCTGGTGAAGTTATCATGGCTGAATGAAATGGGCTTTCATAAACAGTAATGAATAAAATTTAGGTAACCTCTCTAGAAAGCAATTTGACAGTAAGTATCTTTACAACTATTTAAATACTTTGATCCAGTAATTCTGCTTCCAGCAATTTATTTTAAAGAAGTCATCAGAAATGCACTCAAAGATTTCTTAACAAGCATGTTCTACCACAATTATTTACTGTATCAGTTAGGACTACATTTGGCTGCGTGTAACAGAAACCTGGCAGAGGCTTAAATAAGCAGGGTGATTATTCCGCTCATGTATCAAGAAGTCCAGAATTCAGCAGTTCACAGCTGGTGTAGCACCCGCATGAAACAAGCCATCAGGGACCCAATTTCCTCAAGTCTTTCCAAGGTACCACCCAGAGCAAGTGGCTGCCTTCCTTACGCCTGAAAATGGCTCCAGCACTCCTAGGTTTCACTTCTGTGCAGGACGAAGGGGGAAAGGTAAAAGTTCATACTTGCCAAGTCTGTCCTCTTGTACCAAAATACCAGTAGCTTTATCAGCTTGTGTCTCTTAACTACCCAGAGCTGAGTTATATGGTCACCCCTACCAGAAGCCCTGGTGGTGCAGTGGTTAAGAGCTGCAGCTGCTAACCAAGAGGTTGGCAGTTTGAATCCACCAGCCACTCCTTAGAAACCCTATGGGGCAATTCTACTCTGTTTATAGGGCCTCTGTGTGTTGGAATCTGCTTGATGGCAACGGGTTTGCACAGGAGCTGGGAGGTATGTTTAGCTAGGCACATTATCATCCCTTCCATCTAAAGTGGGGTTCTGCTAATGAGAAAGATGCAACAAGTGACCCATTTAATTACAAAATCCCCTATAGCTATTAATGTCAGGTTTGTTAATTTTACTGACCTTGGAAAATGCTCATATTATAATGTTAAGTGAGAAGCTGGACACAGGAACATATACAATACAATCTCAGTTTTGTTTTAAAAAATATAATTTACATGCACACACAGCCACACACAGGAAGTAACAAAATGTTGATAATAGTTATTTCTATATGGTTGACATTTTGAGTATGAGTGTTGATCAATCAACACAGTTTTAATCTTATTAAATTTTTTCTGTATTTTCTGTAATGAACTTGTATTACTTTTCTAATAGGAAAAAATACTATTTTTAAAAAATCCCATAAACTCTCGAAGGAGACTACATCCAAAATCTGTACAATTATTCATTTTCATCTTCATTACCAAACAAAGGAGGCTACTGTTTTTTGTTTGTTTTTGTGAGTTCTTTTTAACTGAGTCCTACTTATTTATTTCATCCTCATTTGTCTTCTTTTCTGAGCTTGCTGTTAAACCTGAATTTTTCTCATCAGAGGAATGCTTGACTGGTCTTCTATACAGGACTCTTCCATGTGCTGGAGCTGGTTCCTCATCCACTTTGGCAGCCTTCATCTCTGCTTTAGTTTTCACTACCTCTTCAGCTGACAAGTCTCCTTTTTTGGAAAACCACCTCTTGGGGATGTTCATCTTCTTTGTCACTGTGATCACTATCTTTGTCTGGGAGCTGAGGCTGGATTCTCTTGATCTCTACAGTGGGCCCTTCCTTGAAGTAGGCCAGGAATGCTGGCTGCACTGGTCGCATGTATGACACTTGGTTCTGCTTGCTTATGACTGCTCTGGGAGAACAGACTCCCAGGGCCTCCTCATGACTTTCAAAGGCTAAATTGCACACTTTAAATGGGTGTCTTGTATGGTATATGAATTATATCTCAACAAACCTGTTATTTAAAAGAAGAAACTGTGCTGTACCACACCTCACATAAGGCTAATTATTTAACATTTCATTATGCTTATTCCACAAATCTTTAAAAAATGGAGACAATATATATGCTGGAGGTAGCCTTGGAGGTGCAATGGTTAAACGCTCAGTTGCTAACCGAAAGGTTGGTGATTCTAATCCATCCAGTGGCTCCATGGGAGAAAGACCTGGTGATCTGCTCCCGTAAAGATTACAGCATAGAAAACCCTATGGGGCAGTTCTACTCTGTCACAGGGGGTCACCATTAGTGAAAAATTGACTGTACTGCATGTAACAATACACTGGAATCCTCCACATGAAAGGAATGGTTATTGATGCTTTTTTTTTTTTTTTTTGTATTCAACTGAAAATATGAAAATCTCTGGCAGAAACCACTCTACACTTTTAAAATATCAAGTATAAATCAGGATCCACCCTATTCCTTAATGGAGATGGATGTGGGCACACCCTAAGTAAAAGGTCAATAGTAAATACAAGGGGAAAATTTAGAGCTGTCCTCTTTAGCACACTTAGGCACATATTCTGGGTGGACTTTCTCCTGAAGGCATGGTTTTAAATTGAAAAGAAGAAATTTTGATGCAAGTGTTGGTGAGCAACCTTGTCCATTTCATTCATCATTCCATTTTCTGACACAGTAAATTTTCACTAAATATTTGTTAAATGAATAAAAAAGCTTATATATTTTTCTCTACCCCTCATCACATTTATCTGAAATATGTGGCACAGCATTTTGGAGAATGGTTTTAGTGCATGTTCAAAGAGGAGCTGTGTTAGTTACATGATGGTATTTTCCACCTTGCTCCTACCCACAACAGATATTTTAACTCAAAACAAGAAGTGAGTTTGTTACTAAACATATGTTGTTGTTAGCTGCAATCAAGTCTGTTTTGACTCATAGTGACATTACATATAACAGAGCAAAATGTTGCCTGGTCATGCACCATCCTCACAATCATTGCTATGTTTGAACACATTGTTGCAACCACTGTGTCAATCCATCTCATTGAGGGTCTTCCTCTTTTTCACTGATCCTCTACTTTACTAAGCATTTTGTTTTTCCATGAGTGATATCAATTAGAAGCCCCATTCTAGAGTGGAGGACAAAATCTCCACCAGTTCAGGGTTTCCCTGAACTTCCACAGAAGGGATTATAGATTACTACGAAAGATCTGATGGTTCAGTCTGGTCCACCCATGCTGGGACCTGTGGAGACACTCCTTGCCCTCTGCTCACTGTTCCAGGGAGGTCACTCTGTCTGCCGCCTGGGCCATATGCACACCACCTTCAGTGCCCAGGACAGACATCCCCACAGGACCCCCCAGGCCAGTCTTCTTGGGCATACAGCACAGCCTTTCTGTTTCCACTGCAAGCTGGGAGCTCTGAGGTCTCTCCCTGGACCAGGCCCTTCCTCTGTGACCCCCACCACCCACAGCCAAAGTCTAGGCTTTTGAAATTCACCTTTTTGTTATCTGAGTTCTGTATGTCTTCCCTTCTGAGGAAATTAAGGCAGAGAGGTCAGGTGTCTAAGTGTAGGGGAGGCTACAAGTAACAAAAATACCAAGGAAAACACTCCAAAGGCTCCCATCCTGATGATTCAACCACAGATTTTCTACAAAAGTAAAAACGTTGGTGGAAGTTTCAGCTCCAGGTGAGCAATGGAGAAGAGGAGGAGCTTGGTGAATTTTCAGTCACAGCTCTGAGCTCAGCCTGCTTGTACTAAAGGTGAGTTTCCAGGGGGAGGGTGGGGAAAACATCTAGATCTTTCTCAAAGATGTAGGTGAAATTGCTTCACACTCAGTTTTCATACCCTTTACCCAGAAGCCCTTGTCTGTATAGCTCTGTGCTCTATTCCTCAGGTGTTAAATTGGATGTCCAGATGGCACCATCATCTTTGGGAGACAAAGGCAAGCCTGCCTTGCTCTTCATGCGTCACACTAGATCTGGAAACCAGCGCCACCCGAGGCTTCCACTGAGAAGAAGGGATACAGAAACCACAGCAAAACTTCAACAGTGAGCAAGCCAACTGCGTTCCAGTGGGAGAAAGACATACTATAGACAGGCAAGGACAATGAAATGTGCCTAACAGTGTCCAAAGACCACTATGGGGCCTGGGACAGCACTAGACCCAATGGGAGAAGTTACAGGGAAATGGGTTTATACAAATAAGAAGGGTAGTTCCATCCTTGAGAGTGTTGGCCAGTGATGGATAGCACGTTAGGTGTTTTGTGGCAGAAATTCTGAATTAGGTAGAGTTTTGGTCCAATAGCCTCTATGGCCAAAGCTTACTACTACAAGTCTAGGATTTTTAGTGTCCAGGTCAAGGTTGGCTGATGTAGTTGTATTGAAGTAAATATGAAACCAAAAAGCCAAATGATCTATCTTTAAGAATCAATACAAAATTTTTTAAATATCTGTTTCTCTTTATTAAAAATCATTTTTATGTAATTGCTCATAAAAACAAATCTTCGAAATCTATACTTATTTCAAAGTCCGTAAAACACGTAATTATCTACATCAACTAAACCTCCGAAGTTATGAGTTCACTGATAGCTGATAGCAATCATTCAGCTCATTAATAACTTCTGGTCCCCCAACAGAAGAGGGAGAGAGCTGTTCTTCACAGCGTTGGTCTTAGCGTTGGTCAAAGTGATAGCAAACATTAACAAATATTTGCTGATAATGATAGCCGTGGTATGAAATGTTTACCAAATATTTTGTTTCAGCAAATAGATCTACAAATCATTAACTTTCTACAAGTAAGTCACACACTTCAAGATTATATTTAATTAGCAAAAAAGCATTTAGAGAGTATGATTAGCACTAGTCAGAGGTCAGTTTTTCGAGTGTATAAAATGGGAGTGAAAAGAGAATATAGACAATCTCTCAGGTAACATTCAGTTCTCAACATCTAAGATCCAAAGCTACTCCTTGATAATGGGCTGGCTTCAAGAGTTATCAGTATGTTTCAGTCTGTTTTTCTTAAATTTGAAAAGATAATTAGAGCCCAATGGCTAATTTGCTGTTATAAATTGGTCTATTTATCTACAGTCTCTTGAGATAAGTAATCTCAAAAGAATCTAAAAAATGATCATATCATCCTCCTTTCTCCTTGCCTACCTCCTTTCCTAGCACGCTTCCTTCACGCAACTTGCTTTCATTTCAAGCAGCAGAGGAGAAACACACACACACTTTCATATATACACACATATACACATGTACACACAGACACACATAAACCTCTATCCTTTATTTCTGTTTGGGGAGGAGAACTCTGCCATGTTCATTATTTTTTTTTAAAAGATTACTCTTTAGGGAAAAATAATAATGTCAGGAAGTAGCTTACCAGGTGCTGATAAAATTGCATTGGAAACCACAGCCAGCCCCGTTCGGTGGCCCAGCCCTTCTCTTGTGGGAGCCAGTGATGTGAAAGGGCCTAGTGAGCTGAGGTCCACATGAATTTCACATTGTCCACAGGGAAACCTAAGAGAACAAGTTCCCCTTTTTGTTGTAAAAAGAAGAAAAAATGAGAGAATTTTTTTTTTTAATAATCTGCACCTTTCTTTACTTTTTCGTCACTTGATTATACATCCTCGAGTTATTTTTTTAAATGATATTCTTACATAATAGTGGGTTTGGTTGGCCTTATTTCAGCATTTAGAGTTTATTTGGACCAGCTTTAGTCCTTATCTTAAATAACTTTTTATATCACTGTTTATCATTCTGAATGCCAGTATTGAAACAGGAGCTGATAGTATGGGTCCCTTCAATATTATCGCCATATTGCTTTCAAAAAGGTGTGAATTCGTGAAGGGGCTGCTATCTGTTGTCCTTATTTAAGTAAGATAAAGGAATTATAAAATGGGGTGTACTATGCTCACAGTCAATATGAGAAAACCCATCTGAGATAAGCCCTTGGAAACAGTAAATTAAATATAAAAACACAGCCTCAAAACCGTCAATGGAGTCTTTCATGCACCCCGCTGTCACATGAGGGGGGCCACTGCCACTCCATGGCTGGCCACTCTCAGACCCTACCCTTATAATTCCAGAGTGACTGAGGGTCTCAATGCATAAAGGACTCCTTCTGGAGTTCTGGCTGCTCAAGCTGAAGCACCATGCTCTGGCATCTGGTGCTCGCACACGTTCAGGCTCAAATGCTCACAAAGGCTTCTGTGTCTCCATGTCTGCAGTTTCTCCTGCCTGAAACACCGTCCACTCTAGGTCCACCTGAAGAGATCCTGTTCACCCTCAGCTACCACCTCAGAGAGCTCTCCTCCTCCAGAGAGCCCTGCGAGGTTGGAAGGCCTCCTTGTGTCAGCCATGCCCTTTGCCTGCCTTTCTGTGGCATTTACCATACTGGAGTGTGAGTGCTTGCTTGTAGTTCTGAGCCCCTCGCTCGGCTGTGAGCTCCTTGTCTTCCTTAGGTATTTTTCTGTCTGCAGTACTCAGTACAGTACCTGGTATTAAGAAGACACCCTCCCTCTTTGCTCTCTTCTTATGTCTCCTGGGATGGAGCTTTGTTCATTTATCTTTGTTGAATGAACAAAGGCACTACTTTCTACTCACTTCCCTTTCTGTAATGTTCTCATCAAAATCCAGTACATTAGAACCAAGGCACTGAAGGACCAAGGCAAGGAGCTCACACTCTTTCTGCAGGACATTTTACAAGGCTGGAACTGCCAGTAGCAAAATCCTAGGGAAAATTTCAAACAACTGGCCCCAAACATTCTCTATGGATCTCTGACTACTTCTTAATTTCCTGAAAACAGTAGTAAGTAGAGTACAAATAAGAGAACTCCCTGATTATGCTCTTCCACCAAGACAGTTAGCGAATACACAAGCTCTCTCTCTGCTATTTTCCCATTAGATGTGTTTTTCTTTGGAGAGCCATAAATAAATATTTCTAGGCTCTGTAATGATTTTGAAAATAAAACAAATTTGGGTCATAACTGCAGGATGTAAACTGTTACCGAAAGCTATCCTTCTCAAGTCTTTATGGAAGTTGGGATCCCAAAGGCCATGCTAGAACATGCTTGGCTGTGAGTGACAGACAGGCTTACTCTTCCTGAAGCCTTCCCTGTGATGATGTTGTTCCCTCCCTCATTCTGGAGCAGTGTTCCTGGATGTGTTTCAGAGAGCACTGGCCGTGAACGTAAGTACATGATTCTCTCTCTCTCTCTTACGCACAGACACCCACAGACCAGACTCTGATTAAAATGTTTGGGAAATGCCACATACTTGATCCTTCTCTGAGAGTTGTAAACCCCCATTCCTTTCTACAGAGTAATAGGATGCTGAGCTCAGCACATGGCCACCTACCTAAAAGGCTACTTACCCAAACCCCAAGGTTGCTGCACATAGCCATATGACCAGGTTCTGTCCAATGGGAAGTGAAGAAAGTGATGTGTTCAACTTCCAAACTGTATCCTTAAAGGAAACCTGGCAACTTCCCCTTCCTCTTTGTTCTCCTCCATGTGTCTACTGGGATGGGACTGTAGCAGTCATCTTGGATCCCCAAATGGAAGATGTGTGTTGAAGATGGCAGAGCAGCAAGGTAAAAGAAGCCTGGGAGCTCAGTGTCAGATCAGATAAGTGCTATGCCTGCCCTTAAGAGAGGAATACACTTCTGTCCTATTTAATTGACTATTTTTTTGTTTGTTGGTTGGTTTTTTTTTTGTTTTTGTTTTTGTTTTTGTTTTTTTTAGTTCTCTTAAATTCCATTCAACTAGCATTCTCTGATCACTTAGCAGATGGATGGTAGGGTCTGTGCTGGGAGCTGGGACTAGCAGTGACTACAACACAGCCCTTTCCCGTAGGAGCCCACAGTGTGATGGAAAATACAAAGATATTTCACTGTTATGTCTAAAAGGCAATGCCACAGCCCTGAGGACCATGATCAGGGGAGGAGCCCAGGGAGAGAGGCATGAAGGCCTTGGAGAGCAGGGTGTTGCCCAGCCCATGTGAGGACAAACCAGGGCCACTGGGGAAAGAAGTGAGGGGTGAGGAGTGGAGTGACATACAGACACCACAAACAGCCTGATCACGGTGTGAAAAGGGTGGGGCATACAGGGTGCCAAACGTGCAGGAGGCCCGGCGCTGGTGCACAGTGGAGATGGAGGCTGGAGGAGGCCTCCTGTGCATTCACAGCAGCTGGCCTTATCTGAAGGACTGGGAGCCACATAAAGCTTTGCCCTTAAAATCTCTTCTACAAACAAGACACTACCACCCAACAGCAAGGCAACCAACCAACAGGTGCCAGCAGACGCCAACTGGATGTGGCCTGTGAAGGAAATCCTACCCCATGGCCACAGCCAGAACAGCAGGCATTTCTCTGCTCTCCATGCTGCCACCTGTGAGAGGTCTCAGGGCTGCCCCCTGCACACTGCCCTGCTGAGAGTCTTCTGGTGGACACTTCCTGAGTGACACCCAGTGTTCTCCATTCAACTCAGATCTCCACAAAGCCACATAAAGAACTCTTTTCCTTCCCTTTTGATACCTCAGTAGGTGCAAATCTGTTGGGCCAAGTGCTATCTCCTGCCATTAATTGTGAATACACTGTAACTGCAATGTAATGCAAATGAACTAAAAAAACCCCAAAAGATATCTTAGTGGGGAAAAGATAAGCAAGTACACGACAAAGTTGCCTCTGGTTACATTAATCAAGAATATCAAGAAAAAAAGGGGAAATTTTAAGCATGCTAAATATAAAGGACCTATCATTATATATTCATTCAATCATTTGAAAATAATTCATTTATCATCTATGATGGTCAGACAGTGTGCTATGCAATGCCAAGAGGTGGAGTGGAGGGAAAACAAAGATAAATCAGACTCAGTCCATAGATTTGAAGAGCAATTAGCAGAGACACAACCCATCTAGAAGAAGAGTAAAACAGGTGGACTTACTGCCAACATGGTGCTATAGACAGAAGAACCACACTGTCCTTCCACAGCAAAGACCTGAAAAACTAAGTCAAACAGAGACAAATGCCAATCCTGAAACCCTAAGCATCATATCGAGAGATAAAGAATTCAGCCAAGCTCTGAATGGAATAAGCAACTGACAGAGAAAAGAGAGTGAGGAGATATACGCGCACAGGTCCCTATCAGCTAATGCAGCATGGATTCACCACCTTGGACTCCTGTCTGAGGTTGGCAAACAGATAGTGAAGCAACTTCACAGAGCTCTCAGAAGGAGACAGAATAACCACTCCACACATCACAAATCCCCCCTCCTTCATGCCTACCTGCACCGTGTACTGAACATCACACCCCTAAGAAGTACAGGCACAGCCTACTGGAAGCTGCCTGCACTGATTCCTGGCTTACCCTGTCAGCCCTAGCACATGCCACAAACAACCTATCCCAGCAATGTCCCATCAGCTAAACCTGCCCTGCTGCACCACAGCTAAGTGACTAACCCAGACCATTGTACAAAGAGGAGAAAAGTATTGTGACCACAGACGAGCAAATAACAAAGAATGCACAGCTCGGCTGCTCAGACATAATCAAATAAAACAAAAAAGCAGGACAAAACAAACAAATCTACAATCAACAAACAAGGAAAATAACTACTGAATGTCCCAAACACAGCAGACAATATCAAAACATACAAAAAAAAAAAAAAAGGACAGGATGGTTCCAGTAGGCATCCAAAATAAAACACAAGACAACTTTCTGGTAGAAGAGAAGGTACCAGAACTACCTGATAGGGAATTCAAATCTCTAATATTCGGAGCTATCCAAGAGTTGAAGCAAAAAGCAGACAAAAATGAGGAAAAAAAGAAAAACTTCATGGAAAAGGCAGACAAAGTCATGGAGAATACAGACAAAAAAAAAAAAAAAAAAAGGAAGAATTCCGGAAAATAATACAAGAACAAAATGTAAAACTAAATTCACAACTAGAAATCATACAAAAACTACAATTAGAAATCCAAAAGATAAATAAGACTTCAGAAATGGACAGTGTCACAGAAGGGCTGAGGAGCAGGTTTGAAACAATGGAAGATAGGATCAGCGAAATTGAAGACAAACGCTTGGCTACAACTCTGAGGAAAAATCAGAACAAAGAACAAAGAAAAATGAAGAGACCCTGAGAATTATGTGGGATACAATCAAAAGCAAAAATCTGTGAGTGATCAGAGTTCCAGAACAGGGGGAGAAAACAGAAAACACAGAGAGGATCATTGAAGAACTGCTGACAGAATACTTCCCCAATATCATGAAAGATGAAAAGCCGACCATCCAAGCAACTCAACGGTTCCCATATGGGATAGTCACCAAAAGAAAATCACCAAAACATATCATAATCACACTCCCTAAAACCAAAGACAAAAAAGATTCCTGAGAGCAGCTCGAGAAAAACAAAAAGTCACATACAGAAGCTCAGATTATTTGGCTGAAACCATTCAGGCAAGAAGGCAATGGGATGACATACATAAAACCTTGAAAGAAAAGAGTTGCCAGCCAAGAATAAAATATTCTGCAAAACTCGTGTTTGTATATGGTGGTTTATCTGTTTTGGACATTTTCAGATAAACAGAAATTAAGGGAAAGTGTCAAAACCAAACCAAATTTACCAAGAATTATTAAAAGGAGTTCTTCGGTCTGAGAAAAAACATCAGACCACAGGCTGAATCTAGGAAGCAGGATCATACCAGCCAGATACTAGTTGAGGAAATGAACTCTCAAGGACTTTCAAAAACCAAAAGAATTACAACAGGACCAGAGAGGTTAATCTGTAAAGGACAACAATATCAGAACAATAAAAGAGAGAATAAATGCTATAGGTATAGAACCTTCTAATGAAGAGGAAGGCAAGGCAATACCAAGTAATAATAGACTGGTTCAAACCTAGTAAGATAAGGGTAAGTTTCTGGGTAACCACAAAGAAAGTTAACAAACCTACTCATCAAAATAAAGAAGAAAAAGTAAAGTCTCACTAAAAACAAAATCTACAAAAGTAAAAGAAATGAAAAAAAAAAATCCACCAACAAAAGGAATTGAGCACAGGAGAGTAAGAGGAACAAAGAAAACATCAGAACCACAAAAAAATACACTACAAAATGACAGCAATAAACTCACACCTATTAATAATTACACTGAATGTAAATGGCCTAAATGCACCCATAAAGATACAGAGAGTGACAGAATAGATTAAAAAAACCAGGATTCACCAATATACTGTCTACAAGAGACACACCTTAGAAACAAAGATGTGAATTTATTAAAAATGAAAAGATGGAAAAAATATATCAAGCAAACATCTACCAAAAAAGAAGAGCAGAAGTGGCAATACTAATCTCAGATAAAATAGACTTTAAAGCAAACTCCACCAAAAAAGATTAAAGGGACGATCCTTCATGAATACATAACCATAATAAACATCTACTCACCCAATGACAGGCCTCCAAAATACATAAAACAAACTCTAACAGCACTGAGAAGAGAAATGGACATTTCCACAATAATACACGCCACTCTCAGTAAGGACAGAACATCTAGAAAGAAACTCAACAAAGATACCTAAAGGGCACAATCAGCCAACTTGACCTCATAGACATATATCTAATACTCCACCCAGCAGCTTCAAAGTACACATTCTTTTCCAATGCACATGGAACGTTCTCCAGAAAAGACCACATCTTAGGCTACAGAGGAATCCTCAACAAGATCCAAAACAATGAGATAATACAAAGTATCTTCTCTGACCACAATGCCATCAAAGTAGAAATTAACAACAGGAAGAGCAAGGGAAAAAAATCAATTACATGGAAACTGATAACACCCTACATACAAACCACTGGGTAATAAAAGAAATCAGAGATGGAATCAAAAAATTCCTAGAATCAATCAAGAATGAAAACACATCATACCAAAATCTTTGGGACATAGCAAAGGCTGTCCTCAGAAGATAATTTACAGCAAAAGATGCACATATAAAAAAAGAAGAAAGCAACAAAATCAAAACATTAACTACACAACTTGAACAAATAGAAAGAGAACAGCAAAAAAAAAAAAGAAAAAAAGCCCACAGTCACCAGAAGAAAGGAAATAATAAAGGTAAGAGCAGAAATAAGTGAAAGACAGAATAGAAAAACAATAGAAGAATCAACAAAACCAAAAGTTGGTTCTTTGAAAGGATCAACAAAATCGACAAACCACTGGTCAAAATGACAAAAGAAAAATGGGAGAGAACACAAATAACCCAAATAAGAAATGAAATGGGGAACTTTACAACAGATCCAACTGAAATAAAAAGGATCATAACAGAGTATTACAAAAAACTATACTCCAACAAATTTGAAAACCTAGAGGAAATGGATAAATTTTTAGAAACACACTACTTACCCAAACTAACACAAAGTGATGTTGAAAATCTGAACAGACCCATAACAACAGAAGGGATTAAAAAGGTAACTAAAAAAACTCCTAACAAAAAAACAGCCCTGGCCCAGATGACTTCACTGGAGAATTCTACCCAATTTTCAGAGAAGAACTTGTACCAGTACTACTCAAACTATTTCAGAACATAGAAAAAGAAGTGACACACTATGAACCCAGCATAACCCTGATGCCAAAACCAGGCAAAGATGTCACAAAAAAGAAAACTACAGACCAATATCTCTCATGAATACAGATGCAAAAATTCTCAACAAAATTCTAGCCAATAGAATTCAGTATCATATCAAAAAAATAATACACCACGATCAAGTAGGATTCATATTAGGTATGTTAGGATGGTTCAACATTAGAAAATCAATCAATGTAATACATCACATAAATAAAAGGAAAGAAAAGAATCACATGATCATCTCAATTCATACAGAGTCAACAATTCAACGAAGTCCAACACCCATTCCTAATACAACTCTCAATAAAATAGGTATAGAAGGGAAATTTCTCAACATAATAAAGGGCATCTATGCAAAACCAACGACCAACATCATTCCTAGTGGAGAAAGGCTGAAAACATTCCCCTTCAGAACAGGAACAAGCCAAGAAGGACCTTTATCACCGCTTCTATTCAACATTGTCCTGGGAGTCCTAGTTAGAGCAATAAGGCAACAAAATGAAATAAAGGGCACCCAAACTGGTAATGAAGAAGTTAACTGTCACTATTTGCAGATGATATGATACTATACATAAAAAACCCAAAAGACTTCACAGGAGAACTACTGGAACTAACAGAAAGATTCAGCAGAGTAGCAGGATACAAGATAAACATACAAAAATCAGTTGAATTCCTATACACCAATAAAGTGAACAATGAATAGGAAATCAAGAAAACAATACCATTTATAATAGCCCCTAAAAAAATAACATACTTAGGAATAAATCTAACCAGGGATGTAAAATACCTATACACAGAAAACTACAAAACACTACTGCAAGAAAACAAAAGAGATCTACATAAATGGAAAAACATACCATGCTCATGGATAGATAGACTCAACATTTTGAAAATGACAATTCTACCCAAAGCAACTTAAAAATACAATGCAATTCCAATCCAAATACCAACAACATTCTTTAAATAAATGGAAAAATTAATTATTAACTTTATATGGAAAGAGAAGAGGCCCTGGATAAGTAAAGCACTACTGAAGAAGAAGAATAAAGTAAGAGGACTCCTACTATCTGACTTCAGAATCTACTATACAGCTACAGTAGTCAAAACAGCCTGGTTCTGGTATGATGACAGATATATTGACCAATGGAACACAGCTGAGAACCCAGATGTAAAGCCATCCACCTAGGGTCACCTGATCTCCAACAAGGGCTGGAAGTACATCAAATGGGGAAAAGACAGTCTTTTAACAAATGGTGCTGGCACAGCTGGATGTCCATCTGCAAAAAAAATGAAACAGGACCCATACCTCACACCATATACAAAAACTAATTCAAAATGGATCAAAGACCTAAAAATAAAGCCCAAAACTATAAAGTTCATAGAAGAAAAATAGGATCAATGCTAGAGGCCATAATACATGGCATTAGCAGGATACAAACCATAACCAACAGCACACAAACTCCAGAAGATAAGCTAGATAACTGGATGTTCTAAAAATCAAACACTTATGCTCATCAAAAGACTCCACCAGAAGAGTAAAAAGAGAACCTACAGACTGGGAAAAACTTTTGGGCATTATAAGGCAGATAAAGGTCTAATCTCTAAAATCTACAAGAAAATCCACCACCTCAACAACAAAAAGACAAATAATCCTATTAAAAAATGGGCAGAGGAAATGAACTTCACCAAAGAAGACATTCAAGAGGCCAACAGACACATAAGGAAATGCTTGCCATCACCAGCCGTTAGAGAAATGCAAATCAAAACCACGATGAGATACCATTATTGGTGCGAATCAAAAAAACTGGAAACAACAAATGTTGGAGAAGCTGTGGGGAGATTGGAACTCTTATGCACTGCTGGTGGGAATGCAAAATGATACAACCATTTTGGAAAATGATATGGCGCTTCCTTAGAAAGCTAGAAATAGAAATACTAAATGATCCAGCAATCCCACTCCTAGGAATATATCATAGAGAAATAAGAGCCACCACACAAAGGGACATATGCACACCCACATTCATTGCAGCACTGTTCACAATAGCAAAAAGATGGAAACAACCTAGATGCCCATCAATAGATGAATGGATAAACAAACTATGGTACATACACACAATGGAGTACTACTCAACAATGAAGAACAATGATGTATCTGTGAAGCATCTCGTAACATGGATGAAACTGGAGGACATTATGCTGAGTGAAATATGTCAATCACAAAGGACAAATGTTCTATGAGACCACTATTGTAAAAACTCATGAAAAGGTTTAAACAAAAAAGAAAAATTCTTTAATGGTTACAAGGGATAGGAAGGGTGGGGGCAGAAATATTAAATAGACAATAGGTAAGTGGTAACTTTGGTGAAGGGTAAGACAGTACACAATACTGGGGAAGCCAGCACAACTTGTACAAGGAAAGGTCACAGAAGCTCCATAGACACATCCAAACTCCCTGAGGGACCAAATTGTTGGGCAGAGAGCTGTGGGGACCATGGGCTTGGGGAACATCTAGCTCAATTGACATAACATAGGTTGTAAAGAAAATGTTCTACATTCTACCTTGGTGAGTAGTGTCTGGGGTCTTAAAAGCCTGTGAGCAGCCATCTAAGATACTCCGCTGTTCTCACCCTTTCATGAGCAAGGGAGAATGAAGAAAACAAGATACAAGGGAAAGATTAGTCCAAAGGACTAATGGACCACAACTATCATGGCCTCCACCAGACTGAGTCCAGTACAACTAGATGGTGCACGGCTACCACCACTGACTGCTCTGACAGAGATCACAACAGAGGGTCCTGGACAGAGCTGGAGAAAAATGTAGAACAAAATTCTAACTCACAAAAACAGAGCAGACTTACTGGCCTGACACAGACTGGAGAAACCCCAAGAGTATGGCCCCTGGACACCCTTTTAGCTCAGTAATGAAGTCACTCCCAAGGTTCACCCTTAGGCCAAAGATTAGACAGCCCCATAAAACAAAAAGAGACTAAAAAGGCACAACAGCTGAAGGACAAGGACTAGAAGGCAGGAGGGAACAGAAAGCTGGTAATAGGGAACCCAAGGTGAAGAAGGGAGAATGTTGACATGATGCGGGGTTGTTAACCAACTTCATAAAACAACATGTGTACTAAGTGTTTAATGAGAAACTATTTGTTCTATAAACCTTCATCTAAAGTACAACAAAAAATAAATACATAAATTATATTTTAAAAAAAATAAAACAGGCTACAAGTGCTGATACTTATACT
The DNA here is from genome assembly GCA_030035585.1 of Dugong dugon. NCBI lineage: Eukaryota > Metazoa > Chordata > Mammalia > Sirenia > Dugongidae > Dugong > Dugong dugon. Next base: position 25,279,710 of record CM057464.1, read on the forward strand.
GGTACAGATAGCTTTACCCAGAAGAGGTGATAGAGAGATGACAAAAAGATCAGCCAGGTACAAAGAAAGCAAGTCCACATCTGATGGGGATGTTTCCAGAATATAAACTCAGAGGTAACCACCGCGGAGAGCCAGGAAAGCAGGCCCCCACAGAACATGAGCTACAGTAGGAGAAGTTTCTGAGACTGATACAAGCAGAGCAGAACACTGCTTATGCTCTTAGAGCACACAGTCTCCTCATCCACAAAGGGAGAACTGAGTGAGCACACTGCAATTTGCAAAGCATCATGCAAATGTCGCTCTTTTTCCAATTATTTGGGATGCCATTATTTTTGTTATTTAATAACCTTAACATTCTTGCTTCCAAGCAAAAGTATTGCAAAAGTCCAGCTGGGCCTGTGATGAAAGTTGTACTCTCCTGATGGGGTCTTCATGGGGCGGGGCCACCCCTCAAGGTTTCTGAACACAGGTGCTGCCAGACACTGACCATCTCGGGAAACCCAGAGTTTAGGCAAATGCCTCCCAAGGAGAGAGGAAGTTTTCCCTTTCCTTCAGCCTAGTACCAAAGAGGCTCCTGAGTCGTTTGCCTGAACTGTGAGCTTCACGAGCACAGGTTCTATTTGTTCAATTCTGTAACCGACACCCAGAGTGGAGCTGGGCACACAGTAGGTGCTCTACAGCAACCTCTTGAATGAATGCATGAATGAATAAAGGATGGTGATGCAGGGCTGGCCTAGTCACAATGTGTTTCATAGTCTGCATCTTCTGATCCCTAGGATGTCAAGTTTTAGATTTGGCTAGCTCTTACAGATCTGACCATAATTAGTACTTCTTAATTTCCCTTTCCTGAGAAGACCAGCCTAAGAAGAAAAATGCAGCAATGGTGTGAGAAGCCTGAATATCTGACCACACTTTTGGATGACCCTTCAAACAGGCCGGAAGACTCTAAGCAGAAACTGACACGCTTTGTTGCAGTATTATCATCTTTTCCATAAGGCTCCTATCAGCATTTTCACTTGTAGAAATGTGTTTTTTTTTTTTTGTTTTTGTTTTTTTTGTGATGTAATAGGAAGAAATCTGCAACTGACTTTCTTTTTCCAACCGACTATTGAGTTTCTAGTTTTAAACCCAATCTTCTCTGCACCTGAAAGATTTTTGAAGCTGTTGTTTCAAGTGGTAGTCTAACCCTCTGGTTCAAGAACAAATGCTTAGTGCCACACATTCTGATTTCCAAACAGGCTGCAAAACAGACATCTGCTACTAAAAGAGAGGCTGCACTTGAATCCTGCCAGTGTTTTGTTGACAGATACCCGAGACGCCTAGTGGAGGTGTGATACAAAATTGGCCCTAAGTACCGACACGGGGAGATGTGATCACTGGCTCCTGAAATCAAGAATAGTGCCCCTATAGCCATGTGACTAGATTATGAAAGTTCTTCATTGATGACTCAAATTACCCTTGAGGAAAAGAATTCCTATTTCTGTTCCACAGAGTAGGCTTTAATTTTAATTCCACTCTGAAAAAATCATTTGGATTCAAAATATGAAAGGATATGGTTCAATATTCCTCTTTGGAAAGAGCATATGACTTAGATAGAGAAGGTTTGTGTTTATTCCTAAATCTGTGATTTATTAGCTGTATGGTTTTCTACAAGTCATTCAACTTTTCTGAATCTTATTTTCCTCATCCAAAGATGGATGATTAATTTACTTATTGATAGGTTAATGTGTGTTTTGTGTGCGTAGACACTTTGTGCCTCTAAACTCTTCTGGTTCTTTTCTTCCCAAAGGTCTAATATTCTACTGGTTGCCATAGAATTGATTCCAACTCATGGTGACCCCATGTGTGTCAGAGTAGAATTGCTCCACAGGGTTCTCAATGGCTGATTTTTTAGAAGTAGGTCACCAGGTCTTTCTTCTGAGGCACCTCTAAAGGGACTCCAACTGTTAACCTTTCAGTTAGCAGCCAAGCATTTGCACCACCCAAGACTCCCTCTGATCTTCTAGAGGAGATTATATTTGGGGGTGGGAAAAAGTCAGAAGCAAGAGGAAAAGTGGACAGATTCCCCAAGAGGGAAAAAGGGCAGAGAATTCTACAGATCCTGCAATAGTGGTCTCTTGGGGGCAGCAAGACCTCAAAGGAACTTGGAGGGCTAGTGCACCTAGAGAGGCTGGACCCCAGACATGAGGGCTACTTACAAGGACTCCTGAGCCCACACTCGGTGTGGAAGCAACAGAATCACAGGCCACCAAGGAACCAGGCAGATGAGGGCAATGGGCTTTCCAGCCACAGCTATTAAGACAAAGACTAGAAAAGGCTCCCCAAAAGTCAGTCCAAGTGAAACCCCTGGAAATCTAGGACCTTCTATGAGTCCTGGAGGGGCACCCCAATGATGGCCAAGAAAGAATTCTCTGTCAATACACAGAATAGAAAAGAGAGTGAAACCAAAAACTATAGAAAAGGCACTGCATTAAAGAAAACCAAGAGTAGACATTCCTTGCACTTTTGTAGAGTGAGTTTCATACCTGCTACACCTAAGTGGTGGGTGAACACACCTATCTCCCAGAAATGTTGGGAGATAAGTCATGTGGAAGTGAGCTGCAAAATGTGAAATGCCGTGCAAATATCCTCATATTTGAGGTATTTGACGTACACTTTTAGTCTTTTTGCTCAGCAGTCTCTGTTGTGGTAAGGAGGGATGCTTCCAAAGGACTTAACCCACCCAGGGACATAGCACTTCCTGGTTCTTTTTCTCCTGTATGGTTTTAAGATGAAACACACTTTGAAAGAAAGTAGAAATGTTTGTGGTTTCTTGGCATTTTGAGATTAAATTTTTTCCTACTCAAGGAAAAAAAAGTCTCGAACAAAAATCAAGCAAAGTATTAAAGGCTCTAATTCAAAGGAGCAAAACCCTCTGTTCTGCATTACAGGATTATGCTTTCAGAAGGGAAGCGGGCACCGCCTGAGGAGAACCACCGCCTGCTGGCCCACTTACGACAGCAAGTACTCACGGGCGTTTGCTCATCTTACAACCAAGACTTTCCATGTGGAATAATGCCAACAACTGCTCGCAGGAAACACGAAATCTGATCCAAAACATTTGAAATGTTTTTATTTGGGAGGGAGGGTGGTTGTCTGGTTTGTGTGTGTGTGTGTGTGTACACACTAATGTGTTCTTTTGTAGATTCTATTTAGTTTTAGTTTAAATATATATATATAGATCATCAGGAACTGTTTAGACTTGGAAAACTCCTGTAATCTAGTGTCACAGGCTTTTTCCGAGGGAATTTGAGTTTGGGAGGGTCGTATCAAGCATGTCTTCTGCAGCAGTCCCTCCCACCTTTGCAGACCTCCCACATGCAGGACTTCAATGATCTGGGGCAGATTCCTTTACTGCTCTGTCTCAAAAACATTCACAAGATGCCTTACAGATGATAGAGCTACAACATTTAAAACCAGTGATAATGCCTGGCGAGGGGCCCACAAGCCACATTTGCCACAAAATATCTGGACAAGGCTCACCTTTCTTACCCTCCACAGAACATACCTCTCCAGAGCACTGGAGAAGGGCAAAGCAGATAGCCTTGACTGAGAAGGAAGGTCAGCCAATGAAGGCAGAGCTGAAACTTCTGTCCAAACTCTCCTCTAGCAGAGCTAGGCTCAGACATGTTCTCCTGACATGAATATGTATCTGCCTTGCACATGTTCTTTGCTTTTGTACCTGCCCTGTTTTATGATTCTCCTACCCAGTCCAGGATACAATTTGGCATCAAAATCAGAAAGAAGAAGCTCACAACTAGAAGATGGGAACCAAGATGTGTCAATAAAGCAAAACATTTTTCTACTTGAAGAGGAGCTCTCTCATTCTCATAGAGAGTAGCGAGTGAGGCATTCTGAAACTGGGAAGGCCACAGGGCAGATCATGGAATCAATTTAAGAAAAGAAGAGGTATAACTAATGTCCTCTTGAACAATCGGCGATGCAGCCACAGAAAGACAGAGATGGAAGGAGCAGAATGTTTCCACAGAAAACAGGGTGTTTCACCTGCAGGTTGGATATATGTGTTGCAGTTTCCTGTGTCTCTAATCTCCTGGAAATGCCCCTCCTCTGCCAGCCACTATGATGCGCATCCATTTAAATTCACCCTTTAATGCCTGTATGGTCTACCTGTCCTCCTGCAAAATGCCACTTATCAGTGCAGAGGTCCAATCAGACGACAAGACTCCTAATGCATTCAGCCAGCATGGCTTTGGAGGGAGCCTGGGTATCAACAAGGCCTAGATGTGTGTGAGAACCTGCTGTGCACAAGACCAAGGACAGGGCCACGTGGGTGTCAGTGTGGCCATGGGCTCTTCCTGCCCTCAAGCACGTAGAGTTGGGGTATAGGAAACTTTTGGAAATGGATAACGGTGATGGTTGCACAACATGGTGAATGTAATTAATGCTACTGAACTGTACACTTAAAAATGGTTAAATAACAAACTTTTTGTTATCTATATTTTACCAGGATAAATTTTTTTGAAAAGCACATACAGTATAGATGGAAGTTGTGGGGCCACCAATACCATGGAGGTTCCTAGGTTTAAAAAAAAACCCACAGGACTAGTTTCAGCTCTAAAATGATATCATTATGGCTAAAGATCAAAATGAACCTGGGAGTGGATGGGTTTTGAGTAGCCCTGAAGCATTCATTCTCTGTTCTAAAGATGTTCTCTGAGGGCCTTTGAAAGACCTTTGAGTGTACTCTCTGCCCTTCTGGGGGGTCAGTTCGGAGTGCTCCTTCCTGGTCAGCATATTCACAACAGACACAGGCATGGAATCTGATCCATGTTCTTCCCTTTAAAGTCTTAAAGAAAACATCTGTTGCTTGGAGAACTCAGCCTACAAGTTGCCAAAGCAAAATACAATAAGAGCAAAAAGAGCCCGGTGTTTGTTCAAAATCAGCTTTCACATTTTTTATAGAAATGCCAGGCTTGTTTGATCAGCCTGGGAGAGCTGTTTGTTGACTCATGCACCTAGCTCTCCCTGATTACTACTTCTCTGGGGCATTGAGAAACCAGCCAAATACCCTTACATCAAGTGCCTTCTACTATGAATGTAAGTGCCAAAGATGGAGAAAAGACTACTCGGTGTGTCATATAATAATAAATTTCAGAATAAAATTAATGCTTCTTTTCTCTCAGCAAAACTATGTTTACACTTCAACCTACGACTAGATTTAATATAGGTCCAGGGATGTGAAAATGCATAGGAGGGTTTTGTTTTCCATTTTTGTCTTCCAGAGAAGCACTGTGGCATCAGTTAGCAAAATGTAAATTATAAAAGCAAAATCTGTTTATAATCAGTAAAGCTGAGGGACCAGGAATATAACACAGATCGACTCGGAACCTGAGTGCTGAGAAAATTCAGAAATGCAAAGAGCTTCCTGCTAAAGGCTAGGTTCAATCCATGCTCAACATTTGAAGATGTTTTCCTTTTTTATAAATTTTATACATCGGGCCACTTTTAAACTAAGAAAAAGGCATGTGCATCTATAGGGTTCTTGATTGTCGGTCACTTTGTATCTGTTACAGAGGCGCTAGGGGTTAGGTTCGCCACTTCATAAGAACACGATGGATGTTTAACTTTCCATTCCAGCAGGATCCTGACTTTTTATGAAAATAGATGTCAAAAAACTTGAGGCTGCTGTGACCTGTAAATTAATAGTTTTCATGTAATGCATTTTGATAAACTTAACATGTTTGGACCGTATAATGGATATATCTAATTAGAGTATTTTGTCAACCAGCAAACACAGTCCTCAGGTTTCTACACATCTCATGGGCATATGGTAAGCTTATGATAACCTGGATTTCCTCTCATAGATGATCTGCTGGCTACTGACTATAACATCCTCAAGAGTATGTGGTGCCCTGTAGGCCATCCCACCATCCTGCGGATGCTGAGGCTGCCAGTCTGCAGAGAACAAATGCACAAGTGCCGGCCGCAGCCTGCGGTAGCACCAAGTCCTGAGTAGTTCTCACAATGAAAACAGAGATTGTGAGAAACAAAGTAGCTGGATGCCATGTACTGGTGCTGATGGTCAGGCTACAATAAGCCCAGTGACAGGATGGAGGCAGGAGAGCACACACCAGAGCTGCTCAGTGGGTGGGCCACCAAGTTGATTCTCCAAGATGATGTGGGTCAAGGACCATCCCTGCCATCTGTGAATCAGGCTTTTGCCCAACTTTGCTTTGTAAACCATGTGACTTCCCAAAAGACAGGTGCCAATGCTAACTGCTGACACATTGATTCCGAACAGTGGAGACAACACTGGAATGCTGCCTGCATTTCTTTACTCCTTCCCGTCCTTAGGAAACATTGTGGATATCCTTTTCTCCCTTATTATATGTTCTAAGATTATGAATATTTTGTCTTTCCATGGGAAGTGACATCCGGCATGGACTGCTGAACACACATATCCAGATACAGAAAGTTGAGCCTTTAGGAAATTCACTTTCCCCGGAAGACTCTGTCAGCAAAGACTGGTCAAAACAGAAAGTAGCAACAACTACACATACAAAAAAGGAGCAACTCTAGATGGAGTATGACATGTGATAGGTAGATGTCCGGTAGTTAATCTGCTTTATTTAGGAATGCATGAGGACTTGAAGAGTACCTTGGACAGAAATTCAGCTCCCATTCCAGATGCAGTTGGACATGCCTGCACCTGTAAGAGGAGTGTAGTGTGCATGCCTGACCTTGTGCGCTCTTCCTAAGACAACTACTACCCACCACCCCCACACAGCAGCAGTCTTCGAGCCTTCCTCTCAGCCCCCTTGGCCAGCATCAGATTTCTGCCTCAACCTCCCATTGAACACATTATCCAGTCTCTCAGCCTCAGCCACTCTACTTGATTTGTGCCCATCTTTCTTTGATTCTTGAGTAAACATGAACAGCCCTTTGTTACCAGCTCTTTGACCTCTTCCTCTTACAGAAGGGAAGCCCCTGTGGAATCTGTCCTGGGGTTATTTTAGGACAGGACAAAAGGACTATAGAACCAGAGTCTCTGAGTTGGGAGGAACCATGTTGTTAGGTGCCCACAAGTTGATTTCAACTCATAGCAACCCCATGTAACAATAGAACTGCCCCCATAGAATTTTCTAGGCTATAATCTTTATGGAAACAGTTTTCCTGGTCTTTCTACCACGGAGTCACTGGTGGAGGTTCACATCATCAACCTTTCAGTTAGCAGCCAAGCACTTAGCCATTGAGCCACCAAGCCTCCTTGGGTTGAACCCTAGAACCACCTTCCCCAAGTGCAAGTTTCTAAATGGTACAAGAGCCTCATGATAACTATATCATGCTTCCCCAAGTCATTAGAGGGGAGGATGGATTAAGGTGATAAAAACAGCAGTTTTCTAAAAGTTTTCATCTGTGTTAAAAATCTCAAACATGGATAGAGTAGGCAGCCTCCAAGATGACCCCCAATGATGCTGCCTCCTGGTATCTACACTCTTGAGTATGAAAGTTCGTCAGCTGTTTGACTGTATCACTTCTGAGATTGTGTTATGAAAAGACTATGACTTCTGTACTGGATTCTCTGTTTCTCTCTCTCTTGTCATTCTCTCTAAGAAAGTCAGCTGATGGTGTTGTGAGGACACCTGGGTGAACCTATGGAGAGGTCTGCGTGGTGAGGAACTGAGGCCTTGTGCTAATAGCCAGCAAGAAACTAAAGCTTCCAACAAGCACATGCGTGAGCTCAGAAGCCCACCTTCAATGGGACTGCAACCCCATCCAACAGCTGAACTGCGACCTCATGGGAGACTTAAGCCAGATCACCCAGCCAAGATGCTCCCAGACTCCTGACCCACAGAACTGTAAGATAATAAAAGTTCCTTGTTTTAAGCTTATAAATTTAAAAGAGCAATAATTTGTAGCACTGCAATAAATAACTAATATGGGTAGTCCCTGACTTATGGTATACTCAAGTTACAATGAACCACACTTACAAATATCCTTTTATTTTTGTTTTGCACATCTTATCATTAGTAATATATACTATATAAAATGCTGCAGCATGCAATTTGCTGATGTTATCATTCCCAAAAGTTCACTCATGGATTTTCAGTTTTATGCTTTACTGCTCAAAACTCTGCCATATAGCAAGCAGGCTGTGGCCTGGTCTACAGTGAAGCCGGTATTGGTGTCGGGAGTTATAATGGATAAAAAGTTGGGCAATGTTCAACTCTAATGACATATGACAACTGAACTGTACTTGTGCCCAACAGCCATTAAAACTCAAACTTCATTGTTACGACACTGACACCGACTTCATTTTAGATGAGGCCTATAATGTGATCTTATTCAGTGTTTCATACCATAAGAAGCATCATTTGTTTAATTTGAAGACCAGTTGTTCAAATTTATCTAACCAATAACACCTGCTCTGCTTATATTCCCCAACAATTATATTAGCAAAAGGAGTCATGCCACTGGAAGTTCTAATCCAAAAAAGAAAGTGAGGAAGGTTCTAGACTTGGCTACAAAGATGAAGATCATTAAGGCCTAAAATAATGAAAACAAAGTTGACAAAAATAACACGTGAAGACGGACTGTCTCATTCCACCATTTCAACAATCATTAAGGATAAGAATAGGATTTTGGAGGCAGTTGAAGGACAGATTAGCATAAAATCAACAATTTTGACAAAGAAGAGGCAAGGGCCAATTCACAGATGGAGAAGCTGTTGATGATATGGATAGAAGACCAAATCCAAGAAAGGATTCCTATAAGTTTACTGGCTATTCAAATGAAAGTATGCAGACTTTTTGAAAACCTGAAGGAACAACAAGGAGAAGACTACAACAGGAACTTTAATGCAGACAAGGGCTGGTTTTGTTGTTTCAAACACAGATTTGGCTTATATAGCAAGTATATAATCGCAGAAGCAGGAAGCATGGAAGTTAAACCTGCCGAAAAATTCAAGGATGAACTGGACAAGATGGAAGAGAAAAGAGAGAAGTTATCAAAAATTTTTACAGTGAGAGGAGAGGCCAAGATGGTGGAGCAGTCAGACACTTCAGGTGGACCCTCTTACAAAGAAGGCCTGAAAAAACAAGTGATGTGATTATATATATGGCTGTCTGGGAGCCCTGAACATCAAAAGCAGAGTTGAGGAACTGGACTGAGTGGCAGGGGAAGGGAGAGACGGTTTGGAAGCAGTGAGGAGTTGCCAGACCTGACCAGGCAAGAACCTGACCCCTTCAGGCCTGAGCAGCTCATGGGTGAGCAGTGAAGCAGGCAAGCAGCAGTGCTCGGGAGGTGCATTTTTCACAGTGGGAAAGACCCAGCACCAGAGAGTCTACAAGGCCACCCAGAACTACTGAGAAGCAGTCCTCATCGGTGAAACATAAGTACTTGAGTACGGCTTACCACACAGATCAAAAACACCCTCCTTAGGGAAAAACCTCTCTCCCATTCACCTCCCCACTCTCTACTCTGCACTGGGTCCTGGAATGCCTTCAGTAATTGCTGAGTCCCTTGGGCCAGAGGTAGGATCCGTCACACGCCTGGAGCCATTCTCCCTGCCTTGCAAAGTGAACAAATTAACAAATGGGAAAAAATAAACTGTCAGCTCCCCTAAGCCAGGAACCCAATGTAGGCACCGCTCCTTTGCCTAGGCACAGGCATAAGGGATCCATGGACTTTGAGTGCCTTTTTCCCTGCATAGACTTGTGTGGGCCCATCTCAACAGCATAGGCCCTCATTACCACAATACAACAGGGTATATACCTGAACTCTAACTTTAACTGTTTCAGCTATGAAGTGGTAGATTCTTGACGTTTGACACTGCTCTGTTTATTAAGCAGGATCTTCACCTACCCACATCAGGGGCCTGAGGACCAGTGGGTCCACCTACCCTACCTAGCCACCTGTGATAGGGGCTCACGAATAAGAGGCGACCCCCAGTCCTTACAGCCAACAGCCTTAGGTGCTCATACTCCAGCTGCAAAACCCACACACCTACATGCTCTAGGGAAAAGGGACACACCTTACTGCTGGACCCTTGGGGGGCTGTCAGCCACCTGGCCTTGCTCAGAGTGTGTCCCCCTGCTGCAGCTAGATGCCTGTGCCTACACCAATCATCCATGCCTGTCTAGGACTGTAAGTGAGAGGCTGCACCACACTTTTAGTGGCTATCTACCTGGGCACCTGAAATGAATCCATACAGGAGGAGTGGGTGGACTCCTGAGCTCACATACCTAGCAACAGATCTAACCACCTGGTGACAGGACATTAGAGCTTCAAAGGTGCCAATAATCAAACTAGCTCAGATGATCAGCCTATTTGGGCATATCAAAATAACACAAAAAGTTAGGACACAGTAAGCAAATGTAAAATAAATAAATACAATACTTACTGAAGGCTCAAAGGTAACAGTCAATATCAAATTACATAAAGAAGCAATCCATGATGGCTTCAGCAAGTTCCCAAAATAAAGAATCTAGAAATTTTCCAGAGGAGGAAAATTTCTTGGAATTACCAGAGGCAGAATACGGAAGATTAATACACAGAACTCTTCAAGATATTAGGAAGAAAATTAATCAAAATGCAGAACATGCAATAGAGGAAATTAAAAAGATTAGAGAGAAGAGCAAAATGACAAATTTAACAGGCTGCAAGAATCCATAAAGAGACAGGAATCCGAAATCCAGAAGATTAACAAAAAAATTTCAGAATTAGACAGCTCAATAGAAAGTCATAGGAGCAGAATTGAGGCAATGGAAGTCAGAATTAGTGAGACTGAAGATAAAGCACTTGACACCAACTTATCTGAGGAAAAATCAGATAAAAGGATTAAAAAAAAAAAAATGAAGAAACCCTAAGAATTATGTGGCATTCTATCAAGAGGAATAACCTACGAGTGATTGGAGCACCAGAACGGGGGGGATAACAGAAAATATAGAGAGAATTGTTGCAGGTTTGTTGGCAGAAAACTTCCCTGATATTGTGAAAGATGAGAAGATATTTATCCAAGATGCTCATCAAACCCCACATAAGGTAGATTCCAAAAGAAAGTCACCAAAACATATTATAATCAAACTTGCCAAAACCAAAGATAAAGAGAGAATTTTTAAGAGCAGCTAGGATAAACAAAAAGTCATCTACAAAGGAGAGTCAATAAGAATAAGCTCGGACTACTCAGCAGAAACCATGCATGCAAGAAGGCAATGGGATGACATATATAAAGCCTTGAAGGAAAGCAACTGCCAGCCAAGAATTATATATCCAGAAAAACTGCCTCTCAAATATGATGGCGAAATTAGGGTATTTCCAGATAAACAGAACTTTAGGGAATTTGCAAAAAAAAAAAAAAACAAAAATTACAGGAAATACTAAAGGGACTCCTCCAGTTAGAAAATCAGTAACATCAGTTAATAACCCAAGACTAGAACACAGGACAGAGCAACCAGATACCAACCCAGATAGGGAAGTCACAAAAGTAAATCAAAGTTAAAACACTGAAAATAGGGAAACAGGTGTCAATATGTAAAAGATGACAACATTAAAACAAAAAAGAGGGATTTAAAAAATGTAGACATACATTTTGCATACAGAGAGGAAGTCAAGGCGATATAAAGAAATAAAAGACAGGTATAAACTTAGAAAAATAGAGGTAAATATTAAGATAACCACAAAGGAAAATAACAATCCTACAAATCAAAATAAAAAACTAGAAAAATATAAAGACTCAGCAAACACAAAATCAACAACAATGAAAAAGACGAAAAGAAAAACGACTCAGCACAGAAAATTAAGTGGAACAAAGAAACTGTGAACAACACACAAAAAAAGACATCAAAATGACAGCACTAAACTCATGCCTATCAATAATTACACTGAATGTAAATGGACTAAATGCACCAATAAAGAGACAGAGAGTGGCAGATTGGATTTAAAAAACACCATCCATCTATACACTGCCTACAAGAGACAGACCTTAGGCTTAAAGACACAAACAAACTAAAACACAAAGGATGGAAAAAAATATATCAAGCAAACAACACTCAAAAAAGAGAAGGAGTGGCAATATTAATCTCTGACAAAATAGACTTTAAAGTAAAATCCACCACAAAGGATAAGGAAGGACACTATATAATGATTAAAGGGTCAATACACCAGGAGGACATAACTATAATAAATATTTACACACCCAAAGACAGGGCTCCAAAGTACATAAAACAAACTTTAACAGCAGTGAAAAGAGAGATAGATAGCTCCACAACAGTAGTAGGAGATTTCAACACACCACTTTCAGTGAAGGACAGAACATCAAGAAAGAAGCTCAACAAAGACACGGAAGACCTAATGCTACAATCAACCAACTTGATCTCATAGACATGTACCAAAACTCCACCCAATAGCAGCCAACTGTACTTTCTTTTCCAATGCACATGGAACATTCTCCAGAATAGACCATGTATTAGGCCATAAAGTAAGCTTTTACAGAATTCAAAGCATCTTTTCTGACCATAAAACCATAAAAGTAGAAATTGGCAACAGAAAAAGCAAGGAAAAAAAATCAAACACATGGAAACTGAACAACACCTTGCACAAAAACTATTGGGTTATAGAAGAAATTAAGGATGGAATAAAGAAATTCATAAAATCAAATGAGAATGAAAACACATCCTACCAGAACCTTTGGGACACAGCAAAAGCAGTACTCAGAGGTCAGTTGATAGCAATAAATGCACACATCCAAAAACAAGAAAGGGTTATAATCAGAACATTAACCCTACAACTGGAACAACTAGAAAGAGAGCGGCAAAAGAAGCCCTCAGTCACCAGAAGCAAGGAAATAATAAGAATTAGAGCAGAATTAAATGAAATAGAGAATAGAAAAACAATTGAAAGAGTCAACAAGACCAAAAGCTGGTTCTCTGAAAAGACCAACAAAATTGATAAACCATTGGCCAAACTGACAAAAGAAAAACAAGAGAGGAAGCAGATAACTCATATAAGAAATGAGATGGGTGATATCACAACAGACCCAACTGAAATAAAAAGAATCATAAGAGAATACTATCAAAAATTGTACTCTAACAAATTTGAAAACCCGGAGGAAATGGACAAATTTCTAGAAACTCACTACCTACTTAAACTAACACAAATAGAGGTAGAACAACTAAATAAACCCATAACAAAAGAAGAGATTGAAAAGGAAATTCAAAAACTAGTACCAAAAAATAAAGCCCTGGCCCAGAAGTCTTCACTGGAGAATTCTACCAAACTTTCAGAGAAGAGATAACACCACTTCTACTAAAGGTATTTCAGAGCATAGAAAAGGATGGAATACTCCCAAACTCATTCTATGAATCCAGCAGAACCCTGATACCAAAACCAGGAAAAAACATGGCAAAAAAATAAAATTACAGACCAATATCTGTCATGAACATTGACGCAAAAATCCTCAACAAAATTATAGCCAATAGAATTCGAAAACATATCAAAAAAATAATTCACCATGATCAAGTGGGATTTATACCAGGTATGCAGTGATGGTTCAACATCAGAAAAACAATCAATGTAATCCATCACGTTAATAAAACAAAAGACAAGAACCACCAGATCTTAACAATCAATGCAGAAAAGGCAATAACTCTCAACAAAATAGGAAGAGAAGGGAAATTCCTCAATATAATTAAGGGCATTTATACAAAGCCAACAGCAAACATCATCTTAAATGGAGAGACTTTGAAAGCATTCCTCTTGAGAAGGGAAACCAGAGAAGGATGCCCTTTATCACCAGTCTTATTCAACATTGTGCTAGAGGTCCTAGCCAGAGCAATTAGGCTAGAAGAAGAAATAAAGCACATCCAAATTGGTAGGGAAGAAGTCAAAGTATCTCTATTTGCAGATGATATGGTCTTATACACAGAAAACCCCAAATAATCCACAAGAAGACTACTGGAACTAATAGAAGATTTCAGCAAAGTTTCAGGATACAAGATAAACATACAAAAATCAGTTGGATTCCTTTACAGAGACAAAGAGAACCTCGAAGAGGAAAACACCAGATCAATACCATTTACATTAGCCCCCAAGAAGACAAAATACTTAGGAATAAATCTAACCAGAGACATAAAAAACCTATACAATGAAAACTAGAAGACACTACTGCAAGAAACCAAAAGAGACCTGCATAAGTGGAAAAACATACCTAGCACAGGGATAGGTAGACTCAACATTGTGAAAATGTCAATTCTACCCAAAGCGATCTACAGATACAATGTAATCCCGATCCAAATTCCACCAGCATTTTTTAATGAGATGGAGAAACAAATCACCAACTTCATATGGAAAGGGAAGAGGCCGCAAATAAGTAAAGCATTACTCAGGAAGAAGAACAAAGTCGGAGGCCTCACACTACCTGATTTTAGAACCTATTATACTGCCACAGTAGTCAAAACCACCTGGTACTGGTACAACAATAGCTACACAGACCAATGGAACAGAATTGAGAATCCAGACATAAATTCATCTACCTATGAGCAGCTGATATTTGACAAAGGCCCAAAGTCCGTTAATTGGGGAAAAGACAGTTTCTTTAACAAATGGTGCTGGCATAACTGGATATCCAGCTGAAAAAAACTGAAACAAAACCAATACCTCACACCACACACAAAAACTAACTCAAAATGGATCAAAGACTTAAATATAAAATTGAAAATGATAAAGGTCATGGAAGAAAAAATAGGGACAACGTTAGGAGCCCTAATACATGGCATAAACACAATACGAACCGTAAGTAACAATGCACAAGCACCAGAAGAGAGACTGCATAAATGGGAGCCCATAAAAATCAAATACTTATGCTCATCAAAAGGCTTCATAGAAGAGTCAAAAGACAACCTACAGACTGGGAAAAAATTTTGGCTACAACAAATCCGATCAACATGTAATTTCTAAAATCTACAACATACTTCAAAACCTCAACAACAGAAAGACAAATAACCAAATTAAAAAATGGGTAAAGGATATCAACAGGGACTTCACCAAAGAAGATATTCAGACAGCTAACAGACACATGAAGAAATGCTCACGATCATTAGTCATTAGAGAAATGCAGATCAAAACTACAATGAGATATCATCTCACCCCAACGAGGCTAGCACTAATCCAAAAAACACAAAATAATAAATGCTGGAGAGGTTGTGGAGAGACTGGAACACTTATACACTGTTAGTGGGAATGTAAAATGGTACAACCACTTTGGAAATCAATTTGGCGCTTCCTTAAAAAGCTAGAAGTAGAAGTACTGTACAATCCAGCTATCCCACTCCTTGGAATATATCCTAGAGAAATTAGAGCCGTCACACAAATAGATATATGCACACCCATGTTCATTGCAGCACTGTTCACAATAGCAAAAAGATGGAAACAACAGATGAATGGATAAACAAATTATGGTATATTCACACAATGGAATACTACTTAACGATAAAGTACAACGATGAAGCTGTGAAACATAACATGGAGGAATCTGGAAAGCATAATGCTGAGTGAATTTAGTCAGTCACAGAAGGACAAATATTGTATAAGGCCACTATTATAAGAACTCAAGAAAAGTTTTAAACACAGAAGAAAACATTCTTTAATGGTTAGGAGGGTGGGGAGGGTGGGTGAGGATAATTTACTAACTAAATAGTAGATAAGAATTATCTTAGATGAAGGGAAGGACAGCATATGCTACAGAGGAAGTCAGTACAACTGAACTAAACCAAAGCTAAGAAGTTTCCTGAATACAAGCAAACACTTTTAGGGACAGAGTACCAGAGGTAGGGGTCTGGGGACCATGCTTTCAGGGGACATCTAGGTCAATTGGCATAACAAAGCTTATTAAGAAAATGTTCCACATCATACTTTGGTGGGTGGTGTCTGGGGTCTTAAAAGCTTGCAAGCGGCCATCTAAGATGCATCAATTGGTCCCAACAACCTGGAGTAAAGGAGAATGAAGAACACCAAAGACACAAGGAAAGTATTAGCCCAAGAGACAGAAAGGGCCACATAGACCAGAGGCTTCATCAGCCTGAGACCAGAAGAACTAGATGGTGTCCAGCTATCACCAATGACCACCCTGATAGAGAACACAACAGACAGTCCCGGATGGAGCAGAAGAAAGGTGGAATGCAAAACCCATATTCTAGTAAGAAGACCAGACTTAATGGTCTGACTGAGACTGCAGGAACCCGGTAAAGCATGGCCCCTGGATTCTTTATCAATCCAGAACTAAAACAATTTCTGAGGCCAATTCTTCAGACAGGGATTGGACTGGATTGTGGGATATAAAGCGATACTCCTGAGGAGTGTGCCTCTTTCCTCAGGTAGATACAAGAAACTAAATGGGCAGCTTCTGTCCGGAGGTGAGATGGGAAGGCAGAGAGGGTTAGGAGCTGGTTGAATGGACGTGTGGAATCAGGGGTGGAAAGGAGGAGTGTGCTGTCACAGTATGGGGAGAGCAATTAGAGTCACGTAATAATGTATGTATGAATTTTTGTATGGGAAAAATTTTCTAAAAAAATTTTTACAGTGGAAGGATTAGCTGGAGATTTTTGTAAACTAAATCAGAGGCTTCAGTTGCTTGAAAAGATGGATCCAAATGCTGATCACTTAGCTAAAGTCAGATTTGGGAAGCAGGGAGATATTACTGCGAAATAGATGAAGAAAAAAAGAAAAGGAACTTTCATTAGTTTTCTGACTAGAAACACCATCCTCATTCCCAGGGATAATCCAGATGATCCAGAACCTTCCACAGGTGGAGTTATTACCACAACTGACAAAATGCCAACATCATCTAACTCTTCTTTATCATTGAAGTAAATTTTTATAATTTGGGTATTTTTATGTATTATGTATTACTAAAATATATCTGTAAGTTTATATGTAATGTTTCCAACCCCCAAAGACAAATAAAGATACTGATAATAAAAGGAAATAATAATGAAAATTTTAAAAAAAAATGAGGTCTTCGACTTATGTCAGAACCAATTTATGATGGAGTCATAGGAATGGAGCCCCATTATAAGTCAAGGCCTGTACAATGAATTAATGCCAGTCCTCTAATTGTTTCAGGCAATTCATTATAACATCATATCATCACCTACTGCTGTCATTAATAAAAGTTTTCCTTCACTCGTTGTTTCATGTCTTACCTGTCCAACCAGATTATTTTGACCTTCCAAGCACAATTGTTTAGTAACCCAAAATTAGACGGAGACACCGTACAATATGACTACTGATAAATATTTGTCTATTAGTGGATTTGCAAAATCACATGTACAACCATGGGTGTCATCTTCAGGATGCTCAGTGAGTCTGTATGATACAGCCACCCATAGTGGGTATCTGTGGGTGTCTCCCCACTCCTTCCCCCTCCTCCCACCAACAGCCACCTTTTCAGGCTCAGCCATTGGTTACAGGCTGAAATGACCCCACCCTCAGCACCACAGTGGCCCCAGCATGCTGTAGGGGGCCTATACTGACTCAGCTGAGGCTAGTGAGAGAGCAGACACATGCAGGAGCTTCCATAGAGATTTCTCTCCCTCCTCCTGATGCCTTGGGCAGGACTTAGAGGCTCTTGGCTGCTGGAAAACCTCTAGTGGGGCCTGAGCATGCAGTCAGAGCAGACCAAGAAGAGCCATTCTTACGTGTTCACTTGTTTGGCAGTGGTGCCCAGGTGTTTGGTCAAACACTAGTCCAGATGCTGTTATAAAATAATTACATGTGATTAAATCAGTTGGTATTAAATAAAGCAGATTGTCCTCCATAATGTGGGTGGGCCTCATCCAATCAGTTAAAGGCCTTAAGAGCAAAACCTCCAGACTATAAATAGACATTGTGCCACAGCTCCTGAATTCTTCAGTCTTCTGTCACCTGACCCATGGATTTTGGAACACAAGAATGCAGGAATCTCCAGCCTGTCTCCTTACCTACAAATATTGGACTTGCCAGTCCCCACAATCGAATGAGCCATTTCCTTAAAATAAATCTCTCCATGTCTGCTCTCTCTCTTTCTACCTCTCTGTCTCTCTTTCTTTCTCTCCCTTCTTCTCTCTCTAATATTACTGGTTCTGTTTCTCTGGGGTACCTGACTAAGACAGGAACCAAGATAACCCTGTCTGAGGTACCGGATGAAACCTCACTTAAAGCCAGGATGACCTCCGCCCACTTCAGGTCCTTACTACGGCTCTCAATTCTTAGTCTTTTGGGGTTTCTCTGTCTCGCTCAGTTTCTCTCTCTCTCACTTTCTCTCTAAATCCACTAAATTCATTTTTGACCAAGCTTTTCCATTACTTGCTAGTGAAATAAACCTAATTAATAAATCACCTAAAATGTTAATGCCGTCATAGGCTATATTACATGAAATACAGCATTCCAGATCTTTTTTAACCTTTAATCTCAAGAAATTTTGTCGACTCAACGTGATGGTATAATTTTACTAACTGATGACTGAAAAAATGACAGCAGAATTAAAGCGATTTGTATGTTATTGGTCACACTAACACCTTTACACAGGTGGAAAACACTTCTACATCCAAGTGCAGGAGGATGGTTATTCAGTATATGGCAATACTCAGACCTCATGAGAATTTCAGTATTTGCAGTTTGGTTTGTGGCTTCATCCTCCCAAGAAACAGAAGACAAAAAAATGTAAAACTAGGAGACCAGACTAAAACAGGGGGAGATGAAGCTTAAATCAGAGAGTTTGAGGAAGAAAGAACTGAAAGATGTCCTGAGCTGTGAAAGCAGGCCCTCAGTGCTTTCTCAGGCACACAGGCCTGAGCCATGCCTGAAGAGATCAGACAGGACTGGAAAATTTTTTATGAAACACTGCTCAGGGCAGACAAACAAATGTGTAAACCCGAAACATGAGGCAACAGAGCCTTAGCTAGAAGTTGGGGCTTAGTCTTTAACAAAGCCATGTGACTTTTGCATTCTATGCCATACTGTATTTATATTTGCAAATATTTGGCAAAGGGAATGTAAAAACTTTGTGTCTTATCTTTTAACTGACGAGATACTATGCCATTACTATGTCTTCACTTTCTAAGTGAAGGAAGCTAACATTGCCTATCGTCTTAGTTAACTAGTGCGACTATAACAGAAACGCCACAAATGGGTGGCTTTAACTAACAGAAATTTATTTTCTCTCAGTTTAGGAAGCTAGAAGTCCGAATTCATGATGTTGGCTCTAGCGAAAGGCTTTCTCTCTCCGTGGGATCTGGAGGAAGGACCTTGTCTCTTTGAACTTCTGCTCCTGGGTGATCTTCATGTGGCTTGGCTTACCCCATCTCTACTCTACTGGCTTGTTTAATCTCTTTTATATCTCAAAAGAGGTTGACTCAAGATACACTCTATACTAATTCTGCCTCATTAACATAACAAAGACAACCTATTCCCAAATGGGATTATAACAACAGGCATAGAGGTTAGGATTTGCAACACATATTTTAGGAGGACATAATTCAATCCATAACACATAACAAGTTATTTAATTAGACACTGGTCTAAAAACAAATATCCAAACTACTGTGTTCTTCAGAAAATTATCATGCTTACCAATACACAAAAACAGTAAACAAAGTAAGAGCAAACAGTAAACCGAAAAAAAAGGTGTGGGTATTCCTTACGAAAGATAAAATGTTTATTAGGGGAAATCAGGCCTTTGTATGATTGACTTCATTTATTCTTAACACCAAAAAGGGGGCTCCATTACTGTTCAGGTCCACCTAGTTTTAGCCTTGATATAATCAAGTGTAAAGTGATATATGCAATTATCTTGCTGAAAATTTCTTCACCAGTTGTTTTGTAAGATTACATGAAACAGTTTACAAGTTTATATTTGCTGCAGATTTTAGCATAAAATATATTAGGTAAAAATTAATAAAATTATCAAAGCCAGGCTTTTGTCTAAGATTAACCTAATCACAACACATTTTTGTTTTCATTGTCTTTTTTTTTTTAGTTTTGTTACAGAATTCAAACAAAGTACATAAAAGTTAGATAGACTAATAAATGACCCATATCTACCAATCACCCAGTTTCAACAATTATCAAATTCTGCACTCTTGCTTCAATTTTCTTGCACAAGTATTTTAAAGGAAATTGCACATCATATCACTTTATCCATAAGTACTTTAGTATGTATCTCCAACAAATACAGATGTTTAACATAACCAAAATAACATCACATACACTCCAAATTAGCTACAATTCCTTAATTACATCTAATAATGAGTCAGTTTAAAATATTTTTATGGCATACCCAAAAAAAAAACCCAAAAAACCCACTGCACTGTAGTCTATTCCGACTCATAGCAACCCTATAGGACAGAACAGAACTGCCCTGTAAGGTTTCCAAGGCTGTAATCTTTACAGAAGCAGATTGCCACATCTTTCTCCCATGGAGCAGCTTTTGGTTTGCAGCCTAGCACTTAACCACTGCACCAACATGGCGCTGAAGCACATGAAGAGGCAGAAAAGAGTGGCCCATGCTTTTCCATATGTATTTCATGATCTACTCATCAATCTCCATAAAAATATCTTCAAAGATTTTGATGACAATTGCATTGAATCCATAAACCAATTTGGTAAGAACTGACAATAATATGGAGTTGTCTGATACATGAACATGATATATCTCTCTTTAGTTATTTTAGTCTTCTTTAATTTCTATCTTCAGTGTTCTACAATTTTCAGCATGGAACATATTTTATTAGATTTAGCCCCTTAGTATTTCATGTTTTTTATTGTTATTATAAATGGCATTGATTTTTTTTTCCATTTTCAATAGTTTTTTCTTTTTTAGTACGTAGAAATACAGTTGATTTTTATACGTTGATCATCATGTCGTCTATTAATAAAGACAATTTTATGTCTCTCTTTTCAGCCTATATGAATTTTGTTCCTTTTCTTGCCTTACTGCACTGGCTAGGACTTACAGTTCTAAGTAAATAAGAAATAGAGAATGTGAAAAAGAGACCAAGATTGCCTTATTCCCAATCTGGAGAAAAATCTTAGGACTTTCACCATTAAGTGACATGTTAGCTATAGGCTTTTCAGAGATGCCCTTTAACAGGCTGAAGAAGTTCTGTTTCTCACCCCAAACTTTTTAAATCACTTAATTTCCTATATTAAATCCCTTTTCCCATGAAATGTCTAGAGTGTTTTAGTTTTCATGGCTCAACCCTAACACAAACACAACTCAGGATATGGAATGTTTGACAATAATTTATTTCCACAACAATACAGTTTTTATTTTAAATAAGCACCTAATTAAGTGTATCCTACACATTTTTAAACATTTTTATTTAGAATAGATTATGAATATGTAGAAAATAATAGATCAGAAAATTTACAAAAGTTATGAAGACAGTATGGAGAATTCCCATTATAACCCCTATCCAGTTTCCCCTATTAACATCTTGCATTAGTATGGCATATTTGTTACAATTAATGAAATAATATTGACACATTATTATTAACTGAAGTCTATACTTCATTTCAATTTCCTTAGTTTTTACCTAATGTCCATTTTCTGGTCCATAGTTACTTCTCCTTAGGCTCCTCTTGGCTATGAGAGATATCCTACACTTTTTAGATTAATTGCTGCATACTACTGAGAAGGACATCATGCTTAGTAAAGTAGAGGGTCAGCAAAAAAGAGGAAGACCCTCAGCCAGGTGGATTGACACAGTGGCTACAACAATGGGCTCAAGCATAGCAAAGATTATGAGGATACTGCAGGATCAGACACTGTTTCGTTCTGTTGTACATAGGGTGACTGTGAGTCAGAACCGACTGGACGGCAAGTAACGACAGAACCGACTGGACGGCAAGTAACGACAACTACTGATTCACTAGTTTTTGTGCTATTGTCCTTTTTACTCTTATGTTCCTTATGAGCACCTCAAGGACAATAACAAGCTTATCACCTAAGAGATTGCAGATTATTCTGAATCTCTCTCACTAACTTGTACATTTCAAGTTTAGATTCCAAACTTATTTTTAATTGCTAACTCATATGTATCTTTAAATTAATAGTTTAAGATATAAATGAAAAAGATATTAAAACATCACACGTGTGAGCATGCATGTACACACACACACACCCCCCAGCAGAAATGGGACTAGCAGTAGTCTGTTATTTATAACACAAATTTTGAACAACTATTATTTCAGCAAGAACTAATTTTAGGCAGAAAAAATATCATGAGATCAAGAGGTGATAATTTCATTTTTCAAAAAGTAACTGCATAAGCCTCCAAGAGTCTGCCAAAACATTACATTGTCGATAAGATTAGCAGTGCAAACTCACACTGAACAATTACTATTTCTTTCTTCTGCCCACATCAGGGCTGCCTCATGGAGGTCAGGAGGCAGGGAGCTGGGCTTGCAGAACCATGGCTTCATTTACAAGGGGGCTCAGCATTGGAGGGTCGATCATCACCTCAATCCAAAGGCAGGGCCTTGCTCCCTCAGCCCACTATGGTGAGAACACCCTTTCCTGTTGACAAGGATAGCCGAAAGAATGTGTGTGAGAGCCAGTGGAACCTATTAGAGATTGTTTGGCCATGGGTGAATAAAGCAGCCCCCAGAGTTACTTTATTCTTTCCTTTGGTGGGGGAGGGGGGAAGGGGCAGGTAATCACTGGAACTTTCCTGTGTAGACAGGTGTTGAAGCTGAGGTATGCCAATCCAACAAAACCAAGAATTTCTCCTCTTAGGAATGGGAGGTTCTGGGATGAGGGCAGCTTATCAACTGCAGACATTACTAGGCAATTTCTTAAAAGTTGAACTTTTTTCAAGATGGCAAAATTGGTTTGAATCTAAAAATGTTCAATGTTTCTAACAGGTACAAAATCAGTGCTCAAGTAAATGCTTGTTGAAAGAATAAATGAGTTAATTCTTTTTGATTTTATTTTCAAATAAAGTACTTCTTTACAAAATTATTTCATATTATCTTCTGGGATAACATAAAGAAAGCACTTTTTAAAATTTTTTCACTCCCTTCCTATTTTTTAATTGAGATATAATTCAAATATCAAATTCACCCTTTTAAAATGTACAATTTAATGGATTATTTATTATATTACAAAGTTGTGCAACCATCACCACTAGCTAATTCCAGCACATTTTCATCACACCAAAAAGAAATACCATACCCTGTAGCAGTCACTCCCCATTTCCCCATCCCCTGATCCCCTGGCAACCACTCATTTACTTTCTGTCTATATGAATTTGCCTATTCTGGAAATTTCACATACCTG
The DNA here is from genome assembly GCA_030035585.1 of Dugong dugon. Classification (NCBI taxonomy): domain Eukaryota; kingdom Metazoa; phylum Chordata; class Mammalia; order Sirenia; family Dugongidae; genus Dugong; species Dugong dugon. The sequence goes on from CM057464.1 coordinate 25,303,024, forward strand.
GAATCATACAGTATGTGACCTTTTGTGACTGGCTTCTTTCCCTTCACATAATGTTTTCAAGGCTCATGGATGCCATAGTATGTATCAGTACTTTGTTCCTTTTTATGGCTGAATAATATTTCATTGTATGGATATATCATATTTATTCATTCATTAGTTAATGGACATTTGGATTGTTTCCACTTTTTGCCTTTATGATAATACCACTATGAACATCCTTGTACAAGTTTTTGTGTAGGCGTTGTTTATAATTCTCTTGGGTATATACCTAGGAGTGGAATTGCTAGGTCATATGGTAACTCTGTATTTAACCTTTTGAGTAATTGTCAGTCTTGTAAAAAGACTGTTTTCCAAAGCAGATGCATCGTTTTACATTCCTGCCCAATTCCCATTCCAATTGTCCCTCATCCTTGCTGATACTTGCTACTATCTGTCTTTTTTATTATAGCCATTCTAGTGGGTTTTAAGTGTATCTCCTTGTATTTTTGATTTGCATTTCCCTGATGGCTAATGGTGTTGAATATCTTTTCATGTGCTTATTGACCATTTGTGTATCTTCTTTGGAGAAATGTCTGTTCAGGTCTTTTGTCCATTTTTTAATTAGGCTGATTATCTTTTTCTTATTGAGTTGTAAGAATTCTTTATATAGTCTACGTGCAACTTCCTTATAAGACATATGATTTGCAAATATTTTCTCCTGTTTTGTGGTTTTTCTTTTCACATTCCTGCTAGTGTTCTTTGTGGCACAAAAGTTTTTATTTTGATGAAGTCCAATTTCTCTATTTTTTATTTTGTTACATATGCTTCTTTTGAAGGTGAAATTCACTTTCTTAACTTTTCTCATCTTCAAGTCGTTTTTTCTTACACATCAGTGTCATGATATTTCTGTCCATCTAACTCCCAATTTCATGTCCCATTTCAACCATAGTTTTTAATCAAACAGATTCACCTTCATTGAAAATAAACAATTTTAGGCTATTTCTCTCTTTGACAAGAGTCAGAATTTCTAAGACATGGAGTAGTTCAATTCTCTGCAGCTTGGAAGCTGAGTCTGTGAGAAAATATGTCCTCCCACTGGTGGCATTTTCAGGAGGAGTATGTTTCCTGTCTAGTGAAGCTCTCATCAAGTTTCAGTTCAAATAAAGCTGAAAGAGTTTGCAAACTGGGAGGATGTAGGGTGGGGAGTTTCTGGTGAGAGTTGCTGTGGGCATTTGTTTTTTCTAGTTTTTTCTAGCCAATCAAAGCATAAGTAAGCCAGTGCTTAACCCAGCACAGACTAAACAACCAGGGGACTGGTGATGGGAACTTGCTTACAAAGGGATTTCCTCTGTGGTTTGGAGGTCAGTGGCATTGGGAAATAAGTTAGTTGAGGGGCTTATCTGTGACTCAACATATGTTCATGAATGTAAAGCCCCACCCTTTCATCTAAAGATTATAAGCAGGACAACAAAAGCGGGGGACTCTCACTTAACTCCACTTCTAAAACACAGGATCCCAACAAAATATTACTTTCCATGGGACTCCTAGTGTCAGTATTCTGCAAAGCAATGAAAGGAAGCCCCATTTCCAACTGCTTGGGGCTCGTTGTTGTTAGGGCTGTCAAGTTGGTTCTGACTCATAGCAACGTTACGTACAACAGAACCAAACACTGCCCAGTCCTGCTCCATCCTCATGATAGTTGTTATGTTTGAGCCCATTGTTGCAACCACTGTGTCAGTGAGGGTCTTTCTCTTTTTCACTGACCCTCTGCTTTACCAAGCATGGTGTCCTTCCTTCTCCAAGGGTTAATCCCTCCTAATAACATGTCCAAAGTATATGAGACTTAGTCTTGCCATCCTTGCTTCTAAGGACCATTCTGGCTGTACTTCTTCCAAGGCAGATTTGTTTGTTCTTTTGACAGTCCGTAGTATATTCAATATTCTTCACAAATACCATAATTCAAAAGTGTGAATTCTTCTTTAGTCTTCCTTATTCATTGTCCAACTTTCACATGCATATGAGACAATTGAAAGCACCATGGCTTGGGTCAGGTGAACCCTAGTCTTCAAGGTGACATCTTTGCTTTTTAACACTTTTAAAAGGTCTTTTGCAGATTTCCCCAATGCAATGTATCATTTGATTTCTTGGCTGTTGCTTCCATGGGTGTTGACTGTGGATCCAAGTAAAACGAAATCCTTGACAATTTCAATATTTTCTCCATTTGTCATGATGTTGTTTATTTGTCCAGTTGTGAGGATTTTTGTTTTCTATATGCTGAAGTGTAATCCATACTGAAAGCTGTGGTCTTTGATTGTCATCAGTAAGTGCTTCCAGTCCTCTTTACTTTCCGCAAGCAAGGTTTTGTCATTTGCATAACACAGGTTGTTAAAGAGTCTTCCTCCAATCCTAATGCCCTTTTCTTCTTCAGGTAGTCCAGCTTCTTGGATTATTTGCTCAGCATACAGACTGAATAAGTATGATGAAAGGATACAACCCTGAAGCACACCTTTCCTGACTTTAAACCACACAGTATCCCCTTGTCCTGTTTGAACAACTGTCTCTTGTTCTATGTACAGATTCCTCGTGAGCACAATTATGTGTTCTGGAATTCCCATTCTTTGCAATGCTATCCATAATTTGTTATGATCCACACAGTTAAATGCCTTCGCATAGTCAATAAAACACAGGTAAACATCTTTCTGGTATTCTGTGTTTTCAGCCAGGATCCATCTGACATCAGCAGTGATATACCTCATTCCACTTCATCCTCTGGATCCAGTTTGAATTTCTGGCAGGTCCCTGTCAATGTACTGCTGTAACAGCTTTTGAATGATCTTCAGCAAAATTTCACTTGCATGTGATATTAATGATATTGTTCAATAATTTCCACATTCAGTTGGATCATCTTTCTTTGGAAAAGGCATAAATATGGATCTCTTCCAGTCGAGAACCAAAGTATGAACTTGAGTATACCTTACCTGAATTTAGAGACCATCTCAAGAATAGATTTGATGTGTTGAACACTAATGAATGAAGACCAGACGAGTTGTGAAATGACGTCATCATGAAGAAAGCAAGAAGTCATTAAAAAGACAGGAAAGAAAGAAAAGACCAAAAAGGATGTCAGAAGAGACTCAGAAACTTGCTCTTGAAAGTCAAGTAGCTAAAGTGAAAGAAGAAATGATGAGTTAACAGAGCTGAGCAGAAGATTTCAAAGGGCGGTTCGAAAAGAAAAAGTAAAGTATTATAATGACAAGTGTAAAGACCTGAAGTTAGAAAACCAAAAGGAAAGAACACACTCAGCATTTCTCAAGCCAAAAGAACTGAAGAAAAATCTCAAGCCTCAAGTTACAATATTGAGGGATTCTACAGGAAAAATATTGAATAATGCAGGAAACATCAAAAGAAGATGGAAGGAATACAGAGTCACTGTACCAAAAAGAATTGGTCTACATTCAACCATTTCAGGAGGTAGCATATGATCCGGAACCGATGGTACTGAAGAAAGAGATCCAAGCTGCACTGAAGGCACTGGAGAAAAACAAGGCTTCATGAATTGACGGAATACCAATTGAGATGTTTCAACAAACGGATGCAGTGTTGGAAGTGCTCACTCATCTATGCCAAGAAATTTGGAAGACAGCTACCTGTTTGGGGCTAGACCTTTTAAATTAAAAGAGGAAGATCAGATACCAATTATAATATCCTAGAACCACAGCATGGTACTCAAAAAGAATAGACTAGAGTTTGTCTCATCTAATTACTTCGGTAAGTTTTTCAAAATTTCACAACCAATTAGTAGTAGATTTTACTAGAATTCAGCTATCATCAATATTCTGCCAGTGAACACTATGAGTGGTCCAAAATTCATTTCTCATAGCACTAAGATAAACGACTTACAGAAAATAGTCCTAAATGACCAGAGTCATCTTATACTTGAATCACATAAAACACTGAAAATGTTCTGACTTTGAAAGTTTTGGGATAAATGGGAAGCACCAATTAGTAGGTATAATTTCCAAGAGTAATCAACTAGAGTATATATTCATATTAATCAAGGACACAAAAAAACAAACAAACCAAACCCACTGCCGTGGGGTTGATTCTGACTCATAGCGACCCTATAGGACAAAGTAGAACTGCCCCAGAGGGTTTTCACGGAGCAGCTGGTGGATTCGAACTACCAACCTTTTGGTTAGCAGCCAAGCTCTTAACTGCTGTGCTACCAGGGCTCCTATCAAGGACAGTGGAGGTTAAATAACTCTGGGACTTTTCAAGTATCATAAAACCAATATGTACCACAAGACAAACATGTATTTCCACAAGGAAAAATAAAAAATAATGATGAATATCAAAAGAAACGACAGTAAGTGTGTCATGTGGTCAAGGAGAAGGCTGGCACACAATAAACCAGAGTTTTTCCCACGCCAGCCACATCTCCTCCCCCTAGTGCAGCCTTTCTACCTGGGTAACATGGCATTAAGACATCTTCCTCTGGTAAGTACTTTCCAGCACTCCCAGGCTTGAGTGGATAACTTTCCTCTTTGATTTGAGAGCACCCTGGCTATATCCAGAGCAGAGGTTCACCTCACTGCTAGAGGTCCGTAGATGTCTTGTCTGCCTCCCTGGCAAATCCCTAGAGAGAAAGATCAGTGAGTGTTCATTTCTGTTTTCCAGTGACCTAGTATAGGACCTAGAAAGTAATTGTTTATTGAATAAATTGATAAATGTGTTTCACTTAAATACATAAACATGCTAGCATTATGAATATTATAATTGCATCCTTTCCTAGTTAATCTAGAAAATCCTGAATTGCTTCACACTTGACTGAAATATAGTAATATTTAGAACACAATCTCTTTTATTGTACAGTTTCCCACTGTTCTATCTTGAACTAATCAGAGAGAAGGCAAATATACTGAATTAAAGTGAATACACTATAGAATGTAATGTAATATGTTAAACAGTGACTATTTTACTCCAAGTGTCATTATGGTATATTTACATACACAGCATCAGCTGCTGAACAGAGGCTCTGCAAGGTCTGCACTAATGATAGACTTGCAGTCACCTCCACTCATGTAGAAGATTTTGAATAAATACAGTTATGTTTGATTTGGTTTTTTTCTGAAGCTGTTTATGCTGTCAATCTGCTGAATAAATACTTTCCTAGTCAGCAATTCAGAGACAAATTTCAATCTGGCTCTGATAAAATTATCACGAATTGAAGTGAACTAAATTAATTATTTAGCATAACTTAACAAATGTCAAAAGAGCTAGTATGTAGGAAATAATTGGTGGCAGTAATTAATTTGAATGACTTTTATAAATAATTTTGTAGTATACTGTGCAATATTTATTTTATTTTTGGTTTGTTATATTTTGAAAGGAAATAAACACATTTAGGTAGCTTAGATCTTTTAACTTTTTAAAAGGCTTCTTCAGAAAGAAAACTATTTTAACTGAGTTATCTATTTCTGGATTTATGAATTCAAATTCCAACAGTATCAACTTAGTATCAGCTAAGTATCAACTTAGCTTAGCTCTAAACAACTTTTTTTTGCTTTCATTTCATCACTACATTAAAAACTATAAATATCTGAAGTGGTGCAACCAAAAAAAAAATGAAGTCAAATAAAACAAGTTAACTTTCCAAACCTAACAATAAACCACAATCAGATCTTCAAGGCCAGGTCACCTCATTACTAATGGTATGCTCTGATGCAAATCACTTATCTGAGCTTTAGCTTCCTAGTCTGTAAATAGACATTATCATCATCACCACCACCACCACCACCACCATCTTGCAAGATATAGATGGAAGCATTTGCTAAGTGCCTAATATCCAGTAATGTGTAGCATGCACTGTGTTCCCCAAACTAGCCTGATAATAGGACTTACCCAGAGCACTTATTTAAAAACCAAACCAGAGCCAGAGCCCTCACTAGACCTGCTGAATCAGAATCTTCAGAGGAGAGGCCCACTAATACATTGAACCCTATGTAATTCTTATCTCAGTGGAAGTTTGGGAAACTGCTAAAGGATACTGTCCAAGAGTAAAACGTCTACTTGATTAAAGTAAAATTAAAGAGATTTATTGAAGATTCAAAACAATTCGAACCAGGGACACATCTGATCTCACAAAGTGAAAACCAAACGCTCCGAGGTGGTGAAGTTACAAAGACATATTTATATGCTTAAATCTGGGACTAACTATACAGAATGTCTGATTAGCGCTCAGTGATGTTAGCAGGCAGGAAGAAGGATTGGTTCAAAGTATATGTGTGGGCTTCTTAGATTGATTATTTCTCATAATTACAGAAGTTAGTGACTAAATGGAGGATTTACAGAGGATGATAAAACAATCACGGGACATTCCTTTTAGAGAACATTTTACCAAGATAGCATCCTCAGCAAACACACCCTAAGAATTGCTTGTGCAGGAGATTTCTGATAAGGGGCTTGCATCAAGACCCTCCCTTTAGAAACATTGTTGCCACATTCTTAGTTTAACCACAGAGAAAAACATTTTCTTAGTTGCAAGATTAAGTCTACTCAAGGTAAACATGGAGAAAGCAGAAATTTAAAATGGAATCTGAACTCTGACCCAGGCCAGCCATTTTACTTTAGTCAAACACCTTGATTTTGGAACTCTTGTTCAATATAAAAGAAAAAACTCTCTTCGTGATGATCATGATCTGATCAAGAAGTGAATATTCACATAAAAATATATGAAGTCTTACAGGTCAGATTCTAAGTTCATATAAGGAAAAGATCAATGACATTCCAATTGCTTGATATAAACCGCATTGCTTTAGATTGGTGATTTTGCTCCATTTAGATTTACTTAACTACTGCAGTAAATCCAGCGTATCTAGTCCTGACGCTATAGCCAAGAGGGAAGCCAAGGTGGTTTCTGCCCAAAGATTTCTGTGGCTGCAGGGCAATAAGGCCATCCACACTGTCTGAGAGCAAAGGCCTCAACATATTTTCTGTTATCAAGGGCCTTGTATCATCACATGAAAACCTTACCCCCAAGCCCCAAGCATGAGTAGGTTATGCCACCCAGTTAAACTGCTATAACCTGTAACGTCTCGTAATTTTCAACCTCGTGGAATTTCACTCTTCCATGCTGTTCTCTTCGCCAGAAACACCCTTTCTTACCCTTATTCGTATATATAGCATGACCTCAAAAATGCAATTCAAAGGCCACCTCCTGCAGGAAGTTTTCCTGAACTCTCCTCCATCCAATTAGGTGCCTCTCCCCTGTGCTCTAAAGGCCCCTGTGCATCCCCACAATAGCCTGCACTGCCATGTTACGGTGCTTATTTCTCTGTTCCCACTGCTCTTTGAAGGCAGAGATGTTGTCTGTCCTCTCTGATCTGACCTTGTGTCAGCATACTGGACAAACATAAGCGACCAGTGTGTGGAGGCATGGAGGGAAGAAGGGGTAGAGAAAAGGAAGGGGAGGGAGTCAGAGTTAGATGACTTAATATGAGTCAATATTATTCACAGTCTTCAGGTTGTATCCAGGTGAAGGGCACAGAACTTCTTTTTTCTAAACAAAAGGTCCGTGAATATGTTTAAATGGGGTATGTTGCCACATAGAAAACTGCTCCAAAACCCAACCAACCCACTTTTGGTCAACTCATATTGCCAGAATAAAAATAATTCATACCTCATAATGGGGTTACTATCTACGTCTTTGCCAATATGAAAAGGTATGACTAGAAACATAGCTCAAAGTTGAAGAATTCTTTCATATCATAGAAAACACCCAGGAATTTATGTCTATGTCATTTTAATCCATGAAGGCACATACAAGGATCTGGTAGAGACATCAGGTGTAAGCAGGCAGAACCAAGTGGGTCATTGCCTGGGCAATTCAGGTCAGCCTGTACTGGGATACTGAGGAGAATTCTTCAAGCACATCTTGAAGTCATTACCTCACTATGTTAACTGGTGCAAAACCAAAGGCTTAGACATATGAGAGAATACTGATGAAATCAGGGCCCATGCAGCTCAGAAATGTATGGCTTTATTTTTGCTCAACCCAACTGCAAGAGGTCATTGAAATGAAGCCAAAGTAGTCAAGTTTGACATTTAAGAGGAGAGTAAAAATAATGCTGTTTGAAGACAACTCTTATATTAACTGAGATCAGATCCCCAAATGTAGGCAACAGAATCACAGAGATGAGTGTTCTCACATTGTTTTTGCTTGTGTTTCTAGCCTGTGCATGATGCCCAAGAGCCCCTGGAAGGCCAAGTTCATGTTCCCTTACTATCTCCTGTGTATGTGTCTCTCTTCTTTTCTAGAATGCTTTTATTTCACCTTCCCATTATTCCTCCTGAATCTTCCTATGAAAATCAGAACTACTTTGTCTGTTTAGTAAATTTTACCTTTTTTTAATGGACTTTATTTTTTAGAACAGCTTTAGGTTTATGTAAAATTGTGCAGAAAGTACATAGGGTTCCCTCCTGCTCTCAGTTTCCCCTATTATTAGCATCTTGCACTCCTGTGGTACATTTACTACAATTGTTAAACCAATATTGATACATTATCATTGTGCAAAAGTAATAACTCATACTCTGTTATAATAAAAGCAAGATTTATTGAAGGTTCAAAAACAGTTGAGACTGGGGAAAACATCTGATCTTACAGAGTGGAACAAACACTTGCAAAACAACAGTGAAGCTACAGAGACCTTTTAAAGGGTAAGAACAAAGAACCTAAAGTGCACCATTTTGATTGGATATTGTCACAGTGTTTAATAGCAGAGGAATGGGTCAACAGGCGGGTTAATGATTGATTGTAGACCAGATCAGTTTCAACTTGGAGTCCTTTGAAGTATAAAGGTCGGACATTTGGTTAGGGAGAAATGAGTTAAAGCCTAGGTGATTACAGAATAGATTTTCTGAGAGCAAATTATTAAGATAACTGGCTTAAAGCAGAATTATTTCTGGAGCACAGTGTTTTGGCAACCATTTGAGCAGTAACCCCAGGAAGCTGGCATTCCTTTTGGCTTAGCCATGGGATTGGGGGGGGCAGAGAGAGGAGTTTCCTAGTGATAGGTTGGATCTGTGTAAAAGATTAGAAGCCTGTTAGCCAGAAGCAGAAGTCAGGATGGGGTATGATACATGACTCTGGATCAGCAATTTTATTTTGGACAGGTGTCTTACAAATTTTAAGACTCCAGGACATGACATTCCCTCCTTTTGATGAAGGATTTCAAAGAACATCCTCTGATGACTTTTAAAGGCATGTTTTCTTCTGCATGGACTTTCTTCAGGGCTTTAGTGACATGCATATTAGTATTTTAAGGCTTCTAGTATTGTAGTTGGGTATTAAAAGTCTTCTTCATCATGTTATAGCTCTAGCATCCTCCTTCAGTGATCTTGGGGAAACTAGTGGCACAGGCCACAATGAAGAAACAACTTGACCTTTTCAAAAACATAATTCATGGTGTGAGTCCTCTCCATCTTGTTATATAAATGAGCAGAATCTATGTGCATTGTTTGTTTATTTTTTATGACTATTATTTTGGGTGGTTTGGGTAACAATATTAGTAAAACAATTGATTATTTCAATGATGACAACAACAGACATGAGGATAATCATTTCAGTAAACAAGATAGATCTAACCAAAGATCCTATTCCTTTAGATAACCAGCTAAAAATGTCAAAAAGGGAAAGTCAGGGTTGGTTTGTTCAGTACCTGTAGTCTGGTGGCCTTTTGGCAAATTTGAGCAATGTTTTGCTCCATTTCTCCTGTTCTGTTTATCCAGGTGCAACTTTAAAGAACGTAGGGAATTCTAAAAGACCAGTGTCTACTGTCTTGTTATATTGCAATCATTTGAACAGGATAAGGCCCAGGTATGGGATTTGTTATTTGGATTTGGATTGGCAATGATTGTGTATCTTGAAGCTCCACATCATAATGGAGGAAGGCCGCCTAATGATAATATACCAATACAAAAAATAAGCAAATTATGGCTACTACAAAATAAACTCCTTCAGTTACTATTACAGATTATAGTAGTGATTTTAATTTTAAGCAGCTTATTAACTTAGAATGACTAACAGAGAATAATGTCAATAATATTTGAGCAATAGATTGATAACACATATGGTAACTTCAAGAGAGAAAATAAGAGCAAAAATGTCAATAGAAGACATGAAAAAGCAATGAGTATTAAACAAAGTCAAAAAATTTCGAGAACTAGGGTTAAGTGTGGGTTGGATACAGACCTGGTCCAGAGTCTTGGGAAGAGCAGTCTACACCAAGTGTTGTCTGCTTCTGATCCTTGTAATGTTTGAATTTGAGTTTAAGTCCTTTGGTGGGTTGGACAGTCCAAGTAGGAGCCATAGTCTTTTTTAATTGGGAGAGGTGCATTGCATTTAAGTCGTAACTTCCTGTAACATAGTAACAACATAAGGATAGTAAGGAGAACTACATACAGTCCTTTCCAATGAGATCCCAGGGAATCTTTTAGCTGATGTCTTTTTTAATATACATGTTCCCTTGAAATAATATCAAGTAGATTCTGGGATTTTGGTTTTTGGTGGCCAAAAGCTTCTTTAACCTGTGAAAATTTTTCTTAGAGTATTGGATTAAAGATTTACAATATTTAACAATATAGAGCCTGTATAAGCAAAGTAAGAGAGGGCTGTTTGGTTTTGAAGAACTACTTTTCATATTATAGTTATTCCAGCATTCATTTCTTGGTGTTCACAGGTAGAATCATTTAAAATATTATAAATATACTTAATCATAATTTTAATATACTTCATAAATTTTTTTAATCTACAGGCTATTCTGTAACTAATATAATGTTATTAGTTACTGAAATAATGATTTTATATTAAAAGAGGGAAAGGAAAATAAAAATAGTTTCTTACATCTAAAAATTAAAACATTGAACATCAGTAATATTCTCATAAAAACTTTATGGTAGTTCTTTTAGTCTATTTTGTTCTATGTAGCTAATCTTCCATTCCATGTTATTCTGAATTAGCAGCAACTTGAAAAAATCATCAGTTTCTACATAAGAGTTCTAAAAATCTTTATTTAGTCTGATAGCATATGTCTTAGTTATCTAGTGCTGCTATAACAGGAATACCGTAAGTGGGTTACTTTAACAAACAGAAATTTATTTTCTCAAAGTTTAGGAGGCTAGAAGTCTGAACTCAGGCTGCCAGCTCTAGGGGAAGGTCTTCTTTCTCTGTTGGCTCCAGAGGAAGGTCCGTGTTAACTAGGACAGCTGTGTCCACAGGTAGGCCTCTCTCTCGGGCCCTTGGGCCCTTGGCCCTTCAGCTCTGCCTCTGCCCTGCTCAGGCAAGTGTTACAAAGCTCTTAAGCTCCACCAGTAAGTTCACAGAGCCACCCCACTCCACCAGGAAGCCTCCTGCCTGAAGGCACTCAGCTCTCTCTCACTCCATGAGTCGACTCCTTCACCATCTCATGTCAGCCTCCTGGTTCTGCTGCCATCATTTCTCTGCCACTCTTTTCACTATGTTGCACTGTCTCTGGTTACAGCTTTTTCTCTGTGTCTCCTGGTTCTAGGAGGTTCTCAGCACAGGGACTTCAGGTCCAAAGGATGAGCTCCACTCCTATCTCTTCTTCTTGGTGGTATCGGGGTCCCTTTCTCTGTTTGCTTCTCTCTCCTTTTATCTCTCGTAAGATAAAAGATGTGACTTAAGCAAGAGTGTGGCTTGTGTAAGAGTGGTGAAGCGTGGTGACTCAAGACACATCCTATCCTAATCCTTCCTCATTAACACATAGAGGTCAGGATCTACAATACACAAAATGGGAGACTATAGGATAATTACATCTGATCACAAAATAGAGGACCCTAGCCAAGCTGACACATATTTTGGGGGGAAACAATTCAATCCATGAAGGTATTCATGTCTGAAATATTATAGTTCTTTTCAGAAGTTTGATATAGTTCTTTGTTGTTGTTGTTATTGAAATATCATATTCAAGTGTTTTCAGCAAGTCAGTAAAGTAAAACCTGTCTGTGTATGACAAAACTTAATATGGCCACCCATCAAAACAGGAATGGATAAACAAACTGTGGTACATATACACAATGAAATTCTATGCAAGGATAAAGAATAACAACGAATCCACAAACATCTCACAACATGGGTGAATTTGGAGGACATTATGCTGAGTGAACTAAGTCAGTCACAAAGGGACAAATATTGTATGAGTCCACCTTATAGAAAACAAGAAAAAGTTTACGTACAGGGATGGGAGGGGGAAGGAGGGAAAATTACTAGCTAGATAGAAAACACATGTTAATACTGGTGACAGGAAAGGTAATACACAATATGGAGGAAGTCAGCACAACATGACCAAGGCAAAGAAAGACACTGAGAGGAACACAAGAATAAAGGGCAACTATGGTAATTACTATAACATAGATAATCCTGCAACAATAGTGTTAACTAACAATAATTTAAAAATTGATACATAGGTAGGTAGCTATGCAAAAGAAGTGTGGAGGGGTGTAAGGGAGCACACCCACCTGCAGATATTTGATCTCATATAACTGATTGTTCTAAGGAACACATTCCTCTTGGATGTTATTGTTTATTGTGGGCCTGTCTATTATTTGGCAGAAAAGTATTCTCTGGGAATGACTTCAGTTCCAGGTCAAAATGTCTTAGGGCCATAGTCTTGGAGGTTCTTCCTGTCTCTGTCAGACCAGTAAGTCTAGTCTTTTTTGTAAACTTGATTTTTTGTTCTTCATTTTTATCCCATGCTGTATGAGACTTTCTGTTGTGATCCCAGCCAGAGTGGTCAGTAGTGGGAGCTGGGCACCATCAAATTCTTCTGGTCTTGGGGTCGTGTAGGCTGTGGATATTTCTCCATACATAATTGTAGGTGCTATTGTTTTAGTTAGGCACCATCAAGTCAGTTCTGACTCATAGCAACTCTACGTACAACAGAATGAAACACTACCCGGTCTTGTGCTATCCTTACAGTCATTGCTATGTTTGAGCCCATTGCTACAGCCACTGTGTCAAGTCATCTCATCGAAGGTGCTGCAAGTATATTAATATAGATCATAGAGCACACAAGGGGCACAGTCGCGGAAATTTCTTAGACATAAACAAATACTTTGCAGGATGAAGTTCCTAGGCATGAAAACAAAGGACCATAGATGTGGGGGACATCTACATCAATTGGCACAACACAGTTGATAAAGACAATGTTTTACATCCTACTTTGGTGAATAGTGTCTAGGGTCTTAAAAGCTTGCAAGTGGACATCCAGGATAGAACTATTGGCCTCTTCCCATCTGGAGCAAAAGAGAGTGAAGAAAACAAAAGAGTCAAGGGAGAAATTAGTCCAGAGGACTAATGGACCACATGAACCACAGCCTACACGACCCCAAGACCAGAAGAATTTGATGGTGCCCAGCTCCCACTACTGACCACTCTGGCTGGGATCACAACAGAAAGTCTCATACAGCATGGGATAAAAATGAAGAACAAAAAATCAAGTTTACAAAAAAGACTAGACTTACTGGTCTGACAGAGACAGGAAGAACCTCCAAGACTATGGCCCTAAGACATTTTGACCTGGAACTGAAGTCATTCCCAGAGAATACTTTTCTGCCAAATAATAGACAGGCCCACAATAAACAATAACATCCAAGAGGAATGTGTTCCTTAGAACAATCAGTTATATGAGATCAAAAAGACAACATTTTCCCAAAAACAAAGATGAAAAGGCAAGAAGATGTAGAAAATCCAGATGAAAATAAATGGAGAACCCAGGGAGAAAATGGGGGGGGGGGTGCTGACACATTGTGGGGAATGCAACCAATGTCATGCAACACTTTATGTAGAAACTATTGCATGGGAAACTAATCTGCTCTGTAAACTTTCACATAAAGCATAATTAAAAATTTTTTTTAATTTAATACAGCCATGATTAACTTAAAATAATACTATTTCTTAAAAGTGAAACACTTGGAAATTACAAAAGTAACACAAAGCCAAATAAAGTTAATTCAAACAAAAATATCTTTAAATTTTTATTTTTAAAGAGATTCAGACGTAACATATCATAATCTTGAGACAGAATACCATACAGTCAAGATACATTAATAATATACCAAGATTACCAAGTCTGTAAACATCTGAAACTATGTGAATTTCCCCTGGTAAACCATTGACTTGATGATAGCAGAAGAATGGGCCAACAGGGGGTTGATGATTCATTGTAGACCAGGTTACTTTCAGCTTAGAGTCCTTTGAAATGTAAAGGTCGGACATTTGATTAATGAGAAGTGAGATAAAGCCTAGGTGACTGCAGAATAGATTTCCTGAGAGCAAATTATGAAGATAACTGGATTAAAGCAAAATTATTTCTGGAGCACAAAGGGTTTTGGCAATCGTTTGAGCAATGACCCTTAGGGAGAATTCTGCTGACATTCCCTTGGGTTTAGTCACAGGAAAAAAAAATTTTTGTTTTCCTAGTGATAGGGTGGGATCTGTGTAAAAGATTAACAGCCTGTTAACCAGAAGTAGAAGTCAGAATGTGGTATAAGACACGACTCCACATCAATCATCTTATTTTAGTCAATGGTCCTACAATTTTTAGGGCTCCACAATACCATTAACTAAAGTCCATAGTTTAATTAGGGATCAGTCTTGCTGTTCTACAGACCTATGAGTTTTGACAAATGCATAATGTCATGTGCCCACCATAACAGTATATAGAATAGTTTCATTTCCCTAAAGATGCCCTGTGTGCCACCTATTAATCTCTCCCTCTCCCCTGATAGTAAATGTTAAAATGCTTCTATGTGCAAATATTAGGCAGTTATCTACACTGACCACATCTTTTTTTGAGTAGGGGGTTATTTATATTTTTAAAAATTTATTTAATGTAAATTACTTAATGTAAATTTCCCCCCACATGTCTGTCAGTTTGTCATACTGTGGGTGCTTCCGTGTTACTATGATGATGAAAGCTATGCCACTAGTATTCAAATACCAGCAGGATCACCCATGGCGGACAGGTTTCAGCTGAGCTTCCAGACTAAGACAGACTAGGAAGAAGGATCTGGCAGTCTACTTCTGAAAAAAATTAGCAGTGAAAACTTTATTAATAGTAGTGGAATATTCTCTGATATAGTGCCAGAAGGTGAGTCCCTCAGGTTGGAAGGCACTCAAAACACAGCTGAGGAAGAGTTGCCTCCTCAAAGTAGAGTCGACCTTAATGAAGTGGATGGAATCAAACTTTTGGGACCTTCATCTGCTGATGTGGCAGAACTCAAAATGAGAAGAAACACATATCCATGAATAATCTGAACGTGGAATGTACAAAGTATGAATCTTGGAAAATTAGAAGTAGTCAAAAATGAAATAAAATGCATAAACATCAATATCCTAGGCATTAGTGAGCTGAAATGGACTGGTATTGGTCATTTTGAATCAAACAATCATATGGTCTACTATGCTGGGGATGACAAATTGAAGAGGAATGGCATTATATTCATCATCAAAAAGAACATTTCAAGATCTATCCTGAAGTACAACACTGTCAGTGTTAGGATAATATCCGTAAGCCTACAAGGAAGACCAGTTAATATGACTATTACTCAAACTTATGCACCAACAACTAAGGCCAAAGATGAAGAAATTGAAGTTTTGTGCCAACCTCTGCAGTCTGAAATTGATCAAACATGCAATCAAGATGCATTGATAATTACTGATGATTGGAATGCAAAAGTTGGAAACAAAGAAGGAATGACAGTTGGAAAATATGGCTTTGGAAATAGAAACAATGCCTGAGATCGCATGACAGAATTTTTCAAGACCAATTATTTCTTCATTGCAAATAACTTTTTCACCAACATAAACGGGAACTATACACATGGACCTCACCAGATGGACACAGGAATCAAATCAACTACATCACTGGAAAAAGATGATGGAGAAGCTCAATATCATCAGTCAGAACAAGGCCAGGGGCCAACTGCAGAACAGACCATCAGTTGCTCATAAGCAAGTTCAAACTGAAGCTGAGAAAATTAGAATAAGTCCACAAGAGCCAAAGTATGACCTTGAGTATATCCCACTTGAATTTAGAGACTATCTCAAGAATAGATTTGACATACCAAACACTAATGAAGAAGATTAAACAAGTTGTGAAGTGACATCAAGGACACCATACATGAAGAAAGCAACAGATCACTATAAAGACAGGAAAGAAAGAAAAGACCAAAATGGATGTCAGAAGAAACTTGCCCTTGAACGGCAAGTAGCTAAAATGAAAGGAAGAAATGATGAAGTAAAAGAGTTGGACAAAAGATTTCAAAGGGTGGCTCGAGAAGACAAAGTAAAGTATTATAATGACATGTGCAAAGACCTGGAGATAGAAAACCAAAAGGGAAGAACATGCTCAGCATTTCTTGAGCTGAAAGAACTGAAGAAAAATTCAAACCTCGAGTTGCAATAATGAAGGATTCTATGGGCAAAATACTGAATGACACAGGAAAATCAAAAGAAGATGGAAGGAATATACAGAGTCACTGTACCAAAAAGATTTCATCAACTTTCATTTATTTCAGGAAGTGGTATATGATCAAGAACCAGTGATACTGAAGGAAGAAGTCCAAGTTGCACTGAAGGCATTAGTGATAAACAACTCTCCAGGAATTGACAGAATACCAGTTGAAATGTTTCAATAAACAGATGCAGCACTGGAACTGCTCATTTGGAAGACAGCTACCTAGCCAACAGACTGGAAGAGATCCATATTTATGCCTCTTCCAAAGAGAAGTAATCCAACAGAATGTGGAAATTATCGAACAATATCATTGATATCACACAAAAGTAAAATTTTGCTGAAGATCACTCAAAAGCAATTGCAGCAGTACATTGACAGGGAACTGCCAGAAATTCTAGCAGGACTCAGAAGAAGACGTAGAATGAGGCATACCATTTTGATGTCAGATGGATTCTGGCTGAAAGCAGAGAATACCAAAAAGATGTTTACCTGTGTTTTATTGACTATGCAAAGGCATTCGATTGTGTAGATCATAACAATTACGGATAGCATTGTGAAGAATGAGAATCCCAGAATACTTAACTGTGCTAACGAGAAACCTGTACATAGATCAAGAGGCAGTCGCTGAAACAGAACAAGGGAATCTCGTCTGGTTTAAAGTCAGGAAAGGTGTGCTTCAGGTCTGTATCCTTACACCATACTTATTCAATCTGTATGCTGAGCAAATAATCCGAGACGCTGGACTATACGAAGAAGTACTCAGCATCAGGATTCGAGGAAGAGTCATTAACAACCTGCATTATGCAGATGACACAACCTTGCTTGCTGAAAGTAAAGAGCACTTGAAGCACTTATTGATGAAGATCAAAGACTACAACCTACCGTATTGATTACACCTCAACACAAAGAAAACAAAAATCCTCACAACTAGACCAATAAGCAATATTATGATAAACAGAGAAAAAATTGAAGTTGTCAAGGATTTCATTTTACTTGGATCCACAATCATCACCCAATCATGGAAGCAACAGTCAGAAAATCAAACGGTGCATTTCACTGGGCAAATCTGCTGCAAAAGACCTCTTTAAAGTGTTATAAAGCAAAGATGTCACTTTAAAGACTAAAGTTTGCCTGACCCCAGCCATGATATTTTCAATCACCTCATATGCATGCAAAAGCTGAGCAATGAATAAGGAAGACTGAAGAAGAATTGATGCCTTTGAATTATGGCATTGGCAAAGAATAATGAATATACCATGGACTGCCAGAAGAATGAACAAATCTGTCTTGGAAGAAGTACAGCCAAAATGCTCCTTGGAGAATGAAGAACACCACAGACACAAGGAAAGTATTAGCCCAAGATACAGAAAGGGCCACATAAACCAGACACTTCATCAGCCTGAGACCAGAAAAACCAGATGGTGCCCGGCTACTACCAATGACTTCCCTGACAAGGAACACAACAGAAAGTCCCTGATGGAGCAGGAGAAAAGTGGAGTGCAGAACTCAAATTCTAGTAAAAAGACCAGAATCAATGGTTTGATTGAGACTGGAAGGATCCTGGAAGACATGGCCCCTAGACTCTCTGTTAGCCCAAAACTAAAACCATTCCCAAGGCCAACCATTCAGACAAAGATTAGACTGGACTGTGGGGCATAAAATGATATTCGTGAAGATTGTACTTCTTAGCTCAATAGATACACGAGACTAAATGGACAGCTCCTGTCCAGAGACGAGATGAGAAGGCAGAGAGGGTCAGGAGTTGGTTTGAATGGACATGAGAAATCCGAGGTGGAAAGGAGGAGTGTGCTGTCTTAGTATAGGGAGAGCAACTAGGGTCACATAACAATGTATGTATAAATTTTTGTATGAGAGACTAACTTGAATAGTAAACTTTCACTTAAAGCACTATTAAAAAAAAAAAAAGAAGCAACAACCATGCTATGGCCCCTGGACTAGGCATTTTAGATATATTCTATGGCATTTAATTTTCCAGCAATTTATCTATTTATTCAATAGACATATTCTGCAAGCCTTGTTAGGCACAGGGAATATTAAGATGCATAAAATACAATGTCTTACCTTCTAGAAGGTATACAGTAAATAATCATAACATAAAGTAGTAACAATAATTGCTACCACATACTGAGTGCTAATCATGTGTCATGGACTATGCCAAGTGCTTCACTTACATTATCTCTAATCTTCACAGCAACCCTAGGGGGACAGGTGTTATTATTGCCAGTTTACATTTCAGGAAACTGACAATTTATAGAAGTTAAGTAACTCACCCAAGGTCAAACAGTCCACAGTGGTAGAGCTGGGATTGAACCATATTTTAATGACTCACTACTCCAGTGGTTCCTAACCTTTGGGCCCATTTCTCTTAAGTACCATCTCACAAGGAGTCCAAAAAAATCCACACATGCTCAAGCATTTTCTGTAGCCTGATCAACTTACAGATCTATCTCCTACATGTACTGTTATTTTTCAAGTGTTACTGATGGTATTGTGCTCAATAAAATACTGACTACATTAAAAAAAAATGCTCTGTGGAAGCAAAGATTGTTACTGGGACCTCACTTTCACACTCCGTATGGCTATAGAGACACAAAATGGGTGAAAGTGAAAGGAGAAACTTTATTTGGTTGGCCAAGCAAAGGAGCACATCAGGACTTGCGTTGCCAAGAAGGCTTCCTGAATAATGGCTGAAATAGTATTTATTAGGGGATGGTCCTCGTGGGTAGGAGCAAGGTTGTTGATTGGTCTGGCCTGAAAAAGGCATTCCCAGGGCGGTTCCGTCATCTGCATTTGCTCGATCCAGAAAGGCGTCTCTCAAACCAGATCTTAGGCACTGACCCTTCTCTTCTGAAAGTCTTCCCCCAATCTTGGGCCGCTAAAGTTCAGTTATATCTGATGGGAGAAAAGTTCTGGAGTCACCCAGAGGACAGGGTTGATGGTTCTGCACATGTCAGGTGGGCTGGATCTGGTCTTTACTGGTTCTGTGGTCTGTAGACTCCAGTCTCTTTTTTTTTTTTCTTATCTTGGACAGGAAGTCAGCTGACTAACTAAAAAGAAAACATCTGAAGAAACCAGTTAGAAGGGGAGGTGGTTCATGCTACTTTACTTACAAGTTGAGGTTAGTGATGGTGTCCAAAGGCCAGGGTCTCATCCCATCCTCTTTTCAGGATTTGGGTGCTCAGTTCAAATCCTGACTTCCATGGGGAGTACAGGCAATGGTCATTCTTTTGTAGCCACTACAAGCTGGACAGGGGCTCTGGCACAGAACTTAAGTCTGGCCCGTGTGGGTTCAGGAGGAATGGGTCTATATCCCTGTTGGAGCACGAGTTGGAGGTGGAATTTTTGTAACCTGGAAGAAACAAACTTTACAACAAGATTAAACAAGCACGATCCAAGTAACAGCAACAACAGTATACAAGCAAGAGGTCCTGTAAGTGAGAGAAACCAGGTTATACTGGGAATGACTGATCTGACAGCATTCCAGATGTCCTGTGAGCTGTTCTGCTGATTATTCTTGTGCAGCCATTTTGCTTCATTGTAAATCTTTTGGACATTTATTTCTACCTGGCCAGAAGAGTTGATATATGTGCAACAAGAGGTATTAGCCACCACACAGACACACTCCTATTCAACTAGCAGGAAGTCCAGAACAATTCTGTGATCTAGGATCACTTTGGCCAGAGTCTCAGCTTTTTTGTTATAATCATAAGGATTCAGCTGTAGAAGAAGCAATGGTTTCAACAGACATAGTTAAATTCCAAAAGACCACCTCATGGTAAGCAAAGCCTCTCCACAGAGCTAAAAATTCTATTGCTGCCCCTATGCTGGTGATGACAAGGCTCAGAGTCCATTTTTGTCTGTGCCTGGTGCCTCCACTGGAATGGTTGAAAACCTGTAGGGTTGCACTGCTAATGATATCATACCCTAGGGTACATTCACCTTGGTGTAGCCAGAGGGCCAGACAGGAAGTTGCCATGACACCTGTTTGTGTTAATGGTCTATGTGGGCTCATGGTGGGCAGATGCTGTTTGCCACAGACCCAAATATAGCCTCTGGGGGTGCACAGAACTTGGGGTGAACCCAGGTTGGCAAGAGTGCGATTGGCCTGTTGTAACCAGGGGTTCAGGGACATCTTTAACGCAGATGGGAAAACTCCAGCCAGGTAACGGGAGTAATACACTGAGCAGGCTGGAGAGATCTGACTGTGCGAACGTGATGAAGCAGTTTTGTCAAAAGCAGGGTGACTGTGAGGGGTTAAGACCCAAGACTTAATACAATTAGTCAAGGTATAACATTTGTTTCCCCGGGCGTTAGGTGCACAAGTTAAGGTCCCTGAGGGGCTATAATCAGTTGAAACAGTGTGGTGTTAGTTTTACAGCAAAGTTCTGATTAATTATAGGGGGAACAAGCAGCTTGTTTATTGCTGGTAGAACTTATGTTCCAGTTTGGGGTGAGGGAAGAGCCATCTTAAAGTAGCTGAGTCAGGTTGTGCTCATTTCGGGTGTTATATGACTCTAGATTATTGACACACTGATCTGTGCTGGAAACAGTTTGATTTTCATATATGAAAACCATATATGGTCAAGTTAAAGGCTAGATGCACTTGTTGGCCCTCTTCCAGGGAGGCAGCGAAAGTGGCCAGGTGCCAGGACTGCTGAACAGTGACATTGGGTATAGCTGAGTAGTTAGAAACTACCTTTATCCATAGGGGTCCTTGCTCTAGGGTCTCAGGTGTGGCATGGCAAAACCGGCAGTCTATTAGCTAATTGTAGCACCTGTAGCTACAATTTGAGAAAAGTCTGCAATGGTGTTATTTTTTTCACAACACTACCACACCCCAAGCAGTCAGTATCTGGAGACATACTAGGGCAACTGCTGACACTTTAAGGCAACAGAGTGACCCAGCCTCTGTAAGAGCAGAGTATGCTTACAGGGGAAATGCAAAAGTCTTTATCGGACTACAGTCTTTATTCTTTACTCTTTAAGTCTTTATTCGACTCCTGTTGGGTTGAATCAGGAACTTGACAGGGCTTCCTCTTCTTTGTATGGGTGGAGAGGGGGGGGCTCTCCCTGCCTCAGGAGCCCCAGCAGCTGCTGTCTCTCCCAGACCCTGATACAGCGTTAGAGGGTATGGAAGGGCCAGCTGTGGCATTCCCAATGGATCGTAAGGATCCTCTCCTGTCAATACAAGGGCTGAAGTTTTCTTAGTTTCTTTCTGGACACAAATCTTAGAAGATTCTTGAGTCTCCTTATCATTATACAATGATATGATGGCTTCTACATAATGTTTCTCATCCCATTTTCCATTTCTAGTACAATATAAATCTAGTTATAAAATAGTATTATAATCCAATGAGTTGCCTTTTGGCCAGTGTTCTTAGTCCCCAAGGTGGTATTGTGGCCAGGCTGTATTACAAAGGAAAACCATCCTCTTCTTTTTCATGGGGTCACAACTAAGCCTGAAGTTTTAAAATATACCCTAGGGGTGAGCATTCAGGGATGCTCTCACTATTTCCCATTTTCTCTGGTTAAAACAAAGTTAACTAAACAAACCAAACTCTGAAAGCTGGCCATAGATCAGTTAAACAACCTATTGCTTATTGTCCCTCTTTTCCTGCTCAGATACCGGAATACCAAAGGGTCCTCAATGCAGGTCCAAGTGGCATAGCTATCAGGTTGAATTACAAACCAAGTCACCAAATAAATCACTTAACAGAATTCCCAAAGTTCTTCTCTCACTTTCCAAGGGCCTCGGCTGGGTCCGAGACAGGTACACCTCAAGGACTGGGGTGAAGTCCCTCTGGAGAAATCTCCAGTGCAAGCTAGGTGTTCTCCACTGGTCTCTGGTGGGCCTCTGTGGACACCTAGCGAAGCCCTCCTGGCTAGCTCACCAAAAATGTTACTGGGGAACTTCTGGGCAACATGGAGCTATAGTCAGAAGCACCATGCCATCCTTCCACAGCAAAGATCAGAAAAGCTAAGTCAAACAGAGTCACACGTCAATTCTGAAACCCCAAGCATCAACGAAGAGATAAAGAATTCAGCCAAGCACTGAATGGAATAAGAAACTGACTGAGAACGGAGTGCAAGGAGAGATACATGCAGAGGTCTCCTATCAGCTACTGCAGCACAGATCTGCCATCTTGGACTCCTATCGGAGATCAGTGAGTGAATAGGAGGTATGAGAAAGCAGCTTCATGGAGCTTCCAGCAGAAGACAGAACAACAGGTAACCTACAATATAGGCTTTCCCACCCCCCCCACCCTTCTTCACCCCCACTTAGCCTCCTCTGCTTCCTGCAGCCACACTCTATTGACCAGGAAGCATGAGCTTCCGCCTCCAGTCCCACTTGGATTCAACCTGCCTACACTGGCCAGCTCCCTGAGTGCCATTTGTTGGCTGCTGGTGTTGCTTTTATCTGCTTCTTTAGATTTCTTCCTTACCTCTCACCATCTCCCCCTCCTTTCTTTCAAATACCTGGCTCTGTGCACCATCTTTGCTTCTTCCTGAAAGGCTGCAAAACACTGTTCAACTGTGAAACTATTTCCCGGCCCTTGCCACCACGCTGGTGGGACCCCCAGATCTTTTTTGTTTGTTTGTTTGCTCTGATTTGTTCTGTTTTGATTTGTTTGTTTACTTTCTTTTTCTTTTCTTGGCTTGGGAGCCCCTTCTAGCCAGGCAGTACCACACAGCTTGGAAGCTAGTCCCTTACTCTGTGCAGATGCACAAGGACATCCCTGGGGGCAATTCTTTTTTTCTTGGTTTTTAGGGGTTTTTTGGTCTGTTTTTTGGGTTTTATTTCATTTCTTTGTTTAGTTTTCTTCTCTCTCTTATTCCATTTTTGTCTTTCTTCATTTCCAGTTTCTCGATTTATTCATTTTTTTCATTTCACTTTTCCTTTTTTTTAATTTTTATTTTTCCCCGTTTCCCAGTCTCTCATCTCTCCACTCCAATAGCAAGCTTCCTTAGCAATCTTTTTTATTTCTGTGTATGTTTCTGGCTCCTGTTCCTCTTTCCTCTCTCTCTTCTTTCCCATACCCATCTTAGCACCACACATCACAATCTACCCCTTCTTTCCTGCCTACCTGCACCGTGCACTGAACATCACACTCCCAAGCAGCACAGGCATGGCCTACTAGAGCTTACCCTGCACTGATTCCCGGTCCGCACTGTCAGCCCTGGTACATGCCATGAAAAACCTATCCCAGCAACTCCCCTTCAGCTGTACCTGCCCTGCTGTACCATATCTGAGTGACAGACCATTGGAGAAGGAGGTGAAAACTATCATGCCCACAGATGAGCAACTAACAAAGAACACACAGCCCACCTTCTCAGACATAATCAAATAAAACAAAAAAGCAGGACAAAACAAACAAATCTACAATCAGTAAATGAGGAAAATAACCACTGAATGCCTCAAAGACAGCAGACAATATCAAAACATTTACAAAAACAGGACAGGATGGTTCCAGTAGGCATCCAGTAGAAGAAAAGGCACTAGACCTAACTGATAGGGAATTCAAATCTCTAATATTCAGAATTATCCAAGAGTTGAAGCAAAAAGCAGACAGAAATGAGGAAAAAATTGACAAATTCATGGAAAACGTAGACAAATTCATGGAAAATACAGGCAAAAAAATGGAAGAATTCAAGAAAATAATATAGGAACAAAATGGTAAAATAAATTCACAACTAGAAATCATACAAAAACAGTAACTAGAAATCCAAAAGATAAACAACAAGATTTCAGAAATGGACAGTGTCATAGAAGGGCTGAGGAACATGTTTGAAACAATGGAAGATAGGATCAGAGAAACTGAAGAAAAACACTTGGACACAACTCTGAGGAAAAATCAGAAAAAAGAAATAAGAAACTCTCAGAATTATGTGGGATACAATCAAAAGCAAAAATCTGTGAGTGACTGGAGTTCCAGAACAGGGGGAGAAAACAGAAAACACAGAGAGGATCACTGAAGAATTGCTGACAGAAAACTTCCCCAATATCATGAAAGATTAAAAGCTGACCATCCAAGAAGCTCAACGAAACCCATATAGGATAGACCCCAAAAGACAATCACCAAGGCATACCATAATCACACTCGCTAAAACCAAGGACAAACAAACAATCCTGACAGCAGCTCGAGAAAAACAAAAAGTCACATACAGAGGAGAAACAATAAGGCTGAGCTTGGATTATTCGGCAGAAACCATGAAGGCAAGAAGGCAATAGGATGAGATATATAAAACCTTGAAAGAAAAAAATTGCCAGCCAAGAATAATATATCCTGCAAAATTCTCATTCAAACATGATGGTGAAATTAGGCCATTTGCAGATAAATAGAAATTAAGGGACTATGTAAAAACCAAACCAAACTTACGAGACTTATTAATTAAAGGAAGTCCTTCGATCTGAGAACAAACAGTATCAGATGACAGGCTGAAATAGGACACAGGCTTGTACTAGCCAGATACCAACCTAAGAAATGAACTCTTAAGGACTATGCAAAACCAAAAGAATTACAAAAGGGAACCAGAGAGGTTAATCTGTAAATGACAACAGCATCAGAACAATAAAAGAAGGAATAAGTGGTATAGTTATAGAACCTTCTAATGGAGAGGAAGTCAAGCGATACCAAGTAATAATAGACTGGTTCAAATCTAGAAAGAGAAGGGTAAATTTTAAGGTAAACACAAAGAAAGTTAACAAACCTACTCATCAAAATAAAGAAGAAAAACATAAAGTCTCAGTAAAATTAAAACCTACAAAAACAAAAGAAATGAAAAAAAAATCCACAAACAAAAGGTACTCAGCACAGGAGAGTAAGAGGAACAAAGAAAACATCAGCACCACAAAAAAAGCACTACAAAATGCAATCCCACTCCTAGGAATATGTCCTAGAGAAATGAGAGCCATCACAGGAATAGACATATGCACACCCATATTCATTGAAGCACTGTTCACAACAGCAAAAAGATGAGGACAACTTAGATGCCCATTAATAGATGAATGGATAAACAAACTATAGTATGCACCCAATGGAGTATTATACAAACATAAAGAACAAAGATGAATCTGTGAATCATCTAATAACATGAAAGAAACTGGAGGACATTAAGCTGAGTGAAATAAGTCAATCACAAAAGTACAAATATTGTATGAGACCTCTACTGTATAACTCATGTAAAAGTTTACACACAAAAAGAAACAATCTTTGTTGGTTACAAGGGATTGGAAGTGTGGGAGGGAACTAAATGGATAAGTGGTAACTTTGGTGAAGGGTAAGGCAGTACATATTACTGGGGAAACCAGCACAATTTGTACAAGGAAACGTCATGGAAGCTCCATAGACACTTACAAACTCCCTGAGGGACTGAATTGCTGGGTGGAGGGCTCTGGGGACCATGGTCTCTGGGAACATCTAGCTTAACTGGCATAACACAGTTTATAAAGACAATGTTCTACATTCTACCTTGGTGAGTAGCGTCTGGGGTCCTAAAAGCCTGTGAGCAGCCATCTAAGATACTCCGCTGGTCTCACCCCTTCGGGAGCAAGACAGAATGAAGAGAACAAGATACAAGGAATAGTCCAAAGGACTAATGGACCACAGCTACCATGGCCTCCACCAGACTGAGTCAAGTACAGCTAGATGGCGCCCGGCTACCACCACTGACTACTCTGACCGGGATCACGATAGAGGGTCCTGGACAGAGCTGGAAAAGGATATAGAACAGAATTCTCACTCACAAAAAAAAAAAAAAAGACCAGATTTACTGGCCTGACAGATGGAGAAACCTGGAGAGTATGGCCCCCGGACACCCCTTTAGCTTAGTGGTGAAGCCCCTCCCGAAGTTGGCTGTTCAGCCAAGGATTGGACAGCCTCATAAAACAAAACAAGAATAATGAGGCACAGCATTCCAGGGACAAGGACTAGAAGGCAGGAGGGGACAGGAAAGCTGGTGATGGGAAACCCAAGGTTGAGAAGGGACAGTGTTGACATGTCGTGGGGTTGTTAACCATTGTCATAGGGCAATATGTGTACTGTTTACTGAGAAACTATTTGTTCTGCAAACCTTCATCTAAGGTACAAAAAAAAAAAAAGAATTATCTATGTGAGATCAAATTGACAACAGCAACTCAAAAGGTTTGAAGGGAAGCCTAGTGAGTTGAAGATAATGGTGATAGAATAATTTGGAAAAGGGCAGTAAGAATAACAACACAACTAAAAGAATGTAATCGATGTCACTGAACTGTACATGTAGAAACTTTCACAATGGTGTAACTCTGGCTATGTATATTTTCACACACAAAAAAAAAGGTCCTCCAAGGTCAAGAAGGGAGTGTTGACATGTTGTGGGGTTGTTAATCAACATCATAAAACAATATGTGTACTGACTGTTTACTGAGAAACTATTTGTTCTGTAAACCTTCATCTAAAGTACAATAAAAAAAATTTTTTTTAAATAATGTTACTGGGGTCTCAGGTCCTCACTCACTGCATCTATAGAGACACAAAATAGGTGAAAGCAAAAGAAGTTTTATTTGGTTGGCCAAGAAAGGAGCATGCTAGGACTTGCGTCGCCAAGATGGCTCCCTGAACAATGGCCTAAACAGTATTTATTAGGGGAAGGTCCTGGCGGGAAGGAGCAAGGTCATTAATTGTTCTGTTCCTAAAAAGACATACCTGAGGCCATTCCATTGTCTGTGCTTGCTCAGTCCAAAAAGAGGGTCTGTCAAACCGGATCTTAGGCCGATTACCTAAAAAGAAAACATCTGGAGAAACCAGTTAGAGTGGGAGGTGGCTCGTGCCACTTTACTTACATGTTGAGGTTGGTAATGGTGTCCAGAGGCCGGGATCTCAGGTTGGCAAGACTTCATCTCACATATTTTGGATATGCTATCAGGAAGGATCAGTCCCTGGAGAAGGACATCATGCTTGGTAAAGTAGAGGATCAGCGAAAAAGAGGAGGACCTCCATGAGATGGATTAATGCAGAGGCTGCAACAATGGGCTGAAGCATAACAGTGATTGTGAGGATGGTGCAGGACCCAGCAGTGTTTCGTTCTGTTGCACCTAAGGTCGCTATGAGTTGGAACTGATTTGAAGGCACCTAAAACAACAATGTAAATTTAATTTTCCTTTGCAATTTTACTTACCAAAAAACCAAACCCACTGTAATTGAGTTGATTCTGATTCACAGCAACCTTATCAGACAGTGTAGAACTGCCCCCATAGGGCTTCCCAGGCCGTAAATTTTTGTGGAAGCAGACTGCAACATCTTTCTCCCAAAGAACAGCTGGTGGGTTCGAGCTGCTGACACTTTGGTTAGCAGCCCAGTACTTCAGCCAATGAGCCAACAGGGTTCCTGTTGCAATTTTACTTAGTGGTGGTTAAACTTGGAGCAAATACAGCATTGAGGTGCAGCCCTCAAACACCCGGCTGCATGCACACTGGCCAACTGTCTGATCAACTCTTCAAGCTCTTCAAGTAAGTTTCCTCAGTTTGAACTAGACCAAAAAAAAAAGCCATCTACAACAAATGATTTTCCTTTGAAGTCTTGCCTTAGTGGCTCCTATTCAAAAGTTGCTGTCAAAAAGATTTCTTCTGTGTGACAACCACTCTGGGATTTTGCAATGGATGAAAGATTTTGTAAATTTAATAACAAGCATAACCTTAAGCAACTGTAAAACCCTAGAATTAAGCAAGAATAGCCACTATGTATAATACCCTTGCAAAATCCTTCAAATGAAATCTTATACTGAAGATCTTGAGACAATTAATAAATGGAGATTATTTCTGCTTTACAGGGTGGTTAGTAATGAAGCTTAGCTCCTTTGATAAAAGTCTTATTCAGACACCCAGAGCACCAATGTCTTTCAGCAATAAAGTCTTAGAAAGGATGGGGGATGTGGGAAAAGTAAAGTGATTCAATGCAAATCCCACTGTCTTGAAAACAAGTGAATGTACTTCCAGCTAATTCATTTTAAAATCATGGGAACTAAGGAGATCTCTGCCTCCCTAGAATTCCTTGAGAACAAAAGGGCCTCCAATCTGCTCAGTGTCACTTTTTTTTCTACTGACTTATATTCAGAAAGGAAACCCTGGTGGCATAGTGGTTAAGAGCTATGGCTACTAACCAAAAGGTCGGCAGTTCGAATCCACCAAGCGCTCCTTGGGGCAGTTCTACTCTGTCCTATAGGGTCGTTATAAGTCAGAATTGACTGGACACCAGTGGGTTTTATACTCAGAACAGCTGTCATAGGTGTTGTCCGTGTGCTTAGGGTCTCACTTGCAATCTTCCCTGTGTGGGAAAAAAATTTCCTGAGTTTAGGTGGACTTCTCAGCCTCTTAAGACCCTATCCAGTTTTGAGGAAATCTAGCTGTTTCAAAAAATTGCTTCCAGGTCTAAGAGAGAAGTAATTATATTCAAAGCATCAAACTGGAGCACAGGTAGCACCAGGCATGAAGTCCCCATAATTAGGTATACTGGGTTGATACCAGTTAGGAAAGTTTCAAGAAAAATGTAAAAAGAACCTATATTCAAATGATGATAATTTTTCAAAGTCTGTTACAACCTTTCCATCTTTCTGTCAGTAGATCTCCACTCAAGAAATCAGTTCAAAAAATACTACTAACAATGAAAAATTACTAAGTAGATACTATTGTTCTAATAACTTTAAATATGTTAGTTAATTTAATCCTCATACCAACTTTGAGAGGTAAATTTTATTATTCCCATTTTTAAAAGAGGTAACTGAACTCAAAAATGCTAAGTAACTAACCCAAGAAACACAACTAGTAAATGGCTGAAACTTGAGTTGAACCTAGATAATATGGTTCTAGAACCCATATTCGTACATACTACACTACTGTTTTGAGAAATTAATATCATTGTGCTGAACAAAAATGGTATATATGAGCATGTGGTGGCATCTTCTGGGTTTACCCATATCAAGTTTCTCAAGAGTATGTTTTCCCACTGAAAGAAAGGGATGTATGTGACTAGTTCAAGCCAATGAGTTATGAGTGAAATTGATGGATGCATTTGATTGCCATCATTCTCTCCTGCATCATTCTCCCCTTATGTTAAAATGATGAAGTCATATGATAGAAGCAGTCCAGGACACAATATCTGAGAAGAATTTCCAACACCTCTTCCCCAGACCTCCTTGTCCTAATCTTACAATCTTGTTCTTTTCCAGTCTCTGACCAGTCAACCCACCTTACCCACTACACGATTCAGTGAACCTTGAGTAAATGGGAAACCAGATGTTTCACCCCAAATTTGGGGTCAAATTCACAACCGCTTCTCAGGCCACTTGAGTAGGTAACAATACAATTGCCATCCACTTATTTCCGGCTGGTGCCACCCTATGAAGACCTCTGCTGCCCATACTCCTTTGCCTCTCCAGATGTACTACCCACCTTACTCTGTGTTACAGGATCCAGACCTCTAGGAAATGCATAAACCAGACTCCCTTGTTCTTTCACTTCCAATTGGATTTGGTCAATTGGAGCCATCAGCACGGGATTGGAGTTTGGAAGGTCAGAGAGGTCAAGGTATTTATTCCTTAAACTCTCTCCTTCCAGGATTACAGTTTGGCAGTGAGAGTATTTATTTCCCAACTCCACAGGTATGTGGGGGCAGTATTTTCTGAAAACTGCACATCTTTTAAGGTTCCCATAAAACAAAAAACAAACAAGCCAGTTGCCATCAAGCCACTCCAACTTATAGTGACTCCATGGGTGTAACAGTAGAACTGTGCGCCATAGGGTTCTCAATGGTTGATTTTTCAGAAGTAGATCACCAGGCCTTTCATCTCAGGGGCCTCTGGGTGGACTTTAACCTCCAAACTTTTGGTTATCAGCAAAGCATTAACTGTTTGGGTCACCCAGGTATTCTTCAGGTTCCCACAGCCATTGTCTTTCCTTTCCTTTCAGGCCTAGGATGTTATGAGTTTCCCACTATTGTTAATCAGTCCTAAGGTGCTCCACTATTCCTTACTTCTCCTAACTCTGTGTACCAATTTGTAAATACACACTACTAATCAAGTATGTCTATTTCATTCCAAGATCCTGTCTCGTGCCAAGGTCCTTACTTTTTAACAAGACTCATCTGTTAACCAGGTTTGTGCCTTTTCAATTATGTTAACCTCATATGGGCAACTCCCAATGAGGCCATTGGTTTAGCCTGAGTGAGAGGTACTGTGGCAGTAGGAGAAAGTATTTCAGGTGTTTGAACACCAATGCATGCATACAATTTTCTTGGGACTTCTGGGCCTGGTCAGATATCGTTTCATACATATTATATAACTTAATGATAGTCCGAGAAGCTGGACTATATGAAGAAGAGCAAAGCATCAGGATTGGAGGAAGACTTATTAACAACCTGTGCTATACAGATGATACAACCTTGCTTACTGAAAGCAAAGAGGATTTGAAGTACTTATTGATAAAGATCAAAGACTACAGCCTTCAGAATGGATTGCACTGCAACATAAAGAAAACCAAAATTCTCACAACTGGACAAATACAAATCATAATAAATGGAGAAAATATTGAAATTGTCAAGGATTTCATTTTACTTGGATCCACAATCAACACCCTGGAAGCAGGAGTCAAGAAATCAAATGACGTATTGCATTGAGCAAATATGCTCCAAAAGACCTCTATAAAGTGTTGAAAAGCAAAGATGTCACTTTGAGGACTAAAGTATGCCTAACCCAACCCATGAAATTGGGAATTTCTAGCCTCTACAAAGATGTGAGCCATTTCCTTGATAAAAATAAAAATCTGTGTGTGTGTGTATATATGTATATATGTATGTTTCTATATATATATGTTTCTATATATATCTATATAGAGAGATAGATATATGCTTCATTGGTTTTACTTATCTAGAAAACCCAGCCTAAGACAAGGGTCATGGTTTTTTTTTAATCCATTCTTCCACTCTCTGCCTCTTGACTGGTGCATTTAATCTATTTACATTCACTGTGATTATTGATAGGTATGAATTCACTGCTGCCATTTTGTTATACCTTTTTTTGTGGTGTTAACAGTTTCTTTGTTCCTCTTAATTTTCTCTGCTGAGTTCCCTTTGTACATGGATTTTCTTTTCCTATCGTTCTTTTTTTTTTTTTTTTTTTTTGAGTTTGCTGAATCTTTTTGATTTTCTGCTTCTTTACTCTGGTGAGTAGATTTCTTAATATTATTTGTGGTTACCCTGAAATTTACCTTTATCTTCCTAAGTTTAAAACACTCTGTTATGAGGTGGAGCCAATATGGTGCTATAGACAGAGGCACCATGCATCCCTGTGCAGCAAACACCCAATGAATTAAGTAAAAGTTACAAGGGGTGGGGAGAGAAAAGTACTAACTAGACAACAGATAAGTGGTAACTTTTGTGAAGGGTAAGACAGTACACAATACTGGGGAAATCAGCACAACTTGACCAAGGCAAGGTCATGAAAGTTTCATAAACACATCCAAACTCTCTGAGGGACTGAATTACTAGGCTGAGGGCTGGGGACCATGGTCTCAGGGGACATCTAGCTCAATTGGTATAACATAGTTTATAAAGAAAATGTTCTACATCCTACTTTGGTGAGTAGTATCTGAGGTCTTAAAAACTTGTGAGCAGCCATCTAATATACTTCACTGGTCCCACCCCATCTGGAGCAAAGGATAATGAAGAAAACCAAAGACACAGGGGAAAGATTAGTCCAAAGGACTAATGGACCACAACTACCACAGCCTCCAACAGGCTGAGTCCAGCACAACTAGATGGTGCCCAGATACCACTATCAACTGCTCTGACAAAGATCACAATAAAGGGTCCCAGACAGAGATGGAGAAAAATGTAGAACAAAATTGTAACTCACGAAAAAAAGACCAAACTTACTGGTCTGACAGAGACTGGAGAAACCTCGAGAGTATGGCCCTCAGACATCCTTTTAACTCAGTACTGAAGTCATTCCTGAGGTTCATCATTCAGCCAAAGATTAGACAGGCCCATAAAATAAATAATAATACATAGCACAACCGTGTATACGAGACTAAATGGGCACACTAGCCCAACAGCAAGGAAGAGAAGGTAGGAGGGGACAGAAAACCTGGATAAATGGAAATGGGGACCCCAAGGTTGAGAAGGGGGAGTGTTGACATGTTGTGGGGTTGGCAGCCAATGTCACAAAACAATATGTGTATTAATTGTTTTATTGTTGTCCTTTTATACATATTGATATATATGTTTCCCTATTTTCGATGTTTTAGGTTTGATGTGCTTTCAATTTCCCTATCTGAGTTAATATCTGGTTGCTCTGTCCTGTGTTCTAGTCTTGCATTGTTATCTGATGTTATTGATTATCTAACCAGAGGACTCCCTTTAGTGTTTCTTGTAATTTTGGTCTAGATTTTGAAAATTCCCTAAAGTCCTGTTTATCTGGAAATGCCCTAATTTCGCCATCATATTTGAGAGACAGTTTTGCTGGATATATAATTCTTGGCTGGCAATTGCTTTCCTTCAAGGCTTTATACATGTCATCCCATTGCCTTCTTGCCTGCATGGTTTCTGCTGCGTAGTCCGAGCTTATTCTAATTGACTCTTCTTTGCAGATGACTTTTCTTTTATCCCTAGCCACTCTTAAAATTGTCTCTTTATCTTTGGTTTTTGGTAAGTTTGATTATAACATGTCTTGGTGACTTTCTTTTGGGATCTACCTTATGTGAGGTTTGATGAGCATCTTGGATAGATATCTTCTCATCTTTCATGATATCAGGGAAGTTTTCTGTCAACAAAACTTCAACAATTTTCTCTGTATTTTCTGTTATCCACCCCCCACCCCCGCCATTTCTGGTACTCCAATCACTCGTAGGTTATTTCTCTTGATAGAGTCCCACATAACTCTTAGAGTTTCTTCATTCTTTTTAATTCTTTTATCTGATTTTTCCTCATATAAGTTGGCATCAAGTGCTTTATCTTCAATGTCACTAATTTTAACTTCTACTGCCTCAATTCTGCGCATATGATATGACTTTCTATTGAGTTGTCTAATTCTGAAATTTTATTGTTAATCTTCTGGATTTCTATTTGCTGTCTCTCTGTGGATTCTTGCAGCCTATTAAATTTGTCATTATGTTCTTGAATAACTTTTTTAAGTTCCGCTACTGCTTTCTCTGAGTGTTTTTTGGATTTCTCTGCATTTTGTAGAATTTTCTTTCTAATTTCTAGAAGAGTTTTGTATTCTGCCTCTGATAATTCCAAGAAATTCTCTTCCTCCAGAGGATTTATTGATTCTTTATTTTGGGAGCTTGCTGAAGCCATCATGGACTGCCTCTTTATGTGATTTGATATTGACTGTTGTCTCCAAGCCATCAGTAAGTTATTATAATTTTATTTTATATTTGTTTAGTGTGTCCTAGCTTCTTGTTTTGTTTTGTTTTAATATGCCCAAGTAGGCTGCTTGTGTGCACTAGTTTGATCATTGGCACCTTTGAAGCTCTAACGTCCTGTCACCAGGTAGTTAGTTTTGTAACTAAGTATGTGCACACAGGAGTTCATTAAATTTTGCTGTATGGGTTCAGCTCAGGTATCCAGGCAGTCGATCACCAAATGTGTGGTGTAGGCTCTCACCTACAGTCTTAGGGAGGCATGGGTGATTGGTGTAGGCACAGGTATCTGGCTGCAGTAGGGGGTCATGTGCTGAGCAAGGCAGGGGGCTGATGGCTGACCCTGAGTATCTGAAAGGAAAGCGTGTCCCTATTCCCTAGAGCAAGTAGGTAGGTAGGTGAGTTTTGC
Source organism: Dugong dugon (assembly GCA_030035585.1). Lineage (NCBI taxonomy): Eukaryota > Metazoa > Chordata > Mammalia > Sirenia > Dugongidae > Dugong > Dugong dugon. The sequence goes on from CM057464.1 coordinate 25,337,357, forward strand.
AGCCTGACTACTACTCTGTTGGCTTTAAACACTCAGGGTCACCACTTATTCTTGGATGCCTGTAGCAGGTGACTAGGTGACGTAAGTGGAGCCACCAGTCCTAAAGCCCCTGGTGCGGACCCATAAATGTGCCTGGTTAAAGGGCAGGGCTGTGTCACGGGTCACAAATCTGTCACTTCACAGCTGAAACAGTTGACGTTAGACTTCAGGTGTTTACCCTGTTGTACTGTGGTAGTTAGGGCTTATGCTGTTGAGATGGGTCCACACAAGTCTATACAGGAGTGGAAGGCACTCAAAGTCTGTGGGCCCCTTATGCCTGTGCCTAGCAAAGGAGCTGTGCTGACCCTGAGTTCCTGGCGTAAGGGAGCCAGTAGCTTATTTATTCCCTCTCCAGGGCAGGAGAATGGGTCAGGGCGCCTTTTGGGATCTACTTACAACCCAGAGGACTCAGAGACTTTGGAAGTCCAGACTGGTGCAGAGTGGGGAGGGAGGAGGCAAAAGGGAGAAAGGTTTTTCCAAAATGGGCTTTTTTCTTTTAATCCCCGCAAAAGGCCACACACATGTACTTATCTTTAGCCACTTGGGAGCTGCTTTTCACCGGTTCGGAGTGTCCAAGCAGAATCTCTGCTGCCAGATCTCTCTTGATGTGGAAACTGCCTCCCAAGCATGCATGTGGAGCTGTATGCCTGCTTTCCAGTGCACCTCCGATAGAGTCGGGGCTGAAGAGCTGTGGCTCAAGCTGAGCCTGGTCTTGCACTTCTCGCTTCTTCCGAATCGTCTCCCTTTCCCCCCAGCACTCAGTCCTATTCCTCAGTTTGGCCTTGTTCAGGGCTCCTAGATTTTCATATACAATCAAATCACTTGTTTTTCCAGGTCTTTGTTGTAAGAGGGATATAGGAAGCCGTCTGACTACTCTGCCATCTTGGCCCCACCTCTTGCATTAATTGTTTAATGAGAAACTAATTTGTTCTGTAAACCTCCATCTAAATCACAATTTAAAAAAAACTAAAACAGACACAAACATCAAGCCTGGAACCCTAAGCATCAAATGAAGGGATAAAGAACTAGATCAAGCACAGAATGGAAGAAGAAACTGACAGAGAACAGATAATGAGGAGGGCTACGGGGCTGAAGTTCTCCATCAGCTAACAAAGCATGGCTTCACCTTTTTGGAGCACAGCAACCAACAACCCCAAACAGGGACTACAGGAATTCAACTTCACGGAGCTCCCAACAGGAGACAGAGCACCTGGTAATGAGAGATATATGCTTTCCCACTCCTCACCTTTCTGCCCTATATGCTCCCCCTGCTGCTTTCCAAAGAGCCATGGTTGCTCAACCAGAGAGACACTGGCTCACTGTTGCCCCACATCTGCCCTGCCACCACCAGCCAACCTCCTTAGAGCCATATTTTTAATTTTTCTTTCTTTTTCCCTTTCTCCCTTTTCCTTCTCCCTTCTACCTAGGCCCTATGCTGCCTCTGCCCCTTCCTGACAGGCCAAGCTATGCCACCTTGTGAGAGAGACACCAACTCACTATCTGGTCCCACCCTGCCCCAAAGCGAGTTCCTGCAGCATCATATATTTTGTTTTGTTTTGTTTTTGTTTGTTGTTTGTTTGTTTTCTCTCTTTCCCTTCCTTTCTTTCATTTCTCCCACTCACCTAGCCCCATGCGTTGCATCTACCCCTTCTTGACAATCTGTGCCACACAGCTTGGCTAGGAAGCCACCAGTACATGGCCTCTCTGGGTCTGCCCCAACCCTACCCACTGGCTCCCACCATGCTTCTATTTTTTTCTTTTCTTTTCTTTTTGCTTTTGTTTCTCTCTCTACTTTCTCTCTCCCACCTATCTCCACACATCATATCCTCTCCCTCTGCCTCTCTCCAGAGGCAGCACCTACATGGACCTCTGGACACCAGGAACCCACCCCACACTGTCCCCTGGCCGCGCTCCATGAAGCATCACACCCCCGCGTGGCACTGTTATGGACGCACAGATCCCCAGACCCTGTCTCACACTAGGATCTGAGTAAACACAAAATCTATAATAATGAAAGAAAATCCACAAACAAAAGGAACTCAACCCAGGAAAGTAATAAGAACAAAGAAAACGTCAGCAACACACACAAAAGAAGCACAACAATATGACAGTAATAAACTCATACCTATCGATAATCACACTGAATGTAAATGGCTTAAATGCAGGTTTAAGGAGTCAGAGAGTGGCAGAACAGATAAAAAAGCATGACTTATAAATATGCTGTCTACAAAAGACATGCTTTAGACACAAAGACATAAATATAATAAAAATCAAAGGATAGAAAAATACATCAAGTAAACAGTAACCAAAAAAGGTCAGGAGTGGCAATACTAATCATGGATATAATAGACTTTAAAGCAAAATAAACCATAAAAGACAAGGAAGAACATTATATAATGATAAAAGGGACAACGCACAGTGATAACATAAGCATGATAAATATGCACACACCCAACAACTGGGCTCCAAAATACATAAAACAAACTGTAACAGCGTTGAAAAACAGAAATTGACAGTTCCACAATATCACTCTCAGTAAAGGACAGTCTGGCTAGAAAGAAACTCAACAAAGATACAAAGACCTAAAGGCCACAGTCAAACAACTTGACCTCATAGACATATAAAGAACACTCCACCCAGCAGTAGCAAAGTATACATTCTTTTTCAATAAACATGGAATATTCTCCAGAATAGACCACATCTTAGGCGACAAATCAACCCTCAACAAAGTCCAAAACATTGAGATAGTACAAAGAATCTTCTCTGATTACAATACCATAAAAGTATAAATTAATAAAAAGAAGAGCAAAGAGAAAAAATAAAAAACATGGAAATCAAGTAACACCTTGCTTAAAAAATACTGAGTAATAGAAGAAATCAAAGAGGGAATTTAAAAAATTCCTAGAATCTAATGAAAATGAAAACACAACATACCAAAAGCTTTGGGATACAGTAAAAGCAGTGCTCAGAGGTGAATTTATAGCAATATTTGCACACATCAAAAAAAGAAGGAAGGGATAAAATAAAAACATTAGTTTTACTAATAGAAAGAATCAACAAAACCAAAAGTTGTTTCTTTGAAAGTGTCAACAAAATCAACAAATCATTGGCCATATTTACAAAGAAAACAAGAGAAAAAGCAGATAACCCAAATAAGAAATGAAATGGGGGACATTACCACTGACCTAATGAAAATAAAAAAGTTCATAGCAGAATACTATGAAAAACTGTACTCCAACAAATTTGAAAGCCTAGCGTAAATGAATAAATTTCAAGAAACACGCTACCTACCTAAACTAACACAAACTGAGGCATAAAGTCCGAGCAGACCCATAACAAGAGAAGAGATTTAAAAGGTAATTTTAAAAAGTCCTGGCTCAGATGGCTTCGCTGGAGAATTCTATCAAACATTCAGAGAAGAGATCACATCAGTACTACTCAAACTCTTTCAGAGCATAGAAAAAGAATGGACACTTTCAAATTCATTCTATGAAGCCAGCATAACCATAATGCCAAAAGCAGGCAAAGACATCACAAAAAAAAAAAAAATTACAGACCAATATCTCTCAAGAATATAGATGCAAAAATTCTCAACAAAATTTTAGCCAAAAGAATTCAGCATCATATCAAAAATAATAATAATAATACATCACAACCAAATGGGATTCATACTAGGTGTGTAAGGATGTTTCGGTGTTAGAAAATCAATGTAATCCACTACTTAAATAAAACAAAAGAAAAGAATCACATGACCATCTCAGTCAACACAGAAAAAGCATTTGATAAAATCTAACACCCATTCTTGATAAAAACTTTCAGTAAAATAGGAGTAGAAGGGAATTAAAGGGCATCTACACAAAACCAACCGCCAACATCATTCTCAATGAAGAGAGGCTGAAAGAACTCCCACTGAGAACAGGAACAAGACAAGGATGCCTGTTGTCACCACTCGTATTTAACACAGTGCTAGAAGTCCTAGCTAGAGCAATAAGGCATGAAAAAGAAATAAAGGGAATACAAATTGGTAAGGAAGAAGTAAAACTGTCCCTATTCACAGATGACATGATACTATACATAGAGAACCCTAAACACTACACAAGAAAACTATTGGAACTAACAGAAAGATTCAGTAGTGTAGCAAGATACAAGATCAACATACAAAAATCGGTTGGATTCCTATACACCAAAAACTAGAACTATGAAAAAGAAATCAGGAAAGCAATACCATTTACAATAGCCCCTAAAAAATAAAATACTTAGGAATAAATCTAACCAGATACATAAAAGACCTATACAAAGAAAACTACAAAACACTACCACAAGAAACCAAAAGAGACCTACATAAATGGAAATGCTCATGGATAGGTAGACTGAACATTGTGAAAATGTCAATTCTACCCAAAGCAATCTACAAATACAATGCAATCACGATCCAAATACCAACTGCATTCTTTAACAAGATGGAAAAACTAATCGTTAACTTTATATGGAAAGGAAAGAGGCTCTGGATAAGTAAAGCATTATTGAAAAAGAAGAACAAAGTAGGAGGTCTTGCACTACCTGAGCTCAGAACCTACTATACAGCCACAGTAGTCAAAACAGCCTTCTACTCATACAACAACAGACACACTGACCAATGGAACAGAATCAAGAACCCAGATAAAAATCCATCCACCTACGGTCACCTGATCTTTGACAAAGGCCCAAAGACATTAAATGGGGAAAAGGCAGTCTTTTTAACAAATGATGCTGTCAAAACTGGAAGTACATCTGTTAAAAAAATGAAAAAAGACACATACCTCACACCATACACAAAAACTAATGCAAAATGGATCAAAGATCTAAATGTAAAACCAAAAATTGTAAAGATCATGGAAGAAAACATAGGGTCAATGCTAGGGGATCTAATACACAGTGTCTTGGGCTGGGTTCTCTGGAGAATCAAAACCAGTAAAGTGTATAAATACATAGAGAGATTTATATCAAGGAAATAGCTCACACAACTGCAGAGGCTAAAACGTCCCAAGTCCACAGATCAGGGTAGAGGCCTCTCCCAGTTCACGTAGCCGCAGAAGCTGATGAAACCAAAGTCGGCAGGTCAGAGAGGGACTCCCGCTCACAGGCTGTGAAGGTCAATGAATTCCAATATCAGCAGACAAGACTGCAAGGTTTCTCCTGATTCACTTAGCTGCAGGGGCTGGCGAACCCAAGGTCAGCAGGTCAGGGAACCAGACTCTTGCTCACAGGCTGAGAAGTTTGACGAATTCCAAGATCAATGGGTAAGCTGCTAGCTCAAGTCCTACAAACCGGAGGTGAGACAACAAGAGGCAGCTGCTGAGTCTGGAACAAGCCAAAAAGCTTGGCAAGGCAAGCAGGCAAAAAGTAACTGGCGGAAGGCAGAGAGATGAAACTGAGAGGGTGGGGAGCTGCCACAGGCCCCACCTCCACCAGTACCACTCAGATTCCATCATGGGGGTGATCACAACATTATACAACTGCTAAAACCCTGAGAATAACGGTCTAGCCAAGCTGACATACAATCTTAACCATCACACACAGCCTAAATAGGTTACAAACCATAAATAACAATACACAAACACCAGAAGATAAACTAGATAGCTGGGATCTTCTAAAAATTAAACACCTATTCTCATCAAAAGACTTCACCAAAAGAGTAAAAAGAGAACCTACAGACTGGGAAAATTTTTTTGGCTATGACAAATCCGACAAAGGTCTAATCTCTGAAATCTATAGGAAAACCCAACACCTCTACAACAAAAAGACAAATAATTCAATTAAAAAATGGGCAAATGATATAAATAGATACTTCACCAAAGAAGACATTCAGATGACTAACAGACATATGAGGCAATGCTCACAATCACTAGCCATTAGATAAATGCAAATTAAGACTACAGTGAGATACCACCTCACTTTGACATTAATGGCACTGAAAAAACAAAAACAGAAAATAACAAATGTTGGAGAGGCTGTGGGGAGGCTGGAACCCTTGTGCACTGCTGGTGAGAATGAAAAATGGTACAACCATTTTGGAAAATGACATGGTGCTTCCTTAAAAAGCTAGAACTAGAAATACCATATGAACCAACAACCCCACTCCTAGAAATATATCCTAGAGAAATAAGAGCCATCACACAAATAGACATATGCACACCCATGTTCATTGCATCATTATTCACAATAGCAAAAAGATGGAAACAACCTAAGTGTCCATCAACAGATGAATGGATAACAAACTACAGCACATACACACTAACCAACGATAAAAAACAATGCAAAACATCTCAAAATATGGATGAATCTGGAGGGCATTATGCTGGGTGAAATAAGTCAATGACAAAAAGACAAATACCGTGTGAGACCACTGTTATAAAAACTCATGAAAAGGTTTACACATGGAAAGAAAAAATCTTTGATGGTTATGAGGGAGGGGAGGGATGAGGAGGGAAAAACACTAACTATACAACAGATAAGTGGTAACTTCGGTGAAGGGTAAGACAGTACACAATCCTGGAGAAGTCAGCACAACTTGACCAAGGCAAGTCATAGAAGATTTATGGAGTTACTGGGCTAAGGGCTGGGGACCATGATCTTGGGGAACATCTAGCTCAATTGGCATCACATAGTTTATAAAGGAAATGTTCTACATCCTATTTCGGTGAGAAGCGTCTAGGGCCTTAAAAGTTTGTGAGCTGCCATCTAAGATACTCTACTGGTCCTAACCCATCTAGAGCAAGGGAGAATGAAGAAAATCAAAGACACAAGGGAAAGATTAGTCTAAAGGACTGATGGACCAGAACTACCACAACCTCCACCAGACTGAGTCCAGCACAACCTGATGGTGCCTGGCTACCACCACTGATTGCTCTGACAGGGATCCCAATAGAAGTCTCAGATAGAGCAGGAGAAAAATGTAGAACAAAATTCAAAATCACAAAAAAAGACTAGATTTACAAAGTCTCACAGAGACTGTAGAAACCTCGAGAGTATGGCCACAGGACACCTTTTAAGTCAATACTTAAGATAATCCTAAAGTTCACCCTTCAGCCAAAGATTAGACCGGCCTATAAAAGAAATGATAACACATGTAGTTCAACCACATATATGAGACGAAATGGGCATACCAGTCCAAAAGCAAAGAAGAGAAGGCAGAAACGGACAGGAAAGCTGGATAAATAGAAATGGGGAACATGATGTTGAGAAGGGGAGAGAGTTGACAAGTCGTGGGGTTGGCAACCAATGTCACAAAACAATATGTGTATTAATTGTTTAATGAGAAACTAATTTGCTCTGTAAACTTTTACCTAAAGCACAATTGAAAAAACAAAAACTCTTATATCTTGAAGTCACCTTGACTTCTCTCCATATGGAAGTTCTATAACTACACCATTTATTCATGCTTTTTGTTTTGAATTTGTCACCATTTACAGCTTAACATCTCTGCTTCCTTGTAATCAGTTTTGCAACACTATTTTACTTTTGTGAAGTCTTTATCAGGGTTGGTATCTGGGTGTCATGGTTTGAATTATGTCCCTCAAAAAATGTGTGTACCTATTTGGCTAGGCCATGATTCCTGGTACTGTGTGGTTCTCCTGTATGTTGTAAACCTGCCTCTATGATGTTAATGAGGGAGTATTGGTGGCAGTTGTGTTAGTAAGGCAGGACCTGATCTACAAGACTGGATTGTGTCCTGAGGCAATCTCTTGAGATATAAAAGACAGAAGTGAGTAGTGAGACAGGGGGACCTCATACCATCAAGAAAGCAGTGCCGGGAGTAGAGCGCGTCCTTTGGACTGGGGTCTCTGCACAGAGAAGCTCCTAGTCCAGGGGAACACCGAAGAGAAGAAGGCTGACAGAGAGAAAAAGGCTTCCCCTGGAGCTGACACCCTGAATTTGGACTTTTAGCCTACTTTGATTGTGAGGAAATAAATTTCTCTTCATTAAAACCATCCACTTGTGGTATTTCTATTATGGCGGCACTAGATGACTAAGACACTGGGAAATGCTGTCCTGTGTCTTTATCTCAGGTTGTTGTCTGATGTTGGTTCTCTGTCTGAAGGACTCCCTTTAATATTTCTTGTAAGAATGGTCTGGTTTTTACAAATTCCCTTAATTTCTGCTTATCTAGGAATGTCCTAGTTTTGCCATCATTTTTGAAAGACAATTTTGCTGGATATATAATTCTTGATTGGCAATTCTTTTCTTCAGGTTTTTATATATGTATCTATAAATCTCCTCATTCACTGTTTTCATTCAATTCAATTCTTCATCTTGCCATTTGCCGCTCAGCGTTCCAAGATTGTCATCTGTATCAGTTTACTTGGTTTCTCAGGTCTTTGCTCTAGGGGGATGGCACGGCATGTCTGACTAAGCCACCAGCTTGGGCTGTCTCTTCAATTTCCTGTAAATGCCTGATCTTTCCAGGAGCCAAAACCTAAGATAATCAATCCATGCTTGTACCTCAGCTATAGTATATGACCTGGCTATGAAAGTTCCCAATATGCCATATAAGGAAAGTAATTTACAACTAACCCAGTGTTACTTCTTTGTTCTTATACAACTTTGCCTATATAACTTTTGTCTCTTCCACTTGTTCTTTGGAGATATTGTCTGACTTCCAGACCAGGCTTTTCCCAATTAATGAATTGCAAAATAAAGCCAATGAGTTCAAACAAAAATTAATGTTTTGTTGAAATTTTTTTTTAACACTGCTCTATGATTTTCCTGTTGGTGTCTGCTAGTCATTCATACAGCATCTCTCACTGTCACAGACACTTAAAGTACTGTGGTGTTTGCTGACTTATAAAGCTTAAGAATCGGGACAGCTTGTAAAGCAGTTTAGCATTGTTACAGAGTCTTTTCTTAGGCTGAGCCTCACTCAGCAGGTTTACAGAGCAGCAAGCTGAAATGTGACGTATATTGCATGTGAAATTCACAGAGGCCTTCTCAGCCTTGTGCCTCTTCATGGTGGGCAGCAGAGTCAGTGACTTGTCTCTCACTTTACTTCTGCCATTTTTCTATTTGTATTCTGTATATTGTATCTTTATTTTTCCTCCTCAATTCCTCCATTATTGTCTTCAATTTGTGTTTAATTGATTTTTTTTTTTTTTTTTTTTTTTTGCAGTGCACTGTTTCCTTTTTTTGTATATGTTTTAGTTATTTTCTTAGTGGTTAACTTGGGGATTACAATTATCATCTTAAATTTATAACAACCTAGTTTGAATTAATATCAGCTTAGCCTCAATAGTATATAAAAGCTCTGCATCTATACACCTCTCTCCCCCTCCCTTTATATTGTTATTTTCACAGATTACGTTTTTTAAAGTTGTGTGCCCTTTAAGATAGATTTATAATTATTGTTTCGAGCATTTATCCTTTAAATCACATGGGAAGAAAGGAGTTACAAACCAAAAATAGAATAATACTGGCTTTTATACTTACCTTTACCAGTATTCTTCATGTTTTTTTTCTTATTGCTTCAAGTTACTGCCTGGTTTTTCATTTCAGTCTGAAGGCCTCCCACTAATATTTCTTGTAGGTCAAGTCTACTAAGAATAAAATTCCTTAGCTTTTGTTTATCTGGAATGTTTTAATTTCTTTTTCATTCATTAAGGATAGTTTTACCAGATATAGAATTCTTGGTTAACAGTTTGGAGTTATGGGGTTTTTTTTTCCTTTCAGCACTTAAAATATGTCATTTCACTACCTCCTGGTTTCATAGTTTCTGCTGAAAGATTGGTTATCTAATAGAGGAGCTCTTGTACTTTGAAAGGTGCTTCTCTTAATTCTTTCAAGATTACCTCTTTATTTTTGGTTTTCAACAGCTTGGCCATAAGGTGCCTCAGTGTGAATCTCTTTGAGTTTATACTACAGAGTTCACTGAACTTCTTGGATGTGTAGATTCATGTCTTTTGTCAAATTTGGCAATTGTTTTTACCATTATTTCAGCAAATATTCTCTCTGCCCTTTCTTTTTTACCTTGCCTTGTAGGACTCCCATTATGTACATTGGTAAACTTGTGTCCCACAAGTCATTAGGCTCTATTCATCTTCATTTATTCTTTTTTCTTTCTGCTTCTCAGACTAGAAAATTTCATTTGACTGATCAACAAGTTTACTGATCCTTTCTTCTGTTTCCTTAAATCTGTGGTTGAATACCTCTAGTGAATTTTTCATTTTAGTTATTATACTTTTGTGCTCTAGAATTTATATTTGGTTCCTTTTTATAATTTCTGTCTCCTTATTGATATTCTACTGGTGAAGACATTGATCTCCTTGTTTCCTTTAGTTCTTTGTCCATGGTTTTCTTTAAGCATATTTAAAACTATTAATTAATGTCTTTGTCTAGTAAGTTCAATGTCTGTGCTTCCTCATGGACAGTTTCTGTTACTTTTATTTTTTTCTTGTAAATAGGCCATACTTTCTTGTTGTTGTTTTTTTTTCTGCATGCTGCATAATTTTTTTATGAAAACCAAACATTTTTAATATTATGATGTGGAAAATAGATGAGAAAAAAAGCCTATAATCTATACTTGTATAAAGTTCCTCAGGTGTATCTTGTGATTAAAAGAGTTTTGGGAATTACTTCTCAATGACATCCTGGAAAATAGATACACTTACAACTCTTACTTGGGCAGAATCCTCCCTAAGAAAACCTTCTTTCTCCCAACAATTCCCTTTAGTCCCTTACTAAAATTTAAAAAAAAAAAAAAATCTATATAATTGAGAAACCATCACAGCCTATTTGGGAGAAAAGAATTCCCAGAATAGCAGTGTATTTCATGAGAGTGGGAACTGGGAACGGGAGTAGCGGCTTATCCCTTTGCCTTGTGAAAGATTATAGCTCATTTTATCCTGGGGGAGGGAAGTGCCTTCCACTTTCTGACTTCTGCCTCCCTGAGTCACTACTCCATTCAGTCAGGGACCCATAGCCATGATTCCCCACATCCTGGACTGACATAAACACTATAATTCTTCTTATCCACAGTGCTGTCTAGTCTACTTTGATCCTGGCCACCTTTGGAAAAGTCCAGGCAGCAGGAGCAATCATGCTGCTCAAGAGAAGGCCCAGAGCCCAACAGATGGACTTCAATTCTACTGAAGGTATGGCTAGTGGTAGTGATATGTACACCTAGAACATTATTCCCTTATCCAGATGTCAGTCTAATTTGAATTCCAGGGTGGATTTCTGAAAATTCTAATGTGATGGTTTTAAATGCATAAACATTCCTTTTCAGGCTTGAAAGAATAAAAATAAGAAGTGTTAAGCAAAGGGTCTTCAAATAAAGTAAAAATTTAGCCCAAAGAGAGGATACAAGCAACTTATACCTGAACTTTATCATGTCACCTTTTAATTAATTTTTTATTAATTGGGTTACAAATCCAACCCTATGCAGGTCCAGTTAATTCCTGTTGAAACAGCTGATAATGAATAATCTACTGTGTCTGCTAACTTTAACTAAGTAGTTTGTGCCTGAACAAAGTCTAAGCACTGGACACCTTGAAAGGATTCCCTGGAAAAACAGAAAGACTCTGAGAATGGGAGTATTACACTGACTGGGCCTGGCCAGGGGAAGGCAGCAGGCCCAGAATGAACTGTTTTTGATCACCCATTGCTTCAGCTTTAGTTGGGGGAGAGAGTTGACTCATACATGTGAATCTGAATAATTTATATAACCCAGTTCTTCTCAAAGGCTGTGTAAACAAAAGTGATCACATTAACCTTTTCAACACTAGAAATAGAATCACTTACTAACTGTATATAGAAGGAGAAAATGAGTAATTATACTGAGGAATGAGTAATTGTCCTGAGCTTAAAGAGGGGCTTGTTCTTGACTTTAGAAAAAGGTCTTTCCTTTGCATACTTTGAAGTTTCTAAAAGTGAACCGCAATATGGGTAGGAACAAGGGACTGTGACATGGCAAAAAGCGTGGAAGATAAGAATAGGAATATACAGGTGACAAGTTTGAGGCAATAAATTTGGCGACTAATATAGATCCCATATATACGGTTAACAAACAAAAACAAAACACAATGGAAAACAAGCCAGATGCCCGTCATGGGTGAATGCTTAAATAAACTGGGTACATCCATATCATGGAATATTGCTCAGTAATATACACAACAACTTGGGTAGATCTCAAGGGAATTATGCTGAGTTGTTTTTTTTTTTAAAAAAAAAAAAAAAGCCAATTTCAAGAGATCACATACTGTATGATTCTTTTTATATAAAATATTGAAATGACATATAGAGATGTAGAACAGATTAGGGATTGCCAAGGGCTGGGGGAGGAAGGGAAGAAGTTGGCTACGGCATAATAGGGTAGTACAGAGATCCTTGTGATGGAACTTTCTTTATCTTGACTGTGGTGGCTGTTACAGGAATCTACAAGTGATAAAATTGCATAGAACTAAATACACCCACACAGGAATGCATGTAAGACTAAGGTCAGCAGGTATCAATTTTCTTGGTCAGTTTCCTGGTTGTGATTTTGAACTGTAATTTTGCAAAATGCTACCATCAAGAGAAACTAGCTGAAGGGCACATAGGATTTATTTGCATTATTTCTTACAACTGCATATGAATCTACAATTATTTCAAAATAAAAAGTTTTTTTTGGTGAATATGTTTAAGATGATGTTAAAAGTTAATGGGAACATCTATGAAAGAAATGTAGACAACATATAAATATCAAGACTAAAATACTTTAGAACATCCAAACTCACACATTTAATACATCAAAAATCTCCTTGCTAGTAAATGAAGTTCATTTAAATATTAACCCACACGCAGCTCATGTCCCAAAGCAGGGAGAGAGGGTGGTTTTGACCATTTATGTGGAACAGACCTCTTTTCATGCAATTATCAGAGAGGAGAAGAGGATATGGGGGAATAAGCTAGTGAGATGATTTCCTGATGTATCCAGTGATTGTTTCTTCTACACTACACAACTTAAAGCTTCTATTTCTAGATTTCTATTTTAAAAAAAAACACTAAAATTTTATATCAACGTTTAGATTTTTAAATGTCTATATTATTTGCCTGATTAGTTATCTATAACGCTTATAACGGTGCTAGCCTCACAGTCATGGCTTATTAACTAATCGTGGAATTACTGATGACCAACATGACTAGGATACATTCTTTGAAGTACTTTTTCTTTTCTCAAAAGTGGTCATGAATTACTCCAATCCACCAACACAAGTATAACCAGTTATTGATTGTGTTTGTCAGCTGGGAGCAAGATAGTAACTACTGGGAGATTTAGGTTCAGAGACAAATGGTTCAAAGGTGAGGATAAGAGAGAAAATAAGCGTCCATCCAAATTACTGGTTAACCAGACAATGACAACAGTGTTTCATTGGTGCACCAACACATCCTTGTTGTGTCTTCCCCTCTCAAAAATATCCCCAAGACAGTGGTGCAAATTGTGACATTCCCCTCTTCAGTGTCAATAGCAATGTCGTGTCCATGCAGTGTCCATGCAGTGGGCAGAGGATGAATTTGGCCAATGTAAGCCACATCATGAAGCCTATCTCTCCTCAGGACACTCATAAACACAAACATTACTTATGGGATTTTAGCCTTAGGTTGTCCCAAGAGTATTTTAAATCTCCCTTTTTCAGAGTGGGGTTAGTCTTCGAATAGAACACTCATTTACCTGGGTTTAAACAATGCCCTGTACAATGTATTCTGATCTTTCCACTAGACTACTTTCCTTCAACAGCAACATACTGTCAGAAAATTTATTCTAAGCACAATTCTAAGCAATAAACTAGCAAAGTCTAAACAGACTAAGACATAATTATTGTTACTCTCTCTCAGCAGTACCCAGTGCAACACCTGAAACCCTGGGCTGATTTTCTCTCTGAGTGCAGGTGGAAGGGGAAGGAAAGCTCCATTCCCTGGCCTTTGCCCTATGTGGAGGCTTTTCATGGGAGCATGTGCTCTTGACCTGTGTTGAGCATTGGATTCACCTGGAGAGCTTTGAAATCTACATAAGCCTTGGCCCTACCCTCAGAAATTTCCATGTCATTTGTTTAGAGTGGGCCTAGGTACCAGGATTTCTAAAAATTGCCCTGTAGTTCTAATGTGCAGCCCAGCTTGACAGCCTGTGTATTAGAATAGCCCACATGTTCTCGTAGCCCTCACTCATTCTTCCCCTTGAGTGAGAAGTTGAATTAGCAGTTGGGTGAGTCTGGGAGATGGAATTGAGCTTGCTTAGCTCAGCTCTCCTCTGTCTGTGGAGAAGGTACAGTCTGGGTCATGTATAAGTTACAAGGCTTATAACATCCACTGTAGGTAGATGTACTGACACCATGGGAGATTAGCAAGCCCATTTTGTCACATACCTAAAACCACAATCTCCAATCAACTCCTGCAGTAATACATCTGACATTTTAATTGCCACCTGAGTGTCTCCTGTGCCATATTTCTCACTGTGTTCCAAGCACAGGAGGGAAGAAAAGTGCTATTTTTCGGCCCTCACCAAAACCTCAACAGTGTTAACCAAGTTAAGAAAAACATATTCACTACCTTAATCTCAGCATTTTCTTTTACAGGACTGAATGGCTACAGAAATGGCTGCATTATCTTATAATACTTTGAAATAGAAATCCTAGACTGGGCTGATTTAAATAAATAAATGTTAATTTTAGAACTTGCCAGTTCTCACCCTTTGAAATAGACATCTGGAATAACAACATTATTAAAGTCCCTATTAATCTGTTAAATTGCTACAAGTATTGCTATTACACAAAATGTATTAGAGTTTTAAAGTAAAATGAAAGAAATTAAGTTATTATGTCTGAAAATCCCCCACTGAAATCTGTCCCCCTGCCCCCGTAGTCTTTCCCTGCTGTCTGCATCCATGCCCGGCTCAGGAGGCGACATGGTCATGGCACCCTTTACCTGCTTCAAGGCAGTCCCTCTCCTTCACAGAGTCACAGGCACCATCAGCGCTGGATGGCCAAGCCCAGCCTCCTCCACAGGCTCCTTTGCCTGTTACCCTGGGAATAGCACTACTCAGCTCTGCTCTTAGTTTTCTTGTTGGTTCATCAGAAATCACAGTTCTCATCCCCAATTAGTCAAATACAGTTATAGAGTTCTTGAAGAGCTACATTGCTTTGTGAAATAAAAGGGACTTGGCTGTATGTCAAATTTAGGGTCAAGGAACAGAAACCTACTTAAATCAGCTCAGGTAAATCAGAGTTTATTTTATGGATACAAATCCCATGTAAAGTAAAGGAGAAAAGCTGAAATAACAAATCAGTATCCTCAGCATTAGGAGTTCCTGGACATGCGGTATTGAGGGGCACCAATAAATACATCTGCTCTGGAAGCCTTTACGCATCCAAAAAATTCAGCACATCCCCAGATTCAGAACAACTGAGAGAGAGAGAGGCAGGGATAAAAGCTGAGCTGGAGGATATTGCCCACATGAGGGCCCAAATGGCCTTGCTAGTATAATTTCCATTAATTACTGAAGCATTTACTTTTGTAATTACAAATATGCATTTATACTTTTGCTAACTGACAAAATTTCAACCTATAAAGCACATAAGGAGTTTTTGTTTTGTTTTGTTTTGTTTTTACTCCAAGTTACATCTTTGAATGACATATATATTTGAAAGTGAATATTCAGATATTAACAATGAACATGAACGACATACTTCATTTGTAATGACATTGTCAAGCCTATTAGGTAGGATGGTCACCTATATCACTGTTCACATAGAAGATCAGGAACGTCAGAAATAACACCAGGTGGGCATTTTCTCTTTGTCTGGCCAAAGGCTAAGAGCCAAGCCTGAATTTAGAGATCTAAGCTGAACATCAGTGCCTCCTTAAACAGAGATAAATGGGTGGGGACTAGACTGATGCATAGACCAATAGGTAGAGCCTCTGGATTATCTAGGAGCCTCTCCTTCAGACCCCTGAAATGTGGTCATTTCATCACCAAATAGAAGGTATCCATGGTCAAAGAAAAATTAAAAATTCATCAAACTCTGGCTCACTGGTCTTTAGCAGTTCTCGCAAAATATCAAAAGGCAAGATAATTAAATAAAGACAAAAATTAAGGATTTTACAATTAACTGTGGACTTCAGTGATTCTTATTTCCCTTTATTGTAATAAAAAAAATGTGGTTGTATAAATGCACACCTGGGTTTGGTTATAAAATTTTAAATCTTCCCCCTTGTAAGCACTTCACAACAACCTTTTAAAAAATATTATTAATATGCTTTGCTTGAAACTGTTGGCATTGGTTCCTGGGAGAGTGCTGTTAAGTCCCCTAGAGAACTGGAGACATTTGAACTGAAAATATCTGAATTCTCAGCATGCTAAAGGCAGAATTTGTCCAGACTACTACAGATTTGGGAACTGGAGGGGTTACAATCAGGGCTTTGAACTGGTTCATTCCGGTTCAAACCCCTGCTGAGAATTTGTATTGCTAACAAGTTCTCAGGTGATGCTAATGCTGCTGGTTAGGGACCAATTTTGAGAACCACTAGTACAGTAGTTGTTCTCAAAATTTATTGTACATAAGAATCACCTGGGGATCTTGTTAAACTGTAGATTCTGATTCAGTATATCTGGGGTGGAAATGCAAATTCTCAGTAGGGATTGAAACCAGTTTGTTCTGGTTTGAACTCCTGATTTCAATAGAAGCCTTTGGTTTTATTTAATTTATTTCAAATCATATTAATGAGGGTTTTGAAATCCCTCCCCTGTGATCAAACGTTTGTGCCTTTTCTTTCAGTGCTTCTCATCCTTTGGATATCCCAACCCCTTCTTTACTAAGGGCTTTGAATCTTAACCCTACCCCATATATCTTCTGATCTGATGTCAACCAGAGAGTAAATGGAAGCATTGCCTTCTCAGTCAAGGTCAGTGTGGAATGAGGGACACTGGGCAGGGTATGCCAAGAGTCTGGCATGTCCATATGCACTTTCCTTCCTTTTCAGACCCAAATCCACCACAGAATCCAAGACAATCTTACAATTAATGCTTCCATATTAACAATTCTCAGACCCGCATATCTTGTGATCAAAATTGCATGGTGACTATTTTCCAAAGAAAGCATTTCCACATGGAATGGCTTAAAATCTTCCTGGAGTCTCTCTAATGGACACTTTAGGAATTCAGGCCAACTTTATGGTATGATGGAGCTGATAGTGTGGCCTGGCTGGGAAAGTTTTCTAATCAGAACATTTTCACATTAGAATATACAGGGGAAGTAACAACACAGTCTGAGATCTTAAAGTTGTATAGAAAAAGATTCACAAATTAGGCCTGTCATTACTCTAAAATTTTAAAGGCATAGAGGTAATTGTTGAACTTCTTGGTTACCAAAAGGTAGTCTTTAGTAATTCTTGCTAGACCTATTCTGTAGATTACTGATTAATAAGCAAATTAATGCTAAGGTTGGTTGGTTTATATTCTCCAACATGCACCAACTCAGTAAACCTGAAAGTCAGTCAGTGTCCAGCATTACTGAGAGTTACCTCCTGCTGGAAATTCACCACAATGAGTTGTATTTTCCAGAGAACTCAGCACTGACTGAGTGTAGGGAAGAAAGGCGCACTAAAAATCGAGTAGGTCCTGAAAGGGTGCAATTATTACTCTGCTTTGGGAAACGGCACAAATAAATGCTAAAAGAAATTAGGCAGTAGCCGTGGTGGTGATGATGGATCTTTTACATTTCTCTGTCTTTTGTATGTTCTTGGAAATTTAAAGTATTAAAATCATATTGTATTTCCTGATGACTTTTTTGAGAAATATCTGTTGACTGGCTACAGAGAGTAGCATCAGACTATGGTTCCATTCATTCACTGGTTGCAAACACATTTCTTTTTTAAATTTCTGCTATGTGTAAGGTAAGCGGTGGCAGCAGTGCATCAACAGGGAACTGCCAGAAATTCAAGCTGGATTCAGAAGTGGACTTGGAATGAGGGATATCATTGCTGACGTCAGATGGATCCTGGCTGAAAGGAGAGAATACCAGAAAGATGTTTGCCTGTGTTTTATTGACTATGCAAAGGCATTCGACTGTGTGGATCATAACAAACTATGGATAATATTGCAAAGAACGGGAACTTCAGAACACTCAATTGTGCTCATGAGGAACCTGTACATGGATCAAGAGGCAGTCGTTCGAACAGAACAAGGGGATACTGCGTGGTTTAAAGTCAGGAAAGGTGTGGGTCAGGGTTGTATCTTTTCACCACACTTATTCAATCTGTTAGCTGAGCAAATAATCCGAGAAGCTGGACTATATAAAGAACTCAGCATCAGGACTGGAGGAAGACTCATTAACAACCTGCGTTATGCAGATCATACAACCATGCTTGCTGAAAGTGAAGAGGACTTGAAGCACTTACTGATGAAGATCAAAGACTACAGCTTTCAGTATGGATTACATCTCAACATAAAGAAAACAAAAATCTTCACAACTGGATCAATAAGCAATATCATGATAAATGGAGAAAAGATTGAAGTTGTCAAGGATTTCATTTTACTTGGATCCACAATCAACACCCATGGAAGCAGCAGTCAGGAAATCAAACGATGCATTACATTGGGCAAATCTGCTCCAAAAAATCTCTTTAAAGTGTTAAAAAGCAAAGGTGTCACCTTGAAGACCAGGTCATGGTGTTTTCAATCACCTCATATGCATGTGAAGGCTGAATAATGAAGACCGAAGAAGAATAGATGCCTATGAATCATGGTGTTAGTGAAGAATATTCAATATACCAGAATGCTCCTTAGCAGCGAGGATGGCAAGACTTTGTCTCACATACTTTGGACATGTTATCAGGAGGGATAAGTCCCTGTAGAAGGACATTATGCTTGGTAAAGTAGAGGATCAGCGAAAAAGAGGAAGACCCTCAACGACGTGGATTGTCACAGTGGCTGCAACAATGGGCTCAAGCATAACAACGAGTGTGAGGATGGCACAGGACCAGGCAGTGTTAGGGTCACTACAACTGACTCCATGGCACCTAACAACAACAACAACTGATGTAAGGTGGAGCTCTGGTGGAGCAGTGGTTAAGAGCTATGGTTGCTAGCCAAAAGGTTGGCAGTTCAAATCCACCAACCCAACAGCTCCTTGGAAACCCTGTTGGGCAGTTCTACTCTGTTCTATAGGGTCACTATGAGTCAGACTCCACAGCAATGGGTTTTCTGGTATAAGGTACTGTACCACATCAGGAATCTTAGAAATGGATCTGCAAGAAGAACTGGGACCCTCAGGGCTATGGTCCTCAGAAACTTGTTTAAAAGGCAGATTTCCTTCCCCCCTTCTCACAAATTGCAATTCAGTCGATCTAGGGTAGAGCAGTGGTGTCACTAGGGGGATACAAGGGGTGTGGATGGCACCTGTTGACAATGTCAGAAGGGATGACATAAAAAATGACCTCAAGGTCTGTGGCGGCGGCAGCAGTGGCGGCAGCAGGCAGGCCTGTGCCTCAGCCAAAGCAGTGGCATCACTAGGGTTTGTGCCACCCGTCACCTAATGTGGTAACTAGTCACCCCCTCCACCCTCCCTGTCACCCGCCAATCAGGGTGGGGGTGGCCAGGCTGCAGGGCCCACCATTGGACAGAGAGGCGGGTCTCCGCCTTGGCCAGTTGGAGAGGGTAGGAGCTGAGGGGAGCCATGGAGGCGGGCCGGGAGGGCTAGGCATGTAGCACAGCACTCAACCCTGCACAGGGAACCGGGTGGGGCTGGGCCACATAGCTCACTAGGGGGAGGTCGCCAGCTGGCCTGCCCACCCCAGGTGGAAGGGTGACACCATGAGTTACCACACTGGGTGACACCAACCCTAGTGATGCCACTGGAGTAGAGTCCGGAAATCTACTTCTTTCTTAATCTATGTAGGTGATTCCGAAGCATGTGCCGTCTTTAAGATACACAGGAGCAATTTTTAATCTAAATTTACTCTAAATCTAGAAGCGTAATCTGAACTTAGTTTTTAGCTCTGAGTATCTTTCAATTATGATTATTATTTAGGTTCCTGCAGAAGGATCACGTGTGATTAACTTTTTAAACAATAAGACTAGATCCCTTTTTGCCAAAATTGTCCACCCAGACAGCATACTATGCTTTCTCAGCATTCTCAGTCTTCCTGAATTTCCTGACTTCACCCCTCGCCCTTCTTGCCTTTTTTTTTTTCTCTCTGTTGTACATTTCTACCTTTCCATCAGTCTTTCTCTCTGTCTGCCATTTTAGACCTTCAGTTCATATGCTGATTCACTGCAAATAAAATTAACTTCCGTTTTTCATTCATGGCTATAATAGGACACTGATGAAATAGTGCAGAATCTGGAAGCATTGATGTCACTACAAATTACAAAATTTCTAAATCTCAGTTCCAGGCAACATTTTTCCCATTCTCCACAGTGGCTGGTTCAAGACTTCACCACACTTCTAATGCTCTGTGTTCCTTCAGTCTCATCTGATGAACTCACCTCCTGCTTCACACACACACACCCCACTTACACACACACACACCACACCACACACACACACACACACACACACCCCACACACACACACACACACAGAGAGAGAGAAGCCAACAGAGAGGATGACCTCAAATTCCTGTACCACCAAGCTTAAACTGATACACTGATTTGCAGCAAACAAACTTTTGATTGCCTACGCAAAGCCTACTCTTCCTTAGTTTCCTAAACCCCCACACTTTTTCAGGTGGTAACACACTCAGTGAGGCTAAACATCCCCACCAGATTATAACAGGTAAATCCAAACATAGTAAATCCATTCTTCAAGCAATTGGTTTAGAGGTGTCATGTGACACAGTTTAGTACAAGCGGACCTAGGACAAAGCGCACTAAAGCAGCTGGGGAGGATTTGCTACTTGATAGCAAAAGGTATGGTGAGAAGAACTGGCCCTTCATCCTATTCCAATCCCAATTGTGTAAGGTAATGTTGCAATCTTGAAATGTGTGGTAGATTGTATTATTGGACCCAATTATTATCCTCTTCCTATTAGAGGATAATATATCTCTACCAATTGCCATGTAATTTGCAGTGCTTCCCTATGAGAGGAGGATATTTCCCCAACTTTGATATGTGGGCTTGGCAGCAAAACTTGCTTTGGACAATGGAACATGACATACACCATATCCTTTGATACGTGTTCTTTAAGAACAGTTCTGTGATTCAGCTCTGCCTCTATTTCCCTCTGTTATGAGAATAGTGTGTCCCAGATGGAGGCTGTTCCTCAATCTTGTATCCTGGAACGAAAACACACTGGCAACATAATACAAATGATAAATAAACCTTTGTTGTTTTAAGCCACTAAAATGTAGACATTGTTCGTAACCGCGGTATCAACTAAAAAAGCTGAGTAAAAAAGGCAGTAAGGCTAGAGATGAAAAGCCAACACAGTAAGGATGGCAGTTCAGAAAGCCAGAATGAGTGAGGACCCTTCATGGCGTTGTTGAGCTGCTGTACCAGCCCTTGAACTACCTACCTCTAGAAGTTTCAATGCATGAGACAATCAAATGTCTTAACCCTTTCTTGGTTGACTTTATCTTAATTGCAGCGGAAAGCTTTCCTAACTGCTATGATATTCATCTTTCCTCTTTTGTTTCTGTCACAGGGGGAGCGGAGCCTCTCTGTATGCTAGGTCCACACCTTTCCTACTTTCTCAGAGCTATTCTCCATCAGTTGCTGTCTCTCCCTGCACTGGTTCCTTTCCATTTGCATTTGAGTATATTCAGGTGCCATCTCTTCCTGGAAGTCTATATTGGCCTGCCAACATCCACCCTACCAGTCTGCATTAGGTTCCCTACTGTTAAGCACCTCCAGCATCTTATGCTTAACTCTATTTTAACACTTAGAATACTTCATCCTAATTTTATGTTTTCTTGCCTTTCACCATAATCTGTACATTCTTAACTTCATTTCTTTATAATTATTCAAGTAATAGATGTTTACCAGAGAAAATTTGGAAAATCCAGGAAAGTATTAACTTTGTACCCACAGTACTTAACAAATTTTCAAGAAAATAATAGGAACTCAATAAATTTTTACTGCAAAATTCAGAAATGCACTCATCAATGAAGGAAAAAAGAAAGGAAATATTTAGGTTTAGTAAAGAGTGGTTGTAGCACTGATGAGTAATGAAGATTAGATTGGAATTATAGGTTGTGGTGTGATCATAGGGAGCTTTGAAAGTCACTTAAGGTGTTCTTTCCTCTTTAGGCAATAGAATACCATGAAAAGATTTTGAGCAAGGAAAAGCACACTGCAACTGGCATTTTAGAAAGAGTACTGATGAGAATAAAGGGTTCACATTAGCAAATGGATAGACTGAAGACTGTGATTTTTTTCAGACCTGAGACATTAATTACCCAAGATAGGGAATGGAAGTACATGGAAAGGAAGATATGATACGAGGTGCAGTTAAGAAATAGAATTGACATATCCTGAGAAATTGACTAGTTGAGCAAAGGGAGAGGAAGGAGTTGAAGATGATGCAAGGGTTTCTAGCTTTGGTGGTGGTGGTGGCATTAATAAGACCAGAAGACAGGAGAAGGAAGTTGTGCTTGGAGGATAATGAAATCAGTTGTGGACACATTAAGTTGGAGGTGTTGAAAAACTGATATAGTAGTATTTAGAGCTCAGGCAAATGGTTGGGGCTAGAAATGAAGATCTGGGAGTCATTTGCAGAGCTCTGATAATTAACAGATGGAAGTGAGTACTCCCTGAGAGAAAACTGAGGAACAAAGAAAGAATCCAGTCAAAGACACAAGCCTGTATTTCAGGATAACTAAGGAAGAAGCAAAGGAGCCCTGGTAGTCCAGTGGTTAAACGCTCAGCTTCTAACTGAAAAGTTGACGGTTTGAACCCACCAGCTGCTCCACAGAAGAAAGATGTGGCAGTTTGCTTCCATAAAGATTAAAACAAACAAAAAAAAAAAACCCAAACCCATTGGCTCAAGTTGATTGCGACTCTACAAGACAGAGTAGAACTGCCCCATAGGTTTCCAAGGAGCAGCTGGTGGATTCAAACTACCACCCTTTTAGTTAGCAGCCAGGCTCTTAACCACTGCATCACCAGGGCTCCCCATAAAGATTATAGCCTTGCAAATCCTATAGGGCAATTCTTCTCTGTCTTATAGGGTCACTATTGGTGAAAATTGGCTCAATGGCAACATGTTTGGTTTTTTTCTTTGGTTAAGGAAGAGGCACCAATTGAAACACTTACAAGGAGTGGCCAGAAACGGACGAGAATCTGGAAAATGTGGTGCCACAGAATCCAAGGGCAGAGAGAGCTTCAGGAGGAAGAGTTGGACAACATCTTCAAGTGCTGCAAAGAAAGGAAAACATTAACGTTGAACCAGAAAACTCTCTGACATACATAATTAAAAGAAAATTAATGTCCACTATTCCCAGAATCAAACAAACTGATGGTGGGATTAAGGATAAACTGGAAAAAATAAATCAATATAAAGATATGAGTAAGGTTATTTGTGATAAAACAGCTTGGTTGCTAGTAATAATTGACTAAGTACATAACCTTAGGTAAATTATCTGGACTTTCAGGGCCTTGGTGGACCACCTGTAAAATGAATAAATTAAATTGAATGATCATTTGGCCACCACATCTAGAGCTGAGAATCTATGCACACCCTGTCACACTAATGTGGGAAATAAATCTACTCCAGTGCTTTTAAAATACAAAATGCAGTGTGTACAACTGTCCAAACTGTCCACTCTGTAGAGACGAAGAAGGTTTTTAGGTGATCAAGACCAATTAGTCGCCCAGTAAAACTAAATGGGACTAATGAGGTACAGGAGTCCGGTGACAAGGGCCAGAAGGCAGAGGGGGAATAGGAAACTGATGATAAGGAACACAAATTGAGTAAGGACACTGTCGATGTGTTGTGAGATTGTTGACCAGTGTTATAGGGCAACATTTGTAGTAACTATTAAATGGGAGGCTGTTTTATCCTGTAAGCCTTCATCTTGGGCGAGAATGGCAGCACAATTGGAAGAGCATAGTCAATATCACTTAAATATGTAAGTAAAAAGTTTTGAAATGGTGTTAAAATAAAATAAAATAAAAACAAATGAAACTAATGAGGTAAAGTAGTCCAGTGACAAGGGCCAGAAGACAGAAGGGGACAAGGAAGTCCCCTGGTGATAGGGAACACAAGGTGGAGTAAGGATATTCTTGATGTGTTGTGAGATTGTTAACCATTGTCATAGGGCAACATGTGTAGTAACTGTTAAATGAAAAACTATTTTGTTCCGTAAGCCTTCATCTTAAGTGAGAATAACAGCACAGTTGGAAGAGCGTAGTCAATGTCACTTAACTGTGTATGTAGAAATTTTTGAAATGGTGTATCTTTGGCTATCTGTATTTTCATCAAAAAAAAAAAAAAGGTTGAGAATTTAGAGGCTTAATATGTTGTGGGGTTGTTAACCAATGTCATAGAACAACATGTGTACTACTATTTCATGAGAAACTATTTGTTCTGTAAGCTTTCACCTGAAGTACAATAAAATATATAAAAAAAAAAAAAGACCAATTAGTCACTAATTGTCTTATGAACATTCCCAGCTCTCAAACAATGGCCAAATCAAAGCTTAGGTTTAAAAACCGTAATAAGATGCATATGCCCTTTTAGAAACTGTAAGATGCTTATGAATGTCCTTTTAAAAGCCTCATCACTAAATCAAAAAAGTATTTTTGCAAAGAGTGTGATGTGACATTTATTCACTACATTTAGGTATTATTTCTTCCAAGCAAATAGGTTAATGTACCCAAATGACCCAATTATAGTAGGTAAATATTTCCATAAAGAACATCTGGCTTTTTGGCAAACACTTGGGTGGTTTCACTGAGAGTGATTTCATTTCCCTTAAGATGCTTTTTGCTCTGATGGGGCAACCACGCTGTGCTTTTCCCTTTCACCTGGAAAACAGTTCCTCTGACTTGTTTTCTCTCTTTATAATTGTGGCTTGTTCCAGGATTAATGGTAGTGCCAGACTTGAGATACAGCTCTTCACTCTTTTTCACATACAGTGTTTTCATCCATACATTTCTTTTACTCTCTAATTTTATTTTATGCATGAAGACTAATCTAAAAATATATCAGTTACCATCTATCATTTCTAAGCCTTGAACCATTGTCTTATGATTCCAGATAGGTTACTCTATGAATCTAGTCCTTGGGGTCAAGATGGCAGATAGACCACACACTTAAATCCCCCACACACCCTCTAAACAGGTAAAAATTCCAGATAGACTATAAAGATGCTTATAGCCAATCTCTAACACATGGAAGAAAGTAGGACAGATCATATTAAGGGGGGATTTGAAGCAGCAATGCTCCTGGGAGATCGTAGGGCTTAGATTTTAACACTTGCTCAAGTGACAGGAGTCAAAATCTAGGTTCCACATTCAAACAAAAGACAAAATCTGGCTGTCTGCAAGAAGCTAAAATTCCATAACATGCTGCTTGTTTATGAACATTAATCTGAACATCTCCATGCATCAACAAAGGTCATAGGCAGATCAAGATGCCCACCAATTCCATGAATGAAAAGATAGTCACCTACAAAAGACGACTCCTTGAGCATGCCTTGCATAGGAGTATGGAGCCTTAATTACAACCAGCAATATTGTCCAGCAACCAGAGATAAAACATTAAGCGAAAAGTGAATTCAGAGTCAATGAACCTGTGAGACCCAACTGGAAGGTAACTACCATATTTTTATGTAAATAACACGTGAGGACCCTTCATGGCGTTGCCGAGCTGCTGTACCAACCCTTGAACTACCTACCTCTAGAAGTTTCAATGCATGAGACAATCAAATGTCATTACTGCTTAACCCTTTCTTGGTTGACTTTATCTTAATTGCAGCTGAAAGCTTTCCTAACTGCTACGATGTTTTTATGCCAGCCACACAACCCCCTTGCCCATTATTTTCCTAGGCACGCCGCACACATTATAAGTGCAGGAGCATTATTTGCGGAAAATATGGTATAACACCATCCCATGGGAGTGAATTCTAAAACCAGATTACATGTAAGAGAACATTTCCTGAAGTAGTTATTATTGCTGCATAACAAATTACACCAAAATTAAGTGGCTTAAAACAACATTTATTATCTCACCATTTCTGCGGGTCAAGAATCTTGGCCAGCTTAGTTGGGTCCTCTGCTTCAGGGTCTCTTCCAGGCTGCAAACAGGTGTCACCTGGAGATGTCATTTTAAGCTTCAGTGAAGGAAGGATCTGCTTCCAAACTAATTCATGCGATTGCTGGCAGGATTCAGTTCCTTGCTGGCTCTTGTCCATAAGCCACTTTTAATTCTTTGCCAATTCAGTGTCTTCAATATGGCAGCCTGCTTAAGCAAAGCAAACAATCTGAGAAGACAGGAGAGGGTGCAGGCAAGACAAATGTCATAGTCTTTTATAACAACATCTAAGAAGTGACATCTCAGTGACTTTTTGCCACATTCTATTTGTTAGAAGCAAGTCACTAGGTCCAGTCCACACACTGGATGAGGGAATCACCCAAGGACATGAATACCAGAAGGTGGAAAATATTGGGAGCCATTTTAGAAGTATCCTAACACAGTTTCTCAGAAGATAAGCTCAGAGGCAAGAATTATAAAATTGAAAGCCAGTTTACAGATACAAGAAAATCCACAGCTGAGGAATTAGAAATAATGGAGTAATATGAAAGTGACTTAAAAAATAAGGTCTTGTGGAGGTGGAGCCAACATGGTGCCCTAGACAGACCCATCATGCTGCCCTCTGCACCAAAGACTGAAAAATAAAGTAAAACAGATACAAACGTCAGTCCTGAAACCCTAAGCCTCAAATGAAGGGATAAAGAACTAGATCAAACACTGAATGGAAAAAACTTAAAACTATGAAGGAAAAATTGGATCAATTATAGGAGCCCTAAAACATGGCATAAATACAATACAAACCATAACTAGCAAAGCACAAACACCAGAAAATAAACTAGATAACTGGGATCTCCTAAAAATTAAATACATGCTCATCAAAAGACTTCACCAATAGAGTAAAAAGAGAACCTACAGATTGGAAAAAAATTTTTGGCTACAATGTATCTGACGAGGGTCTAATCTCTAAAATCTATAGAATACTTCAACACCTCAACAACAAAAAGACAAATACTCCAATTAAAAATGGGCAAATGATATGAACAGACACTTCACCAAAGAAGATATTCAGGCAGCTAACAGACACATGAGGAAATGCTCATGATCATTAACCATTAGAGAAATGCAAATCAAAACTACAATGATATACCATCTGTCTTAGTCATCTAGTGCTGCTACAACAGAAATACCACAAGTGGATGGTTTTAATGAAGAGAAGTTTATTTCCTCATAGTCAAAGTAGGCTAAAAGTCCAAATTCAGGGAGTCAGCTCCAGGGGAAGGCTTTCTCTCTCAGCCTTCTCATCAGTCTTCCCCCAGACTAGGAGCTTCTCTGCGCAGGGACCCCAGTCCAAAGGACACACTCTGCTCCTGGCACTGCTTTCTTGATGGTATGAGGTCCCCCTGTCTCTCTGCTTACTTCTGTCTTTTATATCTCAAGACATTGCCTTAGGATACAATCCAGTCTTGTAGACTGAGTCCTGCCTTACTAACACAACTGCTACCCATCCTCCCTCATTAACAGCATAGAGGCAGGATTTACAATTTATAGGAAAACCACAGAATACCAGGAATCATGGCCTGGCCAAATTGATACACACATTTTTTGGGGGACATAATTCAATCCACAACACCATCTCACCCTAGCATTCAAAAAAACCTAGCAATCAAAAAAACAAAATAACAAATGTTGGAGAGGTTGTAGGGAGATTGGAACTCTTATGCATTACTGATGGGAATGTAAAATAGTACAACCACTATGGAAAAAAATATGGCACCTTCTTAAAAAGCTAGAAACGGAAATACTATACGATCCAGCAATCCCACTGCTAGGAATATACCCTAGAGAAATAAGAGCTGTTACACAAATAGAAATATGCACACCCATGTTCACTGCAGCTTTATTCACAAAAGCAAAAAGATGGAAACAACCTAAGTGTCCACCAGCAGATAAATGGATAAACAAATTATGGTACATACACACAATGGAATACTACGCAATGATAAAGACCAATGATGAATACAGGAAACATCTGACAACATGGATGAATCTGTCAATCACAAAAGGACAAATATCGTATGAGACCACTATTATAAAAACTCAAGGAAAGTTTTATACACAGAAAAAAACAATCTTTGATGGTTACAAGGGGGGGGATTGAGGAGGGAAAATCACTAAGTAGTAGACAAGTTAACTTTGGTAAAGGGAAAGAGAACACACAATTTAGATGAAAGCAGCACAACTTGACCAAAGCAAAGTCACAGAAGCTTCCTAGACACATTCAAACACCTTGAGGGACCAAGTTACTGGGGCTTAAGGCTGGGACCATGGTCATGGGAGACAACTAGGTCAGTTGGCATAACATAGTTCATAAAGAAATTGTTCTATATTCTACTTTGGTGAGTAGCATCTGGGATATTAAAAGCTTGCAAGCAGCCATCTAAGATACATCTATTGTTCCCAATATGTTTGGAGCAAAGAAGAATGAGGAAAACCAAAGACGCAAGGAAAACATTAGTCCAAAGGACTAATGAACCACATAAGTCATAGCCTCCACCAGCGTGAGCCCAGAAGAAACTAGATAGTGCCCAGCTACCACCACCAACCACTGTGACAGGGATCACAATAGAGGGTCCCAGACAGAGAGGGAGAAAAATGTAGAACAAAATTCAAATTCACGGAAAAAAGACCAGACTTACTGGCCTGACAGAGACTGGAGAAAACCCCAAGATTATGGCCCCTGGACACCCTGCTAATTCAGAACTCAAGCTACTCCCAAAGTTCACCTTTCAGCCAAAGATTAGACAGGATGATAAAACAAACAATAACACACGTGAGGAGCATGCTTCTTAGATCAATCAAGTATACGAGACCAAATTGGCAACACCTGCCCGAAAACAAAGTTGAGAAGACAGGAAGGGACAGAAAAACTTGCCGAATGGAAGGGAGAACCATGGAAAGGGAAAGTGGGAGAGTGCTGACACATTGCAGGGATTGCAACCAATGGCACAACGATTTATGTATAAATTTTTGAATTAAAAACTAATTTGCACTGTAAACTTTCACCTAAAACACAAGAACATTAAAACCAAAAAATCACAGATGGAACAAGAGATGAAAAAAAAAAAAAAAAAAAAAAACTTGCAGGTTAAGTTGGTGTATTAGGGAAAATAGGAGAAAAAATATACATCTATACATTGTGAAATAAAATTAAAAGTTTTGTTTTATAAAAACAGACAGTTCTCTCACTCATGACTCTAAAGGTCTTTTTATGAAATGTTAGAAACCTATGTGCTATATAATCATATATACATAATTTTTGATGTCTACAACTATGCCTTAAACTGTAAGTAGCTTTTAGATACAGCTTGTCTAGTTTTACATAATCATATTTAGATGATCAGGCTCATTGAAACGTATTCTTTCAGAAAACTATCAGATTAATGAACAAGTCCCTTTTCCAAGACTCCAGAGGTCTAGTAACCATGGCTAACTGATCTTGTGATTGTCTTAGGAAGGTTTCTATTTTTCTATTCTTTATAATGTTTGAGCACATACTGCTCTAAGATTTATGTATTCTTACGTAATCATCAACCAATCAAAATTTTTTTGTTCCAAGTTCTTGATGAAACTGTATATAAGTACCCTGAAAATCTAAATTAATAGGAACATTAATTTATTTAGTATAATGTGCTGCTTGATTTGAAAATTGACTATTAAACCTCCATAACCAAAAAAACTCACTGCTGTCGAATCAATTCTGACTCATAGTGACTCCATAGGGTTTCCAAGGCTACAAATCTCTACAGAAGCAGACTGCCACATCTTTCTCTCACGGAGAACCACTGGTGATTTCAAACCACCAACCTTTCGGTTAGCAGTCGATCATTTTATGTTTAAACCTCCATAGCAATCTGTTATTGATGTTCTGAGTTGTTTGATTTTTGACAGTTATTTGGTGTCAGAAGTGGGACCCAGAGAAGAAGAACCCAAACTCACTCTGTGGTTAGTGAGTGACCATGTACTGGCACACCTTGTGCTCACTGATCCCTGGCCAGCTCTGGAGTCTGAGAGGTTAAGTCTCACCTCTCCCAAGTCTGAACTCCATTCCCTTTGCATTTTGAGCTCCTGTGTTTATTGAAGCAACTCAGGCTAGACAAGATTTGGGCTTGGAGCCCACCCAGAAGTCACCCTTTCGTTCTATTTCCTATGGCTTCAGAGAGCCATTTGTAGGGATTCTAAGCACGGACTCCTTCTTTTCTAAATCTCCTTCTCCTCTCCCTCCTAAAACCCCTGTTTCTCAGTATGGAATTGCATGCTGTGGGTTTTCAAGTAAGTAGACTGACTATATCATAGATGACTTGAGTTCATAGTGGCTACTTTAGGGAACTGGGTTCCCATTTACTTTGTCATTTTCACTCCGGAGCTTCATGTTTCTTAAAGTAAGTTAGTATGCTGTTGTTGCTGTTGCTGTGCTCCGTAAGGATTAAATCTGTAGTGGTCATTGTAAAGAACTTTTGTTTGATGCCTAGGTTTTGTTACTGGTTCCCATTTGCTTTATTCAAACACTTTCCTTGGACTGAGTCTAAGAGAAATCAGAATGGGTCTGATAAAGGGAGTTGGACTGGGTCCAACTAAGGCCTCAGGTAGATTCTGAAATGGATTTGGCCATGTTCAAAAGGTCTGGGACCCCCTCCATCTGGGGCTTTAACAAGTTAGTAAAATTATGGACATAAAACCTGGTTTTCATTCTGTGAAAATAAATTGACTTTATCAAAAACAACTTAGAGTTATATTAGCTACTTTAGGGAACTTGGTTCCTATTTGCTTTGCTTTGTGTTGTGCTGTTTAAGAGTGTGTTGACGTCTAAAATTATTTATTGTCTCCTTCACTCTTATTTTTGTTTTGAGAGTTTGGCTTTGATCCAGAGAGGGCTCTGTCTAGAATTCTTGCCTGCCATGTCAGGTTTGGGACCCAATTGTCAACTCTCATTTTAAGTCCTAGTCCTCTTCTCTTTCAGAAAATCTGCTACCTATGTGTTTTCTCATTCCTAATTCTTGTACCTATCTTTCTAAATTATATAATATCACTAAAAATAATTTAGAACTTCACTGACTACTTAGAAAAATATTTTAATTAAATTGGTTCATTTAAAAAGTGCCCTAAAAAAGATGAATTATTTATTTTGATTAGTATAATGAGGCTTCAAAGAGACAAAAATTAATCTAAAAATATTTCTCTAAAAAGACTCTTTAAAGTGCACAGAAAATAGAGTTATGTATATGAATATTTTCCTATCTCCAGATGGTATAACCAAATTAAACTATGATATCTCTTCAAGGATCTTTATTCTGACTGATTTAAGGATAAATAAACACTTATATAAATTGAATATTCCTAAAAGTTCCTAAAACTAAAGAAATTAAACATCAAATATTTTCAATGTTAAAAAAGAATTATTATAGAAACTAACCAGAAACTTTTTAAAAAACTTAAATTCACATAATTTAGATAAATCTTTGGAAAACTAGACTAGGTTAATAATTTTGGTTTAATAAAACAGCTGTTTTCTCTGAGTTATCATTGTGAAGAATAAAATAAATGTACATTTTTATTCTACTTGGATATATTTTTCCTAACTTAAGCTTAAGAGTTTGGCTGCTAACTGAAAGGTCAGCAGTTTGAACCCACTATTTGCTCCACAGGAGAAAAGACCTGGCAATCTGCTCCTGTAAAGATTACAGCCTAGAAAACCCTATGTGGTACCCATTCTGTCATACAGGGTTGCTATGGGTCAGAATTGACTCAGTGGCATGCAATAGCAACAGCAACATATAAGCTTACTGATAGAACAAGCTAACATTGCTTCTACTAAATAATAAAATTATAAACAATGTAAGTTTGTATTTAACCAAATTGTGTCATAATTCTGACAAACTTATTTCAACAGTAATTATGTTTTGTGATATATAAGCTTAAAATAATCGTCAAGATCTTTAGATAACTTAAAACCTTGTACTGGTATTAAATTGAGTTAATAGATATTTATTATTATTTAAGTTTATGTACTTTTGCTTTTTATTTTTATATATGCCACAGAGAGGATACATATATATTTGAGTGTACTAATAAGTGAGCTCATTTTTTGCCACTTTAAAAAATTGTACTATAAAAAATGTTATTTCTTATAGTTAAAACTAATATTTGATAAGTTTATAAGATTTTTAAAGAATTTTAATATCAAATTGTATACAGAACTAAAATTTGATTTTCTCTTTGGTAAAATAACAATTTTTTAAAATTACTGTGTTACTGTTAATAAAATATTATAAAGGTTAACTTTACCTTCTATCTACTCTGCCTAGCAGGTAAAGATACTGTGTCTCCAAACTCCAGAAGATAAGATAACTGGGATCTTCTGAAAATTGAACACTTATGCTCATCAAAAAACTTCACCAAAAAGAGTAAAAAGAGAACCTACAAACTGGGAAAAAAATTTTGGACATTACAACTCAGACAAAGGTCTAATCTATAAAATCTACAGGAAAATTCAACACCTCTACAACAAAAAGACAAATAATCCAATTAAAAAATGGGCAAAGGAAATGAACAGACACTTCGCCAAAGAAGACATTCAAGCAGCCAACAAACACATGAGGAAATGTTCGCAATCACTACCCATTAGAGAAATGCAAATTAAAACTGCAATAAGGTACCATCTCACCCCAGTATTACTGGCACAAATCAAAAAAACTGGAAATACCCAATGTTGGAGAGGCTGTAGGAGAATGGAACTCTTATGCACTGCTGGTGGGAATGCAAAATGGTATAACCATTTTGGAAAACGATATGGAGCTTCCTTAGAAAGCTATAAATAAAAATACCATATGATCCAGCAATCCCACTCCTAGGAATATATCCTAGAGAAATAAGAGCCGTCATACAAATAGACATATGCACAATCGTGTTCATTGCAACATTGTTCACAACAACAAAAAGATGTAAACAACCTAGATGCCCATCAATAGATGAATGGATAAACAAACTATGGTACATAAACACAATGGAGTATTATGCAACAATAAAGTACAGTGATGAATCCATGAAGCATCTCATAACATGGATGAAACTGGAGGACATTATGCTGAGTGAAATAAGTCAATCACAAAAGGACAAATATTGTATGAGACCACTACTGTAAAAACTCATAAAAAAGTTAACACAAAAAAAGAAACAATCTTTGTTGGTAACAAGGGATGGGAGGGGTGGGGGGAGAAATACTAAATAGACAATAGATAAATGGTAACTTTGGTGAAGTGTAAGACAGTACACAATACTGGGGAAGCCAGCACAACTTGTACAAGGAAAGATCATGGAAGCTCCACAGACACATTCAAACTCCCTGAGGGACAAAACTGCTGGGCAGAGGTTCTGTGGGGACCATGGTCTTGAGAAACGTCTAGCTCAGTTGGCATAACACAGTTTATAAAGACAATGTTCTACATTCTACCTTGGTGAGTAGTGTCTGGGGTCTTAAAAGCCTGTGAGCAGCCATCTAAGATACTCCACTGGTCTCAGCCTTTCATGAGCAAGGGAGAATGAAGAAAACAAGATACAAGGGAAAGATTAGTCCAAAGGACTAATGGACCACAACTATCACGGCCTCCACCAGACTGAGTCCAGTACAACTAGATGGTGCCCAGCTACCACCACTGACTGCTCTGACAGATCACAACAGAGGGTCCTGGACACAGCTGGAGAAAAATGTAGAACAAAATTCTAACTCACAAGAAAAGACCAGACTTACTGGCCTGACAGAGACTGGAGAAACCCCAAGAGTATGGCCCTTGACACCCTTTTAGCTCAGTGGTGAAGTCGCTCCTGAGGTTCACCATTTAGCCAAAGATTAGACAGCCCCATAAAACAATATGGGACTAATGGGGCACAACAGTCCAGGTACGAGGTCTAGAAGGCAGGAGGGGACAGGAAATCTGGTAATAGGGAACCCAAGTTTGAGAAGGGACGGTGTTGACCTGTCATGGGATTGTTAACCATTGTCATAAAACAATATGTGTACTAACTGTTTAATGAGAAACTATTTGTTCTGTAAACCTTCATCTAAAGTACAATAATTTAAAAAAATCTTTTAGCAAGGAAGAGAAAAAAAGAGATACTGTGTCTCATCAAAAGTTCCTGAGCATGTCCTTGATTGTTCAATATGTAGATGATTTGTTTTTATGCTTTGATACTGTCAAAGACAGTCAAGCTGATTCACTATATCTTTTGCAACAATTAGCTGAAAAGGGCCACAAGGTCCCCAAGGATAAATTACAGTTTTGTTCCTCCTAAGTTTAATACCTAGGGCATGAACCAAGTGGACAAATACAAGCCTTTATACTTATCTGTTCATAAATCAGAGGGTCAAACCCTGGGGGTGTTGACTCAAGAACGTAGAAATAAACAGAGACTTGTAGCTTATTATAGTTTGTAACTGAATCTTGTAGCCAAGGCCTTTCCTGGAGGCTTAAAAGCTGTGACTGCAGCAGCAAAATTAGTAAAGGCATCCTCAGACATAATGTTGCAAAATCCTCTCACTCTATATGTTCCTCATGCCTTAGAAACTCTGCTCAATCAAAGCAATACTCAGCATTGTTTGACTAACAGACTTACAACTTATAAATTCTCCCTTTGATCCCCCATCTCACATCTATTGGTCACTAAGATATGGTCAAACCACTCACTGACTTATGCTAAAAGATATTTACCCCTACTATAAGAAATGTTAATATTGTGGCTAAGACTGAAATTTTGCAAAATTTTCTCTCTTTGGCCTTGAATGACACTGAACACAGACTGGTTGCCTTTAAATGAAGACACTGCTGCCATGAGGAAGGTGGCGTTACAAAATCAGGAAGCTTTGTACATGATTATTGCAGCTCAAGGAGGTACCTGTGCTTTACTAGAAGTTGAATGTTGTGTATATATTCCTAAAAGTAAAGCTGTAGTGAATCAATCACTCCCTTACACATTTACAGACACATCAGATAAAATTAAACATCTTGGAGATGACAATTGGTAGGTTGAAATCAAGGCATGGTCTCTGGATAGATAACCTAGTAAAAGAAATTACTATTTGATTATTATGTATAATAATTGGTGGAATATTTTGTTCCATTTGTTTTTATTGTTGGTGTCGGTTTTGCTTACAATGTTTTACAAAATTGGTACATTAGGCCCTGTTGACATTACTCCCTTCCCATTCAAGTTCAGGGACGATAGAGGAAGAGGAAGGCAGGTGAGATTGTAAGAGCTGTGCAGAGGAGTAGATCGAAAGGGCCATAAACAATAAAAGACGAATTCTTCCCACAAGAGACTCTAGAAAATACCCAAAGTACCTGACTGAGCAGTGACCTAGGCCAGGAAACACACACACACACACACACACACCCAAAAAAGAGGAAGACCCTCAACAAGATGGATTGACACAGTGGCTGCAACAATGGGCTCAAGAATAACAACGATTGTGTGCATGGCGCAGGACCAGGCACTGTTTCGTTCTGTGGTGCATAGGGTTGCTAGGAGTTGAAACTGATTTGACAGCACCTAACAACAACAACAACACACACACCAAACACCTGACTCCATTGTAACGTCAATTAGAATCCATTAATTAGCACCAAAATAGCCCTTAAGCCAAGATGAAGAAAATCTTATCAAGTTCTCCTGACTACTCACACTGTTGCAAAATTAGAAGGCATTGAGCCTTGGATTCACATCTCTCAATTAGAGTGTGTTCCAGAATCTCTTTGGAAAACTGAACTTCAGCTTAGATTAAAAAGGAAAAAGCACTCTGCCTAACATGTTTTTCTCATTCATATTGTATTTGCCTGTTACTTTTGCTTATCAAGACCATAATTCTTGTATAAAGTTAGCCAAACTGCCACTATAACTAATCAAACATATTGTTTGGCTTGGGCACATGTGCCTGTAAGTCCCCAGTCAGAAATTCCTTTAATTGTGGTTCTTCTAACTTTAGAAAAAATGGTATACAGTTTTTTTTGAAAAATATAGTTATCACATACCTCACTGAAATTGTTCAAAAATAATAAACAAATATACTGTTTGAGTATCTGAAACTGCTGTAAGAACTAAAGAAAAATGGTGGTTTTCTCAGAACTTAACTAATACTGGAAATCAGTTTATAAGTACTAGTATTAGTACATATTCTAATTACATTTATAGAGATGGCTATTATTTTTCAGATAAAAATGCTTTTTGTCCAGGCCTATTTCTTTCTGAAGATAAAATATCTTTCAATCCTCAAAATAAAATGTTCACTTATTCCTCTTTACCTCCCAGTTCTGGTGGAGAATGCTTTTTGAATGGATCCATTGTACGTGAACCCATCACTGATATAGTTAACAGTTATGTGCTTCCTTTTGGTATTCACTCCTTTTTATCCTTGCCAGGACCTTAAGGAACCCTCCCTCATGTGGTCTTAAAGGACATTATTTTGTATGTGATTATCACACCAGCAAGTGCTACCACCCAATTGGATTAGAATGTACTATTTAGCTCATGGGGTGCCTCAAGTTTCCTTCCACTGTAAACTACCTTCTGAAGAAATCAGAAATTCAGGAGCCAAAACCCCTGTAAAGCATTAAGAAAAAAAATGGTCAAACATCTGACTGAACAGCAATTAAAGGAAGGATCCCTTACTAAAGGAAATTTAATTGGTTGTTTCGTGGCAGCCATAATCCCTGGAATTATCAGAATAAACCTTGTTTATGTTGGATGCAAAATTATTAGATTACAATTAGTATTAGACAAAGTTGCCTTAGAACTTGAGGGTTCTATTAATAGTCTGGGTAATGCTATATATTCTTTGTCCACTGAAGTAACTCAAATAAGATCAATGACTTTACAAAACAGGTTAGCTCTTGATTATTTAGTTGCTTACCAAGAAAGAGTGTGCCTTAACAGGAAAAAATATGTTGTGTGTATATTAATGACACAGAAATTTAAGTATATCAAGATATAAGAATGGTCAAAGCACACGCTAGAGAAGCAACTAATGCTGCCAAGTCTCCTTCTAAGGCTCCGTGAAATTTTTTTTTCTTCACTAAAAACTTTAAGTTCGTGGGTTAGACAATTCTTTCAAACTATTGACTTATGCATCCTCCTGATACTGATAACATATATTCTTTTCAGATTACTAAATTATTTACTGACTGGAGTCTTAAAAACTCAAAAGCAGCAATCTACCATGCAACAAATGGTCTCCTTCTAACTGGAACAACAATTAAAGAAAAAAAAAACCAAGAAAATGGAGATAGTGTGTGTGTCACAACGGGTATCTCTGATTACCAGACTGGAAAAAATTAGATGGTGCCTGGCCAACACTTAGTTGATCAAAAATTCTAGTTGAGTCATGATCAAAAGGAGAAAAATTGTGAAATAAAATTATAAATTTTACTTTATGAAAACAGAGAGCGTTCTCTTGCCCATGACACTAAAATTCATCTTATTAAATATTCGAAACTTATGTGCTTTATAATCATATATATATGTGTGTGTGTGCGTGTGTGTGTATGTATAATTTTTAATGCCTATAGTTATGCCTTAAACCATAACTAACTTTTGGAAGCAGCTTGTCTAGTTTCACATAATTGTATTTAGGTGGTCAGGCTCACTAACACTTAAACTTACTTTTTCAGAAAACAATCAAAGATTAATGAACATGTTCTGTTTCCAAGACTTCAGAGATCTTGTAATCATGGCTCATTGATCTGATCTCTTAAAATATTTATGTATTTTAGCATAATCATAAAACAATCAAAAATTTTTTTGTTCAAAAAAGAAACAATCTTTGTTGGTTATGAGGGATGGAAGGGATGGGGGGAACTAAATAGACAATAGATAAGTTGTTACTTTGGTGAAGGGTAAGACAGTACACAATACTGGGGAAGCCAGCACAACTTGTACAAGGAAAGGTCATGGAAGCTCCATAGACACATCCAAACTCCCTGAGGGACTGAATTGCTGGGCAGAGAGCTGTGGGAACCATGGTCTCAGGGACATCTAGCTCAATTGGCAAAACACAGTTTATAAAGACAATGTTCTACATTCTAACTTGGTGAGTAGCTTCTGGGGGTCTTAAAAGCCTGTAAGCAGCCATCTAAGATACTCCACTGGTCTCACCCCTTTGGGAGCAAGGGAGAATGAAGAGAACAGGATATAAGGGAAAGATTAGTCCAAAGGACTAATGGACCACAGCTACCACGGCCTCCACCAGACTGAGTCAGTACAGCTAGATGGTGCCCAGCTACCACCACAGACTGCTCTGATGGGGATCACAATAGACAGTCCTGGACAGAGCTGGAAAAGGATGTAGAACAAAATCCTAATTAAAAAAAAAAAAAAGACCAGATTTACTGGCCTGACGGACTGGAGAAACCCCGAGAGTATGGCCCCTGGACACCCTTTTAGCTCAGTGTTGAAGTCACTCCCGAAGTTCACCGTTCAGCCAGGGATTGCACGGCCCCATAAAACAAAACAGGACTAATGAGGCACAGCAGTCCAGGGGCAAGGACTAGTAGGCAGGGGGGGACAGGAAAGCTGGTGATAGGGGACCCAAGTCTGAGAAGGGACAGTGTTGGCATGTTGTGGGGTTAACCATCGTCATAGGGCAATATGTGTACTATTTAATGAGAAAATATTTGTTCTGCAAACCTTCATCTAAGGAACAACAAAAAAGAATTATCTATGTGAGACCAAATTGACAACAGCAACTCAAAAGTTTGAGGGAAGCCTAGGGGGCAGTGAGTTGAAGATAATGGTGATGGAATAATTTGGAAAAGGATAGTGAGAATAGCAGCACCACTGGAAGAATGTAATCAATGTCACTGAATTGTACATGTAGAAACTTTTGAAATTGTGTAACTTTGGCTATGTATATTTTCCCCCAAAAAAATGGGTCCTCCAAGGTCAAGAAGGGAGAGTATTGACATGTCATGTGGTTGTTAACCAATGTCATGAAACAATATGTGTACTGACTGTCTAATGAGAAACTATTTGTTCTGTAAACTTTCATCTAAAGTACAATAAATATATATATATATATAAAATTTTTGTTCAAAGTCCCTGATGAAATTATACGTAAGCACCTTGAAAATCTTAATTGGAGCACTGACTTATTTGGTATGATGTACTTCCCGATTTGCAAATTGACTATTTACCCTCCATAGCAATCTGTTGATGATGTTCTGAGTTGTTATTTTTGACTACATATTGGTAGAGAGAGAGAGATTGATTTTAAGAAATTGACTCATGCTATTGAGGGGGCTGGCAAGTCCAAGGTGGCAGATCAGGTGACAGGCTGGAAACTCTGGCAGGATACCTTATGATACAATTTTGAGATTGAACTTCTTCTCTTTTTTAGAAACCTCAGGTTTTATTAAACCTTCAACTAATTGGATGAGGCCCACCCACATTATGGGGGGTGATCTGTTTTACTTAAAATCAACTGATAGGAAATGTTAATCACATCAACAAAATGCCTTCACAGCAACGGCTAGACCAGTGTTTGACCAAACAACTTGGCAACATAGCCTAGCCAAACTGACAAATAAAGTTAGTCATCATGTGCGGTAAATTGAAATTGCATTTCAGAATTTCCTAATTCTGTTGTTAGGTGCCATCCAGTCAGTTCGGACTCATAGTGACCCTATAGGACAGAGTAGAACTGCCACATAGGGCCTCCAAGGAGTGGCTGGTGGATTTGAACTGCCAACCTTTTGGTTAGTAGCTGTAGCTCTTAACCACTATGCCACCAGGGCTCCTCCTAATTCTAGTACCTACCAAAAAATTCACTCACATAATAACTTAATCCTATTTATTTCAAAATCTGGCAACCAATAAAAAGACACACAATTCTAGAATAGAGATCAGCCTCAGCAACTAACCTTAACCTTACCTCTTTTCTTTCCCCTCAGAAGAAGACATATTGGTAAGGCAAACTTTCTTTAGAATGAACTGCTATCTCAGAATCAGGCAATTTCTTTGATTTTTCTCTTTTTGAATAAATAATATTTAAAAATGGGTGTGGGTTAAACCTCAGTATGTGTATTTAACCAAGTCTCAGAAGAAAGGCTAAAAACAAAAAACAAACCCATTGCCGTCGAGTCAATTCTGACTCATAGCAAGAAAAAAGGCTAGGACCCACAAATTCTAACAAAGATTACCTACCTCTTCAGCTTCTCCCTTCTCTCCAACTCACTTTCATCACCATTTCCCCATGACAAAGGAAAGTTAATAGGTTACAAGCTCTTAGATACACGTAGTAGCTGTGCAGAAAGAGAGTGATGAGGGTTATCTTCATTATAGCAGAGTGAACAGAAAGTCAGGACAGAGCTACTTTCTTCAGGTAGAGCTGAAGAAGGTTTTTAGGTATTAATCGCTAATTGTCTTATGAACATTCACAGCTCTCAAACCTTAAATTTAAATATAACAAAAAATAAATTTATAAAGAAGTGACCTTACCAATCAAAAGATAAGCAAAGATTTCAATCTAAAATACACACACACACACACACACACAAAAAGGAAATGAAAGAAAATTCTCCACAATTACATTATAAGACAAGCAGGTGATCAACTCAATAAGAGTTCAAATTGAGATGATAAAATTAGCGGTAGGTAATCTTTGGTATTTGACACTTGGTAAATATTTTTTGAATAAAATATATGAATTTCAGACCTAATGAAACACATTGAGAGCCCCCCAAAATATTAGATAATGTGTGGGTATGTGCATGGGTGTGTATGAATGAAATGACAGTGTATAAATTAGACATAATTGGAAACTGAATTTTGCACATAGAGGAAAGGTCCAAATAATCCCAAATAATAAATAATCTATGTATTTTATATATACAGACATAAGAGACAAGATTAAGAGAATTGGAGAAAAGCCAAAGACATGGAAGATAGAAAAGATGGTCCAAAATAAAGATAATTGGTGACACTAAAGTAGCAAATCAAATTAAATAAGCAGATTATATAGACAAATATTTAATTTAAAATATTTTTTGTTACAAAATTTGATAGAAAGCACACAAAAACAAGACATATCCTAGTTAAGCTATTTGAATTCAGAGAGAAAGAAAAAATCTTCAGTGTTCATGGCAGCAAAAGCAATCAACTTTAAGGGAAAAAACTTAGTCTGGCTTTAGAATTTTCCATATCAACATTCAATGCCAAAAGACAATGAAATACTGCTACAAAGATCTGAAGTAAAGTGTGACCCAAAGATAATAATATCATGAAACATTCTAAACATGAAATATTTAGGGTCTACAATTCCCATGAGCACTTCTTGAAAATAGCAACACTACTCACAATAATACCAGACACCCTCTGCCCAAAATGAATTAAAATAAAGACATCAGGAATGGAATAGTCATATTTAAGACATTCATAAATAGTGTTAAATAACTATAGACATTTTTGTTGTAATGTGTTTATTATAAACTGGGACAATGTAAAAATAATATAACTGACAAATACTAGGAGATGAGAGGAAGGAAGATGTGAGGATTATGAGAATATATATGTTCTCATTTTTCTTGACAGGAAATCAACTGGTACTGTCTAAAATTGATTCATGCCATTTAAAAAAGCTCAGTAGCTCCATAATTATCATTATCTTTTTTTTTAACTTTAGGGAAATCTTTCAGGAAATAGTAACTCTTATGGAAAAAGATTATTTATTTGAAGTTCAGTAGTTCCTTGGGTTTTAATTCAGTGTCTTTTTCTTCCAGTATATTCAAATACTGACACTTTTTTAAATTAATAATAGCATCTATAGAATGTTTCTATGTTCCTAAAAGTATTTTCATTTACTTATCCTTCCATACAGTTACATGTAAGAAATGAAATCTAGAACAGTGTTCATCAGATTTAATAATAAATACATCTGGATAGTAGGATTTAGGGTAAATTTTTAATATTTACAAATGGACATTTCTTCATGATGTAAATTATTTATAATAAACATGAATCATTTAAAACAATACGTCATGTTTCTCCCTATTAAAAACATCAATAGTTGTTATTTTCTTCCTTGTACTTTTTCATATTTTTAATTTAAAAATGAATATTAGAAAATGATTAATAAAGAAACACCATTTAGAAAACAAATGAAAAAGTTAGGAAAAAATAACAGGTAGCTATAAAAGAGAATTAAGTATAAATACTAGAAATGAAAAATACAGCCATGGACATAAAAATGAGAGAGAGAGGGAGAGCAACTCTGCAGATAAATGAAATAATAGCCTACATCTAGCTGAAGAATTAGTGAATTAGAAGCTAGACTAAAGAAAAATCTTACAGAATTTACCATGGACATGTAATAAGATGAAAAATTAAGAGAGATGTACAGAAGCAGAAATTCTGTCATGCATCTAATAGGAGTCCCTGAAGGATAGAATAGAGAAAATCGCAGAGAAGTAATATTCAAAGAGAATGGTTGAGAATATTCAAGAAATGAGGGAAGAAATAAATTTTAAGATTGAAAAATCTTACCCAGTACTACATAGCATAGCTTCTTTAAATCCATATATAAATACATCATAGCGAAACTGAAGAGCATCAAGGAAATAGAGAAAATGATTGAAGCCATAACAGAGAAAAGACAGATTATATACAAATACAAAACATTAAGAATGACAGCAGTCCTCTCAGTATCAAAGGATGTCAGAAAAAATGTGGAATAATTGTATAGTAAGGAATATGACCTCCAAAGAGCTGTCTGCCCTTTTCCTGGCCCCAGGGAGGTAACCTTGGAATTTCCCTAGTGATGGGAGTATCTTTAATATTCATGGTGGACCCCTCAGACCACACCTGCGAGTTCATGCTAATTTGGTAATTCATGATGGGAGCCTTTATAGTTTATGCTAATGAGATGACTAATGATGGAGGTTGGAAGGGCTGGACACACCAAAAAGACTAACCATGTAATTAGAGGGTTGGGACTTTGGGCCACATGATATCAACCAGACTTCTGGGGTTTGGAGGAGGACTAGAGATTAAGTTCAACCACATGGACAATAATTCAATCATTGTACCTACATAATAAAGCCTCCATAAGAACTCTGGACACAAAAGATTTGTTGAGCTTCCCAGGTTGTCAAGACTCTGTGCATGCTGTCACACACCAATGCTATAGGGTAATAAAGACAGATAAGCTTCCCATCTGGAAACCTCCCAGACTCTGCTCTATGCATCTCTTTCTTTGTCTGGTCCTAACCTGTATCCTTTCCCTACAGTAAACACGACTGTGAGTATAATGCATTTTAGTGAGTATTTCTAGCAAATTATCCAGTGTGAAGGTGTTTGGGGAAACCCTCAAACTTGTGCTTGGGATCAGAAGTCTTGGCAGATTTGGCACCCTAGAGAACTGGCTGTTAACCTGGTGGTTTTTCTAACTCTGAGCAATAATATCTTGCAATAATTTCCAGGGGAAATAATTGTGAATATAAACTTTTATAAACAAACTCATTTATGAGTGAGGACAAAGAGAATTCTTTTTTAGGCTAGATGGCAGATGACATAATATCCTCATCACCAAAAAACTGGGTAAAATATAAAAAGCACTGTTTCAAATTCATGAATAAACTGTTAAGAGAGTAGCCAAAATTCCCAGTAGCAAGAAATGAAATGGGAACATGAATACCACGGGGGATGGGAGAAGATCTATGATTGCTGGCAGTACAAAACTTCAGTTGACAGAGAAATGGGGTCTATGGTGGGGAGTTATATTAGAAAACAGTCACAAAGTCTGATGCCACAAAGGTCTCCACTCTCAGTAAAAGGGTGGACTGGGGGAAAAAAATTGCCCCAAGCAAGGACCCTTGAGACTCATCATTGTCCCTGGGTAGAAGGAAAAACATCTCCTCTGAGAATTCAGGGCCACACACTGCTCCTCTCTGAGTCCAGTTCCTGTATTCAGAATTACAAATGTAGTAGAAATTTTAACAGTTAATCAGAGAGTGCTACTAACAACTTTATGCCAGTAAATTTGAAATGGATAACTAATTTAGGAAAAAATTAAAATACAGATAATTCTATAACAATAAAATAAAATAGATCTGTAATTCAAAGTATCTCACACAGAAGACAGGAGGCCCAAATATTTTCACAAGTTCTAATAACACAATAGATATTTCTAATTTTATATGATAAAAGGCAGAATTTTCCCTAACTCATTTCAAGAAGCTATTTTAAATACGATGGCACATTTCATTTGCTTATGTTTTACTCAGGAATTCTGTATCTAACATTATGCATGAAATTGACTTATAATTCCCTTTCTTGTGTTTTTTTGCCTGTTTTTGCCATCATGTTTAAACTGCAGTTGGTCTTTCCTGATGACATGCCCATTCTCACTTTTAAGGAGTATTCTGGTTGTACAGTAATAATTCAAACATATCAAAATGGGTAT
This sequence comes from Dugong dugon, assembly GCA_030035585.1. Classification (NCBI taxonomy): domain Eukaryota; kingdom Metazoa; phylum Chordata; class Mammalia; order Sirenia; family Dugongidae; genus Dugong; species Dugong dugon. The sequence goes on from CM057464.1 coordinate 25,382,094, forward strand.
GACTCAACCATGGGCCAATAGAAGGCACACTGTTCTTAGTACTGGGAAAGGGTTCCCTGCTGGACAGACAGACATTATCCCTTCTTCAATTGCTGGATCATGGGGTGATGTTGGGAGACACTTAGTCGCTTAGGGCAGTAGTTACCAGTACATTTTTAACTTACAGTGTTCAATGTATATTTTTCTAGCAAAATCTAAAGTTAATTCGTGTTTCTATCCTCTTCTTTGACAGAAAAGTATACATGAAAACTGTTACAAATGTTTGGGTAACCACTAAAAAGACATAGAATTTATAACTTTCAAACATATAAAAGAAAATTAAAAATCTCCAAAATCTGTGGGGAAAACTTTGTTTGACTCTGCTTGATTTTGTCAAAGTTTCTTCTATAAAACTTTCATCCTGGGGTTTTGCACTTTCCTAAAAGCAAGCAACTCATCAAAGAATTCAACTGCTGATATAGAGGGGCAAGATGGCGCTCTAGGCAGAAACACCACGCTGTCCCTCCACAGCAAAGATCCGAAAAACTAAGCCTAACAGAGAATCAACAATCCTGAAACCCTAGAACACCAAATGAAGAGATAAAGAACTCAGCCAAACACCAAACGGAGTGAGAATACTAAAAGAGAACGGAGAGCGAGGAGAGACTCAGGCAGAGATTCCTTACCAGCTAACGCAGCGCGGATCCACCATCTTGGATTCCTATCGGAGACCAGCAAACGGGAGAGCAGCCTTGCAGAGCATCTGGTCGGAGACAGAACGACTGGTAAACTGCGGTGCGCGCTCTCCCACCACCCACCCCTCTCCGCCTCAGCTGGGGATCCCCTGCTTTCCGTGGCCAGGGTCCCTGGGCTGGGGGGTGCTGGTGCTTGGATTCCGCGCGCCTGGGCTGGCTGCTTTCTGGGAGCCGTTTGCTGGCAGCTAGCGAAACTTTCTCTGCCGCCTCCCCCTCCTTTTGCCTGGGTGCCTGGTTCCGAGTGCCGTCTCTGCTCTCTCCTGCGGGGCTGTAGGGCTGCGTGCGGGCGTGTGGCTGTTTCTAGGTCTGGGCTCCCGCGTGGGTGGGATCCCGGGGCCTTTGATCGTTCGCCCCTCTGCTTTCCGTGGCCGGAGTCCCTGAGCTGGGGGGCGCCGGTGCTTGGATTCCGTGCGCCCGGGCTGGGGGCTTTCTGGGAGCCGTTTGCTGGCCGCTAGCGAGCCTTTTTCTGCCGCCTCCCCCTCCTTTTGCCTGGGTGCCTGGTTCCGAGTGCCGTCTCTGCTCTCTCCTGCGGGGCTGTAGGGCTGCGTTCGGGCGTGTGGCTGTTTCCAGGTCTGGGCTCCCGCGCGGGTGGGATCCTGGGGCCTTTGTTCGTTGGCCCCTCTGCTTCCCGTGGCCACGGTCACTTAACCCCGAGACTACCGGCTTCTTGGAATTCGCGCCCCTGAGTGGGGGCTCTCTGGGTCCCATTTGTAGGCACTGACTGCTGGTGTTGCCCTTTTTTTTTTTTTCTCAATTTTATTTTTCTTCCTTTTTTGATTAGTTTTGTCATATTTTACCTCTTTTTCTCTTTTGTCTTTCTTCATTGCTTAATTTCTTGTCTCTCTATCTCTTCCTTCTCTTTCTAATCCCTGAATACCAGGCGATGTATGCCTCTGTACCTTCTGGCCAGGCTGAGCTGTGAAAATTGAGACCGACTCCCCCAGACCTCATAGCTGCATCGGTGGGATCCCTGGAAACTTTGCAGTTTTTTAACTTTTCTGATTTTTATTTGGTCATTCTTTCCTTTTCTTTCTCTTCCCCCTTCTGGTTCCCTCCATCCCATAGTCTCTCATCTGTACATTCCAACGACAAGCTCCCCTAGCATTCTTTTATGTTTGTACGCTTTTTGCTCCTCCTCCTCTCTCCTCTCTCCCATATCCAGCTTAGCTTCACACATAACCATCTTCCCGCTGCACCCTACCTACCTGCACCGTGCACTAGACATCACATCACCAAGCGGTGCAGGCACGCCCTATTGGAACCTGCCCAGCACTGACTACCGACCGTCCTGGTGGCTGCGGTGAGTGCCACAAGCAACCCATCCCAGTGGCTCCTCCTCAACTAGATCTGCCCAGCTGTACCACAAGAACGAAAAAAAAAAAAAAATCTACAATCAATAGACGAGAGAAATATCTACTGAATGTCCCGAAAACAGCAAACAATATCAAAACATTTACAAAAACAAGACAAGATGGCTCCAATAGGCGTCCAAATTAAAACACCAGATAACTCTCCTGTGGAAGAAAATGCACTAGAAGTACCTGATACGGAGCTCAAATCACTAATACTCGGAATTTTCCAAGAACTGAGGCAAAAAGCTGACAAACATGAGGAAAAAATAGACAAATTTATGGAAAATACAGACAAAAAATTGGAAGAATTCAGGAAGATGATGCAAGAACAAAATTCCAAAATAAATTCACAACTCGAAATTATACAAAAACAACAATTAGAAATCCAAAAGATAAACAACAAGATTTCAGAAATGGACGGTGTCATAGAAGGGCTGAGAAGTAGATTTGAAACCATGGAAGACAGGATCAGTGGAACTGAAGACAAACACTTGGATACAACTCTGTTTCAGGAAAACTCAGAAAAAAGAACAAAGAAAAATGAAGAGACCCTGAGAGTTATGTGGGACACAATTAAAAGCAAAAACTTACGAGTGATTGGCATACCAGAACAGGGGGAGAAAACAGAAAACACAGAGAGGATCATTGAGGAACTGCTGACAGAAAACTTTCCCAATATCATGAAAGATGAAAAGCTGGTCATCCAAGAAGCTCAACGAACCCCATATAGAAGAGACCCCAAAAGAAAATCACCAAGACATATCATATTCACACTCGCTAAAACTAAAGACAAACAAAGAATCCTGAGAGCAGCTCGTGAAAAACAAGAAGTCACATACAGAGGAGAAACAATAAGACTAAGCTCAGATTATTCAGCAGAAACCATGCAGGCAAGAAGGCAATGGGATGACATATATAAAATCTTGAAAGAAAAAAATTGTCAGCCAAGAATAATATATCCTGCAAAACTCTCATTCAGATTTGATGGTGAAATTAGGTCATTTCCAGATAAACAGAAACTAAAGGAATATGCAAAAGTCAAACCAAACTTACAAGAATTATTAAAGGGAGTTCTTCGATCTGAGGACAAACAGCTTAAGTCCTCAGGCAGGACCTAGGACCTAGGATGCAGGTTAACATGAACCAGATACCATTCTAGGAACTGAACTACAGACGACTTTCCAAAAACAAAAGATATACAACAGGGAATCAGAGAAATCAATCAAAGGATGACAACAACATCAAAACAATGAAAGAGGGAACAAACGGCATAGGTATAGAACCTTCTAAAGGAGAGGAAGGCAAGGCGATACCAAGTAATGGTAGACTGCTTCAAAATTATAAAGATAAGGGTAAAATTCATGGTAACCACAAAAAAAGTTAACAAACCAACTCATAAAAATAAAGACGAAAAACATAAAGTCTCAACAAAAACAAAACCTACAAAAACAAAAGAAATGAACACAAAATCCACAAACAAAAGGAACTCAGCACAAGAGAGTAAGAAGAACAAAGAAAACTTCAGCATCACAAAAAAAAGCACTACAAAATGACAGCAACAAACTCACATCTATCAATAATTACACTGAACGTAAATGGACTCAATGCACCCATAAAGCGACGGAGAGTGGCAGAATGGATAAGAAAACAGGATCCATCTATTTGCTGTCTACAAGAGACACATCTTAGAAACAAAGATGTGAATTTATTAAAAATCAAAGGTTGGAAAAAAATATATCAAGCTAACAACTATCAAAAAAGAGCAGGAGTGGCAATTCTAATCTCAGATAAAATAGACTTTAAAACAAAATCTACCATAAAAGACAAAGAAGGACACTATATAATGATTAAGGGGATGATCCATCATGAAGACATAACCATAATAAATATCTATGCACCCAATGACAGGGCTCCAAAATACATAAAAAAAACTCTAACAGCACTGAAAAGAGAAATTGACAGTTCCACAATAATAGTAGGAGACTTCAACACACCACTCTCAGTAAAGGACAGAACAACTAAAAAGAAACTCAGCAAAGATACAGAAGACCTAAAGGACACAATCAGCCAACTGGACCTCATAGACATATATAGAACAATCCATCCAACCGCTGCAAAGTACACATTCTTTTCCAATGCACATGGAACGTTCTCCAGAATAGACCACATCTTAGGCCACAGAGCAATCCTCAACAAAATCCAAAATGCTGAGATAATTCACAGTATCTTCTCTGACCACAATGCCATCAAGATAGAAATTAACACTAGAAAGAGCAAGGAAAAAAAATCAAACACATGGAAACTGAATAATAATCTGCTTACACATCAATGGGTAATAGAAGAAATCAGAGATGGAATTAAAAAATTCCTAGAATCAAATGAAAATGAAAACACATCATACCAAAACCTTTGGGACACAGCAAAGGCAGTCCTCAGAGGACAATTTATAGCAATAGATGCACATATCAAAAAAGAAGAAAGGGACAAAATCAAAACATTAACTACAGAACTCAAACAAATAGAAAGAGAACAACAAAAAAAGCCTACAACCACCGGAAGAAAGGAAATAGTAAAGATCAGAGCAGAAATCAATGAAATAGAGAACAGAAAAACAATAGAAAGAATCAACAAAACCAAAAGTTGGTTCTTTGAAAGAATCAACAAAATCGACAAACCACTGGCCAGACTGACAAAAGAAAAACAGCAGAGGGCACAAATAACCCAAATAAGAAATGAAATGGGGGACATTACAACAGACCCAACTGAAATAAAAAGGATTATAACAGAATATTATGAAAAACTATATTCCAACAAATTTGAAAACCTAGAGGAAATGGATAAATTTCTAGAAACATACGGCCTACCCAAACTACAACAAAGTGATATTGAAAATCTGAACAGACCCATAACAAGAGAAGAGATTGAAAAGGTAATAAAAAAACTCCCAACCAAAAAAAGCCCTGGCCCAGATGGCTTCACTGGAGAATTCTACAAAACATTTACAGAAGAGCTCGTACCAGTTCTACTCAAGTTATTTCAGAGCATAGAAGAGGAAGCAACACTTCCAAATTCATTCTATGAAGCCAGCATAACGCTGATACCAAAACCAGGCAAAGACATCACAAAAAAAGAAAATTACAGACCAATATCTCTCATGAATATAGATGCAAAAATTCTGAACAAAATTCTAGCCAATAGAATTCAGTATCATATCAAAAAAATAATACACCACGACCAAGTAGGATTCATACCAGGTATGCAAGGATGGTTTAACATTAGAAAATCCATCAACGTAATCCACCACATAAATAAAAGGAAAGAAAAAAATCACATGATTATCTCAATTGATGCAGAAAAGGCATTTGACAAAGTCCAACACCCATTCCTGATAAAAGCTCTCAATAAAATAGGTATAGAAGGGAAATTTCTCAACATAATAAAGGGCATCTATGCAAAACCAACAGCCAACATCATTCTTAATGGAGAAAGGCTGAAAACATTCCCCCTGAAAACAGGAACAAGACAAGGATGCCCTTTATCACCACTCCTATTTAACATTGTGCTGGAAGTTCTAGCTAGAGCAGTAAGGCAAGAGAAAGAAATAAAGGGCATCCAAATTGGTAATGAAGAAGTTAAACTCTCCCTGTTTGCAGATGATATGATACTATACATAGAAAACCCTACAGACTCCACGAGAAATTTACTGGATCTAATAGAAAGATTCAGCAGAGTAGCAGGATGCAAGATAAACATTCAAAAATCAGTTGGATTCCTATACACCAGTAAAGAGAACGATGAAAAGGAGATCAGGAAATCAATACCATTTTCAATAGCCCCTAAAAAGATAAAATACTTAGGAATAAATCTGACCAGGAATATAAAAGACCTATACAAAGAAAACTACAAAACACTGCTGCATGAAACCCAAAGGGATCTACATAAATGGAAAAACATACCATGCTCATGGATAGGCAGACTCAACATTGTGAAAATGGCAATTCTACCTAAAGCAATCTACAAATACAATGCAATTCCGATACAAATACCAACAACATTCTTCAAAGAGATGGAAAAACTAATTATTAACTTTATATGGAAAGGGAAGAAACCCCGAATAAGTAAAGCAATACTGAAGAAGAAGAATAAAGTTGGAGGACTCACACTACCTGACTTGAGAACCTACTATACAGCTACAGTACTCAAAACAGCCTGGTACTGGTACAACAACAGAGACATTGACCAATGGAACAGAATTGAGAACTCAGATGTAAATCCATCCACCTACGGTCACCTGATTTTTGACAAGGGCCCAAAATACATCAAATGGGGAAAAGACATTCTTTTTAACAAATGGTGCTGGCAAAACTGGATATCCATTTGTAGAAAAATGAAACAGGACCCATACCTCACACCATATACAAAAACTACTTCAAAATGGATCAAAGACCTGAATATAAAGCCTCAAACTATAAAATTCATAGAAGAAAAAATAGGACCAACACTTCAGACCTTAATACATGGCATTAACAGGATACAAACCATAAACATCAACACAAAAAACCCAACAGATAAACTAGGTAATTGGGATCTTCTAAAAATCAAACATCTATGCTCTTCAAAAGATTTCACCAAAAGAGTTAAAAGAGAACCTACAGACTGGGAAAAAATTTTTGGACAGTACAAGTCAGATAAAGGTCTAATCTCCATAATCTACAAGAAAATCCAACACCTCTACAACAAAAAGACAACCAATCCTATCAAAAAATGGGCAAAGGAAATGAACAGACACTTCACCAAGGAAGACATTCAAATGGCCAACAGACACATGAGGAAATGCTCGCGATCACTAGCCATTAGAGAAATGCAAATTAAAACCACAATGAGATACCATCTCACCCCGGCATTACTGGCACGAATCAAAAACACTGGAAATAACAAATGTTGGAGGGGCTGCGGGGAGACGGGAACTCTTATACACTGCTGGTGGGAATGCAAAATGATACAGCCATTTTGGAAAATGATATGGCGTTTCCTCAGAAAGCTAGAAATAGACGTACCATTCGATCCAGCAATCCCACTCCTAGGAATATATCCTAGAGAAATAAGAGTCATCACTCGAATAGACATATGCACACCTATGTTCATGGCAGCATTATTCACAATAGCAAAACGATGGAAACAACCTCGATGTCCATCAACACACGAATGGATACACAAACTATGGTACATACACACAATGGAGTACTATGCAACGAGAAAGAACAATGAATCGGTGAACCATCTCATAACATGGATGAAACTGGAGGACATCATGCTGAGTGAAATAAGTCAATCACAAAAGGACAAATATTGTATGAGACCTCTATTGTAAAAACCCATGAAAAAATTCACATGCAAAATGTAACAATCCTTGTTGGTTACCAGGGATGGGAGGGGGGGGGAAATACTAAATAGGTAATAGATAAGTGGTAACTTGGGTGAGAGGTGAGATAGTACACAGTACAGGGGAAACTAACACAACCTGCACAAGGAAAGGTCATGGAGGCCCTATAGACACATCCAAACCCCCCAAGGGACTGAGTTGTTAGACGGAGGGCTCTGGGGACCATGATCTCGGGGAACATCTAGCTCAATTGGCATGACACTACTTATAAAGATAATGCTCTACATTCTACCTTGGTGAGTAGTGTCTGGGGTCTTAAAAGCCTATGAGCGGCCATCTAAGATACTCCACTGATCTCATCCCTTCGGGAACAAGGGAGAACGAAGAGAACAGGATACAAGGAAAAGATTAGTCCGAAGGACTAATGGTCCACAGCTACCAAGGCCTCCACGGGACTGAGCCCAGTACAGCTGGATGGTGCCCGGCTACCACCAATGACTCCTCTGACCAGGATCACAACAGAGGGTTCTGGGCAGAGCTGGAGTAGGATGTAGAGCATAATTTTAACTCCCAAAAAAAAAAAAAAAAAAGAAGACCAGATATACTGGCCTAAAGAATACTAGAGAAACCTCGAGAGTGTGGCCCCCAGACACCCTTTCAGCTCAGAGGTGAAGTTACCTTCAAGGTTCGATGTTAAGCCTGGGAATGGACACCCCAGTAAAACTAAATGGGACTAACGATGTACGGGAGTCCGGTGACAAGGGCCAGAAGGCAGAGGGAGAGTAGGAAACTGATGATAAGGAACACAAATTGAATAAGGACACTGTCGATGTATTGTGAGATTGTTGACCACTGCTATAGGGCAACATTTGTAGTAACTATTAAATGGGAGGCTGTTTTGTCCTGTAAGCCTTCATCTTGGGCGAGAATGGCAGCACAATTGGAAGAGCATAGTCAATATCACTTAAATGTGTAAGTAAAAAGTTTTGAAATGGTGTTTAAATAAAATAAAATAATAAAAAAAAAAAAAAAAAAAAAAACAAATGAGACTAAAGAGGTACAGTAGTCCAGGGACAAGGGCCAGAAGACAGAAGGGGACAAGGAAGTCCCCTGATGATAGGGAACACAAGGTGGAGTAAGGATATTCTTGATGTGCTGTGAGATTGTTAACCATTGTCATAGGGCAACATGTGTAGTAACTGTTAAATGAAAAACTATTTTGTTCTGTAAGCCTTCATCTTAAGTGAGAATAACAGCACAGTTGGAAGAGCGTAGTCAATGTCACTGAACTGTGAATGTAGAAATTTTTGAAACGGTGTATCTTTGGCCATCTGTAATTTTCATCAAAAAAAAAGGTTGAGAATTTAGAGGCTTAATACGTTGTGGGGTTGTTAACCAATGTCAAAAAACAACATGTGTACTACTATTTCATGAGAAACTATTTGCTCTGTAAGCTTTCACCTGAAGTACAATAAAATATATATATATAATAAAAAAAAAAAAAAAAGAATTCAACTGCTGCTCACCAGAGTTTTTCTCTAATTAGAAGGGAAAGAAAATGTATTGATCCCAGTCCTTTCCTTCAGCCAGCCTCTATCTTCCAAAGTCTTAGAAGGTCCTGCATGAGATGGACAGTGGCGTTGACTTCTCAACATCCTTTCCTCACCAGATAATCTAATCCAATTGTGACAATACCATCCTTATAATTTATGCCAATGAGGGCAAAGAAAACTTTGTTTGGGGGGTTTTGGGAAAGAAAAGCCATGTGGATGATGGCTGAGCCAAATGTATCATGGGAACATTCAAAGTAGGCAGAGACAGAAGAGGTTGAATGGACTTTTCCTCATGCAGCTTTTTGTCGGGGGGAAAATCTTTTCTCCTAGCCAACCTCTCTTCAGATCCCAATGGCAGGACTAAGGCAATGCTCACCAATCACTGACAAAGAGAAACAGGGTTGCCAGAAGAGGCCAATCATAACTTATCTATTGGTGCTAGGTGTATTGCCATCTATATAAGAATTGGGTTCCGTTAACAAAGAAAGAGGACTGGCTATTGAGCAGACAGACCACATCTGCTACCTCATGATCTGGTGAGGTCTGACTTCAGGCTCTAAGTCAAGCCCTACCGTCTCTGGCATGTTTATCTGTCTTGCCATCATCTTGAAATGACCATACTCCCTGAGTGCCACCCTGGTGGCCTAAAAAAAGAAGGTGAAAAGCTTAGTTTTAATTAGTCTCATAGTAAAAGTGAAAATACTAACTTAGAGTAGGGTTGAACCTGAGACTGTTCAGTAATTGTTACCTAAGAAATTTCTACAGCACAAAACTGGCTCAAGAGTTTGTAATTCTCTAAGCCATGTTTCCTCCTTCTCCTAGCAGATGCTCAACTGAAATACCTAGAATATAATTTTCTTTCTTGTTGTTTTGAGTTATGAAGGTTATGAATAAGGATGGCTATGAATTATGAATCTCACACAAAAACTCCTCATCTGCTGCATGCTTGCTTATCCAAGGGTAGTGAAGCATTAGATCAGAAAAATGGCACTTTGGTCCCCCAAAACTTTCCAACACCAGGTCCTGCAACTCCCACTTAGACTGGTATTTTCTTGCTTTCTATGCTTCGCATTCCTGTGCCATGTTATTAGCACCTTCTAATAATGGCTTATAGGACTTTTCTCGAATTCTTAGCATGTAATTTCCCATAAATTTCCCCAGATTCTGATAGTAAATTTCCTGTTCCAGTGGTTCCCAAGTCATTACAGAAATTAAAGCCACATCAGAGGTAACAAGATGTAGAATACATGCTGTTGAAAACAGAGATGGAGACATGGACAACCTTGAGAAAAACTGCACAAAATAAAATAAAGACCAATTAAGAAATAAAAATGGTGAAAAATACTAATAAAGATTAGCTACAAACAAAACTAATAAAGCAAGAGAAACACTCAAAGGCTGATCAACACTTGGGCATTTTCTGATGAAGTTACTTATTTTCAGTTAAAAGAATTCTACAACCATTCAGGAAAAAGTAAGTCTCATAGAATTGCAGCTGACTCAGCATTTTCTACACCAACATTTAACGCCAGACAATAATGAGGAGAAAGCTGTGCTATGAAGCAAAACATCAGCCTAAACAAGATACAAAACTAAGGCTAAGTAACTATACCAATTATTTTTACGGAAGTGAAGGTGAATGTTATAAAACCTTGACATTATAAAACAAATAATGTTACTAACAAAAATTGGAAGCTGAAGATGGGATATGTGAGATGTGTAGTTGGATAATTGTCTCATATGTCAAAATGGCTTCCCAATATCAATAAACAGGACCCAGAAAAGGGAGAAAGAAGGAGAGAGGAAGGGAGGGAGGGAGGGATGAAGTTGATCCATACGTATTGGCATGGAAGAACAACAATTATGTATATTTGTAAATATATATATATAATTATAACCAAAAATAAATAAAACCTAACCCTTTGCCATCAAGTGGATTCTGACTCACAGTGACACTATAGGACAAAGTAGAACTGCCCCATAGTGTTTCCAAGAAGCAGCTGATGGATTCGAACTGCCGACCTTTTGGTTAGCAGCCATAGCTCTTAACTGCTGCGTCACCAGGGCTCCTTATATAATTATAGGTGTGTCTATATTGTATATGTAAGTGAAGAAAAAGAAGTGTAAAATAGTAGGCATAGCATGATTCCATTTCAGTAAAAACAAAATTAAACTTTGTATATGCACAAAAATGAGTATGGAACAATAAACAACAAACTGTTTCAAACTACTAATAGTCACTACAGCTAGAAGTTAGAATTGGGCCAGGGTACAAAACAAGACATGTTCACATTCAACCTAAGGATTGGAGAGTTCAGTAGCCTCCATTTACAGCATGTTATTACCATTGATCCCTGCGAGGCTTGTCTCTTGCTTTACGGATGTATATGTTCACAGGTTTCTCCCTTTTATTCCCATTTGTCATTCCCATTGGCCTCCATTACAGCAACCATTCTGATGTGTTTATTTGTGTCATCCTTTGTGTTTGTACTGATGTAATGTAGTGTATATAAATGGCATTGTTACATATCTCATTTTTTTCCTTACTTTTTAAACCCAGCAATATACTTTTAATTTCACCAGTATTACAGTGCATGCAGCTTATCCATTGCTCCTACTCACTCAACTATGGGCCTCACCGCACTTCCAGTCCCCTCTCCCAGGAATGGACATACAGATTTGCCACCAGTCTGCCTCCTCAGCAATGCCTACCACCTAGCTCCTGTGGAACTGTGTGCCAATATCTTTGGTATATAAGCCCAGTGAGCCAACCACTGTTCACTAGAGTCTGTATATATTTAATCTAACTAATCACTGTCAGACATTTTACCTTTACAAGAAAATGCTAAAAGAACATTACTAATTTTTAAGTTAAACACCTTAAAATTCTGACCAAAAAAAAAAAAAAAAACATTTATGACAGCCAGTCTTTTGAAAAACAAACTAGCAAACAAAGCTGTCAGGCATTCTTTACCACAAAACAGTCTTGCTATGAAAAGTTTCTATATTGGACCACAATTTTAGAAGGAAAACACATTTCTCTCTCACAAGGTTGCCTGTTTCCTGGTGGGGAAAGGCCTTGATAATTTAAGTCTTCAGCTATCAGGCCAGAGACTGCCACTATGCCTGGAGCAGGTGACTAAGTACAGCCATGTCAACCTGGATGGCCAGTGAGTCAGTCTAGGTTATTCTATGGAATGACATGATCACCAAATTAGAACATATTTGGCATAACTACACTCAGAAATTTCTTAATTTGTTCACCTTGTAAAAGCTCAAGTACCAAACAGCCTGGTTCAAAACAAGTCATCTGGCAATTCTAAAATACTCCAATTTCTTTCCTTAGAGGAAGTTATGCATATCCGTTGATGTGTAGAATATGATTTTGAGATTGGGTTAAATTATTGCAAATAGAAAACAGTTAATAGCCCACTAGCTAAATTCAGTGAATGGTCATATATTGTTAAAAATTATAATTGTTTTACAACTTGTAGTAGAAACATATTACATAATATCTTGTGAGAAAAATTTACTTCTGTCATTCTATTCCATAGACTTGTATTAGTATTTATTTTAAAAGCAACTACAAATACTTATGTAAAAATTATTTACATAGTATTGAACTATTTTTACTTCTGAATGGTACTACTCATTCTGATTTTAAAATGTCAATTGTTTGTATTCTTTTTATTCTCTCTGAACATAGATTCAGCCTGTGCAACAAGGACATATAAATGTACATTGATAGAAAAAATGAAATTCCAGTGTTCCAATGCTCACATTATTACCTAAGTAAATAAACTTAAATGTCTGAATGCTTACACAAATGCCTAAATTACTTTGTTTTTACTAAATCACTTTTCAGCAGTAGAGCCCATGTGTTAGCTTCTACTTCAGGGTCGAGACAAATGTGTCCCCCCAACTCCATAACCCCACTTCCTGGGCGTCAAGTCAGGGGGAATGCTTATGTCTCTCTGTGCACCTATATGCATGAGCACAGTGTACATTTCATTCATTTATCCACTCATTGATTCATTCGGTAATTTAGGCTCATTTACTTAAAAACCTGGAAGGTAGAATAGGAAAGGGAAGGGATACAATCACCATTTTCTAACTGTTTTTGATTATTAAGATGAGATTTTTACATAAATATCTATCTATCTAATCATACACAGCTTAAAATTTTTATTTTAACATCACTGTATCATGACCATATAATTACAGGTATTACAGGTCTTTTTTCTGCATAAATTATAAGCCACCAAAGGATTGATCTAAAATTTAAGCAATATTCTTGGTCTTCAACCCGTAGACCATCATAAGCCTTTAACTGCTTTTTGATTATGTAAAAGAAACATCTTAAATTAACTGTTCCTCATAAAATACAATGGAATTGCCAGCAGCAAGCGCTAATGTGTGTGCTCAGAGCCCTAAAATAAAGGGCATATTTAACATACTGGTACCAACGAGTTGCCATCAAGGTGATTCTGACTTATGGTGACCCCTTGTGTCTCAGAGTAGAACTGTGTTCCATAGGGTTTTCAGTGACTGATTTTTCAGAAGTAGATCACCAGGCCTTTCTTCCAAGTTGTCTCTGGATGGATTCAAACCTTTAACCTTTCGGTTAGCAGCTGAGCACGTTAATCATTTGCAACATGCAGGAACTTCAATATGCTAGCAGGGTTGGCCTTATTGCTAAGAGAAGAAAGTCGCCTCCTGTTGTACTGTGCTTCGTACTATGCTCTCTCTCCTATACACCTCCTGATCTAATATCGCCTACAATTCCTTCTCCAGAGACTCTTTTCTACATTACCCACAAAGATGATGATGGCTCAGATGAGCACAGTTTTGTACCTGGAAAGGTCCTGGGCGGTGACCTTGTTGTCATCTTCAGAAGTCATGTTCCAGGCTAGGCAAGAATGGATTAACCAGTAAGCAAGATACACACAGTCTTACAGAAAGTGAGGTACACACAGGCTTAATTTTGTTTACTTACTAATCTGCAATGCACAACTTCGCATGGGTTTCACCATATCTTTGTAAGTAAGTAAAAACAAGTAAGCCTGTGAGTACCTTGCTTACTGTGTAATCTGTCCCTGAGTCTAGGGTTGCCCAACTGGGCCCAGAGTAGGTGAGCCGCCTCCGTGTGGGAGGTGGATGGCCTGAAGGACTTGGACAACAAGGACGCACCCCTGTGTGTGAGAGAGGTCAAGCTACGAAGACATGAAAACACTACTCAAAAGCAATATAGTGGTCAATAATTTTGCTTCTGGAAAAATAAGAACATACCTTCAATGTCGAAAGTTTGACAATAGCATTTGACTTAGGTGGGAGGTTGAACCACTTAACCTCAAAGCACTTTGTCAGTTTAAGATTCTAGCATTCCAGCTGAGACCAGAGTTGCTTCATACATTCAAAAACCTGAAATGTTTAAAATCAAAGAGATAAGCTCCAAGAGACATGGCTACCGCCATCAGATGGCACCAACTAAAGAGTAAAAAATCAATACACAAGTGAAAATGTAAGCAGAGCTTTTCCTACAGGCTTTTTTAACTTTCATTCTTTGATACTTCTTTGGGATTTTCAGCCTTCTTTTTGCAGTTTTGGATGCTGGTGGTAGGTAATAGGACAGTGAAATACTTTGGGGAGCTGAGTGAAAACTGACAAGATAAAAAGTCAAGACAAACTCCACCCACTTTACTATTGTATCCTGGCATACTGTGAGGGCTGCAGAGTATTGAGGGGCTGTACAATATTTGGGAGAACCATACATATGGCTTTCTCTTTTGGTATCTTTAAAGCATTTATCTTGAAGGAGAAAAACAAATAAGCTAGTATGTTACAATTATTGGCCATATAAAGATCCAGTGAAATGAGAGAATTGAAGAGTGACAACAAAAAGATCTTTCTTCATAAAAAGGGAGGTAAGAGTATAAAGGTAATCAATCTGGAATTTTTCTATAACTCAAAACACATTACTTGAAAGCATTCCTACATCTGAAAAATACATATCACCACTTTTCTAAATTTAAAAATGCTGAGTTAAAAAGTCAAGTGGCATAGACTACATATTTATTAAATATGTATGAATTTGAATGCCTGCTGTATCATTTACTACACATAAAATTCCAATTTTAGGAACTTATAATTTTAATTAGGTATTTTTAATAAAAAACCAATTTTATTAAAACTTTAGATTATAAGTAATGTTTTATTCAGACTTCCAAATCTAAGTAATTTAGCAAAATGTTCAAACATCTGCTGCCAAAGTGGGCTTAGCCAATGTTAGACAATAACATTGTTTCTCCCTCCTCACCCATAGAACGTGTAAATGTTGTACAGAGGTTGCTGAAAATGAGCTGAAAGAATTGTAAGTTACCAGTAACTCACAAATAAGCAAATGGGCCTAAGAAAATTCTTTTAGATTCTTAGATTTAAAAGGCACCTTAGAGATGGAGCTCCAAAAAAAATAAAAAACCCATTGCCTTAGAGTTGAGTCAAACTCATAGCAACTCTACAGGACAGAGTGGAACTGCCCCATATGGTTTCCAAAGAGTGCCCAGTGAACTGGAACTGCTGGTGTTTTGGTGAGCAGCAGAGTTCTTAACCACTGTACCACCAGGGCTCCAAAGATGGAGTTCAACCCTTTATTTTATAAACAGGGAAAAAAGACTCCGGAAAGGGGAAGCAGCCCTAGCAACATCCCTGCCCCAGGTGCACTGATTGTTCTTACCCAGGTCTCCATAATCACTTAAACTATTTTGGATCTGCTTGAACTAATATAAATTAATCTACATTTATTTGAAATGAAATAACTAACAACTTTAAATCATTAAGAGATATTACGGTTGATTATCTCAAAACCCATTAATACTGATTAAAAATAAGTCTAGGGATTTCCACATTCATATTTCTAAAATACCATGTTTAAAACCATTTTTTATACAGCTGTAGTCTAGGAGACTTGATGGCACAGTGGTTAAAGCGATTGACTGCTAACCACCAGCCGCTGGCTGGGAGAAAGTTGTGGCAGTCCGCTTCCGTAGAAATTCACAGCCTTGGAAACCCTATGGGGTCACTATCAGTCAGAATCAACTTGACAGCAGTGGGTTATAATTCATACACCATACAAAACACCAACTTAGAGTATGTAACTGAGTGATTTTTACTATAGTCACAAAGTTGTACATCTATCACCTCAATTTTACACTTTTCATCACCCCAGAAAGAAACCCCACCTCCCCCAGCCCCTTTCCACAGGTGCTGGCAACCACTAATCTTTCTGTTTCCATAGATTTGCCTATTTTGTACATTTCATATGAATGAAACCATACAATATTTGGTTAAAACCATTTTGAAAAGACCTTTTAAAAAAAGCCAATATTTGGAAGAGTTTCTTCAAACCTCTATTATTCTTCGGTAAACTAGGTGACTTTCTACAGTGAGTTAAAGTTCATTTTTCCCAATTTTGAAAAAATGGTTTTTCTTAAGCCATACAATTCCAAATGCACTGCATGTTCTTTTGTGACCCCTGCTGGTTAGATGTAATAGTGTGCTTTTAAAATGGGTCTCTTGGAACTCTATTCTTATCTTAAATCTTAAAATAATGAACAGAGCATGTGACTATTAATTGATATAAAATAGAATTAGATTTGGTTGCTGGGTCTAAGCATCCTACTCTTTTCCTATAAAGCTTCAAGCCAATACAAAAGCTGTTATTAAAAACCCTGTCCATAATTGTTGTTTTCTTAATGTTTTTCACTTTTCACAAGGAAAATTTTTAATCCTAAGGCATTTCCTTTTCAATCCTAATAAAAACATAAAATCTGAAAACTCTTTCATTACTTTTTAAAAGAATAAATAAATAAAAAGATCAAGATTTTACTAAAACAATGTGTGAAGACTACTACTAAAAGTGGAAAAAATAAGTATAAAAATATGAACCATATATAATAACAATTAAGTTCATCTAAGGCTTATATGACATATTTTAAAATGTGTGAATTCTTTATCAATTCCCTACACTTAAAATATAGTAAAATCTTGTGAAAATTATTTTTAGTACAATTATTTAGCATTGCTATTGCTCTGAGTATTTCTCAATTTTTGTGTCTTTATAACTGAAACTCAAATATTTGTTTTACTAAATATTTTTCCTAATCTTAAATTGTCTTTTTTAAAAATTTAAAATAAAGGAGACAGTAAAAGCAAATAAATTCATACACAACTTTCTATGATCTTGATGATATAATAGCTTAGTGTTCCAGCTTCAAAACATTAAAATTATTTCTGATTTGTTTATAATACTCCATAATCCTAGGACTAGTGCTTCAAAAATCTATGTTTAAGTCCTGGTAGGTATTTAACCATTTTTAAAAACCATTAGCTCCACTCTTGCAGAAAGTTTTGAAATCTTCAGAAGTGAATGTTTGATTCAATATACATTATTCTAAATTTCTCTCAGTTTAAAAAAGAAGAAGAAATAACATCAAAAAATTATTTGATGGAGATAAATGAGTGTATTTTATTAGACTTTCAATTATCTTACTATTATTTGTATGTTCTGGAAAAGCTTACAGAGAGTACCTTATTCTATTTTATAGAGATTTTAAAACATATCCTTGTCCCACTTAGGACAAAGAATTTTTTTTCATATTTAATAGGCTTTATTTTTTAGAGCAGTTTTAAGTTTACAGAAAATTTGAGCAGAAAGTACAGAGCATTCCCATTTACCCCTCACCCTACACATTGTTTCTCCTATTACCATCTTGCATTCCTGTGGTATCTTTGTTAGAATTATTGAACCAATATTGGTACATTATATATTAACTAAAGTTCATAGTTCACATTAGGATTTATTTTTGGTGTTGTAAAGCCCTATGGGTTTTGACAGATGCTTAATGTCATGTGTCCACCATTACAGCATCACACAGAATAGTTTCACTGCCCTAAAAATGGCCTGTGCTCCACCTATTATAAATCAGTTTGTGTGTAAATAAATAAACTTTTTGAGTTAAGGGATGCAAATTGGGTTACTGTACTTGTTTTTTTAAGTTTCTGATAAAATTCTTTAAAAGGAATGTATTAATAAGGTTATGGGTAATTATATTTAATTATGTCCTTTGGAAAATATTATTATTAATATATGGAAAATAAAATGAAGAAAGGAAATTTTCATGAAATCTGTAACCAGAAAAAGCTTCAGTTTCTGGAAGGCTAACAAAGCATAGTCAGGACCAGAAAGCCCATAACAGGACTGGAAACATAGTGGTCTCATCATTTGGTAGAAAGAGGAACAGGGAAGTTAGTCATCATCTAGCATCAGGGAAGAGGTTATTTATTTCACATTTAAGATTATCAGCAGGGCTTATGGGGTAAAAGAAACACCAGGGAGGAGGCAGCATGCTTACAATGTTATTATTGCCACACTTAAAGTCTGTTTCAATGCCCACTACCGTAGACAACACTTTAACCTGCTGCCGTTGAGTCAACTCTGTCTCACAGTAATCCTATAGGACAAGGTAGAGCTGCCCCATATAGTTTCCAAGGAGTAGCTGGTGGAATTGAACTGCCAATCTTTTGGTCAGCAGCTGTAGCTCTTAACAACTGTGCCACTAGGGCTCCAGACACTGCTTTAGAATGGTCAAATTTACATATTTTACTATAGAAAATAAAGTATGGTCACTTTCCCTCCCCTTTATTATATGTAATTGCCTATCACTTTTTAAATAAAAAAAGTCAAAATATATATTTCAAACCTACAAAGAATATTAGCTTTCCGTGTGTGTGTGTGTGTGTGTGTGTGTGTGTGTGTGTGTGTGTGTGTGTGACTCTTAACATTTTCTTAATTGCAGGTGGCATATTTCTGCAATATTGGATCCTTTACTGTTACTTTGTCAAAAAGAAACTTAAAACTTCAGCAATACATCTTCTAAGTATTTTTTTATTATTTTTTTACAGTTTGTGAGAGGCTCCCTCAACCCATCTTTCCTATCCAAAGAAAAGAAAATTAGAGAATGATTTATCCTCTTTGCCTGGCGATGCTAAATGATGACTCCTGGTTGTAAGGGGCTAATGAGAATGGGAGATAGAGTCTTAAAGGAGTTCTACTTTTTCCCAGAAAACAGTGCATTGCTGTTTACAACTGCAGATTCCTTTGATAGCTAATCTGTTAATTCTGGCTCAGATCCCTCAGAAATATTGGTGTTTATTAAACAGCCCACATTTCAATACAGTGAAACACATGTTCAGCTAAAAACTGATCTTTCTGCTCTTCAGTTCTTATGATGCAGAGGTTCAAGGGACAAGACAAAAGTCTGTTGGCATCAAAAGCGTCCAAATTAAGAGCAGTCTGGAAGCTCATTTTCTTAAAGCAATGAAGATGCTAAAAATCTGTAGGGTAGAGTCTTTCGGTAAAGTAAGTTTACAGAAAAGAGACCTGGGCTGGGACATCTGGCTGGAATGTGTGCCTGGCCATCTCTGGGCTGGCTGGTCATGTGCTCAGGGACGGCCCACTATAATTGCACTGTGGCCGGAGGGCTGGAGCCACAACCCGACACTGACATGGGAACCAGGGCAACAGATGAGTGAGAAGATCTTGTTTCTGCCCTGGGCTGACAGCTGCAGCTTCTATTTATTCTCAGTCCGGACTGGTTACCTGTGTCAATGTCTTAGACTGGAATCCATCACTAGGTACATCCTAAACAGGTACATTTAAACAGATGCCTCCACTCTCACAGTCAATGTCCAAGGGTAACTGACAGATTTCTGACACGGCTACCACAATAAAAAACCTCTCATTTTATACAATAAATATTTTTGCATGTTATCATGAACTGGTGAAACATGAACGTGAGGGCTCATGAAAATCTTCTGTGAACATTTTTAAATTTATCTTACGTTCATACAGATAATAAGTCCTATATGCTATTATAATTGTGTCGATAAACCTATTTTTTAAATTCCTGACAAAATGCAACACTATGCCCTCAAAGTTGCATTCTCTCTGCTCTTTACTCTGTAGCATCAGGAGTTTGCATCCTGACACTATCTAAGGCAATAGGGTTCATTAGGAAGGGACCAGCTAGAAGAAGAAAGGGAGACTTTTCTTCCCTGCTTTCCCCTCTAACAAATAAATAGTTTGGGAAAGAAGATAGAAAGAACATTTGAAAATGAAACTCCCAGGTCTGACAAATGTGGTGTGGTACAGTTGCTCACACTAAGATCAGTCCCCAACACAGATTTTAATCTTCATCTTCTTAAACTCTGCCCACTGTTTTCTAGACTCTCTGGACACAGGGCTTCCTCAGCCCTGCCACTCCGTCCAGTTATTGCTCCAGCACCCCTGAGGCAACCTCTCTGGTCACACTTCAGGTGCCAAGTCTAGTAGTGAAGTTACTATCACCACAGTAACACAACAACTTCCAGTGTTAAGGGGGCATCTAACCAAATCTACTACTAATTTGTGAAAAGGTACAGTTACTGAGAGGATTAAACCCCGAATCTTATTACATTTGCGTTACACATTCCGGATCACGGGCACACGTCACAGACTCATGCTGATTTTGAACACATAAATGCTTGCCTATATGATAATGTGTGTGTGTGTGTGTATATATATACATGGCCCATATGTATGAAAATTATATAATTAATTCACTTAAGCTACATTAAAAGTTTCAGAATAATTTATAAATAACATTTTTTAAAGAAAATAACTTTTTCTATGCAGCATATTAACCAGATGCTAGGTCCTCAGATACTCCAAATTTGAATAAATTCTTTCTATAAAAAGTTTAAGTACATGAATGAAAAATGGAATGTGAATAATAAGCAAAATATTTTAGTAAATGTTACCCACAAAAGTTTTTCAATTTGCATTTTTAGGCCTCGGTCGTATGATCTAAGAAAACCTCATTTTTAAGTAGTAAAACTTCACATAAAAGACAAAAAACTGAGGTAAGAAAGAAATTGCATTTGTTACATTCAAAGTAAGTTTAAAAACTGAGTTGAAATTGAATGTCAGAAAGCTAACATTTATTATACACGTGTTCAAGCCACTTAAAGTCTGCACAGAGCACTAAAGGTCCCACAGGGATTTTCAGATAATGAGGTCATGGTCAGAAAATGAAATCTATGTTTCCAATATTCAACAGTCCTGTGACATCTACACTATACATGATGGCATACCTGCCGGGAATCTTGCTTGCGAGTTTTTATTAACAGCCTCATCTCAGTTTATGTTAGTCTTTTGTTTACATCTCACAGTCTATTTATGCTTCTTTCTTTCCTCTGAAGCAGAGGTAGAGATGTTTGAAAGAGAAAAAAGATCAGGCAGTTCTGCTTGGTTAGCTTCATTCTGAAACAAGATGTTGTCCACTTTCATTGTTGGCTGAGAAGCCAGAGAAAGTTTGGACCTAGGCAGGAGGGAGACGTTGAACAGCTTCTTAGCTTCTCCTGCTTGTCGCTAGCTTTATAGTGGTGCTTCTTTTTTTTTGGTAAGAAGTGAAGTTTCAGACACAACTTCAGGCACATATTAAAATGTAAGTACAAAAACAAATTCCAAAGCCAGATATAAATAATTTCTGGATTGTTGTTATTTTGGATTGTCACTGTGATTTTATTTTTCTTAGTTAAAAAATAGAAATTTGCTGCAATTAATGAAAATGGACAAATTTTCTTATAATTTATTTTCTTATCCAAGAAAATAAAATATTCTAAGTGGGGCGCATTGCTTATTAACATATCAATCAACTCCATCCCCAGTAAGACAAATCAGGGTGTTCTCATCTAATTTTTACCAAACTTCTCTCAAGAGTTTTAAGAATTTGTCTTATTTCCAAAGAAAGCTTGTTGGCAAAATTAATATTGTTTCAAATACTCTAGTATTTCTGGTGATGTAAGTGAGGCTGTGATTGATTTCCATCATAATGTCAGCCTTTCTGGTTGCAAGTAACTTGCTGAGAGATTCCTCAATGAGCTGGAACCTTCCATGTCAGCTCTCAGTGAGACAAGCCAGCCCAGCCACTTCTGAGCCACATAGAATGACAAAACATGAGAAGGTGAGTTAAGAGCAGCACTATAACATTTTTAGAAATAGTATAATTTTCCAGGAAATAGTGCAAAACCTGAGGGAAAACAGATTCCATCGGCAAGTCCAATTCAATAAAAATCTTGAGCAGAAAATGGGGAGTTAGGAGAAAGTAACACACTTTTGCGGAGAACCAAGGCCAGGACTTACTTACTGGACCTGGGGATTTATAGCTTAACCAGGTGAGAACTTCGGCCATGGGGATAATCCTACATCTTTAGTGATAACAGCTACTGTTTATTGACATGAGATTTACATCAGCCTCTTTGCTAGACACTTTTTATATATTAACTCTGATTTTCACAATAATTGAGATGTTATTGTCCCCATTTTACAGATGAGGAAACTGAAGCCCAAAGAAGTTATGTAAAAAGCTCAAGACCACTGAGCTCGTACATGACTGTGCCAATTCAGCCTTACCTCAAACCCATCAGTTGCAACTAACTATGAAATTGCATCATCAAATGGCAAAATTGAAAAGAGTAGCCCAAATTGATCACTAGCAGAAAATTTTTTCAAATCTATAGCATAGAAGCCAAAATTCCAATGATCCAAATAACCTATTGTGGTTGTGAAGGAGTCATTTTTAATGATGAAGGAAGTCTTTCTTTGGGCTGTCATTTGTAAAATGCTTGCTAATCTGCTAAATGACATCCATGTTCAGGCTATGATGATGATGAATGAGATGATGGTGAGAACCTCCCGACAGAGTGGGTATCTGCAGTGCTGCTCCTCCTGCCTGCCCTGGCCTGCACTTAAGGCTATGTGGAGATAAGAAAAGATGATGAAAAATGCATGAAGACGCACATAGGATTCTCTTAGGAGGCTGAATAAAAAAGACTCCTCTGCAGGCATAGGGATGCTCCAGAATTAGCAAACAGCATAAACTGTTTTCCTATCATTGGGTATTCAGCCAATTTCCACACAAATAACTATTTTTATCCCCCAAGAGCATTCTGAAGGAAGTATGTGAAATTCCGGAATTTTTATTTTTTTAACCATTTAATGGTACAACATTTGTTTGGAAAAAGATATTTTACATCTAAGAACTTTTTGCTATTTTATGCAACTTTCTTCTTTCAGAAGTCAAGTCCTATTAAGCAGCAGACAGAATAAAGTATTGTTTTTCAGTTTTACTTCCATTCTAAACTTGGCAAAATAAGAATAATCTTGAAACTTCCTGAATATTAAGATTGCTGGTTCCAAAATTGATTGGAAAATAGCCAAATTAATAGGGAAATGGGAGAAAGAGAGAGAGACATCAGGAAAAGCACTAATCTGAGAGCCAGACTACTTGGAATCAGGTTGGCTTTCCACAAGTCGCTGTGCGTCCTCACACTTCTGCTGCCCTCTGGCCTCAGTTTCCTCCTCTGTAAAATGAAGCTGGTTCGCTAAATAATCCCAAGACTTCAGTTTCTAACATCCTATGATTCTGATGAACAGCAGTGTAAGCCCAGTGCTCACAACCACATGGACTGCTAGCGGTTCATGTATAAATTCTAAGGGGGAAGGGTGAGCAGAAAAATGGTCTGAATCCCAATTTCTTGGGTCAAACTTGAGGCATCTCAGGGTTTTAGTGGCCCTAGTCCTCACTCTTCCTCCCCACCACCCAGCATTCTGCAAAGTTCAAATGGAGACATGAGTGATGGTTTCTAACATAACCAAACTCTGCAATGCTTTCAAAGGTTCAATTTAGGAGCTATAAAAGCAAACGTTTTTGGTTTGTCTTATTTTGTTTTTCTCCCTCCATCTCCTTTCCTCTCCAATTACAAAAAGTTAGTAGGAAAGGAATACAAAAACGCTTTGACTTAACCTGTAATGTTTTATTTATTTTATATAAAGAATGATCTGAAGCAAATATTTAAACACATTAACATTTGTTAATTTTGAATGGTGAGCACCTGAGATTTTGTTATTTTTTTTCTGTATTTGTATTTTTAATTTTTTTCAATAGAAAAGGCAGCCAGAGAGAGGCAGGGCCAAGATGTCAAAGTAGTCACACACTTCCAGAGGTCTCTCTTACAACAAAGACACAAAAAAACAAGTGAATCAATTATATATGACAATCTAGGAGCCCTGAACATCAAAGGCAAATTTGAGGAATCAGACGAGTGGCAGGAGGAGGATGAGACAGTTCGGAAGCAGCGAGGAGTTGCCAGATCTGACCTAGGGAGCCGCAGCCCTTCCTCCCGGATCAGCTCAAGGTGTGCAGTTAGGCAGGCAAGCAGCGGCACTCAGGAGGTGTCTTCCACACCAGGAGAGACCCAGTGGTGCAGAGTCTACTCAGCTATCCAGAACAAGGGAGAAGCAGCCCTCAATCAGCGAAAGATAAGTATTTGCCTCTCGCCTACCGCACGAATCAAAAACATCCCCCTTAGGGAAAAAACTCTCTCCCATTTACCTCCCTGATCCCTGCTCTGTACTGGGTCTGGGACCAGCTTCAGCAATTGCCAAGTCCCCTGGGCTGGAAGTAGGACCTGTCACGTGCCCTGAGCCATTCTCCCAGCCTTGGAGAGGAAACAAATTAACAAAAAAGGGGGGAAAATAATCTGCCAGCTCCCCTAAACCAGGAACTCAGGGTACGCACAGCTCATTTGCCTAGGCAAAGGCATAGGGATCCACGGACTTTCAGTGCCTTTCCCACTGCGTAGACTTGTGTGTGCCCATTTCAGCAGTGTAGGCCCTCATTACCGCAGTATAACAGGGTATATACCTAAAGTCTAAATTCAGCTGTTTCACCTGTGAAGTGTCAGGTTCGTGACATTTGGCACTGCTCTGCCCATTAAGCAGGGTCTTCACCTACCCACATCAGGGGTCTGAGGATTGGTGGCTCCACCCACACCACCTAGCCACCTGCGATAGGGGCCCAAAAATAATAGGTGCTCCCCAGTCCTTACAGCCAACAGCACTGGGTGCTCATAGTCTGGCTGCAAAACCCACCCACCTACACACTCTAGGGAACAGGGACATGCTTAACTCCTGGATGCTTGGGGACAGCTGTCAGCCCACTGCCTTACTCAGATTGTGTTCCCCTGCTGCAGCCAGATGCCTGGGCCTACACCAATCACCCATGCCTGTCTAGGACTGTAAGTGAGAGCCTGCACCACACACTTAGTGGCTATCTACCTGGGCACCTTAGCTGAATCCATACAGGAGGAGTGGGCAGACTCCTGGGCTCACATACCTAGTAACAGATCTAACCACCTGATGACAGGATAATAGAGCTTCAAAGGTGCCAATATTCAAACTAGCTCAAATGAGCAGCCTATTTGGGCATATCAAAACAAAACAAGAAGCTAGGACACGGTAAGCAAACACAAAATAAATAAATATAACTTATTGATGGCTTGGAGACAACAGTCAATATCAAATCACACAAAGAGGCAGACCATGATGGCTTCAGCAAACTCCCAAAATAAAGAATCTAGAAATTTTCCAGAGGAAGAAAATTTCTTAGAATTACCAGAGGCAGAATACAAAAGATTAATATACAGAACTCTTCAAGACTTCAGGAAGAAAATCAGGCAAAATGCAGAACACGCAATAGAGGAACTTTAAAAAATTAGAAAAGAGCATAATGACAAATTTAACAGACTACAAGAATCCATAGAGAGACAGCAATCAGAAATCCAGAAGATTAACAATAAAATTTCAGAATTAGACAACTCAATAGAAAGTCATAAGAGCAGAATTGAGACAATGGAAGTCAGAATTAGTGAGACTGAAGATGAAGCACTTGAAACCAATTTATTTGAGGAAAAGACAGACAAAAGGATTTTAAAAAGTGAAGAAACCCTAAGAATTAAGTCGCATTCTATCAAGAGGAATAACCTACAAGTGATTGGAGTAACATAACCGGGGGGGGAGGGATTAACAGAAAATACAGAGAAAATTGTTGACGATTTTATATAAACCCAACAGCCAACATCATCCTAAATGAAGAGAGTTTGAAAGCATTTCCCCGTGAGAACGGGAACCAGACGAGGATACCCTTTCTCACCACTCTTATTCAACACTGTGCTGGAGGTCCTAGCCAGAGCAGTTAGTCTAGAAAAAGAAATAAAGGACATCCAGATTGGTAGCAAAGAAAGAAAAGTATCTCTATTTGCAGATGATATGATCTTATACACAAAAAAAACCCAAAGTATCCAAAGAAAACTACTGGAACTAACAGAAGATTTCAGCAAAGTATCAGGATACAAGATAAACAAACAAAAATCAGTTGGATTCCTCTACACCAACAAAGAGAACTTCAAAAAGGAAATCACCAAATCAATACCATTTACAATAGCCCCCAAGAAGATAAAATACTTAGCAATAAATCTAATCAGAGACATAAAAGACCTATACAATGAAAACTACAAGACACTACTTCAAGAAACCAAAAGAGACTTACATAAGTGGAAAAACATTCCTTGCTCATGGATAGAAAATGTCCATCTACCCAAAGCGATCTACAGACACAATACAATCCCAATCCAAATACCAACAGCATTTTTTAATGAGATGGAGAAACAAATCACCAACTTCATATGGAAATGGAAGCTGCCTGGGATGAGTAAAGCATTACTCAAGAAGAACAAAGTGGGAGGCCTTACACTACCTGATTTTAGAACCTAATATACTGCCACAGTAGTCAAAACAGCCTGGTACTGGTACAACAACAGATACACAGATCAATGGAACAGAATTGGGAATCCAGACATAAATTCATCCACCTATGAGCAGCTGATATTTGACAAAAGTCCAAAGTCCGTTAATTGGGGAAAAGACAGTCTCTTTACCAAATGGTGCTGGCATAACTGGATATCTATCTGCAAAAAACTGAAAAAAGACCCATATCTCACACCATGCACAAAAATAACTGAAAATGGATCAAAGACTTAAATATAAAATCAAAAACGATAAAGATCATGGAAGAAAAAATAGGGACAATGCTAGGAGCCCTAAAACATGGCATAAACACAATACAAACCATAAGTAACAATGCACAAGCACCAGAAGAGAGACTAGATAACGGGAGCTCCTAAAAATCAAACACTTATGCTCATCAAAAGGCTTCACCAAAAGAGTCAAAAGACAACCTACAGACTGGTAAAAAAAATTTGGTTATGACAAATCCGATCAGCGTTTAATCTCTAAAATTTATAAGATACTGCAAAATCTCAACAACAAAAAGACAAATAACCCAATTAAAAAATGGGCAAAGGATATCAACAGGCACTTCATCCTCACCCCAACGAGGCTAGCATTAATACAAAAAACACAAAATAATAAATGCTGGAGAGGTTGTGGAGAGACTGGAACACTTACACACTGTTGGTGGGAACGTAAAATGGTACAACCACTTTGGAAATTGATTTGGCACTTCCTTAAAAAGCTAGAAATAGAAATACCATACAATCCAGCTATCCCTCTCCTTGGAATATATCCTAGAGAAACAAGAGCCGTCACACGAATAGATATATGCACACCCATCTTCACTGCAGCACTGTTCACAATAGCAAAAAGATGGAAACAACCTAGGTGCCCATCAATGGACGAATGGATAAACAAATTATGGTATATCCACACAATGGAGTATTACACAATGATAAAGAAAAACGATGAAGCTGAGAAACATCGTATAACTTGGTGGAAGCTGGAACTTATTATGCTGAGTGAATTTAGTCAGTCACAGAAGGACAAATACTGTATGAGACCACTATTATAAGAACTCAAGAAAAGGTTTAAACACAGAAGAAACCATTCTTTGATGGTTATAAGGGTGGGGAGGGAGGGTGAGGGTTATTCACTAACTAGATAGTAGATAAGAATCATCTTAAGTGAAGGGAAGGACAGCACACACTATAGGTGAAGCCAGCACAACTGGGCTAAACCAAAGCTAAGAAGTTTCCTGAATACAATCAAATACTTTGAGAGACAGAGTAGCAGGGAGAGGTGGTCTGGAGACCATGCTTTCAGGGGACATCTAGGTCATTTGGCATAACAAAGTTTATTAAGAAAATGTTCTGCATCCTACTTTGGTGGGTGGCAGCATCTGGGGTCTTAAAAGCATGCAAGCAGCCATCTAAGATGCATCAATTGGTCCCGACCACTTGGAGTAAAGGAGAATGAAGAACACAAAAGACACAAGGAAAGTATTAGCCCAACAGACAGAATGGGCCACATAAACCAGAGACTTCATTAGCCTGAGACCAAAAGAACTAGATGGTGCCCAGCTACCACCAAGGAACGTCCTGACAGGGAACACAACAGAGAGTCCCTGATGGAGCAGTAGAAGGATGGGGTGCAGAACTCAAATTCTAGTTAGAAGACCAGACTTAATAGTCTGACTGAGACTGAAGGCACCCCAGAAACCATGGCCCCTGGACTCTCTATCAGCCCAGAACTAAAACAATTTCTGAGGCCAACTCTTCAGACAGTGATTGGACTGTACTGTGAGACATAAAGTGATACTCGTGAAGAATGTGCCTCTTAGTCAAGTAGAGACAAGAGACCAAAGGGACAGCTTCTGTCCAGAGGTGAGATGAGAAAGCAGAGAGAGTTAGGAACTGGTTGAATGCTCACGGGGAATTGGGCGGAAAGGAGGAAAGTGCTGTCACAGAAAGGGGTGAGCAATTAGGGTCTCATAACAACGTATGTAAAAAAAAAAAATTGTATGGGAGACTAACTTGAAATGTAAACTTCATTTAACTACAAAAAGAAAAAATAAAAGAGCCACAGCGAGCTAAGGCTGCTGACCAAAAGGTCGCAAGTTCGAATCCACCAGCCGCTCCTTGGAAACTCTATGAGACAGTTCTCCTTTTTCCTATAGGGTTGCTATGAGTCGGAATCCACTCAACGGCAACAGGTTTGGTTTGGGTTTGGTTTTGGAGTAGGCAGTTAAATTTTCTGTTGCTGTTTTTCTACTTGTAAAATAAAAGAATTGGCTTTATTTAACTGAGGGAAAAAAAACAGGCATTTCATCAAAGAAAACATTCAGGCAGCTAACAGACACATGAAGAAATGCTTACGATCATTAGCCATTAGAGAAATGCAAATCAAATCTACAATGAGATACCATCTCATCCCAACAAAAAACACAAAATAATTAATGTTAGACAGGTTGTGGAGAGACTGGAACACTTATACACTGTTAGTGGGAACTTAAAATGTTGCAACCACTTTAGAAATTGATCTGGTGCTTCCTTAAAAAGCTAGAAATAGAAGTACCATATGATCCAGCAATTCCGCTCCTTGGAATATATCCTAGAGAAATTAAGAGCTGTGACACACATAGATGCACACCCATGTTCATTGCAGCATTGTTCACGATAGCAAAAAGATGGTAACAACCTAGGTGCCCATCAACGGACTAATGGATAAACAAATTAACAAATTATGGTATATTCACACAATGGAATACTTCTCAACGATAAAGAAAAACGATGAAGCTGTGAAACATAACATGGAGTAATCTGGAGGACATTATGCTGAGTGAATTTAGTGAGTCACAGAAGGACAAATATTTTATAAGACCACTGTTGTAAGAACTCAAGAAAATGTTTAAACACAGAAGAAAACATTCTTTGATGGTTACAAGGGTGGGGAGGGAGGCTGAGGTTTATTCACTAACTAGATAGTAGACAAGAATTATCTTAGGTGAAGGGAAGGACAGCACACACCACAAGGGAAGTCAGCGTAATGGGACTAAACTAAAGCTAAGAAGTTTCCTGAATACAACCAAACAATTCGAGGAATAGAGTAGCAGGGGTGGGAGTCTGGGGACCATGCTTTCAGGGGACATCTAGGTCATTTGGCATAACAAAGTTTATTAAGAAAATGTTCTACATCCTACTTTGGTAAGCAGCATCTGGGGTCTTAAAAGCTTGCAAGCAGCCATCTAAGATGCATCAATTGGTCCCAACCACCTGGAGTAAAGGAGAATGAAGAACACCAAAGACACAAGGAAAGTATTAGCCCAAGAGACAGAAAGGGTCACATAGACCAGATACTTCAACAGCCTGAGACCAAAAGAACTAGATGGTGCCCAGCTACCACCACTGACTGCCCTGACAGGGAACACAACAGGAAGTCCCTGATAGAGCAGAACTTAAATTCTAGTAAAAAGACCAGACTTAATGTTCTGACTGAGACTAGGGGAACCTCGGAAATCATGGCCTCTGGACTGTCTGACAGCCCAGAACTAAAACAATTCCTGAGGCCATCTCTTCAGACAAAGATTGGACTGGACTGTGGGACATGGAAAGATACTCAGGAAGAATGTGCTTCTTAGCTCCAGTAGATACATAAGACTAAATGGGCAGCTTCTGTGTGGAGGTGAGATGGGAAGGCAGAGAGGATCGGGAGCTGGCTGAATGGACATGGAAAATCAGGGGTAGAAGGGAGCAGTGTGCTGTCACAGTGTGACAACCGAGAGCAATTGGGGTCGCATAGCAATGTACATATGAGTTTTTGTATGAGAGACTGACTTGAATTGTAAACTTTCACTTAAACTACAACAATAAAAAAAAAAGGCAGACAGAGACATTAAACACAAAATATTACAACAAGAAATTTAAGATTTCCTGAGAAATCCTAACAAACTTAAGAAAGTTTGAAATCAGCTATGTGTATCATTTTCTCTATTCATAATCTTATTAGTAAATTGAATATTTCTGCGCTGGAAAAATTCGGAAATCACAAAGCAATGTTTGCTACTACTGTATTTTTACACAAATAATGTGCACTTTCTACATTTGTTTGCCAACAGTGACCCCCTACCCCCAAGGTATTTTTGTAAGGGCACTATACTAATTGTTTTACAGCAATATTTAAAAAAAAAAAAAAAAAAAGGCATAGCAGCACTTACAAAAATACCTTGTGGTGGGACAGCGCGGTTGGCAAACTTAGAAGGTGCTTGTTATTTGCACAAAAGTATAGTAATTAATATTTTTGTTTTCTACTCCAGCTATAATAAATAGAAAATGTCCATACCTCCTCAAATTCTCTATATTCTCTCAAAATATCTTTACTGTCAAGCAAACTACCTCAAGATAAATTACATATGATAAACATAAGGTAAATATAATTCAGTGTATTTATGCTTGCGTTGGTTAGACAATTTCAGGTTTTAGGGAAATAGAAAAATCTTAGATTATCAAGCTATTAATTACATGCTGTAAATATCATATTTACTTTCTTATGTAATGTGTAGATACATAAGATGCACCCCAATTTTACAAGAAAATATTTTGAAAAAATTTAACCTGCGTTGAACATGATTTCAAAGTTCTAGATATGCAGTACAATCTATTAACTCCAAAAGGAAAGTGTATAAATCACAAAGATAAAGTATGGTAGTTAATACCAGCATATACCAGGTAACAAATCACAGCATATTTGCTGGAAAGTTAAGTTTCCCACTCTATATGGGCATTGGAAGAGCAAATAATGTTACTGTATTCTAGTGAATACTGGGCACTAAAAAGCAGACCACATTGTAAAATAACCTTGAATGATATTTAATAGCAAACATGCAAGGCAAAAAAGCAGTAAAAATTTATAAAAGATGAGCAGAAAAATAAAACTTTAAATGAATTTCTAAACAGGTAGTTACAGTATATGAAGACAAAATTTTTTAAAGTTACAAAGAATACATAAAAATTATAATTTTGAAGGAAATATAATGTCATGTTTTTACATGACTAAAAGGAAACATAGCACTAACATTAATACAAAGAGGAGAAGGGAATAGAAATTAATATAGTCCAAGAAACAGGTATTCCAATAACTATCATTGCTACCTTTGTAAAAAGCAGAGTAAATGTTTAAGAAAAAAAAAGATATCATAAAAGTTTCAATCTTCATTCTCAAAAACCAGAAAACTCTCATCTTCAAAAGATCAAAAATAATCATCCTGAAAATCCATTCTTGCTGCTAGAACCAGATGATCGTCTTTCATCATCACTAACTTCTCTGTGTTGGATACTGAGTCATCACTATCGTCAAACAATAAATCATTCTCCACAGAGCAGGGAGCATTGATAATTCCATGTTTTTAAATGGTCTCACGAACATTCCCCGCACTTTTAACTCACACGCTTGTCACAGACGGGCCGCGTCCTTCCTCCCGTTGGTGTCACTTCAAAAACTGAGGCTGGCCTCCACCCGTCCCACTCCTTCTTCTTGCCAGAAGCTCGCAGCTGGCCTGCATCTGCCCAAGTGACAGACATCACTTAGATGGTGCGTTAATAGCCATGGAGATGACTGATAAAGAGACGTCTGGATGCCACAGGCTTTGGGCTCACTTTGTCACTAACAATCTCACCCCAGTCTCACCCATCCGCCATTTTGCATGGACACAAGCACCAATTCCATTTGAGATTCTTTCTTTTCATTCACTTAAAACCAAAAAAACCAAACCCATTGCCGTCGAGTCGATTCCAACACATAGCAATCCTACATGACAGAGTAGAACTGCCCCATAGGGTTTCCAAGGAGTGGCTGGTAGATTTGAACAGCCAACATTTTGGTTAGCAGCTGTAATTCTTAACCACTGTGCCACCAGGGCTCCTAGTTCTTCTTATAATTAGAAATGGTGGCTTATTATGAAATCAGCACAACATGCTAACACCACTGTGCAGGGTGGTTTCTCATGTCCAGAAAATTTTTTTTAATTTATTTTTTATTGTATTTCAGGTAAAGGTTTACAGAACAAATAGTTTCTCATTACACAGTCAGTATGCATATTGTTTTATGACATTGGTTAACAAACCCACAAGATGTCAATACTCTCCCTTCTCGACCTTGGAGGACCTTTTTTATTTTTTGGTGAAATATAGATAGCCAAAGATACACCATTTCAAAAATTTCTACATGTACAATAAAGTGACATTGATTACTTTCTTCCAGTTGTGCTGCTATTCTCACTATCCTTTTCCAGATTATTCTATCACCACTATCTTCAACTCACTTCCCCCATCAAACCTTTTAAGTTGCTTTGTCAATTTGATCTCACATACATAATTCTTTTTTTTGTACTTTAGATGAAGGTTTACAGAACAGAATAGTTTCTCATTAAACAGTTAGTACACATGTTGCCCTATGACAATGGTTAACAACCTCACTACACATCAACACTGTCCTTACTCAACCTTGGGTTCCCTATCACCAGCTTTCCTGTCCCCTTCTGCCTTCTAGTCCTTGTCCCTGGAATGCTGTGCATTATTAGTCCTGTTTTGTTTTATGGGGCTGTCCAATCCCTGGCTGAATGGTGAACCTCAGGAGTGACTTTACTCCTCAGCTAAAAGGGTGTCCAGGGGTCATACTCTCAGGGTTTCTCCAGTGTCTGTCAGGCCAGTAAATCTGGTCTTTTTGTGTGTGTTAGAATTTTGTCCTAAATCCTTCTCCAGCTCTGTCCAAGACCCTCTGTTGTGATCCCAGTCACAGCTGTCAGTGGTGGTAACCAGGCACCATCTAGCTGTACTGGTCATATCCAGAAATTTTAACATCACAAACTGCAGCATTGGAGTCCATCTCTTTTTTCTCTTTTGGAATGCACCATAAATACCAAAATGACTTTGGCCATATTTACTACCTATAAAAGGTAAAAATTAACTTTTTTCCTAGCATCATAATTTATTTATGATTAAGTTGATGATTTTAACTTAATATGTAGTTGGTATATTTTGTGTTAATTATAACTCAAGTCCCTTGATTAATGTGTACGAAAAAAGAGTTGATCCATCAGTATATTGCTACCAATTGTTGATAAATTTTCAATGATTACTAAATTCTCCAAGCTTTTTTTATTTAACATTCAAGTTGGTAAAGTGTTCTGGTTGTGGCCACTGTAGAGATTATTTTGTTCTTGTTGTTGTTATATCTAGAAGCTTCTTGTTTCTCTTCTTGTTTTCTAGAATCCTTATCATTTTCTCAGGTTGCAGTGGACAAAATACAGCCACATTGTTATTAATTTATTTTCTAAATCATTAGCATAGAACATCTACCTAATATTGTAGGATTGATTTTGAGCTATGGATTATCAATAATTTAAAAACAGAATGTGAAAGGAATAACCCAAATTCTACTTCTGAACAAATAACTTGCTGTTTTTCCTTTAAAAAAAGCAAAAATGTCACACATCAAAAAAGAAGAAAGGGACAAAATCAAAACATTAACTACCGAACTCAAACAAATAGAAAGAGAACAGCAAAAATGCCCACAGCCACCAGAAGAAAGGAAATACTAAAGATCAGAGCAGAAGTAAATCAAATAGACAACAGAAAAATAGAAAGAATCAACAAAAGTAACAGTTGGTTCTCTAAAAGAATCAACAAAATCGACAAACCACTGGCCAGACTGACAAAAGAAAAACAGGAGAGGACACAAATAACCCAAATAAGAAATGAAATAGGGGACATTATAACAGACCCAACTGAAATAAAAAGGGTCATAACAGAATATTATGAAAAACTATAATCCAACAAATTTGAAAACCTAGAGGAAATGGATTACCTACCCAAACTACAACAAAGTGATGTTGAAACTCTGAACAGACCCACAACAAGAGAAGAGATTGAAAAGGTAATAAAAAAAAAACTCCCAACAAATAAAAGCCCTGGCCCAGATGGCTTCACTGGAGAATTCTACAAAACATTTACAGAAGAGCTTTGTACCAGTTCTACTCAAGCTATTTCAGACCATAGAAAAGGAAGCAACACTTTCAAATTCATTCTATGAAGTCAGCATAACGCTGATACCAAAACCAGGAAAAGACATCACAAAAAAAGAAAATTACAGACCGATATCTCTCATGAATATAGATGCAAAAATTCTCAACAAAATTCTAGCCAATAGAATTCAGCATCATATCAACAAAATAATACTCCAAAACCAAGTACGGTTCATACCGGTATGCAAGGATGGTTCAACATTAGAAAATCAATCAACGTAATACACCACATAAATAAAAGGAAGGAAAAGAATCACATTATCATCTCAATTGACACAGAAAAGGAATTTCACAAAGTCCAACACCCATTCCTGATAAAAACTCTCAATAAAATAGGTAGAGAAGGGAAATTTCTCAAGATAATAAAGGGCATCTATGCAAAACCAATGGCCAACATCATTCTTAATGGACAGAGGCTGAAAACATTCCCCTTGAAAACAGGAACAAGACAAGGATGCCCTTCATCACAACTCCTATTTAACATTGTGCTGGAAGTTCTAGCTAGAGCAATAAGGCAAGAAAAAGAAATAAAGGGCATCCAAATTGCTAATGAAGAAGTTGAACTGTCCTTGTTTGCATATGATATGATACTATACTTAGATAACCCTAAAGACTCCATTAGAAATCTACTGGAACTAATAGAAAGATTCAGCAGAGTAGCAGGTTACAAGATAAACATACAAAAATCTGTTGGATTCCTATACACCAATAAGCAGAACAATGAAAAGGAAATCAGGAAAACAATACCATTTATAATACCCCTAAAAAGATAAAATACTTAGGAATAAATCTGACCAAGGATGTAAAAGACCTATACAAAGAAAACTACAAAACACTACTGCAAGAAACCCAAAGGGATCTACATAAATGGAAAAACATACTATGCTCATGGATAGGTAGACTCAACATTGTGAAAATGACAACTCTACCCAAAGAAATTTACAAATACAATGCAATCCTGATCCAAATACCAACACCATTCTTCAAAGAGATGGAAAAACTAATCATTAACTTTATATGGAAAGGCCCCGGATAAGTAAAGCGTCACTGAAGAAGAAGAATAAAGTTGGAGGACTCACACTACCTGACTTCAGAACCTACTATACAGCTACAGTAGTCAAAACAGCATGGTACTGGTACAACAACAGATACATTGACCAGTGGAACAGAATTGAGAACCCAGATGTAAACCCATCCACCTACAGTCACCTGATCTTCGACAAGGGCCCAAAGTCCATCAAATGGGCAAAAGACAGTCTTTTTAGCAAATGGTGCTGGCAAAACTGGATAACCATCTGCAAAAAAATGAAACAGGACTCATACCTCGTGCCGTATACAAAAACTACTTCAAAATGGATCAAAGACCTGAATATAAAGCCCAAAACTATAAAGTGCATAGAAGAAAAAATAGGACCAACACTACAGGCCTTAATACACGGCATTAACAGGATACAAACCATAACCATCAACACACAAACCCCAGAAGATAAGCTAGATAACTGGGATGTTCTAAAAATCAAACACTTATGCTCTTCAAAAGACTTCACCAAAGAGTCAAAAGAGAACCTACAGACTGGGAGAAAATGTTTGGTCATTAAAAATCAGACAAAGTTCTAATCTCCATAATCTACAAGAAAATCCAACACCTCTACAACAGAAAGACAAATGATCCTATTAAAAAATGGGCAAAGGAAATGAACAGACACTTCATCAAAGAAGACATTCAAATGGCCAACAGACACATGAGGAAATGCTCGCAATCACTAGCCATTAGAGAAATGCAAATTAAAACCACAATGACGTACCATCTCACCCTGGCATTACTGGCACGAATCCAAAACACTGGAAATAACAAATGTTGGAGGGGCTGCGGGGAGATCGGAACTCTTATGCACTGCTGGTGGGAATGCAAAATGTTACAACCATTTTGGAAAATGATATGGCACTTCCTCTGAAAGCTAGAAATAGACATACCATTCGATCCAGCAATCACACTCCTAGCAATATATCCTACAGAAATGAGTGGTCACTCGAATAGACATATGCACACCTATGTTCATGGCAGCATTGTTCACAATAGCAAAACGATGGAAACAACCTAGATGCCCATCAACAGATGAATGGATAAACAAACTATGGTACATACACACGATGGAGTACTATGCAACGAGAAAAAACAATTATGAATCTGTGAAGCATCTCCTAAAATGGATGAAACTGGAGGACATTATGCTGAGTGAAATAAGTCAATCACAAAAGGACAAATATTGTATGAGACCTCTATTGTAAAAACCCATGAAGAAGTTCACACACAAAATGTAACAATCTTTATTGGTTACCAGGGATGGCAGGGGGTGGGGAATACTAAATAGGCAATAGATAAGTGGTATCTTGCGTGAAGGGTGAGACAGTACACAATACAGCACAACTTGTAAAAGGAAAGGTCATGGAAGCTCCATAGATGCATCCAAACTCCTTGAGGGACTGAATTGCTGGGCGGAGGGCCATGGGGAGCATGGTCTCTGGAAGCATCTAGCTCAATTGGCATAACACAGTTTATAAATACAAAGTTCTACATTCTACCTTGGTGAGTAGCGTCTGGGGTCTTAAAAGCCTGTGAGCAGCCATCTAAGATACTCCACTGATCTCATCCCTTTGGGAGCCAGGGAGAGTGAAGAGAACAGGACACAAGAAAAAGATTAGTCCAAAGGACTAATGGACCACAGCTACCAAGAGCTCCTCCAGACTGAGTCCAGTACAGCTAGATGGTGCCCCGCTACCACCACTGACTGCTCTAACTGGGATCACAACAGAAGGTTCTGGATAGAGCTGGAGAAGGATGTAGAACAAAATTCTAACTCACAAAAAAGAGACCAGATTTTTCTGGCCTAAAGGAGACTGGAGAAACCCCGAGAGTATGGCCCCGAGACACCCTTTTAGCTCAGTGGTGAAGTCATTTCTGAGGTTCACGTTCAGGGGAGTGGACAGCCCCATAAAACCAAATGGGACTAATGAGGCACAGCAGTCCAGGGACAGGGGCCAGAAGGCAGAAGGGGACAGGAAAGCTGATGATAGGGAACCCAAGGTTGAGTAAGGATAGTGTTGATGTGTTGTGAGGTTGTTAACCATTGTCATAGGGCAACATGTGTACTAAATGTTAAATGAGAAACTATTTTGTTCTGTAAGCCTTCATCTTAAGTGAGAATAGCAGCACAACTGGGAGAGCATAGTTGATGTCACTGAACTGTGCACGTAGAAATTTTTGAATTGGTGTATTTTTGGCTATGTATATTTTCACCAAAAAATAAAAATAAAAGGTCGAGAAGGGAGAGGGCTGACATGTTGTGGGGTTGTTAACCAATTTCATAAAACAATATGTGTACTACTGTTTCATGAGAAACTATTTGTTCTGTAAGCCTTCACCTGAAGTACAATAAAAAAAAGAAAATTCAATGAAGCCCCTGTCCCTGCTAAACTGCTTCACTCCACCACTAGTAGGCAGTATCATTGCTATTGTCTTGTAGCCCACTCTTTGCAAATGGTAAATTTATGGATAGGATTTCTTATTAACGTTTCTCTAAGTTTTCTAGAAGGAACCATGGTTGCGCAGTGGTTAAACCCCTCAGCTGCTAACCAGAAGTTCAGCAGTTCAAACCTACCAGCTGCTCCACGGGAGAAAGATGAGGCAGTCTGCTTCCATAAATATTACAGTCATGGAAACTCTATGGGGCAGATCTACTGTGTCCTATCAAGTAGCTATGAGTCAGAATTGACTCAACAGCAATGAGTTAATGAGTTAATCTTTCTAGTCATATTTTTCATTTATATTGTGCATAAGTGTTTCTGAGTTAACAAAGTAATTAAATAACTTAATTAATTAAGTTGATATGAATTATGTATGCTGTTATTTAGGGACAGTGGGGTGATGTGAACTTGTTTCTGAAATTTTTTAAGTGAATTTGTTACTTTGTCTTCTATTTTTAACATTCCATTCATAACACAGACACTGGATGTAGGGTCATTTTCTGTTACAATTCTTCTAGGGAAAAGTATCTTTTGTAATATCAAATACAGTATATATAAGAATGTAAGTGAGAGAGGAGTCAAGATGGCTGCTTAATCAGATGCACCATACCATCCCTCTACAGCGAAGATCCAAGAAACCAAGTGAAACAGACACAGATAACAATCCTGGAACACTGAACATCAAAAAGGAAGGATAAAGAATTGAACTGAACACCAACTGGAAGAAAAAATTGAACAAACACAGCAAAACAGGAGTGACAAGGAGTGAAGGGGCTCTGTCAGCTATCCCAGCTCAACGTGGCCATCTTGAGACAAAGTTAGTAGTGACCCCAGGTGAGGAGCACAAGAAGGAAACTTCATGGCATTCCCATAAGAGACAGAAAACCTGTATAAACACACCCAGAGAGAAGCAAGGTGAGCAGATCATGATCCGGATCTAAGGAAGGAAAACACAGAAAGGAGGGCAAGAATTCCAAAGATTCTGCCATTCACAGAGCAGGGAGGGAGCCAGGATCCAGAGTCAGGTATAAGTACGAGCAGCAGTCCCTGACCTCCGGTGTGGGTGGCGCATATGAGGCTGTGGATCAGTAGAGTATTCGCAGGGGGTCCCCCACCCGACCAGACACTGGGCAGACCCACCTTCCTCACACTTGGTTGGGGGAAGATCCCGACTGCTGACTGCAGCATATGAGTAGTGCCTGGGCACCTACATCTGCTAGCTGTGGGGTGCACTCCCTCTCCCCCTACCCTTCTGATCGTAACTCGCAAAGGTCCCATACACCAGCCACCTCGCTTGACTGGAGACCATAATACAAGCCCTCTCCTCCTCCCTCACCCAGCCCCACCAGCCACCCCCCATTCACCTGCAGGCCCAACATCAATACCTTAACCCTACAACTCAAATTATTTGAAAATAAAGTAGCAAAAGAAGCCCACAGCCACCAGAGGAAAGGAAATAATAAAAATTAGAGCAGAAATAAATGAATTAGAAAACAGAAAAACATTAGAAAGAATCAACAAGACTAGAAGATGATTCTTTGAAAAGATCAGTAAAATCAACAAACCACTGGCCAAATTGACAAAAGCAGAGAAGGAGAAGATACAAATAACCCAAATGAGAAATGAGATGGATGACATTACAACAGAACCAACTGAAATAAAAAGGTTCATAACAGAATATTATGAAATATTATACTCCAATAAATTTGAAAACCTAGAAGAAATGGAAAATTTTCTAGAAACACACTACCTGCCCAAACTAACACAAACTGAGGTATAAAATCTGAATAGACCTCTAACAAAAAAAGAAAGTTAAGAGGTCATTAAAAAAAACTCGCAACAACAAAACCTGGCCTGGACAGCTTCACTGGAGAATTCTACCAAAAACTCAGAGAAGAGTTGAAACCAATACTATCAAATGATTCCAGAATGTGGAAAAGGCAGGAGTAGTCCCAAATTCATTCTATGAAGCCATCATAACCCTGACACCAAAACCAGGCAAAGACTAAAACCAGGCAAAGACCACTAAAAAAGAATTTATAGACAAATATCCCTCATGAATATAGACACAAAAATTCTCAACAAAATTCAATCCAATAGAATTCTACAGCAAATTAAAAATATTAATACATCATGACCAAGTGGGACTCATACAAGGTATGCAAGGATGGTTCAACAATAGAAAAAAAATCAATGTAACCCACGACATAAATAAAGAACAAGAATCACATGATCATCTCAATCTATGCAGAAAAGACATTTGACAAAGTCATACACCCATTCTTGGTAAAAATTCTCAGCAAAATAGGAATAGAAAGGAAATTCCTCAATATAATTAAGGGCATCTATACAAAACCAACAGGCAACGTTATTCTTAATGGAGAGAGAATGAAAGCATTCCCCTTGAGAACAGGAACAAGACAAGGATGCCCTTTATCACCACTCTTATTCAATATTGTACTGGAAGTCCTAGCTAGAGCAATAAAGCAAGAAAGGGAAATAAAGGGCACCCTAATTGGTAAAGAAGAAGTAAAACTATCCTATTTGCAGATTATATGATCGTATACATAGAAAATTCCAGAGACTCCACAAAAAAACTACTGGAACTATTAGAAGAATTCAGCAAAGTGGCAGGGTACCAGAGCAACATTAACAAATCAGTTGAATTCCACTACACCAACAAAGAGCACTCCGAGAATGAAATCAACAGTCCTCAAAAAGACAAAACACTTAAGAATAAATCTAATTAGAGATATAAACGATGTGTACAAAGAAAACTACTAAAAACTATTGCAATAAACCAAAAAAGATCTACATAAATGGAAAAATATACCATGCTTATTGATAGGAAGGCATAAGATTGTGAAAATGTCAATACTACCCAAAGTGATCTACAAATACAATGCAATTCTGTTCTATATTCCAACAACATTCTTTAAAGAGATGGAAAAACTAATCATCAGCTTTATATGGAAAAGAAAGAGGCCCTGGATAAGTAGAGCATTATTGAAGAAGAAAAATAAAGTAGGAGGCCTCACACTCTCCAGTCTCAGAACCTACTATACAGTCATAGTAGTCAAAACAGACTGGTACTGGAACAATGACAGATACATAGACCTATGGAACAGAATTGAGAACCCAGAAGTAGACAAAATCCATCCACCTATGGACTGCTGATCTTTGACAAAGGGTCAAAATTCATTAAACGGGAAAGAAAAGGTCTCTTTAACAAATGGTGCTGGAAAAACTCAATATCTATTTGCAGAAGAATGAAACAAGATCCATACACCTCATATTATACACAAAAACTAACTCAAAATGGATCAAAGACCTAAATGTAAAACCTAAAACTATAAAGACTATGGAAGAAAAAATAGGGACAGCACTAGGGGCCCTAATATACAGCATAAATAGAATACCAAACATAACTAAAAATGCACAAACACCAGAAGATATACTAGATAACGGTGATCTCCTAAAAATGAAACATTTATGCTCACCAAAAGACTTCACCAAAAGAGAATCGACAGACTGGGAAATGATTTGGGGCTATGACATATCTGACAAGGATCTAATCTCTAAAATATAAAAAATTTCAACACCTCAACAACAAAAAGACTACCCAATTAAAAAATGGGCAAAGAACATGAACAGACATGTCACCAAAGAGGACATCTCACCCACTGCCATCGAGCAGATCCCGACTCATAGACCCCATAGGGTTTCCAAGACTGTAAATCT
Source organism: Dugong dugon (assembly GCA_030035585.1). Taxonomy (NCBI): domain Eukaryota; kingdom Metazoa; phylum Chordata; class Mammalia; order Sirenia; family Dugongidae; genus Dugong; species Dugong dugon. The sequence continues at coordinate 25,424,190 of CM057464.1, forward strand.
CTTTGGAAGCAGACTGCCACATCTTTCTCCCACAGAGCCGCTGGTGGTTTCGAACTGATGAGCTTTCAGTTATCAGTCGAAAGAAGAAATACAGGTGGTTAAAAAACACATGAAGAGATGCTCTCGGTCATTAGCCATTAGATCATTAGCCAAATCAAAACTAAAACTGAGATACCATCTCACCCCAGCAATGATGGCACTGATCAAAGAAACAGAAAACAACAAATGCTGGTGAGGTTGTGGGGAGATTGGAACTCTTATACACTGCTGGTGGGAATGTAAAATGGTACAACCACTGTGGAAAATGGTATGGCTCATCCTGAAAAAGGTAGAAATAGAAATACTGTTGATCCAGCAATCCTACTCCTAGATATATATCCTAGAGAAATAAGAGCCATCACATTAATAGGCATATGCACATCCATGTTCATTGCAGCATTATTCACAATAGCAAAAAGATGGAAACAACCTAAGTGCTCGTCAACAGACAAATAGATTTAAAAAAAAAAAACTGCGGTACATACACACAATGGAATACTAGGCAGTAATAAAGAATAACGATGAATCCACAAAACATCTCATAACATGGATAAATCTGGAAAACATTACACTGAGTAAAATAAGTCAATCACAAAGGGAAGAATATTGTATGAGATCACTATTATAAATAGTCAAGAAAAGGTTTACACATAGAAACATTTTTTTGATGGTTACCAGGGATGGGAAGGGGAGAGGGAAAACCACTAACTAGAGAGTGGACATGTGTTAACTTTGGTGAAGGGAAAGACAGTACACAATATGGGGAAAGTAAGTACAACATCACTAAGAATAAAAGGCAATGACGGTAAGTACTATAACTTATACAATCCTGCAACAACAGTAATAACAGATAATAATTTATGAGTGGAAACATAGGTAGATATGTATGCTGAATAGATTGTGGGAGGGCTCATGGGAGTATACCCACGTGCATATATAGGTTTGGCTATGGATATTTCTACATACATATTTGTATGTGCTGCATGTATATTCATATATACAATAGAGCACATGGGTGGCAAAGTCATGGAAACATCCTAGACAGAACCAAACACCTCAATGTTACTGGGCTTAAAGGCTAAGGACCATAGTCTTTGGGGACATCTAGGTCCATTGGCATAACATAGTTCATAAAGACAATGTTCTACATCCTACTTTGGTGAGTAGCTTCTGGAGTCTTAAAAGCTTCTAAGTGGCCATCTAAGATACAACTACTGGTTTCTCTCCAACTGGAGTAAAGGAGAGTGAAGAAAACAAAAGACTGAAGGAAACAATTAGTCCAAAGGACTAATGGACCACAAGAACTACAGCCTCCACCAGCCTGAGACAAGAATTAGATGGTGCCCAGCTACCACTAATAATGGTTCTGACCAGGATCACAGTAGAAGGTCCCAGTTAGAGTGGGAAAAAAATGTAGAACAAAATTCAAATTCATAATAAAGACCAGATTTACTGGTCTGAGAGGGACTGGAGGAACACCTAATTGTACCAGACACTATTCTAGTCACTGGGCATACAGTATCAAAACAAACCAAAATCCCTGCCATTCTGGAGAAGGACGTAGAACATAATTCTAACTCACAAAAAAATAAAAAGGCCAGATTTACTGGCCTAAAGGAGACTGGAGAAACCCCGAGAGTATGACCCCCAGACACCCTTTATCTCAGTAGTGAAGTTATCTCCAAGGTTCACCGTTCAGCCTGGGAGTGAACAGCCCTGTAAAACCAAATGGGACTAATGAGGTACAGTAATCCAGTGACAAGGGCCAGAAGGCAGAAGGGGACAAGGAAGCTGGTGATAGGGAACCCAAGGTTGAGTAAGGATATTGTTGATGTGTTGTGAGATTGTTAACCATTGTCATAGGGCAACATGTGTAGTAACTGTTAAATGAGAAACTATTTTGTTCTGTAAGCCTTCATCTTAAGTGAGAATAGCAGCACGTCTGGAAGAGAGTAGTCAATGTCACTGAACTGCGCATGTAGACATTTTGGAAATGGTGTATCTTTGGCTATGTGTATTTTCAGCGAAAAAAAAGGTTGAGAAGTTAGAGGGTTGACGTGTTGTGGGGTAGTTAACCAATGTCATAAAATAATATGTGTACTACTGTTTCATGAGAAACTATTTGTTCTGTAAGCCTTCACCTGAAGTACAATAAAAATTTAAAAAATCCCTGCCATTCTATATTATCTAGTGGGAAGTAATAGACAAAATAAATACAAAAATGTAAATGATGAAAATTATTATGGAAAAAAGCGAAGTCACTATGGAAAGTGGAGATTTCTAGGGTAGGAAGTCTGCAATATTAGAAGGGGTGATCAGGCAAGGACTCACTGATGAGATTTGATGGAGATGAGGGAGTAAAAGATGAGGTTAGGGAGGAACGGGGTTCCAAGCTGAGGGAGCCCAAATGCAAAGGCCCCAAGGCAGGAGTGCACCTAGAATGTTCAATAAGTAAGGACGCCAGTTGCAGAAGAGTGAACGAGTGGTGGAAGAGTAGGAGGTCAGAGAGGCAATGGGATGCTGCTAGTATAGGACCTGGAGGCCACTGTGATTTTCCTTTGTGAGAAACAGGAGATCTTGGGAGATTTGGAACCAAAGAATGGCATGATCTGACTTACATATTTAAAGAATTCTTCTGGCTGCTGCCTTGAGACCAGGGTGGGCAGTGGAGATGGGGATGGGAGGTGGGAAGAGCAGAGCAAGATAAGTTAGGCAGCTACTTCAAATATACAAATGAAAGAAAGAGGTAAGAGCTATGAGTCAGTGTCTTAGTCATTTAGTGCTGTTATAACAGAAATAACACAAGTGGATAGCTTCAGCAAAGAAAAATTTATTCTCTCACAGTCTGGTAGGTTACAAATCCAAATTCAGGGTGTCATCTCCAGGGGAAGGCTTTCTCTGTTGGCTCTGGAGGAAGGTCTGTGTCATCAGTCTTCCCTTGTTCTGGAAGCATCTCAGCACAGGAACTTCAGGTCCAAAGGATGCGCTCTGCTTCTGGTACTGCTTTCTTGGCGGTATGAGGTCCCCATGTGTCTCTGCTTGCTTCTCTCTTTTATATCTCAAAAGAGATTGGCTTAAGACACTATCTAATCTTGTAGATTTCATCAATATAACTGCCACTAATCCATTTTATTACATCATAGTGATAGGATTTACAACACATAGGGAAATCACATCAGATTACAAAATGGTAGGCAATCATACAATACTGGGACTCATGACCTAGCCAAGTTGACAGATATTTTGGGGGGACACAATTCAACCCATGACAGTCTGGATATATTTTAATGGTAGAGTCAACATGATTTGCTCATGAATTTGCTGTGGAGTACTAAATAAAGAGAGTACAAAATGTTGGCATGAAAACTAGAAGGATAAAGTTGAAATTTACTGAAATGATCAGGAATTTGCTTTTAGACATGGAAAATTTTAAGTGATATTAGATATCTAGGAGCCCTGGTGACACAGTGGTTAAGAGCTCAGCTGCTAACCAAAAAGTCAGCAGTTCGAATCCACCAGCTGCTCTTGGAAACCCTATGGGGCAGTTCTACTCTGTCCTACAGGGTTGCTATGAGGTTTTTATTTGTTTGTTTTGTTTTGTTTATTAGATATCCAAGTGTAGGTGACAAATAGATGGTAAGATATCTGAATCTAGATTTAAGAGCAGGATATGTGCTAAAGATACAAATTTGGAAAGCATTTAGGATGTCAAGTGATATTTAAAGCCACCACACTGGATGAGATCTCCAAGAGATAGAGCAAGTTTAGACAAGAGAAGAGGTCCAAGTATTTAGCTCAGGAACAAGATGAAATTTAGAGGCCAGAGAATTAAGGAAAACAAGCCCAGGAGACTTAGGAGGAAGAACATGTGAAGTTGGAGGAAAGTCATGTTCTGGAAGCTAAGCAGAGTAAATATTCCAAAGAAGATGGAATGACCAACTTGCCAAATATTCCTGACCATAAAAGTAAGAGGAAGTTTTAGAGTTGACCACTGACACTGGATTAGCAACACTGGTCTTTGCCCTGATGAGGGTAGTGTAAAAAGCGTAACTGGAGTGGACTCAAGAGAAAATTAAAAACCCGTTGTTGTCGAGTCGATTCTGACTCATAGCGACCCTATAGGACTGAGTAGAACTGCCCCATAGGGTTTCCAAGTTGCTGCTGGTGGATTCGAACTGCTGACCTTTTGGTTAGCAGCCAAGCTCTAAACCACTTCAATACTAGGGCCCCCAAGAGAAGATTAGAGGGAACAAATAGAAGATATTCCTTACATACAACTTTTGAGGAGGTTTTCTGTAAAGGAGAATGGAAAAGGGAGGCAGTAGCTGGAGTGGGATTTTTGGGTCAAGAGAAGGGATTTTTAAAATGCAACATACCAGTATCAGTTACCATAGAGTCAATTCTGACTCCTGGCAACCCTGCATGTGTCAGAGAAGAGTGCTCCATAGGGTTTTCAGTGGTTGATATTTCAGAAGTAGATTGCCAGGCCTTAAGATTGAAGATACAACAGCGTATTTGTGCACTGATAGAAGTGATCCAGAAAAGGAGGAATCAAAGGCACAGAGAAGAGAAGAGATTGATGGAGGTATGCCTTTTAGTAAAGAAGAGGATGGATGGAATTCAGTGCGTTCATCTGTGAAGAGAACATTCCACCCATAGTCACTCTCAGGAAGATGTAGTAAGGGCACAGATACCAGGAAACAGGTAAATTGCTTGCGGGAGACTGGAGACATTATTTTCTGCTTTTTTTTTATTTTCTCTGTGAAATGGGAAGCAGCTCAGAGTAAGAATGTGGGAGTAGGTGTTGGAGGCTTGAGGACACTGGAGAAGATATGAAATAGGGGAAGTGAGTGAGGGGACCAGGTAAATGTGGATTAATTGTTTGACAGCATAAGGCACACTTAATATTCCAAACCAAAACCAAACCCACTGTCATCGAGTCAATTCTGACTCATAGAAATCCCATAGGGTTTCCAATGCTGTAAATCTTTATGGAAGCAGACTGCCACATCTTTGTTCCGAGGAGTCGCTGGTGGGTTCTTACCACCAACCTTTCAATTAGTTGCCAAGAGCTTTAACCACTGCACTGACAGGGCTCCTATCCATTTGATATTAAGAGTCATAAATCTAAAATGAGACTAGTCAACATGAACAAATTTACTCCAGCTATTTTGAGCTAGATGGTACAGATTAGGCTGGAGTTGGGTTTAACCAGCTGATTTTGATGAAAGCAGAGATGGGAAGGGAGTTGAGGGTTTATGTGAGGGTTGATCATAAATGATGGGACACAGATTTGACCCTGGGTAAAGAGGGACATAAATATGTGAGGGCGGCGCAGGCAGTGAAAGGCGGTAGGATCCATGGATTGGAGGTACGGGTAATCCAAGCTTCAAATCATCTTCATTGTGGCAAGCAATGTTGTGTCATCTGCATATCGCAGATGCAGAATTCTTCTTCTCAGATTATTTGTTCAGCATACAGATTGAATAAATAAAGTGAAAGAATACAACACCGCCACATGCCTTTTCCAATTTTAAATCAAGCACTATCTCCTTGTTCTGTTCAAACAATTACCTCTTGATCTATGTATAGGTCCCACATGAGCACAATTAAGTGTTCTGAAATTCCCTTTCTTCCCAATGTTACCCATAATTTGTTACGATCCACAAAGTCGGATGCTTTTGCACAGAGTAATAAAACACAGGTAAACATCTTTCTGGTATTTTCTGCTTTTGACCAAGATCCATCTGACATCAGCAATGATATCCCTCATTTCATGTCCTCTTCTAAGTCTGATTTGAACTTCTGACAGTTCCCTGTCCATGTATGACTACAGTCATTTTTTAATTATCTTCAGCAAAATTTTACTAGCATGTGATATTAGTGATATTGTTCGATAATTTCTGTATTCTGTTGGATCACCTTTCTTTGGAATGGGCACAAATATGGATGTCTTTTAGTCAGTTGGCTAGGTAGCTGTCTTCCAAATTTCTTGACATAGACGAGTGAGCACCTCCAGCGCTGCATCCGTTTGTTGAAACGCATCAATTGGTATTCTGTCATTTCCTGGAGCCTTGTTTTTCACCAATGCCTTCAGCAAAGCTTGAATGTCTTCCTTCAGAACCCGTGGTTCTTGATCATATGCTACCTCCTGAAATGGTTGAACACCAACCTACTATTTTTGGTACAGTGACTCTGTGTATTTCTTCCATCTTCTTTTGATGTTTCCTGCATCATTTAATATTTTCCCTGTAGACTCCTTCAATATTGCCACTCGAGGCTTTGATTTTTTCTTCAGTTCTTTCAGCTTGAGAAATGCCGAGTGTGTTCTTCCCTTTTGGTTGTCTAACTCCAGGTCTTTGAACATTTTGTCATGATACAGTACTTTACTTTGTCTAATTGAGCCACCCTTTGAAATCTTCTGTTCAGCTCTTTTACTTTATCATTTCTTCCATTCACTTTAGCTATTCTATGCTTAAGAGCAAGTTTCAGAGTCTCTTCTAACATCGATTTTGGTATTTTCCTTTTCCAGTCTTTTTAATGACCTTTTACTTTCTTCATGAATGATGTCCCTGATGTCAGGTCTTTGGTCATTAGAGTTTAATGTATCAACTCTATTCTTAAAATGGTCTCTAAATTCAGGCAAGATGTGTTCAAGGTTGTACTTTGGCCCTTGTGGACTTGCTTTGTATTTCTTTAGCTTCAACTTGAACTTGCACGTGAGCAATTGATGACCGGTTCCACAATTGGTCCCTGGCTTTGTCTTCATTGATGATATTGAGCTTCTCCATCCTCTCTTTCCACAGACATAATCGATTTGAATCCTGTGTAATCTGTCCAGTGAAAATCTCTGCACCCTCGTCAGGGGAAACCTTCCACGTGACTTCTTTTGGCTTCTTTTTTATTGTCAGATAAAAACCACATAAAGAAATTTTATGCTCACCCTTTCCTCATCTCAATCTCTTGAGTCTCCAAAATTATTTTTATTCTCATAGGAAAAAGCTAGCACTCCAATTTCTTCTCATTCCCTCTAGCTAGCTTGCTTCTTTATAACTCTTCATGTGATATTTAAAATTAAAACTGCTCAAATATGATATCATGTAACAAGAGGCAAAGGGTAGAAGCAGAAATTTGGGTCAATTCTAACCAACACTCAGGACCAGGGCACTTCCTGACATGTATTTTTATTATGCTACATACGTAGTACAGAGCCAATTTAGTGAGAATAAAAATGCTTTGTGGTTGAGTCAATTCTGACTCACAGTGATCCTGTAGGACACAGTAGAACTGCCCCATAGGATTTCCAAGGAATGGTTCATGGATTCGAACTGCCAACCTTTTGGTTAGCAACCAAATGCTTAACCACTGCACCACCAGGGCTCCTAGTGAGAATAGTGCTGTGGAAAAAGAGCACTGAGTGATAGAGACAATTCGCCTTCGTCATGAATCTGCTTGATCCTTTTCTACCTTTATAATTAAAAGCAACAACAGCAAACAAACCTCGATTGGGACTTTTCTCTCCCACTCAAAAATTCCCAAAGGTAAAAGTTCCCCACCCCCACCCCTACCATGGCCTTAGCCTTTCCATGGCACAAATGCTAGTTTTCAATCATGGCCCTACATTTTCCAGCCTCCCCAGCAGTTAGATTGGAGTCAGATGACTAGATATGGCCAATGGATCATGAACATAAGTGACAGATGGCACTTCTGGGCAAAGGCAGTAAGAGCACGTGTCCCATCTGCTTTCCCTTTCCCCTGCCAAAGTGACCTAAGAGATAACAAGTTTCATCACAAAATGAAAGTAGTCCGAATCCCTGAGTCACTGATTGCATGGGAGCCCAACGGCCCAAGGAGGATCCTGTGTGATGGATAAGTAAACCTGTGTTGTGTTAGGCTCCTGAGATTTCAGGGTTGTGTAGGAGCCCTGGTGATGCAAAGGTTAAGCACATGGCTGCTAAGGGACAGACCAGCAGTTTGAACCCACCAGCTGCTCCTCGGGAGAAAGATGTGGCAGTCTACTTCCATAAAGATTACAGCCTTAGAAACCTGATGGGACTGTTCTACTCTGCCTAATAAGGTCACTATGCATCGGAATTGACACAACAACACACAGCAACAACAACAACATACAGATAATTGCCCTGACTAATGCAGCAATTGGCAACTAAAAGAGGGGAACTGCCCTCACATATACCTGAAATATGTGCTTTGAATAGCAGTTGGCAAGGAAACTGATAGAGAAGGCTGGAAAGATGGAGTTCTATGTTACTCAGTAGCAAAGTGTTTGAGAAAACTATTTCCTGTAATAATGTGGAAGGCAGGTCAGGTGCTTACTGTGCTTGTAAGGTCCAGGGGAAGACATAGGAAAACTGGAAGTTAATAGTACGTATTGGTTGCACTGGCTGCATTTTATCAAGGTATTTCAAGAAAGAAACGATCTCAAGAAAGAATAGTCCATGCTCATCCATTCCAAGTGGGTATGCAAAATAGTACAGCCATTGTGGCAAACAGTCTGATGGTTCCTCAAAACACTAGAGATAGGGATGCCATATGACCCAGCAATTCCACTTCTAGGTGTATACCCTAGGGATCTAATAGAAGTGACACAAACAGATGCATGCACACCTATGTTAATCATGGCACTATTCACAAGAGTAAAAAGATGGAAACAATTTAAGTTCACATCAATGGATTAATGGATAAGTAAAATGTGGTACATACATACAATGGAATACTACTCAACAATAAAGAAAAATGAGTTCCTGAAACATCTTACAATATGGATGAATCTGGAGAACATTATGTTGAGCAAAATAAGTCAATCAAAAAAAAAAACAAATATTGTATGTTCTCATTTTTATGAAATGACACAAATAGTTAAATATACAGAAACTAATGTTAATTAGTGGTTACCAGGGATGGGTGGGGGGAGGGGGAAGAGGAATTCACTCTGTAATAGTAGACATTTATTATTTATGGTGACGGGAAAGTAACATTGAATGAGGGTGAAGTGTGCATAGCTTGACCAAGGTAAATGATGCCACTAAGATGTAAGGAAGAAAGGACCTTTTGTTAACCACTATGCTGTATATAACTTTGCAACAACAACTACTAAAAAATATATATGCAGGTATATATGTACGTATGTAGGCATATATGTGTATAGGTATGCATATGTTTTTATGTTTGTATATATAGGTGTATGCATATGTATATTCATGTGTGTGTGCATGATATTTGTATATATAATAAACACATAGTGTGCACAGTTACAGATACTTCTTAGACATAACCAAACACCAAGTGGAATTGGTTTTCTGGGTTTGAAGGCTTAGGACCATAATCTTGTGGGACAACTTGGTCAATTGGCATCATATACTTTATAGAGTTTATGTCCTACATCCTAGTTTGGTGAGTAGTGTCTAGGGTCTCAAAAGCTGTTCGTGGCCATCTGAGACACAACTTTTGGTCTCTACACGTCTAGAGCAAAATAGAAAGAAGGAAACCAAAGGCTCTAATAAGAAACTAATAGTCTACAAGACTAATAGTCTACACGAGCCTCATCTATCCTAAGACCAGAAGAACTAGATAGTGCCCAGCTACCACTACTAAAAATTCTGATCAGGGCCACAGTATATGGATCCCAATAGAATGGAAGAAAAATGTAGAAAAGAAACTCGAATTCTTAAAAAGTCCAGGCTTACTGGACTGGTTGAGATTGGAAGACTCCCTGAGACTATTACCCTGAAATATTCTTTAAACGTGGAACCGAAACTAGCCCCTGAGGTCATCTTTTAGCTAAATAACAGACTGGCTCACAAAATAAAGAACATCACCTGTGACTACAGTGTTCCTTTAAAAAATCATTGTTATTACTTTAAAATACAGATGAGAAGGTAAGGGGACAGGGAAACTAGATTAATGGAAATGGAACAACCAGAACAGAAATAATAGAATGTTCACACATTGTGAAGAATCTAACCAGTGTCACCGAATAATTTGTGTAGAAATTGTTGATTAGGGACCTAAGCTGCTGTGTAAACCTTCACCAAAAACACAAGATTTTTTTTTAAAAAAGAAAAAAAATTGTCCAGTGAGCAAGCAGCTATAGAAGTGAACAGAGAACGTCCAGAATTTTTGAGTTTTGGGGATTGGAAAAACCGCATACTCCTAGATCCCAAGCATTAACAGATGGGATTTAAAGGCTTTGAGAGCAACGGTGCATAAAACCTTTCAATTTGGTAAGAGGACTCAGGGCAAAGCATGGAGGGATGGCGTGGCCTCTTTTATTACTGCAGAGAGTCTCAAAGGGGAGACAGAGAGTGCCAGAGCCAGAGTTAGGGAGAAAGCAAGGGGACAAGAAAACTGAGAAACTAAGCAACTTTGAGAATTATGTCTTGAAATATCCTCTGGGTGTGATTAGTGGCATATGAAACTGACTGGAAGCAAATAGATCAGAAGCCCCCTAAGTATTTTTTAAGGACTTCGTTGACATACCTTTAACATACCATAAAATCCACCCATTTAGTGTGTACAATTTAATGGTTTTTAATATATTCACTGAGTTGTCCTATCATTACCACAATCAATTTTAGGACACTTTCCTTAAAAAAGAAACCTTATAGCTATTAGCAGTAACTCCCCATTTCCTCCCATTCTCTTCTCTCCACCCATTCTCTAAGTCCTAGGCAACCACTGATCTACTTATTGTCTCTTCAGATTTGCCTATTCTGGAAATTTCGTATGCATGGAATCAAACAATATGTGGTCTTTTGTATCTGGCTTCAATCACATTGCATAAAGTTTTCAAGGCTCATCCATGTTGTAGCATCTATCAGTACTTCATTCATTTTTATGGCTGAATAATATTCCATTTTATGGATATACCACATTTTGTTTATCCATTCATCAGTTGATGGACATTTAAAATATTCCTACTTTTTTGGCTTTTATGAATAATGTTGCTATGAACATTCATGTATAAATATTCATGTAGACATATGTTTTCAATTTTCTTGGTTATATACCTAAGAGTGGAACAGCTAGGTCATATGATAACTCTATGTTTAACTTTCAGGAACTGCCAAACTGTTCTCAAAAGTGGCTACATAATTTTACATTTCTGCCGACAGTGTTGTTGTTGTTGTTGTTAGGTGCCGTGGAGTCAGTTCCAATTCATAGCGACTCTATGTACAACAGAACGAAACACTACCCAAACCCACGCCATCCTCACAATTGTTGTTATGCTTGAGTCCATTGTTGCTGCCACTGTGTCAATCCATCTTGTCAAGGGTCTTCCTCTTTTTCACTGACCTCTACTTTACCAAGCATGATGTCCTTCTCCAGGGACTGGTCCTTCCTGATAACATGCCCAAAGTATGTGAGACAAAGCCTTGCCATCCTTGCTTTTAATGAGCATTCTGGCTGTACTTCTTTCAAGACAGATTTGTTCGTTCTTCTGGCAGTTCATGGTATATTCAATGTTCTTTGCCAACACCATAGTTCAAAGGCATCAATTCTTCTTCAGTCTTCCTTATTCATTGTAGAGCTTTCACATGCATATGAGGCAATTGAAAACACCATGGCTTGGGTTAGGCACAACTTAGTCCAACAGTGTTTGGGGGTTCCAATTGTTCCATATCCTCATTAACACTTCCTATTCTCTATGTTTTTGATTATAGATATCCTAGGTGGTGTGAAGTGGTATCTCATTGCGGTTTTTATTTTCATTTACCTAATTACTAATGTGAGCCCTCCTGGCACAGTGGTTAAGAGCTACAGCTTCGAATCCACCAGCCACTCCTTGGGAACCTTATTGGGGCAGTTCTACTTTGTCTTATAGGGCCTCTATGAGTTGGAATCAACTCGACAGCAATAGGTTTGGTTTGGTTTTTGGTAATGACTAATGATGTTGAGCTTCTTTTCATATACTTATTGTCCACTTATATACTTTCTTGGGAGAAATCCCTATTCAAATCCTTTACCTATCATTTAATTGGGTTATTAATCTTCTATTGTTCAATTTTAAGAGTTCTTTATATATTCTAGACACTAAACACTTATCAGATATTTACAAATGTTTTCTCCTATTGTCTTTTCACTTTCTTGATAGTGTCCTTTGAAGCACAAAGGTTTTCAATTTTGATGAAGTACGATTTTTTTTATTTTATTGCTAGTGCTTTTGGTGTCATATATAAGAAACCAGTCCCAGCCTATGCTAATATTCCTCTCTAAACCTACAACAATTTTTTAAATTGCTGTAAATATATATGTATAAAATAACGTTTGCCAATTTAACATTTTTCACGTATACAATTTAGTGACATCAATTACATCTATCATGTTGTACAACCATCACCAATATCCACTGCCAAATTTTCCATCATGATAAACAGAAACTCAATGATTCCTAACCAACAACTTCTGTTTCCCCCTCCCTCCTGCTCCTGGTAACCACTAATAAACTTTGGTCTCTATATATTTGCCTATTCTAAATATTTTATGAGTGAAGTCATACAATATTTGTGCCTTTTGTTATTAGCTTACTTAGCATAACGTTTTGAAGGTTTATCCATGGTGTAGCATTTATCGGTACTTCATTCCTTTTTATGACTAATATTCCATTGTATGTATGTACACATTTTATTTATCCATTCATCTAACACAAACTGAGGTAGAAAATCTGAATAGACCCCTAACAAAAGAAGGAACTTAAGAGGTCATTTAAAAACACTCCCAACATAAACAAAAAGTAGTGTGTGTTTCCAGAAATTTGTCCATTTTTTCTAGGTATTCAATTTTTTTGGAGTGTAATATTTCATAATATTGTTACGATCCTTTTTATTTCAGTTTGTTCTGTTGTAATGTCACCAATCTCATTTCTTATTTGAGTTATTTGTGTCTTCTTCTCTGCTTTTGTCAATTTGGAAAGTGGTTTGTTGATTTTATTGATCTTTTCAAAGAATCCATTTCTAGTCTTGTTGATTCTTTTGGTTGTTTTTCTGTTTTCTAATTCATTTATTTCTACTTTATTATTTCCTTTCTTCTGGTGGCTGTGGACTTCTTCCGCTGCTCTTTTTCATTTTGTTTGAGTTGTAGGGTTAAGGTATTGATTTTTGACCTTTCTCCTTTTTGGTATGTGCATTTATTGGTATAAATTGACCTCTGAACACTGCTTTCGCTGTGTCCCAAAGGTTTTGGTATGTTGTATTTTCAATCTTGTTTGATATGAGGAATTTTTTAAACTCAATTTTAATTTCTTTTATTACCCAGTGGTTTTTAAGCAAAGTGTTACTCAGTTCCACACGTTTGATTATTCTTCTTGTTAGATTTCTAATTTTATAGCATTGTGATTTGAGAAGATATGTTGTGTTATTTTGTTACGTTTGAATTTATTGAGGGTTGCTTAGTGGACTAAAATATGGTCTATACTGGAGAATGATCCATGTGTGTTGGAGAAGAATATGTATTTTATACTGTTGGGTGGAGTGTTCTTGTATATGTCCGTGAGGTTAAATTGCTTGATTGTGGTGTTTAGCTCTTCCATATCTTTGCTGAGTTTCTTTCTAGTTGTTCTGTCCTTCATCAAAAGTTGTGTGTTAAAGTCTCCTACTATTTTTGTGGAATTGTCTATTTCTCTTTTCAATACTGTTAGTTTGTTTTATGTATTTTGAAGCTCTGTTGTTGGGTGCGTAAACATTTATTATGGCTTGATGCAGTGGTTAAGAGCTCAGCTGCTAAACAAAAGATTGGCAGTTCAAATCCATCAGCAGCTCCTTGGAAACTCTGTGGGGCAGTTCTACTCTGTCCTATAGGGTCACTATGAGTTGGAATCGATTTGATGCAACAGGTTTGGTTTTTGGTTTTTGGTATGTCCTCTTTGTGGATTGACCCTTTAATCATTATATAATGCCCTTTCTTGTCTCTTATGTTGGATTTTGCCTTAAAGTCTATTTTATCATCAATTAACATTGTCATTCCTGCTCTTTTTTTGGTTATTGTTTGCTTGATAAATTTTTTTTCTGTCCTTTGATTTTCAGCTTATTTTTATCTTTGTGTCTAAGGTGTGTCTCTTGTAGGCAACATACTGATGGGTCATGTTTTCTTATCCATGTCTCTTGATTAGTACATTTAACCCATTTACATTCAACGTGATTATCAATAGGTATGAATTTACTGCTGTCATTTTGTTGCACTTTTTTATTTGCAGTGTTGACAGCTTTGGGCTATTGTGAATGGTGCTGCAATGAACGCTGGTGTACATGTGTCTTTTTTTGTCATTGCTTTCAAGTCTTTTGGGTCTATATATCTAGAAATGGAATTGCTGGGTCATATAGTAGTCCTGGAGCCCTGGAGGCACAGTGGTTAAGAGCTCAGCTGTTAACCAAAAGATCAGCAGTTCCAAGCTACCTTTTTTATTATGGTAGTCCTATGTTTTTAATAAACTGCCAATCTATTTTCCACAGGGGCTTTACCACTTTGCGTTCCCACCATCAATGGATAAGGGTTCCAGTTTCTTCACATCCTCACCAATATTTGTTCTTTTACTTTTTTTTTTTTTTTAATTTGTTTTTAGCTATTTTAGTGGGGATGAAGAAGCCCTGGTGGTGAAGTGGTTAAGTGCTACGGCTGCTAACCAAAAAGTCAGCAGTTTGAATCCACCAACCATTCCTTGGAAACCCTATGATACAGTTCTACTCTGTCCTGTATGGTCACCGTGGGTTGTAATTGACTGGATGGCAACAGGTTTGGTTTTGTGTTTTAGTGGGGTAAAGTGGTATCTCATTGTGGTTTTGATTTACATCTGCCTAGTGGCTAATGAGGAGCCCTGGTGGCACTGTGGTTAGGCGTTCGGCTGCTAGCCGAAAGGTTGGCTGTTCAGATACACCAGCCGCTCCTTGGAAACCCTATGCGGCAGTTCTACTCTGTCCGCTAGGGTCGCTGTGGGTCAGAATCAACTCGATGGCAACAGGTTTTGTTTTGTTTTGTTTTCTCAGTGGCTGATAATGTTGGGCACCTTTTTATGTGCTTGTTGGTCATTTGTATTTCTTCTTTGGTGAAATGTCTATTAAAATCCTTTGCCCATTTTTTGATTGAGTTGTTTGTCTTTTTGTTGGCAGGCTGTAGGAGTTCTTTACATATTCTCTACAGCAATTTTTAATAGTTGTAGAGAACTAGGACTAGCCCACATAAAAATTATTGAGTTCCTTTTTCAAAAAAATTGGAGAAACAATACAATACAAAAATCTTCTGAAATTAGTTAAGTACTGAATTTGCAAGTAAAACAGATCTTTATAAAGAAGAGAAAATAGAAAGCAGTCATTGAGACATATCTTGGTTAGGTTACTGAATTTTAATTAAATTGTGAGGATGGTGAACATTTTCTTCCAAGGTCCAAGAAGAAAAAGGAAGTCATCTACAAAGGGGAAATTCCTTTTAGCCTCAGATTTTCCAACAAGCAATACAGAAAACCATGGAAGAAAGTCTACAGAGTTCTGTGGAAAAGAAAATGTGTCCATAAAACATTAGACACTGTCAATATTTAAAAATACATAGTGTCTTTTGTGACTAACTTCACTCAGCATGTTTTCAGTGTTTATTGTATGATCCCAATTATATGAAATATCTAGAATAGCAAGTATATAGAGACCAAAGCTTATTAATGGTTACCAGGGCCAGGCAAGAGGGAGGGGGAAACAAAGACATAACGTTTACGAGACACTGAGCTTCTGTTAAGGGTGATGGAAAAATTCAGGGACAGTAAATGGTGATGGTTGAACAACATGATGAACATAATTAAGATAACTGAACTGTACATGTAAAGATTATAGAAATGGCAAATGTTTTGTTACCTATATACTTACCACAATAAAAAAATAATAATGATCTCTCTGTCATGTCACCTCCTATAAATCATCAGAGCACCACAACAGTTCCACATTATTTTGTGCCCCTCATTGGTTTCTGATTGTATCTGTATCTGATTGTCTGCATCTGGACCATAAATTGCTTGAGGGCAAGACTATCTCTCTTTTGTTCTTCACAGTGTTGGGCTATAGCAGATATTCTGCACTCTGTTGATTAGCTATAAATGCATATGTCCTTGGGGCACCCCCAAACCTAGCCTCTTCTCTCATTGGCTTTTGGAAAGTTACTCTCTCTAATGCAGTGTTTCTCTAACTTTAGTATGCATAAGAACTACCTGGATGGCTTGGTAAACACAGATTGCTGGGCCCTCCTCCATAAACCCCAAATTCCTGTGTGGGACAACTCTGACTCCCCTGGATGAACTTTCTTGCCCCAAGTCCCCCTACACTGGGTTATTGGTCTAGAGTGGGCGTGGGTGCAAAATCAGATTTTTTCTAAACTTATCATTGGGAACGATGAGTATGCTTATTTCTCAGTTAACTGAACTCTTCTGTGTAAAGTCTGTGAAATGGAACTTCGTCTCTACTACTTCTCAGAAATTACTCTTGTCCAGTTCAGCAATGACCTCCCTCTTGCCAAACACAGTGGTTGCTTTTCTGGCTTCATCTCACTCAACTTTTCAAGTTTTTCACACCAAGCACCATTCGAAGCACTTTCATCTCTTGGCTGAAGTTGAACCTCATTCTCCTTTTTCCTCTTATCTCACTGCCTGCTTCTTTTTTCCCCTTCTAATCGCTCTTTATCTCTGCTCATTCTGCATCTCTGCTCAGCCCCAAAATGTCAGAAAGTTCCTGGATTCTTCCCTGAGCTGCTCTTCATCTGCACAATCTTCACCAGTGATCTTATCCAGAGCTCTTGAAGGGGAGCTGGGGAGAGAAGGGAGGGGAGGGGAAGAGGGCAGTCAGTTCTTTCCACTACATTATCTGTGTATATAGCATATAGCATATAATTCATAGCTAATAATTCTCTCTCTGTTATAAAGACATTTTCTGAATTACCAATTAGTTCACTCATTCAAAATACATACAGTCAAGGATGACTCCTCATTCAGAATCTCCCTGAATTTCATGACTGACTAACATGGAAATGGGACTACTACATCATTTCTAGGAACTTCCATTCTATTTGGGGCAGCAGCTCTAGTGGAGGTCCACCTTTCTGGTCTTCCATGTACAGCTAATTAAAATTCTGACTGGGTTTAGGATCAAAGAACCCTGTCCCATTGCATTCTCACATTCTTTCTTCTTCTTTCAATGTCTTCCAAGACCTATTTTAAACTGAAAGTGTTGTGTACTTTTCATGGGGCCTTTTGACCTGTTCCATTAAATCAAAAGGGGGAAGTAGGTCTCAGCCATTCATCTAACAGCCAATCAGTGTAACACTGAGGTCTGGACAAATCACCCTTGTCCACTGCCCCTACCAGTAAAGCACTATTTCCAAAGGCTTTCTTTGTCAGTCTGTCCACACAGCTGGTTGATAATCTGAATCCATATTAGTGGGTAATTTTTGAACTAGGCTCCTTGAGGGTACAAGGGAAAGGGTGCAACAGATGTAAGTCTCAAAAAAAAACTTTTACAAATCTTAGGAGGTTGGTGCAAGAAGCTTGCAATGAGCTGGAAAGAAGTGGAGAGAAATAATATGGGTCTGGACATTTTCCAGTGTGCTTGGCAGTTCACATGATACCTTGACTTTTCCAAATATTGGAAAGAAAAAGCAGCCAAGGTTTTATGCAAGAATGAAAAGGCCTGAAGCACTTCAATTTCCTGGTGGTTAAACAAAAGAGGACACACACCAAGAAAAGCCACTTTAAGTGTGTGCAAAAGAGAACAGACATTTACTCAGGAAAAAGAAAAAAAGAAAGAAATGAGCTCATTATCTGGGTATAACAGGATTTCCATATATGTGCGTTTGCATAAATTCTCTAGGCTTTTCCTAGTGATGGGGTAACATTGTAAGAGCCACAGTTCCTAAAAAATTTAACTGAAACTTAGAGTGTTGTTAACCATGAGACACAATTATCATATAGGTAAAGCTATTCTTCTTATAAATACAGCACACCTACTTGCTGGATAATATAGTAGTTAGAGCTGGAGAGGTACTGGTTTTACAGTTAATACCTCTGAGACCCAGAAAAATGAATCAAGTGATTTCTCCAAAGGCACACTCTCACCTCGGGGGAGCACTGGGCCTGGAGCAGAAGTGACCCGAGGCCCAGCTCCACATGTTGGCAAATCTGCCACCAATAGTTGCTGTGAAAATATCCACCAAAAAAGTAAGGCAGAGTGGAGGAGGCATAGAAAAAACTTAATAGTTGATTCCACACTCCACATCTTCTAGGCCATCTTGGAAATAGTCACTGAATTTATTGAAAAATTCCTAGCAAGGTGGGATGCCTCTAAGAATCTTACTCTACAATGCTCTCTTCAGTACGAGCTGAACGATGGCCTAGCAACAGAGCACTGGAAATGCCTCTTGCTGTCCTCTTGCAGTGGAAGAGCACTCACAGGGGAAGGTATACACCTAGAGGGGTAAATTTAAGGCTCTGCCATGGGCCCACTACCTCTCTCATGTTCTTAGGTACTGAAAATCCTTTACCTTGGGAACTTTTTTTGGGCTCTTTGATAGAATCCCCTTCTGGAAATTTTAAATTGACCACTTTTGGTAACATCTGAGGCATAGTGTCGAGCAGGGAGAGGTATCAGGACACTATGAACAGACAAACGTCCTAATTTTATGTAAGAAGGGACAAGAAGATAGATATGAGAGTTCTAGACTGGTTATATTTGATGTGGATACCTGGAAAGCTATAATGGAATTGTCAATTTATCAATAACAGAAAGCACAAAGAAGACATCAGACCACATGAACTTATTTAATCTTTGATGGGGTTCTTAGGCATGTAGGTCTGAAGAACATAGACAGTGTGATTGTGACAAAGGTTTGACTGGGTGGAAAGTAGGGCTGAATGAAAGAACAACCAGAAACATATAGAGCTAATTGGAGAGGAGTAGCCCAAAGAGTGTTGACAAGTCAATCAAGGTTAACCTGAGGAAGGCCCATGGGGCTCACCTTGCCATGTTCTCCTTTCAGATGAGACCAAGCTCATGGGGATGGCTGACACTCCAGGTGACAGAATCCACATTCAAAATGATCTCCAGGCCTAGAGTGAAGATTCAAAATCAAATAGATAAAATATATTAGAAATAAACATGAGAAAATGTGAGATTCTGCATTCAGATTTGCACCAACAAATCGCACAATTTCAGTCAGATGAAGTCTCTTTGGAGCAATGAGAGGCCTGAGAGTGAGTTGCAATTGCTTCAAAAAGAAAAATAGAGGAGACTTCAGCTTCATGAACAGAAGGATGGAGTCCCCATCAAGGCAGGCAATGGGACAAGTTTCACAGTCCCCAGATGCTCCTGAGCACTGAGTATGGACTGTAAGAAAGGGCATCGGCCACCCTGTCAGTGAGCCCTCTCACACCATCTTCTTCTTGTTCTTCTCATTTTCCTACAAGTCCTACTTCCTTCTGTTGTCCTTTTCTTCTGCCCAGATGTTAGTCAAGCTAGCGGGTGTTATTTACCTTTAATATTGTTTCTCGTATCTTATCTATTAAAAAATAACACCAAAAATGGGGGGGGGGGGGCTGCAGATGCTGATACTAATTAAACTTAATCACCTCAAGGGATTAGTTCTCTTGGTTTAGGGGTTTAGGGCTGTGGTCTCATGAGACAATCCAGTTAATTGGCATAATATAGTTTTTAAAGTTTATGTTCTGCTTCCCAGTGTCTGGGATCTTAAAAGCTTATGAGCACCTATCTAAGAAACAACTATTGGTCTTTATTTGTCTGGAACAAAAGAGAAAAAAGGAAACCCAACAATCAGAAAAGGAACTGGACTACAGGACTAATTTCCTACATAAACCACTGCCTCCTCCACCTTGAGACCAGAAGAACTAGATAGTGCCCAGCTACCACTACCAAACATTCTGATCAGGGACACAATAGATGGATCCTGATAGAAGGGGAGGCAAATGTGGAACAGAATTCAAATTCTTAAAGAATTCAGACTTACTGGACCTATTGAGCCTAGAGTAGTCCCTGAGACTCTGGCCCTGAGTTGCTCTTCAAAATTTGAATTGAAACTATTCCCCTGAAGACACCTTTAAACTAAGTAACAGTTTAGCCCAAACAGCAAAGACTGTTGCCCTTGAGTATTACATTTCTTTTTTAAAAATTATCTAAATAAAACCAAAGGGTCAACAGCTATTGTAAAGCAAAAATGAAAAGATTGAGGGAAAGGGAGGTTAAGTAAGTTGAAGCGAAACAACTAGAACATAAATAATGAGAATGCTGACACAATGTGAAGAATGTAACCAGCGCTACTGATCATTATGTCTAGAAACTGTGGAATGGGAGCAGGTATTGATGTGTGTATTTTCAACAAAAGGAAAATTAAGTAAAAAAGTAATAAATAAGTAACAACCCTCCTCATTTTTGAAGGCTTAGCTCCTGCCTCCTCAGTGTAACTTCCCTCTCCTCACCATAAGAAGTGTCCCTAGGTGCTTATAAACCTACAGTGCATGCAATTCTTGGGACTCTTACTGGCCTCACCATATATTTTCTGGGGTGAGAACTGTTGCTACAACTCATGGCATCTTATGAAATTTTTTGGGAAACTGAGGATATAAACTATATTTTGCACATATGTGTATTATGAGAAAGGAAGGAAGGGAGGGAAAGGAAGGAAGAAGGAAGGAAAGAGAGGAAGGGAAGGGAAAGGACAGAGGAAAATTAGCGGGTGATTGTGGCCAAAGTGGGTGTGCTGCCCTAAGTACCTAACTACAAGGGAGGAGGATTTGTCATTTATACCAAATGCTATACTGTATATGATAATGGTTAGTGAATTATCAGTATGGATAAGAAAATAAAAATATTCACAACTAGACCAGTAAGCAACATCATGATAAATGGAGAAAACATTGAAGTTGTCAGGGCTTTCATTTTACTTGGATCCACAATCAACACCCATGGAAGCAGCAGTCAAGAAATCAAATGACGTATTGCATTTGGCAAATCTGCTGCAAAAGACCTCTTTAAAGTGTCTAGAAGCAAACATGTCACTTTGAGGAGAGAGGTGCGCCCGACCAAAGCCATGGTTTTTTCAATCATATTTGAATTATGGTGTTGTGAATATTGAATATACCATGGACTGCGAGAAGAACAAACGAATCTATCTTGGAAGAAGTACAGCCAGAATGCTCCTTCGAAACAAGGATGGCAATACTTTGTCTCACACATTTTGGACATGTTATCAGGAGGGATCAGTCCCTGGAGAAGGACATCATACTTGGTAGAGGGTCAGTGAAAAAGAGGAGGATCTGTAACGAGATGGATTGACACAGTGGAGGCAACAATGGGCTCAAGCATAACAACAATTGTGAGCATGGCACAGGACCAGGCAGTGTTTCATTCTGTTGTACATAAGATCACCGTGAGTCAGAACTGAATCGATGGCACCTAACAACAACAACATATGATAATGGTTTGTAAATTATAAAGCTCTCTATTAGTGCGAAGAGTAAAAACAATCCCCCACAAACCTTGAGATAGTCAGGTTTCGTATTTGTAGACTAACATGGCTCAGTTTATACTGATCAGTTCCTTAAAATAAAAAATCACTGTTGTCACAGCCCCACCTCCCCCACATGCCAGCAGGCATCTAGGGTAATGCAAACAAAGAGAGTTTGCTCACATCCCAGCATCTCAGTACATAAGGGTGGAAAACTAGGCACAGAGTGAAAAAAAAAAAAAAGTGTCTCTAAGCCCAAAAGTAAATTATTAGAAGGTCAGATGGATATATAGACATTTTCCCTCTGAGGCTTATGTAGGCCAAACTAGAGGAAAATGAAAGTATAAAATAAATTACATTTCAAGCTAGCAAGTGCTGGCTCAAACACTTACAGGGGTGCCGGCTGCACACTAAGCTCAGTGGGCGTAGGCCTCAGGAGCACACAGTGCCAGCTATGTCCCTGAAACATGAAGAAGATGGCTCAGGAGAAGGACTAGCTCTGAAAGCAAGTTTTTGCATTCACAAACCTAACTTGTTTTGGAAGCAAATTTGTACCAGATTTTTTTTTAACTGGATCATTGCCATTTCTATTGCTCATCTCCGACTTTTTAATGAGCCCTCAAGTTTGTCAGCCTAGGTACTTTTCAGGAATCTGACCTTCGTGGCACCTGATGGTGCACTCTATTGGCATATCCCCACTACCTTTTGGAGTCCTAGGATATAGTTACTTACACAAAGACAAAGGCTTTCATCCAAAGATTCCAGTGTTCTAAGTGCAGCGTAGCTGGGCACAGGCTCTGCCTCAGCACCCAGTTTCTGATGGAATGAAAAAGTAAATGCTCATGGCTTCCTTGAACTCTGATATAAATACATCAAAGGTTTGGAAGAGACCATGGTGAGCCATGAAAACAAAACTCAGATGTTTATGACACCACCCAAACCGAAGATCTGAGGGGTGCTTTCATTTCCAAATTTAGGGTCATTTGACACAAGACTGATGGTGAAACGTGTCCAACTATTCAAAACTAAGATGTTTAGCTCAAGAAGTGAAGGGTGTCAGCCTGTGAAAACTACAGCAGTTTTTTTTTTTTTTTTTTTTAAATCTCATTTAACTCGCTGCAAATCTGACCTATTAGGTTCCCGGATAAAGTAGGTTTATAGCGCATCTGGAACTGGCTGGATCCTTGGGATATTGCAAAGACAGGTTTGTTGATAGAGAAGGTTATGCACTTTTCCCTA
This sequence comes from Dugong dugon, assembly GCA_030035585.1. Lineage (NCBI taxonomy): Eukaryota > Metazoa > Chordata > Mammalia > Sirenia > Dugongidae > Dugong > Dugong dugon. The sequence continues at coordinate 25,446,966 of CM057464.1, forward strand.
TTTTCTACTTCAAATTTATTATTTTCTTCTTTTAAAATATTTTTTACAGAGAGTAAAGTTCGTATCAAGCCAAAACCTTAATCTTCATATTTTATTTTCTAACATATTGTAAGTAGACACTTGAAAATAAATGTTGAAGCACTTTTTCTCTTTTAACTAACCGTAACATAAAATGTAAAATAAACTTTTAGAGACATTTATCAATTACAGGGTGTATAAAAATTCTGAAAACACATGAAAATCTTGTTTTTAAACAGCATGTTATTTACATCACCAAAAAAAAAGACATATTCAATATTTTTTTCTTCAACATTAACACAGCTTTTCAAATGAAGTACCTCTAAATTTTAAGCAATAGGTCATATATTAACCTAAAAAAGTGACAATAAATAAACTACAGAGTGTCCAAATATTCTGGAAACAAAGGGGAAATAGTATATTTATTGTACTTTTTTCAGACTAAAAATCAGATGTATTGTTTTAAATTTAGACTTACTTTACCTAAAAAGGTGTCTGGAGGTTAAAGAAAAACATACAAAGTATATTATTTGAAAATGTGACTAATAATATCCTCTGTTCCCAGGCTTTTTAGACACCTGTGTATTATTTTGGCACAGATAGTAAAGCATTTACACACTAATGAATTACAGATGGGTTGCAATATTACTGCCCAATACAAGCTAAAGATACTAATGTACATATTGACCTACACAAAGAGGCTGATTAGAGCAAAGGACAGGGCATAGGATTTCTCTAACCTCTCAAGTGAAAAAGTACTTGAATAAAAAATAAGGACTGGGCGTTCTAGGAAGATGGTGGTATAAACAAACCATCATTCTGACACCCCCCCCCCCCCCCACACACACACACAACAAGAAATACAACAAGGAAACAGTGCTCAACCTTGAGGGACTCTGAATCAGGGATCAGAGGAAAGCAGCAGGAAACTGCAGACAGGCAAGAATTAACAAATCAACAATCAGTCACATAGAGTAGGAAATTCTCTTCTCCCACCATCCCTGCCCCTCACAAAACCACACAGGTCACCAGCTGCTGTGAACTGGGGTAGTGGCCCCAGAAGAAAAACCTCCTTCCCTAACCACAGAAGCCCAAGCTTCTGCCCTGAAATCCATAAGACAACTTCCTCTGGGGTCTGTTTGGAGTATGGCAGCACCTCCCCCACCCAGACACTGCCAGTTGCGAGCCTACTACAAGTTGTTACAGAAGGCCCATGCAGTGAAGTCTGCTGTCATAATCAACACTTTACCTGCCTCCCTGCACACCCCATAGCTTAGGCCTCTGAAACCAACAGGACAGACTTCCCAGGGAGTCAGTTCTGGTCTGTCTGCTCCTCCTTTCAGTCAGTGTTATGGGCTGCTAACTGAGGCTGACATGTGCTAAGAAGCAGGCATCTGTAGTGGAGGCTAGGAAGACTCATTAACAACCTGTGATATGCAGATGACACAACTTCACATGCTGAAAGCAAAGAGGACTTGAAGCACTTAATGATGAAGATCAAAGACTACAGCCTTCAGTATGAATTACACCTCAATATAAAGAAAACAAAAATCTTCACAACTGGACCAATAACCAACATCATGATAAATGGAGAAAATATTGAAGTTGTCAAGGATTTCATTTTACTTGAATCCACAATCAACACCCATGGAAGCAGCAGTCTAGAAATCAAATGATGTATTGCATTGGACAAATTTGCTGCAAAAAACCTCTTTAAAGTGTTGAAAAGCAAAGATACCACTTTAAGGGCTAAGATGTGCCTGATCCGAGCCATGGTATTTTCAATCACCTCATACGCATGTGAAACCTGGCCAAAGGAAGACCAAAAAAGAATCGATGGCTTTGAATTATTGTATTGGTGAAGAATATTGAATATACAATGCACTTCAAGATGAATGAACAAATCTGTCTTGGAAGAAGTACAGCCAGAGTGCTTCTTGGAAGCAAGGAGGGTGGGACTTCGTCTTATGTGCTTTGGACATGTTATCAGGAGGGACCAGTCCCTGGAGAAGGACATCATGCCTGGTAAGGTAGAAGGTCAGTGAAAAAGAAGAAGAACCTCAAATAGATGGATTAACACAGTGGCTGCAATAATGGGCTCAAGCATAGCAACAACTGTAAGGATGTGCAGGACTGGGCAGTGTTCCATTCTGTTGTACACAGGGTCTATATGAGTCGGAACCAGCTTGATGGCACCTAGCAACACACCCATAGCCAAAATACTCTGGGGGAGCTCTGATAGCAACAAAGAGGACCTCCCGATGAGTCCATTTTTAGTGTGCCATCACCTCCCCCAGCTGGACACTGTCAGCTGCAAGCCTACTGTGAATTGCCACAGAAAGCCCATGCAGTGAAATCTAACCCCATAGTAAACATTCTACCAGCCTCCCTGTGCACCCCATAGCTCTGGTCTCTGAAACCAACAGGACAGACTCTCAGGGAGTCAGTTCAGGTCTGTGTGCTTCCCCTTTCGATTGGTGCTGAAGACTGCTGACTCAGATTGCTATGTGCTAAGAAGCAGGCATTTTTAGTGGAGGCTACACCCACAGCCAAAATACTACAGAGAAAGCTCTGAAAGCAATAAGGCAGACCTCCCTGGAGCATGACAGCCTCTCCCCACCCAGACTCTGTCACCTGCAAGCCTGCTGTGAATTACTACAAAAGAGTCCTACAGTGCAGTCTACTCCCATAGTCATTATTCTACCTGCCTCCCTGAGAACCCCATAGCTCTGGCCTCTGAAACCAACGGAAAAAACCTCCCTGGGTATCAGTTTGGGTCTATCTTCTTCTCCTTACAGTTGGCACTGACGACTGTTGACTGAAGCTGCTGTATGCTAGGAAGTAGGCATCTTGAGTAGAGGCTACAGCAACAGCTAACATATTATGGGGCAGGCTCTGATAGCAGCAAGGCACATCTCCCTGGGGGTCTGTTCAGAGTGTGACTACCCCTCCCCCAAATGGTAACTGTCAGCTGCTGGACTGATATGAACTCCTACAGAAGGTTCCCTACAGTGGAGTCAGGAGGTAGGTCACCTAAGTGGAGACTGCTCCCCCAACCACAACAGGGCCACTGGGGCTCTGAAACCAACAAGCGGATCTCTCAGAGGTCCTTCTGGGGAGTGCCAACCCCTTCTCCTGAAATGGAGGAAAGTCTGTCTGTGCTTCCCCTGAATGCCAGCTCAGATATAAGCAATCCCAACAGAGAAACCTCAGACAAAACCAGAGGACAACACCATCCCGAAGGGGGCTGACTAGGTGTGGGTTTTCTGACTAAAAACGTGATTGTAGAAACAGAGAAGGGAAGAGATTAATAGCCAGAGAGAAGGGACTGCATCCTCTGTTGGACAGATTTGTTAGTGCACAATATCCTTCTTGAGTGGCAGTGCCTGCTTGTGGACAGACTGACCAGAGCATGTTCTCTGGTGTGTTTGTATGTGATTGAAAGTTGAAAATGAGATCTGGAACTTTTTGAATCCTAATTAAACCAGGGAGAAAGAAGCTATCACAGAGATGGTAAGGAAACAGTCAGCAAAGACTGAAGGCCCTATCCACCTAAGAGTTTCTTACAGAAAGTAGTGTGGGCAAAAAACATCAAACACTGGGGAAAACTGAGAAATTTAACACCCTAGAAAATTTGAATGTCCCAACAATAAATTGCAAGACACACAAAGAACAGAGAAACAACGACCCATCCAAATGAACATGACAAAGGGAGTGAAAGCACATCTATGGATAACCAAATACGAAAAAAAAAGATGAATATATAACATTAAACATAATTAAAGAACTAAGAGGAAACATAGAAAAGAGCTAAGAGAAATAAAGAAAACAATGCAATAATGAAATGAGGATCTAAAAACAGAGATATTACAACTTAAAGGGACAATAACTGAAATGAGAAACACAATAGAATGACTTACCAACAGATTTAATCAGGCAGAAGAAAGAATCAGCAAATTAGAGGATAAGACAGTTAAAATTACAGATGCTGAAGAGCAGCAAGAATGAAGGCTCAAGAAGGCTGAGCACAACTGGATGGAATTATGGGACAGCAGCAAGAGTCATAACATATATATTATGGGAATTTCAGAGAAGATGGGAGAAAGGGACAAAATAATATTTGAAGAAATAACGACAGAAAATGTCCCCAATCTAACAAAGGATATGTATCTACAAATCCAAGAAGCTCAAAGAACCCCAAGCAAGATAAACCCAAAGAGATCTACACCAAGACAAATCATAATTAGGCTCTCAAAAATTAAAGATAAAGAGAGAATCCTGAAAGCAGTGAGAGAAAGAAGCAAACACTCACATGCAAAGGATCCCCAATAAGATAAAGTGCTGATTTTTCCTAAGAAATATTGGCATCCAGAAGGCAATGGAATGATATATTCAAAGTGCTGAAAGAAAAAAACTGTCAACCAAGAGTACTATACCCACTGAAACTATCCTTCAGGAATTAGGATGAAATGAAAACACTCCCAGACAAGCAGAAGCTGAGAGAGTTCGTATCTACCAGATTGGCCCTTTGAAAAATATTAATGAGAGTTCTGTAGATGGAAGAGAAAAGACACTAGAAAGTAATTCAAATCTATACATAAAATGATCCCTATTAAAGTGAAATGCATAGACAAGTATATGGGTTAGCAATAAGGTATTTATCCTTGATACTCTAAATGTTTTCTCCTTCATGTTTTTTAATAACAAAAGCATAAAAGACAAGGATAAAATTACATTACTGGGCACATGAAATATAAAGACCTAATTAGTGATAATGACAACAAAAGGGGGGAGAGGAATGGTATACATATACTATTTCTTGTATGTTACTGAAGTTAAGTTGGTACCAACTTAACATAGAATGTTATAAATACAAGCTCTAAAATGTAATATTCATGGTAAGCACTAAGAAAATATCTTTAAAAACACACAAAAAGAAAGAAGGCAATCACAAAGTCTCACTACAATAAATGAACAAAACACAAAAGCAAACAGTACTAAAGGTCAAAAACAAAGAAGGCTTAAGATATGCAAAAAACAAATAGCATAATGGGAGAAGTCACTTTTATCAGTAATTACAGTGAATGTAACTGCACTAAATGCTCCAATCAAAAGGCAGAGAGTGTCAGAATGTATAAAAAACATGATCTAGGCCAGGATTCAAGATGACGGCCTAGTCAGATGCACCATTCCATCCCTTTAAAGCAAAGACTCAAGAAACAAAGTGAAACAGATACAAATGACATCCCTGGAACCCTGAACATCAAATAAAAGGATATAGAAATAGATCAAAAACCAATTGGAAAGAGAAACTGAATGACAGCTGTGAACAGGGAGAGATACGGAGTGAAGGTGCCCTTCCAGACAACCCAGCACAGCAGGGCCATTTTGAGACAAAGCCAGCAGCAACACTGGGTGAGGCACACAAGAACACATCACGGAACTTCCAATAGGAGACAGAGAAACTGTGTCTACATACCCAGCATGAAGCAAGGTGAGCAGGGCATGAACTGGAACTAAGGAGGGAAAGTACATAAAAGAGGACAAGAGCTTCTGGGATTCCGGTGTACACAGAGCAGGAAGGGACTCAGGACCCAGAAACAGGGCAACTCTCCAATGGCAGTACCAGACTGGTAGGGTAGGTGGCAAGCACTGAGCAATAGACAAATCCCTCCTTTTTTTCCCCTTTTTCTTTCTATCTCTCCCCACTCCCCAGCAGTCACCCCCTGCCCCCCCAGAAGGAGAAGCTGCACAACCCTGGCCACACTGCCTACCCCTCACCCATGAGAGAGAGTCCCTACACTGTCCCTGGTTACCCACCCTATCCCTCCAGCACTGGAGAAAGCACCTGTATCCCCCTCAGGCACCTGCCCTGCCATTCCACCACTGGAGAGAGAACCTACACTCCTCCCAGCCATCTGCCCTGCCCCCAGTGCTCCCCCCAGCTGCCTAGCCCTGCTCCTACCCCACAGAAGACATCACCTGCATTCCTTCAGACCACCAGCCCCAGCCCTCCCTCAAGAGACACATGACAAGTACTCTCCCTGACCAACTTACCCTTCCCCATTGGAAAGAGCACCAGCACTCCTCCTGGCCACTAATCCCCTACCTACCCCACAGGAAAGAGCACCTGTGCTCCAGCCGGCAGCTGGCACCACCCTCCCTCACCAGACAGTGTGGCAGCACTCCCCAAGGCAAACCACCTCACCTCTCCCCCACCAGAGAGAGTGCCTGTGTGACCCCCAGCAACACGTCCATCACTCTCCCATTGAAGACACCACCTGCACACCACTCAGATGACTACCCTGCCCGTCCCCCACCAGGAAGAGTGTTTGCATGCTGCCTGACCAACTGCCTCATGCCTCCTAGTAGAGGAGTGCCTCCACAACCCCTGGACACCTGCCCCACTACTTGCATGTCACTTGCCATCCCGATGTGTGACTGTGAGCATTCCTGTACCACCAGATAGACCCTGCCCAGTATGCCCTCAGCCATCTGACATGTACAGTGAATAGCTATAAGTACTCGTCCTGCCCACTGTTGTCATGCCCAACTAGGGGCAGGAAGTGAATGCCCCTGTGCCACTAGATGAGTGATCACCAAAACACATCCAACCCACTAGCACTGATAAATCAAACGAAATAAAACAAAGCATAAATAAATAAAATAACACCTTAATGTGTCCAAGGTAGCAGACTACATCAAATCATATAAAGAAACAAGACAAGATGGCTCAAACAAATGACAAAAATGAAGGGGCAGAAAATCATCCTGAGAAAGAGATGTTAATGGAACTGCCTGATAAGGAATTCAAAAGGCTTATACATATAGTCCTCAAAGAGAAGAAGGAAAACGCAGAAAAAACCCTGTAAGAACTCAGTAAAACAATACAAGAACAAAATGATAAATAGACAATTAGAAATCATACAAAAATGTCAACTAGAAATCCAAAAGATTAACAATAAAATATCAGAATTAGATAACTCAATGGAATGACATAGAAGTAGAATTGAAACAAAGGAAGAAAGAATTAGGAAAATAAAGGACAAACCCCTTGACACCAGTTGATTTGAGGAACAATCAGAAAAAAAGAATGAAAAAAAGTAAAGATAGCCTAACAGTTACGTGGCACACTATGAAGAGGAATAATTTATGCATGATGGGAATCCCAGAACAAGAGGTTGTTGTTGTTAGGTGCCCTCAAGTTGGTCCTGATTCATACTGACCCCATGTACAACACAATGAAACACTTCCCTGTCCTGCACAATCCTCGCAGTTGTTGTTAAGCTTGATCTCATTGTTGAAGCCACTGTGTCAGTCCATCTCACTGAGGGTATTCCTCTTTTTTCCAGACGCTCTACTTTACCAAGCATGACGTCCTTCTCCAGGGACTGATTCCTCCTTATAACGTGTCCAAGCCATGTGAGACACGTAGTCTTGCTATACTAACTTCTAAGGAGCATTCTGGTCATACTTCTTCCAAGATAGATTTGTTCATTCTTTAAGCAGTCCATGGTATTTTTAATTTTCTTCTCCAACACAATTCAAAGTCGTCAATTCTTCTTTGGGCTTCCTTGTTCATCATCCAGCTTTCACATGCATATGAAGTGATTGAAAACAGCAAGGGATACTCAGAATCACCATGCCATCCTGCTGCAGCAAAGATCAGAAAAACTAATTCATAGTCACACGTCAATCCTGAAACCCTAAGCATCAAATGAAGAGATAAAGAATTCAGCCAAGCACCAAATGGAATAAGAAACTGACTGAGAACAGATTGAGGACAGATACATGCAGAGGTCCCCTATCAGCTACTGCAGCATGGATCCACCATATTGGAATCCTATCAGAGATCAGCGAACACGGGGTATGAGAAAGCACCTTCACAGAGCTTCCAGCAGGAACAGAACAACTGGTAACCAGAGATATAGGCTTTCCCACCCCCCACCATGCTTCACCCCTACTTAGCCTCCTCTGCTTCCTGCAGCCACAGTCTCTTGGCCAGGATGCACCAGCTGCACCCCAGTGTCACTTGGATTCCACTCACCCACACTGGCCGGCTCCCTGAGTGCCATTTTCTGGCTGCTGATGTTGCTTTTCTCTGCTTCTTTAGATTTTTTCCTTACCTCTCACCACCTCCCCCTCCTTTCTCTCAAATACCTGGTTCCATGTGCAATATTTGCTTCTATCTGAAAGGCTGAAAAACACCCCTTGACTGTGAAACTGCTTCCCAGCCCATGCTACCACTCTGGTGGGACCCCCTGGGGCTTTTTTGTTTGTTTGTTCTGATTTGTTCTGTTTTGATTTGTTTGTTTGTTTTCTTTTTCTTTTCTCAGCTTGGTAGCCCCTTGTAGCTGGGCAGTACCACGCAGCATGGAAGCTTCTCTCTTACTCTGTTCAGATGCACAGGGACATCCCTGGGGGCATTTCTTTTTTTTTTTTTTTTCTTGCTTTTTTTTGTTTTTGGTTTCTTTTGTTTTCTTCTCTCTCTTATTCCCTTTTTGTTTTTCTTCATTTCCAGTTTCTTGATTTATTTATTTTTTTCTTTTACCCTTTTTCTTTTTTTCATTTTTGTTTTTCCTCATTTCTCAGTCTCTCATCTCTCCACTCCAACAGCAAGACCCGTTAGCACTCTTTTTTGTTGGTGTGTATGTTTTTGGCTCCTGTTCCTCTCTCCTCTCTCTCATCTTTCCAATACCCATCTTAGCTCCACACATCACAATCTACCCCGTCCTTCTTGCCTACCTGCACCATGTGCTGAACATCACACTCCCAAGAGGCACAGACACGGCCTACTGGAACCTGCCCTGCACTGATTCCCGGTCCACACTGTAAATCCTGGTACTTGCCACAAACAACCAATCCCAGCAACTCCCCTTCAGCTGTACCTGCCCAGTTGTACCTACCTGAGACACTGACCCTGCCCATTGGAGAAGGAGGTGAAAAGTATTGTGCCCACAGATGAGCAAACAACAAAGAACGCACAACCCACCTGCTCAGACATAACCAAATAAAACAAAAAATCAGGACTAAACAAACAAATCTACAATGAATAAACTAGGAAAATAACAACTGAATGCCCTGAAGACAGCAGACAATATCAAAACATTTACAAAAACAGGACAGGATGGTTCCAGTAGGCTTCCAAAATAAAACACCAGATGATCTTCCAGCAGAAGAAAAGGCACTAGTCCTAACTGATAGGGAATTCAAATCTCTAATATTCAGAATTATCAAAGAGTTGAAGAAAAAGCAGACACAAATGAGGAAAAAAAAATAGACAAATTCATTGAAAATACAAACAAAAAAATGGAAGAATTCAAGAAAATAATACAGGAACAAAATGCCAAAATAAATTCGCAATTGGAAATCCAAAAGATAAACAACAAGAATTCAGAAATGGACAGTGTCATAGAAGGGCTGAGGAGCAGGTTTGAAATGATGGAAGATAGGATCAGCAAAATTGAAGACAAACACTTGGATACAACTCTGTTTGAGGAAAAATCAGAAAAAAGAAAGAAGAAAAATGAAGAAACACTGCGAATTACGTGGGATACATTCAAAAGCAAAAATCTGCAAGTGATCAGAGTTCCAGAAGACAGGGAGAAAACAGAAAACACATAAAGGATCATTGGAGAATTGCTGACAGAAAACTTCCCCAATATCATGAAAGATGAAAAGATGACCATCCAAGAAGCTCAACGAACCCTATATAGGATAGACCCTGAAAGAAAATCGTCAAGGCATATCGTAATCATACTTGCTAAAACCAAAGACAAACGAAGAATCCTGAGAGCAGCTCAAGAAAAACAAAAAGTCACATACAGAGGAGAAACAATAAGACAAAGCTCAGATTATTCGGCAGAAACCATGCAGGCAAGAAGGCAATGGGATGACATATATAAAACCTTGAAAGAAAAAGATTGACAACCAAGAATATTATATTCTGCAATACTCTTGTTCATATATGATAGTGAGATTAGGTCATTTCCAGATAAACAGAAATTAAGGGATTTTGTAAAAACCAAACCAAACTTACAAGACTTATTAAAGGGAGACCTTCAATCTCGGAACAAACATCAGACCACAGGCTGAATATAGGACACAGGATTGTACTAGCCAGATATCAACATAGGAAATGAACTCTTAAGGATTATCCAAAACCAAAAGAATCACAACAGGGAACCAGAGAGGTTAATCTGTAAATGACAACAGCATCAGAACAATAAAAGAGGGAATAAACAGTGAAGGCATAGAATCTTCTAATGGAGAGGAAGGCAAGGTGATATCAAGTAATAATAGACTGGTTCAAATCTAGGAAGATAAGGGTAAATTCCAAGGTAACCACACAGAAAGTTAACAAACCTACTCAACAAAATAAAGAAAAACATAAAGTCTCAGTAAAAACAAAACCTACAAAAACAAAAGAAATGAAAAAAAATCCACAAACAAAACGAACTCGGCACAGGAGAGTAAGAGGAACAAAGAAAATGTCAGCACCACAAAAAAAAAAAAGCACTACAAAATGCAATTCCAATCCTAGGAAAATATCCTAGAGAAATAAGAGCCATCACACAAATAGACATATGCACACCCATGTTCATTGTAGCACTGTTCACAATAGCAAAAAGATTGAAACAACTTAGAGGCCCATCAACAGATGAATGGATAAACAAACTATGGTACATACACACAATGGCATACTATGCACCAAGAAAGAACAACGATGAATCTGTGAAGCATCTCATAACATGAATGAAACTGGAGGACATTATGCTGAGTGAAATAATCACAAAAGGACAAAAATTGTATGAGACCTCTATTGTAAAAACCCATGAAATAGTTTACACACAAAAAGTAACAGTCTTTATTGGTTATGAGGGATGGGAGGGGTGGGGGGAAATACTAAATAGGCAATAGATAAATGGTATCTTTGGTGAAGGGTGAGACATACACAATACCTGGGAAACCAGCACAACTTGTACAAGAAAAGGTCATGGAAGCTCCATAGACAGATTCAAACTCACTGAGGTACTGATTTGCTGGGTGGAGGGCTGTGGGAACAATGATCTCGGGAACATCTAGTTCAATTGGCATAATACAGTTTATAAAGACAATGTTCTCCATTCTACTTTGATGAGTAGCGTCTGGGGTCTTAAAAGCCTGTGAGCAGCCATCTAAGATACTCCACTGGTCTCACCCCTTCAGGAGCAAGGGAGAATGAAGAGAACAGGATACAAGGAAAAGACTAGTCCAAAGGACTAATGGACCACAGCTACCAAGGCCCCTAGCAGACTGAGTCCAGTACAGCTAGATGGTGCCCGGCTACCACCACTGACTGCTCTGACCAGGATCACAACAGAGGGTTCTGGACAGAGCTGGAGAAGTATGTAGAACAAAATTCTAACACACAAAAAAATGACCAGATTTAATGGCCTGAAAGAGACTGGAGAAACCCTGAGATTATGGCCTCCAGACACCCTTTTATCTCAGTGGTGAAGTCACTTCCGAGGTTCACCTTTCAGCCAGGATTGGACAGTCCCATAAACAAAACAGGACTAATGAGACACAGCAGTCCAGGGACAAGGACTAGAAGGTAGAAGGGGACAAGAAAGCTGGTGGTAGGGAACCCAAGGTTGAGTAAGGATAGTGTTGACATGTAGTGGGATTTTTTAACCATTGTCATAGGTCAACATGTGTACTAACTGTTTAATGAGAAACTGTTTTGTTGTGTAAACCTTCTTCTAAAATGGGAATAGCAGTACAACTGGAAGAGCGTAGTCGATGTCACTGAACTGTGCATGTAGAAATTTTTGAATTGGTGTATCTTTGGCTATGTATATTTTCACCAAAAGAAAAAAAGGGGGGGGTTGAGAAGGGAGAGGGATGGCATGTCTTGGGGTTGTTAACCAATGTCATAAAAGAATATGCGTACTACTGTTTAATGAGAAACTATTTGTTCTGTAAACCTTTACCTGAAGTACAATAAAAAAATAAATAAAAATTTTTTAAAAATCACAAAATACCAGCAAACAGAATCCAACAGTATACTAAAACAGTCATACACCGTGACAAACTGGGATTTATTCTAGGAATGCAGGGATGGTTCAACATTAGAAAATCACTCAACATAATACCATATCAATAGAACAAAGGAAAAGAACAACATGATCATCTCTATACATGCAAAAAAAGCATTTGACAAAATCCAACACCCTTTCTTGATGAAACACCTAAAGAAGATCGGAATAGAAAGGAAATTCCTCAATATGATTCAGGACATATATGAAAAGTCAACAGCCAACATTATATTTAATTAAAAGACTGAGAGCTTTCCCCTTGAAATCAGGAACAAGACAAGTGTGTCTGCTCTCACCAACTGTATTTAATATTGTATTCAAAGTCCTAGCCAGAGCAATAAGAAAAGAAAAAAAAAAAGTGTATCCAGACTGGAAAAGAAGTAAATTATTTCTATCGGTGGATGACATGATACTATGTATAGAAAATCCCAAAGAGTCCACAAGAAAAATACTAGAGCTAATAGAGGAATTTAGCAAAGTTGCAGGGTCAACAAACAAAAAGCAGTCGAGTTTCTATACACCATTCATGAGAAATTTGAAAGGGAAATTAGGGAAACAATTCCATTTACAGTAGCTTCTAAGAGAATAATATATGTAGGGATAAATCTAACCAGGGAAGTGAAGGAATTATGCAGTGAAAACTATAAAACACTGCTGAAAGAGATTAAAGAAGACTTAAATAAATGGAAAGATGTTCCATGTTCATGGATTGAAAGACTTAGTATTGTTAAGACGTCAATACTATCCAAAGCGATCTATAGATTCAATGCAATCCTGATCAGAATTCCAAGAGCCTTCTTTACAGAAATAGAGAAACCAATCCTCAACTTTATATATAATGTCAACAGTACTTGAATAGCTAGAAGGAATTAAACTTCCTGATTTTAAAATGTACTAAGGAGTTGGTGGCACAGTGGGTTAAGTGCTTGGCTGCTAACCAAAAGGTTGCTGGCTGGAACACACAAGCCACTCCAGTCAGAATCAACTCAATGGCAATGGGTTTGGTTTTGTTGTTGTTATTTTATTCAGCTACAGTAATCAAAACAGCCTGGTCCTCATATAACAATAGACATATAGACTAATGGAATAGAACAGATAGTCCATAAATAAACCCACACATCTATGGTCAACTGATTTTTGACAAGGGTACTAAGTCTATCCAATGAGAAAAGAAGAGTCTTTCCAATAAATTGTGCTGGGAAAATTGGATTTCCACATGCAGAAAAATGAAAAAGGATCCATGCCTCACACCATACACAAAGACAAATTTAAAATGGATTAAGGACCTAAATGTGCAAACTAAAACCATAGAATTCTTAGAAGAACAAGCAGGGGCAACGCTGTCAGGCCTATCTTTCAACAATGGATTATCAAATATAATAACAAAAGCACAAACAGCAAAAGACAAAATAACTAAATGGGACTCACAAAAATTAAAAACTTTTGTTCACCAAAAGAATTTACCAAAAAAGTGAAAAGACAAGGTACTGACTGGGAGAATATCTTCAGAAACCATACATCTAACAAGAATCTAATAATAAAAATATATATAAAACTTCAACAACTTAACATCAAAAATACAAATATCCCAATAATAAAATGGGCAAAAGACATGAATAGACATTTCACCAAAGAGGACATTCAAATGACATCAAAACACATGAAAAGATGCTCAGTATCATTAACCATCAGAGAGATGAAAATCAAAACCACAAGGAGACACCATTTCACTCCCACTAAGATAGCAAAGATAAAAAAAATACAAACAGAAAATAACAAATGTTGATGAGGATGTGAGGAAATTGGAACCATTACCCATTGCTGGTGGGAATGCAAAATGGTACAGTTGTTGTGGAAAACAGTGCAGCAGTTCCACAAAAAACTAAAAATAGAACTACCATACAACCCTGCAATTCCACCCCTAGGTGTATATCCAAAAGACTTTAAAGCAGAGATTCAATCAAGGACATCAGTGTTCATTGCAGCACTATTCACAATAGTTGAAAGGTGGAAACAACCTAAATGCCCAGCAACAGTGAATGGATAAACAAAATGTGGTACATACATAAAATGGAATACTACTCAGCCAGTAGGAGAAATGAAGTCTTGATTCATGCTACAGTATTGATGAAGCTGGAAGACATTATACTGAGCTAAATAAGCTTATCACAAAAGGATAAATATTATATGAACTCTTTTATTTAAAAAGACAAGAAAAGGCAAATGTGTAGAGACCGAAGTTTATTAGTGTTTACCAGGGGTGAGAAGGAGGGGGAAAAGGGGATAAATACATTAAATGGAAAAAATCGCACTGATTAAGGGTAGAGTTGCACAGCCAATTATCATAATTTCTGTCAATAAATTGTACACCTGTAAAAAGTTGAATTGGCAAAAACTGTGTGATAGATATATCACAATAATGACACATACATACACAAAAAAACCTGACTCTGTATGCCATTTCTGCCCCTTCTAGATGGGCTGTGCCCTAAGGCCTGGGAGCCACTTCTTCAGTCGCCTGTGGTGTCCCTGGGGGCTTTTCTTTTCTTTTTTTCCCCCTTTTTCCTTTTGGTTTTCTTCACTTCTCAGTTTCTCATCTTTCTCTACTTTCCTTCTTTTCCTGTCTCACAAATACCTGGCACTATATGCCATCTCTGCCCCTTCTAGATGTGCTGTACAGTACCTAGTGGCTTCCTTGGTCTGAGCCGCCAACCCAGTGGGCTCCCCTGGGGATTTTTGTTTTGTTTTGTTTTCTCGATTTCCTGTCTCTACCACCCTTCCCTTCTTTTCTCCTGAACATCTGGCACCATGTGCCGTCTCTGCTCCTTCTAGACAGGCTGTGCAGTACCATGCCACTGGGGAGCCACTTCCCTGGTCTGCGCCACCACACCAGTGACCTCCCTTGGGGATAGTTTTTCTTTTTATTTCTCTCTCCTTTTCTTTTCTCAATGTCTTGTCTCCCTCTGCATTCCTTCCTTACACTTCTCCTGAACACCCGGTTCCATGTGCCATCTCTGCTTCTTCTTGACGGCCTGTAC
The DNA here is from genome assembly GCA_030035585.1 of Dugong dugon. Taxonomy (NCBI): domain Eukaryota; kingdom Metazoa; phylum Chordata; class Mammalia; order Sirenia; family Dugongidae; genus Dugong; species Dugong dugon. The sequence goes on from CM057464.1 coordinate 25,462,102, forward strand.
AGTGCCACACAGCTGAGGACCTGCTTCTGTTGGGCTCCCTGGGAGCATTTTTTTTCTTCTTTACTTTCGTCCTTCTTTTTTTCTCAGTTTCTTGTCTCTCTCTACCTTCCTTCCTTACCATTCTCCTGTATACCTAGTGCTGTGTGCCATCTCTGCTCCTTCTTGATGGGCTGTGCAGTGCCAATCAGCTGGGGGCCCACTTTCGGTGGGCTCCCTTGGGGCATATTTCTTTTCAGTCATTCTTTTTTTTCTTGGTTTCTTTTCTCTATCTCCCTTCCTTACCCTTCTCCTGGTGCTGTCTGCCATCTCTGCTCTTTCTGGAGGTACTGTGTATTGTCATATGGCTGTGGACCTGCTTCCAGTGAGCTCCCTTAGGGAATTTTTTTCTTCCTTTCTTTTTCTTTTTTGCTCTTTCTTCTTTTTTCTTGGGTTCTTATCTTGTCTTTTTCTACCTCCCTTCCTTTCCTTCCTCCCAACCACCTGGCAGCTTTTTTTTCTCTCAGTTTCTTATCTCTCTCTACATTCTTTTCCCCAGACCACCTAGCTGCATGTGCCTTTCTCTCTCTCTCTCTCTTTTAAATCTATTTTCCTATCTCTCTTTCCCTTCCATCTTTTCCATTCTCCTGCCCATCTAGCTGCATGTGCCACATCTGTCCCTTCTTGATGGGCTGTGCCTCACCACCCAGCTAGAAAGCCATTGGCACATGGCTTTGCCAGGTCTGTGCCACTCCAACAGCAGTCTCCCTCAGCACTTTTTTTTTTTTTTTGCTCCTGTTTCTCTCTCCTCTTTCTCTTCTCTCCCCTACCCCACTTAGCTACACACATCAGAACCTCCTCCCTTCTTCCTGCCTGTCTGCACAATGTGCTGAACATCGCACCCTGAGAAGCACCCCCAAACCTGCCCTGCACTAACCCCTGGCCCTGCACTGTTGGCCCCAGTATGTGCACAAAAAAACTCACCCCAGTCCCTCCACTACAGCTGGACATCCCATGCTGAACCGCAGTTGAGCGACTAACCATACCCATCAGACAAGGTGTTGAGAAGTATCATGCCCACAGATGAGCAAAGAACAAAGAAAACATAGCCTGCCTGCTCAGACATAACCAAATAAAACAAAAAAGGAGGATGAAACAAAAAAAATCAATAAATGAAAAAAATACTGAAAGCCCTGAAGACAGCAGACATTATCAAAACATATTTTAAAAAAGGACAGGATGGTTCCAGTAGGAATCCAAAATAAAACACCAGATGATTTTCCAGTAGAAGAAAAGGCACTAGAACTACCTAATAGGGAATTCAAATCTCTAATATTCAGAGCTGTCCAAGAGTTGAAGGAAAAAGCAGACAAAAATGAGGAAAAAATAGACAAAATCATGGAAAAGACAGACAAAACAATGGAAGAATTCAGGAAAAAAATACAGGTACATAACGTCAAAATAAATTCACAACTAGAAATCATACAAAACCAGCAATTAGAAATGCAAAAGATAAACAAGATTTCAGGAATGGGCAGTGTCATAGAAGGTCTGAAGAGCAGGTTTGAAACAATGGAAGACAAGATCAGCAAAATTGAAGACAAATCTCCAGATACTGTTTTGTTTGAGGAAAAATCAGAGAAAATAACAAAGAAAAATGAAGAAGCTCTGAGAATGATGGGTATACCATCAAAAGCAAAAATCTGTGAGTGATCAGAGTTCCAGAAACAGGGGGAGAAAATAGAAAACACAGAGAGGATCACTGAAGAATTGCTGACAGAAAACTTCCTTAATACTATGAAAGATGAAAAGCTGACCATCCAAGAAGCTCAGTGAACCACATATAAGATGGACCCCGAAAGAAAATCACCAAGGCATATCATAATAACCACACTTGCCAAAACCAAAAACAAAGAAAGAATCTGAGAAGAGTTCAAGATAAATGAATAAGTCACATTCAGAGGGGAATCAATAAGACTAAGTTATGATTACTCAGCAGAAACCATGCAGGCAAGAAGGCAATGGGGTAACATATATAAAACCTTGAAAGAAAAAAAATGCCAACCAAGAGTAATTTATCCTGAGAAACTCTCGTTCAGATATGAAGGTGAAATTAGAATATTTCCAGATAAACAGAAATTAAGTGGATATGTAAAAACCAAACAAAACTTACAAGAATTATTAAAGAGAATCCTTTAGATTGAGGACAAACAACATCAGGCAACAGCCTGAATCTAAGACACAAGACCACATCAGCCAGATACCAACCTAGGAAACAAACTCTCAAGGATTAATCAAAACTAAAAGATTTACAATGGGAAACCAGAGAGGTTAATCTGGAAATGACAACAACGTCAGAACAATAAGAGGAAATAAACGATGGAGGTATAGAACTTTCAAATGCAGAGTAAGGCAAGGTGATACCAAGTAATAAAAGACTGGTTCAAACTTAGGAAGATAAGGGTAAATTTCAAGGTAACCACAAAGAAAGTTAACAAACTTACTCATCAAAATAAAGAAAAAAACATAAAGTCTCAGTAGACACAAAATCTACAAAAACTAAAGAAATGAAAAAATCCACAAACAAAAGCAATTCAGCACAGGAGAGAAAAAGGGAACAAAGAAAACATTAACACTACAAAAAAAGGACTATAAAATGATAGCAATAAATTCACACCTATCAATAATTACAGTAAATGTAAATGGCCTAAATGCACCTATAAAAAGACAAAGTGACAGAATGAATTAAAAAAACAGCATCCATCAATATGCTGTCTACAAGAGACACATCTTAGAAACAAAGACGTAAATTTATTAAAGATCAAAGGATGGAAAAAATATATCAGCAAACAGCTACCAAAAAAGAGCAGGAGTAGCAACACTAATCTCAGATAAAATAGATTTAAAACTACATACATCATAAAAGACAAAGAAGGGCATCATATAATGATTAAAGGGACACTCTATCATGAAGACATAACCATAATAAATATCTACACACCCAATGACAAGGCTCCACAATACATGAAACAAACTCTAACAGCACTGAAATAGAAATGGACAGTTTTACAATAACAGTAGACTTCAACACACCTCTCTTGGTAAAGGACAGAACATTTAGAAAGAAATTCAACAAAGATACAAATAATCTAAAGGCCACAATCAACCAAGTTGACCTCATAGACATATATAGAGCACTCCACCTGACAGCTGCAAAGTACATATTCTTTTACTAGCACATGGAACATTCCCCAGAACAGACCACATCTTAGGCCACAAAGCAACCTTCAACAAAATCCCAAACAAAGTGTCTTTTCTGATCACAATGCCATCAAAGTAGAAATTAACAACATGAAGAACAAGGAAAAAAAATCAGTTACATGGAAACTGAATAACACCTTGCTTAAAAACCGCTGGGTAATAGAAGAAATCAAAGATAGAATCAAAAAATTCCTAGAATCAAACAAGAATGAAAATGCATCATATCAAAACTTTTGGGACACACCAAAGGCAGTGTTCAGAGGTCAATTTACAGGAATAGATGCACATCATCAAAAAAGAAGAAAGGGACAAAATAAAAACTTTAGCTACACAACCTAAACAAATAGAAAGAGAATGGTAAAAGATGCCCACAGCCACCAGAAGAAAGGAAATAATAAAGATCAGAGCAGAAATAAATGAAATAGAGAACAGAAAAAAACAGAATCACAAAGACCTGAAGTTGTTTCTTTGAAAGGATCAACAAAATCGAGAAACTACTGGCCAAATTAACAAAAAAAAAGCAGGAGAGGATGCAAATAACCCAAATAAGAAATGAAATGCAGGACACTACAACAGACCCAACTGAAATAAAAAGGATCATAAGAGACGACTATGAAAAACTATACTCCAACAAATTTGGAAACCTAGAGGAAATTGACAAATTTCTTGAAACACACTACCTACCCAAACTAACACAAATGGAAGTTGAAAATCTGACCCAAAACAAGAGAAGAGATTGAAAAGGTAATTTTTTTTTAAAAAGAAAAAGAAAACTCCCAACCAAAAAAAAAAAAAGCCTTGGCCTAGATGGCTTCCCTAGAGAATTCTACCGTTCAGAGAAGGGCTTACACCAGTACTACTCAAACTATTTCAGAACATAGAAAAGGAAGGGATACTTGCAAATTCATTCTCTGAAGCCAGCATAACCCTGACACCAAAACCAGGCAAAACGCCACAAAAAATGAAAATTACAGACCAAGATCTCTCATGAATATAGATGTAAAAATTCTCAACAAAATTCTAGCCAAGAGAATTCAGCATCATATCAAAAAAATAATACACCACGACCAAGTGGAATTCATACCAGGTACATAAGGATGGTTCAACATTAGAAAATCAATGAACATAATCTGCCACATAAATAAAAGGAAGGAAAATAATCACATGATCATCTCAATCAATGCAGAAAAGACATTCGACAAAGTCCAATACCCATTCCTGATAAAAAAACTCTCAATAAAATTGGCATAGAAGGGAAATTCCTCAACACAAATGGCATCTATACAAAATCAACAGCCAATATCATTCTTAATGAAGAGAGGCTGAAAAGATTCTCCTTGAAAACAGGAACAAGACAAAGATCCCCTTTGATAACACCACTCCTATTTAACATTGTGCTGGAAGTCCTAGTTAGAGCAATAAGACAAGAAAAAGAAATAAAGGGCATCCAAATTGGGAATGAAGATGTTAAACTGTCCCTATTTGTAGATGATATGATACTATACATAGAAAACCCAAGACTCCACAAGAAAACTACTGGAACTAATAGAAAGATTCAGCAGAGTAGCAGGATACGAGATAACCATACAAAGATCAGTTGGATTCCTATACACCAATAAAGACAATGATGAAAAAGAAATAAGGAAAACAACACAATTTATAATAGCCCCTAAAAAAATAAAATACACTAGGAGTAAATCTAACCAGGGATGTAAAAGACCTGTACAAAGAAAACTACAAAACACTAATGCAAGAAACCAAAAGAGATCTACCTAAATGGAAGTACATACCATGCTCATGGACAGGTAGACTTAACATTGTGAAAATGACAATTCTACCCAAAGCAATCTACAAATACAACGCAATCCCGATCCAAATACCAACAACATTCTTTAATGAGATGGAAAAACTAATCATTAACTTTATATGGAAAGGGAAGATGCCCTGGATAAGTAAAGCACTACTGAAGAAGAATAAAGTAGGAGGACTTGCACTACCTGGCCTCAGTACCTACTATACAGCTACAGTAGTCAAATCAGCCTAGTACTGGTACAAAAATGAATACATTAACCAATGGAACAGAATTGAGAACCCAGATGTAAATCCATCCACCTACTGTCACCTGATCTTTGACAAGGACCCAAAGTCCATCAAATGGGGAAAAGTTAGTCTTTTTAAAAATGGTGTTGGCAAAACTTGGATGTCCATCTGCAAAAAAAATGAAACAGTACCCATACCTCACACCATATACAAAAACTAATTCAAAATGGATCGAAGACCTAAATATAAAGCCCAAAACTTCAAAATTCGTAGAAGAAAAAATAGGATCAACCCTAGAGGCCCTGATACATGGCATTAGCAGGATACAAACCATAACTAACAACACACAAACTCCAGACAATAAGCTAGATAACTGGGATCTTCTAAAATTAAACACTTAGCTCATCAAAAGATTTCACCAAGAATAAAGAGAGAACCTACAGACTGGGAAAAAATTTTTGGCTATTACATGTCCAACAAAGGTTTAATCTCTAAAATCTACAGGAGAATCCAACACCTCTACAACAAAAAGACTAGTAATCCAATTAAAAAATGGGCAAAGGAAATGAACAGACACTTCACCAAAGAAGACATTCAAGCAGCTAACAGACACATGAGGAAATGCTCACAATCACTAGCCGTTACAGAAATGCAAATCAAAACCACAATGAGATACCATCTCACTTTCGCATTACTGATGCAATTCAAAAAAACAGAAAATAACTGATGCTGGAGAGCCTGGAGGGAGATTGGAACTCTTATGTACTGCTGGTGGGAATGCAAAGTGGCACAACCATTTTGAAAAATGATATGGTGCTTCCTTAGAAAGCTAGAAATAGTAATAGCATATGATCCAGCAATCCTACTCCTAGGAATATATCCTAGAGAAATAAGAGCTGTCACACAAATAGACAATGAACCCAAGTTCATTGCAGCATTGTTAACAATAGAAGGGTGGAAACAACCTAGATACCCATCAACAGATGAATGGATAAACAAACTATGGTACATATACACAATGGAGTACTACAAAATAATAAAGAACAATGATGAATCTGTGAAGCATCTTGCAACTTGGATGAATCTGGAGGGCATTATGCTGAGTGAAATAAGTCAATCACAAAAAGACAAATATTATATAAGACTACCACTATAAAAACTCATGAAAAGCTTTACACACAAAAAGAAACAATCTTTGATGGTTACAAGGGAGGAGAAGGGAGGGGATGGAAAAACACTAAATAGACAATAGATAAGTGGTGATTTTGGTGAAGGGTAAGACAGTACACAGTACTGGGGAAGCCAGCACAATATGTCCAAGACAAGGTCATGGAAGCTCCATAGACAGATCCAAACTCCCTGAGGGACTGAATTGCTGGGTAGAGGGCTGTGGAGACCATGGTCTTGGGGAACATCTAGCTCAATTGGTATAACATAGTTTATAAAGAAAATGTTGTATGTTCTATTTTGGAAAGTAGCATCTTCAGTCTTAAAAACTTGTGAGCTACCATCTAAGATAATCCACTGGTCTCACCCCATTGGGAGCAAGGGAGAATGAAATAAACTAAAGACACTAGGGAAAGAGTAGTCCAAAGGACTAATTGACCACAACTACTACAGCATCCACCAGACTGAGTCCAGTACAACTAGATGGCACCCAGCTACCACCACTGACTACTCTGACATGGATCACAATAGGGGTTCCTGGAGAGAGCCAGAGAAAAATGTAGAACAAAATTCTAACTCACAGAAAAAGACCAGACCTACTGGCCTGACAGAAACTGGAAAAACCCTGACAGTATGGTCCCCAGACACCCTTTTACCTCAGTAATGAAGTCACTCCTGAAGTTCATCCTTCAGCCAAAGATTAGATAGGCCCATAAAACAAAATGAGACTAAATGGGTACACCAGCCCAGGGACAAGGATGAGAAAGGCAGGAGGGAACAGGAAATCTGGTAATAAGGAACTCAAGGTTGAGAAGGGAGAGTGTTGACATGTCGTGGGGTTGTTAACCAATGTCACAAAACAATATGTGTAATAACTGTTTAATGAGAAGCTAGTTTATTCCGTAAACCTTTATCTAAAATACCATTTTTTAAAAAAAAAGTAGCTGCTGAGGCTGCTTATGTACAACCAAACACCTCATGGAATTTGGTTCCTTGGTTTGGAGGTTTAGGGTCATGGTTTCATGGGACATCCCAGTTAATTGGTCTAAGAACATGTTTAGTGCTTCTGTTCGATCTCCTAATTTGTTGTGTAGTGCCTGGGGTCTTAAAAGCTTGCAAGTGATCATCGAAGGAACAACTGACCTCTATTCACCTGGAGCAATGAGGAAGAAGGAGAGTCAGGAATAAGAGGAGGTTGTGGAACATGTGGCTAATTGCCTCCATTAACAACTGCCTCCTTTGCCATGAGACCAAAAGAACTGGATGGTGGCCAGCTACCATTACTGAACATTTTGATCAAATATTCCCTTGCAGAATCTTGACTGGAAGGGGGGAAATGGGGAACAGAATTTCAATTTCTCAGGGACTCTAGACTTTCTGGAGCCATGGAGGATGGATGAACTCCTGAAACCATTTTCTGTTTTGAATTTTTTGTTGATACCACATATTTTAATTAACGGAAGCATGCTGAATCATTGAGTGTGTCTGAATTTTTGGTAGGTAGTATGGCTTTTTTTTTTGCCCCTTCCCAAATCCCACCCTCAGAGTTCCGTGGTACATATATGTCCCTCTGTACCCCTAGAGTTCAGAGTTACATAGGTGTCTCACTTAAAATTTTTTCAAACTCCATATTTTATCTAAAAAAAAAAAAATTGATTTAGCATCACCACATTCAATACCCTGTAAAAACAATAATTTGCAGCACACACCCATTTTTCAGTTTCAAAGTTATAAAGGCCCCTGCCTTGCGGCAGCATGCCCTATCAATGGGAAAGCAGGTTCTCAACAATCCTCAGAGGCTGAAAAAATAAATGGACACTACATGTATCTTAGATAATAAAATAGTTCAACTTTAAACCAAAAATATCTTCTGAAGTCCTCTTAAAATCAAGCAGTAGTTTAACTTAACTAGTAAAACAGGTCTACTACTGAGCATTACACTGTTTGAAGAACTCTGTATAAGGGATCAAAGTGACAACAGCAGCTCAAAAGATAGGAACCTTCAGGGGCAGTGAGTTTATGTTAATGGGAGAGGAACAACTCAGAAAATGAGGGTAAGAATGGTTGCACAGCTCAAAGAAGGTAATCAGTGTCACTAATTGTGCATGTAAGAACTGTTAACTGGTGTATGTTTTGCTGTGTATATCCTCAACAACAACAAAATAAATAAAATTTAGGAAAAAAATTATAATAAATACTGGCATCCCCCAGGGGACCCAGTCTTCTAATAGGCATACAGTTACTGAAGTTCTGGAATCATCAACAGTACATCACTTAGGTATGGCTGGCTAGTTCCATTTCAATGCTCAATTATTTATTCATTTATTCAATACATATTTACTGAGTGCCTAGGCATCTCTATCTCTAGGAAGCTCTGATTGTTGTAAGGCACAAAGCTCCTGGAAGGCACAGCTCTTGACAAAATACAGTGGAATTCTCAGCACTAACACCCTTCTCTGGACATTCCAGGGAAGTTGCCTGGGGGTTACCGCTCACATGGTACACACTAATGAAGGAGGCTGGCTCTGTGAAACACAGTTCCTGAGCCTTTTTTTGCCTTTGGCTAAGAAGTGAGCCCCAAGCAGAGGTGGTGCCCTCACCTTTGAGTTCTAAACTCACAATAACATAAGCATCACAAAGTTATCTATCCAGGGTAAATGTACATCAGATTTTAATCTCTGATTGTCTGTGTTACACAAATCTGGACTGTTTTATATAATTAGATTGTAAATGGGAAATATTACCTAATATTTGTTAAATGTCAAATATCAGCTTAATTGGTTTAAGATTATTGTTACTCTATCGAGGCACCCCAATTGTGGTGAAATGAGTTCCTTATTGTGGCCTTTTGCCTTGGTTCTTTGGAAAAACAGCTTGAGAGATTTTCCCCTTAAGCCCTGAGGAGTTACCTTTGCCCCAGTTTTCTACCCCAGAGGGTTTGTTATTTTTGTTCAGGTTGATTGACATTTCCTGGGTAAGCTGTAAACAACTTGGTTTTGATACATTTTGTCTGGCTCTGGGCTGCAGCCTGTCCTGTGATTAGAATGCACCTTGCAGGGATTGGTTAATAATCCATGCAAAGGAAGTGATATGGACTATGCACAGCTTACTATGCAAATGAAGTGTCTGTGGCCTAACTAGAGGGGACTGGTCAGTTTGTGACACCCACTGAGAGGGGCCATGCCTTGAAATTGACAAGGAGTTGTGTATATAAGCAGCCAACACCACGGAGGTTTTTGGAGACAGAAAGAAGAGAAGCAGCAGGAAAAAGCAGAAGGAAGAAAGCAGAGAGAGAGAGGAGACAAGGAACCTCCTAAAAGACCTGTAAGGTCTGGGGCTGTAACACTGAAGACAGTGACAGACCCAGAAGGGGCCTTGTGGCAAAGTAAGTGATGACAGATGGCAGGGCCAAGAGGAGCTTAGGTTGAGGGGATCGAGAGGAGCCTGTCCTCAGGGGGCCAAGAGGAGGCCTGTCCTGAGAGAAAGAGAGACCTACATGGCTTAGAAGAGCTGAGAGAGCTATCCTACACTGAAGAAGGGGGACTTTGCCTGCATGCTTCCTAATCCTGATCCTGAGTTGTACCTTCTTACTTCCTTAATAAACCGTTTAACTCTAAGTATGATCTGTGAGTTCTGTGTGGGCATTGCAACAGATTATCAAACCCAGAAGAGAAGTAGAGAGTGTCATAGGAGGGATGGCTGGTGTCAGAATTGTTAAAAATGTTGGAGGGTGGAGGTATATCTGACCTCCACCTCATAGGAATTAGCTTTGAGCTGATTCAGGTCCTTCCGAAGTTAGACAGGTTCTGACACTACTACTACTACCTAAATTTTACACCAATACCATTTACTTTCTCAACCAAATATTGCTCCTCAACCAGACATTCAAACTGACATTCAAATATAAGCATATTTACATCTACATACATCCACAGATGTGCTAGCTTATGTTCCATCTCAGTGCAATTTCTCCTGTCCGGTTCAAGATTTTCCCAGCATGTTATCTCAAGTGTCCTTCTCTCACTCAAGCCACATCTACTCCAGAACCTCCAGAAGTTTCTCTCCACCATGACAGGAAGTCTGCCTTCATGTTGCTCCCCAATATTATAGGAAATCTTATCACCACAATATTAGTTTATAAATAACAAAATTGAGATCTAGAAAAAAGTAACAATCTAAGAGTTAAGTATCAGAACCATGAAAAATCTCAGCACCAACCACAGAATCATTAAAAATATAAAACAACATGAAGTTCGTCTATGTCCCTCTTTCCCATTGCATATTATACCAAATTAATTTCCCTAATGGATTAATTAGAATAGAGGTTTAGCCATGTTGACAAAGACCCAAAGTAATAGTCTGAGCAGGTATGAGGTTCTAGTTCATGAAGTTTCTAGGGTCTCAGGCTTCTCCACCTGGTTATCTGCTATCCCAAAAGTTTCTGTTCATCCCCTTAGCTGGAACTCAGTCACATGGGCATGCCAAGCCACAAGGGAGGCTGGGAAGGAAGTTTATATTTTGTTCAGCAAGCTAAGTGTCCAGCTAAAAAATTCTGTGATGAGAAGGGGACAAGAAAGTCCCCTGGTGATAGGGAACACAAGGTGGAGTAAGGATATTCTTGATGTGTTGTGAGATTGTTAACCATTGTCATAGGGCAACATGTGTAGTAACTGTTAAATGAGAAACTATTTTGTTCTGTAAGCCTTCATCTTAAGTGAGAATAACAGCACAGTTGGAAGAGCGTAGTCAATGTCACTGAACTGTGTATGTAGAAATTTTTGAAACGGTGTATCTTTGGCTATCTGTATTTTCATCAAAAAAAAAAAAAAAGGTTGAGAATTTACAGGCTTAATATGTTGTGGGGTTGTTAACCAATGTCATAAAACAACATGTGTACTACTGTTTCATGAGAAACTATTTGTTCTGTAAGCCTTCACCTGAAGTACAATAAAATATAAAAAATAAAAAATTCTGTGATGAGAGATAAAAGAATGGATACTGGGGGGCGACTAGGAGGCTCTGCCACACCAAAATTTTTCTTCATAATGTCTCTGACTGCTCAAAATTGGATATAGAATATCTATAGTCCTACAATATAGAGTGTATTATGGACTAAAACTCAGCTTGAATGGTAGGCCATTCCCAAGCAGACCCTACCCTATCAATCTCTCGTGACCAGTCCAGACTCTTAGAAGCCCCTGAAATTACCAATTCAGCCATACTCCCTCATTATGCCCCTTCCTGTCTCTTTGCGCCTGGATCAATTCCCAACCCCCTCTACAGACTTCTGCCTTATTACAATATCCCATCATACTCTCTTCCTCCTCTGAACTCCTACTGTACTGTTTTCAGGCCACTGTTTACTCACTCGATTATTATAGCAAATGCTGTTGCCACCTCACCCCATATACGCTCAATACACAGCCTTCCAGAATCTACCTTCAAAGGTATCCTATTGCAAAGACATACTACTCCACACCTGAAGGCTTTCTCTTTATCTGCATAGGGAAAACCAGAAGTGCTGGGGAGCTCATGCTCCAAGAAGTAGACTTCAGTCAATGATGGACAGGAGTTGGGAGATACATTGGTTAAGACTGTGTGTCAACTTGGCTGGGCCATGATTCTCAGTGTTTTGGCAGTCGTATAGTGTTGTGATCACTTCCCTGTTCAGATTTGATATGTGATCACCCCCATGATGGGATCTGCTGTGAGTAGCCAGTCAGTTGAAAGAGAGTTTCCTTGGCTGTGTGGCCTGCATCTAAATACAAGCGGGGATTCTGGCAAGGCTCTAGGACTTTTGCTTATTCTGGATCCTGCAGCTGGCTCCTGTTGTCTAACCTTTGGTTCTTGGGACTTGAACTAGCAGCTTACCTGCAGTCTTTCCTGCCAATCTTGGGATTCATTGATCCTCACAGCCTGTGAGCAAGAGCCCTGCTCTCCAACCTACCGATCTTGGGTTCACCAGCCCCTGCAGCTATGTGAATCAGGAGAAGCCTCTATCCAGATTCACAGACTTGGAATAGATATACTCAGCAACATGGACCACCACTCACCAAGGCTGACCTGGCTACAGCCACTGCTGAATGCCCAGTCTGCCAGCAGCAGAAACAAACACTGAGTCCCCAATATGGCATCATCCCTCAAGGTGATCAGCCAGTAACTTGGTGGCAAGTTGATTACATTGGACCACTTCCGTCATGGAAAGGGCAGCATTTTGTTCTTACTGAAATAGACACTTACTGTGGATATGGATTTAACTTCCATGCATGAAATGCTTTTGCCAAAACTACCATCTGTGAACTTACAGAATGTCTTAGCCACCATCATGGTATCCCATACAGCATCGCCTCAGATTGAAGGACTCACTTCACAGCAAATGAAGTGCAGCAATGGGCCCATGCTCATGGAATTCACTGGTCTTACCATGTTCCCCATCATCCTGAAGCAGCTGGCTTGATAGAATGATGGAATAGTCCTCTAAAGACCCAATTTTGGTGCCAGCTAGGTGGCAGTTGCAGCAATGTTCTCCAGGAGGCTGTATATGCTCTAAACCAGCATCCAATATATGGTGTTATTCCTCCATAGCCAGGATTCATGGGTCAAGGAATCAAGGGGTGGAAATGGGAGTGGCACCACTCACTATTTCCCCTAGTCACCTGCTTGTAAGATTTTTGCTTCCTTATGCTCTGCAGGTCTAGAGTTCTTAGTTCCAAAGGGAGGAATGTTCCTCCCTGGAGACACATCAATGATTCCATTGAATTAGAAGCTAAGAATGCTACCTGGTCACTTTGGGCTCCTTATGCCTCTGGATAAACAGGTATAGAAGGGAGTTAGCATACTGGCTGATGTGACTAATCCTGATTACCAAGAGGAAATCAGATTGATATTACATAATGGAGGTAAAGAGAGTATGTCTGGAATGCAGGAGAACCTTTAGGGCGTCTCTTAGTACTACTATACCCTGCGATTAAAGTCAATGGAAAATTACAGCAACCCAATTCTGACATGACTACTAATGGCCCAGACCCTTCAGGAATAAAGGTTTAGTTCACCCCACCAGGCAAAGACCCATCACCAGCTGAGGTGCTGGCTGAGGGCAAAGGGAATATGGAACGGGTGGTGGAAGAAGGTAGTTCTAAATACCAGTTCTGGCCACATGACCAGTTGCAGAAAGGAGGACTGTAATTGTTATGAGTATTTCTGGTTTATATGTGTGCATCAAATATTTTTGTTTTCTTCACTTATAAAATATAAGATATAAACAGGGCTAGTGAGTTTTTGGTTGTATGTATGTTCCTTGTATCATGTTAGACACAAGTATGACTTTATAATTGTCTTTATTCAGAGATTGTGTATGGTTTAAGGAGATATGCACAGGTGCCAAGCTGACAGGGGTGAGCTGTGATGGTTAAGATGGTGTGTCAGTTTGGCTGGGCCATGATTCTCAGTGTTTTGGCAGTCATGTAACATTGTGATCACTTCACTGTGGAGACTTTATATGTGATCACTCCCATAATGGGATATCTTGTGAGTAGCCAATCAGTTGAAAGGGAGTTTCCTTGGGCTTGTGGCCTGTATCTGAATATAAGTGGACGTTCTGGCAACACTCAAGGGCTTTTGCTAGTTCTGGATCCTGCAGCTAGCTTCTGTTCTTCTGACCTCCGGTTCTTGGGACTTGAGCTAGCAGCTTACCTGTGGTCTTTCCTGCCAATCTTGGGATTCGTTGATCTTCACAGCCTATGAGCAAGATCCCTGCTTTCTGACCTGCCGATCTTGGGTTTGCCAGCCACTGCAGCTATGTGAATCAGGAGAAGCTTCTATCCTAATCCACAGACTTGGGACGTTCCAGCCTCTACAACCACATGAGCCATTTCCTTGATATGAATCTCTCTATATACATATATTTGTATGGTTTTGCTTCTCTAGAGAACACAGCCTAAGACAGGAGATGAACACCCCATCTCCTTCACCCTTGGATAGATTGACAACAAATAGTCTTCTATCCATTTCCCAGTAGAACTGAGCTCCAACTGCCTATCTTGGTAGCTGGCTTGATGACACTACTTGAATTGCCTTCCTTCCCTTCCCTGTCTCACTTCTTTCACACCCCTAACTATGTATGCCTCCTAGGGTCACTGCTAAATAAACGAGTAGCTTCAAATCCTTGTCTCAGTGTCTGCTTCTAGAGAAAAGTAAACTAAGGTAACTCTGCTCTGTGTTCCTCACCCTCCTTGGAGTTCTGGACAATACAAATGTCTCTGTCTCATATGTCATATCTGTAGTGCCTGGCACATAGTAGGTCATTAACAGATGTTGGGGCTTCACCAAAACTGACTATACCTACATCTCGTTTTTTCTCTCTCTCTTCTCTAAAGTCAGTATAGCAGTTTGTTGGTTTAACATCCAAGATGCTAAGGAGTGGTTGCCACACTCTGAGATCTGCAGCCCAGGCAGGTGTCAGCCTCATCAGTGATTACACATTGATTAAATACAGGAGTATTTTCCCTACATTTACAAAACATAAAGCTATTATTTGGGTTTCATCACCATCACTTCATTAAGCAATAGAAAATTTAGGTTATATGTGGGGATATGTGCCATTAAAATATGGATGTATAAAGGCCTCTATGCTGCACAGCTTGTTGAGACTTGTCCCCAACATGTTGAGACTTGTCATGACTTGTTTTTCCAAACCTGTTACTGATTGGCTTGTTTACCTGAATTCCTCCTCCCTTGCCTGAAACTTATTGTTATTCACCCAAAGCCCATTGTTCTGCTATTTGCTTCACTGTTTGCTATATTGACTATAAAATAAACTCCTGGGACTGAAGCCAGGGTTCGACTCCTCAGAGTGACCCTCCTGGCCCCACTTCTCTGTAAGAGTTGTGGCATTGGTTATTGTCTCCACCGCCCCGACAACAATCGCCACTGTGACAGTTATACACTGAATCAATTTTTCACTAAGCTTTGTTTGCTTTCTGTTAAATGAACATGCAATAAAATTCATGGTGTATATGAAGATCCATAATCCACTATTCTCCCAAATGTTAGCAATTCAAAATGTGCAACAAATGGTTCTATTTATAGAGCAACATGAGTACTCAGAGCAGCCATGCTATACCTCCCTCCTTCCTTCTCTTCCTGTCCTGGTTCCCCATCCACAGTGAGAGGCTCAGAAAAGACATGAATGTTTCCATCAGGCAAAGGATGCAGAAGCTCATTCTGTTTAGATTTGCACCATATCATTTTTTTTCTCCCCCAACCATCTATGAAGGTAAATATATGCTATTAACTTTTTGCAGTTGAATATGGGCTTATAGGCAGAAATTTTTCAAGCATTCTGAGTTCTGTAAAATCCAGAAGAAACTTTGCCAAGTCTATTCCCTTCTTGCTTTTTATACTCATATATATTTAAAGGGATATTCAGTACTTTTGTTTTTGACTTGGTTACCCGTAGTCCATTAAAGTGTTGTCCTCTGAAAGCTATTTGCTCTTCAAGGAGCCTTGGGAGCCTGTTTTACAACCCTTTTTAAATCCCTTTTCTCTGAAACAGGAAGTTGCATATTGCCCAGAGTAAACACACTGTCTGACCAGCGTGGGGTTTGACCAGGCTATATATGTGGCTGCATGTGCCATCCCATGGCTCATGTGCATGACTCTCACAAGAGGAAAACTTGAGCAAAACAATTAGGGTGGAAAACAATAAAATGAAAATTAGAAAATTAAATACCAACAAAACACTTATCCTCTTTCTGGGTTCTAAACTATGGATGTCTGGAGAAGATACATCCCCCTTGGTCCCTCCTCTTCTTCCTCCTTCTTCCACTTCTAAGGATCCTTGTGATTACATTGAGCCCACCCAGATAATTCAAGATACTCTACCCATCTCATGGCTGGCTGATTAACAACCTTAATTTCATCTACAACTTTAACTCCCCTTTGTCATGTAACATTACATATTCACAGATTTAGGGATCAGGATGTTAACATCTTTGGGCAGCATTATCCACCTGACCACATATGGTGTGAGCACTTCATCTGTGATGCCCATGTCCTTGTGACATTGGATTTTTGCTTCTAGTATACTCCTCATCATGGACAGTATTGTGCTATTATTTGCTTACAATTCAGTATTCTCCTCTTTAGGACACCCTCTCAACGGTGAGGACCAGGCTTTATCATGTTTGTGTCTTCTGAGACCAGGGCCAGCTATTGGCACAAAGAAGGTTGTGATGACTGTCTGGTGTTTTCCCTGACTATTTTTAAGAATGCAGTCTTCTCTGAAATATTCTTGCTTGACTAATTAGTCAGTTAATATTCTGCAGCCAAAGCAAGTACAACTGATGGACACAGAGAGACCATTAAGGAGATTAAGTGATATATATCTTAATTATCAACATAGGTCAATGGAGGATTTCAATGAACTACCATTTTATAAGATCTCTGAAAAATTAAATCAATGGATTTCAAGGCCAATGATTTCAGGTTGACTTAATCAAATCTGTTTAAACTTAGCATCAGATTCATGTTAGGAGAATATTGTCACAGTTTTCCTACAAGTCTTTTTTTAAATTATAAATATGTGCTAAAACTTCAAAAATAAATGCCAACAATCTCTCCAAGTCAGCAGTTGAGAAACAGCAGGAACCGCATACTTACTGGGTAAGGAGAGTTTAATGAAGAGACCGTTTTAAAATGTGTGGGCAAGGTTTAGGAATATCAGCACATGGGTGGTGCAGTGCTCAGGCTCAATGACAGCAAAGAGATTTTACTATATAGTCTTTGAACTAAAAGGGGGAAAAATTTCTGGACCCAGAGAAGGATATCTGACAGGTGCTGTGGCTGGTAGAGGGATTTCACTCTCCTCATTGCCGCCAATCTCCACTGATGCTTCCCATTGGCCCAAAGTAAAGAGAAGAAATTAAATAATACAGATAAATTAGAAATCAAAGATACATAGAACATAAAAGCAATAGAGAAAATAAATGAAAACAAAAGCTGATTATTTGAGAGGATCAACAAAATTGATAAACAGAGCAGACATAAATTACTGATATCAGGAGTGAGAGAATGGATTTCTCAACAGGTCCCATATACATTGAAAGGAAGATAAGCAGATATTATAAACACTTTATGCTAATAAAGTCTACAATTTTAAATGAAATTGACGGATACCTTGTTGTTGTTGTTACTGTTACATGCCCTCAAGTCGCTTCTGACTCATAGCGACCCTATGTGCAACAGAACAAAATACTGCCAGGGCCTGCACAATCCCTACAATCACTGTTATGCTTGATCCCATTGTTGCAGCCACCGTGTCAATCTATCTCGTTGAGGGTCTTCCTCTTTTTTGCTGACCCTCTACTTTACCAAGCATGATGTCCTCTTGCAGGGACTGGTCCCTCCTGATAACTTGTCCAAAGTACGCGAGACAAAGTCTCACCATCCTTGCTTCTAGTGAGCGTTATGGTTGTACTTCTTCCAAGACAGATTTATTATTGTAACAATAATAATTGATAATGTCTTCTTTGTCAAAAATATGAAATAGAAGAAATGAATCTTTCAGGTTTAGGGAATTACTCCTTTAAATAAACTAAACAATCTTCCAAGAATTGTGATTAACTGGTCTGGGCATTGGGATTTTTCAAAGTTCCCCGGTGATTCTAATGTGCAGCCAATGTTGAGAACCATTATCTTAAATAGAGCCTCAATTTGATTTTTTGTTAAGAGACAAAAACACAAGAAATTGCTACAGTTCTACTTGTATCTTTATGATGGTGATGGTTGAGGAATGGGACATTGATTATATTTAGTAGAAAATATGAGAAGTAAAATTATTTTTAGATGTTATTTTATTTCCTCTATTTAATACTCATGCAGGTCATTGACTCATGGTGTTTTCCCTTCTTGATAGTGGTCTGATGGATTGCTCTACTTTTCTGGTAGTTCAGTTCAGACTGCAGGCAGAAGGTCCACTCCTCCTGGCTGTCTGGCAAAATCATGCTATTTTGAGTTATGAAAGTCCACATCTATTTTTATTTTATAAGTGAATGTGTTACCATAATTAATTTGTCAGTTACTTATTATGTGTCTATTATGCATTAATCACATGATAATATTAACTTTTACATCTATGACACTTAAAATTTACTAAATTTGTCCAAATATATTATTTTTAGTTGTAGGTGTATGTCAACAGATTCTACTACTTTTAAAAGCATTCAAAATAATAACCCAAGGGAGTATTTTAAAAAGAACTTGTCTCTTATGGAATACATTTGAATGTAAAATACTTGTATAGCATTTAAATTTTTAATAGAAAAAATCATGGAAATAATATACATGAATGCATTCTTAGTGCAAAGGCTTCAATAAAGAACTGTATACGAT
Source organism: Dugong dugon (assembly GCA_030035585.1). NCBI lineage: Eukaryota > Metazoa > Chordata > Mammalia > Sirenia > Dugongidae > Dugong > Dugong dugon. Next base: position 25,480,936 of record CM057464.1, read on the forward strand.
AAAAAGCTTTCTTTTACTCTCTTTCCGCCCCTGGTCCCATCCCAAATCACACATCACCCCAGAGGTGGTGCTAATGGTTTTGTGTGTATTCTTTCATATTGTTTTCCATGCATATACGCACACATATACATATGTACTCTTTGCAGTTTGGGGGTTGTTTTCTGATTTTTCTTCTTCTATAATGGAGTTCATGCTATGTAATAATCACATCTGCCGCCCCATCACTCTGTGCCAGGCCCTCTTCTTATGCTCTACATATAGCAGTGAAATAGATACTATTACTATTCCCATTTTTATAAGTAATAAACTGAGGCAGAGAAAAGTTAAGTCACTTGTCTCTACTCTACCGAAGCTGCTCCTTCCAAGGTCAACACTGATCTCCCCATTTGCTAACTCCAATTCTTAGTCCTCATCTTATTTGATCTGTCAGAAGTTGATCATTCCTTCCTCTTTGATATACTTTTACATTTGGATTCTAAGAAATCAGTCTTTACCAATTGTTCTAAGTCAGTGGTCACTCTTTTTCAGTCTTTGCTGGTTCCACCTATTACCACTGAATGTATGTTAGAGTGCCCCAGGGCGCAAACTTTGGTTCTTTTCTTTCTATATTCATATGATAACCAGTAGTTCCAGAACTGTTCTTTTTAGTTGTCATAGAGTCAGCCTTGATTCATGCGACCTTATGTATAATAGAATGAAATGTTGCTCAGTCCTGTGTCATCTTCATGATCGTTGGTACATTTGAGTCCATTGTTGCAGCAGCCATTGTGTCAATCCATCTCAATGAGGGTTTCCCTCAATTTGAGGACCTTCTACTTTACCAATCATGATGTCCTTTTCTAGCAATTGGTCTTTCCTGATGACATATGCAAAGTAAGCAAGCCACAGTCTTGCCATCTTCACTTCTAAGGGGCTTTATGGATATATTTTTTCTAAAATTGATTTGTTTGTTCTTCTGGCAGCCCACAGTACTGTATGTTCAATATTCTCTGCCAAGACCACAACTTGAAAGCATCAATTCTTCTTCTGTCTTCCTTATGATTATCCAACTTTCGCATGCATATGAAGTGATTGAAAAGACAAGGCTTGAGTCATGTGCACTTTAGTCATCAAAGGGACGTTTTTGCTTTGTAAAACTTTAAAGCAGTCTACTGTCATCCTCTCCCCAGACTTCACTAAACAGACCTGCAGCATTTACCAGAGCTACTGTGCACTGAGGAAATGGAAAGATCCAGATATCTGGTGGGTTATTGATACTGGCTTCAAACTGACCTGAAACCTCACCAGGGTCCACAGGCCTGAGTGTAAGCCTAAGGAGGTCACGTGGTTGAAGGATTCTTGGTCAAGTCTGTCATCAATGAGACCCACAGGAACACAGTTATTTCAAAATAACCACAGTTAGGGTCAAAAATATGGAGAGGGAAAAATATACTTAGTTATACATATAATTAGTATCTGGCAGAATCCCCACTTTGGTTCCCTGACAAGAGGATGAGGGGGAAGACCCTGGAAATATGCCCTTTTCTCACTCATACCATGAATGAACTTAGTAAGTCAAAAGCAATAATGCATCCCTGGGTGAACTTCAGAGATTTCAAAGACTTGAAAGATGGGGGATAGTGCTTTCTACTACATCCCAACTTAATTAGCCTGTTTGATTGTTGCAAAACCCAGATGGTTTGTGGAGAATAACTATAGGTCAGTTGTTATTGAACTTTAGCATGCATCAGAATCGCCTGGAGGCTTGTTAAAACGCGGAATCCACTCCAGAGTTTCAGATTCAGTAGGTCTAGGGTGGGACCTGAGATTTGCATTTCTAACAGGTTCCAGAAAAGATGGAATAATTTGGAAAAGGATAGTGAGAATAACAGCACAACTGGAAGAACATAATCGATGTCACCATAGTCTTCAATTCACTGCCCCCTAGGCTTCCCATCAAATCTTTTGAGTTGCTATTGTCAACTTGATCTCACATAGATAGTTCTTTTTTTTTTTTTTTTTTTTTTTTTTTTGTACCTTAGATGAAGGTTTACAGAACAAATAGTTTCTCATTAAACAATTAGTACACATATTGCCCTATGACAATGGTTAACAACACCACAACATGTCAACACTGTCCCTTCTCAACCTTGGGTTCCCTATCACCAGCTTTCCTGTCCCCTCTTGCCCTCTAGTCCTTGTACCTGGACTGCTGTGCCCCATTAGTCCCGTTTTGTTTTATGAGGCTGTCCAATCCCCGGCTGAATGGTGAACTTCAGATATTAAGTATCTGAACTTAATAAGGTGTTGATGCTAATTCCAGCTGCTCTTCTGGATGTAGTATCTTTTCTGGAGTAAGTGGATGTATCCTCTGGCATCTGGAACATAGTGCTTGAACTAGTTAAAAAATTCTTTTTTTCCATCCTAAAAACAAAAATACTCAGAAACAGTTTCCCTTCATCGAGCAGTATACCCTTTCTCTCTTGCCAGGGTTGTCTATTCTCCTCTTCAATGTCTATTACGGATTGAATTGTATGCCCCAAAAATGTATGTTGTGAATCCTAATCCCTACACCTGTGGTTGAGGAGCCCTGGTGGTGCAATGGTTAAGCGCTCCACTGCTAACTGAAAGGTCAGAGGTTAGAATCCACCAGCTGCTCCACCAGAGAAAAGACCTGGCAATCTCCTCCAGTAAAGATTAGAGCCTAGAAAACCTATGGGGCTGTTCTACTCTGTCCTATAGGGTTGCTATGCATCGGGACTGACTCGATGGCACACAACAACATACCTGTGGTTATAATCCTGTTTGGGAATGAGTTTTCTTTGTTATAAGGAGCCCTAGTGGAGCAGTATTTAAGCACTTGGCTGCTAACAGAAAATCTGGCAGTTTGAACCCACCAGCTGCTCCGTGGAAGAAAAATGTGGCAGTTTGCTTCCGTAAAGATTTATAGTCTTGGAAACCCTATAGGGCAGTTCTATTCTGCCCTATAGGGTCGCTATGAGTTGGAATCCACTCAATGGCAATGGTATTTGGGCAATGGGTTTTTGTTTGTTATGCTAATGGAGCAGTATTAGTGTAGAGTGTGTCTTGAATTAATCTCTTTTGAGATATAAAAGGAGCAGATTAGGCAAGCAGAGATGGGGGAAGATAGATGTCAAACCACATGAAGATAGCCAAGGAAACAAAAGAGACAAAGACCTTCCTCCAGAGCCAATGGAGTAAAAAAACCTTCCCCTAGAGGTGGCACCCTGAATTTAGACTTCTAGCCTCTTAACTATGAGAAAATACATTTCTGTTTGGTAAAGCCACCCACTTGTATTTCTGTCACAGCAGCACTAGATAACTAAGACACTGTCATAATGAAAACTGGAAGGAAACTGATTATTCTGTAGTCCATACACCATCAAGATGGCCCATAATACTGATGGCATTATGCTAATAGACCTAGTGAGCAGGAAACATTAAGCATTCTAAATGCCTTCATGACACATATGCATGGCAGAAGACAGGAGATAAACTGTGGAAAAGTTAGGAGACCTAATAGATCAGTGGTGTTTTCAGAGGCTGGTGGTCTGGGGTATGTCATAATACAACTACTAGAGTGAGAGATAATAGCTGTATCATGTATTGCCCACCACAGAGAAAAAACAATACAGTGTTGGTGGGACTGTGAAGGCAACGTGTTACCTTTGAGTTTGTGTCTCTGACCCATTTAGTGGGTGGTCGATAAGTATGCCTTTTGCCTTGTCAGCTTGATTGAAATATGTTGCTGTTGTTAAGTGCTGTCAAGTCAATTCCAACTCGTAGTGACCCTATGTACAGCGGAAAGAAACACTGCCTGGTCCTGCACCATCCTCACAATCGTTGTTATGATTGAGCCTGTTGATGCAGCCACTGTATCAATCCATCTCGTTGAGGGTCTTCCTCTTTTTTGCTAACCATCTACTTTACTAAGGATGATGTCCTTCTCCAGGGACTGGTCTCTCCTGATAACATGTTCAAAGTATGTGAGACGAAGTCTGGCCGGTGCAGGACTGGGCTGTGTTTCATTCTGTTGTACACAGGGTTGCTATGAGTCAGGACCAACTCGATGGTACCTAACAACAACAATAATAGCAATAGTAGCTAACATTTCTGCAGTGCTTATTATGTAAAGGAAGCTATAATAAAACATTAGCTTCTTCACATATAACCATATGAAGCTTCTTTATGGAGCTTCTTTATGTATAACGATTTTCTCTTGCTGTTAAGAAGGTAAAGTCCACTTAAATACTCATGTATAAATTGGAGGACAAAATCAAAGACATTTGTCCACATACAAAAAGAGAATGTAGATGAATAAAAGACTGCTTATTGTGTTTGCTAATTAGTGACATGAAACCTAAATTAAGAGAAGTTAAATACATGATGGAAATATTCTACGTGTCATCTTTAACTCCACTAAAGTAGTGGGACAGTATCTTTTCTCCACGTGACTTACCTGTAGCCTGCACGTAAGTGCCCCCGGTGGGCAGCTCTAGCTCACTCAAAGCCCGTCTTAAAACTATACTCAGCAAAGGGTCAGTGTTGACATGTCGTGCGGTTGTCAACCATTTTTATAGGGCAATATGTATACTACCTGTTTAATGAGAAACTATTCTGTAAACCTTCATCTAAGGTACAAAAAAAAGAATTATCTATGTGAGATCAAATTGACAACAGCAACTCAAAAGATTTGATGGGAAGCCTAGGGGGCAGTGAATTGAAGATAATGGTGATGGAATAATTTGGAAAAGGATAGTGAGAATAGCAGCACTACTGGAAGAATGTAATCGATGTCACTGAATTGTACATGTAAAAACTTTTGAAATGGTCTAACTTTGGCTATGTATAGTTTCACCAAAAAAAAAAAAGTCATCCAAGGTTGAGAAGGGAGAGGGTTGACGTGTCCTGGGGTTGATAACCAACATCATAAAAGAATATGTGTACTGAGAAACTATTTGTTCTGTAAACCTTCATCTAAAGTAAATTTTTTAAAAATTTAAAAAACAAACAAAAAAAACTATACTCAGCACTTCCTTTTATCTTCAAAGCAGTCCAACTGTCCAATATATGGGTAAGAACTGGGTTTTCCACTCGGGATTTGTGGAGCTATGGATGAAAGACTTTATGTTGCACACTTCCCAGAAGAAATTCAATCAAAATTCCCATTAAGCAGTTTTGTTCTTTCCCTCAAAGTTCCTTTTTCCTGCCAACTACCTTAACTCTTCTCTTTCTTTATAAGACCTATAAAAGTTCCTCCTACCAAAACAACATATTAAGTTCTTACCCTCACTTTGCCTAACACACTCAGCAACACAAACACCCATTAGTGCCTTACAGTGACCATCTATCTTTTCTCAAGCATTCCTCTGAAGGGTCTCATCTCCTAGGACAGTGGCCTATCAAAGTGTAAGGCAGTTGCCATCCAGTTGACTCTGACTTACAGTGACCCCAGTTGTGTCAGAGTAGAATTGTGCTCCATAGGGTCTTCAGTGGCTGATTTTTTGGAAGTAGGCTGCCAGGCCTTTCTTCTGCGGTGCTTCTGGGTAGACTCAAACTCCCACCTTTTGGTTAGCACCCGAGCATGTTAACCATTTGCACCACCCAGGAATCCTATGAAAGTGTACCTCCAGTAAAAACAAGGTTTACTTCTGCTTTTTCCCATCAGTGCATGTACAATTGTACTTTTTTTTTTATAAAAAAAGATTTTTGTAGAAATCGTATTACTAAATACTCATTGCAACTCCAAATCTAAAGTTCTGACAATTGAAAAATGAATTGAACTTCATCTCCACTTAGAGAAAGGAAAGCACTGAAAAAAATTAGGTGATTGGTCCAATATCTCTTGGCTGACAGCAAACTTTAGACAGTAACCCTTTGACTTTTAGCCCAGCTTTGTTCCCACTAAAGATCTCTGCCTCCAGGAAGGACCTGGACCCATCTTTCTGCTTAAATTAGACCTTAGTCTTTACTGTCGCATCTGTAAACTGAAGCCACACTTTATGCTTAAAAATTCAAGTGGTTTCTATAAGGATGTGTATTGTGAATGTGTGCATGCTTTGTGTTTCTTAAAAGAAATATATCTAATCAATACAAGGTGTCACTCTAACAAAGAACCAAGTTTGCCCTCTGATATATGTCAATGACTGATGTCATACATTTCAAAGCAATATGTAGCCCAATATTGTCTGGGTAAACCAGGCATGTAAATCAACTCAGCCATAAAAACTTTAAAAAAACAAAACGGAGGGGGGCCTTTGGCAAGTAGATTAATATATGGAACAACGCAAGTATTTCAGGCTGTTTCTGCTACTCACTGCATCCTGTATATTACTGTTATGATATTGACAAGTATAAGAAGGACTGGTGATGCTTTTGTGGATTGGTAGTTTTATTTTGTTTTTTTTAACCTATTCATAAGATCATTCATATTAACCTCTCTCAAATTGTACCAGCACAGGGAAAAAGAAGAGGAAACTGAAGCTACCAGCGAGATAAAGCAGATAATCCAGTCCTACCATCTGCCCTCCCTTCTCCCAGTGCCCTTCCTAGGTGGATAATGCAGTAAATTGAAGGGAAGGTATACACATTATATAGACAGTATTTTCCTTTACAATGTGACTGATTCTACTATGTCAAAAGAATGAGGATATCTTAAAACATGGATGACAGTTGGTGAACTGAATGACATTAACTTCATGCCCAGAAATCTGAAGTCTCTTTTGTTTTCTTTTCTTTTAATATAGAAAACACATTTGAAATATATTTGCCTGGTAGGGGGATAAGAGTCTCATAAAGGTAAACAACTGGCAGTTATTCATAGCAATGAATTTGCCCAATGGCTTTTCATTCCAAAACTTTAGAAATTAGAGACTGTTCAACAGATGTTGTAAAAAAAGAACTTTACTAATTTAACTACTAAATTGCTAAAAGGCACACTCTGGGGTATACTACTTCTTTTAGCTGAAAATGTCTGTGTCTTGTTAATGTTTATTGAATAGTGTAATTATATTGCCTTTGCTGTTAAACCATATTGACATTTCTGAGTAAGAAGATTTTTATTCAGGCAAGATGAAATGTGAACATCTGGCAGTAACCTTATGTGTAACATTGAAACAAACAAACACAAAGCTTGACCACTGTGTTCCCTTTTCATTTTCTTTTTCCCAAGTTCTCTGGATATGACTCAAATCAGAATATACTTAAACATGAGGACTCTGTCACTTATCATTGAAATATTCAAAGTAAATTCTCAGCAAGCTGGTGGCTGCTGAAGTTGGGATCAATTTAGCCTCTCAAGTCATGATCCAACTGCTTGGTTCATTTCAAATTATTGGGATAGTAAAAAAGAAAAAAAATTGTAAAATATAAATAATATAATGGTCATTTGTTATAATATTGCCAGAAGCTTAGTATTTTGTATAATACGTTTATTGGGATTTTAAGACACCACAAATAGAAAAAGAGATGAATTTCTAGATGGTATTGTCAGTTTGCTGGGAGCTTTCTTCTCCTTATGGGGTGTTTCAGTTTTAAGAATCTCTTAATTTTATCTATTATATGATTGACCCTCCACAAAGTTACTGCAGTTGGGCCGTAGAAAGGGATCAGCAGAGCAGTTGGCTCACTGTGTTCCCAGTACATTTCTTTTTTCTCTTTCCCATTTCCCATTGTGTAATGGAAGATGACAGAAACTTGGCTCTATTGTACCTTGAAAACTCTTTATTAATTTAAAGACAAAATTTTGATTTATGTGAAATAAAGAAGTTGCATATGGCCCTGGGTGTTTCAAGGAATCTTCAAGGCAGAATTTCTTTCTTTTAGGTTTCATTGTCAAAAAATAGATTTAGACATCAAAGTAAGTCAAATACAATCAAATGCAAATGTGTAACACCAGCTGTATCTACACAGCAAAGCAATGGTTGACAAGCCAATTGCTTTAATCCAAGCTCAACTCCAAAGGCATCCGTTTGTCTTAAACATCCAGGATGGTTATCAAGGATATCCCCCAATGGATCAGTTTGTCAGCTTTCTGATTGCTTATTCCATTGCAGCCATGGCATAACGAAGTGTAGCCACAAGATCTGGTTCCTGGTCTTCTGCTTATCCACACAGCTGCGATTATAGTGTGCTACAATGACCCTGGTAAATTGAAAGATTCAAATTCTACAGTCTCATAACAGAATCTCAGTCTGAGTTGTCTCTACTGACTATTAAAATAGCTATGAATATGGTAGCCCTAGAAAGGTGGAGAGAATTGATAAAGACATTCAGGTTGAGGAAAAATGTATGAACACAGTGTAGGTATTTGAAACCATAAAGTATATTTGGTGAAATGAGTAGGTTAAACTAGTTAGAACAGGAGATTACTGAGAGATGTGTAAGTAGATGGTAGCAGGTGGAAGACAAGAACATTTGAGGGAATGACGTACACAACAGCTTAAATCAGCCTGGCAAGATAATTGTAAGAAGTGTAGCATAGTTGGAGTATAAATTCTGGGTATGGAGACGGTGAGAGACTTAACAAGCAATAAAGCAGTTAGGTAGGCAGGAGGCAGTTAATCAAGTCCATCGGCATGCTAAGAATTTTGAATTTAATGCAAAGAGGCAATGGTATTTTTGGCAAAGGTATAATATGATCAGCTTTGTGTTTTAGAAAGATCATCTCTATGACTTTATAGAGGATAGACTGGAAAGACAATAATGTAGGGATGTAGGGATGAAGAGATGGGATGGATAGGAGAAATTTTTAACAGGTAGAATACACAGGCCTCCTTGCTTAGTAGAACATGGAAAGTGATGAACATGATACCCTAGTTTATGGTTTAGGTCACTGTCTCCATGAAGATATAAAGGTGCTAGTATTAGATTTGAGGAAGAAGATAAGGAGTTTAGTTTGAGATATGACCAACAGGGTTGCTTATGAAACACTATGGCAGAGCCTCCAATAGGTACATGGGCATGGAATTCAGTAAGGTGAGCTGGAGTAAATATAATTAAAATTTAAATAATGTAAAAATTAAATATATATTTTTATATATTTACATATATAATACTTTTATCAAAATTATTTTTCTGATTAAAATGTAACACATGTTCATTTTAGAAGATTAAAGAGAATCAGAAAGGTGTATGCTGGGATATATAGATTTAGTAGATAAATATCCTGAATGATAATGGACAGTAAATCTAGCTCACGTGTGGAGAATAAATTTTCAAAGATTTAATATAAAATGAAATGCATTTAGAAGTAAAATTAAACTATACACATGACATAATTTGGCTGCTATAAACTAAGAATGACCTTGAGAAGTTGAATTACTACACTGAAAGAAAAGTTCAATATTAACTATGCCAAAATCTAAACCACATTCAAATGGGAGATACTAAGTAACATCAGCCAGGTTAACTCTTCAACTTAGTCGAAATACCTTTGTGGTTAACTCATCTTGGCAGGCCCACTGGAAAGCTGTACTCCCACAGATAAGCACTGCTCTGACCTGTGTCATCATAGATTAGCTTTGTCTGTTCTTGAAATATAAATGAAATCTGGCTTCTTTTGTTCCACATAATGTTTCTGAGATTCATTCACGTTGTTGCATGTTTCAGGAGTTTTTCCTTTTTATTGCTGTATAGTATTCCATTGTATAAATATACCACAGTGTCTTTAATTCTTTTACTAGGATGGTCATTTGAATTGATCCCATTTTTGCTATTATGAATAAAGCTGCTATAAACATTCTGGTGCATAACTTTTTGTGGACTTAAGCGCTCATTACTGATGGGTATTACCTATCCCAAAGTGGCTATATAAATTTATACTTCCACCAGCAGAAAATTTAATCTTGACTTACATATAGTTTCTTTCAAAACTACTATGGACTTATTCCACCACCTGTCTGTCAGTTTACCATACTGTGGTGGCTTGTGTGTTGCTGTGACACTGGAAGTTTTGCCACCGGTATTTCAAATACCAGCAGGGTCACCCTTGGTGGACTGGCTTCAGCAGTGCTTCCAAACTAAGAGACAAGGAAGAAGGACCTGGAAAGTTACTTCTAAAAAAATTGGTTAGTCAAAAACGTATAAATAGCAGCAGAACATTGTCTGATACAGTGCTAGAAAATGAACCCCTCAGGTTGGATGGCACTCAAAATACACCTGGGAAAAACTGCTTCTTCAAAGTAGAGTGTACCTTAATGACATGTATGGAGTCAAGCTTTTGGGACCTTCATTTGCTGATGTGGCATGACTCATTGAGAAGAAACAACTGCAAACATCCATTAACAATAGGAACATGGAATGTACGAAGTATGAATCTAGGAAAACTGGAAACCGTCAAAATGAAATGGAATGCATAAACATCAATATCCTAGGTGTTAGTGAGCTGAAATGGACTGGTATTGGCCAGGGAAGAGTTCAATATCATCAGACTGAACAAAGTCAGGGGCCGACTGTGGAATAGACCATCAATTGCTCACATAAAAGTTCAAGTTGAAACTGAAGAAAATTAGAACAAGTCCACAGGAGCCAAAATTCAAACTTGAGTATATTCCAGCTGAATGTAGAGACCATCTCAAGAATAAATTTGATGCGTTGAACACTAATTACTGAAGACCAGACGAGTTGTGGAATGACATCAAGGACATCATACATGAAGAAAGCAAAAGGTCATTAAAAAGACAGGAAAGAAAGAAAAGACCAAAATGGATGTCAGAAGAGACTCTGAAACTTGCTCTTGAACGTCAAGTATCTAAAGCAAAAGGAAGAAATGGTGAAGTAAAAGAGCTGAACAGTAGATTTCAAAGGGCAGATTGAGAAGACAAAGTAAAGCATTATAATGACATGGGCAAAGACACGGAGTTAGAAAACCAAAGGGGAAGAACAAGCTCAGCATTTCTCAAGCTGAAAGAAATGAAGAAAAAATTCAAGCCTGGAATTGCAATATTGAAGGATTCTATAGGTAAAATATTAAACAATGCAAGAAGCATCAAAAGACGATGGAAGGAATACACAGAGTCACTATGCCAAAAAGAATTGGAAGACATTCAGCCATTTCAGGAGGTAGCATATGATCAGGAACTGATGGTACTTAGGGAAGAGGTCGAAGCTGCACTGAAGGCATTGGCAAAAAACAAGGCTCCAGGAACTGAAGGAATACCAGTGAGATGTTTCAACAAACTGATGCAGCACTGGAAGTGCTGGCTCACTAGACTCTGCCAAGAAATTTGGAAGACAGCTACCTGGTCAACTAATTGGAAGAGACCCATGTTTATGCCTATTCCAAAGAAAAGTGATACAACAGACTGCAGAAATTATCGAACAATAAATATCATTAATATCACATGCAAGTAAAATCTTGCTGAAGATCATTCAAAAGTGGCTGCAGCAGTACATTGACAGGGAACTGCTAGAAATTCAAGCAGGATTCAGAAAAGCTCTTGGAACTAGGGATATCAATGCTGATATCAGATGGATCCTGGCTGAAAGCAGAGAATACCAGAAAGATGTTTACTTGTGTTTTATTGACTACACAAAGGCATTCAACCTTGGGGATCATAACAAATTATGGATAACATTGCAAAGAATGGGAATTCCCGAACACCTAATTGTGCTCATGTGGAATCTGTATATAGATCAGGAGGCAGTTGTTCCAACAGAACAAGGGGAAACTGCATGGTTTAAAGTCAGGAAAGATGTGCATCAGGGTTGTACCACTTCGCTTTACTTATTCAATCTGTATGGTGAGCAAATAATCTAAGAAGGTGGACTATATGAAGAAGAACAGGGCATCAGGATTGGAGGAAGACTCATAAATAACCTGCGTTATGCAGATGACACAAGCTTGCTTGCTGAAAGTGAAGAGGACTTGAAGCACTTACTGATGAAGATCAAAGACTACAGACTTCAGTACGTAGTATGTACAGTTCAGCATAAAGAAAACAAAAATCCTCACAACTGGACCAATAAGCAACATCATGATAAATGGAGAAAAGATTGAAGCTGTCAAGGACTTCATTTTACTTGGATCCACAATCAACACCCAAGGAAGCAGCAGTCAGGAAATCAAAGGACGCATTGCATCGGGCAAATCTGCTGCAAAAGACCTCTTTAAAGTGTCAAAAAACAAAGATGTCACCTTGAAGACTAAGGTGTGCCTAACTAAAGCCACCTCATATGCATACAAAAGCTGGACGATGAAAAAGGAAGACTGGAGAACTGACACCTTTACATTGTGGTGTTGGTGAAGAATATTGAATATATCATGGACTGCCAAAAGAATGAACAAATCTATCTTGGAAGAAGTACAGCCAGAATGCTGCTTAGAAGCAAGGATGGCGAGACTACATCTCACAAATTTTGGTCATGTTATCAGGAGATCAATCCCTGGAGAAGGACATCATGCTTAATAAAGTAGAGGGTCAATGAAAAAGAGCAAGACCTCAATGAAATGGACAAAGTGGCTGCAACTATGGGCTCAAGCATAACAATGATTGTGAGGATGGCACAGGACCAGGCAGTGTTTTGTTCTTTGTACACAGGGTCACTATGTGTTGGAAATGACTTGACAGCACCTAACAACAATGGTATTAATGATATTGTTTGATAATTTATGCATTCGTTGGATCACCTTTCTTTGGAATGGGCATAAATATGGATCTTTTCCAGTCAGTTGACCAGGTAGCTCTCTTCCAAATTTCTTGGCATAGAAAAGTGATCCCTTCCAGCATTATATCCATTTGTTGAAACGTCTCAGTCAGTATTCTGCCAATTCCTGGAGTCTTGTTTTTCACCAATGCCTTCAGTGTGGCTTGGACTTCTTCCTTTAATAAATCCGTTGTTGTCAAGTCAATTCCAACTCACAGTGACCCTACAGGACAGAGTAGAACTGCCCCATAGGGTTTCCAAGGAGTGGCTGGTGGATTCAAACTGCCAACATTTTGGTTAGCAGCCAAACAGTTAACCACTGTGCCACGAGGGCTCCTCTTCTTTTAATACCATTGATTTTTGATCATATGCTACCTCATGAAATGGTTGAAGGGCAATCAATTCTTTCTGATACAGTAACTCTGTGTATTCCTTCCATCGTCTTTTGATGCTTCCTGCATTGTTTAATATTTTGCCTATAGAATCCTTCAGTATTGCAATTCCAGGCTTGAATTTTTTCTTCATTTCTTTCAGCTTGAGAAATGCCAGGTGTGTTCTTCCCTTTTGGTTTTCTAACTCCAAGTCTTTGGACATTTCATTATAGTTCTTTACTTTATCTTCTGGAGCCGCCTTTTGAAATCTTCTGTTCAGTTCTTTTGCGTCATCATTTCTTCCTTTTGCTTTAGATACTTGACGTTCAAGAGCAAGTTTCAGAGTCTCTTTTGACATCCATTTTGGCCTTTTCTTTCTTTCCTGTCTTTTTAATGACCTTTTGCTTTCTTTATGTATGATATCTTTGATGTCATTCCACAAATTATCTGTAAGACAAACTGACAGAGGAGTGGTGGATTTGACTTTAGAGAGATGCAAATTGAAACTACAAAGAGATATCATTTCACCTGTGCTAAAATGGCAGTGTTTTAAAAAAAAAAAAACAGAAAACAACAAATGCTGGCAAGAATTTGGGGAGAATAGAATTATTATCCACTGCTGGTGAGATTGTAAAATGGTACAAACACTATGGAAAACAGTGTCACACTTCCTTGAAAAAACTAGAAATAGAACTATCTTATGCTCCAATAATCCCACTTCTAATATATACCCTAGAGATCTAACAGTAGTGACACAAACAGACATATGCACACTATGTTCACTGCAGCACTAGTTACAATAGCAAAAAGATGAAAATAACCTAAGCACCCATCAATGAATCAATGGAGAAATAAAATGTGGTCAGACATACAATGGAATACTACATAGCCATAAAGAATGATGAGTACTCAAAACATCTTATAGCATGGGTTAATCTGGAGGACATTATGATGATTGAAATAGGTCAATCACAAAAGGACAGATGTTGTATTATCTCATTTTTATAAAAAGACAAAAATAGGTATGTTTACAGACACCAAACTTCGTTGGTGTTTACCAGTGATGGGATGAGGGAGGAGAGGTGAAATCAGTCTCCAGATAGTGGACACTTGTTATTTTTGGTGATGGGAAAGCTAACACTAAATGTGGGTGAAGTGTGCACAACTTGACTGATGTAAATGATGTCACTAAGATGTATACAAGAAAAAGGACCTTTTGTTAATTGCTATGGCATGCATAATTTTTCAACAACAGCAACAACAACCTAAAATATATGTGTGGGTTTCTATGCATGTATATAGGCATATATGTGTATAGGTATGTGTATAATGAGTATATACATGTATACGTGTGTATGCATATGTATATGTGTATGCATATATGTGTGTGCATGCATATATATTCATATATATAATAAAACACATAGTGGACACAGTTATAGATACTTCTTAGATATAAACAAACATCTTACAGGATTGGTTTTCTGGGTTTGAAGGCTTAGGACCATAGTCTCATGGGACAACTTGATCATTTGGCATAGTATAGTTCATAAAGTTTATGTTCTACATTCTAGTTTGGTGAGTAGTGTCTGAGGTCTTAAAAGCTTGTGAGTGGCCATCTAAGATACAACTATTGCTCTCTACATACCTGAAGCAAAAGAGAAAGAAGGAAACCAAAGACTCCAATAAGAAACTAGTCTACAGGACTATTAGTCTGCACAAACAGTGGCCTCATCTATCCTGAGACCAGAAGAACTAGATGGTGTCCAACTACCACTACTGACCATTCTGGTCAGGGCCACAATAGATGGATTCTGACAGAATGGGAGAGAAATGTGAAACAGAACCTCAACTTCTTAAAATATCCACACTTACCGGACCAGTAGAGACTGAAAGACTCCCCAAGATTATTGCCCTGAGATACTTCTTAAACCTTGAACTAGCTAGCCCTTAAGGTTATCTTCTAGCTAAATAACAGATTGGATCACAAAATAAGGAGTACCACCTGTGATTACTGCGTTCCTTTTAATAATCATTTATATGTGACCAAACAGTCAACAATTACTTTAAAACAAAGATGAGAAGGTAAGGGGCAGAGAAACTAGACTACTGGAAACAGAACAACCAGAATGGAAATAATGAGAACGTTCACACATTGTGAAGAATGTAACCAATGTCACTGAACAGTTTGTGTAGAAATTATTAAAAAGGAACCTAATCTGCTGTGTAAACTTTCACCAAAAAAACCATTTTTTAAAAATTTTAGATATACTTGGGCGAGAATGGCAGCACAATTGGAAGAGCATAGTCAATATCACTTAAATGTGTAAGTAAAAAGTTTTGAAATGGTGTTTAAATAAAATAAAAATAAATAAATAAATAAATAAACAAATGAGACTAAAGAGGTACAATAGTCCACTGACAAGGTCCAGAAGACAGAAGGGGACAAGGAAGCCCCCTGGTGATAGGGAACACAAAGTGGAGTAAGGATATTCTTGATGTGCTGTGAGATTGTTAACCATTGTCATAGGGCAACATGTGTAGTAACTGTTAAATGAAAAACTATTTTGTTCTGTAAGCCTTCATCTTAAGTGAGAATAACAGCACAGTTGGAAGAGCGTAGTCAATGTCACTGAACTGTGAATGTAGAAATTTTTGAAATGGTGTATCTTTGGCCATCTGTAATTTTCATCAAAAAAAAAGGTTGAGAATTTAGAGGCTTAATACGTTGTGGGGTTGTTAACCAATGTCATAGAACAACATGTGTACTACTATTTCATGAGAAACTATTTGCTCTGTAAGCTTTCACCTGAAGTACAATAAAATATATAAAATAAATAAATAAATAAATAAAATTTTAGATATAAAAATTTTAATCTTTTTCTTCATTTTATTTTAGTGATTTGTGGTTTAAAAGAACTTTTCAAACAATATCTTATAGAAAGCAAAGACAATTACAATTTAGAGAATGATGTTTTTTACTCAAATGATCTCTACCCCCTGTTAATGAGGGGTTGGCAGGTTGGAAATATTAGAAGGGGAATTCAATAGTTGGGAGGGTCAAGCGGGACCATTCTATGAAAATCAAGTTCATGCCTATGGATAGCGAAGTGGCCTGCAGATGAAAGCTGGGACTTGGAGGTTGGGAAATGGGAAGATGCTTCAATGAGGATGATGGAGTCCCAAGAATTAGCACAGCAGATAGTGAAGGGTGGAAGACCAGTTGCTAAAGTCATTGAGGAAGGTGTCCAGAGCATCAGTGCTGAAACCATAGATGCTGGCGAAGTTAGATGCTGTCAACGTGAAAGGAGAGATGCAGGGTACGGTAACCTGAAACACAAACAGAAGGAATCTAGGGAAGAAAGAGCCTTGGGGAGTGGAAGAGAAATGGCCTCCTTTGACTGGGCTTCAGAGGAAGAGTGGACAGAGGAATTCATTTAAAATTAAACTAGGAATTTACAACAATAGTGCAATTCAAATTCTCTTTCCTAAAGAAACCATGCATTTAACTTCCAGCCGACATGGCGCTATAGTCAGAAGCACCACGCCATCCCTCTGCAGCAAAGATCAGAAAAACTAAGTCAAACAGAGTCACACATCAATCCTGAAACCCTACACATCAAATGAAGAGATAAAGAACCCAGCCAAGCACCGAATGGAATAAGAAACTGACCGAGAACAGAGAGCGAGGAAAGATACATGCAGAGGTCCCCTGTCAGCTACCGCAGAACGGATTCACCATCCTGGACTCCTATCAGAGATCAGCGAACAGGGGGTATGAGAAAGCAGCTTCACAGAGCTTCTAGCAGGACACAGAACAACTGATAACCAGGGATATAGGCTTTCTCACCCCCCACAATTCTTCACCACCACCACCCCCCCCCCCCCCCCCCCACTTAGCCTCCTCTGCTTCCTGCAGCCACAGTCTAATGGCCTGGAAGCAACCCAGTGTCTCTTGGATTCCACCCGACCACACGAGCAGGCTCCTCAGTGCCTTTGTTGGCTGCTGGTGTTGCTTTTTTCTCCTTCTTTTGATTTCTTCCGAACATCCGACAACCTCCCTCTCCTTTCTCTCATTACCTGGCTTTGTGTGCCATCTTTGCTTCTTCCAGAAAGGCTTCGAAACGCAGCTTGACTGTGAAACTGCTTCCTGGCCCATGCCGCAAAACTGGTAGGACCCCCGGGGCTTTTTGTTTGTTTGTTTGCTCTGATTTGTTCTGTTTTGATTTGTTTGTTTTCTTTTTCTTTTCTCGGCTTGGGAGCCCCTTCTAGCTGGGCAGTACCACGCAGCTTGGAAGCTACTCCTTTACTCTGTGCAGACGCACAGGGACATCCCTAGGGGCATCTTTTTTTCTTGTTTTTGTTTTTTACTTCTTTGTTTTGTTTTCTTCTCTCTCTTATTCCCTTTTTGTCATTCTTCATTTCCAGTTTCTTGATTTATTCATTTTTTTCTTTCACCCTTTTTCTTTTCTTTCATTTTTGTTTTTCCTCATTTCTCAGTCTCTCATCTCTGCACTCTAATAGCAGTCTCACTTACCACTCTTTTTTGTTTGTGTGTATGTTTTTGGCTCTTGTTCCTCTCTCCTCTCTCTCATCTTTCCCATGCCCATCTTAGCTCCACACATCACAATCGACCCCCTCCTTCCTGCCTACCTGCACCGTGTGCTGAACATCACTCTCCCAAGCAGCACAGGCACAGCCTACTGAAATCTGCCCTGCATTGATTCCCGGTCCACTCTGTCAGCCCTGGTACGTGTTACATACAACTCATCCAGTAACTTCCCTTCAGCTGGACCTGCCCTGCTGTACCACACCTGAGTGACAGACCCTGCCCATTGGAGAAGGAGATGAAAAGTATACTGACCAAAGATGAGCAAACAACAAAGAACACACAGCCTGCCTGCACAGACATAACAAAATAAACCAAAAAAGCAGGACAAAACAAACAAATCTACAATCATTAAATGAGGAAAATAACCACTGAATGCCCCAAAGACAACAGACAATATCAAAACATTTACAAAAACAGGACAGGATGGTTCCAGTAGGCATCCAAAATAAAACACAAAATAACCTTCCAGTAGAAGAAGAGGCACTAGTCCTAACTGATAGGGAATTCCAATCTCTAATGTTCAGAATTATCAAAGAGTTGAAGCAAAAAGAAGACAGAAATGAGGAAAAAATAGACAAATTTGTGGAAAAGGCAGACAAATTCATGGAAAATAGAAACAAAAATGGAAGAATTCAAGAAAATATAAAGGAACAAAATGCAAAAATAAATTCACAATTAGAAATACAAAAGATAAACAACAAGATTTCAGAAAATAACAGTGTCATAGAAGGGCTGAGGAGCAGGTTTGAAACGACAGAAGATAGGATCAGCGAAACTGAAGACAAACACTTCGACACAACTCTGTTTGAGGAAAACTCAGAAAAAAGAAAGAAGAAAAATGAAGAAACCCTGAGAATTATGTGGGATACAATCAAAAGCAAAAATCTGCAAGTGATCAGAGTTCCAGAAGAGGGGGAGAAAACAGAAAACACAGAGAGGATCATTGGAGAATTGCTGACAGAAAACTTCCCCAATATCATGAAAGATGAAAAGCAGACCATCCAAGAGGCTCAACGCACCCATATAGGATAGACCCGGAAAGAAAATCACCAAGGCATATCGTAATCACACTCTCTAAAACCAAAGACAAACGAAGAATCCTGAGAGCAGCTCAAGAAAAACAAAAAGTCACATACAGAGGAGAAACAATACGACTAAGCTCGGATTATTCAGCAGAAACCATGCAGGCAAGAAGGCAATGGGATGACATATATAAAACCTCGAAAGAAAAAAATTGCCAACCAAGAATAATATATCCTGCAGAACTCTCATTCAAATATGATGGTGAGATTAGGTCATGTCCAGATAAACAAAAATTAAGAGAACATGTAAAAGCCAAACCAAACTTACAAGACTTATTAAAGGGAGACCTTCGATCTCAGAACAAACAACATCAGACCACAGGCTGAATATAGGACACAGGATTGTACTAGCCAGATACCAACCTGGGAAATGAACTCTTAAGGACTATGTGAAACCAAAAGAATTACAACAGGGAACCAGAGAGGTTAATCTGTAAATGACAACAGAATCAAAACAATAAAAGAGGGAATAAATGGTGAAGGCATAGAATCTTCTAATGGAGAGGAAGGCAAGGAGATACCAAGTAATAATAGACTAGTTCAAAGCTAGGAAGATAAGGGTATATTCCAAGGTAATCACAAAGAAAGTTAACAAACCTACTCATCAAAATAAAGAAGAAAAACATAAAGTCTCAGTAAAAACAAAACCTACAGAAACAAAAGAAATGAAAAAAAAATCCACAAACAAAAGGTACTCAGCACAGGAGAGTAAGAGGAACAAAGAAAACATCAGCACCACAAAAAAAAGCACTACAAAATGCAATCCCATTCCTAGGAAAATATCCTAGAGAAATAAGAGCTCTCACACTAATAGACATATGCACACCCATATTCATTGCAGCACTGTTCACAATAGCAAAAAGATGGAAACAACTTAGAGGCCCATCAACAGATGAATGGATAAACAAACTATGGTACATAGGCACAATGGAGTATTATGCAAAGATAAAGAACAATAATGAATATGTGAAGCATTTCATAACATGGATGAAACTGGAGGACATTATGTTAAGTGAAATAAGTCAATCACAAAAGGTCAAATATTGTATGAGCCCTCTACAGTATAACTCATGTAAAAGTTTACACACAAAAAGAAATAATTTTTTGGTTTACAAGGGATGGGAGGGGTGAGGGGAACTACATAGATAATAGATAAGTGGTAACTCTGGTGAAGGGCAAGACAGTATACAATACTGGGGAAGCCAGCACAACTTGTACAAGGAAAGGTCATGGAAGCTCTATAGACATTTCCAAACTCCCTGAGGGACTGAATTGCTGGGCAGAGGGCTGTGGGGACCTTGGTCTCAGGGAACATCTAGCTCAATTGGCATAACACAGTTTATAAAGACAATGTTCTACATTCTACCTTGGAGAGTAGAGTCTTGGGTCTTAAAAGCCTGTGAGCGCCATCTAAGATACTCCACT
This sequence comes from Dugong dugon, assembly GCA_030035585.1. NCBI lineage: Eukaryota > Metazoa > Chordata > Mammalia > Sirenia > Dugongidae > Dugong > Dugong dugon. Next base: position 25,501,071 of record CM057464.1, read on the forward strand.
GGTCTCAATCCTTCAGGAGCAAGAGAGAATGAAGAGAACAAAATAAAACGAAAAGATTAGTCCAAAGGACTACTGGACCACAGCTACCACGGCCTCCACCAGACTGAGTCCAATACAGGTAGATGGTACCCAGCCACCACCACAGACTGCTCTAACTGGGATCACAATAGAGGGTCCTGGACAGAGCTGAAAAAGGATGTAGAACAAAATTCTAACTCACAAAATAAAAGACCAGATTTACCGGCCTGACGGACTGGAGAAACCCCGAGAGTATGGCCCCTGGACACCCTTTTAACTCAGTGGTGAAGTCAATCCAGAAGTTCACCATTCAGCCAGGGATTAGACAACCTCATAAAACAAAACGGGACTAATGGGGCACAGCAGTCCAGGTACAAGGACTAGAAGGCAAGAGGAGATAGGAAAGCTGGTGATACGGAACCCAAGGTTGAGAAGGTACAGTATTGACATGTCGTGGGGTTGTTAACCATTGTCATAGGGCAGTATGTGTACTAACTGTTTAATGAGAAACTATCTGTTCTAAACCTTCATCTAAGGTACAAAAAAAAAAGAATTATCTATGTGAGATCAAATTGACAACCGCAACTCAAACGTTTTGATGGGGGCAGTGAGCTGAAGATAATGGTGATGGAACAATTTGGAAAAGGATAGTGAGAATAGCAGCACAACTGGAAGAATGTAATCAGTGTCACTAAATTGTACATGTAGAAACTTTTGAAATGGTGTAATATTGGCTATGTATATTTTCACCAAAAAAAAATGTCCTCCAAGTTTGAGAAGGGAGAGTGTTGACATGTCGTGGGGTTGTTAACCAATGTCATAAAACTATATGTGTACTGATTGTTTAATGAGAAACTATTTGTTCTGTAAACCTTCATCTAAAGTACAATTTTTAAAAAAAAAGAAGCCATGCATTTGGAAGAAAAATTAGGGACAACGTTAAGAGCCCTAATACATGGCATAAACAGAATACAAGCCATAAGTAACAATGCACAAGCACCAGAAGAGAGACTAGATAACTGGGAGCTCCTAAAAATCAAACACTTATGCTCATCAAAAGACTTCACCAAAAGAGTCAAAACACAACCTGCAGACTGGGAAAAAATTTTTGGTCTACAACAAATCCTATTAGCATCTAATCTCTAAAATCTACAAGATACTGCAAAACCTCAACAACAAAAGGACAAATAACCCAATTAAAAAATGGGCAAAGGATATTAATTGGCACATTGCCAAAGAAGATATTCAGGCCGCTAACAGACACATGAAGAAATGCTCAGGATCATTAGTCATTAGAGAAATGCAGATCAAAACTACAATGAAATATAATCTCACCCCAACGAGGCTAGCACTAATCCAAAAAACAGAAAATAATAAATGTTGGAGAGGTTGTGGAGAGACTGGAACACTTACATACTGTTGGTGCAAATGTAAAATGGTACAACCACTTTGGAAATTGAGTTGGCACTTCCTTAAAAAGCTAGAAATAGATGTACCATACGATCCAGCAATCCTGCTCATTGGAATATATCCTAGAGAAATAAGAGCTATCACACGAATAGAGATATGCATACCCATATTCACTGCAGCACTGTTCACAATAGCAAAAAAATGGAAACAACCTAGGTGCCCAACAACCGACGAATGGATAAACAAATTATGGTATATCCACAATGGAATACCATGCAATGATAAAGAACAACGATGAAGCCGTGAAACATCTTACAACATGGAGGAATCTGGAGAGCATTATGCTGAGTGAATTTAGTCAGTCACAGAAGGACAAATATTGTATAAGACCACTATTATAAGAACTCAAGAAAAGGTTTAAACACAGAAGAAAACATTCTTTGATGGTTACAAGGGTGGGGAGGGAGGGTGAGGGTTATTCACTAACTTGATAGTAGACAAGAATTATCTTAGGTGAAGGGAAGGACAGCACACACTACAGGGGAAGTCAGCACGACTGGACTAAACCAAAGCTAAGAAGTTTCTTGAATACAGTCAAACACCTTGAGTGACAGAGTAGCCGGGGTGGGGGTCTGGGGACCATGCTTATAGGGGACATCTAGGTCAATTGGCATAACAAATTTATTAAGAAAATGTTCTGCATCCTACTTTGGTGATTGGCATCTAGGGTCTTAAAAGTTTCTAAGGGGCCATCTAAGATGCATCAATTGGTCCCAACTACCTGGAGTAAAGGAGAATGAAGAACACCAAAGACACAAGGTAAGTATTAGCCCAAGAGACAGAAAGGGCCACATAAACCAGAGACTTCACCAGTCTGAGACCAGAAGAACTAGATGGTGCCCAGCTACCACCAATGAGAGCCCTGACATGGAGCACAACAGAGAGTCCTGGATGGAGCAGGAGAAAGGTGGGGTGCAGAACTCAAATTCTAGTAAAAAGACCAGACTTAATGTCTGTCTGAGACTGGAGGAACCCCAGAAAGCATGGCCCCTGGATTCTCTATCAGTACAGAGCTAAAACAGTTTCTGAGGCCAACTCTTCAAAGATTGGACTGGACTGTGGGACATAAAATGATACTCATGAAGAGTGTGCTTCTTAGCTCAAGTAGATACATGAGACTAAATGGGCAGCTTCTATCTGGAGGTGAGATGAGAAGGCAGAGAGGTTTAGGAGCTGGTTGAATGGACATGGGAAATTAGGGGTGGAAAAGAGGAGTGTGCTGTCACAGTATAGGGAGAGCAATTGGGGTCACATAACAATGTATGTATAAATTTTTGTATAAGAGACTAACTTGAAATGAAAACTTTCACTTAAACTACAACAATAAAAAAAAATTCTTAAAAAAAAACATGCATTTTGTGTTTGCCTGGACAATGCACCATTCTCCTGTTTCCAAATAGCCATGATAATCATGTGTTCTTCTCTTTAAACTGTTTTGTATATGCTGACAAGGAAGTAAATACTTGCTTATGTTATTTCTTTGCTAATTACAGTTTTGACAATGAATGTGATGCCATTCCTCTTTAAGTTGTTATCCCGAGCACAGTAGACCATGTGACTGTGCGATTCAAAATGGCCAATACTAGTCCATTTCAGCTCACTAATGCCTAGGATATCGATGTTTATGCATCCCATCTCATTTATGAAGATTTCCAATTTTCTTGGCAGGTTTTGATTATTAATGGATGTGTGCAGTTGTTTCTTCTCATTTTGAGCAGTGCCACATTAGCCAATGAAGGTCCCGAAAGCTTGACCCCATCCACTTCATTAAGGTCAACTCTACTTTGAGGATGCAGCTCTTCCCCAGTCATATTTGGAGTGCCTTCCAACCTGAGGAGCTCACCTTCTGGCACCGTATGAGACAATGTTCTGCCACTATTCATAAGGTTTTCGTGGCTAATTCTTTACAGAAGTAGACTGCTGGGTCCTTCTTCCTACTCTGTCTTGGTCTGGAAGCTCAGCTGAACCCTGTCCGCCATGGGTGACCCTGCTGATATTTGAATACCAGTGACAAAGCATCCAGCATGACAGCAACATGTAAGCCCCCACAGTACGACAAACTGACAGATGCTATCAGTGATAGGATAATATCATAAGCCTACAAGGAAGACCAGTTAATAGGTCTATTATTCAAATTACACACCAAGCAGTAAGGCAAAAGATGAAGAAATGGAAGATTTTTACCAACTTCCGCAGTCTGAAATTGATCAAACATGCAATCAGGACGCATTGACAATTACTGGTGATTGGAATGTGAAAGTTGGAAACAAAGAAGGATTGGTAGTTGGAAAATATGGCATTCATGGTAGAAACAATGCTGGAGATCTCATGATAGAATTTTGCAAGACCAACGACTTCTTCATTGCAAATATCTTTTTTCACCAACATAAATGGCAACTATACATGTCGACCTCACCAGATGGAATACACAGGAATCAAATCAACTACATCTGTGGAAAGAGATGATGGAAAAGATCAGCATCATCAGTCAGAACAAGACCAGGAGCCGACTGTGGAACAGATCACCAATTGCTCACATGCAAGTTCACATTGAAACTGAAGAAAATTAGAACAAGTCCACAAGAGCCAAAGTACAACCTTGAGTATTTCCCATCTGAATTTAGAGACCATCTCAAGAACAGATTTGACACATTGAACACTAATGACCAAAGACCAGACAAGCTGTGGAATGACATCAAGGACATCATACATGAAGAAAGCAAGAGGTCATTAAAAACAAGAGAGAAAGAAAAGACCAAAATGGATGCCAGAAGAGACTCTGAAACTTGCTCTTGAACATCAAGTAATGATGAAGTAAAACTGAACAGAAGATTTCAAAGGGCAGCTCAAGAAGACAAAATAAAGTATTATAATAACATGTGCAAAGACCTGGAGATAAAAAACCAAAAGGGAAGGACATGCTCAGCATTTCTCAAGCTGAAAAAACTGAAGAAAAAATTCAAGCCTGGAGTACCAATATTGAAGGATTCTACAGGGAAAATATTAAACAATGCAGGAAGCATCAAAAGAAGATGGAAGTAATACACTTAGTCACTGTACCATAAAGAATTGGTCAATGTTCAACCATTTCAGGAGGTAACATATGATCAGGAACTGACGGTACAGAAGAAAGAAGTCCAAGCTGCACTGAAGGCATTGGTGAAAAACAAGGCTCCAGGAATTGAAAGAATACCAATTGAGATGTTTTGACAAACGGATGCAGTGCTGGAAGTGCTCACTCATTTATGCCAAGAAATTTGGATGACAGCTACCTGGCCAACCAACTGGAAGAGATTCATATTTATGCCTACTCCCAAGAAAGGTAATCCTACAAAATGCAGAAATTATCAAACAATATCATTATTATCACACACAAATAAAATTTTGCAGAAGATCACTCAAAGGCAGCTGCAGCTGTATATCAACAGGGAACTTCCAGAAATTCAAGCAGGATTCAGAAGAGTACATGGAACCAGGGATATCATTGCTGATGTCAGATGGATCCGGGTTGAAAGCAGAGAATACCAGAAAGATGTTTACCTGTGTTTTATTAACTATGCAAAGGCATTCAACTATGTGGATCATAACAAATTATGGACAGCATTTCGAAGAATGGAATTCTAGAACACTTAATTGTGCTCATGTGGAACCTGTATATAGATCAAGAGGCAGTTGTTTCAACAGAACAAGGGGAAACTGCATGGTTTAAAGTCAGGAAAGTTGTGAGTCAGGAGTGTATCCTTTCACCTTACTTATTCAATCTGTATGGTGAGCAAATAATCCAAGAAGGTGGACTATATGAAGAAGAACAGGGCATCAGGATTGGAGGAAGACTCATAAATAACCTGCGTTATGCAGATGACACAAGCTTGCTTGCTGAAAGTGAAGAGGACTTGAAGCACTTACTGATGAAGATCAAAGACTACAGACTTCAGTATGTAGTATGTACACCTCAGCATAAAGAAAATAAAAATCCTCACAACTGGACCAATAAGCAACAGCATGATAAATGGAGAAAAGATTGAAGCTGTCAAGGACTTCATTTTACTTGGATCCACAATCAACACCCATGGAAACAGCAGTCAGGAAATCAAAGGACGCATTGCATCGGGCAAATCTGCTGCAAAAGACCTCTTTAATGTGTTGAAAAGCAAAGAGGTCACTTTGAGGACGAAGGTATGCCTGACCCAAGCCATGGTATTTTCAATCGCCTCTTATGCAAGTGAAAGCTAAGCGATAAATAAGGAAGACCAAAGAAGAACTGACGCCTTTGAATTGTGGTGTTGGTGAAGAATACTGAATATATCATGGACTGCCAGAAGAATGAACAAATCTGTCTTGGAAGAAGTACAATCAGAATGCTGCTTAGAAGTAAGGATGGTGAGACTATGTCTCACATGCTTTGGACATGTTATCAGGAGGAATCAGTCCCTGGAGAAGGACATCATGTTTGGTAAAGTAAAGGGTCAGCGAAAAAGAGGAAGACCCTCTCAACGAGATTAACTGACACAGTGGCTGCAACAATGAGCTCAAGCATGACAAAGATTGTGAGGATGGCGCAGGACTGGGCGGTGTTTCTTCTATTGTACATAGAGTGGTTATGAGTGAGAACTGACTCATCGGCACCTAACAACAACATAACAACAATTATAGTTTTAAATTGTTACAATCTTAGCTTGACTGCCCTACGGTTTTGTCAAAGGTATTCAACGTAGTAACTGCATTTCTGCCAGAACCTTAAACACTACAATACAATTATGTGAATCTATTCACCTTTCCAGGCTTCCTTTTTCTCAAACGTAAAAAGAATGTTCTATAGGCACTACACAATGACCTAGGAGATACAACAGAAGCACTGAACGTGAACAACTGGTCTCTATTTGCCTGGAACAACAGAGGAAAAAGGAGAATCAGGAAGAGGAAGAAGAAATGGAATGTGTGGCTAATTGCACCCATGAACAACTGCCTCCTTTACCATGAGACCAGAAGAACTGGATAGTGCCTGGCTAACATTAGTGAACATTTTGATCAAGGATTCTATACAGGAATCCTGATTAAAAGGCAGAAAATGTAGAATTTCAAATTCTCATAGACTCCAGACTTTCTGGAGGCATAGAGGCTGGATGAACCCATGAAAGTACTGCACTGAGATAATCTTTAAACCTTAAACCAAAACTATCCTCTGAAGTCTTCTTAAAACTAAACACTGGCTTAGCTTAACTAATAAAACTGTCTACCTTGAACATTGTGCTCTTTTAAGAAGCACTATCTATATGAGATCAAATTGACAATAGCACCTCAAAAGATGAGACAGGAAACTTAGGGGGCAGTGAGTTTATGTTAATGGGGGAGGAACAACTTGGAAAAGGAGGTTGAGATTCGTTGCACAACTTAATTAATCAATGCCACTGAATTGCACATATAAAAATCGTTGAATTGTTGTATGTTCTGCTGTGTATATTCTCAACAGCAACAAAAAATAGGTTCAGAATTCAATGTTTGCTTTCATTAATTAAAAGTTGAAATTATTAAAAAAAAAGAATGTTTTCTACCGGCTCAGTTTCATAAGCTGGAGATACATTTAAGAACTACAAAGATACTAAAGTTTTAACAGTAGGTGGAAAATTAACTTATGAGTATATATTTTTTTTTCCATCAGAAACTTTCCTGTCAGTGCCCTGAAGCTTGTCTATTTTTTGTTTTTGTTTCTTTCCCTGATCATCCTGATATTGAAATTATTGAACTCACGTAGTTCAAGAAAGTGTATTCTGAGTAAGAAAAAGTCAAATGTATTGCAAGATTTTATTTGTAGAACTAGTTATCAATGACATGAATTGACACAGTGGCTGTAACAATGGGCTCAAACATAACAAGACTGTGAGGATAGGGCAGGGACCTGGCAACATTTCGTTCTGTTGTATGAGTCACTATACGGCACCTAACAACAACACAGCTGTCATTCTTAAGGAATGTGATTTGAAAGTCTAATATAAAATATGGTAAACTAGATGTTCACAGAAATCACTTGTGGTACAGCACAAATAAAAATGAGGTGGCAGGGGGTGAGTAACACTAGTATAATGCATGACTGAACTGGCAGAAAGTAAAGGAATTCCCTAGAAGCCTGTACAAGAAAGTTCTTATCCATAGAAGTAAGCAGAACTGGGGTCAGAGTTTGCTTGCCCGATACTGATGGCCTAGAGTCTGGATTATAAGGGGCCACCCATTGGGAGAAAGGAGACAAAGCCGGGACTTGACAGGCTGGAAGATGAGATTAGAGACTATAAATGTAAGTGGTGAATAGTGGTGGTATCTGGTCTGGAGGAATGGGATTATGGAGAATCAGGGAGCTTCAAAGGTACCAGTATCATATTACTCTTAGGTGGTGGGTACATGGGGATTCATTTTATTCTCTAGATTGTCCATGTATTCTTGTCATAAAATGTTATTTTTAGTCTATCATGAAATGACTTTGCTGAAGTCAAACCCATGCTGCAATATCAAGGGGAATTTCAGTTTAGAAAATTACCTTTGTTGCCCGTAAAAAGTACAGCTAATATGTTAGAATAGCTACATATCTAAAATCACCCCAAAGGACATACTTCACTATCGTTTTTATAATCCCCCTCCACTTCATCCTTGCCATTCTGTACTGAAAAAATTAGAGAAAATGCTGATCCATTGTTTATTTAATTAGTTAAATCTTCATCTCACCAGATTGAGCATGTGTGTAAAGATTTTTGTGTTTTTAAAAACCAAATTCATACACAAAAAAGCAATGAACTATCAAAAATAAGTTTTATTTTAATTTTTAAATCTTTAAAAGCAAAATAAGAAATGCAAAAATATTTTGAATAATAACCCCTCATCAGAATATGTGTTTAGCTTCCCACATGACAGCTCCCAAAGAGATCAACATTCATATGGATGCAAAACTTTCATGTATATTTTTAAATAATCAGTTTATTTAATTAATATTAGATCCAAATATTGCTTTATTAATGAAGAATTGTTTCTGACAACCCACAAACTACTTACAGAAAATACTAGCTGTTTAAATATTAAAGTTAATGTTTTCTCTTTTGAGTAGTTGGAGAAATCAAAATAGATACTAGAATTTGCTATTTTAATCCAATTTATTTAAAATATGATCTGGAGCTTTCAAACTTAACATCCTAGGATACAACTGGAAGCTAATAAGTAAACAATATTCCCTCTAGCTATATTCTTAAATGATGAACTTCAATCCAGTTACACACACACAAAAAAAAACCAGTTGCCAAGTCAACTCTGATTTATGGCAACCTGGTGATCCTAACTCATGGTGGCCTCAACTCATGGCGATTCTATGTGTGTCAGAGTAGAACTGTGCTCCATTGAGTTTTCAGTGGCTGACTTTTTGGAAGCAGATCACCAGGTCTTTCTTCCAAGTTGCTTCTGAGTAGACTCCAGTCTCTAACATTTTGGTTAATAGCCAGGTTTCTTCTGAGTAGACTCCAATCTCTAATGTTTTGGTTAATAGCCAAGTGCGTTAGCCATTTGCAGCACCCAAAGACTCCTCAGTTATTCCAATTACACCAGCTGCTTTGTTATTCCAGAAGCACATCAGGCATCTTCTTACCTGAGGATCTTAGCATTTGCTGTTCCCTCTGTCTGAAACACTCTTCAGCCTGAAATCCACATGGCTCATTCAGTCACCTCTGGATCTTTTCCCAAATGTCACCTTTTCCTAGGAGCCTTCTCTACTGCCCTATTTAACAAGAAATTATAGCAGCTGCTATCCCCTGTCTCTTCATAGTATTTGTCACATCTAACATACTACACTTTTTTAATGTTTTATTTTCTATCTCCCCAGATGGAATGCAGGCCCTGTGTATGCAGGGACTTGTGTCATTTTGTTCCTTCTGTGTTCCCAGCACCTAGAAGAGTACCTGACACATAGCAGTATGCCCTAAATATTTCTGAACGGGTGCATGGAAGGAGGCTGCCTATATCCACCTATTTTAAATAACCATGAAAGGAAAAATGACATGTAAGAACCCTTGAAGTACATGAAGTCTTTACCTACTTCCTTATTCGAACCTGCGAACCCAGTCATCTGTGGACTTGCCCACAGCCCTCTGCTGAGTAGAGAAATTCAGAGATCTTCTCCCTTTGCTCATGTTTTCAATCAAATAAACATTATAGAAACAGCCCTTACTTCAAATAGATCTTACCAGAACTACCCAAACAACATTTTAACATCAATCCCCAAAGAATAAATCCAATGTTGAGAAGGAGTCAAGCAATTAGTGGCTGTACACCCTGTTGTTTAACCCCATTTAAAATTCTTACACCTTCAAGTTCTATTTATTTCCTCTGATGAGAGATTTAATTATTGGTATTTTCAGTGGTACATGTCACCCCAGGATGATGAAATGTGATCAGAATCATGGTTGAGAGGGGCTAATGCAGGCTGGGTGATGATAAAAGTGAGTTGCAGATGATCACTGACTGATGTAAACAAAACTTTATTGGGATTAAAAGTCTGTAATTACCAAGACAGAAGGCTTCAACACCATACAGCTATGGATGACTCAGAACAAGCTCCATACTCATACCCTGGTCCTTTCTAATTGGCTCAAAATTCCTGAAAAAATCAGATAATTAATCTTTTAGCATTATCCCTTCTTTACCTGCTCCATTACAAAATCTTAGTGTAAAACTTCAGCATTTAAAAGTAAATTGTTACTGCTGTGTTTTTTCATATGTGCTACTTTTGAAGAAATAAAGATATATGGAATACTTCAGACCTAAAATGCTTTCCTTGTACTCTGGCTTCAGTCTATAACTCAGTTTCCATGGTTGGCTGGATAGTAAAATGAATATAAATAGAATAATCAATATTTTCTCTTCTAGCACCCGGGTTTTTTACCAGTGTTCAATCCAGCTATTAATCTAACACAATTTAGCTAATTTATGGAAGTTGATAGTCTGCAGGTATTAGATGACATTCATACATAGTGGAATGAAAATAAAATGGTATTACTAATTAACCACTGCTCAGTTTCCAAACCAGACAGGAAAAGCAAAAGTTTTCCTATTTATCTGCAGGTCAGTATGCCCCAGATGGTTAATGCCATCTGTCTTGGGGAATTTAGAAGTGGTGAGGATAGCAAGATTTCTCAATTACTTAATAATGCTAGTTAGTTACTTAAACTCTAAATGCAAAACTAACCTCCTACAGATATCTACTAGATGTATATAAGACAGGTCCTTATCTTTAATTAATGGCATTAGTTTTATGTATGAATTTTACTCATTACCTAATGTTTACAGAAAATGCAATAGTCTCGTTTTTAATTACATGTAAGAAGGAAGTACAGTATATTCAGTGTTGTCCACACTTCAGGCATTGTCTATTTTCATAATTGTTAAAAAATAATCAAAACTTAAAATTTGAACATAAGGTTTATTCTGAGCAGTTATTCTATATGCATATCAGGAGACCATTTTGATACCAGAAAATGCAAATTGCTCAAGAAACCTAGGTATAATGAGGCTTATAAAGAGAAGAGGAGGGAGAAATATAGATCAACCATTGGTTAATCTTAATATGATTAATTGTATCTTGCTCTCCCTTTTTTATTGAGATCAGCTGATATCAGGTCACAAGATGATGTCAGCCCCTCCATTCAGCCTGGCTTTGAATAGGAAAGAAAGGATTTGCAACTTTGGGTGAGAGAAAAGCCACTGGTGGATTAATTTTGGTCAGGAATTTTTTTTAAGTGAATATTTGGTTTTGTGAGTAAGAATACCCCCAAAATCAAAGCAAGATATATGCCACCAAATTCTCTCTTTGACATTCCCCCATTCTGATCATGACTCAATCAGAATCTTTAATTGCTAAGCACTGGCTGGGCACCAATCTAGGTTCTTCTGGTCTTATAAGGCACTTCTTTACAGGGTACTTTTTTTGAAACATATGTATTCTTCTGGTTCTTTAGCTTCTTTTCTTTATGGTTCCTGTAGTCAAAATGAGACCATTTGTTGTACTTCAAATGGTCACTTGCAAGCGTTTAAGACCCCAGATGTCAAACAGCTTAGTAGCTTGATAATACTAGCTTGAAAATACTATAAAAGATCAGAATGAGGAGAATGTATAAGCCAATGGCATGAAAGGCTTATCTGCCCCATGAATCCAGATTTGCTAAAGATGACCACAAATCACAAGAAGATACAAGAGAAGCATCTGCAGCATGTGCTACATCTCTAGTCATAAACTTCTGCTAAAACTATATCTCAGTATGCTTTCGTGTAGGTGTCATTAATATGTACCCAACAATTTTCTTTTTACCAAAGTACAAACTCCTCCTTGGTAAGCAGGTAAACATTCAAGAGCTAATATATTTCATAATGTAATTATCTTTATCTGCACTAATTCAGAGGGAAAGTGTATAGCATTTTCTAAATTATTAACAGAGCCACCTTGTCTATCATCATTTGTCTAATATCATTTATAGCCTAAATATCACATATATATATTTAGGCTACAACTGATATTTGACAAGGTGGCTCTGTTAATAATTTAGAAAAGGTTATCTATACGTATATATGTTCTTTTTTTTTTTTACATAGTCTAAACCAATTTTAGTAACTAAGGGTATTATACCTGTTATAGAACAGCCAATTAATGCTCCCTTTGTCAGTGGACCCTGATTTGAAAGCAGTTTGGCCAATTGTTTAATGGCTTTCAGCCTTAGTCTCTTGTTTTTCCAAATTTTCTTTTGGGTAATTGATTATGTAGAGATACATAGAGAAGAACATAAATCAGGTAACAAGAATAATTCTAATCTACAAGCAGAAAAAAAGTCATTAGTTGTCCATGATTTCTCAAAGACAATGAACAAAAACCAGAATTCGATAGCCCATGAGGGCTTGGCATAATTTCATATTGAAACAAACAAACAAAAATTATCTCTACAGTCACCCTTCTCTGAATCAAAAGACAATCTCAAAGCAAAATTTCTCTTGATTTAAAATGTGACTGTTTATTATTATTTACACAGGTGCAATAAGAATGGTAATTCATCAAACAGTGTTTTAAACTGGTTTGATGGCAGTTTTCTGTGGGGATACGTGCCATTAAAATATGGATGTATAAAGGCCTCTATGCTGCACAGCATGTTGAGACTTGTCTCCAACATGTTGAGACTTGTCACGATTTGTTTTCCCAAACCTATTGTCCCTTTACTGGCTTGTTTACCTGAATTCCTTCTCCCTTGCCCACACCCAAAGCCCATTGTTTTGTTAATTGCTTTATTGCTTGCTGTATTGACTAAAAAATAAACTCCTGGGACTGAAGCGGTGGACTCCTCAGAGTGACCCTCCTGGCCCCACTTCTCTGTAAGAGTTGTGGCATGGTTACTGTCTCCACCGCTCCCTGCGACAGTTTTCATAAGGAATTTCAGATTAAACTTGTAAAAGCCTCAAGAGGCCAGCAAGCCAAGTCAAGAGCTTGCCATCAGAAGCATTGGCTCCAAAAAGTCAATCTTAGTTCTCTTAAAAGTGTCTGAGTCGTACCTGATTCTCTGAGCATCATTCTCAAATGTGGTATTCCAGTCAAATCTTGGTTATATAAGAGTCATGGATGCAACTGTGTCCCCCCCCAGAAAATGTGTGTAACAATTTGGCTAGGCCATGATTCCCAGAATTGTGTGGTTGTCCTCCATTTTGTGATTGTAATTTTATGTTGAAGAGGATTAGAGTGGAATTGCAACACCACCCTTAGTCAGGTCTCATCCCTGATCCAATGTAAAGGGAGTTTCCCTGGGGTGTGGCCTGCACCACCTTTTATCTCTTATAAGAGATAAAAGGAAAGGGAAGCAAGCAGAGAATTGGGGACCTCATACCATCAAGAAAGCAGTGTCGGGAGCAGAGCGCATCCTTTGGATCGGGGTTCCTGCGCCAAGAAGCTCCTAGTCTGGGGGAACACTGATGAGAAGGCTGAGAGAGAAAGCCTTCCCCTGGAGATGACACCCTGAATTTGGACTTTTAGCCTACTTTACTGTAAGGAAATAAACTTCTCTTCATTAAAACCATCCACTTGTGGTACTTCTGCTATGGCAGCACTAGATGACTAAGACAATAAGCAAGATTTTCAATTATGCCCTGTTAACAAGGGAGATAGATTCTTATTGAATTTATACAAATAACTATGTTGCCATAAAAAAAAAAGAAACTCATTAACAGTTTTCCAATTCCAGAGGGATTAGGGAGAGAAATAATGACATTTCACCTTTGTTTGCATAAACATAGTCTATTGAATTATTATAAGCCATAGATAGTTTAGGAGAAAAGAGAAAGTGGTTTCTTATATGCAGAAAACAGAACATTAAAACATTAGTATTATCCCTCCACATAAAACTCATAATAACCTTTTACTCCACTCAGTCCTGTAATTAATTTCTGTTCCATTTATCCTGGATCAACAGCCAGCCATGAACCCATCAAATTCTCCATAAGAATTCTGGAAATCTTGATTCAGTTCAACAGTTAAGCAGTGCCATTTAGAAGTCGGTGTCCAAACATCTGGCATAGTCCTGTTTATGGGCCCCATTTGGTGAAAGAAAAAAAAACTCTGGCCAGTGGTTTATTGTGGGCACCTTCAGGACATCATCAAAGTAAGAACTATCTGCAGATGATAAGATTTAAAAATATCCATGGTTAACTTACTGTTAATAATAATTCATACAAGTGAAAGACCTGATGAAAATTCATAACAAAAGAAATGCAAAGCAAAACAAAAGTTACCTCAAAATAAAACTTTAGACAAAATATCTCTAAACATAGTGATTAACGTTATTTTCTAATTTTTGAAAACGGAATCCTTAGTGAGAAAAAACTTCAGATGTAACAGATAATAATCCTGAGACATAACATATTATGAATATAAAGCACATAGTTGGGATAAACCAAGAATATCCTAGGATTATCAAGTTTTAAAACATCTGAATAATAATAAAACTCTAGAGGTAAGCAGACTAAATCCTAAGTTGAAAACCATTGAATTCAGTGCTGCTAGAATTAAATCTAAGAATAAAGTTTCGACCATGTTATCAATTAAAAAATAATAACTAAAATTACAACTGATGACATTAAGCCTTTGTTGTCTAATATTAGGCAAAATTTAAGGGGAGACAATGACATATAAATTTTTAATCCAATGAAAATTATACATTTTTCCTGATTTGACCACACATTTCATGCAACAGATAACACATTAAGAAGCCTCTTCTTCTCCTCCCCCCACCCCCCACCCTTTCTCCTTACAAGGCAGGAACAAATTTTCTGTGGCTTTCCACAAAGTTTTGAAATTGTCAGGTGACCTACCATAGGTCATGGAGATGGATGTAGATTTAATCAAAGTGACAATAAGAGATTTTAAAAGTAAAATTCTTAGATTTTTCGAAAGCAACTGAGCTGGGTTTCTTAGTCAAGGGCATAAAAATTGACATTAACTCAGAGACATAGAATCTCTGCCTCCTAGGCAGATTACACAGATGAAAAAAATAACCCTTCATACTGTAGGCGAAGGCAATAAACAGTAAACCAAGGAAACAGCACTATCAAAATTGAGCAAACTTTGTTAAGATTTGAACATATTTTATAGATTTTCAGACTCAGGTATTGTAAACCAAGGCAAGTAAAATTTTTCCAAGTTTTGTCATTTAATATGCTCTTATATTCTGGAGTAAACTAACAGTTTATTTTTGGTCTGATCAAAGATGGTCTGCTAGGTCAGAACTAAATTCATAATGTTATCAAGAGTTATCAGCATGCAATGTATTAATTGTTCCTATCTCCAAATGATTTAATAAATGAGCATTTTAATTAAACATTCCTCAATTTTAATTTCCGATTTGGTTAATGTGGATAGTTACCCATCCTACCCCAATGCAGTCACAAACTCTTTTACATACCTAAAGTCTGAAGAGTGCAAAGGCATTTGGAAACTAAATAAATAAATAAATAAAAGAAAACAAACATTGCTTTTGGGAAACAAATCTAATCCTTTTCCTTCCGGGAAAAAAGAAAAACAAAACAAAGCAGAAGCATGCATACGTGCTCTGAAACTGCTTCCTCTCAGTATAGTCTCAATCCTAACTAATGTCATAACTTTTGAGAAAAGTAATTTAGTTCTACTACACAGAGAAACCTGAAGGGGGTGGATTCTTTCTTTGTGATTTTTACCTTTTGGCTTCTTAAAATTCCTGTATAATAAAGTGCTTATTTATGGTTCTTTTTATATTGGGGATCCACCCAATTTCTGATAACTATATTAATACAGCGTTTTTCTTATTTTAAATCTCACATTAATGTTGACATTAATTTATCCTATTTTACTTTGTCTCTTTAAAGATCTTCACCTGGTTGTGAGAGGTCCTTTCTTTAAAAGCTTGCCTAGTATTACATGGGCAAGCCTCAGATCTCAGAAGGTTTTTTAATGGAGCACCATACTCACAGGTGATATTCTTTATTTTGTGTGCCAAGCTGCTATTTTGCTAAAAGGTGACCTGAGGAGATAGTTTTGGTTCAGGGTTTAAAGAGTATCTCAGAGCGATAGTCTTAGGGAGTCCTCTAGTCTCAACTGGTCCAGGAATTCTGGACTTCTTAAGAATTTGACTTTGGTTCCACATTTTTCTCCTGTTCTGTCACAGTCAATCTATTGAGGTCCTAATTAAAACAGTTGGTAGTGGTAGCCAGGTACCATCTAGTTCTTCTGGTTTCAGGGTAGATGAGGCCATGGCTCATGGAGGCTACTAGCCCTGTAGAGTAGTTTCTTCTCTGATACTTTGGCTTCTTTCTTTCCCTTTTGCCTCCTGATGAGTAGAGACAAATAGTTGTATCTTAGATGGCTCCTTGCAAGCTTTTCAGATCCCAGACACTGCTCACCTCACTAAGACGTAGAACATGATCTTTGTGAACTATATTATGCCAGTTGACAAAGCTGTACCATGAGACTAAGGAGCTAAGCTTTCAAAACCAGAAAACCAAACTCACAAGGTGTTTGGTTATGTCTGAAAAGTATCTGTAACTATGTCCTCTATGAATGTATATGCCTGCACACACATACCTGTATGTGTGCATCAATAGATACTTTTATCTGTGCACACATATGCACATTCCTGTTCCTACCCATACACGTACATGTCTATACACACCCATATGTTTTTTGGTTATTGTTCGTGTTGTTTCAAATTTATATATGTCATATTCCTTTTTTTGTACTTTAGATGAAGGTTTACAGAACAAGTAGTTTCTCATTAAACAGTTAGTACACATAGTTTTATGACATTGGTTAACAACTCCCAACATATCAACACTCTCCCTTCTCGAACTTGGGTTCCCTATTACCAGCTTTCCTGTCCCCTACTGCCTTCTACTCCTTGTCCCTGGGCTGTTGTGCCTCATTAGTCTCGTTTTGTTTTATGGGGCTGTCCAATCTTTGGCTAAAGGGTGAACCTCAGGAGTGACTTCATTACTGAGATGAAAGTGTGTCCAGGGCCATACTCTCAGGGTTTTTCCAGTCTCTGTCAGGCCAGTAAGTCTAGTCTTTTTTTTGCTAGAATTTTGTTCTACATTTCTCTCCATCTCTGTCCCTGACCTTCTGTTACTGTCCCTGTCAGGGCAGTCAGTGGTGGTAGCCAGGCACCATCTAGTTGTACTGGACTCAGTCTGGTGGAGGCCGTGGTAGTTGTGGTCCATTACTCCTTTGGACTAATCTTTCCCTTGTATCTTGTTGTCTTCATTCTCCCTTGCTCCTGAAGGGATGAGACCAGTGGCGTATCTTAGATGGCTGCTCACAGTATATATGTCATATTCTTTACCACAAACATCCTTTTCTCTTGAGTGCTTCTTAGTGATATCATTTACTTTGGCGATGATCCACTCATTACACCCACTTTCAGTGCTACTTTTCCCATTGCCAAAAGTAACAAGAATCTATGATCTAGTGAGTGATTCCCCTCCCCCATCCCTGTTCTTGGTAACTACCAATGTACATTGGTCTCTGTATATGCATAAATCTATTCTTGTCTTCTTATGAAAGTGGAATCACACAATATTTGCCCTTATGTGATTGACTTATTTCATTTAGCAAGATGTCCTCCAGGTCCATCCATGTTATAACATATTTTGCAGACTCGTCATTGTTCATTATGGTTCCATAGTATTCCATTGTATGTATGTATCACATTTTTTTTTTTATCCATTCATCTACGGATGGGTACTTAGGTTGTTTCCATGTTTTGCTATTGTGAATAATGCTGTAATGAACATAGATGTTCATATGTCTCTCCATGTCTCTTTTGTTATGTCTTGTTTTCATTAGATCTAGCATGATTGCGGGATCATGAGGTATTTCTATTTCTAGTGGTTTGAGGATCTGCCATACCATTTTCTGTAGAGTTTGTACCATTTTACAGTCCCACTAGCAATGAATAAGAATTCCAATCTCTCGACATCCTCACCAACATTTGTTGTCATCTGTTTTTTTATCAGTGCCATTTTAGCCAGGGTGAGATTGTATATCACTGTAGTTTTAATTTGCATCTCTCTAATGGCTAATGATCATGAGCATTTTTTCATGTGTTTGTTGGTTGTTCGAATGTCCTCTCTGGTGAAGTGTCTGTTCATGTCCTCTGTCCATTTTTAATTGGGTTGTTTGTCCTTTTGTTGATGAGTTGTTGAAGTTTTCTATATATTTTAGAGATGAGACCCTTGTTGGATATGTTGTTTCTGAAGAATTTTTCCAGTTGTGTGTTGTCTTTTTATTCTGTTGATAAAGTCTTTTGATGAGCATAAGTATTTAATTTTTAAGAGGTCCCAATTATCTATTTTGTCTTCTACTATTTGTGCATTTGTAGTTATGTTTGTTAGCCTATTTTTTTTTTTAAAGTTAGGTCCCATAGTTTCCTCACTATCTTTTCTTCTAGGAACTTTATGGTTTTAGGTTTAAGCACTGGCTAATCTTAACATGATTGACTGAGCCCTGCCTTCCTGCTTTTATTGAGATCAATCTATATCAGTTCAAAAGATGGTCTCTGCCCCTCCACTCAGTCTTATCTTTTGAGATTCAAATTTAGTAACCCTGGCTTCAAACAGGAAGAAAAGGATTAGCAACTTTGAGTGAAAGAAAAGCCACTGGTGGATTAATTTTGACCAGGAATTTCTTTAAAGTGAATATTTGGTTTCATGAGTAAGAAAATCCCAAAATCAAAGAAAGATATCTGCTATCAACTTCTCTCTTTGACATAATCTTTGTCATCTCCATCATATCATCTGTAGCTTAATTTCTTAATAATGTTCTCTAAATTCTCTCAATAGTTTTCCTTACAAATCTACCTGCATCTTCATTCATAGCAACAGCAATCATGAGATCATCAGTTTAATTCATTAATTCAGTTTACTTAACAAATATTTATTAAGCATATGCTTTGTGCCACACACTTTTGGGAGCTGTAAATCATGGAGATGATTTTAATAGAGAAGAGAGTCAATAAACAAATAAATATGTAGGTAATGTTCTATAAATGTAAAGTCAGCTAAGTTACATAAAGATGATGTGGGGTCAGGGCCTCTCTGAAGGAATGACATTTCAGCCTGTGAGGTTTAGAAGAGTTTTCTGGGTAGTGAAAACAGAAAGGTAAGTGCCCCAATGTGAGAGAGAGTCTGGTGTCCTCAGGGGTGTCTGGAACACAGTGAGGAAGACTGAATGCCTGGGGGTGAGGCCTCAGAGTCAGGCAGGGACAGGTAATGTAGGAGCATGGGGGTCCTGGGAAGCTTAGATTCCATTTTGAGTGTGATGATAAACCACAGGAGAGTTTTACGTGGGAGAGTGACATGAAGTACTTTCCATTTGTAATGATTATTCAAGCTTCTGTGTGAAGAACTGACCTGACAGCAGCAATTCTGGGGCTGAGAAACCACTTACAAGGCCACTGCAGTCATCTTAGGGAGGTGTGGGTGGATTAGGAGAGAGTGGCAGTGGTGGAGGTGGTGGGAAGTGGATGGATTTGATAGTTTTATCTTTTTAATATACATCAAAAATAAATACACAAAATTTGAAGCTCATCCATGTTCTATCTAAAACTAGACAGTCCGACTTAAGAACAACTCATACTTGCCCTTTAACGTTATGTAAATTTGCACTCACTTGGAAACCATTGAACCAACCCCTACTCACAACAAATTCTTCATCAGTCACCTTAACTTGCTGCATGTGCTGCTTTTAAATCATTGAAAAGGCTTCGAGACTTTTCTTTCACTAAAGTTAGGCTATGTAAGAACCACATGCATCTGCTCCAACTTACCTACAAATTCTTAAAGACACACATAGGAATGAATTTCATTCGTAACCCAGGGACTGCCTGTATCTCACACACCAGTGTGACAGGCCCTGTCCTTTGTGAACCCTGGTGTAGTGATTTGACTTTAGTGTCTGGAATCAGACTGCTTGGCTTTGAGTCCCAGGTACCAAACTTATTGCCTGCAAGACTTTTTGCAAGTTACTTCACCTTTTAAACTTTTCTATTTCTTTTTCTATTTAACGAGGATGCTATAGCTCTCTCTTATGGTTATTAAACTTATTCAATGGTATAATGTATGTGCAGTACTTACCACTGTACCCAATGTATCATAAATGCATAACTATAGTTATTTATAAATGATATAATTAATAGAGACATCTAGTTCTTATTCTGTCTTCTCACAGTAACCACAATCAGCACTATAAATATGTTTTGTCATTTTTAGTTACTACTGCTATTATCCTCAAGAAGAACAAATGTTTTGCTTTATTGAGTATTTAACAAATAAAATTAATAGATTACAAATGTGGTGTTGTTTTCCAAATGATCTTCATGCTTCAGATTCAAAGTTCCAGGAGGTGTTTTTCTTGTGCTCACACAGGTGAAATAATAGCTGAAACTGACCAGAATTCTCAAGTCAAGCAGTCTGCATGCTGTAGCATAAACTAACACAGGCACCCTAGCATGCTGATGGAGAATAAAGGAAAGCACATGTCTGAAATGTGCATAACACCACACTCCTTAAAACACCATTTATAAAGCCTGGTCAGCTTTGCTCTGCAAATTGGCCAGCACCTAACATGGAGGGACTGCCATGCCACCTGGATTTCCTTATCTAGTTTATTATTATTAATTGTTCCAAAAACACTTGGGAAATTTCAGAGAAAGGGAGAGACTGTGATCTCTGGCCTGAGTGTGGTCCTGCCAGGAGGCCAAGAGACTCTCTCAAGGTCCTCTCAGTGACATGGTATGTCTTAACTGATATTTTCCTTTTAAAAACAACTCTCCTTTTGGAGGCACCCAAAAAGGATATTACGGATTATGTTTGAATAAATACACTGGAACTTGCCTTCCTGTTCTCCTTTTTTTCAGTGAAGAAATCCTCTTGGAATGTGAAAAAGAAATGAGTTTGAGCATACTAAAGCCAAATAATGCATCGCTGATCTCTCTTACCCACAAGGCAATACAATAGTGAACCCCTAATATGCTAACCCAGTCATTTGGAGACTGGGATCCATTACACACTGTCTGGAGGAGACAGATGGGTGGTCTAAAGGATATGATTCTCCTATAAAAACGAGGGTATATACACACACTTGCTTATAAAAATACCTCCGAGGGGGCCTGCTAAGGAATCTCTGTGCTCCCACCCCAATTCTTTCAACTAAAATTTAAGAGTCCTCTAGGTTTGCAAACTTTTAGTGTTACAAATTTAATGTCACTTCACCCTAAGTAACACCAAATGTTGTACCTCCCTGTGCTTTCCTGATTCAATACTGACTTGACTGGTCTAATTACCTGCCATCTGAGAATAACCCCTTTCCCTCCAGCATGAAACTTCCTGTTTCTTGATGAAGAAACTATGATGGCAAGGGAAGGTGTGCTCGTGACCCAAAGGCTTTCCTGACGCTCCCCTTAACTGAACCTCCAACATGTCTGGACAGGGAAATTTCAGGATAGAGCCAAGCCAGGCTCATTGAGCACAGTATTGGGTTACCAACGCTATGGACACAGTTTTTCAGTACAGCCCACATTCACCTGAGAGTTCTAGCAAAGTGCCCACTTAACTCGACGATGTGTAGATCTGCAGAGCGGGGCCTAAATTAACCCAGATTTGTAGTAGAAAAAATGCTGGGGAAAAGAGACAGAGAGAAAGCCCAGTTGTTGCATTCTAACGCTGTCTTCCTAATACCTTCTTGTAAGTCTGAGCAACACATGGACATTAGGAATGCTTTGGGGGATTGGGAAAAAGTGAGATTTTTCTACATGGAGTATTTCTTCTTTTGAACTCTTGTACTAACTGAATCATTCCACATATTAAAAAATGTAATAAGTGCCCTATTTATGGAGAATTTTACAGGCAAAATATAGAAATAGCATGGTCTGAATATTTTATGAAAGGGCCAAAACACATAGTATATTAAGATTGATTTGCATGGAATTTTGCAGACTCCCAGATAAATAATGTAAAAAAGGAAACAAACTTTGTTTGAACTCAGCAGATTACCTGCGCCTCGTCTGTGTCTTCTCCTGTTGCTAATTTAAATTGTAAATTGCCATGGAAATAGCATATAAAATGTACACTTCATGTTGCAAAGATAGGAAGTTCAAGTTGTGTGAGGGACAGAATATTATTAGACTTTCTTCAGCTCATGCAGTCCCCCAGCCTTGACAATGTGGGCAATTTCATTGCTATCAATTTTGTATCTTTTTGTGTTTGGAATAGCTAAAAAAAAGTGGATAGGACAGCCAAGAAGCTTGTAGAACTATAAACCATGGCAAAAAATAGAATTCAACAACATATCAAAAAAAATAACTCACCATGATCAAGCAGGATTTATACCAGGTAGGCAGGGATGGTTCAACATTAGAAAAACAATCAAAGTAATCCATCACATAAATAAAACAAAAGACAAGAACCACATGACCTTATTAATTGATACAGAAAAGGCATTTGACAAAGTCTAACACACATTCTTGATAAAAACTCTCAGCAAAATAGGAATAGAAGGGAAATTCCTCAACATTATTAAGGGCATTTATACAAAGCCAACAGCCAACATCTTCCTAAATGGAGAGAGTCTGAAAGCATTCCCCTTGAGAACAGGAACCAGACAAGGATACCCTTTATTATCACTCTTGTTCAACACTGTGCCAGAGCAATTAGGCTAGAAAAAGAAATAAAGGGCATCCAGATTGGTAAGGAAGAAGTCAAAGTATCTCTATGTGCAGATGATATGATCTTATACACAGAAAACCTCAAAGAACTCACAAGAAAACTACTGAAATAGAAGATTCCAGCAAAGTATCAGGATACAAGATAAACATACAAAAATCAGTTGATTCCTCTACACCAACAAAGAGAACTTCGAAGAGGAAATCCCAAATCAATACCATTTACAATAGCTCCCAAGAAGATAAAATACTTAGGAATAAATCTAACCAGAGACATAAAAGACCTATACAATGAAAACTACAAGAAACTACCGCAAGAAAACAAAAGAGACCTACATAAGTGAAAAAACATACCTTGCTCATGGATAGGAAGACTCAACATTGTGAAAATGTCAACTCTACCCAAAGCGATCTACAGATACAATGCAATCCCGATCCAAATTCTAACGGCATTTTTTAATAAGATGGAGAAACAAATCACCACCTTCATATGGAAAGGGAAGGGGCCCTGGATAAGTAAAGCATTACTCAAGAACAAAGTGGGAGGTCTCACACTACCTGATTTTAGAACCTATTATACCACCACAGTAGTCAAAACAGCCAGGTACTGGTACAACAACAGATACATAGACCAATGGAACAAAATTGAGAATCCAGACATAAATTCATCCACCTATGAGCAGCTGATATTTGACAAAGGCCCAAAGTCCGTTAACTGGGGAACAGATAGTCTCTTTAACAAATGGTGCTGGCATAACTGGATATCTATCTGCAAAAAACTGAAACAAGACCCATATCTCACACCATGCACAAAAACTAACTCAAAATGGATCAAAGACCTAAATATAAAATTGAAAATGATAAAGATTATGGAAGAGAAAATAAGGACAATGCTAGGAGCCCTAATACATGGCATAAACAGAACACAAACCGTAAGTAACAATGCACAAACACCAGAAGAGAAACTAGATAACTGGGAGTTCCTAAAAATCAAACACTTATGCTCATCAAAAGACTTCACCAAAAAAGTAAAAAGACAACCTATAGACTGGGAAAAAAATTTTGGCTATGACAAATCTGATCAGCATCTAATCTCTAAAATCTACGAACAATATGTACAGGCACCTCACCAAAGAAAACATTCAGGTGGCTAACAGACACATGAGGAAATGCTCACGATCATTAGCCATTAGAGAAATGCAAATCAAAACTACAATGAGATACCATCTCACCCCAACAAGTCTAGCATTAATCAAAAAAACACAAAATAACAAATGCTGGAGAGGTTGTGGAGAGACTGGAACACTTATACACTGTTGGTGGGAATGTAAAATGGTACAACCACTTTGGAAGTTGATTTGGCGCTTCATTAAAAAGCTAGAAATAGAAGTACCATACGATCCAGCAATCCCACTCCTTAGAACATATCCTAGAGAAATAAGAGCCATCACACGAATAGATATATGCAGACCCATGTCCTCTGCAGCACTGTTCACGATAGCAAAAGGACAGAAGCAACCTAGGTGCCCATCAACGGACAAATGGATAAACAAATTATGGTATATTCACACAATGGAATACTACTCAACGATAAAGAACAACAATGAATCCATGAAGCATCTTATAACATGGAGGAATCTGGAAGGTATTATGCTGAGTGAATTTAGTCAGTCCCAAAAGGACAAATATTATATAAGACCACTATTATAAGAACTCAAGAAAAGGTTTAAACACAGAAGAAAACATTCTTTGATGGTTATGAGAGTGGGGAGGGAGGGAGACGAGTAGTCACTAGCTAGATAGCAGACAAGAATTATCTTAGGTGAAAGGAAGGACAACATACACTACAGGGGAAGTCAGCACAACTGGACTAAACCAAAGTTAGGAAGTTTCCTGAATGCAACCAAACACTTCAAGGGACAGAGTAGCAGGAGCAGGGGTCTGGGGACCATGGTTTTGGGGGACATCTAGGTCAACTGGCATAACAAAGTTTATTAAGAATGGTGAGTGGCATCTGGGGTCTTGGAAGCTAGAGAGCGGCCATCTAAGATGCATCAATTGGTGCCAACCCACCTGGAGCAAAGAAGAATGTATAACACCAAAGACACAAGGAAAGTATTAGCCCAAGAGACAGAAAGGGCCACATAAACCAGAGACTTCATCAGCCTGAGACCAGAAGAACTAGATGGTACCCAGCTACCAACAATGGCTGCCCTGACAGGGAACACAACAGAGAGTCCCTGATGGAGCAGGAGAAAAGTGGGGTGCAGAACTCTAATTCTAGTAAAAGACCAGCCTTGATGGTTTGAGACTGGAGGGACCCCAGAAGAATAGCCCCTGGACTCTCTGTTGACCCAAAACTGAAACCATTCCTGAGCCAGCTCTTCAGACAAAGATTAGACTGGAAAATGGGACATAAAATGATACTCGTGAAGAGTGTGCTTCTTAGCTCAAGTAGATACATGAGACTAAATGGGCAGCTCCTGTCCAGAGGCAAGATGAGAAGGCAGAGAGCATCAGAAGCTGGTTGAATGGACACAGGAAATCCAGGGTGGAAAGGAGGAGTGTGTTGTCACATTATAGGGACAGCAACTGTGGTTAACATAACAATATGTGTGTAAATTTTTGTATGAGAGACTGACTTTAATTGTAAACTTTCACTTAAAGCACAACAATAAAACAAACAAACAAACAAAAAAACATGGCAAAAGAGTTGGAACAGATTTAGTTTAAACTAATAGTCTTCTAATTTTTTTTTTTTTTCCTTGCCCTTAAGAATTCTCCATATGTTTCTGTGGAATAAATGGAAAAATTAGAGAAACCCCTTGGTGGCTATAATGATACTGAATGCTTGAAACAATGCTGGGCAATCCAGGAGAGAGGGGGTTGGCTTTGCTTTTCTAAAGCCATGAGGTGGTTTCTCTGGAGCTGTGCTTTCATTACTCATTATATGAACTTTCTTCTTTCCACAAATGGGACAGTTGATTCACTGCTAACAAAATCTGAAAGCTAAGGCATCAATCAAAGAAATTCCTTCCCAGGTGCACTTACATACTAATTCTTCTGAAATGTCTTATCAACTGGTATTATCTAGCAGGAATGGTAGGTCTTGCTTGCCTTTGCCAAATTACCTTCCATCTGTTCAGGTCAATGTGCCTTTTATCTTTTGTATTTTCTTTCCTGATTTCTCTCTCTCTTCTTTGTTGAGAGTACAGAGTCAAGTTCCCGCAAGTGCAGAGTCCTTCCCCAGGCCTGTTACAGAGTGACAACATTGACAGGGTCCCTGAAGCTCAACTGGCAAGGCAGTAGAGAGGGCCTGCGCTCAGAGCAGTCGTGCCCAAGTGTCCGTAAGGACAGACTTCTGTGTGCTGCTCTCTGGTCCTGGATGTCCCAGACTCAGTGACGCAGGGAACAGCACCTGAACAAACTTCCACTGCCAGACTCCAGGATATGCAGCCCTCATTTTACACATGCAAGAAATTAATCATGATTTTAAAGTAGTACTATAATTAATATTTCCTAAGCATATGTGCCAGCTGCAATATGCCAGTTTTCATTAGTGGACAGTTCTTCAGCCTCCTCTGCTCCAAAACCTCTGTTCTCACACCCATTCTGTGTCTAATATTATGTTCTGTGTCTCTATGTTATATTAGCTTAGAGCTCACAATTCATGTGAATGTGCTGTGAAACTGTAAAGTGACATGGAAAGTATTATTAGTATTCAAAGTCTTTGTACCAAGAATTACAGTCTCTTTTCCCCAAATATATTGTGAATCTATCCCTGAGCTAGAGCTAGAAACTGGACTTCCCTAAAACTGGCTGCACTGCGTGCAGTTACTTTATAAGTTTCCTGTGGTGTGAAAGCACTTCAGCTGTCTTTTCACCCATGTGCCCCAGGCAGTCTGCCACCCACTCCGGTTAAATGTGAGTTATCCACAGGTTCTTAATTAATTAAAAGAAAAAAATTACTCTTCAGTTTAAACAGCAAAATTTAAGATTTAACCATTATTTTAAAGATGACTTTTTAAAACAACGCAGAGAAATGAAAATAGAAAGTCTCATTCTTATCTTTCCCCCATTTTTCTACCGTATGAATCTATAACTTTAGCGCAAAGCTCTTTTCTGGCGATTTGTTGTGCCCGTTTGAGATGGTTCCTGGAACCATCTCTCTCTTTGATCAACCACACTCTGCTCAGCTACAGGCTGATCAAAGGTTACTCAAGGCTTTAGCTATTCACTTCGAAGTTCTTAGGTAACTGAGCATCGATTTAAATCTGAACACACAGCATGAGAGAAAGGAAGAAGAAACTAACAAAGGGGTCCTGTTGAAGGAATCCCCTTTCTCCAGTTAGAAAGTAGTTGTTTTCACTCTGTTCTTTTTAGTTTCTGCCACCCATTAGTGGCGTCACTGGCTAGGTAGCCCTGGGTGTGGTCCGGACTGTGTGTTAGACTTGTTTGTTGGTACCAGCCCTTTACTATTAGCAACAACCTGAACTCACAAACTACTTAACAAAGACAACTCTGAACAAAATATAGACAACTCTCAGGGTGGGTCTTTATACTTTCTATTACACCATCCACTAATGGATGCTAATTTTCAGTAACACTTGATCTTCTAAGGTAGGTTCCAGTGATACAGTATTGTTTTGGCATAACCATAAGGATGAGAAATTCTAGCAGATCATATCTAACAATTTATAAATTATAATTTTCCTCTATGTAGAAGAAAACATTCAAGACCTAAATAATTCACATACTTAGAAATGAAAACGCCTTATCTTATGCCCTACTTTCTCAAATGGCATGGAGGTGAAAATTGTTAAACGGATAGAGTCTTTCAACACTAAATTGATTTTCAGCTTAATTTAAGCATAGAAATTATGTGTCAAATGGCATAATCTACATGTTCTGTTGAAAGATTGCCATTTCATTCTTATAAGAAAAAATAAAATAAGCGTTTTTCCACATGGTCTGCTCAGCAGGAAAGAAAGTTTATACACCTGACTCCAACAATGCCATCTTTGATGAGAAAAATGACAATAGCTTTGAAAGTGTTAACTGAATTCTTATGAAAGCAAAAGTAGTGTTTTGTTTCATTCTGCCACGGATTTCACATAAGATCCAAAGGCAAGTAACTGGAGAGACAAATATAAAATTAATAGTTAGGAATATAGTAAAAATTTATCTTAGTGCAGTTGGAAATTTAAAGACTTTCTGAAATGCATTTCATTTTAAATCATGTCATGACTATATTCATTCAACATCCTGCTGTAAAATCTGAACATGGCCTTGGTTTTCTCCTCGCAGGGAGGTCATTGAAAGATTTGTCTATCTTTGGGGAGATGGGAAATGCCTGCTGTCATAACTCATTCCATTTTGAATGTGATATTTCTATTCCCTACACTTCCATAAATCACTCTGCCAAGGAAATCAGTCATGAGCTAAAGAGAAAAGCAAGATGAATATAAAGAAGGAGGAGTCCAAATAGTTAACTGATACAAATATTTCAGCATGCTAGGTGGGAAGGAGAGAAAAGGAAAGGAGAGATGAGAAGAAGAGTGGGAGGACAGGGGAGAGGGATAGAGAGGCAAGGGACAGACCAGATGATATAGGGGAAATCATATGCAAAATAATTAGTTGGTGACCTTATTTATGAAAAATGAAGAATGCACTCCTCTGACAGATAAATTATATATATAAAAGATGGGACATTTCTAGTTAGTTTAGAACAAAACTTAAAGTGAGTGTTAAAACAGATACTTGTAATGAAATAAGTATTCCAATAAAGTAATAATCTCTCAATCTATACTTTTTGGACAAGAGAAAAGACAGTAATAATCATGTCACTGTTGCAAGTACTTTTTTTTCAACTCCAGGTTGAAAATATCTTCTCTTATCTTTAAAAATACCTATATTTTGGAGAAGGCGCAGCAAGATGGCAGCACAAGCAGTCACATGCCGCGAACCCTCACAATTATTATAGAAGAAAACAGGCAAATATAGATAAAACTGATAATCTCAGAACTCTGGACATCAGTTAAAGGGTTGGAGCACCAAGAGAACTGATTTAGAAAATAATATTTGGAATCTTTATTCCCTGACTTTGAGCATGGAGAAATGTGACCCAGCTGGGGCTGGGCCTTCACAGACTCACAAAGACACATCAGCTGGGCCCTGAGATAGACAATAAATGGGAAAATCTCAGAAATTATCTTAAGGAAGTTTTCACAAAAGGGCAATCAAATCTAACACAAAAGACTTCCCACTTTTTGTCTTTTTCTATTGGCATTTAGTGAATAGAAATTTGTTGGACCAATGAAGATCCTCCTGACTTTCATAACTGAAACCTGTACAAATGATTGTTAAAGATGATTCAAAATGTAAGATCACAATTTCTAGCCAATCTGTGAAAATGAGACGCTTTCAATGCTTCTACCCATTTTGTGATGTTGATATATACTGATGATTCTGTAACCTTCCTCTGATTCGGGCAGATAATCTAGCTCTGGCAGCATGCTTGTCCGCTTCCCACTTTTGTCCTTTTGAATATATGCCAAATAAAACTTTCTTTTTGCTGTACTAAACTTTATGATGTTTTTCCTCTACAACAGAACACAAAATCAAGTAAAATGCAATATACTGTGGGAGAGCGGAAGTTCACACAGCATCCTCAGTCCACTTTTCTCCCAAATCTAGTGTGACCATCTTGGTGGTGGCAGCCTGCAGAACAGAGTGAAGCCCAGTGAAGACCCCACAGGCAGGAAAACCGGAGCTCACAGACCTAAGAAAGGGCTCCTTGGTGCACTTCAGGCCTGGGACTACATGGATCCCGGGAGCGAGTGGGGTGTGGAGTGCAGTGAGGCTTGGACTTAGTGAACATCCAGGCCCCAATGAAGGCACTGTGGGCAGAGATGCCTTAGCACACAGACCTAAGAAAAGGGGCTGTGGTCACTGCAGGCCTGGGACTGTGTGGGTACCCGGAGGGAGTGGCCTGTGGAACACTGTGAGGCCCAGACTTTGTAAACAGCCAGGCTCTGGTGAAAGTAGCGCAGGCAAATACTACTGAGCAAGTAAACCCAAGAAAGGGCAATGTGGCTACCACAGGCCTGAGAGTGCTGGGTCCTAGGAAGAAGAACTGTGCAGAGCAGAGTGCAGCCCGAACTTTATGAACAGTCAGACCTTGGTGAAGGCAACTGAGAAGCTAGACCTAGGGCAGAGTGGCTCAGCAAACACAGTGCAAACCTGAGTTCTAGGGTACACAGGCCTGGGATGGAGAGACTGGGTGAGCACAGTGAGGGCTGAAACACTGAGAGTAAAACCTGTGGTGGTGAGAATTAGCAAGTACAGCGCAAGTCTGAATTCCTGAACACTTGGGCCCAAGATAGAGAGTCTTGGTGAGGGAAAAGCAAGACGAGGTGCCTGAGTGATGAGACATAAGATGGAGTGGCTTGGTGAGCACAGTGCCAGCCTGAGTTCCTGAGCACACAGGCTTGGGACTGAGAGACTGGCTGAGCACAGTGCAGTCCAAAACATCTGAGCCATTGGAGCTGGGCAGAGTGGCTTGGTGAACATAGCAAAGGCTTGAGTTCATGAACACTTGGATCTGGGACAGAGAGACTTGGTGACTGCAGTGCAGCCTGAAGCACCTGAGCAGTCAGACCTAGAATGGAATGGCTTGGTGGGCACAGTGCAGACTAGGGTTCCCGTGGGTCCCGAGAAGAAACTAGGTGAGCACAGACAGGGCTTCAATTCATGAACCATGATGATGTGGTAAATTGGCAATAGCTGCCACTTTCAGGGTGGAACTCTGAGGCTGGTGTAGCATAGCTGACATTCCTAGAAGGAGAGTCTTGGGGTATATCTGTGATAGATGCATCTCCTGGGTAGCGGTCTAATGCCAGATTTGCACATCCAAGGGCAGAGGGTTGTGGTGAGCAATCAAAGACGGCTGATATTCTCAAATGTGGGGCTAATGCTAAAGGGGCATAGCAAGTGTACTGGGGTTGGGGGAGTGTGGTACTGGAATAATAGGGTCAACATCCCCAATATCTTGAGGGGTGGCAACCACAACAAGTGCTATAAACCTTAGAATTTGGTGCTGAAGTGGCCTCCCATTCAGGGAAACTAGAGGTGAAACAGTGACAGCTGGTGCCTCTGGTCAGGGAAACTAATAGGAAAGGGACAATAGCAGGTGCACCCAGAAGAAGAGTTTGGAGTTAAAGTACAGAACTTTGACAATTTAAACTAATAATAATAAAAAAGAAAAAGAGCAAATCCCAGAGAAGGGGAAGAATCTAATCCCCAGAGTTACCACAGTAAAATACCTTAACGTCCCGATTACAATCAACAATTACAAAGCATATAAAAACCAAAAAATAGAAAAAAATAAACCTGCTGCCGTCGAGTCAAATGTGACTCATAGCAACTCTGAAGGACACAGTAGAACTGCCTCATAGGGTTTCCAAGGCTGTAAATCTTTATGGAAGCAGACTGCCACATCTTTCTCCTGTGGAATAGCTAGTGGATTTGAATTGCTGACCTTTCGGTCAGCAGCCAAGCACTTAACCACTGCACCACCAGGGCTCCAAAGCATATGAAGAGGCAGAAAAGAATGGCCCATGCAAAAGACCAAAATAAGGGGACAGAAACTGTCCCTAAGGAAGGACAGATAATGGAATCACTAGACAAAGGCTTATAGCAGCAGTATTAAGCATGCTCAAAGAGTTAAAGGAAAACATGGAAAAGGAACTAAAGAAAATCAAGAAAATGATAAAAGAACAAAACAAGAATTTCAATAAAGAGATTAAAAAAGAAGAAAACTTCACACATACAAACAGGAATACTGGAGCTGAAGAGTACAATAACAATTCTCTGGAAGGGGTTAGGAGCAGATGTGAATTGGCATAAAAAAGAATCCATGAACTCAAAGGTCAGGCAATTGAGATTGTTCAGTTTGAGGAGCAAAAAGGAAAAAAAATGAAGAAAAATGAACAAAGTCTAAATGATCTGTGGGACACCATGCAGCAGAATAATATATGCATTATGTGAGTCCCAGAGGAAAAGAGAGAGAGAAATGTACAGAAAGAATTTTCAAAGAAACAATGGCTGAAGGCTTCCCAAATATGATGAAAGACAAGAACTTATACATCCAAGATGCTCAACAAACTCCAAGTAGGATAAATCTAAACAGAGTTACACTGAGGCATATTATAGGCAAACTCTTGAAAACCAAAGACAAAGAGAAAATTTTGAGAGCAGTACGAAAGAAGCAAAGTATCACACACAAGGGGTCTCCAATAAGATTGAGTGCCGATTTTACCACAGACACCATACAGGCAAAAAGGCAGTGGGATGACAAATTTAAAGTGCCGAAAGAAAAGAACTGTCATCCAAGAATACTATATTGGCAAAACTGTCATTCAAAAATAAGAGGTAAATTAAGAGGTTCCCAGGTAAACAAAAGCTGGAAGAATTTGTTACCACAAAATGAGACCTACAAGAAATGCTAGAGTGTCCTCCAGAAGGAAAACTGAGGACCCTTGACAATAATTTGAAGTTCTACATACCTTTCATGATAAAATCACTCAACAACATAGGAATAGAAGGGAAATTCCTCAATATAATAAAGGGCATTTATGAAAAACACACACGTAACATCATACTCAGTGGAGAAAAACCGAGAGTCTTTTCATTAAGATCAGGAACAAGACAAGTATGCCTACTCTCACCACTGCTATTTAACATCATTCTGGAAGTCCTAGCCAGAGAAATTAGGCCTGGGGGGTGGAAACAAAAGGTATCCAAATCAGGAAAGAGGAAGTACAACTATCTTTTTTTTCAGATGACATAATCGCATACATTGAAAACTCCGAAGATTCTACAAGAAAGCTATTAGAACTAATACATGAATTTAGCACAGTGGCAGGGTACAAGGTCACACACAAAAATCAGTTGGGTTTTTATACATCAGCAATGAACAAGCTGAAAAGTAAATTAAGGAAACATTACCATTTACAATAGCATCTAAAAGAATAAAGCACACAAGAATAAACTTAACCAGGAAGGTGAAAGACTTGTACATGAAAAATTATGAAACATTACTAAAAGAAATTAAAGAGACTAAATAAATGGAAAGGCATTCCGTGTTTATGAACTAGAAGGCTTAATACAGTTAAGATGTTATTACTACCCAAAGCAATCTACAGATTCAGTGCAATCACCATCAAAATTCCAACAGCCTTCTTTTCAGAAATATAAAAACCAATTCTCAAATTTATACGGAATGGCAAGAGACTCTGAGTAGCTAAAGAAACCATGAAGAAGAAGAATAAATTAGAAGGACTCACATTTCCTGATTTCAAAACATACTACAAAGCTACAGTAACTAAAACAGCTTTGTACTAGTATAATGATAGACATATAGCCCCATGGAATAGAATTAAATCCAGAAATAAATCCATACATCTAAGGTCAACTTATTTTTGACAAGGCTGCTAAGTACATTCAGTGAGGAAGAAAGAGTCTCTTCAATAAATGGTGCTGGAAAAACTGGATTTCGACATGCAGAAGAATGAATCAGGATCCAACCCTTACACCATACACAAAAGCCAATTCAAAATGGATCAAGGATTTAACTGTGAAAACTAAAACCATAAAATACTTAGAAGAAAATGTAGGGGTGAAGCTGTGGGACCTAGTGTTTAATGGTAGATAATTCGATATCATAGGAAACGCTTGAGCAGTAAAAGACAGATAGATGGGACCTTATTAAACCTAAATTCTTTTGTATATCAAAGGACTTTATCAACAAAGCAAAAAGGTAACCTAGAGATTGGGAGAAAATTTTTGGGAGCCACATATCAGATAATAACCTAATATCCAATATATGTATATAAAACTTCTACCACTTAACAGCAAAAAGATGAACAACCCAATCAAAACATGGGCAGAGAACTTGGACAGTTCACCAAAGAGGACATTCAAATGGCCAATAGGCACATGAAAAGATGCTCAACATTAATAGCCATTAGGAGATGCAAATCAAAATCACAATGAGATATCACTTTGATCCCATTAGAATGGCAAAAAATGGAAAACAACAAGTGTTGACAAGGTTGTGGAGAAACTGGAACACTTATCTACTGCTGGTGGGAATGTAAAATGGAACAGCCATTGTGGAAACAGCTTGGCATTTCCTCAAAAAGTTGAAGATTTGGACACTGAGAACCCAGGGTGGACAGGGAAAGGGAGAGTACTGGCACATTGCAGAGATTGCAAATAATGTCACAAAACAATTTGTGTATAAAATTTTTGAATAAAAACTAATTTGCACTGTACTTTCACCTAAAATACAATAAAATATTTTTTTAAAAGTTGAAAGTAGAATTACCATATGACCCAGTAATCCCAATTCTCGGTATATACCCAGAAGAAGTCAGGAACAAAAATAGGAAACTTTACACCAATATTCATTGCAGCACTTTTCACAATAGCCAAAAGGTGCAATCAACCAAAATGTCCATCAACAGACGAATGCATAAACAAAATGTGCTATATATATACAATGTGATATTATACAGCCATAAAGAGAAATGAAGTTTTGATGCATGTCAAAACATGGATGAACCTTGAGAACATTATGCCCTGCAAAATAAGCCAGCCACAAAAGGATAAATACTGCATGATCTCACTTATATGAAATAATCAAATATAGAAATCAAAGATTATTAATGGTTACCAGGGAGGAAAGGGTAAAGGGGATGTTTTTGTTTGAGGACATTGAATTTATGTTAATGGTTATGGAATATTTTCAAAAAGGGTAGTGATAATGGTGGCACAACATGAAAAATGTAATCAATGCCATTGAATCGTAAATGTGGAAGTTGTCCTGCCAAATGTTTTGGTGTGTATATTTTCACCACAATAATAATATATATTTTTAAACCCTACATTTAGATTTTGACTCAACTCTAGGCATTTCTGGCCTGAAAATGATAGCATGCTTGACAAAATTAGGTTAAAATATATTTTTCAGGAATTTGTACAAAGCCAACATCATCCTAAATGCAGAGATTTTGAAAGCATTCCCCTTGAGAATGGGAACCAGACAAGGATGCCCTTTATCACCACTCTTATTCAACATTGGGCTGGAGGTCCTAGCCAGAGCAATTAGGCTACAAGAAATAAAGGGCATCCAAATTGGTAGGGAAGAAGTCAAGGTACCTCTATTTGCAGATGATATGACCTTATACACAGAAAACCTCAAAGAATCCACAAGGAAACTACTGGAATGAATAGAAGATTTCAGCAGAGTTTCAGGGTACAAGATATACATACAAAGATCAGTTTGATTCCTTTATGCCAACAAAGAGAACCTCGAAGAGGAAATCACCAAATCAGTACCATTTACAATAGCCCCCAAGAATATAAAATACTTAGGAATAAATCTAACCAGAGACATAAATGACTTATACAATGAAAACTACAGACACTACTGCAAGAAACCAAAAGAGACCTGCATAAGTGGAAAAACATACCTTGCTCATGGATAGGAAGACTCAACATTGTGAAAATGTCAACTCTCCCCAAAGCAATCTACAGATACAATGCAATCCTGACCCAAATTCCTCCGGCATTTTTTAATGAGATGGAGAAACAAATCACCACCTTCATATGGAAAGGTAAGAGGCCCTGAATAAGTAAAGCATTACTGAAGAAGAAGAACAAAGTGGGAGGCCTCACACTACCTGATTTTAGAACCTATTTATACTGCCACAGTAGTCAAAACAGCCTGGTACTGGTACAACAACAGATACACAGACCAATGGAACAGAATTGAGAATCCAGACATAAATTCATCCACCTATGAGCAGCTGATATTTGACAAAGGCCCAAAGTCCATTAATTGCGGAACAGACAGTCTCTTTAACAAATGGTGCTGGCATAACTGGATATCCATCTGCAAAAAACTGAAACAAGACCTATCTCACACCATGCACAAAAACTAACTCAAATGGATCAAAGACCTAAATATAAAATTGAAAGCGATAAAGATTGTGGAAGAAAAAATAAGGACAATGCTAGGAGCCCTAATACATGGCATAAACAGAATACAAACCATAAGTAACAATGCACAAGCACAAGAAGAGAGACTAGATAATTGGGAGTTCCTAAAAATGAAACACTTATGCTCATCAAAAGACTTCACCAAAAGAGTCAAAAGACAACCTCAAGACGGAAAAAAAATGTTGGCTACGACAATCCAATCAGTGTCTAATCTCTAAAATCTACAAGATACTGCAAAACCTCAACAACAAAAAGACAAATAACCCAATTAAAAAATGGGCAAAGGATACAAACAGGCACTTTACCAAAGAAGATATTCAGGCAGCTAACAGACACATGAAGAAATGCTCATGATCATTAGCCATTAAAGAAATGCAGATCAAAACTACAATGAGATATCATCTCACTCCAACAAGGCTAGCATTAATCCAAAACACAAAAAAACATCAAATGCTGGATTGGTTGTAGAGAGACTGGAACACTTATACACTGTTAGTGGGAATGTAAAATGGTACAACCACTTTGGAAATCGATTTGGAACTTCCTTAGAAAGCTAGAAATAGATGTACCATATGATCCAGCTATCCCACTCCTTGGAATATATCCTAGAGAAATAAGAGCCATCACACAAATAGATATATGCACACCCATGCTCATCACAGCACTGTTCACGATAGCAAAAAGATGGAAACAACCTAGATGCCCATCAATGGACAAATGGATAAACAAATTATGGTATATCCACACAATGGAATACCATGCAATGATAAAGAACAACGATGAAGTCACAAAACATAACATGGAGGAATCTGGAAGGCATTATGCTGAATGAATTTAGTCAGTCACAGAAGGACAAATATTGTATAAGACCACTATTATAAGAACTCAAGAAAAGGTTTAAACACAGAAGAAAACATTCTTTGATGGTTTCAAGGGTGGGGAGGGAGGGTGAGGGTTATTTGCTAACTAGATAGTAGATAAGAATTATAAGTGAAGGGAAGGACAGCACACACTACAGAGGAAGTCAGCACAACTGGACTAAACCAAAGCTAAGAAGTTTCCTGAATACAATCAAACACTTAGAGGGACAGAGTAGCAGTGGTAGGGGTCTGGGGGCCATGCTTTCAGGGGACATCTAGGTCAATTGGCATAACAAATTTATTACAAAAATGTTCTGCAACCTACTTTGGTGAGTGGTGTGTGGGGTCTTAAAAGCTTGCAAGTGGCCATCTAAGATATGTCAATTGGTCCCAACCACCTGGAGTAAAGGAGAATGAAGAACACCAAAGACCTAAGGAAAGTATTAGCCCAAGAGACAGAAAGGGCCACATAAACCAGAGACTTCATCAACCTGAGACCAGAAGAACTAGACGGTGCCCAGCTACCACCAACGAGCGCCCTGACAGGGAACACAACAGAGTCCTGGATGGAGCAGGAGAAAGGTGAGGTGCAGAACTCAAATTCTAGTAAGAAGACCAGACTTTAATGGTCTGACTGAGACTGGAGGAACCCCGGAAAGCATGGCCCCTGGATTCCCTATCAGCCCAGTACTAAAATAATTTCTGAGGCCAACTCTTCAGACAGGGATTGGACTGGACTGTGGGACATAATGTGATACTTGTGACGAGTGTGCCTCTTAGCTCAAGTAGATACAAGAGACTAAACGGGCAGCTTCTGTCCAGAGGTGAGATGGGAAGGCAGAGAGGGTTAGGAGTTGGTTGAATGGACATGAGGAATCAGGGGTGGAAGGGAGGAGTGTGCTGTCACAGTATGGGGAGAGCAATTAGAGTCCCATAACAACGTATGTATAAATTTCTGTATGGGAAAAAAATAAAATATATTTTTCAACATCCACATATAAAAATAATACTGCTGAAGAGGCATTTTAGATCAATTTCAGAACAATAATATTATAATTTTATTCTTGTTATTGTTGTTAGGTGCCGTTGAGTCAGTTTCAACTCACACTGAACAGAAAGAAGGAAACACTGCCCAGTCCTGCACTATCCTCATAATCATTGTTATGTTTGAGCCTATTGTTGCAGCCACTGTATCAGTGCATCTCGTCCAAAGTCTTCCTCTTTTTCCCTGACACTTCTTTACCTTACAAAGCATGTTGTCCTTCTCCAGGGACTGGTCTCTCCTGATAACATGTCCAAAGGACTTGAGACAAAGTCTCCCAATCCTTGCTTCCAAAGAGCACTCTGGCTGTTCTTCTTCCAAGACAGGCTTGTTCATTCTTCTGGCAATCTGTAGTGTATTCAATACTCTTTGTCAACACCATGATTCAAAGACATCAATTCTTCTTTTTTCTTATTCATTGTTCAGCTTTTACATGCATATTAGGTGACTGAAAATACCATAGGTTGGGTCAGGGGCATCTTAGTCCTCAAAGTGATGTTTTTGCTTTTCAACACTTTAATGAGGTCTTTTGTAACAGATTTGCCCAATACAATACACCATGTGATTTCCTGACTGCTGCTTCCATGGGCATTGACTGTGGATCCAAGTAAAATGAAATCCGTGTCAACTTCAGTCTTTTCTCCATTTATAATAATGTTGCTCATTGGTCTAGTTGTGAGAATTTTTGTTTTCTTTATGTTGAAGTGTAATCCATACTGAAGGCTGTAGTCTTTGATATTCATCAGTAAGTGTTTCAAGTCCTCTTCACTTTCAGCAAGCAAGGTTGTGTCATCTGCATATTGCAGGTTGTTAATGAGTCTTCCTCCAATCCTGATGCCACCTTCTTCTTCATATAGTCCAGTTTCTCGGATTATTTGCTCAATGTACAGATTGAATAAGTGTGGTGAAATGAAACAAGCCTGATGCACACCTTTCCTGATTTTAAACCACACAGTATCCCCTTGTTCTGTTTGAATGACTGCCTCTTGGTCTGTGTGTAGGCTCTGCATGAGCACAATTATCTAAAACCCAAATCTGTTGCCATCGAGTCAATTCCAACTCATAGTGACCCAATAGGACAGAGTAGAACTGCCCCATAGGGTTTCCAAGGAGTGGCTGGTGGATTGGAACTGCTGACATTTTGGTTAGCAGCTGAGCTCTTAACCACTGTGACACCAGGGCTCTAAGCACAATTAAGTGTTCTGGAATTCCCATTCTTTGCAATGTTATCCATAATTTGTAATGATCCACACAGTCAAACGCCTTTGCATAGTCAATAAAACACAGGTAAACATCTTTCTGGTATTCTCTGCTTTCAACCAAGATCCATCTGACATCAGCAATGATATCCCTGTTTCCACATCCTCTTCTGAATCCAGCTTGAATTTCTGGCAGTTCTTTGTCAATGTATTGCTTCAACCATTTTTTAATTATCTTCAGCAAAATTTTACTTGCGTGTGGTATTAATGATATTGTTCAATAATTTCTGCATTCTATTGGATCACCTTTCTTTGGAATGGGCACAAATATGGATCTCTACCATTTGGTTGGCCAGGTAGCTGTCTTCCAAATTTCTTGGCATAGATGAGTGAGCACTTCTAGCTTTGTATCCATTTGTTGAAACAACTCAGTTGGTATTCCATCAATTCGTGGAGGCTGGTTTGTTGCCAGTGCATTCAGTGCAGCTTAGACTTCTTCTTCCTGTACCGCCAGTTCTTGATCATATGGTACCTCCTGAAGTCCTTGAACACTGACCAATTCTTTTTGGTGTAGTAACTCTGGTTATTGCTTCCATTATCTTTTGATGCTCCCTGCGTGTTTCAATATTTTGCCCATAGAATCTTTCAATACTGCAAGTAGAGGCTTGAATTTTTTCTTCATTTCTTTCAGCTTGAGAAATGCTGAACATGTTCCTCCCTTTTGGTTTTCTGACTCCAGGTCTTTGCACATTCCATTATAACACTTTCCTTTGTCTTTTGGAGCCACCCTTTGAAATCTTGCATTCAGCCCTTTTACTTCCTCATTTCTTCCATTTGCTTTAGCTACTCTATGTTCAAGAGCAAGTTTCAGAGTCTCTTCTAACATTCATTTCTTTCTTTCCTGTCTTTTTAATAACCTTTTGCTTCCTTCATTTGTGATGTCCTTGATGTCATTCCGTAACTTGTCTGGTCTTCGGTCATCAGTGTTCAGGGCGTCAAATCTCTTCTTGAATGGTCTCTAAATTCAAGCGGGACATACTCAAGGTTGTACTTTGGCTGTCATGGACTTGTTTTAATTTTCTTCAGCTTTAACTTGAACTTGCATATGAGTAACTGACTGTCAGTTCTGCAGTCAGCCCCTGGCTTTGTTCCAACTGATGATATTGAGCTTCTCCATTGTCTCTTTCCACAGATGTAGTGGATATGACTCACCTGTATTCCATCTGGCAAGTTCCACATGTATAGTTATTATTCTTATGATTAAATCCATCATTATTCTCATGATTAAATACACTTCATTACAATTTCTCACAGAGGACTGCACCATATAATCATCTGTGAAATTTACCAGGTGTCAAACAGGTCATTGTTTATCCATGTATCAAAACTGACATATCTTATAAATCAACACACTAATCACTTAATCTGCACTTGGGGCACTATGAGAAGTGCTACAACAGGTTTGGGGCCAACTATGAATCTTCTAGGTGTTCCAGACCCTATTTCTAGCCTGCTACAAACAGAAACAATGTGAATTAAGAAAATATATTTTTTAATGGTTGTCTTTTAATTTTTGTTGTAAAATAAGGAGGTGACTGAAAATAATCCCATAATAAATAGAACATGAGAAAAAAATGTAGCATTTATAAAACAGAGTAAAAGCCATGCTTCAGCAAATTTAAGCAAGAAAAGGAGGAATGTAAAAGGGGTCAGAGATAGGCTGTGAAGTGTGGTCTCAAACAGAAGCAGGGGTAGCAAGTTCCAAGGAGAACACAGCACCATTGTCAAGTACAACGCCAAGATCTAGTAAAACAAGTGGTCAAAACTGTCCACTGGTTTAGCCGCTCAGAATTACCGAGCACAAGTTTCAGTGGAGAGATGGAGTTTGAAGCCAAATGGCAGGGCTTGAAGTCTGAATATGTAGTAAGAAAAGAGATAGCAAATAAAGAATATTCT
This sequence comes from Dugong dugon, assembly GCA_030035585.1. Classification (NCBI taxonomy): domain Eukaryota; kingdom Metazoa; phylum Chordata; class Mammalia; order Sirenia; family Dugongidae; genus Dugong; species Dugong dugon. The sequence continues at coordinate 25,541,926 of CM057464.1, forward strand.
TTAGAACTTCAAACAATTGTTCCCAATTATTTTCCATGGAAGGAAAGCGAATACCGAGTCTAGCATTATAGGTGTACCCCTAGTCTTTAAGTGCTTTTGTTTATCTTGAAATTTTGGATGCATTATGCACTCTTCTTATTTTCCATTTGAGTGATATGAACTACTCTCTGTCTCAGTTTGAATTTTCCCTGAAGCAGAGCCTAAGAAGAGACTTGTGTCCAAGCTGTTCACCTGAGCGTGAGGAAGCCAAGAGAATGTGACAGGGTAAGAAGGGAAGCCACAAAGAGTGTACCATGAGCTGTGACAAACATGGCAGTTAGAGTTCAGTCTCAAGGGATCCTTTGAGGAACTACGCTGAATGGTCCCTTCGAAGGACTGGAGTTGCGGAACTCAAGCACTAATGCCACCTCATTGACTAAGACTTGCTCCCAAGGGTGTCCACTCCCTCAGCACTTCTGAGCTGTCTAAATGCTGGCCAAGGAAGTACCTCTGCTTTGGAGAAAGCCCTGTGTAGTAGGAAAGCTGTGCGATGCAGTGAGCCCCAAAGTGTGAAGTCAGAGGAAAGATGAGAGAGCAGCACAGAGCACAGATAGCATCCCCTCTACTCTAGCACCACCAAAACGCAATGAATTACCGCTCCAGGAGATACCAAGTTGATCCTGTGTTTTCTTATAGCCCTTAGCACATGGCACAGGACGTATGCACCTGGCTGAGAAACATGAACTTAAGAATGTGTATATCAGGTACTTTAAACAAACAAGCAGATTGAAAAAAGCCTAGGCCATTTGGTGGAATCTGACTTAGTACAGACCAAGCAGCTTCCAAGAGCCCAGACTAAATGAGGGGGTGGGCCTAATGGACTCAGCTCTGGAGTTAGAGGGGCAAAACTCTGAGGTTAGAAGGTAGAGATCCCACCAGATGCCACACACACTTCACAAAAATGGAGAAATTAGCACTTTCCTTGACAGTATCATTGAGGCACTTTCTGTGTTAAATAGCATACATAGTTAATGAATCATACTTTAAACATGCCATAGTATTAATAGGACAAAGGATCAACAAGGAGCAACTATACACTCAATTCCAAACAGGCTGACTGTTTCCCTACCATGCTCTCCCCACACCCTAAACCAACTGCTGTTGAGTTAATTTGACTCATGGCAACCCTGTGTTTGTCAGAGTAGAACTATGCTCCATCAGGTTTTCAATGGCTGATTTTTCAGAAGTAGATCATCAGGTCTTTCTTCCAAGTTTCCTTTGGGTGAACTGAACCTCCAACTCTTCAGTTATCAGTCAAGAGCATTAACCATTTGCACCACCCAAGTACACTCCTAATTCCCCTAAAATTGATATGTATTACACGTTTTATTACAGCCCTACCTCTAACAAGGGCTCTCTCCCACAAGTAGACTAGCCAAAGTGAGAGAGAGACAGTCGGGTCAACTTTTTCATTCTGAATCAAACTCCACAACACCAGGTGTGCCATTTTCTTCTTTGCGATTGAACTCACTATGTTCTAAGGCTATGGTTCTCAAAACTTGGCTCCTGGACCACGACCCTCAGCATCACCTGGAAACTTGTTAGAAATGCAAATTCTCAGGCCCACCACAGACCTACCAAATCAGAAACTCTTGAGGTTAGTCTTACAAACTGTTTTATCAAGCCTTCCGGAGGATTCTGAAGCCTACTCAAGTTTCAGAGCCCACTGTTCTAAACAAGACCCTAAGGAATGACCCATTCTTGTTACAAAGCAATGTGTTAGGAAATGGGGACAGGTCCAAGAATAAACAGGAAAGGTCAAATCCTCCTTCTCATAGATCTTATGTTCTCATGAGGGTATTTGTGAAGGATATTTGTGAGAGTTCCATTTAGAGATGGGCACACACTAACTTCCATTAAAATTGAGGAAGACTGCCTAGGATCCTGGGAGAAACTATGAATATTTTAGTCATTGCATGGTAGTAATTTAAGGTTCTGGATTTTAAATATGGAGTCAGTTGTGGCTCTGAAAATCCCATAGCACAGTGGTTAGAATTCTAATTGTCAGAATCAGTGCTGTGGTTCAGTATTGACCTCGCTTCCCATGAGAAATATCCACAGCTGTAGAGGATGCCACAAATGTATGGAACCGCAGGCAGAGGTAAACAGACTGCAGGATATGCTACAAATGATCATAAGGAACCACAGAAAAGTATCAAAAGAAGAAAAATGCAATCCTTGGCTGGGAACTTATTGAATGTTTAAAACCAAGGAACGGACTGATAAGTAAGGGTAGGGGATCTCCTTGCTGTAATTCCACAAATAAATGGCAGTAAAAGACTATATGTCTATTTATCATTAAAACCAAACCAAACTCCTTGCTGTCAAGGCGATTCCCACTCATAGCGACACTATAGGACAAAGTAGAACTGCCCCATAGGATTTCCAAGGAGAGGCTGGTTGACTGAAACCACCGACCCTTCGGTTAGCCACCGAGCTCTTAACCACTGTGCCACCAGGGCTGTTTCTCATTAAGGTTGGCTAAATATAGAACACAACAGAAGGGTTTTTACCTCAGAACGTCATTATTTCATTTCGTACTTTGATTTCATTTCTAAATCTCTACAGACTTTAGAAACATATCTTTTCAAAAGTTTAAAAATATTGAAACTTTTTGGACAAATATTGTATGAAACCACTACTATAAAAACTCATGAAAAGGTTTACACACAAAAAGAAACAATCTTTGATGGTTACAAGGGAGGGGAGGGGTGGGGATAGAAAAACACTAAATAGACAATAACTTTGGTGAAGGGTAAGACAGTACACAGTACTGGGGATGACAGCACAACTTGAATAAGGCAAGGTCATGCAAGCTCCACAGACACATCCAAACTCCCTGAGGGACCAAATTATTGGGCTGAGGGCTATGGGACCATGGTCTCAGGGAACATCTGGCTCAACTGGCATAACATTGTTTATAAAGAAAATGTTCTACATTCTACTTTGGTGAGTAGCATCTGGGGGTCTTAAAAGCCTGTAAGTGGCCTAAGATACTCCACTGGTCTCACCCCTTTGGGCAAGGGAGAATGAAGAAAACTAAAAACACAAGGGAAAGATTAGTCCAAACGACTTATGGACCACAACTACCATGGCTTCCACCAGACTGAGTCTAGTACCACTAGATGGTGCCCGGCTACCACCACTGACTGCTCTGACTGGGATCACAATAGAGGGTCCCGAACAGAGCTAGAGAAAAATGTAGAACAAAATTCTAACTCACAAAAAAAGACCAGACTTACTGGCCTGACAGAAACTGGAAAAACCCTGAGAGTATGGTCCCTGGACACCCTTTCACCTCAGTAATGAAGTCACTCCTGAAGTTCCCCCTCAGCCAAAGATTAGATAGGCCTATAAACAAAATGAGACTAAATAGGCACACCAGCCCGGGGGCAAGGACTAGAAGGCAGGAGGGGACAGGAAAGCTGGTAATAGGGAACCCAAGATCGAGAAGGGAGAGTGTTGACATGTCATGGGATTGTCAGTCAATGTCATAAAACAGTATGTGTACTAGCTGTTTAATGAGAAGCTAGCTTGTACTGTAAACCTTCATCTAAAGCACAATAAACAGAAATAAAATATCGAACCTTTTCTAAATAGACATGCTTCTACGAGAGAAATATTCAAATATGGAGAAAACTTCAACACTCCAACTTTAGCTTTTTTATCATTACTATTAAATCTACCACCTAGGAGAAGGTTAGAATAAATAAGCCACAATTGTTATGAAATTTGTTTAAATTCCACTCAATGTCTCCCTAAGGAGGAGCATATTTCAGAGGTCCCTTCACCACACGCTCAAAGATCTTCATGCACTGCCTCCTGTTGTTGCTCTGGAGCTCAAGAGCAATGGGGCATTTCAAAAGTCTCTACAACAGAAGTTAATGTCCATTTTCAAATCCAAAAATTGGTCTATTGCTATTGCTGTCCCCCTAGTATCTTTTTTTCTTAATCTGCTAGAATTATAGCAAAGGACCTTTACTTTGTGGTCTCTAGTGTAATATTTGAATAGTCATTAAATTCTTTAAATTATGCTTTAAAATTATAATTATAATGTTAGTACTTATAGCATAAGTCATTTATATGTCACCACCAAAGACAAACAGTGTCTAATATTCACAGCACATAAAGACAAAAGCTAATTCTTTAATTATGAATTATCTGTTCTACAAAAATTAGTAGGTGTCTACAGACTTGGAAACTTAATATCTTCGCAAAGGTTTAAAAAATATTTCAACTTTTTAACACACGCTCTTTACCAGACAAATATTCAAATAAGGAGAAAACTCCAATTCTCCAACTTGAGATTTTCGACAATGTTATTTACACTAAGTCCCACCTCACCTAGCCTACATGAGAACCTAGTTCCTACAGAGTCCCCTATAGCCTGCACCATCAATCTGAATGGACCATTGCCGACAGGAGACAAGCAAGCCTTACTCTTGCTCATCATAAGTAACATCTCCCTTTACTCCACATCCACGTCTAGCTACCCTACACCATTTCTTTACTTCTCCTCCCTTGGGGCACAACCTTTCTTTCCACTTTCTCACCTCACATTCCTTGATTAATTTGCTCTGGTTCAAATGGCTTTCATCCTTATAACAAAGCTAAACTTCTGTCAAAGGCACCAACTACTTCCTTTTGGCAAAATCCAGTGGTACCTTCTGGGCTCTCTTTCTTACTTCCTAAGTGGCATCTGGCACATTTGACCAGCCCTCTCCCCCCATCTTAGAGTTCTCTAGAGAAACAGAATCGGTAAGATAGAGAAATAGATAGATATAAAATGTGTGTGTATATATACGTATGTGTGTGTGTGTGTATATATATATATATATATATATATAAAGAGAGAGAGAGGTTCATTTATTTTTACAAATTGTGGATGCTGGCAGTCTTGTGTCTGAAATCCATCATACTTTTTCCTAGCATGATACAACTATCTTGCATACAGCTGAAAATGCACTAACACTTTTCCCAGAAAAGGATGCAAAGTCCTTGGGTAATGTTCATGCTTCTCCTTGATATCCTGTAACTTAAATACCTGTAGTACACTCACAGGTCTCCTCAGATTTCTAAATAGCCAGAAGACCATTAGAAAAAGGGAATCAATCACTAATAGTGATGCCTTCATGGATATCACATCCTTCTGACCAGAACCTGAACACACGAAACACCCCCAGAGCAAGTTTTGTTTTTTTAACTTACAACAAGAAGCAGACAGCACAACAGAACAAATTGGGATCCATTTTTAAGCAACAACCCCCCACCCACCCACCACCATACACACACACTCAAAAAGGATGTCTGGGCAGAGATGGAAAACTCTTCACCGCCTACCATACTTTGTATAGTAGACAAGGGACTTAAAGGGGCCTACCTTCTGCCAATCGCCCCAGACCAGGTAGGCTTAGTTAAAAACAAAACCTGTCACCATCAAGTCGATTCTGACTCGTAGTGACCCTACAGGACAGAGCAGAACTGCCCCATAGGGTTTCCAAAGGAGCGCGTAGTGGATTCGAACTGCCGACCTTTCGGTTAGCAGTGGTATCTCTTAACCACTACACCACCAGGGTTTCCAGGCTTAGTTAGGTGGGTTGAAACTTCTGCTACATGTGTTTCCACCTAGCACCATAACTGAGAGAAAGCCAAAGTCCCTCCTCCAGCCATTTTTATACCCCAAAGCTACCTGTCATGCTACATGCCAGCCTGACCACACTAGGGGGGACGGGTTAGACACCTTGGTGCCAACCCAGAAAGGCATCTCTTTAACCAGGCTGACAAACACGAGGCCTCAGAGGGTAGAGGGCAGTGGCTTGCTCTAAGGTCTCATCATGCCCCCTTCCTTCCTGAGGCCTGTTGCCCAGGTGTTGAGTTGGTGATTCCCAATTCATTTGCACATATTTAAGTGTTGCCAAGCTGTTTTAGAAAGACACCTTGGCTTGCTGGTGAATTCCAAGGGCTATTTTCAGAAACCAGAGACAAAAGGCCAAACCCAGTTCCTTGTCCCACAGTACTATGATGGGAAGTTAATACCTCTTATGTTCTATGATAAGTAAGCGGATAATAAAGGAAAGAAAACAAAGATATTTTTATTTATACACACACATACACAAAAACATATCTGTCATGGTTTGAATTATGTCCCCCCAAGAATGTGTGTATCAATTTGGCTGGGCCATGATACCCACAATTATGTGTTGGCCTCCATTTTGTGTTGTAATTTTATGTTAAAGAGGATTAGGGTGGGATTTTAACACCACCTTTACCCAGGTCACATCCCTGAGCCAATGTAAAGAGAGTTTCCCTAGGGTGTGGCCTGGACCACGTTTTACCTTACAAGAGATAAAAGGAAAGGGTAGCAAGCAGAGAAATGGGGACCTCATACCATCAAGAAAGCAGTGCTGGGAGTAGAGCACGTCCTTTGGCCCGGGCTCCCTGTGCAGAGAAGCTCCTAGTCCGGGGGAACACCGAAGAGAAGAAGGCTGACAGAGAGATAAAGCCTTCCCCCTGGAGCTGACGCCCTGAATTTGGACTTCTAGCCTACTTTGACTGTGAGGAAATAAACTTCTCTTCGTTAAAACTATCCACTAGTATTTCTGTTATAGCAGGACTAGATGACTAAGACAATATCCATAACAAAATAAGTAAGAAATACTCATAACAATTATAGTCCTCATTTCTGCAACGGGTCACTTGATTGTAGCTAGTATTTATAACTACCTTCTTCCACTACCCATTCCACATTCCCTTTGCCTTCAGCAAGCACCTCAGATGGTCATGGTGCTTTGCCTGGTGAGGAGGCCAACATCTTCATTCCTGAAGGGTCTGGGCATTAGTAGTCCTGCCTGAATTGAGTTGTTGTAGTTTTCCATTGACTTTAATCAAGGGCATGGTAATACTAAGAAATGCCCTGTATTCCAGATGGACTCTTCTTTACCTCCATTATGTAATAACAGTCTAGTTTACCCTTGATAATCAGGATCAATCACACCAGCTAGTGTAGTAACTCCCTTCTTTGCCTGTTGATTCAGGATCAGGAACAGCCCAAAGTGGCCAGGTGGCAGTCTTAACTTCCAGTTCAATGGAAGTATTCCTCCCTTTGGAACTAAGACCTTTAGACCAGCAGGGAATAGGGTCACAGGGTTAGGAAGGCAAAAATTTTGCTAGTGGATCACTAGGGATAATAATGAGTGGTGCCAATCCCATTATCTATCCCTTGATTCCTGGACCCATGAATCTTGGCAATGGGAAAAACAGAAACATATATTAGACATTAATTTAGAGCTTATACAACATTGCTCGAACCCTGAAAGATATTGCCAACTAGCTGGTGCTATAATTGAGTCTTCAAAAGGCCATTTCACCATTCTATTAGGCCAGCTACTTCGGGATGATGAGGACTAGTGAATTCCGTGAGCATGGGCCCATTTCCATACTTCATTTGCTATGAAGTGAGTTCATTGATCCAAGGTAATACTGTGTGGAATACCATGAAGGTGCATAAGGCATTTTATAACTCCACAGATGGTAGTTTTGTAAGAAGCACTGCATGCAGGAAAGGCAAATCTATATCCAGAGAAAAGTGTCTATACCAATAAGAACAAAATGCTGGCCTTTCGATGACGGAAGGTGGTCCAATGTAATCAAATCACCAACAGGTTGATCACCCAGGGGAGTGGTACCATAACAGGGATGCAGTGTTGGTTATTGCTGCTGAGTTAGTCAGCAATGGCTGTAGCCAAGTCAGCCTTGGTGAGTGGAAGTCCATGTTGCTGAACACGTGCATAATCTTCATTCCTGCCACCATGGCCACTTTTTTCATGAGCCCGTTGGGCAATGACAGAAGTGGCTGAGGAAAGAAGCTGCCTAGTATCCACATAACACATCATCCTACCCACTTGCCACATCACACCATGGACTACCAGTGCCCTCTTTACTAGTGGAAATAGAGTCATAGTACCTTTAAATCCAACCAGATTTGTGAACCAATTCCAGAAACCCCAGAACCAATTAAAAAAACTCGTCCTTAAGATTCTGTTCCTCTAGACTGGGGAGGGGGGCAGAATGGTGGCATGAAGAGTCACACCCTCACATCCTCCTATAACTATGCCAGTAAACAAAAAATAAAAATTAACACAGACATTGTGCAGTTTTCAAATTTTCATCGTTAAACGTATTGCTGCAATTAATATTTTGGACAAAAATCTTTGTAAATTTATGTATTTGTTTAATCCCTAGAAATGAAATTATTGAGGATATAACTAAAGGATACAATTTTTTTTTTAAGGTTCTGAATATATTGTCCAGCCAAATTGTCCTCCAGAAAGGATGTAACAATTTATTTCCACCAAGAAGGTAGAATACTGCTCATTTCCCCTTACCTGTACCCAAACTAGGTGTTTTGATTTATTTAAAAACCTGCACAACTTTAATAAGCAATATTATCTTTTGTTATATTTTGCATTCCTTCAATACAATCAATGAAACTGGCCATTTTTTCCTTTTTATTGACCACTCTATGCCTTCTTTTATGAATTGTTTAATCATGTCCTTTGTCTATTGTGTTTTTTATTTTTATAAGAGCTTCCAGATACTTGAAATACTTCCATATAAAATTTTTGCTCTCCTATTTTTCCCTTGTGATAGTATGGGCTTTTACTCTTCTGGAAGCTCCTGTCCTAACTTTGGTCTGAAGTTATTCCTATTTTCTTACATAGAAATTTTGAAAGGAAATTTATGGAGGTTTGTAGCTTGAAGAAATCTCTCCAGAAAGGTTCTTCTTTGTGGTAGCTCAGCTCTCCTTAGCCTTCATGGCCCACTATTGTCTCTGACAGAACTTTGAACTTCGTGCTTTCTCCACATTCCTTCAGCCAAGTTTGTCAGGACCAGCAGACCCATTTAGGTCGAGAGGCCAGAACTCTACACCACTTTCTTTGCAGAAGCGAGTGCATCTCCTTCAGAAACTGATTGATTTCAGTCAATTTACTTCTATCATTATTACGTGTTCACTTTTCTGGGAGCTCAACAAAGCTTGATATCAGAGGAAGAGAAATCATTATTTGCACCATTCCTATCTACTTCTGTTATAAAATCTTTTTTTTTTTTTTTTAAATCATGTCAGTTCTCCCTGGTTCTCTTCTCTTGCTGTCTCTAATATTTCTATATGTAACAAAAACCAAACAAACAAAAAATTAACACAGACAGAGATTTCGGGACTCTAGGAAGCAGTTAAACTGTTGGAGAACTGAGATGAATGCTAAATCATGAGAGAGATAGAGCAAGGACAGTGGAAAGGCTGAGATTTGCTGACTGACCACACCCTACCAGCCAGCTCAGCTTACTGTGGCCACTTCGGAATGGAGACAGATAGCACCGCTGAACAAAGAGCACAAGATGGGAGCTACTCTGAAGACACAGAGTGGCTCACAGATACTGGGAATAGCCTTGGAAAGGAGCAGCAAAGAGGGTAAAGCATATACTCAGTTGAGGTAGAAGTGAGAGACAGTGGCATATTGGTGCAGCATAGATTTGAAATCCAGGAAACCAATGAAAGTATAGCCCAATTAAAATGGTGCAGATTGGACTGTGGGAATTCACGAGCAGGGAGCAGGAGAGCCCAAATGTGCACTGGGGGAAGGGCACAGGAAGGTGCAACGGTGCGGGTGAATGTTAATGTGTCTCCAGAGGCAGTGGGGCACTAGGATGTGGGTCTATACAGCAGCCACAGGACTCATCCATCATCCAGGGTGAGAAACACACATCGAACAAGCAGCCCACAGGGAATGAGCTGGCTCCCAACCCAGCAGTCACTGTGGAACAGCCTGCTCAGTGTTATCCGTGTGTGAAGGCCATACAACACTATCCACTGCCTTGGGAAAGCCATACCTCAGCCCTTCCACCAATGGCCAGTGAGAAAGTCCCACACTAACATAGTCAGCCAAAGAGGGAAGGCCACACCCCACCTCACAGACATATATGAGTCCCCAGTGCTGCAGTTGCCTCAGGAAGGCCACACCCCAGTGCACAGATCTCAGTTGTTGTTGTTAGGTGCCATCAAGTGGGTTCCGACTCATAGCAACCCTATGTACAAAAGAGTGAAACACTGCCCGGTCCTGTGCCATCCTCATAATTTTTGTTATGCTTCAACCCATTGTTGCACCCACTGTGTCAGTCCATCTCATTGAGGATCTTCCTCTTTTCTGCTGACCCTCTACTTTACCAAGCATGATGTCCTTCTCCAGGTACGGATTCCTCCTGATAACGTGTCCAAAGTATATGAGACGGAGTCTCACCATCTTTGTTTCTAAGGAGCATTCTGGTTGCACTCCTTCTAAGACAGATTTTTTCTTTCTTTTGGCAGTCCAAGGTATATTCAATATTCATCACCAACACCACAATTCAAAGGTGCCAATTCTTTGGTCTTCCTTATTCATCGTCCAGCTTTCACATGCCTATGAGGCAATTGAAAACACCATGGCTTGGGTCAGTTGCACCCTAGTCTTCAAGGTGACATCTTTACTTTTCAACACTATAAAGAGATCTTTTGCAGCAGATTTGCCCAATGCAATGCATCTTTTGATTTCTTGACTGCTGCTTCCATGGGTGTTGATTGTGGATCCAAGTAAAATGAAATCCTTGACAACTTCAATCTTTTCTCCTTTATCATGATGTTGCTTATTGATCCAGTTGTGAGGATTTCTGTTTTATGTTGAGGTGTAATCCATACTGAAGGCTGTGGTCTTTGATCTTCATCAGTAAGTGCTTCAAGTCCTCTTCACTTTCAGCAAGTAAGGTTGTGTCATTTTCATAATGCAGGTTGTTAATGAGTTTTCCTCCAATCCTGATGCCCCATTCTTCTTCGTATAGTCCAGCTTCTCAGTCCAGATCTTGGAGGGAAGCCCATAACCTAGTAATGTCAGTCACCACGGGGACTACTCACCAAAAAACTACAGGTGATTCTAAGAGCTGGCACTCAGAGACTTAAAATTTTCCAAAACACTTAAAATCTGTGGAACCAGATTAGAACCTTATATCAACAAAGGAAACACCTGAGGCCCCACCACAGAAAAGGGGACAGGGCACACATCCCAAAAATGGCTGACACAGTGCTGAAAGAACCAAAGGGCCAGAATGCCTTCTAGTATAACTTAGGGGAAGGTGGAAGTAAAAGAAAACAAAAATCCCTGGAGATAGAGAAGATTCTGAGTTCCAGATTACCACAGTAAGATACTCAAATGCCCCACATTCAATAAAAAAAATAAAATAAAACATACAAGATCACAGGAGAATACAAACCAATCAAAATAAAACCACAAAGAAGCGGAAATTACTCCTATGGAGGACAGGTTAATGTGAAAAATAGAGGACCTACGAAACAACAATGTTAAATATGTTCAAAGAACACACAGAAAACAAACTAATGGACATCAGGAAACAAAATGATAAACTCAATCAAGAGATGGAAAACATTTTAAGAGAAATATTAGAACTGAAGAATAAAATAACTGAATTGGAAAATGCAAAAGATGTAGTAAACAATAGATTTGAGCACACAGAAGACAGAATAAGTAAACTAGAAGACATGGTAACTTAACTCATCAAGTCTCAAGAGAAGAGAGAAGAACAAAGAAAAGCAAACAAACCAAGTACTTGTAGGACTCCAATGTTAGGATTTTTGGAATTCCAGAACAACAGGATACTAAAAAAGACAGAAAGAATATGCCAAGAGATAATGACAGAGAATTTCCCAGACCAGAATAAGGAATCGAGCCTGCATATCCAGGAAGGTAGGTGAACTCTAAGTAGGAGGAATATAAAGAGGTCTACATCACAACCCATTGTAATAAAATTCTTGAAAACCAAAGACAAAGAGAAAGTTCTGAAAGTAGCAAGAGAAAAGCACATTATAACATACTAACAGTCCTTCATAAGAATTAGTGTGGATTTCTCCTCAGAAACCCTGTAGGCCAGAAGACAATGGAGTGATGCATATGAAATGTTAAAGGAAAACAATTATCAACCTAGAATTCTTTACCCATCAAAGCTGTCATGCAAAAATAAGGGAAATCAAGACATTCCCAAATAAACAGAAGCTGTGGGAATTTGTTACTACCAGATCTGCTTTGCATGTATTACTTAAGGGAGTTTTTCCTATGGAAAGGAAAGAATACTAGACAAATACTCAAATCTACATGGGGAGGGTGAAGGAAGAGAGACAGAGAGAGGGAGCTCTTCAATAAAGGTAATGGCATGGGCAAATACAATGGCCAAACTACAGTATTTCCAGAGAGTAGACTGTAGTTAAGTTCCACAAGCAATACAACATCAAGTGTGTAAGAAATAAGTACAAATTAAACCTATCAGATACAGCAATGTATAATGATATAATTAGAGACTCAAACAACAGAAATGGAGGAGGGAGGAGCAAAACAGGAATAGTGCTGAATTATGTTAATGTTGTATGTTACTTGCTTGCATGCTAAATGTTGGCAACAAGCTGAAATAAGTTGGTGCAGCTGTAAGTTGTTTAATGTAATATTTGTGGTAACCACTAGGAAAAATACTTAGAAAAATATACAGAAGGGAATAAGAACAATATAAAAGACTCAACACAAAAAAGCAGCTAAACACACACAAAAAAGTACGGGAATAGTGAGACATGAAGATACAAGAGACACAAAAAATAATTAACAAAGTGAATGAAGTAGGTCTTTTGTTTTCAGTAATTACCTTAAATGTAAATGGTTTAAACCCTTCATTCAAAAGGTACAGATGACAGAATAGATTAAAAAAACATGCTCTATCCTTATGCTGTCTACAAGAGACACCCTTAGGCCCAAAAATACAGACTGAAAGTAAAAGGATGGAAAAGATATTCCCTGCAACCAGTAAGCAAAAAAGAGCAGGGGTGGCCATACTAATATCAGATAAAATAGATTTTAAATAAAAATCTATTATAAGAGATAAAGAAGGAGATTACATAATAACAATAGGGTCAATTCATCAAGAATACACAGCAATTATAAATATGTATGCATCTATTATCAGTGCTCCAAAATATATGAAAGAAATACTGACTGATATGAAAGGAATAACAGACAACTCCACAATAATAGCTGGGGACTTCAATAATCCACTTTCAGTTCTGAACAGAATATCTAAAAAGAAGATTAGTAAGGACACAGAAGACACGAACAGCACCATAAACCAATTTGACCTAAAGGACATATATAGAACACTCCACCCATCACCAGAACGATACACATTTTTCTCCTGTGCACGTGGACCATTTTCCAGAATAGAATATATACTAGGCCACAAAACAAGTCTCAACAAATTAAAAAAGATTGAAATTATATAGTATCTTCTCTGCCACAAAGGAATTAAAAGCAGAGGCAAAATTAGAAAACAAAAAAACTCACAGAAATTTAAAAAATGCACTATTAAATAACTATTGGGTCAAGGAAGAAATTAAGAGTGAAATAAAAAAAATACCTGGAGATAAATGAAAATGAAAACATGCCATGCCAGAACTTATGGGTCTCAGTGAATGCGGTCCTCAGAGGAAAATTTATACCAATAAGCATCTATATTAAATAATAAGAAGAGTCTCAAATAAATAGTCTAATTCTACAACTAAAGGAACCAGAAAAATAAGAGGACGTTATTAAACCTAAAGCTACTAGAAGAAAACAAATAGTAAAGATAAGAGCAGAACTAAATGAAATAGAGAACAGAAAAACAACAGAGAGAATAAACAAATCCAGAGGCTGGTTCCTTGAAAAGACCATTAAAATTGACAAATCACTAGCGAGGCTGACAGGAAAACAAATTAAAAAAAACAAAGAGAGACTTCTAGGAAACATGGTGCTATAGACAAAAACACCACACTGTCCTTCCATGCAATAATCCAAAAAACTAAGTCAAACAGATGCAAATGTCACTCCTCAAACCCTAAACATCAAATGAAGGGATAAAGAACTCAGCCAAGCACTGAATGGAATAAGAAACTGACAGAGAACAGAGAACGAGGAGAGATACATGCTAAGGTCCCCTATCAGCTAATGCAGCACAGATCCACCATCTTGGACTCCTATCAGAGATCAGCGAACAGAGGGTACGAGACAGCAGCTTCATGGAGCTTCTAGAAGGAGACAGAACAACCGGTAACCATAGATATATGCTTTTCCACCACCCACCCTTCTCCACCCCCACCCCTACTTGGCCTCCTCTGCTTTCTGCAGTCGCGGTCTCTTGGCCAAGAAGCACCAGCTTCACCCTGGTGCTCCTTGCATTCCACCCATCCACACTGGCCGGCTCCCTGAATGCCATTTGTTGGCTGCTGGTGTTGCATTTTTCTGCTACTTTTGATTTCTTCCATATTTCTCACCACCTTCCCCTCTTTACTCTCAAATACCTGGCTCCGTGTGCCATCTTTGCTTCTTCCTAAAAGGCTGTGAAACACTGCTAAACTGTGAAACTGCTTCCCAGCCCAGGCTGCTACGCTAGTGGGATCCCCAGGGCCTTTGTTTGTTTGTTTTGATTTGTCTATTTGTCTGTTTTCTTTTTCTTTTTTCGGCATGGAGACACTTGTAGCCGGGCAGTACTGTGCAGTTTACGAAGACATGCAGTGGGATCCCTGGGGCTATTTCTTTTTTGTCTATTTTATTTTTTTGTTTCTTTGTTTTGTTTTCTCTCTTTTCCCCTTCTTATCATTCTTCATTTCTCAGCTTCTCTACTCTCTATACTTACCTTCTCTTCCTGTCTACTGAATACGTACCGCTGGATGACACCTTTACCCTTATAGCCAGGCTGTACTTCATGGCCTGGGAGAAAATTCCCCAGTCTTCAGAGCCGACCAGTGGGATCCCTAGGGGCTTTGGTTTTATTTTATTTTTCTTCCTCTAAATTTTATTTATTCATTTTTTTCTTTCAGGCTTTTTTTTTGTTTTTTGTTTTTCCTTTTTGTTTCTCTCCATTTCTCAGTCTCTCATCTTTCCACTCCAACAGCAAAGACGCTTAACACTCTTTTTCATTTGTTTGTATATTTTTGCATCCTGGTTCTCTCTCCTCTCTCCCATAAGTATCTTAGCTCCACAAATCACAATCTTCCCGTTCCTTCCTGCCTACCTGAAGACTGTGCTGAACATCACACTCCCAAGCAGTACAGGCACAGCCAACTAGAACCAGTCCTGCACTGATTCCTGGCCCGCCCTATCAGCCCTGGTACATACCACAAACAACACATCCCAGCAATTCCTCTTCAGCTGGACGTGCCCCGCTGTACCATACCTGAGTGTCTGACCCTGCCATTGGAGAAGGAGGCAAAAAGTATCATGCCCATAGATGAGCAAACCACAAAGAATGCACAGCCTGCCTGTCCAGACGTAACCAAATAAAACAAAAAAGCAGGACAAAACAAACAAATCTACAATCAGTAAACAAGGAAAATAACTACTGAATGTCTTGAAGACAGCAGACAATATAAAAACTTATACAAAAACAGAACAGGATAGTTACAGTAGGCTTCCAAAATAAAACACCAGATGACTTTCTGGTAGAAGAAAAGACACTAGAACTACCTGATAGGGAATTCATATATCTAACATTCAGAGTTAACCAAGAGTTGAAGCAAAAAGCAGACAAATATAAAGAAAAAATACACAAATTCATGGAAAAGGCAGACAAATTCATAGAAAATACAGACAAAAAAAAAATAGAATAATTCAGGAAAATAATACAGGAACAAAATGCTAAGATAAATCCACAACTAGAAATCATACAAAACCAACAATTAGAAATCCAAAAGCTAACCAGCAAGATTGCAGAAATGGACAGTGTCACAGAAGGGCTGAGTAGCAGGTTTGAAACAGTGGAAAACATGATCATCGAAATTGAAGACAAATGCTTGATACAACTCTGTTTGAGGAAAAATCAGAAAAAAGAATAAAGAAAAATGAAGACACCCTGAGAATAATGTGGGATACAATCAAAAGCAAAAATCTGCAAGTGATCGGAGTTCCAGAAGAGGGGGAGAAAACAGAAAAGACAGAGAGGATCATTGAAGAACTGCTGACAGAAAACTTCTCCAATATCATGAAACATGAGAAGGTGACCACTGAAGAAGCTCAATGAACCCCATATAGGATAGACCCTAAAAGAAAATCATCAAGGCATATCGTAGTCACGCTTGCTAAAACCAAAGACAAAGAATCCTGAGAGCAGCTCAAGAAAAACAAAAAGTCACATACAGAGGAGAAACAATAAGACTAAGCTCGGATTATGCAGTAGAAACCATGCAGGCAAGAAGAAAATGGGATGACATACATAAAACCTTGAAAGAAAAAAAATGTCAGCCAAGAATAATACATCCTGCAAAACTCTCCTTCAAATATGATGGTGAAATTAAGACATTTCCAGACAAACAGAAATTAAGGGACTATGTAAAAACAAAACCAAACTTACAAGAATAATTAAAAGGACTCCTTCGATCTGAGAACAAGAAATGCCAGACCACATGCTGAATCTAGTATTCAGGATCGTACCAGCCAGATACCAACCTAGGAAATGAACTCTCAAGGACTATCCAATACCAAAAGAATTACAACAGGGAACTAGAGAGGTTAATCTGAAAATGACAACAACATCAGAACAATAAACAGGGAATAAATGGAGTACGTATAGAAACTAATAATGGAGAGGAAGACAAGGCAATACCAAGTAATAATAGACTGGTTCAAACCTAGGAAGATAAGGGTAAATTTCAACGTAACCACAAAGAATGTTAACAAGCCTACTGATCAAAATAAAGAAAAAAATTCTTAAAAATAAAGCCTACAAAAACAAAAGAAATGAAAAAAAAAATCCACACAAAAAAGGAATTCAGCACAGGAGAGTAAGATGAACAAAGAAAATGTCAGCACCACAAAAAACAAAAAAACAAAAACACAAAAACACTACAAAATGACAGCAATAAACTCACACCTATCAATAATTACACTGAAAGTAAATGGCCTAAATGCACCCATAAAGAGACAGAGAGTGACAGAACGGATAAAAAAACAGGATCCATCAATATGCTGTCTACAAGAGACACACCTTAGAAACAAAGACTTAAATGTATTAAAAAACAAAGGATGGAAGAAAATATACCAAGTAAACAGCTACCAAAAAAGAGCAGGAGTGGTAATACTAATCTCAGATAAAATAGACTTTAAAAAAAAATCCACCATAAAAGACAAAGAAGGACACTATATAATGATTAAGGGGACGATCCATCAGGAAGACATAACCATAATAAACATCTACACACCCAATGACAGGGCTCAAAAATACATAAAACAAACTCTAACGGCACTGAAAAGAGAAACAGACAGTTCCACAATAACAGTAGGAGACTTCAACACACCACTCTTGGTAAAGGACAGAACATCTAGAAAGAAACTCAACAAAGATACAGAAGACCTAAAGAGCATAATCAGCCAACTTGACCTCATAGACATATATAGAATCCTCCACCCAACGGCTGGAAAGTACACATTCTTTTTCCAATGCACATGGAATGTTTTCCAGAATAGACCACATCTCAGGCCACAAAGCAATCCTCAACAAGATCCAAAATGTTCAGATAATACAAAATATCTTCTCTGACCACAATGCCATCAAGGTAGAAATTAATAACAGGAAAAGCACAGGAAAAAAAAAATCAATTACATAGAAACTGAACCCTGCTTACAAATGATTGGGTAATAGAAGAAATCAGAGACGGAATCAAAAACCTCCTAGAATCAAATGAGAATGAAAACAGATCATATCAAAACCTTTGGGAAACAGCAAAGGCAGTCCTCAGAGGACAATTTATAGCAATAGATGCACACATGAAAAAAGAAAAAAGGGACAAAATCAAAACATTAACTACAGAACTTGAACAAATAGAGAACAGCAAAAAAAAAAAAAAAGCCCACAGCCTCTAGAAGAAAGGAAATAATAAAGATCAGAGCAGAAATAAATGAAATAGAGAATAGAAAAACAATAGAAAGAATCAACAAAACCAAAAGTTGGTTCTTTGAAAGGATCGACAAAGTCAACAAACCACTGGCCAGAAGGACAAAAGAAAAACAGGTGAGAATGCAAATAACCCAAATAAGAAATGAAATTGGGGAAACTGCAACAGACTGAACTGAAATAAACAGTATCATAACAGAGTATTATGAAACCCTATATTCCAACATATTTGAAAAGCTAGAGGAAATGGATGAAATCTAGAAACACACTACCTACCCAAACTAACACATCTGAACATATCCATAAGAAGAGAAGAGATTGAAAACCTAATAATAATTTTTAAAAAAACTCCTAATAAAAAAAAAAGCCTGGCCCAGATGGCTTCACAGGAGAATTCTACCAAACACTCAGAGAACATCTTTTAGCAGTACTACTTAAATTATTTCAGAACATAGAAATGGAAGGGATACTTCCAAATTCATTCTATGAAGCCAGTATAACCCTGATACCAAAACCAGGCAAAGATGCCACAGAAAAATTACAGACCAATATCTCTCATGAATATAGATGCAAAAACTCTCAACAAAATTCTAGACAATAGAATTCAGCATCATATCAAAAAATAATATACCATGACCAAGTAGGATTCCTCCTAGGTATGCAAGGATGGTTCAATATTAGAAATCAATCAACATAATCCACCACATAAATAAAAGGAAAGAAAAGAATCACACGATAATCTCAATTGACACAGAAAAGGCATTTGACAAAGTCCAACACCCATTCCTGATAAAAACTCTCAATAAAATACATATAGAAGAGAAATTTCTCAACATAATAAATGGCATCTATGCAAAACCAACGGCCAACATCATTCTTAATGGAGAGAGACAGAAAAAATTCCCCTTGAGAACAGGAACAAGACAAGGATGTTCTTTATCACCACTCCTATTCAACATTGTCCTGAGAGTCCTAGCTAGAGCAATAAGGCAATACAAAGAAATAAAGGGCATCCAAATTGGTAATGAAGAAGTTAAACTGTCCCTGTTTGTTGATGATATGATACTATACATAGAAAACCCTAAGGACTCCAAAAGAAAATTTCTGGAAATAATATAAAGATTCAGCAGAGTAGCAGGATATAAGATAAACATACAAAAATCAGCTGGAGTTCTATACACCAATAAAGAGAACGATGAAAAGGAAATCAGGAAAACAATATCATTTATAATAGACCTAAAAAATTAAAATACTTAGGAATAAATCTGACCAGGGATGTAAAAGACGTATACAAAGAAAACTACAAAACACTACTGTAAGAAACCCAAAGGGATCTACATAAATGGAAAAACATACCATACTCATGGATAGGTAAACTCAACATTGTGAAAATGACAATTCTACCCAAAGCAATTTACAAATACAATGCAATCCTGTTCTGAATACCAACAACATTCTTTAAAGACATGGAAAAACTAATCATTAACTTTATTTGGAAAGTGAAGAAGCCCCAGATAAGTAAAGCAGTATTGAAGAAGAGTAAAGTAGGAGGACTTGCACTACCTGACCTCAGAACCTACTATACAGCTATGGTAGTCAAAACAGCCTGGTACTGGTACAACGGTAGATAACATTGACCAGTGGAACAGAATTAAGAACCCAGATGTAAATCCATCCACCTACGGTCGCCTGATCTTCGACAAGGGCCCAAAGCCCATCAGATGGGGAACAGACAGTCTTTTTAGTAAATGGTGCTGGCAAAACTGGATGTCCATCTGCAAAAAAATGAAACAGGACCCATACCTCTCACCATATACAAAAACTAATTTAAAATGGATCAAAGACCTAAATAAAAAGCCAGAAACTATAAAGTCCACAGAGGAAAAAATAGGATTAACACTAGAGTCCCAAATACATGGCATTAACAGGATACAAACCATAACCAATAACACGTAAACTCCAAAAGATAAGCTAGATAACTGGGATCTTCTAAAAATCAAACACTTATGCTCATCAAAAGACTTCACCAAAAGAGTAAAAAGAGAACCTACAGACTGGGAAAAATTTCTGGACATTACAAGTCAGACAAAAGTCTAATCTCTAAAATCTACAGGAAAATCCAACACCTTTACAACAAAATGACAAATAATCCAATTTTTAAATGGGCAAAGGAAATATACAGACACTTCACCAAAGAAGACACTCAAGTGGCCAACAGACACACGAGGAAATGCTCGTGATCACTAGGTATTAGAGAAATGGAAATTAAAACCCCAATGAGATACCATCTCACCCTGACATTACTGGCACGAATCAAAAAACTAGAAATAAGAAATGTTGGCGAGGCTGCAGGGAGATCGGAACTCTTATGCACTGTTGGTGGGAATGCAAAATGGTACAACCATTTTGGAAAATGATATGGTGCTTTCTTAAAAGCTAGAAATAGAAATGCCATACGATCCAGCACTCCCACTCCTAAGAATATATCCTAGAGAAATAAGAGTCATCACACTAATAGACGTATGCACACCCATGTTCATTGCAGCATTGTTCACAATAGCAAAAAGATGGAAACAACCTAGATGCCCATCAACAGATGAATGGATAAACAAACTATGGCCCAAACAATGGAGTACTATTGCACCAATAAAGTACAATGATGAATCTGTGAAGCATTTCATAACATGGATGAAACTAGAGGACATTACGATGAGTGAAATAAGTCAGTCACAAAAGGGCAAATATTGTACGAGACTTCTACTGCAAAATCTCATGAAAAAGTTTACACATAAAAAGAAACAATCTTTGTTGGTTAGGAGGCATGGGAGGGTTGGGGGGGGAACTAAACAGACAATAGATAAGCGGTAACTTTGGTGAAGAGTAAGGCAGTATGTATTTTGGGGAAGCCAGCACAACTTGTAGAAGGTAAGGTCATGGAAGCTCCATAGACACTTGCAAATTCCCTGAGGGACTGAATTGCTGGGCAGAGGGTTCTGGGGACCATGGTCTTGGGGAACATCTAGCTCAGTTGGCATAATATAGTTTATAAAGAAAATGTTCTACATTCTATCTTGGTGAGTAGCATCTGGGGTCTTTTTGTTTGTTTGTTTGTTTGTTGTTGTAGTTTAAGTCAGGATTTACATTTCAAGTTAGTCTTTTATATAAAAATTTGTACATACATTGTTATGTGACCCTAATTATTCTCCCTATACTATGACAGTATACTCCTCCATTCCACCCTTGATTTCCCATGTCCATTCAACTAGCTCCTAACCCTTTCTGCCTTTAAATCTCACCTCCATACAGAAACTGCCTGTTCAGTCTCATGCATCTACTTGAGCTAAGAAGCACCTTCTTCACTAGTATCATTTTATGCCCCACAGTCCAGTCCAATCTTGTCTGAAGAGTTGGCTTCTGAAATTGTTTTAGTTCTGGGCTGACAGAACTAAATGGGGGCCATGCTTTCTGGGGTTCCTCCAGTTTCAGTCAGACCATTAAATCTGGTCTTTTTATTAGAATTTGAGTTCTGTACCCCACCTTTCTCCTGCTCCATCAGGGAGCATCTGGGGTCTTAAAATCCTGTGAACAGCCATCTAAGATACTCCACTGGTCTCACCCCTTCAGGAGCAAGGGAGAATGAAGAAAACAAGGCACAAGGAAAAGATTAGTCCGAAGGACTAATGTACCACAACTACCACGGCCTTCACCAGACTGAGTCCAGTACAACCAGATGGTGCCCGGCTAATACCACTGACTGCTCTGACCAGGATCACGACAGAGGATCCCGGACAGATCTGGAGAAAAATGTAGAACAAAATTCCAACTCACAAAAATAACCAGACTTACTGGCCTGATAGAGACGGGAGAAACCCTGAGAGTATGCCCCCCAGACACCCTTTTAGCTCAGTAATGAAGTCACTCCCAAGGTTCACCTTTCAGCCAAAGATTAGACAGCTCCATAAAACAAAAGGAGGCTAATGAGGCACAACAGTCCAGGGACGAGGACTAGAAGGCAGAAGGGGGCACGAAAGCTGGTAATAGGGAACCCAAGGTCGAGAAAGGACAGTGTTGACATGTCGTGGGGTTGTTAACCATTGTCATAAAACAATATGTGTGCTAACTATTTAATCAGAAACTATTTATTCTGTAAACCTTCACCTAAAGTACAATAATAAAAAAAAAAGGAAAGAGAGAAGATGCAAATAACAAAAAAAAAAAAATGAAAGCAGAAACATTACTACGCACAGAAGTAAAAAGGATCGTAACAGAATAGTATGAACACTGTACTCCAATAAACTTGACAACTTTGATGAAATGGACAAATTCCTAGAAGCACACACATAACCTATCTTAACTGACTCAAAGGAAGTAGAAAACCTCAACAGACCCATAACAAATGAGGAGATTCAATCATCAGTAAAAAACCTCCCAACAAAGCCCAGGACCAGAGAGCTTCTCTGATGAATTTTACTGATCATTTAGAGAATTGACACCAATCCTGTTCAAACACTTACCAAAAATAAAGGAGGAAGGAATATTCCCTAATTCCTTCTATGAAGCCAGCATTACCCTGATATCAAAGCCAGACAAAGACACCACAAGAAAAGTAAACTAAAGGCTACTGTATTTTTACACAAATAATGGGTGCCTTCTGCATTTGCTTGCCAGCCATGCCCTCCCCTACTAGGTATTTTTGTAAGTGTGCTATGCTAACTTTTTTACAGCAACATGTGGAAGAGAATTGGCATGGCAGCACTTGTGAAGGTGCCTCATGGGGGGAGGGCATGGGTGGCAAACAAACATAGAAGGCATGCATGTTTTTTGTAAAAATATGATATCCCTTATGAATATAGATGTGAATATTCTCAACCAAATACTAGCAAACAGAATTCAACAGCATATTAAAAGAATTAAACTTCATGATCAAGTGGGATTTATCCCAGAAATGTAAGGTGGGTTCAGCATTAGAAAATCAGTCAGTGTACTATACACATAAATAAAACAAAGAAAAAGAACCACATGATTATCTCAGCTGATGCAGAAAGGCATTTGATAAAATCCAGCACCTTTTCTTGATAAAAAACTCTCAACAAATAGGAATAAAAGGGACATTCCTCAATACGATTAAGGGCATCTATAAAAAACCAACAGCCAACATTATACTCAATGGAGAAAGATTGAGAGCTTTCTGGTTGAAAACGGGAATAAAACAAGGGTGTCTACTCTCACCATTCCTTTCAACATTGTATTGGAAGTCATAGCAAGAGTAATATGGCAAGAAAAATAAATAAAATGTATCCAAATTGGAAAGCAAAAGCATCTATCTCTACTGGCAGATGACATAATCCTAGATATAGAAAATTTCAAAGAATCTACTAAAAAATTAGCAATGTTGCAGGATACAAGGTCAACACACAAAAATCAGTTGGGTTTCTATACGCCAGCAAAGAGAACTAGGAAAAGGAGATTAAGAAAAGAAAAACTCCACTTACAATAGCATCTAAAAGAATAAAATATCTAGGAATAAAGTTACCCATGGATGTGAAAGACTTAAACAATCAAAAGTATAAAACACTGCTGAAAGAGAATAAGAAGACCTAAACAGATGGAAAGACATTTCACGTTCATGGATTGGAAACCTTAATTTAGCCAAGATGCCAATACTATCCAAAGTAATCTACAAATACAATGCAATCCTGATCAAAATTCCAACATTATTCCTTACAGAAATGGAAACATTAATCCTCAATTATATATGGAAAGACAAAGGACTCTGAATAGCCAAAGCAATTTTGAAGAAGAAGAACAAAGAAGGAGGCGTCACATTTTCAGATTTCAAAACATACTACACAGCTACAGTAAACAAATCAGCCTACTACTAGTTTAATGATAGATACATAGACCAAAGGAATAGAATTGAAAACACAGAAATAGATCCAATCATCTATGGTCAATTGATTTTTGACAAGGAAGTTAAATCCATTCAACAGGGAAGGTACAGTCTCTTCAAAAAATGGTGCTGGCAAAGCTGAATTTCCACATGCAGAAAAATGTTGCAAGATCCATACTTCATGTCATACACAAAAACTAATTCAAAATGGATCAGGGACCTACCTAAATGTTAAATCTAAAATCATAAATTTCTTGGAAGAAAATATAGGAATAAAGTTATGTGACATAACTTTTTCAATGATAGATTATCAAACACAACTACTACACAAGCAACCAAAACAAAATAGATAACAGGGATTTCACAAAAATTAAACACTTATGTTCATCAAAAGACTATCAAGAGAGTAAAAAGATAACCTACAGACTGGGGGAAAAAATCTTTGGAAAAAAATATAACCAATAAGGGTCTAAGATCTAAAATATATATAAAACTTCTACAACTTAACAATAAAAAGACAAACAACCCAATCAAAAAATCGGCAAAGGACATGAATAGACACTTCACTAAAGAGGATATTCAAATGGCCAACAAGCACATGAAAAGATGGTCAGCGTCATTAGCCATCAGAGGAATGTAAATTAAAGTCATCAGAGGAATGCAAATGAGACACCATTTCAGTCTCACTAAGTTGGTTAAGACAAAAAACAAACAAAAATGGAAAATAACAAATGTTGGTGAGGAAATTAGAATTCTTAGCCATTGCTGGTGGAAATGCAAAATGGAGTAGTCACTGTGGAAAACAGTCTGGCAGCTCCCCAAAAGCTAAAAAATAGAACTACAATATGACCCAACAATTCTACTCCTAGGTATATACCCTAGGGATCTAACAGAAGTGACAAGAACAGACATATGCACACCTATGTTCATTGCAGCATTATTCACAGTAGCAAAAAGATTAAAACAATCTATGTTTCCATCAATGGTTGAATGGATAAGCAAAATGTGCTACATACATACGATGGAATACTATGCAGTTATAAAGAAAAATAGGTTCCCAAAACGTCTAGCAACATGGATGAACTTGTAGGACATTATGTTGACCGAAATCAATCACGAAAGACAAATACATGTTCTCACTTTTATGAAATGACAAGAATAAGTAAAATAGGTAAATGTATAGCTAGTCTAAAGGTGACCTGAAGTTTAGCTCAAAAAATAAAGATTGCCACCCTTGAGTATTGTATTGTTTTAAATTATTGATAATATTGCGAAGAATGGGAATTCCAAAACACTTAATTGTGCTCATGAGGAACCTGTACGCAGATCAAGAGGCAGTCGTTCAAACAGAACAAGAGGATACTGCATGGTTGAAAGTCAGGAAAGGTGTGTGTCAGGGTCTTGTCCTTTCACCATACCTATTCAATCTGTATGCTGAACAAATAATCTGAGAAGCTGGACCATATGAAGAAGAACGGGGCATCAGGATTGGAAGAAGACTCATTAACAACTTGGGTTGTGCAGATGACACGATCTTGCTTGCTGAAAGTGAAGAGAACTTGAAGCACTTACTGATGAAAATCAAAGACCACAGCCTTCAATATGGATTACACCTCAACATAAAGAAAACAAAAAAATCCTCACAACTGGAGCAATAAGCAACATCATGATAAACAGAAAAACGACTGAAGTTGTCGAGGATTTCATTTTACTTGGATCCACAATCAACATTCACGGAAAGCAGCAGTCAAGAAATCAAACGATGCATTGCATTGGGCAAATCTGCTGCAAAAGACCTCTTTAAAGTGTTGAAAAGCAAAGATGTCACCTTGAAGACTAAGATGTGCCTGACTGAAGCTATGGTGTTTTCAATTGCCTCATATGCGTGTGAAAGCTAGGCAGAATTGACGCTTTTGAATTGTGGTGTTGGTGAAGAATATTGAGTATACCATGCACTGCCAAAAGAACAAACAAATGTGTCTTACAAGGAGTACAACCAGAATGCTCCTTAGAAGGATCGCGAGACTCTGTCTCACATACTTTGGACACGTTATCAGGAGGAATCAGTCCCTGGAGGAGGACATCATGCTGGGTAAAGTAGAGGGTCAGCGAAAAAGAGGAAGATCCTCAATGAGATGGATTGACACAGTGGGTGCAACAATGGACTGAAGCATAGCAACCATTGTGAGCCTGGTGCAGGACAGGGCAGTGTTTTGTTCTGTTGTACATGGGGTCACTATGAGTGGGAACTGACTTGAGGCATCTAACAACACAACAACAACAATGTTCATTGGTGGTCACCAGGGGTTGGGGAGGAGGAGGAAAGTATTTCCTAAGAGGTAGTCACATTTTGTTTATGGTGATGGGAAAGGTGGCTTCACCAAATAAGGGTGAAGTTTGCACAGCTTGACTAATTGACGTCAATAAGCTGCACACACAAAAAAAGGATTAATCAACAAACGCTGTTATATATAATTTTGCAATAATAACAACAATCAAAAAGGGGAGAGGCTACAGATGCTGTTACTAATTAGACATAACCAGTCACCTCACAGGATTAGTTCTCTTGGTTTGAGGGCTTAGGGTCATGGTCTTATGGGACAATTCACTCAACTGCCATAATATAGTTCTTAAAATTTATGTTCTACCTCCCAGTATCGTGAGTAGTGTCTGGGATCTTAAAAGCTTATGAGCAGCCATCTAAGATACAATTATTGGTCTCTATTCACTCAGAACAAAACAGAAAAAAGGAAACCCAAGAATCAGAGAAGAAGCTGGACTACAGAACCTCTACCTTGAGAACAGAAAAACTAGATGGTGCCCAGCTACCCCTACCGAACGTTCTGATCAAGGACAAACCGATGAATCCTGATAAAAAAGGAGAAAAATGTGGAACAGAACTACAAATTCTTAAAAGAATCCAGACTTAACTGTACCTATTGAGGCTGGAGGAGTCCCCGAGACTATTGCCCTGACTTACTTTTCAAACCTTGAATTGAAACTATCCCCTGAAGTCACCTTTAGACTAAGTGTTTAGCTCAAAAAATAAAGATTGCCACCCTTGAGTATTGTATTCTTTTAAAAAATTATCTATATAAGACGAAATGGACAACAGCTACTCTAAAGCATAGATGAGAAGGTTGGGGATGAGCAAGTCTAATTCAATAAGATTCAAACAACTAGAACAGAAATAATGAAGATGTGACATAATGTGAAGAATGTAACCAATATCATTGATCATTATGTCCAGAAACTATCAAATGGGAGTGGATTTTGCTGTGTATATTTTCACCAAAAATAAAATATTAATATAAAAAAGAATATATTATTGAATGAAAAAATAAAAATGATTCTGTTCCTTTAGAACCAGTCTAGCTATAAAAATCAAAGCTCTCTAAAGAAATAGAACCAGTAAGATTTTCTACCTACCTACCTACCTACCTACCTATGATAGATTTACTTAAGGAATTGGCTTATCCATTATGGGAGCTAGCAATTCCCAAATCCGGAGGTCAGGTGACACGTTAGAAACTCCTGCAGTCTTGTATCCAAAGTTGGTAGGC
The DNA here is from genome assembly GCA_030035585.1 of Dugong dugon. Taxonomy (NCBI): domain Eukaryota; kingdom Metazoa; phylum Chordata; class Mammalia; order Sirenia; family Dugongidae; genus Dugong; species Dugong dugon. The sequence continues at coordinate 25,569,424 of CM057464.1, forward strand.
TAGGTGGCAGTCTGGATGTTTCAGCAGGATGTCTATTTATAGTATTCCAAAATCTTACTTCTTCAAGAAACCTGTTTCTTGCTTTAAAGGTCTTCAACTGATTGGATGAGCCCCACCCATCTGTGGAGAGTGATCCCCTTTACTCAACTGATTTAAATGCTAATCCCTTGTAAATACCTTCATAGCAACATCTAGACCAGTTTTTGACCAAACAACTGAGCACCATAGCCTAGCCAAGTTGACACATAAAATTAATCATCAAATCCCCTTTCATTAATGTCTAATAAATACCTAAAATTTTACATAGCTAAATCATAGCTCTAGATTTGCTCCCCTAAGCCAGCTTCTACCTGTTGTCTACTTCTCAGTTAACGGCACCATCATTCACCAATTGTTTAAGCCAAAAACCTAAAAGGCATACTCATCTCCTTTCTTCTCCTCTAGAACATATCCCATGCAACAGCAAATCCTGGCAGCTTTATCACAGAAATAAATTCAAAACCTTACACCTTTTCACTATTTCTACTGCTAGCATCCTAGTGTAAATCCCCATCATCTGTCACTGAGCCCTGCAGCAACTTTCTAACTAGGCTCCTGTCCTTTTCATTGGCTCACCCTCTACAGTTTATCTCCACAGTGGCCAGTATGATGTTTTAAAACATGGGTGCAATCTTAATGTCTCCCAGCTTACAACCCTCTAGGGGCTGACCATTGCAGTTAGAGTGAAATAAAACCTAACATGGCCAGCAACACACTGTATCATCTAGCGCCTGCCAAATCTCTGTATTCCCTCTACTGCTCTGCCTGTATATTTCATCCATCTTATTCTACCTTTGCAGTAGCTGTTTTCCCTGTTTGGGATGTCATTTCCCCTGCATTGGTAATTCCTGATCTTCCTTACCTCAGGTGAAATGTTACTTCCACTGTCCACTTTTCTAATCCCTCTATCAAAAACAGCCCTTTCTCACCCTTCCTTTACTCTTTCTCATAATCTTCATAGTGTCTTTCACTATCTCAAATCCTCTCAATGGTTTATTTATGTGTTAAGTATCTCCATCCACCAATGCAGTTAAAGATCTTGTTTATTCACCACTGAATTTTGGGTGCCTGGTGCTCATTACCTATTTATTGAACAAATCAATGAATGAATAAATTCCTCTTCTTCTGACTGGCAAAATGTCCAACTCACATGTCATGAATGCTGTGAAATTCTCCTCCTCATAACATTTGTCTTCAGTTTACTTCTTTCTTCCTAATATAACTGAGGTTTTTTCAGAGCCTGCACCCTAGTGAGCATCTTCTTCAGCTTTTCTCCAGTTCCCCAACGTGTGAAGTGCCTTAGAGGGAAGTTCTGACTCTATTCCTGGCTCTGGTCCCTGAGACAGATTAATTGAACAGGGTATGGAGAAGAGCTTGATTAGGGCAGACACAAGAGTAATATGAAGATTATTTTTAATAATCCAGGAAAGAGGTAATGAACACCTGAACTAGGACACGGGGTTGGCAAAGAGGGAATTGATTCAAGAGATATTATAGCAGTGGAATCCACTGACTATCAGTGGGAATGGGATGGGAGAGACAGGTGAAGGAACATCAATGACAACTTCAAAAATTACATGATTTGTTTAATTTTTCTTTATTGTTATTACAGATTTCTCATTTAGGTAGCATATTAGTATCAACCACGTTATGATCATTTTAGAGGGCAAGAAAACTTTCTATTACTTGAAAAGCATAATCTATAGATTGGTTTTAGGACACAGACTGCCTCAACTTCCAAATTGCACTCACAAATCTCTTTGTGCCAACTAGCAATTGTGTAGGTAAATGTGTCAGTCTGCATCCTTATTTTTAAGCAACAGAACTTCACTGATGATGCTCAATCCTTATCGTGATGATAGAGCAGGGACTGAGAAGTTCCTCAGGGCTTATAGCAGTGCCAACATGGCGGTGAAGGGTTTGAAGAGCTCACACTTGCACTAACCCATGTAGGATAGGCAAGCAGGGCCTGGAAACTTGTTGATGGGATCCTCATGAGTAGTCACCTTCACTACCTCACCTCCCTTTTCTCCACAGCTCCCTCCAGCCAGGCTGCTGGCCTTACCAGAACACTGAAACCACTCCTGTCCCTCGTTGTCACTTACCACATTCATGTTACTTCACTTCTTGGTGGGATATAACAGAGCTGACCACTCCTTCCTTCTTGAAGCACCATTTCCATTAGCTTCTTGGAAAATGCACTGGCTCCTTTTTATTCCCCTTTCTGGCTCTTCCTCCTTTCCCTAACCCCTCAATGTTGGCTCATTCAGGACATAACTTCAAAGATTAAATCTACTTCTCTAGCTCTGACTGTTCCTCTGGAGCTCCAGATTGGTATCTCTAGGTCAACACTTCTGCTTAGAAGTCTATAAAAATCTTAACACTTCAAAAATAGAATTCTTGGTATTTCCCCCCGAGCCTACTCCTCCTCCAGTCTTCTCATCTCAGGAAATGGAACCTCCTAGTTGCTTAAGTCACTAATAGTAATGATAATATTTGCTAACACATATGTATTTACTGGAAGCCAAATTCTGTTTTGAACACTGTATATATATTAACACATTTAATTCTCACAAGACTCCTATGAAGAGGATACTATTATTATTGCCATTTTACAGATGAGAATGGACAATAACTTGCCCAACTTCATACGGCTTCTAAGTGGTGAAGACAGGATTTGAACAAGTGTAGACTTGTTCCAAGGTCTTTGCTGTTAATCACCGCATCCTAACATTTTATCTTTTTTCTCACCTTCCCCACATTCATCAGTAAGTCCTCTCAGTTCTAGCTACAAAATGGAGCTCAGATGCAACCACCCCTCCCATTGCCTCTGCTTCTACTCTATTTCAAGCATGCCTAGGCTACTGTAATGCTCCTCTCAGCCTTGTACCCTACAATTAGATCTTCATAAGCATATAATGTTACTCCCCTGTAATGCTCACAACCTCCAGTGGCTTCCCATCAGTCTCAGACCACCATCCTAATCCTTACAGCACATCCTAGAAGGTCTTGCAGGACCCAATTCCTGCATACCTCAACCTCAATTCCCACCACTTTTTACAGCTCTCACTTGGCTATAGCCACTGACTCTTTTGACCTTCCTCGATCATGCTCATTTATACCTCAGGGCCTTTGCATTTGTTGTTCATTTATGTTTAGAACACTTTTTCCCTGATATTTTCACAGCTCATTCCCTCACTTCATCCTGGTCTCTTCTCAAATGTTTTCCCTGAGCACTCCATCTAAAACAGGCCCCCAGTCTTTGTCTCCTTACCTTGATTTTAGTTTCTTGGTAGAATGTAGCACCATTTGACATTATATTAAATATTTTTTGTTAGTTATGACTGCTTCTCACTAGAATGTATTATGGGGGTAAGGGAGAGCTTTGTTTGCTATGGTTTTAATGCTAAGCCTAGAACTGCGTCAGATACATACTGGAACTCAATAAACATTTACTGAAGAAATGAATTCATGGTTTATTAGCACTCAGGAAATCTGCTTATTTTAAGGGTTCACATTTTTTATGTGGGGCTTCCTTTTTGCCTAAATTTCTTAGAAAAGTTTCTTTGGTACACTTAAAGGACACACTCAAGGGACATGTTCAAACTCTTTCCCCACCCCGACTCTCCCTACACTCATTCTGAGGTCAGGCTGCGAAGGCTGTAAGTCTGTCACACTTGGCTTACTCCTGAATAACCTTCTCCTCCCAGGCAAATCCCATGCTCCCTTTTGTGTGGTAAGAATTAGCTAATGATAATAATTATCATGGCACCTTTACAACTAGGATAAAGAGAATTCATGCAGAAGATGCTGCCTCTTAGAATTATACTAGGATAAACTACTAAAAAGTACAATCACAAGAAAAAGCTTTGGCCAAAAACATAGTCAAAAGGTAGCAAGAATACAAGTAATGCTTTATAGGACTCCTAACTACTATTTCACGTCATCTCCTTTTAGCCATGAAGATTATGCTCTCAAAGGGGCCGTGCTCACAAGCCAGTTAAGGCGTATAATGATTACTGTGGGCTCCTATCCCTGCCTTGGACTTTGGTGGCCATTTCTCACTGAAGGTGCAGGGTTGCGATTGAGTTTCCCAAGCAATTACGGGCATGGGTAAACATGCTTGACTGATTAATGATAACTGCTCGTAAAACACCACAGACCTTTCCAGTGCCCAGAAGTGTTTATTTTTTATACTAAATTCATTTTCTCTCTCATTCCCTCTAAGGAAAATGGTGACAAAATTAAATTCAGAGTAGACTGCTATATTGAAGATGGCCATGTGCCACAACCTCAAAATAGGCCATGGTCTGGGTTTGTGTCTCAGCAGGAGGGTAGAAGGGAGATTTAAGGGAAAGAAAGCACAGGAAAGCTTTCAAACACTAGACTAGGGTACTATTAAAGCTCTGCTAACCTCCTTGCACAGAGAAGAATAGTTATTTTGATGTGCCAAATACACTAATAATAATAATAATAATAAATTTATCCTATTGTAGTGCGTGATATTTATGATGGGGAAGGAGAAGGAAACAAAGACTTAAGGAGCGTCTACGATGTGCCAGGCATCATCTAGCACTTTACATATACTAACTCATTTCATCACAGTTATCTCTCCACAAGGCACATTAGAACACTGAAGCTTACAGTGGTTAACTGCCCAAGGCAATATATGGAAGAACCAGGATCTAAGCACAAGTCTTTCAGATTCCAAAGCCCACTTTCCATGTATTTATACTTATCTACACTACCTCTAATGAGAGCAGCAACACTTAATTTTTAATCATGTTTATCGATTTTGTTTATATAAATCATTCTGGCCATTTTTATGTTAGTAAATTGGTTACCTCTTTAAAAAACTCTATTAGCCTAGACAATCACAGCATCATTATTGTGTTTTTCCATGTTACCACAACCCTGGTGATTCCCACCAGCTGCATATTAGACAGTGGAGAAATGCTCTCAAAAGAGCATGGCCTCCCAATCAATGGTTTTCACTGGTTTCTAAAGATCACAGCTCTGTGAAGGAACATACACAGAGGGCCCTGGAATGACCTGGGTGGCTGAGGAATTCAGATTGTTGTGGATATCATTTAAAGACACTGAGCTGATATAAACCATTGGGTTGTAAATCAATTTCACAATTACACATTGCTTTTTACAATTTTTTTAAGTCACAAATGGATTTTTAAGGCACATAGGAGATATATAACACAGCTGTGAACTGTACTCTTCAAGAAAAGAAGACGTTTGACTTGCTGATCTCTGTGGCACTGTCCAGGAAAGGCAGTTATAAATGTTGGCCCATATTGAAGACAATTTTGACAAAAGACATAGAATTCCTTCACTTCATAATGTGTGCATATTTTCTAAATGTAAGTAACAATGGGAAAGGCCTACAATATTTACTCACTTATTTTTTAATAAGTATTTGGTGCATGCTTATTTGTGTCAGGAACTATGCTAGGTTTCAGGATAAAAGCTCTGTAAAACAGGACCCATGCACTTGAGTAGCTCAGTGTTCACAGTAGAGAAGATAGATAGGAAAGCAGAGAAATCATCCTTCTACATGGTTAATATCAAAATATCAGCAAAATGCTACAAGAGATCCAAGAAACAGGTAGCCACTTGTGTGGTAATTTCAGGGCAATCCCCTCTCTCATATAAACAAAAAATCTAAAAAAGCTCTTGTCCTTACCTAGTAAATGTAATTTTACAGTTAGTGATTAAATTCTCTGACTTAAAGTTTTGTTCTTCTACTAAAAGGCAGATGTTGTTGGAAGAGGTAATAAAAACTGAACTACAAAGCTACAGACTTTTTGAAACATTCTAAGCTTTCCAGTCTTAATGTCTTGTATGACAATGAACCACAAATGCCATTCTCTGAACTTAGAATTCCTACTCATTCTTCAAAGTCCAGTAGAAACCCACCGCCTCCAGGGAGACTCTCTTGATCTCCTGAGTATGCTCTGTGCCTGCTTTACTGGTTTTTTATATCACTCTCAGATGTCAGGAGTCCCTAGGTGGTGAAAAGGTTAAGCGCTCAAGTACTAACTGGGAGGTTGGCAGGTTGAGTGCACCCAGAGGCATTCATAGAGCCCTGGAGCAGAGTAAGTGGGTGTCTTCCCTCCACTTTTAGACCTTAGTATAAAAAAATCAGGATTGTGACATATATAATTGTCTTAGTTATGTAGTGCTGCTGTAACAGAAATACCATGTGGATGGCTTTAACAAACAAGTTTATTCTCTCAGTCTAGAAGCCTGAATTCAGGGCACCAGCTCCAGTGGAGGGCCTTCTCTTTCTGTCAGCTCTGGGGGAAGGTCCTTGTCATCAATCTTCCCCTGGTCTAGGACCTTCCCTGCACAGGAACCCCAGGTCCAAAGGACATGCCCTGCCCCTGGTACTGCTTTCTTGGTGGTATGCGTCCCCCCCGACCCCCATCCCCGTCTCTCTGCTCACTTCTCTCTTTTACATGCCAAGAGAGATTGGCTCAAGACACAATCCAATCTTGTAGATTGAGCCCTGCCTCACTAACATAACTGCCGCTAATCCCATCTCACCAACATCATAGAGATAGGATTTACAACACATAGGAAAATCACATTAGATGACAAAACGGTGGACAATCACACAGTACTGGGAATCATGGCCTAGCCAAATTGATATACATATTTTTGGAGGACACAATTCAACCCATGACAATAATGATCTTTGATTAATTGTATAGCTTTGTATTCAAATGAAATGCATCACCACAGGTCACTGGATCTCTGTTTTGGCAGCAATGCAATGAATCACTTTAGCTTAGGCCCTGTTGTGCTGCAATAACAACACTCAAATCTCAGGCATACAACAGCGGCTTCTCTCTCACCCATATGACAACCATCTGGCAGTGGCTCTGCTCTGCGTACTCTTTAATTTCAGGACTGAGGCAGCCTTTTTCTGGAACAGTGCTGATCTCTGGAAAGAGGGGTAAAAGGTGGCAGAACATGTGATGGCTCTTAAAACTACTGCTTGCCAATAGCACAGGTTACTTCTGCTCCTATTGCGTTGGTCAAAACAAGTCCAGGGCCAAGATTGCTGTCAGTGGGATGGAGGTGTACAGTTCTCTCATCCTGTAGGAGGGGCAGTGAGTATTTTAAAAAATTTCATCTCCCACAACATGTGAGAAAGATTTGAGTACTGAAGGAGTTCAGAAAAAGCATCAGACTAGCAAATACCTATTTAGTTTTAGTGGAAATACAGTCACGTCGATTGGCTGACTCCAGGCGTTAACTTTTTCCTCTATAAAATCAGAGGATTGGTCTATATGATCTCTAAGAATCCTTCCAACTCTGATGTTGAGTACAAAAACCTTGCATTATGGTTATTTGTTTTGTTATCTTCTCCAAGGGACCAGTGCCAGTATCATTTCTAAATTTCTCAGAGGCCTCACCAAGTATGGTGTTTGAAAACATTTATTGAATAAATAAATTAAACCATATAAATAATTTATACTTGAGGGTGAATACATTAGATAATGTCCCGAAAGCAGGTTCAGGAATGGAATGTTCTAGGAGCAGCTAGAGCTTGGGGTGTGACAGTGAAGGGAGAAGACAGCAGATGATTGGGTTGCGGGGGAGGGAGAGCTGGAAAACAAAGGTTGAAAATGCTCCAATTCTTTTGTCATTTTTCTTAGGGCCCACTCTGTGACTGATAGCAAATATTGTGGCAGGATACAGTTTTTGATTGTCCTATGGCTAAAAATTGTTTACTAAATCTAAAGGCATATGTATTTTAGAACTATTGCAAATGGAAAGAGATTTTTTTTTTAAATTTTTTAAAATTTTTTCATCTTTCCATTCCTTATTTTGGATAGGAAAACTAAGTAAAGAATACACTCCCAAACCATTAGAATTCAACTATAGGAAATACTGCAGTACCATACAAACATGAAATTCCTGATTTTACTGTGAAAAGTAAATGATAGCCTATTTAACCTAACAAAATAGTTGATTTGCCAAGCAAACGCTCTCAGTTAGAAGGAACCAGCTAAGAGGAAATAGACAGTCAAAGCTTTTGTTCGCATTTACTGATTTTTAGGTAAGGATATGAGTAAGCATTACTAAAAACAGAAAAGAAAAAAATCTCTCCTATAATCATCACAAATACACATTGTTTTTATTTTTAAATTACAAAGCACAATTTGAATTTCACATTTAATTTCCAACTGGAGTTATGGATATTTATTTTCTATTTACCCATACCACTCTTCCTACCCACATAACACTTAATAATATTATTTGTGAATTTTACTCTTTAGCAACTGTAGCCCATAGTAGCTCCTCAATTATTGAATTCCTTGGTTGGAAGAATAAACAGAATATGTAGATTTACTTTTTGTTTATTAATTTAGCGTGAAAGGGATGAAAGAATTTACTCTAGTTTTAGAAATGAAAGAAATTAGAACCACAAACTAGATAAGAGTCATCCAAAATAACAGGGCCTCTCTTTTGTAAGTAAGCTGAAGCAACATCACCCCACTGAAAAAGAAACTTCTTTTTCCTCTCTTTTAACTAATTTCAGCTTGGTGCACTGGAAAACTCCTAACAGTGAAAAGTGAAACAAAAAGCATGCAAAAGTAAGAGTCTTAGGAAACCATTGTCTTCACCATCCCGCTTTTGGCTTTCAGATATAACCTTTAAACTAGTGATTGGAACACTTCAGAAAAACACATCCTAAGGAAGAAGTCTACACCATAACTGTTCACTGTCCTCAGAACTGTATATTCTTATATCCCTGGCTGACTCAGGAGGGCTGGCCTTCCATGTTGGGAGGGAAGAAACATAGCCTGCCTGCCGCTTTCCTCTGACAAATGACTTCCCCTACGGCTGTGGTGTGTCAGCAATCCGTGCAGCCCCCCTGTAGGAAACAATTATTCTTAGGCCTGACACTTTAAATCAAAAGTATTTTATAACTTTCAACAACTGACCAGCATATTGCTATTTCAGGTGCTACAACTCTGCATATGGAAGATACTGAGAATGCTTAAAAGCCTAAAATATAAAATGTGTAGGGCCATTAGAACTTTCAGTGTCGCTTTGGCATTAAACATTCAAACCTTGAAGCTTAGGAGTAACCTTGGTCCGAACGTAAGCTTGGTGTCAGCCATCAGTCGCAGCTTTCCTTGGAGACAGGCCATCTTCGCACTGAGCCTGCCTTCCCCGGCAGGCCTTCCTGTCACTACTCCGAGCCATGACCCAGCCCAGGGTGCCTTGGACGGATCTCCTGCCATTTCCTGCATTCTGCAATAGCACTAATTGAAATATGGGTGGCCTTGCTTATTTATTTTTCTGGAATGCAGTGGGTTATATTTTCATGGCATTTTCTAGGCAGTTTAACGTTTCAATTTCAAACTACAACGGTGAGAAGAAAAGCAAGCCCACATAAGCCTGCAGAAACGCAACAAAAGACCGTATCCTTTGTTTGATTTTTTGCTGAGAACCACCTTTATAAAATGTAACTAAATGTAAGTGATCAGAAATGACTACTTTTCCTTAAAATAAAAAGACAACCTTACTTTCATCTTTAAAGGGAGAAAACATAGTAAGGTGCTTAGTCAGTATGAAAAAGATAAATAGGAGGTATCATTAAAAATTATTTAGTACAATAACTGACATCCTTGCGTCTAGATCTTCATAAAACGGACTGACTCTAATTTTTTGTGAGGTTAATATAAAAAAACTGAAAAAATAAATTGCTTCACCATTTTGTAGCACTGGGGTTTCATAGTAATTACAGAATGGACACTTTGTGTGAACATTTTTCTTCAGGAATATAAAGGTTGATGGTGAAATTTTTAATTTTATCTAGATGGTATAAAATGAACTTTTAATATCTTATACATTTTGCATGGAGTATATAAAAAGATTTAGAATGGTTGAAATTATGCATAAATGTTTAATAGATTTAGTTGCCAAAGATGATTCTTTAATTCAACTCCCTAAAAAAGTACCAATTGAGAGATAAATACGTTTTTATGTTTTTAAAACGGGACTTAGTCCAGGCGATTTTGTTAGGCTTGGGAGTTATCTTTCCTTGGTTTACATTCATTTGATGAATGGGCACAATAACTGTGCATCAATCTACCTCAAAATGGAAAATGATAAAATCTTTCTGTGGAACAGAAGTTGCCCTGGATGACAGCTAAGGGTAAAATCTTGAAAAACACTGGTCCTACTTTAGTTTGGGCAACTGACATGCGAAACAAAAAGCAAACAAACAATCTATTCATTTTAATCAAACAATTAGTAATATAAATCACTATTCTGAGATACTTTCTATAAATTGAACACAGAACTAAACTGTGAAAAAAAATCAATGACAATGATGCTGAAATCATATCTTCATATAAAAATAAGTACATATAAGGCATCTGATTTCTTGAGTGAACAAACTTACTAATGCCTTCCTATATTTCATAAATTGGATTTCTTTTACACACAATTCTTCTTAAAATTAATAGGTGTTAATAGAGGAAAAAAATCTGCTTGTATTATGCAAATATCGTCTAGCTGAAGTACTTATTTTAAGTATACATACGTGATCTGAATATGATTACAATTTTTCATGATACTGATCATATCTTTGAAATTCACTACATAAAATATGCCGTGCATATGATATTAACACTTTACATAGCTCTTCATAGACTGTAAAAGTATTTTTCAACATATATAACTAATTCTATGAGACTCACTTGTTTAAAAATTATATTAAATGCAGTAATAAAAAACATTGAAGTAAAATAAGTCTATCTATGCACTATTTACTAAAAATATAGTAATAGAATTAAGTATTAAAACTAGGAAAAATATTGCCGTTTATATAAAGAAGATACTCAAACTGGATGACTGTGCTGAAGATTGAATACACTGCAGAATAAAATTATTTCAAACACTTCCACTTTTCTGAGCAGTTTAGAAAACAGACTAGAAACACATTCATTAACTTGGTAAAACGAAACATGTACTTAGCAGTGTTTCTTTTCATTTGCCTTTTAAAAAAATAAAATATTAAAAGCAAGTCATACATTTCATGTTGACATTATTTTTTTCACTAGGAGTGGGCATTGTGTTTGTCTCGTTACGTAAAATCATACCTTAAGGAAATAAGGGATATCCAGGATATAGTCCATTTAGAAGGTTGGGTTTTTGTAAATAAGTTTTAGCATATATGGGGAAAGGTATGTTTTAGTATTTGTATAACATCTCAAAATAAAAACTATGCATTTCCAATATTTCCTATTATCATTTCTACTTTGTTAGAGTTAATAACACATTTTACAGGGCTGTTGGTTTCTCCCCTAAATGTCCAATAGAAAAACTTGAATGTTTTTAACAGAAACATGCTTGACAGAATGAGCAACAATGAAATCACTTCTTGTGACTTACCCTTTCCTGGGCATAGCAGAGAACTGACGTTTCCTGCCAATAGAGGCAGATGGCTCCAGAGAAATGTGTACAATTTGTGCATAAAAATAACTCACAGCTGAATTTAGGCCTTGCCAGAAGAAACTAATTCCTAAAATTTCAAAATTATTCCTAACAAAATGAAAAGCCTGGGTTGGAGTGTTTATGTTATATAGGACGGTCCAGTTATCTGCAGAGGAAGCTGAAACAGGACAAGGTTACAGAATGGGCGTGCAAAAACATGAGCATGTAAGGACGAAGTATTTTTTCATCTTTGTGTTCTATTGAAACTTAATGACTTAGAAAACTGGGGTATATGTATAAGGTTGGATAACAGAATTATTGGATCTGTACATTGGTTTCTACATCTGACATTAAACTGTAAGCAACTGACAACTCACCTGATTTGGATTAGTTTATCCAAAGTATAATGCAAAATAAACCAAGACCTTAATTTCTATTTCTTGAGAAAATAAGCTGGTTCTTCTGGACACTTCCTTGAAATAGACTGCAAAAAGAGATAATATAACTAAAAGCCAATGGCATCTACAGACTTCCAGGCCTAAGGATCTGCCAGTGTAGAAACCGTCTACTCATTTCAAGACTCCGGAGAGAAACACTTCAGCTCCTTGTGGTCAGGGAGCCCAAACACAACTATCCAGTTACACACTCCATGAATGATCTTAAGAGCTGTTGAAAGCAAAATACCAGTTAATAATCTTCTTATGATGAGTGGTTCAGCCACAAAAGAGCAATGTGCTAATCAGAGAATTTTTTAAAAAATTAGAACGCTGCTGTCAGCATTCTTTTTACATATAATTCGGCTGAAGACCTCAATTTACAGAAAAGATGAAAGATGTGGGGAAAATAAATATTTAAACTATAACTGATGAGACAGGATGAAGCAAGGTAGATTTAAATGAGGCTGAGACAAAATGGAATCTAAACATTCAAAAGGCCTAGAGCCCCCCACGACCACTTCTCCTGCTGCTCCTTACATCCACTTGTCCAGAAATGTGATTGCTATGGACCCCCTCCCCCACTTACCCTACTGCAACTCCTTTCAAGAGTTGCTACTTCCAAATTCAGTTTAATTTTTCAGTCTTTTCCTAAGTGTGTGCATGCGTAGGTGTGTGGGGGCACGTGTGTGTGTGTGTGTGTGTGTGTGTGTGTGTGGTAGGGCAGTGGTGGTCAGGGACCCATGGTGTCTACTGCTGGCCTGACCACAGCAATCCTTTGGGTTACCTGTCCGGCTTCCCCAAAGACAACTGGGAGGCACCTTGAGCACAGGACAGTTTCCTGCAGTTTCAGAGGGCCTGCCTTAATCTACTTCTGTCTCAAGATTAAATAAGAGTAAAAACTAAAATGACAAGTCACTAAAATTACTTGTTACTGTTTAAAAAGAAAGAATTTCTTTTCTCAGGACTATTTGCTTTGCTTTAAAAAAAAAAAAAAAAAAAAACGGTGGGAAGGAAGGAACTTAGTATAATTAATCTACCCAACTTTCTTTTTTGTCCTTTTCCAGTTAGGTTTTTTTTTTTTTTCCCATTTGTTAGCTAATAGCTCCCACTTGCCTGCTGCCAGCCGTTTTTGGCTTCATAACAACATTCTCCTCCTTAACAGTAAATTGTGAAATCTAATAAAGCCACAGGGAATAACCAAGCCTTATGACTCTAAGGTGAAATTTTTATGAAAACAGAGTAAGAAACCAATGTGTATCATTAGCATCACGCTGAAACGAAGCACACACAGGCTTTAGCCTTGCGACTGCCCAGGTGGCCACCTCACTGACTACCCCTGAGTGCGTGTGTTGGCAACGTGCTTGCAGTGTAGTAGCTCTAGAAAAGGATGGTGCTTCCTGAATGTGTCGTTAGGATCTTCGCGTACATTATGTTCACGTGGCCCGAAGAGGACTTGGGGTGTGTCAGTACTCAAATGCAGATGGAGATTTTAACACCTCAGACTTCCATAGATTTTATGCATTAAAGGTTTTTTTCTCTAATGATTCCCAGCAGTTGGAGACTATTATTAATTATAAATATTATTAACAATATTACTATTATTAAGTATTACAGATGTGCTGGAAGTATAATAAGTCAGTATAAATTTACTGAGCAGAGTTAATAAAATTTCTTATATTTAATTATTTCATATTTAAACTCATTGCTAAGCCTTCTTGGAAGAAGTAGTTCATTAAAATACTATGTTTTTTACTTCTCAAAATGCTTCTACAATGAGAAATATTCTAGTTTCCACTTAAAAAAATGAAACAGCTTTTATGTTTATAAGAGATAATTTCTGTCATTATTAGTTTAAATGATAAGGAAATATGAAATTTCATTGGATAAAGTAGAAGGCATTGATTCCATGAAGGGACTACCTGCATGCTATAATTATATTTTATAAGGAAGGTCAGTATTCTAGCTATTTAGCTTCATTAAATATGATGAAATATATAACATTTCTGAATAATTAAAACTATTTAATATATAGTTATTAGATTTCTAACCAGAATGGGTATATAGTTTTAAAACACATTTGAGGGACTTGGTATTGCCATTTTCCAAAAATGGTAGTAATAATGTATATTTACTTGTATAGCCATTCTCATATGAAGCTTAAAAGTGCCTATATTTCTATATTTCCAATAGAAATCACAATGTGTATTTGAATGTACACATACAATGTTAATTATAAATATACATATTCCTTCCAATATGAATAAGTTCACATTAAAAAAGATTAACAATATATGAGGCGTTTACATTTTATAGTACTGAGTTCATTCATGCTTGCACTGTAAAAAGATTAGTCCTGACAACAGCCTTGTGCCTGGGGATTATTTCCACCCACAAATACTGCTTACGTAATTGTGTTTACTCATAAACCTAAGCAGTAGAACAGTCCTTTATGTGGTTCCATTCAGAACATACTGATTTAAACGTTAGACTATGCTTGATAAACAAGCAGGAAAGAGATTCTCCGGAGTTTTAGCTGCTATTTTCTTATCTGTTAAACATTTATGCCCAACAGATTCCCTTTGCAACCAGTTTATATTAGTCCTAATTGTAAATATTTACCAAACAAGAATTGGGTATAAAAAAAAGAAAACAAAAACAGGATCTTTCATTTATCCTCCCCATCTCCCACCCTCCAAAATAGGTTCTAATTTTGCTTTTGGAAAATGAACATTGCAGTAAGTATAGTGTCTCTACCTTAATGGCAAATTAGCTTAATTTATAGAAAGCAAGAGAGAACATGTAGAAAAAAGTGCAAAGCCTTGTCTATAAATAGGCATTGTGTCAGTATTTGCTGATTTGAAAAATGTTGAGCTTGAATTGCTACAATATACATGTATACAAGAAGTCTCTGAATTAGTGGCTGGACAATTAGTCTTGTATAGAAAATAAATTTCTTTCTGTAAGTGCTTTCAGGAATTGCACTGCCTCTGGGATCAGCTAAACACAGATATTCTTTAAAGGAAAGAATTATTGTGTTGTAAACCAACAAAGAAAAGCAATGTGAAAATTCTGTATATATTGAAGATAGGTTAAAAATGCAAAACCTTTCCCCTCTCTGTTCCATGTGGAAAGCTGACCTGGCTCATTCAGGGAGCACATTCTAAATTCTTTGTGAATTAATTTGTATTTTATTTCTCTTAAAATGCGTAAACTCATTTTTGGGGCAAGAGCTTATGCAGCAATGCATTTATTTCATTCCCTTTTCCTTTGGATGATATTCTACTCTACAATATATAGTTTACAAATTGAAATTATATTTATTAAAAAAATTGCTAGCAAATTCAGAGTCAACAGTTACCAGCACATTTATGTAAAGTAAGAGCTTAGAAAGCTGGATGGCATTTAATTTTTCCTTTCTGGGATATTAATCAGCTTTGTTCCTAGTCACACCACGGCTGCCATTTTTCTGTTAGACAGTGGAAGAGGACTTAAAAGCAAGCTAGCATCGTACCCAAGGAGAAGATGCCTATAAATTTTGGTTCAAAACTGATTTTCCTAACAACAAAAAATCCTTCTGTTTTAACAAATACATGCTTGCAAGCAGAAGGCCATTTAACAGTAGTGACAATTATAGTTAAACATATACAAAACACAAAACTACATGAAAGAACAAATAGCTATCACTAAAATTTTCTTTCACAAGACATAATCTGCAAAAAGGCTCAACACAAGTGTATATAAATTTCTAGGATATAATTACATAATTAGAGATTCTCAGTTTGCTCTAAAATAAAACTATTAGGAATCCTTACAAGTTTACAGTTTATCAGAAAGAAAGCATACACATGCTTGAATCCATTATTCATGCCTGTGTATTTGTGTGAGCTTCTAGTCTATGTTAGTAAATAAATATGCATAATGTTCAATATATGTACACTATTATAATGCAGATCAACACATACCTATGCACCCGAGATTGAGTAAATCTGGCCAAGCCTAAGGAAAATTACTTTATGGAAAAGTAGAAATTTGATAAAAATGCAACCCACATATTTAACATTATATGTTTTTCCTCTTTGTTACTTCACTTCACAGCTAACTTACTGTAATATTGAATTGTGTCCCCCCAAAATATATGTCAACTTGGCTAGGTCATGATTCCCAGTATTGTATGATTGTCTTACTAGTTTTATTATCTGATGTGATTTCCCTATGTGTTGTAAATTCCATCACTATGAGGTAATAAGATGGATTAGTGGCAGTTATATTGATGAGATCTACAAGATTAGATAGTGTCTTAGGCCAATCTCTTTTGAGATATAAAGAGAGAAGTGAGCAGAGACACAGGGGGACCTCATACCACCAAGAAAGCAGTGCTGGGAGCAGAGTGCATTCTTTAGACCTGAGGTTCCTGTACTGAGACACTCCCAGACCAAGGGAAGACTAATGCATCCCAAGGAACTTCCTCCAGAGCCAAGAGACAGAGAAAGCCTTCCCCTGGAGCCAGTGCTCTGAATTCTGACTTCTAGCCTACCAGACTGTGAGGGAATAAACTTCTGTTTGTTAAAGCCATCCACTAGTGGTATTTCTGTTATAGTAGCACTAGATGACTAAGACACTTACTATGGTCTGGCTTTCTACTACAGTACCCTAACCAGGGACAAGAAACGCAAGGCAAGGGGCTGTTGCAGAAATGTGGAAGTGACTCCAGACAGAGTAACAGGAAGTTACATAAACAGAAAAGGACCAACCGTTTACTTCAAGGTCAGAGAAAGAAACCAATAAGTTCTGTTTTATCAACTCAACAGCAGCTAACAACAACAACACAGGTTACAAATTCAAAGAATGAAGCATCCGGGAGGAAAAAAAAAATCCCTTTACTTGAATAGTAGAACAATTAGTGTGAGCTACTACCACTGGCATATACAGTTATTTGGAAAACCTCCACTAATGCCACCCACATGTCATATTCTACACAGATGGCCAGATAAAGTTGCCAAAGATAAAGTCCTTCAGTTTAGCCAAAACTCACTGGAGAATACTTTATTGAAAAATGTGACCATGAGATTTTCAGGCTTAAAAGAACTTTAGAGTTTCTCCAATCCAAACACTTTACTTTAAAAATGAGATTAAATAGCGTATCTCATCAGAGTCAATATTGGGCAGGACCCAGGATGCTGGTTTTTGGGCTTACAATGTAATATATACATACATTTTCCCAACAACACTACACTCAACTCTTGAGTTTTCAGGGGCTTTGGATATTTTTATTTCTATTATTTAATTGCTTAAACTCCACCAGAGGTGAAAAAATAAGTTAATGTTCAAATCAGTTGGTCATGCTCCATGTTAACATTTTTGTTACAAGGTGTAAAAAGGTAGTAGTACTAGCATCAGAATCTAACTTCAGGGGGTATAATGGCCAGGATCAGCCCAAAGCTGATTCCCATGAGATGGAGGTAAGACATAGCTCCACTCTCCAATCTTTTCACCAATTCTGACACCATCCCTCCCTCCCATGGCACTCTCTACTTTTCTTCTGGGTTCTATAATCTGCTGCAATGGCCACACAGAACTCACAGACCATAGTTACAGTTAAGTGGTTTATTAAGGACTCATAGTAATCCTACAGGAGAGAGTAGAACTGCCCCATATGATTTCCAGGGCTGTAACTTTTATGGAAGCAGACTGCTACACTTTTCCCCGTGGGTTTGAACCACAGACCTTTTGGTTAGGGAAGTTACAGGGTACAACTTGAGATCAGGATCAACAGGCTACAACTCAGGATCAAATCAGGAAGCATGTAGGCAAAGTCTCCCTTCTTCGTGAAGGACAGCTCTCTCAGCTCCTCTCAGCTGTGTGGGCCACCTCTTGGTCCCCTGAGGAGAGGTTCCTTTTGGCTCCCTAGGGACAGGTTCCTCTTGGCCCTGCCATCTGTCACTGCTAGACCCAAGCCTGTCACTGCTAGCTCTGCCGCTGGGCCCTTTCTCGGCCTGTTGCCACTGGCTCTTCTGGGCTTCTCACCATCTTCAACGTTACAGTCTTTGAATCGTGTTGCAGCTTTTTTAGTAGGTTCCTTGCCTCCGCTCTCTCTCTGCTTCTTCTCTCCTTTCTTCCTTCTGCTTTTCTTCCTGTTTATGTCTGTCTCTAAAAACCTCTGTGGGGCTGCCTGCACATATATATATATATATATTTATTTATAAATACATATATACAACTCCTTGTCAATTTCAAGGCATGGCCCTCCCACCAGAGCCATGAACTGACCAATCCTTGTTGGTAGGCCACAGGTACTTCATTTGCATAGTAGGCTACAGACATGTCATTTGCATAGTCTATTGACTAATCCCTGCAAGGTGCATACCAATCACAGGGCAAGTTGCAGCCCAGGACCAGACAAAAAGTATCAAACCAAGTTGTTTATAGCTTACCATGAAATGGCAATCAATCTGGACAAAACTAACAAACCCTCTAAAGTAGAAAACTAGGGCAAAGGTAACTCCTCAGGGCTTAGGGGAAAATCTCTCAAGCTGTTTTTCCAAAGAACCAAGGCAAAAGGCCACATAAAGGAACTTACTTCACCACACAAGGCTTCAGTAAGAACGAACAAAGGCAAAAATTGTGGGCTAATATGTGGACTTGGGAGTATCTCTGACTTCTAATTTTTCAGGTATTCCTTATACCCTAGTACTGTGAAAAATAGAAAGATGGCTTCTGCATTGCTGGCTGGATTGGGTGAGGAGGTTGGATGGCAGGAGACTACTGAACAACTATTTAGAAATGAACTGAGGGAGGCGGTTATCTGGGGACAAGGGTAGTAGGCAAACGGAGCTGGTTTCTGCACACTGGTTTTAACTGTCTTCTGAAATTATACTGAATTCCTGCTAGGGGAACACATCTAAATTAACAACTTAGGGAAAACTCACCAAAAACAGAGTATAAGAAATCTACCTCTAAGGAATTTAAAATCTTTTCTTGGGTTTGTGGGAAACCAAGGTGTTAGATGAGCAATGAAAAGATGCTGATAAAAACTATCATATTAGAATAAAAAGAAATGAGATTTGAAGACAGGTTGACAAACTGTAGCAAGATGCTACTAAAATTGATGGGAAGGGGAAACGTGGAGCATGGCCTTTGTAAAGGAGTGCTTACTGGACTCAAATCTTATATAAAAATACAGAGGTCAGCAAAATCTCGCTCTGCCTAAGTGAAATTCTAACTGTTGCATCTGCTCCAAACGAGGCGATAGTCCTCAATAGCAGAGGTGAATTTATAAACTGCAAGCCAGCCAGTCTGCTGCTCTATACATCAATCTCTAAGGGACATTATGCATTAGGGGAATGCACTGAGAAAGCGGTGCCATTCTCAATGTTTTCTGACTTCTGACATTACTGACACAACGTAAATTGGCTTTATTCCTACTGAAGTATATATATAGCACCTTCAAGTGGAAGTTTTTAAAAGATAAAAACAAAATAGCCTTACCTACTCCTACCAAACCTAAAAAAACAGAACAAAACAAAACCAACCAACCAACCCAAACCAGTAGTCATCAAGTTGATTCTGACTCGTGCCGACCCCATGTATGTCAGAATAGAACTATAGGGTTTTCAGTGGCTGATTTTTCGGAAGGAGGTCATCAGGCCTTTTTTTCCAAGGAGCCTCTGGGTGGACTTGAACCTCCAACCTTTCAGTTAGCAGCTGAGCATGTTAACTGCACCATCCAGGGGCTCCCCACCCACTCCTAGTTAGCAAGTCAAAATAATGAAAAAGCTACCTTATGTTCAGCAATAAATCTTTTATTTAGAACACAAAGAAGTGTGAATTCTTATTTGTAGAATCACTGAGCCAGTTTGCTCCTGCCTTCTCTGCAACTGACCCGTGTTGCTGGCATGGCTGAGCCATCACCCCACTCACTAACAGAAGTTATTTTTACATCCTGACCCAGGTCCCTTTCTCCAGGTTACATCTCTCTTATATCTCCTAGCAATGAGTGAATGACTTTCCTCAATTTCTCTATTCCCTTTCAGACCACCTACAGACAGACCTACTGCCAGGAACACCTTCATATAAACACAGGTGTTAAATACATCTGCTTCATTTAGGTGGGTGGCAGTGGTGGTCACATGATTGGAGGAACACTATCCTAACACGATATCCCTTCTGTAGAACCAGCTTTATTTACACTTTTCTTATTAAAATATGTAAATAGCAAGTAAACAGCAAACCACAGAGCTCTGTTTTGCTGTAAAACTGATCGGGGACATTTAACTATTTTAAGAACTTTTCATACACAGAGCTCTGAAGCTGAAATGTAGATGGTTAAGTCCACATAAGGCATTTCCTAAAGATTAAACAATCCCAACATTAAGTAAAAAACAAAATGAGGCAATGGGCTTCCTTAATCAATAGGCACAATCCCAGGAATAGCTAAAACAGAGTTTCAATTGTTACAACATTGGAGGATTTCAAATTGGCGCTGTGACCTTAAAACACAAAAGACTTCTGCAAAGGATGACAAAGTTTGGTGGTACTTGGTAAAACATCTCAACCTTCTACATATTGTCAAGAGTTATATAACTTACAGAATTTTGTTGGTCTTTTTTTTTTTTTTCTTGCCTTTAATGACTATTAAGCATATCTCAACACAGACAACTGGAAACAGGCATGCTCCCCAACCCTGCCACATTATCTTTCTATTTTTCATTCAGCATATACTTATTGAGCATCTACTATGTGTGGGGTATGGGTGAACAATATAAAGTTCCTTCCCTCAAGGAGTTTATATTTTAGTGGAAAGAGAAAAACAAAAAATTTAACAAGTATACAGCAATGTAATTACAGATTCTAGTCAGTGTGATTATTGGGTGGTCACGCTGGTGTCCTAAAGACCTGCTATGTCAGGCTCTGTTGTATTTATAGCAATGAATCGGGCAGCAGTTGGCCAGCAAGGAGCTCAGAATTGATGAAGTGAACAGCGGCCACACAGATGTCAGCCTTTGGTAAAATGGCTGACTCAGAGCAAGTTAGAGCTGTTTGGAGGATGAGGTTCCATTACTAATTACGGTCCATTATAAACTGATATGTTATGCACTAAGGTGTTCATTTAATGTAAAAAATGAAATATTTGAAGAATAGGGAGTTGTTTCTCATGGTGTTTCCTAAGACGGAAACCAAAGGGATTTCTTGCCTCAAAATTATTCTTTCTCTCTAGGTCAAACCAAATTGGATGCAGAATTGAAAACACAAAGCATGCAATGATCTGTAACTGTCTTGACAGCTACTACCAGTTTTATGTTGATTTCATTTCCTGCCAACTTCTGCACATGTTAAGCTCTTATTTGCTAGCTGACTTCAAATTAGGACCAGAAATTTTAGGAAAAAGACAGAAAATGACACCAGCGTTCGTAATGTTAGCAAAAGATTCTCATTCCTCCTTTGAGTATTTTTGTTGCAGGGATACGATATTACTTGCCATTTTTTGATCTAGGAAAAATGTGTGAGTCCTCAAGACTGATTTGTACTGACGTAATGGCAGCACACAGAGGGAGACAAGAAAAGGGTTAGTTTCATTGTGGAGGGGGAGTCCCATGCCAGAGGTATGGAAAACCTTCTTTCCTTTCAATCTCTTTCAGCAGGTGTGTAACTCTCATTCCTAGTTCTTCCTTTGCTTTTTACAATGGATGGTCCTGGGACAGGTGAGTTGTTGCATACTCAAGCAACACCTTGAAACATACTCTGACTCAGTGTCTATGGCACAAAATGCCACATCCTCTTGTTATAGGATGGAATTCTCTAATAATTTCACACGTAGAGACATTTAAATTGTAGTAAGTATAGGTTGGGATTGTTTTTGGTCTAAGATAATGACTATCTTGGCTGGGTTTCCCCAGAAACTGACCCTGAGATAAAGTTTACCTAAGGGAGGTGAGGAGCCCGGGTGGCACAGTGTTTAAAAGTGTGGCTGTTAACCAAAAGGTCAGTGTTCGAATCCACCAGCCACTTCTTGGAAACTCTAAGGGGCAGTTCTGCTCTGTCCTATAGGGTCGCTATAAGTTGGAATTGACTCGATGGCAATGGGTTTTTTTAAGGGAGGTAAGGGAGTCCCTGGTTCCACTAGTATGAAGTTTCGTACTAATCATGGTGCAAACAGTTAATGCACTCAGTTGCTTACCCAAAACGCTGAAGGTTCAAGTCCACCCAGAGCCACCTCAGAAGAAAGGTCTGAAGATCTATTTCTGAAAAAATCAGCCACTGAAAACCCTATGGAGTACAGTTCTACTTTGACACACACAGGGTTGCAATGAGTTGAAGTTGACTTGACAGCAACTGCTTTTCTTTTTTCCCCCTAATCTAGCATGTTACTGTGGACAACTGGAGTTTATTGTCACTGGGGAACTCTGTTATGCAATGGAGAACATGTCTTACAGTTGTTGCAACCCACGAGCGAGGAATCTGGTTATTTATACACGAACTCCTTGCCTGTATTTTGGCTGAAGCCTGCTCTGGGCAAATGAACTCTCCAGTACTTCCAGCTTGCCCTGAGGCCCAGAGCTGCAGGTGTTCCCAGAAAGCAGCCTTCAGAGAGTAGAGGTGAAAGTTGAGGGAATATGGGCAGGGCACGCACAGCCTCTGCTACTGTCACCCCATGCTGTGCTCACTCTGTCCTGGCATGGACTCCTTAGGGTGGTGTCCAGTCACACTTTATTGGGAAAGCAAAAGATCCACAACAGGAGGGTGGGTGGGTCCACCTAATCTCCACTGCTGTAGTTGGTCCTAAGGCCAAGAGTGAGTTTCTTCCTTGTCCTCTTTTGTCATCTATTCTAAATTTCCCTCACGCTCGGCTAGCACTTCTGCTGGGCCAGGCTGCTTGCTTGATGAAATGACCCAGACCTTCATCCCTGTGGGGTCTGGGACTCTAGTTACCATGCCTGTCAGGCCAGAGCTGCTGTATTTTCCATTTACTGATATCAAGGAAAAGATGTCCAGTGAATCCCCTGACTTCCAGAAATTATCCTCCCTGTCTCTATTTCTTCTGATAATCAGGGTTGATTTTTTTTTTTTGGGGGGGGGGTGTTGCTGTATGAGCAGCCCAAATGAGTGAGAGATACAAGTCTCTTTAGATTTAGTAGAACCTTGTGTCCCCTTAGAGGGTATCCTCTGCCTCACCCCAAGAACCAGGACTCCAGCTATCAGGGACACAGTGGTATTAGCGATGATATAATGGTATTAATAATGGCATTAATTTCAAAATATATACTGCACCTTAAAGCACAGCATGCCAACCCTGCAAAGTATTATCCCCAAGGTGGAGTCTTAGCTGTAACTTTAAAAGGCCACTGTAATGTTCTATCAGGATGGCAGCATCTGGGTGTGTGATGTATGACAGGAACCAGTGGATCTCGTGGTCATGTCCCTTTGTCACACCTCCTTCACTCTTAAGGGAGTCCCTGGTGTAAGGCAACATTATGGGAAATCCCATGATGATAAATCACACACTGTATGCAGTTGGGCAGTGATGGTTGTGAAGGACCTGTGGGCAGGGAAGACAAACCCAAATGGAGGATATGCATCTGAGGTCTGATGAAATCAACAGGCCACCAAATAGCTGCTTTGTCTCCACAAGGGATGGTACTACATTACGGCCTGAACATTGGCCTCTGCAGCTGGAGAGGCAGATGCAGTATGTAGATCTGCCTTGTTAAGAGGGAGTCCATATACTGTTGGGCCCACGCACAGCCTCCACCCTGCCACTAGGGCTATGTCATTTACTGGCCCAGTGCGCGAGTGCTGGGGTGGCCAAGGACAGGGGCTGAGTGTCCTCCACTGGTTGGATCATCCTGATTGTTCAGTGCCTCCTCTGCTGTGGAGATGGATCTTCTCTGGTGGGCATTCATGTGAGACACAAAGATCTGTCAGGTACCCAACAACTAACTTTGTGTGAGGTGCACCTACGAGTTTGCAGGGTTAGAGGCTGCAAGACACCAAACCATGGCTGTGGCAGCTACTTCCCTGCCCCACTTCTCTCCATTCAGCTCTAACAGGTTATTCTAGCAAATCTCCACCTTTGGAATTTCTAGGTCAGAAACAAGTAGCATACTCTAGGTCACATATGGTCCCCACTACAGGCCAGCTCTCCTGGGAACTCTGCCCTCTGCTCGCCCCACTCTGATGGCAACAGAGGCCATGGATTCCTCAGGTCAGCAAATACCAACCCAGGTTACAGCCAAACGGGTGTTGTTTAATAAGCCCCGAAGAGCAGTTTACCCTAATTCCTATATCATGGAGAAACTCTAGGGTGACCAAACAGTATCTTGTCCAAACAGGACAACAGCCCACACGTCCAGTGGCCTACTTAACATCACCACTGGAATGTCTTATAGCATTTTACACTTTAAAACAGAATTTTTAATCCCCCTTTCCTCACTTTTTCTCCTCAGACTTTCCCGTTTTAGTTAACAGAACCGCCATCAACCTAGTTATCTGGAGTGTCTTTTCCACAGCCCTCAGCGGGGACCACCAATTCTGCCTCCAGAACACATGCCAGGCCTGCCAAATGCCTCCGTCGCCACCATCACCCGGGACCGACCACCGTCCCTTCTTGCCTAAATCCTGCAGTGGCTCCTGAGGTCTCTCCCTCGTCTCTGCGTCCTGACTGCTCCGGCAAGCAGGGGCTGGTGGAAGTCTCCTCTGTGCTCCAGCGCCGCGCTGTGCCTGCTTCTGCTGGGCTTCAGTGGTTCATCACTTCAAGTTTTCTGTCGGTACACTGGAATCCGTCCCAAAATTGTGGTTCCTGAGGACGTTTTCACGTGTCTCTTGAGAGGCTTCCTAAGGCCTTCGCGCCCCGACCCGTCCGCGCACCGAGGACTCGGCGATCGACTGCAGGGCGCATCGACGCGATCGGCGCTCGAGTGGGCGGAAGTGCGGACGCCTTCAGCGTTCGTGTGGGCGGAAATGCGTCAGCTGTCGGGAGAGCTGTGGAACTGGAGATCGTAGTTGGGCCTTTTTTAGCTGGGCGTAGCGGGGGCCGGCCTGGTGGCGGCCGCTGGACTGCAGGTAGGTTTGGCGCGCACGGCCTTCGGAGGCTGGCAGTTCGGTGCTGAGGGTGAGTCAGGGCAGGGGAAGGCGGAGGGGCGACCGGCGTCCCTGGGCTGGCCTCCGCCCTCCCGGGTGCCACCTTTCTACCCTCTGAGGAGGCGGGTGGGGGCTGACCTGAGCCTCCTGACCCATCCTCCCTCTCTCTCAGCCCTTGATTGTGATGCGGTAGGAGTGGTCCTCCTACCTGTCCCCACCTGCGCCTTGCCTTTTGGCATCTGGCAGAGTCTTCAGGAGTTCCCTACCCCCTACTCCCAACTCTCAGTCTTTACCTTCCAGAAAGCTAATCTCGAGGAGGCTGAGGCTGGTTGTAGTTGGCCTAATTGTTTTTAATGACCCCCCCCCCTCCACCTGGAGCCCTGGTGGCGCAGTGGTTAAAAGCTGGGCTCTTAACCAAAGGGTCAGCAGTTCGAATCCATCAGCTCCTCCTTGGAAACCCTATGGGGCAGTTATACTTTGTCCTATAGGGTCGCTGTGAGTCGGAATCGACTCAACGGCAAGGGGTTTTTTCGCCACTTGCTCCCTTTTTCGCCACTTGCTCCCTTGCGTATCTGTTGTGACTGAGCAAGTAGGTGAGGTTAAGTGGTGGTTTGCGCTTGCTCTCAGAAAGTTAATGTTGAAACTACTTTTGAGAATTTACTGGTGAAAAGTGAATGTAAGACATGTTATGCATCAGTTTAAAGCTATAGCGAGCACTTAGGGGCTTGCCACTGTTCTAAGCATCTTACACGTATTAACTGATTTAATTCTCACAACAGTTCTAAGGAATAGATGCTGTTGTATTATCCCCATTTTACAGATGGGGAAACGGAAGCTCAGAGTGGTTAAATAACTAGTCTGAAGTGATAGTTAAATGCTGTGCCTTCCACCCAGACCGTGCAGTGAGGCAGTAGAGCCTGCACACTTAAGTACTGTGTTATTCGTCATTTAAGCCTGGGGATGCTTCACCTGCTATCCAAAGATTTTGTAAATAGACACTTTCTTAGTTCCAAGAAATTGGTTTTTATGTGAAGATAAGCTGTTTTTTTGTTGTTGTTGCATTTTAATTTTTTTTTTTTTATTGTACTTCAGGTGAAGGCTTACAGAACAAATAGTTTCTCATGAAACAGTAGTACACATATTGTTTTATGACATTGGTTAACAACCCCACAACATGTCAACATCTAACTTCTCAACCTTTTTTTTTTTTGGTGAAAATACACATAGCCAAAGATACACCATTTCAAAAGTTTCTACATCCACAGTTCAGTGACATCAACTACGCTCTTCCAGTTGTGCTGCTATTCTCACTTTAGATGAAGGTTTACAGGAAAAAATAGTTTCTCATTAAACAGTTAGTACACGTTGCCCTGTGACAATGGTTAACAACCTCACTACATCAACACTGTCCTTACTCAACCTTGGGTTCCCTATCACCAGCTTTCCTGTCCCCTTCTGCCTTCTAGCCCTTGTCCCTGGACTGCTGTGCCTCATTAGTCCCGTTTGGTTTTATGGGGCTGTCCAGTCCCCGGCTGAATGGTGAACCTTGGAAGTGACTTCACCACTGAGCTAAAAGGGTGTCTGGGGGCCATACTCTCAGGGTTTCTCCAGTCTCCTTCAGGCCAGTAAATCTGGTCTTTTTTTTGTGAGTTAGAATTATGTTCTACATCCTTCTCGAGTTCTGTCCAGAACCCTTTGTTGTGATCCTGGTCAGAGCAGTCAGTGGTGGTAGCTGGGCACCATCTAGCTGTACTGGACTCAGTCTGGTGGAGGCCTTGGTAGCTGTGGTCCATTAGTCCTTCGGACTGATCTTTTCCTTGTATCCTGTTCTCTTCATTCTCCCTTGCTCCCAAAGGGATGAGACTAGTGGAGTATCCTAGTGGAGTATCTTAGATGGCCGCTCACAGGCTTTTAAGGCCCGAGATCCTACTCACCAAGGTAGAATGTAGAGCATTGTCTTTATAAGCTCTTTTATGCCAATTGAGTTAGATGTTCCCAGAGACCATGGTCCCCACGGCCCTCCACCCAGCAATTCAGTCCCTCAGAGAGTTTGGATGTGTCTATGGAGCTTCCATGACCTTTCCTTGTACAAGTTGTGCTAGTTTCCCCTGTATTGTATATTGTCTCACCCTTCACCCAAGATACCATTTATCTATTGCCTATTTAGTATTTCCCCCTCACCCCTCCCATCCCTGGTAACCAACAAAGGTTGTTACATTTTGTGTGTGAACTTTTTCATGGGTTTTTACAATAGAGGTCTCATACAATATTTGTCCCTTTGTGATTGACTTATTTCACTCAGCATAATGTCCTCCAATTTTATCCATGTTATGAGATGGTTCATAGATTCGTTGTTGTTCTTTCTTGTTGCATAGTACTCCAATGTGTGTATGTACCATAGTTTGTTTATCCATTCATCTGTTGATGGGCATCTAGGTTGTTTCCATCCTTCTGCTATTGTGAACAATGCTGCCATGAACATAGGTGTGCATACGTCTATTTGAGTGACGACTCTTACTTCTCTAGGATATATTCCTAGGAGTGGAATTGCTGGATCGAATGGTATGTCTAGAAAATAAGCTATTTTTAATTGCTAAAGGTCAGTCATCCTAATAAGTATTGAAAAACTTGTTTAAAAATGATATCGTTATGAATCTATGTGTAGACTTACAAGGAAAACTTTAAAAAATATTCTTAAAGTCAGTCACACCTTAGTTAAATCATTTGGGTGTGCTGAAAAGCCCTGGTGCCACAGTGGTTAAGAGCTACAGCTGCTAACCAAAAGATCGACAGTTCGAATCCACCAGTCTCTCCTTGGAAACCCTTTGGGGCAATTCTGCTCTGTCCTATAGGGTAGCCCTGTCCTATAGGGTAGCTAGGAGTTGGAATTGACTTCACGACAGTGGGTTTGGATTTTTTTTTAATATTGAAAAGCTAGTTCTGTGGATCCATTTCCCAATGTATAATAATATTTTGTTTGTAAATGTTAATATATTCTGGCCCTGACTTTGTGCATCTGACTTCTATAATGACAAAGAAACTGAAAGCCAAAAGCTTCCAAGGATGATCTCGTGTATTGACAGTTGTTCATTCCAAGAGTGGTAATAGAAAGAAGATGATGTGTGCTTAGTACTTAAATGTTCGAAGACTGCTTAAATGTTTGACTAAGTAGAAACTTAATAATTTTAAGCAGAGAAGCAGAAGATTCTTCTAGTGAAACCAGAACTCATAGAAGTTTCAGAGAAGGATTTTCTTGTTAAGCATTTAATTTTCTGTACTGAATTTCATTTCTAAAAGGCGATTATTAACTTGATAGGTTAAATTTTCATTCATTCAACAACTATCTGGGAGCCTAATTTGTGTGACTCTTATGGGAAATGGAATTGATCCTCAAAAACTTATCCAAGGGCAGTTTTCTTCTAATAAGGGACTTTGAACAGTTTCTCATGTCAAACTGGCAGGATTAAGGATATAGGAAATAGTGGTTATACAGTTAGTCTTTCAATTATTTTTCACCTGTTCTCCAGCTTCTTCATCGTCATCAAGCAGGGTTTTTAGCACAGCACCTACCACGTCATAGCTGCTTAAATGTTTATTGAATGGGTGAGTTTAGGCCAGTTTTAGAGAGGACTTTGAAATTTAATGGGATGGGAAATAACATTGACCACTTTGCTATGCTAGAATGTCCGCTGTTCTCAGATCCTGGAAAATATATTCATGGAACCCTTGGACTACTTGCTGAAGTTGTATGGTAGTATTCAGTTATAATCATATGATGTAGAGTAAGTTTTATGTTAATTTAAAAAGAATTATTATTGATACGAAGACAGACTTAAAAAAGTAATTGTAGAGAAGTTATGAATCTTGAGGCTGTGGACACACCCATAGGCATCCTTGGACCTCAGTTTGAAAACTACTGAGTCAAAAGGTATTTTGGTTTAGGAGTCTAAAGAACCATTCCTTGCTTTTTGCACTTCTCTGGCCTGCTTTGTAGCATTAGCTGAGTTCTTAGCCTCTTCCTTTTTCTTGTATTCAGAGAATACATAAAACTAGATTATCTCTAAGAATTCTTCCTGCTTTGAAATTTTCCAGCTCAGTGAATCTTGTAACTATTTAGCACTTATTTTATCCCTGTGTTGTCTTAGGGGCTCTGTCATTTGGTACTTATGTATCTGTTGTTGAATAGGAAAATTAATAACAGGCATCTTACTTTGATTGTAAGGTTTTTCTTGTTTATGAAACCAAATGTTAACCGTGAAAAGCCTGATCCAAACTGCAAAAGCCTGCCAGAAACTGCTCTACAGCAATGTAAATTTATCTTATCCTGCTAGAAAGGATAGTTGTCAAACCATTACCTCCTAATTTAAGTCGCAAAAAGTCTCATGGCTGCAAGTGTGTGGAGGGCCAAATTATTAGCAACCATGCCAAAAGTCACCAATATCAGTTGATCTCAGTAAGGGGGTGGGGGGAAGGCAGGGTTCAAACAATCACATAAAGATCAGCCAATGGTAGATGATTTATATTTTTCCCTGCTCTTGTGTTTATAAGCCTCATTGTACCTAGTTTCTTCCAGCCATTTTCCGTTTTTGGTCTCCCTATATGCATATATAGGATAGTAGCTCAGAATAAACCATATGTTCAGATTTCAGTGAGTGTTGATTATTTTTAACACTGCCAAAAGGCTGAGCTTGTCTGGAACAGGGATTAGTGTCAATCATTTTTGTATCTCTCGAGCTTCGTGTATGTTTGACACACACATTAGAAATAAGATAATATTAGCATGAATTCAGAAGGGGCATTTTTGCCCTCTCAAAGAATAGGTAAGAACTAAACTCTAGTATTGTGTATAAATACAGCAGGAATTCAGAGAAGGGAAGGCTCTGGGTTAGAGCAATTGGGAAGGCTTCAGTGGACAGGTAAGACTTTGATGGAAATGGCTCTGCAGAGAGCAGGCCTGTGAGCATTGCTTGGGCGACACAGCAGGAGCCAAGGCCCAGAGGCTGGTATGTTAGTGCATTTTGGGTTGTGGAGTGTCTTGAAGATCAAGCAGAGGAGCTTGGAAATGATTTATTAAGCAATAAGGGGCTATTGTAAATGAGAATTTTCTCTGGAAAATTGTATTAGGCTTCCTCAAAAGCTTCATGAACATTCTTTAATTTAATCCTGTTGGTAGCATTTAAGACTGGTGATGGACCATACAGTTTACTTTATTTTTGCTTTTGGGTTTAGTAATTCTTTCTACTTAATATTTTCCCCTTATAGTAAAGGTTACTGTTAATAATGGAAAGAACACTGGACTTGGGGACTTAGGAAACCTTGATTTTAGATTGTCAGAATGTAAGCTGCAGAAAGTCAGGGATCCCAAGCACCTACAACAGTCCCTGACACATAGTAAATATTCAGTAATAATTATGCAGGGTTGAATGAGTTCTCCCTTTGCTACTCCTAGCTGTGATGCTTTTGGCAAGACTGTGCCTTAGTTTCATCTGTAAGCTTTGATGCCTTTTTTAAGGTCTCTTCTAGTTATAAAGTTCTGTGATTGTGGAGAGTAGTATAACTTTTATTGTATTACAATTTTACTGAAAAACACAACAAGACAAAAAACCAGAAATTTTTGGTTTTAGTTTAATTTTAATGAAAGCCCTATGTGATTGGCATGATGCATGTCTTATGTCAGGGTCACAATTCCTGCCAGATAGTTCAAGTGAAGAGACTAGCAGAGGGCCTGCTTGCTGAGTTGTGGGCAGCTAGGGACAGTAAGGTGCAAAGAGAAACTGACAACAACTAGAGGGACAGAAAGAAAAAGTGCAGCCCCAAGAGGAGGCGTGGACCCTGCTCTGCCAGAGATGAGACATGTAGGGTGGGAGCCAGACTGTGAACTACCCCAATCTTGAGGCTGCTCCACTTCTGCAATCGGAAGCTCAGACTGCCTGCTCTTTGATTACAGTCTCTTTCAGTCAGTGATTTCCACTACACCTGCTCTTTCACTTCATCAGTGGTTCCCTGATCTTTAGTCCCTCTCATGTCAGTGTGCTTAGCGTATCATTGCCCTTCTGTAGCATCTGGCTGGCAAAATCTCAGCACTGGATGATCTCAGCTCTCACCTTCTTTGATGCTTGGACTGGGTTGCTGAGACTAGCTGGAGAAGATCACAGTGATCTAGATCTGTTGTTATGTGCGATCAAGTCAATTCAACCCTATAGGACACAGTAGAACTGCTCTGTAGGATTTCTTAGGCTGAAATCTACAAGTCTTTTTTTTCCATGGAGCTGCTGGTGGGTTTGATCCACCAACCTTCCAGTTAGCAGCTGAGCATTTAACCATTGAGCCACTAGGGCTCCTGATCTACATCTGTGCCCCTATAAACCCACTGTCACCAGTCTCTACTGGGCCATCAGGGAATCTAGAGTTTTCCTCTTGTTCTCTGCAAAAAAATTTATTTTAAGATTTTTTACTGTTCTCAAACCTCTCATCCTATCAGGTTATCTGCACTCTTAGCAGATGACATTGTCCCTACTTGAGAAATAAGAGCTGCAGGAGGAGAGACCCATGCTGTCTCTGTCAGTAGCTCTCCTCCCCCAGTACAGTGGGGAGCTCGAGCCTACCCCCAGCTGATCTCTGGATCCCATCCATTGCAGCCTGTGTGGGACTTCACTCTGTACTTTATCTCTTGTCTTTCCTTTATCTTCAGCCTCTCTGCTACAGGCTCCTTCCTGTCAGCACTTAAATATGCTTAGACAGTGTCAGTAAAGCAAAACAGAAAAACAACAGCAACACAAAGAGACAATCCTCCTTTGATTTCACATTCCTCTGTTATTCTTCCCTTCCTAGCCGGATTTCTTGAAAGAGTTCTTTATACTTCTGCTGAGTCCTCACCCCACTACTGTCTGGTTTCTGTGCCCATCACCCTAGTGAATGCCAAGATCACCAGTGACGACCTCCTCCTCACAGAAGCTCTTTATATACTTTCTCCAGTATTGTGCCTGGGATCTGGGAAGTGCTTAGTATTTTTTTGACTGAGCAAATCTGAGAGTATTTCTTTGTTCAAAATCCTAGTTTTATCTGTATCACTCTGTTTTTCTAAGGGATGGGAGGCCAACACTGTCATCTAAGGTGCTGGATAACTAGTCTCTGTATATCCCAAATCTTCTTTTTTTTTAAATCGTACTTCAGGTGAAGGTTTACAGAACAAATAGTTTCTCATTAAACATATCCCAGATCTTCTTGATGGACTAAACAAGATAGAAATGAATTTTATTAGATAATGACGTCTTCATTCTTGTCTAGGTGATGTGTCTTCCTGAAAACAAACAAACAAAAAACAACTTCTTTATATGAAAAATTATGATTTCCTAGAATTAATTCTTATCAAGAATTAATGTTTTGTCTGTATCCATGTAGATCTAATATAAAGAATGAGTGGTAGGGGCATAGGGTACAGTTGAGAATAGATTGATGAATGCATAATGTTATGCTTTTCTATGAAAATATTGTTTTAGATACACATCTTCCCTTCTTCCATTAAGTAGTATATCTTCTTTGAAGTTTTTATTTGTTTTTTGGAGGGGAGAAGGTGGATTTACACTAGCCAACCCCATTTGTGATAAGTCATTGATGTCCAGTGGCAGGAGATAGAGGACCTGTATACCCACATCTTTTGACTTTGAAAGGTAGTGAAGGCAATTGTCCTATAGGAAGAGACTCAGCATGTTGAAGCAGAAGATTTTATATCATTTTATAGTTTCTGGGGAATAAAGAGGGAAAAGATTTCTAAGTAAGATGGACTCCAGTAGGTAAAGATTTGGGGAAAAAGTGCTTGTTACTTTTAAGAGAATAGAGAGGTAATCAAGTCTTTTTATGTAACAGACTCTAGATAGTTTGATTAGAGCCATGTAGCCATGCTTTTTCTCTATGATACTGGCTTGTTTCCAGTATTGTTTCTTGGTGTTAAAAAATAATGCACAAAGAAATTAAAACATAGGGTTTAATTGAGTAGTTATTCTCTATGCATATAGGGAGACCATTCTGATTCTAAAAAAACAAAAACAAATGGCTCACTATAGGCTAGTTACAATGAAGCTTTTAAAGAGGAGGGAGTAGGATAGGAAATCAGCTACAGTATTGACTATATGTGATTGAACCATTCCCCCCACCCCCCACTTTTACTGAGATCGGCTGGCATCAGATTACTAGGTGGTCTCTTGCCTGGCTGCTCCACCTCACCCCCCATTAATTTGCGCAAATCTTAATGAATACAAGTTTCCATGGTGGCAAAGTACTTAAAGGCCATTGATTTAGCATTTAAAAAAGGTCTCTGGAAAATCTGACTATTTACATATTTGTAATCAAGTGATTTTCTATAGTTTGAGGGAGCACACAGCTTTCTTCATTAAATCATGAGGTAATGGGTTTGTTATTGACTACATGCTTTAACCAGAAAAGACAAGTTAACAATGCTGCAGAGTAGATTAGCTGTTTTGAGTGAAAAGCAAGATAATATTTTTACAGTTTTGGGGTCAGACTTTTACTGTTAATTTTTGACTTATGAATAAGAGAAACCATTTGAAATCAAAGTAAGACATTATTTTTAATTTTATTTCACAACCTCCCTCATCTTGATTGTTATTTGATTAGAATCTTTGATCAGCTAAGTGTTGGTGGGTACCATATAGATTCTTCGGGTTTCAATAATCATAGGTACTGCTTTATTAGATACCTTTTGTGAAACGTGTTATTTCTGTTGGTTCCTTACCAGCTTCTCTTTGGTGTATCTCCAGTTGGAAGGAGACCATTTGCTTTACCTTAGATGGCCACTCGTGAGCTTTTAAGACCCCAGACACCAAACCATTAGTAGCTTAATAATAATATAGAGGATCAGAATGAGAACACATAAGCCAATGGTATGAAAGGCTTATCTGGCCCATGAACCCAAATTTCTTAACCATGAAAAAAAATCCCAAGAAGATGCAATGGAAGCATATGCAGCCTGCATTGCATCTGTAGCATGAACTGCTATTAAAACTATACTTTGATATACTTCCGCTTGGAGTCATTAATGTATACGCAATGATTTTATTTT
This sequence comes from Dugong dugon, assembly GCA_030035585.1. Lineage (NCBI taxonomy): Eukaryota > Metazoa > Chordata > Mammalia > Sirenia > Dugongidae > Dugong > Dugong dugon. Next base: position 25,603,525 of record CM057464.1, read on the forward strand.
ACCAGAGCACAAACTCTTCCTTAGGAAGCAAGTAAATGATCAAGGGATCATCTGTTTTATAGTGCCATTATTTTTATCTGTGCTACTTCAGTAGAGAGATGTAGCATTATGTAAATGATTAACAGAGCTATCTGATTCTAAGGAGCCCTGGTGGTGCAGTGGTTAAGAGCTACAGCTGCTAATGAAAAGGTCAGCAGTTCAGATCCACCAGCTGCTCCTTGGAAACCCTATAGGGCAATTCTACTCCATCCTACAGAGTCACTATGAGTCGGAATCGACTTGATGGCAACGGGGATTTTTTTTATTATCTAATTCTAAAGTTACCTTGTCTAACACCATTTGCAACCTTAAAGTTTTCTTTGCTACACAGCTAAACCAATTCCAGTAACTAAGGGTACTATGGCTGCTATACAACAGTCAGTAGACCCTAATTTGATAGCTGTTCAGTTAGTTGTTCGATGTCCTGTTCAGGGTTGCTGTCAGTCTTAGTCTCACTCATTTTCTGAATTCTCCCTGATGGGAGTTTTGATTGAAATAAAGTATATGGTATTCCATAAGACAAGTAACAGTATCTAGTCCAATTCAGTGTCAAGACTTTAGATACTCAGTGACTGCACAGGAAAGAATTTCCTTTTAATGCTGTATATGGGAAGATACTTAGGGGATCAGGAAGAACTGTAGATGTGTATATGCCAGAAGGAAAGGGGTGATCACTGACATCAGGAGAACTATCTTTTGTAGTAGTTTCTTTTAAATAGCATGATCCACTAGTGTGCAGAGAGGAATAAATGAATTTTTGCGTCCTTTGTTCATAGGTCATTTGGTCCTTGAAAGGAAGTAAACCTGAGCACAAAGCTTAAGTATCTGAAAAATAGTTACCATTATTGTAAATATAATGAGAACGTGACTAATACCTAAGAATTAACTATATATAGACACTGTGGTGTAGTGAATTACTTAATATAGCCCTTCTAGCCATGCATGGTGTTGTGGCTCCTACAAAATGATTGGGCAGCGCTATGCAAATAAGGTGCTTGTGACCCACCAAGGGGACTGGGCAGCCTATTAATAATGCAGATAAGATGTTTGGGACCCTTGCAGGGGTAGAACCATGCATGGAACCCTAACGAGGGGATTAGTCAGTTTTGCCATCCCGCTGTGCTTGAAAGGAGTCAATCCCAGAGGCGAGAAGGGGGCCTCACTACCATTAAGAAGAAGAGCCAGGAACAGAGTACGTCCTTTGGATCCAGGGGACGTAACTACCATCAAAGAGTCAGGAACGAATTATGTCTTTTGGACCTAGGGTCCTGCGTTGAAAACCTCCTAAACCCAGGAGACAGAGAGAGCTGTAACACTGGAGAAGGCAATGAGGTGATGAGGTGCCAAGACAGTGAGACGTGTATCAGGGAAATGGCAGTAACAGAACCAAGAGACTGGAGCGAGATGGCGTGGTGGGCTTCCCCGCCCATGGAACAAGGTGGGTACAGTGGGTGTATTAACCAATGGAGTGAGAGAGCTGAGCACCTTCGGGCAGGAGGCTTGCTGGCAGACTGGGGTGTCTCGGGGCACTTACAGAGCTAAAGAGCTTTGTAACACTTGCCTGAGCAGGGCAGAGGCCAGGCTGAGGGGCTAAGAGAGAGGCTTGCCTGTAGGCATGGCTGAGAAGCTGTCCTAAGAACTGTATCCTGAGCCACTCCTGATACTGAATTGTAACATATTACTTCCCTAATAGACCCTGTAACTGTGAGCATGGTCTGTGAGTTCTGTGTGGCCAATTGCAACAAATTATCGAACACAGTAGATAAGCAGAGGGTGCCGTGGGAGGAAGGGCTGGTGTCAGAATTGGTAAAAAGGTTGGAAAGAGGAGGTATGTCTGACCTCCACCTCATAGGAGTCAGCCTTGGACTGATGCTGAAGATGATCTTGATTCTCCTCCCCCCTTCTGAAGTTAGAGGAGGTCTGATGCCGCCACCATCGTTTCTGCAGACACACAGAGAAATGCATAGCTATGTAACAAGAACTGGTCCAATTTTCAGGTGGAAAACAAAACCATTACTTGTCTGTAGTTCATAAAACCAGAATTTGGTAAACCCACAAGGACTTGCTGTAATTTTCTATTGAGACAAAATTTCTGCTATAGTTATTCTCTTCTTAAAAGCAAATCTCAAAGTAGTTATTTTATTTTGTTGTTATGAGAATATACACAGAAAAACAACTGTTCCTACATGTACAATTCAGTGACATTGATTATATTCTTTGAGTTGTGCAAGCACTCTTGCTCTGCTTTTCTGAGTTGTTCCTTCCCCATTAACAGAAAGTCACTGCCCCCTAAGGCGCATATCTAATCTTTGGAGTTGCTGTTATCACTTTGATCTGATATAGATAGTTCCTAAAAGAACATAATGCTCCGGGCAGACAATTTTTTACTAGTTAAGCTAAAATGAACTTTAAGAAGGTTTCAGGAGATATTTTTTGGTTTAAGTTTTAAAGATTATCTCGGGGCAATACTTTTAAGGGTTCATCTAGCCCCCATGGCTCCAGAAAGTCTGGAGTCCATGAGAATTTGAAATTCTGGTCTGCATTTTCCCCCTTTTGATCAGGATTCTTCTATAGAATCTTCTTTCAAAATGTCCAGGTAACTGGGCACCATCCGGTTCTTCTGCTCTCATGACAAAGGAGGCAGTTGTTCATGGAGGCAATTAGCATCACATTGCATATCCTCTTCTATTCCTGACTCTCCTTCCTCTGTTACTCCTAGTGAATAAAGACCAACTGTCATGCCTTGGATAGCCATTTGCAAGCTTTTTTAAGACCCTGGGCATTATGCAATGAATGAGGAGGTAGAACAGAAACACTAAACACAATATTAGGCCAGTTAACTGGGATGTCGCATGAAATCATGACCCTAAACCTCCAAACCAAGGAACGGGTTTTTGGTTGTACATAAGCAGCCTCTGCAGCTACTGTTTTTTTTTTTTTTTTTTGGTTGTTGTTGTAAATATATCTATTACACAACTTTTGCCAGTTTAAGTTTTTACAGCCATACAGCTTACTGATGACAATCACAGTAATCGGCTGTGCAACCCTACCCTTAATCAGTGCAGTTTTTCCATCACTGTTAACCCTGACTTTCCCCCTCCCTCTCATCCTTGGTAACCACTAATAATCTGGTCTCTATAGATTTGCCTGTTCTTGTTTTTTTATATAAATAAGGTCAAACAATATTTGTCCTTTTGTGATTGACTTATTCCACTCAGTATAATGTTTTCAGACTCCCTCCATTTTGTAACATGTTTCAAGATTTCGTTTCTTCTACTGGCTGAGTAGTATTTCATTGTATGTATGTAACACGTTTTGTTTGTTCATTCATCTGTTGAGGGGTATTTAGGTTGTTTCCACCTTTTGATTATCAAAGCAGTTATTTTTGATCTAAAAGTAAGACTGTTTATCATTATTTACATAAGTACAGCAAGAATGATAATTTATCATATCCATTGCCATCAAGTCAATTCTGACTCATAGTGACCTATAGGATGGAGTAGAATTGCCCCATAGTGTTTCCGAGGCTGGCTGTGATCTTTTTGGAAGCAGACTGCCACGTCTTTCTCCCGTGGAGCAGCAGGTAGGTTTGAACCACCGACCCTTAGGTTAGCAGCCAAGCGCTTAACCACTGTGCCACCATAAAACCAAAAACCGAACCCATTGCTGTCGAGTTGATTCCAGCTCATAGTGACTCTATCTTAGTTATCTAGTGCTGTTGTAACAGAAATACCACAAGTGGATGGCTTTAACAAAGTTATTCTCTCACAGTCTTGGTAGGCTAAAAGTGCAAATTCAGAGTGCCAGCTCTAAGGGAAGGCTTTCTCTCTTTGTTGGTTCTGGAGGAAGGTCCTTGTCATCAGTCTTCCCTTGGTCTAGGAGCTTCTCTGCTTAGGAACCTCAGGTCCAAAGGACATGCTCTTCTCCTGGTGCTGCTTTCTTGGTTGTTTGAGGTCCCCAGGGCTCTGTGCTTGCTTCTTTCTTTTATATCTCAAAAGAGATTGACTTCTGACAGAACCTCATCTTGTAGATTGAATCTTGCATCGTTAACATAATTGCTACTAATCCCATCTCATTAACATCACAGAAGTAGGATTTACAACACATAGGAAAATTATATCAGATGACAAAATGGTGAACAATGACACAATACTGGGAATGGTGGACTAGCTAAGTTGACACACATTTTTGGAGGACATAATTTGATCCATAACAGACCCTATAGACAGAGTAGAACTGCCTCACAGGGTTTCCAAGGAGTGGCTAGTGGATTCGAACTGCTGACCTTTCGGTTAGCACCCAAGCTCTTAACCACTGTGCCACCAGGGCTGTGAAATATATATACCACAAAAATGTTTTTATAAGGAATCTCAGATTGAATTTGTAAAAGCTTCTAGATGCTAGGAAGCCAATCAAGAACTTGACACAAGATTTCACCTATAATAACCACAGATCTGGGTGAGTTTCTTTGAAGTGTCTAGTCATACCTGATCTCAGCATCATTCTTAAATAAGACATTCTATTCAAACCCTGAAAACTGAGATTTTCAGTTGTGCTGTGTTAATAAGGAGGACAGATTCTTATTGAACTTATGCAAATAATTATATTGCCATAAAAATAAGAATACTCATTAAGAATTTTTCATTTCTGGAGGGAATCAGGCAGGGAGAAAACATAAATGTTTCACTTTTGTTTGCATAAACAGTCTATTAGATTGTTTTAGGTAGGGAAAAAGAGAAAGGGGTTTCTTACATTCAGAAAATAGAATACGTAAACATTGGCAGTAACACAATAAAATATTTTTAAAAATGTTTAATGTTACTGAATAAATTTTAAATATTATTAGTGAAATATTATTAAACATATTACATACAAAAGCGCATTCAGTTCTATATAATGAATTAATTTTCCACTCAGTCCATGGGAGAAAGACTTGGTGATCTGCTCCCATAAAGATTACAACTTAAGAAACCCCACTGGGCAGTTCTCCTCTGCAATATGGGGTCACTATGAGTCAAAATCGACTCACTGACACCCGATAACAACAACAACCAGTTGATTCCTGCATTAGCAGTCTCCTGAACCCATCAGCTTATCCTTAAGAGTTCTGGAGATCTTGATTCAGTTCCGTGTATAAGCAGTGTTATTGGAAGTCGTAGCTCACAATATCTGGCACAGTCCTTTCCATATGTCTTAATCTCTTTTTGTTTACATACTTTGGCCTGTGGTTGATTGCAGATTCAAGGAGTTAAGAGTCAAATTATCAGCAGATGACAAAACCTATAAAAAATATGGCAATGGTTAACTTTTTAATAGTAACTTTAAAAAGTGAGTATAATCTTCAGAGACAAAAGAACTTTACGCATGACATAATAATTCCGAGATATAATGTGAATATACTAAGCATATAGCTAGGATGTATCAAGATTATCAAGTGAAGAGATTCAGTAGTCTAGCACGTTGTAGACATCTGAATGTTAATAAAATTTCATAAGTGATTGAATCCCCAGTTGGAAACCACTAGCCTAGATGATGCTAGATTCAAACTAAAGGAATAAAGTTGTGACCAAGTTAACACTTTAAGTAACTGGAATTATAATGGGTACTTTACTTTAGTTGTCTAATATGAGGCCTAATAGGCCAAGGATTCTGGTAAATAGAAAGTTATACTAGATGATAAGAACATGGATAAATCTCTAGGAATTTTCCAAATAATACACAATTTCTAAAAAGTTTATATTATTAACATCTCACCCATACAAATTTAACCTAGGGAAGTCTAATCACCTCTTCTGATTTGACAGCTTTTCCCATGCAACTCATCAATAGTAACACATCAAATAAACTTATTTCTAGCACCTTTCTTTTTACAAAGTGAAAGAACAAATCTTTTATGATTTTCCTGAGTCACTCTGAGAAATCTCAAAGACAGTTTTAGGTGCAAAATATATCATTTAGGATTTGATTTTAGGAAGGTGAAGTATCAGAAATTTTCAGGGATTTGAACACTTGGATTAAATGGGATCACGAGTTACTGGGAACAGTACTTGCCTACCAGTTTAACCAAAGTGACAATAAAATATTTTAAAAGTAAACTAGGAAGTAACATGATTATAAAGAACTTTTGCTCTTTTAAAAAAGAGGCTTTTTAGTGTTATCTCTGCTTTCTGGCCCTTTAAATTCCTCCTAACTGAGGTCAATAGTAAGGACTTTCTTAGGTCTTTTTACCATTGGGGAACCAGTAGAAGTTCCTGTTGCCCCACCCAGTCTCAGTAGTGCTGCATTAGAAACTCTGTTCTAACTCCATTAATGTCTGCTTAATCCATCTCATTTCTTAACAACCATTCCTAAATTTTAACCCTGGTGGAAATAGTTCCTCAACTCTCCCCTGTCTTCTCTCAGCATAACCTTTTCCTTGGGAATCAGTCTAACTTCCTTTAGTATCTGTTTCTGCAGCATAACTTTTCCCTTTGGAAGGGGTACCGAGGCTGACTGTGCCTCAGGTTTCAAATCTAAATTCCACCCTGCTTTGAAATCTTCTCCTGACTCTAAACTCAGCCCTGTCTTGGCTTCCTCCCCATAATTCTTTTGGTAGGGTTTCTCAGCTTTGGGCTTCAGTTTGGACTGGCCAGAATCAGAGCTTGACTCATCTCTTGCTTTCATTTACCCATTACAGATAATGTGGTAGGGTAAAAATGTCACAAAGTTTAGTAAAGCAAAAAGAAAGTTTTACTCGGCACATATTCAAAGGGGCAAAAAGGGGAAGCGGACAAGCATGCTGTCAGAGCTTATGTCTGCCTGAATCCAAGGAAGTATCACAGAACAGACAAAAGTGGGAAAACGGGCAAGCCTGCTGCTAGAGCCATCTTTGTCCAGGTACAAAGACTATTACAGAATAGGCAAGAATGGGAAAACGGACAAGCATGCTACCACAGCGACGTCTGCCCAAGTCCACAGAGTAGGCAAGAATGGGAAAATAGACAAGCTTGCTGCCACAGCCCTGCCTGCCTGAGTCCAAGGAACGTTATAGAATCATCAGTATATCTTAACATTACAAATGGGTAAAATGATTGAAAGCTTCACCTTTTCACAGATTGGCTAGAAAATGTGATCCTACATGTTGAATTGTCTTTCTTAACAATCAGTGGTACAGATTTCAGTAACGACAGTCAGAAGGGTCTTCATTGGTCCAACAATTTTCTATTCAATAAATGCTAACAGAAAAGAATAAGAGTGGAAAGTCTTTTGTGTTCTGTTTGAATGGTTTATGTGAAAGGTTCCCTAAAAGTTGTTTTCCAAGATTATCTTAGCTATTATCTTTTATACCTCAGGGCCCAGTTGATGTGTCCTTGTGAGCCCTTGTGGGTCCAGCATCGGCTAGGTCTTGGTTCTCTATGTTCAAGGACAGGGAATAATAACTCCAATATTATTTCCTAAATCAGTAGGCACAACCAAAGTAACTGTCCAAACCTTTCTTATTTCCCTTTCTATGAATCTTCTACAACTTTTTATATCCATATACAACCCTTATAGTACAGCTTCTCAAAGTGACAAAAATGGACACATTCATTAACAGACCCAAATATATATATTCTCTCTATGGTATATAAAAAATAAAAAGCAAAAACTTAAATTATAATGAATATCCCATTAATTAATTCAATTTAGTATCACTTCAAGGTTTTAAGTTACTTAAAGATTTTGGAAATGAAAACATAATTACTGTTGAAACAAAGTTTGTCAGAATTATGATATGATTTGGTTAAGCACAACTTTACATTTTTCATAATGTTAAATATTTAGGGAGCCCTGGTGGCACAATGGTTAAGAGCTCGGCTGCTAACCAAAAGGTCTGCAGGTTAAATCCACCAGCCGCTCCTTGGAAACTCTATGGGACAATTCTTCTCTGTCCTGTAGGGTTGCTGTGCTAGGATGTTCTATCAGTAAGCTTATATGAGTTAGGAAGTGCATACCGAAGTAGAATAAAATGTATGCTTATGTTATACTTAACAAGGGTAACTCAGAGAAAAAAGCTGTTTTTATTGAAATCGAAATTATTAAACTAGTTGGCTTTGCCAAAGATTTATCTAAATTATGTGAACTTCAGTTTTTTAAAAAGTTTCTGGGTTGGTTTCTATAATGTTTTTCTTAAAATTGTAAATATTTGAGGTTTAATGTCCATATTTTTTGGTACTTTTTGGAATGTTCGATTTATAAGGGCTTATTTGTCTCTAAATCAATCAGAATAAAACTCCTTAAAGGAATATTCTAATTTAATAATACCATCCGGAGGTAAAAAATTTTTACATATATATGATCTTATGCTTGCTTTAAAGAATATCTTATAGAAGCAATTTTTAGAATAGTTTTTTTTAAGGCCTCACTGTACCAATCAAAATAAGCAGTCCATTTCCCCCTTTTTAAATGTACTTTTCAAATCAATTTATATAAAAAAGTTTTTCAGAGTGGCTGCTTAAGGCCCAAGTCATTCTTAGTGAAATTATGCCATTTAGAAATAAAGGTACAAGATTTAAGAATGAGAGAACACATAGGAAGCAGTTCTTCCTGGAAGAGGAGGAACTAAGACTTAAATGACCCCATAGAATCTGGCAGCGGTCCGTATCGGCCCCGCGGGTGGAAAACCAGACAGAACAGTCTCTGGATTAAAGCCAAGCTCTCCAGACAAAAATCAGATAGAAGGAGAACCTCATCCCACAGCAAAATTTGTCCAAGTAGATGTCAGGCCGGCTCGAAAAACAGACTTATATGCTTCTTACCTTATGATTCTCTTTTTTATGATAATCAACAATGGCGCAACACTGTTAAACAGCACAAAACGAAGCATATGGGAATTCAGTTCCTTTAAGTAGTTATTGCGTCTCCCAAGTTGTCTTTGGTAAGGTAGACCCATTTCAAGAAATAAAAACAAAAATACTCCCCCTCCAAAAAAAAAAGGTTCTGGGTGCATAATTTTAAACATATTGCCAGAGTTTTGATAGATTCCAAGATGAAGGGGTCCCAGACACTTTGGACTTGGCTGAACCTGTTTTAAAAACTACCTGAGGCCTCTGTCGGACGCAATCCAACTTTCTCTTTTGGACCTTGTCCTATTTCCCTTGGACCCAGTTCAAGGAGAATATTCAAATAAAGCAAATGGGAACCAGTGACGGAATCTGGGTGCTAAACAGAAGTTCCCCAGAGTGAGAATAAAAGACAAAGCAGGTGGGAACCCGTTCCCCAGAGTGGCCACTCAAAAGTCAAATCATCCTTGGTGTAGTCAACTGACTTCTACAAAAGATGCAGTTCCAGAGTAAGAACAGAAGGAATCCTAAGACAACTATCTCGAAACTGAGATCTTCATTTAACGGCTCTCTGAAGGCACGAGATTTGTGCACCTTACCCCAAATAGAGCAAAAGGGTGAATTACCAAGGAGAAGATGTGCAGAACTGCTCAGATATAAACCCAGAGAGTTCAACACAAAAAGAGATTTTCCAGGTTCTTTGGTTATGGTGAGGGAATAAATGGGCACAAAAGGCCCTTATGGCTACCATCATTTGATCTCTCACCAGCAATGAGGAGTCCTTGGTGATTTTCTGCAGGTCCAACTTCTGACACCAAAACTGCTAAAAAAAAAAAAAAAAAAATTAAAGCACAAAGAAATTAAAACGGTTTATTGAAGCAGTTATTCTATATATGTGTATAGGGAGAAAATTCTAATCACAAAAATGAATGACTCAAAGTAGTCTAGTTACAATGAAGCTTATAAAGTGAAAAGGTGGGAGTAGGATAAAAAATCAGCCACTGGCTAATCTTAACAGTGATTGAACCCCCTCCCCCGCCTTTTACTGAGATCAGCTGGCATCAGGTTACTAAGTGGTTTCTGGCCTGTCTTTTCCCCCTTCCCCCCCCCATTCATTTTCACAAATCTTAATGAATACAAGTTTCTATGGTGACAGAGTACTTAAAGGTTATTGATATAGCATTAAAAAGATGTCTGTGGAAAACCTGGCTATTTACGTATTTGTAATCACTAGATTCTTTGTAGTTAAGTTTGAAGGAGCACACAGCCTTTTTCATTAAATGAGTTTGTTATTGACCATGTGTTTTAAGCCTGGAAAGACAAGTTAACAATCCTGCAGAGTAGATTAGCAGTTCTTGGTGAAAAACAAGTTAATAGTTTTACAGTTTTTGGGTCAGGCTTTCGCTGTTAATTTTGGACACGTAGGTAAGAGAAACCACTTGAAATCAAAGTAAGATGTCTATGTTTAATTTTATTTCACATTGCTTAACCTCATTTATATGCTATTCCCTTAATCCCTTACCTCCAAACATTGTAGCAGCAGTGAAAGTCTTCTTTTCCATTAAAAAACAATCCATGGAAACAGTCTCGATGTCCATCAACAGATGAATGGATAAACAACATGTGGTACTGTGATGGTTAAGGTTGTATGCCAATGTGACTGGGCCATGATTCTCGGTGGTTTGGCAGTTATGATGTAGTTTGCCATCTATGTTGTAGTTTGCCAGCTATGCAATGATGTAATCATCTCCATGATGAGATCTGCTATGAGCAGCCAGTCAGTTGAAAGGGAGTTTTCTTGGGGATGTGGCCTACATCCAGTATTGGTGGACTTTCAACAAAGCTCACTGGCTTTTGCTCACTCTGGATCCTGCAGCTGGCTCCTGTTCATCTGAACTCTGGTTCTTGGGACTTGAGCTAGCAGCTTACCTGCCGATCTTGCAATTCATCAGCCTCTGCAGCCTGTGAGCTAGACGCCTGCTGTCTGACTTGCCAGTATTGGGTTCACCAGCCTCTGCAGCTACGTGAGTCAGGAGAAGCCTCCAGCCTGACCCATGGACTTGGGACTTTCTAGCCTCTACAACTACTTGAGCCATTTCCTTGATATAAATCTCTCTCTCTATATATTTATATGTTTCACTGGTTTTCTTCTCTAGAGAACCCGTCCTAAAACAGGTACATACATGCAATGGAATATAATATTCCTCATCCATAAAGATAAATGAAGTTCTTACGCATGCCATAGCATGGCTGAACCTTGAGAACATTATGCTGAGTGAAATAAGTCAGTCACAAAGGACAAATATTGTATGATCCCACTTACAGGAAAAATACACAATAGGCAAATGCATAAAGATTAAAGTTTATCACTGATTACCAGCGGCAGGTGGGAGGGAGGGGAAAGGAAGACAGAACATTTAGGAGACACTGAGTTTTTGTTAAGGGTGATGGAAAAATTCGGCAACGGTTAATGGTGATAGGACAATATGATGAACATACTTAATTCCACTAAACTGTACATATGAAGGATGTTGAAATGGCAAATGTTTTGGTACCTGTATATTTACCAAACAGACACAAATGGGCATTTGCAAAAAAAAGTAATAAGAGTAACAGTTACAAAAAAACCAAGTGCTGTTTATCAGTTCTATTTTTTAAATCATTGGATTTTTTCCAAGAGAAAATATAAGTACCTATTCTTATATTTGAAAACAATGTGTTTCAATTGTATCTTATTTGTAGAGATAAAAAAGGGGTCTAAGGAGAGAGCCAGGAAAGCAGGAAGGCATTATCTCCTATCTGTTCAATCTTTGCAAATTTCCCTTTTGAAAACCTGTTAGTGTGCTTAATTAGGGCCTGTTACCAGGCCTTGAGGAGCCCTGGTGGCATAGTGGTTTAAGCACTTGGATGCTAACTGAAAGATCGGCAGTTCAAACTCACCAGCTGTTCCACAGGAGAAAGATGTGGCAGTCTGTTTCTGAAAAATTACAGCCTTGGAAACCCTATGGGGCAGTTCTAGTTTTACTCTATCCTGTTGGGTTGCTGTGAGTCGGAATCAACTTGACAACAGCAGGTTTAGGTTTTTTTTTTGAGCAGGCCTTGACCTTGTACAGTTTGGATCCCACAGATTCTTTCAGATATGTGCATGATTATATTTTTGTTAACCATAATTTTGAGATAGACTAGGAGGAGAAAGATGAGACTGGTCATGCACCTGTGCTGCTGTATGGTAAAATATGTGGTAGTGTGGCCTAACTTGGCCCTACTTCAGTAGAGTGGAGCGTGAGTTTATGTAGAATTGAGTGAAGTACCTTAAATGACTGTTCTCTCAATCCCTTTTCCCATTGTCTCTGGGAGATCCCTTTGGCTCCAGCCCTGGGATAGCTTGGGTAGGGCTCAAGGAAACCAAAAAACCAAACCTGTTGCCGTCGAGTTGATTCTGACTCATAGTAACCCTATAGGACAGAGTAGAACTGCCCCATAGGGTTTCCAAGGAGCAGCTGGTGGATTCGAACTGCTGACCTTTTGGTTAGTATCTTGATGCATTTCTAAAGTGTGATTCTGTTGTTGGGGGACTTTAGTATCTAGTACAGTATAGTTTCATTGTTTAAACTCACTAGGCAGCTCTGCAGCCAAATGATTTCTCTGAGGTCGTCTGGTCCAGAATAGTTCTAGACAGGATAAGGCTAACCAGTGCTTCTCAAACTCTAATATGCAAATTATGAAAATGCAGATTCTCATGTGGTTGGTGTGGGCTGGGATCTGATATCCTGCCTTTCTTATTTGCTCCTTTTTGAGTAGTATTATGGGGAGGAGGGTGCATTTGGGAAATTATTTAGGTGTTTTGGGGGATAGCTTTCAGTCTTTTATGGCCTCATCTGTCAAGAAAATACCACTTTAACACCATGAGACTTTTCTTGCCTTATTTAGTGAAGATTCTCCAAGTCATTAGTGAATCAGTACTTACATGTTTTTCCAGTTTCTGATCTTATCCCTTCAGCTCGGCCTCTAGGGATATAACAGGATAAGACACCTGATCTCTCATTTTGTTCAGATTTCTTGTCTGTTATTCAAGTCAGCAAAATTCTTCTGTATTAAATAGTTAAAAAAATATGATTCTAGAATTACTTTTGTAGTCACATTTAAAATAAAATTACTGCTACTATGGTAGTTAATTTTTTTTTTGTAATTCTTAAGTTCTATAAAAAATAATAATTTACTGTCTTTTGTCCTACTAGTAAATATTTTGGAAAATTAAGATTGTTCCACAAAGAAGTATGGGAAAATTATAAAATCAAATCTCTGACCTCTTTGCAAAACCATTTTAAATTCATTTCATTGTGTTTCATTAAAGAGAAAAAGACGAACAGGCGGAAGTATTGCAAACCTATAAAGAAAATGTATTTGTTTAATTATATGTTATAAACTTTAAAAAGCAAGGCCTGTATTTTGCGTAAATGTTCAGTAATTTTCTCCTTCCACATGTGATGGATAGGAGGTTAACTGATGTTAAATAGATGCTTTGTTAATTCTTCTTCAACTGCTAATTGGTGTGGGGGAGTACAAGACAAGCCGGCAAAACTTCTGCGCCAGCTTGTTTTCTCAGGGAGGTTTATGGAATCCCTTCTCTCCCTTTCTGTGAACCATACACACATTGTTTGCTTTTCCTCTCTCTGTTTTCCTCTGTCTCTCTTTTTCTATCTCTCCGTCCTTCAGTCTCTCACTATCTTTTTCTCTTACCCCCTCCCCCATCGAGTCCCCCCCTTTCCTCTCTCTCTCTCCTCTCTCCCAGCCCACTTCCAGCTCTGTGGCAGAGTGACTGCTTGTAGAGGTTGCCTGCAAGGGAGTCCAGCCAGATCTGTGTGGTCTGAGTGTGTGGTCTCCAGCCCACCAGAGAGGCTGTGAACAGGGTGGAGGAGAGAGAGCATTATCGTTTAATTTATTTTGGATGCCGAGTTTCTCTCAAGCTTGATTCCACATTAGCGGCTGTGTGCAGTCTGAACTGTGCCCTGATCCTCACCGTGAGCCCCCTCCCACACCACCTGCCTGTCTAGTCCTTGTGACCTAGAAATGCCAAGGGGTTGCCAGGTGCTGTGATGGCTTTGCTTTCACTATGCTGAGATATATGGCCTTGAAGAGGTTCTTTTGAGACAGAGCTAGAGAAGTAAAGCAGAAATTTTACGTTAGTGACAGAGTTGATGTGTTTTTAAAATGGGGAAAGCTGGTATACAAAGTTTGGATCAAATTAATCTGACTCTTTTCATGTAAAAGAATCTGGGAGTTACAGGGCATCCTGTCATTTTTAACAGTTTTAATAAAATTAACCAATTTAAACTGACAGTTGATCCTTTGACCTTTTTTGAGTCTACATTGATTTTGGCCTGCTTGTTTACTGTAGTTACTGTATTTTTAGCAGTGATATTGGCTTGTTTCAACATAAAGATTTGACAAGTTGAGATAAATGAAATGTTGTTTTTATGGAATAGTAAAGTATAGGAGAGTTTTTTTTTTTTTTCCTAATTCTTTCATTATAAGTAGCTTAGTACTATTTTCTTGATATTTTCCTTCCTCATTTCTGAACATTTGTGTTGAAATGTTTAATTATTTTGTTATTTAAGTGAACATCTATAAAGTCTTCATATCACTTGGAATTTTGCATTGTTCAGTTTATTCCTTTAAATAGGGATCTTCCTGGCAGTACTGAAGGAATGGGGTTGGTGTTGTTGGTTAATCATGGAGGACTAGAAGTTCTAGGCTGCTGCATTTTCCAGAGGGGTTTATAGATGTAAACTATTGTTGTACTGCTGCTTTTCAGCTACTTTTAACCTTGGGTTTCAATAATTAGACTGTTTCCGTCAGTGGAAAAGCAGAGCTTTCCCCCCACTCCTTCCTGCCTCCTGCTCTTGGCCAAGGTTTTCCTTAGTCTCATCTGATCTGAATCAGAGGGCTTTAGAAATTTAGTAGTGTCGAGTATTTTTAACGTCTTGTATTTCCTTTTGTGTTCATTTTTGGGGGTTCTATGTTGTGATGATAGCACCGTTAATCTAATACACACAGGAGTTCTGAAATACAGCTAGAGTATTCATAAAGGTGTGCAGCTACTACCACTGTCTAATTACAGATTCTCATCACCCCAAAAGGAAACCCCATACCCATTAGCAGTCACTCCCAGTTCCACTTCCCCCAGTCTCTGGGAACCATTAATCTAGTTTCTGTCTCTATAGATTTGCCTATTCTGATTTTTCACGTAAGTGGAGTCATATAATACGTGATCTTTTATGTCTGGCTTCTTTCACCGAGCAGGATGTTTTCAAAGTTCACCGTGTGGTGGCATGTATCAGTACTTGATTCCTTTTTTTGGTAAAGCACAATTAAATTATTTAAATTACAACTTTCAGAGGAGACGGGGCCCAGATGGAGTAGTCAGACGCTTCCGGTGGACCCTCTTACAACAAAAACCTGAAAAAGCAAAGTGAATTGATTATATATGACAGTCTAGGAGCCCTGAATATCAAAAGCAGAGTTGAAGAATTGGACTGAATGTCAGGGGAAGGGGCAGATGGTTTGGAAGTAGCAAGGAGTTGCCAGACCTGATTCTACAGGAGCCGGAGCCCTTCAGGCCAGATTTGCTCATGGTGCGCGGTGAAGCAAATGGGCGCTCGGGAGGTGTTTTCCACATTGGAAGAGACCCAGCGGCAGAGAGTCTACTCGGCCATCCAGAACCAGTGGGAAACAGCCCTCGATCAGCAAAAGATAAATACTTACGTGTGGCGTACCGCACGGATCAAAAACACCCCCCTTTGTGAAAAAACTCTCTCCCATTTACTTCCCCGCTCCCTGCTCTGCACTGGGTCTGGGATGGCTTCAGCGATTGCTGAGTCAGCTGGGCCAGAAGTAGGACTCGTCATGCCCCCGAGTCATTCTCCCGGCCTAAGAGAAGGAGCAAATTAACAAACTGGGGAAAAAATAATCTGCCAGCTCCCCTAAGCCAGGAACTCAGGATAGGCACAGCTCTTTTGCCTAGGTACAGGCATACAGGGTCCATGGGCTTTGAGTGCCTTTTCCCCTACATATACTTGCATGGGCCCATTTCAACAGCATAGGCCCTTATTATGACAGTACAACAGGGTATGTACCTGAAGTCTAACTTCAACTGTTTTCAGCTGTGAAGTTGTAGGTTTGTGACATTTGACACTGCCCATTAAGCAAGTTCTTCATCTACTCACATCAGGGGCCTGAGGACTGGTGGCTCCACCCACAACACTTTGCCACCTGTGACAGGGGCCCAAGAATAAGAGGTGCCCCCCAGTCCTTACAGCCGACAGCAGTGGATGCTCATAGTCCGGCTGCAAAACCCAGTCACCTGTATGCTTTAGGGAACAGGGACATGCTTTTCTCCTGGACATCCGGTGGTGGCCGATGGCTCAGCATGTATCCCCCTGCTGCAGCCAGATGCCTGTGCTTACACCAATTACTCATGCCTGTTTAGGACTGTAGGTGAGAGCCTGCACCACACACTTGGTGGCCGACTACCTGGACACCTGAGAGGAGGAGTGGGCAGACTGCTGAGTTCACATATTTAGTGGCAGGTCTGGCCACCTGGTGGCGGGATGTTGGCGCTTCAGGGGTGCTGGTGATCAGGATGGCTCACACGAGCAGCTTAATTGGGCACATCAAAACAAGAGGCTAGGACACAGTAAGCGATCATAAAGTAAGTGTAATAACTTATTGATGGCTCGAAGACAACAGTCAATATCCAGTCACCTAAAGAGGCAACCCATGATGGCTTCAGCAAGCTCCCAAGATAAAGAATCAAGAAATTTCTGGAGGAGGAGAATTTCTTGAAATTAGTGGGGGGCGGAATACAAAAGATTAATATACAGAACTTTTTAAGAGATCAGGAAGGAAATTATGCAAACTGCAGACCAACAGTAGAAGAACTTAAGAAGATAAGAGAGGAGCATAATGACAAATTTAACAGTCTGCAGGAACCCATAGAGAGATAGCAGTCAGAAATCTAGAAGATTAACAATAAAATTTCAGATTAGACAACTCAATAGAAAGTCAGAGGAGCAGAATTAAAGCAATGGAAGTCAGAATTAGTTAGATTGAAGGTAAAGCACTTGACACCAACTTATTCGAGGAAAAATCAGATGAATGATTAGAAAAAATGAAGAAACCCCAAGAATTATGTGGGATTCTATCAAGAGGAATAACCTACGAGTGATTGGAGTAACAAAATGGGGGATAACAGAAAATACAGAGAGAATTATTGAAGATTTGTTGGCAGAAAACTTCCCTGATATCGTGAAAGATGAGAAGATATCATCCAGGATGCATGTCAAACCCCACATAAGGTACACCCCAAAAGAAAGTCAGAAAAGCATATTATAATCAAAGTTGCCAAAACCAAATTTTAAGAGTGGCTAGGGATAAACAAAAAGTCATCTACAAAGGAAGGTCAATAAGAATGAGCTCGGACTACTCAGCAGAAACCATGCAGGCAAGAAGGCAATGGGATGACACATATAAAGCCTTGAAGAAAAAAATTGCAAGCCAAGAATTATATATGCAACAAAATTGTCTCTCAAGTATGATGGTGAAATTAGGGCAATTCCAGATAAATAAAAGTTAAGGAAATTTGCAAAAACCAAACCAGAATTACAAGAAATACTAAAGGGAGTCCTCCGGTTAGAAAATCAGTAACATCAGATAACGACCCAAGACTAGAACACAGGACAGAGAAACCGGATATCAACCTAGATAGGGAAGTCACAAAAATAAATGAAAGCTAAAACACTGTTAATAGGGAAACAGAGATGTCAATATGTAAAAGGTGGGCTGCCAGGCAACATGGCGCTATAGACAGAAGCACCATGCTGTCCCTTCACAGCAAAGGTCCGAAAAACTAAGTCAGACAGAGATAGACATCAATCCTGAAACCCTGTGCATCCAATGAAGAGATAAAAACTCAGCCAAGCACAAAATGGAATAAGAAACTGACAGAGAACAGAGAGCGATGAGAGATACATGCAGAGGTCCCCTATCAGCTACCACAGCATGGCTCCACCATCTTTTGCTCCTATTGCAGATCGGTGAACAGGGAGTATGAGAAAGCAGCTTCACAGAGTGGCCAGCAGGAGACATAACAACTGGTAACCAGCGATATACGCTTTCCCACCTGTCACCCTTCTTCACCCCTATTCGGCCTCCTCTGCTTCCTGCGGCCACAGTCTTTTGGCCTGGAAGCACTGGCTTCACCCAGGTGCCACTTGGCTTCCACCCATCTTCCCTGGCCAGCTCCCTGAGTCTCATTTGTTGGCTGTTGGTGTTGCTTTTCTCTGCTTCTTTAGATTTTTTCCTTATCTCTCACTACCTCCCCCGCTCTCTCAAATACTTGGTCTGTGTGCCATCTTTGCTTCTTCCTGAAAGGCTGCAAAACACTGTTCAACTGTGAAAATGTTTCCCGGCCCGTGCCACCACGCCGGTGGCACACCAGGGGCTTTTTTTTTTAAATTCTGTTTTGATTTGTTTGTTTCTTTTTTTTTTCTTGGCTTGGGATCCCCATCTTGCAGGGTACTACTGTGCAGCTTGGGAGCTACTCCCTTATTCTGCTCAAACGCACAGTTACGTACATGGAGGTATTTATTTTATCCTGTTGCTTTGTTTTGTTTTCTTCTCTCTCATTTTTCTTTTCTTCAGTTTCTCGTATCTCTATGCTTACCTTCTCTTCGTGTCTGCTGAATATCTGGCACTGTGTTACACCTTCACCCAATCTAGGCAGGATGTATTTCATGGCCTGGGAGAAACTTCCCCAGTCCTAGCAGCTGCACCGGTGGGATCGCTGGAGAATTTTGTGTTTTCTTTTTCCTCTAATTTTCATTTAATCATATTGTTCTTTTACCCTTTTTCGTTTTTCTCCATTTGTCAGTCTCTCATCTGTCCACTTCAACAGAAAGCTCCCTTAGCACTCTTCTTTGTTTTTTTGTTTTTGGCTCCTTTTGCTCTCTCTTCTCCCTTCTCTTTCCATACCCATCTTAGCTCCACACATCACAATCTCCCCACTACCTGTACCGTGCGCTGGACATCGCACCCCCAAGCAGCAAAGGCACGGCCTAACGGAACCTGCCCTGCACTGATTCCTGGCCCGCCCTGTCAGCCCTAGGACGTGCCACAAACAACCCATCCCAGCAACTGCCTTTCAGCTGGACCTGTCCTGCTGTACCATACTTGAGTGACTGATCCTGACCATTGGAGGTGGTGAAAAGTATCGTGCCTACAGATGAGCAAACCACAAAGTATGCACAGACTGCCTACTCCGACATAACTAAAGGAAACAAAAAAGCAGGACGAAACAAATCTACAGTCAATAAACGAGGAAAATAACTACTGAATACCTCAAAGAGAGCAGACAGTATCAAAACAGATACAAAAACAGGACAGGATAGTTCCAGTAGGCGTCTGAAATAAAACACCAGATGACTTTCCAGTAGAAGAAATGGCACTAGAACTACCTGATAGGGAATTCAAATGTCTGATATTCAGAATTATCCAAGAGTTGAAGCAAAATGCAAACAAATATAAGGAAAAAACTAGACAAATTCATGGAAAAGGCAGACAAATATCATGGAAAATACAAAAAACTAGAAGAACTCGGAAAAATAATGCAGGAACAAAATGCTAAAATAAATTCACAACTAGAAATCATATAGAAACAACAATTAGAAATCCAAAAGGTAAACAAGATTTCAGAAGTGGGCAGTGTCATAGAAGGGCTGAGGATCAGATTTTAAATGATGGAAGACAGGATCAGCGAAATTGAAGACAAACACGTGGATACAACTCTGAGGAAAAATCAGAAAAAAGACGGAAGAAAAATGAAGAAACCCTGATAATTATGTAGGATCGAATCAAAAGCAAAAATCTGTGAGCGATCGGAGTTCCACAACGGGGGAAAAACAAAACACAGAGAGGATCATTGAAGAACTGCTGACAGAAAACTTCCCCAATATCATGAAAGATAAAAACCTGACCATTCAAGAAGCTCATCAAACTCCGTATAGGATAGAATCCAAAAGAAAATCACCAAGCCATATCATAGTCACGCTCGCTAAAACAAAGACAACGAAAGAATGTTGAGAGCAGCTCGAGCAAAACAAAAAGTCACATGCAGAGGAGAAACAATAAGACTAAGCTTGGATTATTCGGCAGAAGCCACGCATGCAAGGAGCAATGGGATGATATATATAAAACCTTGAAAGAAAAAAATTGCCAACCAAGAATAATATATCCTGCAAAACTCTCATTCAGATATGATGGTGAAATTAGGACATTTCCAGATAAACAGAAAATTAAGGGAATTTGTTAAAACCAAAACAAACTTACAAGAATTATTAAGGGCGGCCCTTCAATCTGAGAACAAACAACATCAGACCACAGGCTGAATCTAGACACGGGATTGTACCAGCCGGATAACAGTTTAGCAAATGAACTCTCAAGGACTATCTAAAACCAAAAGAATTACAACAGGGAACGAGAGAGGTTGATCTGTAAATGATAACAGCATCAGGACAATAAAAGACAAAATAAACAGTGTAGGTATACAACCTTCTAACAGAGAAGAAAACAAGGTGATACCAAGTAATAATAGGCTGGTTTAAACCTAGAAAGATAAGGGTGAATTTCAAGGTAACCACAATGAAAGTGAACGAACCTACTCATTAAAATAAAGAAGAAAAACAAAGTCTCAGTAAAAACAAAACCTACACAAACAAAAGAAATGAAGAAAACCCCACAAAGAGAAGGATTTCAGCACAGGAGATTAAGACGTAGAAAGAAAACATCAGTACCACAAAAAACTCTACAAACTGACGGCAGTAAACTCACACTTATCAGCGATTACACTGAATATAAATGCCCTGTGTGCACCGATAGACAGAGAGCGATAGGATGAAAAAAAAAGGATCCATCATTATGCTGTCTACAAGAGACACACATTAGAAACAAAGATGTAAATTTATTAAAAATCAAAGGATGGAAGAAAATATATCAAACAGCTACCAGAAAAGAGCAGGAGTGGCTATACTAGTCTCAGATAAAATAGACTTTAATACAAAATCGACTATAAAAGACAAAGAAAGACACTATATAATGATTAAGGGGACGATCCGTCATGAAGACATAACTACTGTTAACTTCTATGCACCCAATGACTGGGCTCCAAAATACATAAAACAACATCTAACAGCAGTACAAAGAGAAATTGACAGTCCGACAACAATACTAGGAGGCTTCAACACACCACTCTCGGTAAAGGACAGAATATCTAGAAAGAAGCTCAAGAAAGATACAGAAGACTTAAAGTGCGCAAACAGCCAACTTGACCTCAAAGACATATGTAGAACACTCCACCCAACAGCTGCAAAGTACACATTCTTTTCCAGTGCACATGGGATATTCTCCAGAATAGAACACATCGTAGAACACAGAGCAATGCTCCACAAGGTCCAAAACGTTGAGATAATACAAAGTGTGTTCTCTGACCACAGCACCATCAAGGTAGAAATTAACAACAGGAAGAGTAAGGGAAAAAAAAAATCAATTACATGGAAACTGAATAGCACCCTGTTTACACATCACTAGGTAATAAAAGAAATCAGAGATGGAATCAAAAATTGCTAGAATCAAACAAGAATGAAAATACATCATACCAAAACCTTTGGGATACAGCATAGGCAGTTCTCAGAGGACAGTTTATAGCAATTGATGCACACAGCAAAAAAGAAAAAAGGGACAAAATGAAAACATTAACTACTGAACTCGAACAAATAGAAAACAACAACAACAACAAAAAAGAAGCCCACAGCCACTAGAAAAAAGGAAATAGTAAAGATCAGAGCAGCAATAAATAGAGAATAGAAAAACAATAGAAAGAATCAACAAAAAAAATTGGTTCTTTGAAAGGATCAACAAAATTGACAAACCACTGGCCAGACTGACAAAAGAAAAACAGGTGAGGACGCAAATAACCAAAATAAGAAATGAAATTGAGGACATTATAACAGACACAGCTGAAATAAACAGGATCGTAACAGAGTATCATGAAAACCTATACTCCAACAAATTTGAAAACATAGAGAAAAAGGATAAATTTCTAGAAACACACACACTACCCAGACTACCACAAAGTGATGTCGAAAATCTGAAGAGACACATGATAAGAGATTGAAAAAGTAATAAAAAAGCTCCCAAGGGGAAAAAAAAAAACCTGACCCTATAGCTTCACTGGAGAATTCTACTAAACATTCAAGAAGAGCTTATACCAATACTACTCAAACAATTTCAGAACATAAAAAAGGAAGGGAAACTTCCAATTTCATTCTATGAAGCCATCATAACCCTGATACCAAAACCAGGCAAAGACGCCACAAAAAAAAAAAATTACAGACCAGTATCTCTCATGAATAGAGATGCAGAAATTCTCAACAAAATTCTAGCTGATAGAATTCAGCATCATATCAAAAAAATAATACACCATGATGAAGTAGGATTCATACGAGGTATGCAAGGATGGTTCAGCACTAGAAAATTAATCAACATAGTCCACCACAGAAATAAAAGGAAGGAATCACATGATTATCTCAGTTGATGCAGAAAAGGCATTCCACAAAGTCCAACACCTTTTCCTGATAAAAACTCTCAATAGGCATAGAAGGGAAATTTTTCAACATAATAAAATCTATGTAAACCAACGGCTGACATCATTCTGAGTGGAGAGAGGCTGAACACATTCCCCTTGAGAACAGAAACAAGACAAGGATGTCCTTTATCAGCACTTCTACTTAACATTGTACTGGGAGTCCTAGCTAGAGCAGTAAGGCAACAAAAAGAAATAAAGTGCATCTAAATTGGTAATGAAGTTAAACTCTCCTTGTTTGCCAATGATAGGATACTATACATAGAAAACTCTAAAGATTCAATGAGAAAACTACTGAACTATTGAAAAGATTCAGCAGAGTAACAGGAGACAAGATAAACACACAAAAATTGGTTGGATTCTTCTACACTAATAAAGAGAACAATGAAAAGGAGATCAGGAAAAGAATACCTTTTATAATAGTCCCTAAAAACATAAAATATTTAGGAAGAAATCTAACCAGGGATGTAAAAGACCAGTAGAAAGAAAACTACAAAATGCTACTGCAAGAAACCCATAGGGATCTACATAAATGCAAAAACATATCATGCTCATAGAAAGGTAACCTCAACATTGTGAAATTGACAATTCTACCTAAAGCAGTATACATATACAGTGCAATCCTGATCCTAGTACCAACAACATTCTTTACAGAGATGGAAAAAACTAATCATTAATGTCATGTGGAAGTGGAAGATGCCCTGGATAAGTAAAGCTTTACTGAAGAAGAATAAAGTAGGAGGACTTGTACTACCTGACCTCAGAACCTACTATATAGCTATGGTAGTCAAAATAGCCTGGTACTGGTACAAGAGATACGTTGACTAATGGAACAGAATTGAGAACCCAGATGTAAATCGATCCACCTACGGTCACCTGATCTTCAACAAGGGCTCAAAGTCCATCACGTGGGTTAAAGACAGTTTTTTTAAAAAATGATCCTGACAAAGCTGGAAGTCCTTTTTCAAAAAAATGAAACATGACCCATACCTCACTCCTTATGTAAAAACTAATTCAAAATGGATCAAAGATCTAGATATAAAGCTAAAAAGTATAAAGTTCATAGAAGAAAAAACAGGATCAATGCTAGAGACCCTAATGAATGGCATTACCAGGCTACAGATCATAACTAACAACACACAAACCCCAGAAGATAAGCTAGATTACTGGGATCTTCTAAAAATTAAACAATTATGCTCATCAAGTGGCTTCACCAAAAGAGTAAAAAGAGAACCTATAGACTGGGAAAAAATTTTTGGACATTACAAGTCAGACAAAGGTCTCATCTGTAAAATCTACAAGAAAATGCCACACGTCTACAACAAAAAGACAAGTAATCCAATTAAAAATGGGCAAAGGAAATGAACAGACACTTCACCAAAGAAGACATTTAAGCGGCCAACAGACACATGAGGAAATGCTCGTGATCACTAGCCATTAGAGAAATGCAATTTAAAACCACAATCAGATACCATCTCAGCCCCCAATTACTGGCACGAGTGAAAAACACTGGAAATAACAAATGTTTGGCTGCAGGGAGATCAGAAATCTTATGCACTGCTGGTGGGAAAGTGTAATGATACAACCATTTTGGAAAATGATATGATGCTTCCTTAGAAAGCTAGAAATAGAAATACCATACTATCCAGCAATCCCATACCTAGGAATATATCCTAGAGAAATAAGAGCCATCACATGAATAGACATATGCACACCCATGTTCATTGTAGCATTGTTCACAATAGCAAAAACATGGAAACAACCTAGATGCCCATAAATAGATGAATGTGTGAACAAATTGTATATACACACAGTGGACTATTCAAGGGTAAAGAACAATGATGAATCTGTGAAGCATGTAATAACATGGATGAAACTGGAGAACATTATGCTGAGTGAAATAAGTCAATCACAAAAGGACAAACATTGAGACCTCTAGTGTAAAAACTCATGCAAAAGTTTACACATAAAAAGAAACAGTCGTTGGTTACAAGGCATGGGAGGGTTGGTGGCGGGGGGGATCTAAATAGACAATAGATAAGTGGTGACTTTGGTGAAGGGTGCGACAGTACACAGTACTGGGCAAGCCAGTATAACTTGTACAGGGCAAGGTCATGGGAACTCTATACACACATCCAAACTCCCTGAGGGAGTGAATCCCTAGGCGGAGGGCTGTGGGGACCATGGTCTTGGGGAACATCTAGCTCAATTGGCGTAACACAGTTTATAAAGAAAATGTTCTATATTCTTCCTTGGGGAGTAGCGTCTGGGGTTTTAAAAGCCTGTCAGCAGCTATTGGAGGTACTCCACTGGTCTCATCCCTTCAGGAGCAAGGGAGAATGAAGAGAACAGGATACAAGGAAAACATTAATCCAAAGGAATAATGGACCACAGCTACCACGGCCTCCACGAGACTGAGTGCAGTATAACTAGATGGTGCCTGGCTACCACCACTGACTGCTGTGACAGAGATCACAAGAAAGGGTCCTCAGCAGAGCTGGAGAGGAATGTAGAACAAAATTTTAAGTCATAAAGAAAACCAGCAAACATACTGGCCTGACAGAGACTAGAGACAGTCTTTTAGCTCTCTGGTGAAGTCACTCCCAAGGTTCACTGTTCAGCCAGGATTTGGATAGCCCCTTAAAGCAAAACAGGACTAATGAGGCCCAGCAGTCCAGGGACAAGGACTAGAAGGCAGGAGGGGAAAGGAAAGCTGGTGATAGGGAACTCAAGGTTGAGAAGGGACAGTGTTGACATTTCATGGGGTTGTTAACCATTGTCATAGGGCAGTATGTGTACTGTTTAATGAGAAACTATTCTGTAAACCTTCATCGAAAGTACACAGACAAAAATATTACCTATGTAAGATTAAATTGACAACAGCAACTGAAAAGTTTTGATGTGAAGCCTAAGGGACAGTGAGTTGAAGACAGTTGTGATGGAATAATTTGGAAAGTGATAGTGAGAATAGCAGCACAACTGGAAGAATATAATTGATGTCACTGATTTGTATATGTAGAAATTTTTGAAATGGTGTATCTTTGGCTCTGTATATTTTAACCAAAAAAAAAAAAAAAAAAAGAAAGGTTCTCCAATGTCGAGAAGGGATAGTGTTGACATGTTGTGGGGTTGTTAACCAGTGTCATAAAACAATTTGAGTTCTGACTGTTCAATGAGAAACTATTTGTTCTGTAAACCTTCATCTAAAGTACAGTATAAAGAAATTTGAAAAAAAACATGTAAAAGATGACATTAAAGCAGAAAAGATAGACTAAAAAGTGTAGACATAGATTTTTCGTACGTAGAGAATGTCAAGGCAATATAAAAAAATAGAAGACTTGTATAAACTTAGAGAAACGGTAAACATTAAGGTAACCAGAAAAGAAGCTAACAATCCTACACATCAAAATAAAAAACAAGAAAAATATAAAGACTCAGCAAATACGAAATCAACAACAATGTAAAAGATGAAAACAAAATACATAAAGAAAAACGACTCAGTACAGAGAATTAAGTGGGAGAAAGAAGCTGTCAACAACACACAAAAAAAGACATCAAAATGACAGCACTAAACTCATACCTATCAATAATTTCGCTGGAAGTAAATGGACTAATTGCACCAATAAAGTGACAGAGAGTGGCATATTGGATAAAAAAACAGGATCTCTCTATATGCCGTTTTCAGGAGACAGATGTTAGACTTATACACACAGACAAACTCAAAGGATGTAAAAAAATATATCAAGGAAACAATTATGAAAAACGAGCAGAAGTGGTAGTATTAATCTCTGACAAAATTGTGTTTAAAACCTACCACAAAGGATAAGGAAGGACACTATATAATGATTAAAGGATCAATACACCAGGAGGATATAACTATAATAAATATTTACATACTCAGTGATGGGTTTCAAAACAGTTAAACTCTAACCGTGTTGGAAAGATAGACAGTTCCATAATAGTAGTAGGAGACTTCAACACACCACTTTTGGTGAAGGACAGAACATCCAGAAAGAAGCTCAACAAAGACATGGAAGATCTAAATTCTACAGTCAGCCAACTTCATCTCATGGACATACACCAAACACTCCACCAAACAGCGGCCAAGTATACTATCTTTTCTAACGCACATGGAGCATTGTCCAGAGTAGACCACGTTAGGCCATAAAGCAAGCTTTAACAAAATCCAAAGCATCAAAATATTAGCATCTTTTCTGACCATAAAGCCATAAAAGTAGAAATCAGTAAGAGTAAAGCAAGGAAAAATCAAACACATGGAAATTGAACAACACTTTGATGAAAAACTACTGGGTTTTAGAAGAAATTAAGGATGGAATAAAGAAATTCATAGAATCAAATGAGAATGAGAAAACATCCTACCAGAACCTTTGGGACACAGCAAAAGCAGTGCTCAGAGGTCAGTTTGTAGCAATAAATGCACACATGCAAAAAGAAGAAAGGGTCAAAATCAAAACATTAACCATACAACTGGAACAAATCGCAGCAAAAGAAGCCCTCAGGCGCGAGAAGAAAGGAAATAAGAATTAGAGCAGAATTAAATAGAGAATAGAAAAACAATTGAAAGAGTTAACAATACCAAAAGCTGGTTCTTTGAAAACATCAGCAAAATAGAATAAACCATTGGCCAGACTGACAAAAGAAAAATAGGAGAGGAAGGAAACAACCTGTATAAAAAATGAAATGGACGATGTCAGATCAGATCAAGCTTTAATTAAAAGAACTATAACAGAATACTATGAAAAATTGTACTCCAAGAAATTTGAAAACCTAGAGGTAATGGACAAATTTCTAGAAACTCAACTACCTACCTAAACTAACACAAATAGAGGTAGAACAACTAAATAAACCTGTAACAAAAGAAGAGATTGAAAAGGTAATTAAAAAACTCCCAGCATAAAAAGCCCTGACCTGGACAGTTTCACTGGAGAATTCTACCAAAGTTTCAGAAAAGAATTAACACCACTACTTCTAAAGGTATTTCAGAGTGTGGAAAAAGATGGAATACTCCCAAACTCATTCTACGAAGCCAGTGTAACCCTGTTACCAAAACCAGGTAAAGACACCAAAAAAAAAAAAAAAAAATTACAGACCAGTATGCATCATGAACATAGACACAAAAATCCTCAACAAAATTGTAACCAATAGAATTCAGCAACATATCAAAAAAATAATTCACTATGATCAAGTGGGATTTCTACCAGGTATGCAGGGATGGTTCAACATTAGAAAAACAATGTAATCCATCACATTAATAAAACAAAAGACAAGAACCACATGATCTTATCAGTTGATGCAGAATAGGCATTTGAGAAAGTCCAACACCCATTTATGATAAAAACTCTCAACAAAATAGGAATAAATGGGAAGTTCCTCATTATAATTGAGGGCGTTTATACCAAGCCAACAACCAGTGTCATCCTAAATGGAGAGAGTTTGAAAGCATTCCCCTTGAGAATGGGAACCAGATAAGGAAGCCCTTTATCACCACTCTTACTCAGCATTGTGCTGGAGGGCCTAGCCAGAGCAGTTAGGCTATAAAGAGAAATAAAGGGCGTCCAGATTTGTGAGGAAGAAGGAAAATATCTTTATTTGCAGATGATATGATCTTATACACAGAAAACTCCAAAGAGTCCACAAGAAAACTACTGGAACAAATAGAAGATTTCAGCAGGGTTTCAGGATTCAAGATAAACGTACGAAAATCATTTGGATTGCTCTACATCAACAAAGAGAACTTCAAAGAGGAAATCACCAAGTCAATACCACTTACAATAGCCCCCGAGAAGATAAAACACTTAGGAATCAATCTAACCAGAGACGTAAAAGATTTATACAATGAAAACCACAAGACACTACTGCAAGAAACCAGAAGAGACCTGCGTACATGGAAAAACATACCCTGCTCATGGCTAGAAAGACTCAGCAGTGTGAGAATGTCAGTTCTACCAAAAGCAATCTACAGATAGAATGCAATCCTGATCCGTATTCCAATGGCATTTTTTAATGAGACAGTGAAGCAAATCACCAACTTCATAAGGAAAGGGAAGAGGCCCCAGATAAGTAAAGCATTACTAAGAAGAAGAACAAAGTGGGAGGCCTCACACTACCTGATTTTAGAACCTGGTATACTGCCGTGGTTGCTTGGTACTGGTACAACAGATACGTGGACCAGTGGAACAGAGTTGAGAATCCAGATGTAAGTTCATCCACTTATGAGCAGCTGATATTTGAAAAAGGCACAAAATCTGTTACTTGGGAAAAGAGTATCTTTAACAAACGGTGCTGGCATAACTGGATATCCATCTGCAGAAAACTGAAACAAGACCCATACCTCACACCATGCACAAAAACTAACTCAGAATGGATGAAAGACCTAAATATAAAATCGAAAATGATAAAGATCATGAAAAAAAAAAATAGGGACAATGCTAGGAGCCCTAATACATGGCGTTAACAGAATACGAACCATAAGCAACAGTGCACAAACACCAGAAGAAAAACTAGATAACTAGGAGCTGCTAAAAATCAAACACTTATGTTCATCAAAAGACTTCACCAAAGGAGTCAAAAGACAACCTACAGACTGGGGAAAAATTTTTGGCTATGACAAATCCGATCAGCATCTAATCTCTAAAATCTATAAGGTATTGCAAAACCTCAACAATAAAAACACAAATAACCCAATTAAAAAATTGGCAAAGTGTTTGAACAGGCGCTTTGCCAAAGAAGACATTCAGGCGGCTAACGGACACGTGAAGAAATGCTCATGCCTATTAGCCATTAGAGAAATGCAGATCAAAACTACGATGAGATAACATCTCACCCCAGCAAGACTAGCTTTAATCTAAAAACACAAAATGTTGGAAAGGTTGTGGAGAGACTGGAACACTTGTGCACTGTTGGTGAGAATGTAAAATGATACAACCACTTTGGAAATTGATTTGGCACTTCCCTAAAAGCTAGAAATAGAAGTACCACATGATCCAGCAATCCATCTCCTTGGAGTATATCCTAGAGAAATAAGAGCTATCACACAAATAGATGTTTGTACACCCATGTTCATTCTAGCACTGTTTATGATAGCAAAAATATGTCAGCAATCTGTGTGCCCATCAACAGACGAATGGATGAACAAATTATGGTATATTCACAAAGTGAGTACTACGCAATGATGAACAATGATGAAGCTGTGAAACATAACATGGAGTAATCTGGAGGACATTTGCTGAGTACATTTAGTCACAGAAGGACAATTATTGTATAAGACTACTATTATAAGAACTCAACCTTTAAACACAGAAGAAAACATACTTTGAAAGGTTATGAGGGTGGGGAGGGATGGAGAAGGTTATTCACTAACTAGATAGTAGACAAGAATTATCTTAGGTGAAGGGAAGGACAGCACACACAACAGGGGAAGTCAGCACAATTGGAGTAAACTAAAGCTAAAAAGTTACCTGAATACAGTGAAACACTTCGAGGGACAGAGTATCGGGTGGGGGTCTGGGGACCATGGTTTCAGGGGACATCTAGGTCAATTGGCATAACAAAGTTTATTAAGAAAATGTTGTGCATCCTACTTTTGTGAGTGGCGTCTGGGGTCTTAAAAGTTAGTGAATGGCCATCTAAGATGCATCAGTTGGCTCCAACAACCTGGAGTAAAGGAGAATGAAGAACACCAGAGACACAAGGAAAGTATTAGCCTAAGAAACAAAAAGGTCCACATAAAGCAGAGACTGCGTCATCCTGAGACCAGAAAAACTAAATGGTGCCCAGCTACCACGAGTGACTGCCCTGACAGGGAATACAACAGAAAGTCCCTGGTGGAGCAGGAGAAAGGTAGGGTGCCGATCTCAAATTCTGTTAATAAAACCCAGACTTAATGGTCTGACTGAGACTGGAGGAACCCCAGAAAGTATGGTCACTAGACTGTTTGTCAGCCCAGCACTAAAAGTATTCCTGAGGCCAACTCTTCAGACAAAACTTAGACTGGACTTCGAGACATGAAATGATACTTGTGAAGAGTGTGCTTCTTAGGTGAAGTAGATTCATGAGACTCAATGGGCAGCTTCTGTCTGGACGTGAGATGAGAACGCAGACATATTCAAGAGCTGGTTGAATGGACACAGAAAATCAGAGGTGGAAAGGAGGAGTGTGCTTTCACAGTATAGGGAGAGCAATTAGGGTCACATAACAATGTATATATAAAGTTTTGTATGAGAGACTAACTTAATTGTAAACTTTCACTTAAAGTACAACAATAAAAATTATAACTTTCATTTGAATCAGGAAATAGTGATACTAGTTTAGTCCTCCTTTTCTACGAAAGATTTTCCAAAACTTACTATGTCTTTCTGTATTATAGCTCATATTTTATTTTGTGTGATCTTACCTTTGAAGGAAGAAGATCATTTTAAAGTTATATAGATATATTTTTGTCTTTCACAGTTTAGTTTCTGCTCTTGGCAAGGGAGAAGATAGTTTTAAAAAGATAATTTTTTTTTGGTGGAGGTAGCTGACATAACTTTTGGTCAGAAGGGTATTCACAGTTTATAAGTTAAGAACTATGTCTGGTTTCCTCTTTATTTATACTGTCCACTGCAATGATGTTAGATAGTTATGGCAAAATGTGTGCAAAGTAAACTTGTTACCATATGATTTTTACCTAGTGAGTGAGAATTCTATGTATATGTAGGTAAATATTGATAAACAATGATTATAGTCAATCATCATGAATACAAGTGAACTTGTATTTTGGAAACTCAGAGATATTTTATAAGAACTTAGCAATGCTCTAGGCTTATATTTGATGGAGAGGCCCAGTGTGTTTATTGTCTGTTCATCACCCAGATGGTGGTAGTCAGGCCTGAAGGTACCTTTTCTGAGTCTGTCTCGAGTTTAACCCATGCCAGTGCTCACTTGTTATTTGAAGTTTGCTACAGCACTCTACAAGGACAAGTCCTGACTAATGGAAGGAATGTCCCCATCCCTGCCTTAGCTCTTACTGGGCCAACTCCTCCAAAAACAGGAGCCCAGTAAGAAAAGGAATTGGGACTTGTCCTCAGGAGCACTTTGTTCTGTTCCAAGTGCAGGGAAGCAGTGTCTTTGTAGCCACGATACCCTGGCAGCAGTTTTAAAAATAGCATTTCCAAGTGAATTTCTGTTGAAGACAAGTTTATCTTTAAGTCTAAGAAATAAATTACCACCTTTGTTTGGGCTTTTCATTATTTATAGCTGAAAAGTTGGAGTCTTTTTACGTATTCTCAGTACTGCTCCTCCCTCTTTTATGTGTGCACTTTTAAAATTGAAATATCAAAATTAAATCAGTCTTGCCTAGGTTTTTATAGATATGAAGGATGGTTGAAAAATAAGTATTTTTCTAATGCAAGAATTCATGAGGGTTAAAATTAATTTTTTTTTTTAAATTGTACTTCAGGTGAAGGTTTACAGAACAAATAGTTTCTCATTAAACAGTAGTATACATATTGTTTTACAACCCCACAACATGTCAACCCTCTCCCTTCTCATAAAATTAATTTTGGTTTAAATATTTTTAGAGAAAAAGAGGGCATGATATTAAGAATCTGAAATTACAATTTAGAATTTATGGTTTTCAGGTAGCTCTATGAAAATGGCAGTAAATGTATCAAACTTCTCACCTCTTGGGCCTTACAATTAAAGGTAATGTTCAGAGTTGGCCTTTTGTTGCCCACTTGACCCATGGAAAAGGAATTATCCTGTGCGGGTCTTTGTAATTTCTTTGGATTCATTTCTTGTTCTTTTCTGTGTCATGAACAAATAAACTGTCTAGTTATCATGTCCGTATTGAGTGTCAAAAAGGGCTATCATGTATTAATTGGGTACACTTTTGGGATTATATATAGCGTATATATATACATATACCCGCACGTATGCCGTATATGTACGTATACGTAGACTGTGTATATATATATATGTTATATATATTCACTTTTATGTTCTTCTAGTTTGCTTTGTTTAAGTAAAATTATATTTGATTCTTTAGGAATCCTTGTAACTATGTACGTAGATGTTTGAAGTAATGTAAGCAAGAAAGTTATGCCTTGGATTGTTAATGGAAGCTTTTTTCGGGTTAGAGTTAATATGCTGAAAATTAAGAGACAAGGAAATAAGGCAAATGTTTGTTTAGAATGAAATTAGATTTAACCTTGGACTGTATAATCGTCATTGTTTGGAATTTTCCCATCGTATTGTGGAGTACGATGCTATGGCTTTAAAAAAGCAATTTCTCGTGCTTCCTGAGAGATAATCATGACTGTTCACTGTTGCTGTACTGTATCCAGTCCTCTCTCCCTTGCTTTTTGGGTCTTCCTTTCCAAGTTATGTGGCATGAATCCCATGTTTCTCTTTTCTCCCTTAATAAAATATTTTCTATCTTAAAACAGACTAAGGCCACTTTCTAGTAAAGTTTCTCACCCAGTCTCCAGTTTGGGAGCATCAGACTTCACCTAGACCCCAAATCCGCTTACGGTTATTCTTTTGACCATATGCGTTATAGCAGTAGTATATTAATTTTTTGTTAAGCTTTCAAGTTTGCAGAGAACTTTGACGTATGTGATTTCATTTAATCCTCTCAGTATATCTGTAAAGTTAGGTATTGTTCCCATTTTACAATTGCAAAAACTAGTAGAGATTAATAGGACCTGAATAGATCATATTGGTTAGGATAGGGTTAGGTTTTGAGTTACGATTAGTGTTAGGGCTTGGGGTAGTGTTAAGGTTAGGGCTAGGATTAGGATTAAAAATAGGTTTAGTGTTTTTATTAGCATTCCTGGCAGAGTTAGGGTTAAGGTTAGCATGGGGGCTCAGGTTGGGGTTAGGGCTCTGGTTTAGGTTTAGGGCTCCTGTTCAGGTTTACGGTTAGGTGAAGCTTTGGGTTAGGTGAGCTTTAGGGTTATTGTTAGCGTGATGGGTTGAGTTAGGGTTAGGATTAGAGTTAAATTTAGGTTTAAGGCTCATATTTGGTTTTGTAACGGGGCTAGGCTTAGGGTTAGAGTTGTTCTTATTAGGTGCTGTCAAGTCAATTTTGCCTCCTAGTGACCATGTGTGACAGAGTAAAACTACCCAATAGGGTTTTCTAGGCTGTAATCTTTATGAAAGCAGATCTCCAGTTCTTTTTCACATTACCACTGGGTGGGTTTGAACTGCCAGACCTTTAGGTTAGTAGTTGAGCACAAACCGTTTGCACTGCTCAGGGACCTCAGCTCATGCATATAATTAGGATTTGAATCTGTGTCTTCTGACTCCTAGTTAAATGCTTTTTCTCCTGATTTCGTATCCCTGCATAGCTGAACCAGTTGGTTTGCCTGGCAAAAGTCTGGTACTGGTGACACAGTATTGTTTACCACAAATATGTCAATTTGTGTTCTACTAATAAACACTGTTGGGAGTGTTCTCAGTGTCACTCAGCATTTCTCAGATGAATGTTCATGGTTACTTGAAGAATGGGTTAAGGAGATAGCTCAACAGTACTTCTGGGAAAACAGTTCTTTTATGGTGCCATTTCGTATATGAAACACAACATGGTTTGGTTTCTTGATGATTATGAGAACAACCTCTAGAGCCAAACATCCTGGGTTCAAATCCTGCTCTGCTAGTTACTAATTGTGTGGTTGTAAAAATGGTGGTGGGGCATCAGAAGTTCTCTAACCGCACGAGGGGGAAGGATAATCAAGATCGGTATCAGTCCAAAGCTGATTCCTATGAGGTGGAGGTCAGACATACCTCCACTCTCCAACCTTTTACCAGTTCTGACACCAGCGTCTGTCTCATGGTATTCTCTACTTCTCTGCTGGGTTTGATAATTCATTGCAGTTGCCTCACAGAACTCACAAGATTATGGGGCTTGTTAGGGAAGTAACAGATTTACAATTCAGGATCAGCATCGGGATCAGGATCTACTTGGAAGTAACAGAAATAACTCTGAATACAGTTCTTCGATCAGGAGAACTTCTTCTCAGCTGCTGCCGCCGGGCCCTCCTCTCCCTTGGTCCCCCTCTTAGCCTGGGCCTTTGTTCTGGCCTGGGCCCTTGCTCTTGGCCTTGGGCCTTGCTCTGGCAAGTGTTAAAAAGCTCTTTACCTCTGCAGGTAAGTGCCCAGAGGCATCCTATTCTGCCAGCCAGCTTCCTGCTGAAGGTGCTCAGCTCTATGGGTCCCCACTGTAGCCACCTCACTTCGTGGACTGGGCAGCCCTCTGTACCGTCTTGTGCCAGTTTCCTGGTTCTGTTGCTGCCGTTTCTTTGCCGCTGATCTCTGCTGTGCTTGCCACTGCTTCTCACTGTCTCTGGTATTACAGCTCTCTCTGTCTCCTGGGTCTAGGAGGTTCTCAGTTCAAGGACCCTGGGTCCAAAGAATGTGCTCTGCTCCTGGCTGCTCTTGATGGTTGTGAGTTCCCCTCTCCCACTTTCTGGGATTGGCTCTCTTTAAGCCTAGCATGATGGCAGAACTGACCAATCCCCTACAAGGGTTCCATGCACCTTGTTTGTGTGGTCCCACCTCTGCAAGGGTTCCATGCCCCTTATTTGTGTTAGCAAAACTGTCCTATCCCCTTCGTGAGCCACAGCATCTTATTTGCACAGTCCCACCCAGTCATGTTGTAGACGTTACGAGACCACGGTATCTTAGGTTGGGTTCTCTAGAAAAGCAAAACCAGTGAAGCATATATATATTTATCATATATATATGTACATGTAGACAGATTTATCTCAAGGAAATAGCTCACGTGGTTGTAGAGGCTGGCAAGTCCCAAGTCAGTGGGTCAGGCATCAGGTGTCAGGCTGGAGGCTTCTCCTGACTCATGTGGCTGCAGGGGCTGATGAACCTGAGATCCACAGGTCAGACGGTTGGCTGCTGCTTTACAGCTGCAAAGGCTGACGAATCTAAGATCGGCAGGTAACACAGCAGGCTAACTGCCCACGTCCCAAGAACTGAAGGTCAGATGCTGACGAGCTGAATGCAGGATTGTAAAAATGGTGGGAACAGTGTCTGACCTCCTCTCTCTTCACAAGGGGGAAGGAGAATCAAGATCAGCAGCCCAGGGCTGATTCCTGTGAGGTGGAGGTCAGACATATCTCTTGTCTCCGCCATCTTTGCCAATTCAGACACCAACCGTCCCTCCCACAGCACTCTCTAGTTCTCTGCTGGCTTTGATAATTCATTGCAGTGGCCACATAGAATTCACAGACATTACTCATGATTATGGGATTTGTTAGGGAAAGTAACAGGTTACAGTCCAGGCTCAGGAACATTCAGGATACAGTTCTTCCATCAGGACAGCCTCTTTTCAGCTGTGCTCACAGGCACACCTCTTTCTGGCCCTAGGCCTCTGCCCTGCTCAAGCAAGTACTACAAAGTTCTTTTAGCATCTGCCAGTAAGTCCCCAGAGGCACCCCAGGCAGTCATCTTTCTTCATGGGCTGAGAAGCCCACTGCTTGGTCTCCTGCCCAGTCTCTCCTGCCACCACTTCTCATTGTTTTCTGCGTTACAGCTGACTCTCTCTCTCGGTCTCCTGGTTCCAGAAGCTTCTCAGCACAGGGATCCTAGGTCCAAAGGACACATTCTCCACTCCTGACTGTTCTTCCTTGGTGGTGGTAGGATTCTCTCTCTGCTCTGGAATTGGCTCTATTTTAAGGCAAAATTGATGAATCCCCTTGGTGGGCCACAATTACTCTATTTGCATGGGTCCTGCCTGGTTACCTGTGTGGGAGTTACAAGACCATGGCGAGAAAGGCCACACAAAAGAAATCTATTGCACCACAACCATCCAGAGTAGAGGAAAAGCCAGTGAGCTTTGTCAGAAAGTGCACATATATTGGATGCAGTCCACACCCCCAAGGAAACTCCCTTTCAACTGATTGATTGGCTGCTCACAGCAGATCCCATTATGGACGTGATTACATTATATCAGATCTCATCATGGAGGTGATTACATCATTACACGACTGCCAGACTACATCTTAATTGCCAAACCACTGAGAATCATGGCCCAGTCAAGTTGACACACAACCTTAATGATCACAGGTTTCTTAAGGGAACATTAATGAAAAAGAGCTGCTCTAGAGGAATTTTACGTTAAAGCTACTATGGAGTAAAGACCTAGTTTTATCCCTAAGTGAGGTAGCGTTTGTCCTTGGTTCCAGAGAAATAACCTGTGGACTTATAGAGGTGCCTTGGTCTGGGACTTCCAGGCCCCATCAGAGGATTTGTGCTGATGAGTGGGGGCCGGCTAGACCAGAAAAGACTCACCTGGGAAGCTGATATCAACTAGCCTTGGGAGGCATGATTTAGCCTGTCATGCAGGACTGGCTGTTAAAAGCCCTGAACATGAATGCTCAGAGAGCTGCCTGGTTGATGGGAAGCCCATCCCCTAGGATACAGAAGCTTCACATTGGGAACCCTCCCAGACTTCACCCTAGCTATCTTATAATTTGTATTCCTTTTGGCTATAAATCTGTGGTCTTTAATATGGTATAAAACCAAAACCAAGTCCATTGTCGTTGTGTTGATGCCGACTCATCGTGACCGTATACTGTAGACTGTAGAGAAGAACTGTCTCATAGGGTTTCCAAGTCTTTACGGAAGCAAACTGCCATATCTTTCTCCTGCAGAGTGGCTGGTGGGTTCGAACTGCTGACCTTTTGGTTAGCAGCTGAGTGCTTAACCAGTGTCCCACCAGGGCTCCTTAAATATGGCATACTCTCTGTGGATTCTGTGAGTCATTCTAGTGAGTTATTCAGAAAGTAAGGGCATCATGTGGACTCCCAAGCTTGCAGCTGGCATCCTGAAGGGGTAGTGGGAAACTAGCCCTGGATTTGTGGGCACCAGGTCAGAAAGTTGGAATCTCATGTGGACTCCTCAAACTCGTGCTTTGCTGCACCTGCTTATTTGGCAGTCTGAAGGACTGTGTCCTTTTCACTTGTGACCTCTGACCTAGCTCCAGGTGGTTAGGGTCAGAGAGAGACAGTGCCGTGGGGCAGCTGGTGACAAGAATGGAGAAGTAGGAAGATGGAGACTGGATCTGTCTCTACATTTTGGGGATTATATTCATGCTAATTCTACCACACAGCTACAGACAAGACAAAGATGTTTGCTAATACCACTGTTATCCACCATCGTTTTGGAAGTTGTAACAGATGCAATAAGACAATTAAAATAAATGACAGATATTAAAGAGTAAGCCAAAATTTAGTATTTGAAAGTAGTAAGATTTTATGCATAGAAGCCCTAGTGACACAATGGTTAACTGCTTGGCTGCTAACTGAAAGGTCGGCAGTTTGAACCCACCAGCAGCTCCACAGGAGAAAAGACTTGGTGATTGTTCCCGTAAAGGTTACAACCTAAGAAACCCTATGGGACAGTTCTACTCTGTCCTATAGGGTTGCTGTGGATTGAAATTGACTGGACAGCACATAACAACTACAAGATTTTCTGCCTAGAAAGCATAAAAGATCAGTTGTAATATGATTTCAAGGGAGATGCTCGGTAAGTTGACTGGTTTCATAAGGTACGTGAGCTTCTCCTGTGAACCGAGCCGAAGAATTTACTGACAGTCATAAAAATGATTTGAATAAATGGGAAGATTCAGTGTTGGAAAGATGTTAAATTTCCTAACATTATCTAGAAATTCAGTGTAATTCATTGAACAAATGTTTGTTGAGCAGCAGTTATATGCCAGATACTATTCTAAATGCTGGTTGGACAGCAGTGTATAGAACAGACAAATACCCCTTCTTTCCTGGGACTTACAGTCTAGTGGGTATCAATAAACAAACACAAAAGTGTTAGTATGTCAAGATGGTGATAATAATTCCCATCAAAATTCCTGTGGGGTTATTTTTAGAATTTGACAGAATATTTTGAAGTTTATTTGGAACAATGCATGTGGGAGAATAGCTACGAGAACTTGTTTGTTTAGTTGTCCCATCAGATATCTAAATATAATATACAAGTTAAAACATTGTGTTACAAATACAAGACATATCAGTGATAGAAAATATATAGGATTTAGAATGCGAATTTTTATCTCTGATAAAACTGGTATTTTAGATCAGTTGGGAAACCAGTGGATTGTTCAGTGAAGTAGTATTGGGTCATCTAACTACCCAGTACTCCAGAGTAGGTTCCAAATGAGTTAAAGAATTAAATAGATGAAGACACCATAAAAGTACCAGAAACATGACTTTAAAAGCATGACTCTAGAAGCTTGCAAAGGCCTTGAACATGGACTTCGCACAGTCACAGTCCTAATGGAAACCATTGGTTTTAGTTTGCCTATCAGGTTGGTACAAATTAAACAGCTAATACCCGGTGTGAGAGGGTAGGAGGGAGTGTTCTTGTTCCCATGTTGCTGGTGGGAGGGTATGTTGATACAGTGCTTCTTCAGCCTAGTTTGGTAATATGCTATAGAATCTTAAATGTATATTCTTTGACCAACAATTACTCTTCTTTGAATTGAATGAAAGGAACAGTTGGGTAAATGGGCAAAAGTGTTATGTGGAAAATGTTCATTGTCATGTTCCTAGTAGCAAAAAATAAGTAATGTAAATGTCAGCTGTGGAATAGTTAAATAAGTGATGACACATCCATAGGGTAGAGTACCAAGCGGTTATTAAAATAGTGTAGATTTGTATTATCAGCCGTGGTGGAAAGATATCTGCTATATATTTTTACGTGTAAAAATCAGGTTGCAAAATGGTGTGGCTAGTTTGGTATAGTTTTATAAAAGCACAGTATCAGTATATATACAAAAAGTTGAAAGTGGTTGGTTTTCTCAGTAATGATTTTAATTTTCTTCATTCTGTTTAGAATATTCAGAATTTTCTGGGATGGAATGCCTATTTTTTTTGATAATTGGTGGGGGAGATGGATCCTTTTTAAAGGGAGGAGAGTATAGGGAAGAAGTATAGACATTGTGTATAGGCATTGAAGACTATGATTCGGGCTGCAGGATTGGTTGTATTTGCCATGGGCAGTTGGAGGCAGGAGGCTGGAGACTGAGCATGGGCAGGGGGACCCCAAGTCCAGGCTTAGCTGAGGAGGGGTAGAGATTGCAGGCCTGGGGGAGGCACTGGAGTTGGGAGTGGACCTGGGGATAGGGTAGGGGTAGGGGTAGTCATGCTGAGTCCCACCGGGCCAGCATTCTGAGGGATTTTTCTTAATTTAGAGAACTGAAAGATTATAACCGCCCCCCCCCCCCCAAAAAAAAAAGTTGCTGTCGAGTTCATTCTGACTCATGGTGACCCCATGTGTTGCAGAGTAGAACTCCTTCATAGAGTTTTCAAAATCTGTGACCTTTGGGAAGCAGATCACCAGGCCATTGTTCCAAGGTATCTCTGGATTCTGTTACCCAAAGCAGATTCTGCTCAGTGCAGCTTCTCGTCAATAAAGACACACTGAGGTGAGGAGGGAGGAATAGTGTTTATTACACGTGCACAGGCAAGGAACAAGTTGGTGTATACCTCAAGTCAAGCTCTCTGTCCTTTTATACCGTCTCTCACAAGGAAGTACGTTCAAACATCATGGACTACATAGGTTATCATGGCACATGGGTGCAATAAGACAAATTGCATTTTTTTCTTTGGTATGTAGGCTAATAAATTGGGTTTGACTGGCTTGAGCAATGCCCAACGCTTTGAGGACAATGGACAGGAGGAGGGGCAGGTTCTGCTTGGTCTGAGCAACTGCCAGTTGAACCACACCCATTGCCATCACCTAAGGTTTTGTTTGCTAATGGACACGTCCTCCTGGCTGCGTTGGCCATCATAACCACCATCCTTCCCTTATTAGTTGAGCGCTTAACCATTTGCACCACCCAGGTATTCCTTGAAAGACAAAAGATATGTATTATTTAGTATTTGTGTGTGTTACTTATTCAAGTTTCCATTGTTTTTCCGTTACTCCATTTAGAAAATAATTCTGAATGAAGGCGTCATGATTTTGAGAAAAAGGAGAGGAGGTTAGAGAGGGCAAAAAAAGGTGATCTCAGGATTGTCTGGGTTCTGGGTTTAAAGAGTGTCTCAGGATGATAGTCTCAGGGAGTTCTCTGTTCTCTACTGTTGCAGTTTGGCTTTTTTATTTTAAGAATTTGAATTCTACTCCACATTTTTCTCCCACTCTATCTGGGATCACCTATTGTGAGCCCAGTCAGAACAGTCAGTAGTGTTAGCTGGGCACCATCTAGTTCTTCTGGACTCTGGGTAGATGAGGTTGTGGCTTGTGTAGACTTGTTTCTTCTCAGAGCTTTTGGTTGCCTTCTTATGTTTTGCTCCTGGTGAGTGGAGACTTGTAGTGTTTTAGATGGCTTCTAGCAACCTTTTAAGACCTCAGATACTGCTCATTTCACTAGGATGCACATCCTGGTTTTTGTGAACTATGTTATGCCAGTTGAGTGAATTGTCCCATGAGAGTATGGTCGTAAGCTTCCAAACTCTGAAAACCAATCTTGAAAGGTGATTTTTATGTCTGAGGAATATCTGTATTTGTGTCTTCAGTGAATACATGTGTCTGCACCCACATATTTGTGTTTGCATGTTCCTATAGACTTCTGTCTGTTCTCACCTGTGTGAGCACAGCACAACCAAAGTAAAAACGAGTGTTTTAGCTTAGTTTTTTTATGGCTTATGCAGTAAAACAAGTCATTAACTTGGCAGCCTTTATTTTTGCATGCTCAGTAAATTCCCATGACTACATTTTCTTAGTGTTATGAATAAGTTCCTACTAGATTTGGTGATAAAACACTTAAATTTGTTAATTTACTTTGTTTTGCTGATTTCTAAAGTCTGTTCTTGGTGTTGTGGAGAGAACATGGAAGCATCAGGCCTTGGCGACTCTCTTCAGTGGTAGCTCATTAAGGTCTCTCTCATCTTGGATAGATTCTGATCCAGTATTTTATGAGTTAACAATATAGAAAGATTAAACAATTTTATTTTCAAAAGTATCTCAAAAATAATATTTAAAAATTGTTTATATATAACCACTTCAGAGTTAACACTTTAGGCTTTGGGAACTATTTATTTTCTAACCTCTGAGTTACAATTGTTTGGTGAATATTTTCAAAGCTGTTTCTAAAGATTTAAAATGCCATTTTTTTGACATTTTTAAAACTACTTGCTCTGACAAGCATTTTTGTAGACTTTAAATGGGAGGATAAAAATGCACAACAAATGCTTTAACACTGAGAAAATTATAATATCTGCAGATTCTTTTTCTGTGCCATAACATAAAAACGACTTATCAAGATTGTTTCAAGTACCTCTTCCAGATTTAGGTCTGGTTTATTAATATGAGAATTTTCAAGCTACAGTAAAAATCTTTTTACTGGACTACCTGTTTCATCCCCTCTCTTCTCAGTGTGTCACATCAAGAAAGTAATTAAATCACCACTCAGTGGTGGCATAATTTCCTGTGTAAACTGAATGAAGCATTTTCCTCAGTCAAGAATTGATTTGTAAACATTAATCAACGAGGCAAGTGAATTATCCTGCCTTTCCTTGCTTATTCGTTGCTTGTTTGTGTACTTTATGTTTTAAAAGTGAAAATAAATATTTATCTTTCAAATTTTACTAACAGTGGGCCTTCTTATGAAACTGATTAGCAGGAGATTGTTAATGTGATGTACGTATTTGTGCCTTTTTTTAAAAATTGGGAAAATGTACATAAGAAAACCTTAGTCAATTCAGTTTCTACATGTATAATTCAGTGACATTGATTATGTTCTTCATGTTGTGCAACCAACCCCCCCCCCTTCCCCTCCTTCACCCAATCATTGATAATCTTTGATTTCCATATATTTGCTTATTTCTTGTGAGGGCATACAGTATTTGTCCTTTTGTAGCTGACTTCTTTTGCTCAGCATGGGTTTTCAAGGTTGAACCATGTTGTGATATGTATCAGGACATCATTTCTCTTTATGGCTGGGTAATATTCCACTGTATGTACCACATTTTGTTTATCCATTCATTGATGGACATTTAGGTTGTTTCCACCTTTTGGTTATTGTGCTGCAATGAACGTTGGTGTTCGTTTGTCTGTTTTTGTCACTGCTTTCAAGTCTCTTGGGTATATACCTAGGAGTAGAATTACTTGGTCATATGGTAGTTCTATTTTTAGTTTCTTGAAGAACCACCGCACTGTTTTCCACAATGGTTGTACCATTTTACATTCCCACCAGTGATGGATGAGTATGCCTATTTCTCCACATCCTCACCAACATCTGTTGTTTCCCGTTTTTTTTTTTTTTGGTCATTGCCATTCTAATAGGGGTGAGGTGCTATCTCGTGATTTTGTTTGCATCTCCTTAAGGGCTAATGACGTAGAGTCCTTTGTTGAACAAACGTATTTAATTTTTATGAAGTCCCATGGATCTCTTTTGTCTTTTGTTGCTCATGCTTTTGTAGTCATATCTGGTAATCCAGTGTTATAAAGTAGGTCCCATAGCCATGCTCCTATATTTTTTTCTAAGAATTGTATGGTTTTAGTTTTCTCATTTAGGTTCTTGATCTGTTTTGAATTGGCTTTTGTGTATGGCGTGAGGTGTGTTGGCTCTGCATGTGGAGATCCAGTTTTCCTGCCACCTGTACTTTATTTTAAAATATTATCAAAGCATTATTTTTGGGAACTTTTTATTTTGATATAACTTCAAACTTACAGGAAAATTCCAAGAATAGAAGTACCTCTTGTAAACCTTTAAACAGACTCACCATTCTGTAGATCTATCTGTATACAGTTCATTCTTGTTATTTGCAGTAGTTATGTTCTATACAGTCACCATACTTAAACAGCAAATATTGAACAGTTGCTGCTAAGGGAAACCACTAGGTTATTTGGTTCCTGCAAGCCTTTCGTCATAACATTTCCGTCAGTCGATCAATACATAACTGTTTTATGTGTGTTTCTGTTTAAAGACAACTTATTTTATGTATTTTGTTAACTCATTA
This sequence comes from Dugong dugon, assembly GCA_030035585.1. Taxonomy (NCBI): domain Eukaryota; kingdom Metazoa; phylum Chordata; class Mammalia; order Sirenia; family Dugongidae; genus Dugong; species Dugong dugon. The sequence goes on from CM057464.1 coordinate 25,647,054, forward strand.
ACATTGAGCTCATCTCATGGCAAATAACACTGTAACTCATGCCTGAACAAAGCTTTTTTTTTTTTTTTTTTCCTTCTGTATTTTCTGTGACAAACACATCACAGCCTTCTTGAACTTAGGAGCACTACATAGCACTTCAGTAATAGCTTGGGGAACATTTTATATAGCAGAAACACCAAAAGCACAAAAATGTGAAAGACACGTCACTAAATACACTGTAAAAAGGACGCTTGTTTACACTTGTTCACTTGTTACAGTTGAAACAAGAAAGTAGAATGTCACCTTGTTCAACCTCAGCTGAGAACCTACTTGTTAGGCAGCTTGTTAGGCAGCTCAAATTTTTCACCCCTCTGTGCATGTCTTCTCATGACAGAAAGCACCACAAGTATTGATTTTGGAAATACAAATAAATTTTAGTGAATAGATGAATTTGTAAAATTAGAATCTAAAAATAATGAGCATTGGCTCTATTTTTTTTTGAACCATTTGAAAATAATATGCAAGAATCACGCCCCTTTACCCCTAAGTACTTCAATATGTAGTTACTAAGAACAAGAATGTTCTCTTATATAATCACAGTACAGTTATCAAAATCAGAAAATTTTAACATTGATACAGTACAATCTAATTCTCAATTGAAATTCTGATTTCAACAATTTCTCCAACTATGCACTTTATAGGAATTTTTTTTCCTGTTACAGAATCCATTCAGGATCACACATTGTGTTTACTTGTAGTTAGTATAGAACTGTTCTTTAGACTTTGTTTTTCTTGACCTTGACATTTTTAAAGAATACAAACTATTTTGTAGACTGCTTATCAATTTAGGTTTGTCTGATGATTCTTGATGAAATTTAAGTTACACATTTTTGACAGGAGTATCACAGAGGTACATCATATCAGGAGGCACGTGTCTATTTGTTTAATATTGCTGATTTTAATTTTTATCACTTGGTTAAGATGATGCCTGTTAGGTCTTTCCTATGTAAAATTGCTATTTACCCCTTTGTAATGAATTGAATTGTAGGGGTATACTTTGAGAGTACTTAAATATCCTGTTTTTTTAAATTAAACTTTTACTGACACAAGGAAAGTATTGGCCCGGGAGACAGAAAGGGCCACATAAATCAGAGACTCCATTAGCCTGAGACCAGAAGAACTAGATGGTGCCCATCTACCACCAGTGACCACCCTGACAGGGAACATAACAGAGAGTCTCTGATGGAGCAGGAGAAAGGTGGGGTGCAGAACTCAAACTCTAGTAAGAAGACCAGACTTAATGGTCTGACTGAGACTGGAGGAGCTCCAGAAAGCATGGCCCCCAGATTCTCTGTCAGTCCAGAACTAAAACAATTTCCGAGGTCAACTCTTCAGACAGGGATTGGACTGGACTGTGGGACATAAAGTGATACTTGTGAGGAGTGTGCCTCTTAGCTCAAATAGAAGAGACTAAACAGGCAGCTTCTGTCTGGAGGTGAGATGGGAAGGCAGAGAGAGTTAGGAGCTGGTTGAATGGACATGGGGAATGAGGGGTGGAAAGGAGGAGTGTGCTGTCACAGTATAGGGAGAGCAATGTTTGTATAAATTTTTGTATGGGAAAAAATTTAAAAAAAAAACTTTTTCTGATTATTTTTAGTATCTGTTGGTAATTTTCTAATTGTGTCATTACTTCCGTATTTATTAAGAAGCTTCCTCTTCTCCATTTATTTGTTTGTAGATTTCTATTATTAGAATAGAATTGTACATTTTTATTTTATACACTACAGTCCATTATTATTATTATTTATTTTGATGCTGAAACTGTCTCACATTAGGGTAATTGGAGCCCCTTCAGTCTGGCTCCTGTATTCTTTTGACATGTCTCCATCATTATCTGAGCACTTCCTTACTTTCTGGCGCAAGAAAACATTCCAGGGTTATCTTGTACTTTCCCTGCCTCAACTCTGGAATCAACCATTTATCCAAAGACACTAGTTCCTTTTATTATAGAATGAAATTTAGAAGCTAGGTATATGCATTGCTACTATGATATTATTGCTAGTAGTACAGCCTCTCTCAGTGTACAGAGGTAGGAAACACACACACACACACTCACAATCTACCAAATATATAGATATATTTATCATGTATAATGTTTATTAAAAAGTGCAAGTTCATAGTATTTTCTTCTGTGAAGAGATTTTTCAAATCCGTTGCTCATTTTTAAAAATTTGGTTGCTTATCTTACTGAGCTTTAAAAGTTCTTCATATATTTTATATAGAAAGTCCTTTGTCAGATGCATGTATTGTGAATATTTTCTTTCAGTGTGTGGTTGTCTATTTTTTTAATGGTGTCTTTTGATGATCAGAAGGCTTTAATTTTAACAATTTATCAGTTTTTCAATGTATGGTTGTTGTTTCTTGTTGAAAAAACATCTTTACGCATATGCAGGTAATGAAGATACTTTCTCTGTTACCTTCTTTATAGCTTATAACTTTAGTTTTTATCTTTTGGTCTATAATCTATCTTTAATTCTTTTTTATAAGTGGTGCAAGGTTGGGGCTGAGGTTCATTTTCTTTCTATGTGGATACCCATTTGTTTCAACACAATTTGTTGAAAAAAATTGCTTTGGTGCCTTTGTTAAAAGTCAACTGATTGTATATGTGTGGGTCCATTTCTGGACTGTATTCCATAGATCCATTGTTGTTTTTGTTAGCTGCAGTTGAGTCGACTCAAGCTCATGGTGACCTTATGTACAACAGAGCAAAACATTGCCTAGTCCTGTATCATCCAGAAAGTCACCAGTATGTTTCTGAGTCCATTGTTGGACTATTGTGCCAATCCATCTCAATGAGAATCTCCCATCCCCGAGTAGGCTCTCTTCATCAAACATGGTGGCCACTTCTAGTGATCGATTCTTCCTGATGACGCGTTCAAAGCAAGCAAATTGAACAGTGTTCTCTTGCGATCCATGAGATTTTTGTTGGCTGATTTTCGGAAGTAGATTGTTAGGCCTTTATTCCTCGTCTGTTTTAGTTTGGAAGCTTTGTTGAAACCTGTCCACTAGGTTTCATGAGTGATGCTGCTGGTATTTAAAATACCGGTGACATAGCTTCCAGCATCATAGCAATGCACAAGCCACCACAGTATGACAAACTAACAGGCAAATGGTGGATTGATCCATTAGTTTATCTTTTTTTTTTTTTAATCGTATTTCAGGTAAAGGCTTACAGAACAAATAGTTTCTCAGGAAACAGAAGTACACATGTTGTTTTATGACATTGGTTAACAACCCAACAACATATCAACCCTCTAACTTTTCAACCTTTTTTTTTTTTTTTTTTGGTGAAAATACACATAGCTATAGATACACCATTTCAAAAATTTCTGCACGCACAGTTCAGTGACATTGACTACACTCTTCGAATTGTGCTGTTATTCTCACTTAAGATGAAGGCTTACAGAACAAAATAGTTTCCCATTTAACAGTTACTACAAATGTTGCCTTATGACAATGGTTAACAATCTCACAACACATCAACAATATCCTTACTCAAACTTGGGTTCCCTATCACCAGCTTCCTTGTCCCCTTCTGCTTTCTGGCCCTTGTCACTGGACTCCTGTACCTCGTTAGTCTCATTTGGTTTTACGGGGCTGTCCACTCCCAGGCTGGACAGTGAACCTCAGAGGTAACTTCACCACTGAGCCAAAAGGGTATTTGGGGGCCATACTCTTGGGGTTTGTCCAGTCTCCTTTAGGCCAGTAAATCAGGTCCTTTTTTTTGTGGGTTAGAATTATGCTCTACATCCTTCTCCAGCTCTGTCCAGAACCCTCTGTTGTGATCCCGGTCAGAGCAGTCAGTGGTGGTAGCCGAGCACCATCTAGCTGTACTGGACTCAGTCCGGTGGAGGCCTTGGTAGCTGTGGACAATTAGTCCTTCAGACTAATCTTTTCCCTGTATCCTGTTCTCTTCATTCTTCCTTGCTCCCGAAGGGGTGAGACCAGTGGAGTATCTTAGATGGCCTTTCACAGGCCTTTAAGACCCCAGACACTACTTACCAAGGTAGAATGCAGAGCATTGTCTTTATAAGCTGTGTCATGCCGGTTGAGCTAGATGTTCCCCAAGACCATGGTCCCCACAGCCCTCCACCCAGCAATTCAGTCCCTCTGGGAGTTTGGATGTGTCTATCGGAAATATTAAATAGACAATAGATAAGTGGTATCTTGGGTGAAGCGTGAGACAGTACACAATACAGGAGAAACTAGCACAACTTGTACAAGGAAAGGTCATGGGAGCCATTAGTTTATCTTTATGCCAACGACAAAAAGTTGTGTACTGTGTTACATTGATCCTTGGCCTTTTGGCTAAGATCAAGTGTATAAGTGTTATATGACATTTTTACTTCCTAATATTGTTTTGGCTATTTTAGGTTCTTTGAATTTCTGTGGAGCCCTGGTGGCGCAGTGGTTAAACTGTTGAACTGCTAACTGAAAAGTCTGTGGCTCGAACCCACCAACTGCTCCACAGGAAAAAGATGTGGCAGTCTGCTTCCGTAAAGATTTACACCCTTGGAAATCTCATGGGGCAGTTCTACTCTGTTTTGTGGAGTCGCTATGATAGAAATGGACTCGATGGCAGTCGGTTTGATTTTTGTTTTTGAATTTCTATAGAAATTTTAGAATCAGTTTGCCAATATCCATATATAAGTTTGCATGAGTTTATAGATAAATTTGGGAGGATTTATGTTCTAATAATATTATTGTCTTCTGATCCATGGACATGGTATAGATCTCCACTTAAACCATATTTTTGCATGAATAATACACGCCTTCTATGGTTGTTTGCCTACCACGCCCTCCCCCATGAAGTACGTTCATAAGTGCTGCTATGCCAATTTTTTTACATGTTGCTGTAAAAAAATTAGCATAGCACGCTTACAAAATACCTTCCAGAGGAGGGCACTGTTGGCAAACACAGAAAGCATGCATTATTTGTGTAAAAATGCGGTATTTAGGTCTTCTTTATTCTGTCTGCAATATTTTGTAGTTTTCAGTTTAGAAGTCTTGTACTTTTTAAAAATTAAATGTGTTTTTTACTTTTTTTAGGTTTTGATGATATTTTCAAATGGAATTTCAAAAATCTTTTTCCATATATTTCCTACTAGAATAGATAAAAAATTAACTGATTTTATTATAACATGAATATTGATATCTGTCTAAATCCAATTATTAACATTATTAGTTGCTTAGATTTCTTAGGATTTTCTATGTAGGTAATCATGTCATCTGAAATTAGAAAAAAGTTTACTGTTTCATTTACCATCTTTAGGCCTTGTAATATTTTAGCCAACCTGTTTGCACTGTCTAGAATCTCTAGAAAAATGTTGAATAGACAAAATGAAAGCAAACATCTTTGCCTTGTTACTAGTCTTAGAAGGCATTCTGTGTTTCATTACATAGTATGATATTAGGTGTATTTTTCCCTCCATTGTCCTTTATTGAATTAAGGAAGATCCCATCTATTCCTAGTTTTTCAAAGGTTTTTAATCATGATTAGGTGTTGAATTTTGTCATAGGCTTCTACATCTATTGAGATGAACATACAGTTTTTCTTATTTACTTTTAATGTAATTTACAGTGATTAGCTTTTGAAGGATTAAACCAACCTTGTATTGCTGGGATAAAGTCGGTCACGTTGTCTCCTTTCCTCTTCAGTTTTCTGAAATAATTCATGTAGCTTTAGTATTATTTTTTCCTTAGATGTTTGATGGAATTCATTAGTGAAATTATCTAGGCCTAGAATTTTCTTTGTGGGATGGTGAATTTAATTTGTTTAAAATATGAGGTTATTGAGATTTCCTGTTTCATATTGTGTTAGTTTCGGTAATTTTTCCATTCAAGGAATTTTTCTGTTTCATCTATATTGTAAAACTTATTGGTATAAAGTTGTTTATAATATTCCTTTATTCTTTTAGTGTCTTTAGTATGTATAGTTAACAAGTAACTTGTGTTTGTCTTTTTTAAGAGTCTTGCTTGGGCTTATCAATTTTATTAATCTTTTCAGAGAAGCAACTTTTGGTTTTTAAAAAATCTTTATCTACTCTTTATTTTTCATGTTATTGATTTTCATTCTTAAATGTATTATTTTCCTCATTGTGTATTGCTCTCCAACCCCTAAAACACATATTTTGGGTTTAATGATCACCTTTTTTTCTGGTGTTTTAAGGTAGAAGTTTTGCTCCTTTTAAATCTCTTTTTTTTCTAATACAGTCATGTGTCGCATAATGTCCATTCGGGCAAAGCACGACCACGTATACGTCCATGGTCCCATAAGGTTATAATAGAGTTCAGAAATATTGGAGAACAGGATGTAGTGGATGTAACCAGATGTAGCAAACACAACAGTTTTCTGCACACCGCATGTGTATCTATCTCATGTCTCTTGTACAAAGCAATTGTGCTACCAGGCGTATAATGGCACAGTGCGTATATAATCTATAACACGTCTTGATTGTCATAATAAACATCTATGTGACTAGCTCAGGTATGTACTGTACCTTTTTTCTTTATTTTAATGTGAACTTTCCCTACTTACAAATATGAAATTTACTGTGTAACAGTGTATGCTTCAACTTGTAGACAGCATAATCCAGTCTTGTGTATTGCATGTCTCTTGAGTGTTGTAGCATTCTCTCTGTTTAATTTTCTTTCAGAAATATTACCATGAAGTTCATCATAGCTCCCGAATACAGCAAAACCGGTTCTAGTGATGGCAGCAGCAAAAGGCAAAGGAGAAATATTGATTTGAAAGTGAACCAAAAGTTTATTAAACAACACTGAAGGTGGAAAATCAGTGAATGCTATTGCTCGTGATTTGGGCATATTCACACAATATTACATTCTTCAAGTTGAGCTGCCATTCTCGTTCTCTTTTTCTACGTTATTCTACCACCATTATTTTAAATTCACTGCTCCCTAAACTTTCCATCCAAGTTTTCAGATTGTCACTGTCAGTTTGATCTCACATAGGTAATTCTTTAAAGAGCACAGTTGTCAAAGGAGACATACTTTGATAGTTAATGTAAGCTGTAACATACTTTGCTAGTTAATATAAGCTGTTTATTTTTTTGGTCCAAAGAAGACATCAGGTGATAGTTTTGTTTTAAGATTTAGAGATTAAAGATTATCACATGGGGCTCATCCAGCATCATTGGTTCCAGAAAGCATGGATTCCACTGAGAATTTGAAGTTCTGTTTTCTGTTTCTCTCCTTCTTTGATCAGGATTCTTCTATAGAATCTTTGATCAAAATGTTCAGTAATGGTAGCTGGACACCATCCAGTTCTTCTGGTTTCCTGGCAGAGGAGACCATTGTTCATGGAGCCAACCAGACACTTATTTGATTTCCTTCTCTGAGTCCAGATTCTCCTTCTTCCTCTGTTGCTTCAGGTGAATGGAGACCAATTGTTATACCTTGGATTGCTGCTTGCTAGCTTTTAAGACCCCACATGTCTGTCAATATATCATACTGTGGTGGCTTGGGCTTGCATGTTGCTGTGATGCTAGAAGGTATGCCACTGGTATTTCAAATATCAGCAGGTTCACCCATGATGGACAGGTTTCAGCTGAGCTTCCAGACTAAGACAGACTGGGAAGGACCTGATGGTCTACTTCTGAAAAAAATTAGCCACTGAAAACTTTATGAATAGCAACAGAATATTGATAATAGCGTTGAAAGAAGAACCCCTCAGTTTGGAAGGCATCAAAATACAACTGAGGAAGAGCTGCCTCCTCAAAGTAGAGTCAACCTTAATGACGTAGATGGGGTCAAAACTTTGACGACCTTTATTTGTTGATATGACATGACTCAAAATGAGAAGAAACAACTGCAAGCATACATTAATTGGAACATGGAATGTATGAAGTATGAATCTAGGAAAACTGGAAATTGTAAAAAATGAAATGAAATGCATAAACATCAGTATTCTAGGCATTAGTGAAACATGTTATCAGGAGGGACCGGTCCCTGGAGAAGGACATCATGCTTGATAAAGTAGAGGGTCAGCGAGAAAGAGGAAGACCGTCAATGAGATGGATTGACACAGTGGCTGCAGCAGTGGGCTCAAGCATAACAATGATTGTGAGGATGGCGCAGGACCAGGCAGTGTTTCATTCTGTTTTACATAGGGTCGCTATGATTCAGAATTGACTAGATGACACTTAACACCAACAAGCTTTTAAGACCCCAGTCACTATGCGATGAACTAGGAGGTGTAACAAAAGTACTGAGAAACGGTACAGGATAATTGAATGGGATGTCCTTTGAAACCATTACCCCAAATCTCCAAACCAAGAAAATCAATCTCATGCAGTGTTTGCTTGTGCATATGCAGCCTCAGCAGCTACCTTTCTTCTTCATTTTTTTCGTAAAAATGTATATAACACAACATTTACCAATTAACATTTTTCTGTTGTACAGCTTAGTGGTATCAATTACATTAATTAGTATACAGCCATTACCCTTAATTGATGTTGAATTTCCAATCACCATAAACAGAAACTCTGCTTCCCAAACCATGGCTTCTCCTCTCACACCCTCCCTCCCCTGGTAACCACAGATAAACTTTGGTTTCTATATATTTGCCTATTCTTGTCATTTTATATACATGAGATGATATTTGTCCTTTTGTGATTGACTTCACTCAGCATGATGTCTTCAAGATTCATTCATGTTGTATCATGACTTTGTTTTTCTTTCTGGCTGATTAGTATTCCATTGTATTATATACTACATTTTGCTTATCCACTCATCTGTTGGTGGATATTTAGGTTGTTTTCACCTTTTGGCTATTGTGAATAGTGCAGTGCAGTAATCGTCATTAGTGTACAAGCGTCTGAGTCTTTGCTCTCAAGTTGTTTAGGTATATACCTAGCAGTGGAATTGCTGGTCATATGGGAGTTCTATTTTTTGTTTTGTGAGGAACTGTCACCACACTATTTTCCATAACTGTCCATTCTTCATTTCCACCAGGAATGGATAAGGGTGCCAGTTTGCCTGCATCTTTGCCAGCATTTATTATTTTCCTTTTTTTTAATTTAGCCATTCTGTCGGGAGTGAAGTGGTATCTCATTGCAGTTTTGATTTGCATCTCTCTGATGGCTAAGATGTTAAGCATCTTTTCATATGTTTGTTGGCCATTTGAATATCCTCTTTGTTGAAATGTCTGTTCACGTTCTTTGCCCATTTTTCAATTCAGTCGTTTGCGTTTTTCTTGCTAAGTTATAGGGGTATTTTATATATTCTGGATATTAAACCCTTGTCTCTTATATTGTTCCCCCCTAATTTTTTCCAGTCTGTAGGTTGTTTCTTCACTTTGTTGACGCATTGCTTTGATGAACCAGTGTGTTTAATTTTGATGCATTCCCATTTATCTTTTTTGTCTTTTGTTGCCTGTGCCTTTGGCGTCATGTCAAGAATCTGTTGTTAGGGACTAGGTCTTGGAGCAGTATCTGATGATTTCTTCTAGTTTTTTATGGTTTTAGTTCATACATTGTGATTTATTTTATGTCCATCATATGGTTTATCTTCACGAGAATTTTTTGTGTTGTTGAAAAGGAGTTTCAGAATGTTAGGTCATGTGTTGCTCAGATATTCTCCAGACTTACTGGATTTTGTTTGGTCAAGTTGTTATCAATACTGGAAGGAGGCATTAAAATCTCCAACCATGATTGTGGGTTTTTTTCCCTGTCCAATCATTTGCTTCATACCTTTTAAAACTTACTAGGTTTTCACAGTTTGGATTGTTACATCTTTTTGACACCATTATAAAGTTTTCAAAGTTACTGTGTGATGTCACTTCCCCTTCAGAGTGAAGAACTTTCTTTAGCGTTTCTTGTATACAAGTTTCCTGGCAGTGAATTTTCTTTTATTTAAAGATGACTTTTTTTTTTTTTAACCTTCATTTCTGGCTTTTTTTTTCTTTTAGGTTTTTAATGATGTTCCATTGTCTTTCAGCTTTCAGTTATTCTGATGAGAAGTCATCATCATTTATATTGTTTCTTTTCGTGTAATGTGTCATTTTCTTCACTCTGCTAATTTCAACATTTTGTCTTTATTTTTGATTTTCAGCAGTTTGACTTAAATATGATTAGGTATGGATTTCTTTGTATTTATCTTGACTGATGGTAGTTTACAGTAAATTTGGGAACATTTCACCAAATGGTATTTTCTGTTTCATTGTCTCCTTTCCGAGACTCCACTTACACCAGATGGCTTGATATTTTCCACAGGTCGCTTTGTCTTTGTTCTTTCCTTTTTGTTCTTTTTGTCTTCTCCTTTGTTTGTTTTTCCTTTCCCTTTTCATTGCAATTTTAGTCTTTGGAATTTATTGTGACTTATAGCACAGCATATATTAGGTACTTTCTGTTAATCTGTGTTCCTGTTCAATGACTATTTTTTCAACTATCTTCAGTCTGCTGTTTAACTTTTTGTTCAAGTGAATTTTTTGTTCCAGGTATTGTAGCTTTCAGTTCTGGAATTTTCATTTTATTATTATATATATATATAATTTCAAGTTCTCTGTTTAGAATAGTCACCTGTTGGTTCATTATGATTATGTCGTTGTTAGTTATCATCAAGTTGATTCCAATTCATGGCAGTCCCATAGGTTACAGAGTAGAGCTGCTCCCTAGGGTTTGGTTGTAATCGTAACAGATTGTCAAGCCTTTTCTTCTGTGGTACTGCTGGGTAGGTTTAAACTCCCAACCTTTATGTTAGCAGTTGAGCACGAAGCGTTTACATCACCTAGGAAACATCATTATGATTATATATTTCTTTAATGACATATTATTCCCTCTTCCAAGTTTTCATCTGCTAATTCTGTTATGTGGCTCCTCTTGATGTCTGTATTATCTCCTTTTTTGCTTGACTGGGTGCCAAATTTTTTCACATGTCTAGTAATTTTTGTTGTGTGTTAGGTATGTGGATAACACATTTCAGAGACTTCAGATTCTGTTCCCTTCTTCTGAAATATATTGACTTTCTTCTACAGGCATTGTTAATTTGGCTGGGTTCAAATTTCAAACTCTTGTCTCCCCTGTGGTGAGTAGCAGCTGAAATCAGTACTCACTTTTTTCATCCTTCACACTGTCCTTGTCCACTGTGTTACATGGAGTCTGTCCTTTGTATCCTGTGCATATGCAGTTCAGGGATCAGGCAAGGATTTCAGTAACATTCTTCCTTGCCTTTGTGGTTCCCTCTTCTCCAGGATTTTGTTCCTCTTTTTCTAGCTACTCTATTAGCCCAAACTTCTTCCTATTGATTCCTCATTCCATAAGATTGTGGCTTTTTGATGGTGCTTCAGCTGCCCTGTGCTGGGTGGACTGGGATGTTCTCTCAAATGGAAATTTGCATGTATATGAATCTTACCCAGTGCTTCCCCCCCCCCCCCGCTTCAAAGGTTGCTTTTCTTTCAGTTTCTGTCCACTGTTTTTCCAGTGTCTTCAATTATTATTTTTAAAATTGTATTTATTTTCCAAAACTCTTTGACGTTGTTTTTTATAATATCCATTATCTGTCTTTATTAAGTGAATGATTTTTCAAGTGCTCTGAAATAACGTGATAAAATTTTGTGACCTTTATGTTCCTCTCTAAACTTATTATCTCAAGAATTATTTCAATTTTTTTAATAACAGCTTTGAGATAGAATTCACATACCATACAATTTACTTATTTAAATTATGCTATTAGTAGATTTTAATATATTCACATGGTTGTGCAACCATTACCACAGTCAAGTTGAGAACTTCCATCACCACAAAAAGAAAAAGTCCTGTACCCATTAGCAGTCTGTTCCCATTTCCTCTACAGCCCCCCTCACAACACTCCCCAGCCTTAGACAACTACTAATCTACTTTCTGCCTCAGTAGATTTCTCTGTTTTGGACGTTTCATATAAATGGAATCATACAATATGTGGTGTTTTGTAACTGGTTTCATTCACTTAAAATAATGTCTTTGAGGTTTATCCATATTGTAACATGTATCAGTACTACTTTTTGATACTTAATAATAAGTCATTGTATAGATATACCACATTCTATTTGTTGATCAGTTGATGAGCAGTTGGGTTGTTTCCACTTTTTGACTATTATAGATAATGCTTCTATAAACCTTTGTGTGCAAGTTTTCATGTGAACTTATGTTCTCATTTCTCTTAGGTATATGCTTATGAGTGGAATTGCTGGGTCATATGGTAACTTTATATTTAACCCTTAAAGAAACAAGCTATTTTCCAGATTGGTTGTACATTTCACGTTCTACCAGTAATGTAGGAGGGTTCCAATTTCTCCACATTTTTGTCAACATTTATTCTTATCTGCCTTTGTGATTATAGCCATCTTAGTGGGTGTGAAGTAGTATCTCATGGTTTTTATTTGCATTTCCCTAACAGCTAATGATATTGGGCATCTTTTCATGCGCTATTGGCCATTTATATATTTTCTTTGGAGAAATGTCTATTCAGATCATTTGTTCTTTTTTGATTGTGGTGTTTGTTTTTATGTTGTTATGTTGTAGAAGTTTTTTATAATGTTGATAAATTTCTTATCGTATATTATTTGCAAATATTTTCTTCTATTCTGTACGTTGTCTTTTCATTTTCTTGATGGTGTTCTTTGAAGCACAAACATTTTTAATTGTGATGAAAATTTATCTTTTTTTCTTTTATTACTTGTGCTTTTGGTGTAGTATCTAAGAAGGCTTTGCCTAACCCGAGATCACAAAGACTCTTATGTTTTCTTTTAAGAGTTTTATAGTTTTATTTTCAATGTATAGGCGTGTAATTCATTTGGAGTAAGTTTTTACCTGTGATTTAAGGAAGGGGTCCAACTCCAGTGTTTTACATGTGGATATCAAGTTGTTTCAGCACCATTTGTTGAAAAGATTATTTTTTTCTCTATTGGTTAAAAATGTAAGATTTATTTCTAGACTCTCATTTCTATTTCATTGATAGCTATGTCTCTATACTAGTACCACAGGAGTCTGTGAGTGGTGCAGTCAGGTAAGTGCTAGACTACTAGCTGTAAGTGGCAATTCTGAACCCACCCAGAGGCACCTTGGAAGACAGGCCTGGTGATCTGCTTCTGAAAGGTCACAGCCTTAAAAACCCTATGGAGCAGTTCTAATCTGCACACTTGGAGATGCCATGTGTTGACTTGATGGCAACTAACAACAGCATGCTAGTACCTCTCTATCTTGATTGTTGTGGTTTTATACATTTTGATATAGGGAAGTATGAGTCCTCTTTGTTGTTCTTTTCCAAGATTCTTCTCGCTACTCTGGGTTCTTTGCATTTCAATAAGAAATGTAGGGTTAGTTTGTAAATTTCTACAAAAAAAAAACCAGCTGGGAGTTTGACAGAGATTGTACTGAATTTATAGATCCACTTGGGAATTTTTGCTATCTTAATATGAAGTCTTCTGATCCATGAACACGGAATGTTTTTAAATTTATTTAATATCCGTTAATTTCTTATAGTTGTATTTTGTAGTTTTCATAGTACGAGTTTGGCACTTTTTTGGTAAAAAATTATTATTGAGTATTCTTTTAATTTTTTTAATTGTACTTTTGATGAAGGTTTACAGAACAGTTTCTCATAAAACAGTCAGTACACATATTGTTTTATGACATTGGTTAACAGCCCCACGACATGTCAACATTCTCCCTTCTCAACCTTGGAGGATCTTTTTTTTTGGTGAAAATATACATAGCCAAATAAACACCATTTCAAAAATTTCTACACGTACAATTCAGTGATATTGATTACATTCTTCCACTTGTGCTGCTAGCCTGACTATACTTTTCCAAATTATTCCATCATCATTATCTTCAACTCACTGCCACCTAGGCTTCCCATGAAAGCTTTGGAGTTGCTGTTGTGAGTTTGATCTCACATAGATCATCTTTTTTTTTTTTTGTGCTTTAGATGAAGTTTTATAAAACAGAGTTTCTCATTAAACAGTACACATATTGCCCTATGACAGTGGTTAACAACCCCACGACATGTCAGCACTGTCCTTTCTCAACATTGGGTTCCTTATCACCAGCTTTCCTGTCCCCTCCTGCCTTCTAGTCCTTGTCCCTGGACTGCCGTACCTCGTTAGTCCAGTTTTGTTTTATGAGGCTGTCCAATCCCGACTGAACAGTGAACTTCAGGAGTGACTTCACCACAGAGCTAAAAGGGTGTCTGGGGGCCATACTCTCAGGGTTTGTCCAGTCTGTCAGACCAGTAAATTTAGTCCTTTATTTCTGTGAGTTAGAATTTTGTTCTACATCATTTTCCAGCTCTGGCTAGGACCGTCTATTGTGATCCCAGTCAGAGTAGTCAGTGGTGGTAGCCAGGCAGCAGCTAGTTGTACTGGACTCAGTCTGATGGAGGCCATGGTAGCTGTGGTCCATTAGTCCTTTGGACTAATCTTGTCCTTGTATCCTGTTCTCTTCATTCTTGTTGGCTCCTGAAGGGGTGAGACAAGTGGAGTATCTTAAATGGCTGCTCACAGGCTTTTAAGACCCCAGACGCTACTCACCAAGGTAGAATGTAGAACATTGTCTTTATATACTGTGTTATATCAATTGAGCTAGATGTTCCCTGAGACCATGGTCCCCACAACCCTCCACCCAGCAGTTCAGTCCCTCTGGGAGTTTCGATGTGTCTATGGAGCTTCCATGACCTTTCCTTGTACAAGTTGTGCTGGCTTCCTCGGTATTGTGTAGTCTTACCCTTCATCAAAGTTATCACTTAATCTATTGTCCATTTAGTTCCCCCCCCATCCCTTGTAACTAACAAAGATGGTTTCTTTTTGTGTGTAAAATTTTTCATGAGTTTTTACAGTAGCGGTCTCATGCAATATTTGTCCTTTTGTGATTGACTTATTTCACTCAGTATAATGTCCTCCAGTTTCATCCAAGTTATGGGATGCTTCACAGATTCTTCATTGTTCTTTCTTGTTGCATAATACTCTATTGTGTGTATGTACCATAGTTTGCCCATTCATGTGTTGATGGGCATCTAGGTTGTTTCCATCTTTTTGCTATTGTGAACAATGCTGCAGGGAACATGGGTGTTAATATGTGTATTTGTGTGATGGCTGTTTTTCCTCTAAAATGTATTTCTGGGAATGGGATTGCTGGATCGTAGCTTTCTAAGGAAGTGCGATATCATTTTCCAAAATGGTTGTATCATTTTGCATTCCCACTAGCAGTGCATAAGACTTCCGGTCTTCTCGCAGCTTCTCCAACATTTGTTATTTCCAGTGTATTTGATTCATGCCTGTAATGCCAAGGTGAGATGGTATCTCATTGTGGTTTTAATTTGCATTTCTCTAATGGCTAGTGATGGCAAGCATTTCCTCATGTGTCTGTTGGGTGCTTGAATGTGTTCTTTGGTGAAGTGTCTGTTCTTTGGTGAAGTGTCTGTTCATTTTCTTTGCCCATTTTTTAATTGGATTGCTTGTATTTTTGTTGTAGAGGTGTGGAATTTTCTTGTAGATTATGGAAGTTAGACCTTTGTCTGACTTGTAATGTCCAAAATTTTTTTCCCAGTCTGTAGGTTCTCTTTTTACTCTTCTGATGAAATCTTTTGATGAGCGTTTAAGTATTTAACTTTTAGAAGATCCTAGTTATTTAGCTTATTTTCTGGAGTTTGTGTGTTGTTAGTTATGGTTTGTATCCTGTTAATGCTGTGCATTAGGGCCCCTAGAATTGATCCTATTTATTGTTTGATGAACTTTATCATTTTTAGCTTTATATTTAGATCTTCGATCCAGTTTGAATTAGTTTTTGTATATGGTGTGAGGTATGGGCCCTCATTCATTTTTTTTTGCAGATGGACTCTAGTTTTCCCAGCACCATTTGTTAAAAAGACTGTATTTTCCCCATTTGATGAACTTTGTGCCCTTGTCGAAGATCAAGTGGCTATAGGTGGATGGATTTACACCTGGGTTCTCAATTCTGTTCCATTGGTCAATTTACCTGTCATTGTACCAGTACCAGGCTGTTTTGACTACCGTAGCTGTATAGTAGGTTCTCAGGTCTGGTAGTGCGAGTCCTCCAAATTTATTCTTCTTCAGTAGAGCTTTACTTATCTGGGGCTGCTTCCATTTCCATACAAAGTTAATGATTAGTTTTTCCATATCTTTAAAGAATACTGTTTGTATTTGGATTGGGATTGCATTGTATTTGTAAATTGCTTCAGGTAGAATTGTCATTTTCACAATGTTGATTCTACCTTCCATGAGCATGATAAGTTTTTCCATTTATGTAGATCTCTCTTGATTTTTGCTAATAGTGTTTTGTAGTTTTCTTCGTATAGGTCTTTTACATCCCTGGTTAGATTTATTCCTAAATATTTTGTTTTTTTGTGGGCTATTATAAAAGGTATTGTTTTCCTGATTTCTTTTTCATCGTTTTCTTTATTGGTGTGTAGAAGTCCAACCGATTTTTATGTTTATCTTGTATCCTGCTACTCTGCTGAATATTTCCAGTTCTTCCAGTAGTTTTCTCATGGAGTCTTTAGGGTTTTCTATGTATAGAGTCGTATCATCTGCAAACAGGGACAGTTTTTTTTCTTTACCAGTTTGGATGCCCTTTATCATTTTCTTGCCTTTTGCTCTAGCTATGAGTTCGAGCATAGTGTTAAATAGGAATGAAGATAAAGGCATTCTTGTTCTTAAGGGGAATGTTTTCAGCCTCTCTCCATTAAGGATGGTGTTGGCTGTTGGTTTTGCATAGATGCTATTTATTATGTTAAGAAATTTCTGTTCTATATCTATTTTATTGAGAATTTTTATCAGGAATGGGTATTGGACTTTGTGGAATGCCTTTTCTGCATCAATTGAGATGATCGTGTGTTTCTTTCCTTTCCTTTTGTTTATGTGGTGCTTTACATTGATTGATTTTCTAATGTTGAACTATCCTTGCATACTTGGTATGAATGCTACTTGGTCGTGGTGTATTTTTTTGATATGATGCTGAATTCTATTATCTAGAATTTTGGTGAGAATTTTTGCATCTCTGTTCATGAGAGATATTGGTGTGTAATTTTCTTTTGTGGTGTCTTTGCCTGGTTTTGGTATCAGGGTTATGCTGACCTCATAGAATGAATTTGAAAGTATCACTTCCTTTTCTATGTTCTGAAATAATTTGAGTAGTACTGGTATAAGCTCTCCTCTGAATGTTTGGTAGAATTCTCCAATTAAGCCATTTGGGCCAGAGCGCTTTTTTTTGTTGTTGAGAACTTTTTTATTATCTTTTCAGTCTCTTGTTGAGTCTCTTCACATTTTCAACATCCCTTTGTGGTATTTTGGGTAGGTAGTGTGTTTCTAGAAATTTATTCATTTTCTCTAGGTTTTCAAATTTGTTGGAGTATAGTTTTTATTTTAGTTGGGTCTGTTGTAATGTCACCCATTTCTTTTCTTATCTGGGTTATTTGCATCCTCTCCTGTTTTTCTTTTGTCAGTCTGGCCAGTGGGTTGTCGATTTTGTTGATCCTTTCAAAGAACCAACTTTTGGTTTTGTTGATTGTTTCTCTTGTTTTTCTATTCTATATTTCATTTATTTCTGCTGTGATCTTTACTGTTCCCTTTTTTCTAGTGGCTCTGGGTTTTGTTTTGTTTTTGCTGTTTTTTGTTAACTTGAGTTCTGTAGTTAATATTTTTATTTTGTCCTTTTTTTTGATGTGTGCATCTATTGGTGTAAATTGTTCTGTGAGGATTGCCTAGAGGTTTTGTTATGATATGTTTTCATTCTCATTTTATTCTAGGAATTTTTTATTCCATGTTGGATTTCTTTTATTACCCAGTGATGTGTAAGCAGAGTGTTTTTCAGTTTCTATGTAATTGATTTTTTTTCCTTTTTCTTCCTGTTGTTAATTTTTATCTTGATGGCATTGTGGTCAGAGAAGATAGTTGTATAATCTCAATGATTTAGATCTTGTTGGGAATTGCTCTGTGGCCTATTATATGGTCTATTCTAGAAAACGTTCCATTTGCACTGGAAAAGAATGTGTACTTTGCAGTTGTTGGGTGTAGTTTTCTATGTATGTCTTTGAGGTCAAGTTGACTGATCATGCCCTTTAGGTCTTTGTATCTTTATTTTTATTCTAGATATTCTGTCCTTTACCGAGAATGAAGTGTTTAAGTCTCTTACTGTTAATGTGGAAATGTGTGTTTCTCTTTTCAGTGCTGTTAGAGTTTATGTGTTTTGGAGCCCTGTCTTGTGTGCATAGAAGTTTATTATGGTTATGTCTTCTTGCTGGATCATCCGTTTAATCATTATATACTGTCGTTCTTTGTGTTTTATGGTGAATTTTGTTTTAAGTCTGTTTTATCTGAGATTTTATTGCCACCCCTGGTTTTTTTTGGTAGTTGTTTGCTTGATGTTTTTTTCTTCCATTCTTTGATTTTTAATATATTTACATCTTTGGTTCTAAGGTGTGTCTCTTGTAGACATCATATTGATGGATCCTGTTTTTTTTATCTATTTTGTCAGTGTTTTTCTTTTTATGTATGCATTTAGGTCATTTACATTCAGTGTAATTATTCATAGATTTTAGTTTATTGTTGTCATTTTGTAGTTCTCTTTTTGTGTGGTGTTTATGTTTTCTTTGTTCCTCTTAGTCTCCTGTGCTGAATTCCTTTTGTTTGTAGATTTTTTATTCTTTTTGTTTTTGTAAGTTTTGTTTGTACTGAGACTTTATGTTTTTCTTCTTTATTTTGATAAGTAAGTTTGTTAACTTTTTTTGTGGTTACCTTGAAATTTACTCTTACTTTTCTAGGTTTGAACTAGTCTATTGTTATTTGGTATTACTTTGCTTTCCTGTTCATTAGAAGGTGGTATACCTATATCGTTTATTTGTTTTTTTAATTGTTGTGATATTGCCATTTACAGATTAATCTCTCTGGTTTCTTGTTGTAATTCTTTTGGTTTTGGATAGTCCTTGAGAGTTCATTCCCTAGGTTGGTATCGGGCTGGTACGATATTATGTCCTAGATTCAGCCTGTGGTCTGATATTGTTGGTTCTCAGGTCGAAGGAATGCCTTTAATGATTTGTATAAGTTTGGTTTGTTTTTTCCATAGTCCCTTTATGTGTGTTTGTCTGTAAATGATCTAATTTCAGCATCATATTTTAACGAGGGTTTTGCAGGATATATTATTCTCGGCTGACATTTTTTTTTTTCAGGGTTTTATGTGTGTCATCCCATTGCATGGTTTTTGCCAAATAATCTGAGTTTAGTCTTATTGTTTCTTCTCAGTATGTGACTTTTTGTTTTTTTGAGCTGTTGTCAAGATTCTTTGTCTTTGGTTTTATTAAGTGTGATTGTGGTATGCCTTGGTGATTTTCTTTTGGGGCGTATCCTATACAGGGTTTGTGGAGCTTCTTGATTGGTCAGCTTTTTATCTTTCACGATATTGGGGAAGTTTTCTGTCAACAGTTTTTCAATAATCCTGTGTTTTGTATTTTCTTCCTGTTCTGGAACTCTGATCACTCACAGGTTTTTGCTTTTGATTGTATCTGACGTAATTATCAGGGTGTTTTCATTTTGCTTCATTCTTTTTTCTGATTTTTTCCTCAAACAGAATTGTATCCAGGTGTTTGTCTTCAATTTTGGTGATCCTGTCTTCCATCATTTTAAATTTGCTCCTCAGCCCTTCTCTGACACTGTTCATTTCTGATATCTTGTTGTTTATCTTTCGGAATTTTATTTGTTGTTTCTACATGATTTCTTGTTGTGAATTTATTGGTCATTGTGTTCCTGTATTATTTTTTTGAATTTTTCCATTTTTTGTGTGTATTTTCCCTGAATTTTTCTGCCTTTTCCATTTTCCATGTATTTGACTATTTTTTCCTCATTTTTCTGTGCTTTTAATTCAACTCTTGGATAATTCTGAATTTAGAGATTTGAATTCCCTATCAGGTAGTTCTAGTGCCTTTTCTTCTATTGGAAAGTCATCTGGTGTTTTATTTTGGATGCCTGCTGCAACCGTCCTGTCCTTTTTTTTAGATTTTGATATTGTTTGTGTCTTCGAGGCATTCAGTAGTTACATTTTTGATTTATTGATTGTAGATTTGTCTGTTTCTATGTGTCTTTTTGATTGATTTCGTTATGTGGGACGAGGCAGGCTTTGTGTTTTTTTGTTTGCCCGTCTGTAGGCAGAATACTTTTCACCTTTTCCAATGGTCAGGCTCAGTCATTCAGGTATGGTACAGCAGGACATGTCCAGCTGAAGGGGAATTGCTTGATTGGGTTGTTTGTGGCACAGACTAGGGCTGATAGGGTGTGCCAGGAATCAATGCAGTGCAGTTTCCGCTAGGCCATGCCTGTGCTGTTTGGGGGTGTGATGTTAAGCACATGGTGAGGGTAGGCAGGACAGGGGGGAGACTGTGATACGTGGAGCTAAGATTGTTCTGGGAAAGATGAGTGAGAGGAGAGAGGAACAGGAACCAAAAATATACAAAGAAAAAAGAGTGCTAAGGAAGCTTGCTGTTGGAGTGGAGACATGAGAGACTGAAACATGGAGAAAAAAAGGGGAAGAGAAAAAAATGAAGAAATAAAAGAAGAAAAAAATCCTCAGGGATACCACCAGTACCGTTGCTAGGACTGGGGAATTACTCCCAGGCTGTGAAATACAGGCTGTCTAAAAGGGTTAGAGGTGCCACACAGCACCAGGTATTCAGGAGACAGGAAGAGAGAGTAAGTATAGAGAGATGAGAAACTGGAAATGAAGAAAGACAAAAAGAGAGTAAGAGAGAGAGAAAGACAAAACAAAAAAACAAAAACCAAAATAAAAAACAGGAAGACGTGAAAAGAAAAATGCCCCCAGGCATGTCACTGTGCATCTGCGCAGAGTAAGGGAGTAGCTCCCAAGCTGCACAGTAGTGTCTGGCTAGAAGGGAGTCCCCAGCAGTGAGAAGAAAACGAAAACAAACAAATCAAAATGGAACAAATCAGAACAAAGAAAAAAAGCCCTGGTGTCCCACCAGCGTGGTGGTATGGTCCGGGAAGCCGTTTCATAGTTGAGTGGTGTTTTGCACTCTTTCAGGAAGAAGTAAAAGTGGCTCATGGGGCTAGGTATTTGAGAGAAAGAAGAGGGAAGTGGTTAGAGATAAGGAAGAAATGTAAAGAAGCAGAAAACAGTAACAGCAGCAGCCAACAGATGGCACTCAGGGAACCGGACAGTGCTGGCGGGTGGGGTCAGTGTGGCACCAGGGTGAAGCTGGTGCTTCCCAGCCAAGAGACTGTGGCTGCAGGAAGAAAAAGAGGCTGAGTGGGAGTGAAGAATGGGGGGGATGGGAAAGCATGTATTGCTGGTTACCAGTTGTTCTGTTCCCTGCTGGAAACTCCTGGAAGTTGCTTTCTTATACCCTGTGCTCGCCGACCTCTAGTAGGAGTCCAAAATAGCGGATCCATGCTGTGGTAGCTGATAGGGGACCTTTGCACGTATCTCTCATCGCTCTCTGTTCTTGGTCAGTTTCTTATTGCTTTCAGTGCTTGGCTGAGTTCTTTATCTCTTCACTTCATGCTTAGGGTTTCACGACTGATGTGTGTCTCTGTTTGACTTAGTTTTTTGGATCGTTATTGTGGAGGGATGGTGTGTTGCTTCCGTCGTAGTGCCAGTTTGCCTGGAAGTTATTTTATTTTTTTGATGCTTTTGTATTCAGTAGTCTTTTTTTACTCATATTTTTTTTCTACATTTCTATGCCTAGTACTTCTATCCAAGTTCTCTACCCCCTGTATTTCTTTGTCCTTTTTTATTCCAGTGTCCGATTGATACCATGATACATTCAGAAAATCTTTGACTTCTGTCAGCAGTTGTATGACTGTGTTATTTTTTTTTAGCCAGGTATGGGGTGTTAGGTACTGGGGATATAGTATTGATTAAACATTGTGTGTTTTCCAAGAAGAGGCACATACACAGTGCTTAAGATGTAAAACAGAAAATATTAGAATCATATGAGGGGCACATAGGGAGAAGAGGGGTGATGGAGGCTTTTTTTTGAGAAGATACCAATTAAACTTGACCTTTAAATATTGGTAAAGATTTAAACAACTTAGAAACGTTTTCTATTTAGTGGAAAAAAGATACGTGAAATGCATCCAATGTTCACTTATTGGTATGATTGTGTTAAAAAAGTCTAGGTCATTATGTGATAACTGGCGTTATGTGAAAAAGCCATGGTGGCACAGTGGTTAAAGCAGTTAACTGCTAACTGAAAAGTTGGCTGTTCGAAAGTATGAGCAGCTCTGCTGGAGAAAGATGTGGCATTCTGCTTCCACAGAGATTTACAGCCTCAAATTGTATGCAGGGGTCACTATGAGTTGAAATTGACTCTTTGGTAGTGGCTGACTAGGAATAGTAAAGTCCTTTGGGTCTTCTTTTTGCTGTTATTCTTTTGATGGTTTATATGTTTTAAATAAATTTTTAAGTCTATCAAAGTAATGCTTGCACACAGTAAAAATTCATGAACATGAACAGCGGTCATTTTCTTAATCTTTCTGTTTCTTGTAACCCAGTTAAGAGGCTCTCAGTTCAAACTCATTTAGCTCTCTCTACTGGCATCTACTTCCATATTTCTGTGTGTGTCTAAATGTATCATTTCTTGACAATCAGTTTTACACATTAACTATTAGTCTTGCATTATGAGATATAAAAATTTATCACTGTGCCTTCTCATATCCTTCCCCCATAACACCTTCCTCTCACCTGCATACACTTGTCTGTTTTGGCCATATTACAAGCTTTGGATAAACTAGTGGTCTGTTTGTATATTATTCCCATTGTCATCGAGTCAATTCTCACTCAGAGCAACTTTACAGAACAGAGTAGAACTGTCCCACAGGGTTTCCAATGCTGTAAATCTTTACAGAAGCAGACTGCCACAAATTTCTCCTGCTGAGTGGCTAGTGGGTTCAAACTGCAGACTTTTCAATGGTAGCCAGGTGCTTTAACCATTGCGCCACCAGAGCTCCTCCTATGTTATTCCAAAAACTCGCTGTCGTCGAGTTGATTGCGACTCATAGGGACCCTATAGGTCAGAGTAGAACTGCTCCATAGGGTGTCTAAGGCTGTCAGTGTTTACTGAAGCAGACTGCCACATCTTTCTCCCACAGGTCAGCTGGCTGGTGGGTTCAAACCGCCCACCTTTTGGTTAGCAGCTGAGTGCATTAATCGCTGCACCAGCAGGACTCCCTTCTACGTTGCTAGTAGCATATAAAACTTGTTTCTTCAAAGCCATCTGTTGTATTGACCCTGTTTTTTATTTTGTGTGGCTTTTTACTTTTCTTTCTTAAAGGTTTGAAGAGCTCTTGTTCTTGGCTGGATTTCTTTTCATGTTCTTTAATGAGTAAATATGTTTTCTGTCTTGGGATATTAATTTAGGATTAAAATTTACAGTTTTTTTCTTTTAGTTTTATTGTGTTTTAGGTGAAAGTTTACAGTGCAAATCGGTATCTCATTCAAAAATTTATACACAGATTGTTTTATGGCATTGGCTACAAACCCTGCGATATGTCAGTACTCTCCCCCTTTCCGTTTACACTCTGAGTTCTCCATGTTCATTCGTCCAGTTTTCCTGTCCCTTCCTGCCTTCTCGTCTTTGCTTTTGGGCAGATGTTGCCCGTTTAGTCTCCTGTGCTTGATTGAATCAAGGGGCACATTCCTTAAGTGTATTATTGTTTGTTTTATAGGCCTGTATAATCTTTGGCTGAAAGTTGAACTTTGGGAGTGGCTTCAGTTCTGAGTTAGCAGAGTGTCTGGGGGCCATAATCTCAGGGGTTCCTCCAGTCTCTGTCAGACCAGTAAGTCTGGTCTTTCTTTTTTTGGGAATTAGAATTTTGTTCTATATTTTTCTTCTCGTCTGTCTGGGACACGCTATTGTGATCCCTGTCAGAGCAGTTGGTGGCAAAGGTTACAGTATTTTTGATGTTTTTTTCTGTTCCTTGCATTATCTCTTTTTCCTTCAGGATCTTTTTGATTGATTGTCTTTCATGTCCCCCTTACATATTTTTCTTTGCCTATCTTTCCATATTTTAGTGAGGCTGTGAACAACTGATTTGTATCAGTTTGTGAGTTTGTCTACAAGGGGTTCACCATTAAGTGCCGTGATGGGAAACAGTTCTTTACTGGGGGTGAGGTGGGGTGTTACATGTAAGGATCTTTGACTCTTCAGTTTCTCCAAAGAATTATATTCTAGCTATCTGCCAAAACTGGGCAGGGTAGAGTTGGGAGAGGAGGGCTTATACAGGCAGTCCCTGGGTTATAAACCTTGACTTAAGGACAACTTTTACTTGCTCTTTAATGCTATAGAAATTTGCTCTCACTTTGAAACAGTTACACCAACCAGTATTCCCAAGGATATGCTTCATCATAATCACTTTCACTTGCTGCATGTGCAGCTTTTAAATTATTGAAAAGCCTTCAAGCCTTTTTTGCACTAGAGTAATGTTAAATAAGAACCGTATGCACCTGTTCCAACTTACATATTCGCAAAGACACTCAGGAACGAATCTCATTGGTAACCAGGGGACTGCCTGTATACCTTGCTGACAGTCTTATGGGAGGGAGCAGGGTAGGGGAAGAGGACTGAGCATTTCCGTAATTTGATATGCAGGTTTATACCTAATCACTGTTTTCACCCTCCCCCTAACCCTTCCAGCACCCCTGTCCTGCCTAGTGTTGCTGAGTCCTGAGGCTTTCAGGTGGCACAGTGGTAAAGAGCTATGGCTGCTAACCAAAAGGTTGGCAGTTCAAATCTACTAGCTGATTCTTAGAAACCCCACTTGGGGTAGTTCCACTCTGTCCGATAGGGTTGCTATAAGTCGGAATCAACTCGATGGCAACAGGTTTATTATCTATTAGTTGTGTACCAAGTACTAATGCTACATATTATGCTTTCCTAAGATTATTCTATTTAATATTTATAATAATCTTATGAAATAGATTCCATTATTAACTCAGCTTTATACTTAAGAAAACAGAGCTTTAGAATAGAATTAGTAAATTGAATCCCCAGGACTTGAACACATATTCAGATAACTCCAGAAACTGCACTTTTACCAGCTCTGCTATCATCAGAACAGTTAGCAAACTCATGCTTCCCCCTGTATGTCTGTATTCCAGATTTGTAAGAATTTCATTACATTGATTTGAGCACATTGAAACAGTGTTGGTTATAGTAAGTATAGAACAAAAGTATAGGAATAATGCTAACTAAAATGAGTACACCTGTGGGAATATAAATGTACTTTAATTTTTATGAATATAATTAATCGGAATATCCTCCTTAAGTAACTTAGAAGCAGAACTTTCAGTGAATAGTATATGAAAATGCCTCCAACAGTTCCTGATATATGCTTGAGATTCAGCAGATGTAGGCAGGGAGCTAAATACTGATATTAGATTCTATCTGGCATTATATTGAAAGTTTCTAGGTCGAAGAACCTAGTTTTCCATTATTCTTCTGATGTATTTCCTGTAGCACTAACTAGAGTACCCTAAATAAACTTAATGTTCTGTAGATGTTAACTGACAGGTTATGTAACAGCTAAAAAATTCAGAACTCTATTTTTAAGAATATTTTTATTTTTTGGTACTGAATTTCTACTATTTTTATATTTTTAGTTAATGCCTATTTCACGACACTATTTTTTTTACTTTTTATTTTTAACAGATCACTTATATAACTAGGTCATCATTTTGCTCTAAAATCATTATGTCTCGATCACGACAACCTCCCCTTGTGACGGGCATCTCTCCAAATGAAGGAATCCCATGGACAAAGGTAACAATTAGAGGAGAGAACCTGGGAACTGGTCCACCTGACCTCATAGGTAAGCTCACCTACTATGCTTGTGCACACACATTATACATTTTTATGTTGGGCAATTGTGGCAAGATATGTTATTTTGAAATTATGAGGGTGATAGATCACATCGTCGTGATCTTTACAGAAAAATCTGAATGGATGTGAAAGAGTTGTTTCTCTGATTTTTCTGTTAAAATCTTTATTTTATGAAATCTTTTAGATTTTGTCATTTATTTTCTTCAGAAAGTTTCTCCCAGCTGAGAATTACACCCATTTCCTTGTCTTTGATCATTCCAGCTGGTTGGTGTCACTAGAGTTGTTGTCACCCAGAACAGTACTCATGGTGTCTCACCCCACCCTTCCTGGGGTGAACGGGGCTGGCAGCTGAACCTCTCCCCAGTGGGAAAAGTGGCTTGGTGCTATACCACCTAGCCCTACTCCTCTGGGCCTCGCCCTCCATGGCACCCTGCAGTTCCTCCCCTCTCCTGTTGGCCAAGGTGGAGACCCTTCTCTCTGCCTGATGGTGGGCACTGGGGCTCAGCTGCTGACACCCTGCCTGGTAGGTGATGGAGGGGTGACAAGTTAATGCATAGGGTGTTGGGTAACACCAACCCTAGTGACACCATTCCCTTGGCGACCCCTCCTCTGGCGCTGCCAGCCCGCCTGCTGCTGCAGACCCTAGGGTAATTTTGGTGTCACTCTCTCTGACAGTGTCAGGGAGTGCAGTCTGCACCCCTCGCACCCGCATAGTAATGCCAATGCTTCCAGCTGAGAGTGCCAAAATAGCCTCCTGGCTATTTTTGCTCTCTTTCATTTTCCCTATGGTGTACACTTGTCTATAATTTTTCTCAAGTGCTCTGTGAATCATGCCTCTTCTCTGTTTCTTACTGCTCTTTAAAACCTATCTCGTATTGGAGTCAGTACCCCTTGGTTCTTTTACCCTCACTATACCTAAAGGAGACTGTTCACTCTCACCAGCGTGCTTCCTTTCTGGGACCTATGAATTCTGTTTGTTTCCCTTTCTCGGCCCATGTTGATTCTGCCCAGTGGCTGTTTGCACAATAGGTATCTGAATATTCTGCCCTGTATTCGGATCCTGAATCGTCTGTACCTGTTCTGTCCTGCCAAGGCTTCAGATTTACAACTAACAAAATCTCTTCAAATTAATCCCCCCCCCCCAAGTTAATCCATCTTTTTATTTAGAGATAGATAGATAGCTTCCATTGAGTTGACTCCAACTTATGGCAGCCTTACGTACCAGAATGAAACATTGCTTGGTCCTACATCATCCTCACGGTTACCAGCATTTTTAGGTTCACATTGTGGATATTGTGTCAATCCATCTTACTGAGGGTCTCCCTCACTGACCCTCTGTTTCACCAAACATGATGTCCTCCTCCAGTGGTTGATCCTTCTTGATGTTCAAAGCAAGCAAGCCAGACTGTTCTATTGTGATCTATAAGATTTTCATTGGATAATTTTTGAAAGTAGATTGCCAGGCCTCTCTTCTTAGTTTGTCATAGCTCAACTATGTCCACCATGGGTGACCCTGCTGGTATTTAGAATATAGGTGGCGTAGCTTCCAGCATCACAGCAACATGCAAACCACCATAGTATGACAAGCTGACAGACTGGTGACAGATCTTTTTCCTTAAACCAAAACCAAACCCATTGCCATCCAGTTGATTCTGACTTACTCGAGCCTATAGGACAGAGTAGAACTATACCATAGGGTTTCTAAGGCCATAATCTTTATAGGAGCAGACTGCCACGTCTTTATCCTGCAGAACGGCTGGTAAGTTTGAACTGCCCACCTTTCGGTTGGCAGCTGAGCGCTTAACCACTGCACCACCAGGGCTCCTCTCTTTATTTAGGGTCCCTCTAATATTTATATATTTAGAGCAAGCTAAATTTTATTTTTGTGTTTTTTTCTTTCCCCCAGTAGATTTTAAATTCAAGGACAATGAATGATAATGTTATTTACAACCACCCCCCCCCCCCCACCCACCCACCCCGTACTGTAGGGACCCTTTACTGTGGGCTTCTCTGAGCATTTGTGTTTGTCATTGGTTATCAGCCCTGGCTTGTCTAAATTTCCTCTGGAACTTAAAATGTTCTGACCTGCTAATCCCTATCTCTAATGGTGAAATCCGATCATTGTGGGTTTTTGGTATTGTTATTTATTTTTTTTAATATAAATGGTTGTCAGGTACAGCCTAGGGAGACAGCAAATTTTAAATATAATTTTATTGGTCAGTTGCTGACAGTTCCCTGTAAATTTCATATTAAGGTATACAGATGCATTCAGAATGAGGAAGGGGCAGATTTTAGTATATGCTACTGAATATATGTTCTGAATTTCCACATAAATTTATTCACAATTTGTGCATCCTTTTGATTCATTTCTTTATTTCTGAGGGCCACATTGGTAAAAATTGTGAATTGCGGTTTGTTTTTTCTTCATTATAACTGCTGTTTAATAGATTCGTTTTTTGCCACCCAGAAAACCTTGAAAAAGAAAAACTGAATTGAGTTCAGTAGTATGTTTAGTGACTGAGTTTTTTGGTTTTTAATTTTTTTGTGTGTACTTATTATAATATTTTATTGTGATTTTGGTGAGAATTTACACAACATACTAGGTGTCTGTTTAGCAGTTCCTTCGTATTGTTCAGTGACACTGGTTACTTTTTTTCACAGCGTCAATGTTTTCATTATTTCCGTTCTGGTTGTTCCATTTCCATTAATCTAGCTTCCCAGGTCCCCCCTCCCCTTCTCATCTTTGCCTTAGGGTAAATGTTGACCGTTTGGTCTCATATAGATGATTTTTTAAAGGAACACAGTACTCCTGGATGAAACTGTTTATGTTATGAGCCAATCTGTTATTTTGCTGAAAGGTGACCTCTGGGTGTGGTTTCAGTACACAGTTTAAAGAGTGTCTCAAGGTGATAGTCTGTAGGGTTCCTCTAGTCTCCAGCTGTCTGTTAAGCCTGGCCTTTTTTAAGAATTTGAGTTTTCTACATTTTTTCCCATTCTACTCCAGACCATCTATTGTGTCCCTGGTTAGAATGGTCATTAGTGGTAGCTGGGCACCAACTAGTTCTTCTGGTCTCAGGATACATGAGGCCGTGGTTTGTGTAGGCTATTAGTTCTGTAGATTAGCTTCTTCTTTGAGTCTTTAGTCTCTTTCTTTTTTGCTTCAGATGGAGACCAATAGTTACATCTTAGATTGCCACTTGAAAGCTTTTAAGACCCTAAAGGCTACTCACCAAACTAGAATGTAGAACATAAAGTTTATAAACTATACCAATTGACCTAGTTGTCCTAGGAGACTATGGTCCTAAGCTTTCAAATCCAATAAACCAATCCTGTGAGGTATTGGGTTATGTCTCAGAAGTATCTGTAACTGTGCTTCCTAGGTTCTTTATTATATGTATGAATATATATGCAACACACAGGTACACTTATATACATATGCCTACAAATATGCCTGTATGTGCACATATACCTTCCTGTACACAGAGATGCATGCAGATTTATCTCTGTAACCACACATGTATCTTTTGGTTGTTTTTGCAAATTTGTATATGTTATAGTATTTTTGAAAAATGTCCCTTATGCTTGTGTACTTCTCAGTGTTGTCGTTTACCTTGATGAGGTTGTCCACACTTTTTCCCATCACCAAAAATAACAAGTATCTACTGTTTAGAGAGTAATGCCCCCTTCCTCCAGCTCCCATCCCTTTTAAGCACCAGTGAATGTTGATTTCTGTATGTATATCTATTCTTGTCTTCTTATAAAACTGCGATCATATTTGTCATTTTTGATTGACTTATTTCACTCAATGTAACATCCCCTAGATTCTTCCACATTATTGTATGTTTTGAGACTTCATTATTATTGTTTACAGCTGTGTAGTGTTCTATTGTTTGTATATACCACAGTTTATCCATTAATCCGTTGATGGGCAGTTACATTTCCATCTTTTTGCTGTTGTGAATAATTCTACAATGAACATAGGTGTGCAGATGTCTATTCATGTCACTGCTGTTAGATCTCTAGATGTATTAGATCCTGTTCCATTCTCACAATTGTTGCTATGTTTGAGTCCATTGTTGTAGCCACTGTGTCAGTTCATCTCATTGAGGATTGTCTTGTTTTTCATTGACACTGTGCTTTACTAAGCATGATGTCCTTCTCCAGGGATTGATCCCTCTTGATAACATGTCCCAACTACGTAAGACAAAGTCTCTCTGCCCTTGCACATTCTGGCTGTACTTCTTCCAGAACAGATTTGTTCATTCTTCTGGCAGTCCGTGGTATATTCAGTATTTTTTGCAAACACCATAATTCAAAGGTGTCCTTTTTTCTTCGGTGTTTCTTATCTATTGTCCAGCTTTCCCATGCATACGAGGTGACTGAAAATACCATGGCTTGGGTCAGGCACCTTCGTCCTCAAAGTTACAGCTTTTTTTTTTTTTTTAAACACTTTTTAAAGAGGTCTTTTTCAGCAGATTTTCCAAATGCAGTATATTGTTTAACTTCTTGACTGCTGCTTCTGTGGGTGTTGATTGTGGATCCAAGTAAAATGAACTCCTGGACAACTTCAGTATTTTCTTCTTTATCATCATGTTGCTTATTGGTCTAGTTGTGAGGATTTTTGTTTTCTCTGTGTTGAGTCGTGCCACCTCAAGAAATGAAGGTCCCAAAAACTTTATTCCATCTACGTCATTACGGTTGACTGTACTGTGATAAGGCAGCTGTTACCCAGTCATACTTTGAGTGTCTTCCATCCTGAGGAACTGATCTTCCGGCAGTATATCAAAAAATATCCTGCTGCTGTTCATAAGGTTTTCATTGGCCAGTTTTTTGAGAAGATTCCCGGTTCCTTCTTCGTAGCTTGTCTTAGTCTGGAAGCTCTGCTGAATCCTGTCCACCATGGGTGACCCTGCTGATATTTGAAATACCAATGGCATAGCTTCTAGCATCACAGTAACACGTAAGGCACCACAGTAAGGGAAACTTAACAGACGAGTGGGGGGATACCCATTATTTCTCTTTCTTGCCTTGTTGTTCTGGCTAGGGCTTTCAGTACAGTAATGGATAAGAGTGGTGAAAATGGACATCCTTGTCTCGTTCTTATTATCAAGGGGAGGGCTCTCAGTCTTTCACCACTGATAATAATACTGGCTGTTGGTTATGCCTATTATGTGCCCTTAATTATGTTGAGGAATTTTCCTTCTAGTTTTATTTTCCTGAGATTGTTTATCAGGAAAGGCTGTTGTATTTTATCAAATGCCTTTTCTGCATTGATTCAGATGATCATGTGATTTTTTTCTTTTTTTATTTGTGTGGTGAATTACATTGAAGATTTTCTAATGTTAAACCACCCTTGCATTTCTGATATGAATCCCCCCTCATAATGGTGTATGATTTACTTAACGTGTTGTTGAATTCTGTTTGCTAGAATTTTATTGAGATTTTTGAGTCTATATTTTTGAGGGATATTGGTCTGTGATTTTTTTTTTTTGGTGATATCTTTACCTGGCTTTGGTATCAGGGTGGTACTGGCTTCATAGAAGTTAGGGAGTATTCTTTCCAATTCTGTGATTTGGAGGAGTAAGTAAAATTGGTGTCAACGCTTCTTTGACTGTGTGGTAAAATTCCCCTGTTCCTGAGAATTTTTTGTTGGTGTTTTTTTTTTTTTAAATGACATCTTCAATCTCTTCTTTTCTTATGGGTGTGTTTGGATTTTCTACCTTGATTTGTGTTAGTTTAGGTAGGTAGTGTGTTTTTAGAAATTTTTCTGTGTCTTCTTTGTTTTCAAGTATTTTGAAATATAATTTTTCATAGTATTCCTCTTTCATAATATTCTGTTGGATCAGTTGTAATGTGTCCAATTTAATGTCTTATTTTGATGTTTGCATTTTCTCATTTTTTTCCTTTGTCAGTTTGGCCAGTGATTTGTCAGTTTTAGTGATCATATCAAAAAAACAACTTCTAGTTTTGTTGATTATTTCTAATGTTTTTCTGTTTTCTATTTCATTTACTTATGCTTATTCTTTATTTTTTCCTTTATCTGGTTGCACTGGCTTTTTTTTGGTTTGTATTTGTTCATGTTGTCGGGTTAAGTTACTGATTTTGGACTCTTCTTTAATGTATGCTATTTATTGCTATAAATTTCCCTCCGAGTGCAGCTTTTGCTGTGTTGCAAAGGTTTTGGTATATGTTGTGTTTTCATTCTCTTTGGGTTGTAAATATTTTTTAATTTCATTTGTGTTTTCTTCTATGATGCAATAGTTTTTTAGTAATGTGTTATTTAGTTTCCATGTGTTTATTATCTTTGCTTTTTTCTGTTACTGATTTCTAGTTTCATTTTATTGTATAGGTCACTTTGATGGTTTGTATAATTTCAGTCTTTTAAAATTTATTGGTTCTTGCTTTGTGACCTATATATGGTCTGTTCTGGAGAATGTTCCATGTGTGCTGTAGAAGAAGGTATATTGTGTTGCTTGTTAGGTGGTGTGTTCTGTATATGTCTGTGAAGTCATGTTGGTTAATGGTGTTACTTAGATCTTCTGTATCTTTATTAATTTTCTTTCTGGTTCTCTCCATTGTCGAAAGTGATGTGTTAAAGTCTTCTACTGTTATCGTAGACCTGTCTATTTCTCTCTTCAATCCTGTTAGAGTTTGTTTTATACGTTTTGAAACTGACACTGGGTGCGTAAATATTTATAATTGTTGTTTCTTTGTGATTTCACCCTTTGATTATTATAGAATGCTATCCTTTGTTTCTTACAATGTTTTAATTTAAAGGCTATTTTGTTCTCTATTAATATTGCCACTCTTGTTCTCTTTTGGTTACTGTTTGCTTGGTATATATTTTTTCGTTCTTTGATTTTTAACCTCTTTATGTCTTTGTATCTAAGGTGTGTCTCTTGTAGACAGCATATTGATGGGTCAAGTTGTTGTTTTTTTTTTTTTCCCTCCCATCCATTCTGCCACTCTTTGCCTCTTGACTGGTGTGTTTAATCCATTTACAGTCAATATGATTATCAGTAAGAATTACTGCTGACATTTTATTATACTTTTTTTGTGTGGTGTTAAGTTTCTTTTTTCTTTACTTTCTGTGCTGATTTCTTTTTGTATATGGATTTTTTTAATTGTAGTTTTTGTGTTTACTGAGCGTTTTCATTTTTTTCTTTATTTTCATGAGTTGATTTATTAATTTCGTATGTAGTTACCCCAAAGTTTACATTTATCATCCTATTTTTAAAACATTCTGTTACAGCTTGCAATCTTCTTGACTTGCTCTCCACATGGAAGTTGTATAACTATAGCTTTCATTTCCCTTTTTGTTTTGAAGTTGCAGTCATTTACAACTTAAGATCTGTGTTCCGTGTAATCTGTTTTGTAGCTTTATTTTGCTTTTGTGAAGTTTTTCTTTGGCTTTATATCTGGGTTATGC
The DNA here is from genome assembly GCA_030035585.1 of Dugong dugon. Classification (NCBI taxonomy): domain Eukaryota; kingdom Metazoa; phylum Chordata; class Mammalia; order Sirenia; family Dugongidae; genus Dugong; species Dugong dugon. The sequence goes on from CM057464.1 coordinate 25,680,361, forward strand.
TGTCATGTGTCTTTATCTCAGGTTGTTGTCTGATGTTGCTGGTTTTTTATCTGAAGGTCTCTCTTTAATATTTCTTGAAGGGCTAGTCTGGTTGTTATAAATTCCCTTAATTTCTGCTTATCTTTGTATATCCTAATTTTGCCCTCGCGTTGGAAAGACACTTTTGCTGGATATATGATTCTTGTTCGCAGTTTTTTTCTTTCAGTGCTTTGGATATGTCATCCCATTGCCTTCTTGTCTGCATGGTTTCTGACGAGAAATCAGCCCTTAGTCTTATTGAGGCCCTTTCATAAGTGATATTTCATCTTTCACAAACTGCTTTCAAAAAGTTTGATTATGATATATCTTGGTGAATTTCTTTTGGGATCTGTCCTCTATGGGATTCGTTGAGCCTCTTGAATGGAAATCTCATCTTGCATTGTATTTGGGAAATTTTCTGCCATTATATTTTTCAAAATTCTATGTACTGTTTTTTTCTCTCTTCCGCTTATGGAATTGTTAATATTCCTATATTACTTCTTTTGATGGTGTCCCATATAATTCTTAAGCTTTCTTCATTTTCTGCAATTTCTTTTTTCTGATTTTTCTCAAATTAATATCCAGGTATTTATCCTTTATTTCACTGATTCTGTCTTCCATTGATTTAACTCTACTTCTGTTTTCCATTGAGTTATTTTTGAAATTTTATTGTTAAGCTGCTAAATTTCTAGTTGTTGTTTTTGTATGGTTTCTAGTTCTCTATCAGGTTTTCATTTTGTTCTTGTTTTCTTCTAGGTTTTTTCTGTACTGTTTTCAGTCTCTCTGAGGAGACTAAATATTAGTGTTTTGAATTCCTTGTCAGGTAGTTAATATTAACAGTTCTTTCTCAGAAAGGTTTTCCGCTCCTTTATTTTGCTTGTGTGCTTGAGCCATCTTTTCCTGTTTCTTCGTATTACTTGAAATTGTCTGTCTCCAAGACGTTAAGGTTCTATTTTGTTTATTGATGGTATATTTGTCTTTTTTTTTTTACTTTAGTTTTGATATACTTGGAGCTTAGCTTTTCCCCTTACTCTTTATACTATCTGTCTTCCTCTGTATCTTTTTTTTTTTTTTTTAAATATTCTATTGTGTTTTTGGTAAAAGTTTACACAGGAAATTAGGTTTTCATTTAACAATTTTTATACATATTTGTTCAGTGACATTGGTTATATTTTTCATAGTATATCAGCATTCCCATTGTTTCCATTTTGATTGTTCTGTTTCCATTAATCTAGCTTCCCTATTCCCCCTAGCCTTCTCATCTTTGGTCTAGGGTAAATGTTAACCATTTTGTTTCACCTAGATGATTATTTTGAGGAGCATAGTACTCAAGGGTAATAATACTTATTTTATGCACCAATCTGTCATTTGGCTGAATGGTGACCTCTGGGAGTGGTTTGAGTTCCATGTTTAAAGAGTATCTCAGGGTGATAGTCTTGGGGGTTTATCTAGTCCAGTAAATCTGGCCTGTTTTTAGGAATTTGAGTTTTGTTCTACATTTTGCTTGCATTCTATCTGGGACCATCTACTGAGTTCCCAGTCAGAACAGTCGGTGCAGGTATGCAGGCACCATCTAGTTCTTCTGGTTTCAAGATGATGTCGTTGCTTGTGTAGACTGTTGGTTCTGTATACTAGTTTCTTCTTTGAGTCTTTGGTTTCGTTCTTTCTCTTTAGCTGCAGACAAGTAGAGACCAATAGTTGTGCCTTAGATGGCCGCTTGTCAGCTATTAAGACCCCAGATGCTACTCACCAAACTTGGATGTAGAACATTGTCTTTATGGACTATGTTATGTCAATTGACTGAGTTATCCCACAAGACTATGGTCCTATGTCCTCAACCCCGGTAGATGAATTCCTTGAGGTGTTTGTATGTGTCTAGGAAGTATCCATAACTGTGTCCCCTGTGTGCGTTATTTTATATTTGAAAATATATGCAGCACACATAAACATTTATATACATATGCCTCAAGTTATTACAGATGTTGCAACAAACGGATGCAGCACTGGAGGTGCTTACTTGTCTATGTCAAAAAATTTGGAAGGCAGCTTGTTGGCCAACCGTCTGGAAGAGATTTGTATTTGTGCCCGTTCCAAAGACAGGTGATCCAACAGAATGAGGAAATTATCAAACAGTGTCGTTATTATCTACATACAAATAAAACTTTGCTAAAGATTATTCAAAAGCAGCTGCAGCAGGTCATCGACGGGGAACAGCCAAAAGCTCAAGTCAGAATCAGAAGAGGACGTGGAACGAGAGATATCATTGCTGATGTCAGATGGATCTTGGCTGAAAGCAGAGAATACCAGAACGATGTTTATCTGTGTTTTATTGACTATGCAGAGACATTTGAATGTGTGCATAATGGTAAATTATGGATAACATTACAAAGAATTGGAGTTCGAGAGGACTTAATTGTGCTCGTGAAGAACTTGTATATAGGCCAAGAGGCAGTTGTTTAAAGAGAACAAGGGTATACCTCATGGTTTAAATTCAGGAAGGGTGTGTGTCAGGGTTATATCCTTTCACCATACTTATTCAGTCTGTATGCTGAGCAAATAATCCGAGAAGCTGGACTATATGAAGAAGAGCGGGGCATCAGGATTGGAGGAAGACTCTTTAACAACCTGCGTTATGCAGTTGACGCAACCTTGCTTGCTGAAAGTGAAGAGGATTTGAAGCACTTACTGATGAAAATCAGAGACTGCAGGCTTCAGTATGGGTTGCACCTCAACATAAAAAAACAAAAATCCTCACAGCTAGACCAGTAAGCCAGCAACATCATGATGAATGAAGAAAAGATTGAAGTTGTCAAGGATTTCACTTAACTGGATCCACAATCAACGCCCATGGAAACAGCAGTCAAGAAATCAAATGACGTATTATATTGGGAAAAAGTGCTGCAAAAGACCTCTTTAAAGGCTAAAAAGCAAAGATGTCACTTTGAGGAGTAAGGTGCTCCTGATCCAAGCCGTGGTATTTTCAGTCACGTCATATGCATGTGAAAGCTGCACAATGAATAAGGAAGACCAAAGAAGAATTGATGCCTTTGAATTGTGGTGTTGACCAAGAGTATTGAATATACCATGGACTGCCAGAAGAATGAACATACATGTCTTGGAGAAGTACAGCCAGAATACTCCTTAGAAGCAAGGATAGTGAAGCTTCGTCTCACATACTTGGGATATGTTATCAGGAAAGATCAGTCACTGGAGACGGACATCATACTTGGTAAAGCATAGGGTCAGCAAAAAAGAGGAAGACTCTCAATGAGGTGAATTAACAGATTGGCTGCAACGGTGGGCTCAAGCATAATAACAATTGTGAAGATGGCACAGGACCAGGCAGCATTTCGTTCTGTTGTACATAGCATCATTATGAGTTGGAACCGGCTCGACGCCACCTACCAATAAAACAGCAGTTGTTCATATATGTCTTCTTGTACATATTTATGCATACTCACAAATCTATGTAACCAAATGCAAATTCATTCATTGTTATTACTGTTGTTGCAAAATTGGATATCCCCCAGTGAATTTTTTTCCTTTACAAATTTTCAGATAAGTTGTTCATTGACATTAGTTGCATTTATCGTAGTTTGTCAATACTCTCTTTACATGCTCAGACACTTGGCTTTAAGGTGGTTTTGTTGTGCTCACTACTTCCACACTTGGAGCCACATTTCCCATCACCAAAAGTAACAAGTCCATATGTTTTAAAGCATACTTACTCCTCCTCCCTCTTCTCCCCAGTAACCACCAGTGAATATTGGTCTCTCTATATTTATCTGTTCTTGTTTTCTTATAAATGAGTGATCATACGATAGTTGACCTTGTATGCTTGACTTATTTCACTTAGCGTTTTGCCCTCCATGTCCATCCATGTTGTTATAGTTTTAGTGGAGTCATCATTGTTCTTTATAATTACATAGTATTCCATTGTGTGTAGGTACCACAGTTTCCTTATTCATTCTTCCATTGATAGGAGCTTTGGTTGTTTCGATTGTTTTGCTGTTGTGAATAAAGCTGCAATGAAGATACCGAAAAACCAAGCCAAACCTGTTGCTGTTGAGTATATCATGACTCATAACGACCTTATAGGAGTGTTCATATCTGACTGTATTAGTAGTTTTAGGTCTCTAGGGTATATTCGTAGGAGGGGGATTGCTGGATCATAAAGTAGCTCTATTTCTGGTTTTTTGAGGAAGTGCCAAATTGTTTTCTGTAGTGGTTGTACCATTATACAATACCACCAGCAATGAATAAGGATTCCAGTGTCCCCATATCCTCACCAACATTTGTTGTTTTCTGTTCTTTCAGTCAGTGCCATTTTAGTAGAAATGAAATGATACCTCATTGTAGCTTTGATTTGCAACTCTCTAATGGCTAATGATCATGAGCATCTTTGCATGTGTTTGTTGCCTGCTTGGATGTCTTTTTTTGTGAAGGTCCTTTTCATGTCCTTTGCCCATTGTATAATTGGGTTGTTTGTCTTTTTGTTGTTGAGTAGTAGAAGTTTTCTGTAAATTTTGGATATTAAACCCTTATCTGATGTGTTTTTTCTAAATTCTTTTCCTCCATGTGTAGGTTCCTTTTTTACTCTTTTGATAATGTCTTCTGATGAGCAGAAGTTTATAATTTTTATGAGATCCCATTTTTCTATTTTGTGTTTTTCTCTTTGTGCATTTGTTTTAATGTGTGTTATCCTGTTTTCTACAGAAGATTAGGTCCCAAGTTTTTCTCCCTATGTGTTCTTCCAGGAATTTTATGGTTTTGGGTTTGATGTTTGTCCTTTGATACATTTTGAGTTAGTTTTTGTGTTTGTTTTGAGGTATGTATGCTGTTCCTGTTTTCTGCAGGTGAATTTACAGTTTTGCCAGCACCATTTATTAAAGAGACTGTCTTTCCAACACTGGATGGACTTTGACCCGTTGTTGAAGATCACCTGTCCATAGATATTTGGGTTTAGTTCTGAGTTCTCGATTCTGTTCTGCTGGTCTGTGTATTATCGTTGAACCAGTACCAGGCTGTTTTGATTACAGTGGCTGTATAGTATGTTTTGACATCAGGGAGTGAGGCCTCTTGCTCTGTTCTTTTCATTTTTTCTTTGGTTATTCAAGCTTTCTTTCCTTTCCATATGAAGTTAGTCATTAATTTTTCTATTTCAGTAAAGAATGTTGTTGAGATTTATATCAAGATTGCACTGAATTTGTAGATCGCTTTAGGTAGTATTGACATATTCATTACATTAACTATGCCTATCCATTAGCATGGGATGTCTTTCTGTTTTTGCAGGTCTCTTTTAGTCTCCTGTAGCAGTCTTATAATTCTTATTGTGTAAGTCTTTTATGTCCCTGGTAGGTTAATCCCTAGGTATTTTATTGATTTGGAGGCTATTAGAAATGGTATTGTTTTCTTGGAGTAGTCTTTGTTAATGTAGAGGTCCCTATCTGATTTTTGTGTGTTTATCTTGTATCCTTCAATGTTACTAAAGTCTTCTATTAGTTCCAGCAGTTTTCTTGTGGAATGCGTAAGGTCTTCTATATATAGGATTATGACATCTGCAAAAAGTGTTGTTTTTATTTCTTTCTTTTCAATTTGGATACCTTTTATTTCTCTTTCTTATCTAATTGCTCTGGATAGGACTTCCAGTACAGTGTTGAATAAGAGTGGTGATAATGGGCATCACTGTCTCATTCCTGTTCTCAGTGGGGAGGTTCTCAGCCTTTCTTGGTTGAATATGATGTTGGCTGTTGGTTTTTCGTATATTCCCTTATGCTGAGAAATTTCCATTTTATTCCTATTTTGCTGACAGTTCTTATCAGGAAAGGGTATTGAATTTTATCTAATGCCTTCTGCGTCAGTTGATATGATCACATGGTTCTTTTATTTTATTTATGTGGTGGATTACATTAATTGATTTTCTGATGTTGAACTACCCTAGTAATCTTGGTATAAATCCCACTTGATCATGGTGTGTGATTCTTTTGATATGTTGTTGGAATCTGTTGACTAGAATTTTGTTGAAAATTTTTGCATCTGTTCTCATGAGGGATATTGGCCTATAGTTTTCCTTTTTTGTGATGTGTTTGCCTGGATTTGGTATCAGGGGTCTGCTGGCCTCACAGGAGTTTGGTAGTGTTCCTTCCTTTTCTACGTTTTTGAAGACACTGGGTAGGACTGGTGTCAGCTCTTCTCTGAATGTTTGGTAGAATACTCCAGTGTAGCCATCTGGTCCTGGGTTTTGTTGTTGTTGTTGGTAGTTTTTTGATGACATCTTCAGTTTCTTCTTTTGTGATGGGTCTGTTTAAATTTTCTACATCTGTTAGTGATAATTTTGGTAGTTAGTGTGTTTCTAGGAATTTTTCTGTTTCCTCTAGGTTTTCAAATTTGTTGGAGTGTAATTTTCCATAGTGATCAGTTATGATCTTCTTTATCTCAGATGGATTGGTTGTAATGTCACCAATTTCATTTCTTAATTTAGTTAAATTTGCCTCTCCTGGATTTTTTCTTTGGTCAGTCTAGGTAGTGGTTTGTCTGTTTTGTTGATCCTTTCAAAGAACCAACTTATGTTTTTTTAAAATCTTTTCCTTGTTTTTCTATTTTCTAATTTGATTTTTTCTGTCCTGATTTTGTTTTAATTTCATTGTGCTTCATGTGAAAGTTTACAGTGCAAATTAGTTTCTCATTCAAAAATTTATACACAAATTATTTTGTGATATTGGTTAGAATCCCCGCCTTGTGTCTGTACTTTTCCCCTTCCCCTTTCCATGCTGGGTTCCACGTGGCCATTCATCCCGTTTTCCTGTCCCTTCCTGTTTTTACATCTTTGCTTTCAGGCAGATGTTTGCCATCTGTTCTGGTTTACTTGATAGATCTAAGAAGCACGTTCCTGACATGTGGTGTTGTTTTATAGGCTGTCTAATCTTTGGCTGAAAGGTGAAGTTTGGGAGTGGCTTCAGTTATGAGTTAGCAGGGTGTCTGGGGGCCAAGCTCTGGGGGGTTCGTCCAGTCTCTTGTTGAAGCAGTAAGTCTGGTCTTTTTTTGTGAATTTGAACTTTCTACATTTTTTTCCTGCTCTGTCCAGGATCCTCTGTTGTGATCCCTTTCAGAGTGGTCGGTGATAGTATTCAGGCACCATCTGTATCTTCTGGGCTCAGGCTGGTGGAGGCTGAGGTTCATGTGATCCTTTAGTCCTTTGGACTAATATTTTCCTTGTGTCTTTGGTTTTCTTCATTCTTCTTTGCTGTGGACGGGACAGGACCGATAGATGTATCCTAGATGGCTGCTTGCAAGCTTTTAAGACCCCAGACGCTACTCGTCAAAGTAGAATGTGGAACATTTTCCTTATGAATTATGTTATGCCAGTTGACCTAGGTGTCCTCCGGGACCATGGTCCCCAGCCCTCAGCACCAGGAACTTGGTCCGTCAAGATATTTGAATGTGTCTAGGAAGCTTTTATGACTTTGCCTTGGTCAAATTGTGCTGACTTCCCCTATATTGTGTGTTGTCTTTCCCTTTACCAAATTTACCACTTGTCTACTATTTAGTTAGTGGTTTCTCCTTCCCACCCCTCCCCTCCCTCATAACCATCAAAGATTGTTTTTTTCTAGGTGTAAACCTTTTCTTGGATTTTTATAACAGTAGTCTCATTTGATATTTGTTTTTTGTGATTGACTTATTTCACTCAGCATAATGCCCTCCAGATTCATCCATGTTGTGAGATGTTTCGCAGATTCATCATTGTTATATATCATTGTGTAGTTTTCCATTGTATGTACGTACCATAATTTATCTGTTCTTCTGTTCATGGGCAGTTAAGTTGTTTCCATCTTTTTACTATTGTGAATAATGATGCAGTGAACATGGGTGTTCATATGTTCATTTGTGTGATGGCTCTTCTCTTGTATATATTCCTAGGAGTGGGAATGCTAGATCGTATGGTATTTCTCTTTCTAGCTTTTTAAGGAGGCGCTAGATGGTTTTGCATAGTGGTCACACCATTTTACATTCCCACCAGCAGTGCATAAGAGTTCCAGTCTCCCTACAACCTCTCCAACATTTGTTATTTCTGGTTTTTTGATTAGTGCTAGCAGTGTTGGGGTGATGTATCTCATTGTAGTTTTGATTTGCATTTCTCTAATTGCTAATGATTGCAAGCATTTCCTCATGTGAATGTTAGCTGCCTGAATGTCTTCTTTGGTGAAGTGTCTGTTCATATCCTTTGCCCATTTTTTAATTGTATTTTTTGTCTTTTTGTTATTGAGGTACTGAAGTAGTCTGTAGGATTTAGAAATTAGACCCTTGTTTGATATATTGTAGCCTAAAATTTTTTCCCAGTTGGTTCTCTTTTAACTCTTTTGTTGAAGTCTTTTGATGAGTGTAAGTGTTTAATTTTAGGAGCTGTCAGTATCTAGTTTATTTTCTGGTGTTTGTACATTGTTGGTTATAGTTTGTATTTTATTTATGCCATGTGTCAGAGCCCCTAGCTTTGTCTCTATTTTTCTTCCATGATCTTTATCATTTTTGGTTTCATATTTACATCTTTTGATCCATTTTGAGTTAGTTTTTGTGTATGGTGTGAGGTATGGGTCCTGTTTCATGTTTTTACAAATGGCCATCCAGTTTTGCCAGTACCGGTTGTCAAAAAGACTGTCTTTCCCATTTAATGGACTTTGATTCTTTGCCAAAGATCTGCTGACCATAGGTGGATGGATTTATGTCTGGATTCTCAATTCTGTTCCATTGGTCTTAGTGTCTGTCATACCAGTAATAGGCTATTTTGCCGACCATGGCTGTGTAGTGGGCATTTATTTCTGCCCTGAATTTTATTATTTCTTTTTTTCTTGTTGCTTTTGGCTTCTTTTGTTCTTCTTTTTCTCAATGTTCAAATTGTCAGTTTAAGTTAGTGATTTTGGATCTTCTTTTTTAGTGTAGGCATTTATTGCTATGAATTTTTCTCAGATTACTGCTTTTGCAGTGTCCCAGAGACTTTGATGTGTTTTCATTTTCGTTTGATTTTAGGAATGTTTTAATTTCTTATGTTACCCAATAATTTTTTAGTAGTGTGTTACTTAGTTTCTATGTAGTTATATTTTTTTCCCCTATTTATCCCATTGTTGATTTCTAGTTTCATAGTGTTATGGTCCAAGAAGATGCTTCGTATCATTTTAGTCTTTTTAAATTTGTTGAGACTCGTTTTGTGTCCTAGCATATGGTCCATTTTCGAAAAATGATCCGTGTGTGTTGGAGAAGAATTGTGTATTGTTCTGATATTGGGTGGGGTGTTCTGTGTATGTCAGTTATGTCCAGTTGGCTTTTGGTTTTCTTTAAGTTCTTAATGTGTTTAGTGATTTTCTTTTTAGGTGTTCAGTCTCTGACACTGGTGTGTTGAAGTCTTCTACTGTTATTGTGGAGTTGTCTATTTCTCCTTTCACATTTGTCGGAATTTGTTTCATGTATTTTAGTGCATTATTATTAGGTGCTGTCATGGATTGAACTGTGTCCCCCCAAAAAAATGTGTGTAACAATTTGGCTAGGCCATGATTCCCAGAATTGTGTGGTTGTCCTCCATTTTGTGATTGTAATTTTATGTTAAAGAGGATTAGAGTGGAATTGTAACACCACCCTTAATCAGGTCACATCCCTGATCCAATGTAAAGGGAGTTTCTCTGGGGTGTGGCCTGCACCACCTTTTATCTCTTGTAAGAGATAAAAGGTAAAGGGAAGCAAGCAGAGAATTGGGGGACCTCATAGCATCAAGAAAGCAGTGCTGGGAGCAGAGCGTGTCCTTTGGACTGGGGTTGCTGCGCAGAGAAGCTTCTAGTCCAGGAGAACACCGAACAAAAGAAGGCTGACAGAGAGAAGAATCCTTCCCTTGGAGTTGATGCTCTGAATTTGGACTTTTAGCCTATTTTAACTGTGAGGAAATAAATTTCTCTTGGTTAAAACCATCTACTTGTGGTATTTCTGTTATAACAGCACTAGATGACTAAGACAGATGCATATGTATTTATAATTGTTGTCTTCTTGTTGAATTGACCCTTTTATTATTATGTAATGTCCTTCTTTATCCCATTTAACAGATTTTGATATAAAGTTTGTTTTATTTGATATCAATATGACCACCCCTGCTCATTTTTGTTTACTAGTTGCATGGAATATTATTCTCCGTCCTTTTATTTTCACTCTGTTTGTGTCCTCTGTCTATGGTGTGTTTCTTGTAGACAGCAAAAAGATGGGTCATGTTGTTTTTAAATACATTCTGCCACTCTCAGCCTTTTGTATGGGTGTTTAGACCATTTATATTTAAGGTTATTATTGAAAATGAATTGTCTACCTCACTTACGTTATTACTTGTTTTTTGAGTGTTTCCTATGTTGTTTATTATACTGATTTTTTTGATTTTGGGTACTTCCTTATGATGAACTTCTTAATGAACTTGCTTCTTTTCACCTGAGTGTTTTTTTTTAGTGATTTTTTTTTTAGTGGTTACCATATATGTTACATTACATGATCTAAAATTACTGCAGCGTCTTGCATAAGAATAACTGTTAACATACAACCTATCCCTGATATGCTCTTCCTTCCTCTATTTCTGTTGGTGTGTCTCTGTTAACATCAGTATATAACCTATATTTGATAGATTTAGTTTGTACTTATTTCTTAATGTTCTTGCCTTTCTTTCCATTTGGAGTACTCCTTTGAGTATTACTTGCAAAGCTGGTCTGGTAGTGGCAAATTTTCAGAGCTTTTGTTTGAGAATGTCTTGATTACCCTCTTGTTTTTGAATGACACGTTTGTTGAGTAAAGCATTCTTTGTTGGGAGTTGTTTTAGTTCAGTATTTCATATACACTTCTCTGCTGTCTTCTGGCCTCTAGAGTTTCTGGGGAGAAATCCACACAGATTCTTAGGAAAGACATTCAGTATGTTAAATTGCGTTTTTATCTTGCTGTTTTCAAAATTCTCTCCTTGTCTTTAGTTTTCAAGAATTTTATTAGGATATGTTGCAGAGTTGATTTTTTTATGTCTCTTTTGATTGGGCTTCATGTAGCTTCGTATATTTGCAGACTTCATTCTCAGCTCACATCTGAGAAAGTCTCTCTGATTGTCTCTTGGAAAATTATTTCTATGCCTTTATTGTTGTCATGGTGCTCTGGGATCCCAGTCTTTCTACTGTTAGATTTTTTAATTGAATCCTGCATTTGTTTTTGGATTTGTTCACTTTTCTTTGTTTCTCTTGAAACTTGGTAAGTTCAGATACTTTGTCTTCTAATTCAGATATTGTTTTCTGTTTGCTGGACTTGGTTGTTGTTTCTCTTGCTTTTTATAATTTAGATGTTTCATTCTTCAGTTCCAGTAGTTCTCTCTCTCTTTTTTTGTTTAAATGTTCTTACATTACTTGTTGAATCTCTTATTTTGTTCCTCCGTTTGCTTTCTGAACTTTCCTAGTTTTCTGTGTGTTTTTTGCTTTTTTTCAGGCAAGGAGCCTTGGTGGCGAAGTGGTTAAGAGTGGTTAACAGCTCGGCTGCTAACCAAAAGATCGACAGTTCGAATCCACCACCTGCTCCTTGGAAACCCTATGGGTCAGTTCTACTTTGTCCTGTAGGGTGGCTATGAGTCAGAATCGACTTGACGGCGCACAACAGCAACACACAAGATACTTAGCACCATAGTCTGAAAATGATCAATTCTTTGCATTATTCTGGCCTCCACAGGAGAGATTTTGTCTTCTTCGTGTTTTCCTTTAGAGTGTTCCTTCTTCTCTTGTGCTTTTTAGTAGTTTTTGTTGAACGTGAGCCATTTTTTAATCTTTAATTTTTTAATTTGTTTATTGTGGGAAAATTCAAGAGATTTGTACCTTAGTCTCTGGGATTCAGTTCACATGTGCAGGAGGGGGTATTTAGCTGGATGCCTCAGCTGTTTTGTGTGGTGAGGATTGATTTTACTATGGTGATAATGAGGGTTTTTTTTATGTACTTTCCCTTCTCTGCACTGGCATACCCACTAACCATGGTGTCCTGCTGGGGGCTGCCTCCTGCTTGCCTATCAGTCTGTACCATTCCCTTTGCCCTGTTGCCTTTGCAGCTCTTCCTGGTCCTTGGGCCTGTTAGTTTCAGGCCTCAGTGAGGTTCTGTTGTACTCTCACACAGCTTTAAGGTCTTTCTTCTCCCCTTCCCACTTGTGCAGCCTACCAGTTTGCAGTGCCTTAAAAGAGTCCGGCTATAGCTTCCTCAGATAAGCTCCCTTTCTGACATCCTTGCTTGTGGTGTTACCAAGTCCTGTCCCAAAATGGCTGCGATGAGCGTGTGCTCCCGATGTTAGAGGGTAGGATCTTTCAGTTTCTGTGCTGACTACTTTCCACCTCTCCCCTGCTTCTGGACTTACCCCAATTTTTCAGTGTCTGGAGTTCCAAGAGCTCTGTCTGTGCTTGTTTTTATTCATTGTTCTTTGTGTTAGTTGCTGGGGGAGTAGATGTCCATTCACTTTGTTATCTTTCTGCACCCCCCCCCCCATATTGTTTTAATTGATATTGCTTTGTAGTATTGGTCTGTGTATGATTACGATGCTGCTGGTTCATTGGGAGTAATTTATCTCACTGGTGGGTATATGATGGGTTGCATACACATGAGAATCTCTGTTGTTGGGTATGTATGTCTTCCCTTGTAGGATTGCATGGAGGTGTGTGAGCAGGACCCTTCCTCACTGCGAGCTCCAGGTGTTGGTTGGTTAGGATTCCTCTGTAGCTCTTGTGGGGCTGCGTGCTCCTTCCACGTTGGCGTGTGCTGTTAGTGTGGCCTCTGGAGAGCAGGACAGGTCGTGTTTGCAGACCCAGGGATGCAGTAGAACTCTAATGGGTGAGCCAGGTCCTCTGTTTAGTTATGGATTGGTGTCCTAGTAATGCGAGTAAGGCTGGGAGTCTCGACATATCGGATGGCCTGAGGGAGTAGGTAGAGGGTGGACGGGGTATGCAGTGGGCAGGTCACCAGGGGCACCTCTCCTCGTGGGCTGGGTGGGTCAGGTGGGGCCAGGCTATCAGTGAGTGGGGAGAACCGTCAGGGTGTTTCCCTATGTAGGCCAGGTGGGGCACACAGTGGGCTTGGGCAGGGTGAGAGGATCAGTGGGCAGTTCTCTGGGGTTCCTTGCCATGCAGGCCATGCGAGGGAGGAATGGTGGGTGTGTCTCTGGGGTTCCTTGCTGCTGGGGCGGACACGGGGAGTGGTGGGCATGTTGTGCATGGGTGATGGGGGGAGATTGCTCAAAGGGGAGGGGAGGGAGTATTGACACTAGGCTGGTCAAGGTGAAAATTTCTGATTATTACTCTAGTGTTGCACTATTCAGTGGATGTCTCTCACCCAAATGGACATGCACCACTGCTGATAGGAAGTCTCATCACTAGTTTCTAGGTCCCTCCCTTCTTTGTATTCTTCAGAGACTCTGAAGCTCTCGCTCACCTTCTGCAGTCACCTTTGTCCCTCCACAGGATTGCACTCTGCATCTTATCTGTCCCTTGTCCTGAGGCTCCAGCGATTCAGTCTACCTCAGTTTGCTTCAGTGGCACCTGTGCTTCCATAGTTTCAAAGCTATGGGACTCCCTCATGTCTCCTTCTCATGCTGGTTTGGACCCAGCACCTGACCTGCCTACCTCATTTCTTTCCAAGTCTGTTTACTCAGGATCTCTGCCTCCACTTGCGTTTTCTGTGAAGTTGCCTTTCGGGACTCCTCTCCCAGGAATGTTGTTAGTTACCATCTCAAAATGACCATGCTGTGTTAGCCCAGCTGGCCAGGTGTGGTCTCTTAGAATCTCCTTGTTCCAGCTGATTTCTTTCTGTTTCCAGTCGGTTCTCAGTCCAGTTCTTCAACCTTCCCTTTGATGTTCAGGGATCTGAGGTAGTTTTTTGTGTCTTTTTCACTTGATTTCATGAGTCTATGTTGTAGGGAGTAGTTTAAGGGGTGTCTGTCTTCCTTCCTTCTTCGTAACTGAGTTTTGCACCTCCTAGCTAGTTCTTTTTGCTAGTGTTACTTACATATGTCTTATTTTATATTGTTTTCTCTAGCTATAGTTTTTGCATCTAAATTTCACTTAAATTTATTTTTTTTATGAAATAGTCTTATTTATTCCTATGTCTTGGTTTTTTAAAAGTTCATTCCAGTTATTTGTCCAAAGTGGGAAAAAGCCCCGGAATGCATGGAAATATGGATAGAGGCCACCATGTCTGTCAGTTTGTCGTACTGTGGTGGCTTGCATGTTGTGATGCTGGAAGCTATGCTACTGGTATTTCAAATGCCAGCAGGTTAGCAACAGTACACTGACAGGGAACTGCCAGAAATTCAAGCCAGATTCAGAAGAGGTCGTGAAAAGAGGGATATCATTGCTGATGTCAGATGGATCTTGGCTGAAAGCAGAAAATACCAGAAAGATGTTTACCTGTGTTTTATTGACTGTACAAAAGCATTTGTGTGGATCACAACAAATTATAGCTAACATTGTGAAGAACGGGAATTCCAGAACACTGGATTGTGCTCATGAGGAACCTGTACATAGACCAAAGGGCAGTCGTTTGAGCAGAAAAAGGGGATACTGTGCGGTTTAAATTCAGGAAAGGTACGCGTCAGGGTTGTATCCTTTCACCATACTTAGTCTGTATGCTGAGCAAATAATCCAAGAAGCTGGACTATACGAAGAAAATCAAGGCATCAGTATTGGTGGAAGACTAATTAACAACCTTGATAATGCAGATGGCACAACTTTGCTTTCTGAAAGTGAAGAGGACTTGAAGTACTTACTGATGAAGGTGAAGATCAAAGACTGCAGCCTTCGGTATGGATTACACTTCAACATAAAGGAAACAAAAGTTCTCACAACTTGACCAATATGCAATATCATGATAAAGCGAGAAAGTTTGAAGTTGTCAAGGATTTCATTTTACTTGGATCCATAATCAATGCCCATAGAAGCAGCAGTAAAGAAATTAAACGATGTATTGCAGTAGGCAAATCTGCTTCAAAAGACCTTCTTAAAGTGTTGAAAAACAAAGATTTTCCTTTGAGGACTAAGGTGCACCTGACCCAAGCCATAATATTTTCATTCGCCTCATATGCATGTGAAAGCTGAACAGTGAAGACCGAAGAAGAATTGATGCCTTTGAATTATGGTGTTGGCAAAGAATATTGAATATACTGTGGACTGCCAGAGGAACAAACAGATTTGTCTTGGAAGAAGTACAGCCAGAATGCTCCGTGGAAGCGAGTATGGTGAGACTTTGTCTCACGTGCTTTGGACATGTTATCAAGAGGGACCAGTACCTGGAAAAGGACATCATGCTTGGTAAGGTAGAGGATTAGTGAGAAAGAGGAAGACCCTTGATGAGATGGATTTATACTGTGACTGCAACAATGGCCTGAAACATAGCAAAGATTGTGAGGATGGTGTAGGACCGTGATAGTGTTTTGTCGTACATAGGGTTTCTATGTGTTGGAACCAGCTGAAAGGCACCGAACAACAACAACATGGCTGGAGGTTATGCCCAAAATTTTACCTGGCACAATCACTGTGAGCCCTTAAACATGGCAGTGACTGGTCTCTGTAACTTTTAATCTTGCTTTAGCTTCAGGCAGTGCTATTCTTATTTGACGAAGTACGTGTCACTTTTATAAACCTTACTAGTTCAGCTTGCATCCTGCCTGAGGTATTGGCAAGAAACAATTTTTAAAAAAAGCAAACTTAACCTGCTGAATAAAGTTTTTTTTTTTTTAAACTCTGATGATATTTATATTAGCCAAGTAAAACACTATAAAAAGTACTTGGAATGTTGCAAGTTACTTCTGAAAAAAAAAAAGTGCTGTTATATTTTAATGAAGCAGATTTCTTAGCGTTCTGTAGCTTAGCAAAATGTGCCGACAAAATAGGTCTTATGATCTTATTTTTTTCTTATGAAATTCAAAATGATCTGTTTGAATGTATGTTTAAATTATTCGGTGATTATTAAGTTTTGGAGTAAGAATGCAGATCATATATTAAGACAGAGAAGCCTTGATACCTTGATAGCAACCATGACTGATGAATAAGCTATTGCTTTGGAGTGGTTTGGTGCCAGTAGGTGTGGTCATGGGAATATATGTTTAGAGTTTAGTCTGTGTAATCAACTCCTCGTTCCTCTGTTTAACCATAGGGTAGTTCTCTACTAGGGAACTTACCATGTTAGGCATGCCTGTTTGTTTTTATGAAGACACTATTTGAATTATTAATTTGTGCTCTGATGTTTATTATTATTTTCCTTTCTGAAGTGAGTATTTAAAATCATAAGAACCTTTATTATATTGTAGAATTTAACAATATTAAGTGTGTATTGATCTGGAATGATGTAAGAATTTCCACCACGTATAATTAAGCAGGTTACAAATTGAAAGATTTCTAGTTTATTTTGAAAATACATGAACAAATTTATGTGTGCACTAAATTGAGCACAAATGCATTGAAGTGTTTAGCAATGCTTATCTTGGAGGCAGGGGAGAGGAACCCAGGTAGCTTTCAAGCTCTTAAATTGTTTGAATTTTTCGTAACGATCATCAGGAAAAAAATCAAAGACATTTCCATTTTGAAAAAATAAGTTAAAATTATAGATGCATTTAAAATTACACCTTAAGAAATATCAACAAGAAACCCAGTCTTAAGGGAATACTTAAATGTTGTTTTTAGGAAAGCAAAATGCCATACATGAATAAGTCATAGATATTTTAGGGAAACCCCAAAAATTCATTATTTCATGAAATACAAATAGTAGTTCTTTTTGTTTCTTTATAGTTCCTATAGCATTCTTACTCAATAGTGATTGAAGTTGCAATAAAAGGTGACTTAAATGCATTTCATTGTTTTAAATCAAAATTTGCATTTGTTGAGGTGTCTTGGTATCTAACAAAATATTGGAATTGCTACACATGACTGCTGAGCAATGTAAAACTTAAATAATGAGAAAAGAAAGTGTGAAGTGTCTGCTTTGGGCCATATACATTCTAGTTTATTTTCTCCATAAACATTTTTTTTTATCTTGGTCTCTGCTCTGTAGGAATGGAAAATACAGAGGAAATAAGTTAGAGGAGTAGCTGATGGTCTGTCCCTGTGGAGTGTTGGTGCCTCGCCTGGGGGACAGCCTCACTCACTAGAACCTTTAGTGCTTTGCTATGTGGCCACAGTCTGCATTTAATTTATGTGCAGGGTATTGGGAAGTGATGGCCATGAGTAAGCTGAGGTGACCTCTCTGGAATGCTGTTTGACTGTAAGAACAGGAAGTAGTATAGTGTCAGTATCATCGGGAAAACACTGACACAGCATGAACTATCATTATATGAACTGATATGCAGACATAAAATGAGATAGTAATCCAGTAATACCCAACAACATTTTCCTGGGTTTATCACACTCCAGGCTATGTTTAAAATAAAGTAACCACTTCAGTTCAGAATTCTCAAGAGAATTAGTTATAGAACTATGATTGGCTGCATTCTATAGTACAGCATATAATTGAACACTAATAAAAGTGCATGCACATTGTTTTTAGGAAGATGGGTGAATATAGAATGTTTTTAGGGAATGATACATAAATTTAGTAGTACACTTTAAAATTTTATATCAGTAACTTAGACTTCAAGTAGTAGCAATGGTTTCCCTTCTGATACCTATGAAAACAATCTAAGATTCTAAGCCTTAGACATAATTATGAGCCTAGACTTAATTATGATAAATTGTTTTCTGATTCCTCAGATCTTTGAAGAAACATAAAAATAGTGTAAAAGAAGTTATAAATATTAGCTAAAAAACAGATTAAATAAAAATCAATAGAAATAGTAGTATATTTGCAAATAATATTGGTTATATTCAATAATAGAAATAGCTGTTGAACAAGGAAATGTTATTTCTAGATTCATTTTCAGTTCATGAAAAGGCCTAGTGTTTATTTTTCATGCAGTAGACAAGTTTAAGGTCTTATCACTGTTCTTCTGAACTTTGTTATGTCATGCTTGCATTTCCAGGTCTGACAATTTGTGGACATAATTGCCTCCTGACTGCAGAGTGGATGTCTGCCAGTAAAATAGTGTGTCGAGTGGGACAAGCCAAAAATGACAAAGGAGACATCATCGTCACGACCAAGTCAGGTGGCAGAGGAACTTCAACTGTCTCTTTCAAGCTGCTGAAGCCTGAAAAAATAGGTATCCTTCATGACTTTATTCTAAACAAGAAAATAAAAATGGGCTTTGTCTTCTAAAATTTAAAATTAATAGATTAGTATAAAGTTTACCTACTCTAATAGGAAACTATTTAGATAATATTATATAATATAATATTATATAATATAATATTATTGATAACTTGGCCAAATCAAGAGAACATTTCACCTCAAATTGAAACTATATAATAGACTTAATATGTCTTTACTGAGTAATGTACAATGAAACCGTGAATCAAGAAGTGTTATTTTTGCCTTTTTATAAAGTCTCAGTGTTTTTAATTAAGCCATTATCCATTATAAAAAAAAATATGGGCTGTTGTACCCTTACATCTTTTAAAAATTATTTTAGCATGTGTTTTTAGTAGATTTTTGGAAAATTAAAGCAATATGGCAAGACTTAGAAGATACCTTTATTTAGAGCCTTTATTTTATTAAGGATGTACTCCTGATTTTTGTTAGGTATCTTGGATCAATCTGCTGTCTGGGTTGATGAAATGAATTATTATGATATGCGCAAGGACAGGAATAAAGGAATTCCTCCTTTGTCCCTACGTCCTGCTAATCCACTTGGAATTGAGATTGAAAAGTGAGTATCATCTTGCCTTCGGTTTTCTTTGTTTCTCAGTTGCTGAGAAGTTTTGTATACTTACAGAGAAGGGAGTACAATTCCAGAAACTTCTGGGAGTATAAGTGAAGACACCTCAGTTGCTTGGAGACTGTGTTATTCCTGAAGCCTGGTCAGTTTTGCTGTTGGAGACCATTCTCCATTAGTGAAAACTTTGGGCAAAAACAACATACCTCTTTAGTTTTTTGAGTTTGCATTTTGTGAAAAAGAAAAGTGTTTTGGAGTTTTAATAACTAAGAGATTTAACAATTTGAGCATTACCATGTTATCTGGAGTTGGTCGATTTAAATATTTAGAAGGTACTTAAAATCAAAATAGAATTTACTCTTTTATCTATTTGCTTTATTTTTCTAGAAATATTTTAGAATAATTAGGTCCAATCTGGTCTTTCATTTTGTCTATAACCCCTGCCTGTAATTCATACTTAACCCAGACTTAATTATCTTTAATCATCAGAATTGTGCCAGGTAAATGCTGTATTTCAAGGTGTCTTACAACTAGATCTAGAGTTTTCTTAAGCCCTAGTACGGTATTTCAGTAACTACTATTATTACTGTATTTATCCTTGTATCTTAAGCTATTCATCAGATGTATTGTGTGTAGTTTGTTTTATGGCTTAGTAATTCTACTTACGGAGTTAGCTATTGAGTGTTGCTCCATAAACAATAGAAGTGACAAATTAGTTCTGTTAATACTTTAAGTATAGCTTTATTTTAGATGTTTTCTAGGAATGGAGAAAATTCCCCACTAGTCTTTATGTATTTAATCTTCAAGCCTATATTTGAAGACAGTAGTTCAGACAACACCCTTCTTTCTCACAAACTGAGGTTTTCTCTTAGCTTAGAGGGAGGGCTCAGGTGTTTCTGTTGGGAAATTGTCAATGCGTTGACAGAGGCCTTTAATGAAACTGCGCTGTCCTAGGTGCCGTCTTTGAAGCATTTTGGCACGTGAGTGATTGTTGAGATGGTCTAAGGATTTCATTGTTCTCTAAATTAAGAGTTGAAAGATTGAGAGAGTCCAGAAAAGAATGACAATTGCTAGATATTTATTTGAGCATAGTTGTAAGCATGAATAGACTTTGCAGTTGATAGTAGCCCTTTGATGGTTTGCTTCAACACTTCTGTAAGCCACCTTCTTTCCAGGCCTGCCAGGACGCTGTGTAAAGCAGAAGATCTCTTTGGATTATTCTCTTAAACAAAAAGAGTGTAGGTATATGGTGCGAATGGGGTCATTTAACTATGACCTTTTCTTAAACTTTCTTAACATTATCAACTCTATTTTCTAACCTCCTGGAGCATGTTGACCAAGACATTCTCCTTGGATCAAGCTATCATTGACAGATATCTTTTAACAGACAATTCCTCATGCAGGCTTTTTTTGACCCTTGGTCTTACAGTTCAACTTTTATCAGCAGCTCACTCGTCTCTTCAGGACAACGGGGCAGAGACCTTGGGCCAAGCTACAGTTTAATTCAAAATGGAATTTAATTTGGGTCTAGGTCAGCCATCTTAGTCCTGTCAAGCACCTCAGTTTTGGGGTCCACACAGTCATGCCAAGCATCTTAGTGTAGGGGTCTATGTACATCTCCCCCTTTTGATCAGTCCACCATTAGGGGGCGCAGATCATCCACACAGAAATTACCCGTCTTCTGCAAGGACTTAGCCTCTCGCAGATAGTTGCTCTGTTGAGCTTTTAATACTCAGTATTTTGGCGATGGCTGCTCTGTTTAGCTTTTAAGACCCCAGGTGCCAGCTCCATTACTAGAAGTGGCCGGGTGCCATCTGATGTTACCTTGCTATAGCTTCTGGTCCTCTCTTCACCTTGCTATAGCTTTGGGCCTCATCTTCAGGGTGAGTTGATTCTGATTGGGGCAAATGTGATGGACAAATCCCCATTAGAGGAATAACTTGACATTTCTAAAAAGGCCTGATCCAAGAACTAAAATTCATCCTCCTTTGAAAAATTAGTCTCTTCCAAATGCATAATTGTTTTCATGGCCACATGTCTCGAGGGTTGGCTGTGGCAATGAAAAATGCAGTACATAATACATTTAACATGCCACATAATAACAATTACAGTGATCAAAAGGAGTAGGCAGGCCCATAGAAAGCATATCCCAGATCCAGTGCTTGGGGTAACCAGCTAAAAATATCAAAGAAGGAAGGTATGGTCATGGGGGGAATGGTACGTAACTAGGAGGCTTTTTGACATATTTTAGAGATAGCTTGTTCTACTTCTCTAGAGGTGTTTATCCATGAACAGGAAGAGGTATTGGCAGTAGCACCGGCTCCTCCTTATTCAGCTAGGAGAAGATCAAGACGTATTATTTAAAGCAATTTTAGCAAGAGAGTCTAAGGATTTTTGTTGAGCTGTCATTTCATTGGCAATTTGAGCAGTTTGAGCCATAGTTGTAGATAAATTGTGAATAGATTGTTCTAATTGTAATGTACCAAAAGAAGGAACAGGCAGTCAAAGAAATGACCAATCCCACCAAGGCCTATCGGCAATGGGATTATCTGAGAGGATAGCTTGGGTATTAATTTCAAGTCGCTGTTCGGTTGTAAACTGTCATTGTATGAATGGATATTCATGGGAATTCCAAGAGTACCTTGGAATAAGTTGCATTGGCCTAGCATATTCCAGTCGTCTAAGCATGGTAAAGCCCAAGTATTGGGTGAATCATAGGACTTTTTTCTTAAATAAGCTGATCCTCCACATAAAAAGACATATCTAGATGGGGCACATAACATACCTGCCCCTGTTTGAATATTAGGAAATGGAATGGATTAATTGACCCTTTCAAGCCAGTCTGCAACTAATGAGTATTCACAAATGGCTAATTCTCTAAATTCTAGGGGATCCCAGAGTCGGGCAGAAACTGAGAGATTTTGAACATTGTTAAAATCATTATCGACTACTGCAGAATAATATTGAATGTCATTAACAAAAAGATTGCATGGTCTGGAAAGAACAGAACATTCTAAACCTGGAACAAGTAACATTGACACAGGGAGCTGATAGATAAGTGGATAATTCTGGAGGTAGCCGTAATTTGACATGACTCCCAAACAAAAAACCAAACCCACTGCCACTGAGTTGATTCCAACTCATAGCAACTCTATAAGATAGAGTAGAACTCCACTATAGGGTTTTCTAGACTGTAAATCTTATGGAAGCAAACTGCTGCATCTTTCTCCTGAGTAGCCATTGTTGGGTTCAAACCGCTGATCTTTTGGTTAGCAGCCAAGCACTTTAACCACTGCACCACCAGGGCTTTGACACGAATTGCCCATTTAAATGGTCTGTTAATAGTAAAATTAGGTGTGGACCTGTAACCCAAGACTGGTACAGTGAGAGGATCGGTATGATCTTGTGTAGACCGAGGCGGGGAGCAACATACCCAACATTCAGTGAAATTACTGGTGCTGGCTACTGATTGAGTCATTTTGATGAAAACGTTTTCATTCGAAGCATCAAGTAATGGTCATAACAAACAGAAGAGAATAATTATTAAAGTCTTCATAATGGAGAAGAGGGTTGTTAAAAATCATGATATATTAGAAACCAAATTCCTTTTCTAGTGATACGCTATGGGAAGAGCCAAAGTTGGTAAAATAAAACTTATTTCAAAGGCTACAGATATTAAAACACTGTGCAACAATTTCAATAAAAGGTTCAACTCTCTAGATTAGGGTTAAAGAGATTGAATTATTATCAGAGCTACTAAGAAATAATTCTACTAGTATGCAAAAACAGTCAAAACTCTTTAAAGTAACAGCAGTTAGGAAACAGTCCAAAAATGTCAGCAGCTTGCATGTACTCTTATTCCGCAGTCTTGAGATCAGCTGCTTCTAAAGTTGTCTTCTGGTCACTGGGGCATTTCAGTCTGTGTCTCAAATCTCTGATGAGTCCAGACAGCTGCTTTAGCTTTCTTTAACTGATAAATGAATCCAAGGGTTAATTCCTTCTAGTTTTCACTGCACAAGGGTTAGTTAAAAGAACTAAATTAGGCCCCTTCCAGTGAGATTCTAAAGAATCTTTTAATTGATGTCTTTTCCAGAAAACATAATCTCGTGGGTTAATATTAAGTAGAGGAGGAGAGCCAGGTTTCTGCTCCTCAGATGCTTTCTTAATTTGTGAAAAATGTTTTCTTAGAATATTGCACTAGAGATTGACAGTGTTCCAATAATTCAGGTTGTATTAAGTTAGGGTCAATAGAGGCAAAGTAAGGAAGCATCATAGATCTTCCTGTAACTATTTCATAAGGAGTCAGTTGATGAAATCCAAAGGGAGTGTTTCTTAAATTTAAAAGGACTAAATGGAGAACTTTAGTCCAGGACAAACCTAAGAATTCAGAAAGGTTATCAAGTTAAGTGTTTATTATACTGTTTTGAATTGAATTGTGTCCCCCAAAAATATGTGTCAATTTGACTAGGCCATAATCCCCAGTATTGTGTGATGGTTCACCATTTTGTCATCTGCTATGATTTTCCTATGTGTTGTAAATCCTGTCTCTATGATGTTAAGGAGGTGGGATTTAGAGGTAGTTATGTTAATGAGGCAGGGCTCAATCTACAAGATTAGGTTGTATTTTAAGTCAATCTCTTTTGAGATACAAAAGAGAGGAGCGACCAGAGAAACATGGGAACCTCATACCTCCAAGAACAAGAGCCAGGAGAATAGCACATCATTTGGACCCATGGTCCTTGCACGGAGAAGCTCCTTGGCTGGGGAAGATTGATGACAAGGACCTTCCCCAGAGCCAACAGAGAGAGAAGGCCTTCCCCTGGAGCTGGCACCCTGAATTTGGACTTCTAGCCTCCTAGACTACGAAAGAATAAATTTCTCTTTGTTAAAGCCATCCACTTGTGGTATTTCTGTTATAGCAGTAGTAGATAACTAAGACATATACCATTAGTTCTTTTTACAAGCCCAGATGACTGAGGTTAATAAGGGCAATGCAATCTCTGGTATATGGGGAAGATTGGACATAATTCTCGAGTTACTTGTCCAGTAAAATGGGTTCCCTCATCACTGCAAAGAATTTTCAGTGCTCCTCAAATGGATATTATGTTTTTGAGGAGCTTTTTAGCTACAAAAGAAGCAGCGGCACATTGGCAGGGGAAAGCCTCCACCCAATGTGAAAATCTGCAGTTCATCACTAAGATGTATTTATAACCATTTGAAGGTAGAAGCTGGATAAAATCTAATTGCCATTCAAGCATAGGTCCAGAAGGCAAAGAGTAGTGCCCAGGTAAAGTTTTAAGGTGTTTCCTAGGATTATAGTGTGGGCACATAGAACAGTGAGAGGCCATATGCTCAGATGCCTCAGAAAATTTTCCCCATGTCTTTAAAATTTCAGTCATTTTATGTCTTCTTAGATGAGTACTCTCATGTACAGTCCTCGTCATGGGAATATGCAGAAGTTTAGGGAGAACAATTTTAGTGTTAGTGTTAGACCCTGTCATGGATTGAATTGTGTCCCCAAAAAATACGTGTCAACTTGGTTAGCCCATGATTCCCAGTATTGTGTGGTTGTCCTCCATTTTTGTGATTGTAATTTTATGTTAAGGAGATTAGGGTGGGATTGTAACACCCTTAGTAAGGTCACATCCCTGATCCCAATGTAAAGGGAGTTTCCCTGGGTTGTGACCTGCACCACCTTTTATCTTACAAGAGATGAAAGGGAAGCAAACAAAGTGGGGACATCATACCACCAAGAAAGCAGCACCGGCAGCAGAGTACGTCCTTTAGAGACCCAGGGTTCTTGTGCCTGAGAAGCTCCTCGACCAGGAGAAGATTGATGACAAGCACCTTCTGCCAGAGCCGACAGAGAGAGAAAGCTTCCCTCTAGGGGAATGCCTTGAATTTGGACTTGTAGCCTACTAGACTGTGAGAGAGTAAATGTCTTTCTTAAAGCAAGCCACTTGTGGTATTTCTGTTATAGCAGCGCTAGATGACTAAGACAAATTCTAACCATAATGTAGTGTCAGGGTCTTGGTAATCCTGACTTCTACCATGTCTCAATTTCATCAGATTGAGCCAATTGCTGATGTTTCAAAAGCTTTTCTTTGGTGGGTACAAATATAGTAGTTATTTCTTGAGAACAATTCTCTGTAGACTCTTCAAGAGGTCCCTTTATAAACCCCTTTGGTCTTAAAGGGGCAAGAGAAATCTGAGAAGCAGCCTGGTTAGCAGCACATCAGCAAGGTTATTTCCTCTTCTTCATTTTGGGGGCACTCTGTTTGGTTGGTGTCCCAGTATTTTAAGCACAGCAATTTCAGAAGGGAACAACAAGGCATCTAAGAGATCTGCTACTAAAGTCCCGTTTCTGATAGTATTCCAGAAGATGTAAAAAACCCTCTTTGTTTGCATAACATTCCAAAATCATGAACAACCCCAAATACACATTTCAAATCCATAAAAATATTCACAGACTTCTCTTTTTAGCAATTTTGCAGGCTCTAGTAAGAGCAATAAGTTCAGCTTCTTGGACGGAAGTGGCTGGCTTTCAAGAACTTTGGCAGAAGTTGTAACAGTATAACCAGCCTGATAATGAGAGTCAGGAGTTGGTTTCAAATAAGAGCTATCTATAAAACCTTATCAGGGTTTGTCAAAGGAGTTTCCTCCAAGTCCCTACAGGGAATCAGAGCTGCTCAGTTAGGTCTAAACAATTGTGGGAAGGACAATCATCTTTCTCAGTTATAGGGAGAAGAGTGAATGAGTTTAAAGTAGCCGCTGTAGGTAGTCTAATATTTGAATCTCCCAGAAGGAGGACCTCATAGGTGAATCTGCTGGCAGATAAATGTTAGATTACAATAGAATTAAACAAAGAAGAAACAGCATGGGGTACATATATATCTAAAAAGTTTCCTAAAAGTATGTCTGCAGTAGTTTTTACTAATTTTGTAGTAGTAGCTATGACCCTGTGGGAAAGGGGGTAAGCCCGAGCCACAGGGTCCATATGCAGGCTGTAATAACCCACAGGCCTATTTTGTCCTCCATGTTTCTGTGTAAGAACACCTAATGCGTTACCAGAAACTTCATGTACAAATAAAGTCCAAATGATAGGGAACCCTAAAGTGGGCATGTTAGTCAAAGCCTTTTTCAATTTAGTTGTCACTCTTTGATTTTCTGGCCTAAGATAGAAGGGATCAGACTCAGAGGTTTTTAAATATTTGTATAAAGGCTGAGCCATGAAAGAAAAGTTAGGAATTCAAGCTCGACAATAGCTGTAGAGCCCTAGAAATGCCCTTGTTTTTGTTTTAGGTAAAGGAAAGGCTGCAATAGCTTCTTTTTTCTTGAGGTCAGTAGAAATGCTTTCTGTAGAGATTAAACAATCTTAGTATTTGACAGAAGGCTGAGCTAATTGTAACTTTTCTCTAGAAACTTTTATGTCCACCAGCAGCTAAATGTTTTAACAAAGTGATGCTGTCTTCTAGGCAAGCTTGTTGAGGTTGAGCACACCAGTAGGGCATTGACATATTTTAATAAATTAGATTCTTCTGGAAACTGCAGAGGTTCTAAATCTGCATGCAAAACTGAGAAAAATACATAGGGGATTTGATGAAACCTTGGGGCATGACAGTCGAGGTAAATTGTTGACTGTCCCATGTGAAAGCAAATAGATACTGGCTTTCAGGGTTGATAGGAATACTGAAAAATACACTACAAAGATCTGTTACAGTAAAATATGTTGCATTGGGGGGAACGTTGGAAAGCAACAAATGTGAGTTTAGGGACAATTGGGAATCTAGGGAGAACAATGCGGTTAATTGTACGTAGGTCTTGAACATATCTCCAGCCACCACCATTTGGCTTCTTACCTGGAAGGACGGGAGTGTTCCAAGGAACAACTACTGAAAGTGATGATTAACCCTTTATAAAGAAAATCCTATATAATGGGAGTTAGTCCTTCCATTGCTTCCTGTGGTAAAGGGTATTGGGGAAGTTTTGGCAAAGGCTTAGATGTGTCCAGTTGAGTTTTAATAGGTTCAGTGGACAGAAGTAGGTCAACATCTGTGGATGCTGTGCGTCTTAAAATTTGGGGAACCTAAGAAATAATTTCAGAGGGGAAGGGAGCTTGAACAAGTAGAATTTTGAAGGAGCATAATAAGGGCTTACATATGAAAAATAGCCTCTTCCATATCTGAGTTTGTATCTTTAAGGTTTACATTTACAGGCAAGCTTAATAATATTTCCCCCTTTTCATTAAATTATAAATGGCAATTCCATTTAGATAAAATGTCTCTTCCTATTAAATTAATAAGAGTGTCAGGACTAAGCAAAAAAGGATATAAATCTTCCAAGGGACTGAGAGATACCGGTACAGGCTGAGAGAAGACTGAAGATTGTTCTTTATTAGTAACCACTATTTTTGAAGTTTTTATACTTTGGGGCAGGGGCTTTTGTAAACACCCGGGGCTAACAGCAGAGAGGGTAACTCCTGTATCAATTAAAAATCGACAAGGTTCTCTCTTAATGTACATAATTGTTTCTCCTTGTTAGTTTACAGCCAGAATGGGAAAAACCCCTGTGTTTTCCCTGTAATCCCTTCATTCTGAATCAGGGTGTGGAGGGGTGGTTGCGGTAGAAACTTTCTGTTTATTCTCCAATTTAAAGCATTCATTTTTCCAATGGTCAGATTTTTTACAGTAACGGCAGAGACTGGTTTTAGGTCTGTTGGAGGGTTTAAAATTTCTTTTCTGGGTCGGCCCTTGTAGCTGCTGTAATTGAAGGACCATCAGTTTGTTAGTCTTAGCAGTCTGCTTTGTTTCTAAGGCTTGGGCAAGCTGATGAGCTACATTAGTTAATGCGACAGTGACAGCAACCCTCCAATCTAAACGTTGTCTTTTAACCAAGGCTGAAATTTAGGACTTGAGCCCAGATATAAATACTGCGTTAAAGGCCCCCTTAGTTCCTTCATCTGAAGGATCTAACCCAGAAGGTTCTGAAAACTTCTGGAATAATTGGGCCTGATAATCATATACACTTTCATCTGTATATTGTATACAAGAATGAACTTTTGTCCAATCAGTTATCAAAGGAAAAGTCTTAAGGATTACTTCATGTAACTTCGTGGCTCTATCTTGAGCTTCTGTGAGAAGGATTTCAGCAGTTTTGTTTGTATCCAAGGCTAAACTACCTTGGGGATCTTCCCATTCATCATATTCTAACCACAATTTGGCTTTCCCAGGGCCAACTAACATATGGACTAATTGATACAAATTGGACAGCCTGGGCCGATAAACATTAATAAGGTCTTTGATATCTTTAGCAAATCTTTAAGAATCCTCATGTAAATTTGGAAAATCTTTAGCAATGCTACATAGTGCTGTACAAGTTCAGGGAATGAAAGAAATAATGATGTTCTTTGGATTTTTTCTAGTGCCCACTCCAGATCCTGCAGGGTGAATTTTAAAAGGCATTTCAGAAATGGGCTTTGGACTCTGGCTTTGAATCCTTAGCAAATTCTTTAGGGAAGAAAGGAGGTTCAGGCAAAGTACTTTCAGAAGGGTGAGAAGGTAGAGGAGGATACAGAGGAGAGACTGCTGGCAGAGGTGCAGAGGGAGCTGCAGCAGATGGTGTAAGTACAGAAGAGTTCTGACTTTGTAATTCAATATCTTGCTTAGTCATTTCAGAAACTTTATTCTACAGTTTTTTTTTCTGTTTAGTCATTTTGGAAATAGTATCTTGCAGAGAGGTTATTTTGCTGTTTTCATGTCTTTGTGAGGCCTCAAGTTACCAGTTAAAAAACTGTCCCATTGCAATTTATTAATCCGAGTCCCTTTCTGTTCTAATTTACTGTGCAGACAATTTAACTTAGATCAAAGGTTCCCCAAAGTTGCCACTGATTATCTGAACAGCCCTTAGTTAGGTCATGCTAAGCAGACAAAAACAAACATGCTGGAGAACAGAAATGTTTGTTCATGTAATGAGCAGGAGTTCCCAAAGGAAGTTCAGTATCACTTAGATTTGGCATTTCCTGTATTTCCAAAGTAGTGTAAGGTTAGCTCTGGTGGCTTTAAACAGAAGAGGTTGGAACTTTCAGGGTCTCGGAGCTGGGCAATATAAAGTGTCGCAGAAATTTTGGCCAGTGCTTTGGCCCAACTTGTGCTTACATTTTTTAAATGACTTTAAGGTTCTGAGATCCTTTAATGGTGACCATACTGTAGGGAGCCAAAGGAACAAAACAAAGAAACTTATGTTCCATTTTATAAAAAACAGAAAAAAAAGAAAAAGGTAAAACCCACAGTAAAACTCAAGGAGCTTCTACACAAAGAGAACGGAGGTTCAAACCTGAAAGGTATTTACCTGGCCACAACAGCCGTGGAGATGGAAGGCCAAAAAATTGCCAAGCCTGGTAGCATTAGCCCATGTCCCCAGTGCTTTGAAGGTTGTAGAGGTCAGTTCACCTTTGGGTTCCTTCGTGGTTGCCAGAAATGTCATCACAAAGTACCAGACCTATACTTTGTTAGAACTGAAAGCAAACGGTTTTACTGTGGAATGGAAGTTCGTGAATCGGGAAACACTTTAACTTCCAAGCAGGATGTCACAGTGTTCCAAATTGCAGGGGTAGCAGTGAGGTTTTTATCAGGTGGAGCAAACAAGGGGCTACGTGTTTGCAGCCATGGAGGGGGTGAATGGCAAAAGTTACCAGGGGGTCTTTTAACTACAACCTTTTCTTGATAAACTTTTTTACAGTCTCTTTTTTTAACCTCCTCGAGCATATTGACCAAGGCATTCTCCTTGGATCAAGCTGCATAAACATCTTAGACAAACATCTTTTAATGGACAGTTCCTCATAAAAACTAAAGCTTTGTCCCTTGCTCTTTTTGTAAGTTACAAGCAGTTAAACTTCTACAAGAAAATGAATTGTCTTTTCAGGACAACAAGGGTAGAGACCTTGGGCCAAGCTGAAGTTTAATCAAAATGGAATTTAATTTAGATCTGGGTTAACCATCTTAATCCTTTCAGCACCTCAGTTTTAGGGTCTGCAGAGTCATGCCAAGCACCTTGGTGTTGGGGTCTGCATACAGTGTTTAATACCATAAAATTGTTCTCAGTTCCTTTGTCTTTATTGGTGTTATTATTGCTGTGCCTACTAGGAGTTTGGCTTGAGCTCTCTCTTAATGTTTCAGGATAATCCTTTGGTAACATTGGTAACAGCAGCCAGGAATAATTTTTTTTTTTTCCCCTTTCTCTTCCTGTGAGATGTCTACTTTGGTCTGGAATACATCTTTACCACTTACAAGCAGTATGTCGTTGAGGAAGTTGCTTAATTTCTCTTTGCGTTAGTTTCCTGAGGTGCAAAATGGGCCCATTTCATAGGTGACCGATTTTCCCACTATATTTTGAAAACAAGGAAAAGTGACAGCAAACAATTCTTATAAATTTTTATAAAAACAGGTTTTGGGCTGTAATGTAATGCCTGTGTCCAGAAATTGTGCCAGTACAGTTTTCTCAGGTGCAAAATAGACCTGTTTTGTGGCGTTGTGAGGATGTAGTGAGTGAACGCATGTAAACACCTGCAGCAGTGTCTGTCTCATAGAAAGTATTTAATAAATATTAATCATTGTTACTCTGATTCCCTTTGTGGCTCTGCCACTTAGGAGGAAAAGGATTTCTTACTAATGACTATTTCAGGGTAGTAAGTAACAGATTTTAGGGTGATAAATTGTATTCAGATCTAAAAATGGTATTATTAATTTATTTAATTTATTAATTCAAGAAGTTCTTAAATGAGAAAATTAGCAAACAATACTCCTTTTAAACTGTTATGTGTGTCTCAGGAGTCTCCACTCAACCATGGGCTGTTGTAAAGTATTAAAGATAATTTTTGGAAACGGGTAAAATTGTGACTTTCATACAAATATAAAATTAATACAGCTTTCATTTAACTCATTAACTAATCAAGGGAACCAGTAAGATTTTAAAACCATGTCAAAGGAAAATCCAGAGGACAAACCCACAGATGGCATGGACCACTGAAAGATGCAGGACTGGACTGCTGCTCCTGCCCAACCCACAGCTTCACTTCATGTGACATGCGTGCCTGTGCACAGGACCCACACACATTATTATGAGCCCTCCCCAGGAAAGGCCCAGATCGCTGGAGACTCAGGTGGTGAATTCTGCACAGCACATAGAGATGACATTTGTCATCGTTTTACCCATTTTAAAGTCTTTTGCAATTTTCCTGACAACAGAAACAGCTACGTAGAGATACCAGGAAGCAAGGAAATGAAAGATGAAAATAGGAAGAGGTTTAGAAACCAAGAGAAGAGAATGTTTTTGGCCAGAAAAATGCTTTCCCAGGTTTCTTTTCTTTTTCAGTCCCCGTCAGGAAAACAGCATTTGTTTTATTGAATTCTTTGATCTCAGATAGAGAAGTCTTACTTTAAAGAAAGAGAAAAGCAATGGAAAGAAAAGGCAGATGTTAAAATGTTGATGTGGGTTTTATTTCTCCTACTCATTTAACATTTTTCAGATAAAAGCTTTGGTCT
The DNA here is from genome assembly GCA_030035585.1 of Dugong dugon. Taxonomy (NCBI): domain Eukaryota; kingdom Metazoa; phylum Chordata; class Mammalia; order Sirenia; family Dugongidae; genus Dugong; species Dugong dugon. The sequence continues at coordinate 25,711,735 of CM057464.1, forward strand.
CTGTAGAGAATGGTGTTGCATTCAGATTGGAATCCTGGAAAGTATTTCCTTACTGCCTGTGTTTTATTTTTGTTTAATAGTGTCATTTGGGGATTTCTTTTATAATTTTAAGGTTGGAGAGGACCTCTTTTTATTTTTTTTTAAAGTTATCGAAGGAAAAATAGGAGGATTTTACTATTATTTACTTGTTGAAATATATTCCTTGAGAAGGCTTGAAGAATTATAAGCACCTTATTAAAATATTCCGACTGCTGATGAACCATCAGATGAAAGTGGTGGGAATTCCTTTGGGAGATGATTCTGCTCTTTTTACTTGCAATGTGAAAGTTTATGGAAATTTTCTACAGCTGACAGTTAAATGTATAGTGTGGAACAGTGAGGTGCCAGGGGGTTTGTGGCCAGATCATCTGAATGTGGGAAAGCAAGGGAGAGTAGCAGAGCATCTTTTTGTGTTACTCTCTGGATGAGTCAGGGTTTAATAAACATTCTGTTAGTGTACCTGGTATACATGCTGTCATCTTTCAACTGAGTTAACAATTGGTATTCATTGGCCACCTTTGACTGCTAAAGCCCTTCGTGTTTCAGACTTTGTAACTGGTGTTTTTGTACACATGGTGCCTTGATACTTACAAAAATGCTACTGATTGCTCAGAAAAAAATCACTTGACTTTGAATTGAGACTAGAATTGCCTTGTAAAAAAGTCCATATTTCTGATTTATTATCCTTATTCTCATAAATATATGTGTTCTTTGCATGGTTTAGATAGTAATGGGAACAGATTATTTCAACTGAAAAAGAAACTAGAAAGAGGTTCAGATTAAGTGAAAGCCTTTACTAGATTTTGTTTCTTGAAAGTAATATTCACTTGCTTTATAAGAGAATATGTCATGTTTTGGAGACAGTACCTGTTCAGGAATTGTCTTAGTTATCTAGTGCTGCTATAACAGAACTACCACAAGTGGATGGCTTTAACAAAGAGTAATTTATTCTCTCACAGTCTAGTCTAGGAGGCTAGGAGTCCCTATCACAAGTGGATGGCTTTAACAAAGAGTAATTTATTCTCTCACAGTCTAGGAGGCTCAGAGTCCAAATTCAGGGCACCAGCTCTAGAGCAAGGCTTTCTCTGTTGGCTCTGGAGGAGGGTCTTTGTCATCAATCTTCCCCTGGTGTAGGAGCTTCTCAGTGTAGGGACCCTGGGTCCAAAGGATGCAGTGTGCTCCCAGTGCTTCTTTGTTGGTGGTATGAGGTCCCCATCCGAAGTTTCAGGATCCCATTTCTTCCCAATCAATGCCCTCACTTTAACTTCAGACACGTCTTGAGGTTGGGAATTGAGTTGGCATTGTAACACAGCCCCTCTTACAATAAGACTCTGTGTTTGGTCTTCAATATCAGCACAGTTACTACAAGAGATAAGGCTTTCTTTCAAGGCACAAGTGGAAACTGAGGTCATTTATGTGGTGCTTAAGCTTTGACTCTGAAGCCCTGAGCTCATCTCTTTCTTTTACCACTTTGTCTGTTGAAAATAAGACCAACCAACCAGCTTCCTTATAATTCTCATCATGACAAAATTATAGAAATGTATCACACATGCGATCACCCACAGCCTCTCCTTTCACCAATACCTGATCTATGGGTGTTGATATTTTGCGTATTTGTATCGCCACCCCACGCCATGGATTAGCAGTGCCCTGTTTACTACTGGAAGCAGAGTCATCAACATCTTCAAGACTAACCACACTTGAAAACCAATTTAGAAAACTCATCCTTATAATTCTGTTTCTCTAGACCCCACTCTTGGTACCAAATGTCTTAGGCTGGTTTCTCTAGAGAAGTAAAGCCAGTAAAGCGTATACATATCTATAGAGAGAGATTTATATCAAGGAGGTGACTCACATGGTTGTAGAGGCTGGAATGTCCCAAGTCTGTGGGTCAGGCTGGAGGTGTCTCCTGATACACGTGGCCACAGGGGCTGGCAAACCCAAGATATGAAGGTCAGAGAGCAGGGCTCTTGCTCACAGGCTGTGAAGCTCAACAGATCCCAAGATCGGCAGGCAAGACTGCAGGTAAGCTGCTAGCTCAGGTCTCAAGAGCTGGAGGTCAGGTGAACAAGAGCCAGCTGCAGGATCCAGAGCAAGCAAAAGCCCATGAGCCTTGCCAGTGAGTCCACCTATATTGGATGTAGGCCACACCTCCAAGGAAACTCCTTTTCAACTGATTGGCTACTCACAGCGGATCCCATCATAGAGGTGATCACATCATCATACGACTGCCAAACTATATCATAAATGCCAAACCACTGACAGTCATGACCCAATCAGGTTGACACACAACCATAATGATCACAGGAGAAGAGGCATAAAAGTGGAGCTTTGTTCCTGCTTTTATATGATCTCAAGCTTTTTTGTGAAATTATTGTTGGGAATGGCTATCTAGAGCGGTAAATGGATGTACCACTAATACCTATTTTATTTTCGTGTGGTTTTAATGGGCAGTAGAAATCCAATATTTTCTAATTGCTTTGGTTTTCCAACAAGGAAAGGATAACCAGTTTTCCTACTGTATTTTGAAAACAAGGAAAAATGACAGGAAAATAATTCTTACAAATTTTTATTAAAAAGGTTTGTGGGTTGTGATGTAACGCCTAGGTCCAGAAGGTGTGCCCATACAGAAAATAAAACCCGCAAAAGAAAAAAACTCATAATATGTAATACATAAGAGCAAAAACCGTGTTCCTAAAGTTTTAAAACTAAAAGAACTGAGTAATATACACACACTCAAAAGAACTATGTAAGCCTACTTTTACTGTGCTAGGATGCCCACTTTTTCATTTTTCCATTTGCTGAATCAAGAAAACATGTTTTCTTCATTGCAAACACAGTAACTCAACTGCAACCAGACCTTCTTGTATGTGGAGTGGTTAGAATTTTTCCCAGAATGAGTTTTGCTGTTTTGTATGCTGCTTATTCAGTTTGTATGCTGAGCAAATAATCTGAAAAGCCGGACTGTATAAAGAGTACAGCATCAGGATTGGAGGAAGACTCATTAACAACCTATGATATGCAGATGACACACCCTTGCTTGCTTAAAGTGAAGAGGGCTTGAAGCACTTACTGATGAAGATCAAAGACTACAGCCTTCAGTATGGATTGCACCTCAACATAAAGAAAACAAAAATCTTCACAACTGGACCAGTAAACAATGTCATGATAAACGGAGAAAAGATTGAAGTTGTCAAGGATTTCATTTTACTTGGATCCACAATCAACGCCCATGGAAGCAGCAGTCAAGAAATCAGGCGATGTATTGCATTGGGCATATCTGCTGCAAAAGACCTCTTTAAAGTGTTCAAAAGCAAAGATGTCACTTTGAGGCCTAAAGTGTGCCTGTTTTTAATCACCTCATATGCATGTGAAAGCCGGACAATGAATAAAGAAGACTGAAGATGAATTGATGCCTTTGAATTATGGTGTTGGTGAAGAATACTGATTATACACCATGGACTGCTAGAAGAATGAACAAATCTGTCTTGGAAGAAGTACAGCTAGAATGCTCCTTAGAAGGAAAGATGGCCGGACTTCGTCTCACATACTTTGGAGGTGTTATCAGAAAGAATCAGTCCCTGGGGAAGGGCATCATGCTTGGTAAAGTAGCGGGTAATGGAAAAAGAGGAATACCCTCAGTGAGATGGATTAACACAGTGGCTACCACAGTCGGCTCAAACATTACAACAACTGTGAGGATGGGGCAGGACTGGGCAGTGTTTCGTTCGGTTGTACGTAGGGTCACTATGAGTCAGAACCGTTCTATGACACCTAACAACAACAATATGCTATATAGGTCATCACTAAAGATCATTCTCATACGTAAAAGTAAATATTGACGTGTTAAGAACATTCCTGTTAGTTTTATATCGGTACACTCAGTTCACATGTCTGTATCCTCCCATGGCATGGGACTGAACATTTAAGAAGATTTAAATCTGAGCTTACAGTGCCACCTAATGGAAAACATGTATTTTAGGGGTGGCAAGAGTTGTCAGCTACTGAAACGGTGTGTTTTGATTCATTAATGAAAATATTTCATAAATTTGTATAGTAGAGTACATGTTATTTCCAGTCTGTATTTTCATGTTACTTAATTTGAGTTGCTTCAAATGCATCTTTGCTTTTACTGATTTGTTTACCCATCTCTCAGTCTACTACACTTGGAAGGTTAAAGTTCAAAATCCAGCTTTCTTAACAAACATTTAAATTTTAACTGTTGACTTGCGTGTTGCTATTATGCTGAACAGATTTCAGCATAGCCACCAGACTAAGAAAGATGAGGGAGAAAGGCCTGGCGATCTATTTCCAAAAATCAGCCAATTAAAACCCTGTGAATCACAATGTCCAATTCCTAGCCTACCCCTGGGATGGTGCCAGAGTAGCTGGTGTTTCATTCTGTTGTGCACGGATCTCCACAAGTAAGGGGCTAGGTCTGTGGCAGCTAACAACAAGTTCACTAGCTACGTTGACATAGTGCTTCTTCTTTCCTTGTTATTGTTACTAAGATCATTACCAATTTTCTTCATTTTAAATCAATGCCTGCTCTATTCTCCCTCTAAATTTCTGTCTTTGTAGATTATAGTTCTGGTTTTATTTCATACCTAAGATTCTCTGGTTTTTTATTTGAGCATAGAAGCACTGGGTTCAAATGTTGACTGTTTATATGTAATCTGAGACTGTTTCCTCAACTATAGTGTAGAAATATTTAACTCAGATGTAATTAGAATAAACTGAAATGAGTCTTATGAAAATATGTCTGTAAAACGTAAAGGGCTAATTAAGTACAAGGCATAAAAATAACTAACATTTTTGAACATTTATTGTGCCAGAGACTGCTAAATCTTTATGCGTTACTTACTTTAATCCTCAGGTATCATAATCCCATTATTTTCATGAATAAATGAAACTTAGAGAGGTTGAATAGCTTCCCAGGGGTCATACAGACTGATCTAAAACCAAAAAAATAAAAAATAAAAAACAGGAACAAAAAAACAAACCCATTGTAGTAGAGTTAATCCCGACTCATGGCAACTCCATGTATTACAGAGTAGAACTTCTCCATGTGGTTTTCTTGGCTTTAATCTTTACAGAAGCAGATCACCAGGCCATTTTTCCGTGGCACTGCTGGGTGGATTTGAACCACCAATGTTTCAGTTAATGGACAAATACAAACCGTTTGTGCCACCTAGGGACCTTAGCAACTTCTAAACTCAAACCACAGCCTGCACTCTTCACCAATGCCTGTTTCTTCAGCCTCCTATTATAAATGTTGAGAAGAGTCATTTGTTGCTTTGCAGATGAGTTCACCGTGGAACTTCACTGATTCTTGGCATTGTCATTCATTTTCTGTTTTTCCAGATCTTATAGTTTACATTTTTGAGGTGTTTGCATAGAAGATCAGTATATTTGAGCATATACTTTGGGATAAATTTTAAATCATGATACCTTCAGCTGCAGGTAACAGAAAATGAAAATTCATTTTGACTTAAGCAAAAAGGATATTTATTTTTTCATAATACATAACATCTAGAGATTGTGGACTCCAAGATTGGTTGAGTTAATGGCTCAGTAATGTTACTGAGATGTAAAGAACCTGGGTTTGCTGTTTTTCCCTGAGCATAAAACTGATTTCCTTGGTACTTGCAAAACAGCTGTAGCAGTTTCTGGTGTTGAAACTAGACACAATAATATCCAGAGGCAGAAAGACACTCTCTCTTCTTGGTTCTCCCTCTTAAAAGTCTAGAGAACTGTGATTGTTAAGGATATGTGTCAACTTGGCTGGGCCATGATTCTCAGTGGTTTGACAGTTATGATGTAGTTTGGCAGTCATATGATGATGTGATCACTTCTGTGATGAGAGTTGATATAAGTTGATCACCTCCTTGAAGAAATCTGCTGTGAGTAGCCATTCAGTTGAAAGGGAGTTTCCTTGGGGGTGTGGCCTACATCAAATATATAAGTGGACTCTTGTGGCAGGACCTGTGGGCTTTTGCTTGCTCTGGATCCTGCAGCTGACTCTTGTTCATCTGACCTCCGGTTCTTGGGACTTGAGCTAGCAGCTTACCTGCGGTCTTACCTGCTGATCTTGGGATTCGTTGGTCTTCGCAGCCTGTGAGCAAGACCCCTGCTCTCTGACCTTCTGATCTTGGGTTCGCCAGCCCCTGCGGCTGCGTGAATTGGGAGAAGCCTCTAGCCTGATCCACGGATTTGGGATGTTACAGTTTCTACAACTGTGTGAGCCATTTCCTTTATATAAATCTATTTATTTAGATATTTGTACGCTTTATTGGCTTCCACAGCGAACCAGCCTAAGACAACAACTTTCCCAGAAGTGCTCCAGTAGACCTCTCTTCAGATATCGTTGCCAAAACAAGGTCAGCCCATAAATAGGAAGGGGAATATGATAACCAGGGTTGGCTTAGGATGACTGGAATCACTCAGTGAAGGGGAGCCCTGGGCTATATGGAGTTCTTTTAGCAAAGAGGATCGAGAGTGAATGCTGGGTTGTTAGCCATCAGTGTCAGCTAAAAAGAGGGTCTGTATTTCTATGCAAGTTTAGACCTGGACTTAATTGTGTGATTTGGGGAGGATTATTATTATTATTTTAATTTTAAAACTTTTTTGTTGTTGTAAAAGTATATATAACACATTTGCCAATTTAGTATTTTTCAGGTATACAATTTAGTGATACCACTTCCATTAATCATGTTGTGCAACCGTCACCCATAATTATTGCCAAATTTCCCATCACCATAAACAAAAACTCCTTCCAAAAACAATGACTCCCCTTGTCCCTCTCCCTCCTACCCCTGGTAACCACTAATAAAGTTTGATTTCTATACATTTGCTGTTTTTGTTTTTTCATATAAGTGAGATCATACACCATTTGTCCTTTGTGGTGGACTTACTTCACTCAGCATAATGTTTTCAAGGTTCATCTATAGCATGTATCAGGACTTTATTTCTCTTTATGGCTGAACAGTGTTCCATTGTACGTATATACCACATTTTGTTTATCCATTTTTTTTGGTGGACATTTCGGTTATTTGCACCTTTGGCTGTTGCGAATAGTGCTGCAGAGAACATTGGTGTACATGTGTCTATTTGTGTCACCACTTTCAAGTCTCTTGAAAGTTGCCTAGGAGTAGAATTACTAGGTCATATGATAGTTCATGGAGCCTTGTTGGCACAGTGGTTAAGCATTTGGCTGCTAACCAAAAGGTCTGCAGTTCGAATCCACCAGCCACTCTTTGGAAACCCTATGGGGCATTTCTGATTTGTCCTGTAGGGTCGCTATGAGTCAGAATCAACTCAACGGCAATGGGCTTGGTTTTTTGGGTTTTATGGTAGTTCATAAGGAGCCCTGGTAGTGCGATGGTTAAAGCGCTTGGCTGCTGACCAAAAGGTCAGCAGTTCAAATCCACTAGCCACTCCGTGGGAGAAAGATGTGGCAGTCTGCTCCCGTAAAGATTACAGCCTTGGAAACCCTATAGGATAGTTATACTCTGTCCTTTAGCATCACTGTGAGTCAGAATCAGCCTGACAGCAGTGGGTTTGGTTATAGTAGTTCTATGTTTAACATTTTGAGGACTTGCCGAACTGTTCTTCACAGTGGCTGTACCATTTTGCATTCCCACCAGCAATAGATAAGGATTCTAATTTCTCTACATCCTCTCCAACATTTGTTATTTTTCTTTTTTGTTCTTAGTTATCCTAGTGAGAGTGAAGTGGTATATCATTGTGTTTTTGATTTGCATCTGTCTAATTGCTAATGACGTCGAGTATCGTAACGTGCTTGTTGGCCATTTGAATATCCTCTTTGGTGAAATGTCTGCTTAAGTCTTATGCCCATTTTTTGATTGGGTTATCTTTTTTTTTCTTGATATTGTCAGTTCTTAACCTCAGGAATCCCCTTCTGCTTCGATTACGGACAGGGAACCACCCACGCAACGTCAAACTCTTCGACCTTCAAGGAGGGATAGTAGAGTTGAATCTGGCTTTTCAGAATCCCTTTTTACTGCTTGTCTTTCAGTTGTACTCTTAATATGTGAGTTTGGAATTGATCCTTCTTAGACGAGCGTTTCATGTAGTTGAATTATTAATAAAAAACTGCTATTAGTAGGGATTTGGTTGATATTGGCGATTTTATAGTATATTTTGATTCTATTAAGATTATTTAACTTTCTTGAGTGACTGAAATGCTAGACAGCATGTAGAAGGATGCTCATGTAAGCATTATACAAAGGCAAGGTCGCCGAGTGTGGTATGTATGTCTTCATGCCCTCCTCTCTCACACAGAGGCAGGCCTTCCTGGTTGACCATGCCGTTATTTCCCACTGAGTGAAAGAAATCCACATGGTCCTTAACACAGCACTCTAGACAGACACTACCAATCAGTTAGGGTAGGGCTACAGGCAGAAACCTTCTTAGATTTCTTTAGCAGGACTCAGCATGGCCTAGCTTAGCCTAAGTCTCCACTCAGACATTATATTCTCCAATGTTTGACTTGGAAGCATGGTGTGTAAATAAATAAAATGAGAAAAACTTCCAAAGGTAACAGGATTTTATTACTAAGTAAAGTATCAGAACCAGCATGAAGAATCCAAACCAAAATAAACTCCTGAAAATGCAGAGTTCTCCACCTCCCTCTCAGAAGACTGCTGACTAGTAAAAATGACCAGTAATCTTATGAATGATACACACACGTACACACACTTGTGCACAAGTAAGAAGATTCAGACTATGGACCTTTTAACCTTTGAAGCTAGTGTGGAAAGTTGGAAGATTTACTTAGTCTCAAAGTTACTAAGACTGACGTGATGCCAACCTGATATCCATGACTTAAAGTCCCATCTCATTTTGTCTGATTAAGATTTTAAACAAGGCTTTTTGTTGTTGTTGTTGTTCCCTAATTAAAAAAAGAAAACTGTATAGTGAAAAAGGTAACAGGATGTTAAAGTAGGACTCCTTGTCTGTCTTGACTGAGGTACTAACACTATGTAAGTAGAAGAGGAAATGACAGAACTGGTTTTGCTGCTTGCATCCCCTTTTAGGGAATATGAAGAGAGAGTAGAGGAAGGGAGGATTTGTATGGAGATTCTTTAGAGAAAGCGGTGGTGAAGGGGGAGGTGTGGGGAACGTGCAGTCCTCTTCACCTCAGGCCTGGGGAATGGGTTTCCGTGCGCCCGCTAGGTAAAAGCATTCCCTGCAGTTATGATGCACTGACTCCTGGCACCACCTGAGAAGACTGAGACAGCCCATGTGGAGAACAGAGAACGGGCTGCCATGAGGTTCTCAGCACAAAGGAAACAGAGTTTCCTGTAGACCAAATGAGTGCCTCACAGGAGAGGGCAGACTTCAGGCCATCTGAGCTCCGCATGAGAGTCTGTATGGAATGAGATGGTGGAGCAACTAGAGGCTGAGGAGCAGCAGTGGTAGGAGTGCAGTGGGAGGGGTCCACCAGAGGGCCTTTAGTGAGCTCATGAAAATGCCCACAGACAGAAAGTAAGTTTCAAACATCTGGGAGGCACAAAGGCACAAGTCACCTTTAACAGTACCACCCACTAACCAAGAAGAACTTTCCATTCCCACCTGTCTTCCTTCCACCTCACCTTTAACCCTTACCATTTGAAACTAGCTAGCAGAGAAAAGGCACAAAAGTCTATCACTTTTCCCCCCAAACCAGCAGCCTGTCAACTGTGATTTCAGCTTTGGGCAGGAAGGATAAGTGGTAGGAAATGAGTCCCAAGATGAAGCAGAGTTAAAAGCGACTTTGAAGCCTTTCTATGGGCTATGGGCCTTCGACTTCCCCTGCAAAGATAGGGCTTGGCTGTGCTGGCCGTAAGCTGTGGTGGCAGAGCCAGCCATGTTACTTCTGTTCTCAGATATAACCATCTGGCACTCTGTGTGGAGCCTGACATGTAGTAGATACTTAATAACTATTTGAGTGAGTAAATAAATGAATTGATGTAGAAATTACACTTAAAAATGAGGCCAGCAAAGTGAGTTGCAGATGATGTATAGCCTGTTGTTATCACAAGCTTTGTGTAAAATTATTCTAGACATGAACATGCAAGTATAAGTGCTGTGTAACCAAAACCAAATCCGTTGCTGTCAAGTTGATTCTGACTCACAGCAACCCTATAGGACAGAGTAGAACTGCCCCATAGGGTTTCTAACGAGTGGCTGGTGGATTCAAACTGTTGTAATTAGATCTAATTTTATTGGTACACTGATGATTTTTTAGACATTAATATGTCTTAAAACAAGTTTCATTATACCTTTAACAAGAAATATTTTCACCAACTGATTTAATTTTTTTTTAAATTTCACTGTGTACAAATTTTGATTTTTATCCATTGATTGGGGAATTATTTCATATTTTGATAGATTTTATAAGATGTTAGTTCAATCTGATGTTTGAAACCCTCTTTATATCTCATATTCATATTGATGTAATTTCTGTATTTTAACTATTTTCCAATCTTACATGTACAGTTGAAGTTTATATGATAGGAAATCAGCCATGATGTAGGAAATATGTTTTGTACATATTTGTAAAAACTGTACATATTCTTGGTAATGTATTATATATAATTGTAATGATTTGTGTTTGTGTTTATTATACCATGTACTCTGTGATGTCTATTGACCTTTTTGTAGTAATAGCAGTTGAAATATACTTTATGCCTTTTTTTCTTCCTCAGAAGTAAATTTCCCCAGAAGGACTTAGAAATGCTGTTCCATGGAATGAGTGCTGATTTCACAAGTGAGAAATTTTCAGCTGCCTGGTATCTTATAGAGAACCACTCAAACACCAGGTAAGTACATATCCGACTGTCAGCAGTTCATGGTTTCATCTGGATGCTTGAAGTAGAAATATATAGTAACTTGTATAGGACCTGTTTAGGTTTGTCCCTGCTACCCATGAGCCCTTTGACTCTGGATGAGCCAGTAAAACATCTCAGGCATCTATTTCCTGATTTGTAGAATGAGATTATTCATCATAGGACCCTTATTTCCCACTCTAATTTTGTTTCTACATTTCATTATTCATGTGTTAAAACTTTGTGGAGTCTCATCTGGGTATTTAAACTGATGTGTACCAACACAATTTCTCTCTACTTCACTAACACAACAATCATAAGTCCTGGTATAAAATACACACAAAACTGTCTTCCCTGACCATTGTAGGAACAAAGCAGGATCAGATGGTTTGCCATTTTGTAAAGAACGGGCTTAAAATTAGTCAAAAAATATACAGGTCATATATCCACTCCACTTTAAAGTGTTTCTGTTTGTCTGCTGATTAACATTTTGTACAGTATAAGAGCAGGCTTGTAACTTACTTGCAAGATTGATTGAAAACAATTATATTCAGGAAAGATGTTTTAATATATGAAAGGTTTATTGCTTAGAGTTTACATTCTTTAGAAGTCAACGTGTTAAAACATACCTTAAGGTAAATTTTTCCTTATTAAGTGAAAATCAGTAATAGAAAACATGAAGAAAAGTTGGCATTTTAATATATAGAACAGATTTGGTCTGATGAATTTTTAAATCAGATATCTAAAATGAATCCTTTGATTGTATAGGATGGTTCTACTTTTACGTTATGGACATGCTTTTTCTAATATAAACCAACATTTATGTCTGTTTTCTGTCTAGGGTTATCATGGTACTCAAAAATATATTTTAAGTTTTATATTCAGAATATTTTAGATCAAATAGGAATAAAACTTATGAAACACAGAAGTCTACGTATTTTTCTGTATTTGAGAAATAGCGATAAAATTAAATGGTAAATTCACCCACAATTTTATGTAATTTATTATTAATGACAGTGGGCTTGGTGTTGAAGTGGTTAGGATAGCATTATGCTCAACTTGTACCCAGAATACTTCAATGCATGTGTGGACTTCAAGAGCAGTTCTGCCTCTTGGAGTACTGTCCACCATTGCATGACCTGTGTCTTCCCTTCGGGGTTTCTATCAAGTAGATGATATTCAAAACCCTTTACCTGGTAAATCCTATATAGTAAAACCTGCAAAAGCCAGAACCTGTGTAAGATGGAAACCTGTTAGAGAAGGAAAACTCAAATATTTTCTACTAATAGAGAGCAATAGAAAAGTGGTAAGACTGCACCCTGTCCAAGGTGGAAAACAAGGCAGTCCCATCGAGTTCTGGCTCTCACAGGTTTCACTGTATATTATATATAGTTTATGTATATCATATATAGTTTAAACATATAGTTTATATATAGATTTTAAAAATAATTGCATGTGTGTTTACTTCTGAGGGGTCTGACATATTTGGAATTACCATTGAGGGCTGCAAAAGTCTTTTATAGTGGCTGCAGTTTAAGCATTTATAATAAATAAAAGGTTAAGATCTAGGTAAGAATTTGAGAGCTTTTTATTTTTATCCAGTTACATATTGTATTAGTCTGTATGTTTCTTAATGTAGGTTTAACTATTCCTAGTATTTTACCCTTAATGAATTTATCTTATATCGTTTTTGCTTGTTAGAAGTCTCAGAGGAGCCTTGGTGGTGCCATGGTTAAGTGCTCAGCTGCTAACCCAAAGATTGGCAGTTCGAACCCACCAGCTGCTCCATGGGAAAAAGATATGGCAGTCTGCTTCTAAAGATTTACAGCCTTGGGGAACCTATGAGACAGTTCTACTGTGTCCTACATGGTCCCTATGAGTCAGAATCGACTTGCTGGCAGTGGGTGGAGGAGCCTCAGACATTTGGTTTCTTTATTTCATTTCAGTTTTGAACAACTCAAAACGGCAGTCAACAATCTGAAGAAACAGGCTAACAAGAAGAATGAAGGCAGTCTGGCATATGTGAAAGGAGGTCTCAGTACTTTCTTTGAAGCACAAGATGCCCTCTCAGGTAAGGTGATACCCTGAGTCATCTGCTGGGAGCTTCCATAATGGAAACGTGACACTGTGTTTGCAGAGTATTTACAGGGTGTGACATTAGTTCTGTGTTTATAAAAGTAGAGATCTAAAATGTTCAGTAAATAATTTGTTGCAGACTAGGCTGGAATCCCTTTGAAGGCTTGGTACTTCAGATACTTGTCTGTGAGACTTTTGTTGACCCATCTTATATGTGTGAAATGGGAGACTACCTTACCTTTCCATGTTGCCTAATCTCCAGGGTAAATAACAAATTAAATCCCAGTGAGTAAAATTCTAGACTTTAAAAAAAAATTTTTTTATAGACATCATTACCTTATACATGTAACTAAGTCTATAAATGTGACCTGATGCATGTTCAGTTTTGAAAGGACTGTTGGTGATATGTCATCTTTTTAGCCATCATATCCCCAGTCCCCGACATGCATAAGCAAAGTTAACTGTCGTTGTCTGTACCATCATCTTTATATGCAAGGGAAATTGTATTAAATGAAAATACCATATTTTTAGAAATTTCTATGAAAGATATTGGGTATCTCCTTTTTAAACTACCTTTAATTAATAAAAAAATATTGTTTATCCAGTAAAAAGTGAAATATATGAATAAAAGTTAATCCAATTCTTTTTAAAAGCTAACTTTAAGTACTTATAACTCTAACTGCCATGCCTTCTTTAAAACAAGATAAGGCTTAAATTTTTTTTTATTATTAATTTGTATTCTTAAAGTACAAATGTCCTTTTTTTTTTTTGAACAACCCCTCCTCTCATGCGCCAGCATGCATAGTTGACATCTGACAAGCTATGTGCGTATGATACAGCTCTTTCCTTGCAGATAGAGTTAGGTTTTGAAGTGGTAGAAATATGAATGCCTGGCAGGGGATAGAAAATCACGTGGTCATCTTTGATAAATACTCTGTGTTTTATATTTTCTTTGTGCTTATTGTTATTCCCTCCAGGTTATCAGTAGTTGATCTTGTTGTTAGGTACCATAGAGTTGGTTCCAACTCATAGCGACCCTGTGTACAACAGAACGAAACACTGTCAGGTCCTGCCCCATCCTCACAATCTTCGTTACGCTTGAGCCTATTGTTAAGCCACTGTGTCAATTCAGCTCGTTTAGGGTCTTCCTCTTTTTCGCTGACCCTCTACTTTACCAAAGATGATGTCCTTCTCCAGGGACTTGCCCCTCCTGATAATATGTCCAAAGTACATGAGATGGAGTCCCACTATCCTTGCTTCTAAGGAGCGTTCTGGCTGTACTTCTTCCAAGACAGATTTGTTTGTTCTTCTGGCAGTCCATGGTGTATTCAGTATTCTTTGCTGACACTGTAATTCAAAGGCATCAATTCTACTTCAGTCTTCCTTATTCATTGCCAGTTTTCACATGCATTTGAAGTGATTGTTCTTGCATCTATAAATGGCTTCACTCTTTGGCAGATTTCAAGTTTTATTTGGTGCATTAAATTTATATAGTCTCATTTGTTAGAGGTTTGCTTGAGAAGAATGTTGGCAACTTGAAGTTTAACTAACAAAGATAATGTTGAACAACTACAAATAAACACATGATTGTATGGCATATAGAAAATGATTTTACTAGTAAAATTTGAAAACTTTAGACACAGAGAGGTTTTCAGTCTTTTTATGGAAAAGAAATGTATATTATAGAAAATACCGCAAAAGAGAATAAGCAAAAACTACCCATAATCTCATGGTAGAGATAATCATATTAACATTTTGATTTATTTTGTTTTCGTCTTTTTTTTCCTTAGTTTATATGAGTACATGTTACAAAATTAGAGTTATATTGTATATACAGTTGTGTATCCCAGAAACCTTTTTTTATTCTTTAGGTAGAATCTATTGCTCCTCTGGATAATTATTTTAATATACTATAGCATTTGATTTATTAGTGGTTTTTAGAACTTTTTCAAAATACAATCTTAAGTGAAATTGATGTACGTATGTACATGTCACATGGATATGTACATGTATGTGCTCTGCAATGAGTTTTCTAGATTAGGAATTACATGTTTGAAAATTTGAAAGAGCTAATACTTAAAATCATCTGCTAAGAAAATTTGTTTTACCTTTCTATTTTGAAAAGTTCAAACATATGAAAAGTGGAGAGAATAATATAATCAACCCTGCATACACCTATCACCTGGATGTAACAGTGATTAATATTTGTCCGTATTTGCTTTGTCAGTGCTTTTCAAGGTATATTTGCTTGCTTGCTGTTGATGTATTTTCTTTTGAGGTGAATCTCAAGTATCATGACATTTCTCTTCTGTGCACCCCCTGATGAGGACATCTGCATATATCACCACAGTGCCACTGTTACAGCTAGCAAAAGTAACCATAACTCCTCAATATCATCTGATTCCCAGTATATATTCATATCTTCTCAATTATCCCCAAACTCTTTTTCATAGTTGGCTAGTCCAAATCAAGATCCAAATAAGGTTCAGACATTGCATTTGATTTTTAAAGTCTCTTAAGCCTCTTTAAACTAGAGTAATCCCTTCACCTTCCCTCCCTGTCCTTTCTTTTTTTCATGCCATTGATTTGTTCATCATTTCGTCAAAATTTACGTTTTTTTAACATTGAATTTTAATTTTAAAATAATTTAGAATTCTTGTTATATCCCTTTTTATTATCAGCATAGTTTATTTGTATGATCTGTTTCCATTGTTTTACATTAATGCCCTTATTTAATGGTGGTGAATGTATATATAATAAAACATTTGTTATTTCAACATTTTTTTACATGTACAGTTTAGTGACATTAATTACGTTCATCATGTAGTACAACCATCACCACTTTCCTTTTCGAAAAATCTTCATCACCCTTAACGGAAACTCAGTGCCCCCTAAGCAATGACTCCTCTTTTTCCCTTCCCTCCTGCCCCTGGTAATCACTGGTAATGGTCTCTATACATTTGCGTATTCTAGTTATTTCATATACATGGATCATGTAATATTTGTCCTTTTCTGATTGACTTATTTCACTCAACATAATATTTTCAAGGTTTGTCCATATTGTAGAACTTTGTTTCTCTTTATGGCTGAATAATATTTCATTGTGTGTGTGTGTATCCATTCATCTGTTGCTAGATGTTTAGTTTGGTTTCACCTTGTCTACTGTGAATAGTGCTGCAATTAACATTGGTATACAAGTATCTGTTTATGTTCTTGCTCTCAGTTCTTTTGGGTATATACCTAGCAGTGGAATTGCTGGATCATCTAGTAATTCTCAGGAGCCTTAGTGGTACAGTGGTTAAGCGCTCAGCTACTAACCGAAACGTTGGCAATTTGAAGCCACCCAGTGATTCCGAGGGAGAAAGACCTGGAATCTGCTCCTGTAAAGATTCCAGCCTAGAAAACCCTATGGGGCAGTTCTACTCTGTCACATGGGGTTGCTATGAGACGAAATCAACTCAATGGCACCTAACAACAACAACATAGTAATTTCTATGCTGAACTATTTGAGGAACTGCCAAACTGTTTTCTGCAGCACCTGTATCATTTTACATTCCTACCAGCAATGGATAAGGGTTCCTATTTCTCCGCATCCTTGCCAACACTTGTTATTTTCCATTTTTTAAAACATAGCCATGTTAGTAGGCATGAAGTGATAACTCATTGTGGTTTTGTGACTAATGATGTTGAGTATCTTTTCATGTGCTTATTGACCATTTATATTTCTTCTTGGGTAAAATGTCTATTCAGACTCTTTGCCCATTATTTGATTTGGGTTGCTTGTCTTTTTGTTGTTAAGTTGTAGTAGTTCTTTATATATTCTGGACATTAAACCCTTATCAGCTATATAGTTTCCCTAAATTGTCTCCCAGTCTGTAGTTGTCTCTTCACTTTGTTGATTAAGTCCTTTGTTGCACAAAAATTTTAAATTTTGACAAAGTCCAATTTGTTTTTTGTTGTTTGCACTTTTGATGTCATTTCTGTTGTTAAATTATTGGGTCCTGAGCACAATCTTAAAAGGGTGGCATGAGCAGCGTGGTTTCTCCTTGCTGCTTATAGTAGAATGTGGGAGGAAAGAGATTGAACTTAAAAATGAACTACACAAAATGAAGCCAGAACTTAAAGACTTGGAAAAATCTGTTGTACAAACTAAGGACACATGTCCTAGCACTTTCACCAAGGACATGGTGACTCAGTCTTTTGCTAAAGAGATTAAGCCTGTGACTGATGGATCTGTTGAACCACTGAAGCAAAAATCCCATCAGCTTAGACTGAAAGGAACAGAGACGGCACAGAGTGATGGAAAGCTGCCTGCCTCCTGGAATTCTAAAGGTAGTAAATGGGTCAGCGGAGCAACTTGATTGCCAACACCTGTTGTCCCCCAAAAAAAGGAAGGCACCATCTTGGGAACAGTTTGGAGACCAGCAGAACTGTTGGAGGGACCATGGTTAAGACAGGGCTGTCTCCATTTCAAAGGGTGGAAAACCGCTTGCTAGGTTTCAGAGTCAGATCTCCAACAACTCAGTTCCAGAGTTCACTTGGGGTCATCACCCAGATGCACTAGGGGAATGGGGCTGCCCAAAGCAGGGGTAACAGAGTTGTTGTCCTAGTGGGCCTGAAAGGTGATCCTGGCTCCCAGGGCCAAGGGGCCTCCATTCAGAATTCAGAGAGTGTGGCCAATTCCCAGAATTTGGAGGACAAGACCATATCCAGATGGTCTCAGAGAATATAGGAGTATTTTCAAGCCTTGAGATCTAATGTAGCTTGTTCCGATGGGTTGTGGACTTGCTTGGTACCCATGATTTCTGCCATTTGTAATGGGAATGTCTACCCTGTGTATGTTCCACCATTGTACTTTGGAAACAGATGACTTGTATTCTAGATTTCACAGGTCAGAGATGGAGAGGAATTTTGCCCCAGGATGGAATATGCCCAGATTCTCACCCATACTTGATTTAGTTGATTTAGAAGATGAGATTTTTAGACTTAGAGTTGATATAAGATTTTGGGATAATGTGATAGGGTGAATGTGATTTGCATGTGGGAAGGACATGAATTTTGGGGGACCACAGAGTGAAATGTTATAGATTGAATTGCATCCCCCTAAACCCATTGCTGTTGAGTTGATTCCGACTCATAGCAACCCTATAGGACAGAGTAGAACTGCCCTACAGGGTTTCCAAGGAGCAACTGGTGGATTCGAACTGCCGACCTTTTGGTTAGCAGCCAAGCTCTTAAGCACTGCACTACCAGGGCTCCCCCCAAATATATGTCTTGTAAATCGTAAGCCTTGATACCAGTGGATGCAATCCCATTTAGGATTAGGACTTCCTTTGTTCTGTTAGTGAGACCAGTGTAGGGTATGTCTTAAGCCCGTAATCTCTGAAATACAGAAAGAACAGATAAGGCATAGAGAAGAAGTGCTAACAAAGGGTAAGATACACACCACATGAGAATCAAGAAGTGCTAACAAAGGGTAAGATACACACCACATGAGAATCACCAAGGAACTAAGAAACAGAAACTGAATAGAGACAAGGACCTGTCCCAGAGCTGAGAGAGAGAAAGCCTTCCCCTAGAGCCAGTGCCCTAAATTCATACTTCTAGCCTTCTAGATTGAGAAAATAATTTTCTATTTCTTAAAGCTACAAGTAAAACCACTTGAGGTATTTCTGTTACAGCAGCACTAAGAAACTAAGACAAGATAGTAGTTGGTAGGGGATTTTTGTGTTTTAAACAATTAATTCTGTTGTTAAGTGCTGTCCATACAGTTCCGACTCATGGTGACCCTATGTACAGCAGAATGAAATGCTGCCTGGTCCTGCCCCATCCTCACAATTGTTGTTATGCTCAAGCCCATTGTTGTAGCCACTGTGTCAGTCCATCTCACTGAGGGGCATCCTCTTTTTCGTTGACCCTCTACTTTACCAAGCATGATGTCCTTCTCCAGGGACTGATCCCTCCTGATAACATGTCCCAATTATATGAGATGTAGTCTAGCCATCCTTGCTTCTGAGGAGCATTCTGGTTGTACTTCTTCCAAGACAGATTTGTTTGTTCTTTGGGCAGTCCATGGTATATTCAGTAATCTCGCCAGCACCACAATTCAAAGGCCATCAGTCAATTCTTCTTCGATCTTCCTTATTCTTCATCCAGCTTTCACATGCATATGAGGTGATTGAAAACACCATGGCTTGGGTCAGGCACATCTTAGTCTTCACAGTGACATCTTTGCTTTTTAACACTTGAAAGAGGTCTTTTGCAGCAGATTTGCGCAATGCAGTATGTCATTTGATTTCCTCAACTGCTGCTTCCATGGGTGTTGATTGTGGATCCAAGTAAAATGAAATCCTTGACAACTTCAGTTTTTCCTCTGTTTATCATGATGTTGCTTATTGGTCCAGTTGTGAGGATTTTTCTTTTCTTTATTTTGAGGTGTAATCCATACTGAAGGCTGTAGTCGTTGATCTTCATCATTAAGTATTTCAAGTCCTCTTCACTTTCAGCAAGCAGGGTTGTGTCATCAGCATACGGCAGGTTGTTAATGAGCCTTCCTTCAGTCTTGATGCCGCCTTCTTCTTCATATAGTCCAGCTTCTCGGATTATTTGCTCAGCATACACGTTGAATAAGTATAGTGAAAGGATACAACCCTGACCCACACCTTTCCTGACTAAACCACACAGTATCCCCCTGTTCTGTTTGAACAACTGCCTCTTTGTCTATGCACAGGTTCCTCATGAGCACAATTAAGTATTCTAGGATTCCAATTCTTGGCAGTGTTATCCATAATTTGTTACGATCCGCACAGTCTTATGCCTTTGTATAGTCAATAAAACAGAGGTTAACATCTTCCTGGAATTCTCTGCTTTCAGCCAGGATCCATCTGACATCAGCAATGATATCCTTTGTTCCCCATTCTCTTCTTAATCCAGCTTAGCTTTCTGGCAGTTCCTTGTGGGTGTGCTGCTGCAACCACTTTTGAATGATCTTCAGCAAAATTTTACTTCGCGTGATATTCATGATACTGTTCGATAATTTCTGCATTCTGTTGGATCATCTTTCTTTGGAATGAGTACAAATACAGATCTCTTCCAGTTGGTTGGCCAGGAAGCTGTCTTCCAAATTTCTTGGCATAGAAGAGGGAGCACTTCCAGCACTTCATCCATTTGTTGAAACATCTCAATTGGTAATCCATCAATTCCTGGAACCTTTTTCACCAGTGCCTTCAGTGTAACTTGGACTTCTTCCTTCAGTACCATTGGTTATTGATCATATGCTGCCTCCTGAAATGGTTGAACGTCGACCAGTTCTTTTTGGTACGGTGATTCTGTGTATTCCTTCCTTCCTTCTTTTGATGGAGGGCAGGCCATGTTATGGAGACCAGAGTGCTCTGGGCATATTTCAAAATGGTTGTTTACCCTCCCCCTGCTAGACACATGAGGAGATTTTCCTTCAGCCTTCAGAGCAAGAACCTGGTGGGGTTCCTGGAGGTAAAACTCGTGATAGATTGGGGATGCCCTTAAGACTGCCTCACCCCTCCCTGCCAGGAGTTTTTATTTTTCAAGTTCATCTACATTGAGTCTCCAGGAATTCATCAGTTATAGTTTGTTCCTACTGTGATTCTGCTCCTGGTAAGCTGTGATTTTCTCTTGTCTCTTCCGTTTCTGGGGTGGCAATTTGCCCTGTGACCTCAGTTCTGTGATGGATCTAAGAAGAGTTGTTGATTTTCAGCATGTTCAGTTTTTTTTTTTATTGTAAGAATGGGATTGACAACCTCTGTGTTCTTTGCTTGTCGAACCAGAAACCCAAAAAACTGGATATCTTATTCTTGGCAAGTACAGCATTATCACTTGCTGCTTTGGTTAAGAGTTCAGGCTGCTAACCAAAAGGTTGGCAGTTCGAGTCTACCTGCTGCTCCTTGGAAACCCTACGGGCAGTTCTACTCTGTGCTGTAGGGTCTTTATGAGTCAGAATTGACTCTATGACAATGGGTTTATAGGTGAAAAATGTATAATGTTCTTTATGGTATACTAGAATAAAGAATACCAGAGTAAAGAGGCCAAAGTAAAATAGATAATACATGTTGCTTAATAGACTATTTGTCCTCCCTTTCATGTTCCTTTTATTGCTGCTGTGCTGGGTGGTGGGAGCCATAATTGATTTTTTCACACATTCTTTTGATAGTATCTGTTGCTAGGTGCCATCAAGTCGGTTTTGACTCATAGCGACCCTATAGGACAGAGTAGAACTGCTCCATAGGATTTCCAAGGAGCAGCTGGTGGATTTGAACTACTGAACTTTTGGTTAGCAGCCAAGATCTTAACCATTACACCACTGGGGCTGCTTGATAGTGTCTGTTGATGTATAAAAGGAGCCCTGGTGGCACAATGCTTAAGCTCTCGGCTGTTAAATGGAAGGTAGGCAGTTGGAACCTACCAGCTGCTCCTTGGGAGAAAAGACCTGACGATCTGCTTCTATTAAGATTCAGCCTAAAAAACACTGTGGGGTACTTCTACTCCGTCCTGTAGGGTTATTATGAGTTGGAATCAACTCAACCACACACAGCAACAACAGTATTGATGTATAAAATAATCTAGGCAGATATGATTATCTAGAACCCAGTTATTTAAGTGAGAATCCTTCCTACTTATTATTCTTCTGTGTAGTAGTTGCAGTTATTTTATTATTTATTTTTTTAATATAACTAGGGAAGGAAAGGAGTCATCAGTTCCTTAACCAATTTAAATATAATTTGTCTATGATTTAGTCACAGAAGTTTGCTAGCATAGGAAGTAAAAACAATGTTTGAAATAATCTTTTATAATTTTAAATTATTAATGCATCTAATATGGTCTGCTTTCTAGTTCTCTACTTTAGTAAGTATGATCCTCAGAGGTCTGCAGATCATATAACCTGTAGGCCAGATTAGGCCCACAGCTTGTCTGTCTGGGCCAGGAGTTAAGCATGGCTTTTTACGTTTTTCAAGGGTGTTTAAAAAAAGAATATGTGATAGAGACTGTGTGAGGCCCACAAAGCCTAAAATCTTTACTCTCTGTCCCTTTGTAGTGAAAGTTTGCCCAGCCCTGTCATCCCTGTATGAATGCTCCCATCTTTCCCTGGTGAGAGGGACATGTGGTGGCTCGAATGTGTGGGTGGCAGTGTGCCTGGCACTGAGTTCTCACAGACCTAGCCCATTCACATGATTCCACTATGCGTCATTTAGTAGTGGCATTTGTACTGTTGTGTGGATGGACAGGTATTATGATTTTTTTAATCAAAATTGCAAATTTAATGTCTACATTTTATTAGAGCTTTAAATCAAAGGATCAGATAATTTCAGTGAGTCAGTAGGCAAGATGTGCATCTTTCTATAATCCTGACTTTTCTTTGAGTAGTATTTTTGTACATACTTTTTTGTCTCTCAAATATAAATTTATGGTGTTGAACTGTTTCGCATTATTTAAGTTTTAATAGATTAGAAACAGTAACGAACCTGTGATCATGTACCAAGTTGCTTATTGAATTATACTATTTAAGGATGTTTTCAGAGAAAATAAAAAGGTCACGTGAACCAGACATTGGGTTATTTGGTTTAATTTTCTGGGAATAGGATTGCCTTTATCAGATCTCAGTGTCTCTCATCCTCATGTTTGGCTGACAGTTTGACAGTGGCTCTGCTGTGGTGGAGATGGTTGGCAGGAAGCTGCTTTGTCAGCAGAAGAGGGCTGTAAACTGAGCTGGGGAGCCAGTTTCACCTCATCTTGACCTGCTAATCAATGATGGGTTTTGTCAGCATCAGAAAATGTGACTGCATGATTTTCTTTCATGTTGATTTTGACCTAGAAAGTAACATTTTAGGCAAGGCTACTGTTGATGTCACTGTAAAGATGGAATATCTTATTCCTGTGGACAAACCACATGCAGTACTCACTCAATAAAAGTAGGACATATGCTAAGTGTTCTTTTGCAACCAGAGTTTTCACAAAATCACAGTAGCATTTAAATAAATAGCGTAAGCAGATTTGCTTATCTAGAGCATGTAAATCTTTCTAGTTTCGGTTTATAATATTTGAGCATAATTTGCCTCCTTTCTTTAAAGATAAGGAGGTTGTTTTCTACGTAACAAGTTGAAGTTAAGTTTAGCTTTGATACGTGGAAACATAATATGCCACTTTTATCACACAATCCAAATTTCTTCATTCTTGAATCAACAAAGACAATAAAAATATAGTGGTTCCTTTTTTCCAGGTGTAGTTCTTTTTGTTTCTATGAGTGTTATTCAGCCAGAGCAGCAGTCTGTTTATTTTAGAATTCCAAACAAAATTTGAGGTGGCTTTACCTCCCTCATAAAAAAAAAAGTATAGACAAGGACAAGATGAAGATTAAAAACTAATTACACGAAGCAGAGAAATAGATGTTATCAGGCATTGAGAATGTGTTCATAGTGCTTTGGAGCACTCAATTTGACCTAGCATTTCCTGACCAGTGAGTCAGTGAAGACACATTGAATTGTATAGGTCTGATAAAAGAAATGCGCTTTTTTTTTTTTTGGCTTAAACAGACTTTGTTTTTCTGTCATAAATCCACTACCTATAAGTGGTGGGTTGTAGCAGAACCTCTAAGTTCCTTTTAAGAAAGAGTTTTGACTCTATTTAAATGCCAGGGAATCCATAAAACCAGTGCCGTTGAGTCATATCCAACTCAGAGTGACCTATAGGACAGAGTAGAACTGCCCCATAGGTTCCGTAGGCTGTAATCTTTACAGGAGCAGACTATCACATCTTTTTTCCACGGAGCGGCTGGTGAGTTTGAACCACCAACCTTTTAGTTAACAGCTGGAGCACTTAACCACGGTGCCACCAGGGCTTCTTATGTCAGGGAATAACATAAAATAGTGATTTTCATTTTAGTGTACTAGATCTGAAGCTTGTGGAGCTATACATCCTACAGTTGGGTTTCTGCTAGGACAAATTATGTGAAAGAATAAAATCGTGTGTGTTTTAGCAGCTGTTATTTTGGGGGAGGGGAAGAGTCTGTTATTTGCAACTGAATTTAATTTACAACTGACAGAATAAGTTCATTATTCTCATTTTACAGATGTGAACACAGAAGCTTAGGCAGTTTAAGTTGCTTGCCCATGCTAGGTAGACAGTATAGAATAAGATTTTTTGTTCTGGAATCATACTGCTTGAGTTTGAATTTTGGGTTTGACTTTGTGTCTTTGGTCAACTTATTTAATTTCACTGGGTCATGAAATTAGATATCAAATAAGATATCAAATATTCATCTGTAAAATAAAAATAATACTAAGACATATATCATTGGTTTCTTACAAGATGAGCAATATCCATTGGAGACTTAGCATTGTGCTTATTTTAGCATATGGTCATGGCTCAGATAAGGTTGACCTTGATACTTTCATTTTTTGTAACAATTTTGAGCTTGAAATTCTATTTGTCTGTTTTGTTTGAGGAAACCCTGGTGGCATAGTGGTCAAGAGCTACGACTGCTAACCAAAAGGTTGGCAGTTCGAATCTACCAGGTGCTCCTTGGAAACTGTATTGGGCACTTCTACTCTGTCCTATAGAATTGCTATGAGTCGGAATCCACTCGACAGCAGTGGGGTTTGTTTGAAAGTCTTTTTAGATGCTTCGCTTCAGTAAGCCTAATTTGCTCTGTTTAAAACCTTCACTCTTCAGTAAGTAAAACACTTTTAAAATGTAATTTGTTAAATAATTTTCTAATAATCTTTATCAGAACCAGACATAAGTCAATAATAGCAAAACTCCAGTGTAATCTGTACATCCTCAGTTGATGTATGGGTAGATGTTACTAGATATTTTTTGGGAACCTTCAGGGGAATAGTTTATTCTTGTTATAGAATGTTTTAAAAATGAATATAACATAAATAGTATATATTTTGCCATGCTATATCCCAAGGCTGAAATTAAATGTTTTGAGGTTGGTAGATGTCACAAAGTAGTATTTCTGTTTTGCAAATGATGAAGCTGAGGAATAAGAATGACTTTTTCCTCTAGCCAAGTATCAAAGACATTAGCAGGAAGACCCAGGATGCTTTCGGTCTTGATTTTCTCCCTCCCTTCCTTTCTTTTTTTTCCCTTCCCTTTTCTTCCTTTCTTTTTAATTCAGCTGCTTTTACCACTCAGCCTTGGAGATGAGATGATTGAGTATGTGTATTTATACTATTTTAATAGTATAAAACTATGAGTAGGTTAGGCTGATGTCTGCTGGTTACTTTGCAAAGTATTGCATGTTTGTGCTGCTCCTTTCCAGCAGTGAAAATAATATGACCATTTTGTAAAGCTGTTTAAAAATGTCATTTTTGTATAATATATTCCTATCTATTAAAATGGACTGCATTTTAACAAGATTTTTTGTTTTCTAGCAATCCATCAAAAACTGGAAGCAGATGGAACTGAAAAAGTGGAAGGATCCATGACGCAGAAACTGGAGAATGTTCTGAACAGTAAGTTTTGTCTTTCTACCCAAAACTATTTATGGACTTTAAAACAAGATTTAATACAGCATTTGGACCTGATTTCACATAACAAGGCAGTAAGTTACATCTTAGTATTTATTTCTAAATGTTTAATGAACATAAAGGGGCAACAACATTGAAGGTGAGTGTTCTGTTTCTGTTTGCATTTTATTTATGAGATATCATAATTTGAAAGGAAGCCAATATACTTCTTAAGAAGTTAACTTTGCTGCCGTAAAACAGGTCAGTATGTAAATAGCATCAAAGATAGAAAAGCACTGAAGCAGTTGCCAGGATTGTCATTGACCAAAACCCTGAAAAAGATATCTCCAAGTATCTACCCATGTTAATACAAATAGTGCCGTCTGCAAGAATGACAGGTACTTACTTGTCATTTATTTATTTATACCTTGCCTTTTTCCAAAAAGGATTTAAGGGAGCTGGATACTTAAGAGTGTGTCCAACTCTGCGACATTTTGTAAAAATTGTAGGCCCAGGAGAGACTGATATATGCAAAGTTTTGGGTCCCTTCCACCTCCCCTTTTATCCTTTTGCTGACATCTTAAGCTCCTAAATAGGAGCTACTTATCCTACTGATTTGGAAAGATCTCATCAGATGAATTAATTCTTATTAGAACATTAGTGGCTTAAAGTTACATTATCCTCTTTCATGCCTACAGTGAACTTTCAACATGGAGCAAGAATGCCCTGGGCAAGCTCCTTGTTTTTAAATATAAATATAGCATATGATTTCCCCCATGAAATACAGTCAAAAATAACTAAGAAATTTAAGAAACTTCATGTTAAATGTTCAATGATTCTCTGAATGCTGGACTGTGATATCAAGTTAATTTTGCACTTCCAGCTTAATTTACTCCCAGAGGCAGAAGTTTCTGAGCCCTGTGTAAATATCTGTTTACAAATCTGGGGATCCCTGATAAGGACATGTCTTCTAGAAAGAAGCATTACTTTGGTGTAGGTTTTCCTTTGTACTAGAATTCGAGTACTTGGATTTCATTCTAAATTTATGACTTTTACCAGCAGTTAAAATTTTTTTCCCTCTGGTTATTATTAGTTTTTATGCCTTGAGGTTTTTCTTTGTTTTTATCTGTGAGAACCAAGTTACCAACTTTGTTGAAATGAGTATTGTCTGAATTCAACCCAAATGCGTATTTATTAAAGCCATTTCTCTATTAGCACTGTCAGACACTTGAAAGTCCTGGATCTTTTCTGCCTAGGGATGTTGTTTTTACTGGAGAACTTGTTGCTACACCATAATATCTATTAAAAAAAAAAAAAAGATTATTTCAGTAACTTTTAAAAGATGACTCATAGGAACAAGCTGATATAATAAGTATATCATTGTATAAATAGAAAAAAACATGATACTCATTAAGGCTTGGGAAAAAAAAAGTCTATTTTATATGTTATAGTTAGCACAGTATCTTAATACTGCTTTTTTCTCTTAAGGAGCAGTTTAGGAAATCTTCATTCCAGGCTTATGGTATGAAAATTGTAAGGAAAGCTGTTTTACTTCTTTTCTTTTATAGCCATGAATTTGTGCTAGAAATGTGTCGTATTAACTTACTATTGAAGTTTACTCTTTTTGGGTAAGTTGGCCTCGACAAAATGGTCACTTCGTCATGAGCCCTTCCTTCAGGACTTTTTGGTGGAAGAATTTCCCCTTAGGTGTATTCTTTAATAATAATTCCCTTTTTCCCTAGAAACATTCTTTATCAACATGGTGTTGATGTTTGCTATATTAGGATAGGGTCGACTTTACGAGCATTTAGCACTTAGCTGTGTACAAGTGCTGTGCTAGATTTAATGTGGGATACAAAGTTGGAAGAGATGTGGTTTCAGCTCTCTAAGTTTCTTCCAACTAGATTGATGTATTATATTTATCCAGGACCTAAATGACCATAGGAGCCCTGGTGGCACGGTGGTTAAGAGCTCGGCTGCTAACCAAAAGGTTGGCAGTTCAGATCCACCAGCCACTCCTTGGAAACCTTATGGGGCAGTTCTGTTCTGTCCTGTGGGGTCACTATGAATCGATCTGACTCCACGCAACAGGTTAAATAACTGTAAAATGGTGAAAAAAGTGTAGAAAATTAAAATCAGAAAAAAATTTTATAGAATTTGGAAAGAAGGAATAAATGAATATGAATGTAGTTTAGTTTGCTTATATTTTTACTAATGCTTTTGTTTTATGTATAAGTTATATGCTAATTTATGTACATCTTTCTTTAGGTTTTTTAAGTGAGAGTTTTTTTTTCTTTAAATTGTGTAGCCTTTCTCACTTTAAAATAAGTTTCTAAAGGGTAATGTTGGTTATAAGAAACTTAGGCCATCATATTCAGGGTTTATCATTGTCTAATCCTTTCATTGAAATTCCTTTTCTGTTTTCAAGCCAGTGATGAAGTGATGACTGTTAATTTATTTATATCAAATTCTCATATCCAGCCCTATGTTCTTTCTTTTTCCAAGAGTATAGAACAGTACTGTCCAATAGAACTTCTGCGATGATGAAAATGTAGCTGTTGAGCATTTAAAATGTGGCTAGTACAGCTGAGGAATAGAATTTTTTAATTTTAATTAATCTAACTTTAAATAGCCACATGTGGCTAGTAGCTACCTATTAGAATGTGGTATTAGAATAGACAATGTAGTTTAAGTATTCATAGTAGTAGTTACGGTAGTAATAACTAAAACTTATGAAGTGCTTACAAAGGGTCAGGTGCTATTCTTAACATTTTATACGTTTAGTCCTTACAACAACCCTATGAGGTTTGTAGTATTACCTCCATTTTATTGATGATGAAAAAACTGAAGTCCCAAAAGATTAAATGAGCTCCCTAAGGTCATATGAGTAGTAAATGGCAGGGCTTGGATTCATATGCAGAAATTTGCCTCCAGACTTCAAACTGCAGGCTGTACTTGCTGTGTAGGGTTCCAATATGCACAAAGCTCATTACCATGGTTCAGTTAAGTAGCACCAGCCCTCTAGCAACATGGCTCAGATTTCAATTACCGTAGTGTATTAGCTGTGATTGCACGTGTATAGACCTTGCTGCCAGCTCTTCAGTCCACAGATCATCATGTAATAACAGATGCACATCAGGGCCAGTGATCAGCGGAGCCCTTTTCTTCAGAGTCTGAGGGGGTGAGTCCCTGTGCCTCTGTTACTAGTTCATGCAGACACGGTCAACAAGGCATGTAATTTTTTATCTCTTTGTTTCTCAGTGATAAAACCATGTGACATTTTATAAGAACGGATAATTGAAACAGGGAATTGGCCCACAAAGATAAAAGCACATCAAAAAACCCAAAGTGATAACACTGAGTGAAATTCAAACCGAACCTAAGTGGAGTTACAGAAGAAATAGCTGACTGTGGAATGTGGGTGGTGCTCCTACTGGAGAGACTACGGGTTTGCAGCCAGAGGAACTTAGTGAGGGGGACTTAGTGACAGAAATGTGGAAAGTGGTTGTGTCCCAGAGGAAAGGATGCTGGCAAAAAACTTCACATTAAAGGAACTCTTAGAGATACTTTACAGAATTGAAAGTGCAAAGGATAAATTGCTGGCAGTGAATCCAAACTTAGGATGGAGTATGACAATTTGCTAAGGCATGGAAACTGCTTGCTCATATCCTAAGATTTATGATGAAAAAAAGGCAAACACTCTTGATAAGTTTTTTACAAAGAAATTAAAACACTTAATTTTCAGTGTTTCTAATGTTTGAAATTGCAGCATACTAAATATATTTCACTATTTTTTAAAAATTTTTGTATTTTTATAATCAACAGTAAGCAAGTTTTTGTTTCAGTAAAATTTTTTAAAAGTCATGGAACCATCATAATTCTCCTCATTGATCATTAAACTGCTTTGCTCCGTTTCAACTTGTGCAGCCATTTTATGGCCCCACAGTACCATGCACAGTGGAGCTGGCCTGTGCTGTATTACACCACCTAAGTAGAAAGAATACTGGACATTTGATGTAGGAGAGTGCGTTTATTGAGCATATGCTCATTCTGTCCCAGGAATATAAAGATAAAACTTGCTCTTTGCCTTCTAAGAGTTTATAGTCTAGTGAAAGATACGGACCGATAAGCAGGTGATTACGTTATGGTGTGATGATGCTCTGCTAGTGGTAACCCTGGGATGCATCTGGAGCACACATAGGGGCACCTGACTGAAGAGTGGAGAGAATCCCAATCCCAGGGAAGGGTGGCATCAGCCTTATGAGGGGGCAGAAGGTAGCCAAGCAAGCAGGGGTTGGTGAGTAGGTTGCTAAATGGATACAGGTGTGTTCCAGGCAGGGCAAGCAGCATGAGTAGGGAGGCACCAAGTTTAGAGTCCCAGAAACTATCGTCCAGTACGGCTAGCGTGCGGAAGTGATTGGTGAGACTGCAAAGGAGATGGGGCTCTTGTGACACACTTCTGTGTAGTGTTGTAGAATTTGTCTTTATCCCAAAGACAGATGTGACCCATGGAAGGATTCTAATGAGGGAGTGACGTTAGGAAATTTTTAAGGAACTTTATGCCAGCTGTGTAAAGAATGGATTAGAAGGGAGCTGGATTAGAGTCAAGAAGGGAGACCAGATAGAAGTATGTAGTTGTAATGTAAGAGCAGATAGAAATGGTGAGGACTTTTAACCAAAACAGAGGTGGTGAAGATAGAGTGAAAGACAGATGAGAGATATTAAGGAGGTGAAATCGGCAGTACTTGTCCACTGGATTGATGTGGGAAGTAAGAAAAAGGAAGTAGACAATGATGACTTCCAGATTTCTGGCCTCAAGCAGAGGAAGAGGAGCAGGTTTGGGGAACCCAGAGAGGAGTAGAGAGGAAAAAATTCAGTTCAATTTATGACTGGTAGAGTTTGAGATTCCTGAGGGTCATACCAATGAATATTTTTCTAGCTCTCACCACATCCTAGCTGTGTAACATTAGGCACATTGAATAACCCCTCTGTGTTTCAGTTGCCTCTGCTATAAATGGAGATCATTATAGTGCCTATCTTTATATCTTACAGTGTCATAAACAAGTTTAAATGAGTTAATACTTGTAAAGTTTTTAGAATAACACCAAACATAGAGTAAATGCTCACTATATTAGCTATCATTATTATATGTCTAAATCAAAAACCAAACCTGTTCCTGTCGAGTTGATTCCAACTCATAGCGTCTAGTAAAAATAGATTAGTCCTAACCTAACAGGCATATCTTGAGATACAGATTTGGGACTCAACAGCATAGAGATGATAGTTGAAGTAACAGGATTAAATGATTTCACCCAAGTACTGTGTTACAATTAAAAGAAGAAAGCCTTTTCCTAGCAGATCTGAAACTCTAAGAATTAAGAGTCATGTTTGTAAAAAAGGAACTGACTTACTAAGCCTTAGTCAGTGGTGTGCTGGTAAATATTAACAACTGGCACTCCCAAAAGAAAAAAACCAAAAACAGGCCACCGGAACCCTAATTTTAGCATTTGCTGATTTCCAAGCTGTAAATACTCCCACTGTGGTTGATTTCAAACTGCCAGTCCAACACTACTGAACCAAAGCTGGAAAGGGATATGAGCCTGTACAACATGCACCTTTCTCATCCACAAAATTCTGGTTTCGTATGCTTCATGTAGAGTTATAAAATTCCAGTGCCAGAAACAGTGTTGTAAGCAAGTATTAAATATTGCTAACGGTGCTATTAACATAATGAAATGATGTTTGTTGTAGGTAGCAGTCTAATCATTTTCTTAGAGTCTGTTAAGATGAACTGCATCAGTCACAGCAGGTGGTTAAGTGTCTTGTGCTCCTCGTTTTGTTATGTGTTTAAGTAAAAATTTTGAAGCTTCCTTAGTTTTCCGGCTGCTTTAATGTTTCATTTCCTAATTTCATTCAGCTTGCCTGTCCTGGGATACATTGTATTTTGCGGTGTGTGTCTTGAGTACTCTTTTCCCACCCCCATGCCCATCAAACAGATCCACTGTCTCAAGTGTCAATACCTAGAAAAGGACCAATAAGGTCACTTGAAAGTAAGAGAAAGCATAATATTGACATTAAATAAACATGCATGAAAGTATAAGACACCATTAGAATTACACAACTAACTTTTCTAGATAACAGGACTTCCTGGCACAATTAAACATTTTTTTCTTCTTTTGCTGCTTTTTGCAGTTAAGGATATAAGATCAATTGCCAGGTATGAGTTTGATTGGTTAGTGTGCAGTGCTAACATCATCCCTCTTCCCACCTTACACTGTAGGAAAGTTTCACTATAATATGGGCCTGCAACAACTGTGGCAGCTGAGTATTGTTACCACAGCGTTGCTGTTAGTTCTCAGGTTCGTTTGGATCTAAGGCTGCGGTGGTCACCGTCAGCATGCATGGTGTTGAGATCAGCCCAGAGTGAGGATAAAGGATGAAATTTCAGGTCTTCGCTCGCTCAGCGCTGGTAAAACAGAAGATCAAGGTTTGCTCTGAAACCTGTAAAGCCAAAGTTGTGGTTTTTATGACCATGCGGTTGAATTAGATTTGTTGTGTGGTTCCCAGTGCTCTCAAACCCCTGCTGGCTACTGTAGATGCGCATGTTCTTGGTGTGAGGAAGACGAGTGAGGGTGTGGATGGAGGAGTGCACGTGTGTGATCACTACTTGGAAGGACCCAGGGTTCCTGCTGATGGTGGAGAACACCACTGTTGTTTAGTTGTTTTTTTTCCCTCCTTCATAGCCCTAGCAAATACAGAGACATACAGTGCATTTTGTGAGTTGCTGGTGATTTTTATCTGCCTGCATAAATCTTGGTTTTGCTGCTCTCATTTATTTCATTATTAGATATAATCATCCAATTATCAAAGAGTTACGAATTCCCAAAATTTTATTGTGTATGCAGTAAAATTCACAGCAGAATAATAATTTATAGGCAGAAATTGTCTATTAATTAAAATTATAATTTTATAATTTCTCTGTATGCATTAATTAAAATTCTCCGTCTATACATTCATCTCTGTATAAATAAACTATCATTATAATTTATAATTAAGAATTTATATGTAAATTACTCTTTATAAAATATTTATCTTTTATTAATTACAAGTGGATATTCTCGGTTTTTTATGCCTTTTAGAGGAGATCAAACTATTAGTTGATAATTTTTTATTACCTTAAAATGAGAAAAAACCTAATTTTGAACTCTTACACTTTTTGCCCCAAATTCTTCCATTGTACAAAAGTAGAAAAAAAGTGCTTGGGGACTTACCATCTAAAGTCCACATACAAGTAATTAATCTTTTTTAAAAATTCAGTCCTACTCACATATCTCTTCATTTATGAAACCTCAATTCATGAAGTTTGTATTTTTAAAATGATAAATACCTTAAATTTTTCTTTGAACAAAACATTTTAGCCCTAATCAGATATCAGATATTCATTTACCCATCATCATGTGGTCTGGTGTAAGGAAGGGAATATATTTTTTTCTCATCTTTTATTAGAAGTTCAGTATTCGACATTAAATAGCTGTGGTGAGAACAACTATCTTGACAAAACAAAGTTTTTATATCAAGCCTTTAAAATTTCAGCACAATTTAAACATCATTTAGATAAAGCAGTTATTTTACAAAGATGACTTTTGATGTGGTCAGGCCACCCACAGTGCTGACTAGAGAATATAGCCTGTAGCCACCCAGTGAGACCAATGTAATTTTTTCATCTTTGCTTAAAGTGCATTCACTAGACCAGATAATGTAGAAAACTTTTTACAAGCAGCCATCAAACAGCCAAACACAGTTTATGTTTTCTCTCCTCTTTCCTTGTGGCTAATTAAAAATAATTCATAAGGTGAAAAATTTGAACTATTTTTGTATACTGTAAATTTTGGTTTAGATAAAGCAGTTCTTTCATTATTCTGATTCATATAATTTGAGGTCTTTTTAGGTAGAAAAAAATTAGGAAATGTTTGATTCATATATAACTTTTTAAGAATTGATTTTAAAAATACTCAGTATGTTAATCTGTCATTTTAAATTGCTTTATGTAATTTTCTGTGCCTGCTACATAAAACAGGTAATTCTACCAAGAAAATAGGATTCATTTTAAAATATTTCTTTTGAATAACATTTTGAAAAATATTTTTCTTGTTTTATTTATTACCACATATGTAGATATTGAACCCATGGAATTTAACTAGTGAAATGTAGTATGTGTGGGTGCGCATGCACGCTAAGCTGCTGAGTTAATGAAATAACCTAAGGGCCCATAATTGGTATAAAATTTAGAAGAGTAGCTAATTTTATGTATGTTTGCATTAGAGAATTTATTTGGGCATGGTAAATATGTTTGTTT
Source organism: Dugong dugon (assembly GCA_030035585.1). Taxonomy (NCBI): domain Eukaryota; kingdom Metazoa; phylum Chordata; class Mammalia; order Sirenia; family Dugongidae; genus Dugong; species Dugong dugon. The sequence goes on from CM057464.1 coordinate 25,745,520, forward strand.
TTAATTGGATACCATTCTTAACATATGAAAAGACATAGCAGGCAAAATGGAAATAAATTGTATTTTAGCGATGCATAAAAGATCTCCAGTATACCTAACTTTTAAAAATAGTCTGTTAAGTTTTAATGTAGAACTGCAGTAGTCTAACATTTTTGTTCCCAGTGCCCAGTTACACATTTTCTGATTAAAGTCAGCTGTTATCCAAATTTCCTTTTTCCTTTTATAATAGGAGCAAGTAATACTGCAGACACATTATTTCAAGAAGTTTTAGGTCGAAAGGACAAGGCAGATTCCACTAGAAATGCACTCAACGTGCTCCAGCGATTTAAGTTTCTTTTCAACCTTCCTCTAAATATTGAAAGGAATATTCAAAAGGTAGAGTACATATTTATGTTCCTATGGTTATAGCTGTCATAAATTTAAAAATTTGTTAAGATGTTTGTTATCTTAACCAAATGCTTTTATGTCATTGTGCTTTACTGACAATCTGTAAAATGTTTCTTTATTTTAAAGGGTGATTATGATGTGGTTATTAATGATTATGAAAAGGCCAAGTCACTCTTTGGGAAAACGGAGGTGCAGGTTTTCAAGAAATGTAAGATTTGTTTATTACTTCTAGATTTTCTTCTTTCCTTTTGCAGGAAGAATGTGGAATTTATTCTGCAAGAGAATGTTGCATGTGTTTTAATTTTTGTTTATATGCTGTTCTCTTTAAAGTATAAAAACAATTACTTCAAAAAATAACTTGATGACTTTTCTACTGACATGTAGTGGAAATGAGCTACCACAATCATATCCGAGCCTTGGCCATTCTTTGCTGTTTGTTAACCACCATTCTATTAAAAAAACTTCCTTTTACTGGAAAGAATATATTATAGATATTTTATAGAAATGGAAACCTACATTTCAATCTTCCCTCTTCAGAAAGGCATATTTAAGAATTCTGATCTTACGTTAAAGCAAACTACACAACTTTTGAAATCATTTCTACTGCCAGAGTTACAGAAAATTGGAAAATCTTAAATTAAAATGCTGTAGGGTAAAGGCCTATTAGCTAGGAGAAATATCACAGGATTTTATTAAATTCATAAATGAAATCCATAAAGACTCAGAAAACATAATTTTACCTTTTTTTTTTATTGTGGTAAAACTTAAATGCAGTGAAATGCACAGACCTTACAAGTTACAGGTCAGCGAGTTTTGACAAACGTGTACACCCATGTAACCCACACCCTGGCAAGATACAGAAAGGTTTCATCATTTCAGAAAGTTCCCTTGTGTGCCTTCTCAGTCATGCCCTGCACCCTTCTAAGGCAACTACTGTTCCAATATTTCATTTTAAGTTTCCATTCTGTAACCCTTGTATATTTTTTCCTTTTTAAAATAGATTATGCTGAAGTAGAAACACGAATTGAAGCTTTAAGAGAATTACTTCTGGATAAATTGCTTGAGACACCATCGACCTTACATGACCAAAAACGTTATATAAGGTAAGCCTTCTACAAGTATTTTGACGAATCACATATACTGTATGGTACTGAATACATCACCTAATCCTTAAAGCAGATTTGGGGGAAACGAGACTGGCTGATGACATGGAAATATGAAAGTGAAAAAAAAAAAATAGCAGAAATTTAGGGGTATCTGTTATAGGACACCAAAATTCTTCTGCATACTAAATAATCTGGGAGTAGTCTTAGAATATTCACTTTTTAAGGGTAAGAAGATCCTGACAGTGTGGTCAAAGGAAAAATACCCTGTCATTACTTAGTCACTTCTTGCTGAGCAGTGGCTACCAGACCTCCTTGGTGTTGTGATTGTGTGCCCTGTGGCACCCCAGATCCTAAACGGCAGGGTAAGGATGGCGGCTCCCTGTGCATAACCTAGCTATTATAGAGCGGAGTGCTGACACACACCGGGTGGGGGTCGTCAAGCCACAGGAGTGTGTAGGGCTCACTGTAGAGGAGACTCTAGAAGGTTCTAACCTTGAAAAGGATATCTGATTTTCAAGTATTTAGTGATCAGTGAAAGAGAAATAAAGTTATTAAATGGGAATATTTAAAAAACAAAAAGCAGTACCATTAAAAGAGATGGGCGTTCCAGGAAGTGGGAAGGTAGCCTTCTAAGGAAGCAGTGTAGCATAATCTGTACTAGCTGTTCACATTGGACAACTTACTTGACTGACTGAGCGATCTGTGGTTGGAACCCACCAGCCACTCTATGAGAGAAAGGTGTGGCAGTCTGCTTGCATAAAGATTTACAGCTTTAGAAACCCTAGGGACAGTTCTACTTTGTCCTAGAGGGTTAAAATCCACCGACCCCACGGATTTGGTTTTTTGTTAAGTTTCAGTTGCCCCATAGCTAGATTGTCATAGAAAACAGTGTCACACTGCCATCTAGTGGCCATATTTTCATTCTAATAACCAAAACCAAACCTGTTGCCTTCCGAGTGGATTCCGACTCATAGCAACCCTATAACGACTAGAAAGGAATAAATTTTTAAAAATACCCGTAGGTGTGCTTTGCTAGCTCCTACCTTGTTTTTATATAGTGACTTATCACTAACTGGAGACACTGTGAACTAAATGTAAATATAAAGAAAATTCATACTCAGTAGATGGGACCATTGCAAGTCGTCTTCTTCTTGATTGTCTTTCTAGAAAGTCCTTGACATTTAAAAAAAAAAAAAATATGATTTATTGTTATTTGTTAATTGTATGAAAAGAAACTTGAATATATTTCATTGAGAACTAAAGACTAATATTGACAAATACTTTACTAATTGATAAAATTGTAGGTTTTCTTAAAGTAAACACTTAATGATTTTAAAATATGCTAGCTTTTACTTTTAGCCTCCTTTATAGCTATCAGTGTGGACTTCTTTTTCAGGTATCTGTCTGACCTTCATGCACCTGGTGACCCTGCTTGGCAGTGTATTGGAGCCCAACACAAGTGGATCCTTCAGCTCATGCACAGTTGCAAAGAGGGCTATGTAAAAGACCTAAAAGGCAAGGCAGCTTCTCTTCCAGTTTATCATGATATTCCTTAATGCCACTTTATCGACTGATGGCGAAGCTTAATTATTAAGGGAATTATTACCTAATTTTCCTGATATCTGTACCTGTTGTCATCCTCTTTTTTATAATATATCCATGCCTGTGATGACTAGCACTATTGACAAAGGTTTGGTTCAGGGAACCATTAAAATTTTGGGGGAGGCGATAATGATGTTGTAGAAATGATATTAGTCCTTGAGGTTATTCTTTCATTACTTCATCCAGTGTATATTGAGTCCCTGCTCGTACCAGGCAATATGACAACTACTAGATAAAAAGTGGTAAGTAAAACAGACATGGCCCCTGCCCTCATGGGCATACTCTGTAGTAGGAAAGATGTTGAACACTTAACTAACAAAATAAAAACCATGGTAAGTGATGGGAAGAAAACTAACAGAATAGTCTGAAGGGGAATAACTGAGGAGAATGGTTCAGGTGACTGGTTTGGGAAGATGTCTCAGAGGTCACATATTAGTAAGAACCAGAAGAGCAGGAAGTAGCCTGCCAGACCTCCTGGAAAAGGGAACAACCCCAAAAGGACAAAGGCCCTCAGGAAATTTGAAGAAAGAAATCATAGCTACATTCGAATGTGGGCTTATCAACTTTTATTTTTACAATTCTGTCATTCAACAAAGAATGAATGCCTACTATGTGCCAGACACTGTTGAGTGCTAAGGACACAGTGGTAAACACAACACACAAGTGCCTTGCTTACAAGAAGCTTGCAAAATACTGGAGGGTATAGACAGGTAAGCTGACTATTGGAATACAGTGTGCTACCCTCTAAGACTGGAAGCAAGCAACATGCTGTGGTGGCAGTTACAGATGCATGTGGTCCAGATTTTTGAGGCCAGGGAGGTGACATTCTGAGATCTGAAGGAAGTGGCATTTGTTTTAAGATCTGAACTATATGTTAGCCACATATCAAGGAAAGAGGGGGGCAAGAGTTCAAGACCATTCCAGGGAGAGAGACTAGACGTACACAGGACAGGAGGAAGCATTGTGAATTCCTCTGTGTGGCTGGAGCTCAGAATGTGATCAAAATGGTGAGAGTTGAGGCCAGGTTTTGAAGGACTATCTTATCTATTTTATGGAGATTGAACTGCATCCAGAGGGTAACAGGGGAACCATTGAAGAATTTTAACCAAGGGAAAGACACGATCAGACTTACTTTTTCAAAGACCACTCTAGCTGTCATGTGGTGAACGGGTTAGAGGGAGCAAGTCTGGAAACAGTGAAACCAGTTAGGAGGCTGGTACGATCATGCAGGCACCTGACCCAGTATACTGGTGGTGGAAATGTGGAGAAGTGGATGGATTCGAGAGCTATCCAGGAAATAGACTTCTTATTCTCTTTGGTGATTGACTGAAGGAAGAAGAGGAAGGAACAAGGACAGTTCTTAGATGTCCGACATAATTAGGGCAGTGGTGCCATTGACTTAGGGAACATACCAAACCCATTGCCACTGAGTCCATTCTGACTCATAGTAACCCTGTGGGACATAAGGTTTCCAGTGAGCAGATAGGGGAGAAAATTTATTTTTTTCCCCATTTTTTGGGACATGTTCTTTTTGAGTTGTCTGACATACAAGTGGGGCTATCCAACAGGTAGTTGGATTTAAAGAGAGAGAGATTTGGGTGTGGCCCCTGGGAGTTGATACATTCAACCAACAAGGTGAAAAAAGACAAAAAAGCTAGAACAGAATCCTGAGGAACAACAATACTGAATGGGCTGTTAGAAGAAGAGAAGCCGGCAAAGGAGAGACTAAGAAGGAGTGGTCACGAGGCCAGAGGGAAACACAAGGGTCTGCTGTCACCAAAACTAAAGAGAAGGGGAGTGTTCACTGAGGTTTTTAAAATGAAAAGTAAGATAAGAAGTACCCTTTATATTAGTACTGAGGCTATTGTGGGTGGCCTTGGCAAATGCAGTTTCAGTTGCCTGAGATCTTAAGTAGATGATATAAAATAAAGAACAGTGATATGTGTATGGTTTCCAAGAGGCTTCAGTGAGAACAGTCCTACACAGGATGAAGGACCTGGAGAGGTCACAATTATTTATTTGTAGCATACTTTTGTCATGAACTAGTGTGCTTGGATTTGAGTACTTTCCAGCTCTGATTTAATTCTTGATATTTAGGAAAACTCAAATATCTCCGTATTGAAGCCACATCAAAATGTTAATGCCATTAATTACTTTATAGTTTTAGCAAGAAGAAATGACAGCAAATGAGATAGATACATAGTCAGTGGTCTTTGGGAAAGATCACTAAACATAACATGTAGAATGCCTTTGTTTCTCTAGTTTTCAACTAATAATTTTTGAGCTTATGTTAGACAGGGTTCTAAGCCCTTAACTGGCCTTTAGAATCCCTTGGGTGTTTTTTGAAACTGCCAATTCCTGACCCACACCTATTACGTAGAGTCTCTGGGAGTGGAGTCCAAGCACTGATGCTTTCTAACACCTCCCAGTGATCCCGGTACAGCGACCAAAATCACTGTGCTGCAAGTACAGTGGGGAGTAAGGCCAGTGCAGCCTCTGACCTGGTGGAGCTTGTAGTCTAGTGGGAGGACATATATTTTTTAAAATCATATAAATATTTAATTATAATTGGAAAAACACTACAAAGCGAGGAGTACAGAGTTCTATGAAAGCATATTACCTGATCTAGTGAGAAGTGTCCAAGGAAGTTTTCTAGAAGTGATATTTCAGTTGAACCTAAATGATGAACATGAATTATCTAGATAAAGAGGCACAGAGAAGAAGTATTCCAGATACCTAATGGGTGTTGGATAATGCCACCCCAACCCCCTAAAGAGGTGATGATGTTCTCCAGACACAAACATAATTTGACAAAGGATGTTCCTACTTATGTGTACAAGAGATAATCTGAGTACAGGCATACCTCAGAGATATTTTCAGTTCCAGACCACTTCAATAAAGCAAATATCACAATAAAGCAAGTCACACGAATTTTTTGGTTTCCCAGTGCATATAAAAGTTATGTTTATACTATACTGTAGTTTATTAAGTGTGCAGTAGCATTATGTCTAAAAGAACAATGTGCATACCTTAATTAAAAATTACTTTATTGCTAAAAAATGTTAACCATCATCTGAACCTTCAGTGAGTTATAATCTTTTTGCTGGTGGAGAGTCCCATCTCGATGTTGATGGATCATCAAGGTGGTGGTTGCTGAAGTTTGGGGTGACTCTGGCAGTTTCTTAAAATAAGACAGCAATGAAGTTTTTGCTGCATTGATTGACTCTTCCTTTCATGAAAGATTTCTCTGTAGCATGCAATGCTGTTTGGTAACATTTTACCCACAGTAGAATGTCTTTCAGAATTGGAGTCAGTCCTCTCAAGCCCTGCCACTGCTTTATCAATTAAGTTTTTGTAATATCCTAAATCCTTTTGTTGTCATTTCCACAGTGTTCACAGCATCTTCACCAGGTGCGGTTTCCATCTCAAGAGAGCACTTTCTTTGCTCATCTATAAGGAGCAACTCCTCATCCGTTAAAGTTTTATCATGAGATTGCAGCAATTCAGTCACATCTTCAGGCTCCACTTCTAATTCTAGTGCTCTTGCTATTTCCACTGCATCTGCAGTTACTTCCTCCACTGAAGTCTTGAACCCCACAAAGTCATCCATGATGGTTGCAATCAGCTTCCAAACCCCTGTTATTGTTGATATTTTGACCTCCTCCCATGCATCATGGGTGTTCTTAATGGCATCTAGAGTGGTGAATCCTTTCTAAAAGGTTTTCAATTTACTTTGCCCAGATCCATCAGGGGAATCAATGTCTATGGCAGCTTTAGCCTTATGAAATGTATTTCATAAATAATAAGACTTGAAAGTCAAAATTACCCTTGATCCATTGGCTGCAGAATGGATGTTGTGTTAGCAGGCATGAAAACATAAATCTCCTTGTACATCTCCATCAGAGCGCTTGGGTAACCAGGTGCATTGTCAATGAGTGGTAACATTTTGAAAGGAATCTTTTTTTTTTTCCTGAGGAGTAGGTCTCAACAGTGGGCTTAAAATATTCAGCAAACCATGTTGTAAACAAATGTGCTGTCATCCAGGCTTTGTTGTTCCATTTAAGGAGCATAGGCAGAGTAGATTTGGCATAATTCTTAAGGGCCCTCAGATTTTTAGAATAGCAAATGAGCATTGGCTTCAACTTAAAGTCACCAGCTGCATTAGCCCCTAAGAAGAGGGTAAGCCTGTCCTTTGAAGCTTTGAAGCAGGCATTGATTTCTACTCTCTAGTTATGAAAGTCCTAGATGGCATCTCCTTCCAGTGTAAGGCTATTTCATCTTTGTTAAAAATCTGTTATTTAGTGTAGCCACCTTCATCAGTTATCTTACCTAGATCTTCTGGAACTTACTGCAGCTTCTACATCAGCACTTGCTGTTTCACCTTGCACTTTTATATTATGGAGATGGCTTCTTTCCATAAACCTCATGAACCAACCTCTGCTAGCTTCAGACTTCTCTTCTGCAGCTCTTTCACCTCTCTCAGCCTTCATAGAATTGAAGAGAGTTAGGGCCTTCCTCTGGATTAGGCTTTGGTTTAAGGGAATGTTGTGGTTGGTTTGAACTTTCTCCATATCAGCAATAAGGCTGTTTCACTTTCTTATCATTCATGTGTTCACTAGATAACACTTTCAATTTCCTTCAAGAACTTTTCCTTTGCGTTCACAACTTAGCTAACTTTTTGGCACAGGAGGCCTAGCTTTCGGCCTCTCTCGGCTTTTGACGTACCTTCCTCACTGAGCTTAATCATTCCTAGCTTTTGATTTTAAAGTGAGAGACATACGACTCTTCCTTTCACTTGAACACTTAGAGGCCATTATAGGGTTATTAATTGGCCTAATTTCAATATTGTCATGTGTCAGGGAACAAGGATGCTCAAGGAGAGGGAGTGAGATGGGAAACGGCTGGTCAGTGGAGCAGTCAGAACACACACAACGTTTATCGATTAAGTTCACCGTCTTATATCGGCATGGTTTGTGGCACCCCAAAACAATTACAATAGTAAAATCAAAGATCACTGATCACAGATCACCATAACAGTTATACTAATAATGAAAAAGTTTGAAATATTGCGAGAATTACCAAAATGTGACACAGAGACACAAAGTGAGCACATGCTGTTGGAAAAAGTGGCGCTGATAGACTTGCTCGACACAAGATTGCCGTAAACCTTCAGCTTGTAAAAAACTCACTATCTGTGAAGCGCAGTAAAGTGAAGCACAGTAAAATGGGGTATGCCTTATACACTATTTGAAATTGGAACAGTTCCAGGAAAATTCATGTATCTTGTTGCCACATCCATACATGAAGTGTTCGATAACCATCTGACTCTTTCTTGGACATATATGGAAATACATCCTTTACCTGCCAGCATGAGTTTATATATCCATGTTAAGCATTCGGCTGCTAACCTAAAGGTTGGCAATTCAAATCTACTAGCTGCTGCTTGGAAACCTTATGGGGCAGTTCTACTCTATATTATAGAGTCACTATGAGTTGGACGGCAATAGTTTGGCGTTTTTTTTTTTGGTTATGTGGAACTAGGTCTCTAAACTGCATTTGTGGAACTAGAGCCCTTTACCTTTTTCATTCACTCTGGACAAGGTTGTTGTAGAACTTGCTCATCACTTGTGAAATAATGTTATATACTTAGTGGAGCTACTTATTAGTAATGAACTTAAAGTTACTTTCATAAATTGCTCTTTTGTGATTAGAAAGTAAAAACAGCTCTTCAAACATACTTACAAATCATATGGCCATACAGTATACATTTCCTAAGTTCATTTGTCACATATTTGTAGGTTATATTGTAATTTAATTTTCATTTGACATTCAGAAGAACATGCTTACACTGTCCCCTTTTTCATTATCAGTAAGAATACTAACATAAATAACATAGATAATCCTAACATGTAGGAGCCTTTTAGTTGGAAGATTGCTGTGTTCTTTTGAACTCAGGTCAGAAGCAGTTTTTATTATTTTATTTTGGAGAATTCCAAACATATTCAGAAGTAAAAGGATGATATAATACCCTGACTATCTCTCTTTTACCTTAAGTCCTGTGTGTTCATTTTTTATCCAGTTCCTCCATGCTCAGTGGTAGAGAACTTACTTGTTTCTTGGCACACTTACTAGTTTCCTTGCATTGATTGTAGTTTTCCACTGAGGGCTAGAGGTAATTATTGGCATTTGAAAAGGTGATGAACAGTCCTAGTACTGTATGAAATTGCTTAGAAACCATTTGCCCTAAAAAGACAATGCCTGCATTTCGTCCCATAACCTTCATTATAATTCTTCATTGTTTTTCTTCAGGTGTTCTCAGGAATTTTTTCAAAATGAAAACTTGCTGTATTCTAAATCTAAACAATGTCAGTTTTAAGAAGTTCAGTACTTGGACTTTTAACACTGGAGAAATGGTTGTAATTGTTTAATAAATCCACATACGGAACAGTGGCTAAGAACTGAGACAGTTCATGAAATAAAATACAATTTAGAATGGATAGAATATAAATATTTCAGATCGGAAAAGAGTTCCTGGTGTCTTTTTAAGCATAGCTGGTCTTTATGCAAGAATCTAAGAAATCTGATTAACATATAAATATTTTTTTAAAAGTCTTTACTTGGGGTTTTGGGGAAAATGTTAATTGTATTTAGTCTTGTGGACTTCAGAGAGAATTTCACAAGCAAAGATGGTGATAGATTTTCAGAGACAATCCTACATAAAAAGCTACCTTTCTCCAAGAAAGATTCTTTTGTATGTGTGGCATTTGGCAGCAGAGGTGGGTCATAAGGTTGGTATTCTTAAGAGCACTGCGTTAGCTCTTTCTCTGGATTCCAGTTTTTGTCGTACTAATATGCATGGACCCTAGCAGATGGTGCTCCTCAGTATAAACATGAGCACACAGAACTAAGGATTTCCATTGCACCTTAAACATACTGTGCCATTTATCCCCAGATATTTTCAGTCCTCTGCCATAGCCTTACTTTGTAGCCTAGATTTGATCTTTTGCATTTTCTCAGGGAAGAAAAAGACAAAAAAACAGGAGTAAAACTAAGGTTAACATTTTAAAAACTAACCGTGAAATCTAAATACTGATGGAAGTTTGTTCTGTTTTCTAGCCCGAAATGGCTAACCATTTTGTTTCTGTTACCCTATATTCAAGGTAGCCCTGTGTCCTGAATTGTTGCACACAAAACACTTTCAACCACCTCCTAAGAAATGTCATTTGTCTCTTAAAATTTCTGACAAAAAGGTCCAAAATTAAACTGAGGCTTCAGCTTTTCCTGGCAGGAAAAGCCTTTGGTTATCTCCCTACTGACATTTTCAAACAGGATTTTTAAAGGTGGCCTTCAGAGGTGTTTCTTTGTTTTGAAAATGAGTTGACTTTAATTCTTAAAATATATGCTGGCAATATCTGATAACTAGAGGGCTAGGTTGTCAGCCTGTTCATGTAGTAATTATTCCCTTCTTTCAGATATATACCTAATTAAGACTTTACAAAAGGCATTAATTATTCAGGGATATATAGAATGGGACAATAGCTTAAGTAAGCAATAGATTTTATAAAATAAACCACACAACAAAAGGGAATGCATTTCCATGTGTCTCATGTCTCTGAAAATTTAGACATGGTTAGTCACCTGAAGGCTTTATGCTGAATCATCACAGTGCAGTGGGTTTCTTACATAAGGAAAATGTTAGAGACTGTAAATGCTGACCTTTTTACTCATTTCAGACATTCAGCAGATTTGCTGAAAGAAATATAAATGTTTATGTTTATCTAAGGACCGTAAGATAAAAAGGCCATGTTTTCAACTCAGACACATAAGATGCATGCTTAAATTATATCATTACAATTTATGTACAGTATAAACTGTTTTTCTTGATATTTAAAAAATACAGGTATGACCTTTATGTACATAACTTATATAGCTTGTTTCAGTTAATGATGTTAATAAGGAAATATAATCCTGGTATTTCACCTATGTGAAGAAACTGTCAGAGCCATTGAGTTTTCTGTGGAATTATAAAAATATTCCCATGGTTAAAAAGACAGTTACAAAATGTGTTGTTATACATATGTTAAATCTTTTAATCAAATTATAATTTTTAAAGTTTTTGTTATCAGGAAGATTATTTTATGGAGCTTACTTCCTAGATATTTAAAAAATATTTCCTTTTCTGAACGTTATCGTAATAATACGAACCCAGCATATAAGAGGTTGGTTTAAAAAGAAAAAAAGGAAAGGCACCACTGCAGAAACTACCAATAGGAGTCTTCCCTTCCCTGTAGCTAAGTACTTTCCACACAGGTCATTTAACCCATGTGCAGTTGCTGTGGCTAACTCCTGTGGGGTAGCTCTGCCTGTATACTTATTCTTTTGTGTCCTGTGACTGCAGAATACTTTTTAAATTGGCTTTAGAAGATGAAGTGCTTACTGGACTTCTAGTTACTTGCGTTAAGATTTATAAACTCCAAAGGATATGAGTAGGAGAAAGTAGATTCATGAGAGAGAAGTAGAGGAAAATATCAGTTTGTTATTAAAATCAGAAATCTTCCTCCAACAAAGTGTTGTTCTGAGTTTCCTTTCCCTTTTTCTCCTTTATCAGAGAAGAATAAAACTGTGTATGCCATGAATTAATTTGAAGTACATACCATTAAAAATTCTCACTATTGTTTGTAAATAGTATAAATTTATGTCAGTTTTAATTACCAAAATGCAGGTGAGCAGTCTTTAACATAATCATTGTGGATTTATCTGCTATGTGTTTTAGTCTAATTTGGGAAGACTGTTTTATCCTCCAGATTAAAATTAAAACTAGTAATTATAGCCTACTGCTGTCACGTTGATTAGTAATTAATACAGTTTAAGCGGTTTTTAGAAAGTCAGTAACTGTCTCTTGACAATTTGATTTACTTTTGGAAAAGCGTACCATTTATTTGTGGATCCTGTATAGTAAACTAACAGCTGTTGAACATCAGAGGAAAGAGCTGGATTAAGGTCTCTGTACTTGTTTCTTCTATTTTATACTAGATTCTGTTCACCTTGCAGTGAATGATCTATCTTTGTTAGATCAGAGAAGCCAACAAGGGTCAGGTCAGAAGGACCTTTTTAATTTGTTATCCTAGCAGCTGGTTCTTTTCTATTGCTTTGGCCTACTGTAAAGCTGGAAGAATATTTTTTGCAACTTGGGAGCCGTTTCGTGTCTAAACCACATCCTCTCTCCTTATTAGACTGTTTGACAATTAATGTCAAGCACACATTGAGTGTTAGCATTAATTGATAATTTTAAAATAGTGATTATTATAAATATTTTAATTCTGTATTCTGTCATTTTTGTAATAATTCCATTACTTAATATTCTAAACATGTTTTCTCTACTTAAATCTATATGTAGCTACTAAAAAGTATAGTACTTTAATAAAAGAATGAGTAATTTTGGTTATTCCCTTATCCAGCTTATTACAAATAAATGGTTCTTGCCTATATAGCCAATGTTAGCTAGTAAATGGTTCTCAAAGTTCAATAAGTATTTTAATATATAGTTCTGTTTTTCAGTTATTGTTTTGAATGATGTAAAATACATACCAGCAATGTTGCCTGGAACATGCTAAGGGCGATCCTGATTCCCCCAGAGGGGAAGTGAGATGTTCACGACTATGTTATATATGTCTCCTTCCGTTTAATTTGGATTAAATGAATTTCTTTAAATTTAGGAAATGTCCTTGTCAGAGTTGTAAATATATAGAAAATCGTAAGATCAAAAAGAGCATGTTTATCTGTTGACACAGGTCTGATTCGGGAGGAATTTGTAATTCTGCCCCCCAGCTTTGACATTGAAATTCGTGCCTGTGGTGTGCTTGAAAGGAATCCTGTCCTGCCTGTGTCTGTGGAGGCTCCAGGCCTGCACGTTTGGTCAACAAGCAACAGTGGGTGGTCTGGCCATACCACAGGACAGGGGCCCGCTGTGCACAGGAAAGTATGTTCAAAGGTGTTTAAGGGTGGTAAGGAAGTCTGTCGCCCTTCTGAGAGTCTGGAGGCTATGCATCAGCTTTTTCTCGCCCATTGTAGACTCTGAGAAAACGTGCTCTATGAGGCTAGAAAGATGAGAAATATAGTAAATGTATTCACCTGGTTCAACATCTGCAGGCTTCTCTTATGAAGGGTCTCTTCTGCCTTTTATGTTGTATAGAGTCTTAAACAAATATTGACTGTATTTGCATTTAAAATAGGAAAAACTGGCACAGCTGGAGTTCAAAGGATTGACTGATGTATGATAAGGTTTCCTGGAAGTCTTACTGGAATTCTAGGTGGAATAAGCATTTTCTATGGTCTCCCTAAAGTCATAAGTTGTTTAAAAAGTTTTTGAGCTTTGCAAAAGATCTTCTAGATCTATAGATTAGTGAAAGCTGAAATCTTTTTATCTAACAGAAATTTCACTGTTGTTGGAAAAAAATAGCAAATGTTTCAACCTGTTAGTAGCAAATTATGAAAGATTGATAGTTTATTTTTTTTTAAGAAAAGTAAGTTTTAAATCTTTGATTATTTCTATAGTATAGCTTTTTATTCTTTTAATGATATGACTAGGATTATTTTATTTAGTGTGCTGAAGTAAATAACTTCTTCAGCTTCTGAAAGCAAATTTTCTATCTGCTTTTCTCTTATTAAAACGAAATTTCTGTTCTGTGTTTATATAGTATTCCTAAAACAATGTTTCTTAATTTTATGTTTGTTTATAATTTGTTAAGTTTCTCCTGCATACTCAGGATTTGAAAAATAATTCTTTTGAGAATGATGCTAGCATATGTTAGAGAAGCTTTGTTTAACTGGAGAAACAAAATACTGACCCTTGATTGTCAGTAAAGAAGCTTAGTTAAATTTTTTTTTGATTTAAGTTTTTGAAGGATTTTTTTTCTTCCAAGTGCATCTGTAGATAAGATATATATATGTTTTCTTTGATACACTGGTAAAATTATAACTGAATAACGAGCAGAATATGCAGTTTTTCCATTTTGTCCTCAGCAGTAGTTTAAAGTTTCAAATTTAAACTTTGAACCATGGAGTCAGAAAATTCTGGAGCTAAAAAAGATTCTAAAATTAGAGTGTAGAGTCTTGATTTTTACAGATGATGAAACATTGGCCTGTGATTCATGCATGGAGCTAAGTAGTTGCAGAACCCCATGCCAGTTGGATAGCCCTGAGACTCTTTAGTGGAATCAATCCCTGCCCCGGTTACAAATGCAGGGAGCAGTTTTTTAGTATTAGCCCAAATGAAGGCATAAAGTTTTCATCTAGGCTCTAAATAATAACTACCTAAGAATAGTTCTTTTCTGGAGAAAATTTACTTCCAAGAAAACAAATGACCTCTCAAAATTCATCTTAATGACAAACATAAAGTCAAATACAGTTTTACAGAAACTTTAGTCTCAGTCACCTGCAAAATATTCCATTGCAAGCTAACATTATAATGAAAAGCTGAAGTTGTGTGTATAAGTTGAACAGTGCCTTGGATCTCAAGGGGCAGATATTTTGGGTTTTCAAAGAGATACTGTGTTACCTTGTTTCAGTGGCGTGTGATCTGCTGGCAAATGAGCATGATATAGGGAAAAGTCATAATGGTTTTATAACTATGTATTTTATTTAATGTGTATATTTCTCTTAAACACATTAAGAGCTACTGCTACCATATTTTGAGGCAAAACAATCAAGATAAAATAAAGCTGATTTTTGTGAATTATTTTAAAACTTTTTGTTGATCTTATATTTTACAAAAATTGTTTTTCTTAATCTTTTTCTTTGGTCTTTTAAATGCTTATTTATCTTCAGAACCACTTTGTAATAATTATTGTGGGGTAGAAGTCATGTAAGGATCCCTGGTGGTGCAGTGGTTAAGCACTCGACTGCTAACTGAACCCACCCAGCTGCTCCGCAGGAGAAAAGACTTAGCAGTCTGCTCTCCTAAAGATTACAGCCTAGGAAACACTTCTACTCTGTTATATAGGGTCACTATGAGTCGGAAATGACTTGATGGCACATAACAATAGCAACAGAAGTCATGTAATTTAAGTTTAAAAGGAGTGTCAATTCTCAGATTTTTGTTTTTGTTTTTTAACTGTTGACACTGAGAGTAAATAATTAGTGACAGCTGGTATTCAAAATATTTTCATTAATTCTGTGTCCTAAGCATAATCTTCTTAATTCCATGTAAAGCAATTCATTGTAAGACCTTTTTTTTTTTGGACAGAAAAGGAGCAAAATGTTAGGGAGGCTCACTTTTCTAAGTTAGTGCACACTCAGGCAAGCGTGCAGGGCGTGTACGTCCTCATGGAGCGCTGAAACTCCCTCTTCTGGTCACTCTGCAAAAAATGTCTACAAATGTGTTCAGATGCTGTGAGCCCTGAGGGTGTATGTGCCCTTCCAGCTCCCTGCTGCTGTGTTGTGCTTACTGGTAATGCTAGATTACCAATTATGAAATCAGTTGATGTTAAACTTTCTCTTCTTGGCACCATAGAAAACTGATGATGTGGTTTCTGATAGAACAAAAGCATACTCTTAATACAGTTTCTCCTACTAAAACCAAAAAAAGAAGTCTTTTAACAGTTTCACAGTTTAAGATTTACTTAAATTAAGCTGTATGAATAATTTAGTATTCAAATTAAAGTTGTAGGAACACCGGTTTTGGGGAGATGACTTTTTCTGAGGATATACTTAATGACAATTGTGTTATTTGTAAGAATGGTGTATAGTGTACTTTTAGGAAACAAGTATTTTTCTTCTTAATCACAGATTTATAGTCATGAAGCCCTCAAGAGTAACATGTAACATTTTAAATTAAAGCATTCTCTTCTTGCATTTTTTAATATAAATTTTTATATGAAATTTTAGTGTGATGCTAAGTCTGGGCCCTTTTATATTTCCTTTTAAAGTGTGTCATAAATTTATCATCTTGATATTTTCCTGAATTCTACAATTAGTGGCAAGGAAGACGGAATAGACTTCAAAGGAAAATGTCATATAAATCATTAAAGCTTCCATACACTCCTTCCTGTTTATAGAAGAAGTTATGAAAATATCATTTATTTACTGTTTATATCTTCTTACTCTCCATCACATATCATTTATTTTGTTGTGTTTTAACATATTGAATTATACAAATCTTCTTACCTTAGATGCAGTGTTTTACAAAGTAGAAATGAATGTGAAGCATTTAGCACAGTACTGAAACATAGTAAGTCTTTAATAAAATTCTATTCCACTAAAAGGTCTGTTCCGACTATTTAATTTGTTTCTGTAAAACCTACCTGATAGACTTAGTCCTGAAAATACAGGAGACAGTGTGCACTGTGCCAAGTGCAGTGGTCTGTGATAGAGGGAGCCCATGCAGTCAGCCCCTCTGTGAGGTCTCCTTGGATCTGCTAGCGCCAGTCATGTTACCTGTCACATCACCCCATCACGTCACCCCTTCATGTCACCCTCTAAAATCCGCAGTGCACATGTTACTATGCTTCTATCATTTATTATTTATTGGTTTATTTTCTGCCTCTACAACCAGAATGCAAACACCATATTCATCACTTTATCTCCAGGGCCTATAATTCCTGGCACATAGGAGGTACTCCATGAATACTTGTTAAATATTACTGAATAGCTAGCATTAGCAATGGCATAAAATTATTATTTTAATCACATAAACGTGTTTTATCTTTCACACCTGAAAATAAATCCATAAGCTTTTGAATATAGACATAAAATATAAAATAAGGAATAGAATTCTCATTGAATAATTTAGTATCATTCTTTCAGTATATATTGAGAGAGTTATTTGTGAAAGGTCCAGTGAATATGGGGAATTCAGAGATATAATATTCAGTCCTTATCCCCAAGAAGGTAACTGTCTGCTTTGAAGGTAGACATATACTTAAGAGTTAATTAACAATATAAGGTAGACTGTAAAGGTTCATAAATTATGTACATTAAAACTGCTGCAGGAGGGGAAAGAAGATAGATAACACTTTGAGCTGGTACTTCATGGAATAGCTGTAATTCAAACCAGGTCTTTAAGGATAAGGGTTTAAATGGATGGAGAGGAAGATGAGTGAGGCCTTTCAGGTGGAAAGGATAAGAAAAAGTCAGGAAAATGTAATATATATTTTTGTAGGGAGAATGTTTAAGGACCTTAGGCATAGTAAATATGCTGTAAATGTTTGTTGAATTCAGTTTATTTTGAAGATGTTCGAATGCTCAGCTAGAGCTTGGAATGGTGGTTACCGGCGCTTCATAGACTAACAAGGCAAACTTCTACCACTGAAAGCTACCTTTCTTACTACTTCCCTTAGCAAGGTGGGATTCCATTCCTATTAGCTCTTGAGATCCATTTAAGAAAAATTGTTTTCTGTTTTCAGGAAGATTTGAATTGGAAAGCACTGGTGTAGACTTTCTTCTGAGGGTTTTCTGGAAGGCTTCTGGGAAGAGAATAAAGCAAGCAGTGTTTTAGTGAGATTAATCCAGGACACTGAAGAGGATTTCTTGACTTTAGTGAAATGTTAGCTTCTGAGGGATTATCTGTGTGAGGTAAAAAGGACCCAAACTATGTTGCTGGCATTGGAAATAGAAGCAGAGAATCAAAATCCCACATCCAAAGGTAGAACCCATGGGATTTGGGGATTCAAAAATGGGAAGGGAGGTGTTTAATGAGAAGTCAGAGAAGGTTTGTGCACGATTAAAAGTAGAAGAGTCAGAACTCTGACCTTCTGTTCAAGTGCCAACAAGTTGTTTTCCAAAAACTGATTTCTTCTCCTGATTTATATGTTTATGGCAAACCCCCACCCATTTGCTGAAGGTGCCTTCATAAAGTGCACATAAGCTCCACCACATGTTTGTCACACCTCTGTATTAAGCCAAAGTAATGAATGAATCCTCCAAACCTGTCATAGTGGGAATGACTTTTCAAAGCTATTTAGAGAAAATACCTTTGATTTTTGCTTTGTAAATGTTTTATTTAAGAAGAGCAATTGAGTGAGAAGTAACCTCGTAGAAGTAGTCCATAAAATCAACTAGGTAAAAATAAACATAATGCATACAAGCATCACCTTTCTTTTCTAGGTGGCCCAGGTCTGCACAGCCCCATGTTGGATCTTGATAATGATGTGCGCCCCTCAGTGTTGGGTCATCTTAGTCAGACAGCATCACTCAAGAGGGGCAGCAGCTTTCAGTCTGGTCGAGATGACAGTAAGTATCCACCACCCCTAGTTCCTGATCCTCATGTTGTCTTTTAATTTTGTGCTCTTGTGTAATTTTAAACTTTCTTAAGTAGTTAGTGGTGTTACTGCTACTAAGCATCACTAGCTGTCATCTCGTGTTTATTAAGTAACTACTTGGTAATTTAAATAAAATGCGTGTTACATTTACATTAAAGAAATGTCATTTGATCTTTTTATAAGTCATTGGGCACAGTGTTTATTCATCTTATTTAATTAAAGTCCATTTTTTTTTGTGGTTGAATTTTTAAAAATATACCACATAAAAAATTCTATGAGAATCTTTTTTAAGATGAAATTTGCAACAAAAGTAATTTATATAGTCAGTACAGAGAAATGGACACCTTTTTCATGAATTTTAAAATTTGGTTTGGAAGGAAGAGTTGATTGTTAATTAACTAAATTAATTGTTAACCATTTTTTTCCCTGAGATAATACATCTCAAATTGTAACAGGTTGCATTTCTTAACTTTTTAAAGTTGGTATTTACCTGTTGGCTGTTAACCGAAATGAAATATGTGTTAGTTATAATACATTCATGCATCAAATTAAATGCTATTAAACACTGGTTGTTTATGACCACAATAACAGATATAAAAAATTCAAATAAGGTAATAGAGATACGTTAATTTATCTTAAAGTTAATACCTCTAGAGTTTACTTTAAAATACTTTGTTAGTCTTATAAGTGTTGAAGTAGCGAATTTTTCTAAGGTTTCATGAATAAATGTGAAAGTCCCTCATAAGAACACCCTAAAATCAGATGATTCATTTGCACTAAATAAAGGACTTCCATACTGTCACTTTTCCTTCTTCTTGTCCTGTTCTCATTTCCCATCCAGTCCACCAAGCACTGGTATAAACGATGAAGGACCAAAACGCTTTGTTTCTTCATTCTGTGGTACGGTGTCTAACATGGACCCCTGCAGCAAACGTAGCATGGATCTGACTCTGGAGTTCAGCCTGCCTCAGTTTTATAAAACATTTTTGTTCCTTAATTAGTAGGAATAAATCAGATCTAATCTGCCCTTATCTAATTAACTACCACCAGTTGTCAAGCTAACAGAATTTGATCAATTAGAAATTATACTTGCAGCTGACTGTAATGAATTGTATCATCTTGAACAGTTCATATTTATCCTGCCTGGGTTTTGTCAAGCTTTTTGGATCTATTAATTTATAATTTTCATCAGATTTGGAAATTTTTCAGCCATGATTTTCTCAAACATTTTTTCTGCTCCCTTACCTTTTTCTGAGACTCCAGTTACATGTATGTTGGCAATCTAGCTGTTGTCAAACACATCACTGAAGTTCTGTTCTTTTATTCCCCCCATCTTTTTTTTCCAGATATTGTATTTTTCATCTCTAGAAGTTCCTTCTTTCTTTTCTGATTATTTTCATGTTCTTTTAAATATTTAAGTGTAGTTTTAATAGCTTTTTTAATGTCCTTGTATGTTAATCCTATCATCTCTGTTATTTCTACATCTATTTCTACTGATTGACTTTTCTCCTGATTTCTGGTTATGGTTCATTCATATTTCTCTGCTTTTTGGCATGTATAATAATTTTTTTTTTAATTGCATCTTGGACATTGTTTATGTTACAGTGTTGAATATCTGGATTTGTGTTCTTTAAAGAGTGCTGGGCTTTGTTTTAGCAGGCCGTTAAGTTACTTGCTTAGTAGTTTGATTTCTTCAAGACTATTGTTAAGCTTTGCTAGAGCATGTCTAGAGGAGCCTTCTTCAGCCCTACTACCGAGTCGTGACTCCTTGGGTCTCCTACTGAATGCCCCAAGTAATTGATGAGGACTATTCAGTCTAGTTGCTGAAACCTAGAAATGTCTTGCTGCCCTGTGTGATCTCTGGGAATTGTTTAGCTTACAATTCCCTGATCGTTCTTTGCCTGTTTTTGTGAAGCTTCACTCTACATATACATGGCCTAGTTCTCAGCACAAGGAGCCCTGTTGGCGCAGTGGTTAAAGCATTCAGTAGCTAACTGACTAACTGAAAGGTCGGTGGTTTGAACACGCTAGTCACTCCGTGGGAGAAAGATGGAGCAGTCTGCTTCCTTAAAGATTTACAGCCTTGGAAACCCTATGGGGCAGTTCTGTCTGCCCTTTAGGGTCGCTATCAGTCAAAATCGACTCGATGGCAGTGGATTTGGCTTGGGTTTAGTACTCAGCAAAGTCTTAAGAACGCTATGCAGATTTCTGAAGCTTTATTTCCATACATTTTTTTGTTCCATGTTGTTCCCTACATTTTTTCCCAGTTTTTTCGTTGTTTATGGCTGGAGGTTAAATCCAATTCCTGTTCCTCCATCATGGCTAGAAGTGGAAGTCAAATAATTCAAATTTAATTTCCCTTGAAATTAAATGTTATAGATTGCTTACAGTAAACAATAGGTATAAATAAAGTTGAAGAAGCACATTCTTGATTTTTTTGACCAAAGCAAAATTTATGAGCCTACATACTTTGAACTTTCTATTGAAAAAATTGGATATCCCTGCCATATCCCCTTGATTCCTTTCATCAGTCTTAGATAATAACTCAGAAGTTATTTTGTCAGTGATACAGCATGTGGGAATTTAACTAGGACATGTTGGATTCAGTAAGAAAAGAAAATCCTAATTCATTTTTTAGTTATCATGATCAGAATTTCGATGAAGTAGACTCAGAAAAAATGTCACATACATACGTACATTGTTTTTGTTGTTAGTTGCCATCAAGTCGATTTTGACTCATGATGACCCCATGTGTGCAGAGTAGAACTGCTCCATCAGATTTTCAAGGCTGTGACCCTTCGGAAGCAGATCTCCTGCCTTATCTTCCAAGACATCTGTGAGCGGGTTAGAACTGCCAACCTTTCAGTTAGCAGTCAAGCGTTTAACCCTTTGCGCCACCCAGGGACTCCTTAGAATACGTACATACATACATACATGTATACAAACAAAATAATTTGCAAGCAAGAAAAAAGTCAAATAATGCATAAGACCAAGAAATGTTTTCTCTTATTGGGCAGGATGTCTCAGGAACCTTAGCTGTTTTCCAGGAAGAACTTGGATGATTAAGGACCAGCATATTTTAGTAATTGCTCAACGTTCCACTTATTATAATCTGACTGCACTATTTAATAACTGTGTTAGCATTTCATACTGTAGTGAACTCAGGCAAAATAATTTTACCAATCTGCTATCTTAGTCACCTAGGGCTACTGTAAGAAATTTCACACACTGGGGTGGTGGGGTGAGGCACTTATGAGAACAGAAATGTATTGTCTCACAGTTCTGGAGGCTGGGAGTCCAAGATCAGGGCACTTGCCTTGTTGGTCTCTTCTGAGGCTTTGAGGGAGAATCTGTTCCATGCCTCTCTCCTCGCCTCTGGTAGCTCCAGGTGTTTCTTGGCTAACAGCTGAAGCATCACGTGGCATTCTTCCTGTGTTACTGTATCTGTTCTCCTGTTTTATAAGAACAACAGTCAGTAGGATTAGGACCCAGTCCCTAGGTGGTATAAACAGTTAATGCACGTAGCTGCTAACCAAAAGTTTGGAGGTTTGAGTCTACCTAGAGGACCTTAGAAGAAAGTCCTGGTGATCTGCTTACAGAAAAGTCAGCCATTGGAAACTCTATGGAGCACGGTTCTACCCTGACACACATGGGGTTGCCATGATTTTGGCTTGGTGGTGACTGGTACTCCAGTATGACCTCATGTTAACCTAACTGATAATGTCTTCAAAAACTTTTTCGATCAGGGTCACATTCACAGGTATAGGAGTTAGGACTTCAACATAACCTTTTTGGAGGACACAGTTCAACCCATAACATTTGCCATAAAAAGGTTCACCAAGGAAATCTTTTTGGAAGTCTTTTGGAATTGGTTTCCTTTGTTTGTTTAAATTCTTTTCCTATTATAAAATCATTTCAATTAGAATACTAAGTTAACAAGAGGGAAGCTGATTGTGTTTTTTTAAAATGGATTTTTCTTTTAAATTGTGAAAAGGCAGTGTTCCCTGTTTTTCTTTGGAGGGGAGGGGCACAGAAATTCTCTATGACAGACTAATGCTTGAGGCCAAGTGGTATGTGTGTATGCTTCATGTATCTTTAGGATATAAGGGTATGTAGTGACGCAGGCCAGACCACACAAAGAGCTGGTCCAGGTTCAAAATCCAACCAAGACTGGAGTTCAGCTTAAGTTGTTTTCACTTTAATTTCCCAGCAAAGAAGACAGATGGACTTATCATGGTAAAAAAAACAAAACAAAACAAAATCCTTTGCTGTCTAGTCGACTCTGACCCATGGCGACCCTATAGGACAGAGTAGAACTGCCCCATAGGGTTTCTAAGGCTGTAAATCTTTAAGGAAGCAGACTACCCCATCTTTCTTCCGCGGAGTGGCTGGTGTGTTTGAACCACTGACCCTTTGGTTAGCAGCCGAGCGCTTTAACCACTGCACAACCTGGGCTCCTTTTTCTCACAGTAGGGTTGTACAAAACAATGGTCAGCATAACAGTGTAGTAGCAGTGAGGAGCCCAGACCTTTTGAAAAACATTATTCTTGGGGAACATTATTTAAGGGTCTGTTTGCTACCCTATAAGCTTTTAAATGTTCGTGTTCTATTTCTGACCTTGTCGTTGGGCCCATGACATGCCTGGTCATGGCTTAAGCTATGGAACATGCTGCTGCCATTTTGAAACAGCTAGTCTTTATTAACGACTGTTGGGGAAACCCCTCTATTATAGCTCTGTCTCAGATGAAATATACTTCCTATCTCATTAGACTCATCTCACATCACTTTGTTTCATTGACTGTCGTCTTTGTTAGACTATAAGCTCTGTGAAGACGGAGACTTACCGTGTTCAACTTTGTTGTTGTTAGGTGCTATCTAGTCAATTCTGACTCACAGTGACCCTATGAACAACAAAATGAAAACACTGCCAGGTCCTGCTGCATCCTCTCAATCATTGTGGTTTGAGCCTATTGTTGCAGCCACTGTATCAGTCCGTCTTGTTGAGGGTCTTCCTCTTTTTTGCTGACCCTCTACTTTACCAAACATGATGTCTTTCCCTGGGGACTGGTCCCTCCTGATAACATGTCCAAAGTATGTGAGGTGAAGTCTCACCATCCTCACTTCTAAGGAGCATTTTGGCTGTATATCTTCCAAGGCAGATTTATTCATCCTTCCGGCAATTCCATGGTATATTCCATGTTCTTTGCCAGTACCATAATTCAGAGGCATCAGTTCTTTTTCTACCTTCCTTATTCATTGTCCAGCTTTCCCATGTATCTGAAGCGATTGAAAACACCATGGCTTGGGTCAGGTGCACTTTACTCCTCTAAGTGACATCTTTGCTTTTGAACAGTATAAAGAGGTCTTTTGCAGCACATTAGCCCAGTGCAATGCACTGTTTGATTTCATAATTGCTGCTTCCTTGAGGGTTGATTGTGGATCCAAGTAAAATGAAATCCTTGACACTCCATTCATCATGATGTTGCTTATTGGTGCAGTTGTAAGGATTTTTGTTTTATGTTGAGATGCAATCCATACTGAAGGCTGTGGTCTCTGACTTTCATCTTCATTAGTAGGTCCTCTTCACTTTCAGCAAGCAAGGTTGTGTCATCTGCATATCACAAGTTGTGAATGAGTTTTCCTCCAATCCTGATGCCGCGTTATTCTTCATATAGCCCAGTGTCTCAGATTATTTGCTCAGCATACAGATTGAGTAAGTATGGTGAAAGGACCCAACCCCACCGCACACCTTTCTTGATTTTCACCCACACAGTATCCTCTTGTTCTGTTCTAACAGTTGTTTCTTGGTCTATGTACAGGTTCCTCATGAGCATGATTAAGTGTTCTGGAATTCCCATTCTTCACGATGTTATTCATAATTTGTTATGATCCACACAGTTGGATGCCTATTCATAGTCAATAAAACACAGATAAACATCTTTCTGGTATTCTCTGCTTTCAGCCAAGATCCATGTGACTCAACATTGATATCCCTCATTCCAGTCCTCTTCTGAATCTGACTTGAATTTCTGGCAGTTCCTTTTCAATATACTGCTACAACTGTTTTTGAGTGATCTTCAGAATTTTACTTTTGTGTGTGATATTAATGATATTGTTTGATAATTCTTGCATTTTGTTGGATCACCTTTCTTTGGAATGGGCACAAATATGGCTCTTTTCCAGTCGGTTGGCCAGGTAGCTGTCTTCCAAATTTCTTGGCATAGTGTTGTATCCGTTTGTTGAAACATCTCAACTGGTATTCCATCAATTCCTGGAGGCTTTTCTGTCTTTCACCAATGCCTTCAGTGGAGCTTAGACTTTTTCCTTCAGTACCATCATTTCTTGATCATATGCTACCTCTTGAAATGGTTGAATGTTGACATTTCTTTTTTGGTACAGTGATTCTGTGTATTTCTTCCATCTTCTTTCGATGATCCTGCATCATTCAGTATTTGCCCATAGAATTCTTCGGTATTTCAACTCAAGGCTTGAATTTTTTCTTCAGTTCTTTAAGGTAGAGAAATGCCGAGCACGTTCTTCACTCTTGGTTTTCTAACTCGAGGTCTTTGCACATTTCATTATAATACTTTACTTTGTCTTCTCGAGCCACCCTTTGAAGTCTTCTGTTCAACTCTTTCACTTGATTTCTTCCATTTGCTTTAACTGCTCTGCATTCTAGGACGAGCTTCATAGTCTCTTCTGACATCCATTTTGGTCTTGTCTTTTCTTTCCTGTCTTTTAATGACCTTTTGCTTTCTTCATGTGTGATGTTCTTGATGTCATCCCACAACTTGACTGGTCTTCAGTAATTAGTGCTCAGTGCATCAAATCTATTCTTGAGATGGTCTCTAAATTCAGGTGGAATATACTCGAGGTCGTACTTTGGCTCTTGTGGACTTCTTTTAATTTTCTGCAGCTTCAACTTGAATTTGCGTATGAGCAATTGATGGTCTGTTCTGCAGTCGGCCCCTGGCCTTTTTCTGACTATTCAGTGTTAGTGGTGAACAAAGTAGATCTTGGAGTTTAGCGAAATGCTTTGCACATAGTTGATACTCAACAAATATTGGTTGAATGAACAAAATCAAATTTGCAATGTGCATTTCAGTAGAAAAAATCATTCTTTCAACACGTGAAAGCTAAATTTTAAAACTTTTGCCACAACTCATATCATATACAAAGGACTAATATCACTAATGAAGAGGCTCTACTCGTTGCCCGCTAGTCAGTTCCAGCTCATGGCAAACCCATATGTTACAGAGTAGAACTGCTGTATAGGATTTTCTTGGTTGTAATCTTTGTGGAAGTAGATTGTCGGGACTTTCTTTTGTGGCATCACTGGGTGGGTTTGAACAGCTAACCTTTAAGTTAGTAGTCTAGTGCAAACCATTTATGCCACGGGGACCTAAAGAGGTTCTACAGGCTACAAAAAGAAAGTCTGAATGGCTCTTTATCATATGAACAGATGCTCAACGTCACTCATAAAAGAAAGGGGGGCGGGCAGGGGGAGCAATGTAACACTTCCAGGAGATACCAGATTGGCAAAAACCCAAAGGGGTGAATATTTTGTTTTAGTATTTGATTTGGTCATTCATGAAGTTATAAGTAAGCAGGTACTTCCACATATTGCTGGTGGGAACATAAATAACCCCAGTGGATGACAATTTAATAATATCTACCAAAGCTACAGCTACAGATGCTCTTTGACCCAGCGATTCCTGTTCTGGAAGTTTATTCTACACCTGCACTTGCACTAGCGCTAAATAGAATGCAAGTACAAAATTATTCACTGAAGCATAAGTTGTAACTCCAAAAGTTGGGAACAGTCTTGCTCATTAGAAGGAGACTTGTTAAGTTATGATACATACAAACTATGAAATACTGTGTAACTGTGGGGAGAAAAGGAGGAGGAGCTTTATGTATGAATGTGGAGAGAACTCCAGGATGCATTGTTAAATGAAAAAATCCAAGGGTCAAAAGAGTGTGTTCAGAATGCATTTGTGTAAAAAATTTAAAAAAAATTAGAAAAATAGGCAGAAGGAACAGTTGGGAGAGGGAGAATATACACTCACGTTTGTGCATGTGAAGTATCCATGAGTTGGAACATCTCGATGGCAGTTGAGTTTTTGTTTTTTGGTACACATATGAAACACTTCAGAAAGAATCACGAGAAACTAGTAACTGGTTTCTTCTGGCTGGGGGTGGAAACCTTGCAAATGGGGTTGGGGGTGTATACCTATTTAATTTTATTATTTAGCAAAGTACTACATATTCATAAAAGTATTAAACACTTAAAAATAAAGTCCACTCATTCCCCCACTGGAATAACAACAGCAAAACTTTTTTCCTAGGGAAGTTGATGGTTAAGATGAAGGAGTTAATGAAAGTACCCCTCCCTTCACCTGATATTTGCCTAATCTGAGGCTGACCTGTCTTTGAAGTTGCTGAATATCAGATAGAACTTGACCCTTAAAACGTTCTTGATTATTGCTGTGACATTGGTTCAGTGATCCACCTGAGATACAGTAGGGACAATGCTGCAGTTTTCATACTCTTGTCTCAGAAGCAGAACAGCAAGGGGACCAGGAAACAGCATGGAGGGAAGTGAGGGTTCCAATAGAGAGGAAACAGGAAGAAAGTGCAGAAGATGATAATCACTGGGTAAAGAAAGAGAGAAGAAATTAGAAAATGTGAATGGTCACTAAATTAGTACATTTGTTTTTACTGCCACAAACTTATTCTTCCAATAAGAAAACTGTAATTCCTTATTTTCCAGTTACTATAATAACTGTATTAAGTAATATGTAACCATATTAAGGCATCAGTGTTTTTATTTTTTCTTAAATTTCTTTGCAGCAAGAGGAGTTCTTCATGATGTGGTTGCAGTTGAATGTATTCCTTTATGACAACTTGATTCCTTATTGAATTTTCACTACTAGGATATGTAATGGGGTTTCTAATAGATTGATTAAAAAGCTCATTGCCGTCATGTCAATTCTGACTCATACCGACTCTAGGACAGTAGAAAACTGCCCCATAGGACTTCCAAGGCTGTAATCTTTATGGAGGCAGACAGCCACGTCTTTCTGCCTCGGAGCAGCTGGTGGGTTTGAACCACTGACCTTTCGATTGGCCACTGAGCACTTAACCACTGGGCTACAAGGTCTTCTAACAGGTTGATATTAGCCTCGAATTTAGTTACTGGCAACGGGGCAGCCTCTGCCTTTGCCTTATTTTGCTGTTTGAAGGCGTGACTTTCTGAAGAGGACTGCGAAGTCCTAAGGACAACCAGGTGAAGAACTAAAGCTGCCTCCTTTGAGACACCCTCTCTGCTTCCGAGGCTCTGCCCACCTGGCCTCTCTGCTGTGGCCACTTCCCCTGTAGTCAGCGTGGTGCTGAAATAAGGTCTGTCCTCATCAGAAGGGAAAACAAAAGACAGGTTGGAGACCCCTGGCTTATGGTATTCTCACAGGGGTTGGGTGCTGGAAGGTGTCAGGAGTATGGTGTGAAAAGAGAATATTTTTGTATCAGCAGAGTAAAACCATGCAGCTGAAGTGGTATACCCCTTGTTTCCACACACATTTTGGCTAATTTTAGTGTGTATTTTATTTTTAGACAGTATAGCAGCGGTCTGTTCAAATAGATCTTTATTCTTGATTCAAAAATATATTCATAGATTTATTCTTCCCCTTTAGCATGGAGATACAAAACTCCCCACCGGGTGGCGTTTGTTGAAAAACTGACCAAGCTAGTTTTAAGTCAGCTGCCTAACTTCTGGAAGCTCTGGATTTCATACGTGAATGGAAGCCTTTTCAGTGAGGTATGTACAGGAATTTGACTTTCGATGGAACTAAGTCCTTGTGAATTTTCAGAATTAAAAATTTTCAATTTTGAAGTGATTTTAAAAGCCTTTTGTAACCATTGGCTGGCATTATAAGATTAATTAAGAGCACTTATAAAGCCCTAGCACTTAATAGCTGTTATGACCTTGAACAAGTTATTTAATTGTTCTGTGACTCAGTCTCCTCACCTGTAAAAAGAGAATAGTACTAGCATCTATCCCAAAAGGTAGTTGTGAGGATTAAATGAGATAGTAAAAGAAAAAAAGAGAACTTGAAATATTTTCAAGGGTTTAGAATTGAGTACCATCCCAGTTAGGCCAAATCATGTATGAACTTGTGCAATGAACAAATTATAAAACAAGGATAAAGTGTTTGTACCTTGCACGTGGGTCCAAAATAATCCATGTAATTATGGGGTTTCCTACCTGAAAAGAATTTAAATGTCACGAAACCTAGTCATGTTATGATCAGCCTGCAAAACGTTTTACAAGGCTTTAAATTTTCATGAGTTTTACATTTACTTAGTGTCTTATTCATAATATAATTGGTAGTATAGAGAGTGTGAACATAAAGAAATGACTGACTATTCTTTGTAACATATGGAAATCAGACTTCATCACTTTATAACCTCACTCAAAGTGCTCCATGAAAGGCTCCCCGCGACCTGGAATGTTGAGTATAACACAGTTTTCCCAGAGCTGCTAAGGAGGCCCCGACCTGTAAGATTAAGATGTCCAGCTCTAGTTCGAGGCATCCATGGGAGAGCTCTTCGCAGCCCTGGGAGGTGTTGGAGAATGAACGATCTCCCTGAGGTTAAAGGCTGTTCACTGCTTGTTTTGGACTTGTCAGTGCAGAAGGTCGATGTGGACAAGGGCTACAACCATTTTTGCTTTTTTTGCGTTAGGACACAACTTTCATGGTTCAAGACCTTTCCTCCCCTGCAGAGAAGAGTGGTCAGTGTCAGTGCTGCAGGGATTTGTCTAGTCCAGCTTGTCCATGGACATGTAGAAACGCTAGTATTAAAGAAACAGAGTTGTTCTCGGGAGGCTTTTTTCCCCCTTTGACTGTTTAAATTCTTACTTTCCCACTGTCTTTTCTTTTAAGCCTGCTAGATCCCTGGATCTTAGTGTATGTGAATGATTACTAACCCAAACCATAAGTTTAACTTAACATTACTCTTTAGTGATGAAAACAGTTGTCCTCAATCTCTTAAGCATGACTTATCAATGTATTTTTCCTTCCTTTAATTGAACTTTGCTAGTTTACTTTATAAGTGAATATCCAAATATTAAATTATAGCAATAAATAATATATGTCACAAGTTTCTTATCTTCCTTTTGTATCACTTGGTTATGTAAAAGCTCTATTGAGAAGATAACTCTACAGAGAAAGTCCTTTTTTGTCAAAAAGTGAATGTAGGGTTTGGCTGGTCTTCATTAGTACAAAGCAGCTTATTGCTGGCTTAGAAAGACAGTGCTTTTATTTCAGCTTTGCAGCTGTCCTGAAAAGTTTTCTTCATGCTCTGCTTTCTGCATGTCACATATCACTCTGAATTTTCATTCATCTTAGCTCCATGAGAGTTGTGTGGTTCAGTGTGCTGAACACGGGCCTTGGGTTTCTTCCTCTGCCAAGCAGTGACAGTTGCACTGCTGTGTTAATGACTTCCTTTCCTTATCGTCTCCATCTGCAACCAGACTGTTCATGAGGATAAGGAAGGCCGGGTGCTTCCATATCAGTGCCAATGGGCAGAATGGCCACAGCCTTCTTACAGAATGCTAGTGCCTTCCAATACAGATCACTTACTAGCTTTGACTCACTTCCCTATGCTACTTCCATAGGGCTGGCTGTGAGGATTAAATGAGTTAACATAAATGAAGTGCTTAGAGCAGTATGTGGCAGATACATGAGTTGGCTCTTATTTTTTAGAATAAATATTTATTCTAGTATTTGAAATCTCATCTCCCTGGCACAGAGTAAGTGTTCAGTGAACATTTGTTTAATAGTATTAAAACATACCTGACTGATGAGAATAGTGCTGAGTAATGCCAAGGTGGACTAACTCATCTAAAGGATTGGTCCCTTAGGAAATGGATTTTATAACCAGTGACTGTTGGTTTCCATTGAGTGTTTCCTCCCAATCTCATCAGCTCCTATAGTGGTCCACCATATGTGCACAGTAGTTAGTTTATTTTGAGTCCCTTTAGAGTTTCTAAAATCCCTAAGAGTTTCGGATTTGGGATATTTTAGTGCAGTGGGAATGTATTTTTTTCCTAAGGGCATACCTAATTTTAGTAAAAATGTAAGTGAAATATTTGGTTAAAAAAAACACCAGACCAAACCCATTCTGTCGAGTCAATTCAGACTCATAGTGACTCTATAGGACAGAGTAGAACTGCCCCATAGGGTTTCCAAGGAGCGACTGGCGGATTTGAACTGCCGAACTTTCGGTTAGCAGCCGAGCTCCTCACCACTGTGCCACAGATGAAAAATAAATGAGCTACTTCATAACTCATGAACAATACTAGACTGAAAAAATTGTTTTAATTAGTTGTATTGAGTTGGATATGCCTATGGTATTTCTACCTATTAATGTTTATAAAGATTTCTTGAAGTTTATAGTAATAATTATTAACTAAATATAATTACCTTTACAGATTTAAGCATGTTTTTAAACTGTTTACCCTCCACTGAAAAACTAAACATACACCAAAGGGAAATAGAAGGGAATGAAGGAATTATGAAAGTACATTCACACATATGAATCTTATGAATAAAAGTTGGAAACAAATTAATAAATTGGGAAGGGTTCTGGGGCTTTTGATAGTTGGTATTTTTAACCTCATAAGGAGCCCTGGTGGCACAATGGTTAAGTGCCAGGCTGCTAACCAAAAGGTCAGCAGTTCAAACCCACCCAGCATCTCGATGGAGAAGGACCTGGCGATCTGCTCCTGTAAAGATTATAGCCTAGGAAACCCTGTGGGGCAGTTTTACTCTGTCACATGGGATCATTATGAATCAAAATCAACTGGATAGCATACAACAACAACAGTTTAACTTAATACAGAAAAAAAGTTTTGTAATATTTAAACCCAATATACTTGGAATTTCGTATTTTTCTTGTTATACAACTATTTTATTAAGAGCCCGTCCGTTGAAGATTTAGGTGGTGTTTCCAACAGTTTAAAAAATAGTCAGTTCTACAAACCAGTCAAGCCCATGTGAAGTAACATATGTGAATCAAAACAGTGAAATCTAGCCGTTGGTCTTACCACAAAGTAGTTTTGGTCTGTGTGTGCAGGAAAGCGTTAAGGTTTAACGAAATGGTGAATAGAAGGTTAAGATCTCACCTTTAGATATATTTTAATACAGTATATTTTTGGATGAAAATCTTTAAAGCATCAAAATAATTTTTAAACATTTGGAATCAGCATTTTAAAAACTCTCATGACTCATAATATGTAAATTAAATGTACTTTATGTTGCAAAATTAGAATTTCTTTTAAAAACAGGACAGACTTCCCTTAATTCAATATGTTGGACACTCTCCATTAAATTTAAACAATGAATAACTATTTTTTTATTAAAAATTAGAAAAGATATGCCTTACAATTAACTTCGCCCTCCACTTTTCATGTCTTTAGAGACATGTACTTGTAGTTTGCAAAATTACTTTGTTTAGTGGATGTGATTATTTGGCAGGCAAAATTGTTTTGGTTAAATTTAGCTTTAATTTTGATAGGATGTTTTCTAACCACTGATTTTCACTTTTTTCTTTGGTTTAAAAATATTTCACAGAACAAATGACTATGAAGTAATCTTCCAGTTGAACAGGCTCTCTATAGACAGATTTCAGTGTTAGGGACTGTGGGGCTACAACTATAGAAAAGACGTTGTCTGACAATCAAGGCACTTAGGATTTTATAGGGAGACTAAGTCATGGCATGACCCTCAACTGAGGCAAAATGAGGTGTGATAGCCAGAGTCCAGGCTCCTCCTCCAAAGCAGGCCGCTGGGTAATGAGACAGAGTAAGTGATGCAGGATGATATCCGTTAGACGCCAGGCTTCTTAGTAACTGGCAGCAGTCCTCCCAACCTCCGGAATTCACAGGAAACTCGCACACCTTTGCTTATCCCTTCTGTTGACTTCTTAAATCTCCAGGAGAAGAATTGAGCGTGCCGGACTTTTCAGGAGCATATCGTGTAGGGTTTTGCCTGGCAGATCTGCAAATGGCCAGTCTGTCATATTGAGACCCATGGCATCAGGCTTTTTAAAGAAGGTTTTTAGAGCAACCTGGTTGTCTTCCGTGCTTTAAATAGATTCAAGGAGAGCCTGAAGAGCCCTAATCCCACCTGATTATTCATTCACCAAATATCTTTTGAATACTGTCTGTGGTGAAATGAGTTCCTTTACATGGCTTTTGGCCTTAGTTGTTGTTGTTTTTTTTGAAGATATTTTTATTTTCCTTTTCTGTGCTTTTCAGTATTTCACAGCATTTCTACAGTGAGTACTTTTTTCTTTTGATAAGTTTACACAGCAAATTAGGTTCCTGTTTGACAATTTCCGTAAATTGTTCAGTGACATTACTTACATTTATCACAATGTATTAACATTCTCTTTGTTTTCTGTTTGTTCCTTTTGAGTACTCTAGTTTTCCTGCCCCCTTATCTTCATATGTTTGCTTTTGAGTAATTGTTGACCTTTTGGTCTCCTACTGATGGTTTTTAAGTAGGGCACTGATCTTATGGGTAATGTCCTCTATTTTGTGTGCCACTCTGCTATTTCCTAAAAGATGATCTCAGGGGATAGGCTCAGTTCTGGGTTTAAAGAGTGTCTCAGGGTGATAGTCTCAGGGAGTCCTCTCTTCTCTACTGTTCCAGTTTTGTCTGGCTTCCTTTTTTTTTTTTTTTTTTTTTTAAGAATTTGAGTTCTGCTCCACATTTTTCTCCCACTCTCTGGGATCACCTGTTGTGAGCCCAGTCAGAACAGTCAGTGGTGGTAGCTGGACACCATCTAGTTCTTCTGGACTCAGGGTAGATGAGGTTGTGGTTCGTGTAGACTTGTTTCTTCTCAGAGCTTTTGGTTGTCTTCTTATGGTTTTGCTCCTGGTGAGTAGAGACCTGTAGTTATGTCTTAGATGGCCTCTCACAAGCTTTTAAGACCCCAGATGCTACTCAGTTCACTAGGATGCACATCCTGATTTTTATAAACAGTGTTATGCCAGTTGACTGAGTTGTCCCAACGAGACTATGGTCCTAAGTCTTCAAACCCAGAAAACCAATCTTGGAAGGTATCTTAGGCTAGGTTCTCCAGGGAAGCGAAACCAGTAAAACTTATAAATATATATTTAGAAACAGATTTAAATCAAGGAAATGGCTTACACGGTTGTAGAGGCTGAAACGTCCCAAGTCCATGGGTCACTATAGAGGCTTCTCCTGATTCACGTAGCTGCTGGGGCTGGCAAACCCAAGATCGGAAGGTCAGAGAGCAGGGCTCTTGCTTACACAGGCTGTGAAGATCGATGAATCCCAAGATCAGCAGGCAAGACTGTAGATAAGCTGCTAGCTCAAGTCCCAAGGACCAGAGGTCAGATGAACTGGAGCCAGCTACAGGATCCAGTGTGAGCAAAAAGCCCCTGAGCCCTGCCAGAATGTCTGTTTATATTCTATGCAGGCTACACGCCCAAGGAAACTCCAGTTCAACTGATTGGCACATCACAGTTTACAGCAGATCAAATCATAGGGGTAATCACATATAAAGTCTCAACAGGGAAGCGATCCCACCATTATATGGCTGCCAAAACACTGAGATTCATGGCCCAGCCATGTTGACACACAATCTTAACCATCACAGAAGGTGTTTGGTTATGTCTGGGGAGTATCCATATTTGTGTCTTCAGTAAATACATGTGCCTGCACCCACATATGTGTATTTCCACATACCTGTGGAGCCCTGGTGGTACAGTGGTTAACAGCTTGGCTGCTAACCAAAAGGTCAGCAGTTCCAATCTACCAGCTGCTGCTCAGAAACCCTATGGGACAGTTCTGCTCTGTCCTGTAGAGTCACTATCAGTCAGAATTGACTCGACGGTAACGGGTTTGATTTTTTTTTGGGTTTTGTGAATACTTTTATCTGTTCTTGGAGCCCTGGTGGCACAGTGGTTAACAGCTACAGTGAGCTATGGCTGCTAACCAAAAGGTCAGCAGTTGGAATCCACCAGCCACTCCTTGGAAACCCTATGGGGCAGTTCTACTCTGTGCTACCGGGTTGCTATGAATCAAAATGGACTCAACAGCAATGGGTTTTTTTGTTTACCTGTTCTCACACCTCTACCTTTCTGTATACCAATTGGACTATACCCATCCATGTGTACTCAAACACTCGTTTTTACTTTGGTTGAGCTGTGCTCACTAACATCCACATTTGGTGCCACTTTTCCCATCACCGAAAATAAGTCGTCTCTATGGTCTAAAGTGTGCTTTCCCATCCCCCCTTCTTTCCCTGGCAATCACCAATAAACATTGGTCTGTCTGTATCTGTTCTCATCTTATAAAAGAGAGATCATACAGTATTTGTCCCTTATATGCTTGACTTATTTCACTTAGCATTATGCTCTCTAGGTCCATGCATGTTATAATGTGTTTCACAGACTCATCATTATTCTTATGACTGCGTAGTATTCCATTGTATGTATGTACTGTAGTTTGCTTATCTGTTCTTCTGTTGATGGGTACTTCGGTTGTTTCCATTTATTTGCTATTATGAAGCAGCAATGAACACAGGTGTGCACATGTCTATTCTTGCCATTATTTTTAGGTCACTAGGGTATATACCTAGAAGTGGGATTGCTGGATGATACAATAGTTCTATTTCTAGTTTTTTTTAGAAAGTGCCATACTATTTTCCATAGTGGTTGTACCATTTTACAGTCCTACCAGCAGTGGATAAAGGTTCCAGTCTCCCCACATCATCACCAACATTTGTTGTCAAT
Organism: Dugong dugon; assembly: GCA_030035585.1. Classification (NCBI taxonomy): domain Eukaryota; kingdom Metazoa; phylum Chordata; class Mammalia; order Sirenia; family Dugongidae; genus Dugong; species Dugong dugon. Next base: position 25,780,700 of record CM057464.1, read on the forward strand.
CTGTTTTGTTTTGTTTTTTTCATTTTTTTCTTTTTAATCAGTGCCATGTTAGCTGAGGTAAGATGGTATCTCATTGTACTTTTGATTTGCATCTCTCTAATGGCTAATGGTATTGGCCATTTTGAATCAGACAGTCATATGATCTGTTGCACTGGGAATGACAAATTGAAGAGGAATGACATCACACTCATCATCAAAGAGAACATTTCAAGATCTATCCTGAAGTACAACACTGTCAGTGATAGGATAATATCCGTACACCTACAAGGAAGACCAGTTAATAATTTCTGAAATTTATGCACTAACCACCATTGCCAAAGATGAGGAAATTGAAGATTTGTACCAACTTGTGCAGTCTGAAATTGATCAAACCTGCATTCAAGATGCATTGATAGTTCCTGGTGATTGGAATGGCAGAGTTAGAAACGAAGAAGGATTGGTAGTTGAAAAGTATGGACTTGGTGATGGAAATGACACCAGAGATTGCATGATCAAATTTTGCATTACCAATGACGTATTTATTGCAAATACCTTTTTTCAACAACATAAACACCAACTATACATGTGGACCTCACTGGAAGAAAAACACAGGAATCAAATCAGCTACATCTGTGGAAAGAGATGATGGAGAAGCTCAGTACCATCACTCAGAAATAGCCAGGGGCCCACAGCAGAACAGAGCATCAGTTGCTCATAAGCAAATCAAGTTGAAACTGAAGAAAATTAGAGCAAGTCCATGAGACCCAAAATATGACCTTGAGTATATCCCACCTGAAAGTAGAGGGCATCTCAAGAATAGGTTTGACTCATTGAACACTGATGACCGTAGACCAGAGGAGTTGTGGGAAGACAGCAAGAACATCATAGGTGAAGAAAGCAAAAGGTAATTAAAGAGACAGAAAAGAAAAAAAAGACCAGAATGACTGTCAGAAGAGACTCTGAAGCATGCTTTTGAATGTAGAGTAGCTAACGCAAAAGGAAGAAATGATGAAGTAAAAGAGCTGAACAGAAGATTCCAAAGGACGGCTCAAGAAGATGAAGTGAACTATTATAATGGAATGTGCAAAGACCTGCAGATAGAAAACCAAAAGGGAAGATCACGCTCAGCATTTCTCAAGCTGAAAGAACTGAAGAAAAAATTGAAGCCTCAAGTTGCAATATTGAAGGATTCTATGGGGAAAATATTGAATGGTGCAGAAGATGGAATGACACAGAATGATACCAAAAAGGATATAGATCAGGGTTCAACCATTTCAAGAGGTGTCATATGATAAGGAACTGATGGTACTGAAGGAGGAAATCCAGGCTTCACTAAAGGCATTGGCGAAAAACAGGGCTCCAGGAATTGGCGGAATACCAATTTAGATGTTCCAACAAATGTATGGTGCACTGAAGGTGCTCCCTCATCTATGTCAAGAAATTTGGAAGACAGCTACCAGGCCAGCTGACTGGAAGAGACCCATATTTGTGACCATTCTAAAGAAAGATTATCCAACAGAATATGGAAATTATTGAACAATATCATTAATATCACACAAGTAAAATTTTGCTGAAGATCATTCGAAAGTGGTTGCAGCAGTACATTGACAGGGAACTGCCAGAATTTCAAGCCAGATTCAAAAGAGGACGTGGAATGAGTGATATTATTGCTGATGTCAAATGGGTCTTGGCTGAAAGCAGAGAATACCAGAAAGATGTTTACCTGTGTTTTATTGACTATGCAAAGACATTTGACTGTGTGGATCATAACATATTATGGATAACATTGCGAAGAATGGGAATTCCAGAACACTTAATTGTGCTCATGAGGAACCTGCATGTAGACCAAGAGGCAGTCATTCGAACAGAACAAGGGGATACTGCGTGGTTTAAAGTCAGGAAAGGTGTGCGTCTGGGTTGAATCCTTTCACCGTAGTTAGTCTGTGCTGAGCAAATAATCTGAAAAGCTGGACTATTTTGAGGAAGACGGCGGCATCAGGAATGGAGGAAGACTCATTAACAGCCAGCGATATGCAGATGACACAACTTTGCTTGCTGAAAGTGAAGAGAACTTGAAGCACTTACTGATGAAGATCAGAGACCACAGTCTTCAGTATGCATTACACCTCAACATAAAGAAAACAAAAATCCTCACAACTGGACCAATAAGCAACATAATGATAAACAGAGAAAAGCTTGAAGTTGTCAAGGATTTCATTTTACTTGGATTCACAGTCAATGTCCATGGAAACAGTAGTCATGAAACCAAAGGACACATCGCATTGGGCAGATGTGCTGCAAAAGACATCTTTAAAGCGTTAAAAAGCAAAGATGTCACTTTGAGGACTAAGGTATGCCACACTGAAGCCATGGTATTTGCAGTTGCCTCATATGCATGCAAAAGCTAGACAATGAATAAAGAAGACCAAAAAAGAATTGATGCCTTTGAATTATGGTGTTGGCAAAGAATATTGAATATACCATGGACTGCCAAAAGAATAAACACATCTGTGTTGAAAGAAGTATAGCCAGAATGGTCCTGAGAAGCAAGGATGACAATACTTCATCTCACATACTTTGCACATGTTATCAGGAAGGACCAGTCCCTGGAGAAGGACATCATCCTTTGTAAAGTAGAGGGTCATCGAAAAAGAGGAAGATCCTCAACGAGATAAATTGACACAGTGGCTGCAACAGTGGGTTCAAGCATAGCAACAGTTGTGTGGATGGTGCAGGATTGGGCAGTGTTTCATTGGTTGTACATAGAGTCGCTGTGAGTTGGAACTCACTCCACGGCACCGAACAACAAGAGCAACATACATATATATAAAATGTTAACTTCTGTTTTAAAATTTACTTGAAGTCAATATCATAATCATTTTTAATACATTTGTTTTTAACTTGGGATATCGCTTTGAAATGTCTCTAACCAACAGTATCTTCCACTAGGTTTTTAACTTTAAAGGATATCTTTGCATTACGTTAACAAAGTGTTGCATTTTTTTTGCATGTATTGTTTTGTTATTAATTCGTTATTTGAAAAGTTTCCTAAGCTTCCACTTCCAGAGCATTTTTATATAATGATATTCAGTTGTTAGAAAATTTTTTATTAAATAAACTGAAATCCAATTGAGCCGATTTCTCTTTTCTTCATTGTAAAGTAGTCTTCCACACATTACTTCAATGAGGAAGGGAAATGTCACAGAAAAACGGGTTAGTCTTCCACACATTACTTCGTTGAGGGAGGGAAATGTCACAGAAAAACGGGTTAAATCAGTGAACAAACAGACAGAAACTGAATTCTGAAATTCTAGAATTTTCTCCTAAATTGTACTGTAAAGTCCTTGTAAGAATAACAGTGCGGTGACATCGCTAGGGAGGTGTGGGGGTGGTGGTGGGGACTGCAATGGGTGACTCTGTGCTAGAGGGTCACACCAAAATGACTGTCTATAAAATTTTTTTTCAGTGTTTCCATCACGCAGCCTGGGAGGAGGCAGCGAGGCTGATCAGCCATGAGGGGTTGCCTGCAATTCCCGCCGCCCCTTTGCCTCCTCCCAGTGGCACCCTACAGCCACCTGCATAGTGCCTCTGCGGGCCCTGCACCCGTGAGGCGCAGAGCTGCACTTTGACACGGCTCCCAGGCTCCAGGAACAGAGGACAGGCACTGGCCAATGCTCTTGGGCACACCCTGGCCCATGTCCACACCGTACCAGCTCCCCTGGCCGAACTCCCAGCCTGGGGTCCCCCAGGCTCTCTGACTCCAGCCCGTGCCTGGGGGTTCTCATTGCCAGGTTGCCCCGTGATCTGCATCTGCTGCCTACCCGCAGTAACAGTCTCTGCTGGCACCAGGAGAGGAAGTCACCCGGGGGAGAGGGGAGAGGAATGACACCATGAGTTACCATACCGGGTGATGCTAACTGTAGTGACACCACCGGAGCAGTGGCATATATTTTTTTTTTTTCTTCATATAAGGATAGATACAATGCTTTGTATGGTTGAGTGTTGAGTCAGTCTTTGCAGGGAATGAATGGATGTCTTAGGATTACTATACATCAGTCCTGCTTACTGTTCCTTTTATTTCTGTGCTAGCCAGTGTTGAGAATGCCATCATGGATATGATCACTTTAGGTTGAACCATAAGAAATTGTTGATGAAACAGCAAATGAAATTACAAAAATGGTAGTTTCAACCTAAGTCTTAGTTTGGCAAAAAGAGGTTTATTTATGAAAAAAAAAGTTTAATTTTACAAAGGTGAATAACTTCTTGTTGGAATAAGACAGTATTCTAATTAATTATTCAGTCTTACTAATCCATACTTCATGCTCTTTTTGTATACAACCCCTAAAGCATTTTTTATTTTTATAAATTACTTCTGAAAGACAGCTAATATGTTTTGTTTTTTAATTTTTAAGACTGCTGAGAAGACAGGCCAAATTGAAAGATTGAAGAATGTAAGACAAAGACAAACTGATTTTAAGGTAAGTTAAGAATAAGTATGTGGACTTTTTCATAGGTAGGGTTTTCTCATCCAGAGTTGCTAGAAGACTTTCTCTATGTTGAAGATAAATTCGTTATTATTCAGGGACAATCCTTTAGTTAATACCATTTTAATGCAGCTTTATTTGTTGATTATTTTTCAGAAAATGATTCAGGAACTAATGCACTCTCTTGTGAAGCTGTCCCGTGGTGCCTTGCTCCCATTCACCATCAGGGATGGGGATGTGCGGCAGTATGGAGGCTGGGAGGGCACGTCTGGCCTCTCCGGGCAGTGGCTCGCCCATGCCATTCAGACTGTAAGGTAAGCAGGACACCTGAACAGAGGCAAATACTGTTTGCCTTTTTGAAAAAAGGGAACATACTCAGTATGGAATACGATTTTTAATACATTCAGCAAAGAAGACGTTTTATATTGCCGCCTCTATTTCCCACTAGTTATCATTCTAACAACTAAACTCTTAAACTTCCCCAATTTTATGTTTGATGAGGATACCATACTGTCTGTGCATCTGTTTTATTGTTTAATTCAGTATTGCTGCTATATTACTGTAAAAATGGTGGCGTGGAGGCGTTGGACCTCCTCATCTAACTTCACAAGGGGGGAAGAGAATCATTATCAACATCAACAGCCCAAGGCTGATTGCTGTGAGGTGGAGGTCATACATACCTCCACTCTCCAACCTTTTTACCAGTTTTGACACCAGCTGTCCCTCTTGCAGCACTTTCTACTTCTCTGCTGGGTTCAATAATTTGTTACAAGGCCACACAGAACTTACAGACCATACTCAAAGCTTTGGGGTTTATTAGGGAAGTGACAGATTACAATTCAGGATCAGAAACGACTCAGGATACAGTTTTTTTATCAGGACAGCCTCTTCTCAGCTGTGCCAGGGTCAGGCCTCCATCTGGTCCTCAGCCCAGCCTCTGCACTGCCCGGGCAAGTGTCACAAAGCTCTTTAGCTCTGCCACTAAGTGCCTGGGGAACCCCACTCTGCTAGTAAGCCTTGGCCTGAAGGCACTCAGCTCTCTTGTTCCGTGGGCCAGCAAGCCTAGCTCCCGTTGACAAGTGCCCAGAGGTACCCCACTCCGCCAGGAGGTGTCCTGCCTGAAGATGCTCAGCTCTCTCCCTCTATGGGTTGACACACACAGCCGCATCTCTCTGTGGGCCAGGAAGCCCACTGCACTGTCTTGTACTGGTCCTACCAGTTCTCTGCCACCACTTGTTGCTGTCTTGCACTGTCTCTGGTGTTACAGCTCTCTCTCTCTCTTTCTCTCTTTCTCTCTCTCTGGTATAGGAGGTTCTCAGAGCAGGGACCCTGGTTCCAAAGGACGCGCTCTGCTCCAGTCTCTTCTTCTTGGTAGTAGTGAGGTCCTCTGTTTCCGCCTCTCGGATGGCTCATTTTAAGCTCAGTAGGATGACAAAACTGACCAGTCCCCTCATTAGGGTTCAGTACACTTTATTTGCATGGTCCCACCTTATTTGTATTATTAGCAAGCTGTCTAATCCCCTTGGTGGGCCACAGGCACCTTATTTGCATAGTTCTAGCCAGTCTTTTGTTGGAAGTTACAAGACCATGACTAGAAAGGCCATATAAAAGCAATTCATCACACCGTAATTACAGTCTTTGTTATGGTCTTACTTTCCTTTGTTTTCAGCATGTTCAAGCTTTTCAAGCTTGTAAACTTATGATGAATGATAATTAACATAGAGTAGTCACTCATTAAATATAGCAACCTGTTGCTGTCGAGTCAATTCCAACTCATAGCCACCCTATAGAACAGTGTAGAACTGCTCCATAGGGTTTCCAAGGAGTGGCTGGTGCATTCGAACTAACAGCCTTTTGATTAGCAGATGAGCTCTTAACCACTATGCCACCAGGGCTCCAAATATAACATAGGATGGGAAAAATGACGGAAGTGATTGCTTCAGAGGCCCACTCTGCTCATTTTTGTTTTGTTGTATTTGTTCCCCAGGCTTACTTACGAATCATTGACTGCCCTGGAGATCCCTAATGACATGTTACAGACCATCCAGGATCTCATTCTGGATCTCCGAGTACACTGTGTGATAGTCACTCTGCAGCACACAGCAGAAGGTATGTGAAGAAAATGATAGCTCTGACTGGACAGCAGCTACCTGAATATGCCACCTCCTTCCAGTCCTCCAAGTCCTTAGAAACGCGAAAATTCCTTCCATGGAAATTTGAATATATTACATCATCGTATTTCTAGATGCTCAGTAGATTTTTTTTCAATTTTTTTTAGATCAATTTCGTTGAGGTGCAAGACTATGTAGAAATTATAATTTATATACTTGAAAAATATTTAAGAATATAAGAAAATTCTTATGGTAAAATGTTAAGTAGAAAAAGGATATAAAGTATGATCCAGGTTTTGAGAAAAATATATTAATATATATAAAACATATAATATAAATACATACATACGTGTGTACATTTTAAAATTTTAATTTAGAAATATCTGTGTAAAATTGGAAGAAAGACTTTCAACAGTGGGTTCTCTGGGTAGTAGAAATTGCAGCTGATTCTCATTTTCTTTATACTTTTTAGAATTTCCAAGATTATCTCTGCAGAATCATGAAAAGCAGTAAAGGTTATCTTTACAGAATCAATCAAAAACATATAAATGGCACAAGTCCGTAGTGTCAGCCACGAGGCCTTTTAAGTAGAAGGAAGGTCACTACTACCCAGAATTGATGACTAATAAGTGATGTAAACTGACAGAGAAGGGAGTCCTGGTGAGAGACTGAGCCTTCCCCTCTTCATTCCCTCACTGCCCCTCTACAGGGCCTGAAGATGGCCTGCACTGGGAAAGGTTTAGGAAGAAGGGCACATCTCTAGCCAAGTGAGAATCTACTGCCGTCCTCTACCATTTCATCAGAAATTTTAAGAAAGAAAATATTCTGTGGTTTATTTTGTACATGTTTAGTATATTCATGAATGCCAAATAAATAATAAATGATTGTCTATATTTATCGTTGAACCTAGCCTAGAATTCTCCAAATTGGGCTGTGCAATAAAAATTTTTATTTATGTTAATGTTTTATTAGAAAAAGCCAGTAAACAATGCACATTCAAATCCCTGAGTCTATCAGAATTATATTATATCCCCACTTTTTTACAAACCAGTATAAAACAATTAAAGATCATAACCTTTACAGATTTTTATCTTTATAAAGTTCAGTGAGATAATTATAATAAAAAGTATGTGTATGCTTCTTTTCCCTACAGAAATAAAGAGATTAACTGAAAAGGAAGACTGGATTGTTGACAATGAAGGACTGACTTCTCTAGTAAGTTTAAACTCTTTTCAGTTATTAGTATTAGTTTATATTATATTAAATAAATGATTTATTATTTTAATTAATTTTTCCCTCAAAAACTATTGCTTTTTTCTTCCTTTTCCATCTCTCTGTGTCTTTTTTTTCTTTTTTTTTTTTAAATGAGGAACATGTCCTCTCTGCGTTGCAACTCTGAATAGTTTCTAAAAATAGAAAAGTAAGCTTCTTTAAAATTTTCCTTCTCAGAGTCATTTTTACTTAACATTAACCACAAATATTTAAAAATTAACAAAAAAATGAGTTTCTTTTAGAATGATCTTTCTTCATCCTGTATCACTTACTATTTTTTCTTTGTACTTTTTAAAATAGATTATATTTAATTTTAAGTTACTTAGAAACTTGAATATTTCAGAAAAGTAAGATAAAAAAAAAATGTTATTACTGGCCCCTAATCAAAACAAAACTAAACAACAGTAAAAAACTTTTTCAGATATATGCACAGAGCAGGCAGGCAACTATAATCATGATTTGTTAATTCTTTGTCATCATCTTTTCAGATAGGTCTTTTAGGTTTTCAAAATACCTTTGAAAATAATATTCATTTTTATTGTTTTCACATCTGTCTCATGAATGCCCTCAACAATCCTGGAAGGCGAGTGTATCAGTTGAGATTTGCATGCATCTGTTAGAAAATATCAGTGTTTTAAACAAGACAGAGATTTACTTTTTCTGTCCCATAAAGGAAGTTAGTGCTGGCCTGGCAGCTCAGTCATGTAATGCATGGCAGAAGCTCCTGTCTTTTCTTGTCAGTGGTCCTGAGCACTGACTTCTGTCTCAGGGTGGCCTCACAGTCATAAGAAGGCCACTTTGGCTCCAAGACATCATTCTTGTCAGGAAAAAAGTCTCAGCACTTCCCCAGAAGCCAAAACCAACAGCTTCTCCTCCCATCTAATTGGCGAGGATTTAGCTACATGCCTACCCCTGTCTGCAGTGGAAACCGGAAAAAATCGTAGTTTTTCAGTAGTGTACGTTCTGTTCTCGACAGCTTCTATCTTACCTTAGCAAGAAAAAAAGGGGGAAAAAAAAAATCCTGAGTAAGCAACTAGCAGTTTCTGCCTTAGTAGATAAGTAAACTAGAATAAAATGATTTTGACTTGCCGAAATTTACACACTAGTGATGAGTCAGGCTGTTGAGAAGGAATGATTCCATGCAATATTTCTTCATTTCCTAACATTTCTGTACTTCTTATTGGTAGTCTTTCTTTGGGAGTGGGAAAATTTATTTTGTTATTGCTGAGAATATACACAACAAAAACATACACCAATTCAACCATTTCTACATGTACAATTAAATGACTTTGATTACGTTCTTCCAGTTGTGAAAACATTCACCCTCCTTTTTTGAGTTGTGCCTCCACGATCAACATAAACTCACTACCCTTAAAGTTTTCTTTGTAATCTTTTAAGTTGCTGTTGTCTATTTGATCCCATATAGATGGTTCTTAAAAGAGCACAGTGCTCAAGACAGACATTTTTTACTAGTTAAGCTAAAGTATTATTTGGTTTTAAGAAGACTTCAGGGGTTATTTTTGGTTTAAAGTTTAAAGATTATCTCAGGGCAGTAGTTTTAGGGGTTCGGCTAGCCTCCATGGCTCTAGAAAGTCTGGAGTCCATGAGAATTTACAGTTCTGTTCTGCAGTTTCCCCCTTTTGATCAAAATTCTGCTGTAGAATTCTGATAAAAATGTTTAGTAATGGTAGCCGGGCATCATCCAGTTCTTCTGGTCTCATGGCAAAGGTGGCAGTTGTTCATGGAAGCAGTTAGCCATACATTCCTTATCCTTCTCCGGTTCCTGACTCTCCTACTTCCTCTGTTTTTTTAGAGACCAATTGTTGTGCCTTAAATGGCCACTTGCAAGCTTTTAAAATCCCAGCCAGTACGCAGTGAGCTAGGATGTAGAACAGTAGCACTAAACACACTATTAGGCCAGTTAACTGGTATTTCCCATGAAACCATGACCCTAACCCTCCAAACCAATGAACCAAGCCCCATGAGTTGTTTGATCGTGCATAAACAGCCTCAAGCAGCTACTCTTTTTGTTGTTGTAAATATATCTATCATACAACTTTTTCCAATTCAACTTTTTATGGGTGTAAACTTATTGACAGTGATTACAGTAATCAGCTATGCAGCCTTACCCTTAATCAATGTGATTTTTCCATCACCGTTAATCACCCTTTTCCCTCTCCCTTTCATCCCTGGTAACCACTAATAAGCTTTGGTCTATGTACAATTGCCTTTTCTTGTCTTTTTGTATAAGTTAGGTCATATATAATTTGCCCTTTGGTGATTAACTTATTTCACTCAGCATAATGTCTTCAAGCTCCATCCATCTTTCTGTGACTTTGTCTTGGTCACGCTGTGCTGACTTCCCCTATAACATGTACTGTCTTTCCCTTCACCAGAGTCACCACTTGCCTACTGTCTAATTAGTGATTTACCCTCCTCACCCCTCCCGTCTCTTGTAACCATTAAAGATTGTTTTTTTCTGTGTATAAACTTTTTCTTGAGTTTTTACAATTGTGGTCGCATACAATATTTGTCCTTTTGTGATTGACTTATTTCACTCAGCGTAATACCCTCCAGATTCATCCATGTTGTGAGATGTGTCATGGAGTCATCATTGTTCTTTATGTGTGTGTAGTATCCTGTTGTATGTATGTACCATAATTTGTTCATCCATTCATGAGCAGTCAGGTAGGAAATTCTGTTTTGAGCCATGAAGGAAGAGTTGGGAGATTCCTGATTTTGGAATGTTGAATTTGAACTGTTTTATATTTACATGGGTGTGCATATGTCTGTTCATGTGACGGCTCTTACTTCTCTAGCATCTATTCCTAGGAGTGGGATTGCTGGATCATAATGGTATTTCTGTTTCTAGCTTTTTAAGGAGGCACCATATCATTTTCCATAGTGGTACCATTTTCCATTCCCACCCGCAGTGCATAAGAGTTCCACTCTCTCCGCAGCCTCTCCAACATTTGTTATTTTGTTTTTTTGACTTGTGCCAGCAATGTTGGGATGACATGGTATCTCATTGTAGTTTTTATTTGCATTTTTCTAATGGCTGATAATCATGAGCCTTTCCTCATTTGTCTGTTAGCTGCCTTAATGTCTTCTTTTCATATCGTTTGCCCATTTTTTAATTGTATTATTTGTCTTTTTGTTGTCTAGGTTTTCAAATTTGATATGATGGCTGAATTCTGTTGGCTAGAATTTTGTTGAGCATTTTTGCGTCTATATTCATGAGAGATACTGGTCTGTAATTTCCTTTTTTTGTGGTGTTTTTGACTGGCTTTGGTATCAGGGTTATGCTGGCTTCATAGAATATTCACTGGAGTATCCCTTCCTTTTCTTTGCTCTGAAATAGTTTTAATAGTACTGATGTAAGCTCTTCTCTGAATGTTTGGTAGCATTTTCCAGTGCAGCCATCTGGGCCAGGGCTTTTTTCCTTGGGAGTTTTTTTTTTTAATTACCTCTTCAATCTCTTCTCTTACTATAGGTCTGTTCACATTTTCTATCTGAGCTTGTGTTAGTTTAGGTAGGTAGTGTGTTTCTAGAAATTTGTCCATTTCCTTTAGGTTTTAAATTTGTTGGAGTATAATTTTTGATAGTATTCTGTTATGATTGTTTTTATTGTAGTTGAAGCTGTTGTAATGTCCCTCATTTCATTTCTTATTTGGGTTATTTGCTTCCTCTACTGTTTCACTTTTGTCAGTTTGGTCAATGGTTTGTCAATTTTGTTGATCTTTTCAGAGAACCAACTTCTGGTCTTGTTGATTCTTTGTATTGTTTTTCTGTTCTTTATTTCATTTCTTTCTGCTCTAACCTTTATAATTTCCTTTCTTCTGGTGACTGTGGGCTTTTTTTGAAATGCTCTTTCTGTTTGTTTGAGTTGTAGGGCTAACATTTTGATTTTGGCCTGTTCTTTTTTGATGTGTGCATTTCTTGCTATAAATTAACTTCTGAGCACCGCCTTTGCTATGTCCCAAAGGTTTTGGTATGATGTGTTTTCATTCTCATTTGAGTCTAGGAGTTTTTTGATTCCCTCTTTGATGTCTTCTGTTACTATCTAGTTTTTATGCAAGGTTGTATTCAGTTTACGTGTGTTTGATTGTTTTTCCTTGCCCTTCCTGTTACTAATTTCTACTTTTATGGTATTGCGATCAGAGACGATGCTTTGTATCATTTCAATATTTTGGGTTTTATTGAGAGTTGTTTTGTGGCCTATCGTGGTCTTTTCTGGAGAATGTTCTATGTGAATTGCAAAAGAATGTATATTTTGCTGCTGTTGGATGGAGTGTTCTAGATATGTCTATGAGGTCAAGTTGGTTGATTTTGGCCTTACATGTTCAGTATCTTTGTAGAGTTTCTCTCTAGATGTTCTGTCATTTACTGAAAGTAGTGTATTGAAGTCTCCTACTATTATTGTGGAACTGTGTATTTTCAGTGCTGTTAGTTTGTTTTGTGTATTTTGGAGCCCTGTTGTTTGGTGTTTAGATATTTTTTAAGGTTATGTCTTCTTGGTGGATTGTCCCTTTAATCACTACCTAATGTCCTTCTTTGTCTTTTATGGCCGGTTTTGCCTTAAAGTCCGTTTTATCTGAGATTAGTATTGCTACTTCTGCTCTTTTTTGGTTGCTGTTTGCTTCGTATGTTTTTTCTGTCCTTAGATTTTTAATATATTTATGTCTTTGTGTCTGAGGTGTGTCTTCTATAGACATATTTATGGGTTGTTTTTTTTAATCCATTCTCGCACTCTGTCTCCTTACAGGTGCATTTAGGCCATTTACATCCAGTGTGTTTATTGATAGGTGTGAGTTTATTGCTGTCACATATTGTGCTCTCTCTCTCTCTCTCTGTGTGTGTGTGTGTGTGTGTGTGTGTGTGTGTGTGTGTTGCTGATGTTTTCTTTGCTCCTCTTTCTTGTGTTGAGTTCCTTTTGTTTGTGGATTTTCTTTTCTTTTGTTACTATGGATTTTGTGGTTACTGAGTCTTTTTTTTTGCTGAGTAGGTTAACTTTCTTTGTGGTTACCTTGAAATTTATTCTTATCCTCCTTAGTTTGAACCAGTCTTTTATTACTTGATATCACCTTGACTTTCTTTCATTTAAACACTGTTTATTCCACTTTTTATTGTTTTGAGGTTGTCATCATTTACAGATTGACATCTGTTTCTGTTTTAAGTCTTTTGGCTTTGTTTTGTTATGGAGAATTCTTTATCTGTCTAATGCTGTCCTGTGTCCTAGGCTATGATGTTGGTCCTCTAACCGAAGTCTTCCCTTTAATATTTCTTGTAAGTTTGGTTTGGTTTTTACAAATTCCCATAATTTCTGTTTATCTGGAAGTGTCCTAATTTCACCATCGTATTTGAGAAAGAGTTTTGCAGGATATATTATTCTTGGTTGGCAGTTTTTTTCTTTCAAGGTTTTATACATGTTATCCCATTGCCTTCTTGCCTTTTCTGTCAAGTAGTCAGAGCTTAGTCTTATTGTTTCGTCTTGTAAGTGACTTCGTGTTTTTCTCAAGCTGCTATCAGAATTCTTTCTTTGCCTTTGGTTTTGGCAAACGTGATTATGATATGTCTTGGTGACTCTCTTGTGTTCCATGTGGGGTGCGTTGAGCTTCTTGGATGGTCAGCTTTTCGTCTTTCGTGATATTGAGATGTTTTCTTTTAGCAAATCTTCAACAATCTTATCTGTGTTTTCTATTTTCTCCCCATTCTGGAACTCCAGTCATGTGCAAACTTTGTTTCTTGATTATGTCTGTATGGGATATTTTGATGGAATCAGTTGGGCACCTTAGTTCTCTAACCCCTCAAAAACAATAAAATATTCAAAATGGTACCTGATTTAAATGAATTGGCCAATTCAGTTAAACCTACAAACTGGCACTACTTCTGGATGCCAGCTGATTAAAAATCCTGTTGATTTACATTCAAAGTGGGAGGGGTTTTGAGCATGTGAGACTTCTAAATTCATTGCTGTCCAGTGGATTCCAATGATGATTTGGTCTTGATGATTTGTAAACTGGAGCAGTAATACCATGAGGGCCTGGAGCATCTCAGGGTATGCATAGCAAGGGCCTTCCATGAGCATCAGTTTTACTCAATTGTGTAGGAGGAAAAAAACAAATAATTTAATGATGGTGATTTAATATAACTGATGATGCAAATGGTTAACATGCTTGGCTGTTAACCAAAAAGTTGGAGGTTCTGGCCCACCCAGAGGTACCTTGGAAGAAAGGCCTGGTAATCTATTTCTGAAAAATCAGTCCTGAGAAGTTCTCCTCTTACACACGTGGTGTCACCATGAGTCAATTGACTTGACAGCAACTGATATGTACAAATTTAAACTGCTATTTTATATTAAAAATATGAATACATAAACGATGAAGAATACATAGTATGCATCAAATTTTTAAATGCAACCCAAGACTTTAAAGACTTTTTTAATACTTTCTGATAGATGCCTTTGGCACCAAGTCCCAGAACCCTGGGATTCGGTGTTCAAATCCCTGTTAGTTGGTTAAGCACTACAGTTGTCCATCTAGACCAACCCCTATTTTACAGCTGAAGTGTCTGAGGTACAGTAGGCTAAGTTAGTAGCAGAGCCAGGGTCAATCCCCAGGAGTTCTGTCACCCCATTTCCGGGTTGAAGCTGTATTCAGTAGCTCACCTAGACATCTTTCGGAAAGACCTTGAAAGACACTCATGTGTCTGTTTGCTAATCTGACCCGAATTCATGGATGAATGCGTCTTAACCAATTGCATAACAGATACTTTGTAGTCAGTTTGTGGGGTTAAATAGTTTTCTCTTAAGCTCACTGAATTTTAACATTAATGTCCTAATTGAAATCTGAGTTTTCATAAGTAGTGTGCCAGTGGCTCAACATAATGTTGCTATTTGCAGTGATACCCAATGCTAGCTTTGCCTGAGAGTTGCTCTGAAAAGAGGTGGGCATTAATTATACGACATACATTCATATAGGAACACAAATGTTATAAGTAGGGCTATAATTTTTAGTGCAATCTAAAGCACTATTGTTTTTTCTATATGTTTTTCCTATTAAAGTTACAGAAATGGAGGAAGAAGAGATCCATCAAATCTCTGCTAGTCAGGGTAGGGTATTTTATCTAATTTTTATGAGTGAGTTAGTATTTTCCAAGTTTTTCTCTGAAAATAATGACAAGACTATGAGTAGATGTAGAAAAGTACAAAACTGGGCCCTTTGGGTTTCGCCATAATGTTCCATGGTAATTGAGATGATCTGTCATTTGCTGCCCTGGCAATGCTAGCAAGTTCTGGAGCCCAGGAAGCAGCTATAGACGTCATGCCCTGGGACCTGAAGGTGACTTGATTCACTTTCCTCTGCTACATTGGTTTATTTCACACGATGTCTGGATTTGGTTTCTGTGTTAGTTATCTAGTGCCGCTTTAACACAAATGCCACAAGTGGGTGGCTTTAACAAACAGAATTTTATTCTCTCACAGTTTAGTAGGCTAGAAGTCCAAATTCAGGACGCCAGCTCTAGGGAAGGCTTTCTCTCTCTGTTGGTTCTGGGGAAAGGTTCCATCAGTCATCCCCTGGTCTAGGAGCTCTGCTCCTGGCACTTCTTTCTTGGTGGCATGAGGTCCCTCTCCTGTCTTCTTGATTCTCTTCTTTATATCTCAAAAGAGATTGACACAAGATACAGCCTAGTCCTGTAGATTGAGTTCTGCCTCATTAATATAACTGCCTCTAATCCTGCCTCATTAACATCATAGAAGTTAGAATTTATAACACATAGGATAATCACATCAGATCACAAAATGTTGGACAACCACACAATACTGGGAATCATGGTCTAGCCAAGTAGAGACACATTTTGGGGGAACACAGTTCAATCCGTAGCATGTTCCAACACTGTATGTTCATGTTTCATTCTTTGTGTATCTTTCTCTTGACAGGCATGAAAATATTTCCATAACTTCTACTCATGCTCTTTTTAAACAACCATTTGTGATTGAGTCAGTTCCAACTCATGTCATCCCCACATATCTCAGAGTAGAACTGTGCTCCGTAGGGTTTCAATGGCTGGTATCTTCAGAAGTAAATCACCTGACCTTTCTTCTGAGGAGCCTCTGGGTGAACTCAAACCACCAACCTTTTGGTTAGCAGCCGACAGCATTAACTGTTCGCACTCTTTCTTTGAAACAGGTACCCACCATTTCATTTTTCCTACTTGAAATAGAATTCCAAGCAATTAGTGATTTTTTTGATACTTCTAAATCAATATATTTTTCAAAATAAACTGTGTCTTTGTTGAGTTTTTTTCTAGATGTTCTGCCCTTCACTGAGAGTGATATAAATGTTGATGTCTCCTACTATTATTGTGGAGCTGTCTATTTCTCTTTTCATTGCTGTTAGAATCTGTTTTATGTATTTTGGAGCCCAGTTGTTGGGTGCATAGATATTTACTTTTGTTCGTGGATATTCTTTTCATTTGTTATTATAGATTTTGTGTTTATTGAGTCTTTATGTTTTTCTTCTTTTTTATTTTGATGGGTAGGTTTGTTAATTATCTTTGTGGTTATGTTGAAATTTACACTTATCTTCTTAAATTTGAACCAGTCATTTATTACTTGATATTCTCTGCGTTTGCAAGTTCTATACCTGCACCATTTATTCCCCCTTTTATTGTTTTGAGGTTGTCGTCATTTACAGATTGGTGTCTCTTGTTCCCTGTTTTAAATCTTCCAGTTTTGTTTTATTACTGAGAGTTCTTTACCTAGGTTGGTATCTGGCTGATGCTGTCCTGTGTCCTAGCCTCAGGTGGTTGTTTGATGTTGTTGGTTCTCTAACCAAATGACTCCCTTTAATATTTTTATAAGTTTGTTTTGGTTTTTACAAATTCCCTTAATCTCTGTTTATCTGGAAATGTCCTAATTCACCATCGTACTTGAGGGAGTTTTACAGGATATGTTATTCTTGATTGGTATTTTTTTTTTCTTCCAACGTTTTATGTATGTCATTCCATTGCCTTATTGCCTGCCTGGTTTCTGCCAAGTAATCAGAGCGTAGCATTTGTTTCCCCTTTGTAAGTGACTTGTTTTTATCTCGAGCTACTCTCAGGATTCTTTCCTTGTCTTTGATTTTGGCAAGTATGATTATGATACATCTTGGTGACGTTCTTTGTGTTCTCTCGTATGTGGGGTTCGTTGAGCTTCGTGGATGGTCAGCTTTTCGTCTTTCATAATATTAGGAAAGTTTTCTTCCAGCAAATCTTCAACAATCTTCTCTGTGTTTTTCATTTTCTCCTCGTCTGGAACTCCAATCATGCATATATTTTTGCTCTTGATGGTGTCCCACATAATTCTTAGGTTTTCTTCATTGTTTTCTCTGATTTTTCCTCACACAAAGTGGCATCCATTGATTTGTCTTCAATTTCACTGATTCTGTCTTCCATTGTTTCAAGTTTGTCCTTAAAATCTTCTGTTGAATTGTCCATTTCTGAAATTTTGTTGTTTATCTTTTGGATTCTAGTTACTGTTTTTGTATGATTTCTAATTGTTGGTTATTCTGAAGTTTCGTTCTTGTATTCTTTTCGTGAATTTTTTCTATTGCTTTGTCTGTGTTTTTTATACTTTTGTCTTTTTTACCTTTAAAGAACACAGGTAAAAGAACATAATGCTCAAGGCTGACATTTTTTACTAGTTAAGCTATACTGTTGTTTGATTTTAAGAAGATTTCAGGGGATATTTTTGGCTTAAGGTTTAAAGATTATCTCAGGGTAATAGTTTAAGGGGTTCATCCACCCTCCATGGCTCCAGAAAGTCTGGAGTCCATGAGCATTCTGGTCTGCATTTTACCCCTTTTGATCAGGATTCTTATGGAAACTTTGATCAAAATGTTCAGGAACGGTTGCCAGGAACACCTAGTTCTCCTGGTCTAATGTTAAAAGTGGCAGTTGTTCATGGAGGCAATTAGCCACACATTCCATATCCTCCTTCTCTTCCTGAATCTCTTTCTTCCTCTGTTACTCCAGGTGAATAGAGACAAATTGTTTTGCCTTGGATGGCCGCTTGCAAACTTTTAAGAACAACTTTTAAGAACCCAGGCACTATGAAATGAAATAGAAGGTAGAACAGAAGCACTAAACACATTATTAGGCCATTTAACTGGGATGTCCCATGAAACCATGACTCTAAACCTCCAAACCAAGAAACCACATCCCATGAGGTGTTTGGTTGTACATAAGCAGTCTCAGCAGTTACTCGTTGTTGTAAATATATATATCACACAACACTTTTCAATTCAACTTTTTACAGGTATACAACATCCTGACAGCAATTACAATAATTAATGCGATTTTTCCATCACCATTAACCTCCCTTTTAGCCCTCCCTCCCAACCCTGGTAACCACTAATAAACTTTGGTCTCTGTACATTTGCCTTTCCTTGTATTTTTATATAAGTGAGGTCATACAATAATCCTCCTTCTGTGATTAACTTATTTCACTCAGCATAATGTCTTCAAGCTCCATCCAAATTTTAGCATGTTATCAAGACTTCATTTCTCCTACTGGCTAAGTAGTATTCCATTGTGTGTATGTACCACGTTTGTTTATCCATTCATCTGTTGATAGGCATTTAAGTTGTTCCCACCTTTTGGCTGGCTGTTGTGAATAGTGCTGCAGTGAACACTGGTGTACAATTCTCATTTTGAATCTCTGCTTTCAGGTCTTTTTGGTATATACCTGGGAGTGGAATAGCTGCGTTCTATAGTAGTTCTGCTTTTAGTTTTTTGGGAACTGCCACACTGTTTTCCACAATGGCTCTACCATTTTGCATTCCCACCAACAATGGATAAGGATTCCAATTTCTCCACGTCCTTGCCAACATTTGTCATTTTCTGGGTTTTTTTTTTTTTTTTTTAATCTTAGCATTCCTAGTGGGATTGAAATTCTATCTCATTAAGTTTTTGAGTTACATGTCTCTGATAGGTAATGACGTTGAGCATCTTTTCATGTGTTTGGTGGCCATTTGTATGTCCTCTTTGGTGAAATATTTATTCAAATCTTTTACCCATTTTATGATTTGTCTTTTTGTTGTTATCGAAGTTTTATATACACTTTTGTTAGTAGATTCTTATCGGAAGTATTATTTCCAAAGATATTCTTCCAGTTGGTAGCTTTTCTTTTTACTTTTTTGATAAAGTCTTTTGATGAACAAAAGTTTTTAATTTTTTATGAGGTCCCATTTAGTTATTTTGTCTTTTGCTGTCTGTGCTTTTGTTATTATATTAGATAAATCCATTGTTGAAAGGTAGGCCTGACAGTGTTGTCCCTGCCTTTTCTTGTAAGAATTTTATGGTGTTAGTTTGCATATTTAGGCCCTTATTCCATTTTGAATTTGTTTTATGTGTATATGATGTGAGGCATTGGTCCTGTTTTATTTTTTTGCATGTGGAAATCCAGTTTTCCCAGTACTGTTTATTAAAAAGACTCTTCTTTCTCCATTGAATGGACTCAGCACCCTTGTCAAAAATCAGTTGATCGTAGGTGTGTGTGTGTGTTTCTGGACTCTCAATTCTATTCCATTGGTCTGTGTATCTATTGTTATACCAGTACCAGGCTGTTTTGATCACTGTAACTGTATAGTATGTTGTAAAATCAGAAAATGTGAATCCTTTTACTTTGTTCTTTCAGCATTGCTTTAGCTCTTTGGGGTCTCTTGTCATTTCATAAAAACGATTGGTTTTTCTATTTCTGTAAAGAAGGCTGTTGGAATTTTCATTGAGATTACATTGAATCTGTAGATTGCTTTGGGTAGCATTGATGTCTTAACGATGCTAAGTCTTCTAATCTATAAATGTGGGACATCTTTCCATTATTTTAAGTCTTCTTTAATCTCTTTCAGCAGTGTTTCATAGTTTTCATTGTGTAAGTCCTTCATGTCCCTCGCAGGACTTTTTTTTTGACTGATTTTCATAGATAAGCCTTTGTGAAAATATTTTGAAATGGTTACTACAGAAACTTGTTTGTAGTTAATTTTTAAGATTTAACTAGAATAGTAAGAAATTGTAACCATAAGTAACTAATTTCATGTTTGATATCTCTTATACAAGCCACATAAGTATGTTTGGGAAAGAAAGTGCTAGACCCCGATATACCTTGTGAATGAATGACTCAAGGGAAGTCACGCATCTGCAGTCAGGCAGTACATTTCTCTGCTTTGGTTAGTAAGGAAAAATACCAGCTCGACAAAGCTGAGTAAGTTTTTTAGCCTTTCAGCCTGGACTGTTCTTAAAAGGTGAATCAACTTAAGAGCACAAATCTGTTTTCCGGCTTTGAGTCTTTTAACCTAATTAACATCTGCAAAATGCTTAGAATTTGAACAACATAACTATAATTTATATTTTCTTACCATTTTTGTAGTACCAATCCCATTTGTTTGAAGTGAAAATACTTTTCTCTTTCCCCTTACTGTGATAGGAAAATGGTCTATCAGGTTAAATGAAGAAATGAGCTCTAAGCTTTGCCTCACTGTGACTGTTCTTCCAGCTGAAGCATTATCTCTAATTTGAACTTAACTTACAGTGCTCCGAAACAGCTTGTTTCACAGCATCCTGTTTTCTTCTCATCTTGAAGATGGTTTCTGCCTTTTTTCAGTCTGGATAGTTCTGAAAATTGTCTTCTTTCAGAAGAACTGGAGTGATTTGTGATAGCTCCTTGTTATGGTTCACTGCCCCTACACAGAGCTATCCTGCTTCCTTCTATTGAGGGAACAGAGTATCAAATGTTTAAACTATCATCTGTCTACCCATTTTTAAATGAAACTACTGATTGATTTCTCTAGTGTTCAGTAAATACTAATGTGGTTATAAAAAACTAATAAAAAATCGAGTTCAAATTTTAATACAAGAAGTCAAAATAACTACATGTAAACACCAACATCTAAATGCCCACAGTTGAATTCTGGTTTTAATAGTCACTATTATTATTATGATTATTTTATTATCTTAATTTTCATGCCTTCTGAGACAGTGTTTTGGTTAGATAAAGCTGGTAATCTAACCAGTGTTTTGACTCTTTAAATTCTTTCTGTGCAGTTGTTATTTCATCTGATACTGCTTTATTTTATTTTACTTTCATTCTACTTTCAATGTATTCTTTATGGCGCCCTCTGGTGGTTTCACAATGCAGTAGCAAAATGACAGGGAGCTGTGGCTTTCTAAATGTTAGCCTTCATTAAGTCTGGGTTCCTTTCAGTAAGAAAATAAAATTGGTTTTTTTTAAATTGTTATACAGGTATCACTTTTCTTCTGTTCAGTATTTTTTCCCAAACCCTTTTAGAAATTGAAGTGTTTATTGAGGAGAGGTACTTGCTCTGTATTTTTTGCGTGGAACTGATTCGTTAAACTTGGAGCCTTCCATGGCTCCTGTGCTTTTAGAATAAAATCAAGACTCCTGGCCTCACAGTCAATGTCAGTGACGGTGCTGTGTAGGTCTCCTGTTTTCCTCAACCACATCAGGTTCTGTCCCACTTTAGGGCCTGCATGTATGCAGTCCTTCCCTCAAGAACCTCTCCTGCCCTTCCTGCCCTTTCTTCCCACAGCTGGCCACTCTGGTCCTCCAGCTCTCAGCTTACATGGTACCCACCGTCTTAAGGTCTTCCTCACTGTTCTGTTTAAAGCATGCCCCCTCCATCACCATTTTCTCTGAGTTCCCAGTTGTTTTCTTCATGGCACTTATTCTAATTTGCAATTATTTATTTATTTATTTTTAACCTTTTTATTTGTTTTTACTGTTTTGTTTACTGTTGCTTTTATGGCAGTGTCTCCCACACTAGAATATAAACTTCATGAGAACTCTGTCTTATTCTCTCCTGTATCCCCATCACCTAGAGCAGAGCCTGGCACCAAGTAAAACCTTAGATACAGTTAGAAGCTAAGATGTTAGCATATATTTGAAGTTATCTTGAAATGCCGTTTGTTGAACATATTTACAAGTTTCATTTTCTGACTCAGTACATATGGAAAATTGTCCGTAATGATTTTTTGAATTAAAGATCTTATACCTTCTCCAGATCATTATTATTAACACTAAGATGTGGCAGGTCTAGGAGACTGGGCTCATCCCAGAGTATACAGTGAAAGTTACTTTTAAAATGTAAACTCACTATGTATGTTCCTTATCTCATTATTTGCCCCTCGAAGAAGAGTAAACTTTGAAGAAAAATTTCAGTGATACCTCAGTTCTGTTCTAGTTGAGTTAGATGTACTTTAGAGTCTGAAAATTTCACCCATTTTTAAATACTAAGTGCATACCAATGCCGAGTCTAAATCTAAATGACTAGGAGATGTCTTGATACATGCTACAATATGGATAGAGCTTGAAGATGTCATGCAGAGGGAAATAAGTCAATCATAAAAGGACAAATATCGTATGACCACACTTATATAAAAAGACAAGAACAGGCAAGTGTATAGAGACCAAAGTTTATTAGTGGTTACCTGGGGCAGGAGCGAGGGTGGAAGGAAGGGTTTATTGCTTATGGAGTACTGAGTATTCATTTACAGTGATGGAACAATTGCATTGATTAAGGGTAGGGTTGCACAGGCATTGAATGTGATTGCTGTTAATGAGTTGTACACCTGTAAAAAGTTGAACTGGAAAAAGTTGTGTTACAAATATATTTACAACAACCACAAAAGAAAAAGAGCTGCTGATTATGTACAGCCAACTTCATTGAGTTTGATTTCTTGGTTTGGAGATTTAGGGTCATGGTTTCATGGGACATCCCAGTTAATTGGCCTAAGAACATGATTAGTGCTTCTGTTCCACCTCCTAGTTTGTTGCATAGTGCCTGTCATCTTGAAAGCTTGCAAGTGGGCATCCAAGGTGCAATAATTGGTCTCTATATGCCTGGAGCAACAGAGGAAGGAGGAGAGTCAGGAATAGAGGGAGGATATGAAATGTGTGCCTGATTGCCTCCATGAACAACTGCCTCCTTTGCCATGAGACTAGATGAACTGGATGGTGCCCAGCTAACATTATTAAACATTTTGATCAAACAGTCTATAGAAGAATCTTGATCAAAAGGGGTAAAAATGCAGAACAGAACTTAAAATTTTCATGGAAATGGACTTTCTGGAACCACGGAGGCTGAATGAACCCCTGAAAGTATTGCCCTGAGATAATCTTAAACCTTAAACCAAAGATATCCCCTGAAGTCTTCTTAAAACCAAACAAAGGTTTAGTTTAACTATAAAAATGTCTGCCTTGAGCATTGTGTTCTTTTAAGAATGATATATGGAATCAAACTGACAACAGCAATTCAAAAGATTAGATAGGAAACTTAGGGAGCAGTAAGTTTATGTGAATGAGGGAGGAACAACTCAGAAAAGGAGGGTGACAATGGTTGCACAACTCAAAGAATGGAATCAATGTCACTGAATTGTACATGTAGAAGTTGCTGAACTGGTGTATGGTCTGCTGTGTATATTCTTAACAGCAACAACAGAAATAGAATAAATTATTAAAAAATAATAATAAGTAACTGCAGGTTTACTTCCTAGCTCATTTGTGTCCGTTACTCTTCGTACATCTGGACATTCAGAGTTTAACAACATTTGCTTCTGTTCTCTATGCCTCAGTAACAGATGCTTGTGTTGGCTTTTTCCTTCAGCCCTGTCAGTTTGAGCAGTGCATTGTGCACTCCCTCCAGGCACTGAAAGGAGTCCTGGAGTGCAAGTCTGGAGAAGCCAGTGTAAGTATTCTCTTCAGTCAATACCTATTACAAAATGTCTCAAGGAACTTTTTGGAATCAGTTGTAAGTTTTTGAGCCATTTCAGCACAAGAGCTTTTCTATTCTCATTCCTTGCTTGTTTTATTTAGTTTAACTACCCAGGCTTGTTGATTTGTGGTTCCAAGATAGGCTGATAAAAATTAAAATGTTTAGTGTTCTAGGTAGAGTACTTGTAGTATTAACACCTTGTATGCAAAGGAAATGATTGGCCTGGATATTGTTAATCACTTTAGGAAGCCAGTGTCTTCTCAAGCCTTAATAGCTACACTTGAAAAACTGTTTGCAGGCCAACTCTGAATCTTGTCTCCCTTCAGAGTGAAGTTTCCCATAATGAGTCCATTGTCTGTGTTTAACTTTTTTCTATCTCACTTCGTAAACAAAAAGTTTTATTTTCTTAGCTAAGTCCAAAAATTTTAATCAAAATTCTTCCTTACAGGTCTTTCAACAACCTAAAACACAGGAGGAGGTTTGCCAACTAAGCATCAATATCATGCAGGTAATATTAAAAAGCAGTGATTCCCAGTAAGCATGATACAATGCAAATGATTAGTCGACCCCCTCCTATTTTATATATATGTAGTATATGTATAAAGTATATTAAATAATATATATTCTTTATTCATTTTCTCTGAGTACATGATTTTTATGGTAGGTAGGTGTCTTAGTCATCTAGTGCTACTGTAACAAAAATACCACATGTTGGTGGCTTTAAAGAATAGAAATTTATTGCCTCACAGTTCTGGAGGCTGAGTTCATTGGGAGTAGTGCTTTGTAGGCACATAAAGTTGTGGAAGTGAGTGAATGAGAGAAAGAGTAAAGCTTTTTCCTAAAATATGTTAAAAAATAATGGGATTAAAAAGGTGCTTTTAATTGTTTGTCACTTATGGAATCAAAAACATATATTTCTTTTTTTAAATTTTTTTTATTGTACTTCAGGTAAAGCCTTACAGAAAAAATAGTTTCTCATGAAACAGAAGTACATGTTGTTTTATGACATTGGTTAACAACCCCACAACATATCAACCCTCTAACTTCTCAACCTCTTTTTTTTTTGGTGAAAATACACATAGCCAAAGATACACCATTTCAAAAATTTCTACATGCACAGTTCAGTGACATTGACTACGCTCTTCGAATTGTGCTGTTATTCTCACTTAAGTTGAAGGCTTACAGAACAAAATAGTTTCTCATTTAACAGTTACTACAAATGTTGCCCTATGAAAGTAGTTAACAATCTCACAACACATCAACACTATCCTTACTCAACCTTGGGTTCCCTATCACCAGCTTCCTTGTCCCCTTCTGCCTTCTGGCCCTTGTCACTGGACTCCTGTACCTCGTTAGTCTCATTTGGTTTTACGGGGCTGTCCACTCCCAGGCTGAACAGTGAACCTCGGAGGTAACTTCACCACTGAGCTAAAAGGGTGTCTGGGGGCCATACTCTCGGGGTTTCTCCAGTCTCCTTTAGGCCAGTAAATCTGGTCTTTTTCAAAAACATATATTTCTATTTTAATTTCTGTGAAATTATTTTTGATGTCCAAATAGATTAATATCTGAGTGTTCAAATCATTAAAACTTATTTTTTATGTAGATTTTTATACACTGTCTGGAGCAGTTGAGCACCAAGCCTGATGCGGACATAGATACCACACAGTAAGTAAAAATGAAATTAATCTCATTGGTGAATTTAGGAGAGTTAGAAATACAGATGCAAGTTGTATATTTAGTCTTAATGCTCTAAGACTTCTAGTAAGAGAGATAGGTTCAGATGTTGAAATCATATTTTTAGATGTTGTTAGGTGCCATCGAGTTGGTTCTAACTCATAGAGACCCCAAGTACAACAGAACAAAACACTGCCTGGTCCTGTGCCATCCTCATAATCATTGTTATGTTTGAGCCCATTGTTGAAGCCACTGTGTCAATTTTATGTATTTCACCTATATTATTTCCATAATTTATCTTCTAATTTCATTTTAGCCTTAATATAGATATTGAATGAAATTAAACATGATTAGCTTACTAATTCAAAAGGAAGAGGTTTTATAAATAATAAAGTACAATATTTAAATATATAGTTTCCAGTTGATTACTATTACAGTTCTTGTGTTAGGGGATTGTACCAGTACTCCTGTTGTTGTTAGATGCCCTTGAGTTACTTCTGACTCATAGAAACCCTAAATATAACAGGATGAAACACTGTTCAGTCCATTGTCATCCTCATAATTGTTGTTATGCTTGAGCCCATTGTTGTAGCCACTGTGTCAGTCCATCTCATCAAGGGTCTTCCTCTTTTTTGCTGAAACTCTACCAAACATGATATCCTTCTGCAAGGACTGGTCCCTCCTGATAACATATCCAGAGTATGTGAGACAAAGTGTTGCCATCCTCACTTGCAAGGAACACTCTGGCTGTATTTCTTCCAAGACAAACTTGTTTATTCTTCTGGTAGTCCATGGTATATTCAATATTCTTCGCCAGCACAATAATTCAAAGGCATCAATTCTTCACTCTTCCTTATTCATTGTCCAGTTTTCCCATGCATATGAGGTGATTGAAAACATAATGACTTGAGTTACGCACATCTTACTCCTCAAAGTGACATCTTTGCTATTTAAAACTTCAAAGAGGTCTCTTGCAGCAGATTTGCCAAATGCAATACACTGTTTGATTTCCCAACTACCGCTTCCATGGATGTTGATTGTGGATCCAAGTAAAATGAAATCCTTGACAACTTCAAGTTTTCCTCTGTTTATCATGATGTTGCTTATTGGTCCAGTTGTGAGGATTTTTGTTTTCTTTATGTTGAGGTGTAATCCATACTGAAGGCTGTAGTCTTTGGTCTTCATCAGTAAGTGCTTCAAATCCTCTTCACTTTCCACAAATAAGGTTGTATCATTTGCATATCGCAGGTTGTTAATGAGTCTTCCACCAATCCTGATGCCACGTTTTTCTTCATATAGCTCAGCATCTCAGATTATTTGCTCAGCATACAGATTGAATAAGTGTGGTGGAAGGTTACAACCCTGATGCGCAACTTTCTTGATTTCAAACCATGCAGTATCCCCTTGCTCTGTTCCAGCGACTGCCTCTTGGTCTACGTAAAGGTTCCTCATGAACACAGTTAAGTGGTTTGGAATTCTGTTCTTCATATTGCTATCCACAATTTATTATGATCCACACAGTTGAATGCCTTTGCATAGTCAATAAAACACAGGTAAACATCTTTCTGGTATTCTCTGCTTTCAGCCAAGATCCATCTGACATCAGCAATGACATCTCTCATTCCACATTCTCTTCTGAATCCTACTTGAATTTCTGGCAGTTCCCTGTCGATGTACTGCTGCAGCTGCTTTTGAATGATCTTCAGCAAAATTTTGCTTGGGTGTGATATTAATGATATTGTTTGATGGTTTTCACATTCTGTTGGATCACCTTTCTTTGGAATGGGCACAGATATGGATCTCTTCCAGTCAGTTGGCCAGGTAGCTGTTTTCCACATTTCTTGGCATAGATGAGTGGGCACTTCCAGCGTTCCATCCCTTTGTTGAAACATCTCAATTGGTATTCTCTAAGTTCCTGGAGTCTTGTTTTTCAGCAATGCCTCCAATGCACCTTGGATTTCTTCTTTCAGTACCATCAGTTCTTGATCATATGCTACCTCCTGAAATAGTCAAACATCCACCAGTTCTTTTTTGTACAGTCATTCTGTGTATTCCTTCCATCTTCTTTTGATGCTTTCTGCATTGTTCAGTATTTTCCCCATGGAATCCTTCAGTATTGCAACTCGAGGCTTGAATTTTTTCTTCAGTTCTTTCAGCCTGAGCCAAATGCCAAGCGTGTTCTTCCCTTTCGGTTTTCTAACTCCAGGTATTGGCACATTTTATTATAATATTTTACCTTGTATTCTCAAGCTACTCTTTGAAATCTTCTATTCCACTCTCTACTTTTGTTATGTTATTATGTTATGTTTTGTTTATATTATATGTTTTATATTATGTTTATATTTTGTTATGTTATTATTATTCTAATTATGTTATTAGAATTTTAAGTCTGTGTCAGTTTTAGTTATTTGGGCTCTGGAGGACATTTCTTAATTCTTTTGTGTTTGTGTGTGTGTATATGTGTTTTCAGTGAAAGTTTACGGCATAAATTACTTTCTCCTGTAAAAAATTATACACGTTTTTTTTGTGACATTGGTTGCAATCCCCACAACGTGTGAGCACTGTCCCTCCTTCCTTTCACACCCTGGATTCCCTGTGTCTTTTCATGCAGGATTCCTGTCCCTTCCTGCCTTCTCATCTTTGATTTTGGGCAGATATTGCCCATTTGATCTCATATACTCAAGTTGAACTGAAGCACATTCCTCACGTTATTTTTTGATTTATAGGCCTGTCTGATCTTTGGCCAAAAGGTGGACTTCGGGAGTTTCTTCAGTTCTGAGTTAGCAGGGTGTCCGAGGGCCATAGTTTTGGTGGTCCCTCCAATCTTTGTCAGACCAGTAAGTCTGGTCTTCTTTTGTGAATTTGAATTTTGTTCTACATTTTTCTCTCGCTCTGTCTAGAACCCTCTTCTGTGTTCCCTGTCAGAGCAGTCAGTGAGTAGCTGGGCACCATCTATTTGATCTGGGCTCAGGCTGGTGGAGGCTGTGGTTCATGTAGTCCGTTAGTCTTTTGGACTGATATTTTCCTTGTGTCTTTGGTTTTCTTCATCCTTCTTTGCTCTGAACGTGTTGTTACCAATAGTTGTATTTTAGATGGTGGCTCGCAAGCTTTTAAGACTCCAGATGCTACTCACCAAAGTCGGATGTAGAACATTTTCTTTATAAACTATGTTATGCCAGTTAACCTAGATGTCCCCTTAAACCATTGTCAACAGCCCTCAGTCCCAGTAACTAGGTCCTTCAATGTGTTTGAATGTGTCTAGGAGGCTTCTATGGCTTTGCCTTGGTCATGCTTTGCTGACTTTCCCTGTGTTGTGTGTTGTCTTTTCTTTCACCAAAGTTAACACTTGTCTACTATTTAGTTAGTGATTTCCCTTCCCCACCTCTACCCTCCTTTGTTACCATCAAAGATTGGTTGTGTGTGTGTGTGTTTGTGTGTGTATGAATCTTTTCTTGAATTTTTATAATACTGTTCTCTTACAATATGTGTTCTTTTGTGATTCACTCAACATAATGCCCTCCAGATTCATCTGTGTTGTGAGATGTTTTTCAGATTCATCATTGTTCTTTATCATTGCTTACTATTCTATTGTGTGTATGTACTATAATTTGTTTATCCATTCGTCTGTTGATGGGCACTTAGGTTGTTTCCATCTTTTTGCTATTGAAAATAATGCTGCAGTGAACATGGGTGTGCCTATATCTATTTGTGTGAAGGCTCTTATTTCTCTAGGATGTATTCCCTGGAGTGCAATTGCTGGATCATATGGTATTTCTATTTCTAGCTTTTTAAGGAAGCTCCATGTTGTATCATTTTCCATAGTGGCTGTATCATTTTACATTCCCACCAGCAGTGCATAAGAGTTCCAGTCTCCCTGCAACCTCTCCAACTTATTTTTTTTATTTATTATTGCCTGTAATGTCAGGGTGAGATGGTATCTCATTGTAGTTTTGATTTACATTTCTCTAATGGCTAATGGTCGTTAGCACTTCCTCATTTGTCTGTTAGCCACCTGAATGTCTTCTTTGGTGAAGTGTCTTCATATCCTTTGCCCATTTTTTAAATTGGATTATTGTTACTGAGGTGTTGAAATATTCTATAGATTTTAGAGATTAGACGCTTATCGGATATGTTGTAGCCAAAAAAATTTTTCCCCAATATGTAGGTTCACTTTTTACTCTTTTGGTGAAGTGTTTTGATGAGCACATTTTTTTAATTTTCAGGCACTCCCAGTTATCTAGTTTATCTTCTGGTGTTTTTGCATATTTAGTTATGGTTTGTATTGAATTTATGCCACATGTATGAGGGTCCCTGTCATTGTCCCTAATTTTTTTTTCCATGATCTTTATCATTTTAGGTTTTATATTTAGGTCTTTGATCCATTTTGAGTTAGTTTTTTTGTATGGTGTGAGGTATGGGTCCTGTTTCATGTTTTTACAGATGGACATCCAGTTTTGACAGCACCATTTGTTAAAAAGACTGTTCCTCATTAAATGGACTTTGGACCTTTGTCAAAGATCAGATGACCATAGGTGGATGGATTTACATCTGGGTTCTCCATTCTGTTCCGTTGATCTATGTGTCTGTCTTCGTACCAGTACTAGGCTGGTTTGACTACCATGGCTGTATAGTAGGTTCTGATATCAGGTAGTGTGAAGCCTCCTATTTTGTTCTCTTTTTTTAGTAATGCTTGGCTTATCTGGGGCCTTCTATCCCTTCTATTCCTGTTTTATTGAGAGTTTTTATCAGGAATGGGTGTTGGACTTTATCAAATGCCTTTTCTGGGTCGATTGAGATGATCATGTGATTCTGTCTACATGGTGGATTACGTTGATTGATTTTCTAATGTTGAACCATCCTCGCATGCCTGATACAAATCCCACTTGTTTGTGGTGTATTATTTTTTTGATATGACACTCAATTTTATTGGATAGAATTTTGTTGAGAATTTTTGCATCTATATTCTTAAGAGATGCTGGTCTGTAATTTCCTTTTTTTGTGGTGTTTCTGCCTGACTTTGATGTCAGGGTTATGCTGGCTTCATAGAATGAATTCTGGAGTATCCCTTCCTTTTCTGTGCTCTGAAATAGTTTGAGTAGTACTGGTGTAAACTCTTCTCTGAGTATTTGGTAGCATTCTCCAGTGAAACCTTCTGGGTCAGGGCTTTTTTTTGGTTGGGATTTTTTTTTTATTATTATTATTACCTCTTCAGTCTCTTCTCTTGTTATGGGTCTGTTCCGCCTTTCTATCTCAGTTTGTGTTAGTTTAGGTGGGTAGTATGTTTCTAGAAATTTGTCCATTTCCTTTAGGTTTTAAATTTGTCACAGTATAATTTTTCATAGTATTCTGTTATGATCCTTCTTATTTCAGTTGAGTCTGTTGTAATGTCCCCCTTCTCATTTCGTATTTGGGTTATTTGCTTCCTCTACTGTTTTTCTTTTGTCAGTTTGGCCAATGGTTTGTCAATTTTGTTCATCTTTTCAAAGAACCACCTTTTGGTCTTGTTGATTCTTTGTATTGTTTTTCTGTTCTCTATTTCATTTATTTCTGCTCTCCTCTTTATTATTTCCTTTCTTCTGGTGGCTGTGGGCTTCTTTTGCTGCTCTCTATTTGTTCAAGTTGTAGAGATAACATTTTTATTTTGGCCTTTTTTTTTTTTTTTTTTTGATGTGTATGTTTATTACTATAAACTGACTTCTGAGCACTGCCTTTGCTGTGTCCCAAAGTTTGAGTGTGATGTGTTTTCATTCTCATTTGATTCTAGAGGCTTTTTGATTCCGTCTTTGATTTCTCCAGTTACCCAGTTTTTTTAATGCAAAGTGTTACTCACTTTCCTTGTATCTGATTTGTTTTCCTTGCTTTTCATGTTACTGATTTCTGCTTTTATGGCATTGCGATCTGAGAAGATACTTTATATTACTTCAATGTTTTGGATTTTATTGAGGGTTGCTTTGTGGCCTAAAACGTCGTCTTTTCTGGAGAATGTTACATGTGCATTGGAAAAAAACGTATACTTTGCTGCTGTTAATGGATTGAATTTTGTCCTCCAAAAATGTGTGTCAAGTTGGCTATGCCATGATTCACAAAATATGCCAGTATTTTGTGATTGTCCACCATTTTGTTATCTGATGTGATTCTCCTATGTGTTGTAAATCCTACCTCTATGATGTTAATGAGGCAGGATTAAAGGCAGTGGGAACTTCATACCACCAAGAAACAAAAGTCAGGAGAATAACATGTCCTCTGGACCTGGGGTCCCTGTGCCTAGAAGCTCCTCGACCAGGGAAGATTAATGACAAGGACCTTCGCCCAGAACTGACAGAG
The DNA here is from genome assembly GCA_030035585.1 of Dugong dugon. Lineage (NCBI taxonomy): Eukaryota > Metazoa > Chordata > Mammalia > Sirenia > Dugongidae > Dugong > Dugong dugon. The sequence goes on from CM057464.1 coordinate 25,812,314, forward strand.
AGAGAAAGCCTTCTTCTAGAACTGGCACCCTGAATTCAGCCTTCTAACCTCCTAAACTGTGAGAGAATAAATTTTTCATTGTTTAAGCCATCCACTGGTGGTATTTATGTTATAGCAGCGCTAGAGGACTAAAATAGAATTTAGTACCAAGAGAGTGGGGTTCTGCTCTGACAGATACCTAAAATATGGAAGCTATTTTGAAACTGTGATAATGTCTGGAAGAGTTTTAAAGGGCCTAATAGATTAGATTGCCGAAGAGAGTGTTGGTGAAATTATGAACATTAAAGACAATTCCAGTGAGGACTCATAAGGGAATGAGGAGAGCTGTTACTCTGGAGACAGCACAGACGACGAGAAGCAGCAGCAGAACCAGGAGACCAGTGTGAAACAATGCTGAAACTGACCCACGGTACAAGAGAGCTGAGTGCCTTTGCACAGGAGGCTTCCTGGCGGAGTGGGATGCCTTTAGGCACTTACTGATGGAGTTAGGCTTACCAGCCCACAGAGCAAGAGAGCTGAGGGTCCTCCGGCCAAAGTCTACAGGCAGAGTGGGGTGCCTCCAGGCCCTTATTGATGGAGCTACAGAGCTTTGGAACACTGGCCCCAGCAGCGCAGACGCGTGCAGTGAGGCCCTAGGGGCTGAGAGGCCAAAGAACCAGGAAGCAGAAGCTGAAGAGACAAGGAACACAGGAAGCAAAGCCGCCTTAGTCTCAAAGGGTATGGCCACGACCTCTGGGATTTCAAAGGGTGGAGTTGCCACTCAGATTGACTTGGAGAATGGGGCTGCCCAAATTCAAGGGAGCTGAGTTGCCTTTCCAGTGGGCCTGGAAGGTGGAGCTGAAGTCCAGGGCCTAGGGGCCTCCACTCAGAATCCAGAGAGTGTGGCTATTACTTAGTGTCTGGAGTGCAGGGCCATTGTCTAAATGATCTCAGAGAACAAAGGATTATTTTCTAGCCTTGAGAGCTGATGTAGTATGTTCTGCTGACTTGTTTGGTGCCTATTTATCCCTTCTTTCCCTCCAGTTTCTCCCGTTTGTGATCAAAATGTACTTTACATTTGGCAAGGATATGAATTTTGGGAGGCCAAAGGGTAGAATGTTATGTTTGGGGATTGTGTTCCCCAAAAATGTGTGTCAACTTGAGTGGGCCATGATTCCCAGGATTGTGTGATTGCCCACCATTTTGTCATATGATGTGATTTTCCTGTGTGTTGTAAATCCTACAACTCTATGATGTTAATGAGGCAGGACTCAATTTACAATATTAAGTTGTGTCGTAAGTCATTCTCTTTTGAGATATAAAAGAGAGAAGTGAGCAGAGAGACGGGGGACCTCATACCACCAAGAAACAAGAGCCAGGAGAATAGTGTGTCCTTTGGAACCGGGGTCCCTGTGCTGAGAAGCTCCTTGACTTGGAAAATAATGACAAGACTATGAGTAGATGTAGAAAAGTGCAAACCTGGGCCCTTTGGGTTTTGCCAGAATGTTCCATGGTAATTGAGATGATCTGTCATTTGCTGCCCTGACAATGCTGGCAGGTCCTGAGCCCAGGGAGCAGCTGTAGACATCATGCCCTGGGACCTGAAGGTGACTTCTAGAGCTGGCATCTTGAATTCAGCCTTCTAACCTCCTAAACTGAGAGAATAAATTTCTCTTTGTTTAAGCCATCCACTTGTGGTATTTCTGTTATAGCAGCACTAGATAACTAAGACAGCTGCTATTGGGTGGACTGTTCTGTATATATTTATGAGGTGAAGCCGGTTGATTTTGGTCTTTAGATGTTCTGTATCTTTGTTGAATTTCTTTCTAGATGTTCTGTTACCAAGAGTAGTGTGTTGAAGTCTTCTACTATTATTGTGGAGCTGTCTGTTTTTCTTTTCAGTGCTGTTAGAGCTTATTGTATGTGTTCTGGAGCCCTGTTGTTGGGTGTGTAGATATATATTAAGGTTATGTCTTCTTGGTGGATTGTCACTTTAATCATTATATAATGTCTTGTCTTTTATGGATGATTTTGCCTTAAAGTCTATTTTATCTGAGATTAGTATTGCTACTCTTGTCCTATTTTGGTTACTGTTTGCTTGACATATTTTTTTCTGTCCTTTGATTTTTAATATATTTATGTCTTTGTGTCTGAGGTATGTCTCTTGTAGACAGCATATTGATGGGTTAGTTTTTTAAAATCCATTCTGCCACTGTCTCTTTATACGAGCACATTTAAACAATTTACATTCAGTATGATTATTGATAGATATGAGTTTATTATTGTTATATTGTTATGCCTTTTTTTTTTGTGGTGCTGATGCTTTTTTTGTTCCTCTTTCCTGTGCTGAGTTCCTTTTCATTGTGGATTTTGTTTTCGTTTCTTTCATTTTTGTGCATTTTGTGTTTACCGAGACTTTGTTTTTCCTTTTTATTTTGATGAGTAAGTAGATTGTTAGATTTCTTTGTGATTATCTTGAAATTTACCCTTATCTTCCTAAATTTGAACCAGTCATTTATTACTTGATATCACCTTAATTTCCTCTGCATTTGAAAGTCCTATACCTGCACCATTTATTCCCTCTCTTATTGTTTTGAGGTTGTCATCATTTACAGATTGACGTCTCTTGTTCCCTGTTTCAAATCTTTAAGTTTTGTTTTATTATTGAGAGTTCTTTACCTAGGTTGATATCTGGCCGATGCTGTCCTGTGTCCTAGCCTGAGGTTGTTGTCTGATGTTGGTTCTCTAATCAAATGACTCTTTTTAATATTTCTTGTAAGTTTGGTTTGGTTTTTACAAATTCTCTTAATTTCTGTTTATCTGGAAATGTCCTAATTTCACCATCATATGTGAGAGAGAGTTTTACAGGATATATTATTCCTGGTTGGCAGGTTTTATTTTTTTCAAGGTTTTATATATGTCATCCCATTGTCTTCTTGCCTGCCTAGTTTCTGCCTAGTAATCAGAGGGTAGTGTTTATTTCCTCTTTGTAAGTGACTTGTTTTTATCTCGAGTTGCTCTCAGGATTCTTTGCTTGTCTTTGTTTTTGGCATATGTGATTATGATATGTCTTGGTGACTGTCTTGTGGGATCTATCTTATATGGGGTTTGTTGAGCTTCTTGGATATCTTTTCGTCTTCCATGATACTTGGGACATTTTCTTTTGGAAAATCTTCAACAGTCTTCTCTGTATTTTCTATCCCCCTCCCTTTGGGAATTTTGATCGTACACAAATTTTTGCTGTAGATTGTGTCCTACATAATTCTTAGGTTTTCTTCATTCTTTTCTCTGATTTTTCCTCAAAGTAGTGTCTATTGATTTGTCTTCAATCTCACTGATGCTGTCTTCCAGTGTTTCAAATTTGCACCTGAAATCTTCTGTTGAGTTGTCGATTTCTGAAATTTTGTTGTTTACCTTTTGGATTTCTAGTTGCTGTTTTTGTATGAATTTCTAATTCTTTATTTATTTTGATGTTTTGTTCTGATATTATTTTCCTGAATTCTTTTATTGCTTTGTTTTTATTATTCTTGATTTTGGATATGTTTCTTTGTTTTTGTCTTGTGTTTTGCATGATTTTGTCTTTTTTCCTTGGTTTTGTCTGTGTTTTCCTTTATCTCTTTCTTAATCTCTTGGAGAGCCTAAATATTAATCGTTTGAATTCCATATCAGGTAGTTCCAACGTCTTTTCTTCTACCAGAAGGTCACCTGTTTTTTTTTTGTTTTGTTTTGTTTTGGTCGCTTGCTGGAGCCATCTTGTCGTGCTTTTTTATATGCTTTGGTATTGTCTACTGTCTCAGAGACATTAAGGTACTGTTTTCTGTATTGATTGTGTGTTCTTTTGTTTTGTCCTGCTTCTTTGTTTTCTTTTGATATGTCAGAGCAGGCAGGCCAGGCATGCTTTGCTGCTTGCTCATTTGTGGTCACAATAGCTCTCACCACCTTGTCTGGGTGGGAAGGGCAGCAGCAGGTAGGGTGAGCCCCCTTCACTGTACACTGAATTGGTGAGGTGGCTGAGGGCAGACTGGGCAGGCACTGTCTGCCTCCTGGTGTTTGCCCAGCAGTGTGGGAGCATTCACGGCCCCTTAGTCGGAGAGATGGGGGTGTTGGATGGGGACTGGTGCGGTCTCACTTCCCTCCATTCAGCAGCTGCTTGAGTGGTGGAAGGGGAGAGGCAGTGCGAACCTGGAGCAGCAGTGGGCCTGAGCCAGGGATGCTGTAGCCACAGAAGCACCTCGAGGGCTGACAGGAAGAGAGAGTAGCGTACAGGGAGGGTATTCTGTCTCCTGTTGGGATCTCCATGAACTTGCTTTCCTGTACTCCCTACCTGGGGTCATTTCTGGCTGTGCTCCAAGATGGCGAAGCTGTGTTATGTTAGGTGGCGGGGGACCTGCACTCAGTATCTCTCATTATGTTTTCGTTCCATTTCTTCTTCCATTCTTTGTTTGATCTAGTTTTTTATCCCTTCATTTGATGCTTAGGATTCCAGAATTGACATTTGTATCTATTTTCCTTAGTTTTTCGTGTTTTTGCTGCAGAGGGATGGCATGATACGTCTGTCTGGGGTGCCATGTTGGACTCTTCTCTACATTAATTCTTGATGCTTACAAATCCATGTGATAATTTCTTTAAAATGCTGTTCTAAGGATTTTTTAAAATCTAGTTCTTCTGTATGATGCTTAGCATGTGTAACTTCTTTGTATCTAAGATTTATGCTCTGATGCAGATAATACTGAATTAAACACCTCATAATTTTTTAATCAAAAGTTTGAGAATTTTTCCATGTTTGTCTATTTCCTGGTATTGGTTTTTATTTCATAGTATATAAGATTATCACCTCTGTAGGAAGTTTCCAGTTTTTCTTTGATTTGGTGTTGATATGTTGAACTCTTTAAACTACTAGGAATTTGTATTGTTAATCAGTTCCCTGCCATTATTGATTGAATAAGTGTTTTCTTTCTTACTGTTTATTACAATTTCTGTTTTATATGTTGTTGAATTATAATAACATAGTGAAACATATTTCTGAACTTTATCTTTGTTCCATTCATTTGTATATATTTAGATCTGTTTGTTCTCTTTTAATTGTTAGTTTTAATGTCTTTCAGATTAAGTATCCTTTTATTGCTTCTCTATTTTAAAATATTATTTGATAGGTTCATCTCTTTAGTGTTCCATATGAATTCTTAAATCAGTTGTTCAGGTTTAAAGGAAAGACATCCTGTTGAGATGTTTATTATGATTGTGTTATATCCATAAATTAATGAGTGGATTTATGGTGTCACCTTCTCCTACTTTTGTGAGTTATCAACTTATTTCCTAACTCAGCTCACCTGTAAGCGACTTACTATGAAAGTAAGCTTGAAAAAGCCCCCTAGAGATCCTGATAGGCAAAAACATAGGTTAATTTAAGTTATATGACATTTTTACCTCCTTAGTGATTTGTTTTTAAATTTAATTAAGACACCATTGGAGGGACCCTTAATTCATAAGGCCGTGTTAACCTATAGCCCATGGTGCCTTCTTTGAGTTGTTAATTGTTCAATGTAGAAAACTTAAAGTTATGTGTTTTTTGACCAAAAGATTTTAAAGTCAGATTTACATGTTTTATTGCATTTTTTTATTTTAATGCTTTAATTGTACTGTTTCTTGTTTGCTTTTACCTACAGTCTTTCTGTTGATGTTTCTTCTCCTGATTTGTTTGGAAGTATCCATGAAGACTTCAGTTTAACTTCTGTAAGTAAGATAATCGATACAAAGTAAAAACTCGCATTTTAAAGCTGTGTAATGGCTGTTTTATATATCCTTCTAAATTGTTTTGAATATTACTCTGTTACTATTCTAGCAAAGTATTCTATACTTTGGTACTATTTTATGTTTTGTGAAAATTTTAGTAAAAGTAGTTTTTACATGTATTCCATGCTTCAAACTTTTTGGCTGAAGTTGCAACTTAAAAAATTCTGCATAGAATCTGCATCTGTGTAGTTTTCGTGAGTTTGCAATAGGTGCTTTAGTAGTTTTCTGAACAAAGAAAGTTGCCACGATAGGTTGGTTAAGAGGCAAAGGACAGGGCACCTATTTCCCCTATGTTTCTTGCATCTTCAACCAGAGAAGCTCTGAGTTTGTTTCCTTTAAGTTCCCTAATAGCATTTTATTTGAACACAGGGTTCCATGGCAAAAACCAAACCAAACCACCTTGTGTGTGTGTACATATATATACACATAAGTACATGTGTATACACACACACACGCATACACACACATATATGTACATATTTATTAATGTATACATATATTTAGGGAGAATTCACGCACATACTTTATCACATGTATAAATTCAGCTGTTGAAATCCAAACTCTAGCTATGTGTCTTAGTTATCTAGTGCTGCTATAACAGAAATACCACAAGTGGATGGCTTTAACAAACATAAATTTATTTTCTCACAGCGTAGGAGGCCAGAAGTCCAAATTCGGGGCGCTGGCTCTAGGGGAAGACTTTCTCTCTGTGTTGGCTCTAGAGGAAGGTCCTTGTCTCTTCTGAGCCTCTGTTCTTGGGCCATTTTCATGTGACTTGGTATCTCTCTTCCTCTGTCTCTGCTTTCTAACTTGCATGTAATGTCTTTAATATCTCAAAAGAGATTGATTCAAAATAACAATCTGTACTAATCCTGCCTCATTAACATAACAAAGAGAACTCATTCCAAATGGGACTATAGGCACAGAGGTTAGGATTTACAGCACATACTTTTAGGGGACACAGTTCAGTCCATAACACTGTCTTAAGAAAACAACCCTCTCTGGCTGTGTATGTCTTCAGAAACAACATATATGACCTGAATTTCCAGAATTACTGTATTTGTACTTAAAATTCCTGAGTTGGTTATACAAAATATATTAGTTTAAAGGAATCAATGTGATTTTTTTTTTAAATTCTTGATTTTATTATTTGGATGACAAGTTGGATAATGATACGTAATTCACTTAGCTATAGAACTTAGGAAGAAATGAAGATTTTAGAAACAGATTAAAAATTTAGTTTGGGACTTTACAAAAAAGTGAAAAGACAAGCTACTGACTAGGAGAATATCTTCAGCAACCATATAGCCAACAATAATCTAATAACCAAAATACATGTAAAACTTCGACAACTTAACAGCAAAAATACCAATAATCCAGTCATAAAATGGGCAAAGGACTTGAATAGACGTTTCACCAAAGAGGACATTTCAGATGGTCACCAAACACATGAAAAGATGCTATAAGTCAGTAGCCATCAGAGAGATGAAAATCAGAATGACAATGACATACCATTTCACTCCCACTAGGATGCTATAAGTTGTAATCAACTTGACGGCAACGAGTTTGGTTTTTTGTTTTTGTTTTTTTGGCTTAGGATAGCTAAGATTAACAAAATAAGAAAATAACAAATGTTGGTGATGATGTGGGGAGATTGGAACCCTTATCCATTCCTGGGGCGGGGTGGGGGGGGGATGCAAAATGGTACAGCTTTTGTGGAATACAGCAATTCTGCTTCTAGGTATATACCCAAAAGACTTAAAAGCAGAGCTTCAAACAGAAGTTTATACACCAGTGTTCATTGCAACACTGTTCATGTCAGCCAAAAGGTGGAAACAACCTAAATGCCTACGTACAGATGAATAAATAAAGAAAATATTCTAGTACAATAGAATACTACTCAGCCAGTAGGAGAAATGAAGTCTTGGATGGAGTTTGAAGACATTATGCTGAGTGAAAGAAGTCAGTCACAAAAGGACAAACATTATATGACCTCACTTATATAAAAAGACAAGAAAAGGCAAATTATAGTTGTACCAGGCTTGAGGGTAGGAGGAAATATGGTTGTCCTCTGCCCTAGTTTGACCATGCACATTTCCAGTGCTGCTTACTGCTTTTTTTCTAGCTCTCAAAATGTGTTTATATAAAACAAGGTAGACAGGGCTGTGCTATGTATAACACTCCTCTTTCACCTCCATAGATTAATTCAGGGCCGTTAACAACCTTCCATTTGTTTGAAGCGACCTTAATAATCCTCAGGCTTTTAATTGTATGTTTTGATGACCAAAAAAGGCATTGTATAGGCTACACTCTGCCAGAAATAAAGATAGGAACATTTTAAATAAATTTAGAAACGTTTTTTAGATTTGATAGCACTAAATAAATTATTGGGAGATATATATGCTCAAAGAGCAGGACCATTTATTTCTACATTTTTTGTATTAAATTAATTTAAGTTGTTCAGTAAGCAAAACATGGGTGAGAACTTTTCCTGGAAGGTGATTTTTGCTTTTGTTTTTAGTCAAGAGATCTTAAATCAAGGCACTAAATTAGTCATAATGATTCCAGAGAATGCTGTCAAACTTTAGAGCACATAGGCGAATCTCAATAGTGGTCCCAAACTCCATTCTCAGAATTTTATTTACAAAAATATTTCTTCTGAACTGTAAAAGGATATTGTATTCATCAGTATTTGGGTCTGGTAATTTTGATAATAAAATCTTTTAAGCGGATAGAACACTGGTGAAACTTGGAAAAAACTGGGTTCTAAGCCTTCTCCATCACTGACATTGAATACTTCGCTGTTGTAGGAATCACTTGACCTCTGCAACTCCTTACTCCTCATAAAATGGAGACTATTCTTATTCTTGCTCTGCACACCTTAAAAAAAATCTTTGAAGACCTAAGTGTTTTGAAGGAGACCATCATATAAATGAGGAGCCCTGGTGACGCAGTGATTAAGCACTCGACTGCTGATCAAAAAATGGGCAGTTTTAACCCACCAACCACTCCGTAGGAGAAAGCTGTGGTAGTCTGCTTCCATAAAGATTACAGCCTTGGAAACCCCATGGGGCAGTTTTACACTGTCCTGTGGGGTCACTTTGAGTCGAAATCAACTCAACAGCTGTGGGTTTGGTTTTTGGCTGTCATATCCAAATTATGAAAAATTTATAAACTATTTTATAATAGTTACTACATTTTCTAGGTGATTATTTAAAAATAAATATCAATTTATGTAACCCTTCTTTTTGTTGCCACAAAGTATTAAGTGTAATAATCAGTAAAGTAGAACTCCTTTCATAGGAACAGCTGATCCTGCTGTACTGGTTAACTGTTATAGCAGTCTGTTCTTTTGTATAGCTGTTAGATTTCAAATGGACCATTATTTGACCCTTTGATATAGTATGCAATAATGAGCCATTAGAAGAATTGTAAAATTTTATTATGTTTCTCCCTATGTTACTATTGGAAAAGAAGCAGACAAGAAAACAAAACATTGAATGTTGACGTTAATTAGCAAGAGATTATAATTAAACTCAATTAGTGTTAAGTATTGTTTGTTATGCTCTCAATTTGTTATTATAAATGTAATTTTCTAAATATTTGTTTTGCTTTTAGGAACAACGGCTTTTGATAGTCCTGAGTAATTGCTGCTATCTAGAACGTCACACCTTCTTAAATATAGCGGAACATTTTGAAAAGCACAGCTTCCAGGGAATAGAGAAAATAACACAGGTAAATAACGTTTACCAGTTATTTTACCAGTTTTTTTATCTGCACACTCTTTCTTTTGCTTTTCTGTACTTGTTGCCTCTACTAGCCTCCACCCCCCTGCTTCCCCACCTTCACTTAACTCTTTGAATGACTCCCTCCCTTCTCATAACTCACCTTGAATCACTAATTTAGTACTCTCTTCTTTTCTCTGGAGCAGAGCTTTCTCAAGGTTAGAGCATGCTTACTAAGCTGTTCAAAAGTGAGAGAGGAAAATAAGAAGAAAAGGCATCAAACCCAAATCTTTAAGAATCATCTGATTTGACTCCTTTTATGTTAAAGCTTTTAGATAAGCCAGTAGCTAACTTCTAGAGCCTGCAGGAAATCTCTTCCCTTTACTTGCGTATTCACGCTTCTTCTTTTCTGCCTTTCTGTATGACCACTGTAATGTCTTTGCTTTATGTCTTGTGTACACACACACACACACACACACACACACACACACACACACACACACACACACACACACACACACACACACACACACACACACACAAAATACATGCTCTCCATGCTCTCCACTCTAACCCATGGGAATAGCACGGTTGGGTAAAAATAAGTTGCGTAAATCAATGTGTTTTTTTTTTGTTTGTTTTTTTTTAATGTTATAGTTTGTTGTTTCTATTTTTTTCAAGCAAGCAGAAAAGGAAAAAAATAAAGTAACCTTGTTATCACAAGCTGTCTGATTCCCGGCCCAAGGTTTATCAGATTTCTAAGTAAAACTATACTAGAACCAGTTTTTAATGTCAGTACATTTTTCTCAATGCAAAGAATAAGAAAGATAATGATCTTGTTAATCTTAGAATCAAAGTGTACTCTTGATGAATTGCATAGTTCTTTTTACAAATGATGGTTCTAGTTCATGAACTAGGGTGGCATTTTCTTTTCAAAGAATGAAAACGTCTAAGTGGGTGGCTCTCTCTTGCCTTCCTGTCTTTTCGTAAAGATTAATCATTCTGATGAGAAATGTTCTGACTTAAGACTTTAGGACCAAATGTTCAGTTTATTTCCAGAAATTTTTGTTTTGAGGATTGCAAGGTTTTCTCTTGGCAGTAGAAAGTTAGTATTTGTAGAAAATGGGTACTTTGTTTTTATACAGTAATAATGACACAAATAATTTATTGGAGAAATTTTATTTAGTATTTTAAAGTATATGAAATGGTTAGGAATTACATATAAGAAAAGTATTAAGTTTGGTTTTCTTTAGGTTTTTGTGAAGTCATAAGTAAGAACTATCCTATTGCTTCAATTTATATCATGAAGGGTTAGAATGAATTTGCTATTAAAAAAGGTTTTGATATCTTTTCTATTCTTTGTCCTAATCATTTTGAGACCAAGATAATATGGGGGTTCAGCTTTAAAAAAGGGTGGACTCTTTTTCCCACTCAGAATTTGCTTTTTTTTTTTCCTGTTGGCCATCCCGAATATTTTAAAGTTATTCAGTTGTATTTGAAATCAATAGAAAGCAAACTAGATTTAGATTAAAGCATTTCTACTGATACTGTGATGTCAACCAAGTAAAATATATTTCTTACATTAATGGGAAAAGAGGCTGCTGATGGCCATTATTTTTCACAGTTTCCTTTTCAAATGACAGCGATAACTATAGAGGCTTAATCAGCCAGTTGCTATGGAGTCGACTCTGACTCATGGTAACCCCATATGTGTCAGAGTAGAACTGTGCTGTATAGGATTTTGAATGACTGATTTTTTAGCAGAAAATGGCTGATTTTTCATCAGGCCTTTCTTCTTAGGCACCTCTGGGTAGATTCAAACTTCCAACCTTTCAGTTAGCAGCTGAGCGCACTAACCGTTCGCACCACCCAGGGACTTCTATGGAGGCTTAGATCCTAGAATAATCACAGGGGCACGCAGATGACAATGAGTAGCTTGTTACCCATTTTATCTCTGTATTTCTGCTCTTGAGATAATGATTCATTATCGGGTGTCTAACTTAATGTCACTGGACACGAGGAGCTCGCTCAGATCTCCTTTGAGATATGCCAAGGACTTCTCTCCAAGGTGTAATTTCTCCTGCCTTTTTATTGGTACTTCCACCAGTAGAAGCGTGAAAATCGGCAGTTTTTAATTCCCTTTGTCTTTTACCTCAGTATAAAGAGAACAAAAATCCTCACCAACTGGACCAATAAGAAACATCATGATAAACAGAGAAAAATTTTGAAGTTGTCAAGGGTTTCCTTTTACTCGGATCTATAGTCAGTGCCATGGAAGCATCAGTCAAGAAATCAAACGATTTATTGCATTGGGCAAATCTGCTGCAAAAGACCTCTTTAAAGTATTGAAAAGCAAAGCTGTCACTTTGAGGATTAAGGTGTGCCTGACCCAAGCCATGGTGTTTTCAATCACCTTATATGCATGTGAAAATTTGACAGTGAATAAGAAAGACCGAAAAATTGGTGCTTTTGAATTATGGTGTTGGCAGAGAATATCTAATATACCGTGGACTGCCAGCAGAACAAACAAGTCTATCTTGGAAGAAATACAGCCAGAGTGCTCCTTGGAAGCGAGGATGGTGAGACTTCGTCTCACGTTCTTAGGACATGTTATCAGGAGGGACTGGTACCTGGAGAAGGACATCATGCTTGGGGTGGAGAGTCAGCAAAAAAGAGAAATACCCTTGACTGGATGGATTGACACTGTGGCTACAACTATGGGCTCAGGCATGGCAACGATTGTGAGGATGGCACAGGACTGGGCAACGTTTCGTTCTGTTGTACGTAGATAGGGTCGCTATGAATTGAAGTCGACTCGTCAACACCTAACAACAATAAGTCTTTCTCCTCATTTTCTAGAGTTGAATTAATATATGAACAAGTAACCATGTTTTTAGCAGTTTATTAAAATTTATCAATGATTATTGAAAAGTAGAATGATTTCATACACATAATTTCATTTGATGTACAATAACTCTGTGAAGTAATTAAGGAAGGTATCATTAGCCTCATTTTCTTCATACAGAACGATACTCAGAGTGATTAATGTCTAACCCAAGAAGTAGCAGAGCAAAGCAGGACTGAAAATCAAATTTTTTCCTTTCTGGTCCACCACCGTACTTCTTAAAATAGTGAACAGAATTGATCGCATGAAAATACACCAAAGAAGTGAAGACGGACATGGACCTAGTTGATTAATATATGTTGTTTTGGACTTTATAAAACAGTATTAAATGGTGTTTCAGAATATCAAATTTTTCTTGATGTACACCTCCTTTAAAATGAGCTCTAATATAACCCCAAAGTGGACTTTGTGCTGTTTGGATCCCCAAATAATTCTTCCCAAATGCCAACAGTGAGTTCCCTCCGTTTGCATGTATTTCCATTTTTATTGGCAATTCCATTTAACTTTTTCTCAAATCCTAGAAATGTTTTTTTTCCTGTTGTGCATTTTTTTCCTGCTTATAAAAGATCCAACTATTATTTTTAAAAGGAGAAATACTGAGAAGTATGCAGAAAAAAATCTATAATTTACCACTCCAACATAAATGCTATAATATTTTACTATATGTCATAATCAGTATTTTATATATACTATATCCCTGGTGGTGCAGTGGTTAAGCACTTGGCTCCTAACCTAAATGTCTGCTGTTTGAACCCACCACCCGCTCCGTGGGAGAAAGACATGGCAGTCTGCTTCCATAAAGATTTACAGCTTTGGAAACCCTATGGGGCAGTTCTGCTCTGTCCTGTAGGGTCTCTGAGTTGGAATCAACTCAATGGCAGCTAACAACAACAACAAAATACATCTATATGTGTTAGTAAAAATATGAAACATATTTTGCTAAACTTAGATTACGTTGAATTTTTTTTTTCCTATTGAATATTTTGTTGTGAACACTTCCATTTTTGTAAAATATGAGTTTTATGGCTGTTATAATATTCTGTTATGTGATGTACCATATTATTTTTAACCTTTCCCATACTGGGGACTTTAAGGTTATTTTCAGATTTTTTTGGTTGTTATTGAGAGGTGAATATAATCTTTGGTCATATTTCTAATTACTTTCTCATGATAGAATCCTGCTAGTAGAAATATAGCTCAAAAGACCCATGAGCCTGTATTGCCATATTTCTTTTCAGAAGCTGATCTCATCACATTTTGACCATCATTAACTATTATAATTTTTAATTTCATAGGTAAAAATAGTCTTTCATTATATTTTTAAAAAATTTTATTGTGGTGAAATATATATATAATAAAAAGTTTGCCCTTTAAACATTTTGAGTGTACAGTTTGGTGACATTAATTATACTCACCATTTTGTGCAACTGTCACCACTGTCCATTTCCAAAAGTTTATCATCACCCTAAACAGAAATGCAGCACCCCTTAAGCAGTAAGTCCCCATTCACCCCTCCCCCTGTTCCTTGGTATCCACTAATAACTTTTAGTCTCTATGCATTTGTCTGTCCTAGGTATTTCATATAAGTGGGATCATAAACAATACTTACACTTTGTGTATGACTTATTGCACTCAACATAGTATTTTCAGGGTTCATCCACGTTGTAGCATGTATCAGAACTCCACTTCTCTTTATGACTATTCATTCATCTGTTGATGGACATTTGAGTTGTTTCCACCTTTTGGCTATTGTGAATAATGCTGCAGTGAACACTGGTGTACAAGTATCTGCTGGAGTCCCAGCTTTCAGGTCTCTTGGGTGTATACTAGGAGCGGAATTGTAGGGTCTTATAGTAATTCTGTGTGTAACTTTTTGAGGAAGTGCCAAACTGTTTGCCACAGCAACTGCACCATTTTATATTCCCACCAGCAATGCAGGAGAGTTCCAATTTCTCCACATCCTCGCCAGCACTTATTTTCTGTTTTTCTAAGAATAGCCATGCTAGTGGGTCATTATATTTTAGTTTACACACCTTTCCCTATTTGAAAGGTTAACACTTTCTCATGTGTTTATTGACTGTTCATAGTTTAAAAAAGTTAATTTCAAAGGTACTTAGAGGATTGAGGAAATAGTGTTTTACATTTTAAGTATACAAAACAAATTATCCACAAGTCATGTTGTTTAAAACGTTTGAGAAGGGGAAACAAGATAAATGGTTAATAAACCTCAGCATATAATTTCACTTTGGTAGTTCTAGTTATATAATTCCAAGGTATTTATATATATATATATATTACGTGTGTGTGTGTGTGTGTGTGTGTGTGTGTATGTACATGTGTGTGTATATATATATATATATATATGTATGTATGTATATATATATGTATATGTATATAATGCTATTTTAAGCTGTCACAGTTTCTAAAACACAAATGTCTAATTTAGAGTTTGTATAATTCCAGATTTTCACCTGATTTGGACCTATCATTTGATAAATCTGACAGTAAATTCTTGACTATGTTACCCATTATTTTTGTTTTGTTTGTTAGGTGTCATAGAGTCTTGTAGTGACCACATTTGACAGAGTAGAACTGCCCCATAGGGTGCCTCATACTGACTCCATGTGACAGTAGAACTACCCCAGAGGGTGTCTCATAGTGACCCCAAGTGACAAAGTAGAACTGTCCCATAGGGTGTTCTAGACTGTAATCTTTACAGGAGCAGATCTCCCAAGGAGCCACTGGGTGGTTTCAAACTGCCAACCTTTGAGTTAACAGCTGAGAGCTTAACTGTCGCGCCATCATGACTCCTTGGCGTTAAGTTCTTGATTGAAGTTTTATTTTAAGCCCTTAAATCTCCTACGGAAACTCCAACATGGGGGGTGGGAAGAGGGCAGCTTCTTTTTCTTATGTGTCCAGGAAAGACCTTTACCTACAATAATTTTAAATAGTTTAGTGTTGCTTGAACCATATATACTATATGTGATGGTTAAGATTGTGTGTCAACTTGGCTGGGCTATGATTCTCCATGTTTTAATGTAATCACTTCCATGATTGAATATACTGTGAGTATCCAATCAGATGAGAGTGTGGCCCGCATCTGTATATAAGCAGATGTTCTGGCTTTTTGCTCTTTCTGGATCCTGCGGCTGCTTCCTGTCATCTCGTCTCCCGTTCTTGGGACTTGAGCTGTCAGCTTATCTGCCAAACCTGGGATTCGTCAGTCTGCGTGGCCTGTGAGTGGGAGCCCTGCTCTCCGACCTTCCGATCTTGGGCTTGCCAGCTTCTGTGGCTGTGTGCCTCGGGAGGGGCCTCTGCCCTGGTCCATGGACTTGGGACGTTCTGGCCTCTGCAATCACGTGAGCTGTTTCCCTGATATAATCTCTCTCTATATATACATATATTTATACGCTTTACTGGTTTTGCTTCTCTAGAAAACCCAGCCTAAGACATTTGGTACTGGGAGTGGTTCTAGAGAAACGAAATTGTAAGGATGAGTTTTCTAAATTGGTTCTCAAGTCAGGTTAGTCATAAAGACGTTGATGACTCTTCTTCCAGCAGTAAAGAGGTCACTGCTAGTCCATGGAGCGAGGAGGCAATACAAATACACAAAATATCACCACCAGTAGATCAGGTATTGGTGAAAGGTGAGGCTCAGGGTGAACACATGTGTGATATCTTTCTACAGCTTTGTCAGAATGAGAAGTATAAGGAAGCTGGTTGGTTTGTCCTACTTTCACTAGACAAATGGATGAAGGAAAGAGATGCGCTCAGGGCTTCAGAGTCAAGGCTCAAGTGCCGCTTACATGACCTCAGGGCTTCCACTTGTGCTTTGAAAGAAAGCCTTATTTCTTGTAGTGACAGAGTCAAAATTGCTGAAAACCAAACCCAGGGTCTTATTGTAAGAGTGGCTGAACTACGCCAGCTCAATTGCAAACCTCGAGAGGTGTCTGACGATAAAGTAAGGGCATTGATTGGGAAGAGATGCGATCCTGAGACTTGGGATGGGGACATATGG
This sequence comes from Dugong dugon, assembly GCA_030035585.1. Taxonomy (NCBI): domain Eukaryota; kingdom Metazoa; phylum Chordata; class Mammalia; order Sirenia; family Dugongidae; genus Dugong; species Dugong dugon. The sequence goes on from CM057464.1 coordinate 25,828,734, forward strand.
GCAGATAATCAGGAAGCTGGGGACACTGAGCCTGTAAATTCCGTCGAATCACTCCTGCCAGCAGAACCAGTTCCATCTGAAGAGATTACTTCATGTTTGTCTGCTAAACCACCCTGCCCAGAAAAACCATTAGCTGCTCTGCTCCCATCTGAGGAGATGAGCCCTAGCCCAGCTGCCTCTAAAGAGCACTTGCCTGAGTCATTGCCTGGAGCATTGCCTGAGGCAGATGCTTTACAAGATAATGCTGAATGTTCTCAGAATAATTCCACACTACCGGTTCTGGCTTCTAGACCTATAACTAGGCTTCAGTCCCAGCGAGCCCCAAAAGGTGAAGTACAAAGTGTGACCCAGGAGGAGGTATGCTACATTCCAAAAGAACTACTTGAGTTTTCTAATATGTACAAACAGAAACCTGGGGAATATGTGTGGGAATGGCTATTAAGGGTGTGGGATAATGGTGCAAGGAACATAAAGATGGATCAGTCTGAGTTTATTGATATGGGTCCACTGAGCACAGACTGTTCCTTCAGTGTTTCAGCTAGAGAAGTTAGGAAAGGATCTAATAGGTTATTTGGTTGGGTTGCTGAAGCATGGATTATGAGGTGGCCAACACTAAATCAAGTTGAAGTACCAGACCTGCCTTGGTATACTGTAGAAGAACGTATCCAAAGGGTTAGGGAAATTGGTATGCTAGAGTGGATTTATCAAGTTAGACCCACAGACCCACACATGGAGTGTCTAGAGGACACACCTTTTAACGCAGCTGTGAGGAACAAATTTGTGAAGGGAGCTCCAGCATCCTTGAAGACTGCTGTGATTGCTGTTTTATGTAAGCCAGATTTGACAGTGGGAACTGCCCTAACTGAATTAAGACACCTAACTACAATGGGGCTGATTGAACCCCATTGTAGTAGGGGCCAAGTGGCTGCACTCAATGGACAAAGACAAGGTGGGCGTGGTTACAGTAATGGACAGAGTCAAAGCAGTAATCAGAATAGTCTGACTCCTATGGACTTATGGCGTTGGCTACTTGGTCATGGTGTCCCTAGGAGTGAAATAGTTAGGAAATCTACTAAATATTTACTTGATCTATACAAATGGATGAATTCTAGGTCAGGTGAACAGCAGTCTAACTTGAATCGCCAGAATAGAGTCACAGTCCCTCAATCAGTTCCCAGATCTGAGCGAGTTTAAAGACCCACAACCCCTTGAATGAAGGGGAGGCTGGATCCCCTTGAGGAAGGACTCCAATACACTGCCAAAAATTTTTACTGTTAATCTTTCTCCCAGCCTTCCCCAAAGGGATCTATGGCCTTTTACGAGAGTGACTGTTCACTGGGGAAAAGGAAATAATCAGACTTTTTGGGGATTACTGGATACTGGCTCTGAGCTGACACTAATTCCAGGAGACCCAAAACGTCACTGTGGCCCACCAGTCAGACTGGGGTCATATGGAGGTCAGGTTATTAATGGAGTCTTGACTCATGTCCATCTCACAGTAGGTCCAGTGAGTCCCCAGACCCATCCTGTAGTGATTTCCCCAGTTCTAGAATAGATAATTGGAATAGATACACTCAGCAACTGGCAGAACCCCAACATTGGATCCCTGGCAAATAGAGTAAGGGCTATTATGGTAGGAAAAGCCAAGTGGAAGCCATTAGAACTGCCTCTACCTAGGAAAATAGTAAACCAAAAGCAATACCACATTCCTGGAGGGATTACTGCCACCATCAAGGACTTGAAGGATGCAGGGATGGTGATTCCCACCACATCCCCATTCAACTTGCCTATTTGGCCTGTGCAAAAACCGATGGATCTTGGAGAATGACAGTAGATTATCGAAAACTTAACCAGGTGGTGACTCCAATTGCAGCTGCTGTTCCAGGTGTAATTTCACTGCTTGAGCAAATTAATACATCCCCTGGTACCTGGTATGCAGCTGTTGATCTGGCTAATGCCTTTTTCTCCATACCTGTTTCAAAGGACCACCAGAAGCAGTTTGCCTTCAGCTGGCAAGGCCAACAATACACCTTCACTTGCCTACCTCAGAGCTACATTAACTCTCCAGCCCTGTGTCATAATTTAGTCCGCAGGGACCTTGATCGCCTTTCTCTTCCACAAGACATCACACTGGTCCATTACATTGATGACATTATGCTGACTGGACCTAGTAAGGAAGAAGTGTCAATGACTCTGGACTTATTGGTAAAACACTTGCATGCTAGAGGGTGGGAGATTAATCCCACAAAAATTCAGGCACCTTCCACTTCAGTGAAATTTCTAGGGGTCCAGTCGAGACATTCCTTCTAAAGTGAAGGATAAGTTATTGCATCTTGCTGCTCCCACAGCTAAAAAGGAGGCACAATGCCTAGTGGGCCTCTTTGGATTTTGGAGGCAACATATTCCTCATTTGGGTGTGCTACTCAGGCCTATTTATCACGTTACTCGAAAAGCTGCTAGTTCTGAGTGGGGACCAGAACGAGAAGGCTCTGCAACAGGTTCAGGCTGCTTTGCAAGCTTCTCTGTCACTTGGACCGTATGATCCAGCTGATCCAATGGTGCTTGAAGTGTCAGTGGCAGATAAGAGATGCTGTTTGGAGTCTTTGGCAGGCCCCTACTGGTGAATCACAGTGCAGACCCTTAGGATTTTGGAGCAAAGCTCTGCCATGCTCTGCAGATAACTACTCTCCTTTTGAGAAACAACTTTTGGCTTGTTACTGGGCCTTAGTAGAGACTGAACGCTTAACCATGGGACACCAAGTCACTGTGAGGCCTGAGCTGCCCATCATGAACTGGGTGTTGCCTGACCCATAGAACCATAAAGTTGGGCGTGCACAGCAGCACTCCATCATTAAATGGAAGTGGTATATTCGAGATCAGGCCCAAGCAGGACCTGAAGGCAAAAGTAAGTTGCATGAGGAAGTGGCCCAAATGCCCATGGTCTCTGCTCCTGTCACATTACCTTCCATCTCCCAGTCTGCACCTATGGCCTCATGGGGAGTTCCTCATGATCAGTTGACTGAGGAAGAGAAAACTTGTGCCTGGTTTACAGATGGTTCTGCGCGATATGCAGGCGCCAGTCGAAAGTGGACTGCAGCAGCACTACATCCCCTTTCTGGGACTTCCCTGAAGGACAGTGGTGAAGGAAATCCTCTCAGTGGGCAGAACTTTGAGCCATGTACCTGGTTGTTCGCTTTGCTTGGAAGGAGAAATGGCCAGATGAGCAATTATATACTGATTCATGGGCTGTGGCCAATGGTTTGGCTGGGTGGTCAGGGACTTGGAAGGAACATGATTGGAAAATTGGAGACAAGGATTTATGGGGAAGAGGTATGTGGATAGACCTTTCCGAATGGGCTAAAGACGTGAAGATATTTGTGTCTCGTGAATGCTCACCAAAGGGTGACCTCAGCAGAGGATGATTTTAACAATCAAGTGTATAGGATGACGCGTTCTGTGGAAACCAGTCATCCTCTTTCCCCAACTACTCCTGCTGTTGCTCAATGGGCTCATGAACAAAGTAGCCATGGTGGCAGGGATGGAGGTTATGCATGGGCCCAGCAGCGTGGACTTCCATTCACCAAGGCTGACATGGCCACAGCCTCTGCTGAGTGCCTAATCTGCCAGCAGCAGAGACCAACACTGAGTCCCCGATATGGCACCATCCCTCGAGGTGATCAGCCAGCAACCTGGTGGCAAGTTGATTACATGGGACCACTTCCATCATGGAAAGGGCAGCGTTTTGTCCTTACTGGAATAGACACTTACTCTGGATATGGATTTGCCTTCCCTGCACGCAATGCTTCTACCAAAACTACCATCCGTGGACTTACAGAATGCCCTATCCACCGTCATGGTATCCCACACAGCATTGCCTCAGATCAAGGGACTCACTTCACAGCAAATGAAGTGCGGCAGTAGGCCCATGCTCATGGAATTCACTGTTCTTACCATGTTCCCCATCATCCTGAAGCAGTTGGCTTAATAGAATGATGGAATGGCCTTCTAAAGACACAATTATGGCACCAGCTAGGTGGAAGTACCTTCCAGGGTTGGGGCAGTGTTCTCCAAGAGGCAGTATATGCTTTAAACCAGCGTCCAATATATGGTGCTGTTTCTCCCATAGCCAGGATTCATAGGTCCAGGAATTAAGGGGTGGAAATGGGAGTGGCACCACTCACTATTACCACTAGTGACCCACTTGCAAGATTTTTGCTTCCTGTCCCCTTGACCTTATGCTCTGCAGTCCTAGAGGTCTTAGTTCCGAAGGGAGGAATGCTCCCACCTGGAGTGACATCACTGGTTCCATTGAACTGGAAGTTAAGAATGCCCCCTGGCCACTTCGGGCTCCTTATGCCTCTGGCTCAACAGGCAAAGAAGGGAGTTACCATACTGACTGGTGTGATTGATCCTGATTACCAAGAAGAAATCAGGTTGATATTACATAATGGAGGTAAAGAAGAATATGTCTGGAATGCAGGAGATTCCTTGGGGCGTCTCTTAGTACTACCATGCCCTGTGATTAAAATCAGTGGAAAACTACAGCAACCTAATTCTGACGTGACTACTAATGACACAGACCCTTCAGGAATGAAGGTTTGGGTCACCCCACCAGGCAAAGAACCACGACCAGCTGAGGTGCTTGCAGAGGGCAAAGGAAATACAGAATGGGTGGTGGAAGAAGGTGGTTCTAAATACCAGGTACGGCCACATGACCAGTTGCAGAAACGGGGACTGTAACTGTTATGAGTATTTGTACTTTGTATGTGTGCATCAAATATTTTTGCGTCCTTAACTTATAAAATATAAGCTGTAAATGGGGCTAGTGTGGTTTTGATTGTACGCGTGTTAGTTGTATCATGTTAGGTGCAAGTATGTCTTTCTCGTTGTCTTTACTCAGAGATTATGTATTGTTTAAGGAGATGTGTACATGTGCCAAGTTGACAAGGGGTGGACTGTGATGGTTAAGATTGTGTGTCAACTTCGCTGGGCCATGATTCTCCATGTTTTAATGTAATGACTCCCATGATTGAATATACTGTGAGTAGCCAATCAGATGAAAGGGATTCTCCTTGGGGATGTGGCCCACATCTGTATGTAAGCAGATATTCTGGCTTTTTGCTTTCTGGATCCTGCGGCTGCTTCCTGTCGTCTCATCTCCCATTCTTGGGACTTGAGCTGTCACCTTATCTGCCGAACCTGGGATTTGTCTATCTACACAGCCTGTGAGTGAGAGCCCTGCTCTCTGACCTTCCGATCTTGGGCTTGCAGCTGTGTGACTTGGGAGAGGCCTCTGCCCTGATCCACGGACTTGGGACGTTCTAGCCTCTACAATTGCGTGAGCTGTTTCCTCGATATAATCTCTCTCTCTATATATATTTATACACTTTACTGGTTTTGCTTCTCTAGAGAACCCAGCCTAAGACACCATATTTTACTTATGTGATTATTTTTTGCTTAATTCTACCTAATTTTTAAATTTTAAATTTTAAACCATTTGAATTTATATGTGTGAATAAATATAGCTCTGTGTCCTTAATCAAAAACCAAACCTATTGCCATTGAGTTGATTTCAACTCATAGTGACCCTATACGACAGAGTAGAATTGCCCCAGTAGGGTTTCCAAGGCTGATCTTTACAGAAGCAAACTCCACATCTTTCTCCAGTGGAACAGCTGGAGCGTTTGAACCGCTGACCTTTCAGTTAGCTGCCAAGTGCTTAGCCACTGCACCACCAGGGCTCCTTTCTGCGTCCTTACTACTATAGTATCTATATTTCTTTGCTAAATTTTGTTTAGTAGCTTTTTTTTTTTTTATTGTACTTCAGGTGAAGGTTTACAGAACAATTAGTTTCTCATTAAACAGTCAGTACACATATTGTTTTATGACATTGGTTAACAACCCCACAACATGTCAACCCGCTCCCTTCTTGACCTTTTTTTTGTTTTTTTTTTTTTGTGAAAGTATGCATAGCCAAAGATACACCATCCATTTCAAAAATTTCTACATGCACAGTTCAGTGACATCGATTACGTTCTTCTAGTTGTACTGCTATTTTCACTTTAGATGAAGGTTTACAGAACAAAATAGTTTCTCATTAAACAGTACACATGTTGCCCTATGACAATGGTTAACAACCCCACTACATGTCAACACTGTCCCTTCTCAACCTTGGGTTCCCCATCACCAGCTTTTCTGTCCCTTTCAGCCTTCTAGTCCTTGTCCCTGGACTGCTGTGCCTCAGTAGTCCCATTTTGTTATATGGGGCTGTCCAATCCCTGGCTAAACAGTGAACCTTGGAAGTGACTTCACCACTGAGGTAAAAAGGGTCTGGGGACCGTACTCTTGGGGTTGCTCCAGTCTCTTTCAGGCCAGTAAATCTGGTCTTTTTTTGTGTGTGTTAGAATTTTGTTCTACATCCTTCTCCAGCTCTGTCCTGAACCCTCTGTTGTGATCCCTGTCTGAGCAGTCAGTGGTAGTAGCCGAGCACCATCTAGCTATACTGGACTCGGTCTGGTGGAGCCCTTGGTAGCTGTGGTCCTTTAGTCCTTTGGACTAATCTTTTCCTTGTATCCTGTTCTCTTCATTCTCCCTTGCTCCCGAAGGGTTGAGACCAGTGGAATATCTTAGATGGCTGCTCAGAGGCTTTTAAGACCCCAGACACTTCGTAGCTATTTTTATATAAGAAATGAGTTGTAATTTTATTCATTTTGGAGTTTAAGATCTTACAGACAGGAATTGTAAGTTGATCAAATTAGCCCTGCCTACTAAATACCAATATATATCAGGGATTGCCAGAAGAATGAACGTATCTGTCTTGGAAGAAGTACAGCCAGAGTGCTCCTTGGAAGCAAGGATGGCGAGGCTTTGTCTCATGTACTTTGGACATGTTATCAGAGGGATCCGTCCCTGGAGAAGGACATCATGCTTGGTAAAGTAGAGAGTCATCAAAAAAGAGGAAGACCTTCAATGAAATGGATTGACATAGTGGCTGCAACAATGGGCTCAAACATATCGATGATCGTGAGGATGGCACAGGACCTGTCAGTGATTCATTCTATTGTATATAGGGTTACTGTAAGTAGGAACCGACTCAACAACACCTAACAACAACACAGCTAAATACCAGGCTTAGTTTTTGATCCTGTTTAACTGCTTCAAATTCCTAGTGCAAATGGGAGGGGGAAAATGAAGCATACATACATAAAGAAATAATAACGTAGTAAGGAGTCTAATGCTGCCTTGTAATTTGTAGTGTAAAGTATTGATTCCCTAATTATAGAAAGTAATTCAGGAAAGCTTTCACAAAGCAGGAAGGATATAAGCCTTCACGTAGAAGATGCCATTTTGGAAATTAGAGAAAGTCTACCTAGGTCTCTTGGGAATGTTGAAGAGGGTGATGAATAAGTGAGTAAAACAGCTGGAGATGGTAGAGAGGAGGTGGGGCTCCTAAACCAAAAACTCTGAGCAGATAAAATTTAATCCACACAAATCTTTGTCTTCTCACCATCCCTTTAACATTTCTGTGCTCTGGGCTTGTATTTTAGTTGTTTCCTCTTCACACTCTACACGTTTTCCATAGGCAAACTCATCTAAAGCAACAGATTCATCATCATGTATGCCCATGATTCCCAGAATCTTGAACTTTAGCCTAGATATCATTTCTAGGCTTCAGATTCATTTTCTACCAAACATTTTCATTTTGGTTTGTTCTTATTTTGTTTACCTTAGTCAGTAACCGTTGAGTCAGCAAGCCAGGAACTCAGGAATTACTGACTTCTTCCCTCAGAAACCTAAAACCCATTGCTCTCAAGTTGATTCCAACTCACAGCAACCTATAGGACAGAGTATAACTGCCCCCATAAGGTTTCTAAGGAGCGCCTGGTGGATCTGAACTACCACCTTTTGGTTAGCAGCTGAACTCTTAACCACTATGCCACCAGGGTTTCCATTCCATCCCTTAGGACACAAAAAACTAAGTCTTCTCTGTTCAACTCCTAAATCATCTTTGAATCCTTTCTGCTTCTAATTTTGCTGTTCCTGTCCAAGTTTAGCCTTTTTCATGCACTGACCAATGTATTGTTGCAGGAGCTCCCTCCCAAATGCTTTGCTTAATCTCTAAAGTCTTTCACTCACCAGCTCATCCTCCACAGAGTTTACAAGATGAGCTTTCAAAAATACACACCCAGTTATGTTGTTCTTCCTGCTCCCACACTTCAGTGGCTCCTCATTACCTGGAGAATAAAACCAAATTCCTTAGACAGTTGTTTTTAAAAGGTTTTAATCTCTCCGTCTTGGCTCTTTCTTTTATAACATTCATCTCCCCCACTACAGTACCCTGTCACCTAACCCAGTCACCCACTCATCTTGTCTTGAACATTACATAGTATTTGTTGCATCATTTATTCTACAAATGTTCATTCAACACTAGCTTACCATGCTGTACTTTAAGAACATTTAGTTTGTGCTAGACTATCTGTCATGCCTTTTCCTCAGTCTCGACTTGATATCTCAACTTTGATCATCCTTCAGAGCCCATCTCAGATGTGTGGAGGTCTCCCGCTATATTAAGTCTTTTATGACCTCTCTTCATCCATTTTTCCAGAGTGCAAAATCGGTCACATCCTCTTTGTTCCTATGATGCTTTGTTCCCACCAGTAGAATAACACATTGTGTTATGGTTAGTTTAAGGTAGAGATAACTTATTTCCTAGGTTATAAATTCTTTACAAATATTTTTATATTAAATCTTTTATCCCTATAAAAGAATAGGTGTTTTGTAGATGTAAGATGTAAAGAATAATAAAAGGAACATGTGTATCCAACACCAAGTTGGAGAACTAGAACATGGCTACCGGTACCTTGAAAGCCCCCTTTATGCCCTGTGTGAGTGCATCACTCTCCTTCGTATAGGTAATCACTTCTGAAGTTTGTGGTTTCTAAGTAATATATTGTTTAATAGTACCTGTTTTTTATTTGTACATAGTATAAATGGAATTATATGATACATATACTTCTATGGCATGGTGTTTTCACTCAATATTATGTTTTTGAGACTTACTCATGTTGATGGCATACAGGCTTGTAAAGCTAATTAGGGAGTGTCTTCCCTTTTTCTTCCTCTGAAGGAGTTAGTATAAGATTGGAATTACTTGTTCCTTGAATATTTAGAAGAACTCTCTTGTAAAACCTTCTAGACCTGGTATTTGTGTGTGTTAGTGTGTGTGTCTGTGTGATGATTTTTAATGACTGGTTCCGTTTCTTTCATGGTTATAGAACCATTCAGATTTTTTTTTTTTTCATATTAACCATGGTCATCTGTATTGTCTAGGACTTTTGTCCATTTTGCCTGTGTTTTCAAATTTATTGGCATAAAATGGTTTTATAATATTTTTACATTATTTCAGTCTAGGCTACATCTTGGTGGCCCCATGCACAAGGCGATCAGACCCTTGTGAACTGAAGGGCTTTAATTGGCTGATTTTTCTAAAGTAGATTGCCAAGCCTTTCTTCCTAGTCTGTCTTAGTCTGGAAGCTCTGCTGAAATCTGTTCAATATCATAGCAATACACAAGCCTCCACTGATAGATAGGTGATGGATAGCATTAGGTGCATTGGCCAGGAATCAAACTCAAGTCTCCTGCATGGAATGCAAGAATTCTACCACTGAACTGACTACCACTGCCCCCATCTATGGTTAAGGCCCCTTTTTATACTTAAACATTGTTTGTATTGTCATTCCTGTTTTTTTTTGGTCAGTCTTGACAGACCCTTTTCAAAGAATCAGCTTTGGCTTTACTGATCTCGTCTCTCTTTGTATTCTTATTTACTGTTGCAGTAATTTTGGCTGTTATCTTAACTGCTTTGTTTATGTAGTTCATTGCTTCTAAACCCTTCTACCTTTTTATTGTAAACATTTAAATCTATTAATTTCCCTCTAAGTATCTTTTTAGCTGTATCCCATGTGTTTTAACATATGGTATTCTAGTTATTGTTTAGTTTGTATTTTCTAATTTTCATTGTATTTTTTCTTTGAAACACAAGTTATATAGAAATGTGATTTTAAATTTGCAAATTGGGGTAGCAGAGTAGCAGTGGGAGTTAGTTTTCTTTTTGTTAGAGACTTGTAACTTTAATTGTTCTGAGATCAGAGAATATATTTTTTTAATTTGTTGAGATTTGCTTTGTAGTATGATACATGTCAGTTTTCTTAGATATTGAATGCTGCTTTGTATATATGTCTATTAGCTCAAATTTGTGAATAATGTTCATTTTTCTATATTAGAGTTTTTCTGTCATCTCTCTCTGGCTACTTTTCAGTCTTTTGTTTGTCTCTAATATTCTGTACTCTCACTGTGATGTGGCTCTTAGTACGATTTTTTTTTTCTTTTTTCCATCTCACCCTTGATGCCTTTAATCAATTCTGGAAAATTCTCAGCCATTTTCTCTTAATATTCTGTTGTCTCCTATAAGATCTGTTAAACATATGTTAGACCTTATCACTCTGAGCTCCATGTTGCTTAATATTTTCTTTCATTGTTTCCCTCATCTGTAATTGTCTGTGGTAGTTGTTGTTATTGTTAGGTGCTGTCAAGTCAGTTCCAACTCATAGCGACCCTGTGCACCGCAGAATGAAACACTGTCTGGTCCTGTGCCATGCTCGCAATCGTTGCTGTGCTTGAGGCCATTGTTGGCAGCCACTGTGTCAATCCATCTTGTCGAGGGTCTTCCTCTTTTTCGCTGACACTGTACTTTACCAAGCATGATGTCCTTCCCCAGGGACTGATCCCTCCTGATAATATGTCCAAAGCATGTAAGACGTAGTCTTACCGCCATCCTTCCTTCTAAGGAATATTCTGGTTGTACTTCTTCCAAGACAGATTTTTTTCATTCTTTTGGCAGTCCATGGTATATTCAATATTCTTCGCCAACACCACAGTTCAAAGGCATCAATTCTTCTTTGGTCTTCTTTATTCATTGTCCAGCTTTTGCATGCATATGATGCGATTGAAAATACCATGGCTTGGGTCAGGCACACGTTAGTCTTCAAGGTGATATCTTTGCTTTTCAACACTTCAGAGAGGTCTTTTGCAGCAGATTTGCCCAATGCAGTGTGTCTTTTGATTTCCTGACTGCTGCTTCCATGGGTATCGATTGTGGATCCAAGTAAAATGAAATCCTTGACAACTTTAATCTCTTCTCCATTTAGCATGATGTTGCTTATTGGTCCAGTTGTGAGGATTTTTGTTTTCGTTATGCTGAGGTGTAATCCGTACTAAGGCTGTGGTCTTTGATCTTCAACAGTAAGTGCTTCAAGTCCTCTTCACTTTCAGCAAGCAAGGTTGTGCCATCTGCATATCTCAGCTTGTTAATGAGTCTTCCTCCAATCCTCACGCCCCTTTCTCCTTCATATACTCCAGCTTCTTGGATTATTTGCTCAGCATACAGATTGAATAGATGTGGTGAAAGGATGCAACCCTGACGTACACCTTTCCTGACTTTAAACCACACAGTATCCCCTTGTTCTGTCTCAACAACTGCTTTTTGATCCATGTCCAGGTTCCTCGTGAGCACAATTAAGTCCTCTGGAGTTCCCATTCTTCTCAGTGTTATCCATAATTTGTTATGATCCACACAGTCGAATACCTTTGCATAATCAATAAAACACAGGTAAACATCTTTCTGGTATTCTCTGCTTTCAGCCAGGATCCATCTGACATCAGCAGTGATATCCCTGGCTCCATGTCCTCTTCTAAATCTGGCCTGAATTTCTGGCGGTCCCTGTTGACATACTGCTGCAGCCGCTTTTGAATGATCTTCAGCAAAATTTTGCTGGTGTATAATATTAATGATGCTGTTCAATAATTTCCACATTTGGTTTAATCACCTTTCTCGGGAATAGGCATGTATATGGATCTCTTCCAGTCGGTTGGCCAGGTAGCTGTCTACCAAATTTCTTGGCATAGACGAATGAGCGCTTCCAGTGCTGCGTCTGTTTGTTGAAACATCTCAGTTGATTCAATTCCTGGAGGCTTGTTTTTTGCCCGTGCCTTCACTGCAGCTTGGACTTCTTCCTTCAGTACCATCAGTTCCTAATTATGTGCTACCTCTTGAAATGGTTGAACGTCGATGAATTCTTTTTGGTATAATGACTCTGTGTATTCCTTCCATCTTCTTTGGATGCTTCCTGCATCGTTTAATATCTTCCCCATAGAATCTTTCACTATTGCAACTCGAGGCATGAATTTGTCTGTCAGTTCTTTCTGCCTGAGGAATGCCGAGATTGTTCTTCCCTTTTGGTTTTCTATCTCCAGCTCTTTGCACATGTCATTATAATGTTTTATTTTGTCTTCTCGAGCTGCACTTTGAAATCTTCTGTTCAGTTCTTTTACTTCATCATTTCTTCCTTTTGCTTTAGCTACTCAACGTTCAAGAGCAACTTTCAGAGTCTCTTCTGACGTCCATTTTGGTCTTTTCTTTCTTTCCTGTCTTTTTAATGACCTCTTGCTTTCATCATGTATATGATGTCCTTGATGTCATTCCACAACTCGTCTGGTCTTCGGTCATTAGTGTTCAACGTGTCAGATGTATTCTTGAGGTGGGATATACTCAAGGTCATATTTAGGCTCTCATGGACTCGTTCTAATTGTCTTCAGTTTCAGCTTGAACTTGCATGTGAACAATTGATAATCTGTTCCACAGTCAGCCCCTGGCCTTATTCCTACTGATGATATTGAGCTTTTCCACAGATGTAGTCATTTTGATTCCTGTGTATTCCATCTGGCCAGGTTCATGTGTATAGTCGCTATTTATATTGGTGAAAAAAGGTATTTGCAATGAAGACGTCATTGATCTTGCAGAATTCTGTCGTGATCTCCGGCATCACTTCTATCACCAAGACTGTATTTTTCAGCTACAGATCCTTCTTCTTTGTTTCCAACTTTTGCATTCCAATCACCAGTAATTATCATTGCATCCTGAATGCATGTTGGATCAATTTCAGACTGCAGAAGTTGGTGAAAATCTTCAATTTCTTCATCTTTGGCCTCAGTGGTTGGTGTGTAAATTTGAATAATAGTCGTATTAACTAATTTGAACCTAGTTATCTACCTTCACTTGAATAGATGGCCTGATTATGGATTGACTAGCTTATTTCTACAGAGATGGCTAAATTAAATGCAATCTTTCTGTCTTCTTTGAAACTGAAAATAACTGTTTTCTCTTATTTGTTATTTTTCTTCTCCAGAGACACACTTTTTAAAGCACTTTTACCGAAAAGTTTTTAAAATACTAAATTAAGAATTTTCAGTTAGAAACAATAAAATATATCAAAAGAGTGATTTTTACTTTTTTAACTACTGTGATTGAGTTGAAGACAATTCTGTAGAAACTGAATACATGTACCATTTACTTGGAGGCATCTTTTCTGTAGGACCTGCCCATCATGAACATTTGCTGTGACACAGGCAGGGCTTTGTGACAGAAGCATGCCTTTGGATAGACACATTGTTGCCAGGGAAGATAAAATGATAGATTATCATAAGTAATATTTGCCCCTACATCTAAAATGCTGCCTCCTAATATATTCTTTACTTTTATAATTTATTACCAACTGTTTAAGTTCCTTAAAATGTCCTCCCCAGTTTTAATATGTAGGAATTTAGTAAGTCTGTTTCTGATTACACACTTACTTACTGAATTATCAACTTTTTTTTTTTTTTTTTTTTTTTTTTTAGCGAGGAGCCATACTTCCATAAGAGACGTGGAGTCTGAAGGGTGATGTGCACTCAGGCCTCACCTTCTCTGCAGAGCCTTTCCCAGTCCCCTGAGCACTCCCTCTCTGCTTCCTCAGCAACCGCATTCCTTGAGCAATTTTTTTTTTTTTTTGACATTGCCAGAATTGACTCTTTATTTTTTTTTTATTGTTGTACTTTAAATGAAAGTTTACAATTCAAGTTAGTTTCTCAAACAAAAATTTATGCATACATTGTTATGTGACCCTAATTGCTTTCCCTATACTGTGACAGCACACTCCTCCTTTCTACCTGATTCCTCATGTCCATTCAGTTAGCTCCTAACCCTCTGTGCTATCTCATCTCACCTCCATACAGAAGCTGCCCATTTAGTCTCATGTATCTACTTGAGCTAAGAAGCACACTCTTCATGAGTATAATTTTATGTCCCACAGTCCAGTCCAATCTTTGTCTGAAGAGTTGCCCTTGAAAATTATTTTAGTTCTGGGCTGATAGAGAATCCGGGGGCCACACTTTCTGGGGTTCCTCCGGTCTCAGTCAGACCATTAAGTCTGGTCTTTCTACTAGGATTTGAGTTCTGCACCTCACTTTTCTCCTGCTCCGTCAGGTACTCTCTGTTGTATTCCCTGTCAGGACAGTCATTGGTGGTAGCCGGGCACCGTCTAGTTCTTCTGGTCTCCAGCTGATGCAGTCTTTGGTTTACATGGCTTTTTCTGTGTCTTGGGCTAATACTTTCCTTGTGACTTTGATGTTCTTCATTCTCCTTTACTCCAGGTGGCTGGGACTAATTGATGCATCTTAGATGGCCGCTTGTAATCTTTTAAGACCCCAGACGCCACTCACCAAAGTAGGATGCAGAACATTTTCTTAATAAGCTTTGTTATGCCAGTTGACCTGGATGCCCCCTAAAAGCATGTTGCCCAGACCCCTGCATGTGCTACTGTCTCCCTTGAAGTGTTTGATTGTATTCAGGAAACTTCTTAGCTTTGGTTTAGTCCAGTTGTACTAACTTCCCCTGTAGTGTGAGCTGTCCTTCCCTTCACCTAAAATAATTCTTGTCAACTATCTAGTTAGTGAATAACCCTCTCTCTCCCTCCCCACCCTCGTAACCATGAAAGAATGTCTTCTTCTGTGTTTAAACCTTTTCTTGAGTTCTTATAATAGTGGTCTGATACAATATATATCCTTTTATGACAGACTAAATTCACGCAGCATAATGCTTTCCAATTCCTCCCTGTTTTAAGATGTTTCACGGATTCATCGTTGTCCTTTATCATTGCATAGTATTCCGTTGTGTGAATATACCATAATTTGTTTATCCATTCGTCCTTTGATGGGCACCTAGGTTGTTTCCATCTTTTTGCTATCGTGAACAGTGCTGCAGTGAACATGGGTGTGCATATTATCTATTCGTGTGACGGCTCTTATTTCTCTAGGATATATTCCAAGAAGAGGGATTGCTGGACTATATGGTACTTCCACTTCTAGCTTTTTAAGGACGCTCCAAATCGATTTCCAGAGTTGTACCATTTTACGTTCCCACCAACAGTGTATGAGTGTTTGAGTGTCTCCGCATCCTCTCCAACATTGATTATTTTGTGTTTTTTGGATTAATACTAGCCTTGTTGGGGTGAGATGGTATCTCACTGTTGTTTTGATTTGCATTTCTCTAATGGCTAATGATGGTGAGCATTTCTTCATGTGTCTGTTAGCCGCCCGAATGTTTTCTTTAGTGAAGTACCTGTTCATATCCTTTGCCCATTTTTTAATTGGGTTATTTGTCTTTTTGTTATTGAGGTTTTACAATATCATGTAGATTTTAGAGATTAGATGCTGATCAGATTTGTGGTAGCCAAATATTTTTTCCCAGTCGATAGGTTGTCTTTTGACTCTTTTGGTGAAATCTTTTGATGAGCATGATTGTTTGATTTTTAGGAGCTCCCAGTTATCTAGTCTATCTTGTGGTGCTTGTGCATTGTTACTTATGGTTCGTATTGTGTTTATTCCATGTATTAGGCCTCCTAGCGTCATCCCTATTTTTTCTTCCATGATCTTTGTGGTTTTCAGTTTTATATTTAGGTCTTTAATTCATTTTGAGTTAGTTTTTGTGCATAGTGTGAGGTATGGGGCTTGTTTCAGTTTTTTTGCAGTTGTATATCCAGTTATGCCAGCACCATTTGTTAAAGAGACTCTCTTTTCCCCCAGTTAATGGACTTTGGGCCACTGTCAAATATCAGCTGCTCATAGGTGGATGAATTTATGTCTGAATTCTCAATTCTGTTCCATTGGTCTCTGTATCTGTTGTACCAGTACCAGGCTGTTTTGACTGTCGTGGCAGTATAATAGCTTCTAAAATCAGGTAGTGTGAGGCCTCTCACTTTGTTCTTCTTCAGTAATGCTTTACTTCTCCGGGGCCTCTTCCCTTTCCATATGAAGTTGGTGATTTGTTTCTCCATCTCATTTAAAAATGCCTTTGGGGAGTTCCGGCAAAATGGCGCTCTAGACAGAAGCACCACGCCGTCCCTCCACAGCAAAGATCTGAAAAACTAAGCCGAACAGAGAATACAACAATCCTGAAACCCTAAAACATCAAATAAAGAGATAAAGAACTTAGCCACGCACCAAATAGAGTGAGACAACTGACAGGGAACGGAGAGCGAAGAGAGATTCATGCAGAGGTCCCCTACCAGCTAACGCAGCATGGATCCGCCATCTTGGACTCCTGTCGGAGACCGGCAAACGGGGTACGAGAAATCAGCCTCACAGAGCATCCAGCGGGAGCCAAAACAACCGTCTCTCATCTCTCCACTCCAATGGCAAGCTCCCCTAGCATTCTTTTTTGTTTGTTTGTATGTTTCGGGCTCCTGTTCCTCTCTCCTCTCTCCCATATCCATCTTAGCTCCACACATAATCTCCCCGCTGCATCCGGCCTACCTGCACCGTACGCTTGACATCACACCACCAAGCAGCACAGGCACGGCCTACTGGAACCTGCCCTGCACTGATTACCAACCCGCTCTGGTGGCTGTAGTAAGTGCCACAAAGAACCCATCCCAGTAACTTCTCTTCAGCTAGACCTGCCCTGCCATACCATATCTGAGTGACTGACCCTGCCAATTGGAGAAGGAGGCAAAAAGCATTGTGCCCACAGACGAGCAAACAACAAAGAACACACAGTCTGCCTGCTCAAACATAGTCAGATTTTTAAAAAAGGACAAAACAAACAAATCTACAGTCAGTAAACGAGAAAAATAACAACTGAATGCCCCGAAGACAGCAGACAATAGCAAAACATTTACCAAAACAGGACAGGATGGTTCCAGTAGATGTCCAAAATAAAACACCAGATGACTCTCCAGTGGAAGAAAATGCACTAGAATTACCTGATAGGGAATTCAAATCTTTAATACTCAGAATTCTCCAAGAGCTGAGGCAAAAAGCTGACAAACATGAGGAAAAAATGGACAGATTCATGGAAAATACAGACAATTGGAAGAATTCAGGAAAATAATGCAGGAACAAAATGCCAAAATAAGATCATACCTAGAAATTATACAAAGACAACAATTAGAAATCCAAAAGATAAACAACAAGATTCCAGAAATAGATGGTGTCATAGAAGGGCTGAGAAATAGAATTGAAACACTGGAAGACAGGATCAGTGGAATTGAAGACAAAACTTGGATACAGCTCTGCTTGAGGAAAACTCAGAAAAAAGAACAAAGAAAAATGAAGAGACCCTGAGAGTTCTGTGGGATACACTCAAAAGCAAAAATCTGCAAGTGATTGGAATTCAAGAACAGGGGGAAAAAACAGAAAACACAGAGAGGATCATTGAAGAATTGCTGACAGAAAACTTCCCCAATATCGTAAAAGATGAAAAGCTGGCCATCCAAGAAGCTCAGTGAACCCCATATAGGAGAGACCCCAAAAGAAAATCACCAAGGCATATCATAATCACACTTGCCACTGAGACAGCTCGTGAAAAACAAACAGTCATATACAGAGGAGAAACAATAAGACTAAGCTCAGATTATTCGGCAGAAACCATGCAGGCAAGAAGGCAATGGGATGACATATATAAAATCTTGAAAGAAAAAAATTTCCAGCCAAGAATAATATATCCTGCAAAACTCTCGTTCAGATTCGATGGTGAAATTAGGTCATTTCCAGATAAACAGAAATTAAGGGAATATGTAAAAGTCAAACCAAGAATTATTAAAGCGAGTTCTTAGATCTGGGGACAAACAGCTTCAGCTCACAGGCAGAATCTAGGACACAGAATCATACCAGCCAGATACCAATCTAGGAAATGAATTCTCAAGGACTGTCCAAAACCAAAAGAAATACAACAGGAATCAGAGCAGTTAATCAGTAAATGACAACAACATCAAACCAATAAAAGATGGAATAAACAGCATAAGTATAGAACCTTCTAATGGAGAGGAAGGCAAGGCGATACCAAGTAATCGTAGACTGTTTCAAACTTAGAAAGATGAGGGTAAAATTCATGGTAAACCACAAAGAAAATTAACAAACATACTCATAAAAAAAAAGAGGAAAAACATAAAGTCTCAGCAAAAACAAAACCTACGAAAACAAAAGAAATGAAAAAAAAAAATCCACAAACAAAAGTAACTCAGCACAAGAGAGTAAGAAGAACAAAGAAAACTTCAGCGCCACAAAAAAAGCAGTACAAAATGACAGCAACAAACTCATATTTATGAATAATTACACTGAATGTAAATGGACTCAGTGCACCCATAGAGAGACGGAGAGTGACAGAATGGATGAGAAAAGAGGATCCATCAATATTCTGTCTACAAGAGACACACCTTAGAAACAAAGATATTAATTTATTAAAAGTAAAGGGTTGGAAAAAAATATTTCAAGCTAACAACTACCAAAAAAGAGCAGGAGTGGCAATTCTAATCTCAGATAAAATAGTCTTTAAAACAAAATCTACCATAAAAGACAAAGAAGGACACTATATAATGATTAAGGGGACGATCCATCAGGAAGACATAACCATAATAAACATCTACACACCCAATGACAGGGCTCCAAAATACATAAAACAAACTCTAACAACACTGAAAAGAGAAATTGACAGTTCCACAATAATAGTAGGAGACTTCAGTACACCACTCTCAGTAAAAGAACAACTAAGAAGAAACTCAGCAAAGACACAGAAGACCTAAAGGACACCATCAGCCAACTTGACCTCATAGACATATATAGAACACTCCATCCAACTGCTGCAAAGTACAGAGTCTTTTCCAATGCACATGGAACGTTCTCCAGAATAGACCACATCTTAGGCTACAGAGCAATCCTCAACAAGATCCAAAACGTTGAGATAATTCAAAGTATCTTCTCTGACCACACTGCCATCAAGGTAGAAATTAACAATAGAAAGAGTAAGGAAAAAAAAATCAACTACATGGAAACTGAATAATAAATACCCTGCTTACACATCAGTGGGTAATAGAAATCAGAGATGGAATCAAAAAATTCCTAGAATCAAATGAGAATGAAAACACATCATACCAAAACCTTTGGGACACAGCAAAGGCAGTCCTCAGAGGACAATTTATAGCAATAGATGCACATATGAAAAAAGAAGAAAGGGACAAAATCAAAACATTAACTACATAACTCAAATAGAAAGAGAACAGCAAAAAAAAAGCCCACAACCACCAGAAGAAAAGAAATAGTAAAGATCAGAGCAGAAATAAATGAAATAGAGAACAGAAAAACAATAGAAAGAATCAACAAAACCAAAGTTGGTTCTTTGAAAGAATCAACAAAATCAACAAACCGCTGGCCAGACTGACAAAAGAAAAACAGGAGAGGACACAAATAACCCAAATAAGAAATGAAATGGGGGACATTACAACAGACCCAACTGAAATAAAAAGGATTATAACAGAATATTATGAAAAACTATACTCCAACAAATTTGAAAACCTAGAGGAAATGGATAAATTTCTAGAAACACATGGACTACCCAAACTCCAACAAAGTAATGTTGAAAATCTGAACAGACCCATAACAAGACAAGAGATTGAAAAGGTAATTAAATAACTCCCAACCCAAAAAAGCCCCAGCCCAGATGGCTTCACTGGAGAATTCTACAAAAC
Organism: Dugong dugon; assembly: GCA_030035585.1. NCBI lineage: Eukaryota > Metazoa > Chordata > Mammalia > Sirenia > Dugongidae > Dugong > Dugong dugon. The sequence goes on from CM057464.1 coordinate 25,848,629, forward strand.
ATTTACAGAAGAGCTTGTAAAAGTACTACTCAAGCTATTTCAGAGCATAGAAGAGGAAGCAACACTTCCAGATTCATTCTGTGAAGCCAGCGTAATGCTGTTGCCAAAACCAGGCAAAGATGTCACAAAAAAAATTACAGACCAATATTTCTCATGAATATAGATACAAAAATTCTGAACAAAATTCCAGCCAATAGAATTCAGCATCTTATAAAAAAAATAATACACCATGACCAAGTAGGATTCATACCAGGTATGCAAGGATGGTTCAACGTTAGAAAATCAATCAACGTAATCCACCACATAAATAAAAGGAAAGAAAAGAATCACATGATCATCTCAATTGACGCAGAAAAGGCATTTGACAAAGTCCAACACCCATTCCTGATAAAAACTCTCAATAAAATCGGTATAGAAGGGAAATTTCTCAACATAATAAAGGGCATCTATGCAAAACCAATGGCCAGCATCATTCTTAATGGAGAGAGGCTGAAAACATTCCCCTTGGAAACAGGAACAAGACAAGGATGCCCTTTATCACCACTCCTATTTAACATTGTGCTGGAAGATCTAGTTAGAGCAATAAGGCAAGAAAAAGAAAGAAAGGGCATCCAAATTGGTAAGGGAGAAGTAAACTATTCCTGTTCACAGATGATATGATACTATACATAGAAAACCCTAAAGACTCCATGAGAAATCTGTTGGAAGTAATAGAAAGATTCAGCAGAGTAGCAGGATACAAGATAAACATTCAAGAATCAGTTGGATTCCTATACACTAGTAAGGAGAACTATGAAAAGGAAATCAGGAAAACAATACCATTTTCAATAGCCCCTAAAAAGATAATATACTTAGGAATAAATCTAACCAGGGATGTACAGACCTATAGAAAGAAAACTACAAAACACTACTGCATGAAACCCAAAGGGATCTACATAAATGGAAAAACCATGCTCATGGATAGACAGACTCAACATTGTGAAAATGACAGTTCTACCCAAAGCAATTTACAAATACCGATCCAGATACCAACAGCATTCTTCAAAGAGAAGGAAAAACTAATCATTAACTTTATATGGAAAGGGAAGAAGCCCCGAATAAGTAAAGCACTACTGAAGAAGAAGAATAAAGTTGGAGGACTCACACTACCTGACTTTAGAACCTACTATACAGCTACGGTAGTCAAAACAGCCTGGTACTGGTACAACGACAGATACATTGACCAATGGAACAGAATTGAGAACTCAGATGTAAATCCATCCACCTACGGTCACCTGATCTTCGACAAGGGCACAAAGTCCATCAAATGGGGAAAAGACAGTCTTTTTAACAAATGGTGCTGGCAAAACTGGCTATCCATCTGCAAAAAAATGAAACAGGACCCATACCTCCCACCGTATACAAAAACTACTTCAAAATGGATCAAAGACCGGACTATAAAGCCTAAAATTATAAAGTTCATAGAAGAAAAAATAGGACCAACACTACAGGCCCTAATACATGGCATTAACAGGATACAAACCGTAATGATCAACACACAACCCCAAAAGATAAGCCGGATAACTGGGATCTTCTAAAAATCAAACACCTATGCTCTTCAAAAGACTTCACCAAAAGAGTAAAAAGAGAACCTACAGACCGGGAAAAAATTTTTGGATAGTACAAGTCAGACAAAGGTTTAATCTCCATAATCTACAAGAAAATCCAACACCTCTACAACAGAAAGACAAATAATCCTATTAAAAATTGGGCAAAGGAAATGAACAGACACTTCACCAAGAAGACATTCAGTTGGCCAACAGACGCATGAGGAAATGCTCCCGATCACTAGCCATTAGAGAAATGCAAATGAAAACCACAATGAGATACCATCTCACCCCGGCATTACTGGCATGAATCAAAAACACTGCAAATAACAAATGTTGGAGAGGCTGCGGGGAGATGAGAACTCTTATGCACTGCTGGTGGGAATGCAAAATGATAATAACCATTTTGGAAAATGATATGGCGCTTCCTCAGAAAGCTAGAAATAGACATACCACATGATCCAGCAATCCCACTCCTAGGAATATATCCTACAGAAATAAGAGTCGTCACTCGAATAGACATATGCACACCTGTGTTCATGGCAGCAGTGTTCACAATAGCAAAACAATGGAAACAACCTAGATGCCCATCAACAGATGAATGGATAAACAAACTATGGTACATACACACAATGGAGTACTATGCAATGAGAAAGAACAACAATGAATCTGTGAACCATCTCATAACATGGAGCACATAAACTGGAGGACATTATGCTGAGTGAAATAAGTCAATCACAAAAGGACAAATACTGTATGAGACCTGTATTGTAAAAACTCATGGAAAAGTTCACACACAAAATGTAACAATCTTTGTTGGTTACCAGGGATGGGAGGGGTTGTGGGGAAATACTAAATAGGCAATAGATAAGTGGTATCTTGGGTGAAGGGTGAGACAGTACACAATACAGGAGAAACTAGCATAACGTGTACAACGAAAGGTCATGGAGGACCCATAGACACATCCAAACTCCCTGAGGGACTGAACTGCTGGGTGGAGGGCTGTGGGGACCATGGTCTCGGGGAACACCTAGCTCAGCTGGCATGACACAGCTTATAAAGACAATGCTCTCCATTCTACCTTGGTGAGTAGGGTCTGGTGTCTTAAAAGCCCGTGATTGGCCATCTAAGATACTTCACTGATCTCATCCCTTCGTGGGCAAGGGAGAATGAAGAGAACAGGATACAAGGAAAAGATTAGTCCAAAGGACTAATTGTCCACAGCTACCAAGCCCTCCACTGGACTGAGTCCAGTACAGCTAGACAGTGCCCGGCTACCACCACTGACTGCTCTGACCAGGATCACAGAGTGTTCTGGACAGAGCTGGAGAAGGATGTAGAACATAATTCTAACCCACAAAAAAAAGACCAGGTTTACCGGCCTAAAGGAGACTGGAGAAACCCCGAGAGCATGGCCCCCAGAGAGCCTTTTAGCTCAGTGGTTAAGTTATCTCTGAGGTTTATCGTTCAGCCTGGGAGTGGACAGCCCCGTAAAACCAAATGAGACTAACGAGGTAGAGTAGTCAAGTGACAAGGGCCAGAAGGCAGAAGGGGACAAGGAAGCTGGTGATAGGGAACCCAAGCTTTAGTAAGGATGTTGTTGATTTGTTGTGAGATTGTTAACCATTGTCATGGAGCGACATTTGTAGTAACTGTTAAATGAGAAACTGTTTTGTTCTGTAAGCTTTCATCTTAAGTGAGAATAACAGCACAATTGGAAGAGCGTAGTTTATGTCACTGAACTGTGCATGTAGAAATTTTTGAAATGGTGTATCTTTGGCTATGTGTATTTTCACCGGAAAGAAGTTGGGAAGTTAGAGGGTTGACATGTTGTGGGGTTGTTAACCAATGTCATAAAACAATATGTGCACTTCTGTTTCATGAGAAACTATTTGTTCTGTTAGCCTTCACCTGAAATACAATTTAAAAAAAAAAAATGCTGTTGCAAATTGGGTCCGGATTGCATTGTATCTGTAGATTGCTTTGGGTAGAGTTGACATTTTCACAATGTTGAGTCTTCCTATCCATGAGCAAGGTATGTTTTTCCACTTATGCATTTCTCTTGGTTTCTTGCAGTAGTATCTTGTGGTTTTCATTGTATAGGTGTTTTACGCCTCTCATTAGATTTATTCTTAAGTATTTTATCTTCTTTGGGGCTGTTGTAAATGGTATTGATTTGGTGATTTCCTTTTCGAAGTTCTCTTTGTGTAGAGGAATCCAACTGATTTTTGTTTGTTTATCATGTATCCTGATACTTTGCTGAAATCTTCTGTTAGTTCCAGTAGTTTTCTTGTGGATACTTTGGGGTTTTTTTGTATATAAGATCATATCTTCTGCAAATAGAGATACTTTGACTTCTTCGCTACCAATCTGGATGTCCTTTATTTCTTTTTCTAGTCATTATAATTGCTCTGGCTAGGACCTCCAGCACAGTGTTGAATAAGAGCGGTGATAAAGGGTGTCCTTGTCTGGTTCCCGTTCTGAAGGGGCAATGCTTTCAGACTTTCTCCATTTAGGATGATGTTGGCTGTTGGCTTTATATAAATGCCCATAATTATTTTGAGGAATTTCCCCCCTGTTCCTATTTTGCTGAGGGTTTTTACCATGAATCGGTATTGGACTTTGTCAAATGCATGTTCTGCATCAATTGATAAGATCATGTGGTTCTTGTCTTTTGTTTTATTAATGTGATGGATTACATTGATTGTTTTTTCTAATGTTGAACCATCCCTGCATACCTAGTACAAATCTCACTTGATCATGGTGAGTTATTTTTTTGATATGTTGCTGAATTCTATTGGCTAGAATTTTGTTGAGGATTTTTGCGTCAGTGTTCCTGAGAGATATTGGTCTGTAATTTTCTTGTTTTGTGGTGTCTCTACCTGGTTTTGGTATCAGGGTTATGCTGGCTTCATACAATGAGATTGGGCATATTCCATTCTTTTCTATCCTCTGAAATACCTTTAGTAGTAGTGGTGTTAATTCTTCTCTGAAAATTTGGTAGAATTCTCCAGTGAAGCAGTCCGGGCCAGGGCTTCTTTTTGTTTGGAGTTTTTTAAATTACCTTTTCAATCTCTTCTTTTGTTATGGGTTTATTTATTTGTTCTACCTCTGTTTGTGTTAGTATAGGTAGGTAGTGAGTTTCTAGAAATTTGTCCATTTCCTCTAGGTTTTCAAATTTGTTAGAGTACAATTTTTCATAGTATTCTGTTATGCTTCTTTTAATTTCAGTTGGGTCTCTTGTGATATCACCCATCTCATCTCTTATACGGGTTATTTGCTTCCTCTCCTGTTTTTCTTTTGTCAGTTTGGCCAATGGTTTATCAATTTTGTTGATGTTTTCAAAGAACCAGCTTTTGGTCTTGTTAAGTCTGTCAATTGTTTTTCTATTCACTACTTCATTTAATTCTGCTCTAATTCTTATTATTTCCTGGATTCTGGCACCTGAGGGCTTCTTTTGCTGCTGTCTTTATACTTGTTCAAGTTGTAGGGTCAATGGTTTGATTTTGGCCCTTTCTTCTTTTTGGATGAGTGCATTTGCTATAAACTGACCTCTGAGCACTGCTTTTGGTGTGTCCCAAAGTTTCTGGTAGGATGTGTTTTCATTCTCGTTTGATTCTATGAATTTTTTTATTCCATCCTTAATTTCTTCTATAACCCAGGAGTTTTTGAGCAAGGTATTGTTCAGTTTCCATGTGTTTGATTCTTTTTACTTTCTTTTTCTGTTATTGATTTGTAGTTTTATGGCTTTATGGTCAGAAAAGATGCTTTGTAATATTTTGATGCTTTGGATTTTGTTAAGGCTTGCTTTATGGCCTAATATGTGGTCTCTTCTGGAGAATGTTCCATGTGCATTGGAAAAGAAAGTATACTTGTTTGCTGTTGGTTAGAGTGTTCCGTATATGTCGATGAGATCAAGTTGGTTGATTGTAGCATTTCGAACTTCCGTGTCTTTATTGAGCTTCTTTATGGATGTTCTGTCCTTCACCGAAAGTGGTGTGTTGAATTCTCCTACTCTTATTGTGGACCTGTTTATCTCTCTTTTCAATGCTGTTAGAGTTTGTTTTATGTATTTTGGAGCCCTGTTGTTGGGTGTGCAAATATTTATTATAGTTATGTGCTCCTGGTGTATTGACCCTTTAATCATTATGTAGTGTCCTTCCTTATTCTCTGTGGTGGATATTACTTTAAAGTCTATTTTATCAGAGATTCATATTGCCACTCCTGCTCTTTTTCAAGTATTGTTTGCTTGATATATTTTTTCCATCCTTTGAATTTTGTTTGTGTCTTTAATTCTAAGATGTGTCTCTTGTAGCCAGCATATAGATGGATCATGTTTTTTTTTTATCCAGTCTGCCGCTCGCTCTCTCTTTATTGGTGCATTTAGTCCATTTACATTCAGCGAAATTATTGTTAGGTATGAGTTTAGTGCTGTCATTTTGATGTCTTTTTTTGTGTGTTGTTGACAGTTTTCTTTGTTCCACTTAATTTTGTGTGCTGAGTCATTTATTTTTTCATCTTTTTCATTGTTGTTAAGTTTGTGTTTGCTGAGTCTTCATATTTTTCTTGTTTTTACGTGTAGGATTGTTAGCTTCCTTTGTGGTTACATTAATATTTACCCCTATTTTTCTAAGTTTAAACCAGTCTTTTATTTCTTCATATCGCCTTGACTTTTCTCCATTTGAAAAATCTACATCTACATTTTTTACTCCCTTTTTTGTTTTAATGTTGTCATCTTTTGCATATTGACATCTCTGTTTCTGTATTTTCAGTGTTTTAGCTTTGATTTATTTTTGTGACTTCCTTTATCTGGATTGATATATGGTTGCTCTGTCCTGTGTTCTAGTCTTGGGTTGTTATCTGATGTTATTGATTTTCTAAGCGGAGGACTCTCTTTAGTATTTCTTGTAATTTTGGTTTGAGTTTTGTAAATTCCCCGAAGTTCTGCTTATCTGGAAATGCCCTAATTTTACCATCATATTTGAGAGACAGTTTTGCTGGATATATCATTCTTGACTGGCAATTTTTTTCCTTCAAGGCTTTGTATGTGTCATCCCATTTCATTCTTGCCTGCATGGTTTCTGCTGAGTAGTCTGAGCTTAGTCTTATTGACTCTCTTTTCTAGATGACTTTTTGTTCATCCCTAGCCGCTCTTGAAATTCTCACTTTATTTTTGGTTTTGGCAAGTTTAATTATATGTCTTGGTGACTTTCTTTTGGGATCTACCTCATGTGGGGTTCGATGAGCATTTTGCATAGATATTTTCTCATCTTTCACAATATCAGTGAAGTTTTCTGCCAACAAATCTTCACCAATTCTCTCTGTATTTTCTGTTATCCTGCCCCCTGTTCTGGTACTCCAGTCACTCATAGGGTATTCCTCTTGATAGAATTCCATGTAATTCTTAGGGTTTCTTCGTTTTTTAAAATCCTTTTATCTGATTTTTCCTCCAGTAAGTTAGTGTTAAGTGGTTTATCTCACTAATTCTGACTTCCATTGCCTCAGTTCTGCTCCTGTGACTTTCTATTGAGCTGTCTAATTCTGAAATTTATTATTAATCTTCTGAATTTCTGATTACTATCTCTCTATGGATTCTTGCAGCCTGTTAAATTTATCGTTATACTCTTCTCCAATCTTCTTCAGTGCCTCTATTGCTTGGTCTGTGTTTTGCCTGATCTTCCAGATCTCTTGAAAAGTTCTGTATATTAATCTTCTGTGTTCTGCCTCTGGTAATTCCAAGAAATTTTCTTTCTCCAGAAAATTTCTAGATTCTTTATTTTGAGAGCTTGCTGAAGCCATCATGGTCTGCTTCTTTATGTGATTTGATATTGACTGTTGTCTCCGAGCCATCAATAAGTTTTTATATTTATTTATTTTATGTTTGCTTACTGTGCCCTAGCTTATGGTTTTGTTTTGTTTTGATATGCCCAGATAGGCTGCTTGTGTGAGCTAGCTCTATCGCCAGCACCCCTAAAGCTTTAGCATCCTTCCACCAGTTGGCCTGACCTGCCACTAAGTATGTGAGCCCAGGAGTCCGCCCACTCCTCCTGTATGGATTCAGCTCAGGTGTCCAGGTAGTCGGCCACCAAGTGTGTGGTGCAGGCTCTCACCTACAGTCCTATACAGGCATAGATGATTGTTGTAGGCAACATCATCAGGCTGCAGCAGGGAGTCACACACTTAGCAAGGCAGGGGGGCCGATGGCTACCTCTGAGTGTCTGGGAGGAAAGTGTGTCCCTGTTCCCTAGAGTGCGTAGGTAGTTGGGTTTTGCAGCCAAACTATGAGCACCCAATGCTGTTGGCTTAAGGACTGGAGGTCACCACTTATTCTTAGGCCCCTGTTGTACATGGCTAGGTGGCATGAGTGGAGTCACCAGTCGCCAGTCCCCTGATGCGGGTAGGTGAAGACCGTGCTTGATGGGCAGAGCAGTGTCAAATGTCACAAACCTGCAGCTTCGCAGCTGAAACAGTTGAAGTTAGACTTCAGGTATATACCCTGTTGTATATTGTGGTAATGAGGGCCTATGCTGTTGAAATGTGCCAGCACAAGCCTCTGCAGGGGGAAAGTCCCTCAAAACCTGTGGACTTCTTATGCCTGTGCCTAGACAAAGGAACTGTGCCTACCCTGAGTTCCTGGCTTAGGGGAGACAGCGGATTATTTTTTTTCCCCTGCTTATTAATTTGTTCCTTCTCCAAGGCTGGGAGAATGGCTCTGGGTGCATGAGACGGGTCCTGCTTCTGGCCCAGTGGCCTTGGCAATCACTGAAGCTGTCCTGGACCCAGAGCAGAGCAGGGAGCGGGGAGGTAAATGGGAGAGAAGTTTTTCCCAAAAGGGGGTATTTTTAATCCACGCAGTAGGCTAGACACAAGTACTTATCTTTTACTGATTAAGGGCTGCTTCTCACTGGTTCTGGATATCCAAGTAGACTCTGCCGCTGGGTCTCTCCTGACGTGGAAGACGCCTCCCAAGCACCGCTGTTTGCCTCACAGTGCACCACGAGCTGATTCGGCCTGAAGGGCTCCGGCTCCCGCCAGGTCAGGTCTGGCAACTCCTCACTGCTTCCGAACTGTCTGTCCTTCCTCCTGCCTCTCAGTCTGATTCCTCAACTTTGCCTTTGATGTTCAGGGCTCCTAGATTACCATATATAGTTGATTTACTTGTTTTTTGGGGTCTTTGTTGTAAGAGGGAGCACCAGAAGCATCTGACTACTCTGCCATCTTGTCCCCGCCTCTTGAGCATATTGTTTTATAAGTGTTTTGTTTTCTTTTTTCCCTGTTAGACTGATTTCTTTAATAACAGGATTTGTTTGTTTTCTATTTCACTTTTATTCTCTCCTAGCAGGTAAAGAGTTAATGATGAATGAGTCTCACCATTGCATTTCATGCAAGAATCAAGCAAACTCTGTTCATATTCCTTTTCAGCAACTGGTGTAAGTAGGGCATGAGTTAAAATAGGGCAGCTGAAATATTAGTAATAGTAGCTAGCATTTATTATGTGCTAAGCAAGTTTCATGAATTAACTTTCTAAATTTCCACTGTAAGACTTATGAGGTGAGTACCACACCTCAGGTTAGTGTTAAGGAAACATGTTTAGAGAGGTTAAGTAATATGACCAAATTCATACAAATCAGAAGTTACAGAGCCGGACTTGATCCTGTGAGCCCAAAGGCAATGCTTCTAACCAGTCTACAGCTCAGAGATGTGTTCATTGTCCTTTCTTGCTATTGACATGTATCTCTTATTAAATGCCGTTCTAGAAATCTAAGTTTAGTATATTGTTGTTGTCAGCTGCCATTGAGTCAATTTTGATTCATGATGACCTCATGTGTGAAGAATAGAACTGCTCCATAGGTTTTCAAGGCTGTGATCTTTTGGAAACAGATCGCCAGGCCTGTTTTCTGAGGCACCTTTTGGTAGGCTGGCACTGCCAGTCTTTTAACTAGTAATCCAGTGCTGAACTGTTTACACCATCCAAGGACTCTGAAAGGGTATTAAGTCCAAATATATCTTTAAGGAAATGGCAAATGAGGTTTATTTTGTATGTTTGTTTTAATACCTTTTACTAAGCAAATGAGGAGCCCTCGTGGTGCGTTGGTTAGAGCACTTGGCCACTAACCAAAAGGTCAGTGGTTCAAAACCACCAGCTGCTCCTCAGGAGAAAGATGTAACGGTCTGCTTCTGTAAAGATTACAGCCTTGGAAACCCTGTGGGGCAGTTGTACTTTGTCCTGTAGGGTCGCTAGGATTTGGAATCAGCACAACAGCAGTGGGTTTGATTTTGGCTACCAAGCAAATCTGAGTTATCTACTTTTTTTCTGGTTTGATTGAGGAAGATTTTGCTCATTCTCCACTAGAAGCTAATGTGACTATCGATTATATTCATTGAAAGAATAAACATATTAAAACAACTCTTTGTGAATCAACTTGAAACTTTTCCCAAATAGTCGTTTAATGACTCAGATTAACAGTAAGACAGAGAAGAGGAAAAAAAAAAAAAAAGACAACTCATGCATGAAAGAGACTCTTAAATGATGCATAGATATTATGTTGTTCCAGCACAGTTTATTGAAAAGTCTTTCCTCATTGTATTTCATTGGTGCCTTTGTCAAAAAATCAAAAGATCACATATGTGTGACTCTCTATCTGGACTCCTGATTCTGTTTCATTGATCTCTTTGTCTGTCCTCATGCCAGTATTACACTGTGTTAATTATAACTTTATAATAAGTCTTGAAATCATGTAGTGTGAGTCCTCAACTTTATTCTTCTTTTCAAAGTATCTTTCCTATTTGAGGTCTTTTTCATGTCTATATAAATTTTAAAATTAGCTTGTGAATTTCTACAAAAGAAGGCCTTTTAGGATTCCATTGAATTTGGAGAGATAGTACAACGTAACAGTATTGATCCTTCCTATTTATTTGTTTTACCTTACCTTTCCTTACCTCTCCTCACCTTACCAGTTGTCATCGAGTTGATTCTGATTCATAGTGACCCCATGTGTGTCAGAGTAGAACTGTGCTGTATAGGATTTTTAGTGGCTGATTTATTGGAAGTACATTGCTGAATTAGGTCATCTTTAATGTCTTTCAGTGTTTTCTAGTTTTCAGTAGATATTTTGCACATCTTTTGTAAAAATCATTCTTAGGTATTATGTTTTTTTCTACGTTTGTTTCTTTAATAATTTAATTTTGTTGTGGTGAATATCCACAGCAGAACATATACCAATTCAACAATTTCTACATGTACAATTCAGTGACATTAATTACATTTTTCGAATTGTGCAGCCATTCTCACCCTCCCATTCTGAGTTATTCCTTCATCATTAACATAAACTCACTGCCCATCTAAGTTTCCTATCAAATCTTTTGAGTTGCTGATGTCAGTTTGATTCCACATGGATAGATCTTAAAAGAGCACAGTGCTCAAGGCAGATATTCTTTACTGGTTAAGCTAAACTATGGTTTGGTTTTAAGAAGACTTCGGGATATTTTTGGTTTAAGGTTTAAAGATTATCTCAGGGAAATAGTTTCAGGGGTTCATCCCATGAGAACTTGAAATTCTGTTCTGCATTTTCCCCATTTTGATCAGCTTTCTTCTATAGAATGTTTGATCAAAATGTTCAGTAATGGTAGCTGGACACCATCCAGTCCTTCTGGTCTCATGGCAAAGGAGGTGGTTGTTCATGTAGACAATTAGTCACACATTCCATATCCTCCTCCTCTTTCTAACTCTCCTTCCTCCTCTGTTTCTCCAGGTGTATAGAGACCAATAGTTGTGCCTTGGATGGCTACTTGGCAAGCTTTTACTACCCTAGACACTACGCAGCGAACTAGGAGGTAGAAAAGAAGCATTAAACATGTTATTAGGCCAGTTAACTGGGATGTCCTATGAAATTATGACCCTAAACCTCCAAGCCAAGGAAGCAAATCCCATGAAGTGTTTGATTATACATAAGCAGCCTCAGAAACTGCTCTTTATTTTTGTCATTGTTGTAAATATATCTATCGCACAACTTTTGCCAGTTCAAATTTTACTGGTATACAACTTACTGACAGCAATTACATGAATTGGCTTTAGAGCCCTACGCTTAAATCAATGCAATTTTTCCATCACTGTACACTGAAAGTCAGTACTCCCTAAACAATAAGTCTCCCTTCCCCCTCCCACCTCATAACCACTAATGAATTTTGGTCTTTATACATTCTTTATACATTCTTGTAAGTGAGGTCATACAATGTTTGTCCTTTTGTGATTGACTTATTTCACTCAGCATAATGTCTTCAAAAGAAGCCCTGGTGACGCAGTGTGTAAGTGCTCAGCAGCTAACTGAAAGGTTGCAAATTGAACCCACTAGCTGCTCCTTGGGAGAAAGATGTGACCATCTGCTCCTGTAAAGACTTACAGCCTTGAAAACCTATGGGGCACTTCTGCTCTATCCTATAGGGTTGCTGTGAGTCAGAATCGACTTGATGGCAACTGGTTTTTTGGTTTAAATGTCTTCAGGCTCAACCCATATTGTGACATTCGTTTCTCTTACTGGCTGAGTAATATTCCATTGTATGTATGTACCACATTTTGTTTATCCATTAATCTGCTGATGGGCATTTAGGTTGTTTCCACCTTTTGCCTATTGTGAATAGTGCTGCAGTGAACATTGGTGTACAAGTCTCTGTTGGAGCTTCTGCCTTCAAGTCTTCTGGGTGTATACCTAGGAGTGGAATTGCTGAGTCATATGGTAGTTTTATTTTTAGTTGTTTTGAAGAATCATCACATTGTGTTGCACAGTGACTCTACCATTTTGCATTCCCACCAGCAATGGGTAAGCGTTCCAATTTCCCCACATCCTCACCAACACTTTTTATTTTCTGTTGCTTTATTTTGTTTTTATCTTAGCCAACTTAGTGGGAGTGAAATAGTATATCTCATTGTGGTTTTAATTTGCATCTCTGTGATGGCTAATGATGTTGAAATTTTTTTCATGTGTGTGATGGCCGTATGATGTCCTATTTGGTGAAATATGTATTCAAGTTCTTTGCCCATTTTATGCATAGGTTATTTGCCTTTTTGTTTTTAATCTGTCATAGTTTTGTGTGTATTTTGATTATTAGATTCTTATCAGATATATGATTTCTGAAGCTATTCTCCAGTTGGTAGCTTGTCTTTTAACTTTTTGGTAAAGTTTGTTAAAATCTATACCCGACGGCATTGCCCCTCATTTTTTTCTAAGAATTTTATGGTTTTAGTTTTCACATTTAGGTCTTTATTTTAAATTTGTTTTTGTGTATTGTCTTAGTTATCTAATGCTGCTGCAACAGAAATACAACAAGCAGATGGCTTTAACAAAGAAGAATTTATTTCTTTACAGTAAAGTAGGCTAAAAGTCCAAATTCAGGGCATCAGCCCCAGAGAAAGGCTTTCTCTCTGTGTCGGCCTTCTCATCAGTGTTCCCCCGGACTAGAAGCTTCTCCGCACAGGGACGCCGGGTCCAAAGGACACGCTGTGCTCCTTGCAGTGCTTTCTTAGTGGTATGAGGTCCCTCTGTCTCTCTGCTTACTTCTTTCTTTTATATCTCAGGAGATTGCCTTAGGACACAATCCAATCTTGTAGATTGAGTCCTGCCTTACTAACACAACTGCCACCCATCCTCCCTGATTAACATCATAGAGGCAGGATTTACAACATATAGGAAAATCACACAATACCAGGAATCATGGCCCAGCCAAATTGATACACACATTTTTGGGAGGACATAATTCAATCCACAACATTCCACCCTTTGGCACCCCCAAAAATCTCATCCTTGCAACATGGAAAACGTATTCACCCCATCATATCATAGCAAAAGTCTTAACTCTAAGTCGAAAATCCAAAAATTCCTTTTCATCTCTGAAATCTAGAATACAGGTTATCTGCTTCCAAAGGTACAGTGGCAGAACAGGCATAAGCTAGACATTGCCATTACAAATGGGAGAAACTGGAGGGAAAGAAGGGATAACAGGCACCAAGCAAGTCAGCAGAACACATTACATTAGCCCTCAAAGCTTTGAAAATAATCTTCTGTCCTCTGAGACAATTTACACAATGACCCTGCCCTCCAGACTCTAGGTATTGGCCACACTCTCCAGATTCTGAGTGGAGGCCCCTCGGCCCTGGGCTTCAGCTCTGCCTTCCAGGCCCACTGGGACAGCAACTCTGCTCCCTTGGCTTTAGGCATACCATTTTCCTAGTCCGAGTGGTGACTCCACCCTTAGAAACACCAGAGGCCATTACTCCACCCTTTGAAACCCCAGAGGTCATGGCCATACCTTTTGAGACTGAAGCAGCTCGCTTCTTGTGTCCCTTGTCTCTTCAGCTTCTGTTTCCTGGTTTCTTGTCCTCTCGGCTCCTTGGGACTCTTTGCTCGCATCTGCCCTTCTGGGGCAAGTGTTCCAAAGCTCTGTAGCTCCACCAGTAAGTGCCCGGAGGCACCCAGCTCTGCCAGGAAGCCTCCTGTGGACAGGTACTCAGCTTCATTGCTCCATGGGTCGGCAAACCTAGCTCCACTGATAAGTGCCCAGAGGCACCCCACTTCGCCAGGAAGCTTCCCGCGCACAGGCACTCAGCTCTCGCTCTGTGGATCAGCACCAGCGCCATCTTGCACTGGTTTTCTGGTCCTCCTGTTGTTGGTTCTTTGCCGCTGCAGGTTCTTTGCTGTTGCTGGTCTTCTGCCACTGCCTCTCCTCTGTCCATTCACAGTTTCAGGACTGCTTCCACATTTTAGGTATTTGTTGCAGCAGCACGCCACTCTCTTGGTGCCAAATTCTGTCTTAGTTATCTAGTGCTGCTACAACGGAAATACAACAAGTGGATGGCTTTAACAAAGAAGAACTTTATTTCTTCACAGTAAAGTAGGCTTAAAGTCCAAATTTCAGAGTGTCAGTTCCAGGGAAAGGCTTTCTTTCTCTGTCGGCCTTCTCATAAGTATTCCTCCAGACTAGGAGCTTCTCTGCACAGGGACCCCCGGGTTCAAAGGACATGCTCTACTCCTGGCACTGCTTTCTTGGAGGTATGATGTCCCCCTGTCTCTCTGCTCACTTCTCTCTTTTATATCCCAGGAGATTGCCTTAGGACACAATCCAGTCTTGTAGATTGAGTCCTGCCTTACTAAAACAACTGCCACCCATCCTCCCTGATTAACATCATAGAGGTAGGATTTACAACATATAGGAAAATCACACGGTACCAGAAGTCATGGTGCAGCCAAATTGATACATACATGTTTTGGGGGGCATAATTCTATCTATGACATGTATGGTATGAGGTATGGATCTTGTTTCATTTTTCTGCATGTGGAAATCTAATTTTCCCATCACCATTTATGGAAAAGACTCCTTTCCCCATTGAACAGACTTAGCACCCTTGTCAAAAAATCAGCTGACTGAGCACAGCTTGACCAAAGTAAATAATGCCACTAAGAAGCACACAAGAGAAAAGGATGTTTGTAATAAAGAATATGACATATATTTGGCAACACCACCAACAATAACCGAAAAACGAGTATATGGTCACATACGTATGTGTGTAGGCGTATATGTGTATGGGTAGGTACAGGTACGTACATATGTATGCACAGATGGAAGTATATGTATGTGTATGTACAAATATGTGTGTCTGCACATATATATTCAAAGAGGACATAGTTTCAGATATTCCTCAGAGATAAGCGAACACCTTGCGAGATTGGTTTGCTTTGTTTGAAGATTTGGGGCCTTATTCTCACAGGACAACTCAGTTAATTGGCATAATATAGTTCACAGAGTTCATGTTTTGCATCCTAGTGAGGTGAGTAACTTCTGGATTCTTCAAGGCTTGAGAGCAGATATCTAAGATATAACTATTGATCTCTACTCATCAGGAGCAAAAGAAACTAATGTCTCAGAGAAGAAACTAGGCTGCAGAGTTAATAGCCTACATGAGCTACAACCTCATCTACCCTGAGACCAGAAGAACTAGATGATGCCTGACTACCACTAACCACCGTTCTGATCAGGACCACAATAGATGGACCCTAATAGAAAGAGAGAAAAATGTGAGACAACTCAAATTCTTAAAAAGTACAAACTTGATTGTACGAGTTGAGACTAGAGGGCTCTCTGAGACTACTGGTCTGAGGTGCTCTTTAAACTTTGAACTGAAACTATCCCCTGAGGTCACCTTTTAGCAAAATAACAGATTGGCACATAAAACACCTGTGAGTACCAAAACCAAGAAAACCAAATCCACTGCCATAGAGTCAGTTCTGACTCATAGCAAATCTCTACAGAAGCAGACTGCCGTATGTCTGTTCTGCAGAGCCACTAGTGGTTTCGAACTGCTGACCTGTGACTGTAGTCCTCCATTAAAAAACCATCTGTATGAGGCCAA
Organism: Dugong dugon; assembly: GCA_030035585.1. Taxonomy (NCBI): domain Eukaryota; kingdom Metazoa; phylum Chordata; class Mammalia; order Sirenia; family Dugongidae; genus Dugong; species Dugong dugon. The sequence goes on from CM057464.1 coordinate 25,864,616, forward strand.
AAGGTTAACAATTACTCTAAAGCAAATATGAGAACAAAAGGGGCCAGGGAAACTAGAGTACCGAAAATAGAACAACTAGAACACAGTTAAAGACAATATTAACAATTTGTGAAAAGTGTACTTAATGTCACTGAAAAATTTTTGTAGAAACTGTCAGATGGTCACCTTATTTGTTGTTTGAACTTTCATTGAAAATACAATAAAATACTACTAGAGGAAAAAAAAAAAAGAAAAAACAATTGAACTTAGATGTGTGGGTTTATTTCTGGACTGTCAATTCTATTCCATTGGTCCATGTGTCTATTATTATACCAGTGCCAGGGTATTTTGATTATTGTAGCTGTATAGTATATGTTTTAAAATCAGGAAGAGTAAGTACTCCCACTTTGTTCTTTTCATTCAGCATCACTTTACCTATTCGAGGCCTCTTGCCATTCCATATAAAATTGAAGATTGGTTTTTCCATTTCTGTAAAGAAGGCTGTTGAAATTTTGATTGAGATTGCATTGAATTTATAGATCACTTTGGGTAGTATTGACATGTTAACAATATTAAGTCTTCCAATCAATGAACATGAAAGATCATTCCATTCGTCTTCTTTAATCTCTTTTAGCAGTGTTTTAGAAGTCTCATTGTATAAGTCCTTCATATCCCTGGTTAAGTTTATTCCTAGGTCTTTTATTCTCATAGATGCTACTGTAAATGGAATTGTTTCCTAATTTCCCTTTCAGATTTCATAGTGCTGGTGTATAGAAACACAACTGATTTTTTTTTGTTGACCTTGTATGCTATAACTTTGCTAAATTCCTCCACTAGACATTCTTTCTTGTGGACTCTTTGGGATTTTATATATGTATACATACATACTTACAATACATACATATATATATATGTATGTATATGATCATGTTGTCCATGAATTGAGATAATGTTACTTGTTTTCCAATATTCCAACCTTTTATTTCTTTTCCTTATTGCTCTGGCTAGGACTTCTAATACAGTATAGAGTAGAAGTGCCGAGAGCGGACACTCTTGTCTTGTTCTTGATTTAAAGGAGAAAATCCTCCGTCTTGCTCCATTAAGTGTAATGTTGGCTGTTGGCTCTTCATATATGCCCTGAATCATAGCAAGGAACTTCCCTTTTATTCTAATTTTCTTAAGGGTTTTCATCAAGAAAAGCTGCTGGATTTTAGTGAATGCTTTTCTGCATCCAGAGAGATGATTTTGTGTTTCTTCCCCTTTGTTCTAGTGATGTGGTGTATGTATTACGTTGATTGATTTTCTAATATTGAACCATTCCTGCATTTCTGGAATGAATCTCACTTGGTCATGGTGTATGATTCTTCTAATATGCTGTTGGATTCTGTTTGCTAGTATTTTATTGAGGATTTTTGCATCTATATTCATAAAGGTTATTGGCTTGTAATTTTCTTTTTTGGTGATGTCTTTGTCTTGTTTTAGTATCAAGGTTATGTTTGATTCATAAAATGAATTAGGGAGTATTCCTTCCTTCTCTGTCTTTTGGAAGAATTTAAACAGGATCTGTGTCAATTTTTCTCTAAATGTTTGGTAGAATTCCCCAGATGTAGCCATCTGGTCCAGAACTTTTTTTTTTTCCCTGTTGCTATCTCTTTGCTTGTTATGAGTCTGTTTAGATTTTCTATTTCCTCTTAAGTCAGTTTGGATAGGTTGTGTGCTTCTAAGAATTTGTCCATTTCATCTACGTCAGTTTGTTGCCATACAGTTTTTCATAATATTCTGTCATAATACTTTTTATTTCTGTTGGGTCAGTTCTAATGTCTCCTCTTTCATTTTTTTTTCTTTATTGTTATAGTTTAGCTGAGGTTTATATTTCAAGTTAGTCTCCCATACAAAATTTTATAGACATTGTTATGTGACCCTAATTGCTCACCCCATTCTGAGACAGCACACTCCTCCTTTCCACCCCTGATTCCCCATAGCCATTCAACCAGCTCCTAACCCTCTCTGCCTTCCCATCTCACCTCTGGACAGAAGCTGCCCATTTGGTCTCTTGTATCTACTTGAGCTGAGAGGCACACTCCTCACAAGTATCAATTTATGTCCCACAGTCCAGTCTAATCTTCGTCTGAAGACTTGGCCTCGGAAATTCTTTTAGTTCTGGGCTGATAGAGAATCCAGGGGCCATGCTTTCCGGGCTTCCTCCAGTCTCAGTCAGACCATTAAGTCTGATCTTCTTACTAGAATTTGAGTTCTGCACCCCACCTTTCTGCTGCTCCATCAGGGACTGTCTGTCATGTTCCCTGTCAGGGTGGTCATTGGTGGTAGCCAGGCACCATCTGGTTCTTCTGGTCTCAGGCTAATGAAGTCTCTGGTTTATGTGGCCCTTTCTGTCTCTTGGGCTAATTCTTTCCTTGTGTCTTTAGTGTTCTTCATTCTCCTTTACTCCAGGTGGTTGAGACCACCTGATGTATCTTAGATGGCCGCTTGCAAGCTTTTAAGACCCCAGATGCCACTCACCAAAGTAGGATGCAGAGCATTTTCTTAATAAGCTTTGTTATGCCAATTGACCTAGATGTCCCCTGAAAACATAGTCCCCAGACCCCTACCCCTGTTACTCTGTCTCTCAAAGTGTTTGATTGTATTCAGGAAACTTCTTAGCTTTGGTTTAGTCCAGTTGTGCTGACTTCCATTGTAGTGTGTGCTGTCCTTCCCTTCGCCTAAGTTGATTCATATCTACTGTCTAGTTAGTGACTAACCCTCACCCTGCCTCCCCATCCTCGTAACCATCAAAGAATGTATTCTTCTGGGTTTAAAGCTTTTGTTGAGTTCTTATAATAGTGGCCTTATGCGGTATTTGTCCTTCTGTGACTGACTAAATTCACTCAGCATAATAAGTTCCAGCTTCCTACATGTTATATGATGTCTCAACGGCTTCATCATTGTTCTTTATCGTTGTGGAGTATTCCATTGTGTGGATATACCATAATTTGTTTATCCATTCGTCTGTTGATAGGCATCTAGGTTGTTTCCATCTTTTTGCCATTGTGAACAGTGCTGCAGTGAACATGGGTATACATATATCTATTTGTGTGACAGCTCTTATTTCTCTAGAATATATTCCAAGGCGTGGGACTGCTGGACTGTATGGTACTTCTATTTCTAGCTTTTTAAGGAAGCGCCAAATCAATTTCTAAAGTGGTTGTACCATTTTACATTCCCACCAACATTGAATAAGTGTTCCATTCTCTCCACAACCTCGCCAGCATTTATTATTTTGTGTTTTTTGGATTAATGCTAGCCTTGTTGGGGTGAGATGATATCTCATTGTAGTTTTGATCTGCATTTCTCTAATGGCTGATGATCGTGAGCATTTCTTCATGTGTCCGTTAGCTGCCTGAATATCTTCTTTGGCGAAATGCCTGTTCGTATCCTTTGCCCATTTTTTAATTGGGTTATTTGCCTTTTTGTTGTTGAGGTTTTGTAGTATCGTGTAGATTTCAGAGATCAGATGCTGATCGGCTTTGTTGTAGCCAAAATTTTTTTCCTAGTCTGTAGGTTGTCTTTTGACTCTTTTGGTGAAATCTTTTGATGAGCGTAAGTGTTTGATTTTTAGAAGCTCCCAGTTATCTAGTCTGTCTTGTGGTGCTTGTACATTGTTACTTATGGTTCGTATTCTGTTTATGCCATGTATTAGGGCTTCTAGCGTTGTCCCTATTTTTTCTTCCATGATCTTTATCGTTTTCGATTTTATATTTAAGTCTTTGATCCATTTTGAGTTAGTTTTTGTGCATGGTGTGGGGTATGGGTCTTGTTTGTTTTTTTGCAGATGGGTATCCAGTTATGCCAGCACCATTTGTTAAAGTGACTGTCTTTTCCCCAATTAATGGACTTTGGGCCATTGTCAAATATCAGCTGCTCATAAGTGGATGAATTTATGTGTGGATTCTCAATTCTGTTTCACTGGTCTATGTATCTGTTGTTGTACCACTACCAGGCTGTTTTGAATACCGTGGTGGTATAATAGGTTCTAAAATCAGGTAGTGTGAGGCGTCCCACTATGTTCTTCTTCTTGAGTAACGCTTTATTTATTCGGTGCCTCTTCCCTTTCTATATGAAGTTGGTGATTTTTTTTCTTCATCTCATTAAAAAATGCGGGTGTCCTCTTTCATTTCTTATTTTGGTAATTTCCATCTTTTCTCTATTTTTTTTTCCCCCTAGCTAAAATTTTACTTGTGTTTTACTGACTATGCAAAAGAATTCAACTGTGTGGATCATCACAAATTATGGATAGCATTATGAATAGTGGGAATTCCAGAACACATAATTGTGCTCATGAGAAACCTGTACATAGATCAGGAGGCAGTTATTCAAACAGAACAAAGGGATACTGCCTGGTTTAAAGTCAGGAAATGTGTGAGTCTGGGCTGTATCTTTTCACCATACTTATTCAGTCTGTTTGCTGAGCAAATAATCCAAGAAACCAGACTATATGAAGAACACGGTATCAGGATTGCAGGAAGACTCATTAACAACCTGCGTTATGCAGATGACACAACCTTGTTTGCTGAAAGTGAAGAGGACTTGAAGCACTTACTGATGAAGATCAAAGACCACAGCCTTCAGTATGGATTACACCTCAACATAAAGAAAACAAAAATCCTCACAGCTGGACTGTCATGGATTGAATTGTGTCTCCCAAAAGTATATGTCAACTTGATTAAGCCATGATTCCCAGTACTGTGTGGTTATCCTCCATTTTGTGATTGATATAATTTTCCTATGTGTTGTAAATCCTAATCTCTTCCTGTGGTTAATGAGGATTAGATTATGTTAAAGAGGATTAGGGTGGGATGTAACACCCTTACTTAGGACATCCCTGATCCAATGTAAAGGGAGTTTCCTTGGGGTGTGCCTGCACCACCTTTTATCTTACAAAAGATGAAAGGGAAGCGAGCAGAGAGTGGGGGACCTCATACCACCAAGAAAGCAGCACTGGGAGCAGAGCATGTCCTTTTGACTGGAGATTCCTGTCCTGAGAAGCTCCCAAACTAAGGGAAGATTGATGACAAGGACCTTCCTCCAGAGTTGACAGAGAAAGACTTCCCCTGGACCTGTTGCCCTGAGTTTAGTACTAAGAGAGTACGGTGCTACTCTAATAGATACCTAAAATGTGGAAGCGCTTTTGAAACTGTGAATGGATAGAGGACTCAGAAGGAAGTTAAAAGAACTGTTAACACCGGAGAAGGTGCATATGGTGAGAAGCAGCAGCAGAGGACTGGCAGCAGCAGAACCAGGAGACCAGTGCCAGACAACTCTGGAGCCAACCCATGGAGCAAGAGAGATGAGTGCATTTGTGCAGGAGGCTTCCTGGCAGAGTAGGGTGCCTCTGGGCAATAATCAGTGGAGCTAGGCTTGCCAACGCACGGAGCAAGAGAGCTGAGTACTTTCTGGTAGAAGTCTACTGGCAGAATGGCGTGCCTCTAGGCACTTAGCAGTGGAGCTACAGAGCTTTGGAACACTTGTCTAGCAGGGCAGATGCGGTTGTGAGGCCCGAGGGGCCGAGAGGCCAAGGAACCAAGAAGCAGAACCTGAAGAGACAAGGAACACAGGAAGCCAAGCTGTCTTCGTCTCAAAAGTTATGGCCACAACCTCGGGGGTTTCAAAGGGTGGAGCCATGGCCTCTGGTGTTTCTAAGTCGCCACTCAGATGGACTAGGAAGATGGTATGCCTAAAGCCAAGGGAGCAGAGTTCCAGTGGGCCTGGAGGGTGGAGCTGAAGCCCAGGTCTGGGGGCCTCCACTCAGAATACGGAGAGTGTGACCAATACCTAGAGTCTGGAGGGCAGGGCTATTGCGTGAATGGTCTCAGAGAACAGAGGATTATTTTCAAGCCTTGAGGGCTAATGTAATGTATTCTGCTAAGGTGCTTGGTGCCTGTTATGCCTTCTTTCCCTCCATTTTCTCCTGTTGTAATGGAAATATCTACCTTGTGGCTATTGCACTATTATAATTTAGAAGCAGGTAACTTATATTCTAGATTTCAGTTCGTTTAGATTTTCTACACATGTAACCATGTCATCAGTGAATAAAGACAAGTTTACTTCTTTTCGGATTTTTTTTCCTACCTGTTGCATGGATTAGGACCTCCAGTACAACCTCGAATATAAGTCTTGAGAGGGGACATGCTTGCCTTGTTCCTCATCTTGCGGGAAAGTGTTCTATATTTTTATTATTATTTTATAGATACCCTTTATAAGATTGATTTTCTTTCTACTTCTAGTTTACTGAAATTTTTTATCATGAAAGTATGTGGAATTCTATCAAGTGCTTTTTTTTAATCTATTGAATTGACTATATATTTTTTCCTCCTTTATTCTATTAATGTGGTGAATTACACTGACTATCATATGTTATACAGGCAGCCCCCAGGTTATGAATGAGATCCGTTCCTAAGTGTGTCTTTAAGTCGAATTTGTAGGGAAGTTGAAACAGCTGCATAAAGTTCTTATTTAGCCTTACTTTAGTGCAAGAAAAGACTCGAAGCCTTTTCAATGATTTAAAAGCTGCACATGCAGCAAGTGAAGGTGATCCTGATGAAGAATTTGTTGCGAGTAGGAGTTGGTTCAGTTGTTTTGTAGTGAGGGCAAATTTACGTACCATTAAAGGACAAGTACAAGTTGTCCATTAGTCGGATATTCGTAACCCCGAGACTTACTGTACTGAACTTTCATTCTTGGGATAAATCCCCCTTCTTTATTATGCATACTCTTTTATTGTAGGTTCAATTTGCCAAACAAGTACAAGTTGTCCATTAGTCAGATATTCGTAACCCCGAGACTTACTGTACTGAACTTTCATTCTTGGGATAAATCCCCCTTCTTTATTATGCATACTCTTTTATTGTAGGTTCGATTTGCCAAAAGTTTGTTAGGATTCTTAATGTCTTTTTTTCATGAGGACTGTTGGCCTGTAGTTCTTTTGCAATATATCCTTGTCAGTTTTTGATACCAGGGTTATAGGAAGTGCTCTCTCAGTCTCTATTCTTTGAAAAATTAGTGTGTGATATTATATTTTCCTTAAATGTTTGGTAGAAGTCAGTGGTGAAATCACTTGAAGTTTTTATTGTGTGAAGACTTTTTTCACAATGGACTAAATTTATTTAATAAATATAGGGCTACTTGTGCAATTTTCAGACAGTTGTGTTTTTCAGGAATTTATCAATTTTCTCTGTGTTGTCAAGCTATCCTTTTTTTATTTGTAATTTTATCGTGTTAAAATACATCTAACAACATTTATCATCTTAACCATTTTTAAGTGTGCGATTTAGTGACATTAATTACATTCACTGTGGTGTTCAATTATCACTGCTATCCATTACCAAATCTTTTTTATCACCCAAAATAAACTCAATACTCCTTAAGAAAAAACTCATTTTTCCCTTCCCCCAGCTCCTGTTGTTCTTGTTAGATGCCATTGAGTTGGTTCATAGCGACCCTGTGTACAACAGAATGAAACACTGCCTGGTCTTGCGCCATCCTCACAATTGTTGTCATGCTTGAACCCACTTTTGCAGCCACTGTGTCAATCCATCTCGTTGGCGGTCTTCCTCTTTTTCGCTGACCCTCCGCATTTCCAAGCATGATGTGCTTCTCCAGGGACTGATCCCTCCTAATAACATTCTTCTACGGAGCATCATGGTTGTACTTTTTCCAAGACAGATTTGTTCATTCTTTTGGCGGTCCATAGTATATTCAATGTTCTTCACCAGCGCCACAATTCAAAAGTGTCATTTTTCCTTCGGTCTTCCTTATTCATCGTCCACCTTTCACATGCATATGAGATAATTGAAAACACCATGGCTTGGGTCAGGTGTGCCTTAGTTTTCAAGGTGACATCTTTGCTTTTTGACACTTCAAAGAGGTCTTTTGCAGCAGATTTGCTCAGTGCAGTGCATTGTTTGATTTCTTGACTGCTGCTTCCGTAGGTGTTGATGGTGGATCCTAGTAATATGAAATCCTTGACAACTTCAATCTTTTCTCCATTCATTGTGATGTTGCTTATTAGTCCAGTTATGAGGATTTTTTTCTTTATGTTGAGGTGTAATCCATACTGAAGGCTGTGGTCTTTGATCTTCATCAGTAAGTGCTTCAAGTCCTCTTCACTTTCTGCAGGCAAGGTTGTGTCATCTGCATAATGCAGGTTGTCAATGAGTCTTCCTCCAATCCTGATGCCATGTTCTTCTTCTTATAGTCCAGCTTCTTGGATTATTTGCTCAGCATACAGATCGAATAGGTATGGTGAAAGGCTACAAGTCTGAAGCACTCCTTTCCTGACTTTAAACCACACAGTATCCCCTTGTTCTGGCCAAACGACTGCCTCTTGATCTGTGTACAAGTTCTTCATGAGCACAATTAAGTGTTCTCGAGTTCGCATTCTTTGCACTGTTATCCATAATTTGTTATGATCCACACAGTCTAATCCCTATGCATAGTCAATAAAACACAGGTAAACATCTTTCTTGTATTCTCTGCTTTCAGTCAGGATCCATCCCTGGTTCCACAGCCTCTTCTGAATCTGGCTTGAATTTCTGGCAGTTCTCTCTCAATATAGTGCTGCAGCCACTTTTGAATGATTTTCAGCAAAGTTTTACTTGTGTGTGATATTAATGATATTGTTCGATAATTTCCACATTGGGTTGGATCACCTTTCTTTGGAATAGGCATAAATGTGAATCTCTTCCAGTCGGTTGGCAAAGTAGCTATCTTCTGAATTTCTTGGCATAGACAAATGAGCACTTCCAGCACTGCATCCATTTATTGAAACATCTCAATTAGTATTCCGTCAATTCCTGGAGCCTTGTTTTTCGCCATTGCCTTCAATGCAGCTTGGACTTCTTCCTTTAGTTCCAACGGTTCCTGATCATATGCTGCCTCCTGAAATGGTTGAATATCAGCCAGTTCTGTTTGGTACAGTTACTCTGTGTATTCCTTCCGTCTTCTTTTGATGCTTCCTGCGTTAACATTTTCCCCATAGAATCTTCCAGTATTGCAACTTGAGGCTTGAATTTTTTCTTCAGTTCTTTCAGCTTGAGAAATGCCAAGCATGTTCTTCCCTTTTGCTTTTCTATCTCCAGGTCTTTACACATGTCATTATAATACTTGACTTTGTCTTCTCAGGCTGCCCTTTTAAATCTTGTGTTCAGCTCTTTCATTTTATCATTTCTTCTGTTTGCTTTAGCTAGTTGACGTTCAAGAGCAACTTTCAAAGTCTCTTCTGACTCCATTTTGGTCTTTTCTTTCTTTCCTGTGTTTTTAATGACCTCTTGCTTTCATCATGTATGATGTCCTTGATGTCATTCCACAGCTCATCTGGTCTTCAGTCATTAGTGTTCAGCACGTCAAATGTATTCTTGAGATGGTCTGTAAATTCAGGTGGGATATACTCAGGGTCGTACTTTGGCTCTCGTGGACTTGTTTTAATTTTCTTCAGTTTCAACTTGAACTTGCGTATGAGCAATTGATGGTCTGTTCCACAGTCAGCCCCCTGGCCTTGTTCTGATAGATGATGTTGAGCTTTTCCATCGTCTCTTTCCACAGAGGTAGTCAGTTTGGTTCCTGTGTATTTGATCTGGTAAGGTCCACGTGTATAGTCACTGTTTATGTTGTTAAAAAAAAGGTATTTGCAATGAAGAAGTCGTAGGTCTTGCAAAATTCTGTCATGAGATCTCTGGCATTGTTTCTATCACCAAGGCCATATCTTCCAACTACTGATCCTTCTTCATTTCCAACTTTTGCATTCTAATCACCAGTAATTATCAATGCATCCTGATTGCGTGTTCAATCAATTTCAGACCGTAGACGTTGGTAAAAATTATATGGTCTTCCTTGTAGGCATATGGATATTATTATATCACTGACAGTGTTGTACTTCAGGATAGATCTGGAAATGTTCTTTTTGATGATGAATGCCACGCCATTCCTCTTCAATTTGTCGTTCCTGGCATAGTAGGTCATAGGATTATTCTATTTAATATGACCAGTACCAGTCCATTTCAGTTCACTAATGCCTAGCATAGTGATTTTTATGTGTTCCATTTCATTTTTGACTACTTCCAATTTTCCTAGATTCATACTTCATACATTCCACGTTCTGATTATTAATGGATATTTTCACTTGTTTCTTCCATTTTGAGTCATGCCACATCAGCAAATGAAGGTCCAGAAGGCTTGACCCTATCCATGTCATTAAGTTTGTCCAGAAGTCCAAATTCATGGTGCCGGCTCTTTGGGACGTCTTTCTTTCTTGGTCGGCTCTGGAGGAAGGTCCTTGTCTTTTCAGTTTCTTTCCTGGTTCATTGGAGATCTCCATGTGGCTTGGTATCAGTCTTCCCCCATCTCTACTCACTTCTCTCTCCTTTTATCTAATTATGGGGTTTATTAGGGAAGTAACAGGTTACAATTCAGGATACACTTATTTGATCAGGACAGTCTTTTCTCAGCCGTACCCACAGGCGGGGTTACTTCGGCCACTTGGCCCAGCCTCTGCCTTGCTTGGGAAGTGTTTCAAAGCTCTTTAGCTCCTCCAATAAGTGACAGAGGCACCGCACTCCACCAGGAAGCCTTGGCGCAAAGGTATTCAGCTCTCTAGCTCTGTGGGTCAGCAAGCCTAGCTCTGCTGACAAGTTCCCAGAGGCACCCCGCTCCAACAGCAAGCCTCCTGCCTGCAGGCGCTCAGATTTCTCACTCCCTGAGTTTATTGATACGGGCTCACTAAGCACAGATCGTTTATCCAGTGTTTCAACTCAAGAGCTTAGAAAAGGATCTGATAGTTTATTTGGTTGGTTTACTGAGGCATGGATTAAGTGGCGGCCTACACTAAATCAAATTGAAGTGCCAGACCTGCCTTGGTATTTTGTAGAAGAAGGTATCTAAAGGCTTAGGGAAATTGTCATATCAGAGTAGACTTATCAGGTTGGTTCCACAGACCCACCCATGGAATGCCCAGAGCACACACATTTTATAATGGTGAGGAACAAATTTGTGAAAGGAGCCCCAGCATCCTTGAAGACTGCTATGATTACTATTTTATGTAAGTCAGATTTGACAGTAGGAACTGCCCTAAGTGAATTAAGACATCTAACTACAAATGGGCTTGTTGGTGGCCGGGGCCATGTGGCAGCACTTAATAGACAAAGACAAGGTGGGCATGGTCACCGTAACGGACAGCAGAGTCAAAACAGTAATCAGAATAGTCTGAGTCATATGGACTTATGGTGTTGGCTACTAAGTCATGGTGTCCCTAGAAGTGAAATAGATGGAAGTTACTAAATATTTACTTGATCTGTACAAGTGGAAGAATTCTAGGTCCAGTGAACAGCAATCTAACTTTAATCACCAGAATAGAGTCAGGGCCCCTCAGTCAATTCAGACGTGAGCCAGTTTTTAGACCTACAGCCTCTTGAATGAAGGGGAGTGCCCTTGAGGAAGGACCCCACTACAGTGTCAAAAATTTATATTGTTACTGTTTCTCCCAGCCTTCCCCAAAGTGATCTATGGCCTTTTAGAAGAGTGACTGTTCATGGGGGAAAGGGAAGTAATGAGACTTTTCGGGGATGACTGAAAACTGACACTAATTCCAGGAGACCCAGAATGCCACTGTGACCCACCAGTCAAAGTAGGGGTGTATGGAAGCCAGGTTATCAATGGAGTCTTAGCTCAGTGGATCCAGTGGATCCCTGTACTCATCCTGTAGTGATTTCTCCAGTTCCAGAATGAATAGACATACTCAGCAGCTGGCAGAAGCCCCACATTTGATCCCTAACACCTGGAGTAAGGCCTATTATGATAGGAAAAGTCAACTGGAAGCCATTAGAATTGCCTCTGCGTAGGAAAATAGTAAATCAAAAGCAATACCATATTCCTGGACGGATTGCAGAGATTACTGATACCAATAAGGACTTGAAGGATGCAGGGGTGGTGATTCCCACCACATCCCCATTCAACTCTCCTGTTTGGCCTGTGGTGGGGGGACAGACACATAAATCCTGTAGAATGACAGTGGATTATTTTAAACTTAACTAGGTGGTGACTCCAATTGCAGCTGCTGTTCCAGATGTGGTTTCATTGCTTGAGCAAATTAATATGTTTCATGGTAGCTGGTATGCAGCTACTGATCTGGGCAATGCCTTTTTCTCAATTCTGGTTTCAACGGATCACCAGAAGCAGTTTGCCTTTAGCTGGCAAGACCAGTAATACACCTTCACTCTCCTACCTCAGGGGTATATCAGCTCTCCAGCCCTGTGTCATAATTTAGTCCACAGGGATCTTGATCGCCTTTCCCTTCCACAAGACATCACACTGGTCCATTACATTGATGACATTATGCTGATCAGACCTCCTAAAGAGGAAATATCAATGACTCTGGACTTATTGGTAAGACATTTGCATGCTAGAGGGTGGGAAATTAATCCCACAAAAATTCAGGCACCTTCTACCTCGGTGAAATATCCTGGGGTCCAGCAATGTGAGACATGTTGAAATATTCCTTCTAAAGTGAAGGATAAGTTGTTACATCTGGCCCTTCCTCCAACTAAAAACGAGGCAGAATGCTTGGTGGACCTCTTTGGATTTTGAAGGCAACATATATCCTCATCTGGGTGTGCTGCTCTGGTCTGTTTATCAAGTGACTCGAAAAGCTGCTAGTTTTGAGTGGGGCCCAGAACAAGAGAAGGCTCTGCAGTAGGTTCATGCTGTTGTGCAAGCTGCTCTGCCACTTGAGCCATGTGATCTGGCTGATCCAACGGTGCTTGAGATATAAGTGGCAGATAGAGGTGCTGTTTGGAGTCTTTGACAGGCCCCTATTAGGGAATCACAGCACAGACCCTTAGGATTTTGGAGCAGAGCCCTACCATCCTCTGCAAACACCTACTCTCCTTTTGCGTAACAGCTTTTGGCTTGTTACTGGGCCTTAGTAGAAACTGAACACTTAATCATGGGCCACCAACTCACCATGTGGCCTGAGATGCCCATCATGAACTAGGTGTTTTCTGACCCACAGAGCCATAAAGTTGGACATGCACAGCAGCACTCCATCATTAAATGGAAGTAGTATATACATGATTGGACTTGAGCAGGACCTGACAGCAAAGTAAGTTATATGAGGAAGTGGCCCAAATGCCCACGGTCTCCACTCCTGTCATATTACTTGCTTTCTCCTGGTCTGTACCTATGGCCTCATGGAGAGTTCCTTATGATCAGTTGACTGAGGAACAGAAAACTCATGCCTGGTTTACAGATGGTTTTGCATGGTATGCAGGCACCACTTGAAAGTGGACAGCAGCAGCACTGCAGCCCCTTTCTAAGACCTCCCTGAAGGACAGTGGTAAAGGCAAATCCTCCAAATGGGCAGAACTTCGAGAAGTGCACCTGGTTATTCACCTTGCTGGGAAGGAGAAATGGCAAGATGTGCGATTGTATACTGATTTTGTGGGGCTGTGGAAAATAGTTCAGCTGGATGGTCAGGGACTGGGAAAGAACATAATTGCAAAATTGGTGACAAGGGAGTATGGGGAAGAGGTATGTGGGTAGACCTCTGAATGGGCCAAAAAAGTGAAGATATTTGTGTCTCATGTGAATGTTTACCAAAGGGTGATCTCAGCAGAGGAGGATTTTAACATTCAAGTGGATAGAATGACGTGTTGTGTGGAAACCGGTCATCCTCTTTCCCCAGCCACTCCCTTCATTGCCCAGCAGTCTCATAAACTAAGTGGCCATGGTGGCAGGGATGGAAGTTATGCATGGGCTCAGCAACGTGGACTTCAGCTCTCCAAGGCCATCTTGGCCACAGCCACTGCTGAGTGCCCAATCTGCCAGCAGCACACACCAACACTGAGTCCCCAGTATGGTACCATTCCTCGAGGCTATCGGTCAGCAACGTAGTGACAGGTTGCTTACACTGAATCACTTTCATTTTCCAGTGTTTTGTTCTCACTGAGATAGACACTTAACTCTGAATATGAATTTGCCTTCCCTGCGCACAATTCTTCTACTACCATCTGTGGACTCATAGAATGCCTTATCCACCATCATGATGTCGCACACAGCATTGTCTCAGATCAAGGGACTCACTTCACAGTGAATGAAGTGTGGCAGTGGGCTCATGCTTATGGAATTCACCAGCCTTACCATGTTGCCCATCATCCTGAAGCAGCTGGCTTGAAGGAACAATAGAATGGCCTCTTAAAGATACAATTACATTGCCAGCTAGGTGGCAATAGTTTACAGGGTTAAGGCATTGTTCTTGAGGATATATATGCTCTAAAGCAGCATCCAATATATGGTGCCATTTCTCCCATAGCCAGGATACCTGGGCCCAGGAATCAAGGGGTTGAGATGGGAGTGGCACCACTCACTATTACCCCTGGTGACCCTCACAAAATTATTGCTTCCTGTTGATTCGACCCAGTGCTCTGTGGATCTGGAGGCCTTAGTTCCAACGGGAGTTATGTTCCCATCTGGAGACACAACACTGATTTCTTTGAAGTGTAAGTTAAGAATGCTCCTGGTCACTTTGGGCTCCTCATGCTTCTGTATCAACAGGCAAAGACGGGAGTTACCATATTGGCTGGTCTGTGTGTATATATACATTATATGTATAATATATATTTATATATATATACACATATATATACATGTATGAATGTGTGTTTGTTTATATATGCTTCATTGGTTTCGCTTCTCTAGAAAACCCAGCCTGAGACTGTGCCCCTTTGTGTTTGACTTATTTCACTCAGCATAATGTTTTCAAGGTCCAGTCATTTTCTAGCTTGTATCAGGACTTCATTTCTATTTATGGCTGAGTAATATTCCAACATTCCACTGAGGAGTCCAGGTGGTGCAGTGGTAAAGCACTAGGATGCGTACCAAAAAGTTGGCAGTTCAAACCCATCACCCTTTCAGTGGGAGAAAGATGTGGCAGGCTGCTTCTGTAAGGAAAGATTACAGCCTTGGAAACCCTATGGGGGCAGTTCTGCCCTGTCATATAGGGTCACTGTGAGTCAGAATCAACATGAAGGCAACTGGTTTGGTTTTTTTTGGCTTTAATATTCCATGTATGTACGTACTGCATTTTATTTATTCATTCATCTCTTGGTGGACACTTGAGTTGTTTCCACCTCTTGCCTATTGTGAGTAATGCTGTAAAGAACATTGGTGTGCAAGGAACTGTCTGAGTCACTGCTTTTAATTCTTCTAACTTGAAAAAGTGAAATTGCTGGATCATATGTTAATTCTGTGTTTATCCTTTGAGGAACTGGCAAACTGTTTTCCACAGTGGCTGTACCATTTTCCGTCTCACCAGCAATGGATGAGTGTTCCAGTATGTTCACATCCTTGGCAACAGTTGTTATTTTCCACTTTTCTGATAATAGCCATCCCAGTAGGCGTGAAGTGGTATCCCATTGTGGTTTTGTTTTAGATTTCCCTGATGTCTAATGACTTTGAGCATCTTTTCATGTGCCTATTGACCATTTGTATATTTTCTTTAAAGAAATGTCTCTCAAATCCTTTGCCAATTTTTAAATTGGATTGTTTGTCTTTTTGTTGTTGAATTGTAAAAGTTCTTTATATATTCTGGGTATTAAATCGTTTCTGAAATATGTGGTTTCCAAATGTTTTCTTCCATTCTGTAGGTTATCTTCACTTTAAGTCTTTTGATGCACAAAAGATTTTAAAAATTTCGATGAAGTCCAATTCATCTATTTCATCTTATTTTGCTCATACTTTTGGTGTCATATCTGAGAATCCATTGTCAAAAACTAGATCTGGAAACTTTACCCCTGTACGTTTTTTTCTAAGAGTGTTATGGTTTTAGTTCTTATATTTGGGTCATTGAACCATTTTGAGTTAATTCTTGTATAGGGTGTAAAGTATAAGTCCAACTTCATTCTTTTGTATGTCAAGATCCAGTTGTCTCAGAACCATTTTTTGACGAGATTATTCTTTCCCCATTGAATGATCTTGGCACCCTTGTCAAAAATTGAATTGACCAAAGATGTATTAATTTCTTTCTGGACTCATAATTCCATTCCATCAGTCTATATGTCTGTCCTTATACTAGTACCACACTGTTTTGATTACTGTAGATTTATAGTCTATTTTGAAATTGGGAAGTTGTGACTCTACCTACTTTGTTGTTTTTTTTCAAGATTGCTTTGGTTATTTTAGGCCCCTTGCAATTCTCTATTAATTTGATGACTGACTTCTCTATTAATTTGTTGATTGACTTTTCCATTTTTGCAAAAAAAAAAAAAAAAAACAGGCTGTTGGGATTTTGATAGGGATTTCGTTGAATCTGTAGATCACTTTGGGTAGTACTGACATCTCAGTAATGTTAAGTCTTCCAATCCATGAACAGAGAATGTCTTCCCATTTATTTAGGTCTTCTTTAATATCTTTTAGCAATGTTTTATAGTTTTCAGTTGTACATGCCTTTCACCTCCCTGGTTAAATTTATTCTTAGGTGTTTTATTCTTTTAGATGCTATTGTAAATGGAATTGTTTTCTTAATTCCCTTTCCAGATTATTCATTGCTGTTGTATAGAAACCCGTCTAATTTTTGTGCATTAACCTTCCACCCTGCAACTTTGCTAAATTCATTTATTAACTCTAGTAGCCTTTCTTCAGAATCTTTGGGATTTTCTAATCATGAATCATGTCATCTGTGAATAGGAATAGTTTTACTTCTTCCTTCCCAATTTGGGTACCTTTTATTTCTTTTTCTTGCCTAATTGCTATGGCTAGGACTTCCAGTCCAATACTGAATAGCAGTAGTGAGAAGAATGGGCATCCTTGTCTCGTTCCTGCTCTTAAAGGGAAAACTCTCAATGTTTCTTTAATGAGTATGATGTTAGCTGTGGGTTTTTCATAAATGTCTTTTATTATATTTAGGGATTTATCTTCTATTCCTAGTTTGTTGAGTATTTTTATCATGAAAGGATGTTGGATTTTGTCAAATGCCTGTTCTTTATCAATTGAGATGTTCATGTGGTTCTTTCAGAATATCCTTTTATATCTGTAGGATCTGTAGTAATGTTCCTTTTTCATTTCTGTTATTGGTAATTTATGTTTTGTCCTCTTTGTTTCTTGATCAGGCTTGCCTCACTTTTAATCAGTTTTATTAATCTCTTCAAAGAACTTGCTTTTAGTATTGGTGATGTTCCTCTTTTTAAAAATTTCGTTGATTTTTGCTCTTATCCTTTTTTTTTTTCTCACACTTCCTCTGGGTTTAATTTTCTCTTTTTCTAGCTGTCTAAAGTAGAAGATTAAAACATTGGTTTTAAACCTCTTAAATCTTTTTTTCTAGTATTTGCATTTATAGCTGTAAATTTTATCATTTTATCACACAAATTTTGATATGTTGTATTTTCATTGTCATTCTATATTTTTATTAGTATTTTTCTTTTGGATGTCTCCTCTTTTTCAAGAATTCTTATTTATGACTTCTGTTTCATGTTTCCAGAATGCTTCTAATAATCTACTTAAGCTTATCTTTATAAATATCAGGTAAAGAGAGGAATGCAGGGAGGGAACTCAAAGTTTCTTGCCTGCCACCGTTTTATTCATCGTTCTCATCAATCTGATTTATTTGTATTTCGGTTAGAGCCCTTTCCCAATTATATGGGTGATATCCTCTTTGAAACCTTGCATATCCAAAAATGTTTCTTGGATGCTATTAAGTGAATGACATCTTGGCTAGACATAGGATTATTGGATTGTATTCCTTTCATTTTGGTAGCCTGTAGATACTATTCCGTGATTTTAGGTTCCAGTGTTGCAGCTGAGAAATCTGATGTCAGACTGATTCTTGCTTTTTGGTAGGAAAATTATTTTGTTTACATCGGAGCTGGAAAGATTTCTTCCTTTTTTTTTTTTAATTTAGAAATGAGAAACTAACTGAATTTGTCTAGCTGTTTCTCATCAGTCTAGCCTGGAACACAGCCCATTCAAATACAGACTCAGATCTTTCTTTAATGTAGTTAAATTTTCTTCTATTTCTTGTTTAATTATTACTTGTTCTCTAACTGCTTCTATTTCTCTACTTGAATTTCTGTTTCTTGCATATTGAGCTCCTGGATCTATCTTCCAAGTCTCTTCCTTCATAATTTTCATCAATCTTTACATTTTTACCCTGTGTTTTGAAGTATTTCAATGCCAGTAGTGACCAGTAGCTCCTTCAATTAATCTACTAAATTGTTAACTTTGGAAATAGTGTGCTTTATATGCAAAGTCTTGTTTTGTGTTGCACTTTAATCTCCTTTGGAAGTTTTCGTTATTTTTCCGCTAAAGTTGTTGCCTGCCTCTTCCACAGCTGAATTTCACTGGTTGACTGATATTGCTTTTTATAGCTGCTGGACTCCCTTGAATGTGTCCTTATTTTTTATTGTCAGTCTGTTGAAGCTCAGGCTTGGCATGGAGAGAAGCCATGTCCTGTAGGCCAGTGGTGCAGTCACAGACAGGCCATCAGTCTACTACAGAGGCACTAGGGGCCCACAGACTCCCTACTCCCCATGCTTCTCACTCTCTCCTAAGTTCAGGACTCTGCCCACCCCTTCTGAGCTTGTTGGCCTCTTAAGTGCCAGTGAGACTAGGCACACTCATGTAGGGCTGACGTTAGCCACTTCATCCCTGTTCTGCTCCTACTACCACCAGGAGTCCACAGATCATGTGGACTGCAAGGATCTGCCACCTTGCCTTGCTCACACAGGACTTTCTGATACAGTTCTCTTGTCTCTGGTTTTATCTGTGGAAGAGAGCACCCTACGTCCGTTCTCTGTGCCAAAGTTACTGTGGAACCCTGAGCTGCCCCCCACACTTAGCCATTTCCAGACAACCACAGTCCTCTGACTTAATTCAGCCAGAGTTGTAATTGGAGGAAGAAGGAAAGAGAGCTGCATTTGGATTTCTGTCCTCTCAGAACAGGCTTATTTTCCATTAATAATACTCTTCTCTAAGTAATTAATATGAAAAAATACTGTTGCATTATTTTAACTAGCTCCTACTTAAATTTACTTCACTGGCTATTACAATTTAGTATTTACAATGCCTTTTTTGCTGTCCTTACAGGAATGAAAGTTTATTAAAAGTGTTCTTAATATGATCTGTAGTCTATATATGAGTATTTTTTTAATCCCACGAAATAGCTGTGGTAAGAGTGGTCTTTATTGCTTAAAATAAATAAAATAAAACCATGTATTTTCATAGGAAGGTTGTTAAGTGCTTTTAAAATACACTGAAGTAAGGGAGTATTGAGTTTGTGTTAATGGTGATAGAAATAACTTAGAGAAGGATAGTGATGATGTTTGCATACCATGAAGAATGAAATCGGTGTCACTGAATTATACATGTAGAAACTGTTGAATTGGCTAATGTATTGTTATGTATATTTTTACCACAATATTTTTTTTAAATGCACTGAAGTATTTGCTGTTTACATTGTTTTACTTTTTCCTTCCCCTGCAAGTAGACAACTCATAAATATTCTTCTATATTGTATGTTTATAGGTTAGCATGGCCTCACTGAAACAATTAGACCAAAGGCTCTTTGAAACTTACATTGAGTTGAAAGCAGATCCCATCGTTGGCTCCCTGGAGCCCGGGATTTATGCGGGCTGTTTTGATTGGAAGGATTGCTTGCCTCCGACAGGTAAGTAGTTTCAAGTCACTGGAGTTCTCTAAGATTCCCTAATGCATCTAGTGTACTAGGTAAAACTATGGTTTTATCCATTAATATACGCTTAAGATACTTTTCTTTTTATTCAGATTTTTTCTCGTATTTACTGAAGAGTGGGGAGATTAGTTTGATTTTAACTTTTTATTAGCTTAAAACCTTTTTTGGTAGCTTAGAATTTAGTACATTTATTCTTATTAATACTTCTGACTTGAGTGTTATTCTTAAATTGCAGAGAATAATTAATTATATACCTTATAGTAATTGATCATGTTAGTAATACATACTCGTTTCCTATGGTATACCTTTATTGCATAGATAGAATGACTCTGAATGACAGTTTTCTGCGATGACCTTGTGACTGTCATCAAAAAATGTATTTAAGAAATCTGGTAACTTCTATGTAAGAACCAATTATGGATGCTGTAAAGGTGAAGGATAGAAGGAAAACATGTAGGAGTAAGATTATTATAGTAATTTAGCAAAGAAAACTAAACCATAGAAGGATAACTGACATTTCCAGTATTTGTGATATCAAATGATAGTTGCTTAAATCACTTCATAATGTATCTTTTAAAAATAACCATTGCTTGCTGAATCAAATAAACTGTTTGACTGATCAGATAGTTATTTCTTTGTAGGAAATAGTGTGGAGTACATAAAACCAAGCTACTTATTAACATTTTCGTAAAGAAATAGTCGGTTTGAAATTGGCATCCTAAAAGTCTCACAAAGTACTCACGCTGTGCATGTGCTTTTTGGATGTGTGAATGTAGCTACATCAGTGAATTGTTAACCAGATTGACTTGATCTTCATTCTTTTAAGTAATCACTTTAAGCACCTTTGGTTTTTATTGTGTAGTGTTTTTATTAGATGGTGATAAAATTGTTTACTGTATATATACTTTTGGTCTTTATAATATAGTGTTCAAATCAGGTGGTAATAAATATAGTGATGCAAAAGGCTAAAATAAAAACCATCATTAAATGAATAACATTTTATGTGACCACAAGTATTTGTCTGAAATCACAGTCATTGTAGTCCTGTGAGGCCTTCCACTGTCAGCTGGCCATAATCTCTCTTGTTTAAGCTTTGTTTCTTTTCTACTCACATGCTTTAGTGTGCCCAAACTGAATTACTGTTTATATCCCAAATATGCTCCTTGAAAATCTAAATCAGACCCTATTAATAACTTCATTAAATCTGTGCAGTATCTTTGCATTGTACCCACGGTATACTCTGAGCGTCTTACTTGCACCACAAAGCTGTACGCAGACTGCCTTCACATGTGCCGCAGTGTCCCATCCCTGACCCACCATATTCCAAACTCACTGCCAGACCCTCCCACCACTGGGCCTCTTCATGGCAGTGTTTTCCCTGCTTAGACAGTTCTTCCTCTGAATCTCCATAGGACCAACTCCCTTTTGTCATTCAGGTCTCAACTTACATATCACCACCCCAGCCACCCAGTCTGAAGTAATGATATGGCAGTTGGGGATTCTGCATGGAGTTGTAGATTTACCCTGTGAAAAATACTAATATTCATTTTTAAAGTAGTTGTTTACGAGGAAGACTGCTGCAGATTTGGTCCCTAATTTTAAGAGACTTACTGCAGGCCTTCTGTACTGTTGGAACTCATTAGAGCTAAATCATTGAGGTCATTTAAAAAAAAAAAAAATTGCCACTGATTCTATTCCAACTCATTGTAACTCCATGTGTGTCAGAGTAGAACTGTGCTCCATAGAGTTTTCAATGACTGATTTTTTGGAAATAGGTAACCAAGTCTTTCTTCTGAGGTACCTCTAAGTGGACTAGAACTTCAGATCATTTGATTGGCAGCCAAGTGCTTAACATTTCACACCACCCTGGGGATCTGAATGAGGGCATAGTTCAGGGTTAATTATAACAAAGTTGTTGGACAAAACCATCCTTCTGTATAAGAATAACTTTTAAGTGAACAAACAGTTTTCTACAACAAATTATCATTGTTGAGATCATCAGGTAACCACCATCTCTGGAACTTTTGATCTACAATCCCTTTTCAAAACTCTTGGGCCCAGATGACTTTTGGAATTCACGCATTTTTGGATTTTAGAAAGTACATAGGCATATATTATGTTACATCACCAGCAGGGATCTAGGGGTCCCTGTAGTCCTGCAGAGAAGTGTATGAATATTCAGACTAGGAGTGATAAAGAATATAAATGTCCTCATTTGTTTCAGGTGAGAACTGCCACCCAGTGTTCATCATAAATTTGCAAAAACACAGAGGCTGCTTTGTCACTTCTGTATCTGCCATGTCTAGACTACCACTTGGTACACGGTGCTCAGTCAGGGAATGCTTGTCATTGTTATCCTAGCTTGCCTGACGCTGGCACTCTTCCCTGCTGACCAGTCCTCCGCACTCCCAGATGTCCTTGGGGTTCAGCTCCACAGTCTTCTCCATTGCTCCTCACATCCCTCCTAGCTCATCATTCTCTGAGCCCTGTTGTACTTTTATACTCTCTTATAGCTCTTTTTTTTTCTTCCTTTTGCTTTAGCTACCCGACGTTCAAGAGCACGTTTCAGAGTCTCTTCTGGCATAGATTTTGGTTGTTTTTTTCTTTCATGTCTTTTTAATGACCTCTTGCTTTCTTTGTGTTTGATGTCCTTGATGTCATTCCACAACACATCTGGTCTTTGGTCATTAGTGTTGAACACACCAAATCTGTTCATGAGATGGTCTCTAAATTCAGGTGGGATATACTGAAGGTTGTACTTTGGCTCTCGTGGACGTGTTCTAATTTCTTCAGTTTCAGCTTGAACTTGCGTATGAGCAATTGATGGTCTGTTCTGCTGTCGGCCCCTGGCCTTGTTCTGATAGATGATATTGAGCTTTTCCATTGTCTCTTTTTCACAAATGTAGTCTATTTGATTCCTGTGTATTTGAACTGGTGAGGTCCATGTGTATACTCACTGCTTATGTTGTTGAAAAAAGGTATTTGCAGTGAAGAAGTCATTGGTCTTGCAAAATTCTATCATGCTATCTCCAGCAACGCTTCTATCACCAAGGCCGTATTTTCCAACTGCGGATTCTTCCTCTTTGTTTCCAACTTTCACATTGCAGTCACCAGTAATTTTCAATCCCTGGAGAAGGACATCATGCTTGGTAAAGTACAGGGTCAGTGAAAAAGCGGAAGACCCTCAATGAGATGAATTGACACAGTGGCTGCAGCAATGGGCTCAGGCATAACAGCTATTGTGAGGATGGCGCGGGACCAGGCAGTGTTTCATTCTGTTGATCATAGGGTCGCTGTGAGTCAGAGCTGACTCCATGGCACCTAACAACAACAACATAGCTCTTTAGTTCATGGTGTATATGTTTTTTTGTATTTGTTTTTTATTCCCCTGTGGGGCAGACATCAAAAGAACTTTTCAACAAGGCCCCTTCATATTATTTTTTTTTTTAAATTTTTTCTTATTGTACTTTAGATGAAGGTTTACAGAACAAATAGTTCCTCATTAAACAGTTAGTACACATATTGTTTTATGACAATGTTTAACTACCCCACGACATGGCAACACTGTCCCTTCTCAACCTTGAAAACCCCTTTATATTCTACTCATGGCAACAATAAGCAATTCTCAGCTATTGCTCTTCCCGGGTTCCTGGCCTTCTGCTGGGAACTGTTTCCCGGGCCTCTTTCAGATTTGTTCAACAGGTCTGAGCAGAGCTGGTTGTCACTGCTGTCTAGCCCTTCTGCCTAGTCTTAGGAAGAATAGACCGAGAGGGCCTGAGCTGAGTCTCCCATTTTATGTCCAAGATGATTGATAGCGATGACTCCTGTGACCATATTTCTTTTCTCATTTGAAGCACCAAGAGGAAGTGTTTATCTTTTCTGCAAAAGAAATACTACAAAGCAGCGAAGATGCAAAAAACTCATGACGTAGTACCAGCATGTTTCATGTTTTATTCCCTTCCCTTGTTTATTGTTGTTAGTTGCCATTGAGTCAGCTCCAACTCAGGGCAGCCCAATCCTGCTCCATCCTCTCAATTGTTGGTATGTTTGAGTACATTGGTGCAGCTGTGGTGTCAATCCATCTCATTGAGGATCTCCTTCTTTTTCACTGACCCTCTGCTTTACCAAGCACGGTGTCTTTCTCCAGGGACTATCTTTTGTGATGTTGTGTCTAAAGTATGCAAAATGAAGCCTCACTATTCTTGCTTCTAAGGCGTACTGTGACTGTACTTCTTTTAAAACTGATTTGTTCATTCTTCTGACAATCCACAATATATTCAGTATTCTTCACCAACACCACAATTCGAACGTGTCAATGTTTCGGTCTTTCTTTTTTATTGTTTAGCTTTTGCATGCATATGAGGCAGTTGAAAAGACCATGGCTTGGGTCAGGAGCACCTTAGTCATCAAAGAGACATCTTTGCTTTTTAGAACTTGAAAGAGATCTTTTGCTGCACATTTGCCCTAAGGGATAATGTCGTTTGATTTCTTGAATCCTGCTTCCTGGATGTTGATTGTTGATCCAAGTAAAATGAAATCCTTGACAACTTCAATCTTTTCTCCATTTATCGTGATGTTGCCTTTTGGTCCCATTGTGAGGATTTTTGTTTTCATTATATTGAGGTGTAATCCATACTGAAGGCTGTGGTCTTTGATCTTCATCAGTAAGTGCTTCAAGTCCTCTTCACTTTCAGCAAGCAAGGTTGTGTCATCTGCATGTCGCAAGTTGTTAATGAGTCTTCTTCCAATCCTGATGCCATGTTCTTCTTCATATATATAGTCCAGCTTCTCAGATTATTTCTTCAGCATACAGCGGGAAGAAGTGAAAGGATGCAGTCCTACTGCACACCTATTTCATGGGCACAATTAAGTGTTCTTGGTTCCTGTTCTTCATAATGTTGTCTATTATTTGTTGTAGAATTTGGAGATCCCTTGCTTATATATAAATTATCTCATGAGAAAACAAAGTCCTACACCTTGCTTGCTGTACCAAACTACTGTGGGAACGGTTTACCAATTCCACGTATTCACAAATCAGGCTGTCTTGATATGTGACAGGTACCCCACAGACAGACACACACACATCCCTGGTGTTAGGGTCCTGCAGATAGTTTCATTCCTTTGTGTTCCCATAACATCTGGCCCAATGCCTTGCATATCATTATTACTTAATATTTGTTATACTCTTCTAAATGTCAAATATTAGAAGATGATCATATAATTTATTATTTAAGAGAACCCTTCTAAGAGCCAAAGAGGCATCTGTTAATAATTACTCTAGGACAGTAGCCCTTAAAGCAGAAGCTATAGTAACTCTGACTTTAACTCACAATCCCCTTCTAGTAGTGCCCTTATCATTCTCCTCTTTACAGCCCAGCTTTTTAAAAAGTAGTTTGTCATGCCTTTAAAAATT
Source organism: Dugong dugon (assembly GCA_030035585.1). Classification (NCBI taxonomy): domain Eukaryota; kingdom Metazoa; phylum Chordata; class Mammalia; order Sirenia; family Dugongidae; genus Dugong; species Dugong dugon. Next base: position 25,889,734 of record CM057464.1, read on the forward strand.
CAGTACTAATCTTCTCTTTCTTCTCATGTTCCATGACCTCTCATCCCTCTGAGTCTGTTTCCACACCCACCAATCCACGGAGGCCATTCTCACAGAAGCCACCTAAGTGCTGTTGGAAAATCTGGCCTACATACTCCTCATCTCACTGATGTCTCTGTAGCAGCTCCATGGCCTCACCACCCCCATCAGCCTGTCTCCGTGGCATACCTGGCGCTCCTTTGTAGCTTGCTTCTCTTCTTTCCCTGTTGGTATCCCCGAGCATTCTGTTTTTAGCTGTTACTGCTACTCTTTCCTGAGGCTTCTTCTGAGTAATTTCATCCACTCATGACATCACTAGGACCTGCAAGACTGACCGATGCCTCTGAATCTGTTCCCTACTCTGACCTCCAAATCCTTCTATCCCACCTCCTGTTACCTGCCTCCACTTAGACATTTCTGGGACCTCTTAAACCTAGCAAGCCCAAACTAAACTCTTTTTCCCTTTAGCACCCTCCTCCTAACCCATCCTTCCTGCTGTTGTCTCCCTCTTAGCCAGTAATCGGCAGTGGCAGGACTAGCGGGGATAGCCTGGATTTCCCCGGCCCTACCTGTCCACAGACAGCTAGTTTCCACTCCCACCACCACAACCTTAATTTTGTCGCTCCTCGTTTTTCCTGGGGGTTATTCTAGTTGTTTTCTGCTTGATCTCCCAGCATCCAGTCTTTCCTGTCTCTGTTCTACCTTCAGCCTTTCGAAAGCTCATTTTTCTAAAATGTGACTCACCTTGCCTTCCCCCTGCTTAAAAATACTCCAGGGTGTCCCAGAGACTCCCACCTCCTGAGAAAGTACTATCAGCTGTGGTCCAGACCCTTGTAGCTAAAGAAAAAGCACTGAGGCCCGTGGACCAGAATACTCAGTCAAAAAATAGAGCTGCTTTGGTTATGGATCTCGTCTATTAGACGTGACTCCTTGCCAGAAGGAGCGGGCACCTTCTCCTCATGAAGGCACGCCACAGGCCGATGAGAAGATGCCAGTGTTGGAGTCAAGCTCGTGGCCTTCGAGCAAAGGTCTGGGGCAAATGCCTCGAGCTGGTGAGGGAGGTAGCGTGTCAGACCCTGTCATCCTGCCACCTGGGAAAGCAGCGGCCCCTTCAGAGCATCCCTGGCAAGCTGTTAAATCACTCACCCAGGCCAGACTTCTTTCTCAGCCCCCTGCCAAGGCTTTTTTATATGAGCCAGCAACTCAGGCCTCAGGAAGAGCACCTGCAGAGGCTGAGCAGACCCTTGGACTTCCCAGCCAAGCCCCAGGCCTGGTGAAGCAGATGGCTGGAGGCCAGCAACTACCTGGACTTGTTGCCAAAGGGACAGCACTGAGTGGGCAGTCCTTCAGGCCTCTTGGGAATGCCCCAGCCTCCCTTCCCACTGAGAGAAGCAGTTGGCACCACAGAGCAGAGTCCCTGGGTCCAGGGAAAGGCCTGTCTGGGGCCAGGACTCTGGCCCATGGTGGCTGGACAGACACTGACACCACCATGCTGGTCCTCTGGGAGCACACAGACATTGGCACAGACTTGCTGGTCTCTTGGACGAGGGCAAGACCCTAAACCAGAGCAAAATACAATTCCAGCTCTTAACCAGGCTTCTTCCAGTCACAAGTGTGCAGAGTCAGAACAGAAATAATGATAGTAAATATCATGGCCAGACAAACTACCCCCAGGGTACCATTTGGGGAGGGGAAATCTTCTTTTCTTTCTTTTCCCCCCTTAGAAAATAGACATACCCCAACACTTTACCACTGTTATTCTTTCCTTATATCCCAACACTCGGAAACTCTGTGACATTAGCCAGTGGGGGCTTATGGTTGTGTGAACCATGTATGGAAATCCAAGTGGGCCCCAGCCAAGGGAACAGACAGACTTGAGTCTCTTTCCCACATGGTAAACTTGAAATAAAAGTCCACTCTGGAGTCAAAAAAAAAAAGAATACTCCAGGGTGATCCATTCTCCTTCAGGCTAAAACCTAAACTTTCTCTCCTAGTATCTGGGCTTGCTTATGCTTTTACCCATCACTGACCTCTGCAGCTGTCTCCTCTAACGCAGTCGCACTGTGCCCTCTGTGGAGAGGTTATTCAGAGGTATACTCTAGGTCACTGAGCGTCCTGCCTGCTCTCCCTGCGTCCACTCCACTCACTACCTGCCCCTACTTCCCTGTGCTCCTTCTTAGTTATTGCCCCCCATATCTGCCTCCAGGAGGCTTGGCCATACCTCCACCCCTGCATACCTGTCCCTAGCTGGATGCTGTTCCTCTCCATGGTGCTCTTGCATGTTTCTGCTGCAGCAGGCCATTCCTGAGGGCAACTGTCTTCTTCATGTTTGTAGCCCAGGCTTGACACACAGTGTGCCCAGTGTGCTTGTCCAATGAGTGAAGTTTGGTACCTCATTAATATGCGGTCTTTCTGAATGCTCAGGTTACTCCCAGTTTGTTATCTTCCAAATGTTTGCCATCTGGTTTTGCAGTGAGTTTTCTAAAAAATGTTTTCAGTAGGAAAGTAAGTCATAAAATGTTCTAGTTCCTGTGATTCTCCTTGTTCATGTAAATACATGGCACACAGTGGATGCTCATGTTTGTTGAGCTGAATTGAATTGAAACAAGCATTTTAGCACTCATAGTCTTGTCTTCTGTGAATTCTTAAATGGTAACTTTGTGCACTCCCTAAATTTTGAGAGATCACATTTGAATTTAAATGTAAAGATAAGTCTGTGCAAAACATCAGTAGTTCTAGGCATCATTGTGCAGAAAGAAATGTTCAGTGATTGTTTAAATGAATTTTATTGAATTAATTTTCTCAATGACTAGCTCATATTGGACATTAACTGTTAGTACTGACATTATTATCTTACTTAGCATATGCTCCAGGTTATTAAATTACTGATGTTTCTTCAAGAATGAGAAAAATTATTACACAGTCACTCCAAGCTTCCTGCCTTTTAATTACTATTATAATAAATTCACAGTGGTTAAGCGCTTGGCTGATAACTGAAAGGTCAGTAGTTCAAACCCACCAGCCACTCTTCTTTAAGGAATGTCTTTGGGAAAGGGACATCCACAAGGTCCTGTACTTTCTTAAGGGAGACAGTTAAATCACAGTAATTCGGGTATTGTGCATGCTGGCCTTACGTGCTGGTGTGAGCCTGTGGAAACACTCATGTGAGAATTAACAAGAGGGCAGGGATTGCATGAGTGAAAATGCCAGGCTAATAGAGATTTTAGGATTCCATTGTGTCCAGTTACATAATAACTTAGAATATCTGAATCCTTGGTTTGTAATGTTTAAGTATCTGAAGTCCTTTCTCTAATTTCTTATATGGCTTTCAACCATGAATTTGGACTGGTACAGCCTGTTAGTGTGCATTAGGACTGATTCTAGTCTAAAAGTAACCACGAGAGTAATCTTATTAATTGTTTATAGCCTCTCGATAATTTTTTTATACAGAATTAAAATTCTGCTGGCTCTGTGGTATGGCCTTTTTCTGAGCCTTTTTTTTTTTTTCCTTTTCTTTTTTAGATAAACTTACTTTCATAAGCAAGTGTCACAATGCACTTCAATGTCCGAAATTTTATTTACTCTTTCTCAGATTCTGAAACACTTAGACACTGTCTCTGTTTGTTTCACTTTTATAACTGTATTTTGTTCAGTTCCTTGTGGAGTTTTGACTTCATAATTACTAACTGATCCTCAGTCTTGCATAGTCATATGCGTGTTTTTAGTTTGTTTAAAGATGACTTAAGATCTCATGTAAAATGAAAAGCCAAGATAGTTAGACTATTAATCTTCCAAAATAATTTTAATTAGTAACTTTAATATTATCTTTAGAGGTTTCATCTTCAAAAACTGAATTTTGCAAATTATATAGGTAACTGATTATTTATTGCCACGTTGTTGTTGTGTGCTGTCAAGTCGATTCTGACTCATAGCGACCCTATAGTTAGCAATAAATTTAGTTCCCAATACTGTATAATGATTTTTTTTCTTTTTTAATTTTATTGTCCTTTAGGTGCAAGTTTACAGCATAAATTAGTTTCTCATTCAAAAATGTATACACAAATTGTTTTGTGACATTGGTTGCAATCCCCACAATGTGTCAGCATTCTCCCCCTTTCCCTTTACACCCTGGGTTCCCCGTGTCCATCCATCCAGGTTTCCTGTACCTTCCTGCCTTCTCATCTTTGCTTTTGGGCAGGTGTTGCCCATTTGTTGGTGTATACTTGATTGATCTAAGAAGCATGTTTCTCACATGGGTTATTGTTTGTTTTATAGGCCTGTCTAATCTTTGACTGAAAGATGAACTTCAGGAGTGGCTTCAGTTAGCAGGGTATCTGGGGGACCACAGTCTCAGGGGATCCTCTAGTCTCTGTCAGACCAGTAGGTCTGGTCTGTTTTTGTGAATTTGAATTTTGTTCTACATTTTTCTCCCGCTTTGTCCAGAACCCTCTATTGTTGTCCCTGTCCGAGCAGTCAGTTGTGGTAGCTGGGCACCATCTAGTTCTTCTGGGCTCAAGCTGGTAGAGGCTGTGGTTCATCTGTCCTTTGGACTAATACTTTTCCTTGTGTCTTTGGTTTTCTTCATTCTCCTTTGCTCCAAATGTGATGGGACCAATAGATGTATCTCAGATGACTGCTCATGAGCATTTTAGACCCCAGGCACTACTGACTAAAATAGGATGTAGAACATTTTCTTTGTGAACTATGTTATGCCAGTTGACCTAGATATCCCTCGAGACCATGTCCCCCTACCTTCAACCCCAGTAACAGGGTCCCCCAAGGTGTTTTGATGTGTCTAGGAAGCAGCTTTGCCTTGGTCAAATTGTGCTGACTTCCTCTGTGTTGTGTGTTGTCTTTCCCTTCACCAAAGGTAACACTTGTCTACTATCTAGTTAGTGATTTCCACTCCCCACCCCTGCCCTGTCCTCCCTTGTAACAATCAAATAATTTTTTTTTCTGTGTGTAAACCTTTTCTTGGATTTTTATAATAATGGTCTCTCACGATATTTATCCTTTTGTGATTGACTTATTTCACTCAGCGTAATGCCCTCCAGATGCATCCATGTTGTGAGATGTTTGCGGATTCATCGTTGTTCTTTATTTTTGCATAGCATTCTGTTGTGTGTATGTACCATAATTAGTTTATTCATTCATCTGTTGATGGGCACTTGTTTCTACCTTTTTGCTATTGTAAATAATGCTGCAGTGAACATAGATGTGCATATGTCTACTCATGTGACAGCTCTCATTACTCTAGGATATATTCCTAGGGGTAGGATTGCTGGATCATTTGGTATTTCTATTTCTAGCTTTTTAAGGAGGTGCCATATTGTTTTCCATAGTGGTCGTACCACTTTACATTTCCACCAGCATTACATTGCGTAGGAGATCCAGTCTCCTGGAACCTCACCAACATTTGTTATTTTATGGGTTTTTTATTTTTATTTTTGATTAGTGTCAGTAACGTGGGGGTAAGATGGTATCTCATTGTAGTTTTTATTTGCATTTCTCTAATGGCTAATGATAACAAGCGTGTTCTCACGTGTCTGTCAGCTGCCTGAATGACTTCTTTGGTGAAGTGTCTGTTCATATCCTTTGCCCATTTTTAAACTGGATTATTTGTCTTTTTGTCGTTGATGTGTTGAAGTATTCTGTAGATTTTAGAGATTAGATCTTTGTCAGATATGTTGTAGCCAAAATTTTTTTCCCGGTCTGTAGGTTCTGTTTTTATTCTTTTGGTGAAGTCTTTTGTGTTTGGTTTTTAGGAGCTCTGAGTTATCTAGTTTATCTTCTGGTGTTTGTGCATATTTAGTTATGGTTGTATTGAATTTATGCCATGTATTAGGGCCCCTAGCATTGTCCCTGTTTTTTCTTCAAGGATCTTTATTATTTTTAGGTTTTATATTTAGGTTTTTGACCCATTTTGAGTTAGTTTTTGTTTATGGTGTGAGATATGAGTCCTGTTTCTTTTTTTTACAGGTGGGCATGCAGTTTTGCCAGCACCATTTATTAAAAAGACCATCTTTTCCTTATTTAATGGACCTTGGGCCTTTGTCAAAGATCAGCTGTCCGTAGGTGGATGGATTTACGTCTGGGTTCTTGATTCTGTTTCATTGTTCTATGTGTCGTCTGTCTTTGTACCAGCACCAGGCTGTTTTGACTGTGACTGTATGTAGGTTCTGAAATCAGGTAGTGTGAGGCCTCCTACATTCTTTTTCTTCAATAATGGTTTGCTTATCCGGGGCCTCTTTCCTTTCCCTATGAAGTTGGTGAGTCATTTTTCCATCTCGTTAACGAATGCTCTTGGTATTTGAATCGGGATTTCATTATATCTGTAGATCACTTTGGGTATAATTGAAATTTTCACAAATGTTGAGTTTTACTATTCGTGAGCATGGTATGTTTTCCCATTTATGTAGATGTCTTTTGGTTTCTTGCAATAGTGTTTTGTAGTTTTCTTTGTACAGGTCTTTTATGTCCGTAGCTGGATTTTTTCCTAAGTATTTTATCTTTTGGGGGGTTATTATAAATGGTATTGTTTTCGTGATTTCCTTTTTGAAGTTCTCTTTGTTGGTGTATAGGAATCCAACTGATTTTTGTATGTTCATCTTGTATCCTGCTACTCTGCTGAATCTGTTAGTTCAGTAGTTTTCTTGCGGAGTCTTTGGGGTTCTGTATGTATAGGACCATATCAATCACAAATAGGGATAGTTTTACTTCTTCCTTACCAGTTTGGATGCCCTTTATTTTATTTATTTTTCTTGCCTTATTGCTCTAGGTAGGACTTCCAGCACAAGGTTAAATAGGAGTGATAATAAAGGGCGTCTTGTCTTGTTCTGTTCTCAGGGGGAATGCTTTCAGCCTCTTTTCGTTGAGAATGATGTTGGCTGTTGGTTTTGTATATTATGTTGAGGAATTTCCCTTCTATTCCTATTTGATTAAGAGTTTTTATCAGGAATGGTTTGACTTTATCAAATGCCTTTTCTGTGTCACTTGAAATGGTCATATGATTCTTTTCTTTTGTTCTGTTATGTAGTGGATTACATTGATTCATTTCCAGTGTTGAACCGTCCTTGCATACCTGGTATGAATCACACTTGGTCTTGGTGTGTTATTTTTTTGATATGATGCTGAATTCTATTGGCTAGAATTTTGTTGAGCCTTTTCGCATCTATATTCATGAGACATCAAAACAAAAAACCAAACCCATTGCCGTCAAGTCGATTCTGACTCATAGTGACCCTATAGGACAGGATAGAACTGTCCTGTAGGGTTTCTAAAGAGCAGCTGGTTGATTCAAACTGCCGACTTTTTGGTTAGCAGCTGAACTCTTAACCACTGCACCACCAGGGCTCCTTCGTGAGACATATTAGTCTGTAATTTTCTTATTTTTATGGTATCTTTGCCTGACTTTGTTATCAGGGTTATGGTGGCTTCATAGAATGAATTTGGGAGTATTCCTTCCTTTTCTGTGCTGTGAAATAGTTTGAGTGTACTAGTGTGGGCTCGTCTCTGAATGTTTGGTAGAATTCTCCAGTGAAGCTGTCTGGGCTAGGGCTTTTTTTTGTTGTTGTTGGGAGTTTTTTTTAATTACTCTTCAATATCTTCTCTTGTTATAGGTTTGTTCAGATTATCTATCTGAGTTTGTGTTAGTTTAGGTAGGTAGTCTGTTTCTAGAAGTTTGTCTGTTTCCTCTAGGTTCTCAAATTTGTTGGAGTACAATTTTTCATAGTATTCTGTTTCGATCCTTTTTATTTCAGTTGAGTCCGTTGTGATGTCCGCTGTCCCATTTCTTACTTAGGTTATTTACTTTCTCTCCTGTTTTTGTTTTGTCAGCTTGGCCTGTGGTTTGTTGATTTTGTTGATCTTTTTAAAGAACCAACTTTTGGTATTGTTGATTCTTTCTGTTGTTTTTCTGTTCTCTGTTCATTTATTTCTGCTCTGATCTTTATCATTTCCTTTCTTCTGGTTTCAGTGGGCTTCTTTTGCGATTCTCTTTCTGATTGTTCAATTTGTAGGGCTAAGATTTTGATTTTGGCCCCTCTTTTTTCATGTGTATATGTATTGCTATAAATTGACCTTAACCTTTGCTGTGTCCCAGAGGTTTTGGTGTGATGTGTTTTCACTCTTATTTGATTCTAAGAATTTCTTTTCACCTCTTTGATTTCTTCTTTCATCCAGTTTTTTTTCAGCAAGGTATTAACTCAGTTTCCATATAACCTTCCTGTTACTGATTCCTACTTTTATGGCGTGACCGGAGAGAATTCTTTGTATTATTTCAATGTTTTGGATTTTATTGAGGGTTGCTTTGTGGCCTAAAATGTGATCTATCCTGGAGAATGTTGCATGTGCATTAGAAAAAAATATATACTTTGCTGCTGTTGGGTAGATTGTTCTATATATGTCTGTGTGGTCAGGTTTTGTTGATTTTGTCCTTTAGATGTTCTGCATCTTTGTTGCATTTCTTTCTAGATGTTCTGTCCTTTACCAAGAGTGGGTGTTGAAGTCTCCTACTATTATCGTGGAACTGTCTGTTTCTCTTTTTAGTGCTTAGAATTTGTTTTATGTATTTTGGAGCCCTGTAATTGGGTGCATAGATATGTATTAAGATTGTCTTCTTGATGGATTGTCCCTTTAATCATTATATAATTTCCTTCTTTTATGGTTGATTTTGCCTTGAAGTCTATTTTATCTGAGATTAATATTGCCACTCTTGTTCTTTTTTGGTTATTGTTTGCTTGATATATTTTTTTCTATGATTTTTCAATATATTTACATCTTTGTGTCTAAGGTGTGTCTCTTGTAGACAGCACATAGGTGGATCATGGGTTTTTTTGTTTGTTTTTTAATCCATTCTACCACTCTCCATCTCTTTATGGGTGCATTTAAGCCATTTACATTCAGTGTGATTATTGATAGGTATGAGTTTATTGCTGTCATATTGTTGTGTTTTTTTGTGGTGCTGACGTTTTCTTTGTTCCTCCTACTTCCCTGTGCTGAGTTCCTTTTGTTTGTGGATTTTCTTTTCTTTTCTTTATTTACTATATATTTTCTGTTTACTGAGTCTTTATGTTTTTCTTCCTTTTTATTCTGATGAGTGGGTTTGTTAACTTTCTTTGCGATTTTCTTGAAATTTATTCTTTTTTTCCTAAGTTTGAACCAGTCTTTTATTACTTGATATCACCTTGACTTCCTCTCCATTTGAAAGTACTTTCTAAAAGTTTCACCGGTAAACTCTATTTTCCGCCATTCGATAATCACATCACCTTTTTTTTTTTTTGATCCAAGAAATGTCAAAGAAGGGAACTTCGGTTAATCAGATAGACTAACAGTTACCAGAAATAACATGTGGACAAGACATTTAGAAAGAATTAGAATATTGTAAAATACATGGTACATAAAGATCTTCTCTGTGATTTTATCTTTTAAAATTATCCTGAAGACTCTTGTGAGTCTTGCAGGACTGTAAGGACATCATTATGAATACCATGTTTTCTGGTGTGACCTTTTGGGAGGCATTTTAAGATCTACTGTCTCTCTAAATTTGGAGCATCAGTATTGGCCCACAGTAAGTCAGCCTTTCTCTCATTTCCCATCTCTCTCAAGCTTTACTGCATCCTCGTCACTGAGCCATTTGGCACTTTATTACTTGTGCTTTTGATCAAACCAGATCTCCGTTTGAGTGAAGTTCATCTTTGAAAAGAGAAGTGCAAATCAATGGTCTTTTCCTTTACTAAACTCTGAAGAAGAATGTATCAATTCTTGGGATTATTTTTTCTAATTTCATTTTAAAAGTAGTGTGAGGGGGATTTTAATAGTCTTGTATTTATTTGATCCACTTATAAGCAAAAAGAAATCTTACTCTTTTTAGAGAAGGATTATCCTAGTCTATCATCACCAGTCTTTCTTTAATCAGTTTCTTTATTTAACTTCACTGTTTTTCAACATTTTCCCCTTTTTTATCAGCAGTTTTATATGTTGAAGTCAGTACTGTGAACCATTTGTACAGTGCTTTGGACATATGGTTATAATTTGTCTGCCAAGCATTGTTCAATAAAGCTAAATTTTGGCTCTAATGGTCTTAAATGTGAAATTTATTAACTTGATATTGCCTGTGGCCTACATATTTTCTTCATTGCATGTCTTATTTACTAAAGTATTTTGTTTTATTATATATTAAGTTGATAGCTGTAAACTGTGCTATTTGGCATCAGGGTAAACTAACATACTATTGTGCAGATAAACAATCTAAGTCTTTTTTTTTTTTATTTACAAACATGCATGAAAAATAGAACAGGATAACAAATTCTCATTGACTTATCAACCAGCTTCAGCATTTACCGCTCATGGTCATTCTTGTTTTACGTATACCCCTCTACTGTCCCTACCCCTGGGATGTATTATTTTGAAGTGAATCCCAGAAATGAGATTATTTTATCCATACACAAATAAATAAAGACTAATTTTTTTCAAAAAACGTAACCAGATTACCATTATCAGATCTGGAAAAAATTAATTTTTCATTAACTATCTAGTCAGTATTCACCATTCTCAGTGACCCTGTAGGACAGAGTAGAACTGCCCCAAAGAGTTTCCAAGGAGCGGGTGGTGAATTTGAACTGCCGACCTTTCGGTTAACAGCCGAGCTCTTACCCACTGTGCCACCAGGGCTCCTTTAAACAGTTTATTCAAATCAATATCCAAGCAAGGTCTGCTTATTATTTTGGTTGATATGTCTCTTAACTCTCTAGAGTCCCCTCTTCAGTCATTTGTTGAATGCATCAAGTTGTTTGCTTTATAGATTTTCTTGTGTTCTGATTTTTCAGAATGCTTCCTCATGGTGTCATTTAACTGCTTCTTCTGTTCCTTGTGTTTCCTGTAAATTGTGATTACTAAAGCTTTATCTAAATTTCAGGGTTTTTTTTATGTTTGCTTCTATCAGGAGACACTTAGTGTTTGGTTTGGTTTTTTCTCTTTTTGTGATGTTAAGGTTGAAAATTGGATTCAAGTGTTACCAGCTTCATCCACCCTTTAAAAATTTACCATAAACTTTTCCCCTGATGGTGTTAGCACCATTGGTCATTACTGCCATGATCTATTATTGCATTAAGGATTGCACAATAATGATTATTAGCTGGACCATTTGTATAAATAAAAGTTTTTACCAACTGTTTGGTTACTCTGTTCATACAAGAAAGGCAGGATAAATGTTTGATTTTTTTCATTACTTAGCAGTTTTCAGAATGAGTTGTTTCCCTAGCATTTTTCAAAGGTAGTCAGTGATATTTTTTATTATGTTTATGAACTCATGGATTTGAACATATTCATTATAGTAGTTATTTTTTTAATAATCAAATGATACCATCTTTGGTCAGGCGAGTCTCTTCAAGTTGGCTGCTGAGTCCCGAGACTGCAGGCCTAGTAGTCTTGGAATGCTCCGTTCCTTTCTAGTATGGTGATGTGCTCCATGCACATTGTCTACTTCCCTGTTCCAGACATGGATCGGCCATGGGATGTGAATGAGAAAATAGGAAATGTGAAAAACCTCCTCTCTCTTAACTGTCTTTTTACTTTTTCCACAGTCTTCTGTCCTCCTTGTCTTACCCCCTGTTTTTTTTTTGTAATCTCTCTGCTCTCTTTAAGTCTCATCAAAATGCCTGTTCTATAATTGAATGAGCCATGTTAGCCACAGTCACATTACCTGGTGTTTTAGGCTAGGTTCTCTAGAGAAGCAAAACCAGAGAGAGAGATTTATATCAAGGGAATAGCTCACACAGTTGTAGAAGCTGGAATGTCCCAAGTCCGTGGGTCAGGCTGGATGCTTCTTCTGATTCACATAGCCACAGGGGCTGGCAAACCCAAGATCACCAGGTCAGACAGCAGTGCTCTTGCTCACAGGCTGCAAAGATCGACAAATCCCAGGATCGGCAGGTAAGCTGCTAGCTCAGATCTCAAGAAACTGGAGGTCAGATGAACTGGAGCCAACTACAAGATCCAGAGCAAGCAAAACCTTGCAAGTCTTGGCAGAAACTCTGTCTATATTGGATGCAGACCACACCCCCAAGGAAACTCCCTTTCAACTGATTGGCTACTCGTAACAGATCCCATCATGGAGGTAATCACATTACATCAGATCTCATCATGGACATGATCACATCATACAACTGCCAAACTGCATCATAACTGCCAAACCACTGAGAATGATGGCCCAGCTAAGTTGATAACAATCACACCTAGTGATTTTCTACATTCCAGCAGTACCAGCACTTCTGTTCAGAAATCAGCGCCAGCTAAGCCGGTTCCTTAAGCTACACTCAGTGATTCCTGCTGGCCAGGGATGAAGGATCGTATCCCCGCCCTCTACAGTGTCTCTTCTAGTCAGTAGAACATTAGAAAAAATAGGCAGGTATGTGTTGTGATTATTTTATGTCTGTATTATGAATCTCTGAAACTTAGGTCTCTAAGGTCCTGTGGAAGGTGTTAGAGATTTTTTTACTCACTTTACGTCATTTTGTTTGTCTGATTATAGGGTCTGAGAGACTCTTTCCAAAAGTCATTTATACATTCAACAACTGTGTGCTCCTTGGTGAACACTGAGAAGATAACAGATATTTGCATATAGTCAACTTTCTCTGCCTAGTTTTCTCCACTCAGCTATTTTATTATTTCCTCATGGCCTTGGCTATATTTAGGGTTAATGATAGCCCTGAATTTAATAAATATTTGTCTTAAACAGTTCTGTTTGAAAAGTTCTGAAGGGTGTTGGAGAGGACTGGTTTTCTTTTAATCTGTCTTTGACTTAGAACATGCCCTGAAGAACCCTGTTTAGGTCTATGATGTCTGCAACAAATAATTAACAGAGCAGAGTGTAGGCTGTTACACCAAGCTGTTCTGTTTGACCAGGTGGAAGTTCAGTGATATAACTGTACACTGTCCATGTTTGGGAACATTAAAAGTTTACAGTAAACATTGAAATATGGATCATCATTTTCATGTACGTTTAGCATAGATTTTCTAGCTACCCTGTCTCCACCCTAATACCACTTTAAAACAAAAGCCTTGGTTTCTATTCAGAAAGTTTTATTCCCTGGCATTTGTAGTAAAGAAGATAACATAGTATAACAGAACTATTTTGATAAATTTTAAAATCCTCTACACTGTACATTATAGGAGAAATTTAATGAAACCCTTCAGAATTTATTATGATTTGAATGGGTGTAGTGAATTGGACTAGTATAGAGATGTAGGCAATTCCAAATTATTGCTTTAAACTGTTAAACTGAGACCAATGTTATGCTTCCCCAGTTGTTTATAACACACATCACAATAGAAAGTTGAGTTCAGATAATTTCCAAACGTTATATTTGGACTTCCTAACAAATTTAAATTACCATCAAAATGGCTTTGATATTTTAGTCACTGATTAACAGAATTTAAGGAATTAAAGTCAATGATGAAACTAAGGATAGACAAGTTGTCTAAAAGAAACCCAGGAAGCAACTTTGTGCTCACTACACATACCTAAAGACTGTGTGTGTGTGTATATACACAGTCCCCCTTTTATTTGAAAATCATTATTTAATTGACATTATGTCTAGTGTTACTGCTCTCAAAGAGTACTCTGGCCCTAACTCAGTTCATCTAGAGTTGACTTGGCTATGCTGTAGCTCTAAAACTGCCTTTTGGTGCTTAGGTGTGTAGAGTACAGCTCTGCAGAACCGTCCATTCAAATATGGTACAGCCATTGCTGAAAAGCAGGAGGCAGATAGGGAGGACAGAAGGCTCTGTGTTGAAAAGATAGAAGGATATTGAGAGAGGGATATTTTTTTCATATTTTCTCACTGAGTTCTAATGCCCTTACTTCCGAGACTGCCTTCCTGTTTTATTTTTCCTTCATTGTTTTTCTTTGAGTTTGTGGGGATGGGTGGTTATGGTTTCTGATGGTTAGCCAGGAAAGTAAAAAAGTAATTCCTAGAGCTGATAAATGTGTATTTCAAGTGTTCTTATTCTTATAATAATGTTGTAAATTTGTTTCTAGCATAATATTTTATAAAAACCAGTTCTTCATAGAACTGTTAGTTTAGAGCTGTTGCTTGTCATTCTCTTTTATGTTTTTATATGCACAAATCTGAACATCATATCCTGTAACTTCTCTTCAAACACTTTCCAGGGCTTCTCTTTGCCTCCAGGATATAGCTCACACTTGTTAGTGCGGCTTCCCCAGCCCTTCCTCATCTGTCCTCTGCTGTCAGTATCCTCTGCTGGATCACAGCCTGGCTCCCACACAGGTCTTCTGCTATCCTCCAGCGTGGGGCCTGGCTGAGCTGTCTTCCTTGGGTTCTCTTTTCCATGGGCCCTCATCTTTAAATGGTGCGCTTACAGAGAGCCCCCTGAGGGGCTGGGTCTTCGTCAACACTATACATCAAGGTCCTAAGGATGTGCATAACAGGTACTCCAAAAACATTTGTTAAGTAAAGGAAAAGTAACATGAAATTTCTCTTCTTAGTAGAAGATAATTACACAGTAGAATTTTATAACTTAGCTAAATCCTACAGCAGTTATCTGGAAGTTTCATCTCTTGTAGTCAGTCAGAAACTGCCATGTAGATCTGTGTCTCTCTTCCACACTGGGATAGAACCTCATGGACACTTAGTAAATTTTTATTGGGTTAATCATATCCTACTTTCTTCACCACATTCTCTTGATAAGCAGTAAAAGCCAACCCCCAAATAGTTTTTTTTTTTTTTTTTTTTTATCACCAGTTACTCTCAAGTTGATTCTGACTCATGATAACCTCTTATGTGTTGGAGTAGAACTATGTTCCATAGGGTTTTCAGTGGTTGGTTTTTTTTTGGTGGGGGTGGGGGGTTTAGATTGCCAGGCCTTTCTTCCAAGATACCTCTGGGTGGACTCAATCCTCTAACCTTTCAGTTAACAGCTGAGCACCTTAACCGTTTGTACCACCCTGGGACAGCTTAATAATGAGCTATTTTGATTACTGTTTATTCTAAAAATCACAGTGGAAAACTTCTGAGTATATATACTTAAAATTAAAGCATCTAGAACATTTCCTAAGAGTCCACAATAAAGGGAAGATTTAAAGGCTGAAATCTGAAAAGGGCTGAGAGACCTAATACATCCCCCTCCTTGTACAGACGAACGGCTGAGGTCCAGATAGAACGTCATCTAGGGCCGCAGAGGACCATTGGGTTGACAAGACTGGGACTTCACTCTCTCTGTCTCCTGGCCGCTTTTCAGAAAACATATCACTTATCAGCAACATAATTAATGTAGCTAAAATATGTATTGTGTGAACAGTCTCAAAAATGGTGCAGTTTGAATCAGTTCAGTTTTGTGTTAGGTTTAAGTGACTGGAATGATAAGACTTCAACAAGTCAGTTTACGTCTATAGGAGAAAATTAAAGACAATGCTAATAAAATCTTCATATGTACAGGATATGTAGTTGGGATATGGATTCTTTTTTGGATCAATTTACTTCAATTTTCTGTAATATCTCATACTAATAATCAAAATCTTCGAATGACAACTAAAGAAAACTCATAATTTATTTTAAAACCCATTTTTTATATATCTGAAATTGCTGTCATTTCTAGTTATAAATGATGTGACAGCCTATGATAATGGTAACAAGGACTTTAAGAATTATACGTAGAATTCATATCATGTCTAGCAACTTTATGTATTGAAGGACTTTAATAATAGGTTTTATGAAATCACAAAAAGCCACCTTAAGGATTTTAAATATAATGAAGATGAAAGAAATTGATTTTCTTGTAATCTACAGTTGAATTACATTAATGAAAAGAAGAATTGGTGTATATTCTTGGACTTTTTTTTTTTTTTTTTGGTTTCTGCTATGGCTCCCCCCACCCCCCGCTTAAAAAAATAGTCATGGCAAATTCTTTTTTTATTTAACTAGAGTAAGTGCTACTTTTGCACATGTGTGCCCATATCGAGCAAGACTGTATATAAACTAATGTGAACTGTGTGGTGCTTTCTGTGGAGCATGCAGCCCTGCTTTTCTGCCCCATTAGAGAATGACAGTGCCCACCTAAAGTAAATACACATGTTCACAATGACCCAGTTTCATTCTGGTATGTTACTGAAGAAAAGTGAGTATTTATGTTCACCAAAAATCATGAACAAGAACGTTCATAGCAGCTCTGTTTAAAATAACCAGAAATTGGAAATAATTCAGGTGTCTATTGGCAGTAGCATGGATAAATAAATTGTGGTATGATTACACGGGAAAATTCCATACGCAGGGAGAATGACCAAACTCAGCATCAGCAGTTCTCACAGATACAATATTGAGAGGAATAAGCTAGATACAAAAGAATACGTCCTGCACATCTTGGAACCAAAGATACAAAAAGGTTGAAAGTGAAAAGATGAAAAAAAAAGAATTCATGCAAGTATAACCAAAAGAAAGGTGAAGTCACAATATTGATCTCTGTCAAAATCGACTTTAAGTCAGAATTTGCCATAAGAGACAAAGGACGATATTATATAGTGATAAAAGGGTCAATTCATCAAGAAGATATTATAAATATATATGTATCTAACATCATAACCAAACCCAATGCCGTAGAGTTGATTCTGACTCATAACCACCCTATAGGACAGAGTAGAACTTCCCCATAGGGTTTCCAAGGCTGTAAATCTTTGTGGAAGCAGACTGCCACATCTTTCTCCTGCAAAGCGGCTGGTGAGTTTGAGCCACTCACCTTTCGTTTAGTAGCCCAGTGCTTAACCACTGCACCAACAGGGCTCCTCATCTAACATAATAGCCCCAAAATATATGAAGCAAATACTGATAGAACCGAAGGAAGAAATAGACAGTTCTGCAGTAGTAGTTGGAGACTTCAGCACACCACTTTCAATAATGGACAGAACATCTAGAAAGATTAATAAGGAAATGGAGGATTTGAGCAACACTATAAACCAACTCCACCACTGTCATGCTGTGATGGCTTGTGTGTTGCTGTGATGGCTTGTGTGTTGCTGTGATGGCTTGTGTGTTGCTGTGATGCTGGAAACTATGCCGCTAGTATTTCAAATGCCAGCAGGACCACCCATGGTGGTCATGTTTCAGTGGAGCTTCCAGACTAAGACAGACTAGGAAGAAAGGCATGATGATCTACTTCTGAAAATTACCCAGTGAAAACACTGTGGATCACAACAGAAGATTGTCCAGTGCAGTACTGGGAGATGAGCCCTCTAGGTTGAAAACACTCAAAATGCATAGTGGCCACAACGATGGACACAAGCGTTGTGAAGATGGTCCAGGACCAGGCAGTGTTTTGTTCTGTTGTACCTGGGGTCACCATGAGACTGAGCCCACTTGATGGCAACTAACAACAACATAAACCAACTAGACCTCACAGACGTATGTAGAACACTCCACCCAACAATAGCAGAATACACATTCTTCTCCTGTGCACATGGATCGTTCTCCAGGATAGACCATATGCCATGTCACAAAGCAAATCTCAGTAAATTCAGAAAGATTGAGATCATGCAGAGTATCTTCTCTGAGCACAGTAGAATAAATTAGAAACCAACAACAGAAGGAAAACTGGAAAATACACAGATATGTGGTAATTAAACAGCACACTGTTAAAAACAACCAATGGGTCAGGGAAGAAATCAGCAAAGAGTCAAATGAAAATGAAAAGACAGCATACCAAAATTTATGAGATGCATTAAATGCAGTGCTCAGAGGAAAATTTATAGCAGTAAATGCCTACATTAAAAAAGAAGAAAAATCTCGAATCAGTAGCCTAACTGTACAACTTGAGCAAGGAGAAAAGGAAGAGCAAACCAAGCCCAAAGCTACCAGAAGGAAGGAAAAACAAAGATCAGAGCAGAAATAAATGAAAATTCAGAACAGAAAATCAATAAAGGGAATCAGCAAAGCCAGAAATTGGTTCTTTGAAAAGATCAGTGAAGTCGATTGGTTCAAACCCATCAGCCTTTCTGCTGGAGAGAGATGTGGCAGCCTGCTTTTGTAAAGATTTAGAACCTTGGAAACCCTATGGAGGCAGTTCTACTCTGTCCTATAGGATTGCTTTGAGTTGGAATCGACTTGATGGCAGTGGGTTTTTTTGGTATAGAAATGCAGTTGACTCCCCACAGGTACGTTGTATTAGAAAAAGTGTGAGTGAGAGAGAAAGCCTTGTGACTCACCAATCAATTCATAACAGTGATTGAAAACATAGGGTTGTAGGGTTGGCCCATTTTTGTGGTTTTTAAGCTTGTAGCATTGAAAATAAAATATCATTTTAAATTTGTAAGATGTTTAATTTTGGTCCATTTTCAAATAGAAATACTTTACAGTTCAGCTATTACTTCCCATACATGATTGCATTTTATTCTTTCAACAGCCCTGCTAGGGTAAGATATTATTTTCCTCATTTGGTAGATTTTTAAGAGTGAGATTCAGCAAAGGCTGTGACTTACTCAAGGTAATAGAACTAGGTCTTCAGCCCAATTCTGTCTTACTCACGCTTGCTGAGGAGTGTGTAGGGTATAGGAAATGGGTCACACCATCTGTCTTAGTTATCTAGTGCTGCTTTAACAGAAATACCACAAGTGGATGTCTTTAACAAAGAGAAATTTATTTTCTCACAGTCCAGTAGGCTAGAAGTCCAAATTGAGGCCATCAGCTCCAAGGGAAAGGCTTTCTCTCTCTGTTGGCTCTGGAGGAAGGTCCTTGTCATCAGTCATCCCCTGGACTAGGAGCTTCTCCACACAGGGACCCCGGGGTCCAAAGGACACCCTCTGCTCCTGGCACTTCTTTCTTGGTGATATGAGGTCCCCCTGTCTCTCCTCTGGCTTCTCTCTTATATCTTAAAGAGATTGCCACAGGACACAATCCGGTCTTGTAGATTGAGTCCTACCTTACTAACACAACTGCCTCCCATCCTACCTCATTAACATCATAGAGGCAGGATTTGCAACATACAGGAAAATACCGGGAATCATGGCCTAGCCCAATTGATAACACACATTTTTTGGGGGACATAATTCAATCCATGATACCATCAAACAACACCAGTTGCCATCAGGTGTGTTCTGGCTCATGGCAGCCCCATGTGTTACAGAGTCAAACTGCTCCATAGGGTTTTCAAGACTGTGACCTTTCAGAGGCAAATCACCAGGCCTTTCTTCTGAGTCACTTCTGGATGTGTTTGAACCGTCAACCATTCGACTTGCATTTGAGCACTTAACCATTTGCCACCCAGAGACTCCAGTCACCCCATAAGGCTAACAATATGTGTAATTTTGCATATTCTAATATTTTGTAAATAATTGGATTAAAAAAGCAATTTAGGTCTTATTCCATCCAAGAACTAAGAGAAATGAGAAGAGACAGAGCTGCTGCTGCCCTCTTGCCCCACACCTGTGGTGCCAAAGCTACCCCATGGGGCAAGGAGGACTCAGGCTAGCCTGCTGAGCTGAGAGCTGGTGCTTCCTGGTCTCGAGGGCCTTGTATGAGCAGTGAGTGGTAGCTTATGTGGTAGCTTCAAGTAGAACTATAGTGTGCATGTCCAGCTTTCCCTTTTTCCTGACAAACAGTGGTGTATTCCAGACATTTTCCAAGTGATGCAAAGTTGTAAAGGTTTCTATAATGAACGATAAAGAGACCAGGAAGAATAAAGAGGTTGTGTTTATTTTTGGATAAAGAATCTGTACAAAACTATATCAGAGCACTGGACGACAAACAGGTTTTTGGTAGAGTGATAAAAGCAAGTATTAATATTGCCAGTGGAAGAGCAACTGACCTTATTGCTATTTTAAATGTTCATAAAATTTTCAAGTGAAAAAATAAGCAACTTAGAATTCAGATACTTGAATAAAAACTTTGTTACAAAGAATCAGAGAAACAAACTCCTGCAAATCAAAGGAGGCCTGGTTTCTGGCTGCCTCCTCCTCCTTGCTGCCCTGAGACTGCATGCTGAGACCATACACCTGTGTGGTTGTGCCCCATCACAGACCTTGCAAGCTGGCATTACAGACATGAAGATACAGACCGACACAGGGCACTGCCTACTGCTGTGAAGATACAGACCAACACGGG
Source organism: Dugong dugon (assembly GCA_030035585.1). Taxonomy (NCBI): domain Eukaryota; kingdom Metazoa; phylum Chordata; class Mammalia; order Sirenia; family Dugongidae; genus Dugong; species Dugong dugon. The sequence continues at coordinate 25,909,857 of CM057464.1, forward strand.
GCTTCCTGCCCCCGTGAAGATACAGACCGACACAGGGCACTGCCTGCCCCCATGAAGATGTAGACCGACACAGGGCGCTGCCTGCCCCCTGCCAGGGAGTGAGGTTCAGGTGTGTCAGGCACCCCAGTCCAGGCTTTCCGCCTCACCCTGCTGCCTCTTATTTCAGTAATAATATTATTATTATTAAAATACTAGTAATTTTAAATAATTTAAAAATATTAAAATAATCCAACATTGTATAAACTCAGTACTTTTTGGTTTTAATAATCTAAATATATTTCTGGCATGATCAGGAATTAGGCTTCTAAAAGATGGATGCTTCTACCTAGATTTCTTGTTATGTATGTGAGACTTTAAACTCCAGGTTAGCTATTGGCTTTTCACATATTTTTCAGCCTTCAATTTTATTATGACTCAGTTGTTTTTCATTTCAAGGTCTTTTCTTTGGTGAAATGGCTAAAACTCACAATAATTAGATTTTATTTCTTAAATTTTGTTTGAAACCATATGTTGAGAATAGGGACTATACCTTATTACTTCTTCTCTATGCTCCACAGTAATGATCTCAGTGATAGGTATATAATAATTCCCAATAATAATAAAATCACACCCAACATGTTACACCACCGACAGTGTGTCAGGCAGCTTAAGAAACACCCCCCTGTGTTAACCCATTTATCACAGAGTTCACACTAGAGAGTGGAGCCAGATTCCTACCAGCAGCCAGACTCCAGACCCATAGTCTTCAGCACAGCTTTTCTCATCAGCATTTACTGGTTTTGACTTAGAAGCTTCCTGACATTTTGGAAACTGAACAGTTATCAAACCTGTTTATAGAATATGTCCAAAAGTAATGCCTAACTATGTAAAACAAATACATTCATGGGCATATGTAGAATGAATCCTATTTTCTTGTCACTTTCACTTTTCAAATTGAAATTCTCTTCTAATGAAAAAAAATTTATGCCAAAAGACTAAATTGAAACAAATGAGTTTGATTCATCAGTTAATGTTAAATTAATAGCTTTCTACCTTTTAGTCTGAAATCCAGTGCATCAAATTTATAATGGTGAAATTGGTATTCTATGTTAAAAGTATAAAGTGTTCTGTAATATTTTATATTAATATCATAATCTGTTTTTCACATCAGATTTGAACTTTTGAGATGGGGAGGAGATTTCCCTTGTCTTTATTTGAATCTCAAAAACTGTCTATGAAGCTTTATGAATGCTATACTCTGAGGAATATAAATCCTTTCCTACAGATGGAAAAATAAGTCATGAAATCATTTCACTGTTATTTTCACTGCTGGACATGTTTTCTATTTTCAAAGGAAAGAGTTTTCCTACTCATAGTTTAAAAGCCAAGGGATCATACTGACTAAAGAAAAGGAAAATAAAAGGTGTCCTGGGGAGAAAAGTAGCAGCTGTGTAGGCTGGGCTCCTTCATTCAGACCCTGCATCCTCAGAGCCCCATCCCTATGACATCTGATGAGGAGTGCAGTGTAGGCAAGTCTTTTTTTCAACTGCAAGTTACTGTAAAATGTTTTTGTCACAGCTAGTGGAATGCACAGTAAAATAAAAGTGGGGGTCAGTTATATGATTGGTATCTTTCTTCACGTACTCATTCGTTTAAAAAAATCTGTTACCTGGCAAAAGACATTTGTCAATTTAGGAAGGATTGCACTAAACAAACATGAAGAATTGGGATTTAAAACCCTTTCCCTGTCCAACAAAAGCTAATTTTGTTGCAGAATATTTAGTCCCTGGGTGGTGCAAACAGTTAACACTCTAGGCTGCTAACTGAAAGGTTGGAGGTTTGAGTCCACCCAGTGATGCCTTGGAAGAAAGACCTGGTGATCTACTTATGAAAAATCAGCCATTGAAAACCCTGTGGAGCACAGTTCTACTCTAACGCACATGGGGTGGCCATGAGTCAGAGTCGACTTGATGACAACTGCTTAGATTTTTATCTGTCCTGCCAATGTTGATACAGTTTCTAGTTACTTTTTTTTTTAATAGGCAGTAATTTCTATAATGTATCTTCGTTGTATAGTTGAATAATTTTCTTGAAAAAAAATACCCGATTTCTTTAATGTAGTGTTTCAGTTTGCCCCCCCCCCCCAAAAAAAAAGTACCTTGTGGGATATTTATAGTATTTTTCAATCTATTTTTATCAGTTCTAGCTAGTACTGATAACTGATTTAGGGCACAGGGGTTAAAAACAGGAAATGTGGTTTATAAAGTGGGTAGTATCTCCAGAGTTTCCAAAGTTTGATTTCTTACAGTACTGTCTGAAGAGTAGTGTGTTTCAAAACAACATTGGGCCGAGTACCTTGAACGCACCGATCCAATTATGACAGGAAATGCCTCATGGAAAGGTTTGCATTCTTGGTATAAGTTCAGATGGCATAGCAGTTTTCTGTAAGCATTCTCTCTCCGGCTCTATTTTAGACACTCTATACAGATTAAGTCTTGTGTAACTTTTAGAAGATTCTGTTTGACTTTTATATTTTGCTTCAAATTAAATTTTAGTATTTTAATGAAAAGTTTTTGTCAAATATCTGTTTAAGAATGTTTTAAAATGGATTATCATATTTGAGAAGAGGATTTTGTATCATTCAGGATTATTGATTATAATTAATAATTATATTTTAATCAGAAAATCCAAGTTAAGAAAATAAAAAGACATGAAGAAATCAGAGTGGAATTTTGTATGGCCTTTGGAATGACAGCTTGGCAGAATCCATCAAAACTAAAATAATTAAAAAAAACATTGATTCAGCAATTTCACTTCTAGGACGATAGCTCACAGAAATTACTCTATGAGAGTACAAGGATCTTTGTACACAGGTGTTCGTTACAGCATTATTTGTAGTACAAATACTTACAGGTAACTTAACTGTACAGCAGAAGGAGCCCTGGTGGTGCAGTGGTTATGCACTCTGCTGCTAACTGGAAAGTCAGCCGTTTGACCCCACTAGCTGCTCCACTGGAGAAAGATGTGACAATCTGTTTCTGTAAAGATTACAGCCTAGGAAGCCCTGTGGAGCAGTTCTGCTCTTTCCTGTAGAGTTGCTGTGAGTCAGAATTGACTCCACAGGAGTTGGTTTTTTTGTTTATTTAACTGTCCAGCAATAGAAGAGTGGTTAAATAACATGTGGTGTGTCCACACTATCGAACCGTGGGCAACTCCAGGAACCACATGGTAGGTCTTTGTGCGCTGGCATGAAAGTAGGTTTGTGATGTGTTACTGAATGATGTAAGGTATTTCAAGAAGAGAATATATAGTGTAATCTCATTTTTTTAGGAAAAAACATTATGTTCATAGGAAAAGATCTGAAAGAATTCACACCAAACTGTCAATGGTGGTTATCCTGGGGAGAAGGATGAAGGAGGAGTTTATTGGACTTTTATTATTATATGAATTGATACTTCTCTGTTGTTTTAATTATTTTCGATAAGCATTTATATGTATTTTTTAAATTTTCAAATTAAAGAAGTCAAGAAGAAAGCCTTGATCAGTCTAAAATGTTCAATATTCTTTGGTTTAATATGGACATCTCTATAAGAATATATCTAGGAATTTGTCCAGTTATTAATAATAAGAGGAATCAAGTCTGTCCATGTAACACTTTTTAATTTGTTAGGCATTTTCCCATATATCAAAGAAAGTATGCTAATTTTCCAGCTAAGCTTTAAATCCAGGTCATTTCTTATGCCTCTGTACATATCTATTATAAGTTATTGTAGGGTACTGTTCCTTGAGATTGGCAGAATAGAGACATTCCCATCCTCTCTACATGTAAGGGGACCATTTTACAAACAGTGCTGAGGATTCTCATCAAGCAGAAGCCTTTTCCATCCCTTTGCCAATGTGGACCTTACCATTTACTGAACTTTCTTTCATGCAGTTGCTTTCTTGTGTGCTCACTGTTTCATAGATGATGTCAGGCTCTGACCCACGTGCAGGGTGATTACTGTTTATTCAGTCTGGGGTCAGCCATGTTGATGGTGTATCACCACGTGAATGGATGCTCCCATGGAGTAGGAGTAGGACTGTGTTCTGTCAGTGCCATACCCTCAGCACTGGAACAGTGTCTGGCTATCATAGGCACCCAACAAAGACTTAATAGTGTGCCTATTCCAAAATCAAGTGCCTTCCCTGCTTGATTAAGAAAATAAGGTACAAATATACCAAGAATGACTTCTTTTCCATTTTGGCTTCCATGGTGGAGATATTTGCTGTACGAGCTGATTTACAGGAAGCCCACCTTGCAAGAAGGACCTACAAGTTATTGTTCAAAGTAGAGATGAGCTTTGTTTTCTCCATGGGGAATTTCCACACTGGGTTACTAGAGTCATTGCTAAATGATATTCTAGATTGATCCTGTGTGGGTGGGGACACTTTTTTTGGCCAAGTATCATGACACATTCTAATTTCATATTCAGAGGCTAGAGGAGATACATGTTGTAAAAGCTATTTCTCCTTCCCTTGCTTAAATAACATGGAAAGTTGTAGGGGTTTACCCAAGGGGAACCTTTTAAAAACAGTACTCACTACTACATCATAATAATGGAGCATTCATCTCTAACTCCAAAAAGCAAGCAGTGTGCTTTTTTCCCCTGTGTATGCCGCCTGCGTTGTCTGTCCTCCCTCATCTGGTGGGTCCCCTCAGCAGGGCTTTTCGTTGCCATCACTGCTGGTACTGAAACGGAAACCCAGGTTTTCTAACACATTTCTTGATCGTTCCCTCTTGCCTCTCTCTAAGTTTTTAGTGCTAATGATCTGAGCATCTTCCTAAGTACCTAGCACATAGTGAGCACTTAGTCAATAGTGAATGATGTATTACATAAAATAAGTTATTGTTTAACGAGAAAAATAATGCATATTTGGAGAGCAAATATTTAGCCTCAGCAATATTCTATTCTACTATGCTTTCTTTATTCAAATTGTATTATTCACACAGATCCTGACACATATTTCAAAAAGACTACCCTTATTTTCTTAAACCCTGTGAGAAGTGAGAGGTGCATGCTTTACCAGAGAATACCTCCTTCTCAACGACAACTGAAGCATTTGCATTTCTGGTGACTATGGACACTGTAGACTCTTACTCAGAGTCACATTTTTCCCTGATGTTTATATACTCATTCATTCACGTATCACTTTATTTAAGAGGACTAAGCCCTGGGAACTTAGCAGTGACCAAGAGAGACATGGTCTTGTCCCTTCTTTTATTCATTTGTTCAATATTTTTTGAACACCTACTGTGTGCCAGCAACTGTGATACGTGCTGAGGATACAAAAATGAGGAAAATCAGGAATGATGCCTACCCATGAGGAGTTTGCAGTTTAGTAGGGGCAATAGATATTCAAGTAGTCACATGAGTAAGGGTAGAGCTGCAGCTGTGAGAAAGAAAGGTAGTGGTGTTTGAGAGGATATGGGAGTGATCTGTGTGCAGACACTATGAGAATACAAAGCAGAGTTGTTGGCAGTAGTAACCAACACTAATATCTCCCATTTAGGACAGCCTCCTGTCTGGCAGATTTATTGTTAGCCTGTTAAAAATATTTCATTCAATAAACATCTCTTTTACAAACGAGAAAGCTGCAAATCAGAGACGTTCAGAAACTGGTTTGAAGGTCAGCATCTAATTCTGCCTGATATTCACAGGCTGTCCTCATTCCGGCCAATGCCCATATGTCACCGTACTCGCAAGGCCTTCCCTAACCATCACTAGTATGTGATGTTCAGCCATTCTCTTCTAAACCAGGGTAAAGACGTATGACAAAATAGTTCCACCAAAATTCCAACTCCCAGAGAACTCTGTGTGAGACCAGCAAACTAAGAATCTTGTCCGAGACAGATCTCTCCAGTTGACGTTGTGTCTGGTTAGTTTGCTGCTGTCGTGTTCTCATGTACAAATGCAGCCATTAGCAGATCCTTCAAACCACCCAAAACAACTTGCCCATGCCAGGGTACACTGCTCCTGGGGAACAGTGAGCGACAGGACTGCATGGTTGAAACCTACACTTGGTATTTCAGAAAGAGAAACTAAAGTACTTTCTTCTAATTTTCATTCCTTTTATTTAAAAAAAAAGCCCTGAAATATGTATCCTGCTTCATGGTTGACCAAGTGCTCTTTACCGTAGGACTGGAAGCTCAGTTAGGGCAGGGATTGTGTCTGTTTTGCTCACTTTTGTATAACAAGCACGTGGTGGTGTCTAGCACCTCATAGATGCACAACAAATGTGTGAAGAATGTGAGGATGAACATATATTACATTTCATTTTCATAACAACTTTGTTAGCAAAACAGATGATGCTATCTCTACAACTTGCAGAGTAAGCACTTATCTAAAAGGTGAATTGATTTGTCCAAGGTCGTATCATTAGATAGAGATAAGCCAGAATTTAGATCCCAGTCTTTGACTCTACATTGAATGTTCTTTCTATCACCTCAGTGTACTTAAAAATAATTGTCAGCTATTAATGTTAATAATATTAAATTTAGAGTAAAATGTAATCAGAAGAGAAAGAATATATACCACAAAAATTAATTACAGTATAGTCTATCACAGTCATGGACCTTTTGAAAATAATACATTAATCAAAAATCAGGTGCCATGATAAAAGTCCTTTCAAACTCATTCTGTATTTTATTCTGCTATCCAGTTTGAGGCCTTGGTCACTTTGATAACAAAATGTGTACATAGTTTTTCTCTTGACAGATTCAGGATCTTTCTCAGCATTCTTACTACCTCTTTCCTGCTTTCTCCATCTAGCCCCTTGCATCCAGGGAAGAGACTGCCCACTTAGCTCTTGTTCTTGATCATTGCATCGATTTCAACTCTTAGTGATCCCACATGACAGAGAAGAGCTGCCCCATAGGGTTTTCTTGGCTACAGTCTTTATGGAAGCAGATTGTCAGATCTTTCTCCTGCAGAGCTTCTGGGTGGGTTTGAATCACTGACCTTTTGGTCCGCAGCTTGGCAGTTAACCGATTGCGCCACCAGGGCTCTGCTGTCAGTTAAAAATCACAGGGAAAATCGGCGCCCTGTTTCCACAACCCCACATCAGTTCTCTTTCAGTACTGGGTGTTCACATGGCCATCCTCTGGCATGATTTCCACATAATTTCCTTTTCCCAGTCAGAAAACAGCAAATAGGCCACTCTGGTCACCAAAACGAAAATTTCTTCGTGCTTACTAGCTGTGTTCTGACAGAGGATGTTAGATAATAGTACCTTGTGGAGTCCTGAGACTCCCACCCGCACTTTGCAGCTTCCACAGACTTCTTCACATACTGATTTATGACACAGCTGGCATCCTTCCACAGCTGGATTTTGAGCAACATTTTAAAACAAAAAACTCTCAGACAATTAAAATCTGGTGTTTTAACAGCTTAGTTTTTGTTTGTTTTTTTTTTTTCCTTACTTTAGATGAAGGTTTGCAGAACACACTAGTTTCTCCTTAAACAGTACACATATTGTTTTATGACATTGGTTAACAACCCCATGACATGTCAACACTCTCCCTTCTCGACCTTGGGTTCCCTATTATCAGCTTTCCTGTCCTCTTGCCTTCTAGTCCTTCTCCCTGGGCTGTTGTGCCCCTTTAGTCTCATTTTGTTTTATGGGCCTGTCTAATCTTTGGCTGAAGGGTGAACCTCGAGAGACACTTCATTACTGAGCTAAAAGGGTGTCTGGGGGCCATATTCTCGGGGTTTCTCCAGTTTCTGTCAGGCCAGTAAGTCTGGTCTTTTTTTGTGAGTTAGAATTTTGTTCTGCATTTTTCTCCAGCCTCTGTCCGTGATCCCCTTTTGTGATCCCTGTCAAAGCAGTCAGTGGTGGTAGATGGGCACCATTTAGTTGTACTGGACTCAGTCTGGTGGAGGCTGTGGTAGTTGTGGTCCATTAGTCTTTTAAACTAATCTTTTCCTTATATCTTGTTTTCTACATTTTCCATTGCTCCCGAAGGGGTGAGACCAGTGGAGTATCTTAGATGGCTGCTCACAGGCTTTTAAGACCCCAGATGCTACTCACCAAGGTAGAATGTAGAACATTTTCTTTCAGTTGATACCAATTGACTAGATGTTCCCCGAGACCATGGTTCCCACAGCCCTCAGCCAAGCAACTGAATCCCTCAGGAAGTTTCGATGTGTCTGTGGAGCTCCATGACCTTGCCTTGTACAGGTTGTGCTAGCATCCCCAGTATCGTGTATTTTCTTACCCTTCACCAAAGTTACCACATACCTATTGTCTATTTAGTGTTTTTCTCCTATCCCTCCCCTCCCTCATAACCATCAAAAACTGTTTCTTTTTGTGTAAACCTTTTCATGACTTTTTACAGTAGTGGTCTCATACAGTATTTGTCCTTTTGTGATTGACTAACTACACTCAGCATAATAACCTCCAGATTCATCCATGTTATGAGATGCTTCACAGATTCATCATTGTTCTTCATTGTTGCATGATACACCATTGTGTGTATGTACCATAGTTTGTTTATCCATTCATCTGTTGATGGGCATCTAGGTTGTTTCCATCTTTTGCTATTGTGAACAATGCTGCAGTGAACATGGGTGTGCATATGTCTATTCCTGTGATGGGCCTTATTTCTCTAGGATATGTTCCTAGGATTGGGATTGCTGGATCATGTGGTATTTCTATTTCTAGCTTTCTAAGGAAGCGCCATACATTTTCCAAAATGATTGTACCATTTTGCATTCCTACCAGCAGTGAATAAGGTTCCAATCTCTCTGCAGCCTCTCCAACATCTTTTATTTCCAGGGTTTTTTTTTTTATTCATGCCAGTAATGCCGGAGTGAGATGGTAGCTCATTGTGGTTTTGATTTGCATTTCTCTAATGGCTGGTGATCACAAGCAATTCCTCATGTGTCTGTTGGCCACTTGAATGTCTTCTTTGGTGAAGTGTCTGTTCATTTCCTTTGCCCATTTTTTAATTGGATTGTTTGTCTTTTTGTTGTAGAGGTGTTGGATTTTCTTGTAGATTTTAAGGATTAGACTTTCGTCTGATTTGTAATAACCAAAAATTTTTTCCCAGTCTGTAGGTTGTCTTTTTACTCCTTTGGTGAAGTCTTTTGATGACCATAAGTGTTTAATTTTTAGAAGATCCCAGTTATCTTGCTTATCTTCTGGCGTTTGCGTGTTGTTGGTTATGGTTCGTATCCTGCTTAATGCCGTGCACTAGGGCCTCTAGCATTTATCATATTTTTTCTTCTGTGGACTTTATAGTTTTTGGCTTTATATTTAGGTCTTTGATCCATTTTGAATTAGTTTTTGTATATGGTGTGCGGTATGGATCCTGTTTCATTTTTTTGAAGATAGACATCCAGTTTTGCCAGAACCATCGTTAAAAAGACCGCCTCTTCCCCCATTTGATGGACTTTGGGCCCTTGTTGAAGATCAGGTGACCATAGTTGGATGGATTTACATCTCTGTTCTCAGTTCTCTTCCATTGGTCAATATGTCTGTCATTGCACCTGTAACAGGCTGTTTTGACTACTGTAGCTGTATAGTAGGTTCTGAGGTCAGAAAGTGCAAGTCCTCCTGCTTTGTTCTTCAGTAGTGCTTATACGGGGCTTCTTCTCTTTTGATACAAAGTTAATAATTAGTTTTTCCATCTCTTTAAAGAATGTTGTTGGTATTTGGATCAGGATTGCATTGTATTTGTAAATTCCTTTGGGTAGAATTGTCATTTTCACAGTGTTGATTCTACCTTCCATGAGCATGGTATGTTTTTCCATTTATGTAGATATCTTTTGGTATCTTGCAGTAGTGTTTTATAGTTTTCTTTGTATAGGTCTTTTACATCCCTGGATAGATTTATTCCTAAGTATTTTGTTTTTTTTAAGGGGCTACTAAAAATGGTATTGCTTTACTGATTTACTTTTCATCGTTCTCTTTCTTGGTGTATAGGAATCCAACTGATTTTTGTATGTTTATCATGTATCTGTTACGCTGCTGAATCTTTCTATCAGTTCCAGTAGTTTTCTCATGGAGTCTTTAGGGTTTTCTATATATAGTATCATATCATCTGCAAATAGGGACAGTTTAACTTCCTCATTACCAGATTGGATGCCCTTTGTTTCTTTTTCTTGCCTTATTGCTCTAGCTAGGACTTCCAGCACAATGTTAAATACAGGTGGTGATAAAGGGCATCCTTGTCTTGTTCTTGTTCTCAAGGGGAATGTTTTCAGCCTCTCTCCATTAAGAATGATGTTGGTTTTGCATAGGTACCCTTTATTATGTTGAGAAATTTCCCTTCTACACCTATTTTATTGAGAGTTTTTATCAGGAATGGGTGTTGAACTTCGTCGAATGCTTTTTCTGAGTCAATTGAAATGATCGTTTGATGTTTTTCTTTCCTTTTATTTATGTAGTGGATTACATTGATTCATTTTCTAATGTTGAACCATCCTTGCATACCTGGAATGAATCCTACTTGGTCATGGTGTATTATTTTTTTGATATGATGCTGAATTCTATTGGCTAGAATTTTGTTGAGAATTTTTGCGTCTATAGAGAGATATTGGTCTGTAATTATCTTTTTTTGTGGTGTCTTTGCCAGGTTTTAGTATCAGGGTTATGCTGGCTTCATGGAATGAATTCAAAAGTGTCACTTCCTTTTCTGTGTTCTGAAATAGTGTGAGTAATACTGGTGTAAGCTCTTCTCTGAATATTCAGTAGAATTCTCCAGTGAAGCTCTCTGGTCCAGGGCTTTTTTTGTTGAAAGCTTTCTTATTACCTTTTCAGCCTCTTCTCTTGTTATTGATGAGTTCAAATTTTCAACATCACTTTGTTGTAGTTTGGGTTGGTAGTGTGTTTCTAGAAATTTATCCATTTCCTCTAGGTTCTCAAATTTGTTGGAGTATAGTTTTTCATAATACTCTGTTGTAATCCTTTTTATTTCAGTTGGGTCTGTTGCAATGTCCCCCATTTCATTTCTTATTTGGGTTGTTTGTGTCCTCTCCTGTTTTTCTTTTGTCAGCCTGGCCAGTGGTTTATCCTTTCAAAGAGCGAACTTTTCATTTTGTTGATTCTATTTTTCTAATCTCTATTTATTTCTGCTCTGATCTTTATTATTTTCTTTCTTCTGGTGGCTGTGGGCTTTTTTTTTTTTTTTTTTGTTTTTTCTTTGCTGTTCTCTTTCTATTTCCTTGAGTTGTGTAGTTAATGTTTTGATTTTATTCCTTTCTTGATGTGTGCATCTATTGCTATAAATTGTCATCTGAAGACTGCCTTTGCTGTGTCCCAAAGGTTTTGGTATGATGTGTTTTCATTCTGGTTTGATTCTAGGAATTTTTTGATTCCATCTCTGATTTCTTCTGTTACCCAGTGACTTTATAAGCAGGGTATTACTCAGTTTCCATGTAATTGATTTTTTTCCCCTTGCTCTTCCTCTTGTTAATTTCTACCTTGATGACGTGGTCAGATAAGATACTTTGTATTATCTGAATGTTTTGGATTTTGTTGAGGGTTGCTCTGTGGCCTAAGATGTGGTCTCTTCTGGAGAACGTTCCATGGGCATTGGAAAAGAATGTGTACTTTGCAGCTGTTGGGTGGAGGGTTCTGTCTATGTCTGTGAGGTCAGATTGGCTGATTGTGCCATTTAAATCTTCTGTATCTTTGTTGAGTTTCTTTCTAAATGTTCTGTCCTTTACTGAGAATGTTGTGTTGAAGTCTCCTACTATTATTGTGGAACTGTCCATTTCTCTTTTAAGTGCTGTTAAAGTTTGTTTTATATATTTGGAGCTCTGTCACTGGGTGCGTAGATGCTTATTATGGTCATGTCTTCATACGGGATTGTCCCTTTAACCATGATAATAGTGCCCTTCTTTGTCTTTTATGGTGGATTTTGTTTTAAAGTCTATTGTACCTAAGATTAATATTGCCACTCCTGCTCTTTCTTGGTAGCTGTTTCCATCCTATGATTTTTAGTAAATTTACATCTTTGTTTCAAAGGTGTGTCTCTTGTAGACAATATATTGCTGGATCCTATTTTTTTATCCATTCTGTCACTCTCTATCTCTTTATGAGTGCATTTAGGCCAGTTACATTCAGTGTAATTATTGATAGGTGTGAGTTTATTGCTGTCATTGTGTAGTGCTTTTTTTTTGTGGTGCTGACATTTTCTTTGTTCTTCTTACTCTCCTGTGCGGAATTACTTTTGTTTGTGGATTTTTTTTTCATTTCTTTTGTTTTTGTAGATTTTGTTTTTACTGAGACTTTCTATTTTTCTTCTTTATTTTGATGAGTAGATTTGGTAACTTTCTTTGTGGTTAGCTTGAAATTTACTCTTATCTTCCTAGGTTTGAACGAGTCTATTACAACTTGGTATCACCTTGCCTTCCTCTCCATTAGAAGGTTCTGTACCTACACCATTTATTCTCTCTTTTATTGTTCTGATGTTGTTGTCATTTACAGATTAACCTCTCTGGTTCTCTGTTGTAATACTTTTGGTTTTGGATAGTCCTTGAGAGTTCATTTCCTAGGTTGGTATCTGACTGGTACAATCTTGCAGCCTAGGTTCAGGCTGTGGTCTGATGTTGTTTGTTCTCATAGTGAAGGACTCCCTTTAATAACTCTTGTAAGTTTGGTTTGGTTTTTACATGGTCCCTTAATTTCTGTTTATCTGGAAATGTCCTAATTTCACCGTCATATTTGAACGAGAGTTTTGCAGGATATATTATTCTTGGCTGACACTGTTTTCTTTCAAAGTTTTATGTTTGTCATCCAATTGCCTTCTTGCCTGCATGATTTCTGCCGAATAATCAGAACTTAGTCTTACTGTTTCTCTTCCGTATATGACCTTTTTTTCTCAAGCTGCTCTCAGGATTTCTTTGTGTGTCTTTGGTTTTATCGAGAGTGATTATGATATGCCTTGGTGATTTTCTTTTGGAGTCTGTCCTATATGGTGTTCATTGAGTTTCTTGGATGGTCTGCTTTTCATCTTTCATGATATTGGGGAAGTTTTCGGTCAGCGGTTCTTCAATGATCCTCTCTGTGTTTTTTGTTTTCTCCCCCTGTTCTGGAACTCCAATCGCTCACAGATTTTTGCTTTTGATGGTATCCCACATAATTCTCAGGGTTTCTTCACTTTTCTTTGTTCTTTTTTCTGATTTTTCCTGAAACAGGGTTTGACTTCAATTTCACTGATCCTGTCTTCCATCATTTCAAACCTGCTCCTCAGCCCTTCTATGACCCTATCCATTTCTGAAACCTTGTTGTTTATCTTTTAGATTTCTGATTGTTGCTTTTATATGATTTCTAGTTGCGAATTTATTTTGGCATTTTGTTTCCTGAATTCTTCCATTTTTTTGTCTGTGTTTTCCATGAATTTGTCTGTTTTTTCCTCATTTTTGTCTGCTTTTTGCTTCAACTCTAGGGTAGCTCTGAATGTTAGAGATTGAATTCCCTGTCAGGTAATTCTAGTGCCTTTTCTTCTACTAGAAAGTCATCTGGTATTTTATTTTGGACAACTCCTGGAACTATCCTGTCCTGTTTTTTATGTGTTTTGATATCATCTGCTCTCTTCAGGACATTCAGTAGTTATTTTCTTCATTTATTGATTGTAGATTATGTTTGTTTTGTCCTGCTTTTTTGTTTTATTTGGTTATGTCTTAGCAGGTGGGTTGTGCGGTCTTAGTTGGTTGCTCGTCTGTGGGTACGATACATTTCACCTCCTTGTCCAATGGTCAGGGCCAGTCACTCAGCTATGATGCTGCAGGGCACGTCCAGCTGAAGGGGAGTTGCTGGGATGGCTTGTTTGTGGCACGAACTAGGGCCGGCAGGGCAGGCCAGGAATCAGCGCAGGGCAGGTTCCCTTAGGCCATGCCTGTGCTGCTCAAGGGGGTGATGTTCAGCGCACAGTGCAGGTATACAGGAATGAGTGAGGAGACGGTGATGTGTGGAGCGAAGATGGGCATGGGGAAGAGGAGAGAGAAACAGGAGCCAAAAACAAAAAAGAAAAGGAAGAAAGTGTGCTAAAGGAGCTTGCTGTTGGAGTGGAGACGTGAGAAACTGAGAAATGCAGAAAAACAGAAAGGGAAAAAGAAAAAACAAATAGAAATTAGGAAGAAAAGAAAAAAAGAAATACAAATCCCCTAGGGATCCTACCAGTGTGACTGAAGAAACCAGGGAAGTGGTTCCCTGGCCACAAAGTACAGCCTGGCTAGAAGGGGTAGAGATGTCACGCAGTGCCAGGTATTCAGGATACAGGAAGAGAAGGTAGGTATAGGGAGATGAGAAACTGAGAAATAAAGAAAAAACAAAAAGAAAAAGGAAAACAAAATGCTCTGAGGGATCCCACTGCACAACTGCGCAGTCCGGGGAAGTAGTTCCCAAGCCGAGAAAAGAAAAAGAAAACAAACAAACAACAAACAGAACAGAACGAAAAAGCCCCGAGGATCCCACCAGCATGGCAGCATGGGTCAGGAAGCAGTTCCACAGTCAAGCGGTGCTTCACAGCCTTTCAAGAAGGAAACATGGCACATGGAGCCAGGTGTTGGAGAGAAAGGATGGGATGGTGGTGAGAGGTATGGAAGAAACCAAAAGAAGCTGAAAAAAGCAACACCAGTGACAAACAAATGTCACTCAGGGAGCTGGCTGTGTAGGCGGGGCAAATCCAAGTGGCACAGGACTCAAGCTGTTGCCTCCCGGCCAAGAGTCTGTGGCCGCAAGAAGCAGAGGAGGCTGAGCAGGGGTGAAGATGGGTAGAGGGCGGAAAAGCATGTATCGCTGGTTACCCGTTGTTCTATCTCCTGCTAGGAGCTCCATGAAGCTGCTTTCCCATACTCCCTGTCCACCGATCTCCAGTGTGGGCTGGGCGAATCCTAATGGCAGGGACCTTGCGCTTCCCGTCTGGCTGAGCTACCGCAGCGAGCTATGAAGCAGCAGAGGTCAAGCAGGAGGGAGAAGAATGGGGAGTGGGAAGGCGTATATTGCTGGTTACCGCATGCTCTGTCTCCTGGGAGCTCCATGAATCGGCTTTCCCATATTCCCTGTCCTCCAATCTCTGACAGAATTCCAAGATGGCGAATTCGTGCTGTGTTAGCTTATAGGGGACCTCTGTACATATCTCTCCTTGCTCTCTGTTCTCTGTCAGTTTCTTACTCTGTTCGGTGCTTGGCTGTGTTCTTTATCTCTTCATTTTGATGCTTAGGTTTCTAGGATTGACGTCTGTCTCTGTTTGACTTAGTTTTTTGGGTCTTTGCTGTGGAGGGACAGCGTGGTGCTTCTGTCTGTAGCGCCATGTTGGCTATGCCTCCCAGTTTAGTTTTTTAAAAGCATTTTGGACCCTAATGAAGATACTGTAGATGCTGGGAGTAGATACTGGGAAGCAAGGCTGGGGAGCAGGGTATGTATTCAGTTTCTTTCCCCTTAGGCAGGTAACTGACTGTGGATGGAGTAAAAAGAGAAAGGAATTGAATTTCTTGAACTAGGAAGACCTCAAATACCTTACTGACTTCATGTTGTGAACCTGTAGATCTCAGTCCCGAGACACCAACACTTTCTGGTCCCTGGCCCTTTGCCCTTACTTTTTCCACCCCTACCCAAATATTTATCTTTACCATTTAAGAACTCCACAAAACATAAATAACATATAAACGTTTTACAAATAATTTTAAATCAGAGCACGAAGAATTTTTTCACAACATAAAACCCTTTCATAAGGCCATCTTGCACATATTTGCTGCCTATAACTTAGACACACATATGAACAGCCGTAAATTATGGTAAAACTTTGAATAACAGAACACTTTGGTGGTCTGTGGATATCCACGTATTCAACTTCAAGGACTTAATGCCTGCCTACTTCTGACGTGTGCCTACCAGTACCCACTGTATAGTAGAATCCGAGGAAATTCATGTTAAATGAATGAATGGGAACTTTTAGGCCTTCTCTTAGAACTAACAACAATTTCAGCCCAGTAGGCAATAACAAAACTCTTAGTTCTGTATTAACATAGTGCTACCTTTTTGGAGAGAGGCAGTCCATAGGTTTATTCATTTTTATACTTGAAATTTTCCTATGAAGTTATAAGAACAGCATATACATTGCTTTTGGAGGCTATAGTAGTATTTCACAGAGCTCAGCCTTGAGCCCACTTTGCATTTCAGATGTGTTAAGTTCAATGCTGTCTCTTTAAACCTTCACTGACCTAGCATGTGGTCTGACTAGGGACCCCTATTTCTGTTCACTTCTAGGTCCATAAATTTTCCCTTCTTTTTTTCCAACACTTCCACTAACCTCTTGAAGCAATTATTGGTTGTTTTGTGAAAGAAAAAAATGGCAATTTCCATTTTTTCCTACTCATAAAGTCTCCAAGAAACACAAAATTTTCTTACTTGTTCAAGGTTAAGGCTATTTACTCTTTCCAATATATTATCCATTTGAAACCTGTGATCAAGCTAACATGGAAGCCTGATTTTTCCCCCAAGTTTCGATCAACAGAATATGATTGTTTTGGTTGAGAGTATCTTGTGCTTTTATTCCTACTGCTCAAGCATTGTCTTCAGAATTTTATTGAGTAATTTAGATTTATCTCTTTTACAAGGTGTTTTATTAGTAATGCTTCGTCTGATGGGTAGTTGCCAGGAAATGTTTTTCCTGTCAGGGTCAGAGTGGGAGTTGAGTTTTATAGCATACTGTCACTGAGCATGTGACTTTGTCTTCATTCTAAGTTTAATTTTCTGTTTTTTAGTCAGTACTCTGGCCTCATTCTTCTCTTTTGCATTGAAACAGTTTAAAAAGTTAAGAAACTGCCATCCCGTTTCTAGTCATCATTGCTAAAACATTGTCAGAACCCAGGCTCCTGACATTTTTTTCTCAGAGTAGCATTGGTGATGCCCTGGTTTTCAGTGAGGACAGGGACTATTGAATTTATGACTCTTACTCCTTAAGCATCAATGCCCTAATATTGTGCTTATGTTTTTAGTAGCTATATATGTTAAGGTAAGTATTTGAGCTTATCTTCCACATGACTGCAGTTTGAAGGTTCTAGACCTGATCACAGGAATCACCATGCCACCCTCCACTCGTATTTGGAAGAGGTACCCAGAGACCAGTGAGAAAGTAACGGGAGGAGGTGGCCACTGGGTGGTCAGAGTCACAGCCAGACTCCCTCAGGCCCTGAGAGTTGCTATGGGCAGTCCACGGGACACCTCAGAGCACAGCATTCCTCTTACAAGAAGAAAGCATTTTTAGTCTCCAGCACAAGTCAGTTTATTTCACTTTCACATGCAATAGGCTCCTATGTTCTTCTTTCCTGCCTCCCAAATAAGACTTCTTACCTTGAAATTATCCTTTTTCTCAGGAAGAATCAATTTCTGGATTTTATTTAATTATTCCTCACTTAGTTTTCTCAGTTATTCCATCAGCAAAATAGAATTATTAATACCTTAACCTACGTATCCCAAAGGAATATATATGAAATTAGCACCTAAAAAAAAAATAATGTATTTATTTACACACCGTAGTATATGACAGATTCAAAAGCTAGTTTTATATTTAGGATTGGAAAATACCAATTAAAAAAAGGTATTATAGTTCTTGATTTCTGTCTCAGCTTTCCTAAATAATCAGTAGGTTAGATGACATTATGAGAAAAGATTCTCCTTAACATCATCACTGCCAATATCCATAAATTTTCAATATAATAGTTTTTCCTGTTGTTCAGCGTGTGCACTTAATTATAGAAAACATTCTGAAATGTTCTTTCACTCCAGATGAAAGTAATTGTGTTGGAGTTACATTAAAGCAACATTTGTTTTTACATTTTTTTTTTTCCTTGTAAAATAATGATAATGAATGCTCTGAGTGAGCACGGTGAGTACCTCTTTAATCCTCATGTCAGCACTACAAGACAGGTACTATTATTAGACTCATTTTATAGGTGAGAAAACTGAGGCTCACAGTGTTCTTGCCAAAAGTCACAGCTAGTAGATGATGAAACTGGGGTTTGATCCAAGATAGTCTGACTTCAGACCTCTGTACTCTTAAATCTTATGTGTACCTGCTTCTGGGTGAATTAATTCAGTACCATGCTGAAATCTTGTATTTGGTCCGGTCTTTAACTTGTTTTACAGAATTTCATACTCGTTGTGATTTTATCAGAAGTTTCTCCTAAAAGTGATTCCTTAAGATTAAAATAGTCATTCTGCATAATAATTTGACTTTTGGAAGTAGGATGGACCTACTTCCAAAGATATTTAACGTATGTTTTATAAGCTTTGTTAAACATCCTTCTTCTGTCCTTTGTGTTTTATCTCTTAATGGTACTATAGCTTTGTATGTGTATATGCAGGAAGAAATTGAAGGGCATTTTAAGTTTCAGTCTTGTGTCAGACAGACCAGCAGTTATAGAAGGCATCAACGGTGACAGAAATGAAAAACAATGAAAGAAAACTCTCAACTAATTTCACCTTTTTTTTTTTGACCTGTAAGAAAATCATACTTTCATCATTTGGTCTCAAGAGGAAATAGACAGTGATGGTGTTATTTTCTGTTTCTCCTTAGACACCCCTAAGCAGGAGGACAGCATACAGAAATGCCAGCAGGGGAGAGGGGCAGTTTGCATTCCTATTAAATGCTTTTTCCTTTCCCCCATCTTGATTTCAGGTGTCAGAAACTATTTAAAAGAAGCATTGGTGAATATAATTGCTGTGCATGCAGAGGTAAGCTATTATTAGATGTTCCTAAGAGATATGGATAATTGAAAAAAGAGGCAAATTTGATGATTTTTATGGTGGTCTTTTTTTCCCTTCAGACAGTCTCTTGGGTGTAAATAAAACAGTTCTAATGTCCTGTGCGTGTGGTTTATTTTTGTTTTGTTTTGTTTTTGTAACTAAGAATGTTTTTTCTGAAATTGTATATGTTTTATCTCATAATTAAAACTAAATTCATTAATATTTAAAAAGCAAAGAGAAAAGAGATTGGAAGGATGTTTTTCCTTTAAAGGATGTTAAATCCCTTATCTTGGAAAATTCTTTAACCTCTTTTTAGCCCGTATACAAATTAATGTTCCAGCAAAGTGGTCTCACGTAGTGGTTGGGGTTCCATAAAGGTAGAAGCTTGTTAGAAAGATGGACTCAAAGGAGCAGGCTGAAGTTAGGAAGAAAATGTATGATTTCCTGTCAGTGGTGACTTAGGTCCATATAGATGTTGTTGCTTCTAGTTCATAATTCTCATTAGCTTCATACTAATATCCTTAGTGCCCTTATTAGGAGGAATCTTATGTGGAACATCGAAAGAAGAGACCACAGCTACCACTGTTACCACCACTGTGACTACCTACTGTCATTCAGTAATTTTACAATTCATTACTCACTGCTTTGCCAGTATTTTAAGGCTGGTTCTTCCTCATAGATGAATGGGTGACCAGGTAAAATGGAACACAGCAAAGAGGTTATCTTTAGATATTTTTCACCGTCACTTATGTGCCTCTTAAGCTGTATGCCTACAATATAGGTTTATTTGAGTTTATACCACCCCCTGTACCAAAAATATCAGAGACCATCAAGGTAAACTGAGAGGGGGGAAAAAAAAAACAAACAATTAAGCCTAAAACAAAAGAGTGACCAAAGAAAATGCTATCTGGTTCATGAACTTGGCTGTAAGTTTGAAGCAAGTAGAGCAGAAAGGCAGATACAATATATTATCATTTTCATTTCTTATTAAAGGGAAATATATAAAGTCCTTTGTGAAAATGAGGTTTTTACATGATTTAAGTGAAACCAGAATTTATCATGATGATCTTTTTATAACTAGTAATATATTTTCAACCATGATTTTATCAAAAGGATAAAAATGCTGTCCTTCTTGTTAGATTCTTATAAAATTCAGGTATAAAATTAATCAACAATTAGCGAAAGCATTTCTGTGGTAAGTGAACAGGTGGTAGTCAGAGGAACTGAGAAATATATGGGCATTTTTAGTGTTAATGATTCCTAATGAGATATTTTATTAATGTCCATTATCAATAACCATGAGATTATTTGTATCAGTGACTGAAAGTGGAATTTCTTTCATAATATATACTATTTCCCACATGATCTTAACTTGCCAAAATCTTCTTGAACGTTTGCATTGTATTTAGGTTGGCCCAAAGGTTTAATACTAGTGGCTCAATATGAAAAAAAGGAAAACTAAAAAGAAAATATGATTTAATTTTAAACCAAGAAAGTCAAATGTTTCACTAAATTACCTAACATAATAACTCCTACTTTGAATATGTCAGACCTTAAAACTTGAGCATGAAAACTATTTTTAGTGTGTCAACTTTAATAATACCTTTCAAAATTATGCTTGCCAATATTTTTAAGAAAATTGTTTTTGTCATGAATCAGTTAATACAACTTAAATATGTCTTTATCTTCCTTTCATTCATAGTTTTGGTCCTTTAAAAATACGGGAGGCATGTGAGTTGTTTTGTGTATTTGTTGTTAATAAACTAAAATTAGAAAAAGCCTGCATAATGCATGATTTCTTTTTATTTTAAACCTTTGATCAGGTGTTCACTGTTTCAAAGGAATTGGTACCTCGGGTACTGTCAAGGGTTGTGGAAGCTGTTTCCGAAGAGCTAAGTCGACTGATGCAGTGTGTTTCATCATTCAGCAAAAATGGAGCATTACAGGTACCCAAATCATTCAGTTCCATGCTGAACTTCTATTTTTATTTAAAATATACAGATCTGGTTTCAGTCATCAATCTTATACCCAAAACCAAACCCACTGCCATCAAGTTGATTCTGACTCATAGTGACCCTATCATATACAGACAGGTTTTATTTCATTTTTTTATAGACCTGATCGGAGATCTATATTGTAATTTTTCTTGTATAAACCATACCCATAATGTATTATCAGTAAGCCCTAGAGTTACTGTTCCTTTAAAGTAGAGCAAGACCATAAATATGCTTGTGAAATTCTCTGAAGGAGGTCCCTCCTAAAGTTTTGTGATTTTTCTTTTTATTTTACAACTGTCTTCAGCAAATTTAATTCCACAGAAATATTTAGCAATTTACTTTTAATAAGTTTTTCTAAAGCATTCCATCAGTTTGCATAAAAACAATGAATAATTGTCATTTTCCACTCATATTCCATCATTTTATGTACTAGGTATTTAAATTACATAATTACAGTAACAAATGTAACTACTATAAACCAGATGATTCTTGGTATGTATGGGACCTGACTGTTAGAAGTCAAGGTATGCAGACATATTGAAGAGCAACCTCCTAGCTGTGAGCTTTTAGTGTGCTGGAAGCATTGTGAGTGTGTTTTTTAAAAGCAGTGGTCTTCTGCTTTCAGTAATGACTGAAAGAGCTCTGTTCAGGCCAACTACTCACATATAATAACTGTAAACCTTGAGTATATTAAAAAAATCTGAGGGACTTCCAGAAAAATGGCGCTCTAGGCAGAAGCACCACGCCATCCCTCCACAGCAAAGATCCGAAAACCAAGCTGAACAGAGCAAACAGCAATCCTGAAACCCTAAAACATCAAATGAAGAGATAAAGAACTCAGCCAATCACAAAATGGAGTGAGAAAACTGACAGAGAACAGAGAGCGAGGAGAGATTCATGCAGAGGTCCCCGATCAGCTAATGCAACACGGATCCGCCATCTTGGACTCCTATCAAAGACCAGCAAACGGGGTACGAGAAAGGAACTTCACGGAACGTCCAGCAGGAGACAGAACAACCGGAAATTTGCGATATATGCTTTCCCACCCCACACCCTTCTTCACCGGCCCCCTCTGCTTCCGTCGGCGACAGTCTCTTGGCCGGAAAGCACCGGCTGCTTGGATTCCACCCACCCGCACTGGCCAGCTCCCTGAGTGCCTTTTGTTGGCTGCTGGTGTTGCTTTTTTCCGCTTCTTATTATTTCTTCCTTACCTCTCACCACCTCCCCCTCCTTTTGCTCAAATACCTGGCTCTGTGCGCCATCTTTGCCTCTTCCTAAGGGGCTGTGGAGCTCCGTTCAAGTGTGGAACTGCTTCCCGGTCTGGGCTGCCACGCTGGTGGGATCCCAGGGCTTTTGTTCGTTTGTTTTGAATTGTTTGTTTTCTTTTCCTTTTCTTGAGTTGGGAGCCCATTCTGACCAGGCAGTGCTACACGGCTGGGGACCTACAACGTCAGCTTGAGCATACGTGCAAAGGGATCCCTGAGAGCATTTCTTTTTTTTTTCTGTTTTTTTGGGGGGCTTTGCTTGTTCTTTTTTTTTTGTTTTTTAATTTGTTTTCTTTCCCCGTTTTTGTCTTTCTTCATTATTCAGTTTCTCATCTCTCTATACCTTCCTTCTCTTTCTGTTCCCTGAATACCTGGTGCTAAATACCTCTATGCCTTCTAGAGAGGCTGTACTGCAACACCTAGGAACAACTTCCCCAGACCTCGTAGCTGCACTGGTGGGATCTTTAGGAGCTTTGCTGTTCTTTATTCTTTCTAATTTTTATTTATTCAGTCTTTTCTCTTTTTTTACTCTTCTTCTTCCCCTTTTTGTTTTTTTCCACTTCATACTCTCATCTCTCCACTTCAACAGCAAGCTCCCCTAGGACACTTTTTTGTTTGTTTGTATGTTTCTGGCTCCTGTTCCTCTCTCCTCTCTTCCATATCCATCTTAGCTCCACACATAACAATGTCCCCCCTCCATCCTGCCTACCTGCTCCACCAAACAGCACAGGCACGGCCTACCAGAACCTGCCCTGCACTGATTAAAAACTTGCCCTGGCGGCTGTAGTAAGTGCCACAAACAACCCATCCCAGCAACTCCCTTTCAGCTGGACCTGTCCTGCTGTACCGTATCTGAGCAACTGACCCTGCCAATTGGAGAAGGAGGTGAAAAGTATCGTGCCCACAGACGAGCAAACAACAAAAACAACACAGCCCACCTGCTCGGACATAGCCAAAAGAAAAGGACAAAACAAACAAATCTACAATCAATAAATGAGAAAAATAACTACTGAATACCCGGAAGACAGCAGAAAATATCAAAACATTTTCTAAAACAGGACAGGATGGTTCCAGTAGGCGTCCAAAATAAAACACCAGATGACTTTCCAGTGGAAGAAAAGGCACTAGAACTACCTGATAGGGAATTCAAATCTCTAATACTCAGAATTATCCAAGAGTTGAAGCAAAAAGCAGACAAAAATGAGGAAAAAATAGACAAGTTCATAGAAAAGACAGACAAATTAATGGAAAACAGTGACAAAACAATGGAATAATTCAGGAAAATAATGCAGAAACAAAATGCCAAAATAAATTCACAACTAGAACTTATACAAAAACAACAATTAGAAATCCAAAAGATAAACAACAAGATTTCAGAAATGGACAATGTCATAGGAGGGCTGAGGAGCAGATTTGAAATGGTGGAAGACAGGATCAGTGGAATTGAAGACAAGCCCTTGGATACAACTCTGTTCAAGGAAAACTCAGTAAAAAGAACAAAGAAAAATGAAGATACCCTGAGAGTTACGTAGGATACAGTCAAAAGCAAAAATTTTTGACTGATTGGAGTTCCAGAGCGGGGAGAGAACAGAAAACAGACAGGATCATTGAAGAACTGATGAAAACTGCCCCAGTATCATGAAATATGAAAAGCTGGCCATCCAAGAAGCTTAACAGACCCCATATAGGATAGACCCCAAAAGAAAATCACCAAGGCATATAATAGTCACACTCACCAAAACCAAAGACGAACAAAGAATCCTGAGAGCAGCTCGTGGAAAACAAAAAATCACATACAAAGGAGAGACAATAAGACTAAGCTCAGATTTTTCAGCAGAAGCTATGCAGGCAAGAAAGCAATGGAATGACATATATAAAATCTTGAAAGAAAAAAATTGCCAGGCAAGAATAATATGTCCTGCAAAACTCTCGTTCAGATATGATGGTGAAATTAGGACATTTCCAGATAAACAGAAATTAAGGGAACATGTAAAAACCAAACCAGACTTACAAGAATTATTAAAGGGTGTTCTTCGATCTGAAAACAAACAACTTCAGCTAACAAGCTGAATCTAGGACGCAGGATCTTACTAGCCAGATACCAGTCTAGGAAATGAACTCTCAAGGACTATCCAAAATGAAAAGAAATACAGCAGGGAATCAGAGCAGTGAATCTGTAAATGGCAACAACAACAGAACAATAAAAGAGGGAACAAACGGTGTAGGTATAGAACCTACTAATGCAGAGGAAGGCAAGGCGATACCGAGGAATAATCGACTGCTTCAAACTTAGATAGATAAGGGTAAATTTCATGGTAACCAGAAAGAAAGTTAACAAACATACTCATAAAAATAAAGACGAAAAACATAAAGTCTCACCAAAAACAAAACCTACAAAAACAAAAGAAATGAATAAATATCCACAAACAAAAGTAATTCAGCACAGGAGAGCAAGAAGAGCAAAGAAAACGTCAGCACCACAAAAAAAAAGTGCTACAAAATGACAGCAACAAACTCACATCTATGAATAATTATACTGAATGTAAATGGACTCAATGCACCCATAGAGAGACGGAGAGTGACAGAATGGATAAAAAAACAGGATCCATCAATATGCTGTCCTCGAGAGACAGGCCGTAGAAACAAACACATGAATTTATTAAAAGTCAAAAGTTGGAAAAAAATATATCAAGCTAACAACTACCAAAAAAGAGCAGGAGTGGCAATACTAATCTCAGATAAAATAGACTTTAAAACAAAATCCACCATAAAAGACAAAGAAGGACACTATATACTGATTAAGGGGAGGATCCATCATGAAGACATAACCATAATAAACATCTACACACCCAGTGACGGGGCTCTAAAATACAGAGAACAAACTCTTAACAACAGTGAAAAGAGAAATTGACAGTACCACAATAATAGTAGGAGATTTCAACACACCACTCTCAGTAAACGACAGAACAACTGAAAACAAACTCAGCAAAGATACCCAAGACCTAAAGGGCACAAACAGCCAACTTGACCTCATAAGCATATATACAACACTCCATCCAACAGCTGCAAACTACACATTCTTTTCCAATGCACATGGAATGTTCTCCAGAATAGACCAATCTTAGGCCACAGAGCATTCCTCAACAAGATCCAAAGTGTTCAGATAATTCAGAGTATCTTATCTGACTACAATGCCATCATTGTAGAAATTAACAACAGAAAGAGCAAGAAAAGTATCAATTATATGGAAACTGAATAATACCCTGCTTACACATCACTGGGTAATAGAAGAAATCAGAGATGGAATCAAAAAATTCCTAGAATCAAATGAGAAAGAAAACACATCATACCAAAACCTTTGGGACACAGCAAAGGCAGTCCTCAGAGGACAATTTATAGCAATAGATGCACACATCAAAAAAGAAGAAAGGGACAAAATCAAAACATTAACCACACAACTCAATCAAATACAAAGGAGAACAGCAAAAAAAGCCCACAGCCACTGGAAGAAAGGAAATAATAAAGATCAGAGCAGAAATAAATGAAATAGAGAACAGAAAAACAATAGAAAGAGTCAACAAAACCAAAAGCTGGTTCTTTGAAAGAACCAAAAAAATCGACAAAGCACTGGCAAGACTGACAAAAGAAAAACAGGAAAGGACACAAATAACCCAAATAAGAAATGAAATGGGGACATTACAATAAACCCCACCAAAGTAGAAAGGATCATAACAGAATATTATGAAAAACTATAAGCCAACAAATTTGAAAACCTAGAGGAAATGGATAAATTTCTAGAAACACACTACCTACCCAAACTACAACAAAGTGATGTCGAAAATCTGAACAGACCCATAATAAGAGAAGAGATTGAAAAGGTAATAAAAAAACTCCCAACAAAAAAAAGCCCTGTCCCAGATGGCTTCACTGGAGAATTCTACAAAACATTCAGAGAAGAGCTTGTACAAGTACTACTCAAGCTATATCAGAGCACACAAAAGGAAGCAACAGTTCCGAATTCATTCTATGAAGCCAGCATAACCCTGATACCAAAACCAGGCAAAGACACCACAAAAAAAGAAAATTACACACCAATATCTCTCATGAATATAGTTGCAAAAATTCTCAACAAAATTCTAGCCAATAGAATTCAGCATCATATCAGAAAACTAATACACCATGACCAGGTGGGATTCATACCAGGTATGTAAGGGTGGTTCAACATTAGAAAATCAATCAACGTCATCTATAAAGGAAATAAAAGAAATAAAAGGAAAGAAAAGAATCACATGATCATCTCGATTGACGCAGAAAAGGCATTCGACAAGGTCCAATGCCATTCCTGATAAAAACTCTCAATAAAATAGATATAGAAGGGAAATTTCTCAACATAATAAAGGGCATCTATGCAAAACCGATGGCCAACATCATTCTTAACGGAGAGAGGATGAAAACTTTCCCCTTGAGAACAGGAACAAGACAAGGATGCCCGTTATCACCACTCCTGTTTAACATCGTGCTGGAAGTTCTAGCTAGAGCATTAAGGCAATACAAAGAAATAAAGGGCATCCAAATTGCTAATGAAGAAGTTAAACTGTTCCTGTTTGCAGATGATATGGTACTATACATAGAAAACCCTAAAGACGCCACGAGAAATCTACTGGAACTAATAGAAAGATTCAGCAGAGTAGCAGGATACAAGATAAACTTGGATTCCTATACATCAATAAAGAGAACGATGAAAAGGAAATCAGGAAAACAATACCATTTATAATAGCCCCTAAAAAAATAAAATACTTACGAATAAATCTCACCAGGGATGTAAAAGACCTATACAAACAAAACTACAAAACACTCCTGCAAGAAACCCAAAGGGATCTACATAAATGGAAAAACATACCATGCTCACGGATAGGTAGACTCAACATTGTGAAAATGACAATTCTACCCAAAGCAATTTACAAATACAACACAATCCCGATCCAAATAGCAACAACATTCTTTAAAGAGATGGAAAAAGTAATCATTAACTTTATACGGAAAGGGAAGAAGCCCTGAATAAGTAAAGCACCGCTGAAGAAGAAGAATAAAGTTGGAGGACTCACACTACCTGACTTGAGAACCTACTATACAGCTACAGTAGTCAAAACAGCCTGGTACAGATACATTGACCAATGGAACAGAATTGAGAACCGAGATGTAAATCCATCCACCTCCAGTCACCAGATCTTCAACAAGGGCCCAAAGTCCATCAAATGGGTAAAAGACACTCTTTTTAACAAATGGTGCTGACAAAAAAACAAAACAAGACCCATACCTCACACCATATACAAAAGCTATTTCAAAATGGATCAAAGACCTAAATATAAAGCCAAAAACTTTAAAGTTCATAGAAGAAAAAATAGGGCCAATGCTACAGGCCCTAATACACGGCATTAACAGGATACAAACCATAACCATCAACACACAAACCCCAGAAGATAAGCTAGATAACAGGGATCTTCTGAAAATCAAACACCTGTGCTCTTCAAAAGACTTCACCAAAAGAGTAAAAAGAGAACCTACAGACTAGAAAAAAATTTTTTGGGCAGTACAAGTCAGACAAAGGTCTAATCTCCATAATCTACAAGAAAACCCAACACCTCTACAACAGAAAGACAAATAATCCTATTAAAAAATGGACAAAGGAAATGAACAGACACTTCACCAAAGAAGACATTCAAGCGGCTCACAGACACATGAGGAAATGCTCGCGATCACTAGCCATGAGAGAAATGCAAATTTAAACCACAGTGAGATACCATCTCACCCCGGCATTACTGGCACGAATCAAAAACACTGAAAATAACAAATGTTGGAGAGGCTGCAGGGAGATCAGAACTCTTATGCACTGCTGGTGGGAATGCAAAATGATACAACCATTTTGGAAAATGATAGGGTGCTTCCTTAGAAAGCTAGAAATAGAAATACCATATGATCCAGCAATCCCACTCTTAGGAATATATCCTAGAGAAATAAAGAATCATCAGTCGAATAGACATATGCACACCTATGTTCATGGCAGCATTGTTCACAATAGCAAAAGGATGGAAACAACCTAGATGCCCATCAACAGATGAATGAATAAACTATGGTACATACACACAATGGAGTACTATGCAGCAAGAAAGAACAATGATGAATCTGTGAAGCATCTCATAACATGGATGAAACTGGAGGAAATTATGCTGAGTGAAATAAGTCAGCCACAAAAGGACAAATATTATATGAGACCTCTATTGTAAAAATCCATGAAAAAGTTTACACCCAAAAAGGAACAATCTTTGTTGGTTACCAGGGATGGGAGGG
This sequence comes from Dugong dugon, assembly GCA_030035585.1. Lineage (NCBI taxonomy): Eukaryota > Metazoa > Chordata > Mammalia > Sirenia > Dugongidae > Dugong > Dugong dugon. The sequence continues at coordinate 25,938,181 of CM057464.1, forward strand.
ATGGAGGGAAACACTAAATAGGTAATATATAAGTAGTATCTTTGGTGAAGGGTGAGACAGTACACAATACTGGGGAGACCAGCACGAGTCGTACCAGGAAAGGTCATGGAGGCTCCATAGACACATCCAAACTCCTTGAGGGAGTGAATTGCTGGACGGAGGGCTGTGGGGACCAAGGTCTCAGGGAACATCTTGCTCAATTGGCATAAAAGTTCATAAAGGCAATGTTCTACATTTTACCTTGATGAGTAGTGTCTGGGGTCTTAAAAGCCTGTGAGCAGCCATCTAAGAAACTCCACTGATCTCACCCCTTCGGGAGCAAGGGAGAATGAAGAGAACAGGATACAAGGAAAGGATTAGTCCAAAGGACTAATGGACCACAGCTCCCAAGGCCTCCACCAGACTGAGTCCAGTACAGCTGGATGGTGCTCGGCTACCACCAGTGACTGCTGTGACCGGGATCACAACAGAGGGTTCTGGACAGAGCTGGAGAAGGATGTAGAACAAAAATCTAACACACACACACAAAAAAAACAGATTTACTGGCCTAAAGGAGACTGGAGAAACCCTGAGAGTATGGTCGCCAGACACCCTTTTAGCTCAGTGGTGAAGTCACTTCCAAGGTTCACCGTTCAGCCAGGGATTGGACAGCCCCATAAAACCAAACGGGACTAATGAGGCACAGCAGTCCAGGGACAAGGGCTAGAAAGCAGAAGGGGACAGGAAAGCTGGTGATAGGGAACCCAAGGTTGAGTAAGGACAGTGTTGATGTGTAGTGAGGTTGTTAACCATTGTCACAGGGCAATGTGTACTAACTGTTTAATGAGAAACTATTTTTTTTCTGTAAACCTTCATCTAAAGTGAGAACAGCAGCACAATTGGAAGAGCGTAGTCGATGTCACTGAACTCTGCTTGTAGAGATTTTTGAAATGGTGTATCTTTGGCTATGTATGTTTTCACCAAAAAAAAAGGTCGAGGAAGGAGAGGGTTGACATGTTGTGGAGTTGTTAACCAATGTCATAAATGTGTACTGCTGTTTAATGAGAAACGCTTTGTTCTGTAAACCTTCACCTGAAGTACAATAAAAAAATAAAGATATCTGAACACGTGGGGAATTACAGTTAGTGTGCAGACTCTGAGGAAATGGAACTTGAATGAGTTCCCCGCTTTTACTGGATTTTAGTCTATAAGTAGGCCCAAAACCAAAAAATCAAATCCACTGCCATCGAGTCTGTTCTCACCCATAGCAACCCTATAGGATAGAGTAGAACTGCCCCTACAGCATTTCCAAGGCTATAAATCTTCACAGAAGCGGACTGCCACATCTTTCTCCCATGGAGCAGCTGGTGGCTTCAAACCACTGACCTTTTGGTTAACAGTCAAGCACTTTAACCACTGTGCCACCAGGGCTCCTGCGAAAGTAGGCCCAGGAGTGCCTTAAACTTCGAAAGAAAACCTCCTGTCTTTCTGGTTTGAAGACTAGGCTCAGGACAGCAAGGGGATTATCCCAGAAAGTAGAGAGCAAGAATCACAAATTCTTTGTATACACTCTGCCTAAAAGTCTGGTTGACCCCTGAACTACATATGTGTGGTCAAACTCCACTTCAGTCAGCCCAGCTAAGGCGAAAAGAGCTGAAGAAAGAATCGAACTGCTACCCAAGAAACAAGAGTTTTCATTTTGAGTCCATGTAAGTTAATTGCTTGCTAAAACAAAACAAAAATCAACACTTTTCAGAAGCAAATTACAGAATCCAGAGTCTCCACAGCATAATATTCACAATGTCCAGGATACAGTCAAAACTTAATTGATATGCACAAACAAAACAACATAGGAAAACATGACCCAATCTCAATACGAAAGAGAATAAACTGAGACCAATTTCAAGATGACCCAGTTGTTAGAATTAGCAGGCAAGGATTTTAAAGCAGCTGTGTTCAGTGATGTAAAAGAGAATATGCTCATAATGAAGGAATAGATGCAGATCTCATCAGAGAAATAGGAACTGTAAAAATCAAATTGAATAGAAGTTCTAGAACAGGAAAATACAGTATATGAATTTTTAAAAAATCTGCTGGATGGGAATAACATAGTGGATATGACATAGGAAAAAGTGAACTTGAGGATAGATCAGTAGAAATAATCTAGCCTAAAGAACAGAGAAAAGAATTATTGGAAAAAAATGAACAGAGCTTCAGGGACCCATAGGACAATATCAAAAAGTCTAACATGGTTATAATGAGATTCCCAGAAAAGTAAGAAAGAAATAGGACAGAAAAAATGTTTGAAAATATGATGTCCCAAATTTTCCCAAGTTGATGAAAGATATAAATTTACAGATACAGGAAGTTCAACAAAAGCCAAACAGGATAAATACACGGAAAAGTCTGTGTAGCACATTCTGGTCAAAGAGCTAAAAAACAAAGATAAAGAGAAAATCTTGAATGCATCCAGAGGAAAAATGACAAATTGCTTACAAAAGAGCAACAATTTTAATGGCCACTGACTTCTCATTGGAAATACTGAAGACTATAAGATAGCATTTCTTAAATTACAAGAAATTTGAAGAAAGTTCTTTAGGCTAAAGGGGAAATGATAACAAATGGAAACATAGACCTCCAGGGTGAAATGAAGAGCTATGGAAATGGTAAATATGTGGGTAAATGTAAAAGACATTTTTTCTTCTTAATTTTAAACCATATGACTTTTAAACCAACAATTACAACATTGTCTTGTGGAATTTTAAGTGTATGTAAATGTAAAACATGAAACTGTAGTGTAACAGTTATACTATATAGTTGTAGTATAATGCAGGAGGGATAAAATGGATTAGTACGGTTGCAGAGTTTCTAAATTTTACATGAAGTGGTTTATTAACTGTAAGTAGACTGCAGTCTAATCCCTGGAGTAGCACTATCCAATAGAACTTTCTGTGATAATGAAAATGTTCTATATCTGCATTGTCGATATGGTAGCCACTAGCCACATGTGGCTATAGAGCATTTGAAATGTGTCTAGTCTGAGAAATTGCATTCCAATTTTATTTAAATTTAAATAGTCACATGTGGCTAGTAGGTACCATATTGGACAACATACACCCTAGAGCAAACACTAAAAAAAAAACTAAGTGTTATAACTATGGAGCTAATAGATAAATTAAAATGCAGTTCTAAAAAATAATGCAAAGAGAGTAAAAAAGTGAAAAGGTACTTAAAATGAAGTTCTAAAATATATTTAAGTAAATCAGAAAAGAGCAGTGAAGGAGGAAAGAAGGAAGAAATAGAGGGGACAAACAGAAAACAAATAGTAAAATGGTAGACCCAAATCTAACCATATCTAAAATTAAGTGCTAATGGACTAAACGTTTCAGTTAAAAAGTAGAGATTATCAGAACACATAAAAAAGCAAGACTCAACTACATACTACCTTTAAAAAAAAAAAAAACATATATAAAGACATATAATAGGTTGAAAGTAGATTGATGGAAAAATAATATACAATGCAAACAGTAAACATAGGAATGCTGGAGTAATTATACTAATGTTATATTAAAATTATTACCAGAGATAAAAAGGACACTTCATGATATAAGAGGATCAATTCATTAGAAATAAATAACAATCCAAAATGTGTATGTGCAGAGTAATATATGAAGCAAAAATTGATGGAATTACACGGAAAAAAAGACAACTCCACATCTTTCTCCCATGGAGCAGCTAATAGGTTTGAACTGCCAACCTTCTGGTTAGTACCCAAGCACTTTAACCACTGTGCCACCAGGGCTGCTTAATCAACTTCACAGTTTGTGAATTTTAAGACACTCTTTCAACTATTGGTAGAATAAAACAAGTCTCAATAAATTCATAAAGATTGAAATTATACAGAGTATGTTTTTCAACCACAATGGAATTAAAATAGAAATCAATAACAGTAAAACACTAGTAATGGAATTAAAATAGAAATCAATAACAGTAAAACACTAGTAAAGCCCTAGCTACTTTGAAATTCGATAGAACGTGTGTAAATAACCCATGGGATAAAGATGACATGAAACAATAGCTCAGCAGTAGATTTAAACATACCAACAGTCATGAAGATGGCACAGAACCAGGCAGCGTTTCATTCTTTTATACATAAAATCACTGTAATTCGGTGCTGACTTAACAGCAGCTAACAATAACAAAAAAGGACACTTAGAAAATGTTCTAACTGAATGACACTAAAAATAAGATATAAAAATTTATGGGATGCTGTTTAAGCAGTTCTTAGAGGAAACTTTATAGCTTTAAATATTTATATTAGAAAGCTCCAAAATCATAACCTAAGGTTTCACCTTAAAAGCTAGAAAAGGAAGAACAAAGTAGACTTTAAGTAAATAAAAGGGGAAAAAAGATAAGCAAAGAAATCCATGGAATGAAAATCAAACATAAAGAAAAAATAACAAAACCAAAAGCTGGTTTTTTGAAAGGCTTAATAAAATTGATAAAGCTCTAGCTAGAATGATCAATAAGAAAAGAGAACACAGATTACCAGCCAGGATGGAAGATGCTAATCACTACAGATCTTATATTGAAAGGATAATGTTATGAACCAATTATGCTAACAAATTCAACAACTTAGATGAAATAGACAAATTCCTTCAAAATTACAACTTACCTAAACTGATACAAGAAAAAACAGAAAATCTGAATAATTCTATATCTGCTAAAGGAATTAATTTATCAAAAGCCTTTTTACAAAAAACTTCAGATAGTTTCACTGCTAAAAGTCTATCAAACATTCAAGGAAAAAATAACATCAAGCTCTTTCAGAAAATAGAGAAGACAACATTTCCCAATTTGTTTTTTGCTGCCAAATGCCAAAACCTGACAAAGGAATTACAAAAAAGAAAATTACAGACCAAAATACCTTATAAACATACCAAAAATACCAAACCCGTTGCCATCAAGTCGATTCCAACTCATAGAGACCCTATAGGACAGAGTAGAACACCCCATAGGGTTTCCAAGGAGCACCTGGTGGATTCGAACTGCCAACCTTTTGGTTAGCAGCTGAATCATTTAACCACTGTGCCCCCTTACATTCCTATCTAATTTTTGAGTCGCTGTTGTCAGTTTGATCCCATATAGATAATTCTTAAAAGAACATAATGCTCAAGGCTGACATTTTTTACTAGTTAAGCTAAACTGTTGTTTTAAGAAGACTGCAGGGGATATTTTTGGTTTAAGGTTTAAAGATTATCTCCAGGTAATAGTTTCAGAGGTTCATCCTCCCTCCACAGCTCCAGAAAGTCTGAAGTCCATGAGAATGTGAAATTCTGTTCTGCATTTCTCCCTTTTGATCAGTATTCTTCTGTAGAATCTTTGATCAAAATCTCTTCCTATTTTACTATGATTTAATCTTTCTCCTAAAATATTCACAGCTAAACATTTTACCCTATATTTTCTCAATGATATTTTCTAGTTTCCTTGTAGGTCCATTTTCACATATACTAGAATTGGAATTGACTTGATGGCAGTGGATTTGGTTTTTACTTTTGGTTTAGAATATAAACCATGAAGACAAAAATTTTGTCATTCCCAGCATAGTAGAACATATGATTGTCTGATTTAATTGCCAATACCAGTCCATTTCAGCTCACTAATGCCTAGGATATCAAACTTTATGCATTCCATTTCATTTTTTTTCCCAGTTATCCTAGATTCATACTTCATACACTCCACGTTCCGATTATTAATGGATATTTGCAGCTATTTCTTCTCATTTTGAGTCATACCACGTCAGCAAATGAAGGTCCCGAAAGCTTGACTCCATCCATGTCATTAAAGTTGACTCTACTTTGAGGAGGCAGCACTTCCCCAGTTATATTTTGAGTGTCTTCCAATCTGAGGGGCTCATCTTCCAGGACTATATCAGACAGTATTCTGCTGCTATTCATAAGGTTTTCACTTGCCAGTTTTTTCAGAAGTAGACTGCCTGGTTCTTCTTTCTAGTCTGTCTTAGTCTAGAAGTTCAGCTGAAATGTGTCCACCAAGGGTGACCCTACTGGTATTTAAAATACCAGTAGCAAAGCTTCTAGTATCACAGCAACACGCAAGTCCCTACAGTACAACAGACTGACAGATGTGTGGTGGTATATGGATATACCACATTTTATTTATTCATTCATCAGTTAATGGATATTTGGGTTGTCTCCATTTTTAGATTTTATAAATAATGTTGCTGTGAGCATTCACGTACAAGTTTTTGTGTGGACCTATGTTTTCATTTCTCCTAAGTATATACCTAGGAGTGGAATTGCTGGCTCCTATAGTAACCCTACGTATAACCTTTTGAGCAACTGCCAGAATGTTTTCCAAAGTGGTTGTAACACTTTATATTTCCATCAGCAGTATATGAGGATTCCAAATTCTCCACATCTTTGCCAAGATTCGTTATTGTCTTTTTTGTGTGTATGTGGTATATATAATATGGAGCCCTGGTGGTGCAGTGGCTAATCGTTTGACTGCTAACCAAAAGGTAAGCAGTTTGAATCCACCAGCCGCTCCAGGAAACTCTGTGGGGCAGTTCTACTCTGCCCTATAGGGTTGCTATGAGTCGGAATAAACTCAACAGCAATGGGAATATATAATATATGTTACCATTTTAACCCGTTTGAAGTGGACAATTCAGTGATATTATTTAATTCATAATGTTCTACCAGTATCACCACTGTCTATTTACAAAACTTTTTCATTACCCCAAACAGAAACTCAGTACTGTTTAAGCAATAACTCCCCATTCTCCCTTCCCTCCAGCCCCTGGTAACCACTAATCTACTTTGGGTTCTGTGGATTTGCCTGTTCTAGTTACTACATCTAAGTGATATCATACAATATTTCTCCTTTTGTGTCTGACTTATTTCACTTAGTTTAACATTTTCAAGGACCATTCATGTTGTAGCATGTATCCAAATTTCTCTTTATGGCTGACTAATATTCCATTATATGGATATACCACATTTTGTTTATCCATTCATCTGTTGAGGGACACTTGGGTTGTTCCTACCTTTTGACTATTGTAAATAATGCTGCAGTGAGCATTCACATACAGATATCTGTTTGAGTCTTTGCTTTCTGGTCTCTTGGGTATTTATGCAGGAGTGGAATTGCTGGGCCATATGGTAATTCTGTGTAACTTTTTGAGGAATCACCAAACTGTTTTCCACAGAGGTTACACCGTTTTACATTCTAGCCAACAATATATGAACGTTCTGATTTCTCCACATCCTTGTCAACACTTGTTATTTTCTGTTTGTTTTTTATAATAGCCATGCTAGATATCTAGTCGTATCTCATTGTGGTTTTAATTTGCATTTCCCTAGTGAATAATGATGTTGAGCATATTTTTATGTGCTTATTGGCCATTTGTATATCCTCTTCGGAGAAATGTCTATTCAAATCCTTTGCTTATTTTTTGATTGAGGTGCTTTTCTCTTTCTTGTCGAATTGTAGGAATTATTACATATTAGGATATTAAACCCTTATCAGATATATGGTTTCCAAATATTTTCTCCCATTCTTGTCATTGTCTTTTCACTGTCTTGATACTGTTCTTTAATGCACAAAAGTGGTTTTTTTTATTTTAATGAAGTCCAATGTACCTATTTTTTCTTTTATTCATGCATTCAGTGTCATATCTAAGAATATATTGCCCAGTACAAGGTCCTGAAGATGAAACCCTATTTTTCTAAGATTTTTATGGTTTTAGCTCTTATATTTAGGCTGTTGTCCAGTTTGGTTTAATTTTCATACGTGGTGTGAGGTAAGGGTCCAACATTTTTCTTCTGCCTGTGGATTGTCCCAGCATCAGTTGTTGAAGAAGCTATTTTTTTCTCATTGAAGGACTTGATACACTTGTCAAAAAAAGTCAGTTGACCATAGATGTGTGGGTTCATTTCTGGACTCTCAATTTTATTCCATTGGTCTCTTTGTCTATCCTTATTCCAGTACTACACTGTTTTAATAACTGTAGCATTGTAGTACATTTTGAAATCAGGAAGTATGAGTCCTCCTACTCTGTGCCTCCTTTTCAAGATTGTTTTAATTATTTGGGGTCCTTGCACTTCCCTATGAATTTGAGGATTGGCTTTTCAGTTTCTGCAAAAAAGGCTGCTGGAATTTTTATAGGTATTACGTTTGCATCTATAGACCTCTTTTGTTAGTATTGATATCTTAGCAATATTAAGTGTTCCAATCCATGAACACTGGATGTCTTTGCATTTATTTAGGTCTCCAATGTTTTGCAGTTTTCAGTGTGCAAGTCTTTCACCTCCTTAGTTAAATTTATTCCTAGCAATTTTATTCTTTTTAAGTGCTCCTGCAAGTGGAATTGTTTCTTAGTCTTGCCTCATTTCTCTGGCTAGAACTTTTAGTTGAATAGCATGTCGAATAGCAGTGATGAAAGCGGGCATCACTGTCTTGTTCCTGATCTTAAGGGGAAAAGCTTCTACCTTTGAGTATGACGTTAGCTATAGGTTTTTCATAAATGTCCTTTTTACTTTCTCCCTTCTGTTGCTACTTTGCTGGATATTTTTAACACGAAACGGAGCTGGATTTTGTTAAATGCATTTTTCTGCATCAATTGAAGTGATCATGTGGTGGTTTTCCTTGATTCTAATAATGTGGTGTATTGCACTGATTGATTTTCTTATGTTGAACCATTGTTAAATTCCTCTGATAAATCCCACTTGCTCATGGTATATAATCCTTTCAATATGTTGGATTCAGTTTACTAGTGTTTTCTTGAGGATATTTGCATCAGTATTCAGAAGGGACATTGATCTGTAATTTTCTTTTCTATAGTGTCTTTGTCTGGCTTTGTTTTGAAGAGTTTGAGTAGGATTGGTGTTAATTCTTCTTTAAATGTTTGGTATAATTTACCAGTGAAGCCATCAGGCCCTGTAATTTTCTTCGCCTGTTGTGAGGTTTTTGATTACTGATTCGGTATCTTCACTTGTTACAGGTCTGTTGAGATTTTTCTTTCTTCTTGAGTCAATTTAAGTAATTTATGTGTTTCAAGGTATTTGCCAATTTCATCTGATTATTTAACTTGGCATACAGTTGTTAATAGTATTCTCTTATAATCCTTTATATTTCTGTAGTTGGTAGTAATGTTCCCACGTTCATTTCTGATGTTAGTTTTTTGCATCTTCTCTATTTTTATCCTTGTCAGTCTGGCTAAAGGTTTGTTAATTTTATTCAGTTTTTCAAAGAACCAACATTTTTTTTTTGTATTCTCTTTTTTGTTTTTCTATTACCTATTTAATTTATCTCCACTCTAGTCTTTTATTATTTCCTTCCTTCTGGTAGCTTTGGACTTAGTTTGGTCTTCTTTTTTCTAAAAGTTCCTCAAGGGATAAAGTTAGATTATTGATGTGAGATCTTTCTTATTTCTTAATGTAGGCATAAATAAATTTCCATCTGAGTACTACCTTCACTACATTCCATGAGTTTTGTTATGTTGTGCTTTTATTTTCATTTGTCTCTAAGTATTTTGTAATATCTCTTGTGATTTATCTTTTGATTCATCGGTTGTTTCATAGTGTTGTTAAAATTCCACACGTGAAATTTCCAGGTTTTCTTCTGTTGTTGAATTCTAATTTCTTGCCATTATGGAATGTAAATTTAAATAATTTAATTAATAATACTTAATAATTTAACAATTAGATTGCTTGTTTAATTATTAATGATTACTAGCAATGATTTAATCAATCAAATTTACTGAGACTTGTTTTGTGACCTAACGTATCTTCGAGATCCTATGATCCATGTGCACTGGAGAAGAATGTGCATTCTTCTGTATTTGGTGAAACGTCTGTATATGTCATCATTTTCTTTTTAAGCCTCACCAGAAGCATATTTAACATCCATATTTCTAACAACATTCTGTTGTAGACAACATGTTCATCATCTAAGATGACAGAGACTTCCTCTATAGCTCTTTCACTTCCTTCTGAGCCCTCACCAGTATTGCTTTTGAAGTACATAATTCTATCAATGGTCTCTTCATGGCAAACTAGGCTTTTACTATTAGGCATCTTTAAACTCTCCCAGCCTCTACTCACTACCCCATTCCAAAAACACTTAATGCATTTTGGATATCTGTTGGAACAGCACCCCACTCTTCCAGTACCAAATTCTGTTTTAATTATCTAACTCATTGCTGTCGAGTCAGTTTCAACTCATAGTGACCCTAGTGCTGCTATAACAAAAATACCACAAGTGGATTGCTTTAACAAACAAATTTATTTTCTCACGGTTTAGGAGGCTAGAAGTCCAAATTCAGAGTGCTGGCTCTAGGGGAAGAGTTTCTCTCTCTGTCATCTCTGGAGGAATGTCCTTGTCTTTCTTCAAGCTTCTGCTCCTGGGTGATCTTCATGTGGTTTGGCATCTCTCTTCCCCCATCTCTGCTTCTTTTGCCTGCTTGTTTAATCTCTTTTATATCTCAAAAGAGATTGACTTAAGACACACCCTACACTAATCCTGTACATTAACGTAACAAAGACAGCCCATTCCCAAATGGGATTATAAACACAGGTATAGAGGTTAGGATTTACAACACATATTTTTGGGAGACACAATTCATATCAGGCACCCTTAACAAAAAACAGTTGACCACAGATGTGAGGGTTGGATTTTGTTCCATTGATCTGGCCTATCCATATGTCAGTATCATACTATCTTCATTACTGCAGGATAAAGTTTTGAGGCGGGAAGTATGAGTCCTCCTACTCTGTTCTTCTTTTCCAAAATTTTTTTGACTATCCTGGGTCCCTTGCATTTCCACATGAATTTTAGGATTGACTTGTCACTTTCTGCAAAACAGCCAGCTGTGATTCTGGTAGCTATTGTGTTGAATTAGTAGAACTTTAGGTTAGCTTTGAGATTAGAGTTAGTGTGCCTGGAAGCTCATAGATATGAGGAAATAAGCCAACTAGAGAATTGGCCATGGGAGAGGGGAGTAATTCAGGGCAGTGTTTCAGAGGCCCCTTCCTCTCACTATCAGATGAAAGGAAAATTACTGGTTGGATAATAGAGACTGCTGGAAAATCATTCCACTGTTTGTACCTTTCATAGCAAGACACCTAGTAGCGCTCTGTCTTCACACAGTTACATACTTGACTACAAGTTAATTTTCACTGAAAGAAAATTTTGCCACTGCCTATTTCTTTAGGCTGTTTTGAGAGTGCCTGTTCATAGTTAATCGTCACCATGGTGGTAGAGGTACTCGATGCTTATTAAAGTCCTGCACCTGTAGTGCTCTGCCAAGATTGGCCTTGCAGCCAGGCTAGAGGCTGCTGGACCACACTATTGTTTTTTATTTGATAATGGAAGCATTTCACAGTTGTCACTTTTGTCCTTTTCTCTTCTTTAGGCAAGGCTTGAAGTCTGTGCCTTAAGGGATACTGTGATTATTTACCTGACGCCTGAAAGCAAGTAAGATGCTAAGTGTTTTTGTTCTGTTGTATAAAATGCTTTGTAAAGATAATTAATCAGAATAAATGTTCATGGTTTTCTGATGTAGTAAAGTTTATACCTGATTGATCAAATTTTTAACATATACTCATAATAAGCCTGAGGTCGCATCTTTGTAGCACAATATAAAGGGAAAGAAGTTTAATGTAATTTTGTCTTTCATTCACTACTGATAAATTTTAGTCTCATAAATGATGCAACAAAGCATTATATACTTCCTAAAAAAAAAAAAAAAAGGAGGAAACCAGAGTTGTGTCTTAATCTGTCCATAGCAGAGTCTGAAGGACAGATCAAGTATTGTAAATATCAGCATAAGAGGAAGCCTTGTGGTTTGTCTGCAAAATTTTGTAGTGGAAACTTAATGATAATTTTTAGCTGTTTTGAATGATAGTCAGGATTTCCTATAATAGAAATATCAGTAGGTGAACTGAAACAGCACTGACTACTTACTATACAAGATTGTTTATTCCATTGGCAATATTACCTAAGAAATAAATTACCAAACATAAAATATTTAAGGATACTTTGTGTGGTATACATGTTTATTCACTTCCAGCCTTTGATGACTTGGCTTATGCCATCATTCTGACTGTCATCCTTACTAAGGAAAAGACTTTTTATGTTTTTTCCTAACCAAATGAAGTTTAGCTTCTCTTTCTTGTTCACTGTGGCTTACCAGAGGCCATTTTCTGGATGTCTACCATGTTAGTTATTTAACCACATCTTTTCCCAAACATTACATTTTTCCACAATGTACAGAAGATAGAAAGCACCAGGTCCTTATTTGATGTATGTGCATACTTTGTGTAAGTACCTGTCTTTTTCTTCCCACTAAGTTAACCTTTCTGAAGGATATTGGGAGATTAAATGAGAAATGTGTAAGGTCACCTTCTAAATGTCAGTTCATTACAAATGAGTGGTGGCATCCTCTTCATCATCATCATTCTTATTGTTGTTGATGCAGAAATAAAGAGCAATTGCGTCACATTAGTTTTGTATAATTAAGAAAAAATATGCATGAAACAAGGTGGTAATGGAGATAATGGCATGTAACTTTCCTCCACATCAGGAAAGAGGAGAGCCGATTTAATATTGGGAAGGGAGATAAATATGACAGTAAGCTATAATCTGTCCCCACACCTCACAGTCTACCAGAACAACTGAAGACTTGTAGCACCAGTATTTATGACCCTGCTGGAACTTTTCAGTCTCTCTGTATGTTGCTGTGACACCTGCCCCTAGTTTAGGAAACACTAGTCAAAAATATATTTCTTGGTAAATTGATGAGAATGTTTTTTCAATACAAAATCAAAAACCATTTTAAAGTCAAAGAATAATTAAATTTATTTCTTCACCCAGTCAACCAGTCTTAAAAGAAGAAGAGAGAAGAACTGTTCCTTAGCGAATAATAAATAATATACTCTAACTGCTTTTCATTTGGATTGGTAAATTGATCTGATACTTTCTACTTGGAAAAGTTAAACATACCAAATTGGTAATTTTTTAGTTTACTCTTTTTGCCTTTTTCATGTAAAGAAATCATGTTGAATCTCTCCATTTTCCTATAATTTTTCAGTATAATAATAGCTAAGTCCTGTACAGACCATATTCAGTTATTATAAGATATCGACTGTAAATCAAGCCCTGTAGATAGCAGTACTACAATAAATATCCCTATTTGTGTAATCTTTCACAGGATTGTCCCTGTTTCCACTTAATCTCCTTCCTTTTTTACCAGTTGTTTTGTCTATAGCCCAGTTATTTGTTGAAAAGAAAGACTTTTCCTTAATTAAACATCTCCACAGTAACCTCTCATCTATCATAAGTAGCATCCTTTCTCTGATCAGTTTCTCCTGAGCTTTTCAAGTTATGTTTCATTTCCTAGTTTAGTTTTTCTGACTTTGTTACAAAGCTTCCATCTGGTAACTGCCCTTACTTTTACTTTTACTTTTTCTATTGTTTTTCACTTTTACTTTTTCTCGTATTTCCACTTGATTCACTGGCTCATGTTGGTTTTTACGTTTAAGATATGCTTAAGAATTTTTTAATGATTGTCTGAATTCCCTCAGAACTATGAAGTGCTTTAACCTTGATGTTAATGTTTATGTCCAGGTCTAGTTTTAAACAAGCTTTGGAAGTCCTGCCTCAACTCTCAAGTGGAGCAGATAAAAAGTAAGTTCTGTATTTTCTTCTCAGGATCCAATTAGGTAACTTTTATCACTGAAAAGTACCTTTTTAAAATTTTTTTAATGATTTGGATTTAAGGATGAGAAGTACATAATAGCCCTTAATATTGTGTGTTTTGTTAACTTTTCCTTGCCTGGGAGAGTGTCGGGTGACAGAATGAGGTAAAATCTTCCTTCTGAATGTATTACAAATAAGTAATTAGCTCTTCTCTTGTTTTAAGTGAGTAATACAGAAAAAAGCTATAAGAAAGCTCATTTTGACTCACACAGTTAATTATATCATTTGCTTATGTTTTTAAGAAGAGAGTATCTAGATTAAATGTAAAAGAAGACATCCTAGAAAAATCCCAGATCTTTGTTTTTTTTTCCTCATGGAGTAACTAGCAGTGTAAAATAACATTTTGTGCTCTATAAAATATAAAGTATTAAAAAAGAATAGATTTATGTATATGGCATACTAAAGTTGTATGTATTTAATTACCACTGCTTTAATGATCCAGCCTGAGTTTAAACTTGGCCACTCCCTGCTGCATGTAATGGAAATTCTGACCTGAGAGAGTCTAGACCATCAGATGTCGTGAGTGCCAGCTTACCCTCCCTGAAACACAGAAGCATTTGTAGACCTTTGCCCCATCAGCATCAGCAGCTAAGCCCACCCACCTTTCATCTGGCTGATCAGTCAACACACAAGTATTGTGGTGCCCTTGCTATGTGACAACCACTGTGCGGGGTTCTGTGAAGGATTCAAGAGATATCAGACATGGTCCCAGTCCTCAAGGAGCAAGGTCTAGTTGGAGAAATAATAAGTACGCTTCTGAAGAAGATAATTAACAATGTCAGGCAGTTCCAAGTTTGTGCTGAATTCGGGCCATAGTAAAGTTGACTGTTGTGGAAACTCAGAAGGGAGAGCGATCACATTGGGCTGGGTTACAGTAATGGGTAGGAAATAGCATGTAGGAATGAGGCTTGGACAAAGCATTGAAAAGTGGGCAGCAGACAAGTTGTTTTGCTTGTATGTTCCTAGTGTAGTCCTTGTCTTTGTTCCTAATGAGCAAATGGGTAGATATACATACAAGGCTCATACCTACAAGCCTTTCTTCCATTTTCTTGCTTTGTTCTTTTCTCACTAAATTTCAGACTCTCTGAATTGGTTGCAAACCTTGTTCATTTCTTTAAAATAAATATGATAAAAGATTAAAATAATTACTATTATTTTACAGTGGTCTAATATTAAGCATTGTTAGACTGTGAATTAATCTCTTGAACCCAATTCCAATAAACAATATATAGGGCCTATCATTTTTTTGAGTTGCCGTATGTGGCACATAGTAGGTCCAAAAAAAATGACTCCTATGACAGCAACATGTGTGGACTTTTATGCTCAGGTGATGGCATGTTAACCTAGTGGAGCCCAGTTCTTGGTACTTTGTCTGCCCCATGCAGACTTGGTGAACCCTCCACTCTAACATATGGACATGTCGTACCAGTTGGGGAAACACTTGTATATCAAGTAGTAGAATGATTTTCCCAGCAGAATTAGAACTAATCCTGATTCTTTGGGTGCCTAGCTTAGTTTACCAGTCTCCAATATTTGTTAAAGACAAAAATATAAAATTAGAGGAATAGAGTATAGATCAGTGGTTGCTGGGGACTAGAGGCTAGAGCCTTGGGGGTTGACTACAAAGGGCAGCATAAACAGATTTTGGGAGGTGAAGGAACTGTTCTGTATCTTGATTTTCATTACACAACTGTATGTGTTTGCCAACATTCGTAGAACCATACACCAAAAACAGTGAATTTTGAAAAACAGAAAAATAGGCTCAAATATTAGACTGTTTTAAGGAGAAACCTAATTAATCTGAGGTTAGGAGACGGAAGATTGATATATTCTTTTTAATTAAATTCTTTGATTGACTTCTGTTACTGATTACCAACAAACCAAACCAGTTGCCATCGAGTCGATTCTGACTCATAGCAACCCTATAGGTCGGAATAGAAGTGTCCCATAGGGTTTCCAAGGAGAGACTGGTAGATTTGAAATGCCAGCCTTTTAGTTAGCAGCCGAGCTCTTAATCGCTGCACCACCAGAGCTGTACGTTACTAAGTTAAGAATCCATAAATAATAACCTTTTCAGCTACCTTCTAAAAACAGCAAGGCAAAGTCAGGGCTGAGTAACTGGCTCCGCTAAATGTTTTCTTATGTAGTTAGGCGACCTTCATACTGCCAGGTTGTAAGGACTCTCCCCTTCCTTACAGGTTACTGGAAGAGCTTCTGAACAAGTTCAAGAGTAATATGCATCTGCAGCTCACCTGTTTCCAAGCTGCTTCAACCATGATGAAAACATAAATACCGTACCTGCAAAACAAGGGTAGTCCAGAAAGATAACAAAAATAAAACTATTAACTTTCTTAAGTGCCCTGAAGATATTTGTGTATAAAGCACTGAGTTTGTAGTTTTTCTTTTTTTCCCCAAGTGGTGGCTTAGAAAAACATTGATATGTTTTCTTTTAACCACAATGACTTTATTTGAAATGCTCAAGCAGTATGTGCTTTGTCATCTCTGGTTGGGTTGGGTTTTGTATGACTGTTTGAAACGCCTTTTAAACTCTGTATCTCTTAGCTCCACATGGCATGGGGAATGCTGTAGGAAGAGTTGCTGCAGGGAATGTTTTGAGTTAGCCTGTGCTGCCTGTGTACGGCAGCATTGCTCCCCAGCTTCCAAGATACATGGAGAGATTGATAAGTAGAGCTATGGAAAGTTACATTTAGACATCTTTGGGGCTTTAACTGTCTTGAACTGTACAGCTGCACTTAAAACTTTAATACAAATGGCTTTAAGTTTCCTGACTCAAGTGAGTTTTTACAAAAATGTGTGATCTGCATTAAAAACGTTATATTTTGGGTAGATTATTTGTTGTCCATACGTCTATGAATTTCCATTCTTCTAATTTTTATCTTCACAGTGGTAAACATTGTACACCTTCTCAGTGTGGCTTTTTTTGCTCTCACTTCACTCTTAATTTGCTTTATGCCACTAAATTCTTGTCGATGTGTTTGCCTGTCCCTGAGGACCTTAATGTTACATTTAACTGCTTTATTGTGATGGCTTCAGTCTTCAGTGCTTACTAAAGAACAAATCAAGCCCTGGCACTGATGGCTCACGTCCTGTCTGTACAGCCCCTTGCACGTCTTCTGTCTCCTTCCCTCCAACAGTTTTGTTTTCTCTCCACCAGTTCTTGGCCTTTGGAGTATCTTGCTCAGTAGCCACAAGAATGCTGGCCTGCACTGCCTGCATTTCCTGAGATTCGAAGTGTCTCAATTATCTAGTGCTGCTAAAAAAGAAATACCACAAGTGGATGGCTTTAACAAACAGAAATTTATTCGCTCACAGTTTAGGAGGCTAAAGTCTGCATATTCAGGGTGCCAGCTCTACGGTAAAGCTTTCTCTCTGTTGGTTCTGGGGGAAGGTCCTTATCATCAGTCTTCCCCTGGTCTGGGAGCTTCTCAGCGCAGGGACCCTGGGTCCAAAGGACATGCTGTGCTCCTAGTACTTCTTTATTGGTGGCATGAGGTCCCTCTCTTCTCTCCTCGATTCTCTCTGTTATATCTCAAAAGAGATTAAGTCAAGATACAGCCTAATCTTGTACGTTGAGTCCTGCTTCATTAACATAACTGCCTCTAATCCTGCCTGATTAACATCATAGAGGTAGGATTTACAACACATAAGACAATCACATCAGATGACGGAATGGAGAATAACGACACAATACTGGGAATCATGGCCTCGCCAATTTGACACGTATTTTGGGAGGCCACTATTCAATCCATGACATTCTACCCTTTGGCCCCCAAAAATTCATGTCCTTGCCACATGTAAAACACATTTACCCCATCATATCATAGCAAACGCCTTAAAATCAACTCCCAAGTCCAAATTCCATCTTCTGAAAAATTCCTCTTCATATGTAAAATCTAGAATACAAATTATCTACTTTCAGAGTACCGTGATGGAATAGGCACAAGGTAGACACATATTTTGTGGGGGACACTATTCAATCCATGACAGGAAGGAAGTACCTCATTACTGGACAGCACAAGCTACAGCCAAGCCCTGTGCCATGTTTCCTCCATCCACTGCCGATTCATGTCCTGAGCTGGCTTGGGTCACCATGACCTCACATGACTTTCCCCAACCTAACTCTGTCATACCATGAGCAATTCTCTACTTGTAGTCTATTTGTCAAGGTTTTCAAACTTTCTGTGGGTGTCGTAGAATCCCCGTTTTTAATGCTGAAGTTAATGTCTTTAACAATACAAGTAATCTTAGAGCACAGTAAAGCCACATACAGTACCATTATTCAATATAAGTAAATGCTGTTGTGTTTGTTCATTTGGTGTATGGCGGGAAATCATAGTAACTAGAAATGAAAGTTTAATCTTTTATAAATGTGTTTGATACTAATAGCACTAGAGGGACTGTGTCTCCCCTAAAGCATGGTAACCACTGTAATCTAACATGACTATGAGCTAGACTGCAAAGCTGTAATCCTGAATGTTTTGTGTTATTTTCAATATCTAGTTCAGACATTCAGCCAATAAACACTCTATCTTCAGTGTAAGATATAATTTGGTTGACTTTTTCTCCAAGCATCTTTATTTTCAACATGTTTTTATTAGCATTTTATATGTCAACTTTTAACATTCAAAACAAATATTTAAATTTGCGTTTGCCCTGTGTTTGTCTGATCACTGGCAGAAAACATCTGTTTGGTGTTCTGCTAACCCCCTATTTGTTGGGGACTTACCATGTGCTAGGAGCCTTGGTGGCACAGTGGTTAAGCACTCTGCTGCTAACTGAAAGGTCTGTGGTTCAGACCCACCAGCCACTCCTCAGGAGAAAGATGTGGCAGTCTGCTTCATCTTTGGTACATTTGCTTTATTTTACAGCCTTGGAAACCCTATGGGACAGTTCTCCTCTATCCTATAGGGTCGCTATGAGTCAGAAGCAGCATGTTTGGTTTTTTTCTTGGTTACCATGAGCTAGATGTCATATCAGATTGTCTCGTTTACTCCTCACAACCTTTTTTTTTTTTTTTTTTTTTTTAATTGTACTTCAGGTGAAGGCTTACAAAACAAATAGTTTCTCATGAAACAGTAGTACACATATTGTTTTATGACATTGGTTAACAACCCCACGACATGTCAACCCTCTCTCTTCTCGACCTTTTTTTTTTAATTTGGTGAAAATACACATAGCCAAAGATACACCATTTCAAAAATTTTTACATGCACAGTTCAGTGATATCGACTACGCTCTTCCAATTGTCCTGCTATTCTCATTTTAGATGAAGACTTATAGAACAAAATAGTTTCTCATTTAACAGTTAGTACACCTGTTGCCCTATGACAATGGTTAACAACCTTACAACACATCAACACTATCCTTACTCAACCTTGGGTTTCTTATCACCAGCTTTCCTGTCCCCTTCTGCCTTCTGGCGCTTGTCCCTGGACTGCTATGCCTCATTAGTCCCATTTGTTTTTATGGGGCTGTCCAATCCCCGGCTGAACGGTGAACCTAGGAAATGACTTCACCACTGAGCTAAAAGGGTGTCTGGGGACCATACTCTCAGGGTTTCTCCAGTCTCTGTCAGGCCAGTAAATCTGGTCTTTTTTTTGTGAGTTAGAATTTTGTTCTACATCCTTCTCCAGCTCTGTCCAGAACCTTCTGTTGTGATCCCTGTCAGAGCAGTCAGTGGTGGTAGCCAGGCATCATCTAGCTGTACTGGACTCAGTGTGGTGGAGGCCTTGGTAGCTGTGGTCCATTAGTCCTTTGGACTAATCTTTTCCTTGTATCCTGTTCTCTTCATTCTCCCTTGCTCCCAAAGGGTTGAGACCAGTGGAGTATCTTAGATGACTACTCACAGGCTTTTAAGACCCCAGATGAAACTCACCAAGGTAGAATGTAGAACATTGTCCTTATAAACTGTGTTATGCCAGTTAAGCTAGAAGTTCCCCGACACCATGGTCCCCACAGCCCTCCACCCAGCAGTTCAGTCCCTCAGGGAGTTTGGATGTGTCTATGGAGCTTCCACGACCTTTCCTTGTACAAGTTGTGCTCGTTTCCCCTGTATTGTGTACTGTCTCACCCTTCCCCCAAGAAAGATACCACTTATCTATTGCCTATTTAGTATTTCCTCCCACCCCTCCCATCCCTTGTAACCAACGAAGATTGTCACATTTTGTGTGTGAACTTTTTCATGGGTTTTTACAATAGAGGTCTCATACATTTGTCCTTTTGTGATTGACTTATTTCACTCAACATAATGTCCTCCAGTTTCATCCATGTTAAGAGATGCTTCACAGATTCATCATTGTTCTTCATCTTGCATAATACACCATTGTGTGTATGTACCATAGTTTGTTTATCCATTCATCTGTTGATGGGCATCTAGATAGTTTTCATTGTTTTGCTATTGTGAACACTGCTGCCATGAACATAGGTGTGCCTATGTCTATTCGAGTGACGACTCTTATTTCTGTAGGATATATTCCTAGGAGTGGGATTGCTGGATCATGTGGTATGTCTATTTCTAGCCTTCTGAGGAAGCGCCATATCATTTTCCAAAATGGTTGTATCATTTTGCATTCCCACCAGCAGTGCATAAGAGTTCTGATCTCCCCACAGCCTCTCCAGCATTTGTTATTTGTGGTGTTTTTGATTCATGCCAGTAATGCCAGGGTGAGATGGTATCTCATTGTGGTTTTCATTTGCATTTCTCTAATGGCTAGTGATCATGAGCGTTTTCATGTGTCTGTTGGCCACTTGAATGTCTTCTTGGTGAAGTGTCTGTTCATTTCCTTTGCCCATTTTTTAATAGGATTATTTGTCTTTCTGTTGTAGAGGTGTTGGATTTTCTTGTAGATTATGGAGATTAGACCTTTGTCTGACTTGTACTATCCAAAAATTTTTTCCTGGTCTGTAGGTTCTCTTTTTACTCTTTTGGTGAAGTCTTTTGAAGAGCATAGATGTTTGATTTTTAGAAGATCCCAGTTATCTGGCTTATCTTTTGGGGTTGTGTGTTGATGGTTATGGTTTGTATCCTGTTAATGCCATGTATTAGGGCCTGTAGTGTTGGTCCTATTTTTTCTTCTATGAACTTTATAGTTTTAGGCTTTATATTCAGATCTTTGATCCATTTTGAAGTAGTTTTTGTATACGGTGGGAGGTATGGGTCCTGTTTCATTTTTTTGCAGATGGATATCCAGTTTTGCCAGCACCATTTGTTAAAAAGACTGTCTTTTCCCCATTTGATGGACTTTGGGCCCTTGTTGAAGTTCAGGTGACTGTAGGTGGATGGATTTACATCTGGGTTCTCAATTCTGTTCCATTGGTCAATGTATCTGTCATTGTATCAGTACCAGGCTGTTTTGACTACTGTAGTTGTATAGTAGGTTCTGAAGTGAGGTAGTGTGTGCCCTCCAACTTTATTCTTCTTCTTCAGTAGTGCTTTACTTATTCAGGGCTTCTTCCCTTTCCGTATAAAGTTAATGATTACTTTTTCCATCTCTTTAAAGAATGTTGTTGCTATTTGGATCGGGATTGTGTTGTATTTGTAAATTGCTTTGGGTAGAATTGTCATTTTCACAATGTTGAGTCTACCTATCTGTGAGCATGGTATGTTTTTCCATTTATGTAGATCCCTTTGGGTTTCTTGCAGTAGTGTTTTGTAGTTTTCTTTGTGTAGGTCTTTTACATCCCTGGTTAGATTTATTCGTAAGTATTTTATTTTTTTAGGGGCTATTATAAATGGTATTGTTTTCCTGATTTCCTTTTCATCGTTCTCTTTATTGATGTATAGGAATCCAAGTTTATCTTGTATCCTGCTACTCTGCTGAATCTTTCTATTAGTTCCAGTAGTTTTCTCGTGGAGTCTTTAGGGTTTTCTATGTATAGTATCATATCATCTGCAAACAGGAACAGTTTAACTTCTTCATTAGCAATTTGGATGCCCTTTATTTCTTTGTATTGCCTTATTGCTCTAGCTAGAACTTCCAGCACAATGTTAAATAGGAGTGGTGATAAAGGGCATCCTTGTCTTGTTCCTTTTCTCAAGGGGAATGTTTTCAGCCTCTCTCCATTAAGAATGATGTTGGCCATTGGTTTTACATAGATGCCCTTTATTATGTTGAGAAATTTCCTTTCTATACCTATTTTACTGAGAGTTTTTATCAGGAATGGGTGTTGGACTTTGTTAAATGCCTTTCCTGTATCAATTGAGATGATTATGTGATTCTTTTCTTTCCTTTTATTTATTTGGTGGATTACGTTGATTGATATTCAAATGTTGAACCATCGTCACATACCTGGTATGAATCCTACTTGGTCATGGTGTATTATTTTTTTGATATGATGCTGAATTCTATTCGCTAGAGTTTTGTTGAGAATTTTTGCATCTATATTCGTGAGAGATACTGGTCTGTAATTTTCTTTTTTTGTGGTGTCTTTGCCTGGTTTTGGTATCAGCGTTATGCTGGCTTCATAGAATGAATTTGGAAGTATTGCTTCCTTTTCTATGCTCTGAAATAGCTTGAGTTGTACTGGTACAAGCTCTTCTGTAAATGTTTTGTAGAATTCTCCAGTGAAGCCATCTGGGCCAGGGCTTTTTTTTGTTGGGAGTTTTTTTATTACCTTTTCAATCTCTTCTCTTGTTGTGGGTCTGTTCAGATTTTCAACATCACTTTGTTGGAGTTTGGGTAGGTAGTGTGTTTCTAGAAATTTATCCATTTCCACTAGGTTTTCAAATTTGTTTGAGTATAGTTTTTCATAATATTCTGTTATAATCCTTTTTATTTCAGTTCACTCTGTTGTAATGTCACCCATTTCATTTCTTATTTGGGTTATTTGCATCCTCTCATTTTTCTTTTGTCACTCTGGCCAGTGGTTTGTCGATGTTGTTGATTCTTTCAAAGAACCAACTTTTGGTTTTGTTGATTCTTTCTATTGTTTTTCTGTTCTCTATTTCATTTATTTCTGCTCTGATCTTTACTATTTCCTTTCTTCCGGTGGCTGTGGGCTTTTTTTTGCTGTTCTCTTTCTGTTCCTCACAGCAACCTTTTGACAACCTTATGAGCTAGGTGGCCTTATCTCCATTTTGCAGATGAGAAAATTGGGACTTAGAGGTTAGTAACTCATCTTAATTTAAGGCTGGTCAACAGCCATCCGGGTCAGGACTCTGCCTGCTGGCTGTCTGACTTCATGTCTCATTAACTCAGCCACTGCACAGCTCTTTCTCCCAGGCGAACCTGTTTTCTGTTCTCCAACCCCAGTGACACAGCTCCATTGAAGCAATAAATGCCAGAAGTCAACACCCTTTAACAACATAGGAAGAAGTTAGATGCTTTTGTGGCCCAAGAATGGAGAGGTAGGGACATAAAACCCCCATACCCAAATGAGGTAGTTCAAGGAATACTTTCTCAACAAGTCAAGGGAGACTTCTTGGAAGAAAGGGGGATTTCAAGAGCTACTTGAGTTACTGGAGAAGAATTTAGTGGTTAAGAGAAGGGGGGTGAATATGACTTAGGTTAGAGGAAATTTGAGAGGTATAGGAGAACTTGGAGCAAGTTTACAGAGAGGTAGCCCAGAAAAAGAGTGAAGGTGTTCAAAGGTGTTTTCAGCCCTCAGGTAGCACTTTGGTTTTAGCACATCCATGTTTGTGTGGATCAGGATGGTTTCCTGTGACTTAGCTAAGTCTCCCTCGCTTTAAATGCAAAAGGAATATTAGCAACTAATTTGGTTTTACTAAGACTTTCTGTATCAGTGTACTATGAAAGTGGCATGTTCTAGAAATGACTGGGGCCTTGCAAAACAAGAATCATTGCTGGAGGCACAGTTCACTGAGTCAGTCTCCTGTCTTGTCATCCTGCATGCAATTTCTGTTTGTTTTTTTTTTAATTGTACTTTAGATGAAGGTTTACATAACAAACTACCTTCTCATTAAACAGTTAGTGCACATATTGTTTTATGACATTGGTTAACAACCCCACGACATGTTAACACTCTCCCTTCTCAATCTTGGGTTCCCTATTACCAGCTTTCCTGTCCCCTCCTTCCTTCTAGTCCTTGCCTCTAGGCCAGTGTTCCCCTTTAGTCTCATTTTGTTTTATGGGCCTGTCTAATCTTTGGCTGAAGGGTGAACCTCAGGAGTGACTTCATTACTGAGCTAAAAGAGTGTCTGGGGGCTATACCCTTGGGATTTCTCCAGTCTCTGTCAGGCTAGTAAGTCTGGTCGTTTTTTGTAAGTTAGAATTTTGTTAAGTACGTTTTTCTCCAGTTTTGTCCGGGACCCTCTATTGTGATCCCTGTCAGAGCAGTCGATGGTGGTAGCCAGGCACCGTCCAGTTGTACTGGACTCAGTCTGGTGGAGGCCATGGTAGTTGTGGTCCATTAGTCCTTTGGACTAATCTTTTCCTTGTATCTTCAGTTTCTTCATTCTCCCTTGCTCCCAAAGGGGTGAGACTAGTAGAGTATCTTAGGTGGCCGCTCACAGGCGTTTAAGACCCTCAGATGCTACTCACCAAAGCCGCATGCAGTGTCTTAAAGGGAATTAGCAGAAAAGATTAAATGTTCATTCTGGATTTGGGACAGAGTGGTGCTGTGTGCTTCTGTTTTAATCATGTGCTGTGGCATATTATGCTACTAGTTGCATAAGAATATCAGAATGTGTTTTTTGAAAAGTGTAAATTTCAACTGGTTTTTAGTCAAGATTAAGTATCTAAAATAAAGCAAATATATTTTATTTAATACATACTAAAAATAATTATAACTTTATAGAGTGAAACTTACCTACATTTTTGTCATTAAACATTTATCTAACAGTACTATTATAACAATTGTTGTATGGATTTATAAAGTGCTCTCTCAGAGTCTAAACAATACAGTGGATATTTGATATGTGTACCTCTGTTGGAGCTACAGTTGTAACAATTTAGCTTTGCATTAAATACTAGTTGTGTATTTTTGTATAGTAGGGTCATCGTGCATTTTGTGTACTGATGTCATCTTATTTTCTTTTTACCCACATTTTTTATTCAGTTTTATTGTATGCCTCATTGTAAAGCTTTTTTTTTTTTTTAAACCTGATCAGGTTATAAATACATAACAATAAATATTTTATGAACAGAATCGGGATCTTTAGATTACCTATTTGCAGTTTGGCTAATGAAAGCCCAAACCCAGTTGCTGTTGAGTCGATTCTAACTCATGATGACCATTGTTGTGTCAGAGTAGAACCGTGTTCTATAGAATTTTCAGTGACTGATTTTTCAGAAGTAGATCACCAGGCCTTTCTTCCAAGGCCCTTCTGGATAGACTCAAACATCCAACCTTCGATTAGCACCTGTGTGTGGTAACCATTCGGACCACCCAAGGATAGTAAAAGTGTCTTTTTGTTGTCGAGGCACATAAACTCATAGACAAAGTTAGTGCTTAAACTGGTCATCGTGTCTTTCATCAGTGTTTTCACCATGACTGTATCCCACTGGTTTTGTTATTGCAGTTGTTGTTGATATTGCTTCTGTCAAGTTTTTCTTCAATATTCCTGTCCCACCTGCCTACAAAACCCTCTAGCTAGCCCCAAATCCCTGGAAACCAAGACCACTGCCTAGACTCTTACCTGCCAGAAAAGGCCCACAAAAGGACCCATCTTGGAGATTTCCAGGGAGCGGCTAGTGGATTGGAACTAATGACCTTTTGGTTAGCAACCATAGCACGCCATAGCTCTTAACCACTGCACCACCAGGGCCCTGCGTCATGGAGGTAGGAAGAGTAAAACATGGAAAAATGGGGTCAAGGGTCACAGAAATCCAGGGAAGAACAGGAACTGTAATAAGAACAAAGAGATTGCTGGCAAGGTCAAATATTGCAGGTATATCAGAAGCATGAGTACTAAGAAATGGCTGCTAGATTTAGCATTTAGAAAATCATAAATGACCAGACAGTGTTAAGGAAGGAGTCAGAGAGACTTAATACTGTTGATTGATCCCCTTAACTGTCTCTTCATTGATGATCACAAAGTATCCTGGCCTCAGGGCAAAAGTGAAGCTTCTAAAGGCCATTCTTTAGGTCTTTCCTCAGCTCCCTTCTCAATTCTCTTCTGTAGGTGTCTAATCAATTCCTACTTCCTCTGATCAGTTGAATGACTTACAAATCTTTACACTCATTCTGTTCTCTTCTCCAATGTCCCCTTTTTCCAAATGCTTATTGAGTTTCTCTACCTCAATGGCACAGGGGCTCCTGGATGTGTGCCCAGGTGTCAGATGGCCATGGAGTAGTTTTCTGCTCCATATTGTTTCACTTTCCCCTGCTCTCAGCTGACCCCAGAGGCCTTCCCTGGACAGTGTGAAGGAGTAGCAGGTATAATCAGTACTTTGCAGCAGAACCATTGGCTCCTTCAGGATGATGCTGCACATCCTAGCACAGCAGTGATCCCCATGAAATAGTCATTGATTGTTATTGAAGAGTTTATATTAGCATATGTGTCAGACTGCCTTTTCGTATTTTTAAATTTGTACTTTTACATAGAGTCAAATGGCTCCATAGAGAGGTGGTAGTGAAAATGAGCAATCCCTCTATACATCCCTTCCCCATTGCCTGCTCCCTAAACATATCAGCTTTCAACTCTTTGGATCTGATTCTTTGGTATTTACCTTGATGTCTCTACCTTACAGGTTTATTTTGCTACTTCTTAATTCTTCAGTTTTAGGCACAGTGATCTTCTTACAATAGAAAATGAGAGTTTATCTTTCTTTTATATCCTTTATCACACATGCATACTTCCCTTAACCCCTTCCTCCCAGTATGTTCATTTTGGTTAGATTGATATTCACTGTTGAAATTATGCTTATGTATGTGCCAATCAGTACTAAGTCAGTAATATAACATGATGCTTTCCCTATTCCACTTTTTCTATTTTATATCTAGTCTGTCATTTTCACTCATCCCACAACTCTTTCCATCCAAGTTATGCAAATGTCCTTGCAGTATATTCAAACACATAGATACTTGAGCAAGTTTACATTGAACAATTTCACCCACAGCTTTCTGGCCTGCTCCAGTGTGGTCTGGTTGCTCTCTTGGTCTGCTTCACACCTGTCATCTTTGGAACTTCCATCATGATCATCATCCTATAAAATCGCTTTGCCTCTCTTTTGTATCCCATGTCGTCTTCTTTCTTGGTTTGCTTCCTCGCTTGGTAGGACTCAATCTCTGGTACCTTCCTGAGAAAGAGTATAATGGGGGGTAAATTTTTTCAGACCTTGAATATCTGAAGAAAACCTTTCTTGTATTGTCACATTTAATTGATAATTTGGTTGGATATAGAATTCTAGGTTGGAAATCGTTGTTCCTCAGAATTCTGAAGGCTTTGTACCATTGCCTTCCAGAGTGCCTATCTCTGTCTCTCCTTGTAGAATCTTCTCCTTTTCTTAGTTTTGTGAATTTTCATAATGCCCTTTTAGCCCTAGTGCTGAGTCTAATGTCTTTAGATTCTGGGAAATTTTCTCGAATTATTTCTTTTGAGTCTCACCCTCCCCTCCCCACCATCCTATACCTGCTTTTCTCTTTATTTTTAGGATTTGGACCTCCTGGTCTTTTTTTTTTTTTTTTTTTTTGGTAATGTTTTATTTATTTACTTTTAATATATTTTCCTGTTTCTTTTTTTATTTTATTTATTTTTTGTTGAGAATATGCACAGCAAAACATATACCAATTCAACAATTTCTACGTGTACAATTCAGTGACGTTGATTACATTCTTCAAGTTGTGCAGCCATTCTCACCCTTCTTTTCTGAGTTGTTCTTCCCCCATTAACATAAACTCACTGCCCCCTAAGATGCATGTCTAATCTTTTGAGTTGCTGTTGTCAGTTTGATCCCGTATAAATAGTTCTTTAAAAAGCATAGTGCTCAAGGTAGACATTTTTTACTAGTTAAGCTGAACTATTGTTTGGTTTTAAGAAGACTTCAGGGGATATTTTTAAGGTTTAAGGATTATCACAGGGAAGTAGTTTCAGGAGTTCATCCAGCCTGCATGGCTCCAGGAAGTCTACTCCTGGTTTTTCTTATTTGTTTGTTTTGGGTTTTTTTGTTTGTTTGTTTTTTGTTTTTTAGTATTTTCTTTCTTGCTTTCTTTCTGTCTTTATTGTACTCTCTAAAGATTTCCTCACATTTATCATACAGTCTTTCTGTTAATTTTTTTTATTTCTGCTATAATGTTTCTATAGGGTCACTATGAGTCAGAATCGACTCAATGGCAATGGGTTTTTTTTGTTTTTAAATAATGTTTTTAATTTAAAAGAGGCTTTTTGTTCCCTGAACATTCCTTTTTGTAGAATCCTGCTTATTATTTTTTCTAGAAATAGTAATATTTACTTTTTAGAAGTTGTTTTTATCTCTTGCATAGTCTCCGATTTGCTTTATTCTGTTTGATTTGACCCCTGTCTTAAATATTAGAGTAAATATCATAAGCTTTCTTCAGATTTCTAGTAAACTTTGGCTCCTGTTCGTATTTAACCGTAAAACCAAAAACCAAACTCGTTGCCGTCTAGTCAATTCCGACTCATATCGACCCTATAGGACAGAGTAGAACTGCCCCATAGAGTTTCCAAGGAGCATCTGGTGGATTTGAACTGCCAGCCTTTTGGTTAGCAGCCATAGCACTTAACTGCTATGCCACCAGGGTTTCCATTTAACAATAGGGCACTAGAAAGCTAAATAGGATTGCAAGCTCTGTGCAGTGAGTGGGGCTTATCAACTAGGAGCTTCCAGGTTTTCACTGGAAATCCCCAATATTATTATATTTACGTCTTTTTTCTAAGGCTGGTCATATTTCCCAGGGAAGGTTCTTCCAGTTTCACAACTAGAGGTTATAAGCTGTATGTCAGTATTTTGGGAGGCAAGTGGAGAAAGAAGATTTGTAAGGCACTATTTTCAGGGCAGTACCTCTTAGCTGGATCTGGTATCCCACAATCTAGGGACCTTCTGCATCTACACTCTCCAGAGAATGAAGCTCTTGTCTTCTGCTAAGGTGAGAAAGTAGAGGGCAATTGCTTAGCTATGTGCAGAGGAAGAGGGGACCTCTAAGCTGCACCTTTATTTTCTATACTGCCAACTTAGTGCCTATTGAATCAGTTTCCACTCACCCATCTACTTGGCAGTTTTCAAACTCATGGCTCCTATTTCTTCCCCCCTTCTCTTTGTCTTGTGGATATTTGCTTTTTTTAACTACATGTAACTATACTGTCATTTTAGTAGGGTTTGGTTGAACTAAGGTTTCACTCTGCTCTCTGAAACTGAAAGTTCAAATTAATTTTTGTTTGTTTTATTGATCATAACACAAAACTGTTCAGTGTGTGTGATGTTCAGATTTGTTGCTCTCAAGAAGTGGTTATTTACTACAGCTTTCAAAAAGTGAAAGAAATTAGCAGAGAGAGGTCATGACCTTCTATTCTGATGACCCCACTCCCCTGGATGCTAAAGGTAGCAAATCAGGCTTAGTGTGGGGGAAATATCTTTTATTCCATAATTATAAATAAGGCTTAGAATACACCCAATGAAATATTCTTGCCAAAAAAAAGTCAAACGTGAGTGTCCAGATCAACTTAGCAACTTGTAGGAAATTGTGGCACTAGAACATGTTAATTGGCAAAATCAATTGTAGGAAAAATTAAAAAGATACAGAGGGAGAAGCCAAGGGAACCTATATAATAAAAAATACTTCAGAGATTTCTCAAGGAGCCCTGGTGGCGCAGTGAGTGGTTAAGCACTAACTGAAAGGTCAGCAGTTCAAACCCACCAACCACTCCACAGGAGAAAGATGTGGCAGTCTGCTTCTGTAAAGATTACCGCCTTGGAAACCCTGTGGGACAGTTCTACTCTGTCTTATAGGGTCACTATGAGTCAGAATCAACTCAACAGCAATGGGTTTTTTTTTTCCCCCAGAGATTTATCAGCCACTTGTGTTGTATATATGTTGTTTGGATCTTTAATTGAACCAACAAATTCTTTTTTCTAATTGAACAATTGGAAATTTTTAAATACTGGATATTGATGATATTAAGAAATTGCTATTTTAACTCTATAAATGAGAATATATCTGAGATTTGCTTCAAAATAATCCAGGGAGCATGGTGGGGCTCAGGGTGGGTGGGAAATGGGTAGAATATAGATGAAATGAGAGCGCCATTAATTGTTAAATCTGACTTACAAGTATATGATGCTTCATTACACTGTTGTCTCCACTTTTGACATATTTGAAATTTTCCATAATAAAATTTTTATAAAAGGGAAAATATACAAATGTAGCCACAGAATAGCCCAGCACATTTCTAGTAAAATATAATCCGTTGAACAAGTGCAAATGACTAAAATCAAAGCCTTTCTTGATTGGAAAGAGACGACTGGAAAACAAGCAAGAATTAGACACCTTCAAGAGGCAAAGGGGTAAATAAGTCCCAGCTTCGTTTGTCTATTTCATGCTGCAACAAAAAAAGCTCTGAGCTGAAGGATATTTTTTAAGGGTGAGTGCTCTATGAGAAATCATAGCTACAGCCCTCTCAACATAAATAAGGATGGGGGATAGTTGCTACTATGACAACAGGTATGTATCAGGTATATGTCCTAGCAGATGAAACATTCCTTTCCTTCCGTATTATTGTTGTCAAATTGTGAAAGTAAATTTTGGAAAAAAAAAATTCTCTCTTTAGAAGGAGATCATTTTACAACTTGTACAAGGAAAGGTTATGGAAGCTCCATAGACACATCCAAACTCCCTAAGGGACTGAATTGCTGGGCAGAGGGCTGCGGGGACCATGGTCTTGGGGAACATCTAGCTCAGTTAGCATAACACACTTTATAAAGAAAATGTTCTACGTTCTACCTTGGTGAGTAGCGTCTGGGGTCTTAAAAGCCTGTGAGCAGCCATCTAAGATACTCCACTGGTCTCATCCCTTTGGCAACAAGGGAAATGAAGAAAACGATACAAGGGAAAGATTAGTCCAAAGGACTAATGAACCACAACTACCATGGCCTCCACCAGACTGAGTCCACTACAACTAGATTGGTGCCCAGCTACCACCATTGACTGCTCTGACCAGGATCATAACAGAGGGTCCTGGACAGAGCTGCAGAAAAATGTAGAACAAAATTCTAACTCAAAAAAAGAGACCAGACCTACTGGCCTGACAGACTGGAAAAACCCTGAGAGTATGACCCCCCTAACACCCTTTTAGCTCAGTAACGAAGTCACTCCCAAGGTTCAACATTCAGCCAAAGATTTGACAGCCGCATAAAACAAAACGAGACTAATGGGGCCCAACAGTCCAGGGACAAGGACTAGAAGGCAGAAGGGGACAGGAAAGCCGGTAATAGGGAACCCAAGATTGAGAAGGGACAGTGTTGACATGTGGGGTTGTTAACCCTTGTCATAAAACAATATGTGTACTGTTTAATGAGAAACTATTCTGTAAACCTTCATCTGAAGTACAGTAAAAAAAATTAAAAAAATATATATCCTCTGACGTAGCAAAAAAAATAATAATAATTTTACACAGGGAAAAAAAGATATTTCCCTATTTTAGTATGACTACTAGGAGTATTAGTGATTTAAAGGATAACTAAAAGATACTTAGCTCTGATTCTTCTAATATCTTTGTAGACTGAGACTCAATTATAACCATAAACTCTGGCCACAATACAAAAAAAAACCACCTGAAGGCACTGAGAAATGATCAGAAGTAGAGTGTATGCTCACAGTGTACAAAGTGTATGGAGTGATGCCCATTTTCACAGCATTTAGCCTGGAACCAGGTACAGTTGGCACAGTACACAGGGTGGCAAGGGAAAAAGGGCGATCTTTTTGGTCTTAGAAACCAGAAGATTGTGTCCAGGGAAATTGCAACCACATGAAATAGAGGGAGAATTTTGGAAGAGAAAAAACCAGAGAAGAGATCCATAAATTTTGTCTGCCCAAATCTCTGGCTGATTCCTGAACAATGTATGCGTGAAGCAAGACTCAGACGTTCAGCTAGAAGCAAAGATTTGAACTGAGATTAAAGCTGCCACTCAAGAAACTGAGTTTTGCAGTTTAGGACTAATTGCCAAATTGGACTAATTGCCTGCTAAACCAAAAGAAAAAAACAACAGTATCCAGAGTCACCACAACTTCTCATTTATAACATCTAGGATAAAATCCAAAATTACCTGATACATGAAAAACAAAGTGGAACACATTTTCAAGAAAACAGAAAATCAACTGAGATTAACCTTGAAATGATCCAACTATTAGAATTAGCAGACAAGAATTTTAAGACACCTAATGTAACTATCCACAGTAAAGTAAAAGAATAACAATAAATGAACAGATAGGAAATCTCAGCAGAGAAACAGAAATAAAATGAAAAGTCTAGAACTGAAAAATATAGTTTCTGAAATAAAAACATTTAGTGTTGTTGTTAGGTGCTATCAAGTCCGTTCCGACTCATAGCAACCCTATGTACAACAGAATGAAACACTGCCCGTTCCTGCGCCATCCTCACAATCATTGTTATGCTTGAGCCCATTGTTGCAACCACTGTGTCAATCCATCTCATTGAGGATCTTCCTCTGTTTTGCTGATCCTCTACTTTACCAAGCATGATGTCCTTCTCCAGGCACTTATCCCTCCTGATTACATGTCCGAAGTATGTGAGATGTAGCCTTGCCATCTTTGCTTCTAAGAGCATTCTGGTTGTACTTCCAAGACAGATTTTTTTGTTGGATGGACTTAAATAGCACAATGCCAATGACAGAGGAAAGAATAAGTGAACTTGGAGGTAAATCAATGGATATTATCCAGTATGAAGATAGGAAAGTGATTTTGGAAAAAAGTAAACATATACTTTTATAGGGACTTGTTAGATATCAGATAGTCTACCATATGTGTAACTGGAGTCACAGAAGGACAGCAAAGAATAACAGGTATAAAAATGAAGAAATAATGCTCACAATCTCCCAAATTTAATGAAAGACATAAATTTACAGATTCAGATGTTCAACAAGCAGCAAAAAGGGTAAACATGAAGAAGGCCACATGGAGTAAACTGTTAAAATGCAAAGATAAAGAGCAAATCTTGGAAGCATCAATAGAAAAACAACATATTACACACAGGTGAACAACATTTGGATTAACATCTGACATCGCACCAGAAACTATGTAGGCCAGAAGCGAGTGGAATAGCCATCTTTAAAGTGATAGAACAAACTGGATTTGAGGGCTTAGTACCATAGTCTCAGGGAGCAACTCAGTCAATTGGCATAACATAGCTCATAATGTTCTACATCCTAGTTTGGTGAGTAGTGTCTGGGGTCTTAAAAGCTTGAGAGTGGCCGTGTAAGATATAACTATCAATCTCCTTGCTTCTGGAGCAAAAGAGAAAGAAGGGAAGAAAAGACTCAAAGAAGAAACTAGTTTATAGGACTAATAGTCTGCGCGAACCACAGCTGCAGCTGCCTTGAGACCAGAAGAACTAGCTGATTCCTGGCCTCCACTACTGACCATTCCAACCAGGGACACAATAGACGGTCCCAGATAGAATGGAAAAAAATGTAGAACAAAACTCAAATTCCTAAAAATGGCCCGGCTTACTGGACCAATAGAGACTAGAGGAACCCCTGAGACTGTAGCCCTGGGGTATCTTCTAAACTTGGAACTCAAACCACTCCTGCAGGTCACCTATCAGTCAAAAGACAGAGTGGCTCATAAAATATCACCCATGAGTACTGTGCTTCTCTAAACAATTATCTAAATGAGACATGGTCAACATTTGCCCTAGACCAAAGATGAAACAGTAAGGGAGGACAAGGAAGCTAGATTAATTGAAGCACAACAACCAGAATGTAAATAATGAGAATGCTGACACATTGTGAAAAATGTAACCAATGTCACTGAGTGATATATGTAGAAACTGTTAAATGAGAACCTAATTTACTATGTAAATTTTCTCCAAAATCACAATAAAATATTTTTAAAAAGCATCAGCGATGGTAAATAGCTGGGTAAATAAAAAAAATTTTTTTTCTGTTTTTTACTGAAATTTTAATAACACTTGACTGTTTAGAACAAAAATTAGGCCATTATCTTGTAGGGCTTATAGCATATATAGAAGTAACATAAAGGGAAGAGGGAAATAGATCTATATGGTTGTGAGATTTCTACGTTTTCGTGAAGTGGCAGTATATTAACTACAAGTGGACTGTGGAAAAGTTAAGGATATGTATTGTAATCCCTAGAACAATCACCAAAATAATGTGGAGACATATAGTTAAAAAGCCAATAGGAAATTATATTTAAGCTTTTTTATCATTTGATAATTTTTAAAAGCCATGAAAAGAAGAACAAAACACAGCAAGTAGAAAACAATGGTATACCCAAACACAAACACAGCAATAATTTTATTAATATTAATGAATTAAATACTTCAATCAAAAGGCAGAGGTTGTCTGAATGGATAAAAATCCATGACCGCACTATATGCTGTGTACAGAGTTGCAGTTTAAGTATAAAGGCACAGATAGGTTGAAAGTAATTGGATGGAAAAAATACACCATGCAAACAGCATAAAGAGGGCTGGAGTGGCTATATTAATATGTGATGAAGTAGATTTTAAGATAAAAAAAAATCAGAAGACTTAAATTTTCATAATGATAAAACAATCAGTGTCTACATGTCTACAGCCTAATGTTGTTAGGTGCCATCGGGTGAGTTCCAACTCAGTGATCCTACATACAACAGAACAAAACTCTGGTCCTTCACCATCTTCACAGTCTTGTTATGCTTAAGCCCATTGTTGAAGCCACTGTGTCAGTCCATCTCATTAAGGATCTTCCTCTTTTTCACTAACCCTGTACCAAGCATGATGTCCTTCTCCAGGGACTTATCCCTCCTGACAACATGTCCAAAGTATGTGAGACATAGTCTTGACATCCTTGCTTCTAAGGACAATTGTGATGGTACTTCTTCCAAGAGAGATTGGTTCATTCTTCTGGCAGTCTATGATATATTCAATTTTCTTCTCCAACCCACAGTTCAAAGGTGTCAGTTCTTCAGTGTTCCTTATTCATTGTCCAGCTTTCACATGAGTTGAAAACACCATGGCTTGGTTCGGGTACACCTTAGTCTTCAAGGTGACATCTTTGCTTTTCAACACTTTAAAGAGGTTTTTTGGAGGCAGGGCCAAGATGGCAGAGTAGTCAGATGCTTCTGGTTTTCCTTCTTACAACAAAGACCAAAAAAAAAAGTGAATCAATTATATATGATGATCTAGGAGCCCTGAACATCAAAGGCAAAATTGAGGAACTGGACTGAGTGGCGGGGAAGGGAGAGAGGTTCAGAAGCAGTGAGGAGTTGCGAGAGCCTGAGCCCTTCACCCCGTATCAGCTCGGATGTGAGCAGTGAGGCAGACAAGCAGCAGCGCTCAGGAGGTGCTTTCTGCACTGGGAGAGACCCAGCAGCAGAGTTTACTTGGCCATCCAGAACCAGTGAGAAGCAGCCCTTGATCAGTGAAAGATAAGTACTTGCATCTGGCATATCACACGGATCAAAAACACCTCCCTTAGGGGAAGACTTACTTACCTCCCCACCTCCTGCTCTGCACTGGGTCCCAGACCAGCTTCAGCAACTGCCAAATCCCCTGGAACAGAAGTAGGACCCGACACGTGCCCTGAGCCATTCTCCTGGCCTTGGAGAGTGAACAAATTAACAAGCAGGGGAAAAAATAATTTGCCAGCTCCCCTAAGCCAGGAACTCAGAGTGCCTTGCCACCTGCATAGACTTGTGTGGGCCCATTTCAGCAGCGTAGGACCTCACTACCACAGTAAAACAGGGTATATACCTGAAGTGACTTCAGCTGTTTCACCTGTGAAGTTGCAGGTTTGTGACATATGACACTGCTCTGCCCATTAAGCAGGGTCTTCACCGACCCACATCAGGGGCCTGGTGACTGGTGAGTCCACTCACGCCACCTAGCCACCTACAACAGGGGTCTAAGAATAAGTAGTGACCTCCAGTCCTTAAGCCAACAGCGTTGGGTGCTCATAGTCCGGCTGCAAAACCCAACTACCTACGTGCTCTAGGGAACAGGGACACGCTTTCCTCCTGGACACTCAGGCCCTCCTGCCTTGCTAAGCATGTGACTTTCTGCTGCAGCCGGATGCCTGTACCTACACCAGTCATCCCTGCCAGTCTAGAACTGTAAGTGAGAGCCTGCACCACACACTTGGTGGCCATCTACCTGGACACTTGAGCTGAATCCATACAGGAGGAGTGGGCAGACTCCGGAGCTCACATAGTGGCAGGTCTGGCCACCTGGGGTCAGGTCATTGGAGCTGCAAGGTGCTGGTAACTGGGCTAGCTCACACAAGCAGCCTATCTGAGCATATCAAAACAAAACAAGAAGTTAAGACACAGTAAGCAAACATAAAATAACTATAATAGCTTATTGATGACTCGGAGACAACAGTCAATATCAAATCACATAAAGATGCAGTCCATGATGGCTTTAGCAAGCTCCCAAAATAAAGAATCAAGAAATTTTCCAGAGAAAGAAAATATCTTGGAATTACCAGAGGCAGAATACAAAAGAGTACCATACAGAACTTGTCAAGAGATGGGGAAGGAAATTAAGCAAAATGCAGAACACAAAATAGAGGAAATTACAAAGATAAGAGAAGAGCATAATGACAGATTTAACAGGCTGCAAGAATCCATAGACAGCAATCAGAAATCCAGACGTTTTAACAAAATTTCAGAATTAGACAACTGAATAGAAAGTCAAAGGAGCAGAATTGAGGCAATAGAAGTCAGAATTAGTGAGATTGAAGATAAAGCACTTGACACCAACTTATTTGAGGAAAAATCAGATAAGAGGATTTTAAAAAATGAAGAAACCCTAAGAATTCTGTGGGATTCTATCAAGAAGAATAACCTATGAGTGATTGGAGTACCAGAATGGGGGGGATAATGGAAAATACAGAGAGAATTGTTGAAGATTTTTGGTAGAAAACTTCCCTGATATCGGGAAAGATGAGAAGATAATCTATCCAAGATGCTCATCGAACCCCCACATAAGGTAGATCCCAAAAGAAAGTCACCAAGACATATTATAATCAAACTTGCCAAAACCAAAGACAAAGAGAGAATTGTAAGAGCATCTAGAGATATGCGAAAAGTATACAAAGGAGAGTCAAAAAGAATAAGCTCAGACTAAGCAGAAACCATACAGGCAAGAAGACAATGGGATGACATATATAAAGCCTTGAAGGAAAGAACTGCCAGCCAAGAATTATATATATAGCAAAACTGTCTCTCAAATATGACGGTGAAATTAGGGCATTTCCAGATAAACAGAAGCTTAGGGAATTTGCAAAAACCAAACAAAAATTACAAGAAATACTAAAGGGAGTCCTCCAGTTAGAAAATCAATAACATCAGATAACAATTCAAGACTAGAACACAGGACAGAGCAACCAGATATCAACCCACATAGGGAAGTCACAAAAATAAATTAAAGCTAAAACACTGAAAATAGGGAAACAGATGTCGATATGTAAAAGATGACAACATTAAAACAAAAAAGAGGGACTTAAAAAATGTAGACATAGATTTTGCATATGGAGAGGAAGTCAAGGCAATAAAAAGAAACAAAACACTGCTATAAACTTAGAAAAATAGGGGTAAATATTAAGGTAACCACAAAGGAAACTAACAATCCTACAAGTCAAAATAAACTAGAAAAATATAAAGACTTAACAAACACAAAATCAACAACAATGAAAATACATAAAGAAAAATGACTCAACACAGATAATTAAGTGGAGCAAAGAAACTGAACATCACACAAAGACATCAAAATGACAGCAGTAGATTCATACCTATCAATAATTACGCTGAATATAAATGGACTAAATGCACCAATAAAGAGACAGTGGCAGATTGGATAAAAAAACACAATTCTTCTATATGCTGCCTACAAGAGACACCTTAGACTTAAAGACACAAACAAAAACTCAAAGGAGGGAAAAAATATATCAAGCAAACAACACTTAAAAAAGAGCAGGAGTGGCAATATTAATCTCTCACAAAACAGACTTTAACGGTACTGGGGAAACCAGCACAGCTTGTACCAGGAAAGGTCATGGAATCTCCACAGACACATCCAAACTCCCTGAGGGACTGAATTACTGGGCAGAGGGCTGTGGGGACCATGGTCTTGGGGAACATCTAGCTCAAATGGAATTGGCATAACACAGTTTATAAAGACAATGTTCTACATTCTGCCTTGGTGAGTAGTGTCTGGGGTCTTAAAAGCCTGTTAGCAGCCATCTAAGATACTCCACTGGTCTCACCCCTTCAGGAGCAAGGGAGAATGAAGAGAGCAGGATACAAGGAAAAGATTAGTCAGAAGGACTAATGGACCACAACTACCAAGGCCTCCACCAGACTGAGTCCAGTACAGCTAGATGGTGCCTGGCTACCACCACTTACTGCTCTGACAGGGATCACAACAGAGGGTTCTGGATAGAGCTGGAGAAGGATGTAGAACAAAATCCTAACACACAAAAGACCGGATTTACTGGCCTGAAAGAGACTGGAGAAACCCCAAGACTATGTCCCCCAGGCACCCTTTTAGCCCAGTGGTGAAGTCACTTCCAAGGTTCACCATTCAGCCGGGGAGTGGACAGCCCCATAAAACAAAATGGGACTAATGAAGCACAGCAGTCCAAGAAAAGGACTAGAAGGCAGAAGGGGACAGGAAAGCTGGTGATAGGGAACACAAGATTGAGTAAAGACAGTGTTGACATGTAGTGAGGTCGTTAACCATTGTCATAGGGCAACGTGTACTGTTTAATGATTAACTATTTTGTTCTGTAAAACTTCATCTAAAGTGAGAATAGCAGCACAAGTGGAAGAAAGTAATTGATGTCACTGAACTCTGCTTGTAGAGATTTTTGAAATGGTGTATCTTTGGCTATGTATATTTTCACCAAAAAAAAAAAAAGGTCAAGAAGGGACAAGGTTGATGTGTCATGGGGTTGTTAACCAATGTTATAAAACAATATGTGTACTGACTGTTTAATGAGAAACTATTTATTCTGTAAACCTTCACCTAAAGTACAATTAAAAAAAACAAACTCAGTGGAAAAAAAAAAAAAAACCAGACTTTAAAATCCACCACGAAGGATAAGGAAGGACACTATATAATGGTCAGTACACCAGGAGGACATACATAAAACAAACTCTAACAGCACTGAAAAGAGAGATATCTCCACAATAGTAGTAGGAAACTTCAACACACCACTTTCGGTAAGGGACAGAACACCCAGAAAGAAGCTCAACAAAGACACATAAGATCTAAATGCTAGTCAACCAACGTGATCTCATAGACATACCAAAACTCCACCCAACAGCAGACAAGTATACTTTCTTTTCCAACGCACATAAACGTTCTCCAGAAGAGACCACATATTAGCCATATATCAAGCATTAACAGAATCCAAAGCATTGAAATATTACAAAGCATCTTTTTTGACCACAAAGCCATAAAAGTAAAAATCAATAACAGAAAAAGTGAGGGGAAAAAAATCAAACACATGGAAACTGAACAACACCTTGCTCAAAAACTACTGGGCTATAGAAGAAATTAAGGATGGAATAAAGAAATTCATAGAATCAAATGAGAATGAAAACACATCCTACTAGAACCCTTGGGACACAGCAAAAGCAGTGCTCAGAGGTCAGTTTACAGCAATAAATGCATACATCCAAAAAGAAGAAAGAACATTAACCCTACAACTTGAACAAGTAGAAAGACAGCAGCAAAAGAAGCCCTCTGGCACCAGAAGAAAGGAAATACTAAGAATTAGAGCAGAATTAAATACAGAATAGAAGAACAATTGAAAGAGTTAACAAGACCAAAAGCTGGTTCTTTGAAATGCTTAACAAAATTGATAAACCCCTGGCCAAACTGACAAATGAAAAACAGGAGAGGAAGCAAATAACCTGTATAAGAAATAAGATGGGTAAGATCACAACAGACCCAACTGAAATTATATGAATCATAACCAAATACTATGAAAAATTATACCTTAATAAGTTTGAAAACCTAGAGGAAATGGACAAATTTCTAGAAACTCACTACCTACCTAAACTAACGCAAACAGAGGTAGAACAACGAAATAAACCCATAACAAAAGAGATCAAAATGGTAATTTAAAAACTCCGACAAAAAAAGCCCTGGCCCAGACAGCTTCACTGGAGAATTCTACCAAACCTTCAGAGAAGAGTTAACACCACTACCTCTAAAGGTATTTCAGAGCATAGAAAAGGATGGAATACTCCCAAACTCGTGTTATGAAGCTAGCATAACTTGATACCAAAACCAGGTAAAGACACTACAAAAAAAAAAACTACAGACCAATATCCCTCATAAACATTGACACAAAAATCCTCAACAGAATTCTAGCCAATAAAATTCAGCAACATATGAAATAAATAATTCACCACGATCAAGTGGGATTTATACCAGCTATGCAGGGATGGTTCAACATTAGAAAAACAATCAATTTAATCCATCACATTAATAAAACCAAAGACAAGAACTATTTGATTTTATCAATCGATGCAGAAAAGGCATTTGACAAAGTCCAGCACCCATTTATGATAAAAACTCTCAACAAAATAGGAATAGAAGGGAAATTCTTCAATATCATTAAGGACATTTACACAAAGCCAACAGCCAGCATCATCCTAAATGATGAGACTTTGAAAGGATTCCTCTTGAGAACAGGAACCAGACAAGGATCCCCTTTATCACCACTCTTATTCAACATTGTGCTGGAGGTCCTAGCCAGAGCAGTTGGGCTAGAAAAAGGAATAAAGGGCATCCAAATTGGTAGGGAAGAAGTCAAAGTATCTCTATTTGCAGATGATATGATCTTATATACAGAAACCCCCAAAGAATCCACAAGAAAACTGCTGGAACTAATAGATTTTAGCAAAGTTTCAGGATACAAGATAAACATACAAAAATCAGTTGGATCCCTTTACACCAACAAAGAGAACTTTGAAAAGGAAATCACCAAATCAGTACCATTTACAATAGCCCCCAAGAAGATAAAATACTTAGGAATAAATCTAACCAGAGACGTAAAAGATCTATACAATGAAAACTACAAGATGCTACTGCGAGAAACGAAAAGAGACCTGCATAAGTGGAAAAACATACCTTGGTCATGGATAGGAAGACTCAATATTGTGATAATATCTGTTCTACCCAAAGCAATCTACAGATACAATGCAATTCTGATCCAAATTCCAACAGTATTTTTTAGATGGAGAAACAAATCACCAACTTCCTATGGAAAGGGAAGAGGCCCTGTGTGAAGCATTACTCAAGAAGAAGAAGAAAGTGGGAGGCCCCACACTACCTGATTTTAGAACCCATTATACCACCACGGTAGTCAAAACAGCCTGGTACTGGTACAACAACAGATACATAGACCAGTGGAACAGAATTGAGAATCCACACATAAATTCATCCACCTATGAGCAGCTGATATTTGACAATGGCCCAAAGTCCATTAATTGGGGAAAAGACAGTCTCTTTAACAAATGGTGCTGGCATAACTGGATATCCATCTGCAAAAAAACAAACAAGACCCATACCCCACACCATGCACAAAAACTAACTCAAAATGGATCAAAGACCTAAATATAAAATCGAAAACGATAAAGATCATGGAAGAAAAAATAGGGACAACACTAGAAGCCCTAATACATGGCATAAACAGAATACGAACCGTAAGTAACAATGCACAAGCACCAGAAGACAGACTAGATAACTGGGAGCTTCTAAAAATCAAACACTTAACACTCATCAAAAGATTTCACCAAAAGAGTCAAAAGACAACCTACAGACTGGCAAAAAAATTTTGGCTACAACAAATCCGATTAGCGTCTGATCTCTGAAATCTACAAGATACTACAAAACCTCAACAACAAAAAGGCAAATAACCCAATTTAAAAATGGGCAAAGGATATGAACAGGCATTTTGCCAAAGAGGATATTCAGGTGGCTAGCGGCCACATGAAGAAATGCTCACGATCATTAGCCATTAGAGAAATGCAGATCAAAACTACAATGAGATATCATCTCACCCCAACAAGGCTAGCATTAATCCAAAAAACACAAAATAGTAAATGCTGGAGAGGTTGTGGAGAGAATGGAACACTTATTCAATGTTGGTGGGAATGTAAAATGGTACAACCACTTTAGAAATTGATTTGGCGCTTCCTTAAAAAGCTAGAAATAGAAGTACCATATAGTCCAGCAGTCCCACGCCTTGGAATATATTCTAGAGAAATAAGAGCTGTCACACAAATAGATATATGCACACCCGTGTTCATTGCAGCACTGTTCACAATAGCAAAAAGATGGAAGCAACCTAGGTGCCCATCAACGGACGAATGGATAAATTACGGTATCTCCACACAATGGAATAATAGGCAATGATAAAGAACAACGATGAAGCTGTGAAACATAACATGGAGAAATCTGGAGGGCATTACGCTGAGTGAATTTAGTCAGTCACAGAAGGAGAAATTTTGTATAAGGTCACTATTATAAGAACTTAAGAAAAGTTTTAAACACACAAGAAAACATTCTTTGATGGTTATGAGGGTAGGGAGGGAGGATGAGGGTTATTGACTAACTAGATAGTAGCCAAGTATTGTCTTAGGTGAAGGGAAGGAGAGCACACAGTACAGGAGAAGTCAGCACAACTGGACTAAACCAAAGCTAAGAAGTTTCCTGAATACAGTCAAACACTTTGAGGGACAGAGTCGCAGGGGTAGGAATCTAGGGACCATGGTTTCAGGGAACATCTAGGTCAACTGGCATAACAAAGCTTATTAAGAAAATGTTCTGCATCCTACTTTGGTGAGTGGTGTCTGGGGACTTAAAAGCTTGCAAGCGGCCATCTAAGATGCATCAGTTGGTCCCAACCACCTAAAGTAAAGGACAATGAAGAACACCAAGAGAGAGAAAGGGCCACATAAACCAGAGACTTTGTGAGCCTGAGACTAGAACTAGATGGTGCCTGGCTACCACCAATGACTGCCCTGACAGGGAACACAAGAGAGAATCCTTGAAGGAGCAGGAGAAAGGTGAGGTGCAGAACTCACATTCTAGTAGGAAGACCAGACTTAATGGTCTGACTGAGACTGGAGGAACCCTGGAAATCATGGTCCCCCGACTCTCTGTCAGCCCAGTAACTAAAACAATTTCTGAGGCCAACTCTTCAGACAAAGATTGGACTGGACTGTGGCACATAAAATGATACCCCTCAAAGAGTGTGCTTCT
Organism: Dugong dugon; assembly: GCA_030035585.1. Classification (NCBI taxonomy): domain Eukaryota; kingdom Metazoa; phylum Chordata; class Mammalia; order Sirenia; family Dugongidae; genus Dugong; species Dugong dugon. Next base: position 25,981,334 of record CM057464.1, read on the forward strand.
TAGCTCAAGAAGATACATGAGACTAAGACAGCTTCTGTCCAGAGGTGAGATGAAATGGCAGAGAGGGCTAGGACCTGGTTGAATGGACATGGGAAATCTGATGGAAAGGAGGAGTGTGCTGTCACACTATAGGGAGAGCAATTAGGGTCACATAATAATTATGTATAAATTTTTGTATAAGAGACTAACTTGAAATGTAAACTTTCACTTAAACTGCAACAATAGACAAAAATAAAAAAGAAGTTTTTTGCAGCAGATTTGCCCAGTGCAATGCGTCTTTTGATTTCTTGACTGCTGCTGCCTTGGGTGTTAATTGTGGATCCAAGTAAAATGAAATCCTTGACACTTCAGCCTTTTCCCCATTTATCATAATGTTGCTTATTGGTCCATTTGTGAACATTTTTGTTTTCTTTATGTTGAGGTGTAATCCATATTGAAGGCTATGGTATTTCATCTTCATCAGTAAGCACTTCAAATCCTCTTCATTTTCAGCAAGCAAGATTGTGTCATCTGCATAATGCAGGTTGTTAATGAGTCTTCCTCCAATTCTGATGCCCCATTTTTCTTCATATACTCCAGCTTCTCAGACTGTTTGCTCAGCATACAGATTGAGTAGGTAAAAAGACAGGAAAGAAAGAAAAGACCAAAATGGATGTCAGAAGAGACTCTGAAACTTGCTCTTGAATGTTGAGGAGCTAAAGCGAAAGGAAGAAATGAAGAAGTAAGTACTAGAGTTGAACAGAAGATTTCAAAGGGCAGCTCAAGAAGACAAAGTAAAGTATTATAATGACATGTGCAGAGACCTGGAGATGGAAAACCAAAAGGGAAGAATGTGCTTGGCATTTCTTAAGCTCAAGTTGCAATATTGAACAGTCTAGAGCATTAAAATACACAAAGCAAAAACTGACAGAATTAAGGGAGAAATAGACACTTTCATAATGCTCATAGTTGGAAATTTTTAATACGCCTCTCTCAGCAATTGATAGAACAACTAGACAAAAAAGAAAAACAATGAGCAAAGACAGAATATCAACCACCTTGACCAGATTGATATTTATAAAACATTACACTCAACAGTTGTAGAATATGTGTTCTTTTTAAGTCACAAGGTGCGTTCACCAGGATAGACCATATGCTGGGCCATAAAACAAATCTCAAAAATTTGAGAATGTTAAAATCATACAGTTTGCTCTCTGCCCACAGTAAAGTTAAATTTGAAGTCAATAACAATAAAGTATCTAGGAAAACCCTAAGTATTTGGAAATTAAACAATACATTTCTAAATAACCCATGAGTTAAAGAGAAAACTACTAGAGAAATTAGAAGATATTTTGAACTGAATGATAATTAAAACATACCAGAATTTGAAGGAGGTAACTAAAAGAGAGCTTGAATGGAAATTTGTAACTTCAAATGTTTATGTTAGAAAAGAAAACATGTAAAACCAATGCCAAGTTTCCATCTTAAGAAATTTTAAAAAGAAGAGCAAATTAAACACCAAGTAAGTAGAAGGAATGAAATGATAAAAATAAGAGCAAAAATCAATGAAGTAAAAAATGGACAAGGAATGGAGAAAATTGATGAACTCAAAAGGTACTGAGCTGGATTCTCATTTCGGCTCAGTCATAAACCCTGCACAAATCCAAGAAAGTCACTTCACCTTTCTATGCATTTGTTTACTTGTTCATATAATAAGAGTGGTTGAACTTAGATGATCCACAAGGTGTTCTAAACTGGTGATTGTAGAAACAGAAAAACAGTGAAAATGAAATATAAAAATCTTGTGCTGGTAGTTGCTCAGTAAATAAGAATAAATGAAGCCTCATAGAAAATATCACCTCTCCGAGTATTTATTTTTACAATCTGTAACACATGGAGTAGCCATGAGTCAGAACTGACTCAAGGGTAGCTAACAACAACAACATTTATTCGTTTACATTCTATTTTAACACTTGAAGTAAAATCTACCATGGACTCACAAAAACAATGTTCTGTATAAAGCAATGAACATATTCAAGCAGATAAAGGTCACAAGTTTTATTTCTGTTCAACATGCTACTGGGGCCCTGGGAAAATTGTTGTCTTTGTTCTGTAGATCTGTTTCCCCATGAGTTCTCTGAATTATTTTTAAGACTAAGTCAGACAGTTAGCAGAGCCAGATAAGTTTTCTGCCTAAAACAAATTATGTTAAGACCCCATGTATGTCAGTAGACCTCTGTTCCATGCAGTTTTCTGTTGCTTTGTTTATTGCCCATTGTTGCTTTTAGTTGCCATCAAGTCAGTTCCAACTTATGGCAACCCCATGTGTGTAGAATAGAACTGTTTGTTCAAGACACCTCTGGGTGGGTTCAAACTGCCAGCCTTTTGGGTAGTGTCGAGTGCTTAACTGTACCACCCAGAAACTCCCTTGTTCTACAGATTTTTCATTGTTAATTTTTAATTGTTGGTTTGTGACTTTGGAGACTTCATGTGTTACAGAGTAGAACTGCTCTGTAGGGTTTTCTTGGCAGTAATCTTTACAGAAGCAGATCGCCATGCTTGTTTCTTCCGAGGTGCTGCTAGGTGGGTTTGAACCACCAACCTTTTCATTACCAGCTGCGTGCACACTGTTTGTGCCACCTAGGGACTTTCCTCCATAGTGTTTTCAATGGCTAGTTTTTCAGAAGTTGATCACCAGGCCTTTCTTCCAAGATGCCTCCGGGTGAACTCAGACCTCCAAACTTTTCTGTTAGCAGTCAAGCATTAACCATTTGCAAACTCCCAGGGACACCAAGATTTTCTGCTTTGTTGTGGTTGTTGCTGTTGTTAGGTGCCGTCAAGTCAGTTCCGACTCATAGCGACCCTATAGGACAGAGTAGAACTGCCCCATAGGGTCTCACAGTTAACTTGGATTCTTAAAATAAGAGACTGGAATATGGTTTTAATGTCCAGGAAGAAGCACATCACTAAAAGTAGACTTTAAAAGGAATAAATAAGTCATTATTCTTTCTAAGTAGTATTAGATAATCAAATTATATGTTCTCCAGATCGGTTTCCAAGAGTCCTCACTTTCAGCTCTACCCAGGAGCTATTAAGGGGTCTTCTCTTTATCCTAGTGGCCATCATGGCCTGGGATCCAAGTCTTTGACACCTGTACTTGAATGAAGAGCCCTGGGATAGAGGAGCATAATATCTGTGGGAGGAGGCACACTAGAGCTGTACACCTCCAATTTGCTGAGGTTCCACATTAACTTCTGTTTTTCACAAAAATACCAGAGAAATGATGCTCATAACTTGAATTTAATCATGAAGAGACACTAAACAAGCACAACTGAGGGACCATTACCTGACCAATATTCTTCAAAACTGTCAAGATAATAAAAGACGAAGACTTGAGGAACTGTTCCTGATTGGAGCCGTGACAACTAAATGCAATGTGTAATCCTGGATTGGATCCTGTGCCAGAAAAAGGACAGTAGTGAGACAATTGAGGAAATTTGAATAAGATCTGTAGATTAGTTAATAATTTTGTATCAATGTTCATTTCCTGATTTTGACAGTTATACTGTGGTTATTTGAGGTATTAATATTTGGAGAAGATGGGTGAAGGAAATATAAATTCTTTTTTTAATAGTTTTATTTTTGTTGTTGTTGAAAATATACACAGCACAGTATATACCAGTTCAACAATTTCTACATGTGTAATTCAGTGACATTGATTACATTCAAGTTGTGCAAACAGTCTCACTATCCTTTTCCAAATTGTTCCTCCCCCATTCACATAAACTCACTGCCCCCTAAGTTTCCTGTGTAACTTTTGGAGTTGCTGTTGACAGTTTGATCTCATATAGATAGTTCTTTAAAAGAGCACAATGCTCAAGGCCAACATTCTTTACTAATTAAGCTAAACTACTATGTTTAAAAAAGTCTTCAGGGAATATTTTTGGTTTAAGGTGAACATTATCACAGAGTAATAGTTTCAGGGGTTCATCCAGCCTCAGTGACTCCAGAAAATGTGGATTCCATGAGAATTTTTTCTTCATTTTCCCCCTTTTGATCAAGAGTCCTACAGAATCTTTTATCAAAATGTTCAGTAATAGTAGCCCGGAATCATCCAGTTTTGGTCTCATGGCAAAGAAGGCCGTTGTTCATGGAGGCAATTGCAGTGCATTCCATTTCTTCCTACTGTTCCTGACTGTCCTTCTTCCTCTGTTGCTCCAGGCAAATAGAAACCAATTGTTGTACCTTGGATGACCACTTAGAAGCTTTTAAGATCCCAGGCACTATGCAATCAACTAGGAGGTAGAACAGAAGCACTGAGCATGATAGTAGGCCAACTAACTGGTATGTCCCATGAAACTATGACCCTAAACCACCAAATCAAGAAATCAAGTCCCTTAAGGTGGTTGGTTGTACATAAGCAGCCTCAGCAGCTGTTCTATGTTGTTGATATATCACAACATGTGCAAATTCAACTTTTTACAGGTGTGCAACCTATTGACATCAATTTCATTAATCAGCTGCATGGCCATTACCCTTAATGAGAATTTTCCATCACAGTTAAAAACTCAGTGCTCCATAAGCAATAACCACCACCACCACCACCCCCCCTCCAAACACCCCTGGTAACCACTAATAAACATTGGTCTCCATACATTTGCCTGTTTTTGTGTTTTTATGTAGATTTGTCATTTTGCGATTGACTTATTTCACTCAGTATAATGTCTTCAAGCTTCATCCATGTTGTAGCACACATCAGGACTTCATTTCTTTTTCTCGCTGAGTGTTATTCCATTGTACATATGTACCGTATTTGTTTATCCATTCATCTGTTGCTAGGCATTTCAGTTGTTTCTACCTTTTAGCTGTTGTGAATAATACTGCAGTAAACATTGGTGTACAAGTCTCTGAGTCTCTGCTTTCAAGTCTTTTGGATAAATACCTATGAGTGGAATTGGGGGTCATATGGTAGTTCTATTTTAGTTTTTTGAAGAACCGCCACACTGTTTTCTACAACGGCTGTACCATTTTGCATTCCCTCCATCAATGAATAAGGACTATGGTTTCCCCATATGCTCACCAACATTTCCCCACATATCCACCAACATATTATCCAGTACTTTGTGTGTGTGTGTGTGTATACATACACATATATACATATATATGACATCTTAGTGTATAAAATGGTATCCTTGTGGTTTTGATTTGCGTCTATTTGATGATTAATGATTCATGTGTTTGTTGGCCATTTGAATGTCCTCTTTGTGAAATGTCTATTCAAGTCCTTTGTCCATGTTATGATTGAGTCATTTGTCTTTTTATTAAGTTGTTGAAGTTTTATATATATTTTGGTCATTGGATTCTTATCGGATATATGGTTTCCAAAGAAATTCTCTTTTTTCATAGTCTTTTGATGAACAAAAGTTTTATATTTTTATGAAGTCCCATTTATTTTGTCTTTCGCTGTTCATGCATTTGTTATTATGAGTCAGATAATCTGTTCTTAAGAGTTAGGCCAGACAGTCTTATCCCGGTAAATTCTTCTAAGAATTTTATGTAGTTTTCACATTTAGTTCCTTGATCTATTTTGAATTTGTTTTTGTATATGATGTGAGGCATGGATCCTGTTTCATTTTTCTGCATGTGGAGATCCAATTTTCCCATTACCATTTATTGAAGGGACTCTTCTTTCCCATCGAATGGACTTAGCACCCTTGTCGAAAATCAGTTGACCATATGCTCTGACCGGGGTCATAACAGAGGGTTCTGGAGACAGCTGGAGAGGGATGTAGAAAAAAATCCTAACACACAAAAAAGACCAGATTTACTGGCCTGGCAGAGACTGGAGAAACCCCAAGAGTATGGCCCCGGACACTCTTTTAGCTTAGTGGTGAAGTCACTCCCAAGGTTCACCGTTCAGCCGGGGATTGGACAGCCCCATAAAACAAAATGGGACTAATGAGGGACAGCAGTCCAGGGACAAGAACTAGAAAACAGGAGGGGACAGGAAAGCTGATAGGGAACCTAAGGTTTAGTAAGGACAGCATTGACATGTCGTGGGGTTGTTAACCATTGTCATAGGGCAATATGTGTACTGTTTAATGAGAAAATATTTTGTTCTGTAAACCTTCATCTAATATACAAAAAAAAAAAAAAAAGAAAGAAAGAGTTATCTATGTGAGATCAAATTAACAACAGCAACTCAAAAGGTTTGATGGGAAGCCTAGGGGACAGTGAGTTGAAGACAATGGTGATGGAATAATTTGGAAAATTATTATATGTATATATATATGTATATATATATATATATAGTGAGAATAGCAGCACAATTGGAAGAACGTAATCAGTATCACTGAATTGTACGTGTAGAAATTTTTGAAATGGTGTATCTTTGGCTATGTATATTTTCAAAAAAAAAAAGCCCTCCAAGGTTGAGAAGGGAGAGTGTCGACATGTCATGGGGTTGTTAACCAATGTCATAAAACAATATGTGTACTGACTGTTTAATGAGAAACTATTTGTTATGTAAACCTTCACCTAAAGTACAATAAAAAAAATTTTTTTTTAAATCAGTTGACCATAGATGTGTGGGTTTATATCTCGACTCTCAATTCTCTTCCATTGGTCTGTGTGTCTGTTATTACCAGTACCAGGCTGTTATTATTATTATAGCTGTATAATATGTTCTGAAATGAGAAAGTTTGAGTCTTCCTACTTTGTTCTTCTTCAAAATTGCTTTAGCTATTCGGGACCTCTTACCATTCCTATATAATATTGAGGATTGATTTTTCTGTTTCTGTGAAGAAAGCTATTGGAATTTTGATTGGGACCTCATTGACTGTGTAGATCACTTTGTATAGTAATGACATCTTAATATTAAGTCTTCCACGCCATGAAAATAGAACATCTTTCCATTAATTTAAGTCTTTAATCACTTTCATCAGTGTTTTATAATTTTCATTGTATAAGTCTTTTATATCCCTGGCTAAATTTATTGCTAGGTATTTTTTTTCTCTAAAGGGTCCTGATGGCACAGTGGTTAAGTGCTCAGCTGCTCACCAAAAGGTCAGCGATTTGAACTTACCAGTCGCTCCATGGAAGAAAGATGTGGCAGTCTACTTCCATAAAGATTTACAGCCTTGGAAACCCTGTTGGGCAGTTCTACTCTGTCCTATTGGGTCACTATGAATCGGGATCGACTTCATGGCAAGGAGTTTTTTTTTTTTAATTTATTTATCTTTTCCTCTTAGATGCTATTTTAAATGGAATTGTTTTTCCTAATTTCCCTTTCAGATTTTTCATTGCTGGTGTATAGAAACACAACTGATTTTTGTTTATCGACTTTGTACCCTGCAACTTTGTTAAATTCTTCTTTTAACTCCAGAAGCTTTCTTGTGGATTCTTTGAAATTTTGTATGTATAGGATCATGTCATCTGCAAATACAGATAATTTTACTTCTTTCTTTCCAATCTGGATAACTTTTATTTATTTTTCTTGTCTCATTGCTCTGCCTAGAACTTCTAAGACAGTATTAAATAGGAGTGGTGATAGCAGACATTCTAGTCAAGGAGAAAGCTCTCAGTCTTTATTAAGTCTAATGTTGGCCGTTGGTTTTCATATATGCCCTTAATCATATTGGGGAACTTCCCTTCTATTCCAATTTTCTTTGGGGTTTTCATCAAGAAATGGTATTACTTTTTATCAAATGCCTTTTCTGCATCCATAGAGATGATCATGTGGTTCTTCTCCTTTGTTCTATTGATGTGGTGTGTTATATTGATTGGTTTTCTAATGTTGACACATTTTTGCATTCCTGGAATAAATTCCACTTGGTCATCATGTATGACTCTTTTAATGTGCTGTTGTGCTCTGCTTTCTAGTATTTTGTTGAGGAATTTTGCAACTATCTTCAAAAGGAATATTTACCTGTAGTTTTCTTTTCTTGTGGTGTCTTTGTCTTGTTTCAATGTCAGGGTTATTTTTGCTTCATAGAATGAATTAGAGTATTCCTTCCTTCTCTATCTTTTTGAAGAGTTTAGACAGGATTAGTGTCAGTTCTTCTCTGTTTGGTAAAATTGCCCAATGGAAGAAATCATCTCGTCTAGGACGTCTTTTTGTTGGGAAGTTTTTGATCACCGATTTGATCTCTTCACTTGTTATGGGTCTGTTGAGATTTTCTGTTTCCTCTTGAGTCAGTTTGTGTAGGTTATGTGCTTCTAATAATTTGTTCACTTCATCTAGGTTATTCAGTTTGTTGGCATACAACTGTTCATAGTATTCTGTCATAATTCTTTTTATTTCTATTTGGGTCAATTTTAATGTCTCCACTTTTATTTTGGTTATGTGCATCTTTTCTCTTTTTTTCTTTGTCAGTCTAGCTAAAGATTTGTCAATTGAATTGATCTTTTCAGAGAATCAAATGACATATTGCACTGGGCAAATCCGCTGCAAAAAACCTCTTTTAAATTGTTCAAAAGCAAAAATGTCACTTTGAGGACTAAGGTGCACCTGACACCTAAGCCATGGTATTTTCAGTCACTTCATATGCATGCAAAAACTGGACAATGAATAAGGAAGACCAAAGAAGAATTGATACCTTTGAATTATGGTTCTAGCAAAGATATTGAATATACCATGAACTGCCAAAAGAGTGGACAAATCTGTGTTGAAAGAATTACAGCCAAAATGCTCCTTAGAAGCAAGGATGGCAACACTTCATCTCACATACTTTGGACAATGTTATTAGGAGGTACCAGTCCCTGGAGAAGGACATCATGCTTGGTAAAGTAGAGGGTCATCGAAAAAGAGGAAGACCCTCAACGAGATGGATTGACACAGTGGCTAAAACAATGGGCTCAAGCATAACAATGATTGTGAGGATGGTGCAGGACCAAACAGTGTTTTGTTCTGTTGTACGTAGAGTTGCTATGAGTCAGAACTGACTTGACAGCACCTAACTACAACATTAATCTTTTCAAAGAACCACCTTCTGGTTTTGTTGATTCTCTCTTTTGTTTTTCTGTTTTCAATTTTATTTGTTTATACTCTGATCTTTGTTATTTCCTTTCTTCTGGTAGGTTTAGGCTTAGTTTGCTGTTGATCTGAGATCTTTTTTTCTTTTTTTCATGTAGGCATTCATTGCTACAAGTTTCCCTCTGAGAACTGCCTTCACTGCATCCCATATAAGTTTTGGTATGTTTTGCTTTCATTTTCATTTGACTCTGAGTAATTTGTGATTTCCCTTTTGATTTCTCCCTTGACTTATTGTTAGTTTAATAGTGCATTGTTTAATTTCTATGTCTGTGTAGTTTCCATATGTTTGTGTAATTACCATATGTTTATATTTTCCAATTTTTTTTCTGTTACTGATTTCTAGCTTCACTATATTTTGGTCAGAGAAAATACCTTGTATGATTTCAATCTTTTTAAATTTTTCGAGACTTGCAGTATATCCTAGAAAATTATCTATGTGTGCTGGAGTAGAATGTATATTCACCCCACTGTTTTGGGGTAAAATGTTCTACATATGTCTGATAAGTCTAGTTGGCTTATACTGCATTCAGATCCTCTGTTTAGTTGTTCATCTTCTTTCTAGATGTTCTGTCCAATATTGAAAGTGATGTATTGAAGTCTCCAACTATTATTATAGTGCTTGCTATTTCTCCTTTCAATTCTATCAGTGTTTGCTTTATATATTTAAGTGCTCTAATGTTGGGTGCATATATATTTATGACTGTTAAATCTTCTCAATGAATTGACCCTTTTATCACTGTGTAATGTCCACCTTTATCTCTTCTAACTGATTTTGTCTTACAGTCGACTTTGTCTGATATTAAATTGCCACCCCAGCTCTCTTTTGGTTATTATTTGAATGGAATATTGTTTTACATTCTTTCCCTTTCAAACTGTTTGTGTTCTTGGGTCTAAGGTGTGTCTTTGTAAATAGCATATAGTTCGAGCATTTTTTAAAATCCATTTTGCCACTCTCTGCCTTTTGGTTAGAGCATTTAATCCATTTATAGTCATTGTAATTACCGATAAAAAGTGACTTACTTCTACCATTTTGTTATTTATTTTTATGTGTCTTAAGCCTTTTTTCGTTTAATAATGCTTGCTGTTTTGTTTTGTTGGTTTATTTTAGTGAGTCATTTGGTTTTCTCTTCTCCTTTCCTCTTATGTGTATTTTTTAAGATATTTTCTTAGTGGTTACCATGAATATTACATTTGGCATCTTGCATTTTTAACATCCTAGGGCAAGTTGATACCTACTTAACTTCAGTAACATACAAGAAATTCTATACCTATGCCATTCCTCACACCCATTTTGTTATTTTCAGCAGTTACATCTTTATATTTCATGTGCCCTGTAACATACTTTTATCCTTGCTTTTTATACATTTGTTAAAGGACAAAACAGAATTATCAGTCATGCATACCTGATTAGTAGTATTTATACTTGTCTACGCCATTACCTTTACTAGAGATCTTTGTGTATGACTTTGAATTACTTTCTAGTATCTCTTTTCTGTCATCTGCAGGACTCTCATTAGTATTTTTTGAAGGGCCAGTCTAGTGGATATGAACTCACTCAGCTTCTGTTTGAGAATGTTTTAATTTCTTCAGACTTTACCATTTCAACCATCAGTGTCCTAGAGTGTTTAGGGGAAACCCCACAAACCAGCCTCTCCACCTGATGCCACTTCATTTTTAATGAATATCTTTCCTAGTGTTTATGGGAGAAGTGCTGTTGTATTCAATGAGTTGCCAGTGATGGGATGTCTGTCTGCTATTATGTAACAAGCTAATTATTCATCTCTGCAAAAACAAAATATAGATATCATCAGGAACATCAATATCCTAGGAGACTAGCCCCTGAACCACATGTCTGTGTAAGTGTGCCTGTATTTAGCCATCATTTCTGCTCACGTCTTCTTTCATAAGTGTAGCTCATTATGCTTTTCCAAGAACACTCATGTGCAAGATCTTTGATTCCTACGCCAGCCCTGTGAAGTGCAGAATTAAAATTTTTATATCTGAACTTCACCAAGGAGAATACTCAGGCTAGCAGAAATTTAGTGCTTTACCTATGATTATAACACTAGCTAGCGAAAGGAATGAGATTAAAACCAAGACCCACTGAATCTTAGTACAAAGTCCTTTATATTCAAGCTTTCCATTTGTGAAGGTGAAGACATCAATATGTAACCTCAAGAAAGGAAGTATAGTTTCTTTTACCCTTCTCTAGAAGCATCTTCTTGTAACCAACTTCTTGTTCCATAGAGATAAGTAAATACTCTTAGCCTTGGGGGCTAGACAGATGGGGTTTTTTTAGAGGGACTAGTTTTGTTTTGTTTTGTTTTTCAGAATGAGCTCTGGTGATACAGTGGTTAAGTGCTCAGCTGCTAACTGAAAAGTCAGCAGTTTGAACCTATAGGCTGGTCTGCAAGAGAAAGATGTGGCAGTCTGCTTCCGTAAAGATTACAGGCTTAGAAACCCTATGGGGCAGTACTATAGGATCACTATGAGTTGGAATCAACTCAGTGGCAATGATTTGCATTTTCTGGTTTGGGTTTGTTAGAGGGAATGGTTTAAAACTCACATCAGAACTTACATCCAAATGAATTCTGCCTTCAGTGTAATTTATAATATGATATTTCAATATAATATAGTAGTTGGTAAGCCAAATATGAAGAGACAGTTTGGTGATCATCAGAGGAGGCTCAAATCTGGTGTGGGTATTAGATGATATTAAGAAATTTGGTAAGTATAACAGTGGCATTATGGCTGTGTAAGAAAATGGTCTTATTTTGTAGGAATGCATACTATGGACATATAAGTGAAATGACATGATGTTTGGGCTATAAGTCAGCAGGAATAAGATAAATAGATGAAGTTTGTAGGAAGTGTTAAATTGATGTAGGTAAGTAATGCTACCTTGGTAGACTATAACTCTGCTGCCTAAATGCCAAAAGCTTTTTTGTTTTTTTAAATTGTTGGAAATTCCCTAAGAATCAGTTTATCAACCACAAAGAGCCTGAGTCACACTACTTTAGAGTTTCACCTCATCTTGGGTCCAAAAGAGTATTACCTGTCTGGGCCACTGGCCTCATTCCCAGCATTGGCTTGAACAACTACACTGTTTCCACAAATTTGTTACCCTAAACGAGCTTCAGTCTTTATGTGATGAAAGCTTGACACTATATCTAGAAGACAGAGGAAACCCTGACACTTCTACTTGGTGTTTTGCTTTATCCCTGTGCAAAAATCTTAAATAATTTCATTAAGTTCCATGGCCAAGCCTTAGGCTCAAGTGACTCCAACCAGCTTTCTGGTGTACATTTTATAGAGAGTGAGGAGATTCTAAACTCTTCTCCAACCATCACACTGCCCTGGAGCTGCTGTGTGAGACCAAAGATGGCCTCTGATAAGTGGATGGACATCAAAGTAAGGAGGAGAACAGCAGAGCAGGGACATGCAAGAGGAACTCAACCAAAAGTACAGAGAGGTGGGTGTCCAGGAGTGAGAAAGGCAGGTTTCACCTCTGAGATTAAGGGCTTATCTTATTAAGTACACTAGAAATGAGCAAGATGTTAAGAGGGTATGCAAAGAGTTGGAAAATGAGATTTCCTGGAGAACACCATCAAAGCTTCTTACAATTTTGAAATTATTTAATCAAGGAGATCTACCGGCTCATGACAACAAGAAGCATAAATGGGGGCAATTGTCCCCCTCACTCCCCTACCCTCCCCCAGCTTTTTTTTTTTAAGAGGCGGGTTGCTAATACAACGTGAGATACTGGTTTTCCTTTTTCATTTTTTAAGAAAATATTCTAACAAGTTTATAGTTACAATTATTTTAAATTTTATTGTGGTAAAACATATACAACAAAAGTTTGCCATTTTAATCATTTTTAAGTTAAAATTCAGTGACATTGATTACATCTACCATGTTGTGCTACTGTCATCACTACCCATTTCCAAAAGTTTTACTTCACCCCAAACAGAAACTCAGTACCCCTTCAAAATAAATGTATTTTTTAAATGCAGTGTCTGCTCAGACAAACATCAGCTTTACTCAATCCTTTCCTCAGCTTCTCAGGATTGTTTTTAGAAGTTCAAATCCTCCCCATTGCCAGAAGATTGAGGTTTGCACATTTCTGCCAAGTCTAAGAACCTAGCCTGGGAGCCTAGAGACCAACCTAGGCTCTCTCCCTACCTATATGAATATTCTGTATTTTTTAAAAAAAAATTTAGAGTTTAACAAAAAATATCTGACTTGTATTGGTATGCAGTACTCTCTTCAATTAAACGCTCTAGATTTAAAGGTTACCCACTTGTTAACCATCAGCTGTTGAGCTTGTTGGCATCTCATGACTTGTGTGGCTCTAGACCCTGGTGACATGAGTGAGGGGCTGCTCTCAGAGCTGGGAGGCTGCTCCACTCCCTTCTACCTCCAAGAGGTGGCATCTTCTGCCAGGTCTCATATTCCCTGACTGGTGGCAGTGAGGGTCAGATGTACTATTTGGTACTTAGAGGAAAGTAACAGAGTCAAAGACTCTTCTTAGAGACCTCAGATTTCTCTGTAACCACTAACAGATTCTGTGAGTGAAGTCTCTACAAGAGCAACGTTGTGACTTGAAAGAAAGAGAGAGGCTCTCATGCACACTTCGTGGAAGCCAGATAGAGTAAAAACCTTCCTCCACTTCATTTCAGGAAACCTCAATGTTGTTTCATTTGTAAGAAAATCCCATAGATACTTTTCATTCAGAAAAAAAGAAAAAAAAAACGTGTTTCTTTATAAAGATAATTTTGGCAATTCACTTCACAAATCAAACCCGAGTAATTTTGAATATTTTAAAAACTTGAGGATACTTATCTAAAGAACACAATAAAACAAGAGACCTGAAAGTAGTTAAGCATGAAAACAAAGCTCTCCAAGTCAGTCTCTCAGGGAATGGCCGTACAACAATGTAAAATAGTTCAAATTCCATACTCCAAAACCAGGAATTTCCCAACTCCTCCTCTGTGGCTCAAAGCAGAATTTCTTACCTAAGTGCCCAACAGCAGATGAATGGATAAACAAATTATGGTACATATACACAATGAAATACTGCACAACAATAAAGAACAATGATGAATCTTTGAAACATCACAACATGGATGGATCTGGAGGGCACTATGCTGAGTTAAATAGGTCAGTCACGAAAGGACAAATATTGTATGAGGCCACTATTATAAAAACCCAAGAAAAGGTTTACACACAGAAAAATAAAAAACCAGTTTTTGATGGTTATAAGGAGGGGAGGGATAGGGAGGCAAAATCACTATATAAAGTTAACTTTGGTAAAGGGAAAGACAATACACAGTATAGGGGAAGTCAGCACAACTTGACCAAGGCAAAGTCATAGAAATTTCCTAGACACAGCCAAATACCTTGAGGGACTGAGTTACTGGGGCTGAGGGCTGGGGACCATGGTCTCCGGGGACCTCTAGGTCAAGTGGCATAACATAGTTCATAAGGAAAATGTTCTACAGCCTACTTTGGTGAGTAGTCTGGAGTCTTAAAAGCTTGCAAGCGGCCATCTAAGATACACCTATTGGTCCTATCCCGTTCGGATCACAGAAGAATGAAAAAAAAAACAAAGACACAAGGAAAATATTAGTCCAAAGGACTAATGGACCCATGAACCGCAGCCTCTACCAGCCTGAGCCTAGAACTAGATGGTGCCTGGCTACTACCACTGACCGCTCTGACAGGGATTACAATAGAGGATCCTGGACAGAGCAGGAGAAAAATGTAGAACAAAAGTCAAATTCACAAAAAAAGTTACCAGACTTACTGTTCTGACAGAGACCATGGCTTCTGGACACCCTGCTAACTAAGAACTGAAGCCACTTCTGAGTCCATCTTTCAGCCAAAGATTAGACAGGCCTATGAAACAAATAACACACATGAGGAATGTGCTTCTTAGTTCAGTCAAGTATAGGAGACCAAATGGCCAACACCTGCCCAAAAGCAAAGACAAGAAGGAGGAAGGGACAGGAAAACTGGATGAATGGACGTGAGGAACCCAGGGTAAAAGGGAAAGAGGGAGAGTGCTGACACATTGTGGAGGTTGCAATCAATGTCACAAAACAATTTGTGTATAAATTTTTGAATGAGAAACTAATTTGCACAGTAATCTTTCACCTAAAGCACAATAAAATTTTTAAAAATAATAAATTTTAAAATTGGGAGACTTCACATAAAAATCTGGATTTTCTAGCTTTCTCTTTTAAAGATTTAACTTCCAGCAAGGCAAAAGTTCTTCAGGTCGTCACTCACCTCATCTTACAAGAGAGTTTCTGGGAGGCAGCTGAGTGTCAGGCAGGGCTGCTGCCTAGTGTTGTGCAGGCTGGGCACTGGATAAGGGCGCCCTGCTCATGCCCTGCGTGCCTGCAAGTCTGCATCTGTCCAGAGGGATGCCTTTGTCTAATTTGCACAAAAGGGCCCTATTCCGATGAGCCAGAGGAAGACCTGGCAGCAGCCAGTCCAAAGCGGAGTGAGAGAGTAGAGACTTTCAGATCTGTAGCCAAAAAAATATGAAAATCGTGGATTAACTGTTTTGTGTGATTGTATGTAGAGGAGTTTTATAGCTTTGTTATATATGGTTTTGAAATAGGTATATAGTAAACCAAGTGAACAACAACAACAAAAGAGGCAAATATTAACTCCAAAATTTAAAAGTTGTATAAGAAGTTTAACCTTAGTAATTATAGGATTCAGCTGTGAATAGTATATGGCATTCTGTAACCATATTGGAAGGAGATAAAGGGAAAGGATATGTGCCTTGGAGAGATGTGTGTGTGTGTGTAAGAAAGCAAAAGCCTCCAATTTCTCAACAGAATTCAAGAGATAATATCTACAGTGGAAAACTGGCTTAAAAAGAAAAAAGCATCATAAGCATGTTATTTGGAACTATGGAGATAGATACCAGAAGAAAAAAATCAGTGGAGGTGGTTTTCTTTGAGAAGCAGCCACCAGCAGTGGGGAGGGCAGCGATGGGAATTGTTTTTCATCTAAGTCATATAGTGCCATTTGAATTTTTAAGCAATGTACATGTATCATTTTGATACAAATAAAAAGCACCCAGTCTGTCATCAGCTGGCCCCTTAAAAACAAACAAAAGCAGAACTTCCTCCTCTTTTTAGACAGGTGTGTTTTGGGTGACCTCGACATAAAGTCTTGATTTGCTTGTGTACCAACCTTATAATCGTCTTTGAAAAGACACTGTGAAGAGTAAGGAATGTCATTTTTGCTTTCTCAGATGTGAGGTTTACCATAAAAGTTGGGTACTCTGGAGATTTCTGGTAGAATATCAAGTACAACAGACGTGGAATTGGAAATCAGAGCTCGACTGCCCTCCCTCAGCTACTACACAGCAGAAGCAAATCACAGCGTCTGTAGGCCTGAGTCCTTTTATCTCTGATGGATAGAGTTGAACTAGATAATCTTTAAGTCTCCTCACAGCTCTATGACTAACCTGCAGTTAGTCAAGCTCAGATTCTCAACACACTTTAGTCCTTTTTTGAACAAATTTGTAAATTGTAAAGTGCTACATAGCGATTATCTGTATCAGGTAGCTAGTCTTTTCCCATAATAATCCACTATCAAATTGGTCTGCTGGTTCCGTCACCCTTTCAGGTTGTGAAGCAAGCAAGACAAGGGAACAAAGATGTCCTTGGGGTAGACCATCTTCACCACATTCAATGTACCTGTCCCTCAGAGCCCTCAGGTTGGCCTCTTTCCATCTGCCTCTTTCAGCTAGTTACTACCTTTCTTCAGGACCCCGTCATTTCCTATGGTAAATCAAAGTGCTCTTCCCTCTCTCCATCCCTACTAGAATTTTCACCCGGGGGAGCATGTGTTAGATGAGCACCTGGTGGCAGCTATGGTGCCTGCAAATGGCACAGCAGTTGTTTTCATCAACACTTAATTTAGATCCAAATAAAGTCTGTAGTTCAGATAATAGTATTGAAGCAATAATAATTTCTTAGTTTTTATCACTGAACCATGTTTATATAAGATATTAACATTGAGGGGGAGCAGGGAGAGGATACATGGCGCTCTGTACTCTCTTTGCAATGCTTGTATAAGTAAAATTATTTCAAAATAAATACTGTAGTTGGAAAAAAAAAAAAGGAACCCTAATTTAGGACCACTTTCTATACCTCCTAGAGGTTGAATTGCGAAATGCCCACACAGCTATTCCCCTTGTAACCTAAAAAGCCTCAGAGTGAATTAGTCTATTGTCTAAAATAGGTCTTAAGAGCAAGGGAGGTGGTTTGGAAAGGTAGTGAGAACTGAAAGTTTGCTTATACTATTTCTGATTAACTCTAGGAACTTTGCTAAAAAGAATTTCTCCCAATTCAGATTCACCACTGCCAACTCTCTGACTAAACCTACTTAGAGCTCCACACTCTCCTATTGTCACTGGTGTCAGCAACAGCCCCTCCAAGTGGGACTGAGGTCAGGGCAGACCCAGGACTCCACAGCAGGGAGCATCTGCTTCCCCATCAAAGACAGCATGGTTCCCTGATTCAGCATTTTACCAGAAGGAATACCTCCAGACCTTTAGAGGAAAGGGATTCATTTCTATTCCTTTTGTTAATCACTTTGTTCAACAACTCTTTTCAGTATCTACTATATGTAAAGTGTCATGCTAGTCAGAAGTAAAGGGCTAATCCTGAACCGATCAAGGTGGATGCACCGGTTTCTGGTAGATTCCCAACTGCTTTGGCAGATTTGAGTGCTCATTCTGGTTCCTCTCCCACCACCCCATGACCGCAGGCACTTCCCCGTGACTCAGACAACCTTTTGCCACAACCCCACCATAAACTCACTGTCCTCAAGAGGCACATTAAATTTACTTCGTAAACCTAAACTCTTACCTTCTTAAGAGTCTCCAACTGCTTAAACAACAACCAGAAGTAAACATTTTGGAATTTCAAAGACAAGCTCTTTAAACCCATTTTCATTTCTCTTCTCTTCCTTTCATTTCCCTTTTGCCACCAATGCCATCCTTCTTCAGAGACCTTGAGTCTTTTCTTAAGTTGGGCTTAATTCTTCTACCCCTTCATCCTCCTCCTCCTGCTTCCCTGGGCAGTCAGTCACCGGTTCTGGCCATTTTTTCTACCTAGCGTTTTTGGTTCAGCCCACTCATTGCCATCTCCTTAGCCTGGCTCTGGAGGAATGACATTCTAAAAGAAAATCTAGCTACATCATCAAGCTGAAAATGTTGGTGACTTGACACCATAAAAGTTCATTCCATGCTCACATTAAAGTCCAACATGAAATTCCTGGTCAGGTGACCCCTAGGAGGTTCTGCTCCAAACCATGGCTCCTTCCATCCAGTGACTCTGCTGTCTCTTAGTCTTTGGAGTGTTTTCCGTTTCATCATCAGATGGAAAATGGAAAGTATATTGTTTGCATGGGAGGAATGTCACGGGCTTCCTTTTGCCCACATCCCAGGAGCCAGGATTCAGCCACGTGGCCCTCATAGTGCACCACAGGCTGGCACGTGTCATCTGGCATGTGCCCTGGGAGAAAGGAAACCACACTGGGTGAACACTCACACCTGATAGGCTTATGAACCCAACTGACTGATGTAGAAACAAAACACCTCTCTGTTCTCTCATCTCTTTAAATTGCCAGGCTTACTTTACTTCCTTTATTGAAAGGATCCTAGATGGGTGGATGTCCATGGACTCCTGTTGTCTTTTCTAACCCAGTTCCTAATATAGTGTGCCAGGAGGTTTCAGTAGCCTCCAAGACTTGCCGAACAGCATAATCTCTAAATTCCTGGACCTCTTCAACACCAAATCACCTACCCTCTTTTTCATTAACCCAATCCTAAACCATTCTCCCTGCTCACTACCCTAGGAAGCCAACCTAGAGTGGGCTCTATAAATAGGCTGTAGCACTCTGCTTCTGGCTTGTTCCTTGGACAAGGGTCATTCCTCCCAGAGCAGCCCTCTCTACAGGAGGCTGCTCTGGACCCTCCCCTTTTGGGCTTAGGGGTGGTGGGGCCTGCTACTGCTAGCCCAGGGTATGGTATACTGTCCTTCATGTTCCCGTATGACCTCCCACCTCTGTAAACAGCCCTTTATTAAGCCATCACTGAATTATCCAAATTTGTAAGCACTGCCAGACTCCTGGGTAGCTGCTGTCTGATATCCCTGGATCTTGCCAGGCCTCAGGTGGTTGCTCAGGCCACCACCACTCCTGTCCCTGCCTACCTCCTGTTCCCACCACGATGACTGAGGCAACTTGCACCCATGCACTGGCCACATGCTCAGCCTTCACCTTGTTTCAGACTAGGCTGCCTTAACTCTTTGAGAAGCGTGGGTCCTTAGGCATGATTTCCCTCAACCTCTGACCCCCTCTGTCATGGTTTGAATTATATTCCCCCAAAAATGTGTATATCAGTTTGTCTGGGCCATGATTCCTGGTACTGTGTGATTTTCCTATATGTTGTAAATCCTGCCTCTAGGATATTAATGAGGGAAGATGGGTGGCAGTTATGTTAGTAAGGCAGGACTAGATCTACAAGACTGGATTGTGTCCTGAGGCAGTCTCTTGAGATATAAAAGACAGAAGTGAGCAGTGAGACAGGGGGACCTCATACCATCAAGAAAGCAGTGCCAGGAGCAGAGCACATCCTTTGGACCGGGGTCCCTGTGCAGAGAAGTTCCTAGTCCCGGGGAACACTGAAGAGAAGGCCAACAGAGAGAAAAAGCCTTCCCCTGGAGCTGATGCCCTGAATTTGGACTTTTAGCCTACTTTAACTGTGAGGAAATAAATTTATCTTTGTTAAAGCCATCCACTTGTGGTATTTCTGTTATGGCAGCACTAGATAACTAAAACACCCACCTAAAAATGACTTTCACCCTTTCCTTACCTCCTGTTTTCTGGGCTCAGAAAGTGAGTTATCTCCCTACCTGCTTAACATCATGCCTTCTACAGGTGCGCTTGATTCCAGTCTCTCTCACCACCTCCAGACCTTGCTCTGGGGGTTCTCAAGTGGGCTGCTATTCACACTTTAGGCTGGACAATCCTTGTCACATAGGACTATGATGTGCATTACAGGACACTACAGGATGTTTAGCATTCCTGGCCCCATCCCACTAAATGCTAGCAATAACCTCTAGTCACAGTGACAGCCAAATACCCCTGTATGTTCCCAAACATCCCCTGGGAATGGCCCACCCTGGGGTGAGAACCCATCTCTGCCATCTCCTCCTCTCAACTTCTCCTCAACCAGCTCCTTCTCCTTAGCCTAGAAAACTCTCAAATGTCTCTCATCCTTAAAAACAAAAGCAAAATCTTCCTCTAGTGCCTTCTGCTCACAGCACTGCCTTTGGCCCTGACCAGACGGGCCACTGATCTGGACCTTGTGCTTTGAGATCCCACTGTGGTCCTCCATGGCAGTGCCCCTCCCCATGAGCCAGAGGGGTGCCACCTGGAGTCTTGCTCCTCCTGTTGGACCACTCCAAGTCCCCCCTCCACCGCCCCCCGACCAAAAATAAGAAAAACATTGCAGTCGAGTCGATTGTGACTTATATCAACCCTATAGGACAGACTAGAACTGCTGTCTAGGGTTTCCAAGGAGTGGCTAGTGGATTCAAACTACCGACCTTTTGCTTAGCAGCCGAACTCTTAACCACTGTGCCACCAGGGCTCTAGACCTGAAACTCCTTACCCAGCCGGCCCTGAGTCTTCCCCCAGGGCCCATGCTGGCCCCTCCCTCAGTGCATCCTCTTGAGGGTGGGCCACACTGAGCTTCACTTTTATGCATCTCTAGGCCAAGGCAGGCCCCAGAGGCAGCTGTCTTTGTGAGGGAATGGGATGTTCACAGCTTGATGTCCCCCCAAGTGCCTGAACCCAGGCAGGGCTCTCCCTCTGAACTCTTGACTCCCCCAAGTGCTAGGGGCAGGCTGGCCACTCCAGCCACTGACGATACCACATTCCCTCCTGGGTCAGATTTGCTTTAAAAAGGATTATACACCTCAGCCCCCCTTCATCATCTGCAATTCACTTATAAATTCCCTGTGATCTGACTCTGCTTACACACAAATGAAACTGTCTCACTAAGCTCATGAGGGACTGCAAAGTTGCCAGGTGCTGCACCAGTTTTCAAATCTTGTCTAGTGAAGAAGCTCTGTCATCTGCAGTTGACATTTTGATCACCCCCTCCAAATACCTTTTTATTGCCCACATAGTTTTGTTGAATGTTGAAAAAATAAAGGTAAGCAAAAAAATACTATCCTACTCCCTAGTGATCCATTTTACCATATAACCTTCCAGACTCTTCTATGCATATGTATTAAATAGATAATGTTCAGAAATTAAAAATACCATTTAGTAGCCATTTTAAAAATATGACCATCTTTCCTTATCAAAAATGTAAATACATATTTTCGCTTTAATAGCTGCATCGTATTCCAGTATATGGAATTTTTTATATTTGGAAATGGTGTTTGCCAATTTTACCTTATTGAAAAATATTAATGAATTTCTTAGTACCTCACATTTTTATTCATTCTAATTGTTTTCTTAGAATAAATTGTTAGAAGTCACAGCCTCACTGCCAGCTGTCAACCCCATCCACTCCCCCACACTTACCCTTTCTGTTATTTTCCTACATGTAGAAAAGCAGGGGGTGAGAGACGTGATGTGGTCACAGCTTTCTGCTTACCTGACAAAGTGAGGGGTTCTGTCAGAGTCACTGGGTGCTGACGTGAAAGGTGCTTCTCTGTTTCTTTCCAGCCAAACAGTACAGAAGGGAGAGCCTGAATGGACATCTCCAGCCTACTCCATCTGCCCCGTAGTCATTATTGCTCTCTTCTAAATTCTGGCATTCTCTTATCTGAGTCATCCTTGTTGATGCTGTGAGATGTTTTGCCCTGCATTGGCATTTTAATAAACTATTGGATGTGGCCATGTAGGAAGCTACTGGCCAGTTGATGTCTTGAATGTGAAACCATTGGTTCCCCACTTCCCGAAATTCCTTTTTCCTTTGGCTTCTGTGAAACCACACCCTCCAGTTTCTCTTTGAACCTCTCCGGCTCATCCTGTCAGTCTCCTTCAAAGGCTTTTCTTCTTCCATGTGGCCAATAAATGCTAGCGACCCCCAGGATTCTTATTTACTCTGTATGTGTGAATATAGGAGAATGGGAGGGGGTGTCTGAACCACTCAAAGTTTCACTTCCAAGACCCTTGCTTCTCCTCCCAGACTTCAAGTTTATGTGCCCAACTACCTGCTAAATGCCCCAGTGTAAAACAAGGGTCTCAAAGTTGTGATACGCACAGCAGATCTCACCATCTCCCCCGTCAAGGCCTCCCAAGCTGTCTTTGGCATGTCATGGTGCCTGCCACTCCCCATGGCAGGTAACCTAGAAGTGACTTCTCTCTCACCCCTCACATCTTACCAAGGTCACTGGGAGGAATTTGTCCGATTGGTTGCTACCTCATCATTGCTACCGCAACTCTAATTTAGGCCTTGATATTCTCCCACGTGAAAAACCTGCTAACTGGCCTCCCTCCCTCTCTCTACTCTTTTCCTACTCAAATGCAACCTCCTCAACAACCAGCATGATCTATCTACCCCACCGAACTCTTCTACCTTGGGTTTTAAATGGATTCTCATTGTGTATAGTATAAAGTCTAGAAAGACCTCCATGAATGGCCCCAGGTCACCTTTCCTGCTTTAACTCTCAGCGTTCCCTTCCTTCCACACCATAATTTATAATGGAATTCCTCATTATTCCCAGGATGTGCACTTCCATTTGCTAATAGTATTCGCTGCCTGAAATGTCCTTCTTCCCTCTGTGTACCTAATTCCTACTTCCTCATAAGTCTCAGCTCTTCCAGGCATCCATTCCTAACACTTTTTGTCCCCCAACTGGATATCTTTTCTCTTTGTTCCCAAATTGCTCTATGAAAATTCATGTCACTGCTCTTACCACATTACATTATAATTATCTGTTTTCATCACTATACTTTGAGATACTGGTAAGCAAGAATTATGCCTTTCTCATCTCTGATTCTCTAGTTTCTATTATAGTACCTGGCACATTGGTACTTAAATCTTTTAAATTAATGTATGGATGGATAATTGTTAATGTTAGGTGCTGGCGAGTTTGTTGCTACTCATAGTGATCCGATGTACAACAGAACTAAACACTGCTCGGTCCTGTGCCATCCTCATGATCTTTGTTATGCTTGAGCTCATTGTTGCAGCCACTGTGTCAATCCATCTCATCGAGGGTCTTCCTCTTTTTCGCTGACCCTCTACCAACCATGATGTCCTTCTCCAGGGACTGATCCCTCCTGATAACATGTCCTAAGTATGTGACATCCTTGCTTCTAAGGAGCTTTCTTGCTGTACTTCTTCCAACACAGGTTTGTTCATTCTTTTGATAGTCCATGGTATATTCAATATTCTTTACCAACACCACAATTCAAAGGCATGAATTCTTCTTCCTTCTTCCTTATTTATTGTCCAGCTTTCACATGCATATGAGGCGATTAAAAACACCATAGTTGGGGCAGGCACACCTTAGTCTTCAAGGTGACATCTTTTAAAGAGGTCTTTTGAAGCAGATTTTCCCAGTGCAATGCGTCTTTTGATTTCTTTACCACTGCTTCCGTGGGCATTGATTGTGTATCCAAGTAAAATGAAATCCTTGACAGCATCAATCTTTCCTCCGTTTATCATAATATTGCTTATTGGTTCAGTTGTGAGGATTTTTGTTTTCTTTATGTTGAGGTGTAATCCATACTGAAGGCTGTGGTGTTTGATCTTCATCAGTAAGTACTTCAAGTCCTCTTCACTTTCAGCAAGCAAGGTTGTGTATCTGCATATTGCACGTTGTTAATGAGTCTTCCTCCAATCCTGATGCCGAGTTCTTCATATAGTCTAGCTTCTCGGATTATTTGCTTAGCCTACAGATTGAATAATTATGGTGAAAGAATGCAATCCTGATGCATGCCTTTCTTGATTTATATCAAAATTAATGAAAGACAGCAAACCAAAGATCCAGTCAGCTCTGAGAATCTCAAGCAGGGTAAATACACACACACACACACACACACACACACACACACACACACATGTACCTAGACAAATGGTCAAAATACCGTATTCAAAAAATATAGCGAAAATCTTGAAGGCAGCCAGAGAAAAAAGGAACATTGTACATAGACTAAGAAAGGTAAGAATTAAAGAAGACTTCTTACCTGAAACTATGCAAGCCAAAGACAGTGGAGCTACATATTTAAATAAGGAAAGAAAAAACTGAGAACTCAGAGTTCTGTACCATATGAAAATACCTGTCAAAGATAAAGGTAAAATAAAGATTTTTTTCAGCTAGAAGCTGAGACAATTCATTTACATCAAGTAAAAGCTGAGATAATTCCTTTCCAGTAGATCTACATTACAAAAACTGAAAAAGCAAGTTTTTCAATCGGAAGAAATATGATAGTAGGTGGAAATTAGTACCGCCCCCACCCACACATATATACAATGAAGGACACTGAAAATTGTAAAAATGAAAATATGTATCAAAGATATTTTTTCTTTTTAATTGCTTTTAAAAACTGTCTAAAGCAAAAAGTAGGAACAATGTATTGTGTGTTTCTAACATATGCAGAAGTAAAATTCATAACAATACCACAAAGACTGGTGTCTTCGTTTCTTAGTGCTGCTATAACAGAATTAGCACAAATAGGTGTCTTTAAAGAACAGAAATTTAGTTTCTCACTGTTAAGGAGGCTAGAAGTCCAAATTCAGGGCACGAGCTCTAAGGGAAGGCTTTCTGTCTCTGTCAGCTCTGGGGAAAAGTTCTTGTCTCTTTTCAGCTTTTGTTCCTCCATTCCTTGGCAATCTTTGTGTGGCGTGGCATCTATCTTCCCCCACTGTGCTTCCTTGTTTCTCTGCCTAATCTGCTCTTTCATATCTCAAAAGTGATTGGTTCAAGACATACCCTACACTAATATGGCCTCATTAACATATTCCCAAATGAGATTATATCCACAAGCACAAAAAAAAAAAAAAAAAAAACTGTTGCCATCAAGTCAATTCTGACTCAGTCGTCCTATAGGACAGAGTAGAACTACCCCATAGAGTTTCCAAGGAGTGGCTAGTGGATTCACACTGTTGACCTTTTGGTTAGCAGCCAAGCTCTTAACCACTGGGATACCAGGGCTCCTAAATTTAGGTATAGGGGTTAATATTCCAACACATTTTGGGAGATACAATCTGATCCATAACAGATGGGAAGGAAGAAAGCATAATGTTTTACGCTTTATAGTGTTTACACAATATTGCAGTGGTATAATGTTATGTGAATGTAAACTGATAAGTTGAAGATGTATGTTATAAACTGTAGAGCACCCACTAAGAAAGAACCTTTAAAGCATGTATAACTAATAAATCAATAATGGAGATAAAATAATGGAGCTTTTTGTATGGAACCTTAAAAAAATACTCAATCCAAAAGAAGTCAAGGAAAAGAGGAAAACAATAAGAAAGAACAGATAGGACAAATAGAAAACAACTGACACACCAGATTCAAATCCAACTGCATTAATAGTAAGTGAACTTACTATTACTAATAAATGTAAGTGACGTAAAGGCTAGATATGGATAGATGAGATTAAAAAAAAGCAAGATCCAACTATATACTGGCTATAAGAAACTCACTTTAAATGTAAAAGTAAAAGGATGGAAAAAGATACACCTGCAAATTCTAATCAAAAGAAAACTAGCATGGCTATATTAACATCAGCAAAGTAAACTTCAGAACCATCATTTACCAAGGATGAAAAGGGGCATTACATAATGACAGAGAGGTCAATTCATCAAGAAGACATAATAATCCTGTATGTGTATGAAACCAACAAAAAAGTTTCAATTTACATAAAACAAAAATGATAAAATTGAAAGGAGAAATTAACAAATCCACAATTCTAGTTGGAGATTCCAAAACTTCTCTCTCAATAGCTGATGGAATAGACAGAAAATCAATAAAGATGCAGAAGATGTGAACAATACTATCAGCCAGCTTCACATAACTGACATTTATAGAGCACTCCACCCAACAACAACAGCAGGATACTCATTATTTTCAAGTGCATTCAGAATATTCACCAAGAGAGACCATATGCTGGTCCATTAAACAAACCTTAATAAATTTAAAAGATTTGAACTCATACAAAGCATGTTCTTGACCACCCATAACCCATTGCCATCAAATCGATTCCAACTCATAACGACCACAAGTGGAATTAAACTAGAAATCAATCACAAACAGAAAGATATCTGGAAAACCGCCAAATGTTTGGAAATTAAACAACACACTTTTGCCATAGCTCAAAAAAAGAAATCACAAGGAACTTAGAAAAAAATTTGAAGTGAATGAAAATGAAAATGCAATATATCAAAATGTGGAGGAGCGCATCTAAAGCAGTACTTAAAGGGAAATGACTAACATTACATGCTTGTGTAAAAAAACAAAAAGTTCTCGAGTCAATACTCTAAGCTTCCACCTTAAGAAAATACGGAAAGAACAGCAAATTCAATCCAAAACAAGTACAAGGAAGGAAATAATCATATGAGAGCAGAACTGAATGAAATTGAAACAAGAAAAGTGATAGAAAAATAATAAAACCAAAATCTAGTTCTTTGAAAAAATCAATAAAATTGATAAATCTCTAGCCAGGGTGATTTAGGAATAAGAGAGAAGACACACAAATTACCAATATCAGGGTTGAAAGAGGGGATATTACTTAAATATCCATTAAAAGGATAATTCATAAAGGTAATATTATGAACAACTTCATGCCAATATATTTGATATGATGGATGAGGTGGAAAAATTCCTTGAAAGACAAGCTATTAAGGCTCATTCAAAAAGAGTTAGATAACCAGAGTAGTTCTCTATCTATTAAAGAAATTGAGTTCACAGTTACAAACCTTCCCACAGAGAAAGCTCCAGGCCTAGATGGTTTCACTAGGGAATTCTATTAAACATTTAAAGAATAAATTATACCAGCTCTACACAAACTCTTTCAGAATATAGAAGAGAACATTTCCCAATTATTTTTATAATTCCTGCATTACCTTGATACCAAAACCAGGCAAAGACATTACAAGAAAAGAAAGCTACTGGCCAATAACCCCCAAAAAAACCCAAACCTGTTGCCATCGAGTTGATTCCAACTCATAGCAACCCTTTAGGTCAGAGTAGAACTGCCCCATAGGGTTTCCAAGGAGGACCTGGTGGACTCAAACTGCCAGCCTTTTGGTTAGCAGCTGAACTCTTAACCACTACGCCACCAGGGTTTCCATTGGCCAACAGCCCTCATGAATTTAGACCCTAAAATCCCTTAACCTGATGTTAGCAAACCAAATCCAGCAATATATAAAAACAATGAAAATCAGGACCAAGTGGGATTTATCCCAGAAATGAAAGGTTGATTCAGCACTTGAAAACCAATCAATGTACTTCATCTTATCAAAAGATTAAAAAAGAAACACGATGTGCTTCTCTCAGAAGGTGCAGAAAGGCCTGCAGGCTCTGTAGTCAGACCTGAGCCCCATTCCCACCTCTACTACATGCTAGTTGTGTGACCCTTTGCCAAATTACTTAATGTTTGAGAACCCTGGTTAAGAGCTTAGTTGCTAACTACAAGGCTGGCAGCTGGAACCCACCCAGCAGGACCATGGGAGAAAAGACCTAGCCGCCTTCTCCCATAAAGATTACAGCCTAGAAAACCTGATCGGTGCAGTTCTACTCTGTCACATGGCCTCTATGAGTCAAAATCAACTCTACGGCACCTAACAACAACATCCTCATTTAGACTGGGCAGAGGAATCGCACCCTCATAATATTGGCAAGAGGATTGATGAGAACACAGGTATAAAGTGTTTAGAACTCCCTAAGTAGTGGCTGTTTTTAACACTTGGTGGTGGGGAATATTACATCGAGGACTGAAGAAGTAAGAAGGGTAGGGGTGTGTCAGAAGTTCCCCACACACCCACCCCTCTAAGGCTAACATGCAGGGCGAGTCTGTGCCAGAACAAATTGCAAACTTCCACACCCCACAGAGGACGAAGGGCAGCACAGAGGAAGTGCCACACAGCCATTTCAGAGTCCTATTGAGTTTGCACTTAGTTAGGGGCCCTGGAGAGCCTTTGGGGGCTTCAAGTAGAGCAGTGACACAACCACAGAAATGTCTGGAGTTGCCCTGGAAATCTGAATTGTGCAGATGTCAGCAGTAACTGATGAGAGGCTGGTAATCAGGATCCTGACACCCCCTCAACCACCACCCCTGGGAACCTGCTCCAGTAAAACACCCCTCACATTCCTGACACTGAGGTCCTCTCCTAGTGATAGGCAGGGACCATTCTGGCCTTCCCTGCTCCCTCCAGCACAAGACTTTAACCTGGGCAGGCAAAGACAACTGCCCTGTGTTTCCTTCCATAGGCATGTTTGACCTTCCGTGGAGGACACCTTCTAGTCCCTCCAGGGAGAGCTCTGGGCACCTGCCTGGGCCACCTTGTGCCAGGAAAGAGAAGAGTGTTCTCTACCAGGTGCCAGCCAGGAGCACCACTGATCTTCTGCCTGAGAGATGCAGGGGTCTCGGAGGAAATTAACCCCAAATCAGAGACAAAACCCTCAAATAGTTCGGGGTTAATAGCAGGCCTCAGAAATAACGACCAAGTTGGACTAATGAAATAACATTTGTGAAGCAGATTATGCTATTCCTGACAAACAAAAAGTATTCAGTAAAATTTAGCTATTTTTATCTTTACTTATTACAATAGGAAACACCCTCCCCCAGGTGAGGGGGGCCAGTTCTAATCATAGCTAACATTGCAGCACTGGTTAAGCTGCTTCACACATGTGACCCCACCTAATCTAGACAAGCACTCTATGAGACAGGTGCTATTATAGTCCCATTTTACAGTTGAGGAAACTGAGGCACAGATACTTTAACTTGCCTAAGGTCATACCAAAGGGATGCAGGAGATACCACACAAACCTCAGCAGCACAAGTCTTGTCCTTCAGTTCCCTCAAGCGCATGTCATGGTTCTTAGTCTCATTCACACCCTTTGAGGCTGACTACCCTACAACTATCTATGACTGATGATGGGACCAGCATAGATTTTTCTAGGTTAAGCTTAAAACTTCTACACCTGCTTGCTAAGAGCAAAGCAAATCCAATATTCTGTCTGATGAATTGGAAAGAGCAATGGCATATGTCATCTCACTTATTGATTAGCCTGGGGGTGGGCAGCTCCAGAGTTGGTCATGAGTGACCCATGACATCATCAATGACCCAGGTTGCCACCATTCTCAGTATTTGGCTTTTCCTCTTAAAATGGGGTCCCTCAATGCCCCAAGATGGCTGCTATGAGCAAAGGCAAAATCCAGGGGCCTTACACCCTGTGTAAGAGTAAGGACTCCGTCCCAGAACCCCCATGGTGTCTTCTCCCCTACATTTGCCCATGTCAAAGCCTCAGCGTGGCAGGAGGAATGAGGTCTCACAACTGGCTCAGGACCAAACAAGACCCCCTTCCTGGGGCTGGGGCTGGGGCAGGACTCAGAGGAGGGGAAACACAATCTGGGATCTATTAGCACTGAGGACGGGGGTGGCCAGCAGTGCCCCACACCCTGCCGCTGTCCTTGCCCCACCGCTTGGGCACTGTCTCCTGTCCCCTCTTCAGTCCACATTTGTCCCCTCTTTCCCAAGCATTAACTAGCTTTCCCCTTCTACTGGATCATTCTGTACCACCTCCCATCTTAAAATATTCCTCTTCCATTTCTTTGTTCTCCTTAAATGGTCTGTGCTCACATCTGCCCTTTCTTTCCACTCAGGTGCTGTTGAACTCAGCTAGGCCTTCATTCCCACATCTTCTCCAGAGCAGCTCGTGTCAAGGCCATCATGACCTCCAATCCAGACCCCAGGGTCGATTCTCAGCCTGTGTCATTCACTATCTCAGCAGCAAAGGAAGTCCCAGAGCACACAGTCTTTTTCGAGGGATTGTCTTTGTGGACTCCTGGTCACCTGTGATGGCCCTTCCCCTCGCCCCCACTCCCCAGGGCTCAGTCCTGAGACCTAAGCTCAATGCCATCTCTTAAATGTCATCTCTGTGCCCACCACTTCCACATTTATGTCTCCATCCTCAACTTCCTAAACTCCTACTGGAGGATCCAATAGCAGCTCACTTGTCTTTTCCAGCTGAGTGTCTAAGAAGTGCCACAAGCTAATGTGTTCAAAGTGGAACCTTCCCCCACGCCCTCCATTCTTTACACTGCTCAACCAAAACTCTCAGAATCACTTTTGAGTCTTTCCCTCTCACACCCCACATCTACTCCATTAGCAAATACTGCTAGCTCTACCTTAAAAATCTATCCAGAGTTTGTCCCCTGCCACCACACTGAGATTATCCAGATGATGTGATACTTCTGACTGCTCAGCACCTTTGTGGCTCCTCATTCTCTTCTGCAGTGATGCAGCAGTCCTTGCATTGACTTAGGAGGCCTGCCTTCCCTTGCTCTCTTACTTATCCACTTTTCTTCTCCCGTACACCTCCCTCCATGCCAGCCGTACCTCCTCCCTGCCTTAGCTGGACGCATCATGGCTAGCCTCACTTTTCTGCCTCATCTCCCTCCCCAGCAAGTGTCATCACCTGACAGTATAAGTGAGGTGTTTGTTGACTCTCTGACTGCAAAGTAGGACGTAAGCTCCCTGAAGGCAGGGACATTGTCAGCTTTGCTTGTTGTCTACTCCGCTGCCGAAACGGTGCCTGCCACCCATGATAGATGCTCGATAAGTATTTATTGATGAGTCACTTTGATTTAGGGACCTGTTTCCTCATCTATGAAATGGGAGGGCTTATGACTTCAACAACACTTCTTTAAAAAAAAACTGCCTCTAGACAGCTGACAATGCCATATCCCAGGATATGGACTGAGTGACCTGGGGGAGACCTCTGTGCTGAGCCTTGGACTGCTGGGCTTCCGGGGTGGTCCTACGGAGGGAGATACAGACATTTCTGAAAACAGTATTCAAATGATGAGAAGATGGTTTCAAGATTACTGTGCTTATACTTCTGACTATATTTATTAGAAGATTTTCCAGTAAACCTCCTTGTGAAAATGTGGGGATTTTTTTCTCCCATTGTTTTGTGCTTTACCAAGTAGGTGAATGGAATATTGATGCTTGCCCACAGAAGGCGTGGGTAGCAGACTCCGTGCTTCCTCTGTATTTGTTGTTTTCAATGCAGTCTTTCATCTGGTTTATTTTCTTTCAGTTCAGTTTAATACGAAAAGGAATCCCTGTTGTGTAATGTCAAAGGCAACTGACTCTTTCATCAGGTTGGATGGGGCATTCTGGTTAGGTGTGCATTCTAGTTGGTTATGCATTCTGGCATGGGCGTGCATTCTGGTTGGGTGTGCATTCTGGTGTAGGCATGCATTTTGGTTGGGTATGCATTCTGGTGTGGGCATGCGTTCTGATTGGGTGTGCAGTGCAGGCAGACAACCCAGACCCCTGCCTGTGGATATTAGTTTCTAGGTCTGTTGTTGACAGTCCATCTGGGAATGCCATCCTGCTCTCCCCTGCAGTGCAGAAGCCACCCCAGCCTATCATGGGACAGTTGTTCTCCTTGGTTGTGTGCTGGGTAACTCTTATAAAGGCAGCTCTCGCCCCATTGTAGAAACTGAGCTTACCTCCAGAATACAAAACTGGTTTCAAAAGAACCTGCTCACTTCAGTGGAAACCGTCTCATGAGACCAGCGCAGGATAGCAGACAATGCTGCCCTCTGTGTGATTAGGAGTTTCGAGGAGCACTGTTTGACATGTTGTACTTTGCTGTATAGAAATCCATGGACTACACAGCACTCTTGGTGCAAACTCGGTGCCCACCACTCATGGGGCACATCCTGCTCCTACTGTGTGTGAGTCTGCGGACGTGGCCTGGTTTGGGGGGTGGGTAGGTATCAGCTGGAGTGAGGCAGCTCTCCCTCACCTCAGTGTCCACCTTATAGTGGGGACCATGAGTGCCTGGGTAGCTGGTCAGCCAAGACTTAGGGAGCAGGACCCCCTCCTGGACTCCAGGGCCCTCACTGGCCCTGACCTTGTTCCACTGGCTTCTCTGGTTTCTTGTAAAAGGCGAGATTCAAGTAACGCTGAAGTGTGTATTCCCACCTTACCTCACAAACACAACAGGGAAATGCCAATGACACGCAGACTGCTCCCCTAACCACCTGTTTTTGAGCTCTGCCTTTCTTGCGAATCACAGTGGAAACACACCACTTCCTCCCACTGAGTCAGGCCTCCCTCCCTTGAGGCCAAGTCGACAAAGCTACTGCTCAGGACCAATTGCAAACAGAGTGGCAGTGACTAACCATACCGTATGGTTGTTTCCACTACAAAGTTTTACATTCCTGGAGAACCCAGCCATTCACATGTAGAAGACTGTGGTTTGTTTGTTTGTGTTTTAAGATTGCATAAGTCACTAAACAGGTTAGAAGAGGTGTGGTGGGGTGCTCAGTGGCTCACCAGTCCCCCCACTGGCTCAGGCGACTCCTCAGGACATGGGAAGCCATGAGAGAATGAGCAGAGGCATGGATGAGGGGACACTGGGGCAGGGCTGGTCAGTGCTGGCATGGTGAGTGTGGCCTGAGGGGTAATGGGATGGGAGAGTGGAGCTGATGGCCTGGGGACTTCAGAGGCCAGGCTGCGCCTTCTTGTCACCTTCCCTTCTTCCCTGGTGATGGCCTCCTATTGCTAAGTTCTGTTTCTTCTAGAACTTCCTAGAACTTCGGCTAGAATAATTTCTCCCAGGTTGACCCCTAGTCAGAGCACTTCAGATCCCTTCCATTCATGGAAACAGATGCTGCTGACCTTGAGTTCCCTTCAGGAGCTACCTCCACCCTCAGCAGTCCCTCCAGGAGGCCAACAGCACTGGTCTTGGCGAGCAGATCCTGATCCAGAAGCCCAGACCCAGAGTCTTGGGAGTTAGGCTCAGCAGGCTGGGATCAAGAACTAGGCTCTGGCAGGAATCTAAGGAGCAGGCTCCAAACATTTTCAGAAAACATGCCCTGGCACGGAGCCAGAATCCTGAGCCTGAGCCGGCAGCTCGGGGACTGATAGACAGATGGGGACTCCACAGGGGAGGGAGTCCCTCCTTAAACACAGCCCTGTTCCCATCTGGCCCTTTCTGGACATCTACCAACATGCATGCTGACAACTTAGTCTCCTCAATACCCTTTGCTCTCCTGGGCCATTTAGAAATCCCTGTTTTTACCCCAAGAGCAGTTGACATGAAAGACCTAGAACTGCCCCTGGATCCCTCTAATGCATGGGACTGTGAGCTGAGAGGAGCCATTCTTTCAGCTGCCATAGGTGAAGTGCTGGGTCAGGTGAGGCCTCTCTGCTCCACAGTCCTGTCTCCATCTTCCTTGATGGGCAGCTGTTCTCTACGGAACATCAGGCTCTAATAAAGCTCCCTGCTTTACTAAGTGGAAGATAATCCTCTCATCAATATTGTTTTTCCAGGAACAGCTCCCACTGCAGCTCCTTAAGCCTCAGGCCTGCTCAATGCCACAAGGCTCTATTGCATCACCAAAGTCAAAATCACAGAGACCAGAGATGCCAACAAGAGGCTCAGGAAGATCTGCTCCGTGTTGTTTATTTACAGTGATTTTTTTTAAAATTTTTTTTATAGTACTTTAGATGAAGGTTTACAGAACAAATAGTTTCTCATTAAACAGTCAGTACACATATTGTTTTATGACATTGGTTGACAACCCCACGACATGTGAACACTCTCCCTTCTTGACCTTGAGGACCTTTTTTTGGTGAAAATATACATAGCCAAAGTTACACCATTTTGAAAGTTTCTACGTCTACAATTCAGTGACATCGATTACATTCTTCCAGTTGTGCTGCTATTCTCACTATCCTTTTCCAAATTATTCCATCACCCTTATCTTCAACTCACTGTCCCCTAGGCTTCCCATCAAAACTTTTGAGTTGCTGTTGTTAATTTGGTGTCATATAGATAATTCTTTTTTTTTTTTTTTTTTTTTGTACCTTAGATGAAGGTTTGCAGAACAAATAGTTTCTCATTAAATGGTTAGTACACATATTGCCCTATGACAATGGTTAACAACCCCATGACATGTCAACACTGCCCCTACTCAACCTTGGGTTCCCTATCACCAGCTTTCCTGTCCCCTCCTGCCTTCTAGTCCTTGTCCCTGGACTGCTGTGCCTCATTAGTCCTGTTTTATTTTATGAGGCTGTCCAATCCTGAATGAACGGGGAACTTCGGGAGGGGCTTCACCACTGAGCTAAAAGGGTGTCCGGGGGCCATACTCTCGGGGTTTCTCCAGTCTGTCAAACCAGTAGATCTGGTCTTTTTCTGTGAGTTAGAATTCTGTTCTACATCCTTTTCCAGCTCTGTCTAGGACCCTCTACTGTGATCCCGATCCAAGCAGTCAGTGGTGGTAGCCAGGCACCATCTAGCTGTACTGACTCAGTTTGGTGGAGGCCGTGGTAGCTGTGGTCCATTAGTCCTTTGGACTAACCTTTCCTTTGTATCTTGTTTTCTTCATTCTCCCTTGCTCCCAAAGGAGTGACACCAGTGGAATATCTTAGATGGCTGCTCACAGGCTTTTAAGACCCCAGATGCTACTCACCAAGGTAGAATGCAGAACATTTTCTTTATATACTATGTTATGCAAATAGAGCTAGATGTTCCCTGAAACCATGGTCCCCACAGCCCTCAGCCCAGAAATTCAGTCCCTCAGGGAGTTTGGAAGTGTCTGTGGAGCTTCCATGACCTTACCTTGTACAAGTTGTGCTGGCTTCCCCAGTATTGTGTACTGTCTTACCCTTCACCAAAGTTACCACTTATCTATTGTTTATTAGTTCCCTGCCATCCCTCCTAACCAACAAAGATTGTTTCTTTTTGTGTGTAAACTTTTACACGAGTTTTTACAGTAGAGGTCTCATACAATATTTGTCCTTTTGTGATTGACTTATTTCACTCAGCATAATGTCCTCCAGTTTCATCCATGTTAAGAGATGCTTTGCAGATTCATCTTTGTTCTTTGTCGTTGCATAATACTCCGTTGTGTGTATGTACCATAGTTTGTTTATCCATTCATCTGTTGATGGGCATCTAGGTTGTTTCCATCTTTTTGCTATTGTGAGCAGTGCTGCAATGAATATGGATATGCATATGTCTATTCCTGTGATGGCTCTCATTTCTCTAGGACATATTCCTAGGAGTGGGATTGCATTTTGTAGTGCTTTTTTTGTGGTGCTGATGTTTTCTTTGTTCCTCTTGCTCTCCTGTGCTGAGTACCTTTTGTTTGTGGATTTTTTTTTCATTTCTTTTGTTTTTGTAGGTTTTAATTTTACTGAGACTTTATGTTTTTCTTCTTTATTTTGATGAGTAGGTTTGTTAACTTTCTTTGTGTTTACCTTAAAATTTACCCTTCTCTTTCTAGATTTGAACCAGTCTATTATTACTTGGTATCACCTTGCCTTCCTTTCCATTAGAAGGTTCTATACCTACAGCGTTTATTCCCTCTTTTATTGTTCTGATGCTGTTGTCATTTACAGATTAACCTCTCTGGTTCCCTGTTGTAATTATTTTGGTTTTGCATAGTCCTTAAAAGTTCATTTCTTAGGTTGGTATCTGGCTAGTACAATCCTGTTTCCTATATTCAGCCTATGGTCTGATATTGTTTTTTATCAGATCAAAGTACTTCCTTTAATAAATCTTGTAAGTTTGGTTTGGTTTTTACATAGTCCCTGAATTTCTGTTTATCTGGAAATGACCTCATTTCACCATCATGTTTGAACAAGATTTTTGCAGGATATATTATTCTTGACTGGCAATTATTTTCTTTCAAGGTTTTATATATGTCACCCCATTGCCTTCTTGCCTGCATGGTTTGTGCCAAATAATCTGAGCTTAGTCTTATTGTTTCTCCTCTGTACGTGACTTTGTTTTTCTTGAGCTGCTCTCAGGATTCTTTGTCTTTGGTTTTAGCGAGTGTGATTATATGGCTTGGTGATTTTCTTTTGGGGTCTATCCTATATGGGGTTCGTTGACCTTCTTGGATGGTCAGCTTTTCATCTTTCATGATATTGGGGAAGTTTTCTGTTGGCAATTCTTCAATGATCCTCTCTGTGTTTTCTGTTCTCCCCATTCTGGAACTCCATTCACTCACAGATTTTGCTTTCAATTGTATCCCACATAATTCTCAGGGTTTCTTCATTTTTCTTTGTTCTTTCTGGTTTTTCCTCAGAGTTGTAGCCAAGCGTTTGTCTTCAATTTCGCTGATCCTATCTTCCATTGTTTCAAACCTGCTCCTCAACCCTTCTATGACACTGTCCATTTCTGAAGTCTTGTTGTTTATCTTTTGGATTTCTAATTGTTGTTTTTGTATGATTTCTAGTTGTGAGTTTATTTTAGCATTTTGTTCCTGCATTATTTTCCCGAATTCTTCCATTTTTTTGGCTGTATTTTCAATGAATTTTTCTGCCTTTTCCATGAATTTGTCTATGTTTTTCCGCATTTTTGTCTGCTTTTTGCTTCAACTCTTGGATAGCTCTGAATATTAGAGATTTGAATTCCCTATCAGTTAGGTCTAGTGCCTTTTCTTCTACTGGATGGTCATCTGGTGTTTTATTTTGGACACCTACTGGAACCATCCTGTCTTGTTTTTGTAAATGTTTTGATATTGTTTGTTGTTTTTGGGGCATTCAGTGGTTATTTTCCTTGTTTATTGATTGTAGATTTGTTTGTTTTATCCTGCTTTTTTTTTTTATTTGGTTATGTCTGAACAGGTAGGCTGTGTGCTCTTTGTTGATTGCTTGTCTTTGGGCACGATACTTTTCACCTCCTTCTCCAATGGGCAGGATCAGTCACTCAGGTATGGTACAGCAGGGCAGGTCCAGCTGAAAGGGAGTTGCTGGGATGGGTTGTTTGTGGCATGTACCAGGGCTGACAGTGCAGACTGGGAATCAGTGCAGGGCAGGTTCCAGTAGGCTGTGCCTGTGCTACTTGGGAACATGATGTGCAGCTCAAGGTGCAGGTAGACAGGAAGGAGGGGGTAAATTATGATGTGTGGAGCTAAGATGGGTATGGGAAAGAGGAGAGAGAGGAGAGAGGAACAGGAGCCAAAAACAAAATTAGTGCTAAGAGAGCTTGCTATTGGAGTGGAGAGATGAGAGACTGAGAAATGGGGAAAAACAAAAATAAAAAAAAGAAAAAGGGTAAAAGAAAAAAATAGATGAATCAAGAAACTGGAAATGAAGAAAGACAAAAAGGGAATAAGAGAGAAGGGACGACAAAACAAGAAACAAAAAAAAAAAAAAAAGAGAGAGAGAGAGAGAGAAAAGAAATACCCCCAGGGATGTCCCTGTGCATCTGAGCAGAGTAAGGGAGTAGCTTCCAAAGTGGTACTGCCCAGCTAGAATGGGATCCCAAGTCAAAAAAAGAAAAAGAAAACAAGTAAACAAATCAGAACAAACAAACAAAAAAGTCTCAGAGGTCCCAGCAGCCTGGGGGCACAGACCGGGAAGCAGTTTCGCAGTTGAGTGGTGTTTCACAGCCTTTCAAGAAGAAGCAAATATGGCACACAGAACCAGATATTTGAGAAAAAGGAAGGGGAGGTGGTGAGAGGCAAGGAAGAAATCTAAAGAAGTGGAAAAAAGCAACACTAGCAGCCAACAAAAGGCACTCAGGGAGCCGGCCAGTGTGGGCAGGTGGAATCCAAGTGGCACCAGGGTGAAGCTGGTGCTTCCTGGCCAAGCGACTGTGGCTTCGGGAAGCAGAGGAGGCTAAGTGGGTGTGAAGAAGGGTGGAGGGTGGGAAAGTGTATATCGCTGGTTACCGGTTGTTCTGTCTCCTGCTAGAATCTCTGTGAAGCTGCTTTCTGGTACCCCCTGTTCGCTGATGTCCGATATGGTTCCAATATGGCGGATCCGTGCTGTGGTAGCTGATAGGGGACCTCTGTATGTATCTTTCCTCGGTCTCTGTTCTCGGTCAGTTTCTTATTCCATTTGGTGCTTGGCTGAGTACTTTATGTCTTCATTTGATGCTTAGGGTTTCAGGATTGACAAGTGACTCTGTTTGACTTAGTTTTTCTGATCTTTGCTGTGGAGGGACAGCGTGGTGCTTCTGACTATAGCACCATGTTACCCGGAACTGTTCAAGCCTCTTCTATTTTTTGAAGAGTTTAAGAAGAATTAGCTGTTAATTCTTCTTAAGTGTTTGGTAAAATTAACCAAAGAAGCCATCTGGTCCTGTACTTTTCTTCATTGGGAATTGTTTTTTTGTTTGTTTTGCTTGTTTCTTCACTTGTAATAGGTCTGTTGAGATTTTCTATTTCTACTTGAGTCAATTTAGATGTTTTGTGTGTTGTGAAGAATTTGTCCATTTAATCTAAATTTCCTAATTTGTTGGCATATAATTGTCCATAAAATTCTCTTATAATCCTTTTTTAATTCTGTAAGGTTGGTAGTAATGTCCTCACTTTCATTTTGTCCAATAATATGTATGTATTTTAAATTATGTAGGATATAACAAGCAGAGTTACAAACCAAAAGTGCTGTAAAACTGGCCTCTATATTCACCCATGAAAATACCCTTACTGTAGATCTTTGAGTTACTGTCTAGCTTTCTTTCATTTTAAACTGAAGGACTCCCTGGAGCATTTCTTGTAGGGCAGCTCTTATGGTAATGAATTCCCTCAGGTTTTGTTTATCTGACAATGTCTTAATTTCTCCCACCTTTTTAAGGTCAGTTTTGCTAGATATAGACTTTAAATATGTCATGCCACTGCCTTTTAGCCTCCATGGTTTCTGAGGAGAAATTGGTGTTTAATCTTATTGAGGATCCCTTGTATGTGATGATTTGTTCTCTATTGCTGCTCAAGATTCTCTCTAGCCATAACCAAACACCTTGAGGAACAGAGTCACTGGGTTTGTGGGCTTAGGACCATAGTCTCAGAGGACATAATTCAATAGACAATGTTCTACATCCTACTTTGATGAGTAGCCACTGGGGTCTTAAAAGCTTGTGAGCAGCCATCTAACATACAACTATTGGTCTCTTCCCATTTGGAGAAAAGAAGAGTGAAGAGAATGAAAGTCTCAAGGAAACAATTATCCAAAGGACTAATAGACTACACAAACCACAGTCTCCACTAGCCTGAGACCAGAAGAACTAGATGGTGCCCGGCTACCACTACTGACCACTCTGCTCAGGATCACAGTAGAAAGTCCTGGACAGAGGGAGAAAAATGTAGAACAAAATTCAAATTCATAAAAAAGATTAGACTTACTGGTCTGATAGAGACTGGTGGAACTCCCAAGACTATGGCCTTTAGATACCCTTCAAACCTGGAACTGAGCCCACTCCCAGAGATCACCTTTCAGCTAAACAATAGACAGGCCTATAAAATGAACAACAACACCTGTGAGGAATGTGTTCCTCAGAACAGTCAACCAGACCAGACCAAAAGGGCAGTATTTGCCCAAAAACAAAGTTCAGAAGGTGGGAAAAATGGGCGAATGGAAACAGGGAACTCAGGGAGGAAATGGGAAGTGCTGTCACACTAAGGGAATTGCAACTAATGTCACAAAACAAAATGTGTATAAATTGTTGAATGGGAAACGAATTTGCTCTGTAAACTTTCACCCAAACCACAATAAAATGTTCAACAACAAAAGAATTTCTCATTATCTTTGTCTGAGAGATTGATTATAATGGATCTCTTTGGGTTTATCCTACTTGGAGTTTTTTTGTACTTTTTGGATGTGTAGATTCATGTCTTTCTTCAAATTTGGGAAGTTTAGGGCCATATTTCTCTCTGTTCTCCTCTGGTACTCCCATGTTGTGTATGTTGGGCCTCTTGGTGATGTCCCACAAGTCCCTGAAGCTGTGTTCACTTTTCTTAATTCTTTTTTCTCCTCAGGTACAATAATTTCAATTTTTCTATTTTAAAATTGATTCTTCCTTCTGCCAACTGAATTCTGCTGTTAAAACCCTCAAATAATTTTTTTTATTTCAGTTATTGTACTTTTCATCATCAGTGTTTTTGTATGGCTCATTTTTATAGTTTCCATCTCTTTACTGATATTTGTGTGCTGCTCATCTATCATTTTCTTGATTTCCTTTAGTTATTTGTCCATGTTTTTCTTTAGCTCTCTGAGCACATTTAATATTGTCATTTTATAATCTTTGTCTAGTATGTCCATTAACTCAGCTTCTCAGGGATGGTTTCTGTCAGTTTATTTTGTTCTTTCCTGTTTCTTTGTACAGCTTGTGATTTTTTGCTGAAACCAAGACTTTTGAATATTATAATATGAAAACACTGGAAATAAAATTCTCCTTCTCCAGGGTTTGCCATTAGTAGTTTTTTTTTGATTGTTGTTGTTGTTTAATTTGTTGAAGATTGTAGTCAGCCATTTGCTTAGTGACTTCCTCTACCTATTTTTGCAAAGACTGCCTTCCTGAATGTGTGGGGACACTGAAGTCTGTTCCTTATTCTTCAACCTACCTAGTGCTACCATAACAAAAAATACCACAAGTGAGTGGCTTTAAAGAACAGAAATTTATTTTTTCACAGTTCAGAAGACTAGAGTTTGAGTTCAAGTCATGGCTCTTGGAGAAGGTCCTTTGTCTATTTCAACTTATAGTAGCCAGCAATCCTTGAAATTTCTGGGCTTGCAGATGCATATACATGTGTGTCTGTCTTTATATTGCAACTTCTTCCAATGTGTGTGTCTGTGTCTTTTATATATTTATATATATATATATATATATATATATAACTCGGAAGTGATTTGGTTTAGGACGTACCCTACTCTGGTATGACCTAATTAATATAACAAAAAAAAAAATTATTTCCAAACAGGTACAGGGGCTGAGACTTCAATGCATATGTTGGGGAGAAACAATTCAATCCACAGCACTAGCTTGTACTTGTCTAGTGTTTTGACAAAAATTTTCCTGAACATCAGGGGAGAGAGGATTGGAAGAAAAAAAAACCTCTCCCAATCTTTGCAAACCATCTCTGTGCTGGGCTGTCCTTCAGCACTTAGCCAGGCTTATACTGAGCCTAAGGATAACCTCAAGGTGATAGAGTAGAGTTTTCTCAGGTAATTTTTGAGCATATGTCTTGCCCTGAGCATGCACATGACTTTTTCAATTTCCTTGCATACGTGATACTTTTGGAAGCCTTAATTTCTGAAAGACACTCTCTCCGCAGCCTCTCCTTCCAGTTTTAGTCACCTATTATATGTCTTAATGGCACTCTTTAGTCCCAGGTGGCTACAGGTGAGTACAACTTTTAATGTTTCCTGCTGCCCCTCAGTCCTGCATGGGCTCTGAGACAAGCCAAACTGAGGGTGCACCCCAAATAAGTCCTTCGGGCATCCCCCAGACAGGTTAGAAGATACACACAAAGTAATTTGTGAATAAAGTTTGTTCTGCTTCATCTAGAGCCAGAAACCAGGCTCTGTCTCTGGGAGTGCAGCCCTTGCTACTTCAAGGTGACCA
This sequence comes from Dugong dugon, assembly GCA_030035585.1. Classification (NCBI taxonomy): domain Eukaryota; kingdom Metazoa; phylum Chordata; class Mammalia; order Sirenia; family Dugongidae; genus Dugong; species Dugong dugon. The sequence goes on from CM057464.1 coordinate 26,022,956, forward strand.
CACCAAGCCAGGTAGAGGATGGAGCACAGGCATTCATAACCCTTTGACTGGTTTTCAGAGTTCTGACAACATTGGTTCTGCCAGTTTCTGCTTTTTTTTTTTTTTTCTCAGTGTTTTTGTGAGGAAGATGGGAGCGTGCAACTGATCACACTGCCATCTAGCTCTGAATTTTCTCCAAAATTGAATTTTTGAGTAACGTATGATTTTACTCTATCATTACCGTGTGACAAGGACTGGGACTATAAGCTAAACTATTCTTAACAGAAAAAAATAACATTCTCCACAGAAACCAAGCCTTGGAGTGCCAAGTCCCAGGCACAGCTGGAGAGGCTATGCCCAGGTTCTCAGAGTCTCTGCCCTGACCACACAAGCTCAGACCCACATTAAGTACCTGCGCAGGCAAAACAGCCACCTCATCCCATCGTTCCATCTCTGTCCTTCTCCTCAGCACAGACAAGCATTAAAAATGTTTATATTATTTTGTACATTTAGAATAAAACTCAAAGTCCTTGCAAGAACCTTCATGTTCCACTGTTTTTCATCACTGATGCTGCAGACCTCTGGCCCCACCAAACCCCACATGTTTCCTTCCTTTTGTCTGGAATTTTCTTCCTTCAGATTCTGATGCTTAGTGCCCACAGCCCTCTTGTGGTCCCTGGGATGTCCAGTCCTCCCAGGGGCCTCCGGACCTCTCTGCCTCCTAAGGCAGCTGATGCCCCTCACCTTTCTCCAGCTTTAGCACCGCTGTTCCTTGTGAGTTTCCATATCCTCTTCCACTGTCTGGTGGTCTCGGCTGTCTCCCCTCTTTGGGACACTCTCCCCCTATCTCTATCCCAGCATGAGGCTGGGGTTGCTGGGCAAGTCCAACCACCAGATCAAGATGTGCTGCCTTGCTGATTCAGGGCAATTCTTATGGGGAACTCGGTCACACCCCACACACAGGTTCATATCAGGAGAGCTCAGCTCTCTGCTCCCCCGATGGTGCTGCCTCCAGTCTGTGACCCTCTCTTCACAGGTGCTCAGGAAAGCCACCCACTCCAGGTGTGGGCTCTGTCAGGTACAGAGTCCACCAGGAGTGGGCAGGCTTCAGGATGGTTGCCCTAATCCCCTCCAGGGCTCTCCAGGTGGCTGCTCTGCAATGTGAGAAGGTCCTTCCACTCCAGTCCCCACCTGCTTTTGGTCAGTGTGGTGACCTCACACTCTCCCAGGTCTTAGGCTGTGCCAGGAAGGTATGGCCTTCCTTGCTGGTGGACGTGCCCCGCTCCTGTTGCTCCTCCAAGGCCCCATCCCATCTGCTGCTGGTAGGAGAGTGTGTAAAACCACGCTAGAGTCCAGACTGGATGAGAGCACCCTTCAGGAATGCAGAGATTACAGCCTAAAGAGGTAGGAGAAGACCCAGTCAGTAGATGTATTATTTTATATTCAGGACAGTAAATTTACAATGATCAGAAAATGAATTATTCACATTTTTCTGCATGCTCTTGGTAAGACGTTTATGGTGTCTTCAGCAAAGCACAGTAACAGCCTTTCGGGGAGTCAAGGTGCATATGAAGGTGTAACTTCAGGAGTGAGGTGCTTGTAGCACTAAATGCGTGGGCTGGTACTGCAGAGGCACAAAAGTTTTTGACCAGCCAAGTGGTGTAGCTACCTTTTTCTTTAGGTGGAAGATTTGAAATTAGTCAGGAACGGCACATATGAAAATAAATAACGTCGTGTAGGTGGTTCCTGGTCCTGAACGTGTGCCTGGACACTGAGAAAAATCTACAACGATTCGTCGGTAAACAAACATCTCTCCCCGCCCCCATCATTCTAAATCTTTATTGATAAATCACTATCTCACATGAGCCTATGGATTTTGTAATCTATTTTTAATCATATTGTTTATATAATCAGGGGCCCTGCAGAATATTTCCCAGAGCCATACCCATAAGTCCTGCATTCATTATTTGCCTTTATGGTCATCTCTATCGGATGCTATATCAGGGTTCTACAAACCGCAGCCTGTGGTTCAAACCCAGTCCACTGCCTACATTGGTACACCTGTGAGCTAAGAAAAGTTTTTACGTTTTTAATGGTTGGAAAGAAATGAAAAGAAGAATAATATTTTATTAAACATAGAGATTATGTAAACTTCAAATGTCAGTGTCCATAAACAGTCTTAAAGGAGCCATGTTCATTCACGTCCGTATTATTTATGGCTGTTTTGTGCTACAATGACAGAGTTGAGTAGTTGCAGCACAGACCTCATAATATCCTTAATTTTTCTTTTCAACCTGCAAAGTCTAAAATATTTATCATCTGCACCTTTACAGAAAAGGTATGTCACCCCCTGTGCTATATCACATATGTATATGCTTATAGGGTTGCTGAGTCAGAATCGACTCAAAGGCAACGGGATATGCTTATGTGTATAATTATTCATTACCTGTGTCCCCAACTACATTGCAAGCACCTCAAAGGAAGACATTTTGTTGTTCATCACTCCTTCCTGCCTAAACACTAGTACCTGGCACAGAGAGTGGGGTACAGTAGGTAAAGACCAGGGACTGGGGCCAGACTGCCAGATTTGAACCCTAGCCCCTTCACTTATAAGCTGCTTGGCCCTCTGTAACATACCTGTAAAGTGGGAACATTATCAGACCTCCGTCCTAAAGCTGTTTAAAAGAACCAGTAATAGCTGGTTATGTGCCAGCTATTTATATACTAGCTATTACCCTCAGAGCAATCTGAATTCACATCAGCAGAGGCCCCCTTTTTTTATATCTGTATAACTCAAAGTCCCTTTAGCTGATTTTCCTGTATCTACCCCCTCACCTGGTGGCATAGTGGTTAAGAGCTCAGCTGCTAATCAAAAGGTCAGCAATGCAAATCCACCAGCAGCTCCTTTGAAACCCTACGGGGCAGCTCTACTCTGTCCTGTAGGGTCACTATGAGTCAGAATAGACTCAACGGCAATGGGTTTGTGTTTTTTGTTTGTTTACCCCCTCACCAAAAACAAAACAAAACTGATGGGTTTTCATTAGTCCTAAAGGAAGATAGTTCTCTCCAAGTCTTGCAGTCTGAAACTGCACCAGCTTTTCCTATCTGTGCTGACAAAGGGTGGGGCCAGCACCCTGGGAGACACCCCTCACTATTCCCAGACCCCTGGGGAGCTCCCCTGAGCACATCTGTCTTAACCACTGCCTCCTCCCAACTCCCTCCTTCAAAATCTGACGACAGACCTATCTTTCTGAAGATGCCTTCCCTGGAAATGTGGGCAGGGGCAGGTGCCACTCTCCTGTCCTCTGCCGCTACACACAGCTCTGCTCGCCTAGACTTGAAGAGGTTACCACTGAGGCTCTGCACCAGTCTGTCTCTAACTGTTAAACAGTCTGAGCTCCATTCATCTCTCCATTCCCTCACCAGCTCAGAGCTCTGTCCAGAGCAGAATGTAACACATTATTTTGAATATTCACAACAGATGCCAATAAAATTGATTTGGGGAAATGGCCAACTATTACTCAGGGTCAAGTCAGAAGATGCTATCCAGTTGAGGAATGGTGTGCAGGGTGGGTGCCGCATGAGGTTGGCGCTGCAGCCTCTTCCTTGTGAAGCCCAGACACAGAAGCCGGTGCTGTGCCCACTGCATAAAGTTCTCGGCAGTTGTGGCTTTTCTTCCTATGTGCCTTCCCCATAGGCCTGGGAACAGGCCCTGGGCTAGTGTTCTTCCCTGGGTGCTTCACAATCCACAAGCGATGGTAACTTAGGCTCCTGCTCTGAAGGACAACACTCATTTTGATATGCCATTTGCTCATTCCTCTCCCACTAGGGCATCAATGCTTGTCACTGTTGACGTACCCACTGCTGCTCACTTTGCATTTTGAGCCTCTGGGCCATAAATACTGCCTCCTTAGCCTTGCAAAGAGCCCTGGTGGCACAGTGGTTATGGACTACGGCTGCTAACCAAAAGGGTGGCAGCTGAATCCACCAGCCACTTCTTGGAAACCCTGTGGGGCAGTTCTATTCTGTCCTATAGGGTCACTATGAGTCGGAATCGACTCGATGGCAACGGGTTTGGTTTTTTGGTTTTAGCCTTGCAAACCATGAACACTGGTCCTTGAGTTGATGAAGACTTCTTTCTTTGCCTTTCTAATGCAAAGTTAAACCATTCTAATCAAAAACAAATGTGGCCAGCTTGTGCCTTTTGTATTTCAGTTTATCCCAGTGGCTAGGGCTTAGGATTTGGGGGAACCACACAGAATTTCTAATAACTGAAGAACTATGTTTGACCTGGGCGTTTCCCCACAAAAGCTGACAGTTTATCAAGCCTGCAGAGATGAAACATGACGGCCAGCACAGATATGAGTCACTGTGCTGTGTCCAGTCATCTTGGCATTCCTTCGTGCTGCCTGATGCTGTGCTCTGGACTTACTAAGGCGTCTATCTCACTGCCCAACAGTTCCCTAAGGCTCTTGGGGGCCCAGGCTTGTGCTTCGTAATCCCCACTGCATAAAGAACACCCACAGCTCAACACTCAAAATGTCCCTGTGTATTCTTGCTGGGTTGACGTGAACTGAACTTATTACCTTTAAAAGTTCCTCTGCTGGTGTACAACTTACTGACAGCAATTACATTAATTAGCTGTGCAAACCTACCCTTAATCAATGCAATTTTTCCATCACAGTAAACTGAAACTCAGTGCTCCATAAACAATTACCCCAGCTTTTCCCCTCTCACCTGCCTTTGGTAACCACTAATAAACTTTGGTCTCCGTACATTTGCCTTATGTACAAGCAAACACCTCATGGGTTTTGGTTTCTTGGTTTGGAGGTTTAGGGTCATGGTTTCATGGGACATCCCAGTTAATTGGCCTAATATCCTGTTTAGTGCTTCTGTTCTATCTCATTGTGTAGTGCCTGGGGTCTTAAAGGTTTGCAGGCAGCCATCCAAAGTACAGCAATTGGTCTCTGTTCACCTGGAGCAACAGAGGAAGAAGGAGAGTCAGGAGTAAGGGGACAAAATGGAATATGTGGCTAATTGCTTTCATGAACAACACCTACTTTGCCATGAGACCAGAAGAACTGGATGATGCCTAGCTACCATTACTGAACATTTTATCCATGATTTTATAGACGTATCCTGATCAAAAGGGGAAAAAATGCAGAACAGAATTTCAAATTCTTATGGACTCCAGACTTTCTGGAGCCATGGAGGCTGGAAACCTTCAATGAAAATATCCCCTAAGTCTTCTCAAAAATCAAACAATAGTTTGGCTTAACTAGTAAAGAATGTCTGCCTTGAGCATTGTGCTCTTTTAAGATCTATCTATATGGGATCAAAATGACAACAGCAACTTGAAAATTAGACTGGAAGCTTAGAGTGCAGTGAGTTTATTTTAATGGGGGAGGAACAGTTCAGAAAAGGAGAGTGAGAAAGCTTGCACATCTTGAAGGATATAATCAATGTCACTGAATTGTACATGTAGAAATTGTTGAATTGGTGTATGTTCTGCAGTGTATATTCTCAACAACAACAAAAATAAATAAATTATAAAATTTTAAAAAGTGCTCTGCTGGCTCTGCAGTAGAGGTAGTCTCATGACAATGATGGAATGCTTAGCCCAAGTTTGTGTCACCTGAAGTGCTGTGCAACTTATCCATCTAAGATTATTTTACCTTTCCCCAAAGATGACATCTATCTTAGGCTGAATTCTCTAGAGAAGCAAACCCAGTGAAGAACAAACAAATCTGTCTTGGACGCAGTACAGCCAGAATGCTTCTTAGAAGCAAGGATGATGAGACTTGGTTTCATATATTTTGGACTTGTTGTCAAGGGACCAGTCCCTGGAGAAGGACATCATGCTTGGTAAAGTAGACACAGTGGCTGCAACAATAGGCTCAAGCATAACACTGATTGTGAGGATGGTGCAGGACTGGGAAGTGTTTCATTGTGCTGTACATAGGGTGGCTATGAGTTGGAACTGACTTGACCACAACTAACAACAACAGCATAAAAACCAAAAAATCAAACCTGTTTCCATCAAGTCAATTCCGACTCTATAGGACAGAGTAGAACTGCCCCATAAGGTTTCCAAGGAGCAGCTGGTGGATTTAAACCGCCAATCTCTTGGTTAGCAGCCAAGCTCTTAACCACAACATACACATATATATATATATATATAGAGAGAGAGAGGGAGATTTATTTAAAGAAAATGGCTCACATGGGCATAGAGGCTGACAAGTCTCAAGTCTGCGGGTCAAACATCAAGCTGGAAGCTTCTCCTGGCTCATGTAGCTGCAGAGGTTGACGATTCCGAAGATCAGCAGGAAATATGGCAGGCAGTTGGCTTAAGTCCCAAGAACTGGAGGTAAGATGATGACAAGTCAGATGCAGAATCCAGAGGAAGCAAGTGAGCTTTGCTAGCATGTCCATATGTATGTTGGATGCAGGCCACACCCACAAAGAAACTCCTCTTACAACTGATTGATCACATCAGATCACATCATGGAGGATGACTGCATCCTTACGTAAGTGCCAAACTACATCATTACATAAGTGCCAAACCACTGAGAATCATGGCCCAGCCAAGCTGACACAAAACCTTAACCATCACAGTCCACCCACTGTCAACTTGGCACTTGTACACGTCTCCTTAAACCATACACAATCTCTAAATAAAGACAATTACGAAGTCATACTTGCACCTAACATGATACAACTAACATGCGTACAACCAAAAAAGCATTAGCCCTGTTTACAACTTACATTTTGTAAGTAAAGAAAACAAAAACATTTGATGCACACATACAAGGAAAAAATATTAATAAGGATTACATTTCTGCAACCAAAGATTATTAGTGGTTACTTCGGGTTGGAGGAAGGGGGGAAAGAGGGAGGGAGTGTCATTGTTAAGGTTCCGTGTCAACTTGGCTGGGCCATGATTCTCAGTGGTTTGGCAGTTATGATGTGGTTTGGCAGTTGTATAATGATGTAATCACTTCCATCATAACATCTGATATAATGTGATCACCTTCATGATGGGATCTGCTGTAAGCAGCCGATCGGGTGAAAGAGAGTTTCCTTGGGGGTGTGACCTACATCCAATATAAGTGGACTTTCTGACAGAGCTCACTGGCTTTTGTTCTGCTCTAGATCCTGCATTCAGCTTGTCAGCATATGACCTCCAATTCTTGGGACTTGGGTCAGCAGCCTGCCATCTTACCTGCAGATCTTGGATTCATCAGCCTTTGCAGCTGTGAGCCAGCAGCCCACCGTCTGACCTGTGGATCTTGGGTTTCTCAGCCTCTGCAACTATGTGAGTCAGGAGAAGGCTCCAGTCTGATGCCTGACACTTGACCCGCAGACTTGGTACCTGCCAACCTCTACAACCGCATAAGCCATTTCCTTGAGATAACGATCTCTCTCTCTCTAATATATATATATGTACACATACATTAAAAAAAAAAAAAATCCATTGCAGTCAATTCCGACTCATAGCGACTCTATAGGACAGAGTAGAACTGCCCTGTAGGGTTTCCAAGGAGTGCTTGGTGGATTGGAACTGCCGAACTTTGGTTAGCAGCCAAGCTCTTAACCACTACACCACCAGGGTTTCCATATATATATATATATATATACATATACTTCACTGGTTTTACTTCTCTAGAGAACCCAGCCTAAGACATTTGAAAACGAGAGTGGTTCTAGAGAAATAAAATGGTAAGGACGAGTTTTCTAAGTTAGTTTTCAAGTCTGCTTAGTCTTAAAGATGTTGATGACTCTGCTTCCAATAGTAAAAAGGGCACTGCTAATCCATAGCGTGAGGTGGTAATAGAAATAAAAATATCACCACCAATAGATCAGGTATTGGTGAGAGGCGAGGCTCTGGGTGATCACTTGTTTGACACGTTTCTACACTTTTTTCAGAATGAGAAGTATAAGGAAGCTGGTTGATTGGTCCTACCTTCACTAGACAAAGTAGTGAAAGAAAGAAATGTGCTCAGGGCTTCAGCACCTCATATATGACCTCAGAGTTGTAACTTGTGCCCTGCAAGAAAGCCTTATTTCTTGTAGGAACAGAGCCAATATTACCAAAAACTAAACGCAGAGTCTTATTATAAAGTGAGGGTATTGATTGGGAAGAAATGGGATCCTGAAACTTGGGATGGGGACATATGGGCAGATAATCAGGAAGCTGGGGACTCTGTGCTCCTGAATTTCATTGAATCACTCCTGCCAAAAAAACCCCTTCACCCCCATCTGATGAGATCAACCCAGTGGTGTCTGAAGAACTTTTTTCTGAGATATCATGGCATACGAGTCACCCCTGGGGAGGTGACTGAGTCATTGTCTGGGGCATCTCCTGAGACAGATGCCTTACTAGACAATGCTGAATGATCTTAAAACACATTCCTACCACATATTTTGGCTTCTAGACCTATAACTAGACTTAAGTCTCAGCAAGCCCCAAAAGGTGAAGTACAAAGTGTGACCCAGGAGGAGGTACGCTACTCTCCAAAAAAACTGCTTAACTTTTCTAATATATACAAACAGAAACTTGGGTAATATGCATGGGAATGGCTATTAAGGGTGTGAGATAATGGTGCAAGAAACATAAAGTTGGATCAGACTGAGTTTATTGATATAAACTAAGCACAGATTCTTCATTCAATGCTTCAGCTCAAGAGGTTAGGAAAGGGTCTAATAGTTTATTTGGTTGAGTAGCTGAAGCATGGATTATGCAGTGGCCTACACTAAATTAAGTTGAAGTACCAAACCCGCCTTGGTATACTGTAGAAGAAGGTATCCAAAGGCTTTGCGAAATTAGCATATTAGAGTGGATTTATCAGGTTAGACCCACAGACTTACACATGGAGTGCCCAAGAACACACCTTTTACCACAATGGTGAGGACCATATTTGTGAAGGGAGCCCCAACATCCTTGAATACTGTTGTGATTGCTATTTTATGTAAGTCAGATTTAACAGTGGGAACTCCCTAACTAAATGAAGACATCTAATTACAATGGGACTGATTGGACCCCATGGTGGTAGGGGTCAAATGGTGGCACTCAATCGATAAAGACAAGATGAGTGTGATTACTGTAATAGACAGCAGAGTCAAAGCAGTAATCTGAATAGTCTTACTCATATGGACTTATGGCATTGGCTACTTACTCATGGTGTCCTCAGGAGTGAAATAGATCAGAAATCTACTAAATATTTACTTGATCTGTACAAGTGGAATAATTTTAGGTGAAGTGAAGAGCAGTTTAACTCGAATTGCCAGAATAGAGAGTCACAGCCCCTCAATAAATTACCAGACTTGAGTGAGTTTAAGACCAACAGCCCCTTGAATGAAGGGGAAGCCGTGTTCCCTTGAGGAAGGACCCCACTACACTCCCAAAAGTTTGTACTGTTAATCTTTCTCCCAGCCTTCTCCAAAGAGATCAATGGCCTTTTAAGAGAGTGGCTATTTACTGGGGAAAAGAAAATAATCAGACTTTTCAAGGATATGTGGATACTGGCTCTGAACCGACACTAATAATAGGAGACCCAAAGGTCACTGTGGCCCACCAGTCAGAGTGGAGGTCGGGTTATTAATGGAGTCATAGCTCACATCCATCTCACAGTGGTCCCAGTGGGTCCCCGAACCCATCCCATAGTGATTTCCCCAGTTCCGGATTGAATAATTGAAATAGATATACTCAGCAATTGGCAGAACCTCCACATTGCATACCTGAGAAGTTGAATAAGGGCTACTATGGTAGGAAAAGCCATGTGGAAGCCATTAGAGTGGCCCCTACCTAGGAAATTGTAAAACAAAAGCAATACTGCATTCATGGAGGGACTGCATCAAGGAATTGAAGGATGCAGGGGTAGTATCTTAGACTGGGTTCTCTAGAGAAGCAAAACCAGTAAAGCATGTAAATATATGTAGAGAGATTTATATCAAGGAAATAGCTCACGCAATTGTAGAGGCTAAAATATCCCAAGTCCACAGATCAGGGTAGAGGCCTCTCCCAGTTCACGTAGCCACAGAAGCTGGTGAACCCGAGGTCGGCAGGTCAGAGAGGGGCTCCCGCTCACAGGCTGTGAAGGTCAATGAATTCCAAGATCAGCAGACAAGACGGCAAGGTTTCTCCTGATTCACGTAGCTGCAGGGACTGGCAAATCCAAGGTCAACAGGTCGGGGAACCGGACTCTTGCTTGCAGGCTGAGAAGTTCGATGAATTCCAAGATCAACAGGTAAGCTGCTAGCTCAAGTCCCACGAACCGGAGGTGAGACAACAAGAGGCAGCTGCTGAATCTGGAACAAGCCAAAAACCTTGGCAAGGCCAGTGGGCAGAAAAGTAACCGGCCGAAGGCAGAGAGATGAAACTGAGAGGGTGGTGAGCTGCCACAGGCCCTGCCTCCACCAGTACCACTCAACAGATTCCATTATGGGGGTGATCACAGCATTATACAACTGCTAAAACACTGAGAATAAGGGTCTAGCCAAGTTGACATACAATCTTAACCATCACAGGTGGTGATTCCCACAATATCCCCATCAAATCACCTATTTGGGCTGTGCATAAAATGGATAGATCTTGGAGAATGACAATGACTTATCAAAAACTTATCCAGGTGGTGACTCCAATTGCAGTTGCTGTTCCAGATGTGGTTTCATTGCTTGAGGAAATTAATATATCTTCTGGTACCTGGTATGCAGCTATTGATCTGGTTGATGCTTTTTTCTCTATACCTGTTTCAAAGGACCACCAGAAGCAGTTCACCTTCAGATAGCAGAGCCAGCACTTTCACCATCCTACCTCAGAGATACATCAACTCTCCAGCCCTTTTCATAATTTCTCCGCAGGGACTTCAATCGCTATTCCCTTCCATAAGACGTCACACTGGTGTATTACATTGATGACATTATGCTAGTTGGACCTAGTAAGGAAGAAATATCAATGGCTCTGCACTTATTGGTAAAACATTTGCATGCTAGAGGGTGGGAAATTAATCCAACAAAAATTCAGTGAAATTTCTAGGGGTTCAGTGGTATGGGGCACATTGAGATATTCTTTCAAAAGTAAAGGATAAGTTATTGCATCTGCCCCCCACCCCAACTAAAAATGAGGCACAATGCCTAATTGGCCTCTGGATTTTGGAGGCCATATATCCCTCATTTTGGTGTCCTACTCCAGCCTGTTTATCAAGTGACTCAAAAAGCTGCTAGATTTGAGTGGGACGTAGAACAAGAGAAGGCTCTACAACAGGTTCAAGCAGCCATGCAAGTGGCTCTGCCACTTGGGTCACATGATCCAGCTGATCCAATAATGCTTGAATTGTCACTGGCAGATACAGATGCTGTTTGGAGTCTTCGACAGGACCCTATTGGTGAAACATAGTGCAGACCCTTAAGATTTTGGAGCAATGCCCTACCATCCTTTGCAGATAATTACTCTCCTTTTGAGAAACAGCTTTTGGCTTGTTACTGGGCCTTCATAGAGACTGAATGCTTAACCATCGGCCATGAAGTCACCATGTGGCCTCAGGTGCCCATCATTAACTGGGTAGTGTCTGACTCACAGAGTTACAAAGTTGGACGTGTACAGCAGCACTCCATCATTAAATGGAAGTGGTATATAAGAGACTGGGCCTGAGTAGGACCTGAAGGCAAAAATAAAGTAGTATGAGGAAGTGGCCCAAATGCCCATGGTCTCCACTCCTCTCACATTACCTTCGATTTCCCAATCTGTACCTATGGCCTCATGGGAAGTTCCTTATGATCAGTTGACTGTGGAAGAGAAATTTTGTGCCTGCTTTACAGATGGTTCTGCATGATATTTAGGCTCCACTAGAAAGTGGACAGTGGTAGCAGTGCAGCCCCTTTACGGGACTTCCTTGAAGGACAGTGGTACAGGAAAATCCTCCCAATGAGTGGAACTTTGAGCAGCACACCTGGTTGTTCACTTTGTTTGGAAGGAGAAATGGCCAGATGTGCTGTTGTGTACTGATTTATGGGCTCTGGCCAATGGTTTGGCTGGATGGTCAGGGACTTGGAAGGAACATGATTGGAAAATTGGAGACAAGGAGGTATGGGAAAAGGTATGTAGATAGACCTCTCTGAATGGGCCAAAGAAGTGAAGATATATGTATCTCATGTGAATGCTCACCAAAGGGTGATCTCGGCAGACGAGGATTTTAACAATCAAGTGGATAGGATGATGTGTTCTATAGAAACCAGTTATCCTCTTTCCCCAGCCACTCCCATCATGCCCAATGGGCTCATGAACAAAGTGGCCATAGTGGCAGGGATGGAGGTTATGCATGGGCTCAGCAACATGGACTTCTACTCACCAAGACTGACTTGGCTACAGCCACTGCTGAGTGCTCAGTATGCCAGTAGCAGAGACCAACACAGTGTCCCGGATATGGCACCATTCTTCGAGGTGATAAGCGAGCAACCTGGTGGCAGGTTGATTACATTGGACTTCTTCCATCATGGAAAAGGCATCTTTTTATTCTTACTGGAATAGACACTTCCTCTGGATACAGAATTGCCTTCCCTGCACACAGTGCTTCTTCCAAAACTACCATCCGTGGACTTACAGAGTGCCTTATCCACCATCATGGTATCCTACACAGCATCCCCTTGGATCAAGGGACTCACTTCACAGCAAATGAAATGTGGCAATGTTCCCATGCTCATGGAATTCACTGGTCTTACCATTTTCCCCAGCATCCTGAAGCAGTTGGCCTGATAGAATGATGGAATGGCCTCCTAAGGACACAATTACAGTCCCAGCTAGGTGGCAGCACCCTGAAACTTTGAGGCAATGTTCTGCAGGAGGCTGTATATGCTCTAAAGCACTATCCAATATATGCTCTGTTTCTCCCATAGCCAGAACTCATGGGTCCAGGAATCAAGGGGTGGAAATCGGAGTGGCATCACTCACTATTACCCCTAGTGACCCATTAGCAGAAGTTTTGCTTCCTGTCCCTGTGACCCTATGCTCTGTGGGCCTAGAGGTCTTAGTTCCAAAGGAAGAAATGCTCCCACTTGGAGACACATCACTGATTCCATTGAACTGGAAGTTAAGAATGCCACCTGGTCACTTTGGGCTTCTCTTGCCTCTAGATCAACAGGCAAAGAAGGGAGTTACCATATTGGTCAGTGTCATCGATCCTGATTACTAAGAGGAAATCAGATTGATATTTCATAACGGAGGTAAAGAAGAGTATGTCTGGAATTCAGGAGATCCCTTAGACTGTCTTTCAGTACTTCTATGCCCTGTGATTAAAGTCAATGGAAAACTATAGAAACCCAATTCTGACATGACTACTAATGTCCCAGACCATTCAGGTACAAAGGTTTGCTCACCCTACCAGGCAAAGAATAGCGATGTGCTGAGGTGCTTACTGAAGGCAAAGGGAATACAGAATGTGTGGTGGAAGAAGGTAGTTGTAAATACCAGTTACAGCCACATGACCAGTTGTAGAAACCGGGACTGTAATTGTTATGAATATTTCTTCCTTGTATGTGTGCATCAAATATTTTTGTTTTCTTTGCTTATTGTCATGGATTGAATTATGTCCCCCAAAAAATGTGTGTATCGGTTTGGCTGGGCCATGATTCCCAGAATCATGTGGTTGGCCTCCATTTTGTGATTGTAATTCTATGTTAAAGAGGATCAGGGTGGGATTGTACCACCACCTTTACCCAGGTCACATCGCTGATCCAACGTAAAGGGAGTTTCTCTGGGGTGTGGCCTGCACCACCTTTTATCTCTGAAGAGATAAAAGGAAAGGGAAGCAAGCAGAGAGTTGGGGACCTCATACCATCAAGAAAGCAGTGCCGGGAGCAGAGCGCATCCTTTGGACCCGGGTTCCTGCTCAAAGAAGCTCCTGGTCCAGGAGAACACCGAAGAGAAGAAAGCCAACAGAGAGAAAAAGCCTTCCCCTGGAGCTGATGCCCTGAATTTGGACTTTCAGCCTACCTTACTGTGAAGAAATAAATTTCTCGTTGTTAAAGCCATCCACTTGTGGTATTTCTGTTATAGCAGCACTAGATAACTAAGACACTTATAAAATACAAGATGTAAACAGGGCTACTGCATTTATGGTTGTACGTGTGTTGGTTGTATCTTATTAGGCGCAAGTATGAGTTTATAATTGTCTTTATTCAGAAATCATGTATGGCTTAAGGAGATGTGTACAGGTGTCAAGCTGACAAGGGATGGACTGTGATGATTAAGCTTGTGTGTCGACTTGGCTGGGCCATGATTCTCAGTGGATTGGCAGTTATGATGTAGTTCAGCAGTGGTATACTGATGTAATCACCTCCGTGATGACATCTGATATCATGTAACCCTTCCATGATGAGATCTGCTATGAGTAGCCAATCCGTTAGAAGGGAGTTTCCTAGGGGCTGTGACCTACATCCAACATATGTGGACTTTCTGGCATAGCTCTCTGGCTTTTGCTTTGCTCTGGATCTTGTATTTGGCTCGTCAGCATCTGACCTCCAGTTCTTGGGACTTGGGCCAGCAGCCTGCCATCTTATCTGCCAATCTTGGGTTCATAAGCCTTAGCAGCCGTGAGCGAGCAGGCTGCCGTCTGACCTGTGGATCTTGGGTTTGTCAGCCCCTGCAGCTACGTGAGTCAGTAGAAGCCTCCAACCTGATGCCTGATGCCTGACTCACGGACTTGGGACTTGCCAGCCTCTACAACTATGTGAGCCATTTCCTTGAGATAAATGTCTTTTTCTCTATATATAGTGTGTGTGTGTGTGTATATATGTATATTATATACATGGATAAATATTACATATATATAATATATATGGATATATATTATATATATGTACGTGCTTCACTGGTTTTACTTCTCTAGAGAACCCAGCCTAAGACAAGTGGTATTAGTTTATGTTAATGGTGGTGGAATGATTTGAAAAAGGATATCAAGAAAGTACACTTCTTGAAGTAGTCATGTCACTGAATTGTACAAATAGAAAATTTTGAGACAGCTATGTTTTGTTATGTATATTTTTGCCACAATAAAATTAAAACAAAGAAAGAAAAGACACAGCCAAGCCTACCAGCAGCTCTAAATACTGGGGTGGAGGAGGGATGCTGAAGGTCTGTGTAGCTCATGGGACTCCATGGTGTCCTCAAACCATGGGCTCTGTGTGTTTGCAGCTTCTCAGGGAGTCACAAGGGGATTTTGCCTTTCCTGCAGTGGTTAAGTGATACGGCTGTTAACCAAAAGGTCAGCAGTTCAAATCCACCAGCTGCTCTTTGGAAACCCTATGGGGCAGTTCTACTCTGTCCTCTAGGGTCACTATGAGTCAGAATTGATGGCAACAGGTTTGGTGCTGAGGGCACCTGGGACTGGGGAAGATAGCTTGGGTTCCTGGGATTTTAAAACTTTGTCCAGCAAGTGAGAAATACCAAGAAATGGCTGTGAAGAATTTGCTGACATACACAGAAATGGTCGTTGGTGGAATGCTCAGTCTCCAAGCCATTGTGGGGCACCTGCCCCACAGACAGTCCTGGCCTTTTGCCTCCACAGCCTGTTCTGAGCCCATGCCCTCACAGCCTGTCCTGGTCATGCCCCACAGCTTGTCCCAGCCTCATGCTCCCACAGATCTGTAGACCTTTATGGTTCCCACCGTAATCCTGAATTACCACTTGCACTAAAGCTCCCTCTTTCTAGAGCAACCTAAACTCTCTACTCACACAGTAGAGGAAAATATTATGAAAGAAAGTAAGATTTTACAAACATGAAAGTAAAGTAGTTTACAATGTTGGCAAAGTGAGAAAATGCCCCGGGGACAACACCTGAGTGCAATCCTTGGCAGAGTCGTGACCCAGAAGAACAGATTTCCAGCCCAACTCTATGCTATTTGTGAACTTGGTTTCTTGTCTATGAAGAAACAAACTAGTGTTTGACCCCAAAGGAACTTCTAACACTTGCTTCCTGTAATTTGAAGCTAGTCTACCATGGCCTGCCTGGAACCCTGCTTCACCTTCTGAGCATTTGTGACCATGTAATGTTGGGACTCTCTAAAAGATGCCAATGATGCCAGCTTCTTTCCTTCTTTTGTTTTTGTTTTTTTTTTAATTAGATTTGATTTTCCAGGGGCATTATATATTACAAAAATAGAATTCTATGACATTCTTCAGAAGCTTTAATTTTTTAAAATTTTTTTATTGTTGTAGTTTAAATGAAGTTTACATTTCAAGTTAGTCTCCCATATAAAAATTTATACATACATTGTTATGTGACCCTAATTGCTCTCCCCATACTGTGACAGCACACTCCTCCTTTCCACCTCTGATTCTCTCTGTCCATTCAACCAGCTCCTAACCCTCTCTGCCTTCCTATCTCACCTCCGGACAGAAGCTGCCCATTTAGTCTCTTGTATCCACGTCAGCTAAGAGGCACACTCCTCACTAGTATCACTTTATGTCTCACAGTCCGGTCCAATCCCTGTCTGAAGAGTTGGCCTCAGAAATTGTTTTAGTTCTGTGCTGATAGAGAATCTGGAGGCCATGCTTTCCAGGGTTCCTCCAGTCTCAGTCAGACCATTAAGTCTGGTCTTCTTACTAGAATTTGAGTTCTGCACCCCATCTTTCTCCTGCTCCATCAGGGACTCTTTGTTGTGTTCCCTGTCAGGACAGTCATTGGTGGTAGCTGGGCACCATCTAGTTCTTCTGGTCTCAGGCTGATGATGTCTCTGGTTTATGTGGCCCTTTCTGTCTCTTGGGCTAATACTTTCCTTGTATCTTTGGTGTTCTTCATTCTCCTTTACTCCAGGTGGTTGGGACCAATTGATGCATCTTAGATGGCCGCTTGCAAGCTTTTAAGACCCCAGACACCACTCACCGAAGTAGGATGCAGAACATTTAGGATTCTATGACATTCTTTAGAAGGGAAAAGGATTTTTTAAAGATCTGAAATCACCAGAAATTCCTATATTTGATATAGATTTTAAGAAAACATTTACATACAGTGAAATTCATTCTTTTTTGGTGTAGAGTTCTATGAGTTTTGATAAATGCCTAGGTTGTGTAACCACCACCACAAAGACACTGAATGGTTCCATCCTTCCCCCTTTGTAGACAATGCCTTCAAGCCTCCTGTCATACACTACTATCTCAAACATTTAACCATGATCGTGAAGTTAATTTGTAAAATCCCCATGAATGTTTTTGTTTACTTACTACTTATGTTGGTATCCACAAACAATATGGCTGGAAATGTCACTGATCTCTTCACCTCTATAGTTTTTTGCCTTTTCCAGAATGCTATACAAATGGAATCATACAGTGGGTAGCCTTTTAAGTCTGGCTTCTTTCATGTAGCATAATTCATTTAAGATTAACTCACATTTATGTGAAGATAAGTTTTCACTTTTCTCGGGTAAATATCTAGCAGTGGGATTGCTAGATCATATGGTAGGTATATTTTTAACTTCGTAAGAAACTGCCAAATTGTTTTCAAAAGTGGCAGTACCATTATGCCTTCTCACCAGCAACTTATGAGGGATTTAACTGTGGCACATACTTGTCAACACTTGGTATTGCCAGGTTGTTAGGTTGTTTTTTTTCTGCCTATTTTAGTCATTCTGATAGTTATGTCATTCAAATGGGTAAGGAGCCTTGGTGGTGCAGTGGTTAAAGCTCTGGACTGCTAACTGAAAGGTCAGTGGTTCGAAATCACCAGTGGCTCTGCAGGAGAAAGATGTGGCAGTCTGCTTTGATCTACAGCTTTGGAAACCCTATGGGGTCGCTGTGAGTTGCAACTGACTCAATAGCAGTAGATTTGGTCTAATAGGTACGTAGCAATAGCTCTTTGTAGTTTGAATTTGAATTTTCCTAATGTTAATGATGTTAAACCTCTTTCCATGTGCTTATCTGTCATCCATATATCATCTTTAGTGGAGGTTTATTCTCTAATGGAAATATTTCAAACATACAGATAATAATGTAACAGACACTCATCTACCCACCATTAATATCTAAAAGATTTAACCACGATCCTGAAATTGATGTGTATAAGCCTCATGACTGTTTTTTGTTCACTTACTACCTGTATAGTTATCCACAAACATTATGGCTGGAAAGGTAAAATAAAAATGTAGTAGTTCTGGAAAAATACAATGAAAATGGAGATTGCCACCAATTTTAAAGATCTAGCTCTTTAAGCACATATCTTTTTTTTTTTTTTAAATGGCAAGAATAATGCCTGTATTTCTTCATTGTTGTATCTCCAGTCCTCAGATTTTTGTTTGTTTGTATGTTTTGTTTTGTTTTAGTTTTTCTTATTGTTCTAAAAATACAGATAATACAAAACTTGCCAGTTCAACATTTTTCACATATACAATTCAGTGAGATCAATCACATCATGTTATGCTACCATCACCAATATCCTTTGCCAAATTTTCCATTCCCATAAACAAAGACTCAATGCTTCCTAAACAATAATTCCCCCTACTCCTCCTCCCTTCTGCCCCTGGTAACCATTTATTAAACTGTGATCTCGATATGTTTGCCTATTCTAGGTACTTCATATTAGTGAGGTCATATAATATTTGTCCTTTTTGTGATTGACTTACTTTACTCAGCATAATTTTTCCAAGGTTCATTCATGTTCTGGCATGTATCAGGACTTCATTTCTCTGTATAGTAGAGTAGTTATTTCATTGTATGTATTTACCACATTTTGTTTATCTATTCATTTGTTGATGAGTATTTGTGTTGTTTCCATCTTTTGGCTATTGGCTAATAGTGCTGCAAAGAACTTTGGTGTACATGTTCACATTGCTGCTTTCAAGTCTTCTGTGTATATACCTAATGGTGAAATTGCTAGGTCATTTGGTAGCTCTATGTTTAACTTCCTGAGGAACCACCAAACTGTTTTCCACAGCAAGCCCATATCTTTTAATAACTCCCATAAGCTTGGCATGGCTGGGTCTAGTCTGTGGTTTGGTAGCTCTGACCTTGCTCCTGTGGTCTCTCTTTATCTGCAGGGTTGGCTGGGATGTGAATGTAATCTCTGGTGGATGTGGTCACACCAAACTGTCTCCTCTCGGTTCTCTGCAAAGGCATGACTGTTTTTGTGAAGCTGTGGTTTGAGGCAGCTACTGGATTTGACCCTGACTGCATGAATGTTAAAGGCAGAGGAATTCTCCACCAACTCCCCTTTCTCCCACTAAGCTGCCCTGTAGGCAGGACATAAATGTCAAATCTCCACACTGATACTTCTACATCTGCCCTGGCTGCTTTAGTAGTAATATTTCATAACTCAAAGGAAAGATTCATATGGAAATAGAAAGTCGTGACATCTCTACAAGAATCTAAGACTGGTTTAGCTTATTTGTCTAATGAACATGCCATGACTTTGAAACCAATGGAATCCAACCAGGAGTAAACCATCTTTAAAATGCATGTTTCCATGCAGATCTAGGCAAAAAAGGAAAACAATTCTGCGAAGCCCTACTGCTGGTAGGTCAATGACCGAGTATGTTTCTTTGCTCTTTAAAATGGCAGTGACAATTATATTGGAGAGAAGAATCATTTCCGTATAAGCGTTGCCCCAGGAGAGTTACAATCAGTGTCTCATCTTCACATGACCCACATGGTACCAGTGGGGCATTCCCAGTCCTTAGAGACAGGCACAGGAGAGCATCAACAGATACTCAATTCAGTAATAACAGGATCATGGAAGAGTCATGGTGGGCAAGGGGAGGGTGGAGCTGGTACTTCAAATACATCTCTCAGTGGGCTAATGGTAAGCAGGGCCACTGCACACTGTTGCACAGGTTTTACACTGCACAATGCTTCGGCACCATCCACATCATAGCCACTGTATATGTATTTATATATATATGTGTTATATATATATATGCATATATGTATATGATATTTATTACTACAACTTTCTGGTAGATGGCAATAAAATACTTTCAGAAAGGGGTGCACAAAGGTCCAGCTCAGGCTAACGATGTTGCTGACTGTAATCAAATAGAAGCCAAGGACTATGTCTTTTTAACTATCAAACACCTGTATCCAAGCCCAATGTCTGGAACACAGGAGGTTTTCAACACATGTTGTTTTAAATTGACCGCTAATGATCTCAACAAATTGTAGTCCTAAATTAGCAAAAAATCTCTGGAAAGAACTTTATCCATAAAAACACTCCTCCTAATAATAATAATTGGCTTAAAATTGGAAAAGGTATATGGCAGGTTTATACTCTTTCACCTTACTTATTCAATCTGTATACTGAACAAATAATCCAAGAAGATGGACTATATGAAGAACACAGCATCAGGATTGAAAGAAGACTCATTAACAACCTGCAATACATCGATGATACAACCTTGCTTGCCAGAAATGAAGATGACTTGAAGCACTTACTGATGAAGGTCAAGACTACAGCCTTCAGTATGGATTACACCCGAATGAGAAGAAGACGAAAACCTCACAGCTGAACTGAAACAACATCATGATAAATGGATAAAAAATTGAAGTTGTCAACAGTTTCATTGTACTTGGATCAAGAATCAATGTCCATGAAAGCAGCAGTCAAGAAATCAAATGACATATTGCATTGGGCAAATCTGCTGCAAAAAAATCTCTTTAAAGTGTTAAAAAGCACAGATGTCACTTTGATTACTAAGGTGTGCCTGACCAAAGTCATGGTCTTGTCAGTCACCTCATATGCATGCAAAAGCTGGACAATGAAAAAGGAAAGCAGAAGAAGAATTGATGCATTTGAATTGTGGTGTTAGTGAAGATACTGAATATACTGTGGACCGCCAGAAGAAAGACCAAATTAATCTTAGAGAAATACAATCGAAATGCTGGTTAGAAGCAAGGATGGTGAGACTTTGGCTTGCTTTTTTTGGTCAGGTTACAAGGAAAGACCAGTTGCCAGAAAAGGGTATCATGGTTGGTAAAGTAGAGGGTCAGCAAAAATGAGGGAAACCCTAATGAGAGAGGTTGACACAATATATAGCCACAACAGTGGACTCAAACATATAAATGATAAAGATGGCATATGAACAGGCAATGTTTCGTTCTGTTATAATAAGGTCACCATGAGTCAGAACCAACCTGATGGTAACTAACAACAGCAGATAATGATAATAGATTCAGGCATGCTACAGTGTGCCAGGCACCAAGCAAAGTGTTTTAAGGACATCTTGGACTTTACGGGGTTGTGTTGTTCTCCCAACAATGCTATGGAATAGGTATTCATATCCTTATTTTACACTTGGAGAAATGGGCTCAAGGAGGTTAGAAGATTGTCTAAAGTCATACTTGTAAAGCCAGAATTAGGGCCCAGTGCTCATGACTCCTGATCTAAGACTCTGTCTATATCTTCACAGTCGAATACACCAGCCACATGCGACTACTGAGCACTTGACATGCAACTGGTCTGAACTGAGATGTGCTGACAGTGCGAAATACACTGTATTTCAAAGATGTAGTATAAAAAAGTAATGTAAAATAACTCATTAATGATCTATTTATACTGTGTACTGTACATATTCAAAAGGTGATATTGGATATATTGGATTAAATACATTATTAAAATTAATCCCACCTGTTTCTTTTTTAAAATTCAGCTACCAGAAAATTTAAAATTACACACATGGTTTGCTGAGTGACAGACTATTTTATTTAACAGGAAGAATTCAACAGAGCAGCTGAAAACCTGGTGTAGCATCAGCTCGGTCCACCATTTGGCCCTGGGAAGGTCCCTTTACCTCTCTGTGCCTCAGTTTCCTTCTTTGTGAAAGTGGTGGACAGTAAGTTCTCTCCCAACTCCAAGTTTTATGCAAGCTGCATTTTAAAAAAGAAACATGTGGGATTAATTTTAATAATGTATTTAATCCAATATTACCCTTTGAAGATGTACAGTACACAGTATAAATAGATTGTTAGAGTTATTTTACATTCCTTTTTTATACTACATCTTTGAAGGACATTAATGCTCTGCTTCTTGTCCTTCCTAAAAACACATCCAATCACCCTGGTGGTTTTGTGGTTTAGATACATAACAATCTGATAGAGAAGATGGTCATTTTCTCAGGATGTAAAGGAAGTTGTTATAATGCTATTACTCTTCCTTTAATTCCTAAAGGACACAATTGCTGTATTACTTGTTCACTTGGGGATACTTGTGGGTGAAGGAATAATCAGATGCAAGTCAACTCACTTAGGTTCTTACTTTTAGGATGTTGTTCTTCTTGAACATTTAATTTCTTTCTTGTGGTTTATCTCGTCAACAGAGGACCTTGACGTAATCATTTCCCTGTAATTTATAGATAACATCTCTTTCACTAAATATAGAATACTGCCTCTATCAATGTATTTTTTTTAAAGGCAACTCCTATCTTGCATGGAAATTAAACAAGAAATTGGAATTACTAATAATGACATAACAGTGGTACAGATACGCAATTAACTCTAAGAATTAAAGAAAAACATCATGGGAATAAAGATGTAGAAAAAAATTATACCCATTGCAACACTTTCCATTAGATTCCAGTCACATATCTTCCAAAACAGGCACCCTGTGTTACACAGCACTTTACTCATTATTTTAGCAACCATGGTGGAAGTGTAGTAGCTAGAAAAAGCTCCTTGTTCTGCTCAATCAATACCCGGAGGCTCATCTTTGATGGTCACCATTTGAAGAGCAGGATATGAGAGAGAGTTCCTAGCTATTCATTCACATCCATTTAAAGGTGGTGACGCTTCTGTGATGATAAAAGACTGAGGTCTAGGACAATTGTTACCCCAGAAAGTTGCTTCTGTCTTCAGTGTCTCATTCCATGTGACTTCTGTGGTAGTTAAGGAATTTTCCTCAAGCCTTAGAGACATGCAGGAGAAAGAGAATTGGCAGATGATGTACTCAAGGCAGACAGAAATGGTAAAATGGTGGAGTATACAAGTTTGGCCACCTTTCCACTCGAATTTTTTTTTTCATTCATTCACTCTGCCCCACTCCTGATGAGGTTAAAATGCTAAATTTGGAGAAGCGAAGGCTCATGCTGGACAGGATAACAGGGGCCATCCTGTTTTATGAAGGGCCGTAATAAGGAAAAGGGATTTGATCTACTCTGTTGGCCATCATGATTCATCTCTAGCAAGCAGAGTTTTCTAAAGGTGGAGCAGATGTCTCAGCAACTAGAATGCTTGAGTCCAGGTCATTACCGCATGTGGGGCCCTCAGGCCAGCAGGGAGATTTCACACCTTAAACTTCAGGATGAATGAGGTCAGCTTTTTGATCTCTCTCCTCTCAGGCCCCTAGTGAACGTGGTCACACCCTCCACAGCACCAACGTAGTTGTAGTCTGTAAGGAGGAGGGGCCTATATCTGCCCCTAAATGTCCTATTAGGTCTTCTCTGGGAGAAATGGGTGCCCAGTTGCCCCATCTCCCTCAGGTGCATAGCCCTGGTGACTCCACCACAAAAGCACTGCTAATTCAGGATGGAAGACCTTGCACCAGAGTGACTGTAAGTGAAAGGCCCATTGTCATTAGCAGTGCCTGCTGAGCAAACTGAGGTGGCTGAAGGCCCCTGCCCACCAAGAGTGAGCTCTGGTGTCCACCCTAACAGTGGTGCATGGACATGGCACTTCCTTGCCCATTAGCTGCCCTTGTCAGCTGGGAACTATAACTACAGTGTACTGAGCATTCACTCTGCCTGACAATGTGCAAAGCGCTGTGAGCTTCTTATCTCCCCTAGGCCTGAGCAAGGCTGTGGCAGAAGGGTTCAGAATTGCAACCCTCTCCTGCCAATAGGAAAGGCTGCTAATGACCAGCAGAGCCACATGTTCACGTGCTGATCTATGTACAGTCTTCTGTCATTCATCACGCTACAAATGCAATGGGGGAGACAAGCTTCTCACTAAGGAAACTCAATTTTACTCCCTCACCCCCAAGTGCACTTCTATGTCTGTGTTATACAGGTTGTTGACAGAGACAATTTCTGTAGCTCAAGAATTGCCTACCATGGCCCAAAGTGGAAGACATCGAGGGAAGGAGAACCCTGTATGCAAAAGAAATCTGAGAATAGTTGGGGGTTGGACATCCTCTCAGACCTCTCCTTGTGGGAAGTGCTGACCTGAGAGAGAGCTGTGGGTCCCCCTTGACTCCCTCTGGCAGGGGGAGAGTGCTCCAAGAAGCACATGCAGACAGAGAGGATGCCTGCAAAAAGCAGAGGTGCCTGCCTCGTTTTGACAGCCACGGACTCAACTGAGAGGTGGGACAAGAGGGCTGGGGAGGGAGCATGCGACTCGAAGAGAGGGGACCCTGTCTGAGGGGACCCTGAGAGAGGGAGGTGTGGGGTTGTCTGCATTCCCACAGTGGCAAGGAGGTGTGGCTTCTTGTGTGTAAGTGGACACGCAGAAGTAGCCAGGCTGGATGTTGGGGGGTCTTCTCATCATCTCGTATGTACTCCTGGGTCGCCGTGTGATCGCCATAGCTCCTTTCTGTGGTGGTGGGACAAGAACGTCTGAGTCTGAATCTCTGATCTCCTGCTTAACTAGCTGTTTGATCCTTTAGCCTTCTCAGTTGTAAAGGGGTCACACTGGCAGCTGCCTCCAAGTGTTGTCTTGAAGATTAAATGGGTAGATGCAGGTACAATAGGGCACATGGTAAGTGTACAGGAAATATTCAATTCTATTGTCACCGTTATTCTTATAATAATTCTTAGTAACAGTATTGCTAGGAGCTGCCCTCCATTCTGGACATATGATGGTGAGCAAAACTAGACACAGTCCATGCTTTCATGAAGGTTACAGTCCAGTGGGAGAGACAGCCATTAACCAAATAACCACTAAGTGCAGGAGTAGGGAAGAGCAGCAGGATAAAGTGATGAAGCAGTGCCCAGACCAAAGAAAGCTGTGTCAGAATCCATCCTGACCCAGACTGGTTGAGATGTCCTCTCATGAGCATCCTGTCTCAGTACTCACGCTTCACTTGTTCACCTCTTGCAGTAATCCAAGAGGCCCTCAAGGAACAGAATATTGTCTTGAAGCTGTATATTCCTGGGAACCAGCAAAATGCCAGAAACATGGTGTGTCTTCAGTAGATGTTTGTTGAATGAATATTTAAAAAAAAAACAATGTTCTTGTCCTTCCTGCTTCCAAGCAACCCTCAAGTGTTGCCATTTGCATTAGGGTAAATAATGGGGCCAACGGCAAAGAGTGAACCTCAAGGAGGTCAAGAGGCATGGCTGTTGGGGAGGAGTGAAGGGGAGCATGGAGGTTCCTGAAGGGTCAGCATGAAGATAATCAAGGCAGGAAAGCCTATAGAGGGAGCCTCAGTGCTGCTGTCATAGCTTGAGGACACTCTACCTTGGAGAAAAAATGACTTGGAAGGGAAGGAAACAGAGGGGAAATGCAGGGGAAAAAAATGAATCCAGGCAGGGGTGGGGGAGGACAGAGACATTCCTGCAGTCTGGCCACTGGGGAGCTGAGCCCCACAGGGGTCACTGCACTGCTAAGGTGCAAGGAAGCTCAGCCCTGTGACCCAGAAGGACCCAGGACTGCCGATCGCTTGGGAGTGCGTTACTGAAGGGGCCCACACATCAACCTAAGAAACTGGAAAACCACAAAAACAATGCAAAGAGACACACCAATGTGTAAAGTCTGCATTTTATCCTTGCTTTTTTTTTTTTTTTTTTCCCTTCTGGTAACAAAAGTAATGTGAGACTGCTGGAGAAATTCTGGAAAATACAAAAAAGTTCAGACGAAATTTAAAATTCCCATAGCCCTGATCAAAGACGCCATAGAAGAATCCTTATCAAAAGGTGGAAAATGCAGAACAGAATTTTAAATTTTCATGGACAAGACTTTCTGGAACCAGGGAGGGTGGATGAACCTCTGAAACTATTGCCCTGAGATAATCTTTAAACATTAAACCAAAAATATGACCTGAAGTCATCTTAAAACCAACTAGTAAAAAAGGTTTGCCTTGAGCATTATGCTCTTTTAAGAACTATCTACATGAGATCAAATTGACAACAGCAACTTAAAAGATTAGGTAGGAACCTTAGGGGGCAGTGAATTCGTGTTAATGAAGGAGGAACAACTCAGAAAAGAAGAGTGAGAATGGTTGCACAACTGGAAGAATGTAATCAATGTCACTAAATTTTACGTGTAGAAAATGAATTGGTGTATGTTTTGCTGTGTATACTCTCAATGAGAACAAAATAAATAAAATTTAGGAAAAAAAAATCCCCATAACCCCACCACTCAGAGACACTCACAATTTATACTGGTGATTATTCTTTTAAACATTTCAATGCATGAATTTCATACAATTTTTTGAAAAACGTATCACACTGTTTTGCAACCTGCTTTCTTTTCATTTAACAAAATCTCAAACATTTCCCCACGTCATAAAATACTTATATGCCATACGTACTCATTCATAGAGTATCATCATTTAGCCAATACCCTGCTGGACACTGGCACCTATCAGACATGTACCTATTACTCCATGTGTCAGTCACTCCATGCAACGGCAAGCCCTGTCTTCAAGGAGTTTATAGTGAGGAAGACAAACAGGCAATGACAATAAAGAATGGCAAGTGTAATGATTAAGAGGGAGGGGAGAAGTGGGAGGGAAAAACACTAAATAGACAATAGAAAAGTGGTAACTATGGTGAAGGGTAAGACAGTATACAATACTGGGGAAGCCAGCACTACTTGTCCATGACAAGGTCATGGAAGCTCCACAGACACTTCCAAAATCCCCGAAGGACCAAATTACTGGGCTGAGGGCTGTGGGGACCATGGTTTCGGGGAACATCTAGCTCAATTGACATAGTATGGTTTATAAAGAAAATGTTCTACTTTCTACTTTGGTAAGTAGCGTCTGGGGTCTTAAAAGCTTGTGAGCAGCCATCTAAGATACTCCACTGGTCTCACCTTGTCTGGAGCAAGAGAGAATGAAGAAAACCAAAGACACAAGGCAAAGATTAGTCTAAAGGACTAATGGACCACAACTACCACAGCCTCCACTGGACTAAGCATAATTAGATGGTGCCCAGCTACCACCACCGACTGCTCTGACGGGGATTACAATAGAGGGTCCTGGACAGAGCTGGAGAAAAATGTAGAACAAAACTCACAAAAAAACAAACAAACAAAAGACCAGACTTACTGGTCTGTCAGAGACTGGAGAAACCCCAAGAGTATGGCACCCAGACACCCTTTTAGCTCAGTAATGAAGTCACTTCCGAGGTTCACCCTTCGGCCAAAGATTAGACAAGCCCATAAAACAAAATGAGACTAAATGAGCACACCAGCCCAGGGACAAGGACGAGAAGGCAGGAGGGGACAGGAAAGTTAGTAATAGGGAACCCAAGGTGGAGAAGGGGAGAGTGTTCACATGTTGTGGGGTTGGAAACCAACGTCACAAAACAATATGTGTATTAACTGTTTAATGAGAAACTAGTTTGCTCTGTAAACCTCTATCTAAAGTACACTAAAAACATTGTTTTAAAAAATTTTTTTAAAAAAGAATGACAAGTGTAATGCTACAGATACAGCTAAGTTTTCAAGAAACATAATTCATATTTTCTTCAACAATATCACTTTCATTTTAAGCTCTTATTCTACTAGGGTGATGGAAACTCGATCTCAATTTATTCTGGATCCCTCCCCTTTCCAGGAGTTGGGACCAAGTTTGGAATATCTGCATGGTGTGCCACTCAGTCTCGTAGTTATTGATCCACGCAGGTGACCATGGAGTTACCCTTTATCCCTGCTCACCGCCCCTTCCTAACCTGTGGTTCTCATGTTTCTTCCAGCAAACTTTTCTCTGGTTTCACTATCTCCCCAAGGCTCTTCCAGGAGGCAGAGAACAGGCTACTTTATCCAGAAGCTTCTGACCTCATACACTTATTTCTTTTTATTCTTGCTCTTCTTTCCCCAGCTCAACAATTTCTCTCTAGTCTGGGGTGGGAGGCCAGGAGGAGCAAAGGGGTTTATCTTTCTCAAAATTCCTAGTTACTTTGAGTCCTCTGTTTTTTCCCCAAGAACTAGAGACTTTGGAAAACAAAAGCCAGGAGGAGACAAAAAAGTTGTGTCCTTTCTACCCTGCAGCAGTGAGCATCAATGGCCTAACTGCTTGGGGAGGAAGCAGACGGAAGAGTATACATACCAGAGACACTTTCCTCAGTGCTTCACAAACAGTATCCTTCCCAGAACCAAACAGAGGATACACATAAGAAGATCCCTACCTACCCATGAGGTCATTGGGTGGCACAAATAATTTGCTCTTGGCTACTAACCAAAAGGTTGGTGGTTCAAATCCACCCAGTGATGCCATGGAAGAAAAGTCTGGTGATCTACTTTTGTAAAGATTACAGCCAAGAAAACCCTGTGGAGCAGTCCTACTCTGTTAATACATGGGGTTGTCACGCGTCAGAATTAATGGCAATGGGTTTGGTTTTTGTTCTTGTTGTTTGTTTACCTAGCCATGGGAGGTCAAGAAGTGCTGGCCAGAGGACCAGATGGCAGCCAGAGTCTTCAGCAGGGAGAAAAGAATGCCTTCAGGCACTGCAAGAGTTTAGTAGGACAAGAGTGTGAAATTGGAGGAGGTGGTGGCAAGGTAGGGGTTTTAAATACATTTGAAACATTCTGCCACACAAAGATTGCTCTGGAAACCTGACCCAGAAGGAAAAGAGGAGGCAACGGAAGCTGCGTTGGCTGGGATGAGTCTCCTTATACCCCCTATACTCATCATTCTTGTTTATTTTCATGCCTGAGCCTGTGGGTAAGGAAGGATAACTGAGATAATGTACCTAAAGGCAAGACACAACAGTGTTCAAGGATACTAAAATGTCAGTAAATGGAACTCCACAGATTCCAGACTTTTGACCATTCATTCACAAACAGGGATAAAGTGTACAAAATAGCTTATACCAGAGGAATGGTCTAATTGAGGGTACTGGGGGACACTTCCCTCCTGCTGATACAGGCCACTATCGCCATTGCCTATGGGTGGGCCTTTGAGGACAACACCTGCCAGCAGCAGTGTTCATTAAGTAATCAGCCAGTAACTCAAAGCTCCACACTGACTCAGAAGAGGCCCATCTGCCTGGTTAATCCAGGTATAGCCTGTCCTAGGAAACATGAGACACTGAGACCTCTTGTGCTTCTTTCCGAAGAGATAATGTTGAAATTGGTGTGCTTTCTCAGTATAGGTGATCATTACCTGTGCACTGGATATAAGCGAGAAGCATTTAATTACCAATAATTGCTTCTAGGAAGTCGAATCCCATCCAGTAAAATATACACTGTGCATAAAGAAGGGTTTAAGTAGCAGTATGAGCACTGGCACCTGAGGGAGTTTCAAAATCACTTAAGAGCAAGTCCAAGGGCTCAAAATCCCTTTGGATCACTTCTAGATATAAACAGTTGATATATTATGTTGAAGAGGAAAATAACAGACATTTTACTTTGATTTTCAGGTTTTTCTGATCCACAAAACCAAATATTAACCAAAAAAGCCTGGTCCAAACTGCAAAAGCCTGGGCCTTGAGAGGGCTTGACAGTAATGTAAATTTCTCTTATCCTGATAGAAAAGGATAGTCATCAAACTATTGCCTCCTAATTTATATCTCAAAAAGTGTCATGGGTGGAGGGCTAAATTATTAGCAGCCAGGCCCGAAGTGACCTGATATCATTTGATCTCAGTAAAGGGGGTTAGGCAGGGTTCAATCAATCATGTTAAGATCAGTCAATGGTTAATCTTCTATATTTCTCCCTTCTCTTTATAAGCCCCATTGTTCCTACCTTCTTTGAGCCATTTGCCTTTACTGGAATCAAAATGGTCTCCCTATGTGCATATAGAATAACTGCTCAGAAGAAACTTTATGTTCAAATTTTGGTGAGTTTTGATTATTTTTAACAGTTATTTGAAGAAAAAGCTTTTTATGTACTCAAGTCCATTTCTAGACAACATTTGTAGCGGAAATAGAGACCCAAGAAGCAGGAAGAGTGTTTATTCAGGGGTTCCTAGACCCATCCGATGCAAACCTGAGAGCACTGCACCTCTCCGCCCTTCAAGTCTGCTGCACAGTGGTCCTCTCATAGAAGGCACACAGCAGGGACCGGTTCACAGAAGAGAGATAAAACCAGGAGCAGCCGCAGAAAGAATAGGCATCAGCACGGGAATGCATTCCCCCCCAAACCCCGGCGAGCTGGTCTTCCCAGCTGGCAGGCAGGAGCTGAGGCACACAGCCACACAGCTACACAGCTCGGGGTCTTTGCTTGCGCCTCTGTTCTTCTCCACCAACAGCTTTATGTCTGGCTCCCATTCAGAATGCCAGTGAACCTACATCCCCTCCCCTTGAACACCACCACTATCAGAGGGGCTTTGTATGCAAAAGAAGATGTTAACAACAGTCTCCTGGGCCCTACTGGACAGTTCAGAACACAAGCCCAGAAGGAGGGGATGAGAAGTTCTCCTTGGTGTGCCGAGGGGGGTGGGGGTGATGATTATTAAATACTCTTTTCACTTGCATTTATGCATACTGGAGAGCTGCCCAGAGCTGAAACAATTTTTGCAGTTTTTGGTTTTGTTTTGTTTAACTAGCTCAACATTCTGAGATCTGATTTCAGGGGCACATGCAACCAGGAAGGAAGTTGGCTGCCAAGCTGCCTCACAACCAGGCCTGTCAGAGAAGGAAGTATTTGAAAAGCCATCAAGATGAGAGTCCCGAGTGTCTAATAACACACACACACACACACACACACACACACACACACACAAATCATAACAAGTTTTTTTTTTAAGCTTTTATTTATCAACTACTTAAAAACACTAGATTAGCACAAGTACCAATCTGCTCTGAAAATCAATTTACACCATGATTCATGACTGGATTATATATAAGACTTGTCCACAGAGCATTGTGACGCAGCTCTAGGGGCACTGCTCACGCCTGTAAGACTCACAAACAGTGCAGATCAGCTGAGCTTGAACATGCCTGTCCTCTCCACTAGTTGTCCACTCAGCTACACGGGTGGGGATGAGGGGGCATCGAAGCACATCACCTACAAGGTCCCTTCTACTTCTAAGAGTCTAAAGCACAACTCAAGTTGGTATTGGAGGAGCACTGGTTTGTTGGCCTTTCTCTCGGCATCTTTTCTCTTCCACACCTCCTCCATTGCAGCCCCCAGTAGCTTTATGCTCCATGCCTTCCCAAAAGCACTGAGAACAAACACCAGGAAACCAGCTTCCAGTGCACTATGTGATGGGCTGTCAGCAGCAGCTACAGGGGAAGCACAACATCCATGTGCATCAACACGGGTCGGTCTCAAAACCAGACTTGCAAAAGAAGCAAGCTGCAGAATGATACAACTGCAGGACAGCCTTACTGCAAAATTTAAATAAACATGAGTGCTGCTACAAATGATGAAGAAAGGCAGATAATAAAATAGACCTTAAGGCACTTCACCAATTACAGAAAAATGGCCCCCTCTGGGGGAGGGAGAAATGTGATCGGAGAAGAATGAAAAGGGAGTTTGAACTGTGTATTTTTATGAAAACAAACAAACAAACAAAAAACTGACACACACATGCACACACAAAGAAAACTAAAACTCCGACCTTCCCTGGTGCTGGGCACCCGCCAGCTCAGGAGTGAGCCTCCTCTCAGGGCCACACTCACTACCTCCTCTGGTAGAAGCCACAGCAAAGCCCCTACCCAGGACCCCAGAGCTGTTTCAACTCTAGGTTTACATGGAATGACGAAGGAAGAAAACTGTCTTAGCCCAAAGAGTTCCTCTGTCTCAACACAAACTCTAGGCACACCTGTGTGCAGATGGCACCCACACTCTAAGTGCTGTTTTGTCCATTTTCTCTCACAATGAGTAGTCTCTTTCTAGTTCATAATCCTGGCAAAAACACAAATAGAGGTGTGGCTGTAAAGAGCCTTGCTGCGTTCTTCTTTCTAGGATGACCAACCATCCCATTTTGCCAAGACCAAGAGGGTTCCCAAGACATGAAATTTCCAGTTTTAAACGAGCTGGTCACCAGAGTTCTCCACAGCGCTCCAGAAGACATCAATTATTGCCCAAAGTTTTAAATATATGAAATATATTTAAATATATGAAATCCCAAGAATGAGAAAGAAACAAGGAAACCTTAGAGACCCATACGTTTCCCTCAATCCAAAGCCCCCGGGCCTTGAGAGGGCCTGACCAACTGCAGAACCTTCGTGACAGCAAGCTGCACCTTTGTGCACTAGCCCCATGTTATAAATCAGGAGTGAGGTGGCTGCTCCTTTCCAGAGTTGGGAGACCACTGGGGGGACTCTTGACCTTGATGGTCTCACTGTCAGTTCATCTGCTAGCTCATACTCTAGTCCCTCAACATTAAATAAGGTCAACTTAAATGGGTGTAAAGAGGAGGAAAGGGGAACTGGTCCAAGCCGACCAGCATTCTCCAGAGGATGTAGCCCCGCTTAAAACGCAGCACAATATTAAAAGAAAAAGAACTCACAAGAGCAAATGAAATCAAGACACACCCCCACTGCTGAAAGCCCACTGAGGGCAACTCTGGTGTGTGGGTCTGTGGGTCAGTATTCTGTGCTGGGCTCCAGAGTCACAGCGGTGTTGGATGTTGTCTTCATTTCCCCTCAGGATAATATACCCCAAAATACTGTGCATCTATAAGATGTATAAGTTACTGCAGTTCACTAAAAGTACTCATTCTGAGTGGCTAATGAACTACCTTAAACCATAATGAGTACATTGCTGGTTGCTGTGGAACTCTACTACACCTCTAAAAGAATGAGGTAAATCTGTATTCCTATTATGGAGGGATGCCCAACAAAAACCATTAGGTAAAAAGAGCACTGCATAGAAGTATGTATAAGATGATCCCATGAGTTTTTTTTTTTTTTTAAGTTTCTGAATATTTATAGAGAAGTAAAATGTCTAGAAGAATAAACCTCTAACTGTTAATGTGGGCACCTCAAGGGAGGAGGATCTGGAATGGAAAAAAAGGAGATGCTGTCTTTTTTTAACCCTCCTATACTGTTTACATTTGCTGTAATTAATATGTATTATTTTATAATTAAAAACTTTTTTTAACAATGAAAAAACAAAATGAAGTTCCAAAGGTTCACTGCTTGCTAAATTATAAGCCACTTGATGAGGGCTGTAAGTATATAATGCAAGGGATACAGTAAGCATTTAATAAATGTTTGTTGAGTGAATTAAAAAATATACAGATATTTAGGAGTGGCATATATTTGAGAACTATCAAGTCTTTTGCTGAGCCTGTAAGTAATAGCAATTATTTTGCAATATGAGAAAAGTATTGGAACCCTAACATCACAGAGTATCTATACTTCTCCAGAATAAACAACAAAAATATAAGTGATCAGATTTACTTAAGCCAGTGGAGATCTTTGTGATTCTATAAAAAGACATATTTAGAAAAAGCTCAGTAATTTTAAGGCCCTGTCAAACCATTAATGGTATGAGGAAGCATATAATATACAAACATAAGCAAAAACAGCCCACTGATTCTGCAATTATGCAACAAGTTCAATCCTGTCATCATTTTTCTTAACAGAGTTCACCAATTTGTAAAACACTGGCTCCTCCTCTTTAGTGTTGCCATGGATAACTAACTGAAGCCAAACAAAACAGGCAGGATAAGAGGGGAAATGTCACTGAGTTTCATTAGCACTTGGGCTGTTGATTTTCTTTTTCTTTAAGAAAAATGTTTTAGCAATAATTTCTGAAGAATGAGAGACAAAAAGGCAAACAAAAATATTTTAACCAGGAATTACTACATTGTAGGACCAACAAAAATGTCCCACCCAAGGGTAGCCCTAATGCTTTTTGGCTCAACAGAATAGCAACAGAGTCTACAAACTGGCTTCCAGGAGAGCCCAAGGAGAGAAAGCAAGTGGGAAGCAGTGCGAGAGGGGAAGGGGGCCCACCCTGGGTGAGACCTGCTGGGCAGCGGGAGAGGACAGGCCAGTCTGTTGGCCCAACCATGCCCGAGTCAAAAGATTCCACTTCCGTCAGCAAGCATTTTCCACAAGAACTATAGCTCCTACATATATTAGTAAACTTCTTTTGTGAGCAGAATAGCCTCAAATTTAGAATCTATGTCCCTGAGAAATGGTACTACACTAACTCTAGTTAGAAGTCAATACTGGAATGCAAGTTTTTTCAGTCCTCAAGCAAGAAATAACCAAGATCAAATTACAGACAGCATGTAAGTAAATGTAAACACAGTGTTTGGTCGATGTTCACAGTTATCACCAATGATGGCAATCTACAGAAGACTGACCTCATCCAGTCAGAGCTGGAAGACCACCACTCCTTCTGGAATAAGCTCATTGTCAATCAGACGCATCTGATTTTCTAGACATATTGTTGCTGGAGATTTTCCTCAACTGCTCATCTGAAGCCCCCATTTCCAAGTTCCTCCAAAGAAAAAAACGGAGGTCAATCAGCTGTTCTTGCCATAAGTGAGATAT